>CM040421.1:83874358-89154582 GCA_022702705.1 Papilionanthe hookeriana x Papilionanthe teres | reverse complement strand
ACTTGAAAACAATTCTCCGCTGATCTTTAGGGTCAGAGGAGCCCCACATAAAAATTTGAAATCAATTGGAGGTGATTAGCCCCACTAAATGAACTAATTAAGTTACATGACCAAAATTAAACTTTAAAAATTCATAACTCCAAAAATACATTTTAAAAATTCACCAAAATGGTTTTGGGCTTCCCTGATGTCAGACGAGTCTAAGAAAATTAAAATTTGAATTTTTCAAAAATTTTCATTTTTTCCCGTATTTTTAATATTTTAATAATTAAAAAATCATAAAAATATTAAAAATCATAAAAATGACACATTTTGACTCCTAATCACTTAAGAACAAACCAAATATTTTTCCTAAGTCTCTAGGTTAAGATTGAATTTTAAAGGCTTAAAGCAATTTTTAATATAAAAAAATGAATTTCCTTATATTTTCACTAAATTAATTCTAATAAATCAAAGAAAAATCAGAAAAATATAAAATTTGTTTCTCTGAACTTCTTGAGGTCAGAGAGATTTATGAAAAATATAAATCCATTTTTCAACTTTAATTTTATTTTATAATTAATTAACACTCCAAAACTCAAAATAATCATAATAAATAAAATATAATTTGAAAAATCACCAAAATTGGTCCATGTGGTCCTCTGGTCAATAGGGACATCCCATAATTTTCTTAAGGGCAGAAACCTTGCCTTGGTCATGTTGTTGAATTTCCATTGAAAATCCCTATTTTTCATTAAAATAATTATATAAAGTAAATTAAAAATAGAAAAATCACATTTTTTACTCTAATGTCTTAATTGACATGTGAGTGAAGTGACATAAAAATTTCAAGCTCATTGGAGCTCAATTTGATGAGTTATGAAATAATTAGGCTTAAAAGGGCATAATAGTAATTAAGAATTTTAACCCCTAATTAATATTTAGGTTTAATCAAGGGGAGGGTAAAATATCTGATTTTAAAATTTTCATTAGTTGATTGAAACCTAGGGAATTAAGGGGTAGAAACCCATTAATCATCTTGAAAATATTTAAAGTAAATTTTAATTAATTAAACAATTTGAATTTTGGAAGAATAAGTTAAAATTTGGATTATTAAGATTAGGGATATGATTTAAGAAGATGTCAATTCTTTAATTTAAAATCCCTAAATGAATCACTTTAATAATATTCAACTTTTAATCAAACTCAAAAATGATAATTGAAATTAATAATTAAATAATTAAAAGGAAAATAAACCTTAATTAAATTAAAAACTTAAAACATTGAATAACTTGATAATCAAATTGAAATAAATTTAAAACATTAAAATTAATTTAAGATCACTTGAAAGCAAATCTAAAACAAACTTGAAACATCAAAATCAACCTCAAAAATAATTCATAATTAAAAATCAAACTAATTAAAAATTAACCTAAAATATTTCAATTAAATTACAATTAAATCATTAAAATCTAAATTGAATAATCTAAACACCTATTTCAACCCAAATTAATCTAATACATTGAGATCATTTAAAATGTAAAGATTTAATTAAATTAAAATAACTCGAACACTATTCCAAACTTAAAATTACTAAAATTTCATAACTAAATTAAACCACTTTAAATCATCAATTCCAATTTTAAATCACTAAAACCTTTAATAAATTAATTTGCCCTTAAAGGCTTTCGTTATCATAACTCTTAAATGGAGCATTAAGTGAAATGTCACTTTACTCATAAGATAATCAAATGTCCAAGTTCACTAAGCAAGAGATAAAATTCTACTAAACTTTGGATGATTAATTCATCAATACAATAAAATTCATTTGGACTTAAAATAATCTCAGAAGTATTGAAAGATGTTTAGAATTCGTTCTAAGCACTTTCTCAATATGATGAGATGTTTTAGAAGAACAACTGAACTTAATTGTTCTTTGATGAAGAAAATCATCCTTAACAAAACACAAAAGAACCTTGACATCATAGGGATTGACTAGCAATAGGATTAGGACTTTGGTAGACAACCAAAACCTTTCCTTAGCTTTACCTAGGTGTTTTCTTGCAAATATATAAATGTTTTAACATGTGTTTTAAGTGTAGCTTCGAATGACGGGAAGACCCTTCAGGTACGCTTTTATTTTATTGTAATTTACTTACCTGCACTGTACTTAACTTTTCTTGCATGTTAAACAAGATTGACACCCTGCATGAAAACTGAAACCTTTAGGATAGCCACAAAACTGAAACCCAAAACTAAATTAAAAGTCACAACAAGATAAAATTCACCGCCACAACATTTCAAAATATAAAATAACTCAAAATTTAATCACAAACAGAACACAAAACTACAACTATAACTAAATTAAAATGAAAGGATATTGGCTCTCACTTCAGAGCTCCCACTGCCCTTCTCCTGAAGGCTAACCCTAGCTTTAGTTACCAAACTTTAGGACCAAATTGGGTATCTCAGCCTGTCACCCTGAAACCTCCAATTCGACGCCCATGAAACCATATTTCTATATTTATTTGCACTCAATCCCATGAACTATGCAATTCATTCACGGACATTGAATGTGGTTCCACTTTGTTGAGAATTACACTGCCCTTTCGGAACAATGCAATTACAATGAATTTTAACAATACAATGGGCCCTTTTTGTAATGTAAATTAAGTGCAAGTAAAAACCATCACATTTATAATTAAAACATCTTTTAGCAAGAATACCAATATCCTAAATATGAATCCTACTCATTGCAAAAGAAAAGTAGAATGAAAACAATGACATAATCTTCTTATACCACTATTTCCAAATAAGAAGAAAGAGTAAGAGAAAGACATCGCAAAGCACGAAGAAAACACAACGAAAAGCTTCATTTCAAAGCAAATCCACAAAATAAGTGTTTACAAAATCTTAAGATAATGAAGAACACAATACTTAGCTTTTTTCCCTTGAAAGAAAGATGAAAATCTCTCCCAAAAACTCTCCCACTGATCCATACAATGCTAGAACATTCCCTTAAGATTCTCTCAAAATCCCCTCATCAATCTCTCCAAAAATGTAGAAATCTACATTTCTACGTCTATTCTAAGATCTCTCAATATTCTTCATTTTTTTCCTAACATCTCTCTCTGTTTTTGGCTTCAAATTCGCTTTAAAATAGTGTAGGGACGAATTTCCCAAGAGGTTCATGAAGAAACCTTCCAAAAAGTGTACAGGTTCGATGTATATGGCTAATAACCGCTCAATTTCGCATCCAAACTGCCTTGGGCACTGCCGACATTGAATAGGGCACTATCGGCGCTGAATAGGGCGCTTTCGGCGCCCTATTTTTTTTGGTCTCAGGTATTTGGCACCGCCGGTGCCGGTTTGGGCGCCCCCGGCGCCCACTCTGTGCAGCTCCACCATTTTGCTTCGTTTCAGCTCTGATTCCCCCCGTTTCAGTTGCGTTGCATTTCTAACAGATAGCCCTACAAAATAAGCATAAAAAGAACCTTTTCTATAAAGTGTAATCTCATTCAAAAATATGCAAGATGTATAAAAGAGATTAAGCATAGAAGGACTTATCGAAAGGTGTCAAGTCAAAATTTGTTTTCTTGCTCTTTTTTGCTCCAAATTGCACCGTTTTTGCTTTTTTTTGCTCCAATCACCTAAAATCATCATACCTGCAAAAAATCATGAAAAATATATTCCTTTAAAGTGCAATTTCACCAAAATTAAGTAAAATCATATATATTTTTGGTGCATCATACTGGCGGTTTTAAGAAAGCATTGAAGTTCATCAACATTTACAGAGCAACAAATGGGACACAAGAGAATTGGTTACGTAGCATTCACTTATAAAATTTAAGCATTCTACAATAAAAATGGTTTAAAATCAGGTATGCATCAGAAAACACCCATAGAGAAAGTTCAAAAGCAAATTCAACTCTAAAATTTGATATTTTTGCTTGTGAGCCCAAATTATCGTTCCAATCAACCATCTCGCTACCTACTAACATTTCCATATACTTGCAAACAAACATGCCATAGTTGACACGGTTAGTTTGTGCAGGGGTGCCTCCAGCCATAAAAACTATACATTTTGATGGATTGCTTGAAAAGCTTTGACAGCATCTTTTAAAAATAATTTGATTTGTATTGTTTCATTTTGAATTAAAATGTGTCATACAATATAATAAAATATGAAATAATACGAATCACTGAGTGTCTGCTGAATTACTTACAACACCATGGGTGATCTCCTTGTGCATCTGATCGGGTAGAGAGTCATATAATCTCCACCTTTTATGTTTCAAATCAGAGACCAACAATTTGCTGTGTTGTTTAACCACAATAGGAACTAATATAATTTGTGCTTTTTTGACAATTTCCTTTGTGATGTGTTCCACGAATATTGAGTTGTTTATATTTTTATATATCAGCATAAAATAATGCAAATGTCATCGTGGAAGAAGTATACAAATGAATGTTACGTTAATATTATAAGATTTAGCTAAATTTCAATAATTAGCCACTGTAGTGAAGGCACATAAAGGAAAGGTCTGAACAATGCAAGTGATTTATCTTCTTCTTTTCTATTATAATTGCAAAGCATCAACATGTTTGTTTGCAAATTAATCATTAGTCAGCATGCCTTTAAGACTAGAACGGGTAACCGCCACATGTCTAGCACCAACCATAATATCATTCATGTAGTGTTAACACATAGTTTATGATAAATTTAAATAAAAGAGTAGTGCATAACAGATAAATGTGAACATATACTGGCTTATCACTATATCTCCTACAACACTAATCCATTACTTATTCCATTTCAGGGGGTATTTTAGTTCTTCTAAGAAAGCGAAAACTTTCTCATCCAGACGCGGCTACATAACCATAAAAACATCTCTTATGTCAACTTAAATGTTATATTACACAGTATAAGGAGTTATTTTTTTGATAAAATACATTTTCTCATAATCATTTGTATAAACAATATATGTCATATTGCCTTGGAGATCTCCCTCGTCATCAGTGATTGTAATACGTAAAGGTGAATGTGATTCCACAACTTTTGTTTATTATTCATTGTTTAGATTTTAAATATCTGTAAGTAATGTCGCATCTCTAGCAGCCAGAGTTTCGGTGTCAGTTGATTTTTTAACATCCATTTGAACATCTACATTTTTTTTCCTTCTCTTCAACTCAAATTCAATATATGGGAACTCAAACTTCTTTTCCTTTAGCTTTGCCTGATCTTAATCCTTTGGATTATTTTGTCAAGAGAGGATTAATAAGTTTCATTCTTATAAATTTTTGTCCATTGTCCAATTTATTAACTTCACTCTTTAGTTTTGTAACTATATTTTTTTAAATCAGATAATCTAGTGTTACCTGATTCTTTAAATTTACAAAGAAATTTCTCTTGATTTCTTAGTAATTGAATAATTTCTTTGAAACATTTATTGATGCCTATACACCTTGGCTGCAGAGTGATGTCACCTAAATGAAAGGGTCCACACCAAATGAAATGGGTGATTGTGTTGTGAAAAAATTTTCATGGGTGATGTTGTCGGCATATTTTTAGGTTGAGTGTTGTATTTTTGAAAAGGAGTCGCCTATAGAAATTGTCGGCGAATTTTAGATTTTAAATTTAATTTAAATATATATATATAATTTAAAAGATAGCATTTGATTTTTTTGAAAATAATTTTTAGTTCGAAAATTTTAAGATATGAAATCAAACCGATTTCACATCCCAAATAGTTTATGTAAACGAGCACCGCATCACAAACCGTGTAACTATCCCGAAGAATAGACACACTGCTCGATGATGGGACTTGATTAAATAAACAAGAAGATTTGTGACATCCGTTTGGTCTGCGAACCAACTTTCATAAGCTGACAAGTTCCCCTGCTTAATATAAAGGAACTAAGCAGGGTTTATATTACCTGGGTTCTTAAAGTTCCCTATAAGGGCAAGCCCCTATAGTTAATTACATCTTATATGACGGGAATCATTTAAGAAAACTCTCGATAATAATCAGTGGTTTTGCTCTCAATAATTTCAAAGTTTAAGGTTTCAAAGGATTGGATTTTGGAAATTTCAATTGGGAATGGATCAAATTTGGAACAGTTATTTTAGGAATCCAATGGAAGAGAAGTAGGAGAAGCTGGGGATCTAAGAAGAATCTTGACAACTTCTCGAACTATCCTATTGTTTGGTTTAGATTTGGGAGTTTATTTAATATTTCAATCCTGCCAATTTTGTTTATTTAGGAATTATATTTGTATGATATAATCACACAAATAGCCCGGAAGATATGAGGGTTTATGTCGTACCGAACGACTACCTCGGTGTCCTAAGACCAGTTAGGGCTTAATTTACATGACATGATCATGCAAATGCCTAACAAAGAGTTGAGGATTTATGTTGCACTAGGTAAACTACCTCGAAGTCCTATGGTTTGGTTATTTAATTCTAAGAAAGGTTTAGCTGGTGTAGATCCGAGTTTTGCTGATGACGATGGCCGTGCTGCCCACTATGCTCCGAACTCCTTGTTGTTGCAGAGGTTTAATTATGGAAAGTGAAAATCAAGGGATGAGAAAAGTGATTTGGTTTAGAAATCTTAAAGTCCAAATATTTTTAATATTTTAGTTAAAAAAATAAATTTTAAAGTTGTTTAAACAGAACCAATTAAGATCCCACGGTTCCGTCATCCCCGCACCGTTATTTTTATCGAATTCACTTAGTCCTGATGAATTTGTTAAACTCAACTGAATGAGTTCCACACTTTCATTTAGACCGTGGGAAATCCCGTTAGCAACACGTGGGTTACATCATCTGAGGTATTCCCGATCATTTAACGAGACGTTTTAATTTAGTTGCAGTTGTAGTTTTGTTGTTTTGTTTGTGATTAAATTTTGAGTTGTTTTATATTTTGGAATGTTGTGGCGGTGAATTTTATCTTGTATTGACTTTTAATTTAGTTTTGGGTTTCAGTTTTGGGGACTATCCTAATGGTTTCAGTTTTCATGCAACAATCTTGTTTAACATGCAAGAAAAAGTAAAGTGCAGTGCATGTAAGTAAATTGCAATAAAGTAAATTGCAATAAAATAAAAGTGTACCTGGAGGGTCTTCCCGTCATCTCAAGCTGCACTTTAAACACATGTTAAGGCATTTAAATATTTCAACAAGTACCTAGGTAAAGCTAAGGGAAGGTTCTGGTTGTCTACCAAGATCATAATCCTATAACTAGTCATTGCCTATGACGCTAGGTTCTTGTGTTTTGTTTTTGGATGATTTTCTTCACCACAGAACGGTTAAGTTCAATTGTTCCTCTAAAACATCTCATCATATTGAGAAAGTGCTTAGGACGAGTCCTAAACATCTTTTCAATACTTCCGAGATTATTTTGAGTCCAAGTAAATTTAGTTGCACGGGTGAATTAATCATCCAAGAGTTTAGTTAAGCTTTATCTCTTACTCAGTGAACTTGGGCATTTGATTACCTGATGAATGAAGTGACATCTCACTTAATACTCCATTTAAGAGTTATAATAATTAAAGCTTTTAGGGGCAAGTTGGTTTGTTGAGGATTTTAATCATTCTTAATTTGAAGTTTGAGTTAATGGTTTAAAGTGATTTAGTTTAATTATGAGGTTTTAATTAATAATTTTAAGTTTGGAATAGTGTTCAAATTATTTTTGGTTTAAATCTTTATACTAAGAATATTTTAAACTTGTTTTACTTTTATTATTGAATGATGTTAATTTAATATAATTTAAATTTAATTTAATTGAATTTAACTTAATTTAATTTAATTTAATTTCAATATATTAGATTTAATTTAACTTAATTGTTAAAATGTTAATTTAATTTAATTTTAATTTTAGTTTAATTTTTAATTAATTTGATTTAATTTAATTTAAACTTAATTTAATTGTTAAACTACTTAGTATTTTGAGCTTTCCTTTAAGGGTTATTTTTTTATTTTTAATTTACTTAGTTTGGATTATCATTTTAATCTTAATTAAGAGTTAAATATTATTGAAGTGATTTATTTAGGGATTTTTTATTGAAGAATTAATATCCTCTCAAGTTATATCCCTATTTTTCATAATTCAAATTTTCATTAATCTTCTAAAATTTAAATTTGTTTAAATAATTAAAGTTTCATTTTGATTTATTAAAAGTGATTAATGGGTTCCTACCCTTTTAATTTCCCAAAGTTTCAATCATCCAAGAAAGATAGAATCAAATATTTTACCCTCCATTTTAATTAAACCTAAAATTTTAATAAAGGGGTTTAAATTTTTTAATTACCTTTATGCCCTTTTAGGCTTATTTATTTCATAACTCACTAAATTGAGTTCAAATGAACTTGAAATTTTTATGTCACTTCACTCATATGTCAGTTAAGACATTAGAGGAGAAAATGTGATTTTTCTGAATTTAATTTAGTTATATAATTATCTTTAATGAAAAATATGGATTTTTAAGGAAAATTCAACAACATGACCAAGGAAAGGTTTCTATCCCTAAGAAAATTATGGAAAGTTCCTAATGACCAGAGGACCACTTGGACTAATTTTGGTGATTTTTTGAATTATATTTTATTTATTATAATTATTTTGAGTTTTGGAGTGTTATTAATTATAAAATAAAATAAAGGTTGAAAATAGATTTTATATTTTTCTTAAATCTCTCTGACCTCAAGGAGTTCAGAGAAATAAATTTTATAATTTTTTGATTTTTCTCTGATTTATTGGGATTAATTTAGTGAAAAGGTTGGAAAATACATTTCTTAATATTAAAGTTGTCTTAAGCATTTGAAATTCAATATCTTTACTTTGAGACTTGGGAAAAATATTTGGTTTATTCCTAAGTGATTAGGAGTCAAAATATGACATTTTTATGATTTTTAATATTTTGATGATTTTTATTATTTTTTTAATTATTTAAAATATTAAAATATGATTAAAAATAAAAAATTTAGAAAATTCCAATTTTAATTTTTATAAACTCCTCTTATACCAAAGAGCTAACAAAACCAATTTGGTGAATTTTTTAAATGTATTTTTGAAGTTATGAATTTTTTAAGTTTAATTTTGATCATGTGGCTTAATTAATCCATTTAGTGGGGTTAAATATTTCCAATTGACTTCAAATTTTTATGTGAGGTCCCTCTGATCCCAAAGATCAGTGGAGAATTATTTTCAAGTTATTTTAATGTGTGGTTAACCCTAATTAATTAAAGTTCAGTTTTGAGTAATTAGGCCAATTAGGATTACTCTTAATGAATTACCCAAGATATAATTATCCTAGGGTCCTCTGGTCATAAGAAACTTCCTCAAATTTTTCTGGAATTTATTGAACAACATGCTAATTATTGTAATTAAAATACCAAAAACAGTGATCTAAACTTAAAAAATACATAACTTTCTATAGAGATGGCCTGTGACCTTGAAAAATTTAGGGAATGTTCCAAGATCAGAGACTTCAAAATCCCTATGGTTTCATGCCATGGTGAATTTTCTATGCAAGTGAAGAATCCAAATACTAAAATAAGTAAATAATTAAATAAAAATAAAATACTCATCAAAATAACTTGATTACTTTTCCACATTATTCTCCTCTGTTCACTGAGCAAGAGGGTATTTTTAGTTTATTTTTATGATTTTTTTACACAAAGATATGGATTTTCTAAGTTCTGGGTATTTAAATAAATAAAAAATTCCATATTTTTCTACTTATCCACGCGGCGCCCACTTTTGAAATGTTGTTATCCAAAAGTGGGGATTTTGACTTTGGGTTAAGCTTGGGTGGAGTTTAGGTTCAAATTTGGGGAAAATCTTGTTATTTTTTTGTGTGTGTGGATATTAGGAATGTTTAGGAAAAGCTTTGGGGTTAATTGGAGTTGAATTGGGTTGGTTTGGGCTAGGTTTAGGTCATGGGCCAAAGTTGGGCTTTAGGCTTCAAATTGAAATTGGAACCAAATGTCAATCAAATTGGCCTTGGATTTGGTCTAAATTGACATTGGGGATATTGCATTGAAGTTTAGAATTGAATTGGACCAAAATTGAGGTCAATTGGGCTAGTTTAGTGGGACATTGGGTCCATTTGGATTAAGAATGGGTCAAATTGGGGGTTTTGGTAAAAGTGAGTTAAATTGACAAAATTGGCTTATGGTGTAGTTGAACAAAATGAAATTAGAAATATTTGGGATTTTTTGGAATTTTGGGAATTTTTGGAATTTATGGAATTTTTTGGTTAAAAAGGGTATTTTGGGTATTTGGAGGTTATTGGGGGGTATTTTTGGACTTTTTTGGTATAGTTGGCTAAGTATGATCAATTTGAGTGGGGGAGAATGTTTAGGATTGTTTTTGAGGAATTTTGGGTAAATTAGGTAATTTTTGCAAAAAATTTGGGCAATTTCAAGGGTATTTGGTAGGTTTAGCGGGTATAGGGCTCCGGGGGTCAAAAATTGAAATTTTGGAAAAATGAAGATTGATCAAGTTTGAGTAAAATGGAACCACTTTATTTGAGCCATAAAGCCATATCAAGCCCATAAGAGCCATGAGAGGACTCACTTGAGGCATTCACTATGTTGTTCCTAACCCTCTTAGCCAAGGGCCTAGGGGTTAAGGTTCATTCATATGAATTACCTACATGAGTCAGGAAGTAAAACTAGCCATGAATGGTTTTAGGATTGGAATGTATGTGAAAGTGTAATGTGTGTGCAAGTCAACCCTCAACAGACCAGGCCACCCAGGGCAGTGCTAAGGCCAAAGAGTCCTATAGGGAACTCATCCTTTAAACCTCCACATTTGATTTTAACCCTCCAAGTGACTTGGGGGTTTACAATCAAACTTATGGGGTTTGCAAGGAGTTTAAGAGGTGTTTAAATTTCTAAGTGGTGGGTTCCATTTCTAGTCCTCTAAGATAGTCAAAGGGAAAGCCTAAGGCTAGATCCTAAGTACTAAGGAGAGAGAAGAGAAGAGACCTCATCAAAAATGAGGTCAACAGATGTATCGGGGCATTTTAATTAGACTGGGTTGTCCTTCTATTGTAGGACCAATCAGGACATGTTCATCATCATTGAATAACATATCGAAGATACAACAAAGATATCACTATGATAACACCAAATCAACAACAGAATAACACCATAATATGTCCACAATAACAATAAAATATGTCCAGACAAATTAGCACCCCAATAACACCAAAATATGTTGAGGATATAACGTAGATATATTCATAATAACACTGAATCAACAACAAAACTACAACAAAATATCTCCAAACAAACACCAAATACGTTCGAATAAATTAACACCCTTATTACAAAAACATTTGTCCAGCTACAACATATATATCATCATAGCACTATTGAATCAACAATAGAATAACACCATGTTGCCACCAAAATGATCATTTTATTTAAATTAAATGAAAAAACACCTAATAAACAACAAAAATTTTCTAAATTTACAATAACATCATCAACACAAAAGACCACCAAAGTTGAACCAAATTATCACCGTAATACAACCGAGACACAATCAAATTACCATAAAAAACTTCCATGAAAAACCTATTTAACATCAAAATTCAGAATCAAAATTATAACATGTAATGATTTGGTGTTATTGTCTTACAAATATGGTTGCATATTGGTGTTATTAGTGTGATTGTATAGTGGTGTTATTAGTGTGGTTTTGAGGTAGTGTTATTAATGTATTATTATGGTGTTATTGTGATACAAATATGGTGTATTATGGTGTTATTAGTGTGGTTGTAATGTGAGGTTAAAAGTGCGGTTGTACCGTGGTATTATTAGTGCAAACGTGATTGTATCATGGTGTTATTAGAGTTATGATATGGTGGTATTTGTCTTACAAAGGTGGTTGTATAGTGGTGTTATCAGTGTTGTCGTATTGTGATGTTATTGTGATATAAATGTTGCATTGTGGAGTTATTAGTGTAATCGTACGGTGTTATTGTCATACTAATGTGGTTGCACATTATTGTTATTAGTGTTGTCGTAGCGTGATGTTATTGCGATACAAATTTACTTATATTCTGGTGTTATTAGAGTAATGGTATGATGTTTTTGTCATATAAAGGTGGTTTTACAATGGTTTTATTAATGACATCATATTGTGGTGTTATTGTGATATAACTGTAGTTGTACTGAGATGTTATTATTATTATACTATGATGTTATTGTCATACAAATGTGGTTGTATAATGATTTTATTAGTGTTGGCGTATTGTTGTGTTATTTTGATACTAATGAGGTGTTATTAGTGTTATGGTATAGTGTTATTCTTTACAAATGTGGTTTTATAGTGGTGTTATTAATGTCGCTGTATTGTGGTGTTATTGTGATACACAAGTAGTTGTATTGTGGTGTTATTAGTGTAGTATTATGATATTAATATCATACAAATGACATTATATAGTGTTGTTATTAGTGTGGTCGTATTGTAGTGTTAATAGTGTGGTTGTATGGTGGTGTCATTGTGATACAAATGTGGCGTTATTGTGGTTTTATTTGTTTGTTTGTGATGTGGGGGTTAATAGTCTGGTTGTATTGTAGAGTTATTAGTGCAAATGTGATTGTATTGTGGTGTTATTAATGTATCAGTATAATGTTATTATCATACAAATATGGTTGTAAAATGGTGTTATTAGTGCAGTCGTATTGTGGTGCTATTTGGATACAAATGTGGTTATATTGTGGTGTTATTAGTGTGATATTGTGGTAGTATTATGCTAGTTAAATGATATTATTCTACTGTTTCGCTCGTGATAAATCCTACAACCATAATATTGTAGTGGTAAGATGAAATACTTTTTTCTTCCAATACTAAATCATCATCCCATATGATTAATTTAGCTATCAAGCTTGACATTGAACAAAACAGGTAAATGCTATATGAAGCAATGCTTATCTCAGCTATATAAAAGTTTGAATGCAAGTACAACCATACAATTAAAATTATTTGAATCCTTTTTGTCGACTCTTACACTCTCTATTTTTCTTGATTTCTTTCATTCTTCCGTATTAGCTTGCTTGAAAACACAAAGAGTAACCTTAAAGTTTTACGTCAGAATTGTTTCGAAAAATCCTAAATATCATAAGACTTACATAACGAGAGAGAGGGTCTGTGAATGCTTCTCATCCAACGAGTAAGAAAGTACGAGATTTTAAACAAACAAAATCCTAACTACCAAAATCACATGTGAAAATTGCCTCACGAAATATTATCCGATGACGATAGATGAAAATGAAGATTGAAAAGGCCTGCATAATTTTATTTTCAAATTATGGATTGATTTGAATCAAACTGAGTAATACGCAAATATATATATTTTTTTATTTTTTTGGATGGGTCCTCCAATTAAGGACCCATTTGGTTAGGCAAAATTGCGGTGCGACATTTTAACGCACCGCAAATTTGCGGTAAAGCGCCGACCCCGCGAGCGGATTCGCGGCTGATTGTCGTGAAGCGACGTGAAAGCGAACCGCGGGATAAACCCCGCGGCCCCGAAAAACAATCTGCTTTGAGGGTTTTTTTTCTTGTCTTTGTCCTCGCTCTGCTGCGCTCCCCAAACTCCTTATCTGCCCTGGACCTTCTCGTTATCTGACTATTTTTCTTCTTCCTCGACCGAGAAACATTCGAATCCAAGGTAACCTACCTTCGATCTAACTATCATTCCATCAAGCAACCGACCTTCGATCTAACAACCTTTGATCTCAACCGAACTCCTTCTCTGCCTGGTTCCTTTTTAGGATTGGATTTAAAACTTCTATTGAAAAGTGTTGCTCTTACATGCTCTGATGGATCTTACCCTAAGAGCAACTATTTTTATTCTTCTAATCTGCGTCAGTTGGAGTTGCTCCAAATTTTTTTTACTGGAATTGGGAAATTAAGCTTAGTTCAAGAGCTACTGAGCTTAATGTTAAAAACGAGAATGGTGATGATTCCTGCATATACATATTGCTTGATTCTAAGCAATCTTTATTATTTAGGGTTAATAATTCATAAAAATGTGTTGTGGAGGCCTTGTTATAATGAAGTCTTGCCTGGTGATGTTAGTAGTCTTTGTAATCTGCATCACTTTGAGTTGCTTCCGTTTTTTTAATGCTAGTCGACCTTTGATCTCGACCGAACTCCTTCTCTGCCTGGTTCCGTTTTAGGCTTGGATTTAAGTCTTCTTTTGAAAAGTTTTGCTCTTACATGCTCTGACGGATCTTACCCTAAGAGCAACTATTTTTATGCTTCTAATCTGCGTTAGTTGGAGTTGCACCAAATTTTTTTTTACTGGAATTGGGAAACTCAGTTCAAGAACTACTTAGCTTAATGTTAAAAACGAGAATGGTGATGATTCCTGCATATAAATATTGCTTGATTCTAAACAGTCTTTATTACTTAGGGTTAATAATTCATAAAAATGTGTTTTGGAGGCCTTGATATAATGAATTCTTGCCTGGTGATGTTAGTAGTCTTTGTAATCTGCATCACTTGGAGTTGCATCCGTTTTTTTAATGCTAGTTGAGTTGCCCCCGCCCTACCAAACATGCCCTATTATAATCCTTAAAAATGTTGTTTGGGCGTCTTGCTGTAATGATTAGTTGCCTAGTGGTGTGAATTATTCTTCTTATTTGTTGGATTGTTGTAATAGGCAAGATATCCTTATAGTGCTCCAATTTTTTTTTCATGTCACTGGAATTGGGAAATTAAGGTCACTTTAAGAACTAAATGAGTTTAATGTTAAGAACGAGAATGGTTATAGACCTGTGATCAGAGAAAACATCACAGATAATTTAATTTTTTTTCGTACTGAGTTGGGACATTATTGGTGATGAATCCTGTAAATACATATTGAATTTTTGCCCGGTGATGTTAGTATTCTCTCTAATCTGCATCACTAGGAGTTGCTCCCGATTTTCTTTTTATGTTACTAGAATTGGGAGTGGTTTGGAGGGCTTGCTATAAGGATATCTTGCCTGTTGATGGGAGTGCTTGGGAAGTTATATATCTTGCATGTTGCTATAAGGATAGAACTGGGAAGAACATATGAGCAAAAATAACTGTGGTGATGCTTGAGAAATGGGAATTAATAGCTGTCATTAACCTGTTGAAGTGTTTGCAATGCTCCAGCTTGCTTTGTATATGGTTTTGTTGGGATATATGGTTGTACTCCAATGATATACTTGTGTATGCTTTCGGGTTTGCTTCGGTTGCATATGCATTAGAATGCCAATGCATTGTCTACTGCCTTATAAATGTTTAAAAGCTATTGTTCTTATTTACATATAGGAACTGGTTCAAAGAAAAAATTTAGGCGATGCATATGTATATATTAGTGTTTGTGTTTGTTTGTGCATGATTTACATACACACCACTCTATTTCTATATATTTGCATATCTAACACTAAAATTTCAATTTTTACTTGCCTAGCACCTAACGAATGCATGAAGATGTGTATTTCACTTTTTAAAAGTTGAATTTCATATGAGGGATGTGGTTGTATAAACGTAAAATACAAAATTTAGGTGCTAGGTGTGCAAATACATTGGAATTAGGCGATCTGTATGGAAAGGCTTCTATATTCAGCTTTAGCAACTATTTGGATCGGGCTTGTCCTTGGTAGTGGTGGTTGTTTACTGTTACTCTTATGCTTAAGCCCTCAATTTGTGTTATTCTTCAATTCGAAGGGCTCAATGTATGATTTATTGGGTTGGATGTGCACTGCTTATGCTTATGCCACTGAATGTAATTCATTTCTTTGGAACAGTTATGTATAGCTATTGTGCAAGGAATATTTGTCCCAAACATCAAATGAATGAAGTTTTTACTTAAGGAATTGTTATGGAGTAAATATAGTATGCTAGTTAGAGCATATTTGAAACCTTGCTTATTTTCTATCATGAAGAGCATATGAACAGCAAACACATGTTATAGGAAGTTATGTATATGGAGTTTATAGTTTAGGGTAACAACTGCAGTATTGGTGTAACATCATATGTCCTTCTATGCTGTAACATCTGAGGTAATTGGTGTGTAACCTACAGTAAATTGGAGTTGGGTGTTCCTGTTACTTTGAAATGCTATGTAAATTGAAAGATAGGCACATTTTCTCTATTTTAGCAATAAAGAAATATCATTTCTTTCCTGTAGATGTAGGTCAGTTTGACCGAACCACGTAAATTACTGTGTCCTTATGTGCTTAACTGTATTATTTGGTTAATTGTAATTTATATCTCTCCATGCTGTAATTTTACTACCACTGTTGGCATTTGTTAATTCAATTCTTTTTAAATATTTATCTTTGTCATATTAATAGTATGACTAATAAAAACAAAGAAGTTGCTGCTCCTACACTTTGGGAGAAGGATATTAAAATGATATTCTGCGATCTATGCATAATTGAAGTCGAACAGGGGAATATGCCAAATTCTTTTTTCAACAAAGAAGGTTGGCAAAACATTGTTGCAAAGTTTAGGGAGGTCACAGGCAGGGAGTATGAGAGGCTCCAGTTAAAAAATAAATGACACCAACTCAAGAAAGAGTGGAAACTTTGGAAGAAATTAAAAAAAAGATCGACTGGTTTGGGATGGGATCCGGTGAAGCGAACTATTGCTGCTTCAGAAGCATGGTGGACAGAAAGGCTTGCGGTAAGATATTATTGAATTAATTTTTGTAATGTTAAGCAGTTTTCTTTCTTATTTTCTAATAACATTTCATTATCTTTTACAGATTTTTCCGGCAGCAAATAAGTTCAGATTGGCTGGGATAGAACCGAAATTGGAGGACAAGCTCGAAAGGATGTTTGGTGGGGTGGTAGCTACAGGGAAGTATTCAGCTGCCCCTAGCCAAACAATTTTTAAAACAACACCTGAAAATGTGGTCGTGGAATTATCAAACGATTCAGTTGAATTCTGCATGTACGAGCAACCTGAAATTCAATCAACAAACCGTACGAAGCGCCATCGGAATGAAAGAAAGAGAAAGAGTGGTCCTGCATCTATGAGGGAGCAGCTCTCATACCTAGTGGACTCATCTAACGATGCCCCACACAGAATTCAAAAAACCGATGTCTATGAGGTCATTAGACTTCTTGAAGACGATACAGGGGATCGTGATCTTTTCTACTTTGTTGTTTACCTCTTCCGTGATTCCCTCCATCGAGACTTCTTTACTGCACTGAGCAAAGAGCGACGACTAGAATACATACGCTATTATTATAACCGTCGCACCTTGTGATTTTATCTGGAACTGTTTAAATTTATTTCATCTATGAGTACTGCTGCCAGTCATGTAGTTGTTTGGACAAGTTATATTTGATTGAACTAATGTTTAAGTTATTTCTTTTCCAAATATAGTTCATTTATGTGCTTGTTTTAGTCCATTTATGATTTCTATAGACCTTAACTTGGTTTAATTAAAAGGTACAGTTTATATTGTCATGGACCCGGAGGAAGTCCGACGCCGAAGGCGAAATGCAGCGGTAAATATACTAGTGCAATATTCTTCACATTAACTGGTCCGTAAGAGTAATGTTTGTCTTTTGTCTGGTTTGATGATTATCATTTTGTTTGAGCAGTTGATAATCAAAGTAATTAAGTTATATATTCACTTGCATTTCAGGAAGACATGAGCTCCAACATGTCGGTTACATCTCGCCGAGTGCTATGTCACTGTGGCCTCCAGACATTTCTTTTGACATCACGACAGCCGCACAGCTTTCACCGAAAGTTTTATAGCTGTCCTTGGAACATTCCAGAGCAATGTGTTTTCTTCCGATGGACGGACAGTTTACCGGATTCTCAGAAGTCCGATGCTAGGGAGTGGACGGCTTCACCAGAAGACGGTGTGACACGGGAGCTACAGCAACTCAAAACTAAAGTGAACATTATTATCATGTTAATTGTTGCTGTAATAGTCCTACAGTTTTTTTTCACTATACTGCTACTAGCACGTGCTTGAGAGGACTCTATGTACATCTGCAGAACTTTATGACTTTTTGGGATATGCAATCGATAACTTGATGTTTTTTTGTTTCAAATCTTTTGCAATTAGATGATTCAAAACTAAAAAATTTTTAATACTTGTGTAAATAACATTTTACAAAATCAATTTATAAACATATGTTTTCAAATAAATAAAACTTCAAAATATCCACTATAAATATATGTCAACACATATTTTCATACTTTTAAAATTTTTACAAATAAATAAAACTTCAAAATATACTTAAAAAATAATAGATTTTAAATATACATATGTTTACAAATAAATAAAACTTCAAAATATACTTAAAAAATAATAGATTTTAAATATACATATGTTTACAAATAAATAAAACTTCAAAATATCTACCATAAATATATGTAAACATATCTTTTCATACTTTTAAAATATATATATATATATATAAATTAATTAATTTCGTTTGAATAAATAAAACATAATTTTTTTCAATTTTTATGTATTCAATAAACTTACAAATATAAATTTCAAACAGTTTTAACAGACAGGGGCAGTCTGATCATTTTTACAAAAAAAACTGTCTCGCAGCTGTTTTCCTACGAACTGCAACCAACATACAAACGATCTTCACGCATGTTGCTTCTCTCAATTACTTTCTATAACTAGCGCAGTTGTAAAGTCGAAAACCTGAGCCTAAGGGCTCTGTTTGGTTCGGTTACAACTGTTCGAACATTGCAATGCATTACATTGCTTGTGAAGAATCACGTGGAAGCAATCGAGGAAAGTTAACTGTCTCGTTTAGTCGCAGTTGTGGAAAACAACTAGGTGGCAGCTTTTTCGTAAAAACGACTGTACTACTCTCGTTTATTAAAATTGTTTGAAATTTTTGATTTATTTATATGATATACAGGGTTTGCAAATACAAATTTTCTTAAAAATTTTATGTTTTAAATATTAAAAATAATAAATATAAGTTTTATTTTTAAAAGTTTATCGCCAAAATTTTGTTTTTTTATATTTTTAAAAATCAATCATATATTTAAAGCTATTAATATATTTAAAGCTATTAACGATTGCGTTTAAAAATATATATTTTCATATATATATTTAAAGTTATTTCATATCTATATATTTTAAGTTATTTCATATCTATATATTTAAAAATATATAGTTAAAGCTAAAAACGATCATATATTTAAAGTTATTTCATATCTATATATTTTAAAATTACTAAAAGATGTATTTAAAAATATTTATCGATTTATATGTACATATTTTTATATATCTATGTATTTTAAAAGTATTAAAATTTTTAGTTTTAAATCATCTAATTGCATAAGATTTGAAATAAAAAACATGAAGATAACGATTGCATATCCCAAAAAGTCATAAAATCCTGCAGATGTACATTGAGTCCTCTCAAGCACGTGCTAGTAACAGTACAGTGAAAAAAACTGTAGGACAATTACAACAACAACTAACACGATAATAATGTTCACTTTAGTTTTGAGTTCCTGTAACTCCCGTGTCACACCTTCTTCTGGTGAAGCCGTCCACTCCCTAGTATCGGGCTCTTGAGAATCCGGAAGACTGTCCGCCCATCGGAAGAAACCACATTGCTGTAAAATGTTCCGAGGGCAGCAATAAAACTTTCGGCGAAAGCTGTGAGGCTGTCGTGATGTGAAAAGCGATGTCTGAATGCCAACCACCAATTCTTCATCAGGAGAAGCAAAGTAGCAGTTGCCGCCAGACACAGGGGCCATCCAAGCTACTCTACTGCCGTAGGATGGGATGGTGATGAAGCATGAAAACCCAATAGGCTCTAAATATCTCAAATCCAAATATCCTTTCCAGAAGATCGAACAAAAATACGAGTAGAAACACAAATAGCTTCAGGGCCTCCACTCAGCTATCGAATTTAAATATATTTCTCAATGCTAAGTGACCCAAAACAGCAAAAACAAAAGCCAAAACCCATAATTTGAATTTTTAGGCCAAACCCTTCAACAGCCTCCCAACAGCAAAAAAAAAAAAACCCAAAAATTTGAATATATTTCTCAATGCTAAGTGACCCCAAACAGCTTGATAAATGCCATTTGCCCCAAACATTTCTAAATGCCAAATGACACCAAAAGCAATATATAAAATATTTCATCCACTTGAAAAGACTCATATTAGGGAACAATATATAAAAATGCATTTGAATTATACTTCTGCCAGTAACATAAGCTCTCCCCGAGTCAAAGTTTTTTTTTTATCCATCTGATAGTTAGATTTTCCAATGTAGCACTGAACATTGGTTGCATTCAATTACCAAGTCATTTTGTAGCACTGAAAAACTGAACAATGATAAAAGAACTTGAAGAAACTTCTATAACTAAGGACCATAGCATTAAACCTTTTTCCTCATGCTCAGTATTAAAAGTACATAAGGAGACAAGGTTGCCATCAAGCACACTCAAATTATCATGTTTTTTAAACATCCGTATAATGAAGTAGATCAACTAGGTTATGCTCTACCTCTTTAAATAGTGCCAGTTATGGTTAATGAAAACTCTCCAAGCTTCAAGTATGTCAAAGCAATACAAATGTCTACTCAAGATATGAAGACAATAACCAACAATAAGCACACAAAGTCTCACCGTAATTAGGATCCACACATGAAAATTGATCTGACTGTAATCCTCATGCTCAGTATTAAAAGTACATAAGGAGACAAGGTTGCCATCAAGCACACTCAAATTATCATGTTTTTTAAACATCCGTATAATGAAGTAGATCAACTAGGTTATGCTCTACCTCTTTAAATAGTGCCAATTATGGTTAATGAAAACTCTCCAAGCTTCAAGTATGTCAAAGCAATACAAATGTCTACTCAAGATATGAAGACAATAACCAACAATAAACACACAAAGTCTCACCGTAATTAGGATCCACACATGAAAATTGATCTGACTGTAATCATGTTCTACTCATATATAACTCCCTAAACTTATGCAATCGCTTACAGTTCCAACAAATTCCGTAAGGTATAAACATAGAAACAGGGATAACATGTCGAGAAAACGGGAGGGTAGAGAGAACGAAGATGACGATAAAATGCAGAAAATCCCCGATCTGCAAGTAGATCGGCAAAATGCCTCTATTTTTACCTGAGATCTGCCGATTCGAGTGGATAGGGAAGAAGAAAACCTCTGATACCGGAGATAATCAACGGCTACCGGTGAGGCGGAATGAGATCAAGCAATCTGCGAGAAGGATGAGAAAAACCTGTGTTCGAAAGCTAGGCCGTGGGGATATTGGCGCGGCCCGCTTCGTCTCCGCTTTGTCTTCTCTTCCACCGCACCGCTACAACCAAACGAAGACCTTCGAACCCGCTGCGACCCTAACCAAGCGCTAAACCAAACAGGCCCGTAAGCCCAAACAGAAAGTTGCGAAGCATAGCTTCACCGGAACCGCTGATGCATTTCTCCCCTCAGGTTTACCAATCGAACGACTTCAACGCACAGCACGCGCGATACAGCCGAGCAGCGATTTCTCTTGCGAGTCGCACGATTTTGTCCCCTTTTGTACGAACTGCTCACGGCGAGAAGAGAGGAGCGACCTTTTTATTCGCAGAGAGCCGAAAGTCGAGCTAGGTACTCTTCTATACACCATTTTCTTTCTTTGCTCCGCCCTCACTTTCCACGGAGGGCTTTCTAGGGATTTACTTTCTTCCATTTTCCGCTAGCTGTTTGTTCTTCGCAACTTATCGTGAGTTTGGGAGTCCTGCTAATAAATGCTATTTTTCGTGGGAATTGGCTTATTTTTGTAGCTACTGCCTTATCGATTGGCTTCATTTGATTTCGCATCTACTTTTTTTTGGGGATTCTGCGGTAACGAGGACCTGGGTAATTATACTCTAAAATTCACTATTTTGGTCGAATGGAGTTTTTTTTTTCTTGTTTTCAAATTAAGAGAAGCTAATTTGCAGCTGTTTGGAGTTCAGCCTCATCAATTTCTTGTGATGTGGAGTTTTGTTCATGTTTAATGTTTTTCTTGACATCATCGTGTTGCCGTTTACTCTTATTTGCAGCTGAAGTGGAGTTATTCACTGATTACAACCCTAATTTGAATATAACTAAAGCTTCTTTTTTTGGTTTAGCCTTGAAAGGAATTTATTACGGTGAATTCAGGTTGCTCAGGGCTGTAGCTTCCCATATATATATATATGCAAGATTAATCATGTATTTGACATGTACAGTATAGTAGAATCTGAATTTGTGCATGAATCACCCATAAGTTGCCTTTTCTTTTAATTTTATAAGTTAAAAAATGGATAATGCCTAAAGTAATCCCTTCCTTAAATTATGTTAGGGGGACAGTGTGGTAAATCGATCAGCACTGTCGTTATTTGCTGATTGAACAAGGCTTTTTTAAGCACTTTTCGACATTTATACGAAGAGCATGAGACAGTTTTCAAACTACGTGCCATTACTCAAAATTATGATTTATCTCAAGTCTAAAGTTCACTTCAATTGAATAATTTTTAACGAATTATTTTACCTTAACGAGTTATAAGCTTGATTCCCCATGCATTTTTGCATTAAGAGCTCCTACTACAGTTCTCTCACCCTCTTCCCTAGATGCACATACAATCTTCTTCTCAGCAAGGAGACGTGGAGCTCTGGTACATTTGTTATTAATTATTTTTTTTGTAGGAATCCAAAATGTATAGTTTCTTTTGCAGATATCAATGCCCCAAAAATGGTAAAGGGCAAAAATAGTACACTGGTTTGCCCTAAAGTTTGTGTCATCGGAGTGGCACTGGTGGGGAGTGGTGGTAGCTATGGTAATCAGTTGGTTTCTCTCAAATTGCAGAGATAGTCAAACAGATCCAAACTCTTCGCTTAATGAAAAGGGTGGCTGCCTTGCTTCAAATCATCCCTAATCACAAGTCTCATCACTCTTTTCACAAATGATTTTTGTTTTCTCAGTTATTCTTTTAAATATCTTAACCGTTTTGGTTCAATGGAACAAATGATTTTGTAAAACTTTCTTCTAAACATTTATTCTGAGTAGGGCTGTAAACTAGCCGAGTTTGAGCGAGCTGACCTTCAGCTCGTTTTCGGCTTGTTATAATTTTACTCGTGTTCGAAATGGCTCGTGAAGAACCTATTCATGTTCAACTCGAATAAAAAGAACTTTGTTCATGTTCGACTCAAAATAGGCTCAGTAGAAAATAAAATGCCACTGGTGTTACTCGGGTGTTATTCTGCGGAATAACACCGATAACACTGCGAAAGATCGAGTATATTTATATTTATTTATTTCCAAGCCAATTCAAGCCGAACATGAGCGAACAAATATTTGTTCTTGTTCGACTCGTTTATATTTTGAGCTTAAAAATTTTTTCCTGTTCTGCTCGTTAAGCTTAACGAACGAGCCGAACACGAGCTGTTTGCGAATAACGAGCCGTTTTGACAACCCTAATTTTGAGAGAACTGTTATTAACATATAATAGCGCCATTAATTTTCGTTGTGATCCAATGACACAAATGATGTTTTTATAATTTTTTCTTCTAAACATCGTAACCTGGAGAACTGGTGCTAACATATGATCATGTCTCTAAATATTCTGAAAGGCGGAGTACATGAGCCTTTGGCTTTCTGTGTCTCATTTTAGTCAAAATAAGCACTGAGATATTTAATTAGAAAAGTTTAATTTGTATATAGTAAGTATTTGGGTGAAACTATACTGTCAAATGTCAACTTTAAGTTGTACCATAAGCTAGAGTATTGTGCTAGGTGCTGCCAATTTCTATTCTTTTCTTGATAGAGACAAATAATTATCCAGAGGATATTTGGAAATTTTATTCTGTAGAGAATTTTACCTTTCGCCACAGGGTGTAATTTGTCCCTTTAAACACGATGCCGCTTTTTCTTTGACATAAAATTTGCTTGTGAGGAAACATCACAATAAGCTTCCTTAGAAAATCTATTTGAAGAGGTTATTGTGTGCTGACTTCAGTAGTTTAATTTGCATCTACTGTTTTGGAGATGCCAAATAGTGGCAAAATTCCAGTTTTCTTTGTGTCATAAGTTAGATATTTTATTTAGGAGTCATTAATTTCTATATTTTTTCAGGGTAAACCAGAGTCAGTTTGAGGGGATTTGGAAAAGTAATAATGCACGGAGTTGGTCTTCATGGGTTTAGCGTGCACTAAAAAATGTACTTCTTTCTTCTGTTATACATGCAATTTTTTCTCATCATCTTTCTCACATCATCACAAACTTCATCATAATCAATGGAAATGTGGGTAAATGTAACAACAAATGCCATTAGAAATCCTATTTTCATTAGTTATTGTGTGCTAAACTGGAGGAGCTTACTTTGTATATATTTTTTGGGATAAGCTAAATTATGGAAATGCTAAAGCTTTCTGTGTACCATAAACAATACGTGTAAATTAAGAACTGAAAATTTCTATACTTTTTGGAATATCCTCATATAGTCATTTATTGGGCATGTTATTTAAAAATGATCTTAATTTATTAGAATTAAATGAAATTATGACACCCAATAGGACACAATGGAGAATAAGGATTTATACAGACGACACCTTGTTGTTGTTGTTGTTCTCATTTAAAGGGTATCTTGGAAATTATTTAATAGTATGCCTTCAGTGATAACTTGTATAGTTTTAATTTAGATTCTACTGTACTTCCCTCCAACCACATTGTACTGCTTTTTCTATGATCCAGTGAATGTTTTAAATGGCATTTTTTTGGGCTTCCTCCAAGACAAGTAGAGGATCGTTTGGAATATGGGGCACATGGCATGCAGGACGAGGCATCTCCCCATGCACGCGTGCACTCCTTTCGAGACACACCTTTTATGTCCTATATAAGTGGAGAATAACTTCACGTGTTATAATTCAAATGAACTTAAATTAGATGATTAGAAAACCCCAAGCATAATCTAAGCAAATGTTTTTTTTTAATGTTAGTATATTAAACAAATATTAAAAAGCAATCTACAATGTCTGCTTTATAAAATCATAAATTGACTCATTTAGCTTCTCACTTATTCATTGCTTTTTCACCGAACCACTTCCTCGCCTTTTCCTCGCTTCCTCGCATGCTTTTCTGATTATTGGTTCTCCTCCCACACCATCATGTGTTTGCTCGTTTGATGAATCCTTGATCATTGCTTCTCCTGCATCTACTTGCTTATTTAATTTCTCATCCACTTTACTCCCTTGTCAATTTTTTTTGGATCGCCTTGTCTCAATTAACTTCCTAATTGGAGCCTTTCTTCTTGACCATTTTCACACTCACTAATGTCTATATGTTGTCTCTTTCATTCAGGAAGCTGAAGGTCTCAACTCTTTATTGATTCATTTTAATGGTTGTCCAAAGCTTTTGTAAGGGTAACTTCATATGTTTTAGCAGTTTTTCTGGCCTTTATTATTTGGATGATATGTCTCTTTGACTTTTTCAGATCTAGGGATTCGGATGTTAGTTTATTTTTCATATTTAGATGTTTGTATAGTATACTTTTGTTTACCCCCTCTCAACTAGACACTTGATTGTGATATTTCTGCTAATATTTTATGATTATATTATTATATTTTGGAGTTTTAATATGAATGAAATGGTTTTGAACTTAAAAAATATTTCTTTTATTTGAATGTAATCATATTTTTTTATTTATGGATTATTTAAAATATAAATTCATGAAGTTTTCGTTGGGATAAGGAAAACACAGTACTTTATTGCCTCTATTTCTTAAAGCATTGGTTCAACAATAATAGTTGTATATGTGGGGAAAGGTAACATCAGTTACTTTTATAAAATTTATTTTCAGTTTGATATTTTGTGCTTACTAGAATAGTTTAATTTTAATCTACTATTTGGGAGAATATTTTCAGTTTGCTATTTTGTGCGTACTAGAATAGTTTAATTTTAATCAACTGTTTGGGAGAACAAATAAGGAAAGATCCAAGTTTTCTGTGTACTATAAACCAGTTATTCAGATCAGAAGCAATCAAATTTTTTGCTTGTCTGGATACCCACTTAGTCATTTAGAGGACCTCCGAAAAATATATACTGCATGGATTATGTCTTTAGTATTGGCTGATAACATGCATGGTTTTATTTGCACTGCAGGATGTTGTTCTTCCCTCTATACACTATTCAGCGTTCTTTAGAAAATCTGTTTCCTTTTCCAACTTTATGTTACATAATTAATTTATTTCTAGGAGAAATAACATTGAGAGCACCTTTAGAAAATCTGTTTCCTTTTCCAACTTTATTCACATGTTCTACGGGTGTAGGTTGCTTGAATTTCTCTTCTGGTTGTATATTGTAATAGCACAGCTAAAGATTAATACTCCAATAGTAATGACTACTCTTACTTTATCTGATCAGGTGATTCAGTTTGATGATCTCCACAGTATTTTTTTCTACTCTAAGGAAAATCTCTCAATGCTTTTTTGTTTCTAGTTTTATTTTCAACGGCTTTTGTAGGATAAATCTCTTTCCTACGGGAAAGTGCAAGTTCATTCTTTAGTAGTAAGATTTGTACACACCTGTCTGTAAGTATATATGGATGTTGTTTATCTATTTGTATGCATGCATGCATTTTGTTATTCTCCTTGATTACTTTTGGCAAATATTAGTTGCTCCGTCTGTATGTATATATGCATGTGTGTGTACATATATGCATGCATGCACACCTTTTTTTATTTTACTAGTGCTAAATTTGCCCATGCTGAGGTAATTTTCTGTTAATGAAATTTTGTTTGAAGGGTTCTTCATAGCCTTATATTTTAAACCCCGACCAAAGTGGATTTTCTTATTTTTTTCTTGAATTTGCATTTCTTTTTTTTTGTGTTTGAAATATGCAATTTCACAAAATTTTTTACTAAGAAATTCATTTTTTTCTATTAATTGTTCTGGCTAAGGAGTTGCACTTAAAGTTATCACTTATATTACTTTTTGAATTTTATGCTTGTTCTGTAAAATATGCTGGTTTAGTTCTTGTTGAATATTTTAAGTTCAGCATATCCGCTATCCATATATGCGATCCAAATACTTGAGATAATGCTTATGGTAGTGATGCTGAAATCGCTGTCCGGATAGTTTTACTTTCCAAGGGCTTGATGGTTTTAATTTATTGTAATGGTCCCACAAGTGGCTTTTTATTATGTTTTATTTATGCAATTTCATTAATAGAGCATTCTTTATGTAGTAAGATCCTTGGGATCTGCATTATTTCATTTTTGTGGTTGTGGCTGCCAATGCTGATGAAGATTGTATGTTTAACAGGAAATGCATTTGAATGCTTAGCTAAATTACCTATCCTGATGTTTACTACTTTACTAATTAAATGAGCATCAATCTTTGATACTGGAAACATGAGCGGGACATCTAAAAGGTCGCATGAGGATGGAGGGCACTCCACTCCTATTAAGAGGTCACATGAAGAGAGTAGTATATTCTCTGGTCTTTCGGTAAAGACAAATCAACCACTTGCTAATGATTTTCACTTGCCTTATGAACCTGGGCTTGATGGACGACCAATAAAAGTCCCACGCATTGAACTTCGTGACAGTGATAAGAGGCCTTTGCATAGAATGTCTTCTTCTCCCAACCATGGTGTGGACCATCCCACTACTTCTGAAAACAGGTCAGAACTGAGAGCTTCCAAGGAAGCGAGAGATGTAAGAACTGTAATCAGGGAAATAAAGTCAGACACCAGGGATTCTTGCATTGATATAAAAATAGATTTACATGTCAATAAGGCTGACAGTGATGCAAGAGATACAAGAGGCGATGAAAAAGAATTAAGATCAGATAGGGGTTCTTTTAATGATTTTAAGGGTCTTGTTAAATTCGAAAGAGATAATTATGCAGCATCTATGTCTCATACAAGTTGGAAAGAAAGCAAAGATTATCTTTGGCCTAAGAGATATATGGAACCTTCTAATGATAGTATGGAGTCATGGCGAATTGCAAGGCATTTGCAAAACACAATTGAAGTTGGGAAGGATCAATTGGCAAGAGCTGAGGATAGAAATCCTTTGGGATCATATGAGGGAGTTGCTGAGAGCAAGGTTGACTTGAAAAGCGAAGATAAACTCAGGGAAAAGGACAAGAAAAGGAAAGATGATAGACAAAAAGATTTTGGAGAGTGGGACAAGGATAGAATTGACCGAAGAGGAAGCACTCAACTTGGTGAAATCAACAATGCGGATAAGGAATTGAAGGAAGACAGAGAATTAGAGAGGTGGGAGAGGGAGCGAAAGGATGTTCCAAAGGACAAGGAGCACAATGATTTGGAGAAGAATCATGTAAAGAGAGAATCTCCAAATTCTAATGAAAGGGAGAATTTACATTATTTGAAGGAAGGGCTTGAAGTATCCATAAAAATATCTGATCAGGCTATTTCGACATTCGATCTTAGGAGGCCTAAAGATGATGGTTGGAAAGGTTCTGATAAGGATCTTAGGGATAAAAAAAGAGAAAGGGATGCAGATGTTGGAGATAGATATGGCCAATCTGGTAAGTGTTATGACAAGGACTTGGATGATGGTGCTGAAGGAGATGGAGGTTTGGAGAGGGATAGAGATGCTTTTGGTTATGGCATTCAACAACGGAGGAGAATGCTCCGATCCAGGGGCGCCACACAACCGACTCATCGAGAGCCTCGTTTTCGATCTAGAGCTCGGGAACATGATGGGTATGGTTTTCAACTTCTGTGTGGTATGCAATTTGCCTTTTTAACTTTGTGATATGTATCATAGTTCTTGTTTTCCTTTTTTTTTTGGATTTAATTCTGCTTAGTAAGTTTGATACTTGGTATGCATGTTAATAAGTTTTTTTTTTCCTCAGTCACTTGAGTAACATTAACTTTCTGGCGTGGTTCTTTTCATTGTTCAATTGTGAGTTCTAATTGCAGCTTTACTACCTTGTTTTGTATTTTGTATCTTATAATTTGATTAGAACCGAACATTGTTAGAATCAATACCTTAATTTTCTCTTTTTCTAAAAAAAATCTATTTTCCTTTACAGTATTCTTTTTAATTTTAAAACTTCTAAAACCAGCGAACATGGTGGGTTAGTAAATATAACATGCATACATTTGAAAGAACAAGAAGTCAGTGTAGTTTTTCATGATGAGAAATTGTTGAAAGATGCTTGCCATGCTAGAAACCACACAAAACATCATTTATAACAAAATTCATTGCTGCGGGTGACCAAGGATGTATTCATGAGACTGATCTTGTCTATTGTCTGAAAATTTATATTGTTGTTTCTGGATTGTTGCATGACACTTGGTGATGTAGTAGAAATGTACTACTTTTTAACTGGCTATTGTTCATTTCTAGGCTCATATGAGTAGAAATTAAGACACTCGTGGTTTGACACATAATTTTAACCTGTTCCTGTTTAACCTTTTTTTATTTGGTAGTTGCTTCTTTTCTATTTGATGAGAATGGCGTGCCAAATAATTTGTTGATTGCAATAATTTACTTCCCATTTTTTATCATCAATTTTGATTTGAGCTTATTATTATTTTTTTCATTTGTTGATTTTTGCTACCACTGTTCTGACAATTTATTTCCCTTTTTTTTCTTTTCAGATCCCAAGGTGAGTCTGTCAAATGACTAGCTTCATTTTTGAAGACCTTGATGATGCAAGCAGCTGTTTCAATTTGGATATGAGTGAATCATTTTTACTGATGGGAATCATTTTTTTTAAAGGAAATTTGTTCATACCTTTTTTTTTTTTGGAGATCAACTTTGACTAAAATTGAACAGACATATTTTGTTTCTTTTTTCCTCATGAAGTTATTCGGATTTGTTTAAAAAGATTGCTTGATCCCCTAGAAATGCATTTATAGTAAATACGTGGTAGAAAACTTTATTTAGAGGGTAGGCAGAGCACTGCTTAGGTTGCCTTCACTGTGATACTAAATTTACATGCTTAATCATTGAACAACCTCTTTGTAATACTAGAGAAAGTTGTACACATTAATCTTTTCCTAGACCCTTAACAGGGAAAATAATATGCATTGGGTACACCTTTTTTTAAGAACTTTTATTTCAAGAATAATAGGCGTGTTAATTAGTATTGTGTGATAAGATGATTGTAGCATAAGCAACAGTTTTTCTACATTAAGTGGTTTCTCATATTGCTACTTTTATAATATTTCTTAAGAGTTCAATGTTCTTATAACTTTGGGAATAATGGCAACTATTTCTTGCTGGCGCATTCTTTAGAAGGAAATTAAGATGCTGAAATGTCACTTGAACCAATACTAGTTTAGAAGTTTATCATTTATCTTTAGGGATGATGTTTTATATATTTTTATAGATACTAGCAAATTTTATATTGAATTGCTCATGGCACATAATAAAATCCTGATCCCATGATCCTAGCCTGATGAGGGCTGCGAGCTGGTCATGACCATCCTAGGATTGTCATTACTGATCTCTCAGGAGTCCAAGCTTTTAACATTGTTAATCTTCTGATTTGTATACATGCAACTGTTATGATTGATTTGCCTCACTAATTTTTGTCATATGTTTTGTGGACTTACCTGTGCAATCTTATCCATATCTAATGTTGTCTTATATTTTTTCTCGAGATAAGTCAAATCATGTGAATTGTGATTGGTTTTTGTTGCGGAACAATCATCGGCATATAAAGTACAAACATTTGGCTAAATAAAAGTTCTCACTTGTAGTTTGCTTGGATTCTGATTCATTTGAGTGCGATGTAAGGGAAAATATCAATTTCTTGGAAAATTCATATACTCATAGCATTTTGAGGCTTGAGTTATCTGTGTTTAATGTTCTTTTATTTTGTTCTTCTTTTCTTTGTCTATTTTAATAATCGTTTGTTGAGTGATTGGTTTTAGTCAAATTGGCTGCAACAATAATATTTTTTTTGTTATAGTTATTCTACTTGCATTGTGATCTCTTAAGTGCTTTTCTTTGATTTGGGAAATAATTAAATTTTCACGTGTCATGGATTATATATTTTTTGGGTTTATGGAATTGTGATTTTCAAAGTTGACTTGTGTGGTTTCATACGTTACATCATTGAGTTGTGTTAAAATCTTAGACGGTAAGAGATTTTGCATAAAATGGTAGTCAGAATTCATTTTTGCCTCATGTTGTTTATTTAGTAAAATATTAAAACTTATTATAAAAAAAATCAAGGTATGATTATACACAAAATAATATGACAATCATGAGGTTCGAAACCATGGTCCTATGTTCGATAGGTGTACAGTTGATTTTTAATTAGAAGACTTTCTTGAAAGATACAATTTGCGACTTTAGAGAGGTGGTTGTGCCAAATCAACAACAGTGGGATATGCTCAATGTTTTTGGCAAAGTATTTGCTCTATTAATTCACACTAGCTTATATGAAACATTAGCTTAAAGGGTAATATTTTGGTTCGATGAATATAAGGGCCAATTACATGATCAATTTAGGGTTGGTTGTAAGTGCACAGTTTTGCATATTTTTGAGAATGCAATGTGATGCAACACTAGCACATGAGATAGATGGAGCAACCATACGGAAACTGATTAGGATTTATAATTAGAAATATATATTTGAGTTTTTCTTTAAAATTTTATGTAGGACTTTGTCTGTTTTTCATATTATGAACTTGTGCAGAAAGTTTTAAAAATCTGAATTTCATATTAATTTATTTTGGGTTAGGAGTTGCAAAAATGTTAAGAATGATGTGGTAGCAAGGGATTAGGGTTTTGAGTGAAGGTATCCAGTGGGAAACTGTCGACTATACAAGGCGCATCTAAAAAAATAGTCCTAAATTTTACTTTTGGCCTTTTATTATGAAAATATATATGTAACCTTAGGGGGAAACCACTTTAAAATCTTACGTTGGGATGTCAATATGTAACTTTCTATTGGCCTCTTGTTTTGCGGTTTAGAGCTTTGCTCTTTGGAGAAATTGAAAATAGGGAGAGAAAAACACAAGTTACATATCCTTTTTTATGTGAAAATTTGAATTTATTTAGGTCCAAGTGAGTCTTTGCTCTTTGCGGTTTCTAGTTTATATATGAAGGGCATTCTCTTTTCTAGGCTTGCGGTTTCTGGTTCATTTTGGGTTGGTGACTACAGGGCCAGACGAGGGCTGGTGGCATGCAGGGATACGTGGAATTCAAGAAAACAAGTGCATTTTTTTTGTGCTGATGAAGGATTTATGAAGGGGTGGTTGCTATTAGTGATTTGCAGCCACTGTGTTTGATGGGTTGCTACTGTTGCTTTGCGACCACTGATAATAAATTTGTGGTGATGATTGTGTGTGACGTTGGTGGTTGTGATGATGTGATGATTGTGATAATATATAGGTTATTATTTTGTTGGTTGTGATGCTGGTGATTGTGTTGAAGTGGTGGTGGTTGTGTTGGTATTGATGATAAATTTTTTGTGGTTGTGGTGGTGATATTTTGTAGTGGTAGTAGCGGCGGTGTTGGTGTGTTGGCGGTGGTGGTGGTATGTGTGTAGTGGTGGTATGTGTGATAGTGTGTTGGTTGTTTGTGTGGTAGTGTGTTTGTTGTATGTGTGGGGGTATTGGAGGTAGTAGGGGTGTGGTGATGGTATGTGTGTTGGTGGTATGTGTGAGGATAGCAGTGGCAGTGGGGGTGCGGTGTTGGTCATTATGTTGGTGTTGATGTTGGTGGTGTTAGTGGCGTGGTGGGGTGTTGCTAATTATTTTTTTTTCATTGGTAATGCTAGTTTTTTTTGCATTGTGGTATCTGAAATGACATTTTATGTTTATTTTTACAAATATTTATGATGATTAGTTCTTTTCATGCTAGTAACACAATAATTAAAATAAAAGAAATCGTTTCATCTGCTATGTGGGATAAGTACACCAAAATAATATTTTGCGACCTCTGCCTTATGGAGGTGTGATTGAGAAAAGGCCAACAACTTTTTTTAACAAGTAGGACTGACATAATATAATAAAAAAGTTGAAGGAAAGTGCACGAAGAGATTTTGATACGATGCAATTGAAAAACAAATAAGATTAATTAAAGGACTGAAGAATTTGGAAAGAACTGAAATGAGAATCCACGGGCTTAGGTTGAGATATGATAAAATGAAAAATTGATGCTTCAAAAGAATGATGGACCGAGAGATTGGAGGTGAGAATTTATGAAAAGTTTATTCCTTTTATCTTTTATCTTTTTTTTTTTCCCAGATACATCAACATATCCATCTCATATTACTTTGTTTGTGGTGCTAAATACAAAAAAAATTAAATTCAGTGGCATCAACCTTGAGTTATAAAAAAAGTTGGATCGTATGTTTATTGGAGTTGTGGCAACGAACAAGTATGCATGGTCCCCTAGTGAGTGAGGGTTTATTGGCATGCCATAGAATTTGGATGCCGAACAACAATTGACTCCAATGAAGGCCCTAGCCCGAAATCCATCAGTCGATCAAAGCATCTGAGGATTGAAAAAAAGAAAAAAAGGTGCGATTTTCATTAGAAGCCAAATTTCATTATTGCTTCATGCATCAAACATCACACATCACAAGAAACTTCCATTCGGCAAGTTATGCAAATTTTGGAGGCAACTCCGAAAATTTATATGTCGTTGTATTTGTTCTTTATGAAGTTGCTAGAACGCTAGACACGGAGAGAGTTTTTTATGAAGATCCCTAACTGTAGGGTCCATTAGTTACGTTATTTTCATGACAACATGTACACATGAATTTTATTTTTTCTAGTTGAACAATTTATATTTATTTTTCTTTGAGATACTGTCTATGCTCTTTGGATATTTGACTTTTCATAGGGAAAATTGTCAATGTTGCTTTGGATATTTGTGTTTCATCTTATAGTTTGTTATTTATTTTTTCAAGTTTATTTTTGATCGTAGTCTGTTTAAAAATGTTCTGATTGTAGCTGATTCGGTGATTCTTATATGTGTTAGCTGCATAGACAACAAATAACATGGATGCAAGTAGAGAAAGACATAGAAGAAGAATTGCAACTAATTTGGTGTATGAGTACTGTAACTCATACATAACTCGCTCTTGCATGACATTTTCATAAGTTGGTGATAAGTGGGTTGAGGAGTTGCTTGTAGGACACCCAATAAGATTCAACAATATGTTTCATATATGACATTTTCATACGTTGGTGATAAGTGGGTTGAGGAGTTGCTTGTAGGACACACAATAAGATTCAACAATATGTTTCATATAACACAACCTATATTCGTCGATCTCTTGAAAGAACTACACAAGAGTCATGAACTTACAACAACAACAATGCCTTAATCCCACTAAGTGGGGTCGGCTACATGAATCCTTTTTCTCCATTGCATCCTATTTAGTGTCAAATTTTCGTTTAATTCTAATAAATTAAGATCATTTTTTATGCAATAAGCCCAAGTTTTCCCAGGTCTATCTCTGCTTTTCTTTACATAAGTTGTATTTAAAACATCTACTCTCCTAATCGGATCATCAGGTGGTCGACTTTTAATGTGACCAAATCATCTAAGGCAACTCTCTCTAATTTTATACGTCACTGGTGCAACACCAACCCTATTACGGATATATTCATTTAGCAAATTGTCTCTAAGTGTAAAGCCACTCTTCCACCTAATCATTCTCATCTCGGCAACACTTAACTTAACATTATGCTTCTCTTTTAAAGGCTAACATTCAGCACCATAGAGCATTGAAGGTCTCCCCACCATCTTATAAAATTTTCCTTTCAGATCTAAGCGGTACTTTTCTATCACACAATAGAGTCGGACGCATTCCTCCACTTCCAACCAACCAACCCGAATTCTACTATTAGCTTCCATCTATATCACCATCTCGAACAATGGACCCGAGATATCTAAATCGTTCACACGCTTTTAATAATTTGATCACCCAAAGTTACACCTCCGTCACTAGGCCTACTATCACTAAAATTACATTCCATGTATTCAGCTTTAGTTCTACTCAAACGAAGACCTTTAGATCGCAATGTAGACTTCCATAATTCAAGTTTTTCTCGGACTTTTTCTCTTGTCTTATCCACAAGGAGGATATCATCGCAAAAAGCATACACCGAGGTACATCCTCTTGTAAATGCCCAGCAAGACCATCCATAAATAAAGCAAAAAGATATGGGCTTAAAGCTGATCCTTGATGTAAACCAACAAAAATAGTAAAATATTTGGTCAATCCTCCTTCAGTTCGAACATATGTAACAGCTCTAGCATACATATCTTTAATGACTTGAATATAAGTCATATCAACACCTTTCTTCTCAAGGACTCTCCAAAGAACATCTCAAGGAACATCACAAGAATCATGAACTTAGCTCTTTCAAAATGATTTCCAGAGTGGTGTTAGCAATAACCCTCTATATTTTAATTTATGAGAAAAACCATAGAGTGATCCCAACACTCATCTAAAAGATTCAATATATATTTTTTATTTGGGTTGAATGCTCAAGTCAGTTATTCTTCAGAATTAATAAACCAGATAACCCAACCTTTGAAAGGACTCCCTAGAGATTTCAAATGACTTGGTATATGTCATATTTTAAGGTAATTTTATTTTTCATTATTTTTAGAAATCAAATGAATACAAACCCTTTTAAATTCTTTAGATTTATATTTGAGTGATCGATGAAACACATGTGGATACATGTGCTTCGAAATATTGAAAAATTTTATTCACTGGGTGATACAGATCACCAACTCAAATTGTCATGAATGTATGACTTCAACATGTGCTTCACTTTTGTTATGACTGGTTGAGAATGCAGTGCACACAACAATCACGTATTCAAATTTATCATAAGAACTTAGAAATACAACTTCGCATTCACTCTCAAGTTTGCTCGAGTCTCAACTAATCAGATATTCCTTTCACTACAATATTAATTATTGTATTTATGTTAGATAAATATTATTTAGTCGATGCTGGATACTCTTATAAATAGGGTTTTAAAACCATTTCCAAACATTAAGTACCACATTCTTGATTTTCAAAGAGCTAGCGATGTAGCTTGGGGTAAGAAAGAGATGCTTAATAAATGACACTCATCTTTACGCGGTGTCATTGAAAGTATATCTAGAATATGGAAGAAAAAGGATAATTCTGCAGTATATGCCGACATCCGTTTTCTAGGCAAGTGCAGATTGTGGTCTACACGATGAGTCTACATAACTATATTTGGTGGCATCTCTCGAGCTGCGACATTGACTTCAACAAAGTTAATGAAGATCATTCACATGTTCTTGTTGAAGCATATGGATATCGCGTCGGACAATCTTTATCACAGGCTGAAAGTGATTTGCCCGAGACGTGCACCCAAGATGGAGAAGGTGTAGGAGAGTTGATAGAGGTGAGGGAGCGAATTACAGATGTCATCGTTGCTGGGAGAATGAAGTGATTGCATTTTTTCTTTTAGTTTATTTGCAATGTGCCATGAAAACATTTATTGGTTATTGTTTTGATGAATTGTGCAATGATGAATATTTTTAATCTCAATGTCGTTTTCAATTTCTTGCATGTATTTTTTCCTCCTTGGATGACTTTTGAGGTAAACGTGGGTGTAATATATAGTGTAAATTTTTAGTGCATGTTTTTTTTTTTTGTTTTGAATGTCTATGATGTGATATTTAACCTTATGGGTTCTTATGGATGACCTATTTGTTGCTATTGGTTTTTCACATATGTGAATTCTCAATGAAGACAACCAAGTTCCTATTCTTCTTTAGTGCTATAACTTTTGAGGTACTTTTGGATGGCTTTTATGGTGATATACATATGTCAAGAATGTCGAGTTGGGTATTACGTGGTTTGAAGACAATCAATACGGTCTACTGTCTCTTTGTAGTGACAGATTCGTTGATTTATACTCTGTTCTCTATGACCTCACAGTTTCATAAAACTAGAATTTATTACTTCTAATATACTTTATTTCTAATGTTGCATCTAAGAGTTTGTGATTTGTGGTTTTGAATCTTCAGAAAAAAGGAGTTCAATGATTTCCAGTACTTATAGAGCATTGTACTGCTATTGTGGACCATAATGTTCCTTACTTCGCCACAGTTACATAGTTATGGGTGTCAATTTTACAGGTGTCCAAGGAGAATAATAGAGAACTGATTTATTTATGTGGACATATCGGTTTGAGGATTCCTCTGCCGATAGTGATCGGACTTGGAGAGTTTTGTCGGAGGATAAATTCTTTCGTGAGATCAACAAACTGCATTTGACAAATAATATTATCTTATTATTAATTAATATTTTAATATTATTTTTCTTTTTTATAAAATTTTGATTGTTGTGTTATTGTTTTGAGAGGTATCACTTTTTTTTTTAATATTCAAATTGGTTATTTTCTTTCAAATATGAAATATGCTAGCATGATTAGTTCTGATATCTTTTTATGATTCATTAAATCAACTAATTTTATTAATTTATCTGTGAGATTATCTATATTCCAAGATCCTATCCTATTATTAGTTTCATGGACTAAATTTACCCGCATCCACCCATAATGTGGAAACCATTTCTTAACTGATACTGTATCGGGGTTATCGACTACCTAACACGACCCTTCTCTTTTCACATTCGAGGCTTGGAAACTGACAATGGCAGCAGGAAACCCACTCTTTTCGTTCCGACTTGCTGTCCAACCTCTCTTACCTCGTCAATTCGTCATTAGGCTGCAAATTTTCATTTGGACAACTGCCAAACTCGCCCGACCTACTGTTCCACCGCATATTTCACTTCATACAGCTTTCCCAACTGCTCCAACTGCTGTTTACAGTCAGAAACCGCCCTTTTCTGCTTTTGGTTTTCTGTCCCATCAACATTTACACAAGTTTTCAGCCACACCCCATTTGTCCCCACTCACATAATCAATCGTACAACTTTTTAAACGCATTTCGTGTTTTATCACACCATGTAGGAACCCTTAAATGGTATCATTTGGTATCTGAGCTATCCCAAGTCAGGGGGAGGAGAATGAGGCGCTATGTCACCGAGGAAAAACCTTCAACGATGTGCTAAGGAAATTACTATTGATGACATGCAACAGAAAATCTTTCAATTGCAGCAGAGACTTTCCTCCTTTGAGAGGAGACAATCAGGTGAGGCCATTTATTGCTATAAAGGCGACTCATCAGGCCGAAAGGAGGAACTTAATCCCTTCCACTAGGCAGTTTCCAGTGACGAAGAACTATTACGTCGATGATTCAACATGGAATATCAGAGAAGCAAGATATTGAAGTAATGGTGAATTTGTCATATTTTATAATTGTATGGATATAGATGAGTTCATCGAGTGACTTAAGGCAGTGAAACAAATTTTTGAGTACAAGGGTATTCCTTAGGACATGAGAGTTAAATAGCAGTCATCGAGTTCAGAAACAAATGCTTCTTTATGATGAGAGAACCTAAAGCGTATTGACTAGAAAAAGTAGATGCAACGTATCTTCCCCCACATTACTAACATTACATTTTCATAAAACTCCACAATCAACATCAGTGAGACATTTTTGAGGGGGATTACATTCTTGTTTTGATCAACTTAAGCTGAAATGCGAGTTGGTGGAGCTAGAGGAGCACACAGTAGCAAGGTATCTTGGAGAAACCTAGGTCGTCTATTGATGATGTGATACAACTGCAGCTGCAGCCATACTGGTTACTACTAGATATACATATCCTAGCTTTGAAGGTGGAGAAATACAGGCGATACTCACATCTTACAGATAGAATTCAACCTTAGGATTAGGCAACAAAGGTACATTCATTGGAGCACCCAAGTCTACATCATCTAAGATGTCAATCTAGAGTGGATCAAAGTTGGAGCCCGTCAGCATTCTCAAATCCATCTCAGCTAGATATTGCTTCAAGTGCCACAGGTTTGAATACATTTTATTAGATTGCCCAAACATGAGACTGATATCTTTTACGAAGTAGGGTGCCATGGAGGAGCTAGTGGATGATGACCAAGAGGAGATTAGAGAGGAGTATGAGCTTGTAGCCGACAAAAGAGAGATGCTAATGATTCAATTTGATCTCATGAGAAAATCTCCAACCGAATTATCATTGGTTACCCTAGCAGGTTGTGAGTTCGAGGAAATTGATGTTCATACAAAGTTTGAGGATATGGTACCACGAACTACCTTTTTTGCAGTTGTTATGAGGAGGCTCCTTAGTATTGACCTTGGTTCGACAACAGACACACGACCAACTCTTATAAATAAATTTCAATATTTTCAGACATAAAATCGACCTCCTAAGTTGCCCGGAGAGAGTTCCCATATATCAGAGATGTGAAGCTTTTAAGCATTTCTCGAAAGGCCCTATGGAGTAAGCTAGGTGTTAAGTTCCAGTTCAGTTCAATGGTACACCCATAGAATGATTGGTGAACGCGACATTGGACATCTCCTTAGGTGCTTTGTGCGGAAGAACCTCCTTCAGTGGGATTTCGGTCCTTCCAGTAAAGTAGAACCAACTTCTCCTAGCCTAGGAGAATGACATGAGGCATCTCTTTCGTGACCAGAAGATCGCGTGTGCCGCAGAATGCGCGATCGAGGGACCCCGAAGACTGACATCAAAAATTTTGTTTTAGCCCATATTTTCCTTCTTTTTTATTTATTTCTTATTCCTTTATTTCCTTTTACTTTATTTCTTATGTTCCTTATTTCTAAGTAGAGTATTTATTTGGGAGACTATTTATATGTTGTTTTATTCTGGTTTTGAGGACTTTCGGCTATTGTTATGTTATTTGGAGATGTTTACTCCTGGTTATTTCAATTGGAGTGCTCTATCTTTAGATTTTTTTTTCTCGGATGGTGTGTTTGTAATCTGAGAGGATCGAGGTGGTGATCTCTCTCGGATGTTCGGAGGCCTCCTTCAATGTTCGACGTGCCGGAAGCTGCTGTTCGCAGCTGGAAACCCGCTGTCCAGCCGCCCGCATCTCGTCGATTTGTCGTTAGGCTGTTGTTTTCAGTCCGGACAGCTGTCGAACTCTCCCCACCTGCTTTCCCACCGCATGTTTCGCTTCCTACAGCCTTCACAGCACCTCCACATTCTTTTTACAACTGCAAACCGTCCTTCTCTGCTTATGGTTCGCTGTCCCGTCGCCGTTTACACTGGCTTTCAGCCGTTCCCCGATCTCCCCACTCACGTAATCAACCATACCACTTTTCCAACACATTTTGCGCTTTATCAAACCGTCTAGGAACCATAGAACGGCGTCTCCTGCATATTTAAAGTTGTTCTTCTGACTGTGGGGTAAATCCCTATTGTACTTTGGATCATTTGTGGTTTTTAATATCTTGCTAAATTTCTTTAATTTGAGACATCATTAAATTTTCTTTTGCCATGTATTTCTCCCTTTTTTTGGGTTTAAATCGACAAAATGCCAGGTCTACTTTTAGTTATTGGTTTTTAGAGTTGCAAATTTCAAATCCGAATTGTGCCATTTCAAACAATATATTATTTAGTTGCGTGATTTGAGTTAATATATTTGCCTTAAAATATTATGCTTTATCTAGATTTGAAATTATGTATTCTTTCTCTGTAATTATGCCTGGCTGCCCTCTCCCTGTATGATGATAATCCAATGCTTTGAGTTCCTCTATGAGTTTTTATTAGCTTTTTATTTAGGATAGTTTTCTAGAAAACAGATACTAATTTTAAATATTTTGAAGCAAGGCATTACATGGCTTGAGCCAAATTTTTTCACTTCAGTCCCGCTTTTTCTTTAAAGCTGTAATCTATTTTTTGATGATTGGATGGGGATTCTTGGACATTCTATTTAAAACTGATCGCGAGAAGTATTTTTTTATGGCCTATTATGGTATAGGCAAGGATTCTAATTATTTATATGTTTTTCTAGAATTTTCTGTAATGTGGACAAGATTGAATTTGAATTGGTCAGCTTATGGCTTCTAAAATAAGCGGTTCTATAACTGACTAATTATCTCTTTTGTTTCTGTTGAACTTGAAGATTTCCTGCCTTTTGAATTCGTATGGATTAAATGAATGGTGTGTTTCCAATGTCCTTGAGCAGGATTTTCCAGAACGACTGTTGTCCATTGTTGATATTTTATGACATACACAGATATTAGGAGCCCATGCATATAGTGTTAGCTACGTGATTTTTTATCGGATTTTAATCGTTAAAAATGGACATTTTTTACTTGTGTTTGAAGTACATGTTTGGCAATTGAGATATTGTAGCCTATGGCGTGCTTCTTAGAGGGAAATTTCTGAATTGTGCTAAAATTTATCCTGGTGCAAACTTTTTAAGACACTGGTGAACTTGCTGTTTTATGTGATAGATATGCTTGTTTGCCTGCAATATATGCTTGATCATAATGGCAGTAAGGCTAATTCTAGCTAAATGGGCCATCATCTTCACTTTAGTTATTGCATATCCTCACATTCTTATTATATTTCTTATATTATACGTTTTGTCTAAGCTGTTCAGATCGCAGGTTGGTCTAGGAGAGCTTTGGCCTTTGGAACCTCATCGTGTTCTGTTTTGATCAAATTAATTTTTATCACCCAATTGGTATCTTTATTCAATCAGAACCAGGTTATGAAGTGCTGTCTGTACTTCAAACTGGATTATGTTTATTTATCTCAGATAATTGTTGATAAACCCTGTTTTGGTTCTATGTTACTCCGGATTGTTTAATTGTGATTTTACCTTTTTAAGGAGATTATTTTAATTGAGCATATTTTATAGCTATCTTATAGCATTCTTTGCTATTTATTTTCTTAGTCTTTCATTATGTATCAGGTAAGCCGGATGCATCCACGGTTGTTTATAAAGCTGGTGAATGCATGCAAGAAATTTTAAGAACTTGGAGAGAATTTGAGGCATCTCAGGATAGTAAAACTGCTGAAACCTCCCAAAACTATCCTACCCTTGAAATTAGAATACCTGTGGAATATATTACTTCTACCAATCGCCAGGTAAGTGATTTTTTAGGTTTCTCTGAGTTTGGTCATTTGCTGCTTTAAAGTTGGAATGGAATGCTCCATAAATATTTCAAAATTGCTTAGTGGTTAATTTGTCACTCTAATTGGAAGAATACTTTCTGATGTTGAAAGATGCCATTTCTTTGGGTTATTGTTTTTCTATGAAGGTGACACAGAACTAGGGCAACTGGTTGGTGTGGATGGTTAGGAAATGGGTAGGACATTGTGGGATAAGAAATGGAAGTGTGAACAACGACGGTGGGGATCGACGATAAACTGTTGTTGGATAGCCAATCGAATGCTGCAAGAGCAGTTGGGCAGCCGTCTGGCTAGAAAATAACAAGGAGAATGGCTAAATGAAGTTCGAATGAGATGCTTTATCCGCCTATTTTCTTCAAGATACAAATTTACCACTTTAAGAAAATTAGGATACTACTCTCCCTATAGTATAAACAATAAAAAATTTTCAAACATAGGAAATACAACATATAAATAGTCTCCTCATAAAAAACCCCAATTCTTAGTTTGCTGTGTCTAGGTAAGCTCACCACAAAATTCATACTCACGTTTAATAGGGGCATCTTTGAAATCGGAAGAGAAGACCAATATTCTTTCCTTGGGTTCTACCAAATGACATACCCTACATTGTTTAGCCTGTCTCTCTATATCTCGTGGCATTCTGGGTTTGTAGAAATTCTCTCTTAGTAAAGAAAGAGCCTTGTCTCTGTCAAAACATCCTATCATCCTCTTATTGTGACACTCTTATGAAATGCTCTCCCTGAGTGAACTCCGAGGAATGGCCATGCCCTATTTGTTCTAGAGGAATAGTGATACCTGAGAAACCCAATTATTGCTACTGAAAAGTAAAATAGACGGTTGCAATCAAACACACTAAAATGGAAATAATAACAATACAAACTCACGCTAGGGTTCAATCCGTGGTTGGTGGTCATCTAAGTTGTTCGGAAATAGTCGTAGGTGGCTAGAATAGGATGGATGGAAGGGCGGCGAGTTGTTGGGTGTTTGAGGGTTGACGAGCTGGAGGAAGAGTCGGTGATGGAGAGGTGGAGGTGGTAACAACACAGGGGTTGGATGGGATGCTGGGAGATGGACGTCAGTAGAAGGAAAATGCAAGGGAAAGTGGTGTTGTAGTGGTTTGTGTTGTGGGTTGTTGGTCATAAGGAACAACCAAGTGAAGTTTTGTGGTGGGGTTCGTAGCCAGGTCAACAACGTTGACTACGAAGAAATGGCACGGGGAGGGGAAGGTCGATTATAAATACTCTTTTGGGTATGAGTTATGGTTGGAGCACCACTCAACCCCTTGGAAGAAGATCGCCTCCGACGAGCTACAACTAGAGCACCACCTGCCTTTGTATAAGCCCTAGAATGGAGTAAAAGGGATGCCGATGGCTATCGTGCTTGAAAACATATATCAAAATCTGGGCTAAGCACAAATTAATAATTTATAGATAGATCTTGGGTAAAGAGGAGTAGACCCCACTACAAATAGGAGGGAAGCTTATGCCTAGAAAGACCAGTTCGTCCTTCCTTACCTTGGACCAAACCAGTCCAATGCAAGGAATCACGACAAAGTGTCGTGTCTAGGGTTGGACGAACTGCACTAGTCTCTCACTTTTGGGCGAATTTCGACCTTATTTGTTAAAGCTTCCGTCTCCTCAAAGTATAGAATCAAATTTGGCACGTTGATGGCAGCATAAATATAGTAACCTCTTGGGGATGAAGGATCTCCGCTTGTTGCCCTAGAATCATCTGGATCCTGCTGGTGACTGACCTGTCCCCCAAGACACTCGAGGAGTTTTCTCTACTTATGAGCATACATCCATATCGGTCGAACCTTAAGGGTGTGCACTAATTAACTAAACTAAGACTTTGTTTCACGTATATTTTGTTGAATCCTTCCAAAATAACCCACGATTGGCTCAACATAATTTGAAGTAAGTACAGGTTGAATCTCCTTAAATGGAGGCGGCCATGGTGGTAAGCTATCTAACAAGATATCCTGAAACTCTCTTTATCTCGTGCCCCGTGTCTGACCGGCTCTTCTATCTTGCTGTCTTATGTCATCACAAAAAAACTGATCCTACTGGCACTTTTTTGCTGGCATGGGCACGTTTAATCTCAGACTCGGTCGAAGGTAGAGAGATTATGCTCTTGAATAGTTGTTTTTGAACTTGTTATGCTGAATAAGACAATCAAACTATCACGATATCGCCGATAAAATGTGGTAGACATCCATGTGCACCACGTCGCATCGAATATGATTCCAAAACTAATTCCCAAAAAAACTTCACAAACTATATCTTTTCAATCCTGACTCTGTTCTTTATTAACTACATTAAGGAATATGGCTTGGGTTGCTTCAGAGTCGTGAGGCTCAACTTGTCCAATATCCGTGTAGATGCCACATTGTTGCTGCTGCCTCCATTAAATATGGGACTAAGTGGAACGAGTGTAGATTTTGCTGTGGCGAAGCCACTGTTGTTCGTACCCTTAGTTTGCATTACCCGTCCAAATACAAGCATCTCGCCCTCATCCTTTGGAGGCAAGTACTCTTCACTCTGTTCTTCCGTTGCATTCTTTTTGCTCATTTTCTCCACTGCACTATGCTCGGTGAATGACAAAATTGGAAGAGATGTGCTCAAAACAATGACATCTGAAATAGGGATTGTAGTGCGTGATACGCTTCTCAGCCTTATTCTCATTCTGAGTAGTCGAGCCCTATTCTTGACCTTGTAGTAACTCCATGAGGCATGCTCATGCTGCTATCTTCAACTGTAGGTGGTTGTCTGAATGAAGAGGGGTAAGAGTTATGCTTTTGATGTCTCTATCTTTAGCGCCAAGGTCTTAACGTCACCCAAATGTTTGTGAAGCTGTAGTTGGATCACATTATCGATGGTGGGCTTCAAGCTTCCCAAGTACCTGGCTATCATATACCCTTATGGCTCCGTCCAACTTCATTTCAACTTAAGCTGCATAAACTTTGCGATGTATTCCTCCACTGATTCATTCCTCTGCTGTAGGTAGTGGAGCCTCAAGAAAGATACTACTGGCAGTAGTGTGGGAGTTAGTACTGTTGCCGCAACTCTCTTCTATTCTTCTCCCAGGTAGTAATCTTGCTTTGTCATCCATTACTTAGCTCCATCTTCCTGTTCTCCCACCACAACAAAACGTTTTTCTTTAGCTTTATGGCATCTAGAATCACTTTTCGATAATCTGATAACTCCTTGTATTCAATGTCCCTCTCGACAGTCTGCCACGACTCTATGAAATCATCTATATTCATTCTCCACTTGAACTCTAATATGTCTACTTCACTCCTATGCCTCTATATCCTCCAACAGACACTTTATATTGATATCCTCTGACATGCACTTTATCTTTGTATTCTTTAATATGCACTCCATCTCTGTATCATCTAATAACCACTGTATCTCTCGGCCTCCTGTGATATTGTATCCCAAATCATCATGATATGTCTTCTTCTCCATTGGAATCATTCTTATGGAAGGGATTTAGGTATTCCTTCCTCTCTCTTCGGATCTCACTACCACGCTCACCAGTGGCTTCTTTCTTGTTCCTTTTCTTTCATTCAGCTAGCTGTTGTAGGGAGTCAGAATAAAATATAAGGCAGGGAGTCAGAATAAATTAATAGATGCAATGCGTTGTCTCCACTTATTGATCACTACAATGAAGTCTAAAGTGGTTGTTTTTGAAGTTTTGGAAGATTTACACGTCGCTAAGACAGATTGCATGAGCAATATCACAAATCCGATGAATACTATTTCACGTGTGGCGCCCATCCTCAGACATGGCACTTCGGCGCCATTCCTTGCCATGGACCGGTTCGATCATGCCAAGAACATACCGACTGATCCTTCCAAGTATGGGCTTCCCTCTTTTTGGAGCAGGGTCTACTCTTTACCCTAGGTCAATATATATGTTATTCCTTCATGTTGGTTTTCACATGTGTTTAATGCCGGGGCAACCACTAGTGTCAGTTTCTCCCTTCTAGGGTTGTATACAAAGGAGGGTTGTGCTCTGATTGTAGCTATTCTGAGAGTTGATCTTCTTCCAATAGGTTGATTGCTCCGGTTGTAGCTCGTTCTCGATGGAGTATTTATCATCGACCATCGCCTCCACCTCCACCACATCCTTCCTTCGCAGTCGCCACAATCGACCTCGCTACAAACCCCACCGCAAAAAAAGCACTAAATTATTCCCCTGTACTTCCCTGCCACTGACGTCCATCTCCCAACATCCCATCCAACCCCTGTGCCACCACCATCCCCTTGCCACCTAGTAGCCATCTTTTGACCACCCTCCTTGCACCTCTCCATTGCCAGTTTTCCTTCAGCTTGTCCACCCATCTATTATTTTATTCTGACTCCTTACCTTTAATTCAAAACGCATCGCACGTCGCCTTGCCAGACGACGACGTTCCAACTCAAATCGACCTGACGACGCCTCTGATCGACGACTCGCTGCTCGACGACCCGACGCAAGGATACGACGTCTCACATTTGCCTGTCTAACGTCTCTCTCGGATCGCAGATTGGCCCCGACACTTCCTTCCGAGTCGCTGTCCGCCTCTGCTTGGAGGTTCCTTGCGCAATCCTCTAACATTGGGGTTTGCGCGGCCGCGACAATAGCCTAGGGACGATCCTACGCCGCCACCCTCGTCGGTGATACCCCCGCCCACGCCCCCTCCTCCTTCGAATATGTTCCCGTAACGATACCACGTTGCTTTTGCATTAGGCGTTGAAACCAGCGTTCTCAAAAAAACATCACGTAAAAATGGTAACTCTGCAATCTTTCTATCAGAGATTGAGATCTCCACTCTAGCTGCACCCCGCCGGCTGTTCTTAGTAAGTTCCTTTATGGAAACCCTAAATTGGAGCTAATTCGAAAGAATTTTGAGCAAATAACGCTGAAAGGGGCTTCAAAGATTGTTAAATTGGACGATCGACATATTCTCATTCAATTAACAGACGACGAAGACTACGCCCAATTGTTTGCGAGAAGACTCATTCGAATAGACAACCGAGTGATGAAGGTTTTAAAATGGACGGTCGATTTTGACCTTTACTGGACCTTCTAACATTCCTGTTTGGCTGTGCTTCCCAGGTTTGAAGGTCCACCTTTACGATCAAGAGTTCCTCTTCTCTTTAGCTATGATATACAAGTCTCTCAAAACTGATACGCCTACAGTGCACCTGAGCTGGCCTACTGAAGCCATAATTTTGATAGAACGAGATATTACTTTACCTTCTCTGAGAGAGATTTGAATTGATACACAACATCAGGGGTTTTGGCAGCGAGCAGAACTTGAACAGATCCCTCCTTACTGCATCCACTGCCGTATGTTCGGACATTCCCATTCTCAATGTTATCATTTGCGTCCGAACCTTAAATCTCCAAGTATAAATGCAATTGGGTCGGCTCACTGCATACCTATCCCTCTTCTATTCCCTAGTGCAATCCACCGACTACCGAAACATTGGTTGACACGCTACCACCTCTCCCTCCCATTACTGGAGACCCCCCCTTGACATTACTGCTCCTGTTATTGAGACTGATATGTTGGCTGATGTTTTAGCTGGGCAACATACAATTTCAATTATAGTTGACAGCAATACTGCAGGATCTTTACCTATAAAGGATATTGTTCGGTCAGATAATCAGGAGAGCATCGCAGCTCCACATCCTCAAGAAGCATCAGGTGCTAAGGAGACATTTCTACCACCTCGTCAGAATGAGAATGTTGTTACTGATAGTCAGGAGCAGGTGGATCATCCTCTTATACATGCCCAACAATCTGTTGAACACACTGATCAGATAAGCCAGTCTTTGGATGAGGAATGTCAGATTTACACTTCTAGGAGGAAGAAGAAGAATTGAGGCACACTCCAGCTTGGGAACTTAATGGATGATACTGTGTTAACTTCTGGTAATGCACGACACTCAACTATTTGTTAGGTGTCTTCGTTCGTAGAACTAGAGGCAGAGGCAGGACTAAACTGGCTCGTCCTCAGCTGCTTGTTTCCTGCGAATTTTTAATTTTTCAGTTTATTTGTATCTTATCTCTTTTTAGGATGCTAGTGTGTTGTATCGTATGGGTAGGGTGTCTCTTTTGGGCCCTTTCATACAACTTTTATGTACGTTTTATATTTCAATAAAATTAGCCCTTATGCTTTTCAAGAAAAAAATAGGTATTTTTTTTACTATCATGAAGTATACTTCTTATATTGTCATGGTTGGTCCAAAAAATTTGACATGTATTTATAGGCATCATTGTTTAAAAACTTGTTAATTGCTTACGTCTTGAGGCGTGTCTCAAATTGAGGCGCCCAAAAAAGATTCAAGAGTTAAGCCTCACTGTCATCAGTGAGGCTTATGCCTTCTTCATCTAAGGCTTACGACTCGAGGAATAATGCTCAAGGAGTTTGAGACTTCGCCTCAATCAAGTCATGCAATAAATATATATATTATATTATATTATATTATATTTTTTTATCTGATATAATGCCTAAAAGTTCAAAAAATAATTTTAATATGATTACTAGATTATGTTATTAATTTATTTGTTTATTATAAATTATGTTGGATTTCAAATTAATTAATTGTAAGAAAAAATTGTAGTGAATTAAAAAGGTTTAAGGTTGCCAATATGGCTAACTTTAATTATAAATAAATATGATAATTCTTTTAAAAGTAATGAACTAATGATTAGGATACTATGGATCTTGAACCTTATAGAATATTTATATGTTAAATGCATGTTTGCTTAGATTTACATTTCAAACTTTTATTTTATATCAATTTTTGAGATTAAAATTTGTAGTTTGTCTTTATAATAACACACTAAATTAATGTATTAATGGTTTATGACATATTTATGAAATTTTTTTAATTTTTTGATTGTCTTCCTTTTTTTAAGGCTTAAGCTTCGATAACAACAACAACAAAAAGCCTTTATCCTACTAAGTGGGGTTGGCTACTTGAATCCTTTTCCATCATTATGTCCTCTTGAGTGACAATATGCTAGTCTTTTTAGGTCTACCTGTGCTACGCTAAGGCCAACCACCTCGGATCTCGATTTTGCCTCGGATCTCGATTCTGCCTCGGATCTCGCTAAGGCCAAACCCTCGGATCTCGACTTTGATAGACATAACATCACACTAAAATTGAGCTCGTAGCATATCTTGAATTGAAAATTCTACCAGACACCTAGTGTCTCATCTTCTTTAACCAAGTTAAGGAATATCGCTAGGAATATTTTTGGTTGGTAAGGCTTAACTTATCCACTATATTTGTAGATACCAAATTTTCACAAATAAATCCACCTATAATAAAATAACATACTTTTTTCTTTCACAGTACAACGGGTATAGAAGATGTTTTGCTTCAACTAGTGTTGGTTCCTCTTAGGTTGAATCAAGAGAACTCGTCGAACCGGTAGCATCTTACATTCTTCCTTTCTGTAGTTGTTCTTCTCCAGTCTCCTCCCTTGGGTCTTCATTTCTGCCTCCTCTTCTCTCTGTTTAATAAAAGGAATCATCCTTCTGTTTGGACAATTGGCTGCAATGTGCCTATACTCATGACATTTGAAACATTTCTCGATGGGCAATATTTTGGGAAGGTTGATCTGGTCAATCATCATTTTTCTCTTGTATTGGTTTTTCATCACGAGGAGTAGGTTTGGATACTATGGACAGTGTGCTTCTACTGCTCCACCCAATAATCAATACTTGATTGACGAGTGGTGTGGACTTGAAATTACGGTGCCATATCTCCATCTTTAAGATTAAGATCTGAACATCCTATTACATCTAATAGTGTTGTAGCTACACCACATTACCAATGGACATCTTAACTCGCCAAAATATTGGGCTGTAATATTTTTCTCTGGCTCCATTTGTTCATATTTCAACATAAACTGTTCAAATTTAATAGTCCACTCCTCTACTGGGAGACTTTTTGGGTGTAAGTAGTGAAGTCTCATGAACTTGTCATGGCTTTGCGTTGCTTCTCATTTTTCATCCTGGTTCATGTAGTTATTTTACTTTTTTATCCTTAAGCTGACATAGGCGTTTCAAAATTTTCTATCATATAAGCATACTGTTGTTTAACATAATGATGGCTAGCCTTACGCCTCTGTCAAGTGGAACACTCTACTACTCAAAGATCTATTCCACTATATGGAGCCATTCAATGTACTCGTCCGGATTCATATGAATGTCAAAATATGATAAATCTATTTTTACTCCAAAGTAACACTCTCACTTTCTATACTCAGTTCAAAACTGACCTGGCGTCAGTTTTTCGTCGCTTGATGTTTCTTGGTGGAAATGTATACCTCCTCTCCTCCATTTGGGTCTTCACCGTTCCTTCTGTGAGTGACTTCCTTATGTTGCATCATTTTAAAATCAACAAGCCATTTTTGTAATTGGAGGACTTTTTACGATATATCTTTCATAGTAAGCTCTTGAATATCTCGTTGAGAGTTTCTTCTTGGCTGCATGGCATCTCTTTCTTCCACTTAAAATGTTGGTTGAAAAGAAAATGATGGTTTAGGCTTACGGTGATGACTAGGGTTAAGTGGATGATGGCATCTCTTTTTAAACGCTCTTTGCTGTCTTGGTACGCTCCTTACTGTCTTGTCATGGCTCTAGTCATAATGGAGAACATTGTACTGGTCTCTAGTGCTGCAGAGAATGCTTTGATTGAGATCTTTTGCCCATAATTATACTTTTTCCTGTTTCGTTAGCATACTTAACTCCTCATTTGTGAAGAACTATGCTATAGTCCCAAAGGTTTGGGTAAAAGTATACTTCAAGCCCATTCTTTAAATCCATTATGGTAAGGTCTCCACCTTGATTTAGTAATGTAAATTATCCTAGATCATTGAAATAAAAAATTACGCTTCTGCATAGTGCAATATGCACCCCCGATGATTCTATTAATTTTTGTTCTCAGTCCATATTTAGTTTTACAGGAATTTCCAGTGCATGATGTAAACATAGTTGTTTAATCTATTAATTTTAAGTGATGAGTCGTTTCAGACTGTTCACAGAGTTAACTGAAATAGAATTTTGAAGTGTCCTTGCATTGTTTTAATTTGTTGCAAATGTAGCTATTGAGAGTGTTATTATTGTCCGATAACTCCAGGTCAGAGGTGCACAACTTTGGGGAACGGATGTATATACAAATGATTCAGATCTTGTTGCGGGTGCTCTCTTGGTCGAGCTGAGATAATTGTTTTCTTTTGCGCTTCATTTATATATATGATGATCTCCTTGTCTTGTTTGCTAGTTCTCATGCACACTGGATACTGCTGCCCAACGTCAGCTCCTCCTCCAGCTGCAATTCATGAGTTAAGGACAACAATTCGAGTGCTACCACCACAAGAATGTAAGTCATTCATCATCTGGATATGCTTATTGTTTGTGTATGATATTGTTGATTATGGGAGGAGCTGCTTTCATTAATTCTTGTATTTAAATGTTTTACTTTTTGAATCACCATTATGTGTCAATTTTTCTTTTCACCACTATTAAAAATATATGTGCTATAGAAAGTTATCAAGAAATAGTGTTAAAGTGTGTTTACTAGCTGTAACGTGGTACATAACAATCACATACCTCTCTAACCCAGACGCTGTTATGCTGAACCAGTCACGGGGTCGTGCGTCAAGTAGTGGATCGTTTCAGTAAGATGCAAGGGGGGTGTGGTTGTGGGTTGTCGACCTACCCTCCTAGTTCGGAAAAGTAACGCCTTCCTTCGCTATTCATGTATCATCATTTCTCTTAGGGTTTAATTTTTTCTGTTCCTTTTATCGAGTGCTTTAATGTGTCCTGTTCCCTTCGAGGGCTGTATCTGGTCATGAGAAGAGCCTTCAGCTGTAAATCGATCTCCAATGATGTGTATCTTCCTTCCTTTTCATCCTTGCACTTATCCTTCCTAGCTCTTGTTCTTTTATCCGCTGTCAACCTCTTTTCTTCCCGTTTGTTGGCCACCAACCTTGCTCCAGACCAGCTTGCTTCCAAGACTCCACTGCTGTCCTACTGACAGCCTTCCCACCCCGTACCTGCACCTGACCATCAGCCGACATTCCCTTGTTCAATCACCACTTCACTACCGCAAGCTTGATCCTCATTGGACCCTATCCATAGCTACCTGTTTCACCCTTGAACCCACCGCAAACCATCAACCAACCTACTTCCCCTATACTTCGCCTCTACATACCACCAACCTACAACCACCCTCCACCAGTCACCACATTGCGATGCCATTCTCATTGGGATTGTCTTATCCTTGTCCTTATTATTTCTCATTTCAATTGATTATTTATAATTCTCTATTTGAATTTCCTTAATAATACCATTATTTCCTTATTATTTGGGTTAACTCCGGTATTATTTGGTATAAGAGTTTTAATCCTAGTCCTATCCTATGATTTCTAGCGTTCTCCATACTCAACTCTATCTCACCTCCCCCTCTCAAAAAAAAAAAAAAGAGAAAAAAATGAAAGAAAATCCCAACTTTGCACACCTTCTTCCACCTATCCACCACTAAACCCTAACCATTCCATCGAGAAGGAAATGTCAGAACCTAATAAGGACTTTACTGTGGGTGACATACAATAAATACTTCGCTAAGTGCTACAACGGCTTGATGCCATTGAGAAAATGACCACGAATGAGGTCACCGTCAATCATAATAGTGAGATCTGCAGAGGAGAACAGAAAGGACAACCGAGCTCCTTTCGCAGGGAAGAGTTCAATGAAAAGGAGAATCAACTCGAGCATTTCAGAATTCAGTATTAGAAGAGGCCAAGATAGGAAGTGTTTGTTGGAGAGCATACAGATCTAGGAGTTAGGGTGGACCTACGGACATTGACGGGAGTATGAATCCAGATAATTTGCTCAAGTAGAAGCAGACTGTTGAGCGGATCTTTTAATATAAGGAATTGCCCAATGACAAAAGGGTGAAGCTCGCCGCCATCAAGTTGATGAAAATGCCTCTTTATGGTGGGATAACTTGAATAGGGAGAGGCAAAGAGGAGGATGAGACAAAATCACTTCATGGGAGAAGATGAAAAAGGCGATTCAGCGACATTATATGAAACTTCACTATTTGCAACAGAAGAGGCTATCCAGTGGAGGAATGAACGACAAAATTTATGCAGCTCAAGTTGAAGTTTGATTTGAAAGAGACAGAGAAGCACTCAAGGTAGATGAGTGTGAGATGCTCATCGTGAGGACATTACTGTAGATTGAACGCCAGAAGGAGCATTCATGGTTGAGGCATACTATCTTCTGCACTAGGTGTACCGTGAGAGTAAAGGCGTGCAGTCTCACTTTTGATAAAGGGAGCTATGAGAATGTGGTCTTTACTATTATGGTAAAGAAGTTGAACCTGGCTGCACAACAACATGCCCAACCATATTCTTTCATCTGGTTGAAGAATAGTAACAAGATATGAGTGGATCAGCAGTGTCTGGTAAAGTTTTTCTTTGGAAACCAACTACATGATCAGGTGTAGCATGATATAATGCCCATGGATGCCGACCACATCTTGTTGAAAAGATTGTTGTAGCTTAATCACGAGACTCAGCATAATGGGTTCAAGAATACTTAGTCGTTCACGAAGGGAAGCACCTCATTCTCTTGCCCATTAAGGATTTTGTAGGAGCATATATGCACATTGCAGAGAAGCTTGTGATCCCACACACCACTTTCATGTAGTCAGTACGGGAATGATGATGCCTTTGGTTTTGTTAGAAGTTACTAAGGAAGAGACAGAGCCAACATAAATAATCTAGTCACTGCTAGTCGAATTTTGGGGTGTGATGATCGACGTTCAACTAGAGGGTTTGCCCCCGCTTAGGGATAGTTAACATGCCACATGATCCCACACACCACTTTTTGACACCCAAGGTCTGTTTTTTGTGTTACATTGTATATATGGCTAGTATTTAGATGGATCTCTTGAAGATCGATGCTATGACATCCCCACAGTGATTTATCGAGTTGAGACAGTTTCTGAGGTTGGTATCGTTTTTATCGGAAGCTTCAACGTCATCACCGCTTTGTTGACATAGCCGTTGAAAGGAGAGAGGTTCCTGTTGACCGAGGCAACATAGTCCAGTTTTTACAGACCGAAGAATGTGACACATGCCCCGGTGCTGGGTTTATCGAATTTCAATCAGTTGTTCAAAGTGGAGTGCTACACGTCCAATGTGGGGATCGGAGCAGTTTCGAGCCGATGAGGACATCCCATAGTTTTCTTTTGTGAGAAGTTGAACGAGGCTAGGGGAAAGTAGTCGACATACGATAAGGAATTCTATCCCATCGTGAGGGCTCTTAATCACTAGAGCCATACCTATTGACGACAAGTTCACACTATTTACGGATCACGAAACCTTGAGGTTCTTGAATTGCTTGAGCAAGTTGAAGAGTTGACACGCTTCTTGGGTGGAATTTCCATCATCCTTCTAGTTTATTTTCAAGCATAAGGCCAGGAGTAATAATCTAATAGCAAATGCATTGAGTTGCCGCCACTTGTTGACAATCTCCATGTAGGCTCGAGTTGTGGGATTTGAGGTGGTGAAGGAACTATACAAGGTAGATTGAGGATTTCAGAAAAAATTGGGATCAATTTTAGGAGAGACCCGCTGGATCATACCACAGGGATGGTTATCTATTCCCCAAAAGCAAATTGTATGTTCCCATATGTTCGTTGAGAGAAGCCATCATCCAGGTGAGCCTTAACGGGAAACTTGCATGTCATTATGGCAGAGACAAGACCCTCACACAAGCGAAGGAACACTTTTTTTGGCCTTGATTGATTAAAGATGTGGACAGGTGTAGTCCGATAGTACATAATTTCTTGCCTAGCCAAGACATGAGGGCAAAACACAGAGCTATACATGCCATTATCGGTTCCAGAAGCCCCTTAGGTTGATGTCAGCATGAATTTTGTGATGGGGCTTTTGAGGACATAGCGGAACATAGACTTAGTGTTGGTCGTTGTTGATCGATTCTCGAAGATGGCTTATTTTGTGAAGTGCCACGAAACGCTATACTCATCTTAAGTCACTGATTTGTACTTCAGGGAGATTGTGAGACAGCATGAGATCCCCAAGAACATCACATTTGATAGGGATATCAAGTTCCTATGTCACTTCTGGAGAAGGAAAGCGTGATATTGAGCTTCAATTCAACTTGGCAGCCAACCCACATACTGATTGATACTAGAGTTAACCCAAACCCTAATAGGGAAATTAAATATTATTATTCTAGCAAATAGAGGTTACAATTAGAGATGCTTGAAACTAGGAAACAACAAAGACAACACGACCAAATTAGGGCCGAGGATGAAGACAACGGTGCTGCGGTTCAAGGAGAATTATTAACTATAGTCGGTCGGAGGTGGCTGGAAGGGTGCTAGCAAGTGGTAGGTGGTCAAAGGGGATAGCAATAGTGGGAGGTGGCTGGAAGGGGATGGAGGAAGGTGGGAGGTGGCTAGAAAGGAAGCTGGCAATAAGTTGTATGGACTAGAAGGGGTCCAACATCAGGTTGTAGGGGCCGGAAGGGGGAGACACATGTTGGATGAAGGTGGGAGGATGAAGACACCTGTACTCTACCCCTTTATACCACCAATACAACCACCCTCCACCTGTCCCCACCATCACGATGCCGCTCATTGGGATTGTCTATGTCATTGTTGTTATTTTCCTTTTCAGTTGATTATTTGTAATTCCCTATTTGAATTTTCGCAATGATATTATTATTCCGTTGTTTTTTTGGGTTAACTCTACTATGAAAAGCTATAAAGAAATAGTGTTAATCCTAGCTGCAACGTGGTACATGACAATTGCGTATCTCTCAGTTTGCTAATTTCTAGAATGAAATGAGAGATCTGATCTGGAAGATGTTTGCCTTGGGGTTCTCTATGGACCGTTATTTTAGTGGCGCCCAAATGTTGGGGGAAGTGGAAGAGGAGGATGGGAGGGTGGCGAAAGTATGTGGGAAAGCAGTGGGCAACAATGGCGAGATATTCCTTCTGCTTCCCTCTCCTTTCCCTCCCTCCTTTCTATCCACAGGTTCATATGCCTTCACATCTATTCTTTGTGAGCCAGCTTTCTACAAAATCAATGCTGTGTTGTTCTTTACTTTAACTTGAATAAAAATTTTTACTTTAAGTGGCACTTGATGTTTTAAAGTGATATTTATCATTCCTTTATCCACAGTACCTTAGCAATGAAATTCACCCACTCAATGACTGGACATCATTTCCCTCCTACAAAACTATTCCATTTCCTATTCATGATTCTATATTTTCATGTATGCTTCAAACATTATTTCTAAGATTGGTTTTCTCTTTTCTCCCTCTTTTTTCTCAGTTTTAACATTTGCATTTAATGTGACTACCTATACTTTTTTTTGTTTTTTTAGTTCTGTGATGTGTAATTATGTACTCCTGGCCTTTTGGAGTAGATTCACTTTGAATGGTATTGTGATGAGATAATACAACTGATAATTAGAGAATATTAGATGGATATGAAATAGTTTGTCTCTGGTTCTAGAAAATCTTTATCAACATAAAATTTCAATTCTAGTGAAATATTTCTTTATTGAATTTGAACTTCATTTGAACATTTAACAAATGGTTCGATGTTGCTACTCACTATAAGTGGACAATTGTACATTTTTCAAACAATTTGCAACATTTTTAAAATGCAATTTGAAATGCCAAATAGTGCTCAATGCGAACCACGAATGGGTTTTTTTACTTTAAAGTGCAAAGCATTGAGATGTTATAAATAGGGCTGTAAATGAACCAATGCACTCAATGAACTACTCGAACTTGACTTGATTAAAACTCGATCACGCTCGTTCAAATTATTAAATAAATAAGCTTGAACAATTATTAAAAGCTAGGAACTTAAATCAACCAAACATAAATACAGTCAAACTTGTTCATTTATGTTCATGAACAAACTCGTTTGTTGTTCAACAAGTAACTCGCGAAATACTTGATATTAAGTTTGATGATAATGCATATTATATATGATATTTTTATTTAAATAAAATTTAATTTACCATAATTTATTTAATTATAGATTTAATAATATTATATTACTATATCAATAATATTTTTGATTAATTATTAATTATATATTTATTTTATTAAAGTTTAGGTGAGAGATGTGACAATACATATGACTTATTTGGTTTGTCTGAAATGTCCGTTAATATTAACTTTAAACCTCCACAAACCTCACTTTCTCCTCCGCCTTTCACAATTTCACGTCTCTTGGTTTTGTCCAGAACATACGAAACCATTAGTTTTTAGGGCATGCAAGCATCGCATGCAATGACGAGATTGCAGTGTGCAAGGATTGCTGAAACTCTTGTCTCTCTTATATCTCTCATTTTCACTCTACTCATAAATCATACTCGATTAAAAAGTGGTGTTTAGAAAGTACAATGTAATTATTATAAGTTATATATAATTAAGAATACGGATGAGACAACAACTCTTTATAAAAAGAAATCTAGAGAATTATCCAAAAAAGACTTGGAAAAAGACAAGTGCATAGAACTATGGGAAAACCAACACCTACTTTAGAATGCGGGAGTTGGGTGCAAACTTAGAAATACGATCATGCTAAAGTATGAGATATTACATCTCATATGATCACGTTTCATGTGTCATCTTTCATTTTTACATAGTTTATAATCGATAAATTAATAGGTGCAATCATATGTATGAAATTGTTTATTGAATTTTTCATATTGTTTAAATTTTCACCTCGTTTATTATAGCTTGTTTAAATACTCGTGTACTTCTTATAAACAAATCAAGTACAAATAAAGTTTGAAAATTAAAAAATTTAAACAAGTCAAGTTTGAACAATATGGAAACTTAATACAAACTTAAGCTGAACATGAACAACTTGTAATTATTCCAACTCAAGTCCGAACTATGCTATACACGACTCAACACAACTCGGCGCGATTACATCCCTAACTAGAAATAAACAAAACTCATTATATTTGTAATTCCCTATACTTGTTATATGAGTAACGAATGTTTAATAATTGCTAACTGTTTAATCAATTAATTTCACGCGGTAACATGCTACATTCCTACAGCAAGCTTAGGTTGACAAAGTGTATTTTTCTTACTAAGAGCACCAAATAATTTGGAGTATAAATTTTATTAAAATAACACTTCAAAATATAAACTTAATGATGAACATTAATATTCTCTTATAAAAATGTATTAAATATACTAGTACTTTACGAAAGACAAATCTATTTGAATATTTCAATGATGAAGAAATAAATAAATCTATATCTTGAAGTTTGAAGTTTATTTTTGTTGTTGTATGATATATTAGGAAGTGTTATATTAGGGTAATATATGATTAAGAAATGGTTTCAATGGAGACATAATATCCTATTTATAATTTTCATTTTCTATTTCCTGTATGATTTATATATGGGCTATATTTGTAATATTTGAAGATTTTTTTTCTTGGAGCATGTATCATAGAATGGTTGATCTTGCCTACCATTCCCACCTCCTCACCCACCTCAACCCCCATTCCTAATCATCCGCTCTTGATCTCGTTAGCTGCTCACAAGCTCACTGCAACTCATGTGTTCGCTTGCCAACATTGTTGGAGTAATGCCTATGATCACTTGCTTGAGCACCTGTTGTGTCTGCACCAATAGCTTCTTGCTCATGCCTTTGCCTATTGCCAGCCGTTTTTCTATGCTTGCTGTCCGTTGCTATATGCTTGCAGTCCGTTGCTATATCCATGTTCCTTGCGCTTGTGCTTGCAACTCTTGCTCATGGTAACCACTCATGTAGCTCTTTGCGTGCACTTGGGTGCTTGCTTTTTTATCTTGCTTGCATGCCTGATCGCTATTCTAGCTCCCACTCTCCTCCACAGCTTTGTGTTCTGTTTTTGATTTCTTCTTTATGGCATGACATCTCCATGACTCACACAATTTCTATGATCTAAATATCCCCATAGATTGTTGATGCTGTGTTTATGCTTCTGCCAATTCTGTGGAGTCGATCCCGCGATGCGAGATGCCATATGATTGTGGAAAATCCTACGATTGCGGGTGACTGATGCACTAAAAATATATGCTATTTTTGCTATATAATTTTACTCATTTTTGGTGATATTGCACTTTAAAGAAATATATTTTTCATGATTTGTTGCAGGTATGATGATTTTAGGTGATTGAAGCAAAAATAAACGAAAATGAACGAATTTGGAGCAAAAATGAGCAAAAAGGAGGAAAACAGGTTCTGGCGTCACCGACGCCATTTTCCAGAGACTTCAACGATTAATTCAACGATAGAGCGCCGTCGGCGCCCTATAGCGCCACCAGCTCCCTATCGTGCGTCGCCGGCGCCCTATGTCGGTGGACTTCAAATGTGAAGATTTTTGGCGACTTTTTGAAGAGTTGCCTATGGAAACTCTTGGGATTTCGTTCCTAACTTATAAGTAACTGTTTTTGGACGAAAATTAGTGTGTCCTGTCTATTCTTGAGAGTCTAGTGTGTTTTGAGTGTTAAGGCTATTGAGAGAAGAGTGTAGAAGTGACAATTTGAGAGAGATTATTTTCTAAGGAGTGAAAGAGGAGTAAAGTGAGAGATTGCTTCTTTTTTTCCATTCTAAAGAGGGAATTGAGTGTTGCAAAGAAGATAGAAAAGGATTCAAAGGAACCTCAAGGGAATTGCATTAGGGAAGAGAAAGAGATAAGTTGTATTTTCTTTTGTGGTTTGTATGATTTTTCTTTTATATATAAAATCCATGTTTTATTATCTTCTCATGAATTCGAGTAGTATTGCTGTCTTTTCTTCTGCGTAAAGATGTGATGATGTGTTGATGTGGATTTGAAGTGTTTTTAAAGTATTAAAGAAATTGTAATGATTTTTCATTTCGAACTTTTTTTACTTTTCGATCAGACCAATTGGATTGTTAAAATATGTTGTGGAACATTAACTGTGAAATGATTTAATGTCTTACAATAATAATGAGAACACATTCAATTTTCATGGATGAATTGCGTAGTTCATGAGAATTGAGTGCAAATAAATAGGGAAATGTGTTTTGATGGACATCAAATTGGAAGTTTCAGGGTGACAGGCTGAGATTCCCAATTTTGTCCTAAGATTAGTAACTGAACTCGATGGTTAGCCTTTAGGTAAAGGGTGAGTGGGAGTTACAGTGGTGACAATTAGGTATTCTCCCAAATTTTAGCCTTAGATTTAGTAACTAAAGCTTGTGGATATGTTAATGTTCTTTTCTTGCTTAGAAGAGGGGATACTCTTTTAAGGGTAAAGAATCAATTATGCTCCTATTTCGCACAATACCATTAGATAATCATTTCATATCATTCACACATCATATTCGCATTGCAAGAGAAATGATACTTTTCTTATATATCAAAACCTTTCAAATATATAGCTTAGTGTGTGTCTGATAGTTAATTCTGTTTTAAAGATATAAAAGTAATTGTAGCTTGCTTAATTGTTACTGTTTTATGCATCTTGGTAGTAGAAGTAAACATTAAACTTTAATTGCAATTTAAGTATTGTAATTTAGTATTACATTATCAATAGTGTGATTCACCTTTCCCTGAGGGATCGATAAACGGGACTCCATTAGAGCCCTGTATTACTTGATACGATACATATACTTGCGTTTGAAATTGTGACTTTTACAAAATTCATTATTAATATATAAATCTCTGAGGTCATAAATTCTTGCGTAATATAAAAGTCGCGGTCAAGTTTTTGGCGCCGTTGCCGGGGAAGAAAAAAATTGAAGGAATCGAAGAAAGGAAGTATAAGCAGTATCTATTGATAATATAGTAACTGAAAATCTTTACTTTGTAGTGTGTAATTGTGTTTGTTTACTTTTTAAAGTATTTGTGTGATTTTATATGCGTCGTAGTGGATCTATAGGTTTAGTACCTTACGATTCAGAGTTAGAGCGTACTGTTAAAAAAATTAGAAAACAATAAAAACAAACTAAAAATCCTTGCAAAATGACGAATAATCAAGATAATGATGTCACGATTCTTGTCTAGTTATCCCTGTTTTGTTGCTTCAATCTGAATGATCTCCAAAAATTTGCCTTGGTATGTTGATATTGTGAATTATATTGTGAGTGATATTCTACCACCTGATTTAACGAGACAACATCAAAAGAAGTTCAAATATGATGCAAAATCTTATTATTGGGATGAGCCTTATCTATATAAACAGTGTAAGAATCTTATTATTAGGAGATGTGTGCCATAAAAAGAAATAAATTTGATTTTTCATCCACGATTTTGAATTTAGAGGTCATTTTTGTGTTGATAAAACTGCTTTTAAGATTTTACAATCTGGATTTTATTGGTCTACTATTTTTAAGAACGTTTACAAATATATTAAATCATGTGATCGATGTCAGAGAGTAGGTAATATCTCTAGAATAATTGAAATGCCTCTAAATTATAATTTGGAAGTTGAAAATTTTGATGGACGGGGATTAGATTTTATGGGACCATTTACTTATTCATTTGGAAACTTATATATACTGGTTGCAGTTGATTATGTCTCGAAATGGATTGAAGCTATTGCTTTACCTAAATGTGATGCTTGGAGTGTTTCAAAATTTTTAAAGAAAAATATATTTACGAGATATGAAATGTTGAGAGTGATTATAACTGATGGTGGATCCCATTTCAGGAATAATCAAATTAAGAGATTAACTGAGAAATATAACATTATTCATAGAATCTCTACTGCTTATCATCCCCAGACTAGTGGTTTAGTAGAAGTGTCTAATCGCCAATTTAAAAGAATTTTGAAGAAAACTGTGAATAATTATAAATTAGATTGGTATGCTCGATTAGATACTGCATTATGGGCTTATAGATTTGTTTTTAAGACACTCTATCGGAATGTCTCTATAGTACTAGTGTTTGGTAAGACTTGCCATTTACCTAGGTTGAATTGGAGCGATAAAGCATATTAGATGATAAAAGAGTTGAATTTTAATTTGAAAAATCTTTGGAGAGAAGAGATTTATGCAATTGAATGAATTGGAAGAGATTAAAAATGCATCTTATCACAATGACGGGATGCTATAAAGAGAAAATGAAATTATGGCATGATCGGAAGATATTGAAAAAGAAATTGGAATTTGGACAAAAAGTTCTGTTATACAACACAAGATTGAAGTTATTTCTTGGAAAACTCAAGTTTAGATGGTTGGGAACTTTTACAGTTGTAAAAGTTCATACTTTTGTAGCTGTTGATATTAAAGATTCTGATACTGGAAAGATTTTCAAGGTTAATGGGCATCGATTTAAGCCTTACTTTGACGGGTTTCAACCTGATTTCAAAGAGGTTTTAATACTGAGTCATCTCGATTAACTGAATGGTTTGTCGGGCTGACGACGTTAAACCAAGCGCTTTATGGGAGGCAACCCATATGTATCTTTGTGGTGTGTTTGCTTGTTTGTTGTAGTTCTGCTTTTTAGATAGTTATTTGTGAATCCTAATCGCTACTAAATACATTTAAAATTGATAAATATTGGATCGAATTGAGATATTAGCATATTTTGGGCCAAACGAAGTTCGGTGAAGTTTTTGACAACTGGAGTCGGCGGCGCCCAATTACAGAGAAGATTTCCTGAATTTCGGGTTTGAGCGCCGATTTTGAATTTCTGTATTCAAACTGGGAAGCCGATTGATATTGGTAATATAATTGTGAAATCGGTTTTGGGATTAATTGTTCATGAATCTAAGTATGGGCTTGGACATCCGTCCACCATATTTCTGTTATGTAATCAATAACAAATTTCATATGAGAGTTGGGAAAAGGTTCTTCTTTAGAGGCCTATTGATCTAACTAATTTTTATGACTACCAAACAGTAGGAGATGAAGATGATATGAATCTGCTTGTTGATCAACCAACTCAGACTTCCCAATCGATTCAGCCCTATTTTCCTGAAAGTTCCAGAATGATACTGACGAAGATCAAAAAGTTAGAGGAGGTACAGAATGTTATGAATGCATTCAATAATATTTCTGATTTCTTTGACCATAAAGATTGGAGGATGAAGGAACAATTTGATCATACTGATCGGATTGAGATAAGTTTGGTTAATCTGATGAAGAAAAACGTGGTGATTGCTGAGGATTCATCTGATGAATTCCCATTCCGTCCCTTCTACAATTTGTTCGTGCATCAGCAATCTATTGGTGATATTAGAGAGGAAGAAAGTTCTGAGACCGATGTGGAGTGATTATTGGATTGTGCTTATGTTTGTGTGTGTAATTTACTTTGCTTGATTCTGTTTGGTGTGTTTAGTACTTTGCTTTGCTTTGTAATTTGAATTTGGATTTGCTATGCTTGATTTCATGGTGTGTGCTTAGATTTTAGTGTTTGCCTATCGTAGCGTATTTGCAACACTAAAAATCTAAAGAGATGTTGGTTAATTTGATGAACATATTTAGTGTTTATAATGTAACGTGGATTTTATATATGAAAGTATGTTTTGTATTGTTTGTTTAAGAATTGTGTTAGTTATTGCTTGTGTGATGAAATAGATGCTTAATGAAGTATTAAATGTCATTGTAGAGGTCGAAACGATCGAAATTAAGAAAAAAATTTTGGACCCAGAAAAATTTTTGGACTAGCGCCGCCGACGCCCAAATCTAGAGAGTTTTGGCATTTTAAATAAAAATAGAGCGTCGTCGGCGCCCTATCGAGCGTCGCCGGCGCTCGAATACAGTAAAAGGTTCGCGATTTTTACCCTGGTGCCCGCAGTTTTTTCCATTGCTATCATCTTCCTCCATTTTGGCGATTTTGAAGACCTAGGGCTTGCTAGATTTCGGATTTGAAGTGATTTCAAAGCTTTTTGAGACCGGATCTACACTTCTCTTGATAAGAGCTTCACTTTAAGTTAAAAACTTTTGAATTTCACCATGGAAATCTCTCACATTGCTTAGATTGGAATTTTTTGATTTTTGAAAAATTTTGAGATTTTCTATGATAAAATTTGCTCTTGTTTAAATAGTATTTGGAGTTTGATACATTGTGAATTTGGGATTTATTGGAATTTTATTGCAATTTTTAGAAATTCACATGGCTCCAAGGATGAGTAAAGGGAAGAGAAAGTTAGATTTTGATGAAGAAAAGTTTCTTAATGTTAAAGCACAAGTTCGCTTTAACTCTTACCTTTACAATAAGAAGTGTATTCAGGATCAGACTTTTGATAATCCTGGAGGATCTGTAGAACATTTAATTGCCGAACGGAATTGAGAATGATTTTGTTATTTTACTGCAAATGCTGTTATGGGAGTTGTTAGAGAGTTCTATTCAAATGTGCCCTGACTGAGACTAAGTATGTGTTAGTTAGAGGGAAAATAGTTGAATTTACTCCTCAACGAATCAATGCTTTTTATCAGACTTGGGAACCATTTGTTTGTGAATATGAAAACTTCGATATTCGCGAGGCAAATATGAGGGAAGTGATTGCTTTTCTGACGGATGGAATAGTGGAATGGAAAATAAGTAAAAAACAAGTGATTAATTTCCCTGCTTCTAAGTTAAATGTTGCATCAAAAGCTTGACACTATTTCATCTCTGCAAGACTGTTACCTTCTTATCAGCACAGTGAAGTTACAAGGGATAGAGCAATTCTGAACTATTGTATTCAAAAGATGAAGAAGATTGATATTGAGACTATTAGCTTTAAGAACATTCAGACTATTGCTAGAGGCGAGAACACTGGAGGATTATGACATCCTGCCCTAGTTCATGCCTTGTGTGCTAAGTTCAAAGTAGAGTTTAGCAGTTCTGAAGAGATAACTATTCTGCTGAGACCAACTACAAACTTATGGGTCTCATGTAGGAGCCCGAGTTGAGAGTAGGAGTACTGATATTCCTACTACTAGTCATGACGTTCCATCTACATCTGAGCCCCCAACATTATCTGATATTTTGGAGCAGCTGAAATTACAGAGTGCTAGTGTGGATAGACTCCATGATAGGATAAATGTGTATGAGGCCAGAAGTGATGTGAATGATGATTATATGAGAAGAAGAGTGGAGTTCGATACTGCCTATTATGATGCACGAGTCGAGTTGACGAGGGGAGACCGATGTGATACTTCCTACTCGCCCTGCCTATACACCGTATAGGCCCGATCATGCCGACCCCGTCGATGAACCTGGTGATGAAGATTGGTAGTTTGTTTGTTTCTGTTTTTATTTTTCTTGTTGTGTGGTGTGTTGTGTTGTTGTGATGTAGTAGTTATTTGCTTTCATGTGATGTGTAAACCTGTTGATGTACTATTATGTTGAAATTGTTAAATGAACTGTGTAGTGCTGTGATAGTTGTTTAGTATTGTAATGTTTTGTTGGATGTTTAGATGTTTAAAGTTAATTTTTCTTTACCCATGCAAATGTTTAAAATATTTATATATCATCGTATTCAACTCGTTTCATGTACTAGCTAGTTGTAAATTTTAACTAATACCAGATAGCTGATGAAGATTTCAAATTCCCAGTACAAAAATGTTATTTTCTTTTACTCCTGCTGTTTCAAATTTATTGAAAAATTTAAGTTTGGGGGAGGGTAGAAAAATATTAACTCTTATTTGTTCTCAATTATTATATTTTAAAAAATTATTAGCATAACTTCTGGCAGTTGAACCTCACTGTAAGTAACTAAAACTTTTTATTTTTGTTGAATATTATGAAAGGATTGAATGAAAGTTTTTAGTAATAAAGGTTAATTTTATAGAGGTAAGATATTTGGTATGAAAGGATTTGATTATAGTTAACTATTTAAAGTAAATAAAATTGTATTTTTGAAATGTTAAGAGACTTAAAGAATTGTGTGTTAAGAAGAGATTGTGACTTTATGATGAATAATAAAACTTATATCTAATTATGAAGTATGGAGGTACTTCAAGTTTTGAACTTTAGAAAGAGGAGAGTGATGTTCAAAATCATTACAGATTATCTAGATATAGTAATTCTCATAAAAAGTTATAAAAAAAGAAGAAAAAAGAAAAGAAAAGAAGGATTGAAAAACAATCCCAAAAAGAAGAAAAAAAGAGAAAAGAAAGGAAAATATTTATGAGGAGAAGCTTGAGGAGATGGGTAATAAAAAATTGGCTTCACTTGAGTCACTCTGAAGGGAGAAATTGATTTCATTTCTGAATTTATATTTTATGTATCGACCTATATTCCGATCGAGTTTGCATGCACTCTTTTTCACATAATCTTTCAGCGCACTTTTAATATGACAAATTATAGTTTATCTCAAATAAATAGAAAATCAACCCTAGACTTCGATTATCTGAATATTCTTATACTTGTAGTGTTGACCTGAGTTACTAAATTTCTTTCTAAATGTTTAACCAATATATTCTTTTGAATGAAAAATTTTAGTATCTTATAGATGAATAGTGCATTGCATAGAGTTAAATTTTTATGTAGTAAAATGATTACTTGAGGATAAGTAATAGTTAAAGTTTGGGGGATTTTGATGCACAAAAAATATATGCTGTTTTTGCTATATAATTGTACTCATATTTGATGATATTGTACTTTAAAGAAAGATATTTTTCATGATTTGTTGCAGGTATGATAATTTTAGGTGATTGGAGCGAAAAAAGTGAAAATAAACGAATTTGGAGCAAAAAGGAGCAAAAAGGAGGAAAACAAGTTCACGGCTACCGGCGCCATTTTCCAGCAGACTTCGACGAATTAATTCTACGACAGAGCGCCGTCGGCGCCCAATGTCGGTGGACTTCAAATGTGAAGAGTTTTGGCGACTTTTCGAAGGGATGCCACTGGAAACTTCTTGGATTTCGTTCCTAACTTATAAGTAACTGTTTTTCGACGAAAATTAGTGTGTGTCCTATGTATTCTAGACAGTCTAATGTGTTTTGAGTGTTAGGGCTTAGGAGAGAAGAGTGTATAAGTGACAATTTTAGAGAGATTCTTCTCTAAGGAGTGAAAGAGAAGAAGTAAAGTGAGAGATTGCTTCTTACTTTCCATTCTAAAGAGGGAATTGAGTGTTGCAAAGTAGATAGAAAATGATTCAAAGGAACTTCAAGGGAATCGTGACGTGAAAGAGAAAGAGATAAGTCAGTATTTTATTTTGTGGTTTGTATGACTTTTCTTTTATATATAAAATTCATGTTTTATTGTGTCATATCTATGAATTCTGAGTAGTCTCATTTGTCTTTCTTTTTACATAGAGATGTGATGATGTGTTAATGTGGATTTGAAGTGTTTTAAAGTATTAAAGAAATTGTGATGTTTTTTCATTTCGAACTTAATTTATTTTTCTATCTGGCCAATTAGATTGTTAAAATATGTTGTGGAACATTAACTCTGAAAGGATTTATTGTTTACAATAATAATGAAGAACCCATTCAATTTCCATGGATGAATTGCGTTAGTCATGGGAAATGAGTGCAAATAAATAGGGAAATGTGTTTTAATGGACATCAAATTGGAGGTTTCGAGGTGATGCGCCGAGATCCCCAATTTGGCCCTAAGATTAAGAACTAAACTCGATGGTTAGCCTTTAGGTAAAGGGTGAGCGTGAGCTCAGTATGCTAGCAATTTAGTATCCCCTAGCCTAGCCTTAGATTTAGTAACTAAACTTAGGATATGTTAATGCTCTTTTCTTGCTTAGAAGAGGGGATACTCTTTTAAGGGTAAATAATCAATTATGCTTTTATTTCACAAAATACCATTAGATAATCATTCCATATCATCCACACATCATATTCTCATTGCAAGGGGAAAGATACTTTTCTTATATATCAAAACCTTTCAAATATATAGCTTAGTGTGTGTCTGATAGTTAATTCTGTTTTAAAGATATAAAAGTAATTGTAGCTTGCTTCATTGTTACTGTTTTATGCTTCTTGGTAGTAGAAGTAAACATTAAACTTAAATTGCAATTTAAGTATTGGAATTTAATATTACATTATCAATAGTGTGATTCACCCTTCCCTGTGGGATCGATAAACGGGACTCCATTAGAGCCCTGTATTACTTGATACGATACGTATACTTACGTTTGAAATTGTAACTATTACAAAATTCATTATAAATATATAAATCTCTGAGGTCATAAATTCTTGCATAATATAAAAGTCGCAATCAGTGACCGAACAGGAAATTCATCCGAACTGCTCACCTCAGCCCAAATTTTTTTCATTTTCTTATTTATTTCCTATTTTTTAAATTTTGAATTAGGATATTTTCTATTAGGAAGCTATTTATGTTTGTTTTGCTGTTTTGAGAGACCCTTGCTATATTATTGTGTTTAGTTGTTTTCTTTTTATGTGACCGTATCTTACACAATAATAGTTGGTGGAACCTCCTCACCTCCTATATCTTATCGCTTTGCCAATTGCTGTCTTTCATCATGATCTATCGAATAGATTGAGGGGCCATTGATAATTTTGATCCTTTGGACACATTGTAGATGCTGGTTTTGTAAAATGATTGATGTTTAGTTGAATTTCCTTTGCATGATGTGTCTCAGCCTCGATTTGTGCAAATGCTTCAGTTGTTGTCCTTTGTTTTCATCTAGTTAGATCTATTTGAGTTCGAATAGGTATAGTGGTCAATAGCTATACACTTTGTCAAGAAGATTGCCTAACTTATAGGGGAAACATGTCCAATTTTTCTCCCCATAAGGATTTGGGCTGATGTGACTGATGCTTTGGGAATACTTAAGAGATGAAGTTCAACTTAAATCATAACCTCTGAATGATTTTAGTTCATTCTCCCATCTAGTCAGACAAACTAATATTATCATATATTGGGTGCGGAATACTCATAGATTTCTTCCAATTTTTTGTTTACATTTTACTTCAATTCCTCCTACAAAGAAAGTTCATCTAAAAAGAACTCCTGATGATGTTACATTCGTAAATTACAATAATGTGTTTAGCCTTAGATTTGATCTTCTATGGTGTCTTCAATGTTTGTAGTGAGATTAACTTTTAAGTAAAATTAAATAATATGTACTTCATTAACCTGAACCCATTTAAATAAGAGATATATTCTGTAAGCTTAAAAAACTATATCAAATACCTTAATGATGTCTTCATTGACAGAAAGTATAAATCATAGTGGTATATCCTTCAATTCCTAAGATGCACTTATAAATATTTCAAGCAAGATACCTTGATGATGAATTTGTTCTCCGAAAATTTCAATTAGAAAAGATACTTATCTTCAAGTTGTTCTGGAGTCTTATATAAATCAGTTTGGGGTATAAATTCAGATTAAATAACTTATACATAAAAAGTAACATGATTGCTATGAAATTTAAAGCTTTCAAATGAAATCCATCACCTAAAGTTAATAGTTAAATCCATCTTCCTTCCACAACAATTTGTTGAGGTTGATAAACTTATGATTAAATCAAGCTCACAAACTATTAATTTTGTATTAGGCGTATCGTTATAATTTCTCTCAAAAATCTCAATGAAGTATTGGTGCGATTCGCATCTTTTGATTGTTTGATTTTCCCCCTAAATGACATCACCAAAGGAGCAATAACGATGAGGGCTTTCTGACTAGATTGTTTGTCATAAAATGGCACTATTGTGCGGTCATTGATGAAGCCCTGATGTTTACTAATAGCTTAGCCCTTCTAAGTTGTGAATTATATGGTATACTTGATGGGACACCTTATGAAGTATTCTTGTCAACATTCATTCATGTTTACAATATTTCATTGGATGATGTAGTATATGGTTGCTGGCAATGATTCTTCAGTTAGGCTGGGTTGATTATCTCATTTGACCAAGTAGATAGGGGTTCATGATAACTACGATCAATGGAACTATGAGATCATATTTGTGTTTGTCACTATTCTCACCATCGTCTTATCCAAACGGTGGTAAAATTTTAAATGTTAATTTAAATTACTTTTGTTATATGCTAAGCACTTGAGGGACTAATAACAACGACAACAAGAAGTTTTTATCCCACTAAGTGCGGTCGGCTTCATGAATCCTTTTTCTCTATCATGTCCAATTGAGAGTCATATTTTCATTTAATTCTAATAAATTAAGATCATGTTTTATACAATATGCTCAAATCTTTTTAGGTCTACCTCTACTGTTCTTAACATTATCCGAATCTAAAACATCTACTCTCCTGACTAGATCATCAGATGGTTGACATTTAATGTGATCAAACCAACTAAGAAGACTCTCTCTAATCTTGTCTGTTAGTGGAGCTACACCAATACTTTCACGGATGCATTCGTTTCACATTTTGTTCTGAATGTCAAGCCATTCATCAACCTAAGAATTCTCATTTCAGCAACATGTAACTTAGTTTTATACTTCTCTTTTAAAGGCAAATATTTTGCGCCATAAAGCATTGTAGGTCTCACAACGATCTTATAAATTTTTTCTTTAATTCTAAGAAATACTTTTCTATTAAACAATAGGCCCGATGCATTCCTCATTTCAACCAACTTGAATTTTACTAATAACATCCTCATCTGTATCACATCGCTTTGAATAGTAGACCCGCGATATCTAAAACGTTCAGAAGTTTTAATGATTTGATCAACCATAGCTACAACTCTGCTACTAGTTCTACTGCTACTAAATTCACATTCCATGTATGTAGTTTTAGATCTACTCAAATGAAGATGTAGACCTCCATAGTTCAAGTTTTTTCTGAACCTTTTTTCTAGTCTTATCCACAAAAGGATATCATCAGTGAAAAGCATACACCAAGGTACATCCTCCTCTAAATGTTAAGAAGAGCATCCATAACTAAAACAAAAAGATATGGGCTTAAGGCCGTTCCCTGATATAATCCAACTGAAATAGGAAAATACTTAGTCAATCCTCATTCTGTTCTAACACAAGTAATAATTCCGGTATACATCTCTTTTGACTTGAATATAAGACATATCAATGCCTTTCTTTTCTAGAACTCTTTAAAGAATTTCTCTTGGAATCTTATCATTAGATTTTTCTAAATCAATAAAAAATATATGTAGTTCCTCCTTACTTTCTATGTACTCTCTATCAAACCTTTCAGTAAATGTAAAGCTTCCATAGAGATTTGCTCGACATAAATCCAAACTGATTATGAGAAATCTTTGTATAATGTCTTAACCTATGTTCAATTACAGTCTCCCATAAATTTAATGTATGAAACATTAACTTAATTCCTCTATAATTTGCATACTCTTGTGCATCCCCTTTTCCTCCACTAAGGCTTCTTTTTAGTTTTTAAAATTATATTAAGGAGTTTAGTAAGCCAAGAAAGTGTGAAATCTCCTAAATATTTCTACAATTCAAATGTGATATCATCATATCCTACTGATTTTTCACTCTTGATTTTTATTAAAGCCTCCTTAGATTCATTCTTACCAACGAGGCAGTAAAAATAAAAAGTTTTATTATTATTAATGATATTATCACCATTAAGGTCGATTGTATATTCATAAATTTTATTGAAAGGTTTATCTAAATTTTTAACACATCTATATTAATTATGTTCCTCTAAGAAAATTAATTTTTGATTTTCATTTTTAATACACTTTAGTTGAATTCAATATTTATTTTTCTTTTTTATTTGTTTGGTTTGTTTATACATATATTTTTCATCTTCTTTAATATTTAATCTATTATAAATGATCACTAAAAGCAGAATCATTAGCGTCATAAATTATTTTTTTAGAGTCCTGATGGACCGCCTTATATGTTTCTCTGTTCTCTAAGCTTTCATTTAAACATTTTTTTTTATTACAAAATCTTTTATATTTTATCTTTTCTTGCACATTATTATTCCACCATCAATCATTTTAGTTATAAATACTTGTTCTTTTGATTCTCCAAATACCATATTTTGTCACTTGTTTAATAGTTCTCGTTGCTTTATCCCACATAGAATTAGTTTCTTCATGGACATCCCAAGTCTTATATTCTTGATGTTTACTCATAACCATAATTTTGTTTGTGTTTTAGGTGCCCCATTTATATCTATGACAAGGTTTTGTTGTATTTTTTTATGTTCTAAATGCTTATCTTAAAATTCAAAACTAATAGTTAATGTTGAGTACTTGAATTTTCATTTAGAATGATCTTACAATTTTTATATTCTCAATGCTCTTTTTTCTCACAAGAAAATAATCAAGTTGTTTTTTATTAGATTCATTTTTATAAGTAATAATATGCTCATCTTTTTTATTAAATAAAATATTAGCAATAGCAAAATCATTGGCTAAAACAAAATCTAATATGATTCTACCTAGTTCATTAATCACTTCAAAACCTTAGCCATCATGAATATTTCTAAAATCTTCTACCATTCTACAACATGTTCATTCTCTTTTGAACCTATATCTAAACCTTCTTGAGGAGCATAACCAGTTTTAACATTAAAAATCTTAGCATCAACAATAATCTCTAGTCCTATTATCTGATCTCCAATTCTACTAATATTTACAATATTATCTCTAAAACTATTATCTATAAATTCAACTACACCATTTCTAGTGCGACTTGCATGAATATTGAAGTTTAAAACTTAAGCTATCAATCTGCTTAGTCTTTTCTTCAACCCATTTAGTTTCTTGAATATATAAGATATTTATCTTCCTATGACCTATAATACCTACTAATGTCATTAATTTACTGGTGAGAGTGCTTATTCTAAGATCTTATCCTAATATTAGTTTTATAAACTAACTTCTTTGCTCGCATTCGTCGATAATGTGAGAACCTTTGCTTATGTGTCACTACACCCGGGCACAGGTGTAGCGGCCCTTACATACTTCTCACTATATTCAAGCCAAACAACTTGTTGCTTCTAGGGGATGCCCCAACATTTACACAATAATTTAAATTATTAATGTAATAATTTTTTGGCAAAAAAAATTTATGCTAGCTATCGAAAATCTTACGTAACCCTCTACTTTTTGCATCCGGGACCTAGGGAACCTGCGATGACAGTGTTCACTTAGGGCTTAATGACTAGCCTTAATCGTAAATTCTCCTTCATCACAGACAGGGCCAGGTAATCCTAATGCTTGCGTGCATAAGTAATTTTAAATCAGATCGGAGTTTCTGTTTTCAGAAAATTAGCTCTTAGGAAAGCAGGATGCAGATTTTAGAGCCTACACATGCAGTTTGGATGCTCTTTCTTGTTCTAGCAAGTTTCACAATCGCCGCACTTTCCAACTTCTGTTATTTCTGCTCAAATGATTTGCTGGATGGGAGTTATCTATGCCAGTTGAGCCGGTCTAGAACCTCTTGTTGAAGATCACAAACGGACAGTTAAGTGGCCGGGAGAGCCTTGGGCCGCTCTTTCCACTTCTACAACATTTAAACGTATGCGTTCCATCAAGACTCGTAAATTAACAGATTGTTAGATATGAAAGCTATTGACATTTACTTTGCTAGTTTTCAAGCTGACCTGGAGATATATGGAAAATTGAACACAGAGTCGTCACTTCATAGTGTATTAATATTGAAATGTTGATTATTATAAACAAAAATTAAGTGATCGCCATATATGAAAGTTATTGACATCTACTTGGCTAGTGCATGGCCTGTGTTGGAGAGAGGGACGATTGAGTACACAGTCGTAACTCCCTATTGCAGTAATATTGAATGATTGTTTGTTAAAAAACCAAAGTTTACTTTTTTAAAGTCAATCAACCTCATTCGGATGTTTGAAATTTTTCACTTTACGATGTTGAGTTGCACAATTAGTGGTTGACGGAATACTTATATTGGTAGAGCATAGCAGCTTGTTTGTCAGCTCTACCTTACCCTCATGGCATTTCGGTCTGCTTTCTTCGGCAGTAAAGAATAGATGAACCATGTTCTCATGGCGTAAATTATGAGTGGACTTTTTGGCTTCAATCTGTAAAGTGTAATGCAAAGCACCATTTTTTTTTTTTGCTAGAGTGTCCAAGCCCAATATTTGTAATTATTTTGTACTTATATAGGTGAATTTGCCTGGATTGGGCAATCAGTAATCACCGCTTAATAAACACAAAGAACTGCTCTGCCTTTTTGCTAGGCGGAGCTCAGAAAATGCTGCAATGTCTGCACTGTCGTGTTCTATAGTCTCTGATACTATAAACTGAAGCAACGCTCTGTAGCAAGTTTGCATGATAGCATGCTGTGAACAACACTGCGTGTGATAATGTTCCTCGGCCTTATAAAAATGGTTGCGTTGAATATTTTTCTCGTTTCAAGAGCTACTCCATGAAGTGAGTTTGACTCGTTAATTTCTAAATCTTATGGCATCATTGGAATTGCTCTTCGAGTTTTTGGCCATAACTAAAAAAATTGTTTGTGTGCATGCCCAAATTTATGCTATTTTTTACTTCTTTTGATATCATTACCTGCAACTGTTAATTCATGCAGGTTACACCTCAACCTTAAGAAATAATGTCCGCTCTCGTTCTTGGGGAGCAGGAATTGGTTGCAGCTTTCACATTGTGCGGTGCTGTATCATCAAGGTTTTTAGTGCTGTTCATTGTTTTGTTTTGAGTTGTTATCTTGTAGTTGACATTTGACTTTTCATAAATTCTGTTATTTATATGCTTTAATTGGGAACTTATAAAATTTGCTGAATACTTATGTTTCCAACATAGGCTGCCTGATCTCTGAAACATGTGGCTTTTTATTTAGACTTTGTGATTGGTAATAGTAAAAAATGGCACTGATTCTCCATACATCTACTCTTGTTTACTTTTTGACAGAATGGTGGTGGTACTATTGATCTTGAACCTCGTCGTACGCATGTATCTGCAGTGGAGCCAACAATTGCTCCTGTTTCTGCTGAGCGTACAATGACAACAAGGGCTGCAGCTTCGGTAATTCCATAATTATTTAGGTTTACATATTCGATTAAATTTTATTTTTGTTGAATCGGTTATAGAAGCTTTGGCTAGCTGAAGGACTCCTGATTTATTTTAGGCGGTTCGGTCATCAGAAAAATAGGAATATGTGATGTAATGAGAAAAAGACATGATCTTAAGGATTGCTTTTATATTATTATTTTATAAGTTACAAATAGAACAAGGTAACCATTAGTGTGATATGATGATATGAAACAAACATTTTATTGGTCGGTTGCATCTAAATGCATCTTTTTCTTACAAGCCAGCGGGCAGTTATATTCAGATTGTTAGATCTTAATATCATTCTGTTATAGTCAGGTCAAATTAAAATTTCAATCAGATGGCACCTAATTTAAAATAAGTCTTATTAGTACTTTTTTATGTTCTTCTATAATCTGACTTTGGATTATGAAGTAGTGTTGGTGGTTGAGGTCAGAAAGCATTGAGAGAATAGAGTAAGTTTGTTCAGGACAACTTATTCACATTTTGCGTTTCAAATCATTGCTTCATTTCTCTTTTGCTATTGTCTTCTTCTTTATTAAAAACAAAGGTTGTGATAGCAGTATCATGTAAGTTGCTACAAGCAGATTTATTAGAGTATGATAGCCGTAGGAAAACCATTTTCTAAGACAACTTCCCACAAGATCTCTACAACTGCTTTTACAAACTGCTTTAGACTCCCCAGATGGAGTTGAAGCTTGTGTAATTGGATAATTGGGTTGCATTGTCGACCAAGCAAATAAATCTAAATAACTTATTTTTCGAATGAAATTTTATTTTATATACTATTTTTTTTGGGGGTGTTGGGAGGGGGGGGGGGGGTGGTTGGGGTGGTGGGGTGGGGAACTTATGTTATATGGTTTTCTTATTTTGTTTTTAGTGTTTAACCAATTTTTTGTAAACTCTTTGCAAGCCTTGAAACTTGTTCCAAAACTAATAAAATGAATTTAAATTTGAATTTCTTAAAATTAGAACATTTCCGATAGAGACAAGTCATGATTCAATTTTATTGCAATGAGAAGTGGACATGAGTTTGATAGGATGGGACCTCTAAGGAATGTGCTATAAGTCAACTTAATTTTGGTTAAAAGTAGGCAGTGGTTTGCTAGGACGTCTCCCCTAAGTGATGAATCCAATGTTAATTGGTTGTGGGTAAAACTATGTAAATTTTAAGTAATTTTAAAACAGAGATTTGATTTTCTTACACAAAATCTAAGAAATTTGAATAAAACAACATAATTGATAGAAAAATTCAGTAGAAATAGAAATACATATTTTTTACTTTATAAGAAATTAAATGGAGAAAGGAAAAATATTCAAGGAAACTAACGAAAGATAGAAGTTTTGCTTTTGAAATAATAATAATAGTTATGAGGTAGGATACTTGATGTGAAAAGTTTGAAGTTGTAATTGTTGAAACAAATAGTGTTACGATAGGTATTGCTATTGAGATGGTTATTATTGGGGACTATATAGATGTTGTTAATGTTAAATGATGGTTTTAAAAATTAGTTACTGTTTAAAAGATGGTTTTAAAATTAGTTTTTGAATTCAATAGATGAACCTTTACAACTTATATTTGTGTATTAAATGATATTTAATGGAAGTGTTTTAAATGATCTTCTAGGTTCTACTGTGATTGACTGAAATGAAATGCTGTAGGTATGGAATATGCAATAAAAAATTAATTATAAGAATGTCTACTTGGTTTTAGAGTACCTTATACCTTTTCATGTACAATACATATTTTAAGAACTAAGAAAGCTTATTTATGAAAGGGATCACTAAATCACCGAGATATATATATATATATATATATATATATATATATATATATATATATCTTGGGTGGAATGAATTTTTGGGATTTTTACATACAGAGCATCCGCAACATTGATATTTACAATCAAGCACCCATGTGATTTTTTGAACTACCGAACCAATGCATTTATACGTGTCAGGTTCAAACCATTGTGAATTTGATAAAATGAAAAAATATGAGTTGTATTTTATTATGAAGTTTGATGAGAATTTGAGAAATGGATGAAGGAGACTGCTTGATTTGTAAATAGCATTGTTTCAGGACCTCTGGATGTAATTGTCCCCTTTATATTGGAAATATTATAAGGTGAATTGAAGAGAGAGTTTGATTAGATAACTTAGATTTGTTATTATTGGTGTGTTTCTTGAGAATATAATGTGACAAATCAAATCAACTAAATGTCCTAAGCAAAAAAAAAAAAAAAAAAAAAAAGAAACTAAATGTCCTAGAATAATGTGGTGAAATTTGAGAAGTGAGAAATTCTTAATTTTTCAAGATTGATTGCCAAGAAAGGGAATTTTGAAACTCCATAACTAAGACTAATTTGATATGTGATAAGTTGGATACTTTCACTAAACAAATTTTCATAGAAGTTTGATGAGATTTTAGAAACGAATGAAACATTGCTGACTAGACTAATGATATGGTAAGGATATACAAAAGTTTATTATTTAAAAATGTCTTAGGTGAAAAAATAAGTATTATTGCGACATATAATTGTAAAAGAAAGCTATGTTAAGGGTTCATTTTGTTGGATATACGATTAGCATATTTCATTTGGAATACAGGGGGGGTTTTAAGTATTTTTTGTGTTTATTTGAAAAATTGGAATGCGGAGTAACATAGAAAAGAGTTCCAATGTTCACTCTATTATTTTCATTTTTTGTGTCTTTCAAATTTAATCAATTTGGCTAAACTCGACTGGTATCATTCTAGAGTTTCTAGAAGGTGTTTTAAGAGTCGGATTTAGTAGGAGATGATTGTGGAATGACAAGGGGAGTTTATGTAAGGACGATAGAGTTTTGAAGGAGATCAAAGTTTGGCAACAATTTGGGCTGAAAGCAACATACAAACTGCGAAATGACTGTTATTCTAAGGCACAACTATCGAGAGAGATCCACCACATGTTCCTGAACAATCTACAGACTCACCACTTGCAAATGAATATGATACAACATTATTTAGGGCAAAAAATCAAAAAGCATGTTCTTCAAATATATAAACTAACACAAATGTGTCCAAACGACACAATAACATATTTAAATATCTCCAAGCAAAAGTAACCATAATTAATAGCCTAATAAGGTAGAATAGGGCCATAAGAGAGCAGTCCAACCCCATGGGGGCTAAGAAAGCTGAATTAGTCCTTCAATTGGATGGGCTCTCCCACTCATGGGAGTTTTGCTTCCACGGGAGGAGGATGTGAATTGCATCTCACCCTAACAAACGCTTGGATTGTTCTTCCCGTATGGAAGGGGCATTGTCTTCATCACTAAAAATATATGGATCCTCATTTTATGACAAAAGGTCGACGATTTTAATTATAGTAGAGATATTATAGTCTTCATGTAACTCAATTTTGTAGACATTATCATTAATGCTCTTGGTAATTTTGAATGGACCATTAGGTCTAGGCTCGAGTTTCTCAAAAGAATCTGCAGGATATTTCTCATTCTTCAATATGATTCATACCAATTCACCTTTCCTTAAGACCAGAGTATTATTGGATTTATTTGCTTATAATACGCCCTGCAGCAGGGCTAAAGTCTTAACACGTCCTAATTCTAAGTGCAACTGTCTCATGCAAGTGTACATGTCGTATCATTAATATCAGATTATGAGTCCAAAATATCGATCACACAGAAAGTGAGACAATTAGACTTAAGAGAAGTTCTAGCCTACTAGAATCGGTCTTAGCTTGGAAATAATGTTAGTTTTAAGTTGTGCTAACCAGTCCTACTGAATTACAAACTACTTTTGAAGGTTTACTCCTACATAAATCTTAAGTGGTTTTCTGACCATCAAGTTATAAAGCTACCATATCTTGCAATGGTTTAAATGGTAATGCAAAAAATGTAAAGTGATAATTGTGAATGTGACTAGTGACAAATAGATTCAACTCTCTTCTCCCGAGTGCATAAAATTTTGTTAAATTAGTTTTAATTCCTTAAAGCCCAACTTGAACCCATCAAAACTTTTATCGCTAACATTTGTTTATCTCTATAATGTACTTTTACTTCATACCCTATAGTTTAACGCGAATACTGTAATTGATCTTCCATAGCTCTCCCGAGTCATTATGAGTCACGACACATTTTAACTAATCATTTGATCAGAATGAAAAGTAAATGAAGCTTTGAAGAATACTCATCACATTAAAGATTGAAAATTAATTTTTAATTCTCCTTGTATTCTACATAAATTACTCAACCATCACAAGAAAAGGGTGAAATGACTACTCAGAAAGCATTGAGAACACCACAAAACATCTTTGAAAACAAGTCAATCCACTATAGAATTGTGTTTTCTGAAATAAAAATACTAGAGAATACAATACTTAGCTTTTCTCTCTCTTCAAAGGGCTGAGAATGCCCAAGGATCTCCAAATCCCCTTGCTGTTTTCCTCACTTCTTCCTCACTTTCTATTTGAAAATCTTTCCAAAACCCTTACAAAATACTCTCTAATCTCTCATACACAAAGCACTGACTAAGGACTATGACCAGCAAGCAAAAAGACTCCTCTTCCTTCTCCAAATGACCCCAATATTAGGCTGCACAACTCCCCACGTCGTGTTGAAGAACCGCATGAAAATGCCGAGACAGTTTCTGGCGTCTAGGCGCTAGTGGGCTGCCGCCTTGTCGCCAGGCTCTTTGTCTGTCATTTTAGGCAGTGGCGCCTAGGCGCCAAAAAATTGGGCGCCAAGGCGTTTTGTAGCGGCGCCTTGGCTAAGCATCAGCCTCTCTGTTTCCGAGAGTGGGCTTGGCGCCTAGGCGCCCAAGAAGGTTGGAGCCAAGTAGCTAGTCACTTGATTGCTTCACAGCTCCAAGTCACCTCCAAAAACATAAATAGACTCCTTTAAAGTGCAATTTCATCAAAAAGCATGTGTAAAAACATAAAAGAAATCAAATATTCCTTTTTCACATCAAAATTCCCTAAACCTAAACGTTACTTGTCTCTAAGTAACAACACTAACATTTTAATTTAATTTGTGGAAGTGAGTTTCAGTAAAATTGACATAATTTTGCTTCAAAAAATTTAGTTAGTTTAGAATAATTCTAGTAAATAAGTCTAATCCTAATGTATAGAAAACCTTTCATTCTACTATGAAAACCTGATTTTCTGTTTACTCTTAAAAAACAATTAATACTTGTTAACAAAGGTACCTTATATGGTATAAAAACAAATTGAAGCTATCCATTTAAAAACAAAATTTACTAGTATATCTTACATAAAAGTAGCTTAGGAATGTAATGTAGCTTCAACTTTAAAAAGAATCTAATGAAGCCAATTTTTTATTAGGTTTCTCCTCAAGCTTCTCCTCAATCAATATTTTCTTTTAATCACTCTTTTTCTTGGTTTAGGATGTATATTTCAATCCTTAGCATAATTTTTAGGAGGATTACTATATGTAGATATGCCTTTAATTATTTTGAATTACATTATTATCTTCTTAAAGTAAAACATATCACATTCCTCTACTTTTAAACTTTTGAAAATATGATATTAAGAGCAACACAATTCTTCTATAGGGTAGATCTACGGATCCCTAGTTTTGCAAATATATAACTCTTTTCAAAAATGAAAACTAAAAAACATTTTTCAAAGATTGAACTACTAAGTTAACTAAACACTAGTCTAGTCTCTCATTTGCATAGAATTTAAAATGAAAGAATACTATGTTTTTTTCTTTTTGCAAAATTGCTGTAATTTAAAATTCACCTCACGTACCTCAAATCCCTTTTAAAAATATAACCATTTCGATGCAGGTTATTGAGGACATAAATGTTTAATCTTTTAAAAAGATTCCCCCCCCATCCGGTGCTAAACTTAATTTTGTAGCATATCAAGCAATGTAAAACATGAATATAAGCAGGGAGAGAATATCACAGAAGTACCTTCTACTACATGTATCTATCAACGAGATTAACAGGTATATGCAGGACAAATATACAGACAGTAGCATGTATATCACAACTTACAGGGATGAAAATGAAACTATATCAGAGAGTATAAAATACAACAGGTCCTAAAAATAATTAATAAAAATACTGTGTGGATGCTTACAATAGGAGCAAGAAATATAAATATAGTCCAATACATAGCAAAAAATAAAAAATACTGTATGGATGCTTACACTATGCTAGTTATGGGCTAAATCTCATTCTCCCCCAAAATCCTCAACTTTCACCTTCTCTAAAAATCTCAAAATTCCCGAATGAAGATTGGAAACATTACCTTAGAAAGCGTATTTTACCTTATGGAAATGAATTCCACGCTCCAAAGATTCAAGGATTAAGCAAAAAATAATGGTGAAGGGAAGCCCTAAGTATCGCCTCTCAATCACAAATGAAGATTCAAGTAGTTCTTGCGAAAATGACCTAAATCGGGCCGGTTTAGGCATTTTTATCGAACTGGAAGGCGCGGCACCTAGGCGCCGCGATAGTGGCGCTAAGGCGTTGCCCTTGCCTTTGGTGTGGCGCCTAGGCGTCGGTTTATATTGGCGCCTAGGCACCAGTTCAGCTTCAGGCAAAGTTTCAGGGGCATTGTGGCCTACGTGCACGACCCAAATTTGGTGAAGATCATTTAAATTCAATTTTTGATCCTCCCCAAATCCATCACTCTTATAAACACAATAACACAAAATAAAAATGAGGATCACTAATCCTCCTCCTCACATCTCTCTTTTCTAATTCCTCGTCTCTAACGAATCTCCTTTTATTGACTGCTGGGTGAGTTACACCTTTTTGTAAAGATACTCAGGTCTAGATAGCACCGTTACTATTGGCTTATATGTTGCCAACCTCTAAGTATTATATTGTCAATTAAAGTATACACCTCTGTCAGTTCAATGAAAAGATCATCCATAAATTTCTCTAATAGCTGGTTTATTGAACCAACATGATAGAAGCACAGGGTGAAAAATAGGAAGTAAAGAATTGTGATAGACCTGTCCTATATAAAAACTCAATATGTCTCCTGCAAATCCTTAAGTTCGATTAAGAACTAAGATGTAGAAGATAAGATTGATCCTACTACCATCAGAAGACATGCTAAAGTTTAGTCATCAACGAGAAGACCAAGGAATTGCCTCCCTCATATCACAATAAAATCAAAGCAATCTACTCACAAACTTAAACATCAACACACAAATAACAATAATTTACACCACAACAAACTATAAAAACACACAAAAAACAAATACAAACTTGAGTTGCCTCCTAATATGTGCTTGGTTTAACGTCATCAGCCTCACGAATCCAGATATTTGCTCAGGTTGACCCAACATTAATATTTTATTAACCACAGACCATTTGCCACCTAGTTAGCGTTTAAGTCTTTGCCCATTCACTTTAAATACCCTACCATTTTTACCATTTTTAATATCAATTGCACCAAAAGGTAAACTTTTACCACAGTAAATAGTTTTGACCACTTGGATTTAAGTTTTCTGGGAAATAATTTCAATCGTATATTATATAGTAAAACCTTATGTTCAGGCTCAAAATCTTTTTTAAGAATCTTTTGATTATGTTACTTTTTCATTTTCTCTTTATAAATTCTCGCATTTTCATAAGATTTTTATCTAATTTTCTCAAGTTCATTTGATTGCAGTAATCTTTTCTCATTAGCGTCTTTCATATTGTAGTTGAGTTTCTTAACAGCCTAATAAACTTTGTATTCTAATTCCACTGGTAAGTGACAAACTTTGCCAAATATGAGACTGTGGATATATTCTTATAGGTGTTTTATAATGTTAGATATCTAATAGCAGAATGGTTAGTGTGAACAGTACATTTTGTTCCAATCAAATAAGATTTAAATTTATCAAAAGCATATACTATAGCCAGTAACTCCTCAGTAGTTGTGTAATTAATTTGAGCTTCGTTAAGGGTTTTACTGGCATAGTTTAGTATATAGCTCTAAACATTTTATCATGACATTGTCCTATTACTGTCCCGACAGCATAATCACTTGCATCATACATTAACTCAAATGATTTCCCCCAATCAGGTGAAACAATAACAAGAGCAGTGAGTAATTTCTCCTTCAGAGTATTAAAGACATTTTAGACATTCATGGTCAATGTTAAATAGTGTATCCTTCTCTAAAAGATAGCATTTAAGTTTAGCGATTTTTTAAAAAATTTTTATATACCGTCTATAGAACCCAACATATCCTAAAAATCTTCTAACTCCTGTTATAGTAGTAGGTGGAGACAGTTTTTCAATAACTTGCAATTTTGCCGGGTTTACTTCGATGTCTTTTTCAGATATTTTATGTCCTAACACAATACCTCCATATACCATGAATTGACACTTCTTTCAATTAGGAACATGATTGGTTTCTTTACTGCATTTCAACACCTTCTTAGGATGATCTAACATGAGTCAAATGAATGACCAAACATTGAAAAGTCATCCATAAAAACTTCTATTCCTTTCTCAATTAGGTCGGAAAAAATAGACATCATACGCCGCTGAAATGTGGCAGGTGCGTTACATAACTCAAAGTGCATCCTTCAAAAAGCAGGTCTCATAAGGACTTGTGAACTTTTGTCTTATCTTGATCTTCAAGAGCTATAAATATCTTATGATAAACAAAATATCCATCTAAGAAGCAAAAATATAGATGACCAACTAGCTTATCCAACATCTGATCCAGAAAACATAAAGAAAGTGGTCTTTCCTCGTGGTAAAATTTAATTTTATATAATCTATACATATGTGCCTCATAGTGACATGTCTAGTGGGAATTAATTCATTCCGTTCATTTACAGACACCGTCACTCCTCCTTTCTTAGGAACACAATGAATATGATTAACTCAGACACTATCTATTATATGGTAGATAATACCTGCATCTAGCCATTTTAATATATTCTTTTTAACTACTTCTTTCATAATTGGATTCAATCTCATTTGAGGATCTGCCCAGGGTTTATGATCATCTTCCATCAGAATCTTATGCATGCATATAGAAAAACCAATCTCTTTTATATTAGCTAAGGTCCATTCGAAAAATTTCTTATAATTATTCAAAAATTTTCATTAATTTCTCCTCTTGTGATTTAGTCAAATCTGTTGATATGATAACATGTAATGTAGATGACTTTCCCAAGTGAGCATACTTTAGGTTTTTGGGAAACAGCTTCATCTTAAGTTTAGGGGGTTCCTCTATAAACGAAATACGAGGTTTACTATTTTCTGTTGTATATAGAATCTCAAATCTCTACCATGACTATCTTAGAATTATCTTCTACAAGTAGAGCATATTGATCTTCAGAGTCCACAGAATTTTCCTCATTCAATTATGGCTCTGCTATTTTGATTTCACAATTGTCCTAAAAATGGTTACCATACAAATAATCGATTAAGTCTATATGAAAACACACATTTTCATTTCCTGCAGAAGAACACTTCATAGATTTTAGCACGTTAAATGTAACCTCCTGATCATTTGTGTTTATTGTTAATTCACCTTTTTGCACATCTACATAGCTCGTCCAATGGCTAGGAAAAGTTTACCTAAAATTATGAAAATTTCTTTATCTTCCTCCATATCCAACATAATGAAATCAATATGGAAGATAAATTTATTCACTTTCATAATAACATGTTCTATAACCCCCTTTGGATAAGTAATCGATCGATAAACTAATTGAAAGGTTACAATAGTAAGAGACATTTTCTCCTAATCCTAAATTTCTAAAAATAGATAGCGATATAAGATTAATGCTGACTCCAAGATCATATAATACTTTTTCAAAAAATCTCTCTTATTGCACAAGGGATAGTAAAGCTCCCAGAATTTTTAAGTTTCAGTGGAAGCTTTTTTGGAACAATAGCATTGCGCTCATCACTAAGTGCAACTGTCTCATAATCTTCAAACTTTCTCTTCTTGTTAAAAATATTTTTCATGAACTTTACATAACTAGGCATTTGCTCTAGAGCCCTAGCAAAAGGACAATTAATAGTCAATTTCTTAAATACATTCAGAAATCTTGAAAATTGCTGATATAATTTTTGTTTCTAGAGTCTTTGTGAAATTGGAGGTGGTGGTTTTTCTTAGTTAATCTTGTTTGATGAGAATGTTTTTCTATATCTTTAGAAATATCTTCCAAAGGTTTTTCAGGTTCTACATTCTCCTTTTCAATTTCAACTTCTTTACGAACTACATCCTCCAATTCTCTTTCACTCCGTAATTGAACAATTTTCACATGTTCGCTACTCTTCTCCTTAGGGTTAATCTCAGTGTTGCTAGGAAGGTTCATTAAAGTCGTTTGCTAAGCAAGTTAGCAATCAATCCCAACTAGTTTTCTATGTACCTTATAGCTACACCTTGACTTTGTAGTTGATTTCTCATCTGCATTACAGCTTCCTACGAAGACAATTTCTTTTCCTTGAATTGTGGGTTAGAGTTAAATTCTGAAGAATAAGAAGGTCTATAATTGGTACTATCCTGGTTATTCTATTTTCCTAAAGTATTTGCCTGAATATTTCTCCATCATTGGTTTCCTACATTAGAATTATTGTTCCAGTTAAAGTTAGGATGGTTCTTCCAAGCTAGGTTATAGAAGTTGGAATAAGGGTTGTTAAGTCCGTTGTTAATCGCATTTAAGGTCTCAAATGATGAAGTACTAGCATCAACAATCTGTCCAAATAAATTTTGCTCAATTACTGGAGGTACTTGAGGTTGGTTAATTCCAATTTTGGTCTAGCTTATTAGACATGGTTGCTAATTGAGAAGTTTAGAATCAAAAACATATCTGTGTAATGTACACTAGTTATCTTCCTAGGGTTTACTCTTTCAGAAGGCTATTGAAAATTGTTAGCGGTCATCTCCTAAATCAGAGAATAAGACTCATCAAATGACTTTGACATAGCGAATCACCCGCAACAACATAAATATTAGATATAAGAGATTCTCCTAAACCATTATAAAAAAGTTTAAATAATTAGCTAATCGGGTGATGTGGGCACTTCCTAAGAAACTTCTTAAAGTGTTTCCAAGCCTCATGTATTGACTAACCTTCATGCTGGTAAAATGAAGTAATATCATTTCTAATTTTAGCTATTTTTTAAGGAAGAAAATACTTAGCTAGGAATTTTTGGGCCAAGTCACCCCATGTTCTAATTGATCCTTATGCTAATTAGTTTAACCACATTTTGACTTTATCTCTCAAGGAAAAGGGAAAAAGCCTAAGCCTAACAGCGTCGTTTGACACGTAATTGTAGCAAAATGTAGCGCAAAGATCTAAGAAACTTGCTAATTATAAATTTGGATCCTTAGACAGGATTCCTCTAAATTGATTATTCTGCACCATTTGGAATTACAGGCTCAAATTCGAATGTGTTAGCTTTTACAACAGGAGTTTGTATACATAAATGAATTTCATTTGTCATAGGATTAGCATAATCCCGTAATGGTCTATATGTGTTATAATTTGGTTCATGTGTTTCTATATTCTTTTCTGAATTGTTCGCCATTTCTTTTATAAGTTCGTGAAGTCTTAATTGTTTTCTAATCCTTGTAATAGTTTTGTCTAGTTCTTATTCGTAGGACACAAGTCCTGTAGGTCCTCAACTGCGCATACACAACTAAAGACTCTTTTATGTAGGATTTACACAACAACAACAACAACAAAGCCTTAATCCCACTAAGTGGGGTCGGCTACATGAATCTTTTTTCTCCATTGCGTCATATTTAGTGTCAAATTTTTGTTTAATTCTAATAAATTAATATCATTTTTTATGCAATAAGGCCAAGTTTTTCTAGGTCTACCTCAGCCTTTCTTAACATAAGTTGTATTTAAAACATCTACTCTCCTAATCGGATCATCAGGTGGTCGATGTTTAATGTGACCAAGCCATCTAAGGCGGCTCTCTCTAATTTTATCCGTCACTGGTGCAACACCAACCCTATTACGGATATATTCATTTTGCATTTTGTCTCTAAGTGTAAAGCCACTCATCCACCTAATCATTCTCATCTCGGCAACACTTAACTTAATATTATGCTTCTCTTTTAAAGTCCAAGATTCAACACCATAGAGCATTGAAGGTCTCACCACCATCTTATAAAATTTTCCTTTCAGGATTTCTCTAATTTTATGTAGGATTTACACAAGCAAACAAAAATATTTTTAAAGTTTTTTCTTTCTCTTTTTCAAAAAGAACACTGCCGTTGCCGGTCTAAAGCCCGGATGTGAAAAGTGGAGGGTTGCGTTAGTAGTTGACAACCAGCGTAAAACTTGTCGAAAAAAATGATATGAATCCTTTTGATCATTGTGTAAGTGCTAGGGCTTCACCTGGAAGCGACGCGCTGTATGGCTTGAATACAGTGGAAAGTGTGCGAAGTGGCCGCTTACACCGCAGCACGGGTAGTAGTGTCAAGTAAGCTAGCGGTTCTCACATTATGGACGGATGCGAGTAAAGTAGTTAGATCCACGATACTAAGTATTAGTGATAGAATCTTGAATATAGTGTACTTTCAATGGTAAATTAATGGAATTGGTTGATATTATGATTCATAGAAAGATAAATATCTTATGTATTCAAGAAACTAAATGGGTTGGAGAAAAAGCTAAGGAGATTAATAACTTAGGTTATGTATTCTGGTAAGAGTCGTACAAGAAATGGTGGTGTAATTATAGACAAGAGTTTGAAAGATGATGTTAAAATTAATAGAGTTAGAGATAGAATTATAAAGACTTAAGATTATTATTGATACTAAGATTTTTAATATTATAAGTGCTTATGCTCCTCAAGTTGATTTAGAAGACTTAATATACTTGATAACTCTTGAAGAATAAATTTTTATTGGAGGAGATTTAAATGCACATGTCGTAGAGTGGTAGAAGATTTTATAAATATTCATGTTGGCTACGGTTATAGAGCGATTAATGAAGAAGTAAAACCATTTTAGATTTTGCTTTAACAGTATGATCCGAGTATTACTAATACTTTATTCAAGAAAGAGATTGAACATCTTATTACTTATAAGAATTGATCTAATAAAACACAAATCGATTATTTTTGCATGAGAAGTAAGAGATCGTCGAGATTGTAAGGATTGTAAGGTCATTCTAAGTGAGGATTAAGATCTCAACATCGATTATTAGTATTAGATTTTAAGATGAAGAGTAGTAAAATAAAGAATACTAGTGATTCAACATCGTAGAATCAGATGAGAGTGCGCTGAAGACAAATAAAATTATTTTTATGAGTAAAATTGAAGATTTATACATTTGGGATGTCCATGAAGACGCAAATGCTATGTGGGAAAAATTAACTAATACTATTTAACAAGTGACTAAAGATGTACTTGAAGTATCAAAAGAAAAAGTTTCTATAAACAAAAAATAATTGGCGGTGGAATAGTAATGTGCAAGAAAAGATAAAATATAAGAAGTTATGTTATAAAAATTGGTTTAAATGTAAAAGCGTAGAAAACTGAGAAAAATATAAAAGGACCCGCAGAGAGTCTAAAAGAATAATCCGTGACGCTAAAATTTCGCTTTTAGTGATCTTTATAACACGTTAGATACTAAGGAGAGTGAAAAATATACGTATAAACTAATCAAATAAAGAGAAAGAAAAGAAAGATTTAACTCAAATAAAGTTGTATTAAAGCATTTAAAATCAAAAAGTCATTTCTTAGAAAAGATATTCAACAAGTAATAATAATAAAATTTTCATTTTTATCGTCGCATTAGTAGAAAAGAAATTGATGAGGCTTTTAAAGAAAACCAAGGGTGGAAAGTACCGAGGACTCGATGATATCCCAATCGAATTGTGGAATTGTTTAGGTAATTTGGGGGTTTCTTGGCTTACTGAACATTTTAATATTATTTTAAAAACTATAAAGTTGCCCGAGGAGTGGAGGAAGAGGATTTTGGTCCCCATTTTTAAGAATAAAGGAGATGCACAATAGTGTGCAAATTATAGAGGAATTAAATTGATGTGTCATACTTTAAAATTATGGGAGAGGGTAATTGAACATAGGTTAAGATGTATTACCATGGTTTCTCATAATCAATTTGGATTTATGCCGGGCATGTCTACTATGGAAGCTATACATTTATTGAGAGGTTTGATTGAGAAGTACAGAGATAATAAGGAGGATTTACATTTGATTTTTATTGATTTAGAAAAAGCTTACGATAAGGTTTCTAGAGATGTTCTTTAGAGAGTCCCTGTGAAGAAAGGTGTTGATATGACTTATATTCAAGTCATTAAAGATATGTATACTAGAGCTGTTACATGTGTTTGAACTGAAGGAGGATTGACCAAATATTTTACTATTTCTGTTAGTTTATATCAGGGATCGACTTTAAGCCCACATCTTTTTGCTTTATTTATGGATGGTCTTACCGGACATTTACAAGAGGATGTACCTTGGTGTATGCTTTTTGCTGATGATATCCTCCTCGTGGATAAGACGAGAAAAAGCTGAGGAAAAAATTGAATTATGGAGGTGTACATTGGAGTTTAAAGGTCTTAATTTGAGTATAACTAAAACTGAATATATGGAATGTAATTTTAGTAATAGTAGCTCTAGTGACAGAAGTGTAACTTTGGGTGATTAAATTATTAAAATGTGTGAACGATTTTGATATCTCGGGTCCATTGTTCAAAGCGTTGTGATATAGATGGGGATGTTAATAGTAGAATTCTGGTTGGTTGGTTGAAGTGGAGGAATGCGTCTGGCCTATTGTGTGATAGAAAAGTACCACTTAGACCGAAAGGAAAATTTTATAAGATGGTGGTGAGACCTTCAATGCTCTATAGTGTCGAATGTCGGCCTTTAAAAGAGAAGCATAATGTTAAGTTAAGTGTTGCCGAGATGAGAATGATTAGGTGGATGAGTGGCTTTACACTTAGAGACAAAATGCGAAATGAATATATCCGTAAAAGGGTTGGAGTTGCACCGATGACGGATAAAATTAGAGAGAGTCGCCTTAGATGGTTTGGTCACATTAAACGTCGACCACCCGATGATCCAATTAGGAGAGTAGATGTTTTAAATACAACTTATGTTAAGAAAGGCAGAGGCAGACCTAGGAAAACTTGGGCTTATTGCATAAAAAATGATCTTAATTTATTAGAATTAAACGAAAATTTGACACTAAATAGGACGCAATGGAGAAAAAGGATTCATGTAGCCGACCCCACTCAGTGGGATTAAGGCTTTGTTGTTGGTTCAACTAAAATTTTCTTAAGCTAACTACATTGTCGCTTCTCAACAACGACGCAAAAGACATGATATGCTTTGCAATAGCGCTAAAATCTTAACACGCTCTAATACTAAGTGCAGGGGTCTCACGTAAGTGTACGTGTCGTATCAGTAATATCAGATTATGAGTCCGGAATATCGATCCCACAGGGATTGAGACAATTAGACTTAAGAAAGTTCTAGCCTACTAGAATCGGGCTTAGCTTGGAAGTAAAGTTAGTTTTAAGTTGTGCTAACTAGTCCTACTGAATTACAAACTACCCTTGAAGGTCTATTTCTACAAAAATCTTACTTTACTTAATTGGTTTGGTGACTATCAAATTATAAAGCTATCCTATCTTGCAATGGTCTAAGTGGTAATGCAGAAAATGAAAAGTGACAACTGTGAATGTGACTAGTGACAAATACAATCAGCTCTCTTCTTTACCCTCTCCTGAGTGCATAAAGAAGTTTGGTTAAATTGGTTTTAATTCCTTAAACCCCAACTTGAACCTGTCAAAATTATATCCTTAACATTTGTCTCTCTATAATGTACTTTTACTTTATACCCTATAGTTTAATGCGAATAATCTAAATTTTTCTACCATTGCTCTCCCGATTCATTATGGGTCACAACACATTTTAACTAATAATTTAGCAAAATTAAAGTAAATGAAGCTTTGAAGAATACTCATCACATTAAAAATTGAAAATCAATTTTTAAATCACTTTGCATTCTATATAACCTACTCAACCATCACGAGAAAAAGCTAAAATTACTACTCAGAAAGCATTGAGAAAGCATCACAAAACATCTTTGAAAACAAGCAAATCTACTGTAGAAATGTATTTCCTGAAATACAAATACTAGAGAATACAATATTTACCTTTCCTCTCTCTTCAAAGGGCTGAGAATGCTTCCCCCAAGGATCTCCAAATCCCCTTACTGCTCTCCTCAAACCTTCCTCACTTTACATTTGAAAATCTTTCCAAAACCCTTAAAAAATACTCTCTAATCTCTCCTACACAAAACACTGACTAGGGCTACAACCAGTAAGCAAAAAAGACTCATCTTCTTTCTCTAAATAACTCCTATATCAGGCTGCACAACTACCCTCATGTCGAAGAACTCATGAAACTGCCCAGAGAGTTTCTGGTGCCTAGGCGCCGGGCTCTCTATCTGCCATTTTGGGTAGTGGCGCCAAATAATCAGGCGCCAAGGCGCTCGGTGGTGGCGCCTTGGCGCCACCTGGCTGGCGCCAGCCTCTCTGTCTCCGAGGTTGGGCTTTTCGCCTATGCACCCAAGAAAGCTGGCGCCAAGGCGCTAGTCACCTTATTGCTCCACAGCTCCAAGCCACCTCCACTTCCTCCATTTCTTCTTCCCTTTGCTCCACTTCTTAACTATTGTACCTACTTAAAAAACATAAAAATATCATTCTTTAAAGTGCAATTTCATCCATAAACTTGTGAAAAGACATAAAATAAATCAAACATTTTTTATACATTAGTCTACTTCTAATATTTAGCATCAATGCCTAACAATTTCTATCTTCACATTTTCATGTAATGTTTGTATCACTTTGAGTCCAACATATATATTCGTTCTAAGCTCAGTAACTGAAGCATCAACAATAACTACAATGGAGTAAGAGGATTCATTCCGTATAGGCTATGATCTTTCGATTGGCTTATGGGTCGATTGTGAGAAACGATCAAATCCCATTGCCAGATATTCTTGTCGACAAAGCACTCACTGTGATTTGCAATTTCTATTTGTCCATTCGTTTGTGGATGTGCTAATGAACTAAGTTGAAATTTGATGCTTTTAACTTGTCTCTTAAGTTCATCTAAAAATGTTGAGAAATTTAACGCCCCTATTTGAAGTGATGGTCTTTAGGTATACCATTAAAACAAGCCATCTCCTTAACATATAAGTTCGTAATGTGTAATGCATTCCATTTTTTTGTGGAAAGGAATAAATTGTGTTACCTTGAAGAAGCAATCTATCATTACTATAACGAAATCCTTAGCTATTTTTGGGGAAGGTTAACTACAAAATCCATGCTCATATTCATCCAGGGTATCTTTGGAATGAAAAAGGGGTGTATAAAGCTATATTTTGTCCTCGAGACTTTGCCAGATAACTTACCTTGCAGTGCGTAACATCTGTTTTTGAATTCTCTTGCATTAGAAAAAGTGCTTTTTCCGTATTGAAGTGTCTTGCCATGCCTCCGTTATGACACTATTGTAAGATTTTTCTTTAAGTGAACTCTTGAGAACACAGAGCATGCTTCGATAGAGTAAGTAGCTATATGATATATGGAACAACTCGTATGGCTTGTCTTGACAACGAGCACAAATCTCGTAGAAATCCTTATTTGTAGCATATATATCCTTAGAACTTAAAAATCTAATTACCTATGGTTATATAGTAATAAAAAAATGAAAATGGTTCTACTTTGTTCTAACTTCCTTCCTTATGTTTGAGCACAAAATGGAATAAAGAAAAATTTTACCCACGAGATGTGTCCAGCCTTTTATGCATTTTAGCTGTCTAAGAATCTCAGGGCCTCGTGAATGGTGTGCTTAATAAATTAATTTGACATCAGATACATAATCGAGTGATTGAGGACTCACAATGGCATAAAACTCCATATTGCAGGGAAAGTACTTTCATCTATATTCATTTTACATTTCATTGAGGAAAACAATAGGGTGTTCTTCTTAACTTAGCATAGTTCTAATTCGCACATTGGAGGCATCATATTCCACCGCGAACACTTAGCTAAAATTTGGAATAGAACAAAGAGGTCCGAGTAACTTGTTTCTTAAGAGCATCAAAATTAACTGTGCCTCATCTAAGCACACAAATTAGTCTCCCTTGAAGAGTTCTATCAAGGATGCCTCAATAAGGCTAAAATTTCTTATAAATCTTCTAAAAAAATTTTTTGTTCATCAAACTGACATACCTGAGTAAAAGATTGGAGTTTGGATTGCCTTGATTTTCATTGGGTCAATCTCAATACCTGGGTAAATCTGCGAGATTGCTATGGGTACCTCTAGATTTTCAACTACATTGTGAAAATCTACGAGATGCCATGGGGATTGAGGAAGCCTCAACTTCATGGATTCTAGTTCTTTTGACCTAGGCATAGATAACGAGAACTTTCTATTCATGTTGACAACTATCACGTAAGGGAAAGTTTAAGAAAACCACATACCATCACATCATCTAAATTGCTGGGGCGCGAGCCTCACATAACTTGAAGAACAATAGATTTATCTATCGCTGTTTTTTGTCTTTTCCAAACTCATTATTTTTTTTATCTTTCGATTAGGATTTTAGAAAATCATCTTCTTTGTGATCGGCTAAAGTAGGTTTAGAAGTGTAGTAAAATAATGATATGCTTTTCTATAATGATTCATAACACTTTCCTCGTGGGATCGATACGCGGCGCTTTTTAACCACATTATTACTTAACATGTTTAATTGTTTGATTCAACCGACTTGCTTCATCGCAACTTTTCGTGCCGTCACATTTTGATCCAGTGATAACCACCATGCAAGTCGATTATGGATGAGACACATGCTCTATGTGACTTGTCAAGTAAATCATCCAATCTCAAAATGTGAAACCAATACTTATAGTGATCATTTTCACAGCCTTGTTATCAATGCACATGCACCATAACTTATTTTTCATGGACTATCAACACTATTATGGAACATGGATCGATGCTCTCACGGACTAGTCTCTAGGCTATCTGATTCTTAACCTGCTTTATACCTCTTCATATTTTGTGGGTCAGTTGGGGAGCATCTATCCTGGAATGAGGTCTATAGCTTCCTAAATCTCTCATAGGATGGTAAATTAGGTGGTAAGTTGTCTGTTAGAATATCTTAAAACTCTTTCAATAGTTGACTCATTGCCATGCGCATTAGCTCTTTTGTCTCACAACCCTCCAACATCATAAGCTAGTCCCACTGACATCTCTCATAGCTTGTAAAATGTAGTATGAGGCACTATAGTGGTTGTCTCTGTACGAGTACTTATTACTACCGACTCTATTAATGGTAGAAGCACAATAAACTTTCCATTTTTGATAAATGAGCAGCTGTTTTTGTGATCATCATGAAGTATACATCTATTATACTATCACAATCTGTTTAAAAGAACGTGACACGTATTCATCAGCACAACATTACACCATACCTAATCCTTGAGCTTTTCTCCAATTGGAAATTCTACTAAACAACTTTTATCGACACTGGTCTCTCCTCTTCTATCAAATCAAGGAATATAACTAGCAACATTATTGGGTAGTGAGGCTCAATTTGTCCACCATATATGTAGATACTATATTTTCACAACTGCCTTCATCTCTATAATAACAATGCACATTCTCTCTTTTATAGTGCAACATGTACGGACGAGGTTATCTATGCCATTGTTAATATCTTTTAGTTTTGGTCTAATGAACTCGTTGAAACCAAAGCATATCACAGTTAACTGCTATTAGCCGACACCCTCTTTAATCTCACCCTTCCCCAATTTTTTATTATTTGTTTCTTCCTCTTCACCTTGCTTTGTAGATGAAATCATTCCATTGTTTGGTAATTGAATGCAATGTGCTCTTTACCAAATCTGCAAGCCTCCACTGTATTTGGGTGGTCACTATTGTTACTCTGGGTGACTTCTTTATATTATCTCTTTACCAAATCTGCAAGCCTCCACTGTATTTGGAATATTGTTTTGCTGCATGTCCTTTATGATAAGTTTTTGAACACCTCGTTGAAGGTTTCTCCTTGGCGGCATAATGCCTAACTCTTTACTCTATGGTTGCGACTGATGTAGGATTGTAGATCAATGGTTGGCTGAGCATTTAATCTTAGTTAGTAGGTGTAGAGATAGATTTTTGGTGGAGATAAAATGCTAGGTTTTGAAAGTTTAGGGTTAGGACTAGGAATTGAGGTTGTGATGGTTAGGGTACTGAGTTGGTGAAAGAGTTAGGTTATGTGGATTTTAAGTTTAGGAGTGGGGAAAGCTTCCCTAAATATTTGGGATTTATCTTGATCCTATACCAAATGATACAATTCATGGGTTTATCAAAGACGTTTAATGATAAGATTTAACAAATTGATGCTTGTGGAATTTCACGGGGGAGAGACTATGCAAGGTTGACAAAGTTTGGAAGGAGATAGAAGATGTTTGGCTGCTATCTAGGCTGAAAGAACCGGAGAAAACCACAAAATAATAGTTTTGATGAAGCACGACTATTGAGATTAATCCACCACATGTTCTAGAATAATTTACAGGTGCATCACTTGTACAAGGGAGATAATAGAATACTATTTAGTGCAAAAAATTAGGGAACACATTCTCCAAATACATAAGCCAAAGCACATGTGCCCAAACAACACGACAACCTATTTAAATATCTGCAAGTAAAAATAACCCTAATTGATAGCCTAATAAGATAAATTATGTCTTTAAGGGGACTGCCCAACTGCATGGGGACTAAGAAGATTGAACCGGTCCTTCAATTAGATCAATACTTCTGCTTTTGGGAGTTTTACTCTCGCAAGGGGAGGATGCAACCCGTGTCCCGCCTTAACAAAAGCCCTTATCACCCAGGAACTTGGGGAACCTAGTTAAGCTCAGATTGAGTTGGACTTGGTTAGGTTTGCCAATTAGACTAGGTTTAGTTTAGCTTATTACTTTTAACTTACCTTGGGTTAGCTCATTTGGTCCAAACTAGCTAGGGTTTGGTCCTAGGGTTGTTTGTTCTCACCAAACCTGGCCTTGGTCTTTGATTTCCAAAAGGTTTGATTGACTTAAAGAGACCAGAGCGTATGTTGGGCTTATGGTCAACTCCCAATTTGATTGGGTCAAACCCGTTGAGCCTATCCAATCTAGTTGAGGTAGTACATCCAATCTAGTGAATAGTTAGGTTTGATTTCTTGGAATTGGTTTGGGTTTGATCTAAAAAAAAATTGATTCAGTTGGATTAACCCTTATTTTGAGCTAAATAAGGGCATTTCTAAGAAAGCTAGGCCAATCCAAGGCTTTGGTTGGGATTCTTTTGTCCATAGGTTGAACTAGGCTTCGGAATTGCTTAACTTAGGCTTATTTGGTTTGCCTTCATATTGTGCTTAACCTTATGAGGTTTTAGATACAATTTTGTTTAAATTTCTAACCTATGCTAGCCACAAGATTTCCTGCACAAAGGAGAGACGCATAGGGACAGGTTTTGCCAATTGACTCATAGGTTGAGTAAATTCAAAACCTAAAATCCTCTTGGACTAAAGCTTGAAGTGAAGTCTTTGAATTAGACTTAATTTATTTGGGCTTTAACTCAATTCCAATCAAATTAATCAATTGACATGGTTTAGGTGAGGAAGCTCTTTAGCAATCTGTGGTGACCCTTAGATTTGGCCAGTTAGATAAACCTAAAGGGTCTTAAGTTGGGTTGTGCTCTTTAAGATTGAGCCGGAACTTAAATCATGTGGACATTTTTTTTATTGGGTTCAATGGGACCTAAAGAGCTAATGAAACTTAAAATTAGACAAGGCTTGAATTGTGAACTAAGCTAAGGCTAACAAAGTCTATTTGCCATTTGGATCAAACTAGTTTGGATTTAGCCTATACTAGTTTAGGTTTGATTACCATAAGGCTCAGGCTAAAGGGAGGGTGTTCTTAGAAGTGGTTTTGGGTCAACCAAATTTTGCTTTAGGTTCGACCATTCTTTAGAAAATTCCCATCTAATTTGTCTTGATCCCACTATGATCGAGATTGAAGGTTACGCAAACTATAAAATGGGCTTAATGAGCATTAATAGGTCTGATAAGATCTAATCATTTTTTGGATTCCTTTTTGGCTAATTTGGGGTCGTAGCAATTTATTGAGGTCAAATTAAATTTTAAGTCTAGTACGATAAGTTAAGGCTTGGCTAGATTCTCATCGGAGTCAATCTTGGTCTAGATCTCTAATGATAATAGTATTAGAGCTAACTAAGGGTGAATAGGTAAACCGGTTAAGCAAATAAGTAAGGATCATCCAATGATGCCTAATAGGGTTAGACAAGATCTAGTCAGTACCAAGGATTAAGATTTAGTTCTATTTACCCTTGATCCATTGAAACTAGAAGAAGATGAGGCGACATCGGTTTTGGCTAGCTTAACTCAAATTGGTATCCACGTAGTGGTGCCTAAGGAAGGTTTGAATCTATTAAGTTTGAGGTCATGGGAAAGGGATTAGGCTAAACCTATTGAGACTAAAGCACAATTAACCTTATTTACGAAATGTCAATTAAAAAAATGGCTGTGGACATCAAACTTATGACTTCAACCTTCACTTGAAGTCGACTATGGCTGTTAGATGTTAGTGGCGATCTTCATGGATGGTGAAAGTGATTGCTTCATTATTTAACACTTCATTTACTATTAGTTAGCTGGCTATTCTCTAGTTTGTTTATATCAATTAGCGACATTTTTATTATAACAGTGTTGGATAGTGCTCATTTTTCTGTTATCACTGTAGTTCAATCTATGGGTTAGCTAAAGCCTTCTTATTAACGTGCTGACTTTTGCAATCTAGACCTATAGAAGAGGAAATGAGTGTTTCATTTATATGAAATGAAATATCCAGGACATAGAAATCACGTAATATGCAAAGCAAGTGCATAGAGGATTAGAACCTAAAAGCACGACTCACAATTAACATACCAAGGAAAATGCAAAAAAGTACATCCTGTAAGTGCGGTATGCAATAAGCGTAGGTTCACAATCGAACTTGCAATATGTTATATAATGCATATAGAATGCGGTCCTGAATTAAAAGGACAACACCACGAGGTCGTATAGATGACACAAGGGTACTAAGCTCTTGTTTCTAGAGGACAAGGTTTGCACTGCTACATATTGAGACCATTAATACCATAGGTACAGTGGTGGAAAGTCACACCCTCAACATGTAATGATTGCTGATGACACATGCAACATGTGACTCAACTTGCATAATACATGAGCTGCAAGTCTCGACGAATACGAAAATGCTAATGCAAACAAATATGCAGATGCTGATTGATGCTGCGATCAAATCAAAGGAATGATGCTGCGGTGTTGTGACAACACAACTACAAAATTGTCCCTCTGATCTGGAGGAGAATAGGTGTCGGTGTCATGAAGCTAAAGTGTAGCGCCCAAGTGCCTACCCCTATTATCCTAAGATCAATGCAAGAAACGTAATAACACTCTAACCCCTAATGTAAGTATGTATTCCTAAGTAGTTGCAAGGCTGCAGTTTTCTACACGTCTTATGGGGTGGTCAACATGAGTGAATCCCAAAAATAACGATAAATGAACTTAAAATTCATGTAGTAACTGTGAGATCGTAATAAGTCCGATTGATTAGTGGTACCGAAGAACCGCCACACCCACAAAGGGTGTACCAATAGTTCGGGATACAAATCTTTAAGCCTCAAATCTATAAAGTTTTGAGAAGTGCTTGTTTAGAACAATCAAACTCAACTAAAAAAAATGCCACCCTTAAACATCAGCCATTCAAATGATTTGAGGGCTAAAATAGAGGTTTTCTAACATCAGCCATCAGCCATTCTAAGCAAGCGGTCTGCCTCACCCTTAAACATTGCAATTCTTGGGCTAAAATAGAGGTTTTCAATGTACTTCTTTCACTCAAATGTCGGAGGGGTTGGTAGTAAGGCTCCTATCGTAGGAGTTTCTCTAACATCAGCCTCAGGCTAATCCTCTAACCCAAAACATCAATGGCTCTAGATAAATGAAAACGCGAGTGGAAATTGTTTCTTACCTATGCGAATGTTGAATGCAGTTCATACGGTTCAAAGCTCCAAAGTTCTCTCCACGGGATCTGGATGCTCCATATGTTTTGAGTACTTTTCCGGCCACGATGTTTTCGATAATGCAAAATCCATCGGAGAAGGAAGAATGGGAGAAGCCTCACATAACACTCGAGTCATTCTAAGGGAACCGTAAAGGGAAGAAGATTCAAAAACTTCAACATGATGATGCTGCTTTTAAAGGTCCAAAAGTTGGTTAGGTTCCGCAGTGCAAGATTGTGGCGTTGCGACACTACTTACTTGTAAAGCATTTATCAATCTTACACGGAATGTTCCCTCTGTGATGCACTAGGTGTAGTTTTCTATCATTTAGCTCCAGAACCTATGTGCACCAATAAGTGGCTTCGTGGCACTATTGATGTGAAAAATGCCACGTTAGTTGACAGGACAATCGATGCACCATGATACTCTTGTGTTTGTTAGAAGGGACAAAACGGTGCCTTGGTGCTAGTTCGAGGTGCATTGGCTCTGCTCGAAGGCCTGGGCTTGCCACTTGAATTACTTGTTCTGTTGGTGCTCTATGTTGCCGAAGTGATGCTTGAGAGAATTGACACTCCGGTCAACCGAAGTGACCTTACCCCAGAACTCCTGAATCTATTGAGGTGCGGAGGCAGGGAGGCTCGACGAAGGAGTAGGATCTTGCCTTATGGATCCTCTAAAGGCATAGATTGTCGCCTCCATGATGGGCTTCTTTGAGCCAAGCTGTTTCTCTCCCTTATCAACCTAAACTCCCGCCTTCTTATAGAATTCATAGATCATCGTCGAGTGGTCGATCCTAAGGATCATGCTACCCTTAGCAATATAGCAAGTGTAACTTAGGATATAACAACCAATGTCGATTGAGTACTCGTTTTGGATCACATAATTTAGAGCAATGCGATCTCGGATGACCTCGCTCACACGTGAGCTCAATGGGAGCCTAGCAGAAATGAAGAGGTGTCAGGCGTTACTCACCGGTCATGGCATTGGCGGGAAAGTTAAGAAGCTTCCCACCATGTTCATTCTAGCGAATCTTGAATCGGGCTGCATGAGGTTCCATAAGATCATATTAGCGGTGAAATTGAGCTTAGCGTGTTTGGCAAATTGTGAGCTTGAGCTCAGCTCGTTTGGCAAATTGGGAGTAGTAGCAGTCGGCTCGCGAGCCAGTTTACTATCTCAAACTGAAAACTCAATTTTCACTAGAGCTCGGCGGAGAAGGTGTTGGTGGCCGAAGTAGGAGGCAGCAGAAGCTAACCGAAAAATGCATCAAAATCATTAGTAGTAGGCTAATTGAGATTGAGCTTGAGCTCGATCTCGAGCTCGTGGCTCGATAAGTTCAGCTCGCAAGCTCGGTAAAAAATTGAGCTCAAGCCAACTCGACTCATCTGCATCCCTAGATCACATCAAAATCTTGGTCCGCGTCTATAAAATGAGTATAACCATCTACAACGTATCTAAGTCGAATAGGTTGTTGATGGTGGAATTGTCGCAGGGGAGGAGCTTCCCCGGACATAGACTTGATCGTCCAAGGATTCCTTGGCGTTGGTCTGGAATTCTCGAATGACTGAGACTACGGTAATGTCGGACTCTGCAACAAATGCCTCCCAACTTTGCTTTCATATTATCTGCTCAATGATGTTACTCGGTGAGGAGAAACCCCGCTCTTGAATAAGTTCCGATAGGATAGAAACTTCGCCTAGCATTCTTGGGTTGCCACACTCACAAAGCGGGGCGCATCATGCCCATTGGACCAATATGCAGCCTTTATGCCTTTGTCAACCTTGGTCCCATCCCTTCACAATATACTAGGAGCTTAAGGAGACTGGAAGAAGAGTGGAAAGGGGAATTTTGAGGAAAGTGAGTTGTTCGACAATCCTCCCCTCATAGAGGATTTGGCACTGCGGAGCTTGTGGACAACGTCGCGTTGCTGGGTCTTGTATAGGCCCCGCCGCTATAAACTCTCATTGCTGTTGCATTAGTTACTGATAAGTGCCATCAATAAAATTAATTGGGCGCTGCGGTGCACAAGACTCAGCACTGCGACGCTTGGTCAAGATATGGTGAAAGATCTTGAAAAGCCATGCAACTGCTTCTTCCAGCGGACCCCGCCGTGCATTAAGATCGCTTAGCGCCACGACGATGCGGCAAGGGGATTGTTTATCGAAACCCATTCCAAGTATGCTCATGTGAGCACAAGAATGTGGTTGGGGAGGACTGACGTTTTGTTGCAAAGGTTCCGTGCTACAGCGCCAGACCCAAACTCACCAGATTATGCATTTTTTCCTATTGAAGTGAGGAACTGAGTTATGGTGTGTTCTAACTAAATGATGGCATCGGATGCGTGCTAAAAATGATGCAACAAAACCAAGATGTGCTTGCTATTAAGAGAGATGAGAAATGCATTAGGATTATCTTGGCTCTTTGCAATTGGTCTTAAGAAATGTGCACACTCATATTGGGTTCATTAGAAATTTCAATTTAGTTATGGGTTATGTAAAATCTTGAACTGGCATGAATGTATGCATGTCCTTAATGAAATTTTAGAACGACAATTAATTGTAGTTAGATTTTGTTTACCATGCTGATTGTGCTAAAAATCAACTCGAATTTTCAATCTGATTGTTTATATCAAGTGAGATGTAAAAATCTAATACATTTGCAAATTGCTACTGGTGTTCGTGCTTAACAAATTGTCATAACTAGTTTTTTTGGATTTTGATTTTCCATTCTTATTGTAACAAAACCTCATTTGTTTCAAACCACTACTTGCTATCTCCTTTTGTTGATCGTTGCAATTTAATACTGCTTGTTCTATACATTTAAGCGTGAAGATTAATTTTTTGAGCATTTTTTAAACAATTTCTTTTCAGTGATTTGCATAGTTTTATTATGATTAATCTGATGGCTTTGGTTTTGTAGAATGCGCTGCGTCAACAAAAATTTGTTCGTGAAGTTACAATTCAGTACAACCTTTGCAATGAGCCCTGGTGATCATAAAGCTTCAATTTGTTTTTCTTTTTTTTTTTTCAACTAATCAATGCGGAATATGAGATTGTACTGATTGATTTACTATTTTATTTTTCTGGTATTCAGCTTCATAATGTGATTTATTCCCCTTTCTTTTCATTATTGATTTATTATTTGTAGCGATCAAAATATTTTGATGCTGTGTCTAATGCACATCATAAGGGTGAATTATATGTGAAACTTGCTTTCTGAGCTTCTTTGCAAACTCTTTCAATTCAAACCCAAATATATGTTGTCCTACTGAGACAAATAACTAATTACAATATTATATTTTACAAGTGCACAAAAATCATTAAATGTAATGATGTTAAGCTTGACGAAGCTATACATGCATGTAGTATAACTTAGAAGCATGGTGACGGTAGATTTACTCACCCTCACATACTATGAGCATCCAAGCTTGTTAAACACCAAGATAAACAATATATTCAATGTTGAACAAAAATATTATAGTTGTGAAATCATGGTTGACCTTGTAGCACTATAATGAAGATTCACTCCAAAAAAAGCTTAAGGGTCTATTTGGGATCACTTTTTTACTTTCATTATTATTATTATTTTTATTTCTAGTTGTGTTTATTTTTATAGACATAAATCATTTTTATCTTCTTAAATATGAGCTGTTTGTTTTTATTAAATATCACATATGTTGATTTATGTGGTGGCTTGTGATGAATGCGGTCCACAGTGGACGTTGTGACGAGTGGCTCACGGCAATGGAGAGGTTGTGGAATATAATAATGGTTGTAGTAGTGAATGGTGACAATGGCTGGTGGTGTTAACGACACTTGGCGATGTTAATGACAGTTGCTGGTAGCTGGCGGCGGCAGGTAGCGGGTGGTGGTAATGGCAGCTATTGGTGGCTAGGGTGATTTTCATTTTCAAAATAATGAGAAGATCTATAAAATACTTTTAAATTATGGGTATTTTTGAAACATATTGGTTTATTTTTAAAATTAAAAAAAAAAGGTTTATAAACCCTAATTCAATCATTATAGGGCTTTTAGAAGGTATTTGGGAAGTGGATTTCACGGAGAGGTGGTTGTGGAATAGCAAGAGAAGGCTAATATGTGTGGAAGTGGATTTTACAGAGTGGTATTTGGAAAGTGAATTTCACAGAGAGGTGTTTGAGATAGTCCGATGTATCACATCTTTCTACATCCCAAGTCACTCCTCGGGTAGGTGGAACTTTGTTTTTTTTCCAGGAAACTTCTCAAGTTGATCTACCCACAGCATAACAAATCGTCTTGCTGTGTTTGAAGTTGTATCACTATAAAATCTATGCTCATGTCCACTTCTTGCAACTCAAAAATAGACATGTCAAACATGTACTGATAAAATAAATAGCCATCTTTTTTGACACTACAAGAGTTGGAACTGCATATAGATTGTTATTCTCATGAGCCAAATTTCGAGCCATTAAATATGCAATCTTCTCATGAAACTTATACTCGGCTGGTCTTTTCTCATAGGTGAGCTGGTTTGGTAGAACAAATCTTTTTCTGTAGTAGCTATCCTAGAGGCAAACTCACTCAAGTTTTCTAGCAACTCCTACGATAGGTGCTGCTCCTTTTTTGAACTCGACTCGTGGATTTACTACCTTCTAGGACAACCAATGATAATCCTTGTCGAGTCTCTCATGGGCTCAATTTGAATCACTAGCATCGCTTCCTTATCAGTTGGAAGCTGGTGTTCCTTTGCGTCACTCACTTTTTTTAGTGTCTCTTTTGTTTATTTTTTAACTATTTCTTCAGTGAAATTAATCCTTTTGTTTGAGCAATCTGATGCAATGTGTCTAAATCCATGACACTTAAAAACACTTCTAGTTTGGGAATGATTTATGAGTGTTTGTGCCATTGATCTAACTTTTTCTCTACTATGTATTGTTTCTCCTTTGACGGGGTTGGCTTGGATGCTCCATAATGTGTTCTCTTGTTGCATGATATTGAGATTGAACTTTTATGTATGGTGTGGCAGTCTCCCAATGACGTTGTTTCTCTACTTTTGAAGTTGGGGTCAGAACATCCTGTAATGTCCAATTGGCTTGTAACATTATTTCGTTGCCAATGGATGCTCTCAATCCTCCCATATATTTAGTTAGAGTGTTCTTGTGCTCCACAAGCCCACGCTTGAACATAAACTGCTCAAACTCTGCAGTGCACTTCTCTACCAAGCGAACTTATTATTTTGTATGTAATGCGCTGGGAGGAACTTAAGTCGCATCCCGTTTCATTTTAGATCAAATTGTAGTTTTATTCCTCTTTATGCTATCGATGTTGCTTTAGGTTCTCCCACCTTAAAGAAGCCTTCTTCCTCAGCTTAGTAGTGGCTAGCTTGACCCTTCTGTCAAGTGGAATATCCTTGTACTAAAAAAATTACTCCATTGTTTGAAGCCATTCGATGAACTCATCTTGATTCATGCTACCATTAAAATTTGGTAAATCCATCTTTACATCATAATCTTGACTAATCTTCTATTATTCTATGTAGAATCGTCTTGTAGTTCTGTCACTGGAAATTGTTTCAGGGCAAGGATTCATTTCTTCCTCACGATCTAATGTCACTGTTATAATCATGGATGATCTTACCTGATTGTCTGCTCTCAAAGGCGACATGCCTCTGATTGCTAGAAGATTTTTCACGGCATAATTTCATAGTAAGTTATTGAACACCTCGTTGAGGGTTTTTCCTTGACAGCATGACGTACTTATCTCCTTTTCAGGTTTCTTGCAGATGTAGGATTGTATATCAATATTGGTCGGTGCTAGGTTTTGATATATGTGTTTGGGTGAACTTATGGTGGAGATAAGAAGCTTGGATTTCAAAATTTTTTTTTAAGGCTAGAAATTGCGGTAGGAATTGTTTGGGTATGGTTATAAATTTTTTTTTTTTTTTTGGAAAATTGAACTTAGGGTACAAAAGAGAAATCTCTAAAATTTTAGGGATTGTTGGGTTCTAATACTAGATATTGTTTTATGGCTGCTAGAAGGTATTTAGGTAATGGGTTTGGTCGGGAGATGGTTGCGGAATAACAAAGAAATGGAAATGTGAAGTATTGACGATGTTTGGATGGGGATAGGAGCTGAAATTTGCTATTAGATAGTAGATCCGATGTGTTCGACTGTTGTCCTGGTTGGAAATAGCGACTCAAATGTGGAGGCAGAGAGATACGTGCTGTGAGGAGATTCCACCACATATTATTGAGCAAGAAACAATCACATCACTTGTAAAAGAAAAATGATACGATACTTTATTAGAATAAAAATCTTGATACAATATCTAACACAAAACAAATCAAAAGTCCGAAGAAATAGAGAATAACTACATATAATTAGTCCCTCATAATAAAACTAATTAGAAATAACGAATTAGGAAAGAAATAAAAAAGAAGAAAATATAAGTGAAGCACTTCGTTCTAATTTCCTTGATTGCGGGATTCTCGCAATCTTTACGAGGTGGGATCTCAGATCGATTTTGCGTTCCATGCGGAACTCGCAATGATGAAAAACAAATTGCGCCCCACAACATCGCTATGAAACTCTCGCATCTCACATTCTCCCATGTACCGCGTCATTCTTCTCTGGTAGGAGGGGCTTCCTTTTCTTTTCAAAAAGTTTTTGGAATCAATCTACCACCAATATAGAAAAATCATCGCCTTGCTATTTCTGAGGCAATCTCACTATAAAATCTATCATAACATCCACTCTATGTAACTTAAAAGCACATATATTATTCCAATGCATGTCATCCACTGCATGTCATAATATAATAAATTGCTATCTTTTATTAGCACAATCAAAACTAGAGCTACATATAGTTTGGTATTCTCACTGGCCGAGTCTCGAGCCATTTAAATGTGCAACATTCTTATTCAACTTTTCATACTCGGCTAGTCAATTCTCATAACTGAGCTGGTTTGGTAGAACAAATTATGGAATGAGATGATTACATGTTGAATCTCTTTTAGTGGTAGCCACTCAAAAGGAAAACTGTCACTCAACTTATCTGACAATTGCTACATCCCTTTTTTTTTCCTGATATTGATTCCTTAGACTCACAATCTTCTAGAAAAACCAATGATAATTTTGTTGGAGTCTCTCATATGGGCTTAATTATGAATCATTAGCATCGCTTCCTCATCAAGTGGAGGCTGGTGCTCCTTCTTTGCTTCCTCATCTTGTTCAATGTCTCTTGTATCACTTCCCCATTTCTTCAACTATTTCTAGCTTGGTGAAAGTAATCATCCACTTGTTTGGGCAATATGATGTAATTTGCTCAAAATCGCGATACATGAAGCTCTCTTGGTTTGGGACATATCTAGAAGTGATGGTGTTAGTGGGCTCCATCTTTTCTCCACTTTGGATTGGTTTCTCCTTTGGCGGGGTTGGCTTGGGATGCTCCATTATGTTTACTCTTATTGTCTCATGCTAGGATTGAATTCTATGTAATGTGTGACGGTCACCTTGTGATGTTATTATTTCTCCATCTTTGAAACTAGGGTTTGAATATTATGCAATGTATAAAAGGTTGTAATTGTACCACATTGCTTATGAATGGTCTCAATCCTCCCAAATATCGAGCCGGGTGTTCTCCTTGGGCTCCACTAGCCCACACTACATAAGTTTAAATTTTTGGTGTACTCCTCTATCTAGAAATCTTGTTGCTATAATTGATGAAACCTCAAGAACATGTTATGTCTGTAATATGCTAGTAGATACTTGCGCTGCATCTCTCATTTTACCTTTGACAATGTAGTAATTTTACTCGTCTCACTGTAATTCACAGTCTGCAGCAGAGCAGGCAAACTTCACCATTCCGCTTACTTCCACACTCCACATCAATGGAGCTTATATTTTAATTTTCATAATAGTAGGATCCCTAATTATTTTCTAACCTTGATAGAAATATTCTGTATGATTAATTTTGATATAAAAATATGCATTTTTGTGTGTTATTCAAGCACTCGAGCCATATGATCAAACAAACTCAACGAAGTCAATTGCAACAACAACAACAACTGTGGCTGGCAGTGGTGGCGACTGCAGGCGGGTAACTGAGAACGAACGACAAGTGCGCCGCGACAGATGGGCGGCGGTCGGTCGGTTGCAAGAGGCATCGTTCAACTGTCGGTCGGCAGTGGCAGCGACGGACGATCAGCGGTGGGTGGTGTTAGGCGGTGGCAGAGGCTTGCCTATAGTATTTTACATAAATTGTGTAATTCAAATTTGTCCAATTCAACAAAATTATAAATTCAGCCAAAATGAGCTATGATTTAAATTTTAAATTCAATCAAAATTTACACTATCTTTTTAATTCTTCATATCAAATAAATACGTCTATAATCTTTGCAAGTACACCACAAATTCACTCAGCCAAACAACCTCTTAGGAGCTTGGTGGGCTGGAAAATCTTATAATGGGATCTTAGGGTCTGTTTGGTGCAATTCAGAACTATTCAACTTATCCAGGATAAGTGAGCTTATTCCGATAAGTCATTGATAAGCAATCGATCCGGATAAAGTTCGTCTGTCTGTTTAGTTTAAGCATTCTGGAAAATAATGATTCATGATTGTTTGTGGATAAACGACTATTATGCCTTCGAAATGAATAAACTACAAGCTTTTGGTTTCTGTCGTTTAAAAATAGTTTTTTTGAATTGTTTGTAAAAAAATAACTCGTTTTCGCTCATCTTTATTGATTGAAATTATTTTAAAATAGAAAATCTTATTTTAAAATATACAATCTTATTTTAAAATATAAAATCTTATTTTCAAATTTATAGGGAATTTATTTATTTCTTATCTTCAAGAGAATATTTAAGTAACAATAATTTTTTCTTGGTTCAACGAGACTCCTATAAAATGTTGGAATATTTATGTTCGTACCATTTAATTTTATTTTATTTAAAAAACTAGCACCCACGTTTCACTTTAGAGACATTCAAACACATACCACAAATTTCTTATGTATTTACATATATAAACCAATTGCAAAAGTAGTGCTTGAGGCTAATTATACATGGAAGTTACAGGTACATTCATTGAATATAATTAAACTCAGAAAGGAGAGGAAAATAAGCAATAAGTCTAATACAATGGAAACACATTCAATGCACTCCTCATTCAATAAACATAAAAAAAAATAGTACAAAACAGTTTAGAGGTCCACACTCAATAGTGACTATCTCCAGTCCTATTAAAAAACAAGAAACATAATAAAATTACAACTAAAATTATGATAATATTCATTTTAAAATGTAGAAGAGACATGTCTGGAGCAAAGTTCTCTGGTTGGGATGCCATCGAACCCTGAGCAACACTGTGCGCCTGAGATATTGTCGAGCCTCCATCGCTATAGGAAGTGGAATAGGTCAGACTGTGTGCCCAATTGAAAAACTGACACCTGTCGGGACCGTTTGCCCACCGTTGGCACTTGTAGAATCGCCGGCCGTAGCTATGTGGTTGGTGCGATGTGAGCAACACAGTAGGCAGTCCGCAGCGGCAAAGCACTAGCTCGAAGTTCCTAAAAAACTTTGAGCTCATTTTTCCTGTATAAAATGCAAAAGATAGATATTGTTAGTGATGGGAAAAATTGTATTGAAATAAGAAATTATTTCGGCTTTTAAGCTGCGGTTGCCAATAAAGACATGGGCCATCCAAGCTGCTTAATCAACCAACACATCCAAACCTGATAAAATCAAGTATAGAAATCATAATTTTCTTTTTCAATTCATTTGTATTTACATACCTCCCACTCATATCTTCATATTTACCCACATACCACTCATTTCTTATGATTCTAAGCATCATTCAATGTCTAATTAGGAAAGCAGAAAAGTATCATATAACCAAAGTGATCTTTACATTGTAACAACAACTTGATTACATAAAGCATAACTCAAAATTTCTAATTGAAAAATTTGGCTAATCTAAAAACTAGATGCGTGACAACCATCATGGTGCCGTCTTCAGGCAGGCAACATAAAAACCCAATTGATATGAACTATAAATCAAAATCTCTAATAGAAAATAGTCTAACAAGAATTAGTCAACAATTTAAATAAAACTGTCAACCATACAATTGCATCATAGTTCCAATTTGAAGGAAGAATGACAGCACCCACTGCTCCAACCATGATCCCTTCAGAACAATAGTTTCAAGAAATTCACCACCCACTGCTCAAACCATCATACGACAAAGCTAATCCAAGAAAGAAAATACAAGGAGCATTAAAATTTTAACCTACTCATACCACCATTCCTCTCCCTGTACTGTTTATAAATGCTATAACTGGATGGCTCAGCTTTAAAACAAACTTCATAAACAATAAAAAGCATTTCCAATCACCTTTATAAAAGCTTTAACAGTAATATTTTCATGCATAAAGGTTACCATGAAATATCCACACATAAAGGTTAACCAATGAAATTTCCACATGCTACCTATCAACGATGCATTCACTGGATGTTTACCAGCCAAAACAATTGTTGTTCAAGCTGCTGCATTAGAATTGCATCAGAATCACAGATTCCCAGTATCAACATGGACAAAAGAAAGTTACTTTTCATGTTTATTTGAAAGGTAAATAGTTGCTGAGCCCACTGAATCCATGGATAGGGGCCAGCCATCTCACCAAGTTGGGAGTTGTTGAGCCCACTGAATCCATGGAACACAAATTTTGTTAGGAGGGTGGTTGATTTGTAAATAATAAGTTCCAGATGGTTCGTATGTAATGCCTGCAAGTGTATGATAAGCAAAGGAAAAAAAATAGAAGATCTGTGTGATATATCCACATGCAGCCTTCATTGCTAGCAAGACATCACCCTCAACTTCAAATTAACAAAACCAATCCACATTGTAATGAATGTAAACATAATAAGTGTCACAAAGTATTCTTTTCACCTGTCCAAATATAATGTTTTCGAATTGATCTTAGAGGTATTCCATGCAAAAGATAGATATACATATCTGTGAAAATGCTGCATCTTGCTCCATCAAAGAGACCATCAAATTTTAATAACAGGCCTGTCATGCTCACCAATAAGTCCAGAATAGAAATTGAAAGTTTTGGAATTAAGGAAATAGATGGCAGGCTTTATACTGAGACATCATAGCTAGTAAAAATTTTTGTGCTTAGAACAATTTAATAAAATGAAGGTCAGCAAAGGAAGAAAAGAATTTAAAAAATAAATTGCTGTTAGGTGAAAGTTGTTACCAAGTGGCTGGGAAGTTTTGACAGAGATAAAGGGTAGTAATGTGGTGAAGTTCCAGATAGATTTCCACCTAAAAAATGGCAAAACATTTTGCAGCTACAAAAGAGGCTGCTCAATAGCATCAGAAACTTAAATATAAAGTGCTCCCACCAGCACTTTAGCAAATCCATGCCAAGCAAACACAACAATATTTGTGATCTTATTTTCATTGTACACTTCATCAATTCAATTTAAAATTCTTAGCATATGTACCAACTGATTCAAATTAAAGCTGAAAATCTTATTTGTGATCCTCTTCGTCATCCTCTTCAATTCCATGCAAATTTTAATTCACATCTTGGTGAAAGCTGCTTTAAACCATAAGCATATATGTTTACCACAAAGCTTTCACCCACTCATACCACCATTCCTTTCCACAAACATATCTGTTTTAAAATGTGTAGCCCATCACTTCAAGAGCTATGACTTGAAGGACAAGTAGTACAAGTAGTAAAATTCACCATCTTGAGGCAATTCACTATACAGAAAATGCAAAACAACAACGAAGAAATATTTTGTTGAGAAACTGAAATTATAAACAACTCAACACTCATAAATCATCTAGCATATAAAATTTCTCCAGAAAAGCATATAGACAAATAGAAATATCATAACCAAAATAAGCTTCATACAGAACTGCACAAATCTGAAGGAGTTGCGCTATTTGCCTTCTAAGCTTTCAATTGAAGCTCTAGTTAAAAGTGTCTCCCAACAGGAGTGATAGCAAAATGGATGGTATGTATAAAAATTCACCAAAAGAAATACAAACAGCCACACAGAGTGCATAATGCCTTTCGTGCAGCCTTCAAAATATATGAAAGATTAAAGGATTTCAAGTTTATCAATAAGAATTTATCTATGTATTTACAGATTTTGCATATATGTAAATACATGGATATAAAAAGCTTCTTATCACATATTTCAGTGAAGGAAAAGGAAATACAACATTGCTAGGTTGGACTGTGAGCCATCCAATCTTATGCAAAACCATAAAAAGCTTCGTATCACATAATGCAGATTTTCCATTCATATTGTATATGTAAATGTCTATGCAACAGAAATGCAATGTATTGCGTTTTACAGGATTATTGTGCTTCTGCTCTCTATGCTATCAAGTTAATACTATTGATGTATTGTTCCTCCATGAGAATTAATTTACCACCAGAAACAATGCATGATTAACAAATAGTATTGAGAAAAGGCATAAAGAAACAACAGCTTTGCCTCAGTTTCTTCCCAAAGTAACAGGTCTCAAGAACTTGAGAAAAGGCATAATTAAAGATTTGCTTCAAATATATAGATAAAGCATAGTGAAAAAGAAATCCCATAACCCATGTTTCATAGCTTGTGTAACCCATGTTTTCTTCTTTTGCAAGCACTTCTCAAACGACCCAAATGTTTATTGGCACACAAATAAACCATAAGCTGCAGAATGCCACCAACAGTTAGTTTATTTGAAAGCCCAGCAGAAAAAATAAACGAGTGCTGAACATAAACGAACCAATGCTGAGCATATACATAATGGTTTATTGAGGCATAAATAAACCATAAGTTGCAGCCGCCACTTATTGAAAAAAAGGAGCTCATAATACTTATTTGAAAGCCCAACAGAAAAATAAACCAATGCTGAACATAAATGAAGCAATGCTAAACATAATGCTTATTTGAAAGCCCATCAGTATAATACTAAAAAAGGGAGCTTCTTCACAAGGATATAAAAAGCTTCTTATCACGTATTGCACTGAATGATGCTGAAATAAAAACAGCTCATAAAACAGTTTCTTATCCTAGAGATTCCAAAAAGAACATGCTAAATTCCCACTCTTAAAACCATATACATATGAACTTAAATAGAAAGAAAAGATGAAATAAGGAGATGAGTTTAATATTAACTTGCAACTTCCAGATTTTTGGAATAGCATGAAATAAATTATTATCGAATGAAAATTTACCAAGAGCATAATCACCCAAGCCTAAATTTCCTTTTTTGCATATTCTTTGACATCTTGGGGTGTTCTTCATGCTTGGGAATGTATTCTAAACAAGGCAAATTAGAAGTATCAAATACATGAAGTATCATGATTATAATAAAGGGAGTAACATTCGACATCGAAGCAACATTGGTAGTTCAATCACGATTGACTAATGATGTCTGCTATTCGCTCTCTCCAAGCCGACATTTCCGATGCACCTTCGCCATCTTGAGTGTGTTCTTCCTGTGAATCAATTTGATGTTGTGGTATGGTATGCCCGACGTGAAATTCGAATGCTTCTGGTGGGATATGCACTACATTTTCTTTAACCTTAACAAATTCTGCATCTGATCTAGAATGATGCCGGCGAATGAAGTTATGTAGTGTCATTGTGGTCACTACTATTTGCACCTGCTTCGGAAATGGATAACTCGACATATCACGTAATATTACCCATTTCTTTTTCCAGACTCCGAGGATCTTTCGATCACTCCACGTAAGGTTGAATGTCTTTTGTTAAATAATTCTTTTCTGCCCCGTGCTACTCCGCTTGATCTTTCAAAATCAGGGATATGGTACTTCGTATCTTGATATTACTTCAGATACCCCCTTTGTAAAGGATATGCGGCTTCGACCAAGTAGTACTTACATATTCTAATATGGTGATTAGCAATAGAAATACAAAACAGATTATGGTTCTTATATATACGTACCTGGTGGCGGGTAAGGGAAACCATGCGTTCGGTTTCTATTAGCAAACTTGAAAATACGGCTATCGTGTGCGCTACCTTCCCATCCAGCCATCACAAAAGTGAAACACATATTGAAATCACAAACGACCATCACATTTTGTGTTGGGAATCCACAACGTCCAATGTAGACGACCTTCTCTGCAGCAGACAGTCGGGCATCGACGTGTGTTCCGTCAATAACTCTATTATAATCCCGTCGTTCAAGAAGTAGTCCAACAAAAGTTCTAACATTTACAATATGTGTAGATGAATTTTATGTTACATAAATACCTTGAAGAAGGGCATGTATCGAGGGTCATCTGTGATATGTGTGGGAATGGTCTGGAATGTTGGATCCTCGGGCTTAACAATCTTGGATGCCAAACTTACAAGCACATTCAAACCAACTGAGAAATATCTACTGATGGTTTCCGAGGAATGTTGAAGTCGCTCCATAGCTCCTCTAATTGATTCATTTTGAGATAAGATGTACCCTTAATGTCATTCTTGATGACCCTTGCAATCCATGATGTTTCTGAAGTTCATTAATCAGGTCGAGAAATATTACTTTCATCATACGGAACATGTTGACAAAACGGTAGGGTGGCCCCGTAATAACTCACCGACCTATTTATCTCCAATATAACTAGACGTCATACACTGGGTTCGATCAACATATGTATGGTAGTAATAGTAAAGCAAGGTAAGGATCATAGCGGCTTCCCGATTTCTATTAACTTGCTCATCATTCATTTAACGAAATGTGCAAAATGATATATTTATAAACATGATAGAAAAAATAACTTGTGTGGATTGTGGCGATATATAGATGGCGTCAGTGTGAAAGAAGAAGACATTACATAACTTAATAAAAAACATCTGAAAGTGTCAACATGAGAAACATATTTAGTCGATCACATAATTATTACAAATATCGATAGTAACAAAAAAGTAATGTCATAAGCAGTCAATCTTTCATGAAAGAGCGCAAGTAACCGAGTCGAAATTCTTGGTCAAAACTCGCAAAAAGCTGTCTGCGAGTTGGGTTTCCAAGCAACTTCATATACTTTAAATACATAGCTCTGTCTTCCTTAACATCGGGATATGTATTTAGGAGCTGAAGCGACTCCTTAATTGCATTGTCGTTTGATGGTGCAGACTTGCCTTTACAGGTCTCAAGCAATGTCTCTATTGCACCTCTGACGAATGCAACACCTTTTTTCTTGTTTTCAACTCTAGGACGCTTTGTCCCGCCAGTCGATTGGATATCTGTGGAGATTAGGCTTGGACCTTCTCCTAACTCACCTATATGCTCAGTTTCCATTTCATGCGGTAAGCCAATAAAGCTCTGGTCATTTGGGTGAAAGCATGAGCTCCAGTTGGACAACCCCAGAGAACATGCCATCCAACTTCTCCTCTAAAACTGGATCAATGCCGCTAAATTTGAATTTTTTTGCTGTTGGAACTGCTTATAATAAAATAAGAATTTTATCAGTAAAATCATTTTAATATAAAAAATTATGCATTTAGTAATATAATGTATGTATTTACCTCTAACTGCTCAGCCCACCACTCCTCTGGTGCATCAATTGTACGCTTTAGTGGATCCCAACCAAGTCCCGTTGCTCCCCTTTTGAGCTATTTCCAAAGTTTTCAATCCTTTTTTAATTGATCTCACTTGTTTTTTAGCTTTGTTCGATCATAATCCCTTCCGGCCTGTTCCTTAAATTTAGTGACAAGATTTTGCCAACCTTCTTTATTTAAATATGTGTTTGGCTTATTGCCCAAGTCGACCTCTTGCAGACATAGATCACAAAATATAACAGTAACCTCTGTCCCATATGGCAGAGGATCCAACCTCTCTAGGTTTACTCATTCTGACTGTGGGATAAACAGGTTAGCTTAAATTAGTACTATTTAAGAGAAAGAACGTCAGCCCAAAAATTAGATGAGATAATAAAGATCGTGATAACTGAAAAGAACAACCAATATTGTATAAAGAATGTAGTAAGTAAATATTTATATGGTTTTAATAAATATTAAGTTTGTAATTTTAATATTTTTATTGACTTTTAGCTGAGTTTATGTTCTGATGATAATTGAGTTTTGCATAGGCATTGTTATTGTTAACTTGAAACATTATTACTATTCTAACAAGTAGAGTCATAGCTTTGGCTAATCTACAAAAAAATTAAGCAAAGAAGATAAAAGATCAATATCAACAGATTTGATTTCCAAATGTTCCACTATTAAACAATTCAAATAAAATATTATCATTATCAAAGAACGCTTCTTATGGTGAATAGTTGGTTTTGGGGACTGGTGTTCAATACGGATGTGCAAGCATAAACATAAACTTCCAAGCTACATAGACATAATAATATCTCATCTTCAATTCAATCATAAGAACACTAAAAACATATTTTTATCTTTTACACAAGACAAATTCAGAGCTCTATTAGCAACCTTAGCAAGAATGAATGCATAGTGGCCCAAATCCCTTTATTTTCCTTAGAAATAAAAAGGAAAAAGGAATTAGTGAAAATCGTTTATCTTTTTGGTCTCAACAGATATATTAGTTCAGAAAAAATGATGCACGTAATATCCAAGGTTGATTCTCTATGCAACCAAGATCCTTGAGACAATTTCAGCCCGGGTATACTACATTGCATCAATACCAGAGCACCATTGTTAACAAAAACTAGACAATTTTCTTTTCTACATTGCATCAATACCAGAGCACCATTGTCAACAAATTCCATCATTGAGGCAATTTCGGCCCGGGTATAGTAGATTCACCTGAAATTCAAAGTCAACACACAACAAATAAACACACAAAGACATATGATTTTCTACACAATCGTTCATTTGCTAGTAATTGTGAACACTAGTTTCATCCACCCTTTTTCACCCCTCAGAATTGGGTGATCAAATAAAGGATCTCCACATTATCCATTGTTATAAAAAAACTATTAAAGGAGCATGAGGAAAATTAAAGGATCTCCACATTACTTTTATATTTATTAGATCTCCACATTATCGTTAAAGGATCTCCCATAATGGATCGCACGAAGACTTTAGTCCTCTGCAAGTTTTTCTTATGAGATCCAACAGAGAAGCACGTAAGGAACCTCAAAGATGAAAGCAAGAGGATCATTATTTTACCAAACAATCAAGGGAACAGAGCGATTGAATCTGAAGAACGGAGAAATAAAGCAGAACAGTGCGCCCGGATCTGAAGCACGAAGAAGTGTGCGTGCTTCTCTGCGAGGGCTCGTTCTCGGCGAGGACTGGGAGGCGCAAGAGCAGGTTTCGGCGAGTTGAACGAGCTGATCTGCGATGAATTTGGAGTCTCTATAGCGAATGGAAGAGGGCAGAAGAGAGGAGACGCTAAGACGAAAAGCAAAGGGCGACGGTGTAAAAGGGACTTTAGCGAACGAGGAACGGGGGTAGTCTGCCGCGGTCCGAGTTTAGTATAACAGTAAAACTCGATTTTCAAATAATATACTAGAACGTGCGAAACAAACAGTGCGGTGACGTTTTTGAAAACGCCGTCGCACTTATAAGCTCTCACAAACGGGCAGTTCTTTCCAGAAGAAATGGTCTCTCCTACGTGGTTTCGCGTTATTGTGGCCCAACCGACCATTGATTTCACACCAGTGTTGATTCCTTTTGATAGGCATGTTATAGATTTATTTTGTCGAGATTTGACTTGGGAGAATCTACCGTTATGCAACTCTAACTCAAGCTGTTTCAAAAGTAGATGGATACCGATTCCATCATGATGTCTTTTGGAATGAAAACGTCTAAATGATTAACTTAGTGAGAGCTTGCAACATTGTCGTTACTTTCAACGGAGCCGACTTGACTACTATGTGGCGACAAAAGATTCGATAACTTTGGTTGACTCAACCCGACCTTAGGAGATTGACGCGGAAGCTACACGGGGACCCCACTCCCTTTCCATGATATTGCTATAGTGCGCGGACGCCGGCTCATAAGATGTCCAAGTGCCAATCAAGCGGCTGTTTTATGATTCCTTTCCAATTTTTTCTGTTTTTGATTCCTGCTATTTTGGGCCTATAATTTCTGATACATATCATATGCTGTTGAATTCTGTTACCATGGACAATAAGGGGGCTGTATCAAGTCATGCTTTTCAGCAAGCACGTTAGATTTTCCATGGGAATGTCTGGATATTTTTGAAAATTTGATGTTTTATTTGTCTCGAACTATTTTCACTATGGAGTCCCCTAACTTGTTGCAAAGCTTTGCAACTCAAAAAATATAGTTTAGCTCATCTTGATTTATGTTTTGCGGACTACTGCTTCATGTGGGGTTGGCTTGATGGTCAAATGTGGCTGCAAATTCATTTGGGAAGATTTAAAGGGAAAGCTAAATCCTTGAGCTTATTGAAGGATAAAGGAACACTAGGTTATGTTATAAATATTAGCTAATAGAAGATGATTTTTACTCTTTAAATAAATCACGAACTTAAAGATTGCCAATAAGGCGCGGTTATCTTTTTGTCCTCTCTTTTAAATCCAGTCCTCTATGAATTTTTTTCTTTTTTTACTTTTGTTTTGCTCTTATTCTTGCTTTTTTGTGGGCTTTGACCGAGTTTGGTGATCTCGTGAGTTGTGATACTACGACTCCTTAAAGGCGTGCTTTTTCCTAGAACTAGTCATCCCATCCCTACCTCCCATTTACAACACCTTCTGCATTGGGTGTTGCTTATTATGATACTTGCACCTTGAGTGGTAGTTCCAGGTAAGGTAGTAGCCCATTTAAGCTTGCTCCTAGTTATAATGTGGATTTTCGATGATTGCAAGTTATAAGGATATTAATCCAGCACATGTTTCTTGTCTTATAAATAAAGTTTATGGTCATTCTTACATTGACATTTTGTTGAAGCAATAAAAAATCCAGCATATGTTTGGGTTATTATTTTATCCACTTTACAATTAACTTTTCTGGTGCCTGTGGAATTAAAATCAAGCATGTTAATAAATACAAACTCGACCATTTTTCTTGTTTGATGTAACCGTTTCTACAGGCTAAAATATAGCATCAACATAGTTGCTGACAAGGGACTTAAGAAGCCTCTTTATACATCAGCACGATTGAAGAAAGGGGAGGTTTTATATTTGGAAACACATTATAAGAGGTATTTCCAATTATGCTTTTTTTTGTTGTGAAATATTAATCCGCATGTAAAATAGTCCCCTCTTTTTATTGCTTTGTGGTGCCTCTTATCACTCCTAATTGGATATCTTTTCCATGAGTACGCTTGTACTATTTAATTAATCTACCTAATTTTTATTTGCTTCTATTTTCATGAAGTCCTTGAAACATGTGCCAATGACTAGCATTTTCCTGTTAATATACTGCAATTTGGTGTTTCTCAACTGCAAATTTCACTGATAATCTATTTCCTTTTACACTGGTTCATTATCTCTTGTTATTTTGATGTTTGTTTTTTTCTTAAATCACATTTCACTTGATTCAACATCTTCTATGCTAGATTTTGTGTTGTTAGTTCAGGAACTGGTGGTGATTTGTTGTTTGGTATAATGTTCTCTTTGGAGACATAAATATAGCACAGTAGGTTTGCTGGTTATACCACCTACAGTCAGTGTCTTATTATGGTTGTTCCTATTAATGCCCAAAGCAAGCTCAAAATTTGTCCAACTTTTTTATTTTCTTTCTTAATATGACCTGTAGGTATGAACTTTGCTTCAATGGAGAGAAGTCTGTTTGTAATGGAACGAATTCAACCTCGAATCATTTGATAGAATCAGAACAGGAGAAGCAACAAAGCCATAATGTCCAAAATGGTGATAAACATCTGTTTGATCGTGAGAATGTTGTTGATGTCTACCGTTGGTCTCGTTGTAAGAGACCCCTTCCCCAAGATTTTATGCACTCTATTGGCATTCCATTACCAGTTGAGCATCTCGAGGTACACTGTTCATCATGCTCATAGAAATATGTTTAATAAATAAATTAAATTTTATATAACTCTTCTAGAATTTTTTTTTTTTTTTTTGTGCCACTGGTATCACTGCTAGACCACAATCCATAGAAAATATGCGCAAAGAAAATGAATTCTAAGAAACTATGCAATCATTCATGGATGCAAACAAAATTTCTAAGTTGTTATGACTTGTTCGACATCTTAGAGTATTATAGAATGATTTATGCATAATTAAAACAACTTAAAACTTTCCTCTTCATATAACTTCCAATATCTGAAAAGAGCTATTAAACCAAATATTTTTATTTATCGTTAAGAATTTCACGTGTTCAAATTCATCTTGATAGAATAGTTGTAATATTCAATATGTGAATCTTAACTATATAATTTTTTTATACTTTTAACAAAACCATACAAGTACTTGCTTTATATGCTGTGTGTGGACTATGTATAAAACCCTTTTTATCATCTACTCACTGAATTATTTTCTTTAAAAGCATTAATCATTTAATAGGGTTAGTTATAATCATTTTAATTTTTTTGTAAATGATAGTTTTAAATATATATTTTTTAAAATCTTAATAAAAAGTGAAATACCATGTATGCAAAAGTCATCATATTTAATATATAAAGAATTTATAAATGTCTATATTTTATTATCCGGAAAAGTCGTCATATTTTATTAACTATGACCATAAGTAGGTATAGTTATGTACAATTATATAATAATTGCATTCTACTTAATTAAGAGATTAAATATGTACTGAGCATATCATATCATTACACATATTTTAGTATATGTTTAATATATTTCCATATCAAACTTAACTCACCTCAAACTAGTATATTTTCCATTTTTACCGTGGGACATCTCTCATAAATCTAAGTTTTGTTTGGGATGGAATGTCACCTAACTCGAACATGACAAAGTCATTCACTTAAACACATTAAAATATAGGCCATAATTTCGCTATTGCTTGAGATGAAAATATGAAAGTCATTAACGTGTGGGTTTACAGGCATCTCCAAATAAACTTGATACCGGAGTTAACCCAAATCATAATAAGAAAAGAAAATATTGTTATCTTTCAACTCAGGTTTTTCTTTTAATTGAGTTGAATATGAAGATATAAAGACTGGTGGTGTAGATGAATTCTCTAAATAGACAGACTTTAAAATTGTATGGGGTACATCCATCTTAAGTTCATGAGATTTTTCAACAAATGAAATTACAAGTTTATTATTTTTGGCAGCTTCCATCATTCACACCTTTCTTGAACATACATACAGTCTTCTTTAGATAACATTTTCAACTCATTATGAAAATTCATTCTGACCTCATCTGTTATCTTACTCTCAAAATTTTCTTGAAAATGGACTTTACTTAGATAATCAATTTCATCCATCCAAAAACATTCATCTTTTCTCTCAACTGGAAATTTCATATTCTTCAACACATCAAAAGTGACTTCCTGGTCATTAATATTCATAATCAACTCTGTTTTTTGCACATCTATCATAGTTTGTCGAGTAACAAGGAATAGTTGTTCATTATCGTTCTCTTTATGTTTGATTTCAGTGTTGCTAGGAAGTGTTCCTTTGGGTATATTGCTAAGTGAATTAGCAATTTCTCCTGATTGATTCTACTATGTTTCTAATCACAGCATTTTGACTTTGCAACTGGTTTCCCATTTGTAATACCACTTCGTCTATAGACATCTTATCCTCAAATTGTTGATCATTGTTAGAGTCTAGTGGATATAAAGGTCTATAGCTTGTGCTCCTCTGATTATTCCAATTTCCATTAGAATTTGCATGATTATTTTTCCATTGTTGGTTTTCACCCCCGGTAGTATGATTCCAGTTAAAATTAGGATGTTTCTTCCAACCTGGGTTGTAAAAGTTAGACTACGGGTTGTTTATGATATTTAAAAGTCTCATAAATTAAATTAGAATCAATCATATGCCCAAATGAACTTTCCTCACTTACATGAGTAAATTCAGGATGGTTCATTCCAAATTGGTCCAACTTCCTTGATTTTACAGCAACCTGACATGCATGAATTGCAATTGCATCAATATCATGAACACTGGCTACATATTTATGATTTACCCTTGTAGAGGGCTATTGAATTTCAGGTGTAGCCATTTCTTTAATTAATGCATACGCTTCATGAAATGATTTTAACATTAATGAACTACCAGCAGCAGTATTAATAATGGACCTAAGGGATCCTACTAATCCATTATAAAAAGTTTGAATGATTAACCAATCTGGCAGAGCATGATATGGACACTTTCTTAGGAGTTCTTAAATCTTTCACAAGCTTCGTATATTGATTCTCTTTCCTACTGACGAAATGAGAAAATATCGTTTTATAAGTTGAGTAGTCTTTGAAGGTGGAAAATACATAGCTAAAAATTTATGAGTTTATTCCTCCCAAGTTTTAATAGAACCAGGTGCTAATGAGTATAACCACATTTTAGCCTTATCCCTTAGTGAAAGGAAAAAACCTTAGCCTAACAGCTTCATCTGACATGCCATTATAACGAAATGTTGCACGAAATTATAGAAAACTAGATAAGTGTACATAGGGATCCTCCGAAGGAGTTCCCCCAAACTTGTTCTGCACTAGTTGGATAATCGCTGGATTTAGTTCAAATGAGTCAGTTTCTATGACAGAATTTTGTATATTTAAGTGAATTTCATCTATCGTAGAATTTACATAATCCCTCAATGATTTATGATAATTTTTTAAGTTATTATTTTGTATGTTATCCATTTCCATTTCTAGTTTTTTTAAGTCATTTCTGTTTTTTTTCTTTCGATTTTTCTAATTCGGGATTATAAGGCACAAGTCTTATAGATCATTTGTTTTGCATGCGTAACACAACAAACAATACATTAACAATAAAACAAATAAAACGAAAAATATATTCAAGACAACAAAACATTTTCACAAACACCTTATTTTTCACACAAACAGTTTTTTCACAACACTTTTTCATACAACAAAACACTTTTCACAAAAAAATAATTTTAACACTAAAAATTTTCAATTCTAAGCCTAATTACTTCAACTAAAATTCTCCAAAAATTCTTACCGAAGCTTCCCCGGCAACAACGTCAAAAACTTGATGCGACTTTTTTTATATGCAAAGATTTATGAACAAAAGATATATAATAATTTTTATAAAGTCACAATGATCCAACACAAATATACGTATCTTATCAAGTAATACAGGGCTCTAATGGAATCTTGTTTATCGATCCCACAAGGAAGCGAGGTAAGTGGTCCTTAGTCAAATTCTAGTCTACTACTAATGTGCCTTAGTTTGGAATGGTGATATAAGTGGTGTTTCCAACAACTACTCCTAATTGCAGATAATTATATGTAAGGATAATAACTACTCTTAAATGCAAATATTAGTTCTAAAGATAACCATTTTTGGAGGAATTGGTTTGGTGAATTTTGACATAATAAAAACTATTATTCTCATGTAACGAATTGGATAATGTATAGAAATAAGATGCATTAAATATTTTATGTGCCAGATAGGAGAAATCATATTCTTTACTCTCTCCTGAAGACTCTCTTCGTGAGTCGCTATAAAGTTAATATCGACAAATCACATGTTTAAGTACGCAAATCCGAGGTTAGGTCATGGAGATATCGACTCTCACTTCGAGCTCCCATCGCCCTTCACTCGACGGTTAACCCTAGCTTTAGTCATTAAACTTTAGGACTAAATCGGGGATCTCGATCCGTCACCCCGAAACCTCCAATTCGACGCCCATGAAATCATATTTCCTTATTTATTTGCACTCAATCCCCATGAACTACGCAGTTCATTCATGGACATTGAATGTAGTTCCACTTTGTTGAAAATTACACCGCCTTTTTGGGACAATGCAATTACAACGAATTTTAACAATACAACGGACCATTTTTGTAATGTAAATGAAGTTACAAGTAAAAACGATCACATTTATAATTAAAACATCTTTTAGCTAAGCATCCCGATATCCTAAATACGATATCATACTCGATACAGAAAAGAAAGTAGAACGAAAACAACGACATAATTTTCTTACGCCACTATTTCCAAACAAGAAGAAAGAGTAAGAGAAAGACATCGCAAAACACGAAGAAAACACAACGAAAAACTTCATTTCAAACGAAATCCATAAAATAAGTGTTACTAAAATCATAAGATAATGAAAAACACAATACTTAGTTTTTTCTCCTTGAAAGAAAGATGAAAATCTCTCCCACAAAGTCTCCCTCCGATCCATGTAATGCTAGAACATTTCCTTACAGATTCTCTCAAAATCCCCTCATCAATCTCTCTAAAAAGGTAGAAATCTATATATCTACTCTTATTCTAAGATCTCTCAACATTCTCCACGTTTTTTCTAACATCTCCATTTTTTGGCTTCAAATTTGATTTAAAATAGTGTAGGCACGAATTTCTCAAGAGTTGCATGAAGAAATCTTCCAAAAAGCATCCAGATTTGATATATATTGCCAATAAACGCTCAATTTCGCATCCAGACCGTCTTGGGCGCTGCCGGCGCTAAATAGGGCGCTGTCGGCACCCTATTTTTTTGTGGTCTTGGGTTTCTGGCGCCGCCGACGCCGGTTTTGGCGCCCCCAGCGCCCATTCTGCACAACTCCACCATTTTGCTTTGTTTGGCTCCGTTTCAGCTCCGATTCGCCCCATTTCAGTTGCGTTGCGTTCCTAACAGATAACCCTAAAAAATTTGCATAAAAAACATTTCTTTAAAGTGTAATCTTATTCAAAAATATGCAAGAAGTGTAAAAGAGATTAAACATAGATAAACTTTTTGAAAAGTGTCAAGCTAAAATTTGTTTTCTACTTCGTTTTCTTTCTAAATTGCATTATTTTTCTTCTTTTACTCCAATCATCTAAAATCATCATACCTGCAACAAATCATGAAAAATACCTTCATTTATAGTGCAATATCACAAAAAATGAGTAAAATCATATAATAAAAACCGTATATATTTTTGGTGCATCAAGGGGCACGTCATATTCATGAACAATTCCAGTGGAACTTGCATCAATCTTTAATTCTTCTTTAGTAAGTTTGGAGCCAAAGTTTCGGCAGCAGCTTCCTCTTCACAGGGAATATGATCAAGTGGAGCTCTGGTGGAACCACAACATTGTTACCATTACCAGGAGGAAACCTTACAGGATTTTCCTGCTGGGGGGTGCCTCGGGTAATATAGGATCCATCTTATCTGCCAGAACTTTTGAAGGAAGGTCGGTACAAGCCCGCCCCTGCTGAGCAATTCTGTAAGGCCTTAACTCAGGATGGATTCTATAACATTTCTCCATGGAATGACCAAACGTTCTACTATGTTTATAATATAGTGGTTGATACTCCATGACAATTGCCTGCCAGTATCCATTATTGGCTGTTCCAAGCCAAACTTCATCCACTGCTGGATGGGTAATATCCCTCTCCACTAAAATTCTAGCTGTGGAGGGTCTTATCAGATTACATGAAGCAATATCTAACTTCGGTGGTCTCCCCAAAAAATCTCCAATGCAATACATGACCTCCTGGTTGAAGTATGGAAGTTTCGGGTTTGGTATTGTATACCAGACAGGTATAATGGGTGGTTAATGTGTGGGATCAAAATCCATGGTCCATTTTAATAATTTCATTGGTTTTCTTTCTAACATGATGATCTTTTTGGAGAACAGTTGAGCAAAATCATTCTCTCTTGAGAGTTGTATCATTATATGGTGCCCATCAAACACTCCCACCTTCCAGCTTCCTTGTAGCTTGAAATCATCAAATGATTTTCGAATGACATCCATTTTTGAGTTTCTAAATTGGAATTCTCCCACTAAAATAAATGTATAGGGTTCATACAGTTTGGGAATCTCTGCATCAATGAAAATCAAAGCTGGTTTCCTTGCTTTCTCGGTTCCCATGCGTATGAACTCACATTCTGCTCTCCCCTCCATAGCATCTTGAAACAGTTGAGGAAATACAAGTTTATCTCCCAATGTAGATTCCCCTTCAGTTCGATCAGCTACTTCAGCATAGGAGCCTATTCCCACAAAGTTTGGTTCGGCCTTGGTTAAATCAGTAGCCATGAAATCTTCAACCAAGCTCCAAACAGAGAGAGGGCCAATGAAACAATAACAAACACGATAAAAACTCAAATGCAAACAGCCCGGGAAGGCCAAAAAACATTCAACCACCACTAAAGAGAATCACCTACAACAAACCATCATCCGAAAACACCTTCTCCAACCTGTATTCCTACCACCAGCTAGCATCGCCGCCGGAGGAGCCATCTAGGAAGAAACCCTAGCAGAGCACTTGTTCTTGCCACCATTGATATATATATATATATATATTGATGTCTACAAGCTTAACCAATGCATGATAATAAGTAACTATAAGCATATGACATTCATAACAATGTGACCGATAAATAAAATCCCATTCAAAATAAAACTTATGCATGTAGTATTAACTATAAAATGGTTGAGAAGAAGTAAAATATTGCTATAAATTAACGGTACGAGTACTCACCTCGATGATGATTAATTTATCATTTGATTTAACTTGATGTCCACCCTTCTAACATTAGAAGTATAAATAAAACATTGTATTCATATTAATAAAATTTTATTTATATGTTATGTTATTACATATATACAAATTTAATAATTTACATTATTTTAATTAACTATTAACTTTACATTATTTAAGTATAAGATTTTTATTATTTTATTTTATATAATCTTCTAGATGCTGGCTTTACCTTTCTAATGAGGAAACTGTTCAACACCTATTTCTTGATTGTCCAGTGGCTCAGGAGGTGTGGTCCTTTACTCTCACCACACTCAATTTTAGACTGCATCTCTTTCATTGGAGCTCAGCTTTGTCCTGCTGGAAGGACTGGCAGGATTTACAGAAACCTCATATCCCTTTAATAATCTTTTGGTTTATCTGGATGACAAGAAATAAGGCTAAATATCAAGGAGTTCTTAGCGACGAAGTCGATCTCAACACATTATTGCAGCTACATGCATAAACTTAACTCTCAAAGTTCTCTCCTTCCAAAACCCAAGTCTAAGGTGACTCTGATCAAATGGACCCCTGCTCCTCTACCCTGGATTAAAATTAATACAGATGGAAGTTTCCTCAATGATGCTGCAGGTGTAGGTGGTGTCTGTAGGAATCACTTTGGGCAATGTCTATGGTGGTTTCAATCTCCTATCTGTTCCTCAGCACAAGAATCTGAGATAGCTGCAATTTTTTGGGCTATTAAAATGTCCAAGGCCATTAACTACAACCATTTAGTTCTTGAATCTGATGCTTCTTAGATTATAAACATGCTTAAAGGCACAACCTCAATTCCTTACCAACTGGTTTATTGGAGTCGAAAGATTACACACCTCATTCTTAATATACATGTGCATTGGAGTCACATTAAAAGAGAAGGAAACCAACCTGCTAATTGGCTTGCCAAATTAGCCTCCTCCACACAAATAGTTATGTTTTGTAAATCCCCTGATGGTCAATTATCAAAATTACTTAAAGGGGACTCTTTGGCTCTTCCTTTTATTAGAAATGCTTGATTTTGTTTCTTGTTTTGTTTTGGGAGCTGTTGGGATTCACCCCCCCTCAATTCCTAAACTTTTTGTACCTCTTTTTCTTTATTAACATGCAAGGAGCCTAGTGCTCTTTTCACCCAATATATATATATATATATATATATATATATATATATATATATATATATATATATATATATATATATATAATTTTCTTATCATTTAATTAACATTGTAAAATCTTATCTCACCTTCCTCAATCTATCTCCAAACACACACAACCAAAGCTTTGGCTCTTCTGTACGCGTCCCCTTTTCTTGCATCGTCTTGTTCGGCCTCCTCACTAGCTTCTCTTCGTTGCCTTCGTCTCTCATCCTCTGCTCAACGAAGACGTCGTCAGTTGCCATCGTTGGCTAGGTTAAAACCTTAGTATCATGCCTATGCTTGACAATGCCTCCTCTCGCAGCATCCTCATCTCCTTTTCACGTGCTATTCTACATGTTTTGTCCTTCCTTTTCTTCCTCCGCTACTTCTTCTTCTTGTCCTTTCGCCACTTTCTTTCTCTCTTGATTTTGCCTCTGCTGCAAAGATTAAAAAGGGTGAATTCATCCCTTGCATTTCCCCTCATTTCAACTCCTTCGGCTGCCCGACTCCTCGCTTCCTCTCCCACTCTTCAATTTCAGATTTTTCGCCTCATTTCTTCCCTATTCGACTCTTTATTTCCCCTTTCCAAGATAGCAAAAATGGGAAGTCACATATGAAGAGGTAGGGGATGAAGAAATAGATATGGCTGTGGTGGAGGGAAATCTTGAGGATAAAAAGTCTTTTTGCGAGGGGAGTATTGTTACACACTGGCCTAGGGGAAATTTTTTCTGTTAGTAGCATGAAGTCAAAATTATTTTTTTATTACTATTATTTTTTGGTAAAAATAGGGCTTAATAGCTTAGGGTTAGGGTTATGCATGAGATTATTGTCTGCGAGCATATGTTTCTGGTTTGGGAGAGGTTTTCTACCTCTCAGATTGTAGTAATTGGGAGAGTTCTCCCACCTCTCGAATTGTAGGTTTTATCTTTGTATTCGCGTTGAGTTGTTTGGATTATTAAATAAAAATATTTACTTTGCCCTCATTTTTGTGGAATTTCTTGCTATTTTTTATGTCAGATCATTTTACTTTGTTTGTCCTTCTCCAACATCTCAAGCATTGATCCAAAGATCTATATCCACTAGTAGGCTTGTGGATAGAAAATAATTCCTTAAATTTATTCCACATCTTGATAGAGAGGTTGTAGGAGAACAGAATATGTAGCAAACTATCCTTCACTTTGCATTATTGACATTTAGAAGGGAGCCCAAGTCTCTTAAGCTTCAGAATATCATCTGTTGGGAGTAACTGAAAAAACATTCTCCCAGTGAAGGAAGACAGACGGTTTAAGGAAACAATTCCACTTTTTTGGTCCCCCATGTAACTGCCGTAATGACACATTCTTATTATTAATTGTTTGGGAAATAGATTCATTTGCAGCCTTTTTGATCCTCGTACTGTCGATCACCTGTCTATTAATAGTGATAGTGCTGATTAAGTCTACAAGGTTCATCCACTAGCTATCTAAGTTTAACTCTATCCCAACAACCTTCTGACGAAGTATCAGCAACCAATAATTCCAAAGAAAACTCCCCAACATGTGAATTAGCAAGAGGTCCACATAATGGCCACTCATATAGCCAAATATTTATTTTACCTTTAGCAAATTCCCAAACTATAAAATCCTCAGCTTTTGATTAAATATTTAAAAGTTCCTTCCAGAGTTGTGGTCTCCTTTATGTGTTTGAACTAAACAAGGATGAGAGAACATGAAATATATAGCTTTCATAAACTTAACCCATGGAAAATTATTTGCAGTCACCTTCAACCATAGTTTGATGAAGTTAATATCCGTAGATTTTTCCAAGGATCTAAATCCCATGCCACCTCAGTCTTTGGTTGACAGATTATCCTCCAGACGGTCCGATGCAAACTACTGCCATGCCCAGACCACAGAAATTTGTTGAAGATCCTTTCAATATTGGATTGCAGACCTTTAATTATTTTTAACACCTGTAAAGCATAGAAAGGAAGAGAATTTAGCACACTTTGAATTAAAGTAATTGTGGATTTTTTCTCTTGAGTTTTTGGACCACCTCCTCATACATATGATTGGCACTTCTAGCTTTACTGATTTGGATGCCCAAATACTTCAGAGGAAAATTTTGTATAAAAAATTGAGTGAGGTCTTGAATCCACCTTTTCTTGTCTATAGAGACTTCTCTGCCCACAAAGCAGTCACACTTATTCCTCTTGAACCTCATGCCCGAGACATCCTCAGAATGTTTCTTTGTCCGACATTTCTTTTGCTGGCATTTGTAAAAATGATGATATCATCAGCATGGCCTAAGCGAGAAATTAACTGACTACCCTTAGCAAAAAAAGTCCGAGGAGACCTTTGCAAATTGTTATTCAGCATTCTAGAAAGATAATCCAGTGCTAGGATTAAAATCGTGGGGGAAAAGTGGATCTCCTTACTTTATACCTCTGCCTAATTTAAAGTGATCATGTGCTTGCCCATTTATAAGAATGGAGTAGAAGTTATTTTCCAAAAGCATTTGGATCAGATCACAGAAATTGGAGGAGAAGCCTTTTTCCTTCATAACAGTAAGGATGAACCTCCTGCTAATGCTATTGTGTGCGCTTTTCAAGTCCACTTTAATAATGTGATTCCCTTCTCTACATTTGTTATCAATGTTAAGCATGAGCTCTTGGGTAATCAAGATGCTATCAATGATATTTTTGCCTTTAATAAAGGCTGTTTGCCGAGGACTAATCAACTCAGTAAGAAGTTTCTGCATTCTAAGGAACATTATCTTACTAATTGTCTTGGAGACAACAGAAGTGAAACTGGTTGGTCTGAAGTTATGCCAACTACATTTGCCATTATGCTTGGGAATAAGAGCAACGTGTCACGAACATTTAGTCCCACATCGGCTAGGTGTAGGGCCGAAAAGCAGTATATATGTCCTAGGCTGCCCACCTCTCTTAAGAGCTCTTTTGGGAGCGTGACAAGTGGTATCAGAGCGGGGTACTGCCTGCCGGGTGTGGGGACTCTCCACGGTGTAGGGCCCTCGGTGGAGCCGATCCGTGACGAGGGCGTCACGTGATTGGGTGGAGGAGAATGTCACGAACATTTAGTCCCACATCGGCTAGGTGTAGGGCCGAAAAGCAGTATATATGTCCTAGGCTGCCCACCTCTCTTAAGAGCTCTTTTGGGAGCGTGACAAACGGCTGAACATCTGAAAATTTTGTGTGGTTGCTTGCCAGAAAAATCACTTTGAATTGCAGCACAAAGATGATGTTTATTGGTTTCCCAGCCACATTTATAGAAGACAGAAGTATACCCATCGGGACTAGCAGATTTATTGGAGTCAATTGAAGCATGGGCCTCCCATATCTCATTCTCATCAGGTAAAGTGGTTAGCTGAAAATTAGAAACCGTATCATTGTTTACAAGGAAATTGTGCTATTAAATTCAGTTAAATTGACTTCATAGGCAGCAAACAAGGTTTGGAAATATTTCACACCACTAGCAGCCATTTCATCTGGAGTATAGAGCCAACTTCCGTCTTGTTCTCTAATTTTCAGAATGGCATTAGCTTGTCTTCTGTGCTTTATAAAAGCAAGATAAAATTTTGAATTTCTTTCTCCCTCCACAAAGCCAGTATAGGAAATCATTTGCCTTGAAAATACTCCTCAATGTTAATGGCTTCATTTAATTAATTTGTGCAAGAATGAGCTCATTCGCTGAAACATCATTACAAAAGTCAATCTCCAATCTACTGACAAGGTCTTCACTCTTCAGCTCCATTATCTTCTTTTGAACATCCTCCCCAAATGTGTTCCAATTCCAAAGTGTATTCCAAGAATTTGCTGTGTGATCCCCCATTTAGCTTTCTTTAATGAACTCTGAATATTGAGCATGTGTACTCCACACATTTAAAAATTTGCAAGGAGTGTGAGAAGGCTTAGCAAGGATGTCCAACTATAACAAGGGTGGGGCATGGTCAGAAGCTATTCTGTTGAGGTGTGTTACAGCAGTACTGAAAATTCTTGAGCTAATTCCGGTTAATGAGGATTCTATCAAGTCTTTCAAAAGTTTTCCCCTCATCCAAGTGAAAGGGCATCCAGTGAAAGGGATGACAAAGAGGCTAGCAGAAGCGATGTTCTCAGAAAAAAGTGTCCATAACAGTGAGGTTAGGTGGTCTGCCACCCTTCTTTTCCACTGAAGAAATAATCATATTGCAATCCGCCCTACTGAGCCAAGCACCATCACAATTATCACTGATGTGATTCAAATTACAACATAAAATTTCACACGACTTTCTGGAACAGCTAAAATAAATAATGGAAATTAGAACAGAAAAATTCAGGATTGAATTTGAATGTGAAGAAATTGGGGATCATCCCAAATCAGTTGAACATAAAATAGCGTTCTCCCAAAGTAACCAGATTTTGTTTGTATATTTGAATCTGCCCAATTTCCTAACATGTCTATTAATGTTTATCTTCTTTTTCCAGCAACCATAGGTTCAAGGAATGCAAAAAACTTGAGGTTGTGACTCCTGATAAGACTAAACAATCTGTTAGAGGCATCCGCTTTGGCAGTGTCTCGAACATTCAAATAAAAAAATTAAACCTGGGGAACGAATCTACTCCCCCTGATTACCCTGGAAGGAACCCCATCGTCAATACTAGCAAGGATTCAGCAGCAGTATATCCATGGTAGTCAACGATAACATTGGGATCCACATAATATAGTTCCATATGTGCTTTGCCTTCAAGTCTCTTGGTTTTCTACACTTTTCATTCTTCTTCTAGAATCTGTTTGTTGCATCAAAATCACCACTGTTAAGTATTTTTATGAGCTTCAAAATCTGTTGGTATGGTGCTGCCCAGGAATCCTACATCAGTCTGCTGTATTGATCCCTTACCTGCTCTTGAAAATTTTGGTTTTCTTCAGGATTGGAAGCTGTTCCTAGGTTGCTATCTGAAACAACCAAGGCCCCTTGTTGAATAGTATGAGCCGGATGCTAAATTAATGAGTGGATGTTCCTCAGCACTTTTGCCACCATGTTTATCAATATCAGCAGGAATATTAGCCCTTTTATTCCTATCTTTTGAGCTGTTTCTGAGTTCAGGATGGACTACAAAACAATTCTGAAGATAGCGACCGAACATTTAGCTTTTGGTGTGGTGTAAAGGATTGTATTCAATTACATCTTTTTGCTAGTAGCCATTGTTATTAGTCCCTATGCATTCCTTGGCAAAAGGAAGAGTAATGCCGCTTTCCACTATAACTCTTGCTGTTTAAGGTCTACTGAAATTGTAGGTTGATAATGGCTTCCCAAATACTGCCCCAAAGTGAGTAGAATGCTTATTGATTGAAGAGGTGAAACCTTACACCAGGAAATGTAATCCAAAGAGGAATAATTGGAGGTTCAGTGGAAAGGTCAAAGTTTGGGGTTTATTTAAGTACTCTCATACTAGCATTTTGAACCAAGGCTTCTTAGACAGGAGTCTAGCATAGTATTCTTGTCTACCAAGCTTGATCACGATGTGTCTTCCATCTAAGGAGCTGACTTTGCATCCACCCAAAAGTTTAAGGCCACGAAGGTGTTTCTAATAATCTCCATTTTAGGATGTCCGTGAATAAATTTTCCAACCAAAGCAAAGCGCAAAGGTTCAGTAAGTAAATTAGTTTCAGTTTCAGAAAAGATCAGGGCAGGTTCTCCATTTTTGCCGGTAGCTTTTCTAAGGGGGTGTTTGGTACGCTATTTAAACATGAATTTATGTTTAAATATTAACTTAAATTTGCCAAACGCAAAAAAGTTGAAGTTAAATATCCTCGTTATTTAAATCCAAAATTTTATTTGTGTTAACGCTAATCCTAGCTTTATTAAATCCAATTATTATGTGGATTTAAATGATTTAATGGAGAATTTGTGATTTTTCGCTAAACACTCCAAAAAGATTTAATTGGATTAAATCTTAATCGAACCTAACACTTTTCTTGATTTAACCCTTTTGGATTTAAGGATTTCTTGATTAAACGACGTAAATCCGGATTTAATAAATTCGGTTGCGAGACGAATTCTTGATTTATTTTGCCGTCGCTCGTGACCTCCATCTCTGTCGCATTGATTTATCCAATTTATTGAATTTGATAAATCCTATTTGCATCCACACATCGCCTTAAGCCTTTTGATAGTCTTTGGAGGCCTAAAATCCTTGGAGGACAAGATGACAAGTTTAAGATATTGAATTTTTTTTTTTTAATTTATTTTTTATATTCAAAATTATTGTAGTGCGTCAGTGTAGATAGCAACAATTAATAGGCACTTTAGCATAGGCACCATAGTGGTTCTTATAGGATTTGTGCTGTCCACATTACATCCCTCATTATATATGTTTTGTTTTAAGCCTTCAAGTTTTGCCTTGGTTTGAATTTATGTATATTTTTACATTATATGACGGATACTGAGTTTGGCTTTATTTTGCATAAATTTCAAGGGCATGGTTGATTGAAACATGACAAATCAGAATTTTGAAAGTTGCAATCATCTTTGGAAGGCACTCGAATTCATTTTCTATATTTTTAAGAGTGATTCTAAGAATTCTATCGAGTAGTTTGTTTCGTTGGCAGTATTCTGTGGATCTCTTTACCAGAAATAATTTTGAGTATTTGTTTTGGTTAATATTGTGCATACCATGTCGTCCTCTCACAACCTTGTTCTTGGTTCTACACAAGGCAGTCTGTGTTGGAATATGTAAATATTTTATTGATTGATGGAAAACGTCATAGGAGTGCTTGGATGATTTAGGGATCGTTTAAGATCAGTTTTTTGGTTTTTTTTGTTCTTACAATCATGTTTATTTAGTGTGTTTTTTATATATTTTAAAATTCGTTTTCCTAAAATTATATCTTAATCAATCATGTTAAATATCGTTTGGTTCAAATCAAAACATATAAAAAATAAAATGAAAGTAAAAAAAAAAAAAGAAAAATAAACAAAAGCAATCCCAATGGCTTCCGAAGATTTTCAAGCTAGCTTGAGAATAAGTGGGACGTCAGCAACCCACATACTTGGTGAGAGAAACATGTCCTTAAAATAAAAACAAAAATTAAAAAAAAAAATTGAAAAGCAAAAGTGATCCCAAACAAGCCAACAGTCCTAACTGTCAGCAATCGGCACCTCAAGTGCAGCATTTGAATGAAAGAAACTGCAAATGAAAATTAATCTCACTTTTTTTTTTCTTTTTTTTTTTGGTTTATCAAATATTTACTGTGTTTCCATTTTGAGATTAGTACACATGTGGCTCTGTAATATCTTATTGCCTTTTTTAATTTACATATGATCAGGTTTTGGAGGAGAATTTGGACTGGGAGGATGTGCAGTGGTCTCAAACAGGCGTCTGGGTAGCGGGGAAGGAATATCCTTTAGCCCGGGTTCATTTTCTTTCACCAAATTAGTTACATGTGTATTTCATTGTTTGTATCATTTTTCCTTGTTCCCATGTAACATTTGTGCATTTCATTACGTGTAAGATGCATAAACTGCCGCAGTTTTAGGCTTCAGCCTTCAATCAAATTCAACTAAGGGGTCAGATTATTTCAGTGTATGAAGGATTCAGGGATCGTTATTTCATCTTTTTATTTAATACTGAGGCACATATTCCTCTAAAGCCCTCAAGTCGATTGAAAACCCAATCACTAGTGGCAAGCTATAAAAATAAACATTGATGTGAATAGCACGGGCACAAATAGCATCCCACCGTGCTATTTGCATGGCATAATAAAGCAAAATAGCCCATGAATGTTTAACTTTTATATATTTTAATTAATTTAAGTTATTTATATGAATAAAAACATTTTGCTGAAGGTTAGACTTTGTAATGACGATATTTTTTTTTAATTAGGTTCAGTTGACTTGTACTATTTTCCATACTATCTAAATAAAGCAGCTCGCCAGATTTGTAGGAAATAGAGATTATGATCTTCCTTGTAACTTACAATGCTCAAGTGTTCTATGATTATCTGTTAGGCAGTTTATAGCACGCACAAACAACCATTGTTATTTTCTTGACGAGGAATAAGATTAGACTGTTGTTGATAAATATGACTAGGGATCTCTACTTTTTTTAAGTTTATTTAGTGGTTGGTTCTTTTTTTTTTTTTTTTTTTTTTTTCTTCGACTCTTGTTAAAAAAAGGGATAAATGGAAATAAAATTTGTGGGATTTACATATATTTACATATTTTTTGTATTTATATATATCAAAATGTTTCTATATATATATATATATAACACCCAAATCATTGAATACACACATTTCTTGTAATATACTACTAATATGGACTTTGTTAAATGTGAAACATCTCATTTTACGTATGCTTTGTTGTGATTTGAAATGTTTAGTTTTATACATGCAAATATCAAATTATTAGATATATAAATACATAAGAATTGTACGTATATATACAAGTCTCGCATAATATTTTTCTAATTGGTATGTATACAAGTCTCACGTAATTTTTTCTCTAATATTATTTCAGTAACATCAAAATTTAATTTTTATAGTCTTCTATAAATCCACTTGCCCTTTTGCTTATAGTTTTAGTGATTGTTTATCTAACTATATGCTTATCATGGTTGCTAAAAGTTGAGTTCTCTACTGCATGAAGTGGTTGTATGACTGATAATTTATTAAAGGTCATTTTAAAATAAAATTGTCTGATAGACAAATGACTTTTATTTTGATAAAGAAATAAATGGTAAATTATGTACATCTCAAGTTGACTGGAAATTATATTTTGCTCTTATTAAGTTCTCTAAACTTTCATAATTCATTGGGCTCCACATGATTATATGAAATCATAATGAAATTTTTATGATATTGATAAATTTACATTGGTTGATTTTATTTTCCAGATAACTGCTAGTGAGATATTGTTATAATTTTTGGTTAATTTTTAAAAATTTATATGAAGCAAAATATTTTCTTATAGTTTAATCAACAAGAGCTGATTTAAAATAATTATTGACTATTAAATACTAAAGAGTTATAATATCATTGTTAATTTAATAAAATTTATTCTTGAAATGCTATTTGTAATAGTTTTTGGGAAAAGTGCAGTCACTCCAAGCGGACCGGTTATATTCTGTCAATTTTGATAAAAGTAAGTTCTGTAATTCTTTTATTTGGAGTCGGGAAGTGCTACAATGTTTTTTTTTAATTAAATTTGGAGACATGTTGCAGATAAAAAAAGTTTCTAAAATAATGATAAAATTTATTTCATCTATTTTTTTCATGATGCAGTCGGCAGTTAAATTAATATAAATATTACAATAACTGTCAAGTTTTTCAAAAATATAAAACAGCTTTATTTACCCCCATTCAAATAAGCTATCTGGGAGTTTTTTTTTTTAATTTAGAATTTTTTTTGTACTTCTAACTGTAGTAGTAGAGTTCCATATTCAGGGAACTATTGTTCTTGGCTATTGATTTAGACGTGCACGTGATCTACTACATTAACATTTTAGTGTATATTAGTATTACACCCTTTTTATTGATTTAGATTATAATGTTCCTTTTTAATTCTTGAGAAATAATTCTAAAGGCATGTTGGCTAAAATAACACTGAATATTTTGGCCAAAAGATTTTTAATTACAAATCAAATTTTGCGGCTTAGAGAAATTATATAAAAAAATGCATGATTTTGAGTTTAATACGGCTAAAAGTACAGCGAGACTAACCTAGTTGATAGTTGTCCATTAGAAAAAAATATTGCATTCGGACAACGACTACGATCCACTAGGATCGGAGGGAAAAAAAAAGGACTTCCTGTGGATCACAATCTTTGTCCGAGTGTAGTTTGCATTCTGACGCCGGACGTAAAATTTGTTCGTCCATTAGGTGGCAACTTTAGACCATTTTTTCTTTAATGAAGATTGAGTTTCATTGATGAGTGCTATAAGTGAGAAGTTTAATCCTTGTAGTAATTAGTCTAGTGAGTGGTTAAGTTCAAGCCTTCATGGTGACTTGATGATACTTGATTTTGGGTTGATTTAGTGGTTAAGGAAAGATTTATGTATTAGGAGATTTGTGGCATTGGGTGTATTGAGTTGATATATGCTTGATGACACTGTGAAGTGATTTTCATCTTTCATCATAACTTGATCAGCTTATTTTAGAGAAATATAATTGTCTACTAATTCTTTAATTTTTTTAGCCATTTTAAAGAATATGAGAAAAACAAATACAAGGAAATATAAAACCTAATTGGCTTGACTTGTTGAATTTCTATAATACTTCTATTTAAATGAGTGACATATACACCAATAATAGATATTTCTTGATGAGGCCTTGAGTAGCTATACATGTTTAGAATCACTTAAACTTTCTTTATTGATCTTTGATTATTTTATTGATTCTTTAATTTCATGTTCTTTTAAGATGATTAAGATCGACCAACTTTTAGTTAAAATCTTCTTTGAAAGATTATTGAGAAAATTTAGTGACTCAATTACTCATAAAGTTGTAATATTTGTAAAATCATCTAATTTATAACAAGCCACTTTAGTGAAGAAACTAAAAAGTAAAATTGGCAAAATAAGCTAAATTTAATTGAGAGTTGAGACTTCCTCTACAAGTTAGAAGGTTAATATCAAAATTAAATTTGCAAAAAAAATGACCCAATACAAATTCGAATATGTTCTTATGCAATAAAGAGACTTGTGCCTCCAGAAGTTATATGAGTAATGTCATTTTATAACAAAAACAACATTGAATAGAAGTTGGTGGCTAGATGTTAGACCTAACTTTACCAAGAGCAAGTTTGGAGAAGACTGGGGTAGCTATTAATAATTGTAATTTCCAATAATGAGAAAATTTTTGGAACGTCTTACTAACCAAGAAGAAGGAAGTTGTTGATAGAAGAAATAAGTCTCAAAACGAGTGATGTTAGTTTCTATAAGAGTGCACAATCATTAAAGGTTCTAATCATAATTGTTATGGTACTAAGTAAGATTCAACGATGAGAGTTGTATGGTTTGGTGACAATGTTAATTTTCAAGGTCATATTTAGGTGATAATGTGAATTTTCTAGCTCATATTAAGATAAGAAATGAATATGAGAGAAGTTCAAAATTTGAAAGTGAGCACATTTGATGCCATGCTTAGTTAGCTTAACAGTAACCTATCCAATTGCTCAATAAAATTATTATGGATGTTTATTAAGATACTGATATGATGAAAACAAACGTTACCATGGGAAGTAGTATTAAAAAACTTATTGAATGATTTAAATGTTGTCAGTTTCGAGATCATTCCTTGATGATTAATTAATAACAACATTATTCTTTTAGATGTAACCTAATTGAAATTTCATTACTTATCTATTAGATCAAAAATGAAATTGTACAATGTATTTGTTGATGTTGCAGCGGTGTAAAATTTGCGTACATAAAATTGATCTTATTTGACGTATCTCAAAATAATATTATAGAATGTTGATATTGATATTATATAACATAAGAAAGACTTATTTATTTTTAAATTTTTGTTTATTGCATGTTCTTTCACTTGGTTATTTTGTAGTGATAAATTTTTACAAATAAAATGGGATCTTCTCTTCATTGAGCTGATTTGTAATAAGATAATCTATACATTTGTATTTTATAATGTTTATTGGTTTATGTTCTTATTTTCAAATGTTTGAAATCGACATTCATTATGAAGTTAACCTTTATAAGAAGTTGAACTTGCATTGAATCAAATTAATTTAAGAATTAAATTCTCACAAACATTAACTAGAGCAATGGTAGTGCACATTTGGATTCTTTAAGTTTTTATAACTTCATGCGATTGAATTTTTTTCCTTTATTAAATGTTTTTCTAGTTTCTCTATGTTGTGTGCTTGAATCACTTCTTTTTCTTCTCATTTCCACCCTTCTCTTCAATTATTGTAAGTCTCTAAGCTTATTTTAGAGTAACAACTTGATTTAGACAATGAATTCTCCAGCAATACACTACAGTTTGAAGAGTTCCTCATCTAGCTATTCGATGATAAGTTTTATTTTTATCGATATGTTTTAGCCTTAGATTTCATATTCCTTATTTTTTCTAAGTTTTCAAGATCCCCAACTTCTATAAGATAGTTCTTACTTGAGTAAAGAAAACTCATTGTTGAGAATTTTTCAATTCATGGCTTTTATTTGGGCTAGCAGACCGTGAAGTCGTGCATTCTTCTACAACATGTTCATCATAAAGCTTTTTAAAAAGTTTGCATCTATCCTCCAGTTTTAAAAGACTATTGATATATAAAAATATTGAAATCTTTTTCTTTTTTTTTGGATAAATGCCTCATAGACTATCAAGACCATATCCACAAACTATTAAATGATCCAATAGAATTAAGACTGTTGATATTGGTTTGTCTTTTAGTAGAAGAATACAAACAATTCATGGAGATTAATAATGACTCATGCGCTGGCAACATTTGAGAGAATGATCTTGATTATAAAGAATATTATAATCAAACCCCAAGCAATTTTGTATATCTAGCTGAAATTCTTAAAATTTGGATTTACTTATTTATTTTGACGTGGACTCCTAATGAAAGCTTTGTCTTTTAGTAACTTATTTTGAGAGAAATCCTTTTATGTGTTTGGGTTGAATTTGAGATTGATCTAAAGATGAATATTATTGTATTATCAAGTACACACAAAAGTATGTAGTCACATAACTAAGTGATGAGTAGGTGTATCATTTTACAGGGACTAAGATATTAGGTGCTAAAATAAGGTTAATGTGTTACTGTCAAACAAACTGAAGATATGGTGATGATTTGAATTATGAATTAAAATTAAAAAATTAAATAAAACTAAAACAATAAGAAAAAAATTAAATAAGTATGATTCTTAGTCAAGCTAATTCAAAACTAGATTCACATCAAAATTTTATTGGAGTTTTTTTTTTCATTGGAATGTCTAGTTGCTAACAATCTTTATCTCAATTTGATCAAGATGGCACCTTCCTTTCTCTTGAAAGCATAAGGACCTATTTTTGTTTTCATAACCTCTTTATAATTTTCATAATAAACTTAATCTAAAGAGAATTCAATCAAAGCTCAACAAATCATTAAAAATACTATCTGGGTTTAATGTAGCTATTTATAAATCTAAGATGAGTTTGTTCTCTTCTTCTCAATTTTGAATTAACTGCTTAAACTATTAATTGATGAATAATTAAAAAAATGTGAATGGAGCACACAAAAAATTATGAGTTAATCAATATAAAGCATAAAATTTAACTGAATTATTAAAAAAAACACCAACTTTAATACTCATATAAATCTAATTCCTAGAAATGTGATTCAATTAATTAAAAAAAAAAGAGTGCACGGTGATTTTGTAAACTTAACAAAATGAACAATGAAGAAAAACACAAGAAATTAGAAAAATTTGGTATTGCAGACTCTCACTCTACTTTTCTTTCTTTTATCTTAGCCTTCTCTCAATTTTCTTCTAAAATCTCCATATGTTGGCTACTAAATAAATTCTTAAAATCTCTGGTAACATGTTCTCCAAAACATCCAAAGAGTTTATTAATTGGGGCTTGAATCAGTCTTCAATGTATTTAGAATCATCACCAAATTAGAGTAAAATATTACGTTAACAACTTATTAGCTCCAAAGAGCTAGGATTTGGAGCTTAAGTGCCAAGATCTTTCTTCGGGTGATAGACTTGTCACAAAGATGTCATATTATGTATTAGGATTACAAATAATTCCATTATGCATCATTTAAACTTTGATATGTTTGATAATAAACAAATGCTTGATTCCACATATTTTGTTATATATATTTTTTAAATTCATGTTTTCCTAAAAATTTATGTCAAATTATTAGTTTAAAAATTTTAAAATTGTATAAAATTTCATGAAATTTTGATGATCCATGTCTAAGAAAATACATATAGATAAACAATAAATTCGTCATCTTATGTCAGCGTTATGTGGCATTTAACCACAAATCAGACCATGAATTAATGCACAATTTTCCGACGGTGATCTTTGGCTCAATAATTGTTGGATAGATTTTGATGGCCACCCCATCAGACGGCTTCAGATTGCTCAAGCACCACCTTTGGAACCTATAAATAGGCAGCCCGCTGAAGAGGAATAGACTCTCAAACACTTAAACTCTCTAGTTATTATTTTTAGTGGAGGAAGAAGAAAAAGGGAAGCAATTCTCTGGCAGGCCTCCTCCTCCTGTGGTCAAGCCTTCTTCTCTAGTAAGTCTCTTGCTTAGTTTTTTTTTGTTAATTGAGCATTTAAAATTTAAAATTTTAATATAGCTTTAGACTAGTATAATCAACCCAACAGCCTTGGATTAGGCTTGGGTTTAGGTTCGACTTAGCTCGACTCGTACCTTGCATAACCCTAACTCACAGTCAAATCTAAATCTATCTGAAACCCTAAACTTGATTCAACCTTGGTGTAACCCAAATCCTAACCTACATCTAACCAAAATCCTAGGTCAGACCCAACACAGGTCTAATGTAAGCCCAATGTTGAACCTAACCTAAACTTACCCAAACCTAAACACTAACCTAAACATACATGCCTTATTAGTTTGGCTTATAAGGAATTAAGGGATTTTTGTAAAGTAGGAGTATAATGGATTAATAGTCGACCAGGGATACGGGTCACTAATACCTAAGGTGTCATTTAGTATTTTTTTATGCTTTCAAACTTATTAATAGTATCCTAGTAAAACTTAGATTTCTTCTTGGTTAAATCAAAAAATGGTCGACAATTCCGAGCAAGATTGAAAATAAATCATTTAGATATACAGATCTACATTGGAAATAACTTAATTGGTTTATTTTGGGAGGTTACATTTCTAATATTTCATTTATTCTTTCTAGGTTAATTTAAGTCCTCTGACGCCATACCACAAACCTTAATAATTTCTTAGAAGTTTTGTCAAGAGTATATTTCCATGAATTTTGCTTAAGGTTGCAAAGATGTAGACGTCCAAAAATAATTCTTAATTCATATAATATTTATTACTCTTAATAATCAAGTCATCAATATAACACTTGATTTGCTTGTGAATGAGCTCATAAATAATCATGACCATGGCTCGTTGGTAAGTAGCAATATCATACTTCAAGCTACAAGGCACAAATTTGTAGTAATAAACTCCCACATGGTTCATGATGCAATATGTATTTCATATTTAGAAGCCAATTTGATTTGATTACAGACTTAGGACCAATCCATGAATAAGAAATTATTGTTGACCTCACTTTTGTTGAGGTTTAGTCTCTCTTCTTTAGGAGTCTAGGATCTAGCCATAGGACTTTTCTGCTGACTATCCTAGAAGACTAGTGATGGAACCCTACCCATTAGAAATTCCAAACACTTATTTACTTTTCTTGGAGTTCCATATGTTTTGTTCTAACCTCTAGCACTTAGTGGGATGGGGCCAAACATGAGAGAACTCAAGGAGGGTTCCCAAAGGATTATCTGACCATTGGGTTAGCTCTGGGTGGTGTGGCCTTGGTCAGTCTTGCACACATACACAACCCCACACTTTCACTCACAACTCAAAACCCTAAAACCAATCACCCTTAACTTGTTCGAAACTCATGTTGGTGTTCCCCAAAACCAAGGCCCTAGGCTAGGCACATGGAGGATCCAAAATGAGATCTCCCTTGGTCCTATGGCTCAAAAGGGTAATTCTATGATTAACATTCTCAAATGATTCCAATTTTGCTAGATTCCCAAAATTTGCCTTTTATCCCCATACTTCCCCAAAATTACAAAATTTCCCAAAACCCTAATTTTCCAAAAATTACCGAAATTCTCAAATTATCTTCAAAAACCATTACAAACCATTCCAAGCCATTCAAAATTGTCAAAAAACTCCAAAATACTCAAAAGTCCCAAAATACCCCCAAAATTCCCAAAATGCCCCTCATGACCCAATATTTCTCAAAATTTCCAAAATCAATCCAAATGTTCCCAAAATCAATTTAACCACCTTTTAACCTTGATTGCACCCAAATAGGCTAATTTTGACTAAAATTCACAAATTTCCCCTAAAGGCCTAAAATCCCAAAATATTACAAAATTTCACCAATTTCAATTTCAAATAAAAATTCATCATGATTATTCCTAATTAAAACCAAATTGAAGCCCAATTGAACCAATTTTTAAACCATAATTTCAATTTTGAGCCAAAATCCCCAATTTGACCCTAAGCCAAAACTCCATCAAATTGAATTCCCTAACCCATTCAATTTCACTAAATTCACTTCCTATACCCTTCATAACAATCCCCTAGATCATTTTGAACTCTCAATTAGTCTAGAACTAAGCTGAAACCTAACCCAAATCCAAACTAAATCAAACCCCAATTTAATTCAAAATCCAAAACCTCCCATATTGAACATCAAATCCTCTCCAATTTCTACCCAATTGACTTCCAAATGCTTTATGAAAATCCTAAACTAAATTGAACAATAAATTAAGCCAAATTAAAACTCTTGCCTAGCTTAGTCCAAGCCAAACCCAAGGATTTGAAACCAAACCCGAAACCCACATGGAGCCCTTTGGTCTAGCCCAACTTGAACCACCACATCTGTCATTTGAACTCTAAGACCCAACCTAGATCCTTCTAGCCCAGCCCAAGTGAGTTATGGACCAAGGCTCCCTTGATTTAGGGAATCTCTTCCAATATTTGGCCAAGTGAATTAATCTTTGCCATCAGAAATCAAACCTCCAAGCCAATCACATGTGAACCATCCTCTGGCTCCCCTAACCCAGCTCGCCACCACCTCTGCTATGATTAACCAATCTAGTTGTCAGAAAACCCAAAATCGAGAGATCCATCCACATAACTCAAACCCAATTGCACCCATCCAATGTAGATCACCCCCATTGGTCACTTACACAGTTCAGCCCTCCACCTAAGCATCACCTTGCACCCACTGGTCAGCCCAATTGACCACTCCTTCCCCCTCTATTTAAATACCACCACCTTACAACCAAGTATAGAGAAGAGCCAATTCCTTAGGGAGACTCTGCCAAATTCTTCTAGTGCTTCTCCAGAACTTTCTAAGCTCAAGCCCACCATTCTCCAGCCAACTCCCCCACTGCTGGAGGCCAATTTCTCCACCCAAAAATCACCCAAAACATGACATATTTCAGTCACCCCATAAACTTCCAAAACATTTAAATTGATTGATCCTTGACCTTTCATAGAATAAACGTAGAAGATCCCTACTGAAATCCACATCTCGAGAGCCCTCTGCACCAGACTTCTACATTGTCCACACCACCATCAGGAGGAAGTCCTACACAATCCCATTCCCTACTCAATTTGGCACTTAGAGGAGGTTCGCCAGCTCTGAATGAAACTTCAGAACCATCCCAATCATGGCCTCACCTCTTGGGCTAAAAAGTAGACCTCTCCCCCTCAAACTGAGCTCGGTTTGAGCCTTTTTGAAGAAAAGTTTAATTTCATCGATGATTAGCTGTATAGATGTGTTATTCTGGACTAGATGAATGTGTAAGAACAAACCTCATGTGATTTGGTTAAGTATCGAGTGAGATATTAGGGCTAAAAAGTTTATGGCTCATGGGTTACACCAATTGAAGACGATGACCAGGGATCGTCCGATCGCATTAAAGCAGAGCCGCATGGTAGCTAATGCAGAAGGTAACATCCAATGGGAGCATGCTGCGTGGTCTTTTCAGAGACTCCTAGGATGCGTTGGCAGCCGTGTGGATAAGTAGATAATTAGGGTATTTTAATTTATTTAAATACTGAACTTTAATAATTTTTAACTTGGTGTAGAAAAATATAAAATAAAATAAAATTATTCTGTTGCTCAGTGAATAGAGAAGAAAATTATGAATGAAAAATAAAAATTATTTGTCATGTATTTTATTGTTAATTAATTAAATACTTCAGATTGTATTTTAATTATATTTAATAAGAAATAATCATCTTTGGCTTGAAATTTGGAGGGCTAATTTTTTATATTGTTAGAGATGTTCTCTCGATTTTTCCAAATTCGGAAAACACCTATAACCTTAAGAGCCTTAATTTTTAAGTCCAATTGTCTATTTTTTAAAAAATAATTATATAAATTAAATTAAAAACAATATGAGTTTTGTTTTGGTAGGTTTCCTAAGGTAAGAGGACATTGCGAAAATTGAATAATTATGTTACTTTAGCTAATTAAGTCTTTAAAATTCATAAAAAATTAAATAAATATTATATAGTTGAAAAATTGTATTAAATGATTCTACACTATAAATAATGGTTATTTTGACTCACTATAAAAATTGAAATCCCATTTGAATTGATTTAATCACTAAATTTTATTTTTCAAGTAAAATGGGATTTTTGTATTAAAATAATTATAATAAATAGAATATAATTAAGAAAATTATGAAAAGTAGTTTTAAGTGTTCCTTGTAATCGAGAGAACCTAAGAAATTAAAATTGATATTAAATAAATAGTTCATTTTGAGCTACTTTTTTTAAAATAAAAATAATTAAAAATAATTAAAAATTTTAAAAAATATAAAAAATGCATGAAAATATTCCTAATTGTTCGCTGATCATTTGCGAACCTTTATAATATTTTTCATAATTTTTCTAATTTTGTTATGTATTCTTAAAATGCTAAAATGTATTTTTCTTAATTTTCTTCATTAAAATAATTGAAATAAATAAATATAAAGATCATAAAATGAAAAGTTTGTTTCTCTAAGTTCTTTAAACTTAGAAAGATTTAATAAAAATATAAAAGGTAATTTTTCGAAATTAATTTTTATTTTTGATTTAATTAATCACTAAAATCAATAAATAATTATAATAATTACAATATAATTTAAAGAATCAGAAAATTTGGTCTAAGTGTTTTTCTGACCTATGTGAACCTCCAATAACTTTTCCATAAACAGAAACTTTACTTTGAATAATTAAATGAATTAAAATTGAAAATCCTTATTTTGAAATGGAATAATTATTAAAAATTAAATAAAAATAATAAAATCATAATTTCACCTTAGATATTTTAATTAACCCATGAGTGGGGTAACTATGAAATTTCAAATTCATTTGAGTTGTATTTAATGAATTATGAAGTGGAGAGCCCTAGGGGCAAAAATGGTAATTTTGGGATTTTAATACACTAGTTAAATTTCAGGTTAAGCTAAAGGGTAATTAAGCAACTTTTATCATGATAAACTCTTTTGGATGTTTGAAACATAATGGGTTAAGTGGTAGAAATCAATTTATCCTCCTTTTCACAATAAGGGTAAAATGTAATTTTATAAATTGTTGAGGCTTGTAAGTTAGCTTGATTGGGTGACACTAAGGTAGTGGGCTTAGGTTAGGAAGATAATAACTTACTTATTTGAAGCCCCTAGTTGGTGATTAGGTGATAAGTGTGATCCTTTAATAAGAATTGAACCTCATTTAATATAACATTTTAATTATTGCAAATATACCTTGAAGATCAGATTTAAGGGCTTAGTAGTGAGTAGGCCTGATTTAAATTTGTCTTATGGTGATAAGATAAGAGTAACTTGATCAATCAATCAATCACGGGTATAAAATCATTAATGACTTGAGCTTGCCTTAAGGGCATCTACTTACATAAATCTAAAATAGAACATCGAGTGAACACTTATTTACCCTACCCATGGGTTAATTAAAACATCAATGTTCATTAAGCACAAGATAAAACTTTACCACTAAACTTTAATTGGAGATGAATGATTTATTAATATAATAAGTTTAGAAGAACTCAGAATGATTCAAAAGATTTTAAAAGTTGTTCATCATTGTTCCCCAAGCACTTTTATGATCTCTTAAGTGTTTTAGAGGACAATTAAACTTGTTATGGTTTGATGAAGAAATTCATCCTTGAAATCATTTACGTCCCACCAAGTTATGCCTCGGGGACCGTTAATTCACCTAAATCAATAAAAATACCTTAAAAAACCTATCCGACATTTCTAATCTAATGCTTAAGGACCAGATTTTTCTCTACGGTATTTAAGTCCTTGTGACCAACTGGGAGAGAGAGTAGGAACAAACCTCATGTGATTTGGTTAAGTATCGAGCGAGGTATTAGGGATAGAAAGTGTATGGCTCATGGGTTACACTAGTCGAAGACGATGACCATGGACCGTCAAATCGCATTAAAGCGGAGCCGCATGGTAGCTATGCAGAAGGCAACATCAAATGGGAGCATGTTGCGTGGTCTGTACGGAGACTCCTAAGATGCGTTGGCAGCCGTGTGGATAAGTAGATAATTAATGTATTTTAATTTATTTAAGTACTGAAAATTTAATAATTTATAACTTAGTGTAAAAAAACTATAAAATAAAATAAAAATATCCTGTTGCTCAGTGAACAGAGGAGAAAATTATGAATGAAAAATAAAAAATTATTTGAAATGTATTTTATTTTTAATTAATTAAATACTTTAGATTGTATTTTAATTATATTTAATAAAAAATAATCTTCTTGGCTTGAAATTTGGAGGGCTAATTTTTATATGGTTAGAGATGTTCTCTGATTTTTCCAAAGTCAGAGAACACCTCTAACCTTAAGAGCACTACGTTTCAAGTCCAATTGTCTATTTTTGTTTAGAATAGTTATATAAATTAAATTAAAAAAAAATATGTGATTTGTTTTGGTAGGTTTTCTAAGGTCAGAGGGCTTTAAGAAAATTGAATAATTATGTATATTACTTTAGCTAATTAAGTCGTTAAAATTCAAAAAAATTTAAATAAATATTATATAGTTGAAAAATTGTATAAAATGATTCTACACTCTAAATAATGATTATTTCGACTCACTGTAAAAATTGAAATGCCATTTGAATTGATTTAACCACTAAATTTTATTTTTCAAGTACAATGGGATTTTTTTGTTATAATAATTATAATAAATAGAATATAATTAGGAAAATTATGAAAAGTAGTTTTAAGTGTTCCTCGTAATCAAGAGAACCTAAGAAATTAAAATTGATATTAAATAAATAGTTCATTTTGAGCTACTTTTTTAAATTAAAAATAATTAAAAATCAATAAAAATTACAAAAATATAAAAATGCATGAAAATCTTCCTAATTGTTCGCTGATCATTTGGGACCCTTTAGAATACTATTCATAATTTTTCTAATTTTTTTAAGTATTTTTAAAATGACAAAATGTATATTTCTTATTTTTCTTCAATAAAATAATTATAATAAATAAATATAAAGATCATAAAAAATGAAAAGTTAGTTTCTCTAAGTTCTTTAGACTTAGAAAGATTTAATAAAAGTATAAAAGGTAATTTTTTGAAATTAATTTTTATTTTTTATTTAATTAATCACTAAAATCAATAAATAAATATAATAATTAAAATATAATTTAAAGAATCGGGAAGTTTGGTCTAAGTGTTTTTCGACCTAGGTGAACCTCTAATAATTTTTTCATTAACAGAAACTTTACTTTGAATAATTAAATGAAGTAACATTGAAAATTCTTATTTTTAAATGAAATAATTATTAAAAATTAAATAAAAGTGATAAAATCATAATTTCTCCTCAAATATTTTAATTAACCCATGAGTGGGGTAACTATGTAATTTCGAAGTCATTTGAGTTGTATTTAATGAAATATTAAGTGGAGAGCCCTAGGGGCAAAATCGTAATTTTGGGATTTTAATACACTTGTTAAATTTTAGGTTAATCTAAAGGGTAACTGAGCAATTTTGATCATAATAAACTCTTTTTAATGTTTGAAACATAATGGGTTAAGGGGTAGAAATCAATTTATCTTCCTTTTCACAATAAGGGTAAAATATAATTTTATAAATTGTTGAGGCTTGTAAGTTAGCTTGATTGGGTGACACTAAGGTAGTTGGCTTAGGTTAAGAAGATAATAACTTACTTATTTGAAGCCCCTAGTTGGTGATTAAGTAATAAGTGTGATCCTTTAATGAGAATTGAACTTCATTTAATTTAACATTTTAATTATTGCAAATATACCCTGAAGATCGGATTTAAGGGCTTAGTAGTGAGTAGGCCTGATTTAAATTTGTCTAATGGCGAGCAAAAAAGAGTAACTTGATCAATCAATGAATCACGGGTATAAAATCTTTAATGATTTGAACTTGCCTTAAGGGCATCCACTTACATAACTCTTAAATAGAACATCAAGTGAACACTTATTTACCCTACTCATTTTAAAACATCATTGTTCATTAAGAACAGGATAAAACTTTACCACTAAACTTTAATTGCATATGAATGATTTATCAATATAATAAGTTTAGAAGAACTCAGAATGATTTAAAGGATTTTAAAAGTTGTTTTGAGTTGTTCCCCAAGCACTTTTATGATATCCTGAGTGTTTTGGAGGACAATTAAACCTATTATGCTTTGATGAAGAAAATCATCATTGAAATCTTTTAGGTCCCACCAAGTTATGCCCCGGGGCTCGTTAATTCACCTAAATCAGTGAAAATACCCTAAACTACTTATTTGACATTTCTATCCTAATGCTCAAGGACCTGGTTTTTTATAAGGTATTTAAGTCCTTGTGAACAACTATGAACATTTGCTTTTGCCACATGTGGATCATTGGAAAGGAATAAGTCTGAGTTCTAGGTAGCTAGGGCAATGACGATAGTGCTAATATGTGCTAAAATAAGGGATCTGATACGATGTGGGAATTTTAGAATGGTATCTCTTACCTCAAGGACCTTCAATAAGAGAGAGGAAAGGACCAACGATACTATTCATCGAATCTTGGTGGGATTGTTGCCCCCGACACTCTTAGGTTGGAAGTAGTCCTTGCTTGATTAGAGTGACTAACATTTGGATTACACTACTTGACAAAATAAAAATAAAATTTTTTCTATCTATTAAAACAAACTATGCAAGAAAAATTTTAAATAAAAGAGTAATGAATTTTGATAAAAACCTATAAAGGTCCATTGTTAGTCATTTGGATTAAGGTTGGGACTGCTGTCTGTAGGTTGTCAAGCTGGTAACACTTACACAACAGTAGGAAGCACACCATCCAGCTCTGAGCCCCCACATTTACTGATGTATTATAACTAGTTTTGGTTTTCCATGTGTGACCATGGGTTACTTGTTCATATCTTTTATGACACACTTCTTCTACTCTTCTTGTACTAGATTTTTCTTGCTCCACTTAATTTGTTTTTCTGCAATTTATTTAAATTTCCTACAAATTATATTATGCTTTATGTACTAACCATGCAGTGGTAATAGAAGCCCAGGTATGTTTTTACATTCTATTTACAACATTTCACTTTTTTGCACTTTATTTTTCAGTACATTTCATTTAGCAGCGATTTAATTTTCCATGCATACCTGTAAGAAAAAACAAATGGAACAAAAACACATTTAAAAAAAAAATCAAATATAAACTTATAAACATAGTGAACTACCTTAAATCACTCTTTTTGGATTACGGGAATCCCTCTGATGAGGTAACCTACGGTTGCTTACAAGGATTCACTGGTTTAAACGAGTGTAATAGCCTGTTTAGACTAAATCAATCCGAGAGAAAATAGTGGTGCAAGAATAAGGGAACCGTATGATCTTAACCATGTCTCTTTAATTAAATTTAAAATTTCCCTAAATAAAAAAAGCATAACAAAAATAACAACAAAACTGAAAACATTATAATACACTTGGTAAAACCTTTTGAACCTTGAACTTTAGGATTACTACTACAACGAGAAGCTCGGAGCATGCATTGTGGGCAACACAATGAGGATCTGCAGAAGGACATATTCGAGGGAGCAAATCAGGCTACGACAGCAAATCCTTTCCTAGAAATAAATAATGAGCCATAAGACTTCGAGGTAGTTCGTCTAGCACGACGTCAATCCTCTACTCGTCTTTAGCCTTTTGTGCAACCATATTGTACAATATAAGCCCTAACTCGTTTTAGGATTTCAAGGTCATTGATCAGTACGATGTAAGTCCTCTAATTTTCCATGATATTTTTATGATCGATATCATGCAAATGTAAGCCCTATATAATAAAATTGGCAGGATGAAACATTAAATAATTTCTCTTCGAAATTGAAGCCAAACCATTGGATAGTTTGAGAAGTCACCCGAGGTTCTCCTCAGAATTTGTTAAATCCCCTACCTTTCCTTCTCTCTGATTTCACAAAAATTGTTCCAAGTTTGACCATTTGATATTTACTATGACCGACCTTGATAGCCCTAAACATTGAAACTCATGAAGACACTACCTCTAATCTAAATCAAGAGTTTTTTTAGGTGACTTCAGTTTCTTAAGATGTAATTAACTATAAGGGCTTGCCCTTATAGGAATCTTTATTTTAATTATCAACCACTACATGTAAGCCATGACCTTATCTCCGATCTGCCCTTAAAAGGTCAAGAAATTCTAGAGTGTTGGTTTGAAACTGATCAAATTTTATCGTGCTTCCCCTTCTTCTAATTTTGAAATTTGCATACATCTTGAAGAAAGTGATCCTAATGAATTAATGGAATTACCAATTGGTTACTTTTCCCCTTGTGTACAAAAGTTAATTAGTAAGGTTATGTGCCAAAATGGATGTCGAATGATAACCTACAAATTTTTGAAAATTATGGAATGTTAAAGGATGAACTCTCAAATTAGAAGACCAGTCGATGACTCAGAATTTTGCATGATTGTTACTAATGGATAAGAAGAAGTTTTTTTTGTTTTGATTTTAAAGATGAATTTAAAGATCAGCCCATAAATGATGCACCACCAGAATTCAAGGAGGAAATCAAAACTACAGTAGATGATTTAAAGGAAATCAACCTCAGGACTGAGGAGTAGCCCTGACCCACTTTTATAAGTTCTTTACTTAGCAAAGAAGAATCTACACATTTGATCAAGTTATTGTCAGAATTCAAGGATTGTTTCACATTAAGCTACTACAAAATGCCAGGATTGTCTCTAGAAGTTGCAGTTCATATGCTTGGAGTAGATCGAAGTATAACCCCAGTGAAGCAAGATCCCGGAAGATCGCATTTTGATATAGAACAACAAGTCACCACCTAGGTAAATAAATTGATAGACGCTAAATTTATGCGGGAGGAGCAATACCTGACATGGTTAGCCAATGTTTTGTCGGTTAAGAAGAAGAACAGATAAATACGAGCGTGTGCCGATTTTAGGGACTTAAACAAAGTATGTTCAAAAGATGAGTTCCCTCTACCAATACCAGAGCTGATGGTGGACATCGTATCATCATACAAAATCTTCTCCTTCATGGATGGATCATCAGGCTACAATCAAATTAAGATGGCTCCCAAAGATGTAACACTCACAACATTCAGAACTTTGGTTGGAATCTACTATTACACATTGATGTCATTTGGCTTGAAGAATGCCAGAGCAACTTATTAAAGAGAAATGACAAGGATCATCGATGACCTTATCCATAACCAAGTGGAGTGCTACGTGGATGATTTGGTCATCAAGAGCAAGCAAAGGGATAACCATTTATATGATTTGAGGATTGTGTTCGAATGATTACGTCAATATAATCTCAAAATGAATCCCTTAAAGTGCACCTTTGGCATTACTTTCGAAAAATTTCTAGGATTCATTATCCATCATTGGGGAATCAAAATCAAACTAGATAAGATTAAAGCTATCTTAAAAATACCGCCCCATAAAATCATAAAACAACTACAATCTTTTAAAGAAAAATTAGCGTACTTAAGATAGTTTATATCTAATATATCGAGAAGGTGTCAGCCCTTTTCTAATTTACTTCTAAAGGATGCAATGTTCTTTTAGGGAGAGCCGTGCCAGTGGGATTTCGAGGATATTAAAAAGTATCTAAAGATGCTGCCTATTTTGGTAGCTCCTATCCTTGGTAGACCGTTGATAATTTATACTGCAGCCTTATATGACTCTCTCGGAGCCCTACTAGCTCGAGTCAAAGATGAGGGTAAGGAAAACACGCTCTATGACTTAAGTCGAAGTCTAATACCGACAGAGGTAAAGTATACTCCTATTAAGAAGAATTCCGATGATTTTATTTTCCTTGCTCAGAAGCTTAGGCACTAAAGGCTTTCTCATAAGGTTAACCTAATTTCGATAGTTAATCTATTGCAATATCTAATGATCCGATCAATACTTTCTGGTTGTTTAGTGATCCCCGATAAATGCATCTGTGCCAAAAACTTGGTACCGTCCGGTAAATGCAACGGCACCAAAAACTTGACTCCGCTGGATAAATGCGCTGATGATTTTAGATATGAAAATTTTGATTTTATAATATAGAATACTACGCAAGTATACGCATCATTTATCAAGTAATATAAGACTTTTCTAATTAAGCCCCGAGATATCGAACCCACAGGGAAAATGTAAAATCTTTAATGAAATCAGAAAAATTATCTTTTTACTTTTTGTTATGGCTTTTGAAAGTATGTGTTGATTTTGAAAGGTTTTCAAAGTTGATTTGTCTTTTGAAATTTTCTTAATAAAATTTTAAGCAAGAAATTAAAATTATAATAATAAAAAAAAACACTGGATGTAAAATAATATTAACTACAATATCTTTTTCTTTCCTTTTATGAAGTAGTAATAATTCTTAAAGTATTGTTGTGGAAGTATTTAAATTTATTGTGACAGATAGAAGCAAATGTGTTCTTTACCCTTACTTGGTTCTATAAAGAACATAGGTTAATTTGAAATTTTTATTATTTTGAACATGGTTAAGCGGGGAAGATACCAGGTCTCTCACTCTAGAGTTCCCTCGATTCCCACCACTCTGGGGCTAACTTCTCATAAAAAACTCAAAACTTCAAACCAAATTAGGGGTTTTAGCTCGTCACTCTAAAATCCTCTAATTTTACTCCCTTCCATAAAAATATCTTCTAATATTACATTCAATTATATGGACTACAATTCTCACCCATATAATTGCATGTGATTCTTACTAAATTTTGTGAGACAATACTGCATTGGATCTTACATAATCTCAAGAAATTTTACAACTTAACAGGCCAAATTAAGAAATAAATAATGTTTTTAGAATTAATCTTCACAACTTCTTCCAACTTTTAAACACTTATAATTTCCACAACAATTCTTTATAAATTAATTACTTCTCCATTTAAGAAAGAAAAAGAAAAAGTAAACTACTCAGAATGCATTGATAAAATACAAAAACAAATTCATTTGAAATTAAAAATAATAAGAAAAATAACAAATGAAAGCAAGTATTAATAAAAAGATTAAAAGTAAACACTTATCTAAAAATCCTTTCCACAAGACTAAGGAAGTTCCTCTAAAACTTTGACTCTTCTCTAAACTACTCCTCAGAGCAAGTCTCCTAACTCCGATGACTCAGAATACAGACTTCAGACTTTAATAAAAACTAAACTAAAAGAAAGAAAAGAAGTGGGAAGAAGAAGACTTCACTCTGACCCTTTTCTTCTTTCTACTCTCTACTCTTACTCTTAATAAAAACTCTCACAAAATAAAAGTAAAATACTGTAAAAACTATCTTCAAAATGCAAGTGGAAGAGCACTTAGTCATTCCTAAGACTCTCTTTAAATAGTAAACCAAAAGGTGCCTTGGTGTCTCTTCAAAATGTGTCCAGATTCGATGTATCTACCAAGGAACGCACCCCTTCATTCAAACTTGCCGCCCAAAGGAAGTTATGGTAGTTTCCACCAAGAGTTATACCCCATCCCCTTTGAAATTGGCTCCAAATTCATTTGAATTTCGATTTTTCACTGTGGCGACTAAGCGCCGGCCCAGCCAGTGCCAAAATTTTGATTTTTCATTATTTTTGCTCCAAATTTGATCCAATTTTTCTCCTTTCATCATGACCATCTATTTTCATCATACCTGCAAGAAAAACACAAAATACCTTCCCTTAAAGTGCAATATCATTAAAAATAGGTATAAATGTGCATAAAAATACTATATATTTTAGGTGTATCAAAATCCCTCAAACTTAAAATGTTACTTGTCCTCAAGTGAAAATTAATCTCATAGAAAATTTTAGCATGCAAATTATGTAATGAGTTTCTTAGGAAGATAACAAAATTTTGTTCTAGAAATGGAATAGTCCAATTTAGAAAAAATTTCAGTAATTAAAACTAACTTAAAGTTTAGAAAGATCATAAGTAAAGGAAAATGACAAATAAAAGTTTCTATCTAATTCAAAAATATTTGTAGATTCTTCAAAATTTAGGACTCAAACACTTATTTTTCTCACTTAAAAATCTTTATTTGAAAAATAGTTTTACTTACTATATTATAACCTTAAGCTTTAGATTTTCTCTGAACTTATATCTTAAACTTTAGGTATGAAACCAATTTTTGATTAGGCCCTTAAATCCTCAAGCTTCTCCTCCCTTTTCATATACTATTTTTCACTCTTTCATTTTATAAGGACAAGGATTACTATATCTGGATAGACCTTTAATGATTTTGAATTTCACCCTTCCATTTAAAATAAAGGTCAGATATACATCTTTCACTTAAAAATCATAATAATAATATTTGAAAATTATTCTTCAATAAAAGAAATTTAAGCTTTGAAGAATAAAAGTCAAATCTTCTATTTATCCAAAAATACAAAACTTTTTACTAAAGATAGTTTAACTTTATTTAACACTTCTTCATTAAGAAAATTTTAACTTTAAGTTTTTCATGATTACTATAAATTTTAACTAAATTCTTTTATTCATTTCTATATTCAAAATTTTGTTCCCCTAATATAACTTCATGTACGTAATTATTCTCTATCAAAAATAAGATTTATTTTTAAGTATTCTTGAGAATCAAATAAAATTTTAGGTTTTTGAAAAATCTTTGTTTTTAAAATTCCCCCCCAAAATTTAATTTTTTTAAATAAGATAAAAAAATTTAAGCATAAGAAATGATATATGGGTGAGAAATAAAAACTAACATATCATGCTTGCAGGAATTTTTAATATCCTAATATGCAAGTATAACAATTTAAATAACAGGAGTAAAATGAAATCAAATTTAGTTTTTTAGTTTTTTTTTAATAAGAAAAGTAAAAATTTCAGAAGACTTCTGCAGTAGTGGAGGTTTTCAAAGAAAATACACACCAACTAAAATAACACACTGATACAGATAATAGATGATAATATAATTTGAAAAATTTTAAACATTTAGTTTCCTAAGTTGAAGTTCCCAATATTGGTTTATAATCTCCTAACAGTTTTTGAATTAAGGTACACACTATTAAAAAATCTGACATAACATACACATTAAAACATTTAATAATACACACTATCACAAAGCAACATATAAATCCACAATAAAACAACAACAATACCTGAATATGCATAACAGATAAATAGTATAACTACAATATGCATATTATCAAGGTTCACATCATAACGCAATCATCAAACAAAACACTAGATAAAGTACACAGTAACACAGTATAAAAACACAATAACTAAAAAAACAACATACATCTACTCTTCATCCTCATCATCAACATTTTGCTCGTTCCAATCCCTGGATGGCACATAAGGTATATAGTATGGATGAGGTGACATCTCAACACTCTGATCACCTCTAATCAGTCTATCTAAATATTGCTGATAACTCTCCTCATACTCATCGTGTTTCACAATATATCTTTCTACATTGTCCATCTTACCATCAATATCTCTAACATGCTCATGAGTAAGACTCACTTTTTTCAAAATTTTTCTTAATAAACCTGTCTGTGAATCAGTAGATGATGATGCACGTGAAGTAGAAGCACGAGAAGTAGATGAAGCAGAAGCAGAAGCAGAAGCAGTAGAAGCCCTACCAAATCCTCCTCTCCAACCAATATCTGAATGTACAGTGTATGAACCAACATTTACACTGGTAATAGGTCTCAATGGCTGAAGTACCTCTTCCCAGGTTTCAAACTTCACTCCAGATCATTCACATAGTGAATGAATCAAGAAAGGAAATCCCATACCTGCAGTAGTGGTGGATCTAGCACTGTTCAAAACATAATCATAAATTATTCCTCCAATGCCAATAGGCTTCCCTTGTTGAATACAATGGTTCAACACAACTCTTTCTCTTGTTACTTCACTGGTGTGGCTCGAAGGTAACAACTTAGATGAGATAAAATAATACCATGCCTTAGAAATGACATTCAATTTGGAAACAGGAATGTTCACTCTTCTATCATTTGTTATTTTCCATAACACTCTTCCATCAGTCAAAAATTCCATGTTCTCATCTAACTCTCCTTCCGTAGGATGATAGTTAGAATAAAAACAAAACATGTCAGGAGGTAGTCCATAAAAAGTATTGATTGCCCCAGAAGAAAAGTTAACTTCATTCCTCCTAACCATCACTTGATTTTCTTCTGCAGCAGGCAAATTTGCATAAAATTCTTGAACCACATAAACAACAGCAACAGTAATTTTACCAGTTCCTTCTAGAAATCATTTCTTCAATCACCTCTCCTGGTTTGCTAAACACTCGCTCAGGAATCAACTTACGTGACTGCAATGCATCGAAGTATCGTTCCTCAGCCCTCAAACTAACAAATTTGTCAGAATCAAACTTCGTCTTTTCTCATGAACGCTTTAACTTTGGAGCCATCTCTAAAAATTCACAAAAAAAAACTCACCATAAATTCCAAAATTAAACTAAACTTGCTAAATTATCTTTCAAACGATATTTTCACTAAATCCAAGCAATTTCTCAAGTTTTTCCTCAAATTTTCACTATGAATAGTGATTTTAAGATTTTTCTTAATGTAATCAAAATACAAGGTGAAAATAAAAAATTTTACTTAGGAGTAGTGATCTTACCTCAAGGAATCCAAATCTAATAATTTTTGTTGAGATCGGCTCTTAAATGATCCACAATATGATGCCCTAGCCTCTCTTTTGCGATAGATCAAAGGTTGAAGACGATGCGGTGGTTTAAAAATGGCATTTTTCGGGTTTTTAACTGTTGGGAACCAATTTTTGCTAACTGGCGCCTAAGCGCGAACTATCGGCGCTTAGCCGCGAACTATCGGCGCTTAGCCACAAAATATGGCGCTTAAGCACCGGCACTTTGGAGCTTAGCTGCCAATACCCAAATTTTCAAAATAATGGTATATGAACTAAATCACTTGGTTAATCACCCTTAATTACTCCAAAATTATTATTTCTCCCGACATAGATCTTCAATATTCCAAATCAAAATTTAATAACCATTGACTCCACACAAATTTTACAAAAACACAAACTTATATTAAAACAAACATAACACTTAATACAATACTAGAATTTCCATCCACACATAGAGGATGAAATTCTCTAAATACAAGAGACTTTAATCTCAAACTGATAAGTATACATCTTTAGGATGTAACTATCACATCATCAAACTCAGTTAATATATAAGCACTAAACACACTAAACATAACACATAAGAACACTAAACAGATAAAAATAAAACATTCTTAATTCCATTCTCCATTAGGCGGAATATATCCAGGACCACTATTATTCTCATTTGACCTTTCTGGAATATAAATTTGATAGAACGAGCGATAATTGTTCATTCTTACATCATCTTCTTCAATCCATTTATTCTTCACAAACATCTCCTTATCTATTTCTTCCACGTACCTTGAATGATTGAATTGCATCTTGAGTTGCCATCCCATGTGTTCCAAATGTAAGTTAGTATCATTGATCTATGCTTCCATTGAAATCACTCGGGCTTCAATTTTTGTAATCATTTCTGCAATACCCTGAATACTGACAGTGAGATAACCATTATATAACTCTTTAACACTATCACTAATGAACTTACTTTTGTTAGAATCTGGCTTCTTCTTCATCTCATTCTCCCAAGAAGACATGATGCACTCAAAATTCTCTTCTTAAGACTCAGAAATGAAAATAGGACTTGGGGCAAGTGTTTCTCTTAAGTTAAGTCCTTTTTATAGACTTGGGAAGGGTTAAATCTGTCCCAAAACATTTAGAAACTCCAAAATAACTCCCAAATCTTCTCCCTTACGATCTAGGCTTCTAGATCCACATTTTTGACATTTTTTATAACTCCGACGCCTAAGCGCCAACTATTCGGCGCTTAGCCGCCAGTGCACAATTTAGCACAGGTTTGCTAAGTGTCCAAAATTTCATTATGACTTCCCTAAAAGGTTTTAGCCTGTCACTCTAAAATCCTCTAATTTTACTCCATTCCATAAAAATATCTTCTAATATTACATTCAATTATAGAGACTACAATTCTCACCCATATAATCGCATGCGATTCTTACTAACTTTTATGAGACAATACCGCATTGGATCTTACATAATCTCAAGAAGTTTTACAACTTAACATGCCAAATTAAGAATAAAATAGTTTTTAGAATCAATCTTCACAACTTAATCCAACTTTTAATCACTTATACTTTCCACAATAATTCTTTATAAATTAATTACTTCTCCATTTAAGAAAGAAAAAGATAAAGTAAACTACTTAGAATGCATTGAGAAAATACAAAAACACATTGATTTGAAATTAAAAACATTAAGAAAAATAACAAACGAAAGCAAGTATTAATAAAAAGATTAAAAATAAACACTTATCTGAAACTCCTCTCCACAAGACTAAGGAAGTTCCTCTGAAACTTTGACTCTTCGCTAAACTACTCCTCAGAGCAAGTCTCCCAACTCCAATGACTCAGAATACAGACTTCAGACTTCAATAAAAACTAAACTAAAAGAAAGAAAAGAAGTGTGAAGAAGAAGACTTCACTCCGACCCTTTTCTCCTTTCTACTCTCTACTCCTACTCTTAAGAAAAACTCTCACAAAATGAAAGTAAAATACTGTAAAAACTCTCTTCAAAATGCAAGTGGAAGAGCACTTAGTCATTCCTACGACTCTCTTTAAATAGTAAACCAAAAGGTGCCTTGGTGTCTCTTCAAAATGTGTCCAGATTCGATGTATCTACCAAGGAACGCACCCCTTCATTCAAACTTGCCGCCCAAAGGAAGTTATGATAGTTACCACCAAGAGTTGCATCCCATCCCCTTTGAAATTGGCGCCAAATTCATTTGAATTTTGATTTTTAACTGTGGCGGCTAAGCGCCGGCCTAGCGGCGCTTAGCCGCCAGTGCCAAAATTTTGATTTTTCATTATTTTTGCTCCAAATTTGATCCAATTTTGTTCCTTTCATCATGACCATCCATTTTCATCATACCTGCAAGAAAAACACAAAATACCTTCCATTAAAGTGCAATATCATTAAAAATATATATATAAATGTGCATAAAAATACTATATATTTTAGGTGTATCATTTAGCAAGGTGATCGATGATTTTGTTGCTAATCATTGAGAGATGTAGTTCGACAGAGCTTCATCAACCAGAAAAGATAAAGGTTCACATAGAGTCATACCCAATAAAATAGGAGATGGTTTAATTTTTGTTACATCGGATCAGACAATGCTGAGATTCTCCTACCACCTGATAGAGTCATGCACCAACAACAAAGCAGAATTATATGACTTTGATAACAAGATTGGAATTGGTGATATTAATGGAAATAACAAAAATCGCCATTTATGGCGACTCACATCTTGTCCTTCAGTAAGTAGCTGAACAATACAAGATTCTAAAGCTAAGTCTCGCAAAAGATCACAAGTATACGATGAAGTTGTTGGAACAGATTCCTAGTGTGACACTCTACAGGATTCCTTGAGCGGATAATGCCCACTTTGACGCTTTAGCTAGGCTCAGTAAGGAATTAACCTATCCACCAGAAGAATCTATTGAAATTACAGTATAGGGATGTCAGGTTATATCATAGATTGACCTACATAAGTTAGGAAAAGAAGAGATGGTAGCTACAATGGCTGAAAATGTGGAAGACTGGCGTAAAGCATTAATAAAATATTTGCCATAAAATAAATCAGTGCCATATAATATCCATAAAAGAGATATGTCGTATGATTTGATCAACAACATTCCATATAGAAGATCGTTTAACCAGATGTGGCTGAGATGTCTAAGCAGAACAGAAGCGAAAATATTGTCAAAGAAGTGCATGCTGGATTGTGTGGTGCTCACAAGTCAGGGCTGAAAATAAAGCTGAAGATTAAGAGGCTAGGATATTATTGGCAAGCAATGATCACTGTATGTATGAAAACTGCTAAGAAGTGTCATCAATACCAAGTACACGGAGATGTCTTACACCAACCTCTGAATGTGCTGCACGCCATAATTTCTCCATGGCCACTTGAGTGTTGGGGTACAGACATAGTGGGTTGGTAGACCCTCCATCTTTGAGAGGACACAGATTTATTCTCACACCTATGGATTACTTCTCCAAATAGGCAGAGGAAATGCTGTTATGAGAGGTTACTGCGTAACATGTTCAGAAATCAGATTGTTTACCGTTCCGGTATTCCATGCAGGATTATTTCATTCAACGGTTCTGCTTTCAAGAGTACAAAGATCAACCATTTATCAGGAGCCATGAAATCAATTGGAGGTATTCTATAATCTACTACCCCAGAGACAAAAGCTTGGCAGAAGCCTTTAACAAGTTACTTGTACAGATTTTGAAGAAAATATTAGACGATAACAAAAGAAGATGGCATGAGAAATTGTTTGAAGCTTTATGGGCATATCGGATGATGGTCAGGGCTCCAACACAATCTACGCCACACGCCCTTGTGTACAGGTCCGAAGTAGTGCTTCTGTTAGAAATTTAGTTACCCTCTCTCAGAATCGCCGTCACCAACCAAATTATAACAGAATAAATGCCAGACTTCGACTTGCAAAATTGGAAAGCATCAAATGGGAAAATATTGTTCACGCAACAGAACTTGAAAATCTACCAAGAAAGATGATCCAGACCTCGTGGACTTTCAAAGTCGGTGACCTCATTCTTATTCTCAAATGGGCCTACGCTTGCACATCGCAAGATATGTGAAAATTTGAACCTACATGGTGACCCGACCCACAATAACGCAAGTAATTAAACTTCTAAAAGATGGCCAAACTTGACCCAAATTATATTATGTAGCTAGTGTGCAAAATCGAAATAATATGAAAACTTAGAAAAATAGTTTTCACACTAGGGGTACTACGCAAGTATACATATCGTTTCAAGATATCGATCCCACAAGGAAACAAATAAGAACTAAAAATATAAAGAAGTGCTAATTCTTAAATTTATCAAGAGCAAAATTAAAATTACTAATTTCTAGATTATGCAAGGAAATATAAAGTGAATGATTTAAACAATATATTTAAAGAAACTTTCTCCTTACAAATAATTTATAATTAGTAGAGGATTTCAGATGTTTAGAACTTAAAAATGGGGTATTATGACAAATAGGAACATATATCTTATTTTACCTATGGTTAAGATATAAAGAATATTGACTAATCTAAAGGTTGGTGCATGAATGTTATTAGTAGTGCTGGGTAGGTTATAGTCTCTCACTTCTAGATTACCCACTATGCCCTCTCTATAGGACCTACCAGTGACCCTTTTCCCCTCTTTAAACCAAATTGGTAGAATTTAGCTTGTCACTTTAAAAACATCAGTTCTACACCCAACAAATCTTATCTCCCTATCTATTTGCACTCCCCCTCGGAGGATTACTTCTAATCTTTCAAAGTGAAATGTGATACTTACAAGTTAAGAAATCTTAGCCCATGGTTAGGTTTATAAGATTTATGCACAAGTTTTAACAATACAAGTGGCCAATTTGTAAAGTAAAAGAAGTTTAGGTAAAATATCATCCCAATTTTGGTAGAAAAGAAAGTTCTTAAACAAAATCCAAACCTCTTTACTTAATCATATAATATTTGTAAGGAGAAAGAAAGAAAAAGTACTAAAAAAGCATTGAATTAACACAAAAAAACAAATTTATAAAACTCAAATCCAAAGTACACGATTTAAGAACTAAGTTATAAATACCTATCTCGAATGTTCCTTAAAGAAATCCTTCAAATTTATCTGACTTTTCTGACTCCTACGCACTCTTACAGGACTCCAAACTTCAGAAATTACAAAAACTCACTAAACACTTACACACTTGAAACTATAAGTGAAAGAAACTAAATATTATTTAAGAACGACTCTAAAACCACTCCCTTAGGCTGTAGAATAAATCCATATTTATTAAGCTTCCAAAATAATCAGGGGTTGCTTCAGACATCTCTTCAAAATTCATCTAAATTCATTTAGAAGATAACTGTGGTGCCTAGGCGCCGATTATGGCTCCTAGGCACCAGCCAAAGTTCTACATTCTGGCGCCAGATCGGCTGGTTTATCAAATTTTCTTCATTAAGCCCATTTTTGCTCCTTTTTATGTTATTTAGCTTCTTTTCATCCTTAAAATCTTTTTCTTATACCAGCAACCAAAATCATAAAAATATATTTCATTAAAGCTTAATATCTTTAAAAGATTAAGCATAATTTGCATATAATAATATGTAATTTTAAAATAGATTAATTTCCCCAAACTTGAACGTTACTTGTCCTCAAATAACACTACAAATTTTAAAATATATTGATTTTCATTAGTGTATTATCTTTAAGATGTACTAAAATTTTGTTCTAGAAATGTTAAAATCCAACTTAAAAGAATTTATGTTAAATTATATGATATCTAAGGTATCAGAATATTTTGTATTAAATTTAGGAATCCTAAATTTTCTATTTAATTCAGGAATAATTAAAAATTTTCCAAATTTTGGAATTTTAGAAAAAAATATTAATTTTAGAATTTATGACCTCTAAAAAAAACATAATTTTGCTAACAGTTATTGAAATTAAGCTTAGGATTGATCCTAAGTTTTCTTCCTTAGAAAAATTAAAGTGAAATCAATTTTTAATTAGTTTCTATTCCTCAAGCTTCTCCTCCCTTTTTCGTACTTTTATTTTCTTTTTCTTTTTCTTTTCTTCTCTCTCTCTCTCTCTCTCTCTCTCACTCTCTTTAGCAGGTGAGGATTACTACATCTGAATAGGCCTTTATTGATTTTAAATTTCATTATCCCTTTTCTAAAGTTAAAAAATTGTTTTCTTTCCTTAACTTAAAATGTAGTATTAGAAAGAGAATTTTTAAAAGAGTATAAATTCTTAGAAAAGAGTATTATTCTAAAATTTCTTAATTTTTCAAAAATTCAATTTTTCCTATTATAAATAGTAAAATAATTTTCCTATTATTTTCTGTTAAACATCTTAACTTTAGCTTCATCCATTTTAATAAAGTCCTTACTAAGTTTTCCTATTACATTTCTATACTTTATATTTTAGTATTCTTAAATAACTCCGCATTACAAAAAATCAAAATAAAATTATTTGTAGTTTCTTGAGGATAATTTATGTTTAACTTTGATGTTTTATTTTTCTTTTTCCCCCCAAACTTAAAATTTTAAATTACTTTGCAGTATAAAGCTTATAATAAGCATGAAGAAGGAAAAATATTAAAATATTTAAAGCAGAAGAACAATACAGGTATAAAAAGTAGTAAAAAAGTGTAATCAAATGAACAATAATTAAAAGCTAACACTCTTCTCTAGCACAAATACAATACTAAATAAACAAGAGCAAACAGTAACAGTGATGAAAATAACAGAAGTCCTCAAGCAATCCTACATAGTTAACAAAAGTCTAAACAAAGAAAATAAAAAACATAGGAAATAGAAAACATAAAGGTATAAAACATATAAAAGTAGAGAAGTATAATCATCTTCTTTAGTTTCCTCCTCCTCATCATCAAATTGAATATCTTCATCCATTACTTTCGGGTTTAAATATGGTGAAAATTTAGGGCATTTAGGAAAATTCACAGTCTGGTCTCCCTTTAGAAACTTCACCAAAGTCTCATCATATTCAACATCATAATCACTTTTTCTTTGAACATAGTCTGCCATACGATCAAATATTCTATCTAAATCCTCCATACGACACTCTTTTAGAAACATTTCACTTTGATACTCCAGATATCTCTCATTCAAAGTATCCCAAATTCTAGGTGGAGGCTCAGTAGCAGTGGATGTAGATGGTTTAGAAGTAGAAGGTATTGAAGTAGAAGGTGCTGAAGTAGAAGGTCCACTAGGAACTTTACTTCTAGGTCGTCCATAATCATCTATATTATCCTTTTCCCAACAGGCTTCAGAGGCTTCAAATATTCCTCTGAATGATCATACATCACACCAAAATTCATGCATATGGAGAAAATGAAAGATCAAAAGCCAAGGCCAGAAATAGTACTAGTCCTCACAGAATAACTATTAGCTTCAAAAATTATCTATCCAACGTCAATCGGCTTCATCTCTTGAATGCAATAATTCAAGATGGCTCGTTCTTTTGTATCTTCACTGAAATGATTCGAAGGAAAGAGGGAGCATAAATAAAATAGTGCCAAGATTTAGAAGTAGCATTGAGCATGGAAGAGGAAAAATTTTCCTTTTTATCATTTATGACCTTCCAAGCTCCAGATCTATCAGTTAAATAAAAGATAATATTTTCAAGCTTAGCTATGAAGGAGTAAATTTAGAATAAAAACAATCAGTAATAGGAGGTAAACCGTATAACATATTAATCCACTCCGGAGTAAACTAAACTCCTTCGTTTCGAACAAACACTTCTTTGTTAGTTGCCGCATGATACGCCTCCGGCGTGTGTTGTTTTTCTGCTTGTTATATGTTTGTAAGTACCAACACACAATAGAGGTTCTACGCAAGTATACTATCGTTCAAGTAATATAGGAGATACACCTAAAATATATAAAGTTTTATGCACATTTTTATACCTATTTTTGGTGATATTGTTATTTGTCACAACATATTTAAATACTTCAACAATAATGCTTTCATAATTATTACTGCTTTATATGAGAAACAAAAAGATAGTTTATTTCCTAGTATTTTATACCGCATTTGAAAGTTATGATAATTTTCATTTCCTGCTTATCTTTTATTAAAAATACCAAAAACAATTTTCAATCTTTTCAAATCAAAACATACTTTCAAAAGTCATTAAAAAAGTAAAAATATAGTTTTCTTAATTCTTTAAAATGTTTTTACATTTCCCTGTGGGTTTGATATCTCGGGGCTTAATTAGAAAGTCCTATATTACTTGATAAACGATACATATACTTTTGTAGTATCCCATATTATAAAATCATAATTTTCATATCTGAATCATCAGCACATATATTCGGTGTGAAGTCATGTTTTTTGTGTACATATATTTATCAGGGATCAATAGGGCTCAAGTGGAGTCCCATTTATCGATCCCACAGGGGAGTGAGGTAAGAGGTCCTTAGTCAAATTCTAGTATACTACTATCAAACATTAGTTCGGAAGATCGATTTAAGTGGTTTTTCTAACAAAAACTCCTAAAGGTAAGTCTTATGTTTAAAATAACTCCTAAAGAATAATATTAAGTCTAAATATAACCCTTTCGAGATGAATTAGTTTGGAGAATTTTGAATGTTAAAAACTATTATTATTATGTAGCGAATTGGATAATGTTTAGAAATGGGATACATTAAATATTATATGTGCTAGATAGGAGTAATCCTATTCTTTACCCTCTTTTGAGTGCTATAAAAAAACACTAGCTAATCCTAGATTTAGTCCCTAAATCTCTGGTTTGGCTGGGAGGATACTTGCTCTCACTCCAGAGCTCCCACTTCCCTTCGCCTGAAGGCTAACTCTCGTTTTAGTTTCCAAACACTAGGTCCGAATTGTGGATTTTAGTCTGTCACCATAAAATCTCCAATTCTACTCCCATCAAAGTATATTTCCCTTTTTATTTGCACTCAACCCCCACCATCCATGGAATTTGAATGTGGTTCCACTTTGTTGAGAATTACATAGCCCTCTTGGGTCTTAATGCAACTATAATATGTTTCAACACTATAAAGGGCCCTTATTGTAATGTAAATGAAATGCAAGTATGTTTCTAACATGCATCCCAATATCCTAAACATGAATCTTACACATTGTAAAAGAAAAGTAGAATGAAAACAATGACATAATCTTCTCATGCCACTATTTCCAAACAAGAAGAAAGCGTAAGAGAAACACTTCATAAAGCACAAAGAAAACACAACAAAAAACTTCATTACATCAAAGAAAATCCATAAAATAAGATTTTACAAAATTATAAGATAAATACATAGCTTTTTCCCTTGAATGAAAGATGAATATCTCTCCAATAAAGTCTCCCGCTGATCCATGCAATGCTAGTAAATTTGCATTAAGATTCTCTCAAAATTCCCTCTCCAATCTCTACAAAAAGGTAGAAATCTACATTTATACTCCTATTCTAAGATATTTAAACATTCTCCACGTCTTCCCACTCACACACACAACATTTTTGACATAAAATCATTCTAATATAGTGTAGGGATGAATTTCCCAAGAGTTGCTTCAAGAAAACTTCCAAAAAGTGTCCAGATTTAATGTATATGGCTAATCCATAAAGAAAATATATGTATTTTTATGCCTTAATTTTTATCAATTTCTAAGGATATTATGCTTTAATGAAAAGTATTTTTGTGTTTTTGGATGTAGGTGATGTAAAAAGGTCCAAAAGAGGAAAAAGGGTGAAAAAGGAGCAAAAAGGAGCAAAAATAGAGCAAAATACAAGACTTATAAAAAATTATGGCCTGGCGCCTAGGCGCCAGAAGTTGGCGCCTACGCGCCAGACTCGATGCAAAAACTGTCAAGTTTTTGATGACTTTTGGACGGTTATTTCGACGGAGTAAGCGGTTATTGGACATTCTAGAAGACTGACAGTTGTTCCTTGATAATAGGACATGTGATACATTGCATTTGGACGCTCCAAAACGGTTTTAATCGCGAAGAGGTGCGAGCCAAAGTGAAGAGGTGCGAAGAACTGGACGCGGTGTCCGGCGCTTAGGCGCCATACAGACCTTCTAGAAGATTCATTGAATGTGGACATGTTTTGAAAGGCAACTCTTGAAGCCTATAAATAGGAGTCCACTCCTTTAGAAAAACGTGCCCCCCATTGTAACCCCTATCTCTTATCCACTTTAGGATCTCTCATCCTTAGAGAGAGAATAGAGAGAGAAATTTAGGGCCACTTTTATTTTGTTTAGTGAGTTTATTTTCAAGTTGTTGCATCTGGAGTTCATTACACTGTGGAGTCAGTAGGAATCAGAAGATCTGTAGAAGGAGTATTTGAGATAAGTATTTTATTGTTGATTCAAAGTTTATTTATTATGTTTTGCTGTTTATATTCAATGTGTTCTGAGTAGTTAGTTTACTTTCTTCCTTCAATTATGAAAAGATAAATAAGATAATATAAAATTTGATGGAGAATTGAAAATCAAAATATTTTCAAAACATTGTGATGATATTAAATATCTGATCTTACTTTACTTTTTAAATTGGCCATTTAAATTGTTAAAACCTGTTGAAGAGTTTTTGAGACCTAGAAGGAGAAGAACTCTTAACTTGTAGATATCACATGAATCCTTGGGTAGTCGAAGGACATGTGCGGGCTATTCAAGGTGAAGTGCAAATAAATAGGAAGATAAGATTTAAAAGGGCGTAGAATTGATAAGTTTTTAGAGTGACAGACTAAATTCTTATAATTTGATTTATAGATAAGGAAATGGTCACTAGTAGGGCCGACCATAGCCACCCTTGGACATCTAGTAGTGTGAGCCTAGATTAACCCATTCTACTAACAATACATCCGGACCTGATCTGTAGATTAGCCAATGTTCTTTGCGCCTGGATCAAAGGGTAAAGAATAGGAATGCTTCTATTTGACACAATACCATAAAATAGATTCTCTAATGAATATTAAATTATCTTAAAATTCTTGGATTAATTGAAAGGAAGAAAGTTGTTTAATTTATATAGTTTTCACAAAATCATTTTCATATTATTGTTTTCTTTACGTGCATCTAGTAAATTAAAAGTAATTTATAGTTAGATTAAAATAAAAAAAGATTTTGAAATACAATATTTAAAAATTAATTACCATTTTTCCCCGTGGGATCGATACTGGGGTCTTTGTTTCAAAGACCTATATTACTTGAAACGATACGTATACTTTCCTAGTACCCCTTGTGCGTAAAATATTTTCTAAAATTTTACAACATTTTGATTTTATACACTAGCCGCTATTTATAAATTGGGTCAAGTTTTTGGCCATCTTTTGGAAGCAAATATTACTGCATTATTGCGGGTCGGGTCAAGTTTTTGGCGCCGTTGCCGGGGAAATAGAAGGTACATTTTTAAAATATTATATTTCCAAAAAAAAATAATAATAAAATAAAAATATAAAAATATAATATAAAATAAAAAATATATATATTTATTCCTTGCTTGATTTTTTTTATGCGTAATTTTGGTTCTGAAGGATTAATTACCTTTAGATTCTGAACTAGAAAGAACAATTAAAAAAATTAAAAAGGGAAAACAAATTCAAAAATTTCAAGAAATAACTACTTTACAAAATCCAATTGAACTTATTGATCAAAATGTTTATAAACCATTAAGGGATTATGCTAACCCTACAGTTGATGACCTTCATAGTAGTATCCAAATACCCACTGTAGATGCTAATTCTTTTGAACTTAAACCGTCTATTATTCAAATGGTGCAAAACAATCAATTTGGTGGAACACCAAATAAGGATCCAAATTTACACCTTGTTAGTTTTTTAGAACTTTGTGCTACCTTTAAATATAACAATGTTTCTGATGATGCTATTAGACTTAGACTCTTTCCTTTTTCCTTAAGAGATAAAGCAAAGATGTGGTTAAACTCATTAGCAATTAGTTTTATTAAAACATGGGCTGAAATGTCACAAAAATTCCTTAATAAATATTTTGCTCTAAAAGCATTATTTGCTAAATTAAGAAATCACATGCTGTTTAGTCGATTTTGTGAGGAGATAATTTATGAAACTTGGGAAAGATTTAAGAACTATTAGAGAATGTCCTCATCAATCTTTGCAGTTGGTTGATTATTCAAACATTTTATAATGGATTAATTGGATCTTTTAAATCGATTATTAATCTTACCGTAGGAGGATTAGCTGTGTCTAAATCATTTGGAAGAAACTTACTTTAATTGAAAATGACTAATAACAATTTTCAATGGCCTTGAAAAGATTAATCCTAAAAAAAGATGGCCGGTATTCACGATAATGAAGCCTTTTCTATCTTAGCTTCACAAGTTGCGGCAATGTCTAAGAAATTAGATAATTTTGCAATTAATATTTTATAATAACTACGCAATATTGAAGATTCTCGAACTATTGAAACTTTACAAGCTATTGCAAGTAAAAATAATCCTTATTCAAATTATTATAATCACGAGTGGAAAAATCCTCTAATTTTGCTTCTGAGCATTTTGGAATAATTCACGAAACAAAAATGGGGTAATAGCTCAGTCTCATCCCCACTGGAAATTAGAATAATCAAGTTAATTCAAATTATAAACCTCTACCGGATTTAATAATCTGTGAGAGAAAGTTGTCAATAGAAGAATTAATTATGCAAATGAATAATCAATTACAAAATCAAAAATCTGTATTCGTAATATTGAAAATCAAATGAAATGAAATTGCTACTTTAATTAATAACGGACACTGTGGAACACTTCATCTAATGTAGAAATTAATCCAAAAGGAAACTCGAAAAGAACATGAACGAGTTAAAGTTGTGCAACTTAGAAGTGGAAAGGAATTAAAAGAAAGAATGCATAATAAAATTGAAAAAGAGATTGAGGTTGAAGAGATTGAAAAACCTAAAGAAAGCTGTCTCTCCTAGTCGAATCGGTATTATACACATTAATGTGGAAGTTGAAAAACCACTACCACCTTTTCCTCGAAAGACTTAAACGGCGAAAATTAGATCATCAATTTCTAAGTTCTTTGAAAATTTTAAGAAACTTACTATTAACATACCTTTTGTTGAAGCTTTGGAACAAATGCCAACCATGAGGTATGAAGGATATTTACGCAAAAACAAAAATTTGAAGCTTTTTAAGCTGTTGCATTAAGTGAAAGAATGCGGTCTGATAATTTAAAAAAGAAATTACACGAAAAGCTTAAGGATCCTGGAAGTTTCACTATACCTTTGTGCTATTGGAGAAAAATTTTGTGGAAAAGCTTTATGTGATTTAGGAGCAGTATTAATCTCATGCCATTTTCTATCTTTGAAAGATTAGATTTAGGAGATCCCACTCATATAAACGGTCGGTTGACTAATGAATCACATCACTTATCCTAAATGAGTTATGAGGATGTCCTTGTTAAAATGGATAAATTTATCTTCCTGACAGATTTCATAGTACTTGATAAGAGATACCTATTATTTTAGGGAGACCTTTTCACAGCTGCGGACGTATGATTGATGTGTAAAAAGGAGAACTAACCATGAGTGTGATTAAGAAATTAAATTCAATGTTCTTAAATCAATGAAGTACCTAATAAAGAGAAATGTTATCGAATGGATATAATTGATTATTTAATTGAAAAACATTATCGAAAGAAATGGGGAGATCATTTCGAAGAAAATTTGAAATTTTAGCGATGAAGATGAAGTAGTAGAACAAGAAGAGACTCATTTTATTAAAGATAATTGGGAAACTTTAGACATAACTCAAAATGATATACTTTTACCCTCGATTAAAAAGTCACACGGCCAGAATTAAAAATGTTACCTTCACGTTAAAATATGTGTTTCTTGAAGTGGGTCAACCTTTTTTGTTATTATTGCTTCTAAGCGAGTGAGATCGGAAAGAAAATTACTAGGTGTGTTAAAGAATTATAAAGAAAAGCTTTTAGTTAATTCTTGATATAAGGAATAAGCCCTTCCATTTGCATGCATAGAATTTTAATGGAAGAAAATTTTAAACCTCTTGTATAGAATCACAAGATTAAATCCTATCATGAAAGAGGTTGTTAAAAAAGAAATTATTAAATGGTTGGATCTTGGTGTTATTTATCTGACTGAGATAGTCGATAGGTAAGTCAATTCATTGTGTTAGAAGAAAGGAGGTGCTTGTCATTGTTAATGATAAAAATGAACTTATTCTTTACAAGACGATTCTTGGATGACGAATTTGTATTGACTATGGGAAGTGTGAAAATAAAGCCATAGAAAGGATCATTTTCCTTTACCTGCGGTAGATCAAATGCTCTATAAATTAGGTGATTTTCATGTTCTATTTTTTGGATGGATATTTTGGTTATTATCAATTATATTAGTCACGAGGACCAGAAAAGAACAACATTTACAAGTCCTTATGGAACATTTCTTTTAGAAGAATGCCTTTTGGTTTATGCTGTAATGCACACACGCTTTTCAAAAGTGTATGATGTCAATATTTTGTAATTTGATTGTGAAGGTGAAATATTCATGGACGATTTTGATTTTTCGAACTTCTTTTGAATCTTGTTTGGGAAAACATAGCCAAAGTGAAAGATGTGAAGAAACAGAGTTGATTCTTAAGCGGAAAAGATGTCGATTCATGGTCAAAGAGGAACGTACTTGGGTGAGAGTATCACAAAAGGATGGAAGTAGATCGAGCAAAAGTGAAAATTATTGTTGAATTGAAACCACCTATTCATTGCGATGTAAGAAGTTTCTAGGTCATGCTAGATTTTAGCTAGAGGAGATACATAAATGATTTTTCTAAAATTGCTAAACCTCTTTGTCATTTATTAGAAGAAGATGCAAAATTTGAATTTAATAAAGAATGTATTAATGCTTTTAATATTTTTAAAAGAAAAATTGAGCATGTACTTTTTATCATTGTTGCACCCTAGCTGGGAATAAATCTTTTTGAATTAATGTGTGATGCAAGTGATTTTGCAATTGGAGCTGTATTAGGACAAAAATATGAGAAAGTTTTCAAGGGTTGTATATTATGCTAGTAAAACTCTCAGAAATAAAAAGAATTACACTACCGAAAGAGCTTCTAGCTATAGTATATGCCCCTTTGATAAATTTAGACCTTATCTTCTTGGTACTAAATGCATAGTTCATACTGATCATTCTGCTATTAAATATCTATTATCTAAGAAGGATTCTAAACCTAGACATATAAGATGGGTTTTACTTCTACGAAATTTGATTTTCAAATAGTAGATGAGAAGCTGAAAACAGTGTGATCATTTGTCACAGATTAAAATGATATTATTTCGGAAGAAAATATAAATGAAATTCCTTTGATGAATCTTTATATGTTATTCAAGAGATGCAAACACTGTGGTATCTTTGATAATTGTTAATTATTTAAGTTAGTAATATTTTGGCCTTATGACTTGAGATACTCAATTTATTAAGAAATTTAAAATATGATGCTAAATCTTATATTTGGGAAGAACTCATTTATTTAAAATTTAGTAGATTCTATGATTCGAAGATGTGTACCTTATGAGGAAAATTTTGCTTTGTATTAAAAAATGTCGTGATTCGATTTTGGAGGACACTTTGGCATAAGGTAAAGCTGCATTTTAAAATTTAAATTCTAGATTTTATTAGCCTACCTTATTTAAAGATGTGAGATAATATGTGAAAACATGTGATCGATGTCAAGTTGAAATATATCTGAGAAGAATGAAATGCCTTTAAAAACATACTGTTAAGAGGATTAAAATTTTTGATATGGGGTTTAGACTTTGTAGGACCATTTGTTCCATAGTACGGGAAAAATTATATTTTATTAACGGTTGATTATGTTTCAAAGTGGATTATTTGCTTTAACAAAGCTGTGATTCCAAAAGTGTTTCTAAATTTTTAAAAGAAAATGATATTTTCAAGATTTGGAATGCCTAAGGTAATTATCGATGGTGGAAGTCCATTTAGGAATATAAGAATTCGATCATTATGCCTGCTAAAATTTGGAATCAAACATAGAATTTTTGGCCTTGCTTATCACCCATGGCCCAGGTGGAATGAGTTTCAGCAGGAGAGAATTAAAGAATTTTAGAGAAAGGCATTGAAATCCTAGAAAAGAACTGATTTGGTTGATAGACTTGATTTTGCATTATGGGCTTATAGAACGGCTTATAAGACACCAATCGGAATGTCACCTTACCGGTTAATTTATGGTAAACATTGTCACTTACGTAGAACTTGAGCAAAAAGCTTATTGGGCGATAAGGAGTTTAATTTTAATTTGAATAAAACGGAGAAAAGCACGATTATTGCAACTAAATGAGATGGAAGAAATTAAGCTTGAATCGTATGAAAATGCGAGAATTTATAAAGAGAAAATGAAGTTGTTGCTTGATAAAGAAAATTTCAGGAAAAATTTTGGTACTGGACAAAAGTATTATACAATTTGATTTGGTTTAAGAATTTTTCATGGAAAATTAAGATCTAAATGGATTGGACCCTATCTAGTTAAGAAAGTATACCATTATGGAATTTGTGGATATTAAGGATCCCAAAACGGGGAAAAATTTTTAAAGTAAATGGAGTGAATTGAAGCCTTATTTGGGAGATATTAAAAAGATTTATAAAGAGGCTTATGAATTGAGTCAACCTCATTAAGGTTACTTAAGTCGAGTCGACGGCGTTAAACTAAGCTCTTTGTGGGAGGCAACCCATAATTATCTTGTGTTTTGAGTGTTTTTGTGTTTTGATGTAAGGTTATGCCTGGACTTTGATTAATTTTATATTACTCGAAAAATTTGATGCTTATAAGTCTTTGATGACTTAGGCTAAAAATTATTTTGAAATATGTAGATTTAAAAATAGGATCATTCTATTACGAATATGAGTAAGAAAGGAGATCAAGTTAACCTTCATTATGATAGTTTACAATGAGGAGTTGCAATTGGATCTAAATTACTCTTACACCGATATTATTTACCTACCAATCTTTGAGAACGAAATTTTAAAGTTTGACGATTAAAGCGAGTGGAGTTGAACATAGTTCCGGCGCTTAGGCGCCGAATTCGGTACTCGAGTGCGGAATCCGTATGTATCAATAATTCCCGTGTTTATCTTACGGTTTACGGGTCGTGCAAAAGCGAAAATTTCATTTTTTCACACGATTTTTCCCCTTTAAATCAACCTATCTTCTTCCTAACAATCAAGCAATCAAAATTACATCCCTTGCACTTCATTCTTGAGAGATTTGAGAAATTTTTGAAGAAATGGAAGGAAGAAATCATGGAGAAGAGGCTAGGGACAAGTTTTCAAAAGTCTCAACCCCTACTTCAATGGTTTCATCATTGTAAGTTTAGAAAATTTCTAGTTGTTTGGATAAGTTTGAAGTGGAATTTAAAAGCATTGGAAATTGCCTTCATAAGATGTTTCATCAAGTTGAACATCTAGAATGGCAAATGAAACTTCAATTTGATCATTTGCGGCTTAACAAGATACTCGAAGTTGAAATGTATCTGCGAAGAACAAGTGGATTGACGAAAAGACGACTACGGATTTCACAGAGACCGTTCTTTTGTTCTTTCAGTGGAATACACAATTTCTCTTGTGAAGATTAGAATATTATGGTAATGAGATAGTTATTATGGTTTGTTGAGTTGTTGTATCGATTTAGAGAATCGATTGTGTTTGTTTGTGTATTTGCTTTCATGTTCAATGTGTGTAGTTTTTGCTTAGAAATTGTTATATTTCGGTGTGTATTAAGACTTGAATCAGATATAGTACTATGGAATGTATTGAGTCAATATTGAAGGTTATAAATGGAATATAGTGAGTTTGATTGAAACCTTATGTTTGATTAGTGGATTTAATATTTAATTTTTATAAATTTTTGAAAAATGTTGTGGAAGTTAGAAGCTGAAGCCCTACTGCGATATGAGTAATTGGAAGTTGAATTTATGAATTTTGGTGGAAAATTAAATTTAAAAAACTTTTTGTGAAAGGTCACAGCGCTGGCGCCGGGGGGTCGGCCTTTTAGCGCCGAGTTAAGACTGTGCAGGGAATTTACTTAAATAACCCAAAAGCTATTTTTAAGCGCCTAGCTTCATCTTCTTCCCCATTTTTCGTGAAAATACATCTCTAGATCTATTTTGAGGTGAAAACATCAAGGATTTGATGTTGAACCACTCGATTTCTTTGTCTCGAGGTCGGATCTACACTTTAAACCATTTATTTTAGATTTTCACCATAGATTTCCACTGAGTTTTGCTAGGCAGAAAATTTTGAAAAAATATTCAATTTTTTATTGATTCTTATGATTTCTAAAGTTATTTTTAAGATTTATAAAACTTAAAAAGGTTTAAATCTTTGATTCCTTTAAATTTGTTCTTGTTTTCTTTCACATTTAGATGTCTCGAAATGTAAACGTGGAAGGCACGAAATAACTTTGATAGCGGCAAATTTTCTCTGGCCATTTTTGAACGACTTATGAATTTTAAATCTTGAAAGTTCATTTTTGAATGAAGTTTCTATCATCACTGGAAAAAGATGATCGAAAACACTATTGCGCATACACGGTGTATGATTTTGTTGTTTTACATTTATTCTTTGTTATCTTGAATTGTTCGAAATTTTATGCAAATTTTACGGGATGTCGAGGATTATGAAGTCTTTGTTAGAGGAATCGGAGGTAGGATTTAGTCCGGAAAGAATCAACATATTTCATGGCACATACCAACTATTAAGTGATATTATTACGGATTATCACCATTTGACGGAGATTTGGATATGATCATTGCTTATCGTGACGATGCGGATCTTGGAAGATAGGGAACGGAAAAAGGGTAAACTTCAAATCCTTTGAATTAAATGGTATTTCTAAAGTGTGGCACTATTTTATTTTAACGCAAGATTGTTTACCTTCCAACCACCGAGAGTGAAGTGACTAGAGATCGAGCGATCTTAAACTATTGCATTCGAAGAGGAAGCTTATTGATGTCGGGAGCATTATTTATGATTTTGTGGATTCTACGTAGTCCGGCACTTACATTTGGTGTTGACCTCATTTTTGATCGGGTCTTCCCTTCTTCTTTTTAGTCTTGGGATGCAGGCACAGGAACTTTCTTTTGACTATCTTAGAGGACTAGAATTGGGACCCGCCTTTTAGAAATTCAAAACACTTCTAAACTCCTACCAAACTCCACAAACATTATAGACCCCTAATCACCTAGAGGGTTGAAATAGTGTTGGAAGTTTAAAGGATGAGTTCTATGGAACTCTTTGGCCTTAGGAGAATTTGCCACAGGTAGCTGGTCTTGGTGAGGGCGACTTACACTACCTGGCACCTACCTTTTACGTTTACACCCAGCATAAAAGCTGTCACCCAACTTAACCTCAAGGCTCATGTGGGTGATTCACATGGATGGTCCTTAACCACAAGCCCTTGTTGGGGATTAGGAACAACATAGTGAATGCCTCGAATGAGTCTTTCATGAATAATAATGGGCTTGAAATGGTTCATAGAGCTCAAACAAGACTTGATTTTCTTTCCACCTAAATTCATGATCTTGTCAATTTCCCAAATTTTCGATTTTTGACCCAGAGACCCTACACACACTAAGCACACGAAACCGCAGGAGGTACCCGAATTTTTGCAAGAATTTCCAAATTACCAAAAGATTTTCCAAAATCAATCCCAAACATCTCACATCACTCAAATTGATCATCCATACCCAAAAAATACAAGGTTCCAAAAATACCCACAATACCCTCCAAATACCAAAGAAATACCCTTCTTGAGCCTAAAATCCAAAATTCGGAAAATTCCCAAAAATTCCAGAAAATCCCAAATATTCCCAATTTCATTTTGTCCAACTACATACATGGGTAATTTTGTCAATTTACCCTACTTTTGTCAAAACCCCCAAATTGACCCATTTAACCTGAGAGTGAACCCAATGTTAAACCAAACCTATCCAATTGACCAAAATTCTGGTCCAATTCAATTCTAAACTTCAATCCAACATTCCCAATATCAATTTAGACTAAATCCAAGTCAATTTGATTGACATTTGGATCCAATCTCACTTTTAGCAAAGCCCAATTTGGACCCATGACCCAAACTTAACCCAAACTCACCCAATTCAGCTCAATTAACCTCAAATCTTTTCTAAATCTTCCTTAACATTCCCACAAACAAAACCCTAACATGATTTGCCCAAAATTTGAACCCAATTCCCACTCAAACTCAATCCGGAGTCAAAAGGCCCATTTTGGCCACAAAGCCAGGCTCTAACCAAATTCAACCCAATTCAAATCCAAATCACCCCCAATTTGTTTCAAATCACTCATGACACATCCATAGGCTATTATAATTATTTGGCCCAACCTCTTTACAAAATTCCCATCCAAACAGGAATTCATTTTTAAACTTGGGGCCAGTACTTAAGACCCTCCTAAAGAAAACCATTTCCTTCAAAATTCAAAAGCCCAAATCATCCTAAAGCCCACATGACACTTCCCCTCATCATCCATTTGATCAAAATCACCCCTAAGTTGCAATCATCAATTAAACCATTCCAAATCAAAGCCACATGTCAAATTACCCACACAAATGCAAATATTTCTAAAACCTTTTTCATGAAATAAGCCAACCTTTTCCCAAGCCCAAATGGAGCCATGAACAAGCCATTCATCCAAGCCACATGAACCATGAGGGGCTTTGACTTGTCATTGGTCCATTTATGGCAAGAAGAGGATCTTTCTGTGCCTCCTTAATGCTTTTTACCTTAAATATTCACACTCTAAAAACCTTGCTTTGCCACCTAATCCTTGATGGAGACTCCACCACACATGGGAGGTTGATCCACCTGACCTCCTCGACCCAAAACCGGGTCTTGGGGAGATTGCCCAACATTGCATGGGGTGGTAAAAATAAGCTAAAATGGCCCCTTCCCCAGCCTACTTTTTGATTCGACCACTTTACATGGCATTTGCCAGTTGCCTACCGCCCCACTAAACCCGGCCATGACCCGGCCAAGATGGTGACCATTGCACAGCGACGGCCACGAATGCATGGGGCTCCACCATGGCCAGAGAGCTCACATGTGAGCAGTATTGAAATTCTCGCTTCTTGTTGCCTCATCCACAGAGTGGCTACCATGGTGATCTTCTCCTCACAGGCTTGGTGAGTCCCAAGCCCTAACTCCCCACAGGGAGGCCCCGACCAACTCTGTTAAACTCCACCCCTCTCGGCCATAAAAAAAAGAAGCACAAACCTTGCCAAAACTACGCAAGAATTATTTCCGAGACCCTTCATCACCCATCCTTAGAGCACGGTCCGGTGAAATCCTGTCATTTCTCTACTAATAGCTCAATTTCGAGGTTGAAATTCCACACGAAACAAGGACACTTCTCCACGGTGAGCCAATTCCCGGAATTGATTGGCTCTACACCTTCACCCAGACAGAGAAGGTGTCCGCCCATCCAAAAGCCCCATCTCCAGGACCACCCCGGTTGCTCCAACCTCCCGAAGCTTTGTGATCGGGCTGGTTGAAATCATATCCGGACAATTCACCGAGACCGGGAGACTTCATCTTGGAGCTTGCTTTGGGACCCGATCGAAGGTGCAACAACTCTCGAGTTGACACACTTCTCTGAGCCAAGGTATGAGCTAACTCTTCATCCAGGAAAACACGGGAGATTCTCCATTTAAATGCTTTAGTTTCAATGCATGTTAACCGTATAGATGTGTTCGTCTCTTGAAATGAATCCATAGAGCATAAGAACGTAAAAATCCATTGTCGAAACCCGAGTGAGATCTTAGGGATTGGAGTGGACGGCTCTCGGGTGAGAACACTTGGGGACGATGACGGATGCGCCGTCCATTCAATGTTCTGGCCGCACGGACGGCCGAGGATCGCGTCGGACCGAGTGATGCGAGCCAAGGCAGGCCGGGGGCTGGCGACTCGAATGGCCGGCGTCGAATGGGAGCACGCGCGTGGCTGTCGGGCTGAGATGCGGCGGCGGCTGACTCGGTGTCAGTAAAAGTAGGGATTTTAATTTATTTAATTCCACTAGCTTTAAAATTCATATCTGCAGTAGCCAGAAAAATCGAGAAAAATAAAATAAAGAGAAATACTTGCTCTTGCTCGATTGAAGGAGGAGAATGTGTGGAAAAGTCTTAATTTCCATCGAAATATTTTATTTTTTATAATTTTATTTACTCTCTTTGCATTGTTTTAATTCTCCATGCATGCATACAATTCACCATGGCATGAGACCATAGGGCTTTTGGAAAGTATACGTTGGAACATTGTAGAATTTTCAGTCGAGCCATCCTATGAGAGTTCTTGATTTTTCAAGTTAGAATTATTGTTTTGAGTATTTTAATTCCGGTAAATAGCATGTTGTGAAATAAATTCTAGGAAAATTTGTTGATGTTCCTTAAGTAACTTGAAGAACCATTTTGGAAAAATAGGTTTTGACTTAGTGCATTTAAAAACGACCTAATTGGCTTAAACACCAAAATAGGTCTTTAATTAATTGGAATTAACCAGGCATCAAATTGACTTGGTGATTTACTGAGCTTTAGGATCAGAGGAACCCACCATAAAAATTTGAGGTCAATTGGACTTGGTTAGCCAAACTAATTGGGTTGATTAAGTCGGCTTAGCGAATTTTAAAACTTTAAAATTCATAAACTTTTAAATACTTTTAAAAAATTCACCAAATTGGTTTTGGAGCCACTCTCTGATATCAGAGGAACCTAAGAAAGTGGAAGTTCAATTTTCTAAAAAAGTTGATTCTTTAATAATATTTTAATACTTTTAATAATTAAAAAAACAAAAAAAATAATAAAAATCACAAAAATAATAGAATTCACACCAAAATGTCACATTTTGAATTTTAATCACTTAAGGAACAAATCCACATTTTTTCCTAGGTCTATTTAGTGAGATATTGAATTTTAAAGCCCTAGGGTAATTTTAAAATTAAAAAAATGTATTTTCTAGCATTTTCACTAAAATAATTATAATAAATCATAGAAAAATCAGAAAATTACAAAATTTGTTTCTCTGGTTTCCTTGATATGAGAGATTTTTTGAAAAATATAAAATCCATTTTTCAACATTTATTTTATTTTTAAATTAATTAACACTCCAAAACTCAAAATAATTATAATAAAAATAATATAATTCAAAAAATCACCAAAATTGGTGAGTACTTCTCTGGTCATTAGAAATGTCCCCTAATTTTCTTAAGGACAGAAACTTTCCTTTGGTCATGTTATCAAAATTTTCCTTGAAAATCTCTATTTTTCCACAAAAAATAATTATATAAATAAATTAAATACGGAAAAAATCACATTTTCTCCTCTCATGTCTTTATTGATATATGAGTGAAGTCACATAAAAATTTCAAGTTCATTTAAGTTCAATTTAGTGAGTTATGAAATTATTAAGCTTAAGGGGTAAAATGGTAATTAAAACTTTCAACCCTTAATTAAAACTTTAGGTTTAATAAAAAAATCAACAAGTAAAACATTTGATCTTAATGCGATTTGGATGATTGAAATTTAAATAATTAAAGAGGTAGAAACTCATTAAACAAATTTTAAAATAATTAAACTTTAATTAAATAATAGATTAAATTTGGAAGAATAATAAAATTTAGGATTATTCTAAAATAAAGAGGAGGATGATTTATTAGGGAAGAGATTTATTCTTTAATTTAAAAAATCCTAAACTAATTATATCATTAACATTTAACTCTTAATTAAAATGATAACTCAGGAAGTTAAAATATTAAAAAAAGACTTAATTAAATCATTTAAACTCTTTTAAAATCTCAATTAAAATTATAAATTAAATTAAATTAGATTAAATTAAATAATTAAATTAAATTTTAAATTAAACAATTAAAATTAAATTAAATTAAATTAAATTAAAATTAAATTAAATTAAGTAAATTAAATAAAATTAAATAATTGAATTAGAATTAAATTAAATTAAATAAATTAAATTAAATTAATTAAATTAAATTAAATTAATTAAATTAAATTAAATAAATTAAATTAAATTAAATTAAATTAAAATTAAATTAAATTAAATAAATTAAATTAAATTAAATTAAATTAAATTAAAATTAAATTAAATTAAATTAAATTAAATTAAATTTAATTAAATCAAGGTGAATTAAAATCAAATCAAATCAAATTAAATTAATTCAACATCAAATCAAACTCGAATTAAATTAAATTAAATTAAATATAAAACAACTTGAACAACTATTCCAAATTTAAACCCTTTAACTTAAATCGAATCATTTGGAATACCAAGTTACCCTTGAAAGTTTTAAAGTTATCATAACTCTAAAACGAGAACATTAAATGAAATGTTACTTCACTTATAGGATATTCTGATATCTTTACAGTTCAGCGACGAAGATAACAATAAAACTTGGGAGATTCTTGGACGGTCGAGATTATCATTTGTATAATTAAATTCATTTGGACTTAAAGCAATCCTGAAAATATTGAGAAGATGTTTAGATTCATCTTAAGCACTTCCTCGATATGATAGGACATTTATAAATTAATTGGGCTTAATCGTTCTTTGATGAAAAATCGTCCTGAACGAAACACGAGAGAACACAGACGTCTAGGGAATGACTAAGTATAGGATTAGGAATTTGGTGAAAACCATAACCTTTCCCTTAGCTTTACCTGAGGACTTGTGAATATTCTAATTGTGTTTTGTAAGTGTAGCTTGGGATGACGGGGAAGACCCTCAGGGTACGCTTTTATTTTATTGCAATTTACTTTCTTGCAATTTACTTCCTGTGATTACACTTTATTACTGAGATGTACTTTATTTTCTTGCATGAAGTAAAACAACGGTTGTGAAAACCCACACCTTTAGGATAGTCCCTAAAGCGAAACCAAATTAAGTTAAAAATCATTTACGGAATAAAATTCTTTGCATACTAACATTTCAAAATACTCCTTAAACTCAAAATTTAATCGCGAAACGGAAACCTTGTGCTTCTGATTACGAAGTAATTAAAACGTCATTGGATGATCGGGAATACCTCGGATGATGTAACCTACGTGTTGCTAACGGGATTTCCCGCGGTCTAAATGAAGAAGTGTGGAACTCATTCAGTTGAGTTTAGCAAATTCATGCGGGACTAAGTGTGAATCAGATAAAAATAATAGTAATGATCTTGGGAAGGATGGGCAGGTGGGATCTTCTTGGAGGTGTCGTTATAATCAACTTTAAGATTTGTTTTAATCAAAATACAAAACATCGGGAAATTAAGACTTCTCTAGAGCAAAAACACTTTTCTCATCTCACGATTTATGATTTCTAAAACTAAGCCTACTTACCTTGACAGGAGCTTGGAGCATGGTGGGCAACACGACCATCGTCGTCGGCAAAACTTGGACCTACTTCAGCAAAACTTTCCTAGAATTAAATAGCAAGCCATAGGACTTCGAGAGTAGCACTAATGCAACATAAATCATGGCACCTCTTTGTTAGGCATTTGCGTTACCAGTGAAGCTAACTAGGTCTTAGGATTCCGAGGTTGTCGTCCGTCTGACAATAAACCCCTCCACATCTTCTAGGCTATTTGTTTGATTTTATCATACAAATATAAGCCCTGATTAAATTAAAATTAGCGAATTAAAGAATACTAAATAAACATTAGGACTTTCCTAAATTCGAAGCCGAAAACGATAGGATAGTCGGGAAATTACCGAAGTTCACTTCGAATCGGTGATTTCTCCTACCTTTCTTCGGATTCACAAAACAAAAATGTTCCAAATTTGATCCATTCCACAATTGAAATTCCAAAATTCGATCTTTAGGAAAACCTTAAACTTTAAAATTGAAATTGAGAGCGAGAATTATTGATTATTATCGAGAGTTTTCTTAGGTGATTCCGTCACTTAAGATGTAATTAATATAGGGGCTTGCCCTTATAGGGAGTACAAAAAAGAACAATTAATATAAACACATTTGATTATAAAATGATACAAAAGACGAAGGGGAATTTGTCGGCTTATAAAATTGGTTCGCGGACGACGGATGTCATGGCTCCCAGTTTATTTGGTCGAGCCCCATGGCTCCGAGCGATTGTGTCTATCCTTAGGGATAGATACACGGTTTGTGGTGCGGTGCTCGTTTATATAAACTATTTGGGATGTGAGATCGGTTTAATCTCATATTTAAAATTATTTTCAAAATCAAATACTACTTTAAATTATATATATATATTTAAATTAAATTTAAAATTTTAAATTCGCCGACAACACGTTAGGCGACCCCTTTTAAAATACAACACAACCTAAAAATATGCGGAAACAACTTAAAGCGACTTTCCGTGAGGAATATTCCTCTCTGTCATTATAATGTGATAATTATTTCAATCGGTAGTGTATCCGTATCAACAATGGATCAAACTACCCTTCTTTCCGTTGGAATACTATGTTCATTTCTATCTTGAACAAGTATAGCCAACATTCTCTCGAATTTGAGAACCCATTGTTTAGACACCCCTAAACGAGAGAGGTTAAGAGATCCTTCCCTCATTACAGTGGGTGGACCCCAGGTGGGTGTTAGTTTAGGAATGATCCTTCGAGTCGGGAAGTCTTGCCAAGGCACATTTTCCTCTGCGAGATGGGATTGCCCACCTTCTCTACACCTTTGAACATTCGTTCTAAATAAACAAACCCTCTAATAAGTGATTCTTTTATGAAATAATTCCTTCTTATAAATACATGAATGTAAAAATGAGTTCGGACTCTTTTCAATTCCTTTCTTTTCGTCCTAAAGAAGAAGCATAACAGGACGACAGCAGAATACACCTTGCTGGGAAATCGTGCAAGAAGGCGATTTCTCCCTTCCTTCAACACGGTGCCGGAGCTTTCGGCGTGCATGGGGATGATTTGCCGTGATGGGGTCATCGATTTGGACGGGGATTTGAAAACACGAACGTCGAGGTCACGGGCGTCTCCCTCTTTGCAGCGACAAACAAGGTATGCGAGTGAGGAACCCTTTGGCAGGTTCGGCCTTAGGTCGACCCAGGGATTTCCTCCCTGCTTGGTCCCGGCCAGGAGGATGTTGCGGTCATGGGAAGGGGCTAATTCTTCCTTTTGTGGTCTGGTGTTTTTGCGCCTACCCGGGCTTGCCCGAATCAAAGGGAAGAAATCCGGAACTGTGAATGCGGCTTGTTGCGAAAAGTGGGAGGTGCGGATCTTCTGTAAGACCTTACGTAGCCGAAATCGGGTCCGGTTCGAAGATTCGAGTCGGCGACGAAGACCCCGAAGAAGAAATAGAAATAGAAGGATCGCCGGGAAGCCGGGCGCGAGATTGCCTTCCTAGAGGAAATTCCCGAGTTGCCGAAATATACACCGCTACCGGGGAATATACACCCGCACTCGTACATACCACTTTTGGGAGAAGCGGGTTCCATCCACCTCTCAGCGCGAGAGGATGAAGAGAATGTTCGCGAGATTCGCCTTCCATTACCCGGCCATACTACAACGATAGCCGCAAGAAAAGAACGAACTACGCCGTTTGCTCATTTTTGCAAACTTTGGTAGAAAAGCTAGCAAGGAAGGAAAAGCGCCGGTCGGAAGTTCTGCGGAGGATAGGGCGGGTGCGGGTCGAATCCGTCTTGGGCCTCGAGTAGGGCAGCCCAGTCATGATGAAAAGCCAAGCAAGAGAATGAGAAGCTGACCCGCTGTCGTAGTATCGGGATTACGGATTAGGGAGGATACCACCTTCCCGGCATTTGGCCGATAGACCATACGGTCCTAGACCTGGCCCACTGAAGGATGGTATGGCGTCCCACTACGGGGCGATTGAGATTGAAACGACGGCCGAAGAAAGTCTCGCCGGGGGAGGTGGGAATGCGAGAAGAAAGTCTCTCTTGCGATGAAGGGACTCGTGAAAAGGGACCCGGCAGCCATGCGCTGACAACCCTGAAAGATACTGTGAAGGCTCCGCTAGAAGATGCCATGGAAAAGTTGAGAACGGAACGCTCAGACGGTTGGCAAAGAAAAGAGAAGAAAAGTTCGGAGATGAGATCGACTCCTTCCGAATTCATGGACAATGAATATGCGAGGAAATCAACATGGTTGGGACACGAGAGCTTCATCGGCTTCTCGAGGTGCTCCTGCTGAGGAGGCTGAGAAGAGGAGCCGGGCGATGAAGAGACGGCTTCGGGGAAAGAGTGACAGTCGCTCGAATGGCGAAGAGGATGGAAGAGATGAGCGCAATGCGGCCACTCTCCGAGTCAAGTACAACCACATAGAGACACCCCCGGAGAGTCATTCACATCGTAGACGGAGAAGGAGATTACGCCGTCGATGGGGATGACCCGAGTCGAAAAAAGGATACAACAGTATGATCACAGAAAAGGATATCAAGAACTTGGTAGAGCGAGCGAGGTGCGAGAAGCCTTAGCACAATCGAAGAGCGGGACATCCATTCGGACGGGTAGACCTTAACGAGAAGAATTCGACAACATCCCGATAGAAGGCTTCGTACCACCTCTTGTTTAAGACCTTCGACGGAACGGGAACCCCAGACGGCATGTTGCACACTTTCGTGCCGGTTGTTGCAATGCGGCGGGAGCGATGCGCTACTCTTCCGACGGTTTGTTAGCGGTACGTGGGAATGCATGTCGGCGGTATGCGAGAATTGCCCAACGGTTACGCGAAGACATTCTCGGAGCTAGAGAGCCTCTTCATTAAGCGATTTGCGGAGCTCGGCACCACATCACTATAGGTGATTTAGTGGTAGAGAAACGAGCCGAATGAAACTCGAGTGGATTACATACTTCGATGGAGAAATTTAAGCATGAAGTGTGAACCACAAGCTGCAAGAACAACATGCAGTCGGCATCTTGCTTAAGCATTCACGGCCCGATAGCACTTCTCCTCGAAAGTTCTTATTAAGACTTTTGAGAAGTTGTTAAACGAGGCGGAAGCTTGCAAGAAGAGGCGAAGCAATTAAGTTTCGCCGACAAGACGGACAAGCGAGGCGGTGAAGACCTTCGAAGAAATATCCGGGATTAAATGATTGACAAAGGCAAACAGCCGATGCAAATACCACGAGAGCAGCCGCGGCAACCACAACAAAATTACCGGCTTAACCGAGTCAATATCGATCGTCTCCGGTATGAACAACCCCGTCACCAAATCCCGCAACGTACATTGAGAGGCTTCGAGCGAGAGAATATCCCGTTCAAGAATGAACGGTACCAAAGATGTTCCGTAACCATCAAGGCATCTCGGATCTCGTGCAAGGCCAGACCAGTCAACAAGAAAGGTGATCCCAACTTTTGCCCCTACCATCGGATGGCAGGCACAAGATAGAAATACATTGCAACTAAAAAGTTGGCTACATTGACGAACGGAAGGAATGTATAACAATCTTGAAAAGTGAAGGAACCCAGAAAGGTTCGAGTCAATATCTCAGCCGTCCGTCATTCGTAAGATCACCAAATGTACACAGACCAACGATGGATGGACTACCTTTGGACAAGGTGAAGAAGATTTTAGATAACATCCGAACCGCTTCGGTACGAGCTTCAATTCGAGTTGAGACCAGTTAAGCCGGTACTATCAACAACGATGGGAGAAGAACCACCTCGACGAGGAGACAATCGAAGAGAAGAGGAAGAAGATTGACGAAGAAGAGGACGAAGGATTCCCTAAGGAGATGGACCTGGGGAGGTGCCAACATCCTAGGATAGTTGTTTCCGATTCGGGGGAGAAATCCCTCGAACCTCGCGATTCTGTGTTCTGTAACAAGCCGGTGGGATCATATAATGATAAGGGTGATGGCGTTGGCTACGTTTTATTTGTTTACTAACGATTACGTAACTAGCGACGATCGGGCGTCGATTTCGATACCAATAACAATTCTCAAAATCATACAAGATCTCGACGATCAAAATGACGAAGAAGGCATCCATCAAGGAGGTTACGAGAGTTCAACAAGCAACGGATCTATCTGTGAGTTTCGAGGAGCTCCGGTTTCATCCATAACCAAAAATACCAAAAATTCCAAAAATACCTCCCGATACCCTCCAAATACCCAAAATACCCCTCTTAGCCAAAAAATCCAAAAAATTCACAAAATTCCCAGAAAATCCCAAATATTCCCAATTTCATTTTGTTCAACTACACCATGGGCCAATTTTGTCAATTTACCCCACTTTTATTAAAATCCCCGATTTGACCCATTTTAACCCAAAGTAAACCCGATGTCGAACCTAACCTACCCAATTGACCTAAATTCTGGTCCAATTCAATTCTAAACTTCAATTCAACATCCCCGACACCAATCTAGACCAAATCCAAGCCCAATTTGATTGACATTTGGATCCAATTTCACTTTTGGCCTTAAAGCCCAATTTAAACCCATGACCCAGAACTTAGCCCAAACTCACCCGATTCAACTCCAATTAACCCCAAATCTTTTCTAAACCTTCCTTAACATCCCCATAAACAAAACACTAACATGATTTGCCCAAAATTTAGACCCAAACCCCACTTAAATTCAACCCAAAACCAAAAGCCCAATTTTGACCTAAACCCAAACCTAACCCAGAATAAGCCCGAACCTCGAAAATCAAAACCTAACCTAGGCCAAAACCTCTTTGAAACACTCCCATAAACATTCCCCAACATTAATTTTACATCAATTTCAACCCTAGCCCAACTTTGGCCCATGGTAGCCCATTTTGGCCCACCTTAGCCTCTTTACCAAAAGGCCATATCCGACCCGATTCAAACCCGAATCACCTCAAATTTGTTTCAAACCACTCATGACACATCCCTAAACCAAACTCAACAATTATTTGGCCCAAGCCTTTACTAAAATTCCATCCTAAAATCCATTTTAAAATCCAAAAAGCCCACTTCCCTAAGCCTTCCTAAAAGCCCATTTCCACCAAATACAAAAGCCCAAAATTAGCCCTAAAGCCCACATGACATTTCCATTTGCCATCCATTTAATCAAAGCCATTCCCTAAGTTATAATCCCATCATCAAATAATTCCAAATCAAGCCTCATGCCAAATCACCCCTAAATACCAAAATTTTTCTTAAATCCATTTCCATGAAATTGACTTGACTTTTCCCGAAGCGAAGGTGAGCCATGAAGCCATGCATGAGCCACATGGAAGCCATGAGAGCCTCTTTACATGTCACCATGCCATTTTGGGCAAAAGGAGGAGACTCTTTCCTTAATTCCTAAAGGTGATTAACCACTCCCATGATTCCACTAAATCTTGCTTAAGCTTAATTGTACTTGGATGGTGACCATTCCCCACTGATTAAGCTGACCTAAATCACTTTCTATTCAGGCCTAAACAAAGCCTTGGGTGGTGCACCTAGCCCAAATGGAGGGGTTGACCAATTTGAGCCAAAATAAGCCCTCTCCCATTCCATTCTAATCCAAGCCTTTTACACATGGCATTTGTCGATTGCCTACACTAAACCCCAGCCACGACCCACCCGAACAAGATGGTGACCGATGCTCAGCCGGCCGGCCACCGGAGTCACCGGAAAACACCATGGCCGAGAGCTCGCATGTGAGCCAACTTTGGAATTCTCCCTTGTTGAGTCGCCCCATGCCCGATGGCCACCATGGTTGTTCTTCACATGCCGAGAGCAGCTGATCCCGACCCTCGGCTCCCCGGGAGAGCCTCGAGCCATGCTCATTTAAACACCTCACCCTCGCGGCCATGGAAGAGAGTTGCATAAACCTTGCCGAAACTGCGCAAAATTGTTCCAAACCCTACTCCACACTTAGAGCGAGTTGATCCCAGGTGTCGATTTGCTCTAATCCCCGTCGACGAATCCGATTTCTCGGCGAAATTTCACCCGAAAACCGGGACATCTCCTCGCGGTGAGCCAATTCCCAAATTGATTGGTCCTACACCTTCATCTGGACCAAGGGAAGAAGTTTCCCACTCGAAAGCCCCATCTCCGGGCCACCCGGTTGCTCCGGCCTCCGAAGCTTTGTGATCGAGCGTGGTCACTTTCATAGCTAGACGATTCACCGGGCCAAGGGACTTCATCCGGAGCTTACTTGGACCCGATCGAAGGTGACACAACTCTCGGATCGAAGCTTCACTTCTCCGAGCGAAGGTATGGACTCCCTCTTCTTCCCGAGCTTCCGAGAGATTCTCATTTTAATTTGAGTCGATTTAAATGCATGTTTACCGTATGGATGTGTTCGTCTCTTCGAAGACGAATCCATAGAGCATAAGAACACAAAAATCCGTTGAGAATCGAGTGAGAAATTAGGGTTAGAAGGTTGACGGTCACGGGTGCACACCAGTCGTAGACGATGACCAGGAGCCGTTGGATCGCGCGTGTATCGAGAGGACGGTTCAGATTGCGCCGGACCAGGGAATGATACGTGAACCGCGGGTCCCGGGACGGATGACTCGGATGGCGGCGCCCGATCGCGGCGCGACACGTACCCCTTCGGAGCTGCCGAGGTTGACGCGGCGCCGCGTGGATAAGTAGGAAATTAGGGATTTTTCGATTTATTTAAATACCGAACTTTAAAAATCCATATCTTTGTGTAGAAAAATCACAAAAATAAAATAAAAATACCCTCTTGCTCGGTGAACGAGAGGAGAATAATGTGGAAAAGAAATCATTTAATTTCATCAAGTATTTTATTTTTAATAATTTATTTACTGTACTGCATTGTTTTAATTCTCCATGCATATAGGAAATTCACCATGGCATGAGATCATAGGGCTTTTGAAGCCTGCGAATTTGGGAACATTCCACGAATTTTCCAAAGTCGGAGGCCATCCTATGAGAAGTTATTGATTTTTCAAATTCATGTTACTTGTTTTGAGTATTTTAAATCCAATAATTAGCATGTTGTGAAATAAATTCTAGGAAAATTTGGTGATGTTTATTATGACCGGAGGAACCTAGGAAAAATAGGTTTTGAATTAATTCACTTGGAATAACCCTAATTGGCTTAAACACCCAAAATAGGTCCTTAATTAATTGGAGCTAACCATACATCAAATTGACTTGAAATCAATTCTCCACTGACCTTTAGGATCAGAGGAACCCACCATAAAAATTTCAAGTCAATTGGACTTGGTTAGCTCTACTAAATGGGTTGATTAGGCCATTTAGTCATTTTAAACTTTAAAAATTCATAACTTTCAAAATACCTTTCAAAAATTCACCAAATTGGTTTTGGAGCCTCTACGATATCGGCGGAATTTAAGAAAAATAAAATTTCAATTTTCTAAAAAAGTTAGTTTTTTTAGTATTATTTTAATATTTTAATAATTAAAAAATAATAAAAATCACAAAAATAATAAAATTCATCAAAATGTCATATTTTGAAATTTAATCACTTAGGAACAAACCCCATATTTTTCTTAGGTCTATTTAATGAGATATTAAATTTTAAAGCCCTAGGGTAATTTTAAAATTAAAAAAATGTATTTTCTAGCATTTTCACTAAAATAATTATAATAAATCAAAGAAAAATCAGAAAATTGTAAAATTTGGTTCTCTGGAATCCTTGATATCAGAGAGAATTTTAAAAATTATAAAATTCATTTTTCAACTTATATTTTATTTTTAAATTAATTAATACTCCAGAACTTAAAATAATTCTAATAAATAAAATATAATTCAAAAAATCACAAAAATTGGTCCCAGTGGTCCTCTGGTTATTAGGAATGTCCCATAATTTTCTTAAGGACAGAAATTTTCCCTTGTTCATATTATTAAATTTTCCTTGGAAATCCTTATTTTCCACCAAAAATAATTATATAAATAAATTAAATGCAGAAAAATCACATTTTCTCCTCTAAAGTCTTTATTGACATATGAGTGAAGTAACATAAAAATTTCAAGTTCATTTGAGCTCAATTTACTGAGTTATGAAATTATTAGGCTTGAAGGGCAAAATGGTAATTAAAATCTTAACCCTTTAATTAAGACTTTAGGATTAATGAAATTAATAGGCAAAATATTTGATTTTAACTTGATTTGGATGATTGAAATTTAGATAATTAAAGGGTAGAAACCTACTTAAACAATTTAAAATAATTGAAATAAACCTTAATTAAATAATTATTTAAATTTGGAAGAATAATAAAATTGGAATTATTAAAATAGGGATATTATTAGGAGGAGATTTATTCTTTAATTTAAAAATCCCTAAATTGATCATCCCAATAATATTTAATTCCTAATTAAAATGATAATCCAAGTTTAAGATTTAAAATGCTAAAAGACTTAATCATTAAATTAAATTAAAGTTAAATTATTTAAAACAAATTCCTTTAAAATTAAAAATTAAATTAAAAATTAAGAATTAAATTAAACTATATTAAACTAAATTAAATTAAATTAAATTAAATTAAATTAAATTAAATTATATTATATTATATTAAATTAAATTAAATTAAATTATATTATATTAAATTAAATTAAATTAAATTAAATTAAATTAAATTAAATTAAATTAAATTAAAAGTAAATTAAATTAAATTAAATTAAATTAAATTAAATTAAACTAAATCATATTACATTAAATCAACTTAAGTTAAACTAATTTAAATTAAACCACATTAAATTAAATTAAGTTAAATTAAACTAAATTAAGTTAAATATAAAGACATGAAGAATTCGAAAAATAAATCTAAAATAACTTGAACACTATTCCAAACTTAAATCGTTAATTTGAATTTAAATTTGAATCACAAATCATTAAATATCATTTTGCCCTTAGGAGTTTTTATTATTATAACTCCTAAATGGAGTATCAAGTGAATTGACACTTCACTCATAAGGATATTCAAACATCCTAATTCTATAAGCAAGAGATAAAACTTAACTTGAACACCCTGGATGATTAATTCACTTGAACAATAGAATTCATTTGGACTTAGGACAATTCCCGAAATATTGAAAAGATGTTTAAGATTCGTCTTAAACACTTCCTCAATATGATGGAATGTCCTTAAGAACAAATTGAGCTTAGTTGTTCTTTGGTGAAGAAAATCATCCTTAAAACCAAAATTGAAGACCTAGACGTCATAGGAGATGACTAGCTATAGGATTAGGAACTTGGTAGAAAACCATAACCGTTCCCTTAGCTTTACTAGGAACTTACTTTAAATGCTTAAATATTCTAACTGTGTTTTAAGTGCGGCTTGGGATGACGGGAAGACCCTCCGAGTACGCTTTTATTTTATTGCGATTTACTTTACGGCATTTTATTTAATCACATCGCACTTACTTTTCTTGCATGATAAACAACGAGTTGCATGAAAACCTACACCTTTAGGACGAAACCAAAGCTGAAACCCATAACTAAATTAAAAGACACTACAAGATAAAATTCACCGCCACAACATTCAAAATATAAAACAACTCAAAATTTAATCACAAACGAACAACAAAACTACAAATACAACTAAATTAAAACGTCTCATTGAATGATCGGGAATACCTCGGATGATGTAACCCACGTGTTGCTAACGGGATTTCCCGCGGTCTAAATGAAAGTGCGGAACTCATTTAGTTGAGTTTAGCAAATTCATACGGACTAAGTGAATTCGATGAAAATAACGAGTGCGGGATGACGGAACACGTGGGATCTTAATCGGTTCGTTTAATCAACTTTAAAACCTGCTTTAATTAAAATATTAAAGACACATGGAAATGAAGAATTTCTCTAAAACCAAACACTTCTCTCATCTCCGATTTATGACTTCTAAAACTAAACCTCTGCAACAACAAGGAGCTCGGAGCATGGTGGGCGACACGGCCATCGTCGTCGGCAAGACCGAAATCTACATCGACAAAACTTTCTTAGAATTAAATAACCGAGGCCATAGGACTTCGAGGTAGTTTGCTGAGGGCAACATAAATCCTCGACTCTTCGTTAGGCATTTGCATGATCATATCATGTAAATTAAGCCCTAACCGGTCTTAGGATTTCCGAGGTAGTCGTCCGATACGATATAAACCCTCACATCTTCGAGGCTATTTGTATGATTTTATCATACGAATATAAGTCCTAACTAATTAAAATTGGCGGGATCAAAATACTAAATAAACATTAGGACCTTCCTAAATTCGAAGCCAAACAATAGGATAGTCGAGAAATTACCAAAGTTCGCTTTGGATACGTGATTTCTCCTACCCTTCTTCCTTTGGACTCCTAAAATAAAATGTTCCAAATTTGATCCATTCCTATTGAAATTCGAAGATTCAATCCCTTGAAAACTTAAACTTTGAAATTCTTGAGAGCGGAACTACGATTATTATCGAGAGTTTTCTTAGGTGATTTCCGTCACTTAAGATGTAATTAACTATAGGGGCTTGCCCTTATAGGGAACTTTAAGAACCCGAGTAATATAAACCTCGCTTAATTCATTTATATTAAGCGGGGAACTATCGGCTTATAAAATTGGTTCGCGAGACCAAACGGATGTCACAAACCTTTCTAGTTTATTTAATTGAGCCCCATCATCGAGCAGTGTGTCTATTCTTCGGGATAGATACACGATTTATGGTGCGGCGCTCGTTTATATAAACTATTCGGGATGTGAGATCAGTTTGATTTCATATCTTAAAATTTTCAAATTTAAAATTATTTTCAAAATCAAATACTACTTTTCAAATTATTTATTTAAATTAAATTAAAAAAAAAAACGCCGACAATTTCTGTAAGCGACCCCCTTTTCAAAATAAAACACATAACCTAAAAATATGCCGACATGGCCGTGCTGCCCACCATGCTCCGAGCTCCTTGTTGTTACAGAGGTTCAGTTTTAGAAATCATAAATCAGGAGACGAGAAAAGTGTTCTGGTTTAGAGAAAATCTTAAAATCCAGGTGTTTTTAATATTTTAATTAAACAAATCTTAAAGTTGATTATAACAACACCGGTTAAGATCCCACGGTTCCATCCTTCCGGTCATCGTTATTTTTATCGGATTCACTTAGTCCAGATGAATTTGCTAAACTCAATCGAATGAGTTCCACACTTTCATTTAGGCAGTGGGAAATCCCGTTAGCAACACGTAGGTTACATCATCCGAGGTATTCCCGATCATCCAACAAGACGTTTTAATTTAGTTGTAGTTGTAGTTTTGTTGATTCGTTTGTGATTAAATTTTGAGTTGTCTTATATTTTGAAATGTTGTGGCGGTGAATTTTATCTTGTAATGACTTTTAATTTAGTTTTGGTTTCGAGTTTTAGGGACTATCCTAAAGGTGTAGGTTTTCATGCAACGAGTTGTTTATCATGCAAGAAAAGTAAGTGCGATGCGATTAAATAAATTGCGATAAAGTAAATTGCAATAAAATAAAAGCGTACACTGGAGGGTCTTCCCGTCATCCCAAGTTGCACTTAAAACACGATTAGAATATTTAAGCATTTAAAGTAAGTTCCTAGGTAAAGCTAAGGGAAGGGTTATGGTTTTCTACCAAGTTCCTAATCCTATAACTAGTCATTTCCTATGACATCTAGGTTCTTGTATTTTAGTTTGAGGATGATTTTCTTCATCGAAGAACAACTAAGTTCGATTGTTCTTATACATATCCTATCATATCGAGGAAGTGCTTAAGACGAATCTTAAACATCTTTTCAATATTTCTAGGATTGTTTTAAGTCCAAGTGAATTTAATTATACAAATGAATTAATCGTCCGGGAGTTCGAGTTTTGTTATCTTGCTCGGTGAACTAGGACATTTGAATATCCTATAAGTGAAGTAACATTTCATTTAACACTCCTCTTAAGGGTTATGACATCACTAGCTTTAAAGGGCAAATGGATGTTCAAGTGGTTCATGATTTAATTTTAGTTAATGGATTTAAGTTTGGAATAGTGTTCAAGTTGTTTTAGATTTATTTTGAATTTCTTTATGTCTTAAGTGATGTTATATTTAATTCAATTTAATTTAATTTAACTTAATTTAACTTAATGTGGTTTAATCTAATTTAATTTAATTTAAGTTAATTTAATATAATATGCTTCAGCTTAATTTAATTCAATTTGATTTAATTTAATTTGATTTAGTTTTAATTTAATTTAATTTAATTTAATTTAATGTAATTTAATTTAATTTAATTTAATTTAATTTGATTTAATTTGATTTAATTTAATATGTTTTAATTTAATTTAATTTAATTTGTTTTAATTTAATTTAATTTAATTTAATTTAATTTAATTTAATTTATTTTAATATAATATAATTTAATATTTTATTTTAAAAGGGTTTGCTTTAAATAATTTAACCTTAACTTAATTTAATGATTAAGTCTTTTAGCATTTTAAATCTTAAACTTGGATTATCATTTTAATTAGGAATTAAATATTATTGGGATGATTAATTTAGGGATTCTTAAATTAAAGAACAAATCTTTTCCTAATAACATCCCTATTTTAGTAATTCAAAATTTATTATTCTTCCCAAATTTAAGTAATTATTTTATTAAGGTTTATTTTAATTATTTTTGAATTGTTTAATAGGTTTCTACCCTTTAATTATTTAAATTTCAATCATCCAAATCAGATTAAGATCAAATATTTTACTCTTTCATTTTATTAAGCCTAAAGTTTTAATTAAGGGTTAAAATTTTAATTACCATTTTGCCCTTCAAACTTAATAATTTCATAACTCACTATATTGAGCTCAAATGAATTTGAAATTTTTATGTGACTTCACTCATATGTCAATAAAGACATTAGAGGAGAAAATGTGATTTTTCTGTATTTAAGTTATTTATGTAATTATTTTTTGGTGGAAAAAAGAGATTTCCAAGGAAAATTTAATAATATGACCAAGGAAAAGTTTCTGTCCTTAAAAAAATTATGGGACATTCCTAATGACCAGAGGACCACTTGGACCAATTTTGGTGATTTTTTAAGTTATATTCTTTTTATTATAATTATTTTAAATTTTGGAGTATTAATTAATTTAAAAATAAAATAAAGTTTGAAAAATGAATTTTATATTTTTCAAAAATCTCTCTGATATCAAGGAAATCAGAGAATCAATTTTCATAATTTTCTGATTTTTCTTTGATTTATTAGAATTATTTTAATAGAAATGCTAGAAAATACATTTTTTTTATTTTAAAATTACCCTAGGGCTTTAAAATTTAATAACTCATCATAGAGACCTAGGAAAAATATGGGGTTTGTTCCTAAGTGACTAAAATTCAAAATGTGACATTTTGGTGAATTTTATCATTGTTGTGATTTTTATTATTTTTTTAATTATTAAAATATTAAAATAATACAAAAAATCAACTTTTTTAGAAAATTGAAATTTTAATTTTCTTAAATTCCCTAAATATCAGAGAGTCTCCAAAACCAATTTGGTGAATTTTTGAAAAGTATTTTTGAAAGTTATGAATTTTCAAAGTTTAAATTGGCTAAATGGCTTAATCAACCCATTTGATAGGGCTAACCAAACCCAATTGACTTCAAACTTTTATGGTGGGTTCCTCTGATCCTAAAGGTCAGTGGAGAATTGATTTCAAGTCAATTTGATGTATGATTAGCTCTAATTAATTAAGAACCTATTTAGGGTGTTTAAGCCGATTAGGGTTATTCCAAGTGAATTAATTCAAAACTATTTTTCCTAGGGTCCTCCGGTCATAAGAAACATCACCAAATTTTCCTAGAATTTATTTCACAACATGCTAATTATTGGATTTAAAATACTCAAAACAGCAACATGAATTTGAAAGATCAATAACTTCTCATAGGGATGGCCTCTGACTTTGGAAAATTCAGAGAATGTTCCCAAATTCAGAGGCTTCAAAAGCCCTATGGTATCATGCCATGGTGAATTTCCTATATGCATGGAGAATTAAAACAATGCAGAGGGTAAATAAATCATTAAAAATAAAATACTTGGATGAAATTAAATGATTTCTTTTCCACATTATTCTCCTCTCGTTCATCGAGCAAGAGGGTATTTTTATTTTATTTTTCTAATTTTTCTACACAAAGTTATGAATTTTTGAAGTTTAGGGAATTAAATAAATCAGAAAATCCCTATTTTTCTATCGATCCGAGTCGGCGCCGCGTCGACCTTAGCATCTCCGAAGCGCCGCGTGTCGTCTTCGATTCGGCGCCGCCATCCGACTCGGCCCGTCCCGGGACCCGCCTTTCACGTAACATCTTCCGGTCCGACTCGATCCGAGCCGTCCATCCGATACACGCGCGATCCAACGGTTCCCGGTCATCGTCTACGGCGGGTGCGAACCCGTGACCGTCGACCTTCTAACCCTAATTTCTCACTCGATTCTCGATGGATTTTTGTGTTCTTATGCTTCTATGGATTCGTCTTGAAGAGACGAATACATCCATACTGGTAAACATGCATTGAAATTGATTCAAATTAAATGGAGAATCTCTGTAAGCTCGGGAAGAAGAGTGAGTTCATACCTTTGCTCAGAGAAGTGAAGCTTCGATCTGAGAGTTGTGTCACCTTCGATTGGGTCCAAGTAAGCTCCAGATGAAGTCCCTTGGCACGGTGAATCGTCTAGCTATGAAAGTGACCACGGCTCGATCACAAAGCTTGGAGGCTGGAACAATCGGGTGGCTTCGAGGATGGGGCTTTCGGTGGGAAAATTCTCCTCTTGGTCCGAGTGAAGGTGTAGGACCGGTCGATTTGAAGATTGATCCACTGTGAAGAAGTGTCCTGGTTTTGGGCTAAAGTTTGAGCTCAAAATTAAGCTCACTGGAGGAATTGGGTGGAATTCGGTGGGGATCAAGTGCTCTATGTGTGGAGAGTGATCCGGAATGATTTTGACGAGTTTCCTTAAGGTTTGGTTCGAGCACCTCCCATGGCCGAGAGGGGGTGGTGTTTAAATAGGCATGGTTGGAGGCTCTCCCGAGGGAGTTAGGGCTTGGGATCGACTGCTTAGGTCAAGAGAGGAACAGCCATGGTGGCCATTGGGCAAGGGCGGCTCGAGCAAGGAGAATTGAATTTTTGGCTCCTCCCGAGGTCTCGGCGATGGTGTTTTCCGGCGGCTCGGTGGTCGGCCGGCCGAGCACTCGGTCACCATCTTGTTCGGTGGGTCGGGTCGGGGTTTAGTGCAATCAATTGGCCATGGACATGTGTAAAGGAGTTTGATTTAAATGGAATGGGAGAAGGCTCATTTTTGGCTTGGTTTGGGTCAACCCATGGAAATAGGCTTGGTGCACCTCCCCAAGACCTGATTTTGAGCTGAGGGAATCATTTAGGTCGGCTTAGAAGGAGTGGTGAAGTCTCCATCCATGGTGAGGTGGCTAAGCATGGTTTAGTGTGTGACATGATTAAGGTAAAAAAGGGTTTAAAAGGGTTTAAGAAAGAGATCCCCTCTCTTTCCATTAATAGTTTGGTGAGGTGGAAAGTAGATTCCATGGCTCTCATGGCTCCCATGGGGCTCATGCATGGCTTCATGGCTCACCTTTGGCTTGAGGAAAAGCCAAGTCAATTTCATGGAAATGGGTTTAAGGAAATTTTGGCATGTTGATGGGAATTAGGCATTTGGCTTGATTTGGAACCATTTGATGATTGATTTGAACTTAGGGATGATTTTAATTGAAGTCATGATGAAGAGAATTTGTCATATGGGCCTTGGATTGATTTTGCCCTTTGGATTTTGGTGGAGATGGGCTTTAGGAAGGTTTAAGAAAGTGGGCTTTTGGTTTGGAAATAAATTTATGGATGGGAAATTTGTGAAGGATTGGGCCAAACAAATGTTGGTTTTAGCTCATGGATGGGTCATGAGTGATTTGGAGCAAATTTGGGGTGGTTTGGGTTTGAATTGGGTTGGATTTGGGCTTTTTTGGTGAATGGGCCAATATAGGTCAAATTGGGCTAACTTGGGCCAATGTTGGGCTAGGGTTGAAATTGATGTAAAATAAATGTTGGGAAATGTTAATGGGAGTGTTTCAAAGAGGTTTTGGCTTTGGTTGGGTTTTGATTTTGAGGTTTGGGCCTATTTGGGTTAGGTTTGGGTTTAGGTCAAAATTGGGCTTTTTGATTTTGGGTTGAATTTGAGTGGGGTTTGGGTCTAAATTTTGGGCAAATCATGTTAGTGTTTTGTTTATGGGGATGTTAAGGAAGGTTTAGAAAAGATTTGGGGTTAATTGGAGTTGAATTGGATGAGTTAGGGCTAAGTTTGGGTCATGGGTCCAAATTGGGCTTTTAAGGCCAAAAGTGAAATTGGATCCAAATGTCAATCAAATTGAACTTGGATTTGGTCTAAATTGGTGTTGGGAATGTTGATTTGAAGTTTATAATTGAATTGGACCAGAATTTAGGTCAATTGGGTAGGTTTGGTTTGACATTGGGTTCATTTTGGGTTAAAATGGGTCAAATTGGGGGTTTTGATAAAAGTGGGGTAAATTAACAAAATTGGCCCATGGTGTAGTTGAACAAAATGGAATTGGGAATATTTGGGATTTTTTGGAATTTTCTGGGAATTTTCTGAATTTTTGGATTTTTTGGCTAAGAGGGGTATTTTGGGTATTTGGAGGGTATTGGGAGGTATTTTTGGAATTTTTGGTGTTTTTGGGTATGGATGATCAATTTGATTGGTGAGGCAATGTTTAGGATTGATTTTGGAGAATTTTGGGTAATTTAGGTGATTTTGCAAATTTTGGGGGTTTTGAGGGTTTTGGGTAAGTTAGCGGGTGTAGGGTCCGGGGTCAAAATTGAAAATTTGGAAAATTGAAGATTGGGTGAATGTAAGTGGAATGAAATCATTTTGGTTGAGCCATGAAGCCACATCAAGCCCACATGAGCCATGAAGGGACTCATTTGAGGCATCCACTATGTTGTTCTCAACCTCTTGCGCGAGGGCTTAGGGGTTAAGGACCATCCAAGTGAATCACCTTCATGAGTCGGGAGGTCAAATTGGGTATGGGTGTGTTTTTAAGAGGTGTGTGAAAGTGTAGTGTATAGGTGTAGTGTGTGTGTAAGTCGGCCCTTCACCGGACCGGGCCACCTGAGGCGATCCTAAGGCCAAAGAGTCCTATGAGAACTCATCCTTTAAACTTCCACATTTAATTTCAACCCTCTAGGTGATTAGGGGTCTACAATCAAGTTTGTGGAGTTTGCGGGGAGTTAAGAAGTGGTTTGAATTTCTAAGTGGTGGGTCCCAATTCTAATCCTCTAGGATAGTCAAAGGAAAAGCCTAAGGCTAGATCCTAAGTACTAAAGAGAAGAAGAGAAGACCTCACCAAAAATGAGGTCAACAGTATCAAACAGAGAAATTAAAAGAATTTTAGAGAAGACTGTTAATCCTAAAAGAACAGATTGAATTGATAGACTTGATTCTGAATTATGGGCTTATAGAACATCTTATAAGACACCAATCAGAATGTCACCTTACCGGTTAATTTATGGTAAACATTGTCACTTACCTGTAGAACTTGAACATAAAGCTTATTGGGCGATAAAGGAGTTTAATTTTAATTTGAATAAAGCAGGAGAAAATCGATTATTGCAATTAAATGAGATGGAAGAAATAAGAAATGAAGCATATGAAAATGCGAGGATTTACAAAGAGAAAATGAAGATGTTGCATGATAAGAAAATTTCAGGAAAAATTTTTGAGCCTGGACAAGAAGTATTACTGTTTAACTCTCATTTAATACTTTTTCCTGGAAAATTAAGATCTAAATGGATTGGACCCTATATAGTTGAGAAAATATACCATTATGGAGCTGTGGATATTAAAGATCCCAAAACAGGAAAAAATTTTAAAGTAAATGGATTAAGATTGAAGCCTTATTTGGGAGATATTAAAAAGATTTATAAAGAGGCTTATGAATTGAGTCGACTCGATTAAAGATTTACTTAAGTCGAGTCGACGACGATAAACCAAGCGCTTTGTGGGAGGCAACCCATAATTATCTTGTGTTATGAGTGTTTTTGTGTTTTAATGTAAGGTTATGCCTCGATCATGCTTAATTTTATATTACTTTAGAAAAGTTTGATGCTTATAAGTCTTTGTTGACTTAGGCTAAAAATTATTATAAAGTATGTAAGATTTAAAAATAGGATCACTCTATTTTGAATATGAGTAAAAGGAGATCAAGTTAACATTCATTATGATTGTTACAATGTGAGTTATTGAGTCTAATTTACTCATACCAGTATAATATACCTATCTTGGAGAATGAAATTTTGAAATTTGACGATTAGGCGAAACGGAGTTGAACATAGTTCCGGCGCCTAGGCGCCAGAATTTGGTGCCTAAGCGCCAGAATCAACTATGTATCAATAGGTCCGGCGCCTAGGCACCAGATTCGGCACCTAAGCGCCACGGTTACTGGGTCGTGCAAAAACCGAAAATTTTCAGTTTTTCACACTATTTTCCCTTTTAAATCAACCTATCTTCTTCCCTAACCATCAAGCAATCAAAATTACGTCCCTTGCACTTTATTCTTCAGAGATTTGAGAAAATTTTGAAGAAATGGAAGGAAGAAATCATGAAGAAGAAGCTAGGGACAAGGTCTCAAAGGATCCTCAACCCTACTTCGATGGTTTCATCGTCGTAAGTTTAGAGAAAATTTCTAGTCGTTTGGATAAGCTTGAAGCGAGTTTAAAAGCATTGGAGATCGCCTTCATGAGATGTTTCATCAAATTGAACATCTAGAATGGCAAATGAAACTTCAATTTCATCATTTTGCGGCTTATCAAGATGCTCAAGTTGAAATGTATGCGAAGAACAAGTGGATTGGCGAAAAGACGGCTACGGATTTCTTGAGTGCGTTATTGTTCTTTCCAAGTGGAATACAAAATTTCCCTTGTGAAGATTAGAATATTCTGGTAATGAGATAGTTATTATATGGTTTGTTGAGTCGTTGTATCAATTTAGAGAATCGATTGTGTTTGTTTGTGTATTTGCTTTCATGTTCATTGTGTGTTGTTTTTGCTTAGAAATTGTTATGTTGAGTGTGTATTAGGAACTTGAATCAAATATAATACTTATTTGGAATGTATTGAGTCAATATTGAAGAATATGAATGGAATTTAGTGAGTTTGATTTAAACTTTTTGTTTGATTGGTGGATTAAATATTTAATTTTTATAAATTTTTGAAAAATATTGTGGAAGTTAGAAATTGAAGCCTTACTCTGATATGAGTAATTGGAAGTTGAATTTATGAATTTTGGTGGAAAATTAAATTTTAAAATAATTTTTTGTGAAAGGCGAGTCTGGCGCCTAGGCGCCAGAATTCGGCGCCTAAGCGCCAGTTCGGCCTGTACCTGAAAAATCTACTTAAATAACCCCCCAAAAGCCATTTTTGACGCCTAAGCTTCATCTTCTTCCCCATTTTCGCGAAAATACACATTTTAGATATATTTTGAGGTCAAAACATCAAGGATTTGAGCGTGAAACCACTGGATCTCTTCGTCTCAAGGTCAAATCTACACTTTAAACGATTTATTTTCTATTTTCACCATAGATTTCCCTAGTTTTGCTAAAAACCGAAATTTTGAAAAAATTTTTGATTTTTAGTGATTTCTTTGGATTTTTAAACTTATTTTAAGTTTAATAAACTTAAAAAGAGTTTAAATCTTAGATTCCTAAATTTGTTCTTGTTTTCTTTCACGTTTAGATGACTCCAAAATCTAAACGTGGGAAGGCACGAGATAACTTTGATAGCAGCAAATTTTCTACTGCGGTTGCGCATTTTCGTTTCCATGAATTTGCGACATCCAGAATGTTCATTTCAGAACGAAGTTTCTATCATCCTGGAGAAATGATCTAAAACACTATCGTTGCACACAATTGGCAACGATTTTGTTATTTCACTGTTGTTGCTGTTATCCCGATTGTTTGAGAGTTTTATGCAAATTTTCTGGATGTCGAAGATTATGAAGTCTTTGTCAGAGGAATCAGAGTAGGATTTAGTACTGAAAGAATCAATATATTTTATGGCCTGCCACCAACTATTGAATGTTATTATTCTGGATTATCACCATCTGAGGGAGATTTGGATATGATCATTGCTTATTTGACTGACGGTACTGGATCTTGGAAGATCAGGAACGGAAAAAGGGTAAACTTCAAATCCTCCAAATTAAATGGTATTTCTAAAGCATGGCACTACTTTATTTCTGCAAGATTATTACCTTCCAATCACCTGAGTGAAGTGACTAGAGATTGGGCGATCTTAAACTACTGCATTCAGGAGAGGAAGTCTATTGATGTCAGCAGTATTATTTATGATTCTGTGGATTCTACTGTGAGATCCAGCACTTCCGTTGGATTGGGATTCCCATCTCTGATTTATTCACTTTGTGTTAGTAATGGAGTCACTGCTGATATTTCTGAGGAGAAGTTAAAGTCTACCAAGACAATTGGGCAGGAGAGTGTTAGTATCTATGATCGTCTTCGAGGGAAGAGATCGACCGCTCCTTCTACTTCTGCACATACTCCAGGTAGAACTTCTACTTCTCGACCCTCTACTTCTGCTGAGCCACCATCGAGTTTCTAGGAATCAATGCATGATCAGTTTATAGAGTAGCAGTAGGAGTTATTTCAAACTCACTGCAGGATTGATACTATCGATAGGAAACTTAATCATTTATCTGATTATACCCAGAGGAAGAGTAGTTATGATGTTGAGTATGATGAAGCCCTAGTCAGATTTCTGAAGGGTGAACATGATGTTAGTATCCCTACTTTTCCTTGTTTCACACCATTTGTTGATCCTAAAGACGTAGAATTTTCCTTTGGTGATGATGATGATGATTAGGCTACAGCTAGTGACTAGTAGTTATAGATCTTTATGATGTGCTACTCTGTTAGTTTGTTTTGTTTGGATTGTTTGTTTAGTTTTATGTGTGATGTATGTTAATTTGTTTAAATATCTGTGTGGATTGATTAATGTTAAGATTCCGTTGTCAAAATATTTTTAGTATATTGTGTTGAGACTGAAGTTAGAGTTAATTTATATGTTTCTTTTAGTTTACTGTTTAGTACTTAGTAATTTTGCTCTGCTTTAATTTTGTTTCAAATTTAGTAGCATCATAAAATTAGCCTGCTTACTTTTTATACATGCTTCAATTTTATCTTAATTATTCATAAAAGCATGAGTAGAAGTAATTTTTCTTTTTAAGATTGTTTTTACATACTTATAAAAATTCTTATGATTTTCTTTCTCTCATACTTTCAAATTATCATAGTATACCATAACTTAAGTTTGGGGAAAGGGAAAATACATTCAAATTTAAATTTTATTTGTCCTTAAAGAGCTAATATTTTCTTAAAAATAAAAACTTTTTAACATAACTTAAGGAATGAAGAATTTATTTGAGATCACTTTTATTTTTGAAATTATAAACAATTTAGTGAAATTAACCAAAATTTTACTAACTTTGATTGATTTTAAGAATAGAATAATTTAACTTAAATAAGAATAAGATTAAAGAATTTTTCTATTCATGATAGAAATAATAGAATTTGTAGAAATATTAAGTAATAAAAAATTATCACTTGAAAAAGAAAAGATTGGAAATCTTTTTGAATTCTTATTTATGTTATAATAATTAAGTGGAAATGTATAAGTTTTGAAAATATAAGTTAAGGATAGTGAAGTTCGAACCATTAACGAGCTATCCGGATATATATATATATATATATATATATATATATATATATATATATATATATATATATATATATATATATATATAAGAAAGGAAGAAGAAAAAAAAAGAAGAGAGGAGAAGCTTGAGGAAATGCCTAATCAAAAATTGGCTTCACTTGAATTATCTTATAGGAAAAAAACTAGTTACATATTTTACTTAATTTTTATACATGAATATTTATTTAGAAATGATTTTTCAAGAAGATCTTTTTCTTGTAAATAATCTATGAGATCTTAATATAATAGACTTCTATTATTTTCAAAATGAATGAAAAGTTTGAAATCTTATGATTTGGTAGTTAAATATTCTTTAAATTCTTAAAATTAAACCTAGTTAGTGAAATTGGGTTAATAATTTACTAAAAACTTTATAAAATAAAAAATAATTAGGAATCTTAAATATTTATCTTTTATTCCAAAGGTTATATATTTTATATAGTAAAAAGAGTTACTTGAGGACACGTAACATTTAAGTTTGGGGGATTTTGATCTATAAAAAAATACCTATTTCTTTATGTCTTAATTCTTATTAATTTCTAAGGATATTATGCTTTAATGAAAGGTATTTTTTTTGTGTTTTTGAATGTAGGTAATGTAAAAAGGTCTAAAAAGGAAAAAGGAGCAAAAAGGAGCAAAAATGGAGCAAAATACAAAAAGTATAAAAAAATATGGCCTGGCACCTAGGCGCTAAAAGTTGGCGCCTAAGAGCCAGACTCGATACAGAAACTGTCAAGTTTTTGACAACGTTTGAACGGTTATTTTGACGGAGTGAGCGGTTATTGGACATTCTAGAAGACTGCAGTTGTTCCTGATAAGAGGACATGTGATACATTGCATTTGGACGCTCCAAAACGGTTTTAATCACGAAGAGGTGCGAGCCAAAGTGAAGAGGTGCGAAGAACCGGATACGGTGTACGGCGCCAGGCGCCGTACGTACCTTCTAGAAAATTCATTGAAAGTGGACATGTTTTAAAGAGGTGCCTCAAGGCGACCCTTGAAGCCTATAAATAGGGGTCCATTTCTTCAGAACCCCTCACATTGTAACCCTTTCGCTTATCCACTTTAGGATCTCTCATCCTTAGAGAGAGAAATTTAGGGCCACTTTTGTTTAGTTTAGTGAGTTTATTTTCAAGTTGTTGCATCTGGAGTTCATTACACTGTGGAGTCAGTAGGAATTAGAAGATCTATAGAAGGAATATTTGAGATAAGTATTTTATATTTGATTGAAAGTTTATTTATTATGTTTTGCTGTTTATATTCAATGTGTTCTGAGTAGTTAGTTTACTTTCTTCCTTCAATTATGAAGAGATAGATAAGATAATATAAAGATTCAATGGAGAATTGAAATTCAAAATATTTTCAAAACATTGTGATGACATTAATACTTGATCTTACTTTACTTTTTAAATTGGTCATTTAAATTGTTAAAACCTGTTGAAGAGTTTTGAGACCTTGAAGGAGAAGAACTCTTAACTTGTAAATGTCACATGAATCATTGGGTAGTCGAAGGCCATGTGCGGGCTATTCAAGGTGAAGTGCAATTAAATAGAAAGATAAGATTTAAAGGGCGTAGAATTGATAAGTTTTTAGAGTGACAGACTAAATCCTTATAATTTGATTATAGATTAGGAAAGGGTCACTAGTAGGGTCGACCATAGCCACCCTTAGACATCTAGTAGTGTGAGTCTAGATTAACCCATTCTACTAACAATACATCCGAACCTTATCTGTAAATTAGCCAATGTTCTTTGCGCCTGGATCAAAGGGTAAAGAATAGGAATGCTTCTATTTGGCACAATACCATAAATCAAATTCTCCAACGAATATTAAAATATCTTAAAAATCTTGGATAAATTGAAGGAAAGAAAGTTGTTTATCTTATATAATTTTCATAAATCATTTTCTTATTTTTGTTTTCTTTATTGCATCTAGTACATTAATTTATAGTTAAATTAGAGGATAAAAAGAAATTTTCGAAATATAATTGTTGACCTCATTTTACGATGAGTCAATACCTTATGACCTAAAAAGTCAACATTGGTCAAAATGGTCAAACCAGACCCAATGACCAAACCTTTTGACCCCATAGGTCAACCTTATGACCTAAAAGTCAACATTGGTCAAAATGGTCAAACCAGACCCAGTGACCAACCCTGTTGACCTCATAGGTCAACCTTATGACCTAAAAAGTCAACATTGGTCAAAATGGTCAAACCAGATCTAGTGACCAACCCTGTTGACCCCATAGGTCAACCTTTTGACCTAAAAAGTCAACTTTGGTCAAATTGGTCAAACCAAACCCAGTGACCAACCTTATTGACCCCATAGGTCAACCTTATAAACTAAAAAGTCAACTTTGGTCAAAATGGTCAAACCAGACCCAGTGACCAACCATGTTGACCCCATAGGTCAAACATATGACGTAAAAAGTCAACATTGGTCAAAATGGTCAAACCAGACCCAATGACCAACCTTATTGACCCCATAGGTCAACCTTATGACCTAAAAAGTCAACATTGGTCAAAATGGTCAAACCAGACCCAGTGACCAACCTTGTTGACCTCATAGGTCAACCTTATGACCTAAAAAGTCAACATTGGTCAAAATGGTCAAACCAGACCCAATGACCAACCCTGTTAACCCCATAGGTCACCCTTTTGACCTAAAAAGTCAATTTTGGTCAAATTGGTCAAACTAGACCCAGTGACCAACCCTGTTGACCCCATAGGTCAACCTTATGACCTAAAAAGTCAACATTGGTCAAAATGGTCAAACCAGACCCAATGACCAACCCTGTTGACCCATAAGTCAACCCTTTCACCCAATGACATATTTAAAACCCCACAATGACAAAATCATCAATACTGGACATTTTAAAATTAAAATGATCAATTTGAATGACTTAGGTGAACCTGAGTCAAAATTGGTCAACACCTATCTATTTTGATTAAAATAGATAAAAATGAAATAAAAACAACAAAATTAATCAAATATAATTTCAAAATTATTTTGATTAATTAAAATGATTAATGATTTAATTTTTAATATTTTAATTAAATGACATAATTAATTAAAATGAAAATTAAATTAAAATCATAAAATGACAAAAATGATAAAATTAATCAATTATTTAAATTGAAATTATTTTCAATTAATAAATTGATTAATAAAACATTTTCCAACAATTTTAATTAATAAAATAATTAATCAAAATGGGAATTAAGAAAGAAAAGAAATGACACATAGCCTTCTCATTATTAGTTAGGCTAAACCCATCTAAAGGCATAATTAACACATAATTAAGCCCACTTTAAATTAACTTAGCCATGGGTTAACACCCATCATGATGCATAGGGTGAGGTGTCTCTTCCTCCTTCACCCTAAGCTTCATTTAGCCATGAGGTGGTCGGCCAACATGAGGCCTCATCTCCCACCTCCCAAGCTACCCAATGGAAGGAAAACCATGCACGAAACCCCCACTCACCATGGTTAGAAGGAATGATGAGGGATAAGCTTGTGTGTCACCATTTTCCAAGCTTAAGAGATGATGTGTAAGCTCCCTAAGAAGGATAGAGGCGACTCACCATGCACCTCTTACATAAGCTAATGGGGGAGAGACAAAGCAAAGGAAATCATCATGGAAAGCTTAGGGAGAAGGAGCCATGCATATCCTCAGCCAATTTCTTCATCCAATGGACTGATAGGGGAGATAACTACTCCCCTAGAACAACCTAAGCTAAACCATGGCCTCCCCTTGGCTATAAAAGGAGCCCATACCCGAACCTAGCAAGAAGAGAGAAAAAAATTAAGGAGACCCATAGGCTGTCCAAATCCTCTGGCCCCCAACATAAGAACTCTTCCTAAGATTCTTAGAAATCCATTAGGATCAAATCCAAGACATAGATTGAGCCTATTTGAGCCTATTTGATCAAATTTCAAAAACAGCCCAAATTAGGTACTTCTTCAAAATTCTCCCCTAAGCCCGACTTCTAGATCAAATTGCTGCAGCAATAACCTTCCATTGGGGTCCTAGAAGGCAACCATAAGGTCTGATCTAGCTCGATTTGCTTGTGGCAAAGGTATGTAATTTTTCTTTACAAAATAATTCGTATTTTTTATATATCATGTGTTATACTAGCCCAGAAGTGTATCATCACCGTGTGGATGGATACATCTCATCCAGATGATCATTTAAAAAAAAATTCACTCAATTTCATTAAGAAATGAGTGAGATATTGATGTTTGAAGTTTAATGGTTCGAAAATTTTCGAATTTTCGGCCGATTTTTCTCAGCCGTTCGATCCCGCGTTTTAGGAATGGACGGCCCTGATCTTCCCCCCGCGGTATCCGCTGTTCGGCTGCCCGCAGCGGATCCTCTCGCTCGTTCGACGCGTACGAGGACACGCAACGAACTGCGGTGAGTTTGGCGGCGGGATTTAATAAAAAATACATTAAAACCTTAAAAACTTAAAAAATCCATATCTCTTGATCCAGAGGTCATAAAAATAAAATAAAAATACCTTTGGAAAGCTCTTGAAGAGGAGAAAATTATTAGACCAAAAACATAATTTTGTTCTAAGTATTCAATTTTTAATTAATTAAATACTCTCTGGAGTATTTTAATTATTAAAAATTATTTATAAATAAAAAAATTATGAAACTTGAGGCATTTATCCTTATGTTCATAGGGATCGTGCATAATTTTTCCAAGGACAGAAAACATGTTTAAGACACTTTTCTTTAATTTTCAAGTTTATTTGTAATTATTTCAAATAATAATTATAAAAAATTGAAATTTGAGAAAGATAAAATGCAAATGACTAGAAATGATAGGGCAACAGACAATAACCCTAAGAAAACTATTTCTAAGTCATAGAAATTATTTTGAATGGTATTTTGAAATTTAGGGTTCAAATTCTTTATTAATTAAATAATTTTAATCCTAAAAATAACCCTTTATAAATTTAACCTATTTTCATCAACAATCTAAGTTTGAAAATGGTTCTAGTCTATGATAGACTAATGATAAACTTTACTTTAGTCTAAAATGACCAAATTAGACTTAACTAGATTTAAAATAACATTTAAACCTATTAAACATTACTTAAATTAGGTTTAATATAAAAATTAAATTTTAATTAAGTTTAAAGACATATTAAACTTAATTAAACAAAATCAAACCTTTTAATTAAGTTTAAAGATAAATTAGACTTAATTAACTTATTAAACCTTACTTAAATTAGGTTTAATATAAAAATTAAATTTTAATTAAGTTTAAAGACATATTAAACTTAATTAACCAAAATCAAACCTTTTAATTAAGTTTAAAGACAAATTATGCTTAATTAACTTATTAAACCTTACTTAAATTAGATTTAATATAAAAATTAAATTTTAATTCAGTTTAAAGACATATTAAACTTAATTAACCAAAATCAAACCTTTTAATTAATTTTAAAGACAAATTAAGCTTAATTAACTTATTAAACCTTACTTAAATTAGGTTTAATATAAAAATTAAATTTTAATTAATTTTAAAGACATATTAAACTTAATTAACCAAAATCAAACCTTTTAATTAAGTTTAAAGACAAATTAAGCTTAATTAACTTATTAAACCTTACTTAAATTAAACCTTACCAAAACTAAACTCTCTTAACTAGGTTTAAGGATATATTAAACCAAAATCAAATCTTTAATTAAGTTTAAGGACATATTAAACTTAATTAACCCATTAAACCTTACCTAAATTAGGTTTAATACAAAAATCAACACTTTTAATTAAGTTTAAGGACATATTAAACTTAACTAATCAAAATCAAATCATTTTAATTAAGCTTAATGACATATTAGACTTAATTAATCAAAACCAAACCTTTAATTAAGTTTAAAGACATATTAAACTTAATTAACCTCCTCACACATTAGGTTTAAAACAAACCTAAACCCTAATTAGGTCTAACCCATGGACCTAATTAAAACCATTAAGTCTTAACTAAATTAGACTTAATCAGACCTAAACTCTAATTAGGTCTAACCCATTAGACCTAATTAAACCATTAGACCTTAACTAACTAAGGTTTAACCAAACATAAACCCTAATTAGGTCTAACCCATTAGACCTAATTAAACCATTAAACTTTAACTAACTAAGGTTTAATCAAACATAAACCCTAATTAGGTCTAACCCATTAGACCTAATTAAACCATTAGACCTTAACTAAATAAGGTTTAATCAAGCATAAACCCTAATTAGCTCTAACCCATTAAACCTAATTAAACCATTAAACTTTAACTAACTAAGGTTTAAAACGAACCTAAACCCTAATTAGGTCTAACCCTTAGACCTAATTAAACCATTAAGTCTTAACTAAATTAGACTTAATCAAACCTAAACTCTAATTAGGTATAACCCATTAGACCTAATTAAACCATTAGACCTTAACTAACTAAGGTTTAACCAAACATAAACCCTAATTAGGTCTAACCCATTAGACCTAATTAAACCATTAAACTTTAACTAACTAAGGTTTAATCAAACCTTAACCCTAAGGCCAATGGATTAGCTAAAACACATATCATTTATAGATTTGGGATTCCTCGAAGAGTCATATCAAACAATGGATTGGCCTTCAAAAACACAAAAATGAATCACTTTATCCAGAGACATGGGATTGATTGGAGATATTCCACAATCTATTACCCTAAGGCCAATGGATTAGCTGAAGCTTTCAATAAAACGTTGGTTCAAATCTTGAAAAAGACATTAAGTAATAGCCGAGACAGATGGCATGAACGACTAATAGAAGCTTTATGGGCTTATAGAACTACATACCGAAATCCAACACGGTCTACACCATTTGCTTTGGTATATGGTTCTGAAGCCATTTTGCCTCTGGAAGTCCAAATTCCTTCTCTCAGAATCGCAATAACTGATAAAATAACTGAAGAAGAAAATGTCAAGTTGCGACTTGAAGAACTTGAAAATTTAGAGGGCAAACGTCTGCAAGCCCAACAAAATCTTGAATTGTATCAAGCAAAAATGATACGAGATCACGACAAACTAGTTCGCCCTAGAACCTTTCGAATCGGTGAATTAGTTTTAGTTCTTCGAAAACCTATACTAGCTCATCGAAAGATAGGTGGCAAATTCGAACCGATATGGGAAGGTCCATATGTAATTGAAAAGACAAATTCCGGAGGATCCTACCAATTGGTGGATTGTCAAGGAGAAAGAATCTTGCCTCCAATCAATGGACATTTTCTAAAGAAATATTATGCAACATAAAAATAAAAATGAATGAAAACTTATTTATAAACTGGGACAATAAATTATTCTTTCCAAAATCATCTTTGATTTTTCTTTATGACATCTGTTTCATTCGCTGAACAAATGTTTAAAAGGCTAAAATATCATTTTGTCTTATTATTTTCAGGAAAAATGTCTGAAGACAGACTATTTTTCTCGTTTCAAAATAATATGAATTTCGCCTTGGACCGTCGACACATGGACGAGGGAACCAGAATTCATTTCAACTTTGACCTGTTGCAGGTTGAATCCATACATCATGGATCATTACATTATCTGGTGAATCATAGTGAAGTTAATCTACAAACACCTTTGATAGAATTCAAACTCCGACAACCCGAAGAATATGACTTCAGAATCAGTGATAGCTCAGATGAGGGAGAATTCATGACTACTTCAATACAAGGAGCATCCACATCGAGTACAAAAAATATAGCAACGAGACTTACTAGATCACAAAGATGAAATCATAATAAACGACTGAAACGACAAAAACAATTACAGGAAAAACAAAACATGAAGGATATTAGTCAATCGAAATCACGAACTATTAACACTCCATTTGAGGAAATAAAGTCTGCCTCAAAAACAACAGATCTAGACCCCGCAAAGAAAAATAAAAATGGAAAAGCAGTTATCACCTCACCTGCTCAGAGTTTGAAGGTGTCAGATAAAAAGGTTGATGAAAAAGTTACTCAAGGAAAGAGGTGCGACAAATTCGCGCTATCAAGTGGAGAACTTTTGAACAATACAAACACATGAATAAAAGGACAATAAATATTTTGGATGGTTTTAAACTGTTTACCAGGATATTTGATGAAGCCGAACAAACTACTATCATTGATCATATTATAAAAGCCTAAAATCAGGGTAGGGTTGGACTCCTTCAAAGGAGAACCTATTCTGAACCTAATAAATGGATTCGTGGCAAGGGTAGACAAACCCTACAATATGGATGCTGCTACAATTATGCAAGAGACAGAGAATGAAATCTTCCTAGAATTTTGCTACACGAACAAGTCGATCCTTTACCACTGTGATAATCCAAGTTATCAAACGACTTGTCACTTGGGGGATTTTACCTACAGACTGTATTCCTGACAGTTGCATTATTAATATATATGATAAAGGAGACTGTATCCCTCCTCACATTGACAGCCATGATTTTGAGAGACCATTTTGCACTGTGTCACTCCTGAACCGCTGTTCTGCTGTGTTTAGAAGGAAGATACAAATCTTGGGACCTGGAGAGTTTGAAGGTACGTGTCGTATTCTTTTAACTCGAGGATCAGTTCTCCTGTTTCAAGGGAACGGTGCAGATTTTGTAAAACACTGCATACCCAGTGTCAACAAGCCACGCATCTCAATTACCTTGCGACGGATGAAGCCCGACAAACGACCTGTCGGATATAAGGCTATACCAGAACTGGAGAATCTACAACCTTTGGAATTACCATAACCCCATAAATGTCTAAACACCTGAAACGTGTTTGATAAATAATGTTTTGGAGTGTAGGACGTTTATGGACAGTCTGTTAATATCCAGAGCTATGTTATGACATATAAGAACTTTTGACATGTGATATATCTATAGTTGTCGATGTGTGACATATCGGTAGCTGTTGATATGTAAAATATCAGTAGTTTGTTGCAGCGTGCTATATGATATGTACATATGTATGTACTATAAGCTTTTGTTTGCAATAAATATGTACTGGTGACTCTTTTTTTTTTTGGAAATAAAATGAAGAGTTGAAGAAAAATATATCCCCATTGTCTGTGATATGTCGACAGGTCCTGAAATCAATAAATGAAAAAATGAATAATTTATGATAATCAAACTTGAGAATTATCTTTCGACCTATATAGGTCAAAACCCCAGCAGATATTCCCACCAAAAATATTAGTGAGTTCGCCACTCTCTTTGGTTATTGGATAAAGTCCTTTCCTGATGTGGAAATCACGGCTTTCCTCTAACCAAATTTTGACATCGACATTTTGAGGAAAATAGAAAATGACATCTATTTTCTCTCTTCGATTATTGTATATAAGTTCTTTCCTGACACAGAAATTACGACATTCCTTTAACCAAATCTTGACATCGACATTTTGAGGAAAATAGAAAATGCATCTATTTTCTCACTTCGGTTATTGAATATAAGTTCTTTCCTGACACGGAAATTACGACTTTCCTTTAACCAAATCTTGACATCGACATTCTGAGAAATAGAAAATGACATCTATTTTCTCTCTTCGGTTATTGGATATAAGTCCTTTCCTGATGTGGAAATCGCGGCTTTCCTCTAAACAAATCTTGACATCGACATTTTGAGGAAAATAGAAAATGACATCTATTTTCTCTCTTCGGTTATTGGATATAAGTCCTTTCCTGATGTGGAAATCACGGCTTTCCTTTAACCAAATCTTAACACTGACATTCTGGAAAATAGAAAATGACATCTATTTTCTCTCTCCGGTTATTGGATATAAGTCCCTTCCTGACACGGAAGTCATAACTATCCTCTAACCAAATATCAACATTGACATTTTGAGAAATGGAAAATGACATCTATTTTCTCCCTCCTGTTATGGGATATACGTCATTTCCTATCACGGAAATCAAGGCATTCCTTTAGCAAAATATCGACATTGACATTTTGAGAAATGGAATATGACATCCATTTTCTCTCCCGGTAAATCTCTTTTCAAATACAAGAAGAAAATCTCTTCTTAGAACCGACAAACAAGACATCTTACATCCTCTAGGAGCAGTATGATACCCACTCTTTTCCTGATTGTTATAGGACATCTCTTAGACCACTTCGGTCAACACCAATATGTGCAGAATACTTATATAGTATTCTACACAAATTGGGGGAATACCTTATGACCTAAAAAGTTAACATTGGTCAAAATGGTCAAACCAGACCCAGTGACCAACCCTGTTGACCCCATAGGTCAACCTTATGACCTAAAAAGTCAACATTGGTCAAAATGGTCAAACCAGACCCAGTGACCAACCCTGTTGACCCCATAGGTCAACCTTATGACCTAAAAAGTCAACATTGGTCAAAATGGTCAAACCAGACCCAGTGACCAACCCTGTTGACCCCATAGGTCAACCTTATGACCTAAAAAGTCAACTTTGGTCAAATTGGTCAAACCAGACCCAGTGACCAACCTTGTTGACCCCATAGGTCAACCTTATGACCTAAAAAGTTAACTTTGGTCAAAATGGTCAAACCAGAACCAGTGACCAACTCTGTTGACCCGATAGGTCAACCTTATGACCTAAAAAGTCAACATTGGTCAAAATGGTCAAACCATACCCAGTGACCAACCTTGTTGACCCCATAGGTCAACCTTATGACCTAAAAAGTCAACATTTGTCAAAATGGTCAAACCAGAGCCAGTGACCAACCTTGTTGACCTCATAGGTTAACCTTATGACCTAAAAAGTCAACATTGGTCAAAATGGTCAAACCAGACCCAATGACCAACCCTGTTGACCCCATAGGTCACCCTTTTGACCTAAAAAGTCAACTTTGGTCAAATTGGTCAAACCAGACCTAGTGACCAACCCTGTTGACCCCATAGGTCAACCTTATGACCTAAAAAGTCAACATTGGTCAAAATGGTCAAACCAGACCCAATGACCAACCCTGTTGACCCATAAGTCAACCCTTTCACCCAATGACACATTTAAAACCCCACAATGACAAAATCACAAATACTGGACATTTTAAAATTAAAATGATCAATTTGGGCTGACTTGGGTCAACCTAGGTCAAAATTGGTCAACACCTATCTATTTTGATTAAAATAGACAAAAATGAAATAAAAACAACAAAATTAATCAAATAATTAATTTCAAAATTATTTTGATTAATTAAAATGATTAATGATTTAATTTTTAATATTTTAATTAAATGACATAATTAATTAAAATGAAAATTAAATTAAAATCATAAAATGACAAAAATGATAAAACTAATCAATTATTTAAATTGAAATTATTTTCAATTAATAAATTGATTAATAAAACATTTTCCAACAATTTTAATTAATAAAATAATTAATTAAAATGGGAATTAAGAAAGAAAAGAAATGACACATATTCTTCTCATTATTAGTTAGGCTAAACCCATCTTAAGGCATAATTAACACATAATTAAGCCCACTTTAAATCAACTTAGCCATCGGTTAACACCCATCTTGATGCATAGGGTGAGGTGTCTCTTCCTCCTTCACCCTAAACTTCATTTAGCCATGAGGTGGCCGACCAACATGAGGCCTCATCTCCCACCTCCCAAGCTACCCAATGGAAGGAAAACCATGCATGAAACCCCCACTCTCCATGGTTAGAAGGAATGATGAGGGATAAGCTTGTGTGTCACCATTTGCCAAGCTTAAGAGATGATGTGTAAGCTCCCTAAGAAGGATAGAGGCAGCTCACCATGCACCTCTTACATAAGTCAATGGGGGAGAGATAAAGCAAAGGAAATCATCATGGAAAGCTTAGGGAGAAGGAGCCATGCATATCCTCAGCCGATTTCTTCATCCAATGGATCGATAGGGAGATAACTACTCCCCAGAACAACCTAAGCTAAACCATGGCCTCCCTTGGCTATAAAAGGAGCCCATACCCGAGCACTAGCAAGAAGAGAGAAAAAATTAGGGAGACCCATAGGCTGCCCAAATCCTCTGGCCCCCAACATAAGAACTCTTCCTAAGATTCTTAGCAATCCATTAGGATGAACTCCAAGCCATAAATTGAGCCTATTTGAGCCAATTTGATCAAATTTCAAAAACAGCCCAAATTAGGTACTTCTTCAAAATTATCCCCTACGACTTCTGGATCAAATTGCTGCAGCAATAACCTTCCATTGGGGTCCTAGAAGGCAACCATAAGGTCTGATCTAGCTCGATTTGCTTGTGGCAAAGGTATGGAATTTTTCTTTACAAAATAATTCGTATTTTTGATATATCATGTGTTATACTAGCCCAGAAGTGTATCATCACCGTGTGGATATATACTTCTCATCCAGATGATCATTTAAAAAAAATCACTCAATTTCATCAAGAAATGAGTGAGATATTGATGTTTGAAGTTTAATGGTTTGAAAATTTTTGAATTTTCGGCCGATTTTTCTCAGCCGTTCGATCCCGCGTTTTAGGAATGGACGGCGCTGATCGTCCCCCCGCGGTATCAGCTGTTCGGCTGCCCGCAGCCGATCCTCCCGGTCGTTCGACGCGTACGAGGACACGCGTCCAACGGCGGTGAGTTTGGCGGCAGTATTTAATAAAAAATACATTAAAACCTTAAAAACTTCAAAAATCCATATCTTTTGATCCAGAGGTCATAAATATAAAATAAAAATATCTCTGGAAAGCTCTTGAAGAGGAGAAAATTATGAGACCAAAATCATAATTTTATTCTCAATATTTAATTTTTTAATTAATTAAATACTCTCTGGAGTATTTTAATTATTAAAAATTATTTATAAATAAAAAAATTATGAAACTTTGAGGCATTTATCCTTATGTTCATAGGGATATTGCATAATTTTTCCAAGGACAGAAAACATGTTTAAGACACATTTCTTTAATTTTCAAGTTTCTTTGTAATTATTTCAAATAATAATTATAAAAAATTGAAAATTGAGAAAGATAAAATGCAAATGACTAGAAATGATAGGGCAACAGACAATAACCCTAAGAAAACTATTTCTAAGTCATAGAGATAATTTTGATTGGTATTTTGAAATTTAGGGTCAAATTCTTTATTAATTAAATAATTTTAATCCTAAAAATAACCCTTTATAAATTTAACCTATTTTCATCAACAATCTAAGTTTGAAAATGGTTCTAGTCTATGATAGACTAATGATAAACTTCACTTAAGTCTAAAATGACCAAATTAGACTTAACTAAATTTAAAATAACATTTAAACCTATTAAACCTTACTTAAATTAGGTTTAATATAAAAATTAAATTTTAATTAAGTTTAAAGACATATTAAACTTAATTAACCAAAATCAAACCTTTTAATTAAGTTTAAAGACAAATTAGTCTTAATTAACTTATTAAACCTTACTTAAATTAGGTTTAATATAAAAATTAAATTTTAATTAAGTTTAAAGACATATTAAACTTAATTAACCAATATCAAACCTTTTAATTAAGTTTAAAGACAAATTAGGCTTAATTAACTTATTAAACCTTACTTAAATTAGGTTTAATATAAAATTAAATTTTAATTAAGTTTAAAGACATATTAAACTTAATTAACCAAAATCAAACCTTTTAATTAAGTTTAAAGACAAATTAAGCTTAATTAACATATTAAACCTTACTAAAATTAGGTTTAATATAAAAATTAAATTTTAATTAAGTTTAAAGACATATTAAACTTAATTAACCAAAATCAAACCTTTTAATTAAGTTTAAAAACAAATTAAGCTTAATTAACTTATTAAACCTTACTTAAATTAAACCTTACCAAAACTAAACTCTCTTAACTAGGTTTAAGGATATATTAAACCAAAATCAAATCTTTAATTAAGTTTAAGGACATATTAAACTTAATTAACCCATTAAACCTTACCTAAATTAAGTTTAATACAAAAATCAACACTTTTAATTAAGTTTAAGGACATATTAAACTTAACTAATCAAAAACAAATCCTTTTAATTAAGCTTAAGGACATATTAGACTTAATTAATCAAAACCAAACCTTTAATTAAGTTTAAAGACATATTAAACTTAATTAACCTCCTCACACATTAGGTTTAAAACAAACCTAAACCCTAATTAGGTCTAACCCTTAGACCTAATTAAAACCATTAAGTCTTAACTAAATTAGACTTAATCAGACCTAAACTCTAATTAGGTTTAACACATTAGACCTAATTAAACCATTAGACCTTAACTAACTAAGGTTTAACCAAACATAAACCCTAATTAGGTCTAACCCATTAGACCTAATTAAACCATTAAACTTTAACTAACTAAGGTTTAATCAAACATAAACCCTAACTAGGTCTAACCCATTAGACCTAATTAAACCATTATACCTTAACTAACTAAGGTTTAATCAATTATAAACCCTAATTAGGTCTAACCCAGTATACCTAATTAAACCATTAAACTTTAACTAAGGTTTAAAACGAACCTAAACCCTAATTAGGTCTAACCCTTAGACCTAATTAAACCATTAAGTCTTAACTAAATTAGACTTAATCAGACCTAAACTTTAATTAGGTCTAACCCATTAGACCTTAACTAACTAAGGTTTAACCAAACATAAACCCTAATTAGGTCCCATTAGACCTAATTAATACATTAAACTTTAACTAACTAAGGTTTAATCAAACATAAACCCTAATTAGGTCTAACCCTTAGACCTAATTAAACCATTAAGTCTTAACTAAATTAGACTTAATCAGACCTAAACTCTAATTAGGTCTAACCCATTAGACCTAATTAAACCATTAAACCTTAACTAACTAAGGTTTAATCAAACATAAACCCTAATTAGGTCTAACCCATTAGACTTAATTAAACCATTAAACCTTAACTAAGTAAGGTTTAATCAAATTTAAACCCTAATTAGATCTAACCCTTAGACTTAATTAGACCATTAAGTCTTAACTAAATTAGACTTAATCAAACATAAACCTTAATTAAGTTTAACTCATTATACCTAATTAAACTATTAAGTCTTAACTAAGTAAGACTTAATCAAACACAAATTCTAATTAAGTCTACCACTTTAGACATAATTAATTATTAAACTTTAATCAACTAAGGTTTAATTAAACCCAAATCCAACCTTTAGTCCAAGTCCAACATAACGTAAACATCAAACATAACCTAACTTGAGTCTAATCCAACTTGAACTCAAGTTAACCTAACCCTTAGGTTCAACCCACATTGAACCTAACCTAAACTTAAACATAACTTGAGTCCAATCCAACTTGAACTCAAGTTAACCTAAACCTTAGGTTCAACCTATATTGAACCTAATCTAAACTTAAACATAACTTGAGTCCAATTCAACTTGAACTCAAGTTAACCTAAACCTTAGGTTCAACCCACATTGAACCTAACCTAAAGTAAAACATAACTTGAGTCCAATCCAATTTGAACTCAAGTTAACTTAAACCTTAGGTTCAACCTACATTGAACCTAACCTAAACTTAAACATAACTTGAGTCCAATTCAACTTGAACTCAAGTTAACCTAAACCTTAGGTTCAACCCACATTGAACCAAACCAAAATTCAAACATTGAATTAGATTCAAACATAACCTAACTTGAGTCCAATCCAACTTGAACTCAAGTTAACCTAAACCTTAGGTTCAGCCCATATTGAACCTAATCTAAACTCAAACATAACTTGAGTCCAATCTAATTTAAACTCAAGTTAACCTAAACTTTAGGTCCAACCCACATTGAACCTAAATTCAATTCAAACCAAACTTAAGTCTAATCTACATTAGACTTAAGCGAAACCAGACCTAGGTTCAATTCAACATAAACCTAAGTCAAACCCAGGCTTAATTTAAGTCTAACTTATAGTAGACTTAAGCAAAACCAAATTTAGGTTCAACTTAAATATGAACCTAAGTCAAAACTAGACCTAACTTAAGTCTAACACACACTAGACTTAAATCAAACTAAAGTTCAACTTGACATGAACTTAACATGAACTTAACATGAACTTTAGTTCAACCCAAACCAAAAAAACAAAAAAAAAGAAGCTTAACTCTAACCTATATTAGACTTAAATGGAACCTAAACTTAAGTACAGCCTATATTAAACTTAATCCTAAGTCTATATCTAACTTTAAATAGACTTAATTAAAACTTAAGTCTTATCTAAAAGGGACTTAGATGGTCTGCAAATCTAATTAAGTCTAATTTATTAGACTTGATTAACCTTTATGTCCTATTTAAACAGGACTTAAAACTTAATTAAATCTATTCTAAACCAAACCTTTTAACTTAAGACATGAACTGAAGTTAAATAGATTCAATCAACATTGAATCTAACTTAGGTTCAACCAGACATGAACCCAAGTTAATTCAATCAATATTGAATTTAATTTCAAACCTTTTAACTTAAGTTCAGACAGACATGAACTCAAGTTAAACAGATTCAATCAACATTGAATCTAACTTAGGTTCAACCAGACATGAACCCAAGTTAATTCAATCAATATCAAATCTAATTTCAAACCTTTTAACTTAAGTTCAGACAGATATGAACTGAAGTTAAATAGATTCAATCAACATTGAATCTAACTTACGTTCAACCAGACATGAACCCAAGTTAATTTAATCAATATTGAATCTAATTTCAAACCTTTTAATATAAGTTCAGACAGACATGAACTCAAGTTAAATAGATTCAATCAACATTGAATCTAACATAGGTTCAACCAGACATGAACCCAAGTTAATTCAATCAATATTAAATCTAATTTTAAACCTTTTAACTTAAGTTCAGACAGACATGAACTCAAGTTAAATAGATTCAATCAACATTGAATCTAACTTAGGTTCAACCAGACATGAACCCAAGTGAATTCAATCAATATTAAATCTATTTTTAAACCTTTTTAACTTAATGTTCAGACAGACATGAACTCAAGTTAATTCAGAATTTAAGTTTAAACTTAAAATCAAGATATAAATTCAACATTTTAAACCAAAACTGACATAATCAATAAAAATTTGACATTTCAAAAATAAAACAACATAACCAACATAAAATTGACATTTTAAAATAATTTGACATAAATTGACATCCAAGATATATCCAAATATTTTGTGACATTATTTCTGACAATGTTTTCTTTGTAGAGTGAAAACAAGAAATTTCGCTTAGATTTTCTTTACATGTTATAGGGTGTACTAACTCTGTTTTGCAGGATGACATTCTAGGCGAACAAAAACAAAACCAAAACTTTTAGGTTAGACATATAACCTGAAACTTTCAACAAAAACAATGACATTGACAACGAAAACAAAACCAAAACTTTTAGGTTAGTCATATAACCTGAAACTTTTTTAACAAAAACAACGAAATTGACAACAAAAATAAAACCAAAACTTTTAGGTTAGACATATGACCTGAAATTTTTGACAACAAAAACAAAACCAAAACTTTTAGGTTAGACATATAACCTGAAACTTTTCAACAAAAACAACAACACTGACAACAAAAACAAAACCAGAACCTTTAAGTTAGACATAATACCTAAAGTATTCAATAACATGATATAACAACATTCGGGAGTGATAGTGGGTACATCTCTCCTTAAAAATAATTTTTTTTTAGAAAACAAATGATTAACATTAATCAGAAGTTTTCTTAAATAATTGAAAATTGTTTAAGATGTAATTAACTATAGAAGCTTGCTTCTATAGGAGATCTAAAAGAACCCTAAATAGAAATCTCTGGTTTACCATGATCTTCTTAATATGAAAATTCTAGAATATGTTATTCTAGAATATCCTCATAAAAGAATCATCATAAACATCCTTTTTCTACTATTAGTCCTAAAAATTCTCTAAATCCTTCATAGGATTTATAGGAATAAAACTAGGCTAATATTAGATGGCGACTCCTTGACATTGACACCCAAACCTAATCTCTTTCCGCCCACACCGCCGACAATAATATTTAGAAAATTTATTACTATAATTTTTCCCCGTGGGATCGATACTGGGGTTATAAAAGAAAACCCTATATTACTTGAAACGATACTTATACTTGTGTAGTACCCCTAGTGTGTAAAATATTTTCTAAAATTTACAATATTTTAATTTTATACACTAGCCGTCAATTATAAATTGGGTCAAGTTTTGGCCATCTTTTCGAAGCGAATATTACTGTGTTATTGCGGGTCGGGTCAGTGTGGAATTAGGGTTCAAGTATTGGTGAAGTGTGGAGGAAAAGTGAATGAATTATGTAAGATTTTGGATAGTTGTGAACGAAAGAGAGGTGAGTATGGGATCATGATTTCGGGCATTGGTGAAGGGAGGAAGAAAGTGTGTGTGGAATTAGAGATTCAAGTAGGCTAAGGGTAAGAAAGAGAGAGAGAGAGAGAGAGAGAGAGAGAGAAGATGGATTAATAAGTTTTGGGTAGGCTAAGCGTGTGGGAAAGAAGTTAAGGTATGGGTATGCTATGGCTGAGATCAGTTAGTGAATTTTGGTTAGGCTATGGTTAGGGGAAGTGAAGAGGGTTTTGGGTATGCCTAGAGTGAGGGAAGGAAATGAGTTTTGGGTAGGCTAAGGGCGAGAGAAGGAACTGGATTTGGGGTAGGATAAAGAAGAGGAAAGGAAGTGAGTTTTGTGTAGGCTAAGGGTGAGGGAAAGAAGTGACTCTTGGGAACGCTAAGGGTGAGGAAAGTATGTGGGTTTTAGGCAAGCTAAAGTTAAGGGAAGTGATGAGGGTTTTAGGTAGGCTAAGAGCGAAAAAAAGGAAGTAAGAAATGAGGGTGAGGATGGGATGTTGGGCATGGGTTTGTGTTTAGGTAGAGAAATGATGAGAATTATAGTGAAGAAGATATGCCAATGAGATAGAAAAAGAGAAAAAGGAGAGAAAAAAAGAAAGAGTAAAAAAATGTAAGGAAATCAACATCATAATCCTACAAGATCAATCCAAACTATTTATTGAAATTAGAGTGTGGTGAGATTATAATTTGGCTTGGTCGGAATAGATGAAACTCTTTGTTTGGATGATGAATTACTCTTGCTTTCCTCGATGTTGCCATTGACTTTTGTGGAGGAATGAGAGGGAGAAGAAAGAGAGACCAAAGGGGATCAGTCTGAAGAGGAGAAGAGGAGAGGAAAGGGTAGGGGCTCGTTTTGGAGCGGAGAGGGAGAGCGAAGGTTGTTTTGGTCAAGCAAATGGAAGAAGGCAATGAGATTTTTGGTTGGGTGAGGGCTTAAGTGCAGGAAAGTTTTGGAGGATGCAATAAAGAAGGATTTCAGGGAAAATTTAAAAAATGGGGAAAATATGAATTTGAAAAGGGTGATTATGTTGGTTATGGCTAAAAATAAAACCCAAGCTCATTTGAAAGAGACAAAACAAGTAATTCAGTGGTGCAAATAGATTTTGATGAAGGGAATGACCTATAGCTCAAGATATTTTAATTTAAATTGGCTAGGTGTTATTAATGGTTGGGGGTAATTATGGCCAAAATTTAGATTTTGGTTCATTTGGTTCAAAAAATGTAGAGAACACACAAGCGCAATTAGCTTTGGTCAAAGTGATGCCCATCTCAAGATATTTCAGGTTAAAAAATGGGCTTCACTCCAAGAGAGAAAAATCCCATCTCAAGATATTTCAGGTTAAAAAATGGGCTTCACTCCAAGAGAGAAAAATTTTTGCTGGATTTCGAGTTGATATTTTTTAATAAGTTTTAATTGATTAAAATAAATTATTTTAGCTCACATTTACTTTAGTTGAAGTTTGATATTTATGTAAGTTTATTTTAAGTTAATTATTTGGATTATTCTTTTTATTATTGAAATTATTATCTAGATTAATATAAGCTTAACTAGCCCAATCAAAGTTCATTTTGAAAGGAATTAAGGGGTCAATAAAAGGATTTCAACGATTCGGATGCACTCACATAGTATGTTTTGAATAATAATGATTTACTGAAAAAACTTACGTTGGACCATTTTCCATGTATGAAGATCAAAAATTTAAAATTTTACGTAACAAGTATCTCTGATCCTCATCAAATTGGTTTACTTGCTTTTTATATGTCAATATAAACATCATAGAACTTACGAAATGGAAATATGATCTTTAGATTGGCGTGTGGAAAAAAATGATAATTCTAGGGTGCATAAAATATTTATCCAACATGAAAATTTGAAGAAAAATTTTTATATAATAATTGAGTCATGTAGTCGTTAAACTTATTTGCATGGGCATTATATGTGATAATAAACATCATGCAACTTTCAGAATGAAGTTTCAACCAATATGACGATCTGTGGAAAAAACAATATTTTTTTGTGTTCGCATTAGTTAAAATGATTTTTTCAGGTCAATTTTAGGATTTAGTTAAAGTTTGTTATATTTGCTTATGTTTTTGCTTGATTGATCTTAATTTTGTTTAGATAAATTTTAAAATAGTTAAATTAGGGTTTAGTTCGACATCCATCTCAAGTAGGGTTCAAATCATAGCTTATTTGAGATTAATGTTGTCATCTAAGGAACTAAGAATGGAGGTCTTTCGTCTCAATGAGACTGGATAAAACGTAAGAAAAGGCTGAGTGAAAAATGAGGTCAACAAATATATAAATATTTAAGAATTCAATGATGTGTAAATGCCCATTTTTAATTAATGTAATATATAAGTATCAAACATCTAATAAATTGTTTATTGAACAACAAACGAGCATGTTCTTGAACATTAACAAACATGTTGGACTTTGTTCAAATTTGATTTATTTAACCTTCAAATTAAAAAAAATATATTTATTAATTAATTTAAAAAAATTGTGACCGAACATTAATCAAGCTGAGAGCTTGAGTGTGCGTCAGTACATTTACATGCCTAAGTGGAACCTGAAAAAAAAATCATATCGTATGGATAATCTCTAAAAATATGGAGAGACGAGAAGGGATATTATCATTCTCATTCAAAATGAGGTCTGAATGTCAATTATTTGACCTCATCAATTATATTTATTTGTAACTTCTAGAAATTTTTTCATTGTGTATGGATTAGAAAAGTAATGAATTAAAGTAATGCATCAAATGTTTTAGTTTAACAAGGACTTTGTTTATATTATTATTTACATGTTTATTAGGAAGATAATGTTATCAAACAAACAAAAAAAAAAAAACATTTTAAAAAATAAACCAAAGTTTCAAGGAGAAAAAAATAATAATAAATTAACGAGATCAATGGAGAGACCAAGGAGAAAATAATCTATTAGACAGATTACTTGGAAACGGTTCAACAATGTTGGGCAGCGGAGTTTTAATTGATTAGAAGTCCTAAAGCCGCTTAAGTGAAACGAATGAAATATAGGCAGTGTGAATCAGGGAAAGCTCTTTTTGATTGACGGAGAAATAGACATTGCAGTCAAAGATAGGAAAAGCTAGGAATGCTTCCACAATGTACGGTAGCGCTTTCTGAAATTGGATTAAATTCTATGAGTCGGTGTCGCTGCGACGAGTCGTCATATTCTAGAATGAAGAAACGTAAAGGGTCTTATCTCTTAAATCTTGAACAAAATTTTTACTATTTAGATAATTATTTTTAGAACGTTTAAATATTTTGATAATGTAAATGAAGAAATGCTAGGTGTTAAACAGTTAATATAATAGTGTTAGAAAATTTGCGGCAATATAATAATGGATTATTATCTTAGTGTTGTATGAGAATTCAGCACATCCTGAAGTAAAGAAGAACAACCAATAATGACACTAAAAATTTTTATATGGAAAAACCCATAAAAGGAAAAACCCACGGAGTCTGACTTAGTTGTAAAAATCCACTATAGGTTGATGATTACAGAAACTTCTTGTCCCACAGACGGGAAAGGGTTGTTAGATTTTCTTAAGTTATAATTTTGATTGACGACATCTGGTTGGTGGTGGTTCACAACGATAGGTAGGCGTTGATGAAGGTCGGTAGTGGTCGAAGGTGATCGGCGGGTGTCGACGACGGCCTACAGTGGTCGATATCGATCGACGATGGTTGATGATAGTCGATGGTGGTCATCAAGGTCGATAGTGGACGACGGTCGATAGTGGACGACGGTGATCGGTAGTTGTCGATGGAGGTCTGCAGTGGTCGACGAGGTTGACGGCGATCGACGATGGTCGCAGTAGGCGGTGCACGACGAGGTCGATGGCGATTGGCGGGTGTCGACGACGGTTGATGGTGGTCGACGGTGGCTGAAGGCGATCGACGATGGTCGATGACTGTAGAACGTTGTTGACGAGTTTGATGGTGGTCGATGGTGATCGGCATATGTCGATGACAGACGACAGTAGTCGATGGCGGCCAATGACGATCGACGATGGCAGGAATGGTGCCAACTTTAGCTCCTTCTCAAAACTTTAAGTTCTCTATGAATCTTCACGCCTCCTCCCTCATGTGAACGGTGAGACTCTATCTACAGTGTTATGAGTACAATTAATGTAGGAATATGAGCTATTTTGATCGAACGGTACAGAGAACTCGCTTCGATCAGATGGCGATTGATGGACATTTAAGCTTCTTAAAGATGTTGGAATTGAACAATCTTAGGCTCGTTGGATTTGTTTTGTCGAGACGCTCAATTTGACTATAGACTTGCTAGATTCGACATCAGTTTGACCATTCAAATGTGTCCGAAAATTTTCCAAGAGTGGTTTAATGACTTGATATGAGCTTGATTTGACTCGGATTGGACTAATTTTTATATCATTAGGTCATCAAGCCGATCATTTTAAGTATAAATTTGTTGAAATCAAAGCTCTGGAGGACTCTTGATTATAGTTTAAATGTTTATTATTCAAAATTTGCCTCACGAGGCAATGCCTCGATTCGTATCAGATAATGAAGAATTTATTGATGACGTGATAATAACCTCATATAAAATTTGTGCAATGCATTGATAACAAACTTTAAACGTCTAAATAGCTTAATAAGCCATCGAATTCTCATAAAATACAGTTAATAATTATACGTGATAAATTCATACTTATACCCATCATCTTAATGAATGCAAGATAATTATTTTATTGTAAAAGGTTATTTAACTTAGTTTTTTAATAAATGTCCACACATTATCGATAAAATATAAAGAGAATAGTGAATGATGATTTCTTGTTGATGGAAAACACTTTAAAAGAGAACAATAAATTTGATAGACGTTATTGTCGAGAGGTAATCTTAACTAGCAACATCTATATATATACAACCATGATAAAAGCTCTCAATTAATAAAATCCATGTATCATCTTGACTAACAATAAATTTTATCAAAGTTCACAACATACTAAAGATCAACTCTCAATAGTAACTAATAGTTTCTACTAAACCGAAACCTCTCCATTTTCAAAGAAAATACAAAAAATAAATAAAACAACCGTGAGCAACCAGAACTTAGCGTGCTACTTAAAATCTATTAAAATTTTCAATACACAAAAGAGAAATAAATATGTATTTATTTTAATTGAACTAAAAAATATCTTGATATAGTACTTGGTATGTCCATCAAAAATAGTGTAAATATGAGAATTAATAACAACAACAAACATATCTCCATTAACAATGCAACATCTATTTTTAAAAGTAATAAAAACATATCATAGAAAATAAAAGAAAAATTTATTACTTTATTTAACATATTTTATAATGTTTTCTTTAACGTTTATAATTTTTTCTTTAGCATTTCACATAAATATTCTTAATACAAAGAATAAATATATCATTAGTGTCAATATATATATAAGTATCATCAAACATGTTGTAGAATGTTAGCATGTACAACTAAATTTAAAATTTGCGAAGTTAAGTAATATAGATAAAACAGTGATCTTATATCACAAAATAATTTTTATGCATCATCTATAATAGTAATTTGAAGTTTTTCTTATTATATAAAAACTTATTTTAGGTTTAATATACTCTCTAAAATAAAAAAAATAATATTATACAACATAAAATATTTTATGAAAAATTAAATTTTTTATGTCAATATGACTTACACGTTCTACTCTATAAAATATCAAAAGTAACATAATGAAAAAAAAATCTTTTAACGCAATAAATTCCCAAAGATAGAAATATTGGGTGGATATCATTTAGAAAAAAATTAAATTGGTGACATTTATGGTGGATATCCAACCCATCACAACAAAAAAGAAATCTTCCCATGGGCCAATCATTTTTCTTTGTAGCCCTTATGTTTCTTCGGTACATTGACCTAACTAGTTCATGAAAGAAGAAGAAGGGTAAAAAAAATGAAAAAGAATTATTTGAATATATAAAAATTCGTGTCCTATTTAGTTTTTGTCTTTTTTTTTTTGTTGTTTTAGTTTTGAGTATTTATTTAGTAAAATTGGTGTTTTCGTTGTTCGTTATATGTTGTTATTATTTCTGTTTTTTCTTTTAGTACATGTGTTGCAGGCATGTACATTATTACGACACTAGCTTATGTTATTTTAACAAAAATTATATTTTGTATTCAAGTGTATTTTTGTTGTGACCTAACTTGTTTAGCTTAGCAATTAGCATAAATATTAAATTTTATTGGTTTATGTTTGGAAAAATTTATTATGTCAATTAATTAAATTAAAATACTAGTTAAAAAAATTTAAAATTGTGTAATTGTAAAAATTAATTACACTAATTAATTTCCTTTTGATAGGAAATCAATCCGGTGGATAAAAATTTACAAATATCGCCATGCAACACTGGCCACACAACCCCATAGCTTTGGTCGCCTAGTATTGTAGCTTCAGACTGAGATACATAAAGCAATAACATAAGCTTAGTACCGCTTTTCTATTTGGTAGTGTTGTAATGCAAAAAGACTAATATTGAGAAAGAGCTAATGATGATACGACCAAGAGAGGACTTAAGTGCTTCACACTGTATACCGTGTTTGAGATATAATGTTGTGTTGACCTCATTTTTGAGGTCTTTCTTTCCCTTCTTCTTATAGCCTAGCATGTAGCCTTAGGATTTTCCTATTTTGGACTCTCTTAGAGGACTAGACTGGGACCCACCATATTTAGAAATTCAACCCATCTCCTCGCTCCTTGAAGTTTCATATGGACGGTTTCAAATCTTCGACATCAAGTTGAATCGATTAAAAGCCGACGTATTAAAACTTGTTGAGTTCCTATAGGGATTTGAGAGCCATAGGCGGACCCCACTGCACGCGACGTTTGACTTTTTGCCATGAGCAATATGTTTGACTATGGTTCTCGCTTAGGTGAAGACCGGCCATCAATTTGCTCGTTAGATGGCTCCGGTCGGGTCAAAATAATTTTACTGTGCCACGTGTTGCAAATTTGATTTAAATTGGCTTGATTTTCGGTGAACTTGTCCGGACGGCCCCGGATGACGAAACGGACCACGCCGATGCGTCCGGAATGTCGATTTTAGCCGGGAATGACATATATTTTGATAGGGTTTCGAATCGGCTCGAATTGCATGTAAATTGAAGAATTTAAATAAAATAATAATAATAATAAGTGTTTTTTATATATAATAAAATATATCTCTAAATCTCACGCCCTAATCTCAGGGCACTATTCATTTTCCTCTCCTCTCGCGCACGCAGTTTTCCCTTCCCGTGCCCTAACCGAACCTCGGCATTCTCTTCTTCAGTGGCGACCAGATTCTCGAAACTTCTAGTCGGTTTCTCCGGTCACTCCCTTTCTCTCCAGCTATCACCGACATTCATTCCGGTTATAGCTTCCGGTCGTAGCTCCTAACCGTTTCTCCCGCTCAAACGAGTCAGGTAACCTTCCTTCTTGTCGATCTTGGCCGGTTTCCTTGCTTATCTTGGTGTTGTCCTCACCGTTTTATCTCTCACCGCCGGTAAGTCTTGCCCCTTTGTTCGTCTATAAATACCCCGATGGAAAGAGTTTGGGGACGATTTTCTCATGTGCGACCTGAGGAATTTCTGTTATGCTGATCTCGAATTTTCTTTTTGGTCCTTTTGCAAGTAAGCCTTCATCTTCTTTCTTCTTCGTTTTCTTCTTCCTTCTTCAGTCATTTAATAATATTCTCGTATGTTTTACGACAAGCAATGGCAACCTTCAGTCATGAGTTGCTAAAACTTATAGTTGTTTTCATAATACATTCTTATACTTTTAATGGATAAAGATTGAATGACCATTTGCAAGGATTTAGAGGTGATAGACCTTATCCTTTCTAATGATTTAATTATACAGAATTTTTTGTTTTTTCTTTTGATTGCAAGAAGGTAATCAGAGCTCTCTGTATTTCTCTGATATCACGATGGGTTATTTATGAACATGCACTTTTTTCACTCTTTAAAATCCAGTTATATAAAGTTCTGAAATTACGGGAAGATAGGGATTTAAAAAGTTTATTGCAGCAGTATTTCGATTTGCTTCTGGTTTCAAACTGATTCGTAGTTTGAGATGCGGAATATGTGAATAATGTCTCATAATATTTGAGGCATATCATATTTGAAATAGAGTTATTAATTCGGATTGCTGGTTCGTTACCTTTGTTAAGGTCAACGTTTCTTTCGATTCTTGAGTATTTGTAGGTATTGGATCTTCTCCTTTTATTCCTAATTTAACTGTAAAGAACTTATTCCTTCTTTGATTACAAGCGAGTTTTATTTTTCTATTCACTTGCTGAATTTGCAATACATTGCAATTGGGTAAGCAAAACTTTCTATATCTATTCGGGGATTATAAGGGCTCGTTTATAAAGCTGCACTGTTTTAACCATTTAAATTTCAGTTACTCGAATTCTTGGTCTAAGGGAGAAAATATTCAATTAAGAAGCTTACTGCAGCAGTGATCTAATGGTTTTGAATTGATTCATAGTTTGAAATAAGGAGTATATGAGCATTGCCCCTTCGAATAATTGGGGTGATTAGATCATTGTTGTGCTTAAACTTACAGGAAAGTTTGCTTCAGTTATTTGAAATGTATATTTATGAAATGATATTCCTTCATGTGGTTTAACTAAGTGTGTTAGGCTTCATTGGATACATTCATACGATTCTTGTGCAATTATTTGAGGAAATGATCTTAAGCACAAATTGTTGAGCTAGAAAGGCATAATACTTTCTTATACTCCTGGTGGAGTAAAATTGAGAACAAGTTAATTATGCAATTAATAGGAAATGTTTAAAAGGCTGGATAGATTAAAGTTATCGTGTTTTTTTCAGAATTTATCAATCAGTTTGTTTCCTGGAGGGTATTGTTTTTTTTATTTTGTTTACTTGTTACTCCTAATTTCCATAGAATTGGGAAAACAACACATGTTTTAACTGATGGTTCAAAAATGCAAAAGATTTCTTCCCTTTCTCTTAACTGCTTCACGTGGTCATTTGAGAGGGTAGCCATTGTTAATTAATGGAGTCCATATCATTAAGATGATTTAGCAATTAAGTGGATCCTTACTCATGGAGATTATTTTAATTGTTGAATACATTTACTTTCATTGCTAAGATTGGAATCCACGGCTGAGTGTCTTTTCAATTGTTGAATTTAACTATTAATTATTAGATTCACTATTCATTTGCTGGAATTAAGCATGATGATTTCCTTTATATTGAGCATACACTTTCGTCCTACGATTATATGCATAAAATACTTTGAGATGGTTGAATATTTAATTGAGCACCATTTCAAGTTGTATCGTTGAATTATTTTAAGGCTATTTTGATACCTCTTTGTGGACCGTCATTTTTATTACTCAAACACTTGTTGTGGGAGATAATTTTGACTAATGGCTTTAGCATTTTATTTGATGTAATTAAAAGCTTGAAATTCTCTTTGGGTTCTTGATTCATAAGGGTTTGGAAGCTTGAGCTTTTCTTTTATGTATATCTGTTATGTATTAATGACTCTCCTTTGACATGTTATACAGTCATAGGAGTCAGGAATGCAGATGTATAAAAATTTTTAAGTGGTAAAGGCATATATTCTAAGAGTATTATCTATTACACCTCACCAAATGAAAATGAAACCAGTGAAAATGGTAATGAAGCTTGATACTATGCATATTAATGGGAAATGAGAAATTGTAGGATATTGTTTACCCAGAACTTAAATAATTTTTTGTTCTTGAGGTTGAAGTAAACCATCTCAGAGAAAGTAGTTATGTTTTCTGTTGCTTCTGATAATACAAATTGAGAAGAATATATTACAATCAATTAATCTTTCCTTAACCCTCATTTAATTTCATTAAAACGGAAATATTTATCTTATCTTTATGTTGAGCATTAATATTTTCGGAATCCTATCAAATGATGCTTGGCCTTGAGAATAATACATTAAATTGGTTGTCTCTATTCTGTAAGTAGCTGTGTACTTCAAAGAAATTGGTCGATAACCTGTGCAAATCATGAGCTTTCTTGTGTTGTAATTCCCTTGACAGGAATCGAGATTTATAGTTATATTTTTGTTGAGCATCAGTATTCTTGAAATTTTACTTGGAGATGTTTAAATCATGTGTATTTATATAACTCATGCTTAAAGCTTGACCTTTACATTTAGGCGCATTTACATACTTATCACTTCGTATTTACAATCATAACACTTGAATTTTACTTTTCACATTTATACCGCCCGATTCTTTCACATATACCACTTGTTTCCTATGTATTTATATATATTTCACAGATTTTTTTAACAGTTATGCAATTTTAAATCTTCTTGAAACATGGCATTGGAATAATTATTTTGTTTCGTTTCTGATGCCTGAGCTGATAGAGAGTAAATGAATTAACTTGTGCAATAATTTTTTGTATGTTTGAAAGGCATTTGTCTGTTTGTGTGATAGTATGGTATATATGCTAGTATAAAAATTAATATATCTTCAAGATGTTTTGCTCTTATAATTCTCTCATTTATTATTGAGGAAGATTGCGGAGAGGTGCAAAGATTTTAAAAAGGATTGGCGGAAAACCTCATTTATATTACGGGTTTTGAAATGGTCGAAATGGTTTATTTAAATTTTAATAATTCATGATTTGGATTATCTTAAATTACAAATTTTGAATTTTTATACATATGAACAGGTATGCTACTCATCCTCTTTATATATATCTATGTTGTAAAAAAAAAAGACATTGGAATAATTGTTTCTTTTGGTCTTGTGAAATGAATCATCTACGGCCATTGAAATGTATATGGAATATCAAAGTGGGTGTATAAGTTGGAAATGCGGGGTACAGGCAATGATGCATAAGACTTTAATAATCATGCTTTTATAGCTGAAACAAAATGAAATAAAATCAATACTCAAATTTTAGATGCCCATTTTATCCTATAGTTTGGGTAGTTCTAATTCCTACCTTTAAAGAAAATTGTGAACCAACAACAAATACTACGACTCCAGATATTACACTGGTACAGTAACAGATACTACAATAACATATACTACACTTGCACAACACCAAACACTACACTGGCACGACATCAGATACTATATTAACACATCAAATCAAATATCACACATATAACACATCACATCAAACATAACACATATAATTGTCAAACTCATCATACCAAATATATCATATCAAATGTCACATACACACACCACATATCAAATGTCGCATACACATACCACATATTAAATATCGCATACACACACACCATATATTAAATATCACATAATACACTACACATTACACATCACACATCACACACCAGATACTACACATCAGATATTACACTCATAAGAATCCAGATACTACACATCAGATATTACACTCATAAGAATTCAGATACTACAATCACAGATGCTACACTTTCAAAGTTCAGATACTACACATTGGTTCACTCATCGATTAAGTGGTAGGGATTAGGATTGCCTACTCTAAGGTGATTTGCTGGTGACTTTATTTGAGATTGATACAGAGATTTCAATACTTCGGGTTGCCTGTGGGATCATGATATAAAAAGAAGTATATAGACTGAGCCTATCCTCAAATAAAATTTTTATTTCCCCACTTTGATTTTTCATATGTTTATAACTAAACTTAACTATACAGATACTTGTAGTTATTAGTTTGCTTTCGAGGCATCAACGTAGTTGGCTGTGTACACATTTCTTTTTATCGCACAGACTCATTTACTTTCTTTACTATATATTATTGTGCAGTCCTTTACTTTTCATTATTTTGCATACTTACCTGTACTTATGCTTTTAATTATTATTTCTCTTGCATACTTACATATGACCCTAGGATAGGCCATTTAGGGCATGATTTTTTCTGTATTACACATGTTTACTTTAGTCACTTCTTCTCTTGCATATTTATATATACCCTTAGGATAAGCCGTTTGAGGCATGGTCTTCTCTTTTCTCTTTTCCCTTTCTTCCTTTTCTCGAGACGAGACGACAGAGGACGAATGAAGAATCTTCGATTAGACTGTTGTAGATTTAAATAACACTCATAGGACGCTGAGGTCGTCGTTTGATACGAAATAAATCCTCACACTTTTCTTTTAGAACTTAGTACGATTGTATATCATACGATATAAGTCCTAAACTATTTAGGATTCTGAGGTTGTCGTTTGTCACGATATAAATCCTCTCATATTTTTGGGTCATTTACATATGACATGTAAATATAAATCCCAAATCAACTAAATAATTTGTAAGATTGAAACATAAACACGACTTTACTTTCAAAGATATAAAGCCCAATCATAGGTTAGTTTGAGATGTCACTAAAGCTTCTTCAGTATCTCCGTATCTCTTACTCTTCACTCCTTTGTATTCTGAAAATAACCTTTCGACATTGAGCCTCTCCCATTTGATTTTTCTATAAGCAATCGTGGAAACCTAAACGTTGATATTCTTGAAGACGAAACCCATGATCTTTATCAAGAGTTTTCTTAGGTGACTTCGGTTGCTTAAGATGTAATTAACTATAGGGGCTTGCCCCTATAGGGAATTAAGAACCCAGATTAATCTAAACCCTGCCTAATCTGTATATTAGATTGGGGAATTTGTCGGCTATAAAATACGCAGACCAAAATAGAGTCATAAGCTTTTAAGTTTAGATAGTTAAACCTACTAACAAGTGGTACGCTTATCTTTCGGGATGATGTGTCACTTGTAGTATCATGCTCAACTATTTAAACTATTAGATTTTTGAGATCTATCTGGTCTTGTTATTTTCTAAATAAAAAAATATCATCATTTTCAAAATCAAAATTATGTTATATAATAAATTTAAATTTAAAAATTTCATATTATTTCATAAAAAAATGGCCGACAATTTCTGGCGACTCCGCTGGGGACTAGTTCCTCTCTCTATTTTGATCAGGAGTTTTTGTCTTCATACATCGGTAGTGTGTCCATGTCCCTCGTGGGCCAGACTGCTGTTCTTCTGTTGACATACTGTGCTCATTTCTTCCTTGAGCCAGTATAGTTAACTCTTTTTGGATTCTGGAGCCATCTGTTTAACCACCATTAAACAGAGTGGTTCAGGAACTCTTAGGGTTTGGTGGGGTGGACCTCCAATAGGTGTGGTAGGTTAGTAGCGATTTATCGAAGTGAGTTCAATGCGAATTTAATCTTTTATATGAGTCCTGTAATCTCAGATTGGATCTATACTTTTTGTATTGGCTTTACCTTAATTTTAAATAAGTCAACTAATTAAAACTTGCTATAATTTGTTCGGATAAGACCTGAAAAGGGCACCCAGTTAATCTTGATATTTATTCTCAATGACAAAAATGTCTCCCCCGAAATTGATCTTCTCCTTCGCTACTGGAAAAGATATTGTTGTTAATAAGAATCAATTACCTGTCAAGACGATGATCACGTTTGGTCAAGGGTTTGACGACGTTGAGATCAAGTTTGCAAGTATTCCAGTCGCAGTAGTGAATCTGAGGTAAATAAGTCAGTGGAGCCTGTTGTAGAATTCAACCTGAGGTCTGTTGATGAATTTTCTCCTCTGAAGCGAGTATTGGTTGAAAGTAATCCTGTTGTTGCTGTGAAATCTGTTACTAAAACCATTGAGGTCAGCCCCAAGAATGTTTCTGCTGCTCCTGTTGATTTTGTTGTTGCTACGTCTGCTGTTACTTCAACATTAGCAAAAGGGAAAAGTGTATTGATGGCCGATGAACCAATAAATGGAGAAAATTTGGCTTTCACTTCGTTACCGTCTGTTTTTGAAATTTGGTCCAATTCTAAGTCTGTGTCTTTGACTAGAACACAAAGGAGAAACAGAAACAGGAAAATTGCTAAAATCAAGATATCGGAAGCCGCTAAAGTTACGGTTCCTGTGGAAGTATTGGAGGAAGAAACTGGACTCTTTGAAACCTCACCTCTTCTTAGAGGTAGCAGGTTTCATCCTTTGTTCGTTGCCCTGCTGAAGAAGACGTTTCAAAAATTGCTGCTGCATTACCGGTATCATCTCGTCGTCAGAATGAGAGAAAAGAAGCCTGCTCCTTTCTCTGAAATTCGTCGTGTGTTTGAAAGATTGGCTCAGAGAGAGCGTTGTTCAGTTGCTTAAGATACTGAAGAAAATTGGGTGTGCTGTTCCGCTGCATATACAAGCTGAGATCTTAAAAGGAGATAAACCAAGTCATCGACATCATAAGTTTGATCGAAGGAAAGAGACATTACAGCCCCGTGTTTCTGCTAAGTTATGTCTGGGTAAACGTATAATTACTTCTACATATCATATCATCACCACCCATCAGAAAGTCATGGAACGTCAACGTGCAAAATCTCGTCTTGGACCAAAGATAGTTTCTCCAATTAGATCACAGGAAGTTCTGTTTCGAAAGGAGACTCCGATAAACAGTAAAGGGTTGTCTACTACAGTATCTGGTTCTCAGACTAGGGAGCACACCACTTCTAGACGTGTTAGTACTTTCAGTAAGCCATTGGGTTTTAAAGCACCAACACTAAAGAAAATGGTGTGGCAACCTAAGGCTATTGAACCAATACCTATAGAGAAGCCCAAAGTGAATGATAAGAAGAATGATTCTAGTCACGAGAAGATAATTAGTACTCCGGAAGCTGCTGCAGAAGGGGTCAGTTGTCAAACATCCCATATTGATTCAATAAATAAGGTGAACTCAATTGAAGTTAAATTGGAAAGGTTAAGAGAAGATATTCGGCAGTTGTCTAAGGAAAGGAAAGAACAATCAAATGATGAAGAAGATTTGACAGATTATATGGATGAAGATTTTGCTGAGATAAATATTGTCGAAACTAGAGCATCCTCAAATATACGAGAAGCTCCGGTACCAGCTGAAGAAAACGTTACTGAAACATTGCGAGGAATATTCGACAGAAAGATGAATTAATTGAACGGATGGAAAGAAAAATGGAAGAAATGATGGCTGCAATTATGACTTTACAAAGTCAACCTTATACTCCAATGGTGGCTCCTGCTGAGGTAAATCAACCAGAAATAATTCAGATTGCCTATAATAATAAAGAATCAACTTCCAATAATAATGAAGAACAGCCCAGGAAAGATTTTGTTCCAACCACCATACCAGAAAAAGATATCAAGAGTTTAATAGAATAATAGGTGAGAGAAGCCTTGGCACAATCTAAAGGAGGAGCGTCAATTCTGAAGGGTAGACCTTATCCTGTAGAATTCGATGCCGTTCAATATCCCAAAGGCTTCATACCACCTTTGTTTAAAACTTTTGACAGAACAGGAAATCCACGACAACATGTCGCGCATTTTCGGGATAGTTGCTGTAATACAGGAGGAAACGATGCGCTATTGTTCCGACAATTTGTGAGTAGCCTCTCAGGTGCTGCTTTTGATTGGTATGTAGAACTACCGAATGGATCGGTCAAGACTTTCGCAGAATTAGAAAATCTTTTCGTTAAACGGTTTGCTGGAGTTCAACACCATATCACCGTTGGTGACCTTGTGGTTGAGAAACAAAAACTGGACGAAACATTGGTGGAATATATTCTACGATGGAGGAATTTGAGCATGAAGTGTGAGCCTCAGCTCCAAGAACAACATGCAATTGAAATTTTATTGAAGAGTATTCATGGACCGATAGCATTCCTCCTTAAAGTATTTACGATCAAGACGTTTGAAAAATTGCTCAGTAAAGCTGCAAGTCTACAAGAAGAAGCGAAACAACTTGGTTTTATTGAAAAGATTGAGAAACAGAAACCAGTAAAAGCTTTTGAGAAAAGATGCGGGACTCATTGCAACCATTGATAAAGGCAAACAACCAATACGGATAAAGACGAACAACTTCGACGGACTCATCAACTATTTCAACGAAGTATAATTCACGATCTTCACAACAGAGACCTCCCCCGACGAATGAGAAACCAGCTTTGTCTCTAGCGGAACGACTAAGTAAGGTATATTCTTTCAAAGATGAAGCAGTTGGCAAGATGTTTCGTAATATGGTCAAGAAAGCTGAGTTCAAATTACCTGAACCTAAGAAACCTGAAGAAGTTGACAAGAAAGATCATCCGCTATACTGCCCATATCACAGAATGATCGGACATACTATAGAAAATTGCTTTGTTTTCAAGAATTGGTTAGAAAATAATCTCATGAGAGGGAACATAACAATCCCGAAAGAGTATATGAGAGAAGCTGAAAAAGGTTCAATCAATACAATCTCGGTCGATCCTATTGTTCCAATTGATCCATATACAACCAATGATGGATGGAGTACAGTATGGATTAAATCTTCAAAGAAGATATTGAGTCAGTTCCAGAATGCTTCAACACAAGCTGTAATTCAAGATCCAGAGCCTGCTGAGTCGGTGTTATTAATTGGAGTAGAAAATAAATCTCAAGAGAAGAATGAACAAGTTATAGAAGAAAGGATTGAAAAGTCGAGTCAGAAGATGAGGGTCGTTGGTCAGAGATTAGTTGCTACGTATTTGGGAGAGAAATTTATCAAACCGTTGACTTTGTATGATTTCTTCTTCGCTCCACCGAGAGCACGTAATACTATGGAATTTTATTTCGGCTATGTTTTGGTTGTTTATGTTGATGATGTGATTGACAATAACCAATCTAACTCTGATACTAATTTCAATCATAATAATAATTCTCAAATCGTACAGAACATTGACATGTGCAATAATGATTCAGAAAAGGATACAGATAATGACAGCTGCCGTATGGAGGATGAAACACTTATTCTAGAGTTTCAAGGATCGCCAATTGCAATAGAGCTAGAATTTTCTGATTCAGAAGAAGTCTTGAAAGAATCAGCTACTTCAATTCCTGATGTTACAATTTCTGAATTAATTCCGGACTCAGAAGAGATAACGAAAATAAATTTGAGAAGCGGAAAAATATTACCTCCGAGAATGGGTCCGAAAGATAAAGGAAAACAAATGGATAATCCAGCTCCACCAATTGATGAAGTGCTTGCTCAAAAAGAAGACAAAATGCCAAACAATAAAGTGGATTATAATGTACTAGCCCATCTTAGGAAGTTACCAGCTAAGTTGAGTATATACGACGCTCTGATCTTACGAAGGAGATGAGAGAAGCTCTGGTGAAAGCTTTGCTTGATCCAGACATTTGTTTAGCTCAACTCGCTGACAGTTCCTTGGATGAGGTTTGTTCATTGAGGGGACAGACAAAGATAACTTTTACAGATGATGATTTATTGCTTGGCACTGCTGATCATAATCGCCCGTTGTATATTTCTGTCAATATTGGTAATTCCATGCTATCTAGAGTATTAGTGGATCCGGGAGCATCCATTAATATAATGAATTTGCGAACGCTAGCCTATTTGGATATTGATGCAAGACAGCTGACCACTGACAGAATGATGTTAAGGGGTTTTAACCAGAAAGGAGAAAGAGCTTTGGGATCGATAACTCTACTGTTGAGTCGGTGAATTGGCAACAACTGCAAAATTCCATATCATTGACTCTGAAACATCATTTAATGCTCTTCTGGGCCGACCTTGGATTCACGAAAACAGATTGGTTCCCTCATCACTACATCAATGTATAAAGTACTGCCAGGAAGGACAAGAATACTGTATAAAAGGGAATTTGCAGCCTTTTTCTATTCATGAAATAGGTATTCATGAAGATGCTGCTTACTACACTCCTCTAAAAAAGACTGTTTTATCTCGAGATGTTGTTGCAAATAGAACAGAAAATCCAGAAAGTATACGAAGACAAGATTATTCAGCGCCGATTCAACAATCTTGCATCACCCCTTTACAACAAGAGGGTGGGAGTTCCTCCAGAACTCGCATCCGAGGTCGAGGCCGGGGACGAGGTCAAGGAAGGAACAATAGGATTGTTGGATCGAAGAATCCGATTATCAACATTGGTTTGGAAGACAGTTCTGAAGATGAAAAAATTAAGAAAGATGCAATGACAATTAACCAAAGGAGACCCCAATTCCAAATCAGCTTAGAGGATGAAGAAAAGTGTGAACATAGTTCAATGTACGATCGAATCAATCGCTGTGTAGAAACTATGGCCCTTAACCCAATTTATACTCATAAAGTTGAGGGTTTGACGGTCAAAGAAGTACATAGTGCTGGTGGAAAACCAATAAAGTTTCATCGTGGCTCTACATCTTTTAGTTCTGAACTAATGTAAAACTAGAAAATGATCTTTCTGCAGAATTAATGGAATTGCCCATTGAATGGTATTCTCATTGTGTTCAAAATCTTGCACAGCGTGGTATGGTACCTAAGCAATGGTCAAAATATCAATCACATTATTTTTAAGAACTTTGGAATAATAACAATCGTACATTCAATTCTAAACAAGGTCTTGAGTTTGGCACGGTAGGACCGGTTGATGATGTGGAATTTTGCCTAGTTGTTACCAATGAACAAAATGAAGAATGTTGGGAAACTTTGGATAATTATGAAGATTCTTTAATTGATGATGCCCCACCAGAGTTTAAAAAAGAGATTAAATCAATAGTAGATGAGCTGAAAGAGGTTAACTTAGGGACTGAAAAGGAACCAAGGCCATCCTTCATTAGCTCCCTACTTAATGAAGAAGAAGCTACAGGCATGATTAAGTTGTTGACTGAATTTAAATATTATTTTGCTTGGAGTTATAATGAAATGCCAGGATTAGCCTCAGAGGTGGCAGTACATAAATTGGGTTTAGATCCTGCTGCAGTTCCAGTTAAGCAAGCTCCAAGAAGGATGCGCTTGGATATTGAACAAAAAATCATAACGGAAGTCAAAAAGCTGATAGATGCCAAATTCATACGAGAAGAGCAATATCCTACATGGCTTGCCAGCATAGTACCTGTTAAGAAAAAGAATGGTCAAATCCGAATTTGTGTAGACTTCAGGGATTTAAATAAGGCATGTCCAAAAGACGAATTTCCGCTTCCTATTCCAGAATTGATGGTTGACATCGCATCATCTCATGCCATTTTCACTTTTATGGATGGGTCATCCGGTTATAATCAGATCAAGATGGCTCCAGAAGATGAAAAATTTACAGCTTTCAGAACGCCAATTGGAGTTTACTGCTATACGGTAATGCCTTTTGGGTTAAAGAATGCAGGAGCAACATATCAGCAAGCAATGACCAGAATTTTTGATGACCTCATTCACAATCAAGTGGAATGTTATGTGGATGATTTGGTTATCAAAAGTAAACAGAAGGAAGATCATCTGTACGATTTAAGAATTGTTTTTGAACGGTTACGACAATTTAACCTTAAAATGAACCCTTTGAAGTGTGCATTTGGTGTGACTTCTGGGAAATTTTTAGGGTTTGTTGTTCGTCACCGTGGGATTGAAATTGATCTGGAGAAAATAAAAGCGATTTTGGAAATGCCACCCCCTAAGAACTTAAAGAAATTACGATCTTTTCAAGGGAAGTTGGCATATCTAAGACGCTTTATTTCTAATTTGTCAGGAAGGTGTCAACCTTTCTCTGCATTGACTAAAAAAGATGCCAAGTTTACTTGGGATGATAAATGTCAATATGCATTTGAAAGCATTAAACAATATCTAATGACACCTCCTGTACTAGCAGCCCCGATCCCAGGTAAGCCTTTAATACATTATACCGCGGCTTTAGACAACTCCCTCGGAGCTCTGCTAGCTCAAGTCAATGATGAGGGTAAAGAAAATGCTCTATATTACTTAAGTCGTCGTCTAATACCAGCGGAGGTAAAGTATCCGCCAATTGAGAAGCATTGTTTGGCTTTAATTTTCACAGTTCAGAAACTCCGACATTACATGCTCTCACACAAGATCAATTCGATTTCAAAATTTAATCCGTTGCAATATTTGATAGCTCGACCGACGCTTTCCGGTAGGTTAGCAAGATGGGCCATGATATTATTACAATTTGACATTACCTTTGTTCCGCTTCGAGCTATAAAGGGACAGATTCTAGCAGATTTTCTTGCGGCACATCCATTACCAGCTGACTCTCTTCTTAATGACGATCTACCGGATGAACAGATAATGAATTTGGAAAATTCCAATACTCGACGTTTGGAATTGTATTTTGATGGAGCCTCTTTAGCACAAAAGAATAAAGAACTACAAACGATAATACCCGGTAAAGCAAGGATTGGATTGATATTCATTACACCAGAACAAGGAATGTTGAAATATGCTTATCATTTAACAGAGCCATGTACTAATAATGAGGCAGAATATGAAGCTTTGATAACAGGATTACAATTAGCAATACTCTTAGATGTAACTGACATCAACATCTATGGAGATTCACAATTAATAATTCAACAAGTCGCTGGCCAGTGTAAAATTTTAAAGCCCAGGTTGGAATAGTATCACTGTTATACAATGAAGTTGTTAGAACGAATTCCTAATGTGACACTGTACAGAACTCCGAGAGGAGAAAACGCTCTTGCAGATGCTCTAGCTAAACTTGCTAAGGAATTTGCATATCTATAGCAAGATTCTATTGAGATAACTGTGCAAGGACTTCAAGTTTTGTCTCAAATCGATACAGATACGTTAAACAAATTAAATAAAGAAGAAATAATAGCGGCAGTTACTGAAATTACAAAAGATTGGCGTCAACCCTTCATAGAATATTTACGAGTCGGAAAACAACCGGATGATAAGTCGGCAACTCATCGGATAAAGAAAAGAGCACTCGTCATATGCTTTAATTGATAATGTTCTTTATCGAAGATCCTTCGATCAAATGTAGCTGAGATGCTTAAACAACGCGGAAGCTCAAGAAATCGTGAATGAGGTACATTTAGGACTTTGTGGCGCTCATCAGTCAGGTCCTAAAATGAAAATGAAAATCAAAAGGCTAGGATATTACTGGCCTGCGATGATGACCGACTGTATGAAAATCACCAAACGTTGCCATCAATGTCAGATACATGGAGTGGACTTACACCAACCCCCTAATGTGCTCCACCCGACGGTCGCGTCGTGGCCGTTTTAGTGTTGGGGCACAGATGTGGTGGGTCCTATAGATCCTTCATCCTCAAAAGGACACTGATTTATCTTAGCGGCTACCGATTACTTTTCAAAATGGGCAGAGGCTGTACCGCTCAGAGAAGTGAAAGCGTATCACGTGTTAAAATTCTTCCGAAATCAAGTCATCTATCGTTTTGGCATACCACACAGGATAATTTCGGACAACAGCTCCACGTTCAAAAGCATCAAGATCAATAATTTCATTTGAAGACACAATATTGATTGGAGATACTCTACAATTTACTACCCAGGCTGGCTAAGTCTTCTAATAGTACTCTCGTCCAAATTCTAAAGAAAACTCTAAATGAAAATAAGAGAAATTGGCACGAGCAGTTATTAGAATCCTTATGGGCCTACCGAACAACATTCAGAACTCCAACACAGTCTACTCTTTATGCCCTCGTGTACGGGTCCGAAGCCGTTCTTCCTTTAGAAGTGCAACTTCCGTTTCTCAGAATTTTGTTGCCAACAAAATTACTATTAAAGAAAATGCTAAACTCCGTCTAGAAGAGCTGGAAAATTTAGAAGGGAGACGACTATTAGCACAACAAAATTTGGAATTGTATCAAGCTAAAATGATTTAAGCACATGATAAACTGATCTGCCCCAGGACTTTCAAAGTCGGCGACCTTGTACTTGTTCTCAAGAGACCTATCCTTGCACATCACAAGATAGGTGGAAAATTCGAACCAATTTGGGAAGGTCTATTTGTGGTGGAGAAACTTTACTCTGGAGGATCATACCAGTTAGTGGACTGTCAAGGGGAAAGACCTATGCTCCCTATTAATGGGCATTACTTAAAGAAATATTATGCTTCGTGATGTTTCAAAAGAGCAAAATTTAGAAATAAAGTCTTGTTCTCAGAAGCACTGACACCTCAATTGTAACTGGGTCCGAACTTAAATTTGAAATAAGATTGTTGAATAAAAATCTTCCTTTTCAATCTATAATAAAATTCATATATTCTAAAACGTAATCTGATCATCATTCCCATTCCTTTCATATGAATTTTAATCTTCATAATAAGCCTTATATTTATAAATAAATAAATAAAATATGTATATATACACATATATATATATATATATAAATTAAAACAGATATATTCCAAATTGATACATATTGTTCTTGCTTAGGCCGTCCTGACATGCTGACCGTTTTCCTGTGTTTGTGCAGGAAAATGTCAGAAGGAAGACCGATTTTTTTCTTTAAGAATGGACTTGGTTTCTCCCTGAACAAAGAGAAGATTGAAAATGAGCAATTATAGAGTTCGATCTGGATTTCAAACAAGTGAATTTGGAGTATGAAAGCTCAGCTTTGACGATTGTGAATCAGGAAGCATTTCGTGGTCAGAAACCCATATTAACATTCAAAAGAAAAGATCAACGTTCTTTTGGGAAAAAGAGGAAAATAAATGAGGTTGAAGCAGATTATACTACAACTAACAAGACTAGTTCAATGGTGATGACCTCCGAAGGCGAGCTTGTTGGTGCTATCCCTACCAACGATCAGTTGGAAGGTAAGGCAACACTTACACTCACTCAGAAAAGGAACCGGAACCGACACATTCACAAGATGTTGGAACAGATGAAAGAACAAGGAGAAGATGAAGCTGTTATTGAAAGGATGGCGGCCGCGTTGAAAGAAAAAATTCCAAGTCGACCCGTTGAGGTAATCCTACCAAAGCCAGAGAAAACTGTACCGAAACCTACTCTTCAGAAGAAGGAGATCGAGAAAAAGAATATGGAAGTTGTGCCATACATGCCGCAGTTTGTGGATAGGCTACGCAGATTGCAAATTATTCCAGAACATGAACTAGAAAAGTATCAAAGAGTAAGAAAGCAGAATTTTGAACATTTTCAAAGATTCTAGGGAAAATACATTAATATAATAGAAGGCTTAGAATTATACACTGATGTATTTTCTGAGCGAGATCAAAAAGAAATTGTGGATTGTGTTATCCTCGAGCAAGAAATGGGACAAGCTGGGCGCCTAAGAAGAAGAACTTACTCCGACCCCAGAAAATGGAAACGTGGAAAGGGATGAGTCATCATACAGTATGGGTGTTGTTACAACTTCGCTAAAGATAGAGAAGGTAATCCTCCTGGCATAATTCGCCATGTTGAAGTCGATCCTTTACCGTCATACATAAAGCAGATGATCAGACGAATGGTGGCCTGGCGAGTGCTGCCTGCCGATTGCATTCCAAACAGTTGTATTATAAATATATATAAGGAGGGTGACTGTATTCCTCCACATGTTGACCACCATGACTTCAAGAGACCTTTCTGCACTGTCTCGTTCGTCAATGAATGCAATATTATGTTTGGTACAGAAATTCAGATTGTTGGTGACGGAGAATTTCAGGGACCTGTTGAAATTCCTTTACCAGTGGGCTCGGTATTAATCCTAAAAGGAAATGGTGCCAACATGGCAAAATATTGTATTCCTGGCGTGTCGTACCAGAGGATTTCAATCACCCTCAGGAGGATGAACGAGGACAAGATGCCGTTTCGTTATAAATCTGATCCAGAAATAGAGAATCTTCGACCATATGAACTATAAGTTGTTTAAAGTCAGCACACCTCTTTATATATGGGAAGGATCTTTCTAGATTCTCCGATGTATGCTGAAGGTGAGGCTAGTCTCTATACAGCTTACCATTCAAGTACGTGATAGACAATGATGGACGTTCAGATTGATACAGAGATTTGATTTGATATTCAAATATATTGCACAAGAAATATATAGATATGTACAGACTGTTGTCGTATGATGACAGAGATATTCTTCATGCTTTGTATTTGATGTGATAGAATTTCATTCACTATTAAATGATATTCAGTTTCAAACAAATATGGTCAGACTTCTTTTGACAGTTTAAAAGCAAATTTGGGTGATTGTTTGTCGAAAACCAATAAATTTGGTTTATCGCAAATTTGAAAAGGCTAAGAGGCAAGAACGATGTGTAAAATAAGAAATATAATAATTCTTAAAAAAATGAATAAATATCTAATAAAATATTTTTGAAATAACAAAATCCTAAATAAAATGATAATAAAATAATACGAGTTTTGTTTCATACTCTTAATAATTCCTATATATGTATATGTGTATATTCCACGGATTTCACCATTCTCACAATATTCAACACTACATCTATACATAATTCCCACACATTTACACACGAATCATCACATTCCTACATAATTTACACAATACATCACATTTCTTCCGGGGTCAGTACCTATATTCTGATTCCCATCTTCCGAGGCTGGTACCCACATTCCAGTTCTCATCTCGGGATCAGTACCTATATTCTGATTCCCATCTTTCGAGATTGGTACCCATATTCTGATACTCATTTCGAGGCTGGTACCCATATTCCAGTTCTCATCTCGGGGTCAGTACCTATATTCTGATTCCCATCTTTCGAGATCGGTACCCATATTCTGATTTTCATTTCGAGGCTGGTACCCATATTCCAGTTCTCATTTCGGTGTCAATACTTATATTTTGATTCCCATCCAGCATACATATGATTTATACATATTGTTTATACATTTTATTTATACATATTGTTTATACATACTTGTTTGGATAGGCTTAGTCCTATTCCTTCTCAGCATACTTCCATATTGCTTTGGAATAGGTTTTATCCTAATTTTTCTTTAGCACATTCTCTGCGATCAGAGGCATACTTCTGAATCCTTTCTTTGCACATATTTTGAAAATTCAAATTCACAGCGATAAATTGAAGGTACACCTGCTAAACCCCAGCGGGAACGTAACTTCACTTCAACTCTAATTCGATCTTTGATTTGTTTCAAGTATGGTTACTTGAACATTCATTTGTGATTGGGTTGATCATTTCGGTCAACGCCAATAGGCGCGACGTGCTTGTACAGCACACCACACCTATTGGGGGTCCATTTGTTGACCTCATTTTTGAGATTTTTCTTTCCCTTCTCCTTATAGCCTAGGATCTAGCCTTAGGATTTTCCAATTTTGGACTCTCTTAGAGGACTATACTAGGACCCACCATATTTAGAAATTCAAGCCATCTCCTCGCTCCTTGAAGTTTCATATGGACGGTTTCAAATCATCGACATCAAGTTGAATCGATTAAAACCCGACGTATTGAAACTCTTGTTGAGTTCCTATAGGGATTTGAGAGCCATAGGCGGACCCCACTGCGTGCGACGTTTGACTTTTTGCCATGAACAATATGTTTGACTATGATTCTCGCTTAAGTGAAGACCGGTCATCGATTTGCTCGTTAGATGGCTCCGGTTGGGTCAAAATAATTTTATTGTGCCACGTGTCGCAAATTAGATTTAAATTGGCTTGATTTTTGGCCAACTTGTTCGGACGGCCCCGGATGATGAAACAGACCGCGCCGATACGTCTGGAACGTCGATTTTAGCCGGGAAGGACATATATTTTGATAGGGTTTCGAATCGGCTCGAATTGCGAGTAAATCGAAAAATTTAAATAAAATAATAATAATAATAAGTGGTTTTTATATATAATAAAATATATCTCTAAATCTCACGCCCTAATCTCAGGGCACTATTCATTTCCCTCTCCTCTCGCGCACGCAGCTTTCCCTTCCCGTGCCCTAACCGAACCTCGACATTCTCTTCTTCAGTGGCGACCGGATTCTCGAAACTTCTAGTCGGTTTCTCCGGTCACTCCCTTTCTCTCCGGCTATCACCGACATTCCTTCCGGTTATAACTTTCGGTCGTAGCTCCTAACCATTTCTCCCACTCAAACGAGTCGGGTAACCTTCCTTCTTGTCGATCTTGGCCGGTTTCCTTGCTTATTGTGGTGTTCTCCTCACTGTTTTATCTCTCACCGCCGGTAAGTCTTGCCCCTTTGTTCGTCTATAAATACCCCGATGGAAAGAGTTTGGGGACGATTTTCTCGTGTGCGACCTGAGGAATTTCTGTTTTGCTGATCTCGAATTTTCTTTTAGGTCCTTTTGCAAGTAAGCCTTCTTCTTCTTTCTTCTTCATATTCTTCGTCCTTTTTCAGTCATTTAATAAGATATTCTCGTATGTTTTACGACAAACAATGGCAACCTTCAGTCATGAGTTGCTAAAACTTACAGTTGTTTTCATAATACTTTCTTATACTTTTAATGGATAAAGATTGAATGACCATTTGCAAGGATTTAGAGGTGATAGACCTTATCCTTTCTACTGATTTAATTATACAGAATTATTTTTTCTTTTGATTGCAAGAAGGTAATCAGGGCTCTCTGTATTTCTCTGATATCACGATGGGTTATTTATGAACATGCACTATTTTCACTCTTTAAAATCCAGTTATATAAAGTTCTGGAATTAAGGGAAGATAGGGATTTAAAAAGTTTATTGCAGCAGTATTTCGATTTGCTTCTGGTTTCAAACTGATTCGTAGTTTGAGATGCGGAATATGTGAATAATGTCTCATAATATTTGAGGCATATCATATTTGAAATAGAGTTATTAATTCTGATTGCTGGTTCGTTACCTTTGTTAAGGTCAACGTTTCTTTCGATTCTTGAGTATTTGTAGGTATTGGATCTTCTCCTTCTATTCCTAATTTAACTATAAAGAACTTCTTCCTTCTTTGATTACAAGTGAGTTTTATTTTTCTATTAACTTGCTGAATTTGCAATACATTGCAATTAGGTAAGCAAAACTTTATATATCTATTCGGGGATTATAAGGGTTCATTTATAAAGCTGCACTGTTTTAACCATTTAAATTTCAGTTACCCGAATTCTTGGTCTAAGGGAGAAAATATTCAATTAAGAAGCTTACTGCAGCAATGATCTAATGGTTTTGAATTGATTCATAGTTTGAAATAGGGAGTATATGAGCATTGTCCCTTCGAATAATTGGGGTAATTAGATCATTTCTGTGCTTAAACTTACAGGAAAGTTTGCTTTGGTTATGTGAAATGTATACTTATGAAATGATATTCCTTCATGTAGTTTAACTAAGTGTGTTAGGCTTCATTGGATACATTCATACGATTCTTGTGCAATTATTTGAGGAAATGATCTTAAGCACAAATTGTTGAGCTGGAAAGGCTTAATACTTTCTTATACTCCTGGTGGAGTGAAATTGAGACTCACTTAAACAAGTTAATTATGCAATCGATGGGAAATGTTTAAAAAGCTGGATAGATTAAAGTTATCGGGTTTTTTTTTAGAATTCATCAGTCAGTTTGTTTCCTGGAAGGAATTGTATTTTTATTTTTATTTTTTTGTTTACTTGTTACTCCTAATTTCCATAGAATTGGGGAAACAACACATGTTTTAACTCATGGTTCAAGAATGCAAAAGATTTCTTCCCTTTCTCTTAACTGCTTCACGTGGTCATTTGAGAGGGTAGCCATTGTTAATTAATGGAGTCCATATCATTAAGATGATTTAGCAATTAAGTGGATCCTTACTCATGGAGATTATTTTAATTGTTGAATACATTTACTTTCATTGCTAAGGTTGGAATCCACGGCTGAGTGTCTTTTCAATTGTTGAATTTAACTGTTAATTACTAGATTCACTATTCATTTGCTGGAATTAAGCGTGATGGTTTCCTTTATATCGAGCATACACTTTCGTCCTACGATTATATGTAGAAAATACTTTGAGATGGTTGAATATCTAATTGAGCACCATTTCAAGTTGTATCGTTGAATTATTTCAAGGCTATTTTGATACCTCTTTGTGGACCGTCATTTTTATTACTCAAAACACTTGTTGTGGGAGATAATTTTGACTAATGGCTTTAGTATTTTATTTGATGTAATTAAAAGCTTGAAATTCTCTTTGGGTTCTTTATTCATAAGGGTTTGGAAGCTTGAGCTTTTCTTTTATGTATATCTGTTATGTATTAATGACTCTCCTTTGACATGTTATAAAGTCATAGGAGTCAGGAATGCATATGTATAAAAATTTTTTAAGTGGTAAAGGTATGTATTCTAAGAGTATTATCTATTACACCTCACCAAATGAAAATGAAACCAGTGAAAATGGTAATGAAGCTTGATACTATGCGTATTAGTGGAAAATGAGAAATTGCATGATTTTGTTTACCCAGAACTTAAATAATTTTTAGTTATTGAGGTTGAAGTAAACCATCTCAGAGAAAGTAGTTATGTTTTCTGTTGCTTCTAATAATACAAATTGAGAAGAAGATATTACAATCAATTAATCTTTCCTTAACCCTCATTTAATTTCATTAAAACTGAAATATTCATCTTATCTTTATGTTGAGCATTAATATTTTCGGAATCCTATCAAATGATGCTCGGCCTTGAGAATAACACAGTAAATTGGTTGTCTCTATTCTGTAAGTAGCTGTGTACTTCGAAGAAATTGGCCGATAACCTGTGCAAATCATGAGATTTCTTGTGTTGTAATTCCCTTAACAGGAATCAAGATTTATAGTTATATTTTTGTTGAGCATCAGTATTCTTGAAATTTTACTTGGAGATGTTTAAATCATGTGTATTTATATATCTCACGCTTAAAGCTTGGCCTTTACATATAGGCGCATTTACATACTTATCACTTCGTATTTACAATCATAACACTTGAATTTTACTTTTCACAGTTATACCGCCCGATTCTTTCACATATACCGCTTGTTTCCTATGTATTTATATATATTTCAAGTTTTTTTTAACACTTATGCAATTTTAAATCTTCTTGAAACATGGAATTGGAATAATTATTTTGTTTCGTTTGTGATGCCTGAGCTGATAGAGAGTAAATGAATTAACTTGTGCAATAATTTTTTGTATGTTTGAAAGGCATTTGTCTGTTTGAGTGATAGTATGGTATATATGCTAGTATGAAAATTAATATCTCTTCAAGATGTTTTGCTCCTATGATTCTCTCATTTATTATTGAGGAAGTTTGCGGAGAGGTGCAAAGATTTCAAAAAGGATTGGCGGAAAACCTCATTTATATTATGGGTTTTGAAATGGTTGAAATGTTTTTTTAAATTTTAATAATTCCTGATTTGGATTATCTTAAATTACAGATTTTGAATTTTTATACATATGAACAGGTATGCTACTCATCCTCTTTATATATATCTATGTTGTAAAAAAAAAAGACATTGGAATAATTGTTTCTTTTGGTCTTGTGAAATGAAACATCTACGACCATTGAAATGTATATGGAATATCAAAGTGGGTGTATAAGTTGGAAATGCGGGGTACAGACAATGATGCATAAGACTTTAATAATCATGCTTTTATAGCTGAAACAAAATGATATAAAATCAATACTCAAATTTTAGATGCCCCTTTTATCCTATAGTTTGGGTAGTACTAATTCCTACCTTTAAAGAAATTTGTGAACCAACAACAGATACTACGCCACCAGATATTACACTGGTACAGTAACAGATACTAAAATAATATATACTACACTTGCACAACACTAAACACTACATTGGCACGACATCAGATACTATATTAACACATCAAATCAAATATCACACATATAACACATCACATCAAACACAACACATATAATTGTCAAACTCATCATACCAAATATATCATATCAAATGTCACATACACACACCACATATCAAATGTCGCATACACATACCACATATTAAATATCACACACACACTCACCATATATTAAATATCACATAATACACTAAACATTACACATCACACATCACACACCAGATACTACACATCATATATTAAACTCATAAGAATCCAGATACTACACATCAGATATTACACTCATAAGAATTCAGATACTACAATCACAGATGCTACACTTTCAAAGTTCAGATACTACACATTGGTTCACTCGTCGATTAAGTGGTAGGGATTAGGACTGCCTACTCTAAGGTGATTTGCTGGTGACTTTATTTGAGATTAATACAGAGACTTCAATACTTCGGGTTGCCTGTGGGATCGTGATATAAAAAGAAGTCTATAGACTGAGCCTATCCTCAAATAGAATTCTTATTTCCCCACTTTGATTTTTCATATGTTTATAACTAAACTTAACTATACAGATACTTGTAGTTATTAGTTTGCTTTCGAGGCATCAACAGAGTTGGCCAGATACACATTTCTTTTTACTGCACAGCTCATTTACTTTCTTTACTATATATTATTGTGCAGTCCTTTACTTTTCATTATTTTGCATACTTACATGTACTTATGCTTTTAATTATTATTTCTCTTGCATACTTACATATGACCCTAGGATAGGCCATTTAGGGCATGATTTTTTTCTGTATTACACATGTCTACTTTAGTCACTTCTTCTCTTGCATATTTATATATGCCCTTAGGATAGGCCGTTCGAGGCATGGTCTTCTCTTTTCTCTTTTCCCTCTCTTCCTCTTCTCGAGACGAGACGACAGAGGACGAATGAAGAATCTTTGATCAGACTGTCGTAGATTTAAAGAACACCCATAGGACGCCGAGGTCGTCGTTTGATACAACATAAATCCTCACACTTTTCTTTTAGGACTTAGTATGATTGTATATCGTATGATATAAGTCCTAAACTGTTTAGGATTCCGAGGTTTTTGTTTGGCACGACATAAATCCTCTCATATTTTTGGGTCATTTACATATGACATGTAAATATAAATCCCAAATCATCTAAATAATTTGCAAGATTGAAACATAAACACGACTTCACTTTCAAAGGTATAAAGCCCAATCATAGGTTAGTTTGAGATGTCACTGAAGCTTCTTCAGTATCTCCAGCATCTCTTACTCTTCACTCATTTGGATTTTGAAAATAACTGTTCCACATTGAGCCTCTCCAATTTGATTTTTCTATAAGCAATCGTGGAAACCTAAACATTGATATTCTTAAAGACGAAACCCATGATTTTTATCGAGAGTTTTCTTAGGTGACTTCGGTTGCTTAAGATGTAATTAACTATAGGGGCTTGCCTCTATAGGGAATTAAGAACCCAGATTAATCTAAACCCTGTCTAATCTGTGTATTAGATAAGAGAATTTGTCGGTTATAAAATATGCAGACCAAAATAAAGTCATAAGCTTTTAAGTTTAGATAGTTAAGCCTACTAACATGTGGTACGCTCATCTTTCGGGATGATGTGTCACTTATAGTATCGTGCTCAACTATTTAAACTATTAGATATATGAGATCTATTTGGTCTCGTTATTTTCTAAATAAAAAATATCATCATTTTCAAAATCAAAATTATATTATATATTAAATTTAAATTTAAAAATTTCATATTATTTCATAAAAAAATGGCCGACATGTTAGTTCAGTTCTACACAATTAGAGGAGAAGCACTACAGAACAGTCCGAGCCGAAAAAAAAAAGCCTTCAAATAGAGAGTGCATATGGTATCTCATCAACACCAGTTTGTAGTACAACAACACGGTGGCTAGGTAGTAGACTTTGAAGCTGCTTTTGAAGATCGAGTGATAGTTGGACTATGTTTCTTTTGTTGGAATATTTATGGCTAAGAGATTCTATAGGAGTCTATTGTGAGTGGTTTGTAGTAGACTTAGGGTGTATGGAGTGAGTTTTTGTGTTTGTCCTAGTTTGAGAGTGTGCCCGTATGGTGAAGAAATAGAAAAAATCTATGGAGAAAGTGCAACTGAGTCGAGAAAGAACATAGTTTGCGAGTTAAATCCTAGTTCTTTCCTTATGTCTCTTTTGTATTTACTATAACTTGATAAATATAAAAATGTTTCACTACTTCGATAAGTATATTTAGATATTAAGTACTTGTAGTTTGGGTATATGGATCTCCCTACTTTATTTTTGTACATAACAAGAAGAGTTTGACCTAAATTTTGAAATGTTGTTCATTTTTCTTCAATTTAATTGAGTAATTATATTGTTCATATAGTGATCTCAAATTTAAGGTAATCTATTAATCTCAACGAAGGAAAAAAAGAACAATTGGATAATTTGGACAAGAATTAAGTATAGTATACATAACTCTATTTGATATTCAACCATAATTTAAGAAATGTGTGAATAAACTGATTTAACTTACTTAAATCCATAGAATTATAGTGAATTAGACTTTATATGATCTCGACGAAGACTACAAAGAAAAATTGTTCTGATTGACATTAGAATATTGTTGTAGCTCATGTGATGCGAAAAATTAGTGAGATAAAGTTCAAATCTAAAGTATACCTCACCACTTGTTAAATCACGGTGTTTTTAGGAATTAGAATACACTTAATTTGAGAAATTTATTTATGGAATAAAGATTATGGTTAATTTGAATTAGTAATTAAATTATTTACATAACTTCTTATTATCCTTGAGGGAACGAAATCTTACTAAATTGTGTATTACATGGAATGACACATACTTTTATACCGTCATTCTCGGTCAATTAAGAATATAATGTTATATTCTAATTAAATAATATAAGTTGAGAAAAGTCTCTTCAATCATAAGTTAAAGTTATAGGGATATATAACATTTAACAATAATCAATGTTCTACATGGCGAACAATTGATCCATAACATTTACAAACCAAAATGTTTGCCATTCACCAATAACTAACAAGTATGAAAATTACTAACAAGTAATGCTTGATGTCTAGCATCCCCAACAACCAATATATATTAAAACTAATTATTGATGTTCATTAACCACCAATTTCTTAATACCCATCATCATCAGTTGACCAAGCTACAACATGCGTTACCATTTAACACTCCCGGCCACCTCGCATTTGAGCCTTGTCATTTGATATTTGATAATCATTTTTCTAACATACTCAATCCTATTAACGTAAAATGTTCAATCTCATATATCATCTGAAATGATGCCCAATATTGGACATCCTCTACCTAGCATCTAACACCATTATCATATGAAATTTGCCTTCATCTAGTTATTGTCTTCATTTGGCTGCCTTTGTTGAGCATTGCTTGGTCAATTGATCCGTCCATTTCTTTTTATAAAGATGGCAACATCTAAATTTCAATTGCTTACAAATATGTATTCCTTTCTTTAATTCACACACGAGACTTTTCTACTAGTCCAAGGCGTTTTATTGCTTTGTGCTGAGACGCCTCTCGCTATATGGATAAGAGCTTATAATATATATATATATATATATATATATATATATATATATATATATATATATATATATATATATATATATGATTCGAATTTGTTTAATTTAAATTCAACAAAGATTTGATTTTACATTTAGAATTACGACGTTCCACGGTCAAACTAGAATATATCACCGCTAAAGAAATAAATTTATTTGGATGGACTATTCAACCACGCACCGCCGCGTTATGGGGCAGCACTTGCTATAAAAGGGTATAATCAGAGAGGGCCTTCTTCATTCAAATCAAGAGCCATAATCTCAAGTGAAGGGAGAGATTGAGAAGAAGAGTCAGCAGTAGAGATGGTTCTCAAGGTATTCGGAAGCCCTGTTTCAACCTGCACGGGACGCGTGCTTGCTTGCATCGAAGAGCTTGGCTTAAAATACGAGCTCTTACCCATCGACTTGAACACCGGCGAACACAAGAGGCCTCCTCATACAGACAGAAATGTATCCATTTTCTTCTTTCCTTCCCCGCTAAAAAACTGTTTAATCCATCTTACCTTAGTGATTGATTTGATACTCTTACTCCCGTACTTACGTAATTTTGTTATGCGTGCAGCCCTTTGGCCAGATTCCTGCACTCCAAGACGGCGATCTTGTTCTATTTGGTGAGGGATTTTCCTGTTTGTATTAGTTTAAATTTATTGAATAGATTAATTAATTTCGCTTCACTTTCTTTGGATTTGTATTACTAAATTTTATATCAACAATAATAAATCTTTCGTCCAACAAGAAAGATTTACTATTCGATTTGTAGCACACCTCGAATGTTTCGATAAAATTCAGCAGAATATGATTTTCTGATTCGCAGAACAATTAATAAAAAATGTGTCATAGTTTTATGATGTGGAAAATAGAAATTAATTTCTGGTAGATGAAACAATAAAATGCAAATCATGGTGATATTTACAGATTATTGTTATCTTTGAGCTATTTTGGATGATTCTCCTACTGCACGTGAAGATGTGAGAATTGATGGCTTCTTGTCTATAGCTTTGAATAGTTACTTAGATTATTGGTGTCAAGATTTTGGATTATAATGAAGCACGGGTTAAGTTTTGGTTCCTTTGTTGGAATACGTAATAAGTGTTCTTTTTCTATCGCAGCTTTTGAAATAGACATATGGATCCGTTTGCTGCTGATTGCTCTTCTTGTATATTCTTCTTTCTGTAATATTTTAAGTGAACAAATTTATATTAGATAATTGATTATTTAGATTTTACTTTCGCTGTTAGGGTAGCCTAGTAGGTTTTTGTTTCTCAATATTCCGGGTCATTATAAATTTTGATTGACTTTGACTCCTTGCTACGGGCACTTAAGAACGTGCCTGAATTCATATTTTATTGATTACATCTATGTGCGCCTATGGACAGTTCTATGAAGCAGGATCCATAAAAAATAATGAATTGAAGAAATATTCAAATACTAAATCATTATTTATATATGGTTTCAGAATGAGACTTCTTTATTGACTTGATACTGTATTATGTGAATTGTTTGGCTAATGCGTATCAAATTCTATATTGTGATTGCAGAATCTCGAGTTATCACTCGGTACTTGGTACGAAAATATGGCAAGGGAACTGATCTTCTTAAAGAAGACAGCTTCATTGATTCAGTAGCAGTGGATCAGTGGATGGAGGTCGAATCACAGCACTTCAATGGACCTGTCTCAACCCTAGTCTTCCAGCACCTCTTTCTTCCGGTCTTCTTTGGTGGCAAGACTGATGAGAAGGTGGTGGCAGCAGAGGTGGAGAAGCTGGGTAAGGTGCTTGCTGTCTATGAGGCCAAGCTTTCAAAGACAAAGTTTCTTGCAGGTGACTTTTACAGCCTCGCTGACCTCCATCACCTTTCCTATGGGCACTATCTGATCACCAGCACGCCTCATGGCTCCCTCATCAATTCTTATCCTCATGTGAAGGCCTGGTGGGATGCCATCTCTTCCCGTCCAGCCAGCAAGAAGGTCTTAGGGCACTTGTCGTTCACCAGCTGAGCTCCTGGAGAGCATTCTAGGTTTCATAGTGTTGAGTGTCAAATGAATAAGACCGCCTTTGTGTTAGTTATAGATGGCGGTTCACTGCTGCTGCTAGCTATGGTTGGCACCATGCGTCCTTTTAATCTTCTGGTAGAACTGTGTTGTTGCTGGAGTCTTATTAAACAGAGTTGTTCTACTTCGAGTGATTTGGTTTAAATAAAGTTGGAGTTTTTCTTATGTTGGTTTGTGTTCTTGCGTGCTCTGGTGTTTCTAACGGCCTTTCTTCTGCTATTTTAACAGTCTGCTACATTTTTATTTGTTTAATGTGTCACTTTCTTAAGAATATTTCAAGTTCAGATTGTATTGGTGATTTATGCGATGGATTATTACTTGCGTTTTATTGATCTGGAGGCTAGATGGTGACTCGTATTGGCATTCAACCAAGCGCCTGTGTTTATTGCAGCACTAGAATTCATTGTCTTTAAAGTATATCTCTGTGTTTAAATGGTCTTTTTAATTCTTCACCTTCTCTTCATTATTATCATAAAGGGCATTTTAATGTTAATCATCTGTGCTTTGCGGATGATTTGATTATTTTCACTAATGCTTGCAAGCCTACTATTAGGAGTGTTTGGAATTTGCTTTTGAAGTTCCAAAGCATCTTTGGTTTGTGTTTTAACATTTCCAAATGTTTCTTTTATTGCTCTAAGAAGATTTCCGTTTCTAAAAGGCACTGGATTTCTGAGTACACTGGTTGTAATTTAGTCATATTTCCTTTGCATTATTTGGGCTTTAATCTGAGAAAGGGTAGAAATCGTTCTACTATTTTTTCTTCCCTGTTTGATAAAATCTGGAATAATATTTGTGCGTGGGAAAACCGTTTCTTTCTTTTGGTGGTAGAGTAACCTTACTCAAGAGCATTCTTTCTTCTCTTCCTTTATATTCTCTTCAAGTTTTGAATATGCCTTTGACTATTATTAAAAAGATTGAATATCTTTTTAATAAGTTTCTTTGGGAGGGACAACACCGTTCTAAATTCCATTAGATAAGTTGGTCTAAACTTTGTAAGCCTACTGATAAATGTGGCTTAGGATTTCGTAGTTTTTCTGATTCTATTCACATTAGTTACATGAAATTATGGTTTAGATTTCGTCAAAATAATTCTTTATGACTTCTTTTATGTATTCTAAGTATTGTGGTAATTTTCATCCTATGGCTATCACTTCTAAGGACACTGATTCCTATATTTGGCGCAATATGCTTAATGTAGCTAATGCTACTGAGGATTTTATTTTTTTGGGACATTGGCAAAGGTAACTGCTCCTTTTGGTTTGACAATTGGTCAGATCTTGGCACTTTAGCAAACTCTTATGGAGGTCCTGCTGAGATTGATGTGAAGGTAAATGATTTTTTGGCATGATAATATGTAGTGTTTAAAAAAACTTTTGAAAGTGGTTAATTTCAATGATGCCCTCTCTATTAGCAGTATTCCTATTATGAATGAAAATCCTAATAAGCCTTTGATTAAGTGTAATATGGGGGAGTCTTTAGCTAAATGTTTTGCTAAATCTTTACCCTGTTTGCACGGTTATAATGGTAAATGGATTTGGAATCCTTGTTTAGAACCTTCTATTTCTTTTTTTGTTTGGCGTGTTCTTAATAATATCATAGATACGGATGATATTCTTAAGATGAAAGGGTTAATATTACCTTCTATGTGTCTTTTATGCAATCGCAATATGGAGACTATTACCCATCTTTTTCTTCAATGTTCTTTTACTTTGGATGTTTGACGGCTGTGTATTGAGCTCCTTAAAATCAATCACAGCTTTTCCAATATTTCCTCTCTTACTGAACTTTTTGATGCTTGGAAGAAGATTGATGGAGGTTTCTCTGCTGCTGCTCCTGCAATTGTATGTTTGTTCATATGGATTACTCGTAATAATGCTAAATTTAACAATCTTACTCCTTCTGTGGAATCCATATTCTACCTCATTAGGGCTTATTACTTTAACTGCTTACTTTTTTTAAGTCCTATTAAGAAGTTTAAATCATCGGCTGTACTGAGTTTGCTTCAGGATTTGGGCTTGGATTTTGAGCGGTTTTTGCCTAATGCTACTTCGATTAAATAGAGTAAACCTGCTAGTCCCTATGTTAAAATCAATATTGATGGTTGTTGGACTAATAATTCTGCTAGTATTGGTGGCATTTGCAGAGATGACATGGGTCATATTCTGTGTTGGTTCTCGGCTAGGTTCTTTCCGGTTTCCCCCCTTGTAGCTGAGGCCAATGCTCTTGTGCTTGGGCTTATTATTGCCCATAGGATAGGATAGAAATTTATTGAATTTGAGACTGATTCTTTAATTCTTTGGAGATGTTGTCTTTTACAGGAGGAGTTTCATTGGAGTATTCTTCTCCAAATGAAGAAATTTTTTTTTTATCTTGTAATCTAATGATTAGATGGTCACATGTTAGAAGAGATGGTAATTGTGCTGCACATTGGACGGCTAAGTGGTGTTTGAAGATTAGTGATGCTCGGCTTTACTTCTTCATCTCTTTGGATTTGTGTGCGATTGCTTCTATTGATTTTTTATGTCTTTGTTTTCTGTTATGTCTTTTTTCTTCTTTTTTATTTTTTTTTTGTTTTTTTGGAAGATTTGAGTCTTCTTAGATTCCATTTTTTTGTGTGTGAGTTGTATGTGGTGTTTAGTTTGGACAATATTTTCATTTGGGTTGGAGTTCCCTTAGATTCTTATTTTTTGTGTGAGTTGTTTGTGGTGTGTAGTGGGAACTCTTTCCCTTTCTCTTTTGTATTCTTGATTTTTTGATGAAACGCGTAAGGAGCCATTAGTTGCTCTTTCTATTAAAAAAATCTTTATTTCTTGAATGTTAACTGCAATATAAGTGCCTGTGTTTAAAAATAATCATTAGAATTCTTTTCACCCACCGCTATAGGCGAGATGAATAAATTTTAGGCATCACGATTTATAGATCAGCTTTAGGTTGATTTTTTGTGATTTTTAAGAACTGGAGATGGTGTCCCAACGTTACTTTATAAAAAGTTATTAGGTGTACGTATTTGGAGGGATGAAATTTACCATCACCCATATGATCGAAATCTTTTATTAAATTCTTAAATGGTTCATACTCAAGCATAGCCTTGGCTATCATTTATATGTATCAAATTGAGCTTTGTTTATGAATTCATTTATTTATCCAACTGAGAATAATCCAATTAGACAAGCTGATATGTGGATTATTTAAAATAAGATGCTTCCTCATCAGGATGCTTCCATATGTGAAGTTTGTTTATGATGTCTTCCAACATTAGAGGACATAGGAGTATTACCATTACGTAACGACGATGCCGTTTGGATAAAAGATCTATCTAATTCAAATTCAGGAAAATCTAAGCTCCTATTTCAATAAATTTGCATTTAAATTAAGCATCTCCAAAATACAAGCCTAAGGACTCTTAAAATGATCCAATTATGGAGGGTTTGATGGAATTTTTGAGATGTTAAGCATTTAAATAATGAATAAAATGACATAATTATAGAAATCATTGTGGATGGTTTGATGGAATTTTCAAGATTCTGTTAAAATGTATCAAAAAGCCTCTCACAAAAATTTAAAATAGGCCCCTATTTCAGATGGATTAATGAATGAAGATTTTAATGGTGTCGTAATATATAATGGGATGGTTGCATTGCTAGTTCAATAAAAATTGTGACTAATGGGATGATAGATTTGTGCAATGTTAGATGAAGATTATATTTTTCCAATTGAGGAACACCATATTAAAGGATGCTCGCATTATAGATATAATTATGGGACAAGCGACATCGACCATTTTCATTATTTTAAGCTTATAAGAGTCGTAGAATAGGAGTATTAACATTTCTAGATTTTAGACTCTCCATTTATTTAAACCTAGAGCCATCCACCTTTCAAGATCTGTTACCTTTAAGGATTAGAACTTGCAAAGACCTAATTCCATCTTCACGGACGCAATCATTTGATTGAATTGAATTTCTCTAGTATAATTGTAAGCGACCTAATATGTTATCACTATTCATACAATATAAGAATATTTGTGGCACTTAATGGTGCCATAATAATTTGAGAATATGTAAATTTTTTGGATATGATGTGGAGACAATGTGGTAAATACTTAAGAGGAACTCTGTGTAACTAATGAGTTGTAGAGAATAATTTGATGTAGTAAGGAAGTTCACTATAACAGGGAACTATTATGGAAACTTTGGCTAAGAAATATGTCTCAATTTTAAAGTTTTTATTTGGTGTTTTTGAGAGATATTAAGATATTTTAAGCCCTCAAGATGAAATGAACTACTTATACTCTTGAAAGTGTTACAGGTGCGCTAGGGTTTCTTTGTCTTGAAAAATCATGATCTCTTAATCTAGATTTTCGATGGAAAGCAAGTCAAGACCTTATGGAGGAAGAAAAAAATTTATTGAAATATGAGTGAATGGTTTTTAAACATGGAAGAAGCCTTTAGAGTTAAGTGAGGAGTTTCAAAATCGATAGCTAATAATTTAGTTCTTGGAGAAATTGGTTACTACAAAGGTTATTACTATTATTTGTTTGGAGGATAGATTTAGGGATCTTTGTGATGCAAATTTATGAATATATATATATATCCATACATAAGTGTGTGTGTGTGTGTGTGTGTGCATGTATTATTTTTAGGAGATGTATTTTTCCTTGCTCAATATGTTATGATTATAACTACCAGAAATAATAAAACTATAGATAAACCTCCATTAAACTATAATTTGATAGATCTTCGGTCTATTGAGACTAAACAGAGGGAAAAAAAAATCAGAGATGACTATTTTGCTTAACTTCAAGGCCATATTGTGCAAATGATGCCAAACATGATTTCCTTATTGCACATATAGTGTTACAGGCACAATAGGTAGGATCTAGTGTCATTTCACCTTATGTGCAGGCTAATATGCACTCAACATGCATGTCTTTCCTCTTGTAGATTTAGACACTAAGATTAAGCTGCATTGCTGACAACTAAAAAGAGCAAGTCCCCTGTGCGATAGGGGTGACTATAACCCAAGGAGTTTGAGATTATCGCTTAACAAAGGAGAAGGGCATCAATACATGACTATCTATAGGCTCTAATACATAGCATCCATGGCTCCCCTCTTTTAGCACACAATCTCCAATGTCTGGTCATTTGAACTACAACAACTTCCCAAATCAGTTGTTTGTGCCTAGGTGCCTAGGCCCCATGCTCACTGTTTATAGAAGAAGCGATAGGGGCTTTGGTGTCCAATGTTCTGGCGCCTAGATGCCCATGTCGTGGTGCCTAGTTTCCCACTAGTTGTTCCCTAAGCACCAAGCTCTTGGGTTGCATACGTTGGAACTGACGCCTAGGCTCCTAAGTGCTCAAAGGCCAGTCTGCTCCTTTTTTCTCCATTTCTTTTCATGCTTTCCCCACTTCAATTACCTATTATACCTGCAAAATAAAATCTAAAAATACCTTCCTTACAATGCAATTTCATCCATAAAAACATAAAGAAACAATTCACAAATTCTGGTTCACTTTTCCATGCATCAGAAATCCCTCAAACTTAAACATTACTTGTCCTCAAGTAATACCACAATTTAAATTTTTATATAGCTAACTTCAAGGAGTGTGCTTCATGCAAAGCTACCTACAATCATGCTACAAAGGTTCCATAATTAAATTAATGTATTTTCTCTATAGTGACTAAGTCCATATCATAGGCTTTTAAACTATGCACTCAATAAATAACAAGTGTTTTCACATTCATTTCAAAAGCAAGTTAGTATATGATAACTAATGCAAAATAAATTTCAAATAACAAGAATTGAGCACTCCATTAAGTAAATTCTATTGATTTATAACTAACATGAATTTATGAATGTTGTGGATTTTTTAATTTAGGAAATGTTGGTAGTAACACCAATTTTTGTTAAGCCTTCTTCTCACTCCTCAATATATAATTTTCTTTTATACTCTTTTCTTCTTAAAATAGGATGAATATTTCAATCCTAAGAATAATTTCATGAGAATTACTATATCTGGATAGATTTTTAACGATTTTAAATTCTACTACCTTTTATTTAAATTTCATAACTCCACAATCCTTTCCTACTCAATATTTTAAAAGAATAAGACTTATTAGAATGAAAATAAGATTTTTTGGAGGCTAAAATCTTATTATAGACATATGTAATTATATTAAATCTAAAAATTATCAATTTTTTTAAATAATCATGTTATGCACTCCTTCACATAATGAATTGCAAAATTTTTCATTGCACTACTGATGCACCAAAAATATGTTAGTTTATATATATATATATAAATTGTACCCATTTTTATGTTTTGCTGCATGTATGATGATTTTAGGTGTTTGGAGCGAAAGAAAGCAAAAAAGGAATGAATTTGGAGCAAAAAGAGGCAAAATGAAGAATTCAGCCTACTGGTGCCGACGGCGCCAGAATGGGCACCGCCGGCACTCAAATCCAGAGAGTATTGTAATTAATTCGGAAATAAGGCGCTGACGGCACCTAAAGTCAGTGGAGATCAAATTCAATGCATTTGGACGATTTTTGAAGAGTTGCTTGAGGAAACTCTTGGGGAATTTATTTCTAACTTCTTTTTAGACAGTTATGGACGCTCTTTTGAAGAGGAGAGGGGGGAAGAAGTGTCTTTTGGGAGAGAGTAAAGTGTGTTAAGGTTTTGGAGAGTTAGTGTAGAAGTGAGTATAGTGTGTAGAAGTCTTGTTTTGTGAGGGATTCTTCTCTAGAGAGTATAGGAGAAGGAGGAAAGTGAGAGTTTGCTTCTTCCTTACTATTCTAAAGAGGGAATTGAGTGTTGTTATGAAGAGAGAAAAAGATTCAAAGGAACTTCAAGGGACATGTTTGGGGAAGAAATTGAGATAAGTTGTATTTACTTGTTGTGGTTTATATGTATATAAAATCCATGTTTTATTGTATTTTCCTCATGAATTCTATGTAGTTTTCTTTGTCTTTCTCCTTATAATGTGATGCGGTAAAGTGGTGATGTAGATTTGATGTGCCCTTTAAATATTAAGAAATTGTGATGATTTTTCACTTTATACTTCATTTACTTTTCGATCTGGTCAATTGAATTGTTAAAACTCTTGTGAAACATTCACTCTGAAAGGACTAAGTGTTCTACGACAAAAGTGGAGAATTCATTCAATGTCCATGAATGAGTTATGTAGTTCATGGGGTTGAGTACAAATAAATAGGGAAATGTGTTTTGATGGGTGTTGAATTGGTTATTTTAGGGTGACAGTTTGAAATCCCAAATTTGTTCCTAGTGTTTGGTAACTAAAGCTAGGGTTAGCCTTCAGGTGAAGGGAAGTAGGAGCGCTGAAGTGAGAGCCAATATCCTCCCAGCCTAACCATGACTTAGGGATTAAGCCTATGATTTGCCAATGTTCTTTAAATTACTCTGAAGAGGGTAAAATATATAAATTTCTCGTATTTGACACTATACAAAAATTTATCAATCTATATCATTCACTCATCATAATATCATTGTAAGAGGAAAGATGCTTTTCAATCTTTACACCTTTCAATACAAAACTTAGTCTGTGTTAGTTAATTTAGAAAGTAATTTTAGTTACCTTAGCTTTTAGCAATCATTACATTAGCAACTTAAATATTTCCTGAACTTGTATTGTGAATTGAGTATTGGATTTCATTACTAAACTACACTTTGAATTGTTCCAAATTTTCTCGTGAGATCCGTAACCTGGACTCCACTAGAGCCCAGTATTACTTGTTCGATACGTATACTTGCATATACAAATGGTTGCTTACTTATTAAATTGATCTTGTTGTGAAACTAAATTGAAACTACCTTTTAAAAATACTTGTAGCACCATCAGTCAAGTTTTTGGTGCCGTTGCTGGGGAAGTATAAAACGGTAAGTGTCAAATTTATAGCATTTGAAAACCTTTACTTTATAATTTGCAATTGTGTGTTCTTGCTTACTTTTTAGTGTGTTTAGTGTGATTTTATATGCGTAGTATTGGATTTATAGGTTTAGTGCCCTATGATTCTGAATTAGAGCGTACTTTTAGAAAAATTCAAAAACAACAGAAAAAATCTAAAAAACCTCACAAAATAGCGAACAATCAAAATAATCAAAATGAACATATACCAAGACCTTTAAGAGATTATGCTAACCCACCAACAGATGAAATTCACTTAACTATACAAAATCTTGATATTGCTGCTAATGCATTTGAGCTTAAACCTGTTATAATCCAAATTGTACAAAATAATCAATTTGGAGGAACACCTAATGAAGATCCTAACTTGCATCATACTAGTTTTCTGAAATTGTGTGCTATATTTAAATATGACGGAGTGTCAAATGATGCTGTCAGACTTAGACTTTTTCCTTTACAAAATACGTTGTCGACATACACTCAGTATGTAACGCTTAGAAACAAATGCTCCATTGTCTTGCAAAATAAGGACTGATCCTCGTGGTAGAAGAATCTGCTAGGATCCATGAAATTCTCTCGGTCCCACAATTTGAATTTCTCTCCCAAATAAAATAGAACATCTGTTCATGAGAGACAGAGTGCAAAAGGGTCTCTTAAAGTCATGAATGTCAATATGAGGTGGTTTACAGTCTCCTTCGTCATATATACTTATGATGCAACTGTCTGGAACATAATCAGTGGGCATTATATTCCTTGTTATCAGTTGTCTAATAATTTGAATAATCATTGTGGGTAACGGATCCACTTATTCAAGTTGTAAAATTCCAGGAGGATTGCCGTCCTTGTCTACAACATAATTATAACAATATCCATATTTAATTGTCATTCGGCCTTTGCCACATATCCACCTGTTGGGTTCAGAATATGTTCTTGTTCTTAAGCGTCCACGTCGTCCGAGGTCGCGTTTTTTCATTAGATGTTCGATAATGGCAGCCTTCTCGTCTTCATCAAAGACTCTGGTGAATAGCTGAATTCCTTCTAATATATTGATGGTTCAATTGTTAATATATTTAAATTGTTCAAATGTTGGTCGTATAATAGTGTGGATACGTCTTAATTCTTCTTTGGAAGCAATGCGTTTATCAGTTGACATTTTTTATGATGTGAGATGCAACGCTAGTACATAAGGGGTCGGAATGAATGTTATTCTTTTAATCCTTTCTTCTTCTTGATCCAGCTTTTCTTCTCCTAAGACAAAATATGTTTCTTTAGAAATATCTTTAAGAACTGGAAAATAGAAATCATCATTTTCCTCCATAGATTTCATATTTTGCCGATCCTTTTCTTCAAGCCTTTTAAGTTGTTTATTTTGATTTCTTCTTCGAGCTCTAGTTAATTTGGAGGCTAGCTTCTTTACTTCGTTCATGGATGTTTCTTCAGCTCCATAAGTTGTAGTTACCACTACTGATTTTAGTTTTTTAATGTCACTTTTTCATTTTTATTCTGTAGAAATGATTTCTTCTATCCTGCTATTTTGTTGTCGAAGTTTGAATTCTAATACAGATTTTTTCCTTTTGCTTCTTCTTGATTGGAAATAAATAGATGTCGATTGTAAAGTAATTCAACTTGAGACAATTCAAAATCAAAGTGGATTCTTGATCCTTTTTCAATACATCATCGGTCTAGTGCCAAACACTCACCAATTTGAAAAGTGAACAATAGTTTGTTATTCAACATTTCATTGCAAACAACAGGTTAATGGAAATGTATCAGACCAAGTTTCGATTTAATTTATCAATATGAAATTTATTATTTTCAAGAAATGCTATTCACAAACACATGTTATGTGAACAAAAGGAAATGTTCAAAGAGAGACAGTGATTGTCAAAATTTTGTTTAGAATTTTATTCATTATTATCCCAGTTTACAAACAGGTCATGAATTTTTATGTTGCATAATATTTTTTCAAGAAACACCTGTTGATTGGTGGCAAAACTCTTTCTCATTGACAATCTACCAATTGGTAAGATCCTCCCGGATATGTCTTTTCAATTACGGACAAGTCCTCCCACATTGGTTCAAACTTTCCACCTATTCTTCGATAAGCGAGGATAGGTCTTTAGAAAACTAAGACTAATTCACCGATTTGTAAGGTTATAGGAAGAACCAATTTTTGTGGGCATGTATCATTTTTGTTTGATACAATTCAAGATTTTGTCGAGCTTGTAGACGTTTGCCTTCTAAACTCTCAAGTTCTTCAAGTCGTAATTTGGCATTTTCTTCTTCAGTTATTTTATTTACAAGAGCAACTCAGAGAGAAGGAATTTGCATTTCAAGTGGTAAAATAGCCTTAGAACCATATACCAAAGAAAAATGTGTTGACCGTGTTGGTGTTTGGTATTTAGTCCAATAGGCCCATAGAGCTTCTATCAATCGTTCATGCCATTGTCTTGGACTATTAATTAATGTTTTCTTCAAAATTTGTACCAATGTTTTGTTGAAGGCTTTAGCTAGACCATTAGCTTTGGGGTAATAGATTGTAGAATATCTTCAGTCTATCACATGTCACTAAATAAAATTGTTCATTTTTGTATTTTTAAATGCTAGTCCATTTCCTGATATGATTCTTCGAAGAATTAAAAATCTATAAACAATATGAGTCTTGAATAAATGGAGAACTTGTTCTGCCTTAACTTCTCTGAGTGGTATCCCTTTTGCCCATTTGGAGAAGTCATCAGTGGCTGCCAAAATAAATTGATGGCCTTTAGTGATGGAGAGTCTATAGGGCCCACTATGTCTGTGCCCCAACATTCAAATGTCCTAGATGCAATGGTTGGATGTAATATATTTGGCGGTTGATGTAAAACCACTCCATGTATCTGACATTGATGACAATTCTTTGCAGTTTCAAGACAATCTGTCATCTTTGTCGGCCAATAGTATCCCATTATTTTTATTTTCATCTTCATTTTAGGTCCAGATTGGTGTGCACCGCATAACCTTGAATGAACTTCTTTAACAATCTCTCGAGCTTCAGATTGGTTTAGGCATCTTAACCACATTTGGTCAAAAGATTGTTTATAAAGAATATCATTTACTAGAGCATACGACAATGCCCTTTGTTTAATTTGAGTTGCAATAAATTTATTTTCTGGTAACCTTCCGGTCTGTAAATTTTGAATAATTGATTGTCACCAATCATCCTTTTCTTCAACCATTATTGTTGTTGTCGTGTTTTCACCAATTTTGCGTTGATTGTCCATGTCAATTTGGGAAAGAACTTGTCATCCTTTTATAGAGATCAGAATATCATATTCTTCTGGACAAGCGAATTCTTTTGTAAGTTTTTCCAAGGCATCTGCTAAAGAATTGTCTCGTCTTAGAGTTAGGAAGAAGTTACATCAGGAATCTGCTGAAGCAGTATTAGAGTGTAACAGATGTATTGTTCAAGTCAAGGTTTCAATGTTTTGTATTTGCCCGCAAATTGATTAATGATCAATTGAGAATCTCCGAGGATGTCGATTTTTTTATTTCCAATAGTATTGTCAGTTCGAGACCGGTTATGGGCGCTTCATATTCAGCTTTATTATTCGTGCATGGTTCAGTCAAATGATAGGAAAACAACATCATTTCTTTGTCTGGGGTAATGAAAATTAATGATACCCCAGCTTTGCCAAGTATGATTGTATGCTTATCTTTGTCTTTTCTAGCAGATGATGCTCCATTAAAGTATAATTTCCATCGTTGTACGTCTAAATTTTGTATTTCTAGTATTTGTTGATCAGGTAAATCATCACTAAGAGGTGATCCGGTCGGAATTGGGTGTGCTACTAAGAAATCTGCCAATATTTGTCCTTTAACGGCATACAGTGGCACAAATGTTATGTCAAATTGGAGCAGTATCATTGCCCATCTTACCAATCTTCCAGAAAGTATTCGTTGTGTCATCAAATATTGCAATGGGTTAACCCTCAAAATAAGAGTTACCTTATGAGAAAGCATATAATGTCTTAGCTTTTGAGCTATGAAAATCAAAGCTAAGCAATGTTTCTCAATTGGTGGATATTTTATTTCAGTTAGAACCAAATAGCAGCTTAAATAATATAATGAATTTTTTTTCCCTTGTCATTTACTTGAGATAGTAATGCTTCAAGGGAATTATGTAATGCCACAGTGTAAAGGATTAGAGTCTTCCTGTTACAGGGGCTGCTAAGACAGGAGCTGTTGTCAAATATTATTTAATGTTTTCAAAGTCATGTTGACATTGTTCATTCCACAAGAATTTGGTATTTTTTCTGGTTAGGGCATTAAGAGGTTGAGACCTACCTGATAAATTGGAAATGAAATGTTGTATATATGCTAGTTTTCCTTGAAAGGATCGCAATTGAGTTAAATTTTTAGGAGAAGGCATGTTTAGGATAGCTTCAATTTTGAGGGGATCAATTTCAATCCCACGATGTCAAAAAATCCTAAAATTTTCCCTAAAGTAACACTGAAAGCGTATTTTAAAGGATTCATTTTAAGATATATTGATGTAATTGATCGAAGACAATTCTCAAATTGTACATGTGATCGTCTTTTTGTATACTGTTGACAACCAAATCGTCTACGTAACATTCAACTTATCTATGTAAGTTTGTTAAAAATTTGTGTCATGGCTCTTTGATAAGTTTCACCAGCATTTTCATTCCAAATGGCATAACTTTGTAACAGTATATCCCTATGGGTGTCTTAAAGGCTGTATTCGCTTAATCTTCTGAAAACATTTTTATTTGATTATATCCTGATGATCCATCCATAAAGGAAAATATTGCATATTTGGATGCTATATCGACCATCAATTCTGGGATTGGTAAAGGAAATTCATCCTTTGGACATGCTTTGTTCAAATCCCTGAAGTCTATACAAACCCTTATTTGACCATTTTTCTTTTTAACTGGCACTACATTAGCCAACCATGTCGGATAATTTTCTTCTCATATGAAACCAGCCTTAATTAATTTTTTAACTTCAGCAATGACTTATTGTTCTATTTCGACACGCATCCTGCTTGGAGCTTGTTTAACAGTGATTGCAATTTAATTTATCCCAAGTTTGTGGACTGCAACTTCTGGAGCTAGTCTAGACATTTCTTCATAAGTCCAGGCAAAACAATCTTTGTATTCTTTTAACAGTTGAATTATTTCTTTTGCTTCCATGTCATTATGGAATGAAATAATGAAAGTTGGTTTTGAGTTTTCATCAGTCCCTAGATTTATTTCTTTTAGTTCATCAACTGTTGATTTAATTTCTTCTTCTAATTCTTGAGGGGCATCTTTGATTGGAAGATAAGATATTTGTTCAAAATCATGTTCTTCGGTGATGACTAGGCAAAATTCCATATCACCTAGAGGTTCTAGAGTACCAAATCCAATACCCTCTTTAGAGTTATGATTTCGTTTATTATTATCCCACATTTGTTCAATAAAGTGTGGTTGTTTTAAAGACCATTGTTTGAGCATTAAACTATTTTGAATAAATTTTTGTGCCTAAGGAGAACACAACTCAAAAGGGTTTTCATTGATTATGGAAGATCTTTATCTTCTAATTTTACATCGGTTTTAGTACTAGAAGAAGTAGAGCCAAGTCTAAACTTAATCGGATTTTAATCACCACCATATAATTTTTTGACTATTAAATCCTCAATCTTAGAAGTAGAGATTGGAGTTAGGGTCATAGTGTGTTTATAATGATTAATCTTTTCATACATAGATTCAAATTATTTTTCTTCTTCTTCTTCTTCAAGAGGTACCTTAAACTGAAGTTCTTTTAGAATCAATGATGTTGACTTTTCTTCTTTTTCATCTTTTTCAGAGTCCAGGTGAATTTTGAACTTGAAAGGTTTCTTCATATTGACAATTAAGTCTTCTTTCTGTTTTCCTCATCCTTAGCCTCGATCTCGAGTGCGGTGTTGACCTCATTTTTATGATAGGTCAACCCTTTGACCGAAAAAGTTAACTTTGGTCAAAATGGTCAATCCTGACCCAATGACCAACCCTACTGACCCAATAGGTCAACCCTTGACTCAAAAGTCAACTTTGGTCAAAATGGTCAATTCTGACCCAATGACTTACCCTACTGACCCAATAGGTCAACCCTTGACCCATAAAGTCAACTTTGGTCAAAATGGTCAATCCTGACCCAATGACCAACTTTACTGACCCAATAGGTCAACCCTTGACCCAAAAAGTCAACTTTGGTCAAAATGGTCAATTCTGACCTAATGACCAACCCTACTGACCTGATGATTAATTATTGACCCAATGACCAATTATTGATCCAACAAGCTAACTTTTGACCCAGAAAACAATTCTGGGCAAATTGATCAATTTTTGACTCAAAGATCAACCCTTGATCACCAAGTCAACCAAAACACTAAATTGGTTAAATGAGACTCATTTAACCAATTTAATACATTGCATAACTTATTTGACCAATTTAAGACCATTAAGACAACTTTGGTCAACCCCTGACCTGGACAGGTCAAAATTGGTCAAAATGGTCAACTCATGACCCCATGACCATTACAATGAATTTTTGGTCAAACATTGACCTAATCATGACAACATTGATAAAAAAAAGACCAATACCAGAATCAAAAGACACTACATTGACCATGGGGATGACCTAAACCCTAAAAATGGTCAACGTGACCAAGCTAACCCATAATGACAAACCCATCAACCCTATGGCCAAACCAACCATGAAAAGGTTGGATAAGTCACATTGGACATATTTGGACTAGAATTGGTCAACCTGGGTCAACACTAGTCAACATGTATCAAATTTGGTCAAAATACCCAATTTTGGACCAAAATTGGTAAAATTGATTAAATAATTAATTTAATAAATTACTTTAATCAATTTATGGTTAATATTATTATTTCCAATATTTTTTTTAATTAATGACATAATTAATTAAAAATGGAAATACAACTAAAAAAAGCCATAAAATAACATTTTTGACATATGACATCATATGTGACATAAGAATCCCATAATTTATTTTAAAAATCAAAATTAAATTATGGAGAAACACTAATGAGTCACTTATGACTCATTGAGACCCATTATGACATAAATTAACCATGGGACAAATAAATTAACCATCATGATTAACCTTAGGTTAAGAGTCATCGTTACACAAAAATAAGGTGTCATTCTCCCCCCATTTTAAAGTTTGACTCATCATCTCCTTGAAGATGAGGTGGCCGGCCACCTTGAGGATGATTTTCCATGCCTCATGAACCATCCAATAGGAGGAATTGAGCTTATGTCATCACCACATCATGACATGAGATCATTATTACCAAATTTAGGAAAATTAGAGAAAAGGGGATTTATGTGTCATGCTCCTACTAAATCATAAATGATATGTTGGATGACGGATGAGTTGCTCTCTTGCTCTCTTTGACTCAAGCCTTTCCTCCATCCAATAGACAAATACCATCTCAATTTTACCAAAGGATGAGCCCATCATGAACATTTGAAAGCCATCATGACTAAATCATGAAAAGGATGATAAGGCAAGCTTATGTGTCATTCCCTTTTAAGATTATTAAATAGAATTATAAGTTATATGGGGGAGGTGAATCCAGCAAGCTTTAAACAGCCTTATCCATTTCATTATTTCTCCAATAGGAATGAGACATGATTTTCCCTCCCATGTTCAAAATCCATGAACCAAACTTAGGGAGGTTGAATGTAATCATTCCTCAGCCCAATGCTTATCTCCTGGACACTCTATATCTTTCTTGAACTGTTTGCTACCTTCCTCAAATGGATTTGAAGCAACCCAAGCTTATCTTAGTCATTCCCATGGCTATAAATAAGCCATACCCGAAACCATGTAGAAGAGAGAAAAAAATTCCTAGAGGTTTATAGGCTGCCCAAACTCTCTTGCTCCCAAGACCGAAAATCTTCCTTAGAGCCTAGAAATAAAGCCTCAGCTAAGACTTGACCCAATTAGCTACCCTATCGAGCCAATTTGGTCGAACCGAGCCAAAATTACAAATCAGCCACCTTTGGTCTTGCACCTATATAGACCCGATTCGAGTCCAAATTGAAGTGGGAAAGAACTTCCCTAGGACCACAGGAGGCTGACCAACAAGTCCAATCAAGCTCAAGTTCATTGTGGCTAAGGTATGGATTTTTTTGTCTAAAATAATTCGTATAATCGAAAAATCATTGGTTAAACTAGCCCAGAAAATTATGATCACCATATAGATGTGATCTAAATCTTCAGATGATTCCATAGGTTCAAAAATTACTTAATTTCATTGAGAAATGAGTGAGATATTGACCCTAGAAGTTGGACGGTTCTTGAATTTCCTAAATTACTTGGACTAAATCTCAGCCGCCCGATCCCGTGTTTCGGAATTGGCGGCCCAGATTGAACGACGCAGTGTTTGGTGTTCGGATCCGCGCAGCGGATCCTCCCGCGTATTCGACGCGTACGAGGACACGTTGCGCACCAGGGAATTTCTGGGCTAAGTTTAATTCAAATTAACCTTAAAAACTTCGAAAAATCATAACCTTTTGCACAGACCTCCTAAAAATAAAATAAAAATACCTCTGGAAAGCTCTTGAAGAGAAAAAAAAATTATGAAATTAAAATCATAATTTTATTCTCAATATTTAATTTTAAAATAATTAAATACTATCTGGAGTGTTTTAATTATTAAAAATTATTTAAAAACTAGAAAAATTTGAAATTTTGGGGAATTCATCTTTATGTTTTAAGAGATCTTTTCTGATTTTTTAGATTAGAAAGCCCCTTTAAGACCTCCTTTCATAATTTTCAAGACATTTTGTAATTATTTTAAATAATAATTATAAAAATGAAAATTAAGAGAAATAAAATTGAAAAATGGTTAGAACATTTAAGGTAACAGACAATAACCTTAAAATGACATTTCTTAAACCATTAGACAATTTTAAAAGACATTTTCAAAAATAGGGTTAAAATTTATTATTTAATAAATTTAATCCTAAAATTCCAAATTTCTTTAATTACTTAGCCTATTCTATAATAGACTAGGTTCATAATAATTCACAATAAATCTATAAAAAAACCATAATTAAGTCTAAAATGACAAATTAGGCTTAACAAAACTCTAATTAGGTTTAAGAAACCATTTAAACCTAATTAATTAAAGTTAAACCTTAATCATATTAAGTTTAACTAAATAAACCATAATTAAGTCTAAAATGACAAATTAGGCTTAATAAAACCCTAATTAGGTTTAAGATACCATTTAAACCTAATTAATTAAAGTTAAACCTTAATCACAGTAAGTTTAACTAAATAAACCATAATTAAGTCTAAAATGACAAATTAGACTTAATAAAACCCTAATTATGTTTAAGACACCATTTAAACCTAATTAATTAAAGTTAAACCTTAATCACATTAAGTTTAACTAAATAAACCATAATTAAGTTTAAAATGACAAATTAGACTTAATAAAACCCTAATAAGGTTTAAGACACCATTTAAACCATATTTATTAAAGTTAAACCTTAATCACATTAAGTTTAACTCAATAAACCATATTTAAGTCTAAAATGACAAATTAGACTTAATAAAACCCTAATTAGGTTTAAGACACCATTTAAACCTAATTAATTAAAGTTAAACCTTAATCACATTAAGTTTAACTAAATAAACCATAATTAAGTCTAAAATGAAAAATTAGACTTAATAAAACCTTAATTAGATTTAAGACACCATTTAAACCTAATTAATTAAAGTTAAACCTTAATCAAATTAAGTTTAACTAAATAAACCATAATTAAGTCTAAAATGACAAATTAGACTTAATAAAACCCTAATTAGGTTTAAGACACCATTTAGACCTAATTAATTAAAGTTAAAACTTAATCACATTAAGTTTAACTAAATAAACTATAATAATGTCTAAAATGACAAATTAGACTTAATGAAACCCCAATTAGGTCTAAAACACCAACTAGATCTAATTAAACTAAGTTAAACTTTAACCACATTAGGTTTAACTTAATAAATCCCAATTAGGTTTAAGACATCAATTAGACCTCATTAAACTTTGTTATGCCTTAATCAAATTAGGTTTAATGCCATAAACCTTAATTAGGTCTAACCCATTAGACCTAATTAAACCATTAAGTCTTAACTAAATTAGACTTAATCGAACATAAACCCTAATTAGGTCTAACCCATTAGACGTAATTAAACCATTAAGTCTTAACTAAATTAGACTTAATCAAACCTATACCCTAATTAGGTTTAACCCATTAGACCTAATTAAATAATTAAGTCTTAACTAAATTAGACTTAATCAAATCTAAAGCCTAATTAGGTCTAACCCATTAGACCTAATTAAATCATTAAGTCTTAATTAAATGAAACTTAATCTAACTTAAACTTTAATTAAGTCTACCACATTAAACTTAATTAAACTATTTAACCTTAACCAATAAAGGTTTAAGCAAACTTAAACCTAAAATAAACCTAACTTATGTTCAACCTTTAAACTTAATTTCAACCCTTAACTTAGGTTCAAACAAACTTGAAACCATGTTCAACCTTTAACTTAGGTTCACCCCAACTTGAACCCAAGTTCAACCCTTAACTTAGGTTCAACCAAACTTGAACCCAAGTTCAACTTTTAACTTAGGTTCAATCCAACTTGAACCTAAGTTCAACCTTTAACTTAGGTTCAACCCAACTTGAACCCATGTTCAACCCTTAACTTAGGTTCAATCAAACTTGAACCCAAGTTCAACTTTTAATTTAGGTTCAATCCAACTTGAACCTAAGTTCAACCTTTAAGTTAGGTTCAACCCAACTTAAACCCAAGTTCAACCCTTAACTTAGGTTCAACCCAACTTGAACCCAAGTTCAACCCTTAACTTAGGTTCAACCAAACTTGAACTCAAGTTCAACTTTTAACTTAGGTTTAATCCAACTTGAACTCAAGTTCAACCTTTAACTTAGGTTCAACCCAACTTGAATCCAAGTTCAACCTTTAACTTAGATTCAACACAACGTGAACCCATGTTTAAAACTTTAACTTAAGTTCAATCCATATTGAACTTAAGTCAACGAACCAAACTTAAATAAAACTTGAGTTCAACCCACATTGAACTTAAGTCAACCCTAAGTCTAGGTTCAATCTTGCTTGAACCTAACTTAACTCAAATCGAACTTGAGTTCAAACCCACATTGAACTGAAGTTAACCTTAAGTCTTGGTTTAACTTAACTTGAACTTAACTCAACTCAAACTTAAATCAAACTTGAGTTCAACCCACATTGAACTTAAGTTAACCTTAAGTCTAGGTTTAACCTGACCTGAACCTAACTTAACTCAAACTTAAATCTAACTTGAGTTCAACCCACATTAAACTTAAGTCAACCTTAAGTCTAGGTTCAACCTTACTTGAACCTAACTTAACTTAAACTTAAATCAAACTTAAGTTCAACCCACATTGAACTTAAGTCAACCTTAAGTCTAGGTTTAACCTAACTTGAACCTAACTTAAGTCAAACTTAAATCAAACTTGAGTTCAACCCACATTGAACTGAAGTTAACCTTAAGTATAGGTTCAACCTAACTTGAACCTAACTTAACTCAAACTTAAATCAATCTTGAGTTCAACCCACATTGAACTTAAGTTAACCTTAAGTCTAGGTTCAACCTGAACTGAACCTAACTTAACTGAAACTTAAATCATACTTGAGTTCAACCCACATTGAACTTAAGTCAGCCGTAAGTCTAGGTTCAACCTAACTTGAACCTTACTTAACTTAAACTTAAATCAAACTTGAGTTCAACCCACATTGAACTTAAGTCAACCTTTAGTCTAGGTTCAACCTAACTTGAACCTAACTTAACTCAAACTTAAATCAAACTTGAGTTCAACCCACATTGAACTTAAGTCAACCTTAAATCTAGGTTAAACCTAACTTGAACCTAACTTAACTCAAATACAAATCATACTTGAGTTTAACCCATAATTGAACTTAAGTTAACCTTAAGTCTAGAGTTCAACCCATATTGAACTTAAGTTAGCCTTAAGTCTCGGTTTAATCTAACTTGAACCTAACTTTAATCCAACCCAAATTATAATTAAGTCTACCACATTAGATTTAATTAAACCATTAAACCTTAATTAACTAAGCTTTAATCAAACCTAAACCATAATTAAGACTACCTCATTAGGCTTAATTAAACTATTAAACCTTAACCAACTAAGGTTTAATCAAACTTAAACCATAATTAAGTCTACCAAATTAGACTTATTTAAACCATTAAAACTTAATTAATTAAGGTTTAATCAAACTTAAACCATAACTAAGCCTACCACATTAGGCTTAATTAAACTATCAAACCTTAACCAACTAAGGTTTAATCAAACTTAAAACTCTAATTAAGTCTACCAAATTAGACTTAATTAAACCATTAAACCTTAACCAACTAAGGTTTAATCAAAGTTAAATTCTAATTAAGTCTACCACATTAGAGTTAATTAAACTATTAAACCTTAACAATTAAGGTTTAATCAAATTCAAACCTGAACCTAACTTAAGTCTAACCCATATTAGACTTTAGTTAAACCATCTTTAGATTCAACTACATGAACCTAAGTCTAACTCAAACCTAACTTAAGTCTAACCGATATTAGATTTATGTCAAATCATACTTACGTTCAACTTGACATGAACCTAAGTTTAACCTAAACCAAGATATAAACCTTAGGTTCAACCCAAATTGAACCTAAATCGATATAAACCTTAGGTTCAACCCAAATTGAACTCAAATTGACAAAATTGAACTCAAATCGACATAATCAATTTGACATTTCAAACATAAATCAATATAATCGACAAAAATTTGACATTTCAAACATAAATCAATACAATCGACATAAATTTGACATTTCAAAACAAAAATTGACATAAACAACATAAATTTGACATTTCAAAACAAAAATCGACATAATCGACATTTTGAACATAACTCAAACATAATTTGACATTAACCGACATTTTAAACCAAATTCAACAAACACCAACATTAACCGACTTTAATCGACATTTCAAATCAAATTCAATAAACACGAATATTAAATGACATTAATCGTCATTTCAAACCAAACTCAATATAACTTAACATAAATTGATATAAATTGACATAAATCGACATGATAGAACTTAACACGACATGAACCAACATAGTTCTTAAGTTCGATCTGTATCGAATTTAAGTTAACATACGACATCATAATTCTTAAGTTCGACCCACATCGAACTTAACTCTGACATAAAATTAAACTCAAATTGACATAAAACCCAAAATCAAACTCAAATCGACATAAACTAACATAAAACCCAAAATCAAATTCAAATTGACAAAAAAATCCAAAATCCAACTTAAATCAAAGTAAATCTAAATAGACATCTCAATCACATTTGGACATCTGACAACTCTGGATCAACAGACACTTTGACAAGGTAATTTAAATATCTTCATTTGACATTGTTTCTAACTTTATTTTCCTTGCAGGATGAAGACATGAAGTTTTGTTTTGATTTTCTTTGCATGTTATAATGTGTGTTAACTCTGTTTTGTAGGACATCGAGGACGGAACATTGACGACAAAACCAAGACTTTTTGGATAGCCAAAAAACCTAAACTTTCTACAAACAACTAAACAAAAATGACATGACAACAAAGACAACTGAACTTTTAGGTTAGTCACAAAATCTGAAATAAAACAACAAAATCATTAACATTTACATCGATATAACATCACATTAACAAAAAACTTACAACGACATTTCTATATCACAATAAAATGATGAAATCACACTAAACCAAAACAAGTACATGACAAAATAAAATTGAGATGACCACAAAACCAAAACTTAAAATAAATGGAAATCATAAACAAAATAACAAAAAAAAATAATGATATCTTCTAGACATCATAGAAGGTATCTCATGACATAATAACAACATCTTCTTATAGGAGATAAAATATCTCATGATAAATTGAGATATTAATTACAACATCTTATGACATTATGACATCACATTAAGACATGAAATAAAATGACATTTCATTATGATTCACATTAAAACATGACATAAAATGACATGACATTACGACATCACATTATGACATGACACGACATACAAACTAAGACATCCCAACATGACATATGACATGACATACAAAATGACAAAATGACATTACAACAACAAATCAAAACACAAAAAAACAATGACATACACCCAACATAAACAAAACTTTCTGGTAATATCGATTCTTCAGAAACGCACTGCCACAACAACACTTACACTTTTTTGAGGATAAATGTTAACCTTAATCGGGAGTTTTCCTAGGCAGTATTAATTGCTCATGATGTAATTAACTATAGGAGCTTGCTCTTAGAGGAGATTAAAGAACTCAGGATAGGTATTTTACCTATAAAACCTCTCTAGCACCTAAGATCTTCATATGATTTTCTCATATGAAAAACTTCTGTAATTACACAATTTGAAGACTTGTTCTATGAGATTATCATTTGATCTTATTTTCTCTCAATCTCTATCATGATTATTCCTTCTCAAAATTCTCCAAAGACTTCTGATAATAAGTCTAGTTAGGAAAAGAATTAGGGCGATATATAGAGAAAGAGAGTGGCGACTCCTTAACATTAACATGATACGAGAATTGATAGCGATACAAGTCGACAAAAAGATTTTCATCGCCATCATGCAGGTCTAATGAGAATTGTCATCTTTTGTCTGCGTTGAAGAAGAATAATATTTTTCATTTATTTACTTTTCTTTATCTTTCCCTTTTGTATCCACCACTGCTTCTCTGGAGAATACTGTCTATTTTATTGGAGCATAATATGCAGCATCTTCATTTATTCCAATTTCATTGACTAAAAATGGTTGCAGATCTCCTATGATATAGTATTCTTTTCCTTTTTTATAAATATTTTATGGATTGATGCAGTGACGAAGGAACCCTTTTATGTTCATGAAGCCATGGTCTGCCAAGTAGAGCTTTAAAAGTGGTATCAAAATTGTTGATATTGAATTTTGCCGTTGTTACCAAGTCATCTATCTTTAAGAGTAACGTTATTGATCCCAGAGCCCATTCTCCTTGTTGGTTAAACCCTCGTAATATCATTGTATCCCTTGATAATTGGGATGCGTTAATATCCAAATATGCAAGAGTCTTTCAATTCATTATGTTAATCGAGGCACCTGGATCAATAAGCACCCTTGAAAGTGTCTCGTCGTTTATATTTATTGTGATGTATTGTGGACAATTATGATCAGTCATCCTAAGTAACAAGCCATTGTCAGAAAAGGTAATTTTTGTCTGCTCTTCTAAAGGACAAGCTTCATTCTGTGTAATGCTAGCAAGTTGAGCTAAGCAAATATCTGGTTCTAAAAGGGCCTTTATCAATGACTCCCTCATTTCTTTGGAAAGCATAAGAGCATCATAAATGCTCATTTTTGTTGTAATTTCCTCAGATGAGCTAGTATATTGTAATCCACTTTGTGAGGACTATCTTCATTTCTTTTACATAATTGTGTATGTATTGGAGGAACAATCTTTTCTGATGTGACAATTTTCATTTTTTTGGAGCTGTTCTAGGAGGTAGAACTTTTCTACTTCGCAAATTGATTTCAACTATTTCTTCTAGTTTACTGTTTGACACTTATGTCTCTGAGTCTGAAGATTCCAATTCTATAGAAATTGGTGTTCCTTACAATTGGAGTGTGACAGTGTCTATGTCGCTGTCAAAATTGTCATTAATGTTATTGCCATTTTGGTTGTCGTGTGATTGGTCGATTTCCTGTACGATTTGAGTATTGTCTATAGGATTGAAATTGGTACTATCATTTTCAGAAGCATCATCAAAAATAGACAAAATGTAAGCAAAACTAGAAGTATTATTATTCACAGTAGTGATAAAAAGGAAGTCATACAAGGTCAATGGCTTGAGGGATTTTCTCCCTTCATCCGAGATAATTATCCTAGTAGAATATAAAAGAAGATGAGAACTAGAAGATACAAAAGTGATCCCCAAATATTTATGCTTATGTTTTACACTTTATATTTTTTCTCAATGATAATATCTCTTTCTTTGCAACAACACCAAAAACTTGATTCCGAAGCAAATAATAAATCAACTTTAAATATTTTTAGTGTGGGATTCTACGCAAGTATACGTATCATTTATCAAGTAATATAAGACTTTCTCATTATGCCCCGAGATATCAATCCCACAGAAAAATGTCTAAAACTTAAAGAAAGCAGAAAAATAACTTTTACTTTTCAAAATGATTTTGCAAGCTATGTTATATAATTAAAAGTTTAAATTCTTTATACTATTTTTTTAGAAAAAGTAAAGTAAGCAACTAAAATTAACAAGACTATTAAATGATATGAAAGTAAATGAGAATATAATATATTTTTCCTCTTTCATTGAATCAGTAATAATTATGGAATTTTGTTGTGGAAGTATCTAATTGTGTTGCGCCAAATAGAAGCAATTATATTCTTTACCTTTACTTGGTTCTATAAAGAACATAAGTTAATTTGAATTTTTGAAATCTTGTAGATGGGTTAGGCAGGGAAGATACTAGATCTCACTATACAGTTCCCTCGTTTACCTCCACCTGGGGGCTAACATCTCATAACAAAACATAAAACATCAAACCAAATTAAGGGATTTAGCCTGTCACTCTAAACTCCTCTAATTCTAAACCCAATCAAAAGCATATCTCCCTATTTATTTATACTCAACTATATTGACTACAATTCTCACCCATACAATTTCATGTGATTCTCTCCAATTATTGATTGAGACAAAATCGCATTGGTTCTTACATGTTCACACAACAAATTTTAACATATTAATTGGCCAAATCAAGAGTTAAATGAAGTGCATGGTAGTGGAATCATCACTACTTCTTCCAACATTGAATATCTATACTTTACACAACTTCCTTCCATAATTTAATTACTTCATCATTTGAAAGGAAGAAGATAAAGAAAACTACTCATAACTCATGGAGAAAAAACAAACACAATTTGATTTGAAATTAGAAATCATAGTGAAAACACAACAAGTCTTACTTTAAAACCAAATGTAAAAATAGAGACAAAACCTTATCTGAAAATCTTCTTCACAAGACTCTTGAAGTTCCTCTGAAACTTTTGCTTTCCACTAAATAACTCCTTAGGGGGTGGCGCCCAATTCTAAGGATTCACTTTCCTAAATTCTGATACAAACTATGATAAAGTAAAGTGAAAAAGTAAAGAAAGTACGACAAGAAGAACTCTCTTTCTTCCTCTTTCCCTTCAACCACTTCAATCTTTTCTCCAACTTCTCCTACCAAATATTCCTTTCAAAACTCTTCACTTTTCCTGATCTTTAAGTCTTCATTTTAATAATTCTTCAAAAGGTGCTTTGGTGTCTCTTCAAATCATGTCCAGATTCAATGTATCTACCAAAGGATGCATCTCTTTATTCGAATTTTCCGCTCAAATAAAGTTAAGGAGGTTTAAACCAAAAGTTGCTTCAAACACCCATTGGAAATGACACCAAATTTGATTTAATTCATCACTTTTAACTGTGGCGCCTTTGCGTTAGCTCTCGGCGCTTAGGTGCCAGAGGCTAATTTTGCACACCTTTCATTTTTGCTCCAAATTTGATCATTTTTTGCTCTTTTCATCACAATTACTCATTTTAATCATACCTGCAAGAAAAACATGAAGATACCTTCCATTAAAGTGTAATGTCATCAAAAAATAAGTATTGCATAAAAAAATTATATATTTAGGTGCATCAAAATCCCCCAAACTTAAGATGTAACTTGTCCTCAAGTGACACTATAATCATATAAAAATCAAACATGAAAATTATGTAAATGAGTTTATTTAGGAAGGTTTCAAATTTTTGTTCTAGAAATGAAAAAGTCCAATTTAGAAAAAGTTTTAGTAAATGAGACCAAATTAAAGTTTAGAAAGTTCTTAAGTAAAGGATCATGAAAAATATGAGTTCCTATCTAATACTCAAATACTTGTAGATTTTTCAAAATATATGATTTAACATTTTATTTTTCTCACTTAAAAATTTTTATTAGAAAATAATTTTACTTACAATATTATATTTTTAAGTTTTAGATTTTCACAAAACTTATATTTTAAACTTTAGGTATAGAATCAATTTTTGATTAGGCCCTTAAATCCTCAAGCTTCTCCTTCCTCATTATTATTATTATTATTTTTTCATACTATACTTTTTCTCTTTTTATTTTTCTCTTTTCTTTTCTTCTTTTTCTTTTCTTTTTTTTTTATAAGACAATGATTACTGTATCTGGATAGGCCTTTAATGATTTTGAATTCCACCCTTCCATTTAATCAAAGGTTTGATATATTAACTTCACATAAAAATTATAATAATATTGTTGAAAATTATTTTTCAATAAAAGAAACTTAAGTTTTGAAGAATTAAAGTCAAATCTTCTATTTTTTTTAAATACAACATTTCCTATGAAAAATAATTTAACTATATTTAACATTTCTTTACTAAGAAAATCTTAACTTTAAAATTTTCATCATTACTATAGATTTTAACTAAATTTTCTTACTCATTTCTATATTAAAAATTTTGCTTCACTAATATAACGTCATTTACATAATAATTTTCAATCAAAAATCAAATTTTATTTATTGTATTCTTGAAAACAAATAAAATTTTAGGTTTTGAAAGTTGTTTTTAAATTCCCCCAAAACTTTAAAATTTTAAATTAAGATAAAAGATTTAAGTAAAAGAAATGATACATGGGTAAGAATTAAAAACTAAAATAACATGCTTACAGGAATCTTCATAACCTAAATATGTAAGTATAGCAATTTAAAAATAGGAGTAAATAGAAATCAAATTCAGTTTTTAAGTTTTTCATAAAATATAAATTTCAAAGGACTTCTAAAGTAGTGAAGGTTTTCATAGCAAATACACACTAACTTAACATAACAAAATTCACAACAATACTAGAAAATGTATGGTAGAAAATTTTGAAAAGTTTAAACATGCAATTTAAATAGGGTTCTAAATTTTCCTATAGTTTTTGAAATTAAATTATACACTACTAAAAACACAATACACTATAACTACATTAAAAATTTACTACCACAAAGATATTACAACAATACATCACATAAATCATAATTATCACAAAAAATAACTCCAACACAAATATATCTGAATATGCATAACATAAAGAGTCCAACTATAAACCACACATATCAGAGTTCATAACAAAAACATCAATAATAAAAAGTCTAAACATCACAAAACACAAGTAAAAACATCACCGACTTAGCAAATATCAATCCTAATCATCATCCTCCTCATCATCATCTTCATTTCAATCTCTGGAAGGCACATATGGAATATAATAAAGATGAGGAGGCATCTCAGCTAATTAGTCTGTCCATATATTGTTGATAATTTTCATCATACTCATCATGTCTCTGAATATATCTCTCAATATTTTCCACCTTCCCATCCATACCCTTAACATGTTCTCTGGTTAGACTTATTTTCTTCAAAATCTTCTGTAACAATCCAGTCTGTGAGCCAAAAAACTCACCTCTAGATGATGATGTTTTCGAAGAGAAGCACGAGAAGTAGAAGTAGCAGAACTGGGAGCTCTAACAGTTCCTCTTTTCCAGCCAAATTCTGAATGCACAGTATTAGTGTTCACATTTACACTAGTAATAGGTCTAAGTGGCTGATGAACCTCTTCCTAAGTTTGAAACTTAACACCAGACTGCTCAAAAAGTTAATGGATCAAGAAAGGAAATCTCATACCCAAAGTAGTGACAGCTCTGGCACAGTTAATGATATAAAAAAAATAATAGCTCTAATGTCTATCAGCTTTCCCTGTTGAATACAACAATTCAGAACAGCTCTTTCTCTCGTAACATCGCTAACATGATTCGACTGTAATAACTTTGATGAGATAAAATAATGCCAAGCCTTGGAGGTGGCATTTAACTTTGAAGCCTAGAAATTCACTCTCTTATCATTTGTGATTTTCCAGAGACCTCTTCCATCAGTAAGAAAATACATAATCTCATCTAATTCTCCTTCCATAGGATGATAATTTGCATAATAATATAATATTTCAGGAGGCAGTAGGTAAAATGTATTGATTACTGCAGGAGAAAAATCAACTTTTTATCCTCGAACTATCACCAAATTTTCCTCTGTTGTTGGCAAGTTAGCATAGAACTCTCTTACCACAAAAACAACAACACCATCTGAGAAGCAACAGTAATTTCTCCAATTTCATTGAGCAATCATTTCTTCAATATCTCCTCCTAGTTTACTAAAAAATCGCTCAGAAATCAACTTACGTAATGATAGCACGTTAACGTAACGATCTTCAGCTCTGGAACCGATGAACTTGTCTGAATCAAATTTATCCTTCCCCTTCGAATGCTTCAATTTTGGAGCCATTTCTAAAAATTGCAAAAATTTTCACCATAAATTCCAAAATTAACTAAACTTGCTAAACTTAACTTCTAAAGGCAAAAGCTACTAAATCCTAGCTATTCTCAAAATTTTTCTTAATTTTTCACCATGAATAGTGATTTTCAGATTTCTCAAGAATGTACTTAAAATACATGGTGAAAATAAAAAATTTTGCTTAGGAGATATGCTCATACCTTAAGGAGTTGAGATCTAACAAATTTCATCGAAATTGGCTCTAAATTGATCAAATTAACTGAAGCCCTAGGAAGCTTATCGCGACTTTGGGAGGTTTGAAGGTGATACTTGGGTAAAAATATCAGTTTTCAAAATTTTAACGCCTGTAAACTGTTTTTTGTGAACCGGCACTTATGTGCAACAATTTGAAACTTAGCTGCGAGTTCTGACGCTTATGCGCCAAGGGTTTGGTGCTTTGGTGCCAGTGCACAGATTTTGTTAATTAATTAAATTGCACTTATATGCCTAGTTAATCACCCGTAAACGATTTAAACAGTTTTTTCTTCCTTATGCACACTTAAGTAGTCCAAAAAATATCACTTAAATATTAATCAATTCACACAAATTTCACACACAAGCATATATTTCATTAAAATCAAAACACTTAATACAACTAAAAATTTTGATCCAAAAACCTTGGATGAAATTTTCTAAAATACAAACTCCTTACACATATAACTAAACATAAAACTACATAATTAAGATGAAACACACTTAAAACACAAACACTAAACAAACATTACAATAATCACAACATTAAACACTAAACATAGATAACTAAATCACAAGAGTACACTTGAATTTATTTCCATTCTCCATTAAGCGGAATATATCCTGAATCACCATTAGTTTTATTTGAACCATCTGGAATGTAAATATGATAAAACGAGCGATGGTTAAGAACTCTTAAATCTTCTTATTCTAACAATTTGTTCTTCAGATACATCGCTTTATCTGCTTCGTCCACATGGCTTGTATGATGGAATTGCATTTTGAGTTGCCATCCAATGTGCGCTAAATGTGTGTTAGTTTCATTTACCTTTGCTTCATTTAAAGCCACATCAGCCTCGATCTTCGCAATCCTTTATGTGATTCCTTGAAAACTAATGGCTTGAAACCCATTGTATAACTCTTGCGCATTCTCACAAATGAACTTCTTCTTGTTAGCTTCCTCTTTCATCTTAACTTCGCTCTCCCAAGAAGACATTTTTGCTCTCAAAATACTCTTCCTTAAGAATTAGAAGTGAAAATAAGAACTACAAAAAATATCTCTTAATTTTGGGCCTTGTTATAGACTTGGGAAGTCTCAAAAATAGACCCTAGACGTGTTTTAACTCCTTAATAACTCCTAAAACCACTTACCCACAATTTAGACATCTAGAACTACATTAATCATGATTTTTAACTGTGGCGCCTAAGCGCCAACATCTGGCTCATAAGCGCCAGTGCTCATTTTGGCAGAGTTCTGCTAAATGTCCAAATATTCATTTTGACTCCTCTAAGTCATCAATTAAGGTCCAATAAACACCACTATATCATAAAATTTCAAAATACTACCACATTTTCTCAAATCAAACCGAACTAAAGCACTCAAAGCAAACTTAATGTAAAACACACTGATAAATATGGGTTGGCTCCCACAAAGCGCTTGGTTTAACGTCTTCAGCCAAATATACCCAGAGCTTGTTTTAAGTGACCCAACTTAAGATTATCATCAAATTTAGATTGATTAACTGAAAAATAGGGTTAGTCTATGACCGTTGACTTTGAATATTTTTCCAGTCTTAGGATCTTTAATATCCACAGCTTCATAGGAAAAAACTTTTATTACAATAAATGGGCCGAACCACCTGAACTTAAGTTTTTCGGCAAATATTTTCAATTTTGCATTATATAACAAAACTTGTTGTCCTGGCTCAAGATTTTTTGAAAGAATCTTTCGACCATGCCATAACCTCATCTTTTCTTTATAAATCTTAACATTTTCATAAAGTTAATTCCTTATTTCTTCAAGCTTATTTAATTGTAAAAATCTCTTTTCACCAGCATCTTTCAAATTATAATTGAAATCTTTAATAGCCCAATATGATTTATGCTCAAGTTCAACTAGTAAATGACAAACTTTCCAAAAAATTTGCCTATATGGGGGCATTCCTATAAGAAATCTGTATGCAGTCCTATAGGCCCACAAAGCATAATCAAGTTTGATTGACCAATCCTTCCTATTTGGATTAATAGTTTTTTCCAATATTATTTTAATTTCAGGATTGGATAATTCAACCAAACCACTAGTTTACGGATGATAAGCAGTTGCAATGCGATAGTTAATATGATATTTCTTTACTAGCTTTTCTATAATCACATTTCTAAAATGAATTCCTCCATCAGTTATGATAACCCTTGGTATTCCAAATCTACAAAATATATTCTTTGTTAAAAATTTTGCAACACTTTAAGCATCACATGGTGTCGGCATATTTTTAGGTTGTGTGTTGAAAAGGGGGTCGCCTGTAGAAATTGTCGGCGAATTTTAGATTTTTTTTAATTTAATTTAAATATATATATATATATATATATATATATATATATAGTTTAGAAAATAGCATTTGATTTTGAAAATAATTTTAAGTTTGAAAAATTTTAAGATATGAAATCAAACTCGATCTCACATCCCAAATAGTTTATATAAAAGAGCACCACACCACAAACCGTGTATCTATCCCGAAGAATAGACACACTCGCTTGATGATGGGGCTCTGCTAAATAAACTAGAAGATTTGTGACATCCGTTTGGTCTCGCGAACCAATTTTATAAGCCGACAAGTTCCCTCGCTTAATATAAAGGAATTAAACAGGGTTTATATTACTCGGGTTCTTAAAGTTCCCTATAAGGGCAAGCCCCTATAGTTAATTACATCTTAAATGACAGGAATCATTTAAGAAAACTCTCGATAATGATCAGTGGTTTTACTCTCAAGAATTTCAAAGATTAAGGTTTTCAAAGGATTGAGTTTTGGAATTTTCAATTAGGAATGGATCAAATTTGGAACCGTTTGTTTTGGAATCCAAAGGAAGAGAAGTAGGAGAAGCTGAGGATCCAAGAGGAATCTTGGAAACTTCCCGACTATCCTATTGTTTGGCTTCAATTTAGGAAGAATTATTTAGTATTTTGATCTTGTCAATTTTAATTATTTAGGACTTATATTCGTATGACATGATCATACAAACAGCCTCGAAGATGTGAGGGTTTATGTCGTACCAAACAACTACCTCGGAATCCTAAGACCGGTTAGGGCTTAATTTACATGATATGATTATGCAAATGCCTAACAAAGGGTTGAGGATTTATGTTGCACTAAGAAAACTACCTCGAAATCCTATAGCTTGGTTGTTTAAAACTAGGAAAGGTTTTGGTGAAGTAAACTCAGGTTTTGCTGATGACGATGGTCGTGCTGCCCACTATGCTCCAAGCTCCTTGTTGTTGCAGAGGTTTAGTTTTAGAAGTCATAAATCAGGAGATGAGAGAATTGTTTTGGTTTAGAGAAAATCTTAAAATCCAAGTGTTTTTTAATATTTTAACTAAAACAAATCTTAAAGTTGTTTAAACGAACCGATTAAGATCCCACGGTTCCGTCATCCCGACACCGTTATTTTCTTGAATTCACTTAGTCCGCATGAATTTGCTAAACTCAACTGAATGAGTTCCACACTTTCATTTAGACCGTGGAAAATCCTGTTAGCAACACGTGGGTTACATCATCCGAGGTATTCCCGATTATTCAACGAGACGTTTTAATTTAGTTGTAATTGTAGTTTTGTTGTTCTGTTTGTGATTAAATTTTGAGTTGTTTTATATTTTGGAATGTTGTGGCGATGAATTTTATCTTGCAATGACTTTTTAATTTAGTTTTGGTTTCAGTTTAGGGACTATCCTAAAGGTTTTGGTTTTCATGCAACAGTTGTTTATCATGCAAGAAAAGTAAAGTACAACGCATGTAAGTAAATTGCAATAATGTAAGTTGCAATAAAATAAAAGCGTACCTGGAGGGTCTTCCCATCATCCCAAGCTGCACTTAGAACACATGTTAGGACATTTAAATGTTTCAACAAGTACCTAGGTCAAGCTAAGGGAAAGGTTTTGGTTATCTACTAAAGTCCTAATCTTATAGCTAGTCATCTCCTATGACATCTAGGTTCTTGTGTTTTGGTTTAAGGATGATTTTCTTCATCAAAGAACAATTGAGTTCAATTGTTCTTATAAACATCCCATCATATTGAGGAAGTGCTTAAGACGAGTCTTAAACATCTTTTCAATACCTCTAGGATTGTTTTAAGTCCAAGAGAATTTAATTATACAAGTGAATTAATCATCCAGGAGTTTAAGTTTTGTTCTCTCGCTCGATGAACTAGGACATTCGAATATCCCATAAGTGAAGTAACACTTCATTTGATTCCTCATTTAAGAGTTATAATAATAAGAGCTTTAAAAGGGCAAATCAACTTATTAAGTATTTTAATGATTTAAACTTAATGATTTAATTTTAATTTTGACTTAATTATAAAAAATTAGTTTAAGTTTGGAATAGTGTTCATGTTATTTTAGATTTAATTCTTAATGATTTCATTTAGGTTTGTTGTTAAATGATTTTAATTTAATTTAATTCAATTTAATTTTAATTCAATTTAATTTAATTTTAATTTAATTTGAATTGATTTTAACTTAATTTAATTTAATTTAATTTTAATTTAATTTTAATTTAATTTAATTTAATTTTAATTTTAATTTAATTTAATTTTAATTTAATTTTAATTTTAATTTGATTTAATTTAATTTAATTTTAATTTACTTTAATTTAATTTAATTTCAATTTAATTTGATTTAATTTTAGTTAAATTTTAATTTGAATTATTATTTTAATTTTTTTTTTAGGTAAGAATTGAGTATTATTTAAGTGATTTATTTAGGGATTTTTAAATTAAAGAATAAATAACCTCTTAATAATATCCCTACTTTAATAATTCCAATTTCTACTATTCTTGCAAAATTTCAATTAATTAATTAATTAAAGTTTTACTTTAATTATATTTGAAATGATTAGTAGATTTCTACCCTCAATTATTTAAGTTTCAATCATCCAAAAATCAGTTTAAAATCAAATATTTTACCCTCCCCTTTTTGATTAATCCTAAAATATTAATTAAGGGTTAAAATTTTTAATTACCCTTTTGCCCTTCAAGCTTAATAATTCTATAACTCACTAAATTAAGCTAAAATAAATTGGAAATTTTTATGTAACCTCACTCACATGTCAATTAAGACATTAGAGGAGAAAAAATGTGATTTTTCTGTATTTAATTTATTTACGTAATTATTTTTAATGGAAAATAGGAGTTTTCAAGGAAAATTTAATAACATAACCAAGGAAAAGTTTCTATCCTTAAGAAAATTATGGGATGTTTCTAATGACCAGAGGACCATTTGGATTAATTTTGGAGATTTTTTGAATTATATTTTATTTATTAGAATTATTTTGAATTTTGGACTATTAATTAATTTTAAAATAAAATTAAAGTTGAAAAATGGATTTTTTATTTTTTTTAAATCTCTCTAACCTCAAGGAGTCCAGTAAAATAAATTTTATATTTTTTTGATTTTTCTTTGATTTATTAGAATTATTTTAGTGAAAAGGTTGGAAAATACATTTTTTTAATATTAAAAATTACATTAAGCCTTTAAAATGCAATATCTTATCCTAGGGAATTAAAAAAATATTTGGTTTGTTCCTAAGTGATTAGAATTCAAAATGTGACATTTTGGTGATTTTTAATATTTTATGATTTTTATTATTTTTTAATTATTAAAAATATTAAAATAATGATTAAAATCAACTTTTTTAGAGAATTACAATTTTAATTTTCCTAAGTTCCCTTGATATCAGAGAAGCTCCAAAACCATTTTTACGGATTTTTGAAAAGTATTTTGTGAGTTATGAATTTCTAAAGTTTAATTTTATCCATTTTACTTAAGAGGCTTAATCAACCCATTTGGTGGGGTTAGTCAAGTCCAATTGACTTGAAATTTTTATGTGATGTTCCTCTGATCCTAAAGATCAGTGGAGAATTTTTTTCAAGTTAATTTGATATGTGGTTAACCCTAATTAATTAAAGTTCAATTTTGGTTATTTAGGCCAATTAGGGTTATTCCAAGTGAATTAACTCAAAACCTATTTTTCTTAGGTCCCTCTAGTCATAAGAAACATTACCTAATTTTCCTAGAATTTATTTCTTAACATGCTAATTATTGGAATTAAAATACTCAAAACAGTAACATGAACTTGGAAAATCAATAACTTCTCATAGGGATGGCCTCTGACCTTGGAAAATTCAGGGAACGTTCCCTCGATCAGAGGCTTGAAAAGCCCTATAATCTCATGCCATGGTGAATTGTCTATAAAAATGGAGAATTAAAATACCACAAAGAGTAAATAAATCATTAAAAATAAAATACTTAATGAAATGACTTGATTTCTTTTCCACATTATTCTCCTCTGTTCACTGAGCAAAAGAGTATTTTTATTTTATTTTTAGGATTTTTCTACACAAAGTTATGAATTTTTGAAGTTCTGGGTATTTAATAAATAGGAAAATAACCCTATTTTTCTACTTATCCACGCGGCGCCGCGTCAACCTCGGCGGCTCCGAAGGGGTGCGTGTCGCGCTGTGATTGGGCATCGCCATCTGAGTCAGCCATCCCGGGGTCCGCCTTTCACGTAACATCTTCCGGTCATATGCGATCCGAGCCATCCATCCGATACACGCGGGATCCAACGGCTCCTAGTCATCGTCTACGACTGGTGCGCACCCGTGACCGTCCATGCTAAAACCCTAAGAACTCACTCAATTCTCAACGGAGTTTTGTGTTCTTATGCTCTATGGATTCGTCTTGAAGAGATGAACACATCCATATGGTAAACATGCATTGAAATTGATTCATATCAAATGGAGAATCTCCAGAAGCTCGGGAGGAAGAGAGAGCTCATACCTTTGCTCAGAGAAGTGAAGCTTCGATCTGAGACTTGTGTCACGTTCGATTGGGTCCAAGCAAGCTCCAGATGAAGTCCCTTGGCCTGGTGAATTCCCTAGGTACAAAAGTGACCACAGCCGATCACAAAGCTTGGAGGCCGGAAGCAATGGCCGGCTCGGTGAGGGGGCTTTTACTGGGAAACTTCTCCTCTTGGTCTGGTGAAGGTGTAGGGTCAATCAATTTGAGGATTGACTCACTGTGGTGAAGTGTCCTGGTTTTGGGCTTGAATTTCAACTTTGAAATTGAGCTCACAGAGAGGAAATGGCAGGGGGATTTCAGTGGGGATCAAGTTCTCCAGGTGTGGGGGAGAGTCTGGAATGATTTTGGCAGAGTTTCTGTATGGTTTGTTTCAATTGCCCCTTTGGCCGAGAGGGGGTGGTGTTTAAATAGGAGTGGCTGGAGGGCCTCCCAGGGGGGGTTTGATGGTTTGGATCAGCTGCTTAGGTCAAGGGAAGAACAGTCATGGCAGCCATTGGGCATGGGGCAGCTCAGCAAGGGAGAATTTCAATGTTGGGCTCCTCCCAAGGTCTCGGCCATGGGGTTTTCTGGCGGCTGGGGTGGCTGGCCTGCTGGGCATGGGTCACCATCTTGACCGGTGAGGGCAGTGGCTTGGCAATGGTGAATTCAATTGGAGTTGGCCATGTGTAAAGGTGGTGAATTGAAATGGAATGGGAAAGGGTGATTTTGGCTAGGTTTGGGTCAACCCTTGGTTTTGGGCTAGGTTCACCATCCAAGGTTTGACCTTTGGCTGAGGGAGAATCATTTGAGTCAGCTGAATTGGGGTAGTGAAGTCCTTATCCATGGTGAGGTGGCTAAACATGGTTTAGTGTGTAGCATAAATAAGGTTAAAAAGGTTTAAGGGAGGTTTAAGAAAGAAGGCCCTCCTTTTACCATTAATGGGATGGTGAGGTGTAAAGTGGCTTTCATGGCTCCCATGTGGCTTGTGCATGGCTTTATGGCTTGCCTATGGCTTAGGATGGCTTGGCTTGGTTTCATGGAAATGGGTTTAAGGAATTTTGGTATTTTGGTGTAAAATTTGGATGATTTTTCATATGGCTTTGTTTATAAAGGTTTGATTGCTGATTTAGGACTTAGGAATGATTTTAATTAAGTGAGGATGAGATGAGATTGTAGTGTGGGCTTTAGGATGGGTTTGGGTTTTTGAGTTTGGTTATGAATGGGCTTTTGAATGTCTTTTGGAAGTGGGCTTTTAGATGAAAATTTTGCAAAGGGCCATGCCAAATAAATGTTGGTTTAGTTTAAGGATGTGTCATGAGTGATTTGGATCAAGCTTGAGGTGGTTTGGAATTGAATTGAGTTTAAATTTGGTCTCTTTAGTGATAGGGTCAAAATAGGTCAAAATGGACTAACTTGGGCTAATGTTGAAATTGATGTAAAATTAATGTTGAGAAATGTTTATGGGAGTGTTTCAAAGAGGTTTCATCTTTGGTTGGGTTTTAATCTTGGGATTTGGGCCTATTTGGGTTAGGTTTGGGTGTAGGCCCATTTAGGAAATTTTGGTCTGGGTTGAAATTGAGTAGGGCTTGGGTCCAAATTTTGGGCATATTATGTTAGTGTTTTGTTTGTGGGGATGTTAGGAAGGTTTTAGAAAAGATTTGGGTCAAATTGGGATTGAATTGGGTTGGTTTGGGCTATGTTTGGGTCATGGGCCAAAATTGTGCCTTAAGCTAAAAAAATGAAATTAGATTCAAATGTCAATCAAATTAGACTTGGATTTGGTTTAGATTGATATTGGGGATATTTAATTGAAGTTTAGAATTGAATTGGACCAAAATTGGGGTCAATTGGGGTGATTTGGTTTGACATTGGGTTCACTTTGGGTTAAAATGGGTCAAATTAGGGGTTTTGGTAAAAGTAGAGTAAATTGGAAAAATTGGCCCATGGTGCATTTGAACAAAATGAAATTGGGAATATTTGGGATTTTTTGGAATTTTTTGGGAATTTTCTGAATTTTTGGATTTTTGGGTCAAGAGGGGCATTTTGGTAATTTGGAGGGTATTGGGGGTATTTTTGGAATTTTTGGTATATTTGGTTGGAGATGGTCAATTTGAGTAGTGGGGAAATGTTTGAGATTAATTTTAGGAAATTCGGGTGATTTGGAAATTTTGAAGAATTTGGGTAGTTTCAAGGGCTTTTAGTAGGTTAGGCGGGTCCGGGGTCCCGGGGGTCAAAAATTGAAATTTTGAAAAAATGAAAATTGAGCAAGTGTGAGAGAAATGGAATCATTCTGGTTGAGCCATGAAGCCATATTAAGCCTATAGGAGCCATGAGAGGACTCATTTGAGGCATTCACTATGTTATTCCTAACCCTCTTAGCCAGGGGCTTAGGGGTTAAAGACCATCCATGTGAATTACCTACTTGAGTCAAGAGGTCAAGTTGGGCATGAATAGTTTTAGGATTTGGAATGTGTGTGAAAGTGTAATGTATGTGTAGGTCAACCCTCATCAGACCAGGCCACCCAGGTTATTCCTAATACCAAAAAGTCCTATAGGGAGCTCATCCTTTAAACCTCCACATTTGATTTCAACCCTCTAGGTGATTAGGGGTCTACAATCAAGCTTGTGGAGTTTGCAGGTAGTTAAGAAGTAGTTTGAATTTCTAAAGGGTGGGTCCCAATTCTAGTCCTCTAGGATAGTCAAAGGAAGAGCCTAAGGCTAGATCCTAAGCACTAAAGAGAAAAGGGAAGACCTCATCAAAAATGAGGTCAACAAATGGACCCCCAATAGGTGTGGTGTGCTAACCAAGCACACCGCGCGTATTGGCGTTGACCGAAGAGATAAAAAAAACCAACACAGATGTCCAAGTGATAAACTTAGGACAGAGTAGAAAAGTTTCCGTTGGGGAGTATCAAGTATGTTTCCAAGATCGGAGATCCCTGAACTCTCGCTGGGGAAAGGAAAAGGAAGTGAATTCCAAATCACAAGATCTGGGGAATTTTGATTTAGATTTCGTTTCATTTCATGTTCAAGTTTTGATGTGTAAGTTTAGATTTTGAGTTTTAATTTAGATTAAAGTCTGATTTAAAATCAATTTGAGGAAATTTGGATTTGGAATGAAAATTGAAACCCGAGTTTCAACCTCAGGATTGCGAAGAGAACTGGAATTTAGGTACCAGCCTCGGAGTGAGAATCAGAGTTTGAGTATCGACGGGAAAATGATGAGAATAAGAATTTAGGTACTGATTTCGAGAGAGTGAGATTTGAAATTTAAGTATCAATCTCAAAAAGAGAGTCGAAATTTAGGTATCGACCTCGAAGAGGATGAGAATCAGAATTTAGATACTGACCTCGGGATGAGAACTGGAATGTAGGTACCAGTCTAGGAAATTTTGAATTGAAATGTAGGTATCAATTCAGATGAGAATTGAAATGTAAGTATCGATCTCGAAATGAGAACTGGAATGTAGGTACCAGTCTCGGAAATTTTGAATTGAAATGTAGGTATCAATTCAGATGAGAGTCGAAATGTAGGTATCGATCTCGAAATGAGAACTTGAATGTAGGTACCAGTCTCATAAATTTTGAATTGAAATGTAGGTATCAATTCAGATGAGAATCGAAATGTAGGTATCGATCTCGAAATGAGAACTGGAATATAGGTACCAGTTTCGAAAATTTTGAATTGAAATGTAGATATCAATTCAGATGAGAATCCAAATGTAGGTATCGATCTAGAAATGAGAACTGGAATGTAGGTACCAGTCTCGGAAATTTTGAATTGAAATGTAGGTATCAATTCGGATGAGAATCGAAATGTAGGTATCGATCTCGAAATGAGAACTGGAATGTAGGTACCAGTCTCGGAAATTTTGAATTGAAATGTAGGTATCAATTCGGATGAGAATCAAAATGTAGGTATCGATCTCGAAATGAGAACTGGAATGTAGGTACCAGTCTCGGAAATTTTGAATTGAAATGTACTGTGGAGATTTGGATTTAGCGGGAGATTGAGATGAGATGTGAAAGTGTTCCACATCCCACGATCATCAATCGAAGTTTGATTATTTGGCGAAGGGTATGAATCCATGCCATCAGAACCAACTCAAAATTTTTTGTGGTTCTGAAATCATCCCGAGAGAGAGTTTCAAAGGAGGTCTGAAGTAAATCTTGATTTGAAGAAGAATTGGAGGATTTGAAAAGATGGGTTTAGACTGGAATTCAATTTGAGATTTAGATTCGTTTTGTTTGTCCTTTAACGATCCCATTTTTTTTTATTTGTTGTTTATTTAGTGTTCATGTGAATTTGGAGTTCATTTTACTATTTAGATTTTTAGGAAAAGTTCTCATTTATTTTCTTTTCTCTTATGTTCTTCGTTCAGAGTTCATTTAACTCTAATGGAGTTTCCCAGTCGATTCGCACAAAAAGATGTGAAGGCAAAATATGACGTAGTCATTTTCATTCCAACTTGCTGAAAGTACATCATACAACTTGATCTAGTCATGATGACATTTTCTTCAGAAATTTAATGTCTTATACAATCCATGTAAATCCAAAACGGACTGTTATAAGATTCTTGTTGATCCATTCAAAAGCGTCTGTCAAAAATCCATGTCTGAATAGTAAGAAACATGGGTAATAACATCACCTTCCAAGCCGCCCTTGGCAGGAATGCCACATGGATGTGCATTGGAGGTGTGCTATTTCCCATGTAACTCACAACTCGTAGGGCCAGAGACTCTCCAATTCTGGATCTGACTGAAGTGGTAAAGCGCCTTTCTGTCGTCCATCCTTCTAAAAGTGACGGAGATCCGCTCCACTGGCACTCCTGGTATACAATGATTTGCGATGTCTGTCCATTTACTTTTAATATGATGACGAAACCTACCGGAAGTGGTATCTCCACCGGCCCTCAGAACTTACCCGGACCTGCTATCCGGAGGTCAGATCCGAACATGATATTGCATTGGTTGACGAATGAAACCGTGCAGAAAGGTCTGACAAAGTCGTGGTGGTCTATGTGTGGTGGTATGCAGTCGTCTTTCTGGTAAATGTTGATGATGCAACTATTGGATATGCAGTCTGCTGGCAGTACCCTCCACGTTATCATTCTTTTCACCATTCTTTTAATTATCCTCGGCATTGGATCCACCTAACTTCGACGGAGTATCCCTTGTGGATTTCCTTTCCTGTCCTCTGCGAAGTTATAGCAACATCCGCACTGTATTGTGACTCTTTCTTTCCCTGGCATCCATCTCCGGGGTTCTGAATAAGTCTTTTCTGTTAGACGGCCTGCTCGACCCATCTTCTGAAGTTCTAAGATGCAATCCTCAATCTGCTGTTGCTCATATTCTAAGAATACATCTGTGTGTAACTCGAGGCCTTCCAAAATGTTGATTCTCTTGCCTTTAATCCTTTCAAAGTATTTGAAAGTCTTCTTCTCAACATTTTGCATTCTTTCTAATTCATATTCTGGGATGATCTGCAAGTGACGAGGCCTAATAACGTATCGCGGGATGTATGGCTCAATCCCGTCACGTTCTCCCCGCATACCTTGGCTCCTCGGGGATTGTCTCCGTCGGGACATCCTCGGGGTTGCTTCCGCAACAAGGTTCTTCGGATCCGGTATCTCCGTCCGCGTCGAGGCACTGACTCTATTTCTGTTCTTCTTGGCACTTCTTTGATTTGTTCTGATTTTCTTGGCGTCGACTTTCTTCTTTCTGGTTCCTGACGAACCAGTATCTTTGAAATGTGTGTGCCGGTAAAAGCGGCTGTCTCTTCGTGTTGATCCGCTGCTAGTTTAGTCAACATCTTGCGGATACGACGATTCTTATTCCTTCTCTGGGTAGCAGTGAGAGTGGCTCTCCTTACCCCTTGAATTTCTGCGGGCGTGGTGCTGACGAGCCTGCCCTCTGCCGTGGCAACTACTGACTTGATTTTCTTGCTTTCCTCAAGGTTTGTCCTTCTCCTTTTGTTGTTGGATTGGTGGCTTGGGCCACCCATCTTCATCACTGTCTGGCTGTGAAGCTCTTCTCGGTCAACCGGGACCCAATCATTTTCTTCGTACTGTAGGCTGGCTGGTGTGAAGTCAAAATCAATTTCTATCACTGCTCCATCCTTCACCCTCTTTTCATCGAGTGCGAGACTCACGCCATTTTTAAAGTTTAGGACCAACCGCCCGTTCGACATTTCCTTGTGAAAAAGACAAGGAAAGGATCAGGGGCTGTACTAAGAACAAGAACATTAAGAAAATTTTTTATCACTGAAGATTCTTATTTACTTATTTTAATTTAAAGGAAGTAGGAAGAGATGAGAAAATATCAGGAATGAATGGATTTAAAAGGAAAGATTGACATTTTATTATTACGATTTCCCATGTTTTTTTTTTAACATTTTCGTTGATGAGATTATTTTTTATCATCCATTTTTATGTTTTTGGGTTCGGACCCAGTCACAAGTGTTTACTTCACCCGTGTTTCTAGGGATGAGAATTCATTCCTTCGAAACATCAAGTTGCGTAATACTTCTTCAAATACCGTCCATTGATTGGAAGCATAGGTCGTTCTCCATGGAAATTCACAAGCTGGTAGGAACCCCCTGAGTAGACTGTCTCGACCTCGAACGGCCCTTCCCATGTTGGTTCAAATTTACCTCCTATCTTGCGATGTGCAAGAATAGGTCTTCTGAGAACAAGAACTAAGTCACCAACTTTGAAAGTTCTTGGCCGGACTCAGCTTATCATGGGCTCCGGATCATCTTAGCTTGGTACAGCTCCAAATTTTGTTCGCGCTGCAAGTCTTTTCCCTTCCAAGCTTTCCAGTTCTTCCAGTCGTAATCTGGCATTTTCTTCTGTAGTAATTTTATTTGCAATTGAAATTATGAGTGATGGAAGCTGGACTTCCAATGGTAACACTGCCTCGGACCTGTACGCTAAAGCATAAGGCGTAGACTGAGTAGGAGTCCTAAAAGTCGTCTTGTAGGCCCATAAGGCTTCTAACAACTTCTCGTGCCAATTTCTTTTGTTTTCGTCCAAAGTTTTCTTTAGAATTTGAACGAGAGTTTTATTAAAAGCCTCGGCCAAGCCGTTTGCTGTTGGATAGTAGATTGTTGAGTATCGCCGATCGATTCCATGTCTTCTGACAAAATTGTTGATTTTTGTGCTTCTGAATGCGGACCCATTATCTGAAATGATTCTGCGTGGTACTTCGAAACGGTAGACAACTTTATTCTTGAAAAACTACAGCACGTGGTGTGCCTTTACTTCTCTGAGTGAAATAGCTTCTGCCCATTTAGAAAAGTAGTCTATAGCTGCAAGGATGAAGCGATGTCCTTTTGAAGAAGGCGGTTCTATCGGACCCACTATATCTGTGCCCCAACACTCAAATGGCCACGACGCGATTGTTGGATGTAGCACATTTGGAGGTTGGTGTAGAACCACTCCGTGCACTTGGCATTGGTGACAGCTCTTGGTGATCTTCATACAGTCGGTCATCATTGAGGGCCAGTAGTACCCTAGTCTATTAATCTTCATTTTCATTTTCGGACCCGATTGATGAGCGCCACAGAGTCCTGAATGTACTTATGTAACGATTTCACGAGCCTCGGACCCGTTCATGCACCTTAGCCACATTTGATCAAAAGACCTTCTGTATAACGTATTGTTTATTAATGCGTAAGACAGGTTCTTTTCTTGATTTGATGGGCTAACGACTTATCGTCTGGTAGGTTTCCTGTTTGCAAGTAGTCTATTAGCGGCTTTCGCCAATCTTCTGCATTCTCTGCTATTTTTGCAACTAATTTCTCTGCTTTTTCTGATTTCTGTATCATATCCATGTCGAGCTGTGATAGGATCTGTCGTCCCTGAACTGACACTTCAACTGACTCATCTTGTAAGCAGGCAAATTCTTTTGAAAGGCGAGCTAGCGCATCTGCAAGAGCATTTTCTTTTCTAGGAATTTTGTAGATTGTCACATTTGGAATATGTTCCAACAGTTTCATGGCATACTGAAAGTATTGCTCGCGTCTTGGCTTTAAAATTCTGTATTGTCCGGCGATCTGTTGAATGACCAACTGAGAATCTCCGTAGACGTTGATGTCCGTTATTCCCATTTGAATGGTTAGTTCTAGTCTTGTTATGAGGGCTTCATATTCTGCCTCGTTGTTTGTGCACGGTTCTGTTAAGTGGTAGGAGTATCTTAACATCCTCCGCTCCGGTGTTATAAAGATTAGTCCGATTCCTGCCGTACCGGACACAATCGTTTGCAACTCTTTGTTCTTCTGTGTTGAGGACGCTCCGTCGAAGTATAGTTCCCAACGTCGATCATCAGGGTCTTCTAGGTTCATTATCTGCTCGTCAGGTAAGTCATCATCGAGAGGCGAATTTGCTCGGTAAAGGGTGTGCTACAAGGAAGTCGCCTAGTACTTGTCCCTTTACGGCACGAAGAGGAACGAAAGTTATGTCAAATTGCACATAGTATCATCGACCACCCGGCAAGTCCGCCGTAAAGTGTCTGGTCGGGTCATCAAATATTGCAACGGATTAACTCTCGAAATAAGGTCGACCTCGTGAGAAAGCATGTAATGCCCGATCTTCCGTGCGGCGAAGATCGTGGGCCAAACAATGCTTCTCAATCAGAGGATACTTTACTTCCGTCGGGATTAGACGACGGCTTAAGTAATAGAGAGCATTTTCTTTTCCCTCATCATTGACTTGGGCTAGCAGGGCTCCAAGGGAGTCATCTAAATCCGCGGTATAAAGTATCAACGGTCTACCTGAAACTGGGGCTGCTAAGATAGGAGGTGTCATTAAGTATCATTTGATGTCATCGAAGGCATGTTGACATTTGGAGTCCCAATTAAACTTGGCATCCTTCTTAACCAAAGCAGAAAAAGGCTGACACGCTCCTGACAAATTTGATATAAAGCATCGAAGATTTGCCAACTTCCCTTGAAAGGATCGTAGTTGTTTCAAGGTTTTAGGAGGTGGCATTTCTAAGATAGCTTTAATCTTTTCCGGATCAATTTCAATCCCGCGATGTCGGACAACAAATCCTAAGAATTTCCCGGAGGTGACGCCGAAGGCGCATTTTAAGAGATTCATCTTAAGGTTGTATTGTCTTAGTCGTTCGAAAACAATTCTCAAATCATACAGGTGATCTTCTTTCAGTTTGCTTTTGATGACCACATCATCCACGTAGCATTCAACTTGGTTGTGAATGAGATCATCAAAAATCTTCGTCATCTCTCTTTGGTATGTTGCTCCTGCGTTCTTTAGTCCTAATGGCATTATCGTGTAAGCAATACACTCCGATCGGCGTTGTGAAGACTCGTGAGCTTTTCATCTTCCGGTGCCATCTTTATTTGATTGTATCCCGATGATCCATCCATGAAAGAGAAGATTTCATGTGTTGACGCTATGTCGATCATCAGTTCTGGAATTGGTAGCGGAAATTCGTCTTTTGGACATGCTTTATTTAAATCTCTGAAATCTAGGCAGATTCTGATCTGACCATTCTTCTTTTTGACTGGTACCACATTGGCTAATAAAGTAGGGTATTGTTCTTCACAGACAAATTTAGCGTCTATTAGCTTCTTAACTTCAGCTATTACTTGTTGCTCAATTTCTAGACGCATTCTTCTGGGAGCTTGTTTGACTGGAACAGAAGTAGGATCTACTCCTAACTTGTCAACTGCGACTTCTGGAGCTAATCCTGGCATTTCGTTGTAACTCCAAGCAAAACAGTCCTTGAATTCCATTAGTAGCTTGATTATGTCTTCAGAGTCTTTTTTATTGAGTAAGGAGCTAACAAAGGTTGGCCTAGGCTCTTCGCCAGTACCTAAGTTAACTTCCATTAACTCATCTATTGTAGATTTGATTTCTTCTTCAAATTCTGGTTGGGCATCTCCGATTGGTAGATCTTCGAGATCTTCTGAAGCTTCCAAGCAGTCTTTATTAGGTTCGCAAGTGATAACCAAGCAAAATCCCGTATCGACAACTGATCCTACTGTGCCGAATCTGAGACCATGTTTTGAATTGGGAGGCTGACCGACATTATTCCATAATTTTTCAAAGTGTTGTGATTGGCCTTTTGTCCATTGTCGAGGTAAGACACCACGTTGAATTAAATTTTGAACACAGGAGAGTACCACTCAAAAGGTAGTTCCATTAATTCAGATGAAGTAACATCTTCAAATTGTACATCCTTTTCAGTATTGGAAGAAGAAGCACCACTGTAAAACTTGATTGGTTTAGTACCACCACAATGTACTTCCTTGACCACCTACCCTCGATCTTATTAGAATGGATCGGGGTCAGGGTCATAGTATGTACATAATGGTTAATCTTCTCGTACATTGATTTATATTCTTCATTCTTTTCATCTTCGAGAGAGATCTTGAACTGTGGTTTGTTCTGATTTATTGTTGCTGCTTTTTTCTTGATTTCTTCTTCTTCTTCGGAGGTGTTCTCCCAATCAACATTGATGACCGGTTTCTTCTGTCCAACCGTTCTGATATTTCTTCCACATCCTCGTCCCCAGCCTCAACCTCGGGTGCGAGTTCTGGAGAAATCTTCACCATCTCGCCGTAAGGGAGTGGTGAGTAACTGTTGGACTAGAACTTCAGGTTCTTCATCGTCTCAAATTTCTTTTATTTCATTTGGTATGGTATTTCTGGAAAAGATTGTTTTCTTCGGAGGCACGTAGTAGGCCGCACTTCATGAATTCCAATCTCGTGTATGGAGAACGGTTGTAAGTCACCTTTGATGCACTGTTCCCCTCCTTCATAATACTTTATGCACTGGTGCAGAGACGACGGTACCATCCGGTTTTCATGGATCCACTGTCGACCCAGTAGAGCGTTGAACGATGTCTCAGAATCAATTATGTGGAATTTTGCGGTTGTCTTTGCTAAATCACCGGTCTTCATTAGTAGTGTTACCGATCCAAGAGCTCTTTCCCCTTTTTGATTGAAGCCTCTTAATAACATCTTGTCTGCTTCAAGCTCACGAGCATCAATTTCCAAATATGCTAGCGTCCGAAGATTCATTATATTGATTGATGCTCCTGGATCAACCAACACTCTGGAGAGCGTAAACTTTCCAATAGTAGATCGAAATGTATAACGGTCGGCCATGATCCGTCGTTCCCGCAATAGATCATTGTCCGTGAAGGTAATACCTCGCTGTTCTCTTAACAAGCAAACCTCCTCGAAGGAATCACCGACCATTTGAGCTAAACAAATCTCTGGATCTAGTAAAGCCTTGATCAGAGCTTCTCTCATTTCCTTTGACAGGATCAGAGCATCGTATATGCTTAGTTCGGTCGGTAGCTTCCTAAGATGGGCTAGCACGTTGTAGTCTACATTATTACCATGTTCCTCGGTTTCTTCCCGAATGGGCAATTCCTCTGCCGGGTTAGTTCTTCCTGAGCAACCACCTGCTTTCCTTTATCCTTTGGACCCATTCTCGGTGGTAGAACCTTTCCACTTCTTAAATTTACTTTAGTTATTTCTTCTGAATTTGGTGTTGAATCTGCCGGTGTATCCTCTTGAATTGGAACAACTGGCTTTTCTAAAGTTGCCTCGGTGTCTGATGGTTCTAATTCTATCGTGATCGGAGCCCCTCGGAATTCACAAATGGACTCGTTGCTTGTTGAGCTTTGGTAGCCTCCTTTGTGAACACCTTCATCATCGTCATCAAGGTTGCGTATGATTTGAGAATCGTTATTTGTACTGGAATCGAGATCCGGATTAAGCCGGTTGTCGTTAGTTACGTGATCGTTAGAGACAGTCAAAACGTAGCCAACGCCATAACCCTTATCATTATAAGATCCCGTCGGGGCGAGCAAATAATCATACAGAGTCAGGAGTTCGAGGGATTTCTCCCCCGAATCGGAAACAACCATCCTAGGATAAGCAGCCCCTAGTCTACCCTTCGGAGCCTCGGTCTTCTTTTCTTCCACGATCTTCTCCTCCTTCTGGGGTGGTTCTTCAATTGCAAGTGATAGTGCCGGCACGACAGGTTTCAAACTCTGAGTTGAAGCGCGTACTGAAGCGGTCTGGATGTGATCCAAAATTCTCTTCAATGACTTTGTCTAGACAATACTCCATCCATCATCAGTCGTGTAAGGGTCTATCAGAACAATGAGATCTGTTGAAATAACATTGACGGAACCTCCCTTCTGGGGTTCCTTCATGTATTCCTTTGGGATCGTTATGCTCCCTTTTCGGAGATTGTCATCAAGCCAACTCTTGAAAGTGATGCAATCCTCTATCTTGTGTCCAAGCATCTGGTGGTAAGGGCAATAGTTCGAATGATCTTTCTTATTGACTTCCTCCGGCTTCTTGGGCTCTGGCAGCTGAAAATCTGGTGTCTTCATTAAGCTGCGGAACATCTTCGCTACCGCTTCGGCTTGAATGGGTATTCTTTGTTTAGAAGTTCTCTTAAAGTACGTGATGAACGAGGTGGTTTTTCATAATACTGAGGTGACTGATAGCTCGGACGAGGTTGCTGATAATCCTGCTGAGGTTGCTGATAAGTCCGTTGTGGTGGTTGATAACTAGGATGTGGCCGCTCTGACTGTATCTGCACTGGCTGCTTGCCCTTATCTACTGCCGCGATGATTCCAGATTTTTTTTTGAATGTTTTCACAGGCTTCTGCTTATCGTTCTTGTCCGCGAAACCTAACTTTTTTGCCTCTTCTTGCAAGCTCCCGGCCTTGCTAAGCAACTTCTTGAAAGTCTTGATTGTAAATCCTTTAAGGAGAAGTGCTATCGGGCCATGGATACTTTTAAGTAGGATACCGACTGCATGTTGTTCTTGAAGCTGTGGTTCACACTTCATGCTTAAGTTTCTCCATCAAAGCATGTAATCCACTAAAGTCTTGTTCGGCTTTTGCCGCTCCACCACTAGAACACCGATAGTGATGTGGTGCTGAGCCTCGACAAATCTTTTCATGAAGAGATTTTCTAGTTCTGAAAAGGTCTTTACTGAACCGTTCGACAATTCTGCGTACCAGTCGAAGGCAATCCCTGACAAACTGCTGATGAACTGGCGGAAGAGTAAAGTGTCGCTCCCACCGCATTGCAGAGAATCGGCACGAAAATGTGTGACATGTCGCCGAGGGTTTCTCGTTCCATCAAAAGTCTTAAACAGAGGTGGTACGAAGCCTTTTGGGTATTGGACTGCATCGAACTCCTTGGGGTAAGGTCTACCCGTCTGAATAGATGCTCCATTCTTGGATTGTGCTAAAGCTTCTCGCACCTGCTGTTCTACAATATTTTTAATATCCTTTTCTGGAATCATGCTTTGTGTAGAATCCTTCTTTGGTTGCTCGTCTCCATTGACGGATGTGATCTCTTTTCCTCCATCCGCAATATGGATGATCTCTGGGGGTGTCTCTTTCTGATGCTGGGCCTGACTCTAGAGAGTGGCTAAGGCAGCAGCCAACTCTTCCATCCTCTTTGCCATCTGGGAAATCGTATCATCTCTTTCCCAAAGTTGTGCTCTCAACACTTCCGGTTCATCTCTTTTCGCAGCTGCCGGAGCACCTTGTGAAGCTGACGATGCTCGTGTCTCAACCATGTTGATCTCGGCATACTCCTCATCCATGAACTCTGATGAGTCAATTTCATCTCCTAATTCTTCTTCTCTTTCCTTTGCTAACCGTCGGATGTCGGTCCTTAACTTGTCCATGGCTCCTCTAGTGGCCCTTTTTGCACGGTCTCACAATTGTCTCGTGACGGTTGTTGAACTTCCTTCCCGAGAGTCCCCTTTATTGCAGTAGCACTTTCTTCTGATTCAAGTTTCCTGGCGAGACCTTTCTTCTCAGGACATCGTTTTGGTCTTAGCTGACCGGTAGTAGGTCGCCACACCATCCTTCTTGCAGCCGGAAGCCTAGGACCGGATGGTCTGTCAACTATATGCTGGAAGGTGGTGTCCTCCCTAATCTATAGACCCGATACAACAACGGGTGGACTGGATTTTATCTTCTTCTTTGGTTTCTCTGTGGCAGCCACAGGCTCTATTCGCGGTCCAAGACGGGATTTAGCTGGCACCTGTCCTATCCTTCTTAAGATTTCCGATACAGAGCATCTTTCTTTCTTCGCCAAACTTTCTATCACAGCTTGCAGTCGGGCAAATGGCGTAGCCTTATCCCTTTTCCTCTTGTAATTGTTGTGGTATGCAGGTCGGGGTAATGCGGTGGCGATCCTACAAACATCCTCTTCATTTGATGCGGCAGAGAGAGGGTGAAACCTGCTCCCTTCCAACAGAGGTATATACTCAGGCAGTTCTTCTCTTTCCTCTGGAATTTCTTCTAGAAAAGCAACTTCAGCAGCTCTAGCTTTCTTGGCTATCTTCCTGCTTCTATTTCTCCTTTGTATTTGAGTTAGGGGTGCAATTCTTGAACTGGACCCAATCTAAAAAATAGATGGTATTGTAGCAAAGTCTGCACCCTCCACGGTGGCAGACTCATCACAGACTTGGATTTCCTTCCCCTTCGGCCTGGCGAAGTCGGGGTAGGTGCCGAGATGACTAGACCGGTGGGGGTAGAGACAACGGTCCTCCTACGAACGAGTGGTACTCCTTTCAGATGGAACCCTTTGCAGGGGAGGGAATTCTTGAGCCGACTTCAGGTTGAACTCAATCACGGGCTCCTCAATTTCTGACACTTTGTCCATTAGTGTGAAGAGAGTGACGTCAGTGAACTTAACATCTGTGTTGCCAAATCCTTGTCCGAAACGGATGATTCCATTGTCGGGCAGCTCATCCTTGTAAACGGCGAAGTCCATTCCATTGGTGAAGGAGAAGATTAGCTTTGGGGCAGTCATTTTCTGCAGGGCAGATTCCGAATGTCAGTCCCGAATTATACTTCTTTTCATTGTAAAGTTTAGGATGAAAAAGAAAGAGTCCGAACACATTTTCATTTATCTTAGTGTATTTGTGATTTTCAAAAGAGATTATTTGTTAGTAGGTTCGTTTGTTAGAAACAAAACGATTAAAGGAAAAAAGGTTATAGAAAATGTAAAGGACGCGATTTGGAATTGAAAAGGAAGAGAAAGTCTTATGCAAGACTTCTCGACTAGAAGGACCGCTCCTAAACTAACGCCTATTGGGGGTCCACCCCACCTCAGAAAAGAGGTAAACAGATATCAGAATCTCTCTGTTTAGGGGTGTCTAAACAGTGGCTCCAGAATCCAAAAATGAGTTGACTATACTTGCTCAAGACAGAAATGAGCGGGTATGCCAACAGAAGAATAGTAGTTTGATCCACTAGGGGATTGGACTCACTACCGATTTATGAAAGAAAAACCATCTGATCAAAATGGAGAGAGGAACTAGTCCCCAGCGGAGTCGCCAGAAATTGTCGGCATATTTTTAGGTTGTGTGTTGAAAAGGGGGTCGCCTGTAGAAATTGTCGGCGAATTTTAGATTTTTTTAATTTAATTTAAATATATATATATATAATTTAGAAAGTAGAATTTGATTTTGAAAATAATTTTAAGTTTGAAAAATTTTATGATAGGAAATCAAACCGATCTCACATCTCAAATAGTTTATATAAACGAGCACCACACCACAAACCATGTATCTATCCCGAAGAATAGACACACTGCTTGATGATGGGGCTCGGTTAAATAAACTAGAAGATTTGTGACATCCATTTGGTCTGCGAACCAATTTTATAAGCCGACAAGTTCCCCTGCTTAATATAAAGGAATTAAACAGGGTTTATATTACCTGGGTTCTTAAAGTTCCCTATAAGGGCAAGCCCCTATAGTTAATTACATCTTAAATGAAAGGAATCATTTAAGAAAACTCTCGATAATGATCAGTGGTTTTGCTCTCAAAAATTTCAAAGTTTAAGGTTTTCAAAAGATTGAGTTTTGGAATATTCAATTGGGAATGGATAATATTTAGAACCGTTTCTTTTGGAATCCAAAGAAAGAGAAGTAGGAGAAGTTGAGGATCCAAGAGGAATCTTGGCAACTTCCCGACTATCCTATTATTTGGCTTCAATTTAGGAAGAATTATTTAGTATTTCGATCTTGTCAATTTTAATTATTTAGGACTTATATTCGTATGACATGATCATACAAACAGCCTCGAAGATGTGAGGGTTTATGTCGTACCAAACAACTACCTCGGAATCCTAAGACCGGTTAGGGCTTAATTTACATAATATGATTATGCAAATGCCTAACAAAAGGGTTGAGGATTTATGTTGCACTAAGCAAACTACCTCGAAATCCAATGGCTTGGTTGTTTAAAACTAGGAAAGTTTTTGCTGAAGTAAACTCAAGTTTTGCTGATGACGATGGCCGTGCTGCCCACTATGCTCCAAACTCCTTGTTGTTGCAGAGGTTTAGTTTTAGAAGTCATAAATCAGGAGATGAGAGAATTGTTTTGGTTTAGAGAAAATCTTAAAATCCAAGTGTTTTTTAATATTTTAATTAAAACAAATCTTAAAGTTGTTTAAACAGAACCAATTAAGATCCCACGGTTCCGTCATCCCGGCACCGTTATTTTCATTGAATTCACTTAGTCCAAATGAATTTACTAAACTCAACTGAATGTATTCCACACTTTCATTTAGACCGTGAAAAATCCCATTAGCAACACGTGGGTTACATCATCCGAGGTATTCCCGATCATTCAACGAGACGTTTTAATTTAGTTGTAATTGTAGTTTTGTCGTTCTGTTTGTGATTAAATTTTGAGTTGTTTTATATTTTGGAATGTTGTGGCGGTGAATTTTATCTTGCAATGACTTTTTAATTTAGTTTTGGTTTCAGTTTAGGGACTATCCTAAAGGTTTTGGTTTTCATGCAGCAGTTGTTTATCATGCAAGAAAAGTAAAGTACAACGCATGTAAGTAAATTGCAATAAAGTAAGTGTCGGCGTATTTTTTAGGTTATGTGATATTTTAAAAAGGGGGTCGCCTTACAGAAATTGTCGGCAAATTTTAATTTAATTTAAATAAATAATTTGAAAAGTAGTATTTGATTTTGAAAATAATTTTAAATTTGAAAATTTTAAGATATGAAATCAAACTGATCTCACATCCCGAATAGTTTATATAAACGAGCGCCGCACCACAAACCGTGTATCTATCCCGAAGAATAGACACACTCGCTTGATAATGGGGCTCGATTAAATAAACTAGAAAGGTTTGTGACATCCGTTTGGTCCGCGAACCAATTTTATAAGCCGACAAATTCCCCGCTTAATATGAAACTATTAAACAGGGTTTATATTACTCGGGTTCTTAAAGTTCCCTATAAGGGCAAGCCCCTATAGTTAATTACATCTTAAGTGACGGGAATCACCTAAGAAAACTCTCGATAATAATCAATAATTCTGCTCTCAAGGATTTCAAAGTTTAAGTTTTCAAGGGGTTGAATTTTGGAATTTCAATAGGGAATGGATCAAATTTGGAACATTTTATTTTGGAAATTCAAAGGAAGAAAAGTAGGAGAGATCACGGATTCGAAGCGGACTTCGGTAATCTCCCGACTATCCTATTGTTCGGCTTGGATTTAAGAAAGTCCTATTGTTTATTTAATGTTTTAATCTTGCCAATTTAGTTAATTAGGGCTTATATTTATATGATAGTAATCATACAAATCGCCTAGAAGATATGAGGGTTTATGTCGTATCGGACGACTACCTCGGAATCCTAAGACCGGTTAGGGCTTAATTTGCAATGCGAATGCCTAACAAAAAGTTGAGGATTTATGTTGCACTAGGCAAACTACCTCGAAATCCTATGGCTTGGTTATTTAATTCTAAGAAAGTTTTGCTGAAGCAGGTTCAAGTTTTGCTGACGACGATGGCCGTGCTGCCCACCATGCTCCGAGCTTCTTGTTGTTGCAGAGGTTTAGTTTTAGAAATCATAAATCAAGAGATGAGAGAAGTGTTCTGGTTTAGAGAAGTCTTAATTTCCAAGTGTTTTTTGTGTTTTAATTAAAACAGATCTTAAAGTTGATTAAACGAACCGATTAAGATCCCACGGTTCCGTCATCCCGGCACCGTTATTTTCATCGAATTCACTTAGTCCGTATGAATTTGCTAAACTCAACTAAATGAGTTCCGCACTTTCATTTAGACCGTGGGAAATCCCGTTAGCAACGCGTGGGTTACATCATCCGAGGTATTCCCGATCATTCAATGAGACGTTTTAATTTAGTTGTAGTTGTAGTTTTGTGTTCTGTTTGTGATCAAATTTTGAATTGTCTTATATTTTGAAATGTTGTGGAGGTGAATTTTATCTTGTAGTGTCTTTTATTTTAATTTTGGGTTTCAGTTTTGGTTTCTGTCCTAAAGGTGTAGGTTTTCATGCAACTGTTGTTTATCATGCAAGAAAAATAAAGTGCGATGCGATTAAATAAATTGCAATAAAATAAAAGCATACCTGGAGGGTCTTCCCGTCATCCCAAGCTGCACTTAAAACACAGTTAGAATATTTAAGCAAGTTCCTAGGTAAAGCTAAGGGAAAGGTTTATGGTTTTCTACCAAGTTCCTAATCCTATAGCTTAGTCATTTCCTATGACGTCTAGGTTCTTTGTGTTTTTAGTTTGAAGACGATTTTCTTCATCAAAGAACAATTAAGTTCAATTGTTCTTGTAAATATCCTATCATATCGAGGAAGTGCTTAAGAAGAATCTTAAACATCTTTTCAATATTTCTAGGATTGTTTCAAGTCCAAATAAATTTAATTGTGTAAATGAATCGATCGTCCGAGGTTTTCAAGTTTTGCTAACTTGCTCAGTGAACTAGGACATTTGAATGTCCTATAAGTAAAGTAACATTTTAATGTTCTATTTAGGAGTTATGATAACTAAAGCTCCTAAGGGCAAAATGATTCTTAATGATTTGTGATTCAAATTTAAGTTCAAATTAATGATTTAAGTTTGGAATAGTGTTCAAGTTATCTTAGATTTATTTCTTCATGTCTTAAGTGAGGTTATTTAATTCAACTTAATTTAATTTAATTTAATTTATTTTAATTTAAATTATTTTAATTTAATTTGATTTGATTTAATTTAATTCAATTTAATTTATTTGATTTAATTTCTTAATTTAATTTAATTTAATTTTAATTTAATTTAATTTAATTTAATTTTATTTATTTATTTAATTTAATTTAATTTAATTTAATTTTATTTTATTTATTTATTTAATTTAATGTATTCAATTCATTTAATTTAATTTAATTTGTTTATTTAATTTAACTTAATTTTAATTTAATTTAATTCAACTTTTAATCTTAATTTAATTTAATTTAATTGAAATTTTTTGAAAGAGTTTAATGATTTAATTTTTTTATTTAATGATTAAGTCTTTTAATATTTTAAATTTGAGTTATCATTTTAATTAAGAGTTGAGTATTAATGAGATGATTAATTTAGGGATTTTTAAATTAAAGAATAAATCTCTTCCTAATAATATCCCTATTTTAATAATTCCAAATTTATTATTCTTCCAAATTCAATTAATTATTTACTTAAAGTTTAATCATTTTAAATTATTTAATGGGTTTCTACCCTTCAATTATTTAAATTTCAATCATCCAAATCAGATTAGGATCAAAATATTTTACTTGTTAATTTTTATTAAACCTAAAGTTTTAATTAAGGATTAAAATTTTAATTACCATTTTGCCCTTTAAGCTTAATAATTTCATAACTCACTAAATTGAACTCAAATGAACTTGAAATTTTTATGTGACTTCACTTATGTGTCAATGAAGACATGAGAGGAGAAAATGTGATTTTTCTGTATTTAATTTATTTATATAATTATTTTTTGTAGAAAATAGAAATTTCCAAGGAAAATTCAATAATATGACCAAGGGAAAGTTTCTGTCCTTAAGAAAATTAGGGGACATTCCTAATGACCAGAGGACCACTTGGACCAAATTTTGTAATTTTTTGAATTATATTTTATTTATTAGAATTATTTTAAATTCTGGAGTATTAATTAATTTAAAAATAAAATAAATGTTGAAAAATAAGTTTTATAATTTTTAAAATTCTCTCTGATATCAAGGATTCCAGAGAACCAAACTTTACAATTTTCTGATTTTTCTTTGATTTATTATAATTATTTTGATGAAAATGCTAGAAAATATATTTTTTAATTTTAAAATTACCCTAGAGCTTTAAAAAATTAATATCTCACTCAATAGACCTAGGAAAAATATGGGACTTGTTCCCAAGTGATTAAAATTCAAAATATAACATTTTAGTGAATTTTATTATTTTTGTGATTTTTATTATTTTTTAATTATTAAAAATATTAAAATAATATTAAAAATCAACTTTTTTAGAAAATTGAAATTTTAATTTTCTTAAACTCCCCTGATATCAGAGAGACTCCAAAACCAATTTAGTGAATTTTTGAAAGACATTTTGAAAGTTATGAATTTTTAAAGTTTAAAATGGCTAAGTGGCTTAATTAACCCAATTAGTGGGGCTAACCAAGTCCAATCGACCTCAAATTTTTATGATGGGTTCCTCTGATCCTAAAGGTCAGTGGAGAATTGATTTCAAGTCAATTTGATCTATGGTTAACTCTAATTAATTAGAAACCTATTTTGGGTGTCTAAGCCAATTAGGGTTAATTTAAGTGAATTAACTCAAATCCTATTTTTCCTAGGGTTCTCTGGTCATAAGGAACATCACCAAATTTTCCTAGAATTTATTTCACAACATGCTAATTTTTGAAATTAAAATACTTAAAACAGTAACATGCATTTGAAAAATCAATAACTTTTCACAGAGATGGCCTCTGACCTTGGAAAATTCAGGGAATGTTCCCAAGTTCAGAGGCTTCAAAAGCCCTATGGTCTCATGCCATGGTGAATTGTATACATGCATGGAGAATTAAAACAATGCAGGGAGTAAATAATTAATTAAAAATAAAATACTGGACAAAATTAATTAATTTCTTTTCCACATTATTCTCCTCTCGTTCACTCGAGCAAGGGGGTATTTTTATTTTATTTTTGTGATTTTTCTACACAAAGATATGGATTTTTAAAGTTCTGGGAATTAAATAAATAGAAAATATTCCTATTTATCTACTTATCCACGCGGCGCCGCGTCAACCCTCGGCAGCTCCGAAATGCCGCGTGGCGCGCTCCCATTCAACGCCGCCATCCGAGTCGGCAACCCGGGCCCCGCGGTTCTCGTACCGTCTCCCGGTCCGACGCCATCCGAGCCGTCCGTCCGCGCGTGTATTAAATGGACGGCATCCGTTCATCGTCCATGACCGGTGTGATCCCGTGACCGTCCACACTCTAACCCTAAGAACTCACTCGATTCGCAATGGATTTTCGTGTTCTTATGCTTCTATGGATTCGTCTTCGAAGAGACGAACACATCCATACTGGTAAACATGCATTGAAATTAAGGCATTTGAAATGGAGAATCTCCAGAAGCTCGGGATGAAGAATTAGCTCATACCTTTGCTCGCAGAAGTGAAGCTTCGATCCGAGAGTTGTTGCACCTTCGATTGGATCCTCGGCAAGCTCCGGATGAAGTCTCCTGGTCCGGTGAATTGTCTAGGTTGAACTTCGACCACGACTCGATCACAAAGCTTGGAGTCCGGAACAACTGGGTGGCCCGGAGATGGGGCTTTTGCTGGTGGACACCTTCCCTCGGTCCGGTGAAGGTGTAGGACCAATCAATTTGGGGATTGGTTCACCGTGGGGAAGTGTCCTGGTTTTGGGCTCGGATTTCAACTCCGAAATCGAGCTCACAGAGAAGAAATGGCAGGGGGATCTCACCTGGGATCAAGTGCTCGTGTATGAGGAGGGGTCCGGAACAATTTTGGCGAGTTTTGGCAAGGTTTGTGCAACTCTCCTCTCATGGCCGAGAGGGGGTGGTGTTTAAATAAGCATGGTCTGAGGGCCTCCTGTGGGGAGTTAGGGCTTGGGATCACCTGCCTCGGTGAGGAGAAGAACAGCCATGGTGACCACTAGGCATGGGGCAGCTCAGGCAAGGGAGAATTCCAAAGTTTGGCTCCTCCCAAGGTTTCGGCCATGGTGTTTTCCCGGCGACCGGGGTGGCTGGCCTAGCAGTATGGGTCACCCTCGTGGTCAGTGGGTCGTGGCTTGATGTTTGTGAAGGCAATTGGTGGCTGCCATGTGTAAAGTGGTGGAATCAAAATGGAATGGGGAAGGGGTCATTTTTGCTTCAATTTGGTCAACCCATGATTTTGGGCTTGGTTCACCTCCCCATGATCTGGTTTTGGGCTGGATGAATCAGTTGGGTCACTCGGTCTTAAGTGGAGAAGTCTCCATCCAAGAATATTTAGATTAAATTTGGGTTAAGGGGAATCATAAGTAAGGTTAATGGCTTTTAGGAAGTGCTTAAAGGACCTCCTCTTTTTCCCAATGTGGTAAGGTCACATGTCAACAACTCACATGGCTTTCATGTGGCTTAAGAATGGCTTCATGGCTCACCTTTGGCTTTGGAAAAAGTTTGGTCAATTTCATGAAAAAGGGTTTTAGAAATTTTGGTAATTTGGTGTAAAATTTGGATGGTTTGTCATATGGCTTTGTTTAGAAAGATTTGATTGCTGATTTAGGACTTAGGAATGATTTTAATTAAGTGAGGATGAGATGAGATTGTAATGTGGGCTTTAGGATGGGCTTGGGCTTTTGAGTTCGGTTTGGAATCGGCTTTTGAATGTCCTTTAGAAGTGGGCTTTTAGATGAAAATTTTGCAAAGGGCCATGCCAAATAAATGTTGGGTTTAGTTTAAGGATGTGTCATGAGTGATTTGAGACAAGTTTGAAGTGATTTGGGTTTGATTTGGGTTGAATTTGGGTTTAATTGGTAAGTGAGCTAAAGTGGGCCAAATTGGGCTAATTTGGGTCAATGTTGGGCTAGGGTTGAAATTGATGTAAAATTAATGTTGGGAAATGTTTATGGGAGTGTTTCAAAGAGGTTTCAACTTTGGTTGGGTTTTGGTTTTGGGGTTTGGGCTCATTCTGGGCTAGGTTTGGGTTTAGGTCAAAATGGGCCTTTTAGCTTTTGGGTTGAATTTGAGTGGGGTTTGGGTCTAAATTTTGAGCAAATCATGTTAGTGTTTTGTTCATGGGGATGTTAAGGAAGGTTTAGAAAAGATTTGGGGTTAATTGGAGTTGAATTGGGTGAGTTTGGGTTAGGTTTGGGTCATAGGTCCAAATCGGGCTTTAAGGCCAAAAGTGAAATTGGATTCAAATGTCAATCAAATTGGGCTTGTATTTGGTCTAGATTGGTGTTGGGGATGTTGAATTGAAGTTTAGAATTGAATTGGACCAAAATTTGGATCAATTGGGTAGGTTTGGTTTGACATCGGGTTTACTTTGGGTTAAAATGGTCAAATTGGGGGTTTTGACAAAAGTGGGGTAAACTGACAAAATTGGCCCATGGTGTAGTTGAACAAAATGAAATTGGGAATATTTGGGATTTTCTGGAATTTTCTGGGAATTTTCTGAATTTTTGGATTTTTGGGTCAAAAGGGGTATTTTGGGTATTTGGAGGGTATTGGGAGGGTATTCTTGGAATTTTTGGTATTTTTGGCTAGGAATGGTCAATTTGAGTGATGTGGAAGTGTTTGGGATTGATTTTGGAGAATTTTGGGTAATTTGGAAATTTTTGAGAAATTTGGGCTATTCGTGCTTTTGGTAGGGTTGCATGGGTGTAGGGTCCCGGGGGTCAAAAATTGAAAATTTGGAAAATTGAAGATTTGGTGAATATAAGTGAAATGAAATCATTTTTGTTGAGCCATGAAGCCATATCAAGCCCACATGAGCCATGAAGGGACTCATTTGAGGCATTCACTATGTTGTTCCTAACCCTCTTAGCCAGTGGCTTAGGGGTTAAGGACCATCCATGTGAATCACCTACATGAGTCAGGAGTTAAGTTAGGTATGAGTGTGCTTTAGGAGGTGTGTGAGAGTGTAGTGCATAGGTGTAGTGTATGTGTAAGTCAGCCTTTCACTGCACTGTGCCACCTGTAGCGGTCCTAAGGCCAAAGAGTCCTATAGAACTCATCCTTTAAACTTCCACATTCGATTTCAACCCTCTAGGTGATTAGGGGTCTATAGTCAAGTTTGTGGAGTTTGCAGGGAGTTTAGAAGTGGTTTGAATTTCTAAAAGGTGGGTCCCAATTCTAGTCCTCTAAGATAGTCAAAGGAAAAGCCTAAGGCTAGATCCTAAGTACTAAAGAGAAGAAGAGAAGACCTCATCAAAAATGAGGTCAACAAATGGACCCTCAATAGGTGTGGTGAGCCGACGGAGCACACCGCGCGTATTGGTGTCGACCGAAGCGATCAACAAAACCAACACGTATGTCCCAAGAATAAACTTAGGACGAAGTAGAAGAATTTCCGCTGGGGAGTGTCAAGTATATCTCTGGAACTGGAGATTCTTGAACTCTCGCTGGGGAAAGGAAAAGGAGGTGAATCCCAAATCACATGATTTGGGAGAATTTCGATTTAGATTTTATTTTACCTTTAAATTTCAAGTTTCAATGTGTGAGTTTCGATTTCAATTTGGAGTTTTAATTTAGATTGAAGTTTGTCAAGATTAATTCGAAGGAATTTGATTTGAAATGAAAATTGGAATTTTGAAGTTTTAGATGTAACATCTTCAACCCCAAAAGAAGATCGAATCGATTGGATTGGATCATTACAATGAGGAAAGATCTCAGAGTAATGCGGTATTGGATGTAAAATCCTTAACCTCAAGAGTTTGATTTGATGTATTTCAGTGCAATAGGAAAAAAAATCCTAAAGCAGTGCAGTCTTGGATGTAAAATCCTCGACCCAAAAGTTTGAATTTGATGTATTTCAGTGCAATAGGAAGAGAATCCTAGCAAGCGGTACTCTGGATGTAAAATCCTCGACCCAAAAGTTTGAATTTGATATATTTCAGTGCAGTAGGAAAAGAATCCTAAAGCAAGTAGCGGTCTTGGATGTAAAATCCTCGACCCAAAGTTCGAATTGATGTATTTCAGTGCAATAGGAAGAGAATCCTAAAAGTGCAGGTCTTGGATGTAAAAATCCTCGACCCAAAAGTTCGAATTGATGTATTTCAAGGCAATAGGAAGAGAATCCTAGAGCAAGGCAGTCTTGGATGTAAAATCCTCGACCCAAAGTTCGAATTCGATGTATTTCGAGTGCAACAGGAAGAGAATCCTAAAGCAAAGGCGATCTTGGATGTAAAATCCTCGACCCAAAGGTTTGAATTGATGTATTTCAAGTGCAATAGGAAGAGAATCCTAGAGCGAAGGCAGACTTGGATGTAAAATCCTCGACCCAAGAGTTTGAATTTGATGTATTTCAATGCAGTAGGAAAAGAATCCTAAAAGGTGCAGTCTTGGATGTAAAATCCTCGACCCAAGAGTTTGAATTTGATGTATTTCAAGGTGCACAGGAAGAGAATCCTAAAGCGATAGGTACTTGGATGTAAAATCCTCGAATTTCCGAGGATTGCACCTACATCTCAGCTTCTCATTTGGAGATCGATACCTACATTTCGATTCTCATCCGAATCGATACCTACTAATTCAAAATTTTAATAGACTGCACTTCATTCTGGCTTCTCATTCCAAGATCGGTACCTACATTCGACTCTCTTTCGAAATCAATACCTAAATTTCGATTCTCTTTCGAATTGACATCTAAATTTCAATTCCAAACCTTTGTGGACCGGTACCTAAATTCTAGTTCTCTTTTCGAGATCAAGACGAAATTTCGATTCTTATCCTTTTCAATCGACACTTAAACTCGATTCTCACTCGAGGTCGGTACCCAAATTTAGTTCTCTTCGCAATCCCGAGGTTGAAATCTAGGTTTCAATTCTCATTTCAACCAAATTTCAAATTCAAAATTTCTAAATCGATTTCTAAATCTAACTCTCAATCGAACCAAATTACATCAAACCTTGAATATAAAATGAAACAAAAATCTAAATCAAAATTCTCCAGACTATGGATTTGGAATTCACCTCCTTTTCCTTTCCTCGCGAGAGTTCAAAGAACCTGTACCTCGAAATATACCCGATACTCCCCATGCGGAAATTCTTCACTCGTCCTAAGTGTGTCACTGACATCCGTGTTGGTTTTGTCGATCTCTTCGGTCAACAATTAATATAATGCTGTGTGCTTCGTTAGCACACCACACCTATCAGTCCATTTGTCGACTTCATTTTTTATGAGGTCTTCTTCCTTTCAGTACTTAGACTAGCCCAGTTTTCCTTCGACTATCCTAGAGGACTAGAAATGGACCCACCACTTATAAACTCAACCACTTCTTAACTCCCCGCAAACCCTATAAGCTCGATTGTAAACTCAATCACCTAGAGGGTTGAGATCAAATGTGGAGGTTTAAAGGACAGCCCCTATAGACCTCGCCTTAAGATCACCCCCTGCGCCCGGGTTCCGGTGAGGGCTGACTTACACATACACTACACTCTCACACACGCATTCCAAACTTTAAACCCACACTCTCATGTAGGTAATTCATACGTGACTTGGCCCTTAACCCCTAAGCCCCTCACAATATGTGTTGGGGGTGAACAACATGCTGCTGAATGCCTCAAATGAGTCCTCTCATGGCTCCTACGGACTTAATATGGCTTCATGGCTCAACCAAAATGATTCCATTTCATTCACACTGCCAATTTTCACTTTTCCAAAGTTTCAATTTTGACCCTGCGTCCCGACCCACCAAACCTACTAAAAGCCTCGGAACTACCCAAACCACCAAAATTTCCAAATCACCCAAAACTTTCCCAAAATCAACTCAACATTTCCCCACCAATAAAATCGATCATTTACAACCAAAGATACCAAAATTTCCAAAAATACCCCCAATACCTCCAAATTACCAAATGCCCCTCTTGCCCCAAAAATTCAAAAATTCCAAAAATTCCCTGAAAATTCCAGAAAATCTCAAATATTCCTAATTTCATTTTGTTCAACTACACCATGGGCCAATTTTGTCAATTAACCCCACCTTTACCAAAACCCCGAATTTGACCCATTTTAAACCCAAGCGAACCTAATGTCAAACCAAACCACCCACCGACCTCAATTTTGGTCCAATTCAATTTAAACTTCAATTCAATATCCCAAATATCAATCTAGACCAAATCCAAGCCCAATTTGATTGACATTTCAATCCAATTTCATTTTTAAGCCTTAAGGCCCAATTTTCACCCATGACCCAAACTTAGCCCAAACCAACCCAATTCAACTCCAATTAACCCAAACCTTTTCTAAATCTTCCCTAACATTTCCACAAACAAAACACTAACATAGTTTGCCCAAAATTTGGACCCAAACCTTTACTCAAATTCAACCCAAAACCCAAAATTCCCCTAAATAGCCTAAATCCACCATGAACCTAAATAGGCCCAAACCTAAAATCAAAGCCCAACCAAGTTGAAAACTTCCTTGTGACACTCCCATGAACATTTATCAACATTAATTTTACATCAATTTCAACATTAGCCCAACCTTAGCCCATGTTAGTCCATTTTGACCTATTTGGACCCTATCACCAAGGGGACCCAAATTATACTTAATTCAATTCCAAATCACTTCAAATTGATTCCAAATCACTCATGACACATCCCTAAACTAAAACCAACATTTATTTAGCATGGTCCTTTACAAAATTTTTCATCTAAAAGCCCATTCCTAACCAAACTCAAAAGCCCAAAAAATTCATCCAAAGCCCATATGACACTCTCCCTCATCATACATTTAATTTAAAATCATCTCTAAAGTCCTAATTTATCACTAAATCATTCCAATTTTAGCCATATGACAATCTCCTTAAAATTCATCAAAAATGCCTAAAACCCATTTCTATGAAACCAAGCCAAGCCATCCTAAGCCATGTGAAAGCCATGAAGCCATGCATGAGCCACAAGGGAGCCATGAAACCCCCTTTACATGTCACCATGCCATTCCTTGCAAAAGGAGGAGGTTCTTTCCATATTCCTTAAAAGTGATTAACCACTCTCATGTCTCCCCTAATTCATGCTTAAGCCTAATTGTACTTGGATGGTGACTTCTCCCACTAATTGCTTCTAACCAAATGACTTTCTCTTCAAAATTTCAACAATGAGGTGCATCTAGTCTAATCCATGGCTCGACCAAACTTTAGCCAAAATACACTCTTGCCCCATTCCACTTAAATCAAGCCCTTTACACATGTCAAACCCCAATTGAGTTCACCAAATTCAACCCCCGACCTCCCCGACCCCGAGAGCTGACTCATGCCGTTCTGGCCACCACCACGTTGTACCGGAAAACCCCATGGCCGAGAGCTCCCATGAGAGCCATTTTCGAAATTCTCCCTTGCTGAGCTGCCCCATGCCTAGGTGGGCCATTGGAGTCGTTCTTCCCTTGCCTGCAGCAACCGATCCTGCACGTACACTCCCCAGAGGCCTTCCTAGCCTACTCCTATTTAAACCCCACTCCCTCTCGGCCAAGAAAAGAGTTGCACCAAACCATACAGAAACTCTGCCAAATTGTTCCAGACCATCCTCCACACTTAGAGCACTGATCCTCAAAGATAATTGGCCCCGATCCCCATCCAGCTGCAGCTCAATTTCTACCTAAAATTCCACCCAAAACCAGGACACTTTCCAATTCTCCACCAAACTCAAATTAAACTCATCCACACCGCACAAGATCAAAGAGAAGGAGTTCCTCAGTGGAAGCCCCCTCTCCAAAGCCACCCATTCGTCACTCCTCCAAGCTTTGGAATCGGGTCCGGTTGAATTCAAGTTCAGGTAATTCCCTGTGGCCAGAGACTTTATCCTGAGCTTACTTAAACTCAATTGAAGGTGACAATAACTCGGATCGAAGCCACACTTCTCTGAGCAAAGGTATAAGCTCTCTCTTCTTCCCGACACAGCTCTCTCTCTTCTCTCAATTTCATGCCACATAAACTGTATGGATGTGTTCGTATCTTCAAGATGAATCCATGGAGTATAAGAATGTAGAAATTGGTTAAGTATCAAAGGAGATTACCAGCCCGGAAGTTGGACGGCTCTCTAGTGAGGTCGATCTAGGACGATGAACCTGATGTCGTCCATTCGCGCGTGTATCGGACGAACGGCTCGATGGCGTTGGATCAGAGATGATACGCGAACCGCTTAACCCCGCGGGCAAAATGGGACTCGGGGATTGCCACGCCGAATCAAAGCCCGCCACGTGGCCTTTCGGAGCTGCCGAGGATTGTGTGGCGTCGCGTGGATAAGTAGGAAAATAGGGTATTTTTCTATTTATTTAATTACCAGACCTTCAAAAATCCATATCTTTGCATAGAAAAATAAAAAAAATAAAATAAAAATATCATCTTGCTCAAGAACAAGAGGAGAATAATGTGGAAAAGAAATCAAGTCACTTACCGAGTATTTTATTTTTAATTAATTATTTACTCTCTGCACTATTTTAATCTCTCCATGCATGTAGACAATTCACTATGGCATGAGACTATAGGTGAAGCCTCAACTCGGGAACATTCCCTCAATTTTCCAAGGTCGAGGCCATCCCTACGAGAAGTTATCGATTTTTCAAGTTCATGTTAACAAGCTGGTATTTTAATTTCAATAATTAGCATGTCGAGAAATAAATTTAGAAAATTTGGTGAAGTTTCTTAGGACCAGGGGACCCCGTGATAATTATCGTTAGGATTAATTCACCGGAACAACCTTACTGCCTAAACACCCAAAATTGAACTTTAATTAATTAGGGTTAACTACACATCAAATTAACTTGAAAACAATTTCCATTGTTCTCTAGGGCCGAGGAACATCACATAAAAATTTGAAAATTAGTTGACTCGATTAACCCCACTAAATGGATTAATTAAGCCCCACAAGTGAAATTAAACTTTAAAAATTTATAACTCACAAAATACTTTTCAAAAATTCACAAAAATGGTTTTGAGGCTTCTCTGGTATCAGAGGAGTCTAAGAAAATTAAAATTAGAATTTTCTAAAAATTTTCATTTTTAAGCTTATTTTAATATTTTTAATACCAAAAAATAATAAAAATCATAAAAATATTAAAAATCACCAAAATGTCACATTCTGATATCTAATCACCTAGGAACAAACCAAATATTTTCCTAAGTCTCTAGGGTAAGATATTGAATTTTAAAGCGCTAAAACAATTTTTTGAATTAAAAATGGTTTTCTTTAATATTTCCACCAAAATAATTCTAATAAATCAAAAGAAAATCGAAAATATAAAATTTGGTTCTCTCGATTTCCCTGAGATCAGAGAGATTTTTTAAAATATAAAATTCATTTTTCAACTTTTATTTTATTTTATAATTAATTAATACTCTAAAACCCAAAATAATACTAATAAATAAATATAATTCAAAAAATCACCAAAATTGGTCCAAATGGTCATCTGGTCGTTAGGAACATCCATAATTTTCTTAAGGACATAAACATTTCTCAATATGTTATCAATCTCTTTCCTTGAAAACCCCTATTTTCCACTAAAAATAATTACATAAATAAATTAAATACAAAAAAAATCACATTTTCTCTCTAATGTCTTAATCGATATGCGAGTGCGAGGTTACATAAAATTTCAAGTTCATTCGAGCTAGTTTAGTGATTTATAGAATTATTGCTTCGAAGGGCAAAAGGGTAATTAAAAAAAAAACTTCAACCCTTAATTAAAATTTTAGGATTAATCAAAAGCGGAGGGTAAAATATTCGATTTTAAACTGATTTTTTGGATGATTGAAAACTTAAATGATCGAGGTAGAAACCTACTAACCATTTCAAATATAATTAAATAAAAACTTTAATTAATTAATTAATTGAAATTTTGGAAGAATAATAGAAATTGGAATTATTAAAGTAGGGATATTATTAAGAGGACATTTATTCTTTAATTTAAAAATCCCTAAATAAGTCACTTTAATAATACTTAATCTTTAATAAAAAATTAAAATAATAATCCAAATTAATAATTAAAACTAAAATTAAAACTAAAATTAAAAAACAAATTAAATTAAAATTAAATTAAAATTTAATTTAATTTAATTTAATTTAATTTAATTTAAAATTAAATTAAAATTAAAGCTAAACCAAAACTATCAATTAAAATTAAGTTAAAATCAAAATTAATTCTAATTAAAGTCAATTAAATTAAAAATCAAATTAAAAATTAAATTAAAAATTTAAATTAAATTTAAATTAAATTAAATTAAATTAAATTAAATTAAATTAAAGTAAATTAAATAAAATTAAATTAAACTTAAATTAAATTAAATTAAAATCATTCAACAATAAACCTAAATGAAATCATTAAGAGTTAAACCAAACACTTAAAGTAAACTTAAAACATGAACACTATTCTAAACTTAAACTAATTTTTATAATTAAGTCAAAATTAAAATTAAATCATTAAGTTTAAATCATTAAAATACTTAATAAGTTGATTCGCCCTTTTAAAGCTCTTATTATTATAACTCTTAAATGAAGTATCAAGTAGTATTACTCACTCAGAATATTCAAATGTCCTAGTTCATCGAGCAAGGGAACAAAACTTAAAACCCTCGGATGATTAATTCACCTGTGCAACTAAATTTACTTGGACTCGAAACAATCCCTGTAAATATTGAAAAGATGTTTAGGACTCATCCTAAGCACTTCCTCAATATGACTAGATGTTTTAGAAGAAAAATTAGATTTAATTGTTCTTCGATGAAGAAAATCATCCTAAAACCAAAGAAACCTGTATCATAGGAGATGACTAGTTATAAGATTAGGAATTTGGCAGACAAATGTAGACCCTTTCCTTTAGCTTTACCTAGGTATTTTCGGCAGAAAATATTTAAATGCCTTAACATGTGTTTCAAGTGCAGTTTGGATGACGGAAGACCCTCCAGTACGCTTATTTTATTGCAATTTACTGGCGTAATCGTACCTTACTTTTTCTTGCATGATAAACGAGATTGTTGCATGAAACCAAACCTTTTAGAATAGTCCCCGAACCGAAACCAAAACTAAAATAAAAATTCATTGCGCATAAAATTCACCGCCACAACATTTCAAAATATAAAACAACTCAAAATTTAATCACAAACCGTAACAACAAAACTACAATTGCAACTAAATTAAAACGTCTCATTGAATGATCGGGAATAATTTGCTTGATGTAAATACACGTGTTGCTAACGAGATTTCCTTACGCCCAAATGAAAGTGTGGAACTCATTCAACAGTTTAGTAAATTCATCCTGACCAAGTGAATTCAATGAAAATAACGGCAGCCGGGATGACAGAACCGTGGGATCTAATCGGTTCTATTTAAACAACTTTAAGATTTTTTTTAATTAAAATATTAAAAAAACTCTCGGATTTTAAAGATTCTCTCTAAAAAACCAAAACACTTCATCTCCCCGATTGGCGACTTCTAAAACTAAACCCTCCGCAACAAGGAGCTTGAGCATGGTGGGCAAGACGGGCCATCTTCGTCAAGAAACAACTCTTACAACAGCCTAAACATTCCTAGAATTAAACAACTAAGCTATAGGACTTCGAGGTAGTTTGCCTAGTGCAACATAAATCCTCAACCTTTGTTAGGCATTCGCATAATCATGTTATGTAAATTAAGCCCTAACCGGTCTTAGACTCCGAGGTAGTCGTTCGATACGACATAAAACCCTCATATCTTCGGGAGGCTATTTGTATGATCATGTCGTACGAATATAAGTCCTAACTAATTAAAATTGCGTGATTATAACATCAAATGAACTCCCAAATTAAAACCAAACAATAGATAGTTCGGGAAGTTGCCAAGATTCTTCGGATCCCCGCTCTTTCTACTTCTCTTTCCTTTGGACTCTTAGGAATAACCGTTCCAAATTTCAACTATCCCTATTGAAGCTTTCTAAAATCCAACTTTGAAAACCTTAAACTTTCAAATTTTCGAGAGCAAAATCACCGATCATTATCGAGAGTTTTCTTAAATATTTCTGTCATTTAAGATGTAATTAACTATAAGGGCATGCCCTTATGTGGAACTTTAAGAACCTGTGAATATAAACCCCCGTTTAATTCCTTTATATTAAAATAAGGGAACTTGTCGGCTTATAAAATTGGTCATGTAATCAAACGGATGTCACAAGTCTTAGTTTATTTAATCGAGTCTCATCATCAAGCAAAGGTGTCTATTCCTGGAGCAATACACGGTTTGTGGTGCGTGCTCGTTTATATAAACTATCTTGATGTGAGATCAGCTACTTTATATATTAAAAACCTTCTAAATTTAAAAAGTTATTTTCAAAATCAAATGCTACTTAAATACATATATTTAAATTAAATTTAAAATTTGCCGACAATTTCTATAGGTCCTTTTCAAAAATACAAAACACAACCTAAAAATATACCGACAAACCATTAGGAAATCCCTCTAACCAAGGAAATTCTAATTATAAACGTAGTTATCCACCTAGATTTAATAATAATAACCCTTAATTTAAAGATAAGAAATTATCTATAGAAGAATTAATATTAAATATGGGTCAACATCTACCAAATCAACGAAATCAATTACAAAATCAAGGAAATCAATTACAAATACAAGGAAACCAATTACAAAATCAAGGAACAACCTATTAAAAATATTGAAACTCAACTTTCGACATATCGCTACCGCGCTTAATAATAGAATAATTGAACATTTCCTAGTACGTGAAAATAAATCCCAAAGACAAAAGAAAGGAACAAATTAAAGCGATACAATTACAAAGTGGAAAGAATTAGAACTCGACCCGTAAAGAACTTGAAAGTCAAAAAGAGGAAGTGGAAATCGAAAAAGGAAAAGAATCAACAAGATCCGAACTTAGAAAATCCTTTAATACCAATAAAAATTTCAGTTGAAAAACCTCCACCACCATTTCCTCAACGACTAAATCAACATAAAAAAGATAAATAACATAAATTCTCCGAAATTTCGAGCAAAATTAACAATAAATATTCTTCATGGGCTTTTGTATCGTATGTCAAACTATGTAAAATTCATGAAAGATATTTTCAATAAAAAATAAAATTTACCGATAATGAAATTGTCGCACTTAGTGAGGAGGTGCTATTATTCAGAAAAGCTCTCGAAAAGTTAAAAGATCCCGGTAGTTTCACTATACCGTGCTACTGGAGAAAAATTCTATGGAAAAAGCTTTGTGTCACTTAGGAGCAAGCATCAATCTTAATGCCTCTATCAATTTTTAAGAGATTAGATTGGGAGATATTTCACTCACTTCGTATAACCCTTCAATAAGCTAGTCGATCGTTCTATTACATATCCTAACGAAGTTATTGAAGATGTTTTAGCAAAGTGGATAAATTTATCTTCCCTGTAGATTTATTGTTTTAGATATGGAAGAAGATAAAGAAATTCATCGCCATCTTAGGAAGACCATTTTAGCCACTGGGAAAGCTAGGATTGATGTTCGTAAAGGAGAATTAACTATGAGAGTAAATGACCAAAAAGTTACTTTTAAAATTGCTAAATCAATGAAATATCCTTGCGCTAGAAAAAGATGATGAGTGTTTTCGAATGGAAGTACTCGATCATTTACAAAAAGAACATTTTAAGGAATATTATGAAGAAAAATTAGAAAGAAATAATTAATTAATTAAAAAATCCGATAAAAATAAGAATCCAGATTATATTCAAGAGAAATTTCTCTTGAATTTTGAGGACACAGAAAACACTAAAAAATATAGTTCCATCGATTATTAAAAACCTCCCTGAACTTGAGTTAAAATTGCTTACCTAATCATTTGAAATATGTTTACTTAGGTAATTTTCAACTCTACCAATTATTATTTCATCTCGAATTAAATGAATCTCAAGAACAAAACTTAGATACCTTAAAAAATATAAGAAAACTTTTGGTTGACTTTAGCAGAGATATTAAAGGAATTAGCTTTACTATTCAATCTGTATGCACATAATTATTTTATATAATGAACATAAGCTTCAGTAGATCTCAAAGGAGATTAAACCCGATAATGAAAGGAAGGTCAAGTAACAAAACTTTAAATGGTTAGATAATGATATTATATAATTACATTGACAGCAGGTTGGGTAAGCTCAATTCACTATGTGCCTAAGAAAGGAGGAGTGACTGTAAAGCTTAATGAAAATAATGATCTTATCCCTATAAGACAAGTTACCGGATGGTGAATATGTATCGATTATGGTATTAGTCTGATTCACCAGAAAGATCACTTCCCTTTACCATTTCTAGACTGATGTTAGAGATTTAGCAGACATAAGTACTTGGTCTCTTAGATGGATATGTTCAAAGCAGCCTATCAATATAGTCATCTGAGGTGACCATGAGAAAACCAGAGATGCCAGAGACAAACTATGAACTACTTTAATTAGTGCCTTTGGATTTATGGCTGCCCTGCAACATCTAGTAGATAAAGATATTTATATTTATGCATGTGTTTAATTTGAGATAAATGGTGTTTGGGGGCATCCATGAATGAATATCCTCTTCAGATTTTGGGAATGATTATTCGACACATGCTTAAATCATCTTGAAAAAGTACTCGAAGTATGAAAACTAATTTAGTTCTTAATTTATAGAAATGTCAACTTATACAGAAAGTGTATTGTATTGGGCATAAATTTCGGAAAGCATGGAAGTAGACCCCGCAAAAATTCATGTTATAGCTAAATTACCACCTCCAATCACGGTGAAAGGGGTAAGAAGTTTTCTTGACATGCCGGATTCTACATAAGTTATATAAGATTTTTCAAAAATTACTAACCCTCAAGTGCAACTTGAAAAGGACAAGAAATTTGAATTTACAACCGAATGCTTGAATGCTTTCGAATTAATAGAAAAATAATTATAAGACCTATATTAGTTTCACCTCTGAATTTAGAAAACTATTTGAAATGATAAGATGCCAATGATTATATATGAGTGTGCCTTTTTGGCAAAGATATGATAAGATTTTAAAGTTATATGCATAGCATAGTAAAACTCAAATAATGCCGAAATAAATTATATACATCGAAAAAGTAAATTATAGCGCTTTATATGCTTTTAATAAATTTCGGCCTTATCTATCAGAACTAAATAAATCATATACTGATCACTCTTTCTAAAGTATTTAATGCGAAAATGATTCTAAACCAAGATTAATTAGATGGATGTTATTAATGTAAGAATTGATTTTAGATATTAACAAAAGGAACCGATAATCAAATTGCCGATCATTTATCGCAGTAGAATACGTTGAATGAAAGTCTGATACCATAATGAAATTATGATATTTTCATGAACAACTGTATAACATAAAGGAGTTGAAAATACCTTGGTATGCCGATATAGTAAATTATATTGTAAGTGACATTTTACCACTTATGTTAACTTTGCAACAACAGAAAAATTCATTCACGATACTAAAACATACTTTTGGGTTGAACCATACTTATATAAGCAATGCGTATCTATTTATTAAGTCATGGGCTCTTATGAAGCAACTGAACCAATTATTCAAAAATGTCATGATTCTGATTTTGGAGGACATTTTGGGACAGATAAACTGCGTATAAAATTCGCAATTTGATTATACTCGACCTACTTATTTAGAGATGTATAAAGATATATAAAAACTCGCGATAAATGCCAAAGAGTAGAAATATATCAAGAATAAATGAAAATGCCTCTGAATTTTATATTAGAAGTCAAATTTTTTGCGTTTGGGGATTAGATTTCATGGGACTCTTTATTCCTTCATTCTTTGAAACTCATATATATTAAAGAGTTTTCGATAATGTTTCTAAATGGATCAGTTGCTTCACTTGTGGTGTGATGCTAAAAGTGTTTCAAAATTTTTAATGAAAAACATTAATGATTTGGAATGTCGAGAGTAATTATCACCGACGGAGGAACTCATTTTAGAAATAAATATATTCACAAACTAGTGTAAAATATAATATTATTCATAAGATAGCCACCGTTTATCATCCACAAAACTGCTGGATTAGCTAGTTTCTAATCGAGAGATTGCTTATTTTAGAAAAGTCTGAAACCCTAATAGATTGGACTGGTCTATAAGACAGACACTCCATTATGGGCATATTGTGATCGCTATAAAACTCGACTGAATGACTCCTCGCTGTGCTTATATATAAAAAACTTGCTACTTACCAAATTTCGAATTAGAACATAAAGCATACGGCGATTAAAGAATTTAATTAGTAATATGAAAGAAGTCAGAGAAGAGATTACATGGCAATTAAATGAATTAGAAGAATTAAGGAATGAATCATATGATAATGATAGATTTATAAAGAAAGGATGAAATTGTGGCATGATCGGAAGATTAATCGCAGAAATTTTCAACTGTGATGCTAAGCTTGCTATATAATACTAGATTAAATTATTTCCCCTGAAATTGAAATCTCGATTTTGTTAGACCTTTCACTATAACTCAAATATTTTCATATGAACTATAGAAATTGAAGATCTAAAACAGAACATAGATTTACAACGGATATGGCATAACCATATTTCAAAGGTAGAAATATCAAATTTTAAAGAGGTTTTAATGCTAATGAATTGACATTAAATCGAAATTAGGTCGGGATGACGATGTTGAACCAAGCGCTTTATCGGAGGCAACCCATAGTAGTCTTTTATTTTAATTATATACAAATTAGTGAGTCTGTAATATTAAAATAAATCTTACTATTCAATTTTTAATTAGAATCATCACAAATTCAAACCTATACGATGAGACCGAAAATATTCGACCAGAGGAATTGGGCAATTTTACCGAATCTCGCCGATGCCGAGCCGTAGCCTCGCCGACAGCGAGATCGCATGCCATATCTTTAAATCAGTTTTATAACTAGCTCGCCGACGGTGAGAAACTTCCCTGCCGATGGCGATAGCTTGAAAATGGGTCTCTTAAGTTTTATGTGCGGTTTCGGACGGTTCTAAAGCCATTTTTTTGTAGAAAACCATCCCAAATTCATTTTTACACTGTTTTCTTCCCTAGAAACGCCTAGAGACCATTCCTTTCAATCCGAAATGGCCACCAAATTCTTAGAAACCACAAAAACTGGAGTTTTCAACCGAAGAAAATTGTCTCTGGTTTTATATGCGCGTATTTTCAACAAAGTTTTGATGAAGAAGCGACTTTATTAAAGAAAGGGGATTTTTGTCAATGAGAGTAGAGAATTCCACCATAAAAATTGAAGAAATGATTCTGAAAAATGCATTGGGAAGTATTTTGTTATACGACATCCGCCGAGTTATTCCCGTAGTTAAAGAGTTTTACTCAATCTACATGCGATCAACAATGGAAGTGTCTACGTCGAGAAGATGGGTAACATTTACCCTTCAAGGGTAAATGAATTATTTTCTATAGAGAATACCCCCGTTCGTCATTATTCAAACTTTGTTCCTTCAAGATACAATATGAACGAGATTTATAGATACCTCGACCGACGAACCTCCGATGATCGGGAGTTGCGCGAAGACGGTATGTTAGTTTCTCTACATCACTTAACTTATCTCGAAGCATTGGCATTTCTTTTTCTCATCAAAATTATTACCCACTATGAGGGTAAATAAGGTTTCAAAGGAATGCGTTATATTAAATTATTGTATTCAAATTGACTAGCTATCGATGTTGGATCAATTATAGTAAAGTCTCGCATTGGGATTGATTGTGCATGAGTCGCTTCATGGATCGACACCCATCGACTATATTTGCTTTATGCAGTCGCACTAAGCTTGCTTTAGGTACCGGAAAAGGTACTTTATTATGGGAAACCACTGACCCTATGGATATGTTTCCAACTTTGGATAACAATGATGAGATTACCGTTATTTCGATAGAGCATCAGCGAACAATCCTTTAGTGAGGCCCCTTACTGATAAAACAAATTTCATTCTGAAAAAGATTAAAGGATTAGAGAAAAGTCATAAAACGTGATGAATTCCATCGATATCTCCGATATATTCGATCACATTGACCGGAGGATGAAGGAGCACTTTGATCATACCGGACAATCTGTGAGGCCAGCTTTATTCATTTACCGAGAGCGTAAAGGGTGGATTTGATGAAGAATCTATCGCGTAATTCCCTTTCGTACCTTTCTACAATCTATTTGTGCACTCCGCATCACATCAAAGAATACGTAGAGGATGTTAGTCTCTGCATAATCGAGGAGTAGTAAAGATTTCTATCTTACAAGTTATATTTGTGTGTATATATGTGTTGATCTTGATTTAGATTTTACTATGAGATGAACTTAATTCGATCATCTTTCGATTATATGAGATTATAGATTTATTGTTGTGTCTCAGCATTTAGTATAGTGGTTTGGAATGCGATGCCGAGTATTATGGATTTGGACATTTAAGTTAAGTATGTTGTTAGTTGTTAGTGTGAAGTTTGTAAGTCTCATGGATTTCATATATAAAGTTATATTGTTTATGTTGTGTGAACTTTTAGAATATATATCTAATCTTTATACTAAATTATCAAATTAAGTGGATCGGAAGATTAATTAGTACCGAGGTTGAAAATGATCAAGAATTTCAAAAATTTAAATTTTGGGAGCTTGCCGACGGCGAGAATTAGCCCACCGACAACAGATAAAAGCCTCGCCGCCGAAAATGATCTCGCCGACGGCGGATTTTTCCCGAAACTTTTGCCTCTCACAATTAATTAGCTCGCCGATTTGTGAGAAAATCTCGCCGATACGAGATCGCAAAATGTCCTATATTTCCGACTACCAACCGATAATATTCATCATCCCCTTCCTCAAAACTTCAAAAAAAACCGACTCAGTGGCTCGTGAGATCTTGGATTTGAGGTGGTTTCAACAATTTTTCGACATCGGATTTCATCTCCCTTTGGTAAGTGCATCACTCATATGCAAAAATTTTCTATTTTCACCATGAATTTCTTCTACATTGGGAAATTTTGAAAAAATTGAAATATGGAGAAAATACTTAAGAAATTCATGTAGATCGATTTAAATGGATTTTAGTTGCTATAGGAAGCCATTTTGCATTAATTGAAGTTTAGTTATATTTTTTATGATTTACGTATCAAAATGGCTCAATTAATAAAAGAGAAGAATCGATTACGACGAAACTCGCTTTCAGGACGTGGCACAATCAAGATATTTTCACAATATCTGCCGTAACATGCATTCAAGATCGAGTTTTCAAAAGTCCCTGAGGAGAAGTCGAGTGAATAATTAAAGAAAGAGGATGGGAAAATTTATGTTTCGTGACCAATAGAGCCGCTGTAGAAGTGGTAAAGGAATTTTTATGCAAACTACACAGCCGAAGATGCACCCGCTTAAGGTTAGAGGATTTGTTGAATTCGGGCCACGCAAGAATAAATGCTTATTACATGGTACGAGACACCTACACCGTTGAGTATGATACATTTGGAACTATGGAAGGACCACTGGAAGAGGTGATCGACTTTCTCACCGACGGAAAGGAGTTTGGAAATGAAGTACGAGAACTAGTAAACTTTCTTCTATGTCAATGCATCATCTAAAGCCTGGCACTATTTTTTATTTGTTCTACATTGTTACCTACTTACCACCATAGTGAGGTAACAAGAGATAGAGTAGTTCTGAATTTTTGTATCCATAACCAAAAAAGTATTAATGTGGGAAATATAATTTATAAGAATATATTAGCCACATCAAGAAGTGAAAGTGGAGGAGGACTAGGACATCTCGGTTCATTTATGCACTCTCCCAATTATCCTAAGTGTAGGCAAGATGATGAGGAATGGGTGGAGCCAATGAAACCCATTACTTCCGGCTAATATTAAAAAATATGAATCCCACAAAGGATGGAGATCCGGAACAAGGAGCTATGTACCTTCTTCAAGGTAGATACCCTCTGCTCGCCATGACCCTCCTCTGCCGCACTTACCCTTCATGATTTGATGAACGAGTCGTACCCTACATAGAAAGAGTTTTGAAAAATTGGAGAGAACATGCGAAAGGAAGTTCGAGCATATGGACCAAACGACTGAGGCCTTTCCTGAGAGAAGACATGATTATGATAGTGAATATCTCCAAAGTGATATCTCGTATCACGAAATAGCATATTATGAGGCCGAACGTCGTTGGCGGTGGAGAGAGGTGAATTAGATGTTGTCTTTCCCGAATGCCCCCGCTAATACGTATCACCGCTCAAATTTCTTCTCACCAAGATCGTGAGATGATATAGTTTGGGATTTTTGATGTCAAGATTGTGAGAGACTTTATTTGGTTTGTTTAGATTAATTGTTATTTTAAGAACTTTATTACTTTGTGTGTAATTGTTATGTACTTTCTACGGACTGCGGAGTTGGTGTGTTTGTTTTTTAAATTGCTTAAGTCATATGTTAGACTTTTTATATATGTTAAATTAGTATGTAAATTCTTTAAGGTAGCATGTTAGTTTTTCTTTAAATGCTGTTTAAGTTTTATAAATTGTGAACTTTAATTTTATATTGTTTTAGTAACCCGGGATTGATGTAATAGTTGATTAAGTTTTAATCTCGTTTGTGTTTTTATACTTATTTCAAAATTTCTTTACCAAGCACCCTCTTTTAAATACTATATATGTGGAAGAATACTAACAAATACGTGTTCTTTAAATAATGAAAAAGCCTGCAAAAATTTCAAGGAAAGGAAATAGATAGAAAAGGAACTGAAAACCAAATTGCTGATCATTTGTCTAAAATTAAAAATGATATTATTTCAGAAGAAAATATAAATGAGAAATTTCCTGATGAATCTTTATATGTTATTCAAGGATGCAAAACACCTTGGTATGCTGATATTGTTAACTATTTAGTTAGCAATATTTTACCTTATGAATTGGATAAAAAATTTATTAAGAAATTTAAATATGATGCTAAATCTTATATTTGGGAAGATCGTTATTTATTTAAAATTGGAAAAGATTCTATAATTCGAAGATGCGTACCTTATGAGGAAACTTTTGCTATTATTCAAAAATGTCATGATTCCGATTTTGGAGGACACTTTGGCATAGATAAAAGCTCGCATTTAAAATTTTAAATTCTGGATTTTATTGGCCTACCTTATTTAAAGATGTGAGACATTATGTGAAAACATGTGATCGATGTCAAAGGATGGGAAATGTATCTCGGGAAGGATGAAATGCCTTTAAACTATATATTGGAAGTTGAAATTTTTGATATATGGGGTTTAGACTTTATGGGACCATTTGTTCCATCATCCGGAAAAATTTATATTTTATTAGCGAGTTGATTATGGTTCAAAGTGGATTGAAGCTGTTGCTTTACCAAACTGTGATTCCAAAAGTGTTTCTAAATTCTTAATAAAAATGATATTTTCAAGATTTGGAATGCCTAAGGTAATTATCACTGATGGAGGAAGTCATTTCAGGAATATAAGAATTCAATCATTATTACAAAAATTTGGAATCAAACATAGAATTGCAACTTCTTATCACCCACAAACAAGTGGAATGGCTGAAGTATCAAAAAGAAAAATTAAAAGAATTTTAGAAAAGTCTGTTAATCCTAAAAGACTTGATTCTGCATTATGGGTTTATAGAACAGCTTATAAGACACCAATCGGAATGTCACCTTACCGTTTAATTTATGGTAAACATTGTCACTTACCTGTTGAAATTGAACATAAAGCTTATTAGGCAATAAAGGAGTTTAATTTTAATTTGAATAAAGCAGGAGAAAAGCGATTATTGCAATTGAATGAGATGGAAGAGATAAGAAATGAATCATATAAAAATGAAAGAATTTATAAAGAGAAAATGAAGATGTTACATGATAAGAAAATTTCAAGGAAAATTTTTGAGTCTGGACAAGAAGTATTACTATTTAATTCTTGTTAAAAACTTTTCCTGGAAAATTAAGATCTAAATGGATTGGACCCTATATAATTGAGAAAGTATACCATTATGGAGCTGTGGATATTAAAGACCCCAAAACAGGAAAATTTTTTAAAGTAAATGGATTAAGATTGAAGCCTTATTTGGGAGATATTAAAATGATTTATAAAGAGGCTTATGAATTGAGTCAACTCGATTAAAGATTTACTTAAGTCGAGTCGACGATGTTAAACCAAGCGCTTTGTGGGAGGCAACCCATAATAATCTTTTGTTTTGAGTGTTGTTTTTAATGTAAGGTTATGCCTCGATCTTGACTAATTTTATATTACTTTAGAAAAATTTGATGCTTATAAGTCTTTGTTGACTTAAGTCGAAGTTTATTTTGAAGTATGTAAGATTTATAAATTGGATCACTCTATGAGTAAAAAGGAGATCAAGTTAACCTTCATTATGATTGCTTACAATTTGTGTTATTGAGTCTAGATTACTCTTACCAGTATAATTTACCTATCTTGGAGAACGAAACATTGAAATTTGACAATTAGGCGAAACTGAGTTGAACATAGTTTCGGCGCCTAGGCGCCAAGATTCGGCGCCTAAGCGCCAGAGTTAAACTCTGTATCAATAGGTCCGGCGCCTAGGCGCCAGATTTGGCGCCTAAGCGCCATGGTTACTGGGTCGTGCAAAAACAGAAAATTTTCAGTTTTTCACACGAATTCCACCTTTAAATCAACCCATCTTCATCCCTAACCATCAAGCAATCAAAGTTACGTCCATTACACTTCATTCTTGAGAGATTTGAGAAATTTTTGAAGAAATGGAAGGAAGAAAACATGGAGAAGAGGCTAGGGAAAAGGTCTCAAAGGATCCTCAACCCTACTTCAATGGTTTCATCGCGGTAAGTTTAGAGAAAATTTCTAGTCATTTGGATAAGTTTGAAGCGGAGTTTAAAAGCATTGGAGATCGCCTTCATGAGATGTTTCATCAGATTGAACATCTAGAATGGTAGATGAAACTTCAATTTGATCATTTTGCGGCTTATCAAGATGCTCAAGTTGAAATGTATGCGAAGAAAAAGTGGATTGACGAAAAGACGGCTACTGATTTCCCTAGAGCGTTAGTGTTCTTTCCAAGTGGAATACACAATTTCCCTTGTGAAGATTAGAGTATTATGGTAATGAAATCATTATTGTCTGGTTTGTTGAGTCAATGTATCGATGTAGTGAATCGATTGTGTTTGTTTGTGTATTTGCTTTCATGTTCAATATGTGTTGTTTTTGCTTAGAAATTGTTATGTTTGATTGTGAATTAGGAATTTGAATCAAGTATGATACTTATCTGGAATATATTGAGCCAATATTGAAGATTATAAATGGAATTTAGTGAAGTTTGATTTAAACTTTATGTTTGATTGGTGGATTTAATATTTAATTTTTAAAAATTTTGAAAAATGTTTTGGAAGTTAGAAACTGAAGTTCTACTCTAATGTGAATAATTGGAAGATGAATTTATGAATTTTGGTGGAAAATTAAATTTAAAAATAATTTTTTGTGAAAGGCAAGTCTGGCGCCTAGGCGCAAGAATTCGGCGCCTAAGCGCCGGTTCGGCCTGTACCCAAAAAATTCCTTAAATACGCCCAAAAAGCCATTATCGATGCCTAAGCCTTCTTCTTCCTCTATTTTTTGCGAAAATCAGCCTTTAGAATCCATTTTGAGGTCAAAACATCAAGGATTTGGGCGCGAAACCACTCGATTTCTTCGTCTCAGGGTCAGATCTACACTTTAAACCATTTATTTTCAATTTTCACCATAGATTTCCCTAGGTTTTGCTAAGAACCGAAATTTTGAAAAAAAAATTTGAGTTTTAGTGATTTCTTTGGATTTTTGAACTTATTTTAAGTTTTCTAAACTTAAAAAGAGTTTAAATTTTTAATTCCTAAATTTGTTCTTGTTTTCTTTCACGTTTAGATGGATCCGAAATCTAAACGCGGGAAAGCGCGAGACAACTTCAATAGCAGCAAATTTTCATCTGCGGCTGCGCATTTCCGATTCCACAAATTTGCGACGTCGAGGAAGTTCATTTCAGAACGAAGTTTCTATCATCCAGAGGAGATGATTGAAAACACTATCATTGTACACAACTGGCAAAGGTTCTGTTATTTCATTGTTGTTGCTGTTATTCCTATAATTCGAGAGTTTTATACAAATTTTCTGGATGCTGAAGATTATGAAGTTTTTGTCAGAGATATCGGAGTAGGATTTACTCCTGAAAGAATCAATGTATTTTATGGTCTGCCACCAACTATAGAGGGCCACTATTCTGGATTATCTCCATCCGAGGGAGATTTAGATATGATCATTGCTTATTTGAGTGACGGTACTGGATCTTGGAAGATCAGGAACGGAAAAAGGGTAAACTTCAAATCCTCCAAGTTAAATGGTATTTCTAAAGCATGACACTATTTTATTTCTGCAAGATTGTTACCTTCCAACCACTTGAGTGAAGTGACTAGAGATCGAGCGATCTTAAACTACTGCATTTAGGAAAGGAAGCCTATTGATGTCGGCAGTATTATTTATGATTCTGTGGATTCTACTGCGAGATCCAGCACTTCTGTTGGACTGGGATTCCCATCTCTGATTTATTCCTTATGTATTAGTAATGGAGTCACTGCAGATATTTCAGAGGAAAGGTTGAAGACTACTAAGCCGATTGGTCAGGAGAGTATTAGCATATATGATCGTCTTCGAGGGAAGAGATCGACTGCTCCTTCTTCTTCTGCACCCACTCCAGGTAGACCTTCTACTTCGCAACCTTCTACTTCTGCTGAGCCACCATGGAGTTTCTGGGAGTCAATGCATGATCAGTTTATAGAGCAACAGCATGAGTTATTTCAAACTCACTGCAGAGTTGATACTATTGATAGGAAACTTGATCATTTATCTGATTATACCTAGAGGAAGAGTAGCTATGATGCTGAGTATATTGAATCCCTCGTCAGATTTCTGAAGGGTGAGCATGATGTTAGTTTCCCTACTTTTCCTAGTTTCACACCATTTGTTGATCCTAAGGATGTTGAGTTTTCCTTTGGTGATGATGATGATGATGAGGCTACAGCCAGTGACTAGTAGTTGATAGATATCTATGTTGTGCTACTTTATTGTTAGTTTGTTTTGTTTGGTTTGTTGGTTTGTTTGATGTTTGATGTACGTTGATTTGTTATGTACCTGTGTGGATTGATTAGTGTTAAGATTCTATTGTTAGAATATTCTTAGTATATTGTGTTTGAGACTGAGATTAGAGTTAATTTCTGATATGTTTGTTTCAGTCTACTGTTTAGTAATTAGTAATTTTGCTCTGCTTTTATTTTGTTTTAAATTTAATATAATCATAAAAATTAGCTTGCCTACTTTTTTTTATACATGCTTCAATTTTATCTTTATTATTCATAAAATCATGATTAGAAGTAAATTTTTCTTTTAAGATCGTTTTTACATACTTATAAAAATTTCCTTTTTAAAATTTTGATTTTTTTCTCTCATACTTTCAAATTTTCATTTTATACCAAAACTTAAGTTAGGGGGAAGGGAAAATACATTCAAATTTAAATTTTATTTGTCCTTAAAGAGCTAATATTTTTTTAAAATAAAAACTTTTTAACATAGCTTAAGGAATGAAGAATCTATTTAAGATTACTTTTATTTTTGAAATTATAAACAATTTAGTGAAGTTAACCAAAATTTTAATAACTTTGATTGATTTTAAGAATAGAATTATTTAACTTAAAGAAGAATAAGATTAAGGAATTTTTTATTCATGGTAGAAATAATGGAATTTTAGAAGTATTAAGTAATAAAAAATTATCACTTGAAAAAGAAAAGATTGAAAATCTTTTTGAATTTTTATTCAGGTTATAATAATTAAGTGGAAATGTATAAGTTTTGAAAATATAAGTTAAGGATAGTGAAGTTCAAAATCATTAACAGGCTATCCAGATATAGTAATCCTCTATATATATATATATATATATATTAAAAAAAGAAAAGAAAAAAAAGAGAAAAAAGAAATAAAAAAAGAAGAGAAGAGGGGAGAAGCTTGAGGAAATGCCTAATAAAAAATTGGCTTCACTTGAATTATCTTATAGAAGGAAAACTAGTTACATATTTTACTTAATTTTTATGCATGAATCTTTATTTAAGAAAAGGATTTTCAAGAAAATCTTTTTCTTGTAACAAATCTATGAGATCTTAATATAATAAACTTCTATTATTTTCAAAATGAATGAAAACTTTGAAATCTTATGATTTGGTAGTTGAATATTCTTTAAATTCTTAAAATTAAACCTAGTTAGTGAAATTGAGTTAATAATTTGCTAAAGACTTTATAAAATCAAAAATTATACGTAATCTTAAATATTTATCTTTTATTCCAAAAGGTTATACATTTTATATAGTAAAAATGGTTACTTGAGGACAAGTAACATTTAAGTTTGAGGGATTTTGATCCATAAAGAAAATATACCTATTTTTATGCCTTGATTTTTATCAATTTCTAAGGACATTATGCTTTAATGAAAGGTATTTTTGTGTTTTTGGATGTAGGTGATGTAAAAAGGTCCTAAAGAGGAAAAAGGGTGAAAAAGGAGAAAAAAGGAGCAAAAATGGAGCAAAATACAAGAATTATAAAAAATTATGGCTTGGCGCCTAGGAGCCAGAAGTTGGCGCCTATGCGCCAGACGCGATGCAAAAACTGTCAAGTTTTTGACTACTTTTGGACGGTTATTTTGACGGAGTAAGCGGTTATTGGACATTCTAGAAGACTGGCAGTTGTTCCTTGATAATATGACATGTGATACATTGCATTTGGACGCTCCAAAACGGTTTTAATCGCGAAGAGGTGTGCGAAGAACTGGACGCGGTGTCCGGCGCCTAGGCGCCAGATTCCGGCGCCTAGGTGCCAGATTCCAGCGCCTAGGCTCCAGACAGACCTTCTAGAAGATTCATTGAATGTGGAAATGTTTTGAAGAGGTGCCTCAAGGCAACCCTTGAAGCCTATAAATAGGAGTCCACTCCTTCAGAAAAACGTGCCCCCCATTGTAAACCTTATCTCTTATCCACTTTAGGATCTCTCATCCTTAGAGGGAGAAATAGAGAGAGAAATTTAGGGCCACGTTTATTTAGTTTAGTGAGTTTATTTTCAAGTTGTTGCATCTGGAGTTCATTACACTGTGGAGTCAGTAGGAATAAGAAGATCTGTAGAAGGAGTATTTGAGATAAGTATTTTATTGTTGATTCAAAGTTTATTTATTATGTTTTGCTGTTTATATTCAATGTGTTTTAAGTAGTTAGTTTACTTTCTTCCTTCAATTATGAAAAGATAAATAAGATAATATAAAATTCAATGGAGAATTGAAAATCAAAATATTTTCAAAACATTGTGATGATATTAAATACCTGATCTTACTTTACTTTTTAATTTGGCCATTTAAATTGTTAAAACCTGTTGAAGAGTTTTTGAGACCTAGAAGGAAAAGAACTCTTAACTTATAGATATCACATGAATCCTTGGGTAGTCGAAGGCCATGCACGGGCTATTCAAGGTGAAGTGCAAATAAATAGGAAGATAAGATTTAAAAGGGCGTAGAATTGATAAGTTTTTAGAGTGACAGACTAAATTCTTATATTTTGATTTATAGATAAGGAAAGGGTCACTAGTAGGGCTGACCATAGCCACCCTTGGACATCTAGTAGTGTGAGCCTAGATTAACCCATTCTACTAACAATACATCCGGACCTGATCTGTAGATTAGCCAATGTTCTTTGCGCCTGGATCAAAGGGTAAAGAATAGGAATGCTTCTATTTGGCACAATACCATAAAATAGATTCTCCAACGAATATTAAATTATCTTAAAAATCTTGGATTAATTGAAAGGATGAAAGTTGTTTAATTTATATAGTTTTCACAAAATCATTTTCATATTATTGTTTTCTTTACCTGCATCTAGTAAATTAAAAGTAATTTATAGTTAGATTAAAATATAAAAAAGATTTTGAAATACAATATTTAAAAATTAATTACCATTTTTCCCCGTGGGATCGATACTGGGGTCTTTGTTTCAAAGCCCTATATTACTTGAAACGATACGTATACTTGCGTAGTACCCCTAGTGTGTAAAATATTTTCTAAAATTTTACAACATTTTGATTTTATACACTAGCCACTATTTATAAATTAGGTCAAGTTTTTGGCCATCTTTTGGAAGCAAATAATACTGCGTTATTGCGGGTCGGGTCAATGGCCATTAACAGTCCCTGGCACCGTCAGAGCCTTTAATGGGCATTCTCTGCGCCCAAAAATTTTACTCTCAGGATGCTGGCATCGTCGGCGCCCTATCAGGAGCCTTAGGCGCCCATTCTATGCAGCTCCACCGTTTTGCTCTGTTTAGCTCCGTTTTAGTTTTGCCCCGTTTCAGTTGCATTGCGTTCCTAACAGATAGGCCTACAAAATATTTATTTAAAGTGTAATCTCATTCAAAAATAAGCAAGAAGTATCAAAGAGATTAAGCATAGCAAGACTTATCGAAATGTGTCAGGCCAAAATTTGCTTTCTTGCTCGTTTTTCTTAAAATTGAACCATTTTTTTATATTTACTCTCCAAAAGTCCATTTCTTGTACCTAAAACAAAAAACATGCAAAATTCCTTCCTTGAAAGTATAATATCATTAAAATTAAGCATAAAATATATTTAAAAAATCAAGCAGTTTTTAGGCGTGTCAACTCCCCCAAACTTAACTGTTATTTGTCCTCAAGTAACACTATAACTTTAAAAATAAAATATGTTGAATTTTGATTGTGGGTTTCAATAGAGTTTCATATAATCTCATCTAAAAAATATTATTGTGTAACATAGGAGAAATTCTAGCAAATTAACCTAGGACTAGAGTGTAAGAATATCTCATATTCAACTTAAGAATCCTGATTTTCTATTTACTTCATTGAAATTTGTCAAATTAAAGATTCAAAGAAACTATAAAAATAGAATTTAAGCACCTTGTCTATACCCATTTGACCAATACTCTTTCGAAATAAGAATAAGCTTAGGATAGTTTTTAAGTTTATTAATTTAAAAAGATTCAAGCGAAATCTATTTTTGATTAGGCTTCTCCTCAAGTTTCTCCTCACATATTTTCTTTTCACTTCTCTTTTCTTTTCGTTTTTTTTTTCTTTTCTTTCTTTTGGGATTATTTTTAATCCTTTTTTTTCTCTTTTTTATCTGAGGATTACTATATCTGGATAAGCCTTTAATAATTTTGAATTTCACTATCCTTTTTCTAATGTCCAAAACTCAAAACATTCCTTCACTTTTTAAAAGTGTAAGTATTAGTTTGTAAAATGTTTTAATAAATGCTCAATTCTTATTAAGTATAAATCTAAGAATCTTAGTTTTCAATTATTCTGCTCCTTTCAACCATAAATAGCAGAATCATTTTTCCAATGTTTCGTACAAAATATCTTAACTCTAAAACAGTTTCTTCACATAGAATTTCAACTAAGTTATTTTTTAACATTCCTAAAATTAAAGTTATAGTAACCTAAAAATAACACCACATACCACAAGTCATTTTAAAAGTGATATTAAATTAAATATGGGCTACTTAGGACAAATAAAGTTATATATTTTTTAATCTTTCTTCCTCTGAAACTTGAATTTTAAAATATTTTGCAATTAATTCCATAAAAGATAGCATAAAGAAAAAGTAAAAGTTGAATCTACTTCTACAACATCCCATCAAATTTATATACATGCATAATCAATATAAAATGACTGCAGGAGAAAATAAATCTAGCCTAAAACATGCTCGCAATTATATTAAACTAAAAGGAAGTATACTCACTTTAAATTTTATTTTTCTTCCCCACAAACTTGAATTTTAAAATATTTTGCAATTACTTCCATAAAATATAGCAGAAAGAAAAAGTAAAAGTTGAATCTACTTCTACAACATCCCATCATATTCATATGCATGCATAATCGGTATAGAATGACTGCGGGAGAAAGTAAATCTAGCCTAAAACATGCTTGCAATAATATTAAACTAAAAAGAAGTATACTCACTTTAAAATTTTATTTTTCTTCCTACCCTTAGACTTGATTTTTAACATATATAACATTTAGTACAAAAAATATAAGCAGGAAGAAAAATAGTTTAGATATTCTATCTACCACAAATGTCTATAAAAGTATCTACAAGTATTCATTAAGATAGAACAATATGTAGCAGAAAGTAAATCTAAACTAAACATGCCAGAATGAAATTGACTAAACAAATGTCTAACTAGCATAGCAGCTATCAGAATAGGAATAAAAAAAAAGTTCTTCAATTCTTATATAAAGCTGTGACAGAAACACAAACACACATAATAAATGAGGTCAATTCTTCCAATAACTTATCACTTCTCACTAATCGACTTCCAATTTCTAACAGAATCACTACACTAATAAATTAGGTACTTTTTAAATAATTTTATATAGTATAATCCAAAAGATAAGATTATCCCTAATATATTGGCTCCTAGGCACTGATCTTAGGCATCATCTATTCCCCTTAATTAAACACCTCTAACAGTTATAAATCGTAGTGTAAGATCATCCACATGTTATTAATCAAATAGGTTCATGAATATTATCAAATGAAATCAAACTCAGAGAAAAGAAGTAACAAAATTGAGATGGAACTATCACTGTTCAAATTCATGATATCTCTTGTAAGACTCAAGTCCTGGTAAGACCCGAGTCGTAGTAGACTCATCAATAAAACTACTACAAGAGAACATACAAGTCTAGCCATAATAAGAAGTTAAAGAATCACATTCCATTATCTCTTGCTATTATACCCCCTCTATCAGTCTCTCATTCTCCTTTTCTCTCTTTATATCTTTCTCTCTAACTCACCCATGCTCTCTCACTCAATCTCTCTCACATCTGTTCTCTTGCTATCCCTTTTCTCTCTATCTTTTATTTCACTCTATCATTCTCTACTACTAAGTCTTTCTCTTTCACTCTTATAATCCTTCTTCCCTTCCTCTGTCCTTCACACTCTCTACATCTCTACCCTCTGTCTTTGTCCCTCGATCTCACCCTCTCCTTCTTTCTCACTTAATCTCTCCCTCCCTCCCTCTCTCATCATCTTTCTATCTCCCTCTCTCTTCTCTCACTCTGCCTTTCATCCCCTTCCTTTCACATATTCTCTTCTCTCTCTCTCGCTATGTATCTTTCCCTCCCTCACTCACTCACTAGATCACACTCTATATTCTTATCTATCTCTTTTCCCCTCTATACCTCACTTTCTCTCTTTCAATCTCTCCACAATTTTCTCCTTTTTGCTCTCTATCCCCCACTTTCCCACTCTCTCTCCCTCTCTATCTCTCTTTCTATCACTTCATTGTTCTCTCTCCTTCTATCATGTCTTTATATCATACTCTATTTCCCTATTCCCTTGCTCAGTCTCTTATCTCTTTCTCTTTTTCCTTTTCTTATTTATCTCTATCATCCTTCCCTCTCTTTCTTTCTATCTCCTCACTCTCACACAAATGCACACATTCTCTATCTATCTCCTCACTCTCTCCCTCTCTCTTTCCCTCTCTCTCTCTCTCTCTCTCTCTCTCTCTTATACCCTCCCTCTCTTCCTCCCTCCCTCCTTCCCCATCCCTTCCTCACTCTCACACACTTTCTATCTCACTCTTATTCTCTCTCACTATCACTCTTACTCTCTCTCTCTCTCTCACTCAATCTTGCTCAATTTTCTTCCCTCTCTCTTACTTGCGCTATCTTCCAGTCTATCCCCCCATCTCTCTCTATCTTCCTCTCTCACTCTGTCACATGGAGCCCTTCTCTCTATATCTTTTTCTCTCACTTTATATCCTATATCACTTGCTATTGTACTCCCTCTCACAGTCTCTCATTCTCCTTATTTCTCTTAATATCTCTGCTTCTACTCTCACATGCTCTCTCACTCACTCTCTCTCACATCTCTTTCCCTTCTCTCTCTCACTTATATTTCCCTCTATCATTCTCTACACTAACCCTTTCGCCCTCTCTCTTATAATCTCTCCTTCTCTTCCTCTCTCCTTCCAACTCTTTTAATCTCAATAGCTCTCTTCGTCCCTCGATCTCTCCTTCTTGATCACTCATTCTCTCCATCCCTCCCTCTCTCACCCTCTTTCTCTCTCACTCTCTCTTCTCTCACTCTTATAAACCTCTCACTCGCTATGTTCATTCCCTTCCTTTCTCACTTTCTCTTCTTTCTTTATCGCTTTTTATCTCTCTCTCTCACTCTGTTGCTATGTCTCTCTTTTCCTCCCTCTCTACCTCACACTCTATCTATCTATCTCTCTTTGTTTTCCTCTATACATTTCTTATTCTCTCTTTTATTCTCTTTAGCACTTTTTCACTTTTTACTTTTTGCTATGTCTCTCTTTCTTTTTCTTCATTGTTCTCTTTCTTCTTCTCTCATGTTTTTTCTATCTTACACTCTTTCTCTATTCACCCACTCTTTCCCTCTTATCCTCCATCTCTCTCTCTTACATTCTCTATTGCATCTTCTTGCTCCCTTCCTATCTCACCTTTTCTATCTATATTTGTTTTTATCTCCACCAATAATTTTCTTTCTCTCTTCTATCCACATTTCTCTTTCTCTCCATTTTGCTCTTCCTCATCTCTCACATACATTATCTCTCTTCTCTCAATCTTGTTCCCTCCCTCCCACTACCTTTCTCTCTCTCACTGCTCTATCTTACACTCTCTCATACAGTTTCTCCCTCATTCTCTATCTCTCTCTTTAACTCTCACACTCTCTTCTTCATCTTTCTCTTCTCTCTTCCCAGCAAATGGAGGGCAAGAGAGAGTGATGCAGGGAGAGAGAAGAAGAGAAAGAAAGGGTCACAGAGAGAAGAAGAAAGAGAAATGACATATATGGAAAGAGAGTTATAGGGAGAGAGAGAGATGATAAGAGAGGAAGAGAGGGGAAAAGAGATAAAGAGAGAGGAGTAATGTGTGAGAAGAGATAGAAGAGCAAGGGGAGCAAGAGATAGGCATGAGTGTGAGAAAGGAAGAGAGATAACACATAATAGAGAGAGGTAGGGAAGGAGGAAGGGGCAAAAAAAGGATAGAGCGAGTGAGAGGGAGAATGAGAGTGAGATGGAGGCAGAGAGAAATTAGTGAGAGAGAGAAATAGAGAAAAGAGGATGAGAGAGAGAAAAGAGCACCGTGAGAGAGGAAGAGAGAATAATTGAGAAAGATGGAGACAGTTAGTATTAAAACAAGAGAGAGGAAGAAATAGATGAAGAGATAGAAAGATAGAGAGTGAGAGATATTACAAAAAGTGAGAGAGGTTGGGGTAGAGAGGGAGAACGAGTGGTAGAGAAAGTAAAAAATTAGAAAGAAATAATAGGTGGAGAGAGAGCAAGAGAGTGATTTCATAAGAGAGAAATAGATATGAGCAAATAGAATAAAGAAAATAAATTGAGAAGTGAGAGTGAGAGAGAGATGGGGGAAGAGAGAGAATTAGATGAAAAAAGAGTGAGAGAGGAGTGAGGGAAGAGAAAGATTAAAATGGGAGAAGTGAGGAAGAGGAGTTGACTGAGGGAGAGAGTGAGATAGAGATTTGGATGGAAAGAGAAAGAAACATAAAGAGAGAATAGATAAGTAGAGAAGAGAAAGAGAAGGTGAGTGAGAGAGAAGGGGTAGAACAAGAAAGATGCGTGTGGGAAAGAGGTTAAAGGGGAAGAAAGAGAAGAGGTAGAGGGGGAGTGATGATAAGGTAGATGTAGAATAAGAGAGAGATTGATGGACAGTGAGGTAAGATAGATAAAGAGAGAAGAGAAGAGGAGAGGAGAGATGGGGGGATAGTGATATGAGTGAGAAGTGAAAGATACTGTGAGAGAGAGGGAAAATACAAAGAGTTAGAGAGAGAGTAGGAAGGAAAGAGGGAGGGCAAGAGAGAGAGATAGAGAGAGTGACATAAAGAAAGGAAGGGAGAATGAGAGTGAGATGGAGGAAGAGAGAGGAAGAGAGATACGAAGAGAGAGAAAAGAGAGATATGAAAAGAGAACTTCTCCATGAGAGAGAATGAGTGAGAGGGTTGGAAATCACAAGAGTGGGCGGGGGTGTTGAGAAAGAGTGGAAGAAATAATGAGAGAGAGAAGAGAAATAGAGAGTAGAGAGAGCAAGACAGTTACAGGGTGAGATAGTGTTGGTAGAAGAGGAAGAGAGGGAGAAAGAGAATATGTGAGAGAGATAGAGATAGGGATGGAATGAGATCATGATAGATCTAGAGAGAGCAAAAGAGAAACAGAGAAAATAGTAGGTTGGGGAGATAGATGAGTATGAGAAAGAGCTTGAAAAAAGGAGATATGATGAGGCAGATAAAGAGAGAGATATATGATAGAGAGAGGGTGATCAAAAGTGAGAGGAAAGGAGATGAGAGTGCTTGAGGGGATTTATTTAAGAGAGGAGAGAGAGTGGGAGTGAGTGAGAAGAGAGAGCAAGATAGAGGGAAAGAGTGAGAGAAATGGAGAGTTAGGGAGGGAGAAAGTGATGAAAGGAGGGAGAGCAAGAGTGAGGGGGGAAAAGACAGGGAGAGAGGGAGGAAGGGAGGGAGAGTGTGAGTGAAATGGTGGTAAAGTGAGGGAGAGAGTGAGAGAGCGAGCAAGAGAGAAGAATGAGAGAGAAAAGATTTATCTCTCTTTACTGTCTTATATCTCTGTGTCTTCCATCCCTCTACTTTCCTCCTTCTCTTTTGTTCTGTCCCTTATCTCTTTCTCATGCACTCTATTCTCTTCCTTCTCCTCTCCTCTCATTATATCTCTCTCCCACTTCTCTCTATCTAGCTATCTATCTCCTCTGACTGTCTCTCTTTTTCTCTCTCTCAGCATGTCACTTCCTCTCTCTTGCATTCTCTATACCGTCATCTCTCACCCTTTCTCAGCTGCACTCTCTCTCCCTCTCCAAATCTCATTCTAACTTTGTATCTCTCTCTTCCACATTTTTTTACTCTCTCACTTTCTCTTTCCTCACTTCTTATTACTCTCTCCCTCTCATCCCTCACTATCTATTTCTCACTCTCGCTGTCTCTCTCTTGTAATATTTTATATCTCTCTCTCATTCTCTATCACTCTTTTAACCCTCTATATCTCTCTCATAACAACTATGTTGCTCTCTCTCCCTTTTTGTATTTCTCTGTCTCATTCCTGCTCACCAAACCATTCTATCTCCCTCTCACTCGCTCTCATGCACACACTCTCTATCTCGCTTTTTTTTTGCTCTCTCTTTCTCTCTCACCATCTCACCTTATACTTTTCTTCTCCATCTCTTGTACTCTCTCTATCTCTCTCTCACTCTCTCCCCCCATGTCCTATTCGTTCACTCTTACTATCTCTCCCACTCTCTTTATCTCACACTCTCTCCCCCTCCACCATTTCTAGCTCAATCTCTCACACTCTCGCCCTTTATTTATCACTCACTCTCCATATCTCTCTTTCTTTTATTTTTTTCTCATTTTTATCATTCTTTGTCCCCTCTCTCTTGCTCTGAATATCTCTCCCAATCACTCTCTTATTATCGCTTCCTTTTGTTATGTCTCTCTTACTGTCTTTCTCTCTCCTTTTTATATCTCACTTTCTTCCCCTTCTCTCGCTCTAGTTCCCTCCATCTCTCTATCACTCACTGTCCCTCTCTCTATCTCTCTCCTTCTCTTTCCCCTTCTCTAGCTCTCTCCTCTCTCTCCATCACGCTGAATCTCTCTCAAAATCACTCTCTCATTTTCTTTTGTTTGTTATCTCTCTCGTGCTATCTTACTCTTACCACTCCATTGACTGAGATAAAGAGATAGAGTTTTGGAGAGGGAAAGAGAGATAAAAAATATGTGGGAGAAAGAGGAGGACAAGAAGATAGAGAAGGGAGATAATAGAGTGGGAAGAGAGAGAAAAGGGAGGTAGTGAGAGAGTGATATACAGATTATGAGGGAGGAAGTTATAAGATGGAGGAAAAAAGAAGAAGCAAGCGATCAAGAGTGAAGAGGGAGAGAGAGAGGTAGAGGGTGACTGAGAGAGGCAGGGAAGAGCATAAGATAAAAAAAGAACAAGAGAGAAAAGAGAGTACGAGAGAATAGGAGAGAGATATAGAGTGAAAAATATAGAGTTAGAGAACATGTGAGAGGGGGATAGAAGTAGGGAAACAAACTAGAGAGAAAGAGAGATAGAGCAAGAGAGAGCTAGAAGATAGAGTGAGAGAATAGAGAGTGAAACAGAGAGAATAATTAAGAACAGAGAGAAAGGAAGTGAGGGGAGATATAGAGAGCTAGAGAGAATGATATATAGATGAAGCTATATCAAATGAAAAAGAAAAAATTAGAGTGAGTGAGAGAGAGAGCGAGAGAGAGCAAGAGAGAGAAGATCTAAAGAGAGATGGAGAGAGATAGAGAAGTGAGGCTGGCATAAGCGAGATAAATAGAAACTATATTTAAAAGAGCAAGAGATAGATAGATTGAGGACGAGGAAAGAAGAAAGAGATACGAGAGGAGAGGAGAAGAGAGAAAAAGTTTGGTAGTGATTCGTGAGGGGAAGAGAAAGATGTGAGCGATTAAAAAAGAGAGAAAAGAAAGAGAAAGAAAGAGAATAGACGAGGGAGAGATGTAGGAAAGGATAGAGTGAGGGAAGGAGGAAGGGAGGGCAAGAGTGTGTGTGTGAGAGAGGGAGGGAGAATAAGTGTGAGATAGACATTGAAGCAGGGAAAAGTGAGAGGGAGTAAGTGATAGAGAGAAGAATTGGAGAGAGCAAAGGAGAGAAAGAGAAGATCTCTATGACTGAGAGAGGGATGGAGGTCACAAGAGTGTGAAGGAGGGAGAGGAAAAAAAGAAAGAAAGACTTAGAGAGAGAAGAAAGAGGAAGATAGTGAGGGCAAGAGATTGTAGGGAGACAGAGAGATGGTAAGGAGGGATAAGAGGGGAAAGAGATAGATATATTGATGAAAAGATAAAGTGAGATATATGGAGAGAAGTAGATAGAAGAGGAACATGTAGAGTGAGGAGGGTGAGAAAGATCTTGAAAGAAAGTGTGAGAAGAGACAGCGAGAGAGAGACGAAGAGACATATAGAAAGGGTGAGAGAGATATATAAATAAACAACAGTTGGGAAAGATATAAACAGAGAGAGAAGAGGAGAGAAAGAGTGAGGTAGGGAAGGATGGATTCAAGAGAGGAGAGAGAGGAGGAGTGAGTGAAAAGAGAGAATGAAGAGAGGGGCCAATAGAGCGAAACAGTAGAAGAAAGTGAGACAAATACTTAAGTGAGAGAGGTAGGAATGGATAGAGTGAGTTAAGGAGGGAACGAGGATAAGCGAGAGAGCGGGTGAGAATCAGAGAGAGGAAGGAGAAGAATGAGAGTGAGATAGAGGTAGAGAAAGTGAGTGAGAAAGAGTAAGAAAGAGAGAGAAAATGGTGAGAAAGAGTGAGAAAGAGAAGAGCTCCATGTGTGAGAGAGATCGAGGGCAAGAGAGATGGATGCATGGAGAGAGAAGAAGAAAAAGAAAGAGTGAGAGAGAGAGAAGTGAGAGTAGAGATAGCTAAGTTAGAGAGAAGAGAGAGGGCAAATATAGAAGGATATAGAGTAAAATAAAGCGAGAGAGAGTGGAGGGGATAGAGGGAGGGTGAGAGGTAAGCATGAAAAGATTGAGTGAGAGATATAGAGAGAGTGACCCACAATTTTATATTATGATATTTTTAATTTAATTGCAACGACGCCAAAAACTTGACCCCGCTATTTATATGTATAGAATTGTAATTATTTATGTTGTGGATGCTACGCAAGTATACGTATCGTATCAAGTAATACAGGGCTCTAGTGGAGTCCTGGTTATCGATCCCACAGGGAAAGAGAAAATTAAATAACAACTAATTTTAAAATAATAATAATAATTTTCTAAAATAGTATACGAAAATTTGGAATTCTAAAATTTGAGCGCAATAAAGTAAACTAAGTATTTTAATTAGGTAACTTAACTAAGTAGAAAATTAATACGTATTGAAAGTGCGGAAATTAAACTAATTGCTAAATAAGTCTTAACTATTCAGAAAAAGTATCTTTCCCCTTGTTTAGAAATTTAAGTGATTAATGAATTTAAATAGATAATTTTAAGGTATTGTGACAAATAGGAGCATTCCTATTCTTTACCCTTTGGTCCAGGTGTAAAGAATATTGACTAATCCTATGTTTGATTACTGAATCTCGGCTAGAGTCGGGAGGATATCGACTGCCACTTCGTAGCTCCCACGTTCCCCTCGCCTGAGGGCTAACATCTACACTTCAGCTCTCAAACAATAGAACCGAATTGAATATTTTAGTCTGTCACACTAAAATACTCAATTCTACGCCCAGTGATATTATTTCCCTATTTATTTGCACCCTCCTTCCAAGGCTTTTGAATTCCTCGAATATCAGATGTAATTTTTACTATAGTTGATAACCAACATATTTTAACAATTCAAATGGCCAGTTTGAAAGTAAATTAAGTTTTAAGTAAAAATTATCACAATTTATTAATATATATAAGTAGCTCTATTTTAATTTCATCAAGTCACTTAATTTCATAAACAGAGAGAAAGACTAATAAACTACTCAGAATGCATGGGAACTAAACTAAGCATGGATTTCATTTAAAGTTAAAAACAATAAATACAAATACTTACCTCGATTTATCCCCAAACAGACTCCTCGTAGTTCCTTTGACTCTTCCTTCCAAGTACAAGACGACTCACTAATTACTCACTAAACTTACTAAAAGACTCACTAAAGACACACTATCGCACACAAATTACACTTAGAACTCACAAAAGACTAAAAGATTGCACTTAGAACACAAAAGACCGCACAAACTAACACACAAAAGATCGATTTTCGGCCTCTATATATAGAGGTGAGCAAAGGACCAAGAGGTGTGTAAGCATCTCTTCGAAAAGTGTCCGGGTTCAATGTATTCGTGCCATTTGAACTACCTCGCCGTCGGCGACGAACTACCTCGACTGTCGGCGAGGCTTCTAGAAGATCTTCAAACCGCTCTATCTCGTCGTCGGCGGGCTCGGACTTCGCTGTCAGCGAGACGATTATAAATTCTTCAAAATTTTCTTCTTGTAACCTCGCCGTCGGCGGGCTCGATCTCGCCGTCGGCGACTCAGCACAAATTGCATGATTTTGCTCCAAATTCGCTCCTTTTTATGATTTTTGCTTTTATAACCTAAATTATTCATTCCTGCAATAAAATAAAGAAAATACCCTTCTTTAAAGTGCAATTTTATCAAAAATAGGTATGAATTTCTTAATAAATTTTTCAGCGATCAAAATCCCCCAAACTTACTTATTACTTGTCCTCGAAGTAATTTTAGTACTATATAAAAATAATGATTTCTATAGTAAGATTTTTCAATTCAAATAAACTATTAATTAGATTAATTAATATCATAATAAAGTTAAATAAAAATAATTCATGTAATTTAATTAATCTTATAGAAATAAATTATTTAGTTATCAGGTCTAAGATTTCTAGCTTACTATTCATTTCAGGAATGACTATATTTAAAAGAATAACTACTTAAGATATTCATATGATAAGAAATTCAAGAAAACACTATTAGGTAAAATTCTAATCCATAAATATTAGTTTGGAAATATTTTAGTTTTTCCTTTTAGGTTAATTCAAATGAAGCCAATTTTTGATAAGGCATCTCCTCAAGCTTCTCCTCATTTTTCTTTTTCTTTTCTTTTTCTTTTTTTTTTTTTTCTTTTTCTTTTGAGGATTACTGTATCTGGAGAGCCTGTTAATAATTTTGAACTTCATTTTCATCTTCCTAAATTTGAAACTTAGGAATATTTCTTAGCTTCTATATACTTCATAGTTTTTACTTTATTGATTTTCAATCTTTTCTTTTTCACTTGAATACTTAAGAATTTTAATTTTAGAATATAGTTTTCCTTAATAAAAATAGTTTACTATATTCTTATTCCCTTTAACCAAATATTTTATTCTATTTAATTAATTAAAGTACTAGAAATATTTCTTTTAACCTTTTATAATAATTAAATAAAATAATTCATATTAATTAAATTGAAAAAATTGCTATAAAAATCATTTTATAATAATTTGAAAATAGAAATTGAGAACAAGTTAATAACTAAATTTGTATTTTACTCCCCCCCTAAACTTAAATTTTTATATCTATTCTAAATAATGAAAAAGGGAAAGTAAATAAATCATACCTTTGAAGTTTAGGTATTTATTTTTCTTTGAAATTTTTGCAGGCTTTTTCATTTTTCATTGAACCTGTACTGTTAGTATTCTCCATATATATATAACAATTTAAAGAAAATGCAGGGATAAATCTAAGATAAGTATTAACTATAATAATTAAAATTAACTCTACACTATACATATGAATTACTAACATATTAAAAACATTTTAACTAACAGATTAACAATTTTGCAATTTAAAACAATACAGAATAAAATAAAAACATACTAAAGAAAACTAACATCCTATTTAACATAAAAACAAATGTAATTAACTAACACAAAAATAAAAACTAAACTACTACAACAATTCAAGCAAATAATCCAACAAACATCCAATGTCTCAAAACATAAAGTATTGAATATTACAAATATATAAAGTCTTCAAAATAACTTAACATCAAACAAATAAAACAAATAAAGTGCTAATCTTCAGCACCAAAGTTCCAATCTATATCATCTCCTCCCTGATCCGTAAGTCGAGAAGACCGAGCAGTGCGGATGCTCGTGAATATCGGGGGCACTCGGGAAAGACAACATCTAAATCACCACTCCTATAACGACGTTCGACTTCATAATATGCAATTTCGTATTCCGAATGTCGCCGGAGGTATTCACTATCATAATCATGTCTCCTCTCCAGATTATCAATCCTTTGATCAAAATGATCAAATCTTCTCCCCATTGTATCTCCAACCGCTCAAAACTTCTTCTATGCAGTGTCAATTCATTCATCAGATCTTGTAGGGTAGGGGTGGTAGGCTCAGGAGGTTCATGGCTAGTAGAGGGTATATCTCTACTTGACTGAGTGAAATAACTTCTTACTCCTGCTCTCCACCCTTCATGAGATTCATACTTCTTAATATTAGCAGCTGTGAGTGGTTTCATTGGTTCTACCCATTCTTCATTATCTCTAGCCTCAACTCCAGAGAGTTGGCAGAGTGAAAAAATTAATCCAGGGTGTCCTAATCGAGCTCCACTCTCATTTCTAGGAGTGGCCAGGATGTTTCGATAAATAATTCTCCCGATGTTGATGCTTCTATTATTCCGAATACGAAATTCGAATTGTTCTATCTCGTGTTACCTCACCGTGGTGATAGGTAGGTAACGAGTAGAACAAATAAAGTAATGCCGAGCTTTGGAGACTGCATTTAATTTAGAAAGAGGAAAATTCACTCTTTCCTGCTGCTTAATTTTCCAAACTCCTGTCCCATCAGTGAGAAAGTTAATGACTTCCTTCAGTGGTCCTTCCATCGTTCCAAAATTTTCATACTCGCTAAAGGACGAGTCATGAACTTCATAGAATGCGTTTATTCTTGCAGCATTAAATTCTACAAAAAACCCTCGTACCTTTACTGGTGCATCCTCAGCGGCAGTTAAATTGGCATAAAATTATTTAACCACTTCCACAAATGCTTCTATATTGAACGTAACGAAATTCTCCCAACCTCGTTCCTTAATAATCCGCTCTACTTCTCCTCCCGGATTTTTGAAAACCCGATCTACAATGCACTTTCTTCCTTGAATATTTTCAAAATATTTAGTCTGTGCTCGTGCATTGATGAATCGGTCTTCGTCGAATTCTACTCGACGTTTTTGTCGTGGAGCCATACGATCGATCTGTGAAAATCATGAAAATTTTTACTAAACTTAAAAATAATCCTAAGAAGGCTTCCTACAACATTTATAAGCAATTTAAATTAAATTCCATGGATTTCCACCGAATATTTCTTCCATATTTTGATTTTTCCCAAAATTTGCAATGTGGTGAAAATACATGGTGAAAATCAAAAATTTTTGCATAGGAGTGAAGCACTTACCAAGAGAAGATGAAATCCGGTGTTTTTGAGTGATGGAATCGCCTCTAAATCCAAGATCTCTCAAGCCCTAGGTCGGTTTTTGCGAAAATAAGAGGTCGGGGATGATGAATAGTGTTTTTGACCGGTCAAATATTGGTCTTTTTACGTTCTCGTCGTCGGCGAGATTTTCTCGCCTTCGCCGAGCTAATTAATTCCATAAGGCAAAAGTTTCGGGAAAAATCCGCCGTCGGCGAGAAATTCTTCATTGTCGGCCGAGATCGATCTCGTTGTCGGCGGGATTTTGCTCGCCGTCGGCGAGGTCCTAAAAATTTCAATTTTTGAATTTCGTCAATCATTTTCAACCTCGATTTGCCTTATATTATATTTCCGATCATATCATTTATTAATTTAATATGAAGATTAGCTACTTATACACAAACAAATTCACACAACACAACAAATTAACTTTAATATTGAAATCCATGAGACATACAAACTAACATAATTTTAGACTCTATAATCAAACTTCAAACTTCAATCCTTACTACTAATCGAGCATCGCAAACCAATCCACGACACACTAAATGCTGATACAAAACTATGATGCATATCTCAATTAAGTTTGAGATATTCAAATCATCAATCCACACATAATAAAATCTAAATCAAATCAAATAACATAAACATAAACATACTATGGAAATCTTTACTACTACTCTTCAAGGTCAGAATCTTCATCTTCTCTGATATTTCCGATATGACGATGATGCACAAATAAGTTATAGAAAGGTACTGAAGGGAAATTCCGAGCGATTCTTCGATGATCCAACCCTTCGTCTTAGTAAATGAAGAAAGCTAGCTTCCGAGTGTCCAAAATGATCAAAGTGTTCCTTCATCCTCCGATCAATGTGATCAAATAAATCGGATATATTGTCGATTAAATCTCTCACTTTCTGCAGTTCTTTCTCCATTCCTTTAATTTTCTTCATAAGTAACTCCGTTTTATCCGAAATAGGCCTTGCTATAGGATTATTCCGTGAAGCTCTATCGGAGATAAATGTAATGTCTTCATTATTGTCCAAAGTAGGGAACATATCCGTAGGATCAAGCGGCTTCCAAGGTAACGGAACCTTTTCCAAGCTTCATAAGAAACACCGGTACCGATCGCATAATGCAAAAATAGTAGATGGGTGTCCTAGTCCGTGAACTGACCCATGCACAATTAAACCCAATGCAGACTTAACAATTATTGATCCAACATCAATAGGCAATCCACTTTGAATACAATAATTTAATATAGCGCATTCCTTCGAAACCTTGTTTACCCTCATTGTAGGTAATAATTTAGATGAGATGAAAAAGTGCCGATGCTTTGAGACGAGATTCAAAAGTGATGCAGAGAAACTAACATACCCGTCTTCCCGCATTTCCCAATCTTCCGGTTCGTCAGTTAGATATCGAAATATCTCATTCATATTATATCGAGAAGGCACAAAATTTGAATAGTAACATACCGGGGTGTTTTCTATAGAGAATAATTCATTTACTCTTGATGGAGTAAACGTCACCCATCTTCCTCGGACGTAGACATTCCCATTGTTGATCGCATGTAAGTTAGAGTAGAACTCTTTCATAACCTGGAATAACAACGAGCAGACGTAGTGTAACAAAATACCTCCCAGTGCCGCTGCGCGATCGTTTCTTCTATCTTCGTAGTGGAATTCTCTAATCCTCGATTGACAAATCCCCGTTCTTTGATAACTCTTTTCTTTATCAAACCCTTGTTGAAGATCCGCTGCGCTTCCGCACTCACAAATTTCCTCCGGTTAAACACTCCAGATTTAGAGGAATCTAAGAATTTGGAGGCCATTATGGTGAATGGAATGAATTCTAGTGAAGAAGGCGGACTTAGAATGGTTTAAGAATGGGTTTTCACAAAGGAATTGGTGTTGAAACCGTTCAGATCAGCATTTAAAGTATATATAACTCATTTTTATAACTTCCTCGTTGTCGGCGAGGACGTTTCTCGCCGTCGGTGACTTAGTTATAAAAACTGTCTTTCCGGGTTCTCGCTGTCGGCGAGCCTCGTTTCTCGCCGTCGGCCGAGCTTCGATAAATAAACCGAATCTAATTTAGGCGCGAACCTCGCCGTCGGCGAGTATCGACCTCGCCGTCGGCGAGATTTCAAAATAATGTCCAATTTCGCTCTAAATCGAATAATTTCTTTTCTCATCATAATGGTTCGAATATGTGATGATTCTTAATAATAATTGAGTAGTAAAGTTTCAATAATATAAACTAACTTATTAAGATACAATAAAAATAAATAACTAATATGGGTTGCCTCCCATAAAGCGCTTAGTTTAACGTCATCGGCCCGACCTAATTTCAATTATTAATCGAGTCGACTAAGCATTAAAACCTCTTTATAGTTAGGTCTTATACCTTCGAAATATGGTTTTAATCTATGTCCATTAACTTTAAATTTATGTCCAAGCTTTTGGATCTTCGATTTCTATAGTTCCGTATGAAAATATTTGAGTTATGGTGAAAGGTCCTAACCATCGAGACTTCAATTTTCCAGGAAACAATTACAATCTAGTATTATATAGCAAAACTTCCTGTCCTGGTTCAAAATTTCTCTGATTAATCTTCCGATCATGCCATAATTTCATCTTTTCTTTATAAATCCGATCATTATCATACGATTCATTTCTTGATTCTTCCAATTCATTTAATTGCAACAATCTTTTCTCACCAGACTTCCTTCATATTATAATTAAATTCTTTAATCGCCCAATATGCTTTATGTTCTAATTCAACTCGGTAAGTGGCATGTTTTTCCATATATAAGCTCGTAAGGAGTCATTCCAATCGGAGTTTTATAAGCAGATCCTATAAGCCCATAATGCGATTGTCTAATCTAATAGACCAATCTAACCTATTTGGGTTTACTGATTTTTCTAAAATACGTTTAATCTCACGATTAGATACAACAGCCTAATCCGCTAGTCCGAGGATGATAAGCAAGTGGATATCTTATGAGTAATATTGTATTTTTCTACTTGGTTTGTGAATGTATTTATTTCTAAAATGAGTTCCTCCGTCGGTGATAATCACTCTCGACATTCCAAATCTAGTAAAAATATTTTTCATCGAAATTTTGAAACACTCTTAGCATCACACCTAGGTAAAGCTTGTGCCTCAATCCATTTGGAAACATAATCAACAGACTACTAATATATATGAGTTTCCAAACGAAGGAATAAAAGGTCCCATAAAATCTAATCCCCAAACATCAAAAATTTCAACTTCTAATATAAAGTTTAGAGGCATTTCGTTTCTTCTAGATATATTTCCTACTCTTTGGCATTTATCACAAGTTTTAATATATCTATATACATCTCTAAATAGAGTAGGCCAAGTAAAATCCAGATTGTAGAATCTTATAAGCGAGCTTTATCGATCCCGAAATGTCCTCCAAAATCGAATCATGACATTTTTGAATAATTGGTTCAGCTTTCTTCATAAGGTACACATCTTCTAATAATTAAATCCTTACATTGCTTATATAAATATGGTTCATCCCAAAAATAAGTTTTCGTATCATGGATGAATTTTTTCTGTTGTTGCAAAGTTAGCATAGGTGGTAAAATATTACTAACTATATAGTTTACTATATCAGCATACCATGATATTTTCCATTCATTGATATTATATAGTTGTTCATCAGGAAAATCGTCTATAATTTCATTTTCAATATTAGATAATTCATGATTTTCTAATCTTGATAAATGATCCGCAATTTGATTATCGGTTCCTTTCTTATTAATGATCTCAAAATCGAATTCTTGCATTAATAGCATCCATCTAATTAATCTTGGTTTGGAATCTTTCTTTTGCATTAAATATTTGATAGCAGAATGATCGGTATGCACGATACATTTTGTTCCAATCGGATAAGGTCTAAATTTATTAAAACCATATACTACCGCTAATAGTTCTCTTTCACGTAATCGTATAATTTATTTCAAGCATCATTTAGAGTTTTACTAGCATAGTATATAACTTTAAAAATCTTTTCATATCTTTGCCAAGAATCGCTCCTACGAGCATAATCACTAGCATCACACATAAGCTCAAATGGTTTCTCCCAGGTTAGGTGAAACTATTATAGGTGTTGTAATTAATTTTTCTTTTAAGAGTTCAAAAGCATTCGAGCATTCGATTGTAAATTCAAAATTCTTATCCTTTTCGAGAAGTTGGCATAGAGGTTTAGTAATTTTTGAAAAATCTTTTATATAGCGTCTGTAGAATCCAAGTATGTCCAAGAAAACTTCTTACCCCTTTTACCGTAGTTGGAGGTGGTAATTTAGCTATAACTTGAATTTTGCAGGGTCCACTTCCATGCCTTTTTCTGAAATTTTATGCCCTAATACAATGCCACCCGCAACCATAAATTGACATTTCTCCCAATTTAGAACTAAATTTGTTTTCTCACATACTTCTAATACTTTTTCAAGATGAGTTAAGAATGTGTCAAATGATGTTCCAAATACAGAGAAATCATCCATAAATACTTCTATTCCATTGTCAATTAACTTACTAAATATAGACATCATACATCTCCGGAATGTTCTTTGGTGCATTACATAATCCAAAAGGCATTCTTCGAAAAGCGAAAGTTCCATAAGGACTAGTAAATGTAGTTTTCTCTTGATCCTCGGGAGCAATTTGTATTTGATGATAACCGGTGTATCCATCTAGAAAACAAAAATACTTATGTCCGGCTAATCTATCTAACATCCGGTCTAGAAATGGTAAAGGGAAGTGATCTTTCCCGGTGGCGGTATTTAATTTCCTATAATCAATACATATACGCCAACCGGTAACTTGTCTTATAGGAATAAGATAGTTATTTTCATTGGCAAGTGACGGTCACTCCTCCCTTCTTAGGAACACGATGAATCGGGCTTACCCAAGCACTGTCGGAAATAGGATATATAATACCATTATCTAACCATTTTAAAATTTCTTTCTTAACTACTTCTTTCATTATCGGGTTTAATCTCCTTTGGGGATTTGCTTTAGGTTTATGTTCATTATCTAAAATAATTCTATGCATACGGATTGAAGGACTAATTCCTTTAATATCTGCTAAAAGTCCAACCAAAAGTTTTCTTATATTTTTTTAAAGTTTCTAAAAGTTTTTGTTCTTGAGATTCGTTTAATGCGGATGAAATAATAACTGGTAAAGTTGAAGAATTACCTAAATAAGCATATTTCAAATGATCAGGTAATATTTTTAGCTCAAGTTCAGGAGGTTTAATAATTGATGGAACTATATTCTTATTAGTATTTTCAGTATTATCCAAAAATTCAAATCTTTCCTGAATAAAATCTAGTTCTTCATGATTATCTTTAATTAATTCAGTGTTTTCTTTTTCTAATTTATCCTCGTAATATTCCTTAAAATGTTCTTGTTGTAAATATTCAAGTATTTCCATCCGAAAACATTCATCATCTTTTTCTAGCGCAGGATATTTCATTGATTTTGCAATATTAAATGTAACTTTTTGGTCATTTACTCTCATAGTTAATTCTCCTTTCGAACATCAATCATAGCTTTTCCAAGTAGCTAAAAATGGTCTTCCTAAAATGATAGGAATTTCTTTATCTTCCTCCATATCTAAAACAATAAAATCTATCGGGAAGATAAATTTATCCACCTTTACTAACACATCTTCAATAACTCCCTTAGGATAGGTAACCGAACGATCAGCTAATTGAAGGGTTACCGAAGTAGGTGTAATTTTTCCTAATCCTAATCTCTTAAAAATCGATAGAGGCATTAGATTGATGCTTGCTCCTAAGTCACACAAAGCTTTTCCATAAAATTTTTCTCCTATAGCGCAGGATATAGTGAAACTACCAGGATCTTTCAATTTTTCAGGAAGCTTCTTCGAATAATAGCACTACACTCTTCACTAAGTGCGACAGTTTCATTATCGGTGAATTTTCTTTTCTTATTTAGAATATCTTTCATAAATTTTACATAATTTGGCATCTGATCTAAAGCTTCAACAAAAGGTATATTAATTGTTAATTTCTTTAATATTTCAAGGAATTTAGCAAATTGTTTATCTTTTTTATGTTGAGCTAGTCGTTGAAGAAATGGTGGTGGAGGTTTTTCAACAGAAATTTTCATAGATATTAAAGGATGTTCCAAGTTTGAATCTTGTTGAATTGTTTCCTTTTCAATTTCCACTTCCTCTTTTTGGCTTTCAAGTTCTTTTTGAATTATAGGTTCTAATTCTTTTCCACTCCTTAGTTGTATTGCTTTAATTTGTTCTTTTCCTTGATCTTTAGGATTTACTTCCACATTACTAGGAAAAGTTCCGGGTATTCTATTATTTAGCGCAGATAGCAATATGTCCAAGTTGAGTTTCGATATTTTTAATAGATGTTCCTTGAACTTGTAATTGATTTCCTTGAATTTGTAGTTGATTTCCTTGATTTTGTAGCCGATGACCCATATTCAAAATTAATTCATCCATGGATAATTTCTTATCCTTGAATTGAGGGTTATTGTTATTAAATCCAGGTGGGTAATTAGGTTTATAGTTTGGATTTGCTTGATTAGGTTGATTCATCCATTGTTGATTAGATGTGTTATTCCAATTAAAATTTGGATGAGTTTTCCAACCAGGATTATAATAGTTTGAATAAGGGCTATTAGTTCTATTATTAATAGCATTTAAAGTTTCATAATTAGTTTGAGATTCTATGATTTGTCCAGATGAGTTTTCTTCTAAAATAGGAGAGTAGTTCATTCCAAAATGATCTAATTTCTTAGATATAGCAGCAATTTGAGAAGCTAACATAGATATTGCATCATTTTCATGAATGCTGGCTATCTTTTTAGGATTTACTCTATCAGCAGGCCATTGGAAATTATTTGTTGCCATTTCTTCGATTAGTGCATAAGCTTCATCAAATGGTTTAGACATTAATGAACCTCCAGCGACGAAGCATCGATGATTGATCTTAAAGATCCTACTAATCCATTATAAAAGGTTTGAATAATCGAGCAATCTGGTAGCGCATGATGTGGGCATTTCCTAAGAAGTTCCTTAAATCTCTCCCAAGCTTCATATATTGATTCTCCATCTAACCGACAAAAAGAAGTTATATCATTTCTAAACTTAGCAGTTTTAGATGGTGGAAAATATTTGGATAGAAATTTTTGTGATAATTCTCCCCAAGTTTTAATAGATCCAAGTGCTAACGAATTCAACCACATTTTAGCTTTATCCCTTAATGAAAAAGGAAAAAGTCTAAGTCTTATAGCATCGTCAGATACTCCTTGATATTTAAAAGTAGCACAAAGTTCTAGAAAACTAGCAAGATGTAAGTTAGGATCTTCAGTAGGTGAACCACTAAATTGATTGTTTTGTATCATTTGGATAATTGCAGGTTTAAGTTCAAATGAATTAGCAGCTACATCAGGATTTTAAATAGTTAAATGAATTTCATCTGATGTAGGGTTGGCATAATCTCTTAATGGTCTTTGTTGGTTCATATTTTGAATTTCAAGAATATTCGCCATTTGTGTTAAATTTATAATTTATTTCTTTTGTTTTCTAATTCTTTTAATTGTACGCACTAATTCAGAATTGTAAGGTATTAAATTTTCGTTTCCAAATTTGCGCATACAATTTCAGAATAGATATTAATTTATTTATTATGATTATTTTAAAATAGTCCGTTACTTTAGTAAATTTTTCTTACTCTCCCCGGCAACGGCGCCAAAAACTTGGCGCACAATTTTATATTATGATATTTTTAATTTAATTGCAACGATGCCAAAAACTTGACCCCGCTATTTATATGTATAGAATTGTAATTGTTTATGTTGTGGATGCTACGCAAGTATACGTATCGTATCAAGTAATACAGGGCTCTAGTGGAGTCCTCGGTTATCGATCCCACAGGGAAAGAGAAAATTAAATAACAACTAATTTTAAAATAATAATAATAATTTTCTAAAATAGTATACGAAAATTTGGAATTCTAAAATTTGAGCGCAATAAAGTAAACTAAGTATTTTAATTAGGTAACTTAACTAAGTAGAAAATTAATACGTATTGAAAGTGCAAGAAATTAAACTAATTGCTAAATAAGTCTTAACTATTCAGAAAAAGTATCTTTCCCCTTGTTTAGAAATTTAAGTGATTAATGAATTTAAATAGATAATTTTAAGGTATTGTGACAAATAGGAGCATTCCTATTCTTTACCCTTTGGTCCAGTGTAAAGAATATTGACTAATCCTATGTTTGATTACCGAATCTGCGGCTAGGTCGGGAGGATACCGACCGCCACTTCGAGCTCCCACGTTCCCCTCGCCCGAGGTCTAACATCTACACTTTAGCTCTCAAACAATAGGACCGAATTGAATATTTTAGTCCGTCACACTAAAATACTCAATTCTACGCCCAGATGATATTATTTCCTATTTATTTGCACCCTCCTTCCAAGGCTTTTGAATTCCCCGAATATCAGATGTAATTTTTACTATAGTTGATAACCAACATATTTTAACAATTCAAATGGCCAGTTTGAAAGTAAATTAAGTTTTAAGTAAAAAATATCAAAATTTATTAATATATATAAGTATCTCTATTTTAATTTCATCAAGTCACTTAATTTCATAAACAGGGAGAAAGACTAATAAACTACTCAGAATGCATGGGAACTAAACTAAGCATGGATTTCATTTAAAGTTAAAAACAATAAATACAAATACTTACCTCGATTTATCCCCAAACATACTCCTCGTAGTTCGTTTGACTCTTCCTTCCAAGATACAGCACGACTCACTAAATACTCACTAAACTTACTAAAAGACTCACTAAAGACACACTACCGCACACAAATTACACTTAGAACTCACAAAAGACTAAAAGATTGCACTTAGAACACAAAAGACCGCACAAACTAACACACAAAAGACTGATTTTCGGCCTCTATATATAGAGGTGAGCAAAGGACCAAGAGGTGTGTAAGCATCTCTTCAAAAAGTGTCCAGGTTCAATGTATCTGTGCCATTTGAACTACCTCGCCGTCGGCGACGAACTACCTCGCTGTCGGCGAGGCTTCTAGAAGATCTTCAAACCGCTCTATCTCGCTGTCAGCGGGCTCGGGCTCGCTGTCAGCGAGACAGTTATAAATTCTTCAAAATTTTCTTCTTGTAACCTCGCCGTCGGCGGGCTCGATCTCGCCGTCGGCGACTCAGCACAAATTGCATGATTTTGCTCCAAATTCGCTCCTTTTTATGATTTTTGCTTTTATCACCTAAATTATTCATTCTTGCAATAAAATAAAGAAAATACCCTTCTTTAAAGTGCAATTTCATCAAAAATAGGTATGAATTTCTTAATAAAATTTTCAGCGATCAGAGAGAAAAAGAGAAGTAGAGAGAGAAAGAAGGAGAATGGCATGGAGATAAAGAAAGAAGGGTGAAGACATCGATTGAAATAAGGAGAGAGATAAGAGAGAGAGATGAAGAGACATATAGTAGGTGTGTGTGAGAAATTGAGAGATTGAAAGAATGAGTGAGGAAAATAATAAGGGAAAGGAGAAAAGATAAGAGATAAAAAGAGGAAGGGATTGATTCAAGAGAGCAGGAGAGAGATATGGAGTGGGTGAGAAGAGAGAAAAAAGAGAGAGTAGAGAGAGGTCAAGAGTGAGAGAATGAGAGATAATTCATAAGAGAGAATGGGAGGAAATGTGAGAGTGAGAGGAGGAAGAAAGGGAAAATGAGGGAGGGAGGGAGAGGGAGGGAGGGAGAACGAGAGTGAGATGGAGATTGAGAGAATTAGAGAGAATTAAAAGAGTGAGAGAGAGTGAGAAAGAGAAGAAATCCATGAGAAAGGGATAGAGGGAGAGAGAATGAGACAAAGCAAGAGATAAAGAGAAGTAGAAGAAGAGGGAAGAAGAAAAGAGATAGAGAGAAGGTAAAGAGGAGATAGAGAGAAGGTAAAGAGCACAAAAGAGTTTTTGGATGAGAGAGAGGTGGTAAGATAGAAAGAGAGGGTGAGTGGGCGAGAAAGAGATCGATAGTGGGATGGAAAGAGAGATTGAGAGATATACAGATGGCAAAATAGAAGCAGAGAGAACAAGTCGTAGAAGGAGAGAGAAGAGTATGAGAAAAAGCTTGAAAGAAAGGGAGACTGAAAGATGAAGAGACAAGTAGAGGCTGTGTGAGAGAGATAGATAAGAGAGCTTAAGGAATATAAAAAGAAAAAAATAACTTGGGAAAGAGGGGGAAAGATAGTAGAGATAAGAGAAAGATGAAGAAGAGGGCGAGAGAGTTAAGGAATGGATTAAAGAGAGAAGGAGAGAGAGAGAGAGAAAGTGAGTGAGAATAGAGAATGAAGAGAGACCGTTAGAGAGAGCAAAGAGTAGAAGAAAGTGAGAGACATAGGAATGGATAGAGTGAGTGAAGGAGGGAGGTAGGGTAAGAGAGAGGGATAGAGTGAGAGTGAGAGAGAGAAAGGGGGAGAATGAGAGTGAGATAGAGGTAGAGAGAAGCGTGTCAGAGAGAGCAAGAAAAAGAGAGAAAAGAGTGAGAATGAGAAGAGCTTCATGAGAGAGAGAGAGATGGGTGGAAAGAGAGAGGGAGGTATGGAGAGAGAAGAAGAGAAAGAAAGTGAGAGAGAGAAGCTAGACAAGAGAAAAATAAGTTAGAGAGAAGAGAGAGGGAAAATAGAGACTGCAATAGAGTAAGATAGAGCAAAATAGAACTAGAGAGAGCAAAAGAGAAGTAGAGAAAGAGAGAGAAGGGCATAGAGATAAAGAGAGAAGGGTGTGAGAAGGTGATTAAAGTAAAGAGAGAGAAGAGAGAAATGAAGGAGATAAAATTGGAAGGCGAGAGAGAGAGAGAGCAAGGGAGGAAGCAAGAGAGGGATGGAAAAAGTGAGTGAGAGAGAGCTTGAAAGAAAGAGGATGCAATAAAGATAGTGATGAGGAGGTAGATAGAAACTGTGTGTGAGAGAGCTGTAGATAGATTGAGTGACGGTAAGGCCAATAGAAAGAGAGACGAGAAGAGTGGAGAGGAGAGAGAGGTAGGGTGTTATTCAAGATCAGAGGGGAAAGATGGGGAGTGAATGAAATGAGAGAGAAAAGAAGGAGAAAGAACCAAGTGAGAGAAAGAGAGAGAATACATAATGGAGAGAGGGAGGAAAGGAGTGAGTGAGGGAAGGAGGAAGGGAGGGCTTAGTGACTGAGAGAGAGATGGAGGGCACGAGAGAGTGAGGGAGAGAGAGAGAAGAGTTCAATGAATGAGAGAGAGGTGAAGGGCATGAGAGAGTGAGGGAGGAAGAATAAAGAGAAAGAAAGAGAGAGAGAAGAAAGAGTGAAAAAGAGAAGATAAATAGAAGATAGAGAGGGAAAGAAAGAGTTGTAGGGAGAGAGAATAAAGAGTGAAAGAGAGAGAGATAAAGAGAGAGGATAGAGAGGGTACGAAGTGTGGAGAGAGTTAGAATGGTAGAGAGGAAGAGGGGAGAGAGCGAGGTATACTGATGAAAAGATAGAGTGAGAGATATGAGAGAGCAAAATAGAAGTTGATAGAAGACATAAATGTAGAGAGAGAGTGTGTGAACGATCTTGAAAGAAAGAGAAAGAGGAGAGAACGAGAGAGAAATGAAGAGGCGTATATATAGGGTGAGCGAGATATATAAATAGAAAGAGATTGAAAAAAATAGAAAGAGAGAGAAGAAGAGAGACAGAGTGAGGCAGAGAGAGATGAAGAGAGAGCACGAGAGAGGGTAAGTGTAGAAGAAAGTGAGATAAATAAAAAGTGTGAGAGGAGAGTGAGGAAGAGGGGGAGAGTGAGAATGAGAGAGAGAGAGAAAGGAGAGAATGAGAGTGAGATGGAGGTAGAGAGAAGTGATTGAGACAGAGCAAGAATGGGAGAGAAAAGAGTGAGAGGGAGTGAGAAAGCGAAGAGCTCCTTCTTAAGCGAGAGAGAGAGATGGAGGGAAAGAGAGGGAGGTATGGAGAGAGAAGAAGTGAACAAAGACTAAGAGAGAGAGAGAGAGAGAAGATAAATATAAGTTAGAGAGAAGAAAGAGGGAAAATAGCGAAGTCAACAGAGTAGAGTAAGACAGAGCGAGAGAGAGTGAGAGGGAGAGATGGAGGGAGAGAGGGAGATAAGCATGGAAAGATGGAGTGAGAGTATAGAGAGAGCAAAAGATAAGAAGAGAAAGAAAGATAGAGAAAGGAGTACAGATAAAGAGGGAAGGATGTGAGAAAGAGATTGAAATAAATAGAGAAAAGAGAGTGAGATGAAGAGGCAGATAGAAAGTGTGTGTGTGAGATCGAGAGATTGAAAGAATGAGTGAGGCAAATAATATAAGAAAGGAGATGAAACGAGAGGAGAGGAGAGGAGAGAGAAAGAGAGGGGGGATTGATTCAAGAGAGCGAGAGAGAGTGAGGAGTGAGTGAGAAAAGAGAAAAAGGAGAGAGTGAGAGAGAGGGCAAGAGTGATAAAAATAGAGATAATTCATAAGAGAGAGTGTTAGGAAAGGTGAGAGTAAGAGGAGGAATAAAAGGCAAATGAAATGAGGGAAGGAGGGAAATGGAGAGAAAAGGGAGAATGAGAGAAAGAAAGAGTGAAAGAGAGAAGAATAACAAGCAAGGGAAGAGAAAGATGAGAAAGAAAGAAGATAAAGGGCGCGAGGGAGTTGTTGAATGAGAGAGAGAGAGATGGTAAGAGAGGAAGAGAGGAGAGAGATTGATATTGGGATGGAAAGAGAGATTGAGAGATATAAGGAGGGTAAGATAGAAATTTAGATAACAAGTTGTAGAAGGAGAGAGAAGAGTATGAGAAAGAGCTTGAAATAAAGTGAGAGAAAGATGAAGTGACAAGTAGAGAGTGTGAGAAAGAGATAGATAGGAGAGAGAAGTGTGAGAAGGATCTTCAAAGAAATAAAAAGAAGAGAGAGCAAGATAAAGATGAAGAGACATATAAAAAGGTTGAGAGATATATATAAATAGAATGAGGTTTAGAAAGATAGAAAGAGGGAGAAGAGGGGAGATAGAGTGATGGAGGGATGGATTAAAGGGAGAAGGAGAGAGAAAGGGAGTGAGAAGAGAGAATGAAGAGAGAGCGTGAGAAGGAGCAAGATTAGAAGAAAGTGAGAGAAATACATAAGTGAGAGAGGTAGGAATGGATAGAGTGAGTGAAGTAGAGGAGGGTAAGAGAGAGGGGAAGAGTAAGAATAAGAGAGAGAAAGGAGGAGAATGAGAATGAGATAGAGGTAGAGGGAAGGGAGTCAGAAAGAGCAAGAAAGAGAGAGAAAAGAGAGAGAGTGAGAAAGGGAAGAGCTCCACGAGCGAGAGCGGAGGAGACTCATGAAGGGAAAGAGAGAGGGAGATATGGAGAGAGAAGAAGAGAAAGAAAGAGTGAGAGAGAAGCGAGAGAAGAGAAAGATAAGTTAGAGAAAAAGAGGAGAAATAGATAAGTGGCAGAGTGAGGTAGAGCGAGAGAGTGAGTGGGAGAGAGGGAGGGAGAGAGGGAGATAAGAGAAAAAAGAAGTAGAGAGAGAAAGAGAAAGAAGGGCATAAAGATAAAGGGAGAAGGGTGTGAGAAAAAGTTTGAAATAAAGAGAGAGAAGAGAGTGAGATCAAGTGAAATAGTTGCAAGGTGAGAGAGAAAGAGCGAGCAAGGGGTAGAGGGAGTGAGAAGAGTATGAGAAAAAGCTTGAAGGAAAGTGGAAGTAGGAGAGATAGAGATGAAGAGGCAATAAAGACTATGTTGAGAGAGCAAGAGATAGATAGAGTGAGGGTGAGGCAGAAAGAAAGATAGAGGAGAGGAGAGGAGATGAGAGAAAGAGAATGGGAGTGATTCATGAGCAGAGGAGAAAGATTACAGTGAGTGAAATGAGAGAGGAAAGAAAGAGAAAGAACAGAGTGAGAGAAAGAGAAAGAATACATAAGGGAGAGAGGTAGAGAAAGAGAGATTAAGGGAAGGAGGAAAGGAGGCCAAGAGAGAGTGTTTACGAGAGAGAGAGGGAGAATAAGTGTGAGATAGACATGGAGAGTGGGAGAAGTGACAGAGAGTAAGTGAAAGAGGGAAGAATGAGAGAGAACGAAGGAAAGAAAGAGAAGAGCTCTATGACTAAGAGGACATGGAGGGCACGAGAGAGTGAGGGAGGGAGAGAGACAACAAAAAGAAATACTGAAAAAGAGAGAGAAGAAAGAGAGAAGATAGAGAGGGAAAGAGATTTGTAGGGAGAGAGAGAGATGGTAAAGGAGGAAGAGAAGGGAATATATATATATGTATATATATATATATATATATATATATATATATATATATATATATATATATATATATATATTGATGAAAAATAGAGTGAGATATATGGAGAGAGCAATATAGAAGAAGTTAGAAGAGGTATATGTAGTGAGAGAAGTGTGAGAAAGATCTTGAAAGGAAGAGTGAGAAGAGAGGGAGGTAGAGAGAAGAGAATACATATAAAGAGGATCAGAGAGATATCTAAATAAAAAGCGGCCGGTAAAGATAGAAAGAGAGAGAAGATGAGAGACAAAGTAAGGTAAGGAAGGATGAATTCAAGGGAGGAGAGAGAGGGTGAGTGAGTGAAATGTGAGAATGAAGAGAGCGGACGATAGAGGGAAAGAGTAGAAGAAAATTAGAGAAATACTTAATTGAGAGAGGTGGGAATGGATAAATTCAGTGAAGGAGGAAGGAGGATAAGAGAAAGGAAGGGGGAGAATGAGAGTGAGATTGAGGTATACATAAGTGAGTGAGAGATAGCAAGAAAGAGAAAGAAATGGGTGAGAGAGAGCGAGAAAGAGACGAGCTTCAAGAGTGTGTGTGTGTGTGTGTGTGTGTGTGAGAGAGAGAGAGAGAGAGAGAGAGAGAGAGAGAGAGAGAGAGAGAGAGAGAGATGGAGGGCAAGAGAGAGGGAGGCAAGGAGGGAGAGAAAGAGAAGGAAAGTGAGAGAGATGAGAAACATAATTAGAGAGAACAATGAGAGGGAAAATAGAGAGGGCACGGAGTAAGACAGAGCGAGAGAGAGTAGGGGAGAGAGGAATATAGGGAGATAAGCATGGAAAGATGGAGTGAGAGCATAGGGAGAGCAAAAGAGAAGTAGAGTAAGAAAGAGAGAATGACGTAGAGAGAAAGAGAGAAGGATGTGAGAAAGTGATTGAAATTAGGAGACAAAAGAGAGAGAGATGAAGAGGCATATAGAATGTGTGTGTGAGAGATCGAGAGATTAAAAGAATGAGTGAGGCAAATATAAAGGGAAAGGAGAGAAGAGAGAATGATAGGGAGGGATTGATGCAAGAGGATAGGTGAAAGATGGGGAGTGGGTGAGAAGAGAGAAAAAAGAGAGTGAGAGCGAAGGCAAGACTGAGAGAGAGATAATTCATAAGAGAGAGTGGTAGGAAATGTGAGATGAGATAAGGAGGTAGAAAGGGCAAATGAAACGAGGGAGGAAGAGAGAGGGAGAGGGAAAGAGGAGAGAGAATGAGAGTGAGATGGAGGTGGAGAGAATGAGAGAGAAATAAAAAAATTGAGAGGGAGAGAAAAAAGAAGAGATCCATGATAAAGGGAGAGATGAAGGGCACGAGAGGGAGAGAGGGAGAGAGAATGAGAGAAAGAAAGAGTGAGAAGAGAAGAAGAAGCGATGGAAGAGAAAGATCAGACAGAGAGAAGGTAATGAGAGCAAGAGAGTTGTTGGATGAGAAAGGGAGATGGTAAGAGAAAAAGAGAGGGTGAGAGAGTGAGAAAGCGATTAATATCTTGATGGAAGAGAGATCGAGAGATTTAAAGAGGGTAAAATAGAATAAGTGAGAAAGAGTAAGGGGAGAAATGATGAGAGGGAGATAGAGGAGAGAGAGTAGAGAAGAGTAGAGAGAGTAGGAGAGAGAGGAGTTAAAGAAACTGAGAGGGAGAACAAGAGACAGAGAGAAAGAAAGAGCAAGAGAAAGTGATCATGATAGATAAAGAGAGAGAGATAGAGAGAGTGATCAAGATTATGTGAGAGATGGAGGGAGAGTGGGAGTGAGAGAGAGGGAGAGTGGGGGAGGGCGTAAAAAATTAGAGAGATAGATAGAGAGAGAGTGAGGGAGAGAAAGTGAGATCCAAAGAGAAGAATGAGAGAAAATGAAAGAGTGAGAAACTTGGAATATAGAGAGTGAGAGAGATGAGAGAGAGAGAAAGAGTCCGAGAAAAATGGAGGGAGATAGAGAGAGCACTGGGGAGAGAAAGAGGGAGAAGGTGGGACTTAGAAAAAGTGAGAAGGAAAGAGAAAGAGAGGAGTTGGGAGAGAAACGATAAGAGAAGGGAGTGAGTGAAAGTGAAGGATAAAGAGAGCTACAAAGATAGAGGGAGAAAGGGAGGCGAGATAAATAGAAGAAGAGAGAGATAGAAAGCAAGAAATAACGAGAAAGTTATTTAAAGAGAGAGGGAAAAGAGAGAGAGATAGGTAGATAGTGAGGGAGAGTGAAAGAAAAAGATAGAATGGAGATAGAAAGAGAGCAAGCAAACTAGAGAAAGGAGTGTGAGAGAGCGTTTATGTGAGAGAGTATTTATGTGAGAGAGAAAAAGAATAGTGAAAGAGATTGCATGAGTGAGAAAGTGAGGGGATAGAATAAGATAAGGGAAAATAAAACAAATAAAGTGGGAGAGAGGGAATGATGAAAAAGAGACAGAGTGAGGGAGAGAGAAAGAGAGATGAGGGAGAAAGATAGAGAGCATGAGAGAGAAAGATGAGGGACTAAGTGAGAGGGAGAGTGAGGGAGAGATATAGATTGATAGAGAGACTTTAAGATAGGGATGGGGAGAAAGAGAGGGTGAGTAAGCAGGAGAATGAGGCTGAGAGGGAGAGAGCAGCAGAAAAGAGAGAGAGAAAAAAAAAGCAAGATAAGAGAGAGAGAGAGAGAGAGAGCAAAGTAGGGTGAGTGTGAGAGAGATAGGGTGAAAATAGAAAGGGAGAGGGAGATAGGTAAGAGAGAGATCTAAAATCAGAGAGAGTCTAGAAGACATGGAGAGAGGGAGAAGAGTGAGAAAAGAACGAGACAGATAGATAAGAGGGAACGAAATAGATAAAAAGAGAGAATTACGAGATAGAGACAAATAGCTAGATAGTGAAAGAGAGAGAATAAGAGATTGGCAGAGTGATAGAGATAGAGAGAGCAAGTGAGAGGTGAAGAATGTGTTAGAGGGAGTGGGCATGGGAGAGAGAGTGGGAGAGAAAGGAGAGGAAGTATAAAGAACAACAGGAAGGCAAGAGAGATTGAAGAGAGAGAAAGAGAACAAACTGAGCGAGTGAAATAGATTGAGACTGATAGAGAGATAAAAAGAGAGTGAAAGTGAGTTTAAAGTGAAGAGGGAGAGGGAGAGAATGAGGGAGAGAGAGAGGGAGTGGTAGAAAGAGCGAGATAGAGATAGAGAGAAAGAAGAGTAGGAGAGAGATAACAAAATGGGAGAAGGTAAGAGAGAGATCCGAAATCAGGGAGAGTCTAGAAGACATGGAGAGAGAGTGAAGGGTGAGCGAAAAGGGAGAGAGATAGAGAAGAGGGAAAGAAATATATAAAGAGAGAATTAAGAGTTAGATAGAGTGATAGAGGGAATTAGAGAGGTAGAGAAAGTGAGTGAGAGAGAGATATAACACGAGAGAGAGATAACAAGAGGAAGAAATAAGATGAGTGATTGTGAGAGTGATTCAAAGAGAAAAGGAGAGAGTGGGAGACAGAGATAGAGGAGTAAGAAATAGTGGAGAGAGAGCAATGGAGTGGGGAGAGAGAGGGAGGCTGGAGAGAAAATGGGGAACATATAGATAGGGATAGGTGAGAGAGGGACAGTGTGTGTGAAATAAAAGACTGAGAAAGAGTGAGGGAAGAAAGAAATTAAAAGAGGGGGAGATTAAGGAGAGAAAAAGTGTCAATGAAAGAGTAAATTAGAGAGAGCGTTTGGGAAGGAAATAGATAGATGAATTGAAATCAAGATACAGATGAAGTGAAAAGTGTGAGAAAGAGTGGAGGAAAAAGGGTGAGAGAAAGGGGACCATAGAGAGAGAAATGAGAGAAAATATGTGATAATGAACATATAATGAGAGAAGAAAAGGAATGTGAGAGAGAGGGAAAATGAGAGAGAGAGAGAGAGAGAGAGAGAGAGAGAGAGAGGGAGAGAGAGAGAAAAGTGAGCGGAAGAAGAGAAAGAGGGAAAGAGTGAGAATAAGAATGAGAGGGAGAGATGCAGATAGATGATGAGAGAGATGGAGAGAGAGAGGAAACAAAGTGAGTGAGAAAGAGTAGGAGTGAGGGAGAGAAAAGGGAGAGAGATCAATGGAAGGAGATATAAGAGATAGAGAGAAGGAGAAACTGATGGAGTGGTAATTATAAAGCAAAAGAGAGAGAGAGACTGATCAAAGCGAGGGAGAGAGTGAGATGGAGGGGGAGAGTTATCGAGAGAGAGGTAAAAAAGTGTTTGAATGAGAGAGAGGGAGAGTGATTAAAAGTAAGAGGGAGAGAGAGATTAGTGAAAAATAAAGAGTAAGAGAGTGGAGCGGAAGTAGAGGAGAGAGTGAGAGATAGATGGGATCCCTTTCCCTCTCTCTCACTTTCTCTCTCTCCATCATTTTATTTCTCTCTCATTCTTCTCTGTCCCTCTACCTCTCCTCTCCTTGCTCCTCATTATCTCTTTAACTCTCCCTCTTTTTGTCTGTCTCACTCTCTCATTTTTTTTCTTCTCATGTATTGTTCTATCTTTCTCTCCCTCAAGTACACGCACTCGCTCTCTTTAGCATTCTCTTTTTCTCTCCATCTCTCATTAATATTCACACGCTCTCTCTCACATTCTCTCAAATTCTCTCTCTTTTCCCTCCTCTCTCCCTCTCACCCTCACTCTCTCGCTCTCTCACTCTCCTTCTCCCCATCTTTATCTTGAAGTATCTCTATCTCTCTATATCTCTCTCTCGCTCTCCCTCTCACTTACTCCCTCCACTTTCTCTCTCTTGCACACTATATTTATTTCTTCCTAGCTCTATCTCTTTTTCATCATTCCCTCTCTCCCTCTTTATATGTTTTACTCTTTTACCTTTTTATGTCCCCTCTCTGTCTCACACACGCACTATCTCTCACACACTCTCTCACACACTCCTTTTCCTCCTTTGTTTTCTCTCTCTACCTCTCTTCTATTTTTTACTCTCACTCTCTCTTTACCCCTCTTTCTCTATATATCTCTTCTCATTATTTCTCTCTTTTTATCTTTCTCTTTCTCTCCTTGTCTCCCCTCCCTTTCTCCCTCTCACTTCACCGCTTTCTTTATCCTTCACTTTCTCTCACTCCCTTCCCTTATCATTTCTCTCCCTACTCCTCTCTCTTTCTCTTTCCTTCTCTCTTCCTCTAAGTCCTACATTCTCACTCTTCCTCTCCCACTCTGTTGCTCTCTCTATATCCCTCCATCTTTCTCACACTCTCCCCCCTCACTTCCCACTCTCTCCTTTCTTACTCTCTATTTTCCATGTTCTCACTCATTCTTCTCTTTGGCCCTCACTTTTTCTCTCAATCTCTATCTCTCCCATGTCTTCCACCCTATCCCACTCTCCCTCTCTCTCCCTCCCACTCTCCCTCTATCTCATGTAATCTTGATCACTCTCTATCTCTCTCTCTCTCTCTTTATCTATGATTATCACTTTCTCTCTCAATCACTTGCTCTCCCCCTCAACTTCTCTAATTCTTATCTCTTCTACTCTCTCTTCTTCTCCACTCTCTCTCTCCTCTATCTCCCTCTAATCATTTCTCTCTTTCTCTTGCTTTCAGTTCCTCATAAATTTTCTCTCTCCCTCACTTTTTCTATCTCTCCATCTCCCTCACCCTCTTTATCAACATCTCTCTCTCTCAATTTTTCTCTTTGTCTCTTATCTTCCTCTCACTTCTCTCTCTTACTTTCCCCTCACTCATTCCCTTTCTTCTCGTATTCTTCTTTATTTCTCTCTCACACAATATCACTCATTATCTCTCACTCCCTCTCTCTCTCTCACCCTTTCTCTCCTCTCTCTCTCACTCTCTTCCTCTCTCTACCTCTATCTTGCTCTCATTCTCCCTCCCTTTTTCCTTTATCTCCCCCTCTTGTATCCTCCCTCACTCTTTCCCTCACTCTCTCTCTTGTGCATTCTCTCTTTTTCCCTCAATCTCACCTCTCTTTCTCTTCTCTCTCATCTCACTAGCTCCCCCTCTCTCTTCTCTCCTCTCCTCTTCTCTCATTATCTTAACCTAACTTCTCTCTCTATATATACATCTTCTCTTAGTCTCATTTTTTCATATCATCTCTCCCACTCTTCCTTTTCTCTCTCTTTCTTTCAAGCTCTTTCGCGGACCCTATTTATCCTTCTACCCCCTCTCCCTCACTCACATTCTCTTTATCTCTTTCTCTACCTATCTATTTCTCTCTCTAAATCTCTTACTCTCTCTTTCCATCACAATCTCTATCTTACTTTATCCCTCTCTCGCTCTCGCTGAGTGAGAGAGCATGGGAGAGATATAGAGATATCAAGAGAGAAGGAGAATGAGAGACTGAGAGAGGGGGTACAATAGCAAGAGGTATAGGATATAAGGTGAGAGAAAAAGATGTAGAGAGAAGGGCTCCGTGTAAGAGAGTAAGAAGAAGATAGAGAAATGGTAGGAGAGGCTGAAAGAATGTGCAAGAAAAAGAGAGGGAGGGAAATAGAGCAGAATTGAGAGAGAACAAGAGCGAGAGTGAGAGAGAATGAGAGTGAGAGAAAGTGTGCGAGAGAGAGGGAAGATGGGGATGGAGGAAGGGAGGGTATAAGAGAGTTGGAGGGAGAGAGACAAAGTGAAGGATCGAGGAAGGGCAATAGAGACCGATGAAGAGAGAGAGAGAGAAAAAGAGAGGAAGAGAGACAATGAGGAAATAGATAGAGAAAGTGTGCAATTGTGTTAGGGCAAGGAAATAGATAAAATGTTAGAGAGTGAAAGGCAAGAGAGATAAATAAGAAAAGGAGAGAGAAAAAGAGATAGGAGAGTGAGAGTGATAGAGTGGAAAGAGTGAGTGAAAGAAAAAGTTTGAGAGAGACAGAAAGGGAGACAGAGAGAGAAAAAAGAGAAAGAATGTGAGAAAGCGCAAGAGGATGAGAGAGAGGAGGGAGAGTACTATAGAGAGGGAGGTGAGAAACAATGCAACAGAGAGGAATATATCTATAAGGGAAAGAGATGGAGATAGAAAGAGATAGAGATAGAAAAGGGTAAAGAGTAAGAAGATACAAGAGAAAATGTGAGAGGGATATCAAGGATAGGAGGGAAAACGAGGGGGAATAGAGAAAGAGAATGAGATATAAAAGTTATGAGAGAAGGAGAGAGAACAATGAAGTGAGAGAAAGAGGGATAAAGAGGGAGAGAGTGAGAGAGTGGGGGATAAAGAGCATGAATGAGAAAGTACTGGAGAGAGTGAAAGAGAGAAAGAGAGGTATAGAGGGGAAGTGTGAGAGAGTAAGTGAGTGGCGAAGGGAGAGTGAGACATAGCGAGAGAGCCGTTAGAGAGAAATGGAGGGTGGGAGAGAAAGAGTGTGAGACAAAAAAGAAAAGAGATAAATGAGTAGAGAGACTGCGTGTGAGAAAACATATAAATGCTGGAAAAGAGAGAAAGAAGAGGGAGAGAGTGAGAGAGGGACATATTGATAACTATAGAGAAAAGACAAGTGAAAGAGATAGAGGGAGGGAAAGAGGAAGGAGGAGAGAGGGAGGGGAAGAGAGAGAGAGAGTGAATGAGAAGGAAGATCAAGAGAGGTGGGAGGGAGGAAAGGAGAGTTGGCGGCCATGAGAGAGGGAAGGAGACAAAGAGAGAGAGAGAGAAGAGAGAAAATGAGAGTGGGTGAAGAGCGAGCTAGAGAAGAGAGATGAGAAAGAAAGAAGAGCGAGTGAGATATGCAATAGGGAGAGATTAGGGAGTACGAGAAGAAAGAGAGAGAGAGAGAGAGAAAGATGGAGGGAAAGTGAGAGTGTGAATGGAGAGATCAAGAGAATAATCGATAAAAGAGTAAGTGAGAGAGAGATAGAGAGAGTTTTATAAAAGAGAAAATAGACAATGCAAGGGAGAGAGAGACAATGAGAGTGTAACATAGAGCAAGAGAGGAAGAGAGAAAGAGAAAGATAGAGATAAGGATAGAAAGTATGAGAGAGAGAGAGGGAGAGAAGAGATTGGGAGAAGAGAGAGGATGAGACATAAAAGAGAGTATGAGAGATAGAGAGAGTGTGTGAGAGAGGGAGGGTGGGAGTGAGAGCAAGAGAGAAGAAAAGGTAAGAGGGAAGAGTGATAAGGATAGAGCAGGTGAAGGAGTGAGAGATTGAAAAAAATAGAAGAAACAAGGAGAGGGATGGAGATAGAGAGAAAAAAAAGGAAGAGATGGAGAGTGTGTGAGAGGAAGAGTGGGAGGAAGGAAGAGAGTGGGAGAGGGAGATAGAGAAGAGTGAGAGAGGAAGAGAGAGGGAGTAGAAGAAAGTGAGATAGACACTGTAAGAAAAAGTAGGAAAGATGCAAAGAGAAGGGAGACTGGGAGGGAGAGATAAAGAGAAAACAAAATAATAAAGAGATATAGAAAGAAACTGGGAGAAAGAGGAACAGGATCGAGTTGTGAGGTAGTAAGAGCTAGAGATAGGAATGCAGGGGAGAGGGAGAGAAAAAAAATGAGAGAAAAGATTATAAGTGAGAAAGTGCGGGAACAGCAAGTAAGAGTGTGTTAGAGAAAGGGAGAAAATAGAGCGAGCAAATAAAGAGTGAGTGAGAGAGGGAGGGAGAGAGAGAGGGAAAGATGAAAGAGAGATAAAGTAAGTAGGAGAGGAGGGTAAAAGAGAGGAGTGAGACAGATAGAGAGAGAAATAAAGAGAGAGGGAGTAAGAGAGAGAGGCTGAGAGAAAGGAGAGACATAAGCATGGAAAAAGGGAGTGAGAGGTAGAGAGAACAAAAGAGAAGTAGAGAGAGAATGAGAAAGAAAGGCATAGAGAAAAAGAGAGAAGGATGTGAGAAAGAGATTGAAATAAAGAGAGAGAAAAGAGAGTTGAAGAGAGAGAGTTGCAAGGTGATAGATTACAAGGGAGAAAGCAAGAGATAGGGAGACAGATGGAAAGAGTGAGTGAGAGAATAGGAAGTCCAAGAGAGAAGTAGAGAGAGTAACAGAGTGAGGGGTAGAGGGAGAGAGAAGAATGAGAGTAAGAGCTTGAATGAAAGAGGAAGTAAAACAGAAAAAGATGAGAGAGCTAGAGATAGATAGAGTGAGGGTGAGGCAGCTAGAAATAGAGATGAGAGAAGAAGAGAGAAGAGAAAGGGGTAAGTAGTGATTCAAAAGCGGAGGAGAAAGATAGGGAGTGAGTGAAATGAGAGAAAAAAATGAGAAGGAACAGAGTGAGGGAATGAGCTTAAAGACATAAGGGAGAGAGGTACGAAAGGGGAGAGTGAGGAAAGGAGGAAGGGAGGGAAAGTGAGAGAGAGAGAGTGTGTGTGTGACAGAGAGAAAATAAGTGTGAGATAGACGTAGAGAGTTGGATTACGTGAGAGAGAGAGAAAGAGAAGAGCTCTATGACTGAGAGAGAGATGGAGGGCACGAGAGAGTGAGAGATGGAGAGAAAATAAGAGAAAGAAAAAAATGAAAGAGAGAGAGAAGATAGAGAGCAAAACAAAGTTGTAGGGAGATAGAGAGAGAGAGATGGTAAGACAGAAGATGGGGAGACAGAGATATATTGATGAAAAGATAGAGTGAGAGATATAGAGAGAGCAAAATAGAAGTTAATAGAAGAGGTACAAGTAGAGAGAGGAGTGTGAGAAAGATCATGAAAAGAAGAGAGAGAAGTGAGAACGAGAGAGAGATGAAGAGACATAAAGAGAGGGTGAGAGAGATATATAACTAGAAAGAGGTTCAGAAAGGTAGAAAAAGGGAGAAGAGGAGAGACAAAGTGAGGCAGGGAGGGATGAATTCAAGAGAGGAGGGATAGGAGGAGTGAGTTGGAAGAGAGAATGAAGAGTGAGCACAAGAGAGGGCAAGAGTAGAAGAAAGAGAGAAATACATAAGTGAGAGAGGTAGGAATGGATAGGTGTGTGAATGACATAAGAAGTGTGAGAGAGAGGTGGAAAGTGAGAATAAGGGAGAGAGAAATGGGAGAATGAGAGTGAGATAGAGGTAGAGAGAAGTGAGTGAGACAGCAAGAAAGAGAGAGAAAGGAGTGAGAGGGAGTGAGAAAGAGAAGAGCTCAGTGAGAGAGAGAGATGGAGGGCAAGAGAGAGGGAGGTATGGAGAGAGAAGAAGAGAAAGAAAGTGTGGGAGAGAAGAGAGAGAAGAGGAAGATAAGTTATAGAGGAGAGAGAGGGAATATAGAGAAGGTAACGGAGTAAGACAAAGCAACAGAGAAGTAGAGAGCAAAAGAGAAGTAGAGAGAATGAGAGAGAAGGGCATGGAGATAAAGAGAGAAGGTTGTGGGAAAGAGATTGAAATAAAGAGAGAGAGTTGCAAGGCGAGAGAGAGAGAGCAAGGGAAGAAGCAAGAGTGAGGGAGAGAGATGGAAGGAGTGAGTGAGAGATGTAGGAAGTGTGAAAGAGAAGTAGAGGGAGAAAGTGAGAAAGGGGTAGAGGGAGTAAGAAGAGTGTGAGAAAGAGCTTGAAAGAAAGAGGGTGTAAGAGAGATAGAGATGAGGAGCAAATAGAAATTGCGTTTGAGAGAGCTAGAGATAAATAGAGTGACAGTAAGGCTGATATAGAGAGAGATGAGACGAGAGGAGAGGAGAGAAAGAGGTAGGGAAAAATGAGTGAGAGAGAGAGAGCAAGAAAGAGAGAAATGAGTGAAAGAGAGTTAGAAAGAGATTAGCTCCATAAGAGAGAGAGATGGAGGGCAAGTGAGAGGGAGGTATGGAGAGAGAAGAAGAGAAAGAAAGTGTGGGAGAGAGAAGCGAGAAAGGAGAAAGATAAGTTGGAGAGAAGGCAAATAGAAAAGGCAACAGAGTAAGACAGATCGAGAGAGAGTGAGGGGCAGAGAGGGAGGGAGAGATGGGGATAAGCATGGAAATATAGAGCGAAAGATATAGAGAGAGCAAAAGAGATGTAGTGAGAGAAAAAGAGAAGTGCGTAGAGATAATGAGAGAAGTGTGTGAGAAGGATATTAAAATAAAGAGAAAGAAGAGAGAGAGATGAAGAGAGAGAGATTTGCAAGGTTTGATAGAGAGAGCAAGGGAGGAAGCAAGAGAGATAGAGCGAGGGATGGAAAGACTGAATGAGGGATATAGAAAGTGCAAAGAGAAGCAGAGAGAAAGAGGGAAACGAATAGAGTGAGTGAGAAGAGTTTGAAAAAGAGCTTGAAATAAAGAGGAAAGAAGAAAGATGGGGATGAGGAGGCAGATACAAACTACGTGTGAGAGAGCGAGAGATAGAAAGAGTGAGAGTGGGGTGATAGAAAGAGAGAATAGAGGAGAAGAGAGGAGAGAAAGAGATAGGGTGTGATTCAAGAGTGGAGGAGAAAGATGGGGCATGAGTGAAATGAGAGAAAAAAGAAAGAGAAAGAATAGAGTGAGAGAAAGAGAGAGAACATAAAGGTGGGAGATAGGAAAGGAGAGAGTGAAGCAAGGAGGAAGGAAAGGTTGGAAAGAGAGTGTGTGTTGTGAGAGGGAGGGAGAATAAGTTTGAGATATACGCAGAGATTGAGCAAAATTGAGAGAGAGTAAGTGAAAGAGGGAACTGCTTCATGACTGAGAGAGAGTGGAGGGCAGAGAGAGTGGTGGAGGGAGGAAGAGTGATAGAAAGTATGAGAAAAGTATGGATAAGAGAGAGAAAGAGAAAGGGAAATAGAGAGTGAGAAAAACTAGAAAGAGGAAGATTAGAGAGAGCAAATATGTGGTGGATATTAAGAGAGTGATAGAGGAAGCGAGAGAGAAAGAGATAAAGAAGATAAAGGAAAAAAGGGAGAAAAGTCGAGGTTTATATATATATATATATATTCAGCAAAAAGCAAAAAACTTCATTCAAAATTAAATGTTAAGTACATCTGTTGACCTCATTTTTTATGAGGTCTCCTCTTCTCTCTTTAGTGTTTAGGATCTAGCCTTAGGCTTTTCCTTTGACTATCTTAGAGGACTAGAATTGGGACCCATCCCTTAGAAATTTGAACCACTTCTTGCCTCCCTGCAAACCCCACAAGCTTGATTATAAACCCATAATCACTTAGAGGGTTGAAATCAAATGTGAAGGTTTAAAGGATGAGTTCCCTATAGGACTCTTTGGCCTTAGGACCACCCTGGGTGGCTTGGTCTGGTGAGGGTTGACTTACACACTCACTACACTCATACTTTACACTCTCACACACACAATCCAAATCCTAAAACCACACACATACCCAACTTGGCTCCTTAACTCATGTAGGTAATTCATATGGATGGACCTTAACCCCTAAGCCCCGGCTAAGAGGTTAGGAACAACATAGTGAATGCCTCAAATGAGTCCTCTCATGGCTCATATAGGCTTAATATGGCTTCATGGCTCAACCAAAGTGCTTTCATTTCACTCATATTTGATCAATCTTTTTTTTTTCAAAATTTTAATTTTTGACCCCAAGGACCCTACACCCCTCAAACCTAATAAAAGCCCTTAGAATTGCCCAAATTCTCCAAAATTTCCAAATCACCCAAAATTAACCTTGAACATTTCCTCACCAATCAAATTGATCATCCATAGCCAGAAATACCAAAAATTCCAAAAATACCCCCCAAAACCCTCCAAATACCCAAAATGCCCCTCTTAGCCAAAAAATCCAAAAATTCAAAAAATTCCCAGAAAATTCTAGAAAATCCCAAATATTCCCAATTTCATTTTGTCCAACTACACCATGGGCCAATTTTGTCAATTTACCCCACTTTTATCAAAACCCCTAATTTAGCCCATTCTTAACCCAAGTGAACCCAATGTCAAACCAAACCTACCCAATTGTCCCCAATTTTGGTCCAATTCAATTCTAAACTCCAATTCAATATCCACAATATCAATATAGACCAAATCCAAGTCCAATTTGATTGAAATTTGGGTCCAATTTCACTTTTGACCTTAAAGCCCAATTTGGACCCATGACCCAAACTTAGCCCAAACCAAACCAATTCAACTTCAATTGACCCCAAACCTTTTTTAAACCTTCCCTAACATCCCCGTAAACAAAACACTAACATAATTTGCCTAAAATATGGACCCAAACCCCACTCAAATTCAACCCAAAACCAAAAAGCCCAATTTTGACCTAAACCCAAACCTAACCCAAATAAGCCCAAGTCCCAAAACCAAAACCCAACCAAAGTTGAAACCTCTTTGAAACACTCCCATAAAAATTTCCCAACATTAATTTTAAATCAATTTCAACCCTAGCCCAACATTGGCCCAAGTTAGCCCAATTTGACCTACATTGGCCCATTTACCAAAGGAACCCAAATTCAACCCAATTCAAACCCAAACCACCTCAAATTCATTTCAAATCACTCATGACACATCCCTGAACTAAACCCAACATTTATTTGGCATGCCCCTTTGCAAAATTTTCATCTAAAAGCCCACTTCTAAAGGACATCCAAAAGCCCATTCCTAACCAAACTCAAAAGCCCAAGCCCATCCTAAAGCCCACATTACAATCTCATCTCATCCTCACTTAATTAAAATCATTCCTAAGTCCTAAATCAGCAATAAAATCTTTCTAAACAAAGCCATATGAAAAACCATCCAAATTTTACACCAAATTACCAAAATTTTAAAAACCCTTTTTCATGAAATTGACCAAACTTTTTCCCAAGCCAAAGATGAGCCATGAAGCCATTCTTGAGCCACATGCAAGCCATGTGAGTTGTTGACATGTGACCTTACCACATTGGGCAAAAAGAGGAGGTCCTTTAAGCACTTCCTAAAAGCCATTAACCTTACTTATGATTCCCCTTAACCCAAATTTAATCTAAATATTCTTGGATGGAGACTTCTCCACTTGGACCACTCGACCCAACTAATTCACCCAGCCCAAAAACAGGTCATGGGGAGGTGAACCAAGCCCAAAATCATGGGTTGACCAATTTGAGCCCAAAATGAGCCCTTACCCTTTCCATTTCAAGCCATCCTCTTTACACATGGAAAAGCTCAACTGCCTACACAAACCTCCAGCCCTGACCCACCTGGACCTGAGGGTGACCCATGCCTGCCGGCCAGCCGCCTGGATCGCCGGAAAACACCATGGCCGAGACCTTGGGAGGAGCCAAACTTTTCAGTCCCGCCTTGCTGAAGTGTCCCAGCCCAATCGAACACCATGGCCGTTCTTCTCTTGCATGGAGCAGCTCGATCCTAAGCCTTAAACCCCCCGGGAGGCCCTCCAATCTCTCCTATTTAAACACCACCTCCTCTCGACCAAGAGAGGTGCCGAACCAAAACTTACCGAAACCCCGCCAAAACCATCCCGCATCACTCTCTACACATAGAGAACTTGATCCCCACTGAAATCCCCCTGCCATTTCCTCTCTGTGAGCTCAATTTCAGAGTTAAAATTTAAGCCCAAAACCAGGACACTTCACCACAGTGAGCCAATCTCCAAATTGATTGGTCCTACACCTTCACCAGACCAAGATGAGAAGTTTTCCAGCAAAAGCCCCCTCACCAGGCCAGCCATTGCTTCCAGCCTCCAAGCTTTGTGATCGGGCTTGATCGAAATCATACCTAGACAATTCACCAAGCCAAGGGACTTCATCTGGAGCTTGCTTGGACTCAATCAAATGTGACACAACTCTCAGATTGAAGCTTCACTTCTCTGAGCAAAGGTATGGACTCACTCTTCTTCCCAAACTTACAGAGATTCTCCATTTAATTTGAATCAATTTCAATGCATGTTTACCGTATGGAGGTGTTCGTCTCTTCAAGACGAATCCATAGAGCATAAGAACACGAAAATCCGTTGAGAATCGAGTGAGAAATTAGGGATAGAAGGTTGACGGTCACGGGTTCACACCAGTCGTAGACGATGACCAGGAGCCGTCGGATTGCGCGTGTATCGAGCGAACGGCCAGGATCGCGCCGGACGGAGCAACTAGACATGAACATCGGGCCCCTAGAGCGCTGAGTTGGATGGTGGTGCTGAATCAAAGCGCGCCGCGTGGCCCTTCGGAGCTGCCGAGGATGGCTTGGCGCTGCGTGGATAAGTAGGAAAATAGAATTTTTCTTATTTATTAAATACCCAAAACTTTAAAAATTCATAACTTTGTGTAGAAAAATCATAAAAATAAAATAAAAATACCCTCTTGCTCAGTGAATAGAGGAGAATAATGTGGAAAAGAAATCAAGTAATTTCATTAAGTATTTTATTTTTAATGATTTATTTACTCTCTACATTGTTTTAATTCTCCATGCATATAGGAAATTCACCATGGCATGAAACCATAGGGCTTTTGAAGCCTCTGTACTTGGGAACATTCCCTGAATTTTCCAAGGTCAGAGGCCATCCCTACGAGAAGTTATTGATTTTTCAAGTTCATATTACTGTTTTGAGTATTTTAATTCCAATAATTAGCATGTTGAGAAATAAATTCTAAGAAAATTTGGTGATGTTTCTTATGAATAGAGAGACCTAGGAAAAATAATTTTTAAGCTAATTCACTTTGAATAACCCTAATTGGCCTAAACACCCAAAATTGAATTTTAATTAATTAGGGTTAACCACTCATCAAATTAACTTAAAAAAAATTCTCCACTGTCCTCTAGGGATAGGAGAACACCACATAAAAATTTGAGATCAATTGGACTTGGTTAGCCCCACCAAATGGGTTAATTAAGCCCCATGAATGGAATCAAACTTTAAAAATTCCTAACTCACAAAATATTTTTTAAAAATTCACAAAAATGGTTTTTAAGCTTCTCTGATATTAGAGGAGCTTAGGAAAATTAAAATTGTAATTTTCTAAAAAAGTTGATTTTTATCATTATTTTAATATTTTTAATAATTAAAAAATAATAAAAATCACAAAAATATTAAAAATCACCAAAATGTCACATTTTGAATTCTAATCACGTAGGAACAAACCAAATATTTTTTCTTAAGTTCCTAGGATAAGATATTGAATTTTAAAGGTTTAATGTAATTTTTAATATTAAAAATGTATTTTTCAACCTTTTCACTAAAATAATTCTAATAAAACAAAGAAAAATCAAAAAATTATGAAAATTAGTTCTCTGGTTTCCCTGATATCAGAGAGGTTTTTGAAAAATACAAAATCCATTTTTCAACTTTAATTTTATTTTAAAATTAATTAATACTCCAAAACTCAAAATAATTCTAATAAATAAAATATAATTCAAAAAATCACCAAATTTAGTCCAAATGGTCATCTAGTCATTAGGAACATCCCATAATTTTTTTAAGGATAGAAACATTTCCTTGGTCATGTTATTGAATTTTCCTTGAAAACCCCTATTCTCCATTAAAAATAATTATATAAATAAATTAAATACAGAAAAATCACATTTTCTCCTCTAATGTCTTAATTGACATGTGAGTGAAGCCACATAAAAATTTCAAATTCATTTAAGCTCAATTTAGTGAGTTATGGAATTATTAAGCTTGGAGGGCAAAAATGGTAATTAAAATTTTAACCCTTAATTAAAACTTTACGCTTAATAAAATGAGAGAGTAAAATATTTGATCCTAATCTGATTTGGATGATTGAAATTTAAATAATTAAAGGATAGAAACCCATCAATCATTTTTAAGATTAATTAGAGTAAACCTTAACCAATTAATTAATTAAATTTGGAAGATTAATAAAAATTGAAATTATTAAAATAGGGATATTATTAAGAAGACATTTGTTCTTTAATTTAAGAATCCCTAAATTAATCACCTCAATAATATTTAATTCCTAATTAAAATGATAATTCAAATTCAAGATTTAAAATACTAAAAGACTTAATCATTAAATTAAATTAAAATTAAAACATTTAAATTAAATCATTCCAAAATTTCAATTAAATTAATACTTTAACAATTAAATTAAATCATCTTTAAAACATAAAAAATAAAATATTAAATTAAAAGTAAAATAAAATTAAATTAAAATTAATATTAAATTAAAGTAAATTAAATTAAATTGAATTAAATTAAACTAAATTAAATTAAATTAAAACATATTAAATTAAACTAAATTAAAAAAAAATAAAATCAACTTAAAATAAAATCTAAATTAAATTAAAATTAAATTAAAATTAAAACTAAACCAAATTAAATTAAATTAAATTAAATTAAATTAAATTAAATATAACATCACCTAAGACATAAAGAATTCAAAAATAAATCTAAAACAACTTGAACACTATTCCAAACTTAAACCCATTAATTAAAATTAAATTAAATCACAAATCACTTAAACATCAATTTGCCCTTAAAAGCTCTTGTTATCATAACTCCTAAATGGAGTATTAGGTGAAGTGTCACTTCATTCATAGGATATTCAAACATCCTAGTTCACTGAGCAAAAGAACAAAACTTAATTAAACCTCGGATGATTATTTCACTCGATTAATTAAATCCATTTGGACTTAGAATCAATTTCAAAGAATATTGAAAAGATGTTTAAGACTCGTCTTAAGCACTTCCTCAATATGATAGGATGTTTATAAGAACAATTGAACTTAATTGTTCTTTGATGAAGAAAATCGTCCTTAAACCAAAATACAAGAACCCGGACGTCATAGGAGATGACTTCGCATAGGATTAGGACTTTGATAGACAACCAAAACCTTTCCCTTAGCTTTACCTAGGTACTTGTTGAAATATTTAAATGCCTTAACATGTGTTTTAAGTGGAGCTTGGGATGACGGGAAGACCCTCCAGGTACGCTTTTATTTTATTGCAATTTACTTTATTGCAAATGCACTTTACTTTTCTTGCATGATAAACAACTGTTGCATGAAAACAAAAACCTTTAGGGTAGTCCCTAAAACCGAAACCAAAACTAAATTAAAAATCACCGCAAGATAAAATTCACCGCCACAACATTTCAAAATATAAAGCAACTCAAAATTTAATCACCAACGAACAACAAAACTACAATTACAACTAAATTAAAACGTCTCGTTGAATGATCGGGAATACCTCGGATGATGTAACCCACGTGTTGCTAACGGGATTTCCCACGGTCTAAATGAAAGTGTGGAACTCATTCAGTTGAGTTTAAAAAATTCATCTGGACTAAGTGAATTCGATGAAAATAACGGTGCCGGGATGACGGAACCGTGGGATCTTAATTGGTTCTGTTTAATCAAACTTTAAGATTTGTTTTAATTAAAATATTAAAAACACTTGGATTTTATGATTCTCTCTAAACCAAAACACTTCTCTCATCTCCTGATTTATGACTTCTAAAACTAAACCTCCGCAACAACAAGGAGCTCGGAGCATGGTGGGCAAGCACGGCCATCGTCATCGCAGAAACCCGAGTCTACTCAACAAAACTCGTCTTAGAATTAAATAACCAAGCCATAGGACTTCGAGGTGGTTTTCCTAGTGCAACATAAATCCTCAACTCTTCGTTAGGCATTTGCAGGATCATGTCATGTAAATTAAGCCCTAACCGGTCTTAGGACTCCGAGGTAGTCGTTAGGTACGACATAAACCCTCATATCTTCGAGGCTGTTTGTATGATCATGTCATGCGAATATAAGTCCTAAATAATTAAAATTGACAGGATCAAAATATTAAATAATTCTTCCTAAATTGAAGCCAAACAATAGGATAGTCAGGAAGTTGCCAAGATTCCCCTTGGATCCTCAACTTCTCCTACTTCTCTTCCTTTAGACTCCTAAAATAAACTGTTCCAAATTTGATCCATTCCCAATTGAAATTTCCAAAATCCGATCCTTTGAAAACCTTAAACTTTGAAATTCTTGAGAGCAAAACCATTGATCATTATTGAGAGTTTTCTTAAATGATTCACGTCATTTAAGATGTAATTAACTATAAGGGCTTGCCCTTATAGGGAACTTTAAGAACCCATGTAATATAAACACTGCTTAATTCATTTATATTAAGTAGGGGAACTTGTCGGCTTATAAAATTGGTTCACAGACCAAACGGATGTCACAAATCTTCTAGTTTATTTAACCGAGCCCCATCATCAAGCAGTGTGTCTATCCTCCGGGATAGATGTATGGTTTGTGGTGCGGTGCTCGTTTATATAAACTATTCAGGATGTGAGATCGGTTTGATTTCATATCTTAAAATTTTCAAATTTTAAAAATTATTTTCAAAATCAAATACTACTTTCTAAATTATATATATATATATATATATATATATATATTTAAATTAAATTTAAGATTCGCCGACAATCTCTGTAGGCGACCCCTTTTCAAAAATACAACACACAACTTAAAAATATGCCGACAACTTCTGGCGACTCCACTGGGGAAAAGTTCCTCTCTCCATTTTAATCAGATGGTTTTGCTTTCATAAATCGGTAGTGAGTCCATGCCCCTTGTGGACCAAATTACCATTCTTCCGTTGGAATACCCCGTTCATTTCTGTCTTGAACGAGTATAGCCAACTCCTCTCGGATTTAGGAGCCACTGTTTCGACACCCCTAAACGGAGAGGTTCCGAGATCCTTTTACCTCTTTTCTGAGGTGGGGTGGACCCCCAATAGGTGTTAGTTTAGGAGCGGTCCTTCGAGTCGAGAAGTCCTGTATAAGACTTTCTCTTCTTTTCCAATTCTGAATCGGATTCCTTACCTTCTCTACACCTTTGAACATTCCGTTCCTAATAAACAAACCCTCTAATGAATGACTCTTTTAACAAGTAACTCCTTTTTATAAATACATGAACAAAAATGTGTTCGGACTCTTTTTGATTCCTTTCTTTTCGTCCTGATGAGAAGAAGCATAACTTGGGACTGACAATCAGAATCTACCTTGCAGAAGATGTCTGCCCCAAAGCTGATTTTCTCCTTCACCAATGGACTGGACTTCGCTGTTTACAAGGATGAGCTGGCCGACAATGGGATCATCTGGTTTGGACAAGGATTCGAGAACACAAATGTCAAGATCACTGACGTTACCCTTTTCACACTTACAGACAAAGTATCTGAAACTGAAAGACCTTTGATCGAATTCAACCTCAAGTGAACTCAAGAGTTCCCTCCCCTGCAAAGGGTTCCAGCTGAGAGGAATACTACTGTCCATAGGAGGACTGTTATCTCTACCCCCACCTGGTCTAGTCGTCTCTCGCACCTACCTCGGCTTCCGCCAAGCCGAAGGGGAAGGAAGTTCAAATTTGTAACGAGCATGTTACCGTGGAGGGTACAGATTTCCGTGCAAGACCTTCTATTTTTGAAATTGGGACCAGCTCAAGGGTTCCACCCCTAACACGGACTCAGAGAAGAAACAGAGGTAGAAAGATTGCCAGAAAGGCCGGAGCCGCCGAAGTCGCTTTCTTAGAAGAAATCCACGAGTACACACCACTACCTGAGTACATACCATTGCCTGAGTATACACCGCTTTTGGAAGGAAGTAGATTCCATCCCCTTTCCGCCGCAGCCGACGAGGAAAATGTCCGCAGGATTGCTTCTACATTACCTATACCCGCATACTATGGCGACAGCCGAAAGAAAAGGGCTAGGATTACACCATTTGCCCGACTACAGACTGTGATAGAGAAGTTAGCAAAGAAAGAGAAATGTCCTGTATCAGAGATTTTAAGAAGAATAGGGCGGGTGCCAGCCAAGTCCCGTCTTGGGCCGCGAGTAGAACCCGTTATTGCCACAGAAAAGCCGAATAAGAAGATGAAGGCTAGTCCACTCGTTGTTGTTTCGGGTTTACGGATCGGGGAAGATACCACCTTCCAGCATTCGGTCGACGGACCATCCGGTCCTAGCGCCTTCGCTGCTAGAAGGATGGTATGGCGTCCTACTACTGGCCAATTGAGACCGAAACAACGACCTAAAAAGGAAAGTCTCGTTAGGAGACTCAAGTCCGAAGAGAGCGCCACTGCAATGAAGGGGACTCCCAAAAAGGAAATCCAACAGCCATCACATGATAACTGCGAAACCGCACGAAAAAGACCAATGGAAGACGCTATGGAAAAGCTAAGAACTGACATTCAACGATTAGCAAGAGAAAGAGAAGAAAAGTTTAGAATGACAAAGCCAACATCTAGAAGCAGTTCTTAAGCCATTTAACTTTAGAATATCGTCCAGAGGTAGAAATTTGTGAAACAATCTCCAGCAAAAAAAGGACATTGAGGGAGATAGATTCCTATGCCAAATCTTGTCCCCCTAGACAGTATCAGGCCATTTGTTAAAGGATTGATGTATGGCATTATTCAGGGATAAAGTAGTGGCATGTTTAAGCATAACTTTATCTGGTCTATTTGTATTTATGGGTATAGCTAATATACTTTGCACTGTGTCCTCATCCAGAATCCTACTCAAGGAATCCACATTCCATTGTCCCTGAGTCCAGAAATCAGAGTCTATAAGTTGAGGATTATAATTAGGAGTAAAAGAGAGGGGCCCATCAGGCAACCACTTATCCAAAAAGAAGTTAATGTTACCATCACCAACCTCCCAGTATATGAACTGATTAGCAGAATCCCTAACCTTTAGTAATTTCTTCTAGTGCTTAGAGTCCCCCATTTTAGCTTTAACAACATTTGGATGTAGCTTCTTACAGTACTTCTCTTTAAGGTATCTTGTCCACATAGTGTCATGTTGTATAAATTTAATCCATTGTTTACAGTGAAATAAGTGGCTTATCTGTTTAAAGCTTTTAAAGCCCAACCCTCCAGCTTTAGTAGGTTTGCACACTCTATTCCAAGTAGTCCAATGAGGCTGTTTATATTGACCATCCTAGAGAAATTAATTAAAAATTGTTTCTAACATTTTCTGAGTGCTACGTTTCATACTAACCATTTGCATAGTATAAAGAGGGAAGGTAGATAATATAATCTTTAGCAAAGTCAGTCTTCCCCCATTAGACAAAAATTTATTTGTCCAACAGTTGATAGAAGAGATCTTGTTCACTACCTCATCTTATTGGGATTGTATCCTTCTGCCTTTAATCAGTTGTACCCCCAAATATTTGAGAGGTTGCTCAGCTGCAGTAAACCCAGTCAAATCTTTCAGTCAGCAATGATGTTTGTAATGTTTCCCTACCAGGAATTGACACTTCTTCCAATTAAGGTCCAATCCAGCCACTTGGGAGATATGAACCAGAATATGTAAGATTTTCCTTACAGCTTGTTTACTGCCATTAGTAAAAATAATTGCATCATCTGCATAGGCCAAATGGCTGATTATTTGAGAGGAGCTATGTTTATAGTTAATATAAGGATAGCTGTTGTGGGCAGCATTTAGAATTCTAGAGAAATAATCAAATGCCAGAATAAAAATTGTAGGGGACAAGGGGTCTCCTTGTTTCAAATCTCTACCAGTAGTGAAGAACCCATTGCTTCTTCCATTCACTAAGACACTATACCAAGCACTAGAAAGCCATCTCTGAATTAGATTACAAAAAGAAGGGTGGAAACCACTAGCCTTAAGAACTTGCTCAATAAAGTGCCAACTTATTGAGTCATAAGCTTTTTTTAGATCCAATTTGAAGATGAGATTCTGCCCTCTACAGCATTTATCAATTTCCAGTAGTAGTTCCTGAGCCAACAAATAGTTATCAGTGATATTTCTACCCTGCAAAAAACCAGATTGATTAGAACCAATAAGGTGATTAAGATAAGGTTGGATCCTTCCAACAATGGTATTGCTAATAATTTTAGTGAAAGTGCTGGTAAGACTTATAGGTCTGAAGTCTGTCCAGCTAGTTTTTTGAGTAACTTTTGGTATTAGAGCAATGCTAGTGGCTGCAAAATACTTAGGAATATCAGAACCAGAGAAAAAAGAATGAACATCATTTATGAGATCAGTGCCCACAATATCCCAAGCTTGTAAATAGAATGTTGAGGTGAAGCCATCTGAGCCTGCAGTTTTATTTCCATCAATACTTTTCAGAGCTTGTAGTATTTCAGCTTCATCAGGTAGCATAGTAAGATTTAGTTGTTGTACATAAGTAAACTCCTCCTTAAACACATCAGGTTGGAAAGAGTTAGGAGAAGAATGTTAAGCAGCTAAGTGTGATTGAAAATATCTCACAACACTTTAAGAAATTAATTGAGGGTCAGAAATCCAGCTACCATAAGGTTCTTTGATTCTATGTATAGCATTAATCTGCCTTCTGTATTTAATCATTACATGGAAGAACTTTGTGTTTTGATCTCCAAATAAGTGTTTATTGACTGCAGCTTTTTGTTTCAGAAATAACTCTTCCCTTTCCAAAGTTTGTAACAGATGGGTTTGTGCATTAATTAACTCCTGAGTGTGGGCCCATCCCTGATCTTGCATAGCTTCCAGCACTTGAACCTTCTCATCAGCATCTTTCACCTGATGAAACACATTGCCAAAACATTATTTATTCCATAACCTTAATTGAAAAGCCACAGATTTTTGTAATCTCCAAAGTTTGATCATAGGGTTGAAACAAGTGCTAGATGGAGTATTCCAAGCAGACCTTACCACATCCAAGAAACTGGAATGCATAATCCAAACATTCCAGAATTTGAATGGGGAAGGCCAACACTAGAACAGAAGGAGATTTGAATTAAAAGGGGGGAGTGATCTGATGTTGTTCTGTGATGATGGTGGACCTGTGTAATAGGGAAGGTATTCAACCAAGAGTTATTAGCCAGTATTCTGTCAATCCTCTCCAAGAGTACACCCCTTTGCCAAGTGAAAGGTGATCCAATAAAGCCCAGATCAAATAAACCTTCCCTGGTAATGTTTTGAGAGAAAGTAAGAATAGACTGTATATCAGGGGTTCTACCACCTAACTTTTCACTAGGGTCCCTAATACAATTGAAATCTCCACCAACCAACCAATTGGTATTAGCATTAACACTAATATTTATCAGCTCAGTCCATAGGGAAATTCTATCAGTATTAGTACTTCCAGCATATACAAAATTGAAGATGCAAGAATTTGTAATTATCAATAACAATATTACAGTTCAATTCCTTCCTACTGAAAACCCAGATTTTGTTATTACAGTTAAAGTGAAGCTGAAAACCAGGGAAGTTTTTTATGAGTTTTAGGATATTCTAATGTACCGTAGGTTCCAACAAAGCAATTAACCACAGCTTATGGGTCCTGTTAAGATGTATGAGTCTATTAAGGGAGCCAGGACTAGACACACCCCTAACATTCCAACATAGTAGATTAATCATGGTGAAGAGCCTTACCAGCCCTAGTTAACCTAGGGACTGATGAGCTTTACATTCCAATTATGTTTGACTGAGATAAATTTTGCAACTCTAAGGCATCTCTTCTTCTTATACTACTTTTTTGTTGAGACCATACCTCTTATACATTACTTGCATTCCCTGCTAATACTAAGTGAGTGGTATCTTCATTGATAGGATCCTATGGAGTTATAAAAGTGTCACCAGCTTCAAAGCTAAAGGGAACTGCTTCCCCCTCAGGAGAAGAACTGTTTTGTATGCTAGGATGTTGAATTAGTTTGTCATCATCAGAGGCATCTCTAATATTAATTGCCTGGGTGGGAAGTGAATCAACAATTTGGTGCCCAACAACAGGTTGTAAAGAAGCAGATTTGGTCTGTACATGAGAAGGTTCAACTTGGGCTTCTTGCAGGTTTAGAGCAGACACAGGAGCAGGTACTTGATTTAAACCTTGTAAAGGTTCGAATTCATCTGCCATAGGATTTGGGACAGAATTTGGAGCTCCCCTAGAAGGACCTGGATTCTGTGTATTGACGTGATGAGTTGTGTGAGTAAATTAATCTGCAATTTTGTTTCCTTTGTTAGCTACATTATAAGGCCTAAGTTCAGGATGTAATATGAAGCATTGGTCCATGGTATGCCCAAATATGTGGCAGTGTTTGCAGTAAAGGGGCTGATACTCCATCACTATAGGCTGCCAGTACCCATTTTTAGCAGTACCCAGCCAGACTCCATCCAGATAAGGCTTTGTGATATCCCTCTCCACTAAGAACCTAGCATTAGAGATTCTTGTTACATTGGTTGATGGTGTATCAAGCTTAAGTGGCCTCCCCATTGAGTCAGCAATATCATAAATGATTCTATGATTGTTGAAGGGTAACTTAAGGTTAGGTAGGTTGAACCACACAGGGACAATTGGTGGTTCTTTGGAATATATATATATATATATATATATATATATATATATATATATATATATATATATATATATATATATATATATATATATTTAAAAAGGAGCAACACAGAGGGCTCCCTACATGTTACTAATAAAAGGAGAGTACAAAATCATTGATGGAAATGCTCCCAACTAACAAAAAACCTAATGGAGGCCATTCCCTAAAGACCACAGAAAACAATAAAACTAAAAGCTTGGGTGAGTGAAAATATATGTATACATATGTAAATATGTATAATTATAAAGTAAGTTAATAAAAGTGGTTTGGTACAAAAACCCCACAAGCACCCAAGAAATTCCATCGAACACGAGGGTGTCTCCAATCTGATATGTGGGAGTTGAAGCTTATCTCCATTAATTAAAATTTTAAGATCAAAAGGGGGTTGCGGCAACTAAAACCTGCCGGGATCCGGCCCCCTAACTGCTAACCAATGGGCCACTTTGTTACCCTCCCTAGGAATTGAAGAAGAGGTAAAATGGGTGGGTTTAGCTTGATTAATTTGTTTTCTCCAATAGTCTTGCATCCAGGTTGTAGACCAGTTTTGCTGAAGAATGTTAAGTAGAACAGTGGAATCAACTTCTAGCCAAATATTCGACCGATTAGCAATTTTGGCAATATGCATAGCATACTCCACAGCTAATAAATTCGAGTCTCCAATGCATCTCTAGCTTTCACGAGTGCATAGAAGAAAAGTAGGCGAGTTACCATAAGAGTTTCGAAAATTCCTCCCACTCCAGAGCATTATCCTTAGAGAAAGCTGCCATCGGTATTAATTTTGATGGTTGGGTTAGTAGGGGAAGCCATCTAACCAGCTTAACTTTTTTCCAACATTAGGTAGGAGCTCGAGTGTGCAACGGATTGATGAAACCCTTGTGTTTAATGATTTTGTGTAGATATGATTTACGGTTATTGGCTACTTTATCCACGATAGCTGGCTATCCCATCAAATTTGGCACTCGTTTCGGCCATCCACGAAACCACATCACAATGCGAGTGTAGAGTATTAACCTTCGATTTTCCCTATTCATCCAAAGTGTATGAATATCTTCCCGAGCAATAAGTATGGTTCTTCCAACCATTGGTTAGATGCGGCCATACGATTACGGAAAAGGAGCGGTTAAAATATAGATGAGGGATGGATTCATCATGTTGATGGCAGAGAACACATTTAGAGGGCCCCCTAAGACCTTTTAGTTTAAGAATATCATCGATTGGGATGATGCCATGGAAGGTTCTCCAAAGACAAAAAGGACATGGAAGGGGACAAAAATTTATTCCAAATGGAGTTTCCCCAGGGAACGAAGGCCGATTGAAAAGACTCCCGTAAATAGTTTTAGTTATATTTTGATTGTGGTGATTACTCCAACAAACTTTATCCGGACTACTTTGATCAAACTTGATGGTAGAAATCGCCTTGCCGAATGATCCTGTAAAATGGCCTTGAGCCGTGGAAGAGACCAATTGCTCCCATCCCAAAACTCACGGACCTTTGTAGTTGAATCGGTAGGATTATCTTTAGCAACTAACCAATCCTCGGGACACCGGTTATCCAACCAAAAATTCACATCACCTCTCCCCAGCTCCCGAGATAAAGAGATTTTCATGAGAACTTCTCACCTTAAGTAGATTGACCCGGATTCCGGAGTCACCTAATTTCCGACCACTTGAGTGGGATGGGAGAACCTGCGGTATTTACCCATCATAAATTTAGCCCACAGTGAGATTTGGGCTCCGAAATTAATCCATAATTTGCACATATTAATCTGCTGAATTTGAGGAAAGCTTTTGAATCCAAGGCCACCGGCAGCCACTTGGTTTTGTGACCTTTTGCCAAGAAGTCCAATGCTTCTGGGTTCTCTGACCAGCCCATAAAAATCTATTAAAAGCCCTTTCCAACTGTAATTGGGTGCTTTTCTTCATAGCAATCATTTGAAGAAGATAGGAGGGGAAGGTTGTGAGGATACTTTTGAGGAGTGTGATTCTACCACCATTTGATAAGAAAGAATTAGTCCAACGACTCAATTGAGAACTGACTTTGGTGAGAATCTCCTCAAATTGAATTTGTTTGGTTCCGCCCAAAGTGAGAAGGACACCCGTGTATTTAAAAGGAGGGGTACCGCATTGAAATCCGAGTGTACTCCGGAATCCATTGCTTGATCCGGATAGGTGTCGGCTTGGAGAATACCAATTGGCACTTCTCGGGATTGAAAAGCATTCCGGATTGTTGTTGGAAAGAGTCAAAACAATGTTTTAACATTTTCACAGCGAGTTTTGTGTGCACTCGGAGAAAACCATGATGTCATCTCGCATAAAGGAGGTGAGAAATAACAATGTTTGATTTATGATGGTACTCGGCATAGCTTTTATTCAGTAATGGTCCGATTAATCATCCTTGAGAAGTAATCGGCAGCCAATATGAAGATGAGAGGAGAAAGTGGATCTCCCCGCTTTAATCCTCCGGTGGCATGGAATTTGCCTCCGGCGGTCCCATTCAATAAGATAGAATGTTCATTTGAATGGAGCCACTCGGAGATGAGATTGCGTAACCGTTGCTCGAAAACCTCTAGCAATCAAAACATCTTGAATAAACTCCCGACTAATAGTATCATAGGCTTTTTGTATATCCAACTTGTATATAAGATTACCTCCCCTATGAACTTTATCTAAATCAAGCAAAAGTTCCTGGGTAAGTAGCACATTATCAGAGATTGACCTGCCCTTCACAAAAGCTGATTGATTCATGCATATTAACCTATCAAGATGAGGTTGAAGTCGCCCCACAATTATTTTGCTGATAACCTTACTGATTACAGATGCCAAAGAGATGGGTCTAAAATGATCCCAGTTATGCATAAGATTATTTTTGGGAATCAACACAATGTTTGATGCACAAAAATAGCTGGGAAGATCATTTCCAAGGAAGAAACTTTGGATAGCTGCCACCACATCACCACCAACCAAATTCCACTCCTTCGATAGAAATCGCTGTGTAACCATCCGGTCCCTGCAGCTTTAGAACTATCAATTGAATTTATAGCATTCCGATTTCTTGCTCGGTTGGGATGGTAGTTAACTCAAGTACATTGGTGTAATGCAAGTTGTCCTGGAAAAGAGATCTATCAATAGGCAACTGCGGTTCCGGGAGGAGGATTAAGTAGCTCGTCAAAATGTGTAATAGCATCCAAACCAATTTCAGTGTCCTCCATAAGTTTCCTGCCATCAGCTGTGTGGATAGAGTGAATAGTATTACATTTCCTTCTATATTTTATACAGGCATGGTAAAACTGAGTGTTCCTATCCCCATGAATCAAATGGTTCAAAGCAGCTTTTTGTTTTAGATATTGCTCCAGCTTATCAGTAGCTAACAAGTAAATTATTTTGTGCGATGAAGTAATGTTCATCCGTAGCAGTAGCCGGCTTGGATTTTAGACTCAATTTGATCGAGCTCTTTCTCAGCCACTTGGACAGACTTCATGGAGGTTTCCTATAAAGTTCCAATTCCATTTCCTAAGAGCTTTACCGAGATTTATCCGTAGTCCGCTTAATCCGATGAGAAGGTCCGGGTGATCAATACGAGTGCCGCTTTTCCGAACAATCTTGTGGAACTCAACATAGGAGGACCAAACATTCGGATATCCGAAAGGAGGGGGAGTATTAGAGCAGGTGGGGGAGGTAATAGATATAAGGAGAGGTCTATGATCGGAACCGAGCAAGACTCGGGTGAGTAACATAAGTAAGAAGCCAATTAGAGAGCCAAAGGTTGTTAACCAACATCCTATCAAGCCTCTCCCGGATAATCCCTCTCTTCCATGTAAAAGCGAGGTCCTCTAAATCCAAGGTCATAAAGATTGGCTGCATGAATATTATCATTGAAAATGGTCATATCGAGAGAGCTTGGGAGGTCTACCCCCAATTTTTTCATTTGAAGACCCCACACTCGTTAAAATCACCCCCAACAATCCGGGGTGAGTGTACTTGGACACTGATGTCCTGTAGCTGACTCCACAGGATAACTTTATCTTCCTTTTTACATCCAACATAAACAAAGGTTATTAAACCATCCCTGCCATTAATCTGAAAGGAAGAATGTATAAATTGCTTGTTGTCAATAAGGATAGACCAGTTCACCTCTTTTCTACAAAAAATCCAAATTTTATTATTGCAGATTAGCATAGTGGTTGTAGCCTTGTAGCTTGCTGATGATTTTCCGAGGATATTTATTAACCAAAGGTTCCGGGATGGTAATGCACCATAATTTATATTTTTTGTTTAAATGTAGCAATCTTTTAAAAGATAGGGGATTAGCAATACCCCTAATATTCCAACGAGAGGAAATTTATCATTAAATGGGATGGGGATTAAAAGAGGATTGAGATCTAGATCTAGATCTCCCCACGGTAACGTAAATTCCAGCTAACTCCCCCACAGAAAGAGGAGTTCCAATTTTTTGTACTTCACTGAGATTGTTCTTCTTCTTTTTCCTGGAGGTTTGGGTGTGCCATTTGCCTTCCATCTCTTCCTGCATAACACTGATTCCAGCATTGGAGGGAAACTGGGTATCCACTTGCTGTTCAATAGATTGAGTTGGTGTGACTATTCTGACTTCCTCTTCCTCCCTTCTGTAACTATGTGGGGATCTTCCCCCAAGCGGACTCGAAATATCATCGAAACATTTCGATAACTCCGGAGTGAACTAGAGGGGTGCCATTATCCATATGGACCTGTGGGTTCAACGGTCATCTCCCCAACGAAGGGGGATTTGACATATCGGTGTTCTCCCCACCTCAGCTCGGAGGGGTAAAGCAAGTTTGAGAGACCGAGTTCACAAATTCTCTCCTTTCTCCCGAGCCCCGTTGCACTAAAACGAGTATCAGCAGTTGCTTGTGTTGAGTTTCCTTTGTTATGGATCTTCTAGATGGGGGATGAATTTCGTAGCACTTTTCCATTGTATGTCCAAACATTTTGCAATGAGAGCAATAATAAGGTTTTTGCTGCATTATAACTTCTTGCCATCGTCCTTCCTTAGCTGATCCAATCCAAATTTTTTTTACCTTAGGCGATGAAATATCCCTCTCAATCCGGATCCTAGCCATTTCGGGTTTAGCTTTATTAATTGTAGCAAGCATCCAGTCTTAAAGGAGTTCCAATAGACCTCCCAATTTGGAAAAGAGCATCCCGATTAAAAAATCACGTATGGAAGATTGGGTAGTTTAAACCAGATTGGCACAATTGGAGGGTCCTTGCTAGGATTAAAATCTGCTGTCCATTTGATTATTTTCATCTCCACTCCAGCAATAGTCACCAAATGTTTAGCAAATAACATAGCATAATCCTCCTCAACGAGTGAAGTTGATAAGCGTGTGTCTTCCATCCAGCGAGTCCTAGCTTCCAATTCCTTGAAAATTCAATGATTCAAAGTATTTCCTCACTAGCTCCATCTTGGGATGTCCCAAACTAAATTTCCCAATCAAAGTGAGTTTCACTTCATCATCAAGCACGGCCAATTCCTAATCGGTGAAAATCACGACGGGATGGCCATCCTTTTCTTCCGCAGGTCCGATAAAAGGGCAAGAAATTCTTCCAATTGCTGCATCATGCAATCTCCGTGGGAAAAAAGTCCGGAAGGATCCGTGATGGAAGGGGCAGATCCTACAACACCAAGCATAAGTGGCTTTTGCCCACTCAATGTTGGTGGTAAGATCAATGGGGTGAGCCATCGGACCACCCAACACCACCAACGAGCTACCAATGGAACAGTGGACCCAAACAACGAAGAACCGAGAAAATGGAAGTTGCACACGGACAAAAAAATAAGGAAGCAGATAAGCAAACAAGAGTGAGCACAACCCCGAGTGGGTACACCCACGAGCCTTAGAGCAAGAAAAACCACCCCAAGAAGAGCACAATGGAACAAGTAAAATTTGAAAAACAAAAGACCCGGGAACCACAAGAAGCCGCCGGAAGAGCAACAAAGGAGCCCGGAACACTTCACCTCCAGCACCAGCACTCACTAGACTTACCCGCAGCACCACCCTCCAGGCCGCCGCCGGCAGAGTCATGCTAGAAACCCTAGCAGAGCACACCTTGCCGCCAACATCTTTTTATATATATATATAAGAGAGAGGGAAAGAGGGGAGGGGAAGAAAGGAAGGGAGAGAAGAAGAGAGGGGAGAGAGAGACAAAGTGCGGATGTAGAGAGGGAGAGAGTGAGAGCGAAAGAAGGCAAAGGAGGTGGAGATAGAAAGAGATAGAGATAGAGAAGGAGGGATAGATAGAGTGGAAGATGTAAGAGAGAATGTGTGTGTGTGTGAGAAAGAAAGAGAGAGAGAGAGAGAGAGAGAGAGAGAGAGAGACAGAGGATTGGAGGGAAAAGAGAGGGGCAATAGACAAAGAGAGTGATATAGAAAAGACAGAGTGAGGACGAGAGAGGGTGAGAGAGCTATATAAATAGAAAGAGGTCAAGAAAGCTATAGAGAGAGTAGAGGAGAGATAGAGTGAGGCAGGGAGCGATGGATTCAAGAGAGAAGGAGAGAGGAGGAGTGAGTGAGAAGAGAGAGCACGAGAGAGGACAAGAGTGGAAGAAAGTGAGAGAAATACAAAAGCGATAGAGTGAGTGAAAGATGGAAGGAGGGTAAGGAGGGGGGAGAGTGAGAATGAAAGAGATAAAGGGGAGAATGAGAGTGAGATAAAGATAGAGAGAAGTAAGAGAAAGCAAGAAAGAGAGATTAAAGAGAGAGAGAGAGAGAGTGAGAAAGAGAAGAGTTCCATGAGTGAGAGAGAGAGGTGGAGGGCAAGAGAGAGGGATGTATGCATAGAGAAGAAAAGAAAGAAAGAGTGAGTGAGAGAGAGAGAGAAATAACTCTCTTGCTCTCTTTATCTTCTCTCTATCTCAAGTTTCTTACCTAACTTCTTATTGTCTCTCTCAATCTTTCTTTCTCTCACACTCTCTCCCTCTCCCTCTGCTGCCCTCCATCTCTCCCTTTCTCATGGATCTCTTTTCTCTCTCATTCTCTCCACCTCCCTCTCACTCTCCTTCTTTCTCCCTTTGTTGTTTAATTTTCCCTTTCTTCCTCCTCTCACTCTCTCCTTTCCTACCACTTTTTCATGAACTATCTATCTTTCCCTCACTCTTTCCCTCTCTCTCTCACTATGTCCTTTTCTTCTCTTTTCACTCACTTATCATCTCCCTCCTCTCTCTTTCTCTCATATTTTTCTTTCTCTTTATTTTCTCTCTCATTTCAACCACTCTCCAACTTTCTCCTCACTCTTAAATCACTCCTTACGTCTTTCTCTCCGCGCCTTTCATCTCCTTCGTTACTCTTTCTATTTTCCTCACCCTCACTCTATCTATCACTCACTATCTCAAACATTGCTTCTATTTGCCTCTTCATCTCTGTCTTACTCCCTCTTTCTTCCAAGATCTTTCTCGCACTCTTCTCACTTCCTCTTCCCTTTTCTCTTTCTTTTTGTCTTTACTTCTCTTTCACTCTTCCTATATCTCTAACTCACTCTTTCCATCCCTCTCTCTTTCTTGCTTCATCCCTTCCTATCTATCTCTCTTACACCTTGCAAAGCTCTCTCTAATCTCTTTCTCATCCTTCGCTTATGTTTCTCCTTCTCTCTATCTCTCACACAGTTCTTATTTATCTCGTACTTTCTCCCTCCCTCTCTCATGCCCTCCATATCTCTCTCACTCTTAATCTCTCTAGCACCTCTCAATTTCTCTCCATTGCCCTAACTTGTTCTCTCTTTTTCTTACTCTATCTGTCTCCCACTCCACCTCTTTCGATCTCCCTCTCTCTCACCTACTGCTCTTGTTGTCTCAGTCCTCTCCTCATTTCTCACTGTCTAACCACCTAACCCTCTTTATATATATCTCTCTCCATCAACCACTTCATCTTTCCATCTCTCTCCATTATCTTCCTCATTATTTCATGCTAATTATCACACTATTCATTCTCCCTCGACCTCCTCTCTTTCTCTAGTTCTCTTTTACTATTTCCAAAATATTCACTCTCTCTTTAGCCCTCACACCCTCACTCACTATCTCTCTTTCTCTCTCATCCTTTGTATTCCTCTCTTTTCAATACTTTCTCACCATGCTACTCTTTTACTCTCTCTCTCTTTCTCATTTTTCTCTTCCACCATGCTACTCTCTTATTCTCTCACTCTTTCTCATCTTTCTCTTCTCTTGGTCATTCTCTCTATCCTTTTCCTTATTCTCTTATTCTCGCTCACTTCCACGTTCATGCCCTCTATCTCTCTATCTACACTCACTATGTACTACTTTATTGCTCTATCCATCCCATCCCTATCAGTCCCATTTGTTTATCTCACTCTTTTTCTCTCACTACTCCGCTCCCATTCTTTATCCCTCTTTCCCTTTCCTCCCTTTCTACCCTCTCTCTCACTTTTCTTCTTATCTTTCACTCTATCTTTCTTTCTCTCCATTTATTTCTTCCTCTCTCAATCTGCCTCAATTATTCTCTCTGCTCTCTCTCATGGTGCTCTTTTCTTTCTCTCCCTCACTCTTTTCTCTATTGCTCTCTCTTACTAACTCCTCTCTACCTCCATCTCACCCTCATTCTCCATCTCACATTCTCTCTCTCCTCCTTTTTACCCCTTCCTCCTTTCCCCACTCCGTCCTTTCTATTATGTATTTTCTCTCTCTTTCTCTCACTCTTGCCTATCACTCACTTTCTCCTTTATCTCTTTTCACTCTTCTCACTCATAACTCTTCTCTCATTCTCTCCTGAATCCATACCTCTTTCCTAGTCTCTCCTCTACTCACCCTTTCTATCTGAGACATATCTCTATCTATCTCTCTCTCAAACACTTAATATTTGTCTCTTCAAATCACTCTCTCCCACTTCTCTCCCATTTCTCTCCCTTTCTTCAATCTCCTTCTATCACTCTTCTCTTTCCCTTTATCCAATGTCTCTTTGCTTCTTTTGCTCTCTCTATGTCTGTCACTTTCTTTCCATCCTTATCTCACTCTCTCCCTCCCCCTCTCTCTCTCATTCTTTCTTACTATCTTGTTTTTTCTCTCACCCTGCAACTCTCTTGTCCCTTCTCTCTCTTCTATCTTTGTCATCATTCTTTTCTCTCTCTCCTTCTCTCTCTCCCGCTCTCACGGTTGATCTACCTAAAAAATACCAATTTTTATGCCTTATTTATTATTCAACTCTTAAGGATATTATGCTTTAATGAAAGGTATTTTCATGTTTTTGGATGTAGATGATTAAAAAAGATTCCAAGGAAGAAAAAGAGAGAAAAAGGAGACAAAAAGGAGAAAAATTTTGGAATTATTGGCCTGGCGCCTAGCGCCAGTTCGATACAGACGATGTCAAGATTTTTGACGACTTTGGGCAGTTATTTTGACGGTGTTAAGCGGTTATTGGAGTTTCTAGAAGACTGGAAGTTACTCCTAATATATATGACATGTGATACAATGTATTTGGACACAAGGAAATAGTCTGGATCACGAATAGGTGCGATCCAAAGTGAAGAGGTGCAAAAGACCTGGTCACAAAGTCCGGTGCCTAGGCGCCAGATCCCGGCGCCTAGGCTCTACAGTTACCTTCTAGAAGATGCATTGAATTTGGACGAATTTTGAAGAGGTGCCTTAAGCAACCCCTGGTCAAATTCAGAGCTCTATAAATAGGAGCCCATTCTACAGAAAAAATCGCACCACCCCCCTCTTAGTACCTATACCTATTTTAGCATCTTCTCTCCCCTTTTTAGTTTTATTTAGTCTCTTCCATACTTAGGGTGCCACTTTATTTTGTATCTAGTGAGGTTATTTGAGTATTTATTGTGTGTTATTACTGTTGGAGTCTTTCATCATTGCTTTGGAGTCAGTAAAAGTCAGCGGATCACTTGAAGGGAAACTTCAGATAAGTATTTGTACTTTGGTTCAAAGTTTTATAAATATGTTTTGTTGTGTTATTTTAATGTGTACTGAGTAGTTAGTTAACTTTCTCCTTTCAACTATGAAAAGATAATAAATTAATTAAATTTTGTAGGAGAATCAAATTTAAAATATTTTAAAACATTGTGATGATATTAATACCTGATCATAGTTTACCTTTTAAATTGTCCATTTAAATTGTTAAAACCAGTTGAAGAAATTTGAGACCTATCCGGAGATAAATTCTTAACTTGTAGATATCACATTAATCCTTAGGTAATCGCAGGCTATACACGGGTTATTTAAGGTGAAGTGTAAATAAATAGGAAGATATTATTTATTAGGCATAAAATTAATTAGTTTTTAGAGTGAGAGACTAAATTCTAATAATTTGGTTTATAGAAAGGGAACGGGTCACTGGTAGGGCCGACCATAGCCACCCTTGGACATCTAGTAGTGTGAGCTTAGATTAATGCATTCTACTAATAAAACATCCTGAATCGATCTATAGATTAGTCAATGTTCTTTGCACCTGGATCAAAGGGTAAAGAATATGAATGCTTCTATTTGGCACAATACCATAATCTAAATTCCCTAGAAAAGATAATTATTCTATAAATCTTGGATTAGTTGAAATGTTGAAAGTCATTTTTATACTTGCATTGAATTTTAATTATTGCTTACTTTACTTTATTACTTCTTATTGCTTACTTGCTTATTGTAAAAATTGTTAGTAAATTAAATTTGAAAAAATATATATATAAAAAAAAGAAAGAGTATATATAAATTGCATTTAATTTTAAAATTCCAAAATATTTCTTACATTTCTTACTTTTTATAAATTTACTATCCCTGTGGGATCGTTAACCAGGACTCCATTAGAGCCTTCTATTACTTGAATGATACGTATACTTGTGTTTAAAATTGTAACTTTTACAATAATTATTATAAAATCTAAATATAAATTAATAAAAGTAAACCTTGCACATCAAGTTTTTTGCGCCGTTGCCAGGGATAGTATAAAAAAATATATAAAAAGAAAAAAGAAAGATAACAAAAATAAAATAATTTAAATTTTATGCATAGTTCTGGATCTGAAAGATTACTACCTTTTGATTTTAAGTTAGAAAGAACAATTAAAAGAATTAAAAAAGGAAAAAAAATTCAAAACATCAAGAAATGGCTAACTTACAGAACAATAATCAAAATCCAATCAAAATTAATGAACAAAATATTTATAAACCATTAAGGGAATATGCAAACCCTATAGCTGATGAACTTCGTGTTAGTATTCAAATGCCAGTTGTAGATGCTAATTCTTTTGAGCTTAAACCTTATATTATTCAAATGGTTCAAAATAATCAATTTGGAGGAACACCTAATGAGGATCCAAATTTACATCTTGCTAGTTTTTAGAACTTTGTACTACCTTTAAATATAATAATATTTCTGATGATGCTATTCGGCTTAAACTCTTTCCTTTTTCCTTAAAAGATAAAGGAAAGATGGGGCTTAATTCATTAGCAACTTGTTCTATTAAAACATAGGCAAATATGATATAAAAATTCCTTGCTAAATATATTCCTCCTTCTAAAACTGCTAAATTGAGAAATGATATTACTTCATTTACGCAATTTGATGGAGAAACAATTTATAAAGATTGGGAAAGATTTAAAGAACTATTAAGAAAATGTCCTCATCATGCTTTACCAAATTGGTTAATTATTCAAACATTTTATAATGGACTTATTGGATCACTTAGATTTATTATTGATGCTGGTGGTGGTGGTTCTTTAATGGCTAAGACATTTGAAAAAGCCTACTCTTTAATTGAAGAAATGGCTAATAATAATTTTCAATGGCATTCTGAAAGGGTTAATCCTAAAAGAATGGCCAGTATTCAAGATAATGAAGCATTTTCTATTTTAGCTTCACAAGTAGCTGCGATATCTAAGAAATTAGATAATTTTGCTATTAATATATCGCATGTAAGTAATGACAATTCTGCAAATTCTTATGATTCTCAAACAATGGAAACATTGCAAGCTATTGCTAGTAAAACTAATAACCCTTATTCTAATTATTATAATCCTGGTTGGAAAAATCATCCTAATTTTAATTGGAGTAATGGACATCAAGTTAATCCAAATTGGAACAATTAAGGAAATTCAAACTATAGACCAACTTATCCTCTTGGTTATAACAATCAACAAAAAAAGTTGTCTGTAGAAGAATTGATCTTGCAATTAAGCAATCAGCTACAAAGTCAAAACACTGTTATTCATAATATTGAGAATCAGATGGGTCAATCGCTAATTTCATTAATTACAGACCACATGGAACGCTGTCTAGCAATGTCGAAATTAATCTTAAAGGATCTAGAAAAGAACATGAACAAGAAAAAGCTGTACAACTCAAAAGTGGAAAGGAATTAAAAGAAAAAACATGGAATGAGATTGAAAAAGAGAAAGAATTTGAAGAGATTGAAAAACCTAAAGACACCCTTTCTCCAAGTAAAGATCAGACTGTTGTACCTATTGAATGGAAGTTGAAAGACCACCACCACCTTTTCCTTACAGACTTAAACAACAGAAGCTTGACCATCAATTTTCTAAGTTCTTTGAATTTTTTAAGAAACTTACCATCAACATTCCTTTTGCTGAAGCTTTAGAGCAAATAACAAGCTGTGCAAAATTTATGAAGGATATTTTGAGCAAGAAGAAAAAATTTGAAGCTTATGAAACTATTGCATTAAGTGAATAATGTAGTACAATAATTCAGAAGAAATTACCTCAGAAACTTAAAGATCCTAGAAGTTTCACTATACCATGTGCTATTGGAGAAAAATTATGTGGAAAAGCCTTATGTGATTTATGAGCAAGTATTAATCTCATGCCATTTTCAATCTATCGAATGTTAGATTTAGGAGAGATTTCTCCTACCACTATAACTCTTCAGTTAGCTGATCAATCGACCACTTATCCTAAAAGAGTTATAGAGGATGTTCTTGTTAAGGTAGATAAAATTATCTTCCCTGTGGATTTCATTATTCTAGATATGGAAGAAGATAAAGAAATACCTATCATTTTAGGGAGACCTTTTCTAGCTACTGGACGAGCTATGATTGATGTGCAAAAAGGAGAATTAACGATGAGAGTTAATGATCAAGAGATAACATTCAATGTTTTGAAATCAATGAGGTATCCTGATAAAGAAAAATGCTATCGGATGGATATTTTTGATTATATAATTGAAAAGCATTATCAAGAAAAATGTAAGGTCATTTCTGATGATAAAGATAAAGAATCTATGTTATATAATGAGTCATTAAATGAAGAAAATTTATCTGAAGAAACTCATTATATTCATGAAAATTGGGAAATTTTAGACACAACTAAAAATGATATACTTTTACCCTCAATTGAAAAAGCCCCTGAACTGGAATTAAAAATGTTACCTGCACATTTAAAGTATGCATTTCTTGGAAATTCATTAACTTCACCTTGTAATTATATCTTCAGTATTAAACAATGATCAAGAAGAGAAATTAATAGGTGTTCTGAAGAATTATAAGAAAGCTTTTGGTTAGACTATTGCAGATATAAAAGGAATAAGCCCTTCAATTTGTATGCATAGGATTTTAATGGAAGAAAATTGTAAACCCACTATTGAACCTCAAAGAAGATTAAACCCAATTATGAAAGAGGTTGTCAAGAAAGAGATTTTGAAATAGTTAGATGATGGAATTATTTATCCTATTTCGGATAGCCAATGGGTGAGTCCTATTCATTGTGTTCTGAAGAAAGAAGGAGTAACTGTCATTGTTAATGAAAAAATGAATTAATCCCAACAAGACAAGTTACTGGATGGCGTATTTGCATTGACTATCGAAAATTAAACAACGCCACTATAAAGGATCATTTTCCTTTACCTTTCTTGGATCAAATGCTGGATAAACTAGCTGAACACTCATATTTCTGTTTTCTGGATAGATATTCTGGTTATCATCAATTACGCGTTGCTCCTGAGGATCAAGAAAATAAAAACATTTACTAGTTCTTATGGAACATTTACCTTTGGAAGAATGTCTTTCGGTTTATGCAATGCACCTATAACTTTTCAAAGATGTATGATGTCAATATTCCATGATTTTATTGATAAAGGAATTGAAATATTTATGGATGATTTTTCAGTTTTTGGAACTTCTTTTGAATCTTGCTTGGAAAATATAATGAAAGTTTTGCAGAGATATCAAGAAACAAATTTAGTTTTAAACTAGGAAAAATGTCAATTTATGGTCACAGAAAGAATTGTACTTGGACATAAAGTATCACAAATAGGAATGGAAGTTGATCAGACAAAAGTGAAAATTATTGCTGAACTTCAACCACCTACTACTGTTACTGATGTGAGAAGTTTTCTGGGTCATGTTGGATTTTATAGGAGATATATAAAGGATTTTTAAAATTGCTAAACCTCTTTGCCATTTATTGGAAAAAGAAGCTAAATTTGAATTTAATGAAGATTGTCGAATGCGTTCAATATTCTGAAAGAAAAATTAATCACTGCACCTGTCATTGTTGCACCTGATTGGAATAAACCTTTTGAATTAATGTGTGATGTAAGTGATTATGCAATCGTAGCTGTATTAGGATAAAAATATGAGAAAATTTTCAAAGTTATATACTATGCTAGCAAAACTCTTACTGAAACTCAAATAAATTACACTACAACTGAAATAGAGCTTTTAGCAATAGTATATGCCTTTGATAAATTTAGACCATATCATGTTGGAAAAAAACGTATCGTGCATACTGATCATTCTGCTATTAAGTATTTAATTTCTAAAAAGGATGCTAAACCTAGATTGATCAGATGGGTTTTACTCTTACAAGAATTTGATTTTGAAATTGTGAACATAAAAAGAACTAATAACCAAATTGCTGATCATTTATCAAGAACAAAAAATAATAATGAGAAGAATTATGAAGAAATATAAATGAGAAATTCCCGGATGAGCAATTATATGTCATTCAAGGATTACAAATGCCTTGGTATTCAGATATAGTTAACTATTTGGTTAGCAATATTTTACCATATGGGCTGAATAGCAATTACATTAAGAAATTCAAGAATGATTGTAAATCATATATTTGGGAAGATCCTTATTTAAAATAGGAAGAGATTCTGTGATTCGAAGATGTGTACCTTATGAAGAAACTTTTGCAATTATTAAAAAATGTCACGATTATGAATTTGGAGGACACTTTTGAGTGGATAAAACAACATTTAAAATTTTAAATTCTGGATTTTATTGGCCTACTTTATTTAAAGATGTTGGACATTATGTGAAAACTTGTGATCAATGTCAAAGAATGAGAAATATATCCAGAAAAGATGAAATGCCTCTAAACTTTATATTAGAAATCGAAATTTTTGATGTATGGGGTTTAGACTTTTGGGACCTTTCGTACCATTATCTGGAAAGATTTATATTTTATTAGCAGTTGATTATGTTTCAAAGTGGATCAAAGCTGTAGCTTTACCTAACTGTGATTCCAAAAGTGTTTCAAAATTTTTAAAGAAAATGATTTTTACAAGATTTGGAATGCCCAGGAAATTATCACAGATGGGGGAAGTCATTTAAGAAATTTAAGAATTCAATCATTGCTGGAAAATTTCAGAATTAAACATAGAATTGCAACTACTTATCATCCTCAAACATGTGGAATGGCTGAAGTGTCAAACGGAGAAATTAAAAGAATATTGAAAAAGTCTGTTAATCCTAAAAGAACTGACTGGGTTGATAGACTTGATTCTGCATTATGGTCTTATAGAACAGCTTATAAGACACCTATCGAAATGTCACCTTATCAGTTAATTTATGTTAAACATTGTCACTTACCTGTTGAACTTGAACATAAAGCTTATTGGGCAATAAAGGAGTTCAATTATAATTTGAATACTGCAGGAGAAAAATGATTATTACAATTGAATGAAATGAAAGAGATAAGAAATGAGTCTTATGAAAATGCAAGGATTTACAAGGAAAGAATGAAGAAATTGCATGACAAAATGATTTTAAGAAAAATATTCGAGCCTGGACAAGAAGTATTAATATTTAATGCTCGTTTAAACTTTTTCCTCGAAAATTAAAATCTAAATGGATGGGACAATTTATAATTGAGAAAGTATACTCTTATGGAGTTGTGGATATTAAAGATCCTAAAACTGGAGAAGTATTTAAAGTTAACGGATTAAGACTGAAGCCTTATATGGGAGAAATGAAATTAAATTACAAAGAGGCTTATGAGCTGAGTCTACCAGATTAATTCAATTAATTAGGTCGGGCTGACGACATTAAACCAAGCACTTTGTGGGAGACAACCCATATTTATTAGCGTGAGTTAAATTATTGTTGTAAGGTTATGCCATGGTCTTGAATAAATTTTTATATAACTTCTAGAAATAGAAGGCTAACAAGTCTGTATTGGCTTAAGCTAAACATTTTCTTGAAGTATGTAAATTTGGACTTGGAGCACTCCATGTAAAATGTGAGTAAAAAGGAGATCAAGTTAACCCTCGTTTGTGATTGTTTGTGATTTAAATATTTCATAATTGTGTTTGTGTGTTGATCATACCCGTTTGTTAGACCTATTTTTACGACCAAAACTTGCAAAATTTGACGATAGGTGAATCAGAGTCGATCGAGGTTCAGGCGCCTAGGTGCCAAAAGTTGGCGCCTGAACGCCAGAATAGCCTGCGTATCGAAAATCCAACGTCTAGGAGCCAGATTCTGGCGCCTAAGCGCCACGATTAAAGATCGTGGAAAAACCAAAATTCTTCAGTTTTTCACACTAAATCTCTTTATATATAGCCTATTCTTCATCCCTAATCCCATAGTAACCTTAATTTCAGCCAGAACAATCCATTTTAGAGGAGTTAAGAAGGATTTGGAGGCAATGGATAGAGGAAATTATGGAAATGAGGTAAGAGAAAAAACTCCTAAAGATCCTCAGCCTTATTTTAATGGTTTTTGCTGTTAGTATGGAAAAAATGTTTAGTCAATTGGATAAGATTGAAGCGGAACTTCAAAGTATTGGTAATCGTCTCCATGAGATGTACCACCAATACGAACACTTGGAATGACAAACCAACTTCAATATGATCATATGGCTGCCTATCACGACGCTCAAGTAGAAATGTATGTGAAGAACAAGTGGATTGATGAAAAGATGGCTTTGGAATTTCCAAGGGCGTTGGTGTTCTATCCCTTTGGTCCTAGAGAACTTCATTGCGAAAGAGATGGTAATTGAAGATCGGTGTTAAATAGATCTTATATGTGTTTTAGTTATGATGGAGTCTTGTGTTAGTGTGTTGAATATCGAATTTGTGTGTTTGCTTAATTGTTCAATGTGTGTTGTTGGATTTGAATATTTGCTTTGAATATGTTATTTTTTGTGTTATTTATAAAACAATGAACCTTGATACAATCTTGTACTGAAATTTATTGAATTTGGAATGGAAATTAGGGATTGGAATTAAAGAATTTGGATACATTTTTGTGGATCTATACTATCATTTTAAATTGATTGTGAAAATATTTGGAGGATATAAATTGGATTAATACTCTCATAAGAGTAATTAGGAGTTAAATTTGATAATATTTGTTGGAAAATATAAAATTTAAATTGAATTTTTAGAAAGGCGAGTCTGGCGCCTAGGCGCCAGAATTCGGCGCCTAGGCGCCGGTTCGGCCTGAACCCAAAAACTCATCTTCTTAAACCCCCCACACCATTTTTGACGCCTAAGCTTCCTTCTCCAATGGTTTTCGCAAAAATACTACCTAGAGATCCCATTTAAACCTAGATTTTCAAGTTTTTGAGCTTGAAATCACCCGATTTCTTCATCCCGAGGTCAGATCTACATTCTAAACTGATTATTTTTTATTTCTGCCATGGATTTTTCTCTCATTGAGAAAAACTAAAATTTTGAGAAAAATTTTGATTTTTAAGGTTAAATCCATGAAATTTTTAAGCTCTTTCAAGTTTGAGAAACTTAAATTAGTTTATTTTCCTAGATCCGTTGAATTTATTTCACATTTTTCTTTCACGTTTAGATGGCACCCAAATCTTAGAGAGAAAAGGAACGAGAAAATTTTGATCGTGGCAAGTTCGTCACTGCTGCTACACACTTCTAATATAATGATTTTGCTATGACTCGGAAATTTATCTTGGAGTGAAGTTTTTATAATCCTGGAGGAAGAATTGAAGAGACAATCATTGTGCTCAACTGGCAACGATTTTTCTATTTCACTGTTGTTGCCGTTATCCCGGTTGTTATAGAGTTTTTATGCTAATTTCGTGGATGCTGAAAAATACGAGATTTTCGTTCGATGAGTTGGAATAGGATTCACTCCTGAACGCATCAATATTTTCTATGGCCTGTCGCCAAATATAGAATGTTATTACTACAGATTATCTCCATCTAAGGGAGATTTGGATATGATCATTGCCTACCTGACTGATAGTACTGGAGCCTGGAAGATTCGGAATGGAAAAAGGGTAAAATTTTCATCTTCTAAGCTTAATGGTATTTCAAAGGCATGACACTACTTTATTTCTGCTCGTCTCCTTCCATCCAATCATCTGAGCGAGGCTACCAAAGATAGAGCTATTCTCAACTACTGCATTCAAGAGAGGAAGCTTATTGATGTAGGGAGTATTATTTATGATTCTGTAGAGGATACTACTCATTCTAGAACTTCTATTGGACTTGGTTTTCTATCTCTGATCTATTCTCTATGTCAAAGTACTGTAGTAGTTGATGAGCTTTCTGAGGAAAAGCTCAAGTTGACAAAGCCTATAGGAAGAGAGAGTGTCAGTATCTATGATCGACTTCGAGGTAAGAGTTCTAATGCACCTTCTGGTTTATTACCTACTTCAAGTAGAGGTTCCACTTCTAGACCATATACTTCTGTTAAGCCACCATAAACTTTTTTGGAAACCATGCATGATCAGTTTATAGAGCAGCAGAATGAGTTATTCCTAACTCGTTGTAGAGTAGATTCGATAGATAAGATGATCGATCATCTTTCTGAGTATACACAAAGAATGAGTGATTACGATACTGAGTATTCCGAGTCTTTAGTGAGATTTCTCAAGGGTGAGCATGATGTTCAGTTCCCTACTTGTCCTATATTTTCACCATATATTGATCCAAAGGATATGGAGTTTTCTTTTGGTGATGACGATGATGAAGCTACAGACAGTGATTAGTAGATTGACTTTCCTCTGAAGATTGATGGTTCTTTTTTTTGTGTATCTTGTTTCTGTCGGTATATTTTTAGGTTTGTGTTGTATTTTGAAAAGGGGTCGTCTACGAAGTTGTCGGCGAATTTTAGATTTTAAATTTAATATATATATATATATATATATATATATATATATATATATATATATAATTTAGAAAGTAGTATTTGATTTTGAAAATAATTTTAAATTCGAGAATTTTAAGATATGAAATCAAACCGATCTCACAACCCAAATAGTTTATATAAATGAGCGCCACATCACAAGTCGTGTATCTATCCCAAAGAATAGACACACTACTTGATAATGGGGCTCGATTAAATAAACTAGAAGATTTGTGACATCTTTTTGTTTCGTGAACCAATTTTGTAAGCCGACAAGTTCCCCTGCTTAATATAAAGGAATTAAGCAAGGTTTATATTACCTGGGTTCTTAAAGTTCCCTATAAGGGCAAGCCCTTATAGTTAATTACATCTTAAATGACGGGAATCACTTAAGAAAACTCTCGATAATGATCAGTGATTTTGCTCTCAAGAATTTCAAAGTTTAAGGTTTTCAAAGGATTGAATTTTGGAGATTTCAAACGGGATTAGCTCGAATTCGGAACAGTTTATTTTAAGAATCCAAAGAAAGAGAAGTAGGAGAAGCTGAGGATCCAAGAAGAATCTTGGCAACTTTCCAAACTTTCCTATGGATTGGTTTCAATTTGATAATATATTTAATGTTTTAATCCTGCCAATTTTAATTAATTAGGACTTATATTTGTATGATATAATCACACAAACAGCCTCGAAGATATGAGGGTTTATGTCATACCGAAAGACTACCTCGGAGTCCTAAGACCGGTTAGGGCTTAATTTACATAACATGATCATGCAAATGCCTAACGAAGAGTTGAGGATTTATGTTGCACTAGGCAAACTACTTCAAAGTCCTATGGCTTTGTTAGTTAAAACTAGGAAAGGTTTTGCTGAAGGAGATTTAAGTTTTGCTGATGACGATGGCCGTGCTGCCCACCATGCTCCAAGCTCCTTGCTGTTGCAGAGGTTTAGTTTTAGAAGTCATGAATCAGGAGATGAGAGAAGGGTTTTGGTTTAGAGAAAATCTTAAAATCCAAGTGTTTTTTTTAATATTTTAATTAAAACAAATCTTAAAGTTGTTTAAACAGAACCGATTAAGATTGCATGGTTCCGTCATCCCGGCACCGTTATTTTCATTGAATTCACTTAGTCCAGATGAATTTGCTAAACTCAACTGAATGAGTTCCACACTTTCATTTAGGCCGTGGTAAATGTCGTTAGCAACACGTGGGTTACATCATCCGAGGTATTCCCGATCATTCAACGAGACGTTTTAATTTAGTTGCAATTGTAGTTTTGTTGTTCCATTTGTGATTAAATTTTGAGTTGTTTTATATTTTGGAATGTTGTGGCGGTGAATTTTATCTTGTGGTGACTTTTAATTTAGTTTTGGTTTCAGTTCAGGGACTATCCTAAAGGTTTTGGTTTTCATGCAACAATCATGTTTAACATGCAAGAAAAAGTAAAATGCAGTGCATGTAAGTAAATTGATATAAAATAAAAGCGTACCTGAAGGGTCTTCCCGTCATCACAAGATACACTTAAAACACATGTTAAGGCATTTAAATATTTATAACAAGTACCTAGGTAAAGCTAAGGGAAAGGGTTTTGGTTGTCTACCAGGATCATAATCCTATTGCTAGTCATTTCCTATGACGTCTAGGTTTTTGGTTTGGTTTAAGGATGATTTTCTTCATCAAAGAACAATTAAATTCAATTATTCTTCTAAAACACCCCATCGTATCGAGGAAGTGTTTAAGACAAATCTTAAACATCTTTTCAATACTTCTGGGATTATTTTGAGTTCAAAGGATTATTTTGGGATGAATTTTATTGTATTGGTGAATTAATCATCAAAGGATTTTAATTTTGTTTTGTTTCTTGCTCAGTGAACTTAGGACATTTGAATATCTTATGTGTGAAGTGACACTTCACTTAATACTCTATTTAAGAGTTATAATAATTAAAGCCTTTAAGGGCAAGTTGGATTGTTAAGAATTTTAATCATTCTTAATTTAAAGTTTGAGTTAATGATTTAAAGTGATTTAATTTAATTATGGGGTTTTAATTAATAATTTTAAGTTTGGAATAGTGTTCAAATTATTTTAGATTTAGTTTAAATCTTTTCACTTTCAATTATCTTAGTATTTCAGATTGATGTTTATGTTTCAAATTTACTTAGATAGAAAGAGGTGTTGAAATTATTGATATGTTTTGATTTAACTCTTAATGATTTTATTTAGGTTTGTTGTTAAGTGATGTTAATTTAATTTAATTTGATTTAATTTAATTTAATTTAATTTTATTTAATTTTAATTTAATTTTAATTTAATTTTAATTTAATTTTAATTTAATTTTAATTTAATTTAATTTTAGTTTCAATATTTTAAATTTAATTTAATTTAATTGTTAAGGTGTTAATTTAATTTAATTTAAACTTTGACTTGACTTAATTTAAATTAATTTAATTCTAAGATTTTAAATTTGATTTTAATTATCGGACCATTTAACAATTTAAGCTTTAATTTATTTAAGGGTTATCTTCTTTAAATTTGTTTAGTTTGAATTATTATTTTAATTTTTAATTAAGAACTAAATATTATTGAAGTGACTCATTTAGGGATTTTTAAATTAAAGAATAAATATCCTCTTAATAATATCCCTATTTTAATAATCCAAATTTTAAATATATTCTTTCCAAAAATTTAAATTATTTAATTGATTAGAGTTTCATTTTGATATTTTTGAAAGTGTTTAATGGTTTTCTACCCTTTTAATTTCCCTAAGTTTCAATCATCTAAGAGAAAATTAAAATCAAATATTTTACCCTCCATTTTGATTAAACCTAAAGTTTTAATTAATGGTTAAAATTCTTTAATTACCTTTATGCCCTTTTAGGCTTATTTATTTCATAACTCACTAAATTGAGCTCCAATGAATTTGAAAATTTTATGGCACCTCACTCACATTCAATTAAGACATTAAAGGAGAAAATGTGATTTTTCTGAATTTAATTTATTTATATAATTATTTTTAGTAGAAAATAAGGGTTTTCAAGGAAAATTAAACAACATGACCAAGGTAAAGTTTCTGTCCTTAAGAAAATTATGGGATGTTCCTAATGACTAGGGGACCACTTGGACCAATTTTTGTGATTTTTTGAATTATATTTATTTATTATAATTATTTTTAATTTAGAGTATTAATTAATTTTAAAATAAAATAAAAATTGAAAAATGGATTTTGTATTTTTCTTAAATTTCTCTGACCTCAAGGAGTCCGCAAAAATAAATTTTATAATTTTCTGATTTTTCTTTGATTTATTAGAATTATTTTAGTGAAAAAGGTTGAAAATTCATTTTTTTAATATTAAAAGTTACATTAAGCTTTTAAAATTCAATATTTTATCCTAGGGACTTAGGAAAAATATTTGGTTTGTTCCTAAGTGATTAGGAGTCAAAATGTGACATTTTTATGATTTTTAATATTTTTGTGATTTTTATTATTTTTTAATTATTAAAATATTAAAATATTGTGAAAAATCAACTTTTTTAGAAGATTCCAATTTTAATTTTCCTGAACTCCCCTGATATCAGAGAAGCTCCAAAACCATTTGAATTTTTCAAAAGTATTTTTGGAGTTATGAATTTTTAAAGTTCTATTTTGCTTATGAGTCTTAATCAATCAATTTGGTGGGGTTAATCAAGTCCAATTGATTTCAAAATTTTATGTAAGGTTCCTCTGATCCTAAAGAGCAATGAAGAATTGTTTTCAAGTCAATTTGGTTTGTGGTTAACCCTAATTAATTCAAATTCAATTTTGGGAGTTTAGGCCAATTAAGGTTATTATAAATGAATTAACTTAAAATATATTTTTCATAGGCTCCCCTGGTCCTAAGAACACCACAAAATTTTCCTAGAATTTATTTTACCACATGCTAATTATAGGAATTAAAATACCTAAAACAATGACATGAACCTGAAAAATCAATAACTTTTCACAGAGATGGCTTCTGACCTTGAAAAATTTAGGGAATGTTCCCAAGATCAGAGGCTTCAAAAGCCCTATGGTATCATTCCATGGTGAATTGTCTATGCAAATGAAGAATCAAATCATTGGAAACAGTAAATAAATTATTAAAAATAAAATACTCATCCAACTAACTTGATTTCTTTTCCACATTATTCTCCTCTGTTCACTAAGCAATAGGGTATTTTTCTTTTATTTTGTGATTTTTCTATGCAAAGATAAGAATTTTTGAAGTTCTGGTATTTACATAAATCCAAAAAAATCCTAATTTTCTACTTATCTGACTCGGCGCCGCGTCATCCTCGTCTGGAACGAAAGCCCACGCGTCGCTCCGTGATTCGGCTCCGCCATCTAAGTCAGCGCTACGGGGGACCGCCATTCACTTACCATTGTGCTGTCCGGCTTGATCTCGACTGTCCGCTCGATACACGCGCGATCCAATGGCTCCTGGTCATCGTCTACGACTAGTGTGCACCCGTGACCATCCACACTAAAACCTTAAGATCTCACTTGATTCTCCATGGATTCTTGCATTTTTATACGCTATCGATTCGTCTTGAAGAGACGAACACATCTATACGGTTAAGGTGCATTGAAATCAACTCAAACTAAAGGGAGAATCTCCAGGAACTCGGGAGGAAGAGTGAGTTCATACCTTTGCACAGAGAATTGAAGCTTCGATTTGAGGGTTGTGTCACCTTTGATTGAGTCCAAGCAAGCTCCATATGAAGTCTCTTGCTCTAGGGAAATGCTTTGGTACAAAAGTGACCAAGGCCGATCACAAAGCTTGGAGGCTGGAAGCAATGGTTGGCCTGGTGAGGGGGCTTTTGTCGGGGAACTTCTCCTCTTGGTCTGGTGAAGGTGTAGAGTCAATCAATTTGAAGATTGGCTCACTGTGGTGAAGTGTCCTGTTTTTGAGCTTGGATTTCAACTCCAAAATTGGACTCACAGAGAGGGTTTTAGGGCTGGATTTTAGTCGGGATCAAGTTCTCTATGTCTGGAGAGGGATCTGGAGTGATTTTGGTAGAGTTTTGGTAAGGTTTTTTTTCAACACCTTCTTTGGCCGAGAGGGGGTGAGGTTTAAATAGACATGGCTGGAGGGCTTCCCAGGGGGGTTTGATTCTTGGGATCAGCTGCTCTATGCAAGAGAAGAACAGCCATGGTGTTCAATTGGACTGGGACAACTCAGCAAGGAAGAATTGAAATTTTTGGCTCACATGGAGCTCTCGGCCATGGCGTTTTCCGGCGACCCAGGCGACTGGCCTGCAGGGTTAAGTCACCTGGCTCAGGGAGGTCAGGGGTTGGCAATGGTACAAGCAATTAGCATTGGCCATGTGTAAAGCACTTGATTCAAATGGAATGGGGGAAGTGGCTATTTTGGGTTCAAATGGGTCAAATGCATGCTTTAGGCTTGGTGCACCTCCCCAAGGCCTGATTTTGGGCTGAGGGAAATCAGTGGGTTCAGCCAATAGAAGGTGGTGAAGTCCCCATCCATGAATATTTAGATTAATCATGGGTTAGTGTGTATCATTAAAAAGGTTAAAACTTTTTTAAGGGGATTTAAAAGAGGCTCCTCCTTTTGCAATTAATGGCATGGTGATGTGTAAAGGGGCTCCCAAGGCTTGCATGTGGCTTGTGCATGGTTCAATGGCTCCATTTGGCTTAGGGGTGGCTTGACTTAGTTTCATGGAAGTGGGTTTTAGAAATTTTGGCATTTTGGTGGAAAATTTTCATGAAGCTTGATTTGTAATGGTTTAATGATAGTTTTGAAACTTAGGGGTGATTTTGATTAAATGGATGATGGAAAGAAATTTCATGTGGGCCTTGGATTGAAAACTTGGGCTTTTGAAATGGTTTTGGATGGGCTTTCAAAATTTTTTAATGAAATGGGCTTTTAGATTTCAAGATGGACTTTTGGATGAAAATTTTGTAAAAGACCATGTGAAATAAATGTTGGGTTTAGGTGTCATGAATGGTTTGGAATCAATTTGGTGTGATTTGGAGTAGAATTGGGTTGAATTTGGGCTTTTTTGGTAAAGGGACAAAGGTGGGCCAAATTGGGCTAATTTGGATTAAGTTTGGGCTAAGGTTGAATTTAGTGTAAAATTAATGTTGAAAATGTTTATGGGAGTGTTACAAAGAGTTTTCAACTTTGGTTGGGCTCTAATTTTGGGATTTGGGCTCATTTGGGTTAGGTTTGGGCTTAGGTCAATTTAAAGTATTTTGGCTTTGGGTTAGGTATGGGTGGAGTTTAGGTTCAAATTTTGGGCAAATCAAGTTAGTGTTTTGTTTATGGGGATGTTAGGAAGGGTTTAGAAAAGATTTGGGGCCAATTGGAGTTGAATGTGGTTGGTTTGGGCTAGGTTTGGGTCATGGGTCAAAATTGGGACTTAAGCCCCAAATTAGAATTGGGCCCAAAATTTGGTCTAAATTGATATTGGGGATATTGAATTGAAGTTTAGAATTGAATTGGACCAAAATTGAGGTCACTTGGGGTAGTTTGGTTTGACATTGGGTTCACTTGCGTTAAAAAATGGGTCAAATTGGGGGTTTTGGTAAAAGTTGGGTAAATTGGAAAAATTGGCCCATGGTGTAGTTGAACAAAATGAAATTGAGAATATTTAGGATTTTCTGGAATTTTCTGAGAATTTTTTGAATTTTTGGATTTTTGGGGTAAAAGGGTATTTTGGTAATTTTGCGGGGGTTTAGGGGTATTTTTGGCCAAAGATGGTCAATTTGAGTGGGGGGAAATGTTTAGGATTGATTTTGAGGAATTTTGGGTAATTTAGGTGATTTTGCAAATTTTGGGTCATTTCAAGTGTAATTGGTAGGTCTGGTGGGTCCGGGGCCCCGGAGGTCAAAAACTGAAATTTTGGAAAAATGAAGATTGATCAAGTGTGAGTGAAATATAATCATTTTGGTTGAGCCATGAAGCCATATTAAGACCATATGAGCCATGAGAGGACTAATTTGAGGCATTCACTATGTTGTTCCTAACCCTCTTAGCCAAGGGCTTAGGGGTTAAGGACCATCCATATGAATTACCTACATGAGTCGGGAAGTCAAGTTGGGTGAGAGTGTGATTTCAAGACTTGGAATGTGTGTGAGAATGTAGTGTATGTGCAAGTCAACCCTCACCAGACTAGGCCATCCAAGGTATTCCTAAGGCTAAAAAGTCCTATAAGGAACTCATCCTTTAAACCTCCACATTTGATTTCAACCCTCTAGGTGATTAGGGGTCTACAATCAAGCTTGTGGGGTTTGCAGGGAGTTAAGAAGTAGTTTGAATTTCTAAATGGTAGGTTCCATTTCTAGTCCTCTAAGATTATTCAAAGGAAAAGCCTAAGGCTAGATCCTAAGTACTAAAGAGAGAAGCAAAATACCTCGCCAAAATTGAGGTCAACAAATGGACCCCCAATAGGTGTGGTGTGCTAACCAAGCACACCGCGCGTATTGGCGTTGACCAAAGAGATTAACTAAACCAACATAGATGTCCAAGTGACAAACTTAGGACGAAGTAAAATAATTTCCGCTAGGGAGTATCATGTATATATCCAAGACTGGAGATTCCTGAACTCTCGCTGGGGAATGGAAAAGGAGGTGAACTCCAAATCACAAGATCTGGGGAATTCGATTTAGATTTCATTTTACTTTTAAATTTCAAGTTTCAATGTGTGAGTTTAGATTTCAATTTGTTCTGAGTTTCAATTTCGATTGAAGTTTAATTTAAAATCAATTTAAGGAAATTTTGAATTTGAAATTTGGATTTGAAATGAGAATTGAAACCTGGGTTTCAACCTCGGGATAGCGAAGAGAACTCGGAATTTAGGTACCAGACCTCGCAGTGAGAATCGAGTTTAAGTATCGACGAAAAAGGATGAGAATCAGAATTTAGGTACTGATCTCGAGAGAGTGAGATTTGAAATTTAAGTATCAATCCTAAATGAGAATCGAAATTTAGGTATCGATCTCTGAAAGAGAGTCAGAGTTTAGGTACCGACCTCGAAATGAGAACCGGAATTTAGGTACCAGTCTCAAAAGTTGTGAATCGAAATTTAGGTATCAATTCGAATGAGAGTCGGAATTTGGTACCGACCTCGAAGGAAGAGAATTGGAATTTGGTACCAGTCTCGAAAATTTAGAATTGAAATTTGGTATCAATTCGAAAGAGAGTCGGAATTTGGTACCGACCTCGAAGGAAGAGAACTGGAATTTGGTACCGCCTCGAAATTTAGAATTGAAATTTGGTATCAATTCGAAAGAGAGTTGGAATTTGGTACCGACCTCGAAAGGAAGAGAACTGGAATTTGGTACCAGTCTCGGAAAGCTATCTGCATGAAGAGGGACCCAGTCTTATGCCATCAGAACCAAATTGAACAAAGTTTGTGGCTCCATGTCAACAGAATTAGTCGATCCTCTAAAACACAGAGGAAAGAGAACTGAAAGGAACTGGTAAGCGTACCAAGCTGAAAAGACTTGACTTAACGACAAGTCAAAGATAATATTGAAATTTCAAAAGAGTTTCCAACATATTTCAATGGAGAAAAGAACAAAAAGGTTCGAATCAGAGGTTTGAGATCGAAATTCAATTCGGAGTTTAAATTTGTTTTGTTTGTCCTTTAACGATCTCATTTTATTTTTTTGTTGTTTATTTAGTGTTCATGTGAATTTGAAGTTCATTTTAATATTCAGATTTTTAAGAAAAGTTCTCATTTATTTTCTTTTCTCTTTTGTTCTTCATTCAAAGTTCATTTAACTCTAATGGCGTTTCCTGACCAATTTGCACAAAAAGAGGTGAAGGCAAAATATGACGTAGTCATTTTCATTCCAACTTGCTGAAAATACATCATACAACTTGATCTAATAATGATGACATTTTCCTCGGAAATTTAATGTCTCATACAATCCATGTAAATCCAAAACAGATTGTGTAAGATTCTTTTTGATCCATCCAAAAGCGTCTGTCAAAAATCTATGTCTGAATAGTAAGAAACATAGGCAATAGCATCACCTTCCAAGCCACCCTTGGCAGGAATGCCGCATGGATGTGTATTAGAGGTGTGCTATTTCCCATGTAACTCATAGCTCGTAGGGCCGGAGACTCTCCACTCCGGATCCGCCGAAAGTGGTAAGGCATTTTTCTCGTCGTCCATTCTTCTAAAAGTAACCGAGATTCGCTCCACGAGCACTTCGGAATGCAATGCTTCGCAATGTCCGCTCCGTTTCCTTTTAACACTGTGGATGGAACCTACCGGTAGTGGTATCTCCACCGGCCCTCGGAACTCACCGAGGCCTGCAATCCGGAGGTTAGATTCGAACATGATGTTGCACTGGTTGATGAATAACACTGTGCAAAAGGGTCTAACAAAGTCATGATGGTCTATATGTGGAGTGATCGCTGAAAACTTTATTAAGAAATTCATACCTATTTTTGATAAAATTGCACTTTAAAGAAGGGTATTTTCTTTATTTTATTGCAGGAATGAATAATTTAGGTGATAAAAGCAAAAATCATAAAAAGGAGCAAATTTGGAGCAAAATCATGCAATTTGTGCTGAGTTGCCGACGGCGAGATCAAGCTCACCGACGGCGAGGTTACAAGAAGAAAATTTTGAAGAATTTATAAGTGTCTCGCTGACAGCGAGCCCGAGCCCGCTGACAGCGAGATAGAGCGGTTTGAAGATCTTCTAGAAGCCTCGCCGACAGCGAGGTAGTTCGTCGCCGACGGCGAGGTAGTTCAAATGGCACAGATACATTGAACCTGGACACTTTTTGAAGAGATGCTTACACACCTCTTGGTACTTTGCTCACCTCTATATATAGAGGCCGAAAATCAGTCTTTAGTGTGTTAGTTTGTGCAGTCTTTTGTGTTCTAAGTGCAATCTTTTAGTCTTTTGTGAGTTCTAATTTTCTTATGATGACCACATCATCACGTAGCAAGTGACTTGGTTGTGAATGAGATCATCAAAGATCCTCATCATTACTCTTTGGTACGTTGATCCTGCATTCTTCAATCTGAAAGGCATCACTGTGTAGCAGTATACTCCGATTGGCGTTGTGAAGGCTTTCAGCTTCTTATCTTCCGATGTCATCTTTATCTGATTGTATCCTGATGACCCATCCATGAAAGAAAAGACTTCGTGTGTCAAAGCGATGTCGATCATTAATTCTAGAATTGGTAGCGGGAATTTATCCTTTGGGCATGCTTTGTTCAAATATCTGAAATCCACGCAGATTCTGATCTGACTGTTCTTCTTTATGACTGGTACCACATTAGCCAACCAAGTTGGGTATTATTCTTTATAGATAAATTTAGCATTGATTAGCTTCTTAACTTTAGCTATTACTTGTTGTTCGATATCTAGACACATTATTGTGGGAGCTTATCTGACTGGAACGACGGTGTGATCCACTCCTAACTTGTGAAATGCAACTTCTGGAGATAATCCCGACATTTCATCATAACTCCAAGCAAAACAGTCCTTGAATTCCATCAACAGCTTAATTATATTTTTGGAGTCTTCTTCATTGAGTAAGGAGCTAACAAAGGTCGGCCTAGGCTCTTCGCTAGGACCTAAGTTAACTTCCATTAACTTGTCTATTGTAGATTTAACCTCTTCTTCAAATTCTGGTGGAGCGTCCCCAATTGGCAGATCCTCGAGATCATCTGAAGCTTCCAGGCAGTCTTCATTAGGCTCGCAAGTGACAACCAAACAGAATCCTGTATCATCAGCTGGCTCTACCGTGTCGAATCCAAGACTATGTTTTGAATTGGGAGGCCAACTAGAATTATTCCATAATTTTTCAAAGGGTTGTGATTGATCTTTTGTCCACTACTTAAGTATGACACCACGTTGCATTAAATTTTGAACACAGGGAGAATACCACTCAGAAAGCAATTCCATTAATTCGGATGAAACAACATTTTCAAATTTTACATCATTTTTAGTTTTGGAAGAAGAAGCACCATGGTAGAACTTGATCGGCTTAGCACCTCCATCATGTACTTGCTTGATCACCATACCCTCAACCTTACTAGGATAGATCGGGGTTAGGGTCATAGTATGTACATAGTTGTTAATCTTCTAGTACATTGATTTGTATTCTTCGTCCTTGTCATCTTCGAGAGAGATCTTGAACTGGGGTTTCTTTTGATTTTATTCTTGCTACTTCTTTTTTGATTTCTTCTTCTTCAGAGTTGCTCTCCAAATCAACATTAATTACTGAAGTCTTCTGCTCAACTGTTCCACTATTTCTTCCTCGACCTCAGTCCCCAGCCTCGACCTCAGGAGCGAGTTCTGGAGAAACCTTCACCATCTCGCCGTAAGGGAGTGGTGAGTAACTGTTGAACTAGAATTTGAGGTTCTTCGTTGCCTTAAGTTTCTTTTACTTCATTTGGTGTGGCATTTCTACAGAAGATAGTTTTCTTTAGAGGTGTGTAGTAAACAGCATCTTCGTGGATTCCAATTTCATGCATGAAAAACGGTTGCAAGTCACATTTGATACATTGTTCTTCTCCTCCCTTATAATATTTTATGCACTGGTGTAGAGATGACGGTACCATCCGGTTTTCATGGATCCAAGGTCAACCCAGTAGAGCATTGAGCGATGTCTCGGAATCAATTATATAGAATTTTGCAGTTGTCCTTGCCAAATCACCGATCCTCATAGATAGTGTTATCGATCCAAGAGCTCTTTCTCCTTTCTGATTGAATCCTCTTAGTAAAATTTTGTCTGCTTGGAGCTCGCGGGCATCAATTTACAAGTATGCTAACGTCCGAAGATTCATTATATTGATCGATGCTCCTGGATCAACTAACACCCTGGAGAGCATGAACTTTCCGATAGTGACTGAGATGTACAAGGGTCGGTTGTGATCAGCTGTCCTGAGCAGTACGTCATTGTCCGTGAAAATGACACCATACTGTCCTTTTAACAAGCAAACCTCGTCTAAGGAATTACCGACCATTGAGCTAAGAAAATTTTTGAATCAAGTAAAGCGTTGATCAGAGTTTCCCTCATCTCCTTTGACAGGATCATAGCGTCGTAGATGCTTAGTTTGGCTGGTAGCTTCCGAAGATGGGCTAGCACGTTATAATCCACTTTATTACCAGGCTCTTCAGCCTCTTCCCGAATGGGCAATTCTTCCGCCGGGGTTGGTTCTTCCTGAACAACCACCTACTTTCCTTTATCTTTTGGTCCCATTTTTTGTGGTAGGACTTTTCCACACCTCAAATTTACTTCTGTTATTTCTTCTGAATCTGTTGTTGGATCTGTCGGTGTCTCTTCTTGAATCAGAACGACTGGCTCTTCTGGAGCTGCTTCGGAATCTGATAACTCCAATTCTATCGCAATCAGAGCTCCTTGAAATTCACAAATGAACTCGTCTCTTCTTGGGCTTTAGTACCGTTCTTGTGAACATCCTCTCCTTCGTTGTTGTCATCGAGGTTTTATATGATTTGAGAATCATTATTCGTATTGAAATTGAGATCCGGGTTAGGTTGGTTGTCGTTAGTTACGTAATCTTTGGAAACATTTAAAACGTAGCCAACACCATAATTCTTGTCATTATAAGATTCCGTCGGGGCGAGTAAATAATAATACAGAGTCAGAAGTCTAAGGGATTTCTCCCCCAAATCAGAAATCACCATCTTAGGAAAAGCAGCCCCTACTCTACCCTTCGGAGCCTCGGTCTTCTCTTTTTCTGCGATCTCCTCCTCCTTCTAGGGTGGTTCTTCAATTGAAATTGATAGTGTCAGCTTAGCGGATTTCAAACTTTGAGTTGAAGTGCACACCGAAACAGTTTGGATATGATCCAATATTTTCTTTGAATACTTCGTCCAAATAGTATTCCATCCACCGTCGGTCGTGTACGGGTCTATCGAAACAATAGGATCTGCAGAAATGACATTAACAGAACCTACTTTTTGGGGCTCCTTCAAGTATTCTTTCAGGATCGTTATGTTCCCTCGACTGAGGTCATACTCGAGCCAGCACTTGAAGGTGAAGCAGTCTTCTGGTTTTTGCCTGAGCATCCTATGGTAAGAGTAGTAATTCAGATGATCTTTCTTATCAACTTCCTCTGGCATCCTGGACTCTGGTAGCTGAAAATCGGGCGTCTTACTCAAACTGCGATACATTTTAGCCACTGCTTCATTTTTGAAGGGGTATTCCTTATTCAAAATCTCCTTCAGGTCACGTGTTGGGTGATACACCTAAAATATTTAGTATTTTTATGCACATTTTATACCTATTTTTAATGATATTGCACTTTAATGCAAGGTGTTTTGTGTTTTTGTTGCAGGTATGATGAAAATGGATGGTCATGATGAAAGGAGCAAAATTGGATCAAATTTGGAGCAAAAAAATGAAAAATCAAAATTTTGGCACTGGCGGCTAAGCGCCGCTGGGCCGGCGTTTAGCCGCCACAGTTAAAAATCTAACTTCAAATGAATTTGGTGCAAATTACAAAGGGGATGGGATGCAACTCTTGGTGGTAACTACCATAACTTCCTTTGGCGGCAAGTTTGAATGAAGGGGTGCGTTCCTTGGTAGATACATTGAATCTGGACAAATTTTGAAGAGACGTCAAGGAACCTTTTGGTTTACTATTTAAAGAGAGTCTTAGGAAAGATTAGGAGTCTCTTCCTTTGCATTTTGAAGGGTTCTTTCTTTCTTTCTTTTTTCTTCCACTGCATTTTAAGAGTTTTTATTTTAGAGTAGGAGTAGAGAGTAGAAAGGAGAAAAGGGTCGGAGTGAAGTCTTCTTCTTCCCACTTATTTTCTTCTTTTAGTTTAGTTTTTATCGAAGTCCGAAGTCCGTATTCCGAGTCATCGGAGTTGGGAGACTTGCTTCGAGGAGTAGTTTAGTGAAGAGTCAAAGTTTCGTAGGAACTTCCTTAGTCTTGTGGAGAGGATTTTCAGATAAGTGTTTACTTTTAATCTTTATATTAATACTTACTTTAGTTTGTTATTTTTCTTATTGTTTTTTATTTCAAATCAATGTTTTTTTGTACTTTCTCAATGCATTCTGAGTAGTTTACTTTATCTTTTTCTTTCTTAAATGGAGAAGTAATTAATTTGCAAAGAATTATTGTGGAAAGTATAAGTGTTTAAAAGTTGAAAGAAGTTGTGAAGATTGATTCTAAAAAGTTTGTTTACTTCTTAATTTGGCCTGTTAAGTTGTAGAATTTCTTGAGATTATGTAAGATCCAATGTGGTATTGTCTCATAAAAGTTAGTAAGAATCACATGCAATTATATGGGTGAGAATTGTAGTCCATATAATTAAATGTAATATTAGAAGATATTTTTATAAAAGGGAGTAAAATTAGAGGATTTTGGAGTGACAGGCTACCCCCTAATTTGGTTTGAAACTTTGAGTTTTGTTATGAGAAGTTAGCCCCCAGGTGGTGGGTATCGAGGGAACTCTAGAGTGAGAGACTGGTATCTTCCCTGCCGAACCATGTTCAAAATAATAAAAATTTCAAATTAACCTATGTTCTTTATAGAACCAAGTAAGGGTAAAGAACACATTTGCTTCTATTTGTCACAACAAATTTGAATACTTCCACAACAATAATTTAAGAATTATTACTACTTCATAAAAGGAAAGAAAAAGATATTCTAGTTAATAGTATTTTATATCTAGTGTTATTAGTTATTAGAATTTTAATTTCTTGCTTAACCTTTTAAGGAAATTTCAAAAGACAAATCAACTTTCAAAACTTTTCAAAATCAAGACATACTTTTTCACAAATAATTAAAGAAAGTAAAAAAGATAACTTTCTGATTCCTTTAAAGATTTTTACATTTTCCCTATGGGTTCAATATCTCGGAGCTTAATAAAAAAGTCCTATATTACTTGATAAATGATACGTATACTTGCATAGTATCCCATATTATAAAATCATAATTTTCATATCTAAATTATCAGCGCATATATTCCTAGCGGCCCAAGTTTCTGGTGTTGTTGCCAATTTTCATATCATATTTGTAAGTATAAATATCAGGGGATCAAGTTTTTGGCGCGGTTACATTTATCTGGGATCAAGTTTTTGGCGCTGTTGCCGGGGAAAATTAATTAAATTGCATTTTAAAGAGAATTAAGAAATTTTAAATTCTTACTTTTCTTTATTTTTGTTAGTGTGTTGTGTTTTGTTTTATTTTATTGTTGTATGCGTAGTTCAGGTTCTAAAGGACTTGTGCCTTACGATTCTGAATTAGAAAGAACTATCAGAAAAATCAAAAAAATTAAAAATACAGATAAAGATAAAAATATTCAAGAAATGGCAAATCATCAAAATCAAAATGTTGGCATCCATCAAGAATTAATACCTTTAAAAGATTATGTTAAACCTACAGTAGATGAACTTCGTGGTAGTATTCAAAACCATGTTGTAGCTACTAATTCTTTTGAGCTTAATCCTACTATTATCCAAATGGTGTCTAATAATCAGTTTGGGGGAGCAACAACTGAAGATCCTAATTTGCATCTTGCTAATTTTCTAGAGTTGTGTGCTACTTTAAATATGATGGTGTTTCAGATGATGTTATAAGTCTTAGACTTTTTCCTTTCTCACTAAGGGATAAAGCTAAAATGTGGTTACATTCGTTAGCACATGGATCAATAAGAACTTGGGGTGAACTGTCACAAAAATTCCTCGCTAAATATTTTCCACCATCTAAGACTCGCTAAGTTGAGAAATGATATAACATCTTTTTGTCGGCTTGAAGGGGAATCAATATATGAAGCATGTGAAAGATTTAAAGATCTCCTCAGAAATGTCCACAACATGCGATACCGGATTGGTTAATAGTTCAAACTTTTTATAATGGATTAGTTGGATCTCTTAGATCAATCATCGATGCTCGCTGATTGATGGATCATTAATGTCTAAACCATTTTCCGATGCTTATGCTTTAATTGAAGAAATGGCTACTAATAATTTTCAATGGCCTTCGAAAGCTTAAATCCTAAAAAGGTAGCCGAGTGTTTATGAAAATGATGCTTTTACAATGTTAGCAAATCAAGTTGTTGCTTGTATCAAGGAAGATGGACCAATTTGGGATGAATTTTTCTCAACCAAATCTCATGATTGATGAAAATTCATTAGGCCAAATGGTTGATTCTTATTCTTCACCAGAAACTGTGAATGCTATAATCAAACCAAACAACCCATATTCCAATTATTACAACCCAAGTTGGAAGAATCATCATAATTTTAACTGGAATAACAATAATCAGGGCAATAATGGGGGAACACCCAAGTAAACCCATTGGGGAATTGGAACAACCAAGGTAATAATATTAATAGATTAACTTATCCTTCAGGTTATAACAATGCTTTACAAAATAAGGAGAAGAAGTTGTCTATGGAAGAAGTAGTATCACATATGGGAAATCAATTACAAATTCAAGGAGCAACCATCAGAAATATTGAAAATCAATTATGACAAATTACAAATGCCTTAAGTAATAGATCCCAAGGAATGCTTCCAAGTAATACTGAAGTGAATCCAAGAGAAAAGAATAAATAACAAGTGAAAGCAATTCAACTGAGAAGTGGAAAAGAATTGGAAGGTAGAGTTCAAAAAGAAACTGAAGTAGAGAAAGAAGAAATTGAAAGACCTAAAGAGGATACTCCAAAAGGTTTTGAAATACCTATTTCTCCACCTAAGGTTGATTTAGAAAAACCACCACCTCCATTTCCTCAGAGACTTCGTCAACAAAAGTTGGATAAGCAATTTTTAAAATTCTTGGAGATATTAAAGAAGCTTACCATCAATATTCCATTTGCTGAAGCCCTAGAACAAAAGCCAAGCTTTGTGAAATTTATGAAGGATATTGTTAATGAAAAGATGAAGTTTGAAGAAAATGAGACTGTTGCACTTAGTGAGGAGTGCAGTGCGATAATTCAGAAAAAGCATCCTGAAAAACTTAAAGATCCTGGTAGTTTCACAATTCCATGTGCAATCGGAGAAAGATTCTGTGGAAAAGCTTTATGTGATTTGGGTGCAAGCATTAACCTTATGCCTTTATCAATATTCAAAAGACTGGGACTAGGAGAAATAACCCCAACTACTGTAACTCTACAATTAGCAGATTGTTCGATCACATATCCTAAAGGAGTTATAGAAGATGTTTTGGTAAAAGTGGATCAGTTTATTTTTCCTGTGGATTTCATTGTGTTAGATTTGGAGGAAGATAAAGAGATACCCATAATTTTGGGGAGACCTTTTCTAGCTACAGGCAGAGCCATGATAGATGTGCAAAAAGGGGAATTAACGATGAGGGTTAATGATCAGACTGTTACATTTAATATTTCAAAATTGATGAAATATCCTGCTAGAGGTAAAGAAGATGAGTGTTATAGGATGGATGTTATTGAATATTTAAGTGAATGTCATTTCAAATCAACTTATGAAGAAAAATCTGAAAGAGAAGAATTTGAATATAAGCAAGAAGAGGAGTTATTTGATTCTGAAGATTTTCAAGAGGAAGATTTAAAGTATGTTCATGAAAGTTTTGAATTGTTGGATATGACTGAGAAAGATAAATCTTATGGTCCATCAATTGGAAAACCTCCTGAACTTGAGTTAAAAATGCTTCCTGATCATTTGAAGTATGTTTTTCTAGGTGAATCCTCAACCTTGCTCGTTATAATTTCCTCTCAATTAACTCGAAAAAGAAGAAGAGAGTTTGCTTGAAATTTTGAAGAAGCACAAGAAAGCCTTTGGATGGACAATTGTTGATATTAAAGGAATCGATCCTTCAATTTGTATGAACATAATTCTTATGGAAGATAATTGCAAACCGCGGGCTGATCCCCAAAGGAGATTAAATCCTATCATGAAAGACATTATTAAGAAAGAAATTTTAAAATGGTTGGATGCTGGAATTATCTACCATATTTCTGATAGTGCATGGGTTAGTTCTATTCACTGTGTTCCTAAGAAAGGAGGAGTAACTATTACTGTTAATGAAAAGAATGAAATGATACCAACAAGGCAAGTTACAGGGTGGCAAATATGCATTTATTATAGAAAGTTAAACCTTACCACAAGGAAAGATCATTTTCCACTCCCTTTTCTAGATCAAATGTTGGATAGACTGGCTGGGCATAAATACTTTTGTTTTCTAGATGGATATACTGGTTACCACCAAATTCAAATTGCTCTTGAGGATAAAGAGAAAACTACATTTACCAGTCCTTATGGTACGTTTGCTTTTAGAAGAATGCCCTCTGTTTTATGTAATGCCCCTGCTACATTTCAGAGATGTATGATGGCTATTTTTTGTGATTTAATTGAAAAAGAGATTGAAGTTTTTATGGATGACTTTTCAGTGTTTGGAATTTCATTTGAATCATGTTTAGAATATCTATCTAAAGTTCTAAAACGTTGTGAAGAAACTAGTTTGGTCCTTAATTGGGAAAAATGCAAATTTATGATAGGAAGGGTTCTAATAATCAAATTACTGATCATTTGTCCAAGCTAGAAATTGAAAAATCTCTTTGTGATATTGAAGAAATTAATGAACTTTTTCTGATGAAAAACTGTTCACTGTTAAAGAATGGCATGTTTCGTGGTATGCAGACATAGTAAACTTTATTATTAGTAATATTATACCTTATGGTTTGACATATCCTGAAAAGAAGAAATTTTTGTATGATGCTAAGACTTATTTTTGGGATGACCCATTTTTATATAAACAAGGAAAGGATCTTATAATTCGAAGATGTGTACCTTTGGAAGAAACTTATGAAATTATTCAAAAATGTCATGATTCTGATTATGGGGGACATTTTGGAAGTGATAAAACTGCATATAAAATATTACAATCAGGATTTTATTGGCCGACAATTTTTAAGGATGTGAAAGTTTATATTAAAAATTGTGATAGATGGCAGTGTGTAGGTAATATTTCTAGAAGAAATGAGATGCCCCTCAATGATATGTTAGAAGTTGAAATATTTGATGTTTGGGGACTAGATTTTATGGGACCATTTACACCATATTTCGGAAATGTTTATATTTTGATAGCAGTATACTATGTTTCCAAATGGATTGAAGCTATTGCTTTACCTCGATGTGATGCTCAAAGTGTTGCAAATATTTTAGAAAAGAATATATTTTGCAGATTTGGAATACCAAGAGTAATCATAACTGATGGGGGAAGTCATTTTAGAAATGCGATTATTGGGAAGTTAGCAAAGAAATATTATATTAATCATCGCATTGCTACTGCTTATTATCCGCAGACAAGTGGTTTGGTTGAATTATCCAATCGTGAAATTAAAAGAATATTGGAAAAAACTGTTAATCCAAATAGAAAGGATTGGTCAATTAAACTGGATTATGCTTTGTGGGCCAATAGGACTGCTTATAGAACACCTATAGGAATGTCCCCATATAGGCTGATTTTTGGAAAAGCTTGTCATTTACCTTTTGAACGTGAACATAAAGCATATTGGGATATTAAAGAGTTCAACTATAATTTGAAAGATGCTCCTGAAAAGAGATTATTGATATTTAATGAGCTTGAAGAAATAAGGAATGAATCTTATGAAAATGCTATGATTTTATAAGGAAAAGATGAAGTTATGGCATGATCGGAAGATTCTTACTAAAAATCTTGTACTATGACAAAATGTTTTGCTGTATAATGCTAGATTGAGAATATTTTCTGGAAAACTTAAGTCCAGGTGGATGGGTCCATTTATTGTGATAAAAGTTTATTCTTATGGAGTCGTAGATATTCAAGATCCTAAGACTTGGAAAAATATTTAAAGTTAACGGATAAAGACTTAAATCATATTTTTCAGTCAATAAATCTAAATCTGATGAGAATTTGATGTTGGGTCACTCAGAATGAGTTCTGGGTATGTTAGGCTGAAGACGTTAAAACAAACGCTTTGTTGGAGGCAACCCATATTTATCGGTGTGCTTTGCTTTATGTTTGTTTTGTGTGTTTTGTTTGCTTTGTTTGGTTTGTTTTATGTTTTTAGTGGTAGTAATTTGGAGTTTTTAAACTTAAGTAGAGTTTATTTGACCTTAATTGATGATTAAGAGAAGTTAGAATGAAAATTTGGACACTTAGCTGACTTGTGCTAAATTGTGCACTGGCGGTTAAGCGTCGACTAGTCGGCGCTTAGGCGCCACAGTTATAAAAAACGTGAAAACTGTGGATCTAGAAGCCTAGATCGTGGGGGTGAATTTTTGGGAGTTAATTAGGAGTTTCTAGACGTCTTGGGGAATATTCTAGCATTTCCTAAGTTTATAAAAAGGATCTGACTTAAGAAAAACAGTTGCCCCAAGTCCTATTTTCATTTCTGAAGATCTAAGAAGAGAATTTTGAGTGCATCATGTCTTCCTGGGAGAACAAGATGAAGAAGAAGCAAGATTCTGACAAAAGTAAGTTCATTAGTGATAGTTCTAAGGAGTTATTTAATGGATATCTCGTTGTTAGTATTTAATGTATTGCAGAAATGATTGCAAAAATTGAAGCCCGAGTGACTTCGATGGAAGCAAATATCAATGAAACTAACCTGCATTTGGATCACATGGGATGGCAACTCAAGATGTAATTCAATCAATCAAGGTACGTGGAAGAAATAGATAAGGCGATGTTTGTAAAGAACAAATGGATTGAAGAAGATGATGTAAGAATGAATAATGATCGCCCGTTCAATCAAATTTATATTCCAGAAAGGTCAAATGAGAATAATAGTGGTCCTGGATATATTCTGCCTATTAGAGAATGGAATTAAGAGTGCTTTGTTTTGTTTTGTTAGTGTTCATATGTGTTATGTTAGTGTTCTTGTGTGTTATGTTTGATGTGTTTAGTGTTTATATTTAAGTATTAAGCCTGATGATGTGATAGTTACATCCTAGAGATGTATACTTATCAGTCTGAGATTAAAGTCTCTTGTATTTTGAGAATTTCATCCTTTATGTTTGGATAGAAATTCTAGTATTGTATTAAATGTTATGTTTATTTTGATAAAATTTTGTGTTTTTGTGAAATTTGTGTGGAATATTTAACTTTGATTTGGAGTATTGGAAGATTTGTGGAAAGTGATTTAGTGCATTAACAAAGTGATTTAGTGCATATACCTTAATTATGAAAATTTGGGTACTGGCGGCTAAGCGCCAGAGTGCCGGCGCTTACATGCCAGATTTCGTGGCTAAGCGGCGAAAGTTTGCGCTTAGGCACCAGTTCGTGAAAATTGGTTCCCGAAAGTTAAAAACCCGAAAAATTGTCATTTTCAACCGCCCCATCATCTTCAACCTTCGTTTACAGTGAAAAAGGAGCCTAGGGTATCATTTTGTGGATCATTTAAGAGTCGATCTCAACAAAAATTGTTAGATTTGAATCCCTTGAGGTATGAGCACTACTCCTAAGTAAAAATTTTTTATTTTCACCATGTATTTTGAGTACATTATGGAAAATCTTAAAATCACTATTCATAGTGAAAATTTAAGGAAAAACTTGAGAAATTGCTTGGATTTAGTGAAAATATCTTTTCGAATATATTTTAGCAAGTTTAGTTATATTTTGGAATTTATGGTGAATTTTTCGTGAATTTTTAGAGATGGCTCCAAAGTCAAAGCTTACACGAGAGAAAGAGCTGTGTTGAATCATTGTATTCAACAAGGGAAGCCTATTGACATTGGAAGTATAATTTATGATTATGTTTTGAACTGTGCTAGATCAACCACTACTGCAGGTATGGGATTTCCTTCCTTGATTCATTCACTATGTGAATGATCTGGAGTGAAGTTTGAAACCTGGGAAGAGGTACTTCAGCCATTGAGACCAATTACTAGTGTAAACGTTGGTGCTTACACTGTACATTCAGAGTTTGGTTGGAGAGGAGGATTTGGTAGGGCTTCTACTACTTTTGCTTCTGCTGCATCTACTTCTCGTGCTACTACTTCACGTGCTTCATCATCATCTATAGATTCACAGACTGGTTTATTAAGAATGATTTTGAAAAAAGTGAGTCTTAATCGAGAGCATATGAGTGATATGGGAGGTAAGCTAGATAATGTGGAAAAATATATTGTAAAACATGATGAATATGAGGAGAATTATCAGCAATATGTGGATAGACTGATTAGAGGTGATCAGAGTGATGAGATGCCCCCTCATCTATTCTACATACCTTATGTGCCATCCAGGGATTGGAACGAGCAAGATGATGATGATGATGAGGATGATGAGTAGATTTGTGTTATTTGCTTTTGTTGTGGTGTTTTTGTTGATGTAAGTTTGTTTTGTTAGTATTTAATTTCACAATGTGTGCTGTGAACCTTGATAGTATGCAGAATGTAGTTGTATTATTTTTCTGTTATGCTTAATCAGATGTATTGATGTTGTTGTGTTGTTGTTTTATATGTTGTTTTGTGGTAGTGTGTGCAATAGTAAATTTTTTTTATGTGTATGTTGTTGTGTTGTTGTTTTAATTCAAGGACTGTTAGAAGATTATAAACCACTATTAGGAACTTCTATTTAAGAAACTACATATTTAAAATTTTTCAAATTCCACTACTATCTGTTATCTGTATCAGTGTGTTATTTTAGTTGGTGTGTATTTGCTTTGAAATCCTCCACTACTGTAGAAGTCTTTTTGAAATTTTTACTTTTCTATGTATAAAAATAAATAAATATGTTTTGAAAAACTAAATTTGATTTCATTTTACTCCTGTTATTTAAATTGTTATACTTGCATATTAGGATATTAAAAATTCTTGCAAGCATGATATGTCAGTTTTTATTTCTCACCCATATATCATTTCTTATGCTTAAATGTTTTATCTTAATTAAAAAATTAAAGTTTGGGGGGGAATTATTTTTTTAAAAACAAAGATTTTCAAAAACCTAAAATTTTATTTGATTATCAAGAATACTTAAAAATAAATCATATTTTTGATTGAGAACAATTATGTACATGAAGTTATATTAGGGGAACAAAATTTTGAATATATAAATGAATAAAAGAATTTAGTTAAAATTTATAGTAATCATGAAAAACTTAGAGTTAAAATTTTCTTAATGAAGAGGTGTTAAATAAAGTTAAACTATCTTTAGCAAGAAGTTTTGAATTTTTAAATGAATAGAAGATTTGACTTTTATTCTTCCAAGCTTAAATTTCTTTTATTGAAGAATAATTTTCAAATACTATTATTATGATTTTTAAGTAAAAGATGTATATCTGACCTTTATTTTAAATGGAAGGGTGGAATTCAAAATCATTAAAGGCCTGTCCAGATATAGTAATCCTTGCCTTATAAAAAATATAAAAATAAAAAAAAAAGTGAAAAATAGTATATGAAAATGGAGGAGAAGCTTGAGAATTTAAGGGCCTAATCAAAAATTGGTTTCATACCTAAAGTTTATGATTTCAGTTCAGAGAAAATCTAAAGCTTAAGGTTATAATATAGTAAGTAAAAATTATTTTCAAATAAAGATTTTTAAGTGAGAAAAATAAGTGTTTGAATCCTATATTTTGAAGAATCTACAAATATTTCTGAAATAGATAGAAACTTATATTCATCATTTTCCTTTACTTAAGAACTTTCTAAACTTTAAGTTGGTTTTAATTACTGAAATTTTTTCTAAATTGGACTATTCCATTTCTAGAACAAAATTTTTTTATCTTCCTAAGAAACTCATTACATAATTTGCATGCTAAAATGTTTTATGAGATTAACTGTCACTTGAGGACAAGTAACATTAAGTTTGGGGGATTTTGATACACCTAAAATATTTAGTATTTTTATGCACATTTTATACCTATTTTTAATGATATTGCACTTTATTGCAAGGTATTTTATGTTTTTCTTGCAGGTATGATGAAAATGGATGGTCATGATGAAAGGAGCAAAATTGGATCAAATTTGGAGCAAAAGAAATGAAAATTCAAAATTTTGGCACTAGCGGCTAAGTACCGTTGGGCCGGCGCTTAGCCGCCACAGTTAAAAATTGAACATCAAATGAATTTGGCGTAAATTTCAAAGGGGATGGAATGCAACTCTTGGTGGTAACTACCATAACTTCCATTGGGCGGCACGTTTGAATGAAGGGGTGTGTTCCTTGGTAGATACATTGAATCTGGACACATTTGAAGAGACACCAAGGCACCTTTTGGTTTACTATTTAAAGAGAATCTTAGGAAAGATTTGGAGACTCTTCCTTTGCATTTTGAAGGGTTCTTTCTTTCTTTCTTTTGTTCTTTCACTACATTTTAAGAGATTTTATTTTAGAGTAGGAGTAGAGAGTAAAAAGGAGAAAAGGGTCGAAGTGAAGTCTTCTTCTTCCCACTTCTTTTATTTCTTTTAGTTTAGTTTTTATTGAAGTCTGAAGTCTGTATTCTGAGTCATCAGAGTTGGGAGACTTTCTCTGAGGAGTAGTTTAGTGAAGAGTCAAAGTTTCAGAGGAATTTCCTTAGTCTTGTAGAGAGGATTTTCAGATAAGTGTTTACTTTTAATTTTTTTATTAATACCTTCTTTAGTTTGTTATTTTTCTCATTGTTTTTAATTTCAAATCAATGTGTTTTTGTATTTTCTCAATGCATTCTGTGTAGTTTACGTTATCTTTTCTTTCTTAAATGGAGAAGTAATTAATTTACAAAGAATTATTGTGGAAAGTATAAGTGTTTAAAAGTTGGAAGAAGTTGTGAAGATTGAGTCTAAAAACTTTGTTTACTTCTTAATTTGGCCTGTTAAGTTGTAGAATTTCTTGAGATTATGTAAGATCTAATGTGGTATTGTCTCATAAAAGTTAGTAAGAATCACATGCAATTATATGGGTGAGAATTGTAGTCCATATAATTGAATGTAATATTAGAAGATATTTTTATAAAAGGGAGTAAAATTTGATGATTTTAGAGTGACAGGCTAAAACTTCCTAAATTGGTTTGAAGTTTTGAGTTTTGTTACGATAAGTTAGCCCCCAGGTGGTGGGTATCGAGGAAACTCTAGAGTGAGAGACTGGTATCTTCCCTGCCTAACCATGTTCAAAATAATAAAAATTTCAAATTAACCTATGTTTTTTATAAAACCAAGTAAGGGTAAAGAACACATTTGCTTCTATCTGTCACAACAAATTTGAATACTTCCACAACAATACTTTAAGAATTATTACTACTTCATAAAAGGAAAGAAAAAGATATTCTAGTTACTAGTATTTTACATCCAGTGTTATTAGTTATTATAATTTTAATTTCTTGCTTAACGTTTTAAGGAAATTTCAAAAGATAAATCAACTTTCAAAACTTTTCAAAATCAAGACATACTTTTTAAAAAAAAATTAAAGAAAGTAAAAAGATAATTTCTTGATTCCTTTAAAGATTTTTACATTTTCCCTGTGGGTTCGATATCTCGGGGCTTAATCAAAAAGTCCTATATTACTTGATAAACGATACGTATACTTGTGTAGTATCCCATATTATAAAATCATAATTTTCATATCTAAATCATTAGCACATATATTCCTAGCGGCCCAAATTTTTGGTGTCGTTGCCAATTTTCATATCATATTTGTAAGTATAAATATCAGGGGATAAAGTTTTTGGCACGGTTACATTTATCGGGGATCATTGGCCAAGGCGGCGGTTGATCATGATGCTGCGACGACTGATAATTCAGCCGAGGCTGTTGATAACTCTACTGAGATTGTTGATAGTTCCATTGTGATGGTTGATAATTTGGTTGCGATCACTATGGTTGTATCTGCACTGTTTGTTTACCCTTATCCAATGTCGCGACGATTCTGGATTTCTTCTAAAATGCCTTTACTGGCTTCTGCTGATCGATTTTGTCGACGAAACTCAGTTGCTTTGCTTCCTCTTGCAAGCTCCCGTCCTTGCTAAGCAACTTCTCGAAATTCTTAATTGTGAATCCTTTGAGGAGAATTGCTATCAAGCCATGGGTGCTTTTCATCAAGATATTGAATACATGTTGTTCTTGAAGTTGTGGCTCATACTTCATGCTTAGGTTCCTCCATCGAAGGATGTAGTTAACCAAGGTTTCGTTCGGCTTTTGTTGCTCCATCACTAGATCATCGATAGTGATGTGGTGTTGAGCCCCAGAAAACCGTTTAACGAAAAGATTATCCAATTCCAAGAAAGCCTTAACCGAACCATTCGGCAACTCTGCATACCAATCAAAGGCGATCCCTGAGAAGCTGCTGAAGAATTGACTAAAAAGCAAAGCATCACTCCCACCGCGTTGTAGCAACTAGCACGAAAATGTGCGACATGCTGTCGGGAGTTCCCCGTACCATCAAAAGTATTAAACAGAGGTGGTACGAAGCCCATTGGGTATTGAACTACATTAAATTCCTCAGGGTAAGGACTACTCGTATGAACAGTTGCTCCACTCTTGGACTAGACTAGGGCTTCTCGCACTTGCTTTTCCACCATGTTTTTAATGTCCTTCTCGGGTATCATACTTTGTGCAGAATATTTCTTTGGCTGCTCATCTTCATTGACGGATGTAACTTCCTTTCCTCCATCTGCAATGTGAATGACTTCCGGGGGCGTTTATTTTTGGGGTTGAGGTTGACCTTGAAGCGTGGTGAGGGCAGCCGCCATCTCCTCCATTTTCTTCTCCATTCGATAGATTATGTCATCTTTATCCCGAAGACGGAACCTCAATACCTCTGGGTTATCTCCCTCTGCAGCTACTGGAGATCCTAGTAGAGTTGACGATGCTCGAGTTTTGACCACGTTGATCTCAGCAAATTCTTCATCCATGAACTCTAACAAATTCTCTTCATTTCTCAGTTCCTCTTTTCTTTCTTTCACCAATAGTTAGATGTCGGTTCTCAAATTTCCTACAGCGGCTTCGAGCGGTTTCTTCCAAACGATCTTCTGGTTATCGGGAGGTGACTATCAAATTTCATCTTCCAGGGTTTCTTTCAGGACCGCAGTACTTTCCTCAGATCTGGGCTCTCTGGCAAGACTTCTCTTCTCAGAGCATTCTATCAGTATCGGTTCGGCAATATTAGGTTGTCACACTATCCTTCTTGAAGTTAGGAGCCTACGACCAGATGGTTTCTTGGCTGCACGTCGATAGGTAGTGTGTTCTCTAATTTGATAACCCGATACAACGATAGGTGACCTCCTTTCAGTAGTTCATATCTTCTTTCTTGGTCTTTCTAGAGCAGTGACAGGGGTTACATTCGGTCTGAGGCGTGATCTAACTGGTACTCTCCCCATCCTTCTCAGAATTTTTGATACGGGGCATCCCTCTTTCCTTGCTAATTTCTCAACCACCAGTTGCAATCGGGCAAGCGGCGTAGTCTTCATCTTCCTCCTCTTACAACCATCGTAGTATGCAGGTCGGGGTAACACAGCGGAAATCTTTTGGGCATCCTCTTCATCAGAGAGAGTAGAGAGAGGGTGGAACCTACATCCCTCTAGCAGCGGTGAGATCTCTTGCAGCTCTTAGTCTTCCTCAGGAATTTCTTCAAGAAAGGTGGCTTCAGCAGCTCTGGTTTTTCTAACCTTGGCAATCTTCCTGTTCATGTTCCTCCTTTGTGTTCTGGTCAAGGGTACAAATCTCAAGCTGGACCTTATCTCGAAAATAGACGGTGTTGCAGCAAAATTCGAACCCTCCACGGTAACAGGCTCATCACTAACTTGGACTTCCTTCCCCCTTAGTTTAGCGAGAACTAGGGTAGGTGCATTGATGATCAGACCAATGGGGGTAGAAACGACAGTCCTAGGAGTGGCAGCTAGTCTTCCACGAATAGCAGTGTATTCCTCAGTTGGGACCCTCTGTAGGGGAGGAAACTCTTGTGTTGACTTCAGGTTGAATTCAATCACATGCTCCACAGTTTCCGGTACTTTTGCCATTAGTGTAAAGAGGGTAACTTCCGTAAACTTGATGTCCGTATTATTGAATCCTTATCCAAAGCGAATGATCACATCGTCGGGCAGTTCATCCTTGCTGACTACCAAGTCCAATCCATTGGTGAAGGATAAAATCAGCTTCAGTGCAGACATCTTCTGTTGGGTAGATTCTGAACTTCAGTTCCATATTATGCTTCCTTCCGTCATAAAATTCTTAGGATGAAAAAGAATTATTCCAAAAAACTGAGTCCAAACACATTCTTATCCATTTTCTTAGTTTTGTTCGTAAAGTATTTCAAATTCCATTTTATTCACTTGTTTATAGTTTAAGAGGTTCGTTTGTTTATAATTTAAAAAGTTTGTTAGGAATGAAATAATTAAAGGAGGAAGGGTAAAGAAAGGTAAAGGACCCAATCCAGAACCGGAAAGGAAGAGAAAACCTCACAAGACTCTCATCTCGACGAACCGCTCCTAAGCTAACACCTATTGGGGGTCCACCCCACCTCGGAGAGGCAGAACGATTATGGAACCTCTCTATTTAGGGATGTCTAAACAGTGGCTCCAAAATCCAAGAAGAGTTGACTTTACCTGTTCAAGACAGGAATGAACATGGTATGTCAACAAAAAGGATGGTAGTTTTGATCCACTAGGGATATCGACTAGCTACCTATTTATGAAAGAAAAAGCATCTCGTCAAAATGGAGAGAGGAACTACTCCCCAGTGGAGTCGCCAAAAACATGCCAGTGTATATTTTATTTTATATATAGTGTTATGTGTTGTATTTTAGAAAGGAGTCGCCTACAGAAGTTGTCAGCGAATTTTAGATTTTAAATTTAATTTAAATATATATAATTTGTAAAGTAGCATTTTTACTTTCTAAAACGGTTTTAAGTTTTAAAACTTTAAATTATGAAGTCAAACCGATCTCACACCTCAAAAAGTTTATATAAACGAGCACCACATCACAAACCGTGCATCTATCCCGAGGAATATACGCACTGCTTGATAATGGGGCTCAATTAAATAAACTAATAGATTTGTGACATCCGTTTGGTCTACAAACCAATTTTATAAGCCGACAATTTCCACTACTTAATATAAAGAAATTAAATTGGGTTTATATTTCCTTGATTCTTAAAGTTCCCTATAAGACCAAGCCCCTATAGTTAATTACATCTTAAATGACGGGAGTCGCTTAAGAAAACTCTCGATAAAGATCAGTGGTTTCACTTTCAAGAATTTCAAAGTTTAAAGTTTTCACGATTGGATTTTGGAAATTTCAAAAGGGATCGGATCAAATTTAGAACAGTTATTTCTGGAGTCCAAAGGAAGAGAATTAGGGTAGGTCACAGACCCAAAGTGAACTTCGGTGACTTCCCGATAATCCTATTGTTTGCTTCAATTTTAAGAGTTTATTTAATGTTTCAATCCTGTCAATTTTAATTAATTAGGACTTATACTCGTATGATACGATCATACAAATAGCCTAAAAATGTGAGGGTTTATGTAGTACTAAACGACTACCTCAGAGTCCTAAGACCAGTTAGGGCTTAAATTGCTTTACACAATTATGCAAATGCCTAAGGACAAGTTGAGGATTTATGTTGCACCAGGCAAACTACCTCGAAACCCTATGAATTGGTTAATTAATTCAAAGGAATGGTTAAGCTGATGAAGACTTATTTTGTTGTTGAAGATGGTCGTGCTGCCCACTATGCTTGCTCCAAGCTCCTCGTCGTTGCAGAAGGTTTAGTTTTAGAAGTGATGAATAGGGGGTGAGTGAAGTATTTTGGTTTAGAGAGGTTGAAAATTGAGATGGCTTAGTGTTTTAATTAAAACAAATCTTAAAGTTAATTAAGCATAACCGATTAAGATCCCACTGTTACATCATCCCGGCACCACTATTTCATCGGATTCAATTATTTCAAATGAATTTGCTAAACTAATTGAATGAGTTACACACTTTCATTTAGACCATGGGAAACCTCGTTAGCAACACGTGGGTTACATCATCCGAGGGTTCCAGATCATCCAACGAGACGTTTTAATTTTAGTTATAATTGCAGTTTTATTTTTTTGGTGATTAAATTTTGAGTTATTTAAACATGCTGGGTTCGATCATTTTCATGAATTGATAAATGCGGGAAAGTAAGACATTTAATAAACTGTGGAATGTAAATTACAATAAACTTAAATGCGTACCTGGTGGGCATTCCCGTCGTTTTCATCTGCACTTAAAATATATTTGCAGCAAATACCTAGGTAAAGCTATGAGAAGGCCCCGGCTATCTACCAAATCCTATGATGTCTAGGTTGAAGTCCTAGTCGATAACCAAATCTTATGACGTCTATGCTAGAATCTTGGTTATCTATCGAGTCCTATGACGTCTAGATTCCTGGTTTAGTTAAGGATGATTTTCTTCATCAAAGAATAATGAAGTCTCACTATTCTTTTAAAACATTCCATCAAGTTAGGGAAGTGCTCGGAGCTTAATTCTGAACAACATCCTAAACATTTTAGGGATTAGTTTCAAGCTCAGTTAGTTTCATTGTGGTGATGAATCAATCACCCAGATTTAGTTGAGTTTTGACTCTTGCTCAGTGATTTTGGATGTTTGATTATCCTATGAATAAGGTGACATTTCATTTGATGCTTCATTTAAGAGTTATAAAAATGAAAAGCCTTTAGGTGCAAGTTAGTCCATTAAAGCACTTAACCATTCTTAATTTAAAGTTTGAGTTAATGGTTTAAAGTGATTTAATTTAACTATATGGTTTTGGTTGAACGTTTTCAAGTGTTTTAAATTATTTTAAGTTGGGAAAGTGTTCAAGTTGTTCAATTCAGTTAAATTTTAATAATTTAAGTGGTCTTAACTTTTTAGATTAATTTTAAAATATTTTAAACTAATTGAATTTAATTATAGTATTTTAATTATAAATTATTCCAAATTAACCTTAATCTTTTAAATTTATTTTAATTTAAGTTTTAAATAGTTTCAGATTAGTTTTAACATCTTAAAGTTTGTTTTATTTTGATTTGCTTACTTCAAATTGGTCTTAATGTTTTATGTATTTAGTTTGATTATAAATTTTCAAGATTATCTCCCTTTTCTTTATTGGTTTCAATTATCATCTTATAGCTTAATTAATAAGAACTTAATGAAATTTGATCAAATCATTGATTAGGGATTCAATTTAAAGAATTAGAATCTGCTTATATCACATTCCCTAATCTTAATAATTCAAGCCTTAATTAATCTTCCAAAGTTTAGGTGATTTAATTAAATAAAGTTACTTCCTTAATGTTCAAGGTGATTAATGAGTTTCTACCCCTTAACCTCCTATGTTTCAATCATCCAATAGGAAAATTAAGATCAAATGTTTTCCCTTCCCTTTGGTTTAGCCTAAATTTTAATTAAGGTTAAAATTCCTTAATCACCTTTATGCCCTCTTAAACTTATTCATCTCTTAATTTATTAAAGCTCATATGAACTTGAAATTTTTATGTCACCTCACTCACATTCCAATTAAAACATTAGAGAGAAAATGTGATTTTTTTATTTTTAATTTAATTTATATAACAATTTTAATGGATAATAGAGATTTTCAATGAAAATTCGACAACTTGACCTAGAAGAAGTTTACATCCGAGGAAAATTATAAGAATTTTCTACTGACTAGAGGATCATTTGGACCAATTTTGATGATTTTTTTAATTTTATTTTATTTATTATAATTATTTAAATATTTGAAGTATTAATTAATTATAAAATAAAATTAAAGTAGAAAAGTAGATTTTATATTTTTGTTAACTCTCTCTGATACCAAGGAACTCAGAGAAATAAATTTCATATTTTTCTAATTTTTCTTTGAGTATTTAGAATTAATTTAGTGAAAAGTTTGAAAATTCCATTTTTTTAATATAAAAAATTACCCTAAGCCATTAAAATTCATTACCTTTACTTAGAGACTTAGGAAAAATATTAGTTTGATGCCCAAGTGATTCGGAGACTAAATATGACATTTTGGTGAATTTTAATATTTTTATGATTTTTACAACTTTTTATTATTAAAATACCCAAAAATAGGTTAAAAATGAAAATTTTAGAAAAACTACAATTTTAATTTTATTAGACTCCTCTGGTATCAGAGAGCCCTCAAAATCAATTTGGTGAATTTTTGAATTATATTTTGAGTTTTATGAATTTTTTAATTTCCAAAATGGTTAAGTTACTTAGAAAATTCATTTAATGGGTTAAACCATTTCCAATTAACTTTAAATTTTTTATGGGGGTTCCTATTATCCTATGGAACAGTGGAGGATTAATTTTGTGTTTTTTCCATTTTTAGTTTACTCTAATTAATTCAAAATTTATTTGAGGTCATGTTAACAATCAGAGTTATTTTTAATGTTTAAGCTCATGAAATAATTTTCCTAAATTCCTCTGGTCATAGGGAACCTACCCTAGTTTTCCTGGAATTTTCTAATGAACATGCTAATTTTTTAAATTAATTTCCAATAAAATGATTCTGAATTTAGAAAATAGGTAATTTTCCATAGACATAGCCTCTCGCCTTGGAAAAGTCAGAGAATGTTCCCAAGATTAGAGGCTACAAAAGCCCCATAGTCTTAAGTTATGGTGAATTGTGTGTGTGAGTGGAGAATTGAGATACTCAGAACAAGGTTTAACTAATTAAAAATTAAATACTCAATAAAATAACCCACTTCTTTTTCCACATTATTCTCCTCTGTTCACTGAGCAAGAAGATAATTTTAAATTATTTTAATGATTTTTCTATGCAACGTTATGATTTTTTTAAGTTCCCGGGATTTAAATAATTCAGTAAATCTTAATTTCCTACTTAAACACGTTGGCGCCGCCTCAAACTACGGTGGGTCGAAAGCACATGCGTCCTCTCCTGATTGGGTGCAGCCTTCTGAGTCAGCACCACGCGACCCCGCAGATCCATTTCATGTTCTCATCCGGCGCAATCCCGTTCGTCCATTTGTTACACGCGCGATCCGATGGCTTTGGTTCATCGTCCCCATCTAGTGTGAACCCGCAACTGCACATTTTCTAGACCTAATATCTCCCTCATTTCTTAACCAAATCGCATGGGGTTTGTTTCTACATGCTCTTCTAAGCTAAACAAACCCATCCATACGGTTAACATGCATTGAAATTAAACCAAATAAACTGGAGAATCGCTGGAAGCTCGGGTTAAGCAGAAGTCTCCATACCTTGGTCCAAGAGGTGAAGCCTCGATTGGATGTGCCCGGCACGTTCATTGGAGTCCAAGGAGCCTACGTATTGAGCCTCGAGCGATGGTGAAAAGTCTGGCTATAAAAGTGACCAGACCCGATTTGGTGTTCTCGCTGATAGAAGAAATGGGTGGCTGTTGTGATGACCTCAACCTGTAACTATGCTTACAATTTATCCTTTAATTTATATTTCAAAGGGTAGTATGCAAAAATAAATATATATTATTTTAGAAAATATTTTGCACACCAGAGGTACTACGCAAGTGTACGTATCGTATCCAGTAATACAGGGCCCTATCGGAGTCCTGGTTATCGATCCCACAAGGAAGATTAATTTTAGAAATTAATAGATTTTCAAATTAAAATTAATTATAATTTTTATTTCTTTACAAAAATCAGATTTTAAGTTTTATGAAATTTCTACTAGATGCAAGTAAAGTAGCAATAAAGTAAGGGTTGATGCAAGTATAAATAAAACAACTTTCTCCTTTTCAACTAATTCAAGATTTTTCAGAAAAACTATCATTCATGGAGAAATTGAAATTATGGTATTGTGTCAAATAGAAGCATTACTATTCTTTACCTTCGCTCAATAGTATAAAGAACATTGGCTAGTCTATAGATTGGTTCAGAATGTATTATTAGTAGAATGGATTAATCTAGACTCACACTTCCAGATGTCTAAGGGTGGATGTGGTCGGCTGTACTAGTGACCCGTTCCCTTTCTATAAACCAAATTAATAAAATTTAGTTTGTACCTTTAAAAACTAATTAATTATAGGCCCAATAAATAATTTTTTCCTATTTATTGCACTTCAACTTGAATAACCCGCACATGGCCTTAAATTACCCAATGATTCATGTGATATCTACTAGTTAAGAACTCATCTCCGGATAGGTCTCAGAATTTTTCAACAGATTTTAACAATTCAAATGGCCAGTTTAAAAAGTACATTAAGATCTGGTATGAATATCATCACAATAATTTTTAAAATTAAGTTTAAGTTCGCCAAAAAAATCAAATTATCTTTTTTATGTTTTCATGGTTGAAAGGAGAAAGAAAAGTAACTACTCAAAACACATTGAATTAACACAACAAAACATATTTATAAAACTTTGAACCAAGTTACAAATACTTATCTGAAATGTCCCTTCAAGTGATCCTTTGACTCCTACTGACTCCAATGCAAAGTACAAGAGTTCAACAGCACCAACTCTAACAAACACTCACTTAATACTCAAGGAATTGAGTAGTAACACTCAAAGTAACTAAAATAAACTAAAATAAACTCACTAAATATGTAAGAAGAATATTTGGTGGCTCTCTAGAATTATTTTCGGGTGCGGGAGAGCTCTGTTGAACTATTTCTGGGCGCGGGGAGAGCTCTCTTTTCTGTAGAAATGTCTCTTATTTATAGAGCTTCAAAAATGACTAGGGGTTGCTTAAGGTACCTCTTCAAAACTCGTCCAAATTCAATGAATCTTCTAGGACTCAGTGACTAGATCTTCGCATCTCTTCACTTTGGATCACACCTCTTCGCGATTAAAACTGTTTTCCTGTGTCCAGATGCATTATATCACATGTCCTATGTATTAGGAGTAACTTATAGTCTTCTAGAAGGTCTGATAACCGCTTAACACCATCAAAATAACCGCCTAAAGTTAAAAAAATCTTAACTGCTTAAGTATCGAACTGGCGCCTAGGTGCCGGATTCTGGTGCCTAGGCGCCAGACCTATAATTTTGGCAATTTTGCTTTTTAGCTCCATTTTTGCTCATTTTTGCTCATTTTTCATTCTTGAACTCTTTTTTTCATCACCTATATCCAAAAACATAAAAATACCTTTCATTAAAGCATAATATCCTTAAAAATTGAATCATAAATAAAGCATAAAAATAGATACTTTTTAAGTGGATCAAATTCCCCCAAACTTAAATGTTACTTGTCCTCAAGTAACCCTTTTTATTACATAAAATATATAACATCTAGAATGAAGTTTAAATATTTAAGATTCCTTGTAATTTTTTGTTGTATAAATGGTCTAGTAAATCATTAACCAAATTTTACTAATTAAGGTTAATTTTAAGAATTTAAAGAATACTTAACTACCAAATCATAAGAATTTAAAATTTTCATTTATTTCAAGAATACTTTTAATTTATCATATTAAGGTCACACAGATAATTTACATGAAAAAAACTTTCATGAAAACTTTTCTAGTAAGGATGCTTGTAAATAAATATTAAGTTAAAAATGTAATTAGTTTTCTTCCTATAAGATAATTCAAGTGAAGCCAATTTTTTATTAAGCATCTCCTCAAGCTTCTCCTCACATTTCTTTATTGCTTTTTTTCTTCTCGTTTTATTTTCTTTTTTCTTTTTTTTAAAGGATATTTTTCAATCCCCCTTTTCACAATTTGTGAGGATTACTATATCTGGATAGCCTGTTAATGATTTTGAACTTCACTATCCTTAACTTATATTTAAAAACTTATACTTTTCACTTAATAAGTATGACATTCTTAATAAGTATTTTTAAAAAATTATTTCAATCTTTTCTTTTTCAAGTAATAATATTGATTCCTTAGTATTTCAAAAATACAATTCTCTTTACTATAAATAAAAACAAATTTTAATCTAATTATTCTTTAAGTTAAATAATTATATTCTTAAAATCAATCAAAATTATTAAAATTTTTGTTAAGTTTACTAAATTATTTATCAATTCAAAAATTTAAGTAATCTTAAATAAAATTTTCATTCCTTATGTTATGTTAATATTTTTAAAGAAAATATTAGTAATTAAGGACAGATAATATTTAAATTTCAAAGTATTTTCCCTTCCCCCAAGCTTTAGTTTTGGTATAAACATGAATCATGAAAATTTCTAAAGCATGAGAGATAGAATATCATTTTTCTACCAAGAATTTTTCTAAGTATATAAAAAAATAATCTAGAAAGGAAAATTTTATTTCTAAACATGCTTTTTATGAATATAAAAGAAATGTTTAAGCATATATAGAAAAATTTTAGTAAGCAAGATCAATTTCTACAAAAAAAAATTATAATTTTAAATAAAAATAACTAAACTAAATAGGTGTAGTGATCACTGTACTAAAACAGAAATAAAACATCTCATTACAGAAATAAACTCTAATAATCCAAAAATCATCAGTACAACAATAAGTGTCTCAAAATCAATATAATATAAACATCAAAAGTTCACTAACATCAACAGTGCATTAAACATAAAAAAAAATCATCACATATATCCAAAACTAACACACTAACAACACATAACCTAAATAACACAACTACTCAATCCTAGGAATCTACTCATCACTAGCTGCATCTTCATCCTCATCATCATCAAAAGCAAAAAACTACATTCTTATTTTGGAGATAATCATATGGTGAGAATGGAGGGCAGGTCGGGAACAGAACTGAATGATCACCCTTAAGGAATCTAACAAGATTCTCATAATACTCTACATCAAAATCACTCTTCTTCTGGGTGTACTCAGAAAGATGATCCACTTTCAAATCTATTGTATCCACTCTACACTGGGTTAAAAGTAACATATTCTGCTACTCTATAAATTTATCATGCATATTTTCCCAAAAATTAGATGGTGGCTCAGTAGCAGAAGTAGAGGGTCGAGAAGTAGAAGGTCTACGTGAAGTAGGTAATGAACTAGAGGGTGCGGTAGAACTTTTACCTCGAAGTCAATCATAAATACTAACACTGTCCCATCCAATGGGCTTGGTAGACTTGAGCTTCTCCACTGAAAGCTCAGTAACAACTCCAGCACTTTCGCACAGAGAATAAATCGAAGATGGGAATCCCAATCCCACAAAAGTGCTGGAACGAGCAGTGGCCTCTACAGAATCATAAATAATACTCCCGACATCAATTGACTTCCTCTCCTGTATGCAGTAGTTGAGGATAGCTCTGTCCTTTGTGACCTCACTCAAATGGTTGGATGGAAGGAGGCGAGCAGAAATAAAGTAATGTCAGGCCTTAGAAACACCATTTAACTTAGAAGATGAAAAATTTACCAGTTTCCCGTTCTGGATCTTCCAAGCTCCAGTACCATCAGTCGAATACGCAATAATCATCTCCAAATCTCCCTCAGATGGAGATAATCCAGAATAGTAGCACTCAATGTTCGATGGCAGGACGTAGAAAATGTTGATTCTTTCAGAAGTAAATCCTACTCCAACTCTTCTCACGAAGATCTCGTAATCTTCGACATCCATAAAATTAGCATAAAATTCCCTAACGACGGGGATCACAACAACAGCAACGAAGTAATAGAATCGTTCCCAGTTTACTACAATGATTGTATCTTCAATCATTACACCAAGAATGTAGAAACTCATCACCGAGATAAATTTTCTCATCGTAGCAAATTCATTGTAACAAAAATGCGCTGCGGCAATAGTGAATTTGCTGTGATTGAAATTTTCTTGTTCTTTCCCTCGCTTAAATTTCAGAGCCATCTAAACGTAAGAGAAAGAAAACGCAAAATAAATTGAAGGATCAAAAGAATAAACTTATTTAAGTTTTAAAAACTTAAATAAAGCTTTAAATCCATGGATTAAACTCCAATAATCAAAATTTTCAGTTTTGCTCAAAAGTTGAAAAATCCATGGTGAAAATAAAAAATAAATGGATTATAAGGTAGATCTGACCTTGAGATGAAGAAATCGAGTGATTCCAAGCTCAAAAACTCGAAAAACCGACCTAAAAATGGATCCTTATGTATGTATTTTGTGAAAAATGGAGGAAGAAGGAGCCTAGGCGTCGTTAATGGCATTGGTGAGTTTAAAAACCTGAATTTCGGGTTCAGGCCGAACCGGCACCTAGGCGCCAGATTCGCCTTCCCAAAAACTAGATTTAAAAATTGTATTTTCCACTAAAACGTAACAAATTCGACTTCTAATTACTCACATGAGAGTATTACTCCAATTTCTAACTTCCAAACATTTCCACAAACAATTTAAATGATAAAATAGATCCAACATTCAAACACAAGATATAATCAAACTCTTCCAATTCCATTTCAAAATTTTCCATTCCAAGCTCAAGAAATTACAGAAAAGTACTATAACAAGGTTCAACTCTTAATAAACAACACAAACATCACTATTTCAAAGCAAATTCACAATCAAACAACACACTTTGAACAATGAAAGCAAACACACAAACTAAATATTCGACTCACTAAAACATGACTCGATCAAACCTAGAAAACACCAACGATCCATTCCTCTCCAAACTTTGAATTTTCATCCCTCTTGCAATGAAGATTGCTAGGCCTGAATGGGTAGAAAACTAACACCCTTGAAAATTCCAAACCTGTCTTCTCATCAATCCATTTGTTCTTCGCATACATCGTCACTTGAGAATCTTGAAAGGCCACCATATGAGAGAATTGAAGCTTCGTCTACCATTCCAAGTGCTCGATTTGGTGATACATCTCATGTAGATGATTTCCAACACTTAGAAACTCTGCCTCAATCATATCAAGACAACTAAATAATTTCTCCAAACTTACTACAATATAACCATTGAAATAAGGTTAAGGATCTTTAGAAGACTTATCTCATAACTCATAACCATGATTTGCTCTCTCCATTACTTCTAGACTTCTCTTTACTCTTCTAAAATGAGTTGTGCTGGAAGAAATTAGGGTTGCTTATGGAATGGGGATGAAGATAGGGTAGTTTATAGGAAGAATTCGTGTGAAAAACTGAATATTTTCAATTTTTACACGAACCTGTAACTGGGTCACTTAGGCGCCAAAATCTGGCACCTAGGCACCGGACCCATCGATACACAGGTTATGCTGGTGCTTAGGTGCCAAGTTTTGTGCCAGAACCATGTTCGACTCCGTTTCGCCTATCGCCAAGTTTAACGTCGTCAGCCCGACCTAATCAGTATTTTAATCGGGTAGACTCAGCTATAAGTCTCGTTGTAAATCAATTTCATTTCTCCCATATAAGGCTTCAGTCTTAATCCGTTAACTTTAAATATTTTTCCTGTCTTGGGATATTTATTATCCACAGCTCCATAAGGGTATACTTTCTCAATTATAAATGGTCCCATCCATTTTGCAGGAAAAAGTCTTAAACGAGTATTAAATAATAATACTTCTTGTCTAGGCTCAAATATTTTTCTTGAAATCTTTTATCATGCAATTTCTTCATTCCTTATAAATCATTGCATTTTCATAGGAATCATTTTTTATGTCTTCCATTTCATTCAGTTGTAATAGTTGTTTCTCTCCTGCAACATTCAAATCATAATTGAACTCCTTTATCGCCTAGTAAGCTTTATGTTCCAGTTCAACAGGTAAGTGATAATGTTTACCATAAACTAACCGATAAGGTGACATTCCGATAGGTGTCTAATAAACTGTTCTATAAGCCCATAATGTAGAATCAAGTCTATCAACCGAGTCAGTTATTTTAGGATTAACAGTCTTCTCTAAAATTCTTTTAATTTCTCTGTTTGATACTTCAGCCATTCCACTTGTTTGCGGGTGATAAGCAGTTGCAATTCTATGTTTAATTCTGATTTTTTCCAGTAATGATTGAATTCTTACATTTCTGAAATGACTTTCCCCATCTGTGATAATTACCCTCGGCATTCCAAATCTTGTAAAAATCAGTTTCTTTAAAAATTTCGAAACACTTTTGGAATCACAGTTAGGTAAAGCTATAGCTTCAATCCACTTTGAAACATAATCAACTGCTAATAAAATATAAATTTTTCCAGATGATGGTATAAAAGGTCCCATAAAGTCTAAACCCCATACATCAAAAATCTCAATATCTAATATATAGCTTAGAGGCATTTCATCTTTTCTGGATATTTTCCCTATTCTTTGACATCGATCATAAGTTTTCACATAACGTCCAACATCTTTGAATAATGTAGGCCAATAAAATACAGAATCTAAAGTTTTAAACGCAATTTTATCCACTCTAAAGTGTCCTCAAAATTCAGAATCGTGACATTTTTGAATAATTGCAAAAGTTTCTTCATAAGGTACACATCTTTGAATCACAGAATCTCTGCCTAGTTTAAATAAATGAGTATCTTCCCAAATATATGATTTAGAATCATTCTTGAATTTTATAATATATTATCTTTTCAATCCATACGGTAAAATATTGCTAACCAAATAGTTAACTATATCTGCATATCAAGGCGTTTGTAATCCTTGAATAACATATAACTGTTCATCAGGGAATTTCTCATTTATGTTTTCTTTTGCAATCCATAAGGTAATAAATGATCAGCAATTTGGTTGTCAGCTCCTTTTATGTACACTATTTTAAAATCAAGTTCTTATAAAAGTAGAACCCATCTTATCAATCTAGGTTTAGCATCCTTTTTAGAAATTAAATACTTAATAGCGGAATGATCAGTATGTATGATACATTTGGTCCCAAGAACCTAAGGTCTAAATTTAGCAAATGCATATACTATTGCTAAGAGCTCTTTCTCAGTAGTAATGTAATTTATTTGAGTTTCATTAAGAGTTTTTCTAGCATAATATATAACTTTGAAAATTTTCTCATATTTTTGTCCTAATACAGGTCCAATTGCATAATTACTTGCATCACACATTAATTCAAAAGGTGTACTCCAATTAGGTGTAATAATGACAGGTGCAGTGATTAATTTCTCTTTTAGAATATTGAAAGCATTCAGACAATCTTCATTAAATTCAAACTTAGCTTCTTTTTCTAATAAATGACAAAGAGGTTTAGCAATCTTAAAAAAATCCTTTATATATCTTCTATAAAATCCAGCATGACCCAAAAAACTCTCACATCAGCAACAGTAGTAGGTGGTTAAAGTTCAGCAATAATTTTCACTTTTTCCTGATCAACTTCCATTCCTTTTTGTGAAATTTTATGTCCAAGTACAATTCCTTCTATGACCATAAACTGGCATTTTTCCCAGTTTATTACCAAATTTGTTTCTTCACAGCTTTTCAGAACTTTTGTTATATTTTCCAAGCAGGACTCAAAAGAAGTTCTAAATACTGAAAAATTATCCATAAATACTTCAATTCCTTTTTCAATTAGATCACAGAATATTGGCATCATACATCTCTGAAAAATTGCAGGTGCATTACATAAACCGAAAGGCATTCTTCTAAAGGCAAATGTTCCATAAGGACTTGTAAATGTTGTTTTCTCTTGGTCCACAAGAGCAACATGTAATTGATGATAACCAGAATATCCATCCAAAAAATAGAAATATGAGTATCCATCTAATTTATCCAGCATCTGATCCAAGAAAAGTAAAGGAAAATGATCCTTTCTAGTGTCATTTTTTAATTTTTGATAGTCGATTCAAATTCACCTATCCTTATCCTTCTGATGCGATGCGATTTTAAATATGCTTTTAAATATAAGAATTTGATATCACTTTTTAGAATATTTAATTCCTAGGAAATGGTTTCAAAAAATTGATGTGCGATGTTTACTTTTACTTATGAATTTATATTTAGATTTTATAATAATTATTGTAAAAGTCACAATTTTAAACGCAAGTATACGTATCGTTCGAAGTAATACGGGGCTCTAGTGGAGTCTCGGTTATCGATCCCACGGGGATAGTGTTGTTATAAAAAGTATGAAATGTAAGAAATATTTTGGAATTTTTCAAATTAAAAGTAGTTTATATATATATATATATATATATATATATATATATATATATATATATATATATATAATTTTTTTTATTTTTGAATTTAATTTACTAACAATTTTTACTATAAGCAAGTAAGCAGTAATAAAGTAAAGTAAGCAGTTAAAATTCAATGCAAGTATAAAAATGACTTTCTCCTTTTCAACTAATTCAAGATTTTTAGAATAATTATCTTTTGTGGGGAATTTAGATTATGGTATTGTGTCAAATAGAAGCATTCCTATTCTTTACCCTTTGGTCCAGGTGCATAGAACATTAACTAATCTATAGATCGGTTCGGGATGTTTTATTAGTAGAATGGGTTAATCTAGGCTCACACTACTAGATGTCCAAGGGTGGCTATGGTCGGCCCTACCAATGACCCGTTCCCTTTCTATAAACCAAATTATTAGAATTTAGTCTGTCACTCTAAAAACTAATTAATTTTACGCCCAATAAATAATATATTCCTATTTATTTGCACTTCACCTTGAATAACCCGCATAAAACCTTCGACTACATCAGGATTCATGCGACATCTACTAGTTATGAATTTATCTTCGGATAGGTCTCAAAATTCTTCAACAGGTTTTAACAATTTAAATGGCCATTTTAAAAAGTAAACTATGATGAGGTATTAATATCATCACAATGTTTTAAATATTTTAACTTTAATTCTCCTACAAAATTTAATTAATTTATTATCTTTTCATAGTTGAAAGAAGAAAGATAACTAACTACTCAGAACACATTGAAATCACACAACAAAACATATTTATAAAACTTTGAGCCAAGGTACAAATACTTATCTGAAGTGTTCCTTCAAGTGATCCGTTGACTTATACTGACTCCAAAGTAATGATGAAAGACTCCAACAGCAAAAACACACAATAAATACTCAAAATAAACTCACTAGATACAAAGAAAAGTGGCACCCTAAGTGTGGAAGAGACTAAAAAACTAAGTAAAACTAGAGGGAGGAGAGAAGGTGTTCTCTAAGGGGTGATTTTCTTTATAGAATGGGCTCCTATTTATAGAGCTTTGTATTTGACCAGGGGTTGCTTTAGGCACCCCTTCAAAATTCGTCCAAATTCAATACATCTTCTAGAAGGTGACTGTTGCGCCTAGGCGTCGGGATCTTGCGCCTAGGCGCTGGACTCCGTTACCAGGTCTTCGCACCTGTTCACTTTAGATCACACCTGTTCGCGATTAAAACTATTTCCTTGTGTCCAAATGCATTGTATCACATGCCTCCCTATATATTAGGAGTAACTTCCAGTATTCTAGAAGCTCCAATAACCGCTTAATTTTGTCAAAATAACTCCCCAAGATCATAAAAAAATCTTAACAGCGTCTGTAACGAGCTGGCGTTTAGGCGCCGGATTCTGGCGCCTAGGCGCCAAGCCAATAATTCCAATATTTTGTTCCATTTTTGCTCCTTTTTGCTCATTTTTCCTTCTTTTTCTTTCTTGGACTCTTTTTTAATCATCTACATCCAAAAACATGAAAATACCTAGTGGCTTGGAGGTTGATGACCATCCATGTAGGATTCCAAAGAGAGTTAAGATTTGGTTTGAATTTCTAAATGGTGGGTTCCATGTCTAGTCTTCTAGGGTAGTCAAGGAGAAGTCCTATGGCTAGATCCTAAGCACTAAGAGGAAAGAAAAGACCTCACCAAAAATGAGGTCAATAATGAAGGATATCCTTAACAGAAAATTGAAGTTTGAAGATAATGAGACAATTGCACTTAGTGAGGACTGCAGTGCTATAATTTAGAAAAAAAATTCTTGAGAAGCTTAAAGATCCTGGAAGTTTCACAATTCCATGTGCGATTGGAGAAAGCTTTTTGGGGAAAGCTTTATGTGATTTGGGTGCAAGCTTTAACCTTATGCCTGTCGGCATATTTTTAGATTATGTGTGGTATTTTGAAAAGGGGGGTCGCCTACAGAAATTGTCGGCGAATTTTTAATTTAATTTAAATAAATAATTTGAAATGTAGTATTTGATTTTAAAAAATAATTTTAAATTTGAAAATTTTAAGATATGAAATCAAGCCGATCTCACATCCCGGATAGTTTATATAAACGAGCACCGCATCACAAGCTGTGCATCTATCTCGAAGAATAGACATACTTGCTTGGTGATGGGGCTCGATTAAATAAACTAGAAGATTTGTGACATCCGTTTGGTACGCGAACCAATTTTATAAGCCGAAAAATTCCCCTGCTTAATATGAAAACATTAAACGGGGTTTATATTACTCAGGTTCTTAAAATTCCCTATAAGGGCAAGCCCCTATAGTTAATTACATCTTAAGTGATGGGAATCACCTAAGAAAACTCTTGATAATAATCGGTAGTTACTGCTCTCAAGAATTTCAAAGTTTAAGTTTTCAAGGGATTGAATTTTGGAATTTCAATAGGGAATGGATCAAATTTGGAACATTTTATTTTGGGAATTCGAAGGAAGAAAGGTAGGAGAAATCACAGATTCGAAGCGAACTTCGGTAATTTCCCGACTATCCTATTGTTTAGCTTGAATTTAGGAAAGTCCTAATGTTTATTTAATGTTTTGATCTTGCCAATTTTAATTAATTAGGACTTATATTTGTATGATAAAATCATACAAATAGCCTTGAAGACGTGAGGGTTTATGTCGTATCGGACGACTACCTCGGAGTCCTAAGACCGGTTAGGACTTAATTTACATGACATGATCATGCAAATGCCTAACGAAGAGTTGAGGATTTATGTTGCACTAGGCAAACTACCTCGAAGTCCTATGGTTTGGTTATTTAGTTCTAAGGAAAGTTTCTTTGAAGTAGACTCGAGGTTTCTGCGATGACGATGGCCGTGCTTGCCCACCATGCTCCGAGCTCCTTGTTGTTGCGGAGGTTTAGTTTTAGAAGTCATAAATCAGGAGATGAGAGAAGTGTTCGGTTTAGAGAAAATCTTAAAATCCAGGTGTTTTTAATATTTTAATTAAACAAATCTTAAAGTTGATTATAACAACACCGGTTAAGATCCCACGGTTCCATCCTTCCGGCATCTTTATTTTTATCGGATTCACTTAGTCCAGATGAATTTGCTAAACTCAACTGAATGAGTTCCACACTTTCATTTAGACCATGGGAAATCCCGTTAGCAACATGTAGGTTACATCATCCGAGGTATTCCCGATCATCCAACAAGACGTTTTAATTTAGTTGTAGTTGTAGTTTTGTTGTTTTGTTTGTGATTAAATTTTGAGTTGTTTTATATTTTGAAATGTTGTGGCGGTGAATTTTATCTTGTAATGACTTTTAATTTAGTTATGGTTTCAGTTTTAGGGACTACCCTAAAGGTTTTGGTTTTCATGCAACAATTGTTTATCATGCAAGAAAGGTAAGTACGATGCGATTAAATAAATTGCAATAAGGTAAATTGCAATAAAATAAAAGCGTACCTGGAGGGTCTTCCCGTCATCCCAAGCTGCACTTAAAACACAATTAGAATATCTAAGCATTTAAAGCAAGTTTCTAGGTAAAGCTAAGGGAAGAGTTATGGTTTTCTACCAAGTTCCTAATCCTATAGCTAGTCACCTCCTATAACGTCTAGGTTCTTGTGTTTTGGTTTGAGGACGATTTTCTTCATCAAAGAACAATTAAGTTCAATTGTTCTTATAAATATCCTATCATATCGAGGAAGTGCTTAAGACGAGTCTTAAACATCTTTTCAATATTTCTAGGATTGTTTTAAGTCCAAGAGAATTTAATTATACAAATGAATTAATCGTCTGGGAGTTCAAGTTTATTATCTTGCTCAGTGAACTAGGACATTTGAATATCCCATAAGTGAAGTAACACTTCACTTAACGTTCCGTTTAGGAGTTATGACGACAAAAGCTTCCGAGGGCAAATTGATGTTCAAGTGACTTATGATTTGATTTCCGTTAATGGATTTAAGTTTGGAATAGTGTTCAAGTTGTTTTGGATTTATTTTTGAATTCTTTATGTCATAGGTGATGTTATACTTAATTCAATTTAATTTGATGTAATTTTATTTAATGTGGTTTAATTTAATTTAATTTAAGTTAATTTAATATAATATGATTTAATTTAATTTAATTTGATTTGATTTAATTTAATTTAATTTAATTTAATTTAATTTAATTTAATTTAATTTAATTTAATTTAATTTAATTTAATTTAAATTAATTTAAATTAATTTAATGTGTATTAATTTAATTTAATTTAATATGTTCTAATTTAATTTAATTTAAATTTTAATTTGATTTCATTTTTAATTTTAATTTAATATTTTATTTTAAAAGGGTTTGATTTAAATAATTTAACTTTAATTTAATTTAATGATTAAGTCTTTTAGCATTTTAAATCTTAAATTTGAATTATCATTTTAATTAGGAATTAAATATTATTGAAATGATTAATTTAGGGATTCTTAAATTAAAGAATAAATCTCTTCCTAATGACATCCCTATTTTAATAATTCCAAATTTATTATTCTTCCAAATTTAATTAATTATTTTAATTAAAGTTCATTGCAATTATTTTTGAATTGTTTAATAGGTTCCTACCCTTTAATTATTTAAATTTCAATCATCCAAATCAGATTAAGATCAAATATTTTACTCTTTCATTTTATTAAGCCTAAAGTTTTAATTAAGGGTTAAAATTTTAATTACCATTTTGCCCTTCAAGCTTAATAATTTCATAACTCACTAAATTAAGCTCAAATGAATTTGAAATTTTTATGTGACTTCACTCATATGTCAATCAAGACATTAGAGGAGAAAATGTGATTTTTCTGTATTTAATTTATTTATGTAATTATTTTTGGTGGAAAATAAGGATTTCCAAGGAAAATTTAATAATATGACCAAGGAAAAGTTTCTGTCCATAAGAAAATTATGGGACATTCCTAATGACCAGAGGACCACTTAGACCAATTTTGGTGATTTTTTGAATTATATTATTTTTATTATAATTATTTTGAATTTTGGAGTATTAATTAATTTAAAAATAAAATAAAAGTTGAAAATTGAATTTTATATTTTTCAAAAATCTCTCTGATATCAAGGAAATCAGAGAATAAATTTTTATAATTTTCTAATTTTTCTTTGATTTATTAGAATTATTTTAATGGAAATGCTAGAAAATACATTTTTTTATTTTAAAATTACCTTAGGGCTTTAAAATTTAATATCTCATCATAGAGACTTAAGAAAAATATGGGATTTGTTCCTAAGTGATTAAAATTCAAAATGTGACATTTTGGTGAATTTTATTATTTTTGTGATTTTTATTATTTTTTTAATTATTAAAATATTAAAATAATGCAAAAAATCAACTTTTTTAGAAAATTGAAATTTTAATTTTCTTAAATTCCCCTAATATCAGAGAGGCTCCAAAATCAATTTGGTAAATTTTTGAAAAGTATTTTGAAAGTTATGAATTTTTAAAGTTTAAATTGGCTAAATGGCCTAATCAACCCATTTAGTAGGGTTAACCAAGTCCAATTGACTTCAAAATTTTATGGTGGGTTCCTCTGATCCTAAAGGTCACTGGAGAATTGATTTCAAGTCAATTTGATGTATGGTTAGCTCTAATTAATTAAAGACCTATTTAGGGTGTTTAAGCCAATTAGTGTTATTCCAAGTGAATTAATTCAAAACCTATTTTTCCTAGGGTCCTCTGGTCATAAGAAACATCACCAAATTTTCCTAGAATTTATTTCACAACATGCTAATTATTGGATTTAAAATACTCAAAACAGTAACATGAATTTGAAAAATCAATAACTTCTCATAGGGATGGCCTTTGACTTTGGAAAATTCAGGGAATGTTTCCAAATTTAGAGGCTTCAAAAGCCCAATGGTCTCATGCCATGGTGAATTTCCTATATGCATGGAGAATTAAAACAATGCAGACAGTAAATAAATCATTAAAAATAAAATACTTGATAAAATTAAATGATTTCTTTTGCACATTATTCTCCTCACGTTCATCGAGCAAGAGGGTATTTTTATTTTATTTTTCCGATTTTTCTACACAAAGTTATGCATTTTTGAAGTTTAGGGAATTAAATAAATAGAAAAATAACCTATTTTTCTACTTATCCACGCGGCGCTGACTCATCCTAGGCAGCTCCGAAGCTCCACGCGGCGTCTTCTGATTCGGCGCCGCCATCTGACTCAGCGATCCAGGACCCCGCGGGTCACGTACCAACGCGCTGTCCGACTCAATCTAGACCGTCCATTCGATACACGCTTGATCCGACGGCTCATGGTCATCGTCTACGACTGGTGTGCATTCGTGACCGTCAACCTTCTAACCCTAATTTCTCACTCGATTCTCAACAGATTTTCGTGTTCTTATGCTCTATGGATTTGTCTTGAGGAGACGAACACATCCATACTTTAAACATGTATTTAAATTGACTCAAATTAAATGGAGAATCTCTGTAAGCTCGGGAAGAAGAGTGAGTCCATACCTTTGCTCAGAGAAGTGAAGCTTCGATATGAGAGTTGTGTCACCTTCGATTGGGTCCAAGTAAGCTCCAGATGAAGTCCCTTGGCACAGTGAATTGTCTAACTATGAAAGTGACCACAGCTCGATCACAAAGCTTGGAGGCTGGGACAATTGGGTGGCCTGGAGATGGGGCTTTCAGTGGGAAACTTCTCCTCTTGGTCTGGTGAAGGTGTAGGACCAATCAATTTGGGGATTGATCCACTATGGAGAAGTGTCCTGGTTTTTGTGCTGAAGTTTGAACTCAAAATTGAGCTCAGCTGGAGGGAATTGGGGCTGGAATTCAGTGGGGATCAAGTGCTCTATGTGTGGAGAGTGATCTGGAATGATTTTGGCAGAGTTTCCTTAAGGTTTGGTTCAGCACCTCTCATGGCCGAGAAGGGGTGGTGTTTAAATAGGAGAGGGTGGAGGGCCTCCCAGGGGGTGTTAGGGCTTGGGATCAACTGCTTAGGTCAAGGGAAGAACAGCCATAGTGACCATTGGGTATGGGGCAACTCAGGAAGGTAGAATTTCAAAGTTTGGCCTCTCCCCATGTCTCGGCCATGGAGTTTTCCGGCGACCCAGTCGGCTGGCCGGTAGGCATGGGTTACCCTCAAGTTCAGGGGGTCCAGGGCTTGAAGTTGGTGAAGGCAATTGGGCTTGGACATGTGTAAAGTGTTTGGATTGAAATGGAATGGGGGGAAGGCTACTTTGGCTTGGTTTGGGTCAACCCATCATTTTGGGCTTGGTTCACCCTTCAAGGTGGCTTTGGGTGTTGTGGGGAGTCAAAAGGATCAGCTAGTTTGGCATGGAGAAGTCCTTATCCAAATATATTTGGATTAAATTTGGGTTAAGGTGAAACATGCTTAAGGTTAATGACTTTTAGGAGGTGCTTAAAGGACCTCCTCCTTTTGCCATTTAATGAGGGTTGACAACTTAGAGATCCTCATGGCTTGTCAATGGCTTGCATGTAGCTTCATGGCTCCATGTGGCTTGGGAAAAGATTGGGTCAATTTCATAAAAAGGGATTTTGTGGATTTTGGCATTTTAATGGAAATTGTTATGGGGCTTGATTTGGAATTTTTTAATTGATGATTTTGAAACTTAGGGGTGATTTTGATTAAATGGATGATGAGGGGAAGTGTCATGTGGGCTTTGGATGAATTTGGGCTTTTGAATTTGAAGGAAGTGGGCTTTTAGGAAGGTTTAAGGGAAGTGGGCTTTTTGATTTTAGGATGGGCATTTGGGTGAAAATTTTGTGAAGGACCATGTCAAATAAATGTTGGGTTTGATTTATGGATGTGTCATGAGTGATTTGAAGCAAGTTGGGAGTGATTTGGGTTTGAATTGGGTTGAATTTGGGCTTCCTTGGTGAATGGGTCAATATAGGTCAAATTGGGCTAACTTGGGCCAATGTCGGGCTAGGGTTGAAATTGATGTAAAATAAATGTTGGGAAATGTTTATGGGAATGTTTTAAAGAGGTTTTGACTTTGGTTGGGTTTTGACTTTGGGGTTTGGGCCTATTTGGGCGAGGTTTAGGTTTAAGTCAAAATTGGGTCTTTTAGCTTTGGGTTGAATTTGAGTGGGGTTTGGGTCTAAATTTTGGGCAAATCATGTTAGTGCTTTGTTTGTGGGAATGTTAAGGAAGATTTAGAAAAGATTTGGGGTTAATTGGAGTTGAATTGGGTTAGTTTGGGTTAGGTTTGTGTCATGGGTCCAAATTGGGCTTTAAGGCCAAAAGTGAAATTGGATCCAAATGTCAATCAAATTGGACTTGGATTTGGTCTAGATTGGTGTTGGGGATGTTGAATTGAAGTTTAGAATTGAATTGGACCAGAATTTGGGTCAATTGGGTAGGTTTGGTTTGACATTGGGTTCACTTTGGGTTAAAATGGGTCAAATTGGGGGTTTTGACATAAGTGGGGTAAATTGACAAAATTGGCCCATGGTGTAGTTGAATAAAATGAAATTGGGAATATTTGGGATTTTGTGGAATTTTCTGGGAATTTTCTGAATTTTTGGATTTTTTTGGCTAAGAGGGGCATTTTGGGTATTTGGAGGGTATTGGGAGGTATTTTTGGAATTTTTGGTATTTTTGGCTATGAATGATCAATTTGAGTGATGTGGGAATGTTTGGGGTTGGTTTTGAGGAATTTGGGTGATTTTGGAGAATTTTGAAAAATTTGGGTAATTTCAAGGGTTTTGGGTAAGTTAGCGGGTGTAGGGTCCCGGGGTCAAAAATTGAAAATTTGGAAAATTGAAGCTTGGGTGAATGTAAGTGGAATGAAATCATTTTGGTTGAGCCATGAAGCCATATCAAGCCCACATGAGCCATGAAGGGACTCATTTGAGGCACCCACTATGTTGTTCCTAACCCTCTTAGCAAGGGCTTAGGGGTTAAAGACCATCCATGTGGATCACCTTTATGAGTCAGGAGATCAAGTTGGGTATGGGTGTGGTTTTAGGAGGTGTGTGAAAGTGTAGTGTATAGGTGTAGTGTGTGTGTAAGTCAGCCCCTTCACCAGACCAGGCCACCCAGGGTAGTCCTAAGGCCAAAGAGTCCTATAGGAAACTCATCCTTTAAACTTCCACATTTGATTTCAACCCTCTAGGTGATTAGGGGTCTACAATCAAGTTTGTGGAGTTTGCAGGGAGTTAAGAAGTGGTTTGAATTTCTAAATGGTGGGTCCCACTTCTAGTCCTCTAAGATTAGTCGAAGGAAAAGCCTAAGGCTAGATCCTAAGTACTAAAGAGAAGAAGAGGAGACCTCATCAAAAATGAGGTCAACAAATGGACCCCAATAGGTGTGGTGAGCTGACGGAGCACACCGCGCGTATTGGTGTTGACCGAAGCGATCAATGAAACCAACACAAAAGTCCAAGTGACAAACTTAGGACAGAGTAGAAGAATTTTCGCTGGGGAATGTCAAGTATATCTCTGGGACTAGAGATTCCTGAACTCTCACTGGGGAAAGGAAAAGGAGGTGAATCCCAAATCACATGATCTGTGGGAATTCCAATTCAGATTTCATGTTGTTTCAGTTTAAGTTTTTATGTGTGAGCTTAGATTTTAGCTTGAGTTTTAATTTAGATTGAAGTGTTGTTAAAATTAATTTGAAGGGATTTGAACTTGAAATGAAAATTGAAATTTTGTGGTTTTAGATGTAACATCTTCAACCTCAAAAGAAAATTGAATTGATTGGATTTGAATCATTACAATGAGGAGAGATCTCAGAGCAATGTGGTATCGGATGTAAAATCCTTAACCTCAAGAGTTTGATTTTTGATGTATTTCATTGCGATAGGGAAAGAGTCCTAAAGCAATGCAGTCTTGGATGTAAAATCCTCAACCCCAAAGGTTTGATTTTGATGTATTTCATTGCAATAGGGAAAGAATCCTAAAGCGATGCGGTCTCGGATGTAAAATCCTCGACCCCAAAGGTTTAATTTTGATGTATTTCATTGCGATAGGGAAAGAATCCTAAAGCAATGCGATCTCGAATGTAAAATCCTCAACCCCAAAGGTTTAATTTTGATGTATTTCATTGCAATAGGGAAAGAATCCTAAAGCAATGCGGTCTCGGATGTAAAATCCTCGACCCCAAAGGTTTAATTTTGATGTATTTCATTGCAATAGGGAAAGAATCCTAAAGCAATGCGATCTCGGATGTAAAATCCTCAACCCCAAAGGTTTAATTTTGATGTATTTCATTGCGGTAGGGAAAGAATCCTAAGGCAATGCGATCTCGGATGTAAAATCCTCAACCCCAAAGGTTTAATTTTGATGTATTTCATTGCGATAGGGAAAGAATCCTAAAGCAATGCGGTCTCGGATGTAAAATCCTCAACCCCAAAGGTTTAATTTTGATGTATTTCATTGCGATAGGGAAAGAATCCTAAAGCAATGCGATCTCGGATGTAAAATCCTCGACCCCAAAGGTTTAATTTTGATGTATTTCATTACAATAGGGAAAGAATCCTAAAGCAATGCAATCTCGGATGTAAAATCCTCAACCCCAAAGGTTTAATTTTGATGTATTTCATTGCAATAGGGAAAGAATCCTAAAGCAATGCAGTCTCGGATGTAAAATCCTCAACCCCGAAGGTTTAATTTTGATGTATTTCATTGCGGTAGGGAAAGAATCCTAAGGCAATGCAGTCTCGGATGTAAAATCCTCAACCCCAAAAGTTTGATTTTGAATTTTGATTTTGTAAAGATTTGTAGTGTTGATTTGAAAAGTGTGGAATTTTGGTGTTTCGAGAATTTCATGAAAGTTGTAAAAGACTTTCATGGAAGGAAATAGATTAGGAGGGAATATGTAGATGCTACATATCCCATTCGAAAGAGTTGATCGGAAGTTACTTGGTTTGGATTGGATACAATTCCTCGCCATCGGATTCGATCCGTGTCGATGGAATCAACCGCTTCCATCCCAGACAAGGGAGAGAGTAGAACGGATTGGATTTCAGATTTGGAAGGTTGAGTTTGAATTTGATTGAGGTTTGATTTGAAATTTGGAAAGATTGAATTTGAAATTTGATTGAGATTTGATTTGAGATCTGGAAGATCGAATTTGAAATTTGATTGAGATTTGATTTGAATTTGAATTTGATTTAAAATTTGTGCTCATTTTGTTTGTCCTTCAACGATTCAAATTTTATTTTATCGTGAATTTGGAGTTCATCATTTTTTTATTTAGATTTTTAAGAAAAGTTTTCTTTCATTCTTTTTTTTTTGTTTCTTTTCTGTTCTTTGTTCGAAGTTCATTTAACTTTAATGGCGTTTCTCAGTCAACGTGCACAAAAGAGGTGAAGGCCAAAAATGTGACATGGTCACTTTCATTCCAATCATGCTGAAGATACATCATACAACTCGATCCGGAATACATCTCATACAATCCATGTAGACTCAAAATGAACTATGTATGATCTTTGTCGATCCATCCAAAAAAGGTATCTGTCAAAAAATCCATGTCTGAATAGTGAGGTACATGGTCAATAACATCACCTTCCAAGCCATCCTTGGCAAGGATGCCGTATGGATGTACGTTGGAGGTGTGATATTTGCCATGCAACTCGCGGCTCGTAAGGTCGGAGGCTTTCTAGCTCGGGTACGGTTAGAAGTGATAAGGTGTCTTCACGTCGTCCATCCTTCGAAAGTAGCTGAGATCCGCTTCTTCGGTACTCCTGGTATGCAATGTTTAGCGACATCCGCTCCGTTGCCCTTCGGTATCATGACGGAACCTACCGGTAATGGTATCTTTACTTGGCCCTCGGAACTCACACCGGGCCTGCTATCCGGAGGTCGGATCCGAACATGATATTACACTCGTTCGAAAAGAAGCGTGCGAAAGGTCGACAAAGTCGTGGTGATCCGTGTGTGGGGGTATACAGTCACCCTTCTTGTAAATGTTAATGATGCAACTGTTGGGTATGCAATCTGCTTGCAATACCCTCCATGCTATCATTCTTTTTACCATCCTCTTAATGACTAATGGCATTGGATCCACCTGGCCATGACGGAGTATCCCGGTGGGTTTCCCTTCTGTCTTCTGCGAAGTTGTAGCGGCATCCACATTGTATTGTAATTCTCCCCTTCCACGGCATCCATCTCCGGGGTTCCGAGTAAGTGTTTTCTCTTAAGCGACCTACTCGGCCCATCTTTTTCAAATCCGGATGCGATCCACGATTTGTTGTTGTTCGTATTCCGAGAACACGTACGTATGTAGCTCGAGGCCCTCTGAGTATATTGATCCTCCCGCCTCTGATTCTCTCGAAGTATTCAAAAGTTTTCTTCTCGACATTACGCATCCTTTCTAGCTCGTATTCCGGAATAATTTGCAAATGGCGAGGCTTGGTGACGTATTGTGGGATATATGGCTCAATCCCTTCACGTTCTCCTGCATACCTCGGCTCCTCGGGGATGGTGTCCGTCGGGACATCCTCCGGGGTTGCTTCTGCAACAAGGTTATGCATTACCGGTGGCTTTGTCTGGTGGCGTTGTAGCCTTCTTTCTTCTGTTCTTCTTAAGATTTCCCTGGTCCCTTCTGTTATCCTCGGAGCTGGTCTCCTTTCTTCAGGTTCCTGGGGAACTGGTGTCCTTGAAGTGTATGTGCGCGTGCATAGCATGCCTCGTTGCGCGTGGTCCGTTGCTAATTTAGTTAACATCTTGCGGATACGGCGATTTTTATTTCTTCGTTGAGTTGCTTGTGAGAGTAGCTCTTCGTACTTCCGAGTTTACGTAGGCGCGGCGGCTGACAAGCTCGCCTTCTGCTGTAGCGACTACGGATTTGATTCTCTTGTCTTCTTCGGTGTTTGTTTTTCTTTTCTTCGTCTGTTGGATTGGTGGCTTGGGCCACCAACTTTCATTCTTGTCGGTCGGGCGGTTCCTCTCGGTCAATTGGGACCCGGTCACTTTCCTCGTATTGCGGAGCTCTGCTGGTGTGAAGTCTGAGTCAATCTCTATTATCGCTCCATCTTTCACCCTCTTTTTATCGAGTGCAAGGCTTACGCCATTTCTAAAGTTCAGGACCAACCGCCCGTTCGACATTTCCCTGCGAAAAGACAAGGAAAAGGATTAGGGGCTGTACTAAGAACAAGAACATTAAGAAAATGTTTATTAAAGACAGTTTTTTTTATTATTCCTTTTATATTTTTAAATTCAACAGGAATGAAGTGGGATAAGATTATGAAAGAGATTTTGACATGGAAGAGGAGACAAGGAAAACTTTATCATCATGATTTTATTTATTTTAGTACATTTTATTATTATTATTATTATTTTTTGGTTCGGACCCAGTCATAAGTAATTACCTCACCCGTGCTTCTAGGGATGAAAAATTCATTCCTTCGAAACATCAGGTAGCGTAATGCTTCTTCAAGTATCGTCCATTGATCGGAAGCATACGTCGTTCCCCTTGGCAGTTCACTAGCTGGTAGGAGCCTCCTGAGTAGACTGCCTCGACAACAAACGGTCCTTCCCAAGTGGGTTCAGATTTTCCTCCTATCTTGCGGTGTGCGAGGATAGGTCTCTTGAGAACGAGAACTAAGTCACAAACTTTGAAGGTTCTTGGGCGGACCGATCTGTCGTGGGCTTGAACCATCTTAGCTTGGTATAGTTCTAAATTCCTGTCTTGCTGCAAGTCTTTTCCTTCTAGGCTTTCCAATTCTTCTAGTCGTAATTTGGCATTCTCTTCTGTCGTGATTTTGTTTGCAACCGCAGTCCGAGTGAAGGAAGCTGGACCTCTAAAGGTAACACTGCCTCTGACCCATATACCAGAGCGTAAGGTGTAGCTTGAGTGGGAGTTCTGAAGGTTGTCCGGTAGGCCCACAAGGCTTCTAACAACTTCTCGTGTCAATTTCTCTTATTATCGTCCAAAGTTTTCTTTAAAATTTGAACGAGAGTTTTATTAAAAGCCTCAGCCAGGCCGTTTGCTCTTGGGTAGTAAATTGTTGAATATCGCCAGTCGATTCCGTGTCTCCGACAAAATTGTTGATTTGTGTGCTGCTGAATGCTGACCCATTATCTAAGATGATCCTGCGCGGCACTCCGAAACGGTAGACAACTTGGTTCTTGAAAAACTGTAGCACATGGTGTGCTTTCACTTCTCTGAGTGGAACTGCCTCTGCCCACTTGGAAAAGTAAATTGTAGCCGCAAGAATGAAACGATGTCCTTTTGAAGATGGTGGTTCTATTGGACCCACTATATCTGTGCCCCAACATTCAAATGGCCACGACGCAATTGTCGGATGTAGCACATTTGGAGGTTGGTGTAGAACCACTCCGTGCACTTGGCATCGGTGACGGCTCTTGGCGACTTTCATGCGGTCGGTCATCATCGAGGGCCGGTAGTACCCTAGTCTTTTAATTTTCATTTTCATCTTTGGACCCGCGGTGAGCGCCACGGAGTCCCGAATGCACCTCTTTAACGATTTCACGAGCCTCGGACCCGCTTAGGCATCTTAGCCACATCTGATCAAAAGACCTTCTGTATAATGTATTGTTTATTAATGCGTAGGACAAAGTTCTTTTCTTGATCTGATGGGCTAACGACCTATCGTCTGGTAGTTTTCCTGTTTGCAGGTAGTACATTAATGGTCGTCGCCAATCTTACGTGTTTTTACATCACTTGTTGCAGTCGATTCTTCTTCTTTTTCGATTTGTGTATTATGTCTATGTCGAGTCGTGATAGGATCCGACGTCCGTGAGCCGACACTTCCATCGATTCATCTTGTAAGCAGGAAAATTCTTTTGCGAGGCGGGCTAACGCATCTGCTAAAGCGTTTTCTTTTCTGGGAATTTTGTAGATCGTCACATTCGGAATTTGTTCCAACAGTTCCATGGCAAACTGGAAATATTGCTCGAGTCTTGGCTTTAAAATTTTGTACTGTCCGTTGATCTGTTGAATGATTAACTGCGAATCCCCGTAGATGTTGATGTCCGTTATACCCATTTGAATAGTTAATTCCGGTCCTCGTTATGAGGGCTTCGTATTACGCTTCGTTGTTTGTACACGGCTCTGTTAAGTGGTAGGAGTATCTTAACATCCCTACTCCGGTGTTATAAAGATTAGTCCGATTCCTGCCTTACCGGGCACTATCACTTGCGATTCTTCGTCTTTGTGTGCTGAAGATGCTCCATCGAAATATAATTCCCAACGTTGATCATCAGGGTCTTCTAAGCTCATTATTTGTTCGTCTGGCAAGTCGTCATTGAGAGGAGATTCTGCCGGCAAAGGGTGTGCTGCGAGGAAGTCTGCTAGGATTTGTCCCTTTACGGCACGGAGAGGCACGAAAGTTATATCGAATTGCAATAATATCATTGACCATTTGGCAAGTCTGTCGGAAAATGTCGGACGGGTCATCAAGTATTACAATGGATTAAATTTTGAAATCAGGTTGACCTTATGAGAAAGCATGTAGTGCCTGAGCTTTTGAGCGGCGAAGATCAGGGCCAAGCGTGCTTTTCAATTGCGGGATACCTTATTTCCGTCGGAAGTAAACGACGGCTTAGGTAGTAAAGAGCATTTTCTTTACCCTCATCATTGACACAGGCTAACGGGGCTCCGAGAGAGTCGTCTAAAGCCGCGGTATAAAGTATCGGCGGTCTACACGAGGCCGGGGCTGCTAAGACGGGAGGTGTCATTAAATATTGCTTAATGTCCTTGAAGGCCCTTTGGCATTTCTCTTCCCAAATAAATTTGGCGTCCTTTTTAACTAATGCCGAGAAAGGCTGACACCTACCTGACAAGTTCGAGATAAAGCGTCGAAGATATGCCAACTTTCCTTGAAAAGACCGTAGTTGTTTTAAGGTTTTGGGAGGCGGCATTTCTAAGATAGCTTTTATCTTTTCCGGATCGATTTCAATTCCACGATGTCGGACAACGAATCCTAAGAATTTCCCGGAGGTGACGCCGAAGGCGCATTTTAAGGGATTCATCTTAAGGTTAAATTGTCTTAATCGTTCGAAAACAATTCTCAAATCATACGAGTGGTTTTCCTTTACTTTGCTTTTGATGACCACATCGTCCACGTAGCATTCGACTTGATTGTGGATGAGATCATCAAAAATTCTTGTCATCGCTCTACGGTAGGTTGCTCCTGCGTTCTTCGATCCGAATGGCATCATCTGTGTAGCAATATACTCCGATCGGCGTTCGAATGATGTAAGTTTTTCATCTTACGGAGCCATTTTTATCCGGTTGTATCACGAAGATCCATCCATGAACGAAAATATTTCATGTGTCGAAGCAATGTCAATCATTAATTCCGGGATCGGTAGAGGGAATTCATCTTTTGGACATGCCTTGTTTAAATCTCCGAAATCTACACAAATTCGATCGACCATTCTTCTTCTCGATTGGTACCACGTTGGCTAACCAAGTCGGGTATTGTTCTTCACGGACAAATTTGGCGTCTATTAGCTTTTTAACTTCGGCTATGACTTGTTGTTCGATTTCTAGACGCATTCTTCTAGAACCTTGTCGGCAGGACGAAGTAGGATCCACTCCTAGCTTATGGATCGCGACCTCCGGAGCTAAACACGGCATCTCATCGTAGCTCCAAGCAAAACGGTCTTTAAATTCTATTAATAACTTGATTATTTCCTCGAGTCTTCTTTATTGAGTAAGGAGCTAACAAAGGTAGGTCTAGGTTCTTTGCTTAGTACCTAAGTTAACTTCCGTTAACTCATCTATTGTAGATTTGATCTCTTCTTCGAATTCTGGTGGAGCGTCTCCAATTTGTAAATCTTCGAGTTCTTCTGTAGTTTTCATTAGACTCGCAAGTGACAACCAAGCAAAATTCAGTATCGTCGACTGATCCTACTGTGCCGAATCCGAGACCATGCTTTGAATTGGGTGGACGACCGGAGTTATTCCATAAATTTTCAAAATGTTGTGATTGACCTTTTGTCCATTGTTGAGGTAAGAAACCACGCTGAATTAAATTTTGAACACAGGGAGAGCACCACTCAAAAGGTAATTCCATTAATTCTGATGAAGTAGCATCTTCAAATTGTACATTATTTTCGGTTTTGGAGGAAGGAGTACCACGGTAGAATTTGATTGGCTTTGCACCACCGCTACGTACCTCTTTGACCTCCATACCCTCGATCTTATTAGAATGGATCGGGGTCAGGGTCATAGTATGTACATAGTGTTTAATCTTCTCGTACATCGATTTATATTCCTCGTTCTTTTCATTTTCGAGAGAGATCCTGAATTGCGGCTTCTTCCGAGCTTATTGTCGCTCGCTTCTTGCTTGATTTCTTTTTCTTCTTGAACTATCTTCCCATTCAACATTGATGGCTGGTTTCCTCCGTCCAGCTGTCCTAACGTCTCGCCACGACCTCGTCCCCGGCCTCGACCTCGGATGCGAGTTGTGGAGAAACCTTCACCATCTCGCCGTAAGGGAGTGGTGAGTGGCTCGTTGGACTAGAATTTCGGGTTCTTCGTCGTCCCGAACTTCCTTTGCTTCATTCGTTATGGTATCTCCGGAGAAGATTGTTTTCTTCGGAGGTGCGTAATAAGTCTGCATCTTCATGGATTCCAATTTCATGTACGGAGAATGTTTGTAAGTCACCTTTGATGCCTGTTCCCCTCCATCGTAGTATTTGATGCACCGATGTAGAGATGATGGTACCATCCTGTTTCCATGTATCCATGGTCGGCCCAGGTAGAGCGTTGAACGACGTTTCGAATCAATTATGTGAAATTTCGCGGTCGTCTTTGCCAAGTCACCGGTCTTCATTAGCAGTGTTATTGATCCGAGGGCTCTTTCTCCTTTTTGGTTGAATCCTCTTAATAACATTTTGTACGCTCGAGCTCGCGAGCATCAATTTCCAAGTATGCTAGCGTTCGGAGATTCATTATATTGATTGTGCTCCTGGATCCACCAATACTCTGGAGAGTGTAAACTTCCCAATTGTAACTGAAATGTACAACGGTCGGTTGTGGTCTGCTGTCCCAAGTAGTAGATCATTGTCCGTGAAGTTGACACCTCGCTGTTCCTTTAACGAACAAACCTCATCTAAGGAATCTCCAACCATTTGAGCTAAGCAAATTTCTGGATCAAGTAAGGCCTTGATCAGAGTTTCTCTCATCTCCTTTGATAAAATGAGAGCGTCGTAGATGCTCAATTTGGCTGGTAGTTTCCTAAGATGGGCTAGTACGTTGTAGTCCACTTTGTTTTCATGTGTCTCGGCTTCTTCCCGAATGGGTATTTCTTCTGCAGGGGTTGGTTCTTCCTGAACAACCACCTGCTTTCCTTTGTCCTTTGGACCCATTCTCGGAGGTAGAACTCTTCCGCTTCTTAAGTTGACTTCTGTAATCTCTCCTGAAACTAGTATTGAGTTCGCTGATGTCCCTTTCTGAATTAGAATGACAGGTTCTTCTGGATTAGCTTCGGAGTCTGAAGGTTCTAACTCTATTGTGACTGGAGCTCCTCGAAACTCGCAAATAGATTCGTTGCTTGTTGAACTTTCGTAGCCTCCTTGCTGGATGTCTTCTTTGTCATTGTGATCATCGAGCTTGTATATGATTTGAGAATTGTCATTTGTATCGGAATCGACGTCCGGATTAGGTTGATTGTCGCTAGTTACGTAATCGTTAGAAACAGTCAAAACGTAGCCAACGCCATAACCCTCATCATTATAAGATCCCACCGAGTGAGCAAATAATCATACGAGTCGGAGGTTCGAGGGATTTCTCCCCCAAATCGAAACAACTATCCTAGGATAAGCAGCCCCTAGTCTAGCCTTAAGAGCCTCGGTCTTCTCTTCTTCGTCAATTTTCTTCTTTTCTTCAATCGTCTTCTGTTGAGGTGATTCTTCTATCACAAGTGATAGTGCCGACTCGACAGGTTTCAAACTTTGAATTGAGGCTCGCACCGAAGCGGTTTGGATGTGATCCAAAACCTTCTTCGAAGACTTTGTCCAAGCGGTAGTCCATCCATCGTCAGTCGCATAGGGATCTATCGGAACAATGGGATCCGTCGAGATAACATTGACAAAACCTCCTTTCTGGGGTTCCTTCATGTATTCCTTCGGGATTGTTATGTTCCCTTTCCGAAGATTTTCGTTGAGCCAACTCTTGAAGGTAATACAATCTTCTATCTTATGCCCCAGCATCCGGTGGTAAGGGCAAAAGTTGGGATCACCTTTCTTGTCGACCTCTTCTGGTCTTTTAGGCTCCGGCAGTTGGAAATGCGGAGTCTTCATCAAGCTGCGGAACATTTTCGGCACTTGCCTCATTCTTGAACGGATACTCCTCGCTCGAAGCTCCCTTAACGTACGTTGTGGACGAGGCGGTTGTTCATGCTTGTTGAGATGACTGATAGCTAGGTCGGGGTTGCTGGTAATTCTGTTGAGGTTCTTTGCGGCCGTTCTGACGATATTTGTATCGGTTGCTTGCCTTTGTCGACTACTACAACGATCCCGGACTTCTTTTCAAAAGTTTTCACGGGCTTTTGTTTGTCTGTTTTGTCGGTGAAACTCAATTGCTTCGCCTCCTCTTGCAAGTTTCCGGCCTTGCTTAACAACTTCTCGAAAGTCTTAATAGTAAATCCCTTGAGGAGAAGTGCTATCGGGCCATGGATGCTTTATAGTAAAATGCCGACTGCATGTTGTTCTTGTAGCTACGACTCACACTTCATACTTAGGTTCCTCCATCGAAGTATGTAGTCCACCAGGGTTTCGTTGGGTTTCTGCTTTTCTACCACTAAATCACCTATAGTGATGTGGTGCTGAGCTCCGGCAAATTGCTTGATGAAGAGGTTCTCTAGTTCTGAAAATGTCTTCACCGAACCGTTCGGTAATTCCGCATACCATTCAAAGGCGATCCCCGACAGTCGCCGACAAATTTTACGAAGAGTAAGGCATCACTTCCGCCGGCATTGCAACAAGCGGCACGAAAATGTGCAACATGCCTGCCGAGGGTTTCGGTTCCATCAAAGGTCTTGAACGAGAGGTGGTACAAAGCCTTTCGGATATTGGACAGCGTTGAATTCTTCAGGGTAAGGTCTACCCGTCCGAATGGATGTCCCGCTCTTTGATTGTGCCTAGGCTTCTCGCACCTGCCGTTCCACCAAGCTCTTGATATCCTTTTCCGGAATCATGCTTTGAGTTGCATCCTTCTTTAATTGATCATCCCCGTTGACGGATGTAATCTCCTTTCCTCCGTCTACAATGTGAATGACTTACGGGGGTGTTTCCCTTTGGGGTTGAACTTGACTCTGGAGGGTGGCTAGGGCTACAGCCATTTCTTCCATCCTTTTTGCCATTTGGGTGATCGTATCATCTTTCTCTTGAAGCTGCCTCCTCATTACTTTCGGTTCTTCTCTTTCTGCATGTTGCGAGAGCACCTTGTGAAGCTGACGAAGCTCGCGTTTCAACCATGTTAATTTCTGCATATTCATCATCCATGAACTCTGACGAGTCAACTTCATCTCCGAACTTCTCTTCTCTTTCTCTTGCTAATCGCCGAATATCAGTTCTTAGCTTTTCCATAGCATCTTCTAGTGGTCTTTTCTGTACATCCTTGCAGTTTTCATGTGATAATTGTCGGGTTTCCTTCTCATGAGTCCCCTTTACTGCGGTAGCACTTTCTTCGGACTCAAGTCTCCTGACGAGACTTTCCTTTTCTGGTCGTTGTTTCGGTCTTAATTGGCCGGTAGTGGGACGCCATACCATCCTTCTAGCGGCGAAGGCCCAGGACCTGATGGTGCATCGGTTGAATGCTTTGGAAGGTGGTATCCTCCACGATCCGTAAACCCGAAACAACAACGGGTGGACTAGCCTTCATCTTCTTATTTGGCTCTTCGCGGCGATAGCGAGGTTCTACTCGTGGCCCGAGACGGGATTTGGCCGGCACCCGCCTATCCTTCTTAAAATCTCCGATACGGGGCATTTTCTTTCTTTGCTAACTTCTCGATCACGATCACGTAATCGGGAAAATGGTGTAACCCTAGCCCTTTTCCTTTTGTTGTCGCTATAGTATGCGGGTCGAGGTAATGTAGAAGCAATCCTGCGGACATTTTCCTCGTCAGCTGCGGCGGAGAGGGGATGGAATCTACTTCCTTCCAAGAGGGGTGTATATTCAGGCAATGGTATGTATTCGGGTAGTGGTGTGTACTCGGGGATCTCTTCTAAGAAAGCGACTTCGACGGCTGCGGCCTTCCCGGCAATCTTCCCGCCTCTGTTTCTCCTCTGAGTCCGTGTTAGGGGTGGAACCCTTGAGCTGGACCCAATTTCAACAACAGAAGGTCTTGCACGGAAATCTGTACCCTCCACGGTAACATGCTCGTTACAAATTTGAACCTCCTTCCCCTTCAGTTTGGCGGAAGCCGGGGTAGGTGCAGAAACGACTAGACCAGTGGGGGTAGAGATAACAGTCCTCCTTTGGACAGCGGTATTCCTCTCAGCTGGAATCCTTTGCAGAGGAGTAAACTCTTGAGTTGACTTAAGGTTGAACTCGATCAAAGGTCTCTCAATTTCAGATACTTTGTTTGTCAGTGCAAAAAGGGTAACGTCGGCGATCTTGACATTTGTGTTCTCGAATCCTTGTCCAAACCGGATGATCCCATTGTCGGGCGGTTCATCCTTGTAAACGGCGAAGTCCGAGTCCATTGGTGAAGGAGAAAATCGGCTTTGGGGCTTCCATTTACGGGGTAGATCCTGATTGTCGGTCCCAAGTTATGCTTCTTCTCATCAGGACGGAAAGAAAGGAATCGAAAAGAGTCCGAACACATTCTTGTTCATGTATATTTGTTAAAAGAGTCATTTATTAGAAGGTTTGTTTATTTAGAACGAAATGTTCAAAGGTGTAGAGAAGGTAATGGATCTGATTCAGAATTGGAAAGGAAAAGAAAGTCTTATGCAAGACTTCTCGACTCGAAGGATCACTCCTAAACTAACACCTATTGGGGGTCCACCCCACCTCGAAAATGAGGTAAAAGGATCTCGAGAACCTCTCTGTTTAGGGGTGTCTAAACGAGTGGCTCCTAAATCCGAGAGAATGTTGGCTATACTCGTTCAAGATAGAAATGAACATAGTATTCCAACGGAAAGAAGGGTAGTTTGATCCATTAGGGACATGGATACACTACCGATTTTTGAAAGCAAAACTATCTGATTAAAAATGGAGAGAGGAATTTTCCCCAGCGGAGTCGCCAAAAATTGTCGGCATATTTTTAGATTATGTGTGGTATTTTGAAAAGGGGGTCGCCTACAGAAATTGTCGGCGAATTTTTAATTTAATTTAAATAAATAATTTGAAAACTAGTATTTGATTTTGAAAAATAATTTTAAATTTGAAAATTTTAAGATATGAAATCAAACTGATCTCACATCCCAAATAGTTTATATAAACGAGCACCGCATCACAAACTGTGCATCTATCTCGAAGAATAGACATACTGCTTGGTGATGGGGCTCGATTAAATAAACTAGAAGATTTGTGACATCCGTTTGGTCTGCGAACCAATTTTATAAGCCGACAAATTCCCTGCTTAATATGAAAACATTAAACGGGGTTTATATTACACAGGTTCTTAAAATTCCCTATAAAGGCAAGCCCCTATAGTTAATTACATCTTAAGTGATGGGAATCACCTAAGAAAACTCTCGATAATAATCAGTAGTTCTGCTCTCAAGAATTTCAAAGTTTAAGTTTTCAAGGGATTGAATTATGGAATTTCAATAGGGAATGGATCAAATTTGGAACATTTTATTTTGGGAATTCGAAGGAAGAAAGGTAGGAGAAATCACAGATTCGAAGCGAACTTCGGTAATTTCCCGACTATCCTATTGTTTAGCTTGAATTTAGGAAAGTCCTAATGTTTATTTAATGTTTTGATCTTGCCAATTTTAATTAATTAGGACTTATATTTGTATGATAAAATCATACAAATAGCCTCGAAGATGTGAGGGTTTATGTCGTATCGGACGACTACCTCGGAGTCCTAAGACCGGTTAGGGCTTAATTTACATGACATGATCATGCAAATGCCTAACGAAGAGTTGAGGATTTATGTTGCACTAGGCAAACTACCTCGAAGTCCTATGGTTTGGTTATTTAGTTCTAAGGAAAGTTTCTGCTGAAGTAGACTCGGGTTTTCGCGATGACGATGGCCGTGCTGCCCACCATGCTCCGAGCTCCTTGTTGTTGCAGAGGTTTAGTTTTAGAAGTCATAAATCGGGAGATGAGAGAAGTGTTCGGTTTAGAGAAAATCTTAAAATCCGAGGTGTTTTTAATATTTTAATTAAACAAATCTTAAAGTTGATTATAACAACACCGGTTAAGATCCCATGGTTCCATCCTTCGGCATCGTTATTTTTATCGGATTCACTTAGTCCAGATGAATTTGCTAAACTCAACTGAATGAGTTCCACACTTTCATTTAGACCGTGGGAAATCCCGTTAGCAACACGTAGGTTACATCATCCGAGGTATTCCCGATCATCCAACAAGACGTTTTAATTTAGTTGTAGTTGTAGTTTTGTTGTTTTGTTTGTGATTAAATTTTGAGTTGTTTTATATTTTGAAATGTTGTGGCGGTGAATTTTATCTTGTAATGACTTTTAATTTAGTTCTGGTTTCAGTTTTAGGGACTACCCTAAAGGTTTTGGTTTTCATGCAACAATTGTTTATCATGCAAGAAAGGTAAGTGCGATGCGATTAAATAAATTGCAATAAGGTAAATTGCAATAAAATAAAAGCGTACCTGGAGGGTCTTCCCGTCATCCCAAGCTGCACTTAAAACACAATTAGAATATCTAAGTATTTAAAGCAAGTTTCTAGGTAAAGCTAAGGGAAGAGTTATGGTTTTCTACCAAGTTCCTAATCCTATAGCTAGTCACCTCCTATAACGTCTAGGTTCTTGTGTTTTGGTTTGAGGACGATTTTCTTCATCAAAGAACAATTAAGTTCAATTGTTCTTATAAATATCCTATCATATCGAGGAAGTGCTTAAGACGAGTCTTAAACATCTTTTCAATATTTCTAGGATTGTTTTAAGTCCAAGAGAATTTAATTATATAAATGAATTAATCGTCCAGGAGTTCAAGTTTATTATCTTGCTCAGTGAACTAGGACATTTGAATATCCCATAAGTGAAGTAACACTTCGCTTAACGTTCCGTTTAGGAGTTATGACGACAAAAGCTTTCAAGGGCAAATTGATGTTCAAGTGACTTATGATTTGATTTCAGTTAATGGATTTAAGTTTGGAATAGTGTTCAAGTTGTTTTGGATTTATTTTTGAATTCTTTATGTCTTAGGTGATGTTATACTTAATTCAATTTAATTTGATGTAATTGTATTTAATGTGGTTTAATTTAATTTAATTTAAGTTAATTTAATATAATATGATTTAATTTAATTTAATTTGATTTGATTTAATTTAATTTAATTTAATTTAATTTAATTTAATTTAATTTAATTTAATTTAATTTAATTTAATTTAATTTAATTTAATTTAATGTGTATTAATTTAATTTAATTTAATATGTTCTAATTTAATTTAATTTAAATTTTAATTTGATTTCATTTTTAATTTTAATTTAATATTTTATTTTAAAAGGGTTTGATTTAAATAATTTAACTTTAATTTAATTTAATGATTAAGTCTTTTAGCATTTTAAATCTTAAATTTGAATTATCATTTTAATTAGGAATTAAATATTATTGAAATGATTAATTTAGGGATTCTTAAATTAAAGAATAAATCTCTTCCTAATGACATCCCTATTTTAATAATTCCAAATTTATTATTATTCCAAATTTAATTAATTATTTTAATTAAAGTTCATTTCAATTATTTTTGAATTGTTTAATAGGTTCCTACCCTTTAATTATTTAAATTTCAATCATCCAAATCAGATTAAGATCAAATATTTTACTCTTTCATTTTATTAAGCCTAAAGTTTTAATTAAGGGTTAAAATTTTAATTACTTATTTTGCCCTTCAAGCTTAATAATTTCATAACTCACTAAATTGAGCTCAAATGAATTTGAAATTTTTATGTGACTTCACTCATATGTCAATCAAGACATTAGAGGAGAAAATGTGATTTTTCTGTATTTAATTTATTTATGTAATTATTTTTGGTGGAAAATAAGGATTTCCAAGGAAAATTTAATAATATGACCAAGGAAAAGTTTCTGTCCTTAAGAAAATTATGGGACATTTCTAATGACCAGAGGACCACTTGGACCAATTTTGGTGATTTTTTGAATTATATTATTTTTATTATAATTATTTTGAATTTTGGAGTATTAATTAATTTAAAAATAAAATAAAGGTTGAAAAATGAATTTTATATTTTTCAAAAATCTATCTAATATCAATGAAATCAGAGAATCAATTTTTATAATTTTCTGATTTTTTTTTGATTTATTAGAATTATTTTAATGGAAATGCTAGAAAATACATTTTTTTATTTTAAAATTACCTTAGGGCTTTAAAATTTAATATCTCATCATAGAGACTTAAGAAAAATATGGGGTTTGTTCCTAAGTGATTAAAATTCAAAATGTGACATTTTGGTGAATTTTATTATTTTTGTGATTTTTATTATTTTTTTAATTATTAAAATATTAAAATAATGCAAAAAATCAACTTTTTTAGAAAATTGAAATTTTAATTTTCTTAAATTCCCCTAATATTAGAGAGGCTCCAAAACCAATTTAGTGAATTTTTGAAAAGTATTTTGAAAGTTATGAATTTTTAAAGTTTAAATTGGCTAAATGGCCTAATCAACACATTTAGTAGGGCTAACCAAGTCCAATTGACTTCAAACTTTTATGGTGGGTTCCTCTGATCCTAAAGGTCAGTGGAGAATTGATTTCAAGTCAATTTGATGTATGGTTAGCTCTAATTAATTAAAGACCTATTTAGGGTGTTTAAGCCGATTAGGGTTATTCCAAGTGAATTAATTCAAAACCTATTTTTCCTAGGGTCCTACTGGTCATAAGAAACATCACCAAATTTTCCTAGAATTTATTTCACAACATGCTAATTATTGGATTTAAAATACTCAAAACAGTAACATGAATTTGAAAAATCAATAACTTCTCATAGGGATGGCCTCTAACTTTGGAAAATTCAGAGAATGTTCCCAAATTTAGAGGCTTCAAAAGCCCTATGGTCTCATGCCATGGTGAATTTCTTATATGCATGGAGAATTAAAACAATGCAGACAGTAAATAAATCATTAAAAATAAAATACTTGATGAAATTAAATGATTTCTTTTGCACATTATTCTTCTCTGTTCACTGAGCAAAAGGGTATTTTTATTTTATTTTTCTGATTTTTCTACACAAAGTTATGCATTTTTTAAGTTTAGGGAATTAAATAAATAGAAAAATAACCTATTTTTCTACTTATCCACGCGGCGCTGACTCATCCTAGGCAGCTCCGACGCTCCACGCGGCGTCTTCTGATTCGGCGCCGCCATCTGACTCAGCGATCCAGGGCCCCGCGGGTCACGTACCAACTCGCTGTCCGACTCAATCTAGACCGTCCATTCGATACACGCTTGATCCGACGGCTCATGGTCATCGTCTACGACTGGTGTGCACCCGTGACCGTCAACCTTCTAACCCTAATTTCTCACTCGATTCTCAACGGATTTTCGTGTTCTTATGCTCTACGGATTCGTCTTGAGGAGACGAACACATCCATACGGTAAACATGTATTTAAATTGACTCAAATTAAATGGAGAATCTCCGTAAGCTCGGGAAGAAGAGTGAGTCCATACCTTTGCTCGGAGAAGTGAAGCTTCGATCCGAGAGTTGTGTCACCTTCGATTGGGTCCAAGTAAGCTCCGGATGAAGTCCTTGGCACAGTGAATTGTCTAACTATGAAAGTGACCACGGCCGATCACAAAGCTTGGAGGCTGGGACAATTGGGTGGCCTCGGAGATGGGGCTTTCGGTGGGAAACTTCTCCTCTTGGTCCGGTGAAGGTGTAGGACCAATCAATTTGGGGATTGATCCACTCGTGGAGAAGTGTCCTGGTTTTTGTGCTGAAGTTTGAACTCAAAATTGAGCTCAGCTGGAGGGAATTGGGGCTGGAATTCAGTGGGGATCAAGTGCTCTATGTGTGGAGAGTGATCTGGAATGATTTTGGCAGAGTTTCCTTAAGGTTTGGTTCAGCACCTCTCATGGCCGAGAAGGGGTGGTGTTTAAATAGGAGAGGGTGGAGGGCCTCCCAGGGGGAGTTAGGGCTTGGGATCAGCTGCTTAGGTCAAGGGAAGAACAGCCATGGTGACCATTGGGCATGGGGCAACTCAGCAAGGTAGAATTTCAAAGTTTGGCCTCTCCCCATGTCTCGGCCATGGAGTTTTCCGGCGACCCAGGCGGCTGGCCGGCAGGCATGGGTCACCCTCAAGGTCAGGGGGTCCAGGGCTTGAAGTTGGTAAAGGCAATTGGGCTTGGACATGTGTAAAGTGTTTGGATTGAAATGGAATGGGGGGAAGGCTATTTTGGCTTGGTTTGAGTCAACCCATCATTTTGGGCTTGGTTCACCCTTCAAGGTGTCTTTGGGTGTTGTGGGGAGTCAAAAGGATCAGCTGGTTTGGCATGGAGAAGTCCTTATCCAAATATATTTGGATTAAATTTGGGTTAAGGTGAAACATGCTTAAGGTTAATGACTTTTAGGAGGTGCTTAAAGGACCTCCTCCTTTTGCCATTTAAGGAGGGTTGACAACTTAGAGATCCCCATGGCTTGCCAATGGCTTGCATGTGGCTTCATGGCTCCATGTGGCTTGGGAAAAGATTGGGTCAATTTCATAAAAAGGGATTTTGTGGATTTTGGCATTTTAATGGAAATTGTTATGGGGCTTGATTTGGAATTGTTTAATTGATGATTTTGAAACTTAGGGGTGATTTTGATTAAATGGATGATGAGGGGAAGTGTCATGTGGGCTTTGGATGAATTTGGGCTTTTGAATTTGAAGGAAGTGGGCTTTTAGGAAGGTTTAAGGGAAGTGGGCTTTTTGATTTTAGGATGGGCATTTGGGTGAAAATTTTGTGGAGGACCATGTCAAATAAATGTTGGGTTTGATTTATGGATGTGTCATGAGTGATTTGAAGCAAGTTGGGAGTGATTTGGGTTTGAATTGGGTTGAATTTGGGCTTCCTTGGTGAATGGGTCAATATAGGTCAAATTGGGCTAACTTGGGCCAATGTTGGGCTAGGGTTGAAATTGATGTAAAATAAATGTTGGGAAATGTTTATGGGAATGTTTTAAAGAGGTTTTGACTTTGGTTGGGTTTTGACTTTGGGGTTTGGGCCTATTTGGGCTAGGTTTAGGTTTAAGTCAAAATTGGGTCTTTTAGCTTTGGGTTGAATTTGAGTGGGGTTTGGGTCTAAATTTTGGGCAAATCATGTTAGTGTTTTGTTTGTGGGAATGTTAAGGAAGATTTAGAAAAGATTTGGGGTTAATTGGAGTTGAATTGGGTTAGTTTGGGTTAGGTTTGGGTCATGGGTACAAATTGGGCTTTAAGGCCAAAAGTGAAATTGGATCCAAATGTCAATCAAATTGGACTTGGATTTGGTCTAGATTGGTGTTGGGGATGTTGAATTGAAGTTTAGAATTGAATTGGACCAGAATTTGGGTCAATTGGGTAGGTTTGGTTTGACATTGGGTTCACTTTGGGTTAAAATGGGTCAAATTGGGGGTTTTGACAAAAGTGGCGTAAATTGACAAAATTGGCCCATGGTGTAGTTGAACAAAATGAAATTGGGAATATTTGGGATTTTTTGGAATTTTCTAGGAATTATCTGAATTTTTGGATTTTTTTGGCTAAGAGGGACATTTTGGGTATTTGGAGGGTATTGGGAGGTATTTTTGGAATTTTTGGTATTTTTGGCTATGAATGATCAATTTGAGTGATGTGGGAATGTTTGGGGTTGGTTTTGAGGAATTTGGGTGATTTTGGAGAATTTTGAAAATTTTGGGTAATTTCAAGGGTTTTGGGTAGGCTAAGCGGGTGTAGGGTCCCGGGGGTCAAAAATTGAAAATTTGGAAAATTGAAGCTTGGGTGAATGTATGTGGAATGAAATCATTTTGGTTAAGCCATGAAGCCATATCAAGCCCACATGAGCCATGAAGGGACTCATTTGAGGCACCCACTATGTTGTTCCTAACCCTCTTAGCTAATGGCTTAGGGGTTAAAGACCATCCATGTGGATCACCTTTATGAGTCAGGAGATCAAGTTGGGTATGGGTGTGGTTTTAGGAGGTGTGTGAAAGTGTAGTGTATAGGTGTAGTGTGTGTGTAAGTCAGCCCCTTCACCAGACCAGGCCACCCAGGGTAGTCCTAAGGCCAAAGAGTCCTATAGGAAACTCATCATTTAAACTTCCACATTTGATTTCAACCCTCTAGGTGATTAGGGGTCTACAATAAAGTTTGTGGAGTTTGCAGGGAGTTAAGAAGTGGTTTGAATTTCTAAATGGTGGGTTCCACTTCTAGTCCTCTAAGATTAGTCAAAGGAAAAGCCTAAGGCTAGATCCTAAGTACTAAAGAGAAGAAGAGGAGACCTCATCAAAAATGAGGTCAACAATGCCATTATCTATATTTAAAAGATTGGGACTAAGAGAAATATCTCCTACAACTATAACATTGCAATTAGCAGATCATTCTATAACGTATCCTAAGGGATTTGTAGAAGATGTTTTGGTGAAAGTGGATCTGTTTATCTTTTTAGTTGATTTCATTGTGCTAGATATGGAGGAAGACAAAGAGATTCCTATCTTTTTAGGGAGTCCTTTCATAGCTATAGGAAGAGCAATGATAGATATGCAAAAATGGGAATTAACTATGCGTGTTAATGATTAAATAGTTACCTTTAATATTTCAAAATCAATGAAATACCCTACAAAAGGTAAAGATGATGAATGTTTCAGGATGGATGTAATGAGATATCTTAGTGAATGTCATTTCAAAACAGATTTTGAAGAGAATTCAGAAATGAAAGAATTGGAACACGAGCAAAAAGAAGAATTAAAACATTTTAATGATTTTATTTAAGAAGATTTAAATTTTGTTCATGAGAGTTTGAAGTTTTGGACAAGAAGAAAAAAGACAAATCTTTTTCTCCATCAATTGAGAAACCACCTAAACTTGAATTGAAGTTACTTCCGAAACATTTAAAATATGCCTTTTTAGGTGATTCCTCAACTTTACCGGTTATAATTTCCTCGAACTTTACTTCAAAAGAAGAAGATTGTTTATTGAAACTTTTGAAGAAACATAAGAAAGCCTTTGGATGGACAATTACTAATATAAAAGGAATCAGTCTTTCAATTTATATGCATAGAATTCTGATAGAAGAAAACTGCAAACCCAAGTTTGATCCTCAAAGGAGATTAAATACCATTATGAATGAAGTTTCTAAGAAAGAAATTTTAAAGTGGTTAGACGCTGGGATTATTTATCATATTTCAGATAATGCATGGGTTAATTCAATACACTGTGTTCCTAAGGAAGTAAGAGTAACTGTAGCTGTTAATGAACATAATGAACTAATACCAAAAAGACATATTACATGATGACAAATATTTTGATTATAGAAAATTAAACCTTACCACAAGGAAAGATCATTTTCCATTACCCTTTCTGGACCAAATGATGGATAGACTAGCTAGGCATAAATACTTTTGTTCTTTTTGTTACATATACTGGTTATCACCAAATACAAATTGCTCCAGAGGATCAAGAGAAAACATTGTTTACTAGTCCTTATGGTACATTTATTTTTAGAAGAATGACCTTTGATTTATGTAATGCCTCTGCAATATTTCAAAGAGGTATGATAGCTATTTTATGTGATTTAATTGAAAAAAGAATTGAGGTTTTTATGGATGATTTTTTGGTGCTTGGAACTTCATTTAAATCGTGTTTAAAACATTTATCACGAGTTCTTAAATGATGTGAAGAAACAAATTTAGTTCTTAATTGGGAAAAATGTCAGTTTATGAGAGCGGGAGGAATTTTTTTAGAACATCACGTTTCAGAGAAAGTTATGGAAGTGGATCCTGCTAAAATTCAAGTGATCACTGATTTACCTCATCCAACCAATGTGAGGGAATTTAGGAGTTTTTTACGACATGGTGGATTCTGCAAGCGAAATATTAAAGATTTTTCAAAAATTCCTAATCCACTATGCCATTTGCTCGAGAAAGATGTGATTTTTAAATTTTATAAGGATTTCCAAAAAGCTTTTAAAATTTTAAAAGAAAAATTAATCACTCAACCAGTTATTGTTTCAACAGATTGGAAAAAACTTTTTGATTAATGTGTGATGCATTGCTATTGGAGCTGTTTTAAGACAGAGATATAATAAAATTTTCAAAGTTATTTACTATGCTAGTAAAACACTTAATGAAGCTAAAATTAATTATACCATAGCCAAGAAAGAGTTATTAATAATAATATTTTCCTTTGATAAATTCAGATCATATTTAATTGGAACTAAATGTCTGGTGTACACTGATCATTCTGATATCAAGTATTTAATGAAAAAGAAGGATGCAAAATCAAAACTGATAAGATGGATTCTTCTTTTGCAAGAATTTGACTTTATAATAGTAGATAGAAAGGGAGCTGATAATTAAATTTTTGATCATCTATTCAAGCTTGACTCTGATAAATCACTTTGTTCTGAAGAAGAACTTAATGAACATTTTTCAGATGAAAAATTTTCAATATTAATGAATGGCGTGTTCCATGGTATGCAGACATTGTGAAATTTTTTGTTAGTAACATTTTACCTCATGGTCTAACACACCAACAGAAGAAAAATTTTTTATCTGAATCTAAGACTATTTTGGGACGACCCATTTTTATATAAACAGAGGAAGGATTTGATTATTCCAAGATGCGTGCCTTTACAAGAGACTTTTGAGATTTTCCAAAAATGTCATGATTCCTTTTTTGTGGGACATTTTTGTGTTGATAAAACAACATATAATATCTTGCAATCTGAATTTTATTGTCCTACTATCTTTAAAGTTGTTAATGCTTATACAAAAAATTGTGATTGATGTCAACGTACAGGCAATATTTTTAGAAGAAATGAGATGTCCCTCAATTATATTATGGAAGTTGAAATATTTGACGTTTGGGGATTAGATTTCATGGGACCATTAAAACCATCTTTAAAAAATTTATATATACTGTTAGCAGTAGACTATGTGTATAAAGGATAGAAGTTGTTGCTTTACCTCGCTGTGATGCCCAAATTATTGCAAAATTTTTAAAAACAAATATATTTGTAGATTTGGAATGCCAAGAGTAATCATAACTTATGAGGGGAAGTCCTTTCAAAAATGCAATAATTGAAAATTTATTGAAGAAATATTGCATCAATCATCGAATTTCTACTGCTTATCATCCTTAGACAACGATTTTGCCGATGTATCTAATCAAGAAATCAAAAGAATTTTAGAAAAATCTATGAATCCATCAAAAATGGATTGGTCAGTCAAACTTGATTTTGCTTTGTGGGCTAATAGGACTCCATATAGAACTCTTATAGGAATGCCACCATTCAAGATAATTTATGGAAAATTTTGTCATTTACCAGTGGAACTTGAGCATAAAGCTTATTGGGCTATTAAGGAATTTAATTTTAATTTGAAGGACTAGAAAAAAGAGATTATTGTAATTAAATGAGCTGGAAGAGATAAGGAATGATTCTTATGAGAATGCTATGCTTTATAAAGATAAGATGAAAAAGTGGCATGACTAGAAGATTCTTACTAAAAATTTTGAGCCAGGGTAACAAGTTTTTCTTTAAAATGCAAGATTAAGGTTATTTTCAGGAAAACTTAAGTCCAGGTGGATAGACCCATTTATTGTGATAAAAGTTTATCCCTATGGATCTGTGGATATTAAAGATCCTAAAACCATAAAAAATTTTCAAAGTGAATGGGCATAGGCTGAAACCCTTTCTTGTGGAATCAGACTAAAGTGAATGATGTATTGACGTTGGGTCATCCAGAAAAAGCACTGGGTATGTCGGTCTGACGACGTAAAACCAAGCGCTATGTGGGAGGCAACCCATATTTATAGATTTGCTTTTGTTTTGAATGTTATGTTGTTATGTTTATTTTAGAGAATTATGGTAGCATTTTGAATTTTTAGTGATAATTTTAATAATATTTAATGATGTCTTATTCGTTTTAGAATGAATATTTGGACGTTAAGCTGACTTAGGCTAAAATGAGCATTGCCGCCGAAGTGCCCAAATTTGGCGCTTAAGCACTGAAGTTATAAAAACGCGCCTAAATAATGTTCTAGAGGATTAAACGTGGAAAAGTGGACTCGAACATTATTTGGTGGTTTTTAGATGTGGGAAGTGGGTATATGCTCTACTAAAGTCCATAAATAGCATGGAATTGAAGAGAGAATTTTCCCCTTTCAAAATTTTCATTCTTAAGTCTAAGAGAAGAAAGATTTGAGTTGTAAGAAGTCATAAGATAACAAAGATGTCTTCTTGGGAGAATTAATTGAAGAAGAAGGAGGAAGCCATCAAGAAGAAGTTTGTAAGTCAAAGTGTGCAAGAGTTATATAATGGATTCCTAGACGTTAGTATTGAAGGTATATCAAAGAAGATTGTGAAAATTGAGGCTGATATGGCTTCAAATAAGGCAAAGGTAAATGAAACTAACACACATATAGAACATATAGATTTGCAACTAAAAATGTAATTCAGTCATTCAAGATATATTTAAGAAGTGGACAAAGCGATGTATCTGAAAAACAAACGGATTGAAGAGGATTCTATCAGAGTTCTTCATCATCATCTATTTTATAAATCTATGTGCCAAATGGTTCAGAAGGAACAAATGAAGGCCAGGGTTAGGTTCCACCTAATGGAGCATGCAATTAAGTTCATATCCTGTGTTTGTTTGTTTTAAGTATTTAAGTAAGTTTGATTTATATTGTGATGAACTTAGATGTTATCTCATCCAAAACTTTTTTGGAATGGAGATTAGATATGTGATGTGTGTTTGTATTTGTAAAATATGTTAATGAAAGTGTTTTGTTTATGTGAAAATATTCATGTTATTTTGATCGAATCTAAGTTGTGAAAAATTGACAATTTTAGAGAAAGAAGAGAGAAAAAGGGGAAGAAAATTTTTTATATGATGTATTAAGACCATCTGAAAGTGGTTGACTTTGAAAGATGTGCATTTAAATTAAAATTTGAAAATATCAAAATTTGTACACTGGCACCTAAGCGCTAATACCACGTGCTTAAGTGTGCATAAACCTGAGAGCATGGCGCATATAGCGTCGAACCTGTCGCTCTTAAGCACTGATTCAAAAAAACCGGTTCATGATGGTTTTAAGTGCTGAAAACCACCATTTTCTCCTCATTTCATCTTCTTCTTCCTCAAGAGTTTGCAGTTTTACACCTAGGGCATCCCTATAAGTGAAGATTACTTGGTGGATTTGAGCCAAATTTGTTCAATTTCTTCTTCTTAAGGTTAGAGCTTCTCTTTTATGTAAAAATTTTTTATTTTAACCATGGATTTGGAGTGCATTATGGAAAATCCAAAAATTTACTATTCATGGTGAAAATTTGATGAAAATTGATGGATTTACTATTCATGGAAAAGTGAGTTTAAGCTTTTAGAAGTTAGATCTAGTGAGTTAGGGTTGATTTAGGAATTTATTGTGAATTTACTATAATTTTTAGAGGTAGCACCAAAGATGAAAAGGAGCAAGGGAAAAGCCACATTCGATGTAAGCATGTTTGTGAGTTCTAAGGCTCGGGATCGTTATACTAACGCACTGCAACTAAAAAAGTTAATTCATGAGCATTGTGTTAAAAATCAGGGCGGAGAAGTAGAAGACTTAATTGTCCACCGAAAGTGGGATCAATTCTGTTATTTTTCTATTGTTGCAGTGACTTTTGTGGTAAGGGAGTTTTATGCTAATCTCCCTGAATTAGAGGATGATTTGGTGATGGTTAGAGGGAAGTCTGTAGCATTTTCACCATAAGTAATCAATTCGTTTTACCAACTGCCTACGGATACATTGTGTTTTTACTCTAGTTACAATCCTACTGAGAAAGAGTTAGATGAGATTATTTCTTCATTAACAACTGGAAGAGGTATATGAAAGATTATCAGTGGTAGATGGGTAAACTTTCATACGATGGATGCCACAACGAAAGCATGGAATTATTTTCTTTCTGCTCTTCTACTCCCCATAAATCATGTTAGCGAAGTGACCAGAGAGAGCGCTACAATGAACTACTGTATTTAACAGTTTAAGCCAATCAATATTGGATCTCTCATTTATCAAGTTATCAGCAGTTCTGTCAGAGCTGCCACTACTGCAGGTTTAGGATTCACTTCCTTAATTTTTCTTTATGTGAGCAAGCTGGTGTTAGATTTGAGAGTTGGTAGGTGATTCTTCAACCTCTGAAGCCCATTACTAGTGTGAATGTAAAGAATTATTTTGAGCATTTGATTTTTGGCTGGAGAGGGAGAATTTCTAGAAGTTTTTGTGCTTCTACGTCTTGTGCTTCGACTTCTCGTGGCAGATCCAGTCCTGATTCTCAAACGCAAATGCTGCAAAGGATGATGGATAACATTGAATATGTTACAAATAAGGTATCAAATCTTGAAAATTATGTTGATCATATTGATTCTTATTTATGGAGACATAGTGATTATGAAGAGAAATATAACACATCTATGAAGAGAATCGTTAGAGGTGATCACAGTGTGGTATTTCCTTCTTATCCGTAGTACCCTCATTTTAATTCTGCTAGTCTTAGGATGATGATGATGAAGATAAAGAAGATGACTATGGTGACAAGGATGAGTAGAGATTGAGTATGTTATGTTTTATTTGAACTTTTATTTGTGTTGATGTATGGTGGTGTTGTTTTTTGTTATGTGTTTTTATGTGATGTTGATGTTGTAGTAAGTATGTGAACTCTTTTATTTAAATGTACTTTATTGGTTTTGTTGAACTTATTCCTGCTGCTTTATGAAGTCTAAAATAGAGCTAACCTTCATTTAAAATTTTAGGTTTAAATTTAAATTTACTGCCATATATTTTCTTTCTGTTGTGATTGTGATATTATGTTAGTTTGTGTGATTTTCTTTTATGTTAGCCTCCATTGCATAGAAGTCTTTTGAATCACATATATGTTAAAAATCAAAATGAAATTTGATTATTTTTACTCCAGTTTTTAATCTTTAGTACTTGTATACTTAGGATATAAAAATTTTGTTAGCATAATGATTTAATTTTTCATTCTTGTCTTTAAATATGACATGATAAAATGATTAATCTTTATAAAAATTTAAGTTTGGGGGGGGATGAAAGTCAATTTTCAAGACTTAAAATTTGTTTGTTCTCTAATGTGCTACAAATAAATTTGATTTTTGATTTAAAAAGGATTATGTGTATGAAGTTATATTAGGGTAAAAAAATTTTGAATATAGAAATATGTAAGAGAATTTGGTTAAAACTTTATAGCAATGAAGAAAAATTTCCAGTTAAAAATTTTCTTAGTGAAGAGATGTTAAATATGGTGTAACTATATTTAGTAAGAGATATTGTATTTTTGAAAAATATAGAAGAATTAAACTATTATTTTCAATACTTAATTTTTTTTTTATTAAATGTAGTTTTTAAAACTCTTATTATATTTTTAAGTAAAGGATATATATCAGACTTTTGCTTTAGGAAAGGAAGATTGGAATTCAAAAATCATTAAAGGCCTATCCAAATAAAATAATTCTTTCTATAAAAAAAGGAGGATAAGCTTGAGGATTAGTGCCTAAGCAAAAATTGGTTCCACATCTGATCTTTTTAATGCATGAGATTTGAGAAACTCATAAGCTTAAGGATATAATATAGTGAGTATAATTATTTTTAATGAAAATTTTTAAGTAAAAAAGATAGAATGCCAAAACTTTATATTTGGAAAATCTACAAGTATTTCTGAATTAGATAAGAGCTCCTATTTTCATACTTTTTCACTTTAAATAATATCTAAACCTTAAATTGGTTTCATTCACTAAAGTTTTTTCTAAATTGGAATACAGCATTTCTAGAACAAAAATTTAGAATCTCCTAAAGAAACTCATTCATATAATTTGCTTATGTTAGTTTTGAAAGATTGTAGTATCACTTGAGGATAAGTAACATTTTAAGTTTGGGGGAATTTGATATACCTAAAATATATAATATTTTATACATAATTTGATAATATTCCACTTTAATGGATGGTATTGTGTATTTTTTTTCAGGTACAATAAAATAGACTAAATGTGTCAAAAGGGGTTAATAAGGATCAAATTTAGGGCAAAATTTAAGAAGGTGCTAAAATGAACTGGGGTTCCTAAGCACCCAGATCTGGCACCTAAACGCTAGTAGACAGAGAAGGCCGCGCCTAAGCGCCAGAGACCCCGCGCTTAAGTGCAGGGTAGTTATTTTACAATTTCAAAATATTTCAACAAATTTTGAAGAGGTGTTTAGGTTTTGATGTGCCCTAAAGTCTTCTAATTCTACACCAATGAAAGTATATAAAGTTATGGTGTATTGTTTTAGGTTTTGATGGAGATGTAGCCCCTTGGTGGAGGGAAATAAGGAAACTCTAGAGTGAGAGCTAGTATCTTCCCTACCTAACCCATTGTCAAAACTATTTGAACTCTAAATTAGCTAAATGTTCTTTATAGCATCTCTAGTAAGGGTAAAGAATATTATTGTTCCTATTTGGCACGACACAATTTGAATACTTCCACAATAAAACTCTTGTACTTATTATTTATTCATGATAAGGGAAAATATATTTTCATCTATACTTCTTTAATCTTACAAAAATCTCATTATAATTAGTTAATTGTTTACTTTATTTCAAAATTTAAGAAAATACCAAAAAATCACAATTTTAAGTTTTCTATTATCTAAAAATTGTTTAAGTAAGTGTTTTTTTTCTAAATAGATTTTGTGATATAAAACCTTTTTATCTTTTAAATATCCAAAACTTCTCCCCGTGGGATCATTATTTCGGGGCTTAATCAGAATGTCCTATATTACTTGATAACGATACATATACTTGTGTAGAATCCCTAATTTTAAATATAACTTTTGTATTCTTATTTACATTGGAATCAAGTTTTTTGTGCCATTGTAAAGAAGAAAATTTCTATCATAAATACAATTGTAATCTTATTAACACAAGTAAAAATATACATATTCATGTGTCAGGAGTCAATATCCTCCACCCTGTCCAACAAAAGTGAGGGGCTGGGGAGGGGGGGGGGGACGGGGACCCAACTCCACCACAAGGGCAGTTTTCAATGTTTTCTCAACCATTTTCGCAACAACATTAACAGTTGCAGGAAGAGTCACATGACTAGATCCAGGAGCCATATATTGTTTCTTTGGGGGAGGGTGTAGCCTAAAACACTTGTTATCAGTATGACCAAACATTTTACAATGATGATAATAGTAAGGTCTTTGCTGGACTTCAATTTTCTTCTAGCATCCATCCTGTGCAGGGCCCAGCCAAAATTTTCCAACGTCAAGGAGGGTGATGTTTCTCTTTCTACAAGAACTCTATCCACAGATGGTTTAGAAAAGTGGTGTGCAGGAACATCCAACTTTATAAGTCTGCCAAGTGTTCTCCCTATGTTGAATATCACATTTTGATTAAAGTACTGGAAAGGTAATCCATGTTGCTTGAACTATATAGGTACAATCGGAGGCTCCTTGCTTGTGTCAAAGTCTGGAGTCCATTTAAGCACCTTTATGGTTACTCCCTCAATTTTCCATATTTGTTTAGCAAACAGTCTAGTATAATCTTTCTTTAAGGAAAGTTTGATCATGATGTGTCTCCCATCCACTAATCCCACCTTCCAAGCCCATTGAAATGCATATCATTGAAAAATTTCCTAACGGATTCCATTTTTGGGTGGCCAATTTGGAATTTGCCAATAAGAAAAAAATTGCAAGCCTCCACCAAAGATTGCACTTCCTCTTCTGAGTAGAAAATGGCCGGAAAACCATCCTACACTCATAGGTTTGATGTAAGGGTTGGATCCTTTGACCTCCACTGTGTCATGTAAAGCTTGTGGCAACACCAACTGGTTAAGATTCAACAGGGGTTCATGTCCCTTCCCCACCACCTCCGCATAGGTTGCTTTAGCCTACTCCGAATTGAAGGACAACTCTATGGGGGCAGAAGCATCCATGGGACAGAGAAAGAACACAAGGCCATAGTATAACCAAAAGAGATAGCTCACCAGTCCAAAACCAGCCTCCAACACCACGACATGCAATAAAACAGTAACTTAGGGGTTTGAAAGTGAAAAACCTGGGAAATAGCATGATAGCAACAAATTCCACCCCACCACCTCCAGCCAACCCTCCAAACATACCAAAAGGAAATGCTTCAAGCTTCCAACGCCTGTCCCCACCACGCGCCGCTGGTGAGTCACCATCCTGCCGCCATTTCCTATGTATATATGTATATACATATATGTGTGTGTGTGTGTGTGTGTGTGTTTCTGTGTGTGTGTGCCGCATACTTTGTTCTGTTGGCGGCGGGGTTACTATAAGTTCCCTCAAGTCAGGGGTTCGTTTCCGTGGCGCGGGGGCTCTCGAATTACGGGCATATGGCGCGGCTCTCATCGTGGGGCTAGAATACGCATGAGAAATTAATATTTCTGCCTGCGCCAAATATCGGTTTCCTATATATATAGATATATATATATATATATATATATATATATATATATATATATATATATATATATATATATATATATATATATATATAGACACACATGTATTTATATATATTCAAAAGCACTCTAAATGAACTATTATTATAAAAACCTATATAAATATATATATGCTCTTAAAAGAATTAGCTTTAATTAAATGAGTCTTGAAAGAGAGAAAAATAAATAGTATATGTATGATCTACCTTATAATCTTTCATATACGTATTTTCTTAAACACCGAATTAATCTAGTTTAGGTCTTTAAAACTCTTAAAAACCAAAGATAAATTCTCTTAGAAAACAAACATAAAAATATTTTCAAAATTAAAAGTAAAACCTTAACAAAACCTTTTCAAAAGAAAATCTTTTCTAAAACTTAGATAAAAACTTTTAAATTAAACTTTAACAAAATCTTTTCAACAAGAAAATTCTACTCTACAAAACCTAAACAAAAATTAATAATAATAATAATAATTTAAACCATTTCAAAATAAAACACTCAATAAAATATTTCCAATACAAAGATTTAATAGAACACTTCAAAAACTTGTGATTTATAAGCTTAACACATAAGCATACAAGCCTTGGGTAATTTCATGCATACACATTTCCCATATTAAGATTCACTCACATGCTTAATAATATCTTTGTATGATGAAACAAAATATTTCATATACATTATCCTTTTCATATTTTGAAAAAAATTGAAAAATAAGCATGTGAATGAAACTGAAGTATGAAGAGTGTAAATATGAAAAGTTTGAATGAGACATTTTCTAGCATGTAAGTCTTAACTGAGAATAGTATACTAAATACTATAAATCAAATCAAACGTTGGTGAAGGATTTTTCTTCGTCAAGTGGGACTACAATAGATCTCGTAAGACTCTTGTTAAAATGATTGAATAAGGCATTTTGGCATTTGGAGACTAATAAACTACCTTAAGAGAAAAAAAAATATTACCTCATAATTGATCCTCTCATTCGGATGAGGAAAATCTTTGAGGTCTACGAAATAGAGATTCTTCTCTTACCTTACAGGTACAAGATAAGGTTTATTTTAATTTTGGGGTCTCATTCATAAAAGGGCAAACCCTTGTAGATAGTTACATCTTTAGAGCCATGAGCCCTAGAGAAAATCTCTCGACTAATATAATATGTCAAATAGCTAGAAATCAGATTTTCATGATTGGAGGGTCCGAAATGGAAGAATTAAGTCCAAAGGATGGGACATACAATCTGAAGACAACACATCATTGGTAAGACCCAATGCATATGATTTGATTTGATTTCAGAGTGTCAGTCAAATGAACCAATGATGAGTTTGAACTGAAAGATAAATGATGGATTTAATTAATGGGATTGATGGGAAACGCTAAGCTTAGGATAAAGACCAGTACGAAAGGATTTCAAGATAAAACTAAGTCCCTATACTCTTTAAGGAATTCTATAGGCTGACTAACCAAAATTTTGGGAATAACATCGCCGGAGAAGATGCCCATGGCTTTTCGTCATCCCAAGAATGTTGGTATTTTTCAACTATGACCGGTCTCATAATCAAGAATCCCACTTGAGTGTCGAAGCATGGAGGCTTCATAGTTTTGACGTAGTCTGAAACACCTTCTTCAGTAAGCATGGGTTTCTTCATTTTATGGTATTCCCTCTAGTCTCAGGGGGTAAGTTTGTTATTTTGCACGTCCTAGTGCTCAACACTAACTATGTACCTAAACCATCACAGGCTTCCATGCTCAGACAAACCTAGGGGCAGTGTGTGGCCCTCAGTTTAGCGTAAGTTAGCTAGCCTAAAGATGGAATAGTGAAAGGTGATTGTATCATTGTTAATAGAATCTGTTTGTCCATTTATCCGGAAGCATTGTTATTACTTCAGATTTGAGCATACATTTAATAAATTGACTGATGATAATTCTATTTTTGAGGCATGTATTCTATCTGTACATATAGATGGCTGTACGCAGCGTGTACTCGGAATATATTTTAGGTATAATCGGCGTGTACTATGGGTATACTTCTCCAATCCATACGTACGGATCATATTCTTTCCAAAAGATGATAGTATTATTAGAAGGTTGTGGATGATGATAAAATCAAAATAATAATTTCACTAATGATTTTAACTAAGATATAATGCAAAACAAATGCTGCCAATTGGATGTACTTATGCTGACTCTCATATATACTCTACAAAATAAGTCGATGGAACTTGATGAGAGCTGGCTTCTACCTGGAAGGCAGCATCCCGCTGCTCACATTCTCCCTTTCACTCTACTGTTACCCGTGCATCAATTCACTCCACACAAAACCAGTCATACCACCTCTCACCTCCCGCCCAACTCACTGCCGGGACCTTGTTCAGCTCTCCCTTACACCAAATGACAACCTCTGAGGAACACCACCATTCCTGCTGAGAAGGGGCTGATCTTCTAAATCTATCAAGGCAGTCAGCCTAATGTCTTGATCCAGTTCTATGAAGCTGAGGATAGACCAACCGGCTGGAAGAATCAAATGGCGATTTGAGCAAGGAGGAGATCAACAAGATGATTAAACAAGCAGCAATGTATAAATTTAAACACAGGCACTTATATTGTAGTTAACATTCAAGAGATGAAGATATACTTTAAAGACAATGAATTCTAGTGCTGCAATAAACACAGGCACTTGGTTGAATTCCAATAAGAGTTACCATCCAGCCTCCAGAGTAACAAAACGCAAGTAATAATCCATCGCATGAATCACCAATACAATCTGAACTTGAAATTCTCCTAAGAACGTGACCCATTAAACAAATAAAAATGTAGCAGACTGTTAAAATAGCAGTAGAAAGAACGTTAGCATCACCAGAGCACGAAAGAACACAAACCCAGCAGCGGATAAACATCTTCTTAATAACACAACGAAAAAATATTGTAATAGTTTAAACTTCAAACCAACATAAAAAACACTCCAACTTTATTTGAACCAAATCAATCGACGTAGAACAACTCTGTTTAATAAGACTACAACAAACTGTTTAATAAGACTTCAGCAACAACACAGTTCTAACAGAAGACTAGAAGGACGCATGGTGCCAGCCATAGCTAGCAGCAGCAGTGAACCGCCATCTATAACTAACACAAAGGCGATCTTATTCATTTGACAGTCAACACTATGACAGCTAAAATGCTCTCCAGGAGCTCAGCTGCTGAACGACATCTGCCCTAAGACTTTCTTGCTGGCTGGGCGGGAAGAGATGGCATCCCACCAGGCCTTCACATGAGGATAAGAATTGATGAGGGAGCCATGTGGCGTGGTGGTGATCAGGTAGTGCCCATAGGAAAGGTGATGGAGGTCAGCGAGGCTGTAAAAGTCACCAGCAAGAAACTTTGTCTTTGAAAGCTTGGCCTCATAGACAGCAAGCACCTTACCCAGCTTCTCCGCCTCTGCTGCCACCACCTTCTCATCAGTTTTGCCACCAAAGAAGACCGGAAGAAAGAGATGCTGGAAGACTAAGGTTGAGACAGGTCCATTGAAGTGCTGTGTTTCCACCTCCATCCACTGATCAACTGCTACTGAATCAATGAAGCTGTCTTCTTTAAGGAGATCTGTTCCCTTGCCATATTTTCGTACCAAGTACCGAGTGATAACTCGAGATTCTGCAATCACAATATAGAGTTTGGTACGCATTAGCCAAACAATACACAAAATACAGTATCAAGTCAATAGAGAAGTCTCCTTCAGAAACCATATATAAATAATGATTTAGTATTTGAATATTTCTTCAATTCATTATTTTGTATGGATCTTGCTTCATAGAACAGTCCTTAGGCTCACATAGATGGAATCAATAATATATGAATTTCAGGCAAGTTCTTATGTGACCATAGCAAGGAATCAAGTCAAGTCAAAATTTATAATAACCCGGAATATTGAGAAATAAAAACATACTAGGCTACCCTGACAGCGAAAGTTAACTCGAAATAATGAATTATCTAATATAAAGATGTTCACGCAATATATTACAGTGAAGAAGATTATAAAAGAAGAGCAAGCAGCAGCAAACGGATCCATATGTCTATTTCGAAAACTGCGTTAGAAAAAAGACCATTTATTACGTATTCCAACAAAGGAACCAAAACTTAACACCGATAATCCAAAACCTTGACACCGATAATCTAAGTAACTATTCAAAGATATAGACAAGAAGCCATCAATTCTCACATCCTCACGGGCAGTAGGAGAATCATCCAAAATAGCTCAAAGATAACAATAATCTGTAAATATCACCTTGATTTGCTTTTTATAGTTTCATCTACCATAAATTAATTTCTATTTTCCACATCATAAAACTATGACCCATTTTTTATAATTGTTCTGCCAATCAGAAAATCATCTTCTGCTGAATCTTATCAAAACATACTAGGTGTACCCTGCATCGAATAATAAATCTTTCTTGTTGGAAGATGATATAAAATTTAGCACTACAAATCCAAAGAAAGTGAAGCGAAATTTAATTAATCTATGCAATAAACTTAACTAATACGAACAGATAAATCCCTCACCAAATAGAACAAGATCGCCGTCCTGGAGTGCAGGAATCTGGCCAAAGGGCTGCACGCATAACGAAAATTACGTAAGTACAGGCGTATGAGTATCAAATCAACCACTAAGGTTTGGATTAAATACAAAAGAAAGATGGATTAAATAATTCATTAGCGGGAACTGAATGATGAAAATGGATACATTTCTGTCGGTATGAGGAGGTCTCTTGTGCTCGCCGGTGTTCAAGTCGATGGGTACGAGCTCATACTTTAAGCCGAGCTCTTCGATGCAAGCAAGCACGCGTCCCGTGCAGGTCGAAACAGGGCTTCCGAATACCTTGAGAACCATCTTTTCCTACTACTGACTCTTCTTCTCAATCTCTCCCTTCACTTGAGATTATGGCTCTTGATTTGAATGGAGAAAGCCCTCTCTGGTTATACCCTTTTATAGCAAGTTGTCACGGACATTTAGTCCCACATCGGCTAGGTGTAGGGCCGAAAAGCAGTACATAAAGATCCTGGGCTGCCCACCTCCCGAAGGCTCTTTGGGAGCGTGACAAGTGGTATCGGAGCGGCAGTGCGCTCGCCGGTTGTGGGATTCTCCACGGTGTAGGGCCCTCGGTGGAGCCGATCCGTGACGAGGCGTCACGTGATTGGGTGGAGGAGAATGTCACGGACATTTAGTCCCACATCGGCTAGGTGTAGGGCCGAAAAGCAGTACATAAAGATCCTGGGCTGCCCACCTCCTGAAGAGCTCTTTTGGGAGCGTGACAAAGTGCTGCCCAATAACGCGGCGGTGCGTGGTTGAATTGTCCATCCAAATAAATTTATTTTTTTAGCGGTGATATATTCTAGTTTGACCGTGGAACGTCATAATTCTAAATGAAGAATCAAATTTTTGTTGAATTTAAATTAAACAAATTCGAATAAAATATATTATTTAAACAAATGTATATATATATAAATTATAAGTTCTTGTCCACATAGTGAGGGAAAAAATTTGCGTCCGGAGAGCGTACCAGAGATGCGTACGTAAAAAAGTATACGGGAATTACGTGGGGGTTACACGAGAGTTACGCGGGGGTTATAACTCTCTTGTACCTCTCGTGTAACTCTCGTGTACAAATGGATGAAATAGAAGCACATGTTACAAGTGAGTTACACGGGAGGTACAAGGAGGTTATAACACGCTTGTAACCCCCTTATAACTCCCGTATAACCCCCATGTACTTTTTTACGTACGCATCTCTGCGTACGCTCTCCGGACACAAATTTTTTCCCATAGTGAGAGGCGTCTCTTTACAAAGCAATAAAATGTCATGGACTAGTAGAGAATGTTAAAGATTTTGAACAAATAGACTGTTTAATTTTATTGATGCAAAGAGGGGTATAAATACCCATTACAGGACTTACTGGTAAAGAAATAAAAAAAAACAGAATACAATAGAAAAGGAAACAAATAACAATAAAATATAAGATAGCTAATTTCTCTAATTAAGGAGAGACATAAATAGAGATTCCCAAGATCTCTCATATAATTTATAATCCTCTAAATATAGAGTTATAACAAATATGGAATATAATTATTAGTATTTTTGAGATCTTTCAATAGAGAAGTCTCTTGTGTGAATTAAAGAAATGAATGCATATTTCTTAGCAATTGAAATTTAGATAATGCCTTCTTTATAAAAAGAAATGGACGGATCAATTGACCAAGCAATTGAAGACAATAAGTAGATGTTGGAAAATTTGATATGATAATGGTGTTAGATGCTAGGTAGAGGATGTCAAATAGTGGGCATCATTTCAGAAGATATAGGAGATTGAACATTAAATGTTAATAGGATTGAGTATATTAGAAAAATGATTATTAAATATCAAATGACAAGGCTCAAAAGCTAGGCGGCTGTGAGTGTTAAATGGTAACGGATGTTGTATCTAGGCCAACTGATGATGATGGGAATTAAGAAATTGGTGGTTAATGAACATCAATAATTAATTTTAATATGTATTGGATGTTGGGGATGCTATATATTAAGCATACTTGTTAGTAATTTTCATACTTGAATTATTGGTGAATGGCAAACGTTATGGTTTGTAGATGTTACGCATCAATTGTTCGCCATATAGAACGTTGATTATTGTTAAATGTCATATATCATGATAAATTTAACTTATGATTGAAGAGACTTTTTTTAACTTATATTTTTTAATTAAAATATAACATTATATTCTTAATTGACTGAGTACTACAGTACATTCTTTGTCGTAATCATCTTTAGCTTTTTCGTGATGTTAGTCTTTTAGCATTACAACACTCCAAAACAGCGAAGCAGTGCTAAGCTCTTATGTTATTGCTTTATGTATCACAATCTGAACCTACAAGACTATGCGGCCAGAGCTATGGGGCTATGCGGCCAGTGTTGTATGGCTATATTTGCTATTTTTTTTTCTCTTTTTTGTGTTATCCACCATATTGATTTTCTATCAAAATGAAATTAATTAGTGGAATTAATTTTTACAATTACACAATTTTAAATTTTTTTAACTTGTATTTTAATTTAATTAATTCACATAATAAAAATTTCCAAATATAAACTAATAAATTTAATATTTATGCTAATTGCTAAGCAAATCAAGTTAGGTCACAACAAAAATGCACTTGAATACAAAATATAATTTTTATTAAAATAACATAAGCTAGTGTCGTAACAATGTACATGTATACAACACAGGTACTAAAAGAAAAGACATAAAAATAATAGCACATAACGAACAACGGAAACACCCATACCCAAACTTAAATTTTACTAAATAAATACCCAAAACTATAACAAACAAAAAAATATGAAAACTAAAGAGGAAATGAATTTTTATATATTCAAATAATTCTTTGTCATCCTTTTACCCTTCATCTTCTTTCATGAACTAGTTAGGTTCAATGTACCGAAGTAATCTAAGGGCTACCAAAGTAATCTAAGGGCTACAAAGAAAAAGATTGGTCCTTGTGAAGATTTTATTTTTTATTGTGATGGGTTGGATATCCACCATAAATCTCAAAAGAATTTATTCTAAATGATTGGATGTGTAATTTAAAAATTAATATACTACCCCCAAGATAGAAATATTACCTGAAAAGATTTTTTTTCATTATGTTACTTTTGATATTTTAAAGATTAGAATGTGTCAGTCATATTGACATAAAAAATTTAATTTTTCATAAAATCTTTTGTGTTGTATAATATTTTTTTTTTAAAATTTGAGAGTATATATTAAACCTAGAATAAGTTTTTACAGAATAAACAAAACTTCAAATTACTATTATAGATGTTGCATAAAAATTTTTTGTGATATAAGGTTACTGTTTTAACTGTATTACTTAACTTTGCAAATTTTAATTTTAGTTGTACATACCAACATTTATAATTTCTACATGTTTGGTAATACTCATATACATTGATACTAATGATATGTTAACTCTTTTGAATTAAGAATATTTCTGTGAAATGTTAAAAAAAAACTAGAAAATAAGCTAAATAAAGTAATAAATTTTTATTTTATTTTATATGATATTGTTTATTACATTTTAAAATAGATGCTGCATTGTTAATTGAGACATGTCTGTCGTTATCATTAATTATCCTATTTACATTATTTTTGGCGGACATAATAGGTACTATATCAAGATATTTTTTAGTTCAATTAAAATAAATACATATTTATTTCTCTTTTGTGTATTGAAAATTTTTATAGATTTAAGTAGCCCGCTGAGTTGTGGTTGCTCACACTTGTTTTTTTTTTTTTTGTTTTTTCTTTTGTGAAAATGGAGAGGGTTCGGTTCATTAGAAACTATTAGTTACTACTAAGAGTCTGATCTTTAGTATGTTGCGAATTTTGATCAAATTTATTGATAGTAATGATGATACATGAATTTTATTAATTGACAGACTTTATCATGGTTGCATATATATATAAATAGATGTTGCTAGTTAAGATTACCTTTTGACTACATAAAGCCGCATGATTTCTCTCTTTTAATAGTATTCCATCAAAAAGAAATTACCATTCACTCACTGTTCTCTTTATATTTTATTGATAATGTGCGGACATTTATTAAAAAACTAAGATGAATAACCTTTTACAATAAAAGATTTATCTTGCATTCATTAAGATGATGGGTATAAATATGAATCTATCACGTTTAGTTATTAACTATATTTTATGAAAATTCGAAGGCTTATTAAGCTATTTAGACGTCTAAAAATAGTTATCAATGCATTGCACAAATTTTGTAAAAGGTTATCATTTTAACTTTTTAACGCCTAGCATTTCTACAATAGCATTATCAAAATATTTAAATGTTCTCAAAATAATTATCTAAATAGTAAAAATTTTGTCCAAGATTTTGGAGATATGAACCTTTACGTTTCTTCATTCTAGATCATGCCTTCGTTCTGACGACTCGTCGCCGCGACGCGAACATTGTGGAAGCATTCCTAGCTTTTCCTATCTTTGACTGTAATGTCTATTTCTCCGTCAATGAAAACAGCTTTCCCTGATTCACACAGCCTAAATTTCATTCGTTTCACTTAAGCGGCTTTGATAGGCCTCCTAATCAATTAAAACTCCGCTGCCCAACATTGTTGAAGCATTTCGAAGTAATCTGTCTAATAGATTTTTTTCTCGCTTGGTCTCTCCATTGATCTCGTTAATTTATTTTTTTTTCTCCTTGAAACTTTGGTTTATTTTTTTACATGTTTTCTTTTTGTTTGTTTGATAACATTATCTTCCTAATATACATGTAAATAATAATAGAAACAAAGTCCTTGTTAAACTAAAACATTTGAAGCATTACTTTAATTCATTACTTTTCTAATCAATATACAATGAAAAAATTTCTAGAAGATACAAATAAATATAAATGATGAGGTCAAATGATTGACATTTATACCTCATTTTGAATAAGAATGATAATATCCCTTCTAGTCTCTCCATATTTTTAGAGATTATCCATACGATAGGATTTTTTTTTTTTTTCAGGTTCCTCTTGGGCATGTAAATGTACTGACACACACTCAAGCTCTCAGCTTGATTAATGTTCGGTCACAATTTTTTAAATTAATTTATAAATATATATTTTTTTTAATTTGAAGGTTAAATAAATCAAATTTGAACACAGTCCAACATGTTTATTAATGTTCAAGAACAAGATCATTTGTTGTTCAATACATAATTTATTAGATATTTTATACTTAAATATTACATTAATTAAAAAGGGACATTTACATATCATTGAATTCAAAAAAATTTATATATTTGTTAATCTCATTTTTCACTCAGCTTTTTCTAACCTTTTATCCAGTCTCATTGAGACAAAAGACCTCCATTCTTATTTCACTAGATGACAACATTAATATCAAATAAGCTATGATCTAAACCCTACTAGAGATGAATCTCAAACTAAACCCTAATTTAACTATTTTAAAATTTATCTAAACAAAATTAAGATCAATTAAGCAAAAACAGAAGCACATATAACCAACTTCCACTAAATCCTAAAATTGACCTAAAAAAATCATTTTAACTAATATGAACACAAAAATTATTGTTTCTTCCACAGATCCTTGTATCGGTTGAAAATTCATTCTAAAAGTTGCATGATGTTTTTTATGACAAATAAAGACCGTATAAACAAGTTTAACGATTACATAACTCAATTAATAGGTAAATATTTTTTCTTTAAATGTTCATGCTGGATAAATAGTTTATGCACCCTAGAATTATCATTTTTTTCACAGCCAATCCAATGACCAGAATTCCATTTTTTTAAGTTCTTTGATGTTTATATTGACATATAAGAAGCATGTAAACCGGTCTAATGATGATTGGAGATACTTGCCGTGTAAAATTTTAAATTTTGGGTCTTCATACATGGCAAATGGTCGAGCGTAAATTTTTTTTCACTAACTCATATTTTTCAAAACGAACTGTGTGAGTGCATCCAAATCGTTGAAATCCTTTTAATGAATCCATTAATTTCTTTCAAAATGGAGTTTGATTGGGGCTAGTTAATATTATATTAATCAACATAATAATTTCAATAATAAAAAAGAATAATCCCAATAATTAACATAAAATAAAGTTAAATAAAAATCAAACTTCTAGTAAGTGATTGTGAGCTAAAATAACTTATTTTAATCAATTAAAACCTATTAAAAAATATAAACTCGAAATCCACCAAAATTTTTTCTCTCTTGGGGTGAAGCCCATTCTTTAACCTGAAATATCTTGAGATTGGCATCACTTTGATCAAAGCTAATTGCACTTGTATGCTCTCTACATTTTTTGAACTAAATAAACCAAGGTCTAAATTTTGGCCATAATTACCCCTAACCATTAATAACACCTAGCCACTTTAAATTAAAATATCTTGAGCTAGAGGTTATTCCCTTCATAAAATCTAATTGCGCCACTGAATTACTTGTATTTTCTCTTTCAAATGATTTTGGGTTTTATGTTTAACTATAACCACCATAATCACCCATTTCAAATTCCAATTTTCTTACCCCATTTTGAATTTTCCCTCAAATCCTTCTTTACTGCATCCTCCAAAACTTTCCCACACTTAAGCCCTCACCCAACCAAAAATCTCATTGTCTTCTTCCCATTCGCTTGACCAAAACGAGCCCTCCCCTCCAAAACGAGCCCTCCCCTCTCCTCTTCTCTTATCATCTTCAAACTGATCCCCTTTGGTCTCTCTTTCCTCTCCCTCTCATTCCTCCACTAAAGTCAAGGCCAGTCCATCATCCAAACAAAGAGTTTTATCTATTCTAGCCAATTCAAATTATAGTCTCACTAGTCTCCCATTTCAATAAATAGCATGGATTGATCTTGTAGGATTATGATGGTGATTTTCTTACATTTCTTTCTAATTTCTTTTTTTTTTCTCCTTTTTCTCATTTCCTATCTCATTAGCATATCTTCTTCACTATAATTCTCATCATTTCTCTACCTAAACACAACCCATGCCTAACATCCCATCCTCACCCTCATTTCTTACTTCCTTTTTTTGCTCTTGCTCTACCTAAAACCTTTATCACTTCCCTCAACTTTAGATTACCTAAATCCTAAATACTTTCCTCACCCTTAGCCTAACCAAAAGTCACTTCTTTCCCTCACCCTTAGCCCATAAAAAACTCACTTCCTTTCCTCTCCTTTAACCTACCTTAATTCCTATTCCTTCCCTCACCCTTAGCCTACCCAAAACTCACTTCCTTCCCTCACTCTAGGCACTACCCAAAACCCTCTTCACTTCTTCTAACCATAACCTAACCAAAATTTACTAACTTATCTCAACCTTAGCATACTCATAACTTACTTTCACAAACACATAGCCTACCCAAAACTTATCAATCCATCTCCTTTCTCTCTTTCTTACCCTTAGCCTACCTGAAACCCTAATTCCATAGACACTTTCTTCCTCCCTCACCAATACCTAAAATCATGGTCCCATACTGATGTACCAAAAATTTGTTTGATTTTCACATATATTTTATACTCATTTTTGGTGATATTGTACTATAAAGGAGAGTATTTTCATGTTTTGTTGCAGGTATGTTGATTTTTGGCATTTGGAGTAAAAAGGAAGAAAAAAAGAAAGCAATTTGGAGTCAAATGAGGCATTTTTGGAAATTTCTCTAGCGTCTACGGTGCCAGGATGGGCACCAACAACGCTAGCATCCGGAAAGGGGGGTAGAAATCTGGACTGTGTTATGGTGCCGACGGTGCCAGGATCGGAGCCGATGATGCCATTTGACATAGCCTGGGAGCCGACGACACCCAATTCCTATGCCGATGGCGTCCATGATGGTTAATTGCATATTTTTGGCAGATTTAATGTATTTGGATGATTTTTGGAAGGTTGCTTGAGGCATTCTTGGGGAATTCATTTCTACAGTATATTAGAGAGCTTAAATGCCAGAAAAGAAGAGAAGGAAGGAGAAAGAGTAGAGAGTGCGTGGAGTGAGTATAAGGTGTGTAGAAGTCAGTGTAAGTGTTGATAGTCGCTGTAGAGTCTTGTCTAGTGTGAGTATTTAGTGTTGTTGTAAGAAGAGAAGGGGATTCAAAGGAACTTCAATGGATTTGCTTTGGGGAAGAGTTTCAGATAAATTGTGTTTATTAATTTTTGTTTGTATGAACTTTCGTTTATGTATAAAATTCGTGTTTTGTTGTATATTCTTTACGAATTTTGAGTAGATTTCTTTTTCCTTCTGCAATATGGTAAAATGAGGAGATAGACTGGATATGCAATTAAAATTTTAAATAATTTTAATGATTTTACACTTAGTACTTCATTTACTTTTCAATCTGACCAATTGAAATATTAAAATTTATTGTGAAATATATGATTCGAAAGGACTATGCGCTCTACAAGAAGGTGAGAATCACATTCAATTCCATCAATGAGAATCTAGTCCATGGGGTTAAGTACAAATAAATAGGGTAATAAACTTTATTGAGCATAGAATTGGAGACTTTTAAGATGATAGACTAAAATCCCCAATTTGGTTCTAGTGTTTGGAAACAAAGGCGAGAGTTAGCCCTAGACAAGGGGGAAGTTGGAGCTCTGGAGTGAGAGCCGGTATCCTCCCAGCCTCACCATGGATTTAGGCACTAAAACTAAGATTAGCCAATGTCCTTTATGTACTCGGAAGAGGGTAAAGAATATAATTGGTCCTCTTTGGCACAATACAATTTCCAACAATCTCAATCTTTCACTAACTATAACCTCATTGTAAGAGGAAGGATAATTTCTCTAACTTGAACTTTTTGTTACAAAATAGTTAAACTTTCTTTAGAATTATTAAATGTACTTTGAAGTTTAGAAAGTAATTTGGTAAACTTAGTTCAATTATCAACCTTTAAATATTTCCTACTTGTGTTTGTCGCTTTAAATTTTATATAGTTTGAATGTTGTATTTTAGTGCAACTATCATAAATTTACACCTTCTGTGTATTACTTGAGTGATGTCTATACTTGCATATGCATCATTGTGACTATATAAAAATAGAACCGTCAGCATCACGTTTTTAGCGCCATTGCTGGGAAATTAACAGTAAATTTAGTAGCTTTTGAAAGACTTTTGTTTGATCTATAGAACTTATATTTGTGTTATTGCTAACTTTTATGTGTGTTGATTGTCTTTGTTTATGCGAGTATTGGATCTAAAGATTTAATATCTTGTGACCCAGAGTTAGAACATATTATTAGAAAAAATAAAAAACAATAAAAAGAATCTGAAAATTTGAACAAAATGGCGAACATCCTAGATAATCAAAGAATTGAAAATGAACATCAATAGAGACCATTAAGAGATTATGCTAACCCTACAACAGATGAAATTCACTTAACTATTAAAAATCCTGATGTTGCTGCTAATTCATTTGAGCTTAATCCTACTATTATCCAGATGGTACAAAATAATTAGTTTGGGGGAACACCTAATAAAGATTCTAATTTACATCTTGCTAGTTTTTTTAAATTGTGTGCTACTTTTAAATATGATAGAGTGTCGAATGACGCTGTCAGACTTAGATTTTTTTCCTTTTTCATTAAAGGATAAAGCTAAGGTGTGGTTAAATTCTTTAGAATCTGGATCTATCAAAACTTGGGAAGAACTCTCTCAAAAATTTTTGGCTAAATATTTTACACCTTCAAAAACTGCTAAGCTTAGGAATGATATTACATCTTTTTTTTAGTTCGAAGGAGAATCAATATACGAAGCTTGAGAATGATTTAAAGATCTCCTCAGAAAGTGTCCACACCATGCTGTACCAGATTGTTTAATAATTCATACTTTTTATAATGAATTAATTGGATCTCTTTAGTCTATTATTGATGCTGCTACTGGTGGATCATTAATGTCAAAATCTTTTGATGATGCATATTCTTTAATAAAGGAGAGAACTATTAATAATTTTCAATGGCCCTCTGAACGGGTAAATCTAAAACAGTAGCTAGTATTCATAATTCTGATGCAATATCTATTTTGGCTTCTCAAATTACTTCAATATCAAAGAAAATATATCAATTTGGAATGAACTATTCTTAAATGCCTCTTGTGTTAGAGGAAAATTCATTGGGACAAATAATGAAATCTTAATCATCTTATGAGACTTTGAATGCCATAAATAACAGAACCAATTATCCCTATTTTAATCATTATAATCCTGGTTGGAAGAATCACCCTAATATAAATTGAAATAATAATAAAAATTTAGTGAACAATTTGGGAAATTCAAATAATCAAGGAAATCCTAACTATAGATTGTATTATCCTCCAGATTTTATCTGTAACTCACAAGTGAAGGAGAAAAATTTTCTATTGAAGAATTCGTATTAAACATTAGGAATCAATTACAGATTTAAGGTAATCAACTACAAATTCAAGGAGATGCTATTAGAAAGATTGAAAATCAATTTGTACATATTGCGACTGCACTTAGTAATAGGTCTTGAGAAATTCTTCCTAGTAATGTCAAAATTAATCCAAAAAATCAAATAAAGAGAAAATTAAGCCTATTTAACTAAGAAGTTGAAAAGAATTGGAAACAAGAGTACAAAAATAAATTGAAACTAAAAAGGAAAGGGTGTAAATTGAAAAGGGAAATGATGATATATATCCAAATTTAGAATATCCAATTAAATCAATTAAAATTACTGTAGAAAGACCTCCACCACCATTTCCTCAAAGATTGAAATAACAACAGAGAGATAAATAATTTTAAAATTTTTAGAAATCCTTAAAAACTAACTATTAATATTATATTTATTGAAACCCTAGAACAAATGCTAAATTAAGTGAAGTTTATAAAAATATTGATCCCTGAATATTTACCCTTAACGTTTTTCACTTTATATTTCTTTCCAATGATATTATCTCTTTCTTTGCAACAGATGTCGAAAACTTGACTCTGAAGCAAATAAGAAATATTTTATAATTCTTTTATAATATTGGATTCTACGCAAGTATACGTATCATTTTTCAAGTAATAGAAGACTATCCGATTAAGCCCTGAGATATCAAACCCACAGAGAAATGACTAAAAATATAAAGAAATAAGAAAAATAAATTTTTATTTTTTAAATTGATTTTGTAAAGTATGTTTTAAAATAGGTAAAGAAAGCAATTAAAATTAACAAGATTACTAAACGATATGAAAGCAATGAGAATAAAATATATTTCTCCTTTTTAATGAATCAGTAATATTTGTGGAATTTTGTTGTGGAAGTATTAAAATGTGTTGTGCCAAATAAGAGGAAATATATTCTTTACCCTTGCTTGGTTCTATAAAGAACATTGGTTAATTTGAAGCTTTGAAATTTTGTAGATGGGTTAGGCCGGGAAGATATCAGCTCTCACTCTATAGTTCCCTCGATTCCCTCCACCTAGGGGCTAACATCTCATAACAAAAATTTTTACCTTAAACCAAATTAGGGGGCTTTAGCCTGTCACTCTAACGTCCACTAATTTTACTCTCCATTAAAACATATCTCCCTATTTATTTGCTCTCAATTATATGAACTACAATTCTCATCCACATAATTACATGTGATTCTTTCCAATTATTGATTGAGATAACGCAGCATTAGATCTTACATAATCTCCCATCAAATTTTAACATCTTAATTAGCCAAATCAAGAAGTAAATAAGTACAAGGAAATAAATCATCACAACTTCTTCCAACATTAAACTTATATACTTCACACAACTTTCTTCCATAATTTAATTACATTATCATTTAAAAGGAAAAAGATAAAGAAAACTACTCATAACTCATGGAGAAAACACAAACACAACTTGATTTGAAAGTATAAATCATAGTGAAAACACAATAATTTTTACTTAAAAACCAAATGTAAAAACAAAGATAAACACTTATATGAAAATCCTCTCCACAAGACTCTGAAAGTTCCTCTGAAATTTTGCTATCCACAATAAGACTCCACAGAGGTTGGTGCCCAACTCTATGGATTAACTCTCCTATGTTCTAATACAAAATATGCTAAAGTAAAGTAGAAGAGTATAGAAAATTTGATGAGAAGAAGGCTCTCCTTCTTCCTCTTTCCCTGGAATCAACTTCAAGCTTTTATCAAACTTTTCCCACCAAGATTTTCTTCTAAACTCTTCTCATCGGTGTGGCGCCCCATTTTGATCTTCAAGTATTCATTTTTAATAATTCTCCAAAAGGTGCTTTGGTGTCTCTTCAAAATATGTCCAGATTCAATGTTTCTACCAAGAATGCATCCAATCTGTTCAAATTATAAATGAATTTTTGCGCTGATGGGAAGTTAACAAAGTAAACCAAAGGATGCTTCAAAAACCCCTTTAAATTTGCACCAAAATCAAGTAAAATTCATCATTTTAATTGCGGCGCCTATGCGTCAGCCATCTAGCGCATAGGCGCTAGAGGCCAATTTTGTACACCTTCAAATTTTTTGCTCCAAATTTGATTCTTTTTTGTTCCTTTCATCACAATTAGTCATTTTAATCATACCTGTAAGAAAAACATAAAAATACCTTCCATTAAAGTGCAATATCATCAAAAATAGGTATAAAAATGTGCTTAAAAATACTATATATTTTAGGTATATCAAAATCCCCCAAACTCAAAATGTTACTTGTCCTCAAGTGACAATAAAATCATATAAAAATCAAGCATGAAAATTATGTAAATGAGTTTCTTTAAGAAGGTTCTAAAATTTTGTTTTATAAATAAAATAGTCCAATTTAGAAAAAATTTTAGTAAATGAGACCAACTTAAAGTTTAGAAATTTCTTAAGTACAGGTTCATGAAAATTTTAAGTTCCTATCTAATTTAGAAATACTTGTAGATTTTTCAAAATATAGGATTTAAACATTTTATTTTCCTCACTTAAAAATTTTTATTTGAAAATAATTTTACTCACTATATTATAGTCTTAAGCATTAAATTTTCTCAAAACTTATATTTTAAACTTTAGGTATGGAACAAATTTTTGATTAGGCCCTTAAATCCTCAAGCTTCTCCTCCCTTTCCATTTCTCTTTTTTTTCTCTTATTTATTATTTTTTATAAGGGAAGGATTACTGTATCTGGATAGGCCTTTAGTGATTTTGAATTCCACCGTTCCATTTAAAATAAAGGTCTGATATATATATCTTTCACTTAAAAGTCATAACAACAGTGTTGAAAATTATTTTTCAATAAAATAAATTTATGTTTTGAAAAGTAAAAGTCAAATCTTCTATCTTTCCAAAAATACAACATTTCTTACTAAAGATAGTTTAACTATATTTATCATTTCTTTAGTAAGAAAATTTTAACTTTAGAATTTTCATTATTACTATAAATTTTAACTAAATTCTCTTATTCATTTCTATATTTAAAATTTTGCTCCCCTAATATAACTTCATATACATAATTATTTTCAATCAAAAATCAAATTTCATTATAAGTATTCTTGAGAGAAAATAGAATTTTAGTTTTCAATAATTTATATTTTCTTGAGAATAAATAGAATTTTAGTTTTCAAAAATTTATATTTAAAAGTCCCCCAAACTTTAAATTTTTAGTTATGATTAAACATTTAAGCATAAAAAATGATACATGGGTATAAATTAAAAACTAAAATAACATGCTAGCAGGAATTTTCATATCCTAAATATGTAAGAATAACAGTTTAAAAATAAGAAGTAAAAAGAAATTAAATTCAGTTTTTCAGTTCAGTTTTTTTTAATAAAATAAAAACTTCAAAGGACTTCTACAGTAGTGTAGGTTTTGAAAAAAAATACATACCAACTTTAAAATGACTAAAATCACAACAACATTAGATAATATATGGTAGCAGATTTTAAAAAGTTTAAACATGCAATTTAAATAGTGGTTTCTAATAGTGTTCTAAATTTTCCTAGCAGTTTTGGAATTAAATTACACACTACTAAAAACTCAAACACTAGATACACATTTAAAACATTTACTACCACATACATATCACAAGCATACATCATAAAACATCAATTCATCACAGAAACATATGAATGCATAACAAAAATAGTATAGCTACAGTCTACACCATATCAGAGTTCATATCAAAATACAATAACAAATAAAACTGTAGACATCATAAAACACAGATACATACATCACAAATTCAACAACACAAAAAATAGATCCTAGTCATCATCCTCATCATCATCATCATCTTCATTCCAGTCTCTAGATGGCACATAAGATATATAAAAAGGATGAGGGGGCATCTCAGCACTGTGATCACCTCTAATCACTCTGTCCATGTACTACTGATAATTCTCCTCATACTCATCATGTTTTACAATATATCTTTCAATATTCTCTATCTTACCATCCATATCTATAACATGTTCTCGAGTAAGACTCACTTTCTTTAAAATCATCTGTAATAAAATAGTTTGTGAATCTCTTGAAAATGATGCATGTGAAGTAGAAGCTCGAGAAGTAGAGGCAGCAGAAGCAAAAGCACTACAAGCTCTAACAGGTCCTCCGTTCTAGCAAAATACTGAATGCAAAGTGTAAGTGTTTACATTTACACTGGAAATTAGTTTAAGTAGATGAAGGACTTCTTCCCATGTTTCAAACTTAACACCAGACCGCTCACAAAGCGATTGAATCAGAGAAGCAAATCCCATACCTGCAGTAGTATCAGCTCTGGCACAGTTCAAAACATAATAAAAAGTAATAGCTCAAATTTCTAAAGGCTTTCCCTGCAAGATACAATGGTTCAGAACAACTCTTTCTCTCGTTACTTCACTAACATGACTTGAAGGCAACAACTTTAATGAGATAAAGTAATGTCATGCCTTTGAGGTGGCATTCAACTTAGTGGCCTGAAAATTAACTCTTCTTTCATTTGTTATCTTCCATAACCCTCTTTCATCAGTAAGAAGACATTATCTCATCTAACTCTCCCTCAGAAGGATGATAATTGGCATAAAAACAAAACTTATCAGGAGGTAATCGGTAAAAAGTATTAATTACCCCAGGCGAAAAATCTAGTTGTTGACCTCTAGCTATCACCATATTGTCTTCTGTAGCTGAAAAGTTTGCATAAAAATCTCTAACAATAGAAACAAAAGCTACAGTGGAGAAGCAAAAATAATTTTCCTAATTCCTTCAAGCAATCATCTCCTCAATATCTCCTCCTGGCTTACTAAGAACTCATTCAGGAATCAATTTACGCGACGAAAGTGCGTCGACGTATCTATCCTTTGCTCTAGAATTGACAAATTTGTTGGAATCAAATTTCGCCTCCTCTCTCGATCGCTTTGACTTTGGATCCATTTCTAAAAATTCTCAATTAATTCACCATAAATTCCAAAATCAAACTAAACTCACTAAATTTAACTTCCAAAGTTAATTTCCACTATATCCAAGAAATTTCTCATGCTTTTCCTCAAATTTTCACCATGAATAGTGATTTTCAATTTTTCAATAATGTACTCAAAATACATGGTGAAAATAAAAAAAATTTTACTTAGGTGAAGTGCTCATTCCTTAAGGAACTCGTTTCTAACCAATTTTGGCAAAATTGGCTCTTAAACGATCAAATTTAGTGATGCCCTAGTCTTCTATTTCATGAAACCGAGAGGTTGAAGGTGATGGTGGGTTAAAATGGAAAAATTTCAGGTTTCTAACTGTAGAAAACTGATTTTTGCGAACTGACGCCTATGCGGAGAGCATACGGCGCATAGCCTCGAAAATTGGCTCTTAAGCGCCAATGGTTTAGCTCTTAGCTGCCAGTGCCCAAATTTTGACAATTAATTTTAATGGCACAAAATCACTTAGTTAATCTCCCTTAATAACTTTTAATACTTAATTCTCCCCATAAACTCTTATAATACTCAAAATTTCCATCAATTCCAAACAAATTTTACACAAACACAAACTTATATTAATAAAAAACTACACTTATCACAAACTAAAAATTTCTATCCAAACATTTTGGATGAAATTCCCCAATACATGAGTTCATAAGACATTTCATAAACATAAACTTACATCATTAAGATGTAACAAACTTCAAATTAAAGTGCAACAAAGCACAAACATTAATCACAAACAAAAAACACTTAACACAGAAAACTAAATCAAAAGACTACACTTAATTTAATTCGAATATCCAGTAGGTGGAATATATCCAAAATCACCATAATTTGTAATTGAACCATCTGGAATGTAAATCTGATAAAATGGGCAATGATTAAAAGATCTTACATCTTCTTCTTCTTCTAACCATTTGTTCTTCAGATACATCGCTCTATTTGCTTCTTCCACATAACTTGTATGACTGAATTGCATTTTGAGTTGCCATCCAATATGCGCTAAATGAGCGCTAGTTTCATTTACCTTTGCTTCAATTGACTCCACATCGGCTTCAATCTTTGCAATCCTTTATGCAATTCCTTGAATACTAACTGCTAGGAATCCGTTGAAAAACTCTAGCGCACTTTCACTAATAAACTTCTTCTTATTGGATTCCTCCTTCTTCTTAACTTTGCTCTCCCAAGAAGACATTTTTGCACTCAAAATACTTTCCTTTAGACTCAGGAATGAATATAAGAACTGGGACAAGTATTCCATTAATTTAGGGCCTTTTTATAGACTTAGAAAGGCACAAAACCTATTCTAGATGTGTTAAAACTCCTCATTAACTCTAAAAACCACTTACCCACGACTTAGGCATCTAGAAACCTTGTTTTCACGTTTTTTGTAACTCTGACTCCTAAGCTCCAATCTGCGGCACATAGCCGCCAGTGCTCAATTTTACACAAGTTTGCTAAATGTCCATATCTTCATTCTGACTCCTCTAAGTCATCAAATAAGGTCCAAATAACACCTCTATAGAATATAAACTTCAAATTACTACCACATAATCATAAAACCAAACTAAACAGAGCACACTGTTGACCTCAATTTTGGTGAGGTCTTTTGCTTCTCTCTTTAGTACTTAGGATCTAGCCTTAGGCTTTTTCTTTGACTAATCTTAGAGGACTAGAAATGAAACCCACCATTTAGAAATTCAAACTACTTCTTAACTCCTCGCAAACCCCACAAGCTTGATTGTAGACCCCTAATCACCTAGAGGGTTGAAATCAAATGTGGAGGTTTAAAGGATGAGTTCCCTATAGGACTTTTTGGCCTTAGGAATACCCTGGATGGCCTAGTCTGGTGAGAGTTGACTTACACATACACTACACTCTCACACACATTCCAAGTCCTAAAATCACACTCTCACCCAACTTGACTTCCTGACTCATGTAGGTAATTCATATGGATGGTCCTTAACCCCTAAGCCCCTTGCTAAGAGGGTTAGGAACAACATAGTGAATGCCTCAAATGAGTCCTCTCATGGCTCATATGGGCTTAATATGGCTTCATGGCTCAACCAAAATGATTCCATTCCACTCACACTTGATCAATCTTCATTTTTTCAAAATTTCAGTTTTTGACCCCCGGGGCCCCGGACCCACCAAATCAACCAAATACCCTTGAAATGACCCAAAATTTGCAAAATTACCTAAATTACCCAAGATTCCTCAAAATTAATCCTAAACACTTCCCACCACTCAAATTGACCATCTTTGGCCAAAAATACCAAAATTTCCAAAATACCCCTAAACCCCCCAAAATTACCAAAATACCCTTTTACCCCAAAAATCCAAAAATTCTAAAAATTCCCAAAAAATTTCAAAAAATCCCAAATATTCTTAATTTCATTTTGTTCAACTACACCATGGGCCAATTTTACCAATTTACCCCTTTTACCAAAACCCCTAATTTGACCCATTTTTTAACCCTAGTGAAACCAATGTCAAACCAAACCACCCCAATTTACCTCAATTTTGGTCCAATTCAATTCTAAACTTCAATTCAATATCACCAATATCAATTTAGACCACATCCAAGTCCAATTTGATTGACATTTGGGCCCAATTCTAATTTGGGGCTTAAGGCCCAATTTTGACCCATGACCCAAACCCAACCCAATTCAACTCCAATTAATCCCAAATCTTTTCCTAAACCTTCCTAATATCCCAAAAAACAAAATACTAACAAGATTTGCCCCAAATTTGAACCTAAACTCCACCCAAACCTAACCCAAAGTCAAAATCCCCATTTTTGGCCTAAACCCAAACCTAACCCAAATGGGCCCAAATCCCTAAATTATAGCCCAATCAAAATTGAAAACTCTTTGTAACACTCCCATAAACATTTCCCAACATTAATTTTACATCAAATTCAACCTTAGCTCAACCTTAACCCAAGTTAGCCCAATTTGCTCCACCTTGGCTCCTTTACCAAAAAAGCCCAAATTCAATCCAATTCTACTCTAAATCACACCAAATTGATTCCAAACCATTCATGAAACAACCCTAAAATAAACCAAACATTTATTTGGGATGGTCTTTCACAAAATTTACATCCACCAATTTGTTTTAAAACATAAAAGGCCCTCTTCCATGAAGCCTTTAAAAGCCCATCTTCACCAAAGTTCAAAAGCCCAAAATTCATTTTAAAGCCCACATTAAATTTCCCCTCATCATCCCTTTGATTTAAATCACTCCCTAAGTTTCAAATTCATCATGAAATTATCCTAAATGAAGCCTCATGTCAATCTCCCCTAAAATTATCAAAAATCCCAAAATCCTTTACTCATGCAAGTAAGCCAAGCCATCCCTAAGCCATGAGCAAGCCTTGGAGCCATGCACAAGCCACATGAAGCCATGGGAGAGCTTTCCACCTGACCAAACCATTAATGGCAAGAAGAGAGGCCCCTTTCTTAAGCCTTCCTTAAGCTTTCTTAACCTCATCCATGATACACACTAAACCAAGTTAGCCACCTAATCCTTGATAGAGACTACACCATTTCCTCTTGGCTGACCTAAATGAATCTTTTCAGCCTAGATCCAGGCCTTGGGTGGTGCACCAAGCCCAAAACCATGGGTTGACCCATTTGAACCCAAAATAACCTTCTCCCTATGCCATTTCATTCCAACTCCTTTACACATGTCCAAAGCCAATTGTTGGCACCAAACTCAAGCCCTGACAACCCTGAGGGTGACCCATGCCTGGCCGGCCAGCCACCACAGCTGCCAGAAACCACCAGGCCGAGAGGCATAATTTGAATTAAAAATTCAATTTGAATTAGCTGACTTGTCCCAACCTAAATGGCCATTGTAGCTGTTCTTCCCTTGCCCTGAGCAGTTGATCGAAGCCCTCAAACCTCCCTAGGAGGCCCTCCAGCCACCTCTATTTAAACCTACTCATCTCTCGGCCAAATAGGGTGTTGAACAAAACCTTACCAAAACTCTGCCAAAATCACTCCAGATCCCTCTCCAGACATAGAGAACTTGATCCCCAGCCGAAATCCGGCCTCAAACCCTCTCTCGTGAGTCCAATTTTGGAGTTGAAATTCAAGCCCAAAACCAGGACACTTCACCACAGTGAGCCAATCTTCAAATTGATTGACTCTACACCTTCACCAGACCAAGAGGAGAAGCTCCCCAGCAAAAGCCCCCTCACCAGGTCAGCCATTGCTTCCAACCTCCAAGCTTTGTGATCGGCCTTGGTCACTTTTGTACCTAGGCATTTCCCCAGAGCAAGAGACTTCATCTAGAGCTTGCTTGGACTCAATCGAAGGTGACACAACCCTCAGATCGAAGCTTCACTTCTCTGAGCAAAGTTATGAACTCACTCTTCCTCCCGAGCTCCTAGAGATTCTCCATTTAGTTTGAGTTGATTTCAATGCACCTTAATAGATGTGTTCGTCTCTTCAAGACGAATCGATAGAGTATAAGAACACAAAAATCCATGGAGAATCGAGTGAGATCTTAAGGTTTTAGTGTGGACAGTCACGGGTGCACACCAGTCGGAGACGAAGACCAGGAGCCGTTGGATCGCGCGTATATCGAGCGGATGGTCGAGATCAAGTCGGACAGTGCAATGGTACGTGAATGGCGGGCCCCCGTAGCGCTGACTCAGATGGCGGCGCCGAATCACGGAGCGACACATGGGCTTTCGATCCGGATGAGGATGACGCGGCGCCGAGTCGGATAAGTAGAAAATTAGGATTTTTTTTTATTTATTTAAATACCAGAACTTCAAAAATTCATATCTTTGTATAGAAAAATTACAATAATAAAAGAAAAATACCCTCTTGCTCACTGAACAGAGGAGAATAATGTGGAAAAGAAATGAAGTTAATTGGATGAGTATTTTATTTTTAATAATTTATTTACTATTTCCAATGTTTTGATTCTCCATTTGCATAGAAAATTCACCATGGCATGAGACCATAGGGTTTTTGAAGCTCTGATCTTGGGAACATTCCCTGAATTTTTCAAAGTCAGAGGCCATCTCTGTGAAAAGTTATTGATTTTTCAAGTTCATGTCACTGTTTTAGGTTTTTTAATTCCAATAATTAGCATGTTGTAAAAATAAATTCTAGGAAAATTTGGTGGTGTTTCTTAGTACTAGGGGACTTTATGAAAATATATTTTGAGTTAATTCATTCATAATAACCTTAATTGGCCTAAACTCCCAAAATTTAATTTGAATTAATTAGGGTTAACCACACACCAAATTGACTTTAAAACAATTCTCCATTTCTCTTTAGGGTCAGGGGAACCTTACATAAAATTTTGAAATCAATTGGACTTGGTTAACCCCACCAAATGGATTGAGTAAGCCTCATAAGCAAAATGGAACTTTAAAAATTCATAACTCCAAAAAATAATTTTCAAAAATTCACAAAAATGATTTTGGAGCTTATTTGATATCAGGGGAGTTCAAGAAAATTAAAATTGGAATTTTCTAAAAAAGTTGATTTTTCACAATATTTTAATATTTTAATAATTAAAAAATAATAAAAATCACAAAAATATTAAAAATCATAAAAATGTCACATTTTGACCCCTAATCACCTAGGAACAAACCAAATATTTTTCCTAAGTCCTTAGGATAAAATATTGAATTTTAAAGGCTTAATGTAATTCTTAATATTAAAAAAATGAATTTTCAACCTTTTTCACTAAACTAATTCTAATAAATCAAAGAAAAATTAGAAAATTATGAAATTTATTTCTCTGGACTCCATGAGGTTAGAGAAATTTAAGAAAAATATTAAATCTATTTTTCAATTTTCATTTTATTTTAAAATTAATTAATACTCTAAAAATCAAAATAATTATAATAAATAAAATATAATTCAAAAAATCACCAAAATTGGTCCAAGTGGTCCTCTAGTTATTAGGAACATCCCATAATTTTCTTAAGCATAGAAACTTTACCTTGGTCATGTTGTTGAATTTTCTTTGAAAACCCCTATTTTCTACTAAAAATAATTATATAAATAAATTAAATTTAGAAAAATCACATTTTTTCCTCTAATGTCTTAATTGACATATGAGTGAAGTCACATAAAAATTTCAAACTCATTTGAGCTCAATTTAGTGAGTTATGAAATAAATAAGCCTAAAAGGGCATAAAGGTAATTAAAGAATTTTAACCCTTAATTAAAACTTTAGGTTTAATCAAAATGGAGGGTAAAATATTTGATTTTAACTTTCTCTTGGATGATAGAATCTTAGGGAAATTAAAAGGGTAGAAACCCATTAAACACTTTGAAAATATGAAAATGAAACTCTAATTAATTAAATAATTTAAATTTTTGGAAAGAATATATTTAAAATTTGGATTATTAAAATAAGGATATTATTAAGAGGATATTTATTCTTTAATTTAAAAATAACTAAATAAGTCACTTCAATAATATTTAGTTCTTAATTAAAAATTAAAATAATAATTAAAACTAAATAAAATAAAAATTAAAAGAAGATAACCCTTAAATGAATTAAAGCTTAAAATGTTAAAAGGTCCAATAATTAAAATCAAATTTAAAGTCTTGGAATTAAATTAAATTAAATTAATTTAAGTCAGGTCAAAGTTTAAATTAAATTAAATTAACACCTTAACAATTAAATTAAATAAAATTTAAAATATTTAAATTAAAATTAAAATAAAATTAAATTAAATTAAAATTAAATTAAATTAAAATTAAAATTAAATTAAATTAAAATTAAATTAAAATTAAATTAAATTAAAATTCAATTAAATTTAAATTAAAATTAAATTAAAATTAAACAAAAATTAAATTTAATAAAATAAAATAAAATAAAATTAAATTAAATCAAATTAAATTAAATTAAATTAAATTAACATCACTTAACAACAAACCTAAATGAAATCATTAAGAGTTAAATCAAAACATATCAATAATTTCAACACCTCTTTCTATCTAAGTAAATTTAAAACATAAACATCAATCTGAAATACTAAGATAATTGAAAGTGTAAAGATTTAAATTAAATCTAAAATAATTTGAACACTATTCCAAAGTTAAAATTATTAATTAAAACCCCATAATTAAATTAAATCACTTTAAATCATTAACTCAAACTTTAAATTAAGAATGATTAAAATTCTTAACAACCCGAATTGCCCTTAAAGGCTTTTAATTATTATAACTCTTAAATAGAGTATTAAGAGAAGTGTCACTTCACACATAAGATATTCAAATGTCCTAAGTTCACTGAGCAAGAAACAAAACAAAATTAAACACTTCCTCAATACGATGGGGTGTTTTAGAAGAATAATTGAATTTAATTGTTCTTTGATGAAGAAAATCATCCTTAAACCAAACCAACAACCTAGATGTCATAGGAAATGACTAGCAATAAGATTAGGATCCTGGTAGACAACCAAAACCCTTTCCCTTAGCTTTACCTAGGTATTTCTTACAAAAATATGTTTAAATGCTCTAACATGTGTTTTAAGTGCAGCTTGGGATCACGGGAAGACCCTCCAGGTACGCTTTTATTTTATTGCAATTTACTTTGTTGCAATTTACTTACATGCATTGTACTTTACTTTTTCTTGCATGATAAACAAGATTGTTGCAGGAAAACTAAAACCTTTAGGATAGCCACAAAACCAAAACCAAAACTAAATTAAAAGTCACCACAAGATAAAATTCACCGCCACAACATTCCAAAATATAAAACAACTCAAAATTTAATCACAAACAAAACAACAAAACTACAATTGCAACTAAATTAAAACGTCTCGTCGAATGATCAGGAATACCTCAGATGATGTAACCCTCGTGTTGCTAACGGGATTTCCCATGGTCTAAATGAAAGTGTAGAACTCATTTAGTTGAGTTTAGCAAATTCATACGGACTAAGTGAATTCGATGAAAATAACGATGCTTGGGATGACGGAACGCGTGGGATCTTAATCGAGTTCGTTTAAACAACTTTAAGATTTGTTTAAATTAAAATATTAAAAAAAACACTTGGATTTTAAGATTTTCTCTAAACCAAAACACTTCTCTCATCTCCTGATTTATGACTTCTAAAGCTAAACCTCTGCAACAATAAGGAGCTTGGAGCATGGTGGGCAGCACAGCCATCGTCATCAGCAAAACGCTGATCTACTTCAGCAAAACTTTCTTAAAATTAAATAACCAAGCCATAGGACTCCGAGGTAGTTTGCTTAGTGCAACATAAATCCTCAACTCTTCGTTAGGCATTTGCATGATCATGTCATGTAAATTAAGCCCTAACCGGTCTTAGGACTCTGAGGAAGTTGATCGGTACGATATAAACCCTCATATCTTCGAGGCTGTTTGTGTGATTATATCATACAAATATAAGTCTTAATTAATTAAAATTGGTAGGATTGAAACATTAAATAAATTCTCAAATTGAAACCAAACCATAGGATAGTTTGGGAAGTTGCCAAGATTCTTCTTGGATCCTCAGCTTCTCTTACTTCTCTTCCTTTGGACTCCTAAAATAAACAGTTCCAAATTTGAGCTAATCCCTTTTGAATTTCCAAAATCCAATCCTTTGAAAACCTTAAACTTTGAAATTCTTGAGAGCAAAACCACTGATCATTATCGAGAGTTTTCTTAAATGATTCCCGTCATTTAAGATGTAATTAACTATAGGGGCTTGCCCTTAAAGGGAATTTTAAGAACCCAGGTAATATAAACCCTGCATAATTCCTTTATATTAAGCAGGGGAACTTGTCGGCTTATAAAATTGGTTCACGGACCAAACGGATGTCACAAATCTTCTAGTTTATTTAATCGAGCCCCATCATCAAGTAGTGTGTCTATTCTTCTGGATAGATACACAGCTTGTGATGTGGCACTCATTTATATAAACTATTTGGGATGTGAGATCAGTTTGACTTCATATCTTAAAATTTTCAAATTTAAAATTATTTTCAAAAATCAAATTCTACTTTCTAAATTATATATATATATTTAAATTAAATTTAAAATCTAAAATTCGCTGACAATTTCTGTAGGCGACCCCTTTTCAAAATACAACACACAAACCTAAAAATATGCCGACACACACACATCAAACTTAAAGCAAAGCACACTCATAACTATGGGTTACCTCCCACAAAGCACTTGGTTTATCATCTTCAGCATGACATACCAAGAGCTTATTCTGAGAGACCCAACATCAGATTCTCATTAGGTTTAAATTGATCGACTGAAAAATAATGTTTAAGTCTATGGTCGTTAACTTTAAATATTTTTACAGTCTTAGGATCTCGAATATCCATAGCTCCATAGGAATAAACTTTCATTACAATAAATGGCCTCGTCCCCCTGGACTTAAGTTTTGCAACACATATTTTCAATTTAGCATTATATAGCAAAAATTTTTGCCTTGGCTTAAGATTTTTAGTAAGAATCTTCTGATCATGCCACAACTTCATCTTTTCTTTATAAATTTTAGCATTTTTATAATATTCATTCCTTATCTCTTCAAGCTCATTTAATTGCAATTATATCTTTTATGTAGCATCTTTCAAATTATAATTAAACTCCTTAATATCCCAATATGTTTTATGCTCAAGTTCAACGGGTAAATGACAAGCTTTTCCAAAAATTAGCCTATATGGGGACATTTCTATAGGAGTTCTATAAGCAGTCTTATAGGCCCATAAAGCATAATCCTATTTAATTGACCAATCCTTTTAGTTTGGATTTAATAGTCTTTTCCAATATTCTTTTAATTTCACGATTGGATAATTCAACCAAACCACTTGTTTATGGATGATAAGCAGTAACAATGCAAAGATTAATATGATATTTCATTGCTAACTTTTCCATAATCGCATTTCTAAAATGGTTTCCCCCATCAGTTATGATTACTCTTGGTATTCCAGATCTGCAAAATATATACTTTCCTAATAACTTTGCAACACTTTGAGCATCACATCGAGGTAAAACAATAGCTTCTATTCATTTCGATACATAGTCTATTGTTATCAAAATGTCTATATTTCTGAAATATGGAATAAATGGTCCCATGAAACTAATCCCCTAATATCAAATATTTCACTTTCTAACATATAATTGAGGGGCATCTCATTTCTTTTAGAAATATTACCTACTTGTTGACATCGATCACAATTTTTAATATAAGCATTAACATCCTTAAAAATTTTAGGCTAATAAAATCGACATTATAAGATTTTATATGAAGTTTTATCAACTCCAAAATGTCCCTCATAATCAGAATTATGACAATTTTGAATAATTTCATAAGTTTCTTGTAATTGCACACATCTTTGAATAATTAAATCCTTTCCTTGTTTATATAAATAGGGGTCATCCCAAAAATAAGTCTTGGCTTCAGATACAAATTTCTTCCTCTCCTAGTATGTCAAACCATAAGGTAAAATATCACTAACAATAAATTTTACAATGTCAGCACACCACGGAACACACCACTCATTAACAGTGAACAATTTTTCATCAGGAAAATTTTCTTTAATTTCTTCAGCATCACATAGAGATTTTTACATTTCAAGCTTGGACAGACGATCAACAATTTGATTATCAGCACCCTTCCTATCTACTATCTCAAAATCAAATTCTTACAGAAGAAGAATCCATCTTATCAGTCTTTATTTTGCATCCTCCTTCTTCATTAAATACTTAATAGTAGAATGATTAGTATGCACCACATATTTAGTTCCAATTAAATATGATATGAACTTATCAAAAGAAAATATTATAGCTAATAACTCTCTCTCAGTAGTGGTATAATTAATTTGAGCTTCATTAAGAGTTCTACTAGCATAGTAAATTAGTTTGAAAAATTTATCACATTTCTGACAAAAAACAGCTCCAATAGCATAATCGCTAGCATCACATATTAATTCAAAAGTTTTTTCCAAGTTTGGTGAGGTGCTGTGATCAATTTTTCTTTTAATGTTTCAAAAGCCTTTAAACATTCATCATAAAAATAAAAAATTACATAATTTTCCAGTAAACAACATAAAGGTTTTGAAATTTTTGAAGACTTTAATATATCACCTGTAGAATCCAGCATGTCCTAAAAAACATCTAATTCCCCTTACATTGGTCGAGTAAGGTAAATTAGAGCTCACTTCAATTTTTGCAGAATCTACCACCATACCATTTTCTGATATACGATGTCTTAAAACTATTCCTCCTGCTACCATAAATTGACATTATTCCCATTTAAGTACCAAAATAGTTTCTTCACAGCGTTTTAGAAATTTAGACAAATGTTCTAAGCATGATTCAAATAAACTTCCAAACATCCATAAAAACTGTAATTCCTTTTTCAATTAAATCTCAGAAAATTGCCATCATACATCTCTAAAATGTAGCAGGGGCATTACATAAACCAAAGGGTATTCTTTTAAAATCAAATGTACCATAAGGACTGGTAAACATTGTTTTCTCTTGATCCTCAGGAGCAATTTTTATTTGGTAGTAACCATTATATCCATCCAAAATATAAAAAAAATGTGTGCCCATCTAGTCTATCCAACATCTGATCTAGAAAGGGAAGTGAAAAATGGTATTTCCTTGTAGCAAGGTTTAATTTTCTATAATCAATACATATTCTCCATTCTGTAACTTGTCTTATTGGTAAAATCTCATTCTTTTCATTAACAGTCACAGTAACTCCTCCTTTCTTAGGGATACAGTGAATAACACTAACCCATGCACTATCTGAAATAGGGTAGATAATTCCAGCATCCAACAAATTTAATTTTTTTTTAATAACTTCTTTCATAATAGGATTTAATCTCCTTTGAGGATAAGCTCAAGGTTTGCAGTTATCCTCCATAAGGATTCTATGCATAGAAATTGAAGGACTGATTCATTTAAAATCAACTATTGTCCATCCAAAGGCTTTCTTATATTTTTTAAAATTTTAAGCAAACTATCTTCTTATTTTTTAGTCAATTGAGAGAAAATTATAACTGACAAAGTTGAGGAATCACCTAAAAATGCATACTTCAAATGTTTATGAAGCAACTTTAAATCAAGTTTAGGAGGCTTCAATTGATGGACCAAAAGATTCATCTTTTCAGTCATGTCCATCAATTCAAAATTTTCATGAACATAATTTAAATCTTTCTCATGAAAACCTTCAGAATGTTGTAATTCCTTTTTCTTGCTCGTGTTCCAAATATTTACTTTCAGATTTTTCTTCATAAGATGATTTGAAATGAAATTTACTTAAATATCTGATAACATCCATTCTATAACATTCATCATCTTTACCTCTTGTAGGATATTTCATTGATTTTAAAATGTTGACTGTAACAATTTGTTCATTGACTCTCATTGTTAATTCCTTTTTTTGCACATCTATCATTGCTCTGCCTGTGGCTAGGAAAGGTCTCCCTAAAATTATGGGTATCTCTTTATCTTCCTCTATAACTCCTTTAAGATATGTGATCGAACGATACACTAATTGTAGAGTTACAGTAGTAAGAGTTATTTCTCCTAATCCCAATCTTTTGAATATTGATAATGGCATAAGGTTAATGTTTGCACCCAAATCACATAAAGCATTTCCATAAAATCTAACTCTCATCTTACATGGAATTGTGAAACTACCAAGATCTTTAAGCTTTTCAGGAAGCTTTTTTGAATTATTGCACTGCACTCTTAACTAAGTGGCACAGTTTCATTATCTTTAAACTTCCTTTTTCTGTTGAGACTATCCTTCATAAATTTCACATAGCTTGGCATTTGTTCTAAGGCTTCAGCAAATGGAATGTTGATTATAAGCTTCTTAAATATCTCCAAGAACTTAGAAAATTGCTTATCCAACTTTTGTTGGCGAACTCTGAGAGGAAATGGAGGTGGTGGCATTTCTAAATCAATATTCGGTGGAGAAATAGGTCTTTCCAAACTTTTCAGAGCGTCCTCTTTTGGTTTTTCATTCTATTCTTTCTCTACTTCAATTTTTTTTTGAATTCTACCTTCCAACTCTCTTCCACTTCTCAGTTGAATTGCTTTTACTTGCTCATTATTCTTATCTCTTTGATTTACTTAAGTATTACTAGGAAGCGTTCCTTGGGATCTATTTCTTAATGAATTGGCAATTTTTCCATATTGATTCTTAATATTTTTTATTGTAGCTCCTTAACTTTTTAATTGATTTCCTATTTGTAACACCACTTCTTGAATAAACAACTACTTCTTCCTTAATTTTGAAGTACTGTTAAAACCTGGAGGATAGGTTGGTCTATAATTATTTTCCCTTGGTTATTCCATTTCCCCAATGGGTTTACTTGGTTGTTCCCCCATTATTGATTACTACCATCCTGATTATTTTTATTCTAGTTAAAGTTTGGATGGGTTTTTCAACATGGGTTATAATAATTGGAAAATGCATTATTAGACTTACTTATAGCATTCAAAGTTTCTGGTGAAGTTTGAGAATCAACCATTTGGCCTAATGAATTTTCTTCAATCATGGAAATTGGCTGAGAAAAATTCATTCTAAATTGGTCTATCTTTCTTGAAATTGTAGCAACTTGATTTGTTAGCATTGAAAGAGCATCATTATCATGAATATTTGCTACCTTTTTAGGATATAACCTTTCAGAATGCCATTAAAAATTGTTAGTAGCCATTTCTTCAATTAAAGCATAAGCATCAGCAAACTATTTCGACATCAATGAACCACCAGCAATGGCATCGATAATTGATCTAAGTGTTCCAACTAATCCATTATAAAAAGTCTGAATTATTAATCAATCTGGTATCGAATGATGTGGACACTTTCTTAGGAGATCTTTAAATCGTTCCCATGCTTCATATATAGATTTACCTTCAAACTGACAAAAATATGTAATATCATTTCTGAAATTCGTAGTCTTTGATGGTGGAAAATATTTAGCATGTAATTTTTGTGCTAAATCATTCTGAGTTCTGATAGATCCAGGTGCTAATGAATTTAACCATATCTTAGTCTTATCTCTCAGTGAAAAGGCAAAAGTCTAAGTCTAATAGCATCATCAGAAACACCATCATATTTAAAAGTAACACACAATTCTAGAAAATTGGCAGGATGTAAATTAGGATTATCAGTTGTTGCTCCCCCAAACTGATTATTAGATACCATTTGGATAATAACAGGTTTAAGTTCAAATGAATTAACAACTACGAAAGAGTGTTGAATACTACCATGAAGTTCATCCACTGTAGGGTTAGCATAATTCTTAAAGGTCTGAATTCTTGATGGATGTTAACATTTTAATTTTCTTAATTCGCCATTTCTTGAATATTTTTTTCTTTTTCAATATTTTTAATTATCTTAATTTTTCTGATAGTTCTCTCTAATTCAGAATCGTAAAGCACAAGTCCTTCAGAACTTGAACTACGCACACAAAAATAAAATAAGATAAAATAAAACACACTAAGAGAAGCAAGGAAAAGTAAAAAAAAAATAATCTTTCTTAATTTTCTTAATATAAAACTTTAATCAATTTCCCCGGTAAAGGCGTAGAAAACTTGATCCCCAAATATTTACCTTTACATTTTTCACTTTATATTTATTTCCAATGATATTATCTCTTTCTTTGTAACGGATGCCAAAAACTTGATTGTGAAGAAAATAAGAAATATATTTTAATTATTTTATAATATGGGATTCTACGAAAGTATACGTATTATTTATCAAGTAATATAGGACTTTCTGATTAAGCCTCAATATATCAAACCCACAAGAAAATGTCTAAAAATATAAATAAATAAGAAAAATAACTTTTTACTTTCTAAATTGATTTTGTAAAGTATGTCTAAAAATAGATAAATTGAAAATTGCCTTTAATATTTTCTATTTAAGAGAAAGTAAAGCAAGCAATTAAAATTAACAAGACTACTAACGATATGAAAGCAATGAGAATAAAATATATTTTCCTCTTTTAATGAATCAGTAATAATTATGGAATTTCATTGTAGAAGTATTTAAATGTGTTGTTCCAAATAGGAGCAAATATATTCTTTACCCTTACTTGGTTTTATAAAGAACATTGGTTAATTTGAAGCTTTGATATTTTGCAGATGGGTTAAGGAGGGAAGTACCACTCTCACTCTAGAGTTCCCTCGATTTCCTCCACTTGAGGGCTACCATCTCATAACAAAAATTTTCACCTCAAACCAACATAGGGGGCTTTAGCCTGTCACTCTAAAGTCCTCTAATTTTACTCCCTATTAAAACATATCTTCTTATTTATTTGCACTCAATTATATGAACTACAATTCTCATCCATACAATTACATATGATTCTTTCCAATTGTTGATTGAGACAACACCACATTGGATCTTACATAATCTCCCAACAAATTTTAACATCTTAATTGGCCAAATCAAGAAGTAATTAAGTGTAAGGAAATAAATAATCACAACTTCTTCTAACATTAAACTTGTATACTTCACACAACTTCCTTCCATAATTTAATTACTTCATCGTTTAAAATAAAAAGATAAAGAAAACTACTCAGAACTCATGGAGAAAACATAAACACAACTTGATTTGAAAGTAGAAACATTAGTGAAAGTACAACAAGTTTTACTTAAAAACCAAATGTAAAAATAAAGATACACACTTATATAAAAATCCTCTTCACAAGTCTCTGAATGTTCCTCTGAATCTTTTCTTTCCACTATAAGACTCCACACAGGTTGGCGCCCAACTCTGAGGATTGATTCTCCTAAATTCTAATACAAGCTATGATAAAGTAAAGTAGAAGAGTAAAGAAAATTTGGTGAGAAGAAGGCTCTCCTTCTTTCTCTTTCCCTGGAATCAACTTCAAGCTTTTCTCTAACTTCTTCCACCAAAATTTTCTTCTAAACTCTTCTCTTGGGTGTGGCGGCCCTTTCTGATCTTCAATTCTTCAATTTTAATAATTCTCCAAAAGGTGCTTTGGTGTCACTTCAAAATATGTCTATATTCAATATATCCACCAAGAATGCATCCATCTGTTCAAATTTTAAATGAATTTTGCTGCTGATGAGAAGTTAATAAAGTTTAAACCAAATGATGTTTCAAAAACCCTTTCAAATTTGTGCCAAAAGCAAGTAAAATTTTTCATTTTAATTTTGGCGCCTATGCGCCCGCCATCCGGCGCATAGGCATCAGAGGCTAATTTTGCACACCTTCAAAATTTTGCTCTAAATTTGTTCCTTTTTTGCTCCTTTCATCACAAAAGTACCTTCCATTAAAGTGCAATATCATCAAAAAGAGGTATAAAAATGTGCATAAAAATACTATATATTTTTGGTGTATCAGATATACTTAACAAGAAAATGAAGTTTACAGATAATGAGATTGTTGTACTTAGTGAGGAGTGTAGCGAAATTATTTAGAAAACGATTCCTTAAATACTAAAAGATCCTGGTAGTTTTACTATACCATGTGCTATTGATGAATGCTTTTTGGAAGAGCCATATGTGATTTGGGAGCTAGTAATAACCTCATGCCTCTATCAATTTTTAGAAGATTGGGTTTAAAAGAGATTTCCCTTACTACTATAACTGTTTAGTTAGCTTTTTATTTGATCACATATCCTGAAAGAGTTATAGAAGATGTATTGGTGAAGGTTGATAAATTTATATTTTCTGTAGATTTTTTTATTTTAGATATAGGGGAAGATAAAGAAATTCCTATTATTTTTTGGAGACCATTCCTGCAACTAGAAGAGCTGTGATAGATGTTCAAAAAGAAGAATTAACTATGAGAGCAAATGATCAAGAAATAATATTTAATATATTAAAAGCCATGAAATATCCTGCAATAGAAAAGATAATGAATGTTTCAGAATGAATGTTTGTGATTATCTGAGTAATGAACATTTTAAGAAAAAGTTTGAAGAGAAATTAGAGCAAGAAGTTTTGAAATATGAGGACAACGATGAGAAGAAAGATAATAACATTGAGATGATTATGAAAAGTTAAATTATGTTCAGGAAACATTTGAGATGTTGGATATTATAAAAAATGATAATACAAATCTCATTCCTTCAAGTATAAAACCTCCTAAACTTGAAATGAGAATGTTACCTACCCATTTAAAATATAATTATTTAGGAGATTCATCCACATTATCTGTTATTACATTCTCAAATTTAATTGAATAACAAGAGTAAAAACTATTGGAAACTTTAAAAAGATATATAAAGTCTTTGGATGGACTTTAGTTTATATTAAAGGAATCAGTCCTTCGACTTGTATGCATGGAATTCTATTGGATGAGCATCATGAACCTAAGTTTGATCCTCAAAGGAGATTAACTAGATGATGAAAGAAGTGGTTAAGAAAAAATTTTCAAAATGGGTAGACGCGATATCCTATTTCAGATAGTGCTCGTGTAAGTCTAATTCACTACATTCTAAAGAAAGAGGAAGTGACAGTAGATTTAAATGAGAATATTGAATTAATACTAACAAGACAAGTCACTAAGTGGAGAATCTGTATTGACTATAGAAAATTAAATGTTGCCACTAGGAAAGATCACTTTCCTTTACCTTTTCTAGACAAAATGTCGGATAGATTAGCTGAGCACAAATATTATTACTTTTTGGATGGATATATCGACTATCATTAAATTCTAATTGGTCTTAAGGATCAAGAAAGACAATATTTACTAGTCCTTATGAAACATTTGCCTTTCTAAGAATGCCATTTGGATTATGTAATGCACCAACAACATTTCAAATATGTATGATGTCAATTTTATGTAACTTAATTAAAAATGGAATGGAAGTGTTTATGGATGACATTTCAGTATTTGAAACTTCATTCAAATCATGTTTAATCATTTAGAAAAATTTTTAGAACTATGTGAAAAAAAACAAATTTTGTTTTAAATTGGGAGAAATGTCAATTTATGGCTGCAGGGGGAATTATAATTGGGCATAAAATTTTTAAAAATTGCATGGAAGTAGATCCAAGAAAAATTTAACTTGTTGCAAAACTACCAACTCCTACCACAGTGAGAGGGGTTAGAAGTTCTTTAGGGCAAGTTGCCTTCTACAGGAGTTATATAAAAGATTTCAAATAATTACTAAGCCCCTGTGTCAACTTTTAGAAAAAAACATGAAATTTGTTTTTAATGAAGAATGTAAAAGGCCTTTGAATTATTAAAAAAAAAGTAATCACTGCTATGATAATAGTTTCACATGATTGGGAGTGAGCTTATGTGCGATGCTAGTGATTATGCCATTGGAGCTGTTTTGGAAATATATATGACAAAATTTATAAAGTAATATACTATGCTAGGAAAACTCTAAATGATGCTCAAGTTAATTAGACCATTATTGAAAGAGAGTCATTAGCTATTGTTTATGCTTTTGATAAATTTAGCTCATATTTAATTTGGGCTAAATGTATTGTGCATACAAACCATTCTACTATTAAGTATCTAATGCAAAAGTAGGATGCAAAAAAAGATTAATTTGATGGATACTTCTAATGTAAGAGCTTGTTTTCAAGATAGTGGATATAAAATAAACTGATAATCAAATAGCTGATCACTTATCTAGGCTGGAACAAAAAGAATTATATAATTTTATAAATAAAATTACAGATCTTTCCCCTATGAACAATTGTATAGTTTTAATGGAAGAAATATATCGTGGTATATGGCCATTGTATATTATATTGTGAGTGATATTTTACTATAGGAATTAATGAAACAACAACAAAAGAAATTTATTTATGATGCAAAATTTTACTTTTGGGATGAACTATATTAATATAAACAGTGTAAAGATATAGTTATTAGGAGATGTGTGCCTTATGAAGAAACTGAACAAATTATTGAAAGTTGTCATGATTCTGAATTTGGAGGATATTTTGAAACTGATATAACTACACATAAGATTTTACAATCTGGATTTTATTGGCCTACTCATTTTAGATATGTTAATGAATATATTTAAACATGTGATTGATTTCTGCGAGTAGGAAATATTTCAAGAATAAATTAGATGCCTCTGAATTATACTTTGGAAGTTGAAATTTTTTATGTATGGGTAGAAATTTATATATATTAATTTCTGTAGACTACATATCAAAATGATTTGAAGCCATAAATTTACCTAAATGTTTCAAAATTTTTAATGAAAAATATTTTTACAAGATATAGAACGCCAAAAGTGATCAGTACTGATGGAGGATCCCATTTTAAGAATAAAAAAATTGAGAATTTGGTTGAAAAATATAATATTATGCATTGATTCTCAACTGCTTATCATGCCCAGACTACTAGTCTGGAAGAAGTATCAAATCATGAAATTAAAAGAATTTTGGAAGAAATTGTAAATCTCAACAAATTGGATTGGTCTACTAGATTAGATACTGCAATGTGGGCTTATAGGATGGCTTATAAAACTCTTATTGGAATGTGACCATATAGACTAATTTTGGAAAAACTTGCCACATGCCTTGAATTGGAACATAAAGCATATTGGGATATTTAGAATTTAATTTTAATTTAAATGATGTTGGTGAGAAATTATTTTTTAGTATTAAAGCTCAATATCATTACAAAACTCAACTTATAATGAAGAAGATATGTCATGATCGAGCTTTCCAAAGTCTGGGCATGGTTGTTGAAAGGTTAATCGTTGCTCAGCACTGAAAAACTTTTTTTACTTCAAGACCGAGGGGATTTTTGGTATAGTACGGGAGTTCTATGCAAATCTGAGGGAAACCCCGGATGAACATGTGCTAGTACGTGGTAAAATGGTGGAGTTTAGCCAAGATCAAATCAATGTGTTCTATGAGTTGAGGGGTGTATTTTCATGTGAGTATTCTAGATTTAGTGCTACTGATTATGCCTTGGATGAAGTCATTACCTTTCTGACCGATGGAAAAGGATTTTGGAGGTTGAAGCATAATCAAAAGGTAATTTTTTATACTTCAATGTTAAATATTCCATCCAAAGCCTGACATTATTTCATTTCTACTAGATTACTACCTACTTACCACCATACTGAAGTGATAAGAGACATAGCTATTTTAAATTTCTTTATTCAATAAATGAAAATGATTGATATCGGCGATGTTATTTATTGAAATATCCATGTTATTGCCATGGGTGAGACTACTGGAGGGTTATCCTACCCTGATTTTCAATTTATGTGAACAATCAGGAGTTGATTCTTATAAGGATGAAGAATTAGTTAAGCCTCTTAAGCCTATAGGAAAGGCCAATATTAAAACATATGAGTCTCATGTTGGATGGAGAACTGAGAGTAAAAGTCATGATATCCCATGTACTTCTAGTACTCCTACTCTTCATAGTTCATGGAAAAACTTATGTTCATAATGATAATACAGAATAGGATCGAAATTTTAGGAGCTCAGAATGCTCATAATGATAAAATTATGAAGAAGAGATTTGTGTACGATGCCACTTATGATGAGACTATGATCAGTTTTATGAGGGGTGATCATAAAACTGAATTCCCTACCTCATTATTAACAACAAGAACTAGATGTAGAAGAAGAAAAAGACAATTAAGATGAAGAGGTAGAGATGACGAGTTGTGTTTAGTGATTGTGGTTTGTTGTGATTATGTTTTGTTGAAATGTATTGTTATTTGTGGTACTTGTATTTTGTTGCATAGTTAAACTTTGTGGAGTGGATTGATATATTTAATTTCTTGCTACCTGTCTAAATTTAGATTTGAATTGTTATGTGTTTCCATGTAGTTAACCTAACATTTGTTAAGGTCTAGTCTTTCTTTAGGAGCCCAGGGTCTAGCGATAGGACTTTCTTGATGATTATCTTAAAAGACTAGTGATAGAAACCTTACCCCATAGAAATTCAAAACACTTCTTTGCTTTACTTGGAGTTTTCAGATGCTTAAAGTCTAACCTCTAAGTACTTAGGAGGGTGAGACAAAGCATCAAGAAACTCAAGACCTATAGGATGGTTAATCCTTAGAACTCATCCTGAATGGTGATCCCCGAATATTTATGTTACGTTTTACATATGAAATTACACTTTATCTTTTTTCTCAATAAAAATATCTCTTTCTTTACAACGGTGCCAAAAACTTGATTCCGAAGAAAATAACAAATCAACTCTAATTATTTATAATATGGGATTTTATGCAAGAATATGCATCGTTTATCAAGTAATATAGGACTTTCTAATTAAGCCCCCAGATATCGAACCCACAGAGAAATGTTCTAAAAATTTAAAGAAAGTAGAAAACAACTTTTTTCTTTTCAAAATGATTTTGTAAGTTATGTTTTATAAATAGAAAGTTTAAATTTTTTTTGATAATTTTTTTAAGAAAAAGTAATGTAAGCAATTAAAATTATCAAGACTATTAAATGATATGAAAGCAAATGAGAATAAAATAACTTTTTCCTTTTAATGAATTAGTAATAATTATGGAATTTCATTGTGGAATTATCTAAATGTGTTGTGCCAAATAGGAGAAATTGTCTTCTTTACCCTTACTTGGTTCTATAAAGAACATAGGTGAATTAAATGTTTTGAAATCTTAAAGATGGGTTTGGCAGGGAAGTTACTAGCTCTCACTCTAGAGTTTCCTCTTCTCCCTCCACTGGGGAACTAACATCTCATAACAAAACTTAAAACATCAACACAAACTGGCGGCTTTAGCCTATCACTCTAAAGTCCTCTAATTCTTCACCCAATCAAAAGCATATCTCCTTATTTATTTTCACTCAACTATATGGACTACAATTCTTAACCATATAATTTCATGTGATTTTTTTCAATTGTTGATTGAGACAATACCACATTAGTTTTTACATGTTCTCATAACATACTTTAACATCTTAATTAGCCAAATTAAGAGGTAAATGAAGTACAAGGTAGTTGAATCATCACAACTTCTTCCGACATTAAATATCTATACTTCACACAACTTCCATCCAAAATTTAATTACTTCATCATTTAAAAGGATAAAGATAAATAAAATTACTCAGAACTCATGGAGAAAACACAAACACAATTTAATTTGATAGTAGAGATCATACAACAAGTAATACTTTAAAACCAAATGTAAAAAGAAAGATAAAAATTTATATGAAAATCCTCTCCACAAGACTCTTAAAGTTCCTTCGAAACTTTGCTAAATGACTCCTTAGGGGATGGCACCCAACTTTAAGAATTCACTCTCCTAAATTCTAATAAAAACTATGACAATGTAAAATGGAAAAGTAAGGAAAGTATAGCAAGCAGAAGACTCTCTTTCTTCCTCTCTCCCTTCAACCTGTTCAAGCTTTTCTCCAACTTCTCCCGCCAATACTTCCTTTCAAAACTATTCTCTTTCTTCTGATCTTCAATTCTTGTTTTAAACGAATATTAGCGCCAATGAGAATTTAAGGAAGTTTAAACCAAAGGGTGCTTCAAAAAGTCCTTCAAATTTGCGCCAAAATTAATTCAAATTGCATAGGTTAATTGCCACAGCTATGCGCCAGCCCTTGGCGCTTAGCCGCCAGAGGCTAATTTTGCACACATTTCATTTTTGCTCCAAATTTGATCCTTTTTTGCTCCTTTCATTACAATTATTCATTTTATTCATACCTACATGAAAAATATGAAGTTACCTTCTCTCAAAGTGCAATATCATCAAAAAGAGGTATAAAAATGTGCATAAAAACACTATATATTTCAGGTGTATCAAAATCTCCTAAACATAAAATGTTACTTGTCCTCAAGTGACACTATAATCATATAAAAATTAAACATGCAAATTATGTAAATTATTTTCTTTAGATTGGTTTCAAAAATTTGTTATAAAAATGAAATAGTCCAATTTAGGAAACAATTTAGTATATGAGACCAACTTAAAGCTTAGAAGTTCTTAAGTAAAGGATCATGAGAAATATGAGTTCCTATCTAAGTCTGAAATGCTTGTAGATTATTGAAAATATAGGATATAAGCATTTTATTTTTCTCACTAAAAAAATTTTACTTACTATATTATATTCTTAAGCCATAGATTTTCTCAAAAATTGTATTTTAAAAAATTAGGTGGAGCCAATTTTTAATTAGGCCCTTAAATCCTCAAGCTTCTCCTTCCTTTTGTTTTTTTACTTATTATACTTTATTTTTCTTTTTTTTTTCTTTTTTTTTCAGGCAAGGATTACTATACCTGTATAGGACATAAATAATTTTGAATTCCACCCTTCGATTTAATTAAAGGTTTGATATATATCCTTCACTTAAAAATCATAATAACAGTGTTGAAAATTATTTTTCAATAAAAGAAATTTAAGTTTTGAAAAATAAAAGTCAAATCTTCTATTTGTCCAAAAATACAACATTTCCTACTAAAGATAATTTTACTATATTTAACACTTCTTTACTAAGAAAGTTTTAACTTTAAAATTTTCATCATTACTATAGATTCTAACTAAATTCTCTTACTCATTTCTATATTCAAAATTTTGCTTCCCTAATAAAACTTTATATACAAAATTATTTTCAGTCGAAAATAAAATTTATTTATAGTATTCTTGAGAACAAATAAAATTTTAGTTTTTGAAAATTGTTTTTAAATTCCCCCCAAACTTTAAAATTTTAATTAGGATAAAACATTTAAGCATAAGAAATGATACATGGGTAAGAATTAAAAACTAAAATAACATGCTTACAGGAATCTTCATAACCTAAATATGTAAGTATAATAGTTTTAAAATAGGATTAAATAGAAATAAAATTTAATTTTTCAGTTTTTCATAAAATATAAATTTCAAAAGACTTTTAAAGTAGTGGAGGTTTTCAAAGAAAATACACACAAACTTAACATAACAAAAATCACAACAATACTAGAAAATATATGGTAGGAAATTTTGAGAAGTTTAAACATGCAATTTAATTAGTGGTCTCTAAAAGTGTTTTATATTTTCCTAACAGTTTTTAGAACTAAATTATACACTTCTAAAACACAATACACTATAAACAAATTAAAACATTTACTAGCACAAACACAAAACAACATTACATCAATATCATAACTATCAAAAAGCATACATCCAACATAGATATATCTGAATGTGCACAACAGAAATAGTTTAACTACAATCCACACATATCAGTGTTCACAACATAATACAACAAACAATAAAAGTCCGTACATCACAAAACACAAATACAAACATCACAGACTCATCATATAAAAATCCTACTCATCATCCCCATCATCATCATCTCCTTCGTTCCAATCTCTGGAAAGCACATATGGGATAAAATATGGATGAGGAGAATTCTCAGCACTGTGATCTCCTCTAATAAGTCTGTCCATATATTGCTGATAAGTCTCCTCAAACTCTTCATGTTTTTGATATATTTTTCAATGTTTTCCAATCCTTAACTTGTTCTCTAGTTAGACTAGCAGTCTTTAAAATCCTCTGTAACAATCTAGTCTGCAAACTAGAAAACTAACCTCTATATGATGATGCTTGCGAAGTAGAAGCACAAGAAGTAGAAGCAGCAGTAGCAACTACACAGGGAGCTCTAGCGGAACCTCCTTTCCAGCTAAATTCTGAATGTACAATGTAAGTGTTCACAATTACTATCGTAATAGGTCTAAGTGGCTGAAGAACCTCTTCCCAAGTTTCAAAATTTACACCAGACTGTTCACTAATTGAATGGATTAGGGAAGAAAATCCCATACCTGTAGTAGTGATAGCACTGACACAGTTGATAATATAATAAAAAATAATCACTCGAATGTCTATCGGCTACTCCTACTAAATACAATAGTTGAGAACATCTCTCTCCCTCGTAACTTCACTAACATGACTCGAAGGTAATAACTTGGATGAGATAAAATAATGCCAAGCCTTGGAGGTGGCATTTAACTTTGAGGCTTGGAAATTCACTCTTCTGTCATTTGTGATTTTCTAGAGACCTCTTCCATCAGTAATAAAGAGCATAATCTCATCTAATTCTCCTTTCATAGGATGATAATTTGCATAAAAACATAATATTTTAGCACACAATAGGTAAAAGGTATTGATTACCGCAGGAGAAAAATTAAACTTGCTGTCCTCGAACCATCACAAAAGTTTCTTCTACTACTGGCAAGTTAGCATAGAACTCTCTCACCACAGAAATGACAGAAACAGTAGTGAAGCAATGATAATTTCACCAATTCCTCTAAGAAATCATTTCATCAATATCTCATCTTGGTCTACTAAAAACTCGCTCAGGAATCAACTTACGTGATGAAAGCGCGTCAATGTAATGAACCTCAGCATTTTAACTGACAAACTTGTTCGAATCGAATCTAGCCTTCCCCTCTGAGCGGTTCAATTTTGGAGCCATTTCTAAAATTTACACAAATATTCAACATAAATTCCAAAATAAAATTAAACTTGTTAAACTTAACTTTTAAAGGCAAAATCTACTAAATACAAGAAATTTCTCAAGCTTTTTCTCAAATTTTCACTATGAATAGTGATTTTCAGATTTCTCAAGAATATACTCAAAATACATGGTGAAAAACAAATTATTTTTTTTTTGCTTAGGAGAAGTTCTTATATCCTAAGGAGTTAAAATTTAACAAATTTCGTCTAAAACGGCTCATAAATGATTAAAATTGGTGATGCTCTAGAATGCTTATTTATGAATTCGGGAGTTTGAAGGTGATGGTGGGGAGAATAATGTCAGTTTTTGGGTTTTTATCACCTATAATACAGTTTTCATGAACCGGCGCCTATGCGCGACATGACGATGCCTAGCCGCGAGTTCTGGCACTTAACCGTCAAGGGTTTGGCGCTTAGCCGTGAGTGAGTAGATTGTAATTTTATGTTTAATCGCACTAATATGCCTAGTTAATCACTCTTAAACAATTTAAATAATTATTTCTATCCATTGCACACTTTTAATGCTCCAAAATCATACTTTAATATCAATCGATTCAAAACAAATTTCTAACAAACATAAATTTCATTAAAAAAAAAAACTTAACACAACTAAAAAATTCAATCCAAAATCCTCGGATGAAATTTCCCAAAACACAAGTTCATAACACATATAACTAGACACAATCGACATTATTAAGATCCAACAAAAACTTCTGACACAAACATTACAATAATCACAAACACTAAACACTAAAAATAGATAACTAAATCAAAAGACCTCACTTGAATTTAATTCCACTCTCCTGTAGGCAGAATAAATCTTGAACATTATTAAGTCCATTTAAACCATCTAGAATGGAAATCTGATAAAACTGGAGATGGTTGAACACTATTACTGAATTTTCATCTATCCATCTGTTCTTAAGAAACATTGTTTTATCCGCTTCTTCCACATGACTTATATGAATGAATTGCATTTTGAGTTTCCATCAAATGTGTGCTAAATGTGTGTTAGTTTCATTTACCTTTGCTTCCATTGAAGCCACGTCAGCCTCGATATTCACAATCTTCTCTGTAATTCCTTTGATACTAACGGCTAGAAACCCATTGTATAACTCTTGCGCACTCTTTCAAATGAACTTATTCTTGTTGGTTTCCTCTTTCTTCTTAACTTCGCTCTCCAAGGAAGACATTTTGGCTCTCAAAATACTCTTCCTGAAGACTCAGAAGTGAAAATGTGAACTGAGGAAAGTATCTCTTAATTCTGGGCCTATTTATAGACTTGAGAATTCTCAAAAACCAACTCTAGACATGTTTAAACTACTAAATAACTCCCACAATCACTTACCAACGATTTAAGCTTCTAGAACCACATTTTACACATTTTTTATAACTCCAGTGCCTAAGCGCCAACTTCCGGCGCATTGTCACCAGTGTTCTTTTTAGCACAGGTCTACAAAATGTTGAAATCTTCTTTCTGACTCCTCTAAGTCATCAAATAAGGTCAAATAAACACTACTATAACATAAAAACTTCAAAATACTACCTCATTTTCTCAAATCAAACCAAGCCAAAGCACATAAAGCAAACTTAAAGCAAAGCACACCGATAACTATTGGTTGCCTCCCACAAAGTGTTTGGTTTAATGTCTACAGCCCGACATATCCAGAGCTTATTCTGAGTGACCCAACATCAGATTATCATCGAGTTTAGATTGATAGACTGAAAAAATAGGGTTTTAATCTATGACCATTGACTTTGAATATTTTTCCAGTCTGAGGATCTTTAATATCCACATCTCCATAGAGATAAACTTTCATCATAATAAATGAGCCCATCTACTTGGACTTAAGCATTCCAACAAATATTTTAAATCTAACATTATAAAACAACCTTGTTGTCCTGGCTTAAGATTTTTAGTAAGAATCTTCTTCTTCTTCTATTTTTTTTAATTTTAGCATTTTCATAGGATTCATTCCTTATTTCTTTAAGCTCATTTAATTGCAACAATCTCTTTTCAACAGAATCTTTCAATTTATAATTGATCTCTTTAATAGCACAATATAGTTTATGCTCAAGTTTAATTGGTAAATGACAATCTTTCCGAAAAATTAGCCTATATAGGGACATTCCTATAGGAGTTCTTTATGTAATCCTATAGGCTCAGAAAGCATAATCCAGTTTGATTGACCAATCATTTCTGATGGATTAACAATCTTTTTCAATGTTCTTTTAAATTCATGATTGGATAAATTAACTAAACCACTTGTCTTCGGATGATAAGCAGTAGCAATATGATGGTTAATATGATATTTCTTTACTAGATTTTCCATAATCGTATTTCTAAAATGGCTTCCCCCATCAATTATGATCACTCTTAATATTCCAAATCTGCAAAATATATCTTTTCATAAAAATTTTGCAAAACTTTGAGCTTCACATCGAAAAAAAGCAACAGTTTCCATCCATTTGGATACATAGTCTACTGCCATAAGAATATATATATTTCCGAAAGATGATATAAATGGTCCACTGAAATCTATTCCCTAAATGTCAAATATTTCAAATTTCAACATATAATGGAGGGACATTTCATTATTTATAGAAATATTTCCTACACGTTGACGTTGATCACATTTTTTATTATAAGCATTAACATCCTTAAAAATTGTAGGCCAATAAAATTCAGATTGTAAGATTTTATATGCAGTTTTATCAACTAGAGAATGTCCCCCATAATCAGAATTATGACATTTTTGAATAATTTTATAAGTTTCTTCTAATTGCACATATCTTCAAATAATTATATCCTTTCCTTGTTTATATAAATATTGGTCATTTGAAAAATACGTCTTGGCTTCAAATACAAATTTCTTCCTCTCCTGGTATGTCAAACCATAAGGTAAATGTCACTGACAATAAAGTTTATAATGTCGGCATACCATGGAACATGCCGCTCATTAATAGTGAACAATTTTTCATCAAGAAAACGTTCATTGAATTCATTTTCATAGTAGAGAGATTTTTCATAGTCAAGCCTGGATAGATGGTCAGCAATTTGATTATCAGCACCCTTCTTATCTACTGTTTCATAATCAAATTCTTACGAAAAGGAATCCACCTTATCAGTCTTAGTTTTGCATCCTTCTTTTTCATTAAATATTTAATACTAGAATGGTCAGTATGCACCACACATTTTCTTCCAATTAAATATGATCCGAATTTATCAAAGGCAAATACTATTGCTAATAACTTTTTCTCAGTTGTGGTATAATTAATTTGAGCTTCATTGAGAGTTCTACTAGCATAGTAGATAACTTTGAAAATCTTATCAGATATCTGACCTAAAACAGCTCCAATAGCATAATCACTGGCATTACACATTAATTCAAAAGGATTTTCCCAGTTTGGTGAAACTATAATAGATGTAGTGATTAATTTTTCTTTTAATGATTCAAAATCTTTTAGACATTCTTCATCAAAATAAAAAATCACATCATTTTCCAGTAAACTTCATAAAGGCTTTGAAATTTTTTAAAAGTCTTTAATATAATGCCTGTAGAATCCAACATGTCCTAAAAAACTTCTAATTCCCCTTACATTTGTTGGGCAAGGTAAATTAGAGATAACTTAAATTTTTACAGGATCTACCTCCACACCATTTTATGATAAACGATGTCCCAATACAATTCCTCCTGCTACCATAAATTAGTTTTTTTCCCAATTAAGGACTAAATTAGTTTCTTCACAGCACTTAAGAGCTTTTGATAGATTTTTTAAGTATGATTCAAATGAAATTCCAAACACTGAAAAGTCATCCATAAAAACCTCAATTCCATTTTTAATTAAATCACAAACAAATGCCATCATACATCTCTGAAATGTTGCAGGTGCATTACATAAACCAAAGGGCATTCTTATAAAAGCAAATGTACCATAAGGACTGGTAAACATTGTTTTCTCTTGATCCATATGAGCTATTTGTATTTGGTGGTAACTTCTATATCCATCCAGAAAATAAAAGTATTTATGCCTAACTAGTCTATCCAACATCTGATCTATAAACGGTAGTATAAAATGGTTATTCCTTTTGGCAGGGTTTAATTTTCTATAATCAATGCATATAGCCAACATGTAACTTATTTTGTTGGTATTGTTTCATTCTTTTCATTAACAACCACAGTAACTCCTCCTTTCTTAGGAACACAGTGAATAGGACTAACCATGCACTATCTAAAATAGGATAGATAATTCTAGCATCCAACCACTTTAAAATTTATTTCTTATCAACATCTTTCATAATAGAATTTAATCTCCTTTGAGGACATACCCGAGGTCTACAGTTCTCTTCCATAAGAATTCTATGCATAAAAATTGAAGGACTGATTCCTTTAATATCGGCTATTGTCAATCCAAAGGCTTTCTTATATTTCTTTAGAATTTTAAGCAAACTCTATTCTTCTTTTTTAGTCAATTAAGAGGAAATTATAACTAGAAAAGTTGAGGAATCAACTAAAAAAACATATTTTAAATGAGTAGGAAGCATTTTTAATTCAAGTTCAGGAGGTTTTTCAATTTATGGACTAAAAGATTCATCTTTTTCAGTCATGTCCAACAATTCAAAATTTTCATGAACATAATTTAAATCACCCTCATGAAAATCTTCAGAATGTTGTAATTCCTCTTTTTTCTCATGTTCCGATTTTTCAATTTCAGGTTTCTCTTCATAAGTTGATTTGAAATGCCATTCACTTAGATATCTATTAACATCCATCCTATAGCATTCATCATTATTACCTCTTGCAGAATAATTTCATTGATTTTGAGATATTGAATGTAACAGTTTGATAATTGGTGCACATAGTTAATTCCCTTTTTTGCACATCTATCACTGTTTTGCTTGTGGCTATAAAAGGTCTCCCTAAAATTATGGGCATCTCTTTAACTTCCTCCATGTTTAGCATAATGAAATCAATAGGAAAGATAAATTGATCCACCTTCACCAAAACAACTTCTATAACTCTTTTAGGATATGTGATCAAATGATCCGCTAATTGCAGAGCTACAGTAGTCAGGGTTAATTCTCCCAATCCCAGTCTTTTGAATATAGATAATGGCATAAGGTTAATGCATTCACCAAAATCACATAAAGCTTTCCCATAAAATCTGTCTCCGATCGCACATGAAATCGTGAAACTACCAGGATCTTTAAGCTTTTCAAGAAGCTTTTTCGGAATTATAGCACTACACTCCTCACTAAGTGCAACAGTTTAATTATCTTTAAAATTCCTTTTTCTGTTGAGAATACCCTTCATAAATTTCACATTGTTGGCATTTGATCTAAGGCTTCAACAAATGGAATTTTATTTGTATGCTTCTTAAATATTTCCAAGAACTTTGAAATTTTCTTATCCAACTTTTGTTGTCGAAGTCTCTGAAGAAATGGAGGTGGTGGTTTTTCTAATTCAATCTTAGGTGGAGAAATAAATCTTTCCAAACCTTTTTGAGCGTCCTCTTTTGGTTCTTCAATCTCTTCTTTCTCTACTTCAATCTCTTTTTGAACTCTACCTTCCAACTCTCTTCCTCTTCTCAGTTGAAGTGCTTTTACTTGTACTTTATTTTTGTCTCTTGGATTTACTTCTGTATTACTAGGAAGTGTTCCTTAGGATCTATTACTTAAAGAATTTGCTATTTGTTCTAATTGATTCTCAATATTTCTGATTGTAGCTCCTTGATTTTGCAATTGATTTCCCATTTGTAGCACCACTTCTTCTATATACAACTTCTTCTCCTTAAATAGTGAAGTATTGTTAAAACCTGGAGGATAAGTAGGTCTATAATTTTCATTCCCTTGGTTGTTCCAAATCTCCAATGGGTTTACGTGGTTGTTCCCCCATTGTTGATTACTACCACCCCGATTATTGTTATTCCAGTTAAAGTTTGGATGGTTTTTCCAAGCTCGATTATAATAATTCGAATTTGGGTTATTAGGCTTTTTATGACATTCAAAGTTTCTAATGATGTTTGAAAATCAACCATTTGGCCTACTAAAATTTCTTCAATCATGGAAATTGGCTGAGAAAAATTCATTCCAAATTGGTCTATCATCCTTGAAATTGCAACAACTTAATTTGCTAGCATTGCAATAACGTCATTTTCATGAACATTGGCTAAGTTTTTAGACTTTAACCTTTCAGAAGGCCATTGAAACTTTTTTGTAGTCATTTCTTCATTTAAAGCATAAGTGATAGTAGACTGTTTAGACATAAATGAACCACCAGCAGCGACATCGATAATAGATCTAATAGATCCAACTAATCCATTGTAAAAGTTTGAATTATTAACCAATGTGTTATCAAATGATGTGGACACTTTCTTAGGAGATCTTTAAATTGTTCCCATGCTTCATATATAGATTCCTCTTCAAACTGATAAAAAGATTCAATGTCATTTCTAAGCTTCACAGACTTTGATGGTGGAAAATATTTAGCAAGGATTTTTGCACTAAATCACCACAAGTTCTGATAGATACAGGTGCTAAAAAATTTAACCATATATTAGCCTTATCTCTCAGTGAAAAAATAAAGTCTAAGTCTAATAGCATCGTTCAAAACACCAACATATTTAAAAGTAACACACAATTCTAGAAAATTGGCAAGATGTAAATTTGGATCTTCAGTTGGTGCTCCCCAAACTGATTATTAGATACCATTTGGATAATAACAGGTTTAAGTTCAAATGAATTAGCCACTACAACAGGGTTTTAAATACTACCATGAAGTTTATCTGCTGTAGGGTTAGCATAATCTATTAAAGGTTTAAATTCTTGATGGATTTCAACATTATGATTATTTTGATTCACCATTTCTTGAATATTTTTATCTTTTTCTGTATTTTTAATTTTTCTGATTTTTCTAATAGTTCATTCGAATTCAGAATCGTAAGGAACAAGTCCCACAGAACCTAAACAACGCATACACAATTATAAAATAAAATAAAATACACTAACAAAAGCAAGGAAAAGTAATAATTTTGTTTTTCTTAAAGTTTCTTTAAGGGATATTTTAATTAATTTCCCCCGGCAATGGTGATAAAAACTTGATCATCGAATATTTATGCTTACATTTTATATATGAAATAACATTTTATCTTTCTTCTCAATAATAATATCTCTTTCTTTACAACGGTGTAAAAAACATGATTCCAAAGTAAATAAGAGATCAACTTTAATTATTTATAATATGGGATTCTACGCAAGTATACATATCATTTATCAAGTAATATAGGACTTTCTGATTAAGCCCCGAGATATCGAACCCATAGGGAAATGTTCTAAAAATTTAAAGAGAGTAGTAAAATAACTTTTTACTTTTTAAAATGATTTTGTGAGTTATGTTTCATAAACTGAAAGTTTAAATTCTTTTTGATAATTTTTTTTAAGAAAAAGTAAAGTAAGTAACTAAAATAATCAAGACTATTAAATGATATGAAAGCAAATGAGAATAAAATATCTTTTTCCTCTTCATGAATCAGTAATAATTAAGGAATTTAATTGTGGAAGTATCTAATTGTGTTATACCAAATAGGAGCAGTTGTATTCTTTACCCTTACATGGTTCTATAAAGAACATAGGTTAATATGATGTTTTGAAATCTTGAAGATAGGTTAGGTAGGGAAGATACTAGCTCTCACTCTAGAGTTCCCTTTTCTCCCTCCACCTGGGGACTAACATCTCATAACAAAACTTAAAACATCAAACCAAATTGGGGGCTTTAGCCTGCCACTCTAAAGTCCTCTAATTCTACACCTAATCGAAAGCATATCCTCCTATTTATTTGCACTCAACTATATGGAATAAAATTCTTACCCATATAATTTCATGTAATTCTCTCCAATTTTTAATTGAGACAATATTGTATTGGTTCTTACATGTTCTCACAACAAATTTTAACATCTTAATTGGCCAAATCAAGAGGTAAATGAAGTGCAAGGTAGTTGAATCATCACAACATCTTCCAACATTAAATATCTATACTTCACACAACTTCTATTCATAATTTAATTACTTCATCATTTAAAAGGAAAACGATAAAGAATACTACTCAGAACTCATGGAGAAAACATAAACACAATTTGATTTAAAAGTAGAGATCATAGTGAAAATACAATAAGTCTTACTTTAAAACCAAACATATGAACAAACATAAAAACTTATCTAAAAATCCTCTCCGCAAGACTCTTGAAGTTCTTTTGATACTTTGGTTTCCACTAAATGACTCCTTAGGGGGTGGCACCCAACTCTAAGGATTCACACTCGTAAATTCTAATACAAACTTTGATAAATTAAAATGGAAACGTAAGGAGAGTATGACAAGAAGAAGACTCTCTTTCTTCCTCTCCCCTTCAACCACTTTAAGTTTTTCTCCAACTTCTCCCGCCAATACTTCCTTTCAAAATTCTTCTCTTTCTTTTGATATTAAATCTTCTCTTAATAATTTTCCAAAGGGTGCCTTAGTGTCTTTTCAAATCATGTCCAGATTCAATGAATCTACCAAGAGATGCATCCATCCATTCAAAATTTAAATGAACTTTTCTGCCAATTAGAAGTAAAGGAAGTTTAAACCAAAGGGTGCTTCAAAAACCCTTAAAATTTGTGCCAAAATTAATTCAAATTGCATAGGTTAACTGTCGTGACTATGTGCCAACCTTTGGCACTTAGCCACCAGAGGTTAATTTGGACACTTTTCATTTTTGCTCCTTTCATCACAGTTATTCATTTTAATCGCACCTGCAAGAAAAACATAAAAATACCTTCTCTGAAAGTGTAATATCATAAAAAATAGGTATAAAAATGTGCATAAAAACTTTATATATTTTAGGTGTATCAAGAGGTCTGGTCTAGGTCAGGCTGACACACACATGCCTACACACTGCACTTACACTCACCACCTCAAATCCTAAACCAGACATGCCTATACTTGAACCTCTATTTTTTTAGAAACTTATGTGGGTGGTTACCTAAGCTCTTGGCCCCAGGATAGGGTTGGGTTAGAACCAACACATGGAGGATCCAAAAGTAGGATTTCTCTTGGTCCATGGCTCAAATGGGTTGAAATTCTCAACTGACACCTAATCTTACCAAAAATTTCAACTTTTGACGTTTCACCCCTAAAACTCCACTATATTACCAAATTGCCCCTAAACCATAATTTTACCCGAAAATCTAAAGATTGCCCAAATCACATAATTTACTCCAAAAATCATTCCAAAATGTTCCCCACAACCTAAGAAAATCTACAAACATTCCAAATTTCCCAAATTCCCAAAAACCCAAAAAAATACCCAAAATGACCAAAATGCCGCTAAAAATTCAAAAATTCCAAAAATTCCATAAAAAGTAAACATAATCCAAAATGTCCCAAAAATCAATTTGAACCACTTCACTAGACCCAATTTGATCAAGCTCGCCCATTTTGACCAAAAACTCCAAATTGCCCGTTTAAGCCTAAAATGCGTAAATCACCGTCAATGTCTACCCAATTGACACAAATCCTCCCCAATTTCAATTCTAAACTCAAATTCACCATGCCTACTTTTATTCTAAACCAAATACAAGAATAATTGACCTAATTCCAAACCCAATTTCAATCCAAATAAAAAACCCCAATTTTTAACCATATGACCTAAAGCCCTAAATTAAACCCCTTGGCCAAGTTCATTTCCTCCAAAATTAAATTCCAAACTCTTTAAAATTTTGATGCACAAAAAATATGTTAGATTTTTGCTATATAATATGTTCTTATTTTTTGTGATATTGCACTTTAAAGGAAGGTTTTCTTCATAATGTGCTGCAGATATGAAGATTTTAGGTGATTGGAGCAAAAGAAAGCTAAAAGAAATGAATTTAGAGCAACAAGAGGCAAAAAGGAGAAAACAATCTTTTAGTGCTACCGGCGCCCAATTGCAGATAGTTTAGAATTAAATTGCAGCCCAGCGCTGCCGGCGCCCAATGTCGGTGGAAGTCAAAATTCAATGTATTTGGACAATTTTTGAAGGGGTGCTTGAGGAAACACTTGGGGAATTTGTTTCTAAACTATTATAGACAGTTATGAACGCCCTTTTAAAGGGGGAGAAGAGAAAATAGAAAGAGAGGAGAGGGAGAGAAGTGAAGAGTGTTTGTTAAGGTTTGTAGTGAGTTTGAGTTAAGTGTTATTTTGTGAGAGATTCTTCTCTAAAGAGTCTAGGAGAAGGAGGAAAGTGAGAGTTTGCTTGTTCCTTACTATTCTAAAGAGATAATTGAGTGTTGTAGAGAAAAGAGAAAAGGATTCAAAGGAATGTCATGGGATTTGCTTGGGGAAGAAATTAAGATAAGTTGTATTTACTTTTGTGGTTTATATGACTTTGCTTATATATATATATATATATATATATATATATATATATATATATATATATTTAAAGAACTTGCAGCTTTTCATTCATATGAAGAAACTTACACTTGGGGGTAGGGAACCCAGCTCGAAAAATAGCCCACGGGATTCCCCACCAAACATAAAGAAAAAATAAACGAAGAGAAAATACAAAAGGAAATGGGAAATCTCCCATCCAAACCAACAATTAAAATAACTAATATCCCCACAAAACTAGCCCCTAAGCTTTGGCAATTCTAAAATGGGGGGCCTCATAAACATAAGCTTCAATCAGGAAATAAAGTTGGGGAGGAAGAATAGCAGAAGCCTCAATGTTCATTGAGCTTAGCCCTCTTCGAGCAATCCAGTGTGCAAGTCTATTCCCTTCTCTAAAAATGAAGGAGAACCAGGTGACAGCTTGAGAGGTCAAAGAATGGATTCTTTTAATCCATAGGGAATGGTGCCAGGGGGGGTGAAGGTCTCTCCTCAGATGGTTGAGTAACAGCATAGAGTCCCCCTCCACCACCAGGTGATGCCAATTGTTGAGAATAGCTAATTGAATGGCCCAAAAAATATCCATGAGCTCAGTTTCAAACGAATCACTTGTAGCAGCAGGGGCTTGGAAAAAGCAAAGACATTTGCCACTGGAATCCCTGTAAAGGAGACCAATCCCAGCCCCTTTATCAGTAAAAGCCCCATCAGTGTTAACCTTTATAAAAGGATGGTTTGGAGTCTTCCACTTGATATAAATGACCTTGACTTGAGGGGGAATATAGCTAGGGGGTGTATTGAGGATGTTTGGGAACTTCTTGTGAGAGATAAGCTTGGAGATGTATGAATGACAGTTGCCGACCACAATCATCACACAATGGGGCTTAGCATCAAATTTACTCCTGTTTCTATGCATCCAGATGAACCAGGAGATGATAAATGGTATAGTTCCCAGCTATTTATGATGCCAAGACTTCCAGTAGTTGGCAAAATCAAGCCAGTCCAGATGCAAAGTATCCAAGTTAAAGTAAGTAATAAGTTTATGCCAGACCTTTTGAGCAAAATTACATCTGAAGAATACGTGTTAGATAGATTCAACTTCAGTTCCACAGAGATAACATTTAGAAGGTTCCCTCAAACCCTTTAGTTTCAGAATGCCATCAGTAGGGATGCAGCACTATAGAATTCTCCAGTTCAAAAAATACATAGATGGAGAAAGGAAGGAGTTCCAGATTTCAGTACCCCAATCCACTTTAGTCCAGGAATGGATGACATTGTAAATTTGCTTAGTTTTGCTGTGATTCAACCCATGGTGCCAGTTGATAGTGTCAGGAAAATTTCTGTTGAAAGGGATTCTGGAAATCTACTCCACTAAGCTCTCCTGTAGGATGAGCCTAAGAGCATCCTTGGACCAGTCCTCCCCATTCCAGCAATCAGCCACAGGGAATTGAGCTTTTTCAATGTTAGAAATTGGGATGAGCATGTCATCTGGGCACCAATGATCCTTGCAGAATAGAATTTCACCTTTCCCAAGCTCTCACTTAAATAAATTGGTGGTGAGATGCCTGCATTTCAGCATTTGTTTCCAGACTCTAGAAGACCCCAACTTATCTTGAACAGTGGTAGGATGGGTGTTTTTACAATACTTTCCCAGCATATATTTGGCCCAGAGGGACTTTTGCTGCCTAAACTTGACCCAGAGTTTGCAAAAATTGACTTGTTGAAGTTGAAGAAATCCTTTGAAACCCACACCCCCAGCCTCAAAAGGTTTAGCTAACTTATGCCAACTAGCCCACTACAATTGCTTTCTATTTCCAGACTAAAGAAATCTGTTGAAAATCCTCTCCATCTGAATTCTGATACTTTTTTTCATACAAGTCATTTGAAGGACATAGGAGGGGAATATAGTAAGGATACTATGCAGTAGAGTTATTCTTCCTCCAGTGAAAGGGCTCAGTTTGTCAGTTGGGTCTGAAGTTTTTGAATGATGCTGTCAAATTGGGTTTGCTTGTGCCTGCCTTTGATGATAGAGACCCCCAAAAATTTTAGAGGGAGCTTAGCCTTGGAAAACCCAGTGTGATTCTGAATCCAGTGGGAGATGGATGGGGGACAATTCTTAGGGAAGATGAGGGTGCATTTTTCCGAACTGCAGGAAAGTCCAGAGACCACTTGAAATGTTTCCAAACACTTGGTGACTTTTTTCACAACATTTTTACAAGCTCTGGAAAAAATAATAATGTCATCAGCATAAATTAAGTGAGAGATAGGAATATTGGACCTGTGGTGGTATCTTGCATACTGGAGGGAGGAAATTTGGGAATCTAACAATCTGGAAAGGAAGTCCATGACAATTATAAAAATGGTGGGAGACAAGGGGTCTCCTTGTTTGAGTCCCCTAGTAGCAGTAAAACACCCCAGCAGCTACTATTAATCAAAATAGAGTGCTTGTTATAGTTGAGCCATCTCTTAATTAATCTACAGAAATCTAGATGGAAACCTCTAGCTCGGAGAATACCCAAAATGAAATTTCAATCTAATGTATCATAAGCATTTTTGATGTCAAGTTTGTACACAAGGTTCCCACCCCTGCAAGGCCTGTCCAAGTCTAACATTAACTCCTGGGCCAGTAGCACATTGTCAGAAATGGACCTGCCATGCACAAAATCAGCTTGACTAGGGCAGATAATCTGGTCTAGGTAAGGTTGGATCCTCCTCACCAAAATAATGCTGATAGCCTTGCTGATCACAGAAGTAAGGCTGATTGGTTTATAGTGAGACCAATCAGTAGGGGTAGCAGACTTAGGGATGAGCACAATGGTAGAAGCATAGAAATACTGAGGAAAATCAGAACCCATAAAATACCCTTGAATGGCCTTGACCATAGCCCCTTTACAGATGTCCCAAGTTTTCTTATAAAAGTCTGCAGTGAACCCATCTGGGCCAGCAGACTTGCACCCATCCATGGAAGTGATGACCTCCCAGATTTCCTCATCAGTAAGAATTTCAGTCAAATTTAGAGAGTGAGTAAGGTGAAAATCCCTGGAGAACAAGCTAGCATCAATAGTAGGCCTGTCCACTTTATTATGAGTAAGAAGTTTCTTAAAATACTCCACAACACTGTTGGCAATTTCTTCACCATTATGACGAGTTACACCCATCTCATTATTGATAGAATGGATAGAGTTACATTTTCTTTTGTATTTAATATAAGCATGGTAGAATTTTGTATTCGTATCTCCATCTTTGAATTTAGGAAATGCAGCTTTCTGTCGAAGAAAATGGTGTTGAAGCTCCACAACCAACAGTAGATTCTCCTGACCAGCAATCAGCTCCCCATATTTGTCTTGATGGCCAATAACAGCAGCTTCTAAATCCTGAACCACTTTCTTAGCCTTATCAACATTCTTAGCAAAGTCCCCAATAGTATTCCAACTCCACTCTCTAAGGGCCTTACTAACTTTGATCTGAAGAATTTGCAGATTTCTGAGGGGGTTGGGGTGATTACATCCAGACCAGTTAGCAGCAACAATATCCATGAAAATGGGGTGTGCAGACCAACAGTTAAGGTACCTGAAAGGAGAAGGGTTGTTGGATTTTTCAGCAGCAGTAATGGTAATCAACAGGGGTCTATGGTCAGACCCAGCCAAGTTCAGATGAGTAACGAAGGTATGAAGGATGTTCTGGTGCCAAAGACTATTAGCCATGAATCTGTCTATTCTCTCTCAGATCTTACCTCTTCTCCAAGTGAAGGGTGTCCCTTGAACCCTAGATCAAATAGGCCAGCAGTGGATATATTGTCATTAAAATCAGTCATAGTGGGGATGGCAGGAGGTCTTCCCCCAATCTTCTCAGCAGAAGAGCCCAAGCAGTTAAAATTCCCACCAACAATCCAGCTTGAATTGATGGAGGAGCTAATGGCTAACAGTTCATTTCGAAGTTCAATTCTAGCACTTCTAGTGCAACCAACATAGACAAAAGTGGCAGTAAAATGATGGCCATTCAATTGACACTCCAAGTGTACAAATTGGGGATGGTCTATAGCAACAGTCCACTGAATTTCCTTTCTTTAAATGATCCAAATCTTGTTAGAGGTATTAATGAAAATGGAACAGCCAGGAAACTTTGTAAGGTATCTATGGGGATTTTGGTGGACTAGTGGTTCAAGGATGGCAATGCACCAAATATGGTGTTTTTTAAAAAGAAAGAGGAGTCTTTTGAGGGAGGAGGGGTGTGCAACACCCCTGATATTCCAACACAAAAAATTAAACATCAGGGGGTTGGGAAGAGAAGGGGGTGGGGATAAGAGAATGTGATTTGGATCTGGTTTTAACTCTACTTGAACTAGGTGGAGAGCCAGTGGGAGAGTGGGGAAGTGCTGATTCCATCAAACTAGTAGCCAACTTATTTTTCTTTTTAGCTTTTTGCACTTTCCATTCAGATCCCAGTTTTTTTTTTAAGGTTAGACACTTTTCTTGGGAGGGAGCTACCAACACCTGAGGCTCAACTGTTAGGGGGGCAACCTCTCCAGCCAGTAGATTAGTGTCAGGATTGAATTTAGAAGTAGAAGAAGGATGAGGGGGGTAGAGCAAGCAATATTGTCTTATTTGGAGGGGTTTTTTGTTGAGCTAGCAGTGTGACCAGTCCTATTAGGATGAGGAGTGTAAGTGAGGATAGGGGAGGGGCTAAGAATCAAAGTGGGAAGTGGGAGAATACCATCAGATGATGAGACAAAATGAGTTGTCTTGGAGTTCATTTCATTATTGGCATTAGCAGTATCTGTAGAAAGGGGTGCCTGTCTGTTAACCACAGTTCCAGCTTCAAATCTGAGAGGGACCTTCCTTGGAGGGGGATGGAGTCTGTAACATTTTTCTAAAGTGTGGCCAAACATTTTGTAGTGAGAACAATAGTAATATTTTTGTTGCATGATTACTTTCTGCTAGCAGCCATCAGCAGTAGAACCCACCCAAATCTTTTTAATTTCTGGCAATGATATGTCCCTTTCAATTTGCAATCTGGTAGCCTCAGGTTGAGCTCTATTAAAAGTAGCAACATCCATCCTCAAAGGGGTGCCAATGGCTCTACCAATCTAGAAAAGAGCATTGTGGTTAAAGAATCTATATGGGAGATTTGGAAATTGAAACCAAATGGGGACTATGGGTGGTTCCTTGCTGGGGTCAAAATCAGGTGTCCACTTAAGGAGTTTCATATCTCTCCCTGCAATTGTTACCATCTGTTTAGCAAATAGCATGGCATAGTCCTCCTCAGTGGAGAGATGAATGAGGAGGTGTCTACCATCCAACATACCCATTTTCCAATTGCCAGTGAAAGCAAAAGAATTAAAAAAGGCTCTCACCAACTCCATTTTGGGATGGCCAAGAGCAAATTTCCCAATTAAGGTGAGTTTGACTTCATCATTGAGCACTTCTAGCTCACTGTCAGAGAAATACACAGTAGGGCAGCCATCTTTTTCACCAAGGGGATTGATAAATGGGCAAGAGATCTTTCCAGCTGCAGCATCATGAAACTGTTGAGGGAACACAAGTTGGGCACTATCTTTAAGAGGGGAAGGGCCTTTGTCAACCACACCAGCATAGCTAGCCTTGGCCCACTCCAGTTTAGTAGAAAGATCCACAGGAGAAGCCATGGCCAAGCAGCAATGGCCAACAGCCACCCCAAATAAAAACCAGAGAAACAGAAGTAAACACCAACAGAAAAACTTCAAACCAAAAGCCACAGAAACCAGGAAGAAACACCGACGAGACGACCAAAAGACAACCGATCCACGGGAGCGAAGCCGGAAGGAAGAAAAAATCACCACACCAACTTCGATGGAACAAGTAAAATTCAAACCGAGGGAGCCCGGAAAGAAGGAAAAGGCAACAAAACTAAACACAGGGCCCAACAACACCCAGCCAGGAACAGACGGCCAGCCACCAGAGGGAAAGCACTTACCAGACCAGAAGAAGTGATGGCGCTGCCAGGGGGTCATCCCTGACCCCCAAACCCTAGCAGAGCAAATCTTGCCGCCATATATATATATATATATATATATATATATATATATATATATATATATATATATATATATATATATATATATATATATATATATATATATATAAGATGAAGAATCCATGTCACACATTTTTATAAGATGCTTTGTGGTTCAAGATGTATGGAAATCTGTTTTGGATTATCTTGGGCTATCTTCTAAATTCTTTTCATGGTTTAGCATTGAATCTTGTTGGCAAGATTAGAAAGGTTCTATTGATTATTATATCCCTTTTATCATTTTTTGGTTTATCCGGATGGAGAGAAATGATGTCCTTTTTAACAACGAAGGAATGTTCGTTCGAGCATATTACCGGGAAGTGTCTAACTTATATTAACAAGGCTAGACAAATACTGAATTCCTGCAGACTCTCGTTATTAACAAGGTCAAGCTTGTTATTTGGAGACTCCCTAAGGCTCCTTGGGTTAAAATAAATACCGATGGAAGTTTTTCTTCAATTGGTGCTTGGAATTAGGGCTCTTTGCAGGAATCATCAAGGTAATTGTACTTGGTTTCTATCTCGCTCCAATTATGGCCGCAAATAGCTTGGAAACCGAAATAATTGCTGCTTACTTGGGGTCTTAAAGTCGCCTTCCTTAATAAGCAAAATTTCATTCATATGGAGATGGATTCATTGCTTTTAGTGCAAATACTATTGAATGAAGTTGCTGCTCCTTGGAACATTCTTATTTGGGTTAATATGATCCTCAAGTTATCCTCAAAGTTAACTATTATATGGAGTCATGTACATAGAGAGGGGAATCAACTCGCAAATTGGTTGGCCAAGAGAGCTTCTTCTAGGAAGGGAATAATTTGTAGCTCAAGCTCTTCTTTTGAATTTTTATCTTCTTCCTTTTCTGTTTTTAGAGCTCTTTTACATGGGGATGTATTAGCCATTCCTCATGTCAGATGTAATAAAACCAACTTATTTAAATAAATTACTTTTTGTGGTATATATATATATATATATATATATATATATATATATATATATATATATATATATATATATAAAATCCATGTTTTGTTGTATCTTCATCGAGAATTTTGAGTATATTTCTTTCTTTTTCTTCTTGCAATGTGATGTGGTGAAGTGTTGATGTAGATTTGTTGTGCCATAAAATGTTAAGAAATTATGAAGGTTTTTCACTTTGAACTTCATTTACTTTTCGATCTGGCCAATTTAATTGTTAAAACCTGTTGTGAAACATTCAATCCGAAAGGACTACGTGTTTTACAACAATAGTGCAGAATCTATTCAATGTCCATGAATGAGTTGTGTAGTTCATGGGATTTGAGTGCCAATAAATAGAGAAATATAGTTTGATGGGCGTCGAATTGAAGATTTTGGAGTGACGGGCTAGGGATAGCTTTCAGGCGAAGGGAAGTGGGAGCACTGAAGTGAGAGCCAGTATCCTCCCAGCCTAAACCTGGATTTAGTGAATAAGCATAGAATTTACCAATGTTCTTTGCATACTTGGAAGAGTGGGTACTCCGATGAGGGTAAAGAATATAATTGCTCCTATTTGGCACAATACAAATTTATTATCAATCTCTATCAGTCACTCATCACAGAATCACTACAAGAGGAAATATAATTTTCCATATTAGAACCTTTCAATACAAAACTTAGTGTGTGTTAGTTAATCATGTTTAGAAATTTAGATTAACTTAGCTGTAGTTATATTTGCACTAGTAACTTAAATAATACTTGATCTTGCATTGTGAATTAAGTATTGGATTTTAAATCTTTGCTATATTTAGATAAGTTCCTACCTTCCTCGTGGGATCGATAACCAGGACTCCACTAGAGCCCTATATTACTTGAATGATATGTATACTTGCGTATATGTGTGTCTGCCTAATTATTAAAGTGATCTTATTGTGAAAGTGAACTGAAACTATACTTTGAATAATAATGTTAGAGGCAGCGTACCCGGATACACCGATTCACATTTGAAACACTAAGTCTATCCATCAATTGACCCACATTTGAGCCTAAAAATCACACAAATCTAACCCAAATAAAAACCCCCAATTTTGCCCTAAATGTGCCACATACCCAAATTCCACCATTTTAAATACCCTAACCCCAAAATTTCCACCCAATTTCTATCCAAAACACTTCATGACATTCCCCTATACAAATTTTAACAATCAATTAACCCTTAAACCCACTCTAACCTAACCCAAACCTAAGTCTAACACAACATGCCCAAAATTGACCATATAACCAAATGCACCAAATTGAGCCCCCAAACTACTCCAATCCTTTTCTAAAACTTTTGTGACAATCATGCACACCATTTTGAACAATCTATTGGACCAAACCCAAGATTGAACCCAATCTAACCCAAATTCAACCCAAGTGTCCCAAATTGAACCTATGACCCAATGTGAACAAACCTAGCCACATGTGACCAAGCTAAGCCCACCACAGCCATTAAGTGAACCCTAGGGACTGGTCCAGGTCCACATAGCCTAACTTAGTGGAGTCATGGACCAATGGTCCCCTAAAATTAGGAATTTCCTTCCATAAGTGGCTAAACCAAGGGGATCTTTGCCAAAACACATCACTCATCGAATCTAATACCTGGCTCACCTGAGCACTGGCTCACCTAACCTTTGGCCACCTCCCCCTGGCTTTGCCGACAGGCCTAGTCAACGGAGGAGCTTAAACTAAGAGCCACCTCACTTGAAACCAAACCAAATTTCACCCAACCAATGTGGAAAGCTCTGGGTGGTCACTTTCACCGTTCATCACTTCACCTGAGCAACCTAATGCACATAAATTGAAGCCCTGAGCTCCACCCATTGGCCATGGCTATAAAAGCTAATCCTCATGGTCAATGGGGCAGCATGCATTGAAATTTAGTGAACCCCTACCAAATTTTCTCCAGAGCTTCCCCAGACCTCCTTGAGTGCAAATCCCTTGTCTCTAGCCACCCACAACCATTGCTCTGAGCTAATTTCCCCACTAAAATTTCAGCTAGAACCAGGATAAACTTCACCATACCTCCACACTACATCAAACTCCAAATTGATTGACTCTACACCATCCCCTCAGTGAAAGAAGAAGATCCCTCACAAAAGCACCATCACAGACCCTCTCTAGCCTTGACTATGATCATCACCTGAAATTGTGTTTGGTCGAATTTGGGTCTAGTAATTCACCACAGCTTGAGACTTCATCTGTGAACTCGTTGGACTTCCTTGAAGCTTCTGAAACCATCTGACTGAGGCCTCCCATCTCAAACTAAGGTATAAAACTCTTCCACCTTCCCGAGCTTATATGGATTCTCAAAGTCTGTTGGGTTGACTTCATGGTAGGTTAGCCATATAGATAGGTTCGTCTGGACTAGATGAGTCTTTAGAAACAAACCACACTTGATTTGGTTGAGTCTAGCTTGAGTTCTTAAGTTTGGAAGGTGGACGGCTCTCGGGTTAAACTAGTTGGGGACGATGAACCAACGCCATCCGATCGCGTGTGTATCAAACGGATGGCTCAGATCATGCCGGATGGAGAGATGGAGTGGAACCGCGAAGCCCACTTAACACCGAGTTAGATGGCGGTAGCCAATTGCATGGCGCCACATGTGCTTTTGATTCATCGTAGTTTCACGTGACGCTGAGCTGTTTAAGTAGGAAAATAAGATTATTTTTATTTATGTAATTCCCTGACCTTAGAAAATCCATAACTTAGCGTAAAAAATACTAAAAATAGAAGAAAAATACCCTCTTACTTAGTGAACAATGGAGAACAACGTGAAAATCTTTTGGTGTTTATTTGATGTACATATTATTTTTAATTAATTAAATACAGTATTGCATATTTTAAATATATTTTGGCATAAACATTTCACCTTGACTTGAGCTTTAGGGCTTTTGTTCTTTATGTAAAGAGAGAACTTCCCAAATTTTTCTAAGGTCAGGGGAGATCTCTATGAAGAGATCTCTTATTTTTAAGCTAATCACCTTGTTTTCATGAATTAATTATAATAATTAAAATTTTAACTAGAAAAATGCAAAAGTAAATTTTTGTAGGTTTATTGTGACTAGAAGACCAGAGGAAAAATATAATTTTGATTTGAATCATTAAAACTCACCCTAATTGTAATTAACTAATTGAAAGGAAAAAATTAAAAATAGACAATATATAAATGTAAATAACTTAATTTCGGTTCTCCACTGTGGATCAGGGTAAGAGAAACTCCCTATAAAAATTTGAAGTCATTTGGTGTTAATTTGACTACTTAAATAAGTTTTCCAAGTTAAATAACATTTTTTGTAATAAAATAATTATAATATTTAAAATTTAAGTTCAACAATTAAGAAATTGGTTTTGGCACTTCTTTATGACCTAGAGATGTAAATAAAATAAAATGGTAATTAAAATGAACAATTCATTTTTAAGCTTATTTTTGAATTTTAAAATTTATTAAAAATTATTAAAATTAATTAAAAATTACAAAAATCATTAAAATAATAAAATCCACTAAAATGTCACATTTGGTTTCTTCATCATTTGGGAACCATAAAACTAATTTTCCTAATTTTCTAAGTGAAGAGATTAATTTTAAAAGGGGTAATAATAATTTTTAAGCTTAAAATGGATTTTTTCTAATTTCTCACTAAAATAATCTTAATAATTAAAATAAAAATAAATAAATATATAACTTGTTTCTCTTGGTTCCCATACCATAGAGAAATTTATTAAAAATACTAAACTTAATTTTCAACATAAATGATAATTTATATTTAATTAATACTCAAAATAAACAAATAATTATAATTATTAAAATAAAATTCAGAAAATCATGAATACTGGTCTAATTGGTCAATTGGTTTAAGTGAACCTCCTGTAATTTTCTTAAGAATAAATATTGTGTTTTGATTAAGTTATTGAATTATCTTTAAATATCCCTATTTTTTGCATGTAAATATTTATATAAATTAAATTAAAGTTAGAAAAAATTACATTTTTTCCTGTGATGTTTTAATTGACTCATGAGTGGGGTAACATAAAAATTACAAAATCATTTGAGTTAAATTTAATGAATTATGAGATGATAGACTATAAAGGGCAAAGTTATAGTTAAAGAGTTGAAGATTTAATTAATGAACAATCTTAATTGAAATTCTTGGATGATTGAGACATAAGGGGATAAGTGGTAGAAACTAACGTAACCTTTGTCACAACAAAGATAAATTTGTAACTATTTTAATTATTTTAATTATTTTAATTTGGAAAGATAATCAAAATTAAATGATCCCAGGGTTAGGGGTTTGACTTTGGAAGTTAATAATCCATCAATCTCTTACCCCTAGTTGGTGTTTATTGATAAATTCAATACTTTAATAGGGAATAAGAATTGTGATCATATAAGTTAACTTTTCCAAAAATTGCAAATACACCCATTAAATCCTAAGGGTTTGGTAGTGAGCTAGGCTTAATCAAATTTCACTAATATGGATTAAAAAAGATGATAAGATCAATTTTAAGCATTTTGAAACACTACAAGCCCAACTCTAAAATTAAATTGGCTAAATCTCCTATTCAATTCAATTTTCCCCTAAGGGCCTTCACTCACATAATTTACCAATAGAACATCAAGTGATAATTACCCCAATCTGAAGGTTGATCAAAACATTAGTTCATTGACCATAAGGGTATGATAGAGATGAGTCTTCAAGCAACATAATAAGTTTGAATGAAATCGAGACTTTTCAAAAGATTCTGAAGTGTCCGGGACCCAACCGCTGGATCCTGCTCATAACCTTTTGGATATCTTGGAGGGCGATTAAACTTCTTATGCCTTGCTTGAGAAATTATCTATACACTTAAATAAGTAGGAACCACCAAGTTATGATATAGGACTTGGTAGGTCCATTACGAACCTATCTATAGGCTTGCTCAGCTATTCTTACAAGCATGCTTCAAGTCCCGTAAAATTATATATATACATTGTAAGGCTAAAATTTCAGGTGAAGGAATGAGAAGAAATGCCAGGTACGCTTTCATTTTATTGCACTGTAATTTAATTCTACTTATTTTCTCATCCCTTTTCTACTTGTGAAATTGCATGATAAATAATAAGGTCACCCTGCTTGTCAAAACCAATACTTTTAAGTTAGCCGCAAAACCAAAACTAAAATTATGATTAAAACAAAACAAAGATAAAATACACCGTCACAATAGTCAAAATACAAGACAACATAAGATTTAATCATAAAAAAAATAAAATCACAATTCAAACTAAATTAAACCTTCTCTTTGGATGTTCTGGAATCCCTCAGAGGAGGCAACCTAGAGCTGCTAATGAGAATTTCCACAATCTAAGTGAACTACTAAATTTATTTAGTTAAAGTTGGTAAACTCATCTAGACTAAGTGAATCCGAAGAAAATAGTGATGCTAGAATGAGGGAAGCGTGGGATCCTAACCAGTGTCACTATAATCAACTTAAACTCCCCCTTAATAAAATATTAAGACATCTCAATTTGAACATTTCCAAAACAAGCTACTTCTCCCAATCTCCTACATTTGACATTTCTAAAACTAAATCTGCTATGACGAGGAGCTTGGAGCATACACAGTGGACAACAAGACCATCTTCAAAAGCAAAATTCCTTAGAAATAAATAAGTAAGCCATAGGAGTTTGAGATAGTTTGCTTAGTGCAACATAAATCCTCACATTATCCTTTTAGGCCTTTGCATAACCATGTTGTGCAATATAAGCCCTAACTTGTCTTAGGATACCGATATTGTCATCTGATATGACATAAACCCTTCTATATTCTAGGCTATTCACATGATCTGTATCAAGTGAATGTAAGCCCTAAATAATAAAATTGGCAGGATTAAACATTAAATAATTTCCTCAAATTGACGTGAAATAATAAGATAGTTTGGAAAATCACCAAGATTCTTCTTGGAGCTTTTTTCCCCTACCTTTCTCTTCCTTCGGATTCTCATAACTGTTCCAAACTTGAGCCACTCACCTATTTGATTTCCCATTACAACATTACCTTAAAGATCCTACCTTTTGGAAGTCATGAAAATAATATTTCATAATCTAAATAAGAGTTTTCTTAGGTGACTTTGGTTATCTAAGATGTAATTAATTATAGGGGCTTACCATTATAATAAACATAAAGACCCTAAATTAATATAAACCTTATCTAATTGCTTTATATTAGATAGGGGAAGTTGTCGGTCAACATAAATGGTTCGCAGACCAAATGGATGCCATGGATTCTTTAGTTTATTTGATCAGGCCTCACCACCAGTAATGTATCCATACTTTGGGATATATACATGGCTTATGGTGAAGTGCTTGATTATTTAAACTATTGCATACATGAGATCGGTTTGATTTCATGTTTTAAAATTAAAAAATGATATTTTCCCAAATTACACATATATATATATATATATATATATATATATATATATATATATATATATATATATATATATATATATATAAACATCATCTTGGAGGCGGCTCTAGGGTTTTGGTCTGGCGACTTTAGGGCATTTCATGGCTTCTCTTCGACCTGGTGATTCCTTCTCCCATCTTGGCTCTGTAGGTTTCTCCCCCCTCCTTCTTCTTATGGCTAGGAGTTATGCTGCTGTGGTTTCTGGTGATTCCCCTATTGGCTCTACCAGACATTCTTGTTTTCTCCCTCAAGCTTTCCACGCTGTCGTTGTTTCGGGTAGTGGTGATTACAGTTTCCTTAGGAAGTTGGGAAAGAAAAACAAGAACCTGCACTTTTCTTATCTGATGTCGAAACTAACATCTTAGCTTCTGCTTGTCATTTTGCATTCATTGGGAAGTTTTTGTATGGACATCCTAAGCTGGAACTTATTAGGCAATATTTCGACTCTCTAAAATTATCTGGCAGTTGGAAGATTAGTTTGCTAAATGGAAGACATATTACATTTGAGTAATGAAACAGACTATACCTTGGTCTTTTCTAAGAAATTTATCAAAATCGACAACAGATTTATGAAACTCCGAAAATGGACTGTTGACTTCGATCCTAAGTCCGAATCCCCTATAATCCCCATACGAGTCATGCCACCCAAACTAAAATGGCACCTTTTCAACTATGAGATTCTTTATAATCTTGCTCAGGCATTTTGTAAACATCTTCGTATAGATACACCTACACTTGAAGGAAATAAGCCCTTTGAAGCATGTTTTTTAGTAGAATGTGATATAACACAAACCTATCCTTATGAGATTTGGATAGGTTCCTCACATCACGATTATTGGCAGAAAGCTGTTTATGGCTCGGTTCCCCCCCATTGTAGTCACTGTTCCATGTTCGGCCACTCTTCTTCTGTTTGTTATTGGCTTTACCCCCATCTAAAACAAACTATCCCTCCCCCTGTTACTGTGAGATCAGACATACCCCTGCCCAACCTACAAATGTGCCAATTGATCCTTCCATCCCAATAAACCTATCTTCCAATCCTGCACCACTCCCTCCCTCCGAACCACCACTTCAAAACTTCACTAAATTGTTACTACCCCCTGAACCCATCATTCTTACTTAGCAACCCCTGTTCTTTTTACCAGCATCCCACACACCCCCTTTTCCAACTAGGTTGAAGGAGGATTACATGATCCTCAAGTGTCTTTGCCCCCTGATCCCATCCTTCTTATTGAGCACCCCCTCGATTTAACACTAGCTTCCCAAACACCCCCCTTACCATTTGGAGTTGATGGAGGTTTACATGATCCTCCTCAAGTGGATCTTGGTACCCAATCTTCTGTTATCCCAACAAACCCTATTACCAAACATCCTCATAAAACTACACTACATTTGGGAAATGCTGATGAGCCTTCTGGCTTTCCCCCTACCACCAAGTCCTCACCCACAACCAAATTACTTCATTCTGCCCATATTGTACTTAAAACTGAGTGGCAAATTCAGAGGCACTCTAAGAAAAAATCAAAAAGGGAGTAGCTCAGTTAAATGCTAACAATATAATTCAAGAAGGTGTGTACATTTCTGATGATGAAAATGGGGTTAATCCTTCTACTTCTGCCAGAAGGACCATCTCACACCATCTTGTTTAACATCCTAATTTGGAACATTAGGGGAGTGGCTGACCCTTCCTCCCTTAACAGGTTAAAACATATTTGTAGGGTCAATAGAGTTTCCATTTTTGCTATTTTGAGACCCATGATGAATGTTAATAGGTGGAGAGTTTTGAATCACTTCAAAAGGTACAATGTCTACTGCAATAGCAACAATAGAATCTAGCTTTTTTGGAAAGCAAACATTACTTTATATATTATTGAGAATGATGACGAGTTTCTTTTAACTCACTTCAAGATGGATGTCTTTCATAGCTTTGCTACTTTTGTTTATTCTAGTTCTCTTCTCAAAGATAAACTCTCTTTGTGGAATAAAATTACTCTTATGGTGGTGCTATCACAGACAACTGGTTCATTGGAGGAGACTTCAATATGATTATGAGCCCTATTAAAAAAAAAGCCAGTGCCAGGTGTGAATTACACCTGATCAATAAGTTTTGTGATGCAATTGGTATGCCTGGTTTGTTCGATTTGGGCTATTCTGGCACTCCTTTCACTTGGCATAGAGGCTTACTTTTTCAAAGGCTTGATCGTTACCTTACTAATGGCTGTTTCCTTAACCATTTTCCTATTGTTCATGTTCAACACCTTAATGCTGCCTCTTCTGATCATTCACCTATATTACTTTCACTAGACTTTCAAAGTAAACCTGTCATATCTCAATTTAAATTCCTCAATATATGGACTACTCATGAGTCATTTCTTAGCACTGTTAAGCAGGATTGGGCTCTACAATTTTCTGGTTATCCTTGGTACAACCTCTGGCAGCTGCACGAGAAGGTTAGTGCTCCCTTGAAGGTATGGAATTATAATGTTTTTGGTAATGTGCATACTAAGGTTGAGGAAGCTCAAAAATTAGTTGATCAATTTGAGGCACTACCTGTTTTAACCCCTACGTGGATGGAAAATCTTTCTAATGCTCATCAGGCTCTTTTGCAAGCCATCAATTTAGAGGAGCAGCTTCTACAGTAGAAATCTAATGATAATTATTTTTTTGCGGGGGATCGGAACACTAAGTACTTTCATGCCACCATTAAGCATAAAAGGAATATTAATTGCATTCTGAAAATTAAAGATGCACATGGGAACATTTTGACTGATTTTGATGCTATTGGCAATAATGCTGTTAATTTCATCACTTCTCTCTATCACTCCTATGAACATAATCCCCGTGTTGATCAAACTCTTTTTCAGGATAACGTTGCATACTTAAACATTTTATCCTTAGCTGCAGTGCCTGATGAACATGAAATATTTACTACTTTCAAAGCTACTAAGCAAAACAAAGCTTCAGGTCCTAATGTTTTTTCCTCTTCCTTTTTTACACACTGTTGGGATATTATCAAATTGGAAGTCATAACTGCTGTCAAGTCTTTCTTTCTTGGGGAAAACCCTAGTAAGTATTTCAAAACTTCATTAATTGTTCTTATACCTAAGAACAATGATAAACTTACCTGGGAAGATTTCAGGCCAATCTCTCTCACAACTACCATGTCCAAAGTCTTGAGTATGATTATTGTTGCTAGACTTCAACCACACCTCAATAAGCTTATTTCTCCACATCAGTCTGCCTTTATTAAAGGCAGGGATATTACTGATAACATTTTATTAGCACAGGAATTGGGGGAAGACTTAGAGAGGAAATGCAGAGGGGGAAATATGATTGCTAAACTTGACTTGAGGAAAGCTTTCGACACCATTTCATGGGACTTCATTATTAATGTTCTTACTACTAGAGGTTTTAAGGATGATTTTTGCATGCTTATTAAAATATGACTTACTGCTAATCATTACCGCGTGCTTGTAAATGAGAACAGCTATGATTTTTTCTCTGCGACTAGAGGCATTAAACAAGGGGGCCCTTTGTCCCTCATCATCTTTATATTAGTTTTTAATTACCTCTCTCGACTTCTTAATAGCTCCCATATTCAGCATCCCCATCCTCACTATTCTAATAAATAAAACATTTTGGTGTCTCACTTAGCATATTTTGATGATTCTATTATTTTCTCCATTGCTAGTAAACTTTTTATCAAGACTTTAATGCATACCTTAGATACTTTTCAAAGCACCTCTGGTTTATCCTTCAATAAGAACAAATACTTTTTTTATTTTAGAAAATAAGTTCCTCAAGATACAATTAATTGAGCTTCTGTTTTTACTCATTGTAAAGCAGCTAAGCTACCTCTTAAGTATGTGGGGGTGAACATCCTTAGAGGCAGGAAGAAGCAAATTCAGATGGATGAAGTGATTCATAAAATCAAGGCCAGGATCAATGACTGGTGCATCATATTTCTTTCTAATGGGAATATACTTACCCTTCTTAAAGTTTTTTTTGCAGCTTCTCTCTTTACACTATACAAGTGACCAAAATTAAAAAAGAGCACTTAAAGATTATTATAAGTTTAATGGTTCACCCCCTTCGGCTCTTGCCACTGTTTCTTTTATCTTAGCTAATTTTCAGAAAGCTTTTAAAAATTTGCATGAGGGGAGCCATAGTTCTTCTGGAACCACTTTGGTCAAATGGCTTCTCCCTCCTATTGGCTGGATGAAAGCCAACATTGATGGGAGTTGGAATACAGCTGTTGCTTGCAGTGTTGCTATACTTTGAAATTCTATGGGCATTTGTAATTTGTTCTTTACCTCACCTGTTGTGGCTTCCACTCCTCTGGAAGCTGAGGCTTGGGCTCTTTTATTAACCCTGCAGGTTGTCATAACCTGCCTGTAAGTTTTCTTTTCTGATTATTGAGATGGATTCACAGCTGCTTTTTAACATTCTTACAAAAACCTCTACTCCACCTTGGTTTTTACACTGTTTACTGAGAAGTTTTTATGGCTTAGATGATGATAACCATTTACATATTCAATACTCTTTCATTATGAGGGAAGGAAATAAGCTTGCCAACTGGCTTTCTAGAAAAGGATATGATCATATACTTATTGGTACCAAACCTCCCCCTATTCAAAGCTTACTTAAATGGGGATCTTATGGAGGCCCCTAAAATCTGGGCTTAATGTTGTGGATTTGCAGATGTTTTTTATCATGGTTATTTCACTTATTTTTGGCTTTGCGCTTTGTCTTCCGCCATAGTCCCCTTCCTGCATGGATTTTCTCTGCCTGGATGCTGCCATTTGGTTTCCTGTAGTCCTGGAATGCATGGTTTCATGTTCATGGAGTTGTCACAGCTGGCTGTTTCCTTTTCTTTTGTTTTTCTGCACCTTTCTTTTGCTGTTGTGCAGGGTCTGTTTTTGTATCCAGCTACTACAATGGTAGGGTGAGGTTTACAGGTTTATGATTGAGAGGTTTCTTTCCTATTTATTGGACCTTTGCTTGTCTTGTGTGCCTCTTTATGAGGCTTTTTATATTTTTTGCTACTTCTCCTTTTGCTGCTTCCTATCCGGTGCATATTTTTAGTTTTGGGTTTCCTCTCTTATCTGCTTGGGAGTTCTGCCTTCATGCTCTACTGTCTGAGGCTTTTCTACTACTACTGAGGGTTTGATGGAGCATGGCTGATGGACTCTGGCTCTATTGTCTGCACCACCTATTACTGTGGGGTTATTTTCTCATTTTGTTATACTTGTTTATTTCCTTTATATATGTATTTTTTGGAGTTTTTTATGTGTGAGTTGTAATGTGGCTAGTGGAACCCCTAGGGGTGAGTTAAAATTGTATTTTTTTTGTTTTTTAGACTGGGGATCCACCAACCCTCCCTTTTTGTACCTAATTTTTCTATATTAACACGTAGGGAGCCATAAGTGTTCTTTCCCCTTTTTGTACCTAATTTTTCTATATTTTTCTATATTAACACGTAGGGAGCCATAAGTGTTCTTTCCCGTTTTTGTACCTAATTTTTCTATATTAACACGTAGGGAGCCATAAGTGCTCTTTCCCCTAATATATATATATATATATTAAATTAAATATATTTTAAACTGGGGTTCGGGATGCTCTTTCCGGCGACCAACAATTTCTAATTACGCGACCGACTTGGGTTTTTGTTAAAATGTTTAAAGTATATGTTTTCATGTCTTTTTACCCTGTAAATCTTTGATAGATTATGCTTAGCAAATTTTCTACACTATTATATACCTGTTAGGGTAAATCTTTAATCTATACCTGCATAGCTTTAAAGAAAAGAAATCAAAGGCCCGGTACACTAAGGTTAGTTATTTTTGTTCTTTACTCTTACATTTTATATTTTAATGTTTTATATGTTAAATGGGTAAGTTTTGCAGGGATAGAAAAAGAAAAGAATAAACTTTATTTGTCCTCAGTGGACTATATTTTTAAAAATTATTTTAATCATGATTTTTTGTAAGAATTTTTTTTAGAAAGTTATATTTTTTATTTTATTAAAATATTATAGCAGGCTAAAAGTTAACTCTAGGGTTAAGATATTTAGTATAATAGTATAAGACTATAGTTTACTATTTAAAGTAAAGGAAATGATATTTTTGAAATATTAAGCGTTTTAGGATTACATGTAAGAAGAAAGGATTGAACTTTATGAAATAATGTTATACTAATATTGATGTGTAAAGAAAGAAATGTAATGAGTTATAACTTTATGAAGAGGATGGAGAAGTTCAAAATCATTAAAGACTATCCAGATATAGTAATCCTCACATAACATGAAAAGAAGAGAAACAAAAGAATGAATTAAAAAACAATCCATATATATAAAAAAAAGATAAAAAAAAGAAAAAGAAAAGCAAAAGAAAAGAAGAATATATGTGAGGAGAAACTTGAGGAGATGCTCAATAAAAAAAATTAGCTTTACTTGAATTAACCTAAAAAGATAAGTTAACAACATTTATGGATTTATATTTATGTTTTAGTGTCTTTACTATGAGAGTCTTTTGGAGAATTCTCTTTCTTATGATTCTTCTAAGTATTCTTAATATGATTATTGAAATGAATAGAAGACCATAACTCTTAAATTCGATTATTAAATTCTCTTACCTGTAGTTTGACCCAACTTATTAAAACTGATTTAAAAGACTTGCTATTATATTTATGAAACAAAAATTGTAATAAATATAAAGTTAAGTTGACTACCATGAGTCATAATTTTTTTATGTTGTAAAAGAGTTACTCGATGACAAGTGATAGTTATGTTTGGGGGATTTTGATGCACCCAAGACATGTTTGATTTTGCATAAGTATTTTATACTCATTTTTGGTGATATTGCACTTTAAAGAAGGGTATTTTCATGCTTTGTTGTAGGTATATTGATTTTTGGCATTTGGAGTAAAAAGGAAGAAAAAAGGAAGAAATTTGGAGTCAAATGAAACTTTTTTGGAAATTACTCTTATGCCGACAGTGCCAGGATGGTCACCGACGACACCAATATCCAGAAAGGAGGCGTAAACCTAGAATGTGCTCTAGCATCGAAGGCAACAAAATTGGCACTGACGGTGCCATTTGACAAAGCCTGGGCACCGACGGTGCCAAATTCTAGCGCCGAAAGCGCCCATGAAGGTTAATTGCATATTTTTGGCAGATTCACTGTATTGGGATGATTTTTGGAAGGTTTCTTGAGGAATCTCTTAGCAAATTCATCCCTACGCTATGTTAGAGTGCTTAAATGCCAGGAAAGAAGAGAAGTAAGGAAGGAGAATGAGTAGAGAGTGTGTGGAGTAAGTAGAAAGTGTGTAGAAGCCAGTGTAAGTGTTGAGAGTCGCTGTAGAGTCTTATCTGGTGTGATTATTGAGTATTGTTGTAAGGAGTAAAAGAGATTCAAAGAAACTTCAAGGGATTTGCTTCAAGGAAGAGTTCAGATAAGTAGTGTTTATTAGTTGTTGTTTGTATGAACTTTCTTTTATATATAACATCCGTGTTTTGTAGTATCTTCCTCATGAATTCTACGTAGAATTCTTTGTCTTTCTCCTTACAATGAGATATGGTAAAATTAAGAGATAGATTGGATATGCATATTAAATTTTAAATACTTGTGATGGTGTTACACTTCGTACTTCATTTACATTTCAATCTGGCTAATTGAAATGTTAAAATTTGTTGTGAAATAGAAGATCCGAAAGGACTATGCATCCTACAACAAAGTGAGAATCACAATCAATTTCATGGATGAGAATGTAGTCCATGGGGTTGAGTGCAAATAAATAGGGAAATATTCTTTGTTGAGTATAGAATTGGAAATTTTTAGGGTGACAGAAGAAAATCCCTAATTTGGTCCTAGTGTTTGGAAACTAATGCGAGAAGTAGACCTCACGTGTGGGGGAAGTGGGGTGAGAGCTAGTATCCTACTAGAGCCCTGTATTACTTGAGTGGTACTTATAATTGCATTTGCATCATTGCGACTATATAATAAAAGAAACATCTACATCACATACTCATTTCTCTCTTGCCTTCACTACTATCCAAAATCCTACCAAATTCATTCACATTTCCTCCACACTTCACTAATACTCGAACCCTAATTCCACACTCACCTGCCCCTTCTCCTTACCACTACACAAATACTTCACCAAAATCTCATCTCCTCTCTTTCTTTCTTATCTTGCCCGATTGGTCTATAAAAGTAAAAAAAGAAGAGAGAGAGAGAGAGAGACAGAGAGAGAGAGAGAGAGAGAAACAAGGGAACTTTCATGTGGTTTATGGTATGTTTTATGTTAATTTTCATATTTAGTTTATGTGCATGTTAAATCTTTATTTTGTGGTGTGTTTTTTATTAAACTCTTTATGTGATAATGTCTATTCCATGCAAATCCATTTTTCTTATGTTTTTATTTCATGCAAAGCCTTGTAATTGTTCTATGTACAATACAAACACTCCATATAATAGTATTTCATACAAAACCACGTATGATACTTTTATATTCCATGCAAAACTCAGTCTGATAGCCTTCCATGAAATAATTCTCAATTTTCCATGCATAACTTTATGTGATAACGTTTTATGCAATGTTCATGCAGTAGTCCTACAAACTTTATGCAAAATTTTTATGTGTTAGTTTATGTTTATGTTAAATGTCCATGTGGTTTCATGTATAATAATAAACCTTCCATGCTTTTAGCTTTAGCTACAATAATAAACCTTCCATGCTTGTGGCTCTATGTGCAATAGTACATCTTTCATGCTTGTGGCTTTTTGCACAACAATAAACCTTCCATGATTGTGGCTTTATGAGCAACAGTAAACCTCCATGCTCGTGGCTTTATATGAATGTAAACTGCTATGCTTGTTGATTTATGTTCATGCAAATATGCAATTTTTTATTTTATGAACTTGGGTGGAGAACAAGCTTAAATTACTTAGTTAACAAAATAAAAACGAAGAAAGAATAAAAATAATTTTTACATACCATGAATTAGCTATCTTCATGACTTAAGTAGTGAGAGACAGATTTGGAACAATACATTTTGTTCATATAAACAATAGCTATAATGTACTATCTATTACAAACACACACACACACACACCACACACCACACACAAATTTCCCATGCGCATTCTATCCCCAGGATGAGAGTCCCACCATGTACCTATAATTCTAGAGCCCCCGTGCCACAGTGGGACCCATGACCTGAGGGGACTTAAAGTGACCCCGCCACCAATAGAACAAGCTATATGGCATGCACACACACACACACACACACACACACCTATAAAAATAATCTAGTTTATGTCTTTAAAAATCTTGAAAACCAAAGATAAATTCTCTTAGTAAAATAAAAAAAAAATATTTTCAAATGGAAAAGTAAAAGCTTAACAAAACTTATTTAAAAGAAAATCTTTTCCAAAACATGGATAAAAGCTTTTAAATAGAACTTTAGAAAAATCTTTTCAACAAGAAAATTCTACTTTACAAAACCAAAACAAAAATTAAAATAATAAAAATTTCATCCTTTTTAAAATAAAACTCACAATAAAATATTTCCAATACAAAAATTTAATAGAAGCCTTTCCAAAAATGGAATCCAAATAAAGCTTTTTAAACAAAAATTTAGCATTTTCAGAACTTAAGTTAAACTTTTTCTATGTTAACTCGAGCCTCTTTCAGAGCGAACCTAAGTACTCCATAAGAAAATAATAATAAAAAATTTTCTTTTAAAACAAGATTTAAAACAAAACATTCATTTAAAATAATAAAACCTAAACAAAAATTAATTTTTTTAAAAATTGAATGCAAGTGAAACAGTTTCAAACGTAATTGAAACCTTTTTAAAGCTCTCTTATGAGTTCAAATTTTCATGATTGGAGGATCCAAACTGGAAGAATTAAGTCCAAAGGATGGGACATATAATCTAAAGACAACACATCATTAGTAAGTCCCAAGACATTTGATTTGATTTAAGCGTATCAGAAAGGAAACAATGATGAGTTTTAACTGAAGGACAAATGAATGATTTGATTAATGGGATTGATGGGAAACCATAAGCTTAAAATAGAGTATGTTAGGAAAGGATTTCTAGATAAAACTAAGACTTTATACTCTTTAACAAATTCTATAGACTGACGTAGGCCTGAGGGAGAGGTTCGATTGGGGGTTTTAATTTATGTAAATATATGAATATATTTTAAGAAAATATTATTTTTTTATTTTTGAAAAGATGAAATCAAATGATCTCATATAAATAATAGTTTAAAAAATCAAGTGCTTCATCGTAAGCCAACTATCTATCCCGAAGAATGTATACATGACTTGGTAGTGAGGCTTGATAAAACAATAAAGAATCCAAGAAATCTGTTTGGTCTGTAAACCATTTATGTTAACTGACAATTTACCCTATCTAATATTAAGGAATTAGGTACGGTTTATATTAATTTGGGGTCTTTAAGTTTCCTATAAGGGAAAGCTGTTATAATTAATAACATCTTAGACAACCAAAGTCACCTAATAAAGCTCTTGATATAGATAAAGAAATATTGTAATCATGACTTCCAAAAGGTAAGATATTCAAGAAAATGTGGTAATAGGAAATGCAATAGGTGAGTGGCTGAAATTTCAGAACAATTGTTATAAGAATCGAAAGGAAGAGAAGACTAGGGGAAAGACAAAAAACCAAGAATAGTTATTTAGTGTTTCCCAAACGATCTTATGATTTTGCTTCTATTTGAGATAGTTATTTCGTGTTTCCTCTTACCAATTTTATTATCTAGGGCTTACATTCACTTGATATTTGTCGTGTAAATAGCTTGGAAGATTAAAGGATTTATGTCATACCTGATGACAACCTCTGAACCTAAGACGAGTTAAGGCTTTTATTGCAAGAGGTGCAAAGGCCCAAATGGATAAGGTGAGGGTTTATGTTGCATTAGGCAAACTACCTCGAAGTCTTATGGCTTGTTTGTTTAATGCTAAAGAGTTTTGCTGTTGAAGATGGCTGTGCTGCCTGCTGTGCATGCTCCAAGCTCCTCTTCACAGCATGTTTAGTTGTAGAAGTGTAAAATGTAAAAGGTTGAGAGAAGTAGCATGTTTTAGAAATGTTTAAATTGAGGTGTCTTAAGATATTATTAGGGGAATATTTACGTTGATTATAGCGACACCGGTTAGGATCCCACAGTTCCCTCATTCCGGTACCACTATATTCTTCAGATTCACTTAGTCCAAATGAATTTACTAAACTCAACTAAATGAGTTCTATACTTTTATTTAGACCTTAGGAAATCTTGTTAGCAGCTGTAAGCTGCCTCCTCTAACGTATTCCCGATCATCTAATGGAGATTTTTTCATTTAGTTGCAATTGTAATTTTCATTTTATTTATGATTAAATTTTGAGTTGTCTTATATTTTTTATTGTTGTGGCGGTGAATTTTATCTTTGTTTTATTTTAATTTTTTATTTTTTTTGTTTCAGTTTTGTAGCTATCCTGAAAGTTCTGATTTTCATGTAGGGTGATATTGTTATTTAACATGCAAGCTTGTAAGCCGGAAAAGTATAATAAAGACAATGCAGGAAAAGAAGGTACCGTAAACTATAAAAGCATACCTGGCGAGTTTTCTCATTTAACAACCTAAAACTTTAGTATCTTTTGTAGTAAACTTTTATAATTTGCAGCAAAGTAAAGCTTATGGATAGGTTTGTCACAAGCCAATCGAATCTTGTGTCATAACTTGGTGGGTTTTATTTATTCATTTGAGGGACGTTTTCCTTTAATAAGTATGATAGGTTCAATTGTCCTACATGATGTCCAGATGACTTGTGAAAAGATACAGAGAGTACCTAGAATTTTCATAACCCTTTTTGAACTTTCTTGAGTTTATTTGAACTTATCATGCTCATTAAATGATTCAACAATTGCATACCCTTATGCTTAATAAACATTGATGTTTTAATCATCCCAAAAAGTGGGGTAACAATTACTTTATATTTTATTTATAAATTATGTGAGTAAAGGCCTCTAAAGGCAAACTTGATTCATTAAGAATTCTGTCCAGTTTTCATTTATTGGGCTTGTAGTGTTTCCAATTAGGGTTTAATATTAATTAAGCTTTCTTTTCAAAAACTTATTAATCAAACTTAATTTAGCCTAGTTCACTACTAAGCCCTTAAGACTTTGGTGAGTATATTTATATTTTCAGAAAGTGAAGTTAAGTTGACTTTATGATTATGATTCTTTTCCAACTATTAAATTATCATTAAAAAACTAATTAGGAGTTTTAGATCATTAAATATCACCTTCCAAAGATGAAACCCCTAACTTAGGATCATTTAATCTTAATTATCTTCCAAATTAATAAAATTTAAAGAAATTATGAATCTACCCTTTAATAAGACAAAAATGAGATTGGTTTCTACCATTTATCCCTTTATATTTCAATCATTTAAACATGTTTAATAAGATCATTCATTACTCATTTACCCTTTAATTAGACCTAAATGTCAATTAAGGCTAAATTCGTTAAAATTACAACTTTGCCCCTAAGGCCTTAATACTTTATAATTAATCAAATTTAACTCAAATAACTTTGAAATCTTTATGGTACACAACTTATGGGTAAATTAGAACATTAAAAGAGAAAATGTGATTTTTTCACTTTTAATTTAATTTATATAATTATTTAAATGCAAAAGTAGGAATTTTCAAAGATAATTTTATAAATCAATCAAAACATAATATTAATTTTTAAGAAAACTACTCGAGGTTTACCTAGACCAGAGGACTACTTGGACCAAATTTGATGATTTTTTTAATCTTATTTTAATTATCACAATTAGTTTAAGTTCTAGAGTATTAATTAAATATAAAATATTATCTTATTTGAAAATTAGGTTTTATATTTTTTAAAAATCTTTCTCTAACATCAAGGAACCCAAAGAACCAAGTTTCATATTTTTGTGATTTTTATTTCAATTATTAGAATTATTTTAGTGAGAAATTAGGAAAAATCCATTTTAAATCTTTAGAATTTATTTCAACCTTTTAAACTTAAATATCTTTAATTAGAGGGTTAGTAAAATTATTCTAATTGCTCCTAAGTCCTTAAGAGACAATATAAAACATTTCCAATTTATGAATTTTTAATTATTTAAATATATAAAATAACGTTAAAAATGAAAATTTTACTTTAATGCTAATTTTATTTTTCATATGTTCTACTGACTACAGAGAACTCCCAAAACCAATGATAACTTATTGAGTCGTATTTTTATTTTTATAATTATTTTAATGCCAAAGGTGAAACTTAAAACATTTATTTAAGTCGCCAAATTAATTTTAAATATCTTTAAAATTTTTATGGGAGTTCCTCTCGTCATAAACCATAGTGGGGAACAAAAATAAAGTTATTTACACTTATATTTAATCAAAATTAATTTCCTTTTAGTTTTAAAGTTTAATGGTCATTAGGTTTATATTTGATGATTTAAACCAAGTTGTGTTTTTCCAATGGCCCTTCAGTCATGTTGACCTCATTTTTGATGAGGTCTTCTCTTCTTCTCTTTAGTACTTAGGATCTAGCCTTAGGCTTTTCCTTTGACTATCTTAGAGGACTAGAATTGGGATCCACCATCTAGAATTTTAAACCACTTCTTAACTCCCTGCAAACTCCACAAACTTGACTGTAGACCCCTAATCACCTGAGGGTTGAAATCGAGTGTGGAAGTTTAAAGGATGAGTTCCTATAGGACTCTTTGGCCTTAGGATCTGCCCAGGTGGCCCGGTCCGATGAAGGGGCTGACTTACACACACACTACACTCATACACTACACTTCCATACACCTCCTAAAACACACCCATACCCGACTTGACCTCCCGACTCATGTAGATGATTCACATGGATGGTCCTTAACCCCTAAGCCCTTGCGCTAGAGGGTTAGGAACAACATAGTGAATGCCTCAAATGAGTCCCTTCATGGCTCATGTGGGCTTGATATGGCTTCATGGCTCAACCAAAATGATTTTATTCCACTTACATTCACCTAATCTTCCATTTTCCAAATTTTTAATTTTTGACCCCGGGACCCTACACCCGCCAACCTACCCAAAGCCTCGAATAGCTCAAATTTCTCAAAAATTTCCAAATCACCCAAAATTCTCCAAAATCATTCCCAAACATTTCCACATCACTCAAACTGATCATCCATAACCAAAAATACCAAAAATTCCAAAAATACCTCCCAATACCCTCCAAATACCCAAAATACCCCTCTTAGCCAAAAAATCCAAAAATTCAGAAAATTCCCAGGAAATTCCAGAAAATCCCAAATATTCCCAATTTCATTTTGTTCAACTACACCATAGGCCAATTTTGTCAATTTACCCCACTTTTATCAAAATCCCCAATTTGACCCATTTTAACCCAAAGTAAACCCAATGTCAAACCTAACCTACCCAATTGACCTAAATTCTGGTCCAATTCAATTCTAAACTTCAATTCAACATCCCCAACACCAATCTAGACCAAATCCAAGCCCAATTTGATTGGCATTGGGATCCAATTTCACTTTTGGCCTTAAAGCCCAATTTGGACCTATGACCCAAACCTCACCCAAACTCACCCAATTCAACTCCAATTAACCCCAAATCTTTTCTAAATCTTCCTTAACATCCCCATAAACAAAACACTAACATGATTTGCCCAAAATTTAGACCCAAACCCCACTCAAATTCAACCCAAAATCAAAAAGCCCAATTTTGACCTAAACCTAAACCTAGCCCAAATGAGCCCAAATCCCAAAATCAAAACCTAACCAAAGCCAAAACCTCTTTGAAACACTCCCATAAACATTTCCCAACATTAATTTTACATCAATTTCAACTCTAGCCCAACTTTGGCCCATGGTAGCCCATTTTGGCCCACCTTAGCCTCTTTACCAAAAAGGCCCATATCCAACCCAATTCAAACCCAAATCACCTCAAATTTGTTTCAAACCACTCATGAAGCATCCCTAAACCAAAACCAACAATTATTTGGCCCAAACTTTTACAAAAAATTCTCATCTATGAACACATTCTTAAACTTAAAAGCCCACTTCCCTTAAACCTTCCTAAAAGCCCATTTCCTTCAAAATTCAAAAGCCCAAATCATCCTAAAGCCCACATGACACTTCCCCTCATCATCCATTTGATCAAAATCACCCCTAAGTTTCAAAATCATCAATTAAACCATTCCAAATCAAGCCACATGTCAAATTACCCCCTAAATGTCAAATATTTATAAAACCCTTTTCATGAAACAAGTCAACCTTTTCCCAAGCCAAATGGAGCCATGAACAAGCCATTCTCAAGCCACATGAAGCCATGAGGGCTTTGACTTGTCATTAGTCCATTTATGGCAAGAAGAGGGGGTTCTTTCTTAAACCTCCTTTAACCCTTTTTACCTTAATCATGTCACACACTAAACCATGTTTAGCCACCTCATCATGGATGGAGACTTCACCACTCCTTCTAAGCCGACCTAAATGATTCCCTCAGCTCAAAATCGAGCTTGGAAGGGTGCACCAAGCCCAAAATGGTGGGTTGACCCAAACCAAGCCAAAGTGAGCCTTCTCCCATTCCATTTAAATCAAACTCCTTTACACATGTCAAACCTCAATTGAATGCACCAAACTCCAAAGATCGACCCACTCGAACAAGATGGTGACCAATGCACGGCCGGCCACCCACTGGTCGCCGGAAAACACCATGGCCGAGAGCTCACATGTGAGCCAACTTTGGGATTCTACCTTGCTCGAGCTGCCCCATGCCCGATGGCCACCATGGCCGTTCCGCCCTCGACCTAAGCGAGCTCGATCCCAAGCCCTAACTCTCCACAGGAGGCCCTCCACCCTCTCCTATTTAAACCCCACCCTTCTCGGCCATGAGAGGTGCTGAACCAAACCTTAAGGAAACTCCGCAAAATCATTCCGAGTCACTCTCCACACATAGAGCATTTGATCCCCACTGAATTCCAGCCCGATTCCCTCAGGCCGAGCTCGATTTTGAGCTCGAACTTTAGCCTAAAAACCAGGACACTTCTTCACGGTGAGCCGATCCCCAAATTGATTGGTCCTACACCTTCACCGGACCAAGAGAAGAAGTTTCCCACTCGAAAGCCCCATCTCCGAGGCCACCTGGCTTGCTCCAGCCTCCAAGCTTTGTGATCGGCTGTGGTCGAAGTCCAACCTAGACAATTCACCAGACCAGGAGACTTCATCTGGAGCTTGCTTGGACCCAATCGAAGGTGGCACAACTCTCAGATCGAGCTTCACTTCTCTGAGGAAAGGTATGGACTCCCTCTTCTTCCCGAGCTTCCAGAGATTCTCATTTTAATTTGAGTCAATCTAAATGCATGTTTACCGTATGGATGTGTTCGTCTCTTCAAGATGAATCCATAGAGCATAAGAACACAAAAATCCATTGAGAATCGAGTGAGTTCTTAGGGTTAGAGTGTGGACGGTCACGGGATCGCACCAGTCGTAGACGATGACCAGGAGCCGTTGGATCGCGCGTGTATCGAGCGGACGGTTCAGATTGCGCCGGACCAGGGAATGATACGTGAACCGCGGGTCCCGGGACGGCTGACTCAGATGGCGGCGCCCAATCACAGCGCGACACGTACCCCCTTCGGAGCTGCCGAGGTTGACACGGCGCCGCGTCACTTAAGTAGAAAAATAGGATTTTTTCTGATTTATTTAAATACCAGAACTTTAAAAATCCATATCTTTGTGTAGGAAAATCAGAAAAATAAAATAAAAATACCCTCTTGCTCAGTGAACAGAGGAGAATAATGTGGAAAAGAAATCATTTAATTTCATCAAGTATTTTATTTTTTATAATTTATTTACTCTCTGCATACATTTAATTCTCCATGCATGTATACAATTCACCATGGCATGAGACCATAGGGCTTTTGAAGCCTCTGAATTTGGGAACATTCCCTGAATTTTCCAAAGTCAGAGGTCATCCCTATGAAGAGTTATTGATTTTTCAAATTCATGTCACTGTTTTGAGTATTTTAATTCCAATAAATAGCATGTTGTGAAATAAATTCTAGCAAAATTTGGTGATGTTCCTTATGACCAGAGAACCCTAGGAAAAATAGGTTTTGAGTTAGTTCATTTTAGACAACCCTAATTGGCTTAAACACTCAAAATAGGTCTCTAATTAATTAGAGCTAACCATACATCAAATTGACTTCAAATCAATTCTCCATTGACCTTTAGGGTCAGAAGAACACACCATAAAAATTTGAGGTCAATTGGACTTGGTTAGCCATATTAATTGGGTTGATTAAGCCATTTAGTCATTTTAAACTTTAAAAATTCATAACTTTCAAAATATCTTTCAAAAATTCACCAAATTGGTTTTGGAACCTCTCTGATATCAGGGAATTTAAGAAAATTAAAATTTCAATTTTCTAAAAAAGTTGATTTTTAATATTATTTTAATATTTTTAATAATTAAAAAATAATAAAAATCACAAAAATAATAAAATTCACCAAAATGTCACATTTTGAATTTTAATCACTTAGGAACAAACCCCATATTTTTATTAGGCCTATTTGGTGAGATATTAATTTTTAAAGCTCTAGGGTAATTTTAAAATTAAAAAATGTATTTTCTAGCATTTTCACTAAAATAATTGTAATAAATCATAGAAAAATCAAAAAATTGCAAAATTTGCTTCTCTGATTTCCTTGATATCAGAGAGATTTTTGAAAAACATAAAATTCATTTTTCAACATTTATTTTATTTTTAAATTAATTAACACTCCAGAACTTAAAATATTTATAATAAAAATAATATAATTCAAAAAATCACCAAAATTGGTCCAAGTGGTCTCCTGGTCATTAGGAATGTCCCCTAATTTTCTTAAAGACAGAAACTTTACCTTGGTCATGTTATTAAATTTTCCTTGGAAATCTCTATTTTCTACCAAAAATAATTATATAAATAAATTAAATACAGAAAAATCATATTTTCTCCTCTCATGTCTTTATTGACATATGAGTGAAGTCACATAAAAATTTCAAGTTCATTTGAGTTCAATTTAGTGAGTTATGAAATTATTAAGCTTAAAGGGTAAAGTGGTAATTAATTTTTTTTTCCTTAATTAAAACTTTAGGTTTAATAAAAAATTAACAAGTAAAATATTTGATCCTAATCTGATTTGGATGATTGAAATTTAATAATTGAAGGGTAGAAACCCATTAAGCAATTTAAAATGATTAAACTTTAATTAAATAATTGATTAAATTTGGAAGAATAATAAAATTGGAATTATTAAAATAGGGATATTATTAGGAAGAGATTTATTCTTTAATTTAAAAAATCCCTAAATTAATCATTTCATTAGTGTTTAATTCCTAATTAAAATGATAATTCAAATTTAAAATATTAAAAGACTTAATCATTAAACTAAAATTAAATTATTGAACTCTTTTAAAATTCTAATTAAAATTAAAATGAATAAAATTAAATTAAATTAAAAATTAAATTAAATCAAATTAAATCAAATTAAAAATTAAATTAAAAATTAAATTAAATTAAAAATTAAATTAAATTAAATTAAATTAAATTAAAAATTAAATTAAATTAAATAAATTAAATTAAATTAAATTAAATTAAATCAAATTAAATAAAAAAATTAATTAAATTAAATCAAATTAATTCAATGTAACATCAAATCAAACTAAATTGAATTAAATTGAATTAAATTAAATTAAATTAAATTAAATTAAATTGAATTAAGTTGAATTAAATAACATCACCTAAGACATAAAGAAATAAGCCTAAAATAACTTGAACACTATTCCAAATTTAAACCCTTCAATTGAAATTAAGCTAAATCACAAACCATTTGAACACCAATTTACCCTCAAAAGCTTTAGTTATCATAACTCCTAAAACGAATATTAAATGAAATGTTACTTCACTTATAGGACATTCAAATATCCTAGTTCACCGAGCAAGTTAACAAAACTTGAAAACCTCGGACGATCGATTCATTTACATAATTAAATTCATTTGGACTTAAAACAATCCTAGAAATATTGAAAAGATGTTTAAGATTCTTCTTAAGCACTTCCTCGATATGATAGGATGTTTATAAGAACAATTGAACTTAGTTGTTCTTTGATGAAGAAAATCGTCTTCAAATCAAAACACGAGGACTCTAGACGTCATAGGAAATGACTAGCTATAGGATTAGGAATTTGGTAGAAAACCATAACCCTTACCTTAGCTTTACCTAGGAACTTGCTTAAATATTCTAACTGTGTTTTAAGTGCGGCTTGGGATGACGGGAAGACCCTCCAGGTACGCTTTTATTTTATTGCGATTTACTTTACGGTAATTTATTTAATCGCATCGCACTTATTTTTCTTGCATGATAAACAACGATTGCATGAAAACCTACACCTTTAGGACAGAAACCAAAGCCGAAACCCATAACTAAATTAAAAGACACTACAAGATAAAATTCACCTCCACAACATTTCAAAATATAAGACAACTCAAAATTTAATCACAAACAGAACACAAAACTACAATTACAACCGAATTAAAACGTCCTGTTGGATGATCGGGAATACCTCGGATGATGTAACCTACGTGTTGCTTAACGGGATTTCCCGCGGTCTAAATGAAAGTGTGGAACTCATTCGGTTGAGTTTAGCAAATTCATCCGGACTAAGTGAATCCGATAAAAATAATGATGCCGGAAGGATGGAACCGTGGGATCTTAACCGGTGTTGTTATAATCAACTTTAAGATTTGTTTTAATTAAAACACAAAAAACACTTGGAAATTAAGACTTCTCTAAACCAAAACACTTTTCTCATCCCCGATTTATGATTTCTAAAACTAAACCTCTGCAACAACAAGGAGCTCGGAGCATGGTGGGCGGCACGACCATCGTCGTCAATGAAAACTTGAACCTACTTCGAGCAAAACTTTCCTAGAATTAAACAACAAAGCCATAGGACTTCGAGGTAGTTTTCCTAGTGCAACATAAATCCTCAACTCTTCGTTAGGCATTTGCATTGCAAATTAAGCCCTAACCGGTCTTAGGATTCCGAGGTAGTCGTCCGATACGACATAAACCCTCATATCTTCCGATGTTATTTGTATGATTCTATCATATAAATATAAGCCCTAATTAATTAAAATTGGCAAGATTAAAACATTAAATAAACATTAGGACTTTCCTAAATCCAAGCCGAAACAATAGGATAGTCGGGAGATTATCGAAGTTCACTTCGAATCCGTAATTTCTCCTACTTTTCTTCCTTTGAATTCCCAAAATAAAATGTTCCAAACTTGATCCATTCCCTATTGAGATTCAAAAATTCAATTCTTTGAAAACTTAAACTTTGAAAGTCTTGAGAGCGGAATTATTGATTATTATCGAGAGTTTTCTTAGGTGATTCCCGTCACTTAAGATGTAATTAACTATAGGGGCTTGCCCTTATAGGGAATTTTAAAGAACCCGAGTAATATAAACCCTGTTTAATGTTTTCATATTAAGCAGGGGAATTTGTCGGCTTATAAGATTGGTTTGCAGACCAAACGGATGTCACAAATCTTCTAGTTTATTTAACCGAGCCCCACCATCAAGCAGTGTGTTTATCCTTAGGGATAGATACACGGTTTGTGATGCGGTGCTCGTTTATATAAACTATTTGGGATGTGAGATCGGTTTGATTTCATATCTTAAAATCTTCAAATTTAAAATTATTTTCAAAATCAAATACTACTTTCTAAATTATATCTATATTTAAATTAAATTTAAAATTCGCCGACAACTTCGTAGGCGACCCCTTTAAAAAAAAATACAACACTCGACCTAAAAATATGCCGACAACTTCGGCGACTCACGTGGGGACAGTTCCTCTCTCCATTCTAATCAGACAATTCCGCTTTCAAAAATCGGTAGTGCATCCATGTCCCTTATGGATCAAACTACCCTTCTTTCCGTTGGGATACTATGTTCATTTCCACCTTGAACAAGTATAACCAACATTCTCTCGGATTTAGGAGCCATTGTTTAGACACCCCTAAACGAGAGAGGTTCCGAGATCCTTTTACCTCATTTCGAGGTGGGGTGGACCCCGATAGGTGTTAGTTTAGGAGTGATCCTTCGAGTCGAGAAGTCTTGCTTAAGACTCTCTTTTCCTTTCCAACTCCGATTCGATTCCTTACCTTCTCTACACCTTTGAACACTTCGTTCTAAATAAACAAACCCTCTAATAAGTGATTCTTTTAATAAGTGATTCCTTCTTATAAATACATGAACAAGAATGAGTTCGGACTCTTTTCAATTCCTCTCTTTTCGTCCTAAAGAAAAGAAGCATAACTCAGGACCGACAACCGGAATCTACCTGCGAAATGGAAGCCCCGAAACCGATTTTCTCTTTTACCAATGGACTGGACTTCGGCTGTCTATAAGGATGAGCTGCCCGACAATGGAATCATCCAATTTGGAAAAGGATTTGAAAACACGAACGTCAAGATCACCGACGTCTCCCTCTTTGCAGCGACGAACAAGGTATACGAAGCCGAGGAGCCGTCGTCGAGTTCGACCTTAGGTCGACCCAAGAATTCCCTCCTCCGCAAAGGATCCCGACTAAGAGGAATACTGCTGTCCGCGAAGGACCTGTTCTTACTACCCCCACTCGGTCTAGTTGTTTCGCACCTACCTCGACTTTTGCCAAATCAAAGGGAAAAGAAATCCGGAATTATGATGGACTCGTTACCGTGGAGGGTACGGATCTTCTGTAAGACCTTCGTTTTCGAAATCGGGTCCGAGTTCAAAGATTCCGTCAGCGACAAGGACTCAAAGAAGAAACGAAGTAGAAGGATCGCTAGAGAAGCCGTAGCTGCTGAAATTGCTTTCCTAGAGGAAATTCCGGAACTGCGGAATATACACCGCTGCTCGAATACATACCACTCTTGGGAGGAAGCGGGTTTCATCCCCTCTCCGCCGCAGAAGATGAAGAAAATATTCGCGAGATTGCTGCCACATTACCACGACCCGCATATTACAACGATAGCCGCAAGAAAAGAACTAGAACTACGCCGTTTGCTCGACTGCAAACTTTGGTAGAAAAGTTAGCAAAGAAGGAAAACGCGCCCGTATCGAAATTCTACGAAGGATAGGGCGGGTGCCGGTCAAATCCCGTCTTGGGCCCCGAGTAGAACCCGCCATCATGACGGAAAAGCCAAGTAAAAGAATGAAGGCTAGTCCGCCCGTTGTCGTCTCGGGATTACAAATTAGGGAGGATACCACCTTCCGAACATTTGGTCGACGAGACCATCCGGTCCTAGACCTTCGCCGTTAGAAGGATGGTATGGCGTCCCACTACTGGGCGATTGAGATTGAAACGACGGCTCGAGAAAGAAAGTCTCGCCGGAGACTTGAATGCGAAGAAAGTGCTACCGCGATGAAGGGGACTCGTGAGAAGGGGACCCGACAGCTATCGCACGACAACCACGAAGACACACAGAAAGCCCCGCTAGAAGATGCCATGAAAAAGTTGAGAACCGATATCCGACGATTGGCAAAAGAAAGAGAAGAAAAGTTCGGAGACGAGATTGATTCATCGGAATTCATGGATGACGAATACGCGAGAAATCAACATGGTTGAGACACGAGCTTCATCGGCTTCGCAAGGTGCTCCTGCAGCCGCGAGAAGAGAGGAGCCGAGGCGATGAGAAGGCGGCTTCGGGAGAAAGACGACACGATCGCTCGAATGGCGAAAAGGATGGAAGAGATGGCCGTAGCTCCGGCCACTCTCCGAGTCGAAGTACAACCACATGAGAGACACCCCCGAGAGGTCATTCACATTGTAGACGAGAGGAAAGGAGATTACGTCCGTCAATGGGGATGATCGAGCGAAAAAGGATACAACACAAAGTATGATTCCCGAAAAGGATATCAAGAACTTGGTAGAACAGCGAGTGCGAGAAGCCTTAGCACAATCGAAGAGCGGGACATCCATTCGGACGGGTAGACCTTACCCGGAAGAATTCGACGTCGTCCAATACCCGAAAGGCTTCGTACCACCTCCGTTCAAGACCTTCGACGGAACCGGGAACCCCCGACGGCATGTGGCACACTTTCGTGCCGGTTGTTGCAATGCCGGCGGGAGCGATGCATTACTCTTCCGACGAGTTCGTCGGCGGTCGTCGGGAATCGCCTTCGGCCGGTATGCGGAATTACCAAATGGTTCGGTGAAGACGTTCTCGAGCTAGAGAACCTCTTCATCGAGCGATTCGCCGGAGCTCGAGCACCACATCACTATAGGTGATTTAGTGGTAGAGAAACAAAAGCCGAATGAAACTTTGGTGGATTACATACTTCGATGGAGGAACTTAAGCATGAAGTGTGAACCACAATCGCAAGAACGAGCATGCGATCGGCATTTTACTAAAAAGCATCCATGGCCCGATAGCACTTCTCCTCAAGGGATTTACTATTAAGACTTTCGAGAAGTTGTTAAGCAAGGCCGGAAGCTTGCAAGAGGAGGCAAAGCAATTAAGTTTCACCGATAAAACGGATAAACAAAAGCTCGTAAAGACTTTTGAAAAGAAATCCGGGATCGTTGCGGCGGTTGACAAAGGCAAGCAGCCGATGCAAATACCACCGTAACGGCCGCGAGCAACCACAACGGAATTACCAGCAACCCCGGCCCAGGTATCGGTCATCTCGCGAGTATGAACAACCACCTCGTCCGCAACGTACATTAAGGGAGCTTTTGAGCGAGAGAATATCCGTTCAAGAATGAAGCGATGCCGAAAATGTTCCGCAGTTTGATGAAGACCCCAGATTTCCAACTACCAGAACCTAAGAGACCAGAAGAAGTCGACAAGAAAGGTGATCCCAACTTTTGCCCTTACCACCGGATGCTTGAGCACAAGATAGAAGATTGTATTACCTTCAAAAGTTGGCTCAATGACAACTCGCGGAAAGGGAATATAACGATACCGAAGGAGTACATGAAGGAACCCCGAAAGGAGGTTCCGTCAATGTTGTCTCGGCCGATCCCATCATTCCGATAGATCCCTATACGATCGACGATGGATGGACTACCGCTTGGACGAGATCTTCGAAAAGATTTTAGACGAGCATCCGAGCCGCTTCGGTGCGAGCTTCGATTCGAGTTCGAAACTCGTTAGCCGGTACTTATCACTTGTGATAGAAGAACCACCGCAACGAGGAGATGATTGAAGAAAAGAAGAAAATTGACGAAGAAGAGAAGACCGAGGCACCTAAGGCTAGACTAGGGGCTGCTTATCCTAGGATAGTTGTTTCCGATTCGGGGAGAAATCCCTCGAACCCACGACACTCGTATGATTATTTACTCACTCCGGTGGAATCTTATAATGATGAGGGTTATGGCGTTGGCTACGTTTTGATCGTTTCTAACGATTACGTAACTAACGATAATCCGGATATCGATTTCGATACCAACGACAATTCTCAAATCATACACGATCTCGACGAGCAAAATAACGAAGAAGACATCCATCGAGGAGGCTACGAGAGTTCAACAAGCAACGAATCCATCCGCTAGTTTCGAGGAGCTCCGATCGCGATAGAGTTAGAGCCTTCGGACTCGAAGCTAATCCGGAAGAGCTCGTCATTCCGATTCAAGAAGAGACACCGGCAAGCTCAACAATAGATTCGGAGGAAATTACGAAGTCAACTTAAGGAGTGGAAAAGTTCTACCTCCGAGAATGGGTCCAAAGGACAAAGGAAAGCGAGTGGTTGTTCAAGAAGAACCAACCCAGGAGAAGAAATACCCATTCGAGAAGAAGCAGAGACACATGAAAATAAAGTGGACTACAACGTGCTAGCCCATCTTAGGAAACTACCGGCCAAACTAAGCATTTATGATGCTCTCATCTTATCAAAGGAGATGAGAGAAGCTCTGATCAAGGCCTTACTTGATCCGGAAATTTGCTTAGCTCGAATGGCCGGAGATTCCTTAGATGAGGTTTGCTCGTTAAAGGAACAACGAGGTGTTACCTTCACGGACGATGACCTACTACTTGGAACGACGAGATCACAATCGACCGTTGTACATTTCGATTCTGATCGGAAAATTTACACTCTCCGAGTATTGGTGGATCCGGGAGCATCGATCAATATAATGAATCTTCGAACGCTAGCATACTTGGAAATTGATGCTCGCGAGCTCGAGGCGGACAAAATGTTATTAAGAGGATTCAACCGAGAAAGGAGAAAGAGCCCTCGGCTCGATAACACTTCGCTAATGAAGACCGGTGACTTAGCAAAGACAACCGCAAAATTTCACATAATTGATTCGAAACGTCGTTCAACGCTCTATCGGGCCGACCATGGATACATGAAAACAGGATGGTACCATCATCTCTACATCGGTGCATCAAATACTACGATGGAGGGGAACGAGTGCATCAAAGGTGACTTACAACCATTCTCCGTACATGAAATTGGAATCCACGAGGATGCGGCTTATTATGCACCACCGAAGAAAACGATCTTCTCCGGAGATACCATAACAAATGAAGCAAAGAAAGTTCGGGACAACGAAGAACCCGAAGTTCTAGTCCAACGAGTCACTCACCACTCCCTTACGGCGAGATGGTGAAGATTTCTCCACAACTCGCATCCGAGGTCGAGGCCGGGGACGAGGTCGTGGTAGAGACGTTAGGACGATTGGACGAAGGAAACCGACCATCAATGTCGATTGGGAAGATAGTTCGAAGAAGAAAAAGAAATCAAACAAGAAGCGACGACAATAAGTCGAAAGAAGCCGCAATTTAAAATCCCTATTGAAGATGAAAGAAACGAAGAATATAAATCGATGTACGAGAAGATTAACCACTATGTACATACTATGACCCTGACCCCGATCCATTCTAATAAGATTGAGGGTATGGAGGTCAAAGAGGTACGTAGCGGTGGTGCAAAACCCATCAAATTCTACCGTGGTGCTTCTTCCTCCAAAGCCGAAAATAATGTACAACTTGAAGATGCTACTTCATCGAATTAATGGAATTGCCTTTTGAGTGGTACTCTCCCTGTGTTCAAAATTTAATTCAGCGTGGTTTCTTACCTCGACAATGGACAAAAGGTCAATCACAACGTTTTGAAAATTTATGGAATAACTCCGGTCGTCCACCCGACTCGAAAGCATGGTCTCGGATTCGGCACGGTAGGATCGGTTGATGATGCCGAATTTTGCTTGGTTGTCACTTGCGAATCTAATGAAAAGCTGCATGGAAACTACGGACGAACTCGAAGATTTACAAATTGGAGACGCTCCACCGAATTCGAAGAAGAAATCAAATCTACGATAGATGAGTTAACGGAAGTTAACTTAGGTACTAGCGAAGAGCCTAGACCTACCTTTGTTAGCTCCTTACTCGATAAAGAAGACTCGGAAGAAATAATCAAGTTATTAATGGAATTTAAAGACTTGTTTTGCTTGGAGCTACGATGAGATGCCGGGATTAGCTCCGGAGGTCGCAATCCATAAGCTAGGGGTGGATCCCGCTACGTTCCGGTCGGACAAGGTCCCGAGAAGAATGCGGCTAGAAATCGAACAACAAGTCATAGGCTGAAGTTAAGAAGCTAATAGACGCTAAATTTGTCCGTGAAGAACAATACCCGACTTGGTTAGCCAACGTGGTACCGGTCGGAAGAAGAATGGTCGGATCGGAATTTGTGTGGATTTCGAGAGATTTAAACAAGGCATGCCCGAAAAGATGAATTCCCTCTACCGATCCCGGAATTAATGATCGACATTGCTTCGACACATGAAATATTCTCGTTCATGGATGGATCTTCGGGATACAACCGGATAAAAATGGCTCCGGAAGATGAAAAACTTACGGCATTCGTAACGCCGATCGGAGTATATTGCTACACGGTGATGCCATTCGGATCGAAGAACGCGGAGCAACCTACCAAAGAGCAATGACAAGAATTTTTGATGATCTCATCCACAATCAAGTCGAATGCTACGTGGACGATGTGGTCATCAAAAGCAAAGTAAAGGACAACCACCTATATGATTTGAGAATTGTTTTCGAACGATTAAGACAATTTAACCTTAAGATGAATCCCTTAAAATGCGCCTTCGGCGTCACCTTCGGGAAATTCTTAGGATTCGTTGTCCGACATCATGGAATTGAAATCGATCCGGAAAAGATAAAAGCCATCTTAGAAATGCCGCCTCCCAAAACCTTAAAACAACTACGATCTCTTCAAGGAAGGCGGCATATCTTCGACGCTTTATCTCGAACTCGTCGAGTAGGTGTCGGCCTTTCTCGGCACTAGTTAAAAAGGACGCCAAATTTATTTGGGAAGAGAAATGCCGGAGGGCCTTCGAGGACATTAAACAATACTTAATGACACCTCCTCGTCTTAGCAGACCCCGGTCTCGGGTAGACCGCTAATACTTTATACCGCGGCTTTAGACGACTCTCTCGGAGCCTCGTTAGCCAGTGTCGATGATGAGGGTAAAGAAAATGCTCTTTATTACCTAAGTCGTCGTTTACTGCCGACGGAAATAAGGTATCCCGCAATTGAAAAGCATTGTTTGGCCCTGATCTTCGCCGCTCAAAAGCTTAGGCACTACATGCTTTCTCATAAGGTCAACCTAATCTCGAAATTTAATCCATTGCAATACTTGATGACCCGCCCAATGCTTTCCGGCAGACTTGCCAGATGGTCGATGATATTATTGCAATTCGATATAACTTTCGTGCCTCTCCGTGCCGTAAAAGGACAAGTCCGGCAGACTTCCTCGCAGCACACCCTTTGCGGCAGAATCTCCTCTCAATGACGATTTGCCAGATGAACAAATAATGAACCTAGAAGACCATGATGATCGACGTTGGGAATTATATTTCGACGGAGCATCTTCAGCACATAAAGATGAAGAATCGCAAGTGATAGTGCCCGTAAGGCAGGGATCGGACTAATCTTTATAACACGGAGCGGGGGATGTTAAGATACTCCTACCACTTGACGGAGCCGTATACAAACAACGAAGCGGAATACGAAGCCCTCATAACGGGATCGGAATTAACTATTCAAATGGGGATAACGGACATCAACATCTACGGGGATTCGCAATTAATCATTCAACGGATCACTGGACAATACAGAATTTTAAAGCCAAGACTCGAACAATACTTCCGAGTATGCCATACGAGTTGTTGGAACAGATTCCAAATGTGACGATCTACAAAATTCCCGGAAAAGAAAACGCTTTAGCGAGATGCGCTTAGCCCGTATCGCAAAAGAATTTGCTCGTTTGCAAGATGAATCGGTGGAAGTGTCGGTTCACGGACGTCGAGTCCTATCACGGCTCGACATAGACACAATACACAAATCGAAAAGAAAAAAGGATCAATTGCAACGATGACGTGAAAACACGGAAGATTGGCGACGGCCATTGATGAACTACACCGCAAACAGGAAAGCTACCGGACGATAGGTCGCTAGCCCATCGGATCAAGAAAAGAACTCCGTCCTACGCATTAATAAACAACACGTTATACGGAAGGTCTTTCGATCAAATGTGGCTAAGGTGCCTAAGCGGGTCCGAGGCCCGTGAAATTGTTAAGGAGGTGCATTCGGGACTCCGTGGCGCTCACCGATCGGGCCCGAAAATGAAAATGAAAATTAAAAGACTAGGGTACTACCGGCCCTCGATGATGACCGACCGCATGAAAATCGCCAAGAGCCGTCATCGGTGCCAAGTGCACGGAGTGGTTCTACACCAACCTCCAAATGTGCTACATCCGACAATTGCATCGTGGCCATTTGAATGTTGGGGCACGGATATAGTGGGTCCGATAGAACCACCGTCGTCAAAAGGACATCGCTTCATTCTTGCGGCTACAAATTACTTTTCCCAAGTTGGCGAAGGCGGTTCCACTTAGAGAAGTGAAAGCACATCACGTACTACAATTTTTCAAGAACCAAGTTGTTTACCGTTTCGGAGTGCCGTGCGAGATCATCTCGGATAATGGGACGATATTCGAAGCACGCAAATCAACAATTTTGTCGGGAGACATGGAATCGACCGGCGATATTCAACAATTTACTACCCAAGAGCAAACGGCCTTCGTCGAGGCTTTTAATAAAACTCTCGTTCAAATTTTAAAGAAAACCTTGGACGATAATAAGAGAAATTGGCACGAGAAGTTGTTAGAAGCCTTATGGGCCTACTGGACAACCTTCGAACACCTACTCGAAGCTACACCTTACGCTCCGGTGTATGGGTCCGAGGCGATGTTACCCTTAGAAGTCCGACTTCCTTCACTCGGGATTGCGATTGCAAACAAACTCACGACGAGAAGAGAATGCCGGATTACGATTAGAAGAATTGGAAAGCACTGGAAGGGAAGAGACTTGCAGCGCGACAGAATTTAGAACTATACCAAGCTAAGATGGTTCAAGCCCATGACGGACGGGTCCGCCCGAGAACCTTCAAAGTTGGTGATTTAGTTCTCGTTCTCAAAGACCTATCCTTGCACACCGCAAGATAGGAGGAAAATTTGAACCCACTTGGGAAGGACCGTTTGTGGTTGAGGCAGTCTACTCAGGAGGCTCCTACCAGCTAGTGAATTGCCAAGGAGAACGACATATGCTTCCGATCGACGGACGATACTTGAAAAAGTATTACGCTACCCGATGTTTCGAAGGAATGAACTTTCCATCCCTAGAAGCATGGGTGAAGTGATTACTTATGATCTGGGTCCGAACCCAAAAATAATAAAATGTGCTAAAATAAATAAAATCCCGATAATAAAGTTTTCCTTGTTTTCTTTTCCAAGTCAAAATCTCTTTCACGATCTTATCCCACTTCATTCTCGTTAAGTTTAAAAATATAAGAATAATAAAAAAAATGTCTTTAATAAACATTTTCTTAATGTTCTTGTTCTTAGTACGACCCCGATCCTTTTCCTTGTCTCTTCGCGGGGAAATGTCGAGCGGGCGGTTGGTCCTGAACTTTAAGAATGGCGTAAGCCTTGCACTCGATGAAAAGAGGGTGAAAGATGGAGCGATAATCGAGATTGACTCGGATTTCGCACCGACGAGGCCTACGATACGAGGAAAGTGACCGGGTCCCGGTTGACCGAGAAGAACTGCCCGGACATACGGTGATGAAAGTGGGTGGCCCGGGCCACCGATCCGACGACAAGAAAAGAAAGGCAAACACCGAAGAAGATAAGAAAATGAAGTCCGTAGTCGCTACGGCGAAGGCGAGCTTGTCGGCGCCGCGCCCACGGAGATTCAAGAAGTTCGAAGAGCTACTCTCACGACGAACGCAACGAAGAAATAAGAATCGCCGTATCCGTAAGATGTTAACAAAACTAGCCGCGGACCAGCGCGACGAGACGAGTTGCTAATGTCGGTGCATACACTTCGAGGACACCGGTTCACCGGGAACCTGAAGAAAGGAGGCCGGCTCCTAGGATGACGAAAGAACCGGGGAAATCTCCGGAAGATCGAAGAGAAGAAGGCTACCACACCACCGGATAGAACCACCAATGATGCATGACCTTGTTGCGAAGCAACCCGGGGGATGTCCCGACGAGCATCATCCCCGAGGAGCCAAGGTATGCGAGGAGAACGTGAAGGGATTGAACCGTATATTCCACAATATGTCACCGGGCCTCGCCATCGCGGATCATTCCGGAATACGAGTTAGAAAGAATACGGAATGTCCGGATGAAAACTTTTGAATACTTCGAGAGAATTAGAGGCGAGAAGAATCAATATACTAGAGGGCCTCGAGCTACATACGGACGTATTCTCGGAGTATGAACGACGGCAAATCGTGGATTGCATCCGGGATTTGAAAAGAATGGGCCGAGCGGGCCGCCTGAGGGAAAACACATACTCGGAACCCCGGAGATGGATGCCGGGGAAAGGAAGAATCACGATACAATGTGGATGTCGTTACAACTTTGCGGAGGACGAGAAGGGAAACCCACCGGAATACTCCGTCATGGGCGAGTGGATCCGATGCCATTAGTCATCAAGAGAATGGTAAAGAGATTGATAACATGGAGGGTACTGCGCGGCGAGTTGCATACCCAATAGCTGCATTATCAACATCTACAAACGGGGTGATCGCATACCCCCACACATAGATCACCACGACTTTGTCGGACCTTTCGCACGGTTTCTTTTCCGAACGAGTGTAATATCATGTTCGGATCCGACCTCCGGATAACAGGCCCGGAGTGAGTTCCGAGGGCCGATAAAGATACCATTACCGGTAGGTTCCGTCATGATACCGAAGGGCAACGGAGCGGATATCGCTAAGCATTGCATACCAGGAGTACCGAGTAAAGCGGATCTTAGTTACTTTCGAAGGATGGACGACGGGAAGACACCTTACCATTTCCGACCGGACCGGAGCTAGAGAGCCTCCGGCCTTACGAGCCGTGAGTTACATGGAAAATATCACACCTCCAATGTACATCCATACGGCATCCTTGCCGAGGATGGCTTGGAAGGTGATGTTATTGACCATGTACCCCACTATTCGGACATGGATTTTTGACGAGATGCTTCTTTGGATGGATCGACAAAGATCATACACGATCCGTTTTGAGTTTACATGGATTGTATGAAATATATTCCGGATCAAGATGTATGATGTATCTTCTACATGATTGGAATGAAAGTGACCATGTCACATTTTTGGCCTTCACCTCTTTTGTGCAAATTGATTGGGAAACGCCGTTAAAGTTAAATGAACTTCGAACAAAGAACAGAAAAGAAACGAAAAGAGAATAAAAGAAAACTTTCCTTAAAAAAAAAATCTAAAAAAATGACAAACACCAAATTCACATGAACATTAAATAAACGATAAAATAAAATTTGAATCATTAAAAGATAAACAAAATCAACATAAATGTTAAATCAAATTCTCAATCAAATTTCAAATGTGATCTTCCAAATTTCAAATCAAATCTTAAATCAAATTTCAACCGAGTTCAAACTCATCCTTCCAAATTTCAAATTCAATCTTTCCGGATTCCAAATCTCTATCAAATCTCAAATTCGATCTTTCCGGATCTCACATCAAACCTCGATCAAAATCAACTTTTTGAGGTTGAGGATTTTACATCCGAGACTCGCATCGCTTTAGGATTCTTTCCTATCGCACTTCGAAATACATCAAAATCAACTTTTTGGGGTTGAGGATTTTACATCCGATACCGCACTTCGCTTTAGGATTCTTTCCCTATTGCACTTGAAATACATCAAAATCAACTTTTTAAGGTTGAGGATTTTACATCCGATACCGCATTGCTTTAGGATTCTTTCCCTGTCGCACGTAAATACATCAAATTCAAACTCTTGGGTCGAGGATTTTACATCCAAGACCGCATCGCTTTAGGATTCTTTCCCTATTGCACTTCGAAATACATCAAATTCAAACTTTTGGGTCGAGGATTTTACATCCAAGACCTGCACTCGCTTTAGGATTCTTTCCCTGTTGCACTCGAAATACATCAAATTCAAACTTTTGGGTCGAGGATTTTACATCCAAGACTGCACTGCTTTAGGATTCTTTCCCTATTGCACTGAAATACATCAAATTCAAACTTTTGGGTCGAGGATTTTACATCCAAGTCTGCACTGCTTTAGGATTCTTTCCCTATTGCACTGAAATACATCAAATTCAAACTTTTGGGTCGAGGATTTTACATCCAAGACTGCACTGCTTTAGGATTCTTTCCTATCGCACTGAAATACATCAAATTCAAACTTTTGGGTCGAGGATTTTACATCCAAGACTGCATCGCTTTAGGATTCTTTCCCTATTGCACTGAAATACATCAAATTCAAACTTTTGGGTCGAGGATTTTACATCCAAGACGCATCGCTTTAGGATTCTTTCCCTATTGCACTCGAAATACATCAAATTCAAACTCGGGGTCGAGGATTTTACATCCAAGACTCGCATTGCTTTAGGATTCTTTCCCTATTGCACTAAAATACATCAAATTCAAACTTTTGGGTCGAGGATTTTACATCCAAGACCCTGTCGCTTTAGGATTCTTTCCCTATTGCACTCGAAATACATCAAATCAAATTCCGGGATTAAGGATTTTACATCCGAGATCGCATTGCTTTAGGATCATTTCCCTATCGCAATGAAATACATCAAAATCAAACTCTTGAGGTTAAGGATTTTACATCCAATACCGCATTACTCTGAGATCTTTCCTCATTGTAATGATCCAATCCAATCGATTCGATCTTCTTCCGAGGTTGAGGATGTTACATCTAAAACCGCAAAATTTCAATTTTCATTTCAAATCAAATCCCTTCAAAATTAATCTTAACAAAACTTCAATCTAAATTGAAACTCGAGTTGAAATCCGAATTCACACATCAAAACTTAAACTAAAACAAAATTTAAATTGAAATTTCCCGGATCTTGTGATTTGGAATTCACCTCCTTTTCCTTTCCTCAGCGAGAGTTCGGGAATCTCCGATCTTAGAGATATACTTGACACTCCCCGACGGAAACTCTTCTACTTCGTCCTAAGTTTGTTACTTGGACATCCGTGTTGGTTTTGTTGATCGCTCGGTCAACACCGATACGCGCGGTGTGCTCCGTCGACTCACCACACCTATCGGGGTCCATTTGTTGACCTCATTTTCGATGAGGTCTTCTCTTCTTCTCTTTAGTACTTAGGATCTAGCCTTAGGCTTTTCCTTTGACTATCTTAGAGGACTAGAATTGGGATCCACCATCTAGAATTTTAAACCACTTCTTAACTCCCCGCAAACTCCACAAACTTGATCGTAGACCCCTAATCACCTGAGGGTTGAAATCGAAGTGTGGAAGTTTAAAGGATGAGTTCCTATGGGACTCTTTGGCCTTAGGACCGCCTACAGGTGGCTCTGGTCGATGAAGGGGCTGACTTACACACACACTACACTCATACACTACACTTCCATACACCTCCTAAAACACACCCATACCCGACTTGACCTCCCGACTCATGTAGATGATTCACATGGATGGTCCTTAACCCCTAAGCCCTCGGCTAAGAGGGTTAGGAACAACATAGTGAATGCCTCAAATGAGTCCCTTCATGGCTCATGTGGGCTTGATATGGCTTCATGGCTCAACCAAAATGATTTTATTCCACTTACATTCACCTAATCTTCCATTTTCCAAATTTTTAATTTTTGACCCCGGGACCCTACACCGCCAACCTACCCAAAGCCCCGAATAACTCAAATTTCTCAAAAATTTCCAAATCACCCAAAATTCTCCAAAATCATTCCCAAACATTTCCACATCACTCAAACTGATCATCCATAACCAAAAATACCAAAAATTCCAAAAATACCTCCCAATACCCTCCAAATACCCAAAATACCCCTCTTAGCCAAAAAATCCAAAAATTCAGAAAATGCCCAGGAAATTCCAGAAAATCCTAAATATTCCCAATTTCATTTTGTTCAACTACACCATAGGCCAATTTTGTCAATTTACCCCACTTTTATCAAAATCCCCAATTTGACCCATTTTAACCCAAAGTAAACCCGATGTCAAACCTAACCTACCCAATTGACCTAAATTCTGGTCCAATTCAATTCTAAACTTCAATTCAACATCCCCAACACCAATCTAGACCAAATCCAAGCCCAATTTGATTGGCATTGGGATCCAATTTCACTTTTGGCCTTAAAGCCCAATTTGGACCTATGACCCAAACCTAACCCAAACTCACCCAATTCAACTCCAATTAACCCCAAATCTTTTCTAAATCTTCCTTAACATCCCCATAAACAAAACACTAACATGATTTGCCCAAAATTTAGACCCAAACCCCACTCAAATTCAACCCAAAATCAAAAGCCCAATTTTGACCTAAACCTAAACCTAGCCCAAATGAGCCCAAATCCCAAAATCAAAACCTAACTAAAGCCAAAACCTCTTTGAAACACTCCCATAAACATTTCCCAACATTAATTTTACATCAATTTCAACTCTAGCCCAACTTTGGCCCATGGTAGCCCATTTTGGCCCACCTTAGCCTCTTTACCAAAAAGGCCCATATCCAACCCAATTCAAACCCAAATCACCTCAAATTTGTTTCAAACCACTCATGAAGCATCCCTAAACCAAAACCAACAATTATTTGGCCCAAACTTTTACAAAAAATTCTCATCTATGAACACATTCTTAAACTTAAAAGCCCACTTCCCTTAAACCTTCATAAAAGCCCATTTCCTTCAAAATTCAAAAGCCCAAATCATCCTAAAGCCCACATGACACTTCCCCTCATCATCCATTTGATCAAAATCACCCCTAAGTTTCAAAATCATCAATTAAACCATTCCAAATCAAGCCACATGTCAAATTACCCCCTAAATGTCAAATATTTCTAAAACCCTTTTCATGAAACAAGTCAACCTTTTCCCAAGCCAAATGGAGCCATGAACAAGCCATTCTCGAAGCCACATGAAGCCATGAGGGCTTTGACTTGTCATTAGTCCATTTATGGCAAGAAGAGAGGGTTCTTTCTTAAACCTCCTTTAACCCTTTTTACCTTAATCATGTCACACACTAAACCATGTTTAGCCACCTCATCATGGATGGAGACTTCACCACTCCTTCTAAGTCGACCTAAATGATTCCCTCAGCTCAAAATCGAGCTTGGAAGGGTGCACCAAGCCCAAAATAGTGGGTTGACCCAAACCAAGCCAAAGTGAGCCTTCTCCCATTCCATTTAAATCAAACTCCTTTACACATGTCAAACCTCAATTGAATGCACCAAACCCCGAACCACGACCCACTCGAACAAGATGGTGACCAATGCCCGGCTGGCCACCACCAGGTCGCCGGAAAACACCATGGCCGAGAGCTCACATGTGAGCCAACTTTGGGATTCTACCTTGCCGAGCCGCCCCAGTGCCCAATGGCCACCATGGCCGTTCCGCCCTCGACCTGAGCAGTCGATCCCAAGCCCTAACTCTCCACAGGAGGCCCTCCACCCTCTCCTATTTAAACACCACCCTTCTCGGCCATGAGAGGTGCTGAACCAAACCTTAAGGAAACTGCGCCAAAATCATTCCGGATCACTCTCCACACATAGAGCATTTGATCCCCACTGAATTCCAGCCAATTCCCTCAAGCCGAGCTCGATTTTGAGCTCAAACTTTAGCCTAAAAGCCAGGACACTTCTTCACGGTGAGCCAATCCCCAAATTGATTGGTCCTACACCTTCACTGGACCAAGAGAAGAAGTTTCCCACCGAAAGCCCCATCTCCGAGGCCACCCGGTTGCTCCGGCCTCCAAGCTTTGTGATCGAGCGTGGTCGAAGTCCAACCTAGACAATTCACTGGACCGGGAGACTTCATCCGGAGCTTGCTTGGACCCGATCGAAGGTGACACAACTCTCGGATCGAAGCTTCACTTCTGCGAGCAAAGGTATGGACTCCCTCTTCTTCCCGAGCTTCCAGAGATTCTCATTTTAATTTGAGTCAATCTAAATGCATGTTTACCGTATGGATGTGTTCGTCTCTTCAAGACGAATCCATATAGCATAAGAACACGAAAATCCATTGAGAATCGAGTGAGTTCTTAGGGTTAGAGTGTGGACGGTCACGGGATCGCACCCGGTCGTAGACGATGACCAGAGGCCGTTGGATCGCGCGTGTATCGAGCGGACGGTTCGGATTGCGCCGGACTGGGGAATGATACGTGAACCGCGGGTCCCGGACGGCCGACTCGGATGGCGGCGCCCAATCACGGCGCGACACGTACCCCTTCGGAGCCGCCGAGGTTGACACGGCGCCGCGTCACTTAAGTAGAAAAATAGGATTTTTTCGATTTATTTAAATACCGGAACTTTAAAAATCCATATCTTTGTGTAGGAAAATCGAAAAATAAAATAAAAATACCCTCTTGCTCGGGGAACGAGAGGAGAATAATGTGGAAAAGAAATCATTTAATTTCATCAAGTATTTTATTTTTTATAATTTATTTACTCTCTGCATACATTTAATTCTCCATGCATGTATACAATTCACCATGGCATGAGACCATAGGGCTTTTGAAGCCTCCGAATTTGGGAACATTCCCCGAATTTTCCAAAGTCGGAGGTCATCCCTATGAAGAGTTATTGATTTTTCAAATTCATGTCACTCGTTTTGAGTATTTTAATTCCAATAAATAGCATGTTGTGAAATAAATTCTAGGAAAATTTGGTGATGTTCCTTATGACCAGAGAACCCTAGGAAAAATAGGTTTTGAGTTAGTTCATTTTAGACAACCCTAATCGGCTTAAACACTCAAAATAGGTCTCTAATTAATTAGAGCTAACCATACATCAAATTGACTTCAAATCAATTCTCCATTGACCTTTAGGGTCAGAAGAACCCACCATAAAAATTTGAGGTCAATTGGACTTGGTTAGCCCTATTAATTGGGTTGATTAAGCCATTTAGTCATTTTAAACTTTAAAAATTCATAACTTTCAAAATATCTTTCAAAAATTCACCAAATTGGTTTTGGAACCTCTCTGATATCAGGGGAATTTAAGAAAATTAAAATTTCAATTTTCTAAAAAAGTTGATTTTTAATATTATTTTAATATTTTTAATAATTAAAAAATAATAAAAATCACAAAAATAATAAAATTCACCAAAATGTCACATTTTGAATTTTAATCACTTAGGAACAAACCCCATATTTTTCTTAGGCCTATTTGGTGAGATATTAATTTTTAAAGCTCTAGGGTAATTTTAAAATTAAAAAATGTATTTTCTAGCATTTTCACTAAAATAATTGTAATAAATCATAGAAAAATCAGAAAATTACAAAATTTGCTTCTCTGATTTCCTTGATATCAGAGAGATTTTTGAAAAACATAAAATTCATTTTTTAACATTTATTTTATTTTTAAATTAATTAACACTCCAGAACTTAAAATATTTATAATAAAAATAATATAATTCAAAAATCACCAAAATTGGTCCAAGTGGTCCCCTGGTCATTAGGAATGTCCGCTAATTTTCTTAAGGACAGAAACTTTCCCTTGGTCATGTTATTAAATTTTCCTTGGAAATCTCTATTTTCTACCAAAAATAATTATATAAATAAATCAAATACAGAAAAATCACATTTTCTCCTCTCATGTCTTTATTGACATATGAGTGAAGTCACATAAAAATTTCAAGTTCATTTGAGTTCAATTTAGTGAGTTATGAAATTATTAAGCTTAAAGGGTAAAGTGGTAATTAATTTTTTTTTTCCTTAATTAAAACTTTAGGTTTAATAAAAAATTAACAAGTAAAATATTTGATCCTAATCTGATTTGGATGATTGAAATTTAATAATTGAAGGGTAGAAACCCATTAAGCAATTTAAAATGATTAAACTTTAATTAAATAATTGATTAAATTTGGAAGAATAATAAAATTGGAATTATTAAAATAGGGATATTATTAGGAAGAGATTTATTCTTTAATTTAAAAAATCCCTAAATTAATCATTTCATTAGTGTTTAATTCCTAATTAAAATGATAATTCAAATTTAAAATATTAAAAGACTTAATCATTAAACTAAAATTAAATTATTGAACTCTTTTAAAATTCTAATTAAAATTAAAATGAATAAAATTAAATTAAATTAAAAATTAAATTAAATCAAATTAAATCAAATTAAAAATTAAATTAAAAATTAAATTAAATTAAAAATTAAATTAAATTAAATTAAATTAAATTAAAAATTAAATTAAATTAAATAAATTAAATTAAATTAAATTAAATTAAATCAAATTAAATAAAAAAAATTAATTAAATTAAATCAAATTAATTCAATGTAACATCAAATCAAACTAAATTGAATTAAATTAAATTAAATTAAATTAAATTAAATTGAATTAAGTTGAATTAAATAACATCACCTAAGACATAAAGAAATAAGCCTAAAATAACTTGAACACTATTCCAAATTTAAACCCTTCAATTGAAATTAAGCTAAATCACAAACCATTTGAACACCAATTTACCCTCAAAAGCTTTAGTTATCATAACTCCTAAACAGAATATTAAATGAAATGTTACTTCACTTATAGGACATTCAAATATCCTAGTTCACTCGAGCAAGTTAACAAAACTTGAAAACCTCGGACGATCGATTCATTTACATAATTAAATTCATTTGGACTTAAAACAATCCTAGAAATATTGAAAAGATGTTTAAGATTCTTCTTAAGCACTTCCTCAATATGATAGGATATTTATAAGAACAATTGAACTTAGTTGTTCTTTGATGAAGAAAATCGTCTTCAAATCAAAAACACAAGGGACCTAGACGTCATAGGAAATGACTAGCTATAGGATTAGGAATTTGGTAGAAAACCATAACCCTTACCTTAGCTTTACCTAGGAACTTGCTTAAATATTCTAACTGTGTTTTAAGTGCAGCTTGGGATGACGGGAAGACCCTCCGAGTACGCTTTTATTTTATTGCGATTTACTTTACGGTAATTTATTTAATCGCATCGCACTTATTTTTCTTGCATGATAAACAACGGTTGCATGAAAACCTACACCTTTAGGACAGAAACCAAAGCTGAAACCCATAACTAAATTAAAAGACACTACAAGATAAAATTCACCTCCACAACATTTCAAAATATAAGACAACTCAAAATTTAATCACAAACGGAACACAAAACTACAATTACAACCGAATTAAAACGTCCTGTTGGATGATCGGGAATACCTCGGATGATGTAACCTACGTGTTGCTAACGGGATTTCCCACGGTCTAAATGAAAGTGTGGAACTCATTCAGTTGAGTTTAGCAAATTCATCCGAACTAAGTGAATCCGATAAAAATAATGATGCCGGAAGGATGGAACCGTGGGATCTTAACCGGTGTTGTTATAATCAACTTTAAGATTTGTTTTAATTAAAACACAAAAAACACTTGGAAATTAAGACTTCTCTAAACCAAAACACTTTTCTCATCCCTTGATTTATGATTTCTAAAACTAAACCTCTGCAACAACAAGGAGCTCGGAGCATGGTGGGCGACGACGACCATCGTCGTCGACAGAAACTTGAACCTACTTCAACGAAACTTTCCTAGAATTAAACAACAAAGCCATAGGACTTCGAGGTAGTTTGCCTAGTGCAACATAAATCCTCAACTCTTCGTTAGGCATTTGCATTGCAAATTAAGCCCTAACCGGTCTTAGGATTCCGAGGTAGTCGTCCGATACGACATAAACCCTCATATCTTCCGAGCTATTTGTATGATTCTATCATATAAATATAAGCCCTAATTAATTAAAATTGGCAAGATTAAAACATTAAATAAACATTAGGACTTTCCTAAATCCAAGCCAAACAATAGGATAGTCGGGAGATTATCGAAGTTCACTTCGAATCCGTAATTTCTCCTACTTTTCTTCCTTTGAATTCCCAAAATAAAATGTTCCAAACTTGATCCATTCCCTATTGAGATTCAAAAATTCAATTCTTTGAAAACTTAAACTTTGAAAGTCTTGAGAGCAGAATTATTGATTATTATCGAGAGTTTTCTTAGGTGATTCCCATCACTTAAGATGTAATTAACTATAGGGGCTTGCCCTTATAGGGAATTTTAAAGAACCTGAGTAATATAAACCTCGTTTAACGTTTTCATATTAAGAAGGGGAATTTGTCGGCTTATAAAATTAGTTTGCGAGACCAAACGGATGTCACAAATCTTCTAGTTTATTTAACCGAGCCCCACCATCAAGCAAGTGTGTTTATCCTTAGGGATAGATACACGGTTTGTGATGCGGTGCTCGTTTATATAAACTATTTGGGATGTGAGATCGGTTTGATTTCATATCTTAAAATCTTAAAATTTAAAATTATTTTCAAAATCAAATACTACTTTCTAAATTATATCTATATTTAAATTAAATTTAAAATTCGCCGACAACTTCTGTAGGCGACCCCTTTTAAAAAAAAATACAACACTCAACCTAAAAATATGCCGACAGAGTCACAAATAACCTACCAAAAGATTTTTATATTTTTCTAATGGGTGTTTAATTTTTATAATTATTTTGTTGAAACAGATACAATAAACTTAAAAAATAGGGATCTCCTCATAGAGATCCCTCCTGACCTTGGAAAAATCAAAGAAGATCCCCCATGACAGAGGGAACAAAATCTCTAAATCTGATGCCATGGTGAAATGTTCATCCAAATGGAGAATTAAAATACAAAATAATTTATTTAATTTATTAATAATTAAATATAGGTCAAATGAACTTGAAATCATTTCCATATTGTTCTCCTATGTTCTCCGAACTAGAAGGTATTTTTATTTTATTTTTCTGATTTTCCTACACCAAGTTTTGGATTTTAAAAGTTGGCCTTATTTAATTAATTCAAATACTCCCTAACTTTCTACTTATCCACATGACGCTGGCTGTATCCTTGGCAGCTCCGAATTGCTATGCATCTCTCTGCCATTTGAATTCATCATGCACGTAGCCTCCTCTTCAGCTAGCGCTTTATGTATCATCTCCCCATTCGACTGCATCAGTATCGTCCATACAAAACACGCGTGATCAAACTGTCATCCTTCATTGTCCCCAACTGGTTCATCCTGAGAGTCGTCCACCTTCTAGCCCTAAAATCTCTGCTTAGATGCAACAAAATTGCTTGGGTTTTGATACTATGGACTCATCTAGGTGAGACGAACCTATCTATATGGCTAATACACCAAGAAATACAGTATAAATACATGGAGAACCAAACTAGGCTCGGGATAAAGAGTGAGATCAATACCTTTGTCTGAGAGGAGAGGCTTCAATTAGATGGTTGTCGTAGCTTCAATTGGACCCTATAAACCTCCAAATGAAGCCTTTTACTAGGGTGAAAAGCCTAGATCCAAATTCAACCAGGGTTGATTTCAGGTGTTGATAAAAATCCAGGTGTGATAAGGCTTTGATAAGGTAACTTCTTCTTTCAGTATGGTAAATTTGTGGGAACAATTAATTTGGATTTGGTGCACTATGGAGCTTTGATGGAAAGTATTCTTGTTTCGGCTGGAATTTCAGTGGGGAAATTACCTCTAGATAGTGGGCATTAGGGCTAGAAAACAGTAGTATTGCACTTAAAAGATCTCAGGAAAGTTGTGTAAGAAATTTGGGAGATTTTCCTTAAGAACTTTTTCAGCACCTCTCTTTGGCCATGGAGAGCTCTATTTATGGCCATGGCTACCTAGTGGAGCTCATGGCTTGGCTATGAGTGGAATCAACTGCTTAGGTGGATTGCTGAAGAGCTCCAGTGAGCAATCAGAGCTGGACAACTAGAATGGGTGAACTTGGGTTTAAAGGGGAGGAAGTCGCTCTCTATTTAAGCTCCTTTTGTTACAAGGCTTGCTGACCAAACCAGTTGAGTTGGCAAGCAGTCAAGCGAGCTAGAGGTCAGACCATCATGGTGAGGAGCTTAAGTGGTTAATGGTTCATTGCAAATATCCTTGGATTTATCCATTTAAGGAAGGGGATCCTCTAATTTAGGGGACCTTGGTTCATGGCTCTAATATAGTGGGCTAGGTGGATCTAGCTCGGTCCCTAGGGTCCCAAGGCTGGCAATGGTGAGCTTAGTTTGGTCACATTGTGCTTGGTTAGGTCACATTGGGCTCATGGGTTCAATTTGAGTCACGTAGGTTCAAGTTGGGCTAAGTTGGGTTCAAACTTGGGTTATGACTAATTGATTCTTCAAAATGGTGTGTATAATTTCTATAAAGAATTTAGAAAAGGATTGGAGTAATTTTAAATTGATTTGGGAGATGGATTTGGTAAGATCTTGTCATTTGGTCAATTTTGGGACGTTTGGGTTAGCATTGGTGTGGGTTAGACTAGAGTGGATTTAAGGGTCAATTGGTGGATCAACATGGTGTAGGGGGATGTCATGAAGAGTTCTCAACATTAATTTGGTGGAGATTTTGGGATTGGGATATCCAATTTGGTGGATTTTGGACATGTGACACATTTGGGGCAAATTAGGGGATTTTGGATTTAGGCTTAAATTGCGCTTGTACTTGGGTAAAATTGGACTATTTGGTTTGGTATGAGATAGGCATTATGAATTGGAGTTTAAAAATGAAATTGGGAGGATTGAAGTCAATTTGGTGGACATTGTGGGTGATTTAGGCATTTTAGGCTTAAAGGGGCAATTTGGGGTTTTTTGCCAAAATGGGTCAATTTGGTCAAATTGGGTCACGTAAAGTGATTTAAATTGAAATTGGGAATATTTGGAGGGATTTCAGAATTTTTGGAACTTTTGAAATTTTTGGGCTAGTAGGGGTATTTTGATAATTTTGGGGGTTTTGGTCTCTTTTGGGAAATTTGGTAAATTTAGAGTCATTTACTCAATTTTGGTGGTGGGGAACAACTTGAAATGATTTTGGAAGAAATTGTGTAGTTTGGAGAACTTTGGAAATTTTGGTCAAAATTAGGGTTTAGGGGCAACCTGGTAATTTGGTAGAGTTTAGGGGTAAGGAGTTAAAGGTTGGATTTGTGGTAAAATTGGGGTTGAATAAGATTGATAACCCATTTGGGCCATGGACCAAGTGTATTCATCATATAGACCCTTCATGTACTGGTACTAACCAAACCTTGTCCTGGGTTTAAGAGCTTGGGAAAATCACCCACATGAGTTTCCAAAAGGTTAGAAGATCCAGCCTATGCCTCAGAGAAATTGGTATATTTGATTCAAAGTTGTAAGGTAGTGTGTGAGAGTGTAATGTTCCAGTGTGTGTGTGCCAGCCTCAAACCAAACAGGGTTAGTCCTAAGGCTTGACAATCCTATGGGGAACTCCTCTTGAACTTCTTTAAACTTGGTCTCATCCTCCTAAGCATTTAGAGGTTAGTCTTTAAGCATTGGAAAACTCCAGGTGAAGTAAGGATGTGTTTTTTGAATTTCTAAGAGGGAAGTGTCCAATTACTTGTCTTCTAATATAGTCACTGAGAAATTCCTATGGCTAGACTCTAGGATATTCTAAAGAGAGATTATACCACAATAAAAGTGACCTCTAATAGGTGTGGTGTGCTGGACAAGCACACTGCACGTATTGTTGTTGACTGACGAGATAAACAAAACCAACACAACTGTCTGAGTCAAAAATTAAGAAAAAATGAAGAATTCAATGAGGAAGTTTTCACTGGGGATTATCTAGGTAGGCAACCTTGATGTCTCTGGAACTCTTGCTAGGGAAGGAAAAATGGAATAACTTCATTAGGTAGCTATGAATTTTAAGCTTCCAAACTCTGAATGAGTCCAATCTGATTTGATTTGGGATTGGAATTTTAATTAGAATTAGGATTTGATTTGATCTCTGATTTAAATTTGATTTCAATTTAAATTTTGAGTTTGAATTTGATTTTGAACTTTATGGAATTTATGAAAATTTATAGAATTTGTGGAATTTTTACTTTAACTTGATTTTCAAATTTTTAGTTTCACGGGAGTCTTCGAGTTTAAGTGAGAGCAGAGAGGAGAGTCAGAATGTATGTAGCGACCTCAAAAATGAGAATTGAAATTTAGGTATTGACCTTTAAAAGAGAGAATCATAATTTAAGTACTGATCCCAAAGGATGAGAACTTGAATATAGGTACCAATCTCGAAGTTTAAGGAATTTAAGGAATTTGAATGAATCAGATGATTGTGCTCTGACCTAGAATTTCATGGAAGGTGGAAAATTTCTAGGATAGGAAGTGAAAATTTTAGGGAATTTGAAGGAATCAGACGACTGTGTTCCGACCATGGAATTTCATTGAAGGTGGAAAATTTCTCGGATAGGATGTAATAAATTTAGGGAATTTGAAGGAATCAGAGAACTATGCTCCGATCTTAGAATTTCATGGAATGTAGAAAATTTCTTGGATAGGATGTGGAAAATTTATGGAATTTGAAGGAATCGAATGACTGTGCTTCGGCCCAGGAATTTCATGGAAGGTGGAAAATTTCTCGGATATGATGCAAAAAAATTAGAGAATTTGAAGGAATTAAATGAATGAGCTCCGACCCTGGACTTTCATGGAAGGTGGAAAATTTCTTGGATAGGATGCGGAAATTTAAGGAATTTGAAGGAACTGGATGACTGTGCTCTAATCTCAGAATTTCATGGAAGGTGGTAAATTTCTTGAATAGGATATGTGAATTTAAGGAATTTGAAGGAATCAGACGACTGTGCTCCGAACTTGTAATTTCATGGAAGGTGAACAATTTCTTGGATAAGATGTGAAAATTCTACGGAATTTAAAGGAATTAGATGATTGTGCACGGACCTTGGAATTTCACAGAAGGTGAAAAATTTCTCAAATAAGATGCGAAAATTTATGGAATTTAAAGGAATTAGACGATTATGCTCCAACCTTGGAATTTCATGGAAGGTGGAAGGATGCAAGAATTTAGAGAATTTAAAGGGATAGGACGATTGTGATCCGACCCTGGAATTTCATGGAAGGTCAAAAATTTCTCGGATTGGGAAAAATTTTTCGGATAGGATCTAGAAAATTTAGAGAATTTGAAGGAATCGGACAACTGTGCTCTGACCTTGGAATTTCATGGAAGGTGAAAAATTTCTCGGATAGGATGCGGAAAAATTAGGAATTTTGAAGGAATCGGACTACTGTGCTCCAACCCTAGAATTTCATGGAATGTGAAAATTTTCTTGGATAGGATGTAGGAATTTAGGGAATTTAAAGGAATAGGACGACTGCACTTCGACCCTGGACTTTCATGGAAGGTGGAAAATTTCTCAGATTTGATGTGAAAAATTCATGGAAGGTGAAAATTTTCTCAGATAGGATGCGGAAAATTTAGGGAATTTGAAAGAATCAGACAACTGTGCTTCAACCTTAGAATTTAATGGAAGGTGAAAATTTTCTCTGATAGGAAGTGAAAATTTTAGGGAATTTAAAGGAATCGGACGACTGTGCTCCAACCTAGGAATTTCATGGAAGGTGGAATATTTCTCAGTTAGGTTGTGGAAAATATAGAGAATTTGAAGAAATCAGACGACTATGCTCCAACCATGGAATTTCATGGAAGGTGAATAATTTCTCAGATAGGATGTGAAAAATTTAGGGAATTTTTCACCATATTAAGGAGGAAAGCTCAGGGCTCACATTCAACTCAAGAGGTAGTAAAGTGTCACATTAGGAAGGAAAGCTCAAGGACTCACATCCAACCCAAGAGGCGATGGAAGGGAACATTTAGGTACTGATCCCAAAATTTTATGTGAGCAGATGTAGAGAGAATTTGATGTTGATTTCTTGAAGAAAGTAGAATTGCACAATTCGGACAAGACTTATAGCCATCGCGAAATTTATGGAATTTTGTGATATTTCGAAATTGTGAGAAGTGACGTGTAAAGCGCCAAATTTCGCGGAGTGCTTTTTGAAATGAGAAATATGAGAATGAGTGCAGAGACTCAGAGTCTTGAGAAAGAGTTAGCTTATCATTTGCTTTCAATTTATCATTTCTCAATTTATTTCATTTCATTTGATTTCATTTCATTTGGGGGATACCTGATTTCAGATTTAAATTTCTTTTATTTCGTTTATCTTAACTTTTTTTTTCTTTTTTATATCTTTTATTTTTAATCTTTTCTTGTATAATTCTTTATTTGTTTTAATTAGGGACCAACATATGGTCCTGCAGCTTTTTGACCATTGCAACAAAGGAAACATTTGTAAAAAGCTCAATGAGCCGAATCAGAAATCTTAACTAATCTTGATGAAAGCAATAACACAGCTGATTACATGCTGTTAAGCATCCAAAAGTAGATCGAGTGTACATAGTTGAACAAAACTGACATATCATATCATACTGGTACCGAAAAATGGTGACAACTGTCGTGAACTGGTGCAGGAGGTAGTAAAATTCGACCGTCTGAGGCCGTCCCATGAACAAGCTAACCTACCAAGGCTACGCTCCAGAAAAAAATTCCCATCGTGAAAGAACATGAGCTAATGTTGTCACCGCAGCAAGGGACAAAGGCTTTCCAAATCTGGATCTGGCTCATAGTGGAACAGTTCATTATCTTTATTCATCCTTCTGAAAGTGACTGAACCTTGTCCTGTGACTCCTGGGATGCAGTGTTTTACATGATCTTCCCCGTTTCCTTTCAGCACTAACATTGATCCGACTGGTAAAGGGACCTCGATGGAATCTTAGAACTCGCTTGCCCCAACTATCTGAATCTCCTGACAGAACACTATATTGCTTTCACTTATAAATTAGATCGTGCAGAAAGGTCTCACAAAGTCGTGGTCGTTGATATGAGGTGGGATACAGTCCCTAACCACAGATATTTATAATGCAGCTGTTAGGAATACAATATGCAGGCAGTACGTGCCACTTGACCATTCTCTTTATCATTTTCTTAATTTGCGGCGGCATCATATCCACCTCATCATACTATAGATTCCCTAGGGGATTACCCTGACGATCTTTTGCAAAATTATAGCAGTACCCACACTGAATGGTGATCCTGCCCTTTCCTCTCTACCATTTCATCATCTCTGTATAGGTCCTTTTCTTTAGATGACTTGCTCTGCCCAAATCATGAAGGCTGAAATCACAGTCCAGAATTTTCCCTTGATCTTTTTTTGAAAATATATCTGTGTAAAGCTCGAGGCCTTATAAAATGTTGATGAATCTTCCTTGAATTTCCTCGTAATACTGGAATTTTTTCTTTCTAACACTTCTGATTCTAGCTATCACATAGTCTGGGACTCCCAGTTGCGGTGGCTGTAGAACAAACTGTGGTACGTAAGGCTCTGCATCAGAATGCTCCCAACTTCTGAGTAGCATCGAGGCAGCTGCATACGCCTCAAATGTGTCGTACTCCTTCAACAATAGAATATGACACTATGGGCATTCTAAAGATGTCCCAGTGACTGAAGGCCGTCTGGGTAGACTCGAGTTGCAAATTGAGCACCCGATAAAGATCTCTTTCATCGGATCCCATCCCGGCGTAGGGTCCTGAGTAGTCTCTAGCTCTGTCTCTGTGCACGGTAAGCTATCATTGGTTTCTTTCATTTTTGGCTCGTAAAACTGCTCTGGAATAGGCGGCAGCTCGGCGACTAACTCCCGAGCCTGACTCTTCTCCATTCTGTCCATGAACCAACACTTACAGTGATTTGCATTTCTTCTTTTTGTACTTGTTAATCGCGGGTCTAGAACCCTTTCAGCTATAGCAGCGATAAGACCACCCTCTGGAGTAGTGATCATGGACAGTATCTGACTGTGTCTTCCAGCAAGGAGGTATGAGTCAACAAAACCTCCAGTGCCTCTATGTCCCGATGTCTGTCCGGCCTCCTCACAACTAATTTTCATCTTTGATTTCATATTTACAACTTTTTCAGAGTGCAAGGTCCAAGCCCTCTTTGAAAGCAAATACCAACTTATGGCCTACATACGAAAAAAGTGGGAAATGTAAGTGATTTGTATTTTGCACGAACAAAAACAATAACAAACTTATTATTATTATTATTATTATTATTATTATTATTATTATTATTATATATATATATATATAGCAAATTTTGTAATTATTTTGATGCCATTTTCTTATTTGTTGTAATTTTACAAGACTTGAAATTAGAAATTTAACAAGCGTATTTTATCTTGTGAGAAAATTTATTTTATTTTATTCAAATTTATTTTATTACAAAATTTGGACCGAGTCTTAGACACTGGCCACATGGCTCATTTCGGAACAATCGTCCCCCTTTCAGAATCTCTTTACGTTGCGTAGTACTTCTTCAAGTAACGTCCATTTCTCGGTAACTTGTGTCTTTCTCCTTGAGAATCCACTAGCTGGTACGACCAGCTAGAGTAAACCTTCTCCACCATAAATGGTCCTTTGTCGGCATATTTTTAGCTTATGTGTTGTATATATATATATATATATATATTTTAAAGGGTCACCTACAGAAGTTGTCCGCGATTTTTTTTATTTTAAATTTAATTTAAATATATATAGTTTGAAAAGTAATTTAATTTAATTATAATTTAGTTTAGAAAAATATGGAGTTAAACTGATTTCATATTTTTCAAAGTTCGAATGAAAGAGCACTACACCTCGAACTTTGTATATATCCCGAAGGATGAACACAAAACTTGAGGATGACGCTGAATCAAATGAACTAAGGAAAAGTATGACATTAGTTTGGTCTGCAAAACCTGTATGTTTGCCGACAATTTCCCCCATTTAATATAAGAGGATTAAATGGGGTTTATATTAATATGGGGTCTTTTAGGTTTCCTATAAGGGCAAGCCCCTATAGTTAATTACATCTTAGACAACCGAAGTTACCTAAGAAAACTCTTGATAAAGATCAGGAAATAATTATATTCATGACTTCCAAAGGTAAGGATTTCTTTCAACGAAATGTGATTGTCGGAATTCAATAGGTGAATGGTTCAAATTTCAGAACATTTCATTTTATCAGAGTCCAAAGGAAAAGAAGACTATGAGAAGAACACAGATTCAAAAGGAATCCCGGTGTTTTCCCAAGCTATCATATGGTTTGGTTTCAGTTTAGGAAAAGATTTAATTTATATTTCATCCTGCCAATTTTATTATTTAGAGCTTACATTCATTTGTTGTCGATCATATGAATAGCCTGGAAGATGTGAGGGTTTATGACATATCAGGATGACAACCTTTGAAATCTAGACGAGTTAGGGCTTATAATGCACCGGGTGCAAAAGCCTAAAAGATGAGATGAGGGCTAACTTTGCACTGGGTAAATACCTTTAAGTCCTATAGCTAGTTGCTTAATGCTATGAACTGTTTTACTGAAGAAGATGATCATGCTGCCCACTATGCTCCAAGCTCCTTTGTCGTTGCAGAGGTTTAGTTTTAGAAGGTGAAAATCAGAAGATGAGAGAAGTGTTTTGGTTTAGAGAAGTCTTAGAATCCAAATATTTTAGTACTTTAATTAAAACAAATCTTAAAGTTGATTAAACAGAACCGATTAAGATCCCACGGTTCCGTCATCCCAACACCGTTATTTTCATCGGATTCACTTAGTCCAAATGAATTTGCTAAACTCAACTGAATGAGTTCCACACTTTCATTTAGACCGTGGGAAATCTCATTAGCAACACGTGGGTTCCATCATCTGAGGTATTCCTGATCATCTAATGAGACGTTTTAATTTGGTTGCAGTTGTAGTTTTGTTGTTCTGTTTGTGATTAAATTTTAAGTTATTTTATCTTTTGAATGTTGTGGCGGTGAGTTTTATCTTGTTGTGACTTTTAATTTAGTTTTGGGTTTCATTTTTATGGTTATCCTAAAGGTTTTGATTTTCATGCAGTGTGACATTCTTAGTTAACATGCAAGAAAAGTAAAGTACAGTGCAGAAAAAACAAATCACAATAAAATAAAAGCGTACCTGGAGGGTCTTCTCATCATTCCAAGCTGAAACTTTAGTATTACATTGCATGTATGTGTTTATAATTTTGCAAAAATTAAAGCATGCCAGAAAACAGGAAGAAGTAGGACTAACAAGCAATAACTACTCAATCCTATGATGTCTATGTAAAGATCCCGGTTGTCTATCAAGTCCTGTGATGTCTATGTGAATTTCTATGTTGTATTTCAATGAACTTTGTTAATTTAATTGAGGATGGTTTCGTTAAGCAAACATATTAAGTTTAATAGATCTCTGAGGTATCCAAAAGGTCAGAGAAGGATGCGGGTCCATGCTTCCCTCTCACAGCCTGGTGAAAAGTCTCGAGCTCATTTTGACTTATTATGTTGCTTAACAACTCATCCTACCTATACCCTTATGCTTAATGAGAACTGGTGTTCGGGGTAGGTTGGGGCAGATGGGTTTAGGTGTGGTTTGAATTTGGATTTGGTGGCAACTGGTAGTTTGGTTTGGACTTATGGAAGTGCTGTGAAGAGTTTGTGATTTTATTTATGGAAGATTTGGTTGAGTTTGATAAAAATTTGGGGATTTTGAGCTTTGGATTTGGTTTATGTTTGTATTTGGTTTGTGTTTTGATTGGTTTGGTTTTGGTTTTGGTTTGGTTTGGTTTGGTTTTGGTTTTGGTTTGGTTTTAGACCTAGGTACTTTGAGTTTGGAATGTGAATTGGGAAGGTTATATGGACATCGGGTAAAATTTAGGTTACTCCATGCATTCACTAAGCATAATGGGATTCTTATTATGTTTTTTTTTTACACCAAGTTGTGATTTCCTAGGGGTCTTTATAGAGGGAAAAATAAACCATGCCTCAGGAGGCCAGTCCTAGGTTTGATTGTTATCGTGTTGGTATTGTATTGTGGTCGGGATTGTTGTTGTATGGTATGATTGTTGTGATTTGTGATGGTTGTGTTGTGTTATTGTTGTATGTTATTGTTTTATTTTGTTTGTCTTGTGTTATTGTTATTATTTCATGTGTTATGTTATTATTATATGTTATTTTATTGTTGTATTAATATCATTGTATATGTTATTTATTATTTTATTATTGTTTATTTTGTTATGTGTTATCATTTAATGTTATTATCGTTATTTATTATTTATGTGATTTGTTATTTTTATTATGTGTTATTTAGAATTATTATCTTTTATTTGCAATTAAATTATTATTATCTTTATTATTTATTTAATTTATTATCTTATTTAATTCATTGTGATTTATTTACTTTTATTTGATTATTATTTATTTCTTTTATTTAATTAATTGTCATTTATTTATTTCATTTTACTTTAATTTATAATTACTTAATATTTATTTATTTAAATTATTATTTTCGATTTTATTTTAATTTATTTTATTATTTAATCTACTTTAATTAATTTAATTTATTTTATTTGATCTTATTTAATTTAATTTTATATTTTATTGACATTATTATTTAGTTTAATTTAATTTATTTTAATTTAATTTAATTTTATTTATTTAACTTAATTTAGTTAAATTTATTTGATTTCAATTTATCATTTATTTATATTATTATTTAATTTAATTTAATTTGTTTAGTTTAATTTAATTTAATTTAATTTATTTAATTTAATTAATTAATTTAATTTAATTTCATTTATTATTTATTTACATTATTATTTAATTTAATTTAATTTATTTTAATTTATTATTTATTATTTAATTTAATTTAATTGATTATTTATTTATATAATTGTTTTCGGTTTATTTAATTAATTATTATTTAATTTAATTTGTTTAATTTAATTATTATTTATTTATTTTTTGGTTTTATTTAATTTTAACTATTTAATTTCAATTTAATTTATTATTTATTTATATTATTTACATTATTTTCAATTTATGTATGTATGTATATATATATATATATATATATATATATATATATATATATATATATATTTATATTGGGGGAAGGAGCTAGTTATGGCTCCTTACATGTTAAATCAAAATGTGAAGTTACAAAATAACCCAATGGGAGCAATCCCAACACATTACAACTCCACACCAAAAAAGGTAAGAAACTAAGTGTAAACAAAACCTATCCCAAAGTATACCCAAAAGAAAACCAAATCCAAAAGAAATAGACACCAAAACATGAAATCTGTTGAATCAGTCCCAATCGAAGTCGTAGACACGATCCGGTTTCTTGCTGCCGATGGAGTTTCTCTTAAAATGATGTGGATTTCTCCACTCTAGGATGTGGAAGTTGCAACTTGTCACCACTAATTAATATTCTGAGTTCAATGGGGGGGGGGTTGTAGATACTAACACCTGCTGGTTTTTTGCCCCCATAACAGCTAACCAATTAGCCACTTTATTCCCCTCCCTGAGTATTGAAGAAATGGTAAATTGAAAGGGTTTAGCCTGGTTTATTTGTTTTCTCCATTAATCTTGCATCCAGGTTCTAGACTTATCTTGCTGCAATTTTGGCTATTTGTAAAGCATACACCACAGCAATGAATTCAGCTTCAAGGGCGTCCCTAGCATCCACAGATGCATAGAAGAAAGAAGGCAGTTACCTTGGGAGTTCCTGAAAACTCCCCCCACTCCAGCAGTGTCCTTGGAGAAGCTGCCATCTCTGTTGATTTTGATGATTGGGCTAGTAGGGGGGTTCCAACTAACCAATTTAACTTTTTTACCAACAGCAGGTGGGTGCTCAATTTGCAGCAGATAGGAGAAACCTTTGTGTTTGATAATCTTGTGTAGATATGTTTTACAATTACTGACAACTTTGTCCACGAGTGGCGGTGATCCCATCGAATTTGGCACTGTTTCTGGCCATCCACAGAAACCAAATAACAATGCAGTGTAGAGTATGGATTTTCTGATTTCTCCAATTCATCCAGTGCTTATGAAATTCTTCCCATCTATAGGTTTGGTTCTCCCATCCATTGGTTAGTTGCAGCCATAATGTTTTGGAAAAGGAACAATTAAAATAAAGATGTGAGATAGATTCTTCCTGCTGATGGCAAAGCACACATTTAGAAGGCCCCCTAAGGCCTTTCAGTTTAAGTATATCATCAGTGGGGATGAGGCCATGGAAAGTTCTCCAGCACAAAAAAGACATGGAGGGGGACAAAAATTTATTCCAGATGGAGTTTCCCCAGGAAACTGTGGTCCAACTGTATAGACTCCTGTATATAGTTTTAGTTATGTTTTGGGTGGGATGGTTACACCAACTGACCTTGTCAGGAACATTTCGATCAAATTTGATAGAAGAAATCTTATTAGCTGAGTGGTTTTGTAAAATGGCTTTAAGATGGGGAAGGGACTAGTTGCACCCATCCCAGTAATCACAAACCTTAGTAGAAAAATAGAAGGGGTGCCCCTTGCAATTAGCCAGTCCTTGGGGCACCAATTATCTAGCCAGAAATTAACTTCACCCTCCCCAATTCCCAGATAAAAAGATTCTCAGCAGAATTCCTCACCTTGAGTAAATTGACCCATATTTTGGAGTCACCTATTTTCCTGACCACTTGAGTAGGGTGAGAGTACCTGCAGTATTTACCCCTTATATATTTAGCCCACAAAGAGGTTTGGGCTCTGAAATTAATCAATAATTTGCACATGTTGACATGCTGAATTTGAGGAAAACTTTTGAAGCCAAGGCCTCCAGCTGAAACTGGTTTTGTGACTTTTTGCCAGGATGTCCAATGCTTTTGGGTTCTCTGACCAGCCCATAGAAATCTGTTAAAAGCCCTTTCCAATTGCAATTGGGTACTTTTCTTCATAGAAATCATTTGAAGAAGATAGGAGGGGAAGGTTGTGAGGATACTCTTAAGGAGTGTGATTCTACTTCCATTGGATAAGAATGAATTAGTCCAGCAGCTCAATTGAGAGTTAACTTTGGTGAGAATCTCCTCAAAATGGATTTGCTTGGTTCTTCCCAAAGTGAGAAAGACACCCAGGTATTTAAAGGGAGGGGTGCTACATTGGAAGCCAGTGTAGTCAAGAATCCATTGCTTTACCTGAATAGGTGTCAACTTGGAGAATACCAATTGACACTTCTCAGGATTTAAAATCATTCCAGATTGTTGTTGGAAGGAGTCTAAATAGTGTTTTAGCTTTTTCACAGCAGTTTTATGGGCACTAGAGAAGACCATGATATCATCTGCATAGAGGAGGTGAGTAATAACAATATTTGATTTATGATGGTACTTGACAAAGCTTTTGTTCAGAATGGTCTGATCAATCATCCTTGAGAAATAATCAGCTGCTAAGATGAAGATGATAGGAGATAGTGGGTCACCCTGCTTTAAACCTCTTGTGGCATGGAAGTTACCTCTGGCTTTCCCATTAATTAATATAGAGTGTTCATTAGATTGGAGCCACCTTGAAATGAGATTGCAGAACTGTTGCTGGAAACCTCTAGCAGTCAATACATAATCAATGAACTCCCAACTAATGGTGTCATAAGCTTTTTGGATGTCCAATTTATATGAGATTGCCTCCCCTATGAACTTTATCCAAATCTAGCAGTAATTCTCGGGCAAGTAACACATTATCGCTGATTGACCCGCCCTTAACAAAAGCCGATTGATTCGAGCAAATTAGCCTATCAAGATGAGGTTGTAGTCTCCCCACAATTATTTTGCTGATTGCCTTACTGATTATAGAAGTCAGGGAGATGGGTCTAAAATGATCCCAGCTTTGCATAAGATTGTTTTTGGGGATCAGCACAATGTTTGAAGCACAAAAATAACTGGGAAGTGGTTTACCAAGAAAGAAACTTTGGATAACTGCCACAACATCACCACCAACCAACTTCCATTCCTTCTGATAGAAGTCTGCAGTGTAATCATCTTGTCCTGCAGTTTTAGAACTATTTAATGAGTTTATGGCATTCCAGATTTCTTGTTCAGTTGGGATAGCAGTTAGATCAAGTACATTTGTGTATTGTAAATTGTCTTGGAATAGAGATTTATCAATAGGCAATCTGGTCCTAAGAGGAGAATTGAGCAGTCTATCAAAATATGTGACAGCATCCAAACCAATATCAGTGTCATCCAGGAGTTTCCTGCCATCAGTTGTGTGAATAGAATGAATATTATTGCATTTACTTCGTATTTTATACGAGCATGGTAAACCGAGTATTTCTATCACCATGAAGAAAATGGTTCAAAGCAGCTTTTTGTTTTAAGTACTGATCCAACTTATCAGTAGCCACCAGTAAATTATTTTGTGCAGTATAATATTGCTCTTCTGTGGCAGTACCTTCTTTGATTTTTGATTCTATTTAATTTATCTCCTTCTCAGCCACCTGGACAGCTTCATGGAGGTTCCCTATATAATTCCAACTCCATTTCCTTAGAGCTTTACAGAGAGTTACCTGTAGCCTGTTTAATCTAGTGAGGGGATCAGGGTGATCGGCACGGTCATGCGTTTTCTCGAACAATCTTGTGGAACTCAACATAGGAGGACCAAACATTAAGATATCCGAAAGGAGGGGGAGTATTAGAGCAGTCTGGGGAGGTAATGGATATAAGGAGGGGCCTGTGATCAGATCCAGCAAGACTTAGGTGAGTAACATAAGTAAGAAGCCAATTAGAGAGCCAAAGATTGTTAACCAACATCCTGTCAAGCCTCTCCCAAATGTTCCCTCTCCTCCAGGTAAAAGCAGGTCCTCTAAACCCAAGGTCATATAGATTGGCTGCAAGAATATTATCATTGAAAGTAGTCATATCAAAGAGCTTGGGAGGTCTACCCCCAATTTTTTCACTTGAAAACGCCACACTATTAAAATCACCACCAACTATCCAGGCTGAATGTATTTGGACACTGATATCCTGGAGCTGAGTCAATAGGAGTAGTTTATCTTCCTTTTTACATCCAGCATACACAAAAGATGCTGTACCATCCCTGCCATTAATCTAAAAGGATGAATGTATCAATTGCTTGTTGTCAATAAGGATAGACCAAGTCACCTCTTTTCTACAAAAAATCCAAATTTTAATATTGCAGTTAGCATAATGGTTGTAAACATGTAGCTTACTAATGATTTTCTGAGGGTGTTTATTTACCAATGGTTCCAGAATGGTAATGGACCATAATTTATATTTCTTGTTTAAATGTAACAGTCTTTTAAAAGATAAGGGGTTAGCAATACCCCTTATATTCCAATAGAGAAAGTTTATCATTAATTGGGATGAGGATTAATCGAGGATTGAGATCTAGATCTAGATCTCCCCCTGGTAATAGAAATTCCAGCTAACTCCCCCTCAGAAAGAGGAGTTCCATGTTTTCATACTTCATTAAGATTGTTCTTCTTCTTTTTCCTGGAGGTTTGGGTGTTCCATTTACCTTCCATCCCCTTCTGCATTTCACTAGCTTCAACATTAGAGGGAGCCTGGGTATCTAATTGCTGCTCAGTAGATTGAGTGTGTGTGACAATTCTGACTTCCTCTTCCTCCCATCTGCACCTTTGAACCTGGGCATCAGTTGGAGACCTACCCCCAAAGGGAGACTCAGAATCATCTTCAGAAGAAACGATCTCGATTAAAGTTCTCCCGAAGCTGCTGGAGGGGTGCATTTATTTACATTGACTGTGTGTGCAAAACTATTCTCCCCAACGGTTGGGGGGTCACAATCAGCTGGTACTCTCTCCACATCTGTTGGAGGAGTAAACCTAGTTTGGGTGACTGAATTCACAGCATCGCTCCTTTCCCCTAAACCCTGTTGCACCAATACGAAGCATTGATATCAACAGTGCCGCTTATTTTGAATTTCCTTTGATGTGGATCTTCTAGATGGAGGGTGAATTCTATAACATTTTTCAATTGTATGTCCAAACATTTTGCAATGAGAGCGATAGTAGGGTTTTTGTCGCATTATAACTTCTTGCCATTGTCCTTCCTTACGTGAGCCAATCAAAATTTTCTTGACCTCGAGGCGGTGAAATATCTCTCTCAATCTGAATCCTAGCCATTTCAGGTTTAGCTTTATTGATGGTGGCAGCATCCAGCCTTAAGGGAGTTCCAATAGACCTCCCAATTTGGAAAAGAGCATCCTGATTGAAATATCTGTAAGGAAGATTAGGAAGTTTAAACCAAATTGGCACTATTGGGGGGTCCTTGCTTGGGTCAAAGTCTGCTGTCCATTTGATTATTTTCATCTCAACTCCTGCAATACTCACCAATTGTTTAGCAAATAACATAGCATAATCCTCTTCAGCAGTGAAATTGATAAGAAGGTGCCTTCCAACCAACGACCTCTAGCTTCCAATTACGTTGAAAATTCAAGGATTCAAAGTATTTTCTCACTAGCTCCTTCTTGGGATGCCCCAAACTAAATTTCCCAATCAATGTGAGTTTAACTTCAGCATCTAGATCAGCCAATTCCTGGTCAGTGAAGATCACCGCAGGGTGGCCATCCTTCTCTTCCAGTGGTCTGATAAAAGGATAGGTAATTCTTCCTGCTGCTGCATCATGCAGTCTCTGTGGGAAAATCAGTTTGGAAGGATCTGAAATAGAAGGGGCGGATCCAACAACACCAGCATAAGTGGCCTTTGGTCACTCAATATTGGTAGTAAGATCAATGGGGTGGGCCATAAGAAAGCCAACTGAAAAAAATATCAAAGAGAACAGACAGGAACTTCCAGAAGCAAACTAATATGAGAACCAGAAACCAGTAAGCTGAGACTAGAAACAGTCCTAAAAAAAACAACAAACTCACCAATCCACAAGCCACCACCAAGTGGTCACCAGTGGAACAGTGAATCCAGAACAGCAAAAACCAGAAAGAAGAGAGCCAGCAACAAACCGAGGGGCATAGAAACAGAAAGAAGCCAAAACTAAAATAGAAGGAGATCTCCAACAACACAGAAAAGCCTCCCCAAGGTGAAACCAATGTAACAGTAAAAATTTTAAACTCAGGGAACCCAGGAACAGCAAGAACAGCAGGAAAAGCTAAACAGGAGCCCAAAAACACTTCACCACCAGTGCCGGCTCCTAACCAAACTTAACTGCGCTACCACCCACTAAGCCGCCGGCAGCATGGTCATGCTAGAAACCCTAGCGAGCACTCCTTGCCGCCAAGAACTTTTTTTGTGTGTGTGTATATATATATATATATATATATATATATATATATATATATATATATATATATATATATATATATATATATATATATATATATATATATATGTTATTTATTTTTATTATCCCTCATATTATTATCTTTAAATATATTTAAACTTTAAGTTATTTTTATTTTAATTTATTATTGTTATTATTTAGATGTATATTTAAATTTATTATTATATCATTTATTTATCATTTATGTTATTATTTATTTAATTATAAAGCTTTTCATTTTCTCTCTCCTTGATTATTCTTTCATTTATTTTAAGTTATTATTGTTTTTATTAGGTTATAATCTATTAAATTTACTATTTACACATATATTTACATTTATATTATTTTAAAGAGGGATAACATTTTTATTTGATTATTTTCATTATTTATCTTGAATTTACAACTATTTTCAATTATTATAATTATTATTCTTTCTCATATTTTCATTATCTATTTAAGTTTATGGTTATTTATTTTATTCTTATCACACTATTTTTATTACTTACATATTGTTATTATTAATTTACACACACACACATATATATATATATATATATATATATATATATATTATTCTTTATTTAGTTATTTATGTTTTAGTAGTATTTATTTAAATTTAGTATAGATTATTTTTATTATGTCACTTATTTATATATAATTTATTTACATTATTTATTTAGTGTATTATAATTTATTTACAATATATTTAACATTAATTTATATATTATTTAGTACATATAATATATTTACATTTATATTATTAATTTACATATGTATAATTTATGTAGTTATTTTATTTATATGTTATTTCATTCCCTTTCTTTTTATTTTATTCTTATTTTTATTTTATTTTCTCTTTATGTTTATTTTCTTTTCTTTTATTTTTTCTTTCCTTTATGTTAAATTATTTCTTTTAGATTTTAAATCTTATTTTTCAAGTTAGTAGAAATAGGTGGTAGATTTGTAAATATTTAAAACTAACTACATAACTTTGCATAAAAAAAAATTCCTAAGCCTATGCATGAATAAAATTTAAATAGCATGACGAAGAAACAACCTACGCATGATTTTGATTCGAAATAGCTTGCATGAAAGGGAAAAAATAAAATCCCTAAGGCTAAGCATGAAAAAGTTTAAATGGTGTGAAGATTTGTAATAATTAACACATAATTTTTTTTTTTAAACCTATGTAGAGTAAGAAGAATTTTTAAAGAAAATACATATATGTGTGACTTAAAACTTCAAGCTAAACATAAACTTGATGATGACATTTTTCTTTTGAAACAAAAGAGAAAGTAAAGAGAGGGGGAGGAGATTACCTTGGCTTGTAGAAGCACTCATTGGAGACCTTGAAAAGGCCCTTGTTGAAGCTCACGGCTAGGAGAGAAAGTGAGTGAGTGTGGCTAGATTGGAAAGAGGAGAAGAAGAGGAGAGGGAGGCTCACGGCTTTGGAGAGGAAGTGAGTGAGTGGGATGGTAAAGTGAAGTGTGTAAGGGAGTGGAAAATGAGATGATGAGGGCATTTAATGGGGAGGCTCACGGCTAAGAGTTAAGGAGGGAGTGAGGTAGAGATATGGTGGAGGCATGGTGAAGGTAAGGAGAAGGAGAGGTGGAGGTGAGGGAGAGGTGAGGGAGAGGTGAGGGAAGAGGCATGGAGGAGAGATATGGAGGAGGGATATTTTTTTTTTTCTTTTAAAAAATGTATTTTATTCATTTTTATTTTATTATTTTTTTATATATTATTTATATATATATATATTTATTTATTTATTTTAGGGCATGTCATGAGGTTTAATTTGATTTATTTTGGTTAAATTTGGTTTGATTTGAATCATTAGTTCAATTAGGTTCATTTGGGTTTGGGTTGGCTTAACTTGAGTTAGAGCTTGAATGAAGCCCAAGTGCCTTGATCAATATTGTCCATCTAATTGTAATGAAGATCTTTCATTAAGACACAAAGTGGTTTTGAGCTCATTTGGAAGTTCAATTTTGGTATGGATAGGATTTTTTATTATTTTGGACCATATTGGATTTAGGTAAAACTTGAGCTCAAATTGTGGACAATTGATGATTCAATTCAGTTTAAGGAGGTTTTATAAAGAGTTTTGGATTGAAATTTGGGAGGAATTAATTGACATTGGGTTTATTTAGGGATTTTGGATTATTTAGGCAAAATCGGGGGTTTTGGATTTCAAGTGGAATTGGATTCAAATGTGGGTCAAATTGGGGCTTGAATTTTGTTTAGATTGATATTAGGGATGTCAAATTGAAGTTTGGAATTGAAATTGGGCAAGATTTGGGGTCAATTGGGTCAAGATTGGGTTTGATATTGGGTCCATTTAGGTAAGTGAGCCAAGTTGAGATTTTGGATTGAAAGTAGGTTAATTTAGCAAAATTGGGTTATTATGTAATTCGAAAAAATGAAATTGGGAATATTTAAGATTTTCTGGAATTTTTTGGGAATTTTTGGAAGTTTTGTATTTTTGGGCTAAAAGGGTATTTTGGGTATTTTGAGGGTATTAGGGGGTAATTTTGAAAATTTTGGAATTTTTGGTCATGGATGGTCAATTTGAGTGGTAAGGAATATCTTGGATGATTTTTGGGAAATTTTGGTGAATTTGAAGAATTTTGGGTAATTTAGGGCATTTTGGGAGGTCAGGGGCCAAATTTTTTGAGATTTTGGAAAATTGAAGCTTGGTTTGAGATGAATGTCTTGAGATGGTTTGAACTGAGCTATGGACCAAGGGTCACTCACATTTGGTCCTCTATATATTGGTACTAGTCAAACCCTAGCTTGATGCCAAGAGTTGAGAAGAACCATCTACATGAGTTTCCAAAGGTTTAGGGGAATGTGTGCATGTGAGTGGTGAACTCCAGACCTCTCTCAGGGCAAATCCTAAGGTCTGACCACCTATAGGAGACTTCCCCTAGGATTCCTTATGCTTTCCTTTTTCCTACCAGAAGGTGGAGGTCGGGCCTTAAGCATATGAAAACCCCTAGTGAAGCAAGAAGAGTTTTGAATTTCTATGGGGAGGGTTCCATGACTAGTCCTCTAAGAAAGTCACCAGGAGAGTCCTATGGCTAGACCCTAGGCTATTCTAAAGAGATACTAGACCTCAACCAAAAGTGAGATCAACAAATGGAACCCCAATAGGTGTGGTGTGTTGGGCAAGCACACTGCACGTATTGGTGTTGACGGACGAGATCAACAAGACCAACACAACTGTCTGAGTGAAAACTCAAGATAGAACGAAGAGTTTAGCAAGTGAGTTTCCACTAGGGATTGTTTGGTTGAAGACCTTCAAATCCAAGGAATCTCGCTGAGGAAAGAAGGATGGAATGCCTTTCAGCTGGAGCTGCAAATTTCAAGCTCCCAAACTCTAAAGGAATCAGAACAGATTTGATTTGAAGAGGGGAACAAAGAATTTGATTCCAAGTTTCTACTTGAATTTTAGTTTGAATTTTTGTTTTAAATTTGAATTTTGGAATCTTGTTTGTTTTAAATTTAACTTTAGGATTTGAATTTGTGGGAATTTAAAATTTTAAGCGAAATCAGAATTTTGGTACCGCTCGCAGAATGAGAACCAGAATTTTGTTACTGACTCGGAAGGATGAGTACTGGAATTTAGGTACCAGCCTCAGAAACGGAAATTGGGATTTAGGTAGTGACCTCGGCAAGATGAGAATCAGAATTTAGGTACTGACCTCAGAGGGATGAGTACTAGAGTTTAGGTACCAACCTCGAAAAGGATGAGAATCAGAATTTAGGTACTGATCTTGAAATGAGAACTAGAATTTATGTACCAGCCTCGTATATGAGGATCAGAATTTTGGTACCGACCTCAAAAATTCAAGGAAAATTTTATTTTTTTTGGGAAATCGGACGACTAAGCTCCTATCCCATAATTTGATGGAAGGCGGAAAAATATCTCGCAAGGATGATGGAAATTTTAGGGAATTTTTGGGAAATCGGACGACTAAGTTCCGACCCCAGAATATCATGGAAGGAAAAAAATATCTCGGAAGGAAGATGGAAATTTAGGGAATTTTTGGGAAATCGGACGACTAAGCTCCGACCCCAGAATATCATGGAAGGCGAAAAAATATCTCGGAAGGGAGATGGAAATTTAGCGAATTTTTGGGAAATCGGACGACTAAGCTCCGACCCCAGAATATCATGGAAGGAGGAAAAATATCTCGGAAGGGAGATGGAAATTTAGGGAATTTTTGGGAAATCGGACGACTAAGCTCCGACCCCAGAATATCATGGAAGGCGGAAAAATATCTCGGAAGAGAGATGGAAATTTTGGGAATTTTTGGGTAATCGGATGACTAAACTCCGACCCCAGAATATCATGGAAGGCGGAAAAATATCTCAAAAGGAAGATGGAAATTTAGGGAATTTTTTTTCTTGGGTTGTTTCACTTTGTTTTCTTTTGACTTTGTTTCATTTGTTTTCATTTCTCTTCATTTTCATTTCACTTCATTTGATTTTGTTTTGACTTTCCATTTCATTTTCAATTTTCGTTTCTTTTTAATTAATTTCATTTTTAATTTTCATTTTCAATTTTTTTTTATTTTTTATTTTTTTATTTTTTTTTATTTTTGGAACCAACGGGTGGTTCAACAGCTTTCGACCGTTGCATTGAAAGAAACATTTCTGAAAAGTCAGAAAATCTTCATTGATTCATCTGAAAAGAAATACAACTGATCTGACACTAACAAGCATCCAAAACTGATCATGTGTACAAGACTGAACAAAACTGATCGCGTGTACAAAACTTAACAAAACTGATCGCGTGTACAAAACTGAACAAAACAGGTGTATCATGTCATCTGGCTGCTGTGGAAGTAGTGACAACAACTGCTGCACTCTGCTGTAAGCTGTAGTAGCATTCTGCCTCTGAGGCTGCTGTGGGGGACTGGCCAACCTGCCAAGGTTATGCTCCAGAACAAAGTCCCCTTGCAAACACCCGAAGGTACCACCGTCACAGTGGCAAAGGACAAAGGTTCTCCAGCTCCGGATCCGGTTCATAGTAGAAAGACACTTTGTCTTCATCCATTCTCCCGAAGGTGACTGACACCCTTTTTCCTGCAACTCCGGGGATGCAGTATTTTGCCAAATCCGCTCCATTTCCTTTTAAGACCAACATTGACCCGACTGGCAAGGGAATATCAACAGAACCTCGGAATTCACCCGGTCCAGCTATCTGAATTTCATGTCCGAACAGAATATTGCATTCACTCACAAAGGAGACTGTGCAGAAGGGCCTCACGAAGTTGTGGTGGTCAATATGAGGAGGGATGCAGTCCCCATCCTTATAAATATTTATAATGCAGCTGTTTGGGATACAGTCTGTAGGCATTATGTGCCACTCAACCATCCTCCTGATCAATCCCTTGATTTGTGGTGGCATCTGATCCACCTCATCATGCTGTAAAATCCCAGGGGGTTTCCCTGTCTGTCTCTGGCAAAGTTGTAGCAGCAACTGCACTGAATAGTGACCCTGCCTTTTCCTCTCTTCCATTTAGATGGCTTCGTATACGTTCTGGGCTTCATGAGGCCTGCTTTTCCCATGGTCTTGAGAGCTTTGAAGCAATCCAAAATATCTTTTTCATCTTCTTTTGAGAACACATCAGTATAGAGCTCGAGTCCTTCAAGGATGTTGACCCATTTTCTTTGAATATCCTCGTAATGCTCGAATTCCTGCTTTCTGACTCTTTGTATCTTTGTCATGATGTAGTACGAGACTCCTTGTGGCGGTGGAAAAACATACTCTGGTACGTAAGGCTCCACACTCGAAAATTCCCTACTCTGAAGTAGCATCGAGGCGGCTGCATATGCATCGAAGGTGTCGTATTCCTCAATCTGTAGAACATGGCATTCTGGGCATTCTGAAAATGCCCCTATATCTGAAGGCAGCCTGGGCAAGCTCGAGTTACAAATCGAGCATCCGATGAAAACTTCCTTCATTGGATCCCATGTCAGAACGGGCTCCGCGATGGTTTCCGGCTTAGTCTCCGTGCACGGAGAACTGTCCTCAGTCTCTTTCATTTCTGGCTGATGAAATTCTTCTGGCACAGGTGGTAGCTCAGCGGCTGACTCCCTAGCCCGTCTTCTCTCCATCCTTTCCAGGAGGCGACGCTTGCGGCGATTTCTATTTCTTCTGCTTGTATTTGCTAACGGAGCATCCGAAATTCTGCCGGTTGAAGCAGCAACCAGATCACCTTGTGGAGTGGTGATCATGGATGGGACATGAGTACGTCTCTCAGTAAGGAGGTGTATGTCAACAAAACCTCCGGTGCCCCCATGTCCTGAGGTTTGTCCTACCTCCCTGCGACTGAATTTCTTCATTGGCTTCATTTTTTGCGTTCGCTTCAGTATACATTTCTAGATGCGAGGTTGGAGCCGTATCAAAGAGCAAACACCGACTCAAAACTCGACACTTCCTACACAAGTAAACAAGGGGAAATGTCAGCGAGTGGTGTTGTACACTAACAAAAGCAAATTATCATTTACTTTAAACAAGTTTTAGCAATTAACTTGATGCCATTATTTTATTTAATATGTTTTTATAAAATTTAGATTTAGAATTTGGCAAACATGTTTTCATTTTATGGGAAGATTTTTTTGGTTTTATGCAGTTTTGTTTTATTACAAAATTTTGGACCCAGTCCCAGACACTAGCCCTACAACTATATTGGAACGAATATCATTTTTTTCAGTCTTTTCATGTCGTGTAATATTTCTTTAAATATCCTCCATTGATGGGCAACATGGGGTTATCCCCTTGAGAATCCACCAACTGGTAAGATCCTTCTGTGTAGACCTTCTCCACCACGAATGGTCCTTCCAAGGTCGATTCGAATTTTCCACTTATTTTGCGGTGTGCAAGAATAGGCCTTTTAAGAACGAACACGAGGTCACCAACTTTGAACTACCTCGGGCGGACCAATTTATCATGGGCTTGAATCATCTTCTCTTGGTAGATTTTCAAGTTCTGCTGTGTAAGCAATCTTTTTCCTTCAAGGCTTTCCAATTCTGCAAGTCGTAACTTGGCATTCTCTTTTGTTGTAATTTGATTGGCAACGACAACTCGGAGCGATGGCAACTGAATTTCTAGCGGAAGAACTGCCTCGGACCCATAAACAAGAGCGTACGGCGTAGACTGTGTCGGTGTTCTGGCTGTCGTCTGGTATGCCCACAAGGCTTCTAGCAGCTTCTCATGCCATCCTCTTTTATTGTCGTCGAGCGTCTTCTTCAGAATCTGAACAAGCATTTTATTGAAGGCTTCTGCCAAGCCATTTGCTTTAGGGTAGTAGATCGTCGAGTATCTCCAATCTATCCCGTGTCTTCTGACGAAGTTGTTGATTTTCGTGCTCTTGAAAGCGGACCCATTGTCGGAGATGATTCTGCACGGTACACCGAAATGGTAGACGATTTGATTCTTGAAGAACTGTAAAACTTGCTGCGCTGTGACTTCCCGTAGTGGAACTGCTTCTGCCCACATGGAAAAGTAGTCTGTAGCGGCGAGTATAAACCTGTGTCCTTTTGAGGAAGGAGGGTCTATCGGACCCACTATATCTGTACCTCAGCACTCGAATGGCCACGAGGCAATCGTTGGGTGTAGAACATTCAGAGGCTAGTGCAAGACCACTCCATGCATCTGACACTGATGGCATCTTTTAGCTACGTCCATGCAATCTGTCATCATTGCTGGCCAGTAGTATCCAAGTCTTTTGATTTTCATCTTCATTTTTGGTCCTGACTTATGAGCACCACACAATCCAGCATGTACTTCTTTGACAATTTTCTGCGCTTCTGCTCTGCTCAGACATCTCAGCCACATCTGGTCGAAGGATCTCCTATACAGAACATTGTCGATCAGGGCATACGACAAAGCCCTCTTCTGAATCTGGTGCGCTACTGACTTATCTTCTGGTAGCTTTCCGGTTTGCAGATATTACATTAATGGTTGACGCCAATCTTCTGTATCTTCTGCCACTGCAACAATTGTCTTTTCTTTTTTAATTTCATGTATACTGTCAAGGTCGATCTGAGACAACACCTGACGTCCTTGCACTGTAATATCTATAGAATCTTTGAGTGGACAAGCCAATTATTTAGCGAGTTTTACTAAAGCGTCCGCATGGGCATTGTCTGCTTGAGGAATCCTATAGAATATCACATTCAGAATTTGCTCGAGTAATTTCATCATATACCGATGATATTATTCTAATCTTGGCTTTAGAATTTTGTACTATCCTGCCACTTGCTGGATGACGAGTTGTGAGTCGCCATAAATGACAATGTCTGTTATATCCATTAGTATTGCTAATTCCAATCCAGTGATTAGGGCTTCATACTCTGCTTCATTGTTGGTACACGGCTCTGTAAAGTGGTAAGAAAACCTCAGCATGGCCCAATCTGGTGCACGAAGATTAAACCAATTCCTGCTTTGCCTAGTATAACTGTTCCTGATCCTTTGTCTTTTTGAGCTGATGATGCTCCATCAAAGTACATTTCCCAACGTCGAGCATTGGGATCTTCTATCTGTAGTATCTGCTCATCAGGTAACTCATCATTGAGCGGGGACCCAACTGGTAGTGGGTGTGCTGCGAAAAAATCTGCAAGAATCTACCCTTTGATAGTGCGAAGGGGCACAAAGGTTATATCAAATTGCAATAATATCATTGATCACCTTGCTAAGCGTCCGGAAAGCGTTGGTCGAGTCATCAAATATTGCAAAGGATTAACCTTCAAAATCATGTTGACTTTATGAGATAATATGTAATGTCTGAGCTTTTGAGTGGCAAAAACCAAAGCTAGACAATGTTTCTCGATAGGAGGATACTTTACCTCTGCGGGTATTAGACGTCGACTCAAGTAGTAGAGTGCATTCTCTTTACCCTCATCATTGACTTGGGCAAGTAGAGCCCCGAGAGACTCATCTAACGTCGCAGTATAAAGTATCAACAGTCTACCGGGGATAGGGGCTGCTAAAACAGGAGGTGTCGTTAGATATCGTTTAATTTCTTAGAAAGCCTGCTGGAACTTTTCTTCTCAAATAAATTTGGCATCCATTTTAATTAATGCCAAGAAAGACTGACACCTACCCGATAGATTAGATATAAAGCGCCTCAGATATGCCAGTTTTCCTTGAAATGAACGTAGTTGTTTCAAGGTTTTAGGGGGAGGCATTTCTAAGATAGCTATAATCTTATCTGGGTTGATTTCGATTCCCAATGACAGACAACGAATCCTAGAAATTTCCCAGAGGTTACGCCAAAAGTGCACTTTAAGGGATTCATCTTCAGATTATATTATCGTAATCGTTCAAATACAATCCTCAAATCATATTGGTGGTTTCCTCTTATCTTGCTCTTGACGACCCAATCATCCACATAGCATTTCACTTGGTTGTGAATGAGGTCATCGAAGATCCTCGTCATTGCTCTTTGGTATGTAGGTCCTGTGTTCTTCAGTCCAAACGGCATCACGGTGTAGCAGTAAATCCCGATCGAAGTTCTGAAAGCTGTGAGCGCTGCGTCTTCTGGTGTCATCTCGATTTGATTGTACCCTGAAGACCCATCCATAAAGGAAAAAGTTTCATGTGTTGACGAGATGTCCACCATTAGTTCCGGTATCGGCAACAGGAATTCATCTTTTGGACATGCTTTGTTTAAGTCCCTGAAGTTGACACACACTCGAATTTGTCCATTTTTCTTTTTCACTGGCACAACATTAGCTAACCACTTCGGATACTGTTCTTCTCGGACAAAATTAGCATCTATTAATTTTTGGATTTCTGCTGTAACTTGCTGTTCTATCTCGAGGTGCATCCTTTTGGGAGCTTGCTTTACTGGCATCACATTCTTATCCACTTTGAGGTGGTGAACTGCAACCGCCAGAGATAGTCCTGACATTTTATCATAGCTCCAAGTGAAGCAATCTTTAAATTCTGATAGTAACTTGACCAAGTCTGCAACCTCTTCTTCGTTGAGTAACGAACTTATGAAAGTTGGCCGGGGCTGCTCCTCAGTCTCGAGATTGATTTCTCTTAATAAATCGACTATTGATTTAATTTCTTCTTCGAATTCTAGCAGAGCATCGCCTATTGACTGATCTTCATATTCATCTTGAATGTCCAGGCAATCTTCTTTTGACCGACTAGTAACAACCATGCAAAATTCTGAGTCATTGACGGGTCCGAGCCTACCGAACCCAAGATCTTCTTTCGAATTGAGTTTCTTTCCTTTTACATTCCATAATTTTTTGAACGATTGTAACTTATCTTTTGGCATTTTCTTTGACACATATCCTTGTCGAATTAACTTTTGTACACACGGTGAAAAGTAGCCAAAATTTAATTCCATTAATTCATTTGAGTCATTTTCTTCAAGAATTACACAAGGTTCAGAAGTAGAAGGGGAAGCTTTGTAAAACTTGATCGGTTTAAAACCATCGTTGTGAACTTCCTTGACCTCTATACTCTCTACCTTTTGAGAATGGATCGGAGTAAGGGTCATGGCATGAACATAGTGGTTAATCCAATCTTACATCGATTCGTATTCATCCTTTGCTTCGTCATCCAGAGAGATCTCGAACTGCAGCTTCTTCTGACTTATCATCATTGTTTCTTTATCTTCTTCGGAGCTTTCCTCCATGTTGACGTTGATTGTTGGCTTCGTCTGTTCATTAATCTGGGAAATTATTCCTCAACCACGTCCCCGACCTCGACCTCGGATGCGTGGGCTAAAAGAACTTTTATCAACTCGTTGAGAAGAAGCGGTATGAGATTGTTGAACTGGAGCCATATGGTCTCGTCCTTGTAGTTCCTTTGAGTCTTTAATTTTGCTTATCACAATGTCTCTTGAAAATATTGTTTTCTTCAGAGGAGCATAGTAAGCGGCGTCTTCATGGATGCCCACTTCATGTATTGAAAACGTCTGTAGATCCCCTTTAATGCAATGTTCTTTTCCATTTTTGTAGTATTTGATGCACTGGTGAAGCGACGACGAAACCATATTGTACTCATGGAGCCACGGTCGACCAAGCAGGGTATTGAACGAAGTATCCACATCGATGACATGGAATTTTGCAGTTGTTACTAGATTTCCGACTTTCATTTGTAGTGTTATAGATCCAAGGGCTCTTTCTCCTTTCTGATTGAAACCTCGTAACATCATTTTATACATTGAAAGTTCTCGGACATCGATGTCCAAGTAAGCTAACGTCCTAGACTCATTATATTGAGCGACGCTCCAGGATCTACTAAGTCTCTGGAAAGCACGAATCTGCCGATGATGACAGAAATGTAGAGTGGATGATTGTGATTAGCTGTACCGGTGAAAGTTACGCCAGGCTGTTCCTTTATGGTGCAAACTCCATCTGAGGATGTGCTAGCCAACTGCGCTAAGCAAATGTCGGGATCAAGTAGAGCCTTGATCAAACTTTCTCTCATCTCCTTTGACAGGATCAGAGCATCGTAAATACTTAGTTTGGCCGGTAACTTATTGAGATGAGCTAACACTTTGTAATTCACTTTATTTGGGTTTTCAACTTCATTTCAAACTTGTATCTCTTCAGGAGCTGGAGGTATTTCTTTTTGAGGGACAATCTACTTTCCTTTGTCCACTAGAGTTGTTCTCAGAGGTAGCACCTTGCCACTCCTTAAATGCACTTCCGTTATTTCTTCTTCTTCTGGACCCAGAGGTCCTTCTGTATCTGAGAAGTCCAAATTGATGTCAAGTGGAGCTCCTTTACACTCGAGGACTGGCTCCTCACTTCTAGTACTATCGTAGCCGGTGTTGTCGATGTCTTCTTTTTTTTGCTGGAAGTTAATATGATTTGAGGATCATTTTGGGAATCGAAATCGGGGTTAGATAGGTTGTGATTAGTTTCGTCATCACTAGAGACAGTAAGAACGTAGCCAACATCATTCATATCATTATTACGATACCCTGGAGGGGTACAAAGATAATGATACAAAGTCAGGGGTTCGAGGGATTTCACCCCTGAATCTGACACAACCAGTCTAACGGGAGCAGCCTCTATCCTATCCTTCGCGCTATCATCTTTAATCTCGCTCACGCTCTCTTTCTTCCTCAATTTTTGTTTCAGTAGCTTCCTCGACGAAGCTTTCATCTTGGACTGTGCTGGCGGTGGACTCCGGACAGCGGCTTTCTTTGGAGTAGACTGAATCGGATCCAGGACCTTCTTGAGCTCATTCCAAATTGCACTCCATCCACCCTTACCGGCATATGGGTCAAGCGGAGAGATTGGCTCGGCTGAAATTACATTTATAGAACCTTTTTCAGGCTCCATCAAATATTCCTTTGGTATCATTATATTTCCATCTTTGTAATTCTGCTCAAGCCAATCCTTGAAACTGATGTAGTTCTCAATTGTATGTCCAATCATCCGGTGATAGGGACAGAAGTTGGGCTGATCTTTCTTATTCACCTCTTCTGGATTTTTCGGCTCGGGTAACTTGAACTCGGGCTTCTTCAGCAAATTCTTGAATATCTTTGCTACAACACCATCTTTGAAAGAGTAGTTTCTGTGTAGTCATTCTGATATTGTAGGAACTGGTCTCCCATCTGTCCTGTACGGTCTCTGGTGCTGCTAAGCGGGCTGATTATTCTGCGGTGGATGAGGTTGTCCGTACTGCTGAGGCTGACTATACTGCTGAAGCGACTGCTCGGTCTAAATCATCATCGGTTGCTTTCCTTTATCGACCATGGCCACAACGCCAAATCTCTTCTCATAAGCATTTGTTGGTTTCTTTTTCTCTGTCTTTTCTGCAGGCACCATGTACTTGATTTCTTCCTGTAAGCTGCTGGCCTTGCTGAGCAGTTTCTCGATGGACTTGATCGTGAGACCCTTAAGAATGAAAGCTACCGGACCGTGAATACTCTTGAGTAGTATATCGATCGCGTGTTGTTCTTGTAGCTGAGGTTCACATTTCATGCTTAAGTTTCTCCACCTCAAGATATAGTCAACCAAAGTCTCGTCGGGCATCTGACGTTCTACCATGAGATCTCCTATGGTGACATGACACTGAGCACCGTCGAATCTCTTCACAAACATGCTTTCCATTTCTGCGAAAGTCTTTAATAATCCATTAGGAATTTCAGCAAACCAATTGAAAGCTATTCCTGACAGGCTGCTGACAATCTGACGAAACAATAACGCTTCACTTCCTCCTATATTGCAACAGCTAGCTCTGAAGTTGACTATATGCTTCCGAGGATTTCCTGTTCCGTCGAAAGTTTTGAAGGTAAGGTCGGTGGCATGAAGCCTTTGGGGTAAGGTACATCATCAAATTCCTCCGGGTAGGGTCTACCCTTTGAAATGGATGCTCCGCCTTTGGACTAGGCCAAGGCCTCCCGAACTTGATGTTTGACGATTTGCTTAAGATCCTTTTCTGGTAGATTCAGGGTTGAATCCTTCTTCGGAAGCTCATTCTCATTGGCATAGGTGACCTCTCTTCTTTCATCAGTGATGTGTATTATCTCAGGCTGATTAATTTTTAGAGATGCTGTCGGATGTGACTGAGATTGTCCATGCAATGTGGCCATGGTAGTCATAGCGGCGGTCATCTCCTCCACTCTCTTTTCCAATCGGCTGATCATTTCGTCTCTAGTGGACACAGCTCTTTGAAGCTCTTCTATTACGTCCTCCTCACGAGGAGCTTCACGCGCAGACGCTGTGGCCCTGGTATCGACCATGTTTATTTCCATGAATTCATGATCCAAGTAATCTGACAGGTGGATATCCTTGTTATCAACCTCCAATCCTTGCTCCCTAGGTAACTCTGAAATCTCTTCACAAAGTTTCTGAATTCTATTCTCCATCGACCCTTCATCTGCCATTGACTCTGAAGCAACAGGAGTGGTGACGATAGGAGTGCCAGACTTATAATCCATTTGATGATTTGTAGACTTCTAGAAGTGGAAAGGCGCAGCGACTTTCGGTAACCACACTCTCCTCTCGAGAATTGATGCCTCGAGACGTAATGTCTCAGCAGGGACATCAGGACCAAGAGAGGAAGTGTGCTCCCTAGAATGCAGACCATGTACAAAGGAAAGTAATCCTCTCTTCCTCCTCGGGAGTTCCTTGGGTGGAATTCTTGGACCTCGCCGAGACTTGACTGGTCTTCGTGTTGCGGGAGTCGAATCGGTGGTAGTTGTCTCAACACGCTTTCCCAAACGGTGCTTGACAGAAACCCTGCTAGGCTTTTCCATTTTCAAAATCTCCTCTTTCACTTCTGGGGATATTGCACATCCCATCCTTTTAAGAAGCTTGGTGACAGAACATCTCCGTAGAAGAGTATGAGCTCGAGTGATGGGTGTGGGCTTCTTTTCCTCCTCATCACGACTGTACGGTGCTGGAAGGGCAGTGACAATCCTATGGAGACTTTCATTTCCAGCAGTACCAGCTAACGGGTGGAACCTGCTACCTCGGAGGAGAGGAGAGGTATTCGGTAAACCGAGTTCCTCCTGCTGAGGAATCTCATCAATCACTGGCATACTTGCAGCTTGTGCCCTGGCGGCCTTGCGAAGCTTCCGGTTGCGATTCCTCCTTTGGGATTTGGTCAACGGGGGAACCCTGGAACTAGAACCAATCTCAAAGACAGTTGGCAGAGCAAAGAAGGCCTTGTCAGAATCTTCCTCGTGCAGAATTTCTTTCCTTTTAGTAGACGGGGAAGTAGGTGCTGTAACGGCGAAGCCGGAAGCAGTAGAGGTGACGACTCTCCTTGTCACGGAGACAACTGGTTTGATGGGGACAGCAGTCATCTTCACCTTCTTAGTAGAAGGGAAGTTTTCATGGGAGTTCAGATCGAACTCAGCAGATGGTTCTTGTACTTCGGGGGCGGCAACTTTCAGGACCACGAACGGGGCTTTTCCAAGCAGGACTTCAAACTCACTGAAGCCGGCTCCAAACTGAATCAACGGTGCTGCGAGACGAGCCTCATGGGAAGAGGGCAGGTCGCAGGAGAAAGTCAGCGAAGGGGTTGACATTTTGACTGTCAAAAGAAATGTTCCAAAATTTAGGAAGGGCCAAAGACCTTGTCATCATAGTATGGACACTATGAAAAAGATCGTTCTGTGAACTGGTAAAATTTTTAATTTCATTTAATATATTATTATTTTCTCTTATCATATTTTGTTCTTCTTTTTCTTTTATTTTCTTTTAGATTTTCATGTGTTTGTTTTAAATAATATTTAGAATTTTAAAGGTGGATTAACTTGCCGAAGGCAAAAGATTAAATCCAAGAGGCAGAAGAAAAGGTGAAGCAAAGGACCCTGCTGAGGATCCCTTTTCACAACGCACATTGCCCAAGTGGAATTAATTCACCAACACACCTATTGAGGGTCCGACCCCACAAGTTCAAAAGAAAAATCCTAAGGATCCCTGAACGTCTCTGTTTAGGAGTGGCTAAACAGATGGTCTTGAAATCTAGGAAAGTTGATCATACTTTCCCAAGAAAGAAATGGGTAAAGTATGTCAACTGAAGAATGGTAATTTGGCTCATGAGAGACATGAGTACATTACCATTATATGAATATAGTATCTCCTGATTTTTATGAAGAAAGAAACCTTACTCCCCAGCGGAGTCGCCAGAAGCTGTCGGCATATTTTTAGGTTATGTGTTGTATATATATATATATATATATATATATATATATATATATATATATATATATATATATATATATATATATATATTAAAGGGTCGCCTACGGAATTTGACGGTGAATTTGTTTTTATCTTAAATTTAATTTAAATATATATATATATATATATATATATATATAGTTTGAAAAGTAATTTAATTTAATTATAATTTAGTTTAGAAAAATATGGAGTCAATCTGATTTCATATTTTTCAAAGTTCTAATGAAAGAGCACTATACTCCGAGCTTTGTATATATCCCGAAGGATGAACACAAAACATGAGGATGAGGCTCAATCAAATGAACTAAGGAAAAGTATGACATCGGTTTGGTCTGCGAAACCTGTATGTTTGCTGACAATTTCCCCCATTTAATATAAGAGGATTAAATGGGGTTTATATTAATCTGGGGTCTTTTAGGTTTCCTATAAGGGCAAGCCCCTATGTTAATTGCATCTTAGACAACCGAAGTCACCTAAGAAAATTCTTGAAATAGATCAGGAAATAATTATATTCATGACTTCTAAAGGTAAGTATTTCTTTCAACGAAATGTGAGTGTCAGAATTCAATAGGTGAATGGTTCAAATTTCAGAACATTTCATTTTATCAGAGTCCAATGGAAAAGAAGACTAGGGGAAGAATACAGATTCGAGAAGAATCCCGGTGTTTTCCCAAGCTATCATATGGTTTGGTTTCAATTTAGGAAAAGATTTAATTTATATTTCATCTTGCCAATTTTATTATTTAGAGCTTACATTCATTTGATGTCGATCATATGAATAGCCTGGAAAATGTGAGGGTTTATGTCATATCGAGATGACAACCTCGGAAACCTAGACGAGTTAGGGCTTATAATGCACCGGGTGCAAAAGCCTAAAAGATGAGATGTGGGTTTACTTTGCACTGAGCAAATACCTCGAAGTCCAACAGCTAGTTGCTTAATGCTAAGAACTATTTTGCTGAAGAAGATGGCCATACTGCCCACTATGCTCCAAGCTCCTTTATCGTTGCAGAGGTTTAGTTTTAGAAGGTGAAAATCAGAAGAAGAGAGAAGTGTTTTGGTTTAGAGAAGTCTTAAAATCCAAATATTTTAGTACTTTAATTAAAACAAATCTTAAAGTTGATTAAACAGAACCGATTAAGATCCCACGGTTTCGTCTTCCCGACAGTTATTTTCATCGGATTCACTTATTCCAAATGAATTAGCTAAACTTAACTGAATGAGTTCTACACTTTCATTTAGACCGTGGGAAATCCCTTTAGCAACACGTGGGTTACATCATTCGAGGTATTCCCGATCATCCAATGAGACGTTTTAATTTAGTTGCACTTGTAGTTTTGTTGTTCTGTTTGTGATTAAATTTTGAGTTATTTTATCTTTTGAATGTTGTGGCGGTGAGTTTTATCTTGTTGTGACTTTTAATTTAGTTTTGGGTTTCCGTTTTGTGGCTACCTAAAGGTTTTGGTTTTCATGCAGGATGACATTCTTGTTTAACATGTAAGAAAAGTAAAGTACAGTGCAGGAAAAACAAATCGCAATAAAATAAAAGCGTACCTGGTAGGGTCTTCTCGTCATTCCAAGCTAAAACTTTAGTATTGCATTGCATGTATGTGTTTATAATTTTGCAAAAATTAAAGCATGCCAGAAAACAGGAAGAAGTAGGACTAACAAGCATTAACTACTCAATCCTATGATGTCTATGTAAAGATCATGGTTGTTTACCAAGTCCTGTGATGTCTATGTGAATTTCTATGTTGTGTTTCAATGAACTTTGTTAATTTAATTGAGGATGGTTTCGTTAAGCAGACATATTAAGTTTAATAGATCTCTGAGGTATCCAAAAAGTCAGAGAAGGATGCAGGTCCATGCTTCCCTCTCACGGCCTGGTGAAAAGTCTCGGGCTCATTTATACTTATTATGTTGCTTAACAACTCATCCTACCTATACCCTTATGCTTAATGAGCACTGGTGTTTGGGGTAGGTTGGGGCAAGTGGGTTTAGGTGTGGTTTGGATTTGGATTTTGTGGCAACTGGTAGTTTGGTTTGGATTTATGAGAGTGCTGTGAAGAGTTTGTGATTTTATTTGTGGAAGATTTGGTTGAGTTTGATTATAATTTGGGGATTTTGGGCTTTGGATTTGGTTTATGTTTGCATTTGGTTTGTGTTTGGATTGTTTTGGTTTTGGTTTTGGTTTGGTTTTAGAGCTAGGAACTTTGAGTTTGGAATGTGAATTGGGAAGGTTATATGGACATCGGGTAAAATTTGGGTTACTCCATGCATTCACTAAGCATAAGGGCATTCTTATTATGTTTTTTTTTTACACCAAGTTGTGATTTCCTAGGGGTCTTTATAAAGGGAAAAATAAACCATGCCTCTGGAGGCCTGTCCTAGGTTTGTTTGTTATCGTGTTGGTATTGTATTGTGGTCGGGATTGTTGTTGTATGGTATGATTGTTGTGATTTGTGATGGTTGTGTTGTGTTATTGTTGTATGTTATTGTTTTATTTTGTTTTTGTCTTGTGTTATTGTTATTATTTCATGTGTTATGTTATTATTATATGTTACTTTATTGTTGTATTAATATCATTGTATATATTATTTATTATTTTATTGTTGTTTATTTTGTTATGTGTTATCATGTTATGTTATTATCGTTATTTATAATTTATGTGATTTGTTATTTTTATTATGTGTTATTTAGAATTATTATCTTTTATTTGTAATTAAAATTATTATTATCTTTATTATTTATTTAATTTATTATCTTAATTAATTCATTGTGATTTATTTACTTTTATTTGATTATTATTTATTTCTTTTATTTAATTAATTATCATTTATTTATTTCATTTTACTTTAATTTATAATTACATAATATTTATTTATCTAAATTATTATTTTCGGTTTTATTTTAATTTATTTTATTATCTAATTTAATTTATTTTATTTTGTCTTATTTAATTTAATTTTATATTTTATTTACATTATTATTTTATTTAATTTAATTCAATTTAATATAATTTAATTTATTTTATTTAACTTAATTTAGTTTAATTTATTTTATTTCAATTTATCATATATTTATATTATTATTTAATTTATTTTAATTTGTTTAGTTTAATTTAATTTAATTTAATTTAATTTATTATTTATTTACATTATTATTTAATTTAATTTAATTTAATTTAATTTAATTTATTATTTATTATTTAATTTAATTTAATATTTGTTTATATAATTGTTTTCGGTTTATTTAATTAGTTATTATTTAATTTAATTTGTTTAATTTAAATTTTTTTTTTGGTTTTATTTAATTTTAACTATTTAATTTCATTTTATTTATTATTTATTTATATTATTTAGATTATTTTCAATTTATGTATATATATATATATATATATTATTTATTTTTATTATCCCTTATATTATTATGTTTTAATATATTTAAATTATACGTTATTTTTATTTTAATTTATTATTGTTATTATTAGATATATATTTAAATCTATTATTTATATCATTTATTTATCATTTATGTTATTATTTATTTAATTATAAAGCTATTCATTTTCTCTCTCCTTGATTATTTTTTCATTTATTTTAAGTTATTATTTTTTTTATTAGGTTATAATCTATTAAATTTATTATTTACACATATATTTACATTTAAATTATTTTAAAGAGGCATGACATTTTTATTTGATTATTATTATTATTTATCTTGAATTTACAACTATTTTCAATTATTATTATTATTATTCTTTCTCATATTTTCATTATCTATTTAAGTTTATGGTTATTTATTTTATTCTTATCACACTATTTTTATTACTTACATATTGTTATTATTAATTTACATATATATATTATTATTCTTTATTTAGTTATTTATGTTTTAGTTGTATTTATTTAAATTTAGTATAGATTAATTTTATTATGTCACTTATTTATATATAATTTATTTACATTGTTTTAAACATTATTTATTTAGTGTATTATAATTTATTTACAATATATTTAACATTAATTTATATATTATTTAGTACATATAATATATTTACATTTATAATATTAATTTACATATGTATAATTTAGGTAGTTATTTTATTTATAAGTTATTTCATTCCCTTTCATTTTATTTTATTCCTATTATTATTTTATTTTCTCTTTATGTTTATTTTCCGTTCTTTTATTTTTTCTTTCCTTTATGTTAAATTATTTCTTTTAGAATTTAAATGTTATTTTTCAAGTTAGTAGAAATAGGTGGTAGATTTGAAAATATTTAAAACTAACAACATAACTTTGCATAAAAAAAAGAATTCCTTAGCCTATGCATGAATAAAATATAAATAACATGAAGAAGAAACAACCTACACATGATTTTGATTCTAAATAGCTTGCATGAAAGGGAAAAAAAAAATCCCTAACGCTAAGCATGAAAAAGTTTAAATGGTGTGAAGATTTGTAATAATTAACACGTAATTTTTTTTTTTTAAACCTATGTAGAGGAAGAAGAATTTTAAAAGAAAATACATGTATGTGTGACTTAAATCTTCAAGCTAAACATAAACATGATGATGACATTTTTCTTTTGAAACAAAAGAGAAAGTAAAGAGAGGGGGAGGAGATTACCTTGGCTTGGAGAAGCACTCGTTGGAGACCTAGAAGAGGCCCTTGTTGAAGCTCATGGCTAGGAGAGAAAGTGAGTGAGTGTGGCTAGCTTGGAAGGAGGAGAAGAAGAGGAGAGGGAGGCTCACGGTTTTGGAGAGGAAGGGAGTGAGTGGGATGGTAAAGTGAAGTGTGTAAGGGAGTGGAAAATGAGATGATGAGGGGATTTAATGGGGAGGCTCACGTCTAAGAGTTAAGGAGGGAGTGAGGGAGAGATATGGTGGAGGCATGGTGAAGGTAAGGAGAAGGTGAGGTGGAGGTGAGGGAGAGGTGAGTGAAGAGGCATGGAGGAGAGATATGGAGGAGGGATATTTCTTTTTTTTTTTCTTTTAAAAAAATGTATTTTATTTACTTTATTTATTTTTTTATATTATATATATATATATATATATATATATATATATATATATATATATATATTTATTTATTTTAGGGCATGTCTTGAGGTTTAATTTGGTTTGATTTGAATCATTATTTCAATTAGGTTCATTTGGGTTTGGACTAGCTTAACTTGAGTTAGAGCTTGAATGAAGTCCAAGTGCCTTGATCAATATTGTCCATATGATTGTAATGAAGATCTTTCGTGAGGACACAAAGTGGTTTTGAGCTCATTTGAAAGATCAATTTTGGTATGGATAGGATTTTTGATTATTTTGGACCATATTGGATTTGGGTAATACTTGAGCTCAAATTGTGGACAATTAATGATTCAATTCAGTTTAAGGAGGTGTTATAAAGAGTTTGGGATTGAAATTTGGGAGGAATTAATTGACATTGGGTTTATTTAGGGATTTTGGATTATTTAGGCAAAATTGGGGGTTTTGGATTTCAAGTGGAATTGGATTCAAATGTGGGTCAAATTGGGCTTGGATTTAGTTTAGATTGATATTGGAGATGTCAAATTGAAGTTTGGAATTGAAATTGGGCAAGATTTGGGGTCAATTGGGTCAAGATTGGGTTTGATGTTGGGTCCATTTAGGTAAGTGAGCCAAGTTGAGATTTTGGTTTGAAAGTAGGTTAATTTGGCAAAATTTAGTTTTGATGTAATTGAACAAAATGAAATTGGGACTATTTAGGATTTTTTGGAATTTTCTGGGAATTTTTGGGATTTTTGGATTTTTGGGCTAAAAGGGTATTTTGGGTATTTTGAGGGTATTGGGGGGGTATTTTTGGAAATTTTGGAATTTTTGGCCATGGATGGTCAATTTGAGTGGTAAGAATATCTTGGAATGATTTTTGGGGAATGTTGGTGAATTTGAAGAATTTTGGGAAATTTAGGGCATTTTGGGAGGTTAGGGGCCAAATTTTTTGAAATTTTGGAAAATTGAAGCTTGGTTTGAGATGAATGTCATGAGATGGTTTGAATTGAGCTATGGACCAAGGGTCACTAACATTTGGTCCTCTATGTATTGGTACTAGTCAAACCCTAGCCTGATGCCAGGAGTTGAGAAGAACCATCTACATGAGTTTCCAAAGGTTTAGGGGAATGTGTGCATGTGAGTGGTGAACTCCAGACCTCCCTCGGAGCAAATCCTAAGGTCTAACCACCTATAGGAGACTTCCCCTAGGATTCCTTATGCTTGCCTTTTTCCTACCAGAAGGTGGAGGTCAGGCCTTAAGCATATGAAAACCCCTAGTGAAGCAAGAAGAGTTTTGAATTTCTATGGGGAGGGTTCCATGACTAGTCCTCTAAGAAAGTCGCCAGGAGAGTCCTATGGCTAGACCCTAGGCTATTCTAAAGAGATACTAGACCTCAACCAAAAGTGAGGTCAACATCCTTCCCAAGTTTGTTCAAGTTTTCCACCTATCTTATGGTGTGCAAGAATAGGCCTTCTGAAAACAAGAATAAGGTCACCAACTTTGAACGACATCGGGCGGACCAATTTGTCTTAAGCTTGAATCATCTTTTCTTGATAAAGGTCCAAATTCTTCTGCATGAGAAATCTCTTCACTTCAAGACTTTCCAACTCTGCAATCAAATTTGGCATTCTTTTATGTTGCAATTTGATTGGTGATAGCAATCCAGAGTGACGGTAGCTGAACCTCTAGCGGATGTACTTCTTCAGACCCATACACGAGTGCATAAGGTGTAGACCGTGTCGTCGTTCTGACTGTCATCTTGTATGCCCATATTGCTTCTAGCAACTTCTTGTGCCATCCACTTTTATTATCGTTGAGTGTTTTCTTTAAAATTTGCACGAGTGTCTTATGAAAAGCTTCTGCCAAGCCATTTTTTTTTGGATAGTAGATGTTTGAATACCGTCAATCTATTGGATGCATTCTAACGATGTTGTTGATCTTGTAACTCTAGAAAGAAGACCCATTATTTGTGTTATACATCAAAGCGGTAGACGATCTAATTCTTAAAAAAACTATAAGACCTGCTTCTCTGTAACTTCTCGTAACAGAACTACCTCTGCCCTTTTGGAGATTTATTCTATAGATGTGAGTATAAACCCATGTCTTTTTTAAGATGGATGGTCTATCAGACCCAATATATATGTAGACCACGATGCAATCGTGTGGTGTAGAACATTCGGAGGTTGGTGCTAGACCACACTATGCACATGACATTAATCAAAATTCTTAGCTGTGTTTATACAATCTCTCATCATTACTGGCCAATAGTATCTAAGTCGCTTGATTTTCATTTGCATCTTCGGTCCTAACTGGTGAGCTCCACACAATCCGACATGTACCTCTTTGATGATTTTTTGTGCTTCAGCTATGCTGAGACATCTGAGCCATATCTGATCGAAAGATCTTCTGTACAGAACGTTATCAATTAAGTCATATGATAAAACCAACTTCTAAATATGATGTGCTGCTGACTTGTTTTCTAGCAGTCTTCCTGTTTGCAAATATTCTATCAAGGTTTGACGCTAATTTTCTGTATCATTTGAAACTGTAGTCTCTATCTCTTCTTTTCCAAGCTTGTGCAATTTGTCGAGGTCAATCTGTGACAAAATCTGATGTTCTTGCACAATAATGTCTATAGAAACTTCAGGTGGACAAACCAATTCTTTAGCAAGCTTCACTAAAGCATCCACATGGGCATTATCTGCTCGAGGGATCATGTAGAACGCCACACTGGGAATCTGTTCCAATAATTTTATCATATATTGGTGGTATTCTTCTAATCTTGGTTTCTTAATCTTATATTTTTGTGCCACTTGCTGAATGACGAAATGTGAGTCGCCATTAATGGAAATATCTATAGTTTCTATTAATATTGCCAATTCCAGACTAGTAATTAATGCTTCATATTCTACTTCGTTGTTGGTGCAAGGCTCTGTCAGGTGGTAGGAGAATCTTAACATTCCTTGATTTGGAGTCACGAGATCAAACCAATTCCTGCTCTACCGGGTATCACTGTCTGCTGTCATTTGTCTCTTTTGGTTGATGACGCTCCATAAAAGTACATTTCCCAACTTCTGGCACTGGATTGTTCCACTTGTAGTATTTATTTGTCTAGTAAATCATTGTTGACAGAGCACTCAGCTGGTAGTGGTGCGCTGCAAGGAAATTTGTAATAATCTCCCCTTTAATAGCGTGAAGGGGCACAAAAATTATGTCAATTTGCAGTAGTATTATTGACCACCTTGCTAAACGTTCTGAAAGAGTTGGTCAGGTCATTAAGTATTACAACGGGTTAAATTTTGAGATCATGTTAACCTTATGGGACAACATGTAATGCCTAAGCATTTGACGGCAAAAACCAAAGCTAGACAAATTTTCTCAATAGGAGGATACTTTACTTCTGTCAGTATTAGACGTCGACTCAAGTAGTAGAGTGTATTCTCCTTACCCTCATCATTGAATTGAGCAAGTAATTCTCCAAGGCAGTCGTTTAAGGTTGTGGCGTAGAGTATCAATGGTCCACCCAGTATAGGGGCAACCAAAATAGGAGTGTTGCTAGATATAGTTTATTATCTTCAAAAGCCCGTTGACACGTCTCTCTCCAACTAAATTTGGCATACTTTCGAAGTAAGTTCCAAAAGGGTAGACACCTTCCCGATAGATTAGATAAAAAGCATCTTAAGTATGCCAACTTACCTTTAAAAGAACATAATTGTTTCAAGGCCTTGGTAGGAGGCATTTCCAAGATAGCTTTAATCTTCTTTGGGTTGATTTCTATTCCCCGATGATGGACAAAGATTCCTAGGAATTTCCCCAAGGCAACGCTGATAGCACACTTTAAGGAATTCACCTTGAGATTGTATTGTTGTAATTGTTCAAATACGATCTTCAAATCACATAGGTGGTTATCCTTTACTTTTCTCTTGACGACCAAGTAATCCATGTAGCATTACCCATGATTGTGAATGAGATCATCAATGATCTTCGTCATTGCACTTTGGTAAGTAGCTCTAGTGTTCTTTAAACCAAACGATATCACAGTGTAACTGTAAATGCCAATTGGAGTTCTGAATGATAAAAGCGTTGCAGCTTTTGGTGCCATCTTGATCTGGTTGTTACCAGAAAATCCATCCATGAAAGAAAAGATCTCGTGTCCCGACACAATGTCCACCATTAGTTCTGATATTGGTAACAAAAACACATCCTTCTAACATGCTTTGTTTAAGTCTTGGAAGTCGACACAAGCTCAAATTTGTCCATTCTTCTTATTTACTGGCACAACGTTGTCTAACCATGTCAGATATTGTTCTTCTCATGCGTATTTAGCGTTTATTAACTTCTTTATTTTTTTTATAACTTGCTTTTCTATTTCGAGGGACATTTATCTGGGAGCTTGCTTCATTGGCGTTATGTTTTGATCCAACTGAAGCTGGTGAACTGCAACTTCTGGAGATAATCTAGTCATTTCATTGTAGTTCCAGAAAAAACAATCTTTGAATTCTGACTATAACTTGATCTAATATGTAGATTCCACTTCACTGAGTGGTGAACTTATAAAAGTTGCTCAGGGTTGGTCCTCAGCCTCGACCTTTAGTTCATCTACTGTTGATTTGATTTCTTCTTTAAACAATGGTGGAGCATCATCTATTGGTTTATCCTTGAATTCATCTTAAATTTCTAGGCAATCTTCTTCTGGCTGGCTAGTAACAATCATGCAAAATCTCAAGTCATCAACTGGTAAAATCGTTCCAAAGCCAAGACCTTTTTTCGAATTGAGTTTCTTTCCTTTTGTGCTCCATAATTTTTCAATTAATTGCAGCTTATTTTTGGCATTTTCTTTGGCACAAATCCTAGTGGAATTAATTTCAATACAAACGGAAAAAAGTAACTAAAAGGGAATTCCATTAATTCATTAGAATCATTTTCTCCAAGAATTACACATGGTTCAGAAGTAGAAGGGAAAGCTCAGTAAATCTTGATCGGTTTAAAACCACCATTTTGGACTTCTTTGACCTCCATACTCTCGATCTTTTATGGATGGATCGGGGTCAGGGTCATGGCTTGAACATAATGGTTAATCCGATCATACATTGACTCATAGTCATTCCTTTCCGTGTCTTCTAAAGATATCTAGAACTCAAGCTTCTTCTGACTTATTATCATTGTTTCTTTATCAGATATATCTTCCTCAGAGCTTCCCTCGACGTCGATGCTAATTTCCGGGTTCGTCTATTCAACAATCTGATGAGTTCTTCCTCACCCACATCCCCATTCTTGATCTCGGATGCGTGTGCTATAAGAACCTCCACCAACGCGTTACGAAGGAGTGGTGTGAGACTTAGAAGCAAAGGTGAATGGTCCCATTCTTGTGTCTCTTTTGAATCATCAACTTTGCCTTTCATAACTTCTCTTGAAAATACTATTTTCTTTGGGGGAGCTTAGTAGGCAGCTTCTTCGTGAATGCCCTCTTCAGGTATTGAGAATGGCTATAGATCTCCCTTGATGCAATGTTCTTGTCCATATTTGCAGTACTTAATGCATTGGTGAAGCGATGACGGGACCATATTGTTTTCATGAAGCCACGGTCGACCAAGCAGGGTGTTGAACGAAGTATCTGCATCAATGACATGGAATTTGCAGTTGTTACTAGATTTCCAACTTTCATTTGCAATTTTATAGATCCAAGTGTTATTTCTCATTTCTGGTTAAATCCTCTTAACATCATCTTATCTGTGGAGAGCTCTCATGCGTCGATTTCTAATTAAGCTAATGTTTGTATAATCATTATATTAAGTAACGCTCGAGGATCTACTAACACTCTAGAAAGTACAAATCTGCAGATGATGAGAGAGATGTAGAGTGGTCGGTTGTAATCGGCGGTACCGAGTAAAAAGTCTTCATCGGTGAAGGTTACGCCAAGCTATCCTTTCAAAGTACAAACTACATCTGAGAATGTGCTAGCCAACTGTGCTAGCAAATATCTGTATCAAGTAGGGCCTTAACCATATTTTCTCTCATCTCTTTTAACAAAATCAGAGCGTCATAAATGCTTAGCTTGGCTGGCAACTTCCTAAGATGAGCTAACATGTTGTAATCCACCTTGTTTGAATTTTCGATCTCGTTTTGAATTTGGACTTCTTTTGTTGGTGGAGGTAGTTTTCTTGAGTAATTATCTATTTTTCATTCTCCACTAGAGCCGTCCTTGGCGGTACTACCCTTCCATTTCTTAAATGTACTTCTATTATTTCCTCCTCCTCTGGACCCAGAGGTTCTCTTGATGCTATAGCTGATTCTTCTGGTACCGTTTATGTATCTGAGAAGTCTGAGCTGATTACAAGTAGAGTTCCTTTGCACTAAAGGACTGGCTCCTCACTTCTTATACTGTCATAATCGGTGTTGTTGATATTTTCCACATTTTCATCAATATTCTCATCGGGAATTAGTATGATTTGAGGATTAGTTTGGGAATCAAAATTCAGGTTAGATAGGTTGTGATTATTTACATCATCACTAGAGAGATAGTAACAACATAGATAAAATCATTTATATTATCATTATGAGACCCTGGAGGAGCATAAAGATAATCGTATAAAGTTAGGGATTCGTGGGTTTTCATCCCCGAATCTGAGACAACCAAACTAAGAGGGGCAGCCTTTATCCTATCCTTCGCGCTATCGTCCTTACATTCAGTTGTGATTTCCTTTTTTCTCCTTTCCCGCTGCGGCAGTCTCCTTAGTGAGATCTCTATCTTAAGTTGGGCTAGTGGCAGATTTCGGGTAGCAGCTTTCCTTGAAATAAATTAAATCTGATCCAGTACTCTCTTGAGCTCTTTCCAAACCATACTCCATCCACCTTTGTCGGCATACAGGTCAATCAGAGAAAGAATTACAAAAAAGGTTAATAATAAATGAATTAACATCACTTATAGAGAAAAAACTAAATGTTGAATAAATCTTTCTTAGATATAGAATTTAATAGAATTTGTGATTTACTTCAAATAAATAAAAGAAAAAAGCAACTAGAAGTATTTCAGAAAGAACAAGCTTTCCATATAAAATCCCCTTTAGGAAATAGCAATGAATGGATATTAATAAGTTATATGATCTTAAAACAAAAAATTGAGTTAGGAATATATTCTAAAATTATACCCAACAAAATCCTTAATATATGGAACTAAACCAAAGCCAAATAGAAAAAATTAAAACTTTTAAAAGAATAATGGTTAAAAAATTCAAAAATCTAACACATACTGAAAGTACTTTTAACATCTATGAATTAGGATTAAAAATAATCCAAAATCAACAAATTTTAAATAATAATATATCTACAGCCGCTATTCTTGCCAAATGTACTAATATCAAAGAATCAAATTCTAATATAGAAATTCTTAATTGGAGTAATCACAATAAAATTAACTCCCATAATAATATACAAGGAGCCATTAGAATTAACGAGGTAGTTGCTATCAACGAACCATCCCCTTCAGAAAATGAAATAAGAGATTTAATTAACGTCCTAACTGAACATCAATTCATGTTCGGACAAACTAATAATCCCTCAGTAGATACTCCAAGTACTTCTCGTGCAATAAGTATACCAACTCTAGAAACAAATCAAGATAGTAATATTCAAAATCTAACTTCCTCTATAAGATATCTGCCACCTAGTATAAAAAGAACACTTAAAATGCAAAAGAAAGACGATATATCAGAGCCAATTAGCGGCCACAGAATATATTTAAATATAAACTGCACTAAAAACATAACTGAAATAATTGATAGATGGATAATAAAAAATAGTCTGGAAATTTATAACTATAATTTAAAAGGAGATGATGCTTATGCATTTATCGAAAACACATTGACTGGAATCACAAGAAAATGGTTTTCTTGTCTCGGAGATGATGAAAAACGCACAATTAGAGGAATATGTCATGCTGAAGATACAATTAATACACCGGGAAAATGGCCAAGTATTTACAGACGTTTTCTAAAAAGTGAATTTTTAGGTTATACTGGACATAATACAGAATCTGAAAATGAAAACATCAATCAGATTTAGCTAAGCAGAAAATTACATCATTAAGTATTTGCAATATATGTTATCTTATTGAATATAGCTGTGACTATCAAAAATTCTTTTATGATATATTATATAAAGATAAAGCATTATATTTAGATACCTATTTCTACAAATTACCTGAACCATATAGCATATTATTGTCGGCATATTTTAATTTAATTTACATATATATATAATTTGGAAAGTAGTGTTTTGATTTTGAAAATAATTTTAAAAATTTTAAGATATGAAATCAAACTGATCTCACATCTCAAATAGTTTATATAAACGAGCACCGCACCACAAACCGCGTGTCTATTCCGAAGAATAGGCACACTGTTTGGTGGTGGGGCTCGATTAAATAAACTAGAAGGTTTGTGACATCCGTTTGGTCTGCGAAACCATTTTATTTGCCGACAAGTTCCCCTGCTTAATATGAAAGCATTAAACAGGGTTTATATTACTCGGGTTCTTAAAATTCCCTATAAGGGCAAGCCCCTATAGTTAATTACATCTTAAGTGACGGGAATCACCTAAGAAAACTCTCGATAATAATCGTAGTTCGCTCTCAAGAATTTCAATGTTTAAGTTTTCAAGGGATTGAATTTTGGAATTTCAATAGGGAATGAATCAAATTTGGAACATTTTATTTTGGGAATTCAAAGGAAGAAAGGTAGGAGAAATCACAGATTCGAAGCGAACTTCGGTAATTTCCCGACTATCCTATTGTTTGGCTTGAATTTAGGAAAGTCCTAATGTTTATTTAATTTTTTGATCTTTCCAATTTTTAATTAATTAGGATTTATATTCGTATGATGTGATCACACAAATAGCCTCAAAGATGTGAGGGTTTATGTCGTATCAGACGACTACCTCGGAATCCTAAGACCGGTTAGGGCTTAATTTGCAATGCAAATACCTAACAAAAGGTTGAGGATTTATGTTGCACTAGGCAAACTACCTCGAAGTCCTATGGTTTGGTTATTTAATTCTAAGAAAGTTTTGCTGAAGAAGACTCAGGTTTTGCTGATGACGATGGCCGTGCTGCCCACCATGGTCCGAGCTCCTTGTTGTTGCAGAGGGTTTAGTTTTAGAAATCATAAATTAAGAGATGAGAGAAGTGTTCTGGTTTAGAGAAGGTCTTAATTTCCAAGTGTTTTTTATGTTTTAATTAAAACAAATCTTAAAGTTGATTATAACAACACCGGTTAAGATCCCACGGTTCCATCCTTCCGTCATCGTTATTTTTATCGGATTCACTTAGTCTAGATGAATTTGCTAAACTCAACTAAATGAGTTCCACACTTTCATTTTGACCGTGGGAAATCCCGTTAGCAACACGTAGGTTACATCATCCGAGGTATTCCCGATCATCCAACAAGACGTTTTAATTTAGTTGTAGTTGTAGTTTTGTTGTTCTGTTTGTGATTAAATTTTGAGTTGTTCTATATTTTGAAATGTTGTGGCGGTGAATTTTATCTTGTAATGAATTTTAATTTAATTTTGGTTTCAGTTTTAGGGACTATCCTAAAGGTTTTGGTTTTCATGCAACAGTTGTTTATCATGCAAGAAAAGTAAGTGCAATGCGATCAAGTAAATTGCAATAAAATAAAAGCGTACCTAGAGGGTCTTCCCGTCATCCCAAGCTGCACTTAAAACACAATTTAGAATATTTAAGCATTTAAAGCAAGTTCCTAGGTAAAGCTAAGGGAAGGGTTATGGTTTTCTACCAAGTTCCTAATCCTATAGCTAGTCACCACCTATGACGTCTAGGTTCTTTTGTTTTGGTTTAAGGACGATTTTCTTCATCAAAGAACAATTAAGTTCAATCATTCTTATAATTATCCTATCATATTGAGGAAGTGCTTAAGACGAGTCTTAAACATCTTTTCAATACCTCTAGGATTGTTATAAGTCCAAGAGAATTTAATTATACAAGTGAATTAATCATCCAGGAGTTTAAGTTTTGTCATCTTGCTCAGTGAATTAGGACATTTGAATATCCCATAAGTGAAGTAACACTTCACTTAATACTCCGTTTAGGAGTTATGACAACAAGAGCTTTTGAGGGCAAATTGATGTTCAAGTGATTTGTGATTTAATTTAATTTTAATTAATGGGTTTAGGTTTGGAATAGTGTTCAAGTTGTTTTAGATTTATTTTGAATTCTTTATGTCTTCGGTGATGTTATATTTAATTCAATTTAATTTAATTTAATTTTAATTTAATTTAATTTGGTTTAGTTTTAATTTTAATTTAATTTTTATTTTTTAATTTTATTTTAATTTTATTTTAACTTGATTTTATTTTTTATTTAATTTAATTTAATTTAATATGTTTTAATTTTAATTTAATTTAATTTAATTTAATATGTTTTAATTTAATTTAATTTAATTTAATTTAATTTAATTTAATTTAAATTTAAATTTAAATTTTAATTTAATTTTATTTTAATTTTAATTTAATATTTTATTTTAATTTAATTTAATTTTAATTTTAATTTAATATTTTATTTTTTTATGCTTTAAGGATGATTTAATTTAATTGTTAAAGTATTAATTTAATTGAAATTTTAGAAGGATTTAATTTAAATGTTTTAACTTTAATTTAGTTTAATGATTAGGTCTTCTAGCATTTTAAATCTTGAGTTTGGATTATCATTTTAATTAGGAATTAAATATTATTGAAGTGGTTAATTTAGGGATTCTTAAATTAAAGAAACAAATCTCCTCCTAATGGTATCCCTATTTTAATAATTCCAATTTTTCATTATTCTTCCAAATTTAATTAATTATTTAATTAAGGTTTATTTTAATTATTTTCAAATTGTTTGGTAGGTTTCTACCCTTTAACTACCTAAGTTTCAAACATCCAAAATCAACTTTGTATCAAATATTTTACCCACCCTTTTAATTAAACATAAAATTTTTAATTATAGGTTAAAATTTTAATTATCATTTTTCCCTTTAAACTTACTAATTTCATAACTCACTAAATTGAGCTTAAATGAATTTGAAATTTTTATGTGACTTCACTCATATATCAATCAAGACATTAGAGGAGAAAATGTGATTTTTCTATATTTAATTTATTTATGTAATTATTTTTGGTGGAAAATAGGGATTTTCAAGGAAAATTCAATAACATGACCAAGAGAAAGTTTCTATCCTTAAGAAAATTAATGGACATTCCTAATGACCAGAGGACCACTTGGACCAATTTTGGTGATTTTTTGAATTATATTTTCTTTATTATAATTATTTTGAATTTTAGACTATTAATTAAATTAAAAATAAAATAAAGGTTGAAAAATGAATTTTATATTTTCAAAAATCTCCCTGACATCAAGGAAACCAGAGAACTAATTTTCATAATTTTCTGATTTTTCTTTGATTTATTATAATTATTTTAGTGGAAATGCTAGAAAATACATTTTTTTAATTTTAAAATTACCTTAGGGCTTTAAAATTTGATATCTCATCATAGAGACTTAAGAAAAATATGGGGTTTGTTCCTAAGTGATTAAAATTCAAAATGTGATATTTTGGTGAATTTTATTATTTTTGTGATTTTTATTATTTTTTAATTATTAAAAATATTAAAATAATGCAAAAAATCAACTTTTTTAGAAAATTGCAATTTTAATTTTCTTAAATTCCCCTAATATCAGAGAGGCTCCAAAACCAATTTGGAGAAGTTTTGAGAAGTATTTTGAAAGTTATGAATTTTTGAAATTTAAGTTTGGCTAAATGGCTTAATCAACCCATTTGATAGGGCTAACCAAGTCCAATTGACTTCAAACTTTTATGGTGGGTTCCTCTGATCCTAAAGGTCAGTGGAGAATTGATTTCAAGTCAATTTGATGTATGATTAGCTCTAATTAATTAAAGCTCCATTTTGGGTGTTTAAGCCAATTAGGGTTATTCCAAGTGAGTTAACTCAAAACCTATTTTCCCTAGGGTCCTCTGGTCATAAGAAACCTCACCAAATTTTCATAGAATTTATTTCACAATATGCTAATTATTGGAATAAAAATACTCAGAATAGTGACCTAGAATTGAAAAATCAATAACTCTTCATAGGGATGGCCTCTGACTTTGGAAAATTCAGGGAATGTCCCCAAATTCAGAGGCTTCAAAAGCCCTATGGTTTCATGCCATGGTGAATTTCCTATATGCATGGAGAATTAAAACAATGCAGAGAGTAAATAAATCATTAAAAATAAGATACTTAATGAAATTACTTGATTTCTTTTCCACATTATTCTCCTCTGTTCACTGAGCAAGAGGGTATTTTTATTTTATTTTTAGGATTTTCCTACACAAAGTTATGAATTTTCTAAGTTCTCGTAATTAAATAAATAAGAAAAATCCCTATTTTCCTACTTATCCACGCGGCGCCACGCCATCCTCGGCAGCTCCGAAGGGCCACGCGGCGCGCTCTGATTCGGCACCGCCATCCAATTCAGCGCTCCAGGGGCCCGCGGTTCATGTACCATGGCGCTGTTCGACTCGATCCCGACCGTCCGCTCGATACACGCTCGATCCGAAGGCTCCCAGTCATCGTCTACGACTGGTGTGCACCCGTGGCCGTCAACCTTCTAACCCTAATTTCTCACTCGATTCTCAACAGATTTTTGTTTTCTTATGCTCTATGGATTCGTCTTGAAGAGACGAACACATCCATACGGTAAACATGCATTGAAATTGATTCAAATTAAATGGAGAATCTCCGTAAGCTCGGGAGGAAGAGTGAGTCTATACCTTTGCTCGCAGAAGTGAAGCTTCGATCCGAGAGTTGTGTCACCTTCGATTGGGTCTAAGCAAGCTCCGCATGAAGTCCCTCGGCTCAGTGAATCGTCCGTGTATGATTTCGACCAAGCCCGATTTCAACCTTTCGGAGTCCGGAACAGTGGGTGGCCTCGAGAGGGGGCTTTCACCTGGGGAACTCCTTCTCTTGGTCTTGTGCGGGTGTGGGTGAGTTTAATTTGACTTTGGTGGAGGATTTGGGAGTGTCCCTGTTCGGCTCGAGAATCGAGCTCCAAAATCGAGCTCAATTAGTGGGGATTTGGGCAAGAGAACAGTGGGGATCAAATGCTCTAAGTGTGGGGAGAGTCTGGAGTGATTTTGGCAGAGTTTCCTTAAGGTTGGTTCAGCACCTCTCTTGGCCGAGAGGAGGTGGTGTTTAAATAGGAGAGGGTGGAGGGCCTCCCAGGGGGGTTTAAGGCTGGGGATCAGCTGCTCCATGCAAGAGAAGAACAACCATGCTGTCCATTTGGGTTGAGACAAGTCAGCAAGGGAGAATTGAATTTTTTGGCTCACATGGAGCTTTCGACCATGGTGTTTTCCGGCGGCCTGGTGGCTGGCCGGCCAGGCACTGGTCACCATCTTCGACCAGGTGGGGTCGTGGGTTGGCAATGGTGCGATCAATCGGAGTTTGACATGTGTAAAGGGGCTGGATTGAAATGGAATGGGGAGACGCTCATTTTGGGTTCAATTTGGTCAACCCATGTATTTGGGCTTGGTTCACCTTCCCATGGTCTGATTTTGGGCCAGTGGGATCAGTTGGGTCAGCTGCCATGGAGTGGTGAAGTCTCCATCCATGGTGAGGTGGCTAAACTTAGTTTAGTGTGTGACATGGTTATGGTTAAAAAGGCTTAATGAAGGATTAGGAAAGGGGGCCCTCCTTTTGCCATTAATGGCTTGGTCACATGTCAAACCTTCCATGGCTTCATATGGCTTGTAAATGGCTTGCTCATGGCTCCATGTGGCTTGGGACAAAGCTTGGTCATTTACATGAAAGAAGGTTTTGAATTTTTGGGACTTATGGGTGATTTTGGCATGAGGCCTAATTTAGGATTATTTGATGATTGATTTAGGACTTAAGGGAAGATATCAATTAATGGGGTGATGAAAAGAATGTCATATGGGCTTTAGCATGAAGTTTGGGCCTTTGAAATTTAGTGAAGATGGGCTTTTTTTTAAAAATGGTTTAGGGAAGTGGGCTTTTTGGATTTTAAAAATGGATTCTAGGATGAAAGTTTGATAAAGGCTTGGGCCAAATAATTGTTGGGTTTGGTTTAGGGATGTGTCATGAGTGATTTGAAATAAATTTGAGGTGGTTTGGGCTTGAATTGGGTTGGATTTGGGTTAATTTGGTACATGGGCCAATGTAGGTCAAATTGGGCTAATTTGGGCCAATGTTGGGCTAGGGTTAAAATTGATGTAAAATTAATGTTGGGAAATGTTTATGGGAGTGTTTCAAAGAGGTTTCAACTTTTGTTGGGGTTGGATTTTGGGGTTTGGGTCTATTTGGGTTAAGTTTGGGTTTAGGTCAAAATTGGGCTTTTTGGTTTTGGGTTGAATTTGAGTGGGGTTTGGGTCCAAATTTTGGGCAAATTATGTTAGTGTTTTATTTGTGGGGATGTTAGGGAAGGTTTAGAAAACATTTGGGGATAATTGGAGTTGAATTGGGTTAGTTTGGGCTAAGTTTGGGTCATTGGTCCAAATTGGGCTTTAAGGTCAAAAGCGAAATTGGATTCAAATGTCAATCAAATTGGGCTTGAATTTGGTCTAGATTGGTGTTGGGGATGTTTAGTTGAAGTTTAGAATTGTATTGGACCAAAATTGGGGTCAATTGGGTTGATTTGGTTTGATATTGGGTTCACTTTAGGTTAAAAATGGGTCAAATTGGGGGTTTTGGTAAAAGTGGGGTAAATTAGCAAAATTGGCCAATGCTGTAGTTAAACAAAATTAAATTGAGAATATTTGGGATTTTCTGGAATTTTCTGGGAATTTTCTGAATTTTTGGATTTTTGGGTCAAGAGGGGCATTTTGGTAATTTGGAGGGTATTAGGGGTATTTTTGGAATTTTGGATATTTTGGGTAAAAATGGTCAATTTGAGTGGTGGGAGAATGTTTGAGATTGATTTTGAGGAATTTGGGTGATTTTGGAGAATTTTGAAAAATTTGGGTAACTTCAAGGATTTTGGGTAGGCTAGGCGGGTCTGGGTCCCGGGGGTCGAAAATTGAAAATTTGGAAAATTAAAGATTGATCAAATATGAGTGAAATGGAAGCACTTTGGTTGAGCCATGAAGCCATATCAAGCCCACATGAGCCATGAAGGGACTCATTTGAGGCATTCACTATGTTGTTCCTAACCCTCTTAGCCAAGGGCTTAGGGGTTAAGGACCATCCATATGAATCACCTTCATGAGTCAGGTGGTCAAGTTGGGTATGGGTGTGGTTTTAGGAGGTGTGTGAAAGTGTAGTGTATAAGTGTAGTGTGTGTTTAAGTCAGCCCTCACTGCGACCAGTGCCACCAGGGCAGTCCTAAGGCCAAAGAGTCCTATAGGAACTCATCCTTTAAACTTCCACATTTGATTTCAACCCTCTAGGTGATTAGGGGTCTACAATCAAGTTTGTGGAGTTTACAGGGAGTTAAGAAGTGGTTTGAATTTCTAAGTGGTGGGTCCCAATTCTAATCCTCTAGGATAGTCAAAGGAAAAGCCTAAGGCTAGATCCTAAGTACTAAAAAAAGGAAGAGAAGACCTCATCAAAAATGAGGTCAACAAATGGACCCCCAATAGGTGTGGTGTGCTAACCAAGCACACCGCGCGTATTGGCGTTGACCGAAAAGATCAAAAAAACCAACACAGATGTCCAAGTGACAAACTTAGGACGAAATAGAAGAATTTCCGCTGGGGAGTATCAGGTATATTTCCAAGACCGGAGATTCTTGAACTCTCGCTGGGGAAAGGAAAAGGAGGTGAATCCCAAATCACATGATCTGGGGGAATTTCGATTTAGACTTCATTTGTTTCAGTTTAAGTTTTGATGTGTGAGCTCAGATTTTAGTTTGAGTTTCAATTTAGATTGATGTTTTGTTAAAATTAATTTGTAGGGATTTAAACTTGAAATGAAAATTGGAATTTTGTGGTTTTAGATGTAACATCTTCAACCTCAAAAATTTGAATTGATTGGATTGAACCATTACAATGAGGAAAGAACTCAGAGCAATGCGGTATTGGATGTAAAATCCTTAACCTCAACAGCTTGATTTGGTGTGCTTCATTGCAATAGGGAAAGAACCTAAAGTAATGCAGTATCGGATGTAAAATCCTCAACCCCAAAAGTTTGATTTTGATGTATTTCATTGCGATAGAGAAAGAACCTAAAGCAATGCAGTATCGGATGTAAAATCCTCAACCCCAAGAATTTGATTTTGATGTATTTCATTGCGATAGGGAAAGAACCTAAAGCAATGCAGTATCGGATGTAAAATCCTCAACCCTAAGAATTAGATTTTGATGTATTTCATTGCGATAGGGAAAGAACCTAAAGCAATGCAGTATCAGATGTAAAATCCTCAACCACAAGAATTTGATTTTGATATATTTCATTGCGATAGGGAAAGAACCTAAAGCAATGCAGTATCGGATGTAAAATCCTCAACCCCAAAAGTTTGATTTTGATGTATTTCATTGCGATATGGAAAGAACCTAAAGCAGTGCAGTATCGGATGTAAAATCCTCAACCCCAAGAATTTGATTTTAATGTATTTCATTGCGGTATGGAAAGACCTAAAGCAATGCAATATCGGATGTTAAATTCTCAACCCCAAGAATTTGATTTTGATGTATTTCATTGCGATAGGGAAAGAACCTAAAGCAATGCAGTATCGGATGTAAAATCCTCAACCCCAAGAATTTGATTTTGATGTATTTCATTGCGATAGGGAAAGAACCTAAAGCAATGCTATATCAGATGTAAAATCCTCAACCCCAAGAATTTGATTTTGATGTATTTCATTGCTATATGGAAAGAACCTAAAGCAATGCGATATCGGATGTAAAATCCTCAACCCCAAAAGTTTGATTTTGATGTATTTCATTGCGATATGGAAAGAACCTAAAGCAATGCAGTATCGGATGTAAAATCCTCAACCCCAAGAATTTGATTTTAATGTATTTCATTGCGGTAGGGAAAGACCTAAAGCAATGCAGTATCGGATGTAAAATTCTCAACCCCAAGAATTTGATTTTGATGTATTTCATTGCGATAGGGAAAGAACCTAAAGCAATACAGTATCAGATGTAAAATCCTCAACCCCAAGAATTTGATTTTGATGTATTTCGTTGTGATAGGGAAAGAACCTAAAGCAATGTAGTATCGGATGTAAAATCCTCAACCCCAAAAGTTTGATTTTGATGTATTTCATTGCGACAGGGAAAGAACCTAAAGCAATGCAGTATCGGATGTAAAATCCTCAACCCCAAAAGTTTGATTTTGATGTATTTCATTGCGAAAGGGAAAGAACCTAAAGCAATGCGAGTATCGAATGTAAAATCATCAACCCCAAGAATTTGATTTTGATGTATTTCATTGCGATAGGGAAAGAACCTAAAGCAATGCAAGTATCGGATGTAAAATCCTCAACCCCAAGAATTTGATTTTGATGTATTTCATTGCGATAAGGAAAGAACCTAAAGCAATGCAGTATCGGATGTAAAATCCTCAACCCCAAGAATTTGATTATGATGTATTTTATTGCGATAGGGAAAGAACCTAAAGCAATGCAGTATCGGATGTAAAATCCTCAACCCCAAGAATTTGATTTTGAATGGTAATTGATTTTGCAAAGATTTGTAGTGTTGATTTGAAAAGTGTGGAATTTTGTTGTTTCGAGAATTTCAAGAAAGTTGTAAAAGATTTTTTTGTGGAAAGAAACAGATGAGGAGGGAATATGTAGATGCTACATATCTCATTCAAAAGAGTTGATCAAAAGTTGCTGGTTTGGATTGGATACAATTCCTCGCCACTAGATCCGAATCAAAAACCTTGTGGCTCCGTGTCAATGGAATCAACCGCTTCCATCTCAGACAAGGGAGAGAGTAGAACAGATTGGATTTCAGATTTGGAAGGTTGAGTTTGAATTTGATCGAGATTTGATTTGAGATATGGAAGGTTGAATTTGAATTTGATTGAGATTTGATTTGAGATTTGGAAGGTTGAATTTGAATTTGATTGAGATTTGATTTGAGATTTGTGTTCATTTTGTTTGTCCTTTAACGATTCAAATTTATTTTATCGTTCATTTAATGTTCATGTGAATTTGGCGTTCATCATTTTTTTTTATTTAGATTTTTAAGGAAAGTTTTCTTTTATTCTTTTTGTTTCTTTTCTGTTCTTTATTCGAAGTTCATTTAACTTTAATGGCGTTTCCCAGTCAATTTGCACAAAAGAGGTAAAGGCCAAAAATGTGACATGGTCACTTTCATTCCAATCATGTTGAAGATACATCATACAACTCGATCTGGAATACATCTCATACAATCCATGTAGACTCAAAACGGAGTATGTATGATCTTTGTCGATCCATCCAAAAAGGCATCTATCAAAAATCCATGTCTGAATAGTGAGGTACATGGTCAATAACATCACCTTCCAAGCCATCCTTGGCAAGGATGTCGTATGGATGTACGTTGGAGGTGTGATATTTTCCATGTAACTCACAGCTCGTAAGGCCGGAGGCTCTCTAGCTCCGGGTCTGGCTGGAAGTGGTAAGGTGCTTTCCTGTCATCCATCCTTCTGAAAGTAACTGAGATCCGCTTCATTGGTACTCCCGTTTGCAATGTTTAACGATATCTCGCTTCCGTTGCCCTTTAGTATCATGATGGAACCTACCGGAAATGGTATCTTTATCGGCCCTCGGAACTCACTCGGGCTCGTTATCCGGAGGTCGATTCGAACATGATATTACACTCGTTCGTAAAAGAAACGTGTAGAAAGGTCCGACAAAGTCGTGGTGATCTATGTGCGGGGGTATGCAATCACCCTTCTTGTAAATGTTAATGATGCAAGCCGTTGGGTATGCAATCCGCCGGCGTACCCTCCATGTTATCATTCTCTTTACCATCCTTTTGATGACTAATGGCTTTGGATCTACCTTTCCATGACGGAGTATCCCTGGTGGATTTCCCTTCCTGTCTTCTGTGAAGTTGTAGCAGCATCCTCATTGTATTGTAATTCTCCCTTTCCCTGGCATCCACCTCCGGGGTTCCGAGTAAGTGTTTTCTCTTAGGCGGCCTGCTCGACCCATTCTTTTCAAATCCCGGATGCGATCCACGATTTGTTGTTGTTCGTATTCCGAGAACACGTCCGTATGTAGCTCGAGGCCTTCTAGTATATTGATCCTCCCGCCTCGATTCTCTCGAAGTATTCGAAAGTTTGCTTCTCGACATTCCGCATTCTTTCTAGCTCGTATTCCGGAATAATCCGCAAATGGCGAGGCACAGTGACATATCTGTGGGATATATGGCTCAATCCCTTCGCGTTCTCCCGCATACCTCCGCTCCTCGGGGATGGTCTCCGTCGGGACATCCTCCGGGGTTGCTTCGCAACAAGGTCATGCATTGCCGGTGGTTTTATCCGGTGGCGTGGTAGCCTTCCTTCTTCCGATCTTCTTGAGATTTCCCTGGTCTTTTCTGTTATCCTCGGAGCTGGCCTCCTTTCTTCAAGTTCCTGGCGAACCGGTATCCTTGAAGTATATGCACTGGTAGTAGCGACTGCCTCGTCGCGCTGGTCCGCTGCTAGTTTAGTTAACATCTTGCGGATACGGCGATTTTTATTTCTTCGCTGAGTTGCTGTGAGAGTAGCTCTTCGTACTTCCCGAATCTCTCGTGGGCGCGGCGCCGACAAGCCCGCCCTCTCGCCGTAGCGACTACGGACTTGATTCTCTTGTCCTCCTCGGTGTTTGTTTTCTTTTTCTTCGTGCTGGGTTGGTGGCTTGGGCCACCCACTTTCATTATCGTCCGATCGGGCGGTTCCTCTCGGTCAACTGGGACCCAGTTACCTTCCTCGTATTGCAGGCCTGCTGGTGCGAAGTCTGAGTCAATCTCTATTATCGCTCCATCTTTCACCCTCTTTTCGTCGAGTGCAAGGCTTACGCCAATTCTAAAGTTCAGGACCAACCGCCCGTTTGACATTTCCCTGCGAAAAGACAAGGAACAGGATCAGGGACTATACTAAGAACAAGAACATTAAGAAAATGTTTATTATAGACAGAGTTTTCTTTTTTCTCTTTTTTTATTATTCCTTTTGTATTTTTAAATTCAACAGGAATGAAGTGGGAAAAGATCGGGGAAAAAGATTTTGATTTTGAAGAGAGAACAAGGAAAACTTTATTATCATGATTTTATTTATTTTAGCACATTTTTTATTATTTTTTCCTTTTATTTTGTTTTTTTTTTTTTTTGGGTTCGGACCCAGTCATAAGTAATTACTTCACCGTGCTTCTAGGGATCAAAAATTCATTCCTTTGAAACATCAGGTAGCGTAATACTTCTTCAAGAATCGTCCATTGATTGGAAGCATATGTCGTTCTCCTTGGCAATTCACTAGCTGGTAGGAGCCTCCTGAGTAGACTGCCTCAACCACAAACGGCCCTTCCCAAGTGGGTTCAAATTTTCCTCCTATCTTGCGGTGTGCAAGGATAGGTCTCTTGAGAATGAGAACTAAGTCACCAACATTGAAAGTTCTTGGGCGGACCAGTTTGTCATGGGCTTGAACCATCTTAGCTTGGTATAGTTCTAAATTCTAGCTGCATCGTAAGTCTTTTCCCTTCCAAGCTTTCTAATTCCTCTAGTCGTAATTTGGCATTCTCTTCGTCGTGATTTTGTTTGCAATTGCAATTCCGAGTGAAGGAAGTCTGGACCTCTGAGGGTAACACTGCCTCGGACCCATACACCGCGAGCATAAGGTGTAGCTTGAGTGGGAGTTCTGAAGGTTGTCTGGTAGGCCCATAAGGCTTCTAATAACTTCTCGTGCCAATTTCTCTTATTATCGTCCAAAGTTTTCTTTAAAATTTGAACGAGAGTTTTATTAAAAGCCTCGACAGGGCCGTTTGCTCTTGGGTAGTAAATTGTTGAATACCGCGGTCGATTCCTTGTCTCTCGACAAAATTGTTGATTTGCGTGCTTACGAATGCCGACCCATTATCCGAGATGATCCTCGCGCGGCACTCCGAAGCGGTAGACAACTTGGTTCTTGAAAACCGTAGCACGTGGTGTGCTTTCACTTCTCCGAGTGGAACCGCTCTCGCCCACTTGGAAAAGTAATCCGTAGCCGCAAGAATGAAGCGATGTCCTTTTGAAGATGGTGGTTCTATTGGACCCACTATATCTTTGCCCCAACATTCAAATGGCCAAGACGCAATTGTCGGATGTAGCACATTTGGAGGTTGGTGTAGAACCACTTCATGCACTTGGCATTGGTGACAGCTCTTGGCGATTTTCATGCAGTCGGTCATCATCGAGGGTGAGTAGTATCCTAGTCTTTTAATTTTCATTTTCATCTTCGGACCCGACTGGTGAGCGCCACAGAGTCCTGAAAGCACCTCATTAACAATTTCACAGGCTTCGGACCCGCTTAGGCACCTTAGCCACATTTGATCGAAAGACCTTCTGTATAACGTGTTATTTATTAATGCGTAGGACAGAGTTCTTTTCTTGATCCGATGGACTAACGACCTATCGTCCGGTAGTTTTCCTGTTTGCGGGTAGTCGATTAATGGCCGTCGCCAATCTTCCGTGTTTTTACGTCACTGCTGTAACTGATTCTTCTTCTTTTTCTGATTTGTGTATTGTGTCTATGTCGAGCTGTGATAGGTCCTGACGTCCGTGAACTGACACTTCCACTGATTCATCTTGCAAGCAGGCAAATTCTTTTGCGAGGCTGGCTAACGCTTCTGCTAAAGCATTTTCTTTTCTGGGAATTTTGTAGATCGTCACATTCGAAATCTGTTCCAACAACTGTATGGCATATTGGTAGTATTGCTCGAGTCTTGGCTTTAAAATTCTGTACTGTCCGGCGATCTGTTGAATGCTTAACTACGAATCCCCGTAGATGTTGATGTTTGTTATCCCCATTTGAATAGTTAATTCCACTCCTGTTACGAGAGCTTCGTATTCTGCGTCGTTGTTTGTACACGGCTCTGTTAAGTGGTAGGAGTATCTTAACATCCCCCGCTCCGGTGTTATAAAGATTAGTCCGATTCCTGCCTTACGAGCACTATCACTTGTGATTCTTCGTCTTTGTGTGCTTGAAGATGCTCCGTCGAAATATAATTCCCAACGTCGATCATCAGGGTCTTCTAAGCTCATTATTTGTTCATCTGGCAAGTCGTCATTGAGAGGAGATTCTGCCGGCAAAGGGTGTGCTGCGAGGAAGTCTACTAGGACTTGTCCCTTTACGGCACGAAGAGGCACGAAAGTTATATCGAAATTGCAATAATATCATTGACCACCGGGCAAGTCTGCCAGAAAGCGTTCGACGGGTCATCAAGTATTGCAATGGATTAAATTTCGAGATCAGGTTGACCTTATGAGAAAACATGTAGTGCCTGAGCTTTTGAGCGGCGAAGATCGAGGCCAAACAGTGCTTTTCAATTGTGGGGTACTTTACTTCCGTCGGAAGTAAACGACGGCTTAGGTAGTAAAGAGCATTTTCTTTACCCTCATCATTGACACATGCTAACAGGGCTCCAAGAGAGTCGTCTAAAGCCGCGGTATAAAGTATCAACGGTCTACCTGAGACTGGGGCTGCTAAGACAGGAGGTGTCTTTAAATATTGTTTAATGTCCTCGAAGGCCCTCTGCCATTTCTCTTCCCAATTAAATTTGGCGTCCTTTTTAACTAATGTCGAGAAAGGCTGATACCTACCTGACAAGTTCGAGATAAAGCGTCGAAGATATGCCAACTTCCCTTAAAAAGATCGTAGTTGTTTTAAGGTTCTAGGAGGTGGCATTTCTAAGATAGCTTTAATCTTTTCCGGGTTGATTTCAATTCCACGATGTCGGACAACGAATCCTAAGAATTTCCCGGAGGTGACGCCGAAGGCGCATTTTAAGGGATTCATCTTAAGGTTAAATTGTCTTAATCGTTCAAAAAAAATTCTCAAGTCATACATGTGGTTTTCCTTTACTTTGCTTTTGATGACCACATCATCCACGTAGCATTCGACTTGATTGTGGATGAGATCATCAAAAATTATTGTCATCGCTCTCTGGTAGGTTGCTCCTGCTTTCTTCAGTCCGAATGGCATCACCGTGTAGCAATATACTCCGATCGGTGTTACGAACGCCGTAAGTTTTTCATCTTCTCGGAGCCATTTTTATCCGGTTGTATCCCGAAGATCCATCCATGAATGAGAATATTTCATGTGTTGAAGCAATGTCGATCATTAATTCGGGATCGGTAGAGGGAATTCATCTTTTGGACATGCCTTGTTTAAATCTCTGAAATCCACACAAATTCTGATCTGACCATTCTTCTTCCTGACTGGTACCACATTGGCTAACCAAGTCGGGTATTGTTCTTCACGAACAAATTTAGCGTCTATTAGCTTTTTAACTTCAGCTATGACTTGTTCGATTTCTAGACGCATTCTTCTCGGAACCTTGTCCGATCGGAACGAAGTAGGATCCACTCTAGCTTATGGACTGCGACCTCCGGAGCTAATCCCGGCATCTCATCATAGCTCCAAGCAAAACAGTCTTTAAATTCCATTAATAACTTGATTATTTCTTCGGAGTCTTCTTTATTGACTAAGGAGCTAACAAAGGTATGTCTAGGCTCTTCGCTAGTACCTAAGTTAACTTCCGTTAACTCATCTATTGTAGATTTGATCTCTTCTTTAAACTCTGGTGGAGCGTTCCCAATTTGTAAATCTTCAAGTTCATCTGTAGCTTCCATGCAGTTTTCATTAGACTCGCAAGTGACAACCAAGCAAAATTCAGTCTCGTCAATCGATCCTACCGTGCCGAATCCGAGACCATGCTTTGAATTAGGTGGACGACCGGAGTTATTCCATAATTTTTCAAAATGTTGTGATTGACCTTTTGTCCATTGTCAAGGTAAGAAACCACGGCTGAATTAAATTTTGAACACGGGGAGAGTACCACTCGACGAGTAAGTCCATTAATTCCGATGAAGTAGCATCTTCAAATTGTACATTATTTTTCAGTTTTGGAGGAAGGAGCACCACGGTAGAATTTGATGGGCTTTGCACCGCCGCTACGTACCTCTTTGAACACCATACCCTCGATCTTATTAGAATGGATCGGGGTCAGGGTCATAGTATGTACATAGTGGTTAATCTTCTCGTACATCAATTTATATTCCTCATTCTTTTCATCTTCGAGAGAGATCCTGAATTGCGGCTTCTTCCGACTTATTGTCGCTGCTTCTTGCTTGATTTCTTTTTCTTCTTCAGAATTATCTTCCCAATCAACATTGATGGCTAGTTTCCTCTGTCCAACTGTCCTAACGTCTCTGCCACGACCTCGTCCCCGGCCTCAACCTCAGATGCGAGTTGTGGAGAGACCTTCACCATCTCGCCGTAAGGAAGCGGTGAGTGACTGTTGAACTAGAACTTCAGGTTCTTCGTCATCCCGAACATCCTTTGGTTCATTCGTTATGGTATCTCTGAAGAAGATTGTTTTCTTCGGAGGTGCGTAATAAGCTACATCTTCATGGATTCCAATTTCATGTACGGAGAATGGTTGTAAGTCACCTTTGATGCACTGTTCCCCTCCATCGTAGTATTTGATGCACTGATGTAGAGATGATAGTACCATCCGGTTTTCATGTTTCCTTGGTCGGCCCAGTAGAGCGTTGAATGACGTTTCTGAATCAATTATGTGAAATTTCGCGGTTGTCTTTGCTAAGTCACCGGTCTTCATTAGCAGTGTTATTAATCCGAGGGCTCTTTCTCCTTTCACGTTTGAATCCTCTTAATAACATTTTGTCCGCTTCGAGCTCGCGAGCATCAATTTCCAAGTATGCTAGCGTTCGAAGATTCATTATATTGATTGATGCTCCTGGATCCACCAATACTCCGGAGAGTGTAAACCTCCCGATTGTAGCTTGAAATGTACAACGGTCGGTTGTGGTCTGCTGTCCCAAGTAGTAGGTCATTGTCCGTGAAGGTAACACCTCGTTGTTCCTTTAATGAGCAAACCTCGTCTAAGGAATCTCCGGTCATTTGAGCTAAGCAAATTTCTGGATCAAGTAAGGCCTTGATCAGAGCTTCTCTCATCTCCTTTGATAAGATGAGAGCGTCGTAGATGCTCAGTTTGGCTAGTAGTTTCCTAAGATGGGCTAGCACGTTGTAGTCCACTTTATTTTCATGTGTCTCGGTTTCTTCCCGAATGGGTATTTCTTCCGTCGGGGTTGGTTCTTCCCGAACGACCACTGCTTTCCTTTGTCCTTTGGACCCATTCTCGGAGGTAGAACTCTTCCACTTCTTAAGTTGACTTATGTGATTTCTTCGAATCTAGTATTGAGTTTCTTGGTGTCTCCTGAATCGGAATGACAGGTTCTTCTGGATTAGCTTCGGAGTCGAAGGCTCTAACTCTATTGTGACTGGAGCTCCTTGAAACTCGCAAATAGATTCGTTGCTTGTTGAACTCTCGTAGCCTCCTTGGTGGATGTCTTCTTTGTCATTGTGATCGTCGAGATTGTGTATGATTTGAGAATTGTTATTTGTATCGGAATCGACGTCCGGATTAGGTTGGTTGTCGCTAGTTACGTAATCGTTAGAAACAGTCAAAACGTAGCCAACGCCATAACACTTATCATTATAAGATCCCACCGAAGTGAGCAAATAATCATACAGAGTTAGAGGTTCGAGGGATTTCTCCCCCGAATCGGAAACAACCATCCTAGGATAAGCAGCCCCTAGTCTAGCCTTAGAAGCCTCGGTCTTCTCTTCTTCATCAATTTTCTTCTTTTCTTCAATCGTCTCTTGTTGAGGTGGTTCTTCTATCGCAAGTGATAGTGCCGACTTGACAGGTTTCGAACTCTGAATTGAGGCTCGCACCGAAGTGGTTTGGATGTGATCCAAAATCTTCTTCGAAGACTTTGTCCAAGCGTTAGTCCATCCATCATCAGTCGCATAGGGATCTATCGGAACAATGAGATCCGTCGAGATAACATTGACGGAACCTCCTTTCTGGGGTTCCTTCATGTATTCCTTCGGGATTGTTATGTTCCCTTTTTGAAGATTGTCGTTGAGCCAACTTTTGAAGGTAATACAATCTTCTATCTTGAGCATCCGGTGGTAAGGGCAAAAGTTGGGATCACCTTTCTTGTCGACTTCTTCTGGTTTCTTAGGCTCTGGCAGTTGGAAATCTGGAGTCTTCATCAGACTGCGAAACATTTTCGGCACTGCCTCATTCTTGAACGAATACTCCCTGCTCCGAAGCTCCCTTAACGTACGTTGTGGATGAGGCGGTTGTTCATACTGTTGAGATGACTGATAGCTGGGTCGGGGTTGCTGGTAATTCTACTGAGGTTGCTGATAAATTTGCTGCGGCCGTTCGCGGTATTTGTATTGGGCGCTTGCCTTTATCGACTCGTTGCGACGATCCCGGACTTCTTTTCAAAAGTTTTCACGGGCTTCGTTTGTCTGTTTTGTCGATGAAACTTAATTGCTTCGCCTCCTCTTGCAAGCTTCCGGCCTCGCTTAACAACTTCTCGAAAGTCTTAATAGTAAATCCCTTGAGAAGAAGTGCTTTATCGGGCCATTAATGCTCTTAAGTAAAATGCCGATCGCATCGTTGTTCTTGTAGCTGTGGCTCACACTTCATACTTAGATTCCTCCATCGAAGTATGTAGTCCACCAAATTTTCGTTCGGCTTATGCTTCTCTACCACTAAATCACTTATAGTGATGTGGTGCTGAGCTCCGACAAATCACTTGATGAAGAGGTTCTCTAATTCTGAAAATGTCTTCACCGAACCGTTCGATAATTCCGCATACCAATCAAAGGCGATCCCTGACAGGCTGCTGACAAATTGTCGGAAGAGTAAAGCATCACTTCTGCCGGCATTGCAACAACTGGCACGAAAATGTGCAACATGCTGCCGAGGGTTTCCGGTTCCATCAAAGGTCTTGATCAGAGGTGGTACGAAGCCTTTCGGATATTGGACATCGTGGAATTATTCGGGGTAAGGTCTACCTGTCCGAATGGATGTCCCGATCTTTGATTGTGCCAAGGCTTCTCGCACCTGCTGTTCCACCATGCTCTTGATATCCTTTTCGGAATCATGCTTTGTATTGCATCCTTTTTTATCTGATCATCCCCGTTGATGGGTGTATTCTCCTTTCCTCCGTCTACAATGTGAATAACTTCTGGGGGTGTTTCTCTTTGGGGTTGAACCTGACTCTGGAGAGTGGCTAGGGCTGCAGCCATCTCTTCTATCCTCTTTGCCTTTTGGGAGATCGTATCATCTTTCTCTTGAAGCTGTATCCTCATCACTTTCGGCTCTTCTCTTTCTGCGGCTGCAGGAACACCTTGTGAAGTTGACGAAGCTCGTGTTTCAACCATATTAATTTCTACATATTCATCATCCATGAACTTTGTCGAGTCGACTTCATCTCCGAATTTTTCTTCTCTTTCTCTTGCTAATCGCTGAATATCAGTTCTTAGCTTTTCCATAGCATCTTCTAGTGGTCTTTTCTGTACATCCTTGCAGTTGTCATGCGATAGCTGTCGGGTTTCCTTCTCATGAGTCCCCTTCAATGCGGTAGCACTTTCTTTGGACTCAAGTCTCCTCACGAGACTTTCCTTCTCAGGTTGTTGTTTTAATCTTAATTGTCCGGTAGTGGGACGCCATACCATCCTTCTAGCGACAGAAGGTCTAGGACCGGATGGTCCAGTCGACCAAATGCTGGAAGGTGGTATCCTCCCTAATTTGTAGTCCCGAAAAAATGACAGGTGGACTAGCTTTCATTCTCTTATTCGGCTTTTCTGCAGCGATAGCAGGTTGTACTCGCGGCCCAAGACGGGATTTGGCCGGCACCCACCCTATCCTTCTTAAAATCTCTCATACAGGGCATTTTTCATTCTTTGCTAACTTCTCTATCAGGGTCTGCAGTCGAGCGAATGGCTTAATTCTAGCCCTTTTCTTATGGCCGTCGTTGTAATATGTGGACTGAGGCAATGCAGAAGCAATCTTGCAGACATTTTCCTCGTTCTCTGCGGCGGAGAGGGGATGGAACCTACTTCCTCCCAAAAGTGGTATGTATTCGGGCATCGGTGTATACTCGGGCGATTACGGGATTTCCTCCGGAAAGCGACTTCGGCGGCTACGGCTTCTCTAGCAATCCTTCTACTTATGTTCCTCCTGCGAGTCCATGTCGGTGGTGGAATTCTCGGCCGGACCCGATCTCGAAAACGGAAGGTCTCATAGGAAGATCTGTACCCTCCACAGGTTCATCACGGTTCCGAATTTCCTTCCCTTTAGTACGGCGAAGCCGGGGTAGGTGCAGAGACAACTAGACCAGTGGGGGTAGCAACAACAGTCCTTCTGCGAACAACAGTACTCCTCTCAGTTGGAATCTTTTGCAGAGGAGGGAATTTATGAGTTGACTTGAGGTTAAACTCAATTAACGGCTTCTCAGTTTCCGGTACTTTTCTTGTGAGTGAAAAGAGAGTGACATCGGGGATTTTGATGTCGGTGTCCCCGAATCCTTGTCCGAATCGAATGATTCCATTATTAGACAATTCGTTCTTGAAAACACCCAGGTCCGGTCCGTTGACGAAGGAGAAGATCAGTTTTGCGGCTTCCCTTTCTGCAGGGCAGATTCCATGTGTTAGTCCCCGAATCGTGCTTCTTCTTGTCGTAAAACTTATGACGAAAAAGAAAGAGTCTGAACACATTTCTGTTTATCTTAATGTATTTGTGGTTTTAAAAGAAAATTTATTTAGATAATTGTTTTCGAAAAGATTTGTTCGTTAGGACGGAGAATTATTAAAAGAAGGAGAGTTGTAGGAAGGGTAAAGGAATTGATTAGGAACTGGAAAAGGAAGAGAAAGTCTTGTAGAAACTTCTAGACCCGCAAGACCGCTCCTAAACTAATACCTATTAGGGGTCCACCCCACCTCAGAAATGAGGTAAAAGTATCTCAGAACCTCTCTGCTTAGGGGTGTCTAAACAGTGGCTCCTAAATCCGAGAGAATGTTGGCTATACTCATTCAAGGTAGAAATGAACATAGTATTCCAACGGAAAGAAGGGTAGTTTGATCCACTAGGGACGTAGATACACTACCGATTTTTGAAAGCAGAACTATCTGATTAAAAATGGAGAGAGGAATTCATCCCCAGCGGAGTCGCCAGAATTTGTCGGCATATTTTAATTTATTTTACATATATATATAATTTGGAAAGTAGTGTTTTGATTTTGAAAATAATTTTAAAAATTTTAAGATATGAAATCAAACTGATCTCACATCTCAAATAGTTTATATAAATGAGCACGCACACACAAGCGGCGTGTCTATTCGAAGAATAGGCACACTCGTTTGGTGGTGGAGCTTGATTAAATAAACTAAAAGGTTTGTGACATCCGTTTGGTCCAGTGAAACCATTTTATTTGCCGACAAGTTCCCCTGCTTAATATGAAAGCATTAAACAGGGTTTATATTACACAGGTTCTTAAAATTCTCTATAAGGGCAAGCCCCTATAGTTAATTACATCTTAAGTGACGGGAATCACCTAAGAAAACTCTCGATAATAATCAGTAGTTCTGCTCTCAAGAATTTCAAAGTTTAAGTTTTCAAGGGATTGAATTTTGAAATTTTAATAGGGAATGGATCAAATTTGGAACATTTTATTTTGGGAATTCAAAGGAAGAAAGGTAGGAGAAATCACAGATTCGAAGCGAACTTCGGTAATTTCCCGACTATCCTATTGTTTGGCTTGAATTTAGGAAAGTCCTAATGTTTATTTAATTTTTTGATCTTTCCAATTTTTAATTAAGTAGGACTTATATTCGTATGATGTGATCACACAAATAGCCTCGAAGATGTGAGGGTTTATGTTATATCAGACGGCTACCTCGGAATCCTAAGACCGGTTAGGGCTTAATTTGCAATGCAAATGCCTAACAAAAGGTTGAGAATTTATGTTGCACTAGGCAAACTACCTCGAAGTCCTATGGTTTAGTTATTTAATTCTAAGAAAGTTTTGCTGAAGTAGACTCAGGTTTTGCTGATGACGATGGTCGTGCTGCCCACCATGCTCCGAGCTCCTTGTTGTTGCAGAGGGTTTAGTTTTAGAAATCATAAATCAAGAGATGAGAGAAGTGTTCTAGTTTAGAGAAGGTCTTAATTTCCAAGTATTTTTTATGTTTTAATTAAAACAAATCTTAAAGTTGATTTTAACAACACCGGTTAAGATCCCACGGTTCCATCCTTCCGGCATCGTTATTTTTATCGGATTCACTTAGTCCAGATGAATTTGCTAAACTCAACTAAATGAGTTCCACACTTTCATTTAGACCGTGGGAAATCCCGTTAGCAACACGTAAGTTACATCATCCGAGGTATTCCCGATCATCCAACAAGACATTTTAATTTAGTTGTAGTTGTAGTTTTGTTGTTCTGTTTGTGATTAAATTTTGAGTTGTTCTATATTTTGAAATGTTGTGGCGGTAAATTTTATCTTGTAATGACTTTTAATTTAATTTTGGTTTCAGTTTTAGGGACTATCCTAAAGGTTTTGGTTTTCATGCAACAGTTGTTTATCATGCAAGAAAAGTAAGTGCGATGCGATTAAGTAAATTGCAATAAAATAAAAGCGTACCTGGAGGGTCTTCCCGTCATCCCAAGCTGCACTTAAAACACAATTTAGAATATTTAAGCATTTAAAGCAAGTTCCTAGGTAAAGCTAAGGGAAGGGTTATAGTTTTCTACCAAGTTCCTAATCCTATAGCTAGTCACCACCTATGACGTCTAGGTTCTTGTGTTTTGGTTTAAGGACGATTTTCTTCATCAAATAACAATTAAGTTTAATCGTTCTTATAAATATCCTATCATATTGAGGAAGTGCTTAAGACGAGTCTTAAACATCTTTTCAATACCTTTAGGATTGTTTTAAGTCCAAGAGAATTTAATTATACAAGTGAATTAATCATCCAGGAGTTTAAGTTTTGTCATCTTGCTCAGTGAATTAGGACATTTGAATATCCTATAAGTGAAGTAACACTTCACTTAATACTCCGTTTAGGAGTTATGACAACAAGAGCTTTTGAGGGCAAATTGATGTTCAAGTGATTTGTGATTTAATTTAATTTTAATTAATGGGTTTAAGTTTGGAATAGTGCTCAAGTTGTTTTAGATTTATTTTGAATTCTTTATGTCTTCGGTGATGTTATATTTAATTCAATTTAATTTAATTTAATTTTAATTTAATTTAATTTGGTTTAGTTTTAATTTTAATTTAATTTTTATTTTTTAATTTAATTTTAATTTTATTTTAACTTGGTTTTATTTTTTATTTAATTTAGTTTAATTTAATATGTTTTAATTTTAATTTAATTTAATTTAATTTAATATGTTTTAATTTAATTTAATTTAATTTAATTTAATTTAATTTAAATTTATATTTAATTTTATTTTAATTTTAATTTAATATTATTTTTAATTTAATTTTATTTTAATTTTAATTTAATATTTTATTTTTTTATGCTTTAAGGATGATTTAATTTAATTTTTAAAGTATTAATTTAATTGAAATTTTAGAAGGATTTAATTTAAATGTTTTAACTTTAATTTAGTTTAATGATTAGGTCTTTTAGCATTTTAAATCTTGAGTTTGGATTATCATTTTAATTAGGAATTAAATATTATTGAAGTGGTTAATTTAGGGATTCTTAAATTAAAGAAACAAATCTCCTTCTAATGGTATCCCTATTTTAATAATTCCAATTTTTCATTATTCTTCCAAATTTAATTAATTATTTAATTAAGGTTTATTTTAATTATTTTCAAATTGTTTGGTAGGTTTCTACCCTTTAACTACCTAAGTTTCAAACATCCAAAATCAACTTAGTATCAAATATTTTACCCACCCTTTTAATTAAACATAAAATTTTTAATTATGGGTTAAAATTTTAATTATCATTTTGCCCTTTAAACTTACTAATTTCATAACTCACTAAATTGAGCTTAAATGAATTTGAAATTTTTATGTGACTTCACTCATATATCAATCAAGACATTAGAGGAGAAAATGTGATTTTTCTGTATTTAATTTATTTATGTAATTATTTTTGGTGGAAAATAGGGATTTTCAAGGAAAATTCAATAACATGACCAAGGGAAAGTTTCTGTCCTTAAGAAAATTATGGGACATTCCTAATGACTAGGGGACCACTTGGACCATTTTGGTGATTTTTTGAATTATATTTTCTTTATTATAATTATTTTGAGTTTTGGAGTATTAATTAAATTAAAAATAAAATAAAGGTTGAAAAATGAATTTTATATTTTTAAAAATCTCCCTGATATCAAGGAAATCAGAGAACCAGTTTTTATAATTTTCTGATTTTTCTTTGATTTATTATAATTATTTTAGTGGAAATGCTAGAAAATACATTTTTTTAATTTTAAAATTACTTTAGGGCTTTAAAATTTGATATCTCATCATAGAGACTTAAGAAAAATATGGGGTTTGTTCCTAAGTGATTAAAATTCAATATGTGACATTTTAGTGAATTTTATTTTTTTTTGTGATTTTTATTATTTTTTAATTATTAAAAATATTAAAATAATGCAAAAAATAAACTTTTTTAGAAAATTGTAATTTTAATTTTCATAAATTCCCCTGATATCAGAGAGGCTCCAAAACCAATTTGGAGACGTTTTGAGAAGTTTTTTGAAAGTTATGAATTTTTTAAGTTTAAGTTTGGCTAAATGGCTTAATCAACCCATTTGATAGGGCTAACCAAGTCCAATTGACTTCAAACATTTATGGTGGGTTCCTCTGATCCTAAAGGTCAATGGAGAATTGATTTCAAGTCAATTTGATGTATGATTAGCTCTAATTAATTAAAGCTCCATTTTGGGTGTTTAAGCCAATTAGGGTTATTCCAAGTGAGTTAACTCAAAACCTATTTTCCCTAGGGTCCTCTGGTCATAAGAAACATCACCAAATTTTCCTAGAATTTATTTCACAATATGCTAATTATTGGAATAAAAATACTCAGAACAGTGACATAGAATTGAAAAATCAATAACTCTTCATAGGGATGGCCTCTGACTTTGGAAAATTCAGGGAATGTCGCCAAATTCAGAGGCTTCAAAAGCCCTATGGTTTCATGCCATTGTGAATTTCCTATATGCATGGTGAATTAAAACAATGCAGAGAGTAAATAAATCATTAAAAATAAGATACTTAATGAAATTACTTGATTTCTTTTCCACATTATTTTCCTCTGTTCACTGAGCAAGAGGGTATTTTTATTATATTTTTAGGATTTTCCTACACAAAGTTATGAATTTTCTAAGTTCTGGTAATTAAATAAATAAGAAAAATCCCTATTTTCCTACTTATCCACGCGGCGCCACGTCATCCTCGGCAGCTCCGAAGGGCCACGCGGCGCGCTCTGATACGGCGTCGCCATCCGACTTAGCTCTCCAGGGGCCCACGGTTCATGTACCATCGCGCTTTCCTGCTCGATCCCGACCGTCCTCTCGATACACGCTCGATCCGACGGCTCCCAGTCATTGTCTACGACTGGTGTGCACCCGTGACCGTCAACCTTCTAACCCTAATTTCTCACTCGATTCTCAACGGATTTTTGTGTTCTTATGCTCTATGGATTCGTCTTGAAGAGACAAACACATCCATATGGTAAACATGCATTAAAATTGATTCAAATTAAATGGAGAATCTCTGTAAGCTCGGGAGAAAGAGTGAGTCTATACCTTTGCTCAGAGAAGTGAAGCTTCGATCTGAGAGTTGTGTCACCTTTGATTGGGTCCAAGCAAGCTCCAGATAAAGTCCCTTGGCCTGGTGAATTGTCCAGGTATGATTTCGACCAAGCCCGATTTCAACCTTTGGAGTCTGGAACGGGCGGGTGGCCCGGAGAGGGGGCTTTCACCTGGGGAACTCCTTCTCTTAGTCTTGTGCGGGTGTGGGTGAGTTTAATTTGACTTTGGTGGAGGATTTGGGAGTGTCCTGTTCTGCTCGAGAATCGAGCTCCAAAATCGAGCTCGATTAGTGGGGATTAGGGCAAGAGAACAAGTGGGGATCAAATGCTCTAAGTGTGGGGGAGAGTCCGGAGTGATTTTGGCGTAGTTTCCATAAGGTTGGTTCAGCACCTCTCTTGGCCGAGAGGAGGTGGTGTTTAAATAGGAGAGGGTGGAGGGCCTCCCAGGGGGGTTTAAGGCTGGGGATCAGCTGCTCCATGCAAGAGAAGAACAGCCATGCTGTCCATTTGGATTGAGACAAGTCAGCAAGGGAGAATTGAATTTTTTGGCTCACATGGAGCTTTCGGCCATGGTGTTTTCCGGTGGCCTGGTGGCTGGCCGGCCAGGCACTGATCACCATCTTGACCAGTGGGGTCAGGGGTTGGCAATGGTGCAGTCAATTAGAGTTTGACATGTGTAAAGGGGCTGGATTGAAATGGAATGGGGAGACGCTCATTTTGGGTTCAATTTGGTCAACCCATGTATTTGGGCTTGGTTCACCTTCCCATGGTCTGATTTTGGGCCAGGGGGAACAGTTGGGTTAGCTGCCATGGAGTGGTGAAGTCTCCATCCATGGTGAGGTGGCTAAACTTGGTTTAGTGTGTGACATGGTTGTGGTTAAAAAGGCTTAATGAAGGATTAGGAAAGGGGTCCCTCCTTTTGCCATTAATGTCTTGGTCACATGTCAAACCTTCCATGGCTTCATATGGCTTGTAAATGGCTTGCTCATGGCTCCATGTGGCTTGGGACAAAGCTTGGTCATTTACATGAAAGAAGGTTTTAATTTTTGGGACTTATGGGTGATTTTGGCATGAGGCCTAATTTTGGATTATTTTATGATTGATTTAGGACTTAAGGGATGATATCAATTAATGGGGTGTGAAAAGAATGTCATATGGGCTTTAGCATGAAGTTTGGGCCTTTGAAATTTAGTGAAGATGGGCTTTTTTTTAAAATGGTTTAGGGAAGTGGGCTTTTTGGATTCTAAAAATGGATTCTAGGATGAAAGTTTGGTAAAGGCTTGGGCCAAATAATTGTTGGGTTTGGTTTAGGGATGTGTCATGAGTAATTTTAAATAAATTTGAGGTGGTTTGGGCTTGAATTGGGTTGGATTTGGGTTCATTTGGTACATGGGCCAATGTAGGTAAAATTGGGCTAATTTGGACCAATGTTGGGCTAGGGTTGAAATTGATGTAAAATTATTGTTGGGAAATGTTTATGGGAGTGTTTCAAAGTGGTTTCAACTTTTTTTGGGGTTGGATTTTGGGGTTTGGGTCTATTTGGGTTAAGTTTGGGTTTAGGTCAAAATTGGGCTTTTTGGTTTTGGGTTGAATTTGAGTGGGGTTTGGGTCCAAATTTTGGGCAAATTATGTTAGTTTTTTGTTTGTGGGGATGTTAGGGAAGGTTTAGAAAAGATTTGGGGTTATATGGAGTTGAATTGGGTTAGTTTGGGCTAAGTTTGGGTCATGGGTCCAAATTGGGCTTTAAGGTCAAAAGTGAAATTGGATTCAAATGTCAATCAAATTGGGCTTGGATTTGGTCTATATTAGTGTTGGGGATGTTGAGTTGAAGTTTAGAATTGTATTGGACCAAAATTGGGGTCAATTGGGTTGATTTGGTTTGACATTGGGTTCACTTTACGTTAAAAATGGGTCAAGTTGGGGGTTTTGGTAAAAGTGGGGTAAATTGACAAAATTGGCCCATGGTGTAGTTAAACAAAATGAAATTGAGAAAATTTGGGATTTTCTAGAATTTTCTGGGAATTTTCTGAATTTTTTGATTTTTGGGTCAAGAGGGGCATTTTGGTAATTTGGAGGGTATTGGGGGTATTTTTGGAATTTTGGATATTTTGGGTAAAAATGGTCAATTTGAGTGGTCGGAGAATGTTTGAGATTGATTTTGAGGAATTTGGGTGATTTTGGAGAATTTTGAAAAATTTGGGTAATCTCAAGGGTTTTGGGTAGGCTAGGCGGGTCTGGGGTCCCGGGGGTCAAAAATTGAAAATTTGGAAAATTAATTATTGATCAAATATGAGTGAAATGGAAGCACTTTGGTTGAGCCATGAAGCCATATCAAGCCCACATGAGCCATGAAGGGACTCATTTGAGGCATTCACTATGTTGTTCCTAACCCTCTTACGCAAGGGCTTAGGGGTTAAGGACCATCCATATGAATCACCTTCATGAGTCGAGTGGCCAAGTTGGGTATGGGTGTGGTTTTAGGAGGTGTGTGAAAGTGTAGTGTATAAGTGTAGTGTGTGTGTAAGTCAGCCTTCACTGCACTGAGCCACCCAAGGCGATCCCAAGGCCAAAGAGTCATATAGAACCCATCCTTTAAACTTCCACATTCGATTTCAACCCTCTAGGTGATTAGGGTCTACAATCAAGTTTGTGGAGTTTGCAGGGAGTTAAGAAGTGGTTTGAATTTCTAAGTGGTGGGTCCCAATTCTAATCCTCTATGATAGTCAAAGGAAAAGTCTAAGGCTAGATCCTAAGTACTAAAAAAAAGGACGAGAAGACCTCATCAAAAATGAGGTCAACAATTATGTAGTCAAGAATTTAATAAAACACATCCAGATGACACAACTTTAGGAAGTCAAATACAATTTGCTTATGAAAAACTAGCACAATCTTGTCAGCACATAGATTTACACAAACAAAATAAAAAATATAAACAATCCTTATGCTGTGATGAATCTGATCTTCTTATTCAACAATGGGGTTGTTCAAACACTAAAGATAGTTATCACTGCTCTACAAAAGATAATAAGAATAGATTCTTCAGGAAAGTAAATAAAAAATATTTCAACCTGAATAAAAGGACTTTTAGAAAAGGAAATAATAACTCAAATCATAAAACGAAAAATAAATGTTGGTTCTATAAAAAAGAAGGACCTTATGCTAACAAATGTCCTTAAAGACATAATTTAAGAAATGTCTCATCTATTTCTATTATTGATGAATATAATATAGAACCTATTTTTAATTTCTGAGATATAAATACTGACGAGGAAATATACCAATTATCAGAAACCAAAGATACTTTAATAGAAATGATTAATACAAATGATGAAATAGAGGAATATGTATATTCTGATTAAATGAATAAAAATCCTCAAATCAATGTATCAGATGACAATTCAATTAAATATGAAAGACATATCACTCTATTAGAAGAAGCTTACGAAAAAATCAGAAAAAAAAATTATCTTTAGGAACAAAAGACTGCCTCGATATGCCTATATTCTTGTGGGAAAGATCAATGCATTACAGTATCAGACAAGGTGAATATCCTATAGACATAGTTAATACAGAAGGAAATATTAAAATACCACTATATAACCAGCAGATAAAAATTCAAGATTTAAAAAAAATTAAGAATCCTGAAAAACACAAACATGTATTTTTTGGCGGTATTCAAATATTAATTAAGGCATACTTTTGAAAAGGCATAGATAGTCCAATTACTATAAGGATATATGATGATCGTATTAAACATTCTAAAAAAGATGCCTTATTAGTAGTTATTCAAGGTAATCTATGTTATCAAACCTTAATTTTTAACATACACCCAAACTATGCAATTAATATAAATGATAGACATCTTAATCGATCTCTTACCCTAAGACACAAATTAGATAGAATAAAAATGAGAGAAGAAAGCATAGTATATAGTATAACCTATCAAATAGCATATGCTTATAGTAACTAACATAATACTGTAGCGTTTAAGCCACATAAATTTCCCCTTCATATAGACATTATTTTTTCACATATAGGACAAAGTATCCAACCCAAAGAAATAAATGAATTAGATATTACACCTCCAAATACTAGTTTTATCTTAAATTTTGATGAAGGATCTAGCTCTAGACAAAGATTCCAAAAACTCACATATTTAGAAAATAAAGATTTATAATCTATTATACCTAGAAACTCTTTGGAATTCAACAAAACATTTATACCTCGCCCAAGTCTTGATATAAAAGAATATACTAACAATCAATTAATAATAACAGGATACTATATTACTCCTAAAAATAAATGTAAGATACTCTTAGATGCAGGGTCTCTTAAATCACATATAGACCAAAAGATCATTCCACAAAATTTAAGAATTTTAAAAGAAAAACCATACATTTATAAAGAATTTTTAAAGCAACAACATGTTTGCAACTATGAAGCAAATATTCTTTTTGGATTTTGGGATATTAATAATTATCGTATAGATTTTCAACATACATTTTTAATCGATGATAAAAATTTGAAAAAAGTTTTAATGGGAATGGATTTTTTACAACAACATACAATAACATTCACATACGAACATACCAATATAAACAATTACGTTCTACCTCACAATACGATTCCATAGTTAATATCAAAATAGAATTATATATCCCTAAATATGAACTTATACCTATTCACGCACTATGTGACACTGAAGCAAATATTCTTTTCAAATTTTGGGATATTAATAATTATCGTATAGATTTTCAACATACATTTTTAATCGATGATAAAAATTCTAATCAAGTTTTAATAGGAATGGATTTTTTACAACAATACAATAACATTCACATACGAACATACTAATATAGATAATTACATTCTACCTCGCAATACGATTCCATAGTTATATCAAAATAGAATTATATATCCCTAAATATGAATTTATACCTATTCATGCACTATGTGACACTGGCAGTGATATTAATGTTTGTAAAAAATCATTAATACCAACACACATACAACCTCATTCACAAAATTTAATCCTACAAACATTCAATGGAACTCGAAGTATAGATAAATATTGGATAAATCAATTCCTCTATATACAGTCAACACTAATATAAATACTGAAATTATGGTGTCTGCCAGATCAAGGCCCAGATATAATACTTGAAAATAATTTTTTCAAATCATTTTTCTCATTTACCCAAACTGAAAATTCTATAATATTAATAACCCCCAATGGTTATTCCATTACATGTCCACTTATAGACAATCCAGACTCTTACATAACACCACCTACATTTCACAGCCAGCGTGGTGATTACCCACTTGATCATAGTATGAAAAAATCCTTCCCTAGTATATTTGTTGATATGTTAGCCATAAATAAGATAAATTATCCTTATCAAGATAACAACATTAATAAACTAAGAACGTTAGCAAATTCTTTATTTAAAACCTTTTCTGAGAATCCCATAGAATATTGGAAAAATGATGAACCAATCGCCACAATAGAACCCATTAACCCCACTCTCATTATTAGAGTAAAGCCTATGAAATATACTTTAGAAGATAAAAATGAATTTCAAATACAAATCAAAGAACTATTAAACCTTAAATTAATAGAGCCAAGCAGAAGCCCACATAGCAGTCCAGCGTTCTTGGTCAGAAATCACACCGAACAGGTTAGAAGAAAAGCCAGGCTAGTTATAAATTATAAAAGATTAAATGATAACACCAAGTTTGATGGTTATTATTTACTTAATAAAGAAGTATTAATTAATCTTATAAAAAATACGAAATGGTTTTCTAATATAGATTGTAAATCTGGATTCTGGCAAATAAAAATGCACCCAGATAGCAAAGAATACATGACGTTTAGCACTCCGCAAGGTCATTACCAATGAAATGTAATGCCTTTTGGCCTGAAAAATGCACCACAAATCTTCCAAAGAAGAATGGATAATATATTTAAAGATTATCACATTTCTGCCTTATTTTTGTTGATGATATCTTAATATTTACCGAAACTATAACTGATTATATAAAATCTTTATCTATACTCGCTCAAAGAGCACATAAACATGGAATTGTATTAAGTAAAAAGAAAGCAGTATTTTTAGTAAACACTATCGAATTTTTAGGTCTTATTATCAACCAAGGATCCATTGAACTACAAAAAAATATTCTAACAAAAATAAGTCATTTTAAACAGAAAATAATCAGAAAGATCAACAACGTTTTCTAGGATGCATTAATTATGCAGAAGCATTTGTAAAAAATCTAGCCGAATTAAGAGCACCCTTACAGAAAAAATTAAAGAAAAATATGGCCAAGAATTGGGACTCCCAAGACAAAGTAACCCTAAATCAAATCAAAGAAGTTTGTAAGAATTTACCTAGATTAAATCTACCTATACAAGGAGATTATTTAATTATAGAAATAGATAGTTCTAAGATAGCTTGGGGAGCCACTCTCAAAGCTAAGAGAGAAAATATAGAATTATTATGTAGGTATGCTTCAGGAACATACACACCAACTGAACAGAATTATCATATTAACAAAAAAGAATTATTAGCCATAAAAAAAGGCAATTAAAAAATTTGATATATTTATAAATGAAAATTTTCTGATCAGAACCGATAATAGAACAACCATTTTTTTTATAAAAGGAAAAATAATAGACTCTTTTCCTAATAAAAGACTTATTAGATGGTAAAGCTCGATTTCAGCTTACAATTTTGATATAGAATATATCGATGGACATAGAAATTCTCTTGCTGACATTCTATCTTGTGAATTATGCAGGAAATAAGCATGGAAATAGAAAACAAAGATGTATTCAGTGAAAATAAAGAAAAGCTCAGTTGTGAGCTAAACACTTATTTAGAAACTGTAGAATTACAAATATGGAAGATTGAGTGTGAAATAGCCTTTGCAAGCAATGTTCTCACAGAACTAAAGAAGTTAAAATCTTATCTATGTGGAGAAAATATTGATGAAGGTCCGCCTTCTCTCTCAAAATTAAAAAATATTAGAGATTTTGCTGATCTCTTAATTAGCAGAACCAATAAGACTGAAGATAAAATTAAAGAAAAGACTTTAGATACAGAAGGGTCTTCTTCAAAATTGTTCCCAGCTATTCCAAAGTTCTTCAAGAAATTTATAAGAAAATTACAGATATAGCCGATGAATGACAACAATTATCTCTATTTGAGGAAAGGATAAATCCTCATATTTATTTCCACACGGTTGGAAAGTACCAAGTTGTATACATTTACGGCAATACAGATATAAAATTAATATTAGAATTATACAAATGCAGAATTATCCATATGATTTATTTAGAAGATGACAGTTTTCCCAAGGAATTACCAAAACCTATAATTGAGGCAACTGAGGCCTTTCATCAAATACTAAAACACTGGAATTTGTATTTAAAGATATATCAGACCTATCCACATGGAGGAACTATCTCTCTTATTCAAATTGGAATTAGCAGTGAACCTTTCACTCCAAAATACAAGCCTACTGAAGTATTGAATTCTCGATCGACAGCTGCAGATTTGTATCAAATATGGATAGAAACAAAGAAAATCGACGCAACAAATATCTAGGTTTATTACTCTTCTGATAAATTATTCATCTACAGCCATAGCAAGCAGCCAACAAAAACGTACATGAAATATTATATCAAAAATGGATTAATGTTCTCAAAAGAAATAATGCTGCAGTTAACAGAGAAACCAAGAAATTATTTTTTGAGAAAATGCAAAAAGATAAATCACATAAATGCTCCAATTCTCAGAAGAAAGAGACTATTGAAGAAATACGTATGAAACTACATGCAGGAAGAATACAGTTGTAAGAAAAGAGATACTTCCCATCGAAGAAAGTATAAATAGTACAATTATGGAGGCCTTTCCAGCTCAGAAGATGCCAAGCAGCTGTACAATTATGGAGCTCTTTCCAGCATTTACTGATGCCTTTTCACTAACATAAGTACCATCATACAATGCTACCCTGACTTTGTGGCTATATATGTATTCCCTCTATGTTTTATTCCCCTTAACTTGAAACTCCTTCTCTTTTTCTTCGATTGTATTGTGTAGCAGCCTGCGCGGCTAAATAACTTCTTCCTAGTGTCTATGTCTGTACGTTTATTTTAATATATGTTATGTTATTCTTCTGTTATCTTATGATACTGAATTTTTATTATTATTGTTCTTATTCTCTTAGCTACGCTTTAAGGTAGGAAACGAATTAAAGCTGTGTTCTGCGTTTTTGAAGTAGTCATAGAGGGGAGTGGTCGGTTTGTTCGAACCCTTGTCGTTCTTAGAAAGCCTCGAGGATGAATGTGACATGAACTGAAGACGTATGGATCAAACCCTAAGAGAAGAACAGTAGTAATAATATCAGGTTAGTATTATAGAATAATAGGAAGCGTAATGGACCCTTATTGAGATAATCTTATAGCCTATAGATGCAGGATGATTTTTACATATAAAATGGAGCCAGATGTTATAGAAACATCTAAAAATAGAATTAATAAGAGGACTCTAAAAATGGTATCATGGGTTTGTCTGATTTACTCTATTCCTAAGAAAGGAGGAGCGACTGCAACTATTAATGAATAAAATGTACTAATAACAATAAGATAAGTTATAGGATGACGAATATGCATTAATTATAGAAATTTAAACTTTTCCACAGGGAAAGATATTTTTCCATAAACCTTTCTGGATCAATGTTGGATAAACTAGCTGGGCAAAAATACTTTTATTTTTTGGATGGATATACTGGTTTTTATAAAATAAAAATTTCTCTAGAGGATCAAGAGAAAACAATGTTTAACGTCATTATGGTACTTTTGCTTTTAGAAGAATGCACTTTGGTTTATGTACTGCCCCTGCTATATTTCAAAGATGTATGATGGATATTTTCAGTGATTTAATTGAAAATGGAATTGAAGTTTTTATGGATGATTTCTCAGTATTTAGAACATCATTTGAATCATCTTTAGAAAATTTATCACGAGTTCTTAAATTTTGTGAAGACACAAATTTAGTACTTAATTGGGAAAAATGTCAATTTGTGGTAGCAGGAGGAATTGTTTTGGGACATCACATTTTAGAGAAAGGCATGGAAGTAGATACTGCTAAAATTCAAGTGATCACTAATTTACTCGTCCAACAAATGTGATGGAAACTAGGAGTTTTTTCGGACATGCTGGATTCTACAGGTGATATATTAAATAATTTTCAAAAATTGTTAAGCCTCTATGCCATTTGCTCTAAAAAGATGTTATTTTAAATTTTGATAAGGATTGCCAAAAAGCTTTTGAACCTTTAAAAGAAAAATTAGTCACTGCAATAATTATTGTTTGATCAGATTAGAAAAAATCATTTGAATTAATGTGTGATGCAAATGATTTTGCTATTGGAGCTGTTTTGAGACAGAAATATGATAAAATTATCTAAGTAATTTACTATGCTAGTAAAACTCTTAATGAAGCTCAAATTAATTATACCACAACTGAGAAAGCGTTATTAGCAATAGTACTTGCCTTTGAAAAGTTCAGATTGTATTTAATCAGAACTAAATGTGTTGTACATTTAAATCATCATGCTATTAAGTATTTAATAAAAATGAAGGATGCAAAACCAAGATTGATAAGAGGGTTCTTCTTTTGCAAGAATTTGAATTTGAAATAATGGATAGAAAGGGAGCTGATAATCAAATTGCTGATCATCTATCCAGGCTTAACTTTAAGAAAACAATTTGTTTTGAAGAAGAAACTAATGAACATTTTCAAGATGAAAAATTATTCAATATTAATGAATGGCGTGTTCCATGGTATGTAGACAGTGTGAACTTTATTGTTAGAAACATTTTACCTAATGGTTTGACACACTAACAAAAAAGAAAAATTTTATCTAAAACTAAGACTTATTTTTTTGATGACCCATTTTTGTATAAACAAGGGAAGGATCTAATTAGTCGAAGATGTGTGCCTTTAGAAGAGACTTTCGAAATTATTTAAAAATATTATGATTTTGATTTTAGGGGACATTTTGGTGTTGATAAAACAACATACAAAATCTAGCAATCTAGATTTTATTGGCCTACAATCTTCAGAGATGTTAATGCTTATATTAAAAATTGTGATCAGTGTCAACGTGTAGGCAATATTTTTAGAAGAAATGAGATGCCCTTAATTATATTTTGGATGTTGAAATATTTGACGTGAAACTATTTTTCATTAAAAAACTCGAAACACTTATAGCATCACACCTAGGTAAAGCAATTTACTCAAAACATTTAGATACGTAATCAACAACAATCAGATATATATATATATATATATATATATATATTTCCAAATGAAGGTATAAATGGTCTCATAAAATCTAATCCCCAAGCATAAAAAATTTCAACTTCCAAAGTAAATAAGAGGCATTTCATTTCTTCTAGATATATTTCTATTCTTTTACATCGATCACAAGTTTTGATAAATCTATAAACATCTCTGAAAATAGTAGGCCAATAAAATGCATATTGCAAAATCTTATGTGCAGTTCTATCAATTCCGAAATGTCCTCCAAATTTAGAATCATGACATTCTCGAATAATTCATTCAATATCTTCATAAAGCACACATCTAATAATAAGATCTTCACATTGCTTATACAGATAAGAATCGTCCCAAAAATAAAATTTAGCATCATGCTTAAATTTTTTTCGCTGTTGCATAGTTATGTCAGGTGGTAAAATATTATTAACGATGTAGTTTACAATATCAGCATACCATGGTAAATTTCCTTTAGTAATATTATATAATTGCTCATCAGGAAAAGTTTCGATTATTTCCCTTTCAAATTCATCCAAATTAGGTTGTTCAAGTCTAGATAATTCATCAGCTATTTGATTATCGACCCCTTTTCTATTAACGATCTCAAAATCGAATTCTTGCATTAAAAGTATCCATTGAATCAGTCTTGGTTTATCATCCTTCTTTTGCATTAAATATTTAATAGCGGAATGATCAATATGCACTATACATTTAGCTCCAATTAAGTAAGATCAAAATTTTTCAAAGGAAAAAAAAGATAGCTAATAACTCTCTTTCTGTAGTGGTGTAGTTAATTTGAGCATTAGTAAGAGTCTTATTAGCGTAGTATATCACTTTAAATTTTTGTCGTGCCTTTGCCCTAAAATCACTCCAATAGCATAATTGCTAGCATCACACATTAATTCAAATGGTTTCTCCAAGTCAGGTGAAACTATTATAGGAGCAGCAATTAATTTTTACTTTAGTAGATCAGAAGCTTTTAAGTATTCATCGTTAAAATCAAACTTCCTATCCTTTTCCAAAAGATGGTATAAAGGCTGGGTGATTTTTGAAAAGTCTTTAATATATCACCTATAAAATCCTACATGTCCCAAAAAGCTTCTTACCCCTCTCACAGTTGTAGGAGGTGGTAATTTTTCTATAATATGATTTTTTACAGGATCTACTTCCATGCCATATTCTGATATTTTATGCCTAAGCTCAATTCCTCCTGCAACCATAAATTGACATTCTTCTCAGTTTAGGACTAAATTTGTTCTTTTGTATACCTCTAAAACTTTTTCCAAGTTGTATAAGAAAGCATCAAATGAATCTCCAAATACTGAGAAATCATCCATAAACACTTCTATTCCATCATCTATTAATTTGCTAAATATAGACATCATACATCTTTGAAATGTTGCGGACGCATTACATAATCCAAAGGGCATTCTTCGAAAAGTAAAAGTTCTGTAGGGGCTAGTAAGTGTAGTCTTCTCTTGATCCTTAGGAGCAATAGGTATTTGGTGATAACTAGTATATCCATCCAAAAAGCAATAGTACTTGTGTGCAGCAAGTCTGTCTAGTATTTGGTCTAAAAAATGAAAAAGGAAATGATCTTTTCTGGTGGTGGCATTGAATTTTCTATAATCAATACATATTCGCCAACCAGTGACTTGTGTTGTCAGTATAATTTCATTTTGTTCATTTACGTCAACAGTCACTCCTTCTTTCTTAGGAACACAATGAATTGGCTTTACCCAAACACTTTTAACCACATTAAAATCTCATTTTTAACAACTTCTTTCATTATTGGGTTCAGTCTCCTTTATGGATCAACTCTAGGTTTATGTTGTTCATTCAACTAAATTATATGCATACAGATAGAATGACAGATTCCATTAATATCAGCTATGGACCAACTAAAAGGCTTTTTATATCTTTTCAAGGTGTACAATAAATTTTTTTCTTGATATTCATTTAAATCCGAAGATACAATGACAGATAAAGTAGATGATTCTCTTAAAAAAATATAATTCAAATGATTAGGAAGAATTTTCAGCTCAAGTTCAGGGGGTTTAATGATTGATGGAATTAAACTTTTATCTCCATTTTCCATAGTATCCAATCTTTCAAATCTTTTCTGAACAAATTCTAACATTTCATTCTTCATATCATCCAAATCATCTCCACTATCACTTTCATTTTCATCCTCACATTCCAAGTTTTCTTCAAGTACTTCTTTAAAATGATCTTCTCTCAAATAATCATAGATTTCCATTCGAAGGCACTCATCATCTTTTTCAGTTGAAGGGTATTTTATAGATTTCAAAATATTGAAAGTTACCTCTTGATCATTAACTCTCATAGTTAATTCTCCTTTCTGAACTTCAATCATAGCTCCCCAGTAGTAAGGAATGGTCTTCCCAAAATAATAGGAATTTCTTTATCTTCCTCCATATCTAATACAATAAAGTCCACAGGATAAATTTATCCACCTTCACTAATACATCTTCCACAACACATTTAGGATAAATGATAAAACGATCAGCCTACTGAAGACTCACAGATGTAGGTGAAATTTCTCTTATTCCCAATCTTTTGAAAGTTGATAAAAATATAAGATTAATACTAGCTCCAAGATCACATAAAGTTCTTCTGAAAAATTTCTCACTTATAGTACACGGGATAGTGAAACAACCTAGGTCTTTAAGTTTTTCAGGAAACTTCTATTGAATAATTACACTACACTCACCACTAAGTGAAACAATCTCGTGGTATTTGAACTTTCTTTTCTTTTTAAGAATATCTTTCGTAAACTTTGCATAATCAGGCATCTGCTCTAATACTTCAACAAAGGGAATATTAATCATTAATTTTGTAAGGATTTACAAAAACTTTACAAATTTATTATCCTTGTTGTGTTTCTTTAGTCTTTGAGGAAAATGAGGAGGTGGTTTTTCAACAGTTATCTTCATTGGTTCAATCCAATATTCTTCTGGATATATCCTATTAGAACCTTTATCAATGTTCAATTTCTCTCTTTCAACCTTGACTTCTTTTTGAACTCTTGGTTCCAATTCTTTTCCACTCATTAATTGGATAGCCTTAATTTGTTTTTTTTACTTTGTTTTGTTTTTACTTCTTACTTTGACTTCATTACCTCCTCGACAACAGTGCCAATAACTTGATACACGGGGACTTTAATTTTATATATTTAAATGAAAGAATTTGTTACCACTGTAAGAAGATTTTAAGCTTCAGCAACAACACGAAAAACATGATCGCGAGGGGCTTATATATATGCAATAATTTATGAACTCAAATTTATATATTTATAATGATTTTGTAAAGTCTACGTACTCAACGCAAGTATACGTATCGTATCAAGTAATACAGAGCTCTAATGGAGTCCTAGTTATCGATCCCACATGGAGGTTTTAAGTTGAAGTAAAGTAAAAGTTTCACAAGTTATAATAAAGCATCGAAATCCTATACTCTAATTATATTTAAAGTACAACACTTACTTCTACTACTACTATGTAGAAAATAGTAACAACTAACTAAACTACAATTACTTTTAATAACTTGAAAACAAAATTATCTAACACACACTAAACTAAGTATTTGAAAGGTTTTTAATATATATAAGAAAAGTATCTTTCTTCTTGCAATGAGAATATGATGTGCGGATTGATATGGATCGGTTATCTAATTTATTTTGCCAAATAGGAGCATAGATGATTCTTTACCTTTGGAAGAGTACCCCCTCCTCTAAATAAGAAAAGAACATTGACATATTCTAAGTTTAGTCATTAACTCTAAGGCTAGGCTGGGAGGATGCCGGCTCTCACTTCGGAGCTCCCACTCACCCTTCACCCAAAGGCTAACCTTTGATATTAATTACTAATCTTAGAACCAATTAGGGGATTTCAGCCTGTCACCCTCAAATCTCCACATTGAAGTCCTTCAAAACACATTTCCTTATTTAATTGCTCGCAATTCCCATGAACTACGCAATTCATCCATGGAAATTGTATGGAACTTTCATTATTGTTATATGACATTAATTCCTTTCAAACTTAATGTTCAACAACATATATTAATATTTCAATTGGCCAAATCGAAAGTAAATTAAGTTCTACATGAAAAACCATCACAAATTCTTCAATACATTAAAAGCACATCAAATCCACATCAAACCATCATCACATCTCTAAGCAAGAAGAATGACAAAGAAGACTACTCACACTTCATGGAGAAGATATAATAAAACATGGATTTTATATATAAAAGAAAAGTCTTACAAACCACAAAAGAAAATACAACTTGTCTCTTTCTCTTCCCAAATGCATTCCCTTTGAAGTTCCTTTGAATCCTCTTCTCTCTTCTTTACAACACTTGATTCTCTCTTTAGAATGGAAAGGAAGAAGCAATCTCTCACTTTACTTCTTCTCCTTCACTCCTTAGAGAAGAATTCCTCTCAAATCCTCACTTCTACACACTACTCTACTAAACCCTAACACCTAACACACAATAAAAACACTTAGAGAGAGCAATAGAATGCAAGCGAGCCCCCCCCTCTCTCGTCCAAAATCAGTTATTTAAGAGTTAAGGACGAAATCCCAGGAGTTTCCATCGGCATCCCTTCAAAATTTCGCCATTTGAATTCCACCGACTTTGGGTGCCAGCGGCGCCAGATAGGGTGCCGGTGGATCTCTATCATGCCAATTAATTGCTGGAGTCTCTGGATTTGGGCTCCAACATTGCCAGAACACTTTTTTACCATTTTGCTCCATTTTGCTCCTTTTTGCTCCGAATTCGTTCCTTTATGCATCTTTTCATTCCAATCACCTAAAATCGTCATACCTGCAACAAATCATGAAAAATACCTTTCTTTAAAGTGCAATATCATGAAAAATAGGTAAAATTAGATAGCAAAAATAGTATATATTTTTGGTGCATCAAAATCCCCCAAACTCAAACTATTACTTGTCCTCAAGTAATCCTTTTACTACATAAAACATAACTCTAGGCAATGTTCTTTTCAACTATAAGACACTAAAATTTTCATTCAAAAGAATATATTGGTTAGATTTTTTAGAAAAAAGTTTAGTAACTCAGGTCAACATTACAGGTATAAGAATATTCAGTAATCAAGTCTAAGAGTTCTAGTCTTCTATTTATTTCAAGATAAACCATAAATTGTCACCTTAAGAGTGCCTTAAAAGAATATGTGAAAAAGGAGTTCATGCAAAGTTTACTAGTATGTAGGCTAGTACTTTAAATATAAATTCAGAAATGAAATCATGTTTTCCCTTTAGGGTGATTCAAGTGAAGCCAATTTTTTATTAGGCATCTCCTCAAGCTTCTCCTCATAAACATTTTTCTTTCTTTTCCTTTTTCTCTTTTTCTTTTCTTTTCTCTATTTTTTTGGGATCATTTTTCAATCCTTCTTTTCTTTTCTTTTCTTTTCTTGAGGATTACTATATCTAGATAGCCTTTAATGATTTTGAACTTCACTCTCCTCTTTCTAAAGTTTAAACTTGAAACACCACCTACATTATAGTTAGGCACAAGCTATATTATTTTTCAAAAAGTCACAATCTCTTCTTAATACACAATAATTTAAGTCTCTTAACATTTCGAAAATACAGTTTTCTTTACTTTAAATAGTTAACTATAATCAAATCCTTTCATACCAAATATCTTACTTCTATAAAATCAACTATTACAGAAAATTTTCATCTTATCCTTCCATAATATTCAACTGAAAAGTATTAGTTATCTTACAATGAGGTTCAACTACATGAAGTTATGCTAATAACTTTTGAAACAGAATAGTTGAGAACAAATAAAAGTTTAGTATTTCTCTTCGCTCCCCCGAACTTAAGTTTTTCAATAAATTTAAAACAGTTCAGTGTAGAAGAAAAGTAACCTCTTTGTTCTGGGATTTTGAAATCTTAAACAGCTATCTGGTATTAATCAAAATTTACAACTAGCAGGCCTTAAACAATTAGTAGCAGTGATATAAAAATTTTTAAATATTTGCATGGGTAAAGGGAAATTAACATTAAACATCCAACATAACACTACAACATGAAACAAACAATCACACTACTAACAGTACAACTAATAGTTTTAAAATTTCAGTACAACATAACAATACAACATGAAAAGTAAATAATACTACATCACACAGTACAACACAGGGTTACACATCACATGAAAAGTAAATATCCACTACGTCACATCAGTACAACATAACACAACAAGATCAAGAGAAATAAAAATAAACAAACTATCTACCAGTCTCCATCATCAGGATCAGCAGCAGGGTCATCAGCAGGATCAGGTCTCTATGGTGTATAACTTGGGCAAGTAGGAAAAATCACATCAGACTCCCCCCTCATAAATCTGACCTGAGCATCATAATAAGCAATATCAAACTCCACTCTCATCTGCAGATAATGTTCGTTCACATCACTCCTCGGCTCAAATACATCCATCCAACCATGAAGTCTATCCATACTAGCACTCTGTTGTCTCACTGCTTCATAAAATCAGATAAGGTAGGCGGCTAAAATGTAGATGGAACATCATAACTTGTAGTAGGAAAATCAGTACTCCTACACTTAACTCTGGCTCCCACATGAGACTCATAAGTACAAATAATATTCTTTGTAATAGGTCTCAATGGTATAGCCACTTCCTCAGAACTACTGAACTCCACTCCAGACTGAACACACAAAGCATGGATTAAAGAAGGATGTCCTAATCCTCCAGTCATTTTGCCTTTCGCAATCGTCTTAATATTCTTGTAAATAATAGTCCCAATATCAATCTTTTTCATCTTCTTTATACAGTAGTTTAGAATCGCTCTATCTCTTGTAACTTCGTTGTGGTGATAAGATGGTAATAGCCTTGCAGAAATGAAATAATGCCAGACTTTTGAAGCAACATTCAAAGTGGAGGCGGGGAAATTAATTAATTATTTTTGACTTACTTTCCATTGTCCTCGCCCGTCTGTCAGAAAAACAATAACTTCTCTCATATTCTCCCATCCAGTATTAAAGTTTTCGTACTCACACACGAATGGTTCCTGAGTCTAATAAAAAGCATTGATGTGTTGAGAAGTAAACTTAACCATCTTTCCTCTAACAAGCACATACTCAATCTCAGTCCAGGGTAAATTCAAGTAGAATTCTCGAACAACTCCCATAACAGCAATCGCAGTGAAATAAAAAATCTTTCCCAGTTTCGCTCTGTAATTAATTGTTCTACAGATCTGCCAGGACTATCAAAAGCTCGATCCTGGATACACTTCTTGTTGTGAAGGATAGAGTTATAGTGAAATCGAGGGTTTAAGACCTATTTTTAGGTCCAGGCACTGGCGGCACCCTCTATTTAAATATATTGGCCAAACTCTCTGGATTTGGGCGTCGGCGGCGCCAGTCCAAAATATTTTGTGGGTTCGAAAATTTTTTGTACTTTCGATCGTTTCGACGTCCACAATGATGTTTAACACTTCAATAAGCATTTACATCATCCCATAAGCAATAATTAACACATTTCTTCACACAAACAATACACAAAAATCTTATATATATAAATCCAAGTTACATCAAACACACTAAATAAGTTTATTCAAACCAACTATTCTTAGATATTTAGTGCAGCAAGTACTCTACGATAGGCAAGCACTAATTTCTAAGCACACAATAAAAGCAAGCACATCCAAATCGAAGTTTAGAGCAAAGCAAATACTACACGAACCAAACATAAATAAGCAAAGCAAATTAAACACACAACATACATAAGTAGAATCCATCAAATTACTCCATGTCAGTTTCAAAACTATCCTCTCCTCTAATGTCTCCAATTGATTGCTGATGCACAAACAAGTTATAAAATGGACGAATTGAAAATTCGTCAGGTGATTCTTCAGCAATCACCGTGTTCCTCTTCATCAGATTGATCAATCCCATCTTAATTCGACCAGTGTGATCGAGCTGCTCTTTCATTTTTCAATCTATATGATTGAACAGATTAGAAATGTTATTGATCGTGTTCATAACGTTTCGTACCTCTTTCTCCAATTGCTTGATCCTCTGCAATATAATTATGGAACCTTCAGGAAAGTAGGGTTGAACCTGCTGTGAAGTCTGCATCGGTTGATCAGTAAGTAGATTCATGTCATGCTCATCTCCAACTGTCTGGTAGTCGTAGAGATTGGTTGGATTAGTAGGCCTTCATGGAAGAATAACCTTTTCCTAACTTTCATATTGAACCTGTGACTGACTACATAACAAGAATATGGTAGTCGGGTGTCCAAGCCAATATTTAGATCCATGCACAATTAATCCAAGTACTAATTTCACAATAAGATTACTAATGTCAACCGGCCTTCCAGTTTGAATGCAGAAATTCAAAATGGCGCTTTCCTTAGTCACCTTGCTTATCTTCAACGTCAGAAGCAATTTTGCCGAATTGAAGTAATGCCACTGCTTCGATACTGGATTGAGAGATGCAGATGGGAAACTAATATATCTATTCTCTCTGATTTCCCATTCCTCATTCTCATCCATCAAATATCGATACACATTATTCTTATTATCCTTTGTTCCATTGAAATTAGAATAATGGCAAATAGGAACGTTTTCAATCATGAAGAGATCGTTGATTCATGCAGGAGTGAATTGCACGAATCTACCACACACAAATACAAACCCTTGGTTGATCCCGTAAAGATTCACATAGAATTCTTTCACGATAGGAACAACAACGGCGGCGGTAGTGAAACAAAGGACTTCCCAACGTCTCTCCTTAATAATTTCTTCAGTTCTAGTTGTAGGATTACACATACCTCAAGCCCCTTTCCTTGATAATCCAACTTTTCATCATCACTTTGTTGAACAAATGCTGCGCTTCGAAACTTATGAACTTCCTTCTATTGAAAATGCTAAATCGAGATGTTTCAATGGCATAGGAATCCATAGGAATCGAATTGATATTTGTGGTTTTCATTTTTCTGGACTTAAGAAGTCAAAAATGGAGTTTGGGGATTTATAAGGATGAAGATCCCACAAAAAACCGCCAAAAATCGTGTTTTGAATCTTAAAAACCGTCAAGCAGAATTTGCGCACCGGTGGCGCTCAAACAGACCAGTTCAGTAGGGTAAAAACGATAGGGCGCCGACGGCGCCAGTGGTAAAAAACTTTCACCAAACTTTGTTTGATCCAAAATATTCCAATATCTTGATTTGATCCCTCATTTATCAATTTTTAAAGTATTTAGGTGTAATGAGGATTCAAAAACAACTATCTAAAAAGCACAACAACAACAAACAAGCAAACACACCACAAAGATACATATGGGTTGCCTCTCATAAAGAGCTTGGATTAACGTCGTCAGCCCGACAAACCATTCAGTTAATTGAGATGACTTAGCATTAAAACCTCTTTGAAATCAGGTTGGAACCGTCAAAGTAAGGATTTAATCGATGTCCATTTACCTTAAAAATCTTTCCAGTATTAGGATCTTTAATATCAACAGCTCAAAACGAACGAACTTTTACAACTGTAAAAGGTCCTAACCATTTATACTTGAACATTCCAGAAATTAACTTCAATCTTGTGTTGTATAATAAAACTTTTTGTCCAAATTTCAAGTTCTTTTTCAATATCTTCCGATCATTCTATAATTTCATTTTCTCTTTATAAATCCTATCATTGTGATAAGATGCATTTCTAATCTCTTCCAATTCATTTAATTGCATAAATCTTTTCTCTCTAGCATTTTTCAAATTAAAATTTAACTCTTTTATCGCCCAATATGCTTTATACTCCAATTAAACTGGTAAATGGCAAGTCTTACTAAACACTAGTCTATAAGGAGACATTCCTATAGGGGTTTTAAAAGCAGTTCTATAAGCCCATAAAGCAGTATCTAATCGAGCAGAACAATCTAATACTTTTTTTTACTTTATTTTTTTTTACTTCTTACTTTGACTTTGTTACCTCACCGGAAATGGCACCAAAAATTTGACACACGGGGACTTTAATTTTATATATTTAAATGCAAGAATTTTTTACCACTATAAGAAGATTTTAAGCTTCAGCAACGACACCAAAAACTTGATCGCGAGGGGCTTATATATATGCAATAATTTATGAACTCAAATTTATATATTTATAATGATTTTGTAAAGTCCTCGTACTCAACGCAAGTATATGTATTGTATCAAGTAATACAGGGCTCTAGTGGAGTCCTGGTTATCGACCCCACATGGAGGTTTTAAGTTAAAGTAAAGTAAAAGTTTCACAAGTTATAATAAAGCACTGAAATCCTATACTCAAGTTACATTTAAAGTTCAACACTTACTTCTACTACTACTATGTAGAAAACAGTAACAACTAACTATGCTACAATTACTTCTAATAACTTGAAAATAGAATTATCTAACAGACACACTAAACTAAGTATTTGAAAGGTTTTTGATATATATGAGAAAGTATCTTTCTTCTTACAATGAGAATATGATGTGTGGATTGATATGGATCAGTTATCTAATTTATTGTGTCAAATAGGAGCATAGATGATTCTTTACCTTTAGAAGAGTACCCCCTCCTCTAAATAAGAAAAGAACATTGACATATTCTAACTTTAGTCATTAACTCTAAGGCTAGGCTTGGAGGATACCGGCTCTCACTTTGGAGCTCCCACTCACCCTTCACCCGAAGGCTAACCTTTGATATTAATTACTAATCTTAGAACAAATTTGGAGATTTTAGCCTGTCATCCTGAAATCTCCACATTGAAGTCCTTCAAAGAACATTTCTCTATTTATTTGCACGCAATTCCCATGAACTACACAATTTAACCATGGAAGTTGAATGGATCTTTCATTATTGTTATAGGACATCAAATTCTTTCAAACTTAATGTTCAACAATATATTTTAACATTTCAATTGGACAAATCCAAAGTAAATTAAGTTCTAAATGAAAAACCATCACAATTTCTTCAATACATTAGAAGCACATCAAATCCACATCAAACCATCATGACATCTCTAAGAAATAAAAAAGACAAACAAGACTACTCAGAATTCATGGGGAAGATATAATAAAATATGGATTTTATATTTAAAAGAAAAGTCATACAAACCACAAAAGAAAATACAACTTATCTCTTTCTCTTCCCCAATGCAATCCCTTTGAAGTTACTTTGAATCCTCTTCTCTCTTCTTTACAACACTTAATTCTCTCTTTAGAATGGAAAGGAAGAAGCAATCTCTCACTTTACTTCTTCTCCTTCACTCCTTAGGGAAGAATTCCTCTCAAATTCTCACTTCTACACACTACTCTACTAAACCCTAAAACTTAACACACACTAAAAACACTAAGAGAGAGCAAAAGAATGCAAGAGAGCCCCCCCCTCTCTCATCCAAAATCAGTTATTTAAGAGTTAGGGACGAAATCCTAAGAGTTTCCATAGGCATCCCTTCAAAATTTCGCCAAAACTCTCAAATTTTGAATTCCACCGACTTTGGGCACAGGCGGCGCCAAATAGTGCACCGACGGTGCTCTATCGTGCCAATTAATTGCTGGAGTCTCTGGATTTGGGCGCCGGCGGGGTCCATTCTGACACCGGGGGCGCCCATTCTGGTACCGGTGGCGGCAGAACACTTTTTCACCATTTTGGTCTTTTTTGCTCATTTTTGCTCCGAATTCGTTCCTTTATGCATCTTTTCATTCTAATCACCTAAAATCATTATACCTGCAACAAATTATTAAAAATACCTTTCTTTAAATTGTAATATCACCAAAATGAGTAAAATTAGATAGCAAAAACCGTATATATTTTTACCGCATCACCTAACAACATCGCTTGAGACTTCATCCTATTTAAAGGTAGCACACAATTCAAGAAAACTAGCAAGATGTAAGTTAGGATCTTCATTAGATGCCTCCAAATTAATTATTCTGTACTGTTTGGATAATAGCAGGTTTAAGCTCAAATGTATTAGCACCAACATCAGGATTTTGGATAATTAAGTGAATTTCATCTGCTGTAGGATTAACATAATCTCTTAAAGGTCTTGGTATATTTATTTTTTGATTGTTTAAGTTGTTCGCCATTTTGTGAGCATTTTCAAACTGTTTTTGTTGTTTTCAAATTTTTTTAATAGTATGCTCTAATTCAAAATCGTAAGGCATAAAACATATAGATCCAATACTACACATACAAACACAATAAGCACACTAATAATAAACAAACACACACAATTATGACTTGTGATTTAAATATAAGATTTCAAATTCTACAAAATTATTTTTAACAGTTACCTTTCCTCCCCGACAACTGCACCAAAAACTTGGTGCGACTTTTTTAATTTGCCAAAATTTATGAACTCAGATTTATATTTATATTGATTTAGTTTTCTATTGTGTCAGATAATTGAACGTAAATATACGTATCTCTAAGGTAATACAAGACTCTAGTGTAGTCATGGATATCGATCCAATAGGGAGGCAATTAATTTTATAGTGTAGCACAAAAATCACTTCTCAAATCACAATACAATTACAAGTAATTTGAATTCTTAAAATAGAGAGAAACAGTTGTAGTTACTACTTCTACCAAAGTACATTCTAACCTTTGATCCAAGAAAAAAAAAACTTATTTTTATGCCTTGATTTTTATTAAATTTTAAGGATATTAAGCTTTAATGAAAGGTATTTTCGTGTTTTTGGATGTAACTGATGCAAAAATGTTCAAGAAGGAGAAAAATATGAAAAAGGAGCAAAAATGAGCAAAAAGGAGCAAAAAAAGAGCCAAAAAGCAAAATTTTCGAAATTATTGGCCTGGCTCCTAGGCGCCAGAGTCCGGCGCCTAAGCGCCAGCTCGATACAGAAGACTGTTAAGTTTTTGACGACTTTTGGACGATTATTTTGACGGTGTGAGTGGTTATTGGACCTTCTAGAAGATTGGCAGTTGTTCCTGGTTTATAGGACATGTGATACATTGTATTTGGACGCTTCAAAATGGTTTTAATCGCGAAGAGGTACGATCCAAAGTGAAGAGGTGCGAAGAACTGGACGCGGTGTCCGGCGCCTAGGTGCCAGACACACCTTTTAGAAGATTCATTAAATGTGGACACATTTTGAAGAGGTGCCTTGAGGCAACCCTTGAAGCCTATAAATAGGAGGGTATTCCTTCAGAGAAAAACGCCCCATCTACCCTTCCCTATCTAGAGTCCTATCTAGAGAGAGAATTAGAGACATATTAGGGCCACCTTTTTACTTTCCTTCTTAAATTAGTGAGTTTATTTTAGAGTTTGTATTCAGAGTTTGAAAGAGTTGGTGCATCTGTAGTTCATTACGCTGTGGACTCAGTAGGAATCAGAAGTTTAGTAGGAGAAACATCTAAGATAAGTATTTTTAGTTTGATTCAAAGTTTATTTATTATGTTTTGTTATGTAATTTCAATGTGTTCTGAGTAGTTACTTTACTTTCTCCTTTTAATTATGAAAAGATAAATATGATAATACAAAATTCGTTGGAGAATTAAAAATTATATATTTTCAAAACATTGTGATGATATTAATACCGGTTCTTAATTTACTATTTAAATTAGCCATTTAAATTGTTAAAACCTTTTGAAGAGTTTTGAGACCAAGAAGGAGATGAATTCTTAACTTGTAGATATCACATGAATCCTTGAGTAGTCGAAGGCCTTATGCGGGTTATTCAAGGTGAAGTGCAAATAAATAGGAAGAAATTATATAATGGGTGTAGAATTGATAAGTTTTTAGAGTGACAGACTAAATTCTTGTGATTTGGTTTATAGAAAAGGAAAGAGTCACTAGTAGGGCCGACCATAGCCACCCTTGGACATCTAGTAGTGTGAGCCTAGATTGACCCATTCTACTTACAATACATCCGGACCTGATCTATAGGCTAGCCAATGTTCTTTGCACCTGAATCATATGGTAAAGAATATGAATGCTTTTTTTTGGCACAATACCATAAATTTATATTCTCCATGAATATTATCATTATCTTAGAAAATCTTGGATTAATTGAAAGGGAGAAAGTTTCTTTCTTATTGCTTTTTGCATCAATTATTTTATTCCTGCTTTATTATTGCATCTAATAAATTAAAGATTATAAAAGAAATACTTTAAAATAAAAATATTTATAAATCTATAACTCTCTCCTCGTGGATCGATATCGGGGTCTTTGTTTCAAAGCCCTATATTACTTGAAACGATACGTATACTTGCGTAGAACCCCTAGTGTGTAAAGTATTTTCCATAAAATTATATTTATATACACTAGTTGCTATTATTATTTATAACATATATTTTTGAAAGTATTAATTAGTACGTTAATCTTCAGAAGACTTCCGGTCAAGTTATTGGCACCGTTGCCAGGGAAGAAGATTTTAGTACGCATATATTTATAATGATAAGAGTTTTGGCGTTGGCTAAAATTTGACTGTTTCTAACAATTACGTAACTAAAGAAAACTAATCTAATCCGGATCTCAATTCTGATATAAATAACGATTCTCAAATCATACTAAACCTCGATGACCACGACGAAGAAGAAGACGTTCACAAGGATGGCTACGAAAGCTCAACAAGCAACAAGTCTATTTGTGAATTTTGAGGAGCTCCGATCGCGATAGAATTGGAGTTATCAGATTCTGAAGCAATGCCAGAAGAGTCAATCGTTCCAATTCAAGAGGATACACCGGCAGATTCAACACCAAATTCAGAAGAAAGAAGTCAATCTAGGAAGTGGAAAAGTTCTATCCCCAAGAATGGGTCCAAAGGATAAAGGAATGCAGGTGGTTGCTCAGGAAGAGCCAACCCCAGCAGAGGAACCGTCCATTCTGGAAGAAAATGAAGAACATGATAATAAAGTGGACTATAATGTGCTAACCCATCTTAGGAAGCTACCAGCCAAACTAAGCATATACGACGCTCTGATCCTGTCAAAGGAGGTGAGAGAAGCTCTGATCAAGGCTCTACTTGATCTAGAGATTTGTTTAGCTCAAATGACCGGTAATTCCTTCGACGAGATTTGCTCGTTAAAAGAACAGCGAGGTGTTACCTTCACAGACAATGATCTATTACTGGGAACAACTGATCACAACCGACCGTTGTACATTTCAGTCATTATTAGAAAGTTTACGCTCTCTAGAGTGTTGGTTGATCCGGGAGCTCAATCAACATAATGAGCCTTCGAAAGTTTGCATATTTGGAAATTGATGCTCGCGACCTCGAAGCAGACAATATGTTATTAAGAGGGTTCAATCAGAAAGGAGAAAGAGCCCTTGGATTGATAACACTATTAATGAAGACCGGTGATTTGGCAAAGACAACCGCAAAATTCCACATAATTGATTCTGAGACATCGTTCAACGCTCTACTGGATCGGCCATGGATCCATGAAAACTGGATGGTACCGTCATCTCTGCACCAGTGCATAAAGTACTACGATGGAGGAGAACAGTGTATCAAAGGTGACTTGCAACCATTCTCCGTGCACGAGATCGGAATTCATGAAGATGCAGCCTACTACGCGCCTCCAAAGAAAACAATCTTCTCCAGAAACGTTGTACCAAATGAAGCAAAAGAAGTGCAAAATGATAAAGAGCCTGAAATTCTAGTCCAACAGTTACTCACCACTCCCTTACGGCGAGATGGTGAAGGTTTCTCCAGAACTCGCACCCGAGGTCGAGGCCGGGGAGGAGGTCGTGGAAGAGCCGTTGGAATAGTTGGACAGAAGAAACCAGTCATCAATGTTGATTGGGAGACCAGTTCCGAAGAAGAGGAAATCAAGAAAGAGCGGCAACGAATGAAATCAAAAGAAACCCCGATTCAAGATCTCTCTCGAAGAAGAAAGGAATGAAGAATACAAATCAATGTACAAGAAGATTAACCATTATGTACATACTATGACCCTGACCCCGATCCATTCTAATAAGATCGAGGGTATGGTGGTTAAGGAAGTGCATGATGGTGGTGCTAAGCCAATCAAGTTCTACCGTGGTGCTTCTTCTTCCAATACTGAAAAAGATGTACAATTTGAAGGTGTTACCTCTTCCGAATTAATGGAACTGCCTTTTGAGTGGTACTCTCCCTGTGTTCAAAATCTAATTCAACGTGGTGTTTACCTCGACGACGGACAAAAGGTCAATCACAACATTTTGAAATATTATGGAATAATGCCAGTCGGCCTCTCAATTTAAAACATGGTCTCGGATTCGGCACAGTAGGATCAGTCGACGATACAGGATTTTGCTTGGTTGTCACTTGCGAGCCTAATGAAGACTGCTTGGATGCTTCAGAAGATCTTGAAGATCTACCAATAGGAGATGTTCCGCCATAATTCGAAGAAGAAATTAAATCTTCAATAGACGAGTTAATGGAAGTTATCTTAGGTACTAGCGAAGAGCCTAGGCCGACCTTTGTTAGCTCCTTACTCAATAAAGAAGACTCCGAAGAGATAATCAAGCTATTGATGGAATTCAAGGAATTTTTTGCTTGGAGTTATGATGAAATGCCAGGATTAGCTCCAGAGGTCACAGTTCACAAGTTAGGAGTGGATCCCACCGCTGTTCCAGTTAGACAAGCCCCGAGAAGAATGCATCTAGAGATTGAACAACAAGTTATAGCAGAAGTTAAGAAGCTAATAGACGCTAAATTTGTCCATGAAGAACAATATCCAACTTGGTTAGCCAATGTGGTACCAGTCAGAAAGAAAAAGGGTCAGATCAAAACCTGCGTAGACTTCAGAGATTTAAATAAAGCATGTCCAAAGGATGAATTCCCACTACCAATTCCAGAATTGATGATCGACATTGCTTCAACACATGAAGTCTTCTCATTCATGGATGGATCTTCGGGATACAACCAGATAAAGATGGCACCAGAAGATGAAAAGCTTACAACCTTCAGAACGCCGATCGGGGTATACTGCTACACAGTGATGCTGTTTGGATTAAAGAACGCAGGAGCAACTTATCAAAGAGCAATGAAGAGGATTTTTGATGATCTCATTCACAACCAAGTCGAGTGCTACGTAGATGATGTGGTCATCAAAAGCAAACTAAAAGAAGATCACTTGTATGATTTGAGAATTGTTTTCGAGCGATTAAGACAATATAACCTTAAGATGAATTCCTTGAAATGCACCTTCGGCGTCACCTCTGGGAAATTCTTAGGATTTGTTGTTCGACATCGTGGAATTGAAATCGATCCGGAGAAGATTAAAGCTATCTTAGAAATGCCACCTCCTAAAACCTTGAAAAAATTACAATCCTTTCAAGGAAAATTGGCATATCTTCGACGCTTTATCTCGAATTTGTCAGGAAGGTGTCAGCCTTTTTCTGCTTTGGTTAAGAAGGATGTCAAGTTTACTTGGGACTCCAAATGTCAACAGGCCTTCGAGGACATTAAGCAATATTTATGACACCTCCTGTCTTAGCAGCCCCAGTCTCGGGTAGACCATTGATACTTTATACCACAGCATTAGACGACTCTCTCGGAGCCCTGTTAGCCCAGGTTAATGATGAGGGAAAAGAAAACGCACTCTACTACCTAAGCCGTCGTCTAATTCCAACAGAAATAAAGTATCCTACTATTGAGATGCACTGTTTGGCCCTGATCTTCACCGCACAGAAGCTCAGGCATTACATGCTTTCTCATAAGGTCAACCTTATTTTGATGTTTAATCCGTTGCATAATTTGATGACCCGACCGACGCTTTCCGGCAGACTTGCCAGGTGGTCAATGATACTATTGCAATTCGATATAACTTTCGTTCCTCTTCATGTCGTAAAGGGACAAGTCCTAGCAGACTTCCTTGCAGCATACCCTTTACCGACAAAATCGCCTCTCAACGACGATTTGCCAGACGAGCAGATAATGAGCCTAGAAGAACCTGATGATCAGCGTTGGGAACTGTACTTCGATGGAGCATCCTCAGCGCAGAAAGATAAAGAATCGCAAACGATAGTGCCCGGTAAGGTAGGAATCAAACTAATCTTTATAAAGCCGGAGCGGGGGATGTTAAGGTACTCCTACCACTTAACAGAGCCGTGTACAAACAATGAGGCAGAATACGAAGCCCTCATAACCGGATTGGAATTAACCATTCAGATGGGGATAACAGATATCAACATTTATGGAGATTCTCAGTTGATCATTCAACAGGTCGTCGGACAATACAAAATTCTAAAGCCATGACTCGAGCAGTACTTCTAGTATGCCATGAAACTGTTTGAGCAAATTCCAAATGTAACAATCTACAAGATTCCCAAGAGAGAAAATGCTCTCGTAGATGAGTTAGCTCGACTTGCAAAAGAATTTGCCTGCTTACATGATGAGTCAGTTGAAGTGTCAGTTCAGGGACGTCAGGTTCTCTCACAGCTCAACATGGATACAATACACAAATCAAAAAGAAAAGCAAAAGAAACAGTTACAGCAGTGACAAAAAATACAGAAGATTGGCGGCAACCACTGATAGACTACTTGCAAACAGGAAACCTATCGGATGATAAGTCGATAGCCCATCAAATCAAGAAAAGAACTCTGTCTTACGCATTAATAAACAACACGTTATACATAAGGTCTTTCGATCAGATGTGACTATGATGCCTGAGCAGGTTCGAGGCTCGTGAAATTGTTAAAGAAGTACACTCAGCACTTAGTGGCACTCATCAGTCGGGTCCGAAAATGAAAATGAAGATTAAAAGACTAGGGTACTACTGGCCCTCGATGATGACCGATTGCATGAAGATTGCCAAAAGTTTTCACCAGTGCCAAGTGCATGGAGTGGTTCTACATCAACCTCCAAATGTGCTACATCCGACAATCGTATAGTGGCCATTTGAGTGTTGGGGCACAGATATTATGGGTCCGATAGAGCCGCCTTCTTCAAGAGGACATTGCTTCATTCTTGCAACTACAGATTACTTTGCTAAGTGGGCAGAAGCAGTACTGCTCAGAGAAGTGAAAGCACATCACGTGCTACAATTCTTTAAGAATCAAGTCATCTACCATTTTGGAGTACTGCACAGAATCATTTCAGATAATGGGTCCGCGTTCAAGAGTACAAAGATCAACAATTTTGTCAGATGACACGGGATTGATTGGCGCTATTCAACAATCTACTACCCAAGAGTGAATGGCTTGGCAGAGGCTTTTAATAAAACTCTTATCCAAATCCTAAAGGAAAACTTTGGATGAAAACAAGAGAAATTAGCACGAGAAGTTGTTAGAAGCCTTATGGGCCTGCAGGACGACTTTCAGAACGCCCACCCAATCTACGCCTTACGCCTTAGTGTACGGGTCCGAGGCCGTTCTACCCTTAGAAGTTCAGTTTCCGTCTCTCAGAATTGCAGTTGCAAACAAAATCACTACGGAAGAGAATGCCAAACTACGACTAGAAGAGTTAGAAAGCATGGAAGGGAAACGACTTTCAGTGCAACAGAATTTGGAACTGTATCAAGCCAAGATGATCCAGGCCCATGATAAATTAGTCCGCCCAAGGACATTCAAAGTCAGTGACTTGGTTTTAGTTCTCAGAAGACCTATTCTTGCACATCGCAAGATAGGAGGTGAATTTGAACCAACATGTGAAGGGCCATTCGTGGTCGAGACAGTCTACTCAGGAGGTTCCTACCAGCTTGTAAATTGCTGTGGAGAGCGACCTATGCTTCCAATTAATGGACGATATTTAAAGAATTATTATGCAACCTGATGTTTCGAAGGATGAATCCTCATTCCTAGAAGCACAGTAATTACTTATGACTGGGTCCGAACCCAAAAATATAAAAAAATGGATGATAAGGAAAATCGTTAAAAAAATGTTAAAAAAAAAAAGAAAACATGTGAAATCGTGATAATAAAGTTTTTATTCTTCCTTTCAAATCGAGTCTCACTCTTGATCTTTTTCCTACTCCTATTTAAATTTAAAATAAACGAATAAAAGCTCTTCATTAATAAAAATATTATTTTTCTATTGTTCTTGTTCTTAGTACAGCCCCTGATTCTTTCTTTGTTTTTCACAGGGAAATGTCGAACGGGCAGTTGGTTCTGATTAAAAGAATTTCGAGCAAAGAACAAAGAAAAAATGAAAATAGACGAGAACTCTTTTTAAAAAAAAAATCTAAATGTCAAAATGAATTCTAAACTGATACGAACTCTAAATATTTTTGAAATTGAATCACCAAAACGAACAAAATGAATTTAAATCTCAATCTGAATCCTTCGATCTGAATCCTTCAATCTGAATCCTTCGATCTGAATCCTTCAATTATTCTTCAAAACAAAATCTATTTGAAACTCTTCTGAAATTCAAATCTTTTCCTTGACTTGTCACCAAGTCAAGTCTTTTCAACTTGGTACACTTACCAGTTCTTTTTAAATCTTTTGTCTGTGTGTTAGAGGATAGACTAGTTCTATTGACACGGAGCCACGAACTTTGTTCGATTTGGTTCCGATGGCATGAGATTGGGTCCCTCTTCATACAGATAAATCTTTGAGATTGGAACCAGTTTCCATTTCTCATTAAATCTTCGAGGTTTCCATTTCTCATTAAATCTTTGAGATTAGAACCAGTTTCAATTTCTCATTAAATCCTCGAGATTGGAACCAGTTTCCATTTCTCATTAAATCCTCAAAGATTGGAACCAGTTTCCATTTCTCATTAAATCCTCAAGATTGGAACCAGTTTCTATTTCTCATTAAATCTTCGAGATTAGAACCAGTTTCCATTTCTCATTAAATCTTCGAGATTGGAACCAGTTTTCATTTCTCATTAAATCCTTGAGAATTGGAACCAGTTTCCATTTCTCATTAAACCTTCGAGACTGGAACCAGATTCCAGTACTCTTTAAACCTTTGAGGCTGGAACCCAATTCCAGTTCTCTTTAAACTTTCAAATCAGTACCTCAATTCTGATTCTCATCCTTTTCAATTGATATTTAAACTTTGATTCTCACTCCGAGGCTGGTACGTAAATTTCAATTCTCTTTGCAGTCCCGAGGTTGGAACCTAGGTTCCAATTCTCATTTTAAATCCAGATTTCCTTGAATTGATTTTAAATTGAACCTTAATCGATATTGAAACTTAGAACAATCGAAATTTAAACTCAGACGTTAAAACTTGAAACAAAAAATGAAATGAAATCTAAATCAAATTTCCCCAGATCTTATGATCTGGAATTCACCTCCTTTTCTTTTCCCCAGCGAGAGTTCAGGGATCTCCAGTCTTGGAGATATACTCGATACTCCCCAGCAAAAATTTGTTTCTACTTTGTTCTAAGTGTGTCACTTAGATGTCTGTGTTGGTTTTGTTGATCTCTTCGGTCAACGCGAATACGCGTGGTGTGCTTGGTTAGCACACCACACCTATTGGGGGTCCATTTGTTGACCTCATTTTTGATATAAAATTTTCTTCTCTGGACTCCTTGAGGTTAGAGAGATTTAAGAAAAATACAAAATCCAGTTTTCAACTTTAATTTTATTTTATAATTAATGATCACTCCAAAAATCAAAATAATTATAATAAATAAAATAAAATTCTAAAAATTACCAAAATTGGTCCAAGTGGTCCTCCAGTCGGTAGAGAACATCTCATAATTTTCTTAAGTACGTAAACCTTACTTTGGTCATGTTGTTGAATTTTCCTTGAAATCCCTTATTTTTCACTAAAAATAATTATATAAATAAATTAAATTCAGAAAAATCACATTTTCTCCTCTAATGCCTTAATTGACGAAGTGAGTGAGGTGACATAAAAAATTTCAAGTTCATTTGAACTCAATTTAGTGAGTTATGAAATAAATAAGCCTAAAACGTCATAAAGGTAATTAAAGAATTTAAACCCTTTTATTAAAACTTTAGGTTTAATTAAAATAGAGGGTAAAATATTTTATTTTATCTTTCTTAGATAATTGAAACTTTGGGAAATTAAGAGGTTAGGAACCCATTAATCACTTTTATAAACCAAAAATGAAACTTTAATTATTTAAACAATTTAAATTTTGGAAGAATAATGAAAATTTGAATTATTAAAAATAGGGATATAATTTGAGAGGATATTAATCCTTTAATAAAGAAATCCCTAGATAAATCACTTCAATAATATTTAACTTTTAATTAAGATTAAAATGATAATCCAAACTAAGTAAATTAAAAATTAAAAATAAATAAATAAATAACCCTTAAATTAAAAAAAAAGTTCAAAATATTAAATAATTTAATAATTAAATTAAATTAAATTAAATTAAATTAAGTAAAAATTAAATTAAAATTAAAATTAAATTAAATTAACAATTTAACAATTAAGTTAAGCTAAATTAAAAATTATTTAAGTTAAATTAAATTAAATTAAATCAAATTTAAATTAAATTAAGTTAACATCATTCAATAATAAAAGTAAAATAAATATAAAATATTAAGATCACCTAAAGTATAAAGATTTAAACCAAAAATAATTTGAACACTATTCCAAACTTAAAATTATTAATTAGAACCTGATAATTAAATTAAATCACTTTAAATCTTTAACTCAAACTTTAAATTAAGAATGATTAAAATTCTCAACAAACCAACTTGCCTTTAAAGGCTTTAATTATTATAACTATTAAATAGAGTATTAAGTGAGATGTCACTTCATTCATCAGGTAATCAAATACCCAAGTTCACTGAGCAAGAGACAAAGCTTAACTAAACTTCTGGATGATTATTTCACATGTGCAACTGAATTTAATTGGACTCAAAATGATGTCGGAAGTATTGAAAAGATGTTTAGGACTCGTCCTAAGCACTTCCTCAAGATGACGGGATATTTTAGAAGAACAATTGAATTTAATTTTTCTTTGATGAAGAAAATCACCCATAAACAAAACACAAGAACCTAGACGTCATAGGAGATGACTAGTTATAGGACTAGGATCTTGGTAGACAACCAGAACCTTCCCTTAGCTTTACCTAGGTATTTCTTGAAATATTTAAATGCCCTAACACGTGTTTTAAGTGCAGCTTGGGATGACGGGAAGACCCTCTAGGTACACTTTTATTTCATTGCAATTTACTTACATGCACTGTACTTTACTTTTTCTTGCATGTTAAACAAGATTATTGCATGAAAATTAAAACCTTCTAGGATAGCCACAAAACTCAAACCAGAACTAAATTAAAAGTCACCACAAGATAAAATTCACCGCCACAATATTCCAAAATATAAAATAACTCGAATTTAATCACAAACAGAACAACAAAACTACAATTATAACTAAATTAAAATGTCTCGTTGAATTATCGGTAATACCTCAGATGATGTAACCCACGTGTTGCTAGCGGGATTTCCTACGGTCTAAATGAAAATGTAGAACTCATTCAGTTGAGTTTAGTAAATTCATTTGGACTAAGTGAATTCGATGAAAATAACGGTGTCAGGATGACGGAACCGTGGGATCGTAATCGGTTCTGTTTAAAAAACTTTAAGATTTATTTTAATTAAGATATTAAAAATATTCAGATTTTAAGATTTCTAAACTAAAATACTTCTCTCATCTCCTGATTTTCACCTTCTAAAACTAAACCTCTGCAACAACAAGGAGCTCGGAGCATGGTGGGCAGCACGACCATCGTCATCAGTAAAATGCAGATCTACTTCAACAGAACCTTTCTTAGAATTAAATAACCAAGCCATAGGATTTTGAGGTAGTTTGCCTAGTGTAACATAAATCCTCAACTTTTTGTTAGGCATTTGCATAATCATATTATGTAAATTAAGCCCTAATCGGTCTTAGGACTCCGAGGTAGTCGTTTAGTACGACATAAACCCTCATATCTTCTAGGCTGTTTATATGATCATGTCATACAAATATAAGTCCTAATTAAATAAAATTGGCAGGATTGCAACATTAAATAATTTTCCTAAATTGAAACCAAACCATAAGATAGTTTGGGAAGTTGCCAAGATTCTTCTTGGATCCTCAGCTTCTCCTACTTCTCTTCCTTTGGACTCCTAAAATAAACTGTTCCAAATTTAAGCTAATCCCTTTAGAAATTTCCAAAATCCAATTGTTTGAAAACCTTAAACTTTGAAATTCTTGAGAGCAAAACCTCTGATCATTATCGAAATTTTTCTTAAGTGATTCTCATCATTTAAGATGTCAATAACTGTAGGGGCTTGCCCTTATAGAGAACTTTAAGAACCCAGGTAATATAAACCCTGCTTAATTTCTTTATATTGAGCAGGGGAACTTGTTGGGTTATAAAATTGGTTCGCAGACAAAACGGATGTCACAAATCTTTTAGTTTATTTAACCGAGCCTCCTCGTCGAGCAGTGTGTCTATTCTTCGGGATAGATATACAGTTTGTGGTGTGGTGCTCGTTTATATAAACTATTTGGGATGTGAGATCGGTTTAATTTCATATCTTAAAATTTTTAAACTTAAAATTATTTTCAAAATTAAATACTACTTTCAAATTATATATATATATATTTAAATTAAATTTAAAATCTAAAATTCGCTTGATTTTTATTAAATTTTAAGGATATTATGCTTTAATGAAATGCTTTTTCGTGTTTTTGGATGTAGCTGATGCAAAAATGTTCAAGAAGGAGAAAAATATGAAAAAGGAGCAAAAAGAAGCAATAATAGAGCCAAAATGCAAAATTTTCGAAATTATTGGCCTGACACCTAGGCGCTAGAGTCCGGCGCCTAAGCGCCAGCTCGATACAGAAAACTGTTAAGTTTTTGACAACTTTTGGGCAGTTATTTTAACGGTGTAAGCGGTTATTGGACCTTCTAGAAGACTGGCAGTTGTTCCTGGTTTATAGGACATGTGATACAATGTATTTGGACGCTTCAAAACGGTTTTAATCGCGAAGAAGTGCGATCCAAAGTGAAGAGATGCGAAGAACTGGACGCAGTGTTCGACACCTAGGCGCCAGACTCTGGCGCCTAGGCGCAAACACACCTTCTAGAAGATTCATTGATTGTGGACACATTTTAAAGAGGTGCCTTGAGGCAACCCTTGAAGCCTATAAATAGGAGGGTATTCCTTCAGAGAAAATCACCCCATCTACCCTTCCCTATCTAGAGTCCTATCTAGAGAGAGAATTAGAGAGATCATATTAGGGCCACCTTTTTACTTCCCTTCATAAATTAGTGAGTTTATTTTAGAGTTTGAATTTAGAGTTTGAAAGAGTTGGTGCATCTGTAGTTCATTACGCTGTGGAGTCAAAAGGAATCAGAAGTTTAGTAGGAGAAACATCTAAGATAAGTATTTTTATTTTGATTCAAAGTTTATTTATTATGTTTTGTTATTTAATTTCAATGGTTCTGAGTAGTTACTTTACATTCTCCTTTAAATTATGAAAAGATAAATAAGATAATACAAAATTCGTCGGAGAATTAAAAATCATATATTTTCAAAACATTGTGATGATATTAATACCGATTCTTAATTTACTATTTAAATTGGCCATTTAAATTGTTAAAACCTGTTGAAGAGTTTTGAGACCTAGAAGGAGATGAATTCTTAACTTATAGATATCACATGAATCCTTGGGTAGTCGAAGGCCTTGTGCCGGTTATTCAAGGTGAAGTACAAATAAATAGGAAGATATTATATAATAGGCGTAGAATTGATAAGTTTTTAGAGTGATAGACTAAATTCTTGTGATTTGGTTTATAGAAAAGGGAAGGGGCACTAGTTGGGCCGACCATAGCCACCCTTGGACATCTAGTTGTATGAGCCTAGATTAACCCATTCTACTAACAATACATCCGGACCTGATCTATAGGCTAGCCAATGTTCTTTGCACCTGGATCAAAGGGTAAAGAATATAAATGCTTTTATTTGGCACAATAACATAAATTTATATTCTCCACGAATATTACCATTATCTTAGAAAATCTTGGATTAATTGAAAGGGAGAAAGTTTCTTTCTTATTGCTTTTTACATCAATTATTTTATTCATTCTTTATTATTGCATCTAATAAATTAAAGATTATAAAAGAAATACTTTAAAATAAAAATATTTATAAATCTATAACTCTCTCCTCGTGGGATTGATACTAGGGTATTTGTTTCAAAGCCCTATATTACTTGAAATGATACGTATACTTGCGTAGAACCCCTAGTGTGTAACGTATTTTCCATAAAATTATATTTATATACACTAGTCGCTATTATTATTTATAACATATATTTTTGAAAGCATTAATTAGTACGTTGATCTTCAGTGGACTTCGGGTCAAGTTTTGGCACCGTTGCCAGGGAAGAAGATTTTAGTACGCATATATTTATATCGGGTCAACCTTCTCACAAGTTAAACTAACAAAAGGCAAAAGTTATAACAAAGTTCAATTGTAAGAAAGAATCTTCCTCCTCTCCTCTTATAATATGATGATTTTTTGTGACATAGATCAGTGATGCAAATGTATTGTGCCAAATAGGAGTATTCCTATTCTTTACCCTTTTCCATGCACATAAAGAACATTGGTTAATCCTAAGTTTAGTCCCCAAATCCGTGGTTAGGCTGGTAGGATACTGGCTCTCACTCTAGAGTTCTCACTTCCCTTTCCTTGAAGGCTAGCTCTTGCTTTGGTTTTCCAAACCTTAGAACCAAATTGAGAATTTTAGCCTGTAACTCTGAAATGTCTAATCTACGCCCATCAAAGTACATTTCCTTATTTATCTGCACTCAACCCTCATGAACTACATCACTCATTCATGGACATTGAATGTGACCTTCACTTTTGTTATGGAACTCATAATCATTTCGGGACATATGTTTCCTAACATATTTTAACAATTTAATTTGTCATATCTAAAAACAAATGAAGTTCAAAGTGAAAAGGTCATCACAATTTTTCCATAATAAATCGGCACATCATTTTTATATCACAACATCAACACATCACATTTAAAGGAGGATGACAAAGAAATCTACTCAGAAATCATGAGGAAAAGATGACAAAACATGAATTTTATATATAAAAGCAACGTCATACAAACAGAGTAGAGAAAAGACAACTTATCTCAAACTCTTCCCCAAGAGAATCTCAAGGAATTACTTTGACTCCTCTTCTTTCTTCACAAAAATACATAATTCTCTCTTTAGATAAGTAAGGAAGAAGAAATCTCTCACTTTCCCTCTCCTTTTACACTCCTTAGAAGAGAACACACAAACCCTAAATTTCATAAACAAATCAAAAGACACTCACTCTTCACTCTCTCTACACTCTAAACTTTCTTCCCCTCTCTAAATTTGGCTCCAAAGTAGTTCAAATCCAGCCATAACTGGTTTCCCAAAATTTTCTTCAAGCAGCCCTCCAAAATCCAACTAAATACATTGAATATAGTTTGAATTCAGGATAGAGCCCGGTCCAGCATAGGATAGGGCACCGTTTGGTACTATTTTTCAGCCTTTTGGGTCTAACCTCTCTGTAAATTGGTGTGGTCCAGCGCTGGTGACAACGTCGTTCTGCGCTAGTTAAATAAATTGCACTTATGCCCCATTTTGCTCCAAATATGCTCCATTTCACTTCCTTTTGCTCCAAAGGCCTAAAATCATTGTACTTGCATGAAATCATGAAAAATATATCTCTTTAAAGTGCACTATCATAAAAAATAGGTATGAAATTGACAGTAAAATGCTATCAAATTTTCAGTGGATCATCGGCCATCGCTTCACGAATACAATATGGTCCCATTGTCGCTACATCAATGATTCAAGTATTATAGGGATGGAAAAGAGCATTGCATCAAGGGAGGCATACAATCGTTCTCAACACATGAAGCAGGCATCCACGAGGACGGAGCCTACCATGCTCCACCCAAAGAAAATAGTGTTTTCAAGTGAAATTATGCTAAATAAGGTTAAACATTCAAAAACATTGCAAGTATGGGACCATTCAGCTCCACTTCAACAATCTCCCACCACTCCAGTACAACGAGTTAGTGGAGGTTCTTTTAACCCATGCATCCGAGATCGAGGCCGGGGACGCGGGCAAGGAAGAACTCACCTGATTGTTGAACGGACGAGGATGACCATCAGCATTGCCATAGAATGGAAGCTCTGAGGAAGATAAATCTGACAAATAAATGATGATTATAAGCTAGAAGAATCCTTTGGTTGAGATCTCCTTGGACGAAATAGAGAAAAATATATATGAGTCGATGTACGATCAGATTAACCATTATGTTCAAGCCATGAGCCTAACTCCGATCTGACCTCAAAAGATTGGTAGTATGGAGGTCAAGGAATTCTGTAACGGTGGTTTCAAACTGATCATGTTTTACTGTGCTTTTCCCTCTACGTCTGAAACTTGTGTAAAACTGGATGAAATTGATTCTAATGAATTAATGGAATTACCTTTTGGTTACTTTTCTCCCTAAGTATAGAAATTGATTCAACAAGGTTACATGCCAAAGCAAATGTCAAAGAATAAGCTACAACTTTTTTAGAAATTGTGGAATACTAAAGGACGAGCTCTCAAATCGAAAGAAGAACTCCAATTTTGATACGATATGACCAGTCGATGACTCAGAATTATTCATGATTATTACTAGGTAGTTAGAAGAGAAATGCTACGATGTCAGAGATGGTTGCGAAGATCAGCTAATAAATGATGCTCTACCAAAATTTGAAGAAGTGATCAAGTCAACTGTCGATGAATTAAAGGAAATCAATCTTGGGACATAGGAGTACTCCCGACACAACTCCATAAGTTTGCTACTCAGTGACGAAGAATCCCAAATTTGATTAAGCTACTGTCAAAATTCATAGATTTCTTCGCTTGGAGCTATAATGAAATGCAAGATTTGTCTCCAAAAGTTGCAGTTTACCAACTCGAGGTGGATTAGAATATGACACCAGTGAAACACGCTTCCTGAAGAATGTGTCTCGATATAAAACAGCAAGTCACAACTGAGGTGAAGAAATTGATAGATGCTAACTTTGTGCGGGAAGAGAAATACCCCAAATGGTTAGCCAATGTTGTACCAATTAAGAAGAATAATGGAAAGATACAAGTATGTGTCAACTTTAGGAACTTAAACAAGACATGTTCAAAGGATGAATATTTATTACTGGTACCAAAGTTAATGGTGAACATTGCATCGATGCACGAGATTTTCTCGTTAATGGATGGATCTTCAGGTTACAACCAAATCAAGATGGCTCCATAAGATGCAACGATTACAACATTCTCAAATACATATTGGAATCTACTGCTACACCGTGATGCCTTTTAGTCTGAAGAACGCCGGAGCAACATACCAGTGAGCAATGACAAAGATCTTTGATATGCTCATTCACAACCAAGTGGAATGCTTCATAGATGACTTGGTCATCAATAACAAAATAAAGGAAAATCACCTGTATGATTTGAAGATCCTATTTGAACGATTATAGTAATATAATCTCAAAATGAATCCCTTAAATTGCGCCTTCGGTACTTCCTCAGAAAATTATAGGATTCATTGTTTTTCATCGGCAAATCGAGATTGACCAAGAGAAGATTAAAGCTATCTTGGAAATTCCTCCTCCTAGAGCCCTAAAAAAACTATGTTCTTTTGCAAGGTAAATTGATACACCTAAGATGCTTTATATCTAATCTGTCAAGAAGGTGTCTATCATTTTTAAATTTACTTTGAAAGGATACCAAGTTTGTTTGGGAGAGGCGTATCAAAGGGCTTTTCTAGAAATTACATGATATCTGACAACACCTTCTAATTTAGCAGCATCTATCCTGGGTAGACCGTTGATACTTTATACCGCGGCCTTAGATGAATCTCTCAGAGCCATACTAGCCCAAGTCAATGATGAGGGTAAAGAAAATGCACTCTACTATTTGAGTCGATGTATAATACTGGCAGAGGTAAAGTATCCTCCTATTAAGAAACATTGTCTAGCTTTGGTTGTCACCGCTCAAAAGCTCAGACACTACATGTTGTCTCATAAGGTCAACCTGATTTTAAAAGTTAATCCTTTGTAATATTTGATGACCTGACCAAAACTTTCCAGATGTTTAGCAAGGTGGTTGATGATTTTATTGCAATTTGATATAACTTTTGTACCCATTCGAGCTATCAAAGGGTAAATTTTGGCGGACTTCCTCGCAGCACACCAACTACCTATTGGGTCCCCTCTCAACGATGATTTAGCAGATGAACAGATAATGCAGGTGAAAGATTCCAATGCTCAACATTGGCAGATGTACTTCAATGGAGCTTCATCAGCAAGAAGAGAAAAAGGACAGCAAATAGCGATACTAGGCAAAGCAAGAATCAGTCTGATCTTCGAGATACTGGATCAGAGAATGTTAAGATTTTCCTACCAGCTAATAGAGCGGTGCACTAACAATAAAGTGGAGTATGAAAAACTGATAATGGGATTAGAATTGGTAATACTAATGGAAATAACAGACATTGCCATTTAAGGTGACTCCCAGCTCGTCATTTAGCAAGTGGCAGAACAATATAAGATTTTAAAGTCAAGATTAGAAGAATACCACCAGCATGCAATGAAGCTACTAGAGTAGATTCCCACCGTGATGTTCTATAGAATTCTCTGAGAAGAAAATACCTATGCAGATACTTTAGCTAAATTGGCTAAAGAATTTGCATGTCCGCAGGAAGATTCCATAAACAATACTTATGCAGATGCTACAATTCAAGGACGTCATGTGCTATCGCAGATCGTCCTCGAAACTTTACATAAATTAGGTAAAGGAGAAATAGCAGCTAAATTGCAGAAGATAAAGAAGAATGACACTAACCATTCGTAGAATACTTGTGAACAGAAAAACTGCAAAAGATAAATCAGTGGTGCGTCAGATTTAGAAGAGGGCAATGTCGTATGCCTTAATCAACAATGTCTTATGCGTAAGACCATTCGATTATACATGGTTGGGTTGTCTAAGTAAAGCAGAAGCACAGAAAATTTTCAAAGAAGTACATGCCAGATTGTGTGGTTCTCACCAGTCAGGCTCGAAAATGAAAATGAAAATTAGAAGACTCAGGTACAATTGCCAGCAACGATGACAGATTGTATGGATATAGCTAAGAAATTCCATCAGTGTCATGTGCATGGAGTGGTCTTGCACCACACTCTGAATGTTTTACAATCCACAGTTGCGTCGTGGCCATTCAAGTATTGGGGCACAAATATAGTGGGTTTGATAGACCCTCCATCCTCTAAAGGATACAGATTCATACTGGCAGTTATGGAGTATTTCTCCAAATAGGCAGAAGCAGTTCCATTACAAGAAGTCAAAGTGTAGCAGGTGCTACAGTTTTTCATGATCCAGATTGTCTACCATCTCAGTGCACCACGCAGGATCATTTTCAACAATGGGTCCGCCTTTAAGTGTACCAAGATCAACAACTTTGTTAGATGACATGGGATAGATTGGAGATACTCTAGAATCTACTAACCAAGGGAAAATGGATTGGCAGAAGCATTTAACAAGAAACTCATGCAAATTTTAAAGAACACACCATATGAGAACAAAAGAGGATGGCAAGAGAAATTACTGGAAGCCTTATGAGCATAAGAACAACAGTCAGAACACTGACGCAGTGTATGCCTTATGCACTCGTGTACGGATCAGAGACAATGCTTCCATTAGAGGTTTAGCTACCATCGCTTAGGATTGTTGTCACTGATCAAATTACTGCAGAAGAAAATGCCAAGCTCTGACTTGCAAAACTAAAAATTCTCGAAGGAATATGACTACTCACACATCAAAATTTGGAGTTTTACCAAGCGAAGATGATTCAAGCCCACCATAAATTGGTCCGCCTGAGGTCGTTCAAAGTTGGTGACCTTGTCCTCATTCTCAGAAGACTTATTTATGCACACTGTAAGATAGGTAGAAATTTTTAACTGACCTTGGAGGGACTATTCGTGGTAGAGAAAGTTTACTCTGGAGGAGATTACCAGTTGGTGGTTCCCAAGGAGAAAGGCTAATGTTGCCTATTAATGATCAATATTTAAAGAATTACTACACAAAATGATAAATTTGAAGGATGATGGTTGTTTTGAAATAGCAAGGTGGCAAGTGTCTGTGGCTGGGTTCAACATGAAAGAAATTTTGTAATAAAATCAAGCGAATTAAAATTTTTTTTTCTGTAAAATAAAATGTGCACCTTTAGAATTTTTTGTTCAAGTTTCAAGTTTTGTAAAAGTTAAATTAAAAAAGATAATTACATCTAAAATGAACTAAGTAATAATTTGTATTGTTCTTGTTTGTACATAGTACCACCTCACTTACATTTCTCCTATTTTATGTAGGAAAATGTCAGGAAGAAAGCTGGTTTCCACATTTAAAGATGGCTTAAATATACTGCTGAATGAAGAGAAGGCACCAGAGGGTGGTGTGATAAATTTTGTCTTAGACTTTGCCCAAGTCAATGTGGACTATGAAGACCTCTTAAAGGAATTAGTTAAACACGGAGAGGCTGCAGGCCTACACTTCATATTCAGGATCAGTCACAAAGAGGAAGAAGAGACATCAAAGCAGAATGATACCGGAGTATTTACAAATTCACACCTCCTGACAGTAAGAAATAAGCACATACCTTCAATGATCACTACGCCAAGTGGAGAGCTAGCTACTGTTGCTGTAGAGAGCGCTCCAAACATGCCACTGAGGCGTAACCTAAGAAGAAAAGCTAATCTCCGCAAGTGCAGAGCCTTGCATAGGTTGGATAGGAGACAACTAAGGAGATAGCTGTAGAGATTACACTAATTTCTGAAGAAGATAATTATGATCTAGAAATGAAACATACCTCTATCAGTCCACCTGCTATAGGAACTGAGATAGAATTTTGTTCAGAGCCTATGCCATCATGGGATCCACTTGAGGAGATCTTCACCGGGTGCTCGACATGCAACTTGGGTTTACCCAGGTAGCCGTCAGCTGCGCAAGCATTTTCAAAATGTCCAGACTGCAATGTTTTGCTGTTGGAGAAGTATGGGTCCTTCGAGGAAAATGCAGTTGCCTCAATGTTCTTAAGAAGCAGAGAACACCCTGACATAGAGCCATATGTACCACAGTTCGTGGATTCCCGATGACAGCAGACAGTCCTAGACAATGCAATGGCTAAAATATGAAGGGTCAGAAAGATTCAAACATTACGAGGAGATCCAAGAAATGTTTGTCGACATCCTTGGGAGCCTCGAGCTATATACTGATGTATTCTTAAAAATTGATGAAAGTAAGATCCTAAATTTTGTTTTTGCTCTCCGAGACTTAGGTAGGGCAGGCCGACTGAGGGAGAGGAAGTGCTTAGAGTTGTAGAAATGGAGAAGAGTAAAGGGCAGGGTCACAATTTAGTGTGGTTTCAGCTATAACTTTACAAAAGACAGAGAAGGAAATGACGTGGGGATTTTGCAAAACGATGAAGTGGATCCTATGCCATCCCCGATAAAGAAAATGACCAAGAGAATGGTGGACTGGCACATACTGCCTGCAGACTGTATTCTGAGCAGCAGCATTACTAATATTTATGAGGAGGGAGATTGTAATCCCCCTCATATCGACTACCACAATTTTGTCAGAACATTCTGCACAGTCTCATTCATGAGCGAGAGCAATATCCTATTCAGATGAGAAATAAAAATTGTTGGACCTGAAGAGTTCAGAGGCTCCGTGAAGATACCACTACCATTTGGATCAGTTTTGATATTAAAAGGAAATAGAGCAGATTTGTCAAAGCATTGCATACCTGGAGTTGCACAGCCCAGAGTCTCAGTCACCTTTCGCATAATGAATGAAGACAAAGCGTCATATGGATATGAGGCAGACCCATACTTGGAGGGTCTCCGAACACTGGAGTTATGAGATAGCTGTACCTCTAAGTTTTCACGAGGGGACTTTTGTCCCAGAGCAAAACTTACAAGGTTAGCTTGATCACAGGGTAACCTCGAAGGACATACATTCACTACTTTTGGAGACAGAATACAACATATGATTTTTTCAGTTGCTACTCAGTTGTATTTCCTATATTTTGATGATCGTCAGCCTACAATCAATTGTACTACGTTTCAACAAGAAGTTAATGAAGATGTTTTTGTTGCAAAGTAGAGTGTGTTCTTGGAATGTACTTCTAATTGCACTATGGATGAAAAGCCGCGGGACTGTATGCGAGTTCCAAAATATAATGAACAAAGAATAATATAAAAAGAAAGAGAACTTCAAAATAAATGAAATTAGAATAAATAATGAAAATGAAATCAAAATCAAAGATGAAAATGAAATCTAAGAAACTGAAATCAAAAAAATTCTCTTAAGAAAAGAAAAGTGATATATGAATGAAAAGAAAATGCATAAGAAATAAATATACATATAAGTTTTTCAATCATCTGGAGTGTCTCGCTCGTTACACAAGTATAATTTCTATGTACACCTCTTAAATCTCATGTTCAAATTCACTGAAATATTTCACAAGATTCCACAAATCTCTATAAATCTCCACAAGTTTCCGCAAATCTTCATAAATCTCCACAAAATTCAATAGAAACTCTGCAATTCATCTAAATTCATTCAAAATATCCACAAATTTCCATAAATTTCTACATTCCCTTTCCACAAGTTTTCCACCCTTCATAAATTCTAGAATTAGTGCAAGGTTGTTGGATTCCATCTAAATGTTCCATAAATATCCACATTCTCTTTCCACAAATTTTTCGCCCTCCATAAAATCCAGGGTCAATGCAAGGTTGTTCGATTCCTTCTACATGTCTCAAAATTTCCACATTCCATTTCCACAAAATTTTCCACCCTCCATAAATTCCAGGGTCAATGCAAGGTCGTCTGATTCCTTCAAAAATTCCCTAAATTTCCACATTCCATTTCCAAAAATTTTTCACCCTCCATAAATTCCAGGATCGGTGCAAGGTCATCTGATTCCTTCTACATGTTCCATAATTTTCCACATTCTCTTTTTCCCTTTCCACACCCATCCTTAAATTCTAGGATCGGTGCAACGTGTTCCGATTCTTTCTAAATTTCCCTAAATTTCTACATTCCCTTTCCACAAGTTCTCTGCTATCCATAGATTCCAGGATCGGAGCAAGGTCATTCGATTCCATCTAAATTTCCTTAAATTTCTATATTCCATTACTACAAGTTTTCAACCCTCCATAAATTCTAGGATCGGTTAAAGGTTGTCTGATTTTTCTAGAATTCCCTAAATTTCTACATTCCATTTCCACAAGTTTTCCACCCTCCATAAATTTAGGATCACTGCAAGGTCATCTGATTCCTTCTAAATTTCTCTAGATTTCCACATTCCACATCCATAAGTTTTCCACCCTCCATAAATTCCATGGTCGGTGCAAGGTCGTCCAACTTCTTCAAATTATGCAAATTCTCAACATTCATGATATTTCAAAGATTGCTACCTATAGTGCATTTCTTATTTTCGAGACTTGTACGTAAATTCATGTTCTCATCGTTCAAGGTCAGTGCCTAAATTTTTATTCCCTTCCTTCTATATTGGTTCTTAAAATCCGATTCTCATTTTCGAGACTGGTACATAAATTCCAGTTCTCATCCTTTGGGGTCAATACCTAAATTTTGATTCCCTTCCTTTGAATATGGTACCTAAATTTTGGTCCATATTTCCGAGACTGGTACCTAAATTCTAGTTCTCTTCCTTCTGGGTCAATACCAAAATTCTGATCCCCTTCCTTCAAGATCGACCTAAATTCGGATTACCATTTCAGAGACTGGTACGTAAATTCTAGTTCTCATCCTTCGGGTCAGTACCTAAGCTCTGATTCCCAACCTTCGAGGTCGATACCTAAATTCTGACTCTTCTCTTACGCTCGCAAGTTTAAATCTCCCAATGAAATTAAAATTCTTAAATCAAGTAATATTTCATAAATAAAAAATCTATAAACTCAAATTCCCTTAAGTTCAAAGTTCAAAATCAAATTCAAATTTAGAATAAAAACAAAATTCATATGAAAATCCAAAATCCAAAATCTAAATCTGAAATCAAATTCCAATTCAAAGTTTCAAAATCGAATAGGATCAGACTCCCTTCAGAATGTGGAAGCTTTAAATTTATAACACCATTATGAAGGTGTTCCAGCTGCTTTCCCCAACGTGAGTTCCAAGGTTTTGAAGGTTTCTACCAGATAATCCTCAGCGGATACTTTCTTGTTGAATTCTATGTTACGTTTTGATTCGGTTGGCTTGGATAGTTGTGTTGGTTTTGTTGATCTCGTCGGTCAACACCAATACATGCAGTGTGCTTGTCCAGCACACCGCCAATTGGGGGTGCATTTGTTGACCTCACTTTTATTGAGGTCTAGTCATTCTTTAGAAACCTAGGGTCTAGTTAGAGGACATTCCTGGTGACTATCTTAGAAGACTAGTGATAGAGCCCTCCTCCCTTAGAAATTCAAACTGCTGCTTTTCTTCACTTGGAGTTTCATATACTTAAGGCTAACCTCTAGCACTTAGTAGGATTAGCCTAATCATAAGGAAGCTCAAGGGGAGTCCCTTATAGGATGCTCAAGCCTTAGGGAAAACCCTGGGTGGTCTGGTGTGGGTCATGCTCACACACACACCCACACCTAAACTCTATACGTACACTCACTACCCCAAACCCTGAACCAAACTTCCCCAAACTTCGTCCCCTACTCTTTTGGATACTCATGCAGGTGTTTCCCCCAAGCCCTAAGCCTATAGCTAATGTAGCTAGGACCAGCACATCGAGGATCCAGAATGGGATGTCCCTTGGTCTCATGGTTCAAGTAGGCCAAAATTGGTCTCATGGCTCTAGTAGGTTAACAGAGTATTCCGCTTAACACTAAACTCTTCCAAATTACCTATATTGCCTAGAAACCCTAATTACTCTCCAAGAAATCTCAAAGTTACCCAAATTATCAAATTCTCTTCTAAAATCTTTTCAAAAGACTCCTCGCCACCAAAATTGACCAAAATACTCTAAATTGATCAAATTTCGCAAATAGCCTCGATACTAGCCAAAATTACCAAAATACCCCAAATGACCTAGGATTTGCAAAAATTCCAAAATTTCCCAAAAATTCCAAAATCATTCCAAAAATTCCTAAAATCAATTAAAACTACCACATTGAGCCCAATTTGACCAAATTAACCATTTTGACCCAAATCCTCAAATTGCCCCTAAAGGCAAAAAATGCACAAATCACCCCCAACGTCCACCTAATCAACCTTATTTTCACCCAATTTAAATCTCAAACAAAAATTCATCATGTATAATCTCAATCTAAATCAAATCCAGGTCCAATTGAAAAACTTTTAAAGCCCAATTTCAACCCAAATCAAAAAGCCCCAATTTTGACCATATGACCAAATTCCTCCAAATTGAACCCCATAGCCAAGTCAATTTCCCCAAAATTGAATTCTAAACTCTTCCTAACATTCCTACAAACAAAATTGATCAACCAATTGACCCACATTTGTACTCAAGCCTCACCCAAATCTTACCTAAGCTAAAATACCCAATTTTGACCCAAATTAGCCACATACCTAAATGTCACCAAATTGAACCTCGTAATCTAAAAACTTCCAACCAATATGTTCACAGCTTTTCATAACATTCTTCTAAACCAAATTGAACCATTAATTGGATCAAAATCAAGCCCAAACCCAACATAGCCAAAGCTTGTCCACCTTGCCCAAAATTTGAACCAAGACCCAGTGTCACCCAAACTAGCCAAATCGACCAAGCCAATCAAGATCCACCTAGCCCAAACTAAATGAGCCATGGACCAAGGGTCCCTTAAATTAGGGGATCTTCTCCCATTTTTGGCTAAACTAAAGGCAGATCCCTACCGACTACCATAAAGCCTTGATGCTAATCACCATTAAGACCCACTGAGCTCTCTGACCGCCCTAGCCACCAGCTTCACCTTGCTCGGCCTGCCTAGTCGCCGAAGGAGCCAATAGAAAGAGAGACCTCCATGAACAAAACCCAATTACACCCCCTGATATGTCTCACCTTGATTGGTCAACTGCACCTCTCTGCCCTCCCCCGAAGCACTTGAGCACACCCACTGACCAGCCATGGCTGGAAATCTAAGACGTTCTATGTAACTATCACCCTCTCACGGCCAAAAGGAGAGTGTGCAAAAAACCTTAGGGAGACTCTGACCAATTGTTTTCAGAGATTCTCCAAATCCTCTTAAGTTTAATCCCCTTTCTCTCAGCCACCCAAAGCCACCTCCTCAGATGAATTACTTCACTGGAATTTACTCTGAAACCAGGAAATCTCTGTCACTCCACCACAGTGCACCAAACTTTAAATTGATTTGCTCCTCACCATCCCCTAAACAAATGAAGATGATCCCCCACAGATGCCCCATTACAGAGGCTCTCCAACAGACTTCCATTAGACCTGAAATCTCCTCGTGATTAAGTTCTGGTGCAGAACTAATAAGAGATCAAATTGGTGCTTGCAGGAGCTTCGCGAGGTCATAAAGAATGTGTAAAATCAATCTGATTGAGGCTACACCTCTCAGAGTAAGGTATTGAACACTCACCCTAAACTGCTCTTATTTTCAATGTTCATGATGATACACTATACTTCATACTGTATAAACCATATAAATGTGATCGTTTAGGCTAGATGTGTCTATAGGAACAAATCTGAGGTGAATTGGTTGAGTCTAATAAGTGATCTTATGGTTAGAAGCTAGACAACTCACGGGATACACCAGGTGAAGATAATGAAGGAGTCGTATGATTGCATCTGTATCGGATAGATGGCGCTGATGCAGTCGAACAAGTGATTGGACCATAAAGTGCGGGTTGAGTGAGTACCTACATGGATGGAGATGTCAAATGGCTGAGTGTCGAGTAGCAATTCAGAGTCGCCATAGGTTTGCGTAGCGCTGAATGGGTTAAATAGGAAATTATGAATTTTTTATTTATTTTAAATCATGAAACATTAAAAATCCATAAGTTGGTGTAGAAAATCTGAAAGAAAAATTAAAAATATAGAAAACCTTTTTAAGTCATAACTTATCATAAAAATTTCACCATGGCATGAGGTTTGAGGGTTTAAAGGCTCTGCGGTTAGGGACCTTCCCTTATTTTTTATGGTCAGGGGGATCTCTATCTAGAGATCCCTAATTTTCATGTTAATCCCCTCTATTTTGGTATAAAAATTATAATAATGAAAATATAAAAAAAAAATAAAATGTTTATTTTGCTGGGTTGACTGTGGTCAGAGGACCCTGAGAAGAATATCAAATGGGTTTAAATAATTAATAATGGCACTAATAGTAATTAACTCATTAAAATCATTTAAAAATTAATTAATTAAAATATAAACGGATAAATCATAAAAATCACTCCATACTGTGAATAATAAACAGAGGAGCTCCTTATAAAAAATTGGAGTCAACTGGAATTAATTTACCCACTAAAATGGATTTTTCAAGTTAAATGGTGTTTTGTCATTAAAATAATAGTAACAATTAAAATATAAGTAAAAAATTCATAAAATTGATTTTAGTAGCTCCTAGTGACTAGAGAAACTTAGGAAAAATAAAATTGGAATTAAAATAAATATTTCAAGATTAAGCTTTTTTTTAACAATTAAATAATTAAAAATAATTAAAAAATAATTTAAAAACAATAAAAAACACAAAAATGTAAAATTACACCAAAATGTTACATTTGGTCTCTTGATCACTTTGGAGCAATTGATATAATTTTCTTAACTTTTTAAAAAAAGATATTAACTGTTAAATACTTAAATTGAATTTTCCTAAACTTTCCACTAAAATAATTCTAATAATTAAAATATAATTCACAAATATATAAATTTGGTACTCTGGGTTCCTTAACTTCAGCGAGATTTAGGAAAAAAATATAAAACTTGATTTTCAATTTAAATAATAGTTTATATTGAATTAATACTAAAAACCAATAATTATAATAATTACAATAAAACTAAATAAATAATGAAAATTGGTCTAAGTGTTCCTTTGACCAAGTGGAACCTCCAAAAGTTTTCTTAAGGACAAATAATTTTTTTGGTTAAGTCCTTGAATTTACATTGAAAACCCTATTTTTGCATTTAAATAATTAAATAAAATTATATAAATTTAGAAAAATCACATTTTATCCTCTGATATTTTATTTAACTCATAAGTGGAGTACATAAAAATTCTGAAGTCATTTGAGTTAAATTTAATGAATTATGAAGTAATAAGGCCTTTAGGGGCAAAATAGTAATTATGGAATATAGGACCTAATTAATATTTTGGCCTCATCAAAGAGTAAATGGTTAATGAAAGATCATAAATTGACTTGTTCAGAAGATTGAAACCTAGGGGCTTAAGTTGAAGAAAGCGATTTCTCACCATCCTACAATAAAGGTAAAATTATAATTTCCTTAAATATTATAATTTTGAAGTTAATTAATATTAAATAACACTAAGGTGAGTGGTTTGATCATTGAAGATAATAATTCACAAATTTTGAACCTCTATCTAATGGTTTAGTGTTAATCAATGGTTCAAATTGGATCAAATAATATGTAACCTAATATTTCTAAAATTGTAAATTTACCCATTAAGTTTTAAGAGTTTAGTAATGAGCTAAGCTTAATCTTGATTGGACTAATTAGGTTTGGAAAAGGAAATATAATCAACTTCAAACATCTTTGAAACACTACAAGCCTAACTCTAAATAAATTGGCTAAAATTCTTGCCAAGTCAATTTTCCCTCAGAAGGCCTCCACCCACATAATTCATAATTAAAATGTCAAATGATGATGACCCCACTTAAAAGAAAAATCAAAACATTAAGGTTCACTGAACATAAGAGTACAATGCAGATGAATTATTTAGCAATATAATAAGTTCAAATGAGCTCGAGATAATTCAAGAGGGTTATGAAATGTCTAGGATGTTCCCCAGATCTTTTCACAAGTCTTCTGGATATCTTGAAGGGTAACTGGAGTTATTATACTTTGTTAAAGAAAGGCATCCTCTACATGAAGAAATAGGGACTCACTAAGTTATGACTCAGTAGGCATGCTTTAAACCCATACTTCCTGCTTTTCTTTCATGCAATTTTGATTTCCTGTAAAATTATATATACAATGCTAAAAGCTAATCTTTCAGCTAGAATGTGAGAAGAGGACTGGTACACTTTTACAATTTAAAGTACATTACTTTACCATAATTTCCTTCCCTGCAGTTACTTCACTACACTGTCTTGTTTATAAACTTTTATGTTAAAATAGAAACTTTTAGGTTAGTCAAAAAATCAATACTCAAAATCAAAAACCATTCCCAAAAAATAAAAATATTAAACAACTTAAAATTTAACATAAACAAAACAAAAGTTTATAATTGTAACTAAATTAAAATGACTCTTTGGATGATCTGGAATCCCTCAGATGAGGCAACCTACGGCTGCTAATGAGATTTCCCATGGTCTAGATGAAAGTACATAATTCATTTATTTGACTTTTGGTAAATTCATCTGGACTACGTGAATCCGAAGAAAATAGTGGCGACAGAAAGAGGGACCCGTGGGATCCTAACCGGTGTCGCTATAATCAACTTAACTTTCCCCTTTTAATAAATGTGACATTAAAACTTGACACATTAGAAAACTTGAACTCTAAAACATGATACTTATCTCTAGCTCTTAAATTTGACAATTCTAAAACTTAACCTGCTGTAAAAATAAGCTTGGAGCATACACCGTGCCCAACACGATTAGGACATGCAGATGAACATTTTCGAGAGTGAAAGGGAGTCAAAAATAGCAAATCCTCCCTAGAAATAAATAACAAGCCATAGGACTTTGAGGTAGTTCATCTAGTACGACATAAACCATCACTTTATCTCTTTAGGGCTTTGCATCTCGTGAAATATAGCTCCTAACTCATGTCGGCATATTTTTAGGTTGAGTGTCGTATTTTAAAAAGGGGTCGCCTAACAGAAGTTGTCGGCGAATTTTAAATTTAAATATAGATATAATTTAGAAAGTAATATTTGATTTTGAAAATAATTTTAAATTTGAAGATTTTAAGATATGAAATCAAACCGATCTCACATCCCAAATAGTTTATATAAACGAGCACCGCACCGCAAACCGTGTATCTATCCCTAAGGATAGACACACCGCTTGACGGTGGGGCTCGGTTAAATAAACTAGAAGATTTCGTGATATCCGTTTGGTCCGCGAACCAATTTTATAAGCCGACAAATTCCCCGTTTAATATGAAAACATTAAACGGGGTTTATATTACCCGGGTTCTTAAAGTTCCCTATAAGGGCAAGCCCCTATAGTTAATTACATCTTAAGTGACGGAAATCACCTAAGAAAACTCTCGATAATAATCAGTAGTTCTGCTCTCAAGAATTTCAAAGTTTAAGTTTTCAAAGGATTGAATTTTTGAAATTTCAAAAGGGATTAGCTCAAATTTGGAACATTTTATTTCGGAAATTCAAAGGAAGAAAAGTAGGAGAAATTACGGATTCGAAGTGAACTTCGATAATCTCCCGACTATCCTATTGTTTGGCTTGGATTTAGGAAAGTCCTAATGTTTATTTAATGTTTTAATCTTGCCAATTTTAGTTAATTAGGGCTTATATTTATATGATAGAATCATACAAATTGCCTATAAGATATGAGGGTTTATGTCGTATCGGACGACTACCTCGTAATCCTAAGACCGGTTAGGGCTTAATTTGCAATGCAAATGCCTAACGAAGAGTTGAGGATTTATGTTGCACTAGGCAAACTACCTCGAAGTCCTATGGCTTTGTTGTTTAATTCTAGGAAACTTTTGTTGATGTAGGTTCAAGTTTTGCTGACGACGATGGCCATGCTGCCCACCATGCTCCGAGCTCCTTGTTGTTGCAGAGGTTTAGTTTTAGAAGTCATAAATCAGGAGATGAGAGAAGTGTTTGGTTTAGAGAAGTCTTAATTTCCAAGTGTTTTTTGTGTTTTAATTAAAACAAATCTTAAAGTTGATTATAACGACACGGCTAAGATCCCACTGTTCCATCCTTCCGGCATCATTATTTTTATCGGATTCACTTAGTCCGGATGAATTTGCTAAACTCGACTTGAATGAGTTCCACACTTTCATTTAGACCGTGGGAAATCCCGTTAGCAACACGTAGGTTACATCATCCGAGGTATTCCCGATCATCCAACAGGACGTTTTAATTTAGTTGTAATTGTAGTTTTGTGTTCCGTTTGTGATTAAATTTTGAGTTGTCTTATATTTTGAAATGTCGTGGAGGTGAATTTTATCTTGTAGTGTCTTTTAATTTAGTTATGGGTTTCAGTTTTGGTTTCTGTCCTAAAGGTGTCGGTTTTCATGCAACTGTTGTTTATCATGCAAGAAAAATAAAGTGCATTTGCAATAAAATAAACTGCAATAAAATAAAAGCGTACCCGGAGGGTCTTCCCGTCATCCCAAGCCGCACTTAAAACACAGTTAGAATATTTAAGCAAGTTCCTAGGTAAAGCTAAGGGAAAGGTTTTGGTTTTCTACCAAGTTCCTAATCCTATAACTAGTCATTTCCTATGACGTCTAGGTTCTTTGTGTTTTTTGGTTTGAAGACGATTTTCTTCATCAAAGAACAACTAAGTTCAATTGTTCTTATAAATATCCTAACATATTGAGGAAGTGCTTAAGAAGAATCTTAAACATCTTTTCAATATTTCTAGGATTGTTTTAAGTCCAAGAGAATTTAATTATGTAAATGAATCAATCGTCCGAGGTTTTCAATTTTTGTTAACTTGCTCAGTGAACTAGGACATTTGAATGTCCTATAAGTGAAGTAACATTTCATTTAATATTCTGTTTAGGAGTTATGATAACTAAAGCTCCTAGGGCAAAATGATACTTAATGATTTGTGATGCAAATTTGAGTTCAAATTAATAATTTAAGTTTGGAATAGTGTTCAAGTTATTTTAGATTTATTTTTGAGTTCTTTATGTCTTAGGTGATGTTATTTAATTCAACTTAATTTAATTTAATTTAATTTAATTTAATTTAATTCAATTTAATTCAATTTAGTTTGATTTGATTTAATTCAATTCAATTTAGTTTGATTTGATTTAATTTTTAATTTATTTTAATTTAATTTAATTTAATTTAATTTAATTTAATTTAATTTATTTAATTTAATTTAATTAATTTAATTTAATTTAATTTTATTTATTTAATTTAATTTATTTAATTCATTTAATTTAATTTAATTTGTTTATTTAATTTAATTTAATTTAATTTAATTTAATTCAACTTTTAATCTTAATTTAATTTAATTTAATTTAATTGAAAATTTTTTTTGAAAGAGTTTAATGATTTAATTTTAGTTTAATGATTAAGTCTTTTAATATTTTAAATTTGAGTTATCATTTTAATTAAGAGTTGAATATTAATGAGATGATTAATTTAGGGATTTTTAAATTAAAGAATAAATCTCTTCCTAATAATATCCCTATTTTAATAATTCCAATTTTATTATTCTTCCAAATTCAATTAATTATTTTATTAAGGTTTATTTTAATTATTTTTAAATTGTTTAGTAGGTTTCTACCCTTTAATTATTTAAATTTCAATCATCCAAATCAGATTAGGATCAGATATTTTACTTGTTAAAAATTTTTATTAAACCTAAAGTTTTAATTAAGGGTTAAAATTTTAATTACCATTTTGCCTCTTTAAGCCTAATAATTTCATAACTCACTAAATTGGATTCAAATGAACTTGAAATTTTTATGTGACTTCACTTATGTGTCAATAAAGACATGAGAGGAGAAAATGTGATTTTTCTGTATTTAATTTATTTATATAATTATTTTTTAGTAGAAAATAGAAATTTCCAAGGAAAATTCAATAACATGACCAAGGGAAAGTTTCTGTCCTTAAGAAAATTAGGGGACATTCCTAATGACCAGAGGACCACTTGGACCAAATTTTGTAATTTTTTGAATTATATTTTATTTATTAGAATTATTTTAAGTTCTGGAGTATTAATTAATTTAAAAATAAAATAAATGTTGAAAAATAAATTTTATAATTTTTAAAATTCTCTCTGATATCAAGGATTCCAGAGAACCAAACTTTACAATTTTCTGATTTTTCTTTGATTTATTATAATTATTTTGGTGAAAATGCTAGAAAATACATTTTTTAATTTTAAAATTACCCTAGAGCTTTAAAAATTAATATCTCACTAAATAGACCTAGGAAAAATATGGGACTTGTTCCTAAGTGATTAAAATTCAAAATATGACATTTTGGTGAATTTTATTATTTTTGTGATTTTTATTATTTTTTAATTATTAAAAATATTAAAATAATATTAAAAATCAACTTTTTTAGAAAATTGAAATTTTAATTTTCTTAAACTCCCTGATATCAGAGAGACTCCAAAACCAATTTGGTGAATTTTTGAAAGATATTTTGAAAGTTATGAATTTTTTAAAGTTTAAAATGACTAAGTGGCTTAATTACCCCAATTAGTGGGGCTAACCAAATCCAATTGACCTCAAATTTTTATGGTGGGTTCCTCTAATCCTAAAGGTCAGTGGAGAATTGATTTCAAGTCAATTTGATTTATGGTTAACTCTAATTAATTAGAGACCTATTTTGGGTGTTTAAGCCAATTAGGGTTAATCTAAGTGAATTTACCCAAATCCTATTTTTCCTAGGGTTCTCTGGTCATAAGGAACATCACCAAATTTTCCTAAAATTTATTTCACAACATGCTAATTTTTGAAATTAAAAAACTTAAAACAACAACATGCATTTGAAAAATCAATAACTTTTCACGAGAGATAGCCTCTCGACCTTGGAAAATTCAGGGAATGTCCCTAAGTTCGGAGGCTTCAAAAGCCCTATAGTCTCATGCCATGGTGAATTGTGTGAATGCATGGAGAATTAAAATAATGCAGGGAGTAAATAATTAATTAAAAATAAAATACCTGGACAAAATTAATTAATTTCTTTTCCACATTATTCTCCTCTGTTCACCGAGCAAGAGGGTATTTTTATTTTATTTTTATGATTTTCCTACACAAAGTTATGAATTTTCCAAGTTTAGGGAATTTAAATAAATAGGAAAATACCCTATTTTTCTATTTATCCACGCGGCGCCGACGAAACATCGGCAGACTCCGAAGGGCCGCGTGGCGCGCTTCTATTCGACGCCGCCGCTTGAGTCGGCGCTCCCGGGACCCGCCGTATCGCTCCGTCTTCCGGTCCGACGCGATCCCGGCCGTCCGTCCGCGCGTGTATTAAATGGACGCGCATCCGTTCATCGTCCCCAAGTGTCCTCACCCGAGAGCCGTCCACACTAAATCCTTAATATCTCACTCGATACTCAATGGATTTTCATGTTCTTATGCTCTCATGGATTCGTCTTGAAGAGACGAACACATCTATACGGTTATCATGCATTGAAATTAAAGCATTTGAAATGGAGAATCTCCGGAAGCTCGGGATGAAGAATTAACTCATACCTTAGCTGCGAGAGGTGAAGCCTCGATCGGAGATGCTTGGCACGTTCGTTGGAGATGCGGGAGGCTAGGGATGAAGCCCGGGGATGTGGTGAATTGCCTAGGTGTGATTTCCACCAAAGCCGATCACAACCTTTGGAGTCCGGAACAACTCGGGTGGCTCCGGAGATGGGGCTTTTGCTGGTGGACACCTTCCCTCGGTCCGGTGAAGGTGTAGAACCAATCAATTTTGGGATTGGTCCACCGTGGAGAAGTGTCCTGGTTTTGGGTGGAACTTCAACTCGAAATTGAGCTCACGAGAGAAGAAATGGCAGGGGGATCTCACTGGGGATCAAGTGCTCGTGTGTGGGGAGGAGTCCGGAACAATTTTGGCGCAGTTTCAAGAAGGTTCGGTTCGAGCACCTCTCATGGCCGAGAAGGTGAGGGGTTTAAATAGGAGAGGCCTGGAGGGCTTCCCGTGGAGAGTTAAGGGTCGGGATCACTCGCTCATGGCAAGTGAAGAACAGTACTGCAATGGCCACTGGGCATGGGGCGACTCGACAGGTGAGAATTCCAAGCTTGGATTGACTTGGACCTCTCGGCCATGGAGTTTTCCGGCGATCGGGGTGGCCGGCCGGCGAGCAAGGGTCACCCTCGTGGTCGGTGGGTCGTGGTCGGGTGTTTGTGCAAGCAATCGGCAAATGCCAAGTGTAAAGAGCTTGGATTGAAATGGAATGGGGGAAGACCATTTTGGATCTAAATGGGTCAACTCACCCATTTGGGCTTGGTGCACCCCTCAAGGTGGCTTTGGGTCTGTGGGGGATCAAAGGGATCACTGGTTTGGCATGGAGAAGTCTCCATCCAAATATATTTGGATTAAATTTAGTTTTAGGTGAATCATGATTAAGGCTAATGAGCTTTAGGGATTAAGGAAAGGGGCCCTCCTTCCTACCCAATATGGTATGGTGACATGTAAAGAGGCTCTCATGGCTTCCATGTGGCTCATGCATGGCTTCATGGCTCACCTTTGGCTTGGGGAAAGCTTGGTCAATTTCATGAAAATGGATTATAGGAATTTTTTGGTAATTTGATGGAAATTTGTATGGAACTTGATTTGGAATGATTTGATGATGAATTTAGGACTTAGGTATTGAGTTTAATTGAAAGTATGATGAGGGGAAATGTCATATGGGCTTTGGGTGAATTTGGGCTTTTGAATTTGAAGGGAGTGGGTTTTTAGGAAAGTTTAAGGGAAATGGGCTTTTTTGATTTTAGGATGGGCATTTGGGTAAAGATTTTGTGAAAGGCCTTGTCAAATAAATGTCATAATTGGTTTATGGATGTTCTATGAGGGGCTTGGAGTCACTTTGGTGTGATTTAGAGTTGAGTGGGTTTGAATTTGGGTTCATTTGGTAAGTGGGCCAATGTAGGTCAAATTGGGCTAACTTGGGCCAATGTTGGGCTAGGGTTGAAATTGATGTAAAATAAATGTTGGGAAATGTTTATGGGAGTGTTTCAAAGAGGTTTTGGCTTTGGTTAGGTTTTGATTTTGAGGTTTGGACTCATTTGGGCTAGGTTTAAGTTTAGGTCAAAATTGGGCTTTTTGATTTTGGGTTGAATTTGAGTGGGGTTTGGATCAAAATCTTGGGCAAATCATGTTAGTGTTTTGTTTATGGGGATGTTAAGGAAGGTTTGGAAAAGACTTGGGGTTAATTGGAGTTGAATTGGGTGAGTTTGGGTTAGGTTTGGGTCATAGGTCCAAATTGGGCTTTAAGGTCAAAAGTGAAATTGGATCCAAATTTCAATCAAATTGGGCTTGGATTGGGTCTAGATTGGTGTTAGGGATGTTGAATTGAAGTTTAGAATTGAATTGGACCAGAATTTGGGTCAATTGGGTAGGTTAGGTTTAACATTGGGTTCACTTTTGGGTTAAAATGGGTCAAATTGGGGGTTTTGATAAAAGTGGGGTAAATTGACAAAATTGGCCCATGGTGTAGTTGAACAAAATGAAATTGGGAATATTTGGGATTTTCTGGAATTTTCTGGGAATTTTCTGAATTTTTGGATTTTTGGGTCGAAAAGGGGTATTTTGGGTATTTGGAAGGTATTGGGGGGTATTTTGGAATTTTTGGCATTTTTTGGGTATGGATGATCAATTTAAGTGGTGTGGAAATGTTTGGGATTGATTTTGAAGAGTTTTGGGTAATTTGGAAATTTTTGAGAAATTCGGGTAGTTTCAAAGCATTTGGTAGGTTAGGCGGGGTGTAGGGTCCGGGGGTCAAAAATTGAAAATTTGGAAAATTGAAGATTGGGTGGATGTAAGTGGAATACAACCATTTTGGTTGAGCCATGAAGCCATATCAAGCCCACATGAGCCATGAAGGGACTCATTTGAGGCACTCACTATGTTGTTCCTAACCCTCTTGCCTGAGGGCTTAGGGGTTAAGGACCATCCATGTGAATCACCTACATGAGTCAGGAGGTCAAGTCGGGTATAGGTGTGGTTTTAGGAGGTGTATGGAAGTGTAGTGTATAGGTGCAGTGTGTGAGCAAGTCAACCCTTCACTGGACCGAGCCACCTGTGGCAGTCCTAAGGCCAAAGAGTCCTATAGGAACTCATCCTTTAAACTTCCACATTTGATTTCAACCCTCTAGGTGATTAGGGGTCTACAGTCAAGTTTGTGGAGTTTGTAGGGAGTTTAGAAGTGGTTTGAATTTCTAAAAGGTGGGTCCCAATTCTAATCCTCTATGATAGTCAAAGGAAAAGCCTAAGGCTAGATCCTAAGTACTAAAGAGAAGAAGAGAAGACCTCATCAAAAATGAGGTCAACAAATGGACCCCAATAGGTGTGGTGAGCCGACGGAGCACACCGCGCGTATTGGTGTTGACCGAAGCGATCAACAGAACCAACACAGATGTCCAAGTGACAAACTTAGGACGAAGTGGAAGAATTTCCGCTGGGGAGTGTCAAGTATATCTCCGGAACCTGGAGATTCTTGAACTCTCGCTGGGGAAAGGAAAAGGAGGTGAATCCCAAATCACATGATTTGGGAGAATTCCAATTTAGATTTTATTTTGTTTCATGTTCAAGTCATGATGTTGTGAGTTTAGATTTCAATTTGGAGTTTCAATTTAGATTGAAGTTTGCCAAGATTAATTTTGAAGGGATTTGATTTGAAATGAAAATTGGAATTTTGAAGTTTTAGATGTAACATCTTCAACCCCAAAAGAAGATCGAATCGATTGGATTGAGTCATTGCAATGAGGAAAGATCTCAGAATAATGCGGTATTGGATGTAAAATCCTTAACCTCAAGAGTTTGATTTGATGTATTTCAGTTGCGATAGGAAAAGAATCCTAAAGCGATGCGATCTTGGATGTAAAATCCTCGACCAAAAGGTTTGAATTGATGTATTTCAATGGCGATAGGAAGAGAATCCTAAAGCAATGCGATCTTGGATGTAAAATCCTCGACCCAAAAGTTTGAATTGATGTATTTCGAGTGCAATAGGAAGAGAATCCTAAAGCGAGTGCGATCTTGGATGTAAAATCCTCGACCCAAGAGTTTGAATTTGATGTATTTCGAGTGCGATAGGAAAGAATCCTAAAGCGAACGGTACTTGGATGTAAAATCCTCGACCCAAGAGTTTGAATTTGATGTATTTCAGTGCAGTAGGAAAAGAATCCTAAAGCAAGGTGCGGTCTTGGATGTAAAATCCTCGACCCAAAAGTTTCGATTTGATGTATTTCAAGGCAAGTAGAAAAGAATCCTAAAGCAAGGTTGTCTTGGATGTAAAATCCTCGACCCAAAAGTTTGGATTTGATGTATTTCGAGTGCAATAGGAAGAGAATCCTAAAGCGATGCGGTCTTGGATGTAAAATCCTCGACCCAAAAGTTTGGATTTGATGTATTTCGGTGCGGTAGGAAAAGAATCCTAAAGGTGCAGTCTTGGATGTAAAATCCTCGACCCAAGAGTTTGAATTGATGTATTTCAGGTGCGATAGGAAGAGAATCCTAAAGCAAGTGCGAGTCTTGGATGTAAAATCCTCGACCCAAGAGTTTGGATTTGATGTATTTCAGGTGCAATAGGAAGAGAATCCTAAAGCGATGCGGTCTTGGATGTAAAATCCTCGACCCAAAAGTTTGGATTTGATGTATTTCAGAGTGCAATAGGAAGAGAATCCTAAAGCAAGTGCGGTCTTGGATGTAAAATCCTCGACCCAAAAGTTTGAATTTGATGTATTTCGAGTGCGAGTAGGAAAAGAATCCTAAAGCGATGCGGTCTTGGATGTAAAATCCTCGACCCAAAAGTTTGGATTTGATGTATTTCGAGTGCGATAGGAAGAGAATCCTAAAGCGAGTGCAGTCTTGGATGTAAAATCCTCGACCCAAGAGTTTGAATTTGATGTATTTCGGTGCAGGTAGGAAAAGAATCCTAAAGCAGATGCAGTCTTGGATGTAAAATCCTCGACCCAAAAGTTTGGATTTGATGTATTTCGGTGCGGTAGGAAAAGAATCCTAAAGCGATGCGGTCTTGGATGTAAAATCCTCGACCCAAAAGTTTGGATTTGATGTATTTCGGTGCAATAGGAAGAGAATCCTAAGCAGTGCGGTCTTGGATGTAAAATCCTCGACCCAAGAGTTTGAATTTGATGTATTTCGAGTGCGATAGGAAAAGAATCCTAAAGCGATGCGATCTTGGATGTAAAATCCTCGACCCAAAAGTTTAGATTTGATGTATTTCGGTGCGATAGGAAGAGAATCCTAAAGCGAGTGCAGTCTTGGATGTAAAATCCTCGACCCAAAAGTTTGGATTTGATGTATTTCGGTGCGATAGGAAAAGAATCCTAAAGCAGTGCAGTCTTGGATGTAGAATCCTCGACCCAAAAGTTTGAATTGATGTGATGTTTGATGTGAGATCTGGAAAGATCGAATTTGAGATTTGATAGAGATTTGGAATCTGGAAAGATTGAATTTGAAATTTGATAGGGATGAGTTTGAATTCGGAAAGATTGAATTTGAATTTTGATCGAGATTGGATTCGAAATTTGATTGAGAATTTGATTTAGGATCTTGTTGATTTTGTTTATCCTTTAATGATTCAAATTTTATTTTGTCGTTTATTTAATGTTCATGTGAATTTGGTGTTTGTCATTTTTTTTAGATCCTCTTTTTTTTAACGAAAGTTTTCTTCTGTTCTTTTTTTTTCTTTTCTGTTCTTTGTTCGAAGTTCATTTAACTTTAACGGCGTTTCCCAATCAATTTGCACAAAAGAGGTGAAGGCCAAAAATGTGACATGGTCACTTTTATTCCAATCATACTCGAAGATACATCGTACAACTTGATCCGGAATATATTTCATACAATCCATGTAGACTCAAAACGGATTCGTGTATGATCTTTGTTGATCCATCTAAAGAAGCATCCGTCAAAAGTCCATGTACGAATAGTGAGATGCATGGTCAATAACATCACCTTCCAAGCCATCCTTGGCAAGGATGCCGTATGGATGTACATTGGAGGTGTGATATTTTCCATGTAACTCACAGCTACGTAAGGTCGGAGGCTCTCTAGCTCCGGGTCACGGTCGGAAATGGTAAGGTATCTTTCTCGTCGTCCATCCTCCCGAACGTAAGCGAGATCCGCTTCACTCGGTACTCCTGGTATGCAATGCTTGGCGATATCCGCTCCGTTACCCTTCGGTATCATGACGGAACCTACCGGTAGTGGTATCTTCACCGGCCCTCGGAACTCACTCCGGACTCGCTATCCGGAGGTCGGATCCGAACATGATGTTACACTCGCTCGGGAAAGAGAGCATGCAGAAAGGCTCGACAAAGTCATGGTGATCTATGTGTGGGGGTATACGGTCACCCTGTTTGTAGATATTGATGATGCAGTATTGGGTATGCGATCTGCTGGCGATACCCTCCATGTTATCAATCTCTTTACCATTCTCTTGATGACTAATGGCATCGGATCCACTTGCCCATGATGGAGTATTCTGGCGGGTTTCCCTTCTGTCCTCGACAAAGTTGTAACAGAGCATCCACATTGTATTGTGATTCTTCCTTTCCACGGCATCCATCTCCGGGGCTCGAGTATGTGTTTTCCCTTAGGCGGCTCGCTCGGCCGGTCTTTTCAAATCCCGGATGCAATCCACGATTTGCTCGTCGCTCATACTGCGAGAATACGTCCGTATGTAATTCGAGGCCCTCCAGGTATATTGATTCTTCTGCCTCTAATCCTTTCAAAGTATTCAAAGGTTTTCTTTTCAACATTTTGCATTCTCTCCGGCTCGTATTCGGAATGATCCGAGATGGCGAGGCCTTGTGACATATTGTGGGATGTATGGTTCAATCCCTTCACGTTCTCCTCGCATACCTCGGCTCCTCGGGGATGATGTCCATCGAGACATCCCCCAGGGTTGCTTCGCAACAAGGTCATGCATCACTCGGTGGTTCTATCACGGTGGCGTGGTAGCCTTCTTTCTTCTGGTCTTTGTGAGATTTCTCTGGTTCTTTCTGTCATCCTAGGAGCTGGCCTCCTTTCTTCTGGTTCCTGGTGAACCGGTGTCCTTGAAGTGTATGCACCGACATTAGCAACTGCCTCGTCGTGCTGATCCGCAGCTAGTTTTGTCAACATCTTACGGATACGGCGATTCTTATTTCTTCGTTGCGTTGCTTGTGAGAGTAGCTCTCCGAACTTCTTGAATCTCCGTGGGCGCGGCGCCGACAAGCTCGCCCTCTCGTCGTAGCGACTACGGACTTCATTTTCTTATCTTCTTCAATATTTGTCTTTCTTTTCTTGTTCTTTGGATTGGTGGCTTGGGCCACCCACTTTCATCACTTGTATGTCCGGGCGATTCTTCTCGGTCAGCCGGGACCCGGTCACTTTCCTCGTACTCGTAGGCCTGCTTGGTGCGAAATGCGAGTCAATCTCGATTATCGCTCCATCTTTCACCCTCTTTTCATCAAGTGCAAGGCTTACGCCATTCTTAAAGTTCAAGACCAACATCCCGCTCGACATTTCCCTGCGAAAAGACAAGGAAAAGGATCGGAGTACGTACTAAGAACAAGAACATCAAGAAAATGTTTATTAAAGACATCTTGTTTTATTATTATTTTTATATTTTCAAACTTAACGGGAATGAAGTGGGATAAGATCGGGTAAGAGATTTTGATTTGGAAAAGAAAACAAGGAAAATTTTATTGTCGGGATTTTATTTATTTTGGCACATTTTTTATTTTTACGGGTTCGGACCCGATCATAAGTAATCACTTCACCCGTGCTTCTAGGGATGGAAAGTTCATTCCTTCGAAACATCGAGTAGCGTAGTACTTTTTCAAGTATCGTCCATTGATCGGAAGCATATGTCGTTCTCCTTGGCAGTTCACTAGGCTGGTAGGAGCCTCCGAGTAGATCGCCTCGACCACGAACGGTCCTTCCCGAGTGGGTTCAAATTTTCCTCCTATCTTGCGGTGTGCAAGAATAGGTCTTTTGAGAACGAGAACTAGATCACCAACTTTGAAGGTTCTTGGGCGGACCAGTTTGTCATGTGCTTGAACCATCTTGGCCTGGTACAGTTCTAAATTCTGTTGCGCTGCAAGTCTTTTCCCTTCCAGGCTCTCTAATTCTTCGAGCCGTAATTTGGCGTTCTCTTACGTTGTGATTTTATTTGCAATCGCAATTACGAGTGAAGGGAGCTGAACCTCTAAAGGTAACATCGCCTCGGACCCATACACCGGAGCGTAAGGTGTAGCTTGCGTAGGAGTTCGAAGGTTGTCCGTAAGCCCATAAGGCTTCTAACAACTTCTCGTGCCAATTTCTCTTATTGTCGTCTAAAGTCTTCTTTAAAATTTGAACGAGAGTTTTATTAAAAGCCTCGACTGAGGCCGTTTGCTCTTGGGTAGTAAATTGTTGAATATCGCCAGTCAATTCCGTGTCTCCTGACGAAATTGTTGATTTGTGTGCTTCTGAATGCTGACCCATTATCTGAGATGATCCTACGCGGCACCCCGAAGCGGTAGACAACTTGGTTCTTGAAAAATTGTAGCACGTGATGTGCTTTCACTTCTCTAAGTGGAACTGCCTCTGCCCACTTGGAAAAGTAATCTGTAGCTGCAAGAATGAAGCGATGTCCCTTTGACGACGGCGGTTCTATTGGACCCACTATATCCGTGCCCCAACATTCAAATGGCCACGACGCAATTGTCGGGTGTAGCACATTTGGAGGTTGATGTAGAACCACTCCGTGCACTCGGCAGCGATGACGGCTCTTGGCGATTTTCATGCGATCGGTCATCATCGAGGGCCGATAGTATCCTAGTCTTTTAATTTTCATTTTCATCTTCGGACCCGATTGGTGAGCGCCACGAGTCCCGAATGCACCTCCTTAACAATTTCACGGGCCTCGGACCCGCTTAGGCACCTTAGCCACATTTGATCAAAAGACCTTCGTATAATGTGTTGTTTATTAATGCGTAGGACGAAGTTCTTTTCTTGATCCGATGGGCTAACGACCTATCCTCCGGTAGTTTTCTCGTTTGCGAGTAATCCATCGATGGTTGTCGCCGATCTTCCGTGTTTTCCGATCACTCTGCTGCAATTGATTCTTCTTCCTTTTCGATTTGTGTATCGTGTCGATGTCGAGCTGTGATAGGACACGGCGTCCGTGAATCGACACTTCCACCGATTCATCTTGCAAACAGGCAAATTCTTTTGCAAGACGAGCTAGCGCATCCGCTAGAGCGTTTTCTTTTCGGGAATTTTGTAGATTGTCACATTTGGAATCCGTTCAACAACTTGTATGGCATACTTGGAAGTATTGCTCGAGTCTTGGTTTTAAAATTACGTATTGTCCGGCGATCCGTTGAATGATTAATTGTGAATCCCCGTAGATGTTGATGTCTGTTATCCCCATTTGAATGGTTAATTCCGATCCTGTTATGAGGGCTTCGTATTACGCTTCGTTGTTTGTACACGGCTCTGTCGAGTGGTAGGAGTATCTTAACATCCCCCGCTCCGGTGTTATAAAGATTAGTCCGATTCCCGCCTTCACAGGCACTATCACTTGCGATTCTTCGTCTTTGTGTGCTTGAAGATGCTCCGTCGAAATATAATTCCCAACGTCGATCATCGGGGTCTTCTAGGTTCATTATTTGTTCATCCGGCAAGTCGTCATTGAGAGGCGATTCTGTCGGCAAAGGGTGTCTTCGCGAGGAAGTCTGCTAAGACTTGTCCCTTTCTTGCACGAAGAGGCACGAAAGTTATATCGAATTGCGATAATATCATTGACCATCCGGCAAGTCTGCCGGAAAGCGTTGGACGAGTCATCAAGTATTGCGATGGATTAAACTTCGAGATTAGGTTGACCTTATGAGAAAGCATGTAATGCTCGAGCTTTTGAGCGGCGAAGATCGGGGCCAAACAATGCTTTTCAATTGCGGGATACCTTACTTCCGTCGGCGATAGAACGACGGCTTAGGTAATAAAGAGCATTTTCTTTACCCTCATCATTGACACAGGCTAACGGGGCTCGAGAGAGTCGTCTAAAGCCGCGGTATAAAGTATTAGCGGTCTACACGAGGCCGGGGCTGCTAAGACGGGAGGTGTCATTAAGTATTGTTTAATGTCTTCGAAGGCCCTCTGACATTTCTCTTCCCAAATAAATTTGGCGTCCTTTTTAACTAGTGCTGAGAAAGGCTGACACCTACTCGACAAGTTCGAGATAAAGCGTCGAAGATATGCCGACTTCCCTTGAAAAGATCGTAGTTGTTTTAAGGTTTTGGGAGGCGGCATTTCTAAGATAGCTTTTATCTTTTCCGGATCGATTTCGATTCCACGATGTCGGACAACGAATCCTAAGAATTTCCGGAGGTGACACCGAAGGCGCATTTTAAGGGATTCATCTTAAGGTTAAATTGTCTTAATCGTTCGAAAACAATTCTCAAATCATACAAGTGGTTGTCCTTTACTTTGCTTTTGATGACCACATCGTCCACGTAGCATTCGACTTGATTATGGATGAGATCATCAAAAATTCTTGTCATTGCTCTACGGTAGGTTGCTCCTGCGTTCTTCAATCCGAATGGCATCACCGTGTAGCAAAAATACTCCGATCGGCGTTCGAATGTCGTAAGTTTTTCATCTTCCGGAGCCATTTTTATTTGGTTGTATCCCGAAGATCCATCCATGAATGAGAATATTTCGTGTGTTGAAGCAATGTCGATCATTAATTCGGGATCGGTAGAGGAAATTCATCTTTTGGACATACCTTGTTTAAATCTCCGAAATCCACACAAATTCGATCCGACCATTCTTCTTCCCGATCGGTACCACGTTGGCTAACCAAGTCGGGTATTGTTCTTCACGGACAAATTTAGCGTCTATTAACTTTTTAACCTCGGCTATGACTTGTTGTTCGATTTCTAGATGCATTCTTCGGGACCTTGTCTGACTGGAACGCAGTAGGGTCTACTCCTAGTTTATGGATCGCGACCTGCGGAGCTAAACACGGCATCTCATCGTAGCTCCAAGCAAAACGAGTCTTTGAATTCCATTAATAACTTGATTATTTCTTTGGAGTCTTCTTTATTGAGTAAAGAGCTAACAAAGGTAGGTCTAGGCTCTTCGCTAGTACCTAAGTTAACTTCATTAACTCATCTATTGTAGATTTGATTTCTTCTTCGAATTCGGTGGAGCGTCTCCAATTTGCAAATCTTCGAGTTCTTACGTAGTTTCCATGCGGTTTTCATTAGATTCGCAGGTGATAACCAAGAAAAATTCGGTATCATCAGTCGATCTCTATCGTGCCGAATCCGAGACCATGCTTTGAGTTGGGTGGACGACCGGAGTTATTCCATAAATTTTCAAAACGTTGTGATTGACCTTTTGTCCACTTGTCGAGGTAAGAAACCGCGTTGAATTAAATTTTGAACACGGGAGAGTACCACTCGAAAGGCAATTCCATTAATTCGATGAAGTAGCATCTTCAAATTGTACATTATTTTCGAGTTTTGAGGAAGAAGCACCACGGTAGAATTTGATTGGTTTTGCACCACCACTACGTACCTCTTTGACCTCCATACCCTCGATCTTATTAGAACGGATCGGGGTCAGGGTCATAGTATGTACATAGTGGTTAATCTTCTCGTACATCGATTTATATTCTTCGTTTCTTTCATCTTCGAGAGGGATTCGAATTGCGGCTTCTTCGACTTATTGTCGCTGCTTCTTGTTTGATTTCTTTTTCTTCTTCACAACTATCTTCCCGATCGACATTAATGGTTGGTTTCCTGCGTCCGATCGTCCTAACGTCTCTACCACGACCTCGTCCCCGGCCTCGACCTCGGATGCGAGTTGTGGAGAAACCTTCACCATCTCGCCGTAAGGGAGTGGTGAGTGATCTGTTGGACTAGAACTTCGGGTTCTTCGTTGTCCCGAACTTTCTTTGCTTCATTTGTTATGGTATCTGCGGAGAAGATCGTTTTCTTCGGCGGTGCATAATAAGCTGCATCCTCGTGGATTCCAATTTCATGTACGGAGAATGGTTGTAAGTCACCTTTGATGCACTGTTCCCCTCCATCGTAGTACTTGATGCACTGATGTAGAGATGATGGCACCATCCTGTTTTCATGTATCCATGGTCGGCCCAGTAGAGCGTTGAACGACGTTTCTGAATCAATTATGTGAAATTTCGCGGTTGTCTTTGCTAAGTCACCGGTCTTCATCAGTAGCGTTATTGAGCCGAGGGCTCTTTCTCCTTTCTGGTTGAATCCTTTTAATAACATTTTGTCCGCCTCGAGCTTGCGAGCATCAATTTCTAAGTATGCCGGCGTTCGCGATTCATTATATTGATTGATGCTCCTGGATCTACCAATACTACGGAGAGTGTAAATTTTCCGATTATAGTCGAAATGTACAATGGTCGGTTGTGGTCTGTCGTTCCAAGTAGTAGGTCATCGTCAGTGAAGGTAACACCTCGTTGTTCCTTTAACGAGCAAACCTCATCTAAGGACTCTCCGGCCATTTGAGCTAAGCAAATTTCCGGATCAAGTAAGGCCTTGATCGAGCTTCTCTCATCTCCTTTGATAAGATGAGAGCGTCGTAGATGCTCGGTTGGTCGGTAGTTTCCTAAGATGGGCTAGCACGTTGTAGTCCACTTTGTTTTCATGTGTCTCGCTTCTTCTCGAATGGGTATTTCTTCTGCCTGGGTTGGTTCTTCTTGAACAACCACACGCTTTCCTTTGTCCTTTGGACCCATTCTCGGAGGTAGAACTTTCCCACTCCTTAAGTTGACTTCGTAATTTCTTCGAATCTATTGTCGAGCTTGCCGGTGTCTCTTCTTGAATCGGAATGACCGGCTCTTCCGGATTAGCTTCGAGTGCGAAGGCTCTAACTCTATCGTGATCGGAGCTCCTCGAAACTCGCAGATAGATTCGTTGCTTGTTGAACTCTCGTAGCCTCCTTGATGGATGTCTTCTTTGTTACTTTATTCGTCGAGATCGTGTATGATTTGAGAATTGTCGTTTATATCGAAATCGATACCCGGATTATCGTCAGTTACGTAATCGTTAGACACAGTCAAAACGTAGCCAACGCCATCACCCTTATCATTATATGATCCCACCGAAGTGAGCAGATAATCATACAGAGTCAGGGGTTCGAGGGATTTCTCCCCGAATCGGAAACAACTATCCTAGGATAAGCGGCCCCTGAGTCTAGCCTTAGGTGCCTCGGTCTTCTCTTCTTCGTCAATTTTCTTCTTCTCTTCGATCATCTCCTGTTGAGGTGGTTCTTCTATCGCAAGTGATAGTACCGGCTAACGGGTTTCAAACTACGAATTGAAGCTCGTACCGAAGCGGTGCCGGATGCTTGTCTAAAATCTTTTCGAAGACCTCGTCCAAGCGGTAGTCCATCCATCGTTAGTCGTATAGGGATGCTATCGGAATGATGGGATCGGTCGAGATAACATTGACGGAACCTTCTTTACGGGGTTCCTTCATGTACTCCTTCGGGATCGTTATATTCCTTTCCGCAGGTTGTCATTGAGCCAACTTTTGAAGGTAATACAATCTTCTATCTTGTGCCCAAGCATCTGGTGGTAAGGGCAAAAGTTGGGATCACCCTTCTTGTTGACTTCCTCTGGTCTTTTAGGCTCTGGCAGCTGGAAATCTGGAGTCTTCATCAGACTGCGGAACATTTTCGGCACCGCCTCATTCTTGAACGGATATTCTCTGCTCAAAAGCTCTCTTAATGTACGTTGCGGACGAGACGGTTGTTCATCTTGCGGAGATGAGTCGATAGTCGGGCCGGGGTTGCTGGTAATTCGTTGTGGTTCTCTGCGGCCGTTACGGTGGTATTTGCATCGGTTGCTTGCCTTTGTCAACTGCTTTGCGACGATCCAGGATTTCTTTTCAAAAGTCTTTACAGGCTTTTGTTTGTCCGTCTTGTCGGTGAAACTTAATTGCTTCGCCTCTTCTTGCAAGCTTCCGGCCTTGCTTAACAACTTCTCGAAAGTCTTAATAGTGAATCCCTTGAGGAGAAGTGCTATCGGGCCGTGAATGCTTTTTAGTAAAATGCCGACTGCATGCTGTTCTTGCAGTTGTGGTTCACACTTCATACTTAAGTTCCTCCATCGAAGTATGTAATCCACCAAAGTTTCATTCGGCTTCGCTTCTCTACCACTAAATCACCTATAGTGATGTGGTGTTGAGCTCCGGCGAATCGCTTGATGAAGAGGTTCTCTAGCTGCGAGAATGTCTTAACCGAACCGTTTGGTAATTCCGCATACCGGTCGAAGGCGATTCCGACGAGGCTCGTCGACGAAGCTGTCGGAAGAGTAATGCATCGCTCCCGCCGGCATTGCAACAAGCGGCACGAAAGTGTGCCACATCTTGTCGGGGGTTCCCGGTTTCGTCGAAGGTCTTGAACGAGAGGTGGTACGAAGCCTTTCGGGTATTGGACGGCGTCGAATTCTTCGGGGTAAGGTCTACCCGTCCGAATGGATGTCCCGTTCTTTGATAGTGCTAAGGCTTCTCACTTTCTTTGTTCCACCAAGTTCTTGATATCCTTTTCGGGAATCATACTTTGTGTTGTATCCTTTTCGGTGATCATCCCATTGACGGACGTAATCTCCTTTCCTCCGTCTACAATGTGAATGACCTGCGGGGGTGTTTCCCTTTGTGGTTGTACTTCGACTGCGGAGAGTGGCCGGAGCTACGGCCATCTCTTCCATCCTTTTCGCCATTTGAGCGATCGTGTCGTCTTTTTCCCGAAGCTGCCTTCTCATCGATTACGGCTCCTCTCTTCTGCGGCTGCGGGAGCACCTTGCGAAGGCGATGAAGCTCGTGTCTCAACCATGTTGATTTCCGCGTATTCGTCGTCCATAAATTCCGATGAATCGATCTCATCTCCGAACTTTTCTTCTCTTTCTTTTGCCGAGCGTCGGATATCGGTTCTCGGCTTTTCCATGGCATCTTCTAGCGGGGCTTTACGTGTGTCTTCGTGGTTGTCTTGCGATAAGCTGTCGGGTCCCTTTCTCACGAGTCCCCTTCATCGCGGTAGCACTTTCTTCGATTCAAGTCTCTGGCGAGACTTTCTTTCTCGAGTTGCTTGTTTCGATCTCAGTCGCCCAGTGAGTGGGACGCCATACCATCCTTCGGCGGTAGAAGGTCTAGGACCGGACGGTTTGTCGGCCAAATGCTTGGAAGGTGGTATCCTCCCTAATCTGTAATCCCGAGACGACAACGGGCGGACTAGCCTTCATCCTTTTACTTGGCTTTTCCGCCATGATGGCGGGTTCTACTCGGGGCCCGAGACGGGATTTGGCCGGCATCCGCCACTATCCTTCGTAGAATTTCGACACGGGGCGAGTTTTCCTTCTTTGCTTAACTTTTCTACCAAAGTTTGCGGTCGAGCAAACGGCATAGTTCTAGTTCTTTTCTTGCGGCTATCGTTGTAATATGCGGGTCGTGGTAATGTGGCGGCAATCTTGCGAATGTTTTCTTCATCTTCGCGGCGGAGAGGGGATGAAATCTGCTTCCTCCCAACGAGTGGTATGTATTCGAGCGGCGGTGTATATTCGGCGGTTCCGGAATTTCTTCTAGGAAAGCAATTTCAGCAGCCACGGCTTCTTTAGCGATCCTTCTATTCCTGTTTCTTCTTTGGGTCTTTGTCGGTGACGGAATCTTTGAACTAGACCCGATTTCGAAAACGAAGGTCTTACGGGAAGATCCGTACCCTCCGCGGTAACGAGTCCATCATAATTCCGGATTTCTTTCCCTTTGATTTGGCGAAAGTCGGGCGAGTGCAGAAACAACTAGACCAGGTGGGGGTAGAAAGAACGAGTCCTCACGTGGGCGGCGGTGTTCCTCTTAGTCGGGATCCTTTGCGGGGAGGGAATTCTTGGGTTGACCTAAGGTTGAACTCGAGCGAGCGGCTTTTCGGCTTCGGATACCTTGTTCATCGGTGCGAAAAGGGAGACGTCGGTGATCTTGACGTTCGTGTTTTCAAATCCTTGTCCAAATCGGATGATTCCATTGTCGGGCAACTCATCCTTATAGACGGCGAGGTCCGATCCATTGGTGAAAGAGAAAATCAGTTTCGGGGCTTCCATTTCTGCAGGGTAGATTCTGGTTGTCAGTCCCAAGTTATGCTTCTTTTCTTTAGGACGAAAAGAAAGGAATTGAAAAGAGTCCGAACTCATTCTTGTTCATGTATTTATAAAAAGGAAACACTTATTAAAGGGTTTGTTTATTTAGAACGGAGTGTTCAAAGGTGTAGAGAAGGTAAGGAATCTGAATCGGAGTTGGAAAGGAAAAGAGAGTCTTAAGCAAGACTTCTCGACTCGAAGGATCATTCCTAAACTAACACCTATTGGGGGTCCACCCCACCTCAGAAATGAGGTAAAAGGATCTCGGAACCTCTCTGTTTAGGGGTGTCTAAACAGTGGCTCCTAAATCCGAGAGAATGTTGGCTATACTTGTTCAAGGTAGAAATGAACATAGTATCCAACGGAAAGAAGGGTAGTTTGATCCATTAGGGACATGGATACACTACTGATTTTTGAAAGCAGAACTATTTGATTAAAATGGAGAGAGGAATTGATCCCCAGCGGAGTCGCCAGAAATATGTCGGCATATTTTTAGGTTGAGTGTCGTATTTTAAAAAGGGGTCGCCTAACAGAAGTTGTCGGCGAATTTTAAATTTAAATATAGATATAATTTAGAAAGTAATATTTGATTTTGAAAATAATTTTAAATTTGAAGATTTTAAGATATGAAATTAAACCGATCTCACATCCCGAATAGTTTATATAAACGAGCACCGCACCGCAAGCCAGTGTATCTATCCCTAAGGATAGACACACTTTGCTTGACGATGGGGCTCGATTAAATAAACTAGAAGATTTGTGACATCCGTTTGGTCCGCGAACCAATTTTATAAGCCGACAAATTCCCCTGTTTAATATGAAAACATTAAACGGGGTTTATATTACTCAGGTTCTTAAAGTTCCCTATAAAGGCGAGCCACTATAGTTAATTACATCTTAAGTGACGGAAATCACCTAAGAAAACTCTCGATAATAATCGATAGTTACGCTCTCAAGAATTTCGAAGTTTAAGTTTTGAAAGGATTGAATTTTTGAAATTTCAAAAGGGATTAGCTCAAATTTGGAACATTTTATTTCGGAAATTCAAAGGAAGAAAAGTAGGAGAAATTACGGATTCGAAGTGAACTTCGATAATCTCCCGACTATCCTATTGTTTGGCTTGGATTTAGGAAAGTCCTAATGTTTATTTAATGTTTTAATCTTGCCAATTTTAGTTAATTAGGGCTTATATTTATATGATAGAATCATACAAATTACTATAAGATATGAGGGTTTATGTCGTATCGGACGACTACCTCGGAATCCTAAGACCGGTTAGGGCTTAATTTGCGATGCAAATGCCTAACGAAGAGTTGAGGATTTATGTTGCACTAGGCAAACTACCTCGAAGTCCTATGGCTTTGTTGTTTAATTCTAGGAAACTTTTGTTGATGTAGGTTCGAGTTTCTTGCGACGACGATGGCCATGCTTGCCCACCATGCTCAGAGCTCCTTGTTGTTGCGGAGGTTTAGTTTTAGAAGTCATAAATCGGGAGATGAGAGAAGTGTTTGGTTTAGAGAAGTCTTAATTTCCAAGTGTTTTTTGTGTTTTAATTAAAACAAATCTTAAAGTTGATTATAACGACACAGGTTAAGATCCCGCGGTTCCATCCTTCGGCATCATTATTTTTATCGGATTCACTTAGTCGGATGAATTTGCTAAACTCGATTGAATGAGTTCCACACTTTCATTTAGACAGTGGGAAATCCCGTTAGCAACACGTAGGTTACATCATTCGAGGTATTCCCGATCATCCGACAGGACGTTTTAATTTAGTTGTAATTGTAGTTTTGTGTTACGTTTGTGATTAAATTTTGAGTTGTCTTATATTTTGAAATGTTGTGGAGGTGAATTTTATCTTGTAGTGTCTTTTAATTTAGTTATGGGTTTCGGTTTTGGTTTACGTCCTAAAGGTGTCGGTTTTCATGCAACTGTTGTTTATCATGCAAGAAAAATAAAGTGCATTTGCGATAAAATAAGCTGCAATAAAATAAAAGCGTACCGGAGGGTCTTCCCGTCATCCCAAGCTGCACTTAAAACACAGTTAGAATATTTAAGCAAGTTCCTAGGTAAAGCTAAGGGAAAGGTTTTGGTTTTCTACCAAGTTCCTAATCCTATAGCTAGTCATTTCCTATGACGTCTAGGTTCTTTGTGTTTTTTGGTTTGAAGACGATTTTCTTCATCGAAGAACAATTAAGTTCGATTGTTCTTATAAATATCCTAACATATTGAGGAAGTGCTTAAGAAGAATCTTAAACATCTTTTCGATATTTCTAGGATTGTTTTAAGTCCAAGAGAATTTAATTATGTAAATGAATCGATCGTCCGAGGTTTTCGATTTTTGTTAACTTGCTCGAGTGAACTAGGACATTTGAATGTCCTATAAGTGAAGTAACATTTCATTTAATATTACTGTTTAGGAGTTATGATAACTAAAGCTCCTAGAGGCAAAATGATACTTAATGATTTGTGATGCAAATTTGAGTTCGAATTAATAATTTAAGTTTGGAATAGTGTTCGAGTTATTTTAGATTTATTTTTGAGTTCTTTATGTCTTAGGTGATGTTATTTAATTCGACTTAATTTAATTTAATTTAATTTAATTTAATTTAATTCAATTTAATTCAATTTAGTTTGATTTGATTTAATTCGATTCAATTTAGTTTGATTTGATTTAATTTTTAATTTATTTTAATTTAATTTAATTTAATTTAATTTAATTTAATTTAATTTATTTAATTTAATTTAATTAATTTAATTTAATTTAATTTTATTTATTTTATTTAATTTATTTAATTCATTTAATTTAATTTAATTAATTTATTTAATTTAATTTAATTTAATTTAATTTAATTCAACTTTTAATCTTAATTTAATTTAATTTAATTTAATTGAAAATTTTTTTGAAAGAGTTTAATGATTTAATTTTAGTTTAATGATTAAGTCTTTTAATATTTTAAATTTGAGTTATCATTTTAATTAAGAGTTGAATATTAATGAGATGATTAATTTAGGGATTTTTAAATTAAAGAATAAATCTCTTCCTAATAATATCCCTATTTTAATAATTCCAATTTTATTATTCTTCCAAATTCGATTAATTATTTTATTAAGGTTTATTTTAATTATTTTTAAATTGTTTAGTAGGTTTCTACCCTTTAATTATTTAAATTTCAATCATCCAAATCAGATTAGGATCAGATATTTTACTTGTTAAAAATTTTTATTAAACCTAAAGTTTTAATTAAGGGTTAAAATTTTAATTACCATTTTGCCCTTTAAGCCTAATAATTTCATAACTCACTAAATTGGATTCAAATGAACTTGAAATTTTTATGTGACTTCACTTATGTGTCAATAAAGACATGAGAGGAGAAAATGTGATTTTTCTGTATTTAATTTATTTATATAATTATTTTTTAGTAGAAAATAGAAATTTCCAAGGAAAATTCAATAACATGACCAAGGGAAAGTTTCTGTCCTTAAGAAAATTAGGGGACATTCCTAATGACCAGAGGACCACTTGGACCAAATTTTGTAATTTTTTTAATTATATTTTATTTATTAGAATTATTTTAAGTTCTGGAGTATTAATTAATTTAAAAATAAAATAAATGTTGAAAAATAAATTTTATAATTTTTAAAATTCTCTCTGATATCAAGGATTCCAGAGAACCAAACTTTACAATTTTCTGATTTTTCTTTGATTTATTATAATTATTTTGGTGAAAATGCTAGAAAATACATTTTTTAATTTTAAAATTACCCTAGAGCTTTAAAAATTAATATCTCACTAAATAGACCTAGGAAAAATATGGGACTTGTTCCTAAGTGATTAAAATTCAAAATATGACATTTTGGTGAATTTTATTATTTTTTGATTTTTATTATTTTTTAATTATTAAAAATATTAAAATAATATTAAAAATCAACCTTTTTAGAAAATTGAAATTTTAATTTTCTTAAACTCCCCTGATATCAGAGAGACTCCAAAACCAATTTGGTGAATTTTTGAAAGATATTTTGAAAGTTATGAATTTTTTAAAGTTTAAAATGACTAAGTGGCTTAATTACCCCAATTAGTGGGGCTAACCAAATCCGATTGACCTCAAATTTTTATGGTGGGTTCCTCTGATCCTAAAGGTCAGTGGAGAATTGATTTCAAGTCAATTTGATTTATGGTTAACTCTAATTAATTAAAGACCTATTTTGGGTGTTTAAGCCGATTAGGGTTAATCTAAGTGAATTTACCCGAATCCTATTTTTCCTAGGGTTCTCTGGTCATAAGGAACATCACCAAATTTTCCTAAAATTTATTTCACAACATGCTAATTTTTGAAATTAAAATACTTAAAACGACAACATGCATTTGAAAAATCAATAACTTTTCACAGAGATGGCCTCGACCTTGGAAAATTCGGGGAATGTCCCTAAGTTCGGAGGCTTCAAAACTCCTATAGTCTCATGCCATGGTGAATTGTGTGAATGCATGGAGAATTAAAATAATGCAGGGAGTAAATAATTAATTAAAAATAAAATACTTGGACAAAATTAATTAATTTCTTTTCCACATTATTCTCCTACGTTCATTCGAGTAAGAGGGTATTTTTATTTTATTTTTATGATTTTCCTACACAAAGTTATGAATTTTCCAAGTTTAGGGAATTTAAATAAATAGGAAAATACCCTATTTTTCTATTTATCCACGCGGCGCCGGCGAAACATCGGCGACTCAGAAGGGCCGCGTGGCGCGCTCTATTCGACGCCGCCGCTGAGTCGGCGCTCCGGGACCCGGCCGTATCGCTCCGTCTTCCGGTCCGACGCGATCCTGGCCGTCCGTCCGCGCGTGTATTAAATGGACGGCATCCGTTCATCGTCCCCAAGTGTCCTCGCACGAGAGCCGTCCACACTAAATCCTTAATATCTCGCTCGATACTCGATGGATTTTCATGTTCTTATGCTTACATGGATTCGTCTTGAAGAGACGAACACATCTATACGGTTATCATGCATTGAAATTAAAGCATTTGAAATGGAGAATCTCCGGAAGCTCGGGATGAAGAATTAACTCATACCTTAGCTGCGAGAGGTGAAGCCTCGATCGAGAGATGCTTGGCACGTTCGTTGGAGATGCGGGAGGCTAGGGATGAAGCACGGGGATGTGGTGAATTGCCTAGGTGTGATTTCCACCAAAGCCGATCACAACCTTTGGAGTACGGAACAAGCTGGGTGGCTCGGAGATGGGGCTTTTGCTGGTGGACACCTTCCCTTGGTACGGTGAAGGTGTAGAACCAATCGATTTTGGGATTGGTCCCTTGTGGAGAAGTGTCCTGGTTTTGGGTGGAACTTCGACTGCGAAATTGAGCTCGCGGAGAAGAAATGGCGGGGGGATCTCACTTGGGGATCAAGTGCTCTGTGTGTGGGGAGGAGTACGGAACAATTTTGGCGAGTTTCGATGAGGTGCGGTTCGGCACCTCTCATGGCCGAGAAGGTGAGGGGTTTAAATAGGAGAGGCTGGAGGGCTTCCCAGGGGAGAGTTAAGGGTGGGATCAGCGTGCTCATGGCAAGTGAAGAGCAGTGCAATGGCCACGCGGGCATGGGGCGGCTCGGCGGTGAGAATTCCAAGCTTGGATTGACTTGGACCTCTCGGCCATGGAGTTTTCCGGCGGCGGTGGGCTGGCCGGCGAGCGAGGGTCACCCTCGGGGTCGAGTGGGTCGAGTGCTGGGTGTTTGTGCAAGCGATTGGCAAATGCCAAGTGTAAAGAGCTTGGATTGAAATGGAATGGGGGGAAGACCATTTTGGATCTAAATGGGTCAACTCACCCATTTGGGCTTGGTGCACCCCTCGAGGTGGCTTTGGGTCTTGTGGGGGATCAAAGGGATCGATTGGTTTGGCATGGAGAAGTCTCCATCCAAATATATTTGGATTAAATTTAGTTTTAGGTGAATCATGATTAAGGCTAATGAGCTTTAGGGATTAAGGAAAGGGGCCCTCCTTCTACCCGATATGGTATGGTGACATGTAAAGAGGCTCTCATGGCTTCCATGTGGCTCATGCATGGCTTCATGGCTCACCTTTGGCTTGGGGAAAGCTTGGTCGATTTCATGAAAATGGATTATAGGAATTTTTTGGTAATTTGATGGAAATTTGTATGGAACTTGATTTGGAATGATTTGATGATGAATTTAGGACTTAGGTATTGAGTTTAATTGAAAGTATGATGAGGGGAAATGTCATATGGGCTTTGGGTGAATTTGGGCTTTTGAATTTGAAGGGAGTGGGTTTTTAGGAAAGTTTAAGGGAAATGGGCTTTTTTGATTTTAGGATGGGCATTTGGGTAAAGATTTTGTGAAAGGCCTTGTCAAATAAATGTCATAATTGGTTTATGGATGTTCTATGAAGGGCTTGGAGTCACTTTGGTGTGATTTAGAGTTGAGTGGGTTTGAATTTGGGTTCATTTGGTAAGTGGGCCAATGTAGGTCAAATTGGGCTAACTTGGGCCAATGTTGGGCTAGGGTTGAAATTGATGTAAAATAAATGTTGGGAAATGTTTATGGGAGTGTTTCAAAGAGGTTTTGGCTTTGGTTAGGTTTTGATTTTGAGGTTTGGACTCATTTGGGCTAGGTTTAAGTTTAGGTCAAAATTGGGCTTTTTGATTTTGGGTTGAATTTGAGTGGGGTTTGGATCAAAATCTTGGGCAAATCATGTTAGTGTTTTGTTTATGGGGATGTTAAGGAAGGTTTGGAAAAGACTTGGGGTTAATTGGAGTTGAATTGGGTGAGTTTGGGTTAGGTTTGGGTCATAGGTCCAAATTGGGCTTTAAGGTCAAAAGTGAAATTGGATCCAAATTTCAATCAAATTGGGCTTGGATTGGGTCTAGATTGGTGTTAGGGATGTTGAATTGAAGTTTAGAATTGAATTGGACCAGAATTTGGGTCAATTGGGTAGGTTAGGTTTAACATTGGGTTCACTTTTGGGTTAAAATGGGTCAAATTGGGGGTTTTGATAAAAGTGGGGTAAATTGACAAAATTGGCCCATGGTGTAGTTGAACAAAATGAAATTGGGAATATTTGGGATTTTCTGGAATTTTCTGGGAATTTTCTGAATTTTTGGATTTTTGGGTCAAAAGGGGTATTTTGGGTATTTGGAAGGTATTGGGGGTATTTTGGAATTTTTGGCATTTTTTGGGTATGGATGATCAATTTAAGTGGTGTGGAAATGTTTGGGATTGATTTTGAAGAGTTTTGGGTAATTTGGAAATTTTTGAGAAATTCGGGTAGTTTCAAAGGCATTTGGTAGGTTAGGCGGGGTGTAGGGTCCCGGGGTCAAAAATTGAAAATTTGGAAAATTGAAGATTGGGTGGATGTAAGTGGAATACAACCATTTTGGTTGAGCCATGAAGCCATATCAAGCCCACATGAGCCATGAAGGGACTCATTTGAGGCACTCATTATGTTGTTCCTAACCTCTTGCGCGAGGGCTTAGGGGTTAAGGACCATCCATGTGAATCACCTACATGAGTCGGGAGGTCAAGTCGGGTATAGGTGTGGTTTTAGGAGGTGTATGGAAGTGTAGTGTATAGGTGCGGTGTGTGAGCAAGTCGACCCTTCACCGGACCAGGGCCACCGCAGGGCGATCTAAGGCCAAAGAGTCCTATAGGAACTCATCCTTTAAACTTCCACATTTGATTTCAACCCTCTAGGTGATTAGGGGTCTATAGTCAAGTTTGTGGAGTTTGTAGGGAGTTTAGAAGTGGTTTGAATTTCTAAAAGGTGGGTCCCAATTCTAATCCTCTATGATAGTCAAAGGAAAAGCCTAAGGCTAGATCCTAAGTACTAAAGAGAAGAAGAGAAGACCTCATCAAAAATGAGGTCAACAACTCATCTTAAGAATCTGAGGTTTTCATTCGGTACGACATAAATCCTCATATCTTCCAGGCTATTTGCATATTCAGTATTATGCAAATGTAAGCCCTACTTAATAAAATTGGCAAGATGAAACATCAAATAATTTATCCTAAATAGAAACCAAACCATAGGATAGGTTGGGGACTTTCCAACGTTCACCTTAGGATCAGTGACTTCCCCAACTTTTCATCCCTTAGATTCAGAAAACAAAATGTTCCAAACTTGAGCCACTCACATATTGAATTTCCTATTATCCCATACACTAATTTGAAAAAACTACCTTTTGGAAGTCATGAAAACAAAATTTCCTGATCTAAATGGAGAGTTTTCTTGAGTAACCTCGGTCGTTTATGATGTAATTAACTATAGGGGCTTGCCCTTAAAGGAAACTTTAAGAAACCAGGTAATATGAACCCTATCTAGATGCTTCATAATAGATAGATTAATTTGTCGGTAAAAATAAATGGTTCGCAAACCAAACTGATGTTATGAATTCTTTAGGTTATTTGATCAAGCCACACCGCCAAACAATGTATCTATTCTTCGGGATAGATATATGATTTGTGGTGTACTGCTCGATTATTTAAACTATTGCATATATGAGATCAGTTTGATTTCATATTATCGATTTAAAAAATGATATTTTCCAAATTTTCTACATTCTCTATAAATTTACATAAATTAATTTAGACATAAAACTTTAACGGTCGACATGTATGTCCTATCATTTGGACTTAATTCTTCCAATTTAGACCGTCCAATCATGAAAATATGATTTCTGGCTATTTGACATATTATATTAATCGAGAGATTTTCTCTAGGGCTCAAGACTCTAAATATGTAACTAACTATAAGGGTTTGTCCTTTTATGAATGAGACCACAAAATTAAAAAAAACTTATCTTGTACCTATATGGTAAGAGAAGAATCCTTATTTAATAGACCTCAAAGATTTTCCTCATCTGAATGAGAGGATCCATTACGAGGTAATATTTTTTTTTCTCTTAAGGTAGTTCATTACTCTTCAAATGTGATATTCAATCTTTTTAAGAGGAATCTTCTCTTAACAAATAAAAACCTTCCACCAACGTTTGATTTGATTTATAGTATTAGTATATTATTCTCAGTTTAGGCTTACATGCTAAAAAATGTCTCATTCAAGCTTTTCATATTTCCACTCTTCATACTTAAGTTTCATTCACATGGTTATTTTTTCAGTTTTTTCAAAATATGAAAAATATAATTTATGTGAAATATTTTGTTTCATCATACAAAGGTATTATTAAGCATGTGAGTGAATCTTAATATGGGGAATGTGTAGGCATGAAATTACCCAAAGGTTGTATGCTTATGTGTTAAGCTTATAAATCACATGTTCCTGAAATGTAACATGTTCATTTATGGGCCTAACTTATAAACACGTAAATGTCTTGTATAAGCTAGCTATTAAAGAGGATTTAGAAAAGAATACAATTTTCAATTAATAGGTGAACTCATAAGAGAGCTTTAAAAAGATTTTAATTATGTTTTAAAATGTTTCAATTGCATTCAATTTTAAGAGAATTAAGTTTAGTTTAAGTTTTAATATTTTATAAGAATGTTTTTTTTAAAATCTTGTTTTAAAAGAAAATGTTTTATTATTGTTTTCTTATGGAGTACTTTGGTTTGCTCTGAAACAGGCTTGAGTTGCTTAGAAAAAGTTTCACTTGAGTTTTGATAAAGTTAATTTTTTGTTTAAAAAGCTTTATTAGGATTCCATTTTTGGAAAGGCTTCTATTAAATCTTCGTATTGGAAATATTTCATTGAGTGTTCTGTTTTTAAATGGTTTAAATTATTATTATTTTTTAATTTTTGTTTAGGTTTTGTAGAGTAGAATTTTCTTGTTGAGAAGATTTTGTTAAAGTTCTATTTAAAAGTTTTTATCCAAGTTTTGGAAAAGATTTTGTTTTCAAAAGGTTTTGTTAAGGTTTTACTTTTCCTTTTGAAATTATTTCTATTTTTTTTACTAAGAGGATTTATATTTGTTTTTTAAGAGTTTTAAAGACATAAACTAAATTAATTTGGTGTTTAAGAAAAAAAGCATATGAAAGATTTTAAGGTAGATCTTACATAGACTATTTATTTTTCTCTCTTTCATGACTCATTTAAGTAAAGATAATTCTTTTTAGAGCATATTTGATTAGGTTTTTACAATAATAGTTCATTTAGAGTGCTTTTGAATATATATAAATACATGTGTGAGTGTGTGTGTGCGTGTGTGTCTATATATATATATATATATATATATATATATATATATATATGTTTGAAGGATCAACTCATGGCTCCCTACATGTTAAAAGAGGAAAATAAAAAAAGTAGGAAGGAGAACCCCAAAATAAGACGAGGAATTCCTAAGGGGTCTCTTCCTAAACAACTCTAACCATAAGAAAAGGGAAATGTACAAAAGAGTATATATATATATATATATATATATATATATATATATATATATATATATATATATATATATATATATATATATATATATATATATATGTATACAAGTATAACAAAAGTTTGCTCCAAAACTAAACAAAACAAACAACAAGTGGGGAGGAGCTAGAAGGTCACCATCAATCAATAACTTTAGCTAGGAAGGGGGAGAGGTAGAAAGAGCCACACTATAAGAGAGGGCACTAGCTCTGGCTAGCTAATCTGCAGGCTTATTTCCTTCTCTGAAAATGAATTGGAACCTGACCTAAAGATGTGATCTCATAAACTGAATCTTTTCAATCCATTGAGCATGATGTTAGCAGGTGATTATGTTGGAACCAAGCATGTTGATCATCTTTTGTGAATCACCCTCCACTGTCAAATTCTTCCACTGACAAAGCAATGCAAGATTTATGGCCCAAGAAATTGCAATTAATTTTAACTCCAAAGCATCAATTACAACTAGAGGGGCATTGAAGAACAACAAGCATTCACCCTGATGATTTCTGAAAATGCCCCCCATACCAATTGCACCATCACTGTAACTACCATCTGTATTAACTTTAAGTGAATTATTTTTTGGGGGGAAACCAGAAAACCTTTAGAGTTTTTGGGGGCTGAATGCTGTGGGAAGAAGTAATGTAGCAGATATTTGGGAACTTTTTGAATCTAATGAGCTTATGAAGGTAGGATAGGCAGTTTCTAGCCATCCAAATAAACCATGTTGTGAGTAAAGGAAGGGCACCAGCACCCAGGCAGCGCCACTCAGGACAACAGGTGAAAATATTATACTAGTGGAATTGGATGGCATTGAGGTTACGATTGTGTACCAGGTGCTTCCAGACTTGCTGGGAGTAGCTGCAAGCAAAAAATAGGTGAGAATTTGATTCTTCCTCCTTATGACAAAGACTGCAGCAAGAGGGGCCTCTTAATCCCTTCAACTTGAGGATGTCATCAATGGGGAGGAAATTCTTGAAAATTCTCCAGCATAAAAGGGTCATGGAGGGGGAAAGATACCTATTCCAGATAGATCACCCCAAGGGACAGACTCCCACTGGTAAAGGTGAGCATAGATGGCCTTAGATAACCTTTGTTTCTTGAGAGCATTCCACACAGGGGCGTCAGGTTTAGATATGTTAAATTGCACAATAATGATTTTTTGGACAGAAGGAGCTTGCAGGATGGTGTGTATTAAAGGTAACGACCAACAGTCCCCAGTCCAGCATTCAACCACCAGAAGGTTAAGGTTAAGGTTAGTGGTGCAAGGTTGCAGCCAATTTTGGGGGCACCAGTGATCTAACCAAAAATATACATTCCCTTTGCCAAGGTTCCAAATGAACAGCTGCTCAGCCATCTGCCTATTCTTAATCATGGCTCTCCATAGTTTGGAGTCCCCATTTTAAAAGACACCAGAGAAGGATGGGTATGCTGGCAATATTTTCCAAAGAGAAACTTCGCCCAAAGAGAGTTTTGGGTCTTGAATTGGATCCATAATTTACAGAGATTTACCTGTATAATCTGGTTGAGCCCTTTGAACCCCAGACCCCTAGCCCAAACATGTTTAGCCAATTTTTTCCAAGATGCCCAGTGAATTTGATTCCTTTTTTTAGACCATAGGAAGTGATTAAAGGCCCTTTCAAATTGCACCTGGGTACTCTTCTTCATGGTGATCATCTGCAACGACGCCAAAAACGTGACCCCGCTATTTATATGTATAGAATTGTAATTGTTTATGTTGTGGATGCTACGCAAGTATACGTATCGTATCAAGTAATACAGGGCTCTAGTGGAGTCCTGGTTATCGATCCCACAGGGAAAGAGAAAATTAAATAACAACTAATTTAAAATAATAATAATAATTTTTAAAATAGTATAGGAAAATTTGGACTTCTAAATTTGAGCGCAATAAAGTAAACTAAGTATTTTAATTAGGTAACTTAACTAAGTAGAAAATTAATACGTATTGAAAGTGCAGGAAATTAAACTAATTGCTAAATAAGTCTTAACTATTCAGAAAAAGTATCTTTCCCCTTGTTTGGAAATTTAAATGATTAATGAATTTAAATAGATAATTTTAAGGTATTGTGACAAATAGGAGCATTCCTATTCTTTACCCTTTAGTCAGGTGTAAAGAATATTGACTAATCCTATGTTTGATTAATGAATCTGCGGCTAAGGCTGGGAGGATACCGACTGCCACTTCGAGCTCCCACGTTCCCCTCGCCCGAGGGCTAACATCTACACTTCAACTCTCGAAACAATAGGACCGAATTGAATATTTTAGTCTCGTCACACTAAAATACTCAATTCTACGCCCAAGTGATATTATTTCCCTATTTATTTGCACCCTCCTTCCAAGGATTTTGAATTCCCGAATATCGGATGTCATTTTTACTATAGTTGATAACCAACATATTTTAACAATTCAAATGGCCGGTTTGAAAGTAAATTAAGTTTTAAGTAAAAATTATCACAATTTATTAATATATATAAGTATCTCTATTTTAATTTCATCAAGTCACTTAATTTCATAAACAGGGAGAAAGACTAATAAATTACTCAGAATGCATGGGAACTAAACTAAGCATGGATTTCATTTAAAGTTAAAAAGAATAAATACAAATACTTACGTCGATTTATCCCCAAACAGACTCCTCGTAGTTCCTTTGACTCTTCCTTCCAGTACAGCACGACTCACTAATTACTCACTAAACTTACTAAAAGACTCACTAAAGACACTACTGCACACAAATTACACTTAGAACTCACAAAAGACTAAAAGATTGCACTTAGAACACAAAAGACTGCACAAACTAACTCACAAAAGGTCGATTTTCGGCCTCATATATAGAGGTAAGCAAAGGTCCAAGAGGTGTGTAAGCATCTCTTCGAAAAGTGTCCGGGTTCAATGTATATCGTGCCATTTGAACTACCTCGCCGTCGGCGACTGAAATACCTCGGCTGTCGGCGAGGCTTCTGAAGATCTTCAAGCCGCTCATCTCGGCGTCAGTGAGCTCGAGCTCACTGTCGACGGGCTCGGAGCTCGTCGTCGGCGAGACGATTATAAATTCTTCAAAATTTTCTTCTTGTAACGTCGCCGTCGGCGAGCTCGATCTCGCCGTCGGCGACTCGAGCCAAATTGCATGATTTTGCTCCAAATTCGTTCCTTTTTATGATTTTGCTTTTATCACCTAAATTATTCATTCCTGCAATAAAATAAAGAAAATACCCTTCTTTAAAGTGCAATTTTATCAAAAATAGGTATGAATTTCTTAATCAATTTTTCAGGGATCAAAATCCCCCAAACTTACTTATTACTTGTCCTCAAGTAATTTTAGTACTACATAAAAATAATGATTTCTATAATAAGATTTTTCAATTCAAATAAACTATGAATTAGATTAATTAAGATCATAATAAAGTTAAATAAAAATAATTCATGTAATTTAATTAATCTTATAGAAATAAATTATTTAGTTATCGAGTCTAAGATTTCTAGCTTACTATTCATTTCGGGAATGACTATATTTAAAAGAATAACTACTTAAGATATTCATATGATAAGAAATTCAAGAAAACACTATTAGGTAAAATTCTAATCCATAAATATAAGTTTGGAAATATTTAAGTTTTTCCTTTTAGGTTAATTCAAATGAAGCCAATTTTTGATAAGGCATCTCCTCAAGTTTCTCCTCATTTTTCTTTTTCTTTTCTTTTTCTTTTTTTTTCTTTTTTTTCTTTTTCTTTTTCTTTTGAGGATTACTTGTATCCGGAGAGCTCGTTAATAATTTTAAACTTCATTTTCATCTTCCTAAATTTGAAACTTAGGAATATTTCTTAGCTTATATATACTTCATAGTTTTTACTTTATTGATTTTCAATCTTTTCTTTTTCACTTGAATACTTAAGAATTTTAATTTTAGAATATAGTTTTCCTTACTAAAAATAGTTTACTATATTCTTATTCCCTTTAACCAAATATTTTATTCTATTTAATTAATTAAAGTACTAGAAATATTTCATTTAACCTTTTATAATAATTAAATAAAATAATTCATATTAATTAAATTGAAAAAATTGCTATAAAAATCATTTTATAATAATTTGAAAATAGAAATTGAGAACAAGTTAATAACTAAATTTGCATTTTACTCCCCCCCCCCAAACTTAAATTTTTATATCTATTCTAAATAATGAAAAAGGGAAAGTAAATAAATCATACCTTTGAAGTTTAGGTATTTCTTTTTCTTTGAAATTTTTGCGAGCTTTTTCATTTTTCATTGAACCTGTCTCGTTAGTATTCTCCATATATATATAACAATTTAAAGAAAATGCAGGGATAAATCTAAGATAAGTATTAACTATAACAATTAAAATTAACTCTACACTATACATATGAATTACTAACATATTAAAAACATTTTAACTAACAGATTAACAATTTTGCAATTTAAAACAATACAGAATAAAATAAAAACATACTAAAGAAAACTAACATCTTATTTAACATAAAAACAAATGTAATTAACTAACACAAAAACAAAAACTAAACTACTACAACAATTCAAGCAAATAATCCAACAAACATCCAATTTCTCAAAACATAAAGTACTGAATATTACAAATATATAAAGTCTTCAAAATAACTTAACATCAAATAAATAAAACAAATAAAGTCCTAATCTTCGACGACCAAAGTTCCAATCTATATCATCTCCTCCCCGATCCGTAAGTCGAGAAGACCGAGCAAGTCGGTATCTGTGAATATCGGGGGCACTCGGGAAAGACAACATCTAAATCACCACTCCTATAACGACGTTCGGCTTCATAGCATGCAATCTCGTATTCCGAATGTCGCTAGAGATATTCGCTTATCATAATCATGTCTCCTCTCCGGATTATCAATTCTTTGATCAAAATGATCAAATCTTCTCCCCATTGTATCTCCAAACCGCTCAAAACTTCTTCTATGCGGTGTCGATTCATTCATCGGATCTTGTAGGGTAGGGGTGGTAGGCTCGGGAGGTTCATGGCTAGTAGAGGGTATATCTCTACTTGGTCGAGTGAAATAACTTCTTACTCCCTGCTCTCCACCCTTCATGAGATTCATACTTCTTAATATTGGCAGTACTGTGAGTGGTTTCATTGGTTCTACCCATTCTTCATTATCACTAGCCTCAACTCCGAGAGTTGGCGAGTGAAAAATTAATCCGAGGTGTCCCAATCCGGCTCCACTCTCATTTCTAGGAGTGGCCGGGATGTTTCGATAAATAAGTCTCCCGATGTTGATGCTTCTATTATTCCGAATACGAAATTCAGAATTGCTCTATCTCGTGTTACCTTACTGTGGTGATAGGTGGGTAACGAGTAGAACAAATAAAGTAATGCCGGGCTTTGGAGATCGCATTTAATTTAGAAAGAGGAAAATTCATTCTTTCCTATCGCTTAATTTTCCAAACTCCGGTCCCATCGGTGAGAAAGTAAATGACTTCCTCCGAGTGGTCCTTCCATCGTTCCAAAGTTTCATACTCGCTAAAGGGCGAGTCATGAACTTCATAGAACGCGTTTATTCTTGCGGCATTGAATTCTACAAAAAACCCTCGTACCTTCTTGGTGCATCTTCGGCTGCGATTAAATTGGCATAAAATTCTTTAACTACTTCCACAATTGCTCTATATTGAACGTAACGAAATTCTCCCAACCTCGTTCCTTAATAATCCGCTCTACTTCTCCTCCCGGATTTTTGAAAACCCGATCCGCAATGCACTTTCTTCCTTGAATATTTTCAAAATATTTAGTACGTGCTCGTGCATTGATGAATCGGTCTTCGTCGAATTCTACTCGACGTTTTTGTCGTGGAGCCATACGATCGATCCGTGAAAATCATGAAAATTTTCACTAAACTTAAAAATAATTCTAAGAAGGCTTCCTACAACATTTATAAGCAATTTAAATTAAATTCCATGGATTTCCACCGAATATTTCTTCCATATTTTGATTTTTCCCAAAATTTGCAATGTGGTGAAAATACACGTTGAAAATCAAAAATTTTTGCATAGGAGTGAAGCACTTACCAAGAGAAGATGAAATTCGATGTTTTTAAGTGATGGAATCACCTCTAAATCCAAGATCTCTCAAGCCCTAGGTCGGTTTTTGCGAAAATAAGAGGTTGGGGATGATGAATAGTGTTTTTGACCGGTCAAATATAGGTCTTTTTATCTCGCCGTCAGCGAGCTAATTAATTCCATAAGGCAAAAGTTTCAGGAAAAATCCGCCGTCGGCGAGAAATTTTTCGCTGTCAGCGAGATCGATCTCGCTGTCGGCGGGATTTTGCTCGCCGTCGGTGAGGTCCTAAAAATTTCAATTTTTGAATTTCGTCAATCATTTTCAACCTCGATTTGCCTTATATTATATTTCCGATCATATGATTTATTAATTTAATATGAAGATTAGTTACTTATACACAAACAAATTCACACAACACAACAGATTAACTTTAATATTGAAATCCATGAGACATACAAACTAACATAATTTAAAACTCTATAATCAAACTTCGAACTTCAATCCTTACTACTAATCGAGCATCGCAAACCAATCCACGACACACTAAATGTCGATACAAAACTATGACGCATATCTCGATTAAGTTTGAGATATTCAAATCATCACTCCACACATAATAAAATCTAAATCAAATCAAATAACATAAATACAAACATACTATGAAAATCTTTACTACTACTCTTCGAGGTCGAATCTTCATCTTCTCCGATATTTCGATATGACGATGATGCACAAATAAGTTATAGAAAGGCCCGAAGGGAAATTCCGAGCGGATTCTTCGGTGATCCAACCCTTACGTCGCAATAAATGAAGAAAGCTAGCTTCGAGTGTCCGGAATGATCAAAGTGTTCCTTCATCCTCCAGATCGATGTGATCAAATAAATCAGATACATTGTCGATTAAATCTCTCACATTCTGTAGTTCTTTCTCCATTCCATTAATTTTCTTCAAAAGTAACTCCGTTTTATGCGAAATAGGCCTTGCTATAGGATTATTCTGTGAAGCTCTATCAGAGATAAATGTAATGTCTTCATTATTGTCCAAAGTAGGGAACATATATGTAGGATCAAGCGGCTTCCAAGGTAACAGAACCTTTTCCCAAGCTTCATAAGAAACCTGGTACTGACTGCATAATGCAAAAATAGTAGATGGGTGTCCTAGTCCGTGAACTGACCCATGCACAATTAAACCCAATGCAGACTTAACAATTATTGATCCAACATCAATAGGTAATCCACTTTGAATACAATAATTCAATATAGCGCATTCCTTCGAAACCTTGTTTACCCTCATAGTAGGTAACAATTTAGATGAGATGAAAAAGTGCCAGTGCTTTGAGACGAGGATTCAAAAGTGATGCGAGAGAAACTAACATACCCGTCTTCACGCATTTCCCAATCTTCCGGTTCATCGATCGGATATTGAAATATCTCATTCATATTATATCGAGAAGGCACAAAATTTGAATAGTGACATACCGGGGTGTTTTCTATAGAGAATAATTCATTTACTCTTGATGGAGTAAACGTCACCCATCTTCCTCGGACATAGACATTTCCATTGTTGATCGCATGTAAGTTTGAGTAGAACTCTTTCACAACTGGAATAACAACAGCAGACGTAGTGTAACAAAATACCTCCCAGTGCCGCTGCGCGATCGTTTCTTCTATCTTCGTAGTGGAATTCTCTAATCCTCGATTGACAAATCCCCGTTCCTTGATAACTCTTTTCTTTATCAAAACCTTGTTGAAGATCCGTCGCGCTTCCGCACTTACAAATTTCCTCCGGTTAAACACTCAGATTTAGAGGAATCTAAGAATTTGGAGGCCATTATGGTGAATGGAATGAATTCTAGTGAAGAAGGCAGACTTAGAGTGGTTTAAGAATGGGTTTTCACAAAGGAATTGGTGTTGAAACTGTCCAAATCGGCATTCGAAGTATATATAACTCATCTTTATAACTTACTCGATGTCGGAGAGGTCGTTTCTCGCCGTCGGCGACTTAGTTATAAAAACTGCCTTTCCGGTTCTCGCTGTCGGCGAGGACGTTTCTCGCTGTCAGCGAGCTCGATAAATAAACTGAATCTAATTTAGGCGCGAACCTCGCTGTCGGCGAGTATCGACCTCGCCGTCGGCGAGATTTCAAAATAAAGTCCAATTTCGCTCTAAATCGAATAATTTCTTTTCTCATCATAATGGTTCGAATATGTGATGATTCTTAATAATAATTGAGTAGTAAAGTTTCAATAATATAAATTAACTATTAAGATACAATAATAATAGATAACTAATATGGGTTGCCTCCCATAAAGCGCTTGGTTTAACGTCGTTAGCCCGACCTAATTTCAATTATTAATCAGGTCGACTAAGCATTAAAACCTCTTTATAGTTAGGTCTTATTCCTTCGAAATATGGTTTTAATCTATGTCCATTAACTTTAAATTTATGTCCAGTTTTTGGATCTTCGATTTCTATAGTTCCGTACGAAAATATTTGAGTTATGGTGAAAGGTCCTAACCATCGAGACTTCAATTTTCCAAGAAATAATTTCAATCTAGTATTATATAGCAAAACTTCCGTCCCGGTTCAAAATTTCTCTCGATTAATCTTCCGATCATGCCATAATTTCATCTTTTCTTTATAAATCCGATCATTATCATACGATTCATTTCTTAATTCTTCCAATTCATTTAATTGCAACAATCTTTTCTCACCGACTTCCTTTATATTATAATTAAATTCTTTAATCGCCCAATATGCTTTATGTTCTAGTTCAACTGGTAAGTGGCACGTTTTTCCATATATAAGTCACGTAAGGAGTCATTCAATCGGAGTTTTATAAGCGATCCTATAAGCCCATAATGCGATTAGTCTAATCTAATAGACCAATCTAACCTATTTGGGTTTACTGATTTTTCTAAAATACGTTTAATCTCACGATTAGATACTTCAGCTAATCCGCTAATCTGTGGATGATAAGCAGTGGATATCTTATGAGTAATATTGTATTTTTCTACTAGTTTGTGAAAGTATTTATTTCTAAAATGAGTTCCTCCGTCGATGATAATCACTCTCGGCATTCCGGATCTAGTAAAAATATTTTTCATCGAAGTTTTGAAACACTCTTAGCATCACACCTAGGTAAAGCTTGTGCCTCAATCCATTTGGAAACATAATCAATGACTACTAATATATATGAGTTTCCAAACGAAGGAATAAAAGGTCCCATAAAATCTAATCCCCAAACATCAAAAATTTCAACTTCTAATATAAAGTTTAGAGGCATTTCATTTCTTCTAGATATATTTCCTACTCTTTGGCATTTATCGCAAGTTTTAATATATCTATATACATCTCTAAATAGAGTAGGCCAGTAAAATCCAGATTGTAGAATCTTATAAGCAGTTTTATCAGTCCTAAAATGTCCTCCAAAATTAGAATCATGACATTTTTAAATAATTGGTTCAGTTTCTTCATAAGGTACACATCTTCTAATAATTAAATCCTTAAATTGCTTATATAAATATGGTTCATCCCAAAAATAAGTTTTCGTATCATGGATGAATTTTTTTCGTTGTTGCAAAGTTAGCATAGGCGGTAAAATATTACTAACTATATAGTTTACTATATCGAGCATACCATGGTATTTTCCATTCATTGATATTATATAGTTGTTCATCGGGAAAAGCTGTCTATAATTTCATTTTCAATATCAGATAATTCATGATTTTCTAATCTTGATAAATGATCTGCAATTTGATTATCAGTTCCTTTCTTATTAACGATCTCAAAATCGAATTCTTGCATTAATAACATCCATCTAATTAATCTTTGTTTGGAATCTTTCTTTTGCATTAAATATTTGATGGCAGAATGATCAGTATGCACGATACATTTTGTTCCAATCAGATAAGGTCTAAATTTATTAAAACCATATACTACTGCTAATAGTTCTATTTACGTAATCGTATAATTTATTTCGACATCATTTAGAGTTTTACTAGCATAGTATATAACTTTAAAAATCTTTTCATATTTTTGCCCAAGAAGCTGCTCCTACGAGCATAATCACTAGCATCACACATAAGTTCAAATGGTTTCTCCCAGTTAGGTGAAACTATTATAGGTGTTGTAATTAATTTTTCTTTTAAGAGTTCAAAAGCATTCAGGCATTCGATTGTAAATTCAAATTTCTTGTTCTTTTCGAGAAGTTGGCATAAAGGTTTAATAATTTTTGAAAAATCTTTTATATAGCGTCTGTAGAATCCAGCATGTCCAAGAAAACTTCTTACCCCTTTTACCGTAGTTGGAGGTGGTAATTTAGCTATCACTTGAATTTTTACAGAGTCCACTTCCATGCCTTTTTCCGAAATTTTATGCCCTAATACAATGCCGCCCGCAACCATAAATTGACATTTCTCCCAATTTAGAACTAAATTTGTTTTCTCACATACTTCTAATACTTCTTCAAGATGAGTTAAGCATGTGTCAAATGATGTTCCAAATACGGAGAAATCATCCATAAATACTTCTATTCCATTGTCGATTAACTTACTAAATATAGACATCATACATCTCTAGAATGTTGCTTGTGCATTACATAATCCAAAAGGCATTCTTTGAAAAGCGAAAGTTCCATAAGGACTAGTAAATGTAGTTTTCTCTTGATCCTCAGGAGCAATTTGTATTTGATGATAACCGGTGTATCCATCTAGAAAACAAAAATACTTATGTCCGGCTAGTCTATCTAACATCTGGTCTAGAAATGGTAAAGGGAAGTGATCTTTCCTGGTGGCGGTATTTAATTTCCTATAATCAATACATATACGCCAACCAGGTAACTTGTCTTATAGGAATAAGATCGTTATTTTCATTGGCGAGTGATGGTCACTCCTCCCTTCTTAGGAACACGGTGAATTGGGCTTACCGAGCAGCTGTCGGAAATAGGATATATAATACCATTATCTAACCATTTTAAAATTTCTTTCTTAACTACTTCTTTCATTATAGGGTTTAATCTCCTTTGGGGATCTGCTTTAGGTTTATGTTCATCATCTAAAATAATTTTATGCATACAGATTGAAGGACTAATTCCCTTAATATCTGCTAAAGTCCAACCAAAAGTTTTCTTATATTTTTTTAAAGTTTCTAAAAGTTTTTGTTCTTGAGATTCGTTTAATGCAGATGAAATAATAACTGGTAAAGTTGAAGAATTACCTAAATAAGCATATTTCAAATGATCAGGTAATATTTTTAGCTCAAGTTCAGGAGGTTTAATAATTGATGGAACTATATTCTTGTCAGTATTTTCAGTATTATCCAAAAATTCAAATCTTTCCTGAATATAATCTAGTTCTTCATGATTATCTTCAATTAATTCAGTGTTTTCTTTTTCTAATTTATCCTCGTAATATTCCTTAAAATGTTCTTGTTGTAAATATTCAAGTATTTCCATCCGAAAACATTCATCATCTTTTTCTAGCGCAGGATATTTCATTGATTTTGCAATATTAAATGTAACTTTTTGGTCATTTACTCTCATAGTTAATTCTCCTTTACGAACATCGATCATAGCTTTTCCAGTAGCTAAAAATGGTCTTCCTAAAATGATAGGAATTTGTTTATCTTCCTCCATATCTAAAACAATAAAATCTACTGGGAAGATAAATTTATCCACCTTTACTAACACATCTTCAATAACTCCCTTAGGATAGGTAACCGAACGATCAGCTAATTGAAGGGTTACTTGAAGTAGGTGTAATTTTTCCTAATCCTAATCTCTTAAAAATCGAAAGAGGCATTAGATTGATGCTTGCTCCTAAGTCACACAAATCTTTTCCATAAAATTTTTCTCCTATAGCGCAGGGTATAGTGAAACTACCAGGATCTTTCAATTTTTCAGGAAGCTTCTTCGAATAATAGCACTACACTCTTCGGTAAGTGCGACAGTTTCATTATCGGTGAATTTTCTTTTCTTATTTAGAATATCTTTCATAAATTTTACATAATTTGGCATCCGATCTAAAGCTTCAACAAAAGGTATATTAATTGTTAATTTCTTTAATATTTCAAGGAATTTAGCAAATTGTTTATCTTTTTTATGTTGAGCTAGTCGTTGAGGAAATGGTGGTGGAGGTTTTTCAACGAAATTTTCATAGGTATTAAAGGATGTTCCAAGTTTGAATCTTGTTGAATTGTTTCCTTTTCAATTTCCACTTCCTCTTTTTGGCTTTCAAGTTCTTTTTGAATTTGAGGTTCTAATTCTTTTCCACTCCTTAGTTGTATTGCTTTAATTTGTTCTTTTCCTTGATCTTTAGGATTTACTTCCACATTACTAGGAAAAGTTCCAGGTATTCTATTATTTAGCGCGATAGCAATATGTCCAAGTTGAGTTTCGATATTTTTAATAGATGTTCCTTGAATTTGTAATTGATTTCCTTGAATTTGTAGTTGATTTCCTTGATTTTGTAGCTGATGACCCATATTCAAAATTAATTCATCCATGGATAATTTCTTATCCTTGAATTGAGGTTTATTGTTATTAAATCCAGGTGGGTAATTAGGTTTATAGTTTGGATTTGCTTGATTAGGTTGATTCATCCATTGTTGATTAGATGTGTTATTCCAATTAAAATTTGGATGAGTTTTCTAACTAGGATTATAATAGTTTGAATAAGGGTTATTAATTCTATTATTAATAGCATTTAAAGTTTCATAATTAGTTTGAGATTCTATGATTTGTCCAGATGAGTTTTCTTCTAAAATAGGAGAGTAGTTCATTCCAAAATGATCTAACTTCTTAGATATAGCAGCAATTTGAGAAGCTAACATAGATATTGCATCGTTTTCATAAATGCTGGGCTATCTTTTAGGATTTACTCTTTCGACGGAGCCATTGGAAATTATTTGTTGCCATTTCTTTGATTAGTGCATAAGCTTCATCAAATGGTTTAGACATTAATGAACCTCCGAGACGAGCATCGATGATTGATCTTAAAGATCCTACTAATCCATTATAAAAGGTTTGAATAATCGACCAATCTGGTAGCGCATGATGTGGGCATTTCCTAAGAAGTTCCTTAAATCTCTCCGAAGCTTCATATATTGATTCTTCATCTAAGCGACAAAAAGAAGTTATATCATTTCTAAACTTAGTAGTTTTAGATGGTGGAAAATATTTGGATAGAAATTTTTGTGATAATTCTCCCCAAGTTTTAATAGATCCAGGTGCTAACGAATTCAACCACATTTTAGCTTTATCCCTTAATGAAAAAGGAAAAAGTCTAAGTCTTATAGCATCGTCAGATACTCCTTGATATTTAAAAGTAGCACGAAGTTCTAGAAAACTAGCAAGATGTAAGTTAGGATCTTCAGTAAGTGAACCACTAAATTGATTGTTTTGTACCATTTGGATAATTGCAGGTTTAAGTTCAAATGAATTAGCACCTACATCAGTGTTTTGAATAGTTAAATGAATTTCATCTGATGTAGGGTTGGCATAATCTCTTAATGGTCTTTGTTGGTTCATATTTTGAATTTCAGGAATATTCGCCATTTTTGTAAAATTAATAATTTTTTTCTTTTGTTTTCTAATTCTTTTAATTGTACGCTCTAATTCAGAATCGTAAGGTATTAAATTTTCGTTTCCAAATTTGCGCATACAATTTCAGAATAGATATTAATTTATTTATTATGATTATTTTAAAATAATACGTTACTTTAGTAAATTTTTCTTACTTTCCCAGGCAACGGCGCCAAAAACTTGACCCACAATTTTATATTATGATATTTTTAATTTAATTGCAACGACGCCAAAAACGTGACCCGCTATTTATATGTATAGAATTGTAATTGTTTATGTTGTGGATGCTACGCAAGTATACGTATCGTATCGAAGTAATACGGGGCTCTAGTGGAGTCCTGGTTATCGATCCCACAGGGAAAGATAAAATTAAATAACAACTAATTTAAAATAATAATAATAATTTTTAAAATAGTATACAAAAATTTGGACTTTAAATTTGAGCGCAATAAAGTAAAGTAAGTATTTTAATTAGGTAACTTAACTAAGTAGAAAATTAATACGTATTGAAAGTGCAGGAAATTAAACTAATTGCTAAATAAGTCTTAACTATTCAGAAAAAGTATCTTTCCCCTTGTTTAGAAATTTAAGTGATTAATGAATTTAAATAGATAATTTTAAGGTATTGTGACAAATAGGAGCATTCTTATTCTTTACCCTTTGGTCAGGTGTAAAGAATATTGACTAATCCTATGTTTGATTACTCGAATCTACGGCTAGAGTACGGGAGGATACCGACTGCCACTTCAGAGCTCCCACGTTCCCCTCGCCTGAGGGCTAACATCTACACTTCATCTCTCAAACAATAGGACCGAATTGAATCTTTTTGTCTGTCACACTAAAATACTCAATTCTACGCCCAATGATATTATTTCCCTATTTATTTGCACCCTCCTTCCAAGGCTTTTGAATTCCCCGAATATCAGATGTAATTTTTACTATAATTGATAACCAACATATTTTAACAATTCAAATGGCCAGTTTGAAAGTAAATTAAGTTTTAAGTAAAAATTATCACAATTTATTAATATATATAAGTATCTCTATTTTAATTTCATCAAGTCACTTAATTTCATAAACAGGGAGAAAGACTAATAAACTACTCAGAATGAATGGGAACTAAACTAAGCATGGATTTCATTTAAAGTTAAAAACAATAAGTACAAATACTTACGTCGATTTATCCCCAAACAGACTGCTCGTAGTTCCTTTGACTCTTCCTTCAAATTGCACCTGGGTACTCTTCTTCATGGTGATCATCTGCAACGACGCCAAAAACGTGACCCCGCTATTTATATGTATAGAATTGTAATTGTTTATGTTGTGGATGCTACGCAAGTATACGTATCGTATCGAGTAATACGGGGCTCTAGTGGAGTCCTGGTTATCGATCCCACGAGGAAAGAGAAAATTAAATAACAACTAATTTAAAATAATAATAATAATTTTTAAAATAGTATACGAAAATTTGGACTTCTAAATTTGAGCGCAATAAAGTAAACTAAGTATTTTAATTAGGTAACTTAACTAAGTAGAAAATTAATACGTATTGAAAGTGCAGGAAATTAAACTAATTGCTAAATAAGTCTTAACTATTCAGAAAAAGTTTCTTTCCCCTTGTTTAGAAATTTAAATGATTAATGAATTTAAATAGATAATTTTAAGGTATTGTGACAAATAGGAGCATTCCAATTCTTTACCCTTTGGTCCAGGTGTAAAGAATATTGACTAATCCTATGTTTGATTACTGAATCTGCGGCTAGGCTGGGAGGATACCGACTGCCACTTTAGAGCTCCCACGTTCCCCTCGCCTGAGGGCTAACATCTACACTTCAACTCTCAAACAATAGGACCGAATTGAATATTTTAGTCTGTCACACTAAAATACTCAATTCTACGCCCAATGATATTATTTCCCTATTTATTTGCACCCTCCTTCCAAGGCTTTTGAATTCCTCGAATATCGGATGTAATTTTTACTATAGTTGATAACCAACATATTTTAACAATTCAAATGGCCGAGTTTGAAAGTAAATTAAGTTTTAAGTAAAAATTATCACAATTTATTAATATATATAAGTATCTCTATTTTAATTTCATCAAGTCACTTAATTTCATAAACGAGGAGAAAGACTAATAAACTACTCGAGAATGCATGGGAACTAAACTAAGCATAGATTTCATTTAAAGTTAAAAACAATAAATACAAATACTTACGTCGATTTATCCCCAAACAGACTCCTCGTAGTTCCTTTGACTCTTCCTTCCAGTACAGCACGACTCACTAATTACTCACTAAACCTACTAAAAGACTCACTAAAGACACACTATCGCACACAAATTACACTTAGAACTCACAAAAGACTAAAAGATTGCACTTAGAACACAAAAGACTGCACAAACTAACTCACAAAAGACTGATTTTCGGCCTCTATATATAGAGGTAAGCAAAGGTCCAAGAGGTGTGTAAGCATCTCTTCAAAAAGTGTCCAGGTTCAATGTATCTGTGCCATTTGAACTACCTCGCCGTCGGCGACGAAATACCTCGCTGTCGGCGAGGCTTCTAGAAGATCTTCAAACCACTCTATCTCGCTGTCAGCGGGCTCGGGCTCACTGTCAGCGAGACAGTTATAAATTCTTCAAAATTTTCTTCTTGTAACCTCGCCGTCGGTGGGCTCGATCTCGCCGTCGGCGACTCAGCACAAATTGCATGATTTTGCTCCAAATTCGCTCCTTTTTATGATTTTTGCTTTTATCACCTAAATTATTCATTCCTGCAATAAAATAAAGAAAATACCCTTCTTTAAAGTGCAATTTTATCAAAAATAGGTATGAATTTCTTAATAAATTTTTCAGCGATCAAGGTTCTTTCAATTGGAGGTTGTGAAAGAAGATTATGAAAATACCTGTTAGCACCTCTACCAATATCCTGATTGTTGTTAAGCTAGATGCCATCCTCAGACTTTATACTATGGATGGTGTTGCATTTTCTTCTATACTTGACGTAAGCATGAAAGATTCTAGTGTTTTTATCCCCTTCAGTAAAGTTTTGAAGAGAGGCCTTCTGCTTAAGAAAAATATCTTGGATTTCAATAGAATTAGAGAGCTTGGCTTGAGCTGCTAATAATTGATGTTCATCACCTGAACCAAAATCTCTAAAAGTGATATATCTTTTTCAGCATCAGCAACAGCTGTAAAAACATTACCAAATTCCTCCCAGCCCCATTTTTTGAGATCTTTACAAGTTTTCAGGTGAAGCGGGCCTAATTTAATCTAAGGGTCTGCATGAGCCACTCCCTTCCACAGGGACTGAATGAGAGGCACAAACTGAGGGTGGGTAGACAAGAAATTTTTGTATTCGAAGGTTGGGCTAGAGATTCTTGTTGGAGGGGCAGATATGGTTAATAGAAGGGCTCTGTGGTCAGAACAAGCAAGGGGGAGGCGGGTGACAACAATATGTAAAAACTAGGAATGCCGTAGTTCATTCACAAAAAATCTGTCCAATCTCTCCCATGTGTTGATCTCATTTTTGATGATGTCTTTTTTCTTCTCTCTCCTTAGTACTTAGGATCTAGCCTTAGGCTTTCCCTTTGACTATCTTAGAGGATTAGAAATGGGACCCGCTACTTAGAAATTTAAACACCTCTTAACTCCCTACAAACCCCATAAGTTTGATTGTAAACCCCTAAGTCACTTGGAGGGTTAAGATCAAATGTGGAGGTTTAAAAGATGAGTTACCTATAATACTCTTTGGCCTTAGGACTACCCTGAGTGGCCTGGTTTGGTGAGGGTTCACCTGCACACATTAAACTTTCACACACATTCCAAATCCTAAAACTATTCATACCTAATTTGACTTCCCGACTCATGTAGGTAATTCATATGGGTGGACCTTAACCCCTAGGCCCTTGGCTAAGAGGGTTAGGAACAACATAGTGAATGCCTCAAATGAGTCCTCTCATGGCTCTTATGGGCTTGATATGGCTTCATGGCTTAACCAAAATGATTTCATTCTACTCACATTCAATCAATCTTCATTTTTCCAAAATTTCAATTTTTGACCCCCGGGGCCCTGCACCCACTAAACCTACCAAATGCCCTTGAAAATATCCAAAATTTCCAAAATTTCCCAAATTACCCAAAATTCCTCAAAACCAATCCTATACATTTCCTCACCATTCAAATTGATCACCTTTAGCCAAATATACCAAAGTTTCCAAAAATACCCCCAAATTTCCAAAAATACCCAAAATGCCCTTCTTAGCCCAAAAATCAAAAAATTCAGAAAATTCCCAAAAAATTTCAGAAAATCTCAAATATTACTAATTTCATTTTATTCAACTACACTATAAGCCAATTTTGTCAATTTAACCCACTTTTACTAAAACCCCCAATTTGATCCATTTTAAACCTAAAGTCAGCCCAATGTCAAACCAAACCACCCCAATTGACCTCAATTTTGGTCCAATTCAATTCTAAACTTCAATTCCATATCGCTAAACTGGCCTAAATCTCCTAAATTGGCCTAAACCCAAACCTAACCCAAATAGGCCCAAATCACAAAATCAAAGCCCAACCAAAGTTGAAAACTCTTTATAACACTCCCCTAAACATTTCTCAACATTAATTTTACATCAAATCCAACCTTAAACCAACATTAACCCAAGATAGCCCAAATTAGCCCAATTTGATCCACTTTGGCCCCTTTACCAAAAAAGCCCAAATTAAATCCAATTCCACTTTAAATGATACCAAACCTTTTCTAAAATGTTCATGACACATCCCTAAGCTAAACCCAACATTTGTTTAGCCTAATCTTTCACAAAATCTCCATCCACCAATTTGTTTTCAAACTTAAAAGCCCACTTCCATAAAGCCTTTAAAAGCCCACTTTCCATCAAATTCAAAAGCCCAAAATCCATCTCCAAGCCCACATGAAACCTTTTCTTCATCATTCCTTTGATAATCCTATTTTACCAAAGTCTTAAACCATCATGAAATCAACCCATTTGTAGCATCATGACAAATCCCATCAAAGGAATCCAAAGTTTTAAAAATTCCAAATAACCCTTTTCCATGCAAGTGAGCCAACATTTTCCCAAGCCATGAGCAAGCCAAATGAAGCCATGGAGCCACGCATAAGCCATATGCAAGCCATGGGGAGCCCTTTCCACCTCACCATGCCACTTATGGAAAGAAGAGGGGAGCCATTCCTAAGCCTTCAGTAAACCTTTTTTAACCCCATCAATGATACACCTTAACCAAAATTGGCCACCTCACCTTGGATGGGGACTTCACCACACATGTGAGGCTAACCCAAATGATCTCACATCAGCCCAAATCAAGCCTTGGTGTGTGAACCAAGCCAAAACCATGAATTGACCCAAATTGGACCAAAAATGCTCCTTACACCCATGCCATTTAAATCCTTGACTTTACACATGGCAATCTCAACTTGATTGCACCAAAATCAAACTCTGACCTCCCCTCCACCTAAGCACATATTTTGAACCCACTAATCAACCCCATGGCCACCCAAAGCTCCACCATAACCTTCCTTATTTAAACCCCACCTCCATGGCTAAGAGGAGGAGATGCAAGATTTACCTTGGGGAGACCATGCCAAATTGTTCCCAAAGCTTTTTCAAGCATTCCTAAGCTCAATCAAACCATTTCCAATTGAGGCCTCACCTCTTACACGAAGGTATCAAATTTTTTCTCCTCCAACCAAGCATGTTTTAATTTTCTGTAAATATTTACATGATTTAAGTATATCATCACCATATAGATGTGTGCTACTTGATTAGAAGATCATTTTAAAAAAAAATTCATTCAATTTCATTGAGAAACGAGTGAGATATCAAGGTTTGAAGGTGGACGGTTTTGGGTGAATAGCACTAGGAGAGAGGAGCAGCAGCCGTCCGATCATACGTGTATCTGACGGACGGCCCTGATGCAGTCAGACGGATCATCATCCATGAACAGGCGTCATACAGAACCACGCTGGCCAATAGGAGAGCGACACGTGGATTGAGCGGGAAATGGATTTTTTCGATTTATTTTTTACACAAAACTTCAAAAAATCATAACTTTGCCTAGAAAACTCCAAAAAATAAAATAATAATACCCTCTTGCTCATGAAAACGAGGAGAATAATGTTAAAGTAATTTTATTTTTATTTAATGCATATTTATTTTTAATTAATTAAATAGTGTTTTTAATATTTTAATTCTTCATGCATGTAGGAGCCTCACCATAACTTGAAATTTTTATATGTTATTCTATGCATAATGGTTGATCTTTTCTAATTTTTGCAAAGTCAGGAAAGAATTCCATGATGAGATATCTATTTTTCAATATTATGCTTCAATTTTCCTATAATAATTATAAAAATTACCATTTTATTTAGAAAAATTTAGAAAAATTAGAGTATGTTTCCTTTGACCAGAAAAACATTAGAAAATTATCTCATGATTTATTTCAATCAAACAAGCTCTAATATGGCTAAAACCTTAAAATAGAATTTTAATTAATTAGGATTAACCACACATCAAAATAACTAAAAATAAACTCTCACTGATCTTTAGGATACAGAGAACCTATCATAAAAATTTGAAATCAGTTTGAAATGATTAACCCCACTAATTGGACTAATTAAGTCACATGGTCAAAATTAAACTTTAAAAATTCATAACTCCAAAAATACATTTCAAAAATTCACCAAATTGATTTTGGGACTTATTTGATATTAGAGGGGTCTATAAAAATTAAAATTATAATTTTCTAAAAATCTTTATTTTTTGACCCTACTTTAATATTTTAATAAATAAAAAAAATAATAAAAATCATAAAAATATCAAAATTAATAAAAATGTCATATTTTGACTCCTAATCACTTAGGAATAAACCAAATATTTTTCCAAAGTCTCTAGGTTAAGTTATTGAATTTTAAAGCCTTAAAACAATTTTTAATATTAAAAAATGTATTTTCCAACATTTCTACCAAATTAATTCAATTAAATCAAAGAAAAATCAGAAAAATATACAATATGTTCTTTGGATTCCTCGAGGTTAGAGAGATTTGAGAAAAATATAAAATCCATTTTTCAACTTTAATTTTATTTTATAATTAATTAATACTCCGAAAATGAAAATAACTATAATAAATAAAATATAATTCAAAAAATCACTAAAATTGGTCCAAAGGGTCCTCTGGTCATTAGGAACATCCCATAATTTTCTTAAGGACAAAAAACTTACTTTGGTCATGTTGTTGAATTTTCTTTGAAATCCCTTATTTTTCACTAAAAATAATTATATAAATAAATTAAATTCAGAAAAATCACATTTTCTCCTCTAATGTCTTAATTGACATGTGACTGAGGTGACATAAAAATTTCAAGTTCATTTGAACTTAATTTAGTGAGTTATGAAATAAATAAGCCTAAAAGGGCATAAAGGTAATTAAAGAATTTAAACCCCTTTATTAAAATTTTAGGTTTAATTAAAATGAAGGGTAAAATATTTGATTTTATCTTTCTTGGTTGATTGAAACTTTGGGAAATTAAGAGGGTAGGAACCCATTAATCACTTTTAATAAAAAATGAAACTTTAATTATTTAAACAATTTAAATTTTTTGGAAGATTAATAAAAATTTGAATTATTAAAAATAAGGATATAACTTGAGAGGATATTAATCCTTTAATAAAAAAAATCCCTAAATAAATCACTTCAATAAAATTTAACTTTTAATTAAGATTAAAATGATAATCCAAACTAACTAAATTAAAAATTAAAAATAAATAAATAACCCTTAAATTAAAGATAAAGTTCAAAATATTAAATAGTTTAATAAAAATAATTTAATTAAATTAAATTAAGTAAAAATTAAATTAAAATTAAAATTAAATTAAATTAACATTTTAACAATTAAGTTAAGCTAAATTAAAAAAATATTTAAATTAAATTAAATTAAATTAAATTAAATCAAATTTAAATTAAATTAAGTTAACATTATTCAATAATAAAACTAAAACAAATTTAAAATATTAAGATTACCTAAAGTATAAAGATTTAAACCAAAAATATTTTGAACACTATTCAAAACTTAAAATTATTAATTAAAACCTCATAATTAAACTAAATCACTTTAAACCATTAACTCAAACTTCAAATTAAGAATGATTAAAATTCTCAACAAACCAACTTGCCCTTAAAGGCTTTAATTATTATAACTCCTAAATAGAGTATTAAGTGAAAAGTCACTTCATTCATCAGGTAATCAAATGCCCAAGTTCACTGAGCAAGAGACAAAGCTTAACTAAACTCTTGGATGATTAATTCACCAGTGCAACTAAATTTACTTGGACTCAAAATAATCTCGGAAGTATTGAAAAGATGTTTAGGTTTCGTCCTAAGCACTTCCTCAATATGACGGGATGTTTTAGAAGAACAATTGAATTTAATTTTTCTTTGATGAAGAAAATCATTCATAAACAAAATACATGAACCTAGACGTCATAGGAGATGACTAGTAATAGGACTAGGATCTTGGTAGACAACCAAAACCTGTCCCTTAGCTTTACCTAGGTACTCGTTATAAATATTTAAATGCCTTAATATGTGTTTTAAGTGCAGCTTGGGATGACGGGAAGACCCTCCAGGTACGCTTTTATTTTATTGAAATTTACTTTACTGCAATTTACTTACATGCAGTGCACTTTACTTTTTCTTGCATGTTAAACAAGATTGTTGCATGAAAACTAAAACTTTTAGGGTAGCCACAAAACTGAAACCAAAACTAAATTAAAAGCCACCACAAGATAAAATTCACCTCCACAACATTCCAAAATATAAAACAACACAAAATTTAATCATAAACAGAACAACAAAACTACAATTGCAACTAAATTAAAACGTCTCATTGAATGATCGGGAATACCTCTAATGATGTAACTCACGTGTTGCTAACGGGATTTCCCACGGTCTAAATTAAAGTGTGGAACTCATTCAGGTGAGTTTAGCAAGTTCATCTAGATTAAGTGAATTCGATGAAAATAACGGTGACGGGATGACGGAACCGTGGGATCTTAATCGGTTCTGTTTAAACAACTTTAAGATTTGTTTTAATTAAAATATTAAAGATATTTGGATTTTAAGATTTCTAAACCAAAACACTTCTCTCATCTCCTGATTTCACCTTCTAAAACTAAACCTCTGCAACAACAAGGAGCTCAGAGCATGGTGGGCAGCACGACCATTGTCATCAGTAAAACTCGGATCTACTTCAGCAAAACTTTCTTAGAATTAAATAACCAAGTCATAGGACATCGAGGTAGTTTGCCTAGTGCAACAAAAATCCTCAACTCTTCGTTAGGCATTTGCATGATCATGTCATGTAAATTAAGCCCTAACCGGTCTTAGACTCCGAGGTAGTCGTTCGGTACGACATAAACCCTCATATCTTCGAGGCTATTTGTGTGATTATATCATACAAATATAAGTCCTAATTAATTAAAATTGGCAGGATTGCAACATTAAATAATATTCTCGAATTGAAGCCAAACAATAGGATAGTTTGGGAAGTTGCCAAGATTTTTCTTGGATCCTCAACTTCTCCTACTTCTCTTCCATCGGACTCTTGAAATAAATTGTTCCAAATTCGAGCTAATCCCTTTTGAAATATCCAAAATTCAATCCTTTGAAACCTTAAACTTTGAAATTCTTGAGAGCAAAACCACTGATCATTATCGAGATTTTTCTTAAACGATTCCCGTCATTTAAGATGTAATTAACTATAGGGGCTTGCCCTTATAGGGAACTTTAAGAACCCAGGTAATATAAAACCTGTTTAATTCTTTATATTAAACAGGGGAACTTGTCGGTTTATAAAATTGGCTCGCAGACCAAACAGATGTCACAAATCTTCTAGTTTATTTAACCGAGCCTCATCATCAAGCAGTGTGTCTATTCTTCGGGATAGATATACAGTTTGTGATGCAGTGCTCGTTTATATAAACTATTTGGGATGTGAGATTGGTTTAATTTCATATCTTAAAATTTTCAAACTTAGAATTATTTTCAAAATCAAATACTACTTTCTAGATTATATGTATATTTAAATTAAATTTAAAATCTAAAAAATTCGCCGACAATTTCTGTAGGCGACCCCCTATTCAAAACGCATAACCTAAAATATGCTGACACCAGGTTTTGCTCCTTTTCCAGGTGAAAGGGGGGCCCCTAAAGCTCAAGTCGAAAAGGTCAGCAAGGTTGATTTTGTCACTGAAATTGTTCATTATGCTTAGAATAGGAGTCCTCCCTCCCTTCTTTTCAGCTGAGTTGACAATGCAATTAAAATCACCCTCACCATTCAAGGGAGATTCATAGAAAGACTGATTTGCTAAAGTTGCTCCAAGAGAATGATTCTGTCACTTTTCCTGCTGCCTGCATATATGAAAGTGGTAAGAACACTGTGGCCTGTAAACTGTAAGGACAGATGGATAAATTGTTGATTATCCATAAGTATTGACCAACCAAGCTCTTTTCTGCAAAGGATCTAAATCTTGTTATTGAGATTGGCATAATGGGTGTAACCTAGGAATGTACTGAGGAAATTGGTAGGATTAAGATGAACCATAGCTTCCAAAAGGACAATACACCAAGGTATGTGTGTTTTTATTGAGATTTATAAGTCTTCTTAGAGAGTGTGGACAGGCCACACCTCTAATGTTCCAGCAAAGGAGATTTATCATGTGAAGTCAGAGAAGGGGAAGAATATTTATGGGATTTAGATCTTGTTCTACTTCTAGTTAGAGGGGGAAGTTTTCTCTACTCTTGGATACTGATAATTCTGCTAATTTTTGAAGTTCAATTTTATTTTTCTTCTTTTTTATAGCTGTGTGTATCACCCATTCCTCTTCCATTGAATCCAGGGCAGCACCCAGACTGACAGAAGGAGGAGGAAGAAAATTCTGTGGGAGAGGGGTACGCTCAGAAGGTGTGAGAATTTGAGAATTTGAGTGGAGTACAACTGAGGTAATGGGGGGTAGTGATAAGTGAGGGTGAAGGATTGGGAAATGCTCTAGGGGGGACCACTCTTCCCCCATAAATTGGAAGATTACTTTCCACTGAAAGAGGCGACTTTCCTGCTGAGGGTTGAATCTGCCTAGAATCTGTCTCCAACAGCCTAGATGAACTAGCTGGAGAAGATCTGGGTGCATCAGGGAGCAAACCATTGGGATCATTTCTAACTTGAACTTGAGGTCTTCTAGGAGTAGGGTGAAGTCTGTAGCATCTGTTTGTGGTGTGCCCAAACATCTTATAGTGAGAACAATAGTAAGGCTTTTCCTACATTATCACTTCATGCCACTGCCCATCAGAAACTGAGCCAACCCAGATTTTCTTCACTTCAGGGAGGGTGATATCTCTCTAAATTTGAATCCTGGAAAATTCTAGTTCAGCCGTATTAAAAGTAGCTGCATCAATCTTGAGTGGAGTACCAAGAGCTCTCCTAATTTGGAAGAGAGCTATTTGATTGAAAAACCTGTAAGGGAGATTGGGAAGTTTAAACCAGATGGGAACAATTGGGTAGTCTTTGCTAGGGTCAAATTCAGGGGTCCATTTAATGATTTTCATCTCTATACCAGCTAAAGTGACCATGTGCTTTGCAAATAGCCTTGCATAATCCTCTTCTGAGGTAAGGTTAATAAGAAGGTGCCTGCCATCTAGTAGCCCAATCTTCCAATTGCCAATAAAATTGAGTGACTCAAAGAAGTTCTTCACTAGTTTCATCTTTGGGTGTCCCAGTGCAAATTTGCCTATTAGTGTTAACTTAACCTCTTCATTTAAGATTTCCAGTTCTTGTTAAAAAAAAAGACAGCAGGGCAGCCCTCCTTTTCCCCAATGGGTTTAATAAAAAGATAAGAGCCCTTGCCAGCAGCAGCATCATGCATGCTTTGGGGGAAAATCAGCAAGGCTGGGTCATTAAGAGAAGGGCCCTTCCCAACCACCCCAGCATAAGGGCTTTGGCCCACTCAATATTTGTGTTCAATTCAATGGGACAAGCCATGGCAGCAAAAAAGACAGGTAATAATTCTTCCTCTATAGTCCTTTCAACTGAATAAAACAAGCTCATAAGCAAAGGCAAGGAAAACTGCAGAAACTCTAGCTTAAAATCCCAGCCAACAGGATCAGAAGAGTGACCTAAGCACAGGTGCAGGAACCCAAAACCCAGCAGCCAGCAGCTCAGCTTCCTCTCAAGGAGTATCAAGCCAATGACACAGTACTAGGAACAATGAGACAGTAGAAAATTTTGAAAAGGAGGGAGCCCGGGAAGGCCCTTCCACCCAAGAAGGAGGCCAAATAGCACCCCCACCACAACTTACCTGCCAAGAGATGTGCACCACCCACCTGAGAAACCACCTGTGAAGTAGCTGCCGCCAAGATCATTCTGGAAACCCTAGCAGAGCTTCTCTCTCTTCTCCCGCCAGCATCTTTATATATATATATATATATATATATATATATATATATATATATATATATATATATATATATATATATATATATATATATATATATATATATATATATATATATATATAAAGGTGTTGACCTAATTTTTGTGAGGATCATTGATAAATCATCTTGAGAAAGGTACTCTACAAATATTAACCTCCTAATACTTACCCATAGTCACTAAATCCTAATGTCTACGGTAAAACCCTAATAATGTCGTTCTAACTCAAATCTTAATTACATCCTAAAATAATCAAATCAGCAATGACAAGCCCTGATACGATCAACACTTGACCAGACAGGTTAATCGTTGACTCAATGACCATCACATTGACCAAACTGGCCAACCTTTGACCCAAGTGAATAAATTATGTCAAAATGGTCAGCACTTGACCCAATGACCACCACATTGACTAAACTAGTCGACCTTTGACCCAAATGGTCAAAATAGGTGAAAATGGTCAGAATATGACCCAATGACCACCACATTGACCAAACTAGTCAACCTTAGCCCCAAATGATCAAATTATGTTAAAATGATCAATCCATGACTCAATGACCACCCCATTTACCAAACTGGTCAAACATTAACCCAAATGGTCAATTTAGATTAAATGGTCAATCCATGACCCAATGACCACCACATTGACCAAATTTGTCAACCGTTGACTAAATGGTCAAACAAGGTCAAAATGGTCAGTCCTTAACCCAATGACCACCACATTGACCAACTTAGTCAACCCTTGATCCACATGGTCAAAATAGGTCAGAATTGTCAACTCATGACTAAATGACCACCACATTGATTAAACTGGTCAACCCTTGACCTAAATGGTTAAATTTGGTCAAAATGGCTACCGCATTGACCCAATGGTCAACCCAATGACCTAAATGGTCAAATTTGGTCAAGATAGTCAACACAAGACCTAATGACCTCCACATTGACCCAATACCAACCCCATTGACCACTAAGGCAACCTAGACATCAAATTGGTCAAAACACACTCATTTGATTAATTTAAGACAATAAATTATCAAACTTGGTCATTTATTTAAGCCTAGTCAAACCTAGGACCTATTACCAAAATTAATGACCTTATGATTAAATTAACCATGATAAGGTTATGTAAATCACATGGGTCAGCCCTGGACTTAGATTGGTCAACCCTGGTTAATCATGGTCATCTTTAGTCAAATTTGGTCAAAATATTCAATTTTGAACCTAATTAATAAAATTAATCAAATGATTAACCTTCAAAATCATTTTGATTAGTTTATGGGTTAATATTTTAATTTTCTACATTTTTAATAAATTGCAAAATTAATTAAAATTTGATTTATGATTATAAACCCTAAATTGAATTTAAAATATGACATCACCCATAACATCAAAAATACATAATTAATGTTTAAAATCAATTTCACTTTATGGGGAGTAATAAATGGGTCAACCATAACCCATTATACTCATCATAACATGAATTACACATTAACCAATACATTATCCATAACATTTAACCAAGGTTAAGAGTAATGATAACATTTTTATGAGGTGGCAATATTCCTTCAACCTAAAGCATGAATCGCCTTTTACCATGAAATGAGGTGGCCAGCCAATCCAAATACAATCTCACATGTTTCATGGACTACCCAATAAGAGGAAAACACCACTTGAGCTCTCTCTTTTACCATGGTTAACCAAGATGAAATTTCATCATCATACCATGATAAGTAAGCATAAAAGGTGTCAATCAACTATACAATCTTTGGGGAGGGTTTTAGGTGAGTCACTACTCACCACTCCCCACATGCATTTAAAGAAAAGCTTGCTTTAACCATCTTTTTACCATGGTAACTCCATCATGACACTTTTGTGGAAAATTAGGAAGAAAGAGAAAATGTGTCACCTCCTTCAAGCCTCATTAAAGAAAGGATAAAACTATACAGGGGAGGTGAATTTGGCTGAATTTAATTAACCCCATCCACCTCCTAATTTAGCCAATAAAAGCAAGCCAATTTTTTAACCCAATCTTCACCATGGTTGGGTCTAATGTTGGCTAACCTTGGGAGGGTCAATTGAACTTATCCTTCAGCTAAAATCTCATCCATAGGCCATCATTAAACTGTTTAACACCTTCCCCAAATGAATCCAAGCGTATTCAAGCTTTGCCGTAGCCTTCCATGGCTATAAAAGAGCCAAACATGAGAGCTTTACACCTTAGAGAAGAGACATATACACTGCTCAATTTCAGAAACTTTGAACATCACAGTTGTTTTCCATATCATAGACAATTGATTCCTCATAGAATCAAGCCTTCAAACCCACTGTGCTCTCCCACTTTAACCATTCTGAAACAACCCAATGTAGAACAACTTCCGGGTCCTACATAAACCTATCTCAATCTCCAAATTAATTGTTCCAACACCTTACCTGAGGTGTACAAAGAAGATCCCAATCGAATTTGGGACTTCCCATGAGCTCTAACCCCATTCTCCATCAAGTCGTGAGCCCATTTTGGAGAGTTCAAAGCTCCATCCAATTTCATCCCAAATTGAGCATACTAGGAGCTTCACAAGAACCTGACAATCCTTCAAGACAAACTTGATTCAAGCTTCACTTCGTCAAGCCAAGGTATGGTCATTTTAACCTAAAACTCGCTGGGGTTTGGATATTTGTGAAGAAAAGTAATTTGAAACACCCACATATTCGTATGGATCTAATAGTTATGACACGATGAAGCTTTTGGAATGATTTTCATTAAGTTTCATTAAGATCGGAGCGAGATCTTGTGTCTTGAAAGTGAACAATCTGCGAGTTATAACAGGCTGAGGAAGACAACGGGATGTCGTCCATTTTATGTATTATAAAATAGACGGTCGTGATCTCACTAGACCTTGGTTTCATCCATACAAAACATATGAAACCGTGGGCCATGTGGCCACCCGCATAGACATTCCTAGCCTGTCAAATAGTTCCGCACAGGTTTTTGACGAATCCTAGGATTGCACTAGCGCCTACAAGGAAATTAGTTTAAATAGGGTTTAAATTAATTCAAAAAATTCTATTTAACTTTGAAAATTCATATCTTTACATAGAAAAATCATAAAAATATAAAAAATATCCCTGAACTCAAGACAATGAGGAGAATAATGTGGGAACAAAAGTTTTGATATATTGAATTATGTTAAATTTTTCATTAATTTAAAACACGCTGGAATAATTTAATTATTAAAAATTAATTATAAATGAGAAAATTATGAAACCCCCATAGAATCATCTATTCATCCTCAGAAACATTCTGAAATTTTTCTTAGCCATGATAACACCTCTAAGTTCAATTTACCTAATTTCTATTAAACTTTGTAATTATTTTTCAAAAATAATTACAAAAATTAGAAAATAAGAAATTGAAAATGAAATTGGTTAGGAAACCTTCGGGTGATAGACTTGAACCTTAAAAATGACAAATCTTAACATTTTGAAAACTTAAAAGGGCATTTTTATTTATAGGGTCAAAATTAATAATTTTTATAAATATTTAAAATCCCTAAAATTCCTTAAAATTCAATACTTCACCATACTTAGCCCATTCTACAATGGACTAGGTCAATTTTAAGTCTAACTCCAAATAGACTCAAGACAATTAGGTATAAGACACCATTAAGACCTAATTAAACCAACTTAGACCTTAATCACATTAGATTTAAGTTAATAAACCCAAACCAGGTCTAAGATACCATTGAGGCCTACTTAAACCAAGTTAGACCTTAATCACATTAGGTTTAACTTAACAAACCCAAATTTGAACTAACCCTAAATACGTCTACATAATCAATTAAACCTTACATAAATTAGGTTTAATTAACTATTTAATTAACTCTTAAGCCTTACTTACATTAGGCTTAAGTAACCCTAAACCCTTATTATAGCTAACCCCAATAAGACTTAATTAATGTTAAACCTTAAATATATTAGGCTTAAGTAATCTTAAACCCTATTTAAGTTTAACACTTATTAGACTTAATTAAATCTTAAGCTTTACTTACATTAGGCTTAAATAACTATAAACCCTAATTAATGTAACCCTAATTAGACTTAATTAACTCTTAAGCCTTACTTTCATTAGGCTTAAACAAACTTAAACCCTAATTAAGTATGAACCCAATTAGACTTAATTAACTCTTAAGCCTTACTTATATAAGGCATAAGTAACCTTAAAACCAAATTAGACTTAATTAACTCTTAAGACTTACTTATATAAGGCTTAAGTAAACCTAAAATATAATTAAGTCCAACCCTAATTAATCTTAATTAACTCTTAAGCCTTAATTACATTAGACATTAGTAACCTTAAATCCTAATTTAGTCAAACCTTAATTAGACTTAACTCTTAAGCCTTACTTACATTAGGCTTAAGTAAACCAAACCCTAATTAGTTCTAACGCTAATTTGACTTAATTAACTCTTAGGCCTTATTTACTTTAGGTTTAAGCAACTATAAAACCTAATTAAGTCTAACCTTAATTAGACTTAATTAAATTAAGCCTTACTTACATTAGGCTTTGTAACCTTAAACCCTAATTAATTCTAACCTTAATTAAACTTAATTAACTCTTAAGCCTTACTTGCATTAGGCTTAAGTAACCCTAAACCCTAATCAAGTCAAACCTTAATTAGACTAAATTAACTCTTAAGCCTTACTTACATTAGGCTTATGGAAACCCTAAACCTTAATTAAGTCTTTCTTTAATTAGACTTAAATCAACTTCTAACTTAGGTTCAACCTAAATTGAACCCAATTTAACCAAACCTTAGCTTCAACCCATATTGAACCTATATAAACTTCAAACTTAGGTTCAACCTAATTTGAACCCAAGTTAACCCAAACTTAAGTTTAACTCATACTGAACTTAATTCAAAACTTCTAACTTAGGTTCAACCTAACTTGAACTCAAGTTAACAAAACTTTAGGTTCAACCCGTCATAAACCTAAATCAACTTCTAACTTAGGTTCAACCTAATTTGAACCCAAGTTAACCAAATCCTAGGTTCAACCCATATTGAAACTAAATCAACTTCTAACTTACGTTCAACCTAACTTGAACCCAAGCTAACCAAACATTAGCCTCAACCTATATTGAACCTAAATGAACTTCTAACTTCGGTTCAACCGAACTTGAACCCAAGTTAACAAAACTTTAGCTTCAACCCCTTCTAACTTAGGTTCAACCAAATTTGAACCCAAGTTAACCAAACATTAGGTTCAACCAATGTTGAACCTAAATCAAATTCTAACTTAGGTTCAACGTAGGTTGAACCAAAGTTAACCAATATTGAACCTAAATCAACTTCTAACTTAGGTTCAATCTAACTTGAACCCAAGTTAACCAAAACTTTAGATTTAACCCATATTAAATCTAAATTAACTTTTAACTTAAGTTCAGCCTAACTTGAACCCAAGTTAACTAAACCTTAGAGACAACCTAAACTGAATTTAAATCAAAACTTAGGTTCAACCTAAATTGAACCCGAGTCAAACATAAAACCTCTTAAAGTCAACCTAACTTGAACCTAACTTATACGAAGGTTCAACCCAACAAACCCAACTTAAAGTTCAATCTATTTTAAGCCTAACTCAAACTTAACTCATGATCCAAACTTAAATTAGATTCAACCCACAATGAATCTAATTCAAATCTTATTCCAGCTTAATACGTCTAAGTTAAATTCTTTAAATTCAACTTATATTGAATCTAAACTTAAGTTAAATATCTTTAGATTCAAACGACATTGATTCTAAAATTTAAAATAAACATCTTTATGTTTAGACGATGCTAAATCTAAAACTTTACTGAATTTTAAGTCTATTTAGACTTACCTAAATGACTTCAGATTCAAATGACATCAAATCTAATAGTCTAACTTATGTTAGATTATATTTATGTCTAATCTACTTAAGGCTTAAAACCTTTATATTCAAACGACATTGAATCTAAAATTCCTAAATCTAACTCATATTAAAATTAACCAAAGAAATAAAGTTGATATTTTTTATTTTGCGAGAATTACTCTGACACTGTTTTTTTTTCTTGCAGGTTAAAAACAAGTTCCGCTTTAGATTTACTTTGCATGTTATTAGGGTGTGCTAACTCTGTTTTGCAGGACAACAATTGTGAAGATGGAATGACAAAAATAATTAAAAAATGATATCACAAACATTGATAGAAATAAAGTGAAATTAAAATGACAGTAAAACAAAATAATGACAAAACTAAAATTAAAAAAATAATACAAAACATAAAGCTTTTAGGATAGCCACAAAATAGATAACAAATTATAAGATAACAAAATAACGACAATGATAAAACAAAATAAAATGAAAATGATAAACAACAAAATAAAATAAAATAAAACGACATAACAATTTACATTTACAAAATCAAACTCTTAGGGTCGTATGACACATTACCCCTAGAATTTAATGTTTACATTTCTTTCCTTGTTCTTAAAATTTCTTAGAAAACAAGTGTTAACATTAATTAGAAGTTTTCTTAAACAATTTTAATTAACTAAGATGTAATTAACTATAGTAGCTTGTTCCTATAGGAGATTTAAGGACTCAGGATAGGTATCATACATAAAAATCTCTAGTTACTGAAATTATACATGTGATCCTACTTATATAAAAATTTCTAGAACAAGGAAATCTAGAATTCCCTTTTGTAAGATTTATCACTAACAATTCGTATTCTACTGTTTTCTATCTTATCAGCCCTTATTTTCTTCAAATTTCTTTTTATCCAAGGATCCTTTACATTATTCAAAGAAATAAGTTCTGTTGAAGACTAGGGTGATATAATAGATAAACAGAGTGACAACTCCAAACATTGACATTGACACAAAAAAATCTCGGGCGGCTCTGGATGCCTGACCCGACCGCAAATAACGCAGTAATGTTTGCTTCCAAAAGATAGCTAAAAGCTTCGACTCAATTTATAAATAACAGCTAGTGTATAAAATTAAAATTATATAATTTAGAAAATATTTTTACACACTAGGGGTACTACGCACGTATAGTATCGTTTCAAGTAATATAGTGTTTTTAAACAAAGACCCCAGTATCGATCCCACAGGGAATATTTATAGATAAATATAAAATAGTAAAAATATTTTTATTTTATCTTTTAATTTGATTATAAATTAATATTAATTTACTAGATGCAAATAAAGAAAACAATAATAAGAAAATGATTTTATGAATTCTATAAAAAATAAACAACTTTCTTTCCTTCAATTAATCTAATATTTTTAAGATAATTTAATATTCATTGGAGAATTTGATTTATGGTATTGTGCCAAATAGAAGCATTCCTATTCTTTACCCTTTGATTCGGGAGCAAAGAACATTGACTAATTCTGACGAATAGGTCTGGATGTATTGTTAGTAGAATGGGTTAATCTAGGCTCACACTTCTAGATGTCCAAGGGTGGCTATGGTCAGCCCTACTAGTGACCCTTTCCTAGTCTATAAATCAAATTAAAAGAATTTAGTCTGTCACCCTAAAAACTTATCAATTCTACGCCCTTTAAATCTTATCTTCCTATTTATTTGCACTTCACCTTGAATAGCCCGCTCATGGCCTTCGACTACCCAAGGATTCATGTGACATTTACAAGTTAAGAGTTCTTCTCCTTCAAGGTCTCAAAACTCTTCAACGGGTTTTAACAATTCAAATGGCCAATTTAAAAAGTAAAGTAAGATCAGGTATTAATGTCATCACAATGTTTTGAAAATATTTTGAATTTTAATTTTCCATCGAATCTTTATATTATCTTATCTATCTCTTCATAATTGAAGGAAGAAAGTAAACTCGCTACTCAGAACAAATTGAAAATAAATAGCAAAACATGATAATTAAACTTTGAATCAAATGTAAAAATATACTTATCTCAAATATTTCTTCTACAGATTTTCTGATTCCTACTGACTCCACAGTGTAATGAACTCCAGATGCAATAACTTGAAAATAAACTCACTAAACTAAACAAAAGTGGCCCTAAATTTCTCTCTCTAATTCTCTCTCTAAGGATGAGAGATCCTAAAGTAGATAAGAGAAAGGGGTACAATGGGAGGGGCACGTTTTCTGAAGAAATGGACCTCTATTTATAGACTTTAAGGGTTTCCTTGAGGCACCTCTTCAAAACATGTCCACATTCAATGAATCTTTTAGAAGGTCGGTCTGGCGCCTAAGCGCCGGAATCTGGCGCCTAGGCGCCAGACACCGCGTCCAGTTCTTCGTACCTCTTCACTTTAGCTCACACCTCTTCGCGATTAAAATTTGGAGCATCCAAATGCAATGTATAACATGTCCTATTATCTTGGAACAACTGTCAGCCTTCTAGAATGTCCAATAACTGCTCACTCCGTCAAAATAACTGATCAAACATTGTCAAAAACTTGAGAGTTTTCGTATCGAGTCTGGCGCTTAGGCGTCAGTTTCTGGCGCCTAGGCGTCAGTTTCTGGCGCCTAGGCGCCAGGACATAATTTTTTATACTTTTGGTATTTTGCTCCATTTTTGCTCCTTTTTGTTTCTTTTTCCTTCTTAGACCTTTTTACATTACCTACATCAAAAAACACAAAAAATTACCTTTCATTAAAGCATAATATCCTTAGAAATTAATAAAAATTAAGACATAAAGAAATAGGTATTTTTTTATAGATCAATGCCACCAAGAGATTTTATTTGGCGACCCTGCTGGGGATAATCTTTCTTCTCATCTTTTGTTAAATCACTTGTTTTTAAAAGATATTTCGTAGGACTACATCTTTTAAAATCTAACTCTTTGAAGAGTTAAACTTGAGATTTGATAACGATAAAATAAGACAAAATAGATAAATTCCCAGTTAATAAATCAGTCCATGATATTTCACTCTCTTTAAAATTTTCAGAAAAGTTGCAATGGAATCCCCTGATGCGTTCTTTTCTTATTTTCAAGATCTCAATACGCTAATTGATGAAGACGTTCACTTTTATCAAAATTACTTTGGATTATTTGATGAAATTAAATTTGCACTAAATAATCTATATCAAACTGATATGACTGACAAATATTCCTTTGAGGAATTCAATATAAAACCATATGAAGATTTTCTTAACTTTACAGAAGACTTACCTTAATGCATTCTTGTAGAACAATATATGATGCACCAAAAATATGTTAGTTCATATATATATATATATATATATATATATATATATATATATATATATATATATATATATATATATATATATATATATATATATGGTGGCGGCTACCCTTGCTCGCTAGGGTTTGGGCCATAATGGCCTCGCTGCGCGGCGGCCGGTGACTTCGAAGGCTTCCCGTGGTGGTGTGGTACCTTGGTGGGCTGGTGAGTGGTGACTTTCCTCCGAGGTGTCGGTTTTGGTGAACAAAGTTTTTGGATAAAAAGCTTCTCGGGCTACTTCTTTTTGAATTGTGTTACTGTTCCATTGGTTTGGTAGCTGGTGACACCTGCTGTCTCTTTTAATATCGTCTCTTGGAACTGGTTATGGCTAGTTCCAGTGCTTCCAAAGACCCCCCAACTTATGCCTCTGCTCTCAGTAAAGGCATTTTACCTAAATCAGTGGAACACCTGACATTCCCTCAAATCCTTCATGATGCTGCTGCTGGAAGAGCAGAATGCCCTCTGATTAGACCTCTGGGTTCTAAAGATGGTAGACCGAGCAGCTTTGTTCACCTCGCGGGAGATGAATACCACGGCGGATGCTATTAAATTTACCATTGTTGGACAATTCCAGTTTGGACATCCCAAAATGGAGTTGGTCAGGAGGTTTTTTGAGTCTTTTCAGTTGGTGGGTCAGTGGAAGCTTGGGGTGATGGATGGTAGACACCTGCTCATTAGGCTTTCTAAGGAGGAAGATTATGCAAGAGTGTTAGGTTTACAGGAGATAAAAATTGCAAACTCCACAATGAAGCTAATTAAATGGTACCCAGGATTTGATCCAGCTAAAGAGCCTCCCTTGAAACCTTTATGGTTTACTCTCCCAAATCTACCAATTCAGTTATATCATACACATGCTATTTTTCATATTAGTAGGGCATTGGGAACACCCCTGAGAGTTGATTCCCCAACACATGACATGGGCAACCCAACAGCAGCAAAAGTTCTGGTTGAAAGAGATGTTTCTCTACCAGAGATAGACAAAATATGGATTACCACTTCAGATGATGGAGAGGGGTTCGGCAAGAGGTTGTCTTAGAAAATAAGCCTGTCTTTTGCCACAGACTCGTAGGATGTTTGGCCATCTAAAGGAGAAATGCTATAGGCTCAAGCCGACTTATAAGAAACCAACTAAAGAGAAAGTAGGGAATTTCGGGCATCGAGAGATGAATCGAGTTGAAACTTCAAGCACCTCGGTTGATTTCAAGTGACATGGTGTCATCGCCGGATACTTCCAATGATGTGATTCATATCCAAGGTGATGAGTTGGGCTCACTGGAACCATTGGGGGAGAATGAAATTCATCCAAGACCTGTTAATCTACTTCAGTCACACCTAGATAAGGAGCAAAGGAAAATGGAATCAGTATGGCAAATACAAAAGGCAAAGAAAAAGAAAAAATTGTCCAATGATCTTCAGAATTTTGCAGTTCAAGAACTGGAGATACCCGAAGGCTCCCCTAGGGACTCCTCAAGGGATTCCTCAAGGGGAAGAGTCGGGACACGTTCCGGATCCATTTCTAACCACTCATCACCAAATCCCAAACCCCCGATGATCAATTGTCTATGTTGGAATATTAGGGGAGTGGCACACCCCACTCTATCAAAAGATTAATTCATCTTTATAAGAAACACCAACTCGGTGTATGATCATTTTGGAACCTATGGTATACAAAAAGCAAGACAAAATACTCTCCAAATTCCCTGGTTGCACTTTTTTTGCTAACTCCACCAATAAAATATGGTTAATCTGCAGAAAAGAGCTTATCTGGACTGTTCAGGTCGATCATCCACAGTTTGTTCACTTCCATTTCAGATTAGATGGTATGAATTTTGCTGCCACTTTTGTTTATGCTTGCTGCACCAAGACCGATAGAACAAACCTTTGGAATGAGATTATTGAAATAAGTAAGGTGGAGGCACTCGATTGGATTGTGGGAGGTGACTTCAATCGTATTGCTTCAACTTCGAAAAGTTGGGAGGAAGAGTTCCAAACCGGAATATGCTTACCGAATTCAATGACGGGATTAACAAGGCGGGTTTATTTGATCCGGGATTTCGGGCGGCCAATTTACTTGGAGGAGAGGTGCAATTTGGGAGAGATTGGATCGTTTCATGGCTAATGACTCATGGCATCAAAATTTCCTAAACACTACCATCACCCATCTCAACTTTGTCGGTTCGACCATAAACCACTTCTTATCACCATCTCCACACCTAAAACCCATAACACTCCTCCACCATTTAGATATATGAGTTTCGGTCCAGGTCATCCTAAATTTATTAATATTATTCGGGATAACTCGGAGAGGTAGCCCTGACTCTAATCCTTTTATTAAACTTCAAAACCTACAAATACGATTGGCCGAGCACCGAGAATTTGGAGCCGGGAGACTATTGGTGATGTGTTTCGGGGGTAATTAAGGCTGAAATGGAAGTTAATAATGCTGAAATTGAAGCCTGGGGGATGAGAATAAGTTTAAAGACTTTGTCACTCGCTCAAGAGAAGTTGCTCACTTATCTAAACCGGCGGGACCAAATTCTAAGACAGAAAGCTTCTATTAACAAATTTATGGAGGGAGATAGGAACACCAAGTATTATCATGCATGTATCAAGTATAAAAGGAAGTGTAATGCCATCCTTTCTATCATGACTGAACAGGGAACATTGCTCAGGAATGGCACTAATATTGCTAACAATGCTGTCAAATATTTTCAAAAGCTGCTGACTTTCCAACACTGCTCTAGTAATCATATTGACTGCAATTTGTTTAATGATGTCTACCATTATACCAACACCCTTAAGCTCACTGATATCCCCTCCCAAGATGAAATTTGGATGGCCTTACAGTCCATTGACAGTTCTAAGGCTGCTGGCCCTGATGGGTATAATGCAGATTTTTATAAAAAAACACGGGTAATTTGTAAAAATGAGGTATCGACTGCTTATCCAAGGCTTTTTTAAAGGTATTGATCTCCCCAGTACTTCCACTCATCTACCACTGTGCTTATCCCCAAAACACCTGCACCAAAATCTTGGAACCATTACGGACCAATAAGTCTCACAACTGTCATCAGTAAAATGATCAGCAAAGTGATTGTTGGGAGATTACAGCCACATCTAAACAAGATTATTAGTCCTCACCAATCTGCTTTTGTTAAAGGTAGATCAATTGCTGATAATGTCCTTCTTGCTCAAGAGTTAATGCTTGATCTTGATAAAACCTGTAGGGGGGGCAATTTAATATATAAGATGGACATTAAGAAAGCATATGATACATTAGATTGGAATTTCATTCTTCAGGTATTACACATAAGGGGTTTCACTCCTGAGTTCTGTATGCTGATAAAGAGATGGTCGAAATTTAATAACCACTCTATCCCGATTAATGGCCGAGTTGGGGTGGGTTCCAAGCTACCAGAGGTCTGAAACAGGGTGATCCACTATCCCCTTCCATCTTCATCATTGTTATGGACTATCTTTCCAGGCTAATTGAGGCTCAGGTTTCCCCTTTTCAATATGCCAGATACCACCACAGGTCAGATGTGATTATTTCTCACCTTTTATATGCTGATGATCTAATGATTTTTTCTAGGGCCTCAAAGATTGCTGTCAAAAAAGTTATCAATTGCCTGAAACATTTCCAACTTGTTTCTGGTCGCACTTCAACAATGCTTAAGTGTGAGCTGGTTTTTCCTAAGCGGATTAATGCAAATGTGTCTCATTGGATTACTAATTACACTGGTTTCACTAAAACTACTCTTCCATTGAAATATTTGGGGGTGATGCTTATTAAGGGCAGATCCAAACAGTTACACTTTGAGGAAATTATAGGCAAACTCAATACCCAGTTATCTAACTGGGCAAATTCTTTCCTATCTTCTGGTGGTAGAGTTACATTGCTTGCACGTATATTAACAACATTCCCAAATTATGTCCTTCAAATGACCTGTATGAAGAAGAGCTCTAGAATCCAAATTGAAAGAATCTTTAACGATTCTTATGGTGCAGTCAAGAAAGCGGATGCATTGGGCTAGGCGGCGGAAAGTTGCTAAACCTTTTGATGCTTGGAGGTTTGGGATTCAGGGATTACACCACCGCGGAAAGTTAATTTCGTAAACTTTGGATTCAATTCGAACAACAAAATTCCTTGTGGGCTATCTTTATGAAAGGAAAATATTGTAAAGATAGCCACCCCAATTTGGCTCAAATCAAACCCGGAATCTCCGGGATATGGAAACATATGCTCCCGAATAGAGACCTTGCTTGAATCCCTATATTATTGGGAACTTGGGAATGGGAAAGTGCTCTTTTGGCAAGATAAGCTGGTGCCCTCCCGAAATGAAGAATGCCCTCCCTCATATTATTAAACGAGCGGTTCCGGTAGCCGATTCTTTGGGATAATCGCATTGGTCACCCACTAAGCTTCGGGAGGCCGCTCGCCGAGTCCTCGGCTCTTGAGTGGCCTCCATTCCTATTGATAATTCTAAACCGGATAGAATCATTTGGCAAAGGGAAAGCTCCACAGTCTCACCAAACACATCTACCTAAACATTTTCAACTGGCCTTCACTCAATTAGGGTAGGAAAATCTGGAACAAGTATTTGACACCCTCCATGTCCTTCTTTATTTGGAGGACTTTTTACAACCTTCTTCCAACTGATGATATTCTCAAACTTAAGGGGCTTAGAGGGCCATCAAAGTGTTACTTATGTGGGGCTAATGCTGAAACTATCCAGCACTTATTCTTTAGCTGCAGACTTCTCGCAGGAGGTGTGGAAGGAGGTTCTCGAGTTTATTAAGATCAATACACTTACTCTTGAGTGGCGGGAGTTAGCTACAAGCTGGTTGTCATGGCATAAAGCTAAAGTGGGTGATATCCCTCTTATCCTTGCTTGGTTTATATGGATGCACGAAACGGTGTAAAATATGAAGACAAAAGGTGTAATGTCTTAAGCTGTGGTGGGAAATTGCCACTCATACTTAAGCAAGCTCATCCTTCTAAAGAAGTATCATAATATTTTCAATACTCCTCAGCGAAGACTATCCAAAGCAATCCGAAATCATGTTAATTTACCGGAAAGCTCCAACCTACCCAATTATTAAAGTAAATACCGATGGGGCATTCTCCGATCGGGGATCGGGTTGTGGAGGTCTTTTCGGGGATCGGGATGGTCGATGTATTTGTTTCTTCCATACTCCCATTGCTGCTGCTGATGCTACGGAATCCGAATTAACTGCAGTCTTCGGGCCCTCGGCTCGGCCACTTCTTGGTATTGGAGAGATCTTGTGGTAGAATGTGACTCGCTCTTCTTATTCAATACATGCTTGAATAACCTTCACCCATCGTGGCATCATGCCAGCTGGATCACCAGAATTAAGACACTAGCTCAGCAGATTAATATTAATTTCAATTTTATTTATAGAGAAGGCAACAGGCCAGCTAATTGGCTTGCTAAGAGGGCTCTTTACTCCCAGAAAGTTATTATCTCATCTGATACCCCTCCTCAGCTATCTTTTCTTATTGAATCTGATCGAATTAAGGCCCCTCATTTCAGAGTGGTGGATATCTAATTCATTGAGTTCCATAACTCCACCTTGGGTTTTGGCTCCTGCTAGTTTGTTGGGAGCTATTTACTGTTTTGTTTTATCCTTTTCGATTTGTGTAAAGGAGTAGGAGTGTTAGAGGTTTTTGGGGTTTTTGGGGCTGCTTGTCTTATAGCAGCCATTGTTTTGTTTTGTTTGATTTAGGCTGAGTTGTAAAGCTGGTTGTTAATTTTTAATATGTAGGGAGCCTGTGGTTGCTCCTTTTCTCAATATATATATATATATATATATATATATATATATATATATATATATATTGTACCCATTTTTGTGGTATTGCACTTTAAAAGAAGGTATTTTCATGTTTTACTACAGATATGATGACTTTCAGTTTTGGAGCGAAAGAAAGCAAAAAGGAAAAAATTTGGAGGAAAAAAAGGCAAAATAAAGAATTCAGCCTACTGGCGTCGACGATGCCAGAATGGGCACCGCCGACACCTAAATTCACAGAGCATTGTAATTAATTCAGCAATAGGGCACCCAAGGTGCCCAATCCAGTGCTGACGGTGCCCAAGATATTTTGGACGTGATTTTGGACGGTTATGGCTGAGATTCAACGTATTTTGACGCTTTTTTGAAAGGTGTTTGAGGAAGCTCTTGGAAATTTGTCCTTACACTTTAAAATAGTGATTTAAGGTCATAAAAAAAGAAGAATTTTAGGAAAAATGTGGAGAATGCTTAGAGATATTAGAATAGGACTAGAAATGTAGATTTCTACATTTTTAAAGAGATTGGTGAGGGGATTTTAAGAGAATCTGTTAGGGTTTACACTAGCATTGCATGGAACAACGGAAACTTTGTGGGAGATTTTTTCATCTATCTTTCAAAGATAAAAAACTAAGTATTGTGCTTATCATTATATTATGATTTTGTAAACACTTATGTATTGTATTTGCTTTGATGAAATGAAGTTTTCCGTTATGTTTTCTTCGTGCTCTGTGATGTCTTTCTCTTACTCTTTCTTCTTATTTGGAAATAGTGAAATAAGAAGATTATTCCATTATGTTCATTCTAATTTTCTTTTGTAATGAATAAGATTCATGTTTAGGATATTGGGATGCATGCTAAAAGAAGTTTTAATTATAAATATGATGGTTTTTACTTGCACTTTATTTACATTTGTCGGCATATTTTTAGGTTTGTGTTTTATATTTTAAAAAGGAGTCGCCTACAAAATTTGTTGGCGAATTTTTAATTTAATTTAAATAAATAATTTGAAAAAAGTAGTACTTGATTTTTTGAAAATAATTTTAAATTTAAAAATTTTAAGATATGAAATCAAACTGATCTCACATCCCGAATAGTTTATATAAACGAGCACCGCATCACAAACCGTGTATCTATCCCGAAAAATAGACACATTCCTTGATAATGGGGCTCGATTAAATAAACTAGAAAGGTTTGTGACATCCATTTAGTCTGCGAACCAATTTTATAAGCAAACAAGTTCCCCTGCTTAATATGAAAACATTAAACAGGGTTTATATTACCTGGGTTCTTAAAATTCCCTATAAGGGCAAGCCCCTATAGTTAATTACATCTTAAGTGATGGGAATCACCTAAGAAAACTCTCGATAATAATCAGTAGTTATGCTCTCAAGAATTTCAAAGTTTAAGTTTTCAAGGGATTGAATTTTGAAATTTCAATAGGGAATGGATCAAATTTGGAAAATTTTATTTTGGGAATTCAAAGGAAGAAAGGTAGGAGAAATCACAGATTCGAAGCGAACTTCGGTAATTTCCCGATTATCCTATTGTTTGGCTTGTGTTTAGGAAAGTCCTAATGTTTATTTAATGTTTTGATCTTGCCAATTTTAATTAATTAGGGCTTATATTTGTATGATAAAATCATACAAATAGCCTCGAAGATGTGAGGGTTTATGTCGTATCGGACGACTACCTCGGAATCCTAAGACCGGTTAGGGCTTAATTTGTAATGCAAATGCCTAACGAAGAGTTGAGGATTTGTGTTGCACTGAGCAAACTACCTCGAAGTCCTATGGCCTGGTTATTTAATTCTAAGAAAGTTTTGCTGAAGTAGACTCAGGTTTTGCTGATGACGATGGCCGTGCTGCCCACCATGCACCAAGCTCCTTGTTGTCGCAGAGGTTTAGTTTTAGAAGTTATAAATCAGGAGATGAGAGAAGTGTTTTGGTTTAGAGAATGTCTTAATTTCCAAGTGTTTTTATGTTTTAATTAAAACAAATCTTAAAGTTGATTATAACAACACCGGTTAAGATCCCACGGTTCCATCCTTCCTGCATCGTTATTTTTATCGGATTCACTTAGTCCAGATGAATTTGCTAAACTCAACTAAATGAGTTCCACACTTTCATTTAGACCGTGGGAAATCCCGTTAGCAACACGTAGGTTACATCATCCGAGGTATTCCCGATCATCCAACAAGACGTTTTAATTTAGTTGTAATTGTAGTTTTGTTGTTTCGTTTGTGATTAAATTTTGAGTTGTTTTATATTTTGAAATGTTGTGGCGGTGAATTTTATCTTGTAATGACTTTTAATTTAGTTTTGGTTTCAGCTTTAGGGACTACCCTAAAGGTTTTGGTTTTCATGCAACATGCTTGTTTATCATGCAAGAAAGGTAAGTGCGATGCGATTAAATAAATTGCAATAAGGTAAATTGCAATAAAATAAAAGCGTACCTGGAGGGTCTTCCCGTCATCCCAATCTGCACTTAAAACACAATTAGAATATTTAATCATTTAAAGCAAGTTCCTAGGTAAAGCTAAGGGAAGGGTTATGGTTTTCTACCAAGGTCTTATTCCTATAGCTAGTCACCTCCTATGACGTCTAGGTTCTTGTGTTTTGGTTTGAGGACGATTTTCTTCATCAAAGAACAATTAAGTTCAATTGTTTTTATAAATATCCTATCATATTGAGGAAGTGCTTAAGAGGAGTCTTAAACATCTTTTCAATATTTCTAGGATTGTTTTTAAGTCCAAGAGAATTTAATTATACAAGCGAATTAATCGTCTGGGAGTTCAAGTTTTGTTGTTATCTTACTCAGTGAACTAGGACATTTGAATATCCTATGAGTGAAGTAACACTTCACTTAACGTTCCGTTTAGGAGTTATGACAACAAAAGCTTTCGAGGGCAAATTGATGTTCAAATGGTTTATGATTTAATTTAATTTCAGTTAATGGATTTAAGTTTTGGAATAGTGTTCAAGTTGTTTTAGATTTATTTTTGAATTCTTTATGTCATAGGTGATGTTGTTTTTAATTCAATTTAATTTAACTTAATCTTAGTTTAATTTGGTTTAGTTTTAATTTTAATTTATTTAATTTAATCTAATTTTAATTTTAACCTGATTTTATTTTTTATTTTAATTAATTTAATTTAATTTAATTTAATTTAATTTAATTTAATTTAATTTAATTTAATTTGATTTAATTTGATTTAATTTAATATGTTTTAATTTAATTTAATTTAATTTAATTTAATTTGATTTAATTTGATATGTTTTAATTTAATTTTATTTTATTTAATTCAATTTAATCTAATTTAAATTTTAATTTAATTTTATTTTTAATTTTATTTTATTATTTTTTTTATGTTTTAAAGATGATTTAATTTTAATTGTTAAAGTATCAATTTAATTGACATTTTAAAAGGATTTAATTTAAATAATTTAACTTTAATTTAATTTAATTTTTAAGTCTTTTAGTATTTTAAGTTTTAAATTTGGATTATCATTTTAATTAGAAATTAAATATTATTGAGGTGATTAATTTAGGAATTCTTGAATTAAAGAATAAATTTCTTCCTAATAATATCCCTATTTTAATAATTCCAATTTTTCATTATTCTTCCAAATTTAATTAATTATTTAATTAAGGTTTATTTTAATTATTTTCAAAATGTTTGGTAGGTTTCTACCCTTTAATTATTTAAATTTCAATCATCCAAATCAGATTAGGATCAAATATTTTACTATTTCATTTTATTAAGCCTAAAGTTTTAATTAAGGGTTAAAATTTTAATTACCATTTTGCCCTTCAAGCTTAATAATTTCATAACTCACTAAATTGAGCTCAAAGGAATTTGAAATTTTTATGTGACTTCACTCATATGTCAATAAAGACATTAGAGGAGAAAATGTAATTTTTCTGTATTTAATTTGTTTATGTAATTAATTTTGGTGGAAAATAGGGATTTCCAAGGAAAATTTAATAATATGACCAAGGGAAAGTTTCTGTCCTTAAGAAAATTATGAGACATTCCTAATGACTAGAGGACCACTTGGACCAATTTTGGTGATTTTTTGAATTATATTCTTTTTATTATAATTATTTTGAATTTTGGAGTGTTAATTAATTTAAAAATAAAATAAAGGTTGAAAAATGAATTTTATATTTTTCAAAAATCTCTCTGATATCAAGGAAATCAAAGAACCAATTTTTACAATTTTCTAATTTTTCTTTGATTTATTATAATTATTTTAGTGGAAATGCTAGAAAATACATTTTTTTTAATTTTAAAATTACCTTAGGGTTTTAAAATTTAATATCTCATCATAGAGACCTAAGAAAAATATGGGGTTTGTTCCTAAGTGATTAAAATTCAAAATGTGACATTTTGGTGAATTTTATTATTTTTGTGATTTTTATTATTTTTTAATTATTACAAATATTAAAATAATGCAAAAAATCAACTTTTTTAGAAAATTACATTTTTAATTTTCTTAAATTCTCCTGATATCAGAGAGGCTCCAAAACCAATTTGGTGAATTTTTGAAAAGTATTTTGAAAGTTATGAATTTTTTAAGTTTAATTTTGGCTAAATGGATTAATCAACCCATTTGATAGAGGCTAACCAAGTCCAATTGACTTCAAACTTTTATGGTGGGTTCCTCTGATCCTAAAGGTCAGTGGAGAATTGATTTCAAGTCAATTTGATATATGATTAGCTCTAATTAATTAAAGCTCTATTTTGGGTGTTTAAGCCAATTAGGGTTATTCCAAGTGAGTTAACTCAAAACCTATTTTTCCTAGGGTCCTCTGGTCATAATAAACTTCACCAAATTTTCCTAGAATTTATTTCACAAAATGCTAATTATTGAAATTAAAATGCTCAGAATAGTGACCTAGAATTGAAAAATCAATAACTCTTCATAAGGATGGCCTCTGACTTTGGAAAATTCAGGGAATGTTCCCAAATTCAGAGGCTTCAAAAGCCCTATGGTCTCATGCCATGGTGAATTGTATACATGCATGGAGAATTGAAAATGTGCAGAGTAAATAAATTATTAAAAATCAAATACTCAATGAAATTAAATGATTTCTTTTCCACATTATTCTCCTCTGTTCACTGAGCAAGAGGGTATTTTTATTTTATTTTTCTGATTTTCCTACACAAAGTTATGCATTTTTGAAGTTTAGGGAATTAAATAAATAGGAAAATAGCCTAATTTCCTACTTATCCACGCGGCGCCAGCTCAACCTAGGCATCTCCGAAGCTCCACGCGTCGTCTTCTGATTCGACGCCGCCATCCGACTCGGCGCTCCGGGGCCCCGCGGTTCATGTTCCGTTGCTCCGTCCGGCGCGATCTCGGCTGTCCGCTCGATACACGCGATCTGACGGCTCTTGGTCATCGTCTACGACTGGTGTGAACCCGTGACCGTCAACCTTCTAACCCTAATTTCTCACTCGATTCTCAACGGATTTTTGTGTTCTTATGCTCTATGGATTCATCTTGAAGAGACGAACACATCCATACGGTAAACATGTATTTAAATTGACTCAAATTAAATGAAGAATCTCTGTAAGCTCGGGAAGAAGAGTGAGTCCATACCTTTGCTCAGAGAAGTGAAGCTTCGATCTGAGAGTTGTGTCACCTTCTATTGGGTCCAAGCAAGCTCCAGATGAAGTCCCTTGGCCTGGTGAATTGTCTAGGTAAGATTTCGACCAAGCCCGATCACAAACTTGGAGGCTGGAAGCAATGGTCGGCTCGGTGAGGGGGCTTTTCTGGTAAACTTCTTCTCTTGGTCTGGTGAAGGTGTAGGACCAATCAATTTGAGGATTGGTCCACTGTGAAGAAGTGTCCTGGTTTTTATGTTGAAATTTGAACTCAAAATTGAGCTCAGCTGGAGGGAATTGGGGCTGGAATCCAGTGGGGATCAAATGCTCTTGTGTGGAGAGTGGTCCGGATTGATTTTGGCGAGTTTCCTTAAGGTTGGTTCGGCAGCCTCTTCCATGGCCGAGAGGGGTGGTGTTTAAATAGGAGAGGCTGGAGGGCCTCCCGGGGAGTTAGGGACCGAGATCGCTGCTCTTGGCAAGGGAGGAACAGCTGCAATGGCCAGCTGGGCATGGGGCAACTCGACGAGGTGGAATTTCGATGCTTGGCTCCTTCCCATGTCTCGGCCATGGCGTTTTCGGCGGCCCGGTGGGTCGGCCGGCAGGCATGGGTCACCCTCGGGGTCGAGTGGGTCAGGGCTTGATGTTTGTGAAGTCAATTGGTGGCTGCCATGTGTAAAGGGTTTGAATCAAAGTGGAATGGGGTAAGGGTGTATTTTGGCTCAAATTGGTCAAATGCGTGGATTGAGCTAGGTGCACCTCCCCATGGCTAGTTTAGGTGAAGAAAAAGTGGTTTAGGTCGGCTTGATTAGTGGGGAAAGGTCACCATCCAAGTACAATTAAGATTAAACATGGTTTAGGGGAGACATGGACACGGTTAATCACCTTTAAGGGAATATGGAAAGGACCTCCTCCATTTGCCCAAGATAGCATGATGACATGTAAAGGGGCTTTCATGGCTTCCATGTGGCTCATACATGGCTTCATGGCTTGCCTATGGCTTGCACATAGCTTGGCTTACTTGTATGAAAATGGATTTTGGCATTTTTGATAAATGTATGAGAGGTTAACATGAAGCTTGATTTAGAACAAATTTATATTTGATTGGAACTTTAGGAATGGTTTTAATTGAAGTCGTGATGAAGAAGAGTGTCATATGGGCTTTGTAAGAATTTTGGGCCTTTAAAATTTAGTGAAGATGGGCTTTTAAAATGATTTAGGGAAGTGGGCTTTTGGATTTTAAAAAGGATTTTAGGATGAAAGTTTGGTAAAGGCTTTGGCCAAATAATTGTTGGGTTTGGTTTAGGGGTATGTCATGAATGATTTGAAATGAGTTTGGAATGATTTGGGTTTGAATTGGGTTGAATTTGGACCTCTTTGGTAAATGGGCCAATGTAGGTCAAATTGGGCTTACATGGGCCAATGTTGGGCTAAGGTTGAAATTGATGTAAAATTAATGTTGGAAAATGTTTATGGGAATGTTTCAAAGAGGTTTTGGCTTTGGTTGGGTTTTGATTTTGGGGTTTGAGCTTATTTGGGTTAGGTTTGGGTTTAGGTCGAAATTGGGTCTTTTAGCTTTGGGTTAAATTTGAGTGGGGTTTGGGTCTAAATTTTGGGCAAATCATGTTAGTGTTTTGTTTGTGGGGATGTTAAGGAAGGCTTAGAAAAGATTTGGGGTTAATTGGAGTTGAATTGGGTGAGTTTGAGCTAAGTTTGGGTCATGGGTCCAAATTGGGCTTTAAGGTCAAAAGTGAAATTGGATTCAAATGCCAATCAAATTGGGCTTGGATTTGGTCTAGATTGGTGTTGGGGATGTTGAATTGAAGTTTATAATTGAATTGGACCAAAATTTGGGTCAATTGGGTAGGTTTGGTTTGACATTGGGTTCACTTTGGGTTAAAATGGGTCAAATTGGGGATTTTGACAAAACTGGGGTAAATTGACAAAATTGGCCATGGTGTAGTTGGACAAAATGAAATTGGGAATATTTGGGATTTTCAGGAATTTTCTGGGAATTTTCTGAATTTTTGGATTTTTTTGGCTAAGAGGGGCATTTTGGGTATTTGGAGGGTATTGGGAGGTATTTTTGGAATTTTTGGTATTTTTGGCTATGAATGATCAATTTGAGTGATGTGGGAATGTTTGGGATTGGTTTTGAGGAATTTGGGTGATTTTGGAGAATTTTGAAAAATTTGGGTAATTTCGAGGGTTTTGGGTAGAGGTAGGCGGGTGTAGGGTCCCGGGAGTCGAAAATTAAAAATTTGGAAAATTGAAGATTGGGTAAATGTAAGTGGAATGAAATCATTTTGGTTGAGCCATGAAGCCATGTTAAGCCTATATGAGCCATGAGAGGACTCATTTGAGGCATTCACTATGTTGTTCCTAACCCTCTAGCTGAGGATTAGGGGTTAAGAACCATCCATGTGAATCACCTTCATGAGTCAGGAGGTCAAGTTGGGTATAGGTGTGGTTTTAGGAGGTGTGTGAAAATGTAGTGTATAAGTGTAGTGTGTGTGTTAGTCAGCCCCTTCACCGGATCGAGCCACCTGGGCGGTCCCAAGGCCGAAGAGTCCCATAGGCACTCATCCTTTAAACTTCCTCATTTGATTTCAACCCTCTAGGTGATTAGGGGTCTACAATCAAGTTTGTGGAGTTTGCGGGGAGTTAAGAAGTGGTTTGAATTTCTAAGTGGTGGGTCCCAATTCTAATCCTCTAGGACAGTCAAAGGAAAAGCCTAAGGCTAGATCCTAAGTACTAACAAGAAGAAGAGAAGACCTCATCAAAAATGAGGTCAACAAATGGACCCCCAATAGGTGTGGTATGCTAACCAAGCACACCGCGCGTATTGGCGTTGACCAAAAAGATCAACAAAACCAACACAGATGTCCAAGTGACAAACTTAGGACGAAGTAGAAGAACTTCCGCTGGGGAGTGTCAAGTATATCTCTGAGACTGGAGATTCCTGAACTCTTGATGGAGAAAGGAAAAGGAGATGAATCCTAAATCACATGATATGGGGGAATTTTGATTTAGATTTTGTTTTGTTTCAGTTTAAGTTTTGATGTCTGAGCTCAGATTTTAGTTTGAGTTTCAATTTAGATTGAAGTTTTGTTAAAATTAATTTGAAGGGATTTGAACTTGAAATGAAAATTGAAATTTTGTGGTTTTAGATGTAACATCTTTAACCTCAAAAGAAAAATTGAATTGATTGGATTGAATCATTACAATGAGGAGAGATCTCAGAGCAATGTGGTATTGGATGTAAAATCCTTAACCTCAAGAGTTTGATTTCGTGTGTTTCATTGCAATAGGGAGAGAACCTAAAGCAATACGGTATCGGATGTAAAATCCTTAACCTCAAGAATTTGATTTTGATGTATTTCATTGCGATAGGGAAAGAATCCTAAAGCAATGCAGTCTCGGATGTAAAATCCTCAACCCCAAGAATTTGATTTTGATGTATTTCATTGCGATAAGGAAAAAAAACCTAAAGCAATGCAGTCTCGGATGTAAAATCCTCAGCCCCAAAAGTTGGATCTTGATGTATTTCTTTGCAATAGGGAAGGAACCTAAAGCAATGCAGTATCGGATGTAAAATCCTCAACCCCAAAATTTTGATTGTGATGTATTTTATTGCGATAGGGAAAGAATCTAAAGCAATGCAGAATCGGATGTAAAATCCTCAACCCCAAAAGTTTGATTTTGATGTATTTCATTGCGATAGGGAAAGAACCTAAAGCAATGCAGTCTCAGATGTAAAATCCTCGACCCCAAAAGTTTGATTTTGATGTATTTCATTGCGATAGGGAAAGAACCTAAAGCAATGCAGTCTCGGATGTAAAATCCTCGAACCCAAAAGTTTGATTTTGATGTATTTCATTGCGATAGGAAAAGAACCTAAAGCAATGCAGTCTCGGATGTAAAATCCTCAACCCCAAAAGTTTGATTTTGATGATTTCATTGCGATAGGGAAAGAACCTAAAGCAATGCGAGTCTTGGATGTAAAATCCTCGACCCCAAAAGTTTGATTTTGATGTATTTCATTGCGATAGGGAAAGAACCTAAAGCAATGCGATCTCGGATGTAAAATCCTCAACCCCAAGAATTTGATTTTGATGTATTTCATTGCGATAGGGAAAGAACCTAAAGCGATGCGATCTCGGATGTAAAATCCTCGACCCCAAGAATTTGATTTTGATGTATTTCATTGCGATAGGGAAAGAACCTAAAGCAATGCAGTCTCGGATGTAAAATCCTCAACCCCAAAAGTTTGATTTTGATGTAATTGATTTCGCAAAGATTTGTAGTGTTAATTTGAAAAGTGTGGAATTTTGGTGTTTTGAAAATTTCATGAAAGTTGTAAAAGACTTTCATGGAAAGAAATAGATTAGGAGGGAATATGTAGATGCTACATATCCCATTCAAAAGAGTTGATTGAGAGTTGCTGGTTTGGATTAGATACATTTCTTCGCCACTAGATCTGAATCGAAAACCTCGTGTCTCCGTGTCAATGGAATCGACCGGTTCCATCCCAGACAAGGGAGAGAGAGTAGAACGGATTGGATTTCAGATTTGGAAGGTTGAGTTTGAATTTGATTGAGATTTGATTTGAGATCTGGAAAGTTGAATTTGAATTTTTGATTTAAAATTTGTGTTCATTTTGTTTGTCTCTTAACGATTTATCGTTCATTTAATGTTCATGTGAATTTGGCGTTCATCATTTTTTAGATTTTTAAGGAAAGTTTTCTTTTATTCTTTTGTTTCTTTTCTGTTCTTTGTTCGAAGTTCATTTAACTTAATGGTGTTTCCCAGTCAACTTGCACAAAAGAGGTGAAGGCCAAAAATGTGACATGGTCACTTTCATTCCAATCATGTTAAAGATACATCATACAACTCGATCTGGAATACATCTCATACAATCCATGTAGACTCAAAACGGACTATGTATGATCTTTGTCGATCCATCCAAAAAGGCATCTGTCAAAAATCCATGTCTGAATAGTTAGGTACATGGTCAATAACATTACCTTCCAAGCCATCCTTAACAAGGATTTCATATGGACGTACGTTGGAGGTGTGATATTTTCCATGTAACTCACAGCTCGTAAGGTCGGAGGCTCTCTAGCTCTGGGTCTGGCTGGAAGTGGTAAGGTGCTTTCCTATCATCCATCCTTTTGAAAGTAACTGAGATCCGCTTCATTGGTACTCCCGGTATGCAATGTTTAGCGACATCTGCTCCGTTTCCCTTTAGTATCATGACGGAACCTGCACGGTAATGGTATCTTTCTCGGCCCTCGGAACTCACTCGGGCTCGTTATCCGGAGGTCGGATCCGAACATGATATTACACTCGTTCGTAAAAGAAGCCGTGCGAGAAGGTCCGACAAAGTCGTGGTGATCTATGTGCGGGGTATGCGATCACACTTCTTGTAAATGTTAATGATGCAACCGTTGGGTATGCAATCTGTCGGCGATACCCTCCATGTTATCATTCTCTTTACCATCCTTTTGATGACTAATGACATTGGATCTACCTTGCCATGACGGAGTATCCCCGGTGGGTTTCCCTTCCTGTCTTCTGCGAAATTGTAGCAGCATCCACATTGTATTGTAATTCTTCCTTTCCCTGGCATCCACCTCCGGGGTTCCGAGTAAGTGTTTTTTCTTAGGCGGCTTTCTCGACCCATTCTTTTCAAATCTCGGATGTAGTCCACAATTTGTTGTTGTTCGTATTCTGAGAACACGTCTGTATGTAGCTCGAGGCCTTCTAGTATATTGATCCTCCTGCCTCTGATTCTCTTGAAGTATTCAAAAGTTTGCTTCTCGACATTTTGCATTCTTTCTAGCTCGTATTCTGGAATAATCTGCAAATGGCGAGGCCTCGGTGACGAATCGCGGGATATATGGCTCAATCCCTTCGCGTTCTCCCCGCATACCTCGGCTCCTCGGGGATGGTCTCCGTCGGGACATCCTCCGGGGTTGCTTCGCAACAAGGTTATGCATTACGGTGGCTTTATCCGGTGGCGTGGTAGCCTTCCTTCTTATGATCTTCTCGAGATTTCCCCGGTTTCTTCGGTTATCCTAGGAGTCGGCCTCCTTTCTTCGGAGTTCTCGGCGAACCGATATCCTCGAAGTATATGCACCGGCGATAGAAGCTCGCCTCGTCGCGCTGGTTCGCTGCTAGTTTAGTTAACATCTTGAGGATACGGTGATTTTTATTTCTTCGCTGAGTTGCTGTAAGAGTAGCTCTTCGTACTTCCTAAATTTCTATGGGCGCGGCGCTGACAAGCTCGCCCTCTCGTCGTAGCGACTACGGACTTGATTTTCTTGTCTTCTTCGCTGTTTGTTTTCCTTTTCTTGTTCGTTGGATTGGTGGCTTGGGCCACCCACTTTCATTACCGTCCGACTAGGCGGTTCCTCTGGTCAATCGGGACCCGGCCACTTTCCTCATATCGCGGAGCTCGCTGGTGCGAAGTCCGAGTCAATCTCTATTATCGCTCCATCTTTCACCTCTTTTCGTCGAGTGCAAGGCTTACGCCATTTCTAAAGTTTAGGACCAACCGCCCGTTCGGCATTTCCCTGCGAAAAGACAAGGAAAAGGATCAGGGGCTGTACTAAGAACAAGAACATTAAGAAAATGTTTATTAAAGACAGTTTTTTTTATTACTTTTGTATTTTTAAATTCAACAGGAATAAGTGGGAAAAGATTAGGAAAGAGATTTTGATATGGAGGAGAAAACAAGGAAAATTTTATTATCATGATTTTATTTATTTTAGCACATTTTTTTTTATTTTTGGGTTCGGACCCAGTCATAAGTAATTACTTCACCCGTGCTTCTAGAGATGAAAAAAAAAATCCATTCCTTTGAAACATCAGGTAGCGTAATACTTTTTCAAGTATCGTCCATTGATCGGAAGCATATGTCGTTCTCCTCGGCAATTCACTAGCCGGTAGGAGCCTCCGAGTAGACCGCCTCAACCACAAACTGACCCTTCCCAAGTGGGTTCAAATTTTCCTCCTATCTTGCGGTGTGCAAGGATAGGTCTCTGAGAACGAGAACTAAGTCACCAACTTCTGAAGGTTCTTGGGCGGACCCGATCCGTCATGGGCTTGAACCATCTTAGCTTGGTATAGTTATAAATTGCGTTGCGTCGCAAGTCTTTTCCTTCCGAGGCTTTCTAATTCCTCTAGTCGTAATTTGGCATTCTCTTCTCGTCGTGATTTTTTTTGCAACCGCAATTCGAGTGAAGGAAGCCGGACCTCTAAGGGTAACACCGCCTCGGACCCACACACCGGAGCATAAGGTGTAGCTCGAGTAGGAGTTACGAAGGTTGTCCGATAGGCCCATAAGGCTTCTAATAACTTCTCGTGCCAATTTCTCTTATTATCGTCCAAAGTTTTCTTTAAAATTTGAACGAGAGTTTTATTAAAAGCCTCACTGAGCCGTTTGCTCTTGGGTAGTAAATTGTTGAATACCGCCGACCGATTCCGTGTCTCCCGACAAAATTGTTGATTTGCGTGCTTCGAATCGTCGAACCATTATCCGAGATGATCTTGCACCGGCACTCCGAAACGGTAGACAACTTGGTTCTTGAAAACCGTAGCACATGGTTTGCTTTCACTTCTCTAAGTGGAACCGCTTCGCCCACTCGGAAAAGTAATCAGTAGTCGCAAGAATGAAGCGATGTCCTTTTGAAGATGGTGGTTCTATCGGACCCACTATATCTGTGCCCCAACATTCAAATGGCCACGACGCAATTGTCGGATGTAGCACATTTGGAGGTTGGTGTAGAACCACTCCGTGCACTTGGCATTGGTGACAACTCTTGGTAATTTTCATGCAGTCGGTCATCATCGAGGGCCAGTAGTATCCTAGTCTTTTAATTTTTATTTTCATCTTCGGACCCGACTGGTGAGCGCCACAGAGTCCTGAATGCACCTCTTTAACAATTTCACGAGCCTCGGACCCGCTCAGGCATCTTAGCCACATCTGATTAAAAGACCTTCTATATAATGTATTGTTTATTAATGTGTAGGACAGAGTTCTTTTCTTGATCTGATGGGCTAACGACCTATCGTCTGGTAGTTTTCCTGTTTGCAGGTAGTCTATTAATGGTTGTCGCCAATCTTTTGTGTTTTCTGTCAGCGCTTATAATCGATTCTTCTCCTTTTTCTTATTTGTATATTGTGTCTATGTCGAGTCGTGATAGGACCCGACGTCCCCGAACCGACACTTCCACCGATTCATCTTGCAAGCGAGCAAATTCTTTTGCGAGGCGGGCTAACGCATCTCGCTAAAGCGTTTTCTTTCGGGAATTTTGTAGATCGTCACATTCGGAATCGTTCCAACAATTTCATGGCATACCGGAAGTATTGCTCGAGTCTCGGCTTTAAAATTCGTATTGTCCGACGATCCGTTGAATGATTAACCGTGAATCCCCGTAGATGTTGATGTTTGTTATCCCCATTCGAATAGTTAATTCTCGTCCCGTTATGAGAGCTTCATATTCACGCTTCGTTGTTTGTACACGGCTCCGTTAAGTGGTAGGAATATCTTAACATCCCCGCTCCGTGTTATAAAGATTAGTCCGATTCCCGCCTTACCGGACACTATCACTTGCGATTCTTTGTCTTTGTGTGCCGAAGATGCTCCGTCTAAATATAATTCCCAACGTCGATCATCGGGGTCTTCTAAGCTCATTATTTGTTCATCCGGCAAGTCGTCATTGAGAGGAGATTCGCCGCAAAGGGTGTGCTCTGCGAGGAAGTCTGCTAGGACTTATCCCTTTACGGCACGAAGAGGCACGAAAGTTATATTGAATTGCAATAATATCATCGACCACCGGCGAGTACGCCGTAAAGCGTCGGACGGGTCATCAAGTATTGCAATGGATTAAATTTCGAGATCGGGTTGACCTTATGAGAAAGCATGTAGTGCCCGAGCTTTTGAGCGGTGAAGACCGAGGACAAAACGGTGCTTTTCAATTGTGGGATACTTTATTTCCGTTGGAAGTAAACGACGACTTAGGTAGTAAAGAGCATTTTCTTTACCCTCATCATTGACCTGGGCTAACAGGGCTCCAAGAGAGTCGTCTAATGCCGCGGTATAAAGTATCAACGGTCTACCCGAGGCCGGGGCTCGCTAAGACAAGAGGTGTCATTAAATATTGTTTAATGTCCTCGAAGGCCCTCCGGCATTTCTCTTCCCAAATAAATTTGGCGTCCTTTTTAACTAATGCCGAGAAAGGTCGACACCTACACCGACAAGTTCGAGATAAAGCGTCGAAGATATGCCAACTTCCCTTGAAAAGATCGTAGTTGTTTTAAAGTTCTGGGAGGTGGCATTTCTAAGATAGCTTTAATCTTTTCCGGGTCGATCTCAATTCCACGATGTCGGACAATGAATCCTAAGAATTTCCCGGAGGTGACGCCGAAGGCGCATTTTAAGGGATTCATCTTAAGGTTAAATTGTCTTAATCGTTTGAAAACAATTCTCAAATCATACAGGTGGTTTTCCTTTACTTTGTTTTTGATGACCACATCATCCACGTAGCATTCGACTTGATTGTGGATGAGATCATCAAAAATTCTTGTCATTGCTCTCTGGTAGGTTGCTCCTGCGTTCTTCAGTCCGAATGGCATCACTGTGTAACAATATACTCCGATCGACGTTCGAATGCTCGTAAGTTTTTCATCTTCCGGAGCCATTTTTATCCGGTTGTATCCACGAAGATCCATCCATGAATGAGAATATTTCATATGTTGAAGCAATGTCGATCATTAATTGCGGGATCGGTGAGGGAATTCATCTTTTGGACATGCCTTGTTTAAATCTCCGAAATCCACACAAATTCGATCCGACACTTCTTCTTCTCGATCGGTACCACATTGGCTAGCCAAGTCGGGTATTGTTCTTCACGGACAAATTTAGCGTCTATTAGCTTTTTAACTTCAGCTATGACTTGTTGTTCGATTTCTAGACGCATCCTTCTGGAACCTTGTCTGACTGGAACAGAAGTAGGATCCACTCCTAGCTTATGGACTGCGACCTCTGGAGCTAATCCTGGCATCTCATCGTAGCTCCAAGCAAAACAGTCTTTAAATTCCATCAATAACTTGATTATTTCTTCGGAGTCTTCTTTATTGAGTAAGGAGCTAAGAAAGGTAGGTTTAGGTTCTTCGCTAGTACCTAAGTTAACTTCCGTTAACTCATATATTGTAGATTTGATCTCTTCTTCGAACTCTGGTGGAGCGTTTCCAATTTGTAAATCTTCAAGTTCTTCTGTAGCTTCCATGCAGTTTTCATTAGACTCGCAAGTGACAACCAAGCAAAATTCGGTATCGTCGGCCGATCTCTACCGTGCCGAATCCGAGACCATGCTTTGAATTGGGTGGACGACCGGAGTTATTCCATAAATTTTCAAAATGTTGTGATTGACCTTTCATCCATTGTCGAGGTAATAAACCACGCTGAATTAAATTTCAAACACAGGGAAAGTTCCGCTCAAAAGGCAATTCCATTAAATCTGATGAAGTAGCATCTTCAAATTGTACATTATTTTCAGTTTTGGAGGAAGCAGTACCACGGTAGAATTTGATTGGCTTTGCACCGCCGCTACGTACCTTTTTGACCACCATACCCTCGATCTTATTAGAATGGATCGGGGTCAGGGTCATAGTATGTACATAGTGGTTAATCTTCTCGTACATCGATTTATATTCCTCGTTCTTTTCATTTTCGAGAGAGATCCTGAATTGCGGCTTCTTCCGACTTATTGTCGTTGCTTCTTGCTTGATTTCTTTTTCTTCTTCAGAACTATCTTCCCAATCAACATTGATGGTCGGTTTCCTCTCGTCCAACTCGTCCTAACGTCTCCGCCACGACCTCGTCCTCGGCCTCGACCTCGGATGCGAATTATGGAGAAACCTTCACCATCTCGCCGTAAGGGAGTGGTGAGTGACTGTTGGACTAGAACTTCAGGTTCTTCATCGTCTAGAACTTCCTTTGTTTCATTTGTTATGGTATCTCTGGAGAAGATTATTTTCTTCGGGGGTGTGTAATAAGCTGCATCTTCATGGATTCCAATTTCATGTACAGAGAATGGTTGTAAGTCACCTTTGATGCACTGTTCCCCTCCATCATAGTATTTAATGCACTGATGTAGAGATGATGGTACCATCCGGTTTTCATGTATCCATGGTCGGCCCAATAGAGCGTTGAATGACGTTTCTGAATCAATTATGTGAAATTTTGCAGTTGTCTTTGCTCAATCACCGGTCTTTATTAGCAGTGTTATTGAGCTGAGGGCTCTTTCTCCTTTCTGGTTGAATCCTCTTAATAACATTTTGTCTGCTTCGAGCTCGCGAGCATCAATTTTCAAGTATGCTAGCGTTCGAAGGTTCATTATATTAATTGATGCTCCTGGATCCACCAATACTCTGGAGAGTGTAAACTTCCCAATTGCAAGCCGAAATGTACAACGGTCGGTTGTGGTCCGTTGTCCCGAGTAGTAGGTCATTGTCAGTGAAGGTAACACCTCGCTCGTTCTTTTAACGAGCAAACCTCATCTAAGGAATCTCCGACCATTTGAGCTAAGCAAATTTCTGGATCAAGTAAGGCCTCGATCGAGCTTCTCTCATCTCTTTTGATAAGATGAGAGCGTCGTAGAATGCTCGGCTTGGTCGGTAGTTTCCTAAGATGGGCTAGCACGTTGTAGTCCACTTTATTTTCATGTGTCTCGGCTTCTTCCCGGATGGGTATTTCTCCTGCCGGGGTTGGTTCTTCCCGAACAACCACCGCTTTCCTTTGTCCTTTGGACCCATTCTCGCAGGTAGAACTCTTCCACTTCTTAAGTTGACTTCGTGATTTCTTCGAATCTAGTATTGAGTTTGCTCGGTGTCTCCTTCGAATCGGAATGACGGCTTCTTCCGGATTAGCTTCGGAATCCGAAGGCTCTAACTCTATCGTGATCGGAGCTCCTCGAAACTCGCAAATAGATTCGTTGCTTATTGAACTCTCGTAGCCTCCTTGGTGGATGTCTTCTTCGTCATTGTGATCGTCGAGATTGTGTATGATTTGAGAATTTTCATTTGCATCGGGATCGACGTCCGGATTAGGTTGATTGTCGCTAGTTACGTAATCGTTAGAAACAGTCAAAATGTAGCCAACGCCATAACCCTCATCATTATAAGATCCCACCGGAGTGAGCAAATAATCATACAGAGTCAGAGGTTCAAGGGATTTCTCCCCCGAATCGGAAACAACTATCCTAGGATAAGCAGCCCCTAGCCTAGCCTTAATAGCCTCGATCTTCTCTTCTTAATCAATTTTCTTCTTTTCTTCATCAATTTTCTTCTTTTCTTCATCAATTTTCTTCTTTTCTTCAATTGTCTCCTGTTGAGGTGGTTCTTTTATTGCAAGTGATAGTGTCGACTCAACAGGTTTCGAACTTTGAATTGAGGCTCGCACCGAAGTGGTTTGGATGCGATCTAAAATCTTCTTCGAAGACTTTGTCCAAGCGGTAGTCCATCCATCATCAGTCGCATAGGGATCTATCGGAACAATGGAATCCGTCGAGATAACATTGACGAAACCTCCTTTATGGGGTTCCTTCATGTATTCCTTCGGGATTGTTATGTTCCCTTTTCGAAGATTGTCGTTGAACCAACTTTTGAAGGTAATACAATCTTCTATCTTGTGTCCAAGCATCCGGTGGTAAGGGCAAAAGTTGGGATCACCTTTCTTGTCGACTTCTTCTGGTCTTTTAGGCTCTGGCGATTGGAAATCCGGAGTCTTCATCGACTCGCGGCACATTTTCGAGCATCGCCTCATTCTTGAACGGATACTCCTCGCTCGAAGCTCCCTTAACGTACGTTGTGGACGAGGCGGTTGTTCATACTGTTGAGATGACCGATAGCTGGGTCGGGGTTGCTTGGTAATTCGTTGAATTTGCTCGCGGCCGTTCTGGCGGTATTTGTATTGGTCGCTTGCCTTTATCGACTGCTGCGATGATCCCGGACTTCTTATCAAAAGTTTTCACGGGCTTCTGTTTGTCTGTTTTGTCGGTGAAACTTAATTTCTTCGCCTCCTCTTGCAAGCTTCCGGCCTTGCTTAACAACTTCTCGAAAGTCATAATAGTAAATCCCTTGAGGAGAAGTGCTATCGGGCCATGAATGCTCTTAAGTAAAATGCCGATCGCATGTTGTTCTTGTAGGCGTGGCTCACACTTAATACTTAGATTCCTCCATCGAAGTATGTAGTCCACCAAAGTTTCGTTCGGCTTCTGCTTCTCTACCACTAAATCACCTATAGTGATGTGGTGCTGAGCTCCGACAAATCGCTTGATGAAGAGGTTCTCTAATTCTGAAAATGTCTTCACCTAGCCATTTGGTAATTCTGCATACCAATCAAAGGCGATTCCTGATAGGCTGCTGACAAATTGTCTGAAGTGTAAAGCATCACTTCCTCCGGCATTGCAACAACTGGCACGAAAATGTGCAACATGCTGCCGAGGGTTTTCGGTTCCATCAAAGGTCTTGAACAGAGGTCGTACAAAGCCTTTCGGATATTGGACAGCGTCGAATTCTTCGGGGTAAGGTCTACCCATCCGAATGGATGTCCTGTTCTTTGATTGTGCCAAGGCTTCTCGCACCTGCTGTTCCACCATGCTCTTGATATCCTTTTCCGGAATCATGCTTTGTATTGCATCCTTTTAATCGATCATCCCCGTTGACGGATGTAATCTCCTTTCCTCCGTCTACAATGTGAATAACTTCTGGGGGTGTTTCTCTTTGGGGTTGAACCTGACTCCGGAGAGTGGCTAGGGCTACAGCCATCTCTTCTATCCTCTTTGCCATTTGGGAGATCGTATCATCTTTCTCTTGAAGCTGCATCCTCATCACTTCCGGCTCCTCTCTTCTGCGCAGCTGCAGGAACACCTTGTGAAGCCGACGAAGCTCGTGTTTCAACCATGTTAATTTCTACATATTCATCATCCATGAACTCTGACGAGTCGACTTCATCTCGGAATTTTTCTTCTCTTTCTCTTGCTAATCGCCGAATATCGGTTCTTAGCTTTTCCATAGCATCTTCTAATGGTCTTTTCTGTACATCCTTGCAGTTGTCATGCGATAGCTGTCGGGTTTCCTTCTCATGAGTCCCCTTCATTGCGGTAGCGCTTTCTTAGGACTCAAGTCTCCTGACGAGACTTTCCTTCTCAGGTTGTTGTTTTAATCTTAATTGTCCGGTAGTGGGACGCCATACCATCCTTCTAGTAGCAGAAGTGCTAGGACCGGATGGTCTATCAGCCAAATGTTGGAAGGTGGTATCCTCCCTAATTTGTAGTCCTGAAACAACGACAGGTGGACTAGCTTTCATTCTCTTATTCGGTTTTTCTGTAGCGATAGCAGGTTCTACTCGCGGCCCAAGACGGGATTTGGCCGGCACCCGCCCTATCCTTCTTAAAATCTCTGATACAGGGCATTTTTCTTTCTTTGCTAACTTCTCTATCAGGGTCTGCAGTCGAGCAAATGGCGTAATTCTAGCCCTTTTCTTACGGCCGTCGTTGTAATATGCGGGGCTGAGGCAATGCAGAAGCAATCTTGCGGACATTTTCCTCGTCCTCTGCGGCGGAGAGGGGATGGAACCTACTTCATCCCAAAAGTGGTATGTATTCAGGCAGCGGTGTATACTCGGGCAGTGATGGGATTTCCTCAAGGAAAGCAACTTCAGCAGCTCTGGCTTCTATAGCAATCCTTCTACTTTTGTTCCTCCTCTGAGTCCGTGTCAGTGGTGGAATTCTCGAGCTGGACCCGACTTCGAAAATGGAAGGTCTCACAGGAAGATCTGTACCCTCCACAGGCTCATCACAGTTCTAAATTTCCTTCCCCTTTAGTCTGGCAGAAGCCGGGGTAGGTGCAGAGACAACTAGACCGGTGGGAGTAGCAACAACGGATTCTTCCGCGAACAACGGTATTCCTCTCGGTGGTAATCTTTTGCAGAGGAGGGAATTCATGAGTTGACTTGAGGTTAAACTCAATCAACTGCTTCTCAATTTCCGGTACTTTGCTTGTGAGTGAAAAGAGAGTGATGTCGGGGATTTTGATGTCGGTGTCCCCGAATCATTGTCTGAATCGAATGATTCCATTTTTAGGCAGTTCGACCTTGAAAACAGCCAGGTCTAGTCCGTTGACGAAGGAGAAGATCAGTTTTGGGGCTTCCATTTCTGCAGGGCAGATTCCAAGTGTTAGTCCCCGAATTGTGCTTCCTCTTGTCGTAAAACTTATGACGAAAAAGAAAGAGTCCGAACGCATTTCCGTTTATCTTAATGTATTTATGGTATTAAAAGAAAATTTATTTAGATAATTATTTTTCGAAAAGATTTGTTCGCTAGGACGAAGAATTATTAAAACAAGGAGAGTTGTAGGAAGGGTAAAAGGAATTGATTAGGAACTGGAAAAGGAAGAGAAAGTCTTGTAGAAACTTCTCGACCCACAAGACTGCTCCTAAACTAATACCTATTGGGAGTCCACCCCACCTCGTAAATGAGGTAAAAGGATCTCGGAACCTCTGCGTTTAGGGGTGTCTAAACAGTGGCTCCTAAATCCGAGAGAATGTTGGCTATACTTGTTCAAGGTAGAAATGAACATAGTATTCCAACGGAAAAAAGGGTAGTTTGATCCACTAGGGACATGAATATACTACCAATTTTTGAAAGCAGAACTATCTGATTAAACATGGAGAGAGGAATTAGTCTAGAGCGGAGTCGCCAGAAGTTGTCGGCATATTTTTAGGTTTGTGTATTGTATTTTGAAAAGGAGTCACCTACAAAATTTGTCGGCGAATTTTTAATTTAATTTAAATAAATAATTTGAAAAAGTAGTACTTGATTTTTTTGAAAATAATTTTAAATTTGAAAATTTTAAGATATGAAATCAAACTGATCTCACATCCCGAATAGTTTATATAAACGAGCACCGCATCACAAACTGTGTATCTATCCCGAAAAATAGACACATTGCTTGATAATGGGGCTCGATTAAATAAACTAGAAAGGTTTGTGACATCCGTTTAGTCTGCGAACCAATTTTATAAGCCGACAAGTTCCCCTGCTTAATATGAAAACATTAAACAGGGTTTATATTACCTTGGTTCTTAAAATTCCCTATAAGGGCAAGCCCCTTTAGTTAATTACATCTTAAGTGATGGGAATCACCTAAGAAAACTCTCGATAAAAATCAGTAGTTCTGCTCTCAAGAATTTCAAAGTTTAAGTTTTCAAGAGATTGAATTTTGAAATTTCAATAGGGAATGGATCAAATTTGGAACATTTTATTTTGGGAATTCAAAGGAAGAATGGTAGGAGAAATCACAGATTCGAAGAGAACTTCGGTAATTTCCCGACTATCCTATTGTTTGGCTTGAGTTTAAGAAAGTCCTAATGTTTATTTAATGTTTTGATCTTGCCAATTTTAATTAATTAGGGCTTATATTTGTATGATAAAATCATACAAATAGCCTCGAAGATGTGAGGGTTTATGTCGTATCGGACGACTACCTCGGAATCCTAAGATCGGTTAGGGCTTAATTTGTAATGCAAATGCCTAACGAAGAGTTGAAGATTTGTGTTGCACCAGGCAAACAACCTCGAAGTCCTATGGCTTGGTTATTTAATTCTAAGAAAGTTTTGCTGAAGTAGACTCAGGTTTTGCTGATGACGATGGCCGTGCTGCCCACCATGCTCCGAGCTCCTTGTTGTCGCAGAGGTTTAGTTTTAGAAGTCATAAATCAGGAGATGAGAGAAGTGTTTTGGTTTAGAGAAGGTTTTAATTTCCAAGTGTTTTTTATGTTTTAATTAAAACAAATCTTAAAGTTGATTATAACAACACCGGTTAAGATCCCACGGTTCCATCCTTCCGGCATCGTTATTTTTATCGGATTCACTTAGTCCAGATGAATTTGCTCAACTCAACTAAATAAGTTCCACACTTTCATTTAGACCGTGGGAAATCCCGTTAGCAACACGTAGGTTACATCATCCGAGGTATTCCCGATCATCCAACAAGACGTTTTAATTTAGTTGTAATTGTAGTTTTGTTATTCTGTTTGTGATTAAATTTTGAGTTGTTTTATATTTTGAAATGTTGTGGCGGTGAATTTTATCTTGTAATGACTTTTAATTTATTTTTGGTTTCAGTTTTAGGGACTACCCTAAAGGTTTTGGTTTTCATGCAACAGTTGTTTATCATGCAAGAAAGGTAAGTGCGATGCGATTAAATAAATTGCAATAAGGTAAATTGCAATAAAATAAAAGCGTACCTGGAGGGTCTTCCCGTCATCTCAAGCTGCACTTAAAACACAATTAGAATATTTAAGCATTTAAAGCAAGTTCCTAGGTAAAGCTAAGGGAAGGGTTATGGTTTTCTACCAAGGTCCTATTCCTATAGATAGTCACCTCCTATGACGTCTAGGTTCTTGTGTTCTGGTTTGAGGACGATTTTCTTCATCAAAGAACAATTAAGTTCAATTGTTCTTATAAATATCCTATCATATCGAGGAAGTGCTGAAGACGAGTCTTAAACATCTTTTCAATATTTCTAGGATTATTTTTAAGTCCAAGAGAATTTAATTATACAAGCGAATTAATCGTCCGGGAGTTCAAGTTTTGTTGTTATCTTACTCAGTGAACTAGGACATTTGAATATCCTATGAGTGAAGTAACACTTCACTTAACGTTCCGTTTAGGAGTTATGACAACAAATGCTTTCGAGGGCAAATTGATGTTCAAATGGTTTATGATTTAATTTAATTTCAGTTAATGGATTTAAGTTTGGAATAGTGTTCAAGTTGTTTTAGATTTATTTTTGAATTCTTTATGTCTTAGGTGATGTTGTTTTTAATTCAATTTAATTTAACTTAATCTTAGTTTAATTTGGTTTAGTTTTAATTTTAATTTATTTAATTTAATCTAATTTTAATTTTAACATGATTTTATTTTTTATTTTAATTTAATTTAATTTAATTTAATTTAATTTAATTTAATTTAATTTAATTTAATTTAATTTAATTTAATTTAATTTAATTTAATTTAATTTAATTTGTTTTAATTTAATTTAATTTAATTTAATTTGATTTGATTTAATTTGATATGTTTTAATTTTATTTTATTTAATTTAATTCAATTTAATTTAATTTAAATTTTAATTTAATTTAATTTTTAATTTTATTATTTTTTTTATGTTATAAAGATGATTTAATTTTAATTGTTAAAGTATCAATTTAATTGACATTTTAAAAGGATTTAATTTAAATAATTTAACTTTAATTTAATTTAATTTTTAAGTCTTTTAGTATTTTAAGTTTTAAATTTGGATTATCATTTTAATTAGGAATTAAATATTATTGAGGTGATTAATTTAGGGATTCTTGAATTAAAGAATAAATTTCTTCCTAATAATATCCCTATTTTAATAATTCCAATTTTTCATTATTCTTCCAAATTTAATTAATTATTTAATTAAGGTTTATTTTAATTATTTTGAAATTGTTTGGTAGGTTTCTACCCTTTAATTATTTAAATTTCAATCATCCAAATCAGATTAGGATCAAATATTTTACTATTTCATTTTATTCTACGTAAAGTTTTAATTAAGGGTTAAAATTTTAATTACCATTTTACCCTTCAAGCTTAATAATTTCATAACTCACTAAATTGAGCTCAAATGAATTTGAAATTTTTATGTGACTTCACTCATATGTCAATAAAGACATTAGAGGAGAAAATGTGATTTTTCTGTATTTAATTTATTTATGTTATTATTTTTGGTGGAAAATAGGGATTTCCAAGGAAAATTTAATAATATGACCAAGGGAAAGTTTCTGTCCTTAAGAAAATTATGAGACATTCCTAATGACCAGAGAACCACTTGGACCAATTTTGGTGATTTTTTGAATTATATTCTTTTTATTATAATTATTTTGAATTTTGATGTGTTAATTAATTTAAAAATAAAATAAAGGTTGAAAATTGAATTTTATATTTTTCAAAAATCTCTCTGATATCAAGGAAATCAGAGAACCAATTTTTACAATTTTCTGATTTTTCTTTGATTTAATATAATTATTTTAGTGGAAATGTTAGAAAATACATTTTTTTTTCATTTTAAAATTACCTTAGGGTTTTAAAATTTAATATCTCATCACAGAGACCTAAGAAAAATATGGAGTTTGTTCCTAAGTGATTAAAATTCAAAATCTAACATTTTGGTGAATTTTATTATTTTTGTGATTTTTATTATTTTTTAATTATTAAAAATATTAAAATAATGCAAAAAATCAACTTTTTTAGAAAATTGTATTTTTAATTTTTTTAAATTCCCATGATATCAGAGAGGCTCCAAAACCAATTTGGTGAATTTTTGAAAAGTATTTTGAAAGTTATGAATTTTTAAATTTAATTTTGGCTAAATGGCTTAATCAACCCATTTGATAGGGCTAACCAAGTCCAATTGACTTCAAACTTTTATGGTGGGTTCCTCTGATCCTAAAGGTCAGTGGAGAATTGATTTCAAGTCAATTTGATGTATGATTAGCTCTAATTAATTAAAGCTCCATTTTGGGTGTTTAAGCCAATTAGGGTTATTCCAAGTGAGTTAACTCAAAACCTATTTTTCCTAGGGTCCTCTCGTCATAATAAACATCACCAAATTTTCCTAGAATTTATTTCACAACATGCTAATTATTGGAATTAAAATACTCAGAATAGTGACCTAGAATTGAAAAATCAATAACTCTTCATAGGGATGGCCTCTGACTTTGGAAAATTCAGGGAATGTTCCCAAATTCAGAGGCTTCAAAAGCCCTATGGTCTCATGCCAAGGTGAATTGTATACATGCATGGAGAATTAAAAATGTGCAGAGAGTAAATAAATTATTAAAAATCAAATACTCAATTACAAAAATAAATTATCTGTTCACTGAGCAAGGGGGTATTTTTATTTTATTTTTTCTGATTTTCCTACACAAAGTTATGCATTTTTGAAGTTTAGGGAATTAAATAAATAGGAAAATAGCCTAATTTCCTACTTATCCACGCGGCGCCAGCTCAACCTAGGCGTCTCCGAAGCTCCACGCGTCGTCTTCTGATTCGGCGCCGCCATCCGACTCAGCGCTCCAGGGCCTCGCGGTTCATGTTCCGTTGCTCCGTCCAGCGCGATCCTGGCTGTCCGCTCGATACACGCGCAATCCGACGGCTCCTGGTCATCGTCTACGACTGGTGTGAACCCGTGACCGTCAACCTTCTAACCCTAATATCTCACTCGATTCTCAACGGATTTTGTGTTCTTATGCTTTATGGATTCGTCTTGAAGAGACGAACACATCCATACGGTAAACATGTATTTAAATTGACTCAAATTAAATGGAGAATCTCTTTAAGCTTGGGAAGAAGAGTGAGTCCATACCTTTACTCAGAGAAGTGAAGCTTCAATCTGAGAGTTGTGTCACCTTCGATTGGGTCCAAGCAAGCTCCAGATGAAGTCCCTTGGCCTGGTGAATTGTCTAGGTAAGATTTCGACCAAGCCCGATCACAAACTTGGCGGCTGGAAGCATTGGCTGGCCTGGTGAGGGGGCTTTTGCTGGTAAACTTCTTCTCTTAGTCTGGTGAAGGTGTAGGACCAATCAATTTGAGGATTGGTCCACTGTGAAGAAGTGTCCTGGTTTTTATGATGAAATTTGAACTCAAAATTGAGCTCAGCTGGAGGGAATTGGGGCTGGAATCCAGTGGGGATCAAATGCTCTATGTGTGGAGAGTGGTCTGGAATGATTTTGGCAGAGTTTCCTTAAGGATGGTTCAGCACCTCTTCCATGGTCAAGAGAGGTGGTGTTTAAATAGGAGAGGCTGGAGGGCCTCCCAGGGGGAGTTAGGGACTGGGATCAGCTGTTCTTGGCAAGGGAGGAACAGCTGCAATGGCCACTGGGCATGGGGCAACACAGCAAGGTGGAATTTCAATGCTTGGCTCCTTCCCATGTCTCGGCCATGGTGTTTTCCGGCGGCCCAGGTGGCTGGCCGGCAGGCATGGGTCACCCTCAGGGTCAGGTGGGTCAGGGCTTGATGTTTGTGAAGTCAATTGGTGGCTGCCATGTGTAAAGGGTTTGAATCAAAGTGGAATGGGGTAAGGGTGTATTTTGGCTCAAATTGGTCAAATGCATGGATTGGGCTAGGTGCACCTCCTCATGGCTAGTTTGGGCTGAAGAGAAAGTGGTTTAGGTCATCTTGATTAGTGGGGAAAGGTCACCATCCAAGTACAATTAAGATTAAACATGGTTTAGGGGAGACATGGACATGGTTAATCACCTTTAAGGGAATATGGAAAGGACCTCCTCCATTTGCCCAAGATAGCATGGTGACATGTAAAGGGGCTTTCATGGCTTCCATGTGGCTCATGCATGGCTTCATGGCTTGCCTATGGCTTGCACATAGCTTGGCTTACTTGTATGAAAATGGATTTTGGCATTTTTGATAAATGTATGAGAGGTTAACATGAAGCTTGATTTATAACAAATTTATATTTGATTGGAACTTTAGGAATGGTTTTAATTGAAGTCATGATGAAGAAGAGTGTCATATGGGCTTTGTAAGAATTCTGGGCCTTTAAAATTTAGTGAAGATGGGCTTTTAAAATGGTTTAGGGAAGTGGGCTTTTGGATTTTAAAATGGATTTTAGGATGAAAGTTTGGTAAAGGCTTGGGCCAAATAATTGTTGGGTTTGGTTTAGGGGTATGTCATGAATGATTTGAAATGAGTTTGGAATGATTTGGGTTTGAATTGGGTTGAATTTGGACCTCTTTGGTAAATGGGCCAATGTAGGTCAAATTGGGCTTACATGGGCCAATGTTGGGCTAAGGTTGAAATTGATGTAAAATTAATGTTGGAAAATGTTTATGGGAATGTTTCAAAGAGGTTTTGGCTTTGGTTGGGTTTTGATTTTGGGGTTTGAGCTTATTTGGGTTAGGTTTGGGTTTAGGTCAAAATTGGGTCTTTTAGCTTTGGGTTAAATTTGAGTGGGGTTTGGGTCTAAATTTTGGGCAAATCATGTTAGTGTTTTGTTTGTGGGGATGTTAAGGAAGGCTTAGAAAAGATTTGGGGTTAATTGGAGTTGAATTGGGTGAGTTTGAGCTAAGTTTGGGTCATGGGTCCAAATTGGGATTTAAGGTCAAAAGTGAAATTGGATTCAAATGCCAATCAAATTTGGCTTGGATTTGGTCTAGATTGGTGTTGGGGATGTTGAATTGAAGTTCAGAATTGAATTGGACCAGAATTTGGGTCAATTGGGGAGGTTTGGTTTGACATTGGGTTCACTTTGGGTTAAAATGGGTCAAATTAGGGATTTTGACAAAAGTGGGGTAAATTGACAAAATTGACCCATGGTGTAGTTGGACAAAATGAAATTAGGAATATTTGGGATTTTCTGGAATTTTCTGGGAATTTTCTGAATTTTTGGATTTTTTGGCTAAGAGGGGCATTTTGGGTATTTGGAGGGTATTGGGAGGTATTTTTGGAATTTTTGGTATTTTTGGCTATGAATGATCAATTTAAGTGATGTGGGAATGTTTGGGATTGGTTTTGAGGAATTTGGGTGATTTTGGATAATTTTGAAAAATTTGGTTAATTTCAAGGGTTTTTGGTAGGCTAGGCGGGTGTAGGGTCCCCGGGGTCAAAAATTAAAAATTTGGAAAATTGAAGATTGGGTAAATGTAAGTGGAATGAAATCATTTTGGTTGAGCCATGAAGCCATGTTAAGCCTATATGAGCCATGAGAGGACTCATTTGAGGCATTCACTATGTTGTTCCTAACCCTCTTAGCCGAGGGCTTAGGGGTTAAGGACCATCCATGTGAATCACCTTCATGAGTCAGGAGGTCAAGTTGGGTATAGGTGTGGTTTTAGGAGGTGTGTGAAAATGTAGTGTATAAGTGTAGTGTGTGTGTAAGTTAGCCCCTTCACCAGACCAGGCCACCCAGGGCAGTCCTAAGGCCAAAGAGTCCTATAGGCACTCATCCTTTAAACTTCCTCATTTGATTTCAACCCTCTAGGTGATTAGGGGTCTACAATCAAGTTTGTGGAGTTTGCAGGGAGTTAAGAAGTGGTTTGAATTTCTAAGTGGTGGGTCCCAATTCTAATCCTCTAGGACAGTCAAAGGAAAAGCCTAAGGCTAGATCCTAAGTACTAACAAGAAGAAGAGAAGACCTCATCAAAAATGAGGTCAACAACATTACAATAAGAGCTTGTTGTATTGTTAAAATTTGTTGTAATTATGCTATGAATTGAGAAGGCGGTGTAATTCTCAACAAAGCAGAACCACATTCAAATTGAGTGAATGGTGCAGTTCATGAGGGTTGAGTGCAAATAAATAGGGAAATATACTTTGATGGGCATAGAATTGGAGACTTTAGGGTGACAGACTAAAATCTCCAATTCGGTTCTAGTGCTTAGAAACTAAAGCGAGAGTTTGCCTTTAGGCAAAGGGAAGTGGGAGCTTTGGAGTGAGAGCCAGTATACTCCTAGCCTAACCACGAATTTAAGGATTAAACATAAGATTAACTTATAGCACTCAGAAGAGGATAAAGAATTTGATTGCTCTCATTTGACACATACAATATTTAACGTATCCCATTCCTAAACATTATCCAATTCACTACATAAGAATTATAGATTTTATTATCTCAAAATTTACCATACCAATTCATCCAGAAAGGGTTATCTTTAGGATTAATATTTTCATTCAGGAGTAGTTATGATTTGTTTTAATCTTAAGACTTACCTTTAGAAGTATTTGTTAGGAAAACTACTTAAATTGACCTTTCAAACTAAGGCTTGATAGTAGTAGACTAGAGTTTGATTAAGGACCTCTTACCTCGCTTCTCTGTAGGATCAATATACGGGACTTCACTAGGGCCCTGTATTACTTGAATTACATGTATACTTGTGTAGAATCTCTAGTGTGTGTGCATACATACAAACATAAAAAATAGGCAGAAAAATAGCACGCGTCGAGGGCGTGTCAAGTTTTTAGCGCCATTACCGAGGAAGCTTTGGTAAGAATTTTAAGAGAATTTTAGTTGAAGTAATTAGGCTTAGAATTGGAAAACTTTAGTGTCGTAAAATTATTTCTGTGTGATGTGTTTTTTTGTATGAAAATGTGTTGTGAAAAAAAACTGTTTGTGTAAAAAATAGGGTGTTTGTGAAAATGTTTTGTTGTGTTGAATATATTTTTTTGTTTTATTTATTTTATTGTTAATGTATTGCTTGTTGCGTTACGTATGCAAACTAAAGGATTGATCACCTAAAATATATAATATTTTTATGCACATTTTTATACCTAATTTTAATGATATTTCACTTTAATGCAGGGTATTTTGTGTTTTTCTTGCAGGTATGATGAAAATGGATGGTCATGAGGAAAGGAACAAAATTGGATTAAATTTGGAGCAAAAAAAGATGAAAAATTAAAATTTGGGCACTGACGGCTAAGCGCCGCTGGGCCGGCGCTTAGCCGCCACAGTTAAAAATCGAATTCTAAAGGAATTTGGTGCCAATATCAAAGGGGATGGGATGCAACTCTTGGTGGTAACTTCCATAACTTCCTTTGGGCGGCATGTTTGAATGAAGGGGTGCATTCTTTGGTGGATACATTGAATCTGGACACATTTGAAGAGACACCAAGGCACCTTTTGTTTTACTATTTAAAGAGAGTCTTAGGAAAGATTAAGGAGCTCTACCTTTACCTTTTGAAGGGCTCTTCCATTTGCATTTTGAAGAGATTTTTTATAGTATTTTACTTTTATTTTGCGAGAGTTTTTATTAAGAGTAGGAGTAGAGAGAAGAAAGGAGAAAAGGGTCGGAGTGAAGTCTTATTCTTCCCACTTCTTTTCTTTCTTTTAATTTAGTTTCTATTGAAGGCTGAGGTTTATTCTGAGTCATCAGAGTCGGGAGATCCGCTCTGAGGAGTATTTTAGTGAAGAGTTAAAGTTTCAGAGGAACTTCTTGATTCTTTTGGAGAGAAATTTCAGATAAGTGTTTACTTTTGTTCTTACATTTAGTTTTTAATTAATACTTGTTATTGTTTGTTGTTTCTCTTATGGTTTTTAATTTCAAATCAATGTGTTCTTATATTTTCTCAATGCATTCTGAGTAGTTTACTTTATCTTTTTCTTTCTTAAATGGAGAAGTATTTAGTTTATATAGAATTATTGTGGATAGTATTAGTGTTTCAAGTTGGAAGAAGTTGTGAAGATTGATTCTGAAAATTTTGTTTACTTCTTAATTTGGCCTGTTAAGTTGTAGAATTTCTTGAGATTATGTAAGATCCAATGCGGTATTGTCTAATAAAAGTTAGTAAGAATCACATGCAATTATATGAGTGAGAATTGTAGTCCATATAATTGAATGTAATATTGGAAGATACTTTTATGGAACGGAGTAAAATTAGAGGATTTTTGAGTGACAGTCTAAACCCCCCTAATTTGGTTTGAAGTTTTGTGTTTTGTTATAAGAAGTTAGCCTCCAATTGGTGTGAATCGAGGGAACTCTAGAGTGAGAGACTGGTATCTTCCCTGCCTAACAATGTTCAAAATGATAAAAATTTCAAATTAACCAATGTTCTTTATAGAACCAAGTAAGGGTAAAGAACACATTTGCTTTTATCTGTCACAAAAAATTTAAATACTTCCACAAAAATACTTTAATAATTATTACTACATCATAGAAGGAAAGAAAAAGATATTCTAGTTAATAGTGTTTTACATACAGTGTTATTAGTTATTATAATTTTAATTTCTTGCTTAACATTTTATTAAGGAAATTTCAAAAGATAAATCAAGTTTCAAAACTTTTCAAAATCAAGACATACTTTCAAAAGCCATAAAAAAAGTAAAAATATAATTTTCTGAATCCTTTAAATATTTTCAAATTTTCCCTGTGGGTTCGATATTTCGGGGCTTAATCAGAAAGTCCTATATTACTTGATAAACGATACGTATACTTGTGTAGTATCCCATATTATAAAATCATAATTTTCATATCTAAATCATCAGCACATATATATATATTTGGTGTGGAGTCAAGTTTTTGGCGCACATATATTTATCGGGGATCAAGTTTTTGGCGCCGTTGCCGGGGAAGAATAATTAAATTGCATTTAAAGAGAATTAAGAAATTTTAAATTTTTACTTTTCTTTGTTTTTGTTAGTGTGTTGTGTTTTGTTTTGTTTTATTGTTGTATGCGTAGTTCGAGTTACGAGGACTTGTGCCTTACGATTCTGAATTAGAAAGAACTATCAGAAAAATCAAAAAAATTAAAAAATACAGAAAAAGATAAAAAAATTCAAGAAATGGCAAATCATCAAAATCAAAATGTAGGCATCCATCAAGAATTAAACCTTTAAGAGATTATGTTAACCCTACAGTAGATGAATTTCGTGGTAGTATTCAAAATCCTGCTGTAGCTGCTAATTCTTTTGAGCTTAAACTTGTTATTATCCAAATGGTGTCTAATAATCAGTTTTGGGGAGCAACAACTGAAGATCCTAATTTGCATCTTGCTAATTTTCTAGAGTTGTGTGCTACTTTTAAATATGATGGTGTTTCGGAAGATACTATTGGACTTAGACTTTTTTCTTTCTCACTAAGGGATAAAGCTAAAATATGGTTACATTTGTTACCACCTGGATCAATAAGAACTTGGGGTGAACTGTCACAAAAATTTCTTGCTAAATATTTTCCACCATCTAAGACTGCTAAGTTGAGAAATGATATAACATCTTTTTGTCGGTTTGAAGGGGAATCAATATATGAAGCATGGGAAAGATTTAATGATCTCCTCAGGAAATGTCCACATCATGCGATACCAAATTGTTTAATAATTCAAACTTTTTATAATGGATTAGTTGGATCTCTTAGATCAATCATCGATGTTGTTGCTGGTGGATCATTAATGTCTAAACCATTTTATGATGCTTATGCTTTAATTGAATAAATGGCTACTAATAATTTCAATGGCCTTCTGAATGGTTAAATCTTAAAAAGGTAGCTAATGTTTATGAAAATGATGCTTTTACAATGTTAGCAAATCATGTTGCTCTATATCAAGAAAGATAGACCAATTTGGGATGAATTTTTCTCAGGCAAATCTCATTATTGAAGAAAATTCATTAGGCCAAATGGTTGATTCTTATTCTTCACCAGAAATTGTGAATGTTATAATCAAACCTAACAACCCATATTCCAATTATTATAACCCTGGTGGAAGAATCATCCAAATTTTAACTGGAATAACAATAATCAGGGTGGTGTTAATCAACAATGGGGGAACCACAAGTAAACCCATTGGGGAATTGGAACAACCAAGGTAGTAATAATAATAGATTAACTTATCCTTCAGGTTATAACAATGCTTTACAAAATAAAGAGAAGAAGTAGTATTGCATATGAGAAATCAATTACAAATTCAAGGAGCAACCATCAGAAATATTTAAAATCAATTAGGACAAATTGCAAATGCCTTTTGTAATAGATCCCAAGGAATGCTTCCAAGTAATACTGAAGTGAATCCAAGAGAAAAGAATAAAGAACAAGTAAAAGCAATTCAACTGAGACGTGGAAAAGAATTGGTAGGTAGAGTTCAAAAAGAAACTGAACTAGAGAAAGAAGAGATTGAAAGATCTAAAGAGGACACTCCAAAAGGTTTTGAAAGACCTATTTCTCCACCTAAGGTTGATTTAGAAAAAACACCACCTCCATTTCCTCAGAGACTTCATCAACAAAAGTTGGATAAGCATTTTTCAAAATTCTTGAGGATATTACAGAAGCTTACCATTAATATTCCATTTGCTGAAGCCCTAGAGCAAATGCCAAGCTATGCAAAATTTATGAAGGATATTCTTAATAAAAAGAGGAAGTTTGAAGAAAATGAGACTGTTGCACTTAGTGAGGAGTGCAGTGTGATAATTCAGAAAAAGCTTCCTAAAAAACTTAAAGATCCTGGTAGTTTCACAATTCCATGTGCAATCGGAGAAAGATTACGTGGAAAAGCTTTATGTGATTTGGGTGCAAGTATTAACCTTATGCCTCTATCAATATTCAAAAGACGGGACTAGGAGAAATAACCCCAACTTACGTAACTCGCGAATTAGCAGATCGTTCTATCACATATCCTAAATGAGTTATAAAAGATGTTTTGGTAAAAGTGGATCAATTTATTTTTCTTGTGGATTTCATTGTATTAGATACGGAGGAAGATAAAGAGATACCCATAATTTTGGGGAGACCTTTTCTAGCTACAGGTAGAGCCATGATAGATGTACAAAAAGGGGAATTAACGATGAGGGTTAATGATCAGACTGTTACATTTAATATTTCAAAATCGATGAAATATCCTGCTAGAGGTAAATAAGATGAGTGTTATAGGATGGATGTTATTGAATATTTAAATGAATGTTACTTCAAATCAACTTATGAAGAGAAAGCTGAAAGAGAAGATTTGGAATATAAGCAAGAAGAGGAGTTATTTGATTATGAAGATTTTCAAGAGGAAGATTTAAAGTATGTTCATGAAAGTTTTGAACTGTTGGATATGACTGAAAAAGATGAATCATTTGGTCCATCAATTGAAAAACCTCCTGAACTTGAGCTAAAAATTCTTCCTGATCATTTGAAGTATGTTTTTCTAGGTGAATCCTCAACCTTTCCTGTTATAATTTCTTCTCAATTAACTAAAAAGAGGAAGAGAGTTTGTTTGAAATTTTGAAGAAGCACAAGAAAGCCTTTGGATGGACAATTGCTGATATTAAAGAAAACAGTCCTTCAATTTGTATGCACTGTAATTCTTATGGAAGATAATTGCAACTCATGGGTCGATCCCAAAGGAGATTAAATCCTATCATGAAAGGCTTTGTTAAGAAAGAAATTCTAAAATGGTTGGATGCTGGAATTATCTACCCTATTTCAGATAGTGCATGGGTCAGTCATATTCACTGTGTTCCTAAGAAAGGAGGAGTAACTGTGACTGTTAATGAAAAAAATGAAATGATACCAACAAGACAAGTTACAGGGTGGTGAATATGCATTGATTATAGAAAATTAAACCTTGCCACAAGGAAAGATCATTTTCCACTCCCTTTTCTGGATCAAATGTTGGATAGACTGGCTGGGCATAAATATTTTTGTTTTCTGGATGGATATATTGGTTACCACCAAATTTAAATTACTCCTGAGGATCAATAGAAAACTACATTTACCAGTCCTTATGGTACGTTTGCTTTTAGAAGAATGCCCTTTGGTTTATGTAATGCCCCTGCTACATTTCAGAGATGTATGATGGCTATTTTTTGTGATTTAATTTAAAAAGGGATTGAAGTTTTTATGGATGACTTTTCAGTGTTTGGAATTTCATTTGAATCATGTTTAGAACATCTATCTAAGGTTCTAAAACGCTATGAAGAAACTAATTTGGTCCTTAATTGGGAAAAATGCCAATTTATGGAAGCAGGAGGAATTGTTTTGGGACATCGGATTTCAGAAAAAGGTTTGGAGGTAGATCCTGTAAAAATTCAAGTTATATCTAATTTACCTTGCCCAACTAATGTAAGGGAAATTAGAAGTTTTTTAGGACATGTTAGATTCTACAGGCGTTACATTAAAGACTTTTCAAAGATTACAAAACATTTTTTTCGTTTACTGGAAAAGGATGCAATTTTTAATTTTAATGATGATTGCCTCAAAGCCTTTGAAACAATAAAAGAAAAATTAATCACTGCACGTGTAATAATTTCACAAAATTGGGAAAACCTTTTGAATTAATGTGTGATGCTAGTGATTATACTATTGGTACTATTTTAGGTCAAAAATATGATAAAATTTTCAAAGTAATTTATTATGCCAGTAAAACTCTTAATGAAGCTCAAATTAATTATACCACTACTAAGAAAAAGTTATTAGCTATAGTATTTGCCTTTGATAAATTTTCATCATATTTAATTGGAACTAAATGTGTGGTGCATACTGATTATTCTGTTATTAAATACTTAATGAAGAAAAATGATGCAAAACTGAACTGATACGATGTATTCTTCTTTTGCAAGAATTTAATTTTGAGATTGTAGATAGGAAGGGTTCTGATAATCAAATTGCTGATCATTTGTCCAGGCTTGAAATTGAAAAATCTCTCTGTGATATTTAAGAAATTAATGAACATTTTCCTGTTGAAAAACTGTTCACTGTTAAAGAATGGCGTGGTATGTGGTATACAGACATAGTAAATTTTATCGTTAGTAATGTTATACCCTATGGTTTGACATACCAAGAAAAGAAGAAATTTCTGTCTGAAGCTAAGACTTATTTTTTGGATGACCCATTTTTATTTAAACTTGGAAAGGATCTTATAATTCGAAGATGTGTAACTTTGGAAGATACTTATGAAATTATTCAAAAATGTCATGATTCTTATTATGGGGGACATTTTGGAAGTGATAAAACTGCATATAGAATATTACAATCAGGATTTTATTGGCCTACAATTTTTAAGGATGTGAATGTTTATATTAAAAATTGTGATAGATGTCAGCGTGTTGGCAATATTTCTAGAAGAAATGAGATGCCCCTCAATTATATGTTGGAAGTTGAATTATTTGATGTTTTGGGACTAGATTTTATGGGACCATTTACACCATCTTTCGGAAATGTTTATATTTTGATAGCAGTAGACTATGTTTCCAAATGGATTGAAGTATTACTTTACCTCGATGTGATGCTCAAAGTGTTGTAATGTTTTTAGAAAAGATTATATTTTACAGATTTGTAATACCAAGAGTAATCATAACTGATGGGGGAAGTCATTTTAAAAATGCGATTATTGGGAAGTTAGCAAAGAAATATCATTTTAATCATCGCATTGCTACTACTTATCATCCGCAGACAAGTGGTTTGGTTGAATTATACAATCGTGAAATTAAAAGAATATTGGAAAAAACTGTAAATCCAAATAGAAAGGAATGGTCAATCAAATTGGGTTATGCTTTGTGGGCCTATAGGACTGCTTACAGAACACCTATAGGAATGTCCCCATATAGGCTGATTTTTGGAAAAGCTTGTCATTTACCTTTTGAACTTAAGCATAAAGCATATTGGGCTATTAAAGAGTTCAATTATAATTTGAAAGATGCTACTGAAAAGAGATTATTGCAATTGAATGAGCTTGAAGAACTAAGGAATGAATCTTATGAAAATGCTAAGATTTATAAGGAAAAGATGAAGTTATGGCATGATTGGAAGATTCTTACTAAAAACCTAGTACCAGGACAAAAAGTTTTACTGTATAATGCTAGATTGAGAATATTTTCTTGAAAACTTAAGTGCAGGTTGATGGGTGCATTTATTGTGATAAAATTTTATTCTTGTGGAGCTGTAGATATTTAAGATCTTAAGACTGGAAAAATATTTAAAGTTAACGGACATAGATTTAAACCATATTTTTCATTCAATAAATCTGAATCTGATAATAATTTGATGTTGGGTCACTCAGAATGAGTTCTGGGTATGTTAAGCTAAAGACGTTAAAACTAGCGCTCTATGGGAGGCAACCCATAATTATCGGTGTGCTTTGCTTTATGTTTGTTTTGTGTGCTTTGTTTGCTTTGTTTGGTTTGTTTTTATGTTTTAATGGTAGTAATTTGGACTTTTTAAACTATAGTAGAGTTTATTTGACCTTAATTGATGATTTAGAGAAGTCAGAATGAAAATTTGGACACTTAGCAGACCTGTGCTAAATTGAGCACTGGCGGCTGATCCAAGAAAAAAATACCTATTTTTATGCCTTGATTTTTATTAAATTTTAAGGATATTATGCTTTAATGAACGTTATTTTTGTGTTGTTGTATGTAGGTGATACAAAAATGTTCAAGAAGGAAAAAAATATGAAAAATGAGCAAAAAGGAGCAAAAAGAAGCAAAAATAGAGCCAAAATGCAAAATTGTCGAAATTACTGGCCTGGCGCCTAGGCGCCAGAGTCCGGTGCTAAGCGCTAGCTCGATACAGAAAACTGTTAAGTTTTTGATGACTTTTGGGTGGTTATTTTGACGGTGTGAGCGATTATTGGACTTTCTAGAAGAGCGCAGTTGTTCCTGGTTTATAGGACATGTGATATAATGTATTTGGACGCTTCAAAACAGTTTTAATCGCGAAGAGGTGCGATCCAAAGTGAAGAGGTGCGAAGAACTAGACGCGGTGTCCGGTGCCTAGGTGCCAGATTCCGGCGCCTAGGTGCCAGACACACCTTCTAGAAGATTCATTGAATATGGACACATTTTGAAGAGATGCCTTGAGGCAACCCTTGAAGCCTATAAATAGGAGAGTATTCCTTCAGAGAAAAACGCCCCATCTACCCCTGTTGACCTCATTTTTGATGAGGTCTCCTCTTCTTCTCTGTAGTATTTAGGATCTAGCCTTAGGCTTTTCCTTTGACTATCCTAGAGGATTAGAATTGGGACACACCACTTAGAAATTCAAACCACTTCCTAACTCCCTGCAAACTCCACAAGCTTGATTGTAGACCCCTAATCACCTAGAGGGTTGAAATTAAAAGTGGAAGTTTAAAGGATGAGTTCCTATAGGACTTTTTGGCCTTAGGACTGCTCTGGGTGGCCTGGTCTGGTGAAGGGTTGACTTACACACACACTACACCTATGCACTACACTTTCACACACCTCTTAAAACCACACCCATACCCAACTTGACCTCCTGACTCATGAAGGTGATTCACATGGATGGTCCTTAACCCCTAAGCCCTTGGCTAAGAGGGTTAGGAACAACATAGTGGATGCCTCAAATGAGTCCCTTCATGGCTCATGTGGGCTTGATATGGCTTCATGGCTCAACTAAAATGATTTCATTCCACTTACATTCACCCAATCTTCAATTTTCCAAATTTTCAATTTTTGACCCCTGGGACCCTATACCCGCCTAGCCTACCCAAAACCCTTAAAATTACCCAAATTTTTCTAAAATCTCCAAATCACCCAAAAATCCTCAAGACCAATCCCAAACATTCCCACATCACTCAAATTGATCATCCATACCCAAAAATACCAAAAATTCCAAAAATACCTCCCAATACCCTCCAAATACCCAAAATGCCCCTCTTGGCCAAAAATCCAAAAATTCAGAAAATTCCCAGAAAATTCTAGAGAATCCCAAATATTCCCAATTTCATTTTGTTAAACTACATCATGGGCCAATTTTGTCAATTTACCCCACTTTTATCAAAACCCCAAATTTGACCCATTTTAACCCAAAATGAAACCAATGTCAAACCAAACCTACCCAATTGACCCAAATTCTGGTCCAATTCAATTCTAAACTTCAATTCAACATCCCCAACACCAATCTAGACCAAATTCAAGCCCAATTGGATTGACATTGGGATCCAATTTCACTTTGGGCCTTAAAGCCCAATTTGAACCCATGACCCAAACTTAGCCCAAACTCACCCAATTCAACTCCAATTAACCCCAAATCTTTTCTAAACCTTCCTTAACATTCCCATAAACAAAACACTAACATGATTTGCCCAAAATTTAGACCCAAATCCCACTCAAATTCAACCCAAAATCAAAAGGCCCAATTTTGACCTAAACCTAAACCTAGCCCAAATAGACCCAAACCTCAAAATCAAAACCTAACCAAAGCCAAAACCTCTTTGAAACATTCCCATAAACATTTCCCAACATTAATTTTACATCAATTTCAACTTTAGCCCAACTTTGGCCCATGGTAGCCCATTTTGGCCCACCTTAGCCTCTTTACCAAAAGGCTCATATCCAACCCAATTCAAACCCAAATCACCTCAAGTTTGTTTCAAACCACTCATGACACATCCCTAAACCAAACTCAACAATTATTTGGCCCAACCTCTTTACAAAATTTCCATCCATAAATTCATTTTTAAACTTAAAGGCCCATTCCTTAAACCATTTTAAAAGCCCATCTTTTACCACATCCAAAGGCCCAAAATTGGTCCCAAAGCCCATATGACATTTCCCCTCATCATACTTCCAATTAAACTCAATACCTAAGTCCTAAATTCATCATCAAACCATCCCAAATCAAGCCTTATCCAAGTTCCCATTAAATTATCAAAAGAATCCCAAAATCCATTTTCATGAAATTGACTAAACCTTTCCCCAAGCCAAAGGTGAGCCATGAAGCCATGCATGAGCCACATGTGAGCCATGAGAGCCTTGGACACTCCACCATGCCATATTGGGTAAGAAGAGGGGGGGGCTTTCCTTAATCCCTAAAGCTCATTAGCCTTAATCATGATTCACCTAAACTTAAATTTATTCCAAATATATTTGGATGGAGACCTCTCCATGCCAAACCAGCTGATCCCTTTGATCCCCCACAGCACCCAAAGCCACCTTGAAGGGTGCACCAAGCCCAAATGGGTGAGTTGACCCATTTAGACTCAAAACTAGCCATGTCCCATTCTACTTTGGATCAAAGCCTTTACACATGGCAATTGCCAATTGCTTGCACCAAGCCCCAGCCCTGACCCACCTGACCTTGAGGGTGACCCATGCCTGGCCGGCCAGCCACCACAGCCGCCGGAAACCACCAGGCCGAGAGCTCACATGTGAGCCCAAACTTGGAATTCTCACCTGCTGAGCTGCCTCACTCCAAATGGCCACCATGGCTGTTCTTCACATGCCAAGAGCAGCTGATCCCAGCCCTCAACTCCCCGGGAGGCCCTCCAGCCTCTCCTATTTAAACCCCTCACCCTCTCGGCCAAAGAAGGTGCTGAACCAAACCTTAAGGAAACTCTGCCAAAATCATTCCAGATCACTCTCCACACATAGAGCACTTGATCCCCACTGAATTCCAGCCCCAATTCCCTCCAGGCTGAGCTCGATTTTGAGCTCGAACTTTAGCCCAAAACCAGGACACTTCTTCGCAGTGAGCCAATCCCCAAATTGATTGGTCCTACACCTTCACTCGGACCAAGAGGAGAAGTTTCCCACCGAAAGCCCCATCTCCAGGCCACCCGGTTGCTCGACCTCCAAGCTTTGTGATCGGCCGTGGTCACTTTCATAGCTAGACAATTCACCGAGCCAAGGGACTTCATCTGGAGCTTACTTGGACCCAATCGAAGGTGACACAACTCTCAGATCGAAGCTTCACTTCTCTGAGCAAAGGTATGGACTCCCTCTTCTTCCCGAGCTTCCAGAGATTCTCATTTTAATTTGAGTCAATTTAAATGCATGTTCACCGTATGGATGTGTTCGTCTCTTCAAGACGAATCCATAGAGCATAAGAACACGAAAATCCGTTGAGAATCGAGAGAGTTCTTAGGGTTAGAGTGTGGACTGTCACGGGATCGCACCAGTCATAGACGATGACCAGGAACCGTCGGATCGCGCGTGTATTGGGTGGACGGCTTGGATTGCGTCGGACCGGCAGATGGTACGTGAACCGCAGGGCCTCGGACAGCCGAGTTAGTTGGCGGCGCCGAACCAGGGAGTGACGCGTGTCGATTCGGAGCCGCCGAGGTTGAGTCAGCGCCGCGTGGATAAGTAGATAAATAGGGTTTTTTCTGATTTATTTAAATACCAGAACTTCAAAAATCCATATCTTTGTGTAGAAAAATCACAAAAATAAAATAAAAATACCCTCTTTCTCAGTGAACAGAGGAGAATAATGTGGAAAAGAAATTAATTAATTTTGTCCAGTATTTTATTTTTAATTAATTATTTACTCCCTGTATTGTTTTAATTCTCCATGCATTCATACAATTCACCATGGCATGAGACCATAGGGCTTTTGAAGCCTCCGAACTTGGGAACATTCCCCTGAATTTTCAAGGTCGGAGGCCATCTCGTGAAAAGTTATTGATTTTTCAAATGCATGTAGGTCATTTTGAGTATTTTAATTCCAAAAATTAGCATGTTGTGAAATAAATTATAGAAAAATTTGGTGATGTTCCTTATGACCAGAGAACCCTAGGAAAAATAGGACTTGAGTTAATTCACTTAGATTAACCCTAATTGGCCTAAATACCCAAAATTGAACTTTAATTAATTAGAGTTAACCATAGATCAAATTGACTTGAAATCAATTCTCCACCGACCTTTAGGATCAGAGGAATCCACCATAAAAAATTTCAAGTCAATTGGACTTGGTTAGCCCCATCAAATGGGTTGATTAAGCCACTTAGCCAAAATTAAACTTTAAAATTTCATAACTTTCAAAATACTTTTCAAAAATTCACCAAATTGGTTTTGAAGCCTCTCTGATATCAGGGAATTCAAGAAAGTTAAAATTGCAATTTTCTAAAAAAGTTGATTTTTTATCATTATTTTAATATTTTAATAATTAAAAAATAATAAAAATTACAAAAATAATAAAATTCACCAAAATGTCACATTTTGAATTCTAACCACTTAGGAACAAACCCCATATTTTTCTTATGTCTCTAGGTTGAGATATTAAATTTTAAAGCCTTGGGGTAATTTTTAAAATTAAAAAAAATACATTTTCTAGCATTTCCACTAAAATAATTCCAATAAATTAAGGAAAAATCAGAAAATTGTAAAATTTGGTTCTCTGGAACCCTTGATATCAGAGAGAATTTTAAAAATTATAAAATTCATTTTTCAACTTATATTCTATTTTTAAATTAATTAATACTCCAGAATTTAAAATAATTTTAGTAAATAAAATATAATTCAAAAAATCACAAAAATTGGTCCAAGTGGTCCTCTGGTCATTAGGAATATCCCATAATTTTCTTAAGAACAGAAACTTTCCCTTGGTCATATTATTAAATTTTCCTTGGAAATCCTCATTTTCCACCAAAAATAATTACATAAATAAATTAAATATAGAAAAATCACATTTTCTCGTCTAATGTCTTTATTGACATATGAGTGAAGTCACATAAAAATTTCAAATTCATTTGAGCTCAATTTAGTGAGTTATGAAATTATTAAGCTTGAAGGGCAAAATGGTAATTAAAATTTTAACCATTAATTAAAACTTTAGGCTTAATAAAATTAAAGAGTAAAATATTTGATCCTAATCTGATTTAGATGATTGAAATTTAAATAATTAAAGGGTAGAAACCTATTAAACAATTCAACAATAATTGAAATGAACTTTAGTTAAAATAATTAATTAAATTCGGAAGAATAATAAAATTGGAGTTATTAAAATAGGGATGTTATTAGGAGGAAATTTGTTCTTTAATTTAAGAATCCCTAAATTAATCATCTCAATAATATTTAATTCCTAATTAAAATGATAATCCAAGTTTAAGATTTGAAATGCTAAAAGACTTAATCATTAAATTAAGTTAAGGTTAAATTATTTAAAGCAAACCCTTTTAAAATAAAATATTAAATTAAATTAAATTAAATTAAATTAAATTAAATTAAATTAAATTAAATTAAATTAAATTAATTTAAATTAAAACATATTAAATTAAATTAAATTAAGTTAAATCAAATTAAATTAAATTAAATTAAATTAAATTAAATTAAGTTAAATTAAATTAAATTAAATTAAATTAGATTAAATTAAAGAAAACTAAATCAAATTAAATTAAATTAAATTAAATTAAGCTGAAGAATATTATATTAAATTAACTTAAATTAAATTAAATTAAATTAAACCACATTAAATTAAATTAAGTTAAATTAAATTGAATTAAATTAAATATAACATCACCTAAGTCATAAAGAATTCAAAATAAATCTAAAATAACTTGAACACTATTCCAAACTTAAATCATTAATTTGAACTTAAATTTGAATCACAAATCATTAAATATCATTTTGCCTCTTAGAAGCTTTTACTATTATAACTCCTAAATGGAGTATCAAGTGAAATGACACTTCACTCATAAGGATATTCAAACATCCTAATTCACTGAGCAAGAAATAAAACTTAACTCAAACACCTCGGATGATTAATTCACTTGCACGATAGAATTCATTTGGACTTAGGACAATTCCCGAAATATTGAAAAGATGTTTAAGATTCGTCTTAAACACTTCCTCAATATGATGGAATGTCCTTAAGAACAAATTGAGCTTAGTTGTTCTTTGGTGAAGAAAATCATCCTTAAAACCAAAATTGAAGACCTAGACGTCATAGGAGTGACTAGTTATAGGATTAGGATTTTTGGTAGAAAACCATAACCCTTCCCTTAGCTTTACCTAGGAAATTGCTATAAATGCTTAAATGCTCTAAATTGTATTTTAAGTGCGGCTTGGGATGACGGGAAGACCCTCCGAGTACGCTTTTATTTTATTGCGATTTATCTTACTTCAATTCATTTATTCGTGTTGCACTTTACCTTTCTTGCATGATAAACAACGAGTTGCATGAAAACCTACACCTTTAGGACGAAACCAAAACCGAAACCCATAACTAAATTAAAAGACACTACAAGATAAAATTCACCGCGACAACATTCAAAATATAAAACAACTCAAAATTTAATCACAAACGGAACAACAAAACTACAACTACAACTAAATTAAAACGTCTCGTTGAATGATCGGGAATACCTCGGATGATGTAACCCACGTGTTGCTAACGGGATTTCCCACGGTCTAAATGAAAGTGCGGAACTCATTTAGTTGAGTTTAGCAAATTCATCCGGACTAAGTGAATTCGATGAAAATAACGGTGCGGGATGACGGAGCAGTGGGATCTTAATCGGTTCTGTTTAATCAACTCTAAGACTTGTTTTAATTAAAACATTAAAAACACATGGAAATTAAGACTTTCTCTAAACCAAAACACTTCCCTCATCTCTTGATTTATCACCTTCTACAACTAAACCTCTGCAACAACAAGGAGCTCGGAGCATGGTGGGCAGCACGGCCATCGTCATCAGCGAAAACACGAGTCTACTTCAGCAAAACTTCCTTAGAATTAAATAACCAAGCCATAGGACTTCGAGGTAGTTTGCATAGCGCAACATAAATCCTCAACTCTTCGTTAGGCATTCACATGATCATATCATGAAAATTAAGCCCTAACCGGTCTTAGGACTCCGAGGTAGTCGTTTGGTACGACATAAACCCTCACATCTTCGAGGCACGTTTGTATGATTTTATCATACAAATATAAAGTCCTAATTAATTAAAATTGGCAAGATCAAAACATTAAATAAACATTAGGACTTTCCTAAATTCAAGCCAAACAATAGGATAGTCGGGAAATTACCGAAGTTCGCTTCGAATCTGTAATTTCTCCTACCTTTCTTCCTTTGAGTCCCCAAAATAAAATGTTCAAAATTTGATCCATTCCCTATTGAAATTCCAAAACTCAATCCATTGAAAACTTAAACCTTGAAATTCTTGAGAGCAGAACTACTGATTATTATCGAGAGTTTTCTTAGGTGATTCCCGTCACTTAAGATGTAATTAACTATAGGGGCTTGCCCTTATAGGGAATTTTAAGAACCCAGGTAAAATAAACCCTTTTTAATGTTTTCATATTAAACAAGGGAATTTGTCGGCTTATAAAATTGGTTCGCAGACCAAACGGATGTCACAAATCTTCTAGTTTATTTAATCGAGTCCCATCATCAAGCAATGTGTCTATTCTTCGGGATAGATACATGGTTTGTGATGCGGTGCTCGTTTATATAAACTATTCGGGATGTGAGATCAGTTTGATTTCATATCTTAAAATTTTCAAATTCAAAATTATTTTCAAAATCAAATATTACTTTTCAAATTATTTATTTAAAATAAATTAAAATTCGCCGACAATTTCTGTAGGCGACCCCCTTTTCAAAATAAAACACATAACCTAAAAATATGCCGACAACCCCTTATCTAGAGTCCAACCTAGAGAGAGAATTAGAGAGATCATATTAGGGCCACCTTTTTACTTTCCTTCATAAATTAGTGAGTTTATTTTAGAGTTTGTATTTAGAGTTTGAAAGAGTTGGTGCATCTGTAGTTCATTATGCTGTGGAGTCAGTAGGAATCAGAAGTTCAGTAGGAGAAACATCTAAGATAAGTATTTTTATTTTGATTCAAAGTTTATTTATTATGTTTTGTTATTTAATTTCAATGTGTTCTTAGTAGTTACTTTACTTTCTCCTTTCAATTATGAAAAGATAAATAAGATAATACAAAATTTGTCAGAAAATGAAAAATCATATATTTTCAGAACATTGTGATGAAATTAATACCAGTTATTAATTTACTATTTAAATTGGTCATTTAAATTGTTAAAACCTGTTGAAGAGTTTTGAGACCTAGAAGAAGATGAATTCTTAACTTGTAGATATCACATGAATCCTTGGGTAGTCGAAGACCTTGTGCGGGTTATTCAAGGTGAAGTGTAAAAAAATAGGAAGATGTTATATATTGGGCGTAGAATAGATAAGTTTTAGAGTGTGTTGACCTCATTTTTGATGAGGTCTTCTCTTCTTCTTTTTAGTACTTAGGATCTAGCCTTAGGCTTTTCCTTTGATTATCCTAGAGGATTAGAATTGGGACCCACCACTTAGAAATTCAAACCACTTCTTAACTCCCTGCAAACTCCACAAACTTGATTGTAGACCCCTAATCACCTAGAGGGTTGAAATTGAATGTGGAAGTTTAAAGGATGTGATCTTATAGGACTCTTTGGCCTTAGGAGCGCCTTACAGGTGGCACTGGTGCAGTGAAGGGGCTGACTTACACTCACACTACACTTATACACTACACTTTCACACACCTCCTAAAACCACACCCATACCTAACTTGACCTCCGACTCATGAAGGTGATTCGCATGGATGGTCCTTAACCCCCAAGCTCTTGGGCTAAGAGGGTTAGGAACAACATAGTGAATGCCTGCAAATGAGTCTTCTCATAGCTCATATAGGCTTAACATGGCTTCATGGCTCAACCAAAATGATTTCATTCCACTTACATTTACCCGATCTTCAATTTTCCAGATTTTTAATTTTTGACCCGGGGACCCTGGACACTAACTTCACTACAAAACCCTTGAATTACCCAAAATTTTCAAAATTCTCCAAAATCACCCAAATTCCTCAAAACCAATCCCAAACATTCCCACACCACTCAAATTGATCATTCATATCCAAAAATACCAAAAATTCCAAAATTACCTCCCAATACCCTCCAAATACCCAAAATGCCCCTCTTAACCAAAATATCCAAAAATTCAGAAAATTCCCAGAAAATTCCAAAAAATCACAAATATTTCCAATTTCATTTTGTTCAACTATACCATGGGCCAATTTTGTCAATTTACCCCACTTTGGTCAAAATCCAAATTTGACCCATCTAAACCCAAAGTGAACTCATTGTCAAACCAAACCTACCCAATTGACCCAAATTCTGGTCCAATTCAATTCTAAACTTCAATTCAACATCCCAAACACCAATCTAGACCAAATCCAAGCCCAATTTGATTGACATTTGAATCCAATTTCACTTTTGACCTTAAAGCCCAATTTGGACCCATGACCCGAACTTAGCTCAAACTCACTCCGATTCAACTCTAATTAACCCCAAATCTTTTCTAAACCTTCCCTAACATCCCCACAAACAAAACACTAACATGAGTTGCCCAAAATTTAGACCCAAACCCCACTCAAATTCAACCCAAAGCTAAAAAAACCCAATTTTGACCTAAACCCAAACCTAACCCATATAAGCTCAAACCCCAAAATCAAAACCCAACCAAAGCCAAAACCTCTTTTAAACATTCCCATAAACATTTCCCAACATTAATTTTACATCAATTTCAACTCTAGCCCAACATTGGCCCAAGTTAGCCCAATTTGACCTACATTGGCCCATTTACCAAAGGGGCCCAAATCCAACCCAAATCAAACCCAAACCACCTCAAGTTTGTTTCAAACCACTCATGACATATCCCTAAACCAAACCCAACAATTATTTGGCCCAAACTTCTACAAAATTCCCATCCATGAATTCATTCTTAAACCCAAAGGCCCACTCCCTTAAATCTTCCTAAAAGCCCACTTCCATCAAATTCAGAGGCCCAAATCAATCTAAAGCCCACATGACACTTTCCTTCATCACACATTCAATTTAAAATCATTACTAAAGTCATAATTTATCAATTAAACAATTCCAAATCAAGCCCCATAACAATTTCCATCAAAATGCCAAAATCCACAAAATCCGTTTTTATGAAATTCACCCAATCTTTTCCCAAGCCACATGGAGCCATGAAGCCACATGCAAGCCATTGGCAAGCCATGAGGATCTCTAAGTTGTCAACCCTCCTTAAATGGCAAAAAGAGGAGGTCCTTTAAGCACCTCATAAAAGTCATTAACCTTAAACATGTTTCACCTTAACCCAAATTTAATCCAAATATATTTGGACAAGGACTTCTCCATGCCAAACCAAGTGATTCCTTTGACTCCCCACAACACCCAAAGCCACCTTGAAGGGTGAACCAAGCCCAAAAGGTAGACTTGACCAAATCAAGCCAAAATTGGCCTTCCCCCATGCCATTTTAATCCAAGCCTTTGACACATGTCAAAACTCAATTGACTGCACAAACCTCCAGCCCTGACCCTCCTGAACCTGAGGGTGACCCATGCCTGCCGGCTAGCCGCCTGGATCGTCGAAAAACACCACACCCGAGAGTTCACATGTGAGCTAACATTGAAATTCTCCCTTGCTGAGTTGCCCCATGCCCAGTGGCTATTGCAGCTGTTCTTCCCTTGTCAAGAGCAGCTGATCCCAGTCCCTAACTCCCCCTGGGAGGCCCTCCAGCCTCTCCTATTTAAACACCACCTCTCTCGGCCATGGAAGAGGTGCTGAACAAACCTCAAGGAAACTCTACCAAAATCATTCCAGACCACTCTCCACACATAGAGCATTTGATTCCCACTGGATTCCAGCCCCAATTCCCTACAGCTGAGCTCAATTTTGAGTTCAAACTTCAGCATAAAAACCAGGACACTTCTTCACAGTGGACCAATCCCCAAATTGATTGGTTCTACACCTTCACCAGACCAAGAGAAGAAGTTTACCAGCAAAAGCCCCCTCACCAGGCCAAGGGACTTCATCTGGAGCTTGCTTGGACCCAATCGAAGGTGACACAACTCTCAGATCGAAGCTTCACTTCTCTGAGCAAAGGTATGGACTCACTCTTCTTCCCGAGCTTACAGAGATTCTCCATTTGGTTTGAGTCAATTTAAATACATGTTTATCATATGGATGTGTTCATCTCCTCAAGATGAATCCATAGAGCATAAGAACACGAAAATCCGTTGAGAATCGAGTGAGAAATTAGGGTTAGAAGGTTGACGGTCACGGGTTCACACCAGTCGTAGACGATGACCAGGAGCCGTCGGATTGCGCGTGTATCGAACGGACGGCCAGGATCGCGCCGGATGGAGCAACGGAACATGAACCGCGGGCCGCGTGGCATCCCAGTCAGATGGCGGCACTGAATCAGGAGACGACGCGTGGAGCTTCGGAGCTGCCGAGGTTGACGCGGCGCCGCGTGGATAAGTAGGAAATTAGGGTATTTTTTTATTTATTTAATTACCTAAACTTCAAAAATACATAACTTTGTGTAGAAAAATCAGAAAAATAAAATAAAATTACCCTCTTGCTCAGTGAACAAAGGAGAATAATGTGGAAAAGAAATCATTTCATTTCATTAAGTATTTGATTTTTAATAATTTATTTACTCTTTGCACATTTTCAATTCTCCATGCATGTATACAATTCACCATGGCATGAGACCATAGGGCTTTTAAGCCTCCGAATTTGGGAACATTCCCCGAATTTTCCAAAGTCAGCGGCCATCCCTATGAAGAGTTATTGATTTTTCAATTCTAGGTCACTATTCTGAGTATTTTAATTCCAATAATTAGCATGTTGTAAAATAAATTCTAGGAAAATTTGGTGATGTTTCTTATGACCGCGAGGACCCTAGTGGAAAATATGTTTTGAGTTAACTCACTTGTAGTAACCCTAATTGGCTTAAACACCCAAAATGGAGCTTTAATTAATTAGAGCTAATCATACATCAAATTGACTTGAAATCAATTCTCCACTGACCTTTAGGATCAGAGGAACCAACCATAAAAGTTTTAAGTCAATTGGACTTGGTTAGCCCTATCAAATGGGTTGATTAAGCCATTTAGCCAAAATTGAACTTAAAAAATTCATAATTTTCAAAATACTTTTCAAACATTCACCAAATTGGTTTTGGAGCCTCTCTGATATTAGGGGAATTTAAGAAAATTAAAATTGCAATTTTCTAAAAAAGTTGATTTTTGCATTATTTTAATATTTTTAATAATTAAAAATTAATAAAAATCACAAAAATAATAAAATTCACCAAAATGTCACATTTTGAATTTTAATCACTTAGGAACAAATCTCATATTTTTCTTAAGTCTCTATGATGAGATATTAAATTTTAAAGCCCTAAAGTAATTTTAAAAAATAAAAAAAATGTATTTTCTAGCATTTCTACTAAAATAATTCTAATAAATCAAAGAAAAATCAGAAAATTAGAAAAATTGGTTCTTTGATTTCCTTGGTATCAGAGAGATTTTTGAAAAATATAAAATTCATTTTTCAACCTTTATTTTATTTTTAAATTAATTAATACTCCAAAATTCAAAATAATTATAATAAAAAGAATATAATTCAAAAAATCACCAAAATTGGTCCAAGTGGTTCTTTGGTCATTAGGAATGTTCCATAATTTTCTTAAGGATAGAAACTTTCCCTTGGTCATGTTATTGAATTTTCCTTGGAAATCCCTATTTTCTACAAAAAAAATAATTATATAAATAAATTAAATACAAAAAAATCATATTTTCTCCCCTAATGTCTTAATTGACATGTGAGTGAATCCACATAAAAATTTCAAATTCATTTGAGCTCAATTTAGTGAGTTATGAAATTATTAAGCTTGAAGGGCAAAATGGTAATTAAAATTTTAACCCTTAATTAAAACTTTAGGCTTAATAAAATGAAATAGTAAAATATTTGATCCTAATCTGATTTGGATGATTGAAATTTAAATAATTAAAGGGTAGAAACCTACTAAACAATTTAAAAATAATTAAGATAAACCTTAATTAAGTAATTAATTAAATTTGGAAGAATAATAAAATTGGAATTATTAAAATAGGGATATTTTTAGGAAGAGATTTGTTCTTTAATTTAAGAATCCCTAAATTAATCACTTCAATAATATTTAATTCCTAATTAAAATGATAATCCAAATTCAAGATTTAAAATGCTAAAAGACTTAATCGTTAAATTAAATTAAAGTTAATTTATTTAAATTAAATCTTTTTAAAATTTCAATCAAATTAATACTTTAACAATTAAAATTAAAACATCTTTAAAACATAAAAAAAATAAAATATTAAATTAAAATTAAAAATAAAATTAAATTAAATTAAATTAAATTAAATTAAAACATATTAAATTAAAGTTTAAATTAAATTAAATTAAATTAAATTAAATTAAATTAAATTAAATTAAATTAAATTAAATTAAATTAAATTAAATTAAATTAAATTAAATTAAATTAAATTAAATTAAATTAACTTAAATTAAATTAAAACATATTAAATTAAATTAAATTAAATTAAATTAAATTAAATTAAATTAAATTAAAACATATTTAATTAAATTAAATTAAATTAAATTAAATTAAATTAAATTAAATTAAATTAAATTAAATTAAATAAAAAAATAAAACCAAGTTGAAATTAAAATTAAAGTAAATTAAATAAATTAAATTAAAATTAAAATTAAACTAAATTAAATCAAACTAAAATTAAATTAAATTAAATTGAATTAAAAATAACATCACGAAAAGACATAAAGAAATTCAAAATAAATCTAAAACAACTTGAACACTATTCCAAACTTAAACTCATTAATTGAAATTAAATTAAATCACAAATCACTTGAACATTCATGTGCCCTCGAAAGCTTTTGTTGTCATAACTCCTAAACGGAGTGTTAAGTGACGTGTTACTTCACTTATAGGATATTCAAATGTCCTAGTTCACTCAGCAAGATAACAAAACCTGAACTCCCGGACGATTAATTCATTTGTATAATTAAATTCTCTTGGACTTAAAATAATCCTAGAAATATTGAAAAGATGTTTAAGATTCGTCTTAAGCACTTCCTCGATATGATAGGATGTTTATAAGAATAATGAAACTTAATTATTCTTTGATGAAGAAAATCATCCTCAAACCAAAATAAAAGAACCTAGACATCATAGGAGGTGACTAGTTATAGGATTAGGAACTTGGTAGAAAACCATAACCCTTCCCTTAGGTTTACCTAGGAACTTGCTTTAAATTCTTAAATATTCTAAATTGTGTTTCAAGTGCAGCTTGGGATGACGGGATGACCCTCCAGGTACGCTTTTATTTTATTGCAATTTACCTTATTGCAATTTATTTAATCGCATCGCACTTACCTTTCTTGCATGATAAACAACTGTTGCATGAAAACCAAAACCTTTAAGGTAGTCCCTAAAACTGAAACCAAAACTAAAGTAAAAGTCATTATAAGATAAAATTCACCGCCACAACATTTCAAAATATAAAACAACTCAAAAATTTAATCACAAACAGAACAACAAAACTACAACTACAACTAAATAAAAACATCTTGATGGATGATCGGGAATACCTCGGATGATGTAACCTACGTGTTGCTAACGGGATTTCCCACGGTCTAAATGAAAGTGTGGAACTCATTTAGTTGAGTTTAGCAAATTCATCTAACATCAAACAAAAACGAAACAAATAAAGTCCTAATCTTAATATTGAAGTCCCGAGCTATATTATCATCCCCTCCTTGATATGCGAGTAGAAGGCGAGCGGGATGATGCGAGGTATACACAGGGCATTGGAAAGATGACATCTAAATCTCCCTCCTGTGGCGACGTTCGGCTTCATGATATCTTTATCTCGTACTCTGAATGTCTCTGCGGTATTGTCATAATCGTGTCTTCTCTCACGACCTCGATTCTTTGATGTATATGTTCAAATCTTCTTTCCATATTTTCTCCAACGAATGACTCAAAGCTCTTTCTACTCGGGGTCAATTCATTCATCAAATCATGAAGGGTAGGAGTAGTGTGCGGGGGTGGTTCATAACTAGTAGAGGGTATATCTCTACTTGAAGAAGGTACGCAATCCCTTATCCAGGATCTCGCGTCCTTCGTGGGATTCATATTTCTTTATATTAGCACGAGTTAAGGTTTCATAGGCTCTATCCATTCCTCATCATCTCTTGCCTCTACCTGAGATAATTAGCAAGTGCATAGATAAGACCGGGGGATGTCCTAATCTACCACTCCACTTTATTTCTAGCGATGGCTAATATGTTTTTATATATAACATTTCCCATTAATACTCATCCTGGTTATGAATACAGAAATTCAGAGCGCTCACATCTTGTTACCTCAGGTTATGGTGGTAGGTAGGTAACAAAGTAGAGCAAATAAAATAATGCGGAGCTTTTTGATGTTGCATTTAGCATAGAAAGAGGGAAGTTTACCCGTTCTTGGCACTTTATCATCCGAACTCCTTTCCCATCGGTGAGAAAGTCAATCACTTCTTAATGGTCCTTCCATAGTTCCAAAAAGTTTCATATTCGCTCCAGGTGTCTTGAACTTCATAATATGCATTAATCCTAGCAGCGTTGAAATCGACAAATCCTCTAGCAACTGCGGTGCATCTTCAGCCTGTGTTAAATTTGCATAAATTTATTTACTACTTCCCCAATTTGCTACATTGTGTGAAAACGAGACTTACATCCTCGCTCCTTTATAACTCGCTCTCGCCTCCTCCTGGATTCTTGGCTTCCGTCTTGTATGCACTTTCTTGCTTGAATATTTTGAAAATATCGTGTTTGTGCTCTCGCATTAATGAATCGAGTTTCGTCGAAATCTAATCGTCGCTTTTGTCGTGGAGCCATTTCTCGATACGTGAAATTTACAAAATTTTTTTAACCAAACTCCAAAATACTTAAAAAGGCTTCCACTTACAACAACTAAAATCCATTTAAATCGATTTGTGAAATTCTTCCAAGTATTTTTCTTCACATTTCAAAATTTTCAAATATCAATGTAGAAGAAATCGATGAGTGAAAATCAAAAAATTTTTGCATAGGAGTGAAGCACTTACCAAGAGAAGATGAAATCCGGTGTTTTTGAGTGATGAAATCGCCTCTAAATTCGAAATTTCGTACTTGAGCCTAAAATTAGTTTTTGCGAAAATGAGAGGTTGGGGATGATGAATAGTGTTTTTGACTAGGTCAAAATATATGTTTTTTCGCGACCTCGCTGTACGAAATTTTTCTCGCCGTCGACGGCTTAATATTTTCGGAACCAAAAACTGCGGGAAAAATCATTGTCGGCGAGAAATTTTTGCTCTAACCTTGGCTGTCGGCGAGATCAAATCTCGGCGTCGGCGGGATTTCTCGCCGTCGGCGAATTTCAAAAAAATTAATCCTAGAAATTCGTCACTCATTTTCGTCCTTGATTTGCCTTATATTATATTTCCGATCACATCATTTATTAATTTAATATGAAGATTAGCTACTTATACACAAACAAATTCACATAACACAACAAATTAACTTTAATATTGAAATCCATGAGATGTACAAACTAACATAATTTTAAACTCTATAATCAAACTTCGATTCTCCAATCCTTACTACTATACGGCATCGCAAACCAATCAAACACACTAAATGGTGATACAAAACTATGACGCATATCTCAATTAAGTTTGAGATATTCAAATCCATCACTCCACACATAATAAAATCTAAATCAAATCAAATAACATAAATACAAACATACTATGGAAATCTTTATTACTACTCTTCAATGTGAAATCTTCATCTTCTACGATATTTCGATATGACGATGATGCAAATAAGTTATATAAAGGCCTGAAGGGAAGCTCCGAAGCAGATTCTTCGGTGATCCAACCCTTGTCTCGGTGAATGAGAAAAGCTAGCTTCCGGGTGTCCATAATGATCAAGTGTTCCTTCATCCTCCGGTCAATGTGATCAAATAAATCAGATATATTGTCGATCGAATCTCTCACATTACTGCAGTTCTTTCTCATTCCTTTAATTTTCTTCATAAGTAACTCCGGTTTTATGCGAAATAGGCCTTTGTATAGGATTATTCGTGAAGCTCTATCGAATAAATGTAATTTCATCATTATTGTCAAAGTAGGGAACATATGCGGCAGGATCGAGCGGCTTCAAAGGTAACGAGAACCTTTTCCCAAGCTTCATAAGAAACACCAGATACTTGTGCATAATGCAAAAATAGTAGATGGGTGTCCTAGTCGAGTGAGCTGACCCATGCACGATTAAACCAATCTGAGACTTAACAATTATTGATCCAACATCAATAGGCAATCCATTTTGAATACAATAATTCAATATACCGCATTCATGAAACCTTGTTTACCCTCATAGTAGGTAACAATTTAGATGAGATGAAAAAGTGTCGGTGCTTTGAGATAGGATTCGAAAGTGATGCGAAACTAACATACCCGTCTTCACGCATTTCCCCGTCTTCGGTTCATCGGTGGAATCATCGAAATATCTCATTCATATTATATCGAAGGCACAAAATTTGAATAATGACATACGGGGTGTTTTCTATAGAGAATAATTCATTTACTCTTGATGGAGTAAACGTCACCCATCTTCCTCGGACGTAGACATTCCCATTGTTGATCGCATGTAAGTTAAGAGTAGAACTCTTTCACAATGGAATAACAACGGCGGACGTAGTGTAACAAAATACCTCCCGGTGCCGACGCGCGATACGTTTCTTCTATCTTCGTAGAGCAAATTCTCTAATCCTCGATTTTTTAAAAATCCCGTTCGTGATAACTCTTTTCTTTACAAAAACCTTGTTGAAGATCCCATTGCGCTTCCGCACTCACAAATTTCACTCCGGTTATACGAGAATTAAAGGAATCTAAGAATTTGGAGGCCATTATGGTGAATGGAATGAATTCTAGTGAAGAGGCAGATCTAGAATGATTTAAGAATGGGTTTTCCACGGAAATGAATTGGTGTTGGAAACCGTCCGAATCGGCATTCAAATTATAAATAACTCATCTTTATAACTTCCTGTTGTCGGCGAAGTTTCTACCGTCGGCGGCTACGGTTATAAAAACTGCCTCCCATGTTCTCGCTGTCGAACGTTTTCTTGCTATCGGCAAGCTCGATAATTAGCGAATTTAATTTGGCGCGAACCTCGGCTGTCGGCGAGTATCGACTTTGCCGTCGGCGAGATTCCAAATAATGTCCAATTTCGCTCTAAATCGAATAATTTCATTTCTCATCATAATGGTTCAAATATGTGATGATTCTTAATAATAATTGAGTAGTAAAGTTTTCAATAATATAGACTAACTATTAAGATATAATAAAAATAGATAACTAATATGGGTTGCCTCCCATAAAAGCGCTTGGTTTAACGTCGTCGGCCCGACCTAATTTCAATTATTAATCGGAGTCGACTAAGCACATTAAAACCTCTTTATAGTTAGGTCTTATACCTTCGAAATGGTTTCATCTGTCCATTAACTTTAAATTTATGTCCAGTTTTTGGATCTTCGATTTCTATATAGTTCCGTATGAAAATATTTGAGTTATGGTGAAAGTTCCTAACCATCGAGACTTCAATTTTCCGGAAATAATTTCAATCTAGTATTATATAACAAAACTTCTGTCTACAGTTCAAAATTTCTCTGATTAATCTTCCGATCATGCCATAATTTCATATTTTCTTTATAAATCCGATCATTATCATATGATTCATTTCTTAATTCTTCCAAATTCATTTAATTGCGGCAATCTTTTCTCACCAACTTCCTTCATATTATAATTAAATTCTTTAATCGCCCAATATACTTTATGTTCTAATTCAACTGGTAAGTGGCATGTTTTTCCATATATAAGCCTGTAAGGAGTCATTCCGATTGGAGTTTTATAAGCAGTCCTATAAGCCCATAATGCGGTGTCTAATCTAATAGACCACAAACTTATTTGGGTTTACTGATTTTTCTAAAATACGTTTAATCTCACGATTAGATACTTCGACTAATCCGCTAGTCTGTGGATGATAAGCAGTGGATATCTTATGAGTAATATTGTATTTTTCTACTAGTTTGTGAATGTATTTATTTCTAAAATGAGTTATTCCGTCAGTGATAATAACTCTCAGCATTCCAAATATAGTAAAAATATTTTTAATCAGAAATTTTGAAACACTCTTAGCATCACACCTAGGTAAAGCTTGTGCCTCAATCCATTTGGAAACATAATCAACGATCTACTAATATATATGAGTTTCCAAACGAAGGAATAAAAGGTCCCATAAAATCTAATCCCCGAACATCAAAAATTTCGACTTCTAATATAAAGTTTAGAGGCATTTCGTTTCTTCTAGATATATTTCCTACTCTTTGGCATTTATCGCAAGTTTTAATATATCTATATACATCTCTAAATAGAGTAGGCCGGTAAAATCCAGATTGTAGAATCTTATAAGCGGTTTTATCGGTCCCAAAATGTCCTCCAAAATTAGAATCATGACATTTTTGAATAATTGGTTCGATTTCTTCATAAGGTACACATCTTCTAATAATTAAATCCTTACATTGCTTATATAAATATGGTTCATCCCAAAAATAAGTTTTCGTATCATGGATGAATTTTTTACGTTGTTGCAAAGTTAGCATAGGTGGTAAAATATTACTAACTATATAGTTTACTATATCAGCATACCATGGTATTTTCCATTTATTGATATTATATAGTTGTTCATCGGGAAAGCATGCTATAATTTCATTTTCAATATCGGATAATTCATGATTTTCTAATCTTGATAAATGATCCGTAATTTGATTATCAGTTCCTTTCTTATTAACGATCTCAAAATCGAATTCTTGCATTAATAACATCCATCTAATTAATCTTGGTTTGGAATCTTTCTTTTGCATTAAATATTTGATGGCAGAATGATCAGTATGCACGATACATTTTGTTCCAATCAGATAAGGTCTAAATTTATTAAAACCATATACTACTGCTAATAGTTCTCTTTCTGTAACTGTATAATTTATTTCAGCATCATTTAGAGTTTTACTAGCATAGTATATAACTTTAAAAATCTTTTCATATCTTTGCCCAAGAAGCTTGCTCCTACGAGCATAATCACTAGCATCACACATAAGTTCAAATGGTTTCTCCCAGTTAGGTGAAACTATTATAGGTGTTGTAATTAATTTTTATTTTAAGAGTTCAAAAGCATTCAGGCATTCGATTGTAAATTCAAATTTCTTGTCCTTTTCGAGAAGTTGGCATAAAGGTTTAGTAATTTTTGAAAAATCTTTTATATAGCGTCTGTAGAATCCAGCATGTCCAAGAAAACTTCTTACCCCTTCTACCGTAGTTGGAGGAGGTAATTTAGCTATCACTTGAATTTTTGCATGGTCCACTTCCATGCCTTTTTCTGAAATTTTATGCCCTAATACAATGCCGTCCGCAACCATAAATTGACATTTCTCCCAATTTAGAACTAAATTTGTTTTCTCACATACTTCTAATACTTTTTCAAGATGAGTTAAGCATGTGTCAAATGATGTTCCAAATACAGAGAAATCATCCATAAATACTTCTATTCCATTGTCGATTAACTTACTAAATATAGACATCATACATCTCCGGAATGTTGCTTGGTGCATTACATAATCCAAAAGGCATTCTTCGAAAAGCGAAAGTTCCATAAGGACTAGTAAATGTAGTTTTCTCTTGACCTCGGGAGCAATTTGTATTTGATGATAACCGGTGTATCCATCTAGAAAACAAAAATACTTTTGTCCGGCTAATCTATCTAACATCTGGTCTAGAAATGGTAAAGGAAAGTGATCTTTCCTGGTGGCGGTATTTAATTTCCTATAAGCAATACATATATGCCAACCAGTAACTTGTCTTATAGGAATAAGATCGTTATTTTCATTGGTAGTGACGGTCACTCCTCCCTTCTTAGGAACACAGTGAATTGGGCTTACCCAAGCACTGTCAGAAATAAGATATATAATACCATTATCTAACCATTTTAAAATTTCTTTCTTAACTACTTCTTTCATTATCGGGTTTAATCTCCTTGGGGATCTGCTTTAGGTTTATGTTCATCATCTAAAATAATTCTATGCATACAGATTGAAGGACTAATTCCTTTAATATCGGCTAAAGTCCAACCAAAAGTTTTCTTATATTTTTTTAAAGTTTCTAAAAGTTTTTGTTCTTGAGATTCGTTTAATGTAGATGAAATAATAACTGGTAAAGTTGAAGAATTACCTAAATAAGCATATTTCAAATGATCAGGTAATATTTTTAGCTAAAGTTCAGGAGGTTTAATAATTGATGGAACTATATTCTTGTCAGTGTTTTCGGTATTATCCAAAAATTCAAATCTTTCTCGAATATAATCCGAGTTCTTCATGATTATCTTCAATTAATTCGGTGTTTTCTTTTTCTAATTTATCCTCGTAATATTCCTTAAAATGTTCTTGTTGTAAATATTCAAGTATTTCCCTCCGAAAACATTCATCATCTTTTTCTAGCGCAGGATATTTCATTGATTTTGCAATATTAAATGTAACTTTTTGGTCATTTACTCTCATAGTTAATTCTCCTTTACGAACATCAATCATAGCTTTTCCGAGTAGCTAAAAATGGTCTTCCTAAAATGATAGGAATTTCTTTATCTTCCTCCATATCTAAAACAATAAAATCTACTGGGAAGATAAATTTATCCACCTTTACTAACACATCTTCAATAACTCCCTTAGGATAGGTAACCGAACGATCAACTAATTGAAGGGTTACTGAAGTAGGTGTAATTTTTCCTAATCCTAATCTCTTAAAAATCGATAAAGGCATTAGATTGATGCTTGCTCCTAAGTCACACAAAGCTTTTCCATAAAATTTTTCTCCTATAGCGCAGGGTATAGTGAAACTACCAGGATCTTTCAATTTTTCAGGAAGCTTCTTCGAATAATAGCACTACACTCTTCACTAAGTGCGACAGTTTCATTATCAGTGAATTTTCTTTTCTTATTTAGAATATCTTTCATAAATTTTACATAATTTGGCATCTGATCTAAAGCTTCAACAAAAGGTATATTAATTGTTAATTTCTTTAATATTTCGAGGAATTTAGCAAATTGTTTATCTTTTTTATGTTGAGCTAGTCGTTGAGAAATGGTGGTGGAGGTTTTTCAACGAAATTTTCATAGGTATTAAAGGATGTTCCAAGTTTGAATCTTGTTGAATGGTTTCCTTTTCAATTTCCACTTCCTCTTTTTGGCTTTCAAGTTCTTTTTGAATTTGAGGTTCTAATTTTTTTCCACTCCTTAGATGTATTGCTTTAATTTGTTCTTTTCCTTGATCTTTAGGATTTACTTCCACATTACTAGGAAAAGTTCCAGGTATTCTATTATTTAGCGCAGTAGTAATATGTCCAAGTTGAGTTTCGATATTTTTAATAGATGTTCCTTGAATTTGTAATTGATTTCCTTGAATTTGTAGTTGATTTCCTTGATTTTGTAGCTGATGACCCATATTCAAAATTAATTCATCCATGGATAATTTCTTATCCTTGAATTGAGGGTTATTGTTATTAAATCCAGGTGGGTAATTAGGTTTATAGTTTTGATTTGCTTGATTAGGTTGATTCATCCATTGTTGATTAGATGTGTTATTCCAATTAAAATTTGGATGAGTTTTCCAACCCAAGATTATAATAGTTTGAATAAGGGTTATTAGTTCTATTATTAATAGCATTTAAAGTTTCATAATTAGTTTGAGATTCTATGATTTGTCCAGATGAGTTTTCTTCTAAAATAGGAGAGTAGTTCATTCCAAAATGATCTAACTTCTTAGATATAGCAACAATTTGAGAAGCTAACATAGATATTGCATCGTTTTCATGAATGCTGGCTATCTTTTTAGGATTTACTCTTTCGACGAGCCATTGGAAATTATTTATTGCCATTTCTTCGATTAGTGCATAAGCTTCATCAAATGGTTTAGACATTAATGAACCTCCAAGCAGCAGCATCGATGATTGATCTTAAAGATCCTACTAATCCATTATAAAAGGTTTGAATAATCGAGCAATACGGTAGCGCATGATGTGGGCATTTCCTAAGAAGTTCCTTAAATCTCTCCCAAGCTTCATATATTGATTCTCCATCTAACTAACAAAAAGAAGTTATATCATTTCTAAACTTAGCGAGTTTTAGATGGTGGAAAATATTTGGATAGAAATTTTTGTGATAATTCTCCCCAAGTTTTAATAGATCCGAAGTCTTAACGAATTCGACCACATTTTAGCTTTATCCCTTAATGAAAAAGGAAAAAGTCTAAGTCTTATAGCATCGTCAGATACTCCATGATATTTAAAAGTAGCACAAAGTTCTAGAAAACTAGCAAGATGTAAGTTAGGATCTTCAGTAGGTGAACCACTAAATTGATTGTTTTGTACCATTTGGATAATTGCGGGTTTAAGTTCAAATGAATTAACAGCTACATCAGGGTTTTGAATAGTTAAATGAATTTCATCTGATGTAGGGTTGGCATAATCTCTTAATGGTCTTTGTTGGTTCATATTTTGAAATTCAGGAATATTCGCCATTTTTGTTAAATTAATAATTTGTTTCTTTTGTTTTCTAATTCTTTTAATTGTACGCTCTAATTCAGAATCGTAAGGTATTAAATTTTCGTTTCCAAATTTGCGCATACAATTTCAGAATAGATATTAATTTATTTATTATGATTATTTTAAAATAGTCCGTTACTTTAGTAAATTTTTCTTACTTTCCCCGGCAACGGCGCCAAAAACTTGACCCACAATTTTATATTATGATATTTTTAATTTAATTGCAACGACGCCAAAAACTTGACCCCGTTATTTATATGTATAGAATTGTAATTGTTTATGTTGTGGATGCTACGCAAGTATACGTATCGTATCAAGTAATACATGGCTCTAGTGGAGCCTCGGTTATCGATCCCACGGGGAAAGAGAAAATTAAATAACAACTAATTTAAAATAATAATAATAATTTTTAAAATAGTATACGAAAATTTGGACTTCTAAATTTGAGTGCAATAAAGTAAACTAAATATTTTAATTAGGTAACTTAACTAAGTAGAAAATTAATACGTATTGAAAAGTACAGGAAATTAAACTAATTGCTAAATAAGTCTTAACTATTCAGAAAAAGTATCTTTCCCCTTGTTTAGAAATTTAAGTGATTAATGAATTTAAATAGATAATTTTAAGGTATTGTGACAAATAGGAGCATTCCTATTCTTTACCCTTTGGTCAAGTGTAAAGAATATTGACTAATCCTATGTTTGATTACTGAATCTGCGGCTAGGCTGGGAGGATACCGACTCGCCACTTCGAGCTCCCATGTTCCCCTCGCCTGAGGGCTAACATCTACACTTCAGCTCTCAAACAATAGGACCAAATTGAATATTTTAGTCTGTCACACTAAAATACTCAATTTTACGCCCAGTGATATTATTTCCCTATTTATTTGCACCCTCCTTCCAAGGCTTTTGAATTCCCCGATTATCAGATGTAATTTTTACTATAGTTGATAACCAACATATTTTAACAATTCAAATGGCCAGTTTGAAAGTAAATTAAGTTTTAAGTAAAAATCATCACAATTTATTAATATATATAAGTATCTCTATTTTAATTTCATCAAGTCACTTAATTTCATAAACGAGGAGAAAGACTAATAAACTACTCAGAATGCATGTGAACTAAACTAAGCATGGATTTCATTTAAAGTTAAAAACAATAAATACAAATACTTACCTCGATTTATCCCCAAACAGACTCCTCGTAGTTCCTTTGACTCTTCCTTCCAGTACAACATGACTCACTAATTACTCACTAAACTTACTAAAAGACTCACTAAAGACACACTACTGCACACAAATTACACTTATGATTTGAGAATTGTTTTTGAAAGAAGATCACCTGTATGATTTGAGAATTGTTTTTGAGCGATTAAGACAATTTAACCATAAGATGAATTTCCTGAAATGCGCCTTCGCCATTACCTTTGGGAAATTGTTAGGATTTATTTTCCGGCATTGCGGAATTGAAATCAATACAGAGAAGATTAAAGCTACCTTAGAAATGCCGCCTCCCAAATCATTAAAACAACTATGATCCTTTCAAGGGAAGTTGGCATATCTTCGAGGCTTTATTTCTAATTTGTCAGGAAGGTGTCAGCCTTTTTCTACTTTGGATAAGAAGGACGCCAAGTTTACTTGGGACTCTAAATGTCAACATGCCTTTGATGCCATCAAACAATACTTAATGACACCTCCTGTATTAGCAGCCCCAGTCTCGGGTCGACCGTTGATACTTTATACTGCGGCTTTAGACGACTCCCTCGGAGCCCTGCTAGCCCAAGTCAATGACGAGGTGAAAGAAAACGCTCTCTACTATTTAAGTCGTAGTCTAATTCCTATGGAGGTAAAGTATCCTTCTATTGAGAAGCATTGTTTTGCCCTGATCTTCATGATCCACTTTAAAAATACCCATTTTTATGCCTTATTTATGATTCAATTCTTAAGGATATTATGCTTTAATGAAAGATATTTTTATGTTTTGGATGTAGGTGATAAAAAAAGAGTTTAAGAAGAAAAAAGGAGCAAAAATGGAGCTAAAAGAGAAATGTTGTCGAAATTGTAGGCATGACGCCTAGCACCAGATTCCGGCGCCTAAGTACCAGTTCGATACAGACGCAGACAAGATTTTTGATGACTTTAAGCATGTCGGCATATTTTTAGGTTAAGTGTTTTGAAAAGGGGGTCGCCTACAGAAACTGTCGGCGAATTTTAAATTTTAAATTTAATTTAAATATATATATATACTTTAGAAAGTAGCATTTGATTTTCGGAAATAATTTTAAGTTTGAAAATTTTAAGATATGAAATCAAGTCAATCTCACATCCCAAATAGTTTATATAAACGAGCACCACACCACAAACCGCGTATCTATCCCAAAGAAAAGACACATTGCTTGATGATGGGACTCGATTAAATAAACTAGAAGATTTGTGACATCCGTTTGGTCTGCGAACCAATTTTATAAGCCGACAAGTTCCCCTGCTTAATATAAAGGAATTAAGCAGGGTTTATATTACCTAGGTTCTTAAAGTTCCCTATAAGGGCAAGCCCTATAGTTAATTACATCTTAAGTGATGGGAATCATTTAAGAAAACTCTCGATAATGATCAGTGGTTTTGATTTTAATAATTTCAAAGTTCAGGGTTTTCAAATAATTGAATTTTGAAAACTTCAATATGGAATGGATCAAATTGGAACAGTTATTTTGAGAGTCCATAGGAAGAGAAGTAGGGGATGTCACAGACCCAAAGTAAACTTTGATGACTTCCCGACTATCCTATTGTTTGGCTTCAATTAGAGAGTATTATTTAATGTTTCAATCTTGTCAATTTTAGTTAATTAGGACTAATACTTGTATGCCATAATCATACAAATAGCCTCGAAGATGTGAGGGTTTATGTCGTACCAAACGACTACCTCGGAATCCTAAGACCGGTTAGGGCTTAATTTGCATAACATGATTATGCAAATGCCTAACGAAAAGTTGAGGATTTATGTTGCACAAGGCAAACTACCTCGAAATCCTATGGCTTGGTTATTTAATTCTAGCAAAGTGTTTTGCTGAAGTAGACACCAGTTTTGCTGATGAAGATGGCCGTGCTGCCCACTGTGCTCCTAGCTCCATGTTTGCAGATGTTTAGTTTTAGAAAGTGGCAATCAAGAGATTAGAGAAGTGTTTATGTTTAGAAAGGTTGAAAATTGAGATGGTTTAATTTTTTAATTAAAACAAATCTTAAAGTTGATTAAGCAGAACAGATTATGATCCCACGGTTCCGTCATCCCGGCACCACTATTTTCGTCGGATTCACTTAGTCCAAATGAATTTGCTAAACTCAACTTAATGAGTTCGGCAATTTCATTTAGACGTAGGAAATCTCATTAGCAACACATGAGTTACATCATCCGAGGGATTCCCGATCATCCAACGAGACGTTTTAATTTTATTTATAATTGCAGTTTTCTTTTGTTGGTGATTAAATTAAGAGTTGTTTAAACATGCTGAGTTTGATCATTTTCATGCATTTATAAGTACAAGAAAGTAGGGCATTTAATAAATTGTAGAAAGTAAATCACAATAAACTTAAAAGCGTACTTGGCGGGTACTTCTGTCATTTTCACCTGCACTTGAAACACATGTCAGAGCAAATACCTAGGTAAGATAAAGGGAAGGTTCTGGTTGTCTACCAAAATCCTAGTCCTATTGCTAGTCAATTCTTATGATGTCTAGTTTCTCGTGTTTTGTTAAGGATGATTTTCTTCACCAAAGAATAATGAAGTTTCACTGTTCTTTTAACTGCTCGGAACTAAATTCTGAACATCTTCTTAAACATTTTAGGGATTATTTTGAGTTCAGTTAGTTTCATTGTGGTGATGAATCGATCACCCAGATTACTCTTGCTCAGTAAGGTAGGATGTTTTATTATCCTGTAAGTGAAGTGACATTTCACTTAATGTTTTATTCAAGAATTATAGGAGTGATAACCTTTAGGGGCAAATCGGTTCATTAAAGGATTTAACCGTTCTTAATTAAAGTTGAGTTGATGATTTAAAGGTGATTTAATTATAAATTTTCGAAATTGATTTTTTTAAATGTTTTAGATCATTTAAATTGATAAGGTCTTTTTGAGTTTCTTTAATTTAGTTGAGTTTTAATGATTTAAGTTTGTTGTATCTTAATCATGATATATATATATATATATATTAATTGGTTTAAAACTTTAATGTCTTGGTTGTGAATTGTTTTGAGTTAGTCTTAATATTTCAGTTTTGTTTTGATCTTAGTTTTGGGTGATTTCAAATTGATAGATTTTAATATCTTAAGTTACCTTAATTTGAATTTAAATCATTTTTCATTAACTTAAGTATTTTTTAAGCTTTTAATTTAATTATAAAATTTTCAAGATCATTCATTTTAGTTTCAAAATGTTATTTATTATGACTTCAATAGTAGTGATTAAGTGATATTTGATCAATTCATTGATTTAGGGATTCAACTTTAAAGTATTAGAATCTTCCTGTGTCAAAATCCCTTAACCTTAATTATTCACTTATTTAATTAACTTCCAAAGTTTAATGATTTAATTAATTAAGGTGTTTTTCTAAATGTTCAAGGTGATTAATGGGTTTCTACCATTTAGATCCCTTAGTTTAAATCATCTAAAAGGAAAATTAAGATCAAATACTTTACCCTCCCTTTGTTTAAGCCTAAAGATTAATTAAGGTTAAAACCTTTTAATTACCTTAATGCCCTATGAAGCTTATTCATCCCATAATTCATTAAATCAAGCTCAAATGAACTTGTAAATTTGGTGTCACATCACTCACATGTCAATTAAGACATTAGAGGAGAAAGTGTGATTTTTCCATTTTAAATTTATTTTATATAATTATTTTAGTGAAAAATAAGGATTTTCAATGTAAATTAAATAACATGACCAAGACAAAGTTTCTATCCTTAGGAAAATTATGACAAGTTCTTACTGACCAGAGGACCACTTGGACCAATTTTGGTGATTTTTTGAATTACATTTTATTTATTATAATTATTTTAAGTTTTGGAGTATTAATTAATTATTAAATAAAATTAAAGTTCAAAATTAAGTTTTATATTTTTCATAAATCTTTCTAATCTCAAGGAACTTAGAGAAAAAAATTTTATATTTTTTTTATATTTTTTTGTATTTTTGGAATTATTTTAGTGGGAAAGGTTGAAAAATCTATTTTTAATATTAAAAATGCATTAAGCCTTTAAAAATTTAATATCTTTGTTTTGGGACTTAGGAAAAATATTTGGTTGGTTCTTAAGTGATTAGGAAGCAAAATGTAACATTTTGGTGAATTTTATTATTTTTGTGAATTTTATTATTTTTTAATTATTAAAATATTCAAAAATAGGTTAAAAATGAAATTTTAGAAAAATTCTGATTATAATTTTCTTAGAGTTCTCTAAAGGCAGAGAGGTCTTAAAATGAATTTGGTGAATTTTTGAATTACATTTTGGATTTTATAAATTTTTAAAGTTTAAAAAGGCCATGTTACTTAGAAAGTTCATTTAGTGGGTCAAAATATTTCTAATTGATTTTAAAATTTTAATGGGGCTTCGTCTAACCCTAAAGATTAGTGGAGAAAAGATTTCAAGTCATTTTTATTTTTTATTTGCCCTAATTGATTCAGGGTTAATTTTAGGTTAAGTGAACCATTAAGAGTATTTATAATGTTTTAAGCCATGAAATAATTATCCCAAGTCCCTCTGGTCATAGGGAACCTATACTAATTTTTCTAGAATTTTCCAAACAGTATGCTGATTACTGGAATTAAAGTACCAAAACAGGCATACATATTTGGAAAATAAATAACTTGTCATAAGAGTGGCCTCTGGCCTTGGAAAATTTAGGGAATGTTCTCAAGAACAGAGGCTACAAAAGCCCTATGGTCTCATGTCATGGTGAATTGTATGTGTGAATGGAGAATTAAAATACTCAAATCAGTGTTAAATTAATTAAAAATAAAATACTCAACTAAATAGATTAATTCTTTTTCCACATTATTCTCCTCTGTTCACTGAGCAAGAGTTTATTTTTAGTTTATTTTCGTGATTTTTCTACACAAAAATATGCAATTTTGAAGTTCTGGGCATTTAAATAATTCAGAAAATCTAGATTTTTCTACTTAACCGCGTCAGCGCCACCTCAACCTAGACAGCTCCGAAGCTCCACGGGGCGCTATTTGATTCAAAACCACCATCTGACTCAGCAGCCACACGGCCCGCGGTTCTGTTCCAAGCTCCTATCTGGCTCGATCCTGACCGTCCATCGGATACATACTTGATCCAACGGCGGCTAGTCATCGTATATGACTGGTGTGTCCCGAGAGCCGTCCACCTTCTAACCCTAAGATCTCACTCATCTCTCAACCAAATTACATGATCTTGAGCTCTATGAACTCGTCTCAACAAGGCGCACACATCTATACAGCTATGATGCTTTGAAATTAAATTAAACAAAATGAAGAATCGAAACAAGCTCTCGGGAAGGAGAAGTTCAATACCTTGGTTCTAAGAAGTGAGGATTCAATTAGAGGGGCTTGACACGTTCGTTGGAGTCTGAGGAAGCTAGGGATGAAGCCTTGAGCTGTAGTGAAATGCCTAGACCTGATTTCCACCAGGGCTGATTTCAAACCTTGGCCGATAGAACAAATGGCTGGTCTGGTGAGGGGGCTTTCACTAGGGAACTTCTTCTCTACCTCTGGTGAAGGTGTGGGAAGAGTTAATTAGGTTTCTGTGGAGTTTAGAGGGTTGTTCTGTTTCTGGCTAGAGATTGAGCTCTGAAATTGAGCTCAACCAGTGGGGATAAAGGCTGGAAAGCAGTGGGGTTCTTCTTCTCTAGACTGGGAGAAGCTCTGGGGATGATTTGGGGGGGTTCTATTGAGAAAAATTTCAACACCCTTCCCATGGCTGAGTAGAGGTGTTTAAAAGGCCAGGGCCATTGGGCTGATCTTGGGTTGAATTGAGGGGTGGATTCAGTTGCTTAGGTGGAGGGCAGTGGAGCTCCAAAGTTTAATTTGGCTAAGGTGGCCAATTGGGTAAGTTTGGGTGTGTATAGGCTAGTGGTGGCTCTCGGTTTTGATCCCCTCCTACTAGTAAGCCAGCTGGCAAGGACAGGGGAGCTGGCCCCTGAGGTGAGGTGAGTCAGGGAGAGGTTTAATGGTGATTAATCAGTTAGGGGATGGTTTTGGGGTGAGGTAAAAGGAGATTTATCCACTTAAGGGAAGAGATCCCTTAAAATGGGGGACCCTTGGTCCATGGCTCACTTAGCTGGGCTAGGTGGATCTTGGGTGGTTCCTAGGGTTCAAATGGTGGCTGTGGAAGATTTGTTTTGGCCACATTTGGTTCAATTTGGTTTGGTTAGGCCATAGGTTCAATTTGGATCACGTGGGTTTAGGTTGGGTTAACTTGAGTTTGGGTTTGATTTAGATCCAAGTGTCTTAAGAAACATTGTAGAAATGATTTCCATGAAGAACTTTCATGAAGACATGGAAAGGTTTTTGAGTTCAATTGAAAGGTCAATTAGGTGGGTTTTGGGATTTTTGTTAATTTGGGTAAGGTTGGATCAAGTTGGGCCCAAGTTGGTTTAAGGTGGGGTTTAGACCCAATTGAAAGTTTCAGATCATCTAGGGGAATGTATTGATGAGTTCCCAACATCAATTGGGAAGTAATTTTTGGATTAAGCTAATCAATTTGGTAGGTTTAGGGCATGAATTCAATTTAGGTTAAAATGAGGTATTTTGGTTTTTTAAATGGATTTAGGTTAATCTTAGGCTCAAATTGAGAAAATTGAAGGATGCATGGGTTTCATGGGAGTTCCATGGAAGGTTTATGATTGAAATTTTGGGAGAAAAAGTTGACATTATGTTAATTAGGGAATTTTGGATTAAATTCTCAAAATTAGGGATTTAGGTTTCAAATGAAATTGAACTCTAATGTGAATTAATTTGGACTTGGACTTGGTTTAGATTGGTAGTGGGGATGTTGAATTAGAGTTTAGAATTGAAATTGGGCAAGATTGAGGTCAAATGGGTTGGTTTGGTTTGACATTATGTTCATTTAGGTTAGAAATGGGTCAAATTGGGGATTTTGATAAAAGGGGGTTATTTTGACAGAATTTGCTTATGGTGTAGTTTGACAAAATGAAATTGGGAATACTTGGGAGTTTTTGGAATTTTTTGGGAATTTTTGGATTTTTTGGGCCAAAAGGGTATTTAGGGTATTGAGAGGTTATTTGGAGGGTATTGGGGTATTTTGGTGGATTTAAAAGGTGGGAATTGTTTCAAAATGATTTTTAGGAATTTTTCGAATTTTGGGTAATTTTTAGGAAATATTGAGGTTGTAGGGGCAATATAGGTAATTTTAGGTAGGCTTAAGGTCCCAATGTCAAAACCAGAAATTTTGGCAAAATGAAATTTGAGTATGGTTGGGAAGTGTAGAAAAGCTTAGAGTGAGCCATGGACCAATAAATGTCCATGTTGAACATCTCATGGGTTGTTCCTAACCATCTTAGACAAGGAGCTAAGGGTTTGGACTTAGCCACATGAGTGCTCCAATGAACCAGGAGTCAAGATTGGGTAGGGATGGTTTAGGGTTTAGAATGGGTGTGAAAGTGCAGTGTGTGCAAGTGATACCTCACCAAGACCAGGCCACCCAGGGCAGTCCTAAGGCTTGAACATCCTATAGGAGTTCATCTTTGTCTTCTCACACATTGGTCCCAACCTTCCAAGTGATTTGGAGGTTGATGATCATCTATGTAGGATTTCAAAGGGAACCAAGATTTGGTCTGATTTTCTAAATGGTGGGTTCCATCTCTAGTCTTCTAGGATAGTCAAGGAGAAATCCTTTGGCTAGATCCTAAGCACTAAGATGAAAGAAACGACCTCTCAAAAAATGAGGTCAATAAATGAACCCCAAATAGGTGTGGTGTCCTAACCAAGCATACCGCGCGTATTGGCGTTGACCGAAGAGATCAACAAAACCAACACAGACGTCTATGTGTCACACTTAGAACAAAGCGTAGAAAAGTTCCGCTGGGGAGTGTAAGGGAAATCTCCAAGACTGAAGATTCCAGAACTCTCGCTGGGGAAAAGGAGGTGAATTCCAAATCACAAGATCTAGAGAAAGATTGGATTTTAGATTGGATTCATTCATTTTTTTCTCAAGTTTTAAATTTTGAGTTTGAATTTTTCATTTGAGTTTCGATTTTGGATGAAATTAAAATTTGAATTAAGATTAATTTTAAGGTGGATTTCGCAAAAATTCTAAATTTAAAATGAGAATTGGAAACTAGGTTCCAACCTCGGGATTGCAAAGAGAACTGGAATTTAGGTACCAGCCTCAAAAAGGATGAGAACTGGAAGTTAGGTACCAGTCTCGGAAGAGAGTCGGATGTTAAGTACTGACCTCGAAAAAGGTGAGAACTAGAAGTTAGGTACCAGTCTCGGAAGAGAGTTGGAAGTTAGGTACCGACCTTGAGATGGGTGAGATCTGGAAGTTAGGTACATGTCTTGGAAGAGAGTCGGAAGTTAGGTATCGACCTCGACAAGGGTGAGAAATGGAAGTTAGGTACCAGTCTCGGAAGAGAGTCAGAAGTTAGGTACCGATCTCGAGAAAGGGTGAGAACTGGAAGTTAGGTACCAGTCTTGGAAGAGAGTAGGAAGTTAGGTACCGACCTCGAGATTTCAGGAGTGTGGAAAAGTTTCTCGGAAGAGTGTGAATTTAGTGGGCACCGAGATTAGGATGCCTTGTTGGTCCTATACCCAAGTTGGAGGATTAGAATGCGAAAAGGTTTCTCGGAAAGAGTGCGAGATTAGGATGCCTTGTCTGTCTTATACCCAAGTCGGAGGATTAGAATGAGAAAACATTTCTCTAAAAGAGTGTGAGATTAGCGGACACCGAGATTAGGATGTCTTTTCGATCTTATACCCAAGTCAAAGGATTAGAATACAAAAAAGTTTCTCGGAAAGAGTGCAAGATTAGTGGACATTCAGAGAAGAGAATTGAAATTTAAGTATCGATCTCAAAATGAGAACTGGAAGTTAGGTACCAGTCTCAGAAGAATGGGAACTGGAATTTAGGTACCAGTCGTAAAAGTTAGTATTTGATTTGGTTTTTAAGATTCTATGGATGGTTTAGTGCAGTAGAAGACTGGAATGAGACATGAAATTGTTTCACATCCCGAGAGAGTTGATCAAAGTTTGATTGTTTGGCGAAGGATGTGAATCCATGCCATCAGAACCAAATCAAGAATTTTGTAGTTCTGTGTCAGTAGACTCAGTCAACCTTCTCGTAGAGGAAAGAAATCGCGAAGAGTTGAAAATATTTGAGTACAGCTAGAGGCTGGGTATTTTTGATTTGGAAATTTGTTTTCATTATTTATAGTTATTTGATTTCGTTTTGTTTGAAATTTCATTTTGATTCAAGTTTTCATTCATTTATTTTGGTTTATAATTTGAGATTTTGAATTTTGTTTTTGTGTTTTATTCGGATTTTAAATTTGAATTTTTTTTTTGTTTGTTATTATTTCATTCAAATCATTCTTTGTTCAACTTTTTTTAAATCGAGCCAAATTCGGATTTAGTGGCGTTTGCAGTCAATTGCACGAAACTGAAGACAAAACACGACATAGTCGCTTCCATTAATAATGTTGAGAGTACAGCAGGTGATTCCATCAAAACATTTCTGAAAAGAGACTTTACAAAATCCATGTATGTCTGAACACAGACTGTATTGATATCTTCGTGTCGTCTGACAAAACTGTCTGTTTGATTCATCCATGTCTGAAAAGTAAACTGCACAGGTAATAACATCACCTTCTGAGCCACTTTCCAGAGGAGAATCCCACGTAAGTGTGCTTTAAAGGTGTGCTACTACCATGTATCTTACAGCTCGTAGGGCTGTAAATTTTCTAATTCTGGACCTGGTCAGAAGTAGACCAGAATTTTACTCTTGTCCATCCTCTTGAAGGTGATGGATATCTGCTTGTAGGGAACTCCTGGGACGCAGTGCTTTGCCACATATGCACCATTTTCTTATAGTACGAGGACAGAGCCTACCAGTAGGGGTATCTCTACTAGCCCTCGGAATTCTCCGGGGCCGAGTATCCAGAGTTCTGTGACTCGACCACAAATAACGCAGTAATTTTTGTATCCAAAAGATGACAAAAAACTTGACCCAATTTATAAATAGCGGCTAGTGTATAATATTAAAATGTTTTAAACTTTAGAAAATATTTTACACACTAGGGGTACTACGCAAGTATACGTATCGTTTCAAGTAATATAGGGTTTTCTTTTATAACCCCGATATCGATCCCACAGAGAAGCAAGGTAAGCAATCCTTTAGGCTAATTCCAGTCTATTTCTATAAGGCCTAAATTTGGAATTTTGATTAAAAAGGTTTTGTTTTAATAACTAATCCTAAATAAAGTTCTTAATTAAAAAGATAACTTATAGATAAATTGGTTTGGAGAATTTTGAGATGTTAAAGACTACCTTTCTCTTGCAATTACATAGTTAATGTGTAGAAAAGAAATGCTTAGAATTTTATGTAGTAGTGCAAATAGAAGCAATCTTATTCTTTACTCTTTGGTCCAAGTGTAGAGAACATTAGTTAATCTATAGATCGGTTCAGGATGTTTTTTTAGTAGAATGGGTTAATCTAGACTCACACTTCTAGATGTCCAAGGGTGGCTATGGTCGGCCCTACCAGTGACCCGTTCCCTTTCTATAAACCAAATTATTAGAAAGTGTTTAGAAATTATTAGAATTTTCTACTTCATATTAAAAGAAAGAGTAAAGAGAATCACTTACGAAGCATGGATAAATCACGACAAAAAACTTGGTATTAAAACAAAGAAAATTCACTAGAAAGTGTTTACAACAATTACAAAGAATGAAGAACACAATACTTAGCTTTTCCCTCTGAATGAAAGAAGAAGATCTCTCCACCAAAGTCTCCCACCAATCCATGCGTCACTCGTACATTCCTTACATAAATTTCTCAAAATCCCTCACCAATCTATTCATAAGATGTAGAATCTACATCTTCATGACTCTAAAATGACTAAAATGACTAAGGGGAAAGAAAGAGAGGGGGAGAGAGAGAGAGACAAGAGAGAGGCAAGAGAGAGAGAAAGAGGCAAGAGAGGCAAGAGAGGCAAGAGAGGCGAAAAGAAGAGACACCCCCTTGCTGTAGAATTGGTCCCTATTTATAGAGCTTTGAAAATGACCAAGCGTTGCTTTATGCACCTCTTTAAAATTCGGTCTAGATAGATTGAATCTTCTAGAAACAATTCTGGCGCCTAGGCACCAGACTTCGTGCCCAAAACAGTCGCACCCCTTCACTTTGATTTGCACCTCTTTGTGATTTAAACTGCTCCAATGTGTCTAGATTCATTGTATCACATGTCCTATATATTAGGAATAACTTCCAGTCTTCTAGAAGGTCAAGAAACTACTTAACACCGTCAAACTAACTCCCAAAGTCATCAAAAGCCCATCCAATAACCGTTTCTGGATTATTCTGGCGCCTAGACCTTGATTCTGGCGCTTAGGCGCCGTTTTCTCTTCGTCACAGGTGCCTGGGCGCTGGGTTTGGCGCCTAGGCACCACCCTGTGCACAACTCCACTGTTTTGCTTCGTTTGGCTCCATTTCAACTCCGTTTCGACCCATTTTAGTTGTGTTGCATTCCTAACATCTTCACCTACAAGATAGACATAAAAACAACCTTTCTTAAAAGTATAATTTCATTCAAAAACATGTGAGAAATATAAAAGATATTAAGCATAGAAAGACATATCAATATGTGCTATGTTAGAATTTTCTTCCTTGCTTATTTTGGCTCAAAATTGCAAATTTTTTGCTTAATTTTCTCTAAAATCATATTTTTATACTTGAAGACAAAAATATGCAAAATTCCTTCCTTTAAAGTGTAATATCTTTAAAAATGTGCATAAAGTTAGCATGAAATCTACACTAAAAATAGGTAATTTTTAAAGTGGATCATTCTGTCCCGAACATGATGTTACATTGGTTGATGAAGGAAACAGTGCAAAAGGACTCACAAAATCATGATGGTCCACGTGAGGTGGAATGCAGTCTCCTTCCACATAAATGTTGATCATGCAGCTGTTCAGTATGCAGTCAGCAGGTAAGACTCGCCAAGCAACCATCCTCTTTATCATTTTCATAATCAGAACTAGCATTGGATCCACTTCATTCTAGCGGAGTATCCCTAGAGGATTTCCTTTCTTGTCATCATAAAAATTATAGCAGCATCTGAATTGGATTGTAATCCTCCCCTTGCCTCGTTCCAATTTCTTCAGCTCGGAGTAGGTCTTGTTTCGTAGTCGTCCTGCACGACCCTGCTTCTTCAGCTCGTCGATGTAGTCCACGATCTCACTCTGCTCGTAGTGGGGGAAGACATCTGTATACAACTCTAGTCCTTCCAGGATGTTGACATATCTTCCTTGGATTCTCTGAAAATATTCAAAATTCTGTTTCCGCACCCTCTAGGTCATCTCCAACTCGTGCTCTGAAATTATCTGGAGCTGTCGGGGTGTAGTGACGTATTGTGGGATGTACGACTCCATGCCAGCACATTCTCCCAGAATTATCACTATCTCAGGTGCAGGCTCTGTAGTAACCTCCTCTGGAACAGCCTCTGCTATGGTGCTTCTGAGGGCTGGCCTCTTTGGGACGACTGCTGCGGTTGTCAGAATTTCTTCCTTATTTTGTTCTTCTGTCAATTTCTTCAGCATTTTGTGGATACATCGATTCTTGTTTCTTCTTTAAGTTGGAGTTAAATCATCTCTTCTCTCCCCCTGGATTTCTGTAGGGACGGTACTGACAAGGTTTCCTCCTACGACAGTTATTACTGATTTCATCTTCTGGTCGTCGATCGCGCTAATCTTCCTTTTCTGGTTTGCAGTATGCTGAACCTTCTCACTGAGTTTTATCACTTTCTTTCCATGGGATTGCCCAAATTCTATAGTACTCCAAGAAGTTTCTTCATATTCTAGCTTCAGCTGTGCAAAGAGTGAGTCGACCTCGATCACAGCACCTGCTTTCGGTTCTTCTTCGTTAAGTTGCAAGACTTACGCCATCCTTAAAGTTCAGAACCAACAGCCCATTCGACAATTCCCTGCAGAAAAAAAGCAAGGAAAGGATCAAGGGATGTACTTAGAATGAGAACAATAAGAAAATTTACTTATTAATGGAAAATTCTTATTCATTCCTTTTCAAATTTTAAGGGAAAGGTAAAAGATGAGGAAAGATCAGGAGTGAGATTGGCTTGAAAGGAAGGATCAAAACTTATTAATATAATGATTTCTGTCTTCACTTATTTTCTTATTATTTTTTGCTAATCATTTTTTTAAAAAAATTTTGGGTTCGGACCCAGTTACAAGTGATTACTCTGCTCGTGCTTCTAGAGATGGGACTCCATCCTTCGGAACATCAGGTTTCACAATACTTTTTTAGATATTGTCCATTGATTGGAAGCATTGGTCGCTCTCCACGGCAATCCATGAGCTGGTAGGAACCTCTTGAGTAGACTTTCTTGACCACGAACGGCCCCTCCCAAGTTGGTTCAAATTTACCTCCTATCTTTCGGTGTGCAAGAATGGGTCTTCTGAGAACTAGAGCCAAGTCACAAACTTTGTATGTCCTTGGGCGGACAAGTTTATCATGGGCTGGATCATCTTGGCTTGATACAGTTTGAGATTCTGCTGTGCTGAAAGTCCTTTCTCTTCCAAGCTTTCCAATTCTTCTAGTCGTAGTCTGACATTTTCTTTTGTAGTAATTTTGTTCGCAACTGCAATTCTGAGAGAAGGAAGCTGAACTTCCAAGGGTAAGACTGCCTTGGACCCGTACACTAGAGCATATGGTGTAGACTGAGTAGGAGTTCTGAATGTCGTTATGTAGGTTTATAAGGCTTCTAACAACTTCTCGTGCCAATTTCTCTTGTTATCGTCCAAAGTTTTCTTTAGAATTTGGACGAGAGTTTTATTAAAAGCCTCGGCCAAGCCGTTCGCTCTTGGGTAGTAGATCGTCGAATAGCTCCAGTCTATCCCGTGCCTTCTGAAAAAAATTGTTGATCTTCGTACTTCTGAATGCAGACCCGTTATCTGAGATAATTCTGCGAGGTATCCCAAAAAAGTGGATGACTTGATTCTTGAAGAATTGGAGCACATGATGTGCTTTCAATTCTCTAAGCGGTACAGCTTCTGCCCACTTCGAAAAGTAATCTGTAGATGCAAGTATAAAGCGATGTCCTCTTGAAGAAGGCGGTTCTGTCGGACCCACAATATATGTGGCCCAACACTCAAATGGCCTCGACGCGATTGTCGGATGTAACACATTTGGAGGTAGATGTAGAACCACTCCATGCACTTAACATTGGTAACAGCTCTTGGCAACTTTCATGCAGTCGGTCGTCATCGAGGGCCAATAGTACCCTAATCTCTCAATCTTCATTTTCATCTTCGGACCCGACTGCTGAGTGCCACAAAGTCCTGAGTGCACCTCTTCAACAATTTCACGAGCTTCGGACCCACTCAGGCACCTTAGCCACATCTGATCGAAAAACCTTCTGTATAACGTATTATTTATTAATGCGTAATACAAAGTTCTTTTCTTAATCTGATGGGCTAACGACTTATCGTCCGATATGTTTCCTGTTTGCAGGTAGTCGATTAATGGCTGCCGCCAATCCTTTGTAGCTTTTGCCACTACTGCAACTGTTTCTTCTTCCTTTCCTTCTGATTGGTGTATTGCATCCATGTCGAGCTGTGAGAGGACCTGTCGTCCCTGGACTGACATTTCAACTGAGTCATCCTGTAAGCAGGAAAGTTCTTTTGTAAGTCGGACTAGCGCGTCTGCAAAGGCATTTTCTCTCCTGGGGATCTTGTAGATCGTTACATTCAGAATCTACTACAACAATATCATGGCATACTGAAAGTAATGCTCGAGTATTGGTTTCAAAATTTTGTATTGTCCTGCGACCTGTTATATGATCAACTGTGAATCACCGTAGATGTTAATATCTGTTATCCCCACCTGAATGGTTAAATCCAGTCCTGTTACAAGGGCTTAGTATTCTGCTTCGTTATTTGTACACGGCTCTGTTAGATGGTAGGAATACCTTAACATCCCCCACTACGGTGTTATAAATATTAGACCGATTCCTGCCTTACCAGACACTATCGTTTGTAATTCTTTATCTTTCTGTGCTGAAGATGCTCCGTCGAAGTACAGTTCCCAATGCTGATCATCGGTGTCTTCTAGACTCATTATCTGCTCGTCTGGCAAATCGTCGTTGAGAGGCGATTCTGCCTGTAAAGGGTGTGCTGCGAGGAAGTCTGCTAAGACTTGTCCCTTTATGGCATGAAGAGGAACAAAAGTTATATCAAATTGCAATAGTATCATCGACCACCTGGCAAATTTGCATGAAAGAGTCGGTCGGGCCATCAAATATTGCAATGGATTAAACTTTGAAATAAGGTTGACCTTGTGAGAAAGCATGTGATGCCTGAACTTTTCAGCTGCAAAGACCAGGGCCAAACAGTGCTTCTCAATCGAAGGATACTTTACTTCCATCGGAATTAGACGACGACTTAAGTAGTAGAGAGCATTTTCTTTACCCTCGTCATTGACCTGGGCTAGCAGGGGTTTGAGGCAGTCGTCTAAAGCCATGGTATAAAGTATCAACGGTCGACCCGAGAATGGGAATGCTAAGACAGGAGGTGTCATTAGGTATTATTTGATGTCATCGAAGTCATGTTAACATTTGGAGTCCCAAGTAAACTTGCCATCCTTCTTAACCAAAGCAGAAAAAGGCTGACACCTACCTAAAAAATTCGAAATAAAGCGTCAAAGATATGCCAACATCCCTTGAAAGGATCGTAGTTGTTTCAAAGTTTTGGGAGGTGGCATTTCTAAGATAGCTTTAATCTTCTCCGGATCGATTTCAATTCTGTGATGTCGGACAACAAATCCCAAGAATTTCTCAGAGGCGACGCCGAAGGCGCATTTCAGGGGATTCATCTTAAGGTTAAATTGTCTTAATCACTCGAAAACAATTCTCAAATAATACAAGTGATCTTCCTTTAATTTGCTCTTGATGACCACATCATCCACGTAGCACTCGACTTGGTTGTGAATGAGATCATCAAAAATCCTTGTCATTGCTTTTTGGTAGGTTTCTCCTGCATTCTTCAATCTGAAAGGCATTACTGTGTAGCAGTACACTCCTATTGAAGTTCTGAAGGCTCTGAGCTTCTCATCTTCTGGTGCCATCTTTATCTGGTTCTATCCTGACGATCCATCCATGAAAGAGAAGACTTCGTGTGTCGAAGCGATGTCGATCATTAATTCTGGAATCGGCAACGGGAATTCTTCCTTTGGGCACGCTTTGTTTAAATCTCTGAAATCCACGCAGATTCTGATTTGACCATTCTTCTTTCTGACTGGCACCACATTGGCTAACCAGATTGGATATTGTTCTTCACGGACAAATTTAGTGTCGATTAGTTTCTTAACTTCAGCTATTACTTGTTGTTCAATTTCTAGATGCATTCTTCTTGGAGCTTTCTGACTGGAACGGCAGTGTGGTCCACTCCTAATCTGTGAACTGCGACTTCTAGAGCTAATCCTGGCATTTCATCGTAACTCCAAGCAAAATAGTCCTTGAATTCTATTAATAGCTTGATCATGTTTTCAGAGTCTTCTTTATTGAGTAAGGAGCTAACAAAGGTCGGCCTAGGCTCTTCGCTAGTACCTAAGTTAACTTACATTAACTCATATATTGTGGATTTAATTTCTTCTTCAAATTCTGGAGGAGCATCTCCAACTGGTAGATCTTCAAGATTATCTGAAGCTTCCAAGCAGTCTTCATTAGGCTCACAAGTGACAACCAAGCAAAATCCTGTATCATCAGCTGGTGCTACTGTGCCGAATCCGAGACCATGCTTTGAATTGGGAGGTCGACTGGCATTATTCCATAATTTTTCAAAGCGGTGTGATTAACCATTCGTCCATTGTTTAGGCAAGACACCACGTTGTATCAAATTTTTAACACAGGGAGAATACCACTTAAAAGGCAATTTCATTAATTCGGATGAAGTAACATCTTCAAATTTTACATCATTTTCAATTTTGGAAGAAGAAACACCACGGTAGAACTTGATTGGCTTAGCACCGCCACTATGTACTTCCTTGACCACCATACCCTTGATCCTGTTAGGATAGATCGGGCTCAGGGTCATAGTATGTACACAGCGGTTAATCTTCTCATACATTGATTTGTATTCTTCATTCTTTTCATCTTCGAGAGAGATCTTGAACTGGGGTTTCCTTTGATTTATTTTTATTGCTTCTTTCTTGACTTCTTCTTCTTCGAAAGTATTCTCCCAATCATCATCGATGACCGGTTTCTTTTGTTCAACTGTTCCACCGTTCTTCCTCGCCCTCATCCTCGGCCTCGACCTCGGGTGCGAGTTCTGGAGAAACCTTCACCATCTCACTGTAAGGGAGTGGTGAGTAACTGTTGAACAAGACTTTCAATCTCTTCGTCGTCTTGAACTCTTTTTTCTTCATTCGGTATGACATTTCTGGAAAGATAGTATTCTTTGGAGGCGCGTAGTAGGCTGCATCTTCGTGAATTCCAATTTCGTGTATGGAGAACGGTTACAAGTCACCTTTGATGCACTGTTCTCTCCCTCCTTCATAATACTTTATGCACTGGTGTAGAGACGATGGTACCATCCGGTTTTCATGGATCCACAGCCGACCCAGTAGAGCGTTGAACGATGTCTCAGAATCAATTATGTGGAATTTTGCAGTTATTCTTGCCAAATCACCGATCTTCATTAATAGTGTTATCGATCCAAGAGCTCTTTCTCCTTTCTGACTGAAACCTCTCAATAACATCCTGTCTGCTTCGAGATCACGGGCATCAATCTCCAAGTATGCTAACGTCCGAAGGTTCATTATGTTGATTGATGCTCCCGGATCAACTAACACCCTGGAGAGCGTGAATTTTCCGATGGAGACTGAAATGTACAACGGTCGATTGTGATCAGCTGTTCCAAGTAGTAGATCATTGTCCGTGAAGGTAACACCATGTTATTCTCTCAATGAGCAAATCTCATCTAAGGAATTAACAGCCATTTGAGCTAAACAAATTTCTGGATCAAGTAAGGCCTTGATCAGAGTTTCTCTCATTTCCTTTGACAGGATCAGAGCGTCGTATATGCTCAGTTTGGTTGGTAGCTTCCTAAGATGGGCTAGCACGTTATAATCCACTTTGTTACCAGGTTCTTCAACCTCTTCCCGAATGGGCAATTCCTTTCTGGGGTTGGCTCTTCCTGAGCAACCACCTACTTTCCTTTATCTTTTGGACCCATTCCCGGGGGTAGAACTTTTCCACTTCTTAGATTGACTTCTGTTATCTCTTTAGAATTTATCGGTGCTGAATCTGCCAGTGTCTCCTCTTTAATCGGTACGACTGGCTCTTCTGAAATTGTTTTGGAATCTGACAGCTCTAATTCTATAGTGATCGGAGCTTCTCGGAATTCATAAACGGACTCGTCGCTTCCTAAGCTTTTATAGCCACTCTTGTGAACGACTTCTCCTCCGTCTTGGCTGTCAAGGTTTTGTATGATTTGAGAATCATTAATCATTTCGAATTTAAGATCTGGATTAGGTATGTTGTCGTTTGTTACGTAATGGTTAGAGACAGTCAAAACGTAGCCAGCACCAAAACTCTTATCATTATAAGATCTCGCCGGTGCGAGCAAATAATCATATAGAGTTAGAGGTCTGAGGAATTTCTCCTCCGAATCAGAAACAACCATCCTAGGAAAAGCAGCCCCTACTCTACCCTTCGGAGCCTTGGTCTTCTCTTCTTCCACGATCTTCTCCTCCTTCTGGGTTGGTTCTTCAATCGCAAGAGATAGTGCCGATTTAGCAGGCTTCAAAATTTAAACTGAAGAGCACACTGAAGCGGTCTGGATGTGATCCAAAATTTTCTTCAAAGACTTCACCCAAACAGTACTCCATCAACCGTCAGTCGTGTACGGGTCTATCGGAACAATATGACCCGTTGAAATAACATTGACGAAACCTCCTTTTTGGGGCTCCTTCATGTATTCCTTCGGGATTGTTATGTTCCTTTTCCAGAGGTTATCCTCGAGCCAATTCTTGAAGGTGAAGCAATCCTTTATCTTGTGTCCGAGCATCCAATGGTAGGGACTGTAATTCAGATGATCTTTCTTGTCGACTTCTTCTAGCCTTCTGGGCTCTGGCAGCTGAAAGTAAGGTGTCTTCATCAAACTACGAAACATCTTGGCCACTGCTTCAGTCTTGAAGGGGTATTCCTTATTCAAAATTTCCTTTAGGACACGCTGTGGACGAGGCGGCGGTTGATCATGTTGTCATGATTGATAGATCGGTCGAGGTTGCTGATAACTCTGTTGAGGTTGTTGGTAAGTCCATTGCGGTAGTTGATAACTTTGTTGTGGCTTCTTTGGCTGTATCTGCACTGGCTGTTTACCTTTATCCACTGCCACGACAGCTCCTGATTTCTTCTCGAACGCTTTCACGGACTTCTGTTTATTAGTCTTGTTGACGAAACTCAGATGTTTTGCCTCTTCCTGCAAGCTCCCGGCCTTGCTAAGCAACTTCATAAAATTCTTAAATGTGAATCCTTTGAGGAAAAGTGCTATCGGGCCATGGATGCTCTTAAGCAGGATACCGACTGCATGCTGTTCCTGAAGCTATGGCTCACACTTCATGCTTAAATTCATCCACCGAAGTATGTAATCCACCAGGGTTTCGTTCAGTTTCTGTTGCTCCACCACTAGATCACCAATAGTGATTTGGTGCCGGCTCCAGCAAACCGCTTAATGAAAAGGCTCTCCAATTCTGAAAATGTCTTGACTGAACCGTTCGACAACCCTGCATACTAATCAAAAGCAATCCCTGACAAGCTGCTGACGAACTGACGAAAGAATAAAGCATCGCTCCTATCGGCATTGCAGCAACTAGCACGGAAGTGTGCAACATGCTGTCGGGGGTTCCTTGTACCATCAAAAGTCTTAAACAGAGGTAGTACGAAGCCTTTTAGGTATTGGACTGCATCAAACTCCTCAAGGTAAGGTTTACCTGTCTGAAAAGATGCTCCACTCTTAGACTGGGCTAAGGTTTCTTGCATCTGCTGTTCCACCTTATTCTTAATATCCTTTTCTGGAATCATGCTTTGTGCTGAATCCTTCTTTGGCTGTTCATCTCCGTTGACGGATGTAACTTCTTTTCCTCCATCTGCAATGTGAATGATCTCTGGAGGTGTTTCCTTCTGAGGTTGAGGCTGACTCTGGAGTGTGGCTAAGGCGGCCACCATCTCCTCCATCTTCTTTTCCATCCGAGAGATCGTGTCATCATTTTCCCGCAGATGTGCTCTCATTTCTTATGGTTTGTCTCCTTCTGAAGTTGGTGGAGCTCCTTGCAAAGCTGACGATACTCGGGTCTCAACAACATTGATGTCGACAAATTCTTCATCCATGAATTCTGACAAATCCACTCCATTTCCCAATTCTTTTATTCTTTCTCTTGCCAACTGTTGGATGTCAGTTCTTAGCTTTCCTATAGCATCCTCCAGTGGTCTTTTCCAAACAGTTTCACGGTTATCAGGTGACAACTGTCAAACCTCATCTTCAGGAGTTTCCTTCAGAGCCGCAGCACTTTCTTCAGATTTGGGCTCTCTGGCAATACTTCTTTTTCCAGAGTGTTCTGTCAGTAACGGTTCAGCAATAATAGGTTGTCACACAATCCTTCTTGTAGTAGAAGGCCTAGGACCAGATAGTCTGTCGGCTGTACGTTGGCGGGTGGTGTGTTCCCTAATATGGTGATCTGATACAATAACCAGCGAACTCCTTTCGCTAGCTCGTACTTTCTTCCATGGTCTTTCCATAGCAATGACGAGGTCTACTCGTGGTTCGAGGTGGGATCTAGCCGGCACTCATCCTATACTTCACAGGATTTCTGACACAGGGCAACATTCCTTTCTGGCTAACTTCTCCACTACATCTTGCAAGTGGGTAAGCGGCGTAGCCTTACTCTTCTTCTTCTTACAATTACTGTAGTACGCAGGTAGGGGTAACACAGCGGCGATCCTTCGAGCATCTTCCACATCAAGCAGAGAGGGGATGGAACCTACTTCCTTCCAACAGTGGTGAGATCTCAGGTAGCTCTTCCTCTTCGGGAATCTCTTCAAGGAAGGCAGCTTCGGCAGTTCAGGTCTTTCTGATCCTAGAGATCTTTCTATTCTTATTCCTTCTTTGCGACTGGGTTAAGCATGCAAATCTCGAACTGGACCCTATCTCGAAGACAGACAGTATTGCAGCAAAGTCTGAACCCTCCACAGTAACAGGTTCATCACTGACTTGGACTTCTTTCCCTTTCAGTTTGGCGGGAGCCCGGGTAGGTGCAGTGATGACCAGGCCAGTGGGGGTAGAGACAACAGTCCTGGGGGTAGCAGCTAACCTCCTATGAACAGCAGTATTCCTCTCAACAGGGACCCTTTGCAGGGGAGGAAAATCTTGGGTCGACTTCAGGTTGAACTGAGTTATGGGTTCATTGGCCTCTGGTACATTGTCTATCAGTGCGAAAAGAGTAACATCGATGAACTTAATGTCCGTATTGTCAAATCCCTGTCCGAAATGAATGATTGCATCATCAGGCAGCTCGTCCTGGTAGACAGCCAAGTCCAGTCCGTTGGTGAAGGAGAAAATCAGCCTCGATGCAGACATCGTTTGCAGGTTAGATTATGAACGTCAGTTCCAAATTATGCTTCCTTTCGTCACAAAACTCCTCAGAACAAAAAAAAAAGAAAAAAGAATTCCTCCAGAAAAAGAGTCCAAACACATTTTCCTTTATCTTTTCATTTTCTTAGTTTTATTATAAGGTATTTTTAGATTCTGTCTTATTCGTGTATTTGCGATTTTAAAAGGTTTGTTTATTAAAGGGTTGTTTATTAGAGGGTTTACTTGTTAAGAACGAAACAATTTAAAGAAGGAAGGTTATAGAGAAGGTAAGGGACCCAATCCAGAATCAGAAAGGAAGAGAAAGTCTCGTAAGACTTCTCAACTCGAAGGACCGCTCCTAAGCTAACACCTATTGGGGGTCCACCCCGCCTCTTTGGAGACGTAACAAAAAGAGGATTTCGGGGTTTCTAAACAGTGGCTCCAAAATCCAAGAAGAGTTGATAATTCCTGTTCAAGACAGAAATGAACAAGATATGTCAACGGAAGAATGGTTGTTTGATCCACTAGGGGCATGGACTTACTACCAATTTTTGAAAGTAAAACAATCCGATCAAGATGGAGAGAGGAACTAATCCCCACCAGAGTCGCCAGAAAATTGTCGGCATATTTTTAGGTTAAGTGTTTTGAAAAGGGGGTCGCCTACAAAAATTGTCGATAAATTTTAAATTTTAAATTTAATTTAAATATATATATATATATATATATATATATATATATATATATATATAATTTAGAAAGTAGCATTTGATTTTCAAAAATAATTTTATGTTTGAAAATTTTAAGATATGAAATCAAACCGATCTCACGTCCCAAATAGTTTTTATAAACGAGCAACACACCACCAACCGAGTATCTATCCCGAAGAATAGACACACTGTTTGATGATGGGGCTCAATTTAATAAACTAAAAGATTTGTGACATCCGTTTGGTCTGCGAACCAATTTTATAAGCCAACAAGATCCCCTGCTTAATATAAAGGAATTAAGCAGGGTTTATATTACCTAGGTTCTTAAAGTTCCCTTTAAAGGTAAGCCCCTATAGTTAATTAAATCTTAAATGATGGGAATCATTTAAGAAAACACTCGATAATGATCACTGGTTTTGCTTTCAAGAATTTCAATGTTCAGGGTTTTCAAAGAATCGAATTTTGAAAATTTCAATAGGAAATGAATCAAGTTTGGAATAGTATTTTGAGAGTCCACAGGAAGAGAAGTATGGGATGTCACAGACCCAAAGTGAACTTCGGTGATTTCCCGACTATCCTATTGTTTGGCTTCAATTTGAGAGTATTATTTAATGTTTTAATCCTGCCAATTTTAGTTAATTAGAACTTATACTTGTATGACATAATCATAAAAATAGCCTTGATGATGTGAGGGTTTATGTCGTACCAAACGACTACCTCGGAGTCCTAAGACCGATTAGGGCTTAATTTGCATAACATGATTATGCAAATGCCTAATGAAAAGTTGAGGATTTATGTTGCACTAGGGAAACTACATCGAAATCCTATGGCTTGGTTATTTAATTCTAGGAAAGGGTTTTGCTGAAGTAGACACCAGTTTTACCGATGAAGATGGCCTTGCTGCCCACTGTGCTCCTAGCTGCTTGTTGTTGCAGAGGTTTAGTTTTAGAAAGTGGCAATCAAGAGATGAGAGAAGTGTTTTGGTTTAGAAAGGTTGAAAATTGATATGGTTTAATGTTTTAATTAAAGCAAATCTTAAAGTTGATTAAGCAGAACCGATTAAGATCCCACGGTTCCGTCATCTCGGCACCACTATTTTCGTCGGATTCACTTAGTCCCAATGAATTTGCTAAACTCAACTTAATGAGTTCTGCACTTTCATTTAGACCGTGGGAAATCTCGTTAGCAACACGTGGGTTACATCATCTGAGGGATTCCCGATCATCCAACGAGACGTTTTAATTTTAATTATAATTACAGTTTTCTTTTGTTGGTGATTAAATTTTGAGTTGTTTAAACATGCAGGTTCGAACATTTTCTTGCATTTATAAGTACAGGAAAGTAGGGCATTTAATAAATTGTAGAAAGTAAATCGCAATAAACATAAATGCGTACTTGGCAGGTACTCCTGTCATTTTCACCTGCACTTGAAACACATGTCAGAGCAAATACCTAGGTAAGACTAATGAAATGTTCTGGTTGTCTACCAAAATCCTAGTCCTATTGCTAGTTGAGCACAGAAAAATAGAGTAAGAAATTCATACTGATTTTATATGAAATTGCACTTTAAAGAAAGGTAATTACTTTGTTTCATTGCAGGAATAAAGATTTATAAGTACTGAAAGAAAAAAGAATAAAAGAAGCGAATTTGGAGCAAAAAGGACTCAATTTAATGAAAATTGAACTGTCCCGCCGACGGCGAGATTATGGCCACCGACGATGAGTTTTTCCCGAAAGATTTTTAATATATTATAAGGAGCCCACCGACGGCGAGATCGAGCCCACCGACAGCGAGATCGGCGTGGTTAGCCCAGCCCATCTTCTAGAAGCCCACCGACGGCGAGATCAAGCCGCCGACGGCGAGACAGTTGAAAAGAGCCAAAATACAATGAACCTGGACGCTTTTTGAAGAGGTGCTTAAGCAAACTTTAGAGATTTGACCCCTTCTATAAATAGGAACAAATACTAGTCAGTAGTGTGTCAATTTAGGTGTCAATTTAGGTGTCAATTTTGTGTCAGTCTTTGTCATTTGTGTGAAAGTTAAGTGTCTTTGAGTGAGTGTTTAGAGATTTGGTGTGCTGTACTGAAAGGAAGAGTCAAAGGAACTTCAAGGAGTCTGCTTGGGGAGAAAAATTGAGATAAGTATATTTGTTATTAGTTTGTTAACTTTAATGAAATCCATGATTTGTGTTATTTTTCCCATGCATTCTGAGTAGTTTTCTTAATCTTTCTCCTTGTTATGGAGATTACGTGAAATGATGAATTAAAGTAATTGTGCCTAAAATATGAAAATAGAAATTGTGCTAATCTTTAACTTAAATCTTAATTTACTTTCAATCTGGCCAATTGATTTGTTAACATATGTTGAAATATCAACTATATTAAAGATTACATCCAAGAATCTAGGAAGTCAAAAGCCTTCGAAGGAGGATGCAAATAAATAAGGAAATATTAACTATCGGGCGTAGAATTGGACATTATTGTGTGACAGACTAAAATATTCAATTCAGTCTTATTGTTTGAGAGCTGAAGTGTAGATGTTAGCCCTCAGGCGAGGGGAACGTGGGAGCTCTGAAGTGGCGATCGGTATCCTCCTAGCTTAGCCACGGATTCAGTAATCAAACATAAGACTAGTCAATGTTCTTTGCACCTGACCAAAGGGTAAAGAATAGGAATGCTCCTATTTGGCACAATACAATTAAAAACTTATTTAATTCTTCATTCACTTAATTCTCTAAAACAAGGAGAAAGATACTTTTCTGAAATCTTATATTCAACCTTAAGCATTAGTTTATTTTAGTTTAAGTATTCTTAATTTCTGTATACTAGATTAGTAAGTAAGTTTACTTTAATTTTTCTTTGAAATTTTCTAACTTCCCTGTGGGATCGATATCTAGGACTCCATTAGAGCCCTATATTACTTGATAATGATATGTATACTTACGTAGTATCCACAATATAAATCATAAAAATCCATAACAGAATCATCAGTGCGGGATCAAGTTTTTGGTGTCGTTGCTAACTTTTAATATCATAATTGTAAGTATAAATATCGAATAGTGGATCAAGTTTTTGGCGCTGTTGTCGGGGAAGTTCAGTAAAGTAATTATTAAGGTAATTAATAGAATTATTAAAATAATTACTAGAGTAACGGACTATTTTAATTATTACTTAAAAATTGTATCCGTAAATTTGGAAACAAAAATTTAAAACCTTACGATTCAGAATTAGAGCGTACAATTATAAGAATTAGAAAACAAAAGAGAGAATTTATAAATTTAACACAAATGACAAATAATCCATAAATTGAAAATATAAACCAACAAAGACCATTAAGAGACTATGCCAACCCTACATTAGATGAAATTCACCTAACTATTCAAAACCCTGATGTAGTTGCTAACTCATTCGAACTTAAACATGCAATTATCCAAATGATACAGAATAATCAATTTAGTGGTTCACCTAATGAAGATCCTAATTTACATCTTGTGAGTTTTGGGGAACTATGTGCTACTTTTAAATATGAAAGAGTATCTAATGATGCTATTAAACTTAGGCTTTTTTCCTTTTTCTTTAAGGGATAAAGCTAAGATGTGGTTAAATTCATTGGCACCTGGATCTATTAAAACTTGGGGAGAATTATCACAAAAATTTCTATCCAAATATTTTCCTCCTTCGAAAACTGCAAAACTTAGAAATGATATAACATCTTTTAGTCAGTTTGATGGAGAATCCATATATGAAGCTTGGGAGAGATTTAAAGAACTTCTTAGGAAATGCCCACATCATGCATTACCAGATTGGTTAACTATTCAAACTTTTTACAATGGATTAGTAGGATCTCTTAGATCAATCATTGATGCTCATTGCTTGGAGGTTCATTAATGTCAAAACCATTTGATGAAGCCTATGCGTTAATCGAAGAAATGGCTACTAACAATTTTCAATGGCCTCATTGAAAGAATAAATCCTAAAAAGATAGCTAGTGTTCATGAAAATGATGCAATATCTATGTTAGCTTCTCAAATTGCTGCTATATCAAAGAAATTAGATCATTATGTAATGAATTACTCTCCTGTATTAGAAGAAAACTCATCTGGACAAATTATAGATTCTCAGTCTCCTTATGAAACTATAAATGCTATTAATAATAGACCCAATAATCTTTATGTGAATTATTATAATCCTGGTTGGAAGAATCATCCAAATTTTAATTGGAATAACAATACAGCTAATCAACAATGGATGAACAACTCTATAGGAAATCAACCTAATCAAGGAAAAACAAATTATAAACCATCTTATCCACCTAGATTTAATAACACTCAGTTTAAAGATAAGAAGTTATTTATAGAAGAATTAATATTAAGTATAGGTCAACACTTGCAAAATCAAGGAAATCAATTACAAATTCAAGGAAATCAATTACAAAATCAAGGAATAGCAATTAAAAATATTGAAACTCAACTCGAACATATTGCTACTGCGCTTAACAATAGAATTCCTGGAACTTTTCCTAGTAATGTGGAAATAAATCCTAAAGACAATGGAAAAGAACAAATTAAAGCAATACAACTAAGAAGTGGAAAAGAGTTAGAAACTAAAATTCAGTAAGAAACAGAAAGTAAAAATGAGGAAGTGGAAATTGAGAAAGAAAAGGATCAACAAGATCAAAACTTAGAATATCCATCGATCCCTATGAAAATATCTATAGAAAAACTACCACCACCATTTCCTCAATGACTAAAACAACATAAAAAAGATAAGCAATTTGCTAAATTCCTTGAAATTTTAAAAAAATTAACGGTAAATATTCATTTTGTAGAAGCATTAGAACAAATGCCTAATTATGTAAAATTTATGAAAGATATTTCAAATAAAAAAGAAAATTTACAGATAATGAAACTGTTGCACTTAGAGAAGAGTGTAGTGCAATTATTCAGAAAAGGCTTTTTGAAAAATTAAAAGATCCTGGTAGTTTCACTATACCTTGCGCTATTGGAGAAAAATTTTATGGAAAAGCTTTTTGTGACTTAAGAGCAAGCATAAATCTAATTCCTCTATCAATTTTTAAAAGATTAGAATTAGGAGAATTTTCACCTACTTTAGTAACTCTTCAGTTAGTTGATCGTTCTGTGACTTATCCTAAGGGAGTTATTGAAGATGTATTAGTAAAAGTGTATAAATTTATCTTCCTGGTAGATTTTATTGTTCTAGATATGGGAGAATATAAAGAAATTCCAATAATATTAGGAAGACCCTTTTTAACCACTGGAAAAGCTATGATTCATATTCAGAAAGGAGAATTGACTATGAGAGTAAACGATCAAAAAGTAACTTTTAACATAGCAAAATCAATGAAATATCCTGCTTTAGAAAAAGATGATGAATGTTTTCGAATGGAAATACTTGAACATTTGCAAAATGAACATTTTAAAGAAAATTATGAAGAAAAGTTAGAAAAAGAAAATACTGAATTAATTAAAGAAGCAGATAATTAAAAACTGGATTATATACAGGAAAAATTTGAAATGTTGGATAATACTGAAAAAATTTAAAAGAATATAGTTTCATCAATAATTAGACCTCCTAAACTCGAATTAAAAATTTTACCTAATCATTTAAAATATGCTTACTTAGGTAACAACTCAACCCTACCAGTTATTATATCAGCTGAATTGAATGAACTACAAGAACAAAAACTGTTAGACACATTAAAAAAATATAAGAAAACTTTTGGTTGGACTTTAGCAGATATTAAAGGAATTAGTCCTTCAATTTGTATGCATAGAATTATTTTAGATAATGAACATAAGCCAAGAATAGATCCTCAAATGAGATTAAACTCAATAATGAAAGAAGTAGTCAAGAAAAGAATATTAAAATGGTTAGATAATGGTATTATATATCCTATTTCGGACAGTGCTTGGGTAAGCCCAATTCATTGTGTTCCTAAGAAAGGAGGCGTGATCATTAAAGCTAATCAAAATAATGATTTAATACCTATAAGACAAGTTACTGGATGGCGTATATGTATTGACTATAGAAAATTAAATGCAGCCACCAGGAAAGATCACTTCTCATTACTATTTCTAGACTAAATGTTGGATAGATTAGCCAGACATAAATATTTCTGTTTTTTAGATGGATATATCGCTTATCATCAGATACATATTGCTCCTGAAGATCAAGAGAAAACTACATTTACTAGTCCTTATGGAACATTTGCTTTTCGAAGAATGCCTTTTGGATTATGTAATGAACGTGCAACATTCCATAGATGTATGATGTCTATATTTAGTAAATTAATTGATGATGGAATAGAAGTATTTATGGATAATTTCTCTGTATTTGGAACGTCATTTGATGCATGCTTGAATCATCTTGAAAAAGTATTAGAAGTATGCAAAAAAACTAACTAAGTTTTAAATTGGGAGAAATGTCAATTTATGGTTGCAGGAGGAATTGTATTAGGGCATAAAATTTTTGAAAATGGCATGGAAGTAGACCCTGCAAAAATTCAAGTTATAGCTAAATTACCGCCTCCAACTACAGTAAAAGGGGTAAGAAGTTTTCTTAGACACCAGACGCTACATAAAAGATTTTTCAAAAATTACTAAACCTCTATGCCAACTTTTAGAAAAGGACAAGAAATTTGAATTCACAACTAAATGCCTAAATGCTTTTGAATTATTAAAAGATAAAGTAATCATAGCACCTATAATAGTTTTACCTGATTGGGAAAAACCATTTGAACTTATGTGTGCTGCCAGTGATTATGCTATAGGAGCAGTACTTGGGCAAAGATAAGATAAAATTCTTAAAGTTATATATTATGCTAGTAAAACTCTTAATAATGTTGAATTGAATTATACAGTTACTGAAAAAGAGCTATTAGCAATTGTTTATGCTTTTGATAAATTTAGGCCTTATCTAATTGGAAATAAATGTATTATGCATACTGATCACTCTGCTATTAAATATCTAATGCAAAAGAAAGATTCCAAACCAAGATTAATGAGATGGATATTACTAATGCAAGAATTTGATTTTGAAATCATCAATAAAAAGGAACTGATAATCAAATTGCAGATCATTTATCAAGACTAGAATATAATGAATTATCTGACACTGATAATGAAATTACTGACAGTTTTCCTGATGAACATATATATAATATAAATGAGTGGAAAATACCATGGTATGCTGACATAGTAAATTATATTGTAAGTGATATTTTACCACCTATGTTAACTTTGCAACAACAGAAAAAATTCATTCATGATGCTAAATCATATTTTTGGGATGAACCATATTTATATAAGCAATGTAAGGACCTTATAATTAGAAGATATGTGCCTTATGAAGAAACAGAACAAATCATTTAGAAATGTCATGATTGTGATTTTGGAGGACATTTTGGAACAGATAAAACTGCTAATAAAATTTTACAATCTTGATTTTATTGGCCTACTCTTTTTAGAGATGTTTATAGATATATCAAAACTTGCGATGGATGCCAACGAGTAGGTAATATATCTAGAAGAAATGAAATGCCTCTGAATTTTATATTAGAAGTTGAGATTTTTTATGTTTGGGGATTAGATTTTATGGGACCATTTGTTCCTTCATTTGGAAACTCATATATATTATTTGTTGTTGATTATGTTTCTAAATGGATTGAAGCACAAGCTTTACCTCGGTGTGATGCTAAGAGTGTTTCAAAGTTTTTAATGAAAAATATTTTTACTAGATTTGGAATGCCGAGAGTGATTATCACTGACGGAGGTTCTCATTTTAGAAATAAATATATTGACAAACTAGTAGAAAAATTTAACATTATTCTTAAGATGTCAACTGCTTATCTTCCACAAACTAGTGGATTAGCTGAAGTTTATAATCGAGAGATTAAACATATTTTAGAAAAGACTGTAAACCCTAATAGATTGGATTGGTCTATAAGAATAGACAATGCATTAGGGGCATACAGGACTGCTTATAAAACTCCGATTGGAATGACTTCTTACAGGCTTATTTATGAAAAGACTTGTCACTTACCAGTTGAATTAGAACATAAAGCTTATTGGGCAATTAAAGAATTTAATTGCAATTTGAAAGAAGCTGGTAAGAAAAGATTATTGCAATTGAATGAATTAGATGAATTAAGAAATGAATCTTATCATAATGATAGAATTTACAAACAAAAAATGAAATTATGGCATGATCGGAAGATTAACTCGAAGAATTTTGAGCCAGGACAAGAAGTTTTGCTTTATAATACAAGATTAAAATTATTTCCTGGGAAATTGAAATCTCGATGGTTAGGGCCTTTCATTATAACTCAAATATTTTCATAGGGAACTATAGAAATTGAAGAGCTAAAAACTGGGCATATATTTAAAGTAAACGGACACAGATTAAAACCTTATTTTGAAGGAATAAGTCCAAATTTTAAAGAGGTTTTAATGCTCAGTCAACCTAATTACTAACTAAATTAGGTAGAGCTGACGACGTTAAACCAAGCGTTTTATGGGAGGCAACCCATAGTAGTTATTAATTATGATCTATTTAGTATAGTTATTAAAAAACAAAAAAATTAAAATATAGAATGAATCTACTCATTTTACTTTTTAGAATCATCACAAATTTGAATGTAAACGAAGAAATCAAAAAATATTCAGACCGGAGCGAAAAATTGGGAAAATTACCTAATCTCGTCGACGGCAAGATCGATCCCGCCGACAGTGAGATCGGCGCGCCCAATTTCAGTTTAAATAATTAACTATCCCGCCGACGGTGAGATCGTTACCACCGACTGTGAGATAGTTCAAAAGTGGTTTTTGTGAGTTATTTTGCGGTTTTAGATGGTTCTAAAGCCATTTATTTATAAAAAACATTTAAAACTTCATTTTTACATTATCTTCATCCTTAGAAATGACTAGAGTCCCTCCAAAACAATTTATTATGGCTTCCAAACTACTTGAAACCACGAAATCCGGAGTTTTTAACCGACGAAAGTTCGTCAGTTCTGAGGCTCAGCGACTATTCAACATGGTATTGATGAAGAAACGTCTGATTAAAGAAAGAGGGTTCGTAAACAGAGGAGCAGAGAATTCAACAGCAACAATTGAAGAAATGATTGTTCAGCGATATTGGGAGGTATTCAGCTATACCACATCTGCTGTAGTCATTCCTAGTCAAAGAATTCTACTCTAATCTGCATGTGATCCATAATGGAAGTGTCTACATAAGAGGCAGATGGGTAACTTTTACTCCTTCTCGGATAAATGAATTATACTCGATTGAGAATACCCCTGTTTGCCACTATTTAAATTTTGTTCCTACAAGATACAACATGAATGAGATCTACAGATATCTGACTGACCAACCTGACGATTGGGAATTACGAGAAGACGGGTACGGTAGTTTTTCTGCGTCACTTCTTAACCCCATCTCGAAGCATTGGCATTTCTTTATTTCATCAAATTTAAAACCCACTATGAGGGTAAACAAAGTTTCGAAGGAATGCGCAATCTTAAATTACTGTATTCAATCTGGATTGCCTATTGATGTTAGATCTATCATTGTGAAGTCTGCATTAGGATTAATTGTGCATGGGTCAATTCATGGACTTGGACACCCATCAACTATATTTCCTTTATGCAGTCAGTACCATGTTTCCTACGAAGCTTGGGAAAAAGTGTTATTGCCTTGGAAACCACTAGATCCAACAGATATGTTTCCTACATTGGATAACAATGATGAAACAGTAATTATTTCTGATCAAGCATCACAAAACAATCCTTTAGTTAAGCCCCTGACTGATAGAACAAACCTCATTTTATGGAAACTTAAAGGATTGGAGAAGGATCTACAGAATGTGGTGAATTCTATCGATAATATCTCTGATTTATTCGATCACATCGATTGGAGGATGAAGGAGCACTTTGACCACACAGGACACCTGGAGGCAAGTTTTATACGACTATTTAGATAGAAAGGGTGGATTGAAGAAAACTCTACTGCAGAATTCCCTTTCAGGCCTTTCTATAATTTATTTGTGCACCTGCATTCTATTGGAAACATTAAAGAAGAGAATAGTTCAGATTCCAATGAGTAGTAGAGACTTCTATTCATATTATATGTATGTGTGTTGATTTGAATTAAGTTTTTTATTTATTTTGAACTTTACGTAGATAATCTCAGTTTAGATGAGATTGTATGTTGTTTGTTTAGTCTCAGCATTTAGAGTATCGTGGTGTGGATTGCAATGCTGAGTTAGATGTGTTTGGGTTAATTTGATAAGTCAATTGTTAGTTATGTAGTGTTTGAAGTTTGTAAGTTCATGGATTTCATTTATAAAGTTATAATGTTTGTGTTGTGTAAATTTATGTGTTAGTATCTAATCTTAATAAAAATAATAATAAATATATCAAATTTAGTGACCAGAACAATAAACAAGGCTTAATTTAAGTGGAATATACTTTAAAATTTTAAAAATATTAAATTTTTGGAGACCTCACTGACAGCGAGAGTAATCCCGCCGACGGCGAGATTTTCCTAAAACTTTAGCTTTGGTGAATTAATTAGCTCGCCGACGATGAGAAAATTCTCGCCGACAGTGAGATCACGAAATATACTCTATTTGACCGGTCAACCGATACTATTCATCGTCTCCCTCCTCAAAAACTTAAATAAACTGACCTAGGGCTTGTGGAATCTTGGATTTGAAGTGATTTCAACACATTTGATGTGAATTCTTATATATGTGGTTCAAGCTTCAATGTTTTTATGTTATGCATATTCAGATACATCGGAGTTGCCTGAGATGTTTTCTTCGATAGTTAAGATATATGTGATGTTTTGTTGTAATATAAAGTAAAATTATTTTCAAATAAAAATATTTAAGCGAGGAAAATAAAATGTTTAAATCCTATAATTTGAAAAAATCAACAACTATTTTAAGAAGATAGGAACTCATATTTTTCATGATCCTTTACTTAAGAACTTTTAAACTTTAAGTATGTTCCATTTACTAAAATTTGTTCTAAATCGGGAATTATTTCATTTCTAGAAAAATTTTTGAAACATTCCTAAAGAAACTCATTTACATAATTTGTATGCTTGATTTTTATATGATTATAGTGTCACTCGAGGACACGTAACATTTAAAATTTAAAATTCAATCAATAACTTCTAAAGCACTTTTTTGAAATACAACACACAAACCTAAAAATATACCGACAACTTCTCACACTACTAGACTTAGCTTCCTCTCTCCATTTCGATCGTATGGTTTTGCTTTTCATAAATCGGTAGTGAGTCCATACCCTCGTGGACCAAACTACCATTCTTCCCACGGTGATACCACGTTCATTTCTCGTCTCGAATAGTATAACAATTCCTTTTGATTTTGGAGCCACTATTTAGACACCCCTAAACAAAGAGGCTCGAAATCCTTTTCGCCTCTTCTCGAGGTGGGGTGGACCCCCACTAGGTGTTAGCCTAGGAGCGGTCTTTCGAGCCGAGAAGTCTTACGAGACTTTCTCTTCCCTTTCCACCTCCCGAATCGTGTCCTTTACCTTTTCTTTAATCCTTCTCCATTAATCGTTTTGTTCCTAACAAACAAATCCTCTAATAAAACAACCTTTTTAATAAACGAACTCTTTTAAATCACAAATATACTAAGATAAACTAAAATGTGTTCGGACTCTTTCTTTTCCGTCTTAAGTTTTGTGACAAAAGAAGCATAATTCGGACCGACGTTCGTAATTTACCCCGTAAAAAATGACCGCACCAAAGTTAATTTTCTCCTTCACCAATGGAATGGATTTCGCCGTCTATAAGGATGAACTGTCCGACAATGGAATCATCCGTTTTGGACAAGGATTTCCGATAACACATATTGCTCCGCCGACGTCACCCTCTTCATACTAATGGACAAAGTATCGCAACCGAGGAGCCCGTACCGAGTTTAACCCGAAATCGACTCAAGAGTTCCCTCCCCCGCAAAGGGTCCCACCGAAAGAGACACCACTCGTTTGTAAAAGGATCGTGGATCTCTACCCACCGGTATGGTTATCTCTACACCGCCTCGCGCCCCTCCCGCCAAACTCGAAAGGGAAGGGAGTCCAAGTTTATGATAAGCCTCGCCACCGCGGATGGTGCAAATTTCGCCGCAATACCGTCTCGTTTTCGAAAATTGGGTCCGGGCCAAAGTTTACACCCCCGACCGGACTCGAGAAGAATGAGCAGCAAGATCGCCAGATCGAGAAGGCCAAGGCCGCCGAAGTTGCTTTTCCGGAAGAGATTCCCCGAGGAGGAAGAAGAACTACTCGAAATTTCACCGCCGTTGGGAGGAAGTAGGTTCCACCCTCTCTCCGCCGCATCCGATGAAGAAGATGTCCGAAGGATCACCGCCGCATTACCCCAACCCGATATTATGCTGGATCAGAAGTGGAAGAGAGCCAAGGTTACGCCGCCACCCGATCGCGAGCCTTAAAAACTACCAAGAAGGAAGGGTACCCCGTACGAGATCCTAAGAAGAATGGGACGAGTGCCGCCTCAAATCCCGCCTCGACCGCGAGTGCAAACCCCGCTCACCGCCCCCAGAGGCCAAGGAAGAAAGTACGAGCTAGTTCGCCCGTTGTCGTATCGGGACACCATATTAGTGGTGACACAACCTACCGATGCACAACACAATGCACCATCCGGTCCTAGGCCTCGTACCGCGAGAAGGATGGAGTGGCGACCTATTATTGCCGAACCGATATAAGCATAATGTTCGGGAAAGAAGAGTCTCTGCCGAAAGCCAGAATCCGAAGAAAGTGCTACCGCATTAAAAGAAACTCTGTGAAAGAAGTCCAATACCATCACATGACAACTCGAAATCGTCGGAAGAGGCCACTCGAGGATGCCATAGGCAAGCTAAGAACGGACATCCGACTCGCTGGTAAAGGAAAGAGGAGAAAAATTGAAACCGAAGTAGATCATCGAAATTATGGATGAAGAGTACGCCGAGATTAATACGTCGAGACCCGAACATCGGCAACCCTTCGCAAGGTGCTCCGTCACGAAAGGGAAGAACCGGAAGTGATGAGAGCACAACTTCAAGAAAAGGATGATCCAATTTCCCAAATGGCAAAAAGAATGCAAGAGATGGTCGCCGCTTAGCCACTCTCCCGCAGTCGACTGCAACCTCAAAAGCGTAAACACCCCCGTAGATTATTCACATCGCGGGTCAGAGGAAGGAGAACACATCCGTTAATCCCGAGACGAACAACCGAAGAATGATTCTACGCAAAGCATGATTCCCGAAAAGGATATCAAAAACATGGTAGAACAGCAAAAGCGAGAAGCCTTAGCATAGTCTAAGAGCGGAGCTTCTATTCAGACGGCACACCTTATCCCGAAGAATTCCGATGTGGTCCAACACCCAAAAGGCTTCGTACTACCTCTCGTTCAAGACTTCGATGGAATGGGAGTCCCCGCAAAGATGTCGCATTACTCGTGCCAGTTGCTGCAATGTCTATGGGAGCGATGCTTTACTCTTTCGATAAGCTTTTGTCGGCAGCTCGTCGTAAATCGCCTTTAATCGGGTATGCGTAAATTGCCAAATGGCTCAAGACCTTTTCGCAGTTAGAAAACCTCTTCGTTAAGCGGTTTGCCGAGCTCGACACTCACATCACTATCGGTGATTTAGTGGTGGAGCAACAAAAACCGAATTTAAACTTTACATTACATACTTCGATGAGAAATTTAAGCATGAAGTGTGAACCACAACTCGTGAACAACATGTGATCGGTATTTTGCCGAAAGTATCCATGGTCCGATAGCACTTCCAAAGGATTTACAATCAAGACTTTCGAGAAGTTGCTTAGCAAGGCCGGAGCTTGCAGGAGGAAGCAAAACAACAAGTTTCGTACAAGATCGATAAGCAGGTTCGTAAAAGCATTTAAAAAGAAATCTCGGTATCATCGCTGGCAGAATAAAGGCAAGCAACAGACACAGCCAAAACAACCACACTAGTTATCAACCACCACAATGGACTTACCAACAACCGCAACAGATTTATCAAGAATCCCTACAGGCTATCAACAATGGACCGAGCTACCAGCCATGGCAAGATAAAGAACCACTACCTCGTTCGTCACTTCCCTGAGGAACTTCTAAACAAGGAATATCCATTCAAGACGGCGTAGCCAAGATGTTTCATAGCTTGATGAAGACACCGATTTTCAATTGCTGTTCCCCAAAAAGCCGCAGGAAGTCAACAAGAACGATCATCTGTTACCGCCGTTACCACCGGACGATCAGACACAAGATCAAGACTGCTTCACCTTTAAGAATTGGCTCGAAGGTAATCTCCGAAGAGGAAAAATAACGATATCGAAGGAATACACGAAGGAACCCCAAAAAGGATGTTCCATCAATGTCATTTCGTGATCCTATTGTTCCGATAAACCCATACACGACCAATGATGGATGGAATACCGTATGGACAAAGTCTTCAAAGAAAATCTTGGATCATATCCAACGCTTCAAGGCGCGCTTCAACTCGCAGTTTGAAACCTCGTTGAGCCGTTGCTATTGTTTGCGATTGAAGAACAATTCTGGAAGAGGAGGAGAAGATTTTGGAAGAAAAGAAGACCGAGGTTCCGAAGGGTGTATCAGGTCGCTTATCCTAGGATGATTTGCTTTCCGATTCGGGGGAGAAATCCCTCTGACTCGACTCCGTACGATTATTTGCTCGCCCGACGAGATCTTATAATGATAAGAGTTTTGGTATTGGCTACGTTTTGACTCGTTTCTAACGATTACGTAACTGTTCCGCAACCAACTAATCCGATCTCGATTCCGATATGATAAAACGATTCTCAAACATACTAAACCTCGATGACCACGCGAAGGAGAAGACGATCACAAAGATGGCTACAAAAGCTCAACAAGCAACGAATCTATTTGTGAATTTCGAGGAGCTCCAATCACATGTAACCGGAGTTATCGCATTCCGAAGCACCTGTGAAAGCGCTCATTCGATTCAAGAGACACCCTGTGAGTCACCACCGTATCTGCATCAAAAAGAATCGAAGTCAACCCAAGCGAGCGGAAAAGTTCTACCCCCGAGAATGGGTCCAAAGGATAAAGGAAAGGTGTGGTTGCTTAGGAGGAGCCAACCCCGCGAAGAATTGAATTGCCTTCGGGAAGAAATTGTGTGGAACATGGTAATAAAGTGGATTATAACGTGCTAGCCCATCTTTGGATGCTACTAAGCAACCGAGCATCTATGATGCTCGATCTTGTCAAAGGAGATGAGGGAAACTTCCGATCAAGGCCTTACTTGATCCAAAGATTGGTTTAGCTCAAATGACCTGTGAATTTCAGACGAGGTTTGCTCGTTGAAAGAACAAAGATGGTGTTACCTTCACAAACAATGATCTTCTACTCGGGAATGCTCGATCACAACCGACCGTTATACATTTCGCCTCACTATTGGAAAGTTTGCACTTCAGTGTGTTGATGATCTGGGAGCATCAATCAACATAATGAATCTTCGCACGCTAGCATACTCGTGGAAATTGATGCTCGCGAACTAGAAGCGTACAAGATGTTATTAAGAGGCTTCAACCAGAAGGGAGAAAGAGCTTCCGGGATCAACAACACTATTAATGAAGACCGGTGACTTAGCGAAGACAACCGCAAAATTCCATATAATTGATTTTGAGACATCATTCAACGATCTAGTGGGTCGGCCATGGATCCATGAGAACCGGATGGTAATCGGCTGCCTCGTACCAAAGGCATAAAGTATTATGAAGGAGGAGAACAAAGGTATCAAAAGGTGATTTGCAACCGTTCTCTATGCATGAAATCGAAATTCATGAAGATGCAATGCTACGCTCCTCCGAAGAAAACTATCTTCTCCGTAAACACCGTACCAAATGAAGCAAAAGAAGCTCGAGACGATGAAGAGCCTGAAATTCTAGTCCAACAGCGCTACTCACCACTCCCTTACGACGAGAAGGTGAAGGTTTCTCTAGAACTCGCACCCGAGGTCGAGGCCGGGACGGGTCGAGGAAGAGACGTTGGAACAAATGACGAAGAACCGGTCATCGACGCTGATTCGGGAGAACAAGCTCCGAAGAAGAAGAAATCAAGAAAGAAGCAAGCACGTAAGTCAAAAGAAACCACAGCTCAAGATCTCTCGAAGATGAGAATGAAGCATACAAATCAATGTACGAGAAGATTAACCATTATGTACATACTATGACCCCGACCGATCCATTCTAATAAGATCGAGGGTACGGTGGTAAATAAGCATGATGGTGCAGGCTAAGCCGATCAAATTCTACCGTGGTGCTTCTTCTTCCAAAACTCGAAAATGATGTACATTTTCAAGATGTTATTTTCCGAATTAAATGGAACTGCCTTTGAGTGGTATTCTCCTCGTGTTCGAATTTAATTCAACGTGGTGTCTTACCTAAACAATGGACAAAAGGTCGATCACAGCACTTTGAAAATTATGGAATGATGCCGGTCGACCTCCTAATTCAAAACATGGTCTCGCATTTGGTACAAGAGGACTCGCCGATGACACGGGATTTGATTGGTTTCACTTCGCGAGCCTAATGAAGTCCGCTAAGCCTTAGATGATCTCGAAGATATGCAAATCGGAGATGCTCCGCCAGACTCAAGAAGAAATTAAATCTACAATAGAAGAGTTAATGGAAGTTAACTTAGGTACTAGCGAAGAGCCTAGGCCGACCTTTGTTACCTCCTTACTCAGAATAAAGAAGGCACTTCGAAAACATGTTCAAGCTTACCGATGGAATTCAAGGATCGTTTTGCTTCGAGTTACGCGATGAAATGCCGTGATTAGCCTCTGTGAGGTTGCAATACAAGCTAGGAGTGGATCACACTGCCGTTCCACGTACAAGCTCCGAGAAGAATGCATCTAGAAATCGAACAACAAAATGCACAACTCGAAGGCTAAGAAGCTAATAAACACGCTAAATTTTTCCGTGAATAAAAATATCCGACTTGGTTAACAAATATGATACCAAATAAAGAAGGATGCATCGAATCTCGCGTAGATTTCGCAGATTTGAATAAAGCATGTCCAAAGATGAATCTCCTCTACCAATCCCAAAATTAATGATCGACATCGCCTCAACACATGAAATCTTCTTTCATGGATGGATCATCAGATACAACCGCATAAAGATGGCAACTTTAAGATGAGAAGCTTACAGCCCTTCGAACACCAATCGGAGTATACTCAAGCATACGAAGGATGCTTTTCTGACCGAAGAGCTAGGAGCAACATACCAAAGAGCTATGATGAGAGTTTTTGATGAGTCATTCAAAACCAAGTTAAAGCTACGCAGATGATGTAGTCATCAAAAGCAACCGAAAGAAGATCATTTCCGTATGATTTCAGAATTGTTTTCGGGCCGACCAGTGGATACATGAAAACAGGATGGTACCATCATCTCTACATCGATGCATTAAATACTACGATGGAGGGGAACGAGTGTATTAAAGGTGACTTACAACCGTTCTCCGTACATGAAATCGGAATCCATGAAGATGCGACTTATTATGCACCTCCGAAGAAAACGAGTCTTCTCCGGAGATACCATAACAAATGAAGCAAAGGAAATTTGGGACAACGAAGAACCCGAAGTTCTAGTCCAACGATCACTCACCTCTCCCTTACGGCGAGATGGTGAAGGTTTCTCCACAACTCGCATCCGAGGTCGAGGCCGGGGACGAGGTCGTGGCGGAGACGTTAGGACGATTGGACGGAGGAAACCGACCATCAATGTCGATTGGGAAGATAGTTCGAAGAAGAGAAAGAAATCAAACAAGAAGCGGCGACAATAAGTCGAAAGAAGCCGCAATTCGAGAATCCCTCTCGAAGATGAAAGAAACGAAGAATATAAATCGATGTACGAGAAGATTAACCACTATGTACATACTATGACCACGACCCCGATCCATTCTAATAAGATCGAGGGTATGGAGGTCGAAGAGGTACGTAGCGGTGGTGCGAAAGCCCATCAAATTCTACCGTGGTGCTCCTTCCTCCAAAGCTGAAAATAATGTACAATTTGAAGATGCTACTTCATCCAGAATTAATGGAATTGCCTTTTGAATGGTACTCTCCCTGTGTTCAAAATTTAATTCAGCGTGGTTTCTTACCTCGACAATGGACAAAAGGTCAATCACAACGTTTTGAAAATTTATGGAATAACTCCGGTCGTCCACCCAACTCAAAACATGGTCTCGGATTCGGCACGGTAGGATCGGTTAACGATGCGAATTTTGCTTGGTTGTCACTGCGAGTCTAATGAAAGCTGCATGGAAACTACGGAAGAACTCGAAGATTTACAAATTGGAGATGCTCCACCGAGTTCGAAGAAGAGATCAAATCTACGATAGATGAGTTAACGGAAGTTAACTTAGGTACTAGCGAAGAACCTAGACCTACCTTTGTTAGCTCCTTACTCAATAAAGAAGACTCCGAAGAAATAATCAAATTATTAATGGAATTTAAAGACTGTTTTGCTTGGAGCTACGATGAGATGCCAGGTTTAGCTCCGGAGGTCGCGATCCATAAGCTAGGGGTAGATCCCGCTTCAGTTCCGATCGAACGAGGTCCCGGAAGAATGCGTCTAGAAATCGAACAACAAGTCATAGCCGAAGTTAAAAAGCTAATAGACGCTAAATTTGTCCGTGAAGAACAATACCCGACTTGGTTAGCCAACGTGGTACCGGTCGAGAAGAAGAAGGGTCGGATCGGAATTTGTGTGGATTTCGGAGATTTAAACAAGGCATGTCCGAAAGATGAATTTCCTCTACCGATCCCGGAATTAATGATCGACATTGCCTCAACACATGAAATATTCTCATTCATGGATGGATCTTCGAGGATACAACCGGATAAAAATGGCTCCGAGAAGATGAAAAACTTACGGCATTCGGAACGCCGATCGGGGTATATTGCTACACGGTGATGCCATTCGGATCGAAGAACGCGGGAGCAACCTACCGAGAGAGCAATGACAAGAATTTTTGATGATCTCATCCACAATCAAGTCGAATGCTACGTGGACGATGTGGTCATCAAAAGCAAAGTAAAGGAAAACCACCTGTATGATTTGAGAATTGTTTTCGAACGATTAAGACAATTTAACCTTAAGATGAATCCCTTAAAATGCGCCTTCGGCGTCACCTCCGGGAAATTCTTAGGATTCGTTGTCCGACATCGTGGAATTGAAATCGACCGGAAAAGATTAAAGCTATCTTAGAAATGCCACCTCCCAGAACCTTAAAACAACTACGATCTTTTCAAGGGAAGCTGGCATATCTTCGACGCTTTATCTCGAACTTGTCAGGTAGGTGTCAGCCTTTCTCGGCACTAGTTAAAAAGGACGCCAAATTTATTTGGGAAGAGAAATGCCAGAGGGCCTTCGAGGACATTAAACAATATTTAATGACACCTCCTGTCTTAGCAGACCTGAGTCTCGGGTAGACCGCTAATACTTTATACCGCGGCCTTAGACGACTCTCTCGGAGCCACGTTAGCCCGGGTCGATGATGAGGGTAAAGAAAATGCTCTTTACTTACCTAAGCGCGTCGTTCTCTGCCGACGGAAATAAGGTATCCTGCAATTGAAAAGCACTTGTTTGGCCACGATCTTCGCCGTTCGAAAACTCGGGCATTACATGCTTTCTCATAAGGTCAACTCGATCTCGAAATTTAATCCGTTGCAATACTTGATGACCCGTCCAACGCTTTCCGGCGGACTTGCCGGATGGTCGATGATATTATTGCAATTCGATATGACTTTCGTGCCTCTTCGTGCCGTAAAGGGACAAGTCTTAGCGGACTTCCTCGCGAGCACACCCTTTGCGGCGGAATCGGCCTCTCGATGACGACTTGCCGGATGAACAAATAATGAACCTAGAAGACCACGATGATCGACGTTGGGAATTATATTTCGACGGAGCATCTTCGACACACAAAGACGAAGAATCGCAAGTGATAGTACCGGTAAGGCGAGGATCGGATTAATCTTTATAACACCGGAGCGGGGGATGTTAAGATACTCCTACCACTTGACGGAGCCGTGCACAAATAACGAAGCGAGAATACGAAGCCCTCATAACGGGACTGGAATTAACTATTCGAATGGGGATAACGAGATATCAACATCTACGGGGATTCGCAATTAATCATTCAACAAATCGCCGGACAATACGAATTTTAAAACCAAGACTCGAGCAATACTTCCGGTATGCCATACGGTATTGGAACGGATTCCGAATGTGACGATCTACAAAATTCCCGAAAGAAAACGCTTTAGCGGATGCGCTAGCCCGCCTCGCAAAAGAATTTGCTCGTTTGCAAGATGAATCGGTGGAAGTGTCGGTTCACGGACGTCGGGTCCTATCACAACTCGACATAGACACAATACACAAATCGGAAAAAGAAAAAGGATCAATTGCGGCGAGTGACGGAAAACACGAGAAGATTGGCGACGGCCATTAATAGATTACGCACGAGCGGGAAAACTACCGGACGATAGGTCGTTAGCCCATCGGATCGAAAAGAACTCTGTCCTACACATTAATAAACAACACATTATACAGAAGGTCTTTCGATCAAATGTGGCTAAGATGCCTGAATGGGTCCGAGGCTCATGAAATCGTTAAAGAGGTGCATTCAGGACTCTGTGGCGCTCACCAGTCGGGTCCGAAGATGAAAATGAAAATTAAAAGACTAGGGTACTACGGCCCTCGATGATGACCGAGCGCATGAAAATCGCCGAGAGGCTGTCACCAATGCCAAGTGCACGGAGTGGTTCTACACCAACCTCCAAATGTGCTACATCCGACAATTGCGTCATGGCCATTTGAATGTTGGGGCACGGATATAGTAGGTCCAATAGAACCACCGTCGTCAAAAGGACATCGCTTCATTCTTGCGGCCACAGATTACTTTTCCAAGTGGGCAGAGGCAGTTCCACTTAGAGAAGTGAAAGCACATCACGTGCGACAATTTTTCAAGAACCAAGTTGTCTACCGTTTCGGGGTGCCGCGGAGATCATCTCGGATAATGGGTCGAGCATTCGGAAGCACGCAAATCAACAATTTTGTAAGGAGACACGGAATCGGTCGGCGATATTCAACAATTTACTACCCAAGAGCAAACGGCCCGGTCGAGGGTTTTAATAAAACTCTCGTTCAAATTTTAAAGAAGACTTTGGATGATAATAAGAGAAATTGGCACGAGAAGTTGTTAGAAGCCTTATGGGCCTACGGACAACCTTCGAACTCCTACTCGAAGCTACACCTTATGCTCGGTGTATGGGTCCGAGGCGGTGTTACCCTTAGAGGTCCGAGCTTCCTTCACTCGGAATTGCGAGTTGCAAACAAAATCACGACGAGAAGAGAATGCCAAATTACGACTAGAACAATTGGAAAGCCTGGAAGGGAAAAGACTTGCGGCGCGAGCAGAATTTAGAACTATACCAAGCTAAGATGGTCCAAGCCCATGACAAACTGGTCCGCCCAAGAACCTTCAAAGTTGGTGACTTAGTTCTCGTTCTCAAGAGACTTATTCTTGCACACCGCAAGATAGGAGGAAAATTTGAACCCATTTGGGAGGGACCGTTTGTAGTTGAGGCGATCTACTCGGGAGGCTCCTACCGGTTAGTGAATTGCCGAGGAGAACGACATATGCTTCCGATCGATGGACGATACTTGAAAAAGTATTACGCTACTCGATGTTTCGAAGGAATGAATTTTCCATCCCTAGAAGCACGGGTGAAGTAATTACTTATGACTGGGTCCGAACCCAAAATAATAAAAAATGTGCTAAAATAAATAAAATCATGATAATAAAGTTTTCTTTGTTTTCTCTCTTCCAAATCAAAATCTCTTTCCTGATCTTTTCCTACTTCATTCCTGTTGAATTTAAAAAATATAAAAATAAAAAAAAATTGTCCTTAATAAACATTTTCTTAAATGTTCTTGTTCTTAGTACAGCCCCTGATCCTTTTCCTTGTCTTTTCGCAGGGAAATGTCGAACGGGCGGTTGGTCCTGAACTTTAGAAATGGCGTAAGCCTTGCACTCGACGAAAAGAGGGTGAAAGATGGAGCGATAATAGAGATTGACTCGGACTTCGCACCAGCGGGCCTGCAATACGAGGAAAGTGGCTGGGTCCCAGTTGACCGAGAGGAACCGCCGATCGGACGATAATGAAAGTGGGTGGCCCAAGCCACCAATCCAGCAGCAAGAAAAGAAAAACAAACACTGAAGAGGACAAGAGAATCAAGTGCGTAGTCGCTACGGCGGAGGGCGAGCTTGTCGGCGCCGCGCCCACGAAACTCGGGAAATACGAAGAGCTACTCTCACGACGACTCAACGAAGAAATAAAAATCGCCGTATCCGCGAAGATGTTAACTAAATTAGCGGCGGACCAGCAGCGATGAGACGAGTTGCTACTGCCGGTGCATATACTTCGAGGATACCGGTTCGCCGGGAACCCGAAGGAAGGAGGCCGGCTCCGGGATGACGGAAGAAACCAGAGAAATCTCAAGAAGAACGAGAAGAAAGAAAGCTACTACGCCACCGGATGAAGCCACCGTGATGCATGACCTTGTTGCAGAAGCGAACCCGGAGGATGTCCCGACGGACATCATCCCCGAGGAGCCGAGGTATGCAGGAGAACGTGAAGGGATTGAGCCATATATCCCACAGTACGTCACCAGGCCTCGCCATTTGCAAATTATCCCAGAATACGAGTTAGAAAGAATACAGAATGTCCAAAAGAAAACTTTTGAATACTTCGAAAGAATCAGAGGCAGGAGGATCAATATACTAGAAGGCCTCGAGCTACATACAGACGTGTTCTCAGAATACGAACAACAACAAATCGTGGACTGCATCCGGGATTTGAAAAAGATGGGCCGAGCAGGTCGCTTAAGAGAAAACACTTACTCAGAACCCCGGAGATGGATGCCAGGGAAGGGGAGAATTACAATACAATGTGGATGTTGCTACAACTTCGCAGAAGACAGGAAGGGAAACCCACCAGGGATACTCCGTCATGGCCGGGTAGATCCAATGCCATTAGTCATTAAAAGGATGGTAAAAAGAATGATAACATGGGGGTACTGCCGGCGGATTGCATACCCAATGGTTGCATCATTAACATTTACAAGAAGGGTGATTGCATTCCCGCACATAGATCATCACGACTTTGTTAGACCTTTACGCACGAGTTTCTTTTCGAATGAGTGTAACATCATGTTCGGATACGACCTCCGGATAGCGAGCCCGGGTGAGTTCCGAGGGCCGATAAAGATACCATTACCGGTAGGTTCCGTCATGATGCGAAGGGCAACGGAGCGGATGTCGCTAAACATTGCATACCGGGAGTACCGGTGAAGCGGATCTCGGTTACTTTCGAAGGATGGACGACGGAAAACACCTTACCACTTCCAGCCGGACCGGAGCTAGAGAGCCTCCGACCTTACGAGCTGTGAGTTACATGGAAAATATCACACCTCCAACGTACATCCACACGGCATCCTTGCCAAGGATGGCTTGGAAGGTGATGTTATTGACCATGTACCTCACTATTCAGACATGGATTTTTGACAGATACCTATTTGGATGGATCGACAAAGATCATACATAGTCCGTTTTGAGTCTACATGGATTGTATGAGATGTATTCCGGATCGAGTTGTATGATATATCTTCAACATGATTGGAATGAAAGTGACCATGTCACATTTTTGGCCTTCACCTCTTTTGTGCAAATTAGTCAGGAAACGCCATTAAAGTTAAACGAACTTCGAACAAAGAACAAAAAGAAGAAAATAAAAATATAAATAATAAATGAGAATTATTTTTCCATTAAAAATCCAAACATGAAAATAACTTCAAAATCCACGTGAACGCTAAATAAAATTCACATGAACATTAAATACACAGCTAAAAAAAAAATTTTTTTTTGAAAGTTAAAGGACAAACAAAATGAAAATGAAACTCAAAACGGATCCCACTCTAAATTCATCTTTTCAAACATTTCAAATCAACTCCAAATCGAAATTTATCTCAAGAAGCTTTGAAATTCTCTGTCGGGACAACTCTTCCTCACAAGAGACCCACACTTCAATTTCAGAACCCTAAACCTTTCTCGTCACATCGAAATCATTTCGACTTTTGTGGCCTACCTTTCTTCCTGTATGGAGATCGACTAGGTCTATTGACACGGAGCCACGAGCTTTGTTCGATTTGGTTCTGATGACATGGGACTGGATCCCTCTTCACACAAATAAACCTTTGAGATTGGAACCAGTTTCCAATTCTCTTTAAACCTTTGAGATTGGAACCAGTTTCCATTTCTCTTTAGACCTTTGAGATTGGAACCAGTTTCCATTTCTCTTTAGACCTTTGAGATTGGAACCGGTTCCATTTCTCTTTAGACCTTCGAGATTGGAACCAGTTTCCATTTCTCTTTAGACCTTTGAGATTGGAACCAGTTTCCATTTCTCTTTAGACCTTTGTGATTGGAACCAAATTCCATTTCTCTTTAGACCTTTGAGATTGGAACCAGTTTCCATTTCTCTTTAGACCTTCGAGATTGGAACCGGTTCCAATTCTCTTTAGACCTTTGAGATTGGAACCGGCTTCCATTTCTCTTTGACCTTTGAGATTGGAACCGGCTTCCATTTCTCTTTAGACCTTCGAGATTGGAACCGGTTTCCATTTCTCTTTAGACCTTCGAGATTGGAACCGGTTTCCATTTCTCTTTAGACCTTCGAGATTGGAACCGGTTTCCATTTCTCTTTAGACCTTCGAGATTGGAACCGGTTTCCATTTCTCTTTAGACCTTTGAGATTGGAACCAGCTTCCATTTCTCTTTAGACCTTTGAGATTGGAACCAGTTTCCATTTCTCTTTAGACCTTTGAGATTGGAACCAGTTTCCATTTCTCTTTAGACCTTTGAGATTGGAACCAGTTTCCATTTCTCTTTAGACCATTGAGATTGGAACCAGTTTCCATTTCTCTTTAGACCTTTGAGATTGGAACGAGATTCCATTTCTCTTTAGACCTTTGAGATTGGAACCAGTTTCCAATTCTCTTTAAACCTTCGAGATTGGAACTAGTTTCCATTTCTCTTTAGACCTTCGAGATTGGAACTAGTTTCCAATTCTCATTAGACCTTCGAGATTGGAACCAGTTTCCAATTCTCATTAGACCTTCGAGATTGGAACCAGTTTCCATTTCTCTTTAGACCTTTGAGATTGGAACCGCTTCCATTCTCTTTAAACCTTCGAGATTGGAACCGGCTTCCATTTCTCTTTAGACCTTCGAGATTGGAACCAGTTTCAATTCTCATTAAACCTTCGAGATTCGAACCGGTCTCCATTTCTCTTTAGACCTTTGAGATTGGAACCAGTTTCCATTTCTCTTTAGACCTTTGAGATTGGAACCAGTTTCCAATTCTCTTTAAACCTTCGAGATTGGAACTAGTTTCCATTTCTCTTTAGACCTTCGAGATTGGAACCAGTTTCCAATTCTCATTAGACCTTCGAGATTGGAACCAGTTTCCAATTCTCATTAGACCTTCGAGATTGGAACCGCTTCCATTTCTCTTTAGACCTTCGAGATTGGAACCGCTTCCAATTCTCGATAGACCTTCGAGATTGGAACCGCTTCCATTTCTCTTTAGACCTTCGAGATTGGAACCGGCTTCCAATTCTCATTGACCTTCGAGATTGGAACCGGCTTCAATTCTCATTGAACCTTCGAGATTGGAACCGGCTTTCATTTCTCATTAGACCATCGAGATTGGAACCAGCTTCAATTCTCATTAAACCTTCGAGATTGGAACCAGCTTCCAATTCTCATTAGACCTTCGAGATCGGAACCAGTTCCAATTCTCACTGACCTTCGAGATTGGAACCAGCTTCCATTTCTCATTAGACCTTTCGAGATTGGAACTAGTTTCCATTTCTCTTTAGACCTTCGAGATTGGAACCGGTTCCACTTCTCTTTAGACCTTTGAGATTGGAACCGGTTCCACTTCTCTTTAGACCTTCGAGATTGGAACCAGTTTCCATTTCTCTTTAAACCTTCGAGACTGGAACCGCATTCCAGTTCTCTTTAAACTTTCGAGATTAAAACTTCGTTTCAATTCTCATTAAACTTTCGAGATCAGTACCTAAATTCGATTCTCATCCCCTTCAATCAACACTTAAACTCCGATTCTCATTCTCGCAGTCCGGTACTCCGATTCCAGTTTTCTTTGCAATCCCGAGGTTGGAACCCAGGTTTCAATTCTCATTTCAAATCCAAATTTCCTCAAATTGATTTTAAACTAAACTTCAATCTAAATTGAAACTCAAAATCTAAACTTACATATCAAAACTTAAACTAATACAAAACGAAAATCTAAATCGAAATTCCTCCAGATCATGTGATTTGGGACTCACCTCCTTTTCCCTTCCCCAGCGAGAGTTCAGGAATCTCCAGTCTTAGAGATATACTTGACACTCCCCAGCGGAAACTCTTCTACTTCGTCCTAAGTTTGTCACTTGGACATCTATGTTGGTTTTGTTGATCTCTTCGGTCAACGCCAATACACGCGGTGTGCTTGGTTAGCACACCACACCTATTGGGGGTCCATTTGTTGACCTCATTTTTGATGAGGTCTTCTCTCCTTCTTTTTAGTACTTAGGATCTAGCTTTAGGCTTTTCCTTTCGACTATCCTAGAGGATTAGAATTGGGACCCACCACTTAGAAATTCAAACCACTTCTTAACTCCCTACAAACTCCACAAACTTGATTGTAGACCCCTAATCACCTAGAGGGTTGAGATCAAATGTGGAAGTTTAAAGGATGAGTTCCTATAGGACTCTTTGGCCTTAGGACCGCCCAGGTGGCCCGGTCCGGTGAAGGGGCTGACTTACACACACATTACACCTATACACTACACTTTCACACACCTCCTAAAACCACACCCATACCCAACTTGACCTCCTGACTCATGAAGGTGGTTCACATGGATGGTCCTTAACCCCTAAGCCCTTGGCTAAGAGGGTTAGGAACAACATAGTGGATGCCTCAAATGAGTCCCTTTTATGGCTCATGTGGGCTTGATATGGCTTCATGGCTCAACAAAAATGATTTCATTCCACTTACATTCACCCAATCTTCAATTTCCAAATTTTCAATTTTTGACCCCCGGGACCCTACACCCGCCAAGCCTACCAAATGCCCTTGAAATTGCCCAAAATTTGCAAAATCACCTAAACTACTCAAAATCCCCAAAAACATTCCTAAACATTTCCTCACCACTCAAATTGATCATCCATACCCAAAAACACCAAAAATTCCAAAAATACCTCCCAATACCCTCCAAATACCCAAAATACCCCTCTTAGCCAAAAAATCCAAAAATTCAGAAAATTCCCAAAAAATTCCAGAAACTCCCAAATATTCCTAATTTCATTTTGTTCAACTACACCATGGGCCAATTTTGTCAATTTACCCCACTTTTATCAAAACCCCCAATTTGACCCATTTTAACCCAAAGTGAACCCAATGTCAAACCAAACCTACCCAATTGACCCAAATTCTGGTCCAATTCAATTCTAAACTTCAATTCAACATCCCCAACACCAATCTAGACCAAATCCAAGCTCAATTTGATTGACATTTGGATCCAATTTCACTTTTGGCCTTAAAGCCCAATTTGAACCCATGACCTAAACTTAGCCCAAACTCACCCAATTCAACTCCAATTAACCCCAAATCTTTTCTAAACCTTCCTTAACATCCCCATGAACAAAACACTAACATGATTTGCCCAAGATTTAGACCCAAACCCCACTCAAATTCAACCCAAAATCAAGAGGCCCAATTTTGACCTAAACCTAAACCTAGCCCAAATAGACCCAAACCCCAAAATCAAAACCCAACCAAAGTCAAAATCTCTTTGAAACACTCCCATAAACATTTCCCAACATTTATTTTACATCAATTTCAACCCTAGCCCAACATTGGCCCAAGTTAGCCCAATTTGACCTACATTGGCCCACTTATTAAATAAACCCAAATTCAACCCAATGTCAACCCAAACCACCTTAAATCTATTTCAAATTACTCATGAAACATCCCTAAACCAAAACCAACAATTTTTTGGCCCAAACTTTTACAAAGATTCTCATACATGAACACATTCTTAAACTTAAAAGCCCACTTCCCTTAAACCTTCCTAAAAGCCCATTTCCTTCAAAATTCAAAAGCCCAAATCATCCTAAAGCCCACATGACACTTCCCCTCATCATCCATTTGATCAAAATCACCCCTAAGTTTCAAAATCATCAATTAAACCATTCCAAATCAAGCCACATGTCAAATTACCCCCTAAATGTCAAATATTTCTAAAACCCTTTTTCATGAAACAAGTCAACCTTTTTCAAGCCAAATGCAAGCCACATGCAAGCCATAGACAAGCCACATGAAGCCATGGGGGTTTGACTTGTCACCAAGCCATTAATGGCAAGTGGAGGGAGTCCTTTCCTAAGCCTTCCTTAAGCCATTTTAACCTCTTTAATGCAACACTATAACCCAAAATTAACTTAAACTATTTGGATAGAGACCACACCATCCTCTCTTGGTCGAACCAACCGATCCTCTCAGCCCAAAATCGGGCGATGGGGAGGTGCACCCAACCCAAACCAATGGGTTGACCAAATTGAAGCCAAAATGACCCCTTCCCCATTCCATTTTAATTCAGCCCCTTTACACATGGCAATTGCCAATTGCTTGCACCAAGTCCCAGCCCTGACCCACCTGACCTTGAGGGTGACCCATGCCTGGCCGGCCGGCCACCCAGTCGCCGGAAAACACCATGCCCGAAACCTTGGGAGAGGCCAAGCTTTGAAATTCCATCTCGTCGAGCCGCCCCACTCCAAATGGCCATTACAGCTGTTCTTCTCCTCACCTAAGCAGTGATCCCGACCCTCAACTCCCCCGGGAGAGCCTCCGACCATGCCTATTTAAACCCCTCACCCTCTCGGCCAAAGGAGGTGCTTGAACCGGACCATACCAAAACTCGCCAAAATCACTCCTCACTCCCCTCCGGACTTAGAGCAATTGATCCCCACTGTCCTCTTGCTCTAATCCCCATTGCTTGAGCTCAATTTCAGAGCTCAATTCTCAGGCCAGAACAGGACACTTCTGAATCTTCCACCAAAATTAAATTAAATTAAATTAAATTAAATTAAATTAAAATTAAATTAAATTAAATTAAATCATATTAAATTAAATGAAATTAAATTAAATTAAATTAAATTAAATTAAATTAAAATTAAATTAAATCATATTAAATTAAATTAAATTAAATTAAATTAAATTAAATTAAATTAAATTAAATTAAATTAAATTAAATTAAATTAAATTAAATTAAATTAAAACTAAATCAAATTAGATCAAATCAAATTAAATTAAATTAAGCTAAATCATATTTCATTAAATTAACTTAAGTTAAATTAAATTAAATTAAACCACATTAAATTAAATTAAATTAAATTAAATTAAATTTAATTAAATTAAATATAAAGACATAAAGAATTCAAAATAAATCTAAAACAATTTGAACACTATTCCAAACTTAAATCCATTAACTAAAATTAAATCACAACCCACTCGAACATCCATTTGCCCTCGAAAGCTCATGATGTCATAACTCTTAAAAGGAGTGTTAAAAGAAGTGTTACTTCACTCATAGGATATTCAAATGTCCTAGTTCACTGAGCAAGACAACAAAACTTAAACTCTCGGACGATTAATTCATTTGTGTAATTAAATTCATTTGGACTTAAAACAATCCTAGAAATATTGAAAAGATGTTTAAGATTCGTCTTGAGCACTTCCTCAATATGATAGGATATTTATAAGAACAATTGAACTTAGTTGTTCTTTGATGAAGAAAATCGTCCTCAAACAAAAATACAAGAACCTAGACGTCATAGGAAATGACTAGCTATAGGATTAGGAACTTGGTAGAAAACCATAACCTTTCCCTTAGCTTTACCTAGGAACTTACTTTAAATGCTTAAATATTCTAACTCGTGTTTTAAGTGCGGCTTGGGATGACGGGAAGACCCTCGAGGTACGCTTTTATTTTATTGCGATTTACTCTATTGCAACTTATTTAATCGCATCGTACTTACTTTTCTTGCATGATAAACAACGATTGCATGAAAACCAACACCTTTAGGACGAAACCAAAGCCGAAACCCATAACTAAATTAAAAGACACTACAAGATAAAATTCACCGCCACAACATTCAAAATATAAAACAACTCAAAATTTAATCACAAAAGAACAACAAAACTACAACTACAACTAAATTAAAACGTCTCATTGAATGATCGGGAATACCTCGGATGATGTAACCCACGTGTTGCTAACGAGATTTCCCACGGTCTAAATGAAAGTGCGGAACTCATTTAGTTGAGTTTAGCAAATTCATCTGGACTAAGTGAATTCGATGAAAATAACGGTGCCGGGATGACGGAACCGCGGGATCTTAATCGGTTCGTTTAATCAACTTTAAGACTCGTTTTAATTAAAATATTAAAGACACATGGAAATGAAGACTTTCTCTAAAACCAAACACTTCTCTCATCTCCTGATTTATGACTTCTAAAACTAAACCTCTGCAACAACAAGGAGCTCGGAGCATGGTGGGCAGCACGGCCATCGTCGTCAGCAAAACTGAAATCTACATCAGCAAAACTTTCCTTAGGACTAAACAACCAAGCCATAGGACTTCAAGGTAGTTTGCCTAGTGCAACATAAATCCTCAACTCTTCGTTAGGCATTTGCATGATCATATCATGTAAATTAAGCCCTAACCGGTCTTAGGATTTCCGAGGTAGTCGTCCGATACGATATAAACCCTCACATCTTCGAGGTTATTTGTATGATTTTATCATACGAATATAAGTCCTAACTAATTAAAATTGGCAGGATCAAAATACTAAATAAACATTAGGACCTTCCTAAATTCAAGCCAAACAATAGGATAGTCGGGAAATTACCAAAGTTCGCTTTGGATCTGTGATTTCTCCTACCCTTCTTCCTTTGGACTCCTAAAATAAAATGTTCCAAATTTGATCCATTCCCTATTGAAATTCCAAAATTCAATCCCTTGAAAACTTAAACTTTGAAATTCTTGAGAGCGAACTACCGATTATTATCGAGAGTTTTCTTAGGTGATTTCCGTCACTTAAGATGTAATTAACTATAGGGGCTTGCCCTTATAGGGAACTTTAAGAACCCAGGTAATATAAACCCTGTTTAATGTTTTTATATTAAATAGGGGAATTTGTCGGCTTATAAAATTGGTTCGCAGACCAAACGGATGTCACAAATCTTCTAGTTTATTTAATCGAGCCCCATCATCAAACAATGTGTCTATTCTTCGGGATAGGTACATGGTTTGTGATGTGGTGCTCGTTTATATAAACTATTCGGGATGTGAGATCAGTTTGATTTCATATCTTAAAATTTTCAAATTTAAAATTATTTTCAAAATCAAATATTACTTTTTCAAATTATTTATTTAAATTAAACCTAAAGTAAGCCGCACAATTTCTGTAGGCGACCTCTTTTCAAAACAAAACACATAAATTAAAAAATATGCCGACATCTATGGCTTGCATGGCTTGTCTTTGGCTTGGGAAAAGTTGAGTCAATTTCATGGAAATGGATTTAAGAGAAATTTTGGTGTTTTAGGGGTGATTTGGCATGATGCTTAATTTGGAATTATTTGATGATGTGATTAGAACTTAGGGAATGGCTTTGATTAAGTGGATGGCAAATGGAAATGTCATGTGGGCTTTAGGGTAGATTTTGGGCTCATTGAAATGGTTTTAGATGGGCTTTTAAAATGGTTTAGGAAAGTGGGCTTTTGAATTTTAAAATGGATTTTGGGATGAAATTTTGGTAAAGGCTTGGGCCAAATAATTGTTGAGTTTGGTTTAGGGATGTGTCATGAGTGGTTTGAAACAAATTTGAGGTGATTTGGGTTTGAATTGGGTTGGATATGGGCCTTTTGGTAAAGAGGCTAAGGTGGGCCAAAATGGGCTACCATGGGCCAAAGTTGGGCTAGAGTTGAAATTGATGTAAAATTAATGTTGGGAAATGTTTATGGGAGTGTTTCAAAGAGGTTTTGGCTTAGGTTAGGTTTTGATTTTGAGGTTTGGGTCTATTTGGGCTAGGTTTAGGTTTAGGTCAAAATTGGGCTTTTTGATTTTGGGTTGAATTTGAGTGGGGTTTGGGTCTAAATTTTGGGCAAATCATGTTAGTGTTTTGTTTATGGGGATGTTAAGGAAGGTTTAGAAAAGATTTGGGGTTAATTGGAGTTGAATTGGGTGAGTTTGGGCTAAGTTTGGGTCATGGGTCCAAATTGGGCTTTAAGGCCAAAAGTGAAATTGGATCCCAATGCCAATCAAATTGGGCTTGGATTGGGTCTAGATTGGTGTTGGGGATGTTGAATTGAAGTTTAGAATTGAATTGGACCAGAATTTGGGTCAATTGGGTAGGTTAGGTTTGACATTGGGTTCACTTTGGGTTAAAATGGGTCAAATTGGGGGTTTTGATAAAAGTGGGGGTAAATTGGCAAAATTGGCCCATGGTGTAGTTGAACAAAATGAAATTGGGAATATTTGGGAGTTTCTGAAATTTTCTGGGAATTTTCTGAATTTTTGGATTTTTTGGCTAAGAGGGGTATTTTGGGTATTTGGAGGGTATTGGGAGGTATTTTTGGAATTTTTGGTATTTTTGGTTATGGATGATCAATTTGAGTGGGGAGGAAATGTTTAGGATTGTTCTTGAGTAATTTTGGGTAATTTAGGTGATTTTGGAGATTTTGGGTAGTTTCAAGGGCATTTGGTAGGTTAGGCGGGTGTAGGGTCCCGGGGTCAAAAATTGAAATTTTGGAAAATTGAAGATTGGGTGAATATAAGTGGAATAAAATCATTTGGGTTGAGCCATGAAGCCACATCAAGCCCATATGAGCCATGAAGGGACTCATTTGAGGCATTCACTATGTTGTTCCTAACCTCTTAGCCAAGGGCTTAGGGGTTAAGGACCATCCATGTGAATCACTTACATGAGTCGGGAGGTCAAGTTAGGTATAGGTATGGTTTTAGGAGGTGTATGGAAGTGTAGTGTATGAGTGTAGTGTGTGTGTAAGTCAGCCCCTTCACTAGCACCGGGCCACCTGAGGGCGTCTTAAGGCCAAAGAGTCCCATAGGAACTCATCCTTTAAACTTCCACACTTGATTTCAACCCTCTAGGTGATTAGGGGTCTACGTCAAGTTTGTGGAGTTTGCAGGGAGTTAAGAAGTGGTTTGAAATTCTAGATGGTGGATCCCAATTCTAGTCCTCTAATATAGTCAAAGGAAAAGCCTAAGGCTAGATCCTAAGTACTAAAGAGAAGAAGAGAAGACCTCATCAAAAATGAGGTCAACAGCGTCGTTGCAATTAAATTAAAAATATCATAATATAAAATTGTGGGTCATGGAGGTATGCAGTCGCCTTCCTTGTTGATGTTAATAATGCAGTTGTTGGGTATGCAATCTGCACGCAATACCCTCCATGTTATCATCCTTTTCACCATTCTCTTAATGATTCTTGGCATCGGATCCACCTCACTAAGACGGAGTATCCCTGGTGGATTTCCTTTTCTGTCTATGGCGGAATCGTAGCAACATCCGCATTGGATTGTAACTCTTCCTTTTCCGGCATCCATCTTCGGGGTTCTGAATAGGTCTTTTCTCTCAAGGGGCCAGCTCAGCCCATTTTCTGTAATTCGAGGATGCAGTCTATAATTTGTTGTTGCTCGTAATCTGAGAATACATCTGTATGCAGCTCAAGGCCGTCTAAAATGTTGACCCTCTTGTCTCCAATTCTTTCAAAGTATTTTCTCAACTAGTTGCATTTTCTCCAGCTCGTATTCTGGGATTATCTGAAGTCCTCGGTGTCTAGTAACATACTGCGGGATGTATGGCTCAACCCCAGCACGTTCTTCTGCATGTCTCGGCTCCTCGGGGATAGTCTCTGTAGGGACATCCTCCGGGGTTGCTTTCGCAACAAGACTTTTCAGATCCGGTACATCTGCTTGGCGTGGAGGTACTGACTCTATTTCTGCTTTTCTTGGTACTTCTTTTATCTGTTCCGACCTTCTTAGAGTTGACTTTCTTCTTTCTGGTTCCTGACGAACCGGTCTCCTTGGAGCATTTGCACTAATGGTATCCACTGTCTGTTTATGTTGATCTTCTGCTAACTTGGTCAACATTTTGCGAATGCGACGATTCTTATTTCTTCACTGGGTAGCAGTGAGAGTAGCTCTCCTTACTCCTTGAATTTCCACGGGCGCGGCGCTGACAAGCCTACCCTTTGCTGTGGCAAGCACAGATTTAACTTTCTTATCTTCTACGGTTGCATAAGCAGCGTTTGCTTTTCTTATCTTGCTGCTGGATTGGTGGCTCGGGCCACCCATTTTCATCACTGTCTGGCTATGAAGTTCTTCTCGATCAACTGGGATCCAATCATTTTCTTCGTATTGTAAGCCAGCTGGTGTGAAGTCTGAGTCAATCTCTATCACTACTCCATCCCTCACCCTCTTTTCATTAAGTGCTAGACTCACGCCATTTCTAAAGTATAGAACTAACCGCCCGTTCAACATTTCCCTGCGAAAAAATAAGGAAAGGATCAGGGGCTGTACTAAGAACTAGAACAATAAGAAAAACACATAAAAATTCTTATTCACTTCTTTTAAATTTAAAAAAGTAGGAAGAGATGAGAAAATATCAGGAATGAATGGATTTAAAAGGAAAGATTGACATTTTATTATTACGATATCCCATATTTTCTTTTTTTAACATTTTCGTTGATGAAATTATTTTTATCATCCATTTTATTTTGTTTTGGGTTCAGACCCAGTCACAAACTGATTACTTCACCCATGTTTCTAGGGATAAGATTCTACTTTAGAGACCACCCTTCGAAACATCAGGTTGTGTAATACTTCTTTAGATATCGTCCATTGATTGGAAGCATGGGTCGTTCTCCACGGCAATTCACCAGTTGGTAGGAACCTCCAGAGTAGACTGTCTCAATCACAAATGGTCCTTCCCATGTCGGTTCATATTTACCACCTATCTTGCGATGTGCAAGAATATGTCTTCTGAGAACTAAAACCAAGTCACCGACTTTGAATGTTCTTGGGCAGACCAGTTTATCATGGGCCTGGATCATCTTATCTTGATACAGTTCCAAATTCTGCTGTGCTGAAAGTCTTTTCCCTTCCAGTCTTTCCAATTCTTCTAGTCGTAGTCAAGCATTTTTTTTCTGTAGTGATTTTGTTTGTAACTGCAATTCTGAGAGACGGAAGCTGAACCTCTAAGGGTAGAACGACCTCGGACCCGTACACTAAGGCTTAAGGCGTAGACTGGGTAGGAGTTCTGAAAGTCGTCCTGTAGGCCCATAAGGCTTCTAACAACTTCTCGTGCCAATTTCTCTTGTTGTCATCCAAAGTTTACTTTAAAATTTGAAGGAGACTTTTATTAAAAGCCTCGGCTAAGCCATTTGCTCTTGGGAAGTAGATCGTTGAGTATTTCCAATCGATCCCGTGTCTTCTGACAAAATTGTTGATCTTTGTACTTTTGAATGCAGACCCATTATCTGAAATGATCCTGCACGGTAACCCAAAACGGTAGACGACTTGGTTCTTGAAAAACTGTAGTACGTGGTGTGCTTACACTTCTCTGAGTGGTATAGCTTCTGCCCATTTAGAAAAGTAGTCTGTAGCTGCAAGAATGAAGCGATGTCCTCTTGAAGAAGGCGGTTCTATCAGACCCACTATATCTATGCCCCAACACTCGAATGGCCACGACGCGATTGTTGGATGTAGAGCATTTGGAGGGTTATGTAGAACCACTCCATGCACTTGGCACTGGTGACAACTTTTGGCAACTTTCACACAGTCGGTCATCATTGAGGGCCAGTAGTACCCTAGTCTTTTAATCTTCATTTTCATTTTCGGACCCGACTGATGAGCGCCACAAAGTCCTGAATGTACATCTTTAATAATTTCACGAGCCTCGGACCCGCTCAGGCATCTTAGCCACATCTGATCAAAAGACCTTCTATATAATGTATTGTTTATTAATGCGTAAGACAGAGTTCTTTTCTTGATTTGATGGGCTAATGACTTATCGTCCGGTAAGTTTCCTGTTTGCAAGTAGTCTATTAGTGGCTGCCGCCAATCTTCTGTATTTTTTGTTATTGCCACAACTGATTCTTCTGCTCTTTCTGATTTATGTACTGTATCCATGTCAAGTTGTGATAGGACTTGGCGTCCTTGAACTGACATTTCAACTGACTCATCCTGTAAGCAGGCAAATTCCATTGCAAGAAGGGCTAACGCATCTGCGAGAGCATTTTCTCTTCTAGGAATCTTGTAGATTGTTACATTTGGAATTTGTTCCAACAATTTAATGGCATACTAAAAGTACTGCTCGAGTCTTGGCTTTAAAATTCTGTACTGTCCGGCGACCTGTTGAATGATCAACTGAGAATCTCCGTAGATGTTGATGTCCGTTATTCCCATCTGAATGGTTAATTCTAGTCTTGTTATAAGGGCTTCGTACTCTGCCTCATTATTTGTACACGGTTCTGTTAAGTGGTAGGAGTATCTTAACATTCCCCGCTTCGGTGTTATAAAGATTAGTCTGATTCCTGCCTTACCGGACACTATTGTTTGCAATTCTTTGTTCTTCTTTGCTGAGGACGCACCGTCGAAGTATAGTTCCCAACGTCGATCATCAGGGTCTTCTAGGCTCATTATCTGCTCGTCAGGCAAATCATCATGAGAGGTAAATCCGCCGGCAAAGGGTGTGCTGTGAGGAAGTCTGCTAGGACTTGTCCCTTTACGGCGCGAAGAGGAACGAAAGTTTTGTCGAATTGCAATAGTATCATCGACCACCTGGCAAGTCTGCCAGAAAGCGTCGGTTGGGTCATCAAGTATTGCAACAGATTAACTCTCGAAATAAGGTTGACCATATGAGAAAGCATGTAATGCCTGAGCTTTTAAGCGGCGAAGATTAGGGCCAAACAATGCTTCTCAATCGGAGGATACTTTACTTCCGTCAGGATTAGACGATGGCTTAGGTAGTAGAGAGCGTTTTATTTTCCCTTGTCATTGACCTGGGCTAGCAGGGCTCTGAGAGAATCATCTAAAGTTGCGGTATAAAGTATCAACGATCTGCCTGAGACTGGGGCTGCTAAGACAGGAGGTGTCATTAAATATTGCTTAACGTCCTTGAAAGCCCGCTAGCATTTCTCATCCCAAACGAATTTGGCGTCCTTTTTAACTAATGCCGAGAAGGGCTGACACCTACCTGACAAGTTCGAGATAAAGCGTCGAAGATATGCCAACTTCCCTTGAAATGATCATTGTTGTTTCAAAGTTTTGGGAGGAGACATTTCTAAAATAGCTTTAATCTTTCCTGTATCGATTTCAATCCCGCGATGTCAGACAACAAATCCTAAGAATTTCCCGGAGGTGACGCCGAAGGCGCATTTTAAAGGATTCATCTTAAGGTTAAATTATCTTAGTTGCTCGAAAACAATTCTCAAATCATATAGGTGATCTTCTTTCAGTTTACTTTTGATGACCACATCATCCTCGTAGCACTCGACTTGGTTGTGAATGAGATCATCAAAAATCTTCGTCATCGCTCTTTGGTATGTTGCTCCCACGTTCTTTAGTCCGAATGGCATTACTGTGTAGCAATACAATCCAATTGGCGTTCTGAATGCCGTGAGCTTTTCGTCTTCTGGTGCCATCTTTATATGGTTGTATCCCGATGATCCATCCATAAATGAGAAGACTTCATGTGTTGAAGCAATGTCGATCATCAATTCTGGAATTGGTAGAGGGAATTCGTCCTTTGGACATGCTTTGTTTAAGTCTCTGAAATCCACGCAGATTCTGATCTGACCATTTTTCTTTCTGACAGGTACCACATTGGCTAACTAAGTCGGGTACTGTTCTTCACGGACAAATTTAGCGTCTTTTAGCTTCTGAACTTCAGCTATAACTTGTTTTTCAATCTCTAGACGCATTCTTCCTGGAGCTTGTCTAACTGGAACAGCAGTGGGATCCACTCCTAATTTGTGAACTGTGACTTCTAGAGCTAATTCGGCATTTCATCATAACTCCAAGCAAAACAGATCCTCGAATTCCATTAGTAGCTTGATTATCTCTTCGAGTCTTCTTTATTGAGTAAGGAGCTAACAAAGGTCGGCCTAGGCTCTTTGTTAGTACCTAAGTTAACTTCTATTAACTCGTCTATTGTAGATTTAATTTCTTCTTTGAATTCTGGCGGAGCATCTCCGATTTGCAGATCTTCAAAATCTTCTGAGGCTTCCAAGCAGTCTTTATTAGGTTCGCGAGTGATAACTAAGCAAAATCCTGTATCGTCAACAAACCCTACCGTGTCGAATCCAAGACCATGTTTTGAATTGGGAGGCCGACTGGCATTATTCCATAATTTTTCAAAACGTTGTGATTGACCTTTTGTCCATCGTCGAGGTAAGACTCCACGTTGAATTAAATTTTGAACACAGGGAAAGTACCACTCAAAAGGCAGTTCCATTAATTTGGAAGAGGTAACATCTTCAAATTGTACATCTTTTTAGTATTGGAAGAAGAAGCACCGCGGTAGAACTTGATTGGCTTAGTACCACCATCATGCACCTTCTTGACCACCATACCCTCGATCTTACTAGAATAGATCGGGGTCAGGGTCATAGTATGTACATAATGGTTAATCTTCTCGTACATTGATTTATATTCTTCATTCTTTTTATCTTCGAGAGAAATCTTGAATTGTGGTTCCTTCTGACTTATTGTCGCCGCTTCTTTCTCAATTTCTTCTTCTTCTTCGGAACTGTTCTCCGAATCAACATCGATGACCGGTTTCTTCTGCCCAACTGTTCCAACGTTTCTTCCACGTCCTCGTCCCCGACCTCGACCTCGGGTGCGAGTTCTGGAGAAATCTTCACCATCTCGCCGTAAGGGAGTGGCGAGTAACTGTTGGACTAGAACTTCAGGTTCTTCATTGTCTCAAATTTCTTTTGCTTCATTTGGTATGATATTTCTGGAAAAGATTGTTTTCTTCGGAGGCGCGTAGTAGGCCGCATCTTCATGAATTATGATCTCATGTACGGAGAATGGTTGCAAGTCACCTTTGATACACTGTTCTCCTCTATCGTAATACTTTATGCACTGGTGCAGAGACAACGGTACCATCCGGTTCTCATGGATCCATGGCCGACCCAGTAGAGCGTTGAACGGTGTCTCAGAATCAATTATGTGGAATTTTGCAGTTGTCTTTGCTAAATCACCGCTCTTCATTAGTAGTGTTATCGATCCAAGAGCTCTTTCCCCTTTTGATCGAAGCCTCTTAATAACGTCTTGTACGTCCAAGCTCGCGAGCATTAATTTCCAAATATGCTAGCGTCCGAAGATTCATTATGTTGATTGATGCTCCCGGATCAACTAACACTGCCGGAGAGCGTAAACTTTCCAATAGTGACTCGAAATGTATAACGGTCGGTTGTGATCGACTCGTTCCCGCAATGGAGCATTGTCCGTGAAGGTAACACCTCGCTGTTCTCTTAACGAGCAAACCTCGTTGAAGGAATCATCGGCCATTTGAGCTAAACAAATCTCTGGATCAAGTAAAACCTTGATCAGAGCCTCCCTCATCTCCTTTGACAGGATCAGAGCGTCGTATATTCTTAGTTAGGCTGGTAACTTCCTAAGATGGGCTAGCACGTTGTATTTTACTTTATTACCATGTTCCTCGGTTTCTTCCCGAATGGGCAGTTCCTCTGCTGGGGTTGACTCTCCCTGAGTAACCACCTGCTTTTCTTTATCCTTTGGACCCATTCTCGGGGGTAGAAATTTTCCGCTTCTTAGATTGACCTCTGTTATCTCTTCTAAATTTATCGGTGTCTCCTCTTGAATTGGAACAACTGGCTTTTCTGAAGTTGCTTCGGTGTCTGATGGTTCTAATTCTATCGTGATCGGAGCTCCTCGGAATTCACAAATGGACTAGTTGCTTGTCGAGCTTTCGTAGCCTCCTTTGTGAACATCTTCTTCGTCGTGGTCATCGAGGTTATGTATGATTTGAGAATCGTTATTTGTATTGGAATCGAGATCTAGATTAAGTCGGTTGTTGCTAGTTACGTAATCGTTAGAAACAGTCAAAACGTAGCCAACGCCTTAACTCTTATCATTATAAGATCTCGCCGGGGCGAGCAAATAATCATACAGAGTCAGGAATTCGAGGGGTTTCTCCCCCGAATCGGAAACAACCATCCTAGGATAAGTAGCCCCTAGTCTACCCTTCGGAGCCTCAGTCTTCTTTTCTTCTACGATCTTCTCCTCCTTTTGGGGCGGTTCTTCAATCGCAAGTGATAGTGCCGCCTCGACAGGTTTCAAACTCTGAGTTGAAGCGCGTACCGAAGCGGCCTGGATGTTATCCAAAATTTTCTTCGATGATTTTGTCCAGACAGTACTTCATCCATTATCAGTTGTGTACGGGTCTATCGGAACAATGAGGTTTGTTGAAAAAACATTGACAAAACCTCCTTTCTAGGGTTCCTTCATGTATTCCTTTAGGATCGTTATGTTCCCTTTTAGGAGATTGTCATCAAGACAACTCTTGAAAGTGATGCAATCCTCTATCTTGTGTCCGAGCATCCGGTGGTAAGGGCAATAGTTCGGATGATCTTTCTTGTTGACTTCTTCCAGCCTCTTGGGCTCTGGCAGCTGAAAATCCGGTGTCTTCATTAAGCTACGGAACATCTTCGCTATTGCTTCAGTTTTGAATGGATATTCCTTATTTAGAAGTTCTCTTAAGGTACGCGATGAACGAGGCGGTTGTTCATAATGCTGAGGCGACTGATAGCTCGGTCGAGGCTGTTGATAGCCCTGCTAATGTTACTGATAGGTCTATTGCGGTGGTTGTTGGTAAGTCCGTTGCGGTGGTTGATAACTGGGTTGTGGTCATTCTGGCGGTATCTGCACTGGCTGCTTGCCCTTATATATTGTCGTGACGATTCCAAATTTCTTTTCAAATGTTTTCACAATTTTCTTCTTATCGTTCTTATCCACAAAACTTAATTGCTTTGCCTCCTCTTGCAAGCTCCCTGCCTTGCTAAGCAACTTCTCGAAAGTCTTGATTGTAAATCCTTTAAGGAGAAGTGCTATCGGGCCATGGATACTCTTGAGCAAGATGCCGATTGCATGTTGTTCTTGAAGCTGTGGTTCACACTTCATGCTTAAATTCCTCCATCGAAGTATGTAATCCACTAAAGTCTCGTTCGGTTTATGGTGTTCCACCACTAGATCACCGATGGTGATATGGTGCCGAGCCCCGACAAACTGCTTAACAAAAAGGTTTGCTAACTCTGCAAAGGTCTTAACTGAACCATTTGGCAATTCTGCGTACCAGTCAAAGGCAATCCCTGACAAACTGCTGACGAACTGAAGAAAGAGTAAAGTGTCACTCCCACCGGCATTGCAACAACTAGCGAGAAAATGTGCAACGTGCTGCCGAGGGTTTCCTGTACCATCAAAAGTTTTGAACAGAGGTGGTACGAAGCCTTTTGGGTATTGGACTGCATCGAACTCTTCGGGGTAAGGTCTACCTATATGAATAGATGCTCCACTCTTAGATTGTGCTAGGGCTTCTTGCACCTGCTGTTCTACCATATTTTTAATGCCCTTTTCTGGAATCATGTTTTGTGCAGGATCTTTCTTTGTTTGTTGGTCTCCATTGACGGATGTGATCTCTTTTCCTCCATCTACAATATGAATGATCTCTGGGGGTGTCTCTTTCTGAGGCTGAACCTGACTCTAGAGAGTGGCTAAAGCAGCAGCCATCTCTTCCATCCTTTTTGTCATCTGGGAAATTGTATCATCCTTCTCTTGAAGTCGTGCTCTCAACACTTCCGGTTCATCTCTTTCTGTAGCTGCTGGAGCACCTTGTGAAGCTGATGATGCTCGTGTCTCAACCATGTTGATTTCAAAGATACTCGTCATTCATAAATTCTGATGAATCAACTTCATCTTCTAGGTTTTCATCTCTTTATTTTGCTAACCGTCGGATGTCGGTCCTGAACTTTTCCATGGCATCTTTTAGTGGACTTTTCCACACGGTCCGCAATTGTCATGTGACGGTTGTTGAACTACCTTTCCGGGAGTCCCCTTTATTGTAGTAGCACTTTCTTCTGATTCAAGTCTCCTGACGAGACATTTCTTCTCAGGACATTGTTTTGGCCTTAGCTCGCCAGAAGTAGGTCGCCATACCATCCTTCTTGCATCCGGAGGCTTAGGACCGGATGATCTGTCAGCTATATGATGGAAGGTGGTATCCTCTCTAATTTGCAGACCTGATACAACAATGGGTGAACTGGCTTTCATCTTCTTCTTTGGTTTCTCTGTGGCAGCAACAGACTCTATTCGCGGTCCGAGGTGGGATTTAGCTGGCACCCGTCCCATCCTCCTTATGATTTCTGACACAGGGCATCTTTCTTTCTTTGCCAATCTTTCTATCAAAGTTTGCAGTCGAGCAAATGATGTAGTCTTATCCCTTTTCCTTTTGTAATTGTTGTAGTACGCAGGTCGGGGTAATGCAGCGGTGATTCTTCGGATGTCACCTTCATCCGATGCTGCAGAGAGGGAGTGAAACCTGCTCCCTTCCAATAGAGGTATATACTCATGCAGTTCTTCTCTTTCCTCAGGAATTTCATCTAGAAAAGCAACTTCAGCAGCTTTGGCTTTCTCGATCTTGCAATCTTTTCTACTTCTATTTCTCCTTTGAGTCCGAGTTAGGGGTGCAACTCTCGAACCGGACCCAATCTCGAAAACGAGATGGTATTGTAGCAAAATCTATACCCTCCACTGAGTGATGTGCTCATCACGGACTTGGGTTTCCTTCCCCTTTAGTTTGGTAGAAGTCCGGGTAGGTGCAGGGATGACTAGGACCGGTCGGGGTAGAGACAATGCTCCTCCTACAATCGCTAGTACTCCTTTCAGCTGGAACCCTTCGCAAGGAGGGAATTCTCGAGTCGATTTCAAGGTCGAACTCAATCGGGGTTTCTCGCTTCGACACTTTGTCCATTAGTGCGAAGAGAGTGACGTCGCAAACTTGATATCTGTATTGTCAAATCCTTGTCCAAAACGGATGATCCCATTGTCAAGCAGCTCATACTTGTAAACGGCGAAGTCCACTCCATTAGTGAAGGAGAAGATTTTGGGGTAGTCATTTTTTGCAGGGTAGATTCCGAATGTCAGTCCTGAATTATACTTCCTTTCGTCGTAAAGTTTAGGACGAAAAAGAAAGAGTCCGAACACATTTTCATTTATCTTGGTGTATTTATGATTTTTAAGAAAATTCATTTATTAGAAGGTTGTTTATTAGAGGATTTGTTTGTTAGGAACAAAATGATTAAAGGGAAAAGGTTACAGAAAAGGTGAAGGGCCTGATTTAGAATTGGAAAGGAAGAGAAAGTCTTATGCAAGACTTCTCGTTTTGAAGGACCGCTCCTAAACTAACACTTATTGGAGGTCCACCCCACCTCAGAAAAAGGTTAAAGGATCTCGGAACCTCACTGTTTAGGGGTGTCTAAACAGTGGCTCCTAAAACCGAGAGGAGTTGGCTATACTCGTTTAAGACAGAAATGAACGGGGTTTTCCAACGGAAGAATGGTAGTTTTCTCCACTAGGGACATGGATACACTACCGATTTATGAAAGTAAAACCATCTGATCAAAATGGAGAGAGGAACTATTCCCAGCCGAGTCGCCATAAGTTGTCGGCATATTTTTAGGTTTGTGTTATATTTTGAAAAGGGGTCGCCTATCGAAGTTGTCTTATGAATTTTAGATTTTAAGTTTAATTTAAATATATATATATATATATATATATATATATATATATATATATAATTTAGAAATTAGTATTTGATTTTGAAAATAATTTTAAATTTGAAAATATTAAGATATGAAATCAAACTGATCTCACATCCCGAATAGTTTATATAAATGAGCGCCACATCACAAGCTGTGTATCTATCCCGAAGAATGACACACTACTTCGATGATGGGGCTCGATTAAATAAACTAGAAGATTTGTGACATCCGTTTGGTCTGCGAACCAATTTTATAAGCAGACAAGTTCTCCTGCTTAATATAAAGGAATTAAGCAAGGTTTATATTACCTGAGTTCTTAAAGTTCCCTATAAGGGCAAGCCTCTATAGTTAATTACATCTTAAATGACGGGAATTACTTACGAAAACTCTCGATAATGACCAGTGGTTTTTCTTTCAAGAATTTCAAAGTTTAAGATTTTCAAATGATTGAATTTTGGAGATTTCAAAAGGGATTAGCTCGAATTCGGAACAATTTATTTTAAGAATCCAAAGAAAGAGAAGTAGGAGAAGCTGAGGATCCAAGAAGAATCTTGGTAACTTCTCAAACAATCCTATGGTTTGGTTTCAATTTGAGAATATATTTAATGTTTCAATCCTGCCAATTTTAATTAATTAGGACTTATATTTGTTTGATATAATCACACAAACAAGACTTCGAAGATATGAGGGTTTATGTCATACCGAACGACTACCTCGGAGTCCTAAGACCGGTTAGGGCTTAATTTACATAACATGATCATGCAAATGCCTAACGAAGAGTTGAGGATTTATGTTGCACTAGGAAAACTACCTTGAAGTCCTATGGCTTTGTTATTTAAAACTAGGAATGGTTTTGCTGAAGGAGATTCAAGTTTTGCTGATGACGATGGCCGTGCTGCCCACCATGCTCCAAGCTCCTTGCTGTTGCAGAGGTTTAGTTTTAAAAGTCATGAATCAGGAGATGAGAGAAGTGTTTTGGTTTAGAGAAAATCTTAAAATCCAAGTGTTTTTTTTTTAATATTTTAATTAAAACAAATCATAAAGTTGTTTAAACAGAACCGATTAAGATCCCACGGTTCCGTCATCCCGGCACCGTTATTTTCATCGAATTCACTTAGTCCAGATGAATTTACTAAACTCAACTGAATAAGTTCCACACTTTCATTTAGACCGTGGAAAATCCCGTTAGCAACACGTGGGTTACATCATCCGAGGTATTCCTCATCATTCAACGAGACGTTTTAATTTTTGGTGCAATTGTAGTTTTGTTATTCTGTTTGTGATTAAATTCTGAGTTGTTTTATATTTTGGAATGTTGTGGTGGTGAATTTTATATTGTGGTGACCTTTAATTTAGTTTTGGTTTCAGTTCAGGGACTATCCTAAAGGTTTTGGTTTTCATGCAATAATTTTGTTTAGCATGCAAGAAAAAGTAAAGTGCAGTGCATGTAAGTAAATTGCAATAAAGTAAATTGCAATAAAATAAAAGTGTACCTGGAGGGTCTTTCCGTCATCCCAAGCTACACTTAAAATACATGTTAAGGCATTTAAATATTTATAACAAGTACCTTGGTAAAGCTAAGGGAATGGGTTTTGGTTGTCTAACATAATCCTAATCCTATTGCTAGTCATTTCCTATGACGTCTAGGTTTTTGGTTTGGTTTAAGGATGATTTTCTTCATCAAAAAACAATTAAAATCAATTATTCTTCTAAAACACCCCATCGTATCGAGGAAGTGTTTAAGACGAATCTTAAACATCTTTTCAATACTTCTGGGATTATTTTGAGTTCAAATGAATTTTATTGTATTGGTGAATTAATCATCAAATGATTTTAATTTTTTTTTTGTTTCTTTCTCACTGAACTTAGGACATTTGAATATCTTATGTGTGAAGTGACACTTCACTTAATACTCTATTTAAGAGTTATAATAATTAAAGCCTTTAAGGGCAAGTCGGGTTGTTAAGAATTTTAATCATTCTTAATTTAAAGTTTGAGTTAATGATTTAAAGTGATTTAATTTAATTATGGGGTTTTAATTAATAATTTTAAGTTTGGAATAGTGTTCAAATTATTTTAGATTTAGTTTAAATCTTTACACTTTCAATTATCTTAGTATTTCAGATTGATGTTTATGTTTCAAATTTACTTAGATAGAAAGAGATGTTGAAATTATTGATATGTTTTGATTTAACTCTTAATGATTTCATTTAGGTTTGTTGTTAAGTGATGTTAATTTAATTTAATTTAATTTAATTTGATTTAATTTAATTTTATTTAATTTTAATTTAATTTTAATTTAGTTTTAATTTAATTTAATTTTAGTTTCAATATTTTAAATTTAATTTAATTTAATTGTTAAGGTGTTAATTTAATTTAATCTAAACTTTAACTTGACTTAATTTAATTTAATTTAATTTAATTCCAAGATTTTAAATTTGATTTTAATTATTGGACCATTTAACATTTTAAGCTTTAATTTATTTAAGGGTTATCTTCTTTTAATTTATTTAGTTTGAATTATTATTTTAATTTTTAATTAAGAACTAAATATTATTGAAGTGACTCATTTAGGAATTTTTAAATTAAATAATAAATATCCTCTTAATAATATCCCTATTTTAATAATCCAAATTTTAAATATATTCTTTCCAAAAAATTAAATTATTTAATTAATTATAGTTTCATTTTGATATTTTCAAAGTGTTTAATGGTTTTCTACCCTTTTAATTTCCCTAAGTTTCAAACATCCAAGAGAAAATTAAAATCAAATATTTTACCCTCCATTTTGATTAAACCTAATGTTTTAATTAAGGGTTAAAATTCTTTAATTACCTTTATGCCCTTTTAGGCTTATTTATTTCATAACTCACTAAATTGAGATCAAATGAATTTGAAATTTTTATGTCACCTCACTCACATGTCAAATTAAGACATTAAAAGAGAAAATGTGATTTTTCTGAATTTAATTTGTTTATATAATGATTTTTAGTAGAAAATAAGGTTTTCAAGGAAAATTCAACAACATCACCAAGGTAAAGTGTCTATCCATAAAAAACTTATGGGAGGTTCCTAATGGCTAGAGGACCATTTGGACCAATTTTTGTGATTTTTTGAATTATATTTTATTTATTATAATTATTTTAAATTTTAGAGTATTAATTAATTTTAAAATAAAATAAAAATTGAAAAATGGTTTTTATACTTTTCTTAAATTTCTCTGACCTCAAGGAGTCCACAAAAATAAATTTTATAATTTTCTGATTTTTCTTTGATTTATTAGAACTATTTTAGTGAAAAAGGTTGAAAATTTATTTTTTTAATATTAAAAGTTACATTAAGCCTTTAAAATTCAATAGTTTATCCTAGAGACTTAGGAAAAATATTTGGTTGGTTCCTAAGTGATTAGGAGTCAAAATGTGACATTTTTATGATTTTTAATATTTTTGTGATTTTTATTATTTTTTAATTATTAAAATATTAAAATATTGTGAAAAATCAACTTTTTTAGAAAATTCCAATTTTAATTTTCCTGAACTCCTCTGATATCAGAGAAGCTCCAAAACCATTTTTATTAATTTTTAAAAAGTATTTTTGGAGTTATGAATTTTTAAAGTTCCATTTTGCTTATGAGGCTTAATCAATCCATTTGGTGGGGTTAATCAAGTCCAATTGATTTCAAAATTTTATGTAATGTTTCTCTGATCCTAAAGAGCAATGGAGAATTGTTTTCAAGTCAATTTGGTGTGTGGTTAACCCTAATTAATTCAAATTTAATTTTGGGAGTTTAGGCCAATTAAGGTTATTATGAATGAATTAACTCAAAATATATTTTTCATAGGGTCCCCTGGTCCTAAGAAAGACCACCAAATTTTCCTAGAATTTATTTTACAACATGCTAATTATTAGAATTAAAATACCTAAAACAGTGACATGAACTTGAAAAATCAATAACTTTTTACAGAGATGGCCTATGACCTTGAAACATTTAGGGAATGTTCCCAAGATCAGAGGCTTGAAAAGCCCTATGGTCTCATGCCATGGTGAATTGTCTATGCAAATGAAAAATTAAAACGTTGGAAACAGTAAATAAATTATTAAAAATAAAATACTCATCCAATTAACTTGATTTCTTTTCCACATTATTCTCCTCTGTTCATTGAGCAAGAGGGTATTTTTCTTTTATTTTGTGATTTTTCTATGCAAAGATATGAATTTTTGAAGTTCTGGTATTTAAATAAATCCAAAAAATTCTAATTTTCTACTTATCCGACTCGGCGCCGCGTCATCCTCGTCCGGATCGAAAGCCCACACGTCGCTCCGTGATTCGGCGCCGCCATCTGAGTCAGCGCTACGGGGGCCCGCCATTCACGTACCATTGCGCTGTCGGGCTTGATCTCGACCGTCCGCTCGATACACGCGCGATCCAACGGCTCCTGGTCATCATCTACGATTGGTGTGCACCCGTGACCGTCCACACTAAAACCTTAAGATCTCACTCGATTCTCCATGGATTTTTGCTTTCTTATACTCTATCGATTCGTCTTGAAGAGACGAACACATCTATACGGTTAAGGTGCATTGAAATTAAATCAAACTAAATGGAAAATCTCCAGGAGCTCGGGAGGAAGAGTGAGTTCATACCTTTGCTCGCAGAAGTGAAGCTTCGATCCGAGGGTCGTGTCACCTTCGATCGAGTCCAAGAAAGCTCCAGCATGAAGTCTCTTGCTCTGTGGAAATGCCTAGGTACAAAAGTGACCAAGGTCGATCACAAAGCTTCGGAGGCCGGAAGCAATGGCCGGCTCCGGTGAGGGGGCTTTTGCTAGGGAACTTCTTCTCTTGGTCTGGTGAAGGTGTAGAGTCAATCAATTTGAAGATTGGCTCACTGTGGTGAAGTGTCCTGTTTTTGGGCTTGGATTTCAACTCCAAAATTGGACTCACGGAGAGGTTTTTAGGGCTGGATTTTAGTGGGGATCAAGTTCTCTATGTCTGTAGAGGGATCTGGAGTGATTTTGGCAGATTTTTGGTAAGGTTTTTTTTCAACACCTTCTTTGGCCGAGAAGGGGAGAGGTTTAAATAGACATGGCTAGAGGGCTTCCCCGGGGGTTTGATGCTCGGGATCACCGCTCTATGCAAGAGAAGAATGCACCATGGTGTTCAATTGACTGGGACAACTCAACGAAGGAAGAATTGAAAATTTTGGCTCACATGAGCTCTTGGCCATGGCATTTTCCGGTGACCCGTGCGGCAGGTCGGCGAGGTTAAGTCACCATCCTGGCTCGTGGAGGTCGTGGGTCGGCAATGGTGCAAGCAATTAAGCATTGGCCATGTGTAAAGGACTTGATTCAAATGGAATGGGGGAAGTGGCTATTTTGGGTTCAAATGGGTCAAATGCATGCTTTAGGCTTGGTGCACCTCCCCAAGGCCCGATTTTGGGCTGAGGGAAATCAGTGGGTTCAGCCAAGAGAAGGTGGTGAAGTCCCCATCCATGAATATTTAGATTAATCATGGGTTAGGGTGTATCATTAAAAGGGTGAAAACTTTTTTAAGGGGATTTAAAAGAGGCTCCTCCTTTTGCAATTAATGGCATGGTGATGTGTAAAGGGGCTCCCAAGGCTTGCATGTGGCTTGTGCATGGTTCAATGGCTCCATTTGGCTTAGGGGTGGCTTGGCTTAGTTTCATGGAAATGGGTTTTAGAAATTTTGGCATTTTGGTGGAAAATTTTCATGAAGCTTCGATTTGGAATGGTTTAATGATGGTTTTGAAATTTAGGGGTGATTTTGATTAAATGGATGATGGAAAGAAATGTCATGTGGGCTTTGGATTGAAAACTTGGGCTTTTGAAATGGTTTTGGATGGGCTTTCAAAATGTTTTAATGAAATGGGCTTTTAGATTTCAAGATGGACTTTTGGATGAAAATTTTGTAAAAGGCCATGCCAAATAAATGTTGGGTTTAGTTTAGGGATGTGTCATGAATGGTTTGGAATCAATTTGGTGTGATTTGGAGTAGAATTGGGTTGAATTTGGGTTTTTTTGATAAAGGGGCCAAGGTGGGCCAAATTGGGCTAAATTGGGCTGAGGTTGGGCTAAGGTTGAATTTGGCTAAAATTAATTTTGTGTAAAATTTACAAAGAGTTTTCAACTTTGGTTTGGCTCTAATTTTGGGATTTGGGCTCATTTGGGTTAGGTTTGGGCTTAGGTCAATTTAAGGGATTTAGGTTTGGGTTAGGTTTGGGTGGAGTTTAGGTTTAAATTTTGGGCAAATCAAGTTAGTGTATTGTTTATGGGGATGTTAGGAAGGGTTTAGAAAAGAATTGGGGCCAATTGGAGTTGAATGGGGTTGGTTTGGGCTAGGTTTGGGTCATGGGTCAAAATTGGGCCTTAAGCCCCAAATTGGAATTGGGCCCAAATGTCAATCAAATTGGACTAGGATTTGGTCTAAATTGATATTGGGGATATCTAATTGAAGTTTAGAATTGAATTGGACCAAAATTGAGGTCAATTTGGGTGGTATGGTTTGACATTGTGTTCATTTGGGTTAAAAATGGGTCAAATTGGGGGTTTTGGTAAAAGTGGGGTAAATTGGAAAAATTGGCCCATGCTGTAGTTGAACAAAATGAAATTGAGAACATCTGAGATTTTCTGGAATTTTCTTAGAATTTTTAGAATTTTTGGATTTTTTTGGGTAAAAGGGTATTTTGGTAATTTGGGGGGGGGGTTTAGGGGTATTTTTGGAAATTTTGGTATTTTTGGCCAAAGTTGGTCAATATGAGTGGGGGGAAATGTTTAGGATTAATTTTGAGGAATTTTGGGTAATTTATGTGATTTTGCAAATTTTGGGTCATTTTAAGTGTATTTGGTAGGTCTGGTGGGTCCGGGGCCCAGGGGGTCAAAAACTGAAATTTTGAAAAAATGAAGATTGATTAAGTGTGAGTGAAATAGAATCATTTTGGTTGAGCCATGAAGCCATATTAAGCCCATATGAGCCATGAGAGGACTCATTTGAGGCATTCACTATGTTGTTCCTAACCCTCTTAACCAAGGGCTTAGGGGTTAAGGACCATCCATATGAATTACCTACATGAGTTGGGAAGTCAAGTTGGGTGAGAGTGTGATTTTAGGACTTTTAATGTGTGTGAGAATGTAGTGTATGTGCAAGTCAACCCTCACTGCGACCATACCATCCAAGGTATTCCTAAGGCCAAAAAGTTCTATAGGGAACTCATCCTTTAAACCTCCACATTTGATTTCAACCCTCTAGGTGATTAGGGGTCTACAATCAAGCTTGTGGGGTTTGCAGGGAATTAAGAAGTAGTTTGAATTTCTAAATGGTGGGTTCCATTTCTAGTCTTCTAAGATTAGTCAAAGGAAAAGCCTAAGGCTAGATCCTAAGTACTAAAGAGAGAAGCAAAAGACCTCACCAAAATTGAGGTCAACAGTTTCTTGTGATGTTTAGTGTGATGTAGTTATTAGTGTTTATGTGAAATTTTTAAGATGAAATTGTTTTTAGATTATCTGATGTGTGTTTAAGACTGAAATGTGAATGAATTTTATATAATTTTATTTCTGTTTCAGCTTACTATTTAGTGTTCATAATAGTTAGTATGTTTGCATGTTTAAAAATAAAAACCAATAAAAAAAAAGATTTTTTTTTTATTTTTTTAGAAAGTAACTCCTGCTTTGAAAAACTTTTCTACATATGCTTAATCATTTATGTTATATTCATATTGAAGCATGTGTAGAAGTAGAAGTTAGTTTTTCCTTACTACACCATTATTGTACTTAGATTAATTCTTTTTTATTTCTTTCTCTCATGCTTTAGAAAATTTCATGATTTATATTTATACTAAAGCTGAAGTTTGGGGGAAGGGAAAACATTTATAAAACTTAAATATTATTTGTCCTTAAAGAATTTATATTTTCTTTAAAATTATATTAACATAACATAAGGAATGAAAAATCTGTTTAAGATGACCTAAGTTTTTGAATTTATAAATAATTTAGTAAACTTAACTAAAATTTCAAAAATTTTGATTGATTTTAAGAAGAATAATTAGCTTAAGGAATAATAAGATCAAAAATTTTTTATTTATAGTAAAGAGAATTGTATTTTTGAAATACTAAAGAATTAAGATTATTTCTTGAAAAGGAAAAGATTAAAATAAGTTTTAAAAAATAATAAAATTTTAATGTCATATTTATTAAGAATGTATAAGTTTTTGAAAATAAGTTAAGGATAGTAAAGTTCAAAATCATTAATAGGCTATCCAAAAATAGTACTCTCATTTAAAAAAAAAAGAGAAAAAGAAAAAAAAGAAAAAAAGAAGTGAGGAGAAGCTTGAGGAAATGCCTAATAAAAAATTGGCTTCACTTGAATTATCTTATAGGAAGAAAACTGATTACATTTTTAACTTAATTTCTATGTATAAATATGTTTACTTGAAAAATATTTCATGAAATTTTTTTTCTTGTAAATATTCTATGTGACCTTAATATGATGAACTACAATTATTCTTGAAATAAATGAAAAATTAGAAGTCTTATGATTTGGTAGTTAAATGTTCTTTAATTCTTAAAATTAAACTTAATTAGTGAAATTTGGTTAATGATTTGCTAAAGCATTTATAAAACCCAAAATTATAAGGAATCTTAAATATTTTAACTTCATTCCAAATATTATCTATATTATGTAATTAAAAGGGTTTACTTGAGGACAAGTAACGTTTATGTTTGGGAGAATTTGATCTACCTAAAAAATACCCATTTTTATGCCTTATTTATTATTCAATTCTTAGGGATATTATGCTTTAATAAAAGGTATTTTTATGTTTTTGGATGTAGATGATTAAAAAATAGTCCAAGGAAGAAAAAGAAGGAAAAAGGAGCAAAAAGGAGCAAAATTTTGGAATTATTCGCCTGGCGCCTACGCGCCAGAATCCGGCGCCTAAGCGCCAGTTCGATACAGACACTGTTAAGATATTTGACTACTTTAGGCAGTTATTTTGATGGCAGTTATTTTGATGGCAGTTATTTAGGCAGTTATTTTGTTATCCCAAATTTTTTCAATAAAGTGTGGTTGTTCTAAACACCATTGCTTGAGCTTTAACATATTTTGAATTAATTTTTGTGCCCAAGGAGAATACAAATCAAAAGGAATTTTCATTGATTATGTAAGAATTTTATCTTCTAATTTTACATCAGTTTCGGTACTAGAAGAAGTAGAGCCAAGTCTAAACCTAATTGGCTTTTTATCATCACCATATACTTCTTTGACCACAATATCCTCAATTTTAGAAGAAGAGATTGGAGATAGGGTCATAGCATGTATATAATGACTAATTTTCTCATACATAGACTCAAACTTGTTCTTCTCTATCTTCTTCTTCAAGAGGAATTTTCAACTGAGGTTATTTATGAACCACAGATTATGTTTCTTCTTTTGCATCATGTTCAGAGTCCATGTGAACTTTGAACTTAAATGGTTCCTTTCATTTGACAGTTGGGTCTTCTCTCCCTCATCCTTGTCCCCGGCCTCGACCTCGGGTGCGAGTCCAATGAGAATTATCACCCTATTCCTGTGTTGATGAAGAATAATCTTTTTCATTTATTTTCATTTGTTTATCTTTTTATTTTGTATTCACCACAGTCTCTATGGAGAATATTATTTTCTTTATTAGAGTATAAGCGTCTTCATGTACTCCAATTTCATGGACTAAAAATGGTTACAGATCTCCTATGATACAACATTCTTGTCATTTTTGTAAATATTTTATGCATTGATGTTGTTATGAAGAAACCATTTTATGCTCATGGAGCCATGGTCTGCCAAGTAGAGCATTAAAATAGGTGTCGTAATAGATGTATGAAATTTTGCCATTGTCACCAAATCATTTATTTTTAGGAGCAATGTTATTGATCCTTGGGCTCGTTCTCCTTGTTGATTAAATCTTGTAATATTATTGTATCTCATAATAATTGCAATGCATAAAAGTCCAAATATACAAGGGTCCTTAAATTCATTATCTTAATAAAGGCCCATGGATCAATAAGTACCCTTGAAAGTGTCTTGTCATTTATATTTACTGTGATGTATAGTAGATGATTATGTTCAGCCTTTCCAAGTAACATGTCATTGTCAGAAAAGGTAATTTTTGTTTGTTCTTCTAATGAACAAGCTTCTCTCTGAGTGATACTAGCAAGTTGAGCTAAACAAAGGTCTGGGTCTAAAAGAGATTTTATCAATGACTCTGTCATTTCTTTGGAAAGTATAAGAGCATCATAGATGCTCAATTTTGCTGGTAATTTCCTCAGATGAGCTAATACATTGTAATCCACTTTATGAGGATTGTCTTCTTCTTCTTCAGATAATTGTGGGTGTATCAGAGGAATGATCTTTTTCTATGTGAATTTTTTTATTATTTCTCTTGGGAGCCATTTTGGGAGGTAGAAGTTTTCCACTTCACAAAGTAATTTTGGTTATTTATTCTTGTTTACTAGCCTATTCTTTTGTCTCTGAGTTTAAAAGTTTGAACTCTATGGAGAATGGAGTTCCTTGTAGCAGGAGCGTGACAGTGTCTTTTTTGTCTTTATCGTTGTCAGAAATATCACTAATAGTATTGTATTTTTGATTGTCGTTTGACTGGTCGGGATCATGTACGATTTAATTATTGTCTACGAGATTAAGATTGGATCGATCACTTTCAGAAGCATCATCCAGAATAGACAAAATGTAAGCAGAGCTGGAAGTATTATTATTTATAATAGTGGTAAAAAGGAATTCATACAAAGTTATATGTACAAGGGATTTCCTCCCTTTATCTGAGACAACAATCCAATTGGAAGATAAAGGAACATGAGAACTAAAAGATACAAAAGGAGCACCAGTCCCTATGTCTAAAAGACCTCTAACCCTTTTTGGTTCTCTATTTTTTTCCTCTTTTCTTTTTTGGAAGATTTTATAATTTGTAAGTCATTAAGGATCTCCTCAGAAAATTTACTTTGAGCAGTGTTGTCTCTGTCTTTGTTGTTAGGATTAGGAATAAAATTATCAACCAAAATCATATTAACTGAACCTTTTTCCGGTTATTTCAAAAACACTTTCGGTATTAATATATTCTCTTCTTTAAAGTTGCGCTCTAACTAGTCTTTGAAGACAAAGCATTGTTCGATTTTATGTCCAAGCATCATTTGATAAGGATAAATTGGGATTGTCTTTCATGTCAGCCTTCCCTGGCCTTTTAGCCTCAGGCAGCTTGAAATCTTGCATATTTAGCAAGCTATTGAATATTTTGCTCATAGCCTCCATCTTGAATGAGCAATATTTATTCATTCTTTCAATCGTCATTCTCTTGTCTGTCGGTACTAGAAAACAGTTGTTGAAATTTTAATTGAGAAGATGCATGTTGTGGCAGTTGATTTATATTCTGTCGTTGCTTCTTTTGTTCGGGTGGAACTTGAATCACTTGTTTATCCTTTTCTGCAAAATTTTATTGTTTCTTCTCAAATGTTTTGACAGACTTTGTCTTTTCTGTCTTTTCTATTACACTCATTTTCTTAGACTGCTCTTGAAGATTGGCAGCTTTACTTAGCAGTTTTTCAAATGTTTTTATTGTGAATCTTTTAAGCATGAATACTATAGGACCATGGATATTTTTAAGAAGGATTTTGACAACATGTTGTTTCTAGAGTTGTGATTCACATTTCATGCTAATATTTCTCCAACTCAAAATGTAATCCGCTAGACTCTCTCCTAGTTTTTGTTTTTTTACCACCAGATCACCAACTAATGTATGATGTTGTGCTCCAGCAAACCATTGAATGAAAAGGCTTTCAAGTTCTACAAAAAATTTATTGGATCGGTTAGGAAGTTCCATATACCAGTTAAACACAACTTCTGTGTTACTGTTAACAAATTAACGAAATAAAGAGCGTCACTTCCTTCCTCGTTGCAGCAACTTACTATGAAGTGCGCAAGATACTGACGAGTATTACCGGTCCTGTCAAACATTTTCAAGAGAGAAGAAACAAAACATTTGGAGTATTTTACAGAATAAAATTTCTTTAGATAAAGTCTACCTTTAGAATTAATGATCCAGCCTTTTCCTGAGCCATTATTTCTTTTATCTTTTGTTCCACCAATTGTGTGATTTTTTTTTCTGGAATTCCACTTCGAGAGGAATTCTTTCTCTTTTGAGTGCTTTCTTCAACTTCTATTGGCACTCTTTTATCCTCTAGAATGTGTATTGCTTAAGGTCTAATAATTTCAACGGCAGACAATGGATTCGTTGGTAGATTTTGTGAAGCTGCTGCTAATTCTTCTATTTTTTGTTCGATACAATTAATTTGTTCATACATGTGTCGAATAATCGCTCTTAATTCTTCTGTCATACCTTCTTCACTTAATTCTCGTGCTAAGGAGGTATATCGTGTTTCTACCAAGTTCATCACAACGACCTCCTCATTTGAACTATGTGAAGAATCTTACTTTTTCAATATTGAGAATTATTTAATGTCATTTTTCAACTTTTTCAATCTTTCCTCGAATGACTTTATAGGATGTTCCTCACAAGTTCTTTCCTAGGAACTGTTTGCAGGGGTACTAACAATATCCAAGATTCTTCCAGAGGATTCTCATTTCCATACATTATTTTTAAGTATAAGACAAGATTTCTTAAGAAGTGTATTATCGTGTTGCTCGTAAGAATGATCTCCACTTTGTAACATTTGGACCAAGGTCGTCATTTTAGCAGATGTGACTTCTACTTTTGATATTAATTTGTTATGTTTGGTCCTATCTTTTGTGATGATTACATCTTTCACTCTTAGCCGATACAAAATTTCACTAGTACCCAAGTACACTGACTGTCTAACAAGAATTGCTGATCCATTTATTAATAAGTAGGATCTTCAATTGCAAGAGTTCTCCTTTTCATTGTCGTAGAGATTGCACATCCTATTTTATATATCAGTCATGAAATTGAACACCTATCTTTCCATGCTAATATTTTAAACACAGAGTATATGGTGTGATTTGACGGAGAATTTCTGGTTTGGAAAGTATTATCCTCATATTCAACAGGTATTGGAAAATATCGATTTTCTTTGGGAAGGAAGGGTTCCCAAAAACACACTGTTCAAATTCAGATGTCTCAAAATTGTCATTTTCGTTCCATTTCTTCTTTCTTTTAATAGAACGAGTTTTATTTTTCTGTTAGGAACGAGTTTTTGGAACATTCTTGGAACAAGATCCAACTTCATATCTAGAGGGAAGTGGAATGTCATTTTCTTGCTCAACACAGATTTTCTTTCCTTTTCTGTCTATTTGCTTTTCCATTTCCTCAAAAATATATTAATGTGCCCCTGGCATGTGCTATTTTTCTTTGTGTTTTTTTGTGTTTGTATGTATGCGCAGGCACTTGAGGTTCTACTCAAGTATATGTATTTTTCAAGTAATACAGGGCTCTAGTGGAGTTCCTTTTATCGATCCCACAGAAAAGTGAGGTAACCGGTCCTTAGTCAAATTCTAGTCTACTACCATCATACCTTAGTTTGGAAGGTCGATTTAAGTTATTTTTCTAACAAGTACTCCTAAAGGTAAGTCTTAAGATTAAAACAACTAATAACTACTCCTAAATGAAAATATTAATTCGAAAAATAACCCTCTCTGGATGAATTGGTTTGTTGAATTTTGAGATAATGAAATCTACAATTATAATGTAGTGAATTGGATAAAGTTTAGGAATGGGATACATTAAATATTGTATGTGCCAAATAGGAGCAATCCTATTTTTACCCTCTTCCGAGTGTTGTATAGAACATTGGCTAATCCTAGGCTTAGTCTCTATATCCTTGGTTAGGCTGGGAGGATACTATCTCTCATTCTTGAGTTCTCACTTCCGTTCGCTTGAAGGCTAACTCTCGCTTTAGTTTCCAAACACTAGAACCGAATTGGGGATTTTAGTCTGTCACCCTAAAATGTCCAATTCTACGCCCATCAAAGTATAGTTCCCTATTTATTTGCACTCAAACCTCATGAACTTCACCATCCATGGAATTTGAATGTGGTTCAACTTTATTGAGAATTACACTGCCCTCTCGGGTCATAACGCAACTACAATGAATTTTAATAATACAACGAGCTCTTATTATAATGCAAATGAAGTGTAAGTAAAAACCATCAAATTTTTAATTAAAAGTTCTTCTATCATGCATCCCAATATCCTAAACATGAATCCACTCATTGCAAAAAAAAATTAGAATAAAAACAATGGATTAATCTTTTGTTTTTACTATTTCCAAACAAGAAGAAAGAGTAAAAGAAAGTAATCACAGAGCATGAAGAAAACATAAAGGAAAACTTCATTTCATTAAAGCAAATCCACTACATAAGTGTTTACAAAATCATAAGATGATGAAAAACACATAACTTAGCTTTTTCCCTTTGAAAGATAGATGAAAATCTCTCTCAAAAAGTTCCCGCTGATCCATGCAATGCTAGTGAAAACCCTTATAGATTCACTCAAAATCCCCTCACCAATCTCTCCAAAAAGGTAGAAATATACATTTATACTCCTATTCTAATAACTGTAAGCATTCTCCACATTTTTCCTAACATTCCACTTTTTTCTCTGACCTAAAATTGCAATTTAAATGTGTAGGGAAGAATTTCCAAGAGTTTCCTCAAGCACCCTTCCAAAAAGCATCCAAATACGTTGAATCTCAGCCACCCAAAATCGTGTCCAAACAGTCTCGGGTGTTGTCGGCGCTGGATAGGGCGCTGTCATCTCCCTATTGCTGAATTATTTACAATGCTCTCTGGATTTGGGTGTTTGCGGTGCCCAGTCTGGCGCTGTTGGCGCCAGTAGGCAAAATTTTTCATTTTGCCTCTTTTTGCTCCAAATTCGTTCCTTATTCCTTTCTTTTGCTCCAAACACCTAAAATCATTATACCTGCGGCAAAAAATGAATAATACCTTCCGTTAAAATGCAAAATCACCGAAAATGGGTACAATTTATATATATGTAAACTAACATATTTTTGGTGCATTAGAATCTCCTAACTTAACTGTTACTTGTCCTCAAATAACACTATAACTATAAAAACCAAATATATTGACTTGTAGTTGTGGGTTTCAATAGAGTTTCCTATAATATTATCTCAGAAATATTATAGTGTAACTTAAGAGAAATTCTAGCAAATCAACATAAGACTAGAGTGTAAGAATATCTCATATTCAACTTAGAAATCTTGATTTTCTATTTACTTCAAAAGTTATTTAATCTTGTCAAACTAAAGATTCAAAGAAAGTATAAAAAGAGAATTTGACACCTTATCTATACCAATTTAACCAATACCTTTTGATATAAGAATAAGCTTAGGATTATTTTTAAGTCTTTTCATTTAAAAAGATTCAAGTGAAACCAATTTTTTATTAGGCTTCTCCATAAGCTTCTCCTCACATAATTTCTTTTCACTTTTATTTTTCCTTTTTCTTTTCTTTTCTTTCTTTCGGGATCAATTTCAATCCGCTTTTTTTCTCTTTATTTTATGTTAGGATTACTATATCTGGATAGGACTTCAATAATTTTGAATTTCACTATCCCCTTTATAAAGTCTAAAACTCAAAACTTTCCCTCACTTTTTAAAAGTGTAAGTATTAGCTTTAAAAAAGTTTCAATAAAGCCTCAATTCTCATTAAGTATAAATCTAAGAATCGTAGGTTTTCAATTATTCAACTCCTTTCTACCATAAATAGTAAAATCAATTTTCTAATTTTCTCTGCAAAATATCTTAACTCTAGAACAATTTCTTCACATAGGATTTTAACTAGTTATTTTTCTAAAATTCCTAAAATCAAAATTATAGTAACCTAAAGATAACACCACATGCCACAAGTCATTTTAAAAGTGATACTAATATAAATATTGGTTACTGAGGATAATAAAGTAAGGTTTAAGAAAATTTCTTTCCCCCAAACTTAAATTTTTAAATATTTTGCAATTAATTTCATAAAATGTAATAGGAAGAAAAAGTAATTGAATTTACTAGCTACTACAACATCCTATCAAATACATATACATGCATAATTAGGATAGAATGATTAAAGAAGAAAGTAAATCTAGCCTAAAACTTGTTTGCAATAATTTTAAACTAAAAGGAAGTATACTCACTTTAAAATATATTTTTCTTCCTACCCATAAACTTGATTTTAATATATATAGAATCTAGTACAGATAATATAAGTAGGAAGAAAAATAGTTCAGAAATTCTATCTGCAACACATGCCTATCAGAAACATCTACAATTATTAATCAGGATAGAAATCAAGTAGCAGAAAGCAAATCTAAACTAAGCATGCCAGTATGAAATTCATTAAATAAAAGTTTAACTAGCATAGCAGGTATTATCATTGACATATGAAAATGTTCTTCAAGAATTATATAAAATTGTAACACAAACACAAACACACAATAAATGAGGTCAGTTTTGTATTTTTTAAATGATTTTAACGATTATAATCCCATAGAAAAGATTATCGCTAATATATTGGCTCCAAGGCAACAATCTCAGGCATCATCTAATCCCTTAAATTAAGCACCTCTAACAGTTATAAATTATTGTGTAAATCATCCACATGTTATTCATAAAATAGGTTCATGACTCCTATCAAAACAAAACAAAGTCAGAGAAAGGAAGTAAAAAAATTGAGATGGATCTGTCACTATTCAAATTCATGATATCTCGCGTAAATCTCAAGTCAGGGAAAGACCCAAGTCATAGTGGACTCATCAATCCAACTTCTACAAATGAACAAACAAGTCTATCCATAAAACGACGTTAAGGAATCACCTCCCTTATGACACAAAAAGATCAAATCAAACCACTAACAATCCAAAAATCTACCAATCAATAATCAAACTGATCAATCTGTAATGACACAAAAAAATCAAGTCAATCCACTCTAAAGAAAGCACAATACAACACTAACAAGCACTGGTTTAAGGCATACTAAATCAAAGCACACTGACTATTATAGGTTGCCTCCCATAAATCACTTGTTTTAACGTTGCCAGCCCAACAAATGATTCCTTCTGGATCAAAATTCTAATTATATAATCCTCGATCAATTGCCTAATTTTTTTCAGATCCAGGGATTCCTACAAAATCCTTAAATTTTAACTTTTCGTTTAGCTCTTCATTTTTAGATTGATTCATATCATTGTTCCTCATATTTTTTTCTAGATTCAATATTCATCTATTGATTTTCTGAATTTACATATTAATATCATCTTTAAAATTTATAAGAAATGTATCTCTATAAGATACTTCAAGATATCCCAAATTTTGGGTCAAGTTCTCTCTACATAATTCAGATTTTAGATTAAGATCTTCTATGTTACTCTTCCGTTTCATGTTATCTTCCAATCATCCCCTTGGTATTGAGTAAATGATGGAGGTGGTCTTTCTATATCTATCTTAGTTAAGAAAATAGGTTTTTCTAATTCCTTAGGAATTTCTTCCATTAGTCTTTCAATCTCCTTATCCTTTTTCAACTAAAATTTCTTTTGAAATATATACTCAAATTCTCTTCCAAGTCTTAGTTTAATAACTTTATCTTGTTCATCATTCAATTCATGTTTTTCTTGTGATCGAGTCAAATTTGAAGATATAAAGACTGGTGGTGTAGATGAATTCCTTAAATAGGTAGTCTTTAAAAATGTATGGGGTACATTCATCTTAAGTTCATGAGATTTTCCAACAGATGGAATTAAAAGTTCACTATTTTTCGTAGCATCCATCATTTCACACCTCTCCTGAACATACATACAGTATTATTTAGACAATATATTCAACTAATCATGAAAGTCCATTTCAATCTAATATGTTAACTTACTTTCAAAACCTTTTTTGGAAATGGTCTTTACTAAAATAATCAATTTCATCCATCCAAAAATAATTATAATCTTTATCTCAGCTGGATATTTCATAGTCTTTAACACATCAAAAGTGACTTCGTAGTCATTAATATTCATAATCAACTCTCCTTTTTGCACATCTACCATAGCTTGTCAAGTAACAAGGAATGGTCTCCCCAAAATAATTGGAATTTCTTTATCTTCCTCCATATTTAATATGATAAAGTCCATAGAAAAGATAAATTTGTCCACTTTAACAAGCACGTCTTCTATAACCCCTTTTAGAGAAATGATAGATCGATCAGCTAACTGAATGGTTACTTTAGTGGGAGAAATATAGACTAAACCTAACCTTCTAAATATAGATAGAGGCATTACATTAATGGAATCACATTAATGCTTGCTCCTAAATCACATAAAGATTTTCTACATAATCTTTCTCCAATTGCAGAAGGAATTGTAAAGCTACAAGGATCTTTAAGTTTCTGAGGAAATTTTTTCTGAAGTATAGCGCTGCACACCTCACTTAGTGAAACTGTCTCGTAATTCCCAAATTTCCTTTTCTTGTTTATTATCTCCTTCATAAAATTTGCAAAACTTGGCATCTCTTCTAAAGCTTATATGAAAGGAATATTTATCATTAACTTCTTAAGTACTTTTATGAACTTTGAAAATTGTTTATCCAACTTATGATGTCTAAGTCTTTGAGGAAATTGAGGTGGTGGACTTTCCAAATTGAGTTTAGTTAGAGATATTAATTTTTCTAGATTCTTAGAAACATGTTCTTCAGGTCTTTTTGTTTCCTTTTTTTCTCCCAAAACTTCTTTCCCTTTTCTAACCACATTCTCTATCTCTCTTCAGCTTCTTAATTGGATAGCTTCTTCTTGTTTATTATTGTTCTCTTTAGGTTTGATCTTAGAGTTTCTAGGAAGTATTCCTTGGGGTCTATTACTAAGTGAATTATCAAATTGTCCCAGTTGATTCTTTATGTTTCTAATCGCAACATTTTGACTTTGCAACTGGTTTCCCATTTGCAATACTACTTCATCTATAAACATCTTCTTATCCTCAAATTGTTGATCATTGTTAGAGTTTGGTGGATTTAAAGGTTTATAGTTTGGGTTCCCCTGATTATTCTAACTTCCATTAGAATTTGCATGATTATTTTTCTATTGTTGGTTTCCACTCCTAGTAGTTTGATTCAATTAAAAATTAGGATTGTTCTTCCAACCTGGGTTGTAAAAGTTAGAATACGGGGTTTTTATGGTATTTAAAGTCTCATATAATAAGTTGGAATCAATCACTTACAGGAGTAAATTGAGGCTGGTTCATTTCAAATTGGTCCAACTTACATGATATTGCAGCAACCTGAGATGCAAGAATTACAATCGCATCTGTATCATGAACACTAGCTACCTTTTAAGGATTTACCCTTGCAGAGGGCCATTGAAATTCATTTGTAGCCATTTCTTCAGTTAATGTATACACTTCATCAATTTATTTTGACATTAATGAACCACCACCAAGTGAGCATCAATAATGGACCTAAGGGATCCTACTAACTTATTATAAAAAAATTGAATGATTAACAAAGCTGGTAGAGCATGATGTGGACACTTTCTTAGGAGTTCCTTAAATCTTTCCAAGGATTTGTATATTGACTCCCCTTCATACTAACAAAATGAGATAATATCGTTTCTATGTTTGGTAGTCCTTGAAGGTGGAAAATACTTAGCTAGAATTTTTTGAGTTAAACTTTTCCCAATTTTTAATAGAGCCAGGTGCTAAAGAGTATAACCACATTTTAGCTTTATCTCTTAGTGAGAAAGGAAAAAGCTTTAGCCTAACATCATTTTTTGACATGCCATTATAACGAAATGTAGCATAAAGTTCTGGAAAACTATATAAGTGTAAATAGGGATCCTCTGATGGAGTTCCCTCAAACTGGTTGTTTTGTACCAATTAGATAATCGTTAGATTTAGTTCAAATGAGTTAGCTTCTATGACAGAGTTTTGTATACTTGAGTGAATTTCATCTATCGTAGGATTTACATAATCCCTCAATGATTTATGATGATTTTTCAAGTTTTTTTTTTGAATGTTTTTTATTTCCATTTCTAGTTTTTCAAGTAATTTCCATTTTTTGATTTTTTTTCATTTTTCTAACTCGCGACCATAAGGCACATGTTCTAAGATCCTTGATCCCCGATAAATATATGTGCGCCAAAAACTTTACTCCACACCAAATATATATATATATATATATATATTTTTGAAGCAAAATATATTAAATTAAAGAGTTGATACATCTAACATGAGGGATTTTAATTAAATCCCCATGTACTAGAGATCTTAAAAAAGGAAAAGATGAAACAGACAGAACTACAAACTATATTAAAGGAAGAAGATGCATTTGAAGCAAGCCAATTTGCAAGTCGATTCCCTTCTCTCGTAGATGTGAGACCAAATAATATGCTTGGAGGCAGTAATGACCTTGATTTTTTTATCCATAAATGAAGGAACCATGGTATAGCAGATTTCGTGTCAAAATCCGTAAGAGAAGCAAGGAATCAAGTTCAAAATGAAGAAAATTTAAGTTCATTTTTTCAAGCAATTTTCAATCCCCAAAAACAAGCAATTATTTCGCATTCTAGTGCAGTAACAAGCCATGACAGGGGCAAGAAAGAACCATAGACATTTTCCTCTAAAATCTCTCGCAAAGTCCTCCAATACCAGCAGAAGTGGCTTTAAGACCGCCATCCGTATTAATTTTCAACCAAGGATGCATAGGAGCCTTCCATTGTACTAAAACAAATTGCCTTTTCTTATTAATTCGAGAAGGAGTAATAAAATTCTGCAGTTTGTTAAGATAAGACCAACGAATTCCGAATAATAGATTGAGAAGAGAAAGAGACATTAAGATGCTTAACATCATTTCGAGCCAACCAAATGAACCGAAGATAATCAAGGGAGTGTAGTAGCAAGAACTATCTTTCCAATCTTGCCAACAAGCCTCAATAGAAGACCAAACAAAAAATTTATCATTCTGACCTAATATGGACACAATCTCCTTCCAGATTTGTTGAATCCGATTGCAATTAAGGAAAATATGGAATAAAGATTCCTCATCAAGATGACAAAAAGGACAAATAGAAGGACCTCTAATACCTTTAAGCTTCAAAATATCATCAGTAGGGAGTAGCTTCTTGAATAATTTCCAACAAAAGAAGGACATAGATGGAGTGATAAATTTATTCCATAATTTAGTACCCCAATCATTTTTATGCCAATTGAAGCAAGAGTGGTAAACAAACTTAGAAAAACTTTGAGTAGATGAATTCTTAGGTATCAATCTATCCTTTCCATTAAGCTCGAATAGGAATGGATAAAATCTTGTTAATAATCTCGGGATTAAGATAATGTTGAAGCATTTCGTAATTCCATTTATGATCTTTCCAATGAGTCGACAACAATCATAATATTAGAAGAAGAAGTATAATGAATAGATAAAGATTCATCATACGACCACTTATCATACCAAAAATTAATTTGACCATTACCAATATCCCAAGTAAAGAGATCTTCGACCTTCATTCTAATTTTAAGCGACCTCCTTCCAAGTTCTAGAATCACCCACTTTATATTGTACTTGAGTAGGATGAGTATTATAACAGATATTTACCATGCATGAATTTAGACCAAAGAGAATCATTAGCTCTAAACTTGAGCCATCATTTACAATAGAAGGAGAAGCTTAGGTGTTGAAAGCTTTTAAACCCAAGACCACCACAATCAACGAGCTTGCACAGTTTGTCCCAATTTGTCCAAGTGCATTTGTTTGTGATTACCTTCCCATAAGAATTTGTTGAACATAACGAAATTAATTTCGAGTACTCTTCTTCATTCTGATCATTTGAAGGATGTAAAGAGGAAAAGATGTTAGAACACTTTTAAGAAGAGTTATTCTTCCCCCATTGGATAAAAACTTGTTAGACCAGCTAGCTAAGTTGTGAAGATATCTTAGCAACAATATCATCAAAATGGCATAACTTCCTTCTTCCCTTAATCGGTGGAAACCCCAAATACAACAAAGGAAAATGAGCCTCTTTAAAGCCGGTGAAATCAGCAATCCAATTTTTAATAGATATGCTGATTTTAGAACTCGCTAGAAATCGGCATTTAGGTTTGTTGAAGAGCATACCGTAAACACTTTCAAACCTAGCCAAAGTTTTCATTAAGCATTTAATGGATTGTTTACTTCCATTAGAGAACACAATAACATCATCAAGCATAGGCAAGATGGGAAATTAGTTGTGAAGATCTATGATGAAATCGAGTATATGGATGAGACTCGCTGAATTTGATTTAACATCCCGGATAGATAATCAAAAGTAAGAATGAAGATGTAAGGTGACAAAGGATCACCTTGTTTAATACCTCTACCGAAGAGAAAAACCATGACACTCCCCATTGATCATAACACTATAATGATTATTGGTAAGCCATCTAACAATCAAATTACGAAATCACTTTGAATCCCCTTGCCTCCAATACATCAATAATGAAATTCCAACTTATTGTATCAAAAGCTTTGGCCAAATCCAATTTAAAAATAATGTTGGAGCCTCTACACTTTCTATCCGGATCGCTTAAAAGTTCTTGAGCCAAAAGCACATTCTCACTAATACTTCTCCCCTTTAAGAAAGCAGCTTGATTTTCTCGAAATTAAATCTTCCAAAGAATGGTTGTAATCTGCCACAAGAATCTTACTTATGATCTTAGAAAAGGTCGAAGTTAAGCTAATAGGTCTAAAATCGACCAAGAAGCTTTCATTGTATTCTTAGGAATCGAATAATAGTTGAAGAAGCAAAATATTTAGACAATTGATTACCATGGAAGTAACTTTGTACAAGAGACAGTAATATCGGATTTGATAATATGCCAAAATTTTTTATAAAAATCGAGTGTGAACCCATCCGGTCCTCATGACCTTATCACTTTCCATAGAATTAATGGCAATAGAAATCTCATGTTCATTAGGAGCAAGCAGCTAAATCCAATGCTTGATTAATTAATCCAAGCAGCAGAAAATATGGAAGCAGAAAACATATTAGAGTTAGTAGTCCGGCAAGCAAATAACTCACTCGAAATAAGAAACAACATTCTCAGAGAATATCCTTAGTATTTAACAGAGATCTGTTGTCAATTGTCTTAATTTGGAGGATAGTGTTGATTGATCTTTTGTATTTAATAAGAGCATGGAAAAATTTGGAATTTCTGTCCCCATGATGGAACCAGTTGCAAGCAGCTTTCTGTTGTAGAAATAACTCTTCTTGATGAATTGCAGAATTTAAGTTAGCATATGCAGCAGATAATTGATGTTCAGAAGCTCTCCCAGATTCAACCTCTTTTTCCATAGCAGAAACAAAAACTTCAGCTAAACAGACCTTTTGATGAATATTTCCAAATACATTCCAGTTCCATACTTTAAGTTCCTTAGCTAGTCTTTTATGTAAAAACCATAATTTGATAATAGGATTTGGAAAACCAAATGATAGGAGCACACCAATTCCTCTCAATTACTTTACCGAAATCGGGGTGATCGGACCAAACATTTAGGTATCCGAATGAATTAGATTTCACCACGTAAAAGGAGCACAACAAACAAGCAAAGGAGAATGATCGTAACCCATTCTAGCCAAATGTTTAACTTTGGAAATAGGGAACATGTTAATCCAAGATTGATTAACTAATATTCTATCAAGCCTTTCATATAATGATCCTCTCTTCCAAGTAAAAGGAGAACCATCAAAGCCAATATCAACAAGCTTCGACAGAATGAATATCATTAGTAAATTTCAAGCATCTCAATTAAATTGGGATTCCCGCCTCCTTTCTTCTCACTAGGATGAGCAATGCAATCGAAATCTCCACCCACCATCCAACTTTCCGACATTGTTAAACTAATCTCATGAATTTTATTCCAAAGCTCAATTCTCGTCATTAGGGAGAGAAGCAAAGATACACAAAGGATGCAGAACCCTGAAAATGATCTAACTGAAAATGAAAATGTAAAATCTGGGAATGATCAAGAAGAACATTCACCAATAATTCCTTTCTATAAAGAAGCCAGATCTTATTAGAACAATTTGATAAAAAAGAAAATCCAGGAAATTTTCTGATGTATTTATCAAAATTAGATTTCACCAAAGGTTCCAAAAGCACAATCACCCAAAACTTATGTATCCTATTAAGACTCAGAATTCTATTAAGGGAGCCGAGATTGGCCACTCCCCTAATATTCCAAAGATATGAACTTAATCATGAAGAGCAAGCTTTCCACTTCTAGTAATCCTAGAAGAGGAAGAAGGAATAATGTTAGCTTCGGATATAGCCAATAAATCAAGCAGATTTCTTTTTCTTTTTAGACTTTTTGATCAACCAATCATCCTTAAGATCATTAGCAACGAAGCATCAAGATTATCCATGGAAGAAGTTAATCCATCTTGAGCAACATTTTGAAAAATGGGATAATCAACGAGTTTGGGGATAGTTGAAACCGAATTATACCGTATATTATTCGAAAAGTTTAAATCTCTTCCAACATGTTCAATAACGAGTACCTTCTTTCTCCAGAATGATCAAATCGAAGAAGTTTCGGAATGAATAAAAGATGGAACATCCGGTACTTTAGAAACATTTACGGATTTCGAATAACATTCGCAAAGATAAATCGAATTACCAACGGGATTTATTACCTCCATAGCAGAATTGTTTGCAACAGTGCTCATTGTCGAAGAAAATAACTCCTTGATTAATTTGAACCAAGGTTGAATTAGAATCATCAGAAATAGATGCAGGATTAGATAAAGATAAAATAATTTTAGGAACTTCAGAAGGAAATGAAGGAAGAATGTTAGAAACAACAGGAGCCTTTCTCCCAACTTCTACAGCAGGCACAATAGCAGGCATTACAGCAGGCACTACATCAGGTACAGCAGGCACTACATCAGGTACAGCAGGCATAACAATGAGGCACTACATCAGGTTTGGAGTTATCTGAAATAATCACCTTAGCACTTGCAGGCCTAAGATTAGGATGAATCCTATAACAGTTGTCTTTACAATGACCAAACATCTTGCAATTACAGCAGTATGCAGGCCTTTGTTCTATAAATATTGGTTGCCAATAACCATTGTGTGGAGATCCAAGCCAAATTTCCTCAACATCGTGAAGAGTAATGTCTCTTTCAACTAGAATCCTTGCTAGTGAAGGTCTGACAAATTAAAAGTAGAGATATCCAATTTTAAAGGCTTCCCCAAAGCAAGTACTCAATTGCATAGATCACTCGATGATCGAAATATTGTAATTTCAGATTAGGAATTCTAAACCAAACAGAATAATAGGAGCTTCTCGATTAGAATCAAAATCAGGAGACCATTTCGTAATTTTCATATATTTTCCATCCATCATCAAGAACTTTTTAGAAAACAAATTTGCATAATCCTCATCCTTAGAAAGCTTAATCATAATATGCCTTCCATCAAACATACCTCAACCTTCCAAGAACCGGACAATTTCAAATCTTCAAAACATTTCCTTATTCTTTCCATCTTAGGATGCCCATATTGAAACTTCCCCACAAGAGTATATTTATGAACTTCAACCAAAGAAGCAAGCTCAGAATCCGTGAATATTAAGGCAGGCTTACCTCCCTTCTTGCTTACTTGTTTAATAAAAGGGCAATTACCCCCTACCAAAGAAATGTTTCATGATAAGCAATTAGAAAAACCAATTTATCCGATAGATCGCAAAGCAGCATTTACCACATCAACAAAAGTAGTCTTTCCAGGAATAGCAATAGAAGAAGAATCAGCCATGAAGACAAGAAAATTCAAAAGATTTGAATTTCAAGAACCCGGGAAAACCAAAAGAATCAAAATAACCTCCAATCCAAATCGCGAAGTCTACCCGAAAATCGAATTCAACAGAAGCAAGAAAAGTAGGATCAAACAGATGAAAACTCCAACTAAAATCAAAAGAATTGAATGGAATTTGTAAATCGCCTCAAGAAAACTTCCCGGAAATCCGGATCTCCCATCTCTCCTTATATATCCATATATATATATATATATATATATATATATATATATATATATATATATATATATATATATATATATATGTGTGTGTGTGTGTTGAAGATTTAGATATGAAAATTATGATTTTATAATATGGGATACTACGCAACTATACGTATCGTTTATCAAGTAATATAGGACTTTCTGATTAAGCCCCGAGATATTGAGCCCACAGGGAAAATTTTAAAATCTTTAAAGGAATCAGAAAATTATCTTTTTTACTTTTTTTATTGCTTTTGAAAGTATGTCTTGATTTTGAAAAGTTTTGAAAGTTGATTTGTCTTTTGAAATTTCATTAATAAAATGTTAAGCAAGAAATTAAAATTATAATAACTAATAACACTGTATGTAAAACACTATTAACTAGAATATCATTTTCTTTACTTTTATGAAGTAGTAATAATTATTAAAGTATTATTGTGGAAGTATTTAAATTTGTTGTGATAGATAGAAGCAAATGTGTTCTTTACCCTTACTTGGTTCTATAAAGAACATAGGTTAATTTGAAATTTTTATCATTTTGAACATGGTTAGACAGGGAAGATACCAGTCTCTCACTCTAGAGTTCCCTCGATTCCCACCAACTAGGAGCTAACTTCTCATAACAAAACTCAAAACATCAAACGAAATTAGGGGGTCTTAGCCCTTCATGCTAAAATCTTCTAATTTTACTCCCTTCCATAAAAATATCTTCTAATATTACATTCAATTGTATGGACTACAATTCTCACTCATATAAGTACATGTGATTCTTACTAACTTTTATGAGACAATACTGCATTGGATCTTACATAATCTCAAGAAATTCTACAAATTAACAGGCCAAATTAAGAAGTAAACAAAGGTTTCAGAATCAATCTTCACAACTTCTTCCAACTTTAAACACTGATACTTTCCACAACAATTCTCTATGAACTAATTAATTCTCCATTTAAGAAAATATAAAAAAAAATTGATTTGATATTAAAAATCATAAGAAAAACAACAAACAAAAACAAGTATTAATTAAAAAAACTAAATGTAAGAATAAAAGTAAACACTAATCTAAATATTCTCTCCACAAGATCCAGGAAGTTCCTCTGAAACTTTAACTCTTCACTAAACTACTCCTCAGAACGGATCTCCCAACTCCGATGACTTAGAATAAACTTCAGACTTCAATAGAAACTAAACTAAAAGAAAGAAAAGAAGTGGGAAGAATAAGACTTCATTCCGACCCTTTTCTCCTTTCTACTCTCTACTCCTACTCTTAAAAAAAACTCTCGCAAAATAAAAGTAAAATACTATAAAAACTCTCTTCAAAATGCAAGTGGAAGAGCTCTTCAAAAGGCAAAGGAAGAGCTCCTTAATCTTTCCTAAGACTCTCTTTAAATAGTAAACCAAAAGGTGCCTTGGTGTTTCTTCAAATGTGTCCAGATTCAATGTATCCACCAAAGTATGCACCCAATCATTCAAACTTGCCGCCCAAAGGAAGTTATGGAAGTTACCACCAAGAGTTGCATCCCATCCCCTTTGAAATTGGCACCAAATTCCTTTTGAATTCCATTTTTAACAGTGGTGGCTAATCGCCGATCCAGCGGCGCTTAGCCGCCAGTGCCCAAATTTTCATTTTTCATCTTTTTTTGCTCCAAATTTAATCCAATTTTGCTCCTTTCATCATGACCATCCATTTTAAACATACCTGCAAGAAAAACACAAAATACCTTCCATTAAAGGGCAATATCATTAAAAATAGGTATAAAAATGTGCATAAAAATACTATATATTTTACGTGTATCAAAATCCCCCAAACTTAAAATGTCACTTGTCCTCAAGTGACAGTTAATCTCATAGAACATATTAACATGCAAATTATTTAATGAGTTTCTTAGGAAGATAATATGATTTTTTTTCTTGAAATGGAATAGTCCAATTTAGAAAAAATTTCAGTAATTAAAACCAACTTAAAGTTTAAAAAGTTCTTAAGTAAAGGAAAATGACAAATATAAGTTTCTATCTGATTCATAAATATTTGTAGATTCTTCAAAATATAGAACTCAAACACTTATTTTTCTCACTTAAAAATCTTTATTTGAAAATAATTTTACTTATTATATTATAATCTTAAGCTTTAAATTTTTTGTGATCTAATATCTTAAATTTTAGGAATTAAAGCAATTTTTGATTAGGCCTTTAAATCCTCAAGCTTCTCCACCCTTTTCATATACTATTTTTCACTTTTTTTTTTTTTTTTTTTTATAAGGCAATGATTACTATATCTGGATAGGCCTTTAATGATTTTGAATTCCACCCTTCCATTTATAATAAAGGTCAGATATACATCTTTTACTAAAAAATCATAATAATAAAATTTGAAAATTACTCCTCAATAAAAGAAATTTATACTTTGAAGAGTAAAAGTAAAATCTTCTATTTATCCAAAAATACAAAACTTCTTACTAAAGATAGTTTAACTTTATTTAACACCTCTTCATTAAGAAAATTTTAACTTTAAGTTTTTCATGATTACTATAAATTTTAACTAAATTCGTTTATTCATTTCTATATTCAAAATTTTTGTTCCCCTAATATAACTTCATGTACATAATTGTTCTCAATCAAAAATAAGATTTATTTTAAGTATTCTCGAGAATCAAATTAAAATTTAGGTTTTTGAAAATTTTTATTTTTAAAATGCCCCCAAAACTTTAATTTTTAGTTAAGATAAAACATTTAAGCATAAGAAATGATATATGGGTGAGAAATAAAAACTGACATATCATGCTTGCAGGAATTTTTTTAATATCCTTATATGCAAGTATAACAATTTAAATAACATGAGTAAAATGAAATCAAATTTAGTTTTTCAAAATATTTTTTTTTTACAAAGAAAAGTAAAAATTTCAAAAAGACTTCTACAGTAGTGGAGGTTTTCAAAGCAAATACACACCAACTAAAGTAACACACTGATACAGATAACAGATGATAGTGGAATTTGAAAAATTTTGAACATGTAGTTTCATAAGTAGAAGTTCTTAATAGTGGTTTATAATCTCCTAACAATTTTTGAAACAAAGTACACACTATTAAAAACTCTGACATAACATACACATAAAAACATTTACTATTACACATCACTACCACAAAGCAACATATAAAACATCAATACAACAACAACAATACATCTGAATATGCATAACAAAAAAATAATACAAACTACAGTTTGCATACTATCAAGGTTCACATCACAACACAATGATCAAACTAAATACTAAACAAAACACACATCAGTACATCAACAACAACACTACAATGAAAACAAATAACACTAATCTACTCATCATCCTCATCATCATCATCATCCTGCTCGTTCCAATCCCTAGATGACACATAAGGTATGTAGAATGGATGAGGGGGCATCTCAACACTCTGATCACCTCTAATCAGTCTATCCACATATTGCTGATAACTCTCCTCATACTCATCATGTTTCACAATATATCTTTCCACATTATCCATCTTACCATTCATATCTTTCAGTGGCTCTTGAGTGAGACTCACTTTTTTCAAAATTTTTCTTAACAAACTAGTCTGTCAATTTGTAGATGATGAAGCACGTGAAGTAGTAGCACGAGAAGTAGATGCAGCAGAAGCAGAAGCAGTAGAAGCCCTACCAAATCCTCCTCTCCAACTAAACTCTGAATGTACAGTGTAAGCACCAACGTTGACACTGGTAATTGGCTTAATGGCTGAAGTACCTCTTCCCAGGTTTCAAACTTCACTTCAGATCGTTCACATAATGAATGAATCAAGGAAGGAAATCTCATACCTGCAGTAGTGGTTGATCTAGCACTGTTCAAAAAATAATCATAAATTATACCTCCAATGTCAATAGGCTTCCCTTGTTGAATGCAATAGTTCAACACAGCTCTTTCTCTTGTTACTTCACTTGTATGAATTGAAGGTAACAATTTAGATGAGATAAAATAATGCCACGCCTTAGAAATGACATTCAATTTGGAAGCAGGAAAGTTCACTCTTCTATCATTTGTTATTTTCCATAATCCTCTTCCATCGATCGAAATTCCATGATCTCATCTAATTCTCCTTCCATAGGATGATAGTTAGAATAAAAACAGAACATGTCAGGAGGTAGTCCATAAAAAGTGTTGATTGCCCCTGAAGAAAAGTTGACCTCATGCCTCCTAACCATCACTTGATTCTCTTCTGCAGCAGGCAAATTTGCATAAAATTCTCTGACCACAGAAACAACAGCAATAATGGAGAAGCAACAGTAATTCTCCCAGTTCCTTCTAGCAATCATATCTTCAATCACCTCTCCTGGTTTACTAAACACACGCTCAGGAATCAACTTACATGACGGTATTGCATCGATGTATCGTTCCTCAGCCCTCATACTAACAAATTTGTCAGAATCAAATCTTGCCTTTTCTCGTGCATGCTTTGACTTTGGAGCCACCTTAAAAAATTCACAAAAAAATCACGGAAAATTCCAAAATCAAACTAAACTTGCTAAATTATCTTCTCAAAGATATTTTCACTAAATCCAAGCAATTTCTCAAGTTTTTCCTCAAATTTTCACCATGAATAGTGATTTTAAGATTTTCCAAAATGTACTCAAAATACATGGTGAAAATAAAAAAAAATATTACTTAGGAGTAGTGCTCATACCTCAAAGAATCCAAATCTGACAATTTTTGTTGAGATCGGCTCTTATATGATCCGCAATATGATGCCCTAGGCTCCTCTTTCGTGATAAACCGAACGTTGAAGACGATGGGGTTGTTTAAAAATAGTAATTTTCGGGTTTTTAACTATTGGGAACCAATTTTTGCGAACTGGCGCCTAAGCGCGAACCCTCGGCGCTTAGCTGTGAAATCTGGCGCTTAAGCGCCGACACTCTGGCGCTTAGCCGCCAGTACCCAAATATTCACAATTAAGGTATATGCACTTAATCACTTTGTTAATCACCCTCAATTACTCCAAAATAATTATTTCTCCCCACATAAATCTTCCAATATTCCAAGTCAAAATTTAATATCCATTGATTCCACACAAATTTCACACAAATTTCACACAAACACAAACTTATATTAAAACAAACATAACACTTAATACAATTCTAGAATTTCTATCCACACATAAAGGAAGAAATTCTCTAAAAACAAGAGACTTTAATCTCAAACTGAACAGTATAGATCTCTAGGATGTAACCATCACATCATCAGGCTTAGTTAATACTTAAATATAAACACTAAACACACCAAACATAACACACATGAACACTAAACATAACACATAAGAACACTAAACAAATAAGAACAAAGCACTCTTAATTCCATTTTTCATTAGGCAAATTATATTCAAGACCACTATTATTCTCATTTGACCCTTCTGGAATATAAATTTGATAGAACGGGCAATAATTGTTCATTCTTACATCTTCTTTTTCAATCCATTTGTTCTTCAGAAACATTGCCTTATCCGCTTCTTCCACGTACCTTGAATGTATGAATTGCATCTTGACTTGCCATCCCATGTGCTCCAACTGTAAGTTAGTTTCATTGATCTTTGCTTCCATTGAAGTCACTCAGGCTTCAATATTTGCAATCATTTCTGCAATCTCTTGAATACTAACAGCGTGAAATCCATTGAATAACTCTTTAGCACTATCACTAATGAACTTACTCTTGTCAGAATCTTGCTTCTTCTTCATCTCATTCTCCCAGGAAGACATGATGCACTCAAAACTCTCTGCTTAAGACTCAGAAATGAAAATAGAACTTGGGGCAAGTGCTTCTCTTAAATCAGGTCCTTTTTATAGACTTCTGAAGTGCTAAAATTGCCTCAAGACGTTTTAAAACTCCAAAATAACTTCCAAAACTACTCCCCCACGATCTAGGCTTCTAGAACCTCATTTTCATGTTTTTATAACTACGGCGCCTAAGCGCCAACCAGTCGGCGCGTAGCCACTGACCCGATATAAATATATGCATACTAATATCTTCTTCCCCGGCTAGGCGCCAAAAACTTGACCCGAAGTCCTCTGAAGATCAATGTACTAATTAATGCTTTCAATAATATATGTTATAAATAATAATGGCAGCTAGTGTATATAAATATAATTTTATGGAAAATATTTTACACACTAGGGGTACTACGCAAGTGTACGTATCATTTCAAGTAATATAGGACTTTGAAACAAAGACCCCAGTATCGTTCCCACGAGGAAAGAGTTAGATCTTTAAATATTTTTATTTTAAAGTATTTCTTTTATAATTAAAAATAAAATATCTTTAATTTACTAGATGCAATAATAAAGCGTAAATAAAATAATTGATGTAAATAGCAATAAGAAAGCAACTTTCTCCCTTTCAATTAATCCAAGATTTTCTAAGATAATGATAATATTCGTGGAGAATATAAATTTATGGTATTGTGCCAAATAGAAGTATTCATATTCTTTACCCTTTGATCCAGGTGCAGAGAACATTGGCTAGCCTATAGATCAGGTCCGGATGTATTGTTAGTAGAATGTGTTAATCTAGGCTCACACTACTAGATGTCCAAGGGTGGCTATAGTGGGCCCTACTAGTGACCCTTTCCTTTTCTATAAACCAAATCATTAGATTTTAGTCTGTCACTCTAAAAACTTATCAATTCTACGCCAAATATATAACATCTTCCTATTTATTTGCACTTCACCCTGAATAACCCGCACAAGGCCTTCGACTACCCAAGGATTCATGTGATATCTACAAGTTAAGAATTCATCTCCTTCTAGGTCTCAAAACTCTTCAACAGGTTTTAACAATTTAAATGTCCAATTTAAACAGTAAATCAAGAACTGGTATTAATATCATCACAATGTTTTAAAAATATATGATTTTTAATTCTCCGACGAATTTTGTATTATCTTATTTATCTTTTCATAATTGAAAGGAGAAAGTAAAGTGACTACTCAGAACACATTGAAATTAAATAACAAAACATAATAAAAAAACTTTGAATCAAAATAAAAATACTTATCTTTGATGTTTCTCCTACTGAACTTCTGATTCCTACTGACTCCACAGCGTAATGAACTACAGATGCACCAACTCTTTCAAACTCTAAATACAAATTCTAAAATAAACTCTCTAATTTATGAAGGAAAGTAAAAAGGTGGCCCTAATATTATCTCTCTTATTCTCTCTCTAGGTTGGACTCTAGATAAAGGGGTAGATGGGGTGTTTTTCTCTGAAGGAATATCCTCCTATTTATAGGATTCAAGGGTTGCCTCAAGGCAGCTCTTCAAAATGTGTCCACATTCAATGAATCTTCTAGAAGATGTGTCTGGCACCTAGGCGCCGGACACCGCGTCCAGTTCTTCGCACCTCTTCACTTTGGATCACACTGCTTTACGATTAAAACCGTTTTGAAGCGTCCAAATACAATGTATCACATGTCTTATAAACCAGGAACAACTTCCAATCTTCTAGAAGGTCCCATGTCCGCTCACACCGTCAAAATAACCGCCCAAAAGTCGTCAAAAAACTTAACAGTTTTCTGTATCGAGCTGGCGCTTAGGCGTCGGACTCTGGCGCCTAGGCGCCAGGCCAGTAATTTCGACACTTTTGCATTTTGGCTCTATTTTTGCTCCTTCTTGCTCCTTTTTGCTCCTTTTTCATATTTTTCTCCTTCTTGAACATTTTTGTATCATCTACATCCAAAAACACAAAAATACCTTTCATTAAAGCATAATATCCATAAAATTTTAGTAAAAATTAAGGCATAAAAATAGGTATTTTTTCCTTGGAACAAAATCTCCCAAACTTAAGCGTTACTTGTCCTCAAGTAACCCTTTTTACTATATAAAATGTATAACATTTGGAATATAAAGGTAAATATTTAAGACTTCTTATGATTTTTGATTTTATAAAGGCTTTAGTAAATCATTAACCAAATTTCACTAACTAAGTTTAATTTTAAAAATTTAAAGAATATTCTAACTACCAAATCATAGGACTTCAAAAATTTTTCATTCATTTCGAAAATAATTGTAGTTTATTATATTAAGATCACATAAATTATTCACAAGAAAAAGATCTTCATGAAATTCTTTTCTAATAAAAATACATGCATAAAAATTAAGTAATATATGTAATCAGTTTTCTTTTTATAAGTTAATTCAAGTGAAGCCAATTTTTGATTAGGCATTTCCTCAAGCTTCTCCTCTCTTTTTCTTTTTTTTTCTATCCCCAATTTTTTTTTAAGAAAGGATTACTGTATCTGGATAGCCTGTTAATGGTTTTGAACTTCACTATCCTTAACTTATATTTTCAAACTTATACATTTTCACTTAATTATTATAACATAAATAGATTTCAAAAAGAATTTCAATCTATTCTTCTTCGAGTTATAATTTTTGATTTCTTAATACTTCTAAAAGTCAATTATCTCTACTATGAATAGAAAAATTTCTTAATCATATTCTTCTTTAAGTTGAATAATTCTATTCTTAAAATCAATCAAAGTTATTAAAAAATTTTATTAAGTTCACTAAATTATTTATAATTTCAAAAATTTAAGTGATCTTAAATAGATTCTTCATTCCTCATATTATGTTAAAAAATTTTATTTTAAGAAAATATTAGTTCTTAAAGGACAAATAAAATTTAATTTGAATGTATTTTCCCTTTCCCCCAAACTTAAGTTTTGGTCTATCATGAATTTTTTTTTTTTAAAGTATGAGAGAAAGAAAAACATAATTAAAAGGAATTTTTATAAGTATGTAAAAAAAACATTCTAGAAAGAAAAATTTACTTCTACACATGCTTTTATAAATAATACTGAAATAATGAAGCAGGTATAAAAGTAAGCAGGCTCATTAGTAATTAAATTAAATGACTATACTACTTATAATAACAGAAATAGAACAACAATACTAACTATTAAATAGTATGTTGAAATAGAAATAAACATAAATTTATCCAAATTTCAATCTTAAACACAATACATTAAAAATACTCTAACAACAGTCTCAACATCAAACAATCCACACAAAGTACATAAACAAATCTAAACTAGCAAACAACAAACAACAATCAATACTAGCAAACAAATTAATCTAACAATAGACTTAGCACAACTCAGAGGTAAATCAGGCCACTAATCACTGTCTGTAGCCTCATCATCGTCATCATCACCAAAAGAAAACTCAACATGCTTAGGATCAACATATGGTGAGAAACTAGGAAAGGTAGGAAACTGAACATCATGCTCTCCCTTCAGGAATCTAACGAGAGCTTCATCATACTCAGCATCGTAACTACTCTTCCTTTGGGTTTACTCAGATAAATGATCAATTTTCTTATCAATAGAATCAACTCTGCAGTGATTTTGAAATAACTCATGTTGTTGCTCTATAAACTGATCATGCATCGATTCCCAAAAGCTAGATGGTGGCTCAGCAGTAGAAGTAGAAGGTCTGGAAGTGGAAGGTCTACCTGAAGTGTGTGCAGAAGTAGAAGGAGCGATCGATCTCTTCCCTCGAAGATGATCATATATACTAACACTCTCCTGCCCAATTGGCTTGGTAGACTTCAACTTCTCCTCAGAAATATCAGCAGTGACTCCATTGCTAACACATAAAGAATAGATCAAAGATGGGAATCCTGGCTCCATGTAAGTGCTCGGATCTAGCAAGTAGACTCCACGTAATCATAAATGATACTCGCCAACATCTATCGCCTTCCTCTCCCGAATGCAATAGTTCCGGATAGCTCTTTCTCCGGTAACTTCACTCGTGTGGTTGGAAGGTAGAAGTCTACCGTAAATAAAATAAAGCCAAGCCTTTGAAACACCATTTAGCTTAGAAGATTTGAAGTTTACCCGTTTTTCATTCTGGATCTTCTAGGCTCCAGTGCCGTCAGTCAAAAAAGCAATAATCATCTTAAGATCTCCCTCAGATGGAGATAATCCAGAATACTGGCACTCGATGGTAGGTGGCAGTCCATAAAACACATTGATCCTCTCCGGAGTAAATCCTACTCCAATACCTCTGACGAAGACTTCGTAGTCTTCTGCATCTAAAAGGTTAGCATAAAATTCATGAATGACTGGAATAACAACAAAAGCAGTGAAATAACAGAATCGTTGCCAGTTGTGCGCAACGATTGTGTTCTCGATCATTTCACCCGGATTGTAAAAGCTTCGCTCCGAGATAAACTTTCTCGACGTCGCAAATTCGTGATATCAAAAATGTACTGCCGCAGTCGCGAACTTGCTACTGTCAAAATTTTCTCGTTCCTTCCCTCGCTTAGATTTCGGTGCCATCTAAACGTGAAAGAAAACAAGAACAAATTTAGGAATCAAATATTTAAACTCCTTTTAAGTTTAAGAAACTTAAAATAAGTTTAAAAATCCAAATAGAATACTTAAATATCAAAAAAGTTTTTTAAAATTTCAATTTTAGCAAAACATAGGAAAAACTATGGTGAAAATCAAAAATAAATGGATTAGAGTGTAGATCTGACCTCGAGACAAAGAAATCAAGTGATTTCGCGCCCAAATACTTGATGTTTTGACCTCAAAATGGATCTATGAGGTGTATTTTCACGAAAATGGGGAAGAAGTTGAAGCTTAGGCGTCATCCATGGCTAATGGGGTTTATATGGTGTTTTTCGGGTAAGCAGGCCGAACTGGTGCTTAGGCGCCGAATTCTAGCGCCTAGGTGCCAGACTAGCCTTTCACAAAAATCACTCCAAAAATTTTATTTTCCACCAAAATTCATAAATTCAACTTCCAATTACTCATATTAGAGTAGGGCTTCAGTTTCTAACTTCCAAAACATTTTCCAAAAATTTTTTTTAAAATTAAATATTAAATCCACCAATCAAACACAAGGTTTAAATCATACTCCTCTAATTTCCATTTATAATCTTCAATATTAGCTCAATACACTTGAGATAAGTATAATATAATGATTCAAGTCCTGACACACAATCAAACAACACAATTTGAAAACAAATACAATACACATTGAACATGAAAGCAAATACACAAACAAACACAATCGATTCACTAAATTGATACAAAAACTCACTAGATAAATCATGATCTCACCAAATCTCTATCTAATTTCCATTATCTTGGCAAGGAAGATTGCTTGGCCAACTGGGGAAGAATACTAACGCTCTTGGAAAATCCGTAGCCATTTCTCGTCGATCCAATTGTTCTTCGCATACATCTCCACTTGAGCATCTTGATAAGCCGCTAGATGATAAAATTGAAGTTTCGCTTGCCATTCCAGATGTTCAATCTGATGATACATCTCATGGAGGCGATGTCCAATGCTTTTGAAATCCGCTTCAAATTTATCAAGACGACTAGAAATTTTCTCCAAACTTACAGCGATGAAACCATTGAAGTAGGGTTGAGGATCTTTTGGACCTTTGTCTCTAGCCTCTTTTCCAAGATTTCTCCTCTCCATTTCTTCAAAAATCCTCTCTAATTTCTCAAGAATGGAGTGTATGGGTCGAAATAATAATTGCATAGGGATTGGGGACAAAGATGGGTTAATTTAAAGGTGAAAATCGTGTGAAAAACTGAAAGTTTTCGATTTTTACACGACTCAATAACCGTGGCGCTTAGGCGCCAAATCTGCCGCCTAGGCGCCGGACCCATCGACACACAGCTTATTCTGGCGCTTAGGCGCCGAATTCTAGTGCCTAGGCACCGGAACCATGTTCGACTCCATTTTGCCTAACGTCAAATTTCAAGGTTTCGTTCTCCAAAAATAGGTAAATTATAATGATAAGATCAAAACAATCTCAATAACACAACTATAAATAATTTCAATGAAGGTTAACTTGATCTCCTTTTTACTCACATATGAAATGGAGTGATCCAAAGTCCAAACTTTATATACTTTAAGATAATTTTTAATTTTCTGAAGTTATATAAATTTAGTCAAGACCGAGGCATAACCATACATTAAAAATGTAAAAACACACTAAAAATAAAATCTATGGGTTGCCTCCCATTAAGCGCTTGGTTTAACATCGTCAGCTCGACCTAAGTAATTCTTTAATCAGGTTGACTTAATTCATAAGCCTCTTTATAAATCTTTTTAATGTCTCCCAAATAAGGCTTTAATCTTAATCCATTAACTTTAAAAATTTTTCCCATTTTGGAGTCTTTAATATCCACAGCTCCATATTAGTATACTTTTCTAATTATATATGGTCCTATCCATTTTTATCTCAATTTTCCAGGAAAAAGTCTTAAACGAGTATTAAATAGTAATACTTCTTGTCCAGGCTCAAATATTATTCCTGAAATCTTTTTATAATGTAATACCTTCATTTTCTATTTATAAATTTTTGCATTATCATATGATTCATTTCTTATTTCATCCATCTCATTTAATTGCAATAATCGTTTTTCTCCTGCAGCATTTAAATCAGAATTAAACTCCTTTATCGCCCATAAGATTTATGTTCAAATTCAACAGGTAAGTGATAGTGTTTTTCAAAAACTAATCAGTAAGGTGACATTCCGATTGGTGTCTTATAAGCTGTTCTATAAGCCCATAATGCAGAATCAAGTCTATCAACCCAATCAGTTCTTTTAGGATTAACAATCTTCTTTAAAATTCCTTTAATTTCTCTGTTTGATACTTCAGCCATTCCACTTGTTTGTGGGTGATATGCAGTTGCGATTTTATGTTTGATTCCAAATTTTTGCAGTAATGATTGAATTCTTATATTTCTAAAATGACTTCCACCATCTGTGATAATTACCTTAGGCATTCCAAATTTTGAAAAAATCATCTTCTTTAAAAATTTAGATACACTTTTGGAGTCACAGTTAGGCAAAGCTACAGCTTCAATCCACTTTGAAACATAATCTATTGCTAATAAAATATAAATTTTTTTAGATGATGGTACAAATGGTCCCATAAAGTCTAAACCCCGTATATCAAAAATTTCAACTTCCAATATACAGTTTAAAGGCATTTCATCATTCTTAGATATATTTCCCATTCTTCGACATCGATCACATGTTTTAACATAATGTCTCAAATCTCTGAATAAAGTAGGCCAATAAAATTCTGAATTTAAAATTTAAAATGTACTTTTATCTACTCCAAAGTGTCCTCCAAAATCGGAATGATGACATTTTGAATAATAGCAAAAGTTTCTTCATAAGGTACGCATCTTCGAATTAGAGAATCTCTTCCTAATTTTAAATAAATGAGGATCTTCCCAAATATAATATTTAGCATCATTTTTAAATTTCTTAATAAACTTTTCATCCAATCCATAAGGTAGAATATTGCTAACTAAATAGTTAACTATATCCGCATACTAATGTGTTTGGTATCCTTGAATAACATATAAATGTTCATCGGAAATTTCTCTTTTATGTTTTCTTCGCAATAACATCATTCTTAATTCTAGATAAATGATCAGCAATTTGGTTGTCCGTTCCTTTTCTATCCACTATCTAAAAATCAAATTCTTGTAGAAGTAAAACCCATCTTATTAGTCTAGGTTTAGCAACCTTTTTTGACATTAGATATTTAATAGTGGAATGATCAGTATGAACTATGCATTTAGTACCAAGAAGATAAGGTCTAAAATTATCAAAAATGTATACTATAGCTAGAAGCTCTTTCTCAGTAGTAGTGTAGTTTCTTTGAGTTTCAGTAAGAGTTTTACTAGCATAATATATATCTTTGAAAATTTTCTCATATTTTTGTCCCAATACAGCTCCAATTGCAAAATCACCTGCATCATACATTAATTCAAAAGATTTATTCCAATTAGGTGCAACAATGATAGGTGCAGTTATTAATTTTTCTTTTAAAATATTAAAAGCATTAACACAGTCTTTGTTAAATTCAAATTTATCATCTTTTTCCAATAAATGACAAAGAGGTTTAGGAATTTTAGAAAAATCCTTTATATATCTTCTATAAAATCCAGCATGTCCTAGAAAACTTCTCACATCAGTAACAGTAGTAGGTGATTGTTATTCAGCAATAATTTTCAATTTTGCTTAATCTACTTCCATCCCTTTTTGTGAAATCTTGTGACCAAGTACGATGTCTTCTGTGACCATGAATTGACATTTTTCCCAGTTAAGAACTAAGTTGGTTTCTTCACATCTTTTCAAAATTTTGGAAATATTTTCCAAAGAAGATTCAAAAGAAGTTCCAAAAACTGAAAAATCGTCCATGAATATTTCAATTCCTTTGTCAATCAAATCACAAAATATTGACATCATACATCTTTGAAAAGTTGCAGGTGCATTACATAAACCAAAAGGCATTCTTCTAAAGGCAAATGTTCCATAAGGACTTGTAAATGTTGTTTTCTCTTGGTCCTCAGGAGTGACAGGTAATTGATGATAACCAGAATATCCATCCAGAAAACAGAAATATGAGTGTCCAGCTAATTTATCAAGCATTTGATCCAAGAATGGTAAAGGAAAATGATCCTTTCTAGTGATGTCATTTAATTTCCTATAATCAATGCAAATTCGTCATCCAGTAACTTGTCTTGTAGGAATTAGTTCATTTTTATCATTGACAATGACAGTTACTCCTCCTTTCTTTGGAACACAATGAATAGGACTTACCCATTGGCTATCCGAAAAAGGATAAATAATACCAGCATCTAACTATTTAACAATTTCTTTTATAACAACCTCTTTCATGATAGAATTTAATCTTCTTTGTGGTTCAATAGTAGGTTTAGAATTTTCTTCCATTAAAATTCTATGCATACAAATGGACGGGCTTATTCCTCTTATGTCAGCAATTGTCCAACCAAATGCTTTCTTATAATTCTTTAACACTCCTATCAATTTTTCTTCTTGATCTTTACTTAGCTCAGAAGAAGTAATAACATGTAAAGTTAATGAAATTCCCAGAAATGCATACTTTAAATGTGAAGGTAACATTTTTAATTCCTGTTCAGGGGCTTTTTTAATTGAGGGTAAAAGTATATCATTTTGAGTTATGTCCGAAGTTTCCCTATTATCTTTAATATAATGAGTTTCTTCTTCTTTTAGTTCTTCATCTTCATCGGTTAATAATTCAAATTTTTCTTCAAAAATGACTTTACATTTTTCTTGATAATGTTTCTCAATTAAATAATCAATTATATCCATTCGATAACATTTTTCTTTTTCAGGGTACTTCATTGATTTAAGGACATTAAATTTAATCTCTTGATCATTAACTCTCATGGTTAATTCTCCTTTTTGCTCATCAATCATAGCTCTTCCGGTCGCTAGAAAAGGTCTCCCTAAAATAATAGGTATTTCTTTATCTTCTTCCATATCAAGTACAATGAAATCTACAGGGGAAGATAAATTTATCTACTTTAACAAGAACATCCTCTATAACTCCTTTAGGGTAAGTGATAGATCTATCAGCTAACTGAAGGGTTACAGTGGTGGGAGTAATCTCTCCTAAATTCAACATTCAAAAAAAAAAAAATGGCATGAGATTAATACTTGCTCCTAAATCGCATAAAGCTTTTCCACCAAACTTTTCTCCAATAGCACAAGGTATAGTAAAACTTCCAGGATCTTTATGTTTTTGAGGTAATTTCTTTTGAATTATTGTACTACATTCTTCACTTAATGCAACAGTTTCAAAAGCTTCAAATCTTCATTTCTTTCTTAAAATATCCTTCATAAATTTTGCATAAGTTGGCATCTGTTCCAAAGCTTCAGCAAAAGGTATGTTTCTAGTAAGTTTCTTATAAATTTCAAAGAACTTAGAAAATTGATGATGAAGCTTCTGTTGTTTAAGTCTTTGAGGGAAAGGTGGTGGTGGTGTTGACCTCATTTTTGATGAGGTCTTCTCTCCTTCTTTTTAGTACTTAGGATCTAGCTTTAGGCTTTTCCTTTGACTATCCTAGAGGATTAGAATTGGGACCCACCACTTAGAAATTCAAACCACTTCTTAACTCCCTACAAACTCCACAAACTTGATTGTAGACCCCTAATCACCTAGAGGGTTGAGATCAAATGTGGAAGTTTAAAGGATGAGTTCCTATGGACTCTTCGGCCTTAGGACTCGCCCAGGTGGCTCTGGTCTCAGTGAAGGGGCTGACTTACACACACATTACACCTATACACTACACTTTCACACACCTCCTAAAACCACACCCATACCCAACTTGACCTCCCGACTCATGAAGGTGGTTCACATGGATGGTCCTTAACCCCTAAGCCCTCGGCTAAGAGGGTTAGGAACAACATAGTGGATGCCTCAAATGAGTCCCTTTTATGGCTCATGTGGGCTTGATATGGCTTCATGGCTCAACAAAAATGATTTCATTCCACTTACATTCACCCAATCTTCAATTTTCCAAATTTTCAATTTTCGACCCCCGGACCCTACACCCGCCAAGCCTACCAAATGCTCTCGAAATCGCCCAAAATTCCAAAATCACCTAAACTACCCAAAATCCCCAAAAACATTCCTAAACATTTCCTCACCACTCAAATTGATCATCCATACCCAAAAACACCAAAAATTCCAAAAATACCTCCCAATACCCTCCAAATACCCAAAATACCCCTCTTAGCCAAAAAATCCAAAAATTCAGAAAATTCACAGAAAATTCTAGAAAATCCCAAATATTCCTAATTTCATTTTGTTCAACTACACCATGGGCCAATTTTGTCAATTTACCCCACTTTTATCAAAACCCCCAACTTGACCCATTTTAACCCAAAATGAACCCAATGTCAAACCAAACCTACCCAATTGACTCAAATTCTGGTCCAATTCAATTCTAAACTTCAATTCAACATCCCCAACACCAATCTAGACCAAATCCAAGCTCAATTTGATTGACATTTGGATCCAATTTCACTTTTGGCCTTAAAGCCCAATTTGGACCCATGACCCAAACTTAGCCCAAACTCACCCAATTCAACTCCAATTAACCCCAAATCTTTTCTAAACCTTCCTTAACATCCCAATAAACAAAAAAATAACATGATTTGCCCAAGATTTTGACCCAAACCCCACTCAAATTCAACCCAAAATCAAGAGGCCCAATTTTGACCTAAACCTAAACCTAGCCCAAATAGACCCAAACCCCAAAATCAAAACCCACCCAAAGTCAAAATCTCTTTGCAACACTCCCACAAAAATTTCCCAACATTTATTTTACATCAATTTCAACCCTAGCCCAACATTGGCCCAAGTTAGCCCAATTTGACCTACATTGGCCCACTTATTAAATAAACCCAAATTCAACCCAATGTCAACCCAAACCACCTTAAATCTATTTCAAATTACTCAAGAAACATCCCTAAACCAAAACCAACAATTTTTTTGGCCCAAACTTTTACAAAGATTCTCATCCATGAACACATTCTTAAACTTAAAAGCCCACTTCCCTTAAACCTTCCTAAAAGCCCATTTCCTTCAAAATTCAAAAGCCCAAATCATCCTAAAGCCCACATGACACTTCCCCTCATCATCCATTTGATCAAAATCACCCCTAAGTTTCAAAATCATCAATTAAACCATTCCAAATCAAGCCACATGTCAAATTACCCCCTAAATGTCAAATATTTCTAAAACCCTTTTTCATGAAACAAGTCAACCTTTTTTCAAGCCAAATGCAAGCCACATGCAAGCCTTAGACAAGCCACATGAAGCCATGGGGGTTTGACTTGTCACCAAGCCATTAATGGCAAGTGGAGGGAGTCCTTTCCTAAGCCTTCCTTAAGCCATTTTAACCTCTTTAATGCAACACTATAACCCAAAATTAACTTAAACTATTTGGATAGAGACCACACCATCCTCTCTCGCCGACCTAACCGATCCTCTCAGCCCAAAATCGTGGCCATGGGGAGGTGCACCCAACCCAAACCAATGGGTTGACCAAATTGAAGCCAAAATGACCCCTTCCCCATTCCATTTTAATTCAGCCCCTTTACACATGGCAATTGCCAATTGCTTGCACCAAGTCCCAGCCCTGACCCACCTGACCTTGAGGGTGACCCATGCTCGGCCGGCCAGCCACCTGCCGCCGGAAAACACCATGCCCGAAACCTCGGGAGAGGCCAAGCTTTGAAATTCCATCCCGCCGAGCCGCCCCACTCCAAATGGCCATTACAGACTGTTCTTCTCCTCACCTAAGCAACTGATCCCAGCCTCAACTCCCCTCGGGAGGCCCTCCAACCTCTCCTATTTAAACCCCTCACCCTCTCGGCCAAAGGAGGTGCCGAACCGCACCATACCAAAACTCGCCAAAATCACTCCTCACTCCCTCCGTACTTAGAGCAATTGATCCCCACCGTCCTCCCGCTCTAATCCCCATCGCTCGAGCTCAATTTCGAGCTCAATTCTCGAGCCGAACAGGACACTCCCGAATCTTCCACCAAAATCAAATTAAACTCACCTACACCTTCACCGTGCCAAGAGAAGAAGTTTTCTAGTGAAAGCCCCCTCTCCAGTGTCACCCAGCTTGTTCCGGACTCCAAAGGTTGTGATCACCTTGGTGGAAATCACACCTAGTGCAATTCACCACATCCCAGTGCTTCAACCCTAGCCTCCTGCAGCTCCAACGAACGTGCCGAGCATCTCCGATCGAGGCTTCACCTCTCGCAGCTAAGGTATGGATCAATTCTTCATCCCGAGCTTCTAAACATTCTCCATTTCAAATGAGTCAATTTCAATAAACATTAGCCGTATAGATGTGTTCGTCTCTTCAAGACGAATCCATAGAGTATAAGAACATAAAAATCCATGGAGAATCGAGTGAGATCTTAGGGCTAGAAGGTGGACGGTTCTCGTGTTAGGAGGCTTGGGGACGATGAACGGATGCCGTTCATTTAATACACGCGCGGACGGACGGCTCGGATGGCATCGGACGAGGAGATGATACATGAACCGCGGGCCGCGCGGCGGCTGAGTCGAAGGCGGCGTCAAATGGGAGCGCGCCGCGTGTGCATTCGGAGTCGCCGAGGCTGACGCGGCGCCGCGTCACTTAAGTAGAAAATTAGGGATTTTCTTAATTTATTTAATTCCCCGAACTTTGAAAATTCATATCTTTGTGTAGAAAAATCACTAAAAATAAAATAAAAATACCCTCTCGCTCAAGTGAATGGAGGAGAATAATGTGGAAAAGAAATTAATTAATTTTGTCTAGTATTTTAATTTTAATTAATTATTTACTCCCCGCATTGTTTTAATTCTCCATGCATTCATACAATTCACCATGGCATGAGACCATAGGAGTTTTAAGCCTCTGAACTTTGGAACATTCCCCGAATTTTCCAAGGTCGTAGGCCACCTCTCGTGAAAAGTTATTGATTTTTCAAATGCATGTTGCTGTTTTGAGTATTTTAATTCGAAAAATTAGCATGTTGTGAAATAAATTCTAGGAATATTTGGTGATGTTCCTTATGACCAGAGAACCCTAGGAAAAATAGGACTTGAGTTAGTTCACTCAGATTAACCCTAATTGTCCTAAATACCCAAAATTGGACTTTAATTAATTAGAGTTAACCATAGATCAAATTGACTTGAAATCAATTCTCCACTGACCTTTAGGATCAGAGGAATCCACCATAAAAATTTCAAGTCAATCGGACTCTGGTTAGCCCTACTAAATGGGTCGATTAAGCCATTTAGTCATTTTAAACTTTAAAAATTCATAACTTTCAAAATACCTTTCAAAAATTCACCAAATTGGTTTTGGAGCCTCTCTGATATCAGAGGAATTTAAGAAAATTAAAATTTCAATTTTCTAAAAAAGTTGATTTTTCATCATTATTTTAATATTTTAATAATTAAAAATAATAAAAATCATAAAAATAATAAAATTCACCAAAATGTCATATTTTGAAATATAATCACTTAGGAACAAAACCCATATTTTTCTTAGGTCTATTTAATGAGATATTAAATTTTAAAGCCTTAGGGTAATTTTAAAATTAAAAAAATGTATTTTCTAGCATTTTCACTAAAATAATTATAATAAATCAAAAAAAAATTAGAAAATTGTAAAATTTGGTTCTCTGGAATCCTTGATATTAGAGAGAATTTTAAAAATTATAAAATTCATTTTTCAACTTATATTTTATTTTTAAATTAATTAATACTCCGTAACTTAAAATAATTCTAATAAATAAAATATAATTCAAAAATCACAAAAATTGGTCCAAGTGGTCCTCTGGTCATTAGGAATGTCCCATAATTTTCTTAAGGACAGAAACTTTCCCTTGGTCATATTATTAAATTTTCCTTGGAAATCCTTATTTTCCACCAAAAATAATTATATAAATAAATTAAATACAGTAAAAATCACATTTTCTCCTCTAATGTCTTTATTGACATATGAGTGAAGTAACATAAAAATTTCAAGTTCATTTGAGCTCAATTTAGTGAGTTATGAAATTATTAGGCTTGAAGGGCAAAATGGTAATTAAAATCTTAACCCTTTAATTAAGACTTTAGGCTTAATGAAATTAATAGAGCAAAATATTTGATTTTAATTTGATTTGGATGATTGAAATTTAGATAATTAAGGGGTAGAAACCTACTAAACAATTTAAAAAAATTGAAATAAACCTTAATTAAATAATTAGTTAAATTTGGAAGAATAATAAAGTTGGAATTATTAAAATAAGGATATTATTAGGAAGAGATTTGTTCTTTAATTTAAAAATCCCTAAATTAATCATCCCAATAATATTTAATTCCTAATTAAAATGATAATTCAAGTTTAAGATTTAAAATGCTAAAAGGCTTAATCATTAAATTAAATTAAAGTTAAATTATTTAAAACAAATCCCTTTAAAATTAAAAAATTAAATTAAAAATTAAATTAAATTAAATTAAATTAAATTAAATTAAAAATTAAATTAAATTAAAATTAAATTAAATCATATTAAATTAAATTAAATTAAATTAAATTAAATTAAATTAAATTAAATTAAATTAAATTAAATTAAATCAAATTAGATCAAATCAAATTAAATTAAATTAAGCTAAATCATATTTCATTAAATTAACTTAAGTTAAATTAAATTAAATTAAACCACATTAAATTAAATTAAATTAAATTAAATTAAATTAAATTAAATTAAATATAAAGACATAAAGAATTCAAAATAAATCTAAAACAATTTAACACTATTCCAAACTTAAATCCATTAACTAAAATTAAATCACAACCCACTCAACATCCATTTGCCCTCGAAAGCTCATGATGTCATAACTCTTAAAAGGAGTGTTAAAAGAAGTGTTACTTCACTCATAGTGATATTCAAATGTCCTAGTTCACCGAGCAAGACAACAAAACTTAAACTCTCGGACGATTAATTCATTTGTGTAATTAAATTCATTTCGACTTAAAACAATCCTAGAAATATCGAAAAGATGTTTAAGATTCGTCTTGAAGCACTTCCTCAATATGATAGGATATTTATAAGAACAATCGAACTTAGTTGTTCTTCGATGAAGAAAATCGTCCTCAAACTAAAATACAAGAATCTCAGTACGTCATAGGAAATGACTAGCTATAGGATTAGAACTTGGTAGAAAACCATAACCTTTCCCTTAGCTTTACCTAGAACTTACTTTAAATGCTTAAATATTCTAACCGTGTTTTAAGTGCACTTGGGATGACGGGAAGACCCTCCAGTGTACGCTTTTATTTTATTGCGATTTACTCTATCGCAACTTATTTAATCGCATCGCACTTACTTTTCTTGCATGATAAACAACAGTTGCATGAAAACCTACACCTTTAGGACGTAAAACCAAAACCGAAACCCATAACTAAATTAAAAGACACTACAAGATAAAATTCACCGCCACAACATTCAAAATATAAAACAACTCAAAATTTAATCACAAACAGAGCAACAAAACTACAACTACAACTAAATTAAAACGTCTCATTGAATGATCGGGAATACCTCGGATGATGTAACCCACGTGTTGCTAACGGGATTTCCCACTGGTCTAAATGAAAGTGCGGAACTCATTTAGTCGAGTTTAGCAAATTCATCCGGACTAAGTGAATTCGATGAAAATAACTGGTGTCGGGATGACGGAACCGTGGGATCTTAATCGGCTCCGTTTAATCAACTTTAAGACCTCGTTTTAATTAAAATATTAAAGACACATGGAAATGAAGACTTTCTCTAAAACCTAACACTTCTCTCATCTCCCGATTTATGACTTCTAAAACTAAACCTCTCGCAACAACAAGGAGCTCGGAGCATGGTGGGCAAAGCACGCGTCCATCGTCGTCCAGACTAAACAACAAGCCGAAGATTCTAGCATCGTCAGCTCTTCGTTAGCATTTGAATGATCATATCATGTAAATTAAGCCCTAACCGGTCTTAGGATTTCCGAGGTAGTCGTCCGATACGATATAAACCCTCACATCTTCGAGGCTATTTCGTATGATTTTATCATACGAATATAAGTCCTAACTAATTAAAATCGTGAGATCAAAATACTAAATGAACATTAGGACCTTCCTAAATTCAAGCCAAACAATAGGATAGTCGGGAAATTACCAAAGTTCGCTTTGGATCCGTGATTTCTCCTACCCTTCTTCCTTTCGGACTCCTAAAATAAAATGTTCCAAATTCGATCCATTCCCTATCGAAATTCCAAAATTCAATCCTCGAAAACTTAAACTTTGAAATTTTCGAGAGCGTAACTACCGATTATTATCGAGAGTTTTCTTAGGTGATTTCCGTCACTTAAGATGTAATTAACTATAGGGCTTGCCTTTATAGGGAACTTTAAGAACCTGTGTAATATAAACCCCGTTTAATGTTTTCATATTAAACAGTGGAATTTGTCGGCTTATAAAATTGGTTCGTAGACCAAACGGATGTCACAAATCTTCTAGTTTATTTAATCGAGCCCCATCATCAAACAATGTGTCCATTCTTCGGATAGTGTACATGGTTTGTGATGCGGTGCTCGTTTATATAAACTATTCTGGATGTGAGATCAGCTTGATTTCATATCTTAAAATTTTCAAATTTAAAATTATTTTCAAAATCAAATATTACTTTTTCAAACTATTTATTTAAATTAAACCTAAAGTAAGCCGCACAATTTCTGTAGGCGACCTCTTTTCAAAACAAAACACATAAATTAAAAAATATGCCGACAATTTCTCGGCGACTCACGTGGGAATAGTTCCTCTCTCCATTTTGATCAAATAGTTTCGTTTTCAAAAATCGGTAGTGTATCCATGTCCCTAATGGATTAAACTACCCTTCTTTCCGTTGGAATACTATGTTCATTTCTACCTCGAATGAGTATAGCCAACATTCTCTCGGATCTAGGAGCCATCGCTTGGACATCCCTAAACAGAGAGGTTCCGAGATCCTTTTACCTCATTTCGAGGTGGGGTGGACCCCCAATAGGTGTTAGTTTAGGAGTGATCCTTCGAGTCGAGAAGTCTCGCATAAGACTTTCTTTTCCTTTCTAATTCGAATCAAATTCATTACCTTCTCTACACCTTCGAACATTCCGTTCTAAATAAACAAACCCTCTAATGAATGACTCTTTTAATAAATATACATGAACAAGAATGTGTTCGGAATCTTTTCGATTCCTTTCTTTTCGTCCCGATGAGAAGAAGCATAACTCGGGACCGACAATCGAATCTACCTTGCGTAAATGGAAGCCCCAAAACTCGATTTTCTCCTTCACCAATGGACTCGGACTTCGCCGTTTACAAGGATGAGCCGCCCGACAATGGGATCATCCGGTTTGGACAAGGATTCGAGAACACAAATGTCAAGATCGCCGACGTTACCCTTTTCGCACTAATGGACAAAGTGTCGAAGCCGAGAAACCCATGATCGAGTTCAACCTTAAATCAACTCAAGAATTTCCTCCTCCGCAAAGGGTTCCAACTCGAGAGGAGTACCGTTGTCCATGTAATGACCGTTATCTCTACCCCCACCTGGTCTGAGTCGTCTCCGCACTCGCCCCGCTCCCGCCAAACCGAAGGGGAAGGAAGTTCAAATTTGTAACGAGCATGTTACCGTGGAGGGTACGGATTTCCGTGCAAGACCTTCCGTTTTTGAAATTGGGTCCAGCTCAAGGGTTCCACCCCTAACACGGACTCGGAGGAGAAACAGAGGCGGTGAAGATCGCCGTGAAGCGCCGTAGCCGCCGAAGTCGCTTTCCTAGAAGAAATTCCCGAGTACACACCACTACCCGAATACATACAATTGTCCGAGTATACACCCTTTGGAAGGGAGCGCATTCCATCCCCTTTCCGCCGCAATCGACGAGGAAAATGTCCGCAGATTGCTTCTACGTTACCTCGACCCGCATACTATAGCGACAATAGAAAGAAGAGGGCTAGTGGTTACACCACTTGCCCGATTGACGCATCGTGATCGAAAAGTTAGCGAAGAAGGAAAGATGCCCCGTGTCGGAAATTTTAAGAAGGATAGGGCGCGTGCCGCCCAAATCTCGTCTCGGGCCGCGAGTAGAATCCGCTATCGCCGCAGAAGAACCAAATAAGAAAATGAAGGCTAGCCCACTCGTTGTTGTTTCAGGTTTACGTATCGTGGAGGATACCACCTTCCAAAGCATTCGACCGACGCACCATCCGGTCCTGAGCCTTCGTCGCTAGAAGGATGGTATGGCATCCCACTACCGCCGCTAAGACCGAAACAACGACTCGAAAAGGAAAGTCTCGTCGTGAGACTCGAGTCCGAGGAAAGTGATACCGCAAGAAAGGGAACTCATGAGAAAGAAACTCGACAATTATCACATGACACCTGCAAAGATATACAGAAAAGGCCATTAGAAGACGCTATGGAAAAGTTAAGAACTGATATTCGTCGACTAGGAAGGGAAAGAGAAGAGAAATTCGGAGATGAAGTTGACTCGTCAGAGTTCATGGATGATGAGTATGCAGAAATTAACATGTTAGAAACACGAGCTTCGTCGCCTTCGCAAGGTGCTCCCGCGAACTCGCGTAAAGAGAGGAGCCTAAGTAATGAGGAGGCGAGCTTCAAGAGAAAGATGATACGATCGCCCAGATGGCAAAAAGGATGGAAGAAATGGCTATAGCCCTAGCCACTCTCCGCAGTCAAGTTCAACCCCAAAGAGAAACACCCCCAGAAGTCATTCACATTGTAGACGGAGGAAAGGAGATTACATCCGTCAACGGGGACGATCAATTAAAGAAGGATACAACACAAAGTATGATTCCGGAAAAGGATATCAAGAACTTGGTGGAACAACAGGTGCGAGAAGCCTTGGCACAATCAAAGAGCGGGACATCCATTCGGACGGGTAGACCTTACCCCGAAGAATTCGACGCCGTCCAATATCCGAAAGGCTTTGTACCACCTCTCGTTCAAGACCTTCGATGGAACCGGAAACCCTCGGCAAGATGTTGCACATTTTCGTGCCGCTTGTTGCAATGCCGGCGGAAGTGATGCTTTACTCTTCCGACAATTTGTCGCGCACTCGTCGTGGATCGCCTTTGATTGGTATGCGGAATTACCAAACGGTTCGATGAAGACATTTTCGAATTAGAGAACCTCTTCATCAAGCGATTTCGTCGGAGCTCAGCACCACATCACTATAGATGATTTAGTGGTAGAAAAGCGTAAGCCGAACGAAACTTTGGTGGACTACATACTTCGATGGAGGAACCTAAGTATGAAGTGTGAGCCACGATTACAAGAACAAGATGCAATTGGCATTTTACTAAAAAGCATCCATGGCCCGATAAGACTTCTCCTCAAGGGATTTACTATTAAGACTTTCGAGAAGTTGTTAAGCAAGGCCGGAAGCTTGCAAGAGGAGGCGAAGCAATCGAGTTTCACCGATAAAACAGTACAAACGAAGCCCGTGAAAACTTTTGAAAAGAAGTCCGGATCGTCGCAGCGAGCCGATAAAGGCAAGCAACCGATACAAATATCGTCGAACGGCCGCAAAGAAACTCAACAAAATTACCAGCGAACCCCGACCCAGCCTATCAATCATCTCAACAATATGAACAACCGCCTCGTCCACAACGTACTTTTAGGGAGTTCCCGAGCAGTGGAATATCCATTCAAGAATGAGGCAAGGCCGAAAATGTTCCGTGCACCCTAATGAAGACTCCGCATTTCCAACCGCCGTAGCCTAAAAGCACTCGAAGAAGTCGACAAGAAAGGTGATCCCAACTTTCGCCCTTACCACCGGGATGCTTGGACACAAGATAGAAGATTGTATTACCTTCAAAAGTTGGCTCAACGACAATCTTCGAAAGGGAATATAACGATCCCGAAAGAATACATGAAGGAACCCCGTGAAAGGAGGTTCCGTCAATGTTATCTCGACGGATTTCATTGTTCCGATAGATCCCTATGCGACTGATGATGGATGGACTACCGCTTGGACAAAGTCTTCGAAGAAGGTTTTGGATCGCATCCAAACCGCTTCGGTGCGAGCTTCAATTCAAAGTTCGAAACCGTCATGCCGGCGCTATCACTTGCGATAGAAGAACCACCTCAACAAGAGACAATCGAAGAAAAGAAGAAAATCGACGAAGAAGAGAAGACCAAGGCACCTAAGGCTGGACTAGGGGCCGCTTATCCTAGGATAGTTGTTTCCGATTCGGGGAGAAATCCCTCGAACCTCCGACTCGTATGATTATCTCGCCCACTCCGTGGGATCTTATAATGATGAGGGTTATGGCGTTGGCTACGTTTCGACCGTTTCTAACGATTACGTAACTAGCGACGATCGACCTAATCCGACGTCGATTCCGATACAAATAACAATTCTCAAATCATACACAATCTCGACGATCACAATGATGAAGAAGACATCCACCGTAAAGGCTACGAGAGTTCAACAAGCAACGAATCTATTTGCGAATTTCGAGGAACTCCAATCACAATGAAGTTAGAGCCTTCGTACTCCGAAGCTAATCTCGAAGAACTTGTCATTCCAATTCGAGAAGAGACACCAAGAAACTCAATGATAAACTTAGAAGAAATCACAGAAGTCAACTTAAGAAGTGGAAGAGTTCTACCTCCGAGAATGGGTCCAAAGGACAAAGGAAAGCGTGTGGTTGTTCAGTGAAGAACCAACCCCGCAGAAGAAATACCCATTCGAGAAGAAAACGAGGCACATGAAAACAAAGTGGATTACAACGTGCTAGCCCATCTTAGGAAACTACTAGCACAACCGAGCATCTACGACGCTCTCATCTTATCAAAGGAGATGAGAGAAGCTCGATCAAGGCCTTACTCGATCCGTAAATTTGCTTAGCTCAAATGGCCGGAGAGTCCTTAGATGAGGTTTCGCTCGTTAAAGGAACAACGAGGTGTTACCTTCACGGACGACGACCTATTACTTGGGACAGCAGTACCACAACCGACCATCGTACATTTCAGCTTACAATCGGGAAGTTTACGCTCTCCGCAGTATTGGTGGATCCAGGAGCATCAATCAATATAATGAATCTTCGAACGCTAGCATACTTGGAAATCGATGCTCGCGAGCTCGAAGCGGACAAAATGTTATTAAGAGGATTCAACCAGTAAAGGAGAAAGAGCCCTCGCTCAATAACACCGTCTAATGAAGACCGGTGACTTAGCAAAGACAACCGCGAAATTTCACATAATTGATTCGTAAACGTCATTCAACGCTCTATCGGGCCGACCGTGGATACATGAAAACAGGATGGTACCATCATCTCTACATCAATGCATTAAATACTACGATGGAGGGGAACAGAGGTATTAAAGGTGACTTACAACCGTTCTCCGTACATGAAATCGGAATCCATGAAGATGCAGCTTATTATGCACCTCCGAAGAAAATAAGTCTTCTCCAGCAGATACCATAACAAATGAAGCAAAGGAAATTTGGGACAACGAAGAACTCGAAGTTCTAGTCCAACAGCCACTCACCACTCCCTTACGGCGAGATGGTGAAGGTTTCTCCACAACTCGCATCCGAGGTCGAGGCCGGGACGAGGTCGTGGCGGAGACGTTAGGACGATCGGACGTGAGGAAACCAGCCATCAATGTCGATCGGGAAGATAGTTCTCGAAGAAGAAAAAGAAATCAAACAAGAAGCAGCTGACAATAAGCTCGAAGAAGCCGCAATTCGAATCCCTCTCGAAGATGAAAGAAACGAAGAATATAAATCGATGTACGAGAAGATTAACCACTATGTACATACTATGACCCCGACCCCGATCCATTCTAATAAGATCGAGGGTATGGAGGTCAAAGAGGTACGTAGCGGTGGTGCAAAGCCCATCAAATTCTACCGTGGTGCTCCTTCCTCCAAAACCGAAAATAATGTACACTCAAGATGCTACTTCATCGAATTAATGGAATCGCCTTTCGAGTGGTACTCTCCCGTGTTCAAAATTTAATTCAGCCGTGGTTTCTTACCTCGACAATGGACAAAAGGTCAATCACAACATTTTGAAAAATTATGGAATAACTCCGGTCGTCCACCCAACTCAAAACATGGTCTCGGATTCGGCACAGTGGGATCAGTTAACGATACTGAATTTTGCTTGGTTGTCACCTGCGAGTCTAATGAAAACTGCAGAAGAACTCGAAGATTTGCAAACTGGAAAAGCTCCACCAAAATTCGAAGAAGAGATCAAATCTACGATAGATGAGTTTACGGAAGTTAACTTAGGTACTAGCGAAGAACCTAGACCTACCTTTGTTAGCTCCTTACTCAATAAAGAAGACTCCGAAGAAATAATCAAATTATTAATGGAATTTAAAGATCGTTTTGCTTGGAGCTACGATGAGATGCCGTGTTTAGCTCCGTAGGTCGCAATCCATAAGCTAGGGGTGGATCCCCGCTTCGGTTCCGACCGTACAAGGTCCCGTAAGAATGCGTCTAGAAATCGAACAACAAGTCGTAGCCGAAGTTAAAAAGCTAATAGACGCTAAATTTGTCCGTGAAGAACAATACCCGACTTGGTTAGCCAACGTGGTACCAGACGAGAAGAAGAATGGTCGATCGAATTTGTGTGGATTTCGCAGATTTAAACAAGGCATGTCCGAAAGATGAATTCCTCTACCGATCCTGCAATTAATGATCGACATTGCTTCAACACATGAAATATTCTCATTCATGGATGGATCTTCGTGATACAACCGGATAAAAATGGCTCCGTAAGATGAAAAACTTACAAAGCATTCGTAACGCCGATCGGGTATATTGCTACACAAAGTTGATGCCATTCGGACCGAAGAACGCAGGAGCAACCTACCGTAGAGCAATGACAAGAATTTTTGATGATCTCATCCACAATCAAGTCGAATGTTACGTGGACGATGTGGTCATCAAAAGCAAAGTAAAGGAAAACCACTCGTATGATTCGAGAATTGTTTTCGAACGATTAAGACAATTTAACCTTAAGATGAATCCCTTAAAATGCGCCTTCGGCGTCACCTCCGGAAATTCTTAGGATTCGTTGTCCGACATCGCGGAATTGAAATCGACCCGGAAAAGATTAAAGCTATCTTAGAAATGTCACCTCCCGTAACCTTAAAACAACTACGATCTTTTCAAGGGAAGCCGGCATATCTTCGACGCTTTATCTCAAACTTGTCGTAGGTGTCGACCTTTCTCGGCACTAGTTAAAAAGGACGCCAAATTTATTCGGGAAGAGAAATGCCGTAGGGCCTTCGAGGACATTAAACAATATTTAATGACACCTCCCGTCTTAACAGTCTCGAGCCTCGTGTAGATCGCTAATACATTATACCGCGGCCTTAGACGACTCTCTCGAGCCCCGTTAGCCTGTGTCAATGATGAGGGTAAAGAAAATGCTCTTTACTACCTAAGCCGTCGTTTATCGCCGACGGAAATAAGGTATCCCGCAATCGAAAAGCACCGTTCGGCCCCGATCTTCGCCGCTCAAAAACTCGTGCATTACATGCTTTCTCATAAGGTCAACTCCGATCTCGAAATTTAATCCGTTGCAATACTCGATGACCCGTCCAACGCTTCCCGCAGACTTGCCGATGGTCAATGATATTATTGCAATTCGATATAACTTTCGTGCCTCTTCGTGCCGTAAAGGGACAAGTCTTAGCGTACTTCCTCGCAACGACACCCTTTACCGACAGAATCGCCTCTCAATGACGACTTGCCGTATGAACAAATAATGAACCTAGAAGACCCCGATGATCGACGTTGGGAATTATATTTCGATGGAGCATCTTCAAGCACACAAAGACGAAGAATCGCAAGTGATAATGCCCGTAAGGCAGTGGATCGGACTAATCTTTATAACACCGCAAGCGGGGATGTTAAGATACTCCTACCACTCGACGTAGCCGTGCACAAATAACGAAGCGTAATACGAAGCCCTCATAACAGGACCGGAATTAACTATTCAAATGGGGATAACGTACATCAACATCTACGGGGATTCGCAATTAATCATTCAACAAATCGCCTGGACAATACAGTAATTTTAAAACCAAGACTCGAGCAATACTTCCAAGATGCCATACAAACTGTTGGAACGCATTCCGAATGTGACGATCTACAAAATTCCCGTAAAAGAAAACGCTTAAGCAGATGCGCTAGCCCACCTCGCAAAAGAATTTGCCTCGTTTGCAAGATGAATCGTTGAAGTGTCAGCTCACTGGACGTCGAGTCCTATCACAACTCGACATGTACACAATACACAAATCGAAAAAGAAAAAGGATCAATTGCAAGAGAGGACGTAAAAACACGAAGATCGGGCGACGACCATTGATAGATTACCCGCAAGGTGAAAACTACCGGACGATAGGTCGTTAGCCCATCGATCAAGAAAAGAACTCGTCCTACGCATTAATAAACAACACATTATACGTAAGGTCTTTCGATCAAATGCGGCTAAGATGCCCGAACGGGTCCGAGGCTCGTGAAATCGTTAAAGAGGTGCATTCAGACTCCGTGGCGCTCACCCACGGGTCCGAAGATGAAAATGAAAATTAAAAGACTAGGGTACTACCGGCCCTCGATGATGACCGACCGCATGAAAATCGCCAAGAGTCGTCACCAATGCCAAGTGCACGGAGTGGTTCTACACCAACCTCCAAATGTGCTACATCCGACAATCGCGTCATGGCCATTCGAATGTTGGGGCACGGATATAGTAGGTCCAATAGAACCACCGTCGTCAAAAGGACATCGCTTCATTCTTGCGCCACGCATTACTTTTCCAAGCGCAGCAGGCGCTCCACTTAGAGAAGTGAAAGCACATCACGTGCTACAATTTTTCAAGAACCAAGTCGTCTACCATTTCGAGGTGCCGCGCAGATCATCTCGGATAATGGGTCCAGCATTCAGAAGCACGCAAATCAACAATTTTATCAGGAGACACGGAATCGACTGGCGATATTCAACGATTTACTACCCAAGAGCAAACGGCCTGGCCGAGGCTTTTAATAAAACTCTCGTTCAAATTTTAAAGAAGACTTTGGACGATAATAAGAGAAATTGGCACGAGAAATTGTTAGAAGCTTTATGGGCCTACCGGACAACCTTCGTAACTCCTACTCAAGCTACACCTTACGCTCCGGTGTATGGGTCCGAGGCAAGTAGTTACCCTTAGAGGTCCAGACCTTCCTTCACTCGAATTGCAGCTTGCAAACAAAATCACGACAGAAGAGAATGCCAAATTACGACTAGAAGAATTGGAAAGCCCGGAAGGGAAAAGACTTGCAGTCACAGCTGAGAATTTAGAACTATACCAAGCTAAGATGGTTCAAGCCCATGACAGACCGGTCCGCCCAAGAACCTTCAAAGTTGGTGACTTAGTTCTCGTTCTCAAGAGACCTATTCTCGCACACCGCAAGATAGGAGGAAAATTCGAACCCACTTGGGAGGGACCGTTCGTAGTCGAGGCGACTACTCGAGAGGCTCCTACCAGCCTAGTGAATTGCCAAGGAGAACGACATATGCTTCCGATCAATGGACGATACTTGAAAAAGTATTACGCTACCTTATGTTTCGAAGGAATGAATTTTCCATCCCTAGAATCATGGGTGAAGTAATTACTTATGACTGGGTCCGAACCCAAAATAATAAAAAATGTGCTAAAATAAATAAAATCATGATAATAAAGTTTTCTTTGTTTTCTCTCTTCCAAATCAAAATCTCTTTCCCGATCTTTTCCTACTTCATTCCCGTTGAATTTAAAAATATAAAAATAAAAAAATTTGTCCTTAATAAACATTTTCTTAAATGTTCTTGTTCTTAAGTACAACCCCCGATCCTTTTCCTCGTCTTTTCGCAGGAAATGTCGAACGGGCGGTTGGTCCCGAACTTTAGAAATGGCGTAAGCCTTGCACTCGACGAAAAGAGGGTGAAAGATGGAGCGATAACAGAGATCGACTCGCACTTCGCACCGCCGGCCTCGCAATACGAGGAAAGTGACCGGGTCCCGGCTGACCGAGAGGAACCGCCCGACCGACAAGCATGAAAGTGGGTGGCCCAAGCCACCAATCCAAAGAAGAAGAAGAGAAAAACAAACACCGAAGAGGACAAGAGAATCAAGTCCGTAGTCGCTACAACAGAGGGCAGTGCTCGTCGCCGCCGCGCCTACGTAAACTCGTGAAATACGAAGAGCTACTCTCACAAAGAACTCAACGAAGAAATAAAAATCGCCGTATCCGCAAGATGTTAACTAAATTAGCAGCATGACCAGCCGCGACGAGACAGCTTGCTACCGCTAGGCATATACTTCAAGGATACCGGCTCGCCAGAACCCGAAGGAAGGAGGCCAGCTCCCGTGATGACGAAGAAACCAGAGAAATCTCAAGAAGAACGAAGAAAGAAAGCTACTACGCCACCAGATGAAGCCACCGTAATGCATGACCTTGTTGCGTAGCAACCCCGGAGGATGTCCCGACGGACATCATCCCCGAGGAGCCGAGGTATGCATGAGAACGTGAAGGGATCGAGCCATATATCCCACAAGACGTTACTGTGCCTCGCCATTTGCAAATTATCCCGTAATACGAACTAGAAAGAATACGTAATGTCCAAAAGAAAACTTTTCGAGTACTTCGAGAGAATCGGAGGCAGGAGGATCAACATACTGAAGGCCTCGAGTTACATACGTACGTATTCTCGAATACGAACAACAACAAATCGTGGATCGCATCCGGATTTGAAAAAGATGGGCCGAGCAGTGCCGCTTAAGAGAAAACACATACTCGTAACCCCGAAGATGGATGCCGTGGAAGGGGAGAATTACAATACAATGTGGATGTTGCTACAACTTCGCCGAAGACAGAAGGGAAACCCACCAGTGGATACTCCGTCATGGCCGTGTAGATCCAATGCCATTAGTCATTAAAAGGATGGTAAAAAGAATGATAACATGGGGGTACCGCCAGCAGATTGCATACCCAACGCTTGCATCATTAACATTTACAAGAAGGGTGACCGCATTCCCCCGCACATAGATCATCACGACTTTGTTAGACCTTTCGCACGCTTCTTTTCCGAATGAGTGTAACATCATGTTCGGATCCGACCTCCGGATAGCAGTGCCCGTGTGAGTTCCGAGGGCCGCAAAGATACCATTACCTGTAGGTTCCGTCATGATACCGAAGGGCAACGGAGCAGTATGTCGCTAAACATCGCATACCATGAGTACCAGCGAAGCGGATCTCGCTTACTTTCGAAGGATGGACGACGGAAAACACCTTACCACTTCCAACCGTACCCGGAGCTAGAGAGCCTCCGACCTTACGAGCCGTGAGTTACATGGAAAATATCACACCTCCAACGTACATCCATACGGCATCCTTGCCAAGGATGGCTTGGAAGGTGATGTTATCGACCATGTACCTCACTATTCGTACATGGATTTTTGACGTATACCATTTTTGGATGGATCGACAAAGATCATACATAGTCCGTTTCGAGTCTACATGGATTGTATGAGATGTATTCCGCATCGAGTTGTATGATGTATCTTCAACATGATTGGAATGAAAGTGACCATGTCACATTTTTGGCCTTCACCTCTTTTCAGTGCAAATTGACTCGGGAAACGCCATTAAAGTTAAACGAACTTCGAACAAAGAACAAAAAGAAGAAAATAAAAATATAAATAATAAATGAGAATTATTTTTCCATTAAAAATCCAAACATAAAAATAACTTCAAAATCCACGTGAACGCTAAATAAAATTCACATGAACATTAAATACACAGCTAAAAAAAATTTTTGGAAAGTTAAAGGACAAACAAAATGAAAATGAAACTCAAATCTGATCCCACTCTAAATTCATCTTTTTAAACATTTCAAATCAACTCCAAATCGAGATTTATCTCAATAAGCTTTCAAATTCTCTCGTTCGGGACAACTCTTCCTCACAAGAGACCCACACTTCAATTTCGTAACCCTAAACCTTTCTCGTCACATCGAAATCATTTCGACTTTTGTGGCCTACCTTTCTTCCCGTATGGAGATCGACTCAGTCTATCGACACGGAGCCACGAGCTTTGTTCGATTTGGTTCCGATGACATGGGATCGGATCCCTCTTCACACAAATAAACCTTCGAGATCGGAACCGCTCCATCTTGACCTGAGATCGGAACCGCTCATTTCAGACCTTCGAGATTGGAACCAGCTCATTCTCTTAAACCTTCGAGATTGGAACCGCTCCATTTCTCTTTAGACCTTTCGAGATTGGAACCAGCTTTCCATTTCTTGACCTGAGATTGGAACCGTCATTCTCTTTAAACCTTCGAGATTGGAACCGCTTCCATTTCTCTTTAGACCTTCGAGATTGGAACCAGCTTCCATTTCTGACTCAGATTGGAACCGTCCATTTCTCTTTAAACTCGAGATTGGAACCAGCTTCCATTTCTCATTAGACCTTCGAGATCGGAACCGCTTCATTCTCGATTGAACCGCTTCATTTCGACCTTCGAGATTGGAACCGCTTCCATTTCTCTTAGACCTTCGAGATTGGAACCGCATTCCATTTCTCTTTAGACCTTCGAGATCGGAACCCGCTTCCATTTCTCTTTAGCCTTCGAGATTGGAACCGCTTCCATTTCTCTGACATTTCGAGATCGGAACCGCTTCCATTTCTCTTTAGACCTTCGAGATTGGAACCGCTTCCATTTCTTTGACCATCGAGATTGGAACCGATTCCATTTCTGATCATTGAGATTGGAACCAGATTCCATTTCTCTTTAGACCTTCGAGATCGGAACCAGTTTCCATTTCTCTTAGACCTTCGAGATGGGAACAAGTTTCCATTTCTCAGACCTTCGAGATTGGAACCGCTTCCATTTCTCTAGACCTTCGAGATTGGAACCGCTTCCATTTCTTTAGACCTTCGAGATCGGAACCAGCTCCATTTCTCTTTAGACCATCGAGATTGGAACCGATTCCATTTCTCTAGACCTTCGAGATCGAACCGCTTCCACTCTTTAAACCTTCGAGATTGGAACTAGTTTCCATTTCTCTTTAGACCTTCGAGATTGGAACCAGCTTCAATTCTCATTAGACCTTCGAGATCGGAACCGTCATCTCATTGACCTTCGAGATTGGAACCGTCCATTTCTCTTTAGACCTTCGAGATCGGAACCAGCTTCCAATTCTCTTTAAACCTTCGAGATTGGAACCGCTCCATTTCTTAGAACTTCGTGATTGGAACCAATTTCCAATTCTCATTAGACCTTCGAGATTGGAACCAATTTTCAATTCTCATTAGACCTTCAAGATTGGAACCAGTTTCCATTTCTCATTAAACCTTCGAGATTGGAACCGCTTCCATCTAATTAAACCTTCGAGATTGGAACCAGCCTCCATTCTCATTAGACCTTCGAGATCGGAACCAGCTTCAATTCTCACTAGACCTTCGAGATCGGAACCGCTTCCATTTCTCTCGACCTTCGAGATCGGAACCGGTTCCATTTCTCATTGGACCTTCGAGATTGGAACTAGTTTACAATTCTCTTTAGACCTTCGAGATCGGAACAAGTTTCCACTTCTCTTTAGACCTTCGAGATCTGGAACCGCTTCCACTTCTCTTTAGACCTTCGAGATCGGGAACCGCTTCCACTTCTCTTAGACCTTCGAGATCGGAACCGCTTTCCATTTCTCTTTAAACCTTCGAGATCGGAACCGCATTCCAGCTCTCTTTAAACTTTCGAGATTAAAACTTCGTTTCAATTCTCATTAAACTTTCGAGATCAGTACCTAAATTCCGATTCTCATCCCCTTCAATCAACACTTAAACTCCGATTCTCATTCCGCGACCGGTACTCCGATTCCAGCTTTTCGCAATCCCGAGGTTGGAACCTGTGTTTCAATTCTCATTTCAAATCCAAATTTTCTCAAATCGATTTTAAACCAAACTTCAATCTAAATTGAAACTCAAAATCTAAACTTACATATCAAAACTTAAACTAATACAAAACGAAAATCTAAATCGAAATTCCTCCGCATCATGTGATTTGGGACTCACCTCCTTTTCCCTTCCCTGCCGAGAGTTCGTGAATCTCCGACCTTAGAGATATACTTGACACTCCCCACGGAAACTCTTCTACTTCGTCCTAAGTTTGTCACTGGACATCTATGTTGGTTTTGTTGATCTCTTCGGTCAACGCCAATACGCGCGGTGTGCTTGGTTAGCACACCACACCTATCGGGGTCCATTTGTTGACCTCATTTTCGATGAGGTCTTCTCTCCTTCTTTAAGTACTTAGGATCTAGCTTTAGGCTTTTCCTTCGACTATCCTAGAGGATTAGAATCGGGACCCACCACTTAGAAATTCAAACCACTTCTTAACTCCCTACAAACTCCACAAACTTCGATTGTAGACCCCTAATCACCTAGAGGGTCGAGATCAAATGTGGAAGTTTAAAGGATGAGTTCCTATAGACTCTTTAGCCTTAGACTCACCTCGGTGGCTCGGTCCGGTGAAGGGGCTGACTTACACACACATTACACCTATACACTACACTTTCACACACCTCCTAAAACCACACCCATACCCAACTTGACCTCCCGACTCATGAAGGTGGTTCACATGGATGGTCCTTAACCCCTAAGCCCTCGCTAAGAGGGTTAGAACAACATAACTGGATGCCTCAAATGAGTCCCTTTTATGGCTCATGTGGCTTGATATGGCTTCATGGCTCAACAAAAATGATTTCATTCCACTTACATTCACCCAATCTTCAATTTTCCAAATTTTCAATTTTCGACCCCGGACCCTACACCCGCTAAGCCTACCAAATGCCCTCGAAATCGCCCAAAATTTGCAAAATCACCTAAACTACCCAAAATCCCCAAAAACATTCCTAAACATTTCCTCACCACTCAAATTGATCATCCATACCCAAAAACACCAAAAATTCCAAAAATACCTCCCAATACCCTCCAAATACCCAAAATACCCCTCTTAGCCAAAAAATCCAAAAATTCAGAAAATTCCCATAAAATTCCAGAAAATCCCAAATATTCCCAATTTCATTTTGTTCAACTACACCATGGGCCAATTTTGTCAATTTACCCCACTTTTATCAAAACCCCCAATTTGACCCATTTTAACCCAAAGTGAACCCAATGTCAAACCAAACCTACCCAATTTACTCAAATTCTAGTCCAATTCAATTCTAAAATTCAATTCAACATCCCCAACACCAATATAGACCAAATCCAAGCTCAATTTGATTGACATTTGGATCCAATTTCACTTTTGGCCTTAAAGCCCAATTTGGACCCATGACCCAAACTTAGCCCAAACTCACCCAATTCAACTCCAATTAACCCCAAATCTTTTCTAAACCTTCCTTAACATCCCAATAAACAAAACACTAACATGATTTGCCCAAGATTTTGACCCAAACCCCACTCAAATTCAACCCAAAATCAAGAGGCCCAATTTTGACCTAAACCTAAACCTAGCCCAAATAGACCCAAACCCCAAAATCAAAACCCAACCAAAGTCAAAATCTCTTTGAAACACTCCCACAAACATTTCCCAACATTTATTTTACATCAATTTCAACCCTAGCCCAACATTGGCCCTAGTTAGCCCAATTTGACCTACATTGGCCCACTTATTAAATAAACCCAAATTCAACCCAATGTCAACCCAAACCACCTTAAATCTATTTCAAATTACTCATGAAACATCCCTAAACCAAAACCAACAATGTTTTGGCCCAAACTTTTACAAAGATTCTCATCCATGAACACATTCTTAAACTTAAAAGCCCACTTCCCTTAAACCTTCCTAAAAGCCCATTTCCTTCAAAATTCAAAAGCCCAAATCATCCTAAAGCCCACATGACACTTCCCCTCATCATCCATTTGATCAAAATCACCCCTAAGTTTCAAAATCATCAATTAAACCATTCCAAATCAAGCCACATGTCAAATTACCCCCTAAATGTCAAATATTTCTAAAACCCTTTTTCATGAAACAAGTCAACCTTTTTCAAGCCAAATGCAAGCCACATGCAAGCCATGTACAAGCCACATGAAGCCATGGGGGTTTGACTTGTCACAAAGCCATTAATGGCAAGTGGAGGGAGTCCTTTCCTAAGCCTTCCTTAAGCCATTTTAACCTCTTTAATGCAACACTATAACCCAAAATTAACTTAAACTATTTGGATAGAGACCACACCATCCTCTCTTGGCCGACCTAACTGATCCTCTCAGCCTCAAAATCAGAGCCATGGGGAGGTGCACCCAACCCAAACCAATGGGTCGACCAAATTGAAGCCAAAATGACCCCTTCCCCATTCCATTTTAATTCAGCCCCTTTACACATGGCAATTGCCAATTGCTCGCACCAAGTCCTGCACCCGACCCACCCGACCTCGAGGGTGACCCATGCTCGGCCGGCCGGCCACCCAGCCGCCGGAAAACACCATGCCCGAAACCTCGGGAGAGGCCAAGATTCGAAATTCCATCCCGCCGAGCCGCCCCACTCCAAATGGCCATTACAGCTGTTCTTCTCCTCACCTAAGCAACTCGATCCCGACCCTCAACTCCCCCGGAGGCCCTCCAGCCTCTCCTATTTAAACCCCTCACCCTCTCGGCCAAAGGAGGTGCCGAACCGTACCATACCAAAACTCGCCAAAATCACTCCTCACTCCCTCCGTACTTGAGAGCAATTGATCCCCACCGTCCTCCCCGCTCTAATCCCCATTGCATCGAGCTCAATTTCGGAGCTCAATTCTCGTGCCAAAACAGACACTCCTCGAATCTTCCACCAAAATCAAATTAAACTCACCTACACCTTCACCAGTGCCAAGAGAAGAAGTTTTCCAAAGGAAAGCCCCTCTCCAGTGTCACCCAGGCTTGTTCCGGACTCCAAAGGTTGTGATCAGCCTTGGTGGAAATCACACCTGAGCAATTCACCACATCCCCGAGCTTCATCCCTAGCCTCCCTGCAGCTCCAACGAACGTGCCGAGCATCTCCGATCGAGGCTTCACCTCTCGCAGCTAAGGTATGGATCAATTCTTCATCCCGAGCTTCTAAACATTCTCCATTTCAAATGAGTCAATTTCAATAAACATTAGCCGTATAGATGTGTTCGTCTCTTCAAGACGAATCCATAGAGTATAAGAACATAAAAATCCATGGAGAATCGAGTGAGATCTTAGTGGCTAGAAGGTGGACGGTTCTCGGGTTAGGAGGCTTGGGGACGATGAACGGATGCCGTTCATTTAATACACGCGCGGACGGACGCGCTCGGATGGCGTCGGACGAGGAGATGATACATGAACCGCGCGGCCGCGTGGCGCCGAGTCGAAGGCGGCGTCGAATGGGAGCGCGCCGCGTGCATTCGGAGTCGCCGAGGCTGACGCGGCGCCGCGTCACTTAAGTAGAAAATTAGGGATTTTCTTAATTTATTTAATTCCCTGAACTTTGAAAATTCATATCTTTGTGTAGAAAAATCACTAAAAATAAAATAAAAATACCCTCTGCTCAGTGAACGAGAGGAGAATAATGTGGAAAAGAAATTAATTAATTTTGTCCAAGTATTTTATTTTTAATTAATTATTTACTCCCTGCATTGTTTTAATTCTCCATGCATTCATACAATTCACCATGGCATGAGACCATAGGACTTTGAAGCCTCGAACTCGGGAACATTCCCCGAATTTTCCAAGGTCGAGGCCACCTCTCGTGAAAAGTTATTGATTTTTCAAATGCATGTTGCCGTTTTTAGTATTTTAATTCCAAAAATTAGCATGTTGTGAAATAAATTCTAGGAAAATTTGGTGATGTTCCTTATGACCAGAGAACCCTAGAAAAATAGGACTTCGAGTTAATTCACTCAGATTAACCCTAATTGTCCTAAATACCCAAAATTGGACTTTAATTAATTAGAGTTAACCATAGATCAAATTGACTTGAAATCAATTCTCGACTGACCTTTAGGATCAGAGGAATCCACCATAAAAATTTCAAGTCAATTGGACTTGGTTAGCCCTACTAAATGGGTTGATTAAGCCATTTAGTCATTTTAAACTTTAAAAATTCATAACTTTCAATATACCTTTCAAAAATTCACCAAATTGGTTTTGGAGCCTCTCTGATATCAGGGGAATTTAAGAAAATTAAAATTTCAATTTTCTAAAAAAGTTGATTTTTCATCATTATTTTAATATTTTAATAATTAAAAATAATAAAAATCACAAAAATAATAAAATTCACCAAAATGTCATATTTTGAAATATAATCACTTAGGAACAAACCCCATATTTTTCTTAGGTCTATTTAATGAGATATTAAATTTTAAAGCCTTAGGGTAATTTTAAAATTAAAAAAATGTATTTTCTAGTATTTTCACTAAAATAATTATAATAAATCAAAGAAAAATCAGAAAATTGTAAAATTTCATTCTCTAGAATCCTTGATATCAGAGAGAATTTTAAAAATTATAAAATTCATTTTTCAACTTATATTTTATTTTTAAATTAATTAATACTCCAGAACTTAAAATAATTCTAATAAATAAAATATAATTCAAAAAATCACAAAAATTGGTCCAAGTGGTCCTCTGGTCATTAGGAATGTCCCATAATTTTCTTAAGTACAGAAACTTTCCCTTGGTCATATTATTAAATTTTCCTTGGAAATTATTATTTTCCACCAAAAATAATTATATAAATAAATTAAATATAGAAAAATCACATTTTCTCCTCTAATGCCTTTATTGACATATGAGTGAAGTAACATAAAAATTTCAAGTTCATTTGAGCTCAATTTAGTGAGTTATGAAATTATTAGGCTTGAAGGGCAAAATGGTAATTAAAATCTTAACCCTTTAATTAAGACTTTAGGCTTAATGAAATTAATAGAGCAAAATATTTGATTTTAATTTGATTTGGATGATTGAAATTTAGATAATTAAGGGGTAGAAACCCACTAAACAATTTAAAATAATTGAAATAAACCTTAATTAAATAATTAGTTAAATTTGGAAGAATAATAAAATTGGAATTATTAAAATAGTGGATATTATTAGGAAGAGATTTGTTCTTTAATTTAAAAATCCCTAAATTAATATTCCCAATAGTATTTAATTCCTAATTAAAATGATAATTCAAGTTTAAGATTTAAAATGCTAAAAGGCTTAATCATTAAATTAAATTAAAGTTAAATTATTTAAAACAAATCCCTTTAAAATTAAAAAATTATATTAAAAATTAAATTAAATTAAATTAAATTAAATTAAATTAAAAATTAAATTAAATTAAATTAAATTAAATTAAATTAAAATTAAATTAAATCATATTAAATTAAATTAAATTAAATTAAATTAAATTTAATTAAATTAAATTAAATTATATTAAATTAAATTAAATTAAATTAAATTAAATTAAATTAAAACTAAATCAAATTAAATCAAATCAAATTAAATTAAATTAAGCTAAATCATATTACATTAAATTAACTTAAGTTAAATTAAATTAAATTAAACCACATTAAATTAAATTAAATTAAATTAAATTAAATTAAATTAAATTAAATATAAAGACATAAAGAATTCAAAATAAATCTAAAACAATTTGAACACTATTCCAAACTTAAATCCATTAACTAAAATTAAATCACAACCCACTTGAACATCCATTTGCCCTCGAAAGCTCATGATGTCATAACTCTTAAAAGGAGTGTTAAAAGAAGTGTTACTTCACTCATAGGATATTCAAATGTCCTAGTTCATCGAGCAAGACAACAAAACTTAAACTCTCGGACGATTAATTTATTTGTGTAATTAAATTCATTCGGACTTAAAACAATCCTAGAAATATCGAAAAGATGTTTAAGATTCGTCTTGAGCACTTCCTCAATATGATAGGATATTTATAAGAACAATCGAACTTAGTTATTCTTTCGATGAAGAAAATCGTCCTCAAACTAAAATACAAGAACCTAGTACGTCATAGAAATGACTAACTATAGGATTAGAACTTGGTAGAAAACCATAACCTTTCCCTTAGCTTTACCTAGGAACTTACTTTAAATGCTTAAATATTCTAACCGTGTTTTAAGTGCGACTTGGGATGACGGGAAGACCCTCCAGTGCACGCTTTTATTTTATTGCGATTTACTCTATCGCAACTTACTTAATCGCATCGCACTTACTTTTTCGCATGATAAACAACAATTGCATGAAAACCTACACCTTTAGGACGTAAACCAAAACCGAAACCCATAACTAAATTAAAAGACACTACAAGATAAAATTCACCGCCACAACATTCAAAATATAAAACAACTCAAAATTTAATCACAAACAGAACAACAAAACTACAACTACAACTATATTAAAACGTCTCATCGAATGATCGTGAATACCTCGGATGATGTAACCCACGTGTTGCTAACGGGATTTCCCACTGTCTAAATGAAAGTGCGGAACTCATTTAGTCGAGTTTAGCAAATTCATCCGGACTAAGTGAATTCGATGAAAATAACTGGTGTCGGGATGACGGAACCGCGGGATCTTAATCGGTTCCGTTTAATCAACTTTAAGACCCGTTTTAATTAAAATATTAAAGACACATGGAAATGAAGACTTTCTCTAAAACCAAACACTTCTCTCATCTCCCGATTTATGACTTCTAAAACTAAACCTTCGCAACAACAAGGAGCTCGGAGCATGGTGGGCAAGCACGGCCATCGTCGTCGCCAAAAACCGAAATCTACATCGAGAAAACTTTCCTTAGGACTAAACAACCAAGCCGTAGGACTTCGAGGTAGTTTCGCCTAGTGCAACATAAATGCTCAACTCTTCGTTAGGCATTTGCATGATCATATCATGTAAATTAAGCCCTAACCGGTCTTAGGATTTCCGAGGTAATCGTCCGATACGATATAAACCCTCACATCTTCGAGGCTATTTGTATGATTTTATCATACGAATATAAGTCCTAACTAATTAAAATTGGCAGGATCAAAATACTAAATAAACATTAGGACCTTCCTAAATTCAAGCCAAACAATAGGATAGTCGGGAAATTACCAAAGTTCGCTTTGGATCTGTGATTTCTCCTACCCTTCTTCCTTTGGACTCCTAAAATAAAATGTTCCAAAGTTGATCCATTCCCTATTGAACCGTGAACGATGATAGGAAACCATTGGATTGCGCGTGTATCAAGCGGACGGTTCGAATTACGCCGAGACCGGGGAATGTTACGTGAACGCGGGCCTGGAGCGCTCGGTCGGATGGCGTCGAATGGGAAGCAGCCCGCGTGGGCTTTGAGCTAGATGTTATTGCGAATGTGAAAGTCGGATAAGTAGATAAATAGGGTATTTTTGAATTATTTAAATGCTGAGAACTTCAAAATTCAATCCTTGCATAGAAAAATCACAAAAATAAAATAAAAATACGTATTGCTGGGTGAACGGAGGAGAATAGTAATGGAAAAGAAATCAAGTTAATTGGATGAGTATTTTATTTTTAATAATTTATTCTTATTTTTAGTATTTTGATTCTTCATTTATAGACAATTCACCATGGCATGAGACCATAGAACTTTGAAGCCTCTGATCTTGGGATGCATTGGGTCTGGTCGAGAGACCGTCTCTAATGAAAAGTTATTGAATTTTCAATTTCATGTATCCCTTTATTTTAGGTATTTTAATTCCAATAATTACCATGTTATAAAATAAAATTCTAGGAAAAATTTAGAATAAACATTCCTTAGAACGGAAGAGGACCCTATGAAAAATACTTTGAGTTAATTCATTCATAATAACCTTAATTGGCACAAGCCTAAAATTGAATTTGAATTAATTAGGGTTAATCACCCCTTAATTGACTTGAAAATAGTCTCCATTACTCTTTTGGGGTGAGAGAGACCTCACATAAAATTTGGAAATGGGGTGGACTTGATTAACTGCAGATGGGTTGATTAAGCCTTATAAACAAAATGGAGCTTTAAAAATTCACAACACCAAAAATGCTTTTCAAAAATTCACAAAAATGGTTTTGGGGCTTCTCTGATATTATGGGAGTTCGGGAAAATTAAAATTGAAATTTTTTAAAAAAGTTGATTTTTCACAATATTTTAATAGTTTAATAATTAAAAAATAATAAAAATCATAAAATTATTAAAAATCGAAAAATGTCACATTTTGATTCTTCATCATAGGAACAAACCCAAATATTTTTCTAAGTCACAGGGTAAGATATTGAATTTTAAAGGCTTGATAAATTTAATATTAAAAAATGAGTTTTTAACGCTTTTTGTAAATAATTAAATAAATCAAAGAAAAATTATAAAATTATAAAATTTATTTCTCTAAACTTCTTGAGGTCGAGAGAGATTTAGAAAAATGCTCAAATCTATTTTCTAACTTTATTTTATTTTATAATTAATTAATACTCTAAAACTCAAAATAATTATAATAAATAAAATATAATTCAAAAATCACGAAAATTGGTCGAGTAGTCCATTTAAGTAATTAGGAGCAGTCAATAATTTTCTTAAGAACATCAACCTTTCCTTGGTCATGTTGTTGAATTTTCTTTGAAAACCCTTATTTTACTAAAAATAATTATATATAAATAAATTAAATTCATAAAGATCACATTTTCTCCTCTAATGTCTTAATTGACATATGAGTGAGGTGACATAAAAATTTCGAATTCATTTAGACTTGATTTAGTGAGTTATGAAATAAATAAGCTTAAAAAGGGCATAAAGAAATTAAAAATTTTAACCCTTAATTAAAACTTTAGGTTTAACCAAAATAGGGAGGTAAAATATTTGATCTTAATTTCTCTTGGATGATTGAAACTTAGAAATTAAGGGTAGAAACCCATTAAACATTTTGAAAATATCAAAAATGAAACTTTAATTAATTAAATGATTTAGATTTTGGAAAGAATATATTTAAATTTGGATTATTAAAATAGGGATATTATTCGAGAGGACATTTATTCTTTAATTTAAAAATCCCTAAATAAGTCACTTTAACAACATTTAATTCTTAATTAAAAATTAAAATAATAGTTCAAATTAACAATTAAAACTAAAATTAAAACTAAAATTAAAACTAAAATTAAAACTAAAATTAAAATGAAAATTAAATTAAATTAAATTAAAATTAAATTAAAAATTAAATAAATTTAAATTAAATTAAAATGAAAATTAAATTAAATTAAATTAAATTAAAATTAAATTAAATTAAATTAAATCAAAATTAAATTAAATTAAATTAAAATTAAATTAAAATTAAATTAAATTAAAATTAAACTAAATTAAAATTAAATTTAAATTATATTAAAATTATATTAAAATTAGATTAAATTAAAAATTAAATAAATTTAAATTAAAATTAAAATTAAATTAAAATTAAAATTAAATTAAATTAAGTTTAAATTAAAATCAATTTGAAATTAAATTAAATTAAAAATCATTTAACAACAAACCTAAATGAAATCATTCAGAATTAAATGCTAAAATAATTTGAACACTATTCCAAACTTAAAATTATTAATTAAAATCTCATAATTAAATTAAAACACTTTAAACCGATAACTCGAACATTTAATCATGATTAAGATTCTTGATAAACCAGCACACTTGTAAGGCTTTAATTATTATAACTCTTAAATAGAGTATTAAGTGAGATGTCACTTCATTCATCGAGTAATCGAATACCTAAGTTCTTGAAAACGAAAACAAAGTTTAAGCGAACTCTGGATGATTAATTCACACAGTAACGACTAAATTTACTTGGACTCGAAAACAATCCCGGAGAAATATTGAAAAGATGTTTGGGACTCGTCCTAAGCGGCTTCCTCGAAGGTGTTTTAGAAGAACAGCCGAATTTAATTGTTCTTTGATGAAGAAAATCATCCTTAAATCGAACCCGAAGAACTTAGACGTCATAGGAAATGACTAGTTATAAGATTAGAATTTTGTTAGCAACCAAAACCCTTCCTTAGCTTTATACGATATGCGATTTGAAATATTTAAATGCCTTAACATGTGTTTTAGGTGCGGCTTGGGATGACGGGAAGACCCTCCGGGTACGCTTTTATTTATTGCGAATTTAATTTAATGCAATTTACTTACATGCTGTATACTTTACTTTTCTTGCATGATAAATATTTGTTGCATGAAAACCAAAACCTTTAGGATAGGCACGAGCTGAAGGCGAAATTAAATTAAAAGTCATTGCAAGATAAAATTCACCGCCACAACATTTCAAAATATAAAACTAGCACAATTTTAATCACGAGCAAAACAACGAAGCTACGATTACAAGCTAAATTAAAACGTCTCGTTGAATGATCGGGAATACCTCGATGATGTAACCCACGTGTTGCTAACGGGATTTCCTAAAGGTCTAAATGAAAGTGTGGAACTCATTCGGTTGAGTTTAGCGAATTCATCTGAAGCCCAGAAATTAGTTGATGAAAATAAATGTGCGAGGATAGCGGAAGCGAAACAGGATTTTAATACGTGCAGGTAATTAACTTTAAGATTTGTTTTAATTAAAACACTTCAAAAACACTTGGATTTTAAGATTTTCTCTAAACCAAAACCTCCTCTCATCTCACGATTTATGACTTCTAAAAGCAAGCCCTACGACAACGAGGAGCTCGAAGCACGGTGGGCGGCCACATTGCATCTTCGTCAGGAAAACTTGTGTCTACATCATCTAAACTTTCCTTAGAATTAAATAACCAAGCCATATGATTTCGAGGTAGTTTGCTTAGTGCAACATAAATCCTCAACTTTTCATTAGGCATTTGTATAATCATGTTATGCGAATTAGCTGTAGGTCTTAGGACTCGAGGTAGTCGTTTGGTACTACATAAACCCTCACATCTTGAGAGGCTATTTGTGTGATTATGTCCTTGCAAAATATAAGACCCAATTAAATAAAATTGGCAAAGATTGCAACATTAAATAAACTCCCAATTGAAGCGAAACTGATATGATAGTTTGGGGAAGTTCTTCTAAGATGTACTTGGATCCTCGGCTTCTCCTACTTCTCTTCATTTTGGATTCACAAAATGTTGTTTCCAAATTTGATCCATTCCACATTGAAATTCCAAAATTCAATCCTTTGAAAACCTTAAACTTTGAAATTCTTCGAGCAAAGCCATGCAATCGTTATCGAGAGTTTTTAAATGATTCCGATCATTTAAGATGTAATTAACTATAGAGGCTTGCCCTTATAGAACTTTAAGAACCCGGGTAATATAAACACGTTGCTTAATTCATTTATATTAAGCGGGGAACTGTCAGCTTATAAAATTTGTTCGCAGAGACCGAACGGATATCGCGGAAATCTTCTAGTTTATTTAATCGAGCCCCATCGTCGAAGCAGTGTGTTTTTCCTTCGAGACTTAGATACACGGTTTGTGATGCGGTGCTCGTTTATATAAACTATTTGGTACATGAGATGGTTTATTTCATATCTTGGAAATCTCGAATTTAAAACTATTTTTTAAAATCAAATGCTACTTTCTAAATTATATATATATATTTAAATTAAAATTAAAATCTAAAAATTTGCCGACAAATGCCGAGAGTGATTATCACTGATGGAGGATCCCATTTTAGAAATAAGTATATTCAGAAATTAGTAGAAAAATTTAATATTATTCATAAAATATCAACTACTTATCATCCATGAACCTATTGATGATGAAAGAAACGAAGAATATAAATCGATGTACGAGAAGATTAACCACTATGTACATACTATGACCACGACCCCGATCCATTCTAATAAGATCGAGGGTATGGAGGTCAAAGAGGTACGTAGCGGTGGTGCAAAGCCCATCAAATTCTACCGTGGTGCTCCTTCCTCCAAAACCGAAAATAATGTACAATTTGAAGATGCTACTTCATCGAATTAATGGAATTGCCTTTTGAGTGGTACTCTCCCCGTGTTCAAAATTTAATTCGGCGTGGTTTCTTACCTCGACAATGGACAAAAGGTCAATCGCAACGTTTTGAAAATTTATGGAATAACTCCGGTCGTCCACCCAACTCAAAACATGGTCTCGGATTCGGCACGGTAGGATCGATTGACGATACCGAATTTTGCTTGGTTGTCACTGCGAGTTTAATGAAAACCGCATGGAAACCGCGAAGAACTCGAAGATTTGCAAATTGGAAACGCTCCACCAGAATTCGAAGAAGAGATCAAATCTACGATAGATGAGTTAACGGAAGTTAACTTAGGTACTAGCGAAGAACCTAGACCTACCTTTGTTAGCTCCTTACTCAATAAAGAAGACTCCGAAGAAATAATCAAGTTATTAATGGAATTCAAAGATTGTTTTGCTTGGAGCTACGATGAGATGCCAGGTTTAGCTCCAGAGGTCGCAGTCCATAAGCTAGGGGTGGATCCTGCTTCCGTTCCAGTCAGACAAGGTCCCAGAAGAATGCGTCTAGAAATCGAACAACAAGTCATAGCTGAAGTTAAAAAGCTAATAGACGCTAAATTTGTCCGTGAAGAACAATACCCGACTTGGTTAGCCAACGTGGTACCGATCGGAAAGAAGAATGGTCGGATCGGAATTTGTGTGGATTTCGGAGATTTAAACAAGGCATGTCCGAAAAGATGAATTCCTCTACCGATCCAGAATTAATGATCGACATTGCTTCAACGCATGAAATATTCTCATTCATGGATGGATCTTCGGGATACAACCGGATAAAAATGGCTCCGAGAAGATGAAAAACTTACGGCATTCGAACGCCGATCGGGGTATATTGCTACACGAGTGATGCCATTCGGATCGAAGAACGCAGGAGCAACCTACCGAGAGAGCAATGACAAGAATTTTTGATGATCTCATCCACAATCAAGTCGAATGCTACGTGGACGATGTGGTCATCAAAAGCAAAGTAAAGGAAAACCACCGCATGATTTGAGAATTGTTTTCGAACGATTAAGACAATTTAACCTTAAGATGAATCCCTTAAAATGCGCCTTCGGCGTCACCTCCGGAAATTCTTAGGATTCGTTGTCCGACATCGCGGAATTGAAATCGACCCGGAAAAGATTAAAGCCATCTTAGAAACGCCACCTCCCGAACCTTAAAACAACTACGATCTTTTCAAGGAAGCTGGCATATCTTCGACGCTTTATCTCAGAACTTGTCGAGTAGGTGTCGGCCTTTCTCGGCACTAGTTAAAAAGGACGCCAAATTTATTTGGGAAGAGAAATGCCGAGAGGCCTTCGAGGACATTAAACAATACTTAATGACACCTCTCCGTCTTAGCAGCCCTGGTCTCGGGTAGACCGCTAATACTTTATACCGCGGCTTTAGACGACTCTCTCGGAGCCACTGTTAGCCGGAGTCGATGATGAGGGTAAAGAAAATGCTCTTTATTACCTAAGCCGTCGTTCATCTGCCGACGGAAATAAGGTATCCCGCAATTGAAAAACATTGTTTGGCCCCGATCTTCGCTGCTCAAAAGCTCGGGCATTACATGCTTTCTCATAAGGTCGACTCGATCTCGAAATTTAATCCGTTGCAATACTTGATGACCCGTCCAACGCTTTCGGCGGACTTGCCGGATGGTCGATGATATTATTGCAATTCGATATAACTTTCGTGCCTCTTCGTGCTGTAAAGGGACAAGTCTTAGCAGACTTCCTCGCAGCACACCCTTTGCTGGCAGAATCGCCTCTCAATGACGACTTGCCAGATGAACAAATAATGAACCTAGAAGATCTTGATGATCGACGTTGGGAATTATATTTCGACGGAGCATCTTCAGCACATAAAGACGAAGAATCGCAAGTGATAGTGCCCGGTAAGGCAGGGATCGGACTAATCTTTATAACACCGGAGCGGGGGATGTTAAGATACTCCTACCACTTGACAGAGCCGTGCACAAATAACGAAGCGAGAATACGAAGCCCTCATAACGGGACCGGAATTAACTATTCGAATGGGTATAACGGACATCAACATCTACGGGGATTCGCGGCTAATCATTCAACGGATCGCCGGACAATACGGAATTTTAAAACCAAGACTCGAGCAATACTTCCGGTATGCCATACGATCGTTGGAACAAATTCCGAATGTGACAATCTACAAAATTCCCGAAAAGAAAACGCTTTAGCGGATGCGCTAGCCCGTCTCGCAAAAGAATTTGCTCGTTTGCAAGATGAATCGGTGGAAGTGTCGGTTCACGGACGTCGGGTCCTATCACGGCTCGACATAGACACGATACACAAATCGGAAAAAGAAAAAGGATCGATTGCGACGGTGACGGAAAACACGGAAGATTGGCGACAACCATTAATAGATTACTGCCGGACGGGAAAACTACCGGATGATAGGTCGTTAGCCCATCGGATCAAGAAAAGAACTTCGTCCTATGCATTAATAAACAACATATTATACGGAAGGTCTTTTGATCGAATGTGGCTAAGATGCCTAAGCGGGTCCGAGGCCCGTGAAATTGTTAAAGAGATACATTCGGGACTACGTGGCGCTCACCGGTCGGGTCCAAAGATGAAAATGAAAATTAAAAGACTAGGGTACTACGGCCCTCGATGATGACCGACTGCATGAAAATCGCCGAAGAGCCGTCATCGGTGCCGAGTGCACGGAGTGGTTCTACACCAACCTCCAAATGTGCTACATCCGACAATTGCATCGTGGCCATTTGAATGTTGGGGCACGGATATAGTGGGTCCAATAGAACCACCGTCGTCGAAAAGGACATCGCTTCATTCTTGCGGCTACGGATTACTTTTCCGAGTGGGCGGAGGCGGTTCCACTCAAAGAAGTGAAGACACACCACGTGCTACGGTTTTTAAGAACCAAGTTGTCTACCGTTTCGGGGTGCCGTGCGAGATCATCTCGGATAATGGGTCGGCATTCGAAGCACGCAAATCAACAATTTTGTCGGGAGACACGGAATCGATCGGCGATATTCAACAATTTACTACCCAAGAGCAAACGGCCTTGCTGAGGCTTTTAATAAAACTCTCGTTCAAATTTTAAAGAAAACCTTGGACGATAATAAGAGAAATTGGAACGAGAAGTTATTAGAAGCCTTATGGGCCTACCGGACAACCTTCAGAACTCCTACTCAAGCTACACCTTACGCTCTAGTGTATGGGTCCGAGGCGGTGTTACCCTTAGAGGTCCGACTTCCTTCACTCGGAATTGCGGTTGCAAACAAAATCACGACGAGAAGAGAATGCCAAATTACGACTAGAAGAATTGGAAAGCTCGGAAGGGAAAAGACTTGCGGCGCGACGAGATTTAGAACTATACCAAGCTAAGATGGTTCGAGCCCATGACGGATCGGGTCCGCCCAAGAACCTTTAAGGTTGGTGACTTAGTTCTCGTTCTCAAAAGACCTATTCTTGCACACCGCAAGATAGGAGGAAAATTTGAACCCACTTGGGAAGGACTGTTTGTGGTTGAGGCAGTCTACTCAGGAGGCTCCTACCAGCTAGTGAACTGCCAAGGAGAACGACATATGCTTCCGATCAATGGACGATACTTAAAAAAGTATTACGCTACCTGATGTTTCGAAGGAGTGAATTTTCCATCCCTAGAAGCACGGGTGAAGTAATTACTTATGACTGGGTCCGAACCCAAAAATAACAAAAAATGTGCTAAAATAAATAAAATCATGATAATAAAATTTTCCTTGTTTTCTCTTCCAAATTAAAATCTCTTTCCTGATCTTTTCCCACTTCATTCTTGTTGAATATAAAAATAAAATTTTTGTCTTTAATAAACATTTTCTTAATGTTCTTGTTCTTAGTACAACCCCTGATCCTTTTCCTTGTCTTTTCGCAGGGAAATGTCGAGCGGGCGGTTGGTCCTGAACTTTAGAAATGGCGTAAGCCTTGCACTCGATGAAAAGAGGGTGAAAGATGGAGCGATAATAGAGATTGACTCAGACTTCGCACCAGCAAGCCTGCAATACGAGGAAAGTGGCCGGGTCCCGATTGACCGAGAGGAATTGCCCGGTCGAGACGATGATGAAAGTGGGTGGCCCGAGCCACCAATCCAGATGACGAGGAAAGAAAAACGGACACTCGAAGAAGACAAGAGAATCAAATCTGTAGTCGCTACAGCGGAGGGCAGACTTATCAGCGCCGCGCCCACAGAAACTCAGGAAGTACGAAGAGCTACTCTCACAACAACTCAACAGAGAAACAAAAATCGCCGTATCCGCAAGATGCTAACTAAATTAGCAGCGGACCAGCGCGACGAGGAAGTTGCTACTGCCAGTACATACACTTCAAGGACACCAACTCACCAGGAACCTGAAGAAAGGAGGCCAGCTCCCAGGATGACAGAAGAAACCAGAGAAATCTTAAGAAGAACGGAAGAAAGAAGGCTACTACGCCACCGGATGAAGCCACCGGTAATGCATGACCTTGTTGCGAAGCAACCCCGGAGGATGTCCCGACGGACATCATCCCCGAGGAGCCGAGGTATGCAGGAGAACGTGAAGGGATTGAGCCATATATCCCACAGTACGTCACTAGGCCTCGTCATTTGCAAATTTTTCCAGAATACGAGCTAGAAAGAATACAGAATGTCCAGAAGAAAACTTTTGAATACTTCGAGAGAATCAAAGGCAGGAGGATCAATATACTAGAAGGCCTCGAGTTACATACAGACGTGTTCTCAGAATACGAACAACAACAAATCGTGGACTGCATCCGGGATTTGAAAAAGATGGGCCGAGCGGGTCGCTTAAGAGAAAACACTTACTCAGAACCCCGGAGATGGATGCCAGGGAAGGGGAGAATTACAATACACTGTGGATGCTTGCTATAACTTCGCGGAAGACGGGAAGGGAAACCCACGGGGATACTCCGTCATGGCCGAGTGGATCCAATGCCATTAGTCATTAAAAGGATGGTAAAAAGAATGATAACATGGGGGTATTGCCGGCAGATTGCATACCCAACGGTTGCATCATCAACATTTACAAGAAGGGTGATTGTATACCCCCGCACATAGATCACCACGACTTTGTCGGACCTTTATGCACGGTTTCTTTTCGAATGAGTGTAATATCATGTTCGGATCGACCTCCGGATAGCGAGGCCCGAGTGAGTTCCGAGGGCCGATAAAGATACCATTACCGGTAGGTTCCGTCATGATGCGAAGGGCAACGGAGCGAGATGTCGCTAAGCATTGCATACCGGGAGTACCGGTGAAGCGGATCTCGGTTACTTTCGAAGGATGGACGACGGAAAGCACCTTACCACTTCCGGCCCGGACACGGAGTTAGAGAGCCTCCGGCCTTACGAGTCGTGAGCTACATGGAAAATATCACACCTCCAACGTACATCCATACGGCATCCTTGCCAAGGATGGCTTGGAAGGTGATGTTATCGACCATGTACCTCACTATTCAGACATGGATTTTTGACAGATACCCTTTTGGATGAATCGACAAAGATCATACATAGTCCGTTTTGAGTCTATATGGATTGTATGAGATGTATTCCGGATCGAGTTGTACGATGTATCTTCGACATGATTGGAATGAAAGTGACCATGTCACAATTTTGGCCTTCACCTCTTTTGTGCAAATTGAGTCGGGAAACGCCATTAAAAGTTAAATGAACTTCGAACAAAGAACAGAAAAGAAACAAAAAGAATAAAAGAAAACTTTCCTTAAAATCTAAAAAATGATAAACTCCAAATTCACGATAAAATAAAATTTGAACCGATAAAAGACAAACAAAATGACCACAAAATCTCAATCAAATTTCAAATTCAATCTTTCCAAATTTCAAATCAAATCTCAATCAAATTTCAAATTCAATCTTTCCAGATCTCACATCAAACCTCGATCAAATTCAAAACTTACCCTTCCAAATCGAAGTCCAACTCGTTCTACTCTCTCCCTTGTACGGGAAGGAAGCGGTTGATTCCATTGACACGGATCGAATCCGATGGCGAGGAATCACATTCAATCCAAACCAGACAACTTTCAATCAACTCTTCGAATGGGATATGTAACATCTACATATTCCCCTCTAATCTATTTCCTTCCATGAAAGTCTTTTACAACTTTCATGAAATTCTCGAAACACCAAAATTCCACACTTTTCAAATCAACACTACAAATCGTTGCAAAGTCAGTTACCCATCAAAATCAAGTTCTTGAGGTTGAGGATTTTACATCCGATACCGCACTGCTTTAGGATTCTTTCCCTATTGCACTGAAATACATCAAAATCAACTTTTTGAGGTTGAGGATTTTACATCCGATACTTGCACTTCGCTTTAGGATTCTTTCCTATCGCCATTGAAATACATCAAAATCAACTTCTTGAGGTTGAGGATTTTACATCCGATACCGCACTGCTTTAGGATTCTTTCCCTATTGCACTGAAATACATCAAAATCAAATTCTTGAAGTTGAGGATTTTACATCCGAGACTGCACTGCTTTAGGATTCTTTCCCTATTGCACTGAAATGCATCAAAATCAAATTCTTGAGGTTGAGGATTTTACATCCAATACCGCATTGCTTTAGATTCTCTTCCTATTGCAATGAAGCACACCAAATCGAGCTCTTGAGGTTAAGGATTTTACATCCGATACCACATTGCTCTGAGATCTCTCCTCATTGTAATGATTCAATCCAATCAATTCAATTTTCTTTTGAGGTTGAGGATGTTACATCTAAAACCGCAAAATTTCAATTTTCATTTCAAATCAAATCCCTTCAAAATTAATCTTAACAAAACTTCGATCTAAATTGAAACTCGAGTTGAAATCTGAATTCACACATCAAAACTTAAACTCGAAACAAAATTTAAATTGAAATTTCCCGGATCTTGTGATTTGGAATTCACCTCCTTTTCCTTTCCCCGGCGAGAGTTCGGGAATCTCCGGTCTTAGAGATATACTTGACACTCCCCAGCGGAAACTCTTCTACTTCGTCCTAAGTTTGTCACTTGGACATCTGTGATTGGTTTTGTTGATCTTTTCGGTCAACGACAATACGCGCGGTGTGCTCCGTCAGCTCACCACACCTATTGGGGGTCCATTTGTTGACCTCATTTTTGATAGGTTTGGTGGGTTTAGGGCCCCGGAGGTCAAAAATTGAAATTTTGAAAAAATGAAGGTTGATCAAGTGTGAGTGAAAAGAAATCATTTTGGTTGAGCCATGAAGCCATATTATGCTCACAAAAGCCACGAGAGGACTCATCTTAGTCACTCAATATTTTGTTCCTAACCCTCTTAACTAGGGGCTTAGGGGTTGAGGATATGAATTACCTACATGAGTCGGGAAGCCAAATTGGTTAAAGGTAGTTTTAGGGCTTGGAATGTGTGTGTGGGAGTGAGGTGTGTGCAAGTCAACCGTCACCAGACCAAGCCACCCAGGGTAATCCTAAGGCCAAAGAGTCCTATAGGAAACTCATCCTTTAAACCTCCACATTTAATTTTAACCCTCCAAGTGGCTTAGGGGTTTACAATTAAACTTGTGGGGTTTGAAGGGAGGTAAGAAGTGGTTTGAATTTCTAAGTGGTGGGTCTCATTTCTAGTCCTCTAAGATAGTCAAGGAGAAAGCCTAAGGCTAGATCTAAGTACTAAGGAGAAAGAGGAGAAAAGACCTCATAAAAAATGAGGTCAACAAATGGACCCTCAATAGGTGTGGTGTGCTAACTAAGCACACCGCGCGTATTGGCGTTGACTGAAGAGATCAATAAAACTAACACAGATGTCTAAATGACACACTTAGAACGAAGCATAGAAAAATTTTCCCTGGGGAGTAACAGGTAAATCTCCAAGACTGAAGATCCCTGAACTCTCGCTGGAGAAAAGAAAAGGAAGTGAATTCTAGATCACAAGATCTAGAGAAATTCGATTTTAGATTCGTTTCATTTTCTGTTTTGAGTTTTAATGTGTGAGTTTGGATTTTGGTTTTAGTTTCAATTTCGATTGAAGTTCGATTCAAGATTTATTTCAAGGGGGATTTCGTGGAAACCCGGGATTTGAGGTGAGCATCAGAACCTCGGTTCCAACCTCAAGATTTGAAGAGAATTAGAATTTAGGCTCTTGCCTCAAGAAGAGAGTTGGAATTTGAAGAGAACTAGAATTTAGGCTCTAGCCTCAAGAAGAGAGTTGGAGTTTAGGCTCCATCCTCAAAAATTTAAAAGAGAGCTAGAAGTTCGGCTCTAGCCTGCTCTAGCCCCGAAAATTTGAAAGAGAGCTAGAAGTTTGGCTCTAACCTCGAAGAGAACTGGAAGTTCGGCTCCAGCCTCGGAAGTTTGAAAAAGAGCTAGAAGTTCGGCTCTAGCCTCGAAGAGAACTGGAAGTTGGGCTCCAGCCTCAGAAATTTGAAAGAGAGCTAGAAGTTTAGCTCTAGCCTCGAAGAGAACTGGAAGTTCGGCTCCAGCCTCAGAAGTTTGAAAGAGAGCTAGAAGTTCGGCTCTAGCCTCGAAGAGAATTGGATGTTCGGCTCCAGCCTCAAAAATTTGAAAGAGAGCTAGAAGTTCAACTCTAGCCTCGAAGAGAACTGGAAGTTCGGCTCCAGCCTCAGAAATTTGAAAGAGAGCTAGAAGTTAGACTCTAGCCTCGAAGAGAACTGGAAGTTCTGCTCCAGCCTCGGAAGTTTGAAAGAGAGCTAGAAGTTTGGCTCTAGCCTCGAAGAGAACTGGAGGTTCGGCTCCAGCCTCGGAAGTTTGAAAGAGAGCTAGAAGTTCGGCTCTAGCCTCGAGGAGAACTGGAAGTTCTGCTCCAGCCTCAGAAATTTGAAAGAGAGCTAGAAGTTCGGCTCTAGCCTCGAAGAGAACTGGAAGTTCGGCTCCAGCCTTAGAAGTTTGAAAGAGAGCTAGAAGTTCGGCTCTAGCCTTGAAGAGAACTGGAAGTTCGGCTCCAGCCTCGGTAAATTGAAAGAGAGCTAGAAGTTCGGCTCTAGCCTCGAAGAGAACTGGAATTTCGGCTCCAGCCTCGAAAATTTGAAAGAGAGCTAGAAGTTTGGCTCTAGCCTCGAAGAGATTTGGAAGTTCGGCTCCAGCCTCGGAAATTTGAAAGAGAGCTAGAAGTTCAGCTCTAGCCTCGAAGAGAACTGGAAGTTAGGCTCCAGCCTCGGAAATTTGAAAGAGAGCTAGAAGTTCAACTCTAGCATCGAAGAGAACTGGAAGTTCGGCTCCAGCCTCGGAAATTTGAAAGAGAGCTAGAAGTTCGGCTCTAGCCTCGAAGAGAACTTGAAGTTCGGCTCCAGCCTCGGATGTTTGAAAGAGAGCTAGAAGTTCGGCTCTAGCCTCAAAGAGAACTGGAAGTTCGGCTCTAGCCTCGGAAGTTTAAAAGAGAGGTAGAAGTTCGGCTCTAGCCTTGAAGAGAACTGGAAGTTTGGCTCAAGCCTCGAAAATTTGATCTGTATGAAGAAGGACCCAATCCCATGCCACTTGAACCAAATTGAACAAAGTTCGTGACTCCATGTCAATAGGACTAGTCGATCCTCTAACACACAGCTGAAGGAGAATTGAAAGGTTGAAATTAAAGGATTCAGAATGAAAATCAGTCTGAGATTTAGATTTGTTTTAGTGATTTGATTTCATTCTCGTCTATTTGGAGTTTGTGTTTATTTGTAGTTTATTTTGACATTCAAATTCTTAAGAAGGTGTTCCTTATTCATTTTTTTCTCTTTTCGTTCTTTGTTCGAAGTTCATTTAACTTAATGGCGTTTTCCAGTCAATTTGCACAAAAAGAGGTGAAGCCAGAACATGACATGAACATTCTCATTCCAATCTGTTGAAAATACATCATACAACTTGATCCAAAACATGATGATCTTTTCCTCGAAAATTCAGTATCTCATACAATCCTCATAAATCTAAAACGGATTGTGTAAGATTCTTGTTGATTCTTCCAAAAGCATTTGTCAAAATCCATGTCTGAATAGTAAGATACATGGACAATAACATCACCTTCCAAGCCACCCTTGGCAGGGATGCCGTACAAATGTGCATTAGAGGTGTGCTATGTCCCATGTAACTCACAGCTCGTAGGGCCGGAGACTCTCTAACTCTGGATCTGGCTGAAAATGAAAAGGCATCTTTCTGTCATCCATCCTTCTGAAGGTGACGGAGATTCGCTCAACAGGCACTCTTGGGATGTAGTGTTTTGCTATGTCTGCTCCATTTCCTTTTAATACCATGACGGAACCTACCGATAGTGGTATTTCCACTGACCCTTGAAATTTTCTGGGGCCCGCTATCCGGAGGTCAGATCCGAACATGATATTACACTGGTTGACAAAAGAGACTGTGCAGAAAGGTCTGACAAAGTCATGATGGTTTATGTGTGGACGTATGCAGTCGCCCTCCTTGTAAATGTTATTGATGCAGCTATTGGGTATGCAATCTGCGGGCAATACCCTCCATGTCACCATCCTTTTTACCATTCTTTTGATAATTCTTAGCATCGGATCCACCTCACTATGACGGAGTATCCCCGGTGGATTTCCTCTTCTGTCTTCTGCGAAGTTGTAGCAACACCCGCACTGGATAGTAACTCTTCCTTTTCCTGGCATCCATATTCGGGGTTCTGAATAGGTTTTCTCCCTCAGACGACCAGCTCGGCCCATTTTCTGAAGCTTGATAATGCAGTCCACAATCTGCTGTTGTTTGTAATCTGAGAACACATCCTTATGCAGCTCAAGGCCTTCCAAGATGTTGACTCTCTTGCCTCGAATTCTCTCAAAGTATTCAAAAGTTTTCTTTTCAACTTGCTGTAATTTCTCCAATTCGTATTCCGGGATTATCTGAAGTCCACAGGGTCTGATAACATACTGCGGGATGTACGACTCAACCCCAGCACGCTCTCCTGCAAGTCTCGGCTCCTCGGGGATAGTCTCTGTCGGGACATCCTCCGGGGTTGCTTTCGCAACAAGACTCTTCAAAACTGGTAGCTCTGTCTGGCATCGTGGTACTAATTCCGTTTCTATTTTTCTTGGGACTTATTTCATCCTTTATGCTGTTCTTGGAATTGACTTCCTTCTTTCTGGTTCCTGACGAACCAATCTCTTTGAAGTATTTGTACTGACGGAAGCAACTGTCTCTTCATGCTGATCTGCTGCCACCTTAGTCAGCATCTTGCGAATGCGACGGTCCTTGTTTTTTCGTTGAGTAGGAGTGAGAGTGGCTCTCCTCACCTCTTGAATTTCTGTAGGCATGGCGCTGACAAGTCTTCCTTCTGCTGTATTCACCACGGACTTAACTTTCTTATCCTCTCCCGTTGCATAAGCGATGTTTGCTTTTCTCTTCTTGCTAGTAGACGTCTGACTCGGGCCACCTAATTTCATTACTGTCTGACTGTGGAACTCTTCCCGATCAATCGGAGTCCAATCCATTTCTTCATATTGTAGCCCGGCTGGTGTGAAATCAGAGTCAATTTCAATCACGGCTCCATCCTTCATCCTCTTTTCATCGAGTGCTAGACTCATGCCATTCTTAAAGTTCGGAACCAACCGCCCGTTCAACAATTCCCTGCGAAAAACAAGGAAAGAATCAGGGGCTGTACTAAGAACAAGAACAATAAGAAAACATTTATTAATGAAAAATTTTATTTACTTCTTTTAAATTTTAAAGAGAGTAGGAAGAGATGAGGAAAGATCAGGAATGAGCTAATTTAAAAGAAAAGATCAAAATTTTATCATTTCACATATTTTCATTTTAATACATTTTTTTTGTTAATGATTTTTATTTTATCATCCATTTTTTTAATATTTTGGGTTCGGACCAAGTTACAAGTGATTACTGTGCCCGTGCTTTTCGAAACATCAGGTCACGTAATACTTCTTCAAATATCGTCCATTAATTGGAAGCATATGTCGTTCTCCATGACAGTTAACAACCTGGTAGGAACCCCCTGAGTAGACTGTCTCGACCACGAACGACCCTTCCCAAGTTGGTTCAAATTTACCTCATATCTTGCGGTGTGCAAGAATAGGTCTTCTGAGTACTAGAACCTAATCACCGACTTTGAATGTCCTTGGGCGGACCAGTTTATCGTGGGTCTGGATCATCTTGGCTTGATACAGTTCCAAATTTTGCTGCGCTGAAAGTCGTTTCCCTTCTAAGCTTTCCAATTCTTCTAGTCGTAATTTGACATTTTCTTCTGTAGTGATCTTGTTCGCAACTGCAATTCTGAGTGACGGAAGCTGAACCTTTGAGGGTAAAACGGCCTCGGACCTGTACACTAAGGCGTAAGGCGTAGACTGGGTAGGAGTTCTGAAAGTTGTTCTGTAAGCCCATAAAGCTTCTAACAACTTCTCGTGCCAATTTCTTTTGTTGTCATCCAAAATTTTCTTTAATATTTGGATGAGAGTTTTATTAAAAGCTTCGGCTAAGCCATTTGCTCTTGGGTAGTAAATCGTTGAATAGCGCCAATCGTATCGTGTCTCCTGACAAAATTGTTGATCTTTGTACTCTTGAACACGGACCCATTATCTGAAATAATTCTGCGCGGTACCCCGAAACGGTAGACAACTTGATTCTTGAAGAACTGTAGCACGTGGTGTGCCTTCACTTCTCTTAGTGGTACTGCTTCTGCCCATTTGGAAAAGTAATCTGTAGCTGTAAGAATGAAGCGATGTCCTCTTAAAAAAGGTAGTTCTATCAGACCCAGAATATCTATGCCCCAACATTCAAATGGCCATGACGCAATTGTCGGATGTAGCACATTTGGAGGTTGATGTAGAACCACTCCATGCACTTGGCACTGGTGACAACTCTTGGCAACTTTCATGCAATCGGTCATCATCGAGGGCCAGTAGTACCCTAGTCTCTTAATCTTCATTTTCATCTTCGGACTCGACTGATGAGCGCTACAAAGTCCTGAGTGCACTTCTTTAACAATTTCACGAGCCTCGGACTCGCTCAGGCACCTTGGCCACATCTGATCGAAAGACCTTCTGTATAACATATTATTTATTAATGAGTAAGATAGAGTTCTTTTCTTAATCTGATGAGCTAATGACTTATCGTCCGGTAGGTTTCTTGTTTGCAAGTAGTCTTTTAGCGGCTGACGCCAGTCTTCTGCATTTTCTGTTACTGCCGCAATTGTTTCTTTTTCTTTTTCTGATTTGTGTATCGTGTCCATGTCGAGCTGTGAGAGAACCTGCGTCCCTGAACTGACACTTCAACTGATTCATCCTGTAAGAAGGCAAATTCTTTTGCAAGGTGGGCTAACGCATCTGCAAGAGCGTTTTCTCTTCTGGGAATCTTGTAGATCGTTACATTCAGAATCTGCTCCAACAATTTCATAGCATACTGAAAGTACTGCTCGAGTCTTGGCTTTAGAATTCTATATTGTCCTGCGACCTGTTGAATTATCAACTGAGAATCCCCATAGATGATGATATCCGTTATCCCCATCTGAATGGTTAATTCCAATCTGGTTATAAGGGCTTCGTATTCGTTCGTTGTTTGTACACGGTTCTGTTAAGTGGTAGGAGTACCTTAACATCCCCCGCTCCGGTGTTATAAATATTAGTCCGATTCCTGCCTTACCGGGCACTATCGTTTGCAATTCTTTATTTCTCTGTGCTGAAGATGCTCCGTCGAAGTACAGTTCCCAACGTCGATCATCGGGGTCTTCTAGGCTCATTATCTGCTCGTCTGGCAAGTCGTTGTTGAGAGGCGATTCTGCCAGTAAAGGGTGTGCTGCGAGGAAGTCTGCTAGGACTTGTCCCTTTACGACACGAAGTGGCACGAAAGTTATATTGAATTGCAATAGTATCATGACCACCTGGCGAGTCTGCCAGAAAGCGTCGGTCAGGTCATCAACTATTGCAACGAATTAAACTTCGAAATAAGGTTGACCTTATGAGAAAGCATGTAATGCCTGAGCTTTTGAGCAACGAAGATCATGGCCAAACAATGCTTCTCAATCGAGGGATACTTTTCTTCAGTCGGAATTAGACGACGACTTAAGTAGTAGAGGGCGTTTTCTTTCCCCTCGTCATTGACTTGGGCTAGCAGGGCTCCAAGGGAGTCGTCTAAAGCTGCGGTATAAAGTATCAACGGTCTACCCGAGACTGGGGCTGCTAAGACAGGAGGTGTCATTAAATATTGTTTGATGTCATCGAAGGCATGTTGACATTTGGAGTCCCAAGTAAACTTGGCATCCTTCTTAACCAAAGCAGAAAAAGGCTGACACCTTCTTGACAAATTTGAAATAAAGCGTCGAAGATATGCCAACCTCCCTTAAAAGGATCGTAATTGTTTCAAATATTTGGGAGGTGACATTTCTAAGATAGCTTTAATCTTCTCCGGATTGATTTCAATTCCACAATGCCGGACAACAAATCCTAAGAATTTTCCAGAGGTGACGCCTAAGGCGCATTTCAAGGGATTCATCTTAAGGTTATATTGTCTTGATCGCTCGAAAACAATTCTCAAATCGTAAAGGTGATCTTCTTTCAGTTTGCTTTTGATGACCACATCATCCACGTAGCACTCGACTTGGTTGTGAATGAGATCATCAAAAATCCTTGTCATTGCTCTTTGGTAAGTTGCTCCTGCGTTCTTCAGTCCGAAAGGCGTCACTGTGTAGTAGTATATTCTGATTGGCGTTCTGAAAGCTGTGAGCTTTTTGTCTTCTGGTGCCATTTTTATTTGATTGTATCCTGAAGATCCATCGATGAAAGAGAAGACTTCGTGCGTTGAGGCGATGTCGATCATTAATTCTGGAATGGGTAATGGGAATTCATCCTTTGGACATGCTTTGTTCAAATCTCTGAAATCTACACAGATTCTGATCTGTCCATTCTTCTTTCTGACTGATACCACGTTGGCTAAACAAGTTGGATATTGTTCTTCACGGACAAATTTAGCGTATATTAGCTTCTTAACTTCAGCTACTACCTGTTGTTCAATCTCTAGACGCATTCTTCTCGGAGCTTGTCTGACTGGAACTACAGTGTGATCCACTCCTAGCTTGTAAACTGCAACCTCTGGAGCTAATCCTGGCATTTCATCATAATTCCAAGCAAAACAGTCCTTGAATTCCATTAGTAGCTTGACCATGTTTTCAGAGTCTTCTTTGTTGAGTAAGGAGCTAACAAAGGTCGGCCTAGGCTCTTCGCTAGTACCTAAGTTAACTTCCATTAACTCATCTATTGTGGATTTAATTTCTTCTTTAAATTCTGGCGGAGCATCTCCAATTGGTAGATCTTCAAAATCTCCTGAAGCTTCCAAGCAGTCTTCATTAGGCTCGCAAGTGACAACCAAGAAAAATCCCATCTCATCAACTATTCCTACTGTGCCGAATCCGAGACCATGTTTTGAATTGGGAGGCCGACTGACATTATTCCATAATTTTTCAAAGTGGTTTGATTGACCTTTTGTCCATTATTTAGGTAGAATACCACGCTGAATTAAATTATGAACACAGGGAGAATACCACTCAAAAGGCAGTTCCATTAATTCAGATGAAGTAACATCTTCAAATTATACATCTTTTTTAGTATTAGAGGAAGAAGCACCACGGTAGAATTTAATCGGCTTAGCACCACCACCATGCACTTCCTTGACCACCATACCCTCGATCTTATTAAAATGGATCGGGGTCAGGGTCATAGTATGTACATAATGGTTAATCTTCTCGTACATTGATTTGTATTCTTCATTTTTTTCATCTTCGAGAGAGATCTTGAACTGGGGTTTCTTTTGATTTACTGTTGCTACTTCTTTCTTGATTTCTTCTTCTTCAGAACTGTTCTCCCAATCAACGTCGATGACCGGTTTCTTCTGCGTCTCTTCCTCGACCTCGTCCCCGGCCTCGACCTCGGGTGCGAGTTCTGGAGAAACCTTCACCATCTCGCCGTAAGGGAGTGGTGATTAACTGTTGGACTAGAATTTCAGGTTCTTCGTCGTCCCGAATTTCTTTTGCTTCATTTGGTACGGTATTTCTGGAGAAGATTGTTTTCTTCGGAGGCGCGTAATAGGCTGCATCTTCATGAATTCCAATCTCGTGTACGGAGAATGGTTGCAAGTCACCATTTATACACTGTTCTCCTCCTTCGTAATACTTTATGCACTGGTGCAGGGACGACGGTACCATTCGATTTTCATGGATCCATGGCCGACCCAGTAGAGCGTTGAACGATGTCTCAGAATCAATTATGTGGAATTTTGCGATTGTCTTTGCTAAGTCACCGGTCTTCATTAATAGTATTATCGATCCAAGAGCTCTTTCTCCCTTCTGATTGAACCCTCTTAATAACATCTTATCTACTTCAAGCTCGCGAGCATCAATTTCCAAATATGCTAACGTTCAAAGGCTCATTATGTTGATTGATGCTCCTAGATCATCCAACACTCTGGAGAGCGTAAACTTTCCAATAGTGACTGAAATGTACAACAGTCGATTGTCATCAGCTGTTCCAAGTAGTAGATCATTGTTCGTGAAGGTAACACCTCGCTGTTCTTTCAACGAGCAAACCTCATCTAAGGAATTACCGGCCATTTGAGCTAAATAAATCTTTGGATCAAGTAAGGCCTTGATCAGAGTTTCCCTCATCTCCTTTGACAGGATCAGAGTGTTGTAGATGCTCAGTTTAGCTGGTAGCTTCCTTAGATGGGCTAGCACATTATAATCCACTTTATTACCATGTTCCTCGGTTTCTTCCCGAATGGGTAATTCTTCTATTGGGGTTGGCTCCTCCTGAGCAACCACTTGCTTTCCTTTATCCTTTGGACCCATTCTCAGAGGTAGAACTTTTCCTCTTCTTAGGTTGACTTCAGTTACTTGTTCTAAATCTGGTGGTGACTCTGCTGGTGTCTCCTCTTGAATCAGAACGACTAGCTTTTTTAGATTTGCTTTAAAATCTGATAACTCTAGTTCTATAGTGATTGGAGCTCATCGAAATTCACAAATAGATTCATTACTTTTTGAGCTTTCCTAGCCATCTTTGTGAGCATCTTCTCCTTCACCACGGTCATCGAGGTTTAGTATGATTTGAGAATCGTTTATCGTATCGGAATCGAGATCCGTATTAGGTTGGTTGTCGTTAGTTACGTAATCATTAGAAACAGTCAAAATGTAGCCAACACCAAAACTCTTATCATTATAAGATCCCGCCGGGGTGAGCGAAATAATCATACAGAGTCAGAGGTCCGAGGGATTTCTCCCCTGAATCGGAAACAACCATCCTAGAATAAGCAGCCCCTAGTCTACCCTTTGGAGCCTCGGTCTTCTTTTCTTCCACGATCTTCTCCTCCTTCTGGGGTGGTTCTTCAATTGCAAGTGATAGCACCGGCTCGACAGGTTTCAAACTTTGAGTTGAAGCACGCACCGAAGCGTTCTGGATATGATCCAAGATTTTCTTTGAAGACTTTGTCCAGACGGTATTCCATCCTTCATCGGTTGTGTATGGATTTATCGGAAGAATAGGATCCGTTGAAATAACATTGATGGAACCTCCTTTTTGGGGTTCCTTCATGTATTCCTTCGGGATCATTATGTTCCCTCTTCGGAGATTACCTTCGAGCCAATTCTTAAAAGTGAAGCAGTATTCAATCTTGTGTCCGATCATCCGGTGGTAAGGGCAGTAGTTCGGATGATCTTTCTTGTTGACTTCTTCTGGCTTTTTGGGCTCGGTAATTAAAAATCAGGTGTCTTCATCAAACTGCGAAACATCTTAGCTACTGCTTCGTCTTGAATGGATACTCCTTGTTCAGAAGTTCCTCCAGGGGACGTGACGAATGAGGTAGTGGTTGACTATGCTGCCATGGCTGGTGGCTCGGTCGAGGCTGTTGATAGCCCTGTTGAGGTTGCTGATAAATCTGTTGTGGTTGTTGGTATGTCCGTTGTGGTTGTTGATAACTAGGCTGTGGTTGCTCTGGTTGTATCTGCACTGGCTGCTTGCCTTTATCTACCGCCGCGACAATTCCAGATTTCTTTTCAAATGCTTTTACAGGCTTCTGTTTATCGGTCTTGTCTACAAAACTTTGCTGTTTTGCTTCCTCCTGCAAGCTCCCGGCCTTGCTAAGCAACTTCTTGAAAGTCTTGATTGTAAATCCTTTAAGGAGAAGTGCTATCGGGCCATGGATACTTTTCAGCAAAATACCGATCGTATGCTGTTCCTGAAGTTGTGGTTCACACTTCATGCTTAAGTTTCTCCATCAAAGTATATAATCCACCAAAGTTTCGTTCGGTTTCTGTTGTTCCGCCACTAGATCACCGATAGTGATGTGGTGTCGAGCCCCGGCAAACCGCTTAATGAAGAGGTTTTCTAATTTTGAAAAGGTCTTAACTAAGCCATTTGGCAATTCTGCATACCAATCGAAGGCAATCCCAGACAGGCTGCTAACAAACTGTCGAAAGAGTAAAGCATCACTCCCACCGACATTGCAGAAACTAGCACGAAAATGTGCAACGTACTGCCGAGGGTTTCCCGTTTCATCAAAAGTCTTGAACAGAGGTGGTACGCAGCCTTTTGGGTATTGGGCTGCATCAAATTCTTCAGGGTAAGGTCTACCCGTTGAATAGAAGCTCCGCTCTTAGACTGTGCTAAGGCTTCTCTCACTTGCTGTTCTACCATGTTTTTGGTATCCTTTTCGGGAATCATGCTTTGCGTAGAATCTTTCTTCAGTTGTTCATCTCCGTTAATAGATGTGATCTCCTTTCCCCCATTCGCGATGTGAATAATCTCTGGGGGTGTTTCCTTTTGAGGTTGCAGCTGACTCTGGAGAGTGGCTAAAGCGGCAGCTATCTTTTCCATCCTTTTTGCCATTTGGGAAATTGTATCATCCTTTTCTTGAAGTTGTGCTCTCATTACTTCCGGTTCTTCCCTTTATGAAGCTGACGGAGCGCCTTGCGAAGCTGCCGATGCTTGGGTCTCAACCATATTAATATCGGCGTACTCTTCATCCATAAATTCTGATGAATCTTTCTCAGGAGTTTCTTTTAATGCAGTAGCACTTTCTTCAGATTCTGGCTTTCTGACGAGACTCTCCTTTCCAGAACATTGTGCTTGTATCGGTTCAGCAATAATAGGTTGGCACACCATCCTTCTCGCGATGAGAAGGCCTAGGACCGGATGGTCCGTCAGGCTGTGCGTCGGTAGGTGGTGTCCTCCCTAATATGGTGTTCCGATACGACAACAGGCGAACTAGCTCGCACTTTCTTCCTTGGCCTCTCTAGGGCAGTGACGGGGTTTACTTGTGGTCCGAGGCGGGATTTCACTGGCACTCGTTCCATTCTTCTTAAGATTTCTGATACGAGGCATCCTTCCTTCTTAGCTAGTTTCTCTACTACGGCTCGCAGTCGAGTAAGCGACGTAGTCTTGGCCCTCTTTCTCTTACAGTCACTATAGTATGCAGGTCGGGGTAATGCAGCGGCGATCCTCTGAACATCTTCCTCATCCGATGCAGCAGAGAGAAGGTGGAACCTACGTCCTCCCAACAGCGGTGAAATTTCAGGTAGTTCTTCCTCTTCCTCAAGAATCTCTTCCAGAAAAGCAACTTCAGCAGCCTTAGCCTTCTCGATCCTGGCGATCTTTCTGCTCCTACTTCTTCTTTGAGTCCGAGTTAAGGGTGTAACTCTTGAACTGGACCCTATCTCGAAGACAGGAGGTATTGTAGTAAAATATGTACCCTCCACGGTGGCAGGCTCATCACAGACTTGGATTTCCTTCCCCTTCAGTTTGGCAGGAGTCGGGGTAGGTGCAGAGATGACTAGACCGGTGGGGGTAGAGACAATAGTCCTCCTACGAACAGTGGTACTCTTTTCAGCTGGGACCCTTTGTAGGGGAGGGAACTCTTGAGTCGACTTCAGGTTGAACTCAATCACGGGCTCCTCAGTTTCCGATACTTTATCCATTAGTGTGAAGAGGGTGACGTCAACGAACTTAATATCTGTATTGTCGAATTCTTGTCTAAAATGGATGATTCCATTGTCGGGCAGTTCATCGTTATAGACGGTGAAGTCCATTCCATTGGTGAAGGAGAAAATTAACTTTGGTGCAGTCATTTTCTGCAAGGTAAATTCCGAATGTCAGTCCCAAATTATGCTTCCTTTTGTCGCAAAACTTAAGACGGAAAAGAAAGAGTCCAAACACATTTTAGTTTATCTTAGTATATTTGTGATTTAAAAGAGTTCGTTTATTAAAAGGTTGTTATTAGAGGATTTGTTTGTTAGGAACAAAACGATTAATGGAGGAAGGTTAAAAAAAAGGTGAAGGACCCGATTCAGAATTGGAAAGGAAGAGAAAGTCTCGTAAGACTTCTAAACCAGAAGGACCGCTCCTAAGCTAACACCTATTGGGGGTCCACCCCACCTAAAAAAGAGGTAAAAGGATTTCAGAACCTCTCTGTTTTGGGGTGTCTAAACAGTGGCTCCAAAATCCAAAAGGAGTGGGCTATACCCGTTCAAGACAGAAATGAACGTGGTATGCCAACGGAAAGAATGGTAGTTTTGTCCAGAAGGGGTATGGACTCACTACCGGTTTATGAAAGCAAAACCATCTGATCAAAATGGAGAGAGGAACTAGTCCCCAGCGGAGTCGCCAGAAATTGTACGGCTTATTTTTAGGTTGAGTGTTATATTTTGAAAAAAAGGGGTCGCCTACAGAAGTTGTCGGCGAATTTTAAATTTTAAATTTAATTTAAATATATATATAGTTTTAGAAAGAAGCATTTGATTTTGAAAATAACTCTAAGTTTAAAAATTTTAAGATATAAAATCAAACCGATCTCACATCCTAAATAGTTTGTATAAACGAGCACTACATCACAAACCGTGTATCTATCTCGAGGAATAAACACACTGCTTGGTGATGGGGCTCGATTAAATAAACTAGAAGATTTGTGACATCCGTTTGGTCTGCGAACCAATTTTATAAGCCGACAAGTTTCCCTACTTAATATAAATGAATTAAGCAGGGTCTATTTTACCTGGGTTCTTAAAGTTCCCTATAAGGGCAAGCCCCTATAGTTAATTACATCTTAAATGACGGGAATCATTTAAGAAAACTCTGGATAATGATCAGTGGTTTTGCTCTCAAGAATTTCAAAGTTTAAGGCTTCAAAGGATTGAATTTTGGAAATTTCAAAAGGGATTAGCCCAAAATTGGAACAGTTTATTTTGAGAGTCCAATGGAAGAGAGGTAGGAGAGGCTGAGGATCCAAGAAGAATCTTGGCAACTTCCCAAACTATCCTATTATTTAGTTTCAATTTAAGAGTTTATTTAATGTTTCAATTATGCTAATTTTAATTAATTAGGACTTGTATTTGTATGATAAAATCATACAAACAACCTCGAAGATGTGAGGGTTTATATCGTACCAAACGACTACCTCGGAATCTTAAAACCGGTTAGGGCTTAATTTACATAACATGATTATGCAAGTGCCTAACGAAAAAGTTGAGGATTTAAAATCGGTTAGGGCTTAATTTACATAACATGATTATGCAAGTGCCTAACGAAAAGGTTGAGGATTTATGTTGCACTAGACAAACTACTTCGAAATCATATGGCTTGGTTATTTAATTCTCAGAATGCTTTTGCTGAAGTAGACCTGAATTTTGCTGACGATGATGGCTGTGCTGCCCATTATGCTTTAAGCTCCTTGTTGTTGCAGAGGTTTAGTTTTAGAAGGTGAAAATCAGGAGATGAGAGAAGTGTTTTGGTTTATAAAAGTTTTAAAGTCCAAATGTCTTTAGTGTTTTATTAGGGGAATCTTAAAGTTGATTATAACAACACCGGTTAAGATCTCACGGTTCCATCATTGCATCACCGTTATTTTTATCGGATTCACTTAGTCCAGATGAATTTTCTAAACTCAACTGAATGAGTTCCACACTTTCATTTAGACCGTGGGAAATCCCATTAGCAACACGTAGGTTACATCATCCGAGGTATTCCCGATCATCCAACAAGACGTTTTAATTTAGTTATAGTTGTAGTTTTGTGTTCAGTTTGTGATTAAATTTTGAGTTATTTTATATTTTGAAATGTTGTGGCGGTGAATTTTATCTTGTTGTGACTTTTAATTTAGTTTTGGGTTTCAATTTTGTGGCTATCCTAAAGGTTTCAGTTTTCATGCAGGGTGTCAATCTTGTTTAACATGTAATAAAAGTAAAGTACAGTGCAGGTAAGTAAATTGCAATAAAATAAAAGCGTACCTGGAGGGTCTTCCCGTCGTTCGAAGCTACACTTAAAACACATGTTAAAGCATTTATATATTTGCAAGAAAACACCTAGGTAAAGCTAAGGAAAGGTTTTAGTTGTCTACCAAAGTCCTAATCCTATTGCTAGTCAATCCCTATGATGTCTAGGTTCTTTTGTGTTTTGTTAAGGATGATTTTCTTCATCAAAGAACAATTAAGTCCAGTTGTTCTTCTAAAATATCTCATCATATTGAGGAAGTGCTTAGGACGAATACTAAACATCTTTTCATTACTTCTGAGATTATTTTGAGTTCAAATGAATTTTATTGTATTGATGAATTAATCATCCAAAGTTTAGTTGAGTTTTGTCTCTTGCTCAGTGAACCTGGACATTTGATTATCCTATGAGTAAAGTGACATTTCACTTAATGCTCCATTTAAGAGTTATGATAACGAAAGCCTTTAAGGGCAAATTAATTTATTAAAGGTTTTAGTGATTTAAAATTGGAATTGATGATTTAAAGTGGTTTAATTTAGTTATGAAATTTTAATAATTTTAAGTTTGGAATAGTGTTCGAGTTGTTTTAATTTAATTAAATCTTTACATTTTAAATGATCTCAATGTATTAGATTACTTTGGGTTGAAAGAGGTGTTTAGATTATTCATTTTAGATTTTAATGATTTAATTTTAATTTAATTGAAATATTTTAGGTTAATTTTTAATTAGTTTGATTTTTAATTATGAATTATTTTTGAGGTTGATTTTGATGTTTCAAGTTTGTTTTAGATTTGCTTTCAAGTGATCTTAAATTAATTTTAATGTTTTAAATTTATTTCAATTTGATTATCAAGTTATTCAATGTTTTAAGTTTTAATTTAATTAAGGTTTATTTTCCTTTTAATTATTTAATTAATAATTTCAATTATCATTTTTGAGTTTGATTAAAAGCTGAATATTATTAAAGTGATTCATTTAGAGATTTTAAATTAAAGAATTGATATCTTCTTAAATCATATCTCTAATCTTAATAATCCAAATTTTAACTTATTCTTCCAAAATTCAAATTGTTTAATTAATTAAAATTTACTTTAAATATTTTCAAGATGATTAATGGGTTTCTACCCCTTAATTCCCTAGGTTTTAATCATCTAATGAAAATTTTAAAATCAGATATTTTACCCTCCCCTTGATTAAACCTAAATATTAATTAGGGGTTAAAATTCTTAATTACTATTATGCCCTTTTAAGCCTAATTATTTCATAACTCATCAAATTGAGCTCCAATGAGCTTGAAATTTTTATTTCACTTCACTCACATGTCAATTAAGACATTAGAGGAAAAAATGTGATTTTTCTATTTTTAATTTACTTTATATAATTATTTCAAGGAAAATAGGGATTTTCAATGGAAATTCAACAACATGACCAAGGCAAGGTTTCTGTCCTTAAGAAAATTATGGTATGTCCCTATTGACAAGAGGACCACTTGGACCAATTTTGGTGATTTTTGAAATTATATTTTATTTATTATGATTATTTTGAGTTTTGGAGTGTTAATTAACTATAAAATAAAATTAAAGTTGAAAAATGGATTTTATATTTTTCATAAATCTCTCTGACCTCAAAAAGTTCAGAGAAACAAATTTTATATTTTTTTTTGATTTTTCTTTGATTTATTAGAATTAATTTATTGAAAATGTAAGGAAATTCATTTTATAATATTAAAAATTATTTTAAGCCTTTAAAATTCAATATCTTAACCTAGAGACTTAGGAAAAATATTTGGTTTGTTCCTAAGTGATTAGGAATCAAAATGTGTTATTTTTATGATTTTTATGAATTTTTAATTATTAAAATATTAAAAATATGGTGAAAAATGAAAATTTTTGAAAAATTCAAATTTTAATTTTCTTAGACTCCTCTGACATCAGGGAAGCCCTAAAATCATTTTGGTGATTTTTTAAAATGTATTTTTGGAGTTATGAATTTTTAAAGTTTAATTTTGGTCATGTAACTTAATTAGTCCAATTAATGGGGCTAATCACCTCCAATTGATTTCAAATTTTTATGTGGGGCTCCTCTAACCCTAAAGATGAGTGGAGAATTGTTTTCAAGTTATTTTGATGTGTGGTTACTCTTAATTAATTAGGGTTCAGTTTTGAGTGTTTTGGCCAATTAGGGTTATTCTTAATGAGTTAACTCAAAATATATTTTTCCTAGGGTCCTCTGGTCCTAAGATACTTCTCCTAATTTTCTTAGAATTTATTGAAAAATATGCTAATTATTGGAATTAAAATGCTAAAACAGACACTTAAACTTGAAAAATCAATAACTTGCCATAGAGATGGCCTCTGGCCTTGGAAAATTCAAGGAATGTTCCCAAGAGTAGAGGCTACAAAAGCCCTATGGTCTCATGCCATGGTGAATTGTATGCATGCATGGAGAATTAAAATACTGAAATCAGTAAATAATTAATTAAAAATAAAATACTCATCAAAATAACTTAATTCTTTTTCCACATTGTTCTCCTCTGTTCACTGAGCAAGAGGTATTTTTATTTTATTTTTGTGATTTTTCTACACAAAGATATGGATTTTTGAAGTTTCAGGTATTTAAATAAAAAGAAAATACCCTATTTATCTACTTAACCCAGTCAGCGCCGCGTCAACCTCCGCAGCTCCGAAAGCCCACGCGGCGCACTCCTATTCGATGCTGCCACCTAAGTCAGCAGCAACGCATCCCGCGGTATCATTCCATCTCCTCGTCCAGCTTGATCTAGATCGTCCATTCGATACACGCACGATCCGACGGTTCCTGGTCATCATCTACGACTGGTGTGTACCGAGAGCTGTCCACACTAGAACCCTAATATCTCCCTCATTTCTCAATGGATTTTTGTGTTCTTATGCTCTATGGATTCATCTTGAGGAGACAAACACATCCATATGGTTTACATGCTATGAAATTGATTCAAATGAAATGGAGAATTCACAGAAGCTCGGGAGGGAGAAGTGATCCATACCTTGGTTCTGAGAAGTGAAGCTTCAATCAGAGAGTTGTGGCACCTTCGACTGCACCTAAGGAAGCTCCAGATGAAGTCTCTAGCTTTGGGTAATTGCCTAGGTACAAAAGTGACCAAGGCCGATTTCAAACCTTGGACTCTGGAAGCAATGGCTGGCCTGGTGAGGGGGCTTTTGCTGGGGAACTTCTTCTCTACCTCTAGTGAAGGTGTGGGAGAAGTTAATTTGGATTTGGTGGAGTTTCAAGGGATGTTTTGTTCTGGCCTGAGAATTGAGCTCCAATATTGAGCTTAATCAGTGGAAATTAGGGCAGGAAGACAGTGGGGATGAGTTGCTCTAGGCTAGGGAAGCTCTGTGAGGAGTTTGGTGAAGTTCTGTGAAGGTTGATTTCAGCTAACCTTTTGGCCGAGAGAAATGGCTGGTTTAAATAGCCATGGTTAGGGGCTTCCCGAGGAGCGATTGAGGGTCGGGATTTGTTGCTGCGAGTGAGGAGAAGAAGAGCTGTGGTGGTCAATTAGGATGGGGCAGCTCAGCAGGTGAAATTTGAATTTTTGAATCCATTTAGACCTCTCGGCCATGGTGTTTTCCGGCGGCCTGGTGGCTGGCCGGCCAGGGTCAGGTCACCCTCAGGGTCAGGGAGGTCAGGGCTTGATGTTTATGAGCTCAATTGGTTGATGCCATGTGTAAAGTGGTTTGATTAAAATGGAAAGGGGGAGGGGCTATTTTGAGTTCAAATGGGTTAAGCCATGGTTTTGGGCTTGGTGCACCACCCAAGGCTTGACTTTGGGCTGAAAGGAATCATTTGGGTCAGCTGAATTGGAGTGGTGAAGTCTCGATCCATGGTGATGTGGCTAAACTTGGTTTAGAGTGTAGCATAAATGGGGTTAAAAAGTGATAATGAAGGGTTAAGAAAGAACCCCCTCCTCTTGCCCATAATGGCTTGGTGAGGTGTCCAAGGCTTTCATGACTTCCATGTGGCTTGTGCATGGCTTCTTGGCTCACATTTGGCTTGGTAAATGGCTTGGTCAATTTCATGGAAGAGGGTTATTTGGAAATTTGAAAACTTTGGATTTTTGATGGGATTTGTCATGATGCCATTTTGGTTTAATCAAAATGATAGATTTTGGACTTAGGGGATAGTTTTAATTAAATGAGCATGATGAGACAATATCTCATGGGCTTTGGAATAAGTCTTGGGCCTTTGAAATGGTTTTGGAATGGGCTTTTAAAATGGTTTAAGGAAGTGGGATTTTAGGTTTTGAAATAAATTGATGGATGAAAATTGGTGAGGGGTTGTGTCAAATGAATGTTGGGGGTTTATAAATGTGTCATGAGAATTTTAGAAGAGATTTGATGCCATTTGGAGTTGAAATAGGTTCAATTTGGGATTTTTGGTAATAAGGCCAAAGTGGATCAAATTGGGAAAACTTGGGTTAATGTTGGGCCAATGTTGGGTTTGATGTAAAATTAATGTTGAAAAATGTTTATGGGGTGTGTGACAAAGAGTTTTCAACTTTGGTTGGGCTTTGATTTTGGGATTTGGGCTCATTTGGGTTCATGATGGGTTTAGGCCAAATTGGGGATTTTTGGTTTGGGTTAAGTTTGGGTGGATTTTGGTTTCAAATTTAGGGCAAATCATGTTAGTGTTTTGTTTTTGGGGATGTTAGGAAGGTTTAGGAAAAGATTTGTGGTTAATTGGAGTAAAGTTGGGTTGGTTTGGGCTAAGTTTAGGTCATGTGCCAAAATTGGGTTTTAAGCTTCAAATTGAAATTGGATCCACATGTTGATGAAATTGGGTTTGGATTTGGTCTAAATTGGTATTGAGGACATTAAGTTGAAGTTTTGGATTGAATTGGATCAAAATTGAGGTCAATTGGAGTGGTTTGGTTGGACATTGGGTCCACTTAGGTTAAAAATAGGTTAAATTGGGGGTTTTAGTAAACGTGGGCTAAATTGACAAAATTGGCTTATGGTGTAGTTTAAAAAAATGAAATTAGGACTATTTGGGATTTTATGGAATTTTCTGGGAATTTTCTGAATTTTTGAAATTTTTGGGCTAAAAGGGTACTTTGGGTATTTGGAGGGTATTGGGGGGTATTTTTGGAAATTTTGGTGTATTTGGTCATGATTGATCAATTTGAGTGGGGGAAAATGTTTAGGACTGATTTTGAGGAATTTTGGGTACTTTAGACAATTTTGTAAAATTTGGGCAATTTCAAGGGCATTTGGTAGGTTTGGTAGGTTTAGGGCCCGGGGGTCAAAAATTGAAATTTTGAAAAAATGAAGATTGATCATGTGTGAGTGAAATGAAATCATTTTGGTTGAGCCATGAAGCCATATTAAGCTCACAAAAGCCATGAGAAGACTCATCTTAGACACTCAATATGTTGTTCCTAACCCTCTTAACCAAGGGCTTAGGGGTTGAGGACCATCCATATGAATTACCTACATGAGTCGGGAAGCCAAATTAGTTAAAGGTAGTTTTAGGGCTTGGAATGTGTGTGTGGGAGTGAGGTGTGTGCAAGTCAACCCACACCAGACCAAGCCACCCAGGGTAATCCTAAGGCCAAAGAGTCCTATAGGAAACTCATCCTTTAAACCTCCACATTTGATTTCAACCCTCCAAGTGGCTTAGGGGTTTACAATCAAACTTGTGGGGTTTGAAGGGAGGTAAGAAGTGGTTTGAATTTCTAAGTGGTGGGTCCCATTTCTAGTCCTTTAAGATATTCAAGGAGAAATCCTAAGGCTAGATCTTATGTACTAAGGAGAAAGAGGAGAAAAGACCTCATAAAAATGTGGTCAACAATCACCCTTCCAAACTAAGACTGTTAGTAGTGGACTAGAATTTGACTAAGAATCTCTTACCTCGTTTCCCTGTGGGATAGATAAACGGGACTCCATTAGAGCTCTGTATTACTTGATATGATACGTATACTTGCGTTTGAAATTTTGACTTTACAAAATCATTATAAATATATAAATCGAGGTCATAAATTCTTACATATAAAAAAAGTCGCATCACAGTACCACTCCAGTAACACCACAATAACACCATTATAACACTACAATAACACCACAATAACACCATGATAACACCACAATAACATCACAATAACACCATAATAACACTACAAAAACTTCAATCGAATAACACTACAGATCTGTCATAATATCACTCTAATAACATGAAAATAACACTGTGATAACACTAGGAAAACACCAAAATTAACACCGCAATAACGCACAATAACAATAGAATAAAACCTCAATCCCATCTCAATACAACCACAACATTGTAAACAACATCATAATTACATGAAAACACTTAAAAACGAAACAACAAAAACTTCAATTAATTAACATTACAAATTAACCATAAAAACACTCCAATAACACCACAATACCACAATAATAACACCGCAATAACACAACAATATAACTTCCTCAATACAACAACATCACCACATAACAACACCATAATAACATGAGCAAAACAATGAAAACACAATATTATTGTGATAACTCCATTATAACACTATGATAACATCGCAATAACACCATGGTGGCATCCGGAGTTGTGGGATCACGGCTTGTCGCCGACCCATTGTTGCCTAGATTCTCTCGTTTCGATGTGAGGTGTGAAATGCTGATGTCGTTGTTTGGGGAAGTCGCCACTCTGTTTATCTATCATATCGCTCTAGTCTTCAAGAGATCTTATTTCTTCGGATCATGTAAAGGATCCTTGGATGTTCAAAAAGTTGAAGAAAATAAGGGCTGATAAAATAGAAAACAGTAGAATGAGAAATAGTGATAATACTTACAAAAGGCAATTCTAGAATGCCTTATTCCAGAAATTATTATAAAAGGAGGATCACATGTAAAATTTTGATAATTAGAGATTTCTAGGTGTGATACCTATCCTGGGTTCTTAAATCTCCTATAGGAGCAAGCACCTATAGTTAATTACATCTTAAATAATTAGGATAGTCTAAGAAAACTCCTGATTAATGTTAGCACTTATTTTCTAAAAAATTTCAAGAACAAGGAAAGAAACATCAATGTTCAATTCTAGGGGTAATATGTTTCTATGTGTTACGTACTACCCTTAGGGTTTGATTTTGTCAATGTCATTTGTTATGTCAGTTTTATTTTTTTGTTTTGTTATTTTAATTGTTGTTTTATCTTGTATTTTGTTATTTGTTTGGTGGCTATCCTAAAAGTTTAGGTTATGTGATTGTCCTAAAAGGTTAGGTTTTTTTTTTTCATTTTTTTCTTGATTATGTCATTTTAATTTTGTTTTTAATATCATTTATGTTGTTTTTTTTATTTGTTTGTCTCGTCTTCAGAGTGTTGCCTTGTAAAACAGAGTTTGCACATCCTAATAACATGCAAAGTAAATCTAAAGCAGAACTTGTCTTCAGCCTGCAAGAAAAAATGTCATAGTGATGCTTACAAATAAATAATGTTGATTTTATTTCTTAATTGATTTAGTTTATTTTGAGACAACCCGGTCATGGGTATGAATTAAATCTTACAGTCTAACTTTAGTTAGACTTTTTAGATTCAATGTATTTTGAATCCAAAAGCATTAAATCTAGCATAGATTAAACTTAATGTTGAGTGAAGTCTAATATAAATTTGACTTCAAGATTCTAGATTCGAAGTCTTTTGAATATATAGGTATTTAATTTTTAATATGAATTAGACTTGTCATTTAGATAAAATCCAACATAAGTTTGATGGTGGTGAAAATCTTTTTGTCGACATACATCGCTATCAAATCCCGTATCATGTCAATGTCATGGAGACGCCACTCTCTTTCTCTATCCATCACCCTAATTCTTATTCTACTTAGACTTTTTGTCAGAATTCTTTGGAGAAATTGAAGAAGGATTAATCATGATAGAGATTGAGAGAAAAAGAGGTTGAATGATAATCTTATAGAATAAATCTTCAGATAGTATGATTACTGAAGTTTTTCATATATGAAAATCACATGAAGATCTTGGGTAACCAGAGAGATCTTATAGGTGAAATACCTATCCTGAGTTCTTTAATATCCTATAGGAGTAAACTCTTATAGTTAATTACATCCCGAGCAAATAATATTGCCTAGGAAAACTCCCGATTAAGGTTAACATTTATCCTCGAAAAAGTGTAAGTGTTGTCGTGGCAGTACGTTTCTAAAGAATCGATACTACCATAAAGTTTTATTTATGTTGAACGTTTGTCATTTTGTCATTTTGTGTGTCATGTCGGGTGTCATGTCAAGATTTCTTAATATGTGTGTCATATTGTTGTATGTAATGTTATGTGATGTCGCAATGTCATGTCATTGTGTCATTTTGTCATGTTGTGATGTTGTTTTGTCAAGTTGCTATATTGTCATGACGATATTGTCTTGGTTTTATGTTTGTTTTCTTTGTTTTAATTTCATCATTATTTTGTGTTTGTTAAGGTCATTTTGTCGTCGTTATGTTTTATTGCCATTCTGTTTGATTTGTCATTATTTTGTCTGGCTGTTGTAATTTTGATTTGTCGTTTGTTTTGAAAGTGTTGGTTTTATGTTAGATATCATGTTGATGTCAATGTCAATGATTTTTTCGTGTCATGTCAAGTGTCAGTTTTTTATTTATTTTGGTTTATTATCATATCATATCATGTGTTATGTTGGGATGTCATAGTTTGTATGTCGTGTAATATCATAATGTGATGTCGTAATGTCATGTCATTTTATGTCATGTCTTAATGTGAATCATAATGTCATGTCATAAGATGTCGTGATTAATATCTCAATTTTTCATGATATAATTTATCTCCTATAAGAAGATGTCGTTATTATATCATGAGATACCTTCTATGATGTCAAGAAGATATCATTATTTATTTATTTTTGTTATTTTGTTTATGATTCCCTTTTGTTCTAAATTTTAGTTTTGTGGTGTCACGTCATTTTGTCATGTCTTAATGTGAATCATAATATCATGTCATTTTATGTCATGTCTTAATGTGATGTCATAAGATATCGTGATTAATATCTCGATTTGTCATGAGATATTTTATCTCCTATGAGATAACTTCTATGATGTCAAGAAGATATCATTATTTATTTATTTTTGTTATTTTGTTTATGATGTCATTTTGTTATGTATTTGTTTTGGTTTAGTGTCATGTCATCATTTTATTGTGGTATAGAAATGTCATCGTATGTTTTTTTTAATGTTGATGTTATGTCGATGTCAATGTTAATGACTTTGTCATTTTATTTCAGATTTCGTGACTAACCTAAAAGTCCAGTTGTCTTTGTTGTCATGTCATTTTTATTTTGTTGTTTGTAGAAAGTTTAAGTTTTGTGGATATCTTAAAAGTCATGATTTTGTTGTCAATGTTCCGTCGTCGACGTCCTGCAAAACAGAGTTAGCACACCTTATAACATGCAAAGAAAATCTAAACGAAACTTCATGTCTTCATCCTGCAAGGAAAATAAAGTTAGAAATAATTTCATATCAAGATATTTAGATTACCTGGTCAAAGTGTCTGTTGATCCAGAGTTGTCGGATGTCCGAGTTTGGTTGAAATGTCGATTTAGGTTTATGTCAGTTTATTTTTAAATTTTTATTTATCTTGAATATTGATTTGGGTTGGATTGTCAATTTTTAATTTTATGTCGAGTTAAGTTCAATGTGGGTCGAACTTTAAGAATTATGTCGTTTTATGTCGATATATATTGAGTTTGGTTTGAAAGGTCGATTAATGTTATTTAATGTCAGTTTTTATTAAATTTGGTTTAAAATGTCGATTAAAGTCAGTTAATGTTGGTGTTTGTCGAATTTCATTTGAAATGTCAATTAACGTCGGTTAATGTCAGTGTTTGTTGAATTTGATTTAAAATGTCAGTTAATGTTAAATTATGTTTGAAATGTTAATTAATTTCAAATTATGTTTGATTATGTTTGAAATGTTGATTAATGTCAAATTATGTTGAGTTTTGTTTGAAATATCGGATTTATGTCGAATTTGTTGAGTTTTGTTTGGAATGTTGGATTTATGTCGAATTTGTTGAGTTTTGTTTGGAATGTCGAATTTATGTCGGTTATGTCGATTTATGTTTGAAATGTCGGAATTATGTTGATTTGAGTTAAATTTTATCCATCCTAAGGCTTATGTTGATTTTGATTCAATTTTGTCGATTTAGGTTCAATTTGTGTTGAACCTAAGGTTTATGTCGATTTAGGTTCAATTTGGGTTGAACCTAAAGTTTATGTCGATTTAGGTTTAATTTGGGTTGAACCTAAGGTTTATGTCGACTTTTGTCTGTTTAAATTTGGTTTCAGGTTTTGATCTTGATTTGAGTTTAGTTATGGGTTTTATGTCGATTTAGGGTTGATTTTGAGTTTTATGTCGATTTGAGTTTAGTTTTGAGTTTTATGTCGATTTGAGTTTGGTTAGGTTCATTGTCAGTTGAACCTAAGATTTATGTCAAGTTGAATTGAGTTAGGTTCTTTATCTGTTGAACCTAAGGTTTAGATTTTGACTTAAGTTTAATATGAGTTGAACTTAAGTTATGTTTTGGTTTAGATTCAAGTTAGGTTGAACCTAAGGTTTAGGTTAGACTTAGGTTCATGTCATGTTAAACCTAAGTATGGTTTGACTTAAGTCTAATATGGGTTGGACTTAAGTTAGGGTTTTGGGTTAGGTTCATGTCAGGTTGAACCTAAGTATGGTTTGACTTAAGTCTAATATGGGTTCGACTTAAGTTAGGTTTTTGAGTTAGGTTCATGTCAAGTTGAACCTAAGTATGGTTTGACTTAAGTCAAATATGGGTTAGACTAAAGTTAAGGTTTTGGGTTAGGTTCATGTTAGGTTGAACCTAAGTATGGTTTGACTTAAGTCTAAATTAAGTTGGGTTTATGTTAGACTTAGGTTCATTTCAAGTTGAACCTAAGTATGGTTTAACTTAAGTCTAATATGGGTTAGATTAAGTTAGGTTTGGATATGATTAAACCTTAATTGGTTAAGGTTTAATAGGTTTGCTTAAGTCTAATGTGGTAGACTTAATTAAAGTTTAAGTTTGATTAAACCTTAGTTGGTTAAGGTTTAATAGATTAATTAAGTATAATGCGGTAGACTTAATTAAGGTTTAAGTTTGACTTAGGTTCAAGTTGGGTTGAACCTAAGTATAGGTTATGGTTAGGTTCAGGTGAGTTGAACCTAAAGTTTAATTTTTGACTTAGGTTTAACGTGGGTGTTAACCTCAATTTTGGTGAGGTCTTTTGCTTCTCTTTTTAGTACTTAGGATCTAGCCTTAGGCTTTTCCTTTGACTAATCTTAGAGGGCTAGAAATGGAACCCACCACTTAGAAATTCAAACTACTTCTTAACTCTCTGCAAACCCCACAAGCTTGATTGTAGACCCCTAATCACCTAGAGGGTTGAAATCAATTGTGAAGGTTTAAAAGATGAGTTCTCTATAGAACTTTTTGGCCTTAGGAATACTCTAGGTGGCCTGGTCTGGTGAGGGTTGACTTCCACATACACTACACTCTCACACACATTCCAAGTCCTAAAACCACACTCTCACCCAACTTGACTTCCTGACTCATGTAGGTAATTCATATTGATGATCCTTAACCCCTAAGCCCCTGGCTAAGAGGGTTAGGAACAACATAGTGAATGCCTCAAATGAGTCCTCTCACGGCTCATATGGGCTTAATGTGACTTCATGGCTCAACTAAAGTGATTTCATTTCACTCACACTTAATCAATCTTCTTTTTTTCAAAATTTCAGTTTTTGACCCCCGAGGCCCCGGACCCACCAACCTACCGAATACCCTTGAAATGACCCGAACTTTGCAAAATTACCTAAATTACCCAAGATCCCTCAAAATCAATCCTAAACACTTCCCACCACTCAAATTGACCATCTTTGGCCAAAAATACCAAAATTTCCAAAAATACCCCTAAACCCCCCAAAATTACCAAAATACCCTTTTACCCCAAAAATCCAAAAATTCTAAAAATTCCTAGAAAATCCCAGAAAATCTTAAATATTCCCAATTTCATTTTGTTCAACTACACCATGGGCCAATTTTTCCAATTTACCCCACTTTTACCAAAATCCCCAATTTGACCCATTTTTAACCCAAGTGAACCACCCCAATTGACCTCAATTTTGGTCCAGTTCAATTCTAAAATTCAATTCAATATTCCCAATTTCAATTTAGACCAAATCCAAGTCCAATTTGATTGAAATTTGGGCCCAATTTCAATTTGAAGCCTAAAGGCCCAATTTTGGCACATGACCTAAACCTAGCCCAAACCAACCCAACTCAACCCTAATTGGCCTCAAATCTTTTCTAAAACCTTCCTAACATCCCCACAAACAAAAAAATAACTTGATTTGCCCAAAATTTGAACCTAAACTCCACCCAAACCTAACCCAAAACCAAAATCCCTTAAATTGACCTAAGCCCAAACCTAACCCAAATGGGCCCAAATCCCAAAATTAGAGCCCAACCAAAGTTGAAAACCCTTTGTAACACTCCCATAAACATTTTTAAACATTAATTTTACACCAAATTCAAACTTAGCCCAACCTTAGCCCAAGTTAGCCCAATTTGGCCCACCTTGGCCCCTTTACCAAAAAAGCCCAAATTCAACCCAATTCTACTCCAAATCACACTAAATTGATTCCAAACCACTCATGACACATCCCTAAACCAATTGAAACATTTATTTGGCACAATCCTTTACAAAATTTTCATCCTAAATTTACTTTAAATCCAAAAGCCCACTTCCGTAAACCACTTTAAAAGCCCATCCAAAATGATTTCAAAAAGCCCAAAAATCAATCCAAAGCCTACATGACACTTTCATCTCATCATCCATTTAATTAAATCACTCCCTATGTTTCAAATTCATCATTAAATTTTTCTAAACTAAGCCATGTGCCAAATTACCCCTAAATACCATAAATCCTTAAAACCCTTTTTCATGAAACAAGCCAACCTTTTCCAAGCCAAATGTAAGCCAAATGTGAGCCATTTACAAGCCATATGAAGCCATGAGAGTTTTGACACATCACCATGTCATTTATGGCAAATGGAGGGGCCCCTTTCTTAAGCCTTCCTTAAGCTTTTTTAATCTCATCCATGATACACACTAAACCAAGTTAGCCACCTAATCCTTGATGGAGACTACACTATTTCCTCTTGGCTGACCCAAATGAATCTTTTCAGCCTAGATCCAGGCCTTGGGTGGTGCACCAAGCCCAAAAACATGGGTTGACCCATTTGAACCCAAAATAACCTTCTCCCCATGCCATTTCAATCCAACTCCTTTACAGATGTCCAAAGCCAATTGTTGGCACCAAACTCAAGCACTGACCTCCCTGACCCTGAGGGTGACCCATGCCTGACCGGGCAGCCACCACAGCCTCCGGAAACCACCAAGCCGAGAGACTTAGTTTGAATCAAAATATCAATTTGAATTAGCTGACTTGTCCCAACCTAAATGGCCATTGCAGCTGTTCTTCCCTTGCCCTGAACAGTGGATCCAAGACATTAAACCCCCCTGGGAGGCCCTCCAGCCACCTCTTTTTAAAACCACTCACCTCTCGGCCAAACGAGGTGATGAACCAGACCTTAAGGAAACTCTGCCAAAATTGCTCCAGGACCTTCTCCTAACCCGGAGCGAGTTGATCCCCGGTGTTCCTTTGCCACTAAACCCCATTAACGGAGCCCGATTTCCGAGTTGAAAATCCACCCAAAAACCGGGACATCTCCGGAACCTCCACCAAATCCAAATTAAACTCACCCACACCTGCACAGGACCAAGAGAAGGAGTTCCCCAGTGAAAGCCCCCTCTCCAAGCCACCCAGTTGCTCCAGCCTCCAAGCTTTGAAATCGGGTCTGGTCACTTTCATATTTAAACAATTCCCCATAGCCAAAAACTTCATCTGGAGCTTGCTTGGACTCAATCGAAGGTGACACAACCCTCAGATCGAAGCTTCACTTCTCTGAGCAAAGGTATGAACTCACTTTTCCTCCCGAGCATCCAGCACTTCTCCATTTTGTTTGGGTTAATTTCATAGCTTATAAATAGTATGGATGTGTTTGTCTCTTCAAGACGAATCCATAGAGTATAAGAACTCGAAAATCCATTGAGAATCGAGAGAGATATTAGGGTTTGAGTGTGGACGGTCACGGGTGCACACCAGTTGTAGACGATGACCAGGAGCCATTGGATCGCGTGTGTATCGAGCGGACGGTTCAGATTGCGCCGGACCAGGGAATGTTACGTGAACCGCGGGCCCCTGGAGCGCTGAGTCAGATGGCGACACCGAATCACAGAGCGACGTGTGGGCTTTCGATCCGGACGAGGATGACGCGGCGCCGAGTCGGATAAGTAGGAAATTAGGGTATTTTTGAATTATTTAAATGCCCTGAACTTCAAAAATTCATATCTTTGCATAGAAAAATCACAAAAATAAAATAAAAATACCCTCTTACTCAGTGAATAGAGGCAAATAATGTGGAAAAGAAATCAAGTTAATTGGATGAGTATTTTATTTTTAATAATTTATTTACTGTTTCCAATATTTTGATTCTCCATTTGCATAGACAATTCACCATGGCATGAGACCATAGGGCTTTTGAAGCCTCTGGCCTTGGGAACATTCCTTGAATTTTTCAAGGTCAGAGGCCATCTTTGTGAAAAGTTATTGATTTTTCAAGTTCATGTCACTGTTTTAGGTATTTTAATTCCAATAATTAGCATGTTGTAAAATAAATTCTAGGAAAATTTGGTGATGTTTCTTAAGACAAGAGGACCCTATGAAAAATATATTTTGAGTTAATTCATTCATAATAACCCTAATTGGCCTAAACTCCCAAAATTGAATTTGAATTAATTAGGGTTAACCACACACCAAATTGACTTGAAAACAATTCTCTATTGCTCTTTAGGGTCAGAGGAACCTTACATAAAATTTTGAAATCAATTGGACTGGATTAACCCCACCAAATGGATTGATTAAGCCTCATAAGCAAAATGGAACTTTAAAAATTCATAACTCCAAAAATACTTTTCAAAAATTCACAAAAATGGTTTTGGAGCTTCTCTGATATTAGGGGAGTTTAGGAAAATTAAAATTGGAATTTTCTAAAAAAGTTGGTTTTTCACAATATTTTAATATTTTAATAATTAAAAAATAATAAAAATCACAAAAATATTTAAATTCATAAAAATGTCACATTTTGACTCTTAATCACTTAGGAACAAACAAAATATTTTTCTTAAGTCCCTAGGATAAGATATTGAATTTTAAAGGCTTAATGTAATTTTTAATATTAAAAAATGAATTTTCAACCTTTTTCACTAAAATAATTCTAATAAATCAAAGAAAAATAAAAAAATTATAAAATTTGTTTCTTTGGACTCCTTGAGGTCAGAGAAATTTATGAAAAATATAAAATATTTTTTTCAATTTTTATTTTATTTTAAAATTTGTTAATACTCTAAAACTCAAAATAATTATAAAAATAAAATATAATTAAAAAAATCATAAAAATTGGTCCAAGTGGTTCTCTGGTCATTAGAAACATCCCATAATTTTCTTAAGAACAGAAACTTTACCTTGGTCATGTTGTTGAATTTTCTTTGAAAACCCCTATTTTCTACTAAAAATAATTATATAAATAATTAAATTCAGAAAAATCACATTTTCTACTCTAATGTCTTAATTGACATGTGAGTGAGGTGACATAAAAATTTCAAATTAATTTGAGCTCAATTTCGTGAGTTATGAAATAAATAAGCTTAAAAGGGCATAAAGGTAATTAAAAAATTTAACCCTTAATTAAAACTTTAGGTTTTATCAAAATGGAGAGTAAAATATTTGATTTTAACTTTCTCTTGGATGATTGAAACTTAAGGAAAATTAAAAGGGTAGAAACCCATTAAACACTTTGAAAATATTAAAATGAAACTTTAATTAATTAAATAATTTAAATTTTGGAAAGAATATATTTAAAATTTGGATTATTAAAATAGAGATATTATTAGGAGGATATTAATTCTTTAATTTAAAAATCCCTAAATAAGTCACTTCAATAATATTTAGTTCTTAATTGAAAATTAAAATAATAATCCAAATTAAATAAATTAAAAATTAAAAGAAGATAACCCTTAAATGAATTAAAGCTTAAAATGTTAAATGGTCCAATAATTAAAATCAAATTTAAAATGTTAGAGTTAAATTAAATTAAATTAAATTAAGCTAAGTCAAAGTTTAAATTAAATTAAATTAACACCTTAACAATTAAATTGAATTAAATTTAAAATGTTGAAACTAAAATTAAATTAAATTAAAATTAAATTAAAATTAAATTAAATTAAACTTAAATTAAAATTAAATTAAAAATTAAGTTAAATTAAGTTAAATTAAATTAAAATTAAATTAAATTAAATTAAATTAAATTAAATTAAATTAAATTAAATTAAATTAAAATCACTTAACAACAAACCTAAATGAAATCATTTAGAGTTAAATCAAAACATATCAATAATTTCAACACCTCATTCTATCTAAGTAAATTTAAAATATAAACATCAGTCTGACATACTAAGATAATTGAAAGTGTAAAGATTTAAATTAAATCTAAAATAATTTGAACACTATTCCAAACTTAAAATTATTAATTAAAACCTCATAATTAAATTAAATCACTTTAAACCATTAACTCAAACTTTTAATTAAGGATGATTAAAATTCTCAATAAACCAACTTGCCCTTAAATGCTTTAATTATTATAACCCTTAAATAGAGTATTAAGTGAGATGTCACTTCATTCATCAGGTAATCAAATACCCAAGTTCACTGAGCAAGAGACAAAGTTTAACTAAACTCCTGGATGATTAATTCACATGTGCAACTAAATTTACTTGGACTCAAAACAATCCCAGAAGTATTGAAAAGATGTTTAGGACTCGTCCTAAGCACTTCCTCAATATGATGGGATGTTTTAGAAGAACAATTGAATTTAAATGTTCTTTAATGAAGAAAATCATCCTTAAACCAAACCAACAACCTAGACGTCATAGGAGATGACTAGTTATAGGATTAGGAATTTGATAGACAACCAAAACCCTTTCCTTAGTTTTATCTAGGTATCTGTTGAAATATTTAAATACTCTAACATGTGTTTTAAGTGCAGCTTGGGATGACGGGAAGACCCTCCAGATACGCTGTTATTTTATTGCAATTTACTTTATTGCAATTTACTTACATGCACTGTACTTTACTTTTCTTGCATGATAAATATGACTGTTGCATGAAAACCAAAACCTTTAGGATAGTCCCTGAACTGAAACCAAAATAAAATTAAAAGTCATTGCAAGATAAAATCCACCGCCACAACATTCCAAAATATAAAACAACTCAAAATTTAATTACAAACATAACAACAAAACTACAATTGCAACTAAATTAAAACATCTCGTTGAATGATCGGGAATACCTCGGATGATGTAACCCACGTGTTGCTAACGGGATTTCCCACGTCTAAATGAAAGTGTGGAACTCATTCAGTTGAGTTTAGCAAATTCATTTGGACTAAGTGAATTCGATGAAAATAACGGTGCCCGGATGACGGAACCGTGGGATCTTAATCGGTTATGTTTAAACAACTTTAAGATTTGTTTTAATTAAAATATTAAAAACACTTGGATTTTAAGATTTTCTCTAAACCAAGACACTTTTCTCATCCCCTGATTTTCACCTTCTAAAACTAAACCCCTATAACAACAAGGAGCTTGGAGCATGGTGGGCAGCACGGCCATCGTCATCAGCAAAACTCGGGTCTACTTCAGCAAAACCTTTCTTAGAATTAAATAACCAAGCCATAGGATTTTGAGGTAGTTTGCCTAGTGCAACATAAATCCTTAACTTTCGTTAGGCATTTGCATAATCATGTTATACAAATTAAGCCCTAACCAGTCTTAGGACTCCGAGGTAGTCGCTTGGTACGACATAAACCCTCACATCTTCGGGGCTATTTGTGTGATTATATCATATAAATATAAGACCTAAATAAATAAAATTAGCAAGATTGCAACATTAAATAAACTCCCAAATCTAAACCAAACAATAAGATAGTTTGGGAAGTTGTCGAGATCCTTAGCTTCTCCTACTTCTCTTTCTTTGGATTCTTAAAATAAATTGTTCCGAATTTGAGTTGATCCCTATTGAAATTTCCAGAATCCAACCCTTTGAAAACCTTAAACTTTGAAATTCTTGAGAGCAAAACCACTGATCATTATCGAGAGTTTTCTTAAATGATTCCCGTCATTTAAGATATTATTAACTATAGGGGCTTGCCCTTATAAGGAACTTTAAGAACCCAAGTAATATAAACCTTGCTTAATTCCTTTACATTAAGCAGGAGAACTTGTCGGCTTATAAAATTGGTTCGCAGACCAAACAAATGTCACAAATCTTCTAGTTTATTTAACCGAGCCCCATCATCAAGCAGTGTGTCTATTCTTCGGAATAGATATACGGTTTGTGGTGCAGTGCTCGTTTACAAAAACTATTTGGGATGTGAGATCGGTTTGATTTCATATCTTAAAATTTTCAAACTTAAAGTTATTTTCAAAATCAAATGTTTCTTTCTAAAACTATATATATATTTAAATTAAATTTAAAATTCAAAATTCGCCGACAACTTCTGTAGGCGATGCAACACACAAACCTAAAAATATGCCGACAGTGGGTTGAACCTAAGTATAAGTTATGGTTAGGTTCAAATGTGTTGAACCTAAGGTTTAAGTTTGACTTAGGTTTAACTTGGGTTGAACCTATGTATAGGTTAAAGGTTAGGTTCATGTATGTTTAACCTAAAAAGTTTAATGTTTGACTTAAGTTCAAGTTGGGGTTGATCCTAAGTATATGTATGTTGAAACTAAGGTTTAAACTTGCCATAGGTTTAACTTAGGTTGAACTTAAGTGTATGTTGAAGCTAGGTTCATGTACGTTGAACCTAAGGTTTAAGTTTGACTTAGGTTTAACTTGGGTTGAACCTAAGTTAAGGTTATGTTGGATCTGAAGTTCAAGTTTGACTTAGGTTTAACTTGGGTTGAACCTAAGTATATGTTAAGGTTAGGTTCATGTATGTTGAACCTAAGGTTTGAGTTTGACTTAGGTTTGACTTGGGTTGAGCCTAAGTATATGTTTTGACTTAAGTCTAATATAGGTTAGACTTAAGTTAGATTTAGGATAGAATTAGGTTCATGACAGGTTGAACCTAAGTATGGTTTAACTTAAGTCTAATATGAGTCAGACTTAAGTTGAATTTGGGTCAGACTTAGGTTTATGTCAAGTTGAACCTAAGTATGGTTTGACTTAAGTCTAATATGGGTTAGGCTATGTTAAACTTAGGTTCATGTCAGGTTGAACCTAAGTATGGTTTATGTCTAATATGGGTTAGACTTAAGTTAGGTTTGTGTTAAACTTAAGTCTAACTTAGTAAAGACTTAATGGTTTAATTAGGTCTAATGGGTTAGACCTAATTAAGGTTTAGGTTTGATTAAGTCTAATTTAAGTAAGACTTAATGGTTTAATTAGGTTTAATGGGTTAGACCTAATTAAGTTTTGATTTTATTAAGTCTAATTTAGTTAAGACTTAATGGTTTAATTAGATCTAATGGATTAGACCTAATTAGGGTTTAGGTTTGATTGGTTTAATTAAGTCTAATGGGTTAGACCTAATTAGGGTTTAGATTTGATTAAGTCTAATTTAGTTAAGACTTAATGATTTAATTAGGTCTAATGGGTTAGACCTAATTAGGGTTTTGGTTTGACTAAGTCCAATTTGGTTTTCGTTTAATTAGGTCTAATTGGTGTCTTAGACCAAATTGGGGTTTATTAAGTTAAACCTAATGTGGTTAAGGTCTAACTTGGTTTAATTAGGTCTAATTGGTGTCTTAGACCTAATTGGGGTTTATTAAGTTAAACCTAAGGGGTTTAAGGTCTAACTTGGTTTAGTTCGGTCTAAATGATGTCTTAGACCTAATTGAGGTTTATTAAGTTAAACATAATGTGGTTTAGGTCTAACTTGGTTTAATTAGGTCTAATTGGTGTCTTAGACCTAATTGGGGTTTATTAAGTTAAACCTAATGTGGTTTAGGTCTAACTTGGTTTAATTAGGTCTAATTGGTGTCTTAGACCTAATTGGGGTTTAGTAAGTTAAACCTAATGTGGTTAAGGTCTAACTTGGTTTAATTAGGTCTAATTGGCGTCTTAGACCTAATTGGGGTTTATTAAGTTAAACCTAATGTGGTTTAGGTCTAACTTGATTTAATTAGGTCCAATTGGTGTCTTAGAACTAATTGGGGTTTATTAAGTTAAACCTAATGTGGTTTAGGGTCTAACTTGGTTTAATTAGGTCTAATTGGTGTTTTAGACCTAATTGGGGTTTATTAAGTTAAACCTAATGTGTTTAAGGTCTAACTTGGTTTAATAAGGTCTAATTAGTGTCTTAGACCTAATTGGGATTTATTAAGTTAAACCTAATGTGGTTAAGGTCTAACTTAGTTTAATTAGGTCTAATTGATGTCTTAGACCTAATTGGGGTTTATTAAGTTAAACCTAATGTGGTTTAAGGTCTAACTTGGTTTAATTAGGTCTAATTGGTGTCTTAGACCTAATTGGGGTTAAGTTAAACCTAATGTGGTTTAAGGCCTAACTTGGTTTAGTTAGGTCTAAATGGTTTCTTAGACCTAATTGAGGTTTATTAAGTTAAACCTAATGTGGTTTAGGTCTAACTTGGTTTAATTAGGTCTAATTGGTGTCTTAGACCTAATTGGTTTGGATGAGGTTTGAATTTATATGGGTTCAACCTAATTCATAGGTTTGGTTTTGATTTGGATTTGGGTTCATATGGGTTGGACCTAGGTGTCTAAAGTTTGGTTTGGGTCCATTTTGATTAAACCCAAATATTTTTAATTTTGACTTAGATTCATGTAAGTTGAACCTAAGTATTTAGAAGAAGATGTAAGTTCATTTGTGTTGAATCCAAAGCTTCAGGGATGTGACTTAGCCCAATTGTTTTTAAGGCTTAGTTTTACTCTAGGTCTAATTAAGAATTAAACCTAGGATTAGGATTAGGTCATTCAAAGCAATCCTTCAAACCTAAGGGGTTTTTTTTATATGTAAATTTGAAAATTTATAATTTTACTCTAAGAGGTTTAAAATGTCATTTTGATTTTTCAAAGGTTGGAAATTGTCATTTTAAGGTTAGAATTTGTTTATTTAAGTCACTTAACCAATTTCTGATTTTTGTTCCTTTTATTTTTAATTTTTATAATTATTATTAGAAATAATTATAAAATCTTGCAAAATTAGAAATTCTTGTGTTAGAGAGTTCCCTTAGCCTAGGAAAAATCACAGAATGTCCTTAAAGACCTAAGGATTGATCCCTGAAAATTTCATAATTTTCTGACTTGTGAATAATTTTTAATAATTAAAATACTCCAGAGAGTATTTAATTAATTAAAAATTAAATATTGAGAATAAAATTATGATTTTGGTCTCATAATTTTTCTTTCTTCAAGAGCTTTCCAGAGGTACTTTTATTTTATTTTTGTGACCTCTGGATCAAAAGATATTAATTTTTGAAGTTTTTAAGGTTTTCTGGAATTTATTAATTTCGGAAAATCCGGCCGGCGACGCGTGTCCTTGTACGCGTCGAAGAAAAGGGAGGATCCCGTGAGCGGTGCAAAACAGCAGACACGGGGGGAGTCAATCAGCGCCGTCTGTTCCAAAACATGGGAACGGACGGCGGAGATAATTCGAGGGAAAATTCGAATTATTTCCGACCGTTAAACTTCAAACATTAATATCTTACTCATTTCTCAACAAAATTGAGTGATTTTTGAATCTATGGAATCATCTGGACGTATAGATTGTATCTATACGGTGATGATACGTTTCTGGGCTAGTAAAGCCTATGATATTTCAAAAACATGAATTATTTTGGGGAAAATAATTCCACACCTTGGCCACAAGTGTATCAAGCTTGATCAGACCTTATGGCTAGCTTCTAGGACTCCCAAGGAAGATCTCTGCTGCTCTAATTTGGTTTTATGGCTAGCCTTGGAGGAGAATTTTAATAAAGTGGCTAATTTGGGTTGATTTTGGATTTTGATCAAATTAGCTTGATTGGGCTAACCCTATGGCTTGGGTTTGGTTGGGATAAATTGCTAAGTTTCCTAGGAAGAATTTTTGTATTGGGGACCAAATGGTTTGAGCAGCCTATGAGTCTCTACTAATTTTTTTTCTTCTTCTCTATGGGTTCGGGTATGGGGTATATATAGCCATGGGGAGGCTTGGCTAAGCTTAAATCCATTTAGGGGAGGTGTTATCTGATGTCATGATTGCTGAGGATTGAATTTCAGCTGGAGGATAAGTTTAATTCACTTCCCCAAGGTTAACTCATATTGAGTTTAGCTATGGTGAGAGCTTAACTCTTTATTTGGCTTGCTTCCATTAGCTCATCTATGAGGTGGAGGGAATTTCATATTTGGGCTGAATATTTGTTCATCCAAGTCATGCTTTAGATTTAGGGGAAAGGTGACACTTAACCCTCTTACTCACCTCATGCATGGTTTTGCCATGATTGCACTTAACCATGGGTTTAAATTTTGTCTCTCTCCCATTGTTTATGGAGAAGGTGAGTGATGACTCAAAGTATGAAAGCTCTTCTTCATTCACCTTGTCACTTAGGATTTAATAGGAGCATACAAATAAGCTCCATGACTCATTTCATGCATGATTTCATCATTACCTAATTTTACCATGGTTAATGTTTAATCCATGCTAACCTCCTTTCTCATTAGATGCTTAGGGTAGTGATCAAAATTATTTTTAAAGTGGCTAGCCACCTCATCTTAGAGAGAGGTGACTCATGCTTTGAAATGAAGGGGAGATGACACCTCATTTCATTTATCATGATTTTTTCAGGATAGCCTTTAACCATGGTTAAATGATATGGTATGGGTTATTAACGGCTTGGATTATATTAAATGGATCATATGGGTTATGTATAACCCATATGATGTCATTAATGATGTCATTAATGGATTTAAAAATAATAAATCCATTTAATATGTCATGCATGATGTCATGGGTAGAATTTCCATTTTTATGTTTTTTAAAATATAATTTCATTTTCAATTAATTATGTCATTAATTAAAAATGTTAGAAATTATTTTATTAACCAATTAATTAATCAAAATAATTTTAAATTAATTATTTGATTAATTTTTATGTCTTTTTTATTTAAAATTAGATTTTGTCTTATTTCATGTCTTTTAATTTAATTTTCATGTTAATTAATTATGTCATTAATTAAAATTTTTAAAAATTAAATCATTAGTCATTTAATTAATCAAAATAATTTTGAAATTAGTTATTTGATTAATTTTGTCATTTTTATTTCATTTTGGTGCATTTTGTCATTTTATGACTTTTAATTTAATTTCCATTTTAATTAATTGTGTCATTAATTAATGAAAATTAAATTATTAGTCAATTTCATTTAATTAATCAAAATAAATTTGAAATTAGTTATTTGATTAATTTTGTTATTTTTGGGGTCTTAAAGAGGTCATTGGGTTAATAATTGGTTATTTGGTCAAAAATTGATCATTTTAACCAAAGTTAACTTTTTAGGTCATGGGTTAACCTATTGAGTCAACAGGGTTGGTCATTGGGTCAGGATTGACCATTTTGACCAATGTTGTCATTTTAGGTAAAAAGGTTGACCTGTGGGGTCAACAGGGTTGGTCATTGGGTCTGGATTGACCATTTTGACCAAAATTATCATTTTGGGTAAAAAGGTTGACCTGTGGGGTCAACAGGGTTGGTCATTGGGTCAAGATTGACCATTTTGACCAAAGTTGTCATTTTAGGTTAAAAGGTTGACCTATTGAGTCAACAGAGTTGGTCATTGGGTCAAGATTGACCATTTTGACTAAAGTTGACTTTTTAGGTCAAAAGGTTGACCTATGGGGTCAGCAGGGCTGGTCATTGGGTCAGGATTGACCATTTTGACCAAAATTGTCATTTTGGGTAAAAAGGTTGACCTGTGGAGTCAACAGGGTTGGTCATTGGGTCAGGATTGACCATTTTGACCAAAATTGTCATTTTGGGTAAATAGGTTGACCTGTGGGGTCAACAGGGTTGGTCATTGGGTATGGATTGACCATTTTGACCAAAATTGTCATTTTAAGTGAAAAAAATGACCTATTGTAAAAAATGAGGTCAATAAAGTTATTTTAGATTCAATGTTGTTTGAATCTAAAAATTGGGTTTAGTTTATATTCAATATAGGTTGAACCTAAAGATCTTGATTTAGGTATATTGAACCTAAGTAGTATTTGAATTAGGTTCAAAGTGGGTTAAACCTAATTTAAGTTTAGATCAGGTTCAATGTATGTTAAACCTAAGCTAAGTTTGGATTAGGCTCAAGTTAGGTTGAACCTAATTTTGGTTTGAGTTAGGTTCAATGTAGATTGAACCTAAGTTTAGATTAGGTTTATTGAAGGTTAAATCTAATTTAAGTTTGGATCAGGTTTAATGTAGGTTGAACTTGAGTTAAGTTCGGGTCAAGTTCAGTTGGGGTTAAACTTACATTTGGCTTAAGTTAGTCTCAATGTAGATTAAACCTAAGTTAAATTTGAGTTAGGTTCGATGTAGGTGGAATCTAAGTTAAGTTTGAGTTAGGTTCGATGTAGGTTGAACTAAGTTAAGTTTGAATTAAGTCCAATGTAGGTTAAACTTAAAAGATTTAAGTTCAATTTAGATTCAAGTAAGGTTGGACATAAGTATAGGTTAAGGTTTTATTCAATGTATGTTGAACTTAAAAGGTTTAAGTTTGAATTAGGTTCAAGTTGGGTTGAACCTAAGTATAAGTTAAAGTTAGGTTCAATGTATGTTGAACCTAAATGGTTTAAGTTTAACTTAGGTTCATGTTGGGTTTAACCTAACTATAAGTTAAATTTAGGTTCAATGTATGTTGAACCTAAATGGTTTAAGTTGACTTAGGTTCAAGTTGGTTGAACCTAAGTATAGGTTAAGGTTAGGTTCAATGTATGTTGAATCTAAAAGGTTTAAGTTTGACTTAAGTTCAAGTTGAGTTGAACCTAAGAATAGGTTCAGGTTACTTAAACCTAATTTGGTTAACGTTCAGTTGATTAATTAGAATTAATTGTGGTTAAGTCTAATTAGGTTAATGTTAATTAAACCTAATTTAGGTGAGGTTTAATTGATTAATTAGACTTAATTGTGGTTAAGTCTAATGGGTTAAGGTTAATTAAACCTAATTTGTTAAGATTTAATTGATTAATAAGACTTAATAGTGGTTAAGTTAAATTAGTTTAAGGTTAATTAAACTTAATTTGGGTAAGGTTTAATTGATTAATTAGACTTAATTTTGGTTAAGTCTAATTAGGTTAAGGTTAATTAAACCTAATTTGGGTAAGGTTTAATTGATTAATTAGACTTAATTGTGGTTAAGTCTAATTAGGTTAAGGTTAACTAAACCTCATTTGGGTAATGTTTAATTAATTAATTAAACATTATTGTGGTTAAGTTTAATTAGATTAAGATTAACTCATATTAGTAAGGTTTAATTGATTAATTAGACTTAATTGTGGTTAAGTCTAATTAGGTTAATGTTAATTAAACCTAACTTGGGAGAGGTTTAGTTAATTAATTAGACTTATTGTGGTTAAGTTTAATTAGGTTAAGGTTAATTAAAACTAATTTGGGTAAGGTTTAATTGATTAATTTGACTTAATTGTGGTTAAGTCTAATAAGGTTATGGTTAATTAAACCTCATTTTGGTAAGGTTTAATTGATTAAGTAGACTTAATTGTGGTTAAGTATAATTAGGTTATGGTTTATTAAAGCTCATTTGGGTAAGGTTTAATTGATTAATTAGACTTAATTATGGTTAAGTTTAATTTGGTTAATGTTAATTAAACCTAATTTGGGTGATGTTTAATTGATTAATTAGACTTAATTGTTTTTTAAGTTTAATTAGATTAAGGTTAATTACACCTAATTTGGGTAAGGTTTAATTGATTAATTAGACTTAATTGTGGTTAAGTGTAATTAGGTTAAGATTAATTAAACCTAATTTGGGTAAGGTTGAATTGATTAATTAGACTTAATTGTGGTTAAGTCTAATTAGGCTAAGGTTAATTAAACCTCATTTGGGTAAGGTTTAATTGATTAATTAAACTTAATTGTGGTTAAGTCTAATTAAGTTAATTTTAATTAAACCTAATTTGGGAGAGGTTTAATTGATTAATTAGACTTAATTATTGTTAATTCTAATTAGGTTATGGTTAATTAAACCTAATTTGGGTAAGGTTTAATTAATTAATTTGACTTAGTTGTGGTTAATTCTAATTACGTTAAGGTTAATTAAACCTCATTTGGGTAAGGTTTAATTGATTATTTAGACTTATTGTGGTTAAGTCTAATTAGGTTAAGGTTAATTAAACCTCATTTGATTATTGTTTAATAGGTTTAATTAGGTCTAATGATGGGTTAAACTTAATTAAGGTTTATCAAGCTAAACCTAATGTGATTAAGGCTTAACTTGATTTAATTAAGATTAATTAATGTCTTAGACCTAATTAGGGTTTGTTAAGTTAAACCTAATGTGATTAAGGTTTAACTTGATTTAATTACGTCTAAGTAATGTCTTAGACCTAATAGGGTTTGTTAAGTTAAACCTAATGTGATTAAGGTTTAACTTGATTTAATTAATCTAATTAATATCTTAGACCTAATTAGGGTTTATTAAGTTAAACCTAATGTAATTTAGGTTTAATGTGATTAATTTTAATTGGGATTTTTAAAGGTTTAAGTTCATTTTAAACCAAACCTAATTAGACTTATAGATTTGTCTTAAGTTTAAAGTGTTTTAAACTTATGTATTAAGACTTAATTTGTCCTAATTATCTTTTTTATGAGAGAAATATATTTTAAGGTTCAGTTTATAATTTCCCAATTTAACAAAATTTACCCCAAAAGTTTAAAAATTCATTTTAAATTTTTAAGAGGTTAGGAAATGTTATTTTTAAGGATTAAATTCATCACCCTAAAGTTGCTATCTTCAAATTTTATTTTCCAACTTACCAATTTTTGTAATTAGTTTGGAAAAAAAGCATAAAGTAAGTTGAAAATAAGTTGTCTCATACTAAAGACTTCCCCTAGACTTAAAAAAACCACGGAATGTTTTTCATGATGAGGAGAATGATCCCTGAAAATTTCATCATTTTTGGAACTATAATTAATTTTTAATATTTAAATTACTTCATAAGTAATTAATTAATTAAAAATAAAATATAATTCATATATTCAAGTTTTCGTTTCCACATTATTCTTTTCATTGTCTTGAGTTCAGGGATATTTTTATTGTATTTTCCTGAGTTTTATTTATTAAGATATGGATTTTTGATTATTTTAAGGTTAATTTAGATTTACTTGAATCCATATTAGCCAGAAATTACCAGACGGCGCCGCATGTCCTCGAGGTTGGGATCAAATTAGAGTAGTCCATTTCCAAAACATCGAATGGATGACATCTGTTCATCTCCTTCATTTACAATAAACCCACAAGTCGTCCATGGTTGAGGGACAAAATCTCGGTCGATTCTTGATGGATTCGAGTGATATTTGTTCTTATAGCTTCATCTGAAGATGAAGAACACATCCATACTGTGATGTATGGGTTGTGAATTGATTTTTTTCACAAAGTACCAAATTCGAGCCTAAACTAGGTCGAATGAACCATACCTTGGCCTTAATTGATGGAAGCTTGATTTGAATGATTCAGAAGCTTTGTCTTGACCTAAAAGAGCTTGTCCCAACTCAATTTGAGGTGAAATCGGGTTTAGTTATAAGTTCGATTAGAGTGGTTCACGGTTTGGAAAATGAAGGTGGAACAATAGGTTAGAACCTATGGGAAAGGTCAATTTCGATTGGGCTTGTCTTTGTAGGGCTCTAGGAAGCTTTTAGAGGAGTTAATTTGAAGATTTGAGAAACTTCATTTCAAACCTGAAAATTATCCTATTTCAGGTAGAGAAATTAGGGCAAACTAGTGGGTTTTAGGAGTTGAATCCAGAGGGAATCAATTCCTTAGGGTTTGGAGAACAAATTTGATCTTGGGTAAGTCAGGGTATATAGTTGTATGCTTCATTATTTTTTCCTTGGGGCTCTTGGGTTAGCCTCTATTTATAGCCATGGAAGTGCCTTGAGAGACCTTAGGTTAGCTTGGGTTCACTTGGGGGAGTTGCTAACCATGTCATGAATGCCTTGAAGATCTGATTTTGGCTTAGGAATAAGCATGTTTGAGTTCCTAAGGATAAACCATATGAGGTTCATACATGGTGAAGGATGAGTTCAAATGGCGGCATCTCTCCATTGGATGTTCCTTAAGGTGGATAAGAATCTCTAATTTGATCTGATTTTGCCTCCCCCATATATGCTCACCAAACTCATTCAATGAATTTCATGAGGGCATGACACATAAGCCTCATATTCACCTTTTTCATGGTTTGATCATGATGATGTTTAACCATGGTAAAGGGTTGGTCTAAGTCATGCTCCTCTCCCATTGGATAGTTCATTAGGTGTGTGAGATGGCATTTGGGCTAGCCAACCAACTCAATTCATGGGAGGAGGTGACTCATGTTTTAGGTTAAGGGAAGATATACACATCATCCTCATTTCATGATGGTATCGTGATAACCTTTACCCTTGGTTAAAAGTGATGATTCATGTGTTGGTTAATTTGTTAACCAAGCCATAATGAGTGTAATGGGTCATGGGTGACCCATGAGTGACTCCCCTTAAATTAGATTTAATTTTAAAATCAACTATGGGTTTTTTTTGTCACATATGATGTCATGGGTTTGAAGTTAATTTTGGGTTATTTAATTATAATTTCTTTTTCAATTAACTATATAACTAATTAAAATTGTGTGAAATTATAATATTAACCCAAAAATTGGTCAAAATGATTTTGGGTGTTGATCATTTGACCCACTTTATCAATTTAGTCCAAAATTGGGTATTTTGACTAAAGTTGACAAATGTGGACCAAAGTTCGCCAAAGTTTGACCAATTTTGACCAATTTAGGACTAAGGTTGACTTGGTGGTCAATGGGTTAGCATTGGGTCAATGTGGTGGTCATTGGGTCATGGATTGACCATGTTGATCTGATTTAACCATTTAGGTCAAGGGTTGACTAGTTTGGTCAATGTGGTGGTCATTCGGTCATGGATTGATCATTTTGACCTAATTTGACCATTTGGGTCAAAGGTTGACCAGTTTGGTCAATGGGGTGGTCATTGGGTCAATGTGGAGGTCATTGGGTCATGGATTGACCATCTTGGCCTAATTTGACCATTTGGGTCAAGGGTTGACCAGTTTGGTCAATGTGGTCATTGGGTCATGGATTGACCATTTTGACCTAATTTGACCATTTAGGTCAAAGGTTGACCAGTTTGGTCAATGTGGAGGTCATTGGGTCAAAGATTGACCATTTTGACCTAATTTGATCATCTGGGTCAAAGGTTAAGCAGTTTGGTCAATGTGGTGGTTATTGGGTCATAGATTGACCATTTTGACCAAAGTTGACAATTTAGGTCAAGAGTTGATCAAATCAGGGTTTGTCATTACTGATTTGATCATTTTAGGATGTCATTAAGTTTTGGATAAAAAAAACTTCATTAGGGTTTTACCTTAGACATTAAGGTTTAGTGATTATTGGTGAGATTTAGGAGGTCAATATTAGTATACTTCCTTTCTCAAGATGATTTATAAATGATCCTCACTAAAGTGAGGTCAACAAATGAGCCCCCAATATGTGTGGATAGTACATAAGTATGCCACACATATTGGAGTTGACCGAAACTATCTAGATAACCCAGCATAATTGTTAGTTTAAGAGTAATCTTAATGTCAAAGAAATTTTATTGTCAATATTTAAAGAGTTGATGAATGTCATATTCCATTAAAGGAGGTCTTACACTATTCCTTGAGGATGTCAAATGTTGATATTGTTTGTTTTGGATAGTACTGCTTAGAGACTTACATCTTTTTCTAGAGAAACACCATAACTTTGTGTTAGGAAGTCCTCACATCCAATAATAGAGGAGAGAGTGAGTACCATACAACCTTTCGGAAATGTCAATTGTCAATATGTCGATTTTGAGAAGGAATGCTATGTGACTTATGTCCTTTCTCAAGAGAGAGCTAGTGGAGTGCCATATTTCAGTGTTAGGAAGGGTCTTATATCCAATAACTAGAGAGAGAGGGGTACCATACCACTTCTCAGAAATGTCAAATGTCGATATGTCGATTTTGAGAAGGAATGTTATGAGACTTATATCCTTTCTCAAGCTAGAGGAATATTGATCCTCGATAGATATAAGTGCAATAGTTGCCAAAAACTTGACTCCGCTGGATATAAGTGCATTGATGATTTAAGATATGAAAATTATGATTTTATAATATGGGATACTACGCAAGTATACGTATCGTTTATCAAGTAATATATGACTTTCTGATTAAGCCCCGAGATATCGAACCCACAGGGAAAAGTTGAAAATCTTTAAAGGAATTTAGAAAATTATCTTTTTACTTTCTTTAATTGTTTTTGAAAGAGTATGTCTTGATTTTGAAAAGTTTTAGAAAGTTGTTTTGTCTTTTTGAAATTTTCTTAATAAAATACTAAGTAATGAAATTAAAGGTTTCAATAACTAATAACACTGGATGTAAAAATACTATTAACTAAAATATCTTTTCTTTCCTTTTCATGAAGTAGTAATAATTCTTAAAGTATTATTGTGGAAGTATTTAAATTTTGTTGTGATAGATAGAAGCAAATGTGTTCTTTACCCTGACCTAGTTCTATAAAGAACATAGGTTAATTTGAAATTTATATTATTTTGAACATGGTTAGGCAGGGAAGATACCAGTCTCTCACTCTAGAGTTCCCTCGATCCCACCACCTGGGGGCTAACTTCTCATAACAAAACTCAAAACTTCAAACCAAAATTATGGGGTTTTAGCCTGTCACTCTAAAATCCTCTAATTTTACTCCCTTCTATAAAAATATCTTTTAATATTACATTCACTTATATGGACTCTAGTTCTCACCCATATAATTGCATGTGATTCCTACTAACTTTAATGAGATAATACCGCATTGGATCTTACATAAGCTCAAGAAATTTTACAACTTAACAGGCTAAATTAAGAAGTAAAAAAAGTTCTCAGAATCATTCTTCACAACTTCTTCCAATTTTTAAACACTGATACTTTCCACAATAATTCTCTTTAAATTAATTACTTCTCCATTTTAAGAAAGAAAAAGATAAAGTAAACTACTCAGAATGCATTGGGAAAATATAAAAGCACATTGATTTGAAATTAAAAATGAAAAGAAAAATAATAAACAAAAGCAAGTATTGATAAAAAAATAAAAGTAAACACTTATCTGAAAATCATTTCCACAAGACTAAGGAAGTTCCTCTGAAACTTTGACTCTTCGCTAAACTACTCCTTAGCAAGTCTCCAAACTCCGATGACTCAGAATACGAACTCCAAACTTCAATAAAAACTAAACTAAAAGAAAGAAAAGAAGTGGGAGAAAAACTCTTAACTCCGACCCTTTTCTCCTTTCTACTCTCTACTCCTACTCTAAATAAAAACTTAAAATGCAGTGGAAGAATCTCCTAAATTCCTCTCTTCGAAATACAGTGAAGAGCCTCTTCAATTCTTCACTTCTTCACTTCTAAGACTCTCTTTAAATAGTGAACCAAAATGTGCCTTGGTATCTCTTCAAAATGTGTCCATATTCAATGTATCTACCAAAGAACGCACCCCTTCATTCAAATTTGCCGTCCAAACGAAGTTATGGACGTTACCACCAAGAGTTGCATCCATTCCCTTTTGAATTTGGCGCCAAATCTAATTAAAGTTTGATTTATAACTGTGGCGGCTAAGCGCCGGCCCAGCGGCGCTTAGCCGCCAATGCCAAATTTTTGTTTTTTCATTTTTTTGCTCCAAATTTGATCCAATTTTGCTCCTTTCATCATGACCATCTATTTTCATCATACCTGTAAGAAAAACACAAAATACCTTCCATTAAAGTGCAATATCATTAAAAGTAGGTATAAAAATGTGCATAAAAATACTATATATTTTAGGTGTATCAAAATCCCCCAAACTTAAAATGTTACTTGTCCTTAAGTGACAGTTAATCTCATAAAACATTTTAGCATGCAAATTATGTAATGAGTTTCTTAGGAAGATAAAAAAATTTTGTTCTAGAAATGGAATAGTCCAATTTAGAAAAATTTTCAGTAATTAAAACCAACTTAAAGTTTAGAAAGTTCTTAAGTAATGATAAATATAAATGTCTATCTATTTCAGAAATATTTGTAGATTTTTCAAAATATTGGATTCAAACATTTATTTTTCTCACTTAAAAATATTTATTTGAAAAATAATTTTACTTACTATATTACAACTTTAAGCTTTAGATTTTCTCTGATCTTATATCTTAAACTTTAGGTATGAAACCAATTTTTTATTAGGCCCTTTAATCCTCAAGCTTCTCCTCCCTTTTCATATACTATTTTTCTCTCTCTTTTTTTTAAGGTAAGGATTACTATATCTGGATAGGCCTTTAATGTTTTTGAATTCCACTCTTCCAATTAAAATAAAGGTCAGATATACACCTTTCACTTAAAAATCATAATAATAGTATTTGAAAATTACTCTTCAATAAAATAAATCTAAGCTTTGAAGAATAAAAGTCAAATCTTCTATTTATCCAAAAATACAAAACTTCTTCTAAAGATAGTTTGACTTTATTTAACACCTCTTCATTAAGAAAATTTTAAATTTAAGTTTTTCATGATTAATATAAATTTTAACTAAATTCTTTTATTCATTTCTATATTCAAAATTTTATTCCCCTAATATAACTTCATGTACATAATTGTTCTCAATAAAAAATAAGATTTATTTTAAGTATTCTTGAGAATCAAATAATATTTTAGGTTTTTGAAAATCTTTATTTTTAAAATCCCCCCCAAACTTTAAATTTTTAATTAAGATAAAACATTTAAGCATAAGGAATGATACGAGGGTGAAAAATAAAAAGCTGACATAACATGCTTGCAGGAATTTTTAATATCCTAATATGCAAGTATAACAATTTAAATAACAGGAGTAACATGAAATCAAATTTAGTTTTTCAATAGGCTTCCCATGTTGAATACAATGGTTCAACACCGCTCTTTCTCTCATCACTTCATTAGTGTGACTTGAAGGTAACAACTTAGATGAGATAAATAAATGCCATGCCTTAGAAATGACATTCAATTTGGAAGCAGGAAAGTTCACTCTTCTATCATTTGTAATTTTCCATAATCCTCTTCCATCAGTCAGAAACGCCATAATCTCATCTAATTCTCCTTCCGAAGGATGATAGTTAGAATAAAAATAAAACATATCAAGAGGTAGTCTATAAAAGGTATTGATTGCACCTGAAGAAAAGTTTACTTCATGCCTAGTAACCATCACCTGATTTTCCTCTGCAACAGGTAAATTTGCATAAAATTCTCTTACCACAGAAACAACAGCAACAGCAGAGAAGCAAAGTAATTCTACCAGTTTCTTCTTGCAATCATATCTTTAATCACCTCTCCTGGCTTACTAAACACTCACTCAGGAATCAACTTACGTGATTGCAATGCATCGAATATCGTTCCTCAGCCCTCAAACTAACAAATTGGTCAAAATCAAACTTCGTCTTATCTCGAGCGCGCTTTGACTTTGGAGCCATCTCAAAAAATTCACGAAAAATTCACCATAAATTCCAAAATCACACTAAACTTGCTAAATTATCTTCCAAAAGATATTTTCACTAAATCCAAGCAATTTATCAAGCTTTTCCTCAAATTTTCACCATGAATAGTGATTTTAAGATTTTCCATAATGTACTCAAAATACGTGGTGAAAATAAAAACTTTTTACTTAGGAGTAGTGCTCTTACCTCAAGGAATCCAAATCTAACAATTTTTGTTGAGATCGGCTCTTAAATGATCCAAAATATGATACCCTAGGCTCCTCTTTCGCGGTAAAGCAAAGGTTGAAGATGATGGGGCGATTGAAAATGACAATTTTTGGGTTTTTAACTTTCGGGAATCAAATTTCGCGAACTGGCGCCTAAGCGTGAACTATCGGTGCTTAGCCGCGAAATCTGGCGTGTAATCGCCGGCATTCTGGCGCTTAGCCGCCAGTACCCAAATTTTTATAATTAAGGTATAAGCACTAAATCACTTTGTTAATTACCCTTAATTAGTCCACAAAAATTAATTTTCCCACATAAGTCTTTTAATTCTCCAAATCAAAGTTTAATAACTATTGATTCCACACAAATTTCACAAAACACAAACTTATATTTAAAACTAACATAACATTTAATACAACACTAGAATTTCTATCCAAACATAAATGATAAAATTCTCAAAATAAAAGACACTACAATCTTAAACTGATAAGTTTACATCTCTAAGATGTACCGAACACATCATCAGGCATATATAAAAACACTAAACACATCAAACATGAACTCATAAGAACACTAACATAACACATTAAGACACTAAACAGATACAAACAAAACACATTTAATTCCACTCTCCATTAGGCGGAATATAACCAGGACCACTATTATTCTCATTTGACCCTTCAAGAATGTAGATTTGATAGAACGGGCGATCATTGTTCATTCTTATATCATCTTCTTCAATCCATTTATTTTTCACAAATATCTCTTTATCTATTTCTTCCACATACCTCGAATGATTGAATTGCATCTTGAGTTGCCATCCCATGTGATCTAGATGTAAGGTAATATCATTGATTTTTGCTTCCATTGAAGTCACTCGAGCTTCAATTTTTGCAATCATCTCTGCTATACCTTGAATACTAACAGCCAGATATCCATTAAATAACTCCTTAGCACTATCACTAATGAACTTACTTTTATCGAAATCTTGCTTCTTCTTCATCTTGTTCTCCCAGGAAGACATGGTGCTCTTCAAAATTTTCTTCTTAGACTTTAAAAATTAAATTTGGACTTAGGGTAAGTGTTTCTATCAAGTCTAGTCCTTTTTATAGACTTGGGAGATGCTAGAATATTCCCCTAGACGTTTAGAATCTTCTAAATAACTCCCATAACATCTCCCCCACGATCTAGGCTTCTAGATCCACATTTTGCATGTTTTTTATAACTGTGACGCCTAAGCGCCAACTAGTTGGCGCTTAGCCGCTAGTGCACATTTTAGCATAGGTCCGCTAAGTGTCCAAAGTTTCATTCTGACTTCTCTAAATCATCAATTAAGGTCGAATAAACTCTACTTAAGTTTAAAAACTCCAAATTACTACCATTAAAAACATAAAAACAAACAAAATAAAGCAAACAAAACACACAAAACAAACATAAAGCAAAACACACAGATAAATACGGGTTGCCTCTCACAAGCGCTTGTTTTAACGTCTTCAGCCTGACATACCCAAAACTCATTCTGAGTGACCCAACATTAAATTCTCATCAGATTTAGATTTATTGACTGAAAAATATGGTTTAAGTCTATGTCCGTTAACTTTAAATATTTTTTCAGTCTTAGGATCTTGAATATCTACAGCTCCATAAGAATAAACTTTTATCACAATGAATGGACCCATCCACCTGGACTTAAGTTTTCCAGAAAATATTCTCAATATAGTATTATACAGCAAAACTTGTTGTCCTGGTACAGGACTTTTGGTAAGAATCTTCCAATCATGCCATATTTTCTTCTTTTCCTTATAAATCTTAGCATTTTCATAAGATTCATTCCTTATTTCTTCAAGCTCATTCAATTGCAATAATCTCTTTTCACCAGCATCTTTCAATTTATAATTGAACTCTTTAATAGCCCAATAAGCTTTATGCTCAAGTTCAAATGGTAAATGACAAACTTTTCCAAAAATCAGCTTATATGGGGACATTCCTATAGATGTTCTGTAAGCAGTCCTATAGGCCCACAAAGCATAATCCAGTTTAATTGACCAATCATTTCTATTTGGATTAACAGTTTTTTCCAATATTCTTTTAATTTCACGATTGGATAATTCAACCAAACCACTTGTCTGCGGATGATAAGCAGTAGCAATGCGATGATTAATATGATATTTCTTTGCTAACTTCTCAATACTCAAGTTTCTAAAATGACATCCCCCATCAGTTATGATTACTCTTGGTATTCCAAATTTGCAAAATATATTATTTTCTAAAAACTTTGCAACACTTTGATCATCACATCGAGGTAAAGCAATAGCTTTAATCCATTTGGAAACATAATCTACTGCTATCAAAATATACACATTTCCGAAAGATGGTGTAAATGGTCCGATCAAATCTAATCCCCAAACATCAAATATTTCAACTTCCAACATATAATTGAGGGGCATCTCATTTCTTTTAGAAATATACCCTACACGCTGACATCTATCACAATTTTTAATATAATCATTCACATCCTTAAAAATTGTAGGCTAATAAAATCCTGATTGTAATATTTTATATGCTTTTTTATCACTTCCAAAATGTCCCCCATAATCAGAATCATGAAATTTTTGAATAATTTCATAAGTCTCTTCCAAAGGTACACATCTTCGAATTATAAGATCCTTTCCTTGTTTATATAAAAATGGGTCATCCTAAAAATAAGTCTTAGCATCAGACATCAATTTCTTCTTTTCATGATATGTCAAGCCATAGGGTATAATATTACTAATAATAAAGTTTACTATGTCTACATACCACGGAACATTCCTTTCTTTAACAGTGAATAGTTTTTCATCAGGAAAATGTTCATTAATTTCTTCAATATCACAGAGAGATTTTTCAATTTCAAGCCTGGACAAATGATCAGCAATTTGATTATCAGAACCCTTCCTATCTACTATTTCAAAATCAAATTCTTACAAAAGAAGAATCCATATTATAAGTCTCGGTTTTGCATCATTTTTCTTCATTAAGTATTTGATAGCAGAATGATCACTATGCAGAACACATTTAGTTCCAATTAAATATGATCGAAATTTATCAAAAGCAAATACTATAGCTAATAACTCTTTCTTAGTAGTGGTATAATTAATTTGAGTTTCATTAAGAGTTTTACTAGCATAATAAATTACTTTAAAAATTTTATCATATTTCCGACCCAAAACAGCACCAATAGCATAATCACTAGCATAACACATTAATTCAAAAGGTTTTTCCCAATTTGGTGAAATTATTACAGGTGCAGTGATTAATTTTTCTTTTAATGTTTCAAAGGCTTTACGGCAGTTATCATCAAAATTAAAAATTGCATCCTTTTCCAGTAAAGGGCATAAAGGTTTTGTAATTTTTGAAAAATATTTAATGTAACGCTTGTAGAATCCAGCATGTCCTAAAAAACTTCTAATTCCCCTTACATTGGTTGGGCAAGGTAAATTAGATATGACTACCTCCAAACCTTTTTCTGAAATCCGATGTCCCAAAACAATTCCTCCTGCTACCATAAATTGACATTTTTCCCAATTAATGACCAAATTAGTTTCATCACAACATTTTAAAACTTTAGATAGATGTTCTAAACATGATTCAAATGAAATTCCAAACGCTGAAAAGTCATCCATAAAAATTTCAATCCCTTTTTCAATTAAATCACAAAAAATAGCCATCATACATCTCTGAAACGTAGTAGGGGTATTACATAAACCAAAGGGCATTCTTCTAAAAGCAAACGTACCATAAGGACTCGGTAAACATAGTTTTCTCTTGATCCTCAGGAGCAATTTGAATTTGGTGGTAACCAGTATATCCATCAAGAAAACAAAAGTATTTATGCCCAGCCAGTCTATCCAACATTTGATGTAGAAAAGGGAGTGGAAAATGATCTTTCCTTGTGGTAAGGATTAATTTTCTATAATCAATGCATATTCACCACCCTGTAACTTGTCTTGTTGGTATCATTTCATTCTTTTCATTAACAGTCACAGTTACTCCTCCTTTCTTAGGAATATAGTGAATAGGACTAATCCATGCTCTATCTGAAATAGGGTAGATAATTCCAACATCCAACCACTTTAAAATTTCTTTCTTAACAACTTCTTTCATAATAGGATTTAATCTCCTTTGGGGATCAGACCGCGGTTTGCAATTATCTTCCATAAGAATTTTGTGCATACAAATTGAAGGACTGATTCCTTTAATATCAGCAATTGTCCATCTAAAGGCTTTCTTGTACTTCTTCAAAATTTCAAGCAAACTCTCTTCTTCTTTTTCAGTTAATCGAGAGGAAATTATAACAAGCAAGGTTGAGGATTCACCTAGAAAAGCATACTTCAAATTTTCAGAAAGCATTTTTAGCTCAAGTTTAGAGGGCTTTTCAATTGATGGACCATAAGATTTATCTTTCTCAGTCATATCCAACAATTCAAAATTTTGATGAACATACTTTAAATCTTTTCTTGAAAATCTTCATAATCAAATAACTCCTCTTCTTGCTTATATTCAAATTCTTCTCTTTCAGCTTTCTCTTCATAAGTTGATTTGAAATGACATTCACTTAAATATTCGATAACATCCATCCTAAAACACTCATCTTCTTTACCTCTTGCAGGATATTTCATCGATTTTGAAATATTAAATGTAACAGTATGATCATTAATCCTCATTGTTAATTCCCCTTTTTTCACATCTATCATGGCTCTACCTGTAGCTAGAAAAGGTCTCCCCAAAATTATGGGTGTCTCTTTATCTTCCTCCATATCTAACACAATGAAATCCACAGGAAAAATAAATTGATCCACTTTTACCAAAACATCTTCTATAACTCCTTTAGGATATGTGATCGAACGATCTGCTAATTGCAGAGTTACAGTAGTTGGGGTTATTTCTCCTAGTCCCATTCTTTTGAATATTGGTAGAGGCATAAGGTTAATGCTTGCACCCAACTCACATAAAGCTTTTCCACATAATCTTTCTCCGATTGCACATGGAATTGTGAAACTTCTAGGATCTTTAAGTTTTTCAAGAAGCTTTTTCTGAATTATCGCACTGCACTCCTCACTAAGTGCAACAGTCTCATTTTCTTCAAACTTCCTCTTTTTATTAAGAATATCCTTCATAAATTTCGCATGGCTTGGCATTCCTTCTAGGGCTTCAACAAATGGAATATTAATGGTAAGCTTCTTGAATATCTCCAAGAATTTTGAAAATTGCTTATCCAATGTTTGTTGACAAAGTTTCTGAGGAAATGAAGGTGGTTGTTTTTCTAAATCAAACTTAGGTGGAGAAATAGGTCTTTCAAAACCTTTTGGAGCGTCCTCTTTAGGTCTTTTAATCTCTTCTTTCTCTACTTTAGTCTCTTTTTGAACTCTACCTTCCAATTCTTTTCCACTTCTCAGTTGAATTGCTTTCACTTGTTCTTTATTCTTTTCTCTTGGATTCACTTCAGTATTACTTGGAAGCATTCCTTGGGATCTATTACTTAAGGCATTTGCAATTTGTCCTAATTGATTTTCAATATTTCTATTGGTTGCTCCTTGGATTTGTAATTAATTTCCCATATGTGATACTACTTCTTCCATAGACAATTTCTTCTCCTTAAATTGTAAAGCATTGTTATAACCTGAAGGATAAGTTAATCTATTATTATTATTACCTTGGTTGTTCCAATTCCTCAATGGGTTTACTTGGGTGTTCCCCCATTGTTGATTAACACCACCCTGATTATTGTTATTCCAGTTAAAATTTGGATGATTCTTCCAACCTGGATTATAATAATTGGAATATGGGTTGTTAGGTTTGATTATAGCATTCACAGTTTCTGGTGAAGAATAAGAATAAACCATTTGGCCTAATAAATTTTCTTCAATCATGAGATTTGACTGAGAAAAATTCATCCCAAATTAGTCTATCTTCCTTGATACAGTAGCAACTTGATTTGCTAACATTATAAAAGCATAATTTTCATAAACACTGGCTACCTTTTAGGATTTAACCTTTCATAAGGCCATTGAAAATTATTAGTAGCCATTTCTTCAATTAAAGAATAAGCATCTGAAATGGTTTAGACTTTAATGATCCACCAGCAGCAGCATCGATGATTGATCTAAGAGATCCAACTAATCCATTATAAAAAGTTTGAATTATTAACCAATCTGGTATCGCATGATGTGGACATTTCCTGAGGAGATCTTTAAATCTTTCCCATGCTTCATATATTGATTATCCCTCAAACTGACAAAAAGATGTTATATCATTTCTCAACTTAGCAGTCTTAGATGGTGGAAAATTCCCAAGATCGAGTTGCTCTAGGTGCTAAAGAATGTAACCACGTTTTAGTATCCCTTAGTGAGAAAGGAAAAAGTCTAAGTCTAATAGCATCATCCGAAACACCATCATATTTAAAAGTAGCACACAACTCTAGAAAATTAGCAAAATACAAATTAGGATCTTCAGTTGTTGCTCCCCCAAACTGATTATTAGACACCATTTGGATAATAACAGGTTTAAGCTCAAAATAATTAGCAGCTACAACAGGGTTTTGAATACTAGCATGAAGTTCATCTACTGTAGGGTTAACATAATCTCTTAAAGGTCTTAATTCTTGATGGATGCCAACATTTTGATCTTGATGATTTGCCATTTCATGAATATTTTTTTCTTTTTCTGTATTTTTAATTTTTTTGATTTTTCTGATAGTTCTTTCTAATTTAGAATCGTAAGGCACAAGTCCTTCAGAACCTGAACTATGCATACAACAATAAAACAAAGCAAAACACAACACACTAACAAAAACAAAGAAAAGTAAAAATTTTAAATTTCTTAATTCTCTTTAAAATGCAATTTAATTAATTTTTCTCAGCAATGACGCCAAAAACTTGGTCCCGTCCGGTAGATATAAGTGTAATGGTTGCCAAAAACTTTACTCCGCTGGATATAAGTGCGTTAATGATTTAAGATATGAAAATTATGATTTTATAATATAGGATACTACGCAAGTATACTCATCATTTATCAAGTAATATAGGACTTTCTGATTAAGCCCCGAGATATCGAACCCACAGGGAAAAGTTGAAAATCTTTAAAGGAATTTAAAAAATTATCTTTTTACTTTCTTTAATTGTTTTTGAAATAGTATGTCTTGATTTTGAAAAGTTTTAGAAAGTTGATTTGTCTTTTTAAAATTTTCTTAATAAAATACTAAGCAATGAAAGTAAAGGTTTCAATAACTAATAACACTGGATGTAAAAATACTATTAACTAAAATATCTTTTTCTTTCCTTTCATGAAGTAGTAATAATTCTTAAAGTATTGTTGTGGAAGTATTTAAATTTTGTTGTGACAAATAAAGCAAATGTGTTCTTTATCCTTACTTGGTTCTATAAAGAACATAGGTTAATTTGAAATTTATATTATTTTGAACATGGTTAGGCAGGGAAGATACTAGTCTCTCACTCTAGAGTTCCCTCGATTCCCACCACGTGGGGGCTAACTTCTCATAACAAAACTCAAAACTTCAAACCAAATTAGGGGTTTTAGCCTGTCACTCTAAAATCCTCTAATTTTACTCCCTTCTATAAAAATATCTTCTAATATTACATTCACTTATATGGACTACAATTCTCACCCATATAATTGCATGTGATTCCTACTAACTTTAATGAGATAATACCGCATTGAATCTTACATAATCTCAAGAAATTTTACAACTTAACAGGCCAAATTAGGAAGTAAACAAAGTTCTCAGAATCAATCTTCACAATTTCTTCCAACTTTTAAACATTGATACTTTCCACAATAATTCTCTTTAAATTAATTACTTCTCCATTTTAAGAAAGAAAAAGATAAAGTAAACTACTCATAATGCATTGGGAAAATATAAAAACACATTGATTTAAAATTAAAAATGATATGAAAAATAATAAACGAAAGCAAGTATTGATAAACAAAATAAAAGTAAACACTTATCTAAAAGTCCTTTCCACAAGACTGAGAAAGTTCCTCTGAAACTTTGACTCTTTGCTAAACTACTCCTCAGAGCAAGTCTCCAAACTCTGATGACTCAGAATACAGACTTCAGACTTCAATAAAAACTAAACTAATAGAAAGAAAAGAAGTGGGAGAAGAACTCTTAACTCCGACCCTTTTCTCCTTTCTACTCTACACTCCTACTCTAAATAAAAACTTAAAATGCAGTGGAAAAATCTCCTAAATTCCTCTCTTCGAAATACAGTGAAGAGCCTCTTAAATTCTTCACTTCTTCACTTCTAAGACTCTCTTTAAATAGTGAACCAAAAGATGCCTTGGTGTCTCTTCAAAATGTGTCCATATTCGATGTATCTACCAAGGAACGTACCCCTTCATTCAAATTTGCTGCCCAAAGGAAGTTATGGACGTTACCATCAAGAGTTGCATCCATTCCCTTTTGAATTTGGTGCCAAATCTAGTTAAAGTTTGATTTATAACTGTAGCGGCTAAGCGTCGTCCGACTGCGCTTAGCGCGCATGCCAAATGTTTGATTTTTCATTTTTTTGCTCCAAATTTGATCCAATTTTACTCCTTTCATCATGACCATCTATTTTCATCATACCTACAAGAAAAACACAAAATACCTTCCATTAAAGTGCAATATCATTAAAAATAGGTATAAAAATGTGCATAAAAATACTATATATTTTAGGTGTATCAAATATCATATTTGCATGTCAGGAAAGGTCTTATATCCAATAACTAAAGAGAGAGAATGGGTACCATAACACTTCTTAGAAATGTCAAATGTCGATATATCGATTTTGAGAAGGAATGCTATGTGACTTATATCCTTTCTTAAGAGAGAGCTAGAGGAATGTCATATTTCCATGTCAGGAAGGGTCTTATATCCAATAGCTAGAGAGATAGAATGGGTACCAAACCACTTCTCAGAAATTTCAAATGTCGATGTGTCAATTTTCAGAATGAATGCTATGCGACTTATATCCTTTATCAAACAAATAGTTAAAGGAATGCCTTATTTTCGTGTCAGGAAGGGTCTTATATCCAATAGCTGGAGAGAGAGTGAATGTCATACCATCTCTCAGAAATGTCAAATATCAATATTTCGAGTTTGAGAATGAATGTTATGTGACTTATATCCTTTCTCAAGGGAGAGCTAGAGGAATGCCATAGTTCCGTGCCAGGAAGGGTCTTATATCTAATAGCTGAAGTTGAGTGTGAAAAACACATGAATATGAACATATCCGCTGGGTAATTGATCTTTTTAGGTCAAAGGATAAATCTCATGTTAATTGTCGTGAATCATTTGTTATGTCATTTTTAATTTAAAGTGTTCATTATGACATTTTTGGACCTGTCGATGTATTATTGACAGCTGAGGAATATCTTACAAAATTTTATTCTACTACCAAAGATAACGTACATTAATGATAAAAGTCAACAGTACATCATATATCACACAACACACATTAGAAAATGTCGATATAATATCCAATATGAAGTTTTCAGATTGTCCTTTTTTTATCCTTGTAACCCTGGATACTACTAGACCTACTACAAGTATCTAAGTCTCCAAGACACTGTCTGTCAAGTATGCAACAGGTGTTTGGATATTTATAGGGTCATGGTACTTCCAAATGTTTTAATCCCTCGAGCTCTGGCATAGGTTTATAACCGATTAGCCGTTTGTCAGGACGCATTATTCGTAGTGTATTTGAGATTTGTTATCTGCTTACACTGGGTATACAATGTTTAGCAACACTGGCTCCATTCCATTGTAAGACCAGGACTATCCACGTGAAAGGGGAATCTGGTAAGACTCGCAAAATTCTCCTGGTTCCACAATCCTTATCTCTCTCCCAAACATGATAAAGCATCTGTTCAAGAGTGACAACGTACAAAAAGGTCTCTCGAAGTCAAGACTATTAATATGTGGCGGGATGCAATCCCTTTCTTCATAAATGTTGACAAGGCAGCTTTCCGGAATACAACTATGCGGTATTATATCCCAGGATACCAGTTGTCTGATGATTTGAACAATGGCTGTAGGCATTGGTTCTACATGTTCATGTTGCAGAATTCCAGGAGGATTCCCGTCTTTATCTTTAGCATAGTTGTAGCAACATCCATACTGGATAGTTACCCACCTTTTTCCATGTATCCATTTATTGGGCTAAAAAATATCCTCTTCTTAAAGCTTCCAACTTATCTAAGATATTGGGATTCCATTTTATCTTTAATGATGACAGCTTGCTCATCTTCATCGAAGAAGCTCGCGACTAATTTAATACCTTCCAGTATGTTGATAATCCGATCATCGATATGTTTGAATTGTTCGAATGTCTTCTGAGAGCTTGAATTTACCTCAATTCTTCTTCAGAAATAATTTGTCAGTTAGTAGATTTATCTGATGTCATGAGTTCGAGTACAGACATATATGGAGTTGATGCAAAAACTATCATTTCTAATGCTTCCTTTGATCCACGATCTAGATTCTCTACTCCTAGAACAGGATGTACCTCTCCAGGCATATCTTCAGAGATCGAAAATTCGAATCTAGAAGTGTCTTCCTCCATAAGTTTCACATTCCATTGTTCCTTTTCTTCAATCCGTTTTAGTTGTTTATTTCTTTTTCTTCTCTGGGCTCGAGTTAATCCTACTATCAATTTATTGACTCCTGTAACGGATGCTTCTATGATCCCCTTAGTTGCAGCGACTACCACTGACTTTAATATTCCAAAGTCAAGTTTTTTTTTCTAATTGTTTTCACTTTTTCTTCAGTGATTTCTGGTTGTCGGGTCCTGAACTCCAAAGACAGGCAATTCCCTTTCAGCTTCCCCTTTGTCAATAATGGACAACAATTGCCCATTATATAACAGTTTGATCTGTGTCATGTCAAAGTCAAAGTGGATCCTTGACCCTTTCTTGATACATCAGCGGTCCAATGCCAAACACACACCACTTCAAAAAGTGACTAAGAGTCCGTTGTTTGATATTTTCCTGCAAGCAACAGGTTAATGGAAACATATCATACAAAGTTTTGATTTAATTTATCAATATGGAATTCATTATTGTCGAGAAATGATGTTCACAAACACATGTTATGTGAAAGGAAGGAAATGTTTAAAAAAACATTGGTTGCCAGAAATTTTATTTGTCATTTTATTCATTGTTTTCCCATTTTATAAAAAAGTCAACATTTTCATGTTGTATAATATTTTTTTCAAGAAATGCCTGTTGATTGGGGTTAAGACAATTTCTCCTTGACAGTTTAACAATTGGTAAGATCCTCTAGAATATGTCTTCTCAATTACATACCGGCCCTACCATATTGGTTCAAACTTTCCACCTATTCTTCGATGAGCGAGAATAAGTCTTTGGAGAACTAAAATTAATTTACCGATTCGAAACGTTCTAGGGCAACCTAATTTATTGTGGACCTACATCAGTTTTGCTTGATATAGTTCAAGATTTGTTGAGCTTGCAGACGCTTGCCTTCTAAACTCTCAAGTTCTTTAAGTCGTAATTTTGCATTTTTCTTCTTCAGTTATTTTATTTGCGATCGCAACTCTGAGAGAAGGAATTTGTACTTCAAGTGGTAAGATGGCCTCAGAACCATATACCAAGGCAAACGGTGTTGACCGTATTGGTGTTCGGTATAAAGTCCTTTAGGCCCATAAAGCTTCTATTAATCGCTCATGCCACTGCCTTGGACTGTTAATTAATATCTTTTTCAAAATTTGTACCAACGTTTTGTTAAAGGCTTCAACTAAACTATTGGCTTTAGGATAATAGATTGTGGAATATCTCCAATCTATCTCATCTCTCTGAATAAAGTTGTTCATTTTTGTTTTTTTAAAAGCAAGTCCATTGTCTAATATGACTCTTTGAGGAATTCCAAATCTACCCATTTGGAGAAGTAATCAGTGACTGCTAGAATGAATCGATGGCCTTTAGATGATGAAGGGTCTATAGGGCCCACTATGACTGTGCCCCAACATTCAACTAGCAAAGATGCAATAGTTGGATGTAATACATTTGGCGGCTGATATAAGACCACTCCATGTATCTGACATTGATGACATTTCTTCGTGATTTCAAAATAATTGGTCATCATTGTTGGCTAGTAATATCCTATTATTTTTATTTTGATCTTCATTTTAGGTCTAGATTGGTGTGCACCACATAGACCTGAATGAACTTCTTTAACAATCTCTTGAGCTTAATATTGGTTTAGACATCTTAGCCACATTTGGTCAAAAGTTTGTTTGTAAACAATAACATTCACTAGAGCATAGGACAATGCTTTTTATGTGATTTGAGTTGTGATAGAGTTGTTTTTGGGTAACCTTCCAGTTTGTAAATATTAAATAATTGGTTGTCAGCAATCATCATTTTCTTCATCAATTATTGCGACTGTCGTGTCTTCACCAATTTTGTGCAGATTGTCCATGTCAATTTGGGAAAGAACTTTTCATCCTTTTATAGAAATCAGAATGTCATCTTCTTCTGGACAAGCAAATTCTTTTGTAAGTTTTGCCAAGGCATCTGCTAAAGAATTGTCTTGTCATGGAATTAAGAAGAAAGATACATCAGGAATTTGTTAAAGCAGTTTTAAAGTGTAATGGGAGTACTGTTCCAGTCGAGATTTCAAAGTCTTGTATTTGCCTGCAATTTGATAATGATCATTTGAGAGTCTCCGTCGATGTCAATATTTTTCATTACCAATAGTATTATCAATTCCACACTGGTTATGAGTGCTTCATATTAAACTTCATTAATCATGCACAGTTCAGTCAGATGATAGGAAAATGACATTATTGCTCTATCTGGAGTAATGAAAATTAATCCTTCCCCAACTTTCTCTGGTATGAGTGTTTGCTTGTCTTTGTCTTTTGGAGCAAATGAAGCTCCATCAAAGTATAATTCCCATCATTGTATGTTTGAATTTGTAATTTCTAATATTTGTTCATCACGTAAATCGTCATTAAGAGGTCATCCAGTTGGGAATGAGTGTGATGCTATGAAATTTACCAAGATTTATCCTTTAACAACACGTAATGGCACAAATGTTATGTTGAATTGGATTAGTTTCATTTCCCATCTTGCTAATCCTCCAGAAAGTGTTGGTCATGTCATCAAGTATTATAACGGATTAACTCTTGAAATAAGTGTTACTTTATCAGGAAGCATATAGTGCCTGAGATTTTGAACCACGAAAATCAAAGCTAAACAATCCTTTTCAGTTACTAGATATTTTATTTCTGTCGGAACCAAATAGCGGCTTAAATAATATGATTCATTTTCTTTTCCCTCATTGTTTACTTGGGATAGTAACGCTCCAAGGAAATTGACCAATGCTGCAGTGTAAAGGATTAGAGGTCTTCCTAACACAGGGGCTGCTAAGACAGGAGGTGTTGTTAAATATTGTTTGATGTTTTCAAAGGCGTGTTGGAATTTTTCATCCCACATGAACTTGGTATCTTTTCTGGTTAGGGCAGTGAGAGACTGACACCTACCTGACAAATTGGAAATAAAACATCGTATATACGCTAGTTTTCCTTGAAAGGATCGCAATTGAGTTAGATTTTTAGGTGGAGTCATATTTAAGATGGCTTTGATTTTAAGGGGATCAATTTCGATCCCACAATGTCGAACAACAAATCATAAAAATTTCCTCGAGGTAACATCAAAAGCACACTTTAAGGGATTCATTTGAAGATTATATTAATGTAATTTTTCAAGTACGATTCTCAAATCGTACACGTTATCATCTTTTTGTCTACTGTTGTCTACTGTTGTCTACTGTTGACAAACAAATCATCCACATAACATTCGACTTTATTGTGTATGTGTTCGTAAAAAAATATGCGTCATGGCTCTTTGGTAGGTTGCACCAACGTTCTCCTATACGAATGGCATAACTTTTTAACAATATATCCTTATGGGTGTCTTGAAGGTTGTATTTGATTTATCTCCTGGAAGCATATTTATTTGATTTTATCCTGATGAACCATCCATAAAGGAAAATATTGCATGCGTGGATGCTATGTCGACCATCAATTCTGGGATTAGAAAAGGAAATTAATCCTTCGGATAGGCTTTGTTTAAATCTTTGAAGTCCACACAGACCTTGATTTGGCCATTTTTCTTTTTAACCGGCACTACATTAGCCAGTCATGTCGGATAATTTTCTTCTCATATAAAACCAGCCTCAATTAATTTCTTAACTTTGACAATGACTTGTTGTACTATTTCAACACGCATCCTTCTCGGAGCTTTTTTAACAGGGATTGTAATTTGATTTATCCTAAGTTTGTGGATTGCGACTTATGGAGCTAGCTCATGCATTTTGTCATAAGTCCAGGCAAATCAATCTTTATATTCTTTCAACAGTTGAATTATTTCTTTTGCTTCTTTGTCATTAAGGAATAACAACAACAACAACAACAAAGCCTTAATCCCACTAAGTGGGGTCGGCTACATGAATCCTTTTTCTCCATTGCGTCCTATTTAGTGTCAAATTTTCATTTAATTCTAATAAATTAAGATCATTTTTTATGCAATAAGCCCAAGTTTTCCTAGGTCTCGCCTCGCCTTTCTTAACATAAGTTGTATTTACAACATCTACTCTCCTAATCGGATCATCAGGTGGTCAACGTTTAATGTGACCAAACCATCTAAGGCGACTCTCTCTAATTTTATCCGTCACTGGTGCAACTCCAACCCTTTTATGGATATATTCATTTCGCATTTTGTCTCTAAGTGTAAAGCCACTCATCCACCTAATCATTCTCATCTCGGCAACACTTAACTTAACATTATGCTTCTCTTTTAAAGGCCAACATTCAACACCATAGTAGCATCGAAGGTCTCACCACCATCTTATAAAATTTTCCTTTCGACCTAAGCGGTACTTTTCTATCACACAATAGAGCCGGACGCATTCCTCCACTTCAACCAACCAACCTGAATTCTACTATTAACATCCCCATCTATATCACCATCGCTTTGAACAATGGACCCGAGATATCTAAATCGTTCACACCTTTTAATAATTTGATCACCCAAAGTTACATCGCTCGTCACTAGACCTACTATTACTAAAATTACATTCAATGTATTCAGTTTTAGTTCTACTCAAACGAAGACCTTTAGACTCCAATGTAGACCTCCATAATTCAAGTTTGTCCTGGACTTTTTCTCTTTTCTTATCCACAAGGAGGATATCATCGGCAAAAAGCATACACCAAGGTACATCCTCTTGTAAATGCCCAGTAAGACCATCCATAAATAAAGCAAAAAGATATGGGCTTAAAGCCGATCCTTGATGTAAACCAACAAAAATAGTAAAATACTTGGTCAATCCTCCTTTAGTTCGAACACATGTAACGACTCTAGCATACATATCTTTAATGACTTGAATATAAGTTATATCAACACCTTTCTTCTCAAGAACTCTCCAAAGAACATATCTAAGAACCTTATCGTAAGCTTTTTCTAAATCAATAAAAGTAAAATGTAGATCCTCCTTATTATCTCTGTACTTCTCCATCAAACCTCTCAATAAATGTATTGCTTCCATGGTAGACCTGCCCGACATAAATCCAAATTGATTATGAGAAATCTTCGTAATACGTGTTAACCTATGTTCAATTACCCTCTCCCATAATTTTAAAGTATGACACATCAATTTAATTCCTCTATAATTTGCACACTCTTGTGCATCTCCTTTATTCTTAAAAATGGGAACCAAAATGCTCTTTCTCCACTCCCCAGGCATCCTTTTAGTTTTTAAAATAATATTAAAAAGTTTAGTAAGCCAGGAAACTCCCAAATCACCTAAACATTTCCACACTTTAATTGGGATATCATCGAGTCCTACAGACTTTCCCCCTTGGTTTTCTTTAAAGCCTCATCAACTTCTTTTTTACTAATGCGATGGTAAAAATGAAAAGTTTTATTATTATTAACGATATTAAGATCACTAAGGTCAATCGTACTTTCAACATCATCATTAAAAAGTTTATCAAAATAACTCACCCACCTATGTTGAATATCTTTTTCTAAGAAAAGAACTTTTGATTTTCATCTTTAATACACTTTACTTGAGTTAAATCTTTACTTTTCTTTTCTCTTTGTTTGGCTAGTTTATACATATATTTTTCACCTTCCTTAGTATCTAACATGTTATAAAGATCACTAAAAGTAGAATTTTTAGCGTCACAGATTATTCTTTTACACTCCATGCGGGCCGTTTTATATTCTATGTCATTAAGGAATGAACTAATAAATATTAGTTTTGGGTTTTCATTAGTCCCTAAATTTATTTTTTTTAATTCATCAACTGTCGATTTAATTTATTCTTCCAATTCTGGAGGAGCATCTTTGATTAGGAGATCAGATGTTTGTTCAGAATTATGTTCTTCGATGATGATTAGGCAAAATTCCGTATCATCTAAAGGTTTTACCAAATCCAATACCCTCCTTAGAGTTAGGGTTTCGTTTATTGTTATCGCACATATGTTCAATAAAGTTTGGTTGTTTTAAAGACCATTGTTTGAGCATTAGACTAATTTGAATAAATTTTTGTGCCCAAGGAGAACACAATTCAAAAGGGATTTTCATTGATTTTGTAAGATTATCATCTCCAAATTTTACATTGGTTTAAGTACTAGAAGAAGTAGTGCTAAGTCTAAACTTAATTTGTTTTTTATCATCACCGTATACTTCTTTGACCACTAAATCCTCAATTTTAGAAGTAGAAATACGAGTTAAGGTCATAACGTGTATATAATGATTAATTTTCTCATGCATAGACTCAAATTGTTTTCCTTTGCCTTCTTCTTCAAGAAGTATTTTGAACCGAGGTTCTTTTAGAACCAATGATGTTGTCCTTTCTTCTTTTGCATCTTCTTTAGAGTACATGTGAATTTTAAACTTCAATGGTTTCTTCTATTTGATAATTGGGTTTTCTTTCCCTCGTCCTCGTCCCCGGATTCGACCTTGGGTGCGAGTTTGATGAGATTTATCACCCTTTTCTTGTGTTGAAGAAGAATAGTCTTTTTCATTTATTTTCTTTTCTCTATCCTTTTCTTTTGTATTCATCACTGCTTATATGGAGAATACTGTTTGTTTTATTAGAGCATAATATGCAGCATCTTCATGTACTCCAATTTCATGGACTGAAAATTGTTGCAGATCTCCAATGATACAAAATTCTTGTACTTTTTGTAAATATTTTATGCATTGCTACATATTTTATGCATTGCTACAGTAATGAAGAAACCATTTATGCTCATGAAGCCAAGGTCTCCCAAGTAGAGCATTAAAAGAGGTATCAGAATCAAAGATATGGAATTTTGTCGTTGTCACTAAATCATCCATTCTCAAGAGCAATGTTATTGACCCTAGAGCTCGTTCTCCTTGTTGGTTAAATACTCGTAACATCATTATATCTCTTGATAGCTCGGATAATTCAATATATAAATATTTAAGAGTCCTTAAATTCATTATGTTAATCGAGGCACCTGGATTAATAAACACCCTTGAAAGTGTCGTGTCATTTATGTTTACTGTGATGTACAGTGGGCTATTGTGTTCGGTCGTTACACGTAACAAGTCATTGTCAGAAAATGTAATCTTTGTATGTTCTTCTAATGGACAAGCTTCACTCTGGGCTAGCAAGTTGAGTTAAACAAATGTCTGGGTCTAAAAGGGCCTTTATCAATGACTCCCTCATTTCTTTAAAAAGCATAAGGGCATCATAAATGCTCAATTTTGCTAGTAAACTTCTCATATGAGCTAATATATTATAATCCACTTTGTTGTTAGAACTGTCTTCATTTCTTTTAGATATTTGTGGGTGTATCGGAGGAACGATCTTTTATGATGAGACTATTTATTTTTATTTCTCTTGGGGAGCCTTTCTGGGAAGCATAACTTTTCCACTTCACAAATATATTTCAACTATTTCTTCTAGTTTACTGTCCGACTTCTTTATCTCTGAGTCTGAAGGTTCCAATTCTATGAAAATTGGTGTTCCTTGTAGTTAGAGTGTGACAGTGTCGTTTTCATCTTTGTTGTTATCGGAATTATCACTAATGTTATTACCGTTTTGATTGTTGTTAGACTGGTTGGAATCGTGTATGATTTGAGTATTGTCTATAGGATCAATATTGGAGCATCATTTTTAGAAATATCATCCAAAATAGATAGAATGTAAGCAAAACTAGAAGTATTATTATTCACAGTAGTGGTAAAAGAAAGTCATACAAAGTTATCTGTTCAAGGGATTTCCTCAATTTATTTGAGACAAGTATTCTAGTGGAAGGGAACATGAAAACTAGAATATAGAAAAGGAATAGTAGTCCCTATATCTAGAAAACCTTTAACCCTTTTTCAGTTCTCTATTTTTCTTTTTATTTTCTTTATTAGAAGATTTTGTAATTTGTAAGTCCTTAAGGATCCTCTTAGAAGATTTACCTTGAGCAGTGTCGTCTTTGTCTTTGTTATCAGGATTAGGAATAAGTTTATCGACTTGAATCATATTGACTAAATGTTTTTCAGGTTCTTTTAGATATTCATTCGGGATTACTATATTCCCTTCTTTAAAGTTTTGCTCTAACCAATCTTTAAAGACAAAACATTCTTCAATTTTATGTCCAAGCATCCTGTGATAAGGATAATAATTGAGATTATCCTTTATGTCAACCTATCTTGGCCTTTTAGCCGTAGGCAGCTTGAACTCTGGTATCTTTAGCAGGCTACGAAATATTTTTGTCAATAGCTTCTTTCTTGAACGGGTGTTCCTTATTCGTTCTCTTGTTTGTCAGTACTTGAATTGGTTGTTAAAATTGTAATTGAGAAGATGTCTATTGTGGAGGTTGATTTTGTCACTGCTTCTTTTGTTTATGTTGAACTTGCATCACTTGTTTACCCTTTTCTGCAACATTTCCTGGTTTCTTCTCAACCTTTTATGCAACATTTCCTGGTTTCTTCTCAAATGTTTTGACAGACTTTGTCTTCTCTGTCTTTTCCACAACTGTCATCTGCTTAGCTTCTTTCTGAATGAGAAAATTTTCAAATGTCTTTATTGTGAATCCTTTAAGCAAGAATTCTATAGGACCATGAATATTCTTAAGCATGATTTCAACATGTTGTTCATGGAGTTGTGGTTCACATTTCATGCTAAGATTTCTCATGCTCAAAATGTAATCCACCGGACTCTCTCCTGGTTTTTGTTATTCTACCACCATATCACGAACTGTTGTATGGTGTTGTGCTCCAGCGAACCGTTGAATAAAGAGTCTTTCGAGCTCTACAAAGGTTTTAACGGACCTGTTAGGAAGTTTGACCCACTCTAAATATATGCGTACTAAAAATTCAATCCACGACAACGACGCCAAAAACTTGACCCGCAATCCGCTGATGACAAATATAATATATAATGCTTTCAAATATATGTAATAGATAATAATAGCGACTAGTGTATATAAATATAATTTTATCGAAAATATTTTACACACTAGGGGTACTACGCAAGTATACGTATCGTATCAAGTAATATAGGGCTTTGAAACAAAGACCCCAGTATCGATCTCACGAGGAGTGAGTTATGGATTTTTAAATATTTTAATTTTATTTTTAAGTATTTCTTTTATAGTTATAAATTTGATATTTTTAATTTACTAGATGCTATAGTAAAGCAGTAATGAAATGATTGATGTAAATAGCAATAAAAAACAACTTTCTTCCTTTCAATTAATCCAAGATTTTCTAAGATAATGATAATATTCGTGGAGAATATAAATTTATGGTATTGGTCCAAATAGAAGCATTCATATTCTTTAGCCTTTGATCCAGGTGCAAAGAACATTGGCTAGCCTATAGATCAGGTCCAGATGTATTGTTAGTAGAATGGGTTAATCTAGGCTCACACTACTAGATGTCAAAGGGTGGCTATGGTCGGCCCTACTAGTGACCCTTTCCTTCTCTATAAACCAAATCACAAGAATTTAGTCTGTCACTCTAAAAACTTATCAATTCTACGCCCATTATATAATATCTTCCTATTTATTTGCACTTCACCTTGAATAACCCGCACAAGGCCTTCGATTACCCAAGGATTCATTTGATATCTACTAGTTAAGAATTCATCTCCTTCTAGGTATCAAAACTCTTCAATAGATTTTAACAATTTAAATGGCCAATTTAAATTGAAAATTAAGATCCGGTATTAATATCATCACAATGTTTTAAAATATAAATAGTTTTTAATTCTCCAACAAATTTTATATTATCTTAATTATCTTTTCATAATTGAAAGGAGAAAGTAAACTAACTACTCAGAACACATTGAATTTAAACAACAAAACATGATAATAAAACTTTGAATAAAATTACAAATACTTGTCTCAAGTGTTTCTCCTACTGAACCTTTGAATTCTTCTGACTCCAAAGCAAATAAACTTCAAAAGCACCAACTCTTTAAACTCTCAATACAAACTCTAAATAAAATAACTAACTAATTTATGAAGGATAGTAAAATGTGGCCCTAAAGTATCTCTCTAATTATCTCTATAGATGGGGCTCTTGATAGGGGGCAATTTTTTCTGAAGGAGTACCCTCTTATATATAGGCTTCAAGGGTTGCCTCAAGGCACCTCTTCAAAATGTGTCCACATTCAATGAATCTTCTAGAAGGTGTGTCTGGCGCCTAGGCTCCAGAATCTGGCGCATAATTGCCGGATTCTTCGTCTAGTGCTTCGCACCTCTTCACTTTGGATCGCACCTCTTCGCAATTAAATCAGTTTCCAAGCGTCCAAATACATTGTATCAGATGTCCTAAAAACCAGGAACAATTGCCAGTCTTCTAGAAGGTCCAATAACTACTAACACCGTCAAAATAACCATCCAAAAGTCGTCAAAAATCTTGACATATCCTGTATCGACCTGGCGCTTACGCGCCGGATTCTGGCGCCATACCAATAATTTTGACAATTTTGCATTTTGGCTCCATTTTTGCTCATTTTTTGCTCCTTTCTCACTTTTTTTTCCTTCTTGAACATTTTTCCATCACCTATATCCAAAAACACAAAAATACCTTTCATTAAAGCATAATATCCTTAAAAATTTGATAAAAATCAGGGCATAAAAATGGGTATTTTTTCATGGATCAAAATCCCCCAAACTTAAACGTTACTTGTCCTCAAGTAACTCTTTTTACTATATAAAATGTATAATATTTAGAATGAAAGATAAATATTTAAGACTCCTTGTAAATTTTGATCTTATAAAGGCTTTAGTAAATCATTAACCAAATTTCACTAAGTTTAATTTTAAGAATTTAAAGAATATTCAACTACCAAATCATAAGACTTTAAAAAATTTTCATTCATTTCAAAAATAATAGACATTTATTATATTAAGATCACATAGATTATTTACAAGAAAAAGATTTTCATGAAAAGTCCTTCCTAAATAAAGATTCATGCATAAAAATTAAGTAAAGTATGTAACTAGATTTCTTCATATAGGATAATTCAAGTGAAGTCAATTTTTGATCAGGCATATCCTCAAGCTTCTCCTTGTTGACCTCATTTTTGATGAGGTCTCCTCTTCTTCTCTTTAGTACTTGGGATCTAGCCTTAGGCTTTTCCTTTGACTAATCTTAGAGGACTAGAAGTGGAACCCACCCTTTAGAAATTTCAAACCACTTCTTAACTCCCCGCAAACTCCACAAACTTGATCGTAGACCCCTAATCACCTAGAGGGTTGAAATCAAATGTGGAAGTTTAAAGGATGAGTTCCTATAGGACTCTTTGGCCTTAGGACCGCCTACCGGTGGCCCGGTGTCAGTGAAGGGCTGACTTACACATACTACACCTATACACTACATTTTCACACACACCTCCTAAAACCACACCCATACCCAACTTGATCTCCTGACTCATAAAGGTGATTCACATGGATGGTCTTTAACCCCTAAGCCCTTGGCTAAGAGGGTTAGGAACAACATAGTGGGTGCCTCAAATGAGTCCCTTCATGGCTCATGTGGGCTTGATATGGCTTCATGGCTCAACCAAAATGATTTCATTCCACTTACATTCACCCAAGCTTCAATTTTCCAAATTTTCAATTTTTGACCCCCGGACCCTACACCCGCTAACTCTACCCAAAACCCTCGAAATTACCCAAATTTTTCAAAATTCTCCAAAATCACCCAAATTCCTCAAAACCAACCCCAAACATTCCCACATCACTCAAATTGATCATTCATAGCCAAAAATACCAAAAATTCCAAAAATACCTCTCAATACCCTCCAAATACCCAAAATGCCCCTCTTAGCCAAAAAATCCAAAAATTCAAAAAATTCCCAGAAAATTCTAGAAAATCCCAAATATTCCCACTTTCATTTTGTTCAACTACACCATGGGCCAATTTTGTCAATTTACCCCACTTTTGTCAAAATCCCCAATTTGACCCATTTTAACCCAAAGTGAACCCAATGTCAAACCAAACCTACCCAATTGACTCAAATTCTGGTCCAATTCAATTCTAAACTTCAATTCAACATCCCCAACACCAATCTAGACCAAATCTAAACCCAATTTGATTGGCATTGGGATCCAATTTCACTTTTGGCCTTAAAGCCCAATTTGGACCCATGACCCAAACCTAACCCAAACTAACCCAATTCAACTCCAATTAACTCCAAATCTTTTCTAAACCTTCCTTAACATTCCCAAAAATAAAACACTAACATGATTTGCCCAAAATTTAGACCCAAACCCCACTCAAATTCAACTCAAAATCAAAAAGCCCAATTTTGACCTAAACCCAAACCTAGCCCAAATAAGCCCAAACCTCAAAGTCAAAACCCAACCAAAGCCAAAACCTCTTTGAAACACTCCCATAAACATTTCCCAACAATTATTTTACATCAATTTCAACCCTAGCCCAACATTGGCCCAAGTTAGCCCAATTTGACCTATATTGGCCCATTCACCAAAGAGGCCCAAATCCAACCCCATTCAAACCTAAATCACTCCAAACTCATTTCAAATCATTCATGACACACCCATGAGCTAAACCCAACATTTGTTTGGCCCAATCCTTCACAAATTTCCCATCCATAAATTTATTTCCAAACCAAAAAACCCACTTCCCTAAATCACTTTAAAAGCCCATCTAAAACCATTTCAAAGAGCCCAAAATCTACCCTAAAGCCCATATGACATTTTCATTTGTCATCCATTTAATCAAAGACATTTCCTAAGTTCCAATCCCATCATCAAATGATTCCAAATCAAGCCTCATGCCAAATCACCCCTAAATGCCAAAATCCATAAAATCCCTTTTCATGAAATTGACCCAATCTTTTCCCAAGCCACATGGAGCCATGAAGCCACATGCAAGCCATTGGCAAGCCATGAGGATCTCTAAGTTGTCAACCCTCCTTAAATGGAAAAAGGAGGAGGTCCTTTAAGCACCTCCTAAAAGTCATTAGCCTTAAGCATGTTTCACCCTAACCCAAATTTAATCCAAATATATTTGGATAAGGACTTCTCCATGCCAAACCAGTGATTCCTTTGACTCCCCACAACACCCAAAGCCACATTGAAGGGTGAACCAAGCCCAAAATGATGGGTTGACCCAAATCAAGCCAAAATGAGCCTTCTCTCATACCATTCTAATCCAAGCCCTTTACACATGGCTAATGCCGATTGAGCCGCACTAAGCCCCAGCCACGACCTCCCCGATGACAACGAGTGACTGACCACGGCCGGCCAGCCACCACAACCGCCGGAAACCACCAGGCCGAGAGCTCACATGTGAGCCCAAACTTGGAATTCTCACTGCTGAGCCGCCCCATGCCCAATGGCCACCATGGTCGTTCTTCTCTGCCAAGTGCAGCGATCCCAAGCCCCGACTCCCCCTGGGAGGCCCTCCACCCTCTCCTATTTAAACCTCACCTCATCTCGGCCATGAAAGGTGCTGAACCAAACCTTAAGGAAACTCTGCCAAAATCATTCCAGATCACTCTCCACACATAGAGAACTTGATCCCCACCGAATTCCAGTCCGATTCCCTCCAGGTGAGCTCAATTTTGAGCTCAAACTTCAACGACAAAACCGGGACACTTCTCCACAGTGGATCAATCCCCAAATTGATCGGTCCTACACCTTCACTGGACCAAGAGGAGAAGTTTCCCACTGAAAGCCCCATCTCCAGGCCACCCAATTGTCCCAGCCTCCAAGCTTTGTGATCGGTTGTGGTCACTTTCATAGCTAGACAATTCACCAGGCCAAGGGACTTCATCTGATGCTTACTTGGACCCAATCGAAGGAGACAATACTCTCAGATCGAAGCTTCACTTCTCTGAGCAAAGGTATGGACTCACTCTTCTTCCCGAGCTTACAGAGATTCTCCATTTAATTTGAGTCAATTTAAATACATGTTTACCGTATGGATGTGTTCGTCTCCTCAAGAAGAATCCATAGAGTATAAGAACACGAAAATCTGTTGAGAATCGAGTGAGAAATTAGGGTTAGAAGGTTGACGGTCACGGGTGTACACCAGTCGTAGACGATGACCATGAGCCGTCGGATCGAGCGTGTATCGAGTGGACGGTCTTGATTGAGTCGAACAGCGCGTTGGTACGTGACCCGCGGGGCCCTGGATCGCTGAGTCAGATGGCGGCGCCGAATCAGAAGACGCCGCGTGGAGCTTCGGAGCTGCCTAGGATGAGTTAGCGCCGCGTGGATAAGTAGAAAATTAGGGTATTTTCTTATTTATTTAATTCCCTAAACTTCAAAAATGCATAACTTTGTGTAGAAAAATCGGAAAAATAAAATAAAAATACCCTCTTGCTCAGTGAACAGAGGAGAATAATGTGGAAAAGAAATCATTTAATTTCATCAAGTATTTTATTTTTAATGATTTATTTACCGTCTGCATTGTTTTAATTCTCCATGCATATAGGAAATTCACCATGGCATGAGACCATAGGGCTTTTAAAGCCTCTGAATTTGGGAACATTGCCTGAATTCTCCAAAGTCAAGGCCATCCCTATGAGAAGTTATTGATTTTTCAAATTCATGTTACTGTTTTGAGTATTTTAAATCCAATAATTAGCATGTTGTGAAATAAATTCTAGGAAAATTTGTTGATGTTTCTTATGACCAGAGGACCTTAGGAAAAATAGGTTTTGAATTAATCCACTTGAAATAACCCTAATTGGCTTAAACACCCAAAATAGCTCTTTAATTAATTAGAGCTAACAATACATCAAATTGACTTGAAATCAATTCTCCACTGACCTTTAGGATCAGAGGAACCCACCATAAAAGTTTGAAGTTAATTGGACTTGGTTAGCCTTACTAAATGGGTTGATTAGGCCATTTAGCCAATTTAAACTTTAAAAATTCATAACTTTCAAAATACTTTTCAAAAATTCACCAAATTGGTTTTGGAGTCTCTCTGATATCAGGGCAATTTAAGAAAATTAAAATTTCAATTTTCTAAAAAAGTTGATTTTTTTTGTATTATTTTAATATTTTAATAATTAAAAAATAATAAAAATCACAAAAGTAATAAAATTCACCAAAATGTCACATTTTGAATTTTACTCACTTAGGAACAAACCCCATATTTTTCTTAAGTCTCTATGATGAGATATTAAATTTTAAAGCCCTAAGGCAATTTTAAAATTAAAAAATGTATTTTCTAGGATTTCCACTAAAATAATTCTAATAAATCAAAGAAAAATCAGAAAATTATAAAAATTGATTCTCTAATTTCCTTGATATCAGAGAGATTTTTGAAAAATATAAAATTCATTTTTCAACCTTTATTTTATTTTTAAATTAATTAATACTCCAAAACTCAAAATAATTATAATAAAAATAATATAATTCAAAAAATCACCAAAATTGGTCCAAGTGGTCCTCTCGTCATTAGGAATGTCCCATAATTTTCTTAAGAATAAAAACGTTTCCTTGGTCATATTATTAAATTTTCCTTGGAAATCCTTATTTTCCACCAAAAATAATTACATAAATAAATTAAATACAGAAAAATCACATTTTCTCCTCTAATGTCTTTATTGACATATGAGTGAAGTTACATAAAAATTTCAAGTTCATTTGAGCTCAATTTAGTGAGTGATGAAATCATTAAGCTTGAAGGGCAAAAGGGTAATTAAAATTTTAATCTTTAATTAAAACTTTAGGCTTAATAAAATTAAAGAGTAAAATATTTGATCCTAATCTGATTTGGATGATTGAAACTTAAATAATTAAAGGCTAGGAACCTATTAAACAATTCAAAAATAATTGAAATGAACTTTAATTAAAATAATTAATTAAATTTGGAAGGATAATAAATTTGGAATTATTAAAATAGGGATGTCATTATGAGAGATTTATTCATTAATTTAAGAATCCCTAAATTAATCATCTCAATAATATTTAATTCCTAATTAAAATGATAATTCAAATTTAAGATTTAAAATGCTAAAAGACTTAATCATTAAATTAAATTAAAGTTAAATTATTTAAATCAAACCCTTTTAAAATAAAATATTAAATTAAAATTAAAAATGAAATCAAATTAAAATTTAAATTAAATTAAATTAAATTAAATTAAATTAAATTAAATTAGAACATATTAAATTAAATTAAATTAAAACACATTAATTTAAATTAAATTAAATTAAATTAAATTAAATTAAATTAAATTAAGTTAAATTAAATTAAATTAAATTAAATTAAATTAAATTAAATTAAATCAAATCAAATTAAATTAAATTAAATCATATTATATTAAATTAACTTAAATTAAATTAAATTAAACCACATTAAATTAAATTACGTCAAATTAAATTAAATTAAGTATAACATCACCTAAGACATAAAGAATTCAAAAATAAATCTAAAATAACTTGAACACTATTCCAAACTTAGGCCCATTAATTGAAATTAAGTTAAATCACAAATCACTTGAACATCAATTTGCCCTCGAAAGCTCATGCTGTCATAACTCCTAAATGGAGTGTTAAGTGAAGTGTTACTTCACTTATAGGATATTCAAATGTCCTAGTTCATCGAGCAAGATAACAAAACTTGAACTCCTGGACGATTAATTCATTTGTATAATTAAATTCTCTTGGACTTAAAATAATCCTAGAAATATTGAAAAGATGTTTAAGATTTGTCTTAAGCACTTCCTCGATATGATAGGATGTTTATAAGAACAATTGAACTTAATTGTTCTTTGATGAAGAAAATCGTCCTCAAACCAAAATACAAGAACCTAGATGTCATAGGAGATGACTAGCTATAGGATTAGGAACTTGGTAGAAAACCATAACCCCTCCCTTAGCTTTACCTAGGAACCTGTTTTAAATGCTTAAATATTCTAATTGTGTTTTAAGTGCAGCTTGGGATGACGGGAAGACCCTCCAGGTGCGCTTTTATTTTATTGCATTTTATCTTATTATAATTTATTTAATCGCATCGTACTTACTTTTCTTGCATGATAAACAACTGTTGCATGAAAACCCACACCTTTAGGATAGTCCCTAAAACTGAAACCAAAACTAAATTAAAAGTCATTACAAGATAAAATTCATCGCCACAACATTTCAAAATATAAAACAACTCAAAATTTAATCACAAACAGAACAACAAAACTACAACTTCAACTAAATTAAAACGTCTTGTTGGATGATCGGGAATACCTCGGATGATGTAACCTACGTGTTGCTAACGGGATTTCCCACGGTCTAAATGAAAGTGTGGAACTCATTCGAGTTGAGTTTAGCAAATTTATACGGACTAAGTGAATCCGATAAAAATAACGATGCCAGAAGGATGGAACCGTGGGATCTTAACCGGTGTTGTTATAATCAACTTTAAGATTTTTTTAATTAAAATATTAAAAACACCTAGATTTTAAGATTTTCTCTAAACCAGAACACTTCTCTCATCTCCTAATTTATGACTTCTAAAACTAAACCTAAGCAACAACAAGGAGCTCGGGGCATGGTGGGCAGCACGACCATCGTCATCAGCAAAACCTGAGTCTACTTCAGCAAAACTTTCTTAGAATTAAATAACGAAGCCATAGAACTTCGAGGTAGTTTGCCTGGTGCAACATAAATCCTCAACTCTTCGTTAGGCATTTGCATGATCATATCATGTAAATTAAGCCCTAACCGGTCTTAGGACTCCGAGGTAGTCGTCCGATACGACATAAACCCTCACATCATCGAGGCTATTTGTATGATTTTGTCATACGAATATAAGTCCTAACTAATTAAAATTGGCAAGATCAAAACATTAAATAAACATTAGGGCCTTCCTAAATTCAAGCCAAACAATAGGATAGTCGGGAAATTACCGGAGTTCGCTTCGAATCTGTGATTTCTCCTACCTTTCTTTCTTTGAATTTCCCAAAATAAAATGTTCTAAATTTGATCCATTCCCTATTGAAATTCCAAAATTCAATCCCTTGAAAACTTAAACTTTGAAATTCTTGAGAGCAGAACTATTGATTATTATCGAGAGTTTTCTTAGGTGATTCTCATCACTTAAGATGTAATTAACTATAGGGGCTTGCCCTTATAGGGAATTTTAAGAACCCGAGTAATATAAACCCCGTTTAATGCTTTCATATTAAGCGGGGAATTTGTCGGCTTATAAAATTGGTTCGCAGACCAAACGGATGTCACAAATCTTCTAGTTTATTTAATCGAGCCCCATCACCGAAACAAGTATGTCTATTCTTCGAGATAGATGCACAGTTTGTGATGCGGTGCTCGTTTATATAAACTATTCGGGATGTGAGATCAGTTTGATTTCATATCTTAAAATTTTCAAATTTAAAATTATTTTTCAAAATCAAATACTACTTTTCAAATTATTTATTTAAATTAAATTAAAAATTCGCCGACAATTTCTGTAGGCGACCCCCCTTTTCAAAATACCACACATAATCTAAAAATATGCCGACAACTTATGGCGACTCCGCTGGGGAGGATTCCTCTCTCCATTTTTAATCAGATAGTTCTGCTTTCAAAAATCGATAGTGTATCCATGTCCCTAGTGGATCAAACTACCCTTCTTTCCGTTGGAATACTATGTTCATTTCTACCTTGAACAAGTATAGCCAACATTCTCTCGGATTTAGGAGCCACTGTTTAGACACCCCTAAACAGAGAGGTTCCGAGATCCTTTTGCCTCATTTCTAAGGTGGGGTGGACCCCCAATAGGTGTTAGTTTAGGAGTGATCCTCCGAGTCGAGAAGTCTTGCATAAGACTTTCCTTTCCTTTCCAACTCAGAATCAGATTCATTACCTTCTCTACACCTTTGAACATTCCGTTCTAAGTAAACAAACCTTCTAATAAATGACTCTTTTTAACAAAAATACATGAACAAGAATGTGTTCGGACTCTTTTCGATTCCTTTCTTTCCGTCCTGATGAGAAGAAGCATAACTTGGGACTGACAATCAGGATCTACCCTGCAGAAATGGAAGCCCTAAAGCTGATTTTCTCCTTCACCAATGGACTGGACTTCGCTGTTTACAAAGATGAACTGCCCGACAATGGGATCATCCGGTTTGGATAAGGATTCGAGAACACAAATGTCAAGATCACTGACGTTACCCTTTTCGCACTGACAAACAAAGTATCTGAAATTGAGAGACCTTTGATCGAGTTCAACCTTAAGTCAACTCAAGAGTTTCCTCCCTGCAAAGGGTTCCAGTTGAGAGGAGTACCGCTGTCCATAGAAGGACCGTTATCTCTACCCCCACTGGTCTAGTCTTCTCCGCACCTACCCGGCTTCCGCAAGCCGAAGGGGAAGGAAGTTCAAATTTGTAACGAGCATGTTACCGTGGAGGGTACGGATTTCCGTGCAAGACCTTCGTTTTGAAATTGGGTCCGGCTCGAGGGTTCCACCCCTAACACGGACTCGGAGGAGAAACAGAGGCAGGAAGATTGCCAGGAAGGCCAGAGCTGCTGAAGTCGCTTTCTTAGAAGAAATCCCTGAGTACACACCACTACCTGAATACATACCATTGCCTGAATATACACCCCTCTTGGAAGGAAGTAGATTCCATCCCCTCTCCGCCGCAGCTGACGAGGAAAATGTCCGCAGGATTGCTTCTACATTACCTCGACCCGCATACTATAGCGACAACAAAAGGAAAAGGGCTAGGGTTACACCATTTGCCCGATTACAGACTGTGATTGAGAAGTTAGCAAAGAAAGAAAAATGCCCTGTATCGGAGATTTTAAGAAGGATAGGGCGGGTGCCGGCCAAATCCCGTCTTGGGCCACGAGTAGAACCTGCTATCGCTGCAGAAGAGCCAAATAAGAAGATGAAGGCTAGTCCACCTGTTGTTGTTTCAGGTTTACAGATCAGGGAGGATACCACCTTCCAGCATTCAGCCGACAGACCATCCGGTCCTAGGCCTTCTGCTGCTAGAAGGATGGTATGGCGTCCTACTACTGGCCAATTAAGACCGAAACAATGACCGGAAAAGGAAAGTCTCGTCAGGAGACTTGAGTCCGAAGAAAGTGCTACCGCAGTAAAGGGGACTCATGAGAAGGAAACCCGACAATTATCACATGACAACTGCAAGGATGTACATAATAGACCACTAGAAGATGCTATGGAAAAGCTAAGAACTGATATTCGGTGATTAGCAAGAGAAAGAGAAGAGAAGTTCAGAGATGAAGTTGACTCGTCAAAGTTCATGGATGATGAATATGCAGAAATTAACATGGTTGAAACGCGAGCTTCGTCAGCTTCACAAGGTGCTCCTGCAGCCGCAGAAAGAGAAGAACCGAAAGTAATGAGGAGGCAGCTTCAAGAGAAAGATGATACGATCGCCCAAATGGCAAAAATGATGGAAGAAATGGGCTGTAGCCCTAGCCACCCTCCGGAGTCAAGTTCAACCCCAAAGGGAAACACCCCCGAAGTCATTCACATTGTAGACGAGAGGAAAGGAGATTACATCCGTCAACGGGGATGATCAATTAAAGAAGGATGCAACACAAAGTATGATTCCGGAAAAGGATATCAAGAGCTTGGTGGAACAGCAGGTGCGAGAAGCCTTAGCACAATCAAAGAGCGGGACATCCATTCGGACGGGTAGACCTTACCCTGAAGAATTCGATGCTGTCCAATATTCGAAAGGCTTTGTACCACCTCTGTTCAAGACCTTTGATGGAACCGGAAACCCTCGGCGGCATGTTGCACATTTTCGTGCCGGTTGTTGCAATGCGGCGGAAGTGATGCCTTACTCTTCGAACAATTTGTCGACGACTGTCGAGAATCGCCTTTGATTGGTATGCGGAATTACCAAACGGTTCGGTGAAGACATTTTCAGAATTAGAGAACCTCTTCATCAAGCGATTTGCCGGAGCTCAGCACCACATCAATATAGGTGATTTAGTGGTAGAAAAGCAGAAACCCAACGAAACCTTGGTGGACTACATACTTCGATGGAGGAACCTAAGCATGAAGTGTGAGCCGCAGCTACAAGAACAACATGCAGTCGGCATTTTACTAAAGAGAATCCATGGCCCGATAGCACTTCTCCTCAAGGGATTTACTATTAAGACTTTTGAGAAGTTGTTAAGCAAGGCCGGAAGCTTGCAAGAGGAGGCGAAGCAATTAAGTTTCACCGACAAAACGGACAAACGAAGCTCGTGAAAACTTTTGAAAAGAAGTCCGGGATCGTTGCGACGATCTACAAAGGCAAGAAACCGATACAAATATCGTCGAACGGCCACGACAACCTCAACGAGATTACCAGCAACCCCGACCCAGCTATCAGTCATCTCAACAGTATGAACAATCGCCTCGTCCGCAACGTACTTTAAGGGAACTTCTGAGCAGGGAGTATCCACTCAAGAATGAGTCAGTGCCGAAAATGTTCCGCAGTTTGATGAAGACTCCAGATTTCCAACTGCCAGAGCCTAAAAGACCAGAAGAAGTAGACAAGAAAGGTGATCCCAACTTTTGCCCTTACCACCGGATGGTTGGACACAAGATAGAAGATTGTATTACCTTCAAAAGTTGGCTCAACGACAATCTTCAGAAAGGGAATATAACGATCCCGAAGGAGTACATGAAGGAACCCCAGAAAGGAGGTTCCGTCAATGTTATCTCGACGGACTTCATTGTTCCGATAGATCCCTATGCGACTGACGATGGATGGACTACCGCTTGGACAAAGTCTTCGAAGAAGGTTTTAGATCACATCCAAACCGCTTCGGTGCGAGCTTCAATTCAGAGTTCGAAAACTGTCAAGTCGGAACTATCACTTGCGATAGAAGAACCACCTCAACAAGAGACGACTGAAGAAAAGAAGAAAATTGACGAGGAAGAGAAGACCGAGGCTCCTAAGGCTAGACTAGGGGCTGCTTATCCTAGGATAGTTGTTTCCGATTCGGGGGAGAAATCCCTCGAACCTCTGACTCTGTATGATTATCTGCTCACCCTGGTGGGATCTTATAATGATGAGGGTTATGGCGTTGGCTACGTTTTGACTGTTTCTAACGATTACGTAACTAGCGACAATCAACCTAATCCGGACATCGATTCCGATACAAATGACAATTCTCAAATCATACACAATCTCGACGATCACAATGACAAAGAAGACATCCACCAAGGAGGCTACGAGAGTTCAACAAGCAACGAATCTATTTGTGAGTTTCGAGGAGCTCCGATCACAATAGAGTTAGAGCCTTCGGACTCCGAAGCTAATCCGGAAGAACCCGTCATTCCGATTCGAAAGAGACACCGACAAACTCAATACTAGATTCAGAAGAAATCACAGAAGTCAACTTAAGAAGTGGAAGAGTTCTACCTCCGAGAATGGGTCCGAAGGACAAAGGAAAGTAGGTGGTTGTTCAGGAAGAACCAACCCCGGCAGAAGAAATACCCATTCGGGAAGAAACCGAGACACATGGAAATAAAGTGGACTAAAACGTGCTAGCCCATCTTAGGAAACTACCGACCAAGCCGAGCATCTACGACGCTCTCATCTTATCAAAAGAGATGAGAGAAGCTCGATCGAGGCCTTACTTGATCCGGAAATTTGCTTAGCTCGAATGGCCGGAGATTCCTTAGATGAGGTTTGTTCGTTAAAGGAACAACGAGGTGTTACCTTCACGGACAATGACTTACTACTTGGGACGACGAGACCACAATCGACCGTTGTACATTTCGAGTTATAATCGGGAAGTTTACACTCTCCGAGTATTGGTGGATCCAAGAGCATCAATCAATATAATGAATCTTCGAACGCTAGCATACTTGGAAATTGATGCTCGCGAAATCGAAGCGGACAAAATGTTATTAAGAGGATTCAACCAGAAAGGAGAAAGAGCCCTCGGATCGATAACACTGCTAATGAAGACCGGTGACTTGGCAAAGACAACCGTGAAATTTCACATAATTGATTCAGAAACGTCATTCAACGCTCTACTGGGCCGACCATGGATACATGAAAATAGGATGGTACCATCATCTCTACATCAGTGCATCAAATACTACGATGGAGGGGAACAGATGCATCAAAGGTGACTTACAACCGTTCTCCGTACATGAAATTGGAATCCATGAAGATGCAGCTTATTATGCACCTCTGAAGAAAACAATCTTCTCCAGAGATACCATAACAAATGAAGCAAAGAAAATTTGGGACGACGAAGAACCTGATGTTCTAGTCCAACAGTCACTCACCACTCCCTTACGGCGAAATGGTGAAGGTTTCTCCACAACTCGCATCCGAGGTCGAGGCCGGGGACGAGGTCGTGGCAGAGACGTTAGGACAGTTGGACAGAGAAAACCAGCCATCAATGTTGAATGGGAAGATAGTTCGAAGAAGAAAAAGAAATCAAGCAAGAAGCGACGACAATAAGTCGGAAGAAGCCGCAATTCAGGATCTCTCTCGAAGATGAAAAGAACGAGGAATATAAATCGATGTACGAGAAGATTAACCACTATGTACATACTATGACCTTGAACCCGATCCATTCTAATAAGATCGAGGGTATGGTGGTCAAAGAGGTACGTAGTGGCAGTACAAAGCCCATCAAGTTCTACCGTGGTGCTCCTACCTCCAAAACTGAAAACAATGTACAATTTGAAGATGTCACTTCATCAGAATTAATGGAATTACCTTTTGAGTGGTACTCTCCCTGTGTTCAGAATTTAATTCAGCGTGGTTTCTTACCTCGACAATGGACAAAAGGTCAATCACAACATTTTGAAAATTTATGGAATAACTCCGGTCGTCCACCCAATTCAAAGCATGGTCTCGGATTCGGCACAGTAGGATCAGTTGACGATACTGAATTTTGCATGGTTGTCACTTGCAAGTCTAATGAAAACTGCATGGAAGCTACAGAAGAACTTGAAGATTTACAAATTGGAAACGCTCCACCAGAGTTCGAAGAAGAGATCAAATCTACAATAGATGAGTTAACGGAAGTTAACTTAGGTACTAGCGAAGAGCCTAGACCTACCTTTGTTAGCTCCTTACTCAATAAAAAAGACTCCGAAGAAATAATCAAGTTATTAATGGAATTTAAAGACTATTTTGCTTGGAGCTACGATGAGATGCCAGATTTAGCTCCAGAGGTCGCAGTCCATAAGCTAGGAGTGGATCCTACTTCTGTCCCAGTCAGACAAGGTCCCAGAAGAATGCGTCTAGAAATCGAACAACAAGTCATAGCTGAAGTTAAAAAGCTAATAGACGCTAAATTTGTCCGTGAAGAACAATACCCGACTTGGTTAGCCAATGTGGTGCCAGTCAGGAAGAAGAATGGTCAAATCAGAATTTGTGTGGATTTCAGAGACTTAAACAAGGCATGTCCGAAAGATGAATTCCCTCTACCGATCCCAGAATTAATGATCGACATTGCTTCAACACATGAAATATTCTCATTCATGGATGGATCTTCGGGATACAACCGAGATAAAAATGGCTCCGAGAAGATGAAAAACTTACGGCATTCGAACGCCGATCGGAGTATATTGCTACACAAGTGATGCCATTCGGACTGAAGAACGCAGGTGCAACCTACCAGAGAGCGATGACAAGAATTTTTGATGATCTCACCCACAATCAAGTCGAATGCTACATGGACGATGTGGTCATCAAAAGCAAAGTAAAGGAAAACCACCTGAATGATTTGAGAATTGTTTTCGAACGATTAAGACAATTTAACCTTAAGATGAATCCCTTAAAATGCGCCTTCGGCGTCACGTCCGAAAAATTCTTAGGATTCGTTGTCCGACATCGTGGAATCGAAATGGACCCGGAAAGATTAAAGCCATCTTAGAAATGCCGCCTCCCAAAACCTTAAAACAACTACGATCTTTTCAAGGGAAGTTGGCATATCTTCGACGCTTTATCTCGAACTTGTCAGGTAGGTGTCAGCCTTTCTCGGCACTAGTTAAAAAGGACGCCAAATTTATTTGGGAAGAGAAATGCCAGAGGGCCTTTGAGAACATTAAACAATATTTAATGACACCTCCTATCTTAGCAGCCCCAGTCTCAGGTAGACCGCTGATACTTTATACCGCGGCTTTAGACGACTCTCTCGGAGCCCTGTTAGCACACCCTTTGCCGGCAGAATCACCTCTCAATGACGACTTGCCAGACGAACAAATAATGAGCTTAGAAGACCCTGATGATCGACGTTGGGAATTATATTTCAATGGAGCATCTTCTGCACACAAAGACGAAGAATCGCAAGTGATAGTGCCCGGTAAGGCAGGGATCGGATTAATCTTTATAACACCGGAGCGGGGGATGTTGAGATACTCCTATCACCTGACAGAGCCGTGTACGAACAACGAAGCAGAATACGAAGCCCTCATAACAGGACTGGAATTAACTATTCAAATGGGTATAACAGACATCAACATCTACGGGGATTCGCAGTTAATCATTCAACAGATCGCCGGACGATGCAGAATTTTAAAACCAAGACTTGAGCAATACTTCCAAGTATGCCATACGAGTTGTTGGAACAGATTCCAAATGTGACAATCCACAAAATTCCCGGAAAGAAAACGCTTTAGCGGATGCGTTAGCCCGTCTCGCAAAAGAATTTGCCGCTTGCAAGATGAATCGATGGAAGTGTCGGTTCACGGACGTCGGGTCCTATCACGACTCGACATAGACATAATACACAAATCGGAAAAAGAAGAAGAATCGATTGCAACAGTGACGGAAAACACAGAAGATTGGCGACAGCCATTAATAGACTACCTGCAAACAGGAAAACTACCAGACGATAGGTCGTTAACCCATCAGATCAAGAAAAGAACTATGTCCTACGCATTAATAAACAATACATTATACAGAAGGTCTTTTTATCAAATGTGGCTGAGGTGCCTAAGCGGGTCCGAGGCCCGTGAAATTGTTAAAGAGGTGCATTCAGGACTCTGTGGCGCTCACCAGTCGGGTCTGAAGATGAAAATGAAAATTAAAAGACTAGGGTACTACCGGCCCTCGATGATGACCGACCGCATGAAAATCGCCGAAGAGCCGTCACCAATGCCAAGTGCACGGAGTGGTTCTACACCAACCTCCAAATGTGCTACATCTGACAATTGCGTCGTGGCCGTTTGAATGTTGGGGCACGGATATAGTGGGTCCAATAGAACCACCATCTTCAAAAGGACATTGCTTCATTCTTGCGGCTACAGATTACTTTTCCAAGTGGGCAGAGGCGGTTCCACTCGGAGAAGTGAAAGCACACCATGTGCTACGGCTTTTCAAGAACCAAGTTGTCTACCGTTTCGGAGTGCCGCGCAGAGTTATCTCGGATAATGGGTCGGCATTCGAAGCACACAAATCAACAATTTTGTCGGAAGACACGGAATCGACCGGCGCTATTCAACAATTTACTACCCGAGAGCAAACGGCTCGGGCGAGGCTTTTAATAAAACTCTCGTTCAAATTTTAAAGAAAACTTTGGACGACAATAAGAGAAATTGGCACGAGAAATTATTAGAAGCCTTATGGGCCTACCCAACAACCTTCAGAACTCCTACTCAATCTACACCTTACGCTCTGGTGTATGGGTCCGAGGCAGTGTTACCTTTAGAGGTCCAGCTTCCTTCGCTCAGGATTGCGATTGCAAATAAAATCACGACGAAGAGAATGCCAAATTACGACTAGAGGAATTAGAAAGCCTAGAAGGGAAAAGACTTGCGCGCAGCGAGAATTTAGAACTATACCAAGCTAGGATGGTTCAAGCCCATGACAGATCGGGTCCGCCCAAGAACCTTCAAAGTTGGTGACTTAGTTCTCGTTCTCAAGAGACCTATCCTTGCACACCGCAAGATAGGAGGAAAATTTGAACCCACTTGGGAAGGACCGTTTGTTGTTGAGGCAGTTTACTCAGGAGGCTCCTACCAGCTAGTGAACTGCCAAGGGGAACGACATATGCTTCCGATCAATGGACGATACTTGAAGAAGTATTACGCTACCTGATGTTTCGAAGGAATGAATTTTTCATCCCTAGAAGCACGGGTGAGGTAATTACTTATGACTGGGTCCGAACCCAAAAAAATAATAAAAAATGTACTAAAATAAATAAAATCATGATGATAAAGTTTTCCTTGTTTCCTCTTCCATGTCAAAATCTCTTTCCTGATCTTATCCCACCTCATTCCTGTTAAATTGAAAAATACAAAAGTAATAATAAAAAAAAGAACTGTCTTTAATAAACATTTTCTTAATGTTCTTGTTCTTAGTACAGCCCCTGATCCTTTTCCTTGTCTTTTCGCAGGGAAATGTCGAACGGGCGGTTGGTCCTGAACTTTAGAAATGGCGTAAGCCTTGCACTCGATGAAAAGAGGGTGAAAGATGGAGCGATAATAGAGATTGACTCGGACTTCGCACCGGCGGGCTGCAATACGAGGAAAGTGACCGGGTCCCAATTGACCGAGAGGAACCGCCCGGTCGGACGATAATGAAAGTGGGTGGCCCAAGCCACCAATCCAAAGAGCAAGAAAAGAAAAACAAACACTGAAGAAGACAAGAGAATCAAATTTGTAGTCGCTACAGCAGAGGGCAGGCTTGTCAGCGCCGCGCCCACAGAAACTCAGGAAGTACGAAGAGCTACTCTCACAGCAACTCAACAAAGAAATAAAAATCGCCGTATCCGCAAGATGTTAACTAAATTAGCAGCAGACCAGCGCGACGAGGCAGTTGCTACTCCGACACATACACTTCAAGGACACCAGTTCCCCAGGAACCTGAAGAAAGGAGACCAGCTCCGAGGATAACAGAAGGGACCAGGGAAATCTTAAGAAGAACAGAAGAAAGAAGGCTACAACGCCACCAGACGAAGCCACCGGTAATGCATAACCTTGTTGCAGAAGCAACCCCGGAGGATGTCCCGACGGACACCATCCCCGAGGAGCCGAGGTATGCAGGAGAACGTGAAGGGATTGAGCCATATATCCCACAATACGTCACCGAGCCTCGCCATTTTCAAATTATTCCGAATACGAGCTAGAAAGGATGCGGAATGTCGAGAAGAAAACTTTTGAATACTTCGAGAGAATCGAGGCGGGAGGATTAATATACTAGAGGGCCTCGAGCTACATACGGACGTGTTCTCGGAATACGAACAACAACAAATCGTGGACCGCATCCGGGATTTGAAAAGATGGGCCGAGCGGGTCGCTTAAGAGAAAACACTTACTCGGAACCCCGGAGATGGATGCCGGGGAAGGGGAGAATTACAATACAATGTGGATGCTGCTACAACTTCGCAGAAGACGGAAGGGAAACCCACCGGGATACTCCGTCATGGCCGAGTGGATCCAATGCCATTAGTCATTAAGAGGATGGTAAAAAGAATGATAGCATGGAGGGTATTGCCGGTAGATTGCATACCCAACGGTTGCATCATTAACATTTACAAGAAGGGTGACTGTATACCCCCGCACATAGATCACCACGACTTTGTCAGACCTTTCCGCACAGTTTCTTTTCTGAACGAGTGTAATATCATGTTCGGATCTGACCTCCGGATAGCAGGCCCAGGTGAGTTCCGAGGGCCAGTAAAGATACCATTACCGGTAGGTTCCGTCATGATACTAAAGGGCAACGGAGCAGATGTCGCTAAACATTGCATACCGGGAGTACCAGTGAAGCGGATCTCAGTTACTTTCAGAAGGATGGACGACGGAAAGCACCCTACCACTTCCGACCGGACCCGGAGTTAGAGAGCCTCCGACCTTACGAGCCGTGAGTTGCATGGAAAATATCACACCTCCAACGTACATCCATACGGCATCCTTGCCAAGGATGGCTTGGAAGGTGATGTTATTGACCATGTACCTCACTATTCAGACATGGATTTTTGACAGATACCTTTTTGGATGGATCGACAAAGATCATACATAGTCCGTTTTGAGTCTATATGGATTGTATGAGATGTATTCCGGATCGAGTTGTATGATGTATCTTCAACATGATTGGAATGAAAGTGACCATGTCACATTTTTGGCCTTCACCTCTTTTGTGCAAGTTGACTGAGAAACGCCATTAAAGTTAAATGAACTTCGAACAAAGAACAGAAAAGAAACAAAAAGAATAAAAGAAAACTTTCCTTGAAAATCTAAAAAAAAAAAATAATAAACTTCAAATTCACGATAAAATAAACTTTGAATCATTAAAAGACAAACGAAATGAACACAAATTTTAAATCAAAATTCAAATTCAACTTTCCAAATTTTAAATCAAATCTCAATCAAATTCAAACTCAACCTTCCAAATCTGAAATCCAATCCTTCTACTCTCTCCCTTGTATGGGATGGAAGCGGTTGATTCCATTGACACGGATCGAATCTAGTGGCAAGGAATTATATCCAATCCAAACCAGCAACTCTCAATCAACTCTTTTGAATGGGATATGTAGCACCTACATATTCCCTCCTAATCTATTTCCTTCCATGAAAGTCTTTTACAACTTTCATGAAATTCTCGAAACACCAAAATTCCATACTTTTCAAATCAACACTACAAATCTTTGCAATATCAATTGCCATTCAAAATCAAACTTTTGGGGTTGAGGATTTTACATCCGAGACTGCATTGCTTTAGGATTCTTTCCCTATCGCAATGAAATACATCAAAATCAAATTTTTGGGGTTGAGGATTTTACATCCGAGACTGCATTGCTTTAGGATCTTTCCCTATTGCAATGAAATACATCAAATTCAAACTTTTGGGGTTGAGGATTTTACATCCGAGACTGCATTGCTTTAGGTTCTTTCCCTATTGCAATGAAATACATCAAAATCAAATTCTTGGGGTTGAGGATTTTACATCCGAAACTGCATTGCTTTAGGATTCTTTCCCTATCGCAATGAAGTACATCAAAATCAAATTTTTGGGGTTGAGGATTTTACATCCGAGACTGCATTGCTTTAGGTTCTTTCCCTATTGCAATGAAATACATCAAAATCAAATTCTTGGGGTTGAGGATTTTACATCCGAAACTGCATTGCTTTAGGATTCTTTCCCTATCGCAATGAAATACATCAAATTCAAACTTTTGGGGTTGAGGATTTTACATCCGAGATTGCATTGCTTTAGGTTCTTTCCCTATTGCAATGAAATACATCAAAATCAAATTTTTGGGGTTGAGGATTTTACATCCGAGACTGCATTGCTTTAGGTTCTTTCCCTATTGCAATGAAATACATCAAATTCAAACTTTTGGGGTTGAGGATTTTACATCCGAGACTGCATTGCTTTAGGTTCTTTCCCTATTGCAATGAAATACATCAAAATTCAAATTTTTGGGGTTGAGGATTTTACATCCGAGACTGCATTGCTTTAGGATTCTTTCCCTATCGCAATGAAATACATCAAATTCAAACTTTTGGGGTTGAGGATTTTTCATCCGAAACTGCATTGCTTTAGGATTCTTTCCCTATCGCAATGAAATACATCAAAATCAAATTTTTGGGGTTGAGGATTTTACATCCAATACCGCATTGCTTTATATTCTCTTCCTATTGCAATGAAGCATACCAAATCAAACTCTTGAGGTTAAGGATTTTACATCCAATACCGCATTGCTCTGAGATCTCTCCTCATTGTAATGATTCGATCCAATCAATCCAATTTTCTTTTGAGGTTGAAGATGTTACATCTAAAACCACAAAATTTCAATTTTCATTTCAAGTTCAAATCCCTTCAAATTAATTTTGACAAAACTTCAATCTAAATTAAAACTCCAAATTGAAATCTAAGCTCACACATCAAAGCTTAAACTGAAACAAAATGAAATCTAAATCGAAATTCCCCCGAATCATGTGATTTGGGATTCACCTCCTTTTCTTTTCCCCAGCGAGAGTTCAAGAATCTCCAGTCCCAGAGATATACTTGACACTCCCAGTGGAATTCTTCTACTTCGTCCCAAGTGTGTCACTTGGACATCTGTGTTGGTTTTGTTGATCTTTTCGGTCAACGCCAATACGCGCGGTGTGCTTGGTTAGCACACCACACCTATTGGGGGTCCATTTGTTGACCTCATTTTTGATGAGGTCTCCTCTTCTTCTCTTTAGTACTTAGGATCTAGCCTTAGGCTTTTCCTTTGACTAATCTTAGAGGACTGGAAGTGGAACCCACCCTTTAGAAATTTCAAACCACTTCTTAACTCCCTGCAAACTCCACAAACTTGATCGTAGACCCCTAATCACCTAGAGGGTTGAAATCGAATGTGGAAGTTTAAAGGATGAGTTCCTATAGGACTCTTTGGCCTTAGGACCGCCTACAGGTGGCCCGGTGCAGTGAAGGGCTGACTTACACATACTACACCTATACACTACATTTTCACACACACCTCCTAAAACCACACCCATACCTAACTTGATCTCCTGACTCATAAAGGTGATTCACATGGATGGTCTTTAACCCCTAAGCCCTTGGCTAAGAGGGTTAGGAACAACATAGTGGGTGCCTCAAATGAGTCCCTTCATGGCTCATGTGGGCTTGATATGGCTTCATGGCTCAACCAAAATGATTTCATTCCACTTACATTCACCCAAGCTTCAATTTTCCAAATTTTCAATTTTTGACCCCGGGACCCTACACCCGCTTACCTCTACCCAAAACCCTCGAAATTACCCAAATTTTTCAAAATTCTCCAAAATCACCCAAATTCCTCAAAACCAACCCCAAACATTCCCACATCACTCAAATTGATCATTCATAGCCAAAAATACCAAAAATTCCAAAAATACCTCTCAATACCCTCCAAATACCCAAAATGCCCCTCTTAGCCAAAAAATCCAAAAATTCAGAAAATTCCCAGAAAATTCCAGAAAATCCCAAATATTACCAATTTCATTTTGTTCAACTACACCATGGGCCAATTTTGTCAAATTACCCCACTTTTGTCAAAATCCCCAATTTGACCCATTTTAACCCAAAGTGAACCCAATGTCAAACCAAACCTACCCAATTGACTCAAATTCTGGTCCAATTCAATTCTAAACTTCAATTCAACATCCCCAACACCAATCTAGACCAAATACAAACCCAATTTGATTGGAATTGGGATCCAATTTCACATTTGGCCTTAAAGCCCAATTTGGACCCATGACCCAAACCTAACCCAAACTAACCCAATTCAACTCCAATTAACTCCAAATCTTTTCTAAACCTTCCTTAACATTCCCACAAACAAAACACTAACATGATTTGCCCAAAATTTAGACCCAAACCCCACTCAAATTCAACTCAAAATCAAAAAGCCCAATTTTGACCTAAACCCAAACCTAGCCCAAATAAGCCCAAACCTCAAAATCAAAACCCAACCAAAGCCAAAACCTCTTTGAAACACTCCCATAAACATTTCCCAACAATTATTTTACATCAATTTCAACCCTAGCCCAACATTGGCCTAAGTTAGCCCAATTTGACCTATATTGGCCCATTCACCAAAGAGGCCCAAATCCAACCCCATTCAAACCTAAATCACTCCAAACTCATTTCAAATCATTCATGACACACCCATGAGCTAAACCCAACATTTGTTTGGCCCAATCCTTCACAAATTTCCCATCCATAAATTTATTTCCAAACCAAAAAACCCACTTCCCTAAATCACTTTAAAAGCCCATCTAAAACCATTTCAAAGAGTCCAAAATCTACCCTAAAGCCCATATGACATTTTCATTTGTCATCCATTTAATCAAAGACATTTCCTAAGTTCCAATCCCATCATCAAATGATTCCAAATCAAGCCTCATGCCAAATCACCCCTAAATGCCAAAATCCATAAAATCCCTTTTGATGAAATTGACCCAATCTTTTCCCAAGCGACATGGAGCCATGAAGCCACATGCAAGCCATTGGCAAGCCATGCAGATCTCTAAGTTGTCAACCCTCCTTAAATGGCAAAAGGAGGAGGTCCTTTAAGCACCTCCTAAAAGTCATTAGCCTTAAGCATGTTTCACCCTAACCCAAATTTAATCCAAATATATTTGGATAAGGACTTCTCCATGCCAAACCAATTGATTCCTTTGACTCCCCACAACACCCAAAGCCACCTTGAAGGGTGAACCAAGCCCAAAATGATGGGTTGACCCAAATCAAGCCAAAATGAGCCTTCTCTCATACCATTCTAATCCAAGCCCTTTACACATGGCTAATGCCGATTGATCGCACTAAGCCCCGACTCGACCTCCCCGATGACAACGATGACTGACCACGGCCGGCCAGCCACCACGGCCGCCGGAAACCACCAGGCCGAGAGCTCACATGTGAGCCCAAACTTGGAATTCTCACCTGCTGAGCTGCCCCATGCCCAATGGCCACCATGGCTGTTCTTCTCTTGCCAAGTGCAGCTGATCCCAAGCCCTGACTCCCCCTGGGAGGCCCTCCACCCTCTCCTATTTAAACCTCACCTCCTCTCGGCCATGAAAGGTGCTGAACCAAACCTTAAGGAAACTCTGCCAAAATCATTCCAGATCACTCTCCACACATAGAGCACTTGATCCCCACTGAATTCCAGCCCCAATTCCCTCCAAGTCGAGCTCGATTTTGAGCTCAAACTTCAACGACAAAACCGGGACAGTTCTCCACGATGGATCAATCCCCAAATTGACTGGTCCTACACCTTCACCAGACCAAGAGGAGAAGTCTCCCACTGAAAGCCCCATCTCCAGGCCACCCAATTGTCTCAGCCTCCAAGCTTTGTGATCGGTACGTGGTCACTTTCATAACTTTTAAAATACTTTTCAAAAATTCACCAAATTGGTTTTGGAGTCTCTCTGATATCAGGGGAATTTAAGAAAATTAAAATTTCAATTTTCTAAAAAAGTTGATTTTTTTTGTATTATTTTAATATTTTAATAATTAAAAAATAATAAAAATCACAAAAATAATAAAATTCACCAAAATGTCACATTTTGAATTTTAGTCACTTAGGAACAAACCCCATATTTTTCTTAAGTCTCTATGATGAGATATTAAATTTTAAAGCCCTAAGGCAATTTTAAAATTAAAAAATGTATTTTCTAGGATTTCCACAAAAATAATTCTAATAAATCAAAGAAAAATCAGAAAATTATAAAAATTGATTGTCTGATTTCCTTGATATCAGAGAGATTTTTGAGAAATATAAAATTCATTTTTCAACCTTTATTTTATTTTTAAATTAATTAATACTCCAAAACTCAAAATAATTATAATAAAAATAATATAATTCAAAAAATCACTAAAATTGGTCCAAGTGGTCCTCTGGTCATTAGGAATGTCCCATAATTTTCTTAAGGACAGAAACTTTTCCTTGGTCATATTATTAAATTTTCCTTGGAAATCCTTATTTTTCACCAAAAATAATTACATAAATAAATTAAATACAGAAAAATCACATTTTCTCCTCTAATGTCTTTATTGACATATGAGTGAAGTTACATAAAAATTTCAAGTTCATTTGAGCTCAATTTAGTGAGTTATGAAATCATTAAGCTTGAAGGGCAAAAGGGTAATTAAAATTTTAATCTTTAATTAAAACTTTAGGCTTAATAAAATTAAAGAGTAAAATATTTGATCCTAATCTGATTTGGATGATTGAAACTTAAATAATTAAAGGGTAGGAACCTATTAAACAATTCAAAAATAATTGAAATGAACTTTAATTAAAATAATTAATTAAATTTGGAAGGATAATAAATTTGGAATTATTAAAATAGGGATGTCATTAGGAGGAGATTTATTCATTAATTTAAGAATCCCTAAATTAATCATCTCAATAATATTTAATTCCTAATTAAAATGATAATTCAAATTTAAGATTTAAAATGCTAAAAGACTTAATCATTAAATTAAATTAAAGTTAAATTATTTAAATCAAACCCTTTTAAAATAAAATATTAAATTAAAATTAAAAATGAAATCAAATTAAAATTTAAATTAAATTAAATTAAATTAAATTAAATTAAATTAAATTAGAACATATTAAATTAAATTAAATTAAAACACATTAAATTAATTTAAATTAAATTAAATTAAATTAAATTAAATTAAATTAAATTAAATTAAATTAAATTAAATTAAATTAAATTAAATTAAATTAAATTAAATTAAATTAAATTAAATTAAATCAAATTAAATTAAATTAAATTAAATCATATTTAATTAAATTACGTCAAATTAAATTAAATTAAGTATAACATCACCTAAGACATAAAGAATTCAAAAATAAATCTAAAACAACTTGAACACTATTCCAAACTTAGGCCCATTAATTGAAATTAAGTTAAATCACAAATCACTTGAACATCAATTTGCCCTCGAAAGCTCATGCTTGTCATAACTCCTAAATGGAGTGTTAAGTGAAGTGTTACTTCACTTATAGGATATTCAAATGTCCTAGTTCACTGAGCAAGATAAAAAAACTTGAACTCCCGGACGATTAATTCATTTGTATAATTAAATTCTCTTGGACTTAAAATAATCCTAGAAATATTGAAAAGATGTTTAAGATTTGTCTTAAGCACTTCCTCGACATGATAGGATGTTTATAAGAACAATTGAACTTAATTGTTCTTTGATGAAGAAAATCGTCCTCAAACCAAAATACAAGAACCTAGATGTCATAGGAGATGACTAGCTATAGGATTAGGAACTTGGTAGAAAACCATAACCCCTCCCTTAGCTTTACCTAGGAACCTGTTTTAAATGCTTAAATATTCTAATTGTGTTTTAAGTGCAGCTTGGGATGACGGGAAGAACCTCCAGGTACGCTTTTATTTTATTGGAATTTATCTTATTATAATTTATTTAATCGCATCGTACTTAATTTTCTTGCATGATAAACAACTGTTGCATGAAAACCCACACCTTTAGGATAGTCCCTAAAACTGAAACCAAAACTAAATTAAAAGTCATTACAAGATAAAATTCACCGCCACAACATTTCAAAATATAAAACAACTCAAAATTTAATCACAAACAGAACAACAAAACTACAACTACAACTAAATTAAAACGTCTTGTTGGATGATCGGGAATACCTCGGATGATGTAACCTACGTGTTGCTAACGGGATTTCCCACGGTCTAAATGAAAGTGTGGAACTCATTCAGTTGAGTTTAGCAAATTCATCCGGACTAAGTGAATCCGATAAAAATAACGATGCCGGAAGGATGGAACCGTGGGATCTTAACCGGTGTTGTTATAATCAACTTTAAGATTTGTTTAATTAAAATATTAAAAACACCTGGATTTTAAGATTTTCTCTAAACCAGAACACTTCTCTCATCTCCTCGATTTATGACTTCTAAAACTAAACCTCTGCAACAACAAGGAGCTCGGGGCATGGTGGGCGAGCACGACCATCGTCATCGACGAAACCTCGAGTCTACTTCACAGAAACTTTCTTAGAATTAAATAACCAAGCCATAGGACTTCGAGGTAGTTTGCACGGTGCAACATAAATCCTCAACTCTTCGTTAGGCATTTGCATGATCATATCATGTAAATTAAGCCCTAACCGGTCTTAGGACTCCGAGGTAGTCGTCCGATACGACATAAACCCTCACATCATCGAGGCTATTTGTATGATTTTGTCATACGAATATAAGTCCTAACTAATTAAAATTGGCAAGATCAAAACATTAAATAAACATTAGGGCCTTCCTAAATTCAAGCCAAACAATAGGATAGTCGGGAAATTACCGGAGTTCGCTTCAAATCTGTGATTTCTCCTACCTTTCTTTATTTGAATTTCCCAAAATAAAATGTTCTAAATTTGATCCATTCCCTATTGAAATTCCAAAATTCAATCCCTTGAAAACTTAAAGTTTGAAATTCTTGAGAGCAGAACTATTGATTATTATCGAGAGTTTTCTTAGGTGATTCTCATCACTTAAGATGTAATTAACTATAGGGGCTTGCCATTATAGGGAATTTTAAGAACCCGAGTAATATAAACCCTGTTTAATGCTTTCATATTAAGCAGGGAATTTGTCGGCTTATAAAATTGGTTCGCGGACCAAACGGATGTCACAAATCTTCTAGTTTATTTAATCGAGCCCCATCACCAAACAAGTATGTCTATTCTTCGAGATAGATGCACAGTTTGTGATGCGGTGCTCGTTTATATAAATTATTAGGGATGTGAGATCAGTTTGATTTCATATCTTAAAATTTTCAAATTTAAAATTATTTTTCAAAATCAAATACTACTTTTCAAATTATTTATTTAAATTAAATTAAAAATTCGCCGACAATTTCTGTAGGCGACCCCCCTTTTCAAAATACCACACATAATCTAAAAATATGCCGACACTCCTCTCTTTTCTTTTTTTTTTCACAGTGAGGATTACTGTATCTGGAAAGCCTGTTAATGATTTGAACTTCACTATCCTTAACTTATATTTTCAAACTTTTACATTTTCACTTAATTATTATAACATGAATAGAATTTTAAAAAGACTTTCAATCTTTTCTTTTTCAAGTTATAATTTTTGATTTCTTAATACTTCTAAAATTCAATTATTTCTATTATGAATAGAAAAATTTCTTAATCTTATTCTTCTTTAAGTTAAATAATTCTATTCTTAAAATCAATCAAAGTTATTAAAATTTTGGTTAAGTCCACTAAATTATTTATAATTTCAAAAATTTAAGTGATCATAAATAGATTCTTCATTCCTTATGTTATGTTAAAATTTTTTTAGAAAATATTAGTTTATTAAGGACAAATAAAATTTAAATTTGCATGTATTTTCCCTTCCCCCATACTTAAGTTTAGGTATATCATGAAAAACTAAAGTATGAGAGAAAGAAAAGTATAATTTAAAAAGGAATTTTATAAGCATGTAAAAAAAATTCTAGAAAGAAATATAATTTACTTCTACACATGCTTTTTATGAATATTACAGAAATAATGAAGCATATAAAAGTAAGAAGGCTCAATATTAAAAAAAAAAAATTTATATAGCAATAGTTGAATTAAATAACTATATTACTAACAGAAATAGAATAACATTACTAACTATTCTAGAATATTAAGCGATAGGTCGAAACAAAAATAAACACAAATTCATTCAAATTTCGATCGCAACTAAATATCTAAAACAGTCTCAACATGAAACAATTCATACAAAGTCTCTTAAACAAATCTAAACTAGCAAACAACAAACAACAATCAATACTAGCAAACAAAAACTAAACTAATAAAAGACTCATCACATCTCAGAGGTAAATCAGGCTACTAATCACTGTCTGTAGCCTCGTCATCGTCATCACCAAAAGAAAACTCTACATCCTTAGGATCAACATATGGTGGAAATCTAGGATAGGTGGGAAGCGAATATCATGCTCACCCTTCGAGAATCTAACTAAAGACTCGGATACTCGGCATCATACTCACTCTTCCTCCGGGTGTAATCAGATAGGTGATCAATTTTCTTATCCATAGTATCAACTCTGCAGGTGAGTTAGAAATAACTCATCCGCTGCTCCAGAAATTGATCATGCATCGATTCCCAAAAACTAGACGGTGGCTCAGCAGTAGAAGTAGAAGGTCTGGAAGTGGAAGCTCTACCTGGAGTAGGTGCAGAAGTAGAAGGGGCTGTAGATCTCTTCCCATGAAGATGATCATAGATACTAACACTCTCCTGCCCAATTGGCTTGGTAGACTTCAGCTTCTCCTCAGAAGTATCAGCAGTGACTCCATTGTTCACACATAAAGTATAAATAAGAGATGGGAATCCTAGTCCTACAGAAGTACTGGATCTAGAAGTAGACTCCACAAAATCATAAATAATACTACCGACATCTATCAGCTTCCTCTCCTGAATATAGTAGTTTAAGATAGCTCGATCTCTAGTCCCTTCACTCAGGTGGTTGGATGGTATAAGTCTTGCAGAAATAAAGTAATACCATGCCTTTGAAATACCATTTAACTTAGAAGATTTGAAATTTACCCGTTATCGTTCTGGATCTTCCAAGCTCCAGTGCCGTCAGTCAAATAAGCAATAATCATTTCAAGATCTCCCTCAGTTAGAGATAATCTAGAATAGTGGCACTCGATGGTAGGTGGCAGTCCATAAAAAACATTGATCCTTTCCGAAGTAAATCCTACTCCAACACCTCTGACGAAGACTTCGTAGTCTTCCGCATCCAAAAAGTTAGCATAAAATTCACGCACAACTGGAATAACTGCAACAGCGGTGAAATAACAGAATCGTTGCCAGTTGTGCGCAACGACCGTGTCCTCGATCATTTCACCAGGAATGTAAAAGCTTTGCTCTAAGATAAATTTTTTGGACATCGCAAATTCGTGATATCAAAAATGCGCTGCCACAGTCGCGAACTTACTACTGTCAAAATTTTCTCGTGCCTTTGCTCGCTTAGATTTCGGTGCCATCTAAACCTGAAAGAAAACACAAATAAATTAAGGAATCTAAGATTTAAACTCTTTTTAAGCTTAAGAAACTTAAAATGAGTTTAAAAATTCATGGAGAAACATTAAAAATCAAAATTTTTCTCAAAATTTTGGTTTTTAGCCAAAAATAGGAAAAACTATGGTTAAAATAAAAAATAAATGGATTAGAGTGTAGATCTGACCTTGGGATGAAGAAATCAAGTGATTTCGGGCTCAAAATCTTGATTTTTTGACCTCAAAATGGATTTCGATGGAGGGTTTTCGCGAAAAAGAGGAAGGAGATGAAGCTTAGGCGTCAAAAATGGCTAATGGGGGTTTAAATGGTGATTTTCGGGTAAAAAGGCCGAACCGGCGCCAAGGCGCCGAATTTTGGTGCCTAGGCGTCAGACTCGCCTTTCTGAAAAAATCATTTTAAAAAATTTATTTTCCACCAAAATTCATAAATTAAACTTCTAATTACTTATATAAGAGTATTGCTTCACTTTCCATCTTCCAAAATATTTTCCAAAAATTTTAAAAAAATTAAAAATTAAATCCACCAATTAAACACAAGTTTAAATCAAACTCTTCTAATTCCATTCATGATTTTCAATTTTGGGCTCAATACAATTCAGATAAGTAACATAACATGATTCAAGTTCTAACAACAATCAAACAACATAAATTTGAAAGCAAATACAACACACATTGAACATGAAAGCAAACACACAAACAAACACAATCGATTTACTAAATTGATACAACGACACTCTAGATAAATCACAATCTCACCACATCACTATCTAATTCCCATTATCTTCACAATGAAGGTTGCTTGGTGTACTGGGGAAGAATACTAATGCTCTCGGAAAATCCATAGCCGTTTTCTCATCGATCCAATTGTTCTTCACATACATCTCCATTTGAGCATCTTGATAAGCTGCTAGATGATCAAATTTTAGTTTCTCCTGCCATTTCAGATGTTCAATTTGATGAAACATCTCATGAAGGCAAACTCTAATGCTTTTAAATTCTGCTTCGAACTTATCTAGACGACTAGAAATTTTCTCCAAACTTACAGCGATGAAACCATTGAAGTAGGGTTGAGAATCTTTTGAGACCTTGTCTCTAGCCTCTTCTTCAAGATTTCTCCTCTCCATTTCTTCAAAAATCCTCTCTAATCTCTCAAGAATGGAGTGTATGGGTCCAAATAATGATTGCATAGGGATTAGGGATGAAGATAGAGTAATTTATAAGATAAAATCATGTGAAAAACTGAAGATTTTTTGTTTTGACACGATCCAGTAACTGTGGCGCTTATGCGCCAAATCTGGTACCTAGGCGCCGGACCCATCGACCCATAGTTTACTCTGGCGCTTAGGCGCCAAATTTGGCACCTAGGCGCCGGAACCATGTTCGACTCCGTTTCGCCTAACGTCAAATTTCAAAGTATCGTTCTCCAAAATAGGTAATTTAGAATGGTAAGATCAATATAGAATCAATAACACCAATTATAAGCAATCATAATGAAGGTTAACTTGATCTCCTTTTAACTCATATATGAAATAGAGTGATCCATTGTCTAAGCTTTATATATTTTGAGATAATTTTCAGCTTAAGTCAATATAGACTTGTTAGCATCAAATTTTCTAAATTAATATAAAATTAAACAAGACCGAGGCATAACCTTACATTAAAAATGTAAAAACACACAAAACAACGAATAACTATGGGTTGCCTCCCACAAAGCGCTTGGTTTAATGTCGTCAGCCTGACCTAATTAAGTTTTTAATCAGGTAGACTTAAATCATAAGCCTCTTTATAAATCTTTTTAATATCACCCAAATAAGGCTTCAGTCTTAATCCATTAACTTAGAAAATTTTTCCCGTTTTGGGATCTTTAATATCCACAGCTCCATAATGGTATACTTTTTCAATTATATATGGTCCTATCCATTTTGATCTTAATTTTCCAGGAAAAAGTCTTAAACGAGTATTAAATAATAATACTTCTTGTCCAGGCTCAAATATTTTTTCTGAAATCTTTTTATCATGTAATATTTTCATTTTCTCTTTATAAATCCTTACATTTTCATATGATTCATTTCTTATTTCATCCATCTCATTTAATTGCAATAATCATTTTTCTCCTGGAGTATTCAAATCAAAATTAAACTCCTTTATCGCCCAATAAGCTTTATGTTCAAGTTCAACAGGTAAGTGACAATGTTTACCATAAACTAACCGGTAAAGTGACTTTTCGATTGGTGTCTTATAAGCTATTCTATAAGCCCATAATGCAGAATCAAGTCTATCAACCCAATCAGTTCTTTTAGGATTAACAGTCTTCTCTAAAATTCTTTTAATTTCTCTATTTGATACTTCAACCATTCCACTTGTTTGTGGGTGATATGCAGATGCAATTCTGTGTTTGATTCCAAATTTTTCCAATAATGATTGAATTTTATATTTCTAAAATGACTTCCACCATCTGTGATAATTACCTTAGGCATTCCAAATCTTGAAAAAATCATCTTCTTTAAAAATTTTGAAACACTTTTGGAATCACAGCTAGGTAAAGCTACAGCTTCAATCCGCTTTGAAACGTAATCAACTGCTAATAAAATATAAATCTTTCCAGATGATGGTACAGATGGTCCCATAAAGTCTAAACCCCATATATCAAAAATTTCTACTTCCAATATATAATTTTAAGGCATTTCATCTTTCTTGGATATATTTCCCATCCTTTGACGTCAATCACATGTTTTCACATATTGCCTCACATCTTTAAATAAGGTAGGCCAATAAAATCCTGAATTTAAAATTTTAAATGCAGTTTTATCTACTCTAAAGTGTCCTCCAAATTCAGAATCATGACATTTTTGAATAATAGCATAAGTTTCTTCATAAGGTACGCATCTACGAATTACAAAATCTCTTCCTAATATAAATAAATGAGGATCTTCCCAAATATAAGATTTAGCATCATTTTTAAATTTCTTAATAAATTTGATATCCAATCCATAAGGTAAAATATTGCTAACTAAATAGTTAACTATATCTACATACCAAGGTGTTTGGCATCCTTGAATAACATACAAATGTTCATCAGGAAATTTCTCATTTATATTTTCTTCAGTAATAACATCATTCTTAATTGTAGATAAATGATCAGCAATTTGGTTGTCCGTTCCTTTTCTATCCACTATTTGAAAATCAAATTCTTGTAGAAGTAAAACCTATCTTATCAGTCTAGGTTTAGCATCTTTTTTCTACATTAAATATTTAATAGTGGAATGATAATATGAACTATGCATTTGGTACCAAGAAGATAAGGTCTAAATTTATCAAAGACATATACTATAGCTAAAAGCTCTTTCTCAGTAGTAGTGTAATTTCTTTGAGTTTTAGTAAGAGTTTTACTAGCATAATATAAAACATTGAAAATTTTCTCAAATTTTCATCTCAATACAGCTCCAATTGCAAAATCACTTGCATCGCACATTAACTCAAAATGTTTATTCCAATTAGGTGCAATAATTATAGGTGCAGTTATTAATTTTTCTTTTAAAATATTGAGAACATTAACACAGTCTTCATTAAATTCAAATTTTGCTTCTTTTTCCAATAAATGACAAAGAGGTTTAGAAATTTTAGAAAAGTCCTTTATATATCTTCTATAAAATCCAGCATGACCCAGAAAACTTCTCACATCAGTAACAGTAGTAGGGGGTTGCAGTTCAGCAATAATTTTTACTTTTGCTTGATCAAAATCCATCCCTTTTTGTGAAACTTTGTGACCAAGTACAATGCCTTTTGTGACCATAAATTGACATTTTCCCAGTTAAGAACTAAATTTGTTTCTTCACATATTTTCAGAACTTTGGAAATATTTTCCAAACAAGATTCAAAAGAAGTTCCAAAAACTGAAAAACGTCCATGAATACTTCAATTCCTTTGTCAATCAAATCACAAAATATTGACATCATACATCTTTGAAAAGTTGCAGGTGCATTACAAAAACCAAAAGGCATTCTTCTGAAGGCAAATGTTCCATAAGGACTTGTAAATGTTGTTTTCTCTTGGTCCTTAGGAGCGATAAGTAATTGATGATAACCAGAATATCCATCCAGAAAATAGAAATATGAGTGTCCAGCTAATTTGTCAAGCATTTGTCCAAGAAAGGTAAAAGAAAATGATCCTTTCTAGTGGCGTCATTTAACTTCCGATAATCAATACAAATTCGCCATCCAGTAACTTGTCTTGTAGGAATTAGTTCATTTTTATCATTGACAGTGACAGTTACTCCTCCTTTCTTCGGAACACATTGAGTAGGACTTACCCATTGGCTATTCGAAATATGATAAATAATTCCAGCATCTAACCATTTTAAAATTTTTTTTAACAACCTCTTTCATGATAGGATTTAATCTTCTTTGCTGTTCAATAGTAGGTTTAAAATTTTCTTCCATTAAAATTCTATGCATACAAATGGAAGGGCTTATTCCTTTTATATCAGCAATAGTCCAACAAAAAGCTTTCTTATAATTCTTTAACACTCCTATTAATTTTTCTTCTTGATCTAAACATAGCTCAGAAGAAAAAATAACAGGTAAAGTTAATGAATTTCCAAGAAATGCATACTTTAAATGTGAAGGTAACATTTTTAATTCTAGTTCAGGAACTTTTTTAATTGAGGGTAAAAGTATATCATTTTGAGTTATGTCTAAAGTTTCCCAGTTATCTTTAATATAATGAGTTTCTTTAAATAATTCTTCTTCTTTTAGTTCTTCATTTTCATCAGTTAAAAACTCAATTTCTTCTTCAGGAATGATTTTACATTTTTCTCGATAGTGTTTTTCAATTATAAAATCAAAAATATCCATTCGATAGCATTTTTCTTTGCCAGGGTACTTCATCGATTTAGGAACATTGAATTTAATCTCTTGATCATTAACTCTCATAGTTCATTCTCCTTTTTGCACATTAATCATAGCTCGTCTGGTAGCTAGAAAAGGTCTCCTTAAAATAATTGGTATTTCTTTATCAACTTCCATATCAAGTACAAAGAAATCCTCAGCAAAGATAAATTTATCTACTTTAACAAGTACATCCTCTATAACTCCTTTAGGGTAAGTGATAGATCTATCAGCTAACTGAAGAGTTACAGTGGTGGGAGTAATCTCTCCTAAATTCATCCTTTGATAAATAGAAAATGACATGAGATTAATACTTGCTCGTAAATCACATAAAGCTTTTCCAGAAAATTTTTCTCCAATAGCACAAGGTATAGTAAAACTTGCAGGATCTTTAAGTTTCTGAGGTAATTTCTTTTGAATTATTGCACTACATTCTTCACTTAATGCAATAGTTTCAAAGGCTTCAAATTTTCGTTTCTTACTTAATATATCCTTCATAAATTTTGCATAAGTTGGCATTTGTTCCAAAGCTTCAACAAAAGGTATGTTTATAGTAAGTTTCTTAAAAATTTCAAAGAACTTAGAAAATTGATGATCAAGCTTCTGCTGTTTTAATCTTTGTGAAAAAGTTGGTGGTGGTTTTTCAACTTCCACATTAATAGAAATATTAGTTTGATCTTGATTAGGAGAAGGAGTTTCTTTAGGTTTTTCAATCTCTTCAACCTCAATCTCTTTTTAAATTTCATTCTGCATTCTTTCTTTTAATTATTTTCCACTTCTAAGTTGTACGAGCTTTAACATGTTCATGTTCTTTTCCGCTTTTTTGGATTAATTTCAACATTACTAGGAAGTGTTCTCGGAGGTCCGTAATGAATTAAATTAGCGATTTGTCCCATTTGATTCTCAATATTATGAACAATGAGTATTTTGATTTTGTAATTTATTACTCATTTGTAAAATTAATTCTTCTATTGATAACTTTTTCTGTTGATTATTAAATCCAGGTGGTTTATAATTTGAATTTACTTGATTATTCCAATTTCTAGTTGGAGGGATTGATTATTACCCCATTGAGTTGTTGATTATTCCAGTTAAAATTAGGGTGATTTTTCCATCCAAGATTATAATAATTTGAATACAGATTATTTTTACTAGCAATAGCTTGTAATGTTTCAATAGTTTGAGAATCTTCAATATTAGATGAGTTGTTATGTGATATGTTGATGGCAAAATTATCTAATTTCCTAGATATTGCAGCTACTTATGAAGCTAAGATAGAAAAGGCTTCGTTATCTTGAATACTTGACATTCATTTAGGATTAATCCTATCAGAAGGCCATTGAAAATTATTGTTAGTCATTTCTTCAATTAAAGTATAAGCTTCTTCAAATGATTTAGACATTAAAGAGCCTCTAGCAGCAGCATCAATAATTGATTTTAGTGATCCAATTAAACCATTATTAAATGTTTGAATAATTAACCAATCAGGTAAAGCATGATGAGGACATTTTCTTAATAGTTCTTTAAATCTTTCTCAAGTTTCATAAATTGTCTCCCCGTCAAATTGACTAAATGAAGTAATATCATTTCTTAATTTAGCAGTTTTAGAAGAAGGAAAATATTTAGCAAGGAATTTTTGTGCCATTTCAGCCCATGTTTTAATAGAACCTGTTGCTAATGAGTTCAACCACATCTTTGCTTTATCTCTTAAAGAAAAAGGAAAGAGTCTAATTCTAATAGAAATATCAGAAACATTGTTATATTAAAAGGTAGCACAAAGTTCTAAAAAACTAGCAAGGTGTAAATTTGGATCCTCATTTGGTGTTCCTCCAAATTGATTATTTTGAACCATTTGAATGATAGATGGTTTAAGCTAAAAAGAATTAGCATCTACAGTAGGTATTTGAATACTACTATGAAGTTCATCAACTGTAGGGTTAGCATAATCCCTTAATGGTTTGTAAACATTTTGTTCGTTAATTTCAATTGGATTTTGTAAATTGTTATGTAAATTAGCCAACTTTTGGATTTTTTGAGTTTGTTTTCCTTTTTTTAATTCCTTTAACAGTTCTTTCAAATTCAGAATCTAAAGGTAATAATCCTTCAGATCCAGCACTATGCATAAAAAGTAAATTAGCAAGAAATAAAATCTCTACTTATTAGTAAAAATTTTTTTTTTATTATATATTTATTATTATTTTTTTGGTATTTTATATTTTTGAAAATAAAAGAAAATGAATAAAATAAAATAAAAATATTTAAAATCTAAAAATTTGCCTCCGCTCCTTCCCGGCAACGGCGCCAAAAACTTGACCCACGTTAAATATATGCGTACTAAAAATTCAATCCCCGGCAACGGCGCCAAAAACTTGACCCGCAATCCGCTGATGAAAAATATAATAATTAATGCTTTCAAAAATATGTAATAGATAATAATAGCGGCTAGTGTATATAAATGTAATTTTATCGAAAATATTTTACACACTAGGGGTACTACGCAAGTATACGTATCGTATCAAGTAATATAGGGCTTTGAAACAAAGACCCCAGTATCGATCCCACGAGGAGTGAGTTATGGTTTTTTAAATATTTTAATTTTATTTTTAAGTATTTAATTTATAGTTATAAATTTGATATTTTAATTTACTAGATGCAATAATAAAGCAGTAATGAAATGATTGATGTAAATAACAATAAAAAAACAACTTTCTTCCTTTCAATTAATCCAAGATTTTCTAAGATAATGATAATATTCGTGGAGAATATAAATTTATGGTATTGTGCCAAATAGAAGCATTCATATTCTTTACCCTTTGATCCGAGTGCAAAGAACATTGGCTAGCTTTATAGATCGAGTCCGTATGTATTGTTAGTATAATGGGTTAATCTAGGCTCACACTACTAGATGTCCAAGGGTGGCTTTGGTCGGCCCTACTAGTGACCCTTTCCTTCTCTATAAACTAAATCACAAGAATTTAGTCTGTCACTCTAAAAACTTATCAATTCTACGACCATTATATAATATCTTCCTATTTATTTGCACTTCACCTTGAATAACCCGCACAAGGCCTTCGACTACCCAAGGATTCATGTGATATCTACTAGTTAAGAATTCATCTTCTTCTAGGTATCAAAACTCTTCAATAGATTTTAACAATTTAAATGGCCAATTTAAATAGTAAATTAAGATCCGGTATTAATATCATCACAATGTTTTAAAATATAAATATTTTTTAATTCTCCAACGAATTTTATATTATCTTATTTATCTTTTCATAATTAAAAGGAGAAAGTAAACTAACTACTCAGAACACATTGAATTTAAACAACAAAACATGATAATAAAACTTTGAATAAAATTACAAATACTTATCTCAAGTGTTTCTCTTACTGAACCTCTGAATTCTTCTGACTCCAAAGCAAATAAACTTCAAAAGCACCAACTCTTTAAACTCTCAATACAAACTCTAAATAAAGTAACTAACTAATTTATGAAGGATAATAAAATGTGGCCCTAAAGTATCTCTCTAATTCTCTCTCTAGATGGGGCTCTAGATAGGGGGGCATTTTTTCTAAAGGAGTACCCTCCTATTTATAGGCTTCAAGGGTTGCCTCAAGGCACCTCTTCAAAATGTGTCCACATTCAATGAATCTTCTAGAAGATGTGTTTGGCGCTTAGGCACCGGATTCTACGTCCAGTGCTTCGTACCTCTTCACTTTGGATCGCACCTCTTCGCGATTAAATCCTTTTCCAAGCGTCCAAATACATTGTATCACATGTTCTATAAACCAGGAAAAACTGCCAGTCTTCTAGAAGGTCTAATAACCACTAACACCATCAAAATAACCTACAAAAGTCGTCAATAATCTTGACAGATCTCATATTGACCTGGCGCCTAGGCGCCAGACCAATAATTTTGACAATTTTGCATTTTGGCTCCATTTTTACTCCTTTTTGCTCCTTTTTCACTTTTTTTTTCCTTCTTGAAAATTTTTCCATAACCTATATCTAAAAACACAAAAATACCTTTCATTAAAGCATAATATCCTTAAAAATTTGATAAAAATCAAGGCATAAAAATGGGTATTTTTTTCATGGATCAAAATCCCCCAAACTTAAATGTTACTTGTCCTCAAGTAACCCTTTTTACTATATAAAGTGTATAATATTTAGAATGAAAGATAAATATTTAAGACTCCTTGTAAATTTTGATCTTATATTGGCTTTAGTAAATCATTAAACAAATTTCAATAACTAAGTTTAATTTTAAGAATTTAAAGAATATTCAACTACCAAATCATAAGACTTCATAAATTTTTCATTCATTTCGAAAATAATAGACATTTTTGATATTAAGATCACATAGATTATTTACAAGAAAAAGATTATCATGAAAAGTCCTTCCTAAATAAAGATTCATGCATAAAAATTAAGTAAAGTATGCAACTAGTTTTCTTCATATAGGATAATTCAAGTGAAGCCAAATTTTGATTAGGAATATCCTCAAGCTTCTCCTCTTTTTTTTTTTCACAGTGAGGATTACTGTATCTGGATAGCCTGTTAATGATTTTGAACTTCACTATCCTTAACTTATATTTTCAAACTTTTACATTTTCACTTAATTATTATAACATGAATAGAATTTCAAAAAGACTTTCAATCTTTTCTTTTTGAAGTTATAATTTTTGATTTCTTAAAACTTCTAAAATTCAATTATTTCTATTATGAATAGAAAAATTTCTTAATCTTATTCTTCATTAAGTTAAATAATTATATTCTTAAAATCAATCAAAGTAATTAAAATTTTGGTTAAGTCCACTAAATTATTTATAATTTCAAAAATTTAAGTGATCTTAAATAGATTCTTCATTCCTTATGTTATGTTAAGATTTTTTTAGAAAATATTAGTTTATTAAGGACAAATAAAATTTAAATTTGCATGTATTTTCCCTTCCCCTAAACTTAAGTTTTGGTATATCATAAAAAAAATAAAGTATGAGAGAAAGAAAAGTATAATTTAAAAAGGAATTTTATAAGCATGTAAAAAAAATTATAGAAAAAAATATAGTTTACTTCTACACATGCTTTTTATGAATATTACTGAAATAATGAAGCATATAAAAGTAAGCAGGCATAAATTTTTTTTTTTTTAAAAAAAATTTAATATAGCAGTAGTTGAATTAAATAACTATATTACTAATAGAAATAGAACAACATTATAAACTATTCTAGAATACTAAGCAGTAGGCTGAAACAAAAATAAACACAAATTCATTCAAATCTCGATGCAACGACTAAATATCTAAAACAGTCTCAACATCAAACAATTCATACAAAGTATCATAAACAAATCTAAACTAGCAAACAACAAACAACAATCAAGTACTAGCAAACAAAAACTAAACTAACAACGAGACTCGAGCACATCTCAGAGGTAAATCAGGCTACTAATCACTATCTGTAGCCTTGTCATCGTCATCACCAAAAGAAAACTCTACATCCTTAGGATCAACATATGGTGAAAATCTAGGATAGGTGGGAAACTGAATATCATGCTCACCCTTCAAGAATCTAACTAAAGACTCTGAATACTCAGCATCATACTCACTCTTCCTCTGGGTGTAATCAGATAGGTGATCAATTTTCTTATCCATAGTATCAACTCTATAGTGAGTTAGAAATAACTCATTCTGCTGCTCCAGAAATTGATCATGCATCGATTCCTAAAAACTAGACGGTGGCTCAGCAGTAGAAGTAGAAGGTCTGGAAGTGGAGGCTCTACCTAGAGTTGGTGCAGAAGTAGAAGGGGCTGTAGATCTCTTCCCACGAAGATGATCATAAATACTAACACTCTCATGCCCAATTGGCTTGGTAGACTTCAACTTCTCCTCAGAAATATCAGCAGTGACTCTATTGTTCCCACATAATGTATAAATCATAAATGGGAATCTTAGTCCTACAGAAGTACTGGATCTAGCAGTAGACTCCACAGAATCATAAATAATACTGCCGACATCTATCGGCTTCCTCTCCTGAATGCAGTAGTTTAAGATAGCTCGATCTCTAGTCACTTCGCTCAGGTGGTTGGAAGGTATAAGTCTTGCAGAAATAAAGTAATGCCATGCCTTTGAAATACCATTTAACTTAGAAGATTTGAAATTTACCCATTTATTGTTCCGGATCTTCCAAGCTCCAGTGCCGTCAGTCAAATAAGCAATAATCATCTCAAGATCTCCCTCAGATGGAGATAATCCAGAATAGTGGCACTCGATGGTAGGTGGCAGTCCATAAAAAACATTGATCCTTTCCGGAGTAAATCCTACTCCAACACCTCTGACGAAGACTTCGTAGTCTTCCGCATCCAAAAAGTTAGCATAAAATTCACGCACGACTGGAATAACAACAACAACGGTGAAATAACAGAATCGTTGCCAGTTGTGCGCAACGATCGTGTTCTCGATCATTTCACCTGGATTGTAAAAGCTTCTCTCTGAGATAAATTTTCTTGACATCGCAAATTTGTGATATCGAAAATGCACTGCCGCAGTCGCGAACTTGCTACTGTCAAAATTTTCTCGTGCCTTTCCTCGCTTAGATTTCGGTGCCATCTAAACGTGAAAGAAACACAAATAAATTAAGGAATCAAAGATTTAAACTCTTTTTAAGCTTAAGAAACTTAAAATGAGTTTAAAAATTCATGGAGAAACATTAAAAATCAAAATTTTTCTCAAAATTTCGGTTTTTAGCCAAAAATAGGAAACATTATGGTGAAAATAAAAAATAACTGGATTAGAGTTTAGATCTGACCTTGAGATGAAGAAATCAAGTGGTTTCGGGCTCAAAATCTTGATGTTTTGACCTCAAAATGGATTTAGAAGGAGGGTATTCGTGAAAAAGAGGAAGGAGATGAAGCTTAGGCGTCAAAAATGGCTAATGAGGGTTTAATTGGTGATTTACGGGTAAGCAGGCCGAACTGGCGTTTAGGCGCCGAATTCTGGCGCCTAGGCGCCAGACTCGCCTTTCCAAAAAAAATCACTTTAAAAATTTTATTTTCCACCAAAATTCATAAATTAAACTTCTAATTACTCATATAAAAGTATTGCTTCAGTTTCCATCTTCCAAAATATTTTCCAAAAATTTTTAAAAAATTAAAAATTAAATCCACCAATAAAACACAAGTTTAAATCAAACTCTTCTAATTCCATTCATGATTTTCAATTTCGGGCTCAATACAATTCAGATAAGTATCATAACATGATTCAAGTTCTAACAACAATCAAACAACACAAATTTGAAAGCAAATACAACACACATTGAACATGAAAGCAAACACACAAACAAACACAATCGATTCACTAAATAGATACAACGACACACTAGATAAATCACAATCTCACCACATCACTATCTAATTCCCATTATCTTCACAATGAAGATTGCTTGGCCTACTGAGGAAGAATACTAAAGCTCTCGAAAAATCCGTAGCCATTTTCTCGTCGATCCAATTGTTCTTCGCATACATCTCCATTTGAGCATCTTGATAAGCCGCTAGATGATCAAATTGAAGTTTCGCCTGCCATTCCAGATGTTCAATTTGATGAAACATCTCATGAAGGCGATCTCCAATACTTTTAAATTCTGCTTCAAACTTATCTAGACGACTTGAAATTTTCTCCAAACTTACAGCGATGAAACTATTGAAGTAGGGTTGAGGATCTTTTGAGACCTTGTCTCTAGACTCTTCACCAAGATTTCTCCTCTCCATTTCTTCAAAAATCCTTCTTTAATCTCTCAAGAATGGAGTGTATGGGTCGAAATAATGATTGCATAGGGATTGAAGACGAAGATAGGATAATTTATAAGAGAAAATTTTGTGAAAAACTGAAGATTTTTGGTTTTGACACGATACAGTAACTGTGGCGTTTAGGCGTCCAATCTGGCGCCTACGCACCGGACCCAATGACACATAGTTTACTCTGGCGCTTTGGCGCCAAATCTGGCGCCTAGGCGCCGGAACCATGTTCGACTCCGTTTCGCCTAACGTCAAATTTCAAAGTTTTGTTCTCCAAAATAGGTAATATAGAATGGTAAGATCAATATAGACTCAGTAACACAAATTATAAGCAATCATAATGAAGGTTAACTTGATCTCCTTTTTACTCATATATGAAATAGAGTGATCTAATGTCTAAGCTTTATATACTTCGAGATAATTTTCAGCTTTAAGTCAATAAAGACTTGTTAGCATCAAATTTTCTAAAGTAATATAAAATTAAACATGACCGAGGCATAACCTTACATTAAAAATGTAAAAACACACAAAACAATGAATAACTATGGGTTGCCTCCCACAAAGCGCTTGGTTTAACGTCGTCAGCCTGATCTAATTAAGTTTTTAATCAGGTAGACTCAACTCATAAGCCTCTTTATAAATCTTTTTAATATCTCCCAAATAAGGCTTCAGTCTTAATCCATTAACTTTACAAGATTTTCCCGTTTTGGGATCTTGAATATCCACAGCTCCATAATGGTATACTTTTTCAATTATATATGGCCCTATCCATTTTGATCTTAATTTTCCAGGAAAAAGTATTAAATAAGTATTAAATAATAATACTTCTTGTCCAGGCTTAAATATTTTTCCTGAAATCTTTTTATCATGCAATGTTTTCATTTTCTCTTTATAAATCCTTGCATTTTCATATGATTCATTTCTTATTTCATCCATCTCATTTAATTGCAATAATCGTTTTTCTCCTGCAGTTTTCAAATCAAAATTAAACTCCTTTATCGGCCAATAAGCTTTATGTTCAAGTTCAACAGGTAAGTGACAATGTTTACCATAAACTAACCGATAAGGTGACATTTCGATTGGTGTCTTATAAGCCGTTCTATAAGCCCATAATGCGAATCGAGTCTATCCACCTGATCAGTTCTTTTAGGATTAACGAGTCTTCTCTAAAATTCTTTTAATTTCTCTGTTTGATACTTCGGCCATTCCACTTGTTTATGGGTGATATGCAGTTGCAATTCTGTGTTTGATTCCAAATTTTTCCAATAATGATTGAATTCTTATATTTTCAAAATGACTTCCACCATCTGTGATAATTACCTTAGGCATTCCAAATCTTGAAAAAATCATCTTATTTAAAAATTTTGAAACACTTTTGGAATCACAGCTAGGTAAAGCTGCAGCTTCAATCCACTTTAAAACGTAATCAACCGCTAATAAATTATAAATCTTTCCAGATGATGGTATAAATGGTCCCATAAAGTCTAAACCCCATATATCGAAAATTTCAACTTCCAATATATAGTTTAAAGGCATTTCATCTTTCTTGGATATATTTCCCATCCTTTGACATCGATCACAAGTTTTCACATAATGCCTCACATCTTTAAATAAGGTAGACCAATAAAATCCTCAATTTAAAAATTTAAATGCAGTTTTATCTACTCCAAAGTGTCCTCCAAATTCGGAATCATGACATTTTTGAATAATAACATAAGTTTCTTCATAAGGTACGCATCTACAAATTACAGAATCTCTTCCTAATTTAAATAAATGAGGATCTTCCCAAATATAAGATTTAGCATCATTTTTAAATTTCTTAATAAATTTGTTATCCAATCCATAAGGTAAAATATTGCTAACTAAATAGTTAACTATATCTGCATACCAAGGTGTTTGGCATCCTTGAATAACATACAAATGTTCATCAGGAAATTTCTCATTTATATTTTCTTCAATAATAACATCATTCTTAATTCTAGATAAATGATCAGCAATTTGGTCGTCCGTTCCTTTTCTATCCACTATTTGAAAATCAAATTCTTGTAGAAGTTAAACCCATCTTATCAATCTAGGTTTATCATCTTTTTCAACATTAAATATTTAATAGCGGAATAATCAGTATGAACTATGCTTTTGGTACCAAGAAGATAAGGTCTAAATTTATCAAAGGCATATACTATAGCTAAAACCTCTTTCTCAGTAGTACTGTAATTTCTTTGAGTTTCAGTAAGAGTTTTACTAGCATAATATATAACTTTGAAAATTTTCTCATATTTTTGTCCCAATACAACTCCAATTGCAAAATCACTTGCATCGCACATTAATTCAAAAGGTTTATTCCAATTAGGTGCAATAATTATAGGTGCAGTTATTAATTGTTCTTTTAAAATATTGAAAGCATTAACACACTCTTCATTAAATTCAAATTTAGCTTCTTTTTCCCATAAATGACAAAGAGGTTTAGCAATTTTAGAAAAATTCTTTATATATCTTCTATAAAATCCAGCATGACCCAGAAAACTTCTCACATCAATAACTGTAGTAGGGGGTTGCAGTTTAGCAATAATTTTTACTTTCGCTTGATCAACTTCCATCCCTTTTTGTGAAACTTTGTGACCAAGTACAATGCCTTCTGTGACCATAAATTGACATTTTTTCCAGTTAAGAACTGAATTTGTTTCTTCACATCTTTTCAGAACTTTGGAAATATTTTCCAAACAAGATTCAAAAGAAGTTCCAAAAACTGAAAAATCATCCATGAATACTTCAATTCTTTTGTCAATCAAATCACAAAATATTGACATCATACATCTTTGAAAAGTTTCAGGTGCATTACATAAACCAAAAGGCATTCTTCTAAAGGATAATGTTCCATAAGGACTTATAAATTTTGTTTTCTCTTGGTCCTCAGGAGCGATAAGTAATTGATGATAATCAAAATATCCATCCAGAAAACAAAAATATGAGTGTCCAGCTAATTTGTTAAGCATTTGATCCAAAAAAGGTAAAGGAAAATGATCCTTTCTAGTGGCGTCATTTAACTTCCAATAATCAATGCAAATTTGCCATCCAGTAACTTGTCTTGTAGGAATTAATTCATTTTTATCATTGACAGTGACGGTTACTTCTCCTTTCTTCGGAACACTTATCCATTAGCTATCCAAAATAGGACAAATAATTCCAGCATCTAACCATTTTAAAATTTCTTTTTTAACAACCTCTTTCAAGATAGGATTTAATCTTCTTTGCGGTTCAATAGTAGGTTTAAAATTTTTTCCATTAAAATTCTATGCATACAAATGGAAGGGCTTATTCCTCTTATATCAGAAAAAGTCCAACCAAAAGCTTTCTTATATTTCTTTAACACTCCGATTAATTTTTCTTCTTGATCTAAACTTAGCTCAGAAGAAATAATAACTGGTAAAGTTAATGAATTTCCAAGAAATGAATACTTTAAATGTGAAGGTAACATTTTTAATTCTAGTTCAGGGACTTTTTTAATTGAGGGTAAAAGTATATCATTTTGAGTTATGTCTAACGTTTCCCAATTATCTTTAATATAATGAGTTTCTTTAAATAAGTCTTCTTCTTTTAGTTCTTCATTTTCATCAGCTAAAAATTCAATTTCTTCTTCAGGAATGATTTTTCATTTTTCTCGATAGTGTTTTTCAATTATAAAATCAAAAATATCCATTTGATAGCATTTTTCTTTGTCAGGGTACTTCAAATATTTAAGAACATTGAATTTAATCTCTTGATCATTAACTCTCATAGTTAATTCTCCTTTTTGCACATCACTCATAGCTCATCCGGTAGCTAGAAAAGGTCTCCCTAAAATAATTGGTATTTCTTTATCTTCTTCCATATCAAGTACAATGAAATCCACAAGGAAGATAAATTTATCTACTTTAACAAGTACATCCTCTATAACTCCTTTAGGGTAAGTGATAGATCTATCAGCTAACTGAAGAGTTACAAGGGTGGGAGTAATCTCTCCTAATTTCTACCTTCGATAAATAGAAAATGGCATGAGATTAATACTTGCTCCTAAATCACATAAAGCTTTTCCAGAAAATTTTTCTCCAATAGCACAAGGTATAGTAAAACTTCCAGGATCTTTAAGTTTCTGAGGTAATTTCTTTTGAATTATTGCACTACATTCTTCACTTAATGCAATGGTTTCAAAGGCTTCAAATTTTCGTTTCTTACTTAATATATCCTTCATAAATTTTGCATAAGTTGGCATCTGTCCAAAGCTTCAGCAAAAGGTATGTTTATAGTAAGTTTCTTAAAAATTTTAAAGAACTTATAAAATTGATGATCAAGCTTCTGCTGTTTTAATCTTTGAGGAAAAGGTGGTGGTGGTTTTTTAACTTCCACATTAATATAAATATTAGTTTGATCTTGATTAGGAGAAGGAGTTTCTTTAGGTTTTTCAATCTCTTCAACCTCAATCTCTTTTTCAATTTCAATTTGCATTCTTTCTTTTAATTCCATTCCACTTCTAAGTTGTACAGCTTTAACATGTTCATGTTTTTTTCTAGTTTCTTTTGGATTAATTTCAACGTTACTAGGAAGTGTTCCTGGAGGTCTGTAATTAATTAAATTAGCGATTTATCCATTTGATTCTCAATATTACGAATAGTAGTATTTTGATTTTGTAATTGATAACTCAATTGTAAAATTAATTCTTCTATTGATAACTTTTTCTGTTGATTATTAAATCCAGATGCTTTATAATTTGAATTTGCTTGATTATTTCAATTTCTAGTTGGAGGGATTGATTATTACCCCCATTGAGTTGTTGATTATTCCAGTTAAAATTAGGGTGATTTTTCCATCCAGGATTATAATAATTTTAAAACAGATTATTTTTACTAGCAATAGCTTGTAATGTTTCAATAGTTTGAGAATCTTCAATATTAGATGAGTTGTTATGTGATATGTTGATGGCAAAATTATCTAATTTCCTAGATATTGCAGCTACTTGTGAAGCTAAGATAGAAAAGGCTACTTTATCTTGAATACTTGACATTCTTTTAGGATTAATCCTATCAGAAGGCCATTGAAAATTATTGTTAGCCATTTCTTCAATTAAAGTATAAGCTTCTTCAAATGATTTAGACATTAAAGAGCCTCCAGCAGGAGCATCAATAATTGATTTTAGTGATCCAATTAAACCATTATAAAATGTTTTAATAATTAACCAATCAGGTAAAGCATGATGAGGACATTTTCTTAATAGTTCTTTAAATCTTTCCCAAGTTTCATAAATTGTCTCCCCGTCAAATTGACTAAATGAAGTAATATCATTTCTTAATTAAGCAGTTTTAGAAGGAGGAAAATATTTAGCAAGGAATTTGTGTGCCATTTCAGCCCATGTTTTAATAGAACCTGTTGCTAATGAGTTCAACCACATCTTTTCTTTATCTCTTAAAGAAAAAGGAAAGAGTCTAAGTCTAATAACATCATCAAAAACATTGTTATATTTAAAGGTAGCAAAAAGTTCTAAAAAACTAGCGAGGTGTAAATTTGGATCCTCATTTGGCGTTCCTCCAAATTGATTATTTTGAACCATTTGAGTGATAGATGGTTTAAGCTCAAAAGAATTAGCATCTACAGTAGGAATTTTAATACTACTATGAAGTTCATCAACTGTAGGGTTAGCATAATCCCTTAATGGTTTGTAAACATTTTGTTCATTAATTTCAATTGAATTTTGTAAATTGTTATGTAAATTAGCCATCTCTTAAATTTTTTGAGTTTGTTTTCCTTTTTTAATTCATTTAACAGTTCTTTCTAATTCAGAATCTAAAGGTAATAATCCTTTAGATCCAGCACTATGCATTAAAAGTAAATTAGCAAGAAATAAAATCTCTACTTATTAGTAAAAATTATATATATATATATTATTTTATTTTAGTATTTAATATTTTTTACAATAAAAGAAAATGAATAAAATAAAATAAAAATATTTAAAATCTAAAAAATTGCCTCCGCTCCTCCCCGGCAACGGCGCCAAAAACTTGACCTGCAATCCGCTGATGACAAATATAATAATTAATGCTTTCAAATATATGTAATAGATAATAATAGTGGCTAGTGTATATAAATATAATTTTATCAAAAATATTTTACACACTAGGGGTACTACGCAAGTATACGTATCGTATCAAGTAATATAGGGCTTTGAAACAAAGACCCCAGTATCGATCCCACGAGGAGTGAGTTATGCATTTTTAAATATTTTTAATTTTATTTTTAAGTATTTCTTTTATAGTTATAAATTTGATATTTTTAAATTACTAGATGCAATAATAAAGTAGTAATGAAATGATTGATGTAAATAGCAATAAAAAATAAACTTTCTTCCTTTCAATTAATCCAAGATCTTCTAAGATAATGATATAATACTTGGAGAATATAAATTTATGGTATTGTGCCAAATAGAAGCATTTATTTTCTTTACCCTTTGATCTAGGTGCAAAGAACATTGGCTAGCCTATAGATCAGGTCCGGATGTATTGTTAGTAGAATGGGTTAATCTAGGCTCACACTACTAGATGTCCAAGGGTGGCTATGGTCGGCCCTACTAGTGACCCTTTCCTTTTCTTAAAACCAAATCACAAGAATTTAGTCTGTCACTCTAAAAACTTATCAATTCTATGCCCATTATATAATATCTTCCTATTTATTTGCACTTCACCTTGAATAACCCGCACAAGGCCTTCGACTACCCAAGGATTCATGTGATATCTACTAGTTAAGAATTCATCTTCTTCTAGGTATAAAAACTCTTCAACAAATTTTAACAATTTAAATGGCCAATTTAAATAGTAAATTAAGATTCGATATTAATATCATCACAATATTTTAAAATATAAATAGTTTTTAATTCTCCAACGAATTTTATATTATCTTATTTATCTTTTTATAATTGAAAGGAGAAAGTAAACTAACTACTCAGAACACATTGAATTTAAACAACAAAATATGATAATAAAACTTTGAATAAATTTACAAATACTTATCTCAAGTGTTTCTCCTACTGAACCTCTGAATTCTTCTAACTCCAAAGCAAATAAACTTCAAAAGTACAACCTCTTTAAACTCTCAATACAAAATCTAAATAAAATAACTAACTAATTTATGAAGGATAGTAAAATGTGGCCCTAAAGTATCTCTCTAATTCTCTCTCTAGATGGGGCTCTAGATAGGGGGCCATTTTTCTGAAGGAGTACCCTCCTATTTATAGGCTTCAAGGGTTGCCTCAAGGCACCTCTTCAAAATATGTCCACATTCAATGAATCTTCTAGAAGGTGTGTCTGGCGCCCAGGCGCTGGATTCTGCGTCCAGTGCTTCACACCTCTTCACTTTAGATCACACCTCTTCGAGATTAAATCCGTTTCCAAGCGTCCAAATACATTGTATCACATGTCCTATAGTCCAGGAACAACTACTAGTCTTTTAGAAGGTCCAATATCCGCTAACACCGTCAAAATAACTATCCAAAAGTCGTCAAAAATCTTGACAGATCTCGTATCAACCTGGCTCTTAGGCATCGGATTATGGCGCCTTGGCGCCAGATTCTGGCGCCTAGGCGCCAGACCAATAATTTTGACAATTTTGCATTTTGGCTCCATTTTTGCTCCATTTTGCTCATTTTTGCTCCTTTTTCACTTTTTTTCCTTCTTGAACATTTTTCCATCACCTATATCCAAAAACACAAAAATAACTTTCATTAAAGCATAATATCCTTAAAAATTTGATAAAAATCAAGGCATAAAAATGGATATTTTTTTATGGATCAAAATCCTCAGAACTTAAATGTTACTTGTCCTCAAGTAACTCTTTTTACTAAATAAAATGTATAACATTTAGAATGAAAGATAAATATTTAAGACTCCCTGTAATTTTTGATCTTATAAAGGCTTTAGTAAATCATTAACCAAATTTTAATAACTAAGTTTAATTTTAAGAATTTAAAGAATATTGAACTACCAAATCATAAGACTTCAAAAATTTTTCATTCATTTCAAAAATAATAGACGTTTATTATATTTAGCTCACATAGATTATTGACAAGAAAAAGATTTTCATGAAAAGTCCTTCCTAAATAAAGATTCATGCATAAAAATTAAGTAAAATATGCTACTAGTTTTCTTCATATACGATAATTCAAGTGAAGCCAATTTTTGATTAGGCATATCCTCAAGCTTCTCCTCTCTTTTTTTTTTCACAGTGAGGATTACTGTATCTGGATAGCCTATTAATGATTTTGAACTTCACTATCCTTAACTTATATTTTCAAACTTTTACATTTTCACTTAATTATTATAACATGAATAGAATTTCAAAAAGACTTTCAATCTTTTCTTTTTCTAGTTATAATTTTTGATTTTTTTAATACTTCTAAAATTCAATTATTTCTATTATGAATAGAAAAATTTCTTAATCTTATTCTTCTTTAAGTTAAATAATTCTATTCTTAAAATCAATCAAAGTTATTAAAATTTTGGTTAAGTCCACTAAATTATTTATAATTTCAAAAATTTAAGTGATCTTAAATAGATTCTTCATTTCTTATGTTATGTTAAGATTTTTTTAGAAAATATTAGTTTATTAAGGACAAATAAAATTTAAATTTGCATGTATTTTCCCTTCCCCCAAACTTAAGTTTTGGTATATCATAAAGAAAATAAAGTATGAGAGAAAGAAAATTATAATTTAAAAAGGAAATTTATAAACATGTAAACAAAATTCTAGAAATAAATATAATTTACTTCTACACATGCTTTTTATGAATATTACTGAAATAATGAAGCATATAAAAGTAAGCAGGCTCAAAATTTTTTTTTTAAAAAAAAATTATATAGCAGTATTTGAATTAAATAAGTATATTACTAACAGAAAATAGAATAACATTACTAACTATTCTAGAATACTAAGCAGTAGGCTGAAACAAAAATAAACACAAATTTATTCAAATTTCAGTCTGCAACTAAATATCTAAAACAGTCTCAACATCAAACAATTCATACAAAGTCTCATAAACAAATCTAAACTAGTAAACAACAAACAACAATCAGTACTAGCAAATAAAAACTAAACTAACAATAGACTCAGCACATCTCAGAGGTAAATCAGGCTACTAATCACTGTTTGTAGCCTCGTCATCATCATCACCAAAAGAAAACTCTACATCCTTAGGATCAACATATGGTGAAAATCTAGGACGGGTGGAAGCTGAAAATCATGCTCGCCCTTCGAGAATCTAACTAAAGACTGCGAATACTCGACATCATACTCACTCTTCCTCTGGGTGTAATCAGATAGGTGATCAATTTTCTTATCCATAGTATCAACTCTGCAGTGAGTTAGGAAAAAATCATTTTGCTGCTCTAGAAATTGATCATGCATCGATTCCCAAAAACTAGATAGTGGCTCAGCAGTAGAAGTAGAAGGTCTGGAAGTGGAAGCTCTACCTGGAGTAGATGCATAAGTAGAAGGGGCTGTAGATCTCTTCCCACGAAGATGATCATAGATACTAACACTATCCTGCCTAATTGGCTTGGTAGACTTTAGCTTCTCCTCAGAAATATCAGCAGTGACTCCATTGTTCACACATAAAGTGTAAATCAGAGATGAGAATCCTAGTCCTACGAAGTGCTTGGATCTAGCGGTAGAGCTCCGCGGAATCATAAATAATACTGCGAGTATCTATCGGCTTCCTCTCCTGGATGCAGTAGTTTAAGATAGCTCGATCTCTAGTCACTTCGCTCAGGTGGTTGGAAGGTATAAGTCTTGCAGAATAAAGTAATTCCATGCCTTTGAAATACCATTTAACTTAGAAGATTTGAAGTTTACCCATTTATCGTTCCGGATCTTCCAAGCTCCAGTGCCGTCAGTCAAATAAGCAATAATCATCTCAAGATCTCCCTCATATGGAGATAATCCAGAATAGTGGCACTCAATGGTAGGTGGCAGTCCATAAAAAACATTGATCCTTTTCAGAGTAAATCCTACTCCAAAACCTCTGACGAAGACTTCGTAGTCTTCCACATCCAAAAAGTTAGCATAAAATTTGTGCACGACTATAATAACAGCAACATCAGTGATATAACAGAATCGTTGCCAATTGTGCGCATCGATCGTGTTCTTAATCATTTCTCCGGGGTTGTAAAAGCTTCACTCTAAGCTAAATTTTCTGGACGTCGCAAATTCATGATATCAAAAATGCGCTGTCGCAATCGCGAACTTGCTATTGTCAAAATTTTCTCATGCCTTTCCTCGCTTAGATTTTGGTGCCATCTAAATGTGTAAGAAATTACAAATAAATTAAGGAATCAAAGATTTAAACTCTTTTTAAGCTTAAGAAACATAAAATGAGTTTAAAAATTCATGGAGAAACATTAAAAATCAAAATTTTTCTCAAAATTTTGGTTTTTAGCCAAAAATAGAAAAACTATGGTGAAAATTAAAAATAAATGGATTAGAGTGTAGATCTGACCTTGAGATGAAGAAATCAAGTGATTTCGGGCTCAAAATCTTGATGTTTTGACCTCAAAATGGATTTAGAGGGTGGGTTTTCACGAAAAAGAGGAAGGAGGTGAAGCTTAGGCGTCAAAAATGGCTAATGGGGGTTCAAATGGTGATTTTCGGGTAATCAGGCCGAACCGGCGCCTAGGCGCCAGACTCTCCTTTCCAAAAAAAGCACTTTAAAAATTTTATTTTCCACCAAAATTCATAAATTAAACTTCTAATTACTCATATAAGAGTATTGCTTCAATTTTCATCTTCCAAAATATTTTCCAAAAATTTTTAAAAAATTGAAAATTAAATCCACCAATTAAACACAAGTTTAAATCAAACTCTTCTAATTCCATTCATGATTTTCAATTTCAGGCTTAATACAATTCATATAAGTATCATAACATGATTCAAGTTCTAACAACAATCAAACAACACAAATTTGAAAGCAAATACAACACACATTGAACATGAAAGCAAACACACAAACAAACACAATCGATTCACTAAATCGATACAACGACACACTAGATAAATCACAATCTCACCACAGCACTATCTAATTCCCATTATCTTCACAAGGAAGATTGCTTGGCCTACTGGGGAAGAATACTAACGCTCTCAAAAAATCCGTAGCCGTTTTCTCGTCGATCCAATTGTTCTTCGCATACATCTCCATTTGAGCATCTTGATAAGCCGCTAGATGATCAAATTGAAGTTTCGCCTGCCATTCCAGATGTTCAATTTGTTGAAACATCTCATGAAGACGATCTTCAATGCTTTTAAATTCTGCTTCAAACTTATCTAGACGACTAGAAATTTTCTCCAAACTTACAGTGATGAAACCATTGAAGTAGGGTTGAGGATCCTTTGAGACCTTGTCTCTAGCCTCTTCTCCAAGATTTCTCCTCTTCATTTCTTCAAAAATCCTCTCTAATCTCTCAAGAATGGAGTGTATGGGTCGAAATAATGATTGCATAGGGATTGGGGACGAAGATAGGGTAATTTATAAGAGAAAATCGTGTGAAAAATTGAAGATTTTCGGTTTTGACATGATCCAGTAACTGTGGCGTTTAGGAGCCAAATCTGGCACCTAGGCGCCAGACCCATCGACACATAGTTTACTCTGGCGCTTAGGCGCCAAATATGGCGCCTAGGCGCTGGACTCATGTTTGACTCCATTTCGCCTAACGTCAAATTTGAAAGTTTTGTTCTCCAAAATAGGTAATCTAGAATGGTAAGATCAATATAGAGTCAGTAACATAAATTATAAGCAATCATAATGATGGTTAACTTGATCTCCTTTTTACTCATATATGAAATAGAGTGATATAATGTCTAAGCTTTATATATTAAGAGATAATTTTTAGCTTAAGTCAATAAAGACTTGTTAGCATCAAATTTTCTAAAGTAATATAAAATTAATCAAGACCGAGGCATAACCTTACATTAAAAATGTAAAAACACACAAAGCAACGAATAACTATGGGTTGCCTCCCACAAAGCAATTGGTTTAACGTAATCAGCCCGACCTAATTAAGTTTTTAATTAGGTAGACTCAACTCATAAGCCTCTTTATAAATCGTTTTAATATCTCCCAAATAAGGCTTCAGTCTTAATCCATTAACTTTAAAAATTTTTCCCGTTTTGGTATTTTTAATATCCACAGCTCCATAATGGTATACTTTTTCAATTATATACGGTCCTATCCATTTTGATCTTAATTTTCCAGGAAAAAGTCTTAAACAAGTATTAAATAATAATACTTCTTGTCCAGGCTCAAATATTTTTCCTGAAATCTTTTTATCATGTAATATTTCCATTTTCTCTTTATAAATCCTTGTATTTTCATATGATTCATTTCTTATTTCATCCATCTCATTTAATTGCAAAAATTATTTTTCTCCTGCAGTATTCAAATCAAAATTAAACTCCTTTATCGCCCAATAAGCTTTATGTTCAAGTTCAACAGGTAAGTGACAATGTTTACCATAAACTAACCAGTAAGGTGACATTACGATTGGTGTCTTATAAGCTGTTCATAAGCCCATAATGTAGAATCAAGTCTATCAACCCACTTAGGTCTTTTAGGATTAACAGTCTTCTCTAAAATTCTTTTAATTTCTCTGTTTGATACTTCAACCATTCCACTTGTTTGTGGGTGATATGCAGTTGCAATTCTGTGTTTGATTCTAAATTTTTCCAATAATGATTGAATTCTTATATTTCTAAAATGACTTCCACCATCTGTGATAATTACCTTAGGCATTCCAAATCTTGAAAAAATCATCTTCTTTAAAAATTTTGAAACACTTTTGGAATCATAGCTAGGTATAGCTACAGCTTCAATCCACTTTAAAACGTAATCAACTGCTAATAAAATATAAATCTTTCCAGATGATGGTACAAATGGTCCCATAAAGTCTAAACCCCATATATCGAAAATTTCAACTTCCAATATATAGTTTAAAGGAATTTCATCTTTCTTGGATATATTTCCCATCCTTTGACATCGATCACATGTTTTCACATAATGCCTCACATCTTTAAATAAGGTAGGCCAATAAAATCCTGAATTTAAAATTTTAAATGCAGTTTTATCTACTCCAAAGTGTCTTCCAAATTCGGAATCATGACATTTTTGAATAATAGCATAAGTTTCTTCATAAGGTACGCATCTACGAATTACAGAATCTCTTCCTAATTTAAATAAATGAGGATCTTCCCAAATATAAGATTTAGCATCATTTTTAAATTTCTTAATAAATTTGATATCCAATCCATAAGGTAAAATATTGCTAACTAAATAGTTAACTATATCTTCATACCATGGTGTTTGGCATCCTTGAATAACAAACAAATGTTCATCAGGAAATTTCTCATTTATTTTTTCTTCAGTAATAACATCATTCTTAATTCTAGATAAATGATCAGCAATTTGGTTGTTCGTTCCTTTTCTATCCACTATTTGAAAATCAAATTCTTGTAGAAGTAAAACCCATCTTATTAGTCTAGGTTTAGCATCTTTTTTCAACATTAAATTTTTAATAGCGAAATGATCAGTGAATTATGCATTTGGTACCAAGAAGATAAGGTCTAAATTTATCAAAGGCATATACTATAACTAAAAGCTCTTTCTCAGTAGTAGTGTAATTTCTTTAAGTTTCAGTAAGAGTTTTACTAGCATAATATATAACTTTAAAAACTTTCTCATATTTTTGTCCCAATACAGCTCCAATTGCAAAATCACTTGCATCGTACATTAATTCAAAAGGTTTATTCCAATTAGGTGCAATAATTATAGGTGCAGTTATTAATTTTTCTTTTAAAATATTGAGAACATTACCACAGTCTTCATTAAATTCAAATTTAGCTTCTTTTTCCAATAAATGACAAAGAGGTTTAGCAATTTTAGAAAAATCCTTTATATATCTTCTATAAAATCCAACATGACCTAGAAAACTTCTCACATCAGTAACAGTAGTAGGGGGTTGCAGTTCAACAATAATTTTTACTTTTGCTTGATCAACTTCCATCCCTTTTTGTGAAAATTTGTGACCAAGTACAATGCCTTCTGTGACCATAAATTGACATTTTTCCCAGTTAAGAACTAAATTTGTTTCTTTACATCTTTTCAGAACTTTGGAAATATTTTCCAAACAAGATTCAAAAGAAGTTCCAAACACTGAAAAATCGTCCATGAATACTTCAATTCCTTCATCAATCAAATCACAAAATATTGACATCATACATCTTTGAAAAGTTGCAGGTGCATTACATAAACCAAAAGGCATTCTTCTAAAGGCAAATGTTCCATAAGGACTTGTAAATGTTGTTTTCTCTTGGTCCTCAGTAGCAATAAGTAATTGATGATAACCAAAATATCCATCCAGAAAACGAAAATATGAGTGTCCGACTAATTTGTCAAGCATTTGATCCAAGACAGGTAAAGGAAAATGATCCTTTCTAGTGGCGTCATTTAACTTCGGATAATCAATGCAAATTCGCCATCCGAGTAACTTGTCTTGTAGGAATTAGTTCATTTTTATCATTGACGAGTGACGATTACTCCTCCTTTCTTCGAACACAATGAATAGGACTTACCCATTGGCTATTCGAAATAGGATAAATAATTCCAGACATCTAACCATTTTAAAATTTCTTTTTTAACAACCTCTTTCATGATAGGATTTAATCTTCTTTGCGGTTCAATAGTAGGTTTAAAATTTTCTTCCATTAAAATTCTATGCATACAAATGGAAGGGCTTATTCCTTTTATATCAGCAATAGTCCAACCAAAATCTTTCTTATAATTCTTTAACACTCCTATTAATTTTTCTTCTTGATCTAAACTTAGATCAGAATAAATAATAACTGGTAAAGTTAATCAATTTCCAAGAAATCCATACTTTAAATGTGAAGGTAACATTTTTAATTCCAGTTTAGGGACTTTTTTAATTGAGGGTAAAAGTATATCATTTTGAGTTATGTCTAAAGTTTCCCAGTTATCTTTAACATAATGAGTTTATTTAAATAATTCTTCTTCTTTTAGTTCTTCATTTTCATCAGTTAAAAATTCAATTTCTTCTTCAGGAATGATTTTACATTTTTCTCCATAGTGTTTTTCAATTATAAAATCAAAAATATTCATTCGATAGCATTTTTCTTTGTCAGGGTACTTCATTAATTTAAGAACATTGAATTTAATCTCTTAATCATTAACTCTCATAGTTAATTCTCCTTTTTGCACATCAATCATAGCTCATCCGGTAACTAGAAAAGGTCTCCCTAAAATAAATGGTATTTCTTTATCTTCTTCCATATCAAGTACAATGAAATCCACAGGGAAGATAAATTTATCTACTTTAACAAGTACATCCTCTATAACTCCTTTAGGGTAAGTGATAGATCTATCAGCTAACCGAAGGGTTACAGTGGTGGGAGTAATCTCTCCTAAATTCAACCTTTGATAAATAGAAAATGGCATGAGATTAATACTTGATCCTAAATCACATAAAGCTTTTCCACAAAATTTTTCTCCAATAGCACAAGTTATAGTAAAACTTCCAGGATCTTTAAGTTTCTGAGGTAATTTCTTTTGAATTATTGCACTACATTTTTCACTTAATGCAACCGTTTCAAAGGCTTCAAATTTTCGTTTCTTACTTAATATATCCTTCATAAATTTTGCATATGTTGGCATCTGTTCCAAAGCTTCAGTAAAAGGTATGTTTATAGTAAGTTTCTTAAAAATTTCAAAGAACTTAGAAAATTGAAGATCAAGCCTCTGCTATTTTAATCTTTGAGGAAAAGGTGGTGGTGGTTTTTCAACTTCCACATTAATAGAAATATTAGTTTGATCTTGATTAGGAGAAGGAGTTTCTTTAGGTTTTTCAATCTCTTCAACCTCAATCTCTTTTTCAATTTCATTCTGCATTCTTTCTTTTAATTCCTTTCCACTTCTAAGTTGTACAGCTTTAACATGTTCATGTTCTTTTCTAGTTTCTTTTGGCTTAATTTCAACATTACTAGGAAGTGTTCTTGGAGGTCTGTAAGTAATTAAATTAGCGATTTGTCCCATGTGATTCTCAATATTACGAATAGCAGTATTTTGATTTTGTAATTGATTACTCATTTGTAAAATTAATTCTTCTATTGATAACTTTTTTTGTTGATTATTAAATCCAGGTGGTTTATAATTTGAATTTTTTTGATTATTCCAATTTCTAGTTGGATGGGATTGATTATTACCCCATTTTTGTTGTTGATTATTCCAGTTAAAATTAGGGTGATTTTTCCATCCAGGATTATAATAATTTGAATACGGATTATTTTTACTAGCAATAGCTTGTAAAGTTTCTATAGTTTGAGAATCTTCAATATTAGATGAGTTGTTATGTGATATGTTGATGGCAAAATTATCTAATTTCCTAGATATTGCAGCTACTTGTGAAGCTAAGATAGAAAATGCTTCGTTGTCTTGAATACTTGACATTCTTTTAGGATTAATCCTATCAGAAGGCAATTGAAAATTATTGTTAGCCATTTCTTCAATTAAAGTATAAGCTTCTTCAAATGATTTAGACATTAAAGAACCTCCAGCAGCAGCATCAACAATTGATTTTAGTGATCCAATAAAACCATTATAAAATTTTTGAATAATTAACCAATCAGGTAAAGCATGATGAGGACATTTTCTTAATAGTTCTTTAAATCTTTCCCAAGTTTCATAAATTGTCTCCTCGTCAAATTTACTAAATGAAGTAATATCATTTCTTAATTTAGCAGTTTTAGAAGGAGAAAAATATTTAGCAAGGAATTTTTGTGCCATTTTAGCCCATGTTTTAATATAACCTGTTGCTAATGAGTTCAACCACATCTTTGCTTTATCTCTTAAAGAAAAAGGAAAGAGTCTAAGTCTAATAAAATCATCAGAAACATTGTTATATTTAAAGGTAGCACAAAGTTCTAAAAAACCAGCAAGGTGTAAATTTGGATCCTCATTTGGTGTTCCTCCAAATTGATTATTTTGAACCATTTGAATGATAGATGGTTTAAGCTCAAAAGAATTAGCATCTACTGTAGGTATTTGAATACTACTATGAATTTCATCAACTGTAGGGTTAGCATAATCCCTTAATGGTTTGTAAACATTTTGTTCATTAATTTCGATTGGATTTTGTAAATTGTTATGTAAATTAGCCATCTCTTGGATTTTTTGAGTTTGTTTTCCTTTTTTAATTCATTTAACAGTTCTTTCTAATTCAGAATCTAAATGTAATAATCCTTCAAATCCAGCACTACGCATAAAAAGTAAATTAGCAAGAAATAAAATCTCTACTTATTAGTAAAATTTTTTTTATATATATTTTTTTATTATTTTTTTTGGTATTTTATATTTTTGACAATAAAAGAAAATGAATAAAATAAAATAAAAATATTTAAAATCTAAAAATTTGCCTCCGCTCCTCCCCGACAACGGTGCCAAAAACTTGACCCATGCTAAATATATGCGTACTAAAAGTTCAATCCCGGCAACAACGCCAAAAACTTGACCCGCAATCCGCTGATGACAAATATAATAATTAATGCTTTCAAATATATGTAATAGATAATAATAGCGGCTAGTGTATATAAATATAATTTTATCGAAAATATTTTACACACTAGGTGTACTACGCAAGTATACGTATCGTATCAAGTAATATAGGGCTTTGAAACAAAGACCTCAATATCTATCCCACTAGGAGTGAGTTATGGATTTTTAAATATTTTAATTTTATTTTTAAGTATTTCTTTTATAGTTATAAATTTGATATTTTTAATTTACTAGATGCAATAATAAAGCAGTAATGAAATGATTAATGTAAATAGCAATAAAAAACAACTTTCTTCCTTTCAATTAATCCTAGATTTTCTAAGATAATGATAATATTCGTGGAGAATATAAATTTATGGTATTGTGCCAAATAGAAGCATTCATTTCTTTACCCTTTGATCCAGGTGCAAAGAACATTGGCTAGCTTATAGATCAGGTCCAGATGTATTGTTAGTAGAATGGGTTAATCTAGGCTCACACTACTAGATGTCTAAGGGTGGCTATGGTCGGCCCTACTAGTGACCCTTTCCTTCTCTATAAACCAAATCACAAGAATTTAGTCTGTCACTCTAAAAATTTATCAATTCTACACCCATTATATAATATTTTCCTATTTATTTGCACTTCACCTTGAATAACCCGCACAAGGCCTTCGAATACCCAATGATTCATGTGATATCTACTAGTTAAGAATTCATCTCTTTTTAGGTATCAAAACTCTTAAACAGATTTTAACAATTAAAATCACCAATTTAAATAGTAAATTAAGATCCGGTATTAATATCATCACAATATTTTAAAATATAAATAGTTTTTAATTCTCCAACGAATTTTATATTATCTTATTTATCTTTTCATAATTAAAAGGAGAAAGTAAACTAACTACTCAGAACACATTGAATTTAAACAACAAAACATGATAATAAAACTTTGAATAAAATTAAAAATACTTATCTCAAGTGTTTCTCCTACTGAACCTCTGAATTCTTCTGACTCCAAAGCAAATAAACTTCAAAAGCACCAACTCTTTAAACTTTCAATACAAACTCTAAATAAAATAACTAACTAATTTATGAAAGATAGTAAAATGTGGCCCTAAAGTATCTCTCTAATTCTCTCTCTAGATGGGGATCTAGATAGGGGGGCCATTTTTTCTGAAGGAGTACCCTCCTATTTATAGGCATCAAGGGTTGCCTCAAGGCATCTCTTCAAAATGAGTCCACATTCAATGAATCTTCTAGAAGGTGTGTCTGGCGCCTAGGCACCAGATTCTGCGTCCAGTTCTTCGTACCTCTTCACTTTGAATCACACCTCTTCGCGATTAAAACCGTTTCCAAGTGTCCAAATACATTGTATCACATGTCCTATAAACCAGGAACAACTGCCAGTCTTCTAGAAGGTCCAATAACCACTAACACCATCAAAATAACCGTGCAAAAGTTGTCAAAAATCTTAACAGATCCTGTATCGACCTGGCGCTTAGGCGCCGGATTCTGGCGCCTAGGCGCCAGACCAATAATTTTGAAAATTTTGCATTTTGGCTCCATTTTTGCTCCTTTTTGCTCATTTTTCACTTTTTTTTCCTTCTATATCCAAAAACACAAAAATACCTTTCATTAAAGCATAATATCCTTAAAATTTTGATAAAAATCAAGGCATAAAAATGTGTATTTTTTCATGGATCAAAGTTCTGCAAACAAGTCAAAGGCAACTCCTGTGAGACTATTAACAAATTGACGAAATAAAAGAGTGTCACTTCCTCCCGTGTTGCAGCAACTCGCTCTGATGTGTACAAGATGTTGATGACAATTACCAGTCCCATCAAACATTTGAAGAGAGGAGGAACAAAACTTTTGGGGTATTGGATAGAATCAAATTCATCTAGATAAGTTCTACCCTTTAGAATTAATGATCCAGCCTTTACCTGAGCCATTGTTTCTTTTATCATTTGTTCTACCAATTGTGTGTTTTCTTTTTCTGGAATTCCACTTTAGGAGGAATCCTTTTTTTAGTACATTCTTCAATTTCTATTGGCTTTCTTCTGTCCTTTAGAATGTGTATTACCTCTGGCCTAATAATTTCAATGACAGACAATGGATTCGTTGGTGGATTTTGTAAAGCTGCCGCCAATTCTTCCATTTTTTGTTCGAGACCATTAATTTGTACATCCCATGTCGGATAGCCTCTCGTAATTCTTCTGTCATATTTTCTTCATTTAATTCTCGTGCTAAAGAGGTAGATTGCATTTCTACCATGTTTATTTCAGCGAGCTCCTTATTTGGACTATTTGAAGAATATTTCTTTCTCCATATTGAGAATTGTTTAATATCAATTTTCAACTTTTTCAATCTTTCCTCGTATGACTTTATAGGACATTATTCACAAGTTCTTTCTTGAGAACTGCCTACAGGGGCACTAATAATGTCTTAGATTCCTTCCGATGATTCTCGTTTCCATACATTATTTTTAAGTATATGGCGAGATATCCTGGGAAGTATATCATCATGTTGTGAGTAAGAACAATCTCCGCTTTGTAACATTCAGACCAGAGCCTTCATTTTAGCAGATATGTCTTCAACTACTGATATTAATTTATTATGTTTGGTCCTATCCTTTGTGACGGTTACATCTTTCACTCTTGGCCTCAGACGTAATTTCACTCGTACCCGAGTACAATGACTGTGAATGGGAATCGTTGATCCTTTTCTTGATAGGTAGGATCTTCAATTGCAAGAATTTTTCTTTTAATTTTTGTGGAGACTACACACCCATTTTATCTAATAGTTGAGAAATTGAACATCTATCTTTCCATGCTAATCTTTTAAACACAGAATATATGGTGTGAATTGATGGAGAATTTAAAAGTTTTATCCTCATTTTCGACAGGTATTGGAAAATATCAGTTTTTTTTTTGAAAAAGAAGGGTTCCCAAAAACACTTAGTTCAAATTCAGATGTCTCAAAATTGTCATTTTCATTCCAATTTTTTGTTATTTGAAGAGAACAAGTTTTATTTCTGCATTGGGAATGAGTTTTTGGAACATTTTTGGAATAAGATCCAAATTCATATATGGATAGTGGTAGAAGATCTCTTTCTCGATCAATAAAAATTTTCTTTCCCTTTCTATCAATTTGTTCTTCCATTTCCTCAAAAGTATATTGTTATACAGGAATGTCTTGAGGTAAGTCTTCTGTAAAGTGAAGAAAATCTTCATAAGGTTCCAAATTGAATTCTTCAAAGGATTGTATATCAGTTTGATATGGATTATTTAGTGCAAATTTAGTTTCATTAAATAATCCAAAATCATTCTGATTAAAGAAATCATCTTCATCAATTGGTATATTAAGATCTTGAAAGTAAGAAAAGATTGAATCTGGGGATTCCATTGAAACTTTTCTGAAAATTCAAGTAGAATAAAATTTCATGGACTTATTTATAAACCAGGAATTTATCTTTTGATTTTATCTTATCTCGTCGTTATGAAATGTTAAGAAATAAATCTTCAAAGAGTTAGATTTTGAAAAGATGTGGTCTTATATGTTAAAGGACGAAACATCTTTTGAAAACAAGTGATTTAACAAGAGATGAGAAGAAAGACTTTCCCCCCAGCAGTGTCGCCAATAAAATCTTTTGGTGGCATCCAGAGTTGTGGGATCCCGGCTTGTCGCCGACCCATTTCCACCGAGATTCTCCCATGTCAATGTCAGGTGTGAAATGTCGATGTCGTTGTTTGGGGGAGTCGCCACTCTTTTTATTTATCATACTGCTCTTATCTTCAAGAGATCTTATTTCTTCAGATCATTTAAAAGATCTTCAGATGTTATGAAATTTGAATAAAATAAGGGCTGATAAAATAGAAAATAGTAGAATGAGAAATGGCAGTGATAATCCATACAGAAGAGGATTCTAGAATGCCTTATTCTATAAATTTTTATATAAGGAGGATCATATGTAAAATTTTGATAACCAGATATTTCTAGTTGTGATACATATCCTGAGTTCTTAATTCTCATATAGAAGTAAGATCCTATAGTTAATTACATCTTAGACAATTAGGATTGTCTAAGAAAACACCTGATTTATGTTAACACCTGTTTTCTAAGAAATTTCAAGAATAAGGAAAGAAACGTCAATATTCAATCATAGGGGTAATATATTTCTAAGTGTTACATACTACCATAAAGGTTTAATTTTGTCAATTTCATTTGTTATGTCGATTTTATTTTTTTTTATTTTGTTGTTTTTTATTTTTTTTCTCTTGTAGTTTGTTATTTGTTTGGTGGCTATCCTAAAAGTTTAGGTTTTGTGATTATCCTAAAAGTTTAGGTTTTGTTTTGTTTTTGGACTTGACTATGACATTTTAATTTTGTTTTTGTCAATTTTTATTTGTTAGTCTCGTCTTCAGAATGTCAACCTACAAAACAAAGTTATCACATCCTAATAACATGTAAAATAAATCTAAAGCGGAACTTATCTTTAGCCAGCAAGAAAACAGTGTTAGAGTGATTTTACAAAATGAATAATGTTGATTTTATTTCTTAAATTGTTGATTTAGTTTATTTTTAGACAACCCGGACATGGGTATGAATTAAATCTTAAAGTCTAACTTTAGTTGGACTTTTTAGATTCAATGTATTTGGAATCCATAAGCATTAAGTCTAACATAGATTAGACTTAATGTTGAGTGAAGTCTAATATAAATTAGACTTTGAGATTCTAGATTCGATGTCATTTGAATCTAGAGATATTTAATTTTTAATATGAATTAGACTTGTTATTTAGATAAAATCCAACATAAGTTATTTTAGATTCAATTTTGCTTGAATCTAAAAATTGGGTTGAGTTTAGATACAATATAGGTTGAACCTAAAGATCTTTAGGTGTATTGGACCTAAGTAGGATTTGAATTAGGTTCAATGTGGTTAAAACTAATTTAAGTTTGGATCAGGTTCCATGTATGTTGAACCTAAGTTAAGTTTGGATTAGGCTTAAGTTAGGTTGAACTAATTTTGGTTTGAGTTACGTTCAATATAGATTGAACCTAAGTTTAGATTAGGTTTATTGTAGGTCAAATCTAATTTAAGTTTGGATCAGGTTCAATTTAGGTTGAACCTGAGATAAGTTCTAGTCAAGTTCAGGTGGAGTTAAAATTAAGTTTGGCTTAAGTTAAGTTCAATGTAGATTGAATCTAAGTTAAATTTGAGTTAGGTTCGATGTCGGTGGAACCTAAGTTATGTTTGAGTTAGGTTCGATGTAGGTCGAACCTAAGTTAAGTTTGAATTAGGTCTAATGTAGGTCGAACTTAAATGATTTAAGTTCAATTTTGATACAAGTTAGGTTGGACTTATGTTTAGATTAAGGTTAGGTTAAATGTATGTTGAACCTAAAAGGTTTAAGTTTGAATTAAAGTTGAAGTTGGGTTGAACCTAAGTATAAGTTAAAGTTAGGTTCAATGTATGTTGAACCGAAATGGTTTAGGTTTTACTTAGGTTCAAGTTGGGTTTAACCTAAGTATAAGTTAAAGTTAGGTTCAATGTATGTTGAACCTAAAAGGTTTAAGTTTGAATTAGGTTCAAGTTGGGTTGAACCTAACTATAGGTTAAAGTTAGGTTTAATGTATGTTGAACCTAGATGGTTTAAGTTTGACTTAGGTTCAAGTTGGGTTGAACCTAAGTATAGGTTAAGGTTAGGTTCATTGTATGTTGAACCTAAAAGGTTTAAGTTTGACTTAGGTTTGAGTTGAGTTGAACCTAAGTATAGGTTAAGGTTTGTTAAACCTAATTTTAGTAAGATTTAGTTGATTATTTAGACCTAATTATGGTACAATTTAGTTAGGTTAATGTTAATTAAACCTATTTTAGGTGAGTTTTAATTGATTAATTAGACTTAATTGTAGTTAAGGTTAATTAAACCTAATTTGGGTAAGGTTTAATTGATTAAATAGGCTTAATTGTGGTTATGTATAATTAGGTTAAAGTCTAAACTGCATTTGGGTATTGTTTAATTGATTAATTAGACTTAATTGTGGTTAAGTCTAATTAGGTTAAGCTCAATTAGGCCTCATTTGGGTGAGGTTTAGTTGATTAGTTGGACTTAATTGTTGTTAATTCTAATTAGGTAATTTGGGTGAGGTTTAATTGATTAATTAGACTTAATTGTGGTTAACTCTAATTACGTTAAGTTTAATTAAACCTAAATTGGGTGAGGTTTAATTGATAAATTAGACTTAATTGTGATTATGTCTAATTAGGTTAAGGTTAATTAAACCTAATTTGGGTAAGATTTAACTGATTAATTAGACTTAATTTTGGTTAAGTCTAATTGGTTAAGGTTAATTAAACCTTATTTAGGTAAGGTTTAATTGATTAATTAGACTTAATTGTTGTTAAGTCTAATTAGGTTATGGTTAATTAAATCTCATTTGGGTGAGGTTTAATTGATTAATTAGACTTAATTATGGTTAAGTCTAATTATGTTAATGTTTATCAAACCTCATTTGGGTGAGGTTTAATTGATTAATTAGACTTAATTGTGGTTAAGTCTAATTAGGTTAAGTTTTATTAAACCTCATTTGGGTAAGGTTTAATTGATTAATTAGACTTAATTGTGGTTAAGTCTAATTAGTTTAAGGATAATTAAATCTCATTTAGGTAAGGTTTAATTGATTAATTAGACTTAATCGTGGTTAATTTTAATTAGGTTAATGTTAATTAAACCTCATTTGTGTGAGGTTTAATTGATTACTTAGACTCAATTGTGGTGAAGTCTAATTAGGTTAATGTTTATTAAACCTCATTTGGGTGGGGTTTTATTAATTAATTTGACTTAATTGTAGTTAAGTTTAATTAGCTTAAGGGTAATTAAACCTAGTTTGAGTGAGGTTTAATTGATTAAATAGACTTAATTTTGGTTAAGTCAAATAAGGTTAAGGTTAATTAAACCTAATTTATGTAAGGTTTAATTGATTAATTAGACTTAATTGTGGTTAAGTCTAATTAGGTTAAGGTTAATTAATCCTAATTTGGGTAAGGTTTAATTGATTAGTTAGACTTAATTGTTGTTAGGTCTAATTAGGTTAAGGTTAATTAAACCTCATTTGTGTGAGGTTTAATTGATTAATTAGACTTTATTGTGGCTAAGTCTAATTAGGTTAAAGTTAATTAAACCTAATTTGGGTGAGGTTTAATTGAGTAATTAGACTTAATTGTAGTTAAGTTTAATTAGGTTAAGGCTAATTAAACCTCATTTGGGTATGATTTAATTGATTTATTAGACTTAATTATAGTTAAGTCTAATTAGGTAATGATACTCTTGATATTCCATATCTTGTAAAAATATTTTTCATCAAAAATTTTGAAACACTTCGAACGTCATTTGGGTAAAGCTCTGGCTTCAATCCCTTACGATGCATAATCAACAACAACCAATATATATATATATATATATATATACATATTCCCAAATGAAGGAATAAATGATCTCATAAAATATAGTCCCCAAATATCAAAGATTTCAACTTGCAATGTAAAATTTAGAGGCATTTCAGTTATTCTAGAAATATTTACTACTAAATGTATGATATCAATTACTTATTTTTATATCTATGAACATCCCTAAAAAGAGTAGGCTAATAGAATCTAGATTGTAAAATTTTATGTGCAGTTTTTCAGTTCCAAAATGTCCCCAAAATTCAGAATCATGGCCTCTCTGAATAATTGGTTCAATTTCTTTATAGGACAACATCTCCTAATAACTAGATCCTTGCAAAATTTTGAATTTATAAATTATATTTAATTTTTAATTAATTAAATACTCTCTAGAGTAATTTAATTAATAAAAATTAATTATAATTCCAAAAATAATGAAATTTCCAAGGATCATTCTTCTCATCATTAAAAAAGTTCTTTGATTTTTCTAAGTATAGGGAAGTCTTTAATGAGAGATATCTAATTTTCACCTAACATCATGATTATTTTCTAAAATAATTATAAAAATCAGTAAGTTGGAAAATAAAATTGAAAGATGGATCGTAATTTTAGGGTGATGATTTTAAACCTTAAACTAACATTTCCTAACATCTGAAAATTTAAAATGACATTTTAAACTTTTAGGGCAAAATATGTAAAATTAGAAAACTTTAAATTGAACCCTAAAATATATATATGTATCTCTCATAAAAGAAATAAATTAGGATTAATTATATCTTAAAAAACAACTTTAAATCCCTTTAAACTTAATATAAATTTGTAAGACTTAATTAGGTTAGGTTTAAAAATAACTTGAACCTTTAAATATTCTAATTAAAATTAACCTTATTAAACCTTAATTAAATTAGGTTTAATAAACCCTAATTAGGTCTAATACACTAATTAGACTTAATTAAACCAAGATAGGCTTTGCTCACATTAAGTTTAACTTAACAAACCCTTATTAGGTCTAAGGCACCATTTAGACCTAATTAAACCAAATTAGACCTTTAGCACAGTTGGTTTAACTTAACAAAGCCTTGTTAGGCCTAAGGCACCATTTAGACCTAATTAAACCAAGTTAGACCTTAATCATTTTAGGTTTAACTTAACAAACCCTAATTAAATCTAAGACATTAATTTGACTTAATTAAACCAATTTAACCTTAATCACATTAGGTTTAACTTAATAAATCTTAATTAGGTCTAAGAGACCCTTCAGACCTAATTAAATCAAGTTATGCCTTAACCACATTAGGCTTAACAACACAAACCCTAATTAGGTTTAAGATATCAATTAGACCTAATTCTTAATTAAGCCTTAACCATAATAGGCTTAACACCATAAACCCTAATTAAGTCTAACCCGTAATTAGACCTAATTAATTCAATTAAACCTTACTAAATTAGGTTTAATTGATCATAAACCCTAATTAGACCTAGCCCTAATTAGGTCTAATTAATCGAATTAAACCTTACCTAAATTAGGTTTAATTAATCCTAAACCCTAAATAGACCTAACCCTAATTAGGTTTAATTAATCCAATTAAACCTTACCGAAATTAGGTTTAATTAATCCTAAACCCTAATTAAACCTAACCCTAATTAGGTCTAATTAATCCAATTAAATGTTACCTAAATTAGGTTTAATTAATCCCAAATCCTAATTAGTCCTAACCCCATATAGGTCTAATTAATCCATTTAAACCTTACCTAAATTAGATTTAATTAATCCCAAATCCTAATTAGACCTAACCCTAATTAAGTCTTACCAATCGAATTAAACCTTACCTAAATTAGGTTTAATTAATCCTAAACCCTAATTAGACCTAATCCTAATAAGGTCTATATAATACAATTAAACCTTACTTAAATTAGGTTTAATTAATCTTAAACCCTAATTAGACCTAACTCTAATTAGGTCCAATTAAACCAATTAAACTTACCTAAATTAGGTTTAATTAATCATAAACCCTTATCTAAATTAGGTTTAATTAATCCTAAATCCAAATCAAGTCTAATTAATCAAATAAAGCTGACCCAAATTAGGTTTAATTAACCTTAATCTAATTAGACTTCACCACAATTAAGTCTGATTAATAATTAAACCTTATTCAACTTAAGTTTAATTAACCTTAATCTAATTAGACTTAACCCTAATCAAGTCTGATTAATCAATTAAACCTTGCTGAAATTAAGTTTAATTAACATTAAACTAATTAGAATTAACCACAATTAAGTCTGATTAATCAATTAAACCTTACCCAAATTAGGTTTAATTAACCCTAATTAAGTCTGATTAATCAATTAAACCTTATCCAAATTAGGTTTAATCAACCTTAATCTAATTAGACTTAACCACAATTAAGTCTGATTAATTAATTAAACCTTACTTAAACTAGGTTTAATTAACCTTAACCTATTTAGACTTAACCACAATTAAGTTTAATTAATCAATTAAACCTTATCCAAGTTAGGTTTAACTAACCTTAACCTATAGTTTGGTTCAACCAAACTTGAATCTAAGTCAAACTAAACCTTTTAGGTTCAACATACATTGAACCTAACCTTAACCTATACTTATGTTCAACCCATATTGAATTTAAGTATCTAACTTAGGTTCAACCTAACCTAAACCCAAGTTAACCAAAACTGAAGTTCAACCCATATTGAACTTAAAATTATATCAAACTTAAATTCAACTCATATTGACTTAAGTTCAACTCATATTGAACTTAAGTCAAAATCCTTCACTTAGATTCAAACTATATTGAACCTAAATCAAACCTTTAACTTAGGATCAGCCCAAAGTTGAACTTAAGTCAAAATCCTTAACATTGGTTCAAACCACATTGAACCTAAATCAAACCTTAATTAAGATCAACCCAAAGTTAAACTTAAGTCAAAACCCTTAACTTAGGTTCAAACCACATTGAACTTAAACCAAACCTTGAACTTAAGATCAACCCAAAGTTGAACATAAGTCAATATCCTAAACTTAGGATCCAAACCAAATTGAACCTAAAACAAACCTTTAACATAAGATCAACCCAAAGTTAAACTTAAGTCAAAATCTTTAACCTTAGGTTTAAATCACATTGAACTTAAACCAAACTTTTAAACTCAATCCTTAACTTAGGATTCAATCCACATTGAACCTAGTATCAACTCAAAGTTCAACATATATCAATCTAAATTGAATCAAATCAAAGCAAATCTTTAGGCCCAGCTGACATCGAGACCTAAAACCCTAAGTCTAACTTACATTAGGCTTAATTAAATTTCTTGAGGACTTACCAACATTAGAGTCGTGGCATCCGGAGCCGCCCGAGATTTTCTTGATGTAGATGTCGTTGTCACTGTTTGAAGTCACCACTCTATTTATCTATCATATTTCCCTAGTATTCAAAAGATCTTATTTCTTTGGATCATGTAGATGATCCTAGATAATAAGAAATTTGAAGAAAAAAAAGGGCTGATAAAATAGAAAACTGTAGAATAAAAATGTCAGTGATAATCCTAATAAAAGGAAATTCTAGAATGCCTTATTCTAGAAATTTTATATAAGGAGATTCACATGTAGGATTTTGATAACTAGAGATTTCTAGGTGTGATAACTTTTTTGAGTTCTTACATCTCCGATAGGAGCAAGCTCCTATAGTTAATTACATCTTTAACAATTAAGATTGTCTAAGAAAACTTCTGATTAATGTTAACAACTTTTTTTCTAAGAAATGTTGATATTTAATCCTATGGGTAATATGTTCCTAAGTGTCATGTACTACCCTAAAGGTTTAATTTTGTCAATGTTATTTATTTATGTCAGTTTTTGTTTTGTTATTTATCATTTTTCTGTCGTTTTGTCTTGTAGTTTGTTATTTATTTTGTGGCTATCCTAAATGTTTAGGTTTTATGTCTATATTAAAAGTTTTCATTTGGCTGTCTGTCTTGATTATGTCATTTTGGTTTTGTCATTTATGTCATTTTTAATTTGTTTTGTTATTTGTTCCGTCTCCAGAATGTCTCCCTACAAAACAAGGTTAACACTTCCTAATAACATGTAATGTAAATCTAAAGCGGAACTTGTCTTCAACCTGTAAGAAAATAATGTCAGATTGATTCTTATGAAAGAATTAATGTCATTATTATTTCTTTAACTTAGTTGTTTTTATTTCATAAGGATTTGGATTTAATGTCTTTTAAAGTTTGTTTCATTTGAATTTAATATTTATAAATTTTATTTTAAGAATGTCATTTGAATTCTTTAATTTCAATGTTGTTTGAGTCTAGGAGTTTTAAATCTAATGTATATTAGACTTAACTATAATCTAACATAAGTTAGACTTCTAGATTTAATGTCATTTGAATCTGAAGTCATTTGGTTAAGTCTGACTAGACTTAAAATAAGGTTTTAGATTCAGTTTTGATTGAATCTAAAAATTTTTATGTTTAAATCTTAGATTCAATGTCATTTAAGTTAGAAGATATTGAGTATAGATTTAACTTAAGCATATTGGACCTAAGTAAGATTTGAATTAGATTCAATGTAGGTTGAATCTAATTTAAGTTTGGATCAAGTTCAATGTAGGTTGAACTTGAGTTAAGTTTGGATTAGGTTCAAAGTAGATTGAACTTTAAGTTGGGTTTGATCTAAATTTGGATCCAAATTGGGTTGAACCTAAGTACAGGTTAAGATTAGCTTCAATGTATGTTGAACCTTAGATGTTTAAGTTTGACTCAGGTTCAAGTTGGGTTGAACCTAAGTTTTGACTTAAGTTCAATTTTGGTAGAGTCTAAGTTTTAGTTAACTTTGGTTTAATTTAGGTTAAACCTATGTTAGAAGTTGATTTAGGTTCAATATGGGTTGAACCTAAGGTTTGGTTAATTTGGGTTCAAGTAAGGTTGAACCTAAGTTAGAAGTTGATTTAGGTTCAATATGAGTTGAACCTAAGGTTTGGTTAACTTGGGTTCAAGTTAGGTTGAACCTAAGTTAGAAGTTGATTTAGGTTCAATATGGGTTGAACCTAAGGCTTGGTTAACTTGGGTTCAACTTAGTTTGAACCTAAGTTAGAGGTTTTGACTTAAGTTCAATATGGTTTGAACTTAAGTTTAGATTAACTTAGGTTCAAGTTTGATTAAGCCTAAGTTAGAGGTTTTGACTTAAGTTCAATAGGAGTTGAAGTTAAGTTTTGGTTAGAGTTAGGCTTAATGTTTATTGAACCTAAAATGTTTTAAGTTTGATTTAGGTTCAGGTTAGGTTGAACCTAAATATAAGGTTAGGTTCAATGTATGTTGAACCTAAAAGATTTAAGTTTGACTTAGGTTCAAGTTGGGTTGAACCTAAGTATAAGATTAGGTTCAATGTATGTTGAACCTAAAAGGTTTGACTTAGGTTCAAGTTGGATTGAACTTAAGCATAAGTTATGGTTAGGTTCAATATAGGTTGAACCTAAGTTGGGTTTGAATTAGGTTTAATGTAGATTAAACCTGAGTTAAGTTTGGGTTAGGTCCAGTGAAGGTTGAACCTAAATTGGATTTGAGTTAGGTCCAATGTAAGTTAAACCTAAGTTTGGTTTGATTGACTAGGGTTTAAGTTATGGTTTGGATTTGTGATAGACTTAATTAGGGTTTAGGATTACTTAAGCCAAAGGTAAGTAAGGCTTAAAGGTTAATTAATTATAATTAGGGTTACACTTAAATAAGATTTAAGATTATTTAAGCCTAATGTAAGTAAGGGTTAAAGGTTAATTAAGTCTAATTAGGGTTAGGCTTAATTAGGATTTAAGATTGTTTAAGCCTAATGTAAGTAAGGCTTAAAGGTTAATCAAGTCTAATTAAGGTTAGACTTAAATTAGAATTTAAGTTTGTTTAAGCCTAATGTAAGTTAGGCTTAAAGGTTAATAAAGTCTACTTAGGGTTAGACTTAATTAGGATTTAAGGTTGTTTAAGCCAAATGTAAGTAAGGCTTAAAGGTTAATTAAGTCTAATTAGGATTAGACTTAATTATGATTTAAGGTTGTTTAAGCCAAATGTAAGTAATGATTAAAGTTTAATTAAGTCTAATTAGGGTTAAACTTAATTATGATTTAAGATTGTTTAAGCCTAATGTAAGTAAGGCTTAAATGTTAATTAAGTTTAATTATAATTAGACTTAATTAAGATTTAAGGTTGATTAAGCCTAATGTAAGTAAGGCTTAAAGGTTAATTAAGTCTAATTAGGGTTAGACTTAATTAGGATTTTGTTAAACTTTATATAATTAGGATCTAACTTGTTTTAATTAGGTCTAATTGGTGTCTTAGACCTAATAGGGGCTTATTAAGTTAAACCTAATGTAGTTAAGGTATAACTTGGTTGTCTATTTAATTTCTTAGACCCAATTGGGTTTTATTATGTTAAACCTAATGTGGCTAAGGTCTAACTTGATTTAATTAGGTCTAATTAGTGTCTTAGATCTAATTTGGGTTATTAAGTTAAACCTAATGTGATTAAGGTATAATTCGGTTTAATTAGGTCTAATTGATGTCTTAGACCAGATTAGGGTTTATTAAGTTAGACTTAATGTGGTTAAGGTCTAACTTGGTTTAATTAGGTCTAATTGATGTCTTAGACCTAATTGGGGTTTATTAAGTTAAACCTAATGTGGTTAAGGTCTAACTTGGTTTAATTAAGTTTAATTGATGTCTTGAACCTAATTTAATTAAGGTTTAATAAGATTATTTTTTAATTAGGATTTTTATGGGTTTAAGTTATTTTTAAACCTAACCTAATTAAGACTTAAGGGTTTTCTTTTATGTTTAAAATGGTTTAAACTTAGATATCTTGATTATATCTTTCATGAAATGCATAATTTTTTTTTGAGGATTTTCCTAGGATTTAATTTTTAATTTTCAATTCTTATAAATTTTACCCTAAAAATCAATAATGTCATTTAAAATTTTGATGAGTTATAAAATGTCATTTTTAAGATTTAAATTCATCACCCGAAAGTTTTTGAGGATTTCCAAATTTATTTTTTTAATTTCCAATTGATATAATTATTTTTGAAAATAATCATAATATAGTGTTGAAAATTGTATATTGCATCCTAGAAACTTCCTCTAGACTTGGAAAAATCATAGAATGTTCTTAAGGATGAAAGGATCATTCTGTGGTAATTTCATAATATTTGGACTTAAAATTATTTTTTAATAATTAAAATACTCCATAGAGTATTTAATTAATTAAAAATTAAATATAACTCCTTAATTCATGATTTCATTTCCACATTATCCCTCTCATTATTCTGAATCCTGGGGTATTTATGTTTTATTTTTATGATTTTTGGATGTCAAATTTTGATATTTGAAGTTTTTAAGCTTATTCATGATATAAATAAGTCCTAATTAACATAAAAGTATCGCGTGTCCTCGATTATATCGAAATGCGGCTGATCAGCTGTGGGCTCTCGAACAGCGGATCAAGCTAGATTAAACCAGAGCCATCCATTTCCAAAATACAGAAATGGACGACATCCATTCATCTCTTTCGCTCTGGTCTATCCCGCAAACCATCCATTTCTAGAAGCAAAATCCCATTCGATTCTTGATGGATTCGAGTGATTTTTTTTCTAGAGCTTCATTTGAAGAAGAGGAAGAAATCCATACGGTGATGATGAGGTTGTGGAATGGTTTGTTTCACAAAGTGTCAATCCCAAGATCAGTTTGAGTCTAAAGGTCCATACCTTGGTCCGCGTTGATGGAATTTTGATTGAAGTGGTTCTACAGCTTCAGCTTGACCTCAGAACAACCATTACCAACTTAATTTGAAGTTAAATCGAGCTTAGGTGTGAATTTGATCTCAATTTTTCTCGGCATTAGAGGAGGATGTTGAACAGTGGGTTAGAGCCTACGGAGAAGGCCAATTTTGATTGGGCTTGTCTTTATAGGGCTCTAGGAAGCTTCTGGAGGGGTCAATTTGAAGTTTTGAAGAACTTCATTTCAGACTTGAAATTTGTCATGTTTTCAAGTAGAGAAATTAGGTCAAACCAGTGGGCTTCATAGGTTAATTCTATGGGGGATCTATTGCTTAGGTCTTAGGGAGAAACTTTGGTGTTCAAAGTTAAATGAATTAGGTAGTGTATACGTGTCTTGTTTTGATCTCCTCTTCTTGGTCTTCTCGAGTATAGCTTATTTATAGCCATGGATGATCATGGCTGAGCTTGGGCTTTCCAAAGGGAGGTGATAACATATCCATTATGTCTTGGAGATAAGGTTTTAGCTAGGTGGAAGCTATGATTGAGCATTCCTAGGTCAATCTATGGTGAATTCACTCATGGTAAGTGTTTGATTCCATGTATTGGCTTGCCTCAATTAGTTTCTCTTTGAGGTGGATAAGACTTGATAATTTGTTAAAGTTACCTCCCCTACATGAATTCTATTGATCATTTAATAATTTAATGGAAGAATGACACCTTAGCCTCATCTTCCAACTTTGTTATGGCTTTGTCATGATGGTTTCTAACCATGGTAAGAGAGGTATTTTAAGTGATGTTCCTCCTTCATTGCATAGTCCGTGGGGTGCTTGAAGTGTCACTTGTATTGGCCGGCCTCCTCACCTTGTGAAAGTAAGTGATTCATGCTATAGATTAAGGGATGATTGACACATAATCGCTTCTTCCTTTATCTTCATGAATTTAGTCATGACGAGTGCTTTATTTGATGAAATAGATTTGGTACATGTCCATTGGGTGGGGAAGAGGTGTATGGTGACTTAAAGTGACCAAGTCAATCTTCATCCACCATGTCATTTAAGGTTTTGTGAAGGCATGACACATAAACCTTCATTTCCTTAATTTTTCAAAACTTGTTATTTATGAGCTCATCCATGATGTAAGGGTAATCTAAGCCTTTCCTCTCTTCCATTGGCTAGGGTTGGAGGTGCCTTCCACCTAAGCATCCATTTCACTTTTCATTTTAGGATGGCATGACATATATTCTTTTCCTTCATGATGGTGTCATGATTAATCTTAACCTTAGTTAAAGGTTATGATTAATGGGTATTTTATGTCATGATGAGTCTAATGGGTTATGGGTGACCCATTTATGACTCCCCATAATTTAGATTTAATTTCAAAAAATCAATCATGGGATTTTGATGTCATGTATGATGTCATAAATTTAAATTCAATTTAGGGTTATTTGGTTATAATTCCATTTCTAATTAATTTGTGATTAAAAAAATGTAGGAAATTATAATATTAACCCGTTAATGAATTTAAATAATTTTGGATGTTGGTTATTCGGTCAATTTTATCAATTTGTTTCAAAATTGGGTATTTTGACCAAACTTGACTAAAGTCGATCGTGGTTGACCATAATTGACCATGGTTGACCAATTCTAGTCTAAAGATGACCCAAGTGACTTATCCAACCATGTCATGTTAGTCATAGGGCTCATAGGTTCCATCATTATGGGTTTTGTTTCATCATGTTGACTAATTATAGGGTTTAGGTTGACCCAATGGTCAATGTGGTGACCTTTAGATTCTACATTGATCACCTTGACCAATGTTGACTTGATCAGGTTAATGTTTGACCATAATTTCAATATGGTGGTCATGGGGTTATGAATTGACCATTTTGACCAAATTTGACCATTTTGGTCAATAGTTGACCAGTTTGGTCAATATGGAGGTCATTGGATCATTGGTTGACCAGTTTGACCTAATTTGACTATTTGTGTAAGAGGTTGACCAGTTTGGTCAATGTGGTGGTTATTGGGTCATAGATTACCAGTTTGACCAAATTTGATTATTTGGGTCAAAAGTTGACTAAATTAGTTAATAGGGTTGTCATTAGGTCAATGGGTTGACCATTTTGACCTAAGTTGACCATTTGGGTAAAATGCTGACCAGTTTGGTCAATATGGTGGTCATTGGGTCATAGTTTGAACATTTTGACCTAAGTTGATCATTTGAGTCAAAAGTTGATTAGTTTGGTTAATAGTTGATCAAATCAGAGTTTGTGATTACTGATTTGATCATTTTAACATGTCATTAAAATTTTGGTTAAAAAGGCTTTATTAAGGTTTCACTCTAGACATTATGGTTTAGTAACAATTGCTAAGATTTAGGAGGTCAATTTTGGTAGACTTTCTTTTTCAAGATGATTTATAAATGATCCTCACAAAAGTGAGGTCAACATAGGGCTTAAATATTAAGTTTAATAATTCAAAACTTTTAGACTCAATATACTTGAATCTAAATTTCTAAATCTAATTCATATTAGATTTAACTCAAAAAATTTTAGATTCAAATGACATCAAATCTAAATTTCAAAGTCTAATTTACATTAGAATTAATTTAAAACCTTTAGATTCAAAAGACATTTGAATCTAAATTCCTAAATATAATTCATATTAGATTTAACTCAAAATCATTAGATTCAAACGACACTGAATCTAAAAATCTCAAGTCTAATTAGATCTTATAGACATTAGTTCTAAATAAACTTGACTCATTTTCTTAGGTCTAAATTAGATTAGAATTAAAAAAACAAATTAAAACCAACATATACAAATCAATCAAAATGAAACATGGAAAATTTTTATTAGTTAATAAATCGTAAACAACCTAAAATTTTCTAACCTAAAATCCGAAAAGAAATTAAAACTTAAATGAAACCTTAATGAAAAAAAATCACCAAATGGAACTTGAACCTCAGCATTTTTTATTACGAGAATTTCTTGGACGATGAAATCTTGGTTGTCGACAGGAGTCTTCCGGTACAGGTTTAAACACCTTTCGGACTTAGTAAATCAAGGCATCTGATGACCCTGTGACAACAGAGCCATGAACATCCTGACCGAGTTGTCTAAAAATTAAAACTTAATCAACTAAATCAATAATTTAAGAAAAAAAATTGTCATTATTTTATTTGTAAGAACTACTCTGACATTATTTTCCTTGAGTGTTGAAGACAAGTTCCGCTTTAGATTTACTTCACGTGTTTTTAAGGTGTGCTAACTTTATTTTGCAGGGCGACATTCTAAAGACAAACGACAACAAAACAAAAAATAACCCAAATGACATCAAAAAAACTTTAAAAGAAAATAAAACAATATTAACAAAACAACATTGACAAAATAAAATCAAAATGACAAACAACAAAACCTAAACTTTTAAGACAATCACAAAACCTAAACTTTTAGGATAGCCACCAAACAAATGACAAACTACAAGATAAAACGACAACAAAATGACAAACATCAAAACAAAATTGACATAACAAATGGCATTGATAAAATCAAACCTTTAGGGTAATGCGTAACGCTTAGAAACATATTACCCCTAGGATTGAACATTGACGTTTCTTTCCTTAGTCTTGAAATTTCTTAGAGAACAAGTGTTAACATTAATCATAAGTTTTCTTAGGCAATCCTAATTGTCTAAGATGTAATTAACTATAGGAGCTTACTCCTATAAGAGATTTAAGAACTCAGGATAGGTATCACACCTAGAAATCTCTGGTTATCCAAATTTTACATGTGATTCTCCTTATAAAAAAAATTCTAGAATAATGCATTCTAGAATCTTCTTTTGTAAGGATTATCACTAACATTTCTTATTCTATTGTTTTCTATTTTATTTGCCCTTATTTTTTTTTCAAATTTCATAACATCCAAGGATCTTTTATATAATCCGAGGAAGTAAGATTTCTTGAAGACTAGAGCGATATGATAGATAAACAAAGTGGCAACTTCAACATTGACATTTTACACCACATATCGACATGAGAGAATCTCGGTGGCAATGGGTCGGCGATGAGCCGACATCCGACACCTCGGATGCCACCAAATATTGCATACCCAGTGTAAGCAGACAATGGATCTTGATCACTCTACGAAGAATACGTCTTGACAAACGATCGATCGGTTATAAACCAGTGCCGTAGTTCAAGGGACTAAAACCTTTGGAACTACCATGACCTTATAAATATCCAAACACCTGAGACATACTTAACAGATAGTGTCTTGGAGTGTTAGATATTTGTAGTAGGTCTAACAGAATCCAGGGTTACAAGAATGACAGAAGGACAATCTGACAACTTCTGATGTGATGTCATATCGACAGTTTGTATTGTGTGTCGTGTGATATATGATGTACTATTGATTTTTATCATTAATGTGCATTAACTTGATAGTGAAATAATATTTTGAAAGATATTCTCCATCTGTCAATAATACATCAGCAAGTCCAATAATTCTAAAATGAAAACTTTAAATTAAAAATGACATAATAAACAATTTGCAATAATTAACATGAGATGTATCCTTCAACCCATGAAGATCAAATCCCTAGCAGAAGAACCTTCTTCATATGTTTTTCACACATAACTACAGTTATTGGATATAAGACCTTTCTTAACATGAAAATAATGCATTCCTTTAACTCTTTCTTTGAGAAAGGATATAAGTCGTATAACATTACCTCTCAAAAATGATATATCGACATTTGGCATTTCTGAGAGATGGTATGACATCCACTCTCTCTCTAATTATTGAATATAAGACCTTTCCTGACACGGAAACATGAAATTACTTTATCTCTTTCTTTGAGAAAGGATATAAGTCGCATAGCATTCCTTCTCAAAATTGACATATTGACATTTGACATTTCTGAGAGATGGTATGAAATCCACTCTCTCTCCAGTTATTGGGTATAAGAACTTTGTTAATACAGAAACATGACATTCCTTTAACTCTTTCTTTGACAAAGGATATAAGTCGTATAGTATTCCTTCTCAAAATTGACATATCAATATTTGACATTTCTGAGAGATGGTATGGCATCCACTCTCTCTTCAACTATTGGATATAAGAGCTACTGACACGGAAACATGGTGTTCCTTTAACTCCTTTGAGAAAGGATATAAGCCGTATAACAGTGCTTCTTAAAATCGACATATCGACATTTGATATATTTGAGAAATGGTGTAAGACCTCCTTTAATGGAATATGGGATCCATTTTTTTTAAATTATTGAAAATGAAATTTCTCTGACAATAAACTGACAACTCTGTTAGGTTATCATGACCGTTTCAGCCAATGCTAATATGTGCGGCATACTTATTCAGTATTCCACACATATTGAGGGCTCATTTGTTGACCTCACTTTTGTGAGGATCATTTATAAATCATCTTGAGAGAAGAAGTCTACCAATATTGACCTCCAAAATCTTACCAATGATCACTAAACCTTAATATCCAGAATAAAACCCTAATGAGCCTTTTAATCCAAAACTTAATGACATCTCAAAAATGATCAAATCATCAATGAAAAACCCTGATCTGATCAACATTGACCAAACTGGTCAACCTTTGACCTAAATGGTCAAATTAGGTCAAAATGGTCAATTTATGACCCAATGACCACCACATTGACCAAACTGGTCAATCCTTGACTCAAATGGCCAAATCAGGTCAAAATGATCAATCCATGACCCAATGACCTTCACACTGACCAAACTAGTCAGCCCTTGACCCAAATGGTCAAATTAGGTCAAAATGGTCATTCCATGAACCAATGACCACCACATTGACCAAACTGGTTAACCCTTGAACCAAATGGTCAAATTAGGTAAAAATGGTCAATCCATGACCCAATGACCACCCATTTGACTAAACCGGTCAACCCTTGACCCAAATGATCAAATTAGGTTAAAAATGGTCAATCTATGACCCAATGACCACAATATTGACCAAACTGGTCAACATATGACCCAAATGGTCAAATTAGGTCAAAAATGGTCAATCCATGACCTAATGACCACCACATTGATCAAACTAGTCAGCCTTTGAAGTAGGTCAAATAGGTTAATTGATGACTCAATGATCACAACATTGACACAATGACTACCCCATTGACCACCAGGTCAACCTAGACACCAAATTGGTCCTCCTCTGATCAATTCAAAGACATTAAAATGATAAAACATAACCATTTGGTCAACTTTGATCAAACCCAAGTTATACCACCTAAACCCAATCACCCCATAATTAATCTAATCATCAAATGGTCAAATTAATCATTATAGACACATTTGGACCTACAATGGTCAACATTGGTCAAACATGATCCACCAAGTCAACCTTGGTCAACATATGTCTCATTCACCATTTTAATAAAAACTTGATATTTTCATCAATGTTTTATTATCTTAATTAACTAATCATTTAATTAATTAAAGAAGAGTAAAATTAAGGACTATAAGACCTATGATTTAGATTTAAAAAGTATGGTATAAGCTCATGGCAAGATAAATCCATGAAAACACTAAAATCAATTTTTAAGTCTAAATCCTAAATTCAATCCATGAGAAATCACTAATGGGTCACCCATGACTCATAAAACCTCTCATAACATGCCATAACCCATATAAAAACCTATGAGCCACCATGGTTAATCCTAGGTAAAAGCTCATCATAACACCATCATGAAGGGGTAAAACAGATGTCACCCCTTTATGAATTGCTTAAGGGATGACATGGTTGAGTCATCACTCACCTTACAAGCCATCCAATTGAAAAGAAACTTGGGTTAAGTCATCCTTACATCATGGAATGAACTCATTATTAAAATTTTTTGAAAATAATGAGAAAGGAAAATTATGTGTCCTTCTTTTATAAAACCATGGATGACATGTTAACTTAGGTGGATGAAGATTAATTAGCTCACTTTGGAGTCACCATGCACCTCCTCTCCCACCCAATAAACATGAGCCAAAGCATAGTTAAATCTATGTCATTAAATGGAGACTTCATCATGGCTAGCCATGGAAACAAAATAAGGATAAGCTTATGTGTCATCCTCACTTTACCCTATTGAATGAATTTGTAAACTTACATGGGGGTGTCGGCATATTTTTAGGTTGTGTTATATTTTGAAAAGGGAGGTCGCCTAAAGAAGTTGTCAGTGAATTTTTTAATTTAATTTAAATAATTTGAAAAGTAGTATTTGGTTTTGAAAATAATTTTAAATTTGAAAGTTTTAAGATATGAAATCAAACCGATCTCACATCTCGAATAGTTTATATAAACGAGCACCGCACCACAAACCGTGTATTTATCCCGAGGAATAGACACACTACTTGATGATGGGCTCGGTTAAATAAACTAGAAGATTTATGACATCCGTTTGGTCTGCGAACCAACTTTATAAGCCGACAAGTTCCCCTGCTTAATATAAAGGAATTAAGCAGGGTTTATATTACCTGGGTTCTTAAAGTTCCCCATAAGGGCAAGCCCCTATAGTTAATTACATCCTAAATGACGGGAATCATTTAAGAAAACTCTCGATAATGATCGGTGGTTTTGCTCTCGAGAATTTCAAAGTTTAAGGTTTTCAAATGATTGGATTTTAGGAAATTTCAATTGGGAATGGATCAAATTTGGAACAGTTATTTTTAGGAGTCCAAAGGAAGAGAAGTAGGAAAAGCTGAGGATCCAAGAAGAATCTTGGCAACTTCCCAAACTATCCTATTGTTTGGCTTCAATTTGGGAGTTTATTTAATGTTGCAATCCTGCCAATTTTAATTAATTAGGACTTATGTTTGTATGACATAATCACACAAATAGCCTCGAAGATGTGAGGGTTTATGTCGTATCAAACGACTACCTCGGACTCCTAAGACCGGTTAGGGCTTAATTTGCATAACATGATTATGCAAATGCCTAACGAAGAGTTGAGGATTTATGTTGCACTAGGCAAACTACCTCGAAGTCCTATGGCTTGGTTGTTTAATTCTAAGAAAGTTTTACCGAAGTAGATCTGAATTTTGCTGATGACGATGGCCGAGCTGCCCACCATGCTCCGAGCTCCTTGTTGTTGCAGAGGTTTAGTTTTAGAAGTCATAAATCAAGAGATGAGAGAAGTGTTTTAGTTTAGAGAAAATCTTAAAATCCAAGTGTTTTTAATATTTTAATTAAAACAAATCTTAAAGTTGTTTAAACGAGACCGATTAAGATCCCACGGTTCCGTCATCCCGCACCGTTATTTTCATTGAATTCACTTAGTCCAGATGAATTTGCTAAACTCAACTGAATGAGTTCCACACTTTCATTTAGACCGTGGGAAATCCCGTTAGCAACACGTGGGTTACATCATCCGAGGTATTCCGGTCATTCAACGACACGTTTTAATTTAGTTAAAGTTGTAGTTTTGTTGTTCTGTTTGTGATTAAATTTTGAGTTGTTTTATATTTTAAAATGTTGTGGCGGTGATTTTTATCTTGTAATGACTTTTAATTTAGTTTTGGTTTCAGTTCAGGGACTATCCTAAAGGTTTTGGTTTTCATACAACAGTTGTTTATCATGCAAGAAAAGTAAAGTACAGTGAATGTAAGTAAATTTCAATAAATTAAATTGCAATAAAATAAAAGCGTACCTGGAGGGTCTTCCGTCATCCCAAGCTGCACTTAAAACACATGTTAAGACATTTAAATGTTTCAACAAATACTTAGGTAAAGCTAAGGGAAAGGTTTTGGTTGTCTACCAAAGTCCTAATCCTATAGCTAGTCATCTCCTATGACGTCTAGGTTCTTGTGTTTTGGTTTAAGGATGATTTTCTTCACCAAAGAACAATTAAGTTCAATTGTTCTTATAAACATCCCATCATATTGAGGAAGTGCTTAAGACGAGTCTTAAACATCTTTTCAATACCTCAAGGATTGTTTTAAGTCCAAGAGAATTTAATTATACACGTGAATTAATCATCCAGGAGTTTAAGTTTTGTTCTCTTGCTCAGTGAACTAGGACGTTTGAATATCCTATAAGTGAAGTAACACTTCACTTGATACCTCATTTAAGAGTTATATTAATAAGAGCTTTAAAGGGCAAATCAACTTATTAAGTATTTTAATGATTTAAACTTAATGATGTAATTTTAATTTTGGCTTAATTATAAATAATTAGTTTAAGTTTGGAATAGTGTTCAAGTTATTTTAGATTTAATTCTTAATGATTTCATTTAGGTTTGTTGTTAAATGATTTTAATTTAATTTTATTCAATTTAATTTTAATTCAATTTAATTTAATTTTAATTTAATTTCATTTGATTTTAATTTAATTTAATTTAATTTAATTTAATTTGATTTAATTTAATTTTAATTTAATTTAATTTAATTTAATTTTAATTTAATTTTAATTTAATTAAATTTTAATCTAATTTAATTTAATTTAATTTAATTTTAATTTAATTTTAATTTAATTTTGATTTTAATTTAATTTAATTTAATTTAATTTTAGTTTTAATTTGGATTATTATTTTAATTAATTTTTTTAAGTAAGAATTAAGTATTATTGAAGTGATTTATTTAGGGATTTTTAAATTAAATAATCAATATCCTCTTAATAATATCCCTACTTTAATAATTCCAATTTCTATTATTCTTCCAAAATTTCAATTAATTAATTAATTAAAGTTTTATTTTAATTATATTTGAAATGGTTAGTAGGTTTCTACCCTCAATCATTTAAGTTTCAATCATCCAAAATCAGTTTAAAATCAAATATTTTACCCTCCCCTTTTTGATTAATCCTAAAATTTTAATTAAGGGTTGAAATTTTTAATTACCCTTTTGCTCTTCAAGCTTAATAATTCTATAACTCACTAAATTAAGCTCAAATAAACTTGAAATTTTTATGTAAACTCACTCACATATCAATTAAGACGTTAGAGGAGAAAATGTGATTTTTCTATATTAAATTTATTTATGTAATTATTTTTAATGGAAAATAGGGGTTTTCAAGGAAAATTCAATAACATGACCAAGGAAATGTTTCTGTCCTTAAGAAAATTATGGGATGTTTCTAATGACCAGAGGACCATTTAGACCAATTTTGGTGATTTTTTGAATTATATTTTATTTATTAGAATTATTTTAAGTTTTGGAGTATTAATTAATTTTAAAATAAAATTAAAGTTGAAAAATGGATTTTATATCTTTCTTAGATCTCTCTAACCTCAAGGAGTCCAGAGAAACAAATTTTATATTTTTCTGATTTTTCTTTGGTTTATTAGAATTATTTTAGTGAAAAGGTTGGAAAATACATTTTTTTAATATTAAAAATTACACTAAGCCTTTAAAATTCAATATCTTATCCTAGGGACTTAAAAAAAATATTTGGTTTGTTCCTAAGTGATTAGAATTCAAAATGTGACATTTTGGTGATTTTTAATATTTTTATAATTTTAATTATTTTTTAAATTATTAAAAATATTAAAATAATGATAAAAATCAACGTTTTTAGAAAATTACAATTTTAATTTTCCTAAGTTCCTCTGATATCATAGAAGCTCCAAAACCATTTTTTTGTGAATTTTTGAAAAGTATTTTGTGAGTTATGAATTTTTAAAGTTTAATTTTATCCATTTTGCTTAAGAGGCTTAATCAACCCATTTGGTGGGTTTAATCAAGTCTAATTGACTTCAAATTTTTATGTGATGTTCCTCTAATCCTAAAGATCAGTGGAGAATTATTTTCAAGTTAATTTGAAGTGTAGTTAATCCTAATTAATTAAAGTTCAATTTTGGATGTTTAGGCCAATTAGGGTTGTTCCATGTGAATTAACTCAAAACCTATTTTTCCTAGGTTACTTTAGTCATAAGAAATATCATCAAATTTTCCTAGAATTTATTTTTCAACATGCTAATTATTGGAATTAAAATACTCAAAACAGTAACATGCAATTGAAAAATCAATAACTTCTCATAGGGATGGCCTCTGACCTTGGAAAATTTAGGGAATGTTCTCAAGTTCAGAGGCTTCAAAAGCCCTATGGTCTCATGCCATGGTGAATTGCCTATACAAATGGAGAATTAAAACAATGTAGAGAGTAAATAAATCATTAAAAATAAAATACTTAATGAAATTACTTGATTTCTTTTCCACGTTATTTTCCTCTGTTCACTGAGCAAGAGAGTATTTTTATTTTAATTTTAGTATTTTTCTACACAAAGTTATGCATTTTTGAAGTTCTAGGTATTTAATAAAAAAGAAAATTCCCTATTTATCTACTTATCCACGCGGCGCTGCGTCAACCTTAGCCTCCCCGAACGGCCACGCGGCGTCTTCTGGTTCGGCGCTGCCAGCTGACTGGGATGCTATGCGGCCCGCTGTATCGTCCCGTCTCCTCATATGGCTCAATCTGGACCGTTCACCCGCGCGTGTATCAAATGGACGACATCTGCTCATCATCCCCAAGCCTCCTAGCCCGAGAACCGTCCATCTTCCAGGCTTAATATCTCCCTCGATACTTGACCGATTTCTACGTTCTTATGCTCTATGGATTCGTCTTGAAGAGACGAACACATCCATACGATTTATGTGGCATGAAATTAAGGCAATAGAAATGGAGAATTCATGGAAGCTCGGGAAGAAGAGAGAGCTCATAGCTTTGCTCAGAGAAGTGTGGCTTCGATCTGAGAGTTGTGTCACCTTCGATTGAGTCCAAGTAAGCTCCAGATGAAGTCTCTGGCCCGGGGAATTGCTCGGACTTGATTTCCACCGGACCCGATCACAACCTTTGGAGGCTAGAGCAGATGAGTGGCCTGGAGAGGGGGCTTTCACTGGGGAACTCCTTCTCTTGGTCTTGTGCAGGTGTGGGTGAGTTTAATTTGATTTTGGTGGAGAATTGGGAGATGTCCTGGTTTTGGGTGAAATTTTGGCTGAGAAATTGGGCTCTGTTGGTGGGGATTAGGGCAAATTGTCACTGGGGATCAATTGCTCTAAGTGTGGAGGATGATCTGGAACAATTTTGGCAGAGTTTCTGTATGGTTTTTGTGCAACTCTTCTCATGGCCGAGAGGGGGTGGTGCTTAAATAGAGCTGGCTGGAGGGCCTCCCAGGGGGAGTTAATGGTTGGGATCAGTGCTCGCGGTAAGGGAAGAACGGCTCCAATGGCCACTTGGGCATGGGGCGACTCGAGCAAGGAGAATTTTAATGTTTGGGTCCTTCCAAGGTCTTGACCATGGTGTTTTCTGGCGGCTGTGGTGGCTGGCCGGCCAGGCATGGGTCACCTTCAAGGTCAGGGAGGTCAGGGGTTGAATTTGGTGAAGTCAATTGGGGTTTGACATGTGTAAAGGGCTTGATTTAAGTGGAATGGGGCAAGAGTGTATTTTGGATAAATTTGGTCAAATACGTGGATTGGGCTAGGTGCACCTCCCCAAGGCTAATTTGGGCTGAAGAGAAAGTCATTTGGTTCAGCTTAATTAGTGGGGAGAAGTCACCATCCAAGTACAATTAGGCTTAAGCATGAATTAGGGGAGACATGAGAGTGGTTAATCACTTTTAAAAGAATATGTAAAGAACCTCCTCCTTTTGCCCAAGATAGCATGGCGACATGTAAAGGGTCTTTCATGTCTCCTATGTGGCTCATGCATGGCTTCATGGCTTACCTATGGCTTAGGATGGCTTGGCTTGGTTTCATAGAAATGAGTTTTAGGCATTTTTGATGAATTTTAAGGAGATTGTTATGTAGCTAAAATTAGAATTATTTGATGATAAATTAGAACTTTAGAGATGATTTTAAATTGAATGTATGATGAGGGAGAGTGTCATATGGGCTTTAGCATGAAGTTTGGGCTTTTAAAATTTGGTAAAGGTGGGCTTTTAAAATGGTTTTAGGGGAATGGGTTTTTTTTATGTTTCAAAGTGAGCTTTTAAATCAAAAATTTATAAAGGGCCATGCCAAATAAATGTTGGGTTTAGTTTAAGGATATGTCATGAGTGATTTAAAACAAATTTGGAGTGATTTGGGATTGAATTGGATTGGATTTGGGTTTATTTGGTTAAGGGGCTAAGGTTGGCCAAATTGGGCTAACTTAGGCTAGGGTTGGGATAATGTTGAAATTGATGTAAAATTGATGTTGATAAATGTTTATAGGTGTGTTACAAAGAGTTTTCAACTTTGGTTGGGGTTCAATTTTGGGATTTAGGCTATGTTAGGGTTAAGCTTGGGTTTAGGCTGAATTGGGGATTTTGGGTTTGGCTTGAATTTGAGTGGGGTTTGGGTTCAAGTTTTGGGAAAATTATGTTAGTATTTTGTTTATGGAGACGTTAGGGAAGGTTTAGAAAAGATTTTGGGTTAATTGTAGTTGAATTGGGTTGGTTTGGGCTAAGTTTGGGTTATGGGTCAAAATTGGGCTTTAAGCTTAAAAATGAAATTGAATTCAAATGTCAATCAAATTGGGCTTAGATTTGGTCTAGATCGATATTGGGGATATTGAATTGAAGTTTAGAATTGAATTAGACAAAAAATGAGGTCAATTGGGGTGATTTGGTTTGACATTAGGTTCATTTGGGTTTAAAATGGGCTAAATTGGGGGTTTTGGTAAAAGTGGGAAAAATTGGCAAAATTGACCTATGGTGTAGTTGAACAAAATGAAAGTGGGAATTTTTGGGATTTTCTGGAATTTTTTGGGAATTTTTTAAATTTTTGGATTTTTGGGTCAAGAGGGGCATTTTGGTAATTTGGAGGGTATTGGGGGTATTTTTGGAATTTTTTGGAATTTTTGGCTATGGATGATCAATTTGAGTGGGGGGAAATGTTTAAGGATTGATTTTGAGGAATTTTGAGGAATTTGTGTAATTTTGCAAATTTTGGGTCATTTCAAGGGCATTTGGTAGGTTTGGCGGCTCCGGGGGTCCCGGGGGTCAAAAATTGAAATTTTTGAAAAAATGAAGATTGATTGAATGTGAGTAGAATGGAATCACTTTGGTTGAGCCATGAAGACATATTAAGCCCATATGAGCCATAAGAAGACTCATTTGAGGTATTCACTATGTTGTTCCTAACCCTCTTAGCCAAGGGCTTAGGAGTTAAGGACCATCCATATGAATTACTCACATGAGTCAAAAGGTCAAGCTGGGTGAGAGTGTGGTTTTAGGACTTGGAATGTGTGTGAGAGTGTGGTAGATGTGTAAGTCAGCCCTCACCAGACCAGCCCACCCAGGGTGATCCTAAGGCCAAAGAGTCCTATAGGGAACTCATCCTTTAAACCTCCACATTTGATCTCAACCCTCCAAGTGACTCGGGGCGATGACTTGGGGGTTTACAATCAAGCATATAGGGTTTGCAGGGAGTTAAGAAGTGGCTTGAATTTCTAAAAGAAGGGTCCCAATTCTAGTCCTCTAGGATAGTCAAAAGAAAAGCCTAAGGCTAGATCCTAAGCACTAAAGAGAAAATGGAAGACCTCATCAAAAATGAGGTCAACAGGGGGAGGTTAATCCAGCAGGTTATAACCAGCCATAGCCACCTCATAGGATAGCCAATGGACAAAAGACAAAAAATGAATCAAGTTTTTACCCTTGTTGAGTGTAACAAGGATTAGCCTTGGGTAACATAACAGTGATCATCTCCTGGCTGAAATCTTATCCCCAAGTCATCATGACACAGTTACCTCCATTCCCAAGCAAACCCAAGCTCAGTCATGGCCATTCATGGCTATAGAAGGAGCTAACCTAAGAGCTCTAAAAGAGAGGAGGGATACACATACAATTCCCAAACCCTGAAACACTCAAGACCAAAATTGTTCCCCATACCCTCAGCAGTTGATTTTCCATAAAATTAAGCCTTCAAACCCATTGTCCTCCCTCAATTTAACCACCCTAAACACCTCAAAACAGGACACCTTTTGTGTCCTACATAAACCTACCTCAATATTCAAACCTTAAAATTCAAATTAACAGTTCCTACACCTTCCCTGAGGTGTATGAAAAAGATTCCAATCAAAATTGGATCTTCCCGAAAGCTCCAACCTAGTTTTTTATATGCCGTGAACCCATTTTGGTGAGTTCACATATCTACCCAATTTCATCCCAAATTGAGCATACCAGGAGCTTCACAAGGATTTGGTAATCGTTTCAAACAAATTTGATTGAGGCTTCACTTCATAAAACCAAAGTATGGCCAAAATAACTCAATTCATGAACGGTTTGAGCTTTTATGAAGTAAAGTAGATCAAACCATCCATAAATCCGTTTGGATGAGTTTGTCTTGCCACGATGAAGCTAATGAAACAATCCTCGTGAAGTTTCATTAAGATCCGATCCAGATATTACGGCTAGATCATGGACGATCTACGGGAAACACCAGGTTAGGGAAGATGACGGGATGCCATCCATTTTTAAGTATCAAAACTGGACTGTTGAGATCTAGTTGGATCGCGGTTTCATCCATATGAAACAGATGAAACCGCGGGCCACATGGCTATCCGTGTGGAATCCATGCCCAACCAAATGGCACCGCATATACGTTCGACGAATCCGATGATCCAATCAGCGCCTACGTGGATAAATAAGAAAATCTGGATTTTCTTATTTAATTAAATGCTTAAATATTTGAAAATTCATAACTTGACACAGAAAAATCACAAAAATAAACAAAAAATACCTCTGGATTCAAAAGAAGGAGGAAATTATAAAAAAAATTTGGAATTATTGAATTATAATTAATTTTTAATTAATTATAAACTCTCAGAGTAATTTAATTATTAAAAATTATTTATAAATCCAAAAATTCTAAAATTTTCACAAAATGATCTTTTCATCCTTAGAGATAGTCTGTGATTTTAGTAGAGTTAGGAACATTTTATAGGGTCTAATTTCATAATTTCTATCAAACTTTGTAATTATTTCCAAAAATAATTATAAATTTTGAGGAAATTGGAAATTAAATTTAAAAATGGTTAGAAAATTTAGAGTGTTCCCTTTAAACTCTAAAATGACAATTTTAGCCATTTGAAAATTTGCAATGACATCATTAAATTTTGGGTTAAAATTATAATTTTTAAAATTAAAAACCTTAAAAATCTTTAAGGTTTAAATATTTACCTTAAATCATCATTCATAGCTCACTATATGGTGGACTAAGTTAAAATCATCAATGTTTGAGTCCAAACTCTAATGGGTCTAAACCAAATCTTTGACCTAGTTTCAAACCATGTGAACCTAAACCTCATGTAAACCCTAATTAGGTCTAAGACACTAATTAGAATGAATTAAATAAAGAAGCCTTAATCACATTAGGTTTAACTTAATAAACCCTAATTAGGTCTAAGACACTAATTAGACCTAATTAAATTAAGTTAAGCTTTAATCACATTAGGTTTAACTTAATAAAACCTAATTAGGTCTAAGACACTAATTAGACCAAATTAAATCAAGTTAATCCTTAATCAAATTAGGTTTAACTTAATAAACCTTTATTATTTCTAAGATACGAATTAGACTTACTTAAATCAAGTTAAGCCTTAATCACATTAGGTTTAACAACATAAAACCTAATTAGGTATAACTCCTTATTAGACTTGATTAATCCTTAAAACCTAATTACATTATGTTTAAGATAAATCAAACTCTAATTAGACATAACCATAATTAAGTCTAATTAATCAATTAAACCATACCCACATTAGGTTTAATTAACCTTAACCTAATTAGACATAACCCAAATTAAGTCTAATTAATTAATTAAACCTTACCCAAATTAGGTTTAATTAACCTTAACTTAATTAGACATAACCACAATTAAGTCTAATTAATTAATTATACTTTACCCAAATTACGTTTAATTAACCTTTACCTCATTAGTCTTAACCATAATTAAGTCTAATTAATTAATTAAACCTTACCTAAAGTAGGTTTAATTAACCTTAACCGAATTGGACTTAACCACAACTAAGTCTAACTAATCAATTAAACCTTACCCAAATTAGGTTTAATTAACTTTAACCTAATTAGACCTAACCAGAATTAAGTCAAATTAATAAATTAAACCTTAGGCAAATTAGGTTTAATTAACCAATAACATTATTAGAATTAACCACAATTAAGTCAAATTAATCAATTAAACCTTAACCAAATTAGGTTTAATTAACCTTAACCTAATTAGAATTAACCACAATTAATTCTAATTAATCAATTAAAGCTTACCCAAATTAGGTTTAATTAACCTTAACCTAATTAGACTTAACCACAATTAAGTTTAATTAATCAATTAAACATTACCCATATTAGGTTTAATAACCTTTACCTAATTAGAATTAACCTCAATTAAGTCTAATTAATCAATCAAACCTTACCCAAACTTAGTTTAACCTTAACCTTAGGTTCAACATACATTGAACCTAACCATAACCTATACTTAGGTTCAACCAACTTGAACCGAAGTCAACTTAAACCATTTAGGTTCAACATACATTGAACCTAACTTTAACTTATACTTAGGTTTAATCCAACTTGAACCTAAATTAAACTTATATCTTTTGAACCTACATTGAACCTAACTTTAAGTTATACTTAAATTCAACCCAATTTAAACCTAAGCTAAACTTAAACCATTTTGGTTCAACTAATTAATCAATTAAACCTTACCCAAATAAGGTTTAATTAACCTTAACCTAATTAGACTTAACCACAATTAAGATTTATTAATCAATTAAACCTTACCCAAATTATGTTTAATTAACCTTAACCTCGTTAGACTTAACCATAATTAAGTCTAATAAATCAATTAAAAGTTACCCAAATTAGGTTTAATTAATCTTAAACTAATTAGACTTAACCATAATTAAGTCAAATTAATCAGTTAAACCTTACCCAAATTAGGTTTAATTAACTAATTAGACTTAACCACAATTAAGTGAAATTAATCAATTAAACCTTACCCAAATAAGGTTTAATTATCCATAACCTAATTAGGCTTAACTACAATTAAGTCTAATTAATCAATTAAACCTTATCCAAGGTAGGTCTAATTAACCTTAATCTAATTCGAATTAACCATAGTTAAGTCTAGTTAATCAATTAAAGCTTACCCAAACTAGGTTTAATTAACCTTAACCTAATTAGACTTAGCCACAATTAAGTCTAATTAATCAACTAAACGTTACCCAAATTAGGTATAATTAACCTTAACCTAATTAGACTTAACCACAATTAAGTCTAATTAATCAATTAAACCTTGCTCATATTAGGTTTAATCTTAACCTTAGGTTCAACATACATTGAACCTAACTTTAACTTATACTTAGGTTTAACCCAACTTGAACCTAAGTCAAACTTAAACCACTTAGGTTAAACAGACATTGAACCTAACTTTAACTTATACTTAGGTTCATCCCAACTTGAACCTAAATCAAACTTAAATCTTTTAGGTTCAACATACATTGAACCTAACTTTAACTTATACTTAGGTTTAACCCAATTTAAACCTAAGCCAAACTTGAACCATTTAGGTTCAACATACATTGAATCTAACCTTAACTTATAATTAGGTTCAACCCAACTTGAACCTAAGTTAAAATTAAATCTTTTAAGTTCAACATACATTGAACCTAACTTTAACTTATAGTTAGGTTCAACCCAATTTGAACCTAAGCCAAACTTAAAGCATTTAGGTTCAACATACATTGAACCTAACCTAACTTATACTTAGGTTCAACCCAATTTGAACCTAAGTCAAACTTAAATCTTTTAGGTTCAACATACATTAAACCTAACTTTAGGGTATATTTAAGTTCAACCTAACTTGAATTTAATGCTTTTAGATTCAACCTACATTGAATCTAACTTAAACATAGGTTCAATCTACATTGAACCTAACTCAAACAAAAATTAGTTTCAACCTAACTTGAGTCTAATCTAAACTTAACTTAGGTTTAACTTACATTGAACCTATTTTAAACTTAACTCAGGTTTAATTTAATTTACATCAAACCTAAGTTAAACAAGATCAAACTACATTAGAACTAACTCAAATTTAACTTAGATTCAATCTACATTTAATCTAACTCAAGTTAAACTCACATTTAACTTGAACTTGACTTAACTTAAGTTCAAACCACATTGAACCTAAACAAAACCTTTGACTTAAGATTAATCCAAATTTGAACCTAAGACAAAACCCTTAATTTTGGATTCAATATACATTGAACCTAAACCAAAACTTTATCTTAAAATCAGCTCAAATTAAACTTAAACCCAACCAAATCTTTAGGCCCAACTGACATCAGGACCAAAAACCCTAATTCTAACTTACATTAGACTTAAACAAATTTCTTGAGGTCCTACCAACATTAGGACTTAAATATTAAGTCTAATTTACATTTAGACTTTTTCAAATAATTCAAATCTTTTAGATTCAATAGACATTGAATCAAAATTTCTAAATCTAATTTATATTAGATTTAACTCAAAAACCTTTAGATTCCAAAGACAATGAATCTAAATTCCCAAGTCTAATTTACAATAGACTTAATCCAAAACATTTAGATTCAAAAGACATTTGAATCTAAATTTCTAAATCTAATTCATATTTGATTTAACTCAAAAAGATTAGATTCAAACGACACTGAATCTAAGTTCCAAAGTCTAATTAGCATTAGACTTAATTCAAAACCTTTAGTTTCAATAAACATTGAATCTAAAATTCCTATATTAAAAATCATTAGATTCGAATGACATTGAATCTAAAATACCAAAGACCTTACATACATTGGATCTGAATAAACTTGACTCCTTTCTTTAGGTATAAATTACATTAGACTTAAATAAACAAATCAAAACCGACATATAAAATCAATCAAAATAACCCATGGAAAATTTTAATTGGTTAATAAATCATAATAAACCTAAAAATTTCCAACCTAAAATCTGACATTAAAACTTAAATGAAACCTTAATGAATAAAGATCACCAAATGCAACTTGAACCCTAGTGTTCTTGATCTACGAAGATTTCTTGGATGATGCAATCCTGTTTGTTGATAGCGGTCATCGGGTCCTAGTTTAAATACCTTTCAGACTAAGTAGATTAAGGCATCCAGTGACCCTGTGACGATAGAGCCATGGACATCCTGAATGGGTTGTCTAAAAATTAAAACTTAACCAACTAAATCAACAGTTTAAGAAATAAAATTGACATTATTTATTTTGTAAGAATTACTCTGACATTATTTTTCTTGCATGTTGAAGACAAGTTCCTTTTAGATTTACTTTACATGTTATTAGGATGTGCTAACTCTATTTTGCAGGACGACATTCTGAAGATGGGACAAACAATAAAATAAAATAAAATCGATAAAAATGACATTAAAAATAAAACTAAAATGACATAATCAAGAAAAACAATGAAATAAAACCTAAACTTTTAGGATAGTAATAAAAACTAAACTTTTAACATACCCACCAAACAAATAACAAACTACAAGACAAAACAACAATAAAATGACAAGCAACAAATCAAAAATAAAATTGACATAAAAAATGACATTGATAAAATCAAAACTTTGGGGTAGTATGTAACACTTAGAAACATATTACCCCTAGGATTGAACATTGACGATTTTTTCCTTGTTCTTGAAATTTTGTAGAAAATAAGTGTTAACATTAATCATAAGTTTTTTTAGATAATCCTAATTATCTAAGATGTAATTAACTATAAGAGCTTGCTCCTATAGGAGATTTAAGGACTCAGAATATGTATCATACCTAGAAATCTCTGGTTATTAAAATTTTACATGTGATCCTTCATATATAAAAATTTATAGAATAAGGCATTCTAGAATCCTCTTTTGTAAGGATTATCACCGACATTTCTTATTATACTGTTTTCTATTTTATAAGCTCTTATTTTCTTAAAATTTCTTAACATTAAAGGATCCTTTAGATGATCTGAAGAAATAAGATCTCTTAAAGACTAGAGAAATATGATAGATAAATAGAGTGGTGAGTCCATCAAACAATGATTTTGACATTTCACACATCACATCAACATGAGAGAATCTTAGCGGAGACGGATCGGCGATGAGCCAGGATCCCACAACTCTGGATGCCACTAGTATCCTGCTAAAGAAAAATGTTACAGGATGGATATTTTTTATTATATGATAGCAAAACATTATAAAGAAAAATGTGAAGTCATTTCTTAGGAAAAAAATTGAAGAGTAATTAGATCAAGAAGAATTAAATAATGAAATTGAAAGTGATTTTGAAGAAAAATCATCAAAAATAAATGCTAAATATACTAATTATATTCATGAAAATTGGGAAATTTTAAATACAACTAAAAATAATGAATCTATAATACCTTCAATTGAAAAGGATCCTGAACTTGAGTTGAAAGTATTACCTCCTCATTTAAAGTATGCATTCTTAGGGAATTCATCAACTTTACCTGTAATAATATCTTCTGAATTAACTAAAGATCAACAAAACAAATTATTAGAGATTTTAAGAAGTTATAGAAAAGCTTTTGGTTGGACAATTGTTGATATAAAAGGAATAAGCCCTTCGATCTATGGGCATCAAATTTTAATGGAAGATAATTATAAACCCAGGGTTAAACCTCAAAGAAGATTAAATCCAATTATGAAAGTGGTAATACAGAAAGAAATATTAATATTTTTTTATGCTGGAATTATTTATCCAATATATGATAGTTCTTGGGTTAGTCATATTCATTGTGTTTCGAAGAAAGGAGGAATGACTGTAGTTGTTAATGAAAATAATGAATTAATTCTAACAAGACAAGTCACTGGATGGTGAATTTTTATTGATTATAAAAAATTGAATGTTGCCACTAGGAAGGATCATTTTCTTTTGCCTTTTATGGATCAAATGTTTGATAAATTTGCTGGACATTCATATTTTTGCTTTTTGGATAGATAATCTGGTTACCAACAAATACCGATAACTCCAGAGGATCAAGAAAAGACTGCATTTACAATTCCTTATGGAACTTTTGCTTTTAAAAGAATGCCTTTTGGGTTATGTAATGTAGCTGCAACTTTTCAAAGGTGTATGATGTCTATTTTTGTGACTTAATTGAGAAAGGAATTGAAGTTTTTATGGATGATTTCTCTGTGTTTGGAACCTGTTTTAATTCTTATTTAGATCATATAGCTAAGGTTTTAAAATGCTGTAAAGAAAAAAATTTGGTTTGAATTGGGAAAAATGTCAATTTATGGTTATAGAAGGAATTTTATTATGACATAAAATTTCTAAAAATTGTATGGAAGTTGACCAAGCAAAAATTCAAATTATTGCTGGATTATGACCTCCTACTTCAGTTACAACTGTGAGAAGTTTTCTCGGACACGTTGGATTTTATAGGAGATATATTAAAGATTTTTCTAAAATTGCTAAACCACTATGCCATCTTTTAGAAAATGATACTAAATTTGATTTTAATGAAAATTGTTTAAATGCCTTTAATTTATTAAAAGAAAAATTAATTATTGCACCTATTATTGTTTCACCTAATTAGAAAAAACTATTTGAATTAATGTGTGATGCAAGTAATTATGCTATTGGAGCAATTTCAGGAAAAAAATATGATAAGATTTTTAAAGTTATATATTATGCCAGTAGAACTCTTAATGAAGCTCAAATTAATTATACTACTAATGAAAAAAATGTATTGGCAATACTATATGCTTTTGATAAGTTCAGACCATATTTACTTGGAACAAAATGTATAGTGCATACAAATCATTCTGCTATTAAATATTTAATGTTAAAGAAGGATGCAAAACCAAGGTTAATTAGATGGGTTCTTCTCTTTTAAGAATTTGATTTTCAAATAGTGGATAGAAAGGGTGCTAATAATCAAATTGTTGATCATTTTTCAAGAATTGATAATTATAATAAAAATAATGTTGAAGGATACATTAATGAATATTTTCCTGATGAACAACTTTATGTTATTACTGGATGGCAAATTCCATGGTATGCTGATTTGGTTATTTATTTAGCTAGTAATATTTTACCATACAGATTAACCAGCCATCAGAAAAAGAAATTTATATATGATGTAAAATTTTACTTTTGGGATGAACCTTATTTATTCAAATAATGTAAAGATTCTGTCATTCGAAGATATTTACCCAATAATGAAACTCTTGAAATTATAAAAAATACCACAACTTTGAATTTGGAGGACATTTTGGTATAAATAAAATTGCATTTAAAATTTGACAATATGGAATTTATAGGCCTACATTATTCAATGATGTTAACAAATATGTAAAATATTGTGATAGATGTCAGAGAGTAGGCAATATTTCAAGAAGAGATGAAATGCCTCTAAATTTTACTTTGGAAGATGAAGTTTTTGATGTATGGGGTATGAGGTTTGGACTTTATGGGACCATTTGTACCATCTTCTGGAAAAATTTATATATTATTAGTTATTGATTATATTTCTAAATGGATTGAAGTTGTAGCTTTACCTCATTATGATGCTAAAAGTGTTTCAAAATTTTTAACTAAAAAGATTTTCACTAGATTTGAAATGCTAAGAATAATTATTACCGATGGGAGAAGTCACTTTCAGAATTTTAAGATTAAAAAATTACTTAGAAAATATGGAATTAAGCATAGAATAACAATAGCTTATCACCCCCAAACCAGTGGATTATCAAAAGTTTCAAATCAATAAATCAAAAGAATTTTCTAGTAAACTGTAAATCCCAAAAGAACTGATTGGGTTGACAGACTTGATTCAGCATTATGGGCTTACAAGACTGCTTATAAAACTTCTATAAGAATGTATTCATATACATTAATATATGGAAAACCTTGTCATTTACCTGTTGAGTTAGAACATAAAGCTTATTGGACGATAACAGAATTTAATTATAAATTAAATGATGCTGGAGAAAAACGATTATTACAATTAAATGAGCTTGAAGAATTTAGAAATGAGTCTTATGAGAATGCTAGAATTTAAAAAGAAAAGATGAAGAATTTGCATGATAGAATGACTTTAAGAAAGAATTTTAAGCAAGAACAAGAAGTGTTATTATATAATACTCGATTGAAATTATTTCTTGAAAAAACTGAAGTCCAAGTGGATAGGGCCATATGTTGTGGTAAAAGTTTATCATTCTGGGGCTATGGATATAAAAGATCCAACGACTGATAATTTATTTAAAGTAAATGGGCAAATATTGAAACTCTAAATTGGAGAAAACATGCCTTATTTTAAAGAATCATTAAAGCTAAGTCATTCTGAGTAAAACATTTGGTTAAGTTGGGCTGATGACGTTAAACCAAGCGTTTTGTGGTAGACGACCCATATTTTGTTGTTATGATTTGATTTGAGTTTCATTGTGATAAGGATGTGATTATCCTTTTTTTTATATCAATTATTTAACACCAAATGAGGACTTAAATATGATTGGGACCTTTAGAAAATTGATGATAGGTTAATTAGTGTTCTCAAGGATACTGGCGCTTAGGCGCCCGATTTGGCGCCTAAGTGCTAGAGACTTGTGATGCTGGTGCCTAGGTTCTAGAACTAGCGCCTAAGCGTCATGGTTTCTAAACGTGGGGAAAACTGCCAAATTACATTTTTAAGCACTTCTTTCCATATAAAGTACCCTATCTTCATCCCTAATCAGGAAGCCATCCATTAATCGACCAAAAGAAATGAAATTGAGTGGAAAATTAAGATTTGCTTGATTCCATAGAGATTAGAAACAATGAAGGAGAGAGTCAAGATAAATTTGTGCACAAGGATTCACAAAATTATTTCAATGGATTTTTAGCAATGAGTTTGGAGAGGATGATCAACTGATTTGAGAAGATTGAAGAGGAGTTACTACTTCTGGGCAATAGGATGTATGAGATGTTCCATCAATATGAGCATTTGGAATTGCAAATGAAGTGTCAATCTGATCAAATGGCTGCCTTTGAGGATTATCAGTTAACTATGCATGCCAAGAACAAATGATTGATGATAAACAACCTTGGAATTCCCTCGTTTTCCTTTCTTTCACTCCTTTGTTTGTAGCAATATACCAAGTGAAGGGAGAATAAAGGTTCAGACCACAATCCGTGAAGTCTAGAAATGATGTAGTGTGTTATTCAATTGTGTTATTAGTGTGTTATGTAATTGTAATTTGTTTAAAATGTAGAATGTGTGATTGTTAGATCTTGTTTATGAGTTAATCTTATATTAATTCATTATGTTTGTATTTTCTATATTTTTTGAATCGAATATTAAACATCTGGAATGAAATTGAAGTGAACTGTGTAAATCTTATGTTAGAATGTTTGAATCTAATTTAGATTTAAAATTTTTTTTTGTTGATATTTTTGAAAGATGGAATGGGTTTGATATGAAATTTTAGGCTTACAGGAGTTAGACTTGCTTAGTATAACTTAGAAATGAAAATTTGAAAATTTTGGAAATCTCGAGAAGTCTGGCGCCGATTCACTTGAACTGACCGAACTCGTGATTTAAACCGCCCGTGGCCATTTTTTACGCTTATGCACCATCTTCCTCCTCTATTTTACGAAACCCAGACCTAGGTTTCCATCTAGAGCTTGATTCTTCGAGTTTATTAGCTTGAAATAATCATATTTCATCATCTTAAGGATGGCTCCCAAATCTAAGAAGGGAAAGGAGAAAGAAGTTTTTGATAGAACAAAATTTATTGGTATTAATGCACAAATGCGTTATAACGAATTTGCTTCTACTAGAAAATTTATCACAAAAAGAAGTTTCTATCATCCCTGTGGAGCTATTAAAAATGTAATTGTGGCATGAAATTTGGAAAAGTTTTGTTATTTTACCGTAGTTGCTGTTATATTAGTAGTCTGTGAATTTTATGCAAATTTTACTGTGGCAACTGACAACAAAGTGTTTGTTTGAGATAAAGGAGTTGAGTTACTCTGGAATGGATTAATATATTATACAGTCTGCCTCTTATTACTGATTGTATTTATTCTGAATTTACTTCTTCAGAGGCTGAGCTTGAAAATATTATATTTTATTTGACTGATGGATCTAGAGCTTGGAAGATCAGAAATGATAAAACTGTAAATTTTTCCTCTTCCATGCTCAATGCTACTTCTAAATATTGGCACTTTCTACTTGTCTCCTTCCTTTGAACCATTTGATTGAAGTTACAAAATAACGAGCCATCCTGAATTATTGCATTCAAGAGATGAAGCTGATCGACGTTAGATCGATAATTTTTGAAGCTATTAGTTCTTCTACGAGGGCTAGTACTATTTCTTGTCTATGCTTTCCATCTCTCATTTTCTCTATATGAAAATATTCTTGTGTGAAGTATGATCATTCAGAGGAACAGTTGAAGCCTATGAAGCCTATTGAGAAGGCTAAAATAGATGTTCATGGATAACCTAGAAGTCAAGTTCCTAATGCACCTTCTACTTCAGTACCTTCTACTTCTAGACCATCTACATCCATTACTACTGAGCCTCCACCTAGATTTTGGGATGTTTGAGTGAGAGATATCTGGAGCATCAAAATGAAATTTCTCTAACGCAGTGTCATATGAAGGATCTGGATAAGAAAGTTGATCATATGGCATACTATGTTCATAGAAAAAGTGATTATGATGCTGAATATGATGAGGCTTTGGTGAAGTTTCTAAAGGGAGATCAGACAGTGAATTTTCCTAAATGCCCTAAAATTTCACCATATTCAGACCCGAAAACAATCGATGAAGATATTCCATTTGATGATGATGATGAGAAAATTAAAGAAGATGATTAGAATTCTTTACTTTTATGTGTTTTCTATCATTTATGTTTTCTATATCCTGTCTTTTATTTTCTATGTTTAGACTTTTGGTGACTATGTACGATTGCTTGAGTACTTCTATTATTTTTTTCATTTTTATTGTTTTCTCTTATATATTTAGTATTGTATTTCTGTTAGAGAAGAGTGTTAGCTTTTAATTGATATTCATTTTGTTACTCTTCTGTACTACTTTTATACCTGTATTATTATCCTGCTTTATATACTTTAAATTTTTTTCCTTCTTAATGCTTATTATAAGCTTTATAATGTAAAGTAATTAAAAAAATTAAGTTCGGGGGAAGGAAGAAATGTTTTTTTTTTAATTTAAACTTTACTTGTCCCTAGTAAATAATATTTTTAAATCATTCAGACATAACCTATGGTATGCGAGTTAACTTAAGATAACTATATTTTTAATTTTATAAATACTTTTGTAGACTTAATTGGAATTTTTAATAACAAAGATTAGTTCTAAATTTAGAGATATTTAGCATAAGAGTATAAGAATTTGATTTTATTATTTAATTTAAGAAAACTGTATTTTTGAAAGTATTAAGAAATCAAGATTTTTATTTAATAAGAAAGAATTGAAACTCTATGAAAGACATTTATTCTAAATACATATTTATCAAGTAAAAAAAATGTAGAAAGTTCTTTAACTATAAGTAGAAGATGGTGGAGTTCAAAATTATTAAAAGGCCATCTAGATATAGTAATCCTCACATAACATAAAAAAAGGGATTGAAAAATGTCCTAAAATTAAAAGGAAAAAGAGAAAGAAAATGAAAATTCAAAAGAAAAAGGAAATAAAAATTACTTGAATAAAAAAAATGTGAGGAAAAGCTTGAGGAGATGCTTAATCAAAAATTGGATTCACTTGAATCATCTTATGGAAAGAGGCTTAATTACTTTTCTAAACTTGTTCATATGTACCAGCTTCTTTACTAATGGAGTTGTCATGAAAGTCTTTTACTTGTAATTTATCTACGTGCTCTTAATATGACAAATTGTAATTATTCTTGAAATAAATAGAAAATCAAAATTCATAAAACTTGATTATTAAATATTCTTAAATTTTTTAGTTTTAACCTAAGTTATTAGAAATCTTTTTAAGATTTTACTATTGCATTTATAAAACAAAAGGTATAGAAATCTTAAAGTAAAACTTACTTCCATATGTTATATTTTTTGTAGTAAAAAGAGTTACTTGAGGACAAGTAATGTTTAAGTTTGGGGTAATTGATCTACTTTAAAATTACCCATTTTATGTGAAATTTATGCTTAATCGTTTAAGTATATTATGCTTTAATGAAAGGTTTTTTTATGTTTTTGGTTGCAGGTATAAGAAATAGATTTTAAGAATGAAAAGAAGATAAATAACAAAAAATGGAGCAAAAATGGGCTTAATGAAGAAAATTTGATAAACCAGCAGACCTGGGGCCTGGGCGCCATGATACACCTAAAATATATAGTGTTTTTATGCACATTTTTACCTAATTTTGATGACATTGCACTTTAATGGAACATATTTTTTGTGTTTTTCTTACAAATATGATTAAATGGATATTTTGATGAGAAGAAGGAAAACAGATCAAATTTAGAGCAAAAATGAAGAAAATTGAAGAAGTGATGAGTGGTGGCTAAGCGCCAGAACTCGCGCTTACACGCCAAGGCCCCACAACTATGTGTCCTTATCTGGAGTTTACGCGTGGCAATTTTAAAAGAGGAGTTATTTTAATTTAGGCCCCATTTTAAAGAGGTTTTTGAAGCACCTTTTGGTGAGAACTTGGGTAACTACCTTTTGGTGCAAATTTTCATTCAAATTTCTCTTGAATGGTTGCTTCTCTTGGAAGATGCATTAAATTGGGACACAATTTGAAGAGATAAGAAGACACCTTTTGGAAAATATAGAAAGAGGACTTGAAGATCAGAAAAAGGGTTGTTGTTGGAGGGTGTAGTTAGTGTTTAAGAGTATGTTTTACGTTATAGAGTTGTATTAGAACACATCTCTCCACATCACAATCTTTACTTCATTTTATATAGTTTGTATTAGGAGTATAATTAAGATTTGGAGTCTACTGAGTTGGGCACCAACCTCTATAGAGTATTGTGAGGGAAAACAAAGTTTTCAAAGGAACTTCAAGAGTTTTATGGAGAGGATTTACAGATAAGTCTTTATCTTTATATTACATTTGGTTTTTAATTAAGACTTGTTGTGTTTACATTATGATTTCTACTTTTAAACCAAGTTATGATTGTGTTTTATCTATGAATTTTGAGTAGTTTTAATTATCTATTTCCTTAATGTGATGAAGTAATTAAATTATGGAAATATACTGTGTGAAGTATAGGAATTTAAAGTTGGAAGAAGTTGTGATGAGTCAAAAGCTTGCACATCGTTTACTTCTTGATTTGGCCAATTTAGATGTTAAATTATGTTGTGAGAACATGTAAGATCCAGTGCGGTATTATCTCAGTCAACAATTCGAAATAATCACATGAGATTGTATGAGTGAGAATGTAATCCATATGGTTGAGTGCAAATAAATAGGGAGATATACTGCAATGGCTGTAGAATTAGAGGACTTTATAGTGACAGACTAAAGCCCCCAATTCAATTTTTTGTTTAATGCTTTGTTATGAGATGTAAGCCCCAGGTCGAGGGAATCAAGGAAACTCTAGAGTGAGAGCTAATATCTTTCCTGCCTAACCCATCTTCAAGATTTTTAGAAGAGTGAATTAACCTATGTTCTTTATAGCATCTCTAGTCAGGGAAAAGAATATATTGCTGCTATTTGGATCGATGCTTTAAAGAAGGTTCAGAGCGATGAGAACAAGGAAGCATTCCTTACGTTGTACAAGAAATAATTCCATTCGATCACTGACTGAATGAAGAGGCGCGGAGCAAAATAGAAGAAAGGATGTACAACTGCTTTTATATTGAAAGAAAAGAGGCTAAATACGTAGATTCGGGATGGGAATAGAGAATAGTGAATTTAGAGTAGCTGAAGAATTTTTCTGTTTCTTTAAGAAGGAAGTTTCAATGAACTACAAATACCTTAGATACTTCCACAATAAATACTTTCCATAACTTGTTACTGATTCATATAAAGAAAAAAGATATTTCATTTGCATAAGTTTTCATCTTACAAAAGTTTAGTTAAATTATTTGCTTACTTTCGTTTCAAATTATAAAATTAACAAAAAAAATCTAATTCTATTTCCTAAAATATTATCTTTAGTTTGAGTTAGATCTTTTCTAAAAGAAAAAAGTTAATTTTCTGTGTTCTAAATTAGAAAATATTTTCTTTGTTATAAATTTTTTTATGGGTTTATTATGTTGGGGCTTAATCAGAAAGTTCTATATTACTTGATAAACGATACGTATACTTACGTCGTATCCAATTTTAAAATAACATTTAAATCTCTTATTTACATTGGTGGATCAAGTTTTTGGCGTCGTTGTAAAAAAATAGATCATTAAAGAGAAGTATCAATTCATATATAAAATGTAAGCATAATTTCAAGGGATCAAGTTTTGGCGCCATTTCCAGGGAAAGAAATTAATAAAGAAATCTTTAAGAAAATTAGTTTTTACTTTTTAAAGTTTTATTTAAATTTTTTAGATTTATTTTGGGAAGTAGTTGTTTTTTATTGTGTTTTATTTAATTGTGTATGCGTTTTCAGGTTCTGAAGGACTTGTGCTTTACGATTGTGAATTAGAAAGAATTATAAGAAAAATCAAAAAAATTAAAAATACTGAAAAAGATAAACATGTTTAAGAAATGACAAATCAAGATAATCAAAATGCTGAAATCCATCAAGAATTTAGACCTTTAAGAGATTATGCTAACCCTACAGTAGATGCATTTTATGGTAATATTCAAAATCCTGTTGTAGTTGCTAATTCATTTGAACTTAAACCTGCTATTATCCAAATAGTATCTGATAATCAGTTTGGAGGAGCACCAACTAAAGATCCAAATTTGCATCTTGCCAATTTTCTAGAATTATGTGCTACATTTAAATATGATGGTCTTTCGGATGATGCTATAAGACTTAGACTTTTTGCTTTTTCATTAAAGGATAAAGCTAAGATGTGATTAAATTCCTTAGCACCTAGATCTATCAGAACTTGGGGTGACTTAGCACAAAAATTTCTTGTCAAATATTTTCCACCATCAAAGACTACTAAGCTTAGAAATGACATTACATCTTTTTGCCAATTTGAAGGGGAATCTATTTATAAAGCATGGGAGCATTTTAAAGATCTCCTAAGAAAGTGTCCACATCATTCGATACCAGATTAGTTAATAATTTAAACTTTTTATAATGGATTAGTTGGATCTCTCAGATCTATTATTGATTATGCTGCTAGTGTTTCGTTGATGTCTAAAAAGTTTAATGATGTTTATGTTTTAATTGAAGAAATGGCTACAAAAATTTTTTAATGGCTTTCTGAGGTGGTAAATCTTAAAAAGGTAGCCAATATTCATGAATCTGATGCTTTTGCTATGCTAACAAATAAAGTTGCTACAATTTCAAGGAAGATTGACCAATTTGGAATAAATTTTTCTCAACCAATTCCAACCATTGAAGAAAATTCATTAGGCATAATGTTAGATTTTCAATCATCTTTAGAAACTTTGAAAGCCATAAACAAGCCTAGTAACCCATATTCCAATTATTATAACCCAGGTTGGAAGAACCATCCAAACTTTAACTGGAATAACAATAATCAAGGTGGTATACTCAACAATGGGGGAACAATCAAGTAAACCCATTGGGGAATTGGACCAACCAAGGGAATAATAATTATAGACCTTCTTATCCTCCAAGTTTTAACAATGGTTCACAATTTAAGGAGAAGTTGTCTATAGAAGAAGTGGTGTTACAGATGGGAAATCAATTGCCAAGTCAAGGAGCTAAAACTAGAAATATTGAGAATCAATTGGGACAGATTGTCAATTCATTGAGTAATAGATCCCAAGGAACGCTTCCAAGTAAAACTAAGATAAATCCAAGAGATTAAAATAAAGAGGAAGTAAAACTATTCAATTAAGAAGTGGAAGAGAGTTGGAAGGTAGAGTTCAAAACAATATTAAAGTAGAGAAAGAAGATATTGAAGAACCAAAAGAGGACGCTCAGAGAGGTTTAGAAAGACCTATTTCTCCTACTAAAATTAATTTAGAAAGGCCACCACCACCATTTCTTCAAAGACTTCAAAAATAAAAGTTGCATAAGCAATCTTCAAAGTTTTTGGAGATTTTTAAGAAGCTTACAATCAATATTCCATTTACTGAAGCCTTAGAAAAAATGCTAAGTTATGTAAAATTTATGAATGATATTTTAAACAAGAAAAGGAAGTTTGAAGATAACGAGATTGTTGAACTTAATGAAGAATGCAGTGTAATAATTCAGAAGAAGCTTCCTGAAAAGCTTAAAGATGCGGGTAGCTTCACAATTCCGTGTGTAATCAGAGACATATTTTATGGAAAAGATTTATGTGATTTGGGTGCAAGCATTAACCTTATGCCATTTTCTATATTTAAAATTCTGGGTTTAGGAATAACCCGTACTACTATAACTCTGCAGTTAGCAGATTGTTCGATCACATATGCTAAAGGAGTTATAGAAGATGTGTTAGTAAAAGTAGATCAATTTATCTTTCCTGTTGATTTCAGATTCGTTTGGGGACGATTTTTTCACGCGGTGCAGCCCTTAACAGTTAAAAATTTGTGTTTGGCTCTCAGATTCGTGGCGGAAGGATGTTGAAGCAGGCGAAAAGCGGGCCGCAGGATCGACCCCGTGGCCCAGCTTTAGCTTGCTGAATATGCCAAATTGCCCCCGAGCACAAGGAATCTATCTGCCCTAGCGTTTGCCTGGTGTTCCATCCAAGCTCCCTCCTTCACGTCTTGGCATACTTCGCGGCAATGGCGATGTCGTCTGCTACTTTTGTCTCCCATCCAAGCTGTAGGTTTGCTTGTGCTCCCTTGTTTCTTAAGAGGCTTGACTTCAGTAAAGGTAAGAGTAGGGAAAGGAAAGGTTTATTGGATTCACAGGTGACTCCTACAAGAGAGTTGCTAGCTGCTAGATCATCCAAAAAGCGCCATTAAGGCCCAGGTGGGAGATCGCCTTCTTCTTTCCTCTTTTTCCTCTGTTGGTTTTTCATTGAAATGATTCCCTCCCTTGATTATATGAGAATGTATAAGAAGGCAAGGAAAATTTGAGCCCTTTTCGTGAAGAATTTAGTTGGGATTTCGGTTGGCTACCTACTTTTCCTCACGTTCTCACAACATCCATGACTAATTTCCTCTTTGGATTTCACATATGGTGAGTTCAATTCTTTTTCACATAAAGCCTCCAGGTCTGTGTTGGCATTTAGGCGATGATTTTTATTTTATTTTATTTTATTTTATCAATGTTTGTTTATGAGGCTATTTTTTCACCCAGTTACTCATACTATGATCCGAATTTTTTCGAAATTATACGAACCACCATAAGAAAATGAAATCATATCTCAAAAGTATTTTTCAATCGACCATTAAAAGTTTTGGCATTTATTCAGAAGTTTGAACGAGCAATGATGCATTCATTAGAAGAACCCTGAATCCCTTTTTCTTGTCTTATCAAAACAAAGTAACATTTCTTGATGTACCTGATTGTGAAACATAAACTTGCTATAAACTTATATTGGAATCCAGTGGGCTATCAGTCTCGTCATGCTGCTTTATAAGAACATGAAAACATGTCTCAACAACATGTTTCAATTGGGTATTATAAGTTTTGGAATTTCTTTAAATGAACAATAATTCATTTCATTAGAAGATTCTCTGAATTTCTTGAAGGTACATGAAAACTTTTCGGCACTTACTGTTAAGTTAGTTGGGCATCATGAATTTTTGAACAGTTTCGAAGTGAAATTCTGCTTCAGAAGTGTCTAAAATATTGTTCTAACATTTATGTTTTAAATAGTTTTACCATAAGGGGTAGCATGGTCATTTTTCCAAAAACACCTGCTCCAAAGCTGTTTTCACACAACTGCACCAAACAGCAGCCAACTTCCCCGTGGCAGCTTCTTGGGGCATCACAGCCGCATATTAAAAGCTGTGAAGCTGCAGCTGCCCCAAATAGAGCCTTCATTGTGCTTGATATGGAGGAAGATAAAGAAATACCTATTATTTTGTGCAGACCTTTTCTAGCTATAGGAAGAGCAACGATTGATGTGCAGAAAGGGGAATTAACTATGCATGTGAATGATCAAACTGTTACATTTAATATTTCAAAATCAATGAAATATCTTGCCAGAGGTAAAGATGATGAATATTTCAGGATGTATGTTATAAAATATTTGAATGAATGCTATTTCAAAATAAATTATGAGGAAAAATCTGAAAGTGAACAGTTAGAACACGAGCAAGAAGAGGAAACACAATGTTCTGATGATTTCATTGAGGAAGACTTAAATTATATTCAAGAATGTTTTGAAGTTTTGGACATGACAAAAAATAAATATTTTTGTCCTCCAATTGAAAAACCTCCTGAACTTGATTTGAAGTTACTTCCTGAATATTTAAAATATGTCTTTTTAGGTGATTCTTTAACTTTTTCTGTTATAATTTTCTTAAAGTTAACTACAGAAGAAGGAGAGAGTTTGCTTAAAATTCTAAAGAAATATAAGAAAGCCCTTGGATGGATTATAACTTCTATTAAATGAATCAATCATTCAAATTGTATGCACATAATTCTTATGGAAGAAAACTATAAACCCAGGGCTGATCCTTAAAAAAGATTAAATCCTATTATGAAAGAAGTTGTTAGGAAATAAATTTTAAAGTGGATGGATGCTGAAATTATCTACCCTATTTTAGATAGTGCATGGGTTAGACCTATTCACTGTGTTTCTAAGAAAGGAGGAGTAACTGTAACTATTAATGAAAAAAATGAATTAATACTAACAAGACAAGTTACAGGATATCAAATATGCAATGATTATAGAAAATTATATCTTGCCACCAGGATGATCATTTTCTACTTCCCTTTCTTGATCAAATGTTAGATAGACTAGCTGGGCATAAATACTTTTATTTTCTTGATGGATATACTGGTTATCACAAAATATATATTGCTTGGTAGAATCAAGAGAATTCTTATGGTACATTTGCTTTTAGAAGAATGACCTTTGGTTTATATAATGCCCTGCTACATTTCAAAGATGTATGATGGCAATTTTTTGTGATTTAATTGAAAAAGGAATTGAAGTTTTTATGGATGATTTTTTAGTGTTTGGATTTTCATTTGAATAATTTTTAGAACATTTATCTAATGTTCTTAAATGCTGTAACGAAACAAACTTAGTCGTTATTTGTAAAAAATACCAGTTTATGGTAGCAGGAGGAATTGTTTTAGGAAATCATATTTAAGAAAAATGTATGGAAGTAGACCCTACAAAAATTCAAGTTATCACTAATTTACCTTACCCAACAAATGTAAGGAAAATTAAAAGTTTTTTGGGACATGCTTGATTCTACAGGTGATATATTAATGATTTTTTTAATATTGCTAAGCCCCTATGCCAATTATTAGAAAAGGACGTCATTTTTAATTTTAATGAAGACCGCGTAAAAGCTTTTGAGTTATTAAAAGAAAAATTAATCACTGCGCCAGTTATTGTTTCACCAGAATGGGAAAACCTTTTAAATTAATGTGTGATGCAAGTGATTATGCTATTGGAGCTGTTCTAGGATAGAAACATGACAAAAATTTCAAAGTGATTTACTATGCTAGTATAACTCTGAATGAAGCTCAAATCAATTATACCACAACTGAAAAAGAGTTGCTAGCTATAGTATATGCTTTTGATAAATTTAGATCATTATGATTGGGACTAAATGTGTGGTGCATACTGACAATTCTGCTGTCGGCATATTTTTAGATTTTAAATTTAATTTAAGTATATATATATATATAATTTGGAAAGTAGCATCTGATTTTTGAAAATAATTTTAAGTTTGAAAATTTTAAGATATGAAGTCAAACCGATCTCACATCCCAAATAGTTTATATAAACGAGCACCGCACCACAAACTGTGTATCTATCCCGAGGAATAGTCACACTGCTTGACGATGGGGTTCGATTAAATAAACTAAAAGATTTGTGACATCCATTTGGTCTGCGAACCAATTTTATAAGCCGACAGGTTCCCCTGCTTAATATAAAGGAATTAAGCAGAGTTTATATTACTTGGATTCTTAAAGTTTCCTATAAGGGCAAGCCCCTATAGTTAATTACATCCTAAATGACGGGAATCATTTAAGAAAACTCTCGATAATGATCAGTGGTTTTTCTCTCATGAATTTCAAAGTTTAAGGTTTTCAAAGGATTAACTTTTGGAATTTCAATAGGGAATGGATCGTGTTTGGAACAGTTTATTTTAAGAGTCCAATAGAAGAGAAGTAGGAGAAGCTGAGGATCCAAGAAGAATCTTGGCAACTTCCCAAACTATCCTATTGTTTGGCTTGAATTTGAGGAAATTATTTAATGTTTCAATCTTGCTAGTTTTAATTAATTAGGACTTATATTCATATGACACAATCATACAAATAACCTCGAAGATATGAGGGTTTATGTCGTACCGAACGACTACCTCGGAGTCCTAAGACCGGTTAGGGCTTAATTTGCATAAGACAATTATGCAAATGCCTAACAAAAAGTTGAGGATTTATGTTGCACTAGGCAAACTACCTCGAAATCCTATGGCTAGTTGCTTATTTATAAGAAAAGAGAGTTGTTGTTGAAGATCCGCTGTTTGCATTTTTGAACATGTCCTTCCGCATCCTTGATCGTGCTGCCCTTCAGTGTATTGCCTCGAGCTCCTTGTTGTTGCAGAGGTTTAGTTTTAGAAAGTGAAAATCAGGAGATGAGAGAAGTGTTTTTTTAATGTTTTAATTAAAATAAATCTTAAAGTTGATTAAACAGAACTGATTAAGATCCCATGGTTCTGTCATCCCGGCACCGTTATTTTCATCGGATTCACTTAGTCCAGATGAATTTGCTAAACTCAACTGAATGAGTTCCACACTTTCATTTAGACCGTAGGAAATCCCGTTAGCAACACGTGGGTTACATCATCCGAGGTATTCCCGATCATCCAATGAGACGTTTTAATTTAGTTAAAATTGTAATTTTTGTTGTACTGTTTGTGATTAAATTTTGAATTGTCTACTATTTTGAAATATTGTGGCGGTAAATTTTATCTTGTATGACTTTTAATTTAGTTTTGAGTTTCAGTTTTGTGGCTATCCTAAAGGTTTCAATTTTCATGCAACAATCTTATTTATCATGCAAGAAGAGTAAAGTACAGCTTATATAAATAAATTGCAATAAAGGAATTTGCAATAAAGTAAAAGTGTACCTGGAGGGTCTTCTCGTCATTCCCAGCTGAGACTTTAGTATTGCATTGTATATATGTGTTTATAATTTTGTAGAAATTAAAGCATGCCAGAAAACAGGAAGAAGTAGAACTAACAAGAAGTAACTACTCAATCCTATGTGTCTATGTAAATGTCCTAGTTTTCTACCAAGTCCTATGATGTCTATGTGAATTCCTATGTTGTGTTTCAATAAAATTTGTTTAATTTAATTGAGGATGGTTTCGTTAAGTAGACATATTAAGTTTAATAGACCTCAGAGGTATCCAAACAGTCAAAGAAGGATGCAGGTCAATGCTTCCCTCTCATATCCTGATGAAAAGTCTCGGGCTCATTTAGACTTATTATGTTACTTAACAATTTACCCTACCTATACCCTTATGCTTAATGAACACAGTTGTTCGGGGTAGGTTGGGGCAGATGGGTTTAGGTGTGGTTTAGGTTTGTATTTGGTGGTAACTGGTGTTGACCTCATTTTTGATGAGGTCTTCTCTTCCTCTCTTTAGTACTTAGGATCTAGCCTTAGGCTTTTCCTTTGACTATCTTAGAGGACTAGAATTGGGATTCACCATCTAGAATTTTAAACCACTTCTTAACTCCTCGTAAACTCCACAAACTTGACCGTAGACCCCTAATCACCTAGAGGGTTGAAATCAAGTGTGGAAGTTTAAAGGATGAGTTCCTATAGGACTCTTTGGCCTTAGGAATGCCCTGGGTGGCCTGGTCTGATGAAGGGGCTGACTTACACACACACTACACTCATACACTACACTTCCATACACCTCCTAGAACACACCCATACCCGACTTGACCTCCTGACTCATGTAGGTGATTCACATGGATGGTCCTTAACCCCTAAGCCCTTGGCTAAGAGGGTTAGGAACAACATAGTGAATGCCTCAAATGAGTCCCTTCATGGCTCATGTGGGCTTGATATGGCTTCATGGCTCAACCAAAATGATTTTATTCCACTTACATTCACCTAATCTTCCATTTTCCAAATTTTTAATTTTTGACCCCGGGACCCTACACCCGCCAACCTACCCAAAGCCCTGAATAGCCCAAATTTCTCAAAAATTTCCAAATCACCCAAAATTCTCCAAAATCATTCCAAACATTTCCACATCACTCAAACTGATCATCCATAACCAAAAATACCAAAAATTCCAAAAATACCTCCCAATACCCTCCAAATACCCAAAATGCCCCTCTTAGCCAAAAAATCCAAAAATTCAGAAAATTCCCAGAAAATTCCAGAAAATCCCAAATATTCCCAATTTCATTTTGTTCAACTACACCATGAGCCAATTTTGCCAATTTACCCCACTTTTATCAAAACCCCCAATTTGACCCATTTTAACCCAAAGTAAACCCAATGTCAAACCTAACCTACCCAATTGACCTAAATTCTGGTCCAATTCAATTCTAAACTTCAATTCAACATCCCCAACACCAATCTAGACCAAATCCAAGCCCAATTTGATTGGCATTGGGATCCAATTTCACTTTTGGCCTTAAAGCCCAATTTGGACCTATGACCCAAACCTAACCCAAACTCACCCAATTCAACTCCAATTAACCCCAAATCTTTTCTAAATCTTCCTTAACACCCCCATAAACAAAACACTAACATGATTTGCCCAAAATTTAGACCCAAACCCCACTCAAATTCAATCCAAAATCAAAAAGCCCAATTTTGACCTAAACCTAAACTTAGCCCAAATGAGCCCAAATCCCAAAATCAAAACCTAACCAAAGCCAAAACCTCTTTGAAACACTCCCATAAACATTTCCCAACATTAATTTTACATCAATTTCAACTCTAGCCCAACTTTGGCCCATGTTAGCCCATTTTGGCCCACCTTAGCCTCTTTACCAAAAAGGCCCATATCCAACCCAATTCAAATCCAAATTACCTCAAATTTGTTTCAAACCACTCATGACACATCCCTAAACCAAACTCAACAATTATTTGGCCCAAGCCTTTACCAAAATTTCATCCCAAAATCCATTTTAAAATTCAAAAGCCCACTTTCCTAAACCATTTTAAAAGCCCATCCTTTACCACATCCAAAGGCCCAAAATTGGTCCCAAAGCCCATATGACATTTCCCCTCATCATACTTTCAATTAAACTCAATACCTAAGTCCTAAATTCATCATCAAATCATTCCAAATCAAGTTCCATACAAATTTCCATCAAATTACCAAAAAATTCCTATAATCCATTTTCATGAAATCGACCAAGCTTTCCCCAAGCCAAAGGTGAGCCATGAAGCCATGCATGAGCCACATGTGAGCCATGAGAGCCTTGGAGACTCCACCATACCATATTGGGTAGGAAGGAGGGACCCTTTCCTTAATCCCTAAAGCTCATTAGCCTTAATCATGATTCACCTAAACCTAAATTTAATCCAAATATATTTGGATGGAGACTTCTCCATGCCAGGAGCAGCTGATCCCAGCCCTCAACACCCCCTGGGAGAGCCTCCAGCCATGCCTATTTAAACCCCTCACTCTCTCGGCCATGAGAGGTGCTAAAAACAAACCTTAAGGAAACTCGCCAAAATTGTTCAAGACTACTCCCCATACACGAGCACTTGATCCCCACTGAAATCCCCCGCCATTTCTTCTCCGCGAGCTCGATTTCGGAGTTGAAATCCAAGCCCAAAACCAGGGACACTTCTCCACAGTGAGCCAATCCCCAAATTGATCGGTTCTACACCTTCACCGGACCGAGGGAAGGTGTCCACCAGCAAAAGCCCCATCTCCGGAGCCACCCAGCTTGCTCCGGACCTCCAAGCTTTGTGATCGACCGTGGTCGAAATCCTACCTAAGCAATTCACTGGACCGGGAGACTTCATCCGGAGCTTCTTCGGGATCCAATCGAAGGTGCAAGAACCCTCGGATCGAAGCCACACTTCTCCGAGCAAAGGTATGGCCTCACTCTTCTTCCCGAGCTTCGAACATTCTCCATTTTTATCGCGTAAATTTCATCCCACATAAACCGTATGGATGTGTTCGTCTTCTCAAGACGAATCCATAGTAGCATAAGAACACGAAAATCCATCGAGTATCGAGTGAGATCTTAGGGATTTAGTGTGGACGGCTCTCGGTGAGGACGCTCGGGACGATGAACGGATGCCGTCCATTCAATACACGCGCGGACGGACGGCTCAGATGGCGTCGGACCAGAAGATGGTACGTGAACCGCGGGGCCCGGGCTGCTGACTCAAGCGGCGGCGTCGAATGGGAGCGCGACGCGTGTGCGTTCGGAGATGCCGAGGATGACGCGGCGCCGACTCGGATAAATAGAAAATTAGGGGTATTTTCTATTTATTTAATTCCCTAAACTTGGAAAATTCATAACTTTGTGTAGGAAAATCATAAAAATAAAATAAAAATACCCTCTTGCTCGGTGAACGAGAGGAGAATAATGTGGAAAAGAAATTATTTAATTTCATCAAGTATTTTATTTTTAATAATTTATTTACTCTCTGCATATTTTTAATTCTCCATGCATGTATACAATTCACCATGGCATGAGACCATAGGGCTTTTGAAGCCTCTGAATTTGGGAACATTCCCCGAATTTTCCAAAGTCGGAGGTCATCCCTATGAAGAGTTATTGATTTTTTCAAATTCATGTCACTGTTTTGAGTATTTTAAATCCAATAAATAGCATGTTGTGAAATAAATTCTAGGAAAATTTGGGGATGTTCCTTATGACCAGAGAACCTTAGGAAAAATAGGTTTTGAGTTAGTTCACTCAAAACAAACCTAATTGGCTTAAACACCCAAAATGGATCTCTAATTAATTAGAGCTAACCATACATCAAATTGACTTCAAATCAATTCTCCATTGACCTTTAGGGTCAGAAGAACCCACCATAAAAATTTGAGGTCAATTGGACTTGGTTAGCCCTATTAATTGGGTTGATTAAGCCATTTAGTCATTTTAAACTTTAAAAATTCATAACTTTCAAAATATCTTTCAAAAATTCACCAAATTGGATTTGGAACCTCTCTGATATCAGGGGAATTTAAGAAAATTAAAATTTCAATTTTCTAAAAAAGTTGATTTTTAATATTATTTTAATATTTTTAATAATTAAAAAATAATAAAAATCACAAAAATAATAAAATTCACCAAAATGTCACATTTTGAATTTTAATCACTTAGGAACAAACCCCATATTTTTCTTAGGCCTATTTGGTGAGATATTAATTTTTAAAGCTCTAGGGTAATTTTAAAATTAAAAAAATATATTTTCTAGCATTTTCACTAAAATAATTATAATAAATCATAGAAAAATCAGAAAATTGTAAAATTTACTTCTCTGATTTCCTTGATATCAGAGAGATTTTTGAAAAACATAAAATTCATTTTTCAACATTTATTTTATTTTTAAATTAATTAACACTCCAGAACTTAAAATATTTATAATAAAAATAATATAATTTAAAAAATCACCAAAATTGGTCCAAGTGGTCCCCTGGTCATTAGGAATGTCCCCTAATTTTCTTAAGGACAGAAACTTTCCCTTGGTCATGTTATTAAATTTTCCTTGGAAATCTCTATTTTCTACCAAAAATAATCATATAAATAAATTAAATACGGAAAAATCACATTTTCTCCTCTCATGTCTTTATTGACATATGAGTGAAGTCACATAAAAATTTCAAGTTCATTTGAGTTCAATTTAGTGAGTTATGAAATTATTAAGCTTAAAGGGTAAAGTGGTAATTAAATTTCTTTTAATCCTTAATTAAAACTTTAGGTTTAATAAAAAATTAACAAGTAAAATATTTGATCCTAATCTGATTTGGATGATTGAAATTTAATAATTGAAGGGTAGAAACCCATTAAGCAATTTAAAATGATTAAACTTTAATTAAATAATTGATTAAATTTGGAAGAATAATAAAATTGGAATTATTAAAATAGGGATATTATTAGGAAGAGATTTATTCTTTAATTTAAAAAATCCCTAAATTAATCATTTCATTAATGTTTAATTCCTAATTAAAATGATAATTCAAATTTAAAACATTAAAAGACTTAATCATTAAACTAAAATTAAATTATTGAACTCTTTTAAGATTTTAATTAAAATTAAAATGAATAAAATAAAATTAAATTAAAAATTAAATTAAATCAAATTAAATCAAATTAAATTAAATTAAATTAAATTAAAAATTAAATTAAATTAAAAATTAAATTAAATTAAATTAAATTAAAAATTAAATTAAATTAAATAAATTAAATTAAATTAAATTAAATTAAGTTGAATTAAATAACATCATCTAAGACATAAAGAAATAAGCCTAAAATAACTCGAACACTATTTAAACCCTTCAATTGAAATTAAGCTAAATCACAAACCATTTGAACACCAATTTACCCTCAAAAGTTTTAGTTATCATAACTCCTAAACAGTAATATTAAATGAAATATTACTTCACTTATAGGACATTCAAATATCCTAGTTCACTCGAGCAAGTTAACAAAACTCGAAAACCTCGGACGATCGATTCATTTACATAATTAAATTCATTTGGACTTAAAACAATCCTAGAAATATTGAAAAGATGTTTAGGATTCTTCTTAAGCACTTCCTCAATATGATAGGATATTTATAAGAACAATTGAACTTAATTGTTCTTTGATGAAGAAAATCGTCTTCAAACCAAAAAACACAAGGAACTTAGACGTCATAGGAAATGACTAGCTATAGGATTAGGAATTTGGTAGAAAACCATAACCCTTACCTTAGCTTTACCTAGGAACTTGCTTAAATATTCTAACCGTGTTTTAAGTGCAGCTTGGGATGACGGGAAGACCCTCCAGTGTACGCTTTCATTTTATTGCGATTTACTTTACGGTAATTTATTTAATCGCATCGCACTTATTTTTCTTGCATGATAAACAACAGTTGCATGAAAACCCACACCTCTAGGACGTAAACCAAAACCGAAACCCATAACTAAATTAAAAGACACTACAAGATAAAATTCACCTCCACAACATTTCAAAGTATAAGACAACTCAAAATTTAATCACAAACAGAACACAAAACTACAATTACAACCGAATTAAAACGTCCCGTTGGATGATCGGGAATACCTCGGATGATGTAACCTACGTGTTGCTAACGGGATTTCCCACTGTCTAAATGAAAGTGTGGATTTTATTCAATTGAGTTTAGCAAATTCATCTGGACTAAGTGAATCCGATAAAAATAATGATGCCGGAAGGATGGAACCGTGGGATCTTAACCGGTGTCGTTATAATCAACTTTAAGATTTGTTTTAATTAAAACACAAAAAACACTTGGAAATTAAGACTTCTCTAAACCAAACACTTTTCTCATCTCCTGATTTATGATTTCTAAAACTAAACCTCCGAAACGTCGACAAAACTTGAACCTACTTCAAAGAAAACTTCCCTAGAATTAAACAACAAAGCCATAGGACTTCGAGGTAGTTCGCCTAGTGCAACATAAATCCTCAACTCTTCGTTAGTGCATTTGTATTGCAAATTAAGCCCTAATCGGTCTTAGGATTCCGAGGTAGTCGTCCGATACGACATAAACCCTCATATCTTCCAGGCTATTTGTATGATTCTATCATATAAATATAAGCCCTAATTAATTAAAATTGGCAAGATTAAAACATTAAATAAAAATTAGGACTTTCCTAAATCCAAGCCAAACAATAGGATAGTCGGGAGATTATCGAAGTTCACTTCGAATCCGTAATTTCTCCTACTTTTCTTCCTTTCGAATTCCCAAAATAAAATGTTCCAAACTCGATCCATTCCCTATCGAGATTCAAAAATTCAATTCTTTGAAAACTTAAACTTTGAAATTCTTGAGAGCAGAATTATTGATTATTATCGAGAGTTTTCTTAGGTGATTCCCGTCACTTAAGATGTAATTAACTATAGGGGCTTGCCCTTATAGGAATTTTAAAGAACCCGAGTAATATAAACCCCGTTTAATGTTTTCATATTAAGCAGTGGAATTTGTCGGCTTATAAAATTGGTTCGCGGACCAAACGGATGTCACAAATCTTCTAGTTTATTTAACCGAGCCCCACCATCAAGCGGTGTGTTTATCCTTAGGGATAGATACACGGTTCGTGATGCGGTGCTCGTTTATATAAACTATTTGGGATGTGAGATCGGTTTGATTTCATATCTTAAAATCTTCAAATTTAAAATTATTTTCAAAATCAAAACACTACTTTTCAAATTATATCTATATTTAAATTAAATTTAAAATTCGCCGACAACTTCTGTAGGCGACCTCTTTTCAAAAATACAACACATAACCTAAAAATATGCCGACAACTTCTGGCGACTCCGCTGGGGAAAGTTCCTCTCTCCATTCTAATCAGACAATTCTCGTTTTCAAAAATCGGTAGTGCATCCATGTCCCTTATGGATCAAACTACCCTTCTTTCCGTTGGGATACTATGTTCATTTCTACCTCGAACAAGTATAACCAACATTCTCTCGGATTTAGGAGCCACCGTTTAGACACCCCTAAACGAGAGAGGTTCCGAGATCCTTTTACCTCATTTCCGAGGTGGGGTGGACCCCCAATAGGTGTTAGTTTAGGAGTGATCCTTCGAGTCGAGAAGTCTTGCTTAAGACTCTCTTTTCCTTTCCAACTCCGATTCGATTCCTTACCTTCTCTACACCTTTGAACACTCCGTTCTAAATAAACAAACCCTCTAATAAGTGATTCTTTTAATAAGTGATTCCTTCTTATAAATACATGAACAAGAATGAGTTCGGACTCTTTTCAATTCCTCTCTTTTTGTCCTAAAGAAAAGAAGCATAACTCGGGACCGACAACCGAATCTACCCCGCGAAATGGAAGCCCCGAAACCGATTTTCTCTTTTACCAAAGGACTGGACTTCGCCGTCTATAAGGATGAGCCGCCCGACAATGGAATCATCCGATTTGGACAAGGATTTGAAAACACGAACGTCAAGATCACCGACGTCTCCCTCTTCGCACCGATGAACAAGGTATCCGAAGCCGAAGAGCCGCCGCTCGAGTTCAACCTCAGGTCGACCCAAGAATTCCCTCCTCTCGCAAAGGATCCCGACTAAGAGGAATACCGCCGTCCGCAGGAGGACCGGTCTTACTACCCCCACTCGGTCTAGTTGTTTCGCACCTACCCCGACTTTTGCCAAATCAAAGGGGAAAGAAATCCGAATTATGATGGACCCGTTACCGTGGAGGGTACGGATCTTCTCGTAAGATCTTCTCGTTTTCGAAATCGGGTCCAGCTTCAAAGATTCCGTCACCGACAAGGACCCAAAGAAGAAACGAAGTAGAAGGATCGCTAGAGAAGCCGTAGCCGCCGAAATTGCTTTCCTAGAGGAAATTCCGTAACTCGCCGGAATATACACCGCCGCCCGAATACATACCACTCTTGGGAGGGAGCAGGTTTCATCCCCTCTCCGCCGCGAAGATGAAGAAAATATTCGCAAGATTGCTGCCACATTACCACAGACCCGCATATTACAACGATAGCCGCAAGAAAAGAACTAGAACTACGCCGTTTGCTCGACCGCAAACTTTGGTAGAAAAGTTAGCAAAGAAGGAAAACCGCCCCGTATCGAAATTCTACGAAGGATGGAGCGGGTGCCGCTCAAATCCCGTCTTGGGCCCCGAGTAGAACCCGCCATCATGACGTAAAAGCCAAGTAAAAGAATGAAAGCTAGTCCGCCCGTTGTCGTCTCGTGATTACAAATTAGGGAGGATACCACCTTCCAAAGATTTGGCCGACAGCACCATCCGGTCCTAGCACCTTCCGCCGTTAGAAGGATGGTATGGCGTCCCACTACCTGGGCAGACTGAGATTGAAACAACAGCTCGAGAAAGAAAGTCTCGCCGAGAGACTTGAATCCAAGAAAGTGCTACCGCGATGAAGGGGACTCGCGAGAAGGGGACCCGGCAGCCTATCGCACGACAACCACGAAGACACACGAAAGCCCCGCTAGAAGATGCCATGGAAAAGTTGAGAACCGATATCCGACGATTGGCAAAAGAAAGAGAAGAAAAGTTCGGAGACGAGATTGATTCATCGGAATTCATGGACGACGAATACGCGAAATCAACATGGTCGAGACACGAGCTTCATCGCCTTCGCAAGGTGCTCCCGCAGCCGCAGAAGAGAGGAGCTAGAACCGATGAGAAGGCAGCTTCGAGAGAAAGACGACACGATCGCTCAAATGGCGAAAAGGATGGAAGAGATGGCCGTAGCTCCGGCCACTCTCCGCAGTCAAGTACAACCACATAGAGAGACACCCCCGTAAGTCATTCACATCGTAGACGGAGGAAAGGAGATTACGTCCGTCAATGGGGATGATCACCGAAAAAGGATACAACACAGAGTATGATTCCCGAAAAGGATATCAAGAACTTGGTGGAACAACGAGATGCGAGAAGCCTTAGCACAATCGAAGAGCGGGACATCCATTCGGACGGTAGACCTTACCCGTAAGAATTCGACGCCGTCCAATACCCGAAAGGCTTCGTACCACCTCTCGTTCAAGACCTTCGACGAACCGGGAACCCCGACAACGATGTGGCACACTTTCGTGCCGCTTGTTGCAATGCCGGCGGGAGCGATGCATTACTCTTCCGACAGCTCGTCGGCAGTCCGTCGGAATCGCCTTCGACCGGTATGCGAATTACCAAATGGTTCTGAGTGAAAACGTTCTCAGAGTTAGAGAACCTCTTCATCAAGCGATTCGCCGGAGCTCAGCACCACATCACTATAGGTGATTTAGTGGTAGAGAAACAAAAGCCGAATGAAACTTTGGTGGATTACATACTTCGATGGAGGAACTTAAGCATGAAGTGTGAACCACAACTGCAAGAACAACATGCAGTCGGCATTTTACTTAAAAGCATCCATGGCCCGATAGCACTTCTCCTCAAGGGATTTACTATTAAGACTTTCGAGAAGTTGTTAAGCAAGGCCGGAAGCTTGCAAGAAGAGGCAAAGCAATTAAGTTTCACCGATAAAACGTATAAACAAAAGCCTCGTAAAGACTTTTGAAAAGAAATCCGGATCGTTGCAGCGAGTTGACAAAGGCAAGCAACCGATGCAAATACCACCGTAACGGCCGCAAAGAACTACAACAGAATTACTACAGCAACCCCGGCCCAGACTATCACTCATCTCTGCAGGATGAACAACCACCTCGTCCGCAACGTACATTAAGGGAGCTTTTGAGCAGAGAATATCCGTTCAAGAATGAAGCAGTGCCGAAAATGTTCTGCAGTTTGATGAAGACTCGAGATATCCAACTACCAGAACCTAAGAGACCAGAAGAAGTCGACAAGAAAGGTGATCCCAACTTTTGCCCTTACCACCGGATGCTTGGGCACAAGATAGAAGATTGTATTACCTTCAAAAGTTGGCTCAATGACAACCCGCGGAAAGGGAATATAACGATCCCGAAGGAGTACATGAAGGAACCCCGTAAAGGAGGTTCCGTCAATGTTGTCTCGACCGATCCCATCATTCCGATAGATCCCTATACGACTGACGATGGATGGACTACCGCTTGGACGAGGTCTTCGAAAAAGATTTTAGACAACATCCAAACCGCTTCGGTGCGAGCTTCAATTCAGAGTTCGAAACCTGTTAAGCCGGTACTATCACTTGCGATAGAAGAACCACCTCAACAGAGACGATCGAAGAAAAGAAGAAAATTGACGAAGAAGAGAGGACCGAGGCACCTAAGGCTAGACTAGGGGCCGCTTATCCTAGGATAGTTGTTTCCGATTCGGGGAGAAATCCTCGAACCTCCGACTCCGTATGATTATCTGCTCACTTCGGTAGGATCATATAATGATAAGGGTTATGGCGTTGGCTACGTTTTGACTGTTTCTAACGATTACGTAACTAACGGTAATCCGGATATCGATTTCGATACCAATGGCAATTCTCAAATCATACACGATCTCGACGAGCAAAATAACGAAGAAGACATCCATCAAGGAGGCTACGAGAGTTCAATAAGCAACGAATCTATTTGCGAGTTTCGAGGAACCCCAATCACAATAGAGTTAGAGCCTTCAGACTCTGAAGCTAATCCGGAAGAGCCTGTCATTCCGATTCAAGAAGAGACACCGGCAAGCTCAACAATAGATTCAGAGGAAATTACAGAAGTCAACTTAAGGAGTGGAAAAGTTCTACCTCCGAGAATGGGTCCGAAGGACAAAGGAAAGCAGGTGGTTGTTCAAGAAGAACCAACCCCAGCAGAAGAAGTACCCATTCGAGAAGAAGCAGAGACACATGAAAATAAAGTGGACTACAACGTGCTAGCCCATCTTAGGAAACTACTGGCCAAACTAAGCATTTATGATGCTCTCATCTTATCAAAGGAGATGAGAGAAGCTCGATCAAGGCCTTACTTCGATCCGGAAATTTGCTTAGCTCAAATGGCCGGAGATTCCTTAGATGAGGTTTGCTCGTTAAAGGAACAATGAGGTGTTACCTTCACTGGACGATGACCTACTACTTGGAACAGTCAGATCACAACCGACCGTTGTACATTTCGCTTACAATCGGAAAATTTACACTCTCCGCAGTATTGGTGGATCCAGGAGCATCAATCAATATAATGAATCTTCGAACGCTAAGCATACTTGGAAATTGATGCTCGCGAGCTCGAGGCGGACAAAATGTTATTAAGAGGATTCAACCAGAAAGGAGAAAGAGCCCTCGGCTCAATAACACTGCTAATGAAGACCGGTGACTTAGCAAAGACAACCGCGAAATTTCACATAATTGATTCAGAAACATCATTCAACGCTCTACTGGGCCGACCGTGGATACATGAAAATCGGATGGTACCATCATCTCTACATCAATGCATCAAATACTACGACGGAGGGGAACAGTGTATTAAAGGTGACTTACAACCGTTCTCCGTACATGAAATCGGAATCCATGAAGATGCAGCTTATTATGCACCCCCGAAGAAAACAAGTCTTCTCCGTAGATACCATAACAAATGAAACAAAGGAAATTTGGGACAACGAAGAACTCGAAGTTCTAGTCCAACAGTCACTCACCACTCCCTTACGGCGAGATGGTGAAGGTTTCTCCACAACTCGCATCCGAGGTCGAGGTCGGGGACGACGTCGTGGTAGAGACGTTAGGACGATCGGACAGAGGAAACCGACCATCAATGTCGATTGGGAAGACAGTTCTGAAGAAGAAAGAGAAATCAAGCAAGAAGCAGCGACAATAAGTCGGAAGAAACCGCAATTCAGAATCCCTATTGAAGATGAAAGAAACGAAGAATATAAATCGATGTACGAGAAGATTAACCACTATGTACATACTATGACCCTGACCCCGATCCATTCTAATAAGATTGAGGGTATGGAGGTCAAAGAGGTACGTAGCGGTGGTGCAAAACCCATCAAATTCTACCGTGGTGCTCCTTCCTCCAAAACCGAAAATAATGTACAACTTGAAGATGCTACTTCATCGAATTAATGGAATTGCCTTTTGAGTGGTACTCTCCCCGTGTTCAAAATTTAATTCAACGTGGTTTCTTACCTCGACAATGGACAAAAGGTCAATCTCAACATTTTGAAAAATTATGGAATAATTCCGGTCGTCCACCCAATTCGAAGCATGGTCTCGGATTCGGCACGAGAGGATCGACTGATGATACCGAATTTTGCATGGTTGTCACCCGCGAGTCTAATGAAAACCGCATGGAAACTACGGACGAACTCGAAGATTTACAAATTGGAGACGCTCCACCGAATTCGAAGAAGAAATCAAATCTACGATAGATGAGTTAACGGAAGTTAACTTAGGTACTAGCGAAGAGCCTAGACCTACCTTTGTTAGCTCCTTACTCAATAAAGAAGACTCCGAAGAAATAATCAAGTTATTAATGGAATTCAAAGACTGTTTTGCTTGGAGCTACGATGAGATGCCGTGTTTAGCTCCGCAGGTCGCAATCCATAAGCTAGGGGTAGATCCTCGCTTCTATTCCAGCCGTACAAGGTCCCGTAAGAATGCGTCTAGAAATCGAGCAACAAGTCATAGTCGAAGTTAAAAAGCTAATAGACGCTAAATTTGTCCGTGAAGAACAATACCCGACTTGGTTAGCCAACGTGGTACCGGTCAGAAGAAGAATGGTCGATCGAATTTGTGTGGATTTCAGTAGATTTAAACAAGGCATGCCCAAAAGATGAGTTCCCTCTACCGATCCCGCACTAATGATCGACATTGCTTCGACACATGAAATATTCTCGTTCATGGATGGATCTTCGGGATACAACCGGATAAAAATGGCTCCGAGAAGATGAAAAACTTACGGCATTCGTAACGCCGATCGGAGTATATTGCTACACGTGTGATGCCATGCGGACCGAAGAACGCAGGAGCAACCTACCGTAGAGCAATGACAAGAATTTTTGATGATCTCATCCATAATCAAGTCGAATGCTACATGGACGATGTGGTCATCAAAAGCAAAGTAAAGGACAACCACTTGTATGATTCGAGAATTGTTTTCGAACGATTAAGACAATTTAACCTTAAGATGAATCCCTTAAAATGCGCCTTCGGCGTCACCTCCGGAAATTCTTAGGATTCGTTGTCCGACATCGTGGAATCGAAATCGACCCGGAAAAGATTGAAGCCATCTTAGAAATGCCGCCTCCCAAAACCTTAAAACAACTACGATCTTTTCAAGGGAAGCTCGGCATATCTTCGACGCTTTATCTCAAACCTCGTCGGTAGGTGTCAGCCTTTCTCGGCACTAGTTAAAAAGGACGCCAAATTTATTTGGGAAGAGAAATGCCAGAGGGCCTTCGAGGACATTAAACAATACTTAATGACACCTCCTGTCTTAGCAGCCCTAGTCTCAGGTAGACCGCTAATACTTTATACCGCGGCCTTAGACGACTCTCTCGGAGCCCCGTTAGCCTGTGTCAATGATGAGGGTAAAGAAAATGCTCTTTATTACCTAAGTCGTCGCTATCGCCGACGGAAATAAGGTATCCCGCAATTGAAAAGCATTGTTTGGCCCCGATCTTCGTCGCTCAAAAGCTCGTGCATTACATGCTTTCTCATAAGGTCAACCCGATCTCGAAGTTTAATCCATTGCAATACTCGATGACCCGCCCAACGCTTTCCGGCAGACTTGCCGATGGTCAATGATATTATTGCAATTCGATATAACTTTCGTGCCTCTTCGTGCCGTAAAGGGACAAGTCCCGGCGTACTCCTCACAAAGACACCCTTTGCCGGCGTAATCTCCTCTCAATGACGATCCGCCGATGAACAAATAATGAACCTAGAAGACCTCGATGATCGACGTTGGGAATTATATTTCGACGGAGCATCTTCGACGCACAAAGACGAAGAATCGCAAGTGATAGTGCTCGGTAAGGCAGTGGATCGGACTAATCTTTATAACACCGGAGCGGGGGATGTTAAGATACTCCTACCACTCGACGTAACCATGTACAAACAACGAAGCGGAATACGAAGCCCTCATAACTGGGACCGGAATTAACCATTCAAATGGGGATAACGTGACATCAACATCTACGGGGATTCACGAGTTAATCATTCAACGGATCGCCGGACAATACAGTAATTTTAAAACCAAGACTCGAGCAATACTTCCAAGTATGCCATACAAATTGTTGAACGCATTCCGAATGTGACAATCTACAAAATTCCCGTAAAAGAAAACGCTTTAGCGGATGCGCTAGCTCGTCTCGCAAAAGAATTTGCCTCGTTTGCAAGATGAATTAGTGGAAGTGTCGGCTCACGTGACGCCTGGTCCTATCACAACTTGACATAGACACGATACACAAATCGAAAAAGAAAAAGAATCAGCTGCAACAAAGTGACGTAAAACACGTAAGATCGGCGACAACCATTGATAGATTACTTGCAAACAGAAAACTACCGGACGATAGGTCGCTAGCTCCATCGTATCAAGAAAAGAACTCGTCCTACGCATTAATAAACAACACGTTATACGAAGGTCTTTCGATCAAATGTGGCTAAGGTGCCTAAGCGGGTCCGAGGCCCGTGAAATTGTTAAGGAGGTGCATTCGGGACTCCGTGGCGCTCACCAGCCGGGTCCGAAAATGAAAATGAAAATTAAAAGACTAGGGTACTACTCGGCCCTCGATGATGACCGATCGCATGAAAATCGCCAAGAGCCGTCATCGCTGCCAAGTGCACGGAGTGGTTCTACACCAACCTCCAAATGTGCTACATCCGGCAATTGCATCGTGGCCATTTGAATGTTGGGGCACGTATATAGTGGGTCCAATAGAACCACCGTCGTCAAAAGGACATCGCTTCATTCTTGCGGCTACGGATTACTTTTCCAAGTGGGCAGAGGCAGTTCCACTTAGAGAAGTGAAAGCACACCACGTGCTACAATTTTTCAAGAACCAAGTTGTCTACCGTTTCGGGGTGCCGCGCAGAATCATCTCGGATAATGGGTCAGCATTCAGAAGTACGCAAATCAACAATTTTGTCAGGAGACATGGAATCGACTGGCGATATTCAACGATTTACTACCCAAGAGCAAACGGCCTTGCTGAAGCTTTTAATAAAACTCTCGTTCAAATTTTAAAGAAAACCTTGGACGATAATAAGAGAAATTGGCACGAGAAGTTGTTAGAAGCCTTATGGGCCTACCGGACAACTTTCAGAACACCTACTCAAGCTACACCTTACGCTCTGGTATATGGGTCCGAGGCAGTGTTACCCTTAGAAGTCCAGACTTCCTTCACTCGGGATTGCAATTGCAAACAAACTCACGACGAAGAGAATGCCGCGATTACGATTAGAAGAATTGGAAAGCCCGGAAGGGAAGAGACTTGCGACGCAGCTGAGAATTTAGAACTATACCAAGCTAAGATGGTTCAAGCCCATGACGATCGGTCCGCCCAAGAACCTTCAAAGTTGGTGATTTAGTTCTCGTTCTCAAAAGACCTATCCTTGCACACCGCAAGATAGGAGGAAAATTTGAACCCACTTGGGAAGGACCGTTTCGTGGTCGAGGCGAGCCTACTCGGGAGGCTCCTACCGCCTAGTGAATTGCCAAGGAGAACGACATATGCTTCCGATCAATGGACGATACTTGAAAAAGTATTACGCTACCTCGATGTTTCGAAGGAATGAACTTTCCATCCCTAGAAGCACGGGTGAAGTGATTACTTATGACCGGGTCCGAACCCAAAAATAATAAAATGTGCTAAAATAAATAAAATCCCGATAATAAAATTTTCCTTGTTTTCTTTTCCAAATCAAAATCTCTTACCCGATCTTATCCCACTTCATTCCTGTTAAGTTTAAAAATATAAGAATAATAAAAAAAATGTCTTTAATAAACATTTTCTTAATGTTCTTGTTCTTAGTACAGCCCCTGATCCTTTTCCTTGTCTTTTCGCAGGGAAATGTCGAACGGGCGGTTGGTCCTGAACTTTAAGAATGGCGTAAGCCTTGCACTCGATGAAAAGAGGGTGAAGGATGGAGCGATAATCGAAATTGACTCGGATTTCGCACCGACGAGCCTACAGTACGAGGAAAGTGACTGGGTCCCGGTTGACCGAGGAGAACTGCCCGGACATACAGTGATGAAAGTGGGTGGCCCAAGCCACCAATCCAGCAGCAAGAAAAGAAAGACAAACATTGAAGAAGATAAGAAAATGAAGACTGTAGTCGCTACAGCATAAGGCAGGCTTGTCAGCGCCGCGCCCACAGACGTTCAAGAAGTACGAAGAGCTACTCTCACAGCAACGCAACGAAGAAATAAGAATCGCCGTATCCGTAAGATGTTAACAAAACTAGCTCGCGGACCGGCGCGACGAGACAGCTTGCTAATGTCGCTGCATACACCTCAAGGACACCGGTTCACCGAGAACTCGAAGAAAGGAGGCCAGCTCCTAGGATGACAGAAAGAACCAGGGAAATCTCCAGAAGATCAGAAGAAAGAAGGCTACCACGCCACCGGATAGAACCACCAATGATGCATGACCTTGTTGCAGAAGCAACCTCGGGGGATGTCCCGACAAGCATCATCCCTGAGGAGCCAAGGTATGCAGGAGAACGTGAAGGGATTGAACCATATATCCAACAATACGTCACTAGGCCTCGCCATCTGCAGATCATTCCGGAATACGAGTTAGAAAGAATACAGAATGTCCAGAAGAAAACTTTTGAATACTTCGAGAGAATTAGAGGCAGAAGAATCAATATACTGGAGGGCCTCGAGCTACATACGTACGTATTCTCGGAGTATGAACAACAAAGAAATCGTGGATTGCATCCGGATTTGAAAAGAATGGCCGAGCAGTGCCGTCTAAGGGAAAACACATACTCGGAACCCCGGAGATGGATGCCGGGGAAAGGAAGAATCACAATACAATGTGGATGCCGTTACAACTTTGCGGAGGACAGAAGGGAAACCCACCGGGAATACTCCGTCATGGGCAAGTGGATCCGATGCCATTAGTCATCAAGAGAATGGTAAAGAGATTGACAACATGGAGGGTACCGCTGCAGATTGCATACCCAATAGCCGCATTATCAACATCTACAAGCGAGGTGACCGTATACCCCCGCACATAGATCACCACGACTTTGTCGACCTTCGCACAGCCTCTTTCCCGAGCGAGTGTAACATCATGTTCGGATCCGACCTCCGGATAGCGAGCCCGGTGAGTTCCGAGGGCCAGTAAAGATACCACTACCGGTAGGTTCCGTCATGATACCGAAGGGCAACGGAGCGGATATCGCTAAGCATTGCATACCAGGAGTATCGGTGAAGCGGATCTCGCTTACGTTCGAAGGATGGACGACGGAAGACACCCTACCATTTCCGACTGCACCCGGAGCTAGAGAGCCTCCGCCTTACGAGCCGTGAGTTACATGGAAAATATCACACCTCCAATGTACATCCATACGGCATCCTTGCCAAGGATGGCTTGGAAGGTGATGTTATCGACCATGTACCCCACTATTCGTACATGGATTTTTGACGGATGCTTCTTTGGATGGATAGACAAAGATCATACACAATCCGTTTTGAGTTTACATGGATTGTATGAAATATATTCCAGATCAAGATGTATGATGTATCTTCTACATGATTGGAATGAAAGTGACCATGTCATATTTTTGGCCTTCACCTCTTTTGTGCAAATTGATTGGGAAACGCCGTTAAAGTTAAATGAACTTCGAACAAAGAACATAAAAGGAATAAAAAAAGAGAATAAAAGAAAACTTTCCTTAAAAAAAAAAAATCTAAAAAAAAAAATGACAAACACCAAATTCACATGAACATTAAATAAACGATAAAATAGAATTTGAATCATTAAAAGATAAACAAAATCAACATAAATGTTAAATCAAACTCTCAATCAAATTTCAAATGTGATCTTCCAAATTTCAAATCAAATCTTAAATCAAATTTCAACCGAGTTCAAACTCATCCTTCCAAATTTCAAGTTCAATCTTTCCAGACTCCAAATCTCAATCAAATTCAAGTTCAATCTTTCCAGACTCCAAATCTCAATCAAATTCAAGTTCAATCTTTCCAGATTCCAAATCTCTATCAAATCTCAAATTCGATCTTCCGGATCTTAAATCAAATCTCGCTAAATTTCGAATCTCAAATTCGATCTTCCAGATCTTAAATCAAATCTCAGTCAAATTTCAAATCTCAAATTCGATCTTTCCGGATCTCACATCAAACCTCAGTCAAAATCAACTTTTTGAGGTTGAGGATTTTACATCCGAGACTGCACTGCTTTAGGATTCTTTCCCTATTGCACTGAAATACATCAAAATCAACTTTTTGGGGTTGAGGATTTTACATCCGATACCGCACTACTTTAGGATTCTTTCCCTATTGCACTGAAATACATCAAATTCAAACTCTTGGGTCGAGGATTTTACATCCAAGATCGCACTCGCTTTAGGATTCTTTCCCTATCGCACTCGAAATACATCAAATTCAAACTTTTGGGTCGAAGATTTTACATCCAAGACCGCATCGCTTTAGGATTATTTCCCTATTGCACCGAAATACATCAAATTCAAACTCTTGGGTCGAGGATTTTACATCCAAGACCGCACTCGCTTTAGGATTCTTTCCCTATCAGCACCGAAATACATCAAATTCAAACTCTTGGGTCGAGGATTTTACATCCAAGACCGCACTCGCTTTAGGATTCTTTCCCTATCGCACCGCAATACATCAAATTCAAACTTCGGGTCGAGGATTTTACATCCAAGATCGCACTCGCATTAGGATTCTTTCCCTATTGCAGATGAAATACATCAAATTCAAACTTTTGGGTCGAGGATTTTACATCCAAGACCGCATCGCTTTAGGATTCTTTCCCTATCGCACCGAAACACATCAAATTCAAACTTTTGGGTCGAGGATTTTACATCCAAGATCGCACCGCTTTAGGATTCTTTCCCTATTGCACCGAAATACATCAAATTCAAACTCTTGGGTCGAGGATTTTACATCCAAGACCGCACCGCTTTAGGATTCTTTCCCTATTGCACCGAAATACATCAAAATTCAAACTCTTGGGTCGAGGATTTTACATCCAAGACTGCACTCGCTTTAGGATTCTTTCCCTATTGCACTGAAATACATCAAATTCAAACTTTTGGGTCGAGGATTTTACATCCAAGATCGCATCGCTTTAGGATTCTTTCCTATTGCACCGAAATACATCAAATTCAAACTTTTGGGTCGAGGATTTTACATCCAAGACCGCACCGCTTTAGGATTCTTTCCCTATCGCACTGAAATACATCAAATTCAAACTTTTGGGTCGAGGATTTTACATCCAAGACCGCACCGCTTTAGGATTCTTTCCCTATCGCACCGAAATACATCAAATTCAAACTCTTGGGTCGAGGATTTTACATCCAAGACCGCACTCGCTTTAGGATTCTTTCCCTATCGCACCGAAATACATCAAATTCAAACTCTCGGGTCGAGGATTTTACATCCAAGACCGCACCGTTTTAGGATTCTTTCCCTATTGTACCGAAATACATCAAATCAAATTCCCGGGATTAAGGATTTTACATCCGAGATCGCATCGCTTTAGGATCATTTCCCTATCGCAATGAAATACATCAAAATCAAACTCTTGAGGTTAAGGATTTTACATCCAATACCGCATTACTCTGAGATCTTTCCTCATTGTAATGATCCAATCCAATCGATTCGATCTTCTTTTGGGGTTGAAGATGTTACATCTAAAACTTCAAAATTCCAATTTTCATTTCAAATCAAATCCCTTCAAATTAATCTTAACAAAACTTCAATCTAAATTGAAACTCCAAATTGAAATCTAAACTCACACATCATGACTTGAACATGAAACAAAATAAAATCTAAATCGAAATTCTCCCAGATCATGTGATTTGGGATTCACCTCCTTTTCCTTTCCCCGCCGAGAGTTCGAGAATCTCCAGCCTTAGAGATATACTTGACACTCCCCAGCGGAAACTCTTCTACGTCGTCCTAAGTTTGTTACTTGGACATCCGTGTTGGTTTTGTTGATCGCTTCGATCAACACCAATACGCGCGGTGTGCTCCGTCGACTCACCACACCTATTGGGGTCCATTTGTTGACCTCATTTTTGATGAGGTCTTCTCTTCCTCTCTTTAGTACTTAGGATTTAGCCTTAGGCTTTTCCTTTCGACTATCTTAGAGGACTAGAATCGGGATTCACCATCTAGAATTTTAAACCACTTCTTAACTCCCTGCAAACTCCACGAACTTGACCGTAGACCCCTAATCACCTAGAGGGTTGAAATCAAGTGTGGAAGTTTAAAGGATGAGTTCCTATAGGACTCTTTGGCCTTAGGACTGCCCTTGGTGGCCTGGTCTGATGAAGGGGCTGACTTACACACACACTACACTCATACACTACACTTCCATACACCTCCTAAAACACACCCATACCCGACTTGACCTCCCGACTCATGTAGGTGATTCACATGGATGGTCCTTAACCCCTAAGCCCTCGGTAAGAGGGTTAGGAACAACATAGTGAATGCCTCAAATGAGTCCCTTCATGGCTCATGTGGGCTTGATATGGCTTCATGGCTCAACCAAAATGAATTTATTCCACTTACATTCACCTAATCTTCCATTTTCCAAATTTTTAATTTTTGACCCCCGGGACCCTACACCCGCCAACCTACCCAAAGCCCTGAATAGCCCAAATTTCTCAAAAATTTCCAAATCACCCAAAATTCTCCAAAATCATTCCAAACATTTTCACATCACTCAAACTGATCATCCATAACCAAAAATACCAAAAATTCCAAAATACCTCCCAATACCCTCCAAATACCCAAAATGCCCCTCTTAGCCAAAAAATCCAAAAATTCAGAAAATTCCCAGAAAATTCCAGAAAATCCCAAATTTTCCCAATTTCATTTTGTTCAACTACACCATGGGCCAATTTTGCCAATTTACCCCACTTTTATCAAAACCCCCAATTTGACCCATTTTAACCCAAAGTAAACCCAATGTCAAACCTAACCTACCCAATTGACCTAAATTCTGGTCCAATTCAATTCTAAACTTCAATTCAACATCCCCAACACCAATCTAGACCAAATCCAAGCCCAATTTGATTGGCATTGGGATCCAATTTTACTTTTGGCCTTAAAGCCCAATTTGGACCTATGACCCAAACCTAACCCAAACTCACCCAATTCAACTCCAATTAACCCCAAATCTTTTCTAAATCTTCCTTAACATCCCCATAAACAAAACACTAACATGATTTGCCCAAAATTTAGACCCAAACCCCACTCAAATTCAACCCAAAATCGAAAGCCCAATTTTGACCTAAACCTAAACCTAGCCCAAATGAGCCCAAATCCCAAAATCAAAACCTAACCAAAGCCAAAACCTCTTTGAAACACTCCCATAAACATTTCCCAACATTAATTTTACATCAATTTCAACTCTAGCCCAACTTTGGCCCATGGTAGCCCAATTTGGCCCACCTTAGCCTCTTTACCAAAAAGGCCCATATCCAACCCAATTCAAATCCAAATTACCTCAAATTTGTTTCAAACCACTCATGACACATCCCTAAACCAAACTCAACAATTATTTGGCCCAAGCCTTTACCAAAATTTCATCCCAAAATCCATTTTAAAATTCAAAAGCCCACTTTCCTAAACCATTTTAAAAGCCCATCCTTTACCACATCCAAAGGCCCAAAATTGGTCCCAAAGCCCATATGACATTTCCCCTCATCATACTTTCAATTAAACTCAATACCTAAGTCCTAAATTCATCATCAAATCATTCCAAATCAAGTTCCATACAAATTTCCATCAAATTACCAAAAAATTCCTATAATCCATTTTCATGAAATCGACCAAGCTTTCCCCAAGCCAAAGGTGAGCCATGAAGCCATGCATGAGCCACATGTGAGCCATGAGAGCCTTGGACACTCCACCATACCATATTGGGTAGGAAGGAGGGACCCTTTCCTTAATCCCTAAAGCTCATTAGCCTTAATCATGATTCACCTAAACCTAAATTTAATCCAAATATATTTGGATGGAGACTTCTCCATGCCGGAGTAGCCGATCCCGACCCTCAACACCCCCGGGAGAGCCTCCGACCATGCCTATTTAAACCCCTCACTCTCTCGGCCATGAGAGGTGCTAAAAACAAACCTTAAGGAAACTCGCCAAAATTGTTCCGACTACTCCCCATACACGAGCACTTGATCCCCACCGAAATCCCCCTGCCATTTCTTCTCCGCGAGCTCAATTTCGTAGTTGAAATCCAAGCCCAAAACCAGGACACTTTTCCACAGTGAGCCAATCCCCAAATTGATCGGTTCTACACCTTCACCGGACCAAGGGAAGGTGTCCACCAACAAAAGCCCCATCTCCGAGCCACCCGAGTTGCTCCAGACCTCCAAGCTTTGTGATCGACCGTGGTCGAAATCCTACTCAGGCAATTCACCGGACCGGGAGACTTCATCTGGAGCTTGCTGGGATCCAATCGAAGGTGCAAGAACCCTCAGATCGAAGCCACACTTCTCTGAGCAAAGGTATGGCCTCACTCTTCTTCCCGAGCTTCTGAACATTCTCCATTTTTATCGCGTAAATTTCATCCCACATAAACCGTATGGATGTGTTCGTCTTCTCAAGACGAATCCATAGAGCATAAGAACACGAAAATCCATCGAGTATCGAGTGAGATCTTAGGGATTTAGTGTGGACGGCTCTCGGGTGAGGACGCTCGGGGACGATGAACGGATGCCGTCCATTCAATACACGCGCGGACGGACGGCTCAGATGGCGTCGGACCAGAAGATGGTACGTGAACCGCGGGGCCCGGGCTGCTGACTCAAGCGGCGGCGTCGAATGGGAGCGCGACGCGTGTGCGTTCGGAGATGCCGAGGATGACGCGGTGCCGACTCGGATAAATAGAAAATTAGGGGTATTTTCTGTTTATTTAATTCCCTAAACTTGGAAAATTCATAACTTTGTGTAGGAAAATCATAAAAATAAAATAAAAATACCCTCTTGCTCGAGTGAACGGAGGAGAATAATGTGGAAAAGAAATTATTTAATTTCATCAAGTATTTTATTTTTAATAGTTTATTTACTCTCTGCATATTTTTAATTCTCCATGCATGTATACAATTCACCATGGCATGAGACCATAGGGCTTTTGAAGCCTCTGAATTTGGGAACATTCCCTGAATTTTCCAAAGTCAGAGGTCATCCCTATGAAGAGTTATTGAATTTTTCAAATTCATGTCACTGTTTTGAGTATTTTAAATCCAATAAATAGCATGTTGTGAAATAAATTCTAGGAAAATTTGGGGATGTTCCTTATGACCAGAGAACCCTAGGAAAAATAGGTTTTGAGTTAGTTCACTCAAAACAAACCTAATTGGCTTAAACACCCAAAATGGATCTCTAATTAATTAGAGCTAACCATACATCAAATTGACTTCAAATCAATTCTCCATTGAACTTTAGGGTTAGAAGAACCCACCATAAAAATTTGAGGTCAATTGGACTTGGTTAGCCCTATTAATTGGGTTGATTAAGCCATTTAGTCATTTTAAACTTTAAAAATTCATAACTTTCAAAATATCTTTCAAAAATTCACCAAATTGGTTTTGGAACCTCTCTGATATCAGGGGAATTTAAGAAAATTAAAATTTCAATTTTCTAAAAAAGTTGATTTTTAATATTATTTTAATATTTTTAATAATTAAAAAATAATAAAAATCACAAAAATAATAAAATTCACCAAAATGTCACATTTTGAATTTTAATCACTTAGGAACAAACCCCATATTTTTCTTAGGCCTATTTGGTGAGATATTAATTTTTAAAGCTCTAGGGTAATTTTAAAATTAAAAAAATGTATTTTCTAGCATTTTCACTAAAATAATTATAATAAATCATAGAAAAATCAGAAAATTGTAAAATTTGCTTCTCTAATTTCCTTGATATCAGAGAGATTTTTGAAAAACATAAAATTCATTTTTCAACATTTATTTTATTTTTAAATTAATTAACACTCCAGAACTTAAAATATTTATAATAAAAATAATATAATTTAAAAAATCACCAAAATTGGTCCAAGTGGTCCCCTGGTCATTAGGAATGTCCCCTAATTTTCTTAAGGACAGAAACTTTCCCTTGGTCATGTTATTAAATTTTCCTTGGAAATCTCTATTTTCTACCAAAAATAATCATATAAATAAATTAAATACAGAAAAATCACATTTTCTCCTCTCATGTCTTTATTGACATATGAGTGAAGTCACATAAAAATTTCAAGTTCATTTGAGTTCAATTTAGTGAGTTATGAAATTATTAAGCTTAAAGGGTAAAGTGGTAATTAAATTTCTTTTAATCCTTAATTAAAACTTTAGGTTTAATAAAAAATTAACAAGTAAAATATTTGATCCTAATCTGATTTGGATGATTGAAATTTAATAATTGAAGGGTAGAAACCCATTAAGCAATTTAAAATGATTAAACTTTAATTAAATAATTGATTAAATTTGGAAGAATAATAAAATTGGAATTATTAAAATAGGGATATTATTAGGAAGAGATTTATTCTTTAATTTAAAAAATCCCTAAATTAATCATTTCATTAATGTTTAATTCCTAATTAAAATGATAATTCAAATTTAAAACATTAAAAGACTTAATCATTAAACTAAAATTAAATTATTGAACTCTTTTAAGATTTTAATTAAAATTAAAATGAATAAAATAAAATTAAATTAAAAATTAAATTAAATCAAATTAAATCAAATTAAATTAAATTAAATTAAATTAAAAATTAAATTAAATTAAAAATTAAATTAAATTAAATTAAATTAAAAATTAAATTAAATTAAATAAATTAAATTAAATTAAATTAAATTAAGTTGAATTAAATAACATCATCTAAGACATAAAGAAATAAGCCTAAAATAACTTGAACACTATTTAAACCCTTCAATTGAAATTAAGCTAAATCACAAACCATTTGAACACCAATTTACCCTCAAAAGTTTTAGTTATCATAACTCCTAAACAGAATATTAAATGAAATATTACTTCACTTATAGGACATTCAAATATCCTAGTTCACTGAGCAAGTTAACAAAACTTGAAAACCTCGGACGATCGATTCATTTACATAATTAAATTTATTTGGACTTAAAACAATCCTAGAAATATTGAAAAGATGTTTAGGATTCTTCTTAAGCACTTCCTCAATATGATAGGATATTTATAAGAACAATTGAACTTAATTGTTCTTTGATGAAGAAAATCGTCTTCAAACCAAAAAACACAAGGAACTTAGACGTCATAGGAAATGACTAGCTATAGGATTAGGAATTTGGTAGAAAACCATAACCCTTACCTTAGCTTTACCTAGGAACTTGCTTAAATATTCTAACTGTGTTTTAAGTGCAGCTTGGGATGACGGGAAGACCCTCCAGGTACGCTTTCATTTTATTGCGATTTACTTTACGGTAATTTATTTAATCGCATCGCACTTATTTTTCTTGCATGATAAACAACAGTTGCATGAAAACCCACACCTCTAGGACAGAAACCAAAACTGAAACCCATAACTAAATTAAAAGACACTACAAGATAAAATTCACCTCCACAACATTTCAAAGTATAAGACAACTCAAAATTTAATCACAAACAGAACACAAAACTACAATTACAACCGAATTAAAACGTCCAGTTGGATGATCGGGAATACCACGGATGATGTAACCTACGTGTTGCTAACGGGATTTCCCACGGTCTAAATGAAAGTGTGGAACTCATTCAGTTGAGTTTAGCAAATTCATCTGGACTAAGTGAATCCGATAAAAATAATGATGCCGGAAGGATGGAACCGTGGGATCTTAACCGGTGTTGTTATAATCAACTTTAAGATTTGTTTTAATTAAAACACAAAAAACACTTGGAAATTAAGACTTCTCTAAACCAAACACTTTTCTCATCTCCTGATTTAGGATTTCTAAAACTAAACCTCTGCAACAACAAGGAGCTCGGAGTATGGTGGGCAACACGACCATCGTCGTCAGCAAAACTTGAACCTACTTCAGCAAAACTTCCCTAGAATTAAACAACAAAGCCATAGGACTTCGAGGTAGTTTGCCTAGTGCAACATAAATCCTCAACTCTTCGTTAGGCATTTGCATTGCAAATTAAGCCCTAACCGGTCTTAGGATTCCGAGGTAGTCGTCCGATACGACATAAACCCTCATATCTTCCAGAGCTATTTGTATGATTCTATCATATAAATATAAGCCCTAATTAATTAAAATTGGCAAGATTAAAACATTAAATAAAAATTAGGACTTTCCTAAATCCAAGCCAAACAATAGGATAGTCGGGAGATTATCGAAGTTCACTTCGAATCCGTAATTTCTCCTACTTTTCTTCCTTTGAATTCCCAAAATAAAATGTTCCAAACTCGATCCATTCCCTATTGAGATTCAAAAATTCAATTCTTTGAAAACTTAAACTTTGAAATTCTTGAGAGCAGAATTATTGATTATTATCGAGAGTTTTCTTAGGTGATTCCCGTCACTTAAGATGTAATTAACTATAGGGGCTTGCCCTTATAGGGAATTTTAAAGAACCCAAGTAATATAAACCCTGTTTAATGTTTTCATATTAAGCAAGGAATTTGTCGGCTTATAAAATTGGTTCGCAGACCAAACGAATGTCACAAATCTTCTAGTTTATTTAACCGAGCCCCACCATCAAGCAGTGTGTTTATCCTTAGGGATAGATACACGGTTTGTGATGCGGTGCTCGTTTATATAAACTATTTGGGATGTGAGATCGGTTTGATTTCATATCTTAAAATCTTCAAATTTAAAATTATTTTCAAAATCAAAACACTACTTTTCAAATTATATCTATATTTAAATTAAATTTAAAATTCGCCGACAACTTCTGTAGGCGACCTCTTTTCAAAAATACAACACATAACCTAAAAATATGCCGACAACTGGTAGTTTGAATTGGACTTATGGGAGTGCTATGAAGAGTTTGATTTTATTTTGATTTTAGTTTGATTTTGTTTTATTTTGTTTATGTGTTATATTATTATTGTATTTTATTTTATTCTTATATTAATGTTATTTTATATGATGTTATGTTATTATTTGTTTTTATTATGTGTTTTTTAAACATATTATATTTTATTTATAATTAAAATTATTATTCATCTTTATTATTTATTTAATTTAATATCTTTATTTAATTCATTATGAGTTATTTATTTTATCTTAATTTATTTGTTTTTTTATTTAACTAATTGGTTGTTATTTATTTGTTTTATTTAAATAATTGTTATTTATTTAATTAATTTAATTTATTTTATTTTAACTTAATATTTATTTATTTAAATTATTATCTTTAATTTTATTTTAATTTATTTTGTTATTTAATTTAATATAAATTTAATTTAATTAATTATTATTTACAATTATTATTAATTTAATTTAATTTATTTATTTAATTTAATTTAAAGTATTATTGTTTAATTTAATAAAATTTAATTTGTTTAATTTAATTTAATTTAATTTAATTTACTATTTATTTACATTATTATTTAATTTAATTTAATTAATTTAATTAATTTAGTTTAATTTAATTTATTATTTATTTACATTATCAATTTAATATATTTAATTTGTTTATTTAATTTATTTAATTTAATTTTTATTTATATTATTATTTAATTTAATTTAACTTGAATTGATTTATTTAATTTAATTAATTTAATTTAATTTATTATTATTTACAATTATTATTTAACTTTAAATTAATATTCAGTTTTCATTAATTTATTTAACTTAATTTAATTTATTTAATTTAATTTTAAATTTTTTATTTATTTACATTATCATTTAATTTAATATAATTTTGATTTATTTAATTAATTAATTTTATTTAATTTAATTTAAACTATTATTTAGTTAATTGTTTTTGGTTTACTTAATTAATTTTTATTTAATGTAATTTATTTAATTTAATTATTATTTGATTTTAACTATTTAATTTTAATTTAATTCATTATTCTTTTATATTATTTAAATTATTTTCAATATATACATATATATATATATATATATATATATATATATATATATATATATATATGTATTATTTATTTTTATTATCCCTTATAAGTTATTTTATTTTAATTAATTATATGTTCATTTTTATTACTTAAATATTATTGATTTATCATTATTAGTTTATATTATTAATTTAAATTATTTATTATTATCATTATTATTATTTATTTATTTATAAGACTTTTCATTTTCTCTTTCTTAAATTATTCTTTTCTTTATTTAAAGTTATTATAATTTGTATTAAGTTATTATTTCTTAAAATTATTATTTACATGTGTATAAATTTAAAAAAAAACACTTTTATTTACTTCCTTTATTTTCATTATTTATCTTACTTATTAATTTACATATATATATTATTATTCATTTATTTATATTTTAGTAGTTATATTATTTTAAAGTTAGTGTAGTTATTCTTATTTAAAAGTTAGTATGGTTATATTTTATTTTACATTTAGTATAGTTATATTTTAAGTTTTAATGTTTTTTTTAGGTATTTAAAATTTTAGTATAGTTATTTTATTGAAATTTAGTAAGGTTATTTAAATTTACAATTTTTTAATCACTTATGTTTTTTTTTTACATTTGTTATTTATTATTTATTTACTTTATTATAAAAATTATTCATTTAGTGTATATAATATATTTAACATTATTTTATATATTATTTAGTATATATAGTTTATTTACATTTATTTATATTATTAATTTACATATGTATTATTTACATAGTGTATGTTATATATTACTTTAGATTTTTATTTCATTTTCTTCTTTTTATTATTATTATTATTATTATTTATTTCCTCTTTATGTTTATTTTCCTTTCTTTTACCTTTATTTCCTTTGTGTTGTAATAAAAATTTTAAAATTCATTTTTTTAAGGTAATAAAAACTAGGTGAAAAGATTAGGTGGTATTTTTGTAAATAGTGAAACTAATGAGCCTAAATAATTACATATCTTTGCATAAAAAGGAAATCCTAAGCCTATGCATGAATAAAATGAAGATTTGTAAAAGAAATAATCTACACATGATTTTTTTTATTTTAAATAGCTTGCATGAAAACAAAATCCCTAAGGCTAAGTATGGAAGAGTTAACACATAATGTTTTGTAAACCTATGTAGAGGAAGAGGAGCTTTAAAGAAAATACATGTATATGTGGGGTCTTAGGCTAAGCATGAGAGGGGTTAAACATTTATTTGAAGCTTAAATGTTCACAAGATAAGAGAGAGGGGGAAGAAGCTTACCTTGACTTTGGGGAGTTGATGGAAGGAACTTGAAGAAAGGGATGCCTTGTTGAAGCTCACGGCTAGGAAGGGGTTTGGACGGATATGGCTTTGCTTGGAAGAAGGAGAGGAGAAGGAGGAGAGGCTCACGGCTAGGAGGGGATTTTTGGGGGGTGGAATGGCTAAGTGTAAAGGTGTGTGTAAGTGAGTGTGTTTTAGTTTGGTGAGTTCTGGATTTTGGGTCCATTTTAAGAACATTGGGTTAACTTGAGTTTAGATTGGGATAGAGCTCGAATGAAGCCCAAGTACCTTGATAAATATTGTCCACTTGATTTTAATGAAAATCTTTCATGAAGACACAAAGTGGTTTTGAGCTCATTTAGAGGTTCAATTTTGGCATGGATTGGATTTTTGATTATTTTGGACCATGTTGGGTTCGGGTCAAGTTATCTTGAGTTTGAGTGGGAATGGGGTTCAGAAGTCTTCAATAATAATGTAGATATGGTTGTCTAGAAGAATTTTCATACAGAGATAAAATGGTTTTTACAAAGTTTAGAGGGTCAATTTGGTGGATTTAAAACATGTGTTCAGCTTGGGCCAAGATTGGGGTTTCTTTGGTCCAAAATGGATTTGGGTAAGACCTGAGCTCAAATTTTGGGAAATTTATGATCCAATTCAGTTTAAGGAGGTGTTATAAAGAGTTTGGAATTGAAATTTGGGAGGAATTGATTGACATTGGGTCACTTTAGGAGTTTTGGGTTATTTAGGCAAAATTGGGGATTTTGATTTCAAGTGGAATTAGATTCAAATGTGGGTCACATTGGATTTGAATTTGGTCTAGATTGATATTGGGGATGTTTAATTTCATTTTTGAATTGAATTTGATCAAAATTGAGGTCCATTGGGTCAAGATTGGGTTTGATTTAGGCACCTTTAGGTTAAATGGGCCAAGTTAGGATTTTGGATTGAAAGTGTATTAATTTGGAAACATTAGCTCATAGTGTAGTTGAACAAAATGAAATTGGGAATGTTTAGGATTTTTGGGAATTTTTTGAGAATTTTTTGGAATTTTTGGATTTTTGGGCAAAAAGGGTATTTTGGGTATTTTGAGGGTATTGGGGGTTATTTTTGGAAATTTTGGAATTTTTGGTCATGAATGGTCAATTTTGAGTGGTAAGGAATATCTTGGAATGATTTGGGGGGGGGGTTCGGTGAATTTGGGTAATTTTGGAAATTTTGGGTATTTTGTGTAGTTCAAGGTTATTTAGGGGGCAAAGGGGCCAAAAATTGAAATTTTGAAAATTTGAAGGTGGCTTCAAGGTGAGCAGGATGTAATGACCAAGGGTCACTTACATTTGGTCCTCTATGTGTTGGTCCCTACCACTTAGTCATAGACTTAGGGCTGGGCTATCCACATGAGTTTCCAAAGAGTTCACGGTTGAAATTAGGATGTGCAGTGTGTGTATGTTGTGAATGTGAAGTGTATGAGTGGTGATCTCCAGACCTCCCTCAGGGCAAATCCTAAGGTCTGACCACCTATAGGATACTTCCCCTAGGATTCCTTATGCTTGCCTTTTCCTACCAAAAGGTGGAGGTTAGGCCTTAAGCATATGAAACCCCCTAGTGAAGCAAGAAGAGTTTTGAATTTCTATGGGAAGGGTTCCATGACTAGCCCTCTAAGAAAGTCACCAGGTGAGTCCTATGGCTACACCCTAGGCTATTCTAAAGAGAGACTAGACATCAACCAAAAGTGAGGTCAACAAATGGACCCCCAATAGGTGTGGTGCGCCGGACAGGCACACCGCGTGTATTGGTGTTGACCGAAGAAGATCATCAAACCAACACAAAGTCGCCTAAGTAAAATACCTAGGGAAAAACGCAGAATTAAGAGAGAGTTGTTTCCGCTGGGGAAACAAGAGGAGGAATTTTCAATTTAAGAGTTGCAACTTTAATTTTCGATTTTCAAATTTCAAATTTGGATTTGATTTACCTTGCTTTTCTTTCGACTTTAATTTCATTTTGAATTTGATTTTGGTTTTAATTTCAATTTCAATTTCAATTTTGGTTTTATGCGGAGAAAAGAGTAGGGCGAAGGCCCACCCGAATGCATTTGTATGCTGAGAAGGAAGTAGGACCGAGCCTATACCATACGTGTATGCTGAGAAAGAATAGGACGGAGTCTACGCAAAATGCAGAGTGCTTCAATTTCAATTGCAATTTCAATTTTAATTTTTTTCTGGGAAAAGAATGGGGTGAAGGACTACCCCGAATGCAGAGAATATGCAAAGAAGGGAGTAGGGCAGAAGCCTATCCCAATGCTAAGATTGTTTTGATTTCAATTTCAATTACAATTTTATGCTGAGAGAGTTGAATGTTGAGATAGTCGAGAAAAGAGTAGGACTGTGCCTATCCTAATGCAGAGAACTGCTGAGGAGGGAGTAGGGCAGAAGCCTATCCCGAGTGCTGAGAACTGCAGAGAATATGCTGAGATGGGAGTACGGTGGAAGCCTATTCCAAATGCTGAGAATATGCTGAGAATTGCTGAGATTGCTGAGGATGCTGAGAAATGCTGAGATTGCTGAGAATGCTGAGAATTGCTGAGAACTGCTGAGAATTGCTGAGAACTGCTGAGAATGCTGAGAATTACTGAGAATTGCTGAGAATGCTGAGAAATGCTGAGATTGCTGAGAATTGCTGAGTGTTGAGAATTGCTGAGAATGCTGAGAATGCTGAGAATTGCTGAGAATTGCTGAGAATGCTGAGAATGCTGAGTGCTGAGAATTGCTGAGATTTTATGGATGCATAGACCGTGAAGAATTTTGCTGAGATTTATTTATGCAGAGATTAAAAAAGATTTCATTGATATTTGGGAATGCAGAGATTTATGAATGCAGAGACTGAACATGTTGCTGAGATTTATGAATGCAGAGATTGTGAAGACATATTGCTCAGTGCAGAGAATGTTTGTAGACGTTCATGCAGTGGTTAATTTTATTGAAATGTCTGTGCAGAGATTTTTTTCTTTTTAAAAAATTTACAATGTGTAGATTTCTTTTGTTTTGTTCAAATGTTGACTTTTATTTTGTTTGATGCAGAGTTTTATTTACCTGCATTTGTTTTAGGATTTGGACACAGTTTTAGACAAGTGCGGCATCAACTCTTCGTAGAACAAGACTCTGTCTTTGAAACGTTGCGATGTACAACACTTCTTGAGGTATCGTCCACCGACTGAAGGTACGTGTAGAGATTAACTCCCTTTAAGGTGCCATCAGAATCACATTCTTTTAAGTACCTATAAAGGTGTGTTATCTCTAGGGACGTCACATCTTAAGAGAACGGAACTTCGTAGCTTCGTTTGTAGTAGTTTTCGTTTGATTTGTTGCAGATTCTGTAAAAGTTGTTGAAGTTGTCTTCGAGAAGTTGATCTGATGTTCTTCAAGTTAAAGTTGGAGTTTTATTTGTTGGACACTGAAAGATACGACTTCAGGGTCGAATTTCTATTAATTGCCAACAACGTGACCCTTTCTTTAATTCTTCCTTCCCAGGCCTAAGCAGATTTCAAAATTTATGTTCATGTGAGTAAAATATTTTTTGTTGTTCAAAGATATTTCTGAGCCAATTAATGACCGACCAAAAGGCATGAAATCACTTGACTCTTTTCAAAGCATAATATCGGAGGAAACTTCTTAAGGTAGTCTGTCAAGTTTTATTAATTAGGGGATGATTAAGACACAAAATTTTGATCATATGTTTGCCTCAAGCTTCTTCTCAGGGAGCCTTTTTCTTTTATTTTCTATTTTCCTTTTTTTTTCTTTTTTTTATCCATTTTTTCATTGAGGATTACTATATCTAGTGGAGCACATGTTAAAGATTTTGAATGCCTGAATTGAGGCACCAATTTTTGATTTTGTGCTCACCTCAAGCTTCTCCTCAGGAACACTCCCTTTTTTTTTCTTTTCTTTTTTTTGCTCGTTTTGTTTTCTGAGAATTACTGTATCTGGCAAGGCATATTTCTTTTAAAGATTTTGAATGTCAAAACTCCCCTAATTAATAATTCTGAAATGTTCCTTAACATAAATCCTGGGGTATTATAACTTATTTGAAAGTCTGGACCCAGTCACATGGCAGGAAATTAAAAGGCTCGTGATATCCTGAGTCAATTACTTGTATTTCAACCACACTATGTCATTTCAGAATTTACTTAGGACCCAGTCCAAATTCTTTAAAGTGAAGGACCCAGTCATTAGGGCATTAACTTCAGTCTTCCTGAGGTTGCGGTCTTAGCAAAATATCCAATTTTGAGCTTTCGGAATATTGGGCAATTCTGGATAAAAATAAACTCCTTCCATTCATTGCGATAGAAGAGATGGTACAGCTTAATACTGATCATGCTGAGCAACAAAACTAGTACAATAGTGATCAAACAGTGTCACGTCCGTTGTCAGCTGCGTAGGAATCAATTGACGCAAACAAATTACCGAAATCATATTGATAGAACCTCTTCAAGTTCTTTTCAAATATTCATCGTGGATTGTTACGCTTCCATTCTTGAAGTTCTTCTCCAACCATTCTTTGAAACTGATACAGCCTTCAATGGTGTGCCCAAGCATTCTGTGATATGGGCAATAGTTGGGATGATTCTTCTTGTTAACCTCTGCTGGCTTCTTTGCCTCAGGCAATCTGAACTCGGGCTTCTTAATCAAATTTTGGAACATCTGTGCTACTGCTTCATCATTGAAGGGATATACTTTGTTCAACAAATCGGTCATAGACCGACCTTGCCTTCCATCCGTCCGGAGTGGCCTCTCCTGGGATGACTATTGACTGTGTTGCTGATTGTATCGCTGACTGTACTATCGAACATGCTGAATATACTGTGGTGGTTGTCGAACATACTGCTCTGGTGGCTGAACATACTGTTGTGGGTGTGAAACATACCACTGAGGCGGCTGACTGAACTGAGGAAGCGACCGAGCGTCATCTGCTGTGGAACCGACTCTACCGAGGCGGTCGGTGCTCGCTGATCGTATCGAGGTAACTGCTCGGTCTGTATCGGCAGCTTTCCCTTGTCGACTGCTGCCACAGTCTCTGATCTCCTTTCAGAAATCTTTGTTGGCTCCAACCTGTCCTCTTTCTCGATGAATTCAGTTTGTTTGACCTCCTCTTGCAGGCTTGCGGCTTTACTAAGTAGTTTCTCAAATGACTTGATGGTGAGTCCTTTAAGCATGAAAGCTATCGATCCATGGATATTCTTGAGTAAGATCTCAATCGCATGTTGCTCCTGCAATTGGGGCTCGCACTTCATGCTTAAGTTTCTCCACCGTAGAATGTACTCCACCAAAGTTTCATCTGGCTTCTGCTTCTCTTCCACAAGACTGCCTATAGTGACGTGATGTTGAACCCCAGCAAAACGCTTGACAAAAAGATTCTCCATTTCTGAGAAATTCTTCACTGAACCGTTCGATAAGTCTGCGTACCAGTCGAAGGCGATTTCTGAAAGGCTGCTCACAAACTATCGGAGCAGTAGCACATCACTACCCCCGCGTTGCAGCAACTTGCTCGAAAGTGTGCAACGTTCTGCCGAGTGTTCTCAGTCCCGTCAAAAGTCCTGAACAAATGTGGTACGAAACCCTTGGGGTATTGGATGGTATCATACTCCTCCAGGTAGGGCCTACCTTTTGGAATTGATGTCCCTCTTTTTGATTGATCCAGGGTTTCTCTCACCTGTTGTTCAACAATTAGCTTAATGTCTTGTTCTGACACCATATTCTGAGTTAAATCTTTCTTTGGCGGCTCATCTCGGTTTGCAGAAGCAACCACCCTTCGTTCGTTTGTAATATGAACAATTTCCTGCTGGTTCATCTCCGGGGATGCCACCTGCTGTGAGTGCGACTGTCCTTGCATTATAGCGATAACAGTCCTCATTTCTTTAATTTTCTTCTTGAGACGGCTGATATGTTCATCTCTTTGTTGGACGGCCCTCTGCCACTCCTCCGCGGTGTTGTCCTCACAAAGAGGAGTGTCGCTCGCAGCTAACATGGCTCGGGTCTCGACGACGTTGATTTCGGTGAATTCACCTTCCATGTAATCTGTTAGGTTGTAATCTTCATCTTCAAAGTCTTCTTTCTGATCTTTAGACAGTCGTGCAATGCCAGCTCGGAGCTTTTCCACAGCGGACTCAATTGACTTTCCTTTGAGAACTTTAAGGTCAATTGGAGGTTCTTGAGAAACATCACTTATTTCCTTGAACAGCAGTGTCTTCGTGTAGAAGCTCGAATAACACGAAATCATATTTATAGAACCTTTTTCAGGTTCTTTTAAATATTCATTCAGGATCGTTAAGTTTTCACTTCTAAAATTCTTCTCAAGCCAATCCTTGAAGCTGAAGCAGTTTTCTATGGTGTGACCGAGCAACCGGTGGTATGGACAGTACTGGGGATGATCTTTCTTGCCGGCCTCCTCTGGCTTCTTTGGCTCCGGTAGTTTGAATTCTGGCCTCTTTATCAAGTAACGAAATATCTGCGACACTGACTCCTCTTTGAACGGGTATACCTTTTTTAATCGTTGATTCATTGTTGGACCCTGTCTCCCACCTATCTGGTGTGGTCTCAACTGGAACGATTATTCTTCAGACCAATGCGGTTGTTGTCGCGGCTGCTTGATCTTCAGAATTCCCTGATTGCGCTTCCATTCCTGTGTCTTTGCCATTTGTATGGACTTCGAATCTGACTCAATCTTGAATTTAGAAGATGACAAAACACAAGCATCGACTGACTCTTCCTCATGTAGAATATCTTTTTCTTTTGTTAGCGGAGCGACTGGTACAGTGGTAGTGAATCTGGCGGTAAGAGCGGAAACAGTCTCAGGAGTCGTCCCAACGCTTGTAATGACAACAGAGTTCTTTTCATTCCATTCTCTTTTTGGTATGGGAAGTTCCTCAACAGACTTCAGGTTGAACATTACAATAGGCTTAACTGACTTGCTCATTTTAGGCTTCATCATTTCAATAGCCACATCCCCGAACTTAGCTTCGACATCGTCGAACCCTTGTCCGAATTTGATGACCGCCAGCTCAGGCAGCTCGTCCCTATTGACGGTGAACTGTACTCCGGAGGAGAAAGAAAAGATCAACTTTGATGAAGACATCTTTCCTGGCATTTAAAGAATTTATGGAAGTCAGTAACTTCCGTGCCTTGTAGTTTCAATGGAAGCACTCAAGCTACCACACTTGTATTGCAAACTGGGCAATTCTCTTATTTTTTTTGGTGTTTTCAACTTATTTTATTTTTGTTTTTTGGCTTTTATATTTGTTAACATTGTTCGTTTAATTTCAAAATTTGAGTGAAAGGTACGAAAGTAGAAGTTTGGTTTAATTTGCTGACAACCAATCAAACCCGAGAGATACGGAGCAAAAGTGAAATTCAGGACCCAGTCCTGGGCTAAATTCACAACGCACATTGCCCAAGTGGAATCAATGCACCAACACACCTATTGGGGGTCCGACCCCACCTCTTTAGAGAGGTAATAAAAAGAGGATTTCGAAACCTCTCTGTTTAGGGGTGTCTAAACAGTGGCTCCAAAATCTAAGGAAAGTTGATCATACCTGTTCAATATAGGAATGAACAATATATGTCAACGGAAGAATGGTAGTTTGATCCACTAGCGGCATGGATTTACTACTGATTTATGAAAGTAAAACCATCTGATCAAAATGGAGAGAGGAACTATTCCCCAGCAGAGTCGCCAGAAGCTGTCAGCATATTTTTTTTAGGTTATGAGTTTAATTTTAAAAAAAAAGGGGTCGCCTACAGAAATTATCGGTGAATTTTAAATTTTAAATTTAATTTAAATATGTATAATTTAGAAAGTAGCGTTTGATTTTAAAAATAATTTTTGAGTTTGAGGATTTTAAGATGTAAAATCAAACTGATCTCACATCCCAAATAGTTTATATAAACGAGCACCGCACCACAAACTGTGTATCTATCCCGAGGAATAGTCACACTGCTTGATGATGGGGTTCGATTAAATAAACTAAAAGATTTGTGACATCCGTTTAGTCTGCGAACCAATTTTATAAGCAGACATGTTCCTCTGCTTAATATAAAGGAATTAAGCAGGGTTTATATTACCTGGGTTCTTAAAGTTCCCTATAAGGGCAAGCCCCTATAGTTAATTACATCCTAAATGACAGGAATCATTTAAGAAAACTCTCGATAATGATCAGTGGTTTTGCTCTCAAGAATTTCAAAGTTTAAGGTTTTCAAAGGATTGAATATTGGAATTTCAATAGGGAATGGACCGAGTTTGGAACAGTTTATTTTAAGAGTCCAATAGAAGAGAAGTAGGAGAAGCTGAGGATCCAAGAAGAATCTTGGCAACTTTCCAAACTATCCTATTGTTTGGCTTGAATTTGAGGAAATTATTTAATGTTTCAATCCTGCCAGTTTTTATTAATTAGGACTTATATTCGCATGACATAATCATACAAATAGCCTCGAAGATGTGAGGGTTTATGTCGTACCGAACGACTACCTCGAAGTCCTAAGACCGGTTAGGGCTTAATTTGCATAAGAAAATTATGCAAATTCCTAACAAAAAGTTGAGGATTTATGTTGCACTAGGCAAACTACCTCGAAATCCTATGGCTAGTTGTTTATTTATAAGAAAAGAGAGTTGCTGTTGAAGATCCGCTGTTTGCTCTTTTGAACATGTCCTTCCGCATCCTTAATCGTGCTGCCCTTCGGTGTATTTCCTTGAGCTCTTTGTTGTTGCAGAGATTTAGTTTTAGAAAGTGAAAATCAGGAGATGAGAGAAGTGTTTTTTTAATGTTTTAATTAAAACAAATCTTAAAGTTGATTAAACAGAACCGATTAAGATCCCACGGTTCCGTCATCCCGGCACCGTTATTTTCATCGGATTCACTTAGTCCAGATGAATTTGCTAGACTCCACTGAATGAGTTCCACACTTTCATTTAGACCGTGGGAAATCCCGTTAGCAACACGTGGGTTACATCATCCGAGGTATTCCCGATCATCCAATGAGACGTTTTAATTTAATTAAAATTGTAATTTTTGTTGTTCTGTTTGTGATTAAATTTTGAGTTTTCTTATATTTTGAAATGTTGTGGCGGTAAATTTTATCTTGTATGACATTTAATTTAGTTTTGGATTTCAGTTTTGTGGCTATCCTAAAGGTTTCAGTTTTCATGCAACAATCTTATTTATCATGCAAGAAGAGTAAAGTACAGCTTATATAAATAAATTGCAATAAAGTAAATTGCAATAAAGTAAAAGCGTACCTGGAGGGTCTTCTCGTCATTCCCAGCTGAGACTTTAGTATTGCATTGTATATATGTGTTTATAATTTTGCAGAAATTAAAGCATGCCAGAAAACAGGAAGAAGTAGAACTAACAAGAAGTAACTACTCAATCCTATGATGTCTATGTAAATGTCCTGTTTTCTACCAAGTCCTATGATGTCTATGTGAATTCCTATGTTGTGTTTCAATTAAATTTGTTTAATTTAATTGAGGATGGTTTCGTTAAGCGGACATATTAAGTTTAATAGACCTCAGAGGTATCCAAACAGTCAAAGAAGGATGCAGGCCCATGCTTCCCTCTCATATCCTGATGAAAAGTATCTGGCTCATTTAGACTTATTATGTTACTTAACAATTCACCCTACCTATACCCTTATGCTTAATGAACACAGTTGTTCGGGATAGGTTGGGGCAGATGGGTTTAAGTGTGGTTTGGGTTTGTATTTGGTGGTAACTGGTAGTTTGATTTGGACTTATGGGAGTGCTATGAAGAGTTTGTGGTTTTTAATTGAGTTTGATTTTATTTTGGGGATTGGAGGATTTGAATTTGGTTTGGGTTTGAACTAGGTTTGGTTTTGGTTTATGTTTTGGTTTGGGTTTGGTTTGATTTTGGTTTGATTTATGTTTTGGTTTGGGTTTGTGAAGTTTATGTGGACATCGGGTAAAATTTGGGTTACTCCATGCATTCACTAAGCATAAGGGTATTCTTATTATGTTTTCTACACCAAGTTGTGATTTGTGATGGTTGTGTTATTTATATATTATCATTTTATTATGTTATTATTGTTTATGTTGTTATGTGTTATTATTGTTGTATGTTGTATGTTATTGTTTTATTTTGTTTATGTGTTATATTATTATTGTATGTTATTTTATTCTTATATTAATGTTATTTATATGATGTTATGTTATTATTATTTTATTATGTGTTTTTTAAAAATATTATCCTTTATTTGTAATTAAAATTATTATTCATCTTTATTATTTATTTAATTTATTATCTTTATTTAATTCATTATGATTTATTTACTTTATCATCATTTATTTGTTTTTTTTATTTATTTAACTAATTGGTTGTTATTTATTTGTTTTATTTAATTAATTGTTATTTATTTAAATTATTTATTTTATTTTACTTTAACTTAATATTTATTTATTTAAATTATTATCTTTAATTTTATTTTAATTTATTTTGTTATTTAATTTAATTTTAATTTAATTTAATTAATTATTATTTACAATTATTATTAATTTAATTTAATTTATTTATTTAATTTAATGTAAAGTATTATTGTTTAATTTAATAATATTCAATTTAATTTGTTTTATTTAATTTAATTTAATTTAAATTACTACTTATTTACATTATTATTTAATTTAATTTAGTTTATTCAATTTATTTAGTTTAATTTAATTTATTATTTATTTACATTATCAATTTAATTTATTTAATTTGTTTATTTAATTTATTTAATTTAATTTTTATTTATATTATTATGTAATTTAATTTAATTTGATTTGATTTATTTAATTTAATTAATTTAATTTAATTTATTTTATTTACAATTATTATTAAACTTTAATTTAATATTCATTTTTCATTAATTTATTTAACTTAACTTAATTAATTTATTTAATTTAATTTAATTTTAAATTATTTATTTATTTACATTATCATTTAATTTAATATAATTTTGATTTGTTTAATTAATTTATTTTATTTAATTTTTTTAAAACTATTATTTATTTAGTTGTTTTTGGTTTACTTAATTAAATATTATTTAATGTAATTTATTTAATTTAATTATTATTTGATTTTAACTATTTAATTTTAATTTAATTCATTATTCATTTATATTATTTAAATTATTTTCAATTTATATATATATGTATTATTTATTTTTATTATCCCTTATTAGTTATTTTATTTTAATTAATTATATGTACATTTTTTTTACTTAAATATTATTGATTTATCATTTTTATTATTATTATTTATTTATTTATAAGACTGTTCATTTTCTCTCTAATAAATTATTCTTTTCTTTATTTAAAGTTATTATCATTTGTATTAAGTTATTATTTCTTAAAATTATTATTGACATGTGTATATATTTAAAAAAACACTTTTATTTACTTTCTTTATTTTCATTATTTATCTTACTTATTAATTTACATATATATATTATTATTCATTTATTTATATTTTAGTAGTTATATTATTTTAAAGTTAGTGTAGTTATTCTTATTTAAAATTTAGTATGGTTATATTTTATTTTACATTTAGTATAGTTACATTTTAAGTTTTAATGTTTTTTTAGGTATTTAAAATTTTAGTATAGTTATTTTATTGAAATTTAGTAAGGTTATTTAAATTTACAATTATTTTATCACTTATGTTTTTTTTTTTACATTTGTTATTTATTATTTATTTACTTTATTATAAACATTATTCATTTAGTGTATATAATATATTTAACATTAGTTTATATATTATTTAGTATATATAGTTTATTTACATTTATTTATATTATTAAATTACATATGTATTATTTACATAGTGTATGTTATATATTATTTTAGATTTTTATTTCATTTTCTTCTTTTTATTATAATTATTATTTTTTTTATTTCCTCTTTATGTTTATTTTCCTTTCTTGTACTTTTATTTCCTTTATGTTGTATTAAAAATTTTAAAATTCATTTTTTTAAGGTAATAAAAACTAGGTGAAAAGATTAGGTGGTATTTTTGTAAATAGTGAAACTAATGAGCCTAAATAATTACATATCTTTGCATAAAAAGGAAATCCTAAGCCTATGCATGAATAAAATGAAGATTTGTAAAAGAAATAATCTACACATGATTTTTTTTTATTTTAAATAGCTTGCATGAAAAGAAAATCCCTAAGGCTAAGCATGGAAGAGTTTAACACATAATTTTTTGTAAACCTATGTAGAGGAAGAGGAGCTTTAAAGAAAATACATGAATATGTGGGGTCTTAGGCTAACCATGAGAGGGGTTAAACATTTCTTTGAAGCTTAAATGTTCATAAGATAAAAGAGAGGGGGAAGAAGCTTACCTTGATTTTGGGGAGTTGATGGAAGGAACTTGAAGAAAGGGATGCCTTGTTGAAGCTCACGACTAGGAAGGGGTTTGGATGGATATGGCTTTGCTTGGAAGAAGGAGAGGAGGAGGAGGAGAGACTCACGGCTAGGAGGGGATTTTTGGGGGGTGGAATGGCTAAGTGTAAAGGTGTGTGTAAGTGAGTGTGTTTTAGTTTGGTAAGTTTTGGATTTTGGGTCCATTTTAAGAACATTGGGTTAACTTGAGTTTAGATTGGGATAGAGCTCGAATGAAGCCCAAGTGCATTGATCAATATTGTCCACCTGATTGTAATGAAGATCTTTAATGAAGACACAAAGTGGTTTTGAGCTCATTTGTAGGTTCAATTTTGGCATGGATTGGATTTTTTATTATTTTGGACCATGTTGGGTTCGGGTCAAGTTATCTTGAGTTTGAGTTGGAATAGGGTTTAGGGGTCTTAAACAATAATGTAGATATGGTTTTCTAGAAGAATTTTCATGAAGACATAAAATGGTTTTGACAAAGTATAGAGGGTGAATTTGGTGGATTTAAAACATGTGTTCAGCTTGGGCCAAGATTGGGGTTTCTTTGGTCCAAAATGGATTTGGGTAAGACCTGAGCTAAAATTATGGGAAATTTATGATCCAATTCAGTTTAAGGAGGTGTTATAAAGAGTTTGGAATTGAAATTTGGGAGGAATTGATTGACATTGGGTCACTTTAGGAGTTTTGGGTTATTTAGGCAAAATTGGGGATTTTGATTTCAAGTGGAATTAGATTCAAATGTGGGTCAGATTGGTCTTGAATTTAGTCTAGATTGATATTGGGGATGTTTAATTTTGTTTTGGAATTGAATTTGATCAAAATTGAGGTCCATTGGGTCAAGACTGGGTTTGATTTAGGCACCTTTAGGTTAAATGGGTCAAGTTGGGATTTTGGATTGAAAGTGTATTAATTTGGCAAAATTGTCTCATAGTGTAGTTAAACAAAATGAAATTGGGAATGTTTAGAGTTTTCGGGAATTTTTTGAGAATTTTTTGGAATTTTTGGATTTTTGGGCAAAAAGGGTATTTTGGGTATTTTGAGGGTATTGGGGGGGTATTTTTGGAAATTTTAGAATTTTTGGTCATGATTGCTCAATTTGAGTGGTAAGGAATATCTTGGAATGATTTTGGGGGAGGGGGGTTTTGGTGAATTTGGATATTTTTGGAAATTTTGGGTATTTTGGGTAGTTCAAGGTTATTTAGGGGCCAAAGGGGCCAAAAATTGAAGTTTTGGAAATTTGAAGGTGGCTTCAAGGTGAGCATGATGTAATGACCAAGGGTCACTTAAATTTAGTCATCTATTTGTTGGTCCCTACCACTTAGTCATAGACTGTGGGCTGGGCTATCCACATGAGTTTCCAAAGAGTTCATGGTTGAAATTAGGATGTGCAGTGTGTGTATGTTGTGAATGTGAAGTGTATGAGTGATGATCTCCAGACCTCCCTCAGGGCAAATCCTAAGGTCTGAGCACCTATATGCGATTTCCCCTAGGATTCCTTATGCTTGCCTTTTTCCTACCAAAAGGTGGAGGTTAGGTCTTAAGCATATGCAAACCCCCTAGTGAAGCAAGAAGAGTTTTGAATTTCTATGGGGAGGGTTCCATGACTAGTCCTCTAAGAAAGTCACTAGGAGAGTCCTATGGCTAGACCCTAGGCTATTCTAAAGAGAGACTAGACATCAACCAAAAGTGAGGTCAACATCTACTATTAAATATTTAATGAAAAAGAAAGATGCTAAACCAATACTGATAAGATGGATTCTTCTTTTACAAGAGTTTAACTTTGAAATAGTAGATAGGAAGGGTGCTGATAATCAAATTGCTGATCATCTGTCCAAGCTTCGTAATGAAAAATCTCTTTTTTCTGATGAAGAAATTAATGAACATTTTTCTAATGAAAAACTATTCATTGTTAATGAGTGGCGAGTTCCATGGTATGCAGACATTGTGAACCTTATTGTTAGTGACATATTACCCTATGGATTGACATATCAACAAAAGAAAAAAAAATTTATCTGAAGCTAAGACTTATTTTTGGGATGACCCATTTTTACACAAACAAGGAAATGATCTTATCATTCGAAAATGTGTGTCTTTTGAAGAAATTTATGAAATAATTCAAAAATATCATGATTCTGATTTTGAGGGACATTTAGGTGTTAACAAAACTGCATATAAAATTCTACAACCTGGATTTTATTGGCCTACAATTTTTAAGGATTTTAATGCTTAAATTAAAATTTGTGATGAATGTTAATGTGTAGGCAATAATTCTAGAAGGAATGAAATTCCCCTCAATTATATGATGGGAGTTGAAATATCATTTGGAGATTTGATTTCATGGGACCATTTATACCATCTTTCAGAAATTTATATATTTTGATAGTATTAGACTATATATCTAAATGGATTTAAGCTATTGTTTTACCTCAAAGTGTTGCTCAAAGTGTTGCAAAGTTTTTAAGAAATATCATATTTTGTAGATTTGGAATGCCAAGAGTAATCATAACTGATGAGGGAAGTCATTTTAAAAAATGCAATTATGGAAAAGTTAGTAAGCAAATATCATATCATCCATAAAATTGCTACTGCTTATCATCCTTGAATAAGTGGTTTGGATGAATTATATAATCATGGAATTATAAGAATTTTGGAAAAATCTGTTAATCCAAAAGAAAGGATTGGTTAATCAAACTGGATTTTACTTTGTGGGCTTATAGGACTGCTTATAGGACTCCTATAGTTATGTGACCCGACCCGCAATTACGCATTAAATTAACTTCCAAAAGATGGCTAAAAACTTGACCCGATTTATAAATAGCGGCTAGTGTGCAAAATCTTAAATGATATAAAAATTATAAAATATTTTACACCTAGGGGTACTGCGCAAGTATACGTATCGTTTCAAGTAATATAAAGTTTTCTTTAAAAACCCCAGTATCGATCCCACGAGGAAGTGATGTAAGAGGTCTTTAGTCAAATTCTAGTCTACTACTAATAGTCCTTAGTTTGGAATGTCGATTAAAATTATGTTTTATCTAGCAACTACTCCTAAATGCAAGTGTTAAATGTAAAGATAGTAACTATAACTAAATGCAAATAATAATTCTAAAGATAACCCTTTTTGGATGAATTGGTTTGGAGAATTTTGAGATACTAAAAATTACTATTCTTATGTAATGAAATGGATAATGTATAGGAATGAGATGAATTAAATATTGTATGTGCCAAATAGGAGCAATCCTATTATTTAACCTTTGGTCCAGGCATAAAGAACATTGACTAATCCTATGCTTGGTTACTGAATCTGCGGCTAGGCTGGGAGGATACCAGCTCTCACTTCAGAGCTCCCACGTTCCCCTCGCTTGAGGGCTAACATCTACACTTCAGCACCCAAACGATAGGACCGAATGAAGGATTTTAGTCTGTCACTCTAAAATCTCCAATTCTACACGTGATAATTATATTTCCCTATTTATTGCACTCTATCCCCATGAACTACGTAATTCATTCACAGATATTGAATGTGGTTCCACTTTGTTGAGATTTACACCGCCCTTTTGGGTCAATGCAATTACAACGAATTTTAACACTACAACGAGCTCTTTTTGTAATGTAAATGAAGTGCAAGTAAAAACCATCACATTTATAATTACAACATCTTTTAGCAAGCATCCCAATATCCTAAACATGAATTCTACTCATTACAAAAGAAAAGTAAAAGGAAAAGAATGGCATAATCTTCTCATGCCACTTTTTCCAAAGAAGAAGAAAGAGTAAGAGAGATACGTCACAAAGCACGAAGAAAACACAACGAAAACTTCATTAAACTAAAGCAAATCCACTATATAAATGTTCACAAAATCATAAGATAATGAAGAACAATACTTAGTTTTTACCCTTGGAAAGAAAGATGAAAATCTATCCCATAAAGTCTCCCTTCGATCCATGCAATGCTAGAACATCTCTTTACAAATTCTCTCAAAATCTCCTCTCCAATCTCTCCAAAAGGGTAGAAATCTACATTTCTAGTCTTAATCTAAGAATCCTAAACATTCTCCAAGATTTTCCTAACATTCCTCTCTAGTTTCTCTTTTTTTCTCCTTCCTTTGCTAACCTAAATTCGTCATTTTAAAGAGTATGGACGAATTCCTAAGAGTTCCCTTAAGCACCCCTTCGAAAAAGCGTCCAAATACATTGAACATTGCTTGAACCGACCTTCTCGCCGTCTGCGGGCTAGTTGGTGCCGTCGGCGGACTTCTAGAACATAGGCCAACTAGTCAGGCTCGCTGTTAGCGGACTAGATCTCGCTGTCGGTGGGCTCCTTTATACTATATTCGAATGCTCTCAGGAAAAACACGCCGTTGGTGGCCTAGTCCTCGTCGTTGGCAGCCTAGTTCAATTTTTGTCTGTTTTGCTCATTTTTGCTCCAAATTGTACTGTTTTTGCATCCTTTTGCTCCAATCACCATTTCTTGTACCTAAAACCAAAAAACATATGTTGACCTCATTTTTGATGAGGTCTTCTCTTCCTTTTTTTTTAGTACTTAGGATCTAGCCTTTGGCTTTTCCTTTGACTATCCTAGAGGATTAGAATTGGGACCCACCACTTAGAAATTCAAACCACTTCTTAACTCCCTGCAAACTCCACAAACTTGATTGTAGACCCCTAATCACCTAGAGTGTTGAAATCAAATGTGGAAGTTTAAAGGATGAGTTCCTATAGAACTCTTTGGCCTTAGGACTACCTTGGGTGGCTCAGTCCAGTGAAGGGTCGACTTACACACACACTACACTTATACACTACACTTTCACACACCTCCTAAAACCACACCCACACCCAACTTGACCTCCTGACTCATGAAGGTGATTCACATGGATGGTCCTTAACCCCTAAGCCCTTGGCTAAGAGGGTTAGGAACAACATAGTGAATGCCTCAAATGAGTCCCATCATGGCTCATGTGGGCTTGATATGGCTTCATGGCTCAACCAAAATGATTTCATTCCACTTACATTTACCCAATCTTCAATTTTCCAAATCTTCACTTTTCCAAATTTTCAATTTTCCAAATCTTCAATTTTCCAAATCTTCAATTTTCCAAATCTTCAATTTTCCAAATCTTCAATTTTCCAAATCTTCAATTTTCCAAATTTTCAATTTTTGACCCCCGGGACCCTAGACCCGCCTAGCCTACCCAAAACCCTTGAAATTACCCAAATTTTCCAAAATTCTCCAAAATCACCCAAATTCCTCAAAAACAATCCTAAACATTCTCCCACCACTCAAATTGACCATTTTTACCCAAATTATACCAAAAATTCCAAAAATACCCCCAATACCCTCCAAATTACCAAAATGCCCCTCTTGACCCAAAAATCCAAAAATTCAGAAAATTCCCAGAAAATTCCCGAAAATCCCAAATATTCCGAATTTCATTTTGTTCAACTACACCATGGGCCAATTTTGTCAATTTACCCCAATTTTATCAAAATCCCTAATTTGACCCATTTTAACCCAAAGTGAACCCAATGTCAAACCAAACCTACCCAATTGACCCAAATTCTGGTCCAATTCAATTCTAAACTTCAATTCAACATCCCCAAAACCAATCTAGACCAAATCCAAGCCCAATTTGATTGACATTTGAATCCAATTTCACTTTTGACCTTAAAGCCCAATTTGGACCCATGACCCGAACTTAGCCTAAACTAACCCAATTCAACTCCAATTAACCCCAAATCTTTTCTAAACCTTCCCTAACATCCCCAAAAACAAAACACTAACATAATTTGCCCAAAATTTGGACCCAAACCCCACTCAAATTCAACCCAAAACCAAAAAGCCCAATTTTGACCTAAACCCAAACTTAACCCAAATAGACCCAAACCTCAAAATCCAACCCCAAAAAAAGTTGAAACCTCTTTGAAACACTCCCATAAACATTTCCCAACATTAATTTTACATCAGTTTCAACCCTAGCCTAACATTGGCCCAAATTAGCCCAATTTGACCTACATTAACCCCTTTACCAAAGAAGCCCAAATCCAACCCAATTCAAACCCAAATCACTCCAAACTTGTTTCAAATCAATCATGACACATCCTTAGACAAAACTCAACATTTGTTTGTCATGGCCCATTGCAAATTTTTCCATTCAAAAGCCCATTTTAAAACCTAAGGCCCACTTCTTTAAGCCTTCCTAAAAAAGCCCATTCCTAAAATAATTTCAAAGGCCCAAATTTGACTCTAATGCCCACATGACACTACACTTCATCATCCATTCCAATTAAAACCTTCCATAACTTTCAAATTCATCATCAAACCATTCCAAATCAAACCTCATGACAACTCTCACCAAAATGCCAAAAATCACAAAATCCTTCCTCATGAAAGTTGACTTATCTTTTCCCAAGCCAAATGGAGCCATGAAGCCATACATGAGCCACATGGGAGCCATGAAAGCCTTGGACACCTCAACATACCCAAGATGGCAAGAGGAGGAGGCTCTTTCCATATTCCCTTAAGGAGATTAGCCACTTCCATGATTCCACTAAACCTTGCTTAAACTTAATTGTACTTGGATGGTGACCTTTCCCCACTAATTAAGCTGACCTAAACCACTTTCTCTTCAGCCCAAACTAGCCATGGGGAGGTGCACCTAGCCCAATCCATACATTTGACCAAACTTAGCCAAAATACACCCTTACCCCATTCCATTTTAATTCAACCACTTTACACATGGCCATTGCCGATTCCACTACACTAAACCCCAGCCCCGGACCTCCCGACCCCGAGGGTGACCCATGCCTGCCGGCCGACCACTCGGGTCGCCGGAAAACACCACACCCGAGAGCATCATGTGAGCCCAAGCTTGGAATTCTCACTCGCCGAGTTGCCCCATGCCCAATGGCCACCATGGCTATTCTTCTCCTCACCAGAGCAGCTGATCCCAACCCCTAACTCCCCCTGGGAGAGCCTCCAGCCAGCTCTATTTAAACCCCACCTCTCTCGGCCATGGAAGAGGTGCTGAACCAACCTTAAGGAAACTCTGCCAAAATCACTCCAGACTCTCCCCCACACTTAGAGCATTTGATCCCCACTGTTCTCTTGCCCTAATCCCCACTAATTGAGCTTAATTTTGGAGCTCAATTCTCAGGCCAGAACAGGACACTCCCAAATCCTCCATCAAAGTCAAATTAGACTCACCCACACCTGCACAAGACCCAGAGAAGGAGTTCCCCAGTGAAAGCCCCCTCACCAGGCCTGCCATTGCTCCCAGCCTCCAAGCTTTGTAATCGACCGTGGTCGAAATCATACCTAGACAATTCACCAGGCCAAGGGACTTCATCTGGAGCTTGCTTGGACCCAATCGAAGGTGACACAACCCTCGGATCGAAGCTTCACTTCTCCGAGCAAAGGTATGGACTCACTCTTCTTCCCGAGCTTACGTGAGATTCTCCATTTAATTTGAATCAATTTCAATGCATGTTTACCGTATAGATTTGTTCGTCTCTTCAAGAAGAATCCATAGAGCATAAGAACACAAAAATCCGTTGAGAATCGAGTGAGAAAAGAAATTAGGGTTAGAAGGTTGACGGTCACGGGTGCACACTAGTCGTAGACGATGACTGGGAGCCGTCGGATCGAGCGTGTATCGAGCGGACGGTCGGGATCGAGCCGGACAGCGTGATGGTACATGAACCGCGGGCCCCTGGAGCACTGAGTCGAATGGCGGCGCCGAATCAGAGCGCACCGCGTGGCCCTTCGGAGCTGCCGAGGATGGCGTGGCGCCGCGTGGATAAGTAGGAAAATAGGGATTTTTCTTATTTATTTAACTACCAGAACTTAGAAAATTCATAACTTTGTGTAGGAAAATCCTAAAAATAAAATAAAAATACCCACTTGCTCAGTGAACAGAGGAGAATAATTTGGAAAAGAAATCATTTAATTTCATTGAATATTTGATTTTTAATGATTTATTTACTCTCTGCACATTTTCAATTCTCCATGCATGTATACAATTCACTATGGCATGAGACCATAGGACTTTTGAAGCATCTGAATTTGGGGACATTCCCTTAATTTTCCAAAGTTAGAGGCCATCTCTATGAAGAGTTATTGATTTTTCAATTCTAGGTCACTATTCTGAGTATTTTAATTACAATAATTAGCATATTGTGAAATAAATTCTAGGAAAATATGGTGATGTTTCTTGTGACCAGAGGGACCTAGGAAAAATAAATTTTGAGATAATTCACTTGTAATAACCCTAATTGGCTTAAACACCCAAAATGAAGCCTTAATTAATTAGAGCTAATCATACATCAAATTGAATTGAAATCAATTCTCCACTGACCTTTAGGATCAGAGGAACCCATAATAAAAGTTTGAAGTCAATTGGACTTGGTTAGCCCTATCAAATAGGTTGATTAAGCCATTTAACCAAAATTAAACTTCAAAAAGTTCATAACTTTCAAAATACTTTTAAAAAATTCACCAAATTGGTTTTGGAGCCTCTCTGATATTAGGGGAATTTAAGAAAATTAAAATTGTAATTTTCTAAAAAAGTTGATTTTTTGCATTATTTTAATATTTTTAATAATTAAAAAATAATAAAAATAAAAAAAATAATAAAATTCACCAAAATGTCACATTTTGAATTTTAATCACTTAGGAACAAACCCCATATTTTTCTTAAGTCTCTATGATGAGATATCAAATTTTAAAGCCCTAAGGTAATTTTAAAATTAAAAAAAAATGTATTTTCTAGCATTTCCACTAAAATAATTCTAATAAATCAAAGAAAAATCAGAAAATTATAAAAATTAGTTTTCTGGTTTCCTTGATATTAGAGAGATTTTTGAAAAATATAAAATTCATTTTTCAACCTTAATTTTATTTTTAAATTAATTAATACTCCAAAACTCAAAATAATTATAATAAAGAAAATATAATTCCAAAAATCACCAAAATTGGTCCAAGTGGTCATATGGTCATTAGGAATGTCCCATAATTTTGTTAAGGATAGAAAATTTCCCTTGGTCATGTTATTGAATTTTCCTTGAAAATCCCTATTTTACACCAAAAATAATTACATAAATAAATTAAATACAGAAAAATCACATTTTCTCCTCTAATATCTTGATTGATATATGGGTGAAGTCACAAAAAATTTCAAATTCATTTAAGCTCAATTTAGTGAGTTATGGAATTAGTAAGTTTAAAGGGCAAAATGGTAATTAAAATTTTAACCTATAATTAAAAATTTTATGTTTAATTAAAAGGGTGGGTAAAATATTTGATACTAAGTTGATTTTGGATGTTTGAAACTTAGGTAGTTAAAGGGTAGAAACCTATCAAACAATTTGAAAATAATTAAAATAAACCTTAATTAAATAATTAATTAAATTTGGAAGAATAATAAAAAATTGGAATTATTAAAATAGGGATACCATTAGGAGGAGATTTGTTTCTTTAATTTAAGAATCCCTAAATTAACCACCTCAATAATATTTAATTCCTAATTAAAATGATAATCCAAACTCAAGATTTAAAATGCCAAAAGACTTAATCATTAAATTAAATTAAAATTAAAACTAAACCAAATTAAATTAAATTAAAATTAAATTAAATTGAATTAAATATAACATCACCTAAGACATAAAGAATTCAAAATAAATCTAAAACAACTTGAACACTATTCCAAACTTAAACCCATTAATTGAAATTAAATTAAATCACAAATCACTTGAACATTAATTTGCCCTCAAAAGCTCTTGTTGTCATAACTCCTAAACAGAATATTAAATGAAGTGTTACTTCACTTATAGGATATTCAAATGTCCTAATTCACTGAGCAAGATGACAAAACTTAAACTCCTGGATGATTAATTCACTTGTATAATTAAATTCTCTTGGACTTAAAATAATCCTAGAGGTATTGAAAAAATGTTTAAGACTCGTCTTAAGCACTTCCTCAATATGATATGATATTTATAAGAACAATTGAACTTAATTGTTCTTTGATGAAGAAAATCGTCCTTAAACCAAAACACAAGAACCTAGACGTCATAGGTGGTGACTAGCAATAGGATTAGGAACTTGGTAGAAAACCATAACCCTTCCCTTAGCTTTACCTAGCTTTACATAGGAACTTGCTTTAAATGCTTAAATATGCTAAATTGTGTTTTAAGTGCAGCTTGGGATGACGGGAAGACCCTCCAGGTACGCTTTTATTTTATTGCAATCTACTTTATTGCAATTTACTTAATCGCATCGCACTTACTTTTCTTGCATGATAAACAACTGTTGCATGAAAACCCACACCTTTAGGATAGTCCCTAAAACTGAAACCAAAACTAAATTAAAGGTCATTACAAGATAAAATTCAGCGCCACAACATTTCAAAATATAAAAAAACTCAAAATTTAATCACAAACAGAACAACAAAACTACAACTACAACTAAATTAAAACGTCTTTGTTGGATGATCGGGAATACCTCGGATGATGTAACCTACGTGTTGTTAACGGGATTTCCCACAGTCTAAATGAAAGTGTGGAACTCATTCGATTGAGTTTAGCAAATTCATCCGGACTAAGTGGATTCAATGAAAATAATGATGCGGGATGACGGAACCGTGGGATCTTAATCGGTTATGTTTAAACAACTTTAAGATTTGTTTTAATTAAAATATTAAAAACACTTGGATTTTAAGATTTTCTCTAAATCAAAACACTTCTCTCATCTCTTGATTTATGACTTCTAAAACTAAACCTCTGCAACAACAAGGAGCTCGGAGCATGGTGGGCAGCACGGCCATCGTCGTCAGCAAAACTCGGATCTACATCAACTAAACATTCATAGAATTAAATAACTAAACCATAGGACTTTGAGGTAGTGTTCCTAGTGCAAGATAAATCCTCGACCTTTTGTTAGGCATTTGCATTGCAAATTAAGCCCTAACCGGTCTTAGGATTCCGAGTTAGTCGTCTGATACAACATAAACCCTCACATCTTCGAGGCTATTTGTGTGATCACATCATACGAATATAAGCCCTAATTAATTAAAATTAGCAAGATCAAAACATTAAATAAACATTAGGGCCTTCCTAAATTCAAGCCAAACAATAGGATAGTCGGGAAATTACCGAAGTTCGCTTCGAATCTGTGATTTCTCCTACCTTTCTTCCTTTGAATTTCCAAAATAAAATGTTCCAAATTTGATCCATTCCCTATTGAAATTCCAAAATTCAATCTCTTGAAAACTTAAACTTTGAAATTCTTGAGAGCAGGACTACTGATTATTATCGAGAGTTTTCTTAGGTGATTCCCGTCACTTAAGATGTAATTAACTATGGGGCTTGCCCTTATTGGGAATTTTAAGAACCCGAGTAATATAAACCTCGTTTAATGCTCTCATATTAAGCTGGGGAACTTGTCGGCAAATAAAATGGTTTCGCGGACCAAACGGATGTCACGAAACCTTCTAGTTTATTTAATCGAGCCCCACCACCAAACAGGTGTGCCTATTCTTCGGGATAGACACGCGGTTTGTAGTGTGGTGCTCGTTTATATAAACTATTTGAGATGTGAGATCAGTTTGATTTCATATCTTAAAATATTTAAAATTATTTTCAAAATCAAAAACTACTTTCCAAGTAATATATATATTTAAATTAAATTTAAAACCTAAAATTCGCCGACAATTTCTGGCGACTCCGCTGGGGAATGATTCCTCTCTCCATTTTTAATCAGATAGTTCTGCTTTCAAAAATCGGTAGTGTATCCATGTCCCTAGTGGATCAAACTACCCTTCTTTCCGTTGGAATACTATGTTCATTTCTACCTCGAACGAGTATAGCCAACATTCTCTCGGATTTAGGAGCCACTTGTTTAGACACCCCTAAACGAGAGATTCCGAGATCCTTTTACCTCATTTCTGAGGTGGGGTGTACCCCCAATAGGTATTAGTTTAGGAGCGGTCTTACGGGTCGAGAAGTTTCTACAAGACTTTCTCTTCCTTTTCCAGTTCCTAATCAATTCCTTTACCCTTCCTACAACTCTCCTTTTTTTAATAATTCTTCGTCTTAATGAACAAATCTTTTCGAAAAACAATTGTCTAAATAAATTATCTTTTGAAACCACAAATACATTAAGATAAACGGAAATGTATTCGGACTCTTTCTTTTTCGTCATAAGTTTTACGACAAGAAGAAGCACGATTCGGGGACTAACACTTGGAATCTGCCCTGCAGAAATGGAAGCCCCAAAACTGATCTTCTCCTTCGTCAACGGACCTGGACTCAGGCTGTTTTCAAGGACGAATCGCTCTAATAATGGAATCATTCGATTCGGACAAGGATTCGGGGACACCGACATCAAAATCCCCGACGTCACTCTCTTTTCACTCACAAGCAAAGTACCGGAAACTGAGAAGCCGTTGGTTGAGTTTAACCTCAAGTCAACTCTTGAATTCCCTCCTCTGCAAAAGATTCCAACTGAGAGGAGTAATGTTGTTCGCAGAAGGACTATTGTTGCTACTCCCACCGGTCTAGTTGTCTCTGCACCTACCCCGGCTTCTGCCAGACTAAAGGGGAAGGAAATTCAGAACTGTGATGAACCTGTGGAGGGTACAGATCTTCCTGTGAGACCCTCCATTTTCGAGATCGGGTCCAGCTCGAGAATTCCACCACTGACACGGACTCAGAGGAGGAACAGAAGTAGAAGGATTGCTAGAGAAGCCAGAGCTGCTAAAGTTGCTTTCCTGGAGGAAATCCCAGAACTGCCCGAGTATACACCGCTGCCTAAATACATACCACTTTTGGGAGGAAGTAGGTTCCATCCCCTCTCCGCCGCAGAGGACGAAGAAAATGTCCGCAAGATTGCTTCTACATTGCCTCAGCCCTCATATTACAACGACGGCCGTAAGAAAAGGGCTAGAATTACGCCATTTGCTCGACTGCAGACCGTGATAGAGAAGTTAGCAAAGAAAGAAAAATGCCTTGTATCGGAGATTTTAAGAAGGATAGGGCGGGTGCCGGCCAAATCCGTCTTGGGCCCCGAGTAGAACTCTGCTATCGCCGCGAAAAGCCGAATAAGAGAATGAAAGCTAGTCCACTCGTCGTTGTTTCAGGACTACAAATTAGGGAGGATACCACCTTCCAGCATTTGGCTGACAGACCATCCGGTCCTAGACCTTCTGCTGCTAGAAGGATGGTATGGCGTCCCACTACCGAACAATTAAGATTAAAACAACAACCTGAGAAGGAAAGTCTCGTCAGGAGACTTGAGTCCGAAGAAAGCACTACCGCAATGAAGGGGACTCATGAGAAGGAAACCCGACAGCTATCGCATGACAACTGCAAGGATGTACGTAAAAGACCACTAGAAGATGCTATGGAAAAGCTAAGAGCCGATATTTAGCGATTAGCAAGAGAAAGAGAAGAAAAATTCGGAGATGAAGTCGACTCGTCGAGTTCATGGATGATGAATATGCGGAAATTAACATGGTTGAAACACGAGCTTCGTCGACTTCACAAGGTGTTCCTGCAGCTGCGAAAAGAAGAGCCGGAAGTGATGAGGATATAGCTTCAAGAGAAAGATGATACGATCTCCCAAATGGCAAAGAGGATAGAAGAGATGGCTGCAGCCTACAGCCACTCTCCAGAGTCAGGTTCAACCCTAAAGAGAAATACCCACAGAAGTTATTCACATTGTAGACGGAGGAAAGGAGATTACATCCGTCAACGGGGATGATCGGTTAAAAAAGGATGCAATACAAAGCATGATTCCGGAAAAGGATATCAAGAGCATGGTGGAACAGCAGGTGCGAGAAGCCTTGGCACAATCAAAGAGCGGGACATCCATTCGGACGGGTAGACCTTACCCCAAAGAATTCGACGTTGTCCAATATCCGAAAGGCTTCGTACCACCTCTATTCAAGACCTTTGATGGAACCGGAAACCCTCGGCAGCATGTTGCACATTTTCGTGCCAGTTGTTGCAATGCCGGCGGAAGTGATGCTTTACTCTTCCGACAATTTGTCGACGGCACTCGTCGGGGATCGCCTTTGATTGGTATGCGGAATTACCGAACGGTTCGGTGAAGACATTTTCGAATTAGAGAACCTCTTCATCAAGCGATTTGCCGGAGCTCGGCACCACATCACTATAGGTGATTTAGTGGTAGAGAAGCGAAAGCCGAACGAAACTTTGGTAGACTACATACTTCGATGGAGGAATCTAAGTATGAAGTGTGAGCCACAGCTACAAGAACAGCATGCAGTTGGCATTTTACTTAAGAGCATTCATGGCCCGATAGCACTTCTCATCAAGGGATTTACTATTAAGACTTTCTAGAAGTTGTTAAGCAAGTCCGGAAGCTTGCAAGAGGAGGCGAAGCAATTAAGTTTCACCGACAAAACGGACAAACGAAGTCCGTGAAAACTTTTGAAAAGAAGTCCGGGATCGTCGCGAGCGAGTCGATAAAGGCAAGCGAACTAATACAAATACCGCCGTAACGGCCGCAACAACCTCAACGAATTACCAACGAACCCCGACCCGGCTATCGGTCATCTCAACGGTATGAACAACCGCCTCGTCCACAACGTACGTTAAGGAGCTTCGAGCAGGGAGTATCCATTCAAGAATGAGGCAGTGCCGAAAATGTTCCGTAGTCTGATGAAGACTCCAGATTTCCAACTGCCAGAGCCTAAGAAACCAGAAGAAGTCGACAAGAAAGGTGATCCCAACTTTTGCCCTTACCACCGGATGCTTGGACACAAGATAGAAGATTGTATTACCTTCAAAAGTTGGCTCAACGACAATCTTCGAAAAGGGAACATAACAATCCCGAAGGAATACATGAAGGAACCCCAGAAAGGAGGTTCCGTCAATGTTATCTCGACGGATAGCATTGTTCCGATAGATCCCTATGCGACTGACGATGGATGGACTACCGCTTGGACAAAGTCTTCGAAGAAGATTTTGGATCGTATCCAAACCACTTCGGTGCGAGCCTCAATTCAGAGGTCGAAACCTGTCAAGTCGGCACTATCACTTGCGATAGAAGAACCACCTCAACAAGAGACAATTAAAGAAAAGAAGAAAATTGATGAAGAGAAGACCGAGGCTCCTGAGGCTAGACTAGGGGCTGCTTATCCTAGGATAGTTGTTTTCGATTCGGGGGAGAAATCCCTCAAACCTCTGACTCTGTATGATTATTTGCTGACTCCGGTGGGATCTTATAATGATAAGGGTTATGGCGTTTTCTACGTTTTGACTGTTTCTAACGATTACATAACTAGCGAAAACCAACCTAATCCGGACGTCGATTCCGATACAAATAACAATTCTCAAATCATACACAATCTCGACGATCACAATGACAAAGAAGACATCCACCAAGGAGGCTACGAGAGTTCAACAAGCAATGAATTTATTTGTGAGTTTCAAGGAGCTCCAGTTACAATAGTGTTAGAGCCTTCATACTCCGAAGCTAATCCATAAGAAACTGTCATTCCGATTCAGAAGGAGACACCAGCAAACTCAATACTAGATTCAGAAGAAATCACAGAAGTCAACTTAAGAAGTGGAAGAGTTCTACCTCCGAGAATGGGTCCAAAGGACAAAGGAAAGCAGGTGGTTGTTCAGGAAGAACCGTTGACCTCATTTTTGATGAGGTCTTCTCTTCTTCTCTTTAGTACTTAGGATCTAGCCATAGGCTTTTCCTTTGACTATCCTAGAGGATTAGAATTGGGACCCACCACTTAGAAATTCAAACCACTTCTTAACTCCCCGCAAACTCCACAAAATTGATTGTAGACCCCTAATCACCTAGAGGGTCGAAATTAAATGTGGAAGTTTAAAGGATGAGTTCCTATAGGACTCTTTGGCCTTAGGACCGCCCTCAGGTGGCCTGGTCCAGTGAAGGGGCCGACTTACACACACATTACACCTATACACTACACTTTCACACACCTCCTAAAACCACACCCATACCCAACTCGACCTCCCGGCTCATGAAGGTGGTTCACATGGATGGTCCTTAACCCCTAAGCCCTCGACTAAGAGGTTAAGAACAACATAGTGGATGCCTCAAATGAGTCCCTTCATGGCTCATGTGGACTTGATATGGCTTCATGGCTCAACAAAAATGATTTCATTCCACTTACATTCACCCAATCTTCAATTTTCCAAATTTTCGATTTTCGACCCCGGGACCCTACACCCGCCTGCCTACCCAAAACCCTCGAAACCCTCCAAAATTTGCAAAATCACCTAAACTACCCAAAATTCTCCAAAATCATTTCTAAACATGTCTTCACCAATCAAATTGATCATCCATAGCCAAAAATACCAAAAATTCCAAAGATACCTCCCAATACCCTCCAAATACCCAAAATACCCCTCTTAGCCAAAAAATCCAAAAATTCAGAAAAATTCCCAGAAAATTCCAGAAAATCCCAAATATTCCCAATTTCATTTTGTTCAACTACATCATGGGCCAATTTTGACAATTTACCCCACTTTTATCAAAACCCCCAATTTGACCCATTTTAACCCAAAGTAAACCCAATGTCAAACCAAACCTACCCAATTGACCCAAACTCTGGTCCAATTCAATTCTAAACTTGGATTTTAACCCAATATTTTGACCCAAACCCCACTCAAATTCAACCCAAAATCAAAAAGCCCAATTTTGACCTAAACCCAGACCTAGCCTAAATAGACCCAAACCTCAAAATCAAAACCCAACCAAAGCCAAAACCTCTTTGAAACACTCCCATAAACATTTCTCAACATTTATTTTACATCAATTTCAACCCTAGCCCAACATTGGCCCAAGTTAGCCCAATTTGACCTACATTGGCCCATTTACCAAATAAACCCAAATTCAACCCAATTCAAACCCAAACCACCTTAAATCTATTTCAAATTACTCATGAAACATCCCTAAACCAAAACCAACAACTATTTGGCCCAACCTTTTACAAAAATTCCCATCCATGAACACATTCTTAAACTTAAAAGCCCACTTCCCTTAAACCTTCTTAAAAGCCCATTTCCTTCAAAATTCAAAAGCCCAAATCATCCTAAAGCCCACATGACACTTCCCCTCATCATCCATTTGATCAAAATCACCCCTAAGTTTCAAAATCATCAATTAAACCATTCCAAATCAAGCCACATGTCAAATTACCCCCTAAATGCCAAATATTTCTAAAACCCTTTTCATGAAACAAGTCAACCTTTTCCCAAGCCAAATGGAGTCATGAACAAGCCATTCTCGAAGCCACATGAAGCCATGAGGGCTTTGACTTATCATTAGTCCATTTATGGCAAGAAGAGGGGGTTCTTTCTTAAACCTCCTTTAACCCTTTTTCGCCTTAATCATGTCACACACTAAACCATGTTTGGCCACCTCATCATGGATGGAGACTTCACCACTCCTTCTAAGCCGACCTAAATGATTCCCTCGGCTCAAAATCGAGCTTGGAAGGGTGCACCAAGCCCAAAATGGTGGGTTGACCCAAACCAAGCCAAAGTGGCCCCTTCCCCTTTCTACTTTGATTCAACCACTTTACACATGTCAAACCTCGATTGAATGCACCAAACCCCGACCACGACCCACCCGAACAAGATGGTGACCAGTGCTCGGCCGGCCGACCACTGGGCCGCCGGAAAACACCATGGCCGAGACCTTGGGAGGAGCCAAAAAATTCAATCCTCCCTCGTCGACTTGTCTCAACCCAAATAGACACAGCATAGCTCTCCTTCTCCTCACCAGAGCAGCTGATCCCCAGCCTTAAACCCCCCTGGGAGGCCCTCCACCCTCTCCTATTTAAACCCCTCACCCTCACGGCCATGAGAGGTGCTGAACCAGACCATACCAAAACTCTGCCAAAATCACTCCTCACTCCCCTCCAGACTTAGAGCAATTGATCCCCACTGTCCTCCTGCTCTAATCCCCATTGCTTGAGCTCAATTTTAGAGCTCAATTCTCAGGCCAGAATAGGACACTCCTGAATCCTCCACCAAAATCAAATTAAACTCACCTACACCTTCACCAGGACAAGAGAAGAAGTTTTCCAGTGAAAGCCCCCTCTCCAGGTCACCCAGTTTGTTCCGGACTCCAAAGGTTGTGATCGGCCTTGGTGGAAATCACACCTAGGCAATTCACCACATCCCTGTGCTTCATCCCCAGCCTCCTGCAGCTCCAACGAACGTGCCGAGCATCTCCGATCGAGGCTTCACCTCTCGCAGCTAAGGTATGGATCAATTCTTCATCCCGAGCTTCTAAACATTCTCCATTTCAAATGAGTCAATTTCAATAAGCATTAGCCGTATAGATGTGTTCGTCTCTTCAAGACGAATCCATAGAGCATAAGAACATAAAAATCCATGGAGAATTGAGTGAGATCTTAGGGCTAGAAGGTGGACGGTTCTCGGGTTAGGAGGCTTGGGGATGATGAACGGATGCCTTTCATTTAATACACGCGCGGACGGACGGCTCAGATGGCGTCGGACGAGGAGATGATACATGAACCGCGGGCCGCGTGGCGCTGAGTCAGAAGGCGGCGTCAAATGGGAGCGCGCCGCGTGTGCATTCGGAGCTGTCGAGGTTGACGCGGCGCCGCGTCACTTAAGTAGAAAATTAGGGATTTTCCTAATTTATTTAATTCCCTGAACTTTGAAAATTCATATCTTTGTGTAGAAAAATCCTAAAAATAAAATAAAAATACCCTCTTGCTCAGTGAACAGAGGAGAATAATGTGGAAAAGAAATTAATTAATTTTATCTATTATTTTATTTTTAATTAATTATTTACTCCCTGCATTGTTTTAATTCTCCATGCATTCATACAATTCACCATGGCATGAGACCATAGGGCTTTTGAAGCCTCTGAACTTGGGGACATTCCCTGAATTTTCCAAGGTCGGAGGCCATCTCTGTGAAAAGTTATTGATTTTTCAAATGCATGTTGCTGTTTTGAGTATTTTAATTCCAAAAATTAGCATGTTGTGAAATAAATTCTAGAAAAATTTGGTGATGTTCCTTATGACCAGAGAACCCTAAGAAAAATAGGACTTGAGTTAATTCACTTAAGATAACCCTAATTGGCTTAAACACCCAAAATAGACCCCTAATTAATTAGAGTTGACCATAGATCAAATTGACTTGAAATCAATTCTCCACTGACCTTTAGGATCAGAGGAACCCACCATAAAAGTTTGAAGTCAATTGGACTTAGTTAGCCCTACTAAATGGGTTGATTAAGCCATTTAGTCATTTTAAACTTTAAAAATTCATAACTTTCAAAATACCTTTCAAAAATTCACCAAATTGGTTTTGGAGCCTCTCTGATATCAGGGGAATTCAAGAAAATTAAAATTTCAATTTTCTAAAAAAGTTAATTTTTTAGTATTATTTTAATATTTTAATAATTAAAAAATAATAAAAATCACAAAAATAATAAAATTCACCAAAATGTCATATTTTGAAATATAATCACTTAGGAACAAACCCCATATTTTTCTTAGGTCTATTTAATGAGATATTAAATTTTAAAGCCCTAGGGTAATTTTAAAATTAAAAAAAATGTATTTTCTAGCATTTTCACTAAAATAATTATAATAAATCAAAAAAAATCAGAAAATTGTAAAATTTGGTTCTATGGAATCCTTGATATCAGAGAGAATTTTAAAAATTATAAAATTCATTTTTCAACTTATATTCTATTTTTAAATTAATTAATACTCCAGAACTTAAAATAATTCTAATAAATAAAATATAATTCAAAAAATCACAAAAATTGGTCCAACTGGTCCTCTGGTCATTAGGAATGTCCCATAATTTTCTTAAGGACAGAAACTTTCCCTTGGTCATGTTGTTAAATTTTCCTTGAAAATCCCCATTTTTCACCAAAAATAATTAAATAAATAAATTAAATACAGAAAAATCACATTTTCTCCTCTAATGTCTTTATTGACATATGAGTAAAGTCACATAAAAATTTCAAATTCATTTGAGCTCAATTTAGTGAGTTATGAAATTATTAGGCTTGAAGGGCAAAAATGGTAATTAAAATTTTAACCCTTAATTAAAACTTTAAGCTTAATAAAATTAATAGGTAAAATATTTGATTTTAATCTGATTTGGATGATTGAAATTTAGATAATTAAAGGGTAGAAACCTACTAAACAATTTAAAATAATTGAAATAAACCTTAATTAAATAATTAATTAAATTTGGAAGAATAATAAAATTGGAATTATTAAAATAGGGATATCATTAGGAAGAGATTTGTTCTTTAATCTAAAGATCCCTAAATTAATCATCTCAATAATATTTAATTCCTAATTAAAATGATAATCCAAGTTTAAGGTTTAAAATGCTAAAAGACTTAATCATTAAATTAAGTTAAGGTTAAATTATTTAAAGCAAATCCCTTTAAAATAAAAAATTAAATTAAATTAAAATTAAATTAAATCATATTAAATTAAATTAAATTAAATTAAATTAAATTAAATTAAATTAAATTAAATTAAATTAAATTAAATTAAATTAAAATTAAATTAAAATTAAATTAAAATTAAATTAAAATTAAATTAAATTAAATTAAATTAAATTAAATTAAATTAAGTTAAATTAAATTAAATTAAATTAAATTAAATTAAATTAAATTAAATTAAATTAAAACTAAATCAAACTAAATTAAATCAAATTAAATTAAGTTAAACCATATTATATTAAATTAACTTAAGTTACATTAAATTAAATTAAACCACATTAAATTAAATTAAGTTAAATTAAATAAAATTGAATTAAATATAACATTGCTTAAGACATAAAGAAATCTAAAACAACTTGAACACTATTCCAAACTTAAATCCATTAACTAAAATTAAATCACAACTCACTTGAACATCCATTCGCTCTCGAAAGCCGGTGATATCATAACTCTTAAAAAGGAGTGTTAAAAGAAATGTTACTTCACTCATAGGATATTCAAATGTCCTAGTTCACTGAGCAAGACAACAAAACATAAACTCTCGGACGATTAATTCATTTGTGTAATTAAATTCATTTGGACTTAAAACAATCCTAGAAATATTGAAAAGATGTTTAAGATTCGTCTTAAGCACTTCCTCAATACGATAAGATATTTATAAGAACAATTGAACTTAGTTATTCTTTGATGAAGAAAATCGTCCTCAAACTAAAAAATAAGAATCTAGACGTCATAGGAATTGACTAGCTATAGGATTAGGAACTTGGTAGAAAACCATAACCCTTCCCTTAGCTTTACCTAGGAACTTACTTTAAATGCTTAAATATTCTAACTGTGTTTTAAGTGCAGCTTGGGATGACGGGAAGACCCTCCGAGTACGCTTTTATTTTATTGCGATTTACTCTATTGCAATTTATTTAATCGCATCGCACTTACTTTTCTTGCATGATAAACAACGATTGCATGAAAACCTACACCTTTAGGACGTAAACCAAAACCGAAACCCATAACTAAATTAAAAGACACTACAAGATAAAACTCACCTCCACAACATTTCAAAATATAAGACAACTCAAAATTTAATCACAAACGAACAACAAAACCACAACTACAACTAAATTAAAACGTCTCATTGAATGATCGGGAATACCTCGGATGATGTAACCCACGTGTTGCTAACGGGATTTCCCACGGTCTAAATGAAAGTGCGGAACTCATTTAGTTGAGTTTAGTAAATTCATCTGGACTAAGTGAATTCGATGAAAATAACAGTGCCGGGATGACGGAACCGTGGGATCTTAATCGGTTCTATTTAATCAACTTTAAGATTTGTTTTAATTAAAACATAAAAAACACTTGGAAATTAAGACTTTCTCTAAGCCAAACACTTCTCTCATCTTCTGATTTATGACTTCTAAAACTAAACCTCTGCAACAACAAGGAGCTCGGAGCATGGTGGGCAGCACGACCGTCGTCATCAGCAAAACCTGAGTCTACTTCAAGAAAATTTCCTTAGAATTAAATAACCAAGCCATAGGACTTCGAGGTAGTTTGCCTAGTGCAACATAAATCCTCAACTCTTCGTTAGGCATTTGCATGATCATATCATGTAAATTAAGCCCTAGCCGGTCTTAGGACTCCGAGGTAGTCGTCCGATACGACATAAACCCTCACATCTTCGAGGCTATTTGTATGATTTTATCATACGAATATAAGTCCTAACTAATTAAAATTGGCAAGATCAAAACATTAAATAAACATTAGGGTCTTCCTAAATCCAAGCCAAACAATAGGATAGTCGGGAAATTACCGAAGTTCGCTTCGAATCTGTGATTTCTCCTACCCTTCTTCCTTTGAATTCCCAAAACAAAATGTTCCAAACTTGATCCATTCCCTATCGAAATTCCAAAATTCAATCCCTCGAAAACTTAAACTTTGAAATTCTCGAGAGCAACACTACCGATTATTATCGAGAGTTTTCTTAGGTGATTTCCGTCACTTAAGATGTAATTAACTATAGGGGCTTGCCCTTATAGGGAACTTTAAGAACCCAGGTAATATAAACCCTGCTTAATTCATTTATATTAAGCAGGGGAACTTGTCGGCTTATAAAATTGGTTCGCAGACCAAACGGATGTCACAAATCTCCTAGTTTATTTAATCGAGCCCCATCATCAAGTAGTGTATCTATTCTTCAGGATAGATATACAGTTTGTGGTGCGGTGCTCGTTTATATAAACTATTTGAGATGTGAGATCAGTTTGACTTCATATCTTAAAATTTTTTAAAATTATTTTCAAAATTAAATACTACTTTCTAAATTATATATATATTTAAATTAAATTTAAAATTTGCCGACAATTTCTGTTAGGCGACCCCCTTTTCAAAACAACACACCAACCTAAAAAATAAGCCGCACAAGAACCAACCCCGGCAGAAGAAATACCCATTCGGGAAGAAACCGAGACACATGAAAATAAAGTGGACTACAACGTGCTAGCCCGTCTTAGGAAACTACCAGCCAAAGTGAGCATCTACGACGCTCTCATCTTATCAAAAGAGATGAGAGAAGCTCTGATCAAGGCCTTACTTGATTCAGAAATTTGCTTAGCTCAAATGACCGGAGATTCCTTAGATGAGGTTTGCTCATTAAAGGAACAACGAGGTGTTACCTTCACGGACAATGACTTACTACTTGGGACAGCAGACCACAACCGACCGTTGTACATTTCAGTTACAATTGGGAAGTTTACACTCTCCAGAGTATTGGTGGATCCAGGAGCATCAATCAATATAATGAATCTTCAAACGCTAGCATACTTGGAAATTGATGCTCGCGAGCTCGAAGCGGACAAAATGTTATTAAGAGGATTCAACCAGAAAGGAGAAAGAACCCTCGGATCAATAACACTGCTAATGAAGACCGGTGACTTAGAAAAGATAACCGCGAAATTTCACATAATTGATTCAGAAACGTCATTCAACGCTCTACTGGGCCGACCATGGATACATGAAAACCGGATGGTACCATCATCTCTACATCAGTACATCAAATACTACGATGGAGGGGAACAGTGCATCAAAGGTGACTTACAACCATTCTTCATACATGAAATTGGAATCCATGAAGATGCAGCTTATTACGCACCTCCGAAGAAAACAATCTTCTCTAGAGATACCATAACGAATGAAGCAAAGGAAGTTCGGGAAGACGAAGAATCTGAAGTCCTAGTTCAACAGTCACTCACCGCTCCCTTACGGCGAGATGGTGAAGGTTTCTCCACAACTCGCATCCGAGGTCGAGGCCGGGGACGAGGTCATGGCAGAGACGTTAGGACAGTTGGACAGAGGAAACCAGCCATCAATGTTGATTGGGAAGATAGTTCGAAGAAGAAAAAGAAATCAAGCAAGAAGCGAGCGACAATAAGTTGGAAGAAGCCGCAATTCAGGATCTCTCTCGAAGATGAAAAGAACGAGGAATATAAATCGATGTACGAGAAGATTAACCACTATGTACATACTATGACCCTGACCCCGATCCATTCTAATAAAATTGAGGGTATGGTGGTCAAAGAGGTACTTAGCGGCGGTGCAAAGCCCATCAAATTCTACCGTGGTGCGCCTTCCTCCAAAATTGAAAATAATGTACAATTTGAAGATGCTACTTCATCAGAATTAATGGAATTACCTGTTAAGTGGTACTCTCCCTGTGTTCAAAATTTAATTTAGTGTGGTTTCTTACCTCGATAATGGACAAAAGGTCAATCAAAACATTTTGAAAAATTATGGAATAACTCCGGTCGTCCACCCAATTCAAAGCATGGTCTCGGATTCGGCACAGTAGGATCAGTTGACGATACTGATTTTTGCTTGGTTGTCACTTGCGAGTCTAATGAAAACTACATGGAAGCTACAGAAGAACTCAAAGATTTACAAATTGGAAACGCTCCACCAGAGTTCGAAGAAGAGATCAAATCTACAATAGATGAGTTAACGGAAGTTAACTTAGGTACTAGCGAAGAGCCTAGACCTACATTTGTTAGCTCCTTACTCAATAAAGAAGACTCCGAATAAATAATCAAGTTATTAATGGAATTTAAAGACTGTTTTGCTTGGAGCTACGATGAGATGCCGGGATTAGCTCCGGAGGTCGCGATCCATAAGCTAGGAGTGGATCCTACTTCGTTCCAGTCGGACAAGGTTCCGTAAGAATGCGTCTAGAAATCGAACAACAAGTCATAGCCGAAGTTAAAAAGCTAATAGACGCTAAATTTGTCCGTGAAGAACAATACCCGACTTGGTTGCCTAATGTGGTACCGAGTCGGGAAGAAGAATGGTCATATCGAATTTGTGTGGATTTCGGAGATTTAAACAAGGCATGTCCAAAAGATGAATTCCCTCTACCGATCCCGAATTAATGATCGACATTGCTTCAACACATGAAATATTCTCATTCATGGATGGATCTTCGGGATACAACCGGATAAAAATGGCTCCAGAAGATGAAAAACTTACGAGCATTCAAAACGCCGATCGGAGTATATTGCTACACAGAGTGATGCCATTCGGATCGAAGAACGCAGGAGCAACCTACCGGAGAGCGATGACAAGAATTTTTGATGATCTCATCCACAATCAAGTCGAATGCTACGTGGATGATGTGGTCATCAAAAGCAAAGTAAAGGAAAACCACCTGTATGATTTGAGAATTGTTTTCGAACGATTAAGACAATTTAACCTCAAGATGAATCCCTTAAAATGCGCCTTCGGCGTCACCTCCGGAAAATTCTTAGGTTTCATTGTCCGACATCGTGGAATTGAAATCGACCCGGAAAAGATTAAAGCTATCTTAGAAATGCCACCTCCCAGAACCTTAAAACAACTACGATCTTTTCAAGGGAAGTTGGCTTATCTTCGACGCTTTATCTCGAACTTGTCAGGTAGGTGTCAGCCTTTCTCGGCATTAGTTAAAAAGGACGCCAAATTTATTTGGGAAGAGAAATGCCAGAGGGCCTTCAAGGACATTAAACAATATTTAATGACACCTCCTGTCTTAGCAGCCCCAGTCTCAGGTAGACCGTTGATACTTTATACCGCGGCTTTAGACGACTCTCTCGGAGCCCTGTTAGCCAAGTCAATGATGAGGGTAAAGAAAATGCTCTTTACTACCTAAGCCGTCGTTTACTTCCAACGGAAGTAAAGTATCCCATAATTGAAAAGCACTGTTTGGCCCTGATCTTCGCCGCTCAAAAGCTCATGCACTACATGCTTTCTCATAAGGTCAACTCGATCTCGAAATTTAATCCATTGCAATACTTGATGACCCGTCCAACGCTTTTCGGCGGACTTTCCGGGTGGTCGATGATATTATTGCAATTCGATATAACTTTCGTGCCTCTTCGTGCCATAAAGGGATAAGTCTTAGCGGACTTCCTCGCGACGACACCCTTTGCGGCGGAATCTCCTCTCAATTACGACTTGCCGGATGAACAAATAATGAGCCTAGAAGACCCTGATGATCGACGTTGGGAATTATATTTCGATGGAGCATCTTCAGCTCACAAAGACGAAGAATCGCAAGTGATAGTGCCCGGTAAGGCAGGAATCAGACTAATCTTTATAACACCGGGCGGGGGATGTTAAGATACTCCTACCACTTAACAGAGGCGTGTACAAACAACGAAGCAGAATACGAAGCTCTCGTAACAGGACTGGAATTAACTATTCAAATGGGGATAACAAACATCAACATCTACGGGGATTCGCAGTTAATCATTCAATAGATCGCCGGACAGTACAAAATTTTAAAGCCAAGACTCGAGCAATACTTCCAGTATGCCATACAGTTGTTGGAACAGATTCCGAATGTGACGATCTACAAGATTCCCAGAAAAGAAAAAGCTTTAGCAGATGCGTTAGCCCGCCTCGCAAAAGAATTTGCCTGCTTGCAAGATGAATCGATGGAAGTGTCGGTTCACGGACGTCGGGTCCTATCACGGCTCGACATAGACACAATACACAAATCGAAAAAGAAGAAGAATCAATTGCAGCGAGTGACGGAAAATACATAAGATCGGCGACGGCCATTAATGAACTACCCGCAAACAGGAAAACTACCGGATGATAGGTCGTTAGCTCATCGGATCAAGAAAAGAACTTCGTCCTACGCATTAATAAATAATACGTTATACGGAAGGTCTTTCGATCAAATGTGGCTAAGGTGCCTAAGCGGGTCCGAGGCCCGTGAAATTGTTAAAGAGGTGCATTCGGGACTCCGTGGTGCTCACTCGTCGGGTCCGAAGATGAAAATGAAAATTAAAAGACTAGGGTACTACCGGCCCTCGATGATGACCGACCGCATGAAAATCGCTAAGAGCCGTCACCAATGCCGAGTGCACGGAGTGGTTCTACACCAACCTCCAAATGTGCTACATCCGACAATTGCGTCGTGGCCATTTGAATGTTAGGGCACGGATATAGTGGGTCCAATAGAACCACCATCTTCAAAAGGACATCGCTTCATTCTTGCGGCTACAGATTACTTTTCCAAGTGGGCGGAGGCAGTTCCACTCGGAGAAGTGAAAGCACACCACGTGCTACGCTTTTCAAGAACCAAGTTATCTACCGTTTCGGAGTGCCGCGCGAGATCATCTCGGATAATGGGTCGGCATTCGAAGCACGTAAATCAACAATTTTGTCAGGAGACACGGAATCGACTGGCGGTATTCAACAATTTACTACCCAAGAGCAAACGGCCTGGCTGAGGCTTTTAATAAAACTCTCGTCCAAATTTTAAAGAAAATTTTGGACGATAATAAGCGAAATTGGCATGAGAAGCTATTAGAAGCCTTATGGGCCTACCAGACAACCTTCAGAACTCCTACTCAAGCTACACCTTACGCTCTGGTGTATGGGTCCGAGGTAGTGTTACCCTTAGAGGTCTAGCTCCCTTCACTTAGAATTGCAGTTGCAAACAAAATCACGACAGAAGAGAATGCCAAATTACGACTAGAGGAATTGGAAAGCCTGGAAGGGAAAAGACTTACAGCGCAACAGAATTTAGAACTATACAAGCCAAGATGGTTCAAGCCCATGATAGACTGGTCCGCCCAAGAACCTTCAAAGTTGGTGACTTAGTTCTCCTTCTCAAGAGACCTATCCTTGCACACCGCAAGATAGGAGGAAAATTTGAACCCACTTGGGAAGGACCGTTTGTGGTTGAGGCGATCTACTCGGGAGGCTCCTACCAGCTAGTGAATTGCCAGGGAGAACAACATATGCTTCCGATCAACGGGCGATACTTGAAGAAGTATTACGCTACCTGATGTTTCGAAGGAATGGATTTTTCATCCCTAGAAGCACGGGTGAAGTGATTACTTATGACTGGGTCTGAAACCAAAAATAATTAAAACTGTGCTAAAATAAGTAAAATCATGATAATAAAGTTTTCCTTCTTCTCTCTTCCAAGTCAAAATCTTTTTCCCGATCTTTTCCCACTTCATTCCCGTTGAATTTAAAAATACAAAAGGAATAAAAAAAAAGAGAAAGAAAAAAAAAGAAAACTCTGTCTCTAATAAACATTTTCTTAATGTTCTTGTTCTTAGTACAGCCCCTGATCCTTTTCCTTGTCTTTTCGTAGGGAAATGTCGAACGGGCGGTTGGTCATGAACTTTAGAAATGGCGTAAGCCTTGCACTCGACGAAAAGAGGGTGAAAGATGGAGCGATAATAGAGATTGACTCGGACTTTGCACCGGCAGCTCGCAATACGAGGAAGGTGACCGGGTCCCGGCTGACGGAGAGGAACCGCCCGGTCGGACAAGAATGAAAGTGGGTGGTCCAAGCCACCAACCCAACGAAGAAGAAAGGAAAACAAACACCGAGGAGGACAAGAGAATCAAGTCCGTAGTCGCTACGGCAGAGGGCGAGGCTTGTCGGCGCCACACCCACGGAGATTCAGGAAGTACGAAGAGCTACTCTCACAGCAACTCAGAGAAAAAATAAAAATCACTGTATCCGCAAGATGTTAACTAAACTAGCAGCGGACCAGCACGACGAAGCAATCGCTACTACCAGTGCATATACTTCAAGGATACCGGTTCGCCAGGAACCTGAAGAAAGGAGGATAGCTCCGAGGATAACAGAAGAGACCAGGGAAATCTCAAGAAGATCAGAAGAAGGAAGGCTACCACGCCACCGGATAAAGCCACCGATAATGCATGACCTTGTTGCGAAGCAACCCCGGAGGATGTCCCGACGGAGACCATCCCCGAGGAGCCGAGGTATGCAGGAGAACGCGAAGGGATTGAGCCATATATCCCACAGTACGTCACCAGGCCTCGCCATTTGCAGATTATTCCAGAGTACGAGCTAGAAAGAATGTAGAATGTCGAGAAGCAAACTTTTGAATACTTCAAGAGAATCAGAGGCAGGAGGATCAATATACTAGAAGGCCTCGAGCTACATACGTACGTGTTCTCGGAATACGAACAACAACAAATCGTAGATCGCATCCGGGATTTGAAAAGGATGGGTCGAGCGAGGCCGCCTAAGAGAAAACACTTACTCGGAACCCCGAGATGGATGCCGGGGAAAGGGAGAATTACAATACAATGTGGATGCTGCTACAACTTTGCGAGAAGACGGAAGGGAAACCCACCGGGGATACTCCGTCATGGCAAGGTGGATCCAATGCCATTAGTCAACAAAAGGATGGTAAAGAGAATGATAACGTGGAGGGTACGCCGACAGATTGCATACCCAACAGTTGCATCATTAACATTTACAAAAAGGGTGATCGCATACCCCCGCATATAGATCACCACGACTTTGTCGGACCTTTCGCACGGTTTCTTTTCGAACGAGTGTAATATCATGTTCGGATCCGACCTCCGGATAGCAGGCCCAGGTGAGTTCCGAGGGCCAGTAAAGATACCATTACCGGTAGGTTTCGTCATGATACTAAAGGCAACGGAGCAGATATTGCTAAACATTGCATACCGGGAGTACCAATGAAGCAGATCTCAGTTACTTTCAGAAGGATGGATGACAGGAAAGCACCTTACCACTTCCAGCTAGACCCAGAGCTAGAGAGCCTCCGGCCTTACGAGCTCGTGAGTTACATGGAAAATATCACACCTCCAACGTACATCCATATGACATTCTTGCCAAGGATGGCTTGGAAGGTGATGTTATTGACCATGCACCTCACTATTCAAACATGGATTTTTGACAGATGCCTTTTTGGATGGATCGACAAAGATCATACATAGTCCTTTTTGAGTCTACATGGATTGTATGAGATGTATTCCAGATCGAGTTGTATGATGTATCTTCAACATGATTAGAATGAAAGTGACCATGTCACATTTTTGGCCTTCACCTCTTTTGTGCAAGTTGATCAGGAAACGCCATTAAAGTTAAATGAACTTCGAACAAAGAACGAGAAAAGAAACAAAAAGAATAAAAGAAAACTTTCCTTAAAAATCTAAATAAAAAAAAATGATGAACGCCAAATTCACATGAACATTAAATGAACGATAAAATAAATTTGAATCGTTAACGGACAAACAAAATGAACACGAATTTTGAATCAAATCTCAATCAAATTCAAATTCAACCTTCCAGATTTTAAATTAAATCTCAATCAAATTCAAATTCAACCTTCCAGATCTCAAATCAAATCTCAATCAAATTCAAACTCAACCTTCCAAATCTGAAATCCAATCCGTTCTACTCTCTCCCTTGTCTGGGATGGAAGCAGTCTATTCCATTGACGCAGAGCCACGAGGTTTTGATTCGGATCTAGTGGCGAGGAATTGTATCCAATCCAAACCAGCAACTTTCGATCAACTCTTTTGAATGGGATATGTAGCATCTACATATTCCCTCCTAATCTGTTTCTTTCCACAAAATCTTTTACAACTTTCATGAAATTCTCGAAACACCAAAATTCCACAATTTTCAAATCAACACTACAAATCTTTGCAAAATCAATTACCATTCAAAATCAAACTTTTGGGGTTGAGGATTTTACATCCGATACTGCATTGCTTTAGGTTCTTTCCCTATCGCAATGAAATACATCAAAATCAAATTCTTGGGGTTGAGGATTTTACATCCGATACTGCATTGCTTTAGGTTCTTTCCCTATCGCAATGAAATACATAAAAATCAAACTATTGGGGTTGAGGATTTTACATCCGATACTGCATTGCTTTAGGTTCTTTCCCTATCGCAATGAAATACATCACAATCAAATTCTTGGGGTTGAGGATTTTACATCCGATACTCGCATTACTTTAGGTTCTTTCCTATCGCAATGAAATACATCAAAATCAAACTTTTGGGGTTGAGGATTGTACATCCGATACTGCATTGCTTTAGGTTCTTTCCCTATCGCAATGAAATACATCAAAATCAAATTCTTGGGGTTGAGGATTTTACATCTGATACTGCATTGCTTTAGGTTTTTTCTCTATCGCAATGAAATACATCAAAATCAAACTTTTGGGGTTGAGGATTTTACATCCGATACTGTATTGCTTTAGGTTCTTTCCCTATCGCAATGAAATACATCAAAATCAAACTTTTGGGGTTGAGGATTTTACATCCGATACTGCATTGCTTTAGGTTCTTTCCCTATCGCAATGAAATACATCAAAATCAAATTCTTGGGGTTGAGGATTTTACATCCGATACTGCATTGCTTTAGGTTCTTTCCCTATCGCAATGAAATACATCAAAATTAAATTCTTGGAGTTGAGGATTTTACATCCGATACTGCATTGCTTTAGGTTCTTTCCCTATCGCAATGAAATACATCAAAATCAAATTCTTGAGGTTGAGGATTTTACATCCGATACTGCATTGCTTTAGGTTCTTTCCCTATCGCAATGAAATACATCAAAATCAAATTCTTGGGGTTGTGGATTTTACATCCGATACTGCATTGCTTTAGGTTCTTTCCCTATCACAATAAAATACATCAAAATCAAATTCTTGGGGTTGAGGATTTTACATCCGATACTGCATTGCTTTAGGTTCTTTCCCTATCGCAATGAAATACATCAAAATCAAATTCTTGGGGTTGAGGATTTTACATCCGATACTCGCATTGCTTTAGGTTCTTTCCCTATCGCAATGAAATACATCAAAATCAAATTCGTGGGGTTGAGGATTTTACATCCGATATCTGCATTGCTTTAGGTTCTTTCCCTATCGCAATGAAATACATCAAAATCAAACTTTTGGGGTTGAGGATTTTACATCCGATATCGCATTGCTTTAGGTTCTTTCCCTATCGCAATGAAATACATCAAAATCAAACTTTTGGGGTTGAGGATTTTACATCCGATAATGCATTGCTTTAGGTTCTTTCCCTATCACAATGAAATACATCAAAATCAAATTCTTAGGGTTGAGGATTTTACATCCGATACTGCATTGCTTTAGGTTCTTTCCCTATCGCAATGAAATACATCAAAATCAAACTTTTGGGGTTGAGGATTTTACATCCGATACTGCATTGCTTTAGGTTCTTTCCCTATTGCAATGAAGCACACCAAATCAAGCTGTTGAGGTTAAGGATTTTACATCCAATACCGCATTGCTCTGAGTTCTTTCCTCATTGTAATGGTTCAATCCAATCAATTCAAATTTTTGAGGTTGAAGATGTTACATCTAAAACCACAAAATTCCAATTTTCATTTCAAGTTCAAATCCCTTCAAATTAATTTTAACAAAACTTCAATCTAAATTGAAACTCAAACTAAAATCTGAGCTCACACATCAAAACTTAAACTGAAACAAAATGAAATCTAAATCGAAATTCCCCGGATCATGTGATTTGGGATTCACCTCCTTTTCCTTTCCCAGCCGAGAGTTCGGGGATCTCCAGTCTCAGAGATATACTTGACACTCCCCAGCGGAAACTCTTCTACTCCGTCCCAAGTTTGTCACTTGGACTTTTGTGTTGGTTTTGTTGATCGCTTCGGTCAACACCAATACGCGCGGTGTGCTCCGTCAGCTCACCACACCTATTGGGGGTCCATTGTTGACCTCATTTTTGATGAGGTCTTCTCTTCCTTTTTTTAGTACTTAGGATCTAGCCTTAGGCTTTTCCTTTGACTATCTTAGAGGATTAGAATTGGGACCCACCACTTAGAAATTCAAACCACTTCTTAACTCCCTGCAAACTCCACAAACTTGATTGTAGACCCCTAATCACCTAGAGAGTTGAAATCAAATGTGGAAGTTTAAAGGATGAGTTCTTATAGGACTCTTTGGCCTTAGGACTGCCCTGGGTGGCCTGGTCTGGTGAAGGGTTGACTTACACACACACTACACTTATACACTACACTTTCACACACCTCCTAAAACCACACCCATACCCAATTTGACCTCCTGACTCATTAAGGTGATTCACATGGATGGTCCTTAACCCCTAAGCCCTTGGCTAAGAGGGTTAGGAACAACATAGTGAATGCCTCAAATGAGTCCCTTCATGGCTCATGTGGGCTTGATATGGCTTCATGGCTCAACCAAAATGATTTCATTCCACTTACATTTACCCAATCTTTAATTTTCCAAATTTTTAATTTTTGACCCCCGGGACCCTTGAAATTACCCAAATTCTCCAAAATTCTCCAAAATCACCCAAATTCCTCAAAATCAATCCTAAACATTCTCCCACCACTCAAATTGACCATTTTTACCCAAAATATACCAAAAATTCCAAAAATACCCCCAATACCCTCCAAATTACCAAAATGCCCCTCTTGACCAAAAAATCCAAAAATTCAAAAAATTCCCAAAAAATTCCAAAAAATCCCAAATATTCCAAATTTCATTTTTTTAACTACACCATGGGCCAATGTTGTCAATTTACCCCACTTTTTTCAAAATCCCCAATTTGACCCATTTTAACCCAAAGTGAACCCAATGTCAAACCAAACCTACCCAATTGACCCAAATTCTGGTCCAATTCAATTCTAAACTTCAATTCAACATCCCCAACACCGATTTAGACCAAATTCAAGCCCAATTTGATTGACATTTGAATCCAATTTCACTTTTGACCTTAAAGCCTAATTTGGACCCATGACCCAAACTTAGCCCAAACTAACCCAATTCAACTCCAATTAACCCCAAATCTTTTCTAAACCTTCCATAACATCCCCACAAACAAAATACTAACATAATTTGCCCAAAATTTGGACCCGAACCCCACTCAAATTCAACCCAAAACCAAAAAGCCCAATTTTGATCTAAACCCAAACTTAACCCAAATAGACCCAAACCTCAAAATCCAACCCCAACAAAAGTTGAAACCTCTTTGAAACACTCCCATAAACATTTCCCAACATTAATTTTACATAAATTTCAACCCTAGCTCAACATTGGCCCAAATTAGCCCAATTTGACCTACATTAACCCCTTTACCAAAGAAGCCCAAATCCAACCCAATTCAAACCCAAATCACTCCAAACTTGTTTCAAATCAATCATGAAACATCCTTAGACAAAACTCAACATTTGTTTGGCAAGGCCCATTGCAAATTTTTCCATTCAAAAGCCCATTTTAAAACCTAAGGCCCACTTCCTTAAGCCTTCCTAAAAAAGCCCATTCCTAAAATAATTTCAAAGGCCCAAATTTGACTCTAATGCCCACATGACACTACACTTCATCATCCATTCCAATTAAAACCTTCCTTAACTTTCAAATTCATCATCAAACCATTCCAAATCAAACCTCATGACAACTCTCACCAAAATGCCAAAAATCACAAAATCCTTCCTCATGAAAGTTGACTTAACTTTTCCCAAGCCAAATGGAGACAATGAAGCCATGCATGAGCCACATGGGAGCCATGAAAGCCTTGGACACCTCAACATACCCAAGATGGCAAGAGGAGGAGGCTCTTTCCATGTTCCCTTAAGGGGATTAGCCACTTCCATGATTCCACTAAACCTTGCTTAAACTTAATTGTACTTGGATGGTGACCTTTCCCCACTAATTAAGCTGACCTAAACCACTTTCTCTTCAGCCCAAACTAGCCATGGGGAGGTGCACCTAGCCCAATCCATAAATTTGACCAAACTTAGCCAAAATACACCCTTACCTCATTCCATTTTAATTCAACCACTTTACACATGGCCATTGCCAATTCCCTACACTAAACCCCAGCCCTGGACCTCCTGACCCTGAGGGTGACCCATGCCTGCAGGCCAGCTACCTGTGCCACCGGAAAACACCACACCCGAGAGCATCATGTGAGCCCAAGCTTGGAATTCTCACCTGCTGAGTTGCCCCATGCCAAATGGCCACCATGGCTGTTCTTCTCCTCACCAGAGCAGCTAATCCCAACCTCTAACTCCCCTTGGGAGAACCTCCAGCGAGCTCTATTTAAACCCCACCTCTCTCGGCCATGGAAGAGGTGCTGAACCAACCTTAAGGAAACTCTGCCAAAATCACTCCAGACTCTCCCCCACACTTAGAGCATTTGATCCCCACTGTTCTCTTGCCCTAATCCCCACTAATTGAGCTCAATTTTGGAGCTCAATTCTCAGGCCAGAACAGGACACTCCCAAATCCTCCATCAAAGTCAAATTAAACTCACCCACACCTGCACAAGACCAAGAGAAGGAGTTCCCCAGTGAAAGCCCCCTCACCAGGCCAGCCATTGCTCCCAGCCTCCAAGCTTTGTAATCGGCCGTGGTCGAAATCATACCTAGACAATTCACCAGGCCAAGGGACTTCATCTGGAGCTTGCTTGGACCCAATCGAAGGTGACACAACCCTCAGATCGAAGCTTCACTTCTCTGAGCAAAGGTATGGACTCACTCCTCTTCCCGAGATTACAGAGATTCTCCATTTATGTTGAATCAATTACAATGCATGTTTACAGTATAGATGTGTTCGTCTCTTCAAGACAAATCCATAGAACATAAGAACACAAAAATCCGTTGAGAATCGAGTGAGATAATAGGGTTAGAAGGTTGACGGTCACGGGTGCACACCAGTCGTAGACGATGACTGGGAGCTGTCGGATTGAGTGTGTATCGAGCGGACGGTCGGGATCGAGCCGGACAGTACATGAACCACGGGCTCCTGGAGCGTTGAGTCGGATGGCGGCGCCGAATCAGAGCGCGCTGCGTGGCCCTTCGGAGCTGCCGAGGATGGCGTGGCGCCACGTGGATAAGTAGGAATATAGGGATTTTCTTATTTATTTAACTACCAGAACTTAGAAAATTCATAACTTTGTGTAGAAAAATCCTAGAAATAAAATAAAAATACCCTCTTGCTCAGTGAACAGAGGAGAATAATGTGGAAAAGAAATCATTTAATTTCATTGAATATTTTATTTTTAATGATTTATTTACTCTCTGCACATTTTCAATTCTCCATGCATGTATACAATTCACTATGGCATGAGACCATAGGGCTTTTGAAGCCTCTGAATTTGGGGACATTCTTTGATTTTTCCAAAGTCAGAGGCCATCTCTATGAAGAGTTATTGATTTTTCAATTCTAGGTCACTATTCTGAGTATTTTAATTCCAATAATTAGCATATTGTGAAATAAATTCTAGGAAAATTTGGTGATGTTTCTTGTGACCAGAGGGACCTAGGAAAAATAAATTTTGAGATAATTCACTTGTAATAACCCTAATTGGCTTAAACACCCAAAATGGAGCTTTAATTAATTAGAGCTAATCATACATCAAATTGACTTGAAATCAATTCTCCACTGACCTTTAGGATCAGAGAAACCCACCATAAAAGTTTGAAGTCAATTGGCCTTAGTTAGCCCTATCAAATGGGTTGATTAAGCCATTTAGCCAAAATTAAACTTCAAAAATTCATAACTTTCAAAATACTTTTCAAAAATTTACCAAAATGGTTTTGGAGCCTCTCTGATATCAGGGGAATTTAACAAAATTAAAATTACAATTTTCTAAAAAAGTTGATTTTTTGCATTATTTTAATATTTTTAATAATTAAAAAATAATAAAAATCACAAAAATAATAAAATTCACCAAAATGTCACATTTTGAATTTTAATCACTTAGGAACAAACCCCATAATTTTCTTAAGTCTCTATGATGAGATATCAAATTTTAAAGCCCTAAGGTAATTTTAAAATAAAAAAAAATGTATTTTCTAGCTTTTCCACTAAAATAATTCTAATAAATCAAAGAAAAATGAGAAAATTAAAAAAATTGGTTCTATGGTTTCCTTGATATCAAAGAGATTTTTGAAAAATATAAAATTCATTTTTCAACATTTATTTTATTTTTAAATTAATTAATACTCCAAAACTCAAAATAATTATAATAAAGAAAATATAATTCAAAAAATCACCAAAATTGGTCCAAGTGGTCCTATGGTCATTAGGAATGTCCCATAATTTTCTTAAGGATAGAAACTTTCCCTTGGTCATGTTATTAAATTTTCCTTGAAAATCTCTTTTTTCCACCAAAAATAATTACATAAATAAATTAAATACAGAAAAATCAAATTTTCTCCTCTAATATCTTGATTGATATATGGGTGAAGTCACATAAAAATTTCAAATTCATTTAAGCTCAATTTAGTGAGTTATGGAATTAGTAAGTTTAAAGGGCAAAATGGTAATTAAAATTTTAACCTATAATTAAAAATTTTAGGTTTAATTAAAAGGGTGGGTAAAATATTTGATACTAAGTTGATTTTGGATGTTTGAAACTTAGGTAGTTAAAGGGTAGAAACCTATCAAACAATTTAAAAATAATTAAAACCCCAGAATCAATCCCACAAAGAAGAAGAAAGAGTATTTTAATTACTTCAACTAAAATTCTTCTAAAGTTCTCACCAAAGCTTCCCGGCAACGGCGCCAAAACTTGACCCGACTCGTAATTACGCAGTAAATTAACTTCCAAAAGATGGTAAAAAACATGAACCGATTTATAAATAGCAGCTAGTGTGCAAAATCTTAAATGATGTAAAAATTAGAAAATATTTTACACACTAAGGGTACTACGCAAGTATACGTATTGTTTCAAGTAATATAGAGCTTTCTTTAAAAACCCTAGAATCAATCCCACAAAGAAGTGAAGTAAGAGGTCTTTAGTCAAATTTTAGTCTACTACTAATAGTCCTTAGTTTGGAATGTCGATTATAATTGTGTTTTATCTAGCAACTACTCCTAAATGCAAGTGTTAAATGTAAAGATAGTAACTATAACTAAATGCAAATAATAATTCTAAAGATAACCCTTTTTGGATGAATTGATTTAGAGAATTTTGAGATACTAAAAACTACTATTCTTATGTAATGAAATGGATAATGTATAGGAATGAGATGCATTAAATATTGTATGTGCCAAATAGGAGCAATCCTATTATTTACCCTTTGGTCCATGCATAAAGAACATTGACTAATCCTATGCTTGGTTACTGAATCTGCGGCTAGGCTGGGAGGATACCAGCTCTCACTTCGGAGCTCCCACGTTCCCCTCACCTGAGGGCTAACATCTACACTTTAGTACCCAAACGATAGGATCGAATGGAGGATTTTAGTCTGTCACTCTAAAATCTCCAATTCTACGCCGATAATTATGTTTCCCTATTTATTTGCACTCAATGCCCATGAACTACACAATTCATTCACATACATTGAATGTGGTTCCACGTTGTAGAGAATTACACCGCCCTTTCGGATCAATGCAATTACAATGAATTTTAACACTACAACGAGCTCTTTTTGTAATGTAAATGAAGTGAAATTAAAAACCATCACATTTATAATTACAACATCTTTTAGCAAGCATCCCAATATCCTAAACATGAATTCTACTCATTACAAAAGAAAAGTAAAAGGAAAAGAATGACATAATCTTCTCATGCCACTATTTCCAAAGAAGAAGAAAGAGTAAGAGAGATACGTCACAAAGCACGAAGAAAACACAACAGAAACTTCATTAAACTAAAGCAAATCCACTAGATAAATATTTACAAAATCATAAGATAATGAAGAACAATACTTAGCTTTTTCCCTTGGAAAGAAAGATGAAAATCTCTCCCATAAAGTCTCCCGTCGATCCATGCAATGATAGAACATCTCTTTACAAATTCTCTTAAAATCTCTTCTCCAATCTCTCCAAAAGGGTAGAAATCTACATTTCTACTCTTAATCGAAGAATCTGAAACATTCTCCAAGTTTTTCCTATCATTCCTCTCTTGTTTCTCTTTTTTTATCCTTCCTTTTCTAACCTAAATTCACCATTTTAAAGAGTATGGACGAATTCCTAAGTGTTACCTTAAGCACCCCTTTGAAAAAGCATCCAAATACATTGAACATTGCTTGAACCAACCTTCTCACCATCGGCAGGCTTGTTGGCGCCATCGGCGGGCTTCTAGAACATAGGCCAATTGCTCAGGCTCACTGTCGGCGGGCTCGATCTCACTGTCGATTGGCTCCTTTATATTATATTCGAATGCTCTCAGGAAAACACGCCGTCGGGGGCCTAGTTCAATTTTTGTCTCTTTTGCTCATTTTTGCTCCAAATTGTACCGTTTTTACTTTCTTTTACTTCAATCACCATTTCTTGTACCTAAAATAAAAAAACATACAAAATACCTTCCTTTAAAGTGTAATATCATCAAAAATAAGTAAAATGATATAACAAAAAGCATATATATTTTAGGCGTGTCAGTATGTCCCCATATAGAAAATTTTTTAGAAAAAATTATCATTTACCAGTTTAGCTTAAACATAAAGCATATTGGGCTATTGAAGAGTTCAATTATAATTTGAAGCATGCTGGTGAGAAAAGATTACTGCAATTAATGAGCTTGACGAGATAAGGAATGAATAATGTGAAAGTGCTAAGATATATGAAGAAAAGATGAAGATGTGGCATGATCGTAAGATTCTATATAAAAATTTTGAGCCAGGACAACAAATTTTACTCTATAATGCTAGATTGAAATTATTTGCTGGAAAACTTAAGTCCAGGTGGATGGGCCAATTTATTTTAATGAAAGTTTATCCCTATGGAGTTGCAGACATTAAAGATCCTAAAACTGAGAAAATATTTAAAGTAAATGTTCATAGACTGAAACATTATTTCTCAGTTGATCAACTTAAATCTGATGAGAATTTGATGTTGGGTCTCTCAAAGTAAGTATTGGGTATGTCGGGTTGACGACGTAAGACTGAGCGCTTTATGGGAGGCAACCCATAATTATCGGTGTGCTTTCATTTAAGTTTATTTTGTGTGTTTTATTTGGTTTGATGTGAGTGTTATATGGTGGAATTTTGCCTTTATTATGTTATTGGAGTATAATGTGACCTAAATTGACCATTTAAAGGAGTTAAAATGAGTTTTCGGATGTTTAGCATACCTATGCTAAAATGAGCACTGGCGGCTAAGCGCCAGCAGTTGGCGCTTAGGCGCCAGAGTTATCAAAGACGTGAAAAATGTGTTTCTAGAAGCCATTATTACGGGGAAGTTGCATGGCACGTTAAGGGACGATTTATGAACATGGGAGGACAGTTCTAAGCCATCTAAAGTCTATAAATCGAGAAAGGATTAAAGAAAACTCATCCCATTCCAAATTTCTATCCCAAAAGCTTTAAAAAAGAGTTCAAGTGAGAAAAATGTCTTCTTAGGAGAATGAAGTTAGGAAGCAAGAGGGTGCCAACAAGATGATGTTTGTTAGTGAGAGTGCACAAGAGTTATATAACGGTTTCTGGCCGTTAGTATTCAAGGAATAGCAGAAAAGATTGGAAAGATTGAGGGTAATGTTGCATCAATGGAAGAAAAGGTAAATGATATAAATGCACATTTAGCACATATTGGATGGCAATTTAAAATGCAATTTAGTCATATAAGTTATGTTGAAGAAGCTAACAAAGTAATGTATCTAACAAACAAGTGGATATAAGAGGATTCTATTAGATGTCTTCATCATCGTCTGTTCGATCAAATCTATATACACCAAATGGTTCTGATGGAACTAATGAAGGTACTGGATATGTTCCATCTAATGAAGACTGAAATTAAGTTCTATGGTTTTTTATGTGTTAGTTATTTGTGTTTTATGTTTAATTAATTGTGTTAATTGTTTGATGTTAATGTTTATGTGTGTTATTTGTTTTATGTTTTATGTGAGTGTTTAGTGATTTTTTTAGTGCTTTATTGTGAGTAGAAAGATGAGATCTTATCCAAGTATCTTGGATTAAAGACTTATGGTTTGTACTTGTAATTTGTATGAGTAAATTAAGTAAAGTTTGTGTTTGTGTAAAACTTGTTTTGAATTGATCTTAATCTAAAAGAAATGAATGTTTGGAGATAAGAAGATTATAAGGTGTTGAGATACTTATTAGATCAATTTAGGGTTGATTATAGGAGCGAGAATATTTATTTAACAAAAAATCAAAATCTGTAAGTTGGCGGCTATGCGCCGAGACCCCGCACTTACACTCAAGAGCTCCGTGGCTAAAAATTGATTTTCAGGATTAAAACCCAGAAAAATCACAAAATTTTCACCACCGTCATCTTATTCCGTCGGCATTTTCTGATTTTGGAGGCTAGGGTATCCCTACATTAGCTAATCTTAAGCAGTTTTAAGCGAAATTTGTTAGATTCGATCTTCTTGAAGTAAAAGCACTTCTCCTAAGTAAAAAATTTTTTATTTTCACCATATATTTTGAGTGTATTTGGGAGAAATCTGAAAATCACTATTCATGATTAAAATTTGAGAAAAAAGCTTGAGAATTACTTGGATTTAGTAGTTTATGCATTTAGGTGTTGAGTTTAGCAATTTTTAATTGAATGTGGAATTTATAGTGATTTTTATGCAAATTTTAGAAATGGCACCGAAGAGGATCAATTCAAAAGTTACATTCGATTCAAACAAGTTCGTCAGTTCGAAAGCTCAAGATCGATACGTGCAAGTGTTACAATCACATAAATTGATTCAGGAGTGAGGTTTTGATAAGCCAGGCGAAAAAATTGAAGATGTTATTGTGAATCGCCCTTGGAATAAGTTCTGTTGTTTCACTGTTGTTGTTGTTTCTTCTGTTGTGCGAGAGTTCTATGCGAACCTCCTGGAGTCAGACGATAACTTTGTCTTTGTTTGAGGGAAGGTAATACACTTTTCTCCTGAGGTAATTAACAGATTTTACCTACTGCTGCCTAATATGTTTTGTTTTTATTCAATTACAATCCTACTGAGGAAGAGTTGGATGAGATTATTTCCTGATTTGACTGATTGAAGAGAGTTATGGAAAAATAACTAATGAGAGAAGAGTTAACTTCCATACATTGAAGTTAAATGCCAATTCCATGGCATTACTTTATATCATCCAAGCTATTTCCTACAAATCATCATAGTGAAGTGACTAGAGAGGGAGCCACTTTGAACTACTGTATTTAGCAGAGGAAGGCGATAGACTTTGGAAAAAATGTTTATGATTGTATCTGGACTTCTTCTAGAGCTACCACCACTGCAAGTATGGGATTTTCTTTTCTGATACATTCATTGTGTGAGCCAGGTGGTGTTAGATCTGAGAATTGGGAAGAGGTTCTTCAGCCTCTTAAGCCCATTAATAGTTCAAATTTGAAGACTTATGCTGAGCATTCAATATTTGGCTGGAGAGAAGGATTTTCTTGAGGTTCCAACGTATCAGCTTCTGCTGCTTCTACGTCTCGTGCATCTACATCCCAGGCATCTTTAGGTCAGTTTACTGATTCATAGACTGAGCTTTTGAATAGGATAAGAGATAATGTTAACTATACTGCATATCGAGTTAATGATTTAGAGGGGAAAGTAGACCGTATGAGGGGAATTATCACTACTATATGGAAAGATTGATGAGAGGAGATTTTAGTGCTGTGCTACATACTCATCCACAATATAACCAGTAGGTGCCTACCCATACTTGGAGTGAAAGGAATAAAGATGGTGAACAAGCGAAGATGATTAGGATTGTTATTTTATTTTCTTTATGTTTGTTATGTGATGTGTTTGTGAACTATTTTAATATTTGATGTTGTGTGGTTATTGTCATTTGTGGATATTATGGAGGACTACTTTATGTATTTCATATTTCTGTAGTAGTTGCTGAAACACTTTAGATTGTGTTTATTTTAGTTATATATGTTGTATGTCACTGATATGTGATGTGATTATTTGTGGTAGTAAATGTGTTAGTGATTTGTTATTGTGCTTTGTTTGATAACTTAGAACATTTTCCAGAAACTATTTAGGAAGGTTTTTAAATGCTATTAAAATCGACTAATTAAATTTCATGCTTACCTTTTCAATTTACTGCCATATATATGTCTTAATTTGAAATTCTGTTTAAGTGTGTGAATTTGCTATTTTGTATCCTCCACTACTTTAGAAGTCCTTTGAATATTTTTTTTATTAAATGGAAAAAAAAATTTGATCTGGATATTTTCATTTATGTTTTTAATAACTGCATAGTTAGAATATTAAAAAATCCTACAAATTTAATATTTATAGTTTTCTGTTCCTACTCATGTATGTTGTTACCATGCTTAAATGTTTCATTCTCATGAAAATTTTAAAGTTTGGGGGGATTAAGAAACAATTTTCAAAAGCTTAAAATTTTATTTGTTCTTAAATGAACTAAATAATTAATTTTGAATGAAAATTAAATATGTGTATGAAGTTATAATAAGGAAGTAAAATTTTGAAAATAGAAATAAGTAAGAGATTTTAGTTAAAAGTTATAGTAATGATGAAAAATTTAATGTTAAAAATTTCTTAGTGAAGAAATGATGAATATTTGGTAACTATCTTTAGTAGTAAAAGTTATATTTTTGGAAAAAAAATATAAGTATTAAGAATTTTATTTTTAATTCTTAAGTTTATTTTATTGAAAATAATATTCAAAACTTTTATTATATTTCTAAGTTAAAGATATATATATATATCTACCTTATACTTTAGAAAAGGAATGGTGGAATTAAAAATTATTAATGGCCTATCCAGATACAGTAATCCTTGCCTTTTAAAAAAAAGAAGAAGAAGAAAAAGAAAAGAAAAAGAACAAAAAAAAAAGAAAAAGTGAAAAAATGAGTATATGAAAAGTGGAAGGAGAAGCTTGAGAATTTAAGGGCCTAATTAAAAATTGGTTCCACACCTGATCTTTTTAGAGTATAAGATTTGATGATAATTTTGAAGCCTATAAATATAATAAATAGAGTATAATTATTTTTAGTAAAGATTTTTAAGTAAAGAAAATAAAATGCCTAAGCCCTATATTTTGAAGAATCTATAAGTATTTCTGAATAAAATAAGAACTAGTATTTTTTATTAACCTTTACTTAAGAGATTTCTAAACTTTAAATTGGTCTTATTTACTAATTTTTTTTCTAAATTTGACTACTACATTTCTAGAACAAAATTTTAAAAACTCCTAAAGAAACTCATCACATAATTTTGTTGTATGATTTTTATATGATTAAAGTGTCACTTGAGGACAAACATTTCAAGTTTGGGGGATTTTGATACACCTAAAATATAGAGTTTTTATACATTTTTTATACCTTTTTTTGATGATATTGCACTTTAATGGAAGGTATTTTGCATAATTTTCTTACAGGTATGATTAAATGGATGATTGTGATGAAAATAAGAAAAAAGGATCAAATTTAGAGCAAAAATAAAGAAAATTGAATAAGTGATGACTGGTGGCTAAGCGCCTGAACTCACGCTTGCACAACAAGAAATCACAGATGCGCTAAGATCTGGAGCTTATGCCCCAGCAAGCTCGAGGCTACGCGTCGGTACCTCGCGCATACGCGCGGTAGTTATAAAAGAGGAGTTATTTAAATTTAGGTGCCATTTTGAAGAGGTTTTCAAAGCACATCCTGGTAAGAATATGGGTAACTTCTTATTGGCACCAATTTTCATTGAAATTAGTCTTGAGTATCTCTTGGAAGATACATTGAGTCGAGACACAATTTAAAGAGATATAAAGACACCTGTTGGAAAAATATAAAAAGAGGACTTGAAGATCAGAAAAAGGGTTGTTGTTGGAGGGTTTGGTTAGTGTTTAAAAGTAAGGCTTATGTTATAGAGTTGTTTTAGAACACATCTCTGCAGTTCACCATCTTTACTTCATTTTATATAGTTTGTATTAGGATTAGAATTGAGATTTGGAGTATACTCAGTTGGGCGCCAACCTCTATAGAGTATTGTAATGGAAAGCAAAGTTTTCAAAGAAACTTCAAGAGTTTTGTGGAGAGGATTTACAGATAAGTCTTTGTCTTTATATTACATTTATTTTTTAATTAAGACTTATTGTGTTTACACTATGATTTCTACTTTTAAATCAAGTTGTGACTGTGTTTTCTCCATGAATTCTGAGTAGTTTTAATTATCTTTTCCCTTAATGTGATGAAGTAATTAAATTATGGAAATATGTTTTGTAAAGTATAGGAATTCAATGTTGGAAGAAGTTGTGATGATTCAAAACCTTGCACTTCATTTAATTCTTGATTTGACCAATTAAGATGTTAAAATATGTTGTGAGAACATGTAAGATCCAATGCGGTATTGTCTCAGTCAACAATTGGAAAGAATCACATGAGATTATTTGGGTGATAATGTAATCCATATGGTTGAGTGTAAATAAATAGTGAGATATACTTCGATGGGTGTAGAATTAGATGACTTTAGAGTGACAGACTAATGCTGACAATTCAGTTTATTATTTATGTTTTGATATGAGATGTTAGCCTCCAGGTGGAGGGAATTGAGCAAACTCTAGAGTGAGAGCTAGTATCTTTCCTGCCTAACCCGTCTTCAAGATTTTTAGAACATTGAATTAACCTATGTTCTTCAAAACATCTCTAGTAAGGGTAAAGAATAAAATTACTCCTATTTGGCACAAAACATTTTAGATACTTCAAAAAAAATTATTTTCCATAACTTGTTACTGATTCATATAAAAGAAAATGATATTTGATTTGCATAAGTTTTCATCTTACAAAAGTTCAGTTAAAGTATTTGCTTACTTTCATTTCGAATTATAAAATTAACAAAAAGAATCGAATTCGGTTTCCTAAAATATTATCCTTAATTTGAGTAAGATCTTTTCTAAAAGTAAAAAAGTTAATTTTCTGTGTTCTAAATTAGAAAATATTTTCTTTGTTATAACTTTCCCTGTGGGTTCGATATCTTGGGGCTTAATCACAAAGTCCTATATTACTTGATAAACGATACATATACTTGCGTAGTATCCCATTTTAAAATATCATTTAAATCTCTTATTTACATCAGTGGATCAAGTTTTTGGCATCGTTGTAAAGAAAGAGATCATTAAAGAGAAGTATCAATTCATATATAACAAGTAAGCATAAATATCAATGGATCACACCAGAATGTAGAACTTGGCTATCTTTTGGAAGTTCAATTATCTGCGTAATTGTGGGCTGGGTCAGAATCTCACTACTCTTACCTCCAGATCTCTATCCTTCATGAGATTCGTAAGTGTGAATGTTGGCTTTACTAATAGGCTTTAAAGGATCAACCAACACTTCGCTAATCTCAACCTCAACTTTTGATTGTACACATAATGTGTAAATCATGTTAGGATGTCCTAATCCTCTAGTGGTTTCGCCTTTAGATATAGTCTGAATACTATTATGAATAATTCTACCAATGTCTATTATTCTCATGTTTTGGATATAAAAATTCAGAATAGCACTATCCCATGAAACTTCACTATGATGATAAGTAGGTAGCAGCCTTGTAGAAATAAGGTAATGTCAGGCTTTATATGCTAAATTTAGAGTGGAAGCAAGAAAATTTATCTTTTGCCTTTGCTTTGCTTTTCACTCCTCTTTTCCATTAGTAAGAAAAGTAATTACCTCATTTAAGGTCACATCCACCGTACCAAAAGAGTTGTACACACAGAATAGATTATCTCTAAACTGGTAGAACGCATTGATCTGTGTAGGGGTGAATTCTACCATTTGTCCTCAAACCAACACATATTCATCTTCAGTCCACCGCAAGCTAGCATAAAACTCATGGACTACATGAGCAACATCATCGACATAAAAATAATAAAAGGTTTTATAATTACGATTAGCAATCACCTACTCAACAACTCCGCCCAGATTTTCAAATCCTCGATCCTGTATACACTTTTTGCTTCAGAGTTTAGAATTGAAGTAATACTATGCTTTTATATTCATAATATTCCTTTCATCAAAATCAACCTTTCTCTTTTCCTTAAAAATCGTTAGTCATATCAAAATTTTCTAGAAAATTTGCAAATAAATCCCAATAAATTCCAAAATCACAATGTAAAGACTCCAAAGTCAAATCTAACATTTAAGAGCATTTCACCATGGATTATTTCAAAGTTTTCTTCAATAATCCCAAATTATCAGATATCTCCAATGTAGGATAATTTCATGGTGAAAATAAAAAAAATTTAGTTTAAAGTAGAGCTCTTACCAAGAGAAGATGAGATCCAACCTCAAAAAGCCCCGAAATTGCCTCAAATCCAAATGCAAGCAAGCCCTAAGAGTGCTACCTTGGCTGGAGGTTGAAGATGTTCAAATGCGACCAAAGGCTCAAAATCACGAGTTTAAAACATCTAGGATGAGTTTCAGGTTTTTGGCGCCGCTGGCTCCAGACTGATTTTCAGGATTCCTTAAAATTTTTTGATTTCAATCATTTCAAAGTTACAATGACATCTAATTAGCCTTTTTAAGCATTTATTTTCATAATTAAGTAATGAAATAATACAAATATTACACAAACAACACAAAATATCATTTTTATATAAAAAATCCACAGTTACAAACTTACACATATAAGTCATTCTATCATATCAATAATTTTGCGTTGCAATCAAAATACAACACTCTAACGCTGAAAACATAACATAAACTCAAATCTCAAGCATAATAAGTCTGGAATCACACCATAAGCGAGCCAAATACAAATCAAAATAAAGCAAATAAAGTCCAAATACTAAATAAAGTAGATAAAACAGAGAATCACTACTCCTCATCAACGTCAGTGCTATCTTCTCTGATATCTCCCATGATTTAGAGGTGCACAAACAAATCGTAGAAGGGTTGATATGAGAGTTCAGCAGTTGAATCCTCTTCAATACAAGACTTTTTCTTCATCAATCATATCAATCCTTCTTCCGTACGCTAGTATGATCGAACTATTTCTTCATCTTCTAATCCAGATGATCAAATAATTTAGAAATATTATTAATTGCGTCCATAAGTTTTCATAACTCTTTCTCCAGTTTCTTGATCTTCCTCAGAATCAACTGTTCATTTTTAAAAAAACGAGGTAGAACAGGTAGTAAACTCTGAGATGGTTGGTCTACAGTTATGTGTCGGCATATTTTTAGGTTTGTGTTGGATTTTAAAAAAAGGGGTCGCCTACAGAAATTGTCGGCGAATTTTTATATTTTAAATTTAATTTAAATATATATAATTTAGAAAGTAGTATTTGATTTTGAAAATAATTTTAAGTTTAAAAATTTTAAGATATGAAATCAAACCGATCTCACATCCCGAATAGTTTATATAAACGAGCACCGCATCACAAACCGTGTATCTATCCCGAAGAATAGACACACTGCTTGATGATGGGGCTCGATTAAATAAACTAGAAGATTTGTGACATCCGTTTGGTCTGCGAACTAATTTTATAAGCCGACAAGTTCCCCTGTTTAATATAAAGAAATTAAATAGGGTTTATATTACCTGGGTTCTTAAAGTTCTCTATAAGGGCAAGCCCCTATAGTTAATTACATCTTAAATGACGGGAATCATTTAAGAAAACTCTCGATAATGATCAGAGGTTTTGCTCTCAAGAATTTCAAAGTTTAAGGTTTTCAAAGGATTGAGTTTTGGAAATTTCAATAGAGAATGGATCAAGTTTGGAACATTTAATTTCAGGAGTTCAAAGGAAGAAAAGTAGGAGAAGCTGAGGATCTAAGAAGAATCTTGGCAAATTCCCAAACTCTCCTATTATTTGGTTTCAATTTGAGAATTTATTAAATGTTTCAATCCTGCCAATTTTAATTAATTATGACTTATATTTGTATGATATAATCACACAAACAGCCTCGAAGAAATGAGGGTTTATGTCATACTGAACGACTACCTCGGAGTCCAAAGACCGGTTAGGGCTTAATTTACATGACATGATCATGCAAATGCCTAACGAAGAGTTAAGGATTTATGTTGCACTAGGCAAACTACCTCGAAGTCCTATGGCTTGGTTATTTTAATTCTAAGAAAGTTTTGATGCTGACGATGGCCGTGCTGCCCACCATGCTCCGAGCTCCTTGTTGTTGCAGAGGTTTTGTTTTAGAAGTCATAAATCAAGAGATGAGAGAAGTGTTTTGGTTTAGAAATCTTAAAATCCAAATATTTTTAATATTTTAATTAAAACAAATCTTAAAGTTGTTTAAACAGAACCGATTAAGATCCCACGGTTCCGTCACCCCGACACCGTTATTTTCATCGAATTCACTTAGTCCAGATGAATTTGCTAAACTCAACTGAATGAGTTCCACACTTTCATTTAGACCGTGGGAAATCCCGTTAGCAACACGTGGGTTACATCATCCGAGGTATTCCCGATCATTCAACGAGACGTTTTAATTTAGTTGCAATTGTAGTTTTGTTGTTCCGTTTGTGATTAAATTTTGAGTTATTTTATATTTTGGAATGTTGTGGCAGTGAATTTTATCTTGCAATGACTTTTAATTTAGTTTTGGTTTCAGTTTAGGGACTATCCTAAAGGTTTTGGTTTTCATGCAACAGTTTTATTTATCATGCATTCTGAGATTATCTGAAGTCCTCGGTGTCTAGTAACATACTGCGGGATGTATGGCTCAACCCCAGCATGTTCTTCTGCATGTCTTAGCTCCTCGGGGATAGTCTCCGTAGGGACATCCTCCGGGGTTGCTTTCGCAACAAGACTCTTCAAATTCGGTACATATGCTCGGTGTCGAGGTACCGACTCTATTTCTGCTTTTCTCGGTATTTCTTTTATCTGTTCCGACTTTCTTGGAATTGACTTTCTTCTTTCTGGTTCCTGACGAACCAGTCTCCTTGGAGCACTTGCACTAACGGTATCCACTGTCTGTTTATGTTGATCTTCTGCTAACTTGGTCAATATTTTGCGAATGCGATGATTCTTATTTCTTCGCTGGGTAGCAGTGAGAGTAGCTCTCCTTACCCCTTAATTTCTGCGGGTGCGGCGCTGACAAGCCTACCCTCTGCTGTGGCAACCACGGACATAACTTTCTTATCTTCTCCAGTTGTATGCACGGCGTTTGCTTTTCTTTTCTTTTTGCTGGATTGGTGGCTCGGGCCACTCATATTCATCACTGTCTGGCTGTGAAGTTTTTCTCGATCAACTGGGATCCAATCATTTTCTTCGTATTGTAAGCCGGCTGGTGTGAAGTCTGAGTCAATCTCTATCACTGCTCCATCCCTCACCCTCTTTTCATCAAGTGCCAGACTCACGCCATTTCTAATGTTTAGAACCAACCGCCCGTTCGACATTTCCCTGCGAAAAAATAAGGAAAGGATCAGGGGCTGTACTAAGAACAAGAACAATAAGAAAAAACACTTAAAAATTCTTTTTCACTTCTTTTAAATTTAAAGGAAGAAGGAGGAGATGAGAAAATATTAGGAATGAATGGATTTAAAAGGAAAGATTGACATTTTATTATTATGACTTCCCATGTTTTCTTTTTAACATTTTCGTTGATGAGATTTTTTTTTATCATCTATTTTATTTTGTTTTGGGTTCGGACCCAGTCACAAAGTGATTACTTCACCCGTGTTTCTAGGGATAAGATTCTATTTTAGAGGCCACCCTTCGAAACATCAGGTTGCGTAATACTTCTTTTAATACCGTCCATTGATTGGAAGCATGGGTCGTTCTCCACGGCAATTCACAAGCTGGTAGGAACCTCCTGAGTAGACTGTCTCGACCACAAACTGCCCTTCCCATGTTGGTTCAAATTTACCACCTATCTTGTGATGTGCAAGAATGGGTCTTCTGAGAACAAGAACTAAGTCATCGACTTTGAAAGTTCTTGGGCGGACCAGTTTATCATGGGCCTGGATCATCTTGGCTTGATACAGTTCCAAATTCTGCTGTGCGGAAAGTCTTTTCCCTTCCAAGCTTTCCAATTCTTTCAGTCGTAGTCTCGCATTTTCTTCTGTAGTGATCTTTTCTGCAACTGCAATTCAGAGTGATAGAAGCTGAACTTCCAGGGGCAAGACGGCCTCGGACCCATACACTAAAGCATAAGGCGTAGACTGAGTAGGAGTCCTAAAAGTCGTCCTGTAGGCCCATAAGGCTTCTAAAAACTTCTCGTGCCAATTTCTCTTGTTTTCGTCCAAAGTTTTATTTAAAATTTGAACGAGAGTTTTATTAAAAGCCTCGGCCAAGCTGTTTGCTATTGGGTAGTAGATCATTGAGTATCGCCAATCGATTCTGTGCCTTCTGACAAAATTGTTGATCTTTGTACTTTTGAATGCAGACCCATTATCTGAAATGATCCTGCGCGGTACCCCAAAATGGTAGATAACTTGGTTCTTAAAAAGCTGTAGCACGTGGTGTGCCTTCACTTCTCTGAGTGGTATAGCTTCTGTCCATTTAGAGAAGTAGTCTGTAGCTGCAAGAATGAAGCGATGTCCTCTTGAAGAAGGTGGTTCTATCGGACCCACTATATCTGTGCCCCAACACTCAAATGGCCACCACGCGATTGTCGGATGTAGCACATTTGGAGGTTATTGTAGAACCACTCCATGCACTTGGCACTGGTGACAAATTTTGGCAACTTTCATACAGTCGGTCATCATTGAGGGCCAGTAGTACCCTAGTCTTTTGATCATCATTTTCATTTTCGGACTCGACTGATGAGCGCCACAAAGTCCTGAATGTTCTTATTTAACGATTTCACGAGCCTCGGACCCGCTCAGGCATCTTAGCCACATCTGATCAAAAGACCTTCTGTATAATGTATTGTTTATTAATGCGTAAGACAGAGTTCTTTTCTTGATTTGATGGGCTAATGACTTATCGTCAGGCAGGTTTCCTGTCTGAAAGTAGTCTATTAGTGGCTGCCGCCAATCTTCTATATTTTATGTCACTGCTGCAATTGTTTCTTCTGCTTTTCTTTCTGATTTGTGTATTGTATCCATGTCGAGCTGTGATAGGACCTGCCATCCTTGAACTGACACTTCAACTGACTCATCCTGCAAGCAGGCAAATTCCTTTGCAAGGCAGGCTAGCGCATCGGCGAGAGCATTTTCTTTTCTGGGAATCTTGTAGATCGTTACATTTGGAATTTGTTCCAACAATTTCATGGCGTACTGAAAGTACTGCTCGAGTCTTGGCTTTAAAATTTTGTACTGTCCGGCGACCTGTTGAATGATCAACTGAGAATCTCCGTAGATGTTGATGTCCGTTATTCCCATCTGAATGGTTAATTCCAATCCGGTTATAAGGGCTTCGTATTCTGCCTCATTGTTTGTACACGGTTCTGTTAAGTGGTAGGAGTATCTTAACATTCCCCGCTCCGGTGTTATAAAGATTAATTCGATTCCTGCCTTACCGAGCACTATCGTTTGCAATTCTTTGTTCTCCTGTGCTGAGGACGCACCGTAGAAGTACAGTTCCCAACGTTGATCATCAGGGTCTTCTAGGCTCATTATCTGCTCGTCAGGCAAATCGTCGTTGAGAGGCGAATTTGCCGGTAAAGGGTGTGCTGCAAGGAAGTCTGCTAGGACTTGTCACTTTACGGCGCGAAGAGGAACGAAAGTTATGTCGAATTGCAATAGTATCATCGACCACCTGGCAAGTCTGCCAGAAAGCGTCGGTCGGGTGATCAAATATTGCAATGGATTAAACTTCGAAATAAGGTTGACCTTATGAGAAAGCATGTAATGCCTGAGCTTCTATGCGGCGAAGATCAGGGTCAAGCAGTGCTTCTCAATAGGAGGATACTTTACCTCCGTCGGAATTAGATGACGGCTTAAGTACTAGAGAGTATTTTCTTTTCCCTCATCATTGACTTGGGCTAGCAGGGCTCCAAGGGAGTTGTCTAAAGCCGCGGTATAAAGTATCAACGGTCTACTTGAGACTGGGGCTGCTAAGACAGGAGGTGTCATTAAATATTGCTTAACGTCCTTGAAAGCCCGCTGGAATTTCTCATCCCAAATGAATTTGGCGTCCTTTTTAACTAATACCGAGAAGGGCTGACACCTACCTGACAAGTTCGAGATAAAACGTCGAAGATATGCTAACTTCCCTTGAAAGGATAGTAGTTGTTTCAAAGTTTTGGGAGGAGGCATTTCTAAAATAGCTTTAATCTTTTCCGGATCGATTTCAATCCCGCGATGCTGAACAACAAATCCTAAGAATTTCCCGGAGGTGACGCCGAAGACGCATTTTAAGGGATTCATCTTAAGGTTTTATTGTCTCAGTCCCTCGAAAACAATTCTCAAATCATACAGGTGATCTTCCTTCAGTTTGCTTTTGATGACGACATCATCCACATAGCACTCGACTTGGTTGTGAATGAGATCATCAAAAATCTTCGTCATCGCTCATTGGTATGTTGCACCTACGTTCTTTAGTCCGAATGGCATTACTGTGTAGCAATACACTTCGATCGGCGTTCTGAATGCCGTGAGCTTTTCATCTTCTGGTGCCATCTTTATCTGGTTGTATCCTGATGATCCATCCATGAAAGAGAAGATTTCATGTGTTGAAGTGATGTCGATCATCAGTTCTGGAATTGGTAACGGGAATTTATCCTTTGGACATGCTTTATTTAAATCTCTGAAATCCACGCAGATTCTGATCTGACCATTCTTCTTTCTGACTGGTACCATTTTGGCTAACCAAGTTGGGTATTGTTCTTCACGGATAAATTTAGAGTCTATTAGCTTCTTAATTTTGGCTATTACTTGTTGCTCAATTTCTAGACGCATTCTTCTGGGAGCTTGTCTCACTGGAACGAAAGTAGGATCCACTCCTGGCCTGTGAACTGCGACTTCTGGAGCTAATCCTGGCATTTCATCGTAGTCCAAGCAAAACAGTCCTTGAATTCCATTAGTAGCTTGATTATTTCCTTGGAGCCTTCTTTATTGAGTAAGGAGCTATCAAAGGTAGGCCTAGGCTCTTCACTAGTACCTAAGTTAACTTCCGTTAACTCGTCTATTGTAGATTTGATTTCTTCTTTGAATTCTGGTGGAGCGTCTCCGATTGGCAGATCTTCAAGATCTTCTGAGGCTTCCAAGCAGTCTTCATTAGGCTCGCAAGTGACAACCAAGCAAAGTCCCGTATCATCAACTGATCCTACTGTGTCGAATCCGAGACCATGTTTTGAATTGGGAAGCTGACCGAGGACATACCATCTATGTAGAGTCCTCTATGATTGGATCTCCTCAAAATTCATAAATGGACTCGTTGCTTGTCGAGCTTTCGTAGCCTCCTTTGTGAACATCTTCTTCGTCGTGGTCGTCGAGGTTATGTATGATTTGAGAATCGTTATTTGTATTGGAATCGAGATTCAGATTAAGCCGGTTGTCGCTAGTTACGTAATCGTTAGAAACAGTCAAAACGTAGCCAACACCATAACTCTTATCATTATAAGATCTCGCCGGAGCGAGCAGATAATCATACAGAGTCAGGAGTTCGAGGGATTTCTTCCCCGAATCGGAAACAACCATCCTAGGATAAGCAGCCCCTAGTCTACCCTTCGGAGCCTCGGTTTTCTTTTCTTCTACGATCTTCTCCTCCTTCCGGGGCGGTTCTTTAATCGCAAGTGATAGTGCCGGCTCGACAGGTTTCAAACTCTGAGTTGAAGTGCGTACCAAAGCGGTCTGGATGTGATCCAAAATTTTCTTCGATGATCTTGTTCAGACAGTACTCCATCCATCATCAGTCGTGTACGGGTTTATCGGAACAATGGGATCCGTTGAAATAACATTGACGGAACCTCCTTTCTGGGGTTCCTTCATGTATTCCTTTGGGATCGTTATGTTCCCTCATCAGAGATTGTCATCAAGCCAACTCTTGAACGTGATGCAATCCTCTATCTTGTGCCCGAGCATCTGGTGGTAAGGGCAATAGTTCGGATGATCTTTCTTTTTGACTTCCTCGGCTTCTTGGGCTCTAGCAGTCGAAAATTCGGTGTCTTCATTAAGCTGCGGAACATCTTCGCTACTGCTTCAGTTTTGAATGGATATTCTCTATTTAGAAGTTCTCTTAGGGTACGCGATGAACGAGGCAGTTGTTCATAATGCTGAGGCGACTAATAACTCGGATGAGGCTGCTGATAGCCCTTCTTGGGTTTCAAATAGCCCTGCTGAGGTTGCTGATAGGTCCGTTGCCGTGGTTGATAACTAGACTGTGGTAGGTCTGACTGTATCTGAACTGATGCTTGCCCTTATCTACTGCCACGGCGATTCCAGATTTCTTTTTGAATGTTTTCACGGGCTTCTACTTATCGTTCTTGTCCATGAAACTCAATTGCTTTGCCTCTTCTTGCAAGCTCCCGGCCTTGCTAAGAAACTTCTCGAAAGTCTTGATTGTAAATCCTTTAAGGAGAAGTGCTATCGGCCCATGGATACTTTTAAGTAGGATGCCGACTGCATGTTGTTCTTGAAGCCATGGTTCAAACTTCATGCTTAAGTTTCTCCATCGAAGTATGTAATCCACTAAAGGCTCGTTCGACTTTTGTTGCTCCACCACTAGATCACCAATAGTGATGTAGTGCTGAGCCCCGGCAAATTGTTTAATGAAGAGATTCTCTAGTTCTGAAAAGGTCTTTACTGAACGATTCGACAACTCTGCGTACCAGTCGAAGGCAATCCCTGATAAATTGTTGACGAACTGTCGGAAGAGTAAAGCGTCCCTTCCACTGGCATTGCAGCAACTAGCATGAAAATGTGCGACATGCTGCCGAGGGTTTCCTGTCCCATAAAAAGTCTTAAACAGAGGTGGTACGAAGCCCTTCGGATATTAGACTGCATTGTACTCTTCGGGGTAAGGTCTACCCGTCTGAATAGTTGCTCCACTCTTAGATTGTGCTAGGGCTTCTCGCACCTGCTGTTCTACCATGCTCTTAATGTCCTTTTCTGGAATCATGCTTTGTGCAGGATCTTTCTTTGGTTGTTCGTCTCCGTTGAAGGATGTGATCTCTTTTCCTCCATCTACAATATGGATAATCTCTGGGGGTGTCTCTTTCTGAGGTTGTACCTGACTCTGGAGAGTGGCTAAGGCAGCAGCCATCTCTTCCATCCTCTTTGCCATCTGAGAAATTGTGTCATCTCTTTCCCGAAGCTGTGCCCTCATCACCTCCGGTTCATCTCTTTCAGCAGCTGCCAGAGCACCTTTTGAGGCTGATGATGCTCGTGTTTCAACCATGTTGATCTCAGCATACTCCTCATCCATGATCTCTGATGAGTCAACTTCATCTTCTATTTTTTCTTCTCTTTCTTTTGCTAACCGTCAGATGTAGGTCCTTAACTTGTCCATGGCATCTTCTAGTGGCCTTTTCCGCACGATCTCGCAGTTGTCTCGTGACGGTTGTTGAACTTCCTTTCCGGGAGTCCCCTTCATTGCAGTAGCACTTTCTTTTGATTCAAGTCTCCTGACGAGACTTTTCTTCTCAGGACATTGTTTTGGTCTTAGCTCGCCAGTAGTAGGTCGCCATACCATCCTTCTTGCAGCCGAAAACCTAGGACCGTATGATCTGTCGGCTATATGCTGGAAGGTGGTATCCTCCCTAATTTGTAGACTTGATACAACAACGGGTGAACTAGCTTTTATCTTCTTTTTTGGTTTCTCTATGGCAGCAATAGGCTCTATTTGCTGTCCGAGGCGGGATTTAGCTGGCACCCGTCCTATTCTTCTTAAGATTTCTGATACAGAGCATCTTTCTTTCTTTGCCAATCTTTCTATAATAGCTTGCAGTCGAGCCAATGGCGTAGTCTTATCCCTTTTCCTCTTGTAATTGTTGTAGTACGCAGGTCGGGGTAATGCAGCGGCGATCCTACGGATATCCTCTTCATCTGATGTGGCAGAGAGAGGGTGAAACCTACTCCCTTCCAACAGAGGTATATACTCAGGCAGTTCTTCTCTTTCCTCAGGAATTTCTTCTAGAAAAGCAACTTCAGCAGCTCTGGTTTTCTCGATCTTAGCGATCTTTCTATTTCTATTTCTTCTTTGAGTCCGAGTTAGGGGTACAACTCTTGAACTGGACCCAATCTCAAAAATAGATGGTATTGTAGCAAAATCTGTACCCTCCACGGTGACAGGTTCATCACAGACTTGGATTTCCTTCCCCTTCAGTTTGGCAGAAGTCCGGGTAGGTGCAGAGATGACTAGACCGGTGGGGGTAGAGACAACAGTCCTCCTACGAACAGTAGTACTCCTTACAGCTGGAATCCTTTGCAGGGGAGGGAATTCTTGAGTCAATTTCAGGTTGAACTTAATCACAGTCTCTTCAGTTTCTGACACTTTGTCAATTAGTGTGAAGAGAGTGACATCAGCGAACTTGATATCTGTGTTACCAAATCCTTGTCCGAAATGGATGATCCCATTATCAGGCAGCTCATCCTTGTAAACGGCGAAGTCCATTCCATTGGTGAAGGAGAAAATTATTTTTGGGGCAGTCATTTTCTGCAGGGCAGATTCCGAATGTCAGTCCCGAATTATGCTTCTTTTCGTCGTAAAGCTTAGGATGAAAAAGAAAGAGTCCGAACACATTTTCGTTTATCTTAGTGTATTTGTGATTTTTAAAAGAGACTGTTTATTAGGAGGTTCGTTTGTTAGCAGGTTCGTTTGTTAGAAACAAAACGATTAAAGGAAAAAGGTTATAGAAAAGGTAAAGGGCCTGATTTAGAATTGGAAAGGAAGAGAAAGTCTTATGCAAGACTTCTCGACTCAAAGGACCGCTCCTAAACTAACACCTATTGAGGGTCCACCCCACCTCAGAAAAGAGGTAAAAGGATCTCGGAACCTTTCCATTTAGGGGTGTCTAAACAGTGGCTCCTTAATCCGAGAGGAGTTGGCTATACTCGTTCAAGACAGAAATGAATGGGGTATTCCAACGGGAGAATGGTAGTTTGCTCCACTAGGGACATGGATACACTACCAATTTATGAAAGCAAAACCATCTGATCAAAATGGAGAGAGGAACAAGTCCCCAGCAGAGTCGCCAGAAGTTGTCGGCATATTTTTAGGTTTGTATTGGATTTTAAAAAAAGGGGTTGCCTATAGAAATTATCGGCGAATTTTTTATATTTTAAATTTAATTTAAATATATATAATTTAGAAAGTAGTATTTGATTTTGAAAATAATATTAAGTTTGAAAATTTTAAGATATGAAATCAAACCGATCTCACATCCCGAATAGTTTATATAAACGAGCACCGCATCACAAACCGTGTATCTATCCCGAAAAATAGACACACTGCTTGATGATGGGGCTCGGTTAAATAAACTAGAAGATTTGTGAAATCCGTTTGGTCTGCGAACCAATTTTATAAGCCGACAAGTTCCCCTGTTTAATATAAAGAAATTAAACAGGGTTTATATTACCTGGGTTCTTAAAGTTCCCTATAAGGGCAAGACCCTATAGTTAATTACAACTTAAATGATAGGAATCATTTAAGAAAACTCTCGATAATGATCAGTGATTTTGCTCTCAAGAATTTCAAAGTTTAAGGTTTTCAAAGGATTGAGTTTTGGAAATTTCAATAGGGAATGGATCAAGTTTGGAATAGTTAATTTCAGGAGTTCAAAGGAAGAAAAGTAGGAGAAGCTGAGGATCTAAGAAGAATCTTGGCAACTTCCCAAACTATCCTATTGTTTGGTTTCAATTTGAGAATTTATTTAATGTTTCAATCCTGCTAATTTTAATTAATTAGGACTTACATTCTTATGATATAATCACACAAACAACCTTGAAGATATGAGGGTTTATGTCGCACCAAACGACTACCTCGGAGTCCTAAGACCGGTTAGGGCTTAATTTACATGACATGATCATGCAAATGCCTAACGAAGAGTTGAGGATTTATGTTGCACTAGGAAAACTACCTCGAAGTCCTATGGCTTGGTTATTTTAATTCTAAGAAAGTTTTGCTGAAGTAGATCCGAGTTTTGCTGCTGACGATGGCCGTGCTGCCCACCATGCTCCGAGCTCCTTGTTGTTGCAGAGGTTTTGTTTTAGAAGTCATAAATCAGGAAATGAGAGAAGTGTTTTAGTTTAGAAATCTTAAAATCCAAATATTTTTAATATTTTAATTAAAACAAATCTTAAAGTTGTTTAAACAGAACGGATTAAGATCCCAAGGTTCCGTCATCCCGTCACCTTTATTTTCATCGAATTCACTTAATCCAGATGAATTTTCTAAACTCAACTGAATGAGTTCCACACTTTTATTTAGACCGTGGGAAATCCCGTTAGCAACACGTGGGTTACATCATCCGAGGTATTCCCGATCGTTCAACGAGACATTTTAATTTAGTTACAATTGTAGTTTTGTTGTTCTGTTTGTGATTAAATTTTGAGTTGTTTTATATTTTGGAATGTTGTGGCAGTGAATTTTATCTTGCAATGACTTTTAATTTAGTTCTAGTTTCAGTTTAGGGACTATTCTAAAGGTTTTGGTTTTCATGCAACAGTTTTATTTATCATGTAAGAAAAGTAAAGTACAATGCACGTAAGTAATTTGCAATAAAGTAAACTGCAATAAAATAAAAGCGTACCTGGAGGGTCTTCCCTTCATCCCAAGCTGCACTTAAAACACATGTTAAAGCATTTAAATATTTCAACAGATACCTAGGTAAAGCTAAGGGAATGGGTTTTGGTTGTCTACCAAATTCCTAATCCTATAACTAGTCATCTCCTATGACGTCTAGGTTCTTAGTTTGGTTTAAGGATGGTTTTCTTCATCAAAGAACAATTGAATTCAGTTGTTCTTCTAAAACATCCCGTCATATTGAGGAAGTGCTTAGGACGAGTCCTAAACATCTTTTCAATACTTCTAGGATTATTTTGAGTCCAAGTAAATTTAATTGCACATATGAATTAATCATCCAGGAGTTTAATTAAACATCGTCTCTTGCTCAGTGAACTTGGGTATTTGATTACCTGATGAATGAAGTGACATTTCACTTAATACCCTATTTAAGAGTTATAATAATTAAAGCCTTTAAGGGCAATTTGGTTTATTGAGAATTTTAATCATTCTTAATTTGAAGTTTGTGTTAATGGCTTAAAGTGTTTTAATTTAATTATGAGGTTTTAATTAATAATTTTAAGTTTGGAATAGTGTTCAAATTATTTTAGATTTAATTTAAATCTTTACATTTTTAATTATCTTAGTATTTCGAATTGATGTTCATGTTTTAAATTTACTTAGATAGGAAGAGGTATTGAAATTATTGATATGTTTTGATTTAACTCTCAATGATTTCACTTAGGTTTGTTGTTAAATGTTTTTATTTAATTTAATTCAATTTGATTTTAATTAAATTTAAATTTAATTTAATTTAATTTTAATTTAATTTTAGTTTTAGTTTAAATTTTAATTTTAATTTAATTTTAACTTAATTTTAATTTAATTTTTTTTAATTTTAATTCAATTTTATTTTAATTTTAGTTTTAATTATATTTCAATTTTAATTTTTTATTTTAATTTAATTTTAATTTAATTTAATTTAAATTTTAGTTTTAATTGTTAATTTGGATTATTATTTTAATTTTTAATTAAGAGCTAAATATTGTTAAAGTTACTTATTTAGGGATTTTTTAAATTAAAGAATAAATATCCTCTTAATAATATCCCTATTTTAATAATCCAAATTTTAAATATATTCTTTCCAAAATTTAAATTATTTAATTAATTAGAGTTTCATTTTGATATTTTCAAAGTGTTTAAAAGGTTTCTACCCCTTAATTTCCCTAAGTTTCAATCATCCAAGAGAAAGTTAAAATCAAATATTTTACCCCCCATTTTGATTAAACCTAAAGTCTTGATTAAGGGTTAAATTTTTAATTACCTTTATGCCCTTTTTAAGCTTATTTATTTCATAACTCACTAAATTGAGCTCAAATGAATTTGAAATTTTTATGTCACCTCACTCACATGTCAATTAAGACATTAGAGGAGAAAATGTGATTTTTCTGAATTTAATTTATTTATATAATTATTTTTAGTAGAAAATAGAGGTTTTCAAAGAAAATTCAACAACATGACCAAGGAAAGGTTTCTGTCCTTAATAAAATTATGAGATGTTCCTAATGCCAGAGGACCACTTGGACCAATTTTTGTGATTTTTTGAATCATATTTTATTATTATAATTATTTTGAGTTTTAGAGTATTAATTAATTTTAAAATAAAATAAAAATTGAAGAATAGATTTTATATTTTTCTTAAATTTCTCTGAGCTCAAGGAGTCCATAGAAACAAATTTTGTAATTTTTTTATTTTTCTTTGATTTATTAGAATTATTTTAGTGAAAAAGATTGAAAATTCATTTTTTAATATTAAAAACTACATTAAGCCTTTAAAATTCAATATCTTACCCTAGGGACTTAGGAAAAATATTTGGTTTGTTCCTAAATGATTAGGAGTCAAAATATGACATTTTTATTATTTTTAATATTTTTATGATTTTATTATTTTTAAATTATTAAAATATTAAAATATTGTGAAAAATCAACTTTTTTAGAAAATTCTAATTTTAATTTTTCCGAACTCCCCGATATCGAGAAGCTCCAAAACCATTTTTGTGAATTTTTGAAAAGTATTTTTGGAGTTATGAATTTTTAAAGTTCCATTTTGTGTATGAGGCTTAATCAATCCATTTGGTGGGGTTAATCAAGTCCAATTGATTTCAAAATTTTATGTGAGGTTCCTCTGACCCTAAAGAGTAATGGAGAATTGTTTTCAAGTCAATTTGATGTGTGGCTAATCCTAATTAATTCAAATTCAATTTTAGGGGTTTAGGCCAATTAAGGTTATTATGAATGAATAAACTCAAAAGAATATTTTTCATAGGGTCCCCTGGTCCTAAAAAACATCACCAAATTTTCCTAGAATTTATTTTATAACATGCTAATTATTGGAATTAAAATATCAAAAACAGTGACATGAACTTAAAAAATCAATAACTTTTCACAGAGATGGCCTCTGACCTTGAAAAATTCAGAGAATGTTCCCAAGATCAAAGGCTTCAAAAGCCCTATGGTCTCATGCCATGGTGAATTATCTATGCAAATGGAGAATCAAAACATTGAAAACAGTAAATAAATTATTAAAAATAGAATACTTGTCCAATTAATTTGATTTCTTTTCCACATTATTCTCCTCTGTTCACTGAGCAAGAGGGTATTTTTATTTTATTTTTGTGATTTTTCTATGCAAAGATATGAATTTTTAAAGTTCAGGGCATTTAAATAATTCAAAAATACCCTAATTTCCTGCTTATCCACGCGGCGCCGCGTCAACCTCGGCAGCACCGAAAACCCACGCGTCGCGCTGTGATTCGGCGCCGCCATCTGACTCAGCTTTGCAGGGGCCCGCGGTTCACGTACCATTGAAATGTCCGGATTGATCTCGACCGTCCGCTCGATACACGCGCGATCCAATGGCTCCTGGCCATCGTTTACTACTGGTGTGCACCTGTGACCGTCCACACTCAAACCCTAATATCTCTCTCGATTCTTAATGGATTTTCGTGTTCTTATACTCTATCGATTCGTCTTGAAGAGATGAACACATCCAAATGGTTTATAGGATATGAAATTAACCCAAACAAAATGGAGAATTGCTGGAAGCTCGGGAGGAAGAATGAGTTCATACCTTTGCTCAGAGAAGTGAAGCTTTGATCTGAGAGTTGTGTCACCTTTGATTGAGTCCAGGCAAGCTCCAGATGAAGTCTCTGGCTCTGGGGAATTGTCTAAGTATGAAAGTGACCAAGGCCTATCACAAAGCTTGGAGGCTGGAAGCAATGGTTGGCCTGGTGAGGGGGCTTTTGCTGGGGAACTTCTCCTCTTGGTCTGGTGAAGGTGTAGGATCAATCAATTTGGAGATTGGCTCACTGTGGTGAAGTGTCCTGTTTTTTGGGTGGATTTTCAACTCAGAAATTGAGCTTACAGAGAGGGTTTTAGGGCTGGATTTCAGTGGGGATCAAGTTCTCTATGTCTGGAGAGGGATCTGGAATGATTTTGGCAGAGTTTTGGTAAGGTTTGGTTCAACACCTCATTTGGCCGAAAGGTGGTGGTGTTTAAATAGAGGTGGTTGGAGGGCTTCCCAGGGGGGTTTAGAGGTTTGGATCATCTGCTCTGGTGAGGAGAAGAACAGCCATGGTGGCGATTAGGCATGGGACAAGTTAGCAAGGCAGAATTCAAAAATTGGCTCACATGGGTGCTCTCGGCCTGGTGGTTTCCGGCGGCTGTGGTGGCTGGCCGGCCAGGGTCAGGTCACCCTCAAGGTCAGGGGGGTCAGGGCTGGGGTTTAGTGCAGTCAATTGGCCATGGGCATGTGTAAAGGATTTGAATTGAAATTGAATGGGGGGAAGGCTATTTTGGGTTCAAATGAGTTAACCCATGGTTTTGGGTTAGGTTCACCTCCCAAGGCCTGGTTTTGGGCTGAAAAGAATCACTTGGGTCAGCCAAGAGAAAATGGTGTGGTCTCCATCCATGGTGAGGCGGCTAAACTTGGTTTAGTGTGTATCATGGATGGGGTTAAAAAAGCTTAAGGAAGGCTTAAGAAAGGGGCTCCTCCATTTACCATTTATGGGATGGTCACATGTCAAACTTCTCATGGCTTTACATGGGGCTTAAGGATGGCTTCATGGCTCCATGTGGCTTGGGAATGGCTTAGCCAAGTTTCATGAAAATGGTTTTTAGGGATTTTTGGCATTTAGGGGTGATTTGTCATGAGGCTTGATTTGGAATCATTTGATCATGGATTTAAAACTTAGGGGTTGATTTTGGTTAAAAGGATGACAAATGAAAATGTCATGTGGGCTTTAGGATAGATAATGGGCTTTTGAAATGGTTTTGGATGGGCTTTTTAAAGGCTTTATGGAAGTGGGTTGTTTAGATTTTAAAATGGGCTTTTAGATGAAACTTTTGTGTAGGACCATGCCAAAAAAATTTTGGGTTTAGTTTAGGGATGTGTCATGAGTGGTTTGGAACAAGTTTGAAGTGATTTTGAATTGAATTGGGTTTAATGTGGGGTCTTTTAGTAAAGGGGCCAAAGTGGTTCAAATTGGGCTAACTTGGGCTAAGGTTGGGCTAAGGTTGGATTTTATGTAAAATTAGTGTTGTGAAATGTTTATGGGAGTGTTACAAAGAGTTTTCAACTTTGGTTGGGCTTTGATTTTGGGATTTGGGCCCATTTGGGTTTGGTTTGGGCTTAGGTCAATTTAAGGGATTTTGGTTTTGGGTTAGGTTTGGGTGGAGTTTAGGCTAAAATTTTGGGCAAATCAAGTTAGTTTTTTTGTTTATGGGGGTGTTAGGAAGGCTTTAGAAAAGATTTGGGGCCAATTGGAGTTGAATTGGGTTGGTTTGGGCTAGGTTTAGGTCATGGGTCAAAATTGGGCCTTAGGCTTCAAATTGAAATTGGGCTCAAAAGTCAATCAAATTGGACTTGGATTTAGTCTAAATTGATGTTGAGGATATTGAATTGAAGTTTAGAATTGAATTGGATCAGAATTGAGGTCAATTGGGGTGGTTTGGTTTGACATTGGGTCCACTTGGGTTTAAAATGGGTCAAATTAGGGGTTTTGGTAAAAGTGGGGTGAATTGGAAAAATTGGCCCATGGTGTAGTTGAACAAAATGAAATTGGGAATATTTTTGATTTTCTGGATTTTTTTGGGAATTTTATAAATTTTTTGGATTTTTGGGGTAAAAGGGTATTTTGGTAATTTTGGGGGGTATATGGGTATTTTTGGAAATTTTGGAATTTTTGGCCAAACATGGTCAATTTGAATGGTGGGAAGTGTTTAGGATTGATTTTGAGGGATCTTGGGTAATTTAGGCAATTTTCAAATTTTGGGTCATTTCAAGGACATTTGGTAGGTTTGGTGGGTTCGGGGCCCCGGGGGTCAAAAAATTGAAATTTTGGAAAAAAGCAGATTGATCAAGTGTGAGTGAAATGGAATCACTTTGGTTGAGCCATGAAGCCATATTAAACCCATATGAGCCATACGAGGACTCATTTGAGGTATTCACTATGTTGTTCCTAACCCTCTTAGCCAGAGGCTTTAGGGGTTAAGGACCATCCATATGAATTACCTACATGAGTCAGGAAGTCAAGTTGGGTGAGAGTGTGGTTTTAGGACTTGGAATGTGTGTGAGAGTGTAGTGTACGTGCAAGTCAACCTTCACCAGACCAGGCCACCCATGGTATTACTAAGGCTAAACAGTCCTATAGGGAACTCATCCTTTAAACCTCCACATTTGATTTCAACCCTCAAGGTGATTAGGGGTCTACAATCAAGCTTGTGGGGTTCGCAGGGAGTTAAGAGGTGTTTGATTTTCTAAATGGTGGGTTCCATTTCTAGTCCTCTAAGATTAGTCAAAGGAAAAGCCTAAGGCTAGATCCTAAGTACTAAAGAGAGAAGCAAAAGACCTCATCAAAAATGAGGTCAACATTATGCTCATTTCATTTTCATTCCTAGTTGCTGTACAGTCATAAATATTAGTTGGGTCCAAGAGTTTCCAAGGGAGAAGCACTCTGTAGAGATGAAATATAGTGGAAGGATGTTTCAAACCATGTTTGATCCATGCACAATTAAACCCAAAACAGATTTCACAAATGTGGTGTCAATATCAATAGGCCTTCTAGTTTGAATGCAATAGTTCAATATTGCACTTTCCTTTGTCACTTTACTAATTTTCATGGTCGGGAGTAATTTGAAGATATAAAGAAATGCCATTGCTTCGACACAGGATTCAATAAGTTAGTAGAGAAATTGATATACCCGTCATCTCTTATCTTCTAATCTTCTCCTTCATCGGTCAAATATTGATAGATTTCATTCGTATTGTCTCTCGTAGGGACAAAATTAGTGTAATGAGAGATTGACACATTATCTATCATATAAAGTTCATTAATCTTGGAAGGAGTGAATGATATCCACCTACCTCATATATAGATGACTCCTTGGTTGATTCCATGAAGATTTGCATAAAATTACTTCACCACAGGAATGACTACTGCGGCAGTAGTATAACAAAACACTTCCCAATGCCTCTACATAATAACACCTTCAATAAGAGTAATAGGAACATTTAAACCTCGATGGAAAAATCCTTGTTCCTTGATATCAGAACTTTGTTGCAAAGTAACCACGCCTCGAAACTCACGAACATTCTCGTGTTAAAAACTCTAAATCTTTGAGAATCAAAGAAGTTAGAAGCCATGGAATGCAAATTTTGGAACTACCCTTTCATTTTTTCTGGAGTTAATGGGTTTTAAAATGAGTTTGGGGAGTAATAAGGGTGAATCTCCTGCTCAAAACCACCAAATTTCGCTGTTTAAAACTGCAAAAACTGCTACTTAGCTGTCAATGCCGTTGGTGCTGGATAGGGCGCTGATACACCTAAAAAATATAGTGATCTTATGCACATTTTATACCTATTTTCAATGATATTGCACTTTAACAGAATGTATTTTCATGCTTTTCTTACAGGTATGATTAACATGAATGATTGTGATGAAAGGAATAAAAAAGGATCAAATTTGGAGCAAAAATGAAAAGTGTGCAAAATTAGCCTCTGACGGCTAAACGCCAAAGGCTGGCGCATAGCCGCGGTAGTTAACCTATGAAATTTGAATTAATTTTGGTGAAAATCTGAAGGGGTTTTTGAAGCACCCTTTTGTTTAAACTTCCTTTACTTCTCATTGGTGCCAAAATTCATTTAAAAATTGAATGGATGGATGCATCCTTGGTAGATTTGTTGAATCTGGACATAATTTGAATCATCAAGGCACCCTTTGGAAAATTATTAAAAGAAGACTTGAAGATTAAAAGAATTAGAAGTGTTTTGAAAGGAAGTGTTGTCGGGAGAAGTTGGGGAAAAGCTTGAAGTGGTTGAAGGGAGAGAGGAAGAAAGAAAGTCTTCTTCTTGCCATACTTTCCTTACTTTTCCATTTTACTTTATGATATTTTGTATTAGAATTTAGGAGAGTGAATCCTTAGAGTTGGGGGCCACCCCCTAAGGAGTCATTTAGTGGAAAATAATGTTTGAAAGGAACTTCAAGAGTCTTATGGAGTGGATATTCAGATAAGTTTTTATCTTTGGTTTTACATTTAGTTTTAAAGTAAGACTTGTTGTGCTTTAACTTTGATGTCTACTTTCAAATCAAATTGTGTTTGTATTTTCTCCATGAGTTCTGAGTAGTTTTCTTTATCTTTTTCCTTTTAAATGATGAAGTAATTAAATTATCGAGAGAAGTTGTGTGAAGTATAAATGTTTAATGTTAGAAGAAGTTGTGATGATTCAAGTACATTGCATTTTATTTACCTCTGGATTTGGCCAATTGAGATGTTAAAATTTGTTGTGAGAACATGTAAGAAGCAATACGGTAATGTCTCAATCAACAATTGGAGAGAATCACATGAAATTATATGGTTGAGAATTGTAGTCCATATAGTTGAGTGCAAATAAATAGGGAGATATGCTTTTGATTGAGTGTAAAATTAGAGGACTTTAGAGTGACATGCTAAGGCTCCCAATTTGGTTTGATGTTCTAAGTTTTGTTATGAGATGTTAGCCCCTAGGTGGAGGGAGAAGAGGGAACTCAAGTGTGAGAGCTAGTATCTTCCCTGCCTAACCCATCTTCAAGATTTTAAAACATCAGATTAACCTACGTTCTTTATAGAACCAAGTAAGTGTAAAGAATATAACTGCTCCTATTTGGCACAACAAATTTAGAATCTTCTACAATGAAATTCCATAATTATTTCTGATTCATGGAGAGGAAAAAGATATTTTATTCTAATTTGCTTTCATATCATTTAATATTCTTGATAATCTTAGTTTCATACTTTATATTTTCTTAAAAATTATTAAAAAGAATTTAAACATTCTATTTATAAAACAAAACTTACAAAATCATTTTAAAAACTAAAAAGTTATTTTTTCGCTTTCTTTAAATTTTTAGAATATTTCCCTGTGGGTTCGATATCTCGGGGCTTAATCAGAAAGTCCTATATTACTTGATAAATGATACGTATACTTGCGTAGAATCTCATATTATAAATAATTAAAGTTGATCTCTTATTTGCTTCAGAATCAAGTTTTTGGCACCGTTGTAAAGAAAGATATATTATTGTTGAGAAGAAATATAAAGTCATTAAGTTTTTGGTGCCGTTGTCGGGGAAATTAATTAAAATATCATTTAAAGAAAATTAAAGAAAAACCAAACTTTTGACTTTTCCTTGCTTTTGTTAGCGTGTCTTATTTTATTTTATAATTGTATATGCATAGTTCAGGTTCTGTGGGACTTGTGACTTTGATTCTGAATTAGAAAGAACTATTAGAAAAATGAGAAAAAATTAAAAATACAGAAAAAGATAAAAATATTCAAGAAATGGTGAATCAAAATAATTATAATGTTGAAATGCATAAAAAATTTAGACCTTTAAGATATTATGCTAACCCTATAGTAGATGAACTTCATGGTAGTATTCAAAACCCTACTATAGTGGCTATCTCATTTGAACTTAAACCTGCTATTATCCAAATGCTATCTAATAATCAGTTTGGGGGACCACTAACTGAAGATCCTAATTTACATCTTGCTAATTTGCTAGAATTGTGTGCTACATTTAATACGATGGTGTATTAGATGATGTTATTAGACTTAGAATTTTTCCTTTTTCACTGAGGGATAAGGCTAAGATATGGTTAAATTTGTTAGCACCTGGATCTATTAGAACTTGGGTGATTTAGAGCAAAAATTCTTAGCTAAATATTTTCCACCATCAAAGACTACGAAGTTTAGAAATGATATTACATCTTTTTATCAGTTTGAAGGGGAATATATATATGAAGCCTGAGAACGATTTAAAGATCTCCTAAGAAAGTGTCCACATCATTCGATACCAGATTGGTTAATAATTTAAACTTTTTACAATGGATTAGTTGGATCTCTTAGATCTATTATCGATGCTGCTGTTGGTGGTTCATTGATGTCTAAAAAGTTTACTAACACTTATGCTTTAATTAAAGAAATGGCTACTAATAATTTTTAATGGCCTTCTGAAAGGTTAAATCTTAAAGAGGTAGCCAATATTCATGAAAATGAAGCTTTTGCAATGCTAACAAATCAAGTTGCTATAATTTCAAGGAAGATGGATTAATTTGGAATGAATTTTTCTCAACCAATTTTCATGAGTTAAGAAAATTAATTAGGTCAACTAGTTGATTTTTAAACATCATTAGAAACTTTGAATGCCATTAATAAGCCTAATAACCCATATTCGAATTATTATAATCCAGGTTAGAAAAACCATCCAAACTTTAACTGGAATAACAATAATCCGTGTGATAGTAATCAATAATGGGGGAACAACTAAGTAAACCCATTGGGGAACTGGAACAACCAAGGGAATAAAAATTATAGACTAAAATATCCTCCCGGTTTGAACAATACTTCACAATATAAGGAAAAGAAGTTGTCTATAGAAGAAGTGGCCTACAAATGGGAAATCAATTGCAATGTCAAGAAGCTACTGTAAGAAATATTGAAAATCAATTGGGACAAATAACATGTCGGCATATTTTTTAGGTTTTAATTTAAATATATAAATAATTTAGAAAGTAGCATTTGATTTTGAAAATAATTTTAAATTTGAAAAATTATAAGATGTGAAATTAAACCGATCTCACATCTCGAATAGTTTATATAAACGAGCACCGCATCATAAACCATGTATCTATCTCGAAGAATAGACACGCTGCTTGATGATGGGGCTCGATTAAATAAACTAGAAGATTTGTAACATCTGTTTGGTCTGCGAACTAATTTTATAAGCCGACAAGTTCCTCTGCTTAATATAAATGAATTAAGCACGGTTTATATTACCTGGGTTCTTAAAGTTCCCTATAAGGGCAAGCCCCTATAGTTAATTACATTTTAAATGACGGGAATCATTTAAGAAAACTCTCGATAATCATCAGTGGTTTTGCTCTCAAGAATTTCAAAGTTTAAAGTTTTCAAAGGATTGAATTTTGAAGATTTCAATAGGTAATGGATCAAATTTGGAACATTTATTTTTAGGAGTCCGAAGGAAGAGAAGTAGGAGAAGTTGAGGATCCAAGAAGAATCTTGGCAACTTCCCAAACTATCCTATTGTTTGGCTTCAATTTAAGAGTATGTTTAATGTTGTAATCCTGACAATTTTGATTAATTAGGACTTATATTCGTATGACACAATCATACAAATAGCCTCGAAGATGTAAGGGCTTATGTCGTACCAAACAACTACCTCGGAATCCTAAGACCGGTTAGGACTTAATTTGCATAAAATGATTATGCAAGTGCCTAACGAAAAGGTTGAGGATTTATGTAGCACTAGACAAACTACCTCGAAATCCTATGGCTTAGTTATTTAATTCTAAGAATGGTTTTGTTGATGTAGATTCCAGTTTTGCTGATGAAGATGGCCGTGATGCCCTCTATGCTCCAAGCTCCTTGTTGTTGCTGAGGTTTAGTTTTAGAAAATGATAATCAAGAGATGAGAGAAGTGTTTTGGTTTAGAGAAATCTTAAAGTCCAAATATTTTTAATGTTTTAATTACAACAAATCTTAAAGTTGATTAAACAGAACCGATTAAGATCTCATGGTTCAGTCATCCAGACACTGTTTATTTTCATCGAATTCACTTAGTCTAGATGAATTTGCTAAACTCAACTGAATGAGTTCCACACTTTCATTTAGACTATAAGAAATCCCGTTAGCAATACGTGGGTTACATCATCCGAGGTATTCCCGATCATTCAAAGATACGTTTTAATTTATTTGCAATTGTAGTTTTGTTGTTCTGTTTGTGATTAAATTTTGAGTTTTTTTATATTTTGGAATGTTGTGGCGGTGAATTTTATCTTGTGGTGACTTTTAATTTAGTTTTAAGTTTCAGTTTTGTGACTATCCTAAAGGTTTCAGTTTTCATGCAACAATCTTGTTTAACACGCAAGAAAAAGTAAAGTGCAGTGCATGTAAGTAAATTGCAATAAAGTAAATTACAATAAAATAAAAGCGTACCTGGAGGGTTTTCCCGTCATCCCAAGTTGCACTTAAAACACATGTTAAGTCATTTAAATATTTCAACAAGTACCTAGGTAAAGCTAAGGGAAGGTTCTGGTTGTCTACCAAGATCATAATCCTATAACTAGTCATTTCCTATGACGTCTAGGTTCTTGTGTTTTGATTATGGATGATTTTCTTCACCAAAGAACAATTAAGTTCAATTGTTCTTCTAAAACATCTCATCATATTGAGAAAGTGCTTAGGATGAGTCCTAAACATCTTTTAATACTTCTGAGATTATTTTGACTCCAAGTAAATTTAGTTGCACAGGTGAATTAATCATCCAGGAGTTTAGTTAAACTTTGTCTCTTGCTCAGTGAACTTGGGCATTTAATTACCTGATGAATGGAGTGACATCTCACTTAATACTCCATTTAAGAGTTATAATAATTAAGGCCTTTAGGGGCAAGTTGGTTTGTTGAGAATTTTAATCATTCTTAATTTGAAGTTTGAGTTAATGGTTTTAAAGTGATTTAGTTTAATTATGAGGTTTTAATTAATAATTTTAAGTTTGGAATAGTGTTCAAATTATTTTTGGTTTAAATCTTTATACTTAAGTGATCTTAATATTTTAAATTAATCTTTGGTGTTTCAAATTCACTTAGATTAATCATATATCTTAATGATTTGGTTTAGGTTAATTATGATATTTTAGGTTAATCTTTATTAGTTTGATTTTTTATATTCTTAATTATGAATTGTCTTAATATTTTAAATTTGTTTTACTTTTATTATTGAGTGATGTTAATTTAATATAATTTAAATTTAATTTAATTTAATTTAACTTAATTTAATTTAATTTAACTTAATTTAATTTAATTTAACTTAATTTAATTTAATTTAATTTCAATATTTTAAATTTAATTAAATTTAATTGTTAAAATGTTAATTTAATTTAATTTAAATTTTAATTTAATTTTTACTTAATTTAATTTAATTTAATTTTAATTTAATTTAATTTAATTGTTAAACCACTTAATATTTTGAGCTTTCCTTTAATTTAAGGGTTTTTTTTTTAATTTTTAATTTACTTAGTTTGGATTATCATTTTAATCTTAATTAAGAGTTAAATATTATTGAAGTGATTTATTTAGGGATTTTTTTTATTAAAGAATTAATATCCTCTTAAGTTATATCCCTATTTTTAATAATTCAAATTTTCATTTATCTTCCAAAATTTAAATTGTTTAAATAATTTTAGTTTCATTTTTGGATTATTAAGGGCGATTAATGGGTTCCTACCCTTTTAATTTCCTAAAGTTTCAATCATCCAAGAAAGATAAAATCAAATATTTTACCCTCCATTTTAATTAAACCTAAAATTTTAATAAAGGGGTTTAAATTCTTTAATTACCTTTATGCCCTTTTAGGCTTATTTATTTCATAACTCACTAAATTGAGTTCAAATGAAATTAAAATTTTTATTTCACCTCACTCACATGTCAATTAAGAAATTATTGGAGAAAATGTGATTTTTCTGAATTTAATTTATTTATATAATTATTTTTATTGAAAAATAAGGGATTTCAAGGAAAATTCAACAACATGACCAAAATAAAGTTTCTGTCCTTAAGAAAATTATGGGATGTTCCTAATGACCAGAGGACCACTTGGACCAATTTTGGTGATTTTTTAAATTATATTTTATTTATTAAAATTATTTTGATTTTTGGAGTGTTAATTAATTATAAAATAAAATTAAAGTTGAAAAATAGATTATATATTTTTCTTAAATCTCTCTAAACTCATGGAGTTCAAGGAAATAAATTTTACAATTTTATGATTTTTCTTTGATTTATTGAAATTAATTTAGTGAAAAGGTTGGAAAATACATTTTTTAATATTAAAAATTGTTTTGAGTCTTTAAAATTCAATATCTTAACTTAGAGACTTAGGAAAAATATTTGGTTGGTTTCTAAGTGATTAGGAGTCATAATGTGACATTTTCATGATTTTTATTATTTTTGTGATTTTTATTATTTTTTAATTATTTAAATATCAAAAATATCATTAGAAATGAAAATTTAAAAAAAATTCCAATTTTAATTTTTATAGACTTCTCTGATATCAGAGAGCCAATAAAACTAAATTTGTGAATTTTTGAAATGTATTTTTGGATTTATGAATTTTTAAAGTTTAATTTTGATCACGTGGCTTAATTAATTCATTTAGTGGAGCTAATCATTTCCAATTGACTTCAAATTTTTATACAAGGTTCTCTATTTCTAAAGATCAATGGAGAATTGATTTCAAGTTATTTTGATGCTTGATTAACCCTAATTAATTAAAATTTAATTTTGAGTATTTTGGCTAATTAGGGTTATTCTTAATGAATTAAGCCTAATCATAATTATCCTATGGTTCTTTGGTCCTAAGAAACTCTTCCAAATTTTTCTAGAATTTATTGAGCAATATGCTAATTATTAGAATTAAAATACCAAAACAGTGACATAAACTTGAAAAATACATAACTTGCCATAGAGATAGCCTCTGACCTTGAAAAAATCAGAGAATGTTCCCAATATCAGAGGCTTCAAAAGCCTTATGGTCTCATGTCATGGTGAATTGTGTATACAAATGGAGAATCAAAATACTCAAAACAGTAAATTATTAATTACAAATCAAATACTCATCAAATTAACCCAATTCTTTTTCCACATTGTTCTCCCTTGTTCACTTAGCAAGAGAGTATTTTTATTTTATTTTTGTGATTTTTCTATGAAAAGTTATGATTTTTTGAAGTTTATGTTCAAAAATAAATCAAAAATCCAATTTCACTCTCAAACTATCGCTATCAAGGGGGGCCACGTGTCGTCCGTGATTGGCTGGTGCATTTTTGCTTATGGATGAAGCTCCCGTCCGACTGCATCTCAGCCGTCCGTGCGATACACAAGTGATCGGACGGCTACTGCTCCTCTCTCCTAGTTCTATTCACCCAAAACCGTCTACCTTCAACCTTGATATCTCACTTGTTTCTCAACGAAATTGAGTGAATTTTTTTTTTTAAAATGATCGTCTAATCGAGTAGCACACATCTATATGGTGGTGATATACTTAAAGCATGTGAATATTTATAGAAATTTAAAATAAGCTCGGTTGGAGGAGAAAAACTTTGATACCTTTGCCCAAGAGGTGAGGCCTCAATTGGAAATGGTTGGATTGAGCTTAGGAGTGCTTGAAGAAGCATTGGGAATAATTTGACAGAATTTCCCCAAGGTAATCTTTTGCATCTCTTCTCTTTGGCCATGAATGGAGCTTAAATAGAGGAGTTTAAGTTCAAATTGGTCAAAGCATGAGGTTGGGCTTGGTTCACCTTTCCATGGTCTGATTTGGGCTGAGAAAAGCTCCCTTGATTCAGCTTGATTAGTGGGGAGAAGTCGCAATCTAAGTACAATTAGGCTTAAGCATGAGTTAGGGGAGACATGGGAGTGCTTAATTACTATAAGGGAATCAAGAAAAAGGCTCCTCCTCTTGCCCAATTAGTATGGTCTTTTGACCTCACTTTTGGTTGAGGTCTAGTCTCTCTTTAGAATAGCCTAGGGTCTAGCCATAGGACTCTCTTGGTGACTTTCTTAGAGGACTAGTCATGGAACCCTTCCCATAGAAATTCAAAACTCTTCTTGCTTCACTAGGGGGTTTTCATATGCTTAAGGCCTAACCTCCACCTTTTGGTAGGAAAAGGCAAGCATAAGGAATCTTGGGGAATTCTCCTATAGGTGGTCAGACCTTAGGATTTGCCCTGAGGGAGGTTTGGAGATCACCACTCATACACTTCACATTCACAACATACACACACTGCACATTCTAATTTCAACCATGAACTCTTTGGAAACTCAAATGGATATCCCAGCCCTAAGTCTATGACTAAGTGGTAGGGACCAACACATAGAGGACCAAATGTAAGTGACCCTTAGTCATTACATCCTGCTCACCTTGAAGCCACCTTCAAATTTCCAAAATTTCAATTTTTGGCCCCTTTGCCCCCAAAATAACCCTGAACTACCCAAAAAATACCCAAAATTTCCAAAATTACCCAAATTCACCAAAACCCCCCAAAAAATCATTCCAAGATATTCCTTACCACTCAAATTGACCATTCATGACCAAAAATTCCAAAATTTCCAAAAATACCCTCCGATACCCTCAAAATACCCAAAATACCCTTTTTGCACAAAAATCCAAAAATTCCAAAAAATTCTCAAAAAATTCCAAAAATCCTACAAATCCCCAATTTCATTTTGTTCAACGACACTATGGGTCAATTTTGCCAAATTAATACACTTTCAATCCAAAATCCCAACTTGGCACATTTAACCCAAAGGTGCCTAAACCAAACTCAATCTTAACCCAATTGACCCCAATTTTCATCAAATTCAATTCTAAACCAAAATTAAACATCCCTAATATCAATATAGACCAAATTCAAGTCCAATGTGACCCACATTTGAATCTAATTCTACTTGAAATTAAAATCCCCAATTTTGCCTAAATAACCCAAACTCCTAAAGTGACCCAATGTCAATTAATTCCTCCCAAATTTCAATGCCAAACTCTTTATAACACCTCCTTAAACTGAATTGGATTATCAATTGCCCATAATTTGAGCTCTGATCTTACCCAAATCCATTTTGGACCAAAGAAGCCCCAATTTTGACCCAACCTGAACACATGTTTTAAATCCACTAGATTGACCCTGTAAACCTTGTCAAAACCATTTTATGTCTTCATAAAAATTCTTCTAGACAACCATATATACAGTATTTTTGAAGACTTCTGAACCCCATTCCCACTTAAACTCAAGATAAGGTGACCCGAACCCAACATGATCCAAAATAATCAAAAATCCAATCCATGCCAAAATTGAACCTCCAAATGAGCTCAAAATTATTTTATGTCTTAATAAAAAATCTTCATTGCAATGATATGAAAAATATTGGTCAAGGCACCAAGAGCTCATTCTTACTCCAACCCAAGTTAAGTTAGCCCAAACCCAAATGAACCTAATTAAACTAATAATTCAAATCAAATCAAATCAAATTAAACCTAAAATTAATTAAATTAACTTCATGAAATTCCTAAAATAATTACATATATAATAAAAAATATATATTAAATAAATAAAATAAAATAAAATAAAAAGAAAACCCCTCATCCCTCCCTCACCATACACGCCACCTACACCCCTCTCCATCACTCCCATCACTTCTCCCCTCACCTCCTCACCTCTACCATGTCACCACCACACCTCCACCTCATCTTATTCCACTATCCCCCACTCCTCTTAGTCGTGAGCCTTCCCCATTAAAAACCCACTCACCACTTCATTTCACGGCCCCCTTACACACTCTTACACACTCCCTTACACACACTTACACATTTTCTCATTCTCCCCCCCCCAAACTCCTTCTAGCCATGAGCCTCTCTTCTCCTTCTCCCCCTTCTAAGCTATCCACAATCACTCACTTCCTCTCTTAGCCAAGGTTTCCAACAAGTGCATCTTCAAGGCAAGGTAACATCTTCCCCATCTCTCTACTTTTACTTTTAGTTCAAAATTTCTTAAAGGGAAAAGTTCATCATCATGTTTATGTTTAACTTAAAAGTCTAAATCACACATACATGCATTTTTTTTTATTCTCCTTCATAGGTTTTTTCAAAAAAAATTATGTGTTAATCCCTTTCAAAAATCTTCAAGCTATTTAAACTTTCCCATGCTTAGGCTTTAGGATTTTTTTTTATGAAAAATTATTTAGATGGTTACATGACTTAGCCTTAAGATTTTTTTCATGCAAGCTAATTTAGTTTTTTAGAATCTCCCCATGTATATTTTCAAAAATTATGTGTAGGTTGTTTATCCTTCATGCTTTTTAAATTTTATTCATGCATAGGTTTAGGAATCCTTTTCTTTTATGCAAAGTTATGTAGCTAGTGTTAAATATTAAAATCTAAAAGAAATAAAACATGAAGAGAATGGAAATAAATAAAAAAAAAGAAAAGAAACAAACATAAGAATAAAATAAGATAAGAGGAAATGGAATAAATTTTTAAAAATGTATAATAATAAAATAACATAACTATATACATATGTAAAATAAATAAATAAATGTAAATATATTATATGTGCTAAATAATATTGTAAATAAATTATAATACTAAATAAATAACTACACTACATTTAAATAACATAACTACATACTACTAAAATATAAATGAATAATATATATATATATATATATATATATATATATATATATATATATATATATATATATATATATATATATATATATATATATATATATATATATATATATGTGTGTGTGTGTGTGTGTGTGTGTGTGTGTGTGTGTGTGTAAATGAATAATAACAATATGTAAATAATAAAAAGTAATGTGATAAAAATAAAATAAATGATTATAAACCTAAAAGACATTGAAAATATAAGAAAAGGATAATAATAATAAAATAATAATTGTAAATATAAAAAATAAGTAAATAAAAATGTCATTCTTTTTTAAAAAAATAATATAAATAAATATTAATTCTAATAGCTTTAAATAAAGGATAATAATTTAAAATAAAGAAAAGGATAATTGAGGAGAGAGAAAATGAAAAGCTTTATAATTAAATAAATAATAATATAAATGATAAATAAATAATATAAATGATAAATAAATAATATAAATGATAAACTTAAATATACATATAATTAATAACAAAAATAAATTAAAATAAAAATGACTTTTATATATATATATATATATATATATATATATATATATATATATATATATATATATATATATATATATATAAAAGAAAAAAAAAGCATGTTGGTGGCTGTTGGAGCTCTGCTAGGGTTTCTAGCTTGATCCTGCCGGCTGCGACTTCTTGGGTGGTGGCTCAGGTAAGGTGGGGTGGCTCTCTTGCTGTGGTGGAGGAGGTTCTTGGTGTAGTTTGGCTTTACTGTTCTACTTTGGTGGTTTCACTCTTCCCGGGCTCCATAAATTTGAACTTTACTGTTCCATTGGTTCTTCTTGCTTTGCTTTTGCTTTTTGGAGGAGGAGTGGTCATCCCTCTCCCTTCCCTCCCCCTCTCTGGGGTTACCTGGGGTGTGGCGCTTGGGGTTCATCCTTCCCGGGCAACCGTTTTTCAAACTTTTTTACTGTTCTATTGCTGCTGTGCTTTCTCTTGAATCTGAAGCTTCTCTGATCTTGGCTGTGCCTTCTGCATCCCTTCTATTTCTTGCTGGATTGCCTGGGGCTGTGTCTCTGGATCTCAGCAATACCTATACCTATTTTGGTTTTGGAACTCTGTGTTGTGCCCTGAATGGATAATCCAATTGACCCTCCTACCAGATTGGATTGGTCTAAGACTTCATATGCTGGAGTGGTAGGCCACTCTTCCTCTCTACCTTCTAGCAAGCTGGTTTTTCCCCAATTGTTTCATGAAGCTGCTACTGGTAAAACCCAATGCCCCTTCATCCACCCTGTTGGTGAAAAGGAGGGTTGCCCGGCCATTTTTTTCTCTGATGCTGAATTGGAAGCTTTAAATGAGGAAGTCAAACTAACCCTTATTGGGAAATTCACTCTTGGCCACCCCAAAATGGAACTAGTTAGAGCTTTCTTTGACTCCCTGACATTTATTGGCAGCTGGAAAATGGGTCTCCTAGATGGGAGACATCTTCTCATTCATCTATCCACAGAAGAGGACTATGCTAGGCTATTTGCTAAGCAAATGGTGACAATAGCTGGCATGGACATGAAGCTACTTAAATGGACACCAGACTTTGACCCAAGCAAAGAACCCCCTATTGTTCCCATTTGGTTCAAGTTCGCAAAACTACCCTATTGATACTTCAACCATAACACTCTCTTCCAAATTGCTAGGGGTATTGGGACTCCCCTAAGGATGGATGCTGCTACTTTCACTAGGGGGATGCCTGATGCTGCCAGAATTCAAATTGAAAGAGACATCTCTTTGCCTGAGATCAAGAAGATTTGGGTAGGGTCAACCTCTGATGGCTACTGACAGGAGGTTATAATGCAGCAAAAGCCCTACTATTGCAACCACTGCAAAATGTTTGGGCATACAGTCGAAAGGTGTTTCAGGCTCCAGCCAACTTCTAAGAAATCCAACTCCACTACAATAGGGAGACCTGCCCCTACCAGCAATCCACTTACAAACCTTTTACCATTATCCCCTTCCACCAATGCTAACAACTTGGCTCACCCTACATCCTCTATCCCCACAGATCTTATTCACACTTCCAACCCTTCTGTGACAACCTCTCTTTTGGAACACCCAATTTCAACCCCAAGAGTTCCTCCTTCACAGGCCAATCCCATTTCGCCTATCATTCCCCCACCTCCTCTCCCCTCAGCTCCCCTCCCTCCCACTGAGCTAGCTGCTGTTTCTCCATCTGCTTTACCTCTGGCCCTTCCTGTTGGAGAGTTTCAAGAGTCATTGGAACAAGCTTGGGAATTCAGACCTCTAAAAAAAAGAAAAAAACCAAACCAGACCCTACTAGTAACCTCCCCTCCTCATCCAAGACCCCTTCCAGCTCGCCCCCCTTCTACTAGGGGCGAACCGCATCTAAATCTCACCCCCCTTCCCCTTCTCCACCTAACCCATGATTAATTTCCTTTGTTGGAACATTAGAGTTGTGGCCCAACCCTCTTCTCTTAAAAGACTCATTTACCTTACCAAAAAACACTCTATTTGGTGCCTTGCCATCCTTGAACCCCTTGTTCACCAAGCTCCTTCCAAAATCCTCAAAAACATTCCTGGTTTTTCCCACTTTGCCAATTCCAACAACAAAATTTGGATTCTTTGCAGAAAATAAATCTCTTGGACTGTCCTTCTGGATCACCCCCAAATAGTTCATTTATCTCTCCAATTTGCTGGCCGTTCCATTTTTGCCTCCTTTGTCTATGCTGGCTGCAGGAGCATTGACAGATCTCAACTTTGGGAGCAAATTCATGCATTTAGCACCCATATTAACTCCCCTTGGATTGTGGGTGGGGATTTTAACTGCATATCTACACCAGTTGAAAAACTAGGTGCAGAAGGCCTAATGTTAGGACCATGTGCAACTTCAGGGATAACATCCTAGCTGCTGGGCTCTTTGATTTGGGGTTCAAGGGCCCTATTTTCACATGGAAGAGGAATCAAGTTCAGGAAAGGCTTGACAGAATTTTGTCCAATGAGCTCTGGCAATCCCATTTCCTCCATACCCAAATTACCCACCTGGCTCTTACTTGTTCAGATCATAGACCCCTTTTGATCTCCCTAACTATCCCTCCTAATCAGCAATCTAAACCCCCTTTCAGATATCAGAATTTTTGGTCTTCTCATCCTGAATTTTTTCACTTTGTCAAGAACCACTGGAAAGCTCCTACTCAGCAGGACCCCTGGATCAGATTATGCTCTTTACATCATAACCTGAGTCCCCAGCTGAATAAGTGGGGGTGGCAGCAATTTGGCAATGTATTTACTGCAGTTGAACAGGCTGAACAAGAAGTTTTGTCATTGGAGGAGAAGACCCAACATAATAATGATCTAAACCCCCTTCTGCTGGCAGCTGAAGCTAAATTATTGAAATCCATTGACACCTAAGATATGTATTTGAAGCAGAAGGCATCCATCAAGCACTTTGTTGAGGGAGATAGGAATACAACCTACTTTCATGCCTACTTACAGTATAGAAGAAAATGCAGCTATATTCATCAAATAAAAAAGGAGTCTAGGGAATGGGTCTCCCACCATCTGGATATTGGCAGGAGTGCCACTCAACATTTCAGCAAGCTGCTCCATCAACCATACATGGATAGAACCCCAATTTTATCTGCTCTCTTCAGGGATCAGCAGCCCCTCCTAACTGGGAAAGATCTCAGTTTTCCCCCTTCTGAAACTGAAATTTGGCAGGCCCTCTCATCCATTGATCCATCCAAAACAGCTAGCCCAGATGGCTACACATCTGATTTCTATAAAAAGGCTTGGACAATCATCAAAATTGACATTATTGAAGCTATTGCTAACTTCTTCCAAGGTGGAGACATTCCCCAATACTTCTACAACTCTAACTTTGTGCTAATTCCCAAAGGCAGTATGTAGACCACTTGGGACCACTACAGACCTATATCCCTTATTTCTGTTATCAGCAAACTAATTAGCAAGATTATTGTTAACAGATTGCAACCCCTATTGGATCATCTCATCAGCCCCAACCAAACTGCTTTTGTAAAGGGAAGATCCATATCAGACAACATTTGCTGGCACAAGAATTGGTGTTAGACCTTAATAAAAAGTGTAGAAGTGGAAACCTAATCTATAAGTTGGACATCAAGAAGGCCTATGACACCATCAATTGGAACTTTCGTTGGAGACTTCGTTGCTAGGGGATTTCAGAACAATTTCTGCAACCTTATCAAAAGATGGTTAAAAGCAAATGCTCATTCCATAATCCTAAATGGTTTCAGCTGGGGATACTTTGCTGCTACCAGGGGACTCCAACAAGGGGACCCTCTATCCCCTACTCTTTTCATCTTGGCTATGGTTTATCTTTCTAGGCTCCTTAATCACACTGCCACCATGCATGGTTCCACCAGGTATCACCATAAATCAAATATTACCATCTCCCATCCGATATATGCTCGATGATGTCATGATCTTTTCCAATGCTTCTAAAATTGCTCGTTAAGCAAACCATGAAATGCTCGCATTCATTTCAACTGTGTTATGGGATGGAATTCAACCCTGCCAAAAGCTACCTGATTGGACTCACAACTACCTCTCCAATGGGGGTAGAATAACCATTCTCAGGAGCATCCTCACAACTCTCCCAACCTATGCTCTCCAAACAGCTGGTATGAATAAAGGTACACAATACCTATTTGAAAGAGCTTTCAATCAGTTCTTATGGGCTGGACAAAGGAAGCAGCTTCACTGGTCATCCTGGCATAAAGTTGCAAACCTATTTGGGCAGGTGGGATGGGCTTCAAAACCCTTCAGCAGATCTCCCAAATTAACATCTGCAAACTTTGGCTCAAATTCAGATCCCAAACCTCCCTTTGGGCTCAATACATCTCTGGAAAATACTGCAGTCACACTCACCCTTCCCAAGAAACTAGCAAAACTAGTGACTCTAAAATCTGGAGAGCCATGGTGAAAAATAAAACCCATGCTGAGAATATGTACATTTGGAACTTAGGACATGGTGATCTGTCTTTTTGGCTGGATTATTGGTGCCCAACTGATTGGCTCCATCCCTTCCCTACCTCACCTGATCCTAAACTTAAAGTTGCTGACTACTGGAATGGGGACAACTGGTCTATTCCATCCTTACTTAAGGTGTTGAGTAAAGATTCTGCTGATCAAGTGGCTACAATCAAATTCAATAATAAAGAGAAAGACTCCATCAATCGGAAATCACACCTCTCCCACAGACCTTTCTAAAGCCATCTACTCCAAACTTTACTATTGGAACATCGTGCGGTGGGGAGAGGTGCCCTCGGAACAAATACCTCTCCCCTTCCATGTGCTTTTTCTCTTGGAGAACCTTCTGAAGCCGCTTCCCACCGATGATATCCTCAAGCCGAAAGGAATTAGAGGCCCCTCATGCTCGTAAGCTTTGCTGGAAAGAGGAAGAATCCATTCAACATTTATTTTTCGGATGCACTTTCTCCCATTCTGTTTGGAGAAAACTCACCCAGCAGTTCCACTTAAACACTCAGAATTTGACTTGGGATCTCCTTTCCTTCTGCTGGCCAACCTGGAATGTGATTGGTATGGGAGCCATCCCATTTATCATTGCCTGGTTTATCTGGATGGAGAGAAACAAAGCAAACTATGATGGAACTATACCAAGCGAGCTACAAGTTACCAAAATGTGCCTTTCTTACATCCAGAAACTCATCAGATACACTAAATTCCCTAATATTTGCTGCCTGTAACTCTCAAACTGCCTCCCTTCCTTCAATATTGGTCTGGTATCTTGGCTCCCCCCCATTACCTCAAAGTCAACTGTGATGGCAGCTGCTGCCCTGATTCTGCTGGCATTGGTGGTCCGTTCGGAAACGATGCTTGGTAAATGCGGACTTTTCTTCCATGCTCCCGTGCAAGCCATCGATTCCATGGAAGCCGAGCTTATTGCCATTTACTCGGGCTCCGAACATTGCAAGGAATTTTAATTAGCATCATATTGAGGTTGAAAGTGATTCCGAACCGGCCATCACGAGAAGTAAGGAACCGAGCTCCCCGCCCCTCTTCCCCGGCATCGGCTCTACCGGGTAAAAAGAATTCATGCAATTCGATCTCCGATCCAACCTCGGTTCTCCTTCATCTACGGAGATGGTAACCGGACAGCTGACCGGTTAGCCAAATCGGGAGCTAATTCCGGTGAGGTGGTCCTATCTCATACCCCCCACCCCAGCCTATCCTTGCTCATTGACGAGTGACATCCTTAAGGTCCCTCATATAAGAATTCTTAACTAACTCGGGTCCGGTGGGTCCTCTCTCTTCTTCACACCTCACCCTCATCTTTTCAGCATTTAACTATTGTTTTGTGCTCGATTGCAGGTCGTTTTGCTTTTGGCTTTTCATAGACCTTCCGTTAGTTAGCTAGTTAGTCTCGTTTTGCTTTTGTTTTGGGATTGTGAGGGATGGAGCCCCCCTTACCCATTTTTGTACCCCAATTTCGATAGTAACAAAGTTTCAAGCTTAATATATATATATATATATATATATATATATATATATATATATATATATTAAAAGATAAGAATATAAAGAATAAATAAATAATCAATACATATATATTTATATATAAATTAAAAATATTTTAAATAATATAAATGGATAATAAACTAAATTAAATGATATTGAAAATAATAATTTAAATTAAATTAAATAAATTAAATAAATTGAATTAAATTAAATTAAATAAATGAAAATCAAATATTAAAATAAATGATAATGTATATAAACAATAAATTAAATTAAATTAAATTAAATTAAAAAAATTAAATAAATCAAATTAAATTAGATAATAATGTAAATAAATAATAATTTAAATTAAATTAAATAAATTAAATAAATTAAATTAAGTTAAATAAATTAATGAAAACCGAATATTAAATTAAAATTAAATGATAATGTAAATAATAAATTAAATTAAATTAAACAAATCAAATCATATTAAATTAAATTAAATTAAATAATAATATAAATAAATATTAAATTAAATAAATTAAATAAACAAATTAAATAAATTAAATTAATAATGTAAATAAATAATAAGTTAAATTAAACAAAATAAATTAAATAAATTATATTAAATTAAATTAAACAATAATGTAAATATATAATAAATTAAATTAAAATAAACAAATTAAATTAATTAAATTAAATAAAATAAAACAAATTAAATTAAATTTTAATAAATTAAACAATAATACTTTACATTAAATTAAATAAATAAATTAAACTAAATTAATAATAATTGTAAATAATAATTAATTAAATTATATTAAAATTAAATTAAATAACAAAATAAATTAAAATAAAATTAAAGATAATAATTTAAATAAATAAATATTAAGTTAAAGTAAAATAAAATAAATTAATTAAATTAATAACAATTAATTAAATAAAACAAATTAATAACAACCAATTAGTTAAATAAAAAAAGAAAAAATAAATAAATGATAATAAAGTAAATAAAGCACAATGAATTAAATAAGATAATAAATTAAATAAATAATAAAGATAATAATAATTTCAATTACAAATAAAAGATAATAATTTTAAACAACACATAATAAAAATAACAAAGAATAATAACACATAACAACATAAAGAATAATAACATAATAAAATGATAATATATAAATAACCCAACCATCACAAATCACAACAACAACAACAATCCCGACCACAATACAATACCAACACGATAACAATCAAACCTAAGATAGGCCTCCTGAGGCATGGTTCATTTTTTCCATTTGTAAAGACCCCTAGGAAATCACAACTTAGTGTAGAAAATATAATAAGAATACCCTTATGCTTAGTGAATGCATGGAGTAACCCAAATTTTACCCGATGTCCACATAACCTTCCCAATTCACATTCCAAACTCAAACATCCCTAGTTTCAAAACATAAACCAAAACCAAATCCAAACATAAACCAAATTCAAACATAAACCAAAACCAAATCCAAATACAAACCAAATCTAAACATAAACCAAAACCAAACACAAACTCAAGTAAATCTTCACAAACTCTTCACAGCACTCCCATAAGTCCAAATCAAACTACCAATTGCCACCAATCCAAATCCAAACCAAACCTAAACCCATCTGCCCCAACCTACCCCGAACACCTGTGTTCATTAAGCATAAGGGTATAGGTAGGGTGAATTGTTAAGCAACATAATAAGTCTAAACGAGCCCGAGACTTTTCATCAGGATATGAGAGGGAAGCATGGACCTGCATCCTTCTTTGACTGTTTGGATACCTCTGAGGTCTATTAAACTTAATATGTCTGCTTAACGAAACCATCCTCAATTAAATTAAACAAAGTTTATTGAAACACAACATAAGAATTCACATAGACATCATAGGACTTGGTAAACAACCAGGACATTTACATAGACGTCATAGGATTGAGTAGTTACTTCTTGTTAGTTCTACTTCTTCTTGTTTTCTAGCATGCTTTAATTTCTGCAAAATTATAAACACATATTTACAATGCAATACTAAATTCTCAGCTAGGAATGACGAGAAGACCCTCCAGGTACGCTTTTACTTTATTGTAATTTACCTTATTGCAATTTATTTACCTGCACTGCGTTTTACTTTTCTTGCATGATAAATAAGATTGTTGCATGAAAACTGAAACCTTTAGGATAGCCACAAAACTGAAACCCAAAACTAAATTAAAAGTCATACAAGATAAAATTTACCGCCACAACATTTCAAAATATAAGACAACTCAAAATTTAATCACAAACATAACAACAAAAATTACAACTTTAACTAAATTAAAACGTCTCGTTGGATGATCGGGAATACCTCGGATGATGTAACCCACGTGTTGCTAACGAGATTTCCCACGGTCTAAATGAAAGTGTGGAACTCATTCAGTTGAGTTTAGAAAATTCATCTGGAGTAAGTGAATCCGATGAAAATAACAGTGCCGCGATGACAGAACCGTGGGTTCTTAATTGGTTCTGTTTTATCAACTTTAAGATTTGCTTTAATTAAAACATTAAAAAACACTTGGATTTTCAGATTTCTCTAAACCAAAACACTTCTCTCATCTCCTGATTTTAACTTTCTAAAACTAAACCTCTGCAACAACAAGGAGCTCGAGGCAATACACCGAAGGGCAGCACGATCAAGGATGCGGAAGGACATGTTCAAGAGAGCAAACAACAGAGCTTCAACAACAACTCTCTTTTCTTATAAATAAAAAACTAGCCATAGGATTTCGAGGTATTTTGCCTAGTGCAACATAAATCCTCAACTTTTTGTTAGGCATTTGCATAATAGTCTTATGCAAATTAAGCCATAACCGGTCTTAGGACTCCGAGGTAGTCGTTTGGTACGACATAAGCCCTCACATCTTCAAGGCTGTTTGTGTGATTGTGTCATACAAATATAAGTCCTAATTAATTAAAACAGATAAGATGAAACATTAAATGAACTCCCAAATTGAAGCCAAATAATAGGATAGTTTAGGAAGTTGGCAAGATTCTTCTTGGATCCTCAGCTTCTCCTACTTCTCTTCTATTGGACTCTTAAAATAAAGTGTTCCAAACTCGATCCATTCCCTATTCAAATTCCAAAATTTAATCCTTTGAAAACCTTCAACTTTGAAATTCTTGAGAGCAAAACCACTGATCATTATCGAGAGTTTTCTTAAATGATTCCCGTCATTTAGGATGTAATTAACTATAGGGGCTTGGCCTTATAGGGAACTTTAAGAACCCAGGTAATATAAACCCTGCTTAATTCCTTTATATTAAGTAGGGGAACCTGTCGGCTTATAAAATTGGTTGGCAGACCAAACAGATGTCACAAATCTTTTAGTTTTTTTAATCGAGCCCCATCGTCAAGCAGTGTGACTATTCCTCGGGATAGATACACAGTTTGTGGTGCGGTGCTCGTTTATATAAACTATTTGGGATGTGAGATCAGTTTGACTTCATCTCTTAAAATTTTCAAAATTAAAATTATTTTCAAAAATCAAATGCTACTTTCCAAATTATATATATACTTAAATTAAATTTAAAATCTAAAAATATGCCGACAGCTTCTGGTGACTCCGCTGGGGAATAGTTCATCTCTCCATTTTGATCAGACGGTTTTGCTTTCATAAATCGGTAGTAAATCCATGCACCTAGTGGATCAAACTACCATTCTTCTGTTGACATATCTTGTTCATTTCTATCTTGAACAGGTATGATCAACTTTCCTTAGATTTTGGAGCCACTGTTTAGACACCCCTAAACAGAGAGGTTCTGAAATCCTCCTTTTATTACCTCTCTAAAGAGGTGGGGTCGGACCCCCAATAGGTGTGTTGGTGGATTGATTCCACTTGGGCAATGTGCGTTGTGAATTCAGCCCAGGACTGGGTCCTGAATTTCACTTTTGCTCCGTGTCTCTCGGGTTTGATTTGCTATCGACAAATTAAACCAAATCTCTACTTTCGTACCTTTCACTCAAAATTTGAAATTAAACGAACAATGTTAACAAATTTAAAAAGCCGAAAATAAAGATAAAATAAGGTGAAAACACCAAACAGAATAAGAAAATTATCCAGTTAACAGTACAAGTGCGGTAGCTTGAGTACTTTCGTTGAAACTACAAGGCACGAACGTTACTGACTTCCAAAAATTCTTTAAATGACAGAGACAATGTCTTCACCAAAGTTGATCCTTTCTTTCGCCTCCGGAGTAGAGTTCGCCGTCAATAGGGACGAGCTGCATAAGCTGGCAGTCATCAAATTCAGACAAGGGTTCGATGATGTTGAATTTAAGTTCGTGGATGGCTATTAAAATGATGAAGCCTGAAATGAGCAAGTCCGTTAAGCCTATTGTAATGTTCAACCTGAAGTCTGTTGAGGAACTCCCCATGCCAAAGAAGGAATGGAATGAAAAGGACTTTGTTGTCATTACAAGCGTTGGGACGACTCCTGAGACTGTTTCTGATCTTACCGCTGGATTCACTACCGCTGTACCGGTCACTCCGCTAACTAAAGGAAAATATATTCTACATGAGGAAGAGACAGTCGATGCTTGTGTTTTGCCGTCTTCTAAATTCAAGATTGAGTCAGATTCGAAGTCCATACAAATGGCAAAGACACAGGTATGGAAGCGCAATCAAGGAATTCAGAGGATCAAGCAGCCGCGACAACAACGGCATCGGTCTGAAGAACAGTTGTTCCAGTTGAGACCATACCAGATAGATGGGAGATAGGGTCCGACAATGAATCAACGGTTGAGCAAGGTATACCCGTTTAAAGAGGAGTCAGTGTCACAGATATTCCGTTACTTGATAAAGAGGCCATAATTCAAATTACCAGAGCCAAAGAAGCCAGAGGAGGCCGACAAGAAAGATCATCCCCAGTACTGTCCATACCACCGGTTGCTCGGTCACACCATAGAAAACTGCTTCAGCTTCAAGGATTGGCTTGAGAAGAATTTCAAGAGCGGAAACTTAACGATCCCAAATGAGTATTTAAAAGAACCTGAAAAAGGTTCTATAAATATGATTTCGTGTGATTCGATTAGCTTCTGCACGACGACACCCCTGCTTGAGAAAATAAGTGATGTTTCAAGAACCTACAATTGACCTTAAAGTTCTCAAAGGAAAGTCAATTGAGTCCGCTGTGGAAAAGCTTCGAGCTGACATTGCACGACTGTCTAAAGGTCAGAAAGAAGACTTTGAAGAGGAAGATTACAACTTAACAGATTACACGGAAGGTGAATTCAGTGAAATCAACGTCATCGAGACCCAAGCCATGTTAGCTGTGAGCTACACTCCTCTTTGTGAGGAGAACGCCGTGGATGAGTGGCAAAAGGCCTCACTGCAAAAAGATGAAATTATTACACGCCTCAAGAAGAAAATTAAAGAAATCACGACTACTATGGCTATAATGCAAGGACAGTCGCACTCACAACAGGTGGCATCCCTGGAGATGAACCAGCCGGAGATTGTTCATATTACCGATGAACGAAGGGAGATTGCTTCTGCAAACCGAGATGAGCCGCCAAAGAAAAATTCAACTCAGAATATGGTTCCAGAAAAATACTTTTAGCGAATGGTTGAAAAATAGGTGAGAGAAACCCTGGATCAATCAAAAAGAGGGACATCAATTCTGAAAGGTAGGCCCTACTCGGAGGTGTTTGATACCATCTAATACCCCAAGGGTTTTGTACCACCTTTGTTCAGGACTTTCGACGGGACTGAGTACCCTCGGCGGCATGTTGCACACTTTCGAGCAAGTTGCTGCAACGCGGGTGGTAGTGATGTGCTACTGCTCCGACAGTTTGTGAGCAGCCTTTCAGGAATCGCCTTCGACTGGTACGCAGACTTATCGAACGGTTCAGTGAAGACTTTCTCAGAAATGAAGAATCTTTTTGTTAAGTGTTTTGCCGGGGTTCAACACCACGTCACTATAGGCAGTCTTGTGGAAGAGAAGCAGAAGCCAGATGAAACTTTGGTGAAGTACATTCTACGGTGGAGAAACTTAAGCATGAAGTGCGAGCCCCAATGACAGGAGCAACATGCGATTGAGGTCTTACTCAAGAATATCCATGGACCAATAGCTTTCATGCTTAAAGGACTCACCATCAAGTCGTTTGAGAAACTACTTAGTAAAGCCGCAAGCCTGCAAGAGGAGGTCAAACAAATTGAATTCATCAAGAAAGAGGACAGGATGGAGCCAACAAAGATATCTGAAAAGAGATCAGAGATAGTGGCAACGATCGACAAAGGAAAGCAGCCGATACAGACCGAGCAGTTACCTCAATACAGTCAGCAGCACCAGCCGCCTCAGTACGGTCAGTTTTCACAGCAGTACAGTCAGTCGCTTCCTCAGTTCAGTCAGCCACTTCCTCAGTTCAGTCAGCCGCCTCAGTGGTATGTTCCACACCCACAGCAGTATGTTCAGCCACCAGAGCAGTACGTTCGACACCCACCACAGTATATTCACTATGTCCAACAGTACGGTCAACGGTACAATCAACAACACAGTCAACAGTCATCCCAGCTGAGGCCACTCCGGACGGATGGAAGGCAGGGTCGGTCTATGACCGATTTAATGAACAAAGTATATCCCTTTACTGATGAAGCAATAGCACAGATGTTCCAAAATTTGATTAAGAAATCTGAGTTCAGATTGCCTGAGGCAAAGAAGCCGGCGGAGGTTAACAAGAAGAATCATCCCAACTATTGCCCATATCACAGAATGCTTGGGCACACCATTGAAGGCTGTATCAGTTTCAGAGAATGGTTGGAGAAGAACTTTAATAATGGGAGAGTAACAATCCCCGATGAATATTTGAAAAGAACTTGAAGAGGTTCTATCAATATGATTTCAGTGATTTTCTTGCTTCAATTAATTCCTACGCAGCTGACAATGGACGGGACACTTTTTGATTGCTATTGTACTACTTTTGTTGCTTAGCATGATCAGTATTAAGCTGTACCATCCCTCCTACTGCAATCAATGAAAGAAAATTGCTCAATACTTAGAAAGCTCAAAATTGGATATTTTGCTATGACTTCGACTTTAGGAAAGAATGAAATTAATGTCCTAATGACTGGGTCCTTCACTTTAAGGAATTTGGACTGGGTCCTAAGTTGATTTCAAAATGAAGTAGTGTGGTTGAAATACGAGTAATTGATTCGGGATATCACGAGCCTTTTAATTTCCCGCCATGTGGCTGGGTTCGGACTTTCGAAAAAGTTATAATATTCCAGGATTCACGCTAAGGAACATTTCAAAATTATTAATTAGGGGAGTTTTGACATTCAAAATCCTTAAATGAAATATGCACTGCCAGATACAGTAATTCTCAGAAAACAAAAGGAGCAAAAAAAAAAATCGGAGGAGAAGCTTGAGGTGAGCACAAAATCAAAAATTGGTACCCCAATTTAGGCATTCAAAATCTTTAACACGTGCTCCACCAGATATAGTATTCCTCAATGAAAAAAATGGATAAAAAAAAGAGAAGAAAAAGGAAACAAAAAGTGCTCCCTGAGAAGAAGCTTGAGGCATACATATAATCAAAAATTGGTGTCTTAATCATCCCCTGATTAATAAAACTTGAAAGACTACCTTAAGAAGATTCCTCCGATATTATGCTTTGAAAAGAGTCAAGTGATTTCATGCCTTTTGGTCTGTCATTAATTGGCTCAGAAATATCTTGGGCAATGAAAAATATTTTACTCACATGAACATAAATTTTGAAATCTGCTTAGGCCTGGGAAGGAAGAATTAAAGAAAGGGTCACGTTGTTGGCAATTATTAGAAATTCAACCCTGAAGTCTTAGCCTTCAGTGTCCAGCAATTACAACTTCAATGTCAATTCGAAGAACGTCAGAGAAACTTCTCGAAGGCAACTTCAACAACTTTTACAAAATCTGCAACAAATTAAATGATGACTGTTACAAACAAAGCTGCGAAATTACAGCCACTTCAGCTGTGGCGTCCTTAGAGATAACACACCTTTATAGGTACTTGAAAGAATATAATTCTGATAGCACCTTAAAGAGTGAGTTATTTTCTAGCACTGGTCCTTAGTCAGTGAACAATACCTCATGAAGTGTTGTACATCGCAACGTTTTAAAGACAGAGTCTTGTTCTATGAAGTGCTGATGCCGCACTTATCTAAAACTGGGTCCAAATCCTAAAACAAATGCTACTAAATAACACTCAGCATCAAACAAAATAAAAGTCAACATTCGAACAAAACAAAAGAACTCTGCATATCAAAAATTTTTTTAAATAGAAAAAAAATCTCTGTACAGAGATTTCAATAAAATTAAGCACTGCATAAACTTCTACAAACATTCTCTGCACTTTACAATATGTTTTCACAATCTCTGCATTTATAAATCTCAGCAGCATGTTCAGTCTCTGCATTCATAAACCCCTCCTCCCCCTCATCCCTCCCTCACCCTACACGCCACCTACACCCCTCTCCATCACTCCCATCACTTCTCCCCTCACCTCCTCACCTCTACCATGTCACCACCACACCTCCACCTCATCTCATTCCACTCTCCCCCACTCCTCTTAGCCGTGAGCCTTCCCCATTAAAAACCCACTCACCACTTCATTTCATGCCCCCCTTACACACTCTTACACACTCCCTTACACACACACTTACACATTTCCTAATTCTCCCCCCAAACTCCTTCTAGCCGCGAGCCTCTCTTCTCCTTCTCCTCCTTCTAATCTAGCCACAATCACTCACTTTCTCTCTTAGCCAAGGTTTCCGACAAGTGCTTCTCCAAGGCAAGGTAACATCTTCCCCTTCTATCTACTTTTACTTTTAGTTCAAAATTTCTTAAAGGGAAAAGTTCATCATCATGTTTATGTTTAACTTAAAAGTCTAAATCACACATACATGCATTTTTTTTTATTCTCCTTCATTGGTTTTTTCAAAAAAAATTATGTGTTAATCCCTTTCACAAATCTTCAAGCTATTGAAACTTTCCCATGCTTAGGCTTTAGGATTTTTTTAATGCAAAATTATTTAGCTAATTCCATGACTTAGCCTTAAGATGTTTTTCATGCAAGCTAATTTAGTTTTTTAGAATCTCCCCATGTATATTTTCAACAATTATGTGTTGGTTGTTTAACCTTCATGCTATTTAAATTTTATTCATGCATAGGTTTAGGAATCCTTTTCTTTTATGCAAAGTTATGTAGCTAGTGTTGAATATTAAAATCTAAAAGAAATAAAACATGAAGGGAATGGAAATAAAAAAAAAGATAAGAAATAAACATAAGAATAAAATAAGATAAGAAGAAATGGAATAAATTTTTAATAATGTATAATAATAAAATAACATAACTATATACATATGTAAAATAAATAAAATAAATGTAAATATATTATATGTGCTAAATAATATTTTAAATAAATTATAATACTAAATAAATAACTACACTACATTTAAATAACATAACTACATTCTACTAAAATATAAATGAATAATATATATATATATATATATATATATATATATATATATATATATATATGTAAATAATAAAAAGTAATGTGATAAAAATAAAATAAATGATTATAAACCTAAAAGATAATGAAAATATAAGAAAAGGATAATAATAATAAAATAATAATTGTAAATATAAAAAAATTAGTAAATAAAAATGTCATTTTTTTAAAAAAATTATATAAATAAATAATAATTCTAATAGCTTTAAATAAAGGATAATAATTTAAAATAAAGAAAAGGATAATTGAGGAGAGAGAAAATTAAAAGCTTTATAATTAAATAAATAATAAAATAAATGATAAATAAATAATATAAATGATAGACTTAAATATACATATAATTAATAACAATAATAAATTAAAATAAAAAGGACTTATAATATATATATATATATATATATATATATATATTAAAAGATAAGAATATAAAGAATAATAAAATTAATAATGCATATATATATAAACTAAAAATAATTTAAATAATATAAATGGATAATAAACTAAATTAAATGATAATGAAAATAATAATTTAAATTAAATTAAATAAATTGAATTAATTTAAATTAAATAAATGAAAATCAAATATTAAAATAAATGATAATGTATATAAACAATAAATTAAATTAAATCAAATCAAATCAAATTAAACAAATTAAATAAATCAAATTAAATTAAATAATAATGTAAATAAATAATAATTTAAATTAAATTAAATAAATTAAATTAAGTTAATTAAATTAATGAAAACCGAATATTAAATTAAAATTAAATGATAAATTAAATAATAAACTAAATTAAATTAAACAAATCAAATCATATTAAATTAAATTAAATAAAATAATAATATAAATAAATATTAAATTAAATAAATTAAATAAACAAATCAAATTAGTAATGTAAATAAATAATAAGTTAAATTAAACAAAATAAATTAAATTAAATTAAATAATAATGTTAATATATAATAAATTAAATTAAACTAAACTAATTAAATTAATTAAATTAAATTAAATAAAACAAATTAAATTAAATTTTATTAAATTAAACAATAATACTTCTCATTAAATTAAATAAATAAATTAAATTAAATTAATAATAATTGTAAATAGTTATTAATTAAATTATATTAAAATTAAATTAAATAACAAAATAAATTAAAATAAAATTAAAGATAGAAATTTAAATAAATAAATATTAAGTTAAAGTAAAATAAAATAAATAAATTAAATAACTAACAATTGAATAAATAAAACAAATAAATAACAACCAATTAGTTAAATAAAACCAAAAAAGAAAAAACAAATAAATGATAATAAAGTAAAAAAATTACAATGAATTAAATAAGATAATAAATTAAATAAATAATAAAGATAATAATAATTTCAATTACAAATAAAAGATAATAATTTTAAACAACACATAATAAAAATAACAAAGAATAATAACACATAACAACATAAACAATAATAACATAATAAAATGATAATAATAAATAACACAACCATCACAAATCACAACAACAACAACAATCCCGACCACAATACAATACCAACACGATAATAATCAAACCTATGATAGGCCTCCTGAGGCATGGTTAATTTTTTCCCTTTATAAAGACCCCTAGGAAATCACAACTTGGTGTAGAAAACATAATAAGAATACCTTTATGCTTAGTGAATGCATGGAGTAACCTAAATTTTACCCGATGTCCACATAACCTTCCCAATTCACATTCCAAACTCAAAAATCCCTAGTTTCAAAACATAAACCAAAACCAAATCCAAACACAAACAAAATTCAAACATAAAACAAAACAAAATCCAAATACAAACAAAATTTAAACATAAACCAAAACCAAACCCAAACCAAAACCAAAGCCAAATCCAAACACAAACTCAAGCAAATCATCACAAACTCTTCAAAGCACTCCCATAAGTCCAAATCAAACTACAAATTGCCACCAATCCAAATCCAAACCACACCTAAACCCATCTGCCCCAATCTACCCCGAACACCTGTGTTCATTAAGCATAAGGGTATAGGTAGGGTGAATTGTTAAGCAAGATAATAAGTTTAAACGAGCCTGAGACTTTTCATCAGGATATGAGGGGGAAGCATGGACCTGCATCCTTCTTTGACTGTTTAGATACCTCTAGGTCTATTAAACTTAATATGTCTGCTTAACGAAACCATCCTCAATTAAATTAAACAAAGTTTATTGAAACACAACATAAGAATTCACATAAACATCATAGGACTTGGTAGACAACCAGAACATTTACATGGACATCATAGGATTGAGTAGTTACTTCTTGTTAGTTTTACTTCTTCCCGTTTTCTGGCATGCTTTAATTTCTGCAAAATTATAAACACATATATACAACGCAATACTAAAGTCTCAGCTGGGAATCACGAGAAGACCCTCCAGGTACGCTTTTACTTTATTGTAGTTTACCTTATTGCAATTTATTTACCTGCACTGCGTTTTACTTTTCTTGCATGATAAATAAGATTGTTGCATGAAAACTAAAATCATTAGGATTGCCACAAAACTGAAACCCAAAACAAAATTAAAAGTCATACAAGATAAAATTTACCACCACAATATTTCAAAATATAAGACAACTCAAAATTTAATCACAAACGGAACAACAAAAATTACAACTTTAACTAAATTAAAATGTCTCGTTGGATGATCGGGAATACCTCGGATGATGTAACCCACGTGTTGCTAACGGGATTTCCCACTGTCTAAATGAAAGTGTGGAACTCATTCAGTTGAGTTTAGAAAATTCATCCGGAGTAAGTGAATCCGATGAAAATAACAGTGCCGGGATGATGGAACCGTGGGATCTTAATTGGTTCTGTTTAATCAACTTTAAGATTTGTTTTAATTAAAACATTAAAAAACACTTGGATTTTCAGATTTCTCTAAACCAAAACACTTCTCTCATCTCCTGATTTTCACTTTCTAAAACTAAACCTCTGCAACAATAAGGAGCTCGAGGCAATACACCGAAGGGCAGCACGATCAAGGATGCGGAAGGACATGTTCAAGAGAGCAAACAACGGAGCTTCAACAACAACTCTCTTTTCTTATAAATAAACAACTAGCCATAGATCTTCGAGGTAGTTTGCCTAGTGCAACATAAATCCTCAACTTTTTTTTAGGCATTTGCATAATTGTCTTATGCAAATTAAGCCCTAACCGGTCTTAGGACTCCGAGGTAGTCGTTTGGTACGACATAAGCCCTCACATCTTCAAGGTCGTTTGTATGATTGTGTCATACAAATATAAGTCCTAATTAATTAAAACAGAAAAGATGAAACATTAAATGAACTCCCAAATTGAAGCCAAACAATAGGATAGTTTGGGAAGTTGCCAAGATTCTTCTTGGATCCTCAGCTTCTCTTACTTCTCTTTTATTGGACTCTTAAAATAATGTGTTCCAAACTCGATCCATTCCCTATTCAAATTCCAAAATTCAATCCTTTGAAAACCTTAAACTTTAAAATTCTTGAGAGCAAAACCACTGATCATTATCGAGAGTTTTCTTAAATGATTCCCGTCATTTAGGATGTAATTAACTATAGGGGCTTTCCCTTATAGGGAACTTTAAGAACCCAGGTAATATAAACCCTGCTTAATTCCTTTATATTAAGTAGGGGAACCTGTCGACTTATAAAATTGGTTCGCAGACCAAACGGATGTCACAAATCTTTTAGTTTATTTAATCGAGCCACATCGTCAAGCAGTGTGACTATTCCTCGGGATAGATACACAATTTGTGGTGCGGTGCTCGTTTATATAAACTATTTGGGATGTGAAATCAGTTTGACTTCATATCTTAAAATTTTCAAACTTAAAATTAATTCAAAAATCAAATGCTACTTTCCAAATTATATATATATACTTAAATTAAATTTAAAATCTTAAAATATGCCGACATGGTCACATGAACACCACTCACATGGCTTCCATGGGGCTTAAGGATGGCTTCATGGCTAGCTCTATGGCTTGTCCATGGCTTGGTCAATTTTCATGAAAAAGGTTATTTGGAATTTTTTGAAAACTTTGGATTTTTTGATTGGTTTTGTCATGATGCTATTTTGGTTTAATCAAAATGATGGGTATTGGACTTAGGGGTGATTTAAATCATAGGGAATGATGAGGGAAAATTTCATGTGGGCTTTGGAATGAAATTTGGGCTTTTGAATTTGTTGGAAGTGGGCTTTTAAAAGGTTTTAATGAAGAGGGCTTTTAGGTTTGAAAACAAATTGGTAGATGGAAATTTTGTAAAAGATTTGGTCAAACAAATGTTGGGTTTAGTTTAGGGATGTGTCATGAGTGATTTGGAACAAATTTGAAGTGATTTTGAATTGAATTGGGTTTAATTTGGGTCTTTTTAGTAAAGGGGCAAAAGTGGGTCAAATTGGGCTAACTTGGTTTAAGGTTAGGCTAATGTTGGATTTGATGTAAAATTAATGTTGAGAAATATTTATGGGGTGTAACAAAGAGTTTTCAATTTTGGTTGGGCTTTAATTTTGGGATTTGGGCCTATTTGGGTTAGGTTCGGGTTTAGGCCAATTTAGGGGATTTTGACTTTGGGTTAGGTTTGGGTGGGGTTTAGGTTCAAATTTGGGGCAAATCTTGTTAGTGTTTTGTTTGTGGGGATATTAGGAAGGTTTAGGAAAAGATTTGGGGCTAATTATAGTTGAGTTGGGTTAGTTTGGGCTAAGTTTAGGTCATGGGCCAAAATTAGGCTTTAAGCTTCAAATTGGAATTGGATCCAAATTTCAATCAAATTGGACTTGGATTTGGTCTAAATTGATATTAGAGATATTGAATTGAAGTTTAGAAATGGATTAGATCAACATTGAGGTCATTTGGGTTGATTTGGTTTGACATTGAGCTTACTTTGGTTAAAAATGGGCCAAATTGGGGGTTTTAGTAAAAGTGGGCTAAATTGACAAAATTGGCTTATGGTGTAGTTGAATAAAATGAAATCGGAAATATTTGTCATATTTTGGAATTTTTTGGGAATTTTTGGAATTTATGGATTTTTGGTTAAGAAGGGCATTTTGGGTATTTGGAGGGTATTGGGGGTATCTTTGGAAATTTTGGTATATTTGGCTAAGGATGATCAAATTGAATGGTGGGAAATATTTAGGATTGGTTTTGATGAATTTTGGGTAATTTACGCAATTTTGTAAATTTTGGGTAGTTTCAAGGGCATTTGGTATGTTTGGTGGGTGTAGGGCTCCGGAGGTCAAAAATTGAAATTTTGGAAAAATGAAGATTGATCAAGTTTGAGTAGAATGGAATCACTTTGGTTGATCCATGAAGCCATATTAAGCCCATAAGAGCCATGAGAGGACTCATTTGAGGCATTCACTATGTTGTTCCTAACCCTCTTAGCCAAGGGCTTAAAGGTTGAGGACCATCCATATGGATTACCTACATGAGTCAGGAAGTCAAGCTAGGTTTGAATGGTTTTAGGATTTGGAATGTGTGTGAAAGTGTAATGTGTGTAGGTCAACCCTCACCAGACCAAGCCACCCAGGGTAGTCCTAAGGCCAAAGAGTCCTACAGGGAACTCATCCTTTAAACCTACACATTTGATCTTAACCCTCCCAGTGGCTTGGGGGTTTACAATCAAACTTATGGGGTTTGCAGGGAGTTAAGAGGTGGTTGAATTTCTAAGTGGTGGGTTCCATTTCTAGTCCTCTAAGATAGTCAAAGGGAAAGTCTAAGGCTAGATCCTAAGTACTAAAGAGAGAGAAGAGAAAAGGACCTCATCAAAAATGAGGTCAACATAACAAATTCATTAAGCAATAGATCGCAAGGAACAATTCCTTGTCATACAGAAGTAAATCCAAGAGACAAGAATAAAGAGCAAGTAGAAGCAGTTAAATTGAGAAGTGAAAGAGAGTTAGAAGGTAGAGTTCAAAAAGAGACTAAAGTAGAGAAAGGAGAGATTGAAGAACAAAAATAGGACGCTTAGAAAGGTTTGGAAATACTTATTTCTCTATTTAAGATTGATTTTGAAAAGCCACCACCTCCATTTCCTCAGAGACTTCGACAACAAAAGTTGGATAAGCAATTTTTGAAGTTCTTAGAATATTTAAGAAGCTTACAATTAACATTCCATTAGCTGAAGCCTTAAAACAAATGCCATGCTATGTGAAATTTATGAAGGATATTTTCAACAGAAAAAGGAATTTTGAAGATAATGAAACTGTTGCACTTAGTGAGGAGTGCAGTACTATAATTAAGAAAAAGTGTCTTGAAAAGCTTAAAGATCCTGGTAGTTTCACCACTCCATGTGCGATCTGAGATAGATTTTTTGGGAAAACTTTATGTGATTTAGGTGCAAGCATTAACCTTATGTCATTATTTATATTCGAAAGACTGGGATTAGAAGAAATAACCATGACTACTGTAACTTTGCAATTAGCGGATCCTTCGATCACATATCCTAAATGAGTTATAGAAGATGTTTTAGTGAAGGTGGATCAATTTATCTTTCCTGCTGATTTCATTATGCTAGATATGGAGGAATATAAAGAGATACCCATAATTTTAGGGAGACCTTTCCTAGCCACATGCAGCGTAATGATAGATGTGCAAAAAGGGGAATTAAATATGTGCGCCAATGATTAAACCGTTTCGTTCAATATCTCAAAATCAATGAAATATCATGTAATAGGTAAAGTTGATGAATGCTACAGGATGGATTTTATCAGAAATCTAAGTTAATTCCATTTCAAATTAACTTATGAACATGTCGGTCGTTAAATTTTTTTTGTGATGTTTGAAATTTTTGAAAGGGTTTAAAGTATAGTTTTTATAAAATAGAATTTCAATTTAGTTTAATATATGAATTTTTTAAAATAATATTTTAATTTTGAAGATTACGAAATCAAATTGATTTCATATAAATGTTAGTTTAAATGATTAAGCGCTTCATCACAAGACATGTACCTATCCTGAAGAATAGATACATGGCTTGGGGTGAGGCTTGATCAAATAAACTAAAGAATTCATGAAATCCATTTAGTTTGCGAACCATTGTTGACCGACAATTTCCCCTATCTAATATAAAGGAATTAGATAGGGTTTATATTAATATGGGGACTTTAAGTTTCCTATAAGGGCAATCCCCTGTAGTTAATTACATCTTGGATAACCGAAGTCACCTAAGAAAACTCTTGATATAGATCAGGAAATATTTATATTCATGACTTCCAAAGGTAAGGTTTTCAAAGAAAATTTGATAGTCAAAAATTCAATAGACGAATGACTCATGTTTTGGAACATTTCATTTTATCAGAATCTAAAGGAGAGAAGGCTAGAGGAAGGACATAAATTAAAGGAAAATCTTGATGTCTTCCCGAACTATCCTATGGTTTGGGTTTGATTTAGGATATTTATTTGGGGTTTCAACCTGTCAATTTTATTATTTAAGACTTATATTCACTTGGTACTGATCATGTGAATGGCCTGGAAGATAGGAGGATTTATGTCATACCTGATGACAACCTCAGAATCCTGAGACAAGTTAGGGCTTATATTGCATAACATGGTTATGCAAGGGCCTAAAGAAAAGGTGAGGATTTCTACCGCACTAAGCAATCTACCTCGATGTCCTATGGTTTGTTTGTTTATTTCTAAGGAATTTTGCTGTTGAAGATAGCCGTGCTTCCCACCATGCATGCTCCGAGCTCCTCGTTATAGCAGATTTAGTTTGAAGAAGTGTCAATTGAAGAGAAAAGATAAGTATCAGGTTTTGGAAATATTTAAATTGAGGTGTCTTAATTTATTAGGGGAACATTAAAGTCGATTACAGCGACACTGTTTAAGATACCATGGTTCCATCATCCCGATACCACTATTTTCATCGGATTCACTTAGTCCAAATGAATTTACTAAACTCAACCGAATGAGTTTCATACTTTCATTTAGACCGTGGGAAACCCCATTAGCAACACGTAGGTTACCTCCTCCGAGGGATTCCCAATCATCCAACGAGACGTTTTAAATTAGTTGTAATTGTGATTTTTGTTTTGTTTATGATTAAATTTTGAGTTACATTATATTTTGAATGTTGTGGGGGTGGATTTTATCTTGTCTTAATTTTTTTAATTTTAATCTTGGTTTTATGGCTATCCTAAGGTTTCAGTTTTCATGCAGGGTTACATTATTATTTAGCATGCAAGTTTGCAAGGAAAGAAAGTGCAGTAGAGTAAAAGTAAGTAAATTACAATAAAATAAAAGCATACCTGGTAGGTCTTCCTGTCATCTCCACCTGAAACTTTAGTATTCTTGCAATAAAAATTTATAATTTACAGGAAAGTAAAACCTATGGATATGTTTGTAAAAAACTTACAAAGTCCTGAGTCATAACCTATTGGGTTGTATTCGTTCATTTAAGAGATATTTTTCATTTAATAAATATAATAGGTGCAGTGGTCCTACAAGGTGTCCAGAAGACTTGTGAAAAGGTCCAGGAGAGGCCCAGATATTTCACAATACTTTTGAGCTTCCTTGAGGTCCTTTTGGACTTATCATAGTTATTAAATGATTTATCTATTTCATACCCTTATGCTCAGTGAGCCAATGTTTTAGTCATCCCAAAAGGCGGGGTAGTTATCATTTGGTACTTTACTTAGGAATTAGGTGGGTGGGCATTAAGAGGCAAACTTAACTTATGGAAGAATTTATCAAATTTTGATGGGCTTGTAATGTTTCAAAAGTAGTTTAAAATTAACTATGTTTTCTTTTCTAATTCTTATTTTAATTAAGCCTAGCTCACTGCTAAGCCCTTAAGATTTTAATAGGTATTTTTATGTATTTAGAAAAAGAAGTTAAATGACCTTCATGATTATGATTCTTATTAAAGCATTGAATTATTATTTAAACATCAAATGAAGGGGTATTAAATTAGTGGAATATTAACTTCCAAAATTAACCCCTAACCTTAAGACTCATTTAATTTAATTTTCTTCCAAATTATGATAATTAAAGAAATTTATATATTTAATTTGATGTGACAAAATTGTAGTGAGTTTCTACCATTTATCCCTTGATATTTCAAACATCCAAACATATTAATTAAGGTCATTTATTACCCTTTTCCCATTTTGATTAAGCTTAAATATTGATTAAGGCAAAATTTTCCAAAATTAGAATTTTAGCGCTTAAGGCCTTTATCACTTCAAAATTCATTAAATTTAGCTCAAATGACTTTAAAACTTTTATGTGACCTCACTTGTTGGTTAATTAAAATATTAGAGGTGAAAATGTGATTTTTCAATATTTAATTAAATTAATATATTTATTTTAATGCAAAAATAGTGGTTTCAATGAAATTCAATAACCTGTCCAAAACAAAATATTTGACTTTGAAATGTTTATTGGAGGTAGACCTAGACTAGTGAACAATGTGGACCAAATTTCATGATTTTTTGAGTTTTAATTTAATTATTAGAATTATTTTAGGTTCTTGATTTTTAATTAATTATAAAATTTTTTAAAAGTTAAAAAAATTCAATTTTATATTTTTCATAAGTCTCTCTCAGGTCAGAGAACCTAGAGAAATAAATGTCATATTTTTTTGGTTTTTATTTTAATTATTAGTATTATTTTAGTGGAAAAAGAAGAAAATTCATTTTTAGCCTTTTAAAAATTAATTTATGCCTTTAAAAATTAATATTTTGATTTAGAGGCTTAGGAAAATTATGTGGATGGTTTTTAAATGATTAGGAGACAAATGTGATAATTTGGTGATTTTTAATATTTTTGTGATTTTTATTATTTTTTAATTATTTAAATATTTAAAATATGGTTAAAAATGAAAATTTTATTTTTAAAAAATTTATCTGATTACAGAGAACTCCCAAAATCAATTTGGTGAATTTTGTAGTTGTATTTTAATTATTAAAATTAATTTAATGTTCAAAATTATTATTTTAATTAGAAAATTCATTTAGGTGACCAAATGAAATCCAAATGCCATGAAATTTTTATGGGGAGTCATCAGACCTTTAAAGTTTAGTGGAGAATTATTTTTAAACCATTTTCATTTATATGTAATCCAATTTATTTTTATTTAAAATTTAAGCCTTAATTACCATTAGGGTTATTTTTAATGACTTAAATCAAGTTTGTATTTTTCCTAGGGTCCTCTAGTCTTAAGAAACCTACCATAATTTTTCTAGATTTTTCTAATCAACATGCTAATTACTAGAATTAATTTATCAAAATAAATGTAAAAACTTGGAAAATATAGATCTCTTCATAGTGGTCTCCTCTGACCTTTGGAAAATTAGTGAAGTTCCCCCATGACATAGGCTATAGCATGCTAAATTGACAAGCCATGGTGAAATGTCCTATTGCATGGAGAATTAAAACACTATAAAGGATATTCAATTAATTACAAATCAGACATGGATAAAATAAATTTCAAACCATTTCCACATTACTCTCCTCTGTTCACTGAGCAAGAGAGTATTTTTTTTTTATGATTTTTCTACACCAAGTTATGAATTCTTAAAGATTAAGTGATTTAAATTATTCAGAAAATCCATATTTTCCTACTTAACCAGCTTAGCGGTGCGTCATCCTACGGTGAACAGAATGCCATGCGGTGTGCTCCTATTTGACGTCACCAGCTGACTAGAATGCCAAGCGGCCCATTGTTCCATTCCATCTCCTCGTCTGGCGCGATCAGAGCCATCAACCAGAAACATGTGCGATCCAGCGACTGCCCGTCTTCATCTTCGTTTGGTTTGATCGCGTGTCCATTCACACTAAAACCCTAATTTCTCGAGCTATACTTAACTGAATCACTTCAAGTTTGATTCTATGGGCTTGTATAAGCATGGAGAATATATCCATACGGCTAAGCATGGTTTAAATTATCCCTAATTATATGGAGAATTTAGAGAAGCTCAGGAAGAATGAGAGGTCAATACCTTGGCTCTGAGAAGTGAGGCTTCGATTAGAGATGATCTACACCTTTGTTAGAGTCCCAAGAGCTCAGGGATGAAGCCTCTTGCCCAGGTAAATTGCCTAAGTATCAAAGTGAATAGACCCGATTTGAAGCTTTGATGGAAGTCCTTGTTGGAGTGGCTTGGTGATGGGGCTTTCAATGGGGAACTATTTCTCTTACTGTGGTGATGGTGTGGGTGAGTTTAATTTGAATTCGATGAAGTTTTGGGAGATGCCTTATTTTGGGGTCAAAATTAAGCTCAGAAATTGAGCCCAGATAGAGGATTTGGCAGCTGGAAAATGGTGGGGATTGGCATATTTGTATTGTGGGAAGGATTTGGAGTGATTTGGGCAGAGTTTTTTTAAGGTCTAGTTCAACAAAACTTTTGGCCGTGAAGGGTGCTGTCTTAAATAGCCATGGCAGGGGTGGCTACCAGGGCTCCAATTTAGGTGCAATGCATTACCTAGGTGGAGTGTAGAGGAGCTCCAAAGGCAATTTTGGGCTGAGATGGCCATAGGGTGGAGTTTGGGTTTGGCCAAGTGTGTGGCGGCTCTCGGTTTGGGCTCCTCCGGTGACTAGGCTGGCCGGCCATGCCAGGGGAGGTGGCCAGTGGGTCAGGTGAGCCAGTGGGTAGGCCATCATGCAGCGAGCTTAAGTGGTTAATGCATTATGGAAAATCCCCTTAGATGTAACCATTTAAAGGAGGAGATCCCATAATTTGGGGGACCTTTGGTCCATGGTTCCACTAGGGTGGGCTAGGTGGGTCTAGCCCAGTCCCTAGGGTCAACTTTATGGTTGTGGAGGGGTTGGTTTGGTCACATTTGGCTCAATTTGATTAAATTTGGTCATGGGTTCATTGGGTCACCTTTGGTCCAAATTGGGCTAACTTGGGTTTGAGCTTGAATTGAGCCCAAATGATTGAGCAATATTGTGTATATGATTTCCATAAATAGTTTAGATAAGGATTGAAGTAGTTTTGGATTGGTTTTGGGGATCAATTTGGCTTGATTTGAGATTTTAGTCATTTTGGGGCTAGTTGGGTTAACTTGGATTTAGGTTAGATTAAGGTTAGGTCCAAGGCCAATTGAAGGTTTCAAATGGTCTAGGGGGATTTCATAAAGAGTTCCCAACATCAATTGGGTGGAAAATTTGGGAGTAGGGCAACCAATTTGGGAGATTTTGGGCATATGTCATGTTTGGGTCAACATTTAGGGTTTTGGACTTTCAGTGGATTTGGGTGAGACTTGGGCTCATATTGGGGGTAATTAATGGTTCAATTCAGTTTAGGGGAGTGTCATAGGAAGTTTAGAATTCAAATTAGGGAGAAATTAATTGGTGTTAGGTCAATTTGGGGGATTTTGGTCACTTAGGAAAAATTAGGGCTTTTGGATTTTAAGTGGAATTGAACTCAAATGTGGGTTAAATTGAGCTTGTATTTTGTTTAGATTGACATTGGAGATATTGAATTACAGTTTAGAATTGAAATTGGGCAAGATTGCAGTCAATTATGTAGACATTGGGTTCAATTTGGGCACTTTTGGGTTAAGTGGGTCTAATTGGGGCTTTTGGTTAAATTGGCCAAATTGGGTCTTGTGATAGTTGAGAGAAATGAAATTGGGAATTTGTGGGAGGTTTTGTGAATTTATGAGAATTTTTGGAATTTTTGGAATTTTAGGTTAAGAGGGGCATTTTGGTCATTTTAGGGATTTTTTGGAAAATCTAGCAATTTTGGGTAATTTTGGTTAATTTGAGTGGTAGGGAGTATTTTGGAATGATTTTTAGAGAATTATGGGTAATTTGGATGATTTTGGAAATTTTAAGGAATTTTAGGGTTTTGGGGGTATTTTGGGTATTTTAGGGCAAAGAGGTTAGAAATTTGAAGTTTTTGGGAAAATTAGGATTGGTTAAAAGTGTATAATATGGCATTGTTTAGGTTGAGCCATGGACCAAGGTCACCCTCATTTGGTCCTCTATATGTTGGTACTAGTCAAACCCTAGCCTGAGGCTAAGGGCTTGGGAAAACCACTTACATGAGTTTCCAAAGAGTTAGGTGATCAAAAGTGATGTGGCTTGTTTAGGGTTGTGAATGTGTAGTGTAAGTGTGGTGTAGGCTCTAAACCTCCCAGGGCAGATCCTAAGGTCTGACCACGTATAGGAGATGTCCCCTGAGCTTCCTTATGCTTGGTCTCTTCCTCCAAAAAGCTGGAGGTTAGGCCTTAAGCATATGAAAACTTCCAGTGAAGTGAGAAAAGTTTGAATTTCTAAGGGGAGGGCTCCATGGCCAGTCCTAAGAAAGTCACCAGGAGAGTCCTATGGCTAGATTCTAGGCTATTCTAAAGACAGACTAGACCTCAACTAAAATTGAGGTCAACAAATGGACCCCAATAGGTGTGGTGTGCTGGGCAAGCACACTGCACGTATTGGTGTTGACCGACACAACTATCTGAGTCAACACTCAAGACAAACACATAATTTAGCGAGGAAGTTTCCGCTTGGGATTTATTTGGTTGAAATCTTTTAAGTCCCGGGAACTTCTGTTTGGGAAGGAAAATAGAATACCTTTGTGAGAGGAGCTATGAATTTCAAGCCTCCAAACTCTGAAGGAGTCCAATCCGAATCGATTTAAAGTTGGAATTTGGATTTGATTTCAATTTAAATTTTGAGTTTGAATTTTAATTTAATTTTGAGTTTTAAATTTAAATTTTAAGTTTTATGGAATTTTACGGAAATTTTAGAATTTGTGGATTTTTAAATTTAAAAATTTTAATATTTTTGGAAATTTCGAGTTAGAAGTGAGTGTAAAGGGGGAAATCGGAATTTTAGTATCGATCTCAGAAGGTGAGAGTCAGAATTTAGGTACTGATCTCGAAGGATAAGAACTGGAATTTAGGTACCAGACTCAGAAATTAGAATCAGAATCTCGGTACCGACCTCCGGATTTCATGAGTGTGAGAAAATTTTCTAGGAAGGGTGATGGAAAATTAAGGAATTTTAGGGGAATCAGATGATTAAGCTCCATTCCCAAAATTTAATGGAAGGCGGAAAAATTATCGTATAGGATGTGGAAATGTAGAGACTTTTGGGGGAATCGGACGACTAAGCTCTGTTTCTAGAATTTCATGGAAGGCGGAAAATTTCTCAGATAGGATGTGGAGATATAATAAATTTTGGGGGAAATCAGAAGACTAAGCTCTGTTCCCAGAATTTCATGGAAGGCGAAAAATTTCTCGGATAGGAAATGAAATATATAAGAAATTTTAGGGGAATTGGACGACTAAGCTCCGTTCTCGGAATTTAATGGAAGGAGGAAAATTTCTCGGATAGGATGTGGAAATATAGGGAATTTTTGGAGAAATCGAAAGACTAAGCTCCATTCCCGAAATTTCATGGAAGGCAGAAAATTTCTCAGATCTGATATGGAAATATTGGGAATTTTGAGGGAATCGGATGACTAAGCTCCATTCCCGAAATTTTATGGAGGAAAATTTGTCGGATAGGATGTAGAAAGTTAGGGAATTTTGGGGGAATCAGAAGACTAAGCTCAGTTCCTGGAATTTCATGGACGACAGAAAATATCTGGGATAGGAAATTGAAAGTTAGGGAATTTTGGGGGAAATCAGACGACTAAGCTTCGTTCCCGAAATTTCATGGAAGGCAGAAAATTTCTCAGATAGGAAATGAAAAATATAGGGAATTTTGGGGGAATCAGACAACTAAACTCAGTTCCTGGAATTTCATGGAAGACAGAAAATTTCTCAAATAGGAAATGTAAAATTAGGGAATTTTGAAGGGAAACGGACGACTAAGCTCCATTCCCGGAATTTCATGGAAGACAGAGAATTTCTCGGATAAGAAATGGAAAATTAGGAAAATTTGAAGGAATCTTAGGGAGGAAAGCTCAAGGACTCACTTCTGGTGCAAGGGGTAATAGGAGCGACTCATAACTCAGGTACTGATCCCGAAATTTTATTTGAGGAGAATTTGGTAAAACTTGGTATTGACTTTCAGAGAAAACAAATTTGGTGCAATTCGGCCATAACCGGTAGCCATTGCAAGATTTACAGAATTTCATGATATTTCAAATTTGTGAGAAGTAGCGCTGTGTGAAAAGTACCAAATTTCGCGGACGGCCAGCAAAAGCGAAAGATTCGAAAATGAGTGCAAGGACTCAAAATCGAGAGAGAGAGAGAGAGAGAGAGAGAGAGAGAGAGAGAGAGAGAGAGAGAGTATTATCATTTGTTTGTTTTCAATTCATCATTTTTCTCTCAATTTGTTTTGTTTTATTTCATTTTGTTTCATTTAATTTCATTTGATTTAAATTTTGAGTTCATTTAAATTTCTTTTCATTTCATTTGAACTAAGTTCAGAGTTCATTTTGATTTTAATTTTATCTTTTTGTTAGTTTATATTTTTCTTTTGCATCATTCTTTTGTCCTTTTAATTTGGAACCAACACATGGTTCTACGGATTTCGACTGTCACGTTGAAAAAAACAATTCTGAAAACAGAAATCTTCATTAATTTTGTTGAAAGTAGTACAACTGATCATATGCTGACAAGCATCCAAAAATAGATCAGGTGTAAAAAACTAAACATAACTGAGATGTCATATCGTCCGGCTGCTGCAAAACTGGTGACAACAACTGACATGACTTGTTGTGAGGGGTAATAAATTTCTGCCGCCTGAGGCTGCTACGAAAAGGAGCCAACCTGCCAATGTTACGCTCTGGAACAAAAGTCCCCTCGCGAACACCCAGAGATACTTCCGTCACAGTGGCAAAGGAAGAAGGTTCTCTAATTCTGGATTCGGCTCGTAGCAAAACGACACTTTATCTTCATCTATTTTTCTAAAGGTGACTAACAACCTTTTTCTTATAACTCTTGGGATGCAGTGTTTTGCTAAATCTGCTCCATTTCCTTTTAATACCAGTACTGATCTGACTGGTAAGGGAATTTCAATAGAACCTCAAAATTCTCCTGGTCCGACAATTTGTATTTCTCATCCAAATAAAATATTGCTTTCACATATAAAAGAGACAGCACAAGAGGGTCTCACAAAGTCATGATGGTCGATATGAGGCAGGATACAGTCCCCATCCTCATAAATATTTATGATGCAGCTATTAGGAATACAGTTTACAGGCAACACGTGCCACTCGACCATCCTCTTTATCATCTTATTGATTTTTGGTGGCATCAGATCCACCTCATCATGCTGTAAATTCCCCGGGGATTTCCTTGTCAATCTTTAGCAAAGTTATAGTAGCAGCCACACTGAATAGTGACTCTGCCCTTTCCTCTTTTCCATTTCGATGGCTCTGTATATGTTCTCGGCCTTAAACAACCCACTCTGCCCAATGTCTGAAGAGCGTCAATGCAATACAGAATTCCTTCTTCATCTTTCTTCGAGAATACGTCGGTGTATAACTCGAGTCCTTCCAGGATATTGACAAATTTTCCTTGTATTTCTTCATAGTGTTGAAATTCATTTCTTCTGATTCTTCTGCTTTTTTTCCATCACATAGTCTGGAACTCCACGCGACGATTGCGGTGGTAGCATAAGCTATGGTACGTATGGCTCTACATCTGGATACTCCCTGCTCCTAAGTAGCATCGAGGCAGCTGCATATGCCTCAAATGTGCCATACACCTCTAGTTGTAAAACGTGACATTCTGGGCAATCTGAAAATGATCCTATCACTGAAGGAAGTCTGGGTAAACCTGAGTTGCAAGTTGGACACTCAGTCAAGATTTATTCCATCGGATCTAATGTCAGTGTGGGATTCTCTGCAGTTTCTGGCTTACTATCCGTGCGCGGTGATCCATGAAAAAATAGCCATTTTTATGCCTTGATTTTTATCAAATTTTTAAGGATATTATGATTTAATGAAAGGTATTTTTGTGTTTTTGGATATAGGTGATGGAAAAATGTTCAAGAAGAAAAAAAGTGAAAAAGGAGCAAAAAGGAGCAAAAATAGAGCCAAAATGCAAAATTGTCAAAATTATTGGTCTTGTGCCTAGGCGCCAGAATCCGGCGCCTAAGCGCCAGGTCGATACGGGATCTGTCAAGATTTTTTATGACTTTTGGTGGTTATTTTGACGGTGTTAGCAGTTATTGGACCTTCTAGAAGACTGGCAGTTGTTCCTATTTTATAGGACATGTGATACAATGTATTTGGACGCTTGGAAAAGGTTTTAATCGCGAAGAGGTTCGATCCAAAGTGAAAAGGTGTGAAGAACTGGACGCAGAGTCCGGCGCCTAGGCGCCAGATTCCGGCACCTAGGCGCCAGACACTTCTTCTAGAACATTCATTGCATGTGGACACATTTTGAAGAGGTGCCTCAAGGCAACCCTTGAAGCCTATAAATAGGAGGGTACTCCTTCAGAGAAAAACGGCCCCAAACGCCCCATAAGTTCCCCTATCTAGAGGCCCATCTAGAGGGAGAATTAGAGAAATACTTTAGGGCCACTTTTATTAATTAGAGAGTTTATTTAGAGTGTGTATTGAGAGTTTAAAGAGTTGGTGCTTTTGAAGTTTATTTTCTTTGGAGTCAGAAGAATTTAGAGATTCATTAGGAGAAACACTTGAGATAAGTATTTGTAATTTTATTCAAAGTTTTATTATCATGCATTGTTGTTTAAATTCAATGTGTTATGAGTAGTTAGTTTACTTTCTCCTTTCAATTATTAAAAGATAAATAAGATAATATAAATTTCGATGTAGAATTAAAAAACTATTTATATTTTAAAACATTGCGATGATATTAATACCGATCTTCATTTACTTTACAAATTGATCAATTGTATTGTTAAAATCTGTTGAAGAGTTTGTATACCTAGAAGGAGATGAATTCTTAACTAGTAGATATCACATGAATCCTTGGGTAGTCGAAGGCCTTGTGTGGGTTATTCAAGGTGAAGTGCAAATAAATAGGAAGATATTATATAATGGGTGTAGAATTAATAAGTTTTTAGAGTGAAAGACTAAATTCTTGTGATTTGGTTTATAGAGAAGGAAAGGGTCACTAGTAGGGCCGACCATAGCCACCATTGGACATCTAGTAGTGTGAGCCTAGATTAACCCATTCTACTAACAATACATCCGGACCTGATCTATAGGCTAGCCAATGTTTGTTACACCTGGATCAAAAGGTAAAGAATATGAATGCTTCTATTTAGCACAATACCATTAATTTATATTCTCCATGAATATTATCTTTATCTTAGAAAATCTGGGATTTATTGAAAGGAAGAAAGTTGTTTTCTTATTGCTATTTACACCAATCATTTCATTACTCTTTTATTATTGCATCTTTCATTATTGCTTTATTATTGCATCTAGTAAATTTAAAATATCAAAATTTTAAACTATAAAAGAAATACATAAAATTAAATTTAAAATGTTTAAAAATCCATAACTCACTCCTCGTGGGATCGATACTGGTGTCTTTGTTTCAAAGCCCTATATTACTTGATACGATACGTATACTTGCGTAGTAGCCCTAGTGTGTAAAATATTTTCAATAAAATTATATTTGTATACACTAGTTGCTATTATTATCTATTACATATATTTGAAAGCATTAATTATTATATTTGTCATCAGCGGATTGCGGGTCAAGTTTTTGGCGCTGTTGCCGGGGTTTAAATTTTTAGTACGCATATATATAGCATTGGGTCAAGTTTTTGGCGCCGTTGTCGGGGATTGAATTTTTAGTACGAATATATATAGCAATGGGTCAAGTTTTTGGCGCCGTTGCACGGGGAGGAGCAGAGCAGATTTTAAATATTTTTATTTTATTCATTTTCTTTTATTGTCAAAAATATAATATACCAAAAAATATATTTATAAATAAAATAAAATAAATTTTTTTTTATATATAAGTAGAGATTTTATTTCTTGTTAATTTACTTTTTATGTGTAGTGATGGATCTGAAGGATTATTACCTTTAGATTCTGAATTAGAAAGAACTATTAAAAGAATTAAAAAAGGAAAACAAACTAAAAAAATTCAATAGATGGCTAATTTACATAACAATTTACAAAATTCAATTAAAATTAATGAACAAAATGTTTACAAACCATTAAGGGATTATGCTAACCATACAGTTGATGAACTTTATAGTAGTATTCAAATACCTACTGTAGATGCTAATTCTTTTGAGCTTAAACCATCTATCATTCAAATGGTTCAAAATAATCAATTTGGAGGAACACCAAATGAGGATCCAAATTTACACCTTGTTAGTTTTTTAGAACTTTGTGCTACCTTTAAATATAACAATGTTTCTGATGATGCTATTAGACTTAGACTCTTTCCTTTTTCTTTAAGAGATAAAGCAAAGATGTGGTTGAACTCATTAGAAACAGGTTCTATTAAAACATGGGTTGAAATGACACAAAAATTCCTTGCTAAATATTTTCCTCCTTCTAAAACTACTAAATTAAGAAATGATATTACTTCATTTAGTCAATTTGACGGGGTGACAATTTATGAAACTTGGGAAAGATTTAAAGAACTATTAAGAAAATTTCCTCATCATGCTTTACCTGATTGGTTAATTATTCAATTATTTTATAATGGTTTAATTGGATCACTAAAATCATATATTGATGCTGCTGCTGGAGGTTCTTTAATGTCTAAATCATTTCAAGAAGCTTATACTTTAATTGAAGAAATGACTAATAATATTTTTCAATGGCCTTCTGAAAGGATTAATCATAAAAGAATGTCAAGTATTCAAGATAACGAAGCCTTTTCTATCTTAGCTTCACAAGTAGCTGCAATATCTAAGAAATTAGATATTTTTTCCATCAACATATCACATAACAACTCATCTAATATTTAAGATTCTCAAACTATTGAAACTTTACAAGCTATTGCTAGTAAAAATAATCCGTATTCAAACTATTATAATCCTGGATGGAAAAGTCACCCTAATTTTAACTGGAATAATCAACAACAACAATAGGGTAATAATCAATCCCATCCAACTGGAAATTGGAATAATCAAGTAAATTCAAATTATAAACCACCTGGATTTAATAATCAACAGAAAAAGTTATCAATAGAAGAATTAATTTTACAAATGAATAATCAATTACAAAATCAAAATACTGCTATTCATAATATTGAGAATCAAATGGGACAAATCACAAATTTAATTAATTACAGACCTCCAGGAACACTTCTTAGTAATGTTGAAATTAATCCAAAAGAAACTGGAAAAGAACATAAACATGTTAAAGCTGTACAACTTAGAAGTGGAAATGAATTAAAAGAAAGAATGCATAATGAAATTGAAAAAGAGATTGATTTTGAAGAGATTGAAAAACCTAAAGAAACTCCTTCTCCTAATCAAGATCAAACTAATATTTCTATTAATGTGGAAGTTGAAAAACCACCACCACCTTTTCCTCAAAGATTAAAACAGCAGAAGCTTGATCATCAATTTTCTAAGTTCTTTGAAATTTTTAAGAAACTTACTATAAATATACCCTTTGCTGAAGCCTTGGAACAGATGCCAACTTATGCAAAATTTATGAAGGATATATTAAGCAAGAAACGAAAATTTGAAGCTTTTCAAACTGTTGCACTAAGTGAAGAATGTAGTGCAATAATTTAAAAGAAATTACCTCAGAAACTTAAAGATCCTGGAAGTTTTACTATACCTTGTGCTATTGGAGAAAACTTTTGTGGAAAAGCTTTGTGTGATTTAGGAGCAAGTATTAATCTCATGCCATTTTCTATTTATCGAAGGTTGAATTTAGGAGAGATTACTCCCACCACTCTAACCCTTCAGTTAGCTGATAGATCTATAACTTACCCTAAAAGAGTTATAGAGGATGTACTTATTAAAGTAGATAAATTTATCTTCCATGTGGATTTCATTGTGCTTGATATGGAAGAAGATAAAGAAATACCAATTATTTTAGGGAGACCTTTTCTGTCTACCGGAAGAGCTATGATTGATGTGCAAAAAAGAGAATTAACTATGAGAGTTAATGATCAAGAGAATAAATTCAATGTTCCTAAATCGATGAAGTACCCTGACAAAGAAAAATGTTATCAAATGGATATTTTTGATTTTATAATTGAAAACACTATCGAGAAAAAATGTAAAATCATTCCTGAAGAAGAAATTAAATTTTTAACTGATGAAAATGAAGAACTAAAAGAAGATGAATTACTTAAAGAAACTTATTATATTAAAGATAACTGGGAAACTTTAGACATAACTCAAAATGATATACTTTTACCCTTAATTAAAAAAGCCCCTGAACTGAAATTAAAAATGTTACCTTCACATTTAAAGTATGCATTTCTTGAAAATTCATTAACTTTACCTGTTATTATTTCTTCTGAGCTAAGTTTAGATCAAAAAGAAAAATTAATAGGAGTGTTAAAGAATTATAAAAAAGCTTTTGGTTGGACTATTGCTGATATAAGAGGAATAAGCCCTTCCATTTGTATGCATAGAATTTTAATGGAAGAAAATTTTAAATCTACTATTGAACCTCAAAGAAGATTAAATCCTATCATGAAAGAGGTGGTTAAAAAAGATATTTTAAAATGGTTAGATGTTGGAATTATTTATCCAATTTCGGATAGCAATGGGTAAGTCCTATTCATTGTGTTCCGAAGAAAGGAGGAGTAATCATCATTATCAATGATAAAAATGAACTAATTCCTACAAGTCAAGTTACTGGATGGCGAATCTGCATTGATTATTGGAAGTTAAATGACGCCACTAGAAAGGATCATTTTCCTTTACCTTTCTTGGATCAAATGCTTGACAAATTAGCTGGACACTCATATTTCTGTTTTCTGGATGAATATTCTGGTTATCATCAATTACTTATTGCTCCTAAGGACCAAGAGAAAACAACATTTACAAGTCCTTATGGAACATTTGCCTTTAGAAGAATGCCTTTTTGTTTATGTAATGCATCTGCAACTTTTCAAAGATGTATGATGTCAATATTTTGTGATTTGATTGACAAAAGAATTGAAGTATTCATGGACGATTTTTCAGTTTTTGGAACTTTTTTTGAGTCTTGTTTGGAAAATATTTCCAAAGTTCAGAAAAGATGTGAAGAAACAAATTTAGTTCTTAATTGGGAAAAATGTCAATTTATGGTCACAGAAGGCATTGTACTTGGTCATAAAGTTTCACAAAAAGGGATGGAAGTTGATCAAGCAAAAATAAAAATTATTCGTTGAACCGCAACCCCTACTACTCATTACTCATGTGAGAAGTTTTCTAGGTCATGCTGGATTTTATAGAAGATATATAAAGGATTTTTCTAAAATTGCTAAATCTCTTTGTCATTTATTGGAAAAAGAAGCTAAATTTGAATTTAATGAAGACTGTGTTAATTCTTTCAATATTTTAAAAGACAAATTAATAACTGCACTTATAATTATTGCACCTAATTGGAATAAACTTTTTGAATTAATGTGCGATGCAAGTGATTTTGCAATTGGAGCTGTATTGGGACAAACATATGAGAAAATTTTCAAAGTTATATATTATGCTAGTAAAACTCTTACTGAAACTCAAAGAAATTACTCTTCTACTGAGAAAGAGCTTTAGCTATAGTATATGCCTTTAATAAATTTAGACCTTATCTTCTTGGTACCAAATGCATAGTTCATACTGATCATTCCGCTATTAAATATTTAATGACAAAAAAAGATGCTAAACCTAGACTGATATGATGGTTTTTACTTCTACAAGAATTTAATTTTCAAATAGTGGATAGAAAAGGAACGGACGACCAAATTGCTGATCATTTATCTAGAATTAAGAATGATGTTATTACTGAAGAAAATATAAATGAGAAATTTCCTGATGAACATTTGTATGTTATTCAAGAATACCAAACACCTCGGTATGCAGATATAGTTAACTATTTAGTTAGCAATATTTTACCTTATGAATTGGATAACAAATTTATTAAGAAATTTAAAAATGATGCTAAATCTTATATTTGGGAAGATCCTCATTTATTTAAATTAGGAAGAGATTCTGTAATTCGTAGATGCGTACCTTATGAAGAAACTTATGCTATTATTAAAAAATGTCATGATTCTGAATTTGGAGGACACTTTGGAGTAGATAAAACTGCATTTAAAATTTTAAATTCAGGATTTTATTGGCCTACCTTATTTAAAGATGTGAGACATTATGTGAAAACATGTGATCAATGTCAAAGGATGGGAAATATATCCAAGAAAGATAAAATGTCTTTAAACATTATATTGGAAGTTGAAATTTTCGATATATGGGGTTTAGACTTTATTGGACCATTTGTAACATCATCTGGAAAGGTTTATATTTTATTAGCGGTTGATTACATTTCAAAAGTGGATTGAAGCTGTAGCTTTACCTAACAGTGATTCCAAAAGTGTTTCAAAATTTTTAAAGAAGATGATTTTTTCAAGATTTGGAATGCCTAAGGTAATTATCACAGATGGTGGAAGTCATTTTAGAAATATAAGAATTCAATCATTATTGGAAAAATTTGAATTCAAACACAGAATTGCAATTGCATATCACCCACAAACAAGTGGAATTACTGAAGTATCAAACAGAGAAATTGAAGAATTTTAGAGAAGATTGTTAATCCTAAAAGAACTGATTGGGTTGATAGACTTGATTCTGCTTTGTGGGCTTCTAGAACATCTTATAAAACACCAATCGGAATGTCACCTTACCGGTTAGTTTATGGTAAACATTGTCACTTACCTGTTGAACTTGAACATAAAGCTTATTGGACGATAAAGCAGTTTAATTTTGATTTGAATAATGTAGGAGAAAAATGATTATTGCAATTGAATGATATGGATGAAATAAGAAATGAATTATATGAAAATGCAAGGATTTATAAAGAGAAAATGAAAATATTACATGATAAAAAGATTTCAGGAAAAATATTTGAGTCTGGACAAGAAGTATTATTATTTAATACTTGTTTAAGACTTTTTCCCGGAAAATTAAGATCGAATTGGATAGGACCATATATAATTTAAAAAGTATACCATTATGGAGCTGTGGATGTTAAAGATCCCAAAAAGGGAAAAATTTTTAAAGTTAATGGATTAAGACTGAAGCCTTATCTGGGAGATTTTAAAAAGATTTATAAAGAGGCTTATGAGTTGAGTCTACCTGATTAAAAGACTTTATTAGGTCGGGATGACGACATTAAACCAAGCGCTTTGTGGGAGGCGACCCATAGTTATTTGTTGTTTTGTGTGTTTTTACATTTGTAATGTAAGGTTATGCCTCGGTCTTGTTTAATTTTATATTATTTTAGAAAATTTGGATGCTAACAAGTCTTTATTGACTTAAGCTGAAAATTATCTCGAATTGTATAAAGCTTAGACATTGGATCACTCTATTTCATATATGAGTAAAAAGGAGATCAAGTTAACCTTCATTAGGATTGCTTATAATTTGTGTTACTGAGTCTATATTGATCTTACCATTCTAAACTACCTATTTTGGAGAACGAAAATTTAAAATTTGATGTTAGGCGAAATGGAGTCGAACATGGTTTTGGCGCCTAGGTGCCAGATTTGGCGCCTAAGCACCAGAGTAAAACTATTTGTCGATGGGTCCGGCGCCTAGGCGCCAGATTTGGCACCTAAGCGCCACAGTTACTGGATCATGTCAAAACCGAAAATATTCAGTTTTTCACAAAAATTTTTCTTATAAATGACCCTATCTTCATCCCTAATACTTATGCAATCATTATTTCAACCCATACACTCCATTCTTGAGAGATTAGAGAGGATTTTTGAAGAAATGGAGAGGAGAAATCTTGGAGAAGAGGCTAGAGACAAGGTTTCAAAGGATCCTCAACCCTAATTCAATGGTTTCATCGCTGTAAGTTTGGAGAAAATTTCTAGTCATCTAGATAAGTTTGAAGCAGAGTTTAAAAGCATTGGAGATCGCCTCCATGAGACGTATCATCAAATTGAACATCTGGAATGGGAGGCGAAACTTTAATTTGATCATCTAGCGTCTTATCAAGATGCTCAAGTAGAGATGTATGAGAAGAACAATTGGATCGACGAGAAAATGGCTACGAATTTTCTGAGAGAGTTAGTATTCTTCCCCAGTAGGCTAAGTAATCTTCATTGTGAAGATAATGGTAATTAGATAGTGATGTGGTGAGACTGTGATTTATCTATTGTGTCGTTGTATCGATTTAGTGAATCGATTGTGTTTGTTTGTGTGTTTTCTTTCATGTTCAATGTGTGTTGTATTTGCTTTCAAATTTGTGTTGTTTGATTGTTGTTAGAACTTGAATCATGTTATGATACTTATCTGAATTGTATTGAGCCCGAAATTGAAAATCATGAATGGAATTAGAAGAGTTTGATTTAAACTTGTGTTTAATTGGTGGATTTAATTTTTAATTTTTAAAATTTTTGGAAAATATATTGGAAGATGAAAACTGAAGCAATACTCTTATATGAGTAATTAGAAGTTTAATTTATGAATTTTGGTGGAAAATAAAATTTTTAAGAGATTTTTTGGAAAGGCGAGTCTGGCGCCTAGGCGCCAGAATTCGGCGCCTAGGCCCCGGTTCGGCCTGCTTACCCGAAAAACACCATTTAAACCCCCATTATGCATTTTTGACGCCTAAGCTTCATCTTCTTCCTCTCTTTCGCAAAAACCCACCTCCTAATCCATTTTGAGGTCAAAACATCAAGATTTTGAGCCTGAAATCACTTGATTTTTTCATCTCAAGGTCAAATCTACACTCTAATCCATTTATTTTTTCTTTTCACCATACTTTTTCCTATTTTTAACTAAAAACTGAAATTTTGAGAAAAATTTTGATTTTTAGTGTTTCTCCATGAATTTATAAACTCATTTTAAGTTTCTTAAGCTTAAAAAGAGTTTAAATCTTTGATTCCTTAAATTTACTTGTGTTTTCTTTCACTTTTAGATGACATCGAAATCTATGCGAGGAAAGGCACGAGAAAATTTTGACACTAGCAAGTTCGCGACCGCGGCAGTGCATTTTCGATATCACGAATTTGCAACGTCCAGAAAATTTATCTCAGAGCAAAGCTTTTACAATCCCGGTGAAATGCTCCAGAGCACGATCGTTGCGTACAACTGGCAACGATTCTGTTGTTTCACCGCTGTTGCTGTTATTCCAGTCATGCACGAATTTTATGCTAACTTTTTGGATGCGGAAGACTACGAAGTCTTCGTCAGAGGTGTTGGAGTATGATTTACTCCAGAAAGGATCAATATTTTTTATGGACTGCCACCTACCATCGAGTGCCACTATTCTAGATTATCTCTATCTGAGGGAGATCTTGAGATGATTATTGCTTATTTGACTGACGGCACTAGAGCTTGGAAGATCCGGAACGATAAACGGGTAAATTTCAAATCTTCCATGTTAAATGGTATTTCAAAGGTATGTCATTACTTTATTTCTGCAAGACTTATACCTTCCAACCACCTGAGCGAAGAGACTAAAGATCGAGCTATCTTAAACTAATGCATTCAGGAAAGGAAACCGATAGATGTCGGCAGTATTATTTATGATTCTGTGGAGTCTACTGCTAGATCCAGTACTTCGATAGGACTAGGATTCCCATCTCTGATTTATTCTTTATGTGTGAACAATAGAGTCACTACTGATATTTTTGAGGAGAAGCTGAAGTCTACCAAACCAATTGGGCAGGGGAGTGTTAGTATCTTTGATCGTCTTCGTGGGAAGAGATCTACAGCCCCTTCTACTTCTGCACCTACTCCAGGTAGAGCTTCCACTTCTAGACCTTCTACTTCTACTGCTGAGCCACCGTCTAGTTTTTGGGAATCGATGCATGATCAATTTCTGGAGCAGCAGAATGAGTTATTTCTAACTCACTGCAGAGTTGATACTATGGATAAGAAGATTGATCACCTGTTTGACTACACCCACGGGAAGAGTGAATATGATGCTAAGTATTCAATGTCTTTAGTCAGATTCTTGAAGGGTGAGCATGATATTCAGTTTCCCACCTGTCCTAGATTTTCACCAAATGTTGATCCTAAGGATGTGGAGTTTTCTTTTGGTGATGACGATGACGAGGCTACAGACAGTGATTAGTGGCCTGATTTACCTCTGAGATGTGCTGAGTCTGTTGTTAGTTTAGTTTTTGTTTGCTAGTACTGATTTTTGTTTGCTGTTTACTAGTTTAGATTTGTTTATGAGACTTTGTATGAATTATTTGATGTTGAGACTGTTTTAGATATTTAGTTGCAGACTGAAATTTGAATGAATTTGTGTTTATTTTTTGGTTTTAGCCTACTGCTTAATATTTTAGAATAGTTAGTAATGTTATTTTATTTCTGTTAGTAATATATTTATTTAATTCAACTACTGCTATATAAAATTTTTGAGCCTGCTTACTTTTTTATGCTCCATTATTTCTGTAATATTCCTAAAAAGCATGTGTAGAAGTAAATTATCTTTTTTTCTAGAATTTTTTTTACATGCTTATAAAATTCCTTTTTAAATTATACTTTTCTTTCTCTCATACTTTATTATTTTCATGATATACCAAAACTTAAGTTTTGGGGAAGTGAAAATACATGCAAATTTAAATTTTATTTGTCCTTAATAAACTAATATTTTCTTAAAAAAAAATCTTAACATAATATAAGGAATGAAGAATCTATTTAGGATCACTTAAATTTTTGAAATTATAAATAATTTAGTGGACTTAACCAAAATTTTAATAACTTTGATTTATTTGAAGAATATAATTATTTAACTTAAAAAAGAATAATATTAAGAAATTTTTTTATTCATAACAGAAATAATTGAAATTTAGAAGTATTAAGAAATCAAAAAATTATAACTTGAAAAAGAAAAGATTGAAAATCTTTTTGAAATTCTATTCATGTTATAATAATTAAGTGAAAATGTAAAAGTTTGAAAATATAAGTAAAGGATAGGGAAGTTCAAAATCATTAACAGGCTATCCAGATACAGTAATCTTCACTGTGAAAAAAAAGAGAGAGAGAAAAAGAGGAGAAGCTTGAGGATATGCCTAATCAAAAATTCGCTTCACTTGAATTATCTTATATGAAGAAAACTAGTTACATACTTTTACTTAATTTTCATGCATGAATCTTTATTTAAGAAAGACTTTTCATGAAAATCTTTTTCTTGGAAATAATCTATGCGATCTTAATATAATAAACTTCTATTTTTTTTGAAATGAATGAAAAATTTTTGTAGTCTTATAATTTGGTAGTTGAATATTCTTTAAATTCTTAAAATTAAACTTAGTTAGTGAAATTTGGTTAAATATTATAAGGAGTTTTAAATATTTACCTTTCATTCAAAATGTTATACCTTTTATATAGTAAAAACGGTTACTTGAGGATAAGTAACATTTAGGTTTGGGGGAATTTGATCCATGAAAAAATACCCATTTTTATGCCTTGATTTTATCAAATTTTTAAGGATATTATGCTTGAATGAAAGGTATTTTTGTGTTTTTGGATATGATGGAAAAATGTTCAAGAAGAAAAAAAAGTGAAAAAGGAGCAAAATGGAGCCAAAATGCAAAATTGTCAAAATTATTGGTCTGGCGCCTAGGCGTAAGAATCTGGCGACTAAGCGCCAGGTCGATACGGGATCTGTCAAGATTTTTGATGACTTTTGGACTGTTATTTTGATGGTGTTAGTGGTTATTGGACCTTCTAGAAGACTGTCAGTTGTTCCTGGTTTATAGGACATGTGATATAATGTATTTGGACGCTTGGAAACGGTTTTAATCGCGAAGATGTGCGATCCAAAGTGAAGAGGTGTGAAGAACTCGACGCAGAGTCCGGCGCCTAGGCGCCAGATTCCGGCTCCTAGGCGCCAGACACACCTTCTAGAAGATTCATTGAATGTGGACACATTTTGAAGAGGTGCCTCAAGGCAACCCTTGAAGCCTATAAATAAGAGGCGACTCCTTCAGAGAAAAATGCCCCCAAACGCCCCCAAACGCCCCATACGTTCCCCTATCTAGAGCCCCATCTAGAAGGAGAATTAGAGAAATACTTTAGGGCCACTTTTATTAATTAGAGAGTTTATTTAGATTGTGTATTGAGAGTTTAAAGAGTTGGTGCTTTTGAAGTTTATTTGCTTTGGAGTCAGAAGATTTCAGAGGTTCAGTAGGAGAAACACTTGAGATAAGTATTTATAATTTTTATTCAAAGTTTTATTATCATGTTTTGTTGTTTAAATTCAATATGTTCTGAGTAGTTAGTTTATTTTCTCTCTTTAATTATGAAAAGATAAATAAGATAATATAAAATTTGATGGAGAATTAAAAAACTACTTATATTTTAAAACATTGTGATGATATTAATACAAGATCTTCATTTACATTACAAATTAATCACTTGTATTGTTAAAATCTGTTGATGAGTTTTGATACCTAGAAGGAGATGAATTCTTAACTAGTAGATATCACATGAATCCTTGGGTAGTCGAAGGCCTTGTGCGGTTTATTCAAGGTGAAGTGCAAATAAATATGAAGATATTATATAATGGGCGTAAAATTAATAAGTTTTTAGAGTGACAGACTAAATTCTTGTGATTTGGTTTATAGAGAAGGAAAGGGTCACTAGTAGGGCTGACCATAGCCACCCTTGGACATCTAGTAGTGTGAGCCTAGATTAACCCATTCTACTAACAATACATCCGGACCTGATCTATAGGCTAGCCAATGTTCGCTACACCTGGATCAAAGGGTAAAGAATTTGAATGCTTCTATCTGGCACAATACCATAAATTTATATTCTCCACGAATATTATCATTATATTAGAAAATCTTGGATTAATTGAAAGGAAGAAAGTTGTGTTTTTATTGCTATTTACACCAATCATTTCATTATCGCTTTATTATTGCATCTTTCATTACTGCTTTATTATTGCATCTAGTAAATTAAAAATATCAAAATTTTAAACTATAAAAGAAATACATAAAAATAAAATTAAAATTTTTAAAAATCCATAACTCACTCCTCGTGGGATCGATAATGGGGTCTTTATTTCAAAGCCCTATATTACTTGATACGATACGTATACTTGCGTAGTACTCCTAGTGTGTAAAATATTTTCAATAAAATTATATTTGTATACACTAGTTGCTATTATTATCTATTACATATATTTGAAAGCATTAATTATTATATTTGTCATCAGCGGATTGTGGGTCAAGTTTTTGGCGCCGTTACCGGGGTTTGAATTTTTAGTACGCATATATATAACATTGGGTTAAGTTTTTGGCGCCGTTGCCGGGGATTGAATTTTTAGTACACATATATATAACATTGGGTCACGCGGTGCGCTATCGTCGGTTTCATTCATTTTAGGATCATAGGAATCTTCTGGAATGGGTGGTAGCCCGGTGGTTAGCTCCCGAGCTTGTCTCCTCTCCATCCTATCTAAAAAGAGACGCTTGCAGCGATTTGCATTTCTTCTTTTAGTGCGTGCCAACGACGCATACGAAACTCTTTTAAATAAAGCAACAACAAGATCACCCTCTGGAGTAGTGATCATAGACGGGACCTGACTGTGTCTCGTGGAGAGGAGGTGTGAATCAACAAACCCTCCAGTACCTCCATATTCTGATGTCTGTCTCTTCTCTTTACGACCAATCTTCTTCATTGACTTCATATATGTAGTCTTCTTTTGTGTGTTTCATTCAAGATGCAAAGTCCTAGCCGTATTTGGAAGCAGACACCAACTTGCAACCGGACACTTCCTGCACAAGTAAACAGAGGGAAATGTCAGTGGGTTGTGTTGCGCTTGAACAAGAACAAGGAAAAACTTATTATCTATTATTTTTAATAAGGTTTGTAATTATTTTAATGTCATTATCTTATTTAATATAGTTTTATAAGATTTAGTATTTAGGAATTAACAGACATATTTTATTTTTGTGAGAAAATTTACTTTATTTTATTTAACTTTATTTTATTACAAGAATTGGATCCAGTCACAGATGCTGGCCCTATTCTATATCGGAATGAAAATCTTTCTTCAGATTCCTCATGTTGCGTAGTTCTTGATGGTACGGGACTTATATTGCAAGAATTTATGAACTCAAATTTATAAATTTTTAATGATTTTGATAAGTCCAAGCATTCAATGCAAGTATACGTACCGTATCAAGTAATACAGGGCTCTAATAGAGTCATGGTTATCAATCCGACAGGGAGGTTTTAAGTTGAAGTAAAGTAAAAAATTTCACAAGTTATAATAAAACACTGAAATCCTATACTCTAATTACGTTTAAAGTTCAACACTTACTTCTACTACTACTATGTAGAAAACAGTAACAACTACTAAACTACAATTACTTCTAATAACTTGAAAACATAATTATCTAACAGACACACTAAATTAAGTATTTAAAAGGTTTTTTTTTGATATATATGAGAAAAGTATCTTTCTTCTTGCAATGAGAATATGATGTGCGGATTGATATGGATCAGTTATCTAATTTATTGTGCCAAGTAGGAACTTAGATGATTCTTTACCTTTAGAAGAGTACCCCCTTCTCTAAATAAGAAAAGAACATTGACATATTCTAAGTTTAGTCATTAACTCTAAGGCTAGGCTGGGAGGATACCGGCTCTCACTTCGAAGCTTCCACTCACCCTTCACCCGAAGTCTAACCTATGATATTAATAACTAAACTTAGAACCAATTTGGGGATTTCAGCCTGTCACCCCTGAAATCTCCACATTGAAGTCCGTTAAAACACATTTCCATATTTATTTGCACGCAATTCCCATGAACTACACAACTCATCCATGAAAATTGAATGGATCTTTCATTATTGTTGTAAGACATTAAATCTTTTCAAACTTAATGTTCAAAAACATATTTTAAATTTTCAATTAGCCAAATCGAAAGTAAATTAAGTTCTAAATGAAAAACCATCACAATCTCTTCAATACATTAAAGGCACATCAAATCCACATCAAACCATCATCACATCTCTAAGCAAGAAGAAAGACAAAGAAGACTACTCAGAATTCACGGAAAAGATATAATAAAACATGGATTTCATATATAAAAGAAAAGTCATACAAACAACAAAAGAAAATACAACTTATCTCTTTCTCTTCCCTAATGCAATCCCTTTGAAGTTCCTTTGAAGCCTCTTCTATCTTCTTTACAACACTTGATTCTTACTTTAGAATGAAAATGAAGAAGCAATCTCTCACTTTACTTCTTCTCCTTCATTCCTTAGAGAAGAATTCCTCTCAAATCCTCACATCTACACACTAATCTACTAAATCCTAACACTTAACACTCACTAAAATTTATATTTTTAGGTTCCCACACTAATCTAAATCCTAACATCTACACACTAATCTACTAAATCACATTCTGGCGCCGGTGGCGCCAGAACACTTTTTCACCATTTTGCTCCTTTTTGCTCCAGATTCGCTCCTTTTTACATCTTTTCGTTCCAATCACCTAAAATCATCATATCTGCAATAAATCATGAAATATACCTTTCTTTAAAGTGCAATATCATAAAAATGGGTAAAATTATATAGCAAAAACTGTATATATTTTTGGTGCATCAAAATCCCCCAAACATAAATTATTACTTGTCCATAAGTAATCCTTTTACTACATAAACTATAACTCTAGGCAATGTACTTTTCAACTGTAAGACACTAAAATTTTCATCCAAAAGAATATTTTGGTTAGATTTTCAGAAAAAGTTTGGTAACTTAGGTCAACATTACCGGTATAAGAATATTCATTAATCAAGTCTAAGAGTTATAGTCTTATATTTATTTCAAGATAAACCATAATTTGTCACATTAAGAGTGCCTTAAAAGAATATGTGAAAAAGGAGTTAATGCAAACTTTACTATAATGTAGGCTAGTACTTTAAATATAAATTCAAAAATGAAATCAAGTTTTCCCTTCAGGGAGATTCAAGTGAAGCCAATTTTTGATTAGGCATCTCCTCAAGCTTCTCCTCATAAACATTTTTCTTTCTTCTTTTTTTTTTATCTTTTCTCTTTTTTCTTTCTTTTTTTTGGGATTGTTTTTCAATCATTCTTTTCTTTTCTTGAGGATTACTATATCTGGATAGCCTTTAATGATTTTGAACTTCACTCTCCTCTTTCTAAAGTTCAAACTTGAAACACCACCTAACTTTATACTTAGGCACAAGCTTTATTATTTTTCATAAAGTCACAATCTCTTCTCAGTACACAATACTTTAAGTCCCTTAACATTTCAAAAATACAGTTTTATTTACTTTAAATAGTTAACTATAATCAAATCCTTTCATACCAAATATCTTACTTCTATAAAATTAACTTTTATTACCAAAAATTTTCATCTTATCCTTCCATAATATTCAACTAAAATAAAAAGTTTTAGTTATCTTACAATGAGGTTCAACTGCCTGAAGTTATGCTAATAATTTTTGAAAATATAATAGTTGAGAACAAATAAAAGTTTAGTATTTCTCTTCCCTCCCCAAACTTAAGTTTTTCAATAAATTTAAAACAGTTCAGAGCAGAAGAGAACAAACCTTTTTGTGCTGGGATTTTGAAATCTTCAATAGCTATCTGGTATTAATCAAAATTTACAACTAGCAGGCATGAAACAATTAGTAGCAGTGATATAACAATTTTTAAATGTTTGCATGGGTAAAGAGAAATTAACAGTAAACATCTAATAGAACACTACAACATGAAACAAACAATCACACTACTAACAGTACAACTAACAATTTTAAAGTTTTAGTACAACATAACAATACAACAAAATGAAAAGTAAATAACAGTACATCGCACAGTACAACACGGGGTTACACATCACATGAAAAGTATATATCTAATATATCACATCAGTACAACACAACACAACAAGATCAACAAAAATAAAAAAAACAAACAAACTATCTACCAGTCTCCATCACCAGGATCAGTAGCAGGGCCATCAGCAGGGTCATCATCAGGGTCAGGTTTATATGGTGTATAGCTGGGGCAAGTAGGAAAAATTACACCAGTCTCCCCCCTCATAAATCTGACCTGAGCATCATAATAAGCAATATCAAACTCCACTCTCCTCTACAGATAATCTTTTTTCACATCACTTCTTGCCTCTAATGCAGCCATCCGACCATGGAGTCTATCCATACTAGTACTCTGTAATCTCAGCTGCTCCATAATATTAGATAAGGTGGGCGGCTCAGATGAAGATGGAACATCATAACTCATAGTAGGAATATCAGTACTCTGTCGGCATATTTTTAGATTGTGTATTTTAAAATGGGGTCGCCTACAGAAAATGTCGGCGCACTTTCAGATTTTAAATTCAATTTAAATATATATAATTTCAAAAGTAGCGTTTGATTTTAAAAATAATTTTAAATTTGAAAATTTTAAGATATGAAATTAAACCGATCTCACATCCCATATAATTTATATAAACGAGCACCGCATCATAATCTGTGTATCTATCCCGAAGAATAGACACACTGCTTGATGATGGGGCTCGATTAAATAAACTAGATGATTTGTGGCATCCATTTGGTCTGCGAACCAATTTTATAAGTCGACAAGTTCCCCTGCTTAAGATAAAGGAATTAAGCATGGTTTATATTACCTGAGTTCTTAAAGTTCCCTATAAGGGCAAGCCCCTATAGTTAATTACATCTTAAATGATCGAAGACACTTAAGAAAACTCTCGATAATGATCAGTGGTTTTGCTCTCAAGAATTTCAAAGTTTAAGGTTTTCAAACAATTGGATTTTGGAAATTTCAATAGGGAATAGCTCAAATTTGGAACAGTTTATTTTAAGAATCCAAAGGAAGAGAAGTAGGAGAAGTTGAGGATCCAAGAAAATCTTGGCAACTTCCCAAACTATCCTATTGTTTGGCTTCAATTTGAGAGTATTATTTAATGTTGTAATCCTGCCAATTTTAGATATGTAGGACTTATATTTATATGACATAAACATACAAATAGCCTCGAAGATGTGAGGTTTATGTTGTACCGGACGACTTCCTCGGAGTCCTAAGACAGGTTAGGGCTTAATTTGCATAACACAATTATGTAATTGCCTAACAAAAAGTTGAGAATTTATGTTGCACTAGGCGAACTACCTCGAAATCTTATGGCTTGGTTATTTAATTCTAAGAAAGGTTTTGCTGAAGTAGACTCAGGTTTTGCTGATGAAGATGGCCACTGTGCTCCAAGCTCCTTGTTGTTGCAGAAGGTTTAGTTTTAGAAAGTGAAAATCAAGAGATGAGAGAAGTATTTTGGTTAGAAAAGTCTTAAGGTTCAGGTGTTTTTTAACATTTTGTTAGGGGAATCTTAAAGTTGGTTATAACAACATCGGTTAAGATCCCACGGTTCCATCATTCCGACACCGTTATTTTTATCAGATTCACTTAGTCCAAATGAATTTGCTAAACTCAACTAAATGAGTTCCACACTTTCATTTAGACCGTAGGAAATCCCGTTAGCAACACGTAGGTTACATCATCCGAGGTATTCCCGATCATCCAACAAGACGTTTTAATTTAGTTGTAGTTGTAGTTTTGTTGTTCTGTTTGTGATTAAATTTTGAGTTATTTTATATTTTAAATGTTGTAGTAGTGAATTTTATCTTGTTGTGACTTTCAATTTAGTTTTGGGTTTCAGTTTTGTGACTATCCTAAAAGTTTCAGTTTTCATGCAGGTTGACATTCTTATTTAACATGCAAGAAAAATAAAGTGCAGTACAGGTAATTAGATTGCAATAAAGTAAAAGAGTACATAGAGGGTCTTCCCGTCATTCCAAGCTGCACTTAAAACACATGTCAGAGCATTTAAACATTTCAAGGAAAGCACCTAGGTAAGGCTAAGAGAAGGTTCTGGTTGTCTACCAAAATCATAATCTTACTGCTAATCAATTCCTATGACGTCTAGGTTCTTGTGTTTTGTTATGGATGATTTTCTTCACCAAAGAATAATGAAGTCTCACTGTTCTTTTAAAACATCTAATCAAGTTAGAAAAGTGCTCAAAACTGAATTCTGAACATCTTCTTAAACGTTGCAGGGATTAATCTAAGTTCAGATAGTTTCATTGTGGTGATGAATCAATCACCTAGGTTACTTTAATGTTCTGATCTTATTTGATTCTTTCTTAGTGAGTTTTGATGTTTGATTATCCGATGAGTGAGGTGACATCTCACTTGATACTCCATTTAAGAATTATGTGAGTGGAAGCCTTTAGGGCAGGTTAGGTTATTAGGAAACTTAACCAGCTTATTTAAAATTAAGTTCGTTTTCTTTAAGATTAATAATAATATTTTAGTTTAATTATGATTGTTTTATGTTATTTCAATCTGATTGTGTAATTCTAAAAGTTGACTTGGCTATTTTAAAATTGTCTTAACTTTAATTTTAGTTACATTTAATTTAATTGTGTTTTTGAAGTTGATTTTAATTTAATTGTATTAATTTAATTGTGATTTAAAGATGACTAAATTATTTTAAAATTGATTTGATTTAATTATATTTAATTTGAATTGTTTTCAATTAATCATGTCATTTTAAAATTACTTTTAATTTAATTAATTATATTATTTTAAAATTATTTTATTTTTATTTTTATTTTTTTTATTAAATTATCTTGGAAATTGTTTTAATTTGGTTATTTAATTTATCTTAGAAATTATTTTAATTTGATTATTTAATTTATCTTAGTTTTCATTAATGAGTTATTAAATTAATATTAAGTGGTATTTGATTTCCATCATTAATTAGGGGTTAAGATTAATAAATTAATATCATCCAAGATTAAACCCCTTCACTTAATATATTCTCTTTTAATTTACTTCAAATTTTCAATAATTTAAGAAATTATAATTACTTTGTTTATGTTGGAAAAGTGTTAAAATGGGTTCCTACAAATTAATTCCTCATGTTTCAATCATCTAAGGAGATTAATTAGGATCATTCATTACCCATTACCCATGATTAAGCCTAAATATTAATTAAGGCTAAATTTCAATAATTACCATTTTTTTGCCCCTCAGGCTTGTTCACTTCATATATCATTAAATATAACTCAAATGACTTTGAAATTTTTATGTCACCTTACTCATGGGTCAATTAAAATATCAGAGGAGAAAAATGTGATTTTTCCATTTTTAATTTAATTTATATATTTATTTTAATGAAAAATAATGGTTTTAAATGAAAATTCAATAACATGACCAAGGTAAAGTTTCTGTCTCTAAGAAAATTATGGGATGTCCCTATTGACCAGAGGACCATTTGGACCTTTTTTTGGTGATTTTTTTAATTATATTTTATTTGTTATAATTATTTTAAATTTTGGAGTATTAATTAATTATAAAATAAAATTAAAGTTTAAAAATGAATTTTATATTATTCTTAAGTCCCTCTGACCTCAAGGAGTCCAGAGAAACAAATTTTGTATTTTTTGATTTTTCTTTGATTTATTAGAATTAATTTAGTGCAAAGGTTGGAAAATCCATTTTTTAATATTAAAAATTGTCTTAAGCCCTTAAAATTCAATATCTTAACCTTGGGACTTAGGAAAAATATTTGGCTGGTTCCTGAGTGATTAGGGGACTAAATATGATATTTCTATGAATTTTAATATTTTTGTGAATTTTTTTAATTTTTTAATTATTAAAATATTAAAAATATGGTTAAAAATGAAAATTTGTAGAAAATTCCAATTTTAATTTTGTAAGACTCCTCTGATACCAGAGAAGCCCCAAAACCAATTTGGTGAATTTTTAAAGTGTATTTTGGGTTTTATGAATTTTTTAATTTTTAAATGGTTATGTCACTTAATTAATTCATTTAATGGCTTAAATCATTTCCAATTGACTTGAAATTTTTATGTGAGGTTCTCTACACCCTAGGTGACAGTGGAGAATTGTTTTCAAGTGATTTTGATGTGTGGTTACTCCTACTTAATTAAAGTTCAGTTTTGAGTGTTTAGGCTAACTAGGGTTATTTTTAAGAAATTAAATCAAACCATAATTTTCCAAGGGTCCTCTGGTCCTAAGATACTTCCCTAATTTTCCTAGAATTTTCTAAGCAATATGCTAGTTATTGGAATTAAAATGCCAAAACAGACACATAAATTTGGAAAGTCAATAACTTGCCATAGAGATGGCCTCAGGTATTGAAAAATTCAGGGTATGCTCCCAAGAATAGAGGCTACAAAAGCCCTATGGTCTCATGCCATGGTGAATTGTGTATGCAAATGGAGAATTAAATCATCACAGAGAGCATTTAAATCATTAAAAATCATAGACTCAACAAATTAACTTAATTCTTTTTCCACATTATTCTCCTCTGTTCACTGAACAAGAGGGCATTTTTTTTTTATTTTTGTGATTTTTCTATGAAAGGTTATGATTTTTTGAAGTTCAGAGCATTTAAATAAATAAAAAATACCTCATTTTTCTACTTATCCACGCGGTGCCGCGTCAACCTCAGCAGCTCCTAACTCTTCATGCGGTGCGCCTCCCTTCGACGCCGCCTTCCACCTCAGTGTCATGCGGCCCCGCGGTTCCGCTCCATTCCTCCGTCCGATACAATCTAGATCGTCCATTCGATACACGCGCAATCCAACGGTTCCTGGTCATCGTCTACGACTGGTGTGTCCCGAGATCCATCCACACTAAAACCCTAATATCTCCCTCATTTCTTAACCAATTTACATGAAATTTGATCCTATGTGTTTGTTTAAATGAGTGCTACAAATCCATATGGTTAACATGCATTGAGATCGACTCAAACAAAATGGAGAATCGAAAGAAGCTCTCGGGAAGGAGGAGTTCCATACCTTGACTCTAAGAAGTGAAGCTTCAATCAGAGGGGCTTGGCACGTTCTTTGGAGCTGGGGGAGCCTAGGGATGAAGTCTCTGGCCCTGGTGAAATATCTAGACCCGATTTCCACCAAGACTCATTTCAAAGCTTGGCCGATAGAAGGAATGGACGGCCTGGTGAGGGGGCTTTTGCTGGGGAACTTCTTCTCTTGGTTTGGTGAACGTGTAGAGTCAATCAATTTGAGGATTGGCTCACTGTGGCGAAGTGTCTTGTTTTTGAGCTCAAAATTGAACTCAGAATATGAGCTCACAAAGGGGGTTTTAGGGCTGGATTTCAGTGTGGATCAAGTGTTCTATGTTAGGAGAAGGGTGTGGAGTGATTTTGGCAGAGTTTTGGTAAGGTTTGTTTCAGCACCTCTTTTGGTCGTGAGGTGATGGTGTTCAAATAGGCATGGCTAGAGGGCTTCCTAGGGAGGTTTGGAGGCTAGGATTAGCTGCCTAGGGGAGAAGAAGAACAGCCATGATGGCCATTAGGTTTGGGACAGCTCAGCAAGCAAGTTTGAATTTTTTGAATCCAAATAAGGCTCTCGGCCTGGTGGTTTCCGGTGGCTGTGGTAGCTGGCCTGCCAAAATCAGGTCACCATCTGACTCAGTGTGGTCAGGGCTTGAGGTTAGTGAGTTCAATTGAGGCTTGACATGTGTAAAGGAGTAGATTTAAATGACATAGGGTAAGGGCTCATTTTGGGCTTGATTTGGCCAAACCATGGAAATGTGTTGGGTTCACCCTTTAAGGTGGCCTTAGTCTGATGGTGAATCAGTTCAGTCAACCAAGGGAAGGATGGTGAAGTCTCCATCAAACAATTGTTTAGGTTAATTTTAGATTAAAGTGAAACATGGATAGGGTTAATTACTTTTAAGGGGTGCTTAAAGGCTTCCCTCCTCTTGCCATAAATGATTTGATGACAAGTCTAAGATTCTCATGGCTTTCATGTGGCTTGTGCATGGCTCCAAGGCTTGCTCATGGCTTAGGAATGGCTTGACTTAGTTTTATAGAACTAGGTTTTAAAAATTTTGGCATTTAGGAATGATTTTGGCATGAGACTTAATTTAGAATCATTTTATCATGAATTAAAACCTTTGGGATGATATCAATTAAAGGGGTGATGAGAAGAATGTCACATAGGCTTTGGAATATATTTTGGGCTTTTTCAAATTTGGTAAAAAATGGGCTTTTAAATGTCTTATGGATGTGGGCTTTTTAGGTATCAAAATGAACTTTTGGATGAAAATTTTGTAAAATATTATACCAAATAATGTTGCAATTGGTTTAGGAATGTGTTAGGAATGATTTGGAACAAGTTTGGGGTAATTTGGAGTTGAATTAGGTTTAATTTGGGTCCTTTAGTAATAGGACCAAAGTAGGTCAAATTGGGCTAAATTGGGCTAAGGTTGGGATAATGTTGGTTTTGATGTAAAATTAATGTTGTAAAATGTCTATGGACGTGTAACAAAGAGTTTTCAATTTTGGTTGGGTCTTAATTTTAAGATTTGGGCCTATTTGGGTTCATGGTTGGTTTAGGTCAAATTGGGGATTTTTGGTTTGGGTTAGGCTTGAGTGAAGTTTGGGTTCAAAATTTGGGGCAAATCAACTTTGTTTTTTGTTTTTGGGGATGTTAGGAAGGTTTTAGAAAAGATTTGGGCCTAATTGGAGTTGAGTTGGGTTGGTTTGGGGCAAGTTTAGGTCATGGGCCAAAATTGGGCTTTAAACTTCAAATTAAGATTGGATCCACATGTTGATAAAATTGGGTTTGGATTTGGTTTAAATTGATATTGGGGATTTTTAATTGAAGTTTAGAATTGACTTGGATCAAAAATTGAGGTCAATTGTAGTGATTTGGTTGGACATTGGGTCCACTTTTGTTAAAAAAGGGCCAAATTGGGGGTTTCGGTAAAAGTGGGCTAAATTGACAAAATTGGCCTATGGTGTAGTTGAACAAAATAAAATTGAGAATATTTGGAATTTTCTAGGAATTTTTTGAAATTTTGGATTTTTGGGCTAAAAGGGTATTTTGGGTATTTGGAGGTTATTTGGAAGGTATTGGGGTATTTTAGTGGGTTTAAGAGGTGAGAATTGTTTCAAAAATTTTTTTTTAGGATTTTTGGGAATTTGGGGTAAATTTTGGAAAATTTTAGAGAGTTTTGGGGTTGTAGGGGCAATTTGGGCAATTTGGGGTTGGTTTGGTGGGTTTAGGGTCCCGAGGGTCAAAAAATTGAAATCTGGGAAAAATGAAGTTTGATTAGGTGTGAGTGAAATGATACCATTTGGTTGAGCCATTAGGCCATATTAAGCTCACAAGAGCCATGAGAGGACTCATTTTAGGAACTCAATATGTTGTTCCTAACCCTCTTAGCTAGGGGCTTAGGGGTTAAGGTCCATTCATATGAATCATAAATCAGGGAGTTGAGTTTGGTGAAAGAAGTTTTAGGGTTTAGAATGTGTGTGAGAGTGTGGTGTGTGCAAGCTTACGCTCACCAAGACCAGACCACCCAGGGTAATCCTAAGGCCAAAGAGTCCTATAGGAACTCATCCTTTAAACCTCCACATTTGATCTTAACCCTCCAAGTGGCCTGGGGGTTTACAATCAAAATTGTGGGGTTTGAAGGGATCTAAGAAGTGTTTGAATTTCTAAGTGGTGGGTTCCCATTTCTAGTCCTCTAGGATAGTCAAAGAGAAAACCTATGGCTAGATCCTAAGATCTAAGGAGAGAGAGATCAGACCTCACCAAAAATGAGGTCAACATACTCCTACGCTCAACTCTGGCTCCCACATGAATCTCATAAGTTTGTATAATAGTCTTTGTAATAGGTCTCAATGGTATAGCCACTTCCTCAGAATTACTGAACTCTACTCCCGACTGAACACATAGGGCATGAACTAAAGCAGGATGTAATAATCCTCCAGTGGTCTCACCTCTAAAAATTGACTGAATATTCTTGTAAATAATAGTTCCAATATCAATCTTTTTCATCTTCTTGTATACAGTAGCTTAGAATCGCTCTATCTATAGTACCTTCACTGTGGTGATAAGATGGTAATAATCTTGCAGAAATGAAATAATGCCAGACTTTTGAAGCAACATTCAAAATGGAGGCGGGGAAATTTATCAATTTTTTTACTTACTTTCCATTCTCCTCGCCCGTCAGTAAGAAAAATAATAACTTCTCTCACATTCTCCCTTCCAGAGTCAAAGTTTTCGTACTCACATACGAATAGTTCCCGGGTATGATAGATAGCATTGATGCGTTAAGGAGTAAACTCAACCATCTTTCCTCTAACAGGCACATACTCAGTCTCAATTCAGGGTATGTTAGAATAAAATTCTCGAACAACTCCCATAACAAAGATTCGCAGTGAAATAACAAAATCTTTTCCAGTTTTGCTCTGCAATTAATTGTTCTACAAATTTGCCAGGATTATCAAAAGCGCGATCCTGGATACACTTCATATTGTGAAGGATAGTGTTATAGCGAAATTGGGCTTTGATATTGACGAATCTCTCCTCATCAAAATCCAATTTCCTCTTCCCCCTTGGAGCCATGTGAATTTTTAAAATTTGTAAAAAAAAATTCCAATAAATCCAAAATTCACAATGTATCAACTCCAAAATCTATCTTAAATAAGTAAGAGCAAATTTTCATCATGGAAATCTCAAAATCTCTCCAAAACTCCAAAAATTCCACAATAAGCAATGTGAGAGATTTCTATGGTGAAAATCCAAAAAATTTAACTTAAAGTGAAGCTCTTACCAAGAGAAGTGCAAATCCGGTGTCGAATAACCTTGAAAACTTCTTAAATCCAAGATTTAACAAACCCTAGATCTTCAAAATTGTTAAAATAGAGGAAGATGAAGGAAATGGAAAAATTTGCGGGACTCAGTGCAAGAATCGCAAAATCGAGGGTTTAAAACCTATTTCTGGGTTCGAGTGCTGGCGGCGCTTAATAGGGTGCCGACGGCGCTCTATTTAAAATAATGGCCAAACTCTCTGGATTTGGGCGCCGGCAGCGCAAGTCCAAAATATTTTTTGGGTCTGAACTTTTTTTCGTAATTTCGATCGTTTCGACGTCCACAATGATGTTTAACACTTCAATAAGCATTTACATCATCCCATTAGCAATAATTAACAAATTTTTCACACAAACAACACACAACAATCTTATATATATATAAAATCCAAGTTACATCAAACACACCAAATAAGTTCATTCAAACCAACTATTCTTAGATATTTAGTGCAGCAAGTACTCTATGATAGGCAAGCACTATATTCTAAGCACACAATGAAAGCAAGCACATCCAAATCCAAGTTCTAAGCAAAGCAAATACTACACAAACCAAACATAACTATGCAAAGCAAACTAAACGCACAACATACATAAGTAGAATCCATCAAATTACTCCATCTCACTTTCAGAACTATCCTCTCCTCTAATGTCTCCAATTGATTACTGATGCACAAACAAGTTATAGAAGGGACGAAATGGAAATTTTTCAGATGATTCCTCAGCAATGACCGCGTTCTTCATCATCAGATTGATCAATCCCATTTCAATTTGACCAGTGTGATCGAACTGCTCTTTCATTCTCCAATCTATATGATCGAATAAATCAGAAATGTTATTGATCACGTTCATAACGTTTTGTACCTCTTTCTCCAATTGCTTGATCCTCTGTAAGATAATTTGGGAACCTTCCGGAAAGTAGGGTTTAATCGGCTGTGAAGTCTGCATCGGTTGATCAGTAAGTAGATTCATGTCATCCTCATGTCCAACTGTCTGGTAGTCGTAGAGATTGGTTGGATCAATAGGTCTCCATGGAAGAATAACATTTTCCAAACTTTCATATGGAACCTGTGACTTACTACATAACAGGAATATGATGGACGGGTGTCCAAGCCCATATTTAGATCCATGCACAATTTGTCCAAGTGTTGATTTCACAATAAGATTACCAATTTCAACCGGCCTTCCAGTTTGAATGCAGAAATTCAAAATGATGCTTTCCTTGGTTACCTTGCCTATCTTCAATGTCGGCAGAAATTTTGTCGAAATGAAGTAATGCCACTGCTTCGATACTGGATTGAGAGATGCAAATGAGAAACTAATATATCCATTCTCCCTGACTTCCCATTACACATTCTCATCCGTCAAATATCGATACACATCATTCATATTATCCTTTGTGGAATTGAAATTAGAGTAATGGAAAATAGGAACGTTTTCAATCATGAAGAGATCGTTGATTCGTGTAGAAGTGAATTGCACAAATCTATTCAAACCCTTGGTTGATCCCGTGAAGATTCGCATAGAATTCTTTCCCGACAGGAACAACAATGACGGTGGTAGTGAAACAAAGCACTTCCCAATGTCTATCCATAATAATTTCTTCAGTTCTAGTTGTAGGATTATCCATACCTCGATTTATGAAGCCCATTTCCTTGATAATCTGACTTTTCATCATCACTTTGTTGAACAAACGCTGTACTTCGAAACTCATGAACTTCCTTCTATTGTAAATGCAAGATCGAGAGGTTTCAATGGCATAGGAATCCATAGGAATCAATTTGGTATTGGTGGTTTTTGTTTTTTTGGAGTTTAGAAGTCAAAAATAGAGTTTGGGGAGTTATAAGGACAAAAATCCCACCAAAAATTGCCAAAACTCATGTTTTGAAACTTAAAAACTGTCAAGCAGAATTTGGGCACGACGGCGCTTGATAGGGCACCGGCGGCACTCGATAGGGCACTAGCGGCGCTCAAACATAAAAGTTCAGTCAGGCAGAAACGATACGGCGCCGGCGGCATCCATTGTGGTACCGGCGGCGCCAGTGGTCAGAAACTTTCACCGAACTTCGTTTGATCCAAAATATTCCAATATCTCGATTCGATCCATCATTTATCAACTTTTTAAGTATTTAGGAGTAATTAGGATTCAGAAACAACTATCTAAAAAGCATAACTACAACAAATAAGCAAACACACAATAAAGATACATATGGGTTGCCTCTCATAAAGCACTTGGTTTAACGTCGTCAGCGTGACAAACCATTCAGTTAATCGAGATGACTCAGCATTAAAACCACTTTGAAATCAGGTTGTAACCCGTCAAAGTAAGGCTTTAATCGATGCCCATTAACCTTGAAAATCTTTCTAGTATTAGGATCTTTAATATCAACAGCTCCAAAAGAATGAACTTTTACAACTATAAAAGGTTCTAACCATTTAGACTTGAGCTTTCCAGGAAATAACTTCAATTTTGTGTTGTATAATAAAACTTTTTGTCCAAATTCCATGTTCTTTTTGAATATCTTCCGATCATGCCATAATTTCATTTTCTCTTTATAAATTCTATCATTGTGATAAGATGCATTTCTAATCTCTTCCAATTCATTTAATTGCATAAATCTTTTCTCTCCAACATTTTTAAAATTAAAATTTAACTCTTTTATCACCCAATATGATTTATGCTCCAATTCAAGTGATAAATGGAAAGTCTTACCAAACACTAGTCTATAACGAGACATTCCAATAGGGGTTTTAAAAGCGGTTCTATAAGCCCATAAAGCAGAATCTAATCGAGCAGACCAATCTAATTTATGATTATCCACAATTTTCTCCAAAATTCTTTTAATTTCACCATTAGATGCTTCTGCTAAACCACTAGTATGGGGATGATAAGCAATAGAGATTCTATGAATAATTTTATACTTCTCACTTAATCTCTTAATTTGATTATTCTTGAAATGGGATCCAGCATCAGTTATGATCACTCGGCATTCCATATCTTGTAAATATATTTTTCTTTAAAAATTTTGAAACACTCTGAGCATCACATCTTCGTAAAGTAACAACTTCAATCCATTTCGAGACATAATCAACAAAGAACCAATATATATAGATTTCCAAATGAAGGAGTAAATGGTCCCATGAAATCTAATCCCTATACATAAAAAATTTCAACTTCCAAATTATAATTTAGAGGCATTTCATTTCTTCTAGATATATTACCTACTCTCTGACATCGATCACATGATTTAATATATCTATAAACATCTCTAAATAGAGTAGGCCAATAAAATCCAGATTGTAAAATCTTAAAAGTAATTTTATCAACACCAAAATGACCTCCAAATTCAGAATCATGACATTATTGAATAATCAAATTTGTTTCTTCTTGTGGCATACATTTCCTAATAATCAAATCCTTACACTGTTTATATAGATAGGGCTCATCACAAAAATAATATTTTGCATCATATTTAAACTTTTTTTGTTGTTGCCTTGTAAAATCAGGTGGTACAATATTACTTACAGTATAATTCACAATATCAGCATTCCAAGGCAAATTTCTTTCCATAATAGTATAAAGTTGCTCGTCAGGGAAAATTTCTATAACTTCTTTTTCAAATTCAGATAATTTATCATTTTCTATTCTGGACAAATGATCAGCTATTTAGTTATCAGTTCCCTTCCTATCAACTATCATAAAATCAATTTCTTGCAGAAGAAGTATCCATCTAATGAGTCTAGGTTTTGCATCCTTTTTTGCATTAAATATTTGATAGCCGAATGGTCTGTATGTACAATACTTTTAGTTCCAATTAAATAAGGTCCAAATTTTTTAAAAGCAAATACTATAGCTAATAATTCTCTTTCTGTTGTGGTATAATTAATTTGAGGCTCATTAAGAGTTTTACTAGCATAGTAAATAACTTTGAAAACTTTATCATACCTTTGCCCCAATGCTACTCCGATTGCATAATCACTAGCATCACACATAAGTTCAAATGGTTTCACCCAATCGGGTGAAACAATTATAGGTGCACTGATTAACTTCTCTTTTAATAATTTGAAAGCTCCTAAGCATTCATCATTAAAATCAATCTTTCTATCATTTTCTAAAAGTTGGAATAAAGGTTTAGTAATTTTAGAAAAAAATTTAATGTATCGCTTGTAAAATTCAGCGTGTCCTAAGAAACTCCTCACCTCTCTCACATTGGTGGGTGGAGGTAATCTCTCAATCACTCTAATTTTAGCAGGATCGATCTCCATACCATGTTCAGAAATTTTATGCCCAAGCGCAATTCCTCCTGCAACCATAAATTGATATTTCTCCCAATTCAGAACTAGATTTGTTTTCTCACAAAGCTCCAAAACTTTTGCTAAGTTTTCCAAATAAATTTCAAATGAAGTCCCGAATACTGAGAAATCATCCATAAAAACTTCTATTCCATTATCTATCATACTACTGAAGATAGACATCATACATTATTGAAATGTTGTAGGTGCATTACACAGTCCAAAAGGCATTCTTCGAAAAGCAAAGGTTCCATAAGGGCTAGTAAATGTTGTCTTTTCTTGATCCTCAGGAGCAATAGGTATTTTGTGGTAACTAGTATATCCATCCAAAAAAAATTAGTGCTTTTGTCCAACAAGTTTATCTAGCATTTGTCGAGAAAAGATAGAGGAAAGTGATCTTTTCTGGTGGCGACATTTAATTCCTGATAGTCAATACAAATTCGCCATCCATTAATTTGTCTTGTGGTTATAATTTCATTACTTTCATTCACTTAAACAGTCACTCCTCCCTTTTTCGGTACACAATGTATTGGACTTACCCAAGCACTATCCGAAAAAGGATAAATAATTCCAGCATCAAACCATTTTAAAATCTCTTTCTTAACTACTTCTTTCATTATAGGATTCAATCTCCTTTGCGGATCAACTCTCAGTTTATGTTCTTCATCTAATAAAATTTTTTGCATAAAAATCGAAGGACTAACTCCTTTAATATCTGTCAAAGTCCATCCAAAAGCTTTCTTGTATTTTTTTAAAGTTTCCAACAGTCTCTGTTCTTGATAATCATTTAACTCCGAAGATACTATAACAGGCCAAGTAGATGATTCTCTTAAAAACATATACTTTAAATGATTAGGGAGAACTTTCACCTCAAGTTTAGAAGGTTTTATGATAGATGGAATTAAGCTTTTATTTCCACCTTCCATAGTGTCTAAAATTTTGAATCTCTCTTGAACATACTCCAAACCTTCATTCTTCTCATTGTCTGAATTTTCATCATCTTTAATTTCTTCTTCAAATATATTTTTATATTTATCTTCTTATTCAAATATATTTTTGAAATGATCATTTCTCAAATAATCACATACCTCCATCCTAAAACATTCATTATCTTTTTCCATTGAGGGATACTTCATAGATTTTAGAATATTAAAGGTCACCTATTGATCATTAACTCTCATAGTTAATTCTCCTTTTTGAACATCAATTACTGCCCTTCCAGTAACAAGGAATGGTCTTCTCAAAATGATTAGAATTTCTTTATCTTCCTCCATATCAAGTACAATAAAATCCACAGGAAAGATAAATTTATCCACTTTTACTAACACATCTTCCACCACTCCTTTAGGGTAAGTAACGGAACGATCGGGCAACTGAAGATTCACAGATGTAGGAGAAATTTCTCCTATTCCCAACCTTTTGAAAGTTGATAAAGACAAGATTAATACTAGCTCCCAGATCACATAAAGCCATTCCAAAAAAAATTTCACCTATAACATACGGAATAGTGAAACTACTAGGATCTTTAAGTTTTTCAGGAAGCTTCTTCTGAATTATTGCAATACACTCTCCGCTAAGTGTAACAGTTTTATGATCTGTAAACTTTCTTTTCTTTCTCAAAATATCTTTCATAAACTTGGCATAGACAGCCATCTGTTCTAATGCTTCAACAAAAGGAATATTAATCGTTAATTTCTTAAGGATTTCCAAAAATTTTCCAAATATGTTATCCCTATTTTGTTTCTTTAATCTTTGAGGAAATGGAGGTGGTGGTTTTTCAACAGTTATCTTCATTGGCTCAAGAGGATAATCCAAGTCTGGATAAATCTTGTTTGAACCTTTTTCAATCTCCACTATCTCCTTTTCTATTTCAACTTCTTTTTGCACTTTAGTTTCCAATTCTTTTCCACTCCTTAATTGAATAGCCTTAAGTTGTTCCTTGTTTTGATCTTTTGGATTGATCTCCACATTGCATGGTAGTGTTCTAGAAGGTCTATTATTAAGTGTAGTGAAAATATGTCTTAATTGATTTTCAATATTTTTCATAACAACACCTTGAGCTTGTAATTGATTTCCCATATTCAGAATCATTTCTTCAGTAGAAAACTTCTTATCCTTAAATTGTGGGTTAGTATTGAATCCAGGCGAATAAGATGGTCTAAAATTAGTATTTCCTTGATTTTTTGAATTTACAATTAGATTTATATAATTGTTAGCCCAGTGCGGGTTAACATTTGCATTACCATTATTCCAATTAAAATTTGGGTGATTCCTACAACCAGGATTATAATAATTCGAATAAGGATTGTTAGGTCTATTAATATAATTTAAAGTCTCATACGGCGTTTGAGATTCAGTTATCTGTCCAAATGATTTTTCCTCCAACACTTGAGGTGGTTGAGAATAATTCATTCCATATTGATCTATTTTTTTAGAAAGGGCTGTAATTTGAGAAACTACCATAGTCATCATATCTGAATCATGAACACTAGCTACTCTCTTAGGATTTACTTGTTCAGAGGGCCATTGAAAATTATTAGTAGCCATTTCTTCAAATAATGCGTATGCTTCATCAAAAGATTTTGACATTAATGATCCACCAGCAGCAGCAGCTATAATAGATCTCAATGATCCCACTAATCCATTATAAAATGTTTGAATTATTAACTAATCTGGTAAAGCATGATGTCGACACTTCCTAAAAAGATCTTTAAATCTCTCCCAAGCTTCATATATTGACTCTCCTTCAAACTGACAAAAAGTTGTAATATCATTTCTTAGCTTACCAATCTTTGATGGAGGGAAATATTTGATAGAATATTTTGAGATAATTCTCCCTATGTTCTAATATATCTAGATGCTCACGAGTTTAACCACGTCATAGCTTTATCCCTTAACAAGAAAGGAAAAAGTCTAATTCTGACAGCGTCACTAGACACTCCATCATATTTAATACTAGCACACAATTCTAAAAAACTAGCGAGATGTAAATTTGGATCCTCATTAGGTGTTCCAGCAAATTGATTATTTTCTACCATTTGGATAATAGCAGATTTACGTTCAAATGAATTAGCAGCAACATCAGGATTTTGAATAGTTATATGAATTTCATTGTTGTTGGGTGATGCGATGCGACTTTATATAAGCTTTAAAATATAAGAATTTGATACCACTTTTAGAATATTTAATTCCTGGTAAATGGCTTCAAAAAATTGATGCGCAAGGTTTACTTTTATAATTTTATATTGAAATTTTATTATTGTAAAAGTCACAATTTTAAACGCAAGTATACGTATCGTTCAAGTAATACAGTGCTCTAGTTGAGTCTTGGTTTTCGATCCCACAGGTATAGTGAATTTATAAAAAGTAAGAAATATAAGTAATATGTTGGAATTTTCAAAAGCAATTTATATATACTTATATATATATATATATATATATATATATATATATATATATATATATATATATATATATATATATTCAAATTTAATTTGCTAACAATTTTTACTAAAAGGAAGTAAGCAAGAAGCGTAAAAGTAAAGTAAATAGTAATTAAAATTTAATGCAAGCATACAAATGACTTTCTCTTTTGTCAACTAATCCAAGAATTATAGAGTAATTATCTTTAATAGGGAATTAAGATTATGGTATTGTGCCAAATAGAAGCATTCCTATTCTTTACCCTTTGGTCCAGGTGCAAAGAACATTGACTAATCTATAGATAGGCTCAAGATGTTTTATTAGTAGAATGGGTTAATCTAGGCTCACACTACTAGATGTCCAAGGGTGGCTATGGTCGGCCCAACCAGTGACCCGTTACCTTTCTATAAACCAAATTATTAGAATTTCGTCTGTCACTCTAAAAACTAATTAATTTTACGCTCAATTAATATTATCTTCTTATTTATTTGCACTTCACCTTAAATAATCTGCGTATAGCCTGCGATTACTTAAGGATTCATGTGATATCTACTAGTTAAGAATTTATCTCCGGATAGGTCTCAAAATTCTTCAACAGGTTCTAACAAATTAAATGGCCAATTTTAAAAGTAAACTAAGATTAGGTATTAATATCATCACAATTTTTTAAAATATTTTATATTTAATTCTCCTAAAAAATTTAATTAATTTATAATCTTTTCATAGTTGAAAGGAGAAAGATAACTAACTACTCAGAACACATTGAAATAACATAACACAACATATTTATAAAACTTTGAACCAAAGTAGAAATAGTTATCTGAAGTTTTCCTTCAAGTGATCCGCTGACTCCTACTGACTCCAAAGTAATGATGAAAGACTCCAACAGCAATAACACACAATAAACACTCAAAATAAGCTCACTAGATACAAAATAAAGTGGCACCCTAAGTATGGAAGAGACTAAATAAAACTAGAGATGACAGAGAAGATGCTAAATGGTATGTGTACTAAGAGGGGGGTTTTTGTGTGATTTTCTCTGTAGAATGGGCTCATATTTATAGAGCTATGAATTTGACCTGGGGTTGCTTAAGGAACCTCTTTAAAATTCGTCAAAATTCAATTTATCCTCTAGAAGGTAACTGCCGCGCCTAGGCACCGGACTCCGTGACCAGGTCTTTCGCACCTATTCACTTTGGGTCGCACCTCTTCGCGATCCAGACCGTTTCCTTGTGTCAAATACATTGTATCACATGTCCAATATATTAGGAGTAACTTCCAGTCTTCTAGATGCTCCAATAACCACTTAACACCGTCAAAATAAATGCCCAAAGTCATCTAAAAAACATGACAACGTCTGTATCTAACGGGCGCTTAGGCGGCGGATTCTGGCGCCTAGGCGCCAGGCCAATAATTCCAAAATTTTGCTCCATAAGCTCCATTTTTGCTCCTTTTTGCTCCTTTTTCCTTCTTTTTCTTTCTTGGACTCTTTTTAAATCATCTACATCCAAAAACATAAAAATTCCTTTCATTAAAGCATAATAACCATAAGAATTGAATCATAAATAAGGCATAAAAATATGTATTTTTTAGGTAGATCAAATTCCCCCAAACTTAAATGTTACTTGTCCTCAAGTAACCCTTTTAATTACATAAAATATATAACATTTGGAATGAAGTTAAAATATTTAAGATTCCTTATAATTTTTGGTTTTATAAATGCTTTAGCAAATCATTAACCAAATTTCACTAATTAAGTTTAATTTCAAGAATTTAAGAATATTTAACTACCAAATCATAAGACTTCCAATTTTTTATTTATTTCAAGAATAATTGTAGTATATCATATCAAGGTCTCATAGAATATTTATAAGAAAAAGATTTTCAAGAAATATTTTTCTAGTAAAAATATATCTACATAGAAATTAAGTTAAAAAAATGTAATCAGTTTTCTTCTTATAAGATAATTCAAGTGAAGTCAATTTTTTATTAGGCATTTCCTCAAGCTTCTCCTCACTTTCTTTTCTTCCTTTTCTTTTTTTTTTCTTCTTTTTTTTATTTTTTTTAAAAGTGAGGATTACTATTTTTGGATAGCCTGTTAATGATTTTGAACTTCACTATCTTAACTTATTTTCAAAAACTTAACATTCTTACTTAATGAATATGACATTAATAATTTATTATTTTTCAAAACTTATTTCAATCTTTTTTAATCTTGATTCCTTAGTATTTTAAAAATACAATTCTCTTTACTATAAATAGAAAATTTTTTATCTTATTATTCTTTAAGCTAAATAATTCTATTCTTAAAATCAACCAAAACTTTTGAAGTTTTAGTTAAGTTTACTAAATTATTTTTAAATTAAAAAATTTAGGTAATCTTAAATAGATTTTTCATTCCTTATGTTATGTTAATATATTTTTAAAGAAAATATTAGTTCTTTAAGGACAAATTATATTTAAAGTTGATACATGTTTTCCCTTCCCCCATACTTCAGCTTTAGTATAAATATGAATCATGAAATTTTCTAAAGCATGAGAGAAAGAAATAAACATGAATTAATCTAAGTACAATAATGTTGTAGTGAGGAAAAACTAACTTCTACTTCTACACATGCTTTAATATGAATATAACAGAAATGATTAAGCATATATAAAAAAGTTTTGCAGAGAAGGTGTTAATTTCTAAAAAAAATCTTTTTTTTATTTTATTCTTGAACATGCAAATTTACTAACTATTCATGAAAACTAAACAGTAGGCTGAAACAGAAATAAACTTTTATAGAAATTCATTCGCATTTCAATCTTAAAAACTCATCAGATAATCTAAAAACAGTTTTAACATAAAAAGTTCACATAAACACTAACAAATAACATCACAATAAACATCACAAGAAATAAGAAAACAGACTAAAAACAGAATAAAAAATCTCTAGAGATAAGTCAAGCTACTAATCACTATCTGTAGCTTCTTCATCGTCATCACCAAAAGAAAACTCAATATCCTTTGGATCAACATATGGTGAAAATCTGGGACTATTAGGGAATTGAACATCGTACTCACCCTTCGGAAATCTCACTAAAGACTCTGAATACTCAGCATCGTAATCACTCTTTATTTGTGTATACTTAGAAAGATGATCAATTTTCTTATCCATTGTATCTACTCTATAGTGAGTTAAGAATAACTCATGCTGCTGCTCTACAAACTAATCATGCATGGTTTCCTAAAAAGTTGATGATGGCTCAGCAGAAGTAAGTGGTCGAGAAGTAGAAGCTCTACCTGAAGTAGGTAATGAACCAGAAGGTGCAGTAGAACTCTTACCTCGCATTCGATCATAAATGCTGACGCTTTCTCTTCCTATAGGCTTTGTCGACTTGAGCTTTTCCTCATAAAGCTCAGCAACTACTCCAGCACTTTAACATAGAGAATAGATCAGAGATGGAAAACCAAGTCCAATAGAAGTGCTAGAACGAGCAGTAGCCTCTATAGAATCATAAATAATGCTCCCTACATCAATAGACTTTCTTTCTTGAATGCAGTAGTTGAGAATAGCTCTATCTTTGGTAACTTCACTCAGATGATTGGATGGAAGTAGACGAGCAGAAATAAAGTAGTTCCATGCCATTGAAACACCATTAAGCTTAGAAGGTGAAAAATTTACTCTTTTTCTGTTCCGAATCTTCCAGGCTCTAGTACTATTAGTCAGGTAAGCAATGATCATATCCAAATCTCCCTCAGATGGAGATAATCCTGAGTAACAACACTCTATGTTTGGCGGCAGGCCATATAAAATATTGATTCGTTCAGAAGTGAATCCTACTCCAACTCCTCGAATGAAAATCTCGTATTCTTCCGCATCCACGAAATTAGCATAAAACTCTCTAACAACCGGGATAACAACAACAACAGTGAAATAGCAGAATCATTGCCAGTTGAGCGCAAAGATTATCTCCACAATTCTTCCTCCAAGATTATAAAAACTTTGCTCGGAGATAAATTTATGAGTCGTAGCAAAATCATTGTATAGAAGTGTGCAACAGCAGTGACAAACTTGCTACGATCAAAACTTTCTCGTTCCTTTCCTCACTTAGATTTGGATGCCATCTAAACGTGAAAATAAAAATGCGAAATAAATTCAACGGATCTAGGAAAATAAACTAATTTAAGCTTTTTAAACTTGAAAAAGCTTAAAAAATCAAATTTTTTCTCAAAATTTTGGTTTTTCATAGTGAGAGCAAAATACATGGTGAAAATCAAAAGTAATGAGTTTAGAATGTAGATTTGACCTCGAGATGAAGAAATCGGGTGATTTCAAGCTCAAAAACTTGAAAATTCTGCTATAAATGGGATATCTAGGTGGTATTTTCATGAAAAATAGTGGAGAAGGAAGCTTAGGCTTCAAAAATGGTGTGGGGTTTAAGAAGATGAGTTTTCGGGTTCAGGCTGAAATGGCGCCAAGGTGCCGAATTCTGGGGCCTAGGCGCTAGACTTTCCTTTCCAAAAATTTGATTTAAATTAAATATTTTCCACCAAATCTTTTCAAAATTTACTCCTAATTACTCTTATGAGAGTATTACTCCATTTTATATACTCCAAATATTTTCACAATAAAATTAAAATGATAGTATAGATCCACAAAAAAATGTATCCAAATTCTTCAATTCCAAGTCCTAACATCCATTCCAAATTCAATAACTTTAAGTACAAGACTGTATCATGGTTCATTGTTTATAAATAACATAAACAACAACATATTCAAAGCAAACACTCAAATCCAAAAACACACATTGAACAGTTAAGAAAACACACAAATTTGATATTCAACATACTAACACAAGACTCGATCACACCTAAAACACACAGGATCTATTTAACGCCGATCTTCAATAACCATCTCTTTCACAATGATGTTTGCTCAGATTGAAGGGATAGAAAACCAATGCCCTTGGAAAATCCAAAGTCGTCTTTTCATCGATCCACTTGTTCTTCACGTACATTTCTACTTGAGCGTCATGATAGGCAGCCATATGATCAGATTGAAGTTTGGTTTGCCATTCCAAGTGTTCGTATTGGTGACACATGTCATGGAGACAATTACCAATACTTTGAAGTTCCGCTTCAATCTTATCCATTCGACTAAAAATTTTCTCTAAACTAACAGCAATAAAACCATTAAAGTAAGGCCGAGGATCTTTAGGAGATTTGTCACGTACCTCATTTCCATGATTTCCTCTATCAATTTCCTCCAAATCCTTTCTAACTCTTCCAAAATGGATTGCTCTGGTCGAAATTAGTGTTTCTATGGGATTGGGGACGAAAATTAGGCTATATATAAAGAGATTTCGTGTGAAAAACTGAAGAATTTCGGTTTTTCCATGATTTGTAACCACGGTGTTTAGGCGCCGGACGCCTAGGCGACAGATCATCGATACGCAGGCCACTCTGGCGTTTAGGCACCAACTTTTGGTGCCTAGGCGCCGGAACCTCGATCGACTCTGATTCGCTTATCGTCAAATTTGCAAAGTTTCGGTCGTAAAAATAGGTCTAATAAACGAGTATGATCAACACACAAACACAATTACGAAAAATTCAAATCACAAACAATCACAAATGAAGGTTAACTTGATCTTCTTTTTACTCACATTTGACATGGAGTGGTCCAAGTCCAATTTCTATATACTTCAAGAAAATGTTTTGCTTAATCCAATACAGACTCGTTAGCCTCTATTTCCAGAAGTTATATATAAATTTAGTCAAGACCAAGGCATAACCTTATAGAAATAATTTAACTCAAACTAGTAAATATGGGTTGCCTCCCATAAAGCGTTTAGTTTAACGTCGTCAGCCCGACCTAATTAATTGAATTAATCGGGTAGACTCAGCTCATAAGCCTCCTTGTAATTTAATTTCATGTCTCCCACATAAGGCTTCAGTTTTAATCCGTTAACTTTAATTACTATTCCAGTTTTGGGATCTTTAATATCCACAGCTCCATAAGGGTATACTTTCTCAATTATAAATGGTCCCATCCATTTAGATTTTAATTTTCCAGGGAAAAGTTTTAAACGAGTATTAAATAATAATACTTCTTGTCCAGGCTCAAATATTTTCCTTGAAATCATTTTGTCATGCAATTTCTTCATTCTTTCCTTATAAATTCTTGCATTTTCATAAGACTCATTTCTTATCTCTTCCATTTCATTCAATTGTAGTAATCGTTTTTCTCATGCAGTATTCAAATTATAATTGAACTCCTTTATCATCCAATAAGCTTTATGCTCAAGTTCAACAAGTAAGTGACAATGTTTACCATAAATTAACGATAAGGTGAAATTTTGATAGGTGTCTTATAAGCTGTTCTATAAGCCTATAATGGAGAATCAAGTCTATCAACCTAGTCAGTTCTTTTAGGATTAACAGTCTTTTCCATTATTCTCTTAATTTCTCTATTTAACACTTCAGTCATTCTACTTGTTTGAGGATGATAAGCAGTTGCAATTCTATGTTAAATTCTGAACTTTTCCAGTAATGATAGAATTCTTATATTTCTGAAATGACATCCCCCATCTGTGATAATTATCCTCGGCATTTCAAATCTTGTAAAAATCATTTTCTTTAAAAATTTCAAAACACATTTGGAATCACAGTTAGGTAAAGCTACAGCTTCGATCCACTTTGAAACATAATCAACTGCTAATAAAATATAAATCTTTCCAGATGAAGGTACGAAAGGTCCCACAAAGTCTAAACCCCATACATAAAAAATTTCGATTTCTAATATAAAGTTTAGGGACATTTCATCTTTTCTGGATATATTTCCCATTCTTTGACATTAATCACAAGTTTTCACATAATGTCCAACATCTTTAAATAACGTAGGCCAATAAAATCTAGAATTTAAAATTTTAAACGTAGTTTTATCCATTCCAAAGTAGCCTCCAAATTCAAAATCGTGACATTTCTGAATAATAGCAAAAGTTTCTTCATAAGGTACACATCTTCGAATCATAGAATCTCTTCCTAATTTAAATAAATGAGGATCTTCTCAAATATATGATTTACAATCATTCTTGAATTCCTTAATGTATTTACTATTCATCCCATATGGTAAAGTATTGCTAACTAAGTAGTTAACTATATCTGCATACCAAGACATTTGTAATCCTTGAATGACATATAATTGCTCATCCGGGAATTTCTCATTTTTATTTTCTTCATAAATCATCTCATTGTTATTTTGGATTCTTGATAAATGATCAGCATTTGGTTGTCAGTCCCTTTTCTGTTCACAATTTTAAAATCAAATTCTTGTAAAAGTAAAAGCCATCTAATCAATATAAGTTTGGCATCCTTTTTAGATATTAAATACTTAATGGCAGAATGATCAGTGTGCACAATACATTTTGTTCCAAGAAGATATGGTCTAAATTTATCAAAGGCATATACTATTGTCAAATGCTCTTTTTCAGTAGTAGTGTTATTTATCTGATTTTCATTAAGAGTTTTGCTAGCATAGTATATCACTTTGAAAATCTTCTCATATTTTTGTCATAATATAGGTCTGATTTAATAATCACTTGCATCACACTTTAATTCAGAAGGTTTATTCCAATCAGGTGCAACAATGACAGGTGCAGTGATTAATTTTTCTTTCGGAATATTGAACGCATTTAGACAATCTTCATTAAATTCAAATTTAGCTTCTTTTCTAATAAATGGCAAAGAGGTTTAGCGATTTTAGAAAAATCTTTTATATATCTCCTATAAAATCCAGCAAGACCTAGAAAACTTCTTACATCAGTAACGGTAGTAGGTGGTTGCAGCTCAGCAATTATTTTTACTTTTTCTTGATCAACTTCCATTCCTATTTGTGAAACTTTATGTCCAAGTACAATTCCTTCTGTGACCATAAATTGACATTTTTACAGTTTAGAACTAAATTTGTTTCTTCACATCTCTTCAAAATTTTTGTTATATTTTCCAAGAAAGATTCAAAAGAAGTTCCAAAAATTGAAAAATCTTCCATAAATACTTCAATTCCTTTATCTATCAAATCACAGAATATTGACATCATACACCTTTGAAAAGTTGCAGGTGCATTCATAAACCAAAAGGCATTCTTCTAAAGGTAAATGTTCTATAAGGACGTGTAATTGTTGTCTTTTCTTGATCCTCAAAAGCAACGGTTAATTGATGATAACTAGAATATCCATCCAGAAAACAGAAATATGAGTGTCCAGCAAGTTTATCCAGCATTTGATCCAAGAAAGTAAAGGCAAATGATCCTTTCTAGTTGCGTTGTTTAATTTTTGATAGTCAATGCAAATTCACCATCCAGTAACTTGTCTTGTTGGGATTAATTCATTTTTTCATTAACAATGACAGTTACTCCTCCTTTCTTCGAAACACAATGAATAGAACTTACCCATTGGCTATCCGAAATAGGATAAATAATTGCAGCATCTAACCATTTCAAAATCTTTTTCTTGACAACCTCTTTCATAATTAGATTTAATCTTCTTTGAGGTTTAATAGTGGGTTTACAATTTTCTTCCATTAAAATTCTATTCATACAGATTGAAGGGCTTATTCCTTTTATATTTGCAATAGTCCAACCAAAAACTTTCTTATTATTCTTCAGAACTCCTATTAATTTTTCTTCTTGATCTTTGCTTAATTCTGAAGATATAATTACATGTAAAGTTAATGAATCTCCAAGAAATGCATACTTTAAATGTGCAGGTAACATTTTTAATTCCAGTTCAGGGGTTTTTTCAATTGAGGGTATGTGTATATCATTTTTAGTTGTGTCTAAAATTTCCCAATTTTCATGAATATAATGAGTTTCTTCAAATAAATTTTCTTCATTTAATGACTCATTATATAACGTAGATTCTTTATCTTTATCATCAGAAATGACCTTAAATTTTTCTTGATAATGCTTTTCAATTAAATAATAAAAAATATCCATCTGATAGCATTTTTCTTTATCAGGATACCTCATTGATTTCAGAACATTAAATGTGATCTCTTGATCATTAACTCTCATCATTAATTCTCCTTTTTGCACATCAATCATAGCTCGACCGGTAGCTAGAAAAGGTCTCCCTAAAATGATAAGTATTTCTTTATCTTCTTCCATGTCTAGAACAATGAAATCCACAGGGAAAATAAATTTATCTACTTTAATAAGAACATCCTCTATAACTCCTTTAGGATAAGTGATCGATCGATCAACTAACTGAAGAGTTACAGTGGTCGGAGAAATCTCTCCTAAATCTAACCTTCGAAAGATTGAAAATGACATGAGATTAATACTAGCTCCTACATCACATAAGGCTTTTCCACAGAATTTTTCTCCAATAGCACATGGTATAGTGAAACTTCCAGGATCTTTAAGTTTCTGAGGTAATTTCTTCTGAATTATTCTGCAACAGTTTCATAAGCTTCCAATTTTCTCTTCTTGCTTTAAATATCCTTCATAAATTTTGCATAGCTTGGCATTTGCTCCAATGCTTCAGCAAAAGGAATGTTGATGGTAAGTTTCTTAAAATTTTCGAAGAACTTAGAAAATTGATGGTCATTTCTGCTGTTTAAGTCTTTGAGGAAAAGGTTCTGGTGGCCTTTCAACTTCCACTTCAATAAGTACAATAGTCTGGTCTTTATTTGGAGAAAGGGCTTTAGGTTTTTCAATCTCTTCAACTTCTTTCTCTTTTTCAATCTCATTCCATGTTTTCTCTTTTAATTCCTTTCCACTTTTGAGTTGTACAACTTTTGCTTATTCATGTTCTTTTCCAGATCCTTTAGGATTAATTTTGACATTGCTTATCAATGTTCCTTGAGGTATGTAATTAATGAAATTAACAATTTGACCCATCTAATTCTCAAGATTACGAATAGCAGTGTTTTGAATTTGTAGCTGATTACTTAGTTGCAAGATCAGTTCTTCTATAGACAACTTTTTCTGCTGATTGTTATAACCAGGAGGATAAGTTGGTCTATAGTTTGAATTTCCTTGATTGTTCCAATTTGGATTAGCTTGATTTCCATTACTCTAATTAAAATTAGGATGATTTTTCCAACAAGGATTATAATAATTGGAATAAGCATTATTAGTTTTACTAGCAATAGCTTGCAAAGTTTTCATTATTTGAGAATCATCAGAATTTACAGAATTATCATTACTTACATGCAATATATTAATAGCAAAATTATCTAATTTCTTAGATATCTCAGCCACTTGTGAAGCTAAAATAGAAAATTCTTCATTATCATGAATACTGGCCATTCTTTTAAGATTAACCCTTTCAGAAGGCCATTGAAAATTGTTATTAGCCATTTCTTTAATTAAGGTGTAGGCTTCTTCAAATGTCTTAGCCATTAAAGAACCAACAACAGCAGCATCAATAATAGATCTAAGTGATCCAATAATTCCATTATAAAATGTTTGAATAATTAACCAATCTGGTAAAGCATGATGAGGACATTTTCTTAATAGTTCTTTAAATCTTTCCTACGCTTCATAAATTGTTTCTCCATCAAATTGCGTAAATGAAGTAATACCATTTCTCAATTTAGCAGTTTTAGAAGGAGAAAAATATTTAACAAGAAATTTTTGTGCCATATCTGCCCATGTTTTAATAGAACAAGTTGCTACTGAATTAAGCCACATTTTTGCTTTATCTTTTAAGGAAAAAAGGAAAAAGTCTAAGCCTAATAGCATTATCAGAATCATTATTATATTTAAAGGTAGCATAAAGTTCTAAAAAACTAGCAAGATGTAAATTTGGATCCTCATTAGGTTTCCTCCAAATTGATTGTTTGGAACCATTTGAATAATAGAAGGTTTAAGCTCAAAAGAATTAGCATCTACAACTAGAATTTGAATACTAACATGAAGTTCATCAGCTGTAGGGTTTGCATATTCCCTTAATGTTTTATAAATATTTTGTTCATTAATTTCGATTGGATATGATTATTATTATGTAAGTTAGCCATTTCTTATTACTTTGAAATTTGTTTTATTTTTTTAATTCTTTTAATTGTTCTTTCTAATTCAGAATCAAAAGGTAGTAATCCTTCAGATCCAGAACTACGCATAAAAATTTAAAATAATTTTGTTTTATTTTTTTTTAATTTATATTCTTTACTTTTTACTTTTTATAATATTTTGTTCTATTATATCCCCGGCAACGTTGCCAAAAACTTCATGTGATGTGACTTTATATAAACTTTAAAATACAAGAATTTGATACCACTTTTTAGAATATTTAATTCCTGGTAAATGGCTTCAAAAACTTGATGTGCGAGGTTTACTTTTATAATTTTATAATTAGATTTTATTATTCTAAAAGTCATAATTTTAAATGCAAGTATACGTATCGTTCAAGTAATACAGGGCTCTAATGGCGTCCTGGTTATCGATCTCGCAGGGATAGTGAATTTATAAAAAGTAAGAAATATAAGTAATATATTGGAATTTTCAAAAGCAATATATATATATATATATATATATATATATATATATATATATTATATTCAAATTTAATTTGCTAACAATTTTTACTAAAAGTAAGTAAGCAGTAAGCAGTAAAGTAAAGTAAACAGTAATTAAAATTTAATGCAAGTATAAAAATGACGTTCTCCTATTTAAACTAACCAAGAATTATAGAGTAATTATCTTTTGTAGGAAATTAAGATTATGGTATTGTGCCAAATAGAAGCATTGCTATTCTTTACCCTTTGGTCCAGGTGCAAAGAACATTGACTAATCTATAGATAGGCTCAAGATGTTTTATTAGTATGGGTTAATCTATGCTCACACTACTAAATGTCCAAGGGTAGCTATGGTCGGCCCTACCAGTGACCCGTTACCTTTCTATAAACCAAATTATTATAATTTAGTCTGTCACTCTAAAAACTAATTAATTTTAAGCCCAATAAAAATTATCTTCCTATTTATTTGTACTTCACCTTAAATAATCATTGTATAGCCTGCAATTACTTAAGGATTCATGTGATATCTACTAGTTAAGAATTTATCTCTGGATAGGTCTCAAAATTCTTCAACAAGTTTTAACAAATTAAATGACCAATTTTAAAAGTAAACTATGATCAGGTATTAATATGATCACAATGTTTTAAAATATTTTATATTTAATTCTCCTACAAAATTTAATTAATTTATAATCTTTTCATAGTTGAAAGGAGAAAGATAACTAACTACTCAGAACACAATGAAATAACTGATCCATGAAAAAATAACCCATTTTTATGCCTTGATTTTTATCAAATTTTTAAGGATATTATGCTTTAATGAAAGGTATTTTTGGGTTTTTGGATATAGGTGATGGAAAAATGTTCAAGAAGAAAAAAAAGTGAAAAAGGAGCAAAAAGGAGCAAAAATGGAGCCAAAATGCAAAATTGTCAAAATTATTGACGGGATCTGTCAAGATTTTTGACGACTTTTAGACGATTATTTTGACGGTGTTAGTGGTTATTGGACCTTCTATAAGACTGGTAGTTGTTCCTGGTTTATAGGACATGTGATACAATGTATTTGGAAGCTTGAAAACAGTTTTAATCGCGAAGAGGTGCGATCTAAAGTGAAAAGGTGCGAAGAACTAGAAGATTCATTGAATGTGGACACATTTTGAAGAGGTGCCTCAAGGCAACCTTTGAAGCCTATAAATAAGAGGGTACTCCTTCAGAGAAAAACACCCCCATACGCCCCCATACGTTCCCCTATCTAGAGCCCCATCTAGAGGGAGAATTAGAGAAATACTTTAGGGCCATTTTTATTAATTAGTGAGTTTATTTAGAGTGTGTATTGAGAGTTTAAAGAGTTGGTGCTTTTGAAGTTTATTTGCTTTGGAGTCAGAAGAATTCAGAGGTTCAGTAGGAGAAACACTTGAGATAAGTATTTGTAATTTTATTCAAAGTGATCTCTTTTCCTCCATCCGCAATATGGATGATCTTTGGGGTGTCTCTTTCTGATGCTGGGCCTGACTCTGGAGAGTGACTAAGGCAGCAGCCTTCTCTTCCATCCTCTTTGCCATCTGGGAAATCGTATCATCTCTTTCCCGAAGTTGTGCTCTCAACACTTCCGTTTCATCTTTTTCCGCAGCTGCCGGAGCACCTTGTGAAGCTGACGATTCTCGTGTCTCAACCATGTTGATCTCAGCATACTTCTCATCCATGAACACTGATGAGTCAATTTCATCTCCTAATTTTTCTTCTCTTTCCTTTACTAACCGTCGGATGTCGGTTCTTAACTTGTCCATGGCATCCTCTAGTGGCCCTTTTCGCACGGTCTCGTAGTTGTCTCGTGACGGTTGTTGAACTTCCTTCCCGGGAGTCCCCTTTATTGCAGTAGCACTTTCTTCTGATTCAAGTTTCCTAGCGAGACTTTTCTTCTCAGGACATTGTTTTGGTCTTAGGTGGCCGGTAGTAGGTCGCCACACCATCCTTCTTGCATCCGGAAGCCTAGGAACGGATGATCTGTTGGCTATATGTTGGAAGGTGGTATATTCCCTAATTTGTAGATCCGATACAACAACGGGTGGACTGGCTTTTATCTTCTTCTTTGGTTTCTCTGTGGCAGCAACAGGCTCTATTCACGGTCCAAGACGGGATTTACCTGGCACCCGTCCTATCCTTCATAAGATTTTCGATACAGGGCATCTTTCTTTCTTTGCCAATCTTTCTATAACAGCTTGCAGCCAAGCCAATGGAGTAGTCTTATCCCTTTTCCTCTTGTAATTATTGTAGTATGCAGGTCGGGGTAATACAGTGGCGATCTAAAGAACATCCTCTTCATCTGATGCGGTAGAGAGGGGGTGAAACCTGCTTCCTTCCAACAGAGGTATATACTCAGGCAGTTCTTCTCTTTCTTCAGGAATTTCTTCTAGAAAAGCAACTTTAGCAGCTCTAGCTTTCTTGGTGAGCTTCATGCTTCTATTTCTCCTTTGAGTCCGAGTTAGGGGTGCAACTCTTGAACTGGACCCAATCTCAAAAATAGATGGTATTGTAGCAAAGTCTGCACCCTCCACGGTGGCAGGCTCATCACAGACTTGGATTTCCTTCCCCTTCAGTTTGGCAGAAGTCGGGGTAGGTGCTGAGATGACTAGACCGGTGGGGGTAGAGACAACAGTCCTCCTACGAATAGTGGTACTCCTTTCAGCTGGAACCCTTTGCAGGGGAGGGAATTCTTGAGCCGACTTCAGGTTGAACTCAATCACGGGCTCTTCAGTTTCTGACACTTTGTCCATTAGTGTGAAGAGAGTGATGTCAGCGAACTTAACATCTGTGTTGCCAAATCCTTGTCCAAAATGGATGATTCCATTATCGGGCAGCTCATCCTTGTAAACGGCGATGTCCATTCCATTGGTGAAGGAGAAGATTAGCTTTGGGCCAGTCATTTTCTGCAGGGCAGATTCTGAATGTCAATCCCGAATTATACTTCTTTTCATCATAAAGTTTAGGTTGAAAAAGAAAGAGTCCGAACACATTTTCGTTTATCTTAGTGTAGTTGTGATTTATAAAAGAGATTGTTTGTTAGAAGGTTCGTTTGTTAGAAAAAAAACGATTAAAGGAAAAATGTTATAGAAAAAAAAGTAAAGGACACGATTTAGAATTGGAAAGGAAGAGAAAGTCTTATGTAAGACTTCTCGACTCGAAGGATTGCTCCTAAACTAACACCTATTGGGGGTCCACCCCACCTCAGAAAAGAGGTAAAAGGATCTCGGAACCTCTCTGTTTAGGGGTGTCTAAACAATGGCTCCTAAATCCGAGAGGAGTTGGCTATACTCGTTCAAGATATAAATGAACGGGGTATTCCAACGGAAGAATGATAGTTTTGGTCCACTAGGGATATGGACTCACCACCGATTTATGAAAGCAAAACCATCTAATCAAAAATGGAGAGAGGAACTATTCCCCAGCGGAGTCGCCAAAAATTGTCGGCATACTTTTAGGTTATGTGTTGTATTTTAAAAAGGTGGTCGCCTACAGAAGTTGTCGGCAAATTTTAGATTTTAAATTTAATTTAAATATATATATATATATATTATTTATAAAGTAACATTTGATTTTGAAAGTAATTTTAAGTTTGAAAATTTTAAGATATGAAAAATCAAACCGATCTCACATCCCAAATAGTTTATATAAACGAGCACCGCATCACAAACCGTATATCTATCCCGAATGATAGACACACTGTTTGATGATGGGGCTCGGTTAAATAAACTAGAAGATTTGTGACATCTGTTTGGTCTGCGAACCAATTTTATAAGCCGAAAAGTTCCCCTACTTAGTATAAATGAATTAAGCAGGGTTTATATTACTTAGGTTCCTAAAGTCCCTATAAGGGCAAGCCCCTATAGTTAATTACATCCTAAGTGTCCGAAGACACTTAAGAAAACTCTCGATAATGATCAGTGGTTTTACTCTAATGAATTTCAAAGTTTAAGGTTTTCAAAGGATTGAGTTTTGGAAATTTCAATAGAGAATGGATCAAATTTGGAAAAGTTAATTTCAGGAGTTCAAAGGAAGAAAAGTAGGAAAAGCTGAGGATCCAAGAGGAATCTTGGCAACTTTCCAAACTATCCTATTATTTGGCTTAGATTTGAGAATTTACTTAATATTTCAATCTTGCCAATTTTAATTAATTAGGACTTATATTTGTATGACATGATCATACAAATAGCCTTGAAGATATGAGGGTTTATGTCGTATCGAACGACTACCTCGGAGTCCTAAGACCGGTTAGGGCTTAATTTACATGACATGATCATGCAAATGCCTAACGGAGAATTGAGGATTTATGTTGCACTAGGCAAACTACCTCGAAGTCCTATGGCTTGGTTATTTAATTCTAAGGAAAGTTTCTGTTGAAGTAGACTCGAGTTTTGTCGATGACGATGGCCATGCTGCCCACTATGCTCCCAGCTCCTTGTTGTTGTAGAGGTTTGGTTTTAGAAGTCATAAATCAGGAGGTGAGAGAAGTGTTTTGGTTTAGAAATCTTAAAATCCAAGTGTTTTTAATGTTTTAATTAAAACAAATCTTAAATTTGGTTAAACAGAACTGATTAAGATCCCACGGTTCCGTCATCCCGACACCGTTATTTTCATCGAATACACTTAATCCAGATGAATTTGCTAAACTCAACTGAATGAGTTCCACACTTTCATTTAGACCGTGGGAAATCTCGTTAGCAACACGTGGGTTACATCCTCCGAGGTATTCCCGATCATTCAACGAGACAATTTAATTTAGTTATAATTGTAGTTTTGTTGTTCTATTTGTGATTAAATTTTGAGTTGTTTTATATTTTGGAATGTTGTGGCAATGAATTTTATCTTGCAATGACTTTTACTTTAGTTTTGGTTTCAGTTTAGGGACTATCCTAAAGGTTTTGGTTTTCATGCAACAGTTTGTTTTATTATGCAAGAAAAGTAAAGTACGGTGCATGTAAGTAAATTACAATAAAGTAAATTGCAATAAAATAAAGGCGTACCTGGAGGGTCTTCCTGTCATCCCAAGCTGCACTTAAAACACATGTTAAGACATTTAAATGCTTCAACAAGTACCTAGGTAAAGCTAAGGGAAAGGGTTTTGGTTGTCTACCAAATTCCTAATCCTATAACTAGTCATCTCCTATGACGTCTAGGTTCTTGTGTTTTGGTTTAAGAATGATTTTCTTCATCAAAGAACAATTGAGTTCAATTGTTCTTATAAACATCCCATCATATTGAGGAAGTGCTTAAGACGAGTCTTAAACATCTTTTCAATACCTCTAGGATTGTTTTAAGTTCAGGAGTTTAAGTTTTGTTCTCTCGCTCAGTGAGCTAGGACATTTGAATATCTTATAAGTGAAGTAGCACTTCACTTGATACCTTATTTAAGAGTTATAATAATAAGAGCTTTAAAAGTGCAAATAAACTTATTAAGTATTTTAATGATTTAAACTTAATGATTTAATTTTAATTTTGACTTAATTATAAAAATTAGTTTTAGTTTAGAATAATGTTCAAGTTATTTTAGATTTAACTCTTAATGATTTCATTTAGGTTTGTTGTTAAATAATTTTAATTTAATTTAATTCAATTTAATTTTAATCTAATTTTAATTTAATTTTGATTTTAATTTAATTTAATTTAATTTAATTTAATACTAATTTAATTTAATTTAATTTTACTTTTAATTTAATTTAATTTAATTTAATTTAATTTTAATTTAATTTTCATTTTATTTTAATTTAATTTAATTTTAATTTAATTTAATTTATTTTAATTTTAATTTAATTTAATTTAATTTAATTTTAATTTAATTTAATTTAATTTAATTTTAGTTTAATTTAATTTTAGTTTAATTTTAATTTGGATTATTATTTTAATTTTTTTTAAGTAAGAATTAAGTATTATTGAAGTGATTTATTTAGGGATTTTTAAATTAAAGAATAAATATCCTCTTAATAATATTCCTACTTTAATAATTCCAATTTCTATTATTCTTCCAAAATTTCAATTAATTAATTAATTAAAGTTTTACTTTAATTATATTTGAAATGATTAGTAGATTTCTACCCTCAATCATTTAAGTTTCAATCATCCAAAATCAGTTTAAAATCAAATATTTTACCCTCCCTTTTTTGATTAATCCTAAAATTTTAATTAATGGTTGAAATTTTTAATTACCCTTTTGCCCTTCAAGCTTAATAATTCTATAACTCACTAAATTAAGCTCAAATAAACTTAAAATTTTTATGCAACCTCACTCACATGTCAATTAAGACATTAGAGGAGAAAATGTGATTTTTCTGTATTTAATTTATTTATGTAATTATTTTTAATGGAAAATAGGGGTTTTCACGGAAATTTCAATAACATGACCAAGGAACTGTTTCTGTCCTTAAGAAAATTATGGGATGTTTCTATTAACCAGAGGACCATTTGGACCAATTTTAGTGATTTTTTGGAATTACATTTTATTTATTAGAATTATTTTGAGATTTGGAGTATTAATTAATTTTAAAATAAAATTAAAGTTGAAAAATGGATTTTATATTTTTCTTAAATCTCTTTGACCTCAAGGAGTCCAGAAAAACAAATTTTATATTTTTCTAATTTTTCTTTGATTTATTAGAATTATTTTAGTGAAAAGGTTGGAAAATACATTTTTTAATATTAAAAATTACATTAAGCCTTTAAAATTCAATATCTTATCCTAGGGACTTAAAAAAAATATTTGGTTTGTTCCTAAGTGATTAAAATTCAAAATGTGACATTTTGGTGATTTTTAATATTTTTATGATTTTTATTATTTTTTAATTATTAAAAATATTAAAATAATGATAAAAATCAACTTTTTTAGAAAATTAAAATTTTAATTTTTCTAAGTTCCTCTGATATCAAAGAAGCTCCAAAACCATTTTTGTGAATTTTTGAAAAGTATTTTGTGAGTTATGAATTTTTAAAGTTTAATTTTATCCATTTTGCTTAAGAGGCTTAATCAACCCATTTGGTGGGGTTAATCAAGTCCAATTGACTTCAAATTTTTATGTGATGTTCCTATGATCCTAAATATTAGTGGAGAATGATTTTCAAGTTAATTTGATGTGTGGTTAACCCTAATTAATTAAAGTTCAATTTTAGGTATTTAGGCCAATTAGGGTTGTTCCAAGTGAATTAACTCAAAACCTATTTTTCTTAGGTTTCTCTGGTCATAAGAAACATTACCAAATTTTCCTAGAATTTATTTCTCAACATGCTAATTATTGGAATTAAAATACTCAAAATAGTAACATGAACTTGGAAAATCAATTACTTCTCATAGGGATGGCCTCTGACCTTGGAAATTCAGCGAATGTTTCCTAAATCAGAGGCTTCAAAAGCCCTATGGTCTCATGCCATGATGAATTGTCTATGAAAATGGAGAATTAAAATACCACAGAGAGTAAATAAATCATTAAAAATAAAATACTTGATGAAATTACTTGATTTCTTTTTCACATTATTCTCCTCTGTTCACTGAGCAAGAGGGTATTTTTATTTTATTTTTATGATTTTTCTACAAAAAGTTATGAATTTTTGAAGTTATGGGTATTTAATAAATAGGACAATAACCCTATTTTTCTACTTATCCACGCGGCGCCGCGTCAACCTCGGCGGCTCCGAAGGGGTGCGTGTCGCGCTGTGATTGGGCGCCGCCATCTGAGTCAGCCGTCCCGGGGCCTGCCTTTCAGGTAACATCTTCCGGTCCGACGTGATCCGAGCCGTCCATCCGATACACGCGCGATCCAACGGCTCCTGGTCATCGTCTACGACTAGTGTGCACCCGTGACCGTCCACACTAAAAACCTAAGAACTCACTCGATTCTCAACGGATTTTTGTGTTCTTATGCTCTATGGATTTGTCTTGAAGAGATTAACACATCCATACGGTAAACATGCATTGAAATCGATTCATATCAAATGGAGAATCTCAAGAAGCTCGGGAGGAAGAGAGAGCTCATACCTTTTCTCAGAGAAGTGAAGCTTCGATCTGAGAGTTGTGTCACGTTCGATTGGGTCCAAGCAAGCTCCAGATGAAGTCCCTTGGCCTGGTGAATTGCCTAGGTACAAAAGTGACCACGACTCGATCACAAAGCTTGGAGGCTGGAAGCAATGGCTGGCCTGGTGAGGGGGCTTATTCTGGGAAACTTCTCCTCTTGGTCTGGTGAAGGTGTAGGGTCAATCAATTTGAGGATTGACTCACTGTGGTGAAGTGTCCTGGTTTTGGGCTTGAATATTAACTCTGAAATTGAGCTCACAGAGAAGAAATGGCAGGGGACTTCAGTGGGGATCAAGTTCTCCAGGTGTGGGGGAGAGTCTGGAATGATTTTGGCAGAGTTTCTGTATGGTTTGTTTCAATGCCTCCCTTGGCCGAGAGGAGGTGGTGTTTAAATAGGAGTGGCTGGAGGGCCTCCCAGGGGGGTTTGATGGTTTGGATCAGCTGCTTAGGTCAAGGGAAGAACAGCCATGGCAGCCATTGGGCATGGGGCAGCTCAGCAAGGGAGAATTTCAATGTTGGGCTCCTCCCAAGGTCTCGGCCATGGGGTTTTCCGGCGGCTGGGGTGGCTGGCCGGCCAGGCATGGGTCACCATCTTGACCAGTGAGGGCAGGGCTTGGCAATGGTGAAGTCAATTGGAGTTGGCCATGTGTAAAGGTGGTGAATTGAAATGGAATGGGAAAGGGGTGATTTTGGCTAGGTTTGGGTCAACCCTTGGTTTTGGGCTAGGTTCACCATCCAAGGCTTGACCTTGGGCTGAGGGAGAATCATTTGGGTCAGCTGAATTGGGATAGTGAAGTCCTTATCCATGGTGAGTTGGCTAAACATGGTTTAGTGTGTAGCATAAATAAGGTTAAAAAGGTTTAAGGGAGGTTTAAGAAAGAAGGCCCTCCTTTTACCATTAATGGGATGGTGAGGTGTAAAGTGGCTTTCATGGCTCCCATGTGGCTTGTGCATGGCTTTATGGCTTGCCAATGGCTTAGGATGGCTTGGCTTGGTTTCATGGAAATGGGTTTAAGGAATTTTGGTAGTTTGGTGTAAAATTTGGATGATTTGTCATATGGCTTTGTTTAGAAAGGTTTGATTGCTGATTTAGGACTTGGGAATGATTTTAATTAAGTGAGGATGAGATGAGATTGTAGTGTGGGCTTTAGGATGGGTATGGGCTTTTGAGTTTGGTTATGAATAGGCTTTTGAATGTCTTTTGGAAGTGGGCTTTTAGATGAAAATTTTGCAAAGGGCCATTCCAAATAAATGTTGGGTTTAGTTTAAGGATTTGTCATGAGTGATTTGGATCAAGCTTGAAGTGGTTTGGAATTGAATTGAGTCTAAATTGGGTCTCTTTAGTGATAGGATCAAAATAGGTCAAAATGGACTAACTTGGGCTAAGGTTGGGCTAATGATGAAATTGATGTAAAATTAATCTTGAGAAATGTTTATGGGAGTGTTTCAAAGAGGTTTCATCTTTGGTTGGGTTTTTTATTTTGGGATTTGGGCCTATTTGGGTTAGGTTTTGGTGTAGGCCCATTTAAGGGATTTTGGGTTTGGGTTGAATTTGAGTAGGGATTGGGTCCAAATTTTGGGCAAATTATGTTAGTGTTATGTTTGTGGTGATTTTAGGAAGGTTCTAAAAAAGATTTGGGTCAAATTGGGATTGAATTGGGTTGGTTTGGGCTAAGTTTGGGTCATGGGTCAAAATTGGGCTTTAAGCTTAAAAATGAAATTGGATTTAAATGCCAATTAGATTGGGCTTGGATTTGGTCTAGATTGATATTGGGGATATTGAATTGAAGTTTAGAATTGAATTGGACCAAAATTGAGGTCAATTGGGGTGATTTGGTTTAACATTGGGTTCATTTGGGTTTAAAATGGGCTAAATTGGGGGTTTTGGTAAAAGTAGGGTAAATTGACAAAATTGGCCCATGGTGTAGTTGAACAAAATGAAATTGGGAATATTTGAGATTTTCTGGAATTTTCTGAAAATTTTTGGAATTTTTGAATTTTTGGGTCAAGAGGGGCATTTTGGTAATTTGGAGGGTATTGGGGGTATTTTTGGAAATTTCGGTATTTTTGGTTATGGATGATCAATTTGATTGGTGGGGAAATGTTCAAGGTTGATTTTCAAAAAGTTTTGGGTGATTTGGAAATTTTGGTGGTTTTGGGTAGTTTCAAGGGCTTTTAGTAGGTTTGGTGGGTCCGTGGCCCTAGGGGTCAAAAATTGAAATTTTGGAAAAATGAAGATTGATCAAATTTGAGTAAAGTGAAATCACTTTGGTTGAGCCATGAAGCCATATTAAGCCCATAGGAGCCATGAGGGGACTCATTTGAGGCATTCACTATGTTGTTCCTAACCCTCTTAGCCAGGGGCTTAGGGGATAAGGACCTTCCATATGAATTATCCACATGAGTCAGGAAGTCAAGCTAGGCATGAATAGTTTTAGGATTTGGAATGTGTGTGAAAGTGTAATGTATGTGTAGGTTAGCGCTCACCAGACCAAGCCACCCAGGGTGATCCTAAGGCCAAAGAGTCCTATAGGGAACTCATCCTTTAAACCTCCAGATTTGATTTCAACCCTCTAGGTGATTAGGGGTTTATAATCAAGCTTGTGGGGTTTGCAGGGAGTTAAGAAGTGGCTGAGCTTCTAAAGGGGTAGGTTCCATCTCTAGTCCTCTAAGATAGTCAAAGGAAAAGCCTAAGGCTAGATCCTAAGTACTAAAGAGAGAAGAGAAAGCCTCATCAAAAATGAGGTCAACAAATGGACCCCCAATAGGTGTGGTGTGCTAACCAAGCACACCGCACGTATTGGCGTTGACCGAAGAGATCAACAAAACCAACACAGATTTCCAAGTGACAAACTTAGGACAGAGTAGAAAAATTTCCGCTGGGGAGTATGAGGTATATTTCCAAGACTGGAGGTTCCTGAACTCTCGCGGGGGAAAGGAAAAGGAGGTGAATTCCAAATCACAAGATTTGGAGAATTTTGATTTAGATTTCAGTTTACTTTTAAATTTCAAGTTTCAATGTGTGAGTTTAGATTTTGATTGAAGTTTAATTTAAATCAATTTGAGGAAATTTGGATTTGAAATGAGAATTGAAACCCGAGTTTCAACCTCGGGATTGCGATGAGAACTGGAATTTAGGTAGCAGCCTCGGAGTAAGCATCCGAGTTTGAGTATCGACGGGAAAATGATGAGAATCAGAATTTAGGTACTGATCTCGAAAGGGATGAGAATTGAAATTTAAGTATCAATCTCGAAAGAGAGTCAAAATTTAGGTATCGACCTCGAAGAGGATGAGAATCAGAATTTAGGTACTGACCTCGGGATGAGAACTGGAATGTAGGTACCAGTCTCGGAAATTTTGAATTGAAATGTAGGTATCAATTCAGATGAGCATCAAAATGTTGGCATCGATCTTGAAATGAGAACTTGAATGTAGGTACTAGTCTCAGAAATTTTGAACTGAAAAATAGGTATCAATTCAGATGAGAATCGAAATGTAGGTATCGATCTCGAAATGAGAACTGCAATGTAGGTACCAGTCTCAGAAATTTTGAATTCAAATGTAGGTATCAATTCAAATGAGAATCGAAATGTAGGTATCGATCTCGAAATGAGAACTGGAATGTAGGTACCAGTCTCGAAAATTTTGAACTGAAAATTAGGTATATATTCAGATGAGAATCGAAATATAGGTATCGATCTCGAAATGAGAACTAGAATGTAGGTATCAGTCTCGGAAAATTTGAATTGAAATGTAGGCATCAATTCAAATGAGAATCGAAATCTAGTTATCGATCTTGAAATGAGAACTGGAATGTAGGTACCATTCTTGGAAATTTTGAATTGAAATGTAGGTATCAATTCAGATGAGAATCGAAATGTAGGTATCGATCTCGAAATGAGAAGTGGAATGTAGGTACCAGTCTCAGAAATTTTGAATTGAAATGTAGGTATCAATTCAAATGAGAATCGAAATGTAGATATCGATCTTGAAATGAGAACTGGAATGTACGTACCAGTCTCGGAAATTTTGAATTGAAATGTAGGTATCACTTCAGATGAGAATCGAAATATAGGTATCGATCTCGAAATGAGAACTGGAATGTAGGTACCAGCCTCAGAAATTTTGAATTGAAATGTAGGTATCAATTCAGATGAGAATCGAAATGTAGGTATCGATCTCGAAATGGGAACTTGAATGTAGGTACCAGCCTCGAAAATTTTGAATTGAAATGTAGGTATCAATTCAGATGAGAATCAAAATGTAGGTATCGATCTCGAAATGAGAACTGGAATGTTGGTACTAGCCTCGGAAATTTTGAATTGAAACGTACTGTGGAGATTTGGATTTAGCGGGAGATTGAGATGAGATGTGAAAGTGTTCCACATCCCACGATCATCAATCGAAGTTTGATTATTTGGCGAAGGGTATGAATCTATGCCATCATAACCAAATCGAAAATCTTTCGTGGTTCTGAAGTCATCCCGAGAGAGGGCTTCAAAGGAGGTCTGAAGTAGATCTTGATTTGAAGAAGAATTGGAGGGTTTGAAAAGATGGATTTAGACTGTAATTCAATTTGAGGTTTAGGTTCATTTCATTTGTCCTTTAGCGATCTGATTTTATTTTTGTTGTTCATTTAGTGTTCTCGTGAATTTGAAGTTCATTTTACTATTTAGATTTTTAGGAAAAGTTCGCATTTATTTTCTTTTCTCTTCTGTTCTTCGTTCAAAGTTCATTTAACTGTAATGGCGTTTCCCAGTCAATTTGCACAAAAAGAGGTGAAGGCAAAATATGACGTAGTCGTTTTCATTCCAACTTGCTGAAAGTACATCATACAACTTGATCTAGTCATGATGACACTTTTCTAAGAAATTTAATGTCTCGTACAATCCATGTAAATCCAAAACGGACTGTATAAACTTCTTGTTGATACATCCAAAAGAGTTTATTAAAAATCCATGTCTGAATAGTAAGAAACAAGGGTAATAACATCACCTTCCAAGCCACCCTTAGCAGGAATGCCGCATGGATATGCATTGGAGGTGTGTTATTTCCCATGTAACTCACAGCTCGTAGGGCTAGAGGCTCTCCAATTCTGGATCTGGTTGGAAGTGGTAAGGCGCCTTTTTGTCATCCATCCTTCAAAATGTAACGGAGATCCGCTCCCCTAGCACTCCCGGTATACAATGTTTTGCGATGTCTGCTCAATTTCCTTTTAATATCATGAAGGAACCTACCGGAAGTGGTATCTCCACCGGCCCTCGGAACTTACCCGGGCCTGCTATCCGGAGGTCAGATCCGAACATGATATTGCATTGGTTGACGAACGAAACTGTGCAGAAAGGTCTAACAAAGTCGTGGTGGTCTATGTGTGGAGGTATGCAGTCGCCTTTCTGGTAAATGTTGATGATGCAACTGTTGGGTATGCAGTCTGCTGGCAGTACCCTCCACGTTATCATTCTTTTCATCATTCTTTTAATTATCCTCGGCATTGGATCCACCTCAGTGCGACAGAGTATCCCTGGTGGATTTCCTATTCTGTCCTCTGCGAAGTTATAGCAACATCCGCACTGTATTGTGACACTTCCTTTCCCTGGCATCCATCTTCGGGGTTCTGAATAAGTCTTTTCCCTCAGACGGCCTGCTCGACCCATCTTCTGAAGTTCTAAGATGCAATACATAATCTGCTGTTGCTCATATTCTGAGAATACATCTGTGTGTAACTCGAGGCCTTCCAAAATGTTGATTCTCTTGCATTTAATCCTTTCAAAGTATTCGAAAGTCTTCTTCTCAACATTTTTCATTCTTTCTAATTTATATTCTGGGATGATCTGCAAGTGACGAGGCCTAGTAACGTACTGCGGGATGTATGGCTCAATCCCGTCACGTTCTCCTGCATACCTTGGCTCCTCGGGGATTGTCTCTGTCGGGACATCCTCTGGGGTTGCTTCCGCAACAAGGTTCTTCAGATCTAGTATCTTTGTCCGATGTCGAGGCACTGACTCTATTTCTGTTTTTCTTGGCACTTCTTCAATTTGTTCTGATTTTCTTGGCGTTAAATTTCTTCTTTCTGGTTTCTGACGAACCAGTATCTTTGAAATGTGTGTGCCGGCAAAAGTGGCTGTCTCTTCGTGTTGATCCGCTGCTAGTTTAGTCAACATCTTGCGGATACGGCGATTCTTATTCCTTCTCTGGGTAGCAGTGAGAGTGGCTCCCCTTACCCCTTGAATTTCTGCGGGGGCGGCGCTGACGAGCCTGCCCTCTGCCGTGGCAACTACTGACTTGATTTTCTTGCTTTCCTCGATGTTTGTCCTTCTCTTTTTATTGTTGGATTGGTGGCTTGGGCCACCCATATTCATCACTGTCTGGCTGTGAAGCTCTTCTCGGTCCACTGGGACCCAATCATTTTCTTCAGTACTTGTAGGTCGGCTGGTGTGAAGTCGAATCAATTTCTATCACTGCTCCATCCTTCACCCTCTTTTCAGCTAGTGCGAGACTCATGCCATTTTTAATGTTTAGGACCAACCGCCCGTTCGAGCGAAAAAGACAAGGAAAGGATCAGGGACTGTACTAAGAACAAGAACATTAAGAAAATATTTATCACTGAAGATTCTTATTCACTTATTTTAATTTAAAGGAAGTAGGAAGAGATGAGAAAATATCAGGAATGAATGGATTTAAAAGGAAAGATTGACATTTTATTATTATGATTTCCCATGTTTTCTTTTTTTAACATTTTTGTTGATGAGATTATTTTTTATCATCCATTTTATTTTGTTTTGGGTTCGGACACAGTCACAAAGTGATTACTTCACCCGTTTTTCTAGGGATAAGATTCTATTTTAGAGGCCACCCTGACCCCGTGTTTCCGGATTTCTTTTCGATGTTGATTGGGAGAACACCTTCACAGAAGAAGAAGAAATCAAGAAAGAAGCAGCAACAATAAATCAGAAGAAACCACAGTTCAAGATCTCTCTTGAAGATGAAAAGAATGAAGAATATAAATCAATGTACGAGAAGATTAACCATTATGTGCATACTATGACCCTGACCCCGATCCATTCTAATAAGATCAAGGGTATGGTGGTCAAGGAAGTACATGGTGGTGGTACTAAGCCAATCAAGTTTTACCGTGGTACTTCTTCTTCCAATAATGAAAAAGATGTACAATTTGAAGATGTCACTTCTTCCGAATTAATGGAATTACCTTTTGAGTGGTACTCTCCCTGTGTTCAAAATTTAATTCAATGTGGTTTCTTAGCTCGACAATGGACAAAGGGTAGATCACAACATTTTGAAAGACTATGGAACAATACTGGTCGGCCTCCTAATTCAAAACATGATCTCAGATTCGGCACGGTAGGGTCTGTTGACGATATCGGATTTTCCTTGGTTGTCACTTGCAAGCCTAATGAAGACTGCTTGGAAGCTTCAGAGGACCTCGAAGATCTACCAATCGGAGATACTCCACCAGAATTCGAATAAGGAATCAAATCTACAATAGACGAGTTAATGGAAGTTAACTTATGTACTAGCAAAGAGCCTAGGCCAACCTTTGTTAGCTCCTTACTCAATAAAGAAGATTCCGAGGAAATAATCAAGCTATTAATGGAATTCAAGGACTGTTTTTCTTGGAGTTACGACGAAATGCCAGGATTAGTTCCAGAAGTCACAGTTCACAAGTTAGGAATTGATCTTACTTCTGTTCCAGTCAGACAAGCTCCCAGAAGAATGCATCTAGAAATTGAGCAACAAGTAATAGCAGAAGTCAAGAAGCTAATAGACGCTAAATTTGTCCGTGAAGAACAATACCCAACTTGGTTAGCCAACGTGGTACCAGTCAGAAAGAAAAATGGTGAGATCAGAATCTGCGTAGACTTCAGGGATTTGAATAAAGCATGTCCGAAGGATGAATTTCCACTACCAATCCCAGAACTGATGATCGATATCGCTTCAACACATGAAATATTCTCATTCATGGATGGATCATCAGGATACAACAAGATAAAGATGGAACCAGAAGACGAAAAGCTCACGACATTCAGAATGCCGATCGGAGTGTATTGCTACACAGTAATGCCATTCGGACTAAAGAACGCAGGAGCAACATATCAAAGAGCGATAATAAAGATTTTTGATGATCTCATTCACAACCAAGTTGAATGCTACGTGGACGATGTGGTCATCAAAAGCAAACTGAAGGAAGATCACCTGTATGATTTGAGAATTGTTTTCGAGTGACTAAGACAATACAACCTTAAGATGAATCCTTTAAAATGCGCCTTTGGCGTCACCTCCGAGAAATTATTAGGATTTGTTGTCCGACATCGAGGGATTGAAATTGATCCATAAAAGATTAAAGCTATCTTAGAAATGCCACCTCATAAAACCTTGAAACAGCTACGATCCTTTCAAGGAAAGTTGGCATATCTTCGACGCTTTATATCGAATTTGTCAGGAAGGTGTCAGCCTTTTCTCGCTTTGGTTAAGAAGGATGCCAAGTTTACTTGGGATTCCAGATGTCAACATGCCTTCGATGACATCAAACGATACTTAATGACACCTCCTGTCTTAGCAGCCCCAATCTCAGGTAGACCGCTGATACTTTATACCGCGGCTTTAGACGACTCCCTTGGAGCCCAGCTAGCCCAGGTCAATGATGAGGGAAAAGAAAATTTCCTCTACTACTTAAGCCGTCGTCTAATCCCGACGGAAGTAAAGTATCCTCCAATTGAGAAGCATTGTTTGGCCCTGATCTTCACCGCACAGAAGCTCAGGCATTACATGCTTTCTCATAAGGTCAACCTTATTTCGAAAGTTAATCCGTTGCAATATTTGATGACCCGACCGACACTTTCTGGCAGACTTGCCAGGTGGTCGATGATACTATTGCAATTTGACATAACTTTCGTTCCTCTTCGCACCGTAAAGGGACAAGTACTAGCTGACTTCCTTGCAGCACACCCTTTACAGGCAGATTCGCCTCTCGAAGACGATTTGCCTGACGAGCAGATAATGAGCCTAGAAGACACTGATGATCGATGTTGGGAACTATACTTCGACGGAGCATCCTCAGCACAGAAAGACAAAGAATTGCAAATGATAGTGCCCGGTAAGGCAGGAATCGGACTAATCTTTATAACACCGGAGCGGGGGATGTTAAGATACTCCTACCACTTAACAGAGCCGTGCACAAACAACGAGGCAGAATATAAAGCCCTCATAATAGGACTAGAACTAACCATTCAAATGGGAATAACAGACATCAACATCTACGGAGATTCTCAATTGATCATTCAACAGGTCGCCGGACAATACAGAATTTTAAAGCCAAGACTCGAGCAATACTTTCAGTATGCCATGAAACTGTTGGAACAAATTCCGAATGTAACAATCTACAAGATCCCCAGAAGAGAAAATGCACTTGCGGATGCTCTAGCTCGCCTTGCAAAAGAATTTGTCTGCTTACAAGATGAGTCAGTTGAAGTGTCAGTTCAAGGACGATAGGTCCTATCACAGCTCGACATGGATATGATACAGAAATCAGAAAAAACAGAAGAAACAATTGTAGCAGTGACAAAAAACACAGAAGATTGGCGTCAACTGCTAATAGACTACCCGCAAACAAGTAAATTACCAGACGATATGTCATTAGCCCATCAAATCAAGAAAATAACTCTGTCTTACGCATTAATAAACAATACATTATACAGAATGTCTTTTGATCAGATGTGGTTAGGATGCCCGAGTGGGTCCGAGGCTCGTGAAATTGTCAAAGAAGTGCATTCAGGACTTTGTGGCGCTCATCAGTCGGGTCTGAAAATGAAAATGAAAATTAAAAGACTAGGGTACTACTCGGCCCTCAATGATGACCGATCGTATGAAAGTCGCCAAGAGCTGTCACCAGTGCCAAGTGCACGGAGTGGTTCTACACCAACCTCCAAATATGCTACATCCGACATTTGTGTCATGGCCATTTAAGTGTTGGGGCACAGATATAGTGGGTCCGATAGAACCACCTTCTTCAAGAGGACATCGCTTCATCCTTGCAGCTACAAACTACTTTTCTAAGTGGGCAGAAGCAGCTCCACTCAGAGAAGTAAAGGCACACCACGTGCTACAGTTTTTCAAAAACCAAGTTGTCTACCGTTTTGGGGTACCGCGCAGAATCATTTCAGATAATGGGTCCGCATTCAGAAGCACAAAAATCAACAATTTTGTCAGAAGACATGGAATCGATTGGCGATACTCAACAATCTACTATCCAAGAGCAAACGGCTTGGCCGAGGCTTTTAATAAAACTCTCGTTCAAATTCTAAAGAAAACTTTGGACGACAACAAGAAGAATTGGCACGAGAAGTTGTTAGAAGCCTTATGGGCCTACAGGACGACTTTTAGGACTCCTACTCAGTCTACGCCTTACGCTTTAGTATACGGGTCCGAGGCAGTTTTACCATTGGAAGTCCAGCTTCCATCTCCCAGAATTGCAGTTGCAAATAAAATTACTACAGAAGAAAATGCCAGATTACGACTGGAAGAACTGGAAGGCTTGGAAGGGAAAAGACTTGCAGCGCAGCAGAATTTGGAACTGTACCAAGCTAAGATGATCCAGGCCCATGATAAACTAGTCCGACCAAGAACTTTCAAAGTTGGTGACTTAGTTCTTGTTCTCAGAAGACCTATTCTTGCACATCGCAAGATAGGAGGTAAATTTGAACCGACTTGGGAAGGGCCATTTGTGGTCGAGGCAGTCTACTCAGGAGGCTCCTACCAACTTATGAATTGCCAAGGAGAACGACAAATGCTTCCAATGAATGGACGGTATTTGAAGAAGTATTACAAAACCTGATGTTTCGAAGGGTGGCCTCTAAAATAGAGTCTGATCCCTAGAAACACGGGTGAAGCAATCACTTTGTGACTGGGTCCGAACCCAAAAAACATAAAAATGGATATATATATATATATATATATATATATATATATATATATATATATATATGTGTGTGTGTGTGTGTGTGTGTGTGTGTGTGTGTGTGTGTGTGTGTGTGTGTGTGTGTGTGTGTGCTAAAAATGAAATATGTGAAATCATAATAATAAAGTTTTACCCTTCCTTTCAAATCAAATATTGTTCCTGATCTTTCCTCATCTTCTCCTACCTTCCTTTAAATTAAAATAAATGAATAAGAATCTTCAGTGATAAGAATTTTCTTAATGTTCTTGTTTTTAGTACAGCCCCAGATCCTTTCCTTGTCTTCTTCACAGGGAAATGCCGAACGAGCGGTTGATCCTAAACTTTCAAAATGGCGTGAGTCTCGCACTCGATGAAAAGAGGGTGAAGGATAGAGCAGTAATAGAAATTGATTCTGACTTCACACCAGCCAGCCTGCAGTATGAGGAAAATGATTGGGTCCCAGTGGACCGAGAAGAGCTTCATAGCCAGACAGTGATGAAGATGGGTGGCCCAAGCCACCAATCCAGCAACAAGAAAAGAAAGAAAAACACCAAGGAAAGCAAGAAAATCAAGTCAGTAGTTGCCACGGCAGAGGGCAGGCTCGTCAGCGCCGCGCCCGCAGAAATTTAAGGGGTAAGGAGAGCTACTCTCACTGCTACGCAAAGAAGGAATAAGAATCGCCGTATCCGCAAGATGTTAACTAAACTAGCAGCAGATCAACACGAGGAAACAACCACCTTCACCGACACACACATTTCAAAGATACCGGTTCACCAGGAACCTGAAATGAGGGAACAAGCTCCGAGAACAACAGAAAAGATAAGGGGAAATCTAAGAAGATCAGAGACAGAGAGATTACCACAACGCCAGACAGAGCCACCAGTGGTAAGAAACCCTGTTGCGAAAGCAACCCCGGAGGATGTCCCGACAGAGATAATCCCCGAGTAGCCAAGGTATGCAGGAGAACGTGACGGGATTGAGTCATACATCCCGCAATACGTTACTAAGCCTCGTCACTTGCAGATCATCCCAGAATATGAACTAGAAAGAATGCAAAATGTTGAGAAGAAGACTTTCGAATACTTTGAAAGGATTAGAGGCAAGAGAATCAACATTTTGGAAGGCCTCGAGTTACACACAAGTGTATTCTCAGAGTACGAGCAACAGCAGATTGTGGATTGCATCTTAGAACTTCAGAAGATGGGTCGAGCAGGCCGTCTGAGAGAAAAGACTTATTCGGAACCCCGAAAATGGATGTCAGGGAAAGGAAGAGCCACAATACAATGCGGATGTTGCTATAACTTCACAGAGGACAGAAAAGGAAATTCACCAGGGATACTCCGTCACAGTGAGGTGGATCCAATGCTGAGGATAATTAAAAGAATGGTGAAAAGAATGATAACGTGGAGGGTACCGCCGATAGACCGCATACCCAACGGTTGCATCATCAACATTTATCAGAAGGGCGACTGCATACCTCCACACATAGACCACCATGACTTTGTCAGACCTTTCTGCACAATTTCGTTCGTCAACCAAGGCAATATCATGTTCGGATCTGACCTCTGGATAGCATGCCCGGGTAAGTTCCGAGGGCCGGTGGAGATACCACTTCTGGTAGGATCCGTCATGATATTACAAGGAAATGGAGCGAGACATCGCAAAACATTGTATACGGGAGTACCCAGTGGAGCGGATCTCCGTCACTTTTAGAAGGATGGACGACAGAAAGGCACCTTACCACTTCCAGCCAAATCCAGAATTGGAGAGTCTCCGGCCCTACGAGCTGTGAGTTACACGGGAAATAGCGCACCTCCAATACGACATTCCTGCCAAGGATGGCTTGGAAGGTGATGTTATTGACCGTGTATCTCATTATTCAAACATGGATTTTTGACAGATACTTTTTGGATGGATTAACAAGAATTATACATAGTCCGTTTTGAGTCATGGATTGTATGAGATATATTTTAGATCAAGTTGTATGCTTTATCTTCAAAAAGATTGGAATGGAAGTGACTATGTCACATTTTGGCCTTCACCTCTTTTTGTGCAAATTGACTGGGAAACGCCATTAGAGTTAAATGAACTTTGAACAAAGAACAAAAAATAAAAGGAAAATAAATGAAAATTCTCCCCCTTTTAAAAAAAATCCAAATGTTAAAACGAACTCCAAATTCACATGAACATCAAATGAATAACAAAAATAAAATTGGATCGCTAAAAGACAAACAAAATGAGAATGAATCTCAAATTGAATTTCAATCTAAATCCATCTTTTCAAATCCTCAAGTTCTTTTCAAATCAAATTTACTTCAAACTCCTTTTCCAGGATGGTTCTTCCTCACGGGAGGCCCACACTTCAACTTCAAAATCTTACACCTTTTCGTCACAATCGAAATCCGTTGATTTTTTGTGATCTTCTTTCCCTCTTGTAGAAAGATCGACTAGGTCTATAGACACGGAGCTACGAACTCTGTTCAATTTGGTTCTGATGGCATGAGACTGGGTCCTTCTTCATACGTACAACTTTCCGAGGCTGGTACCTACATTCCAGTCCTCATCTTGGGATCAGTACCTACATTCCGACTCCCGTACAACTTTCGAGGCTGGTACCTACATTCCGGTCCTCATCTTGGGATCGATACCTACATTCGACTCCCGTACAACTTTCCGAGGCTGGTACCTACATTCCAGTCCTCATCTTGGGATCAGTACCTACATTCTGACTCCCGTACAACTTTCCGAGGCTGGTACCTACATTCCAGTCCTCATCTTGGGATCAGTACCTACATTCTGACTCCCGTACAAAATTTCCGAGACTGGTACCTACATTCCAGTTCTCATTTCGAGATCGATACTTACATTTCGATTCTCATCTGAATTGATACCTACATTTCAATTCAAATTTCCGAGACTGGTACCTACATTCCAGTTCTCATTTCGAGATCGATACTTACATTCTGATTCTCATACCAAATTTCCGAGACTGGTACCTACATTCCAGTTCTCATCTCGAATTGATACCTAAATTTCAATTCTAAACTTCCAAGATTGGTACCTAAATTCCAGCTCTCATTTCGAGACTAGTACCTAAATTCTAGTTCTCACTCCGAGATCAGTACCTAAATTCTAGTTCTCTTCGCAATCCCGAGGTTGAAACCCAGGTTTCAATTCTCATTTCAAGTCCAAAAATTGATTTTAAATCAAACTTCAATCCAAATTAAAACTCAAAATCTAAACTTACACATCAAAACTTGAACATAAAATGAAATGAAATCCAAATTGAAATCCCCAGATCTTTTGATCTGGAATTCACCTCCTTTTCCATTCCCCAGCGAGAGTTCAGGAATCTCCAGTCTTGGAAATATACCTGATACTCCCCAGCGGAAATTCTTCTACTTCGTCCTAAGTTTGTCACTTGGACATCTGTGCTGGTTTTATTGATCTCTTCGGTCAACGCCAATACGCGCGGTGTGCTTGGTTAGCACACCCCACCTATTGGGGGTCCATTTGTTGACCTCATTTTTGATGAGGTCTTTTGCTTCTCTCTTTAGTACTTAGGATCTAGCCTTAGGCTTTTCCTTTGACTAATCTTAGAGGACTAGAAATGGAACCCACCCTTTAGAAATTGAAACTACTTCTTAACTCCCTGCAAACCCCACAAGCTTGATTGTAGACCCCTAATCACCTAGAGGGTTGAAATCAAATGTGAAGGTTTAAAGGATGAGTTCCCTATAGGACTTTTTGGCCTTAGGGATACCCTGGGTGGCCTGGTCTGGTGAGGGTTGGCTTGCACATACACTACACTCTCACACACATTCCAAGTCCTAAAATCACACTCTCACCCAACTTGACTCCCTGACTCATGTAGGTAATTCATATGGATGGTCCTTAACCCCTAAGCCCCTGGCTAAGAGGGTTAGGAACAACATAGTGAATGCCTCAAATGTGTCCTCTCATGGCTCATATAGGCTTAATATGACTTCATGGCTCAACCAAAGTGATTCCATTTTGCGCAAATTTGATCAATCTTCATTTTTCCAAAATTTCAATTTTTGACCCCCGGGACCCCTACACCCATCAAACCTACCAAATGCCCTTGGAACTACCCAAAATTTGCAAAATCACTTAAATTGCCCAAAATTCCTCAAAATCAATCCTAAACATTTCCCCCACTCAAATTGACCATCTCCAGCCAAAAATACCAAAATTTCCAAAAATACCCCTAATACCCTCCAAATTACCAAAATGCCCCTCTTGACCCAAAAATCTAAAAATTCACAAAATTCTCAGAAAATTCCAAAAAATTCCAAATATTCCTAATTTCATTTTGTTCAACTACACCATGGGCCAATTTTGTCACTTTACCCCACTTTCACTAAAACCCCCAATTTAGCCCATTTTAAACCCAAATGAACCCAATGTCAAACCAAATCACCCCAATTGACCTCAATTTTGGTCCAATTCAATTCTAAACTTCAATTCAATATCCCCAATATCAATCTAGACCAAATTCAAGCCCAATTTGATTGGCATTTGAATCCAATTTCATTTTTAAGCTTAAGGCCCAATTTTGACCCATGACCTAAACCTAGCTCAAACCAACCCAATTCTTTCCCAATTTGACCCAAATCTTTTCTAAAACCTTCCTAGCATCCCCAAAAACAAAACACTAACATGATTTGCCCAAAATTTGGACCCAAACCTTACTCAATTTCAACCCAAACCCAAAATTCCTTAAATGGGCCTACACCCAAACCTAACCCAAATGGGCCCAAATCCCAAAGTCAAAACCCAACCAAAGTTGAAACCTATTTGTAACACCCCCATAAACATTTCCCAACATTAATTTTACATCAATTTCAACATTAACCCAACTTTAGCCCAAGGTAGCTCATTTTGACCCATTTGGACTCTATCACCAAAGAGACCCAAATTAGACCCAATCCAATTCCAAATCACCTCACACTTGCTTCAAATCACTCATGACACATCCCTAAACCAAACTCAACATTTATTTGACATGGCCCTTTACAAACTTTTCATCTAAAAGCCCATTTTGAAACATGAAGGCCCACTCCCTTAAACCATTGTAAAAGCCCACCTTTACCAAATTTTAAAAGCCCAAACCCATCCTAAAGTTCATATGACACTCTCCTTCATCTTACATTCAACTTAAAATCATTTCTAAAGTCCTAAGTTATCATCAAACAATTCCAATTCTAGCCAAATGACAATTCTCACCAAAATGCCAAAAATCACAAAACCCTTCCTCATGAAAGTTGACTTAACTTTTCCCAAGCCAAATGGAGCCATGAAGCCATGCATGAGCCACATGAGAGCCATGAGAGCCTTGGACACTTCACCATACCCAAGATTTCAAGAGGAGGGAGCTCTTTCCATGTCCCCTTAAGAGGATTAGCCACTCCCATGATTCCACTAAACCATTCTTAAGCTTAGTTGTACTTGGATGGTGACCCTTCCCCATTGATTAAGCTGACCTAAACCACTTTTTCTCAGCCTAAAATCAGGTCATGGAGAGGTGAACCCAGCCCAAACACATGGGTTGACACAAACCAAGCCAAAGAAGCCATGCCTCCATTCCATTTTGATCCAAACACTTTACACATGGCAATAGCCAATTGAACTCACAAATATCAAGCCCTAAACCTCCTGACCCTGAGGGTGACCCTTGCCTGCCGGCCAGCCACCTGGGCCGCCGGAAAACACCACACCCGAGAGATCCCATGTGAGCCCACGTTGAAATTCTCCCTTGCTGAGTTGCCCCATGCCCAATGGCCACCATGGCTGTTCTTCTCCTCACCAGAGCAGATGATCCCAACCCCTAACTCCCCCTGGGAGGCCCTTCAGCCATTCCTATTTAAACACCACCCCCTCTCGGCCAAAGGGGAGACTAAAAACAAAACATACAGAAACTCTGCCAAAATCATTCCAGACTCTCCCCCACACCTGGAGAATTTGATCTCCACTGAAATCCCCCTGCCATTTCCTCTCTGTGAGCTCAATTTTAGAGTTGAAATTTAAGCCCAAAACTAGGACACTTCACCACAGTGAGTCAATCCTCAAATTGATTGACTCTACACCTTCACCAGACCAAAAGGAGAAGTTTCCCGGCAAAAGCCCCCTCACCGGGCCGGCCATTACTTCCGGCCTCCAACCTTTGTGATCGAGCCGTGGTCACTTTTGTACCTAGGCAATTCACCGAGCCAAGGGACTTCATCTGGAGCTTGCTTGGACCCAATCGAACGTGACACAACCCTCAAATCGAAGCTTCACTTCTCTGAGCAAAGTTATGAACTCTCTCTTCCTCCCGAGCTCTGGAGATTCTCCATTTGTTATGAATCGATTTCAATGCATATTTACTGTATGGATGTGCTCGTCTCTTCAAGACGAATCCATAGAGCATAAGAACAAAAAAATCTGTTGAGAATCGAGTGAGTTCTTAGGGTTTTAGTGTGGATGGTCACGGGTGCACACCAGTCGTAGACGATGACCAGGAGCCGTCGGATCGAGCGTGTATCGAGCGGACGGTCGGGATCGAGCCGGACAGCACGATGGTACATGAACCGTGGGCCCCTGGAGCACTAAGTTGGATGGCAGCGTCGAACCAGAAAGTGCCGCGTGGCTGTTCGGAGATGCTAAGGATGACGCGGCGCCGATTCGGATAAATAGAAAAATAGGATTTTATGGATTTATTTAATTACCAGAACTTAGAAAATCCATAACTTTGTGTAGAAAAATCCTAAAAATAAAATAAAAATACCCTCTTACTCAGTGAACAGAGGAGAATAATGTGGAAAAGAAATCAATTAATTTCATTTAGTATTTTATTTTTAATGATTTAATTACTCTCTGCACTATTTCAATTCTCCATGCACATAGACAATTCACTATGGCATGAGACTATAAAGATTTTAAAGCCTCTGAACTTGGGAACATTCCCTGAATTTTCCAAGGTCAGAGGCCATTCCTATGAGAAGTTATTGATTTTTCAATTTCATGTTACTGTTTTGAGTATTTTAATTCCAATAATTAGCACGTTGAGAAATAAATTCTAGGAAAATTTGGTGATGTTTCTTATGACCAGAGGAACCTAGGAAAAATAAGTTTTGAGTTAATTCAATTGGAATAACCCTAATTATTCTAAATAACCAAAATTGAACTTTAATTAATTAGGGTTAACTACACATCAAATTAACTTGAAAACAATTCTCCACTAATCTTTAGGTTCAGAGGAACATCACATAAAAATTTGAAATCAATTGGGTTTGATTAGCCCCACCAAATGGGTTGATTAAGCCTCATAAGCAAAATGGATAAAATTAAACTTTAAAAATTCATAACTCACAAAATACTTTTCAAAAATTCACAAAAATGGTTTTGCGAGCTTCTACGATATCGGAGGAATTTAGGCAAATTAAAATTGTAATTTTCTAAAAAATTTGATTTTTATCATTATTTTAATATTTTTAATAATTAAAGAATAATAAAAATCATAAAAATATTAAAAATCACCAAAATGTCACATTTTGAATTCTAATTACTTAGAAACAAACCAAATATTTTTCTTAAGTCCCTAGGTTAAGATATTGAATTTTAAAGGCTTAATGTAATTTTTAATATTAAAAAATGCATTTTCCAACCTTTTTCACTAAAATAATTCTAATAAATCAAAGGAAAATAAAAAAAATACAAAATTTGTTTCTCTGAACTCCTTGAGGTCAGAGAGATTTAAGAAAAATATAAAATCCATTTTTCAACTTTAATTTTATTTTAAAATTAATTAATATTCCAAAACTCAAAATAATTCTAATAAATAAAATATAATTAAAAAAATCACCAAAATTGGTCCAAATGGTCCTCTGGTCATTAGGAAAATCTCATAATTTTCTTAACGATAGAAATATTTCCTTGGTCATGTTATTAAATTTTCCTTGAAAACCCCTATTTTTCATTAAAAATAATTACATAAATAAATTAAATACAGAAAAATCACATTTTCTCTCTAATGTCTTAATTTACATGTGAGTGAGGTTACATAAAAATTTCAAGTTCATTTGAGCTTAGTTTAGTGAGTTATAGAATTATTAAGCTTGAAGGGCAAAATGGTAATTAAAAATGTTAACCTTTAATTAAACTTTTAAGATTAATTAAAAGGGGAAGGGTAAAATATTTGACTTTAAACTGATTTTGGATGATTGAAACTTAAATGATTGTGGGTAGAAACCTATTAATCATTTAAAATGTAATTAAGATAAAACATTAATTAATTAATTAATTGAAATTTTGGAAGAATAATAGAAATTGGAATTATTAAAGTAGGGATATTATTAAGAGGATATCTATTCTTTAATTTAAAAATCCCTAAATAAATCACTTCAATAATACTTAATTCTTACTTAAAAAAAAATTAAAATAATAATCCAAATTAAAATTAAACTAAAATTAAATTAAATTTAAATTAAATTAAACTAAAATTAAATTAAATTAAAATTAAATTAAATTAAATTAAATTAAATTAAATTAAATTAAATTAAATTAAATTAAATTAAACTAAAATTAAATTAAATTAAAATTAAATTAAATTAATTTAAATTAAATTAAATTAAATTAAATTAAATTAAATTAAATTAAAATCAAATCAAATTAAATTAAAATTATATCAAATGGAATTAAAATTAAATTGAATTAAAATAAATTAAAATCATTTAACAATGAAACCTAATTGAAATCATTAAGAATTAAATCTAATATAACTTGAACACTATTCCAAATTTAAACTAATTTTTTATAATTAAGTCAAAATTAAAATTAAATCATTAGGTTTAAGTCATTAAAATACCTAATAAGTTGATTTGCCCTTTTAAAGCTCTTATTATTATAACTCTTAAATGAGGTATCAAGTGAATTGTTACTTCACTTATAGGATATTCAAATGTCCTAGTTCACTGAGCAAGAGAACAAAGCTTGAACACCTGGATGATTAATTCACTTGTATGATTAAACTCCATTGGACTTAAAACAATCCTAGAGATATTGAAAAGATGTTTAAGACTCGTCTTAAGCACTTCCTCAATATGATATGATGTTTATAAGAACAATTGAATTTAATTGTTCTTTGATGAAGAAAATCATCCTTAAACTAAAACACAAGAATGTAGACGTCATAGGAGATGACTAGCTAAAGGATTAGGACTTTGGTAGATAACCAGAACCTTTCCCTTAGCCTTACCTAGGTACTTGTTGAAAAATTTAAATGCCTTAACATGTGTTTTAAGTGCAGCTTGGGATGACGGGAAGACCCTCCAGGTACGCTTTTATTGCAATTTACTTTATTGCAATTTACTTTATTGCAATTTACTTACATGCAATGTACTTTACTTTTCATGCATGTTAAATACAACTGTTGTATGAAAACCAAAACCTTTAGGATAGTCCCTAAACTGAAACCAAAACTAAATTAAAAGTCATTACAAGATAAAAATCACTGCCACAACATTTCAAAATATAAAATAACTCAAAATTTAATCACAAATAGAACAACAAAACTACAATTGCAACTAAATTTAAACGTCTCGTTGAATGATCAGGAATACCTCGGATGATGTAACCCACGTGTTGCTAACGGGATTTCCCACGGTCTAAATGAAAGTGTGGAACTCATTCGATTGAGTTTAGAAAATTCATCCGGACTAAGTGAATTCGATGAAAATAACGGTGCCGGGATGACGGAACCGTGGGATCTTAATCGGTTATGTTTAAACAACTTTAAGATTTGTTTTAATTAAAATATTAAAAACACTCGGATTTTAAGATTTTCTCTAAACCAAAACACTTCTCCCATCTCCTGATTTATGACTTCTAAAACTAAACCTCTGCAACAACAAGGAGCTTGGAGCATGGTGGGCAGCACGACCATCTTCGTCAGCAAAACAACTCTACATCAGCTAAACATTCCTAGAATTAAGCAACCAAACCATAGGACTTCGAGGTAGTTTGCCTAGTGCAACATAAATCCTCAACTTTTTGTTAGGCATTTGTATAATCATGTTATACAAATTAAGCCCTAACCGGTCTTAGGACTCCGAGGTAGTCGTTCGGTACGACATAAACCCTCACATCTTCGAGGCTATTTGTATGATCATGTCATACAAATATAAGTCCTAAATAATTAAAATTGGCAGGATTGAAACATTAAATAAACTCTCAAATTGAAACCAAACAATAGGATAGTTTGGGAAGTTGCCAAGATCCTTCTTGGATCCTCAACTTCTCCTACTTCTCTTCCTTTGGACTCCTAAAATAAACTGTTCCAAATTTGATCCATTTCCAATTGAAATTTCCAAAATCCAATCCTTTGAAAACTTTAAACTTTGAAATTCTTGAGAGCAAAACCACTGATCATTATCGAGAGTTTTCTTAAATGATTCCCGTCATTTAAGATGTAATTATTTATAGGGGCTTGCCCTTATAGGGAACTTTAAGAACCCAGGTAATATAAACCCTGCTTAATTCATTTATATTAAGCAGGGGAACTAGTTGGCTTATAAAATTGGTTCGCAGACCAAACGGATGTCACAAATCTTTTAGTTTATTTAATCGAGCCCTATCATCAAGCAGTGTGTCTATTCCTTGTGATAAATACACGTTTTGTGGTGCGGTGCTCGTTTATATAAACTATTTGGGATGTGAGATCGGTTTAATTTCATATCTTAAGATTTTCAAATTTAAAATTATTTTCAAAATCAAATACCACTTTTCAAATTATATATTTAAATTAAATTTAAAATTCACCGACAATTTCTGTTAGGCGACCCCTTTTTCTAAAGTACAACACAAACCTAAAAATATGCCGACAACTTCTGGCAACTCCACTGGGGAATAGTTCCTCTCTCCATTTTAATCAGAAGGTTTTGCTTTCATAGATCGGTAGTGAATCCATGCCCCATGTGGACCAAACTACCATTCTTCCGATGGAATACCCTGTTCATTTCTGCCTTGAACGAGTATCGCCAACTTCTCTCAGATTTAGAAGCCACTGTTTAGACACCCCTAAAGAGAGAGGTTCTGAGATCCTTTTACCTCTTTTCTGAGGTGGGGTGGACCCCCAATAAGTGTTAGTTTAGGAGCGGTCCTTCGAGTTGAGAAGTCTTGCATAAGACTTTCTTTTCCTTTCTAATTCTAAATCGGGTCAACCTTTTCTATAACCTTCCTCCTTTAATCGTTTTGTTTCTAAAAAACGAACCTTCTAACAAACAACCTCTTTTATAAATCACAAATATTCTAAGATAAATGAAAACATGTTCGGACTCTTTCTTTTTCGTTCTAAACTTTAGGACGAAGAAAAACATAATTTGGGACTGACATTCGGAATCTGCCCTGCAGAAAATGACTGCCCCAAAGCTAATCTTCTCCTTCACCAATGGAATGGACTTCGCTGTTTACAAGGATGAGCTGCCTGACAATGGAATCATCTGTTTCAGACAAGCATTTGGCAACACAGACATCAAGTTTGCTGATGTCACTCTCTTCACGCTAATGGACAAAGTGTCAGAAACTCAAGAGCCTGTGATTGAGTTCAACTTGAAGTTGACTCAAGAATTCCCACCCCTGCAAAAGGTTCCAGCTGAAAGGAGTACCACTATTCGTAGAAGGACTGTTGTCTCTACCCCCACCAGTCTAGTCATCTTAGCACCTACCCCGAGTTCACGCAAGCGAAGGGGAAGGAAATCCAAGTACGTGATGAGCACCGCCACCGTGGAGGGTGCGGACTTTGCTACAATACCATATATTTTTGAGATTGGGTCCAGTTCAAGAGTTGCACCCCTAACTCGGACTCAAAAGAGAAATAGAAGCAGGAAGATCGCCAAGAAAGCTAGAATTGCTGAAGTTGCTTTTCTAGAAGAAATTCCTGAATAAAAAGAAGAAGAACTACCAGAATACATGCCGCTGTTGCAAGAATACTCGCCGCTGTTAGAAGGAAGTAGATTCCACCTGCTCTCTTCCGCATCTAATGAGGAAGATGCCAGAAGGATTGCTACTGTGTTACCTCAGCCCGCATATTACAATGATAGCAAGAAGTAGAAGAACAAGGCTACCCCGCTTACCCAATTGCGAGCGTTAGTCGAGAAATTGGCCAGGAAGGAAGGATGTCCTGTGTCAGAGATTCTGAGAAGCATAGGACGAGTGCCAATTAAATCCCGCCTCGGAATACGAATGGAGCCTGCCACTGCCATAGAAAGATCGAAGAAGAAAGTCCGAACTAGTGAAAGAGGCTCACCTGTTATCGTATCAGGGCTGCAAATTAGGGAGGATACCACCTTCCAGCACATAGCCGACAGACCATCCAGTCCTAGGCTTCCGGCTGCAAGAAGGATGCTGTGGCGAACTACTACCGGTCAGCTAAGACCAAAACAATGTCCTGAGAAGAAAAGTCTCGTCAGGATGCTCGAATCAGAAGAAAGTGCTACTGCGATGAAGGAGACTCCCGAAAAAGAAGTTCAACAACTGTCACCAGATAACTGTGAGACCGTACGGAAAGGGCCACTAGATGATGCCATGGACAAGTTAAGGACCGACATCCGATGGTTAGCAAATGAAAGAGAAGAAGATTTAGGAGATGAAATTGACTCATCAGAGTTCATGGATGAGGAGTATGCCGAGATCAACATGGTTGAGACATGAGCATCATCAGCTTCACAAGGTGCTCCAGCAACCGCAGAAAGAGATGAACCGAAAATGTTGAGAGCACAACTTCGGGAAAGAGATGATACAATTTCGCAGATGGCAAAGAGGATGGAAGAGATGACTGCTGCCTTAGCCACTCTCCAGAGACAGGCCCAGCTTTAGAAAGAGACACCCCCAGAAATTATCCATATTACAGATGGAGGAAAAGAAATCACATCCGTCAACGGAGACAAACTACCAAAGAAGGATTCTACACAGAGCATGATCCCTGAAAAGGATATTAAAAACATAGTAGAACAACAGGTGAGAGAAGCCTTAGCACAATCCAAGAGTGGAGCATCTATTCAGACGGGTAGACCTTACCCCAAAGAGTTCGATGCGGTTCAATACCCGAAAGGCTTCGTACCACCTCTATTTAAGACTTTTGATGGAACAGGAAACCCTCGGCAGCATGTCGCACATTTTTGTGCCAGTTGCTGCAATGCCGGTGGGAGCAACGCTTTACTCTTCCGCCAATTCGTCAGCAACTTATCAGGGATTGCCTTCGACTGGTACGCAGAATTGTCGAACGGTTCAGTAAAGACCTTTTCTGAACTAGAAAATTTCTTCGTGAAACGATTTGCCGGGGATCAGCACCACATCACTATCGGTGATCTAGTGGTGGAGCAGCAAAAGCCGAACGAGACTTTAGTGGATTACATACTTCGATGGAGAAACTTAAGCATGAAATGTGAACCACAGCTTCAAGAACAACATGCAGTCAGTATCATGCTTAAAAGTATCCATGGCCCGATAGCACTTCTCCTTAAAGGATTTACGATCAAGACTTTCGAGAAGTTGCTTAGCAAGGCCGGGAGCTTGCAAGAAGAGGCAAAATAGTTAAGTTTCGTGGACAAGAACGATAAGCAGAAACCTGTGAAAACATTCGAAAAGAAGTCCGGGACCGTCGCTGCAGTAGATAAGGGCAAGCAGCCGGTACGAGATACGATCGGAGCGGCCACGACCTGAGTTATCAACCACCACAACGGACTTATCACCAACCTCGGCGGGATTATCGGCAACCTCGTCCGAGCTATCGGTCTCATCGGCATTATGAACAACCACCTCGTTCATCACGTACTTTAAGAGAACTTCTAAACAAAGAATACCCATTCAAGCCGAAGTAGTAGTGAAGATGTTCCGCGACTTAATGAAGACACCGGATTTTCGATTGTCGGAGCACAAGAACACTGGAGGAAGTCAATAAGAAAGATCATCCGAACTATTGCCCTTACCACCGGATGCTTGGACACAAGATAGAGGATTGCATCACTTTCGAGAGTTGGCTTGATGACAATCTCCGGAAAGGGAACATAACGATCCCAAAAGAATACATGAAGGAACTCCAGAAGGGAGGTTCCGTCAATGTTATTTCAACGGATCCCATTGTTCCGATAGACCCTTACACGACTGATGATGGATGGAGTACTGTCTGGACAAAGTCATCGAAGAAAATTTTGGATCACATCCAGGCCGCTTCGGTACACGCTTCAACTCAGAGTTCGAAACCTGTCGAGCCGGCACTATCACTTGCAATTGAAGAACCGCCCCGGATGGAGGAAAAGATCATAGAAGAAAAGAAGACCGAGGCTCCGAAGGGTACACTAGGGGCTGCTTATCCTAGGATGGTTGTTTCCGATTCGGGGGAGAAATCCCTCGAACTCCTGACTCTGTAAGATTATCTGCTCGCTCCGGCGGGATCTTATAATGATAAGGGTTATGGCGTTGGCTACGTTTTGACTGTCTCTAATGATCACGTAACTAACGACAACCGGCTTAATCCGGATCTCGATTCCAGTACAAATAACGATTCTCAAATCATACACGACCTCGACGACCACGACGAAGATGTTCACAAAGGAGGCTACGAAAGCTTGATAAGCAATGAGTCCATTTATGAGTTCCGAGGAGCTCCGATCACGATAGAATTAGAACCATCAGATACCGAAGCAACTCCAGAAAAGCCAGTGATCCCAATTCAAGAGGATACACCGGCAGGTTCAACACCAAACTCAGAAGAGATAACCGAAGTAAATTTAAGAAGTGGAAAAGTTCTACCCCTGAGAATGGGTCCGAAGGATAAATGTAAGCAGGTGGTTGCCCAGGAAGAGCTAACCCCAGCAGAGGAATTACCCATTCGAGAAGAACCCAAGGAACATGGTAATAAAGTGGACTACAACGTGCTAGCCCATCTTAGGAAGCTACCATCCAAACTAAGCATATACGACGCTCTGATCCTGTCAGAGGAGATGAGAGAGGCTCTAATCAAGGCTTTACTTGATCCAGAAAATTGTTTAGCTCAAATGGCCGGTAATTCCTTCGACGAGGTTTGCTTGTTAAAAGAACAGCGAGGTGTTACTTTCACAGACAATGATCTTTTACTGGTAACAATAGATCACAACCGACCGTTGTACATTTCAGTCACAATTAGAAAGTTTACGCTCTCCAGAGTGTTGGTTGATCTGGGAGCATCAATCAACATAATGAACCTTCGGGCGCTAGCATATTTGGAAATTGACGCTCGCGAGCTTGAAGCAGACAAGATGCTATTATCTAGCGCCCGAAGGTTCATTATGTTGATTGATGCTCCCGGATCAACCAACACTCTGGAGAGCGTAAACTTTCTAATTGTGACTGAAATGTACAACGGTCGGTTGTGATCTGTTGTTACCAGTAAAAGATCATTGTCTGTGAAAGTAACAGCATCAATCAACATAATGAACCTTCGGGCGCTAGAATATTTGGAAATTGACGCTCGCGAGCTTGAAGCAGACAAGATGCTATTAAGAGGCTTCAATCAAAAAGGATAAAGAGCTCTTGGATCGATAACACTACTAATGAAGACCGGTGATTTAGCGAAGACAACAGCAAAATTCCACATAATTGAATCTGAGACATCGTTCAACGCTCTACTGGGTCGACCATGGATTCATGAAAACCGGATGGTGCCGTCGTCTCTGCACCAATGCATAAAGTATTACGAAGGAGGGGAACAGTGCATCAAAGGTGACTTGCAACCATTCTCCGTACACGAGATTGGAATTCATGAAGATGCGGCCTACTACGCGCCTCCGAAGAAAACAATCTTTTCCAGAAATACCATACCAAATGAAGCAAAAGAAATCCGAGATGACGAAGAACCTGAAGTTCTAGTTCAACAGTCACTCACCACTCCCTTACGGCGAGATGGTGAAGATTTCTCTAGAACTCGCACCCGAGGTCGAGGCCGGGGACGAGGACGTGGAAGAAATATCGGAACGGTTAGACAAAAGAAACCGACCGTCGATGTTGATTGGGAGAACACCTCCGAAGAAGAAGAAGAAATCAAGAATGAAGCAGCAACAATAAATCAGAAGAAACCACAGTTCAAGATCTCTCTCGAAGATGAAAAGAATGAAGAATATAAATCAATGTACGAGAAGACTAACCATTATGTGCATACTATGACCCTGACCCCGATCCATTCTAATAAGATCGAGGGTATGGAGGTCAAGGAAGTACATGGTGGTGGTACAAAGCCAATCAAGTTTTACCGTGGTACTTCTTCTTCCAATAATGAAAAAGATGTACAATTTGAAGATGTCACTTCTTCTGAATAAATGGAATTACCTTTTGAGTGGTACTCTCCCTGTGTTCAAAATTTAATTCAACGTGGTGTCTTACCTCGACAAAGGACAAAGGGTCGATCACAACATTTTGAAAGACTATGTAACAATGCTGGTCGGCCTCCCAATTCAAAACATGGTCTCGGATTCGGCACGGTAGGGCCTGTTGACGATACGGGATTTTGCTTGCTTGTCACTTGCAAGCCTAATGAAGACTGATTGGAAGCATCAGAGGACCTTGAAGATCTACCAATCAGAGATGCTCCACCAGAATTCGAAGAAGGAATCAAATCTACAATAGACGAGTTAATGGAAGTTAACTTAGGTACTAGTAAAGAGCCTAGGCCAACCTTTGTTAGCTCCTTACTCAATAAAGAAGATTCCGAGGGAATAATCAAGCTATTAATGGAATTCAAGGACTGTTTTGCTTGGAGTTACGACGAAATGCCAGGATTAGCTCCAGAAGTCGCAGTTCACAAGTTAGGAGTTGATCCTACTACGTTCCGATCGGACAAGCTCCTAGAAGAGTGCGTCTAGAAATTGAGCAACAAGTAATAGCCGAAGTCAAGAAGCTAATAGACGCTAAATTTGTCCGTGAAGAACAATACCCAACTTGGTTAGCCAACGTGGTACCAGTCAGAAAGAAAAATGGTCAGATCAGAATCTGCGTAGACTTCAGGGATTTGAATAAAGCATGTCCAAAGGATGAATTTCCACTACCAATCCTAGAACTGATGATCGACATCTCTTCAACCCATGAAATATTCTCATTCATGGATGGATCATCAGGATACAACCAGATAAAGATGGCACCAGAAGACGAAAAGCTCACGACATTCAGAACGCCGATCGGAGTGTATTGCTACACAGTAATGCCATTCGGACTAAAGAACGCAGGAGCAACATATCAAAGAGCGATGACAAAGGTTTTTGATGATCTCATTCACAACCAAGTTGAATGCTACATGGACGATGTGGTCATCAAAAGCAAACTGAAGGAAGATCACCTGTATGATTTGAGAATTGTTTTCGAGCGACTAAGACAATACAACCTTAAGATGAATCCTTTAAAATGCGCCTTCGGCATCACCTCTGGGAAATTCTTAGGATTTGTTGTCCGACATCGCGGGATTGAAATTGATCTGGAAAAGATTAAAGCTATCTTAGAAATGCCACCTCCTAAAACCTTGAAACAGCTACGATCATTTCAAGGAAAGTTGGCATATCTTCGACGCTTTATATCAAATTTGTCAGGAAGGTGTCAGCCTTTTTCAACTTTGGTTAAGAAGGATGCCAAGTTTACTTGGGATTCCAGATGTCAACATGCCTTCGATGACATCAAATGATACTTAATGACACCTCCTACCTTAGCAGCCCCAGTCTCAGGTAGACCGCTGATACTTTATACCGCGGCTTTAGATGACTCCCTTGGAGCCCTGCTAGCCCAGGTCAATGATGAGGGAAAAGAAAATGCCCTCTACTACTTAAGCCGTCGTCTAATCCCGATGAAAGTAAAGTATCCTCTAATTGAGAAGCATTGTTTGGCCCTGATCTTCACCGCACAGAAGCTCAGACATTACATGCTTTCTCATAAGGTCAACCTTATTTCGAAAGTTAATCAGTTGCAATATTTGATGACCCGACCGACACTTTCTGGCAGACTTGCCAGGTGGTCGATGATACTATTGCAATTTGACATAACTTTCGTTCCTCTTCGCACTGTAAAGGGACAAGTACTAGCTGACTTCCTTCCAGCACACCCTTTACCGGCAGATTCGCCTCTCGACGACGATTTGCCTGACGAGCAGATAATGAGCCTAGAAGACACTGATGTTCGATGTTGGGAACTATACTTCGATGGAGCATGCTCAGCACAGAAAGACAAAGAATTGCAAAAGATAAGTCATTAGCCCATCAAATCAAGAAAAGAACTCTGCCTTACGCATTAATAAATGACATGTTATACAGAAGGTCTTTTGATCACATGTGGCTAAGATGCCTGAGCGGGTCTGAAGCTCGTGAAATTGTTAAAGGAGTACACTCAGGACTTTACGGCGCTCATTAGTCGGGTCCGAAAATGAAAATGAAGATTAAAAGACAAGGGCACTTTTGGCCCTCAAAGATGACCGATTGCATGAAGATTGCCAAACGTTGTCACCAGTGCCAAGTACATGGAGTGGTTCTACATCAACCTCCAAATGTGCTACATCCGACAATCGCATCGTGGCCATTTGAGTGTTGGGGCACAGATATTGTGGGTCCGATAGAACCGCCTTCTTCAAGAGGACATCGCTTCTTTCTTGCAGCTACAAATTACTTTTCTAAGTGGGCAGAAGCAGTACCGCTCAGAGAAGTGAAAGCACATCATGTACTGCAATTCTTTAAGAATCAAGTTGTCTACCGTTTTGGGGTACCGTGCAGAATTATCTCAGATAACGGGTCCGCATTCAAGAGTATGAAGATCAATAATTTTGTCAGAAGACATGGGATCGACTGGAGCTATTCATCAATCTACTACCCAAGAGCGAACGACTTGGCCGAGGCTTTTAATAAAACTCTCGTCCAAATCCTAAAGAAAAATTTGGATGACAACAAGAGGAATTGGCACGAGAAGTTGTTAGAAGCCTTATGGGCCTACATGACTACTTTCAGAACGCCCACCCAGTCTACGCCTTACGCCTTAGTGTACGGGTCCGAGGTCGTTCTAACCTTAGAGGTTCAGCTTCCTTCACTCAGAATTGCAATTGCGAACAAGATCACTACAGAATAAAATGCCAAACTATTACTAGAAGAGTTAGAAAGCTTGGAAGGGAAATGACTTTCAGCGCAGCAGAATTTGGAACTGTATCAAGCCAAGATGATTCAGGCCCATGATAAATTGGTCTATCCAAGGACATTCAAAGTCGGTGACTTGGTTCTAGTTCTCAGAAGACCTATTCTTGCACATCGCAAGATAGGTGGTAAATTTGAACCGACTTAGGAAGGGCCATTCGTGGTCGAGACAGTTTACTCAGGAGGTTCCTACTAGCTTGTAAATTACCGTGGAGAGCGACCTATGCTTCCAATTAATGGACGATATCTAAAGAAGTATTATGCGACCTGATGTTTCGAAGGATGAATCCTCATTCCTAGAAGCACGGGCATAGTAATTACTTATGACTGGGTCCGAACCCAAAAATATAGAAAAAATGGATGATATAGAAAATCATTAAAAAATGTTAAAAAAGAAAACATGTGAAATCATGATAATAAAATCTTTATCCTTCCTTTTAAATCGAGTCTCACTCTTGATCTCTCTTGATCTTTTCCTACTCCTATTTAAATTTAAAATAAACGAATAAAAGCTCGTCATTAATAAACATATTTTTCTACTGTTCTTGTTCTTAGTACAGCCCCTGATCCTTTCGTTGTTTTTTGCAGGGAAATGTCGAACGTGCGGTTGGTTCTGAACTTTAAGAATGGCGTGAATCTAGCACTTGATGAAAAGAGGGTTAGGGATGGAGTTGTGATCGAGATTGACTCTGACTTCACACTAGCTAGGACACAATATGAAGAAAATGATTGGACCCCGATCGATTGGGAAGAACTCCGCAGCCATACAGTGATGAAATTGGGTGGCTCAAATCAACCATCTACCAGCAAAAAGAGAAAAGCAAAAGTCGCTCATGCAACAGGAGAAGATAAGAAAGTTAAGTCTGTTGTTGCTACAGTAGAGGGCATGCTTGTCAGTGTCGTGCCCACAGAAATCCAAGGGGTAAGGAGAGCTATTCTCACAGCCACTCAGCGAAGGAACAAGAACCGTCACATTCGCAAGATGCTGACCAAGTTAGCAGCAGATCAACATGAAGAGACAATTGCTACTGTCAATACAAATACTCCGGAGAAATTGGTTCGTCAGGAACTGGAGAGGAGGAGATCAACTCCAAGGAAAGCAGAACAGATAAAAGAAATTCCGAGAAGAGAGAGATAGAATCCGCACCTCGACGCCAAGTAGATGCACCAGTTCTGAAGAGTCTTATTGTGAAAGCAACCCCAGAGGATGTCCCGACAGAGACTATACCTGACGAGCCAAGACATGCAGGAGAGCGTGCCGGCGTGGAACCATACATACCCTAGTACGTTACTAGACCTCTCCAGTTGCAGATAATTCTAGAATATGAGTTAGAAAGAATGCAGAATGTCGAAAAGAGAACTTTTGAATACTTTGAGAGAATTGGAGGCAAGAGGATCAATATCTTAGAAGGCCTCGAGCTGCATACAGATGTGTTCTCAGACTACGAGCAACAACAAATTGTAGAATGCATACTTGAACTCCAGAAAATGGGTCAAGCTGGCTGCCTAAGGGAAAAGACTTATTCAGAACCCCGCAGATGGATGCCAGGGAAAGGAAGAGTTACAATCCAGTGCGGATGTTGCTACAACTTCGTGGTAGACAGAAAAAAAAATCCACCAGGGATACTCCGTCGCAGTGAGGTGGATTCAATGCCAAACGTTATTAAAAGAATGGTAAAGAGGATGATAACATGGAGGGTATTTCCCGTAGATTGCATACCCAACAGCTGCATCATTAACATCTACAAGGAGGGCGACCGCATACCTCCACATATAGACCATAATGATTTCATTAGACCTTTCTGCACAGTGCCTTTTGTCAACCAGTGCAATATCATGTTCGGATCTAACCTCCGGATAGCAGACCCCAGTGAGTTTCGAGGGCCGGTGGAGATACCACTACGGGTAGGTTTCGTCATGGTATTAAAAGGGAATGGAGCAGACATTGCAAAGCATTGCATTCCAGGGGTTCCTGTTGAGCGGTTCTCTGTTACTTTCAGGAGGATGGACGACAGAAAAATGCCTTTCCACTTCCAGCCAGATCCAGAGTTAGAGAATCTACGGTCTTACGAGCTGTGAGTTACATGGGAGATAACACACCTCTAATGCACATCCATATGGCATTTTTGCCAAGGATGACTTGGAAGGTGATGTTATTGTCCATGGATCTCACTATTTTAGACATGGATTTTGACAGCTGCTTTTAGAAGAAACTTGAAAAATCTTATGCAATCCGTTTTGGATTTATATGGATTGTATGAGATATTAAATTCTCAAATAAAATATCATCATGTTTTGGATCAAGATGTATGATGTATTTTCAACAAGATTGAAATGAAAGTGACCACGTCATGTTTTGCCTTCACCTCTTTTTGTGCGAATTGACTGGGAAACACCATTAGATTAAAAGAACTTCGAGCAAAGAACAAAGGGAAAATGAAAATAAACGAGAACTTTATTTAGAATCAAAATGTTAAAATGAATTCTAAACTGATACGAATTCTGAATATTTTTGAAATTGAATCACCAAAACGAATGAAATAAATTTGAATCTCAATCTGAATCCTTCAATATGAATCCTTCGATCTAAATTCTTCGATTTGAATATCAATCTAAATCCTTCAATCTGAATTCTTCGATCTGAATCCTTCAATTATTCTTTAAAACAAAATCTGTTTGAAACTCTTCTGAAATTCAAATCTTTTCCTCAACTTGTCACCGGGTCGAGTCTTTTCAACTTGGTTCACTTACCAGTTCTTTTTAAATCTTTTCTCTGCGTGTTAGAGGATCGACTAGTTCTATTGACACGGAGCCACGAACTTTGTTCGATTTGGTTCTAATGGCATGGGATTGGTCCCTCTTCATACAGATAAATCTTCGAGATTGGAACAAGTTTCCAATTCTCATTAAATCCTCGAGAATGGAACCAGTTTCCATTTCTCATTAAATCCTCAAGATTGGAACCAGTTTCCATTTCTCATTAAATCTTTGAGATTGGAACCAGTTTCCAATTCTCATTAAATCTTCGAGATTGGAACCAGTTTCCAATTCTCATTAAATCCTCGAGATTGGAACCAGTTTACAATTTTCATTAAATCTTCGAGATTGGAACCAGTTTCCATTTCTCATTAAATCTTCGAAATTGAAACCAGTTTCCAATTCTCATTAAATCCTCGAGATTGGAACCAGTTTCCATTTCTCATTAAATCCTCGAGATTGGAACCAGTTTCCAATTCTCATTAAATCCACGAGATTGGAACCAGTTTCTAATTCTCATTAAATCCTCAAGATTGGATCCAGTTTCCAATCCTCATTAAATCTTCGAGATTGGAACCAGTTTCTAATTCTCATTAAATCCTCGAGATTGGAACCAGTTTCCATTTCTCATTAAATCCTCGAGATTGGAACCAGTTTCCAATTCTCATTAAATCTTCGAGATTGGAACCAGTTTACAATTCTTATTAAATCTTCAGGATTGGAACCAGTTTCCATTTCTCATTAAACCTTCGAGACTGGTACCAAATTCCAGTTCTCTCCCTTCGAGGTCGGTACCAAATTCTGACTTTATTTCCGAGATTGATACTAAATTTCAATTTCCCCTTTCGAGGCTGGAACCCAATTCCAGTTCTCTTTAAACTTTCGAGATCAGTACCTAAATTCTGACTCTCATCCTTTTCAATCGATACTTAAACTCCAATTCTCACTCCGAGGATGGTACCTAAATTCCAGCTCTCTTCGCAATCCCGAGGTTGGAACCTAGGTTCTAATTCTCATTTCAAATCCAGATTTCCTTGAATTGATTATAAATTAAACCTCAATCAAAATTGAAACTCAGAACAAATCGAAATCTAAACTCACACATGAAAACTTAAAACATAAAATGAAATGAAATCTAAATCGAATTTCCCCAGACCTTATGATCTAGAATTCACCTCCTTCTCTTTTCCCCAGCGAGAGTTCAGGGATCTCCAGTCTTGGAGATATACTCGATACTCCCCAGCGGAAATTTGTTTCTACTTCATTCTAAGTGTCTCACTTAGACGTCTGTGTTGGTTTTGTTGATCTCTTCGGTCAACACCAATACGCGCGGCGTGCTTGGTTAGCACACCACACCTATTGGGGGTCCATTTGTTGACCTCATTTTTTATGAGGTCTCTTCTCTTCTCTCTCCTTAGTACTTAGGATCTAGCCTTAGGCTTTCCCTTTGACTATCTTAGAGGTCTAGAAATGGAACCCACCACATAGAAATTTAAACACCTCTTAAACACCCTGCAAACCCCATATGTTTGATTGTAAACCCCCAAGTCACTTGGAGGGTTAAAATCAAATGTGGAGGTTTACAAGATGAGTTCCCTATAGGACTCTTTGGCCTTAGGACTACCACAGGTGGCACTGGTCCAGTGAGGGTTGACTTGCATACATATTACACTTTCACACACATTCCAATCCTAAAACCATTCATTCCTAGCTTCACTTCCAGACTCATGTAGGTAATTCATATTGATGGACCTTAACCCCTCGGCTCTTGGCTAAGAGGGTTGGGAACAACATAGTGAATGCCTCAAGTGAGTCCTCTCATGGCTCTTATGGGCTTGATATGGCTTCATGGCTCAACCAAAGTGATTCCATTTTACTCAAACTTGATCAATCTTCATTTTTTCAAAATTTCAATTTTTGACCCCCGGGACCCTACACCCGCTAAACCTACCAAATACCCTCAAAATTGCCCAAATTTTGCAAAATTGCCTAAATTACCCAAAGTTCCTCAAAACCAATCCTAAACATCCCCCCCCCCACTAAAATTGATCATCCTTAGCCAAATATACCAAAATTTCCAAAAATACCCCCAATACCCTCCAAATACCCAAGATGCCCTTCTTAAACAAAAATTTCATAAATTCCAAAAATTCCCATAAAATTCCAGAAAATCCCAAATATTCCCAATTTTATTTTTTTTAACTACATCATAAGCCAATTTTGTCAATTTAAACCACTTTAACCAAAACCCCCAATTTGACTCATTCTTAACCCAAGTGGACCCAATGTCCCACTAAACCAACCTAATTGACCTCAATTTTGGTCCAATTCAATTCTAAACTTCAATTCAATATCCTTAATGTCAATTTAGACCAAATCCAAGCCCAATTTGATTGACATTTGGATCCAATTTCAATTTGAAGCTTAAAGCCCAATTTTGGCCCATGACTAAAACCTAGCCTAAACCAACCCAATTCAACTCCAATTAACCCCAAATCTTTTCCTAAACATTCCTAATATCCCCACAAACAAAAAACTAACAAGATTTGCCCCAAATTTGAACCTAAACTCCACCCAAGCCTAACCCAAAGTCAAAATCCCCATTTTTAACCTAAACACAAACCTAACCCAAATGGGCCCAAATCCCAAAATCAAAGCCCAACCAAAGTTGAAAACTCTTTGTGACACTCCCATAAAAATTTCACAACATTATTTTACATCAAATCCAACCTTAGCCCAACCTTAAACCAAGTTAGCCCAATTTGACTCACTTTGGCCCCTTTACTAAAAAGACCCACATTAAACCCAATTCAATTCAAAATCAACTCAAATTTGTTCCAAATCACTCATGACACATCCCTAAACTAAACCCAACATTTATTTGGCACAATAGTTTACAAAACTTTCATCCACTAACTTGTTTTAAAACCTAAAAGCCCACTTTTTTTAAGACACTTTAAAAGCCCATCCAAATCATTTTCAAAGGCCCAAAACCTATTTCAAAACCCATATGACATCTTCATTGGTCATCCATTTGATAAAATCACCCCCTAAGTTTTATTGCATCATTTAAATAAACCAAATGTGGCCCCATGAAAATTTTCCATCAAAATGTCTAAAAATTCAAAATCCTTTTTCATGTAATTGACCAAGCTTTGCCCCAAGCCACATGGAGCCATGGAGCCATGCATAAGCCATATGCAAGCCTTGGAAGCCACTTTCCACATCACCAAACCATTTATGGATAGAGAAGGAACCCCTTTCCAAACTCCTTCTTATTCTTTTTTAACCCCTTTTATGTCACACTCTAACCCATGCTTAATCAAAATTCTTGGGATAGAGACTTCTCCACCTAAAATCAGCTGAGCCAAATGATTCATTTCAGCTCAAATCAAACTCTTGGAGGGTGAACCCAACCCATTTCCATGGCTTGACCAAATTAAGCTCAAAATGACCCTTCCCCCTTACCACTTAAATCAAAATCCTTTACACATGTCAAGCCTCAATTGAACTCACAAACTTCCACCCCTGACCCCACTGAGCAAGATGGCGACCGAACCCTGCTGGCCAGCCGCCTGGGTCGCCAGAAACGCCATGGCCGAGAGCTCCATGTGAGCCAAATTTTTCAATTCTTCCTTGCTGAGTTGTCCCAGTCCAATTGAACACCATGGATGTTCTTCTCTTGCATAGAGCAGCTGATCCCAAGCCTCAAACCCCTTGGGAAGCCTTCCAGCCATGTCTATTTAAACCCACCACCCTCTCGGCCAAAGAAGGTGATGAACCAGACCTAAACAAATCTCTGCCAAAATTGCTCCAGGACCTTCTCCTCACCTAGAGCAATTGATCCCCACTGCTCTCCTGCCCTAAAACCCATTGATTGAGCTTAATTTTGGAGCTCAATTCTCAGCCTAGAACCAGGACATCTCTAAAACCTCCACCAAATCCAAATTAAACTCACCCACACCTGCACAGGACCAAGAGATTGAGTTCCCCAGTGAAAGCCCCCTCTCCAGGCCACCCATTTGCTCCAGCCTCCAAGCTTTGAAATCGGCTGTGGACACTTTCATACCTAGACAACTCCCCAGAGCCAAAGACTTCTTCTGGAGCTTCCTTGGGTGCAATCAAAGGTGACACAACTCTCTGATTGAAGCTACACTTCTCAGAGCAAAGGTATGGATCATTCCTTCCTCCCGAGCTTCTAGTGATTCTTCATTTTTTTTACTTAATTTCATACCATGTAAGCCATATGGATGTGTTCGTCTCTTCAAGACAAATTCATAGAGCATAAGAACAAGAAAATCCATTGAGAAAAGAGAGAGTTCTTAGGGTTTTAGAGTGGACGGTCACGGGTGCACACCAGTCGTAGATGATGACCAGGCGCCGTCCGATCGAGCATGTATCGAGTGGACGGTCTAGATTACGCCGGACCAGAGAAAAACCGCAGGCCCCTAGAGCACTGAGTCAGATGGCTGCGTCGAATTAGAGCGCGACGCGTGGGCTTTTAGAGCTACCGAGGATGAGTCAGCACTGCATGGATAGGTAGAAAATAGGATTTTTTTTTATTTATTTAAATTCCCAGAACTTAGAAAATCCATATCTTTGTGTAGAAAAATCATAAAAATAAACTAAAAATACCCTCTTGCTCAGTGAACAGAGGAAAATAATGTGGAAAAGAAATCAAGTTATTTTGATGAGTATTTTATTTTTAATTAATTATTTACTTATTTTAGTGTTTTGATTCTCCATTTGCATAGACAATTCACCATGGCATGAGACCATACGGCTTTTGAAGCCTCTGATCTTGGGAACATTGCTTGAATTTTTCAAGGTCAGAGGCCATCCCTATGGAAAATTATATATTTTTCAAGTTTATGTCACTGTTTTTGGTATTTTAATTCCAATAATTAGCATATTGTCCAATAAATTCTAAGAAAATGGGGAAGTTTCTTAGGACCAGAGAACCCTAGGATAATTATATTTTGAGTTAACCCATTAAGAATAACGCTAATTGACCTAATTACACAAAACTTAACTTTAATTAATTAAGGTTAACCACATATTAAAAAAACTTGAAATTAATTCTCCATTGATCTTTAGGATACAGGGAACCATGCATAAAAATTTGAAGTCAATTGGAAATGTTTAGCCCCACTAAATGAATTAATTAAGCCACATGATTAAAATTAAACTTTAAAAATTCATAACTCCAAAAATACCTTTCAAAAATTCACCAAATTGGTTTTGTGGGCTCTTTGATATCAGAGGAGTCTATAAAAAATTAAAATTGGAATTTTCTAAAATTTTTCATTTTTAATGATATTTTTGATATTTAAATAATTAAAAAATAATAAAAATCACAAAATTAATAAAAATCATAAAAATGTCACATTTTGACTCCTAATCATTATAAACCAAAAAAATATTTTTCCTATGTCTCTAAGTTAAGATATTGAATTTTAAAGGCTCAAAACAATTTTTAATATTAAAAAATGTATTTTCCAACCTTTTCACTAAATTAATTGTAATAAATCAAAGAAAAATCAGAAAATTGTAAAATTTGTTTCTCTGAACTCCTTGAGGTTAGAGAGATTTAAGAAAAATATAAAACCCAATTTTCAACTTTAATTTTATTTTATAATTAATTAACACTCCAAAAATCAAAATAATTATAAAAAATAAAATATAATTTAAAAACACAACAAAAAGAGCCCAAGTGGTCCTCTGGTCATTAGGAACATCCCATAATTTTCTTAAGGGTAGAAACCTTTTCTTTGTCATGTTGTTGAATTTCCAATGAAAACCCTTATTTTTAACTAAAAATAATTTTATAAATAAATTAAATTCAGAAAAATCACATTTTCTCCTCTAACTTCTTAATTGACATATGAATGAAGTGACATAAAAATTTTAAGTTCATTTGAACTCACTTTAGTGAGTTATGAAATAAATAAGCTTAAAAGGGCATAAAGGTAATTAAAGAATTTAAACCCCTTTATTAGAATTTTAGGTTTAATTAAAATGGAGGGTAAAATATTTGATTTTATCTTTCTTGGATGATTGAAACTTTGGGAAACTAAAAGGGTAGGAACCCATTAATCACTCTTAATAAACTAAAAAATGAAACTTTAATTATTCAAACAATTTAAATTTTTGGAAGATTAATGAAAATTTGAATTATTAAAAAAATAGGGATATAATTTGAGAGGATATTAATTCTTTAATAAAAAAATCCCTAAATAAATCACTTCAATAATATTTAACTCTTAATTAAGATTAAGGTGATAATCCAAACTAAGTATACTAAAAAATTAAAAATAAATAACCCTTAAATTAAAGAAAAGTTCAAAATATTAAATAATTTAATAATTAAATTAAATTAAATTAAATTAAATTGAACTAAGTAAAAGTTAAATTAAAATTAAAATTAAATTAAATTAACTTTTTAATATATAAGTTAAATTAAAAAAAATATTTAAATTAAATTAAATTAAATTAAATTAAATTAAAATCAAATTTAAATTAAATTAAGCTAACATCATTCAATAATAAAAGTAAAACGAATTTAAAATATTAAGATCACCTAAAGTATAAGGATTTAAACGAAAATATAATTTGAACACTATTCCAAAATTAAAATTATTAATTAAAACCTCATAATTAAACTAAATCACTTTAAACCATTAACTCAAACTTCAAATTAAGAATGATTAAAATTCTCAACAAATCAACTTGCCCCTAAAGGCTTTAATTATTATAACTCTTAAATAGAGTATTAAGTGAGATGTCACTTCATTCATCAGGTATTCAAATGCCCAAGTTCACTGAGCAAGAGACAAAGCTTAACTAAACTCTTGTATGATTAATTCACCTGTGCAATTAAATTTACTTGGATTCAAAATAATCTCGGAAATATTGAAAAGATGTTTATGACTCGTCCTAAGCACTTTCTCAATATAACGGGATGTTTTAGAAGAACAATTGAATTTAATTGTTCTTTGATGAAGAAAATCATCCTTAAACAAAAAACAAGAACCTAGACGTCATAGGAGATGACTAGTTATAGGATTAGGACTTTGGTAGACAACCAAAACCTTCCCTTAACTTTACCTAGGTACTTGTTATAAATATTTAAATGCCTTAATATATGTTTTAAGTGCAGCTTGGGATGACGGGAAGACCCTCCAGGTACGCTTTTATTTTATTGCAATTTACTTTATTGCAATTTACTTACATGCACTGTACTTTAATTTTTCTTGCATGTTAAACAAGACTGTTGCATGAAAACCAAAACCTTTAGGATAGTCCCTGAACTGAAACCAAAACTAAATTAAAAGTTATCACAAGATAAAATTCACCGCCACAACATTCCAAAATATAAAACAACTCAAAATTGAATCACAAACAAAACAACAAAACTACAATTGCAACTAAATTAAAATGTCTCGTTGAATGATCGGGAATACCTCGGATGATCTAACCCACGTGTTGCTAACGGGATTTCCCACGGTCTAAATGAAAGTGTGGAACTCATTTAGTTGAGTTTAGCAAATTCATCTGGACTAAGTGAATTCGATGAAAATAATGGTGCCGGGATGACGGAACCGTGGGATCTTAATAAGTTCTGTTTGACCAACTTTAAGATTTGTTTTAATTAAAACATTAAAAATATTTGGACTTTAAGATTTCTAAACCAAAACACTTCTCTCATCTCCTGATTTTCACCTTCTAAAACTAAACCTCTGTAACAATAAGGAGCTCGAAGCACGGTGGGCAGCACGACCATCTTCGTCAACAAAACTCGGGTCTACACCAGCTAAACCTTTCTTAGAATTAAATAACCAAGCCATAGGATTTCGAGGTAGTTTGCCTAGTGCAACATAAATCCTCAACTTTTCATTATGCATTTCCATAATCACATTATGCAAATTAAGCTCTAACCGATCTTAGGACTCCGAGGTAGTCTTTTGGTATGACATAAACCCTCACATCTTCGAGGCTATTTATATGATTATGTCATATAAATATAAGTCTTAATTAACTAAAATTGGCAAGATTGAAACATTAAGTGAATTCCTGAATTGAAGCCAAACAATAGGATAGTTTGGGAAGTTGCCAAGATTCTTCTTGGATCCTCAGCTTCTCCTACTTCTCTTCTTTTGGAATCTTAAAATAAACTGTTCCAAATTTGATCCACTCCCTATTGAAAACTCCAGGATCCAATTCATATGAAACCTTAAACTTTGAAATTCTTGAGAGCAAAATCACTGATCATTATCGAGAGTTTACTTAAATGATTCCCGTAATTTAAGATGTAATTAACTATAGGGGCTTGCCCTTATAGAGAACTTTAAGAACCCAGGTAATATAAACCCTGCTTAATTTCTTTATATTAAGCAGGGGAACTTGTCGACTTATAAAAATTGGTTCGCAAACCAAACGGATGTCACAAATCTTCTAGTTTATTTAATTGAGCCCCATCATCAAGCAGTGTGTCTATTCCTCGGGATAGATACACTGTTTGTGATGCAGTGCTTGTTTATATAAACTATTTAGGATGTGAGATCGGTTTAATTTCATATCATAAAATTTTCAAACTTCAAATTATTTTCAAAATCAAATGCTACTTTCTAAAATATATATTTAAATTAATATAAAATCTAAAATTCGCCGAGAACTTCTGTAGGCGACCCCCTTTTTAAATATACCATACAACCTAAAAATTCACCGACACTTCACAAGTAGCTGCAATATCTAAGAAATTAGGTAATTTTGCCATCAACATATCACATAACAACTCATCTAATATTGAAGATTCTCAAACTATTAAAACTTCACAAGCTATTGCTAGTAAAAATAATATGTATTCAAACTATTATAATCCTGGATGGAAAAATCACCCTAATTTTAACCAGAATAATCAACAACAACAATGAGGTAATAATCAATCCCATCCAACTGGAAATTGGAATAATCAAGTAAATTCAAATTATAAACCACCTGGATTTAAAAATCAACAAAAAAAGTTATCAATAGAAGAATTAATTTTACAAATTAGTAAGCAATTACAAAATCAAAATACTGTTATTCGTAATATTGAGAATCAAATGGGACAAATCACTAATTTAATTAATTACAGACCTCCAGGAATACTTCCTAGTAATGTTGAAAATAATTCAAAAGAAACTAGAAAAGAACATGAACATGTTAAAGCTGTACAACTTAGGAGTGGAAAGGAATTAAAAGAAAGAATGCAAAATGAAATTGAAAAAGTGATTGAGGTTGAAGAGATTGAAAAACCTAAAGAAACTCCTTCTCCTAATCAAGATCAAACTAATATTTCTATTAATGTGAAAGTTGAAAGACCACCACCACCTTTTCCTCAAATATTAAAACAGCAGAAGCTTGATCATCAATTTTCTACGTTCTTTGAAATTTTTAAGAAACTTACTATAAATATACCCTTTGCTGAAGCCTTGGAACAGATGCCAACTTATGCAAAATTTATGAAGGATATATTAAGTAAGAAACAAAAATTTGAAGCTTTTGAAACTGTTGCACTAAGTGAAGAATGTAGTGCAATAATTCAAAAGAAATTACCTCAAAAACTTAAAGATCCTGGAAGTTTTACTATACCTTGTGCTATTGGAGAAAAATTTTACGGAAAAGCTTTGTGTGATTTAGGAGCAAGTATTAATCTCATGTCATTTTCTATTTATCGAAGGTTGAATTTAGGAGAGATTACTCCCACCACTATAACCCTTCAGTTAGCTGATAGATCTATCACTTTCCCTAAAGAAGTTATAGAGGATGTACTTGTTAAAGTAGATAAATTTATCTTCCCTGTGGATTTCATTGTGCTTGATATGGAAGAAGATAAAGAAATATCAATTATTTTAGGGAGACCTTTTCTAGCTACCGGACGAGCTATGATTGATGTGCAAAAAGGAAAATTAACTATGAAGTTAATGATCAAGAGATTAAATTCAATGTTCTTAAATCGATGAAGTACCCTGACAAAGAAAAATGTTATCGAATGGATATTTTTAATTTTATAATTGAAAAACTCTATCGAGAAAAATGTAAAATCATTCTTGAAGAATAAATTAAATTTTTAACTAATGAAAATCAAGAACTAAAACAAGATGAATTACTTAAAGAAACTCATTATATTAAAGACAACTGGGAAACTTTAGACATAACTCAAAATGATATACTTTTACCATTAATTAAAAAAGCCCAAGAGCTGGAATTAAAAATGTTACCTTCACATTTAAAGTATGCATTTCTTGGAAATTCATTAGCTTTACCTGTTATTATTTCTTCTGAGCTAAGTTTAGATCAAGAAGAAAAATTAATAGGAGTGTTAAAGAATTATAAAGAAGCTTTTAGTTGGACTATTGCTGATATAAGAGGAATAAGCCCTTCCATTTGTATGCATAGAATTTTAATGGAAGAAAATTTTAAACCCACTATTGAACCGCAAAGAAGATTAAATCATATCATGAAAGAGGTTATTAAAAAAGAAATTTTAAAATGGTTAGATGCTGGAATTATTTATCCTATTTCGGATAGTCAATGGGTAAGTCCTATTCATTGTGTTCCAAAGAAAGGAGGAGTAACTGTAACTATCAATGATAAAAATGAACTAATTCCTACAAGACAAGTTACTGGATGGTGAATTTGCATTGATTATCAGATGTTAAATGACATCACTAGAAAGGATCATTTTCATTTACCTTTCTTGGATCAAATGCTTGACAAAATAGTTGTACACTCATATTTCTATTTTTTGGATGGATATTCTGGTTATCATCAATTACTTATTGCTCCTGAGGACCAAGAGAAAACAACATTTACAAGTCCTTATGGAACATTTGCCTTTAGAAGAATGTCTTTTGGTTTATGTAATGCACCTGCAACTTTTCAAAGATGTATGATGTCAATATTTTGTGATTAGATTGACAAAGGAATTGAAGTATTCAAGGATGATTTTTCAGTATTTGAAACTTCTTTTGAGTCTTGTTTGGAAAATATTTCCAAAGCTCTAAAAAGATGTGAAGAAATAAATTTAGTTCTTAACTAGGAAAAATGTCAATTTATGGTCATAGAAGGCATTGTACTTGTCAAAAAGTTTCACAAAAAGGGATTGAAGTTAATCAAGCAGAAGTAAAAATTATTGTTGAACTGCAACCCCCTACTACTGTTACTGATGTGAGAAGTTTTCTAGGTCATGCTGGATTTTATAGAAGATATATAAAGAATTTTTCTAAAATTGCTAAACCTCTTTGTCATTTATTACAAAAGAAGCTAAATTTGAATTTAATGAAGACTGTGTTAATGCTTTCAATATTTTAAAAGACAAATTAATAACTGCACCTATAATTATTGTACCTAATTGGAATAAACCTTTTGAATTAATGTGCGATGCAAGTGATTTTGCAATTAGAGCTATATTGGGACAAAAATATGAGAAAATTTTCAATGTTATATATTATGCTAGTAAAACTCTTACTGAAACTCAAAGAAATTACACTACTACTGAGAAAGAGCTTTTAGCTATAGTATATGCCTTTGATAAATTTAGACATTATCTTCTTGGTACCAAATGTATAGTTCATACTGATCATTCCGCTATTAAATATTTAATAACGAAAAAAGATGCTAAACCTAGACTGATAAGATGGGTTTTACTTCTACAAGAATTTGATTTTCAAATAGTGGATAGAAAATGAACGGACAATCAAATTGCTGATCATTTATCAAGAATTAAGGATGATGTTACTACTGAAGAAAATATAAATGAGAAATTTCCTGATGAACATTTGTATGTTATTCAAGAATACCAAACACGTTGGTATGTAGATATAGTTAACTATTTAGTTAGCAATATTTTACCTTATGGATTGGATAACAAATTTATTAATAAATTTAAAAATGATGTTAAGTCTTATATTTGGGAAGATCCTCATTTATTTAAATTAGGAAGAGATTCTGTAATTCGTAGATGCGTACCTTATTAAGAAACTTATGCTAATATTAAAAAATGTCATGATTCCGAATTTGGAGGACACTTTGGAGTAGATAAAACTGCATTTAAAATTTTAAATTTAGGATTTTATTGGCCTACCTTATTTAAAGATGTAAGACATTATGTGAAAATATGTGATCAATGTCAAAGGATGGGAAATATATCCAAGAAAGATGAAATGCATTTAAACTATATATTGGAAGATGAAATTTTTGATATATGAGGTTTAGACTTTATGGGACCATTTGTGCCATCATCTGGAAAGATTTATATTTTTTTAGCGGTTTATTACGTTTCAAAGTGGATTGAAGATGTAGCTTTACCTAGCTGTGATTGCAAAAGTGTTTCAAAATTTTTAAAGAAGATGATTTTTCAAGATTTGGAATGCCTAAGGTAATTATCACAGATGGTGGAAGTCATTTTAGAAATATAAGAATTCGATCATTATTGGAAAAATTTGGAATCAAACACGAATTGCAATCGCATATCACCCACAAACAAGTGGAATGGCTGAAGTATCAAACGAGAGAAATTAAAAGAATTTTAGAGAAGACTGTTAATCCTAAAAGATCTGATTGGGTTGCGAGACTTGATTCTGCATTATGGGCTTATAGAACAGCTTATAAGACACCAATCGGAATGTCACCTTACCAGTTAGTTTATAGTAAACATTGTCACTTACCTGTGGAACTTGAACATAAAGCTTATTGGGCGATAAAGGAGTTTAATTTTGATTTGAATACTGCAAGAGAAAAATGATTATTGCTATTGAATGAGAAGGATGAAATAAGAAATGAATCATATGAAAATGTAAGGATTTATAAAGAGAAAATAAAAATAATACATGATAAAAAGATTTCAGGAAAAATATTTGAGCCTGGATAAGAAGTATTATTATTTAATACTCGTTTAAGACTTTTTCCTGGAAAATTAAGATCAAAATGGATAGGACCATATATATTTGAAAAAGTATACCATTATGGAGCTGTGGATGTTAAAGATCCCAAAATGGGAAAAATTTTTAAAGTTAATGGATTAAGACTGAAGCCTTACTTGAGAGATTTTAAAAATATTTATAAAGAGGCTTATGAGTTGAGTCTACCTGATTAAAAGACTTAATTAGGTCGGGCTGACGACATTAAACCAAGAGCTTTGTGGGAGGCAACCCATAGTTATTTGTTGTTTTGTGTGTTTTTACATTTGTAATGTATGGTTATGCCTCAGCCTTGTTTAATTTTATATTATTTTAGAAAATTTGAATCCTAACAAGACTTTATTGACTTATGCTGAAAATTATGTCGAATTATATAAAGCTTAGACATTGGATCACGCTATTTCATATATGTGTAAAAAGGAGATCAAGTTAACCTTCATTAGGATTGCTTATAATTTGTGTTACTGAGTCTATATTAATCTTACCATTCTCAACTACCTATTTTGGAGAACGAAACTTTGAAATTTGATGTTAGGCGAAACGGAGTCGAACATGGTTCCGACGCCTAGGTGCCAGATTTGGCGCCTAAGCGCCAGAGTAAAATTATGTGTCAATGGGTCCGGCGCCTAGGCGCCAGATTTGGTGCCTAAGCGCCACAGTTACTGGATCGTGTCAAAACAAAAAATCTTCAGTTTTTCACACGATTTTCTCTTATAAATGACCCTATCTTCATCCCCAATCGTTATGCAATCATTATTTCGACCCATACACTCCATTCTTGAGAGATTAGAGAGGATTTTTGAAGAAATGGAGAGGAGAAATCTTGGAGAAGAGGCTAGAGACAAGGTTATACCCTACTTAAATGGTTTCATCGCTGTAAGTTTGGAGAAAATTTCTAGTCGTCTAGATAAGTTTGAATCAGAGTTTAAAAGCATTGGAGATCGCCTCTATGAGATATATCATCAAATTGAACATCTGGAATGGCAGACGAAACTTCAATTTGATCATCTAGCTGCTTATCAAGATGCTCAAGTGGAGATGTATGCGAAGAACAATTGGATCGACGAGAAAACGGCTACGGATTTTCTGAGGGCGTTAGTATTCTTTCCAAATGGGCTGAATAGTTTTCCTTGCCAAGATAATGGGAATTAGATAGTGATGTGGTGAGATTGTGATTTATCTATTGTGTCGTTGTATAAATTTAGTTAATCGATTGTGTTTGTTTGTGTGTTTTCTTTCATGTTCAATGTGTGTTGTATTTACTTTCAAATTTGTGTTGTTTGATTATTGTTAGAACTTGAATTATGTTATGATACTTATCTGAATTGTATTGAGCCCGAAATTGAAAATCATGAATGTAATTAGAAGAGTTTGATTTAAACTTGTGTTTAATTGGTGGATTTAATTTTTAATTTTTAAAATTTTTGGAAAATATTTTGGAAGATGGAAACTGAAGCAATACTCTTATATGAGTAATTAGAAGTTTAATTTAATTTATGAAATAAAATTTTTAAGAAATTTTTTTTGGAAAGACGAGTCTGGCGCCTAGGGGCCGGTTCGGCCTGCTTACCCGAAAAACATCATTTAAACCCCCATTATCCATTTTTGATGCCTAAGCTTCATCTTCTTCCTCTTTTTCGCAAAAACCCACCTCCTAAATCCATTTTGAGGTCAAAACATCAAGATTTTGAGCCCGAAATCACTTGATTTCTTCATCTCAAGGTCAGATCTACACTCTAATCCATTTATTTTTAATTTTCACCATAATTTTTCCTATTTTTGACTAAAAACTAAAATTTTAAAAAAGTTTGATTTTTAGTGTTTCTCCATGAATTTATAAACTCATTTTAAGTTTCTTAAGCTTAGAAAGAGTTTAAATCTTTGATTCCTTTATTTATTTGAGTTTTCTTTCACGTTTAGATGGCACCGAAATCTAAGCGAGGAAAGGCACGAGAAAATTTTGACAGTAGCAAGTTCGCGATTGCGGCAACGTATTTTTGATATCACGAATTTGCGACGTCCAGAAAATTTATCTTAGAGCGAAGCTTTTACAATCCTGGTGAAATGATCTAGAGCACGATCATTGCGCACAACTGGCAACTATTCTGTTATTTCACTGTTGTTGCTGTTATTCCAATCATGCACGAATTTTATGCTAAATTTTTGGATGTGGAAGACTACGAAGTCTTCGTCAGAGGTGTTGGAGTAGGATTTACTCCAGAAAGGATCAATGTTTTTTATGGACTGCCACCTATCATCGAGTGCCACTATTTTGGATTATCTTCATCTGAGGGAGATCTTGAGATGATTATTGCTTATTTGACTGACAACACTGGAGCTTGGAAGATCTGGAATGATAAACAGGTAAATTTTAAATCTTCCAAGTTAAATGATATTTCAAAGGCATGGTGTTACTTTATTTCTACCAGACTTATACCTTCCAACCACCTGAGTGAATTGACTAGAGATCGAGCTATCTTAAACTACTATATTCAGGAGAGGAAGCCGATAGATGTCAGCAGTATTATTTATGATTACGTGGAGTCTACTCGCTAGATCCGGTACTTACGTAGGACTAGGATTCCCATCTCCGATTTATTCTTTATGTGTGAACAATGGAGTCACTGCTGATATTTCGAGGAGAAGCTGAAGTCTACCAAGCCAATTGGGCAGGAGAGTGTTTGTATCTATGATCGTCTTCGTGGGAAGAGATCTACAGCCCCTTCTACTTCTGCACCTACTCCAGGTAGAGCTTCCACTTCCAAACCTTCTACTTCTACTGCTGAGCCACCGTCTAGTTGTTGGGAATCGATGCATGATTAATTTCTGGAGCAGCAGAATGAGTTATTTCTAACTCATTGCAGAGTTGATACTATGGATAAGAAGATGATCACCTATCTGATTATACCCAGAGGAAGAGTGAATATGATGCTGAGTATTCAGAGTCTTTAGTCAGATTTTTGAATGGTGAGCATGATATTCAGTTTCCCACCTGTCCTAGATTTTCACCATATGTTGATGGAGTTTTATTTTCGTGATGATGATGAAGAGGCTACAGACAGTGATTAGTGGCCTGATTTACCTCTGAGATGTGCTGAGTCTCTTGTTAGTTTAGTTTTTGTTTGCTAGTAATGATTATTGTTTGTTGTTTGCTAGTTTAGATTTGTTTATGAGACTTTGTATGAATTATTTCATGTTGAGACTGTTTTAGATATTTAGTTGCAGACTGAAATTTGAATGAATTTTTGTTTATTTTTGGTTTCAGCCTACTGCTTAGTATTTTAAAATAGTTAGTAATGTTATTTTATTTCTGTTAGTAATATAGTTATTTAATTCAACTATTGCTATATAACATTTTTGAGCTCGCTTACTTTTATATGCTCCATTATTTCGTAATATTCATAAAAAGCATGTGCGAAGTAAATTATATTTCTTTCTAGAATTTTTTTTTACATGCTTATAAAATTCCTTTTTAAATTATACTTTTCTCTCTCTCATACTTTATTATTTTCATGATATACCAAAACTTAAGTTTGTGGAAGAGAAAATACATGCAAATTTAAATTTTATTTGTCCTTAATAAACTAATATTTTCTAAAAAAAAAAAATCTTAACATAACATAAGGAATGAAGAATCTATTTAAGATCACTTAAAATTTTGAAATTATAGATAATTTAGTGGACTTAACCAAAATTTTAATAACTTTAATTGATTTTAAGAATAGATTTATTTAACTTAAAGAAGAATAAGATTAAGAAATTTTTCTATTCATAACACAAATAATTGAATTTTAGAAGTATTAAGAAATAAAAAATTATAACTTGAAAATGAAAAGATTGAAAATCTTTTTGAAGTTCTATTTATGTTATAATAATTAAGTGAAAATGTAAGAGTTTGAAAATATAAGTTAAGGATAGTGAAGTTCAAAACCATTAACAGGCTATCCAGATACAGTAATCCTCACTGTGAAAAAAAAAGAAAGAGAAAAAGAGGAGAAGCTTGAGGATATGCCTAATAAAAAATTGGCTTCACTTGAATTATCTTAGATGAAGAAAACTAGTTACATATTTTTACTTAATTTTCACGCATGAATTTTTATTTAAGAAAGACTTTTCATGAAAATCTTTTTCTTGTAAATAATCTATGTGATCTTAATATAATAAACTTCCATTATTTTCGAAATGAATGAAAAATTTTTGAAGTCTTATGATTTGGTAGTTGAATATTCTTTAAATTCTTAAAATTAAACTTAGTTAGTGAAATTTGGTTAATGATTTACTAAAGCCTTTATAAGATCAAAAATTACAAGGAGTCATAAATATTTATCTTTCATTCCAAATCTTGTACATTTTATATAGTAAAAAGGGTTACTTGAGGACAAGTAACATTTAAGTTTGGGGGATTTTGATCCATGAAAAAATACCCATTTTTATGCCTTGATTTTTATCAAAATTTTAAGGATATTATGCTTTAATGAAAGGTATTTTTGTGTTATTGGATATAGGTGATGGAAAAATGTTCAAGAAGAAAAAAAAGTGAAAAAAGAGTAAAAAGGAGCAAAAATGGAGCCAAAATGCAAAATTGTCAAAATTATTGGTCTGGCGCCTAGGCGCCATAATCCGGCGCCTAAGCGCCAGGTCGATACGGGATCTGTCACGATTTTTGACGACTTTTGGACGATTATTTTGATGGTGTAAGCGGTTATTGGACCTTCTAGAAGACTAGCAGTTGTTCCTGGTTTATAGGAAATGTGATACAATGTATTTGGACGCTTGGAAATGGTTTTAATCGCGAAGAGATGCGATCCAAAATGAAGAGGTGCGAAGAACTAGATGCAGAGTCCGGCGCCTAGGCGCCAGACACACCTTCTAGAAGATTCATTAAATGTGGACACATTTTGAAGAGGTGCCTCAAGGCAACCCTTGAAGCTTATAAATATGAGGGTACTCCTTTAGAGAAAAATGCCCCCATACGCCCCCATACGTTCCCTATCTAGAGCCCCATATAGAGGGAGAATTAGAGAAATATTTTAGGGCCACTTTTGTTAATCAATGAGTTTATTTAGAGTGTGTATTGAGAGTTTAAAGAGTTGGTGCTTTTGAAGTTTATTTGCTTTGGAGTCAGAAGAATTCAGAGGTTCAGTAGGAGAAACACTTGAGATAAGTATGTGACAGAATAAATTCTTGTGATTTGGTTTATAGATAAGGAAAGGGTCACTAGTAGGGCCGACCATAGCTACCATTGGACATCTAGTAGTGTGAGCCTAGATTAACCCATTCTACTAACAATATATCCGGACCTGATCTATAGGCTAGCCAATGTTCGTTACACCTGGATCAAAGGGTAAAGAATATGAATGCTTCTATTTGGCACAATACCATAAATTTATATTCTCCACGAATATTATCATTATCTTAGAAAATCTTGGATTAATTGAAAGGAATAAAGTTGTGTTCTTATTGCTATTTACACCAATCATTGCATTACTGTTTTATTATTGCATCTTTCATTACTACTTTATTATTACATCTAGTAAATTAAAAATATCAAATTTATAAACTATAAAAGAAATACATAAAAATAAAATTAAAATATTTAAAAATCCATAACTCACTCCTTGTGGGATCGATACTGGGGTCTTTGTTTCAAAGCCCTATTTTACTTGATACGATACGTATACTTGCGTAGTACCCCTAGTGTGTAAAATATTTTCAATAAAATTATACTTGTATACACTAGTTGCTATTATTATCTATTACATATATTTGAAAGCATTAATTATTTTATTTGTCATCTGCGGATTGAGGGTCATGTTTTTGGCGCCGTTGCCGGGGATTGAATTTTTAGTACGCATACATATAGCATTGGGTCAATAACACAACACGACATATTTATAAAAATTTGAACCAAAGTACAAATACGTATCTGAAGTGTTCCTTCAAGTGATCCGCTGACTCCTACTGACTCCAAAGTAATGATGAAAGACTCCAACAACAATAACACACAATAAACACTCAAAATAAACATATTAGATACAAAATAAAGTGGCAGCCTAAGTATGGAAGAGACTAAAAAAAACTAGAGATGAGAGAGAAGATGCTAAGTGGGTATGTGTACTAGCTAAGAGGGGGGATTTTGGTGCGATTTTCTCTGTAGAATGGGCTCCTATTTATAGAGCTCTGAATTTGACCAGGGGTTTGTTTAAGGCACCTCTTCAAAATTCATCCAAATTCAATGTATCTTCTAGAAGGTAACTGTCGTGCTTAGGCGCCGGGATCTGACGCCGGACTATGTGACCAGGTCTTTCACACCTCTTCACTTTGGGTCACACCTCTTCACGATCCAGACTGTTTCCTTGTGTCCAAATACATTGTATCACATGTCATATATATTAGGAGTAACTTCCAGTCTTCTAGATACTCCAATAACCGCTTAACACTGTCAAAATAACTGCCCAAAGTCATCAAAAAAACTTGACAGCGTCTATATCAAACTGGTGCTTAGGCGCCGGATTCTGGCGCCTAGGCGCCAGGCCAATAATTCCAAAATTTTGCTCTATAAGCTCCATTTTTGCTCCTTTTTGCTCATTTTTCCTTCTTTTTCTTTCTTGGACTCTTTTTAAATCATCTACATCCAAAAACATAAAAATACCTTTCATTAAAGCATAATATCCTTAAGAATTGAATCATAAATAAGACATAAAAATGGGTATTTTTTAGGTAGATCTTTGGGTTAGCATAATCTCTTAAAGGTCTTGGCAAATTTCAAATATCATTTCTCTGATGATCTTGAATATTTGTCATTTCGCAATGATTTTCAATTTGTTTTTGTTGTTTTCTAATTTTTTTGACAGTACGCTCTAACTCTGAATCGTAAGGCACTAAACCTATAGATCCACTACAACGTATATACAATAACACAAATACTTTTTTTACTTTGACTTCGTTACCTCCCCGACAACGGCGCCAAAAACTTGATGACACGGGACTTATATTGCAAGAATTTATGAACTCAAATTTATATATTTTTAATGATTTTAATAATCCCAAGCATTCAACGCAAGTATACGTATCATATCAAGTAATACATGGATCTAATGGAGACCTGGTTATCGATCCCACAGAGAGGTTTTAAGTTGAAGTAAAGTAAAAATTTCACAAGTTATAATAAAGCACTGAAATCCTATACTCTAATTACGTTTAAAGTTCAACACTTACTTCTACCACTACTATGTAGAAAACAGTAACAACTACTAGACTACAATTACTTCTAATAACTTGAAAAAAGAATTATTTAACAGACACACTAAATTAAGTATTTTAAAGGTTTTTGTTTTGATATATATGAGAAATATAACTTTCTTCTTCCAATGAAAATATGATGTGTGGATTGATATAGATCAGTTATCTAATTAATTATTCCAAATAGTAACATAGATGATTCTTTTCCATTAGAAGAGTACCCCCTCCTCTAAATAAGAAAAGAACATTGACATATTCTAAGTTTAGTCATTAACTCTAAGGTTAGGCAGGGAGGATACCAGTTTTCACTTCGGAGCTCCCACTGACCCTTCACCCGAAGGCTAACCTTTGATATTAATTACTAATCTTAGAACCAATTTGGGGATTTCAGCCTGTCACCCTGAAATCTCCACATTGAAGTCCGTCAAAACACATTTCCCTATTTATTTGCATGCAATTCCTATGAACTACACAATTCATCCATGGAAATTGAATGGATCTTTCATTATTGTTGTAGGACATTAAATCCTTTCAAGCTTAATGTTCAATAACATATTTTAACATTTCAATTGGCAAATCGAAAGTAAATTAAGTTCTAAATGAAAAACCATCACAATCTCTTCAATACATTAAAGGCACATCAAATCCACATCAAAACATCATCACATCTCTAAGCAAGAAGAATGATAAAGAAAACTAGAATTCATTGAGAAGATATAATAAAACATGGATTTCATATATAAAAAAAAAGTCATACGAACCACAGAAGAAAATACAACTTATCTCTTTCTCTTTCCCAATGCAATCCATTTGAAGTTTTTTTGAAGCCTCTTCTCTCTTCTTTACAACACTTGATTCTCTCTTTAGAATGAAAAGGAAGAAGCAATCTCTGACTTTACTTCTTCTCCTTCACTCCTTAGAGAAGAATTCCTCTCAAATCCTCACTTCTACACACTAATCTACTAAACCCTAACACTTAATACTCACTAAAACACTAAGAGAAAGTAATAGAATGCAAGAGAACCCCCTTTCTCTCATCCAACATTAGTTATTTAAGAGTTAGGGATGAAATCCTAAGAGTTTTCATATGCATCCCTTCAAAATTTTGCCAAAACTCTCAAATTTTGAATTCCACCGACTTTGGGCACCGGCGACTCCAGATAGGGCGCCGGCGGTGCTCTATCGTACCGAATAATTGCTGAAGTCTCTGGATTTAGGAGCCGGTGGTGCCCATTCTGGCGCCAGTAGCGCCAGAACACTTTTTCACCATTTTGCACCTTTTTAGTCCTTTTTGCTCCGCATTCGCTACTTCTTACATCTTTTCATTCCAATCACCTAAAATCATCATACCTACAACAAATCATGAAAAATACCTTCTTTAAAGTGAAATATCACAAAAAATGGGTAAAATTATATAGCAAAAACTGTATATATTTTTTGTGCATCAGTACTTCTTGAGATATCGTCCATTTATTGGCAACATGGGTCTATCCCCTTGAGAGTTCACCAGCTGGTACGACCCTTGAGAGTAAATCTTTTCCACCACGAATGGACCTTCTGAGGTTGGTTCAAATTTTCCACCCATCTTGCAGTTTACAAGAATAGGCCTTCTGAGAACGAGCACGAGGTCACCAATTTTGAATGACATCGGGCAGACTAATATATCATGGGCTTGAATCATCTTTGCTTGGTAGAGTTCCAATTTTTGTTGTGCAAGTAGTCTTTTACCTTTGAGACTTTCTAATTGTTCCAGTCGAGGTTTGGAATTCTCTTTTGTTGTAATTTGACTAGTGACGATGATCCGGAGCTACTCTAGTCCGCCTACCAAGAAACAGGGATTCGACCACATTGCTTCGAGACTGGAAGGAATGTCAGTCATCAATAATGAAATCCAACTAGACTCCGGGTTGTGAGAACATCGTGCCTGTTGCGATTGTGTGGCTTTTCCGCATGGTGTAGCTAAACCTCTAGCGGAAAAACTGCCTCAGACCCATACACAAGTGTATAAGGTGTAGATTGTGTCGGCGTTCTGACTATCATCCTGTATGCCCACAAAGCTTTTAGCAATTTCTCATGCCAACCTCTTTTATTATCGTCAAGCGTCTTCTTTAGAATTTGAACAAGCATCTTGTTGAAGGCTTCTGCCAATACATTTGCTTTGGGGTAGTAGATTGTCGAGTATGTCCAATCTATCCTGTGTCTTCTGACAAAGTTGTTGATTTTTGTGCTCTTGAAGGTAGACCCATTGTCAAAGATGATCCTTCGCAGCACACCGAAGCGGTAGACAACCTGATTCTTGATTAATTGTAGAACTTGTTGTGCTGTAACTTCCCGTAGCAGAACTGTCTCTGCCCACTTGGAGAAGTAGTTTGTAGCTGTGAGTATGAATTAATGTCCTTTCGAAGATGGAGGATCTATCAGACCTACTATTTCTGTGCCTCAACACTCGAATGGCCACGGGGAAATCGTGGGGTGTAGAACATTTGGAGGTTAGTGTAAGACCACTCTGTGCACTTTGCATTGATGGCATTTCTTTGCTGTGTCCATACAGTCTGCCATCATTGTCGGCCAGTAGTATCTGAGTCTTTTGATTTTCATCTTCATCTTTAGTCCCGACTGGTGAGCTCCACACAATCTGGCATGTACTTCTTTGGCGATTTTCTGTGCTTCTGCTTTGCTGAGGCATATGAGCCACATCTAATCGAAGGATTTTCTATACAGAACACTGTCAATTAAGGCATATGTGAGAACTCTCTTCTGAATTTGATGTGCTGCTGACTTGTCTTCTGGTAACCTTCCAATTTGCAAATATTCTATCAATGGCTGACGCAATTCTTCTGTATCATCTGCTACCGTAGCTGCTATCTCTTCTTTTTCAATCTTGTTTAGACTGTCGAGGTCGATCTGCGATAAAACCTGACGTCCCTGTACCGTAATATCTATAGAATCTTCAGGTGGACAAGCCAATTATTTAGCAAGTTTGGCTAAAGCATCCGCGTGGGCATTTTTTGCTCGAGGAATCCTATAGAATATCACACTTGGAATTTGCTCGAGTAGTTTCATTATGTACCGATGGTATTCTTCAAACCTTGGCTTCAAAATTTTACACTGTCCTACCACTTGTTGAATGACGAGTTGTGAGTCACCAAAAATGACAATGTTTGTTATTTCCATTAGTATTGCTAATTCCAAACTGGTGATTAGAGCTTCGTATTATGCTTCATTATTAGTACACGACACTGGCAAGTGATAAGAAAATCTCAGTATCGCCTGATCTGGAGTCACAAAGATTAATCCAATTCCTACTTTGTCGGGTATCACTATCTGTTGTCCTTTGTCTATTTGGACTGATGATGCTCTGTCGAAGTACATTTCCTAACATCTGGCACTGGGCTATTCTATTTGTATTATATGTTCGTCTGGTAGTTCATTATTGAGCGGGGACCCAGCTGGCAGTGGGTGTGCTGTGAGAAAATTCGTGAGAATCTACCCATTGATAGTGCGAAGGGACACAAAAGTTATGTTAAATTGCAATGGTACTATCAACCATCTTGCTAAGCATCCAGCAAGTGTTGGTCGGGTCATAAATATTGCAGCAGATTAATTTTTGAAATTAGGATACCTTTAAGAGATAACATGTAATGTCTAAGCCTTTTAGAGGCAAAAACTAAAGCTAGAAAATGTTTCTCAATAGGAGGATACTTTAGTTCTGCTGATATTAGACGTCAACTCAAGTAGCAGAGCACGTTCTCTTTACCCTCATCATTGACTTGGGCAAGTAGTGCCCCGAGAGACTCGTCTAAAGCCACAGTATAAAGTATCAATGGTCTACCCGGGATAGGGGCTGCTAAAATAGGAGGTGTAGTTAGATATCATTTAATATCATTGAAAGCTCGTTGACACGACTCTCCCCAAAAAAATTTGACATCCTTTTGAAGCAGGTTCGAAAAGGGTAGACACCTTCCTAACAAGATGGATATAAAGCACCTTAGATACGCCAATTTTCCTTGAAAAGAACGTAGTTGTTTTAAGGATTTAGGAAGAGGCATTTCTAATATCGCTTTAATCTTTTCTGGGACGATTTCGATTCTCTAATGACAAACAATGAATCCTAGAAATTTTCTGAAGGTAACGCAGAAAGCACACTTTAAGGGATTCATATTTAGATTGTATTATCATAAGCGTTCAAATACAATCCTCAAATCATTTAGGTGATTTTATTTTACTTTACTCTTAATGACCAAATCGTCCACGTAGCATTCCACTTGGTTGTGAATGAGGTCATCGAAGATTTTTTACATTGCTCTTTGGAAAGTTGCTCCTGCGTTCTTTAAACTGAATGGCATCACAGTGTAACAGTAAATCCCGATCAGAGTTCTGAATGTTGTAAGCATTGCATCTTCTGGAGCCATCTTGATTTGATTGTATCCTGAAGATCCATCCATGAAGGAGAAAATTTTGTTTGATGACACAATGTCCACTATTAATTCTGGTATTGGTAAAGGGAATTCGTCTTTCAGACATGCTTTATTTAAATTCCTGAAGTCGACACATACTCATTTGTCCATTTTTCTTCTTTACTAGCACGACGTTGGCTAACCATGTCGGATACTCTTCTTCATGAACAAAGCTAGCGTCTATTAATTTCTTTATTACTGCTGTAACTTGTTGTTATATTTTGAGGTGCATCCTCCTGGGAGCTTGCTTTACTGGTGTTATACTTTGATCTACTCTGAGCCGGAGAACTGCGACTTCTAGAGATAGTCCAGGCATTTCATTATAGCTCCAAGCAAAGCAATCTTTAAATTCTAACAGTAACCTGAACAAGTCTGTAACCTCTTTTTCGTTAAGCAACAAACTTATGAAAGTAGGTCGGAGTTGCTCCTTAGTCCTTAGATTGATTTCTTTTAATTCGTCGACTGTTAATTTGATTTCTTCTTCGAACTCAGGCGGAGCCCCTTCTATTGGTTGATCTTCGTATTCATCTTGGATGTCCAGGCAATTTTCTTTTAGCTGAATAGTAACAACCTTGTAAAATTCTGAGTTATCAACATGTCCGATCATACCAAACCCAAGACCTTCTTTCGAGTCGAGTTTATTTCCTTTTATATTCCATAATTTTTCGAATGATTGTAACTTATTTTTTGGCATTTTCTTTGACACATTTCCTTGTTGAATTAAATTTTGTACGCATGGAGAAAAGTAACTAAAAGTTATTTCCATTAATTCATTAGAGTTATTTTCTTCAAGAGTTACACAAGGCTCAGAAGTAGAAGGAGAAGCTTTATAAAACTCGATCGGTTTAAAACCATCATTATGGACTTTCTTGACTTCCATACTCTCAATCTCTTCAGGATGGATCAGAGTTAGAGTAATAGCTTGAACATAATGATTAATCTGATCATACATTGATTCATATTCATCCCTTTCTGTGTCATCCATAAAAATCTCGAACAAAGGCTTCTTCTGACTTATCATCATTTTTTCTGTATCTTCTTCGAAGCTTTCTTCTAGTTCAATGCTGATCATTAGCTTTGTCCATTAAACAATCTGGTAAGTTCTTTCTCGACCACGTCCCTGGCCTCGTCCTCAGATGTGTGGGCTAAAAGAACCACCACTGGCTCATTATGAAGGAGTGGTGGGAGATCGTTGAACTACAGCTGTATGGTCCCGTTTTCATAGTTCTTCTGAATCTTCGACTTTACATGTCATAATTTCTCTTGAAAGTATTGTTTTTTTTTTGGGGAGCGTAGCAGGAAGAATCTTCATGAATGCCTACTTCATGTATTGAGAAAGGTTATAAATCTCCTTTAATGCAATGTTCTTGTCCATCCTTGTAGTACTTAATGCATTGGTGAAGCGACGACGAAACCATATTGTACTGGTGAAGCCACGGCTGACCAAGCAGAGTATTGAACGATGTATCTGCATTGATGACATGGAATTTTGTGGTTGTTACTAAATTTTAAACTTTCATTTGTAGTGTTATAGACCCGATGGCTCTTTCTCCTTTCTGATCGAATCCTCTTAGCATCATTTTATCCATACAAAGCTCTCGTACATCGATGTCTAAGTAGGCTAGTGTATGTAGACTCATTAAGTTGAGCAATACTCCAGGATCCACCAACATTCTAGAAAGTACAAACCTGCAGATGATGACAAAAATGTAGAGCGGACGGTTGTGATCGGTTGTACCGAGTAGCAAATCTTCATCGGTAAAGGTTACGCCAGGCTATTCTTTTAAAGTGCAAACTCCATCTGAGGATGTGCTTGCCAACTGTGCTAAGTAAATATCCGGATCAAGTAGAACCTTGATCAAATTTTCTCTCATCTCTTTTGACAGGATCAGAGCGTCGTAAATGCTTAGTTTGGTTGGCAACTTCCTGAGATGAGCTAGTACGTTATAATCCACTTTGTTTGAATTTTCAATTTTGTTTCAAACTTGTACTTCTTCCATTTCTGGAGATACTTCTTCTTGAGTAATTGCTTATTTTCCTTTATCCATTGGAGCTGTCCTTGGCGGTAGCACCTTGCCACTTCTTAAGTGTACTTCTGTTATCTCTTCTTCTTCTATACCCAGAGATCCTTCTATTATTGTATCTGACTCTTCTGTTTCTGAAAATTCTACGTTGATGGCAAGTGAAGTTCCTTTGCATTCGAGGACTGGCTCCTCGCTTCTGGTGTTGTCGTAGCCCTTGTTGTTGATATCTTCTTTGTTTTTGTCAACATTCTCGTCGTGAAAAATCATGATTTAAGGATCATTTTAGGAATTGAAATTTGGGTTAGAAAGATTGTGATTAGTTACTTCATCACTAGAGACAGTAAGAATGTAGCCAACATCGTTTCTATTATCGTTATGAGACCCTAGAGGGGCATAAAGATAATGGTACAAAGTCAGGGGTTTAAGGGGCTTCACCCCCGAATCTGAAACAACCAATCTAATAAGGGCAGCTTCTATCCTACCCTTCGTGTTATTGTCCTTAATTTCATTCACGATCCGCTTCTTTCTCCATTCTTATCGTGGTGGTCTCCTTGGCAAAGCTTTAAACTTGGATTGGGCTAGTGGTAGACTCCGAACATCACCTCTCTTTGGAGTAGACTGGATTTGACCCAGGACTTTCTTGAGCTCGTTCCATATTGTGCTCCATCCGGCTTTGCTAGTATATGGATCAATCAGAGAGATTGACTCAGATTAAAATTACATTTATAGAACCTCTTTTAGGTTCTTTCAAGTATTCCTTTCGTATTGTTATATTTCCTTCTTTGTAATTCTGCTCGAGCCAATCCTTGAAACTGAAGCAGCTTTCTATGGTGTGTCCAAGCATCCGGTGGTAGGGTTGAAGTTTGACTGATCTTTCTTGTCCATCTCTTCTGGCTTCTTCAGCTCGGGCAATCTGAACTTGGGCTTTTTCATTAAATTCCAGAACATCTTTGCCACGACGTCGTCTTTGAAAGAGTAGTTCCTGCGTAGCCGTTCTAACATTGTCGGACCCTATCGTCCATCTGTCCTATATGACCCCTATTGCTGACCAGATTGACTGCTCTACTGTGCACTAGGTTCACCATACTGCTGAGGCTGACTGTACTGAGGCGACTGACTGTGTTGCTGTGACAGTTGCTCAAGCTGAATCCTCATTGGTTGCTTTCCTTTGTTGACCATTGCAACTACACCAGATCTCTTCTCGTATGCTTTAGCAGGTTTTGTTTTCTCTATCTTTTCTGCAGGTTCCATGTGCTTAACTTCTTCTTGCAAGCTCTTGGTTTTGTTGAGTAACCTCTCGAAGGACTTGATGGTGAGACCCTTAAACATGAAGGATACCAGACCATGGATACTCTTGAGTAGTATCTCGATCGCGTGCTATTCTTGTAGTTGAGGTTCACATTTCATGCTTAAGTTTCTTCATCTGTGAATGTAATCGACCAAAGTCTCGTCGGGCTTCTGTCGCTCCACAATGAGATGTCCTATGAAAACATGATGTCGGGCATCGGTGAATCTCTTCGCGAATATATTTTCATTTCTGTGAAAGTCTTTACTGATCCATTCGGAAGCTCGGCATATCAATCAAATGCTATTCCTGACAAGCTGTGACAAATTGATGGAACAACAGAGTTTCACTTCCTCCTGTGTTGCAACGACTAGCTCTGAAGTGTGCTATGTGCTGGCGAGGATTTCCTGTACTATTGAACGTCTTGAAAGTGGAGGGCATGAAGCCTTTAGGGTAAGACACACATCAAACTCCTCCAAGTAGGGTCTACACTTTGAAACTGATGCCCCACCTTTGGACTGACTCTGGCGAGCTCAGAGTTGGATCTCTTTTCGGCGGCTCATCTTTATTAGCCGAAGTGACTTCTCTTCTTTCATCGGGGATGTGTAGATCTCGGGCTGGTTAATTTCCAGAGATGCTGTGGGTCTTGACTGTGATTGCCCATGGAGTGTAGCCATGGCGGTCATGGCATTGGTCATCTCCATTTTCTTCTATAGACGGCTAATATGTTCATCTCTTGTCAGGATGGTCCTTCGTAGCTCATATGCGGTGCTCTCCTCACTAGGAGCCTCACGCGCAGATGACGTGGACCGAATTTCAACCATATTAATTTCAATGAATTCATCATCCATGTAATCTGACAGGAAGTAGTCCTCATGATCAATATCCAACCCTCATTGTTTGGCTAACTCATAAATTTTTGCTCGGATATTTCGAACCTTATCATCCACTATTTTATTTTTAGTCAATTTTAAATCTGTAGGCTTCCCTAGACTGTCACTTTTCTCTGCAACTGATTCAGAAGAAATGGTGGTAGTGGAAACAACAATATCAAACTCATGATCCATTTTGTGGACAACAGACCTTTTGGAATGTACTGGTACAATACTCTTCGGTAACCACAGTTTCCTCTTAAAAGTTGATGCCTTGAGACGAGGTGTCTTGGTGAGGACATCAGGGTAACGAGGGTAAGCGTGCTCCCTAAAGTATAGACCATGTACAGAGGAGAGTAATCCTCTCTCGTTCTTTCTCTTTCAGGGTTCCATATGATCATCAGCAGCTGGAACTCTCGGGCCCAGCCGGAACTTGACTGACCTGCTTATCACAGGTGTCGGAACAGCAGTAGTATCATCTGTAGCAGCTGTATCAACACGTTTTCCCACATGGTGTTTAATGAAAACTCAGATGAGTCTTTCCATTTTTATAATTCTATCCTTAACTTCAGGGGATATTTCACATCCCATCCTCTTGAGAAGCTTAGCGACAGAACAACTTTCGTAGAAGGGTATGAGCTCGGGTGATAGGTGTAGGCCTCTCCCTGACTTTATCATGACTGTGCGGTGCTAGAACTGTAGCGGCAATCCTATGGAGGCTCTCATCTCTAGTAGTGTCACCTAACAGGTGGAACCTACTACCTCGAAGAAGAGCAGAGGTATCCGGTAAACCAAGTTCCTCCTGTTGAGGAATCAATTACTGGTAGACTTGCAACTTGTGCTCTGGCGGCCCTGTAAATTCTGCGTTTGTGGTTTCTCCTTTGAGATTTGGTTGGTAGGGAAGGCATCGAACTTGAGCCAATCTCAAAGAGTGACGATGCGGCAAGAAAAGAATTATCAGAATTATCTTCAAGCAGAATTTCATTCCCTTTGGCAAACGGGAAAGTATGTGCGGTGACGGCGAAGCCAGTGATAGTAGAGGGGGCAACTCTCCTTGGCACGGAGACAACGTATTTGATGGGAGTAGTGGTAATTTTCACCTTCTTAGTAAAAGGGAAATCTTCATGGCAGTTCAGATCAAACTCAGTAGACGGCTCTTGAACTTCAGAAGTGGCAACCTTCACGACCACGAACGGGGCTTTTCTGAGTACGACTTCAAACTCACTCAAGCCGGTCCCGAACTGTATCATTAGTGCAACAAGGCAGGCCTTGCGGGAGGAGGTTAAGTTGCAGGAGAAAGTTAGCGTATGGGTTGAAATCTTTAACTGTTAAGAGAAGTATTCCGAAGGTTAGTGAGGGTCGAAAACCTTGTCATCATAGTGCAAACACTATGAAAAAGGTTGTTCTTTGAACTAGGAAAATTTCATTTCATTTTTATATTTTATTATATTTTTATTTCATTTTACGTTTTCATACGTTTGTTAAAAGGAATATTAAAATTTATGGAAGAGTGGGCCAATCTGCCGAAGATGGGATTGAACCCGGGAGGTACAAAAAAGGAGGTGAAGTATGGGACTCTATCGGAGATCTCCTTCACAACGCTGATTGCCCTAGAGAAATTTGTTCGCTGACACACCTAGTGGGGGTTCTACCCTATAAGATAAAACAGAAAACCTAAAGACTTCTGAACCCTTCTATTTAGGAGTGACCAAACAGATGGTCCTGAAATCCAGAGGAGCTGATCACACTTTCCTAAGAATGAAAAGGGTGAAGTACATCAATGAAGAATGGTATTTTGGCTCATGAGGGACATGAGCACATTACTAATATATGAATATAGTATATCCTGATCTTAATGAAGAGAGAAAATAGTCCCCAGGGGAGTCGCCAGAGAACTGTCGGCCTTTAAACTTTTTTTTGATGTTTGAAAATTTTGAAAGGGTTTAAAATATAGTTTTTATAAAATAAAATTTTGATTTAGTTTAATATATATGGATTTTTAAAATAATATTTTAATTTTGAAGAATACGAAATCAAACTGATTTCATATAAACATTAGTTTGGATAATGAAGCGCTTCATCACAAGACATGTACCTATCCCGAAGAATAGATGCATTGCTTGGGGTGATACTTGATTAAAGAAACTGAAGAATTCATGACATCCGTTTGGTTTGCGAACCATTGTTGACCGACAATTTTCCCTATATAATATGAAGGAATTAAATAGGGTTTATATTAATTTGGAGTCTTTAAGTTTCCTATAAAGGCAAGCCCCTATAGTTAATTACATCTTAGATAATCGAAGTCACCTAAGAAAGCTCTTGATATAGATCAGGAAATATTTATATTCATGACTTCCGAAGGTAAGGTTTTCAAAGAAAATGTGATTGTCAAAAATTCAATAGACGAATGACTAAAGTTTTGGAACATTTCATTTTATCAGAATCCAAAGGAGATAAGGCTAGAGGAAGGACAAAGATTAAAGGAAAATCTTGATGTCTTCTCGAATTTTCCTATGGTTTGGCTTTGATTTAGGATATTTATTTGGTGTTTCATTTTGTCAATTTTATTATTTATGACTTATATTCACTTGGTACTGGTCATGTGAATGGCCTAGAAAATTGGTAGATTTATGTCATACCTGATGACAACCTCGGAATCCTAAGACGAGTTAGGGATTATGTTGCACAACATGATTATGCATAGGCCTAAAGAAAAGGTGAGGATTTATATCGCACTAAGGAGGCTTCCTTGAAGTCCTACGGTTTGTTTGTTTATTTTTAAGGAATTTTACAGTTGAAGATGGTCATGCTGCCCACCATGCATGCTCCAAGCTCCTCGTTATAGCAGATTTAGTTTAAAGAAGTGTCGACTGAAGAGAAAAGAGAAGTACCATATTTTGGAAATATTTAAATTGAGGTGTTCAAGCACCAAAAATATATATTGTTTTTATTATATAATTTTACCCATTTTTGGTGATATTGCACTTTAAAGAAAGGTATTTTACTTGATTTGTTGCAGGTATGATAATTTTAGATGATTGGAGCGAAAAGAAGCGAAAAGGAATGAATTCGGAGCAAAAAGGAGCAAAAAGGAAGAATATAGCCTCTGGCACCGCCGGCGCCAGTTTCCTGAGAGCTCATAAATATTTGAACGATAGAGTGCCACCGGCGCCCTATCGGGCTTTGTCGGCGCCTAATGTCAGTTGATTTCAAATTTGAAGAGTTTTGGTTAATTTTTGAAGGGATGCCTATGGAAAATCTTGGGATTTCGTTTCTAACATATAAGTAACTATTTGTAGATGAAAATGGTGAGGTTTTGTGGAGAGTCTTGTGTGTTTCTAGTATAGTTTTAGTGAGGGAGAGTGTGTGTTGAGTGTTAGGGCATAGAAGAGAAGAGTGTAGAAGTGAGATTTTGAGAGGAATTCTTCTCTAAGGAGTGAAAGAGAAGGAGTAAAGTGAGAGATTGCTTCTTCCTTTCCATTCTAAAGAGGGAATTAAGTGTTGCAAAGAAGAGAGAAAAGGATTCAAAGGAACTTCAAGGGAATTGCATTGGGGAAGAGAAAGAGATAAGTTGTATTTTCTTTTATGGTTTGTATGACTTTTATTATATATATAAAATCCATGTTTTATTGTGTCTTCTCCAGGAATTCCAAGTAGTCTCCTTTGTCTTTCTTCTTGCGTAGAGATGTGATGATGTGTTGATGTGGATTTGAAATCCTTTAAAATAATGAAGAAATTCTGATGGTTTTTAATTTCGAACTTAATTTACTTTTCGATCTGACCAATTTAATTATTAAAATATGTTGTTGAACATTAACTCTAAAAGGATTTAGTTTCCTACAACAATAATGAAGAATCTATTCAATTTCCATGGATGAATTGCATAGTTCATGGGATTTTAGTGCAAATAAATAGGGAAATGTGTTTTGATGGACTTCAAATTGGAGGTTTCAGGGTGACAGGCTAAGATCCCCAATTTGGTCCTAAGATTAGTAACTAAACTCGAAGGTTAGCCTTCAGGTGAAGGGTGAGTGGGAGCTCCGTAGTGACACCCGGTACCCTCCCAGCCTAGCCTTAGATTTAGTGACTAAACTTAGGATATGTCAATGTTCTTTTCATGCTTGAAAGAGGGGGTACTCTTTTGAGGGTAAAAAAAACATTTATGGTCCTATTTGGCACAATACCATAGATAACCATTCCATATCATCCACACATCATATTCTCGTTGCAAGAGGAAAGATACTTTTCTTATATATCAAAACCTTTCAAATATATAGCTTAGTGTGTGTCTTTTAGTTAATTCTGTTTTAAAGATATTAGAAGTAATTATGGTTTGCTTAATTGTACTGTTTTCTGCATCTTGGTAGTAGAAGTAGAAATTAAACTTTAATTGCAATCTAAGTATTGGAATTCAGTATTACATTATCTACTGCACAAACCTTTAACCTCGTGCCTTCCCTGTGGGATCGATAACCAGGACTCCATTAGAGCCCTGTATTACTTGATACGATACGTATACTTACGTTGAATGCTTAGACTTTACAAAAAGCATTATAAATATATATAAATTTGAGTTCAGAAATTCTTGCAATATAAAAGTCTTCCTGCATCAGGTGTCTTAATATTTTATTAGGGGAACATTAAAGTCGATTATAGCGACACCGATTAAGATCTCACGGTTTCATCATCCCGACACCACTATTTTCATCGGATTAAATTTGTCCAAATAAAATTACTAAACTCAATTGAATGAGTTTCATACTTTCATTTAGACCGTGGAAAACCCCGTTAGCAACGCGTAGGTTACCTCCTCCGAGGGATTCCCGATCATCCAACAAGACATTTTAATTTAGTTGTAATGGTGATTTTTGTTTTGTTTGTGATTAAATTTTGAGTTTTTTTAAATTTTGAATGTTGTGGCGGTGGATTTTATCTTGTCTTGAATTTTTTAATTTTGATCATGGTTTTTTGGCCATCCTAAAAGGTTTCATTTTTCATGCAGGGTGACGTTGTTATTTAACATGCAAGTTTGCAAGGAAAGTAAGTGCAGTAGAGTACTGGTAAGTAATTACAATAAAATAAAAACATACCTGGTAGGTCTTCCTGTCATCTCCACCTGAAACTTTAGCATTCTTGCAATAAACATTTATACTTTAGAGGAAAGTAAAATCTTTGGATATGTTCATCATAAGATTATAAAGTCCTAGGTCATAACCTGGTGGGTCCTATTCGTTCATGTTGACCTCATTTTTGATGAGGTCTTCTCTTCTTCTTTTCAGTACTTAGGATCTAGCCTTAGGCTTTTCCTTTGACTATCCTAGAGGATTAGAATTGGGACCCATCACCTAGAAATTCAAACCACTTCTTAAACTCCCTGCAAACTCCACAAACTTGATTGTAGACCCCTAATCACCTAGAGGGTTGAAATCAAATGTGGAAGTTTAAAGGATGAGTTCCTATAGGACTCTTTGGCCTTAGGACTGCCCTGGGTGGTCTGGTCTGGTGAGGGTTGACTTACACACACTACACTTATACACTACACTTTCACACACCTCATAAAACCACACCCATACCAAACTTGACCTTCTGACTCATGATGGTGATTCACATGGATGGTCCTTAACCCCTAAGCCCTTGGCTAAGAGGGTTAGGAACAACATAGTGAATGCCTCAAATGAATCCTCTCATGGCTCATATAGGCTTAATATGGCTTCATGGCTCAACCAAAATGATTTCATTTCACTTACATTTACCCAATCTTCAATTTTCCAAATTCTCAATTTTTGACCCCCGGGACCCCAGACCCGCCTAGCTTACCCAAAACCCTTGAAATTACCCAAATTTTTCCAAAATTCTCCAAATCACCCAAAAATCCTCAAAACCAATCCCAAACATTTTCACATCACTCAAATTGATAATCCATAGCCAAATATACCAAAAATTCCAAAATACCCCCCAATACCCTCCAAATACCCAAAATGCCCCTCTTGACCCAAAAATTCAAAAAATTCCCAGAAAATTCCAAAAAATCCCAAATATTCCCAATTTCATTTTGTCCAACTACACCATGGGCCAATTTTGTCAATTTACTCCACTTTTGCCAAAATCCCCAATTTGACCCATTTTAACCCAAAGTGAACTCAATGTCAAACCAAACCTACCCAATTGACCCAAATTCTGGTCTAATTCAATTCTAAACTTCAATTCAACATCCCCAACACCAGTTTAGACCAAATCCAAGCCCAATTTGATTGGCATTTGAATCCAATTTCACTTTTGACCTTAAAGCCCAATTTGGACCCATGACCCAAACTTAGCCCAAACTAACCCAATTCAACTCCAATTAACCCCAAATCTTTTCTAAACCTTCCCTAACATCCCCACAAACAAAACACTAACATGATTTGCCCAAAATTTGGACCCAAACCCCACTCAAATTCAACCCAAAACCAAAAGGCCCAATTTTGACCTAAATTCAAACCTAACCCAAATAAGCCCAAATCCCAAAACCAAAACCCAACCAAAGTTGAAACCTCTTTGAAACACTCCCATAAACATTTTCCAACATTAATTTTACATCAATTTCAACCTTAGCCCAACATTGGCCCAAATTAGCCCAATCTGACCTACATTGGCCCATTCACCAAATCAACCCAATTCAAACCCAAACCACCTCAAATTCATTTCAAATCACTCATGACACACCCCTAAACCAAACCCAACAATTATTTGGCCCAAAATTCTACAAAATTCCCATCCATGAATTCATTCTTAAACCTAAAGGCCCATCCCCTTTAGCCTTCCTAAAAGCCCATCAAAAATGATTTCAAAAGGCCCAAAATTCATCCAAAGCCCACATGACACTTCCCCTCATCATCCATTTAATCAAAATCACCCCTAAGCTTCAAAATCATCATTAAACCATTCCAAATCAAGCTTCTTGAAAATTCTCCACCAAAGTACCAAAATTCCTAAATTCTACTTCCATGAAATCAAGCCAAGCCATCCTAAGCCATAGGCAAGCCATGAAGCCATGCATAAGCCACATGGAAGCCATGAGAGCCTCTTTACATGTCACCATGCCATTTTGGGAAAAAGAAGGAGACCCTTTCCTTGATCTCCTAATGTCATTAGCCTTAACCATGATTCCCCTTAACCCAAATTTAATCTAAATATTCTTAGAAAGAGACCTCACCACCTTTGACCAGCTGACCTAACTTATTCTCTCAGCCTAAAACCAGGTCATGGGGAGGTGAACCCAACCCAAACATATGGGTTGACCCAAACCAAGCCAAAATGGCCTCTTCCCCATTCCATTCCAAGCCATCCCCTTTACACATGTCCATGGCCAAGTGACTGCACTAAACCCCAGCCCTGACCCACCTGAACAAGATGGTGACCAGTGCCTGGCCGGCCAGCCACCAGGCCGCCGGCTAACACCATGGCTGAAAGCTCACATGTGAGCCAACATTGAAATTCCCCCTCGTTGAAGTGTCCCAGCCCAGTGGCCACCATGGCTGTTCTTCTCTTGCATAGAGCAGCTGATCCCCAGCCTTAAACCCCCCTGGGAGGCCCTCCACCCTCTCCTATTTAAACACCACCCCCTCTCGGCCATGAGAGGTGCTGAACCAGACCTTACTGAAACCCTACCAAAATTGCTCCAGATCACTCTCCACACTTAGAGCAGTTGATCCCCAGTGACAATTTGCCCTAATCCCCACCAACGAGCCCGATTTCTCGGCCAAAATTCCACCGAAAAACGGGACATCTCACAATTCTCCACCAAATTCAAATTAAACTCACCCACACCCGCACAAGGTCAAGAGAAGGAGTTCCCGGTGAAAGCCCCTCTCCGGGCCACCCATCCGTTCCAAACTCCAAGCTTTGTAATCGGGCGTGGTCGAAATCATACCGGACAATTCACCAGCCCAAGGGACTTCATCCGGAGCTTGCTTGGACCCAACCGAAGGTGACACAACTCTCGGATCGAAGCTTCACTTCTGCGAGCAAAGGTATGGACTCACTCTTCTTCCCGAGCTTACAGAGATTCTCTATTTAATTTGATTCAATTTCAATACATGTTTACCATATGGATGTGTTCGTCTCCTCAAGACGAATCCATAGAGCATAAGAACACAAAAATCCGTTGAGAATTGAGTGAGAAATTAGGGTTAGAAGGTTGACGGTCACGGGTGCACACCAGTCGTAGACGATGACTGGGAGCCGTCGGATCGAGCGTGTATCGAGCGGACGGTCTGGATCGAGCCGGACAGCGCGATGGTGCATGAACCGCGAGCCCCTAGAGCGCTGAGTCGGATGGTGGCGCCGAATCAAAAGACGACGCGTGGCCTTTCGGAGCTGCCGAGGATGGCGTGGCGCCGCGTGGATAAGTAGGAAATTAGGGTATTTTTTGATTTATTTAATTCCCTAAACTTCAAAAATGCATAACTTTGTGTAGGAAAATCAGAAAAATAAAATAAAAATACCCTCTTGCTCAGTGAGTAGAAGAGAATAATGTGGAAAAGAAATCATGTAATTTCATCAAGTATTTTATTTTTAATTATTTATTTACTCCCTACACTATTTCAATTCTCCATGCATGCATACAATTCACCATGGCATGAGACCATCGGACTTTTGAAGCCTCTGAATTTGGGGACATTCCCTGAATTTTCCAAAGTCAGAGGCCACCCCTATGAAGAGTTTTTGATTTTTCAATTCTAGGTTACTATTCTGTGCATTTTAATTCCAATAATTAGCATGTTGTGAAATAAATTCTAGGAAAATTTGGTGATGTTTCTTATGACTAGAGGACCCTAGGAAAAAAAGTTTTTGAGTTAACTCAATTGTGATAACCCTAATTGGCTTAAACACCCAAAATGGGGCTTTAATTAAATAGAGCTAATCATACATCAAATTGACTTGAAATAAATTCACCATTGACCTTTAGGATCAGAGGAACCCACCATAAAAGTTTGAAGTCAATTGGACTAGGTTAGCCCTATCAAATGGGTTGATTAAGCCATTTAGCCAAAATCAAACTTAAAAAAATCATAACTTTCAAAATACTTTTCAAAAATTCACCAAATTGGTTTTGGAGCCTCTCTGATATCAGGGGAATTTAAGAAAATTAAGATTGCAATTTTCTAAAAAAGTTGATTTTTTGCATTATTTGAATATTTTTAATAATTAAAAAATAATAAAAATCACAAAAATAATAAAATTCACTAAAATGTCACATTTTGAATTTTAACCACTTAGGAATAAACCCCATATTTTTCTTGAGTCTCTATGATGAGATATTAAATTTTAAAGCCCTAAGGTAATTTTAAAAATTAAAAAATGCATTTTCTAGCATTTTCACTAAAATAATTCTAATAAATCAAAGAAAAATCAGAAAATTGTAAGAATTGGTTCTTTGATTTCCATGATATCAGAGAAATTTTTAAAAAATATAAAATTCATTTTTCAACTTTTATTTTATTTTCAAATTAATTAATACTCCAGAACTCAAAATAATTATAATAAAAAGAATATAATTCAAAAAAATCACCAAAATTAGTCCAAGTGGTCCTCTGGTCATTAGGAATGTCTCATAATTTTCTTAAGGATAGAAACTTTCCCTTGGTCATATTATTAAATTTTCCTTGAAAATCTCTGTTTTCCACCAAAAATAATTACATAAATAAATTAAATACAGAAAAATCACATTTTCTCCTCTAATGTCTTGATTGACATATGAGTGAAGTCACATAAAAATTTCAAATTCATTTAAGCTTAATTTAGTGAGTTATGGAATTAGTAAGTTTAACGGGCAAAATGGTAATTAAAATTTTAACCTATAATTAAAAATTTTAGGTTTAATTAAAAAGGGTGGGTAAAATATTTAATACTATGTTGATTTTGGATGTTTGAAACTTAGGCAATTAAAGGGTAGAAACCTACCAAATAATTTGAAAATAATTAAAATAAACCTTAATTAAATAATTAATTAAATTTGGAAGAATAATGAAAAATTGGAATTATTAAAATAGGGATATTATTAGGAAGAAATTTATTCTTTAATTCAAAAATCCCTAAATTAATCATCCCAATAATATTTAATTCCTAATTAAAATGATAATCCAAAATCAAGATTTAAAATGCTAAAAGATTTAATCATTAAATTAAATTAAAATTAAATCATTTAAATTAAATCCTTTTAAAATTTCAATTAAATTAATACTTTAAGAATTAAAATTAAATCATCTTTAAAACATAAAAAAATATATATTAAATTAAAATTAAAAATAAAATTAAATTTAAATTTAAATTAAATTAAAATCTAAAATAAAATTAAATTAAAATTTAATTAAATTAAAGTTTAAATTAAATTAAATTAAATTTAAATTTAAATTAAATTAAATTAAATTAAATCACATTAAATTAAATTAAATTAAAGCATGTTAAATTAAATTAAATTAAATAAAAAATAAAATCAAGTTAAAATAAAATTAAAATTAAATTAAAAAAATAAAATAATAATAAAATAAAATTAAAATTAAAACTAAACCAATTTAAATTAAATTAAAATTAAATTAAATTAAATTGAATTAAAAATAACATCACCTAAGACATAAAGAATTCAAAAATAAATCTAAAACAACTTGAACACTATTCCAAACTTAAACCCATTAATTGAAATTAAATTAAATCATAAATCACTTGAACATTAATTTGCCCTCAAAAGCTCTTGTTGTCATAACTCCTAAACGGAGTATTAAGTGAAGTGTTACTTCACTCATAGGATATTCAAATGTCCTAGTTCATCGAGCAAGATAACAAAACTTGAACTCCTGGATGATTAATTCATTTGTATAATTAAATTCTCTTGGACTTAAAACAATCCTAGAGGTATTGAAAAGATGTTTAAGACTCATCTTAAGCACTTCCTCAATATGATAGGATATTTATAAGAACAATTGAACTTAATTGTTCTTTGATGATGAAAATCGTCCTTAAACCAAAACATAAGAACCTATACGTCATAGGAGATGACTAGCTATAGGAGTAGGACCTTGGTAGAAAACCATAACCCTTCCCTTAGCTTTACCTAGGAACTTGCTTTAAATGCTTGAATATTCTAAATTGTGTTTAAGTGCAGCTTGGGATGACGGGAAGACCCTCCAGGTACGCTTTTATTTTATTGCAATTTACTTATTGCAATTTACTTAATCGCATCGCACTTACTTTTCTTGCATGATAAACAATCTGTTGCATGAAAACCCACACCTTTAGGATAGTACCTAAAACTGAAACCAAAACTAAATTAAAAGTCATTGCAATATAAAATTCACCGCCACAACATTTCAAAATATAAAACAACTCAAAATTTAATCACAAACAGAACAACAAAACTACAACTACAACTAAATTAAAACGTCTTGTTGGATGATTGGGAATAACTCGGATGATGTAACCTACTTGTTGATAACGGGATTTCCCACAGTCTAAATGAAAGTGTGGAACTCATTTAGTTAAGTTTAGCAAATTCATCTGGACTAAGTGAATCCGATAAAAATAACGATACTGGAAGGATGGAACCGTGGGATCTTAACCGGTGTTGTTATAATCAACTCTAACATTTGTTTTAATTAAAACATAAAAAAGCACTTGAAAATTAAGACCTTCTCTAAACCAAAACACTTCTCTCATCTCCTGATTTATGACTTCTAAAACTAAACCTCTGCGACAACAAGGAGCTCGGAGCATGGTGGGCGGCACGGCCATCGTCATCGGCAAAACACGAGTCTACTTCGACAAAACTTTCTTAGAATTAAATAATCAAGCCATAGGACTTCGAGGTAGTTTGCCTAGTGTAACATAAATCCTCAACTCTTCGTTAGGCATTTGCATTGCAAACAAAGCCCTAACCGGTCTTAGGATTCCGAGGTAGTCGTCTGATACGACATAAATCCTCACTTCTTCGAGGCTATTTGTGTGATCGCATCATACGAATATAAGTCCTAATTAATTAAAATTGGCAAGATGAAAACATTAAATAAACATTAGGGCTTTCCTAAATTCAAGCCAAACAATAGGATAGTCGGGAAATTACCGAAGTTCGCTTCGAATCTGTGATTTCTCCTACCTTACTTCCTTTGAATTCTCAAAATAAAATGCTCCAAATTTGATCCATTCCCTATTGAAATTCCAAAATTCAATCCCTTGAAAACTTAAACTTTGAAATTCTTGAGAGCAGAACTACTGATTATTATCGAGAGTTTTCTTAGGTGATTCCCGTCACTTAAGATGTAATTAACTATAGGGGCTTGCCCTTATGGGGAATTTTAAGAACCCAGGTAATATAAACCATGTTTAATGTTTTCATATTAAGCAGGGGAACTTGTCGGCTAATAAAATTGGTTCGCAGACCAAACGGATGTCACAAATCTCCTAGTTTATTTAATCGAGCCCCATCATCAAGCAGTGTGTCTATTCTTCGGGATAGATACACGGTTTGTGGTGCGGTGCTCATTAATATAAACTATTCGGGATGTGAGATCAGTTTGATTTCATATCTTAAAATCTTCAAATTTAAAAATTATTTTCAAAATCAAATACTACCTTTCAAATTATTTATTTAAATTAAATAAAAAATTCGCCGACAATTTCTGTAGGCGACCCCCTTTTCAAAATAAAACACATAACCTAAAAATATGCTGACAACTTCTGGCGACTCCGCTGGGGAAAATTCCTCTCTCCATTTTTAATCAGATAGTTCTACTTTCAAAAATCAGTAGTGTATCCATGTCCCTAGTGGATCAAACTACACTTCTTTCCGTTGGAATACTAAGTTCATTTCTACCTTGAACGAGTATAGCCAACATTCTCTCGGATTTAGGAGCCACTGTTTAAACACCCCTAAACAGAGAGATTCTGAGATCCTTTTGCCTCTTTTCTGAGGTGGGGTGGACCCCCAATAGGTGTTAGTTTAGGAGCTGTCCTTCAAGTCGAGAAGTCTTGCATAAGAATTTCTTTTCCTTTCCAATTCTGAATCGGATTCCTTACCTTCTCTACACCTTTGAACATTTCGTTCCTAATAAACAAACCCTCTAATGAATGACTCTTTTAACAAATAACTCCTTTTTATAAATACATGAACAAAAATGTGTTCGGACTCGTTTCGATTCCTTTCTTTTCGTCCGATGAGAAGAAGCATAACTCGGGACCGACAATCGGAATCTACCTTGCGGAAGATGTACGCCCCAAGCTGATTTTCTCCTTCACCGATGGACTGGACTTCACTGTTTACAAGGATGAGTTGCCCGACAATGGGATCATCCGGTTTGGACAAGGATTCGAGAACACAAATGTCAAGATCACTGACGTTACCCTTTTCGCACTGACAGACAAAGTATCTGAAACTAAACGACCTTTAATCGAGTTCAACCTTAAGTCAACTCAAGAGTTCCCTCCCCTGCAAAGGGTTCCAGCTGAGAAGAATACTACTGTCCATAAGAGGACTGTTATCTCTACCCCCACTGGTCTAGTCGTCTCTGCACCTACCCCGGCTTCCGCCAAACCGAAGGGGAAGGAAGTTCAAATTTGTAACGAGCATGTTACCGTGGAGGGTACAGATTTCCGTGCAAGACCTTCGTTTTTGAAATTGGGTCCGGCTCGAGGGTTCCACCCCTAACACGGACTCGGAAGAAGAAACGAGAGGTAGGAAGATTGCCAGAAAGGCCAGAGCTGCTGAAGTCGCTTTCTTAGAAGAAATCCCTGAGTACACACCACTACCTGAGTACATACCACTGCCTGAGTATACACCGCTTTTGGAAGGAAGTAGATTCCATCCCCTTTCTGCCGTAGTTGACGAGGAAAATGTCCGCAGGATTGCTTCTACATTACCTCGACCCGCATACTATAGCGACAGCCGAAAGAAAAGGGCTAGGATTACACCATTTGCCCGACTACAGACTGTGATAGAGAAGTTAGCAAAGAATGAGAAATGTCCTGTATCAGAGATTTTGAGAAGAATAGGACGGGTGCCAGCCAAGTCCCGTCTTGGGCCGCGAGTAGAACCCGTTATCACCACAGAAAAGCCGATTAAGAAGATGAAGGCTAGTCCACCTGTTGTTGTTTTAGGTTTACAGATCAGGGAGGATACCACCTTCCAGCATTCAGCCGACAGACCATCTGGTCCTAGGCCTTCTGCTGCTAGAAGGATGGTATGGCGTCCTACTACCGGCCAATTAAGACCGAAACAACGACCGGAAAGGAAAGTCTCGTCGGGAGACTCGAGTCCGAAGAGAGCGCCCGCGCAACGAAGGGGACTCCCAAAGGAAACCCGACGACCAACGCATGATAAGCTGCGAAACCGCACGAAAAAGACCATTGGAAGACGCTATGGAAAAGCTAAGATCCGATATTCGGCGATTAGCAAGAGAAAGAGAAGAAAAATTCGGAGATGAAGTCGACTCGTCAGAGTTCATGGATGATGAATATGCAGAAATTAACATGGTTGAAACACGAGCATCGTCAGCTTCGTAAGGTGCTTCGGAAGCTGTGGAAAGAGATGAACCGGAAGCATTAAGAGCACAAATTCGAGAAAAAGATGATACAATCTCTCAATTGGCAAAAAGGATGGAAGAGATGGCTGCAGCCCTAGCCACTCTTCGAGTCGAGGCTCGACCCCCAGAGAAACGCCTCTAGAAGTTATTCATATTACGGAGGGAGGAAAGAGATTACATCCGTTAACGGAGACGATCAGCCAAAGAAAGATTCTACCCAGAACATGATTCCGGAAAAGGATATCAAGAGCATGGTGGAACAGCAGGTCCGAGAAACCTTGGCACAATCAAAGAGCGGGACATCCATTTGGACGGGTAGACCTTACCCCGAAAAATTCGACGCTGTCCAATAACCGAAAGGCTTTGTACCACCTCTGTTCAAGACCTTTGATGGAACCGGAAACCCTTAGCAGCATGTTGCACATTTTCGTGCCAGTTGTTGCAATGCCGGCGGAAGTGATGCTTTACTCTTCCGACAATTTGTCAGCAGCCTGTCAGGGATCGCCTTTGATTGGTATGCGAAATTACCGAACGGTTCGGTGAAGACATTTTCAGAATTAGAGAACCTCTTCATCAAGCGATTTGCCGGAGCTCAGCACCACATCACTATAGGTGATTTAGTGGTAGAGAAGCAGAAGCCGAACGAAACTTTGGTAGACTACATACTTTGATGGAGGAATCTAAGTATGAAGTGTGAGCCACAGCTACAAGAACAGCATGCAGTCGGCATTTTACTTAAGAGCATTCATGGCCCGATAGCACTTCTCCTCAAGGGATTTACTATTAGGACTTTCGAGAAGTTGTTAAGCAAGGCCGGAAGCTTGCAAGAGGAGGCGAAGCAATTAAGTTTCACCGACAAAACGGACAAACGAAGCCCGTGAAAACTTTTGAAAAGAAGTCGGGATCGTCGCGGCGGTTGATAAAGGCAAGCGGCCAATACAAATACCGTCGGAATGGCCGCGGCAATTTCAACGGAATTACCAGCAACCCCGACCCAACTATCGGTCATCTCGACGGTATGATCAACCGCCTCGTCCACAACGTACGTTAAGGGAGCTTCTGAGCAGGGAGTATCCGTTCAAGAATGAGGCAGTGCCTAAAATGTTCCGCAGTCTGATGAAGACTCCAGATTTCCAACTGCCAGAGCCTAAGAGACCAGAAGAAGTCGACAAGAAAGGTGATCCCAACTTTTGCCCTTACCACCGGATGCTCGGGCACAAGATAGAAGATTGTATTACCTTCAAAAGTTGGCTCAATGACAATCTTCGAAAAGGGAACATAACAATCCCGAAGGAATACATGAAGGAACCCCAGAAACGAGGTTCCATCAATGTTATCTCGACGGATCTCATTGTTCCGATAGATCCATATGCGACTGATGATGGATGGACTACCGCTTGGACAAAGTCTTCGAAGAAGATTTTGGATCGCATCCAAACCACTTCGGTGCGAGCCTCAATTCAGAGTTTGAAACCTGTCAAGTCGGCACTATCATTTGAGATAGAAGAACCACCTCAACAACAGACGATTGAAGAAAAGAAGAAAATTGATGAAGAAGAAAAGACCGAGGCTCCTGAGGCTAGACTAGGGGCTGCTTATCCTAGGATAGTTGTTTCCGATTTGGGGGAGAAATCCCTCGAACCTCTGACTCTGTATGATTATATGCTCACTCCGGTGGGATCTTATAATGATAAGGGTTATGGCGTTGGCTACATTTTGACTGTTTCTAACGATTACTTAACTAGCGACCGGACGTCGATTCCAATACAAATAACAGTTCTCAAATCATACACAATCTCGACGATCATAATGACTAAGAAGACATCCACCAAGGAGGCTACGAGAGTTCAACAAGCAACGAATCTATTTGTGAGTTTCGAGGAGCTCCAGTCACAATAGAGTTAGAGCCTTCAGACTCCGAGGCTAATCCGGAAGAAGCTGTCATTCCGATTCGAAGGAGACATCGACAAACTCAATACTAGATTCGGAAGAAATCACGAAGTCGACTTAAGAAGTGGAAGAGTTCTACCTCCGAGAATGGGTCCAAAGGACAAAGGAAAGCGAGTGGTTGTTCGGGAAGAACCAACCCGGCGGAAGAAATACCCATTCGGGAAGAAAACGAGACACATGAAAATAAAGTGGACTACAACGTGCTAGCCCATCTTAGGAAACTACCGACCAAGCCGAGCATCTACGACGCTCTCATCTTATCGAAAGGAGATGAGAGAAGCTTTGATCAAGGCCTTGCTTGATCCGGAAATTTGCTTAGCTCGAATGACCGGAGATTCCTTAGATGAGGTTTGCTCGTTAAAGGAACGACGAGGTGTTACCTTCACGGACAATGACCTACTACTTGGGACGACGAGACCACAACCGACCGTTGTACATTTCGAGTTACAATTGGGAAGTTTACACTCTCCGAGTATTGGTGGATCCGGGAGCATCAATCAATATAATGAATCTTCGAACGCTAGCATACTTGGAAATTGATGCTCGCGAGCTCGAAGCGGACAAAATGTTATTAAGAGGATTCAACCAGAAAGGAGAAAGAGCCCTCGGATCAATAACACTGCTAATGAAGACCGGTGACTTAGCAAAGACAACCGCGAAATTTCACATAATTGATTCGAAACGTCATTCAACGCTCTATCGGGCCGACCATGGATACATGAAAACCGGATGGTACCATCATCTCTACATCGGTGCATCAAATACTACGATGGAGGGGAACGAGTGCATCAAAGGTGACTTACGACCATTCTCCGTACATGAAATTGGAATCCATGAAGATGCGGCTTATTACGCACCCCCGAAGAAAACAATCTTCTCCGGAGATACCATAACGAATGAAGCAAAGGAAGTTTGGGACGACAAAGAACACGAAGTTCTAGTCCAACAGTCACTCACCACTCCCTTACGGCGAGATGGTGAAGGTTTCTCCACAACTCGCATCCGAGGTCGAGGCCGAGGGACGAGGTCGTGACGGAGACGTTAGGACAGTTGGACGGAGGAAACCGGCCATCAATGTTGATTGGGAAGATAGTTCTAAAGAAGAAAAAGAAATCAAACAAGAAGCGACGACAATAAGTAGGAAGAAGCCGCAATTCGGGATCTCTCTCGAAGATGAAAAGAACGAGGAATATAAATCGATGTACGAGAAGATTAACCACTATGTACATACTATGACCCTAACCCCGTTCCATTCTAATAAGATCGAGGGTATGGTGGTCAAAGAGGTACGTAGCGGCGGTGCAAAGCCCATCAAATTCTACCGTGGTGCTCCTTCCTCTAAAACTGAAAATAATGTACAATTTGAAGATGCTACTTCATCAGAATTAATGGAATTGCCTTTTGAGTGGTACTCTCCCTGTGTTCAAAATTTAATTCAGCATGGTTTCTTACCTCGACAATGGACAAAAGGTCAATCACAAGATTTTGAAAAATTATGGAATAACTCCGGTCGTCCACCCAATTCAAAGCATGGTCTCGGATTCAGCACAGTAGGATCAGTTAACGATACTGAATTTTGCATGGTTGTCACTTGCAAGTCTAATGAAGACAGCATGGAAACAACAGAAGAACTTGAAGATTTACAAATTGAAAACGCTCCACCAGAGTTCGAAGAAGAGATTAAGTCTACAATAGATGAGTTAACGAAAGTTAACTTAGGTACTAGCGAAGAGCCTAGACCTACCTTTGTTAGCTCCTTAATCAATAAAGAAGACTCCGAAGAAATAATCAAGTTATTAATGGAATTTAAAGATTGTTTTGCTTGGAGCTACGATGAGATGCCAGGATTAGCTCCAGAAGTCGCAGTCCATAAGCTAGGAGTGGATCCTACTTCTATTCCAGTCAGACAAGGTTCTAGAAGAATGCGTCTAGAAACCGAACAACAAGTCATAGCTGAAGTTAAAAAGCTAATAGACGCTAAATTTGTCCGTGAAGAACAATATCCGACTTGGCTAGCCAATGTGGTACCGATCGGGAAGAAGAATGGTCGGATCGGAATTTGTGTGGATTTCAAAGATTTAAACAAGGCATGTCCAAAAGATGAATTCCCTCTACCGATCCCAGAATTAATGATCGACATTGCTTCAACACATGAAATATTCTCATTTATGGATGGATCTTGAAGATACAACCGGATAAAAATGGCTCCGAGAAGATGAAAAACTTACGGCATTCGGAACGCCGATCGGAGTATATTGCTACACGGTGATGCCATTCGGATCGAAGAACGCAGGAGCAACCTACCGGAGAGCGATGACAAGAATTTTTGTTGATCTCATTCACAATCAAGTCGAATGCTTACGTGGATGATGTGGTCATCAAAAGCAAAGTAAAGGAAAACCACTCGTATGATTTGAGAATTGTTTTCGAACGATTAAGATAATTTAACCTTAAGATGAATCCCTTAAAATGCGCCTTCGGCGTCACCTCCGGGAAGTTCTTAGTATTCGTTGTCCGACATCGTGGAATTGAGATCGACCCGGAAAAGATTAAAGCTATCTTAGAAATGCCGCCTCCCAAAACCTTAAAACAACTACGATCTTTTCAAGGGAAGTTGGCATATCTTCGACGCTTTATCTCGAACTTGTCAGGTAGGTGTCAGCCTTTCTTGGCATTAGTTAAAAAGGACGCCAAATTTATTTGGGAAGATAAATGCCAAAGGGCCTTCGAGGACATTAAACAATATTTAATGACACCTCCTGTCTTAGCAGCCCCAGTCTCAAGTAGACCGTTGATACTTTATACCGCGGCCTTAGACGACTCTCTCGGAGCCCTGTTGGCCAGTGTCGATGATGAGGGTAAAGAAAACGCTCTTTACTACCTAAGCCGTCGTTTACTTCCGACGGAAATAAAGTATCCTCCAATTGAAAAAGCACTGTTTGGCCTTGATCTTCGCCGCTCAAAAGCTCAGGCACTACATGCTTTCTCATAAGGTCAACCTGATCTCGAAATTTAATCCATTGCAATACTTGATGACCCGCCTAACGCTTTCTGGTAGACTTGCCAGGTGGTTAATGATATTATTGCAATTCGATATAACTTTCATGCCTCTTCGTGCCGTAAAGGGACAAGTCCTATGAGACTTCCTCGCGAGCACACCCTTTGCGGCAGAATCTCCTCTCGATGACGACTTGTCGGATGAACAAATAATGAACTTAGAAGACCCTGATGATCGACGTTGGGAATTATATTTCGACGGAGCATCTTCAACACACAAAGACGAAGAATCGCAAGTGATAGTGCCCCGTAAGGCAGGAATCGGACTAATCTTTATAACACCGGAGCGGGGGATGTTAAGATACTCCTACCACTTAACAGAGCCGTGTACGAACAACGAAACGAGAATACGAAGCTCTCATAACGGGATCGGAATTAACTATTCAAATGGGGATAACAAACATCAACATCTACGGGGATTCGCGAGTTAATCATTCAACGGATCGTCGGACGATACAGAATTTTAAAGCCAAGACTCGAGCAATACTTCCAGTATGCCATACAGTTGTTGGAACAAATTCCGAATGTGACGATCTACAAAATTCCCAGAAAAGAAAACGCTTTAGCAGATGCGTTAGCACGTCTCGCAAAAGAATTTGCCTGCTTGCAAGATGAATCAGTGGAAGTGTCAGTTCACGGACGTCAGGTCCTATCACAGCTCGACATAGACACAATACACAAATCAAAAAAGAAGAAGAATCGATTGCAGCGATGACGGAAAACACGGAAGATTGGCGACGGACATTAATAGACTACCCGCAAACGAGGAAAACTACCGGACGATAGGTCGTTAGCCCATCGGATCAAGAAAAGAACTCGTCCTACGCATTAATAAATAACACGTTATACGGAAGGTCTTTCGATCAAATGTGGCTAAGGTGCCTAAGCGGGTCCGAGGCCCGTAAAATTGTTAAAGAGTGCATTCGGGACTCTGTGGCGCTCACCGATCGGGTCCGAAGATGAAAATGAAAATTAAAAGACTAGGGTACTACTGGCCCTCGATGATGACCGACTCGCATGAAAATCGCCAAGAGCTGTCACCAATGCCAAGTGCACGGAGTGGTTCTACACCAACCTCCAAATGTGCTACATCCGACAATTGCGTCGTGGCCATTTGAATGTTGGGGCACAGATATAGTGGGTCCGAGAGAACCACCATCTTCAAAAGGACATCGCTTCATTCTTGCGGCTACAGATTACTTTTCCAAGTGGGCAGAGGCAATTCCACTCAGAGAAGTGAAAGCACACCACGTGCTACAGTTTTTCAAGAACCAAGTTGTCTACCGTTTCGGAGTGCCGCGCAGGATCATCTCAGATAAGCCCAAGTGGCCACCATGGCTGTTCTTCTCTTGCATAGAACAGCTGATCCCCAGCCTTAAACCCCCTGGGAGGCCCTCCACCCTCTCCTATTTAAACACCACCTACTCTCGGCCATGAGAGGTGCCTGAACCGGACCTTACGAAACCACCGCCAAAATTGCTCCAGATCACTCTCCACACTTAGAGCAGTTGATCCCCAGTGACAATTTGCCCTACTCCCCACTAACAGAGCCCAAATTCTCAGCCAAAATTCCACCCAAAAACAGGACATCTCCCAATTCTCCACCAAATTCAAATTAAACTCACCCACACCTGCACAAGGTCAAGAGAAGGAGTTCCCCAGTGAAAGCCCCCTCTCCAGGCCACCCATCTATTCCAGACTCCAGACTTTGTAATCCGCTGTGATCGAAATCATACCTGGACAATTCACCAGCCCAAGGGACTTCATCTGGAGCTTGCTTGGACCCAACCGAAAGTGACACAACTCTCAGATCGAAGCTTCACTTCTCTGAGCAATGGTATGGACTCACTCTTCTTCTCGAGCTTACAGAGATTCTCTATTTAATTTGTGTCAATTTCAATACATGTTTACCGTATGGATGTGTTCGCCTCCTCAAGACGAATCCATAGAGCTTAAGAACACAAAAATCTGTTGAGAATTGAGTGAGAAATTAGGGTTAGAAGGTTGACGGTCACGGGTGCACACCAGTCGTAGATGATGACTGGGAGCCGTCGGATCGAGCGTGTATCGAGCGGACGGTCTGGATCGAGCCGGACAGCGCAATGGTGCATGAACCGCGGGCCCCTGGAGCGCTGAGTCGGATGGCGGCGCCAAATCAGAAGACGACGCGTGGCCTTTCGGAGCTGCCGAGGATGGCGTGGTGCCGCGTGGATAAGTAGGAAATTAGGGTATTTTTTGATTTATTTAATTCCCTAAACTTCAAAAATGCATAACTTTGTGTAGGAAAATCAGAAAAATAAAATAAAAATACCCGCTTGCTCAGTGAACAGAGGAGAATAATGTGGAAAAGAAATCATGTAATTTCATCAAGTATTTTATTTTTAATTATTTATTTACTCTCTGCACTATTTCAATTCTCCATGCATGCATACAATTCACCATGGCATGAGACCATAGGACATTTGAAGCCTCTGAATTTGGGGACATTCCCTGAATTTTCCAAAGTCAGAGGCCACCCCTATGAAGAGTTATTGATTTTTCAATTCTAGGTCACTATTCTGAACATTTTAATTCCAATAATTAGCATATTGTGAAATAAATTATAGGAAATTTGGTGATGTTTCTTATGACCAGAGGACCCTAGGGAAAATAGTTTTTGAGTTAACTCACTTGTGATAACCCTAATTGGCTTAAACACCCAAAATGGGGCTTTAATTAATTAGAGCTAATCATACATCAAATTGACTTGAAATTAATTCTCCACAGACCTTTAGGATCAGAGGAACCCACCATAAAAGTTTGAAGTCAATTGGACTTGGTTAGCCCTATCAAATGGGTTGATTAAGCCATTTAGCCCAAATCAAACTTAAAAAATTCATAACTTTCAAAATACTTTTCAAAAATTCACCAAATTGGTTTTGAAGCCTCTCTGATATCAGGGGAATTTATGAAAATTAAGATTACAATTTTCTAAAAAAGTTGATTTTTTGCATTATTTTAATATTTTTAATAATTAAAAAATAATAAAAATAAAAAAAAATAATAAAATTCACTAAAATGTCACATTTTGAAATTTAACCACTTAGGAACAAACCCCATATTTTTCTTGAGTCTCTATGATGAGATATTAAATTTTAAAGCCCTAAGGTAATTTTAAAAATTAAAAAATGCATTTTCTAGCATTTTTACTAAAATAATTCTAATAAATCAAAGAAAAATCAAAAAATTGTAAGAATTGGTTCTCTGACTTCCTTGATATCAGAGAGATTTTTAAAAAATATAAAATTCATTTTTCAATCTTTATTTTATTTTTAAATTAATTAATACTCGTGAACTCAAAATAATTATAATAAAAAGAATATAATACAAAAAAATCACCAAAATTGGTCCAAGTGGTCCTCTATTCATTAGGAATGTCTCATAATTTTCTTAAGGACGGAAACTTTCCCTTGGTCATATTACTAAATTTTCTTTGAAAATCCCTGTTTTCCACCAAAAATAATTATATAAATAAATTAAATACAGAAAAATCACATTTTCTCCTCTAATGTCTTGATTGACATATGTGTGAAGTCACATAAAAATTTCAAATTCATTTAAGCTCAATTTAGTGAGTTATGGAATTAGTAAGTTTAAAGGGCAAAATGGTAATTAAATATTTAACCTATAATTAAAAATTTTAGGTTTAATTAAAAAGGAGTGGGTAAAATATTTGATACTAAGTTGATTTTGGATGTTTGAAACTTAGGCAATTAAAGGGTAGAAACCTACCAAATAATTTGAAAATAATTAAAATAAACCTTAATTAAATAATTAATTAAATTTGGAAGAATAATGAAAAATTGGAATTATTAAAATAGGGATATTATTTGGAAGAAATTTATTCTTTAATTCAAAGATCCCTAAATTAATCATCCCAATAATATTTAATTCCTAATTAAAATGATAATCCAAAATCAAGATTTAAAAAGCTAAAAGATTTAATCATTAAATTAAATTAAAATTAAATCATTTAAATTAAATCCTTTTAAAATTTCAATTAAATTAATACTTTAACAATTAAAATTAATTCATCTTTAAAACATAAAAAAAAATTAAAATATTAAATTAAAATTAAAAATTAAATTAAATTAAAATTTAAATTAAATTAAATTCTAAAATAAAATTAAATTAAAATTTAATTAAATTAAAGTTTAAATTAAATTAAATTAAATTAAATCACATTAAATTAAATTAAATTAAATTAAATTAAAGCATGTTAAATTACATAAAAAATAAATCAAGTTAAAATAAAATTAAAATTAAAGTAAAAAAAAATAAAATAATAATAAAATTAAATTAAAATTAAAGCTAAACCAATTTAAATTAAATTAAATTTAAATTAAATTAAATTGAATTAAAAATAACATCACCTAAGACATAAAGAATTCAAAAATAAATCTAAAACAACTTGAACACTATTCCAAACTTAAACCCATTAATTGAAATTAAATTAAATCATAAATCACTTGAACATTAATTTGCCCTCAAAAGCTCTTGTTGTCATAACTCCTAAACAGAGTATTAAGTGAAGTGTTACTTCACTCATAGGATGTTCAAATGTCCTAGTTCACTGAGCAAGATAACAAAACTTGAACTCCTGGATGATTAATTCATTTGTATAATTAAATTCTCTTGGACTTAAAACAATCCTAGAGGTATTGAAAAGATGTTTAAGACTCGTCTTAAGCACTTCCTCAATATGATAGGATATTTATAAGAACAATTGAAATTAATTATTCTTTGATGAAGAAAATCATCCTCAAACCAAAACACAAGAACCTAGACGTCATAGGAGATGACTAGCTATAGGAGTAGGACCTTGGTAGAAAACCATAACCCTTCCCTTAGCTTTACCTAGGAACTTGCTTTAAATGCTTGAATATTCTAAATTGTGTTTAAGTGCAGCTTGGGATGACGGGAAGACCCTCCAGGTACGCTTTTATTTTATTGCAATTTACTTAATCGCATCACACTTACTTTTCTTGCATGATAAACAACTGTTGCATGAAAACCCACACCTTTAGGATAGTCCCTAAAACTGAAACCAAAACTAAATTAAAAGTCATTACAAGATAAAATTCACCGCCACAACATTTCAAAATATAAAACAACTCAAAATTTAATCACAAATTGAACAACAAAACTACAACTACAACTAAATTAAAACGTCTTGTTGGATGATCGGGAATACCTCGGATGATGTAACCTACGTGTTGCTAACGGGATTTCCCACGGTCTAAATGAAAGTGTGGAACTCATTTAGTTGAGTTTAGCAAATTCATCTGGACTAAGTGAATCCGATAAAAATAACGATACCGGAAGGATGGAACCGTGGGATCTTAACCGTTGTTGTTATAATCAACTCTAAGATTTGTTTTAATTAAAACATAAAAAGTACTTGTAAATTAAGACCTTCTATAAACCAAAAAACTTCTCTCATCTCCTGATTTATGACTTCTAAAACCAAACCTCTGCGACAACAAGGAGCTCGGAGCATGGTGGGCAGCACGACCATCGTCATCAGCAAAACCTGAGTCTACTTCAGCAAAACTTTCTTAGAATTAAATATTCAAGCCATAAAACTTCGAGGTAGTTTGCCTAGTGCAACATAAATCCTCAACTATTCGTTAGGCATTTGCATTGCAAATTAAGCCCTAACCGGTCTTAGGATTCCGAGGTAGTCGTCTGATACTACATAAACCCTCACATCTTCGAGGCTATTTGTGTGATCGCATCATACGAATATAAGTCCTAATTAATTAAAATTGGCAAGATCAAAACATTAAATAAACATTAGGGCTTTCCTAAATTCAAGCCAAACAATAGGATAGTCGGGAAATTACCGAAGTTCGCTTCGAATCTGTGATTTCTCCTACCTTACTTCCTTTGAATTCCCATAATAAAAAGCTCCAAATTTGATCCATTCCCTATTGAAATTCCAAAATTCAATCCCTTGAAAACTTAAACTTTGAAATTCTTGAGAGCAGAACTACTGATTATTATCGAGAGTTTTCTTAGGTGATTCCCGTCACTTAAGATGTAATTAACTATAGGGGCTTGACCTTATGGGGAATTTTAAGAACCCGAGTAATATGAACCCTGTTTAATGTTTTCATATTAAGCGAGGGAACTTGTCGGCTTATAAAATTGGTTCGCAGACCAAACGGATGTCACAAATCTCCTAGTTTATTTAATCGAGCCCCATCATCAAGTAGTGTGTCTATTCTTCGGGATAGATACACAGTTTGTGGTGCGATGCTCGTTTATATAAACTATTCGGGATGTGAGATCAGTTTGATTTCATATCTTAAAATCTTCAAATTTAAAAATTATTTTTAAAATCAAATACTACCTTTCAAATTATTTATTTAAATTAAATTAAAAATTCGCCGACAATTTCTGTAGGCGACCCCCTTTTCAAAATAAATCACATAACCTAAAAATATCCCGACAGTTCATTTGAAATATATCTTTCATCTAATAAATATAATAGGTGCAGCGGTCCTACAAGGTGTCCAGAAGAAATGTGAAAAGATCTTGAAGAGGCCCAGATATTTCACAATACTCTTGAGCTTCCTTGAGGACTTTTTGGACTTATCATAGTTATTAAATGATTTATATATTTCATACCCTTATACTCATTGAGCCAGTGTTTTAGTCATCCCAAAAGGCGGGGAAGTTATCATTTGGTACTTAGGAATTATGTGGGTGGGCCTTTAGAGGCAAACTTAACTAGTGGAAGAATTTTATCAAATGATGGGCTTGTAATGTTTCAATAGTAGTTTAAAATTAACTATTTTTTTCTTTTCTAATTCTTATTAGCTAATTCCTTTAATTAAGCCTAGCTCACTATTAAGCCCTTAAGATTTTAATAGGTATTTTTATGTCCTCAAATAAGGAAGTTAAACGGCCTTCGTGGTTATGATTCTTATTAAAACATTACATTATCATTTAAACATCAAATGAAGGGGTATTAAATTAGCGGAATATTAACTTCCAAAATCAACCCATAACCTTAAGACTCTTTTAATTTAATTTTCTTCCAAATTATGATAATTAAGGAAATTTAAATCATTAATTTTTATGTGAAAAAATTGCAGTGAGTTTCTTCCATTTATCCCTTGATGTTTCAATCATCCAAACATAATAATTAAGGTCATTTATTGCCCTTTTCCCATTTTGATTAAGCCTATATATTGATTAAGGCTAAATTTTCCAAAATTACAAAATTACCCCTAAAAACCTTTATCACTTCATAATTCATTAAATTTAGCTTAAATAACTTTAAAACCTTTATGTGACCTCACTTATGGGTTAAGTAAAACATTAGAGGAGAAAATGTGCTTTTTCAAATTTTAATTTAATTTATATATTTATTTTAATGCAAAAATAGGGATTTTCAATGAAAATTCAATAACTTATCCAAAATAAAACATTTGACTTTGAAATTTTATTGGAGATAATCCTAGACTAGAGGACCACTTGGAATAAATTTTACGATTTTTTTAGTTTTAATTTAATTATTAGAATTATTTTAGCTTTAAGAGTTTTTAATTTAATTATTAGAATTATTTTAGCTTCAAGAGTTTTAATTAATTATAAAATATTTTAAAAGTTGAAAAATTCAATTTTATATTTTTCTTAAGTCTCTTTGAGGTCAGGGAACCCAGGGAAACAACTTTTATATTTTTTTTATTTTTATTTTTATTATTAGTATTATTTTATTGGAAAAATAAGAAATTCATTTTTAGCCTTTTAAAAATTATTTTAAGGATTTAAAAATTAATATTTTTATAGAGAGGCTTAAGAAAATTATGTGGATGGTTCCTAAATGATTAGGAGACCAAATGTGATAATTTGGTGATTTTTAATATTTTTGTAATTTTTATTATTTATTTAATTATTTAAATATTTAAAATAAGGTTAAAAACAAATTTTTTTTCAAAATTCCAATTTTATTTTTAGAAAATTCCTCTATTGACAGAGAACTCCCAAAATCATTTTGGTGAATTTTTTAGTTGTATTTTAATTATTAAAATTAATTTAATTTTCAAGATTAGCATTTCACTTAGAAAATTCATTTATGTGACCAAATGAACTCCAAATGCCATGAAATTTTTATGGGGAGTTCTCTGACCTTCAAAGTTTACTGGAGAATTATTTTTTAGCATTTTCATTTACATGTAATCCAATTTATTTTTATTTGATATTTAACCCATAGTTACCATTAGAGTTATTTTTAATGACTTAAATCAAGTTTGTATTTTTCCTAGGTCCTATGGTCATAGGAAACCTAACATAATTTTTCTGGATTTTTCTAGTTAACATGCTAATTATTAGAAAAAATTTATCAAAGAAAATGTAAAAACATGGAAAATATAGATCTCTTCAAAGAGGTCTTCTCTGACCTTAGAATAAACTGTGAAGATCCCCATGATAGAGGCTATAACATGATAAAATGGTAAGCCTTGGTAAAATGTCCTAATCCATGGAGAATTAAAATACAATAGAGGATATTTATTTAATTAAACATCAAAATTTAATGACTTAAATCAAGTTTGTATTTTTCCTAGGGTCCTATGGTCATAGGAAACCTAACATAATTTTTCTGGATTTTTCTAGTCAACATGCTAATTATTAGAAAAAATTTATCAAAGAAAATGTAAAAACTTGGAAAATATAGATCTCTTCATAGAGGTCTTCTCTGATCTTAGAATAAACTGTGAAGATCCCCCATGATAGAGGCTATAACATGATAAAATGGCAAGCCTTGGTAAAATGTCCTAATCCATGGAGAATTAAAATACAATAGAGGGTATTTATTTAATTAAACATCAAAATTTAATGACTTAAATCAAGTTTGTATTTTTCCTAGGGTCCTATGGTCATAGGAAACCTAACATAATTTTTCCGGATTTTTCTAGTCAACATGCTAATTATTAGAAAAAATTTATCAAAGAAAATGTAAAAACTTGGAAAATATAGATCTCTTCATAGAGGTCTTCTCGATCTTAGAATAAACTATGAAGATCCCCCATGATAGAGGCTATAACATGATAAAATGGCAAGCCTTGGTAAAATGTCCTAATCCATGGAGAATTAAAATACAATAGAGGGTATTTATTTAATTAAACATCAGAAATGCATTAAATAAATTTCAAACCATTTTCACATTATTCTCCTTTGTTCACTGAGCAAAAGGATATTTTTATTTTATTTTTATGATTTTTCTACACAAAGTTATGAATTTCTAAATTTTAGGTGATTTAAAGAATTCAGAAAATCCATATTTTCCTACTTAACCAGCTCAGCCTTGCGTCATCCTATGGCGAATCGAAGTCCCACGCGGCGCGCTCCTATTTAACGCTGCCAGTGAATTGGGATGCCATGCAACCCGCCGTTCCATTCCATCTCCTCGTCCAACGCGATTAGAGTCGTCCAACAGAAACACACGCGAACCAACGGTTGCCCATCTTCATCCCCGCTGGTGTGATCCTGTAACCTTCCACACTAAAACCCTAATTTCTCGAGCTATACTCAACTAAATCACTTTAGGTTTGATCCTATGGACTCGTCTAAGCATGGCGAACATATCCATACGACTAAGCATGGTTTAAATTAACCCTAATTACATGGAGAATTCAGAGAAGCTCGGGAAGAAGGAGAGGTCAATACCTTGGCTCTGAGAAGTGAAGCTTTGATCAGAGATGCTCTACACCTTCGTTGGAGTACCAAGAGCTCAGAGATGAAGCCTCTTACCCTGGTGAATCACTTAGGTATGAAAGTGACCAAACGCTATTTGGAGCTTTGATGGAAGTCCCTTTTAGAGTGGCCCGGTGATGGGGCTTTTAGTGGGGAACTTCTTCTATTGCTGTGGGGATGGTGTGGGTGAGTTTAATTTGAATTTGATGGATTTTTGGGAGATGTCCTATTTTGGGGTCAAAACAAAACTCAGAAATTGAGCTTAGACAGAGGATTTGGGGGCTGGAAAATGGTGGGGATTGGCTTCTCTGTGTTGTGGAAAGGATTTGGAGTGATTTAGGCAGAGTTTTATTAAGGTTTGGTTCAGCCATCCTTTTGGCCATGAAGGGTGGTGGCTTAAATAGCCATGGTTGGGGTGGCTGCCAGGTATTCAGGTGCAATGCACTGCCTAGGTGGAGTGCAGAGGAGCTCCAATGGAAATTTTGGGCTGACGTGGCCATATGGTGCAGTTTAGGTTGGCCAAGTGTGAGGTGGCTCTCAGTTTAGGCTCGCCCGGCGACCAGACCGGCTGGGCAGGTTAGGCGAGGTGGCCAGTGGGTCGGTGAGCTAGTGGGCAGGCCATCATGGAGTGAACTTAAGTGATTAATGCATTATGTCAAATGACCCATAGATTTAACCATTTAAATGAGGAGATCCATTAATTTGGGGGACCTTTGGTCCATGGCTTCATTAGAGTGGGCTAGGTGGGTCTAGCCCAGTCCCTACGGTCAACTTTGTGGCTGTGGAGACATTTGGCTCAATTTGATTAAATTTGGTCATGGGTTCATTTGGGTCACCTTGGGTTCAAATTGGGCTAACTTAGGTTTGAGCTTGAATTGAGCCCAAATGATTGAGTAATATTTGTGTATATTATTGCCATAAATGGTTTGGAGAGGGATTGGAGTGGTTTTAGATAGGTCTGAGGAGGGGATCAATTTGGCTTGATTAACGATTTTGGTCATTTTGGGGAAAGTTGGATTAACTTGGGTTTAGGTTAGGCTATGGTTGGGTCCAAGGCAAACTGAAGGTTCCATATGGTCTAGTGGGATGTCATAAAGAGTTCCCAACATTAACTGGGTGGAAATTTTGGGAGCAAGGCAACCAATTTGGGAGATTTTGGGCATATGGCATGTTTGGGTCAAAATTTGGGATTTTGGACTTTAAGTGGGTTTGGGTGAGACTTGGGCTCAAATTGGGGGTAATTGATGGTTCAATTCAGTTTAGGGAAGTGTCATAGGAAGTTTAGAATTCAAATTAGGGAGAAATTGATTGGTGTTAGGTCAATTTGGGCGATTTGGGTCACTTATGCAAAATTGGGCCTTTAGGATTTTAAATGGAATTGAACTCAAATGTGAGTCAAATTGAGCTTAGATTTGGTTTACATTGACATTGGAGATATTGAATTAAATTTTGGAATTGAAATTTGGCATGATTGGGGTCAATTGGGTAGACATTGGGTTCAATTTGGGCACTTTTGAGTTAAATGGGTCAAATTGGAGCTTTTGGTTAAATTGGGCTAAGTTGGCCAAATTAGATCATGTGGTAGTTGAGAGAAATGAAATTGGAAATATTTGGGAGGTTTTGGGAATCTATGGGAGTTTTTGGAAATTTGGGCTAAGAGAGGCATTTTGGTCATTTTGGGGATTTTTTGAAAAACATGGCAATTTTGGGTAATTTTGGTTAATTTGAGTGGTAGGGAGTATTTTGGAATGATTTTTGAAGAATTATGGGTAATTTGGATGATTTTAAAAATTTTGGGTAATTTTAGGATTTTGGGGTTATTTTTGGTATTTTGTGGCAAAGAGGTCAGAAATTTGAAGTTTTTGGGAATATTGGAATAGGTTAATAGTGGATAATATGACATTGTTTAGGTTGAGCCATGGAACAAGAGCTACCCTCATTTGTTCCTCTATGTGTTGGCACTAGCCAAACCCTAGCATGAGGCTAATTGCTTGGGAAAACCACCTACATGAGTTTCCAAAGAGTTAGGGGATCAAAGGTGATGTGGCTTGTTTAGGGTTGTGAGTGTGTAGTGTAAGTGTGGTGTAGGCTCTATACCTCCCAGGGTAAATTCTAAGGTCTGACCAGCTATCGGAGACTTCCCCTTGACTTCCTTATGCTTGGTCTCTTCCTCCCAAAAGCTGGAGGTTTGGCCTTAAGCATATGAAAATTTCCAGTGAAGTGAGAAAAGTTTGAATATCTAAGGGGGAGGGCTCCATGGCTAGTCTTCTAAGAAAGTCACCAGGAGAGTCCTATGGCTAGACCCTAGGATATTCTAAAGACAGACTAGACCTCAACTAAAAGTGAGGTCAACAGAATAGTCAACAGAATAGAAATCTGAAATTGAAAAATTGGAACACGAGCAAGAAGAGGAATTACAACATTCTGAAGATTTTAATGAGGAAGATTTAAATTATGTTTATGAAAAATTTAAATTATTGGACATGATTGAAAAAGATGAATCTTTTTGTTCATCAATTGAAAAACTTCCTGAACTTGAATTAAAGATGTTTCCTACTCATTTAATATTTTTTTAGGTGATTCCTTAACTTTGCCAGTTATAATTTCCTCTTAATTGACTAAAAAAGAAGAAGAGAGTTTTCTTTAATTTCTAAAGAAATATAATAAAGACTTTGGATGGACAATAACTGATATTAAAGGAATCAATCCTTCAATTTGTATGCATAGAATCCTTATGGAAGAGAACTGCAAACCTCGGGCTAATCCTCAAAGGAGATTAGATCCTATTATGAAAGATATTCTTAAGAAAGAAATTTTAAAATGGTTGGATGCTGGAGTTATCTACCCTATTTACATTAAGATAAGTTCCATTAGAAGATACCTATGAAATTATTCAAAAATGTTAAATTCTGATTATGGGGGACATTTTGGTGTTGATAAAAATGCATATAAAATCTTACCATCTGGATTTTTTTGGCCTACAATTTTTAAGGATGTTAATTCTTATGTTAAAAATTGTGATCGATGTCAACGAGTAGACAATATTTCTAGAAGAAATGAGATGCCCCTCAGTTATATGTTGGAAGTTGAAATATTTGAAGTTTGGGGATTAGAGTTCATGGGACCATTTATACCATCTTTCGGAAATATATACATTTTGATAGCAGTACACTATGTATCCAAATGGATATTAGCTATTGCTTTACCTCGATTTGATTCTAAAAGTGTTGCAAAATTTTTAAGAAAGTATACATTTTGTAGATTTGGAATACTAAGAGTGATCATAACTCATGGGGGAAGTCATTTTAGAAATGCGATTATGGAAAAGCTAGTAAAGAAATATCATATTAACCATCGCATTACTACTGCTTATCATCCACAGACAAGTGGTTTTGTTGAATTATCCAATCGTGAAATTAAATGAATATTATAAAGACTATTAATCCAAACAGAAAGGATTGGTCAATCAAACTGGATTATGCTTTTTGGGCCTATATGACTTCATACAAAACTCCTATAGGAGAGTCCCCATATATGCTAATTTTTGGAAAAGCTTGTCATTTATCAGTTGAACTTGAGCATAATGCATATTGGGCTTTTAAAGAGATCAATTATAATTTGAAAAATGCTGGTGAAAAGATATTGTTATAATTAAATGAGCATGAAGATATAAGGATTGAATCTTATGAAAATACTAACATTTATAAAGAAAAGATTAAGTTGTGGCATGATCAAAAGATTCATACTAAAAATCTTGGGCCAAGACAATAAGTTTTGTTATATAATGCTAGATTGAAAATATTTGCTGGAAAACTTAAGCTCAGGTGGATGGGACCATTTATTGGGATGAAAGTTTATCCCTATAGAGCAGTGGATATTAAATATCCTAAGACTGGAAAAATATTCAAAGTCAATGATCAATAACTAAAGCCTTATTTTTCAGTCGATTAATCTAAACTCGATGGTAATCTGATGTTGGGTCACTCAGAATAAGCTCTGGGTATGTTAGGCTGAGGACGTTGAACAAAGCACTTTGTGGGAAGTAACCCATAGTTATCAGTGTGCTTTGCTTTAAGTTTGCTTTGTGTGCTTTTGTTTGGTTTGATTTGAGAAAATGTGGTAGTATTTTGAAGTTATTAAGTTATAGTGACATTATTTGATGACTTAGAGGATTCATAATGAAGAATTGGACGTTTAGCAAACCTGTGCTAAAATGAGCACTGGCGGCTATAAGCCGAAAGTTTGCGCTTAGGCGCCAGAGTTATAAAAAACATGAAAAATGTTGCTCTAGAAGCATAAATTGTGGGTAAGTGGCTTTGGGATTTATTTAAGAGTTTAAACACGTCTAGGGTAAGTTTTTGAGACTTCCCAAATCTATAGATAAGCCCAGAATTAAGAGATACTTGCCCCAGTTCTAATTTTCACTTATGAGTCTTCAGGAAGAGTATTTTGAGAGCCAAAATATCTTCTTGGGAGAGGAAAGTTAAGAAAAGAAAAACCTACTGTTGACCTCAATTTTGGTTGAGGTCTAGTCTCTCTTTAGAATAGCCTAGGGTCTAGCCATAGGACTCTCCTGGTGACTTTCTTAGAGGACTAGTCATGGAACCCTCCCCATAGAAATTCAAAACTCTTCTTGCTTCACTAGGGGGTTTTCATATGCTTAAGGCCTAACCTCCACCTTTTGGTAGGAAAAGGCAAGCATAAGGAATCCTAGGGGAAGTCTCCTATAAGTGGTCAGACCTTAGGATTTGCCTTGAGGGAGGTCTAGAGATCACCACTCATACACTTCACATTCACAACATACACATCCTAATTTCAACCCTGAACTCTTTGGAAACTCATGTGGATAGCCCAGCCCTAAGTCTATGACTAAGTGGTAGGGACCAACACATAGAGGACCAAATGAGGGTGACCCTTCATCTATAACTCAATTTAAACCATTACATCATGCTCACTTTGAAGCCATCTTCAAATCCCCAAAGTTTCAATTTCTGGCCCCGACCTCCCAAAATGACCTAAATTACCCAAAATTCCCCAAATTCACCAAAATCCTACAAAAATCATTCCAAGATATTCCCTACCACTCCAATTGACCATTCATGACCAAAAATTCCAAAATTTCCAAAAATACCCCCCCAATACACTCAAAATACCCAAAATACCCTTTTTGCCCAAAAATCCAAAATTCCAAAAAATTCTCAAAAAATTCCAAAAAATCCTAAAAGTCCCCAATTTCATTTTATTAAACTACATCATTGTCCAATTTAGCCAAATTAATACACTTTCAATCCAAAATCTCAACTTGGCCCATTTAACCTAAAAGTGCCTAAACCAAACCTAATTTTGACCTAATTGACCCCAATTTTCATCAAATTCAATTCCAAAACAAAATTCAACATCCCCAATATCAATATAGACCAAATTCAAGTCCAATGTGACCCACATTCAAATCCAATTCCACTTGAAATCCAATATCCCCAATTTTGCCTAAATAACCCAAAATTCGTAAAGTGACCCAATGCCAATCAATTCCTCCCAAATTTCAATTCCAAGCTCTTTATAACACCTCCTTAAACTGAATTGGATCATCAATGGCCCATAATTTGAGCACAGATCTTACCCAAAATCCATTTTGGACCAAAACCTCCCCATTTTGACCCAAGTTGGACACATGTTCTAAATCCACCAAATTTACCCACTAAACCTTGTCAAAACCATTTTATGTCTTCATGAAAGTTCTTCTAGATAACCATATCTACATTATTTCTCAAGACTTCTAAACCCCATTCCCACTCAAACCCAAGCTAATTAGACCCGAACCCAACATGGTCCAAAATAATCAAAAATCCAATCCATGCCAAAATTGAACCTCCAAATGAGCTCAAAACTACTTTGTGTCTTCATGAAAAATCTTCATTACAATCCTATGAATAACATTAATCAAGAACTAAACCTCATTCTCACTCAAACTCAAGTTAAGTTAGCCCAAACCCAAAGGAGCCTAATTGAATTAATAATCCGAATTAAACCAAATTAAATCAAAATTAATTAAATTAAATCTCATGACACTCATAAAATAATAATATATATATATATATATTAAATAAATAAAATAAAAAATAAAATAAAAATAAAAATATCTCCATATCATCCCCTCACCCCTCCCTCACCTCTCCCATGCTTCTCCCTCACCCTACATGCCACCTCACCCCTCTCCCATCACTTCCATCACTTCTCCCCTCACCTCCTCACCTCCACCTCATCTCATCCCACTCCATCCTTAATCTTCCAAGCCGTGAGCCTCCTCCATAAATCCCCCCATAATCCCACTTCATACCCCCTTACACCCACTCTTACACACTCACTTACACATACTCTCACACTTAGCCATTCCATCCCCCAAAATTTCCTCCTAGCCGTGAGCCTCTCCTCTTCCTCCTCTCCATCTTCCAAGCTAAGGTAATCTATTCCCCCTACTCTTTATTTTGTGAAATACTTAAGCTTATATATAAATATATATATATATATATTTCTTTCCCATCTTCATGCTTAGCTCTAAAATTTTCTTTCTCTTTTCATGCAAACTTTATGAATTTTCTTTTACATGTTTAAGCCATTTCTATGTATAGTCTTAAGATTTCTCTCTTTCATGCAAATGTTTCCATGCCTAGCCTTATGGATTTCCTTCGTGTAAGCTATTTAAAATAATATAAAAAAATCATGTGTAGGTTATTTCCTTTTTTAAATCTTCAAGTTATTTAAACTTTCCCATGCTTAGTCTTTAGGATTCTTTTTTTTTCTCTTTCTTGTATGCAAAATCATGTAGCCATTTCATGCTTAGCCTTACTATTTAGCTTTTCTTAAATCTATCCATGTTTTAGTCTTATGATTTTTTTTTTATGCAAATTATTTAATTAGCTTACTAATTTCAAATATTTACAAATCCTATTTCTACTAACACAAAAAGATAAGATTTAAAGATTAAAAGAACATAAAGGAAATGAAAACAAAAAGAGAAATTAACATAACATAAAGAAAATAAAAAGAAAAAGAAAAAAAGAAATATAACATAAAAGAAATAAAGAATGAAAGAAGAAGAGAAATAAAAATAAAATGAGGTAAGAGGGAATGGAATAAATTTTTAATAATGTATGAATAACATAACTATACATATATGTCAAAATAAAAATATTATATGTGTTAAATAATATTATAAATAAATTATATACACTAAATACATAATGTTTATAATAAAGTAAATAAATAATAAATAACTACACTATATTTTAAAATTAAATAAATACTACTAAAATATGAATAACTAAAGGAATAATAACTTATATATGTAAAATAATAATAACAATATGTGAGTAATAAAAATAATGTGATAAGAATAAAATAAATAATTATAAACTTAAAAAAGATAATGAAAATATAAGAAAGAGATAATAATAATTAAAAATAATTGTAAATATAAATAAATAACAAAAAAAATAAGTACATAAAAATGTCATTCTTTTTAAAATAATATAAGTGTAACTATATGAAAAAATAATAATTCTAATGGCTTTAAATAAAGGATAATAATTTAAAATAAGAAAAGGATAATTTAAGAAAGAGAAAAAAATGAAAAGCTTTATAAATAGATAAATAAATAATAAAAATAGGTAAATAAAAGCATCATTCCTTTTAAAATAATCTAAATGTAAATATACAAGTAAATAATAATAAAAATGATAATAATAATGAATGTAAATTAATAACATAAATTAATAATAATTAATCAATAACATTTAAGTAATAAAAATATACATATAATTAATTAAAAATGAAATAACTTATAACGGATAATAAAAATAAATAATATATATATATATATATTAAATAATATAAATGAATAATGAATTAAATTAAAATTAAATAATTAAAATCAAATAATAATTATATTAAATAAATTAAATTAAATAATAATTAAATTAAATAAATTTCATTTAATAATAATTAATTAATTATATTAAATTAAAAGATAATGTAAATAAATAAGTAATTTAAATTAAAATAAATTAATTAAATTAATAAAATTAATTAAATTAAACTAAATAAATGAAAATTAAATATAAAATTAAACTAAATGATAATAAGTAATAAATTAAATTAAATTAATTAGATATATTAAATGAATTAAATTAAATTAAATAATAATGTAAATAAATAAATAAGTTAAATTAAATTAATTAAATAAATTAAATTAAATTAAATTAATTAAATGAAAACCAAATAAAATTAATTTAAATGATAATGCAAATAAATAATAAGTTAAATTAAACTAAATAAATTAAATTAAATTAAATAGTGATCTAAATAAATAGTAATTTAAATGAAATAAAATAAAATAAAACAAATTAAATTAAATTAAACAATAATATTTTACATTAAATTAAATAAATATATTAAATTAAATTAATAATAATTGTGAATAATAATAAATTAAATTAAATTATATAACCAAATAAAATAAAATAAAACAAAACCAAAGATAATAATCTAAATAAACAAATATTAAGTTAAAGTAAAAGGAAATAAATAAATTAAATAAATAACAATTAATTAAATAAAACAAGTAAATAACAATCAGTTAATTAAATAAACTTAACAACAATTAATTAAATAAATAAGTCGCATTGAATTAAATAATAAATTAAGTAAATTATAAAGGTAACAATAATTTTAATTATAAATAAAAGATAATAATTCTAAAAAAATAAAAATAACAATATAATAATAATATAACACATAAATAAATAACAACAATAGCACAAGACAAAAAACAAAATAAAACAAAATAATAACATACATAATGTAATATGATAACAACATACAACAATAATTCAAAAATAATGATAACACACGCATAACACAACACAACAAAATAAACAATAATAATAAATAACAATAACAACATACATAACATAACACATAACAATACAAACAATAATAACATAACATAATACAATAATAACACATAAATAACAATCATATACAATCATAATTATACACATCAACAATCATACACATTACACACATATAAACACATACAATCATAACACAATAACAATCCCAACATAATAACAAGCACAACATACAACAATACAATACCGACACGATAACAATCAAACCTAGGATAGGCCTCCTGAGGCATGGTTCATTTCTTCCTTTGTATAAACCTCTAGGAAATCACAACTTGGTGTAGAAAACATGATAAGAATACCCTTATGCTTAGTGAATGCATGGAGTAACCCAAACTTTACTCGATGTCCACACAACCTTCCCAATTCACATTCCAAACTCAGACCAAACCAAAATCAAACCAAACCCAAACCAAATCCAAACCAAAACAAAAATCAAACCAAAACCAAAACTCAAACCAAAACCAAACATAAACCAAAACCAAACCTAATACAAACCAAATTCAAAGCCCAAAATCCAAAAACTAAAATCAAACTCAATCATATCTTCCACAAATAAAACCACAAACTCTTCATAGCACTTCCATAAGTCCAAATCGAACTACCAATTGCCACCAATCCAAATCCAAACTACACCTAAACCCACCTACCCTGAACACCTGTGTTCATTAAGCATAAGGGTATATGTAGGATGAGTTGTTAAGCAACATAATAAGTTTAAATGAGCCCGAGACTTTTCATCAGGATATGAGAGGGAAGCATGGACCTGCATCCTTCTTTGACTATTTGGATACCTCTGAGGTCTATTAAACTTAATATGTCTGCTTAACGAAACCATCCTCAATTAAATAAAGTTTATTGAAACACAACATAGGAATTCACATAGACATCATAGAACTTGGTAGACAACCAGGATCTTGACATAGACATCATAGGATTGAGTAGCTACTGCTTGTTAGTCCTACTTCTTCCTGTTTTCTAGCATGCTTTAATTTCTGCAAAAATTATAAATACATATATGCAATGCAATACTAAAGTTTTAGCTCGGAATGACGAGAAGACCCTACTAGGTACATGTTTATTTTGATGCAATTTAATTTCCTGCACTGCGCTTTACTCTTCCTGCATGCTAAGTACAACTGTTGCATGAAAACTAAAACCTTTAGGATAGCCACAAAACTGAAACTCAAAACTAAATTAAAAGTCACAGCAAGATAAAATTCACAGCCACAACATTTCAAAATATAAGACAACCAAAATTTAATCACAAACAGAACAACAAAACTATAACTTTAACTAAATTAAAACGTCTCGTTGGATGATCGGGAATACATCGGATGATGTAACCCACGTGTTGCTAACGGGATTTCCCATGGTCTAAATGAAATTGTGGAACTCATTCAGTCGAGTTTAGCAAATTCATCTCGACTAAGTGAATCCGATGAAAATAACGATGCTGGGATGACGGAACCGTGAGATTTTGATCAGTTTTGTTTAATCAACTTTAAGATTTGTTTTAATTAAACATTAAAAATACTTGGATTCTAAGATTTCTATAAACCAGAACACTTTTCTCCTCTTGATTTATGACTTCTAAAACTAAACCTCTGCAACGGCAAGGAGCTTGGAGCACGGTGGGCAGCACAGCCATCTTCTTCAGCAAAACTTGGATCGACATCAGCAAAACCTTTCTTAGAATTAAACAACAAAGCCATAGGATTTTGAGATTGATATTGGAGATGTAGAATTTTTGTTTAGAATTGAATTAGATCAAAATTTGGGTCAATTGGGTCAAAATTAGGTTTGGTTTAGGCACTTTTAGGTTAAATGGGCCAAGTTAGGATTTTAGATTGAAAGTGTATTAATTTGGGAAAATTGGCCCATGGTGTAGTTTAACAAAATGAAATTGGGGACTTTTAGGATTTTTTGGAATTTTTTGAGAATTTTTTGGAATTTTTTTATTTTTGGGCAAAAAGGGTATTTTGGGTTTTTTGAGGGTATTGGGGGTATTTTTGTAAATTTTGGAATTTTTGGTCATGAATGCTCAATTTAAGTGGTAGGGAATATCTTGGAATGATTTTTTTGGGATTTTGGTGAATTTGGAGAATTTTGGGTAATTTTGGTCATTTTGGGAGGTCGGGGCCGAAGTGAAACTTTGGGGATTTGAAGATGGTTCAAAGTGAGCATGATGTAATGGTTTAAATTGAGTTACAGATGAAGGGTCACCCTCATTTGGTCCTCTATGTGTTGGTCCCTAGCACTTAGTCATAGACTTAGGGCTGGGCTATCCACATGAGTTTCCGAAGAGTTCAGGGTTGAAATTTGGATGTGTATGTCGCGAATGTGAAGTGTATGAGTGGTGATCTCCAAACCTCCATCAGAGCAAATCCTAAGGTCTGTCCACCTATAGGAGACATCCCCTAGGATTCCTTATGCTTGCCTTTTTCCTACCAAAAGGTGGAGGTTAGGCCTTAAGCATATGAAAATTACTATTTACAAATCAGAAGTAGACGGAGACTAAACCCCATGTGCATACGAATAATCAAAGAGAAAATAATAATTTAAAACCTAAAATAATTAGTATCCTTTTCTTCGCTGGTCATCGAATCCTCAGCGGAGTCGCCAGAAGCCTGTCGGCATATTTTTAGATTTTAAATTTAATTTAATTTATATATATATATAGTTTGAAAGATAGCATTTGATCTTTGAAAATAATTTTTAAGTTTGAAAATTTTAAGATGTAAAATCAAACCGATCTCACATCCCAAATAGTTTATATAAAAAAGCATCACACCACAAACCGTGTATCTATCCCAAAGAATAGGCACACTGCTTGATGATGGGGCTCGATTAAATAAACTAGAAGATTTGTGACATCCGTTTGGTCTGCGAACCAATTTTATAAGCCGACAGGTTCCCCTGCTTAATATAAAGGAATTAAGCAGGGTTTATATTACCTGGGTTCTTAAAGTTCCCTATAAGGGCAAGCCCCTATAGTTAATTACATCCTAAGTGACGGGAATCACTTAAGAAAATTTTCGATAATGATCACTGGTTTTGCTCTTAAGAATTTCAAAGTTTTAAGGTTTTCAAACAAATTGAATTTTGGAAATTTCAAATAGGGAATAGATCAAATTTGGAAGAGTTTATTTCGGGAGTCCAAAGGAAGAGCAGTAGGAGAAGTTGAGGATCCAAGAAGAATCTTGGCAACTTCCCAAACTATCCTATTGTTTTGCTTCAATTTGAGGAAATTATTTAATGTTTCAATCCTGCCAGTTTTAGTTAATTAGGACTTATGTTCGTATGACACAATCATACAAATAGCCTTGAAGATGTGTGGGTTTATGTCGTACCGAACGACTATCTCGGAGTCCTAAGACCGGTTAGGACTTAATTTACATAATATGATTATGCAAATGCCTAACAAAAAGTTGAGGATTTATGTAGCACAAGGCAAACAACCTCAAAATCCTATGGCATTATTGTTTAATTTTAAGAAAGGTTTTGCTGATGTCGATCCAAGTTTTGCTGAAAAAAGATGGTCGTGCTGCCCACCGTGCTCCAAGCTCCTTACCATTGCAGAGGTTTAGTTTTAGAAGTCATAAATCAAGAGATGAGAAAACTGTTCTGGTTTAGAAATCTTAGAATCCAAGTATTTTTAATGTTTAATTAAAACAAATCTTAAAGTTGATTAAATAGAACCGATTAAGATCTCACGGTTCCGTCATCCCGACACCGTTATTTTCATCAGATTCACTTAGTCCAGATGAATTTACTAAACTCGACTGAATGAGTTCCACACTTTCATTTAGACCGTGGGAAATCCCGTTAGCAACACGTGGGTTACATCATCCGAGGTATTCCCGATCATCCAACGAGACATTTTAATTTAGTTAAAGTTATAGTTTTGTTGTTCTATTTGTGATTAAATTTTGAGTTTTCTTATATTTTTAAATGTTGTGGCGGTGAATTTTATCTTGCTGTGACTTTTAATTTAGTTTTGGGTTTCAGTTTTGTGGCTATCCTAAAGGTTTTAGTTTTCATGCAAGAGTTGTACTTAGCATGCAGGAAGAGTAAAGCGCAGTGCAGGTAATTAAATTGCATCAAAATAAACGTGTACCTGGTAGGGTCTTCTCGTCATTCCAAGCTGAAACTTTAGTATTGCATTGAATATATGTATTTATAATTTTTGCGTAAATTAAAGCATGCCGGAAAACAGGAAGAAGTAGGACTAACAGCGGTAGCTACTCAATCCTATGATGTCTATGTCAAGATCCTGGTTGTCTACCAAGTTCTATGATGTCTATGTGAATTCCTACGTTGTGTTTCAATAAACTTTATTTAATTGAGGATGGTTTTGTTAAGCAGACATATTAAGTTTAATAGAACTCAGAGGTATCCAAACAGTCAAAGAAGGATGCAGGTCCATGCTTCCGTCTCATATTCTGATGAAAAGTCTCGGGCTCATTTAGACTTATTACGTTGCTTAACGACTCACCCTATCTATATCCTTAAGCTTAATGAATGCAGGTGTTCGAGGTAGATTGGGGCAGATGGGTTTAGGTGTGGTTTGAATTTGGATTGGTGGCAATTGGTAGTTTGATTTGGACTTATGGGAGGGCTGTGAAGATTTGTTTGAATTTGTGTTTAGATTTGGTTTTGGTTCTGTTTTGGGTTTAATTTTTGTTTATGTTTGATTTGATTTTGGTTTTTGAACTATGGGTTTTGGGTTTGGAATGTGAATTGGGAAGGCTATGTTGACATCGGGTAAAATTTGGGTTACTCCATGCATTCACTAAGCATAAGGGTATTCTTATCATGTTTTCTACACTAAGTTGTGATTTCCTAGGGGTTTATACAAAGGAAGAAATGAACCATGCCTCAGGAGGCCTATCCTAGGTTTAATTTTTATCGTGTCGGTATTGTATTGTTGTATGTTGTGCTTGTTATTATGTCGGGATTGTTATTATGTTATGATTGTATGTGTTTATATGTGTGTAATGTGTATGATTGTTGATGTTATTGTTTCATATGTGTATTATTGATATGTTGTGTTATGTGTGTGTTATCATTATTTTTGAATTATTGTTGTATGTTGTTATCATATTACATTAGGTATGTTATTGTTTTGTTTTATTTTGTTTTCGTCTTGTGTTATTGTTGTTATTTATTTATGTGTTATATTATTATTATATTGTTATTTTTATTTGTTTAGAATTATTATCTTTTATTTATAATTAAAATTATTGTTACCTTTATCATTTATTTAATTTATTATTTAATTCAATGTGACTTATTTATTTAATTAATTGATTGTTATTTACTTGTTTTATTTAATTAATTGTTATTTATTTCCTTTTACTATAACTTAATATTTGTTTATTTAGATTATTATCTTTGGTTTTGTTTTATTTTATTTTATTTTGTTATTTAATTTAATTTAATTTATTATTATTTACAATTATTATTAATTTAATTTAATTCATTTATTTAAATTACTATTTATTTAGATCATTATTTAATTTACTTTAATTTAATTTATTTATTTTATTTAGTTTAATATAACTTATTATTTATTTGCATTATCATTTAAATTAGTTTTATATTTGGTTTTCATTTAATTAATTTAATTTAATTTAATTTATTTATTTATTTACATTATTATTTAATTTAATTTAATTCATTTAATTTATCTAATTAATTTAATTTAATTTATTACTTATTATCATTTAGTTTAATTTTATATTTAATTTTCATTTATTTAGTTTAATTTAATTTATTTAATTTATTTAATTAATTTATTTTAATTTAAATTAGTTATTTATTTACATTATCTTTTAATTTAATATAATTTTGATTTATTTAATTTAATTAATTTATCTAATTTAATTTAATTTAATTTAATTTAAACTATTATTTATTAATTTGTTTTTTATTTACTTAATTAATTATTATTAAATGTAATTTATTTAATTTAATTATTATTTAATTTAATTAATTTAATTTAATTATTATTTGATTTTAATTATTTAATTTTAATTTAATTCATTATTCATTTATAGTATTATATATATATATATATGTATTATTTATAAGTTATTTCATTTTTAATTAGTTATATGTATATTTTTATTACTTAAATGTTATTAATTTATTATTATTAATTTATGTTATTAATTTAAATTAATTATTATTATCATTTTTATTATTATTTATTAATTTATAAGACTTTTCATTTTCTCTCTCTTAAATTATTCTTTTCTTTATTTTAAAGTTATTATCATTTATATTAATTTATTATTTTTTAAAGTTATTATTTACATGTATATTTACATTTAGATTATTTTAAAAGGAATGATGCTTTTATTTACCTATTTTTATTATTTATTTATCTATTTATAAAGCTTTTCATTTTTTTCTCTTTCCTAAATTATCCTTTTCTTTATTTTAAATTATTATCCTTTATTTAAATCCATTAGAATTATTACTTTTTTCATATAGTTACACTTATATTATTTTAAAAAGAATGACATTTTTATTTACATATTTTTTTTGTTATTTATTTATATTTACAGTTATTTTTAATTATTATTATCTCTTTCTTATATTTTCATTATCTTTTTTTAAGTTTATAATTATTTATTTTATTCTTATCACATTATTTTTATTACTCACATATTATTATTATTATTATTTTACATATATATGTTATTATTTCTTTAGTTATTCATATTTTAGTACTATTTATTTAATTTTAAAATATAGTGTAGTTATTTATTATTTATTTACTTTATTATAAACATTATGTACTGTATATAATTTATTTATAATATTATTTAACACATATAATATTTTTATTTTTACATATATGTATAGATATGTTATTCGAACATTATTAAAAATTTATTCCATTCCTTCTTACCTCATTTTATTTTTATTTCTCTTTTCCTTTCATTCTTTATTTCTTTTATGTTATATTTCTTTTTTCTTTTTCTTTTTATTTTCTTTATGTTATGTTCATTTCTCTTTTTGTTTTCATTTGCTTTATGTTCTTTTAAACTTTAAATTTTATCTTTTTATGTTAGTAGAAATAGGATTTGTAAATATTTGAAAGTAGTAAGCTAATTAAATAATTTGCATAAAAAAAAAAGATCATAAGACTAAAACATGGAAAGATTTAAGAAAAGCTAAATAGTTTGCATGAAGGAAATCCCTAAGGCTAAGCATGAAATGGCTACATGATTTTGCATACAAGAAAGAGAAAAAAAAGAATCCTAAAGACTAAGCATGGGAAAGTTTAAATAACTTGAAGATTTAAAAAAGGAAATAACCTACACATGATTTTTTTTATTATTTTAAATAGCTTACATGAAGGAAATCCATAAGGCTAGGCATGGAAACATTTGCATGAAAGAGAGAAATCTTAAGACTATACATAGAAATGGCTTAAAAATGTAAAAGAAAATTCATAAAGTTTGCATGAAAAGAGAAAAAAAATTTTAGAGCTAGGCATGAAGATGGGAAAGAAATATATTATATATATATATATATATATATATATATATATATATATATATATATATATATATATATAAGCTTACGTGTTTCACAAAATAAAGAGTAGGGGGAATAGATTACCTTAGCTTGGATGATGGGGAGGAGGAAGAGGAGAGGCTCACGGCTAGGAGGAAATTTTGGGGGATGGAATGGCAAAGTGTGAGAGTATGTGTAAGTGAGTGTGTAAGAGTGGGTGTAAGGGGGTCTGAAGTGGGATTATGGGGGGATTTATGGAGGAGGCTCACGGCTAGGAAGATTAAGGAGGGTGTGGGATGAGATGAGGTCGAGGTGAGGAGGTGAGGGGAGAAGTGATGGAAATGATGGGAGAGGGGTGAGGTGGCATGTAGGGTGAGGGAGAAGCATGGGAGAGGTGAGGGAGGGGTGAGGGGATGCTATGGAGATATTTTTATTTTTATTTTATTTTATTTTTTAATATATATATTATTATTTTATGAGTTTCATGAGATTTAATTTAATTAATTTTGATTTAATTTGGTTTAATTTGGATTATTAATTCAATTGGGCTCCTTTGGGTTTGGGCAAACTTAACTTGAGTTTGAGTGAGAATGTGATTTAGGTGTCTTGATCAATGTTATTCATAGGATTTTAATGAAGATTTTTTATGAAGACACAAAGTAGTTTTGAGCTCATTTGGAGGTTCAATTTTGGCATGGATTGGATTTTTGATTATTTTGGACCATGTTGGGTTCGGGTCTAATTAGCTTGGGTTTGAGTGGGAATGGTGTTTTACAGTCTTCAGAAATAATGTAGATATGGTTGTCTAGAAGAACTTTCATGAAGATATAAAATGGTTTTGACAAGTTTTAGGGGGTCAATTTGGTGGATTTAGAACATGTGTCCAGCTTGGGTCAAAATGGGGAGGTTTTGGTCCAAAATGGATTTTGGGTACGATCTGAGCTCAAATTTTGGGCCATTGATGATCCAATTCAGTTTAAGGAGGTGTTACAAAGATCTTGGAATTGAAATTTGGGAGGAATTGATTGACATTTGGTCACTTTAGGAATTTTGGGTTATTTAGGCAAAATTAGGGATATTGGATTTCAAGTGGAATTAGATTTGAATGTGGGTCACATTGGACTTGAATTTGGTCTATATTGATATTGGGGATGTTGAATTTTGGTTTGGAATTGAATTTGATCAAAATTGGGGTCAATTGGGTCAAAATTAGGTTTGGTTTTGGCACTTTTAGGTTAAATGGGCCAAGTTGGGATTTTGGATTGAAAGTGTATTAATTTGGCAACATTGGCCCATGGTGTAGTTTAACAAAATGAAATTGGGGACTTTTAGGATTTTTTGGAATTTGTTGAGAATATTTTGGAATTTTTTGGAATTTTGGGCAAAAAGGGTATTTTGGGTATTTTGAGGGTATTGGGGGGGTATTTTTGGAAATTTTGGAATTTTTGGTCATGAATGGTCAATTGGAGTGGTAGGGAATATCGTGGAATGATTTTTGTGGGATTTAAGTGAATTTGGGGAATATTGGGTAATTTAGGTCATTTTGGGAGGCCGGGGGCCAGAAATTGAAACTTTGGGGATTTGAAGATGGCTTCAAAGTGAGCATGATGTAATGGTTTAAATTGAGTTAGAGATGAAGGGTCACCCTCATTTGGTCCTCTATGTGTTGGTCCTACCACTTAGTCATAGACTTAGGGCTGGGCTATTCACATGAGTTTCCAAAGAGTTCGGGGTTGAAATTAGGATGTGTATGTTGTGAATGTGAAGTGTATGAGTAGTGATCTCCAGACCTCCCTCAGGGAAAATCCTAAGGTCTGACAACTTATAGGAGACTTCCCCTAGGATTCCTTATGCTTGCCTTTTTCCTACCAAAAGGTGGAGGTTAGGCCTTAAGCATTTGAAAACCCCCTAGTGAAGCAAGAAGAGTTTTGAATTTCTATGGGGAGGGTTCCATGACTAGTCCTCTAAGAAAGTCACCAGGAGAGTCCTATGGCTAGACCCTAGGCTATTCTAAAGAGAGACTAGACCTCAACCAAAAGTGAGGTCAACAAACGGACCCCCAATAGGTGTGGTGTGCTGGGCAAGCACACTGCACGTATTGGTGTTGACCGACGAGATCAACAAGACCAACACAACTGTATGAGTGAAAACTCAAGATAGAACAAATAATTCAGCAAGTAAGTTGCCGCTAAGAATTGTTTGGTGAAAGACCTTCAAACTCAGGGACTCTTGCTGGGGAAAGTAGGTGGAAACACCATCAAGCTGGGGCTATAAATTTCAAGCTCCCAAACGCTGGAGGAATCCGAACTGATTTGATTTGAAGAGGGGAATTTTGAATTTGATTTCAAATTCCTTGTTTGAATTTTAATTTGAAATTTTGTTTTGAATTTGAAGTTTAGAATTTTGTTTATTTGAATTTAATTTTAGGATTGGAATGTGAGAATTTGAAATTTTAAGTGAAATCGGAATTTCGGTATCGCTCGCAGGAGGAGAATCAGAATTTAGGTACTGACTAGGAAATTCAAGGAAAAAACTTCTTTTTTTGGGAAATCAGACGACTAAGCTCCGACCCCTGAATATCATGGAAGGCGAAAAAAAAATCTCAGAAAGGGGATGGAAATTTAGGGAATTTTTTTGGGAAATCGGACGACTAAGCTCTGATCCCCGAATAACGTGGAAGGCGGAAAAATATCTCGGAAGGAAGATGGAAATTTGTGGAATTTTTTGGAAATCGGACGACTAAGCACCGATCCCAGAATATCGTGGAAGGCAGAAAAATATCTCGGAAGGAAGATGGAAATTTGCAAAATTTTTGGGAAATCGGACGACTAAGCTCCGATCCCAGAATATCGTGGAAGGAGGAAAAATATCTCGGAAGGAAGATGGAAATTTGCGGAATTTTTAGAAAATCGGACGACTAAGCTCCGACCTCAGAATATCGTGGAAGGCGGAAAAATATCTCGGAAGGAAGATGGAAATTTGCGGAATTTATTTAGGAAATCGGATGACTAAGCTTCGATCCCAGAATATCGTGGAAGGCGGAAAAATATCTCGGTAGGAAGATGGAAATTTGCGGAGTTTTTGGGAAATAGGAAGACTAAGCTCCGATCCCAGAATATCGTGGAAGGAAGATGGAAATTTGCGGAATTTTTAGGAAGCTCCGACCTCAGAATATCGTGGAAGGCGAAAAAATATCTCGGAAGGAAGATGGAAATTTGCGGAATTTTTGGGAAATCGGACGACTAAGCTCCGATCCCAGAATATCGTGGAAGGCGGAAAAATATCTCGGAAGGAAGATGGAAATTTGCGGAATTTTTGGGAAATCGGACGACTAAGCTCCGATCCCAGAATATCGTGGAAGGTGGAAAAATATCTCGGAAGGAAGATGAAAATTTGCGGAATTTTTAGAAAGAGAGGATATTATTAACTTGTCCATTTCTGACTTCATATCGTTTCATTTTGTTTAATTTTGATTCTGCTTCATTTGAGTTCATTTCTTTTCATTTCGATTTAAATTTTGTTTTTTAATTTCATTTGATTTAAATTTCATTTTGTTCTTGATTTTTTTCTTTTCTTTTTTTTAAGAAAGGTTTTGCTGATGTAGACTCTAGTTTTGCTGTTGACGATGGTCGTGCTGCCCACTGTGCTCCAAGCTCCTTATTATCGCACAGGTTTAGTTTTAGAAATCATAAATCAGGAGATGAGAGAAGTGTTTTGGTTTAGAAAAGTCTTAGAATCCAAATATTTTAGTGTTTTAATTAAAACAAATCTTAAAGTTGATTAAAATGAACCGATTAAGATCCCACAGTTCTGTCATCCCGACACTGTTATTTTCATCGGATTCACTTAGTCCAGATGAATTTGCTAAACTCAACTGAATGAGTTCCACACTTTCATTTAGACCGTGGGAAATCCCGTGAGCAACACGTGAGTTACATCATCCGAAGTATTCCCGATCATCCAACGACATGTTTTAATTTAGTCAAAGTTGTAATTTTTGTTGTTCCGTTTGTGATTAAATTTTGAGTTGTCTTATATTTTTAAAAATTGTGGCGGTGAATTTTATCTTGTATGACTTTTAATTTAGTTTTGGGTTTCAGTTTTGTGGCTATCCTAAAGATTTCAGTTTTCATGCAACAATCTTATTTATCATGCAAGAAAAGTAAAATGCAGTGCAGGTAAATAAATTGCAATAAAGTAAATTGCAATAAAGTAAAAGCGGACCTGGAGGGTCTTCTCGTCATTCCCAGCTGAAACTTTAGTATCACATTGCATGTATGTGTTTATAATTTTGCAGAAATTAAAGCATGCCAGAAAACAGGAAGAAGTAGAACTAACAAGCAGTAACTACTTAATCTTATGATGTCTATGTTAAGATCCTGGTTGTCTACCAAGTCCTATGATGTCTATGTGAATTCTTATGTTTTGTTTCAATAAACTTTGTTTAATTTAATTGAGGATGGTTTCGTTAAGCAGACATATTAAGTCTAATAGACCTCAGAGGTATCCAAACAGTCAAAGAAGGATGCAAGTCCATGCTTCCCTCTCATATCCTGATGAAAAGTCTAGGGCTCATTTAGACTTATTATGTTGCTTAACAATTCACCCTACCTATACCCTTATGCTTAATAAACACATTTGTTCGGGGTAGGTTGGGGCAAATCGGTTTAGGTGTGATTTGGGTTTGTATTTGGTGGTAACTGGTAGTTTGATTTGGACTTATGGGAGTGCTATGAAGATTTTGTTTGATTTTGTGTTTGGATTTGGTTTTGGTTTTGGTTTTGGTTTGGTTTGAGTTTTGGTTTTGGTTTGGTTTGAGTTTTATTTTGGTTTTGGTTTTGGTTTGATTTTGGTTTTGGTTTGGATTTGGTTTGGGTTTGGTTTGATTTTGGTTTGATTTGAGTTTGGAATGTGAATTGGGAAGGTTGTGTGGACATCGAGTAAAATTTGGGTTACTCCATGCATTCACTAAGCATAAGGGTATTCTTATTATGTTTTATACACCAAGTTGTGATTTCCTAGGGGTCTTTATAAAGGGAAAAAAAATGAACCATGCCTCAGGAGGCCCATCCTAGGTTTGATTGTTATCGTGTTGGTATTGTATTGTGGTCGGGATTGTTGTTGTGTGTTGGGATTGTTGTTGTGTTGGGATTGTTGTTGTTGTTGTTGTTGTGATTGTTGTGATGGTTGTGGTATGTTATTGTTGTATTTTGTTTATATGTTATATCATTATTGTATGTTATTTTATTCTTATGATGTTATGTTATTTAAAATTATTATTTTTTATGTGTGATTAAAATTATTATTATCTTTATGGTTTATTTAATTTATTATTTATTATCTTATGTGATTTATTTACTTTATCATTATTTATTTGATTAATTGTTATTTATTTATTTTATTTTACTTTAGCTTGATATTTATTTTTTATTATTTTAGTTTTAATTTATTTTATTATTTAATTTAATTAATTTATTAGCATTTACAATTATTATTTAATTTAATTTAATTTAACTTTATTTAATTTGTTTTATTTTAATTTATCATTTATTTTTAATTTAATTTAATTTAATTAATTATTATTTACAATTACTATTTAATTTAATTTAATTTAATTTAATTTATTTCATTTTAATTTATCATTTATTTGCATTATTATTTAATTTAGTTTAATTTAATTTATTATTATTTAATTTATTTTAATTTATTTAATTTAATTTATTATTTATTTAATTTAATTTAATTTAACATAACTTTATTTATTAATTTAATTTAATTTAATTTATTTAATTAATTTAATTTAATTTCATTTATTATTTACATTATTATTTATATTAATTTTATTTAATCTAACTTTATTTGTTAATTTAATTTAATTTAATTTAATTAATTAATTTCATTTCATTTCATTTATTATTTATTTAGATTATTATTTAATTTAATTTAATTTAACTTAATTTAATTTAATTTAATTTATTTAATTAATTTTAATTAAATTATTTATTTATTTATACCATCATTTAATTTAATATAATTTTGATTTATTTAATTTAATTAATTTATTTAATTTATTTATTTTAATTTAAACAATTATTTATTTAATTTTTTTTGTTTATTTAATTAATTATTATTTAATGTAATTTATTTAATATAATTATTATTTAATTTAATTAATTTAATTTAATTATTATTTGATTTTAATTATTTAATTTTAATTTAATTCATTATTCATTTATATTATTTAAATTATTTTCAATTTTTATATATATATGTATTATTTATTTTATTATTCCTTATAAGTTATTTTATTTTTAATTAATTATATGTACATTTTTATTACTTAAATATTATTGATTTATTATTATTAATTTATGTTAATCATTTACATTAATTATTATTATCATTTTTATTATTATTTATTTATTTATAAGACAATTCACTTTCTCTCTCTTAAATTATTCTTTTCATTATTTAAAGTTATTATCCATTATTTAAAGCTAGTAGAATTATTATTTATTCATATAATTACACTTATATTATTTTAAAAAGAATGACATTTTTATTTACTTATTTTTGTTATTTATTTATATTTACAATTATTATTTTATTTATTATTATTATCATTTTCTTATATTTTCATTATCTATTTATTTTATTCTTATCACATTATCTTTTATTATTTACATATTATTTTTATTCATTTACATATATATATATATATATATATATATATATATATATATATATATATATATATATATATATATATATATATATATATATATATATATATATATATTATTCATTTATATTTTAGTAGTTTGTAGTTATTTATTTAAAATTTAGTAAAGTCATTTTTATTTTAATTTAGTAAAGTTATTACCTTTTTAAATTTACAATTAATATATCATTTATATCTTTACATATATTATTTATTATTTAGTTATTTTTATTATAAACATTATGTATTTAGTGTATATAATTTATTTATAATATTATTTAGCACATATAATATTTTTATCTTACATATATGCATAGTTATGTTATTCATTGAAAATTTATTCCATTTCCTCATTTTATTTTTATTTCTTTTCTGTTTTTATAATATTATTTAGCACATATAATATTTTTATCTTACATATATGCATAGTTATGTTATTCATTGAAAATTTATTCCATTTCCTCATTTTATTTTGATTCCATTTCCTCATTTTATTTTCATTTTATTTTTATTTTTACTTCTTTCATTTTTTCTTTCTTTTATGTTACATTTCTCTTTTCTTCTTTTTTTTTTCTTTTCTCTTTTTTTTTTCTTTATGTTATGTTATTCATGCATTATTAAAATTTATATATAGTTATATTATGTTTATTCCTCTTTGTTTTCATTTCCTTTATGTTATTTTTATTTTCTTTTCTCTTTATGTTTTGTTTTCCTTTCTTTTATTTTTTCTTTCCTTTATGTTAAATTATTTCTTTTAGATTTTAAATCTTATTTTTCAATTTAGTAGAAATAGGTGGTAGATTTGTAAATAGCTATATAACTTTGCATAAAAAAGAATTCCTAAGCCTATACATGAATAAAATTTAAATAGCATGAAGATAACCTACACATGAAGATATACATGGAGATAGCTTGCATGAAAAAGAAAATAAATCCCTAAGGCTAAACATGGGAAAGCATACATGGTGTGAAGATTTGTAATAATTGACACAAAATATTTTTTTTTTTTTAAACCTATGTAGAGGAAGAAGAATTTTTTAAAGAAAATACATGTATGTGCTAAACATAAAGAAGATAATGACACATTTTTTTTTCTCTTTTTTTTAAATAAATTTTGAAACAAAAACAAAAGTAAAAGGAGGGGGAGGAGATTACCTTAGCTTGGAGAAGCACTTGTTGGAGACCTTGAAGAGTCCCTTGTTGGAGATGAAGTGAGTGAGTGTGGCTAGCTTGGAAGGAGAGGAAGAAGAGGAGAGGGAGGCTCACGGTTTTTGGAGAGGAAAATGAGTGGGATGGTGAAGTGCAAAAGGTGTGTGTAAGGGAGTTTAAGTGGGATTATGGGGGGGATTTTGGATGACGCTCACGGCTAAGGATGAATGGGAGAGTGAGGGAGTGGTGAGGTGGAGGTGTGGAGGAGGTGAGAAGGAGTTATGGTGGAGGTGATGGATGAGGGATAAGGTGGCATGTAGGGTGAGGGAGAAGTGAGGGAGAAGTGATGGAAGTGATGGATGAGGGAAGATTTTTTTGTTTTTTTATTTTATTTTATTTTATTTTATTTATTTAAGATATATATTTTATTATATATATAATTATTTTAGGGGTGTCATGATGCTTAATTTATTTAATTTTGATTTTAATTTGATTTAATTTGAATTATTAGTTTAATTAGATTCATTTGGGTTTGGGCTAACATAACTTGAGTTTGAGCGAGAATGAGGTCCAGGTGTCTTGATCAATATTGTTCATATGATTGTGATGAAGATTTTTCATGAAGACACAAAGTGGCTTTGAGCTCATTTTGAGGTTCAATTTTGGCATGAATTAGATTTTTGATTATTTTGGACCATGTTGGGCTCGGATCAAATTAGATTGGGTTTGAGTGGGAATGGGGTACCAAGGTCTTCAACAATAATGGAGATATGGTTGTCTTGAAGAACTTTTATGAAGACATAAAATGATTTTGACAAGGTTTATGGGGTCAATTTGGTGGATTTAGAACATGTGTCCAGCTTGGGTCAAAATGGGGAGGTTTTGGTCCAAAATGGATTTTGGGTAAGACCGGATCTCAAATTATGGGAAATTGATGATCCAATTAAGTTTAAGGAGGTGTTATAAAGAGTTTTGAATTGAAAATTTGGAGTAATTGATTGACATTGACTCACTTTAAGAGTTTTGGGTTATTTAGACCAATTTGGGGATTTTGGATTTCAAGTGGAATTGGATTCAAAAGAGGGTCACATTGGGCTTGAATTTGGTCTAAGTTGATATTGGGGATGTTGAATTTTGGTTTAGAATTGAATTTGATGAAAGTTGGGGTCAATTGGGTCAAGATTGGGTTTGGTTTAGGCACTTTTAGGTTAAATGGGCCAAGTTGGAATTTTGGATTGAAAGTGTATTAATTTGGCAAAATTGGCCCATGGTGTAGTTTAACAAAATGAAATTGGGAACTTTTAGGATTTTTTGGAATTTTTTGAGAATTTTTTGGAATTTTTTGGATTTTTGGGCAAAAGGTGTATTTTGGGTATTTTGAGGGTATTGGGGGGTATTTTTGGAAATTTTAGAATTTTTTGTCATGGATGGTCAATTTGAGTGTTAAGGAATATCTTGGAATGATGTTTGGGGAATTTTGGTGAATTTTGTGAATTTTAAGAATTTTGGGTAATTTAGGGAATTTTGGGAGGTCGGGGGCCAGAAATTGAAACTTTGGAGATTTGAAGATGGATTCAAAGTGAGCATGATGTAATGGTTTAAATTGAGTTATAGATGAAGGGTCACCCTCATTTGGTCCTCTATGTGTTGGTCCCCACCACTTAGTCATAGACTTAGGGCTGGGCTATCCACATGAGTTTCCAAAGAGTTTAGGGTTGAAATTAGGATGTGTATGTTGTGAATGTGAAGTGTATGAGTGGTGATCTCCAGACCTCCCTGTTTAGGAGTGGCTAAACAGATGGTCCTGAAATCCAGAATAGTTGATCGAAAAGTTACTGGTTTGGATTGGATATGATTCCTCGCCATCAGAACCAAATCGAAAACCTCGTGGCTCCGTGTCAATGGAATCGACTGCTCCTATCTCAAACAAGGAAGAGAATTGAAGGGATTAGATTTTAAATTTGGAAGTTTTGAATTTGAATTTGATTGGGATTTGATTTGAGATTCAATTTGAGATTGCATTTGAAAGTACAGATTGGAGATTCAAATTTGAGGTTTATTTTTAATATTGAGATTCTTCTTTTTTTTGTTTCGATGATTTAAGTTTGTTTTGATTTAGCTTTCAATTTGATTTCGGATTTCATTTTGATTTGAAGTTTCGTTTTGATTTAAAGTTTGTTTCGTTATCTTATTCGATTTTTTTAAAAGAAAATTTTTCATTTTTCATTTTTTATTTATTTGTTGTCATTCGTTAAGGGATTTATTGTTGGTTTTTTTTTAAGTTTTATTTTATTCATTTATGTTTCATAAGTTTTTATTTTTTTAGTTAAGGTTTGGACCCAGTCATAAGCAAGTGCAGCATATTTTTAGATAATAATTAATTTAAGAAGAGTTTTAAACTGGCGGCTATAAATTAAAATGCTTATGGTCCCACCATGGTCGCCACCAGAAGCAGTAGGGGTGATGACTCTCCTTGTCACGGAGTCAACTGGTCTAACGGGGACAGTAGTCATCTTTATCTTCTTAGCAGAAGGGAAGTCTTCATGGGAGTTCAGATCGAACTCGGCAGATGGTTCTTGTACTTCGGGGGCGGCAATTTTCAGGACCACGAAAGGGGCTTTTCCAAGCACGACTTCAAACTCACTGAAGCCGGCTCCAAACTGAATCATCGGTGCTGCGAGACGAGCCTCCCAGGAAGAGGGCAAGTCGCAGGAGAAGCTCAGCGAAGGGGTTGACATTTCGACTGTCAAAAGAAACGTTCCAAAATTTAGGAAGGGCCAAAGACCTTGTCATCACAGTGTAAACACTATGAAAAAGTTCGTTCTGTAAACTGAGTAAAATTTTGGATTTCATTTAATATATTATTATTTTCTCTTATCATATTTTGTTTCTTCTTTTTCTTTTATTTTCTTTTAGATTTTCATGTGTTTGTTTTAAATGATATTTAAAATTTTAAAGGTGGATTAACTTGCCAAAGGCAAAATATTAAATCCAAGAGGCAGAAGAAAAAGGTGAAGCAAAGGACTCTGCTGAGAATTCCTTTTTACGACACGAATTAATCCACCAACACACCTATTGGGGGTCCGACCCCACAAGATCAAAAGAAAATCCTAAGGATCCCTGAACCTCCCTGTTTAGGAGTGGCTAAACAGATGGTTCTGAAATCCAGTAGAGTTGATCATACTTTCCCAACAAAGAAATGGGTAAAGTATGTCAACAGAAGAATGGTAGCATGGTCCAAATCTGATCAAAATGGAGAGAGGAACAATCCCCAGCGGAGTCGCTAGAAGCCTGTCGGCATATTTTTAGGCTTTAAATTTAATTTATATATATATATATATAGTTTGAAAGATAGTATTTGATTTTTGAAAATAATTTTTAAGTTTGAAAATTTTAAGATGTAAAATCAAACCTATCTCACATCCCAAATAGTTTATATAAACGAGCATCACACCACAAACCGTGTATCTATCCCAAAGAATAGGCATACTGCTTGATGATGGGGCTCGATTAAATAAACTAGAAGATTTGTGACATCCGTTTGGTCTGCGAACCAATTTTATAAGCCGACAGGTTCCCCTGCTTAATATAAAGGAATTAAGCAGGGTTTATATTACCTGGGTTCTTAAAGTTTCCTATAAGGGCAAGCCCCTATAGTTAATTACATCCTAAGTGACGGGAATCACTTAAGAAAACTCTCGATAATGATCAGTGGTTTTGCTCTCAAGAATTTCAAAGTTTTAAGGTTTTCAAACAAATTGAATTTTGGAAATTTTAAATAGGGAATAGATCAAATTTGGAACAGTTTATTTCGGGAGTCCAAAGGAAGAGCAGTAGGAGAAGTTGAGGATCCAAGAAGAATTTTGGCAACTTCCCAAACTATCCTATTGTTTGGCTTCAATTTGAGGAAATTATTTAATGTTTCAATCCTGCCAGTTTTAGTTAATTAGGACTTATGTTCGTATAACACAATCATACAAATAGCCTTGAAGATGTGAGGGTTTATGTCATACCGAACGACTACCTCGGAGTCCTAAGACCGGTTAGGACTTAATTTACATAATATGATTATGTAAATGCCTAACGAAAAGTTGAGGATTTATGTAGCACTAGGCAAACAACCTCGAAATCATAAGGCTTTGTTGTTTAATTCTAAGAAAACTTTTGTTGATGTCGATCCAAGTTTTGCTGAAGAAGATGGTCGTGCTACCCACCGTGCTCCAAGCTCCTTGTCGTTGCAGAGGTTTAGTTTTAGAAGTCATAAATCAAGAGATGAGAAAAGTGTTCTTGTTTAGAGAAATCTTAGAATCCAAGTATTTTTAATGTTTAATTAAAACAAATCTTAAAGGTGATTAAACGAACCGATCAAGATCCTACTGGTTCGTCATCCCGACACTCGTTATTTTCATCGGATTCACTTAGTCCGTATGAATTTGCTAAACTCGACTGAATGAGTTCCACACTTTCATTTAGACCGTGGGAAATCCCGTTGGCAACACGTGGGTTACATCATCCGAGGTATTCCCGATCATCCAACGAGACATTTTAATTTAGTTAAAGTTATAGTTTTGTTGTTCTGTTTGTGATTAAATTTTGAGTTGTCTTTAATTTAGTTAAAGTTATAGTTTTGTTGTTCTGTTTGTGATTAAATTTTGAGTTGTCTTATATTTTGAAATGTTGTGGCGGTGAATTTTATCTTGCTGTGACTTTTAATTTAGTTTTGGGTTTCAGTTTTGTGGCTATCCTAAAGGTTTTAGTTGTACTTAGCATGCAGGAAGAGTAAAGCGCAGTGCAGATAATTAAATTGCATCAAAATAAACATGTACCTGGTAGGGTCTTCTCGTCATTCCGAGCTGAAACTTTAGTAATGCATTGCATATATGTATTTATAATTTTTACAAAAATTAAAGCATTCCAGAAAACAGGAAGAAGTAGGACTAACAAGCAGTAGCTACTCAATCCTATGATGTCTATGTCAAGATCCTGGTTGTCTACCAAGTTCTATGATGTCTATGTGAATTCCTATGTTGTGTTTCAATAAACTTTATTTAATTGAGGATGGTTTTATTAAGCAGACATATTAAGTTTAATAGACCTTAGAGGTATTCAAACAGTCAAAGAAGGATGCAGGTCCATGCTTCCCTCTCATATTCTGATGAAAAGTCTCGGGCTCATTTAGAATTATTACGTTGCTTAACGACTCACCCTATCTATACCCTTACTCTTAATGAACACAGGTGTTCGAGGTAGATTGGGGTAGATGGGTTTAGGTGTGATTTGAATTTGGATTGGTGGCAATTGGTAGTTTGATTTGGACTTATGGGAGGGCTGTGAAGATTTGTTTGAATTTGTGTTTAGATTTGGTTTTGGTTTTGGTTTGGGTTTGATTTTGGTTTATGTTTGATTTGATTTTGGTTTTGGAACTATGGGTTTTGGGTTTGGAATCTGAATTGGGAAGGCTATGTTGACATCGGGTAAAATTTGGGTTACTCCATGCATTCACTAAGCATAAGAGTATTCTTATCATGTTTTCTACACCAAGTTGTGATTTCCTAAAGGTTTATACAAAGGAAGAAATGAACCATGCCTCAGGAGGCCTATCCTAGGTTTGATTGTTATCGTGTTCGTATTGTATTGTTGTATGTTGTGCTTGTTATTATGTTGGGATTGTTATTGTGTTATGATTGTATGTGTTTATATGTGTGTAATGTGTATGATTGTTGATGTGTGTAATTATGATTGTATATGATTGTTATTTATGTGTTATTATTGTATTATGTTATGTTATTATTGTTTGTATTGTTATGTGTTATGTTATGTATGTTGTTATTGCTATTTATTATTATTATTTATTTTGTTATGTTATTATTGTTTTATATGTGTATTATTGATGTGTTGTGTTATGTGTGTGTTATCATTATTTTTGTATTATTGTTGTATGTTGTTATCATATTACATTATGTATGGTATTGTTTTGTTTTATTTTGTTTTTGTCTTGTGTTATTGTTGTTATTTATTTATGTGTTATATTATTATTATATTGTTATTTTTATTTGTTCAGAATTATTATCTTTTATTTATAATTAAAATTATTGTTACCTTTATCATTTATTTAATTTATTATTTAATTCAATGTGACTTATTTATTTAATTAATTGTTGTTAAGTTTATTTAATTAATTGATTGTTATTTACTTGTTTTATTTAATTAATTGTTATTTATTTAATTTATTTATTTCCTTTTAGTTTAACTTAATATTTGTTTATTTAGATTATTATCTTTGGTTTTGTTTTATTTTATTTTATTTTGTTATTTAATTTAATTTAATTTATTATTATTTACAATTATTATTAATTTAATTTAATTCATTTATTTAATTTAATGTAAAGTATTATTGTTTAATTTAATTTAATTTGTTTTATTTTATTTTATTTCATTTAAATTACTATTTATTTAGATCACTATTTAATTTAATTTAATTTAATTTAATTAATTTAATTTATTTTGTTTAATTTAACTTATTATTTATTTGCATTATCATTTAAATTTATTTTATATTTGGTTTTCATTTAATTAATTTAATTTAATTTAATTTATTTAATTAATTCAATTTAACTTATTTATTTATTTACATTATTATTTAATTTAATTTAATTCATTTAATTTATCTAATTAATTTAATTTAATTTATTACTTATTATCATTTAGTTTAATTTAATTAATTTAATTTATTTATTTAATTTATTTTAATTTAAATTACTTATTTACTTACATTATCTTTTAATTTAATATAATTTTGATTTATTTAATTTAATTAATATAGTTAATTTAATTTAATTTAATTTAATTTAAACTATTATTTATTAATTTTTTTATTTACATAATTAATTATTATTAAATGTAATTTATTTAAATTAATTATTATTTAATTTAATTATTATTTGATTTTAATTATTTAATTTTAATTTAATTCATTATTCATTTATATTATTATATATATGTATTATTTATTTTTATTATCCCTTATAAGTTATTTCATTTTTAATTAATTATATGTATATTTTTTTTACTTAAATGTTATTGATTTATTATTATTAATTTATGTTATTAATTTACATTAATTATTATTATCATTTTTATTATTATTTATTAATTTATAAGACTTTTCATTTTCTCTCTCTTAAATTATTCTTTTCTTTATTTTGAAGTTATTACCATTTATATTAATTTGTTATTTCTTAAAATTATTATTTACATGTATATTTACATTTAGATTATTTTAAAAGGAAAGATGCTTTTATTTACCTATTTTTATTATTTATTTATCTATTTATAAAGCTTTTCATTTTTTTTTCTCATTCCTAAATTATCCTTTTCTTTATTTTAAATTATTATCCTTTATTTAAAGCCATTAGAATTATTATTTTTTTCATATAGTTACACTTATATTATTTTAAAAAGAATGACATTTTTATTTACTTATTTTTTTGTTATTTATTTATATTTACAATTATTTTAAATTATTATTATCTCTTTCTTATATTTTCATTATCTTTTTTAAGTTTATTATTATTTATTTTATTCTTATCACATTATTTTTATTACTCACATATTGTTATTATTATTTTACATATATATGTTATTATTCCTTTAGTTATTCATATTTTAGTAGTATTTATTTAATTTTAAAATATAGTGTAGTTATTTATTATTTATTTACTTTATTATAAACATTATGTATTTAGTGTATATAATTTATTTATAATATTATTTAACACATATAATATTTTTATTTTTACATATATGTATAGTTATGTTATTCATACATTATTAAAAATTTATTCCATTCCCTCTTACCTCATTTTATTTTTATTTCTCTTCTTCTTTCATTCTTTATTTCTTTTATGTTATATTTCTTTTTTTCTTTTTCTTTTTATTTTCTTTATGTTATGTTAATTTCTCCTTTTGTTTTCATTTCCTTTATGTTCTTTTAAACTTTAAATCTTATCTTTTTATGTTAGTAGAAATAGGATTTGTAAATATTTGAAATTAGTAAGCTAATTAAATAATTTGCATAAAAAAAAGATCATAAGACTAAAACATGGAAAGATTTAAGAAAAGCTAAATAGTTTGCATGAAGGAAATCCCTAAGGCTAAGCATGAAATGGCTACATGATTTTGCATACAAGAAAGGGAAAAAAAAAGAATCCTAAAGACTAAGCATGGGAAAGTTTAAATAACTTGAAGATTTGAAAAAGGAAATAACCTACACATGATTTTTTTTATTTTATTTTAAATAGCTTGCATGAAGGAAATCCATAAGGCTAGCCATGGAAACATTTGCATGAAAGAGAGAAATCTTAAGACTATACATAGAAATGGCTAAAACTTGTAAAACAAAATTCATAAAGTTTGCATGAAAGAGAAAGAAAATTTTAGAGCTAAGCATGAAGATGGGAAAGAAATATATATATATATATATATATTTATATATATAAGCTTAAGTAATTCAAAAAATAAAGAGTAGGGGGAATACATTACCTTAGCTTGGAAGATGGAGAGGAGGAAGAGGAGAGGCTCACGAATAGAAGGAAATTTTGGGGGATGGAATGGCTAAGGTTGAGAGTATGTGTAAGTGAGTGTGTAAGAGTGGGTGTAAGGGGGTATGAAGTGGGATTATAGGGGGATTTATTGAGGAGGCTCACGGCTAGGAAGATTAAGGAGGGAGTGGGATGAGATGAGGTGGAGGTGAGGAGGTGACATGGTGGACGTGAGGAGGTGAGGGGAGAAGTGATGGAAATGATGGGAGAGGGGTGAGGTGGCATGTAGGGTGAGGGAGAAGCATGGGAGAGGTGAGGGAGGGGTGAGGGGATGATATGGAGGTATTTTTATTTTTATTTTATTTTTTATTTTATTTATTTAATATATATATATATTATTATTTTATGAGTGTCATGAGATTTAATTTAATTAATTTTGATTTAATTTGGTTTAATTTGGATTATTAATTCAATTAGGCTCCTTTGGGTTTGGGCAAACTTAACTTGAGTTTGAGTGAGAATGTGGTTTAGGTGTCTTGATCAATGTTATTGATAGGATTGTAATGAAGATTTTTCATGAAGACACAAAGTAGTTTTGAGCTAATTTGGAGGTTCAATTTTGGCATGGATTGGATTTTTGATTATTTTTTACCATGTTCGGTTCGGGTCTAATTAGCTTGGGTTTGAGTGGGAATGGGGTTCCAAGGTCTTCAGAAATAATGTAGATATAGTTGTCTCAAAGAACTTGCATGAACACATAAAATGGTTTTGACAAGGTTTTGGGGGTCAATTTGGTGGATTTAGAACATGTGTCCAGCTTGGATCAAAATGGGGAGGTTTTGGTCCAAAATGGATTTTGGGTAAGACCTGATCTCAAATTATGAGAAATTGATGATCCAATTAATTTTAAGGAGGCGTTATAAGGAGTTTTGAATTGAAATTTTGGAGGAATTGATTGACATTGGCTCACTTTAAGAGTTTTGGGTTATTTAGACCAATTGGGGGATTTTGGATTTCAAGTGGAATTGGATTCAAATGAGGGTCACATTGGGCTTGAATTTGGTCTAAGTTGATATTGAGGATGTTGAATTTTGGTTTAGAATTGAATTTGATGAAAATCGGGATCAATTGGGTCAAGATTGGGTTTGGTTTAGGCACGTTTAGGTTAAATGGGCCAATTTGGGATTTTTGATTGAAAGTGTATTAATTTGGCTAAATTGACCCATAATGTAGTTGAACAAAATGAAATTAGGGATTTTTAGGATTTTTTGGAATTTTTGGAGAATTGTTTGGAATTTTTTGGATTTTTGGGCAAAAAGGGTATTTTGGGTATTTTGAAGGTATTGGGGGGTATTTTTGGAAATTTTAGAATTTTTGGTCATGAATGGTCAATTTGAGTGGTAAGGAATATCTTGGAATTATTTTTGGGGAACTTTAGTGAATTTGAAGAATTTTGGGTTATTTGGGGAATTTTGGGAGGCCGGGGGCCAAAAATTGAAACTTTGGGGATTTGAAGATGGCTTCAAAGTGAGCATGATGTAATAGTTTAAATTGAGTTATAGATGAAGGGTCACTTACATTTGGTCCTCTATGTGTTTGTCCCTACCACTTGGTCATAGACTTAGGGCTGGGCTATCCACATGAGTTTCCAAAGAGTTCAGGGTTGAAATTAGGATGTCTATGTTGTGAATGTGAAGTGTATGAGTGGTGATCTCCAGACCTCCCTCAGGGCAAATCCTAAGGCTGACACCTACCCGACATATTAGATATAAAGCGCCTCAGATATGCCAGTTTTCCTTGAAATGAACGTAGTTGTTTCAAGGTTTTTGGGGGAGGCATTTCTAAGATAGCTTTAATCTTCTCTGGGTTGATTTCGATTCCCCGATGACGGACAACGAATCCTAGAAATTTCCCAGAGGTAACGCCGAAAACGCACTTCAAGGTATTCGTCTTCAGTTTATATTGTCGTAATCATTCAAATACGATCCTCAAATCATATAAGTGGTTTCCTCTTATCTTGCTCTTGACGACCAAATCATCCACATAGCATTCCACTTGGTTGTGAATGAGGTCATCGAAGATCCTTGTCATTGCTCTTTGGTAGGTAGCTCCTGCGTTCTTCAGTCCAAACGGCATCACGGTGTAGCAGTAAATCCCGATCGGAGTTCTGAAAGCTGTGAGCGCTGCGTCTTCTGGTGCCATCTTGATCTGATTGCACCTTGAAGACCCATCCATAAACAAGAAAGTTTCATGTGTCAACGCGATGTCCACCATTAGTTCCGATATCGGTAACGAGAATTCATCCTTTGGACATGCTTTGTTTAAGTCCCTGAAGTCGACACACACTCAAATTTGTCCATTTTTCTTTTTCACTGGCACAACATTAGCTAGCCACGTCGGATACTGTTCTTCTCGGACAAAATTAGCGTCTATTAATTTCTTGATTTCTGCTGTAACTTGCTGTTCTATCTCGAGGTGCATCCTTCTGGGAGCTTGCTTTACTGGCGTCACATTCTTATCCACTCTGAGGTGGTGAATTGCAACTGCCGGAGATAGTCCTGGCATTTCGTCATAGCTACAAGCGAAGCAATCTTTGAATTCTGATAGTAACTTGACCAAGTCTGCAAGCTCTTCTTCGTTGAGTAACGAACTTATGAAAGTCGGCTGAGGCTGCTCCTCAATCCCGATATTGATTTCTCTTAATTCATCAATCATTGATTTGGTTTCTTCTTCAAATTTTGGCAGAGCATCGCCTATTGGATGATCTTCATATTCATCTTGAATGTCCAGGCAATCTTCTTTTGATTGACTAGTAACAACCATGCAAAATTTTGAGTCATCGACGGGTCCGAGTTTACCAAACTCACGACCTTCTTTAGAATTGAGTTTCTTTCCTTTTACATTCCATAATTTTTCAAATGATTGTAACTTATCCTTTGGCATTTTATTTGACACATATCCTTGTTGAATTAACTTTTGTACACACGGCGAAAAGTAGCCAAAAGGTAATTCCATTAATTCATTTGAGTCATTTTCTTCAAGAATTACACAAGGTTCAGAAGTGGAACGGGAAGCTTTGTAAAACTTGATCGGTTTAAAACCATCGTTATGAACTTCCTTGACCTCTATACTCTCTACCTTTTGAGAATGGATCGGAGTAAGGGTCATAGAATGAACATAGTGGTTTATCCGATCGTACATCGATTCATATTCATCCTTTGCTTCATCGTCCAGAGAGATCTCGAACTGAGGCTTCTTCTGATTTATCATCATTGTTTCTTTATCTTCTTCGGAGCTTTCCTCCATGTCAATGTCGATTGTTGGCTTCATCTGTTCAAAAATTTGGGAAATTCTTTCTCGACCACGTCCCCGGCCTCGACCTCGGATGCGCGGGCTAAGAGAATTTTCACCAAATCGTTGAGAAGGAGCGGTATAAGATTGTTGAACTTGAGCCATATGGTCTTGTCCTTGTAGTTCCTTTGATTCTTCAATTTTGCTTATTACAATGTCTCTTGAAAATACTGTTTTCTTCGGAGGAGCATAGTAAGTGGCGTCTTCATGGATGCCTACTTCATGTATTGAAAACGGCTGTAGATCCCCTTTAATGCAATGTTCTTGTCCATCTTTGTAGTATTTGATGCACTAGTGAAGCGACGACGGGACCATATTGTACTCATGGAGCCGCGGTCGACCAAGCAGGGTATTAAACGAAGTATCCGCATCGATGACGTCCAATTTTGCAGTTGTTACTAGATTTCTGACTTTCATTTGTAGCGTTATATATCCGAGGGCTCTCTCTCCCTTCTGATTGAAACCTCTTAACATCATTTTATCCATTGAAAGCTCTCGGGCGTCGATGTCCAAGTAAGCTAACGTCCGTAGAATAATTATATTGAGCGACACTCCTGGATATACTAAGACTCTGGAAAGCACGAATCCGCCGATGATGACAGAAATGTAGAGTGGACGATTGTGATCGGCTGTACCGAGTAGCAAATCTTCTTCTGTGAAAGTTACGCCAGGCTGTTCCTTTATGGTGCAAACTCCATCTGAGGATGTGCTAGCCAATTGCGCTAAGCAAATGTCGGGATCAAGTAAAGCCTTGATCAAACTTTCTCTCATCTCCTTTGACAGGATTAGAGCATCGTAGATACTTAGTTTGGCCAGCAACTTCCTGAGATGAGCTAGCACGTTGTAATCCACTTTATTTGGGTTTTCAACTTCATTTCGAACTTGTATCTCTTCAGTAGCTGGAGGTATTTCTTCTTGTGTGACTATCTGTTTTCCTTTGTCGATTGGAGTTGTTCTCGAAGGTAGCACCTTACCACTCCTTAAATGCACTTCTGTTATTTCTTCTTCTTTTGGACTCAGAGGTACTTCTGCATCTGAGAAGTCCAAACTGATGTCAAGTGGAACTCCTTTGCACTCGAGGACTGGCTCCCACTTCTTGTACTATCGTAGCCGGTGTTATCAATGTCTTCATTATCTTTGCTAGAAGTTAATATGATTTGAGGATCATTTTGGGAATCGAAATCGGGGTTAGATAGGTTGTGATTAGTTACGTCATCACTAGAGACAGTAAGAACGTAGCCAACATCATTTATATCATTATTACAAGACCCTGAAGGGGTACAAAGATAATGATACAAAGTCAGAGGTTCGAGGAATTTCACCCCTGAATATGAGATAACCCGTCTAACGGGAGCAGCCCCTATCCTATCCTCCGCGCTATCATCTTTAATCTCATTCACGATCTCTTTCTTCCTCCATTCTCATCGCAGTGGCTTCCTCGGTGAAGGTTTCATCTTGGACTGTGTTGACGGTGGACTCCGGACAGCGGCTTTCTTTGGAGAAGACTGAATCTGGTACATGACCTTCTTGAGTTCATTCCAAACTGCACTCCATCCACCCTTACCAGCATATGGGTCAAGCAGAGAGATTGGCTCGGCTGAAATTACATTTATAAAACCTTTTTCAGGCTCCTTCAAATATTCCTTCAGTATCGTTATATTTCCTTCTTTGTAATTCCGCTCAAGCCAATCCTTGAAGATGAAGCAGTTCTCAATTGCATGTCCAAGCATCCGGTGATAGGGACAGAAGTTGGGCTGATCTTTCTTATTCACCTCTTCTGGTTTCTTCGGCTCGGGTAACTTGAACTCGGGCTTCTTTAGCAGATTCTTGAACATCTTTGCTACAACCTCATCTTTGAAAGAATAGTTTTTGCGTAGTCGTTCTGATATTGTAGGAACCGGTCTCCCGTCTGTCATGTACAGTCCACTGCTGCTGCTGACCGGACTGATCATTCTGCGGTGGACAAGACTGTCCATACTACTGAGGCTGACTGTACTGCTGAGGCGACTGCTCGGTCTGAATCATCATCGGTTGCTTTCCTTTATCGACCGCGGCCACTACGCCAGATCTCTTCTCATAAGCCTTTGCTGGCTTCATTTTCTCTATCTTTTCTGCAGGCTCCGTGTGCTTAATTTCTTCTTGTAAGCTGCTGGCCTTGCTGAGCAGTTTCTCGAAGAACTTGATCGTGAGATCCTTAAGCATGAAAGCTACTGGACCGTGAATACTCTTGAGTAGTATATCGATCGCGTGTTGTTCTTGTAGCTGAGGTTCGCATTTCATGCTTAAGTTTCTCCACCTCAAGATGTAGTCAACCAATGTCTCGTCAGGCTTCTGACGTTCTACCACGAGATCTCCTATGGTGACATGACGCTGAGCACCGGCGAATCTCTTCACAAACATGCTTTCCATTTCTGCGAAAGTCTTTACTGATCCATTAGGAATTTCAGCATACCAATCGAAAGCTATTCCCGACAGGCTGCTGACAAACTGACGGAACAATAGTGCTTCACTTCCTCCCGTGTTGCAACAGCTGGCTCTGAAGTGCGCTATATGCTGCCAAGGGTTTCCTGTTCCGTCAAACGTTTTGAAGGTCGGTGGCACGAAGCCTTTGGGGTAAGGTACAACATAAAATTCCTCCGGGTAGGGACTACCCTTTGAAACTGATGCTCCTCCTTTGGACTGGGCCAAAGCCTCCCGAACTTGTTGTTCGACAATTTGCTTAAGCTCCTTTTCTGGTAGATTCGGGGTTGAATCCTTCTTCGGAAGCTCATTCTCATTGGCAGAGGTGACCTCTCTTCGTTCATCGGCGATGTGTATTATCTCAGGCTGATTGATTTCTTGAGATGCTGTCGGACGTGACTGAGACTGTCCATGCAATGTGGCCATGGTAGTCATAGCGGCGGTCATCTCCTCCACTTTCTTTTCCAATCGACTGATCACTTCGTCTCTAGCGGACACTGTTTTTTGAAGCTCTTCTATTGTGTCCTCCTCATGAGAAGCTTCACGTGCAGACGTTGTGGCTCTGGTATCGACCATGTTGATTTCCATGATTCATCATTTAAGTAATCTGACAGTTGGAAATTTCGTCATCGACCTCCAATCCTTGCTCCCTAGTTAATTCTGAAATATCTTCACGAAGTTTCTGAATTCTATCCTCCATCGACCCTTCTTCTGTCATTGGCTCCGAAACAACAGGAGTGGTGATGATAGGAGTGTCGGACTTACAATCCGTTTGATGATTTGTAGACTTCTCGAATTGGACAGGTGCAGCGACTTTCGGCAACCACACTCTCCTCTCGAGAATTGATGCCTCGGGACAAAATGTCTCAGCGGGGACATCAGAACCAAGAGATGAAGTGTGTTCCCTAGAGTGTAGACCATGTACAGAGGAAAGTAATCCTCTCTTCCTTCTCGGGAGTTCCTTGGGTGACATTCTTGGACCTAGCCGAGACTTGACTGGTCTTTGTATTGCGGGTGTCGAATCGGTGATAGTTTTCTCAACACGCTTTCCCAAATGGTATTTAACAGAAACCCTACTAGGCTTTTCCATTTTCAAAATTTGTTCTTTCACTTCGAGGGATATTGCACATCCCATCCTTTCAAGAAGCTTGGCGACAGAACACCCTTCTAATTCGGCCAATCTTCGTAGAAGAGTATAGGCTTGAGTGATGGGTGTGGGTTTCTTCCCCCCCTCATCACGACCGTGTGGTGTTGGAAGCCTAGCGACAATCCTGTGGAGACTTTCATTTCCAGTAGTACCAGCTAACGGGTGGAACCTACTACCTCAGAGGAGAGGAGAGGTATTCGGTAAACCGAGTTCCTCCTGCTGAGGAATCTCATCAATCACCGACAAACTTGCAGCTTGTGCCTTGGCGGCCTTACGAAGCTTCCGGTTGCGGTTCCTCTTTTGGGATTTCGTCAGCGGGGGAACCTTGGAGCTGGAACCAATCTCAAATACAGATGGCAGAGCAAGGCAGGCTTTGTCAGGTTCCTCCTCGTGCAGAATTTCTTTCCCTATAGCAAACGAGGAAGTAGGTACTGTAACAGCGAAGCCAGAAGCAGTAGGGGTGACGACTCTCCTTGTCACGGAGTCAACTGGTCTAACGGGGACAGTAGTCATCTTTATCTTCTTAGCAGAAGGGAAGTCTTCATGGGAGTTCAGATCGAACTCGGCAGATGGTTCTTGTACTTCGGGGGAGGCAATTTTCAGGACCACGAAAGGGGCTTTTCCAAGCACGACTTCAAACTCACTGAAGCCGGCTCCAAACTGAATCATCGGTGCTGCGAGACGAGCCTCCCAGGAAGAGGGAAAGTTGCAGGAGAAGGTCAGCGAAGGGGTTGATATTTCGACTGTCAAAAGAAACGTCCCAAAATTTAGGAAGGGCCAAAGACCTTGTCATCACAGTGTAAACACTATGGAAAAGATCATTCTGTAAACTGGGTAAAATTTTTGATTTCATTTAATATATTATTATTTTCTCTTATCATATTTTGTTTATTCTTTTTCTTTTATTTACTTTTAGATTTTCATGTGTTTGTTTTAAATGATATTTAAAATTTTAAAGGTGGATTAACTTGCCAAAGGCAAAATATTAAATCCATGAGGCAGAAGAAAAAGGTGAAGTAAAGGACCCTGCTGAGAATTCCTTTTTACGACACACATTGCCCAAGTGGAATTAATCCACCAACACACCTATTGGGGGTCCGACCCACAAGATAAAAAAGAAAAATCCTAAGGATCCCTCAATCTCCCAGTTTAGGAGTGGCTAAACAGATGGTCCTGAAATCCAGAAGAGTTGATCATACTTTCCCAAGAAAGAAATGGGTAAAGTATGTCAACAGAAGAATGGTAGCTTGTTCCACAAGGGACATGGACTCGCTACCGATTTATGAGAGTAAAACTATCTGATCAAAATGGAGAGAGGAACTTTCCCCAGCGGAGTCGCCAGAAGCCTGTCGGCATATTTTTAGGTTTTCAATTTAATTTAATTTATATATATATAGTTTAAATTAAATTTAAAACCTAAAAATATGCCGACAGGCTTCTGTCGCCTTGAGAATCCACCAACTGGCGGCTATAAACACCATCAAGCTGGATAATAATTCTAAACAAATAAAAATAACAATATAATAATAATATAACACATAAATAAATAACAACAATAACACATGACAAAAACAAAATAAAACAAAACAATAACATACATAATGTAATATGATAACAACATACAACAATAATTCAAAAACAATGATAACACACACACAACACAACACATCAATAATACACATATAAAACAATAATAACAGAACAAAATAAACAATAATAAAAAATAACAATAACAACATACATAACATAACACATAACAGTACAAACAATAATAACATAACATAATACAATAATAACACAAATAACAATCATATACAACCATAATTACACACATAAACAATCATACACATTACACACATATAAACACATACAATCATAACACAATAACAATCCCAACATAATAACAAGCACAACATACAACAATACAATACCGACACGATAACAATCAAACCTAGGATAGGCCTCCTGAGGCATGGTTCATTTCTTCCTTTGTATAAACCCCTAGGAAATTACAACTTGGTGTAGAAAACATGATAAGAATACCCTTATGCTTAGTGAATGCAAGGAGTAACCCAAATTTTACCCGATGTCAACATAGCCTTCCCAATTCACATTCCAAATCCAAAACCCATAGTTCCAAAACCAAAACCAAATCAAACATAAACCAAAATCAAACCCAAACAAAAAAAAAACCAAATCTAAACACAAATTCAAACAAATCTTCACAGCCCTCCCATAAGTCCAAATCAAACTACCAATTGCCACCAATCCAAATTCAAACCACAACTAAACCCATCTGCCCCAATCTACCTCAAACACCTGTGTTCATTAAGCATAAGAGTATAGATAGGGTGAGTCGTTAAGCAACGTAATAAGTCTAAATGAGCCCGAGACTTTTCATCAAAAAATGAGAGGGAAGCATGAACCTGCATCCTTCTTTGACTGTTTGGATACCTCTGAGGTCTATTAAACTTAGTATGTCTTCTTAACGAAACCATCCTCAATTAAATTAAGTTTATTGAAACACAACATAGGAATTCACATAGACATCATAGAACTTGGTAGATAACCAGGATCTTGACATAGACATTATAGGATTGAGTAGCTACTGCTTGTTAGTCCTACTTCTTCCTATTTTCTGGCATGCTTTAATTTCTGCAAAAATTATAAATACATATATGCAATGCAATACTAAAGTTTCAGCTTGGAATGACGAGAAGACCCTACCGTGTACATGTTTATTTTTATGCAATTTAATTACCTGCACTGCGCTTTACTCTTCCTGCATGCTAAGTACAACTGTTGCATGAAAACTAAAACCTTTAGGATAGCCACAAAATTAAAACCCAAAACTAAATTAAAATTCACAGCAAGATAAAATTCACCGCCACAATATTTCAAAATATAAGACAACTTAAAATTTAATCACAAACAGAACAACAAAACTATAACTTTAACTAAATTAAAATGTCTCGTTGGATGATCGGGAATACCTTGGATGATGTAACCCACGTGTTGCTAACGGGATTTCCCACGGTCTAAATGAAGATGTGGAACTCATTCAGTCGAGTTTAGTAAATTCATCTGGACTAAGTGAATCCGATGAAAATAACGGTGCCGGGATGACGGAACCGTGGGATCTTAATCGGTTCTGTTTTATCAACTTTAAGATTTGTTTTAATTAAACATTAAAAGTACTTGGATTCTAAGATTTCTCTAAACCAGAACACTTTTCTCATCTCTTGATTTATGACTTCTAAAACTAAACCTCTGCAACGGCAAGGAGCTTGGAGCACGGTGGGCAGCACGGCCATCTTCTTCAGCAAAACTTGGATCGACATCAGCAAAACCTTTCTTAGAATTAAACAACAAAGCCATAGGATTTCGAGGTTGTTTGCCTAGTGCTACATAAATCTTCAACTTTTCGTTAGGCATTTACATAATCATATAATGTAAATTAAGTCCTAACCGGTCTTAGGACTCCGAGGTAGTCGTTCGGTACGACATAAACCCTCACATCTTCAAGGCTATTTGTATGATTGTGTCATACGAACATAAGTCCTATGTCTTTAGTGCTGTAAGCTTCAATCTTCTAATCTCTGGAGGTTATCATTAACTTATAAGGGATAATAAAAATAAATAATACATATATATATATATATATATATATATTTATATATATATATATATTAGAAGAATACCACCGATATACGTTATGTATGTAAGAGTGGGTGTAAGGGGGTATGAAGTGGGATTATGGGATAATGCGGTATCGGATATAAAATCCACAGCCCTCCCAAAATTCCCTAAATTTATATCTTCCTTCCGAGATATTTTTCCGCCTTCCACGATATTCTGGGATCAGAGCATAGTCGTCTGATTTCCCAAAAATTCCCTAAATTTCCATCTTCCTTCCGAGATATTTTTCCGCTTTTCACGATATTCTGGGATGAGAGCTTAGTCGTCCGATTTCCCAAAAATTTCCTAAATTTCCATCTTCCTTCCGAGATATTTTTCCGCATTCCACGATATTCTGGATAGGATCTTAGTCGTCTGATTTCCTAAAAATTCCCTAAATTTCCATCTTCCTTCCGAGATATTTTCCGCATTCCATGATATTCTAGGATCAGAGCTTAGTCGTCCGATTTCCCAAAAATTCGCTAAATTTCCATCTTCCTTCCAAGATATTTTTCCGCATTCCACGATATTCTGGGTTCGGAGCTTAGTCGTCCGATTTCCCAAAAATTTCACAAATTTCCATCTTCCTTATGAGATATTTTTCCGCCTTCCACGATATTCTGGGATCGGAGTTTAGTCGTCCAATTTCCCAGAAATTCCGCAAATTTCCATCTTCCTTTCGAGATATTTTTCCGCCTCCACGATATTCTGAGATCGGAGCTTAGTCGTCTAATTTCCCAAAAATTCCGCAAATTTCCATCTTCCTTCCGAGACATTTTTCCGCCTTCCATGATATTCTGAGGTCGGAGCTTAGTCGTCCGGTTACCCAAAAATTCCGCAAATTTCCATCTTCCTTCTGAGATATTTTTCCGCCTCCCACGATATTCTGGAATCGGAGCTTAGTCGTCCGATTTCCTAAAAATTCCGCAAATTTCCATCTTCCTTCCGAGATATTTTTCCGCCTTCCATGATATTCTGGGATCGGAGCTTAGTCGTCCGATTTCTCAATAATTCCGCAAATTTGCATCCCCTTTCCTAGTTATTTTTCCGCCGTCCATGATATTCAGGGATCGGAGCTTAGTCGTCCGATTTCCCAAAAATATTCCCTAAATTTCCATCCCCTTTCCGAGATTTTTTCCGCCTTCCATGATATTCTGGGGTCGGAGCTTATTCGTTTGATTTCCCAAAAAAAAAAAAAAAGAAATTTTTTCCTTGAATTTCCTAGTCAGTACCTAAATTCTGATTCTCCTCTTGCGAGCGATACTGAAATTCTGATTTCACTTAAAATTTCAAATTCTCACATTCCAATCCTAAAATTAAATTCAAAAAACAAAATTCCAAACTTCAAATTCAAAACAAAATTTCAAACTAAAATTCAAATAAGGAATTTGAAATCAAATTCAAAATTCCCCTCTTCAAATCAAATCAGTTTGGATTCCTCCAGAGTTTGGGAGCTTGAAATTTGTTGCCCCAGCTTGATGGTGTTTCCACCTCCTTTCCCCAGCAGAGTCACCAGAAGCTGTCGGCGTATTTTTTAGGTTGTAAAATTTAATTTAGGTATATATATATATATAATTTGGAAAGTAGCATTTGATTTTTGAAAATAATTTTTAAGTTTGAAAATTTTAAGACATGAAATCAAACTGATCTCACATCCCAAATAGTTTATATAAACGAGTATAGCACCACAAACCGTGTATCGATCCCAAAGAATAGACACACTGCTTGATGATGGGGCTCGATTAAATAAACTAGATGATTTGTGACATCCGTTTGGTTTGCGAACCAATTTTATAAGCCGACAGGTTCCCCTGCTTAATATAAAGGAATTAAGCAGGGTTTATATTACTTGGGTTCTTAAAGTTCCCTATAACGGCAAGCCCTATAGTTAATTACATCTTAGATGTCCGAAGACACTTAAGAAAACTCTCGATAATGATCAGTGATTTTGCTCTCAAGAATTTCAAAGTTTAAGGTTTTCAAACAATTGGATTTTGAAATCAAATTTGGAGCAGTTTATTTCAGGAGTCCAAAGGAAGAGAAGTAGGGGAAGCTGGAGATCCAAGAAGAATCTTGGCAACTTCCCAAACTATCCTATTGTTTGGCTTCAATTTGGGAGTTTATTTAATGTTTCATCCTCGCTCGTTTTAATTAATTAGGACTTATATTTGTATGACACAATCATACAAACAGATCTCAAAGATGTGAGAGTTTATGTCGTACCAAACAACTACCTCGGAATCCTAAGACCTAGGTTAGGGCTTAATCCGCATAAGACAACTATGCAAATACCTAACAAAAAGTTGAGGATTTATGTTGCACTAGGCAAACCACCTCGAAGTCCTATGGCTTTGTTATTTAATTTCTAAGAAAGGTTTTACTGATGTAGACCCAAGTTTTGCTGTTGACGATGGTCGTGCTGCCCACTGTGCTCCAAGCTCCTTATTGTCGCAGAGGTTTAGTTTTAGAAATCATAAATCAGGAGATGAGAGAAGTGTTTTGGTTTAGAGAAATCTTAAAATCCAAGTGTTTTTTTAATGTTTTAATTAAAACAAATCTTAAAGTTGATTAAACAGAACCGATTAAGATCCCACAGTTCCGTCATCCCGGCACCATTATTTTCATCGTATTCACTTAGTCCGGATGAATTTGCTAAACTCGATTGAATGAGTTCCACACTTTCATTTAGACCGTGGGAAATCCCGTTAGCAACACATTGGTTACATCATCCGAGGTATTCCCGATCATCCAACGAGACGTTTTAATTTAGTTAAAGTTGTAAATTTTTGTTGTTCTGTTTGTGATTAAATTTTGAGTTGTCTTATATTTTGAAATATTGTGGCGGTGAATTTTATCTTGTATGACTTTTAATTTAGTTTTTCGTTTCAGTTTTATGGCTATCCTAAAGGTTTCAGTTTTCATACAACAATCTTATTTATCATGCAAGAAAAGTAAAACGCAGTGCAGGTAAATAAATTACAATAAGGTAAATTGCAATAAAGTAAAAGCGAACCTGGAGGGTCTTCTCGTCATTCTAAGCTAAAACTTTAGTATTGCATTGTATATATGTGTTTATAGTTTTGCAGGAATTAAAGCATGCCAGAAAACAAGAAGAAGTAGGACTAACAAGTAGTAACTACTTAATCCTATGATGTCTATGCTAAGATGTTGGTTGTCTACCAAGTCCTATGATGTCTATGTGAACTTTGTTTAATTTAATATAGGATGGTTTCGTTAAGCAAAAATATTAAGTTTAATAGACCTCAGTGGTATCCAAACAATCAAAGAAGGATGCAGGTCCATGCTTCCCTCTCATGTCCTGATGAAAAGTCTCGGGCTCATTTAGACTTATTATGTTGCTTAACAAGTTATCCTACCTATACCCTTATGCTTAATGAACACAGGTGTTCAGGGTAGGTGGGTTTAGGTGTAGTTTGGGTTTGGATTGGTGGCAATTGGTAGTTTGATTTGGACTTATGGGAGTGCTATGAAGAGTTTGTGGTTTTATTTGTGGAAGATTTGATTGAGTTTGATTTTAGTTTGAGGATTTTGGGCTTTGAATTTGGTTTGTATTTGGATTTGGTTTGTGTTTAGTTTGGTTTTGGTTTTGGGTTGGATTTGTATTTGGTGGTAACTGGTAGTTTAATTTGGAGTTTTAGATTTGGTTTTGGTTTTGGCTTTGGTTTGGGTTTTGGTTTTGGTTTGGGTTTTAAATTTGGTTTGAGTTTTGGTTTTGGTTTGGTTTGAGTTTGATTTTGGTTTTGGTTTGTGTTGGGATTTGAAACTAGGGATTTTGAGTTTGGAATATGAATTGGGAAGGTTATGTGGACATCGGGTAAAATTTGGGTTAATCCATGCATTCACGAAGCATAAGGGTATTCTTATTATGTTTTCTACACCAAGTTGTGATTTCCTATGGGTCTTTATAAAGGGAAAAAAAAAATGAACCATGCCTCAGGAGGCCCATCCTAGGTTTGATTGTTATCGTGTTGGTATTGTATTGTAGTCAGGATTGTTGTTGTATGGTGTGGTTATTTTGTTGATTGTGTTGTGTTATTGTTGTATGTTCTTATTTTATTTTGTTTTTGTCTTGTGTTATTGTTATTATTTATTTATGTATTATGTTATTACTGTTTTTATTGTTATGTATTATTATATATATTTTTTGTTATTTATTATTTATGTGTTTTATTATTTTTATTTTTATTATGTGTTGTTTAAAATTATTCTTTTATTTGTTATTAAAAATTATTATTATCTTTATTATTTATTTAATTTATTATCTTATTCAATTCATTATGATTTATTTACTTTATCATTATTTATTTATTTAATTAATTGTTATTTATTTATTTTATTTTACTTTAGCTTGATATTTATTTATTATTATTTTAGTTTTAATTTATTTTATTATTTAATTTAATTAATTTAATTCAATTTATTAGCATTTACAATTATTATTTAAATTAATTTAATTTTAATTTATCATTTATTTTTAATTTAATTTAATTTAATTAATTATTATTTACAATTACTATTTAATTTAATTTAATTTAATTTAGTTTATTTCATTTTAATTTATCATTTATTTGCATTATTATTTAATTTAGTTTAATTTAATTTATTATTATTTAATTTAGTTAAATTTAATTTATTTAATTTATTATTTATTTAATTTAATTTAATTTAACCTAACTTTATTTATTTATTTATTTTAATTTAATTTAATTTCATTTATTATTTACATTATTATTTAATTTAATTTAATTTATTTAATTAATTTAATTTAATTTCATTTATTATTTACATAATTATTTAATTTAATTTAATTTAATCTAACTTTATTTATTTATTTAAATTAAATTAATTTAATTAATTAATTTCATTTCATTTCATTTATTATTTATTTACATTATTATTTAATTTAATTTAATTTAACTTAATTTAATTTAATTTATTTTATTTTATTAATTTTAATTTAATTTTTATTTATTTCTTTACATCATCATTTAATTTAATATAATTTTGATTTATTTAATTTAATTTATTTATTTAATTTATTTAATTTAATTTAAACTATTATTTATTTAATTGTTTTTGGTTTACTTAATTAATTATTATTTAATGTAATTTATTTAATTTAATTATTATTTAATTTAATTAATTTAATTTAATTATTATTTTATTTTAATTATTTAATTTTAATTTAATTCATTGTTCATTTATGTTATTTAAATTATTTTCAATTTATATATATATGTATTATTTATTTTATTATTCCTTATAAGTTATTTTATTTTTAATTAATTATATATATATTTTTATTACTTAAATATTATTGATTTATTATAATTAATTTATGTTATTAATTTACATTAATTATTATTATCATTTTTATAATTATTTATTTATTTATAAGACTTTTCACTTTCTCTCTCTTAAATTATTCTTTTCTTTATTTTAAATTATTATCCTTTATATTAATTTATTATTTTTTAAAATTATTATTTACATGTGTATTTTCATTTAGATTATTTTAAAAAGAATGATGCTTTTATTTACCCATTTTTATTATTTATTTATCTACTTATAAAGCTTTTCATTTTTTTCTCTCCAAAATTATCCTTTTCTTTATTTTAAATTATTATCCATTATTTAAAGCTATTAGAATTATTATTTCATTTATATTAAAAAATATGACATTTTTATTTACTTTTTTTTATATTTACAATTATTATTTTATTATTATTATCCTTTTCTTATATTTTCATTATCTATTTATTTTATTCTTATCACATTATCTTTTATTATTTACATATTGTTATTATTCATTTACATATATATATATATATATATATATATATATATATATATATATATATATATATATATATATATATATATATATATATATATATATATATATATATATATACATATATATATATATATATATATATATATATATATATATATATATATCATTCATTTATATTTTAGTAGTATGTAGTTATGTTATTTAAATGTAGTGTAGTTATTTATTTAGTAAGGTTTATTATATTTAGTATGGTTATATTAGTATAGTTATTTTAATATAGTTATTTTAAATTTAATATATATGTTTTATTTACAATTTAGTAAAGATATTATATAATTAATTTAAATCTATAATTATATCACTTATGTTTTTATTTTTTATTTTTATTTCATTTTCTTTTGTTTTATTTTTATTTTATCCTTATGTTCATTCCTCTTTTCTATTTTATTATTTTTTAAAATTTATTTTTCAAATTAGTAAAAATTAGGTGGTAGATTTGTAAATATTTAGACTAGTAAGCTTAAATGGCTAAATAACTTTGCATAAAAGAAATCCCTAAGCCTATGCATGAATAAAGTGAAGATAGCATGAAGGATAAACAACCTACACATGATTTTTTTACATGGAAGTTTGCATGAGAAAAAAAAAGCTAAGCATGAAAACATTTGCATGAAAGAGAGGGATCTAAAGGCTACACATGGATACATAAAATAAAAAAAAAGCATGCATGAAAGCTAAAAGAAATTAAACAATTTGTATGTGAATTTAAAGGTCTTTGTAAAGGAAGAAGAACATTGAAATTGTGCATGTGTGTGTGATGTTTTAGGCTGGGCTTGAAAGGGGTAAAACATTTTCTTGAAGCTTAAATATTCATGGGATGAAAAGTAGGGGGGAAAAAAACTTACCTTGATTTTGGGAGATCCCTTTGAAGCTCACGGCTAGGAGATGTTAAGGTGGATGATAAAGTGAGTGTGTAGTGTAAGTGAGTGTAAGTGTGTAAGAGGTGTTTAAGAGTGTTTATGGGGGGATTTATGGAGGAGGCTCACGGCTAGGAAGGAGATGAGGGAGTGAGGGAGTGGTGAGGTGGAGGTGAGAAGGAGGTGAGAAGGAGTTATGGTGGAGGTGATGGATGAGGGATGAGGTGGCATGTAGGGTGAGGGAGAAGTGAGGGAGAAGTGATGGAAGTGATGGATGAGGGAAGATTTTTTTGTTTTTTATTTTATTTTATTTATTTAAGATATATATTTTATTATATATATAATTATTTTAGAGGTGTCATGATGTTTAATTTAATTAATTTTGATTTTAATTTAATTTAATTTTGATTATTAGTTTAATTAGATTCATTTGGGTTTGGGTTAACATAACTTGAGTTTGAGTGAGAATGAGGTCTAGGTGTCTTGATCAATATTGTTCATACAATTGTGATAAAAATTTTCCATGAAGACACAAAGTGGTTTTGAGCTCATTTAAAGGTTCAATTTTGGCATGGATTGGATTTTTTATTATTTTGGACCATGTTGGGTTCGGGACAAATTAGATTGGGTTTGCGTGGGAATGGGGTTTCGAGGTCTTCAGAAATAATGTAGATATGGTTGTTTCAAAGAACTTTCATGAAGACATAAATTGGTTTTGACAAGGTTTAGGGGGTCAATTTGCTGGATTTAGAACATGTGTTCAGCTTGGGTCAAAATGGGGAGCTTTTAGTCCAAAATGGATTTTGGGTAAGACCTGATCTCAAATTATGGGAAATTGATGATCCAATTAAGTTTAAGGAGGTGTTATAAAGATTTTTGAATTGAAATTTTGGAGGAATTGATTGACATTGGCTCACTTTAAGAGTTTTGGGTTATTTAGACCAATTTGGGGATTTTGGATTTTAAGTGGAATTGGATTCAAATGAGGGTCACATTGGGCTTGAATTTGGTCTAAGTTGATATTGGGGATGTTTAATTTTGGTTTAGAATTGAATTTGATGAAAATCGGGATCAATTGGGTCAAGATTGGGTTTGGTTTAGGCACCTTTAGGTTAAACGGGCCAAGTTGTGATTTTTGATTGAAAGTGTATTAATTTGGCAAAATTGACCAAGAGTGTAGTTGAACAAAATGGAATTGGGAATTTTGTAGGATTATCTAGAATTTTTTCGAGAATTTTTTGGAATTTTTGGAATTTTGGGCAAAAAGGGTATTTTGGGTATTTTGAGGGTATTGGGGGGTATTTTTTGGAAATTTTGGAATTTTTTGTCATGAATGGTCAATTTGAGTGGCAAGGAATATCTTGGAATGATTTTTGAGGAATTTTGGTGAATTTGGGTAATTTTGGAAATTTTGGGTATTTTGGGTAGTTTAGGGTTATTTAGGGGGCAAAGGGGCCAAAAATTGAAATTTTGGAAATTTGAAGGTGGCTTCAAGGTGAGCATGATGTAATGACCAAGGGTCACTTACATTTGGTCATCTATGTGTTGGTCCCTACCACTTAGTCATAGACTGAGGGCTGGGCTATCCACATGAGTTTCCAAAGAGTTCAGGGTTGAAATTAGAATGTGTAGTGTGAGTATGTTGTGAATGTGAAGTGTATGAGTGGTCAGCTCCAGACCTCCCTCAGGGCAAATCCAAAGGTCTTACGACCTATAGGAGACTTCCCCTAGGATTCCTTATGCTTGCCTTTTTTCCTACCAAAAGGTGGAGGTGAGGCCTTAAGCATATGAAAACCCCCTAGTGAAGCAAGAAGAGATTTGAATTTCTATGGGGAGGGTTCCATAACTAATCCTCAAAGAAAGTCAGTAGAAGAGTCCTATGGCTAGACCTAGGCTATTCTAAAGAGATACTAGACCTCAACCAAAAGAGAGGTCAACAAATAGACCCCCAATAGGTGTGGTGTGCCGGGCAAGCACACCGCGCGTATTGGTGTTGACCGAAAAGATCAACAAACCAACACAAAGCTGTCTAAGTAAAACACTTAAGACAGAACGTAGAATTAAGAGAGAGTTGTTGTTTTCGCTGGGGAAAGGAGGCAAATTTTCAAATCACAAGATTCAAGATATTGGATTTTAGATTCGTTTCACTTTTTTTGTTTCAAGTTTTAATTTTGAGTTCGAAATTTGATTTGATCAGAGTTTTGATTTAAATTGAAGTTGGATTCAAGGTTGATTTCAAGATTGATTCCGTGGAAATTCTGGATTTTGAAATGAGAATTGGATCCTAGGGAGGAATCCTAAAGCAATGTGGTTTCGGATGTAAATCAACCTCTAAAATTTGATTTTCGATTTGAATCATTGCAATAGGGAAAGATCCTAAAGCAATGTGGTATCAGATGTAAAATCCTCAACCTCTAAAATTTGATTTTTGATTTGAACCATTGCGATAGGGAAAGAACCTAAAGCAATGCGGTATCGGATGTAAAATCCTTAACCTCTAAAATTTGATTTTTGATTTGAACCATTGCAATAGGGAAAGATCCTAAAGCAATGCGGTATCAGTTGTAAAATCCTCAACCTCTAAAATTTGATTTTTTTTAGAGTGAACCATTGCAATAGGGAAAGAACCTAAAGCAATGCGGTATCGGATGTAAAATCCTCAACCTTTAAAATTTGGTTTTTGAGAGTGAACCATTGCAATAGGGAAAGATCCTAAAGCAATGCGGTATCAGATGTAAAATCCTCAACCTCTAAAATTTGATTTTTTTGATTTGAATCATTGCGATAGGGAAAGAACCTAAAGCAATGCGGTATCGGATGTAAAATCCTCAACCTCTAAAATTTGATTTTTTGATTTGATTTTGAGCCATTGCGATAGGGGAATGATCCTAAAGCAATGCGGTATCAGATGTAGAATCCTCAACCTCTAAAATTTGATTTTTTTGATTTGAACCATTGCAATTGGGAAAGATCCTAAAGCAATGCAGTATCGGATGTAAAATCCTAAACCTCTAAAATTTGATTTTGATTTGAACCATTGCGATAGGGAAAAAACCTAAAGCAATGCGGTATCGGATGTAAAATCCTCAACCTCTAAATTTGATTTTTTTGATTTGAACCATTGCAATAGGGAAAGGTCCTAAAGCAATGCGGTATCGGATATAAAATCCTCAACCTCTAAAATTTGATTTTAATTTTGAACCATTGCAATAGGGAAAGATCCTAAAGCAATGCGGTATCGGATGTAAAATCCTCAACCTCTAAAATTTGATTTTTTTTAGAGTGAACCATTGCAATAAGGAAAGATCCTAAAGCAATGCGGTATCGGATGTAAAATCCTCAACCTCTAAAATTTGATTTTTGATTTGAACCATTGAGATAGGGAAAGAACCTAAAGCAATGCGGTATCGGATGTAAAATCCTCAACCTCTAAAATTTGATTTTCGATTTGAACCATTGTGATAGGGAAAGAACCTAAAGCAATGCGGTATCGGATTTAAAATCCTCAACCTCTAAAATTTTATTTTTGATTTGAACCATTGCGATAGGGAAAGAACCTAAAGCAATGCAGTATCGGATGTAAATTCCTCAACTTCTAAAATTTGATTTTTTGATTTGAACCATTGCGATAGGGAAAGAACCTAAAACAATGCGGTATCGGATGTAAAATCCTCAACCTCTATAATTTGATTTTGATTTGAACCATTGCGATAGGGAAAGAACCTAAAGCAATGCGGTATCGGATGTAAAATCCTCAACCTCTAAAATTTGATTTTTTTCATTTGAGCCATTGCGATAGAGAAAGATCCTAAAGCAATGCGGTATCGGATGCTTGGATCCTCAACCTCTAAAATTTGATTTTAATTTTGAACCATTGCAATAGGGAAAGATTCTAAAGCAATGCGGTATCGGATGTAAAATCCTCAACCTCTAAAATTTGATTTTGATTTGAACCATTGCAATAGGGAAAGATCCTAAAGTAATGCCGTATCTGATGTAAAATACTCAACCTCTAAAGTTGATTTTTGATTTCGCGATTGATTTGCAAAGATTGGTAGTGTTGATTTGCGAAGTGTAGAATTTTGGTGTTTAGAATTTCATGAAAGTTGTAAAAGATTTTTGTGGAAAGAAACAGATTAGGAGGGAATATGAGGATGTCACATATCCCATTCAAAAGAGTTGATCGAAAAGTTACTGGGTTGGATTGGATACAATTCCTCGCCATCAGAACCAAATCGAAAACCTCGTGGCCCCTGTTGACCTCATTTTTGATGAGGTCTTTTCTTCTCTCTTTAGTACTTAGGATCTAGCCTTAGGCTTTTGCTTTGACTATCTTAGAGAACTAGAAGTGGAACTCACCCTTTAGAAGTCCAAACATCTCTTGACTCCCTACAAACCCCACAAGTTTGATTGTAGACCCCTAATCACCTAGAGGGTTGAAATCAAATGTGAAGGTTTAAAGGATGAGTTCCCTATAGGACTCTTTAGCCTTAGGACTACCCTGGATGGCCTGGTCTGGTGAGGGTTGACCTACACACTTCACACTCTCACACACATTCTGAACCATAAACCCACCAAAATACCCTAATACCCTCCAAATAACCTCCAAATACCTAAAATACCATTTTAAACCCAAAAATCTAAAAATTCCAAAAATTCCTAGAAAATTCCATAAAATCTCAAATATTCTAAATTTTATTTTATTCAACTACACCATAGGTCAATTTTATCAATTTGACCCAATTTTATAAAAATCCCCATTCCACATGTTTTTGACGTGACCGTCGACGAGGTTGTCCTAACGACCTCGAATGATGAAATGGACCACGCCGTTGCGTCCGGAACGTCGATTTTAGCTATGAAGGATACCCATTTTGCTAGTGTTCTGTGCACAAGCAAATTGCACGGAAATCGATGTGTGCTATTTAAAATTAAAAAAAAAAAAAATCTCCTATTTAAAGTCACGCACTCCCCCATTCTTAAAAACCCTAGACACTCCTCACAGCCGACAACACCTCACACACAAACCCTAAGGCTCCCTCATTCACAACTCTCCTCTTTCGGCCGACCTAACAGCCAAAACTTCTCTCTCGAGCTACCTTCTTCGGCTGAATGAACACACCTCACGAAACTCTACCTAACCCTAAACCCCGAATTCATTTTCATTCGGCGCCCCCACTCCACTCACGCATAGAGCGCCGAAAACCCCCTCACGCGATTCTTCTCCCCGGCATGCCCTAGCCGACGTTACCTCCCTCCTCCTCGCCACAAACCTTCCTCTTCGCCGCTGACCTGCTCGCCGGTTCCCGCCGGTAAGGTAGTTTTCTTCCCGTCTGAACCATTGCCCCACCTCTTCTTCCTTTCGGCCGAAATTCGCTCTATACAACCTATCGTTGCTGAATCAAGCCAGCTTCGCCTCGGATCTCGGCCGGTGACACCAACTTTAAGCTCGCCAGACCTCTTCCTCCGATTGTCCAAGCCGCGAGGATCTCCTTCCCCTCCTACCATCTAGGTCGATCTCTCTCCTCTTTGGTTAAATGTTACGAAACTTCAAAATGAGGAAAACCTAAACTTTTATTTCCTTATTGCATTACATATAATTGCTTACAATTCCTTCTACACATCTCTGATGTGTACATTGCATGCTTTGTGGTTGGAACTTAATGTTTCTTTATTTTATTGTTGTTTATAAGGAACCTTAGGTAAATCGATTGTTAAAATTTTCTTGGTCATAATAAAATGTAGTTCGGGTGATTTAGCTTGTCTTGTTTCTTTCGCCATTGAATATGATAAAGGAATTTTATTTTATTTTATTTTTCAAATCTTCCCTAAATCATCATTCTCCTGGATGTTAATAATTCATCTCTATGTTTACCTGATTGAATCTCTAACTAAGCTAATATAAGTTCAATTCCATTTACTTTATTACTTATGGGTTTTCTTCCAGAAATTTTAACAATCTTTTCTTTCATTGATTATGAGCATTTGGTTTTTGAAGAAGAAGATTTCCAGCCTTTCTTGAGTCATATTTGAATAAAAAAAAATTGTAACCATTTGCTACTTTTCTAATCTCAATACTTTTTATAACAAAAATTAATATGTACATTTTGATTATGTTGTTATTTTCTAATCCAATTGTTTTCCCTTATATTTGATGTCCGGATTCTTCTCTCCCACACTGTCGGAGCTTTCATTGGAACCTTCTGTGGAGATCAAAGCACGCAGCTAGCTTCTCGCAGTGTGAGGTGACTTTTCTCGCTATCCCGGTCTCGCTCCAAGAGATCTGGCAAACTCTACTGCATTCGGGTCTTACCAAACCCCAATGATCGTAAGACAAATATCATTCAGAACATGCAAAAGTAAGTGTGATTTCTTATTTTATTATATTTCATATTTCATTAACTCTCATTTTATGGTCTTTCCAATGGCATGTTACAAGAATTTGAACATAAGTGCCTTATGTAAATGCTTATATGTCATTCCATGGTCCTTCTTGGTAAATCATTCAATTCGGGTATGCTTCAATTGAGCCCTACTACTTTAAATTTGAGATTTGTGCATCAAAATTGTTAGCTTCGCATATATTCATATAGGTAGTGTTTGATTGTTGGAATCTCTACATAAAGTTTGTTTAAATTTGACACATTTATGAAAATTTATAAATGTCCAATGTATTGTTTTGAGAAATGTAAAATCATTGAGGTTTTGCTTTGGAGAAAGTGAGGAATTTCAAGGAGTTTGATTTGGAAGACAATGAAATTATTACGATACAAAATTTGGAAATTTTCCAACTGTTGTTTGGAGAAAAATGAAACTATCATGATTTGGTTTTTGTAAAATTTGAAGATCTCATGAAATACGTTTTGAAGGATTTGAAATCAAAATAGTTTGTTTTAGAGGAGGATTTGAGGAGTTTAATTATGTATTTGATGCTTGTTTAACAGGGTGCATTCAGATATGTGTTATTTGAAATGTTTGTTGCATCCCTTTATGAAATTTGGAGAGATATCAAAATCTTTAGTTATTTTAAATATATGGAACGCCTGGAGGTTTGAGCAATGTTATGCAATTCAAATCCCTTGTACCTTCATAATTGCAATTATACATTTCATATCTTCAAATTGAATGAATTCATTCTCATACAATCTTCTTTGTGTTTTTGTTTGCGAGGATAATTCGGGTATGTTGCCACGCCAACAATCCATCGCGAAGTTTATAGAAAGAAAGAAATCAGATGAACAAAATGGCAAATCCGAACATTGTGAATGCTATGGTGGACATTCAACAACAGCAATAGAAAATGCGAGAGACGAAGGGGCTGAGATCCTAATTACTTTATCAGGCTATCAAAGTTGCTACAAGCTCTCCACTTGGTACGAATCAAAACTTTATCACAGCACGATGCCTCATCTCTTTGTCTCTGCTTTAAAAGCTGATTTCTCTACCATTCAGTTATCTTTGAATGCATGAAAACCTTGTTGTTGGGTACCTTATCTTTGTGGTTATTAATTATAGCCTTGGAGTTGTTTGATTGAGAAGTTTTGGGGATTCTATAGTTTGTTGGTATGGTTCTTGCTACATATGAGTTGGAGTCTTTGTAGTCCATTGAAGTTGATCCTTATTTCATGGGTTTGAAATCTTATAGTTTATTCACATTAATTCTTGTTTCATAGATTAAGATTTTTGTGGTTTACTGATTTGATTCTTATTACATGATATACACGAGCGTGATGGCATATATGTTTAAATTGAAGCTTGGATGTAGGATATGTGAATATATCATGATTGAAAACTTTGCATGTGTACCACTCATTGTTTATGTATCTTGCATATTTAACACCTAAACTTTTGCCTTTTGCATTTATAGCACATATTTTATATCATATAAAAAAATTTATTTTTGTTCAAATTCTTAAAATAGAAAATACACTTTCTCACAAAAAAATACAAATTGAAGTTGAGGTGCTAGATAAATGAACACATTAGAATTGGTGGGTATGCATGTAAATCTTCCACATCACATGGTTATGTACTTAATATTTTATATGTTATAAAGATATAAAAAAAAGAATATAATATTTTTGTTATGTTTTGTATAACTAAATATGAATGTTTGGATGTTAAATGTGTAAGTATAAAAGAACTGTATATATTCAAATACGCAATAATTTTGAGGTCATGGAGTTTAAATATAAAATTCAAGCTCTTTATTTTCTACGTTAAATTAGTACACATAGTTTCAAATAATTTGATCGTCTGACGATTAGTAAACGTATTTAATTGCATGAGGTTTCAAACATATTTTAGGTCGGAAATTTCACGACATACAATTCTTACATACTTTATACACATCACCAAAATTTTAATATTTGCATGTGGCTACACCCAATTCTTATGTATTTATGTTTCTAACACTTAAAATTAACCTTTTATATTTGTATCACCTATATTACTCATGTCATCTAAAATATATATATCACTATTTTAAATTTAGAGTAATCTGCATACATTGCACACAATTCTTATGTACACACATATCTCGAACTCTGAATTTTTTTACATTTACAAACACAGTACTTCAGCATTTTCAACCTATACAAAGAAAAATGTCATTTGTTTAAAAAAAATTGAAAAAGAACCATGATATTTCGATATGATATTGAGAATTTTAAAACTGTATATGTAAATGTGAAAGCTTAAGTGTAAGATATATTGATACAAAAGAATTAAGTTGATTGCAGATAAATCTTCCAAGTATCACACCACCCGCATAATCATTTTTTTTATTTATTCATTATAACATTTATGTATACTTAGCACTCTATTTTGTTCCCAAAATCTCATACGAACTTCTCGGTACGCCTTTGTGAGGTATATCCGATCGTGGTCAAGACGTTGAAGGATTGTGAAGCTACTTTGAGACACTCAAAATGAATGACATCAAACTTCGCGACGGTGAGATCTTTCCAAAACAAACAATTTTCAATTCAACACTTTTTCAAAATTTCATTAATATAAAAATAAGATAATATTTTAAATTTCATTCGATCTATAATAAAAAATAAGAATCTAGACGTCATAGGAATTGATTAGCAATAGGATTAGGATTTTGGTAGATAACCGAACCTTCCCTTAGCTTTACCTAGGTATTTATTGCAAATATATAAATGTTTTAACATGTGTTTTAAGTGTAGGTGAAAATGATGGGAGTGCTCACTGTGTATGCATTTAAGTTTATTGCAATTTACATTTAGCAATTTATTAAATGTCTTACTTTCCCGCATTTACAAATGCATGAAAATGATCGAACCCAGCATGTTTAAATAACTCAAAACTTAATCACCAACAAAAATAAAACTGTAATTACAACTAAAATTAAAATGTCTCGTTGAATGATCGGGAATACCTCGGATGATGTAACCCACGTGTTGCTAACGGGATTTCCCACGGTCTAAATGAAAGTGTGGAACTCATTCGGTTGAGTTTAGCAAATTCATCCGGACTAAGTGGATTCAATGAAAATAACGGTGCCGGGATGACGGAACCGTGGGATCTTAATCGGTTCTGTTTAAACAACTTTATGATTTGTTTTAATTAAAATATTAAAAACACTTGGATTTTAAGATTTTCTCTAAATCAAAACACTTTTCTCATCTCCTGATTTATGACTTCTAAAACTAAACCTCTGCAACAACAAGGAGCTCGGAGCATGGTGGGCAGCACGGCCATTGTCATCAGCAAAACTCGAGTCTACTTCAGCAAAACTTTCTTAGAATTAAATAACCAAGCCATAGGACTTCGAGGTAGTTTGCCTAGTGCAACATAAATCCTCAACTCTTTGTTAGGCATTTGCATGATCATATCATGTAAATTAAGCCCTAACCGGTCTTAGGACTCCGAGGTAGTCGTTTGGTACTACATAAACCCTCACATCTTCGAGGCTATTTGCATGATTGTGTCATACGAATATAAGTCCTGATTAATTAAAATAGGCAAGATGAAACATTAAATGAATCCCCAAATTGAAGCCAAACAATAGGATAGTTTGAGAAGTTGCCAAGATTCTTCTTGTATCCTCAACTTCTCCTACTTTTCTTCCTTTGAACTCCTGAAATAAATTGTTCGAAATTTGATCCATTCCCTTTTGAATTTCCAAAATTCAATCCTTTGAAAACCTTAAACATTGAAATTCTTGAGAGCAAAACCACTGATCATTATCGAGAGTTTTCTTAAGTGATTCCCGTCATTTAAGATGTAATTAACTATAGGGGCTTGCCCTTATAGGGAACTTTAAGAACCCAGGTAATGTAAACCCTGCTTAATTCCTTTATATTAAGCAGAGGAACTTGTCGGCTTATAAAATTGGTTCGCAAACCAAACGGATGTCACAAATCTTCTAGTTTATTTAATCGAGCCTCATCATCAAGCAGTGTGTCTATTCTTCAGGATAGATACACGGTTGGTGGTGCAGTGCTCATTTATATAAACTATTTGGTATGTGAGATCGGTTTGATTTCATATCTTAAAACTTTTAAACTTAAAATTACTTTCAAAATCAAATGTTATCTTTTAAACTATATATATATTTGAATTAAATTTAAAATATGAAAATTCGCCGACAATTTCTGTAGGCGACCCCCTTTTCAAAATACAACACTCGACCTAAAAATATGCCGACAATTTCTAGCGACTCCGCTGGGGACTAGTTCCTCTCTCCATTTTGATCAAATGGTTTTGCTTTCATAAATCGGTAGTGAGTCCATGCCCCTAGTGGACCAAACTACTATTCTTTCCGTTGGCATACCCCGCTCATTTCTGTCTTGAGCGAGTATAGTCAACTCCTTTTTGGATTCTGGAGCCACTGTTTAGACACTTCTAAACAGAGAGGTTCAGAAATCCTCCCACCTCCCCAAAGAGGCGAGGTAGACCCCTAATAGGTGTGTTAGACTAGGGTGCTCTATCGAAGTGAGTTCAATGCGAATTCAACCTCCTCTAAATCTCGGACTAGGTCCGATACTTCATTCCTTTTTAGGTTTGATTTGTTGAAAACATGTCAAAGTGAAATTCCGCTCTAACAACCTTACAATAAACTCTAAATAAAATAAAATTCTGTTAAAATTTCAATTCAAAATAAAATTCTCAAAACCCATCGAATACACAATAATAAAAAAAATGCAAAATTTTGAAATAAAAAAAATTCACATGAATAAATTTTAAAGACTGCCCAGTTTACAAGACAAGTGCGTTAACTTGAGTATTACCACTGAAATTACAAGGCAGAGGGCGTCATTGACTTCTGAATGTTCTTCAAAAGACAATCTACACATCCACTATAGGACTGTCTCGCGATGAAGCTGCCAACAAGTTCAAATGCCATGGATTGACAAATAAATGGATACGAGAAGGATAATGGGTAGTGGGTCCCGACCCTCCCACCACAAAACAGTTGAAAGAGGCGACGACTTGATGATGGGTCGTGGGACCCAGCCCTCCCACCACAGCAAAAAAATATATGCTCAAGGACGTTCGAAGTTCAGCAGAAAGACAATCAAGGAGTGAAACACGATGAAACTTCAACATTTTAATAAGAATATGACTTCAGGGGAGAATGGAATTAGTGCCCTAATAACTGAGTCCTTCACTTTAAGGAATTTAGACTGGGTCCTAAGTAAATTTTGAAATGAAGCAGTGTGGTTGAAATGCGAGTAATTGACTCGGGATATCAAGAGTCTTTTAATTTTCTGCCATGTGAATGGGTCCAGACTTTTGGATGAGTTATAATATCCCAGGATTCATGTTAAGAAAACATTTCAGATTTATTAATTAGGGGAGTTTCGACATTCAAAATCTTTAACAAAAATATGTCTTACCAGATACAGTAATTCTCAGAAAACAAAAGGAGTAAAAAAAAGTGTTCCTGGGGAGAAGCTTGAGGTGAGCACACAATCAAAAATTGGTGTCCCAATTCAGACATTCAAAATCTTTAGCATGTGCTCCACCAGATACAGTAATCCTCAATAAAAAAAGAGCGAAAAGCTTAAGAAAAAAAAGGAAAAAAAAGAAAACAAGAATGCTCCCTGAGAAGAAGCTTGAGGCAAGCATATAATCAAAAATTGGTGTCTTAATCCTCCCCGATTGATAAAACTTGAAAGACTACCTTAAGAAGTCTCCTACGATATTATGCTTTGAAGAGAGTCAAGTGATTTAGGTCTTTTGGTTGGTCATTAATTGACTCGAAAATATCTTTGGACAATGAAAAATACTTCTATCACATGAGCATAAATTTTGAATCTGCGTAGGCTCAGAAAGAAAGAATTGAAGAGAGGGCTCTGTTATTAGTAATTGATGGAAATTCAACCCTGAAGTCATATCGTTCAGTTCCTAGCAAATACAACCCCAACATCAATTTGAAGAGCGTCAGAACGACTTCTCAAAGACAACTTGTACAATCCTTACAAATCAATGTCAAAGAAACGACGATCGTTGCGACAGAGCTACAAAGTTACAACATTTCCAGCTATGGTGTCTGTAGAAATAACACCTCTTTGTAGGTACTTAAAAAAAAAACAATTTTGATAGTACCTTGAAGAGTGGGTTGTTTTCTTTAAACGTGGCTTTAGTCAGTGGACGATGCCTCGAGAATGCTTGTGCATCGTTATGTTTCAAAGACACCTCGTTCTACGAAGCACGAGATCTTGCACTTGCTTATGATCGGGTCCAAATCCTAAAATAAAAAATATATATTTACAACAAAAGAAAAGTCATAAAACATAAAAGAATACAATAAAATTTCACAACAAATAAACGACAATAAATTTCCCATTAAATGAAATAACAAATAAATGAATAACAAAAATATAATGAATTCACTAAAAATAAACAAAATAAAAAATGTCTATACAAATCAAAATGAAATTCAAATCAAAGTGAAACAAAATTCAAATCAAAACAAAAATTTTAATCAAAAGAAAATTAAAACATAAAATCAACAAAAAGTCAAAAAAAAAAACAACTAAAGAAATCTGAATTCCTCTCCTGACTCGGTAGCAAGTTGAGCTTCATCAGCTTAGGGGTGTCCTCAAACCCTTCCTTCTTGACGAGGTTTATCTTTTCAAAATCCTAATCTAAACAAAATTTGAAGATCAAAACAAAATGAACATAAAAAAGGGAAAGAGAAGAGAAAAGAAAATGAAAAAGAAAATGGAAAAGAAAATGAACGAAAAATCTTTTAAAAATCTGAATGTCAAAACGAATTCCAAATTAACATGAGCTCTAATTAAACAGAAAATGAAATTGAATCACTAAAACAAAATGAATCTAAATCTCAAATTGAATTCTGATCTGAATCCTCTGATTTGAACCTTTCAGTTCTTCTCTCAATCAAAATGTGTTTGAAACTCTTTTGAAATTTGAATATTTTCCTCGACTTATTGCCAAGTCAAGTCTTTTCAGCTTGGTACACTTACCAGCTCCTTTCAATTCTCTTTCTTCTGTGTCTTAGAGGATCGACTAGTTATATTGACACGGAGCCACGAACTTTGTTCGATTTGGTTTGATGGCATGAGACTGGGTCCCTCTTCATACAGATAAATCTTCGAGACTGGAGCTTAACTTCCAGTTCTCTTCAAGGATAGAGCCTAACTTCTAGTCCTCTTTCAAACTTTCGAGACTGGTACCTAAATTCTAGTTCTCATTTCGAGGTCGGTACCTAAATTCCGACTCTCTTTCCGAGATCGATACCTAAATTTTGATTCTCTTTTGAATTGATACCTAAATTTTAATTCAAAATTTCCGAGACTGGTACCTAAATTCCAGTTCTCATTCCGAGATCGATACCTAAATTTTGATTCTCATCCAAATTGATACCTAAATTTCAATTCAAAATTTTCGAGACTAGTACCTAAATTCCAGTTCTCATTCCGAGATCGATACCTAAATTTCGATTCTCATCCGAATTGATACCTAAATTTCAATTCAAAATTTCGAGACTGGTACCTAAATTCCGAGTTCTCATTCCGAGATCGATACCTAAATTTCGATTCTCATCCGAATTGATACCTAAATTTCAATTCAAAATTTCCGAGACCGGTACCTAAATTCCGGTTCTCATTCCGAGATCGATACTTAAATTTCGATTCTCATCTGAATTGATACCTAAATTTCAATTCAAAATTTCCGAGACTGGTACCTAAATTCCAGTTTTCATTCCGAGATCGATACCTAAATTTTGATTCTCATCCGAATTGATACCTAAATTTCAATTCAAAATTGTCGAGACTGGTACCTAAATTCCAGTTCTCATTCCGAGATCGATACCTAAATTTCGATTCTCATCCGAATTGATACCTAAATTTCAATTCAAAATTTCCGAGATTGGTACCTAAATTCCAGTTCTCATTCCGAGATCGATACCTAAATTTTGATTCTCATCCGAATTGATACCTAAATTTCAATTCTCAACTTTCGAGATCGGTACCTAAATTCCGGTTCTCTTTCGGGGACGATACCTAAATTCTGCCTCCCATCTTTCGAGATCGATACTTAAATTTTGATTCTCTCCCAGGATTGATACTTAAATTTCAATTCCATCTCCGTTTAAACTTTCGAGATCAGTACCTAAATTCTGATTCTCATCCTTTTCAATCGACACTTAAACTCTGATTCTCATTCCGAGGCTGGTACCTAAATTCTAGTTTTCTTTGTAATCCCGAGGTTGGAACCTAGGTTTCAATTCTCATTTCAAATCCAAATTTCCTCAAATTGATTTTAAATCAAACTTCAATCTAAATTAAAACTCAAAATCTAAACTTACACATCAAAACTTGAACATGAAATGAAACGAAATCTAAATTGAATTCCCCAGATCTTGTGATGTGGAGTTCACCTCCTTTTCCATTCCCCAGCGAGAGTTCAGGAATCTCCGGTCTTGGAAACATACCTGATACTCCCTAGCGGAAATTCTTCTACTTCGTCCTAAGTTTGTCACTTGGACATTTGTGTTGGTTTTGTTGATCTTTTCGGTCAACACCAATACGTGCGGTGTGCTTGGTTAGCACACCACACCTATTGGGGGTCCATTTGTTGACCTCATTTTTGATGAGGTCTTTTCTTCTCACTTTAGTACTTAGGATCTAGCCTTAGGCTTTTCCTTTGACTATCTTAGAGGTCTAGAAGTGGAACTCACCCTTTAGAAGTTCAAACATCTCTTGACTCCCTGCAAACCCCACAAGTTTGATTGTAGACCCATAATCACCTAGAGGGTAGAAATCAAATGTGAAGGTTTAAAGGATGAGTTCCCTATAGGACTCTTTGGCCTTAGGACTACCCTGGGTGGCCTGGTCTGTTGAGGGTTGACCTGCACACATCACACTCTCACACACATTCTGAACCCTAAACCCAACAAAATACCCCAATACCCTCCAAATAACCTCCAAATACCCAAAATACCATTTTAAACCCAAAAATCTAAAAATTCCAAAAATTCCCAGAAAATTCCAGAAAATCTCAAATATTCTCAATTTTATTTTGTTCAACTACACCATAGGCCAATTTTGTCAATTTGACCCAATTTTATAAAAATCCCTATTCCACCTATTTTTGACGTGACCGTCGACGAGGTTGTCCTAACGACCTCGGATGACAAAACGGACCGCGCCGTTGCGTCCGGAACGTCAATTTTAGCTAGGAAGGATACCCATTTTGCTAGTGTTCCGTGCACAAGCAAATTGCACGGAAATCGATGCGTGCTATTTAAAATTAAAAAAAAAGAAAAATCTCCTATTTAAAGTCACACACTCCCCCATTCTTAAAAACCCTAGACACTCCTCATAGCCGACAACACCTCACACACAAACCCTAAGGCTCCCTCATTCACAACTCTCCTCTTTCGGCCGACCTAACAGTTAAAACTTCTCTCTCGAGCTACCTCCTTCGGCTGAACGAACACGCCTCATGAAACCCTACCTAACCCTAAACCCCAAATTAATTTTCATTCGGCGCCCCCACTCCACTCACGCATAGAGCGCCGAAAACCCCCTCATGCGATTCTTCTCCCCGGCATGCCCTAGCCGACGTTACCTCCCTCTTCCTCGCCACAAACCTTCCTCTTCGCCGCTGACCTGCTCGCCGGTTCCCGTCGGCGAGGTAGTTTTCTTCCCGTCTGAACCATTGCCCCTCCTCTTCTTCCTTTCGGCCGAACTTTGCTCTATACAACCTATCGTTGCTGAATCGAGCCAGCTTCGCCTCGGATCTCGGCCGGTGACACCAACTTCAAGCTCGCCAGACCTCTTCCTCCGATTGTCCAAGCCGCGAGGATCTCCTTCCTCTCCTACCATCTAGGTCGATCTCTCTCCTCTTTGGTTAAATGTTACGAAACTTCAAAATGTGGTAAACCTAAACTTTTATTTCCTTATTGCATTACATATAATTACTTACAATTCCTTCTACACATCTCTGATGTGTATGTTTCATGCTTTGTGGTTGGAACTTAATGTTTCTTTATTTTATTGCTGTTTATAAGGAACCTTAGGTAAATCGATTGTTAAAATTTTCTTGGTCATAATAAAATGTAGTTCAGGTGATTTAGCTTGTCTTGTTTCTTTCGCCATTGAATATGATAAAGTAATTTTATTTTATTTTATTTTTCAAATCTTCCCTAAATCATCATTCTCCTGGATGTTAATAATTCATCTCTATGTTTACCTGATTGAATCTCTAACTAAGCTAATATAAGTTCAATTCCATTTACTTTATTACTTATGGGTTTTCTTCCAGAAATTCTAACAATCTTTTCTTTGATTGATTATGAGCATTTGGTTTTTGAAGAAGAAGATTTCCAGCCTTTCTTGAGTCATATTTGAATAAAAAAAAATTGTAACCATTTGCTACTTTTCTAATCTCAATACTTTTCTTAACAAAAATTAATATGTACATTTTGATTATCTTGTTATTTTCTAATCCAATTGTTTTCCCTTATATTTGATGTCCGGATTCTTCTCTCCCACACTCGTCGGAGCTTTCATTGGAACCTTTTGTGGAGATCAAAGCACGCAGCTAGCTTCTCGCAGTGTGAGGTGACTTTTCTCGCTATCCCGGTCTCGCTCCAAGAGATCCGGCAAACTCTACTGCATTCGGGTCTTACCAAACCCCAACGATCGTAAGACAAATATCATTCAGAACATGCAAAAGTAAGTGTGATTTCTTATTTTATTATATTTCAGATTTCATTAACTCTCATTTTATGGTCTTTCCAATGGCATGTTACAAGAATTTGAATATAAGGGCCTTATGTAAATGCTTATATGTCATTCCATGGTCCTTATTGGTAAATCATTCAATTCGGGTATGCTTCAATTGAGCCCTACTACTTTAAATTTGAGATTTGTGCATCAAAATTGTTAGCTTCGCATATATTCATATAGGTAGTGTTTGATTGTTGGAATCTCTACATAAAGTTTGTTTAAATTTGACACATTTATGAAAATTTATAAATGCCCAATGTATTGTTTTGAGAAATGTAAAATTATTGAGGTTTTGCTTTGGAGAAAGTGAGGAATTTCAAGGTGTTTGATTTGGAAGACAATGAAATTATTACGATACAAAATTTGGAAATTTTCCAACTGTTGTTTAGAGAAAAATGAAACTATCATGGTTTGGTTTTTGTAAAATTTGAAGATCTCATGAAATACGTTTTGAAGAATTTGAAATCAAAATAGTTTGTTTTAGAGGAGGATTTGAGGAGTTTAATTATGTATTTGATGCTTGATTAACAGGGTGCATTCAGATATGTGTTATTTGAAATGTTTGTTGCATCCCTTTATGAAATTTGGAGAGATATCAAAAGCTTTAGTTATTTTGAATATATGGAACGCCTGGAGGTTTGAGCAATGTTATGCAATTCAAATCCCTTGTACCTTCATAATTGCAATTATACATTTCATATCTTCAAATTGAATGAATTCATTCTCATACAATCTTCTTTGTGTTTTTGTTTGCGAGGATAATTCGGGTATGTTGCCACGCCAACAATCCATCGCGAAGTTTATAGAAAGAAAGAAGTCAGATGAACTAAATGGAAAATCCGAACATTGTGAATGCTATGGTGGACATTCAACAACAGCAATAGAAAATGCGAGAGACGAAGGGGATGAGATCCTAATTACTTTATCAGGCTATCAAAGTTGCTACAAGCTCTCCACTTGGTACGAATCAAAACGTTATCACAACACGATGCCTCATCTCTTTGTTTCTGCTTTAAAAGCTGATTTCTCTACCATTCAGTTTTCTTTGAATGCATGAAAACCTTGTTGTTGGGTACCTTATCTTTGTGGTTATTAATTTTTGCCTTGGAGTTGTTTGATTGAGATGTTTTGGGGATTCTATAGTTTGTTGGTTTGGTTCTTGCTACATATGAGTTGGAGTCTTTGTAGTCCATTGAAGTTGATCCTTATTTCATGGGTTTGAAATCTTATAGTTTATTGAAATTAATTCTTGTTTCATGGATTAAGATTTTTGTGGTTTACTGATTTGATTCTTATTACATGATATACACGAGCGTGATGGCATATATGTATAAATTGAAGCTTGGATGTAGGATATGTGAATATATCATGATTGAAAACTTTGCATGTGTACCACTCATTGTTTATGTATCTTGCATATTTAACACCTAAACTTTTGCCTTTTGCATTTATAGCACATATTTTATATCATATAAAAAAATTTATTTCTGTTCAAATTCTTAAAATAGAAAATACACTTTCTCACAAAAAAATACAAATTGAAGTTGAGGTGCTAGATAAATGAGCACATTAGAATTGGTGGGTATGCATGTAAATCTTCCACATCACATGGTTATGTACTTAATATTTTATATGTTATAAAGATATAAAAAAAAGAATATAATATTTTTGTTATGTTTTGTATAACTAAATATGAAAGTTTGGATCTTAAATATGTAAGTATAAAAGAACTATATATATTCAAATACGCGATAATTTTGTGGTCATGGAGTTTAAATATAAAATTCAAGCTCTTTATTTTCTACATTAAATTAGTACACATAGTTTCAAATAATTTGATCGTCTGACGATTAGTAAACGTATTTAATTGCATGAGGTTACAAACATATTTTAGGTCGGAAATTTCACGACATACAATTCTTACATACTTTATACACATCACCTAAATTTTAATATTTGCATGTGGCTACACCCAATTCTTATGTATTTATGTTTCTAACACTTAAAATTAACCTTTTATATTTGTATCACCTATATTACTCATGTCATCTAAAATATATATATCACTATTTTAAATTTAAAGTAATCTGCATACATTGCACACAATTCTTATGTACACACATATCTCGAACCTGAATTTTTTTACATTTACAAACACAGTACTTCAGCATTTTCAACCTATACAAAGAAAAATGTCATTTGTTTAAAAAAAAAATTGAAAAAGAACCATGATATTTCGATATGATATTGAGAATTTTAAAACTGTATATGTAAATGTGAAAGCTTAAGTGTAAGATATATTGATACAAAAGGATTAAGTTGATTGCAGGTAAATCTTCTAAGTATCACACCACTCGCATAATCATTTTATTTATTTTTTCATTATAACATTTATGTATACTTAGCACTCTATTTTGTTCCCAAAATCTCATACGAACTTCTCAGTGCGCCATTGCAAGGTATATCCGATCGTGGTCAAGACATTGAAGGATAGTGAAGCTACTTTGAGACACTCAAAATGAATGACATCAAACTTCACGACGGTGAGATCTTTCCAAAACAAACACTTTTCAATTCAACACTTTTTCAAAATTTCATTAATATAAAAATAAGATAATGTTTTAAATTTCATTCGATCTATAATAAAAAATAAGAATCTAGACGTCATAGGAATTGATTAGCAATAGGATTAGGATTTTGGTAGATAACCAGAATCTTCCCTTAGCTTTACCTAGGTATTTATTGCAAATATATAAATATTTTAACATGTGTTTTAAGTGTAGGTGAAAATGATGGGAGTGCCTACCAGGTATGCATTTAAGTTTATTGCAATTTACATTTAGCAATTTATTAAATGTCTTACTTTCCCGCATTTACAAATGCATGAAAATGATCGAACCCAGCATGTTTAAATAACTCAAAACTTAATCACCAACAAAAATAAAGCCGTAATTACAACTAAAATTAAAATGTCTCGTTGAATGATCGGGAATACCTCGGATGATGTAACCCACGTGTTGCTAGCGGGATTTCCCACAGTCTAAATGAAAGTGAAGAACTCATTCAGTTGAGTTTAGTAAATTCATCTGGACTAAGTGGATTCAATGAAAATAACAGTGCCGGGATGACGAAACTGTGTGATCTTAATCGGTTCTGTTTAAACAACTTTAAGATTTGTTTTAATTAAAATATTAAAAACAATTGGATTTTATGATTTTCTCTAAATCAAAACACTTCTCTCATCTCCTGATTTATGACTTCTAAAACTAAACCTCTGCAACAACAAGAAGCTCGGAGCATGGTGAGCAGCACGGCCATCGTCATCGGCAAAACTCGAGTCTACTTCGAGCAAAACTTTCTTAGAATTAAATAACCAAGCCATAGGACTTCGAGGTAGTTTTCCTAGTGCAACATAAATCCTCAACTCTTTGTTAGGCATTTGCATGATCATATCATGTAAATTAAGCCCTAACCGGTCTTAGGACTCCGAGGTAGTCGTTTGGTACTACATAAACCCTCACATCTTCGAGGCTATTTGCAAGATTGTGTCATACGAATATAAGTCCTGATTAATTAGAACAGGCAAGATGAAACATTAAATGAATCCCCAAATTGAAGCCAAACTATAGGATAGTTTGAGAAGTTGCCAAGATTCTTCTTGTATCCTCAACTTCTCCTACTTTTCTTCCTTTGAACTCCTGAAATAAATTGTTCGAAATTTGATCCATTCCCTTTTGAATTTCCAAAATTCAATCCTTTGAAGACCTTAAACTTTGAAATTCTTGAGAGCAAAACCACTGATCATTATCGATTCTTAAGTGATTCCCGTCATTTAAGATGTAATTAACTATAGGGGCTTGCTCTTATAGGAAACTTTAAGAAACCAGGTAATATAAACCCTGCTTAATTCCTTTATATTAAGCAGGGGAACTTGTCGGCTTATAAAATTGGTTCGCAAACCAAACGGATGTCACAAATCTTCTAGTTTATTTAATCGAGCCCCATCATCAAGCAGTGTGTCAATTCTTCGGCATAGATACACGGTTTGTGGTGCGGTGCTCATTTATATAAACTATTTGGTATGTGAGATCGGTTTGATTTCATATCTTAAAACTTTTAAACTTAAAATTACTTTCAAAATCAAATGTTATCTTTTAAACTATATATATATTTAAATTAAATTTAAAATATGAAAATTCGCCGACAATTTCTGTAGGTGACCCCCTTTTCAAAATACAACACTCAACCTAAAAAATATGCCGACAGCTCCGTGTCAATGGAATCGACTGCTCCTATCTCAAATAAGGAAGAGATTTGAAGGGATTGGATTTTAGATTTGGAAGTTTGAATTTGAATTCGATTGGGATTTGATTTGAGACTCAAATTTAGATTGGATTTGAAAGTACAATTAATGATATGTGACTTACAGAGATTAGAAGAATTAAATAATTATGTGTTATGTGTTATGTGTTATGTGTTATGTTATGTTATGTATGTTATTTTATATTGGTGTACACCAGCACATTATTCATTATCCGATACCGCAAAATTAATATTATTCATTAATTTTAATTTAATCCCTGGAGGTTTTGCTATGTTGTAGAAATTAAAGCACTCAACAAAACTCCTTAATCTTTTTAGTTGTAGAATCCAGAGGTCGTTCAAAGTTGGTGACCTCGTGCTCGTTCTTAGAAGGCCTATTCTTGTACACCGCAAAATAGGTGGAAAATTTGAAGCGACCTGGGAAGGACCGTTCGTGGTGGAGAAGGTTAACATAGGAGGATCTTACCAGTTGGTGGATTCTCAAGGGGATAGACCCATGTTGCCCATCAATGGACGATATTTAAAGAAATATTACGCGACTTAAAAAGACTGAAAAAAAATGATAATTGTTCCAATATAGTTGTAGGGCTAGTGTCTGTGACTGGGTCCAAAATTTTGTAAAAAAAAAAACAAAAAATGATGCAGAAGAAAAGGAAAAAAAATAAAAAAAATAAAAAAAATCATAAACAAAATGAAATTCAAATCAAATGAAATTAAAACAAAATGAAAATTAAAAAAAAAAAAACAAAAAAAAAATTTAAATCGAATGAAATCAAATCAAATCAAAATGAAAAGAAATGAACTCAAATGAAGCAAAATCAAAATTAAACAAAATGAAACGATATGAAGTCAGAAATGGACAAGTTAATAATATCCTCTCTTTCCAAAAATTGCGCAAATTTCCATCTTCCTACCAAGATATTTTTCCGCCTTCCACGATATTCTGGGATCGGAGCTTAGTCATCTGATTTCCCAAAAATTTCGCAAATTTCCATCTTCCTTCCGAGATATTTTTCCACCTTCCACGATATTCTGGGATCGGAGCTTAGTCGTCCGATTTCCCAAAAAAATTCCGCAAATTTCCATCTTCCTTCCAAGATATTTTTCCGCCTTCCATGATATTCTGGGATCGGAGCTTAGTCCTCCGATTTCCCAAAAATTCCGCAAATTTCCATCTTTCTTCCGAGATATTTTTCCGCCTTCCACGATATTTTGGGATCGGAGCTTAGTCGTCCGATTTCCTAAAAAAATTCCTTAAATTTCCATCCCCTTTCTGAGATTTTTATTCCGCCTTCCATGATATTCTGGGGTCGGAGCTTAGTCGTCTGATTTCCCAAAAAAAGAAATTTTTTCCTTGAATTTCCGAGTCAGTACCTAAATTCTGATTCTCCTCCTGCGAGCGATACCGAAATTCCGATTTCACTTAAAATTTCAAATTCTCACATTCCAATCCTAAAATTAAATTCAAAAAAACAAAATTCCAAACGTCAAATTCAAAACAAAATTTCAAACTAAAATTCAAACAAGGAATTTGAAATCAAATTCAAAATTCCCCTCTTCAAATCTAATCAGTTCGGATTCCTCCAGAGTTTGGGAGCTTCAAATTTATAGCCCCAGCTTGATGGTGTTTCCACCTCCTTTCCCCAGTGAGAGTCCCTGAGTTTGAAGGTATTTAACCAAAAAAATTCTTAGAGGCAACTTACTTGCTGAATTATTCGTTCTATCTTGAGTTTTCACTCATACAGTTGTGTTGGTCTTGTTGATCTCGTCGGTCAACACCAATACGTGCGGTGTGCTTGCTCTACACACCACACCTATTGGGTCCGTTTGTTGACCTCACTTTTGGTTGAGGTCTAGTCTCTCTTTAGAATAGCCTAGGGTCTAGCCATAGGACTCTCCTGGTGACTTTCTTAGAGGACTAGTCATGGAACCTTCCCCATAGAAATTCAAAACTATTCTTGCTTCACTAGGGGGTTTTCATATGCTTAAGGCCTAACCTCCACCTTTTGGTAGGAAAAAAGCAAGCATAAGGAATCCTAGGGGAAGTCTCCTATAGGTGGTCAGACCTTAGGATATGCCCTGAGGGAGGTCTGGAGATCACCACTCATACACTTTACATTCACAACATACACATCCTAATTTCAACCCTGAACTCTTTGGAAACTCATGTGGATAGCCTAGCCCTAAGTCTATGACTAAGTGGTAGGGACCAACACATAGAGGACCAAATGAGGGTGACCCTTCATCTATAACTCAATTTAAAGCATTAGATCATGCTCACTTTGAAGCCATCTTCAAATCCCCAAAGTTTCAATTTCTGGCCCCCAGCCTCCCAAAATGACCTAAATTACCCAAAATTCCCCAAATTCACCAAAATCTCACAAAAATCATTACAAGATAATCCCTACCACTCCAATTGACCATTCATGACCACAAATTCCAAAATTTCCAAAAATACCCCCCAATACCCTCAAAATACCCAAAATACCCTTTTTGCCCAAAAATCAAAAAAATTCCAAAAAAATCTCAAAAAATTCCAAAAAATCCTAAAAGTCCCCAATTTCATTTTGTTAAACTACACCATGGGCCAATTTTGCCAAATTAATACACTTTCAATCCAAAATCCCAGCTTGGCCCATTTAACCTAAAAGTGCCTAAACCAAACCTAATTTTGACCCAATTGACCCCAATTTTGATCAAATTAAATTCCAAACCAAAACTAAACATCCCTAATATCAATCTAGACCAAATTAAAGTCCAATGTGACCCACATTCAAATCCAATTCCACTTGAAATCCAATATCCCTAATTTTGCCTGAATAACCCAAAATTCCTAAAGTGACCCAATGTCAATCAATTCCTCCCAAATTTCAATTCCAAGCTCTTTATAACACCTCCTTAAACTGAATTAGATCATCAATGGCCCATAATTTGAGCTCAGATCTTACCCAAAATCCATTTTGGACGAAAACCTCCCCATTTTGACCCAAGCTGGACACATGTTTTAAATCCACCAAATTGACCCCCTAAACCTTGTCAAAAGAATTTTATGTCTTCATGAATGTTCTTCTAGACAACCATATCTACATTATTTCTGAAGACCTCGAAACACCATTCCTACTCAAACCCAAGCTAATTAGACCCGAACCCAACATGGTCCAAAATAATCAAAAATCCAATCCATGCCAAATTTGAAACTCCAAATGAACTCAAAACTAGTTTGTGTCTTCATGAAAAATCTTCATTACAATCCTATGAATAACATTGATCAAGACACCTAAACCTCATTCTAACTCAAACTCAAGTTAAGTTAGCCCAAACCCAAAGGAGCCTAATTGAATTAATAATCCGAATTAAACCAAATTAAATCAAAATTAATTAAATTAAATCTCATGAAACTCATAAAATAATAATAAATATATTAAATAAATAAAATAAAAAATAAAATAAAAATAAAAATATCTCCATATCATCCCCTCACCCCTCCCTCACCTCTCCCATGCTTCTCCCTCACCCTACATGCCACTTCACCCCTCTCCCATCATTTCCATCACTTCTCCCCTCACCTCCTCACCTCCACCTCATCTCATCCCACTCCCTCCTTAATCTTCCTAGCCGTGAGCCTCCTCCATAAATCCCCCCATAATCCCACTTCATACCCCCTTACACCCACTCTTACACACTCACTTACACATACTCTCACACTTAGCCATTCCATCCCCCAAAATTTCCTCCTAGCCGTGAGCCTCTCCTCTTCCTCCTCTCCATCTTCCAAGCTAAGGTAATCTATTCCCCCTACTCTTTATTTTGTGAAATACTTAAGCTTATTTTATATATATATATATATATATATATATATATATATATATATATATATATATATATATATATATATATATATATATATATATATATATTTCTTTCCCATCTTCATGCTTAGCTCTAAAATTTTCTTTCTCTTTTCATGCAAACTTTATGAATTTTCTTTTACATGTTTAATCCATTTCTACGTGTAGTCTTAAGATTTCTCTCTTTCATGCAAATGTTTCCATGCCTAGCCTTATGGATTTCCTTCATGTAAGCTATTTAAAATAATAAAAAAAAAAATCATGTGTAAATTATTTCCTTTTTCAAATCTTCAAGTTATTTAAACTTTCCCATGCTTAGTCTTTAGGATTCTTTTTTTTCTCTTTCTTGTATGCAAAATCATGTAGCCATTTCATGCTTAGCCTTAGGGATTTCCTTCATGCAAACTATTTAGCTTTTCTTAAATCTTTCCATGTTTTAGTTTTATGATTTTTTTATGCAAATTATTTAATTAGCTTACTAATTTCAAATATTTACAAATCCTATTTCTACTAACATAAAAAGATAAGATTTAAAGTTTAAAAGAACATAAAGGAAATGAAAACAAAAAAAGAGAAATGAACATAACATAAAGAAAATAAAAAGAAAAAGAAAAAAAGAAAAATAACATAAAAAAAATAAAGAATGAAAGAAGAAGAGAAATAAAAATAAAATGAGGTAAGAGGGAATGGAATAAATTTTTAATAATGTATGAATAACTTAACTATACATATATGTAAAAATTTAAATATTATATGTGTTAAATAATATTATAAATAAATTATATACACTAAATACATAATGTTTATAATAAACTAAAAAAATAATAAATAACTACACTATATTTTAAAATTAAATAAATACTACTAAAATATGAATAACTAAAGGAATAATAACATATATATGTAAAATAATAATAACAATATGTGAGTAATAAAAATAATGTGATAAGAATAAAATAAATAATTATAAACTTAAAAAAAGATAATGAAAATATAAGAAAGAGATAATAATAACTAAAAATAATTGTAAATATAAATAAATAACAAAAAAAATAAGTAAATAAAAATGTCATTCTTTTTAAAATAATATAAATGTAACTATATGAAAAAAAAAATAATTCTAATGGCTTTAAATAAAGGATAATAATTTAAAATAAAGAAAAGGATAATTTAGGAAAGAGAAAAAAAATTGAAAAGCTTTATAAATAGATAAATAAATAATAAAAATAGGTAAATAAAAGCATCAATCCTTTTAAAATAATCTAAATGTAAATATACATGTAAATAATAATTTTAAGAAATAATAAATTAATATAAATGATAATAACTTTAAAATAAAGAAAAGAATAATTTAAGAGAGAGAAAATGAAAAGTCTTATAAATTAATAATAAAAATGATAATAATAATTAATGTAAATTAATAACATAAATTAATAATAATAAATCAATAACATTTAAGTAATAAAAATATACATATAATTAATTAAAAATGAAATATCTTATAAGGGATAATAAAAATAAATAATACATATATATATATATAATAATATAAATGAATAATGAATTAAATTAAAATTAAATAATTAAAATCAAATAATAATTAAATTAAATAAATTAAATTAAATAATAATTAAATTAAATAAATTACATTTAATAATAATTAATTAAGTAAATCAAAAACAAATCAATAAATATTAGTTTAAATTAAAATAAATTAAATTAAAATAAATAAATAAATTAAAATAAATAAATGAAAATTATATTAAATTAAAAGATAATGTAAATAAATAAGTAATTTAAATTAAAATAAATTAATTAAATTAAATAAATAAATTAAATTAAACTAAATAAATGAAAATTAAATATAAAATTAAACTAAATGATAATAAGTAATGAATTAAATAAAATTAATTAGATAAATTAAATGAATTAAATTAAATTAAATAATAATGTAAATAAATAAATAAGTTAAATTGAATTAATTAAATAAATTAAATTAAATTAAATTAATTAAATGAAAACCAAATATAAAATTAATTTAAATGATAATGCAAATAAATAATAAGTTAAATTAAACTAAATAAATTAAATAAATTAAATTAAATTAAATTAAATAGTGATCTAAATAAATATTAATTTAAATAAAATAAAATAAAATAAAACAAATTAAATTAAATTAAACAATAATACTTTACATTAAATTAAATAAATGAATTAAATTAAATTAATAATAATTGTAAATAATAATAAATTAAATTAAATTAAATAACAAAATAAAACAAAATAAAACAAAACCAAAGATAATAATCTAAATAAACAAATACTAAGTTAAAGTAAAAGGAAATAAATAAATTAAATAAATAACAATTAATTAAATAAAACAAGTAAATAACAATCAATTAATTAAATAAACTTAACAACAATTAATTAAATAAATAAGTCACATTGAATTAAATAATAAATTAAATAAATGATAAAGGTAACAATAATTTTAATTATAAATAAAAGATTATAATTCTAAAAAAATAAAAATAACAATATAATAATAATATAACACATAAATAAATAACAATAATAACACAAGACAAAAACAAAATAAAACAAAACAATAACATACATAATGTAATATGATAACAACATACAAAAATAATTCAAAAATAATGATAACACACACATAACACAACACATCAATAACACACATATAAAACAATAATAACATAACAAAATAAACAATAATAATAAATAACAATAACAACATACATAACATAACACATAACAATACAAACAATAATAACATAACATAATACAATAATAACACATAAATAACAATCATATACAATCATAATTACACACATCAACAATCATACACATTACACACATATAAACACATACAATCATAACACAATAACAATCCCAACATAATAACAAGCACAACATACAACAATACAATACCGACACGATAACAATCAAACCTAGGATAGGCCTCCTGAGGCATGGTTCATTTCTTCCTTTGTATAAACCCCTAGGAAATCACAACTTGGTGTAGAAAACATGATAAGAATACCCTTATGCTTAGTGAATGCATGGAGTAACCCAAATTTTACCCGATGTCAACATAGCCTTCCCAATTCACATTCCAAACCCAAAACCCATAGTTCCAAAACCAAAATCAAATCAAACATAAACCAAAATCAAACCCAAACCAAAACCAAAACCAAATCTAAACACAAATTCAAACAAATCTTCACAGCCCTCCCATAAGTCCAAATCAAACTACCAATTGCCACCAATCCAAATTCAAACCACACCTAAACCCATCTGCCCCAATATACCTCTAACACCTGTGTTCATTAAGCATAAGGGTATAGATAGGGTGAGTCGTTAAGCAACGTAATAAGTCTAAATGAGCCCGAGACTTTTCATCAGAATATGAGAGAGAAGCATCGACCTGCATCCTTCTTTGACTGTTTGGATACCTCTGAGGTCTATTAAACTTAATATGTCTGCTTAACAAAACCATCCTCAATTAAATAAAGTTTATTGAAACACAACATAGGAATTCACATAGACATCATAGAACTTGGTAGACAACCAGGATCTTGACATAGCACATCATAGGATTGAGTAGCTACCGCTTGTTAGTCCTACTTCTTCCTGTTTTCTGGCATGCTTTAATTTCTGCAAAAATTATAGATACATATATGCAATGCAATACTAAAGTTTCAGCTCGGAATGACGAGAAGACCCTACCAGGTACATGTTTATTTTGATAAAATTTAATTACCTGCACTGCGCTTTACTCTTCCTGCATGTTAAGTACAACTGTTGCATGAAAACTAAAACCTTTATGATAGCCACAAAACTGAAACCCAAAACTAAATTAAAAGTCACAGCAAGATAAAATTCACCACCACAACATTTCAAAATATAAGACAACTCAAAATTTAATCACAAACCCACCTCATTAGAGAGGTAACAAAAGGAGGATTTCAGAACCTCTCTGTTTAGGGGTGGCTAAATAGATGGTTCCAAAATCCAAGGAATGTTGATCATACCTGTTCAAGATAGAAATGAACAAGATATGTCAACGGAAGTATGGTAGTTTGATCCACTAGGGGCATGGATTTACTACCGATTTATGAAAGCAAAACCATATGATCAAAATGGAGAGAGGAACTAGTGCCCAGCGGAGTCGCCAGACTCATGCCATTCTTAAAGTTCAGAACCAACCGCCCGTTCGACATTTCCTTGCGAAACAAAGAGGAATAAACATAATATAAAGGAAACCTAAAAATATGCCGACAGGCTTCTAGAGACTCCGCTGGGGACTAATTCCTCTCTGCATATTGATTAGATGGTTTTGCTTTCATAATTCGGTAGTAAATCCATGCCCCTAGTGGATCCAACTACCATTCTTTCGTTGACATATCTTTTTCATTTCTGTCTTGAACAAGTGTGATCAACTCTTCTCGGATTTTGGAGCCACTGTTTAGACACCCCTAAACAGAGAGGTTCCGAAATCCTCCTTTTGTTACCTCTCTAAAGAGGTGGGGTCGGACCCCCCAATAGGTGTGTTGGTCGATTAATTCCACTTGGGCAATGTGCGTTGTGAAAAGGGATCCTCAGCAGGGTCCTTTGCTTCACCTTCTTCTTCTGCCTCTTAGATTTAACTTTCTACCTTCGGTAAGTTAATCCACCTTTAAAATTTTAAATATCATTTAAAACAAACACATGAAAATCTAAAATAAAATAAAAGAAAAAGAAGTACAAAATATGATAAGAGAAAATAATAATATATTAAATGAAATAAAAAATTTTACCCAGTTCACAGAACGATCTTTTTCATAGTGTTCATACTATGATGACAAGGTCTTTGGTCCTTCCTAAATTTTGGAACGATTCTTTTGACAGTCGAAATGTCAACCCCTTCGCTGACTTTCTCCTGCGACCTGCCCTCTTCCCGTGAGGCTCGTCTTGCAGCACCGTTTATTCAGTTTGGAGCCGGTTTCAGTGAGTTTGAAGTCGTGCTTGGAAAAGCCTCGTTCATGGTCTTGAAAATTACCGCCCCCGAAGTATAAGAACCATCTGCCGAGTTCGACCTGAACTCCCATGAAGACTTCCCTTCTGCTAAGAAGATAAAGATGACTATTGTCTCCGTTAGACCAGTTGACTCCGTGACAAGGAGAGTCGTCACCCCTACTACTTCCGGCTTTGTTGTTACAATACCTACTTCCCCGTCTGCCAAAGGGAAAGAATTTCTGCTCAAGGAGGAATCTGACAAAGCATTCACTGCTCTGTCGTCTGTCTTTGAGATTGGTTCCAGTTCCAGGGTTCCCCCGCTGACAAAATCCCAAAAGAGGAACCGCAACCGGAAGCTTCGTAAAGCAGCCAATGCACAAGCTGCAAGTTTGCCAGTGATTGATGAGATTCCTCAGCAGGAGGAACTCGGTTTACCAAATACCTCTCCTCTCCTCCGAGGTAGTAGGTTCCACCCGTTAGCTGGTACTACTAGAAACTACTCAGCAAGGCCAGCAACTTACAAGAAGAAATTAAGCACACGGAGCCTACAGAAAAGATAGAGAAAACAAAACTAGCAAAGGCTTATGAGAAGAGATCTGGCTTAGTGGCCGCGGTCGATAAAGGAAAGCAACCGATGATGATTCAGACCGAGGAGTCGCCTCAGCAGTATAGTCAACCTCAGCAGTATGGACAGTCTCGTCCACCGCAGAATGATCAGTCCGGTCAGCAGCAGCAGAGACTGTACAGGACAGACGGGAGACCAGTTCCTACAATATCAGAATGACTACGCAAAAACTATTCTTTCAAAGATGATGCTATAGCAAAGATGTTCATGAATTTGCTGAAGAAGCCCGAGTTCAAGTTACCCGAGCCGAAGAAACCAGAAGAGGTGAATAAGAAAGATCAGCCCAACTTCTGTCCCTATCACCGGATGCTTGGACATGTAATTGAGAACTGCTTCGTCTTCAAGGATTGGCTTGAGCGGAATTACAAAGAAGGAAATATAACGATACCGAAGGAATAATTGAAGGAGCCTGAAAAAGGTTCTATAAATGTAATTTCAGCTGAGCCAATCTCTCCGCTTGACCCATATTCTGGTAAGGGTGGATGGAGTGCAGTTTGGAATGAACTCAAAAAGGTCCTAGATCAGATTCAGTCTGCTCCAAAGAAAGCCGCTGTCCGCAGTCCACTGTCAACACAGTCCAAGATGAAAGCTTCGCCGAGGAAGCCACCGCGACGAGAATGGAGGAAGAAAGAGATCGTGAATGAGATTAAAGATGATAGCGCGGAGGATATGATAAGGGCTGCTCCCGTTAGACGGGTTATCTCAAATTCAGGGGTGAAATTCCTCGAACCTCTGACTTTGTATCATTATCTTTGTACCCCTTCAGTGTCTCGTAATAATGATATAAATGATGTTGGCTACGTTCTTACTGTCTCTAGTGATGACGTAACTAATCACAACCTATCTAACCCCGATTTCGATTCCCAAAATGATCCTCAAATCATATTAACTTCCAGCAAAGATAAAGAAGACATCGATAACACCGGCTACGATAGTACAAGAAGTGAGGAGCCAGTCCTCGAGTGCAAAGGAGTTCCACTTGACATCAGTTTGGACTTCTCAGATACAGAAGTACCTCTGAGTCCAGAAGAAGAAGAAATAACAGAAGTGCATTTAAGGAGTGGTAAGGTGCTACCTCCGAGAATAACTCCAGTCGACAAAGGAAAACAGATAGTCACACAAGAAGAAATACCTTCAGCTACTGAAGAGATACAAGTTCGAAATGAAGTTGAAAACCCAAATAAAGTGGATTACAACGTGCTAGCTCATCTCAGGAAGTTGCCGGCCAAACTAAGTATCTACGATGCTATAATCTTGTCAAAGGAGATGAGAGAAAGTTTGATCAAGGCTTTACTTGATTCCGACATTTGCTTAGCGCAATTGGCTAGCACATCCTCAGATGGAGTTTGCACCATAAAGGAACAGCCTGGCATAACTTTCACCGACGAAGATTTGCTACTCGGTACAGCCGATCACAATCGTCTACTCTACATTTCTGTCATCATCGGCAGATTCGTGCTTTCCAGAGTCTTAGTAGATCCTGGAGCGTCACTCAATATAATGAGTCTACGAACGTTAGCTTACTTGGACATCGACGCACGAGAGCTTTCAATGGATAAAATGATGTTAAGAGGTTTCAATCAGAAGGGAGAGAGAGCCCTCGGATCTATAACGCTACAAATGAAAGTCATAAATCTAGTAACAACTGCAAAATTCAATGTCATCGATGCAGATACTTCGTTCAATACCCTGCTTGGTAGACCGTGGCTCCATGAGTACAATATGGTCCCGTCGTCGCTTCACCAGTGCATCAAATACTACAAAGATGGACAAGAACATTGCATTAAAGGGGATCTACAACCGTTTTCAATACATGAAGTAGGCATCCATGAAGACGCCGCTTACTATGCTCCTCCGAAGAAAACAGTATTTTGAAGAGACATTGTAATAAGCAAATTTGAAGAATCAAAGGAACTACAAGGACAAGACCGTATGGCTCAAGTTCAACAATCTTATACCGCTCCTTCTCAACTATTTGGTAAAAATTCTCTTAGCCCACGCATCCGAGGTTGAGGCTGGGGACTTGGTCGAGAGGGAATTTCCCAAATTGTTGAACAGACGATGCCAACAATCAACATTGACATGGAAGAAAGCTCTGAAGAAGATAAAGAAACAATGATGATAAGTCAGAAGAAGCCTCAGTTTGAGATCTTTCTAGACGATGAAGCAAAGGATGAATATGAATCGATGTACGATCGGATAAACCACAATGTTCATTCCATGACCCTTACTACGATCCATTCTGAAAAGGTAGAGAGTATAGAGGTCAAGGAAGTTCATAACGATGGTTTTAAACCGATCAAGTTTTACAAAGCTTCCCCTTCCACTTCTGAACCTTGTGTAATTCTTGAAGAAAATGACTCAAATGAATTAATGGAATTACCTTTTGGCTACTTTTCGCAGTGTGTACAAAAGTTAATTCAACAAGGATATGTGTCAAATAAAATGCTAAAAGATAAGTTACAATCGTTTGAAAAATTATGGAATGTAAAAGGAAAGAAACTCAATTCGAAAGAAGGTCTTGGGTTTGGTACACTCGGACACGTTGATGACTCGGAATTTTGCATGTTGTTACTAGTCAATCAAAAGAAGATTGCGTGGACATTCAAGATGAATATGAAAAACATCCAATAGGCGATGCTCTGCCAGAATTCGAAGAAGAAATCAAATCAACGGTCGATGAATTAAGAGAAATCAATCTTGAGACTGAGGAGCAGCCTCGACCGACTTTCATAAGTTCGTTACTCAACAAAGAAGAGGTTGCAGACTTGGTCAAGTTACTATCAGAATTCAAAGATTGTTTCGCTTGGAGCTATGACGAAATGCCAGGACTATCTCCGACAGTTGCAATTCACCACCTCGGAGTGGATAAGAATGTGACGCCAGTAAAGCAAGCTCCCAGAAGGATGCGCCTTGAGATAGAACAACAAGTTACAGCAGAAATCAAGAAATTAATAGACGCTAATTTTGTCCGAGAAGAACAGTATCCGACGTGGCTAGCTAATGTTATGCCAGTGAAAAAGAAAAATGGACAAATTCGAGTGTGTGTCGACTTTAGGGACTTAAACAAAGCATGTCCAAAGGATGAATTCTCGTTACCGATACCGGAACTAGTGGTGGACATCGCGTCGACACATGAAACTTTCTCCTTTATGGATGGGTCTTCAGGGTACAATCAGATCAAGATGGCACTAGAAGACGCAGCGCTCACAGCTTTTAGAACTCCGATCGGGATTTACTGCTACACCGTGATGCCATTTGGACTGAAGAACACAGGAGCTACATACCAAAGAGCAATGACAAGGATCTTCGATGACCTCATTCACAACCAAGTGGAATGCTATGTGGATGATTTGGTCGTCAAGAGCAAGATAAGAGGAAACCACCTATATGATTAGAGGATCGTATTTAAACGATTACGACAATATAATCTGAAGATGAATCCCTTGAAGTGCGCTTTCGGCGTTACCTCTGGGAAATTTCTAGGATTCGTTGTCCGTCATCGGGGAATCGAAATTGACCCAGGAAGATTAAAGCTATCTTAGAAATGCCTCCCCCTAAAACCTTGAAATAACTACGTTCATTTCAAGGAAAAGTGGCATATCTGAGGCATTTTATATCTAATCTGTTGGGTAGGTGTCAGCCTTTCTCGGCATTAATTAAAAAGGATGCCAAATTTATTTGGGAAGAAAAGGGCCAGCACACTTTCAAGGATATTAAACGATATCTAACGACACCTTCTGTTTTAGCAGCCCCTATCCCAGGTAGACAGTTGATACTTTATACCGCGGCATTAGATGAGTCCCTCGGAGCTCTACTTGCTCAAGTCAATGATGAGGGTAAAGAAAACACACTCTACTACTTGAGTCGACGTCTAATACATGCGGAGGTAAAGTATCCTCCTATTGAGAAACATTGTCTGGCTCTAGTTTTCGCCACTCAAAAGCTTAGACATTACATGTTGTCTCATAAGGTCAACCTGATTTCGAAGGTTAATCCATTGCAATATTTAATGACTCGACCAACACTTTCCGGACTCTTAGCAAGGTGGTCAATGATATTATTGCAATTCGATATAACCTTGTGCCCCTTCGCGCTATCAAAGGGCAGATTCTTGCAGATTTTCTCGCAGCGCACCCACTGCCAGCTGGGTCCCCGCTCAATGATGAGTTACCAGATGAGCAGATACTACAGATAGAAGATCCCAATGCTCGACGTTGGAAAATGTACTTTGATGGAGCATCATCAGCTCGAAAAGACAAAAGATCAGGAACAGTCATACCAGGCAAAGCAGGAATTGGTTTAATCTTTGTGACACCAGATCAGGCCATGCTGAGATTTTCTTACCACTTGATGGAGCCGTGTACCAACAATGAAGCAGAGTATGAAGCCCTAATCACCGGTTTAGAATTAGCAATACTAATGGATATAACTGACATTGGCATTTATCACGACTCACAGCTCGTCATCCAGCAAGTGGCAGGACACTACAAAATTCTAATGCCGAGATTAGAAGAATACCACCGATATACGATGAAGTTACTCGAGCAAATTCTAAATGTGATATTCTATAGGATTCCTCGAGCAGACAATGCCCATGCGGACGCTTTAGCAAAACTCGCTAAGGAATTGGCTTGTCCACCCGAAGATTCTATAAATATTACAGTACAAGGACGTCAAGTGTTGTCTCAGATTGACCTTTACAGTCTGCATGAAATTGAAAAAGAAAAGACAGTTGCTTCAGTGGCAGAAGATACAGAAGATTGGCGTCAGCCACTAATGGAATATTTACAAACCAGAAAGTTACCAGAAGCTAAGTCAGTAGCACACCAGATTCAAAGAAGTACATGCTGGATTGTGTGGTGCACACCAGTCAGGACCAAAAATGAAGATGAAAATCAAAAGACTCGGATACTACTGGCCAGCAATGATAACAGATTGCATGGACGTAGCTAAAAAATGCCATCAGTGTCAGGTGCATGGAGTGGTCTTGCACTAGCCTCCGAATGTTCTACACCCAACGATTGCCTCGTGGCCATTCGATTGCTAGGGCACGGACATGGTGGGTCCGATAGACTCTCCTTCCTCAAAAGGACACAGGTTTATACTCGCCGCTACAGACTACTTTTCCAAGTGGGCAGAAGCAGTTCCACTACGGGAAGGCACAGCGCAACATGTTTTACAGTTCTTCAAGAATCAAATCGTCTACCATTTCGGTGTACCACTCAGAATCATCTCCGACAACGAGTCTGCTTTCAAGAGCACAAAAATTAACAACTTCGTCAGAAGACACAGGATAGATTAGAGATACTCGACGATCTATTACCCTAATGCAAATGGCTTAGCAGAAGCCTTCAATAAAACGCTGGTTCAGATTCTGAAAAAGACGCTCGACGACAATAAGAGAGGGTGGCATGATAAGCTACTGGAAGCTTTATGGGCCTACAGGACGATAGTCAGGACGCCGACACAGTCTACGCCTTACGCTCTTGTGTACGGGTCCGAGGCAGTTCTTCCGCTAGAAGTTTTGCTACCATCGCTCCTGGTTGCTGTTACCAATCAAATTACAACAGAAGAAAATGCCAAGTTACGACTTGCAGAGTTGGAAAGCCTTGAAGGAAAAAGATTGCTCGCACAGCAGAACTTGGAACTCTACCAAGCGAAGATGATTCAAGCCAATGATAAATTGGTCCGCCCGAGGTCGTTCAAAGTTGGTGACCTCGTGCTCGTTCTTAGAAGGCCTATTCTTGCACACCGCAAAATAGGTGGAAAATTTGAACCGACCTGGGAAGGACCGTTCGTGGTGGAGAAGGTCTACACAGGAGGATCATACCAGTTGGTGGATTCTCAAGGGGATAGACCCATGTTGCCCATCAATGGACGATATTTAAAGAAATATTACGCGACATAAAAAGACTAAAAAAAATGATAATCGTTCCAATATAGTTGTAGGGCTAGTGTCTGTGACTGGGTCCAAAATTTTGTAAAAAAAAAGGGAAACTTCATAAAATAAAAGAAACCTTCCCACAAAATGAAGACATGTTTGCCAAATTCTAAATCTAAATTTTATAAAACATATTAAATAAAATAATGGCCTCAAGTCAATTGCTAAATTTTTTTTTAAATAAATGATAATTTGCTTTTGTTTGTGCACAACACCACTCGCTGACATTTCCCCTTGTTTACTTGTGAAGGAAGTGTCGAGTTTCGAGTCGGTGTTTGCTCTTTGGCACGGATTCGACCTCGCATCTAGAAATATATACTGAAGCAAACACAGAAAATGAGGCCAATCAAGAAATTCAACTGCATGGAAGTAGGACAAACCTCAGGGCATGGGGGCACCGGAGGTTTTGTTGACTCACACCCCCTCACTGTGCGACGTACTCAGATCCCATCCATGGTCACCACCCCACAAGGTGATCTGGTTGCCGCTTCAGCCGACAGAATTCCAGACGCTCCGTCAGCGAATACAAGCAGAAGAACCAGAAATCTCCGTAAGCGCCGCTTCCTAGAAAGGATGGAGAGACGACAGGCTCGGGAGGCAGCCGCCGGACTTGCACTAGTGCCTGGACAGATCTACCGACCCGACATGAAAGAGACAGATGACAGTCCACCAAGGACCGATACAGAACCAGAGCCAAATCTTCCTGAGGGACCCGCGCCGATAGACATTGTTGACCTCATTTTTTTATGAGGTCTTCTCTTCTTCTTTTAGTGCTTAGGATCTAGCCTTAGGCTTTTCCTTTGACTATCTTAGAGGATTAGAATCGAGACCCACCTTTTAGAAATTCAAACCACTTCTAAACTCCCCGCAAACTCCACAAACTTGACTGTAGACCCCTAATCACCTAGAGGGTTGAAATCAAATGTGGAAGTTTAAAGGATGAGTTCCTATAGGACTCTTTGGCCTTAGGACTGCCCTGGGTGGCCTGGTCTGGTGAAGGGTTGACTTGCACACACACTACACCTACAAACTACACTTTCACACACTTCCTAAAAACACACCCATACCCGACTTGACCTCCTGACTCATGTAGGTGATTCACATGGATGGTCCTTAACCCCTAAGCCCTTGCTAAGAGGGTTAGGAACAACATAGTGAATGCCTCAAATGAGTCCCTTCATGGCTCATGTGGGCTTGATATGGCTTCATGGCTCAACAAAAATGATTTCATTCCACTTACATCCACCCAATCTTCAATTTTCCAAATTTTCAATTTTTGACCCCCGGGACCCTACACCCGCTAACCTACCCAAAGCCCTAAATAGCCCAAATTTCTCAAAAATTTCCAAATCACCCAAAATTCTCCAAAATCATTCCCAAACATTTCAACATCACTCAAATTGATCATCCATACCCAAAAATATCAAAAATTCCAAAAATACCTCCCAATACCCTCCAAATACCCAAAATACCCCTCCTAGCCAAAAAATCCAAAAATTCAGAAAATTCCCAGAAAATTCCAGAAAATCCCAAATGTTCCCAATTTCATTTTGTTCAACTACACCATGGGCCAATTTTGTCAATTTACCCCACTTTTATCAAAACCCCCAATTTGACCCATTTTAACCCTAAGTGAACCCAATGTCAAAACCTAACCTACCCAATTGACCCAAATTCTGGTCCAATTCAATTCTAAACTTCAATTCAACATCCCCAACACCAATCTAGACCAAATCCAAGCCCAATTTGATTGAAATTTGGATCCAATTTCACTTTTGGCCTTAAAGCCCAATTTGGACCCATGACCCAAACTTAGCCCAAACTCACCCAATTCAACTCCAATTAACCCCAAATATTTTCTAAACCTTCCTTAACATCCCCATAAACAAAACACTAACATGATTTGCCCAAGATTTTGATCCAAACCCCACTCAAATTCAACTCAAAGCTAAAAGGCCCATTTTTGACCTAAACCCAAACCTAGCCCAAATGAGCCCAAATCCCAAAATCAAAACCTAACCAAAGCCAAAACCTCTTTGAAACACTCCCATAAATATTTCCCAACATTAATTTTACATCAATTTCAACTCTAGCCCAACATTGGCCCAAGTTAGCCCAATTTGACCTACATAGGCCCACTTACCAATTAAACCCAAATTCAAACCAATTAAAGTCCAAATCACACCAAATTGACTCCAAACCACTCATGACACATCCCTAAACCAAACTCAACAATTATTTGGCCCAACCTCTTTACAAAATTTCTATCCATAAATTCATTTTCAAACCTAAAAGCCCACTTCCCTAAACCTTCCTAAAAGCCCATTTCCACCAAATACAAAAGCCCAAATTTGGCCCTAAAGCCCACATGACATTTCCATTTGCCATCCATTTAATCAAAGCCATTCCCTAAGTTATAATTCCATCATCAAACAATTCCAAATCAAGCCCCATACAAATTCACATCAAAATATCAAAATTTTTCTTAAATCCATTTACATGAAATCGACTCGACTTTTCCCAAGCCAAAGGTGAGCCATGAAGCCATGCATGAGCCACATGGAAGCCATGAGAGCCTCTTTACATGTCACCATACCATATTGGGTAGGAAGGAGGGCCCCTTTCCTTAATCCCTAAAGCTCATTAGCCTTAATCATGATTCACCTAAACCTAAATTTAATCCAAATATTTTTGGATGGAGACTTCTCCATGCCAAACCAGCTGATCCCTTTGATCCCCCACAGCACCCAAAGCCACCTTGAAGGGTGCACCAAGCCCAAATGGGTGAGTTGACCCATTTAGACCCAAAAACTAGCCATGCCCCATTCTACTTTGGATCAAAGCCTTTACACTTGGCATTTGCCAATTGCTTGCACAAACACCCGCCCCGACCCACCCGACCCCGAGGGTGACCCTTGCCTGCCGGCCAGCCACCCCGATCGCCGGAAAACTCCATGGCCGAGAGGTCCAAGTCAATCCAAGCTTGGAATTCTCACTCGCCGAGCCGCCCCATGCCCGCGTGGCCATTGCAACTGCTCTTCACTTGCCATGAGCACCGATCCCAGCCCTCAACTCCCCCGGGAGGCCCTCCACCTCGCCTATTTAAACTCCCCACCTCTCGGCCATGAGGAGGTGCTGAAACAAACCTTAAGGAAACTCGCCAAAATTGTTCCGTACTACTCCCCATACACGAAAGCACTTGATCCCCACCGAAATCCCCCTGCCATTTCTTCTCTCGCGAGCTCAATTTCAGAGTTGAAATCCAAGCCCAAAACCAGGACACTTCTCCACAGTGGATCAATCCTCAAATTGATTGGTCCTACACCTTCACCAGACCAAGAGAAGGTGTCCACCAGCAAAAGCCCCATCTCCGTGCCACCCAGTTGTTCCAGACTCCAAAGGTTGTGATCAGCCTTGGTGGAAATCACACCTAGGCAATTCACCACATCCCCAGGCTTCATCCCTAGCCTCCTGCAGCTCCAACGAACGTGCCGAGCATCTCTGATCGAGGCTTCACCTCTCAGAGCTAAGGTATGGATCAATTCTTCATCCCGAGCTTCTAAACATTCTCCATTTCAAATGAGTCAATTTCAATAAACATTAGCCGTATAGATGTGTTCGTCTCTTCAAGACGAATCCATAAAGTATAAGAACATGAAAATCCATTGAGTATCGAGTGAGATATTAGGGATTTAGTGTGGACGGCTCTCGGGTGAGGACACTTGGGGACGATGAACGGATGCCGTCCATTTAATACACGCGCGGACGGACGGCCAGGATCGCGTCGGATCAGAAGACGGAGCGATACAGCGGGTCCCGGGAGCGCTGACGCGGATGGCGGCGTCGAATGGGATCGCGACGCGTGTGCCTTCGGAGATGTTAAGGATGACGCGGCGCCGCGTGGATAAGTAGAAAATTAGGGGTATTTTCTATTTATTTAATTCCTTAAACTTCAAAAATTCATAACTTTGTGTAGGAAAATCATAAAAATAAAATAAAAATACCCTCTCGCTCGGTGAACAGAGGAGAATAATGTGGAAAAGAAATCATTTAATTTCATCAAGTATTTTATTTTTTATAATTTATTTACTCTCTGCATACATTTAATTCTCCATGCATGTATACAATTTACCATGGCATGAGACCATAGGGCTTTTGAAGCCTCTGAATTTGGGAACATTCCCTGAATTTTCCAAAGTCAGAGGCCATCCCTATGATGAGTTATTGATTTTTCAAATTCATGTCACTGTTTTGAGTATTTTAATTCCAATAAATAGCATGTTGGGAAATAAATTCTAGGAAAATTTGGTGATGTTCCTTATGACCAGAGAACCCTATGAAAAATAGGTTTTGAGTTAGTTCATTTTAGACAACCCTAATCGGCTTAAACACTCAAAATAGGTCTCTAATTAATTAGAGTTAACCATAGATCAAATTGACTTGAAATCAATTCTCCACTGACCTTTAGGATCAGAGGAACCCACCATAAAAGTTTGAAGTCAATTGGACTTGGTTAGCCCTATTAATTGGGTTGATTAAGCCATTTAGTCATTTTAAACTTTAAAAATTCATAACTTTCAAAATACCTTTCAAAAATTCACCAAATTGGTTTTAGAGCCTCTCTGATATCAAGGGAATTTAAGAAAATTAAAATTTCAATTTTCTAAAAAAGTTGATTTTTAATATTATTTTAATATTTTTAATAATTAAAAAATAATAAAAATCACAAAAATAATAAAATTCACCAAGATGTCACATTTTGAATTTTAATCACTTAAGAATAAACCCCATATTTTTCTTAGGCCTATTTGGTGAGATATTAATTTTTAAAGTTCTAGGGTAATTTTAAAATTAAAAAAATGTATTTTCTAGCATTTTCACTAAAATAATTATAATAAATCATAGAAAAATCAGAAAATTGCAAAATTTGCTTCTCTGGTTTCCTTGATATCAGAGAGATTTTTGAAAAACACAAAATTCATTTTTCAACATTTATTTTATTTTTAAATTAATTAATACTCCAGAACTTAAAATAATTCTAATAAATAAAATATAATTCAAAAAATCACAAAATTTGGTCCAAGTGGTCCTCTGGTCATTAGGAACGTCCCATAATTTTATTAAGGACAGAAACTTTTCCTTGGTCATGTTATTAAATTTTCCTTGGAAATCTCTATTTTCTACCAAAAATAATTATATAAATAAATTAAATACAGAAAAAATCACATTTTCTCCTCTCATGTCTTTATTGACACATAAGTGAAGTCACATAAAAATTTCAAGTTCATTTGAGTTCAATTTAGTGAGTTATGAAATTATTAAGCTTAAAGGGTAAAGTGGTAATTAAATTTCTTTTAATCCTTAATTAAAATTTTAGGTTTAATAAAAAATTAACAAGTAAAATATTTGATCCTAATCTGATTTGGATGATTGAAATTTAATAATTGAAGAGTAGAAACCCATTAAGCAATTTAAAATGATTAAACTTTAATTAAATGATTGATTAAATTTGGAAGAATAATAAAATTGGAATTATTAAAATAGGGATATTATTAGGAAGAGATTTATTCTTTAATTTAAAAATCCCTAAATTAATCATTTCATTAATGTTTAATTCTTAATTAAAATGATAATTCAAATTTAAAACATTGAAAGACTTAATCATTAAACTAAAATTAAATAATTGAACTCTTTAATTAAAATTAAAATGAATTAAATTAAATTAAATTAAATTAAATCAAATTAAATTAAAAATTAAATTAAATCAAATTAATTTAATTTAACATCAAATCAAACTAAATTAAATTAAATTAAATTAAAAGTAAATTAAATTAAATTAAATTAAATTAAATTAAATTAAACTAAATCATATTACATTAAATTAACTTGAGTTAAATTAAATTAAATTAAACCGCATTACATTAAATTAAGTTAAATTAAATTAAACTAAATTAAATATAAAGACATGAAGAATTCAAAAATAAATCTAAGATAACTTGAACACTATTCCAAACTTAAACCATTAATTTGAACTTAAATTTGAATCACAAATCATTAAATATCATTTTGCCCTTAGGAGCTTTTACTATTGTAACTCCTAAACAGAATATTAAATGAAATGTTACTTCACTTATAGGACATTCAAATATCCTAGTTCACTGAGCAGGTTAACAAAACTTGAAAACCTCGGACGATCGATTTATTTACATAATTAAATTCATTTGGACTTAAAACAATCCTAGAAATATTGAAAAAATGTTTAAGATTCTTCTTAAGCACTTCCTCAATATGATAGGATATTTATAAGAACAATTGAACTTAATTGTTCTTTGATGAAGAAAATCGTCTTCAAACTAAAAACACAAGGAACCTAGACGTCATAGGAAATGACTAGCTATAGGATTAGGAACTTGGTAGAAAACCATAACCCTTCCCTTAGCTTTACCTAGGAACTTACTTTAAATGCTTAAATATTCTAACTGTGTTTTAAGTGCAGCTTGGGATGACGGGAAGACCCTCCGGGTACGCTTTTATTTTATTGCGATTTATTTTATTGCAACTTATTTAATCGCATCGCACTTACTTTTCTTGCATGATAAACAACAGTTGCATGAAAACCCACACCTTTAGGACAGAAACATAAACTGAAACCCATAACTAAATTAAAAGACACTACAAGATAAAATTCACCTCCACAACATTTCAAAATATAAAGCAACTCAAAATTTAATCACAAACATAACAACAAAACTACAACTATAACTAAATTAAAACGTCCTGTTGGATGATCGGGAATACCTCGGATGATGTAACCTACGTGTTGCTAACGGGATTTCCCACGGTCTAAATGAAAGTGTGGAACTCATTCAGTTGAGTTTAGCAAATTCATCTGGACTAAGTGAATCCGATAAAAATAATGATGCCGGAAGGATGGAACCGTGGGATCTTAACCGGTGTTGTTATAATCAACTTTAAGATTTGTTTTAATTAAAACACAAAAAAAAAACACTTGGAAATTAAGACTTTCTTTAAACCAAACACTTCTCTCATCTCCTGATTTATGACTTCTAAAACTAAACCTCTGCAACAACAAGAAGCTCGGAGCATGGTGGGCAGCACGGCCATCGTCGTCAGCAAAACTTGAAACTACTTCAGCAAAACTTTCCTAGAATTAAACAACAAAGCCATAGGACTTCGAGGTAGTTTGCCTAGTGCAACATAAATCCTCAACTCTTCGTTAGGCATTTGCATTTAAAATTAAGCCCTAACCGGTCTTAGGATTCCGAGGTTGTCGTCCGATACGACATAAACCCTCATATCTTCCAGGCTATTTGTATGATTCTATCATATAAATATAAGCCCTAATTAACTAAAATTGGCAAGATTAAAACATTAAATGAACATTAGGACTTTCCTAAATCCAAGCCAAACAATAGGATAGTCGGGAGATTACCGAAGTTCGCTTCGAATCCGTAATTTCTCCTACTTTTCTTCCTTTGAATTCCCAAAATAAAATGTTCCAAACTTGATCCATTCCCTATTGAGATTCAAAAAATTCAATTCATTGAAAACTTAAACTTTGAAATTCCTGAGAGCAGAGTTATTGATTATTATCGAGAGTTTTCTTAGGTGATTCCCGTCACTTAAGATGTAATTAACTATAGGGGCTTGCCCTTATAGGGAATTTTAAAGAACCTGTGTAATATAAACCCCGTTTAATGTTTTCATATTAAGCGAGAGGAATTTGTCCGCTTATAAAATTGGTTCGCGGACCAAACGGATGTCACAAATCTTCTAGTTTATTTAACCGAGCCCCACCATCAAGCGAGTGTGTTTATCCTTAGGGATAGATACACGGTTTGTGATGCGGTGCTCGTTTATATAAACTATTTGGGATGTGAGATCGGTTTGATTTCATATCTTAAAATCTTCAAATTTAAAATTATTTTCAAAATCAAATACTACTTTCTAAATTATATCTATATTTAAATTAAATTAAAATTCGCCGACAATTTCTGTAGGCGACTCCCTTTTCAAAATAAAACACTCAACCTAAAAATATGCCGACAACTTCTGGCGACTCCGCTGGGGACAATTCCTCTCTCCATTCTAAACAGACAATTCTGCTTTCAAAAATCGGTAGTGCATCCATGTCCCTTATGGATCAAACTACCCTTCTTTCCGTTGGGATACTATGTTCATTTCTACCTTGAACGAGTATAGCCAACATTCTCTCGGATTTAGGAGCCACTGTTTAGACACCCCTAAACAGAGAGGTTCCGAGATCCTTTTACCTCATTTCTGAGGTGGGGTGGACCCCCAATAGGTGTTAGTTTAGGAGTGATCCTTCGAGTCGAGAAGTCTTGCATAAGACTTTCTTTTCCTTTCCAACTCCGAATCGGATTCATCACCTTCTCTACACCTTTGAACCTTCCGTTCTAAATAAACAAACCTTCTAATGAACGACTCTTTTAATAAATATACATGAACAAGAATGAGTTCGGACTCTTTTCAATTCCTTTCTTTTCGTCCTAAAGAAAAGAAGCATAACTTGGGACTGACAACCGGAATCTACCCCGCGAAATGGAAGCCCCGAAACTCGATTTTCTCTTTTACCAATGGACTGGACCTCGCCGTCTATAAGGATGAGCCGCCCGACAATGGAATCATCCGATTTGGACAAGGATTTGAAAACACGAACGTCAAGATCACCAACGTCTCCCTCTTTGCACCGATGAACAAGGTATCCGAAGCCGAGGAGCCGCCGCTCGAGTTCAACCTTAGGTCGACCCAAGAATTCCCTCCTCTGCAAAGGATCCCGACTAAGAGGAGTACCGATGTCCATAGAAGGACCGTTATCTCTACCCCCACCTGGTCTAGTTGTTTCGCACCTACCCCGACTTTTGCCAAATCAAAGGGGAAAGAAATCCGTAATTATGACGGACTCGTTACCGTGGAGGGTACGGATCTTCTCGTAAGACCTTCGTTTTCGAAATCGGGTCCGGCTTCAAAGATTCCGTCACTAACAAGGACCCAAAGAAGAAACGAAGTAGAAGGATCGCTAGAGAAGCCGCAGCCGCCGAAGTTGCTTTCCTAGAGGAAATTCCGGAACCGCCGAATATACACCGCTGCTCGAATACATACCACTCTTGGGAGGAAGCAGGTTTCATCCCCTCTCCGCCGCAGAAGATGAAGAAAATATTCGCAAGATTGTCGCCACATTACCACGACCCGCATATTACAACGATAGCCGCAAGAAAAGAACTAGAACTACGCCGTTTGCTCGACCGCAAACTTTGGTAGAAAAGTTAGCAAAGAAGGAAAACCGCCTCGTATCGAAATTCTACGAAGGATAGGGCGGGTGCCGCTCAAATCCCGCCTTGGGCCCCGAGTAGAACCCGCCATCATGACGGAAAAGCCAAGTAAAAGAATGAAGGCTAGTCCACCTATTGTCGTCTCGGGATTACAGATTAGGGAGGATACCACCTTCCAAGCATTTGGCCGACTGCACCATCCGGTCCTGGACCTTCCGCCGCCGAAGGATGGTATGGCGTCCCACTACCGGGCGACTGAGATCGAAACAAGTAGCTCGAGAAAGAAAGTCTCGCCAGAGACTCGAATCGAAGAAAGTGCTACCGCGATGAAGGGGACTCGTGAGAAGGGGACCCGGCAGCCTATCGCACGACAACCACGAAGACACACGAAAGCCCCGCTACAAGATGCCATGGAAAAGTCGAGAACCGATATCCGACGATTGGCAAAAGAAAGAGAAGAAAAGTTCGGAGACGAGATTGATTCATCGGAATTCATGGACGACGAATACGCGGAAATCAACATGGTTGAGACACGAGCTTCAACAGCCTTCGTAAGGTGCTCCCTGCAGCCCGCAAAAGAGAGGAGCCAGAACTGATGAGAAGGCAGCTTCAGGAAAAAGACGACACGATCGCTCAAATGGCGAAAAGGATGGAAGAGATGGCCGTAGCTCTGGCCACTCTCCAGAGTCAAGTACAACCACAAAGGGAAACACCCCCGGAAGTCATTCACATTGTAGACGGAGGAAAGGAGATTACATCCGTCAACGGGGATGATCAATTAAAGAAGGATGCAACACAAAGTATGATTCCTGAAAAGGATATCAAGAACTTGGTGGAACAAGCAAGTGCGAGAAGCCTTAGCACAATCGAAGAGCGGGACATCCATTCGGACGGGTAGACCTTACCCGTAAGAATTCGACGCCGTCCAATACCCGAAAGGCTTCGTACCACCTCTCGTTCAAGACCTTCGACGGAACCGGGAACCCCCGACAAGATGTGGCACACTTTCGTGCCGCTTGTTGCAATGCCGGCGGGAGCGATGCATTACTCTTCCGACAGCTCGTCGAGCATCCGTCGAGAATCGCCTTCGACCGGTATGCGGAATTACCAAATGGTTCGGTGAAGACGTTCTCGCAGCTAGAGAACCTCTTCATCAAGCGATTCGTCGGAGCTCGCGCACCACATCACTATAGGTGATTTAGTGGTAGAGAAACAAAAGCCGAATGAAACTTTGGTGGATTACATACTTCGATGGAGGAACTTAAGCATGAAGTGTGAACCACAACCGCAAGAACAAGCATGCGATCGGCATTTTACTAAAAAGCATCCATGGCCCGATAGCACTTCTCCTCAAGGGATTTACTATTAAGACTTTCGAGAAGTTGTTAAGCAAGGCCGAAGCTTGCAAGAGGAGGCAAAGCAATTAAGTTTCACCGATAAAACGGATAAACAAAAGCCTCGTAAAGACTTTTGAAAAGAAATCCGGGATCGTTGCAGCAGTTGACAAAGGCAAGCAACCGATGCAAATACCACCGTAACGGCCGCAAGAACCACAACAGAATTACCAAGCAACCCCGGCCCAATCTATCACTCATCTCCGCAAAGATGAACAACCACCTCGTCCGCAACGTACATTAAGAGAGCTTTTGAGCGAGAGAATATCCGTTCAAGAATGAAGCAAAGGCCGAAAATGTTCCGCAGTTTGATGAAGACCCCGGATTTCCAACTACCGTAACCTAAAAGACCGGAGGAAGTCAACAAGAAAGGTGATCCCAACTTTCGCCCTTACCACCGGATGCTTCGGGCACAAAATAGAAGATTGCATTACCTTCAAAAGTTGGCTCAATGACAACCTCGCGGAAAGGGAATATAACGATCCCGAAGGAGTACATGAAGGAACCCCGTAAAGGAGGTTTCGTCAATGTTGTCTCGACTCGATCCCATCATTCCGATAGATCCCTATACGACCGACGATGGATGGACTACCGCTTGGACGAGGTCTTCGAAAAGATTTTAGACAAGCATCCAAACCGCTTCGTGCGAGCTTCAATTCGAAGTTTGAAACCCGTTAAGCCGGTACTATCACTCGCGATGGAAGAACCACCTCAACAGAGACGATCGAAGAAAAGAAGAAAATTGACGAAGAAGAGAAGACCGAGACACCTAAGGCTGGACTAGGGGTCGCTTATCCTAGGATAGTTGTTTCGATTCGGGGAGAAATCCTCGAACCCCCGACTCGTATGATTATCTCGCTCACTTCGGTGGGATCATATAATGATAAGGGTGATGGCGTTGGCTACGTTTTGACTGTTTCTAACGATTACGTAACAAACGATAATCCGGATATCGATTTCGATACCAACGACAATTCTCAAATCATACACGATCTCGACAAGCAAAATAATGAAGAAGACATCCATCAAGGAGGCTACGAGAGTTCAACAAGCAACGAATCTATTTACGAGTTTCGAGGAGCTCCAGTCACGATAGAGTTAGAGCCTTCGTACTCTGAAGCTAATCCGGAAGAGCCTGTCATTCCGATTCAAGAAGAGACACCGGCAAGCTCAACAATAGATTCGCAGGAAATTACGAAGTCAACTTAAGGAGTGGAAAAGTTCTACCTCCGAGAATGGGTCCAAAGGACAAAGGAAAGCGTGTGGTTGTTCGAGAAGAACCAACCCCAGCAGAAGAAATACCCATTCGAGAAGAAAACGAGGCACATGAAAACAAAGTGGATTACAACGTGCTAGCCCATCTTAGGAAACTACTGCACCAAACCGAGCATCTACGATGCTCTCATCTTATCAAAGGAGATGAGAGAAGTTCCGATCAAGGCCTTACTTCGATCCGGAAATTTGCTTAGCTCAAATGGCCGGAGATTCCTTAGATGAGGTTTGCTCGTTAAAGGAACAACGAGGTGTTACCTTCACGGACGACGACCTACTACTTGGGACAAGCAGACCACAACCGACCATTGTACATTTCGAGCTTACAATCGGAAAATTTACACTCTCCGCAGTATTGGTGGATCCAGGAGCATCAATCAATATAATGAATCTTCGAACGCTAGCATACTTGGAAATCGATGCCCGCGAGCTCGAAGCGGACAAAATGTTATTAAGAGGATTCAACCGTAAAGGAGAAAGAGCCCTCGGATCAATAACGCTATCGATGAAGACCGGTGACTTAGCAAAGACAACCGCGAAATTTCACATAATTGATTCGAAACGTCATTCAACGCTCTACTCGGGCCGACCATGGATACATGAAAACAGGATGGTACCATCATCTCTACATCGATGCATCAAATACTACGATGGAGGGGAACAAGGCATCAAAGGTGACTTACAACCATTCTCCGTACATGAAATTGGAATCCACGAGGATGCGACTTATTATGCACCACCGAAGAAAACGATCTTCTCCAGAGATACCATAACAAATGAAGCAAAGAAAGTTCGAGACAACGAAGAACTCCGAAGTTCTAGTCCAACAGCCACTCACCACTCCCTTACGGCGAGATGGTGAAGGTTTCTCCACAACTCGCATCCGAGGTCGAGGCCGGGGACGAGGTCGTGGTAGAGACGTTAGGACAATTGGACGAGGAAACCAACCATTAATGTCGATTGGGAAGATAGTTCTGAAGAAGAAAAAGAAATCAAACAAGAAGCAGCGACAATAAGTCGGAAAAAGCCGCAATTCAGAATCCCTCTCGAAGATGAGAAGAATGAAGAATACAAATCGATGTACGAGAAGATTAACCACTACGTACATACTATGACCCTGACCCCGATCCATTCTAATAAGATTGAGGGTATGGAGGTCAAAGAGGTACGTAGCGGTGGTGCAAAACCAATCAAATTCTACCGTGGTGCTCCTTCCTCCAAAACTGAAAATAATGTACAATTTGATGATGCTACTTCATCAGAATTAATGGAATTGCCTTTTGAGTGGTACTCTCCCTGTGTTCAAAATTTAATTCAGCCGTGGTTTCTTACCTCGACAATGGACAAAAGGTCAATCACAACGTTTTGAAAATTTATGGAATAACTCCGGTCGTCCACCCAACTCAAAGCATGGTCTCGGATCTCGCACGCAGGATCAGCTGATGATACCGAATTTTGCTTGGTTGTCACTTGCGAATCTAATGAAAACCGCATGGAAACTACGGACGAACTCGAAGATTTACAAATTGGAGACGCTCCACCGTAATTCGAAGAAGAAATCAAATCTACGATAGATGAGTTAACTGAAGTTAACTTAGGTACTAGCGAAGAGCCTAGACCTACCTTTATTAGCTCCTTACTCAATAAAGAAGACTCGGAAGAAATAATCAAGTTATTAATGGAATTTAAAGACCTGTTTTGCTTGGAGCTACGATGAGATGCCGGATTAGCTCCGCAGGTCGCAATCCATAAGCTAGGAGTGGATCCTACTTCCGTCCCGACCGTACAAGGTCCCGTAAGAATGCGTCTAGAAATCGAACAACAAGTCATAGCCGAAGTTAAAAAGCTAATAGACGCTAAATTTATCCGTGAAGAACAATACCCAACTTGGCTAGCCAATGTAGTCCCGATCGTAAAGAAGAATGGTCGATCGTAATTTGTGTGGATTTCGGAGATTTAAACAAGGCATGTCCAAAGGATGAATTCCTCTACCGATCCTGCAATTAATGATCGACATTGCTTCAACACATGAAATATTCTCATTCATGGATGGATCTTCGTGATACAACCGGATAAAAATGGCTCCGGAAGATGAAAAGCTTACGACATTCGTAACGCCGATCGGAGTATTTTGCTACACGATGATGCCATTCGGATCAAGAACGCAGAGCAACCTACCGGAGAGCAATGACAAGAATTTTCGATGATCTCATCCATAATCAAGTCGAATGCTACGTGGACGATGTGGTCATCAAAAGCAAAGTAAAGGACAACCACTTGTATGATTTGAGAATTGTTTTCGAACGATTAAGACAATTTAACCTTAAGATGAATCCCTTAAAATGCGCCTTCGGCGTCACCTCCGGGAAATTCTTAGGATTCGTTGTCCGACATCGTGGAATTGAAATCGACCCGGAAAAGATTAAAGCTATCTTAGAAATGCCGCCTCCCAAAACCTTAAAACAACTACGATCTTTTCAAGGAAGCCGGCATATCTTCGACGCTTTATCTCAAACCCGTCGTAGGTGTCGACCTTTCTCGCACTAGTTAAAAAGGACGCCAAATTTATTTGGGAAGAGAAATGCCGTAGGGCCTTCGAGGACATTAAACAATATTTAATGACACCTCCCGTCTTAGCAGCCCCGGGCCTCGTGTAGACCGCTAATACTTTATACCGCGGCTTTAGACGACTCTCTCGAGCCCCGTTAGCCTGTGTCAATGATGAGGGTAAAGAAAATGCTCTTTACTACTTAAGCCGTCGTTTGCTTGCCGACGGAAATAAGGTATCCCGCAATTGAAAAGCATTGTTTGGCCCCGATCTTCGCCGCTCAAAAGCTCGTGCATTACATGCTTTCTCATAAGGTCAACCTGATCTCGAAGTTTAATCCATCGCAATACTTCGATGACTCGTCCAACGCTTTCCAGCGGACTTGCCGGATGGTCAATGATATTATTGCAATTCGATATAACTTTCGTGCCTCTCCGTGCCGTAAAAGGACAAGTCTTAGCAGACTTCCTTGCAAAGACACCCTTTGCCGGCAGAATCTCCTCTCAATGACGATTTGCCGGATGAACAAATAATGAACCTAGAAGACCATCAATGATCGACGTTGGGAATTATATTTCGACTGAGCATCTTCAAGCACATAAAGACGAAGAATCGCAAGTGATAGCGCCCGTAAGGCGAGAATCGGGCTAATCTTTATAACACCGGAGCGGGGGATGTTAAGATACTCCTACCACTTGACGTAACCATGTACAAACAACGAAGCGGAATACGAAGCCCTCATAACGGACCGGAATTAACCATTCAAATGGGGATAACAGTACATCAACATCTACGGGGATTCACGGTTAATCATTCAACAGATCGCTGGACAATACGGAATTTTAAAACCAAGACTCGAGCAATACTTCCAAGTATGCCATACAAATGTTGGAACGCATTCCAAATGTGACAATCTACAAAATTCCCGTAAAAGAAAACGCTTTAGCAGATGCGCTAGCCCGTCTCGCAAAAGAATTTGCCTGTTTGCAAGATGAATCGATGGAAATGTCGGCTCACGGACGTCGAGTCCTATCACGACTCGACATAGACACGATACACAAATCGAAAAGGAAAAAGGATCAATTGCAACAGATGACGGAAAACACGGAAGATCGAGCGACAACCATTGATGGACTACCCGCAAACAGAAAGCTACCGTGACGATAGGTCGCTAGCCCATCGGATCAAGAAAAGAACTCGTCCTACGCATTAGTAAACAATACGTTATACGTAAGGTCTTTTCGATCAAATGTGGCTAAGGTGCCTAAGCGGGTCCGAGGCCCGTGAAATTGTTAAAGAGGTACATTCAGGACTCCGTGGCGCTCACCGACCGAGTCCGAAGATGAAAATGAAAATTAAAAGACTAGGGTACTACCGGCCCTCGATGATGACCGACCGCATGAAAATCGCCAAGAGCCGTCACCAATGCCAAGTGCACGGAGTGGTTCTACACCAACCTCCAAATGTGCTACATCCGACAATCGCATCGTGGCCATTCGAATGTTGGGGCACGGATATAGTGGGTCCAATAGAACCACCATCTTCAAAAGGACATCGCTTCATTCTTGCGGCTACGGATTACTTTTCCAAGTGGGCAGAGTGCGCTCCACTTAGAGAAGTGAAAGCACATCACGTACTACAATTTTTCAAGAACCAAGTTGTCTACCGTTTCGGAGTGCCGCGCGTAATCATCTCGTATAATGGGTCGCATTCGAAGCACACAAATCAACAATTTTGTCGTGAGACACGGAATCGACCGGCGATATTCAACAATTTACTACCCAAGAGCAAACGGCCTAGCCGAGGCTTTTAATAAAACTCTCGTTCAAATTTTAAAGAAGACTTTAGACGATAATAAGAGAAATTGGCACGAGAAGTTGTTAGAAGCCTTATGGGCCTACCTGGACAACCTTCGTAACTCCTACGCAAGCCACACCTTACGCTCCGGTGTATGGGTCCGAGGCAGATGTTACCTTTAGAGGTTCAGCCTTCCTTCACTCGAATTGCAGCTTGCAAATAAAATCACAACGAAGAAAACGCCAAATTACGACTCGAAGAATTAGAGAGCCCGGAAGGGAAAAGACTTGCAGCTGCAACGAATTTAGAACTATATCAAGCTAAGATGGTTCAAGCCCATGACAAACCGGTCCGCCCAAGAACCTTCAAAGTTGGTGATTTAGTTCTCGTTCTCAAAAGACCTATTCTCGCACACCGCAAGATAGGAGGAAAATTTGAACCCACTTGGGAAGGACCGTTTGTGGTCGAAGCAAGTATACTCGTGAGGTTCCTACCAGCTAGTGAATTGCCGGGGAGAACGACATATGCTTCCGATCAATGGACGATACTTGAAAAAGTATTACGCTACTCCGATGTTTCGAAGGAATGAACTTTCCATCCCTAGAAGCACGGGTGAAGTGATTACTTATGACTGGGTCCGAACCCAAAAATGACAAAAATGTGCTAAAATAAATAAAATCCTGATAATAAATTTTTCCTTGTTTTCTTTTCCAAATCAAAATCTCTTTCCTGATCTTATCCCATTTCATTCCTGTTGAATTGAAAATACAAAAGAAATAAAAATTTTATGTCTTTAATAAACATTTTCTTAATGTTCTTGTTCTTAGTACAGCCCCTGATCCTTTTCCTTGTCTTTTCGCAGGGAAATGTCGAGCGGCGGTTGGTCCCGAACTTTAAGAATGGCGTAAGCCTCGCACTCGATGAAAAGAGGGTGAAGGATGGAGCGATAATCGAGATTGACTCGGATTTCGCACCAGCGGAGCCTACAAGTACGAGGAAAGTGACCGGGTCCCGGTTGACCGAGAAGAACCGCCCGACGTACGAGTGATGAAAGTGGGTGGCCCAAGCCACCAATCCAAACAACAAGAAAAGAAAGACAAACATTGAAGAAGATAAGAAAATGAAGTCTGTAGTCGCTACAGCAGAAGGCAGGCTTGTCAGCGCCGCGCCCACAGAGATTCAAGAAGTTCGAAGAGCTACTCTCACAGCAACGCAACGAAGAAATAAGAATCGCCGTATTCGTAAGATGTTAACAAAACTAGCTGCGGACCAGCGCGACGAGACAAGCTTGCTAATGTCGGTGCATACACTTCAAGGACACCGGTTCACCGAGAACTCGAAGAAAGGAGGCCAGCTCCTAGGATGACCGAAAGAACTGTGGAAATCTTCGAAGATCGAAGAAAGAAGGCTACCACGCCACCGGATAGAACCACCAATGATGCATGACCTTGTTGCGGAAGCAACCCCGGGGGATGTCCCGACAGGCATCATCCCCGAGGAGCCAAGGTATGCAGGAGAACGTGAAGGGATTGAACCGTATATCCCACAATATGTCACTGTGCCTCGCCATTTGCGGATCATTCCGAATACGAGCTGGAGAGAATGCGGAATGTTGAAAGGAAAACCTTCGAATACTTTGAGAGAATTAAAGGCGGACGAATCAATATACTAGAAGGCCTCGAGCTACATACGTACGTATTCTCGCAGTATGAACAAGCAAGAAATCGTGGATTGCATCCGGATTTGAAAAGAATGGGCCGAGCGGGCCGCCTAAGGGAAAACACATACTCGAACCCCGGAGATGGATGCCGTGGAAGGGAAGAATCACAATACAATGTGGATGTCATCACAACTTTGCGGAAGACAGGAAGGGAAACCCACCGGAATACTCCGTCATGGGCAAGTGGATCCGATGCCATTAGTCATCAAGAGAATGGTAAAGAGATTGATAACATGGAGGGTACCGCCAGCAGATTGCATACCCAATAGCCGCATCATCAACATCTACAAGCAGGGTGATCGTATACCCCCGCACATAGATCACCACGACTTTGTCGGACCTTCGCACCGCCTCTTTCCCGAGCGAGTGTAATATCATGTTCGGATCCGACCTCCGGATAGCAGGCCAGTGTGAGTTCCGAGGGCCGATAAAGATACCATTACCGTAGGTTCCGTCATGATACCGAAGGGCAACGGAGCGGATATCGCTAAGCATTGCATACCGGGAGTACCGGTGAAGCGGATCTCGCTTACTTTCGAAGGATGGACGACAGGAAGACACCTTACCATTTCCAGCCTGGACCGGAGCTAGAGAGCCTCCGCCTTACGAGTCGTGAGTTACATGGAAAATATCATACCTCCAATGTACATCCATACGACATCCTTGCCAAGGATGGCTTGGAAGGTGATGTTATCGACCATGTACCCCACTATTCGGACATGGATTTTTGACAGATGCTTCTTTAGATGGATCAACAAAGATCATACACGATCCGTTTTGAGTTTACATGGATTGTATGAAATATATTCCGCATCAAGATGTATGATGTATCTTCTACATGATTGGAATGAAAGTGACCATGTCACATTTTTGGCCTTCACCTCTTTTGTGCAAATTGATTGGGAAACGCCGTTAAAGTTAAATGAACTTCGAACAAAGAACAGAAAAGGAATAAAAAAAAGAATAAAAGAAAACTTTCCTTAAAAAAAAAAAAAAAAAATCTAAAAAAAATGACAAACACCAAATTCACATGAACATTAAATAAACGATAAAATAAAATTTGAATCATTAAAAGATAAACAAAATCAACATAAATGTTAAATCAAATTCTCAATCAAATTTCAAATGTGATCTTCCAAATTTCAAATCAAATCTTAAATCAAATTTCAACCGAGTTCAAACTCATTCTTCCAAATTTCAAATTCAATCTTTCCAGATTCCAAATCTCTATCAAATCTCAAATTCGATCTTCCAGATCTTAAATCAAATCTCAGTCAAATTTCAGATCTCAAATTCGATCTTTCCAGACCTCACATCAAACTTCAATCAAATTCAAACTTTTTGAGGTTGAGGATTTTACATCCGATACCGCACTGCTTTAGGATTCTTTCCCTATTGCACTGAAATACATCAAATTCAACTTTTCGAGGTCGAGGATTTTACATCCGATACCGCACTCGCTTTAGGATTCTTTCCCTATTGCACCGAAATACATCAAAATCAAACTCTTGAGGTTGAGGATTTTACATCCAAGATCGCACTCGCTTTAGGATTCTTTCCCTATCGCACCGAAATACATCAAATTCAAACTTTTGGGTCGAGGATTTTACATCCAAGACCGCACCGCTTTAGGATTCTTTCCCTATTGCACTGAAATACATCAAATTCAAACTTTTGGGTCGAGGATTTTACATCCAAGACCGCACCGCTTTAGGATTCTTTCCCTATCGTACCGAAATACATCAAATTCAAACTTTTGGGTCGAGGATTTTACATCCAAGACCGCACCGCTTTAGGATTCTTTCCCTATCGCACCGAAATACATCAAATTCAAACTCTTGGGTCGAGGATTTTACATCCAAGACTCGCACCGCTTTAGGATCCTTTCCCTATTGCACCGAAATACATCAAATTCAAACTTTTGGGTCGAGGATTTTACATCCAAGACCGCATCGCTTTAGGATTCTTTCCCTATCGCACTCGAAATACATCAAAATCAAACTCTTGAGGTTAAGGATTTTACATCCAATACCGCATTACTCTGAGATCTTTCCTCATTGTAATGATCCAATCCAATCGATTCGATCTTCTTTTGGGGTTGAAGATGTTACATCTAAAACTTCAAAATTCCAATTTTCATTTCAAATCAAATCCCTTCAAATTAATCTCGACGGACTTCAATCTAAATTAAAACTCCAAATCGAAATCTAAACTCACACATCATGACTTAAAACATGAAACAAAATGAAATCTAAATCGAAATTCTCTCAAATCATGTGATTTGGGATTCACCTCCTTTTCCTTTCCCCGACGAGAGTTCGAGAATCTCCGGCTCCGGAGATATACTCGACACTCCCCGACTAAGGCTCTTCTACTTCGTCCTAAGTTTGTTACTTGGACATCCGTGTTGGTTTTGTTGATCGCTTCGGTCAACACCAATACGCGCGATGTGCTCCGTCACCACCACACCTATTAGGGGTCCATTTGTCGACCTCATTTTTTATGAGGTCTTCTCTTCTTCTTTTAGTGCTTAGGATCTAGCCTTCAGCTTTTCCTTCGACTATCTTAGAGGATTAGAATTGGGACCCACCTTTTAGAAATTCAAACCACTTCTAAACTCCCCGCAAACTCCACAAACTCGACTCGTAGACCCCTAATCACCTAGAGGGTTGAAATCAAATGTGGAAGTTTAAAGGATGAGTTCCTATAGGACTCTTTGGCCTTGGGACCGCCCAGGTGGCCCGGTCCGGTGAAGGGTTGACTTGCACACACACTACACCTACACACTACACTTTCACACACTTCCTAAAAACACACCCATACCCGACTTGACCTCCCGACTCATGTAGGTGATTCACATGGATGGTCCTTAACCCCTAAGCCCTCGGCTAAGAGGGTTAGGAACAACATAGTGAATGCCTCAAATGAGTCCCTTCATGGCTCATGTGGGCTTGATATGGCTTCATGGCTCAACAAAAATGATTTCATTCCACTTACATCCACCCAATCTTCAATTTTCCAAATTTTCAATTTTGACCCCCGGACCCTACACCCGCTAACCTACCCAAAGCCCCGAATACCTCAAATTTCTCAAAAATTTCCAAATCACCCAAAATTCTCCAAAATCATTCCCAAACATTTCAACATCACTCAAATTGATCATCCATACCCAAAAATATCAAAAATTCCAAAAATACCTCCCAATACCCTCCAAATACCCAAAATACCCCTCCTAGCCAAAAAATCCAAAAATTCAGAAAATTCCCAGAAAATTCCAGAAAATCCCAAATGTTCCCAATTTCATTTTGTTCAACTACACCATGGGCCAATTTTGTCAATTTACCCCACTTTTATCAAAACCCCCAATTTGACCCATTTTAACCCTAAGTGAACCCAATGTCAAAACCTAACACCCAATTGACCCAAATTCTGGTCCAATTCAATTCTAAACTTCAATTCAACATCCCCAACACCAATCTAGACCAAATCCAAGCCCAATTTGATTGAAACTTGGATCCAATTTCACTTTTGGCCTTAAAGCCCAATTTGGACCCATGACCCAAACTTAGCCCAAACTCACCCAATTCAACTCCAATTAACCCCAAATATTTTCTAAACCTTCCTTAACATCCCCATAAACAAAACACTAACATGATTTGCCCAAGATTTTGATCCAAACCCCACTCAAATTCAACTCAAAGCTAAAAGGCCCATTTTCGACCTAAACCCAAACCTAGCCCAAATGAGCCCAAATCCCAAAATCAAAACCTAACCAAAGCCAAAACCTCTTTGAAACACTCCCATAAATATTTCCCAACATTAATTTTACATCAATTTCAACTCTCGCCCAACATTGGCCCAAGTTAGCCCAATTTGACCTACATAGGCCCACTTACCAATTAAACCCAAATTCAAACCAATTCAAGTCCAAATCACACCAAATTGACTCCAAACCACTCATGACACATCCCTAAACCAAACTCAACAATTATTTGGCCCAACCTCTTTACAAAATTTCTATCCATAAATTCATTTTCAAACCTAAATGCCCACTTCCCTAAACCTTCCTAAAAGCCCATTTCCACCAAATACAAAAGCCCAAATTTGGCCCTAAAGCCCACATGACATTTCCATTTGCCATCCATTTAATCAAAGCCATTCCCTAAGTTATAATTCCATCATCAAACAATTCCAAATCAAGCCCCATATAAATTCACATCAAAATATCGAAATTTTTCTTAAATCCATTTACATGAAATTGACTTGACTTTTCCCAAGCCAAAGGTGAGCCATGAAGCCATGCATGAGCCACATGGAAGCCATGAGAGCCTCTTTACATGTCACCATACCATATTGGGTAGGAAGGAGGGCCCCTTTCCTTAATCCCTAAGGCTCATTAGCCTTAATCATGATTCACCTAAACCTAAATTTAATCCAAATATATTTGGATGGAGACTTCTCCATGCCAAACCAACTGATCCCTTTGATCCCCCACAAGACCCAAAGCCACCTCGAAGGGTGCACCAAGCCCAAATGGGTGAGTTGACCCATTTAGACCCAAAAACTAGCCATGCCCCATTCTACTTTGGATCAAAGCCTTTACACTTGGCATTTGCCAATTGCTTGCACAAACACCCAGCCCCGACCCACTCGACCCCGAGGGTGACCCTCGCTCGCCGGCCAGCCACCCTGGTCGCCGGAAAACTCCATGGCCGAGAGGTCCAAGTCAATCCAAGCTTGGAATTCTCACCGCCGAGCCGCCCCATGCCCGAGTGGCCATTGCGAGTCGTTCTTCACTTGCCATGAGCAGACTGATCCCAGCCCTCAACTCCCCCCGGGAGGCCCTCCACCACCGCCTATTTAAACTCCCCACCTCTCGGCCATGAGGAGGTGCCGAAACAAACCTTAAGGAAACTCGCCAAAATTGTTCCGTACTACTCCCCATACACGAAGCACTTGATCCCCACCGAAATCCCCCTGCCATTTCTTCTCCGCGAGCTCAATTTCGGAGTTGAAATCCAAGCCCAAAACCAGGACACTTCTCCACGAGTGGATCAATCCTCAAATCGATTGGTCCTACACCTTCACTCGGACCAAGAGAAGGTGTCCACCAGCAAAAGCCCCATCTCCAGGCCACCCAGCTTGTTCCAGACTCCAAAGGTTGTGATCGGCCTTGGTGGAAATCACACCTAGGCAATTCACCACATCCCCAGGCTTCATCCCTAGCCTCCTGCAGCTCCAACGAACGTGCCGAGCATCTCTGATCGAGGCTTCACCTCTCAGAGCTAAGGTATGGATCAATTCTTCATCCCGAGCTTCTAAACATTCTCCATTTCAAATGAGTCAATTTCAATAAACATTAGCCGTATAGATGTGTTCGTCTCTTCAAGACGAATCCATAGAGTATAAGAACATGAAAATCCATTGAGTATCGAGTGAGATATTAGGGATTTAGTGTGGACGGCTCTCGGGTGAGGACACTTGGGGACGATGAACGGATGCCGTCCATTTAATACACGCGCGGACGGACGGCCAGGATCGCGTTGGATCAGAAGACGGAGCGATACAGCGGGTCCCGGGAGCGCTGACGTGGATGGCGGCGTCGAATGGGATCGCGACGCGTGTGCCTTCGGAGATGTTAAGGATGACGCGGCGCCGCGTGGATAAGTAGAAAATTAGGGGTATTTTCTATTTATTTAATTCCCTAAACTTAAAAAATTCATAACTTTGTGTAGGAAAATCATAAAAATAAAATAAAAATACCCTCTCGCTCGGTGAACGTGAGGAGAATAATGTGGAAAAGAAATCATTTAATTTCATCAAGTATCTTATTTTTTATAATTTATTTACTCTCTGCATACATTTAATTCTCCATGCATGTATACAATTCACCATGGCATGAGACCATAGGGCTTTTGAAGCCTCCGAATTTGGGAACATTCCCCGAATTTTCCATAGTCGGAGGCCATCCCTATGAAGAGTTATTGATTTTTCAAATTCATGTCACTGTTTTGAGTATTTTAATTCCAATAAATAGCATGTTGTGAAATAAATTCTAGGAAAATTTGGTGATGTTCCTTATGACCAGAGAACCCTAGGAAAAATAGGTTTTGAGTTAGTTCATTTTAGACAACCCTAATTGGCTTAAACACTCAAAATAGGTCTCTAATTAATTAGAGTTAAACATAGATCAGATTGACTTGAAATCAATTCTCCACTGACCTTTAGGATCAGAGGAACCCACCATAAAAGTTTGAAGTCAATTGGACTTGGTTAGCCCTATTAATTGGGTTGATTAAGCCATTTAGTCATTTTAAACTTTAAAAATTCATAACTTTCAAAATACCTTTCAAAAATTCACCAAATTGGTTTTAGAGCCTCTCTGATATCAAGGAATTTAAGAAAATTAAAATTTCAATTTTCTAAAAAAGTTGATTTTTAATATTATTTTAATATTTTTAATAATTAAAAAATAATAAAAATCACAAAAATAATAAAATTCACCAAGATGTCACATTTTGAATTTTAATCACTTAGGAACAAACCCCATATTTTTCTTAGGCCTATTTGGTGAGATATTAATTTTTAAAGTTCTAGGGTAATTTTAAAATTAAAAAAATGTATTTTCTAGCATTTTCACTAAAATAATTATAATAAATCATAGAAAAATCAGAAAATTGCAAAATTTGCTTCTCTGGTTTCCTTGATATCAGAGAGATTTTTGAAAAATACAAAATTCATTTTTCAACATTTATTTTATTTTTAAATTAATTAATACTCCAGAACTTAAAATAATTCTAATAAATAAAATATAATTCAAAAAATCACAAAATTTGGTCCAAGTGGTCCTCTGGTCATTAGAAATGTCCCATAATTTTCTTAAGGACAGAAACTTTTCCTTGGTCATGTTATTAAATTTTCCTTGGAAATCTCTATTTTCTACCAAAAATAATTATATAAATAAATTAAATACAGAAAAAATCACATTTTCTCCTCTCATGTCTTTATTGACACATAAGTGAAGTCACATAAAAATTTCAAGTTCATTTGAGTTCAATTTAGTGAGTTATGAAATTATTAAGCTTAAAGGGTAAAGTGGTAATTAAATTTCTTTTAATCCTTAATTAAAATTTTAGGTTTAATAAAAAAATTAACAAGTAAAATATTTGATCCTAATCTGATTTGGATGATTGAAATTTAATAATTGAAGGGTAGAAACCCATTAAGCAATTTAAAATGATTAAACTTTAATTAAATGATTGATTAAATTTGGAAGAATAATAAAATTGGAATTATTAAAATAGGGATATTATTAGGAAGAGATTTATTCTTTAATTTAAAAATCCCTAAATTAATCATTTCATTAATGTTTAATTCTTAATTAAAATGATAATTCAAATTTAAAACATTGAAAGACTTAATCATTAAACTAAAATTAAATAATTGAACTCTTTAATTAAAATTAAAATGAATTAAATTAAATTAAATTAAATTAAATCAAATTAAATTAAAAATTAAATTAAATCAAATTAATTTAATGTAACATCAAATCAAACTAAATTAAATTAAATTAAATTAAAAGTAAATTAAATTAAATTAAATTAAATTAAATTAAATTAAACTAAATCATATTACATTAAATTAACTTGAGTTAAATTAAATTAAATTAAACCGCATTACATTAAATTAAGTTAAATTAAATTAAACTAAATTAAATATAAAGACATGAAGAATTCAAAAATAAATCTAAGATAACTTGAACACTATTCCAAACTTAAACCATTAATTTGAACTTAAATTTGAATCACAAATCATTAAATATCATTTTGCCCTTAGGAGCTTTTACTTATTGTAACTCCTAAACAGAATATTAAATGAAATGTTACTTCACTTATAGGACATTCAAATGTCCTAGTTCACTGAGCAGGTTAACAAAACTTGAAAACCTCGGACGATCGATTCATTTACATAATTAAATTCATTTGGACTTAAAACAATCCTAGAAATATTGAAAAGATGTTTAAGATTCTTCTTAAGCACTTCCTCAATATGATAGGATATTTATAAGAACAATTGAACTTAATTGTTCTTTGATGAAGAAAATCGTCTTCAAACTAAAAACACAAGGAACCTAGACGTCATAGGAAATGACTAGCTATAGGATTAGGAACTTGGTAGAAAACCATAACCCTTCCCTTAGCTTTACCTAGGAACTTACTTTAAATGCTTAAATATTCTAACTGTGTTTTAAGTGCAGCTTGGGATGACGGGAAGACCCTCCAGGTACGCTTTTATTTTATTGCGATTTATTTTATTGCAACTTATTTAATCACATCGCACTTACTTTTCTTGCATGACAAACAACAGTTGCATGAAAACCCACACCTTTAGGACAGAAACCAAAACTGAAACCCATAACTAAATTAAAAGACACTACAAGATAAAATTCACCTCCACAACATTCAAAATATAAAGCAACTCAAAATTTAATCACAAACAGAACAACAAAACTACAACTATAACTAAATTAAAACGTCTCGTTGGATGATCGGGAATACCTCGGATGATGTAACCTACGTGTTGCTAACGGGATTTCCCACGGTCTAAATGAAAGTGTGGAACTCATTCAGTTGAGTTTAGCAAATTCATCTGGACTAAGTGAATCCGATAAAAATAATGATGTCGGAAGGATGGAACCGTGGGATCTTAACCGGTGTTGTTATAATCAACTTTAAGATTTGTTTTAATTAAAACACAAAAAAAAAAACACTTGGAAATTAAGACTTTCTTTAAACCAAACACTTCTCTCATCTCCTGATTTATGACTTCTAAAACTAAACCTCTGCAACAACAAGAAGCTCGGAGCATGGTGGGCAGCACGGCCATCGTCGTCAGCAAAACTTTAACCTACTTCAGCAAAACATTCCTAGAATTAAACAACAAAGCCATAGGACTTCGAGGTAGTTTGCCTAGTGCAACATAAATCCTCAACTCTTCGTTAGGCATTTGCATTGCAAATTAAGCCCTAACCGGTCTTAGGATTCCGAGGTAGTCGTCCGATACGACATAAACCCTCATATCTTCCAGGCTATTTGTATGATTCTATCATATAAATATAAGCCCTAATTAACTAAAATTGGCAAGATTAAAACATTAAATGAACATTAGGACTTTCCTAAATCCAAGCCAAACAATAGGATAGTCGGGAGATTACCGAAGTTCGCTTCGAATCTGTAATTTCTCCTACTTTTCTTCCTTTGAATTCCCAAAATAAAATGTTCCAAACTTGATCCATTCCCTATTGAGATTCAAAAAATTCAATTCTTTGAAAACTTAAACTTTGAAATTCCTGAGAGCAGAGTTATTGATTATTATCGAGAGTTTTTTTAGGTGATTCCCGTCACTTAAGATGTAATTAACTATAGGGGCTTGCCCTTATAGGGAATTTTAAAGAACCTGAGTAATATAAACCCCGTTTAATGTTTTCATATTAAGCTGGGGAATTTGTCGGCTTATAAAATTGGTTCGCAGACCAAACGGATGTCACAAATCTTCTAGTTTATTTAACCGAGCCCCACCATCAAGCAGTGTGTTTATCCTTAGGGATAGATACACGATTTGTGATGCGGTGCTCGTTTATATAAACTATTTGGGATGTGAGATCGGTTTGATTTCATATCTTAAAATCTTCAAATTTAAAATTATTTTCAAAATCAAATACTACTTTCTAAATTATATCTATATTTAAATTAAATTAAAATTCACCGACAATTTCTGTAGGCGACTCCCTTTTCAAAATAAAACACTCAACCTAAAAATATGCCGACAGACATGTTACAGTAGATCTTCACGGGATGCCCGACTTGCAACTCGAACATACCTAGGCTTCCTTCCTCTTTAGGGGCGTTCTCGGTATGCCCAGATTGCAATGTACTCCAGTTAGAAGAATACGGAACCTGTGAAGCATACACAACTGCTTCATTAAGCATACAGCTTGGAGAACGGCCGGGTGTTGAGCCATACATCCCAGAGTTTACTCAGCTACCACCGCCGCCACCGATACCGGATTACATTATGGCAAGGATAAGACAGGTTCGAAAGAAAGATGATTTTGAAAGCTACGACATCATCCAAAGGAAGGCTGTCAACATTTTGGAAGGCCTTGAACTATACACCAATGTATTCTCGCTGACCGATGAAGAGAAAATTTTGTATGTTATAAAAGCGCTCAAGATTTTGGGCAAGAGAGGCCGTCTGAGGCCAAGGACATACACAACACCGACAAAATGGATGAGAGGTAAGGGACGAATCACTATACAATGTGGCTGTTGTTATAATTTTGCCAGAGACAAGCAAGGTAATCCTCCAGGGATTCTACAACACGATGAGGTGGACGAAATACCGCCAGAGATCAAAAAGATGATAAAAAGAATGGTTGAATGGCATATATTGCCACCAACATGCATCCCAAACAACTGCATCATTAACATCTACAAGGATGGAGATTGCATACCGCCGTACATCGACCACCATGACTTCTTGAGGCCCTTTTGCACAGTCTCATTTGTAAGTGAAAGTGACATTCTATTCGGGCGAGAAATCCGAATCATCGGGGATGGAGAATTTCGAGGTACAGCATGAATCACTTTACCGGTGGGATCGGTCTTAGTGCTTAAAGGAAATGGAGCGGACCTGGCAAAGCATTGCATCCCAGGAGTTCTAGGGAAAATGATCTCAGTCACGTTTAGAAGGATGGATGAAAACAAGGCGCCATTCTACTACGAACCTGATCCTGAACTAGAGAGCTACAGACCACTACCATGGATAGGCTGTGCCTCCGTGTATCCGTGAGGGGACTTTTGTTCCAGAGCGTAACCTTGGTAGGTTGGCCCATCCCCCACAGCAGCCTCACAGCAGTTGTTGTTACTACTTCCGCAGCAACCGGATGATATGATACACCAGTTTTGTACATGCGAGCTGTTTTGTCTAGTCTTGTACACATGATCAGTTTTTTTGGTGCTTATTAGTGTCAGTTCAGTTGTACTTCTTTTCAAGATAAATCAATGAAGATTTCCCTTTTTCAGAAATGTTTCTTTCAATGCGACGGTCTAAAGCCGTTGGACCACTCGTTGGTTCCAAATTAAAATGAACAAAAAAATGATGCAGAAGAAAAGGATAAAAAAATGAAAAAAATTAAGAACAAAATGAAATTTAAATCAAATGAAATGAAAAAAAAATGAAAATTAAAAAACAAAATTTAAATCGATTGAAATCAAATCAAATCGAAATGAAAAGAAATGAACTCAAATGAAGCAAAATCAAAATTAAACAAAATGAAACAATATGAAGTCAGAAATGGACAAGTTAATAATATCCCCTCTTTCCAAAAATTCTGCAAATTTCCATCTTCCTTCCGAGATATTTTTCCGCCTTCCACGATATTCTGGGATAGGAGCTTAGTCGTCCGATGTCCCAAAAATTCCGCAAATTTCCATCTTCCTTCCGAGATATTTTTCCACCTTCCACGATATTCTGGGATCGGAGCTTAGTCGTCCGATTTCCCAAAAATTCAGTAAATTTCCATCTTCCTTCCGAGATATTTTTCCGCCTTCCATGATATTCTGAGGTCCGAGCTTAGTCGTCTGATTTCCCAAAAATTCCGCAAATTTCCATCTTCCTTCCGAGATATTTTTCCACCTTCCACGATATTCTGGGATCGGAGCTTAGTCGTCTGATTTCCCAAAAATTTCGCAAATTTCCATCTTCCTTCTGAGATATTTTTCTGCCTTCCACGATATTCTGGGATCGGAGCTTAGTCGTCTGATTTCCCAAAAATTCCATAAATTTCCATCTTCCTTCCGAGATATTTTTCCGCCTTCCACGATATTTTGGGATCGGAGCTTAGTCGTCCGATTTCCCAAAAATTTCGCAAATTTCCATCTTCCTTCAGAGATATTTTTCCGCCTTCCATGATATTCTGGGATCGGAGCTTAGTCGTTCGATTTTCCAAAAAAATTCCGCAAATTTCCATCTTCCTTCCGAGATATTTTTCCGCCTTCCACGATATTCTGAGGTTGGAGCTTAGTCGTCCGATTTCCCAAAAATTCCGCAAATTTCCATCTTCCTTCCGAGATATTTTTCCGCCTTCCACGATATTCTGGGATCGGAGCTTAGTCGTCTGATTTCCAAAGAATTCCGCAAATTTCCATCTTCCTTCCGAGATATTTTTCCGCCTTCCACGATATTCTAGGATCGGAGCTTAGTCGTCCGATTTCCCAAAAATTCCGCAAATTTCCATCTACCTTCCGAGATATTTTTCCGCCTTCCACGATATCCTGGGATCGGAGCTTAGTCGTCCGATTTCCCAAAAAAATTCCCTAAATTTCCATCACCTTTCCGAGATTTTTTTTCCGCCTTCCATGATATTTTGGGGTCGGAGCTTAGTCGTCTGATTTCCTAAAAAAAGAAATTTTTTCCTTGAATTTCTGAGTCAGTACCTAAATTCTGATTCTCCTCCTGCGAGCGATACCAAAATTCCGATTTCACTTAAAATTTCAAATTCTCACATTCCAATCCTAAAATTAAATTCAAAAAAACATAATTCCAAACTTCAAATTCAAAACAAAATTTCAAACTAAAATTCAAACAAGGAATTTAAAATCAAATTCAAAATTCCCCTCTTCAAATCAAATCAGTTCGGATTCCTCCAGAGTTTGGGAGCTTGAAATTTATAGCCCCAGCTTGATGGTGTTTCCACCTCCTTTCCCCAGCGAGAGTCCCTGAGTTTGAAGGTCTTTAACCAAACAATTCTTAGCGGCAACTTACTTGCTGAATTATTCATTCTATCTTGAGTTTTCACTCATACAGTTGTGTTGGTCTTGTTGATCTCGTCGGTCAACACCAATACGTGCGGTGTGCTTGCCTTGCACACCACGCCTATTGGGGTCCGTTTGTTGACCTCACTTTTGGTTGAGGTCTAGTCTTTCTCTAGAATAGCCTAGGGTCTAGCCATAGGACTCTCCTGGTGACTTTCTTAGAGGACTAGTCATGGAACCCTCCCCATAGAAATTCAAAACTCTTCTTGCTTCACTAGGGGTTTTCATATGCTTAAGGCCTAACCTCCACCTTTTGGTAGGAAAAAGGCAAGCATAAGGAATCCTAGGGGAAGTCTCCTATAGGTGGTCAGACCTTAGGATTTGCCCTGAGGGAGGTCTGGAGATCACCACTCATACACTTCACATTCACAACATACACATCCTAATTTCAACCCTGAACTCTTTGGAAACTCATGTGGATAGCCCAACCCTATGTCTATGACTAAGTGGTAGGGACCAACACATAGAGGACCAAATGAGGGTGACCCTTCATCTATAACTCAATTTAAACCATTACATCATGCTCACTTTGAAGCCATCTTCAAATCCCAAAGTTTCAATTTCTGGACCCCGGCCTCCCAAAATGACCTAAATTACCCAAAATTCCCCAAATTCACCAAAATCCTACAAAAAGCATTCCAAGATATTTCCTACCACTCCAATTGACCATTCATGACCAAAAATTCCAAAATTTCCAAAAATACCCCCCCAATACCCTCAAAATACCCAAAATACCCTTTTTGCCCAAAAATCCAAAAAATTCTAAAAAATTCTCAAAAATTCCAAAAAATCCTAAAAGCCCCCAATTTAATTTTGTTAAACTACACCATGGGCCAATTTCGCCAAATTAATACACTTTCAATCCAAAATCCCAACTTGGCCCATTTAACCTAAAAGTGCCTAAAGCAAACCTAATTTTGACCCAATTGACCCCAATTTTGATCAAATTAAATTCCAAACCAAAATTCAACATCCCCAACATTAATCTAGACCAAATTCAAGTCCAATGTGACCCACATTCAAATCCAATTCCACTTGAAATCCAATATCCCCAATTTTGCCTAAATAACCCAAAATTCCTAAAGTGACCCAATGTCAATCAATTCCTCCCAAATTTCAATTCCAAGCTCTTTATAACACCTCCTTAAACTGAATTGGATTATCAATGGCCCATAATTTGAGCTCAGATCTTACCCAAAATCCATTTTGGACCAAAACCTCCCCATTTTGACCCAAGCTGGACACATGTTCTAAATCCACCAAATTTACCCCCTAAAACTTGTCAAAACCATTTTATGTCTTCATGAAAGTTCTTCTCGACAACCATATCTACATTTTTTCAGAAGACCTCGAAACCCCATTCCCACTCAAACCCAAGCTAATTAGACCCGAACCCAACATGGTCCAAAATAATCAAAAATCCAATCCATGCCAAAATTTAACCTCCAAATGAGCTCAAAACTACTTTGTGTCTTCATGAAAAATATTCATTACAATCCAATGAATAACATTGATCAAGACACCTAAACCTCATTCTCACTCAAACTCAAGTTAAGTTAGCCCAAACCCAAAGGAGCCTAATTGAATTAATAATCCGAATTAAACCAAATTAAATCAGAAATTAATTAAATTAAATCTCATGACACTCATAAAATAATAATAATAATAATAATAATAATATATATATATATATATATATATATATATATATATATATATATATATATATATATATATATATATATATATATATTAAATAAATAAAATAAAAAATAAAATAAAAATAAAAATATCTCCATATCATCCCCTCACCCCTCCCTCACCTCTCCCATGCTTCTCCCTCACCCTACATGCGACCTCACCCCTCTCCCATCATTTCCATCACTTCTCCCCTCACCTCCTCACCTCCACCATGTCACCTCCTCACCTCCACCTTATCTCATCCCAATCCCTCCTTAATCTTCCTAGCCGTGAGCCTCCTCCATAAATCCCCCCATAATCCCACTTCATACCCCCTTACACCCACTCTTACACACTCACTTACACATACTCTCACACTTAGCCATTCCATCCCCCAAAATTTCCTCTTAGCCGTGAGCCTCTCCTCTTCCTCCTCTCCATCTTCCAAGCTAAGGTAATATATTCCCCCTACTCTTTATTTTGTGAAATACTTGAGCTTATATATAAAAAAAAATATATATTTCTTTCCCATCTTCATGCTTAGCTTTAAAATTTTCTTTCTCTTTTCATGCAAACTTTATGAATTTTCTTTTACATGTTTAAGCCATTTCTATGTATAGTCTTAAGATTTCTCTCTTTCATGCAAATGTTTCCATGCCTAGCCTTAAGGATTTCCTTCATGTAAGCTTTTTAAAATAATAAAAAAAAATCATGTGTAGGTTATTTCCTTTTTCAAATCTTCAAGTTATTTAAACTTTCCCATGCTTAGTCTTTAGGATTCTTTTTTTTTCTCTTTCTTGTATGCAAAATCATGTAGCCATTTCATGCTTAGCCTTAGGGATTTCCTTCATGCAAACTATTTAGCTTTTCTTAAATCTTTCCATGTTTTAGTCTTATGATCTTTTTTTTATGCAAATTATTTAATTAGCTTACTAATTTCAAATATTTACAAATCATATTTCTACTAACATAAAAAGATAAGATTTAAAGTTTAAAAGAACATAGAGGAAATGAAAACAAAAAGAGAAATGAACATAACATAAAGAAAATAAAAAGAAAAACAAAAAAAGAAATATAACATAAAAGAAATAAAGAATGAAAGAAGAAGAGATATAAAAATAAAATGAGGTAAGAGGGAATGGAATAAATTTTTAATAATGTATGAATAACATAACTATACATATATGTAAAAAAAAATATTATATGTGTTAAATAATATTATAAATAAATTATATACACTAAATACATAATGTTTATAATAAAGTAAATAAATAATAAATAACTACACTATATTTTAAAATTAAATAAATACTACTAAAATATGAATAACTAAAGGAATAATAAAATATATATGTAAAATAATAATAACAATATGTGAGTAATAAAAATAATGTGATAAGAATAAAATAAATAGTTATAAACTTAAAAAAGATAATGAAAATATAAGAAAGAGATAATAATAATTAAAAATAATTGTAAATATAAATAAATAACAAAAAAAAATAAGTAAATAAAAATGTCATTCTTTTTAAAATAATATAAGTGTATCTATATGAAAAAAAATAATAATTCTAATGGCTTTAAATAAAGGATAATAATTTAAAATAAAGAAAAGGATAATTTAGGAAAGAGAAAAAAAATGAAAAGCTTTATAAATAGATAAATAAATAATAAAAATAGGTAAATAAAAGCATCATTCCTTCTAAAATAATCTAAATGTAAATATACATGTAAATAATAATTTTAAGAAATAATAAATTAATATAGATGATAATAACTTTAAAATAAAGAAAAGAATAATTTAAGAGAGAGAAAATGAAAAGTCTTATAAATTAATAAATAATAATAAAAATGATAATAATAATTAATGTAAATTAATAACATAAATTAATAATAATAAATCAATAACATTTAAGTAATAAAAATATACATATAATTAATTAAAAATGAAATAACTTATAAGGGATAATAAAAATAAATAATACATATATATAGATATATATTAAATAATTTAAATGAATAATGAATTAAATAAAAATTAAATAATTAAAATCAAATAATAGTTAAATTAAATAAATTAAATTAAATAATAATTAAATTAAATAAATTACATTTAATAATAATTAATTAAGTAAATAAAAAACAAATTAATAAATAACAGTTTAAATTAAATTAAATTAAATTAAATTAAATAAATTAATTAAATTAAATAAATCAAAATTATATTAAATTAAAAGATAATGTAAATAAAAAAGTAATTTAAATTAAAATAAATTAATTAAATAAAATAAATAAATTAAATTAAACTAAATAAATGAAAATTAAATATAAAATTAAACTAAATGATAATAAGTAATAAATTAAATTAAATTAATTAGATAAATTAAATGAATTAAATTAAATTAAATAATAATGTAAATAAATAAATAAGTAAAATTAAATTAATAAAATAAAATAAAATAAATTAAATTAATTAAATGAAAACCAAATATAAAATTAATTTAAATGATAATGCAAATAAATAATAAGTTAAATTAAACTAAATAAATTAAATAAATTAAATTAAATTAAATTAAATAGTGATCTAAATAAATAGTAATTTAAATGAAATAAAATAAAATAAAACAAATTAAATAAAATTAAACAATAATACTTTACATTAAATTAAATAAATGAATTAAATTAAATTAATAATAATTGTAAATAATAATAAATTAAATTAAATTAAATAACAAAATAAAATAAAATAAAACAAAACCAAAGATAATAATCTAAATAAACAAATATTAAGTTAAAGTAAAAGGAAATAAATAAATTAAATAAATAACAATTTATTAAATAAAATAAGTAAATAACAATCAATTAATTAAATAAACTTAACAATAATTAATTAAATAAATAAGTCACATTGAATTAAATAATAAATTAAATAAATGATAAAGGTAACAATAATTTTAATTATAAATAAAAGATAATAATTCTAACAAATAAAAATAACAATATAATAATAATATAACACATAAATAAATAACAACAATAAAACAAGACAAAAACAAAATAAAACAAAACAATAACATACATAATGTAATATGATAACAACATACAACAATAATTCAAAAATAATGATAACACACACATAACACAACACATCAATAATACACATATAAAACAATAATAACATAACAAAATAAACAATAATAATAAATAACAATAACAACATACATAACATAACACATAACAATACAAATAATAATAACATAACATAATACAATAATAACACATAAATAACAATCATATTCAATCATAATTACACACATCAACAATCATACACATTACACACATATAAACACATACAATCATAACACAATAACAATCCCAACATAATAACAAGCACAACATACAACAATACATTACCGACACGATAACAATCAAACCTAGGATAGGCCTCCTGAGGCATGGTTCATTTCTTCCTTTGTATAAACCCCTAAGAAATCACAACTTGGTGTAGAAAACATGATAAGAATACCCTTATGCTTAGTGAATGCATGGAGTAACCCAAATTTCACTCGATGTCCACACAACCTTCCCAATTCACATTCCAAACTCAAATCAAACCAAACCCAAACCAAATCCAAACCAAAACCAAAACTCAAACCAAAACCAAAATAAAACCAAACATAAACCAAAACCGAACATAATACAAACCAAATTCAAAGCCCAAAATCCCCAAACTAAAATCAAATTCAATCAAATATTCCACAAATAAAACCACAAACTCTTCATAGCACTCCCATAAGTCCAAATCAAACTACCAATTGCCACCAATCCAAATCCAAACTACACCTAAACCCACCTACCCCGAACACTCGTGTTCATTAAGCATAAGGGTATATGTAGGATGAGTTGTTAAGCAACATAATAAGTTTAAATGAGCCCGAGACTTTTCATCAGGATATGAGAGGGAAGCATGGACCTGCATCCTTCTTTGACTGTTTGGATACCTCTGAGGTCTATTAAACTTAATATGTCTGCTTAACAAAACCATCCTCAATTAAATAAAGTTTATTGAAACACAACATAGGAATTCACATAGACATCATAGAACTTGGTAGACAACCAGGATCTTGACATAGACATCATAGGATTGAGTAGCTACTGCTTGTTAGTCCTACTTCCTGTTTTCTGGCATGCCTTAATTTCTGCAAAAATTATAAATACATATTTGCAATGCAATACTAAAGTTTCAGCTCGAAATGATGAGAAGACCCTACCAGGTACATGTTTATTTTGATGCAATTTAATTACCTGCACTGCGCTTTACTCTTCCTGCATGCTAAGTACAACTGTTGCATGAAAACTAAAACCTTTAGGATAGCCACAAAGCTGAAACCCAAAACTAAATTAAAAGTCACAGCAAGATAAAATTCACGCCACAACATTTCAAATTATAAGACAACTCAAAATTTAATCACAAACAGAACAACAAAACTATAACTTTAACTAAATTAGAACGTCTCGTTGGATGATCGGGAATACCTCGGATGATGTAACCCACGTGTTGCTAACGGGATTTCCCACGGTCTAAATGAAAGTGTGGAACTCATTCAGTCGAGTTTAGCAAATTCATCTGGACTAAGTGAATCCGATGAAAATAACGGTGCTGGGATAACGGAACCGTGGGATCTTGATCGGTTCTGTTTAATCAACTTTAAGATTTATTTTAATTAAACATTAAAAATACTTGGATTCTAAGATTTCTCTAAACCAGAACACTTTTCTCATCTCTTGATTTATGACTTCTAAAACTAAACCTCTGCAATGGCAAGGAGCTTGGAGCACGGTGGGCAGCACGTCCATCTTCTTCAGCAAAACTTGGATCGACATCAGCAAAACCTTTCTTAGAATTAAACAACAAAGCCATAGGATTTTGAGGTTGTTTACCTAGTGCTACATAAATCCTCAACTTTTCGTTAGGCATTTACATAATCATATTATGTAAATTAAGTCCTAACTGGTCTTAGGGCTCCGAGGTAGTCGTTCGGTATGACATAAACCCTCACATCTTCAAGGTTATTTGTATGATTGTGTCATACGAACATAAGTCCTATTAACTAAAACTGGCAAGATTGAAACATTAAATAATTTCCTCAAATTGAAGCCAAACAATAGGATAGTTTGGAAAGTTGCCAAGATTCTTCTTGGATCCTTAACTTCTCCTACTGCTCTTCCTTTGGACTCCCGAAATAAACTGTTCCAAATTTGATCTATTCCCTATTTGAAATTTCCAAAATTCAATTTGTTTGAAAACCTTAAAACTTTGAAATTCTTGAGAGAAAAATCACTGATCATTATCGAGAGTTTTCTTAAGTGATTCACGTCACTTAGGATGTAATTAACTATAGGGGCTTGCCCTTATAGGGAACTTTAAGAACCTAGGTAATATAAAACCTGCTTAATTCCTTTATATTAAGCAGGGGAACCTGTCGGCTTATAAAATTGGTTCGCGGAACAAACGGATGTCACAAATCTTCTAGTTTATTTAATCGAGCCCCATCATCAAGCAGTGTGCCTATTCTTTGGGATAGATACACAGTTTGTGGTGTGATGCTCATTTATATAAACTATTTGGATGTGAGATCGGTTTGATTTTACATCTTAAAATTTTCAAACTTAAAAATTATTTTAAAAAATCAAATGCTATCTTTCAAACTATATATTTATATAAATTAAATTTAAAACCTAAAAATATGCCGACACCTACAAGAATAAGTTCATTTGTAAGAATGCGCAAGAGTTATACAACGGGCTTCTAGACGTTAGTATCCAATGAATCCAAGAGAAGATTGCCAAGATCGAGGCTGACGTGGCTTCAATCGAAGTAAAGGTAAATTAAATTAATGCACATTTAGCACACATTGGATGGCAACTCAAAACGCAATTCAGTCATACGAGTCATGTAGAAGAAGTAGATGAAATGATGTTTCTGAAGAACAAATGCATAGAAGAAGATGCCGTGAGAGTTTTAAACCATGGCCCGTTTTATCAAATTTACATTCCAGATGGTTCAAATGGAACTGGTAATGGTTCAGGATATATTTCGCCTACAGAAGAGTGGAATTAAATTCAAGTGTGGTCTTTTGATTTATTTATCTATGTTTAGTGCTTAATGTTTGTGATTATTGTAATGTTTGTGTCAGAAGTTTGTTGCATCTTACAATTTGTGTCTAGTTATATGATTTATGAACCTGTGTTTTGGAAAATATCATCCAATGATTTTGGATTGAAATTTTTAGGTTGTTTTAAGTGTTTTTTTTAATGAAATTTATGTTTGTGTGAAATTTGTTTTGCATCGATTAATATTAAAGTGTGATTTTGGAGTATTAAAAGTGTTTATGGGGTAGAAATAATTATTTAAATTGTTTAAGGGTGATTAACAATGTGTATTAGTGCGATTAAACATAATAGTCAAAATTTGCTCACTCGCAGACAAGCGTCAAAACCTTGGCGATTAAGTGCCAGAACTTGCGGCTAAGGACTGTCATGTCGCGCATAGTCGTTGGTTCGCTAAAACTGGTTTATAGATGATAAAAACCAGAAAATTGATAATATTCTCCCCACCATCACCTTCAACCTCCCAAATTTGAGAATAAGCATTCTAGGGCATCACCTTTTTTGATCATTTTAGAGTCGTTTTCGATGAAATTTGTTAGATTTTAACTCCTCAAGGTATGAGCACATCTCCTAAGCAAAATTGTTTATTCACTTTTCACCATGTATTTTGAGTACATTTTTGAGGAATCAAAAATTTTCCTTTAGAAGTTAAGTATAACAAGTTTAGTTTGATTTTAGAATTTATGTTGAATAATTGTGCAAATTTTAGAAATGGCTCCAAAATTAAAGTGCTCAAAGGGTAAGGCTAGATTAGATTCAAAAAAGTTTGTTAGTTCAAAAGCTGAGGATTGTTACATTGATGCGTTTTCATCATGTAAGTTGATTCCTAAGTGAGTTTTTAGTAGACCAGAAGGAGATATTGATGAAATGATTGCTCAAAAGAATTGGAGAAATTATTGTTGCTTCTCTGCTGTTGCTGTTGTTTTTGTGGTGAGAGAATTCTATGCTAACTTTCCAGCAGTAGAGGAAAATTTAGTAATGGTTCGAGGAGAACAAGTTGATTTTTTTTCTGCGGTAATCAATACCTTTCCCTTTTGCCTCTTAAAATATTATTTTTTATGCAAATTATCATCCCAAGGAAGGAGAATTAGATGAGATTATGTCTTTTCTTACTTATGGAAGAGGTCTCTGGAAAATCACAAATGATAGAAGAGTGAATTTCCAAGCCTCAAAGTTAAATGCTACCTTCAAGGCATGGCATTATTTTATCTCATCCAAATTACCTTCAAGTCATGTTAGTGAAGTTACGAGGGAGAGAGTTGTTCTCAACTATTGTATTCAGCAGGAAAAGCTAATAGACATTAGAGTGATTATTTTTTATTACATTATCAATTGTGCCAGAACTGTCACTACTGCAGGTATGAGATTTCCTTCCCTGATTCATTCAATTTGTGAGCAGTCTGGTGTAAAGTTTAAAATTTGGGAAGAGTTTCTTCAACCACTTAGACCTATTATGAGTGTAAATGTGAACACTTACACTTTGCATTCAGAATTTGGTTGGAAAGGAGGATATGCTAGAGCTCCCAGTGCAACTGCTACTACTACTTCTACTTCTTATGCTTCTACTTTGTAAGCATCATCATCTAGAGGTTAGTTTTCTTATTCGTAGACTGGATTGTTACAGAGGATTTTAAAGAATGTTATTCTAACTAGAGAACAAGTTAAGGATATAGATGGGAAGGTAGAAAATATTGAGAGATATATTCAAAAACATGAAGAGTTTGAGGAGACTTATCAGTAATATATGGACGACTGATTAGAGGTGATCATAGTGCTGAGATGCCTCCTCATCCATATTTAATCCCATATGTGCCTTCTAGAGATTGGAACGAAGGAGATGATGTGTAGGATTTTTATATGATGAATCTGTGATATTTGTTTTTTTGTTTTATGATGTATGAACTTTTATTGTTTGTTGTATTATGTTGTGAACACTGATATGTGTGGACTGTTGTTGGATTATTTCTGTTGTGCACATTCAGATATATCTGTGTTGGATGTATGTTTTGTGATAGTTCTGATATTTGTACTGTAATGTTGTGATGTGTTTGTGATAGTAAATGTTTTAATTTAGTTATAGTGTATTGTGTTTTTAGTAGTGTATAATTTAATTCTAAAAACTTTTAGGAAAATATAGAACACTATTAGAAACCACTATCTAAATTGCATGTTTAAAGTATTCAAAATTTTCTACCATATGTTTTATGGTATTGTTATTATTTTTGTTATGTTAAGTTTCTGTGTATTTTCTTTGAAAACCTTTACTACATTAGAAGTCCTTTGAAATTTCTATTTTATGAAACACTGAATTTGATTTCTGTTTACTCCTATTTTTAAATTGTTATACTTGCATATTTAGGTTATGAAGATTCTTATAAGCATGTTATTTTACTTTTTAGGTCTTACACATGTATCATTTTTTATGCTTAAATGTTTTATCCTAATAAAAATTTTAAAGTTTCAGGGGAATTTAAAAAAAATTTTCAAAAGCTAAAATTTTATTTGTTCTCAAGAATACTATAAATAAATTTGATTTTTAATTGAAAATAATTATGTATATGAAGTTATATTAGGGAAGTAAAATTTTGAATATAGAAATGAGTAAGAGAATTAAGTTAAAATTTATAGTAATGATGAATAATTTAAAGTTAAAATTTTCTTTGTAAGAAAATATTAATTTAGTGAAACTATCTTTAGTAAGAAATGTTGTATTTTTGGAAAAATAGAAGATTTAACTTTTATTTTTCAAAACTTAAATATCTTTTATTGAAAAATAATTTTCAACAATATTATTATGATTTTTAAGTGAAGGATATATATCAAACCTTCGATTAAATGGTAGGGTGGAATTCAAAATCATTTAAGGCCTATCCAAATATAGTAATTCTTGCTTGAAAAAATAAAAAGGGAAAAAGTATAGTATGTGAAAAAAAATAAAAGAAGAAAAGAGGTGAAAGAAGCTTGAGGATTTAAGGGCCTAATCAAAAATTGGTTCCACACCTAATTTTTTAAAATACAAGTTTTGAGAAAATCTAAAGCTTAAGAATATAATATAGTAAGTAAAATTATTTTCTAATAAAAAATTTTAAGTGAGAGAAATAAAATGTTTAAATCCTATATTATGAAAAATCTACAAGTATTTCTAAATAAGAACTCATATTTCTCATGATCCTTTACAGAAGAACTTTCTAAACTTTAAGTTGGTCTCATTTAATAAAATTTTTTCTAAATTGGACTATTTTATTTCTAATACAAAATTTTGAAACCATCCTAAAGAACCTAATTTACATAATTTGCATTTTTAATTTTTATATGATTATAGTGTCACTTGAGGATAAGTAACATTTTAAGTTTGGGGATTTTGATACACCTAAAATATATAGTGTTTTTATGCACATTTTTATATCTATTTTTAATGATATTGCACTTTAAGGGAATGTATTTTCATGTTTTTCTCATAGCTATGATTAAAACGAATCATAGTGATGAAAGGAGCAAAAAAGGATCAAATTTATAGCAAAAATGAAAAGTGTGCAAAATTAGCCTATGGTGGTTAAGCGCCTAGGGCAGGCGCATAGCCGCGACAGTTAACTTACGTAATTTAAATTAATTTTAGCACAAATTTTAAGGGTTTGTTGAAGCACCCTTTGGTTTAAACATCCATAACTTTTCATTGGCGCCAAAACTCATTTAAAATTCGAATGGATGGATGCATCTCTTGGTAGATTCGTTGAATCTGGACATGATTTGAAGAGACACCAAGACACCCTTTGGAAAATTATTAAAAGAAGACTTGAAGATTAGAAGAAGGAGAAAAGTTTTTAAAGGAGGAATTGGTGAGAGAAGTTGGAGAAAAGCTTGAAGTCGTTGAAGAGAGGGAGAAAGAAAGAGAGTCTTCTTCTTGCAATACTTTCCTTACTTTTCCATTTGACTTTATCATAGTTTGTATTAGAATTTAGGAGAGTAAATCCTTAGAGTTGGGCACCACCCCCTAAGGTGTCATTTAGTGGAAAGTAAAGTTTAAAAGTAACTTCAAGAGTCTTGTGGAGATTTTTAGATAAGTTTAATCTTTGTTTTTACATTTGGTTTTAAAGTAAGATTTGTTGTGTTTTCACTATAATCTGTACTTTCAAATCAAATTGTGTTTGTGCTTTCTCCATGAGTTATGAGTAGTTTTCTTTATCTTATTCCTATTAAATGATGAAGTAATTAAATTATGGATGGAAGTTTTGTGAAGTATAGATGTTTAATGTTGGAAGAAGTTGTGATGATTCAACTACCTTGCACTTAATTTACCTCTTGATTTGGCCAATTGAGATGTTAAAATTTGTTGTGAGAACATGTAAGAACCAATACGATATTTTCTCAATAAAAAATTGAAGAGAATCACATGAAATTATATGGGTGAGAATTGTAGTCCATATAGTTGAGTGCAAATAAATAGGGAGATATGTTTTAGATTGGGTGTAGAATTAGAGGACTTTAGAGTGACAGGCTAAAGGCCCCAATTTAGTTTGATGTTTTAAGTTTTTTTATGAGATGTTAGCTCCTTGTGGGAGGGAGAAGAGGGAACCTAAGAGTGAGAGCTAGTATCTTCCCTGCCTAACCCATCTTCAAGATTTCAAAACATCAGATTAACCTATGTTCTTTACAAAACCAAGTAAGGGTAAGGAATATAACTGCTTCTATTTGGCACAACACACTTAGACACTTCCACAATGAAATTCCATAATTATTACTGACTCATGAAGAGGAAAAAGTTATTTTATTCAAATTTTCTTTCATATCATTTTATAATCTTGATAATCTTAGTTGCTTACTTTACTTTTTCTTAAAAATTATCAAAAATAATTTAAACTTCTTATTTATAAAACATAACTTACAAACTCATTTTGAAAAGTAAAAAGTTGTTTTATGCTTTCTTAATATTTTAAGAACATTTCTCTGTGGGTTCGATATCTTGGGGCTTAATCAGAAAATCCTATATTCATTTATAAACGATAAGTATACTTGTGTAGAATCCCATACTATAAATAATTAAAGTTAATCTCTTATTTGCTTCAAAATCAATTTTTTGGCACCGTTGTAAAGAATGAGATATTATTATTGAGAAGAAATATAAAGTGTAATTTCATATATAAAACGTAAGCATAAATATTAGGGGATCAGGCGCCGTCGGTGCCAAAGCTCAAAATTTTTAATTTACTCTTTAGAAAATCTCGCCATCTGTGCCCCTTCTCGCACCGACGGTGTCAGAGCATAGTTTTTCTCCAACAATGTTTTTACCCAAATAACCATTGAATCTTCGGTACAATTCAATAATTAACACCATTTAGGCTATTTATGAGTGAGTAGGACTTAAATATAAGACCATCTAATAACAGTAATAACTACAACCAAATAAAACAAACTTATTAACACACAAAACTATGGGTTGCCTCTCATAAAGCACATGGTTTAACAGCATCATCCCAACAAACATTAGTTTTATTCAGGATGACTTAACATTAAATCCTCTTTAAAATTTGGTCGTGACTCTTCAAAATATGATTTTTATTGGTGCCCATTAACTTTAAATATTCTTCCAATTTTAGGTTGTTTAATATCAACAACTCTAAATTGGTAAACTTTTATAATAGTGAAAGGTTCTATCCACCTAGACTTTAGTTTTCCAGGAAATAATTTCAATCTTGCATTATACAACAAAACATGTTGTACAGGTTCAAATCTCTTTCTTATAATCTTCCGATCATGCCATATCCTCATTTTCTCCTTGTAAATTCTATCATTATCATAAGATTCATTTCTAATTTCTTCCAATTCATTAAGTTGTAATAATCTTTTCTCACCAGCATCCTTTAAATTGAAATTGAACTCTTTAATGGCCCATATGCTTTATGTTCCAATTCAACTGGTAAATGACAAGTTTTTCAAAAAAACAATCTATAAGGAGACATTCTTATAGAAGTTTTATAAGCAGTCCTATATGCCTATAATGTAGTATCTATTCTCGCAGAACAATATAATTTATGAGGATTTACAAATTTCTCCAAAATTTGTTTAATTTTGTGATTAGATACTTCAACTAAACCACTTAATTGGGGATGATATGCAGTTGAGACTCTATGCATAATATTATAATTTTTAGTCAATATCTGAATCAGATTATTTCTAAAATGAGATCAACTATCAGTAATGTTAAATCTCGACATTCGACATTTTGTAAAAATTTTTTTTATTAAAGATTTTATTTTGAAATACTTCGAACATGACATTTAGGTGAAGCTATGGCTTCAATCCATTTTTATACATAATCCACTTCAATTAATATATATATATATATATATATATATATATATATATATAATGGTGGCGGGAAACTTCCCTGGAGCTCTGTTAGGGTTTCTATGACGACGGTGACCTTCCTGACGGCAGGTGAAGTTCAAAGGTGGTGGTGGCTAGTTGTTGAGTTCTTCTATGAGGTTGTTCTGACTTAGCTAAGATTTTTGCTCCATCCCGGGTCTTGGGATTTTTTGAATTTCTGTAGGTTGTTACTGTTCCATTGGGATGGCTGAGGAGCTTACTAAGGCCGATCCTAACTTTATGGGTAAAGGAACCTTTGCGTAACTTACAAGTTAAGAGAGGGTGGAACTACTTTGGGTGACAAACTGGTATTTCCTCAGCTATATCATGATGCTATTGCGGGGAAGGTTGAATGCGAGTTCATAAGGAAATGTACAAAGAAAGCAGGGAAACTGGCGTTTATCTTCACTGAAGAGGAGTTGGACGAACTATCTGAGCCTTACAAATTCACATTAGTGGGAAAGTTTCAATTTGGTCACCCAAAGCTTGATATTTTGAGAAAGGCTGTTGATGATTTTAAACTTATGGGAAGTTGGAAGATTGGAGTTTTTGACAGTAGGCACATTATGCTCCAATTAACTAGAGAAGATGATTATGCACAGGTTTTCTCCAAAAAGGTGATTATGATTGATGGAAAACCAATGAAATTATTGAAATGGACCTTGGATTTTGATCCTTCTAACGAACCACCTATTGTACCTGTTTGGTTTAGCATGCCCAACCTGAAACTTCCTTTTATTAATCATAAGATCATCTATGACATTGCTGACTCTATGGGTCGACCTCTAAAGGTAGATATACCCTCTGCTAATATTACTAGAATTTCTAAAATCAGATTCTTAGTAGAAAGGGATATTACTCTTCCCTACATCGATGGTGTTTGGTTAGGGGACCGCCAACCGTGGTTATTGGCAGCTTATCGTGTTGGAATACCAACCCTCGTATTGTAAACATTGCCACATTTTTTGGCACACTATGGAGCAGTGTTTCAAAATCCACCCTGAATTAAGGCCTTATAATGCTGCCAATAAAAGTAAGAAGGATACTGCCCAAGCTAATACTATTACTCCTCCTCAGGCTACCTTCATTTCTCAAGAAAAACCTAATGGTGTCCCACCTCCTCAATGCCCTCATGTAGAAACAAGCCAGGTTGATCTGCTACTACCTCATCCTGGGACTTGAAAATTAGCTGATCAAGAGGTAGAAATCAGAGATTCCCAAAATATAGAGCCTCTCTTTCCTGTGATAAGACAGCTAGAAGACCAAGTGATTGATAATTGCACCTTCCAGGAAGTAGGAGAGAAGGCCCAACAGATACAATTGAATACCAAGGACACAACTGATGAAGACAGGGAACATCATAGTTTTGCCAGGAGAGGTCTCTTATCATCCCCACCAGATAGATCTAATGGGATGAAGCTAGTACAACAAAGGGGTTCAGAAGAAGAAGAAGATTTACACTACAGTTCTGAAGTTGGGGGTACTTTTATCACTCCACCTAATCCTGATCCAGGCAATGAGTCAGCACACCCCTTACTATCTGAATTAGCAAATCAAAAAGAAGAGGAGTGGATTCAACAAAAAAAAAGTAGAAGAAAAATAAAAGATGCCTTAGAACTTAGAAATTTATCTCAATCAAATGTCATTGGATTGGAAAGTTCTTCTGCCACCCCCCTAGACTAACTAGGGCTGGTAAGGCATTGCATCATGATTAACCTTTTGTGCTGAAATGTTAGGGGTATTGCTAGTCCTGGTACCCTTAACAGACTCAAACACTTAATCAGGACCAACAAGTTATGGATATTTGCCTTATTAGAACCTTTGGGGCATAAAAATATTTCCAAACACACAAAACACTTAATCAGCAAAGACTTCTTCCTCCAACCACAATGTAATCTTTTCCTTTTTGCCTGCTAAGCCTTTAAGGCAGTTACTTTTTGGGGACTCTCTTCACCTCCCTTTCATTAGATGTACCTAATCTTATCTTATAAATGAATTTTTTCCTTTTGCCAATATATATATATATATATATATATATATATATTCCCAAATGAAGGAATAAATGGTCCCATAAAATCTAATCCCAAAACATAAAAGATTTTAACTTCCAAAGTAAAATTTAGGGGCATTTCATTTCTTCTAGAAATATTACCTACTTGCTGACATCAATCACAAGTTTAAATATATCTATTAATATCCATAAAAAGAGTATGCCAATAGAATCCAGATTGTAATATTTTATGTGCAGTTTTGTCAGTTCCAAAATATCCCCCAAATTCAGAATCATGGCATCACTGAATAATTGGTTTAATTTCTTTATAAGGCACACATCTCCTAATAACTAAAGCCATGTATTGTTTATATAAATATGGGTCATCTCAAAAATAAAATTTGGCATCATATATAATTTTTTTCAATTATTGCTTGGGTAATTCAGGTGGTAAAATATCACTTACAATATAGTTCACAATATCAACATACCATAGTAAATTCCACTCCTTAATATTATAAAGTTGTTCATCAGGAAAAGTTTTTGTGATTTCATCTTCACAATCAGATAATTCAAGTTATTCCAGTCTAGATAAATGATCAGCTATTTGATTGTCAGATCCTTTTATATCGACTATAATGAAGTTAATATCTTGCATTAGAAGTACCCTTCTGATTAATCTTGGTTTATGATCCTTCTTTTGCATTAAGTACTTTATAGAAGAATGGTCTGTATGCACTATACATTTAGTCCTAATTAAGTACAACATAAATTTTTCAAAAGCATATAAAGTTGCTAATAACTCTCATTCAGTAGTGGTATAATTAATTTGAGCTTTATTAAGAGTTTTACTAGCATAGTATATAACTTTGAAAATTTTATCATATCGTTGTTCTAAAACCACTCCAATATCATAATCATTGACAACACATATAAGTTCAAAAGGTTTCTCCCAATAATGTGAAACTATAATTGGGGTAGTAATTAATTTTTCTTTCAATAATTCAAAGGAATTTAATCATTCTTCATTAAAATCAAATTTCTTATCTTTTCTAAAATTTGGCAAAGAGGCTTAGTAATTTTTTAAAAATCATTAATATAATGCATGTAGAAACTAGCATGTCCTAAAGCCCGCTCACAGTAGTTGGAGGTGGTAGTTCTACGATGATTTGAATCTTTGCATGGTCTAATTTCATGCCATATTCCGAAATTTTATGCCCAAGCACAATTCCTCCTACAACCATAAATTAACTTTTCTCCCAATTTAGAACTAAATCTGTTGTTTCGCATAAATTCAAAAATTTTTATAAATTATTTAAACATGCATCAAATGAAGTTCAAAATACGAAAAAAACAATCATAAAAATTTCTATTCCATTATCAGTAATATTACTAAAAATTTACATCATACATCTTTGAAATGTTATAGGTGCGTTACATAATCCAAAGGGCATTCGTCGAAAAGCAAATGTTCCATAAGGACTAGTAAATGTGGTGTTTTCATGATCCTCAAGAGAGATTGGTATTTGATGATAGCTGGTATATCCATCTAAAAAGAAAAATATTAATTCATGATCCCTGAATATTTATGCTTACGTGTTGTATATGAAATTACACTTTCTAATATCTCTTTCTTTACGATGGCGCCAAAAACATGATTCCGAAGCAAATAAGAGATCAACTTTAATTATTTATAATATGGGATTCTACTCAAGTATACGTATTGTTTATCAAGTAATATAAAACTTTTTGATTAAACCTCGAGATATCAAACCCACAGGGAAATGTTCTAAAAATTTAAAGAAAGTAGAAAAATAACTTGGTATATTATGTGCACCAAAAACTTGATCCCCGATAAATATATGTGCACAAAAAACTTGACTTCACACTGAATATATGTGCAGATGATTTAGATATGAAAATTATGATTTTATAATTTGGGATACTACACAAGTATACGTATCATTTATCAAGTAATATAGGACTTTTTGATTAAGCCCCAAGATATCGAACCCACAGGGAAATGTAAAACTTTTTAAAGAATTAAGAAAATTATACTTTTACTTTTTTTTAATGACTTTTGAAAGTATGTTTTGATTTAAAAAGCTTGGAAATTGTTTTTGGTATTTTTAATTAAAGCTAAGCAGTAAATGAAAGTTGTCAGAACTTTAAAATGTGGTATAAAATACTAGGATATAAAATATCTTTTTCTTTCTCTTATAAAGCAGTAATAATTATGAAAGTATTGTTGTGGAAGTATTTAAATGTGTTGTGATAAATAAATGTAAATTTATTCTTTACCCTTGGTTTTACAAAGAACATTGGTTAATTTGAAATTTTAAAATCTTGAACATGGTTAGGCAGAGAAGATACCAGCTCTCACTCTAGAGTTCCCTCGACTCCCTCTACCTGGGGGCAAACTTCTCATAAAAAAATTTAAAATATAAAACCAAATTAGGGGGCTTTAGCCTGTCACTCTAAAGACCTATAATTTTACTCCACATTAAAAACATATCTCCTAAGCATTCAATTATATGAACTACAATTCTCATCCATATAATTACATGTGATTTATACCAATTGTTGTTTGAGATAATACTGCATTGGAGCTTACATAATCTCACAACAAATTTAACATCTTAACTGGCCAAATTAAGAAGTAAATTAAGTTCATGGAATTAAATCTTCATAACTTATTCCAATTTTAAACTCTTATACATTCCACAACAATCCTACATAATTTAATTACTTCTTCGTTTAAGAAAAAAAAAGATAAAAAAAACTACTCAGAATTCATGGAGAAAACACAAGCAAACATTGATTTGAATATATAAATCATAAAGAAAGCACAACAATAAAAACTAAATATAGGAAAAAAAAGTAAACACTTATATGAAAATCCTCTCCACGAGACTCAAAAAGATCCTTTCAAACTTGAATTTCCACTTGACAACACTGCAGAGGTTGGCACCCAACTCAGTTAACTCTAACTCTGACTTTAGACTTCAATAAAAACATGATAAATAGATGAAAGTAAATTGGTGGAAAGAAAGTTTCACACCAAACTAACTAACTCTAAACAATAAAATATTGAAAGTAAAACTCTTTAAACTAGAAGATCAAACTGAAAAATAGAAGAGACTCTTGAAAACTAAACTAAAAGACTACTCTCACTAAAGACACACACACTCTTCAGACCCACACATGACTCTTATGACATAACTTTAATAATAATCCAAAAGGTGCCTTGTCGTCTCTTCAAATCATGTCCCGATTTAAAGTATCCACCAAAAGATGCATCCCTTCATTCAAATTTGCTGCCCATGGGAGGTTAAGGAAGTCACCACCAATAGTTGCTTCAAACACCCCTTGAAATTGGTGCAAAAAATGAAATAAATTCAATTTTTAACTGTGGCTGCTAAGCGCCGACTAGGCAGCGCTTAGCCGCCAAAGTCCAATTTTTCATTTTTTATTTTTTGCTCCAAATTTGATCCAATTTGTGCTCCTTTCATCATAATCACTCATTTTCATTATACCTGCAAGAGAAATACAAAATACCTTCCATTAAAGTGCAATATCATCAAAAATAGGTATAAAAAAGTGCATAAAAATACTATATATTTTTGGTGTATCAAAATCCCCCAAACTTAAAATGTTACTTGTCCTCAAGTGACTCTTAATCACATAGAAAATTTTAGCATGCAAATTATGTAATGAATTTCTAAGGAAGATAACAAAATTTTCTTCTAGAAATGAAATAGACCAATTTTTTTTAAAAAATTTTAGTAATTAAGACCAATTTAAAGTTTAGAAAGTTCATAGGTAAAGGATAATGCAAAATATAGTTTTCTATCTAATTCAGAAATACTTGCAGATTCTGCAAAATATTGGATTCACAAATTTATTTTTCTCACTTAAAAATCTTTATTTGAAACTAATTTTACTTACTATATTATAACCTTAAGCTTTAGATTTTCTCAGAACTTATATCTTAAACTTTATGAATGGAACCGATTTTTGATTAGGCCCTTAAATCCTCAAGCTTCTCCTTCCTTTTCACATACTATTTTTCATTTTTTTCTCTTTCTCTTTTTCTTTTCTTTTCTTTTATTTTCTTTTCTTTCTTCTTTTTTTTATAAGGCAAGGATTACTGTATCTGGATAGGCGTTTAATGATTTTGAATTCCATCATTTCGTTTAAAATAAAGGTCTGATATACATCTTTCACTTAAAAATCATAATAATAGTATTTGAAAATTACTCAATAAAAAAAATTTAAGCTTTGAAGAGTAAAAGTCAAACATTTTATTTATAAAAAAATACAACATTTCTTACTAAAGATAGTTGAACTATATTTAACACTTCTTTACTAAGAAAATTTTAACTTTAAATTTTTCATTATTACTAAAAATTTTAACTAAATTATCTTATTCATTTCTATATTCAAAATTTTGTTCCCCAAAAATAACTTCATATTCATAATTCTTTTCAATCAAAAACCAAATTAATTTTAAGTATTCTTTAGAACAAATAAAATTTTAGGTTTTTGAAAATTTTCTGTTTTTAAAATTCCCCCAAAAGTTTAATTTTTAGTCAGGATAAAACATTTAAACATAAGAAATGATACATGGGTGAGAATTAAAAACTAATATAACATACTTGCAAGAATCTTAATATCCTAAATATGCAAGTATAACAATTTAAAAACATGAGTGAAAAGAAATCAAATTCAAAAATTTTTTTTTAAAGTTTTTCATTAAATAGAAATTCAAAATTTTAAAGGACTTTAACAATAGTGGAGGTTTTCAAAGCAAATACACTCCAACTGAAAATAATTAATATCACACCAATACTAGATAACAAATGGTAGTAGTAGAATTTGAAAAGTTTTAAATATGCAATTTTAAATAATAGTTTTTAATAGTGTTCCAAATTCTCCTAGCAATTTTGGTAAAGTACACACTATAAAAGCTCTGACACAACATACACATAAAAACATTTACTACTACACATATATCACACAAAACAACATATAGAATATCAATCCAACAAAGATAGATCTGATTATGTAAAAATAGTCTAACTCTAATTAGCATATTTCCAGAATTCACAGATGAAACACAATATCAAAATAAAACACAAGACATAACATACATCAGTTTATCAACAAATATTCAGTAACACATAAAAAAATCAACTAATCATCCTCATCATCATCTTGCTCGTTCCAATCTCTGGATGACACATAAGGTATGTAGAATGGATGAGGGGTGTCTTAATATTCATATCACCTTTGATCAATCTTTCTAAATAATGCTTATAATTCTCCTCATATTCATCATGTTTAACAATATATCTTTCCATATTATCCATTTTACCATCCATGTCTCTAACATGCTCACGAGTAAGATTCACCTTCTTAAAAATCTTTCTTAACAAACTAGTCTGTGAATCTCTATATGATGAAGCTCTCGAAGTAGTAGCACAGGAAGTAGAAGTCGCAGAAGCAGTAGAAGCCCTACCAAATCCTCTTCTCCAACCAAACTTTGAATGTACAGTGTAAGCTCCAACGTTTACACTGGTAATTGGTTTCAAATGCTAAAGGACCTCTTCCTAAGTTTCAAATTTCACACCAGACCGCTCAAATAATGTATGTATCAAGGAAGGAAATCCCATTCCTGCAGTAGTGGTAGATCTGACACAATTCAAAATGTAATCATAAATGATTGCTCCAATATTTATAGGCTTCTCTTGTTGAATGCAATAGTTCAAAACATCTCTCTCCCTTGTAAGTTAATTAGTATGACTCGAACGAAAAAACTTACATGAGATAAAATAATGCCATGCTTTAGAAATGACATTTAACTTAGAGGCTTAAAAATTTACTCTTCTATCATTTGTGATCTTCCATAAACCTCTTCCGTCAGTCAGAAATGCCATAATATCATCTAACTCTCCCTCAGCAGAATGATAGTTCGAATAAAAACAAAACATATCAGGAGACAGTCGATAAAAGACATTGATTACCATAGATGTAAAATGTACTTTTTGCCTTCTCACCATCACCAAATTCTCTTATGCTGTAGGTAAGTTTGCATAAAACTCTTTGACCACAGGGAGAACAGCATTGCGGAGAAGCAGCAGTAATTCTCCCAATTCCTTTTAGCAATCATCTCCTCAATAACTTCTCCAGGCTTACTGAACACATGCTTAGGAATCAATTTACGTGACTGTAGTACGTCAACGTATTGTTCCTCAGCCCTTCCACTAACAAATTTGTCAGAATTGAATTTTTTTCTCTCGAGCACTTTGACTTTGGAGCCATTTCTAAAAATTCACGAAAAATTCATCATAAATTCAAAAATCAACCTAAACTTGCTAAATTAACTTCCAAAAGTAATTTCTACTAAATCCAAGAAATTTCTCATCCATTTCTTCAAATTTTCACCATGAATAGTGATTTTAGGAATTTCCAAAATGTACTCAAAATAAATAGTGAAAATAAAAAAATTTTACTTAGGAGTAGTGCTCTTACCTTAAAGAATCCAAATCTAACACTTTTATTGAAATCGACCTTCAAACGATCAAAAATGTTGATGCCCTAGGCTCCTTTTCGTGAAAGTTAGAGGTTGAAGACGACACGTAAGTTAAAAAATGGTGATTTTCAGGTTTTAACTGCTGAAAACCAATTTTCGCGAACCGGTGCCTAAGCGCGAGGCTTTTGGAGCTTAACTGCAAAATCTAGCGCTTAAGCGCCGACAATCTGGCGCTTAGCCGCCAGTGCCAATATTTTCACAATTAAGAAAATTCACTAAACCACTTAGTTAATTACTGTTAATCATCTCAAAATATTTGTGTTTTACTTTATAATCTCCAATACTCCAATTTCAAACTTTAATATCCATCAATTCCAATCAAATTTCATACAAACACAAACTTATATTCAATAAAATAAACCACACCTAATAAAAAATTAAAAATTTCTATCCAAACACTTTGGATGAAATGCCCTAAATACAAATGAACTCAATAAGCATAATGATAAGTTTACATCACTAAGATGTAACACTCACACATTAAAGTGCAACAGATGACAAACATAAAAACATTAAACACATAAGATATAAAATACTCAAAACAAACCAAATGATAAAACAAACATTTAATTCCACTCTCCAGTAGGGGGAATATATCCAGAACCACTATTATTTCCATTTGACTCTTCTGTAATATCAATCTGATAGAAAGGATGATTATTGAACACTCTTACATCTTCTTCTTCTAACCACTTGTTCTTCAGGAACATCGCCTTATCTGCTTCTTCCACGTGACTTGTATGATTAAATTGCATCTTGAGTTGCCATGCCATATGCTCCAAATGTGTGTTAGTTTCATTGATCTTTTCTTTGATTGAAGTCACTCTGGCTTTGATCATTGTAATCTTTTCTGCAATTCCCTGAATACTAACGGCAAGAAATCCATTAAATAACTAGTTAGCATTATCACTAATAAACTTACTCTTGTCAGAATTCTCTTTCTTCTTGATCTCATTCTCCCAGGAAGTCATGATGCACTCAAAACACTCTTCTTAAGACTCAAGAATGAAAATAGGACTTGGGGTAAGTGTTTCTCTTAATTTAGGCCTTTTATAGACTTTAGAATGCATAATCCCACCCTTTAACGTTTAAAAACTCCAAAATAGCTTCCAAAACCACTTCCCCACGATATAGGCTTCTAGAACCTCATTTATCTCATGTTTCATAACTCTGGCGGCTAAGCGCCAACTAGACGGCGCTTAGGTGCCAGTGCTCAATTTAGCACAGGTCTACCTAAATGTCCAAAATTTCATTCCAACTCCTCTAAATCATAAAATAAGGTCAAATAACACTACTATAACATAAAAACACCAAAATACTACCACCAATACATAAAAATAAACCAAACAAAGCACACAAAGTAAACATAAAGCAAAGCACACCGATAATTATGGGTTGCCTCCCACAAAGCGCTTGGTTTAACGTCTTCAGCCTGACATACCCAGAACTCATTCTGAGTGACCCAACATCAGATTCTCATTAGATTTAAGTTGATCGACTGAAAAATAAGGTTTAAGTCTATGACCGTTAACTTTAAATATTTTTCCAGTCTTCGGATATTGAATATCCGCAGCTCCGTAGGAATAAACTTTTATCACAATAAATGGACCCATCCACCTGGACTTATGTTTTCCAGAAAAAATTCTCAATCTGGCTATATACAGTAAAACTTTCTATCATGGCACAAGATTTTTAGTATGAATCTTCCGATCTTGCCATAACTTCATCTTTTCCTTATAAATTTTAGCTTTTTCATAACATTCATTCCTTATCTCTTCAAGTTCATTTAATTACAATAATCTCTTTTCATCAACATCTTTCAAATTATAATTGAACTCTTTAATAGCCCAGTATGCTTTACGCTCAAGTTCAATAAGCAAATGACAAGCTTTTCCAAAAATCAGCCTATATGGGGAAATTCTTATAGGGGTTCTGTAATCAGTCCTATAGGCCCGCAAAGCATAATCTAGTTTGGTTGACCAATCCTTTCTATTTGGATTAACAATCTTTTCCAATATTCTTTTAATTTCACGATTGGATAATTCAATCAAACCACTTGGCTAAGGATGATAAGCAGTAGCAATGCAATGATTTATATGATATTTCTTTTCTAACTTCTTAATCATCACATTTTTAAAATGACTTGCCCCATCGTTATGATTACTCTTGGTATTCCAAATATGCAAAATATATTATTTCTTGAAAAACTTTACAACACTTTGAGCATCACATCGAGGTAAAGCAATAACTTCAATCCATTTGGAAACATAATCTACTGCTATCAAAATATAAACATTTCCGAAAGATGGTGTAAATGGACCCATGAAATTTAATCCCCAAATGTCAATTATTTAAACTTCCAACATATAATTAAGGGGCATCTCATTTCTTCTAGAAATATTGCCTACACGCTGACATCTATCATAATTTTTAATATAAGCATTCAAATCCTTAAAAATGGTAGGCCAATAAAATTTAGATTGTAAGATTTTATATGCAGTTCATTCAACTCCAAAATGTCCCCCGTACTCAGAATCATGACATTTTTCAATAGTTTCATAAGTCTCTACCAAAGGTATACATCTTCGAATTATAAGATCCTTTCCTTGTTTATATAAAAATGGGTCATCCCAAAAATAAGTCTTAGCATCAAATAAAAATTTCTTCTTTTCCTAGTATGTCAAACCATATGGTATAATATTACTGACAAAAAAGTTTACTATGTCGGCATACCACGGAACACGCCACTCATTAATAGTGAATAATTTTTCATCAAGAAAATGTTCATTAATTTCTTCAGCATCACAGTGAGATCTTTCATTATAAAGCCTGGAAAAATGATCAGCAATTTGATTATCAGAATCCTTCCTATCTACTATCTCAAAATCAAACTCTTGTAAAAGAAGAATCCATCTAATCAATCTCGGCTTCACATCCTTCTTCTTCATTAAATATTTCATAGCAGAATGATCAGTATGCACCACACATTTAGTTCCAATTAAATATGATCGAAATTTATCAAAGGAAAATACTATAGCTAATATCTCTTTATCGGTAGTGGTATAATTAATTTAAGCTTCATTAAGAGTTTTACTAGCATAATAAATAACTTTGAAAATTTTATCATATTTCTGACCCAAAATAGCACCAATAGCATAATCACTAGCATCACACATTAATTCAAAGGTTTTTCCCAATTTAGTGAAATTATAACAGATTCAATGATTAATTTTTCTTTTAATGTTTCAAAAGCTATTAGGCAATCATCATGAAAATAAAAAATTGCATCCTTTTCCAATAATCGGTATAAAGGTTTTGTAATCTTTGAAAAGTCTTTGATGTAGCGCCTGTAGAATCCAGTATGTCCCAGAAAACTTTTAATTCCCCTTACATTGATTGGGCAAGGTAAATTAGAGATAACTTGAATTTTTGCAGGATCTACCTCCAAACCTTTTTCGAAAATTTGATGTCCCAATACAATTCCTCCTGCTACCATAAATTGACATTTTTCCCTTTTAAGGACTAAATTAGTTTCTTCACAGAGTTTTAGAACTTTAGATAAATGTTCTAAACGTGATTCAAATGAAATTCCAAACACTAAAAAGTCATCAATGAAAACTTCAATCCCTTTTTCAATTAAATCACAAAAAATAGCCATCATACATCTCTTAAATGTAGCAGGGCCATTACATAAACCAAAGGGCATTCTTCTAAAAGCAAATGTACCATAGGGACTGGTAAACGTAGTTTTCTCTTGATCCTCATAAGTAATTTAAATTTGGTGCTAACCAGTATAGCCATCTAGAAACAAAAATATTTATGCCCAGCCAGTCAATCCAACATCTGATCCAGAAATGGGAGTGGAAAATGATCTTTTCTAGTGGCAAGATTTAATTTTCTATAATCAATGCATATACACCATCCTATAACTTATCTTGTTGGAATCATTTCATTCTTTTCATTAAGAGTCACAGTTACTCCTCCTTTCTTAGGAACACAGTGAATATGACTAACCTATGCACTATCTGAAATAGAGTAGATAATTCCAACATCAAACAACTTCAAAATTTCTTTCTTCACAACATCTTTCATGATAGGATTTAATCTCTTTTGGGGATCAGTCTGAGGTTTGCAATTATCTTTCATAAGAATTTTGTGCATACAAGTTGAAAGACTGATTCCTTTAATATCAACAATTGTCCAACCAAAGGATTTTTATACTTCTTCAAAATTTCAAGCAAACTCTCTTCTTCTTTTTCAGTCAATTGAGATGAAATTATAACAGACAAGGTTGAGGATTCACCCAGAAAAATATACTTCAAATGATAAGGAAGCATTTTTAACTCAAGTTTAGGAGGTTTTTCAATTGATGGACAATAAGATTCATTTTTTTCAGTCATATCCAACAATTCAAAATTTTTATGAACTTAATTTAAATCTTCCTCTTAAAAATCTTCAGAATGATGTAACTCCTCTTCTTGCTCATGTTCTAAATTTTCTCTTTCAGGTTTTTCTTCATAAGTTGACTTGAAATGACACTCACTTAAATATCCGATAACATCCATCCTAAAACATTCATCATCTTTACCTATTGCAGGATATATCATCGATTTCAAAGTATTGAATGTAACAGTTTGATCATTAACCCTCATTGTTAATTCCCCTTTTTGCACATCTATCATTGCTCTGTCTTTGGCTAGGAAAGGTCTTTCTAAAATGATGGGTATCTCTTTATCTTCCTCCATATCAAGTATAATAAAATCAACAGGAAAGATAAATTGATCCACTTTAACCAAAACATCTTCTATAACTCCTTTTGGATATGTGATCGAACGATATGCTAATTGCAGAGTTACAATAGTTAGGGTTATTTCTCGTAATCCCAGTCTTTTAAATATTGATAGAGGCATAAGGTTAATGCTTGCACCCAAATCACATAAAGCCTATCCATAGAATCTGTCTCCGATTGCACATGGAATTGTGAAACTATCAGGATCTTTAAGTGTTTCAAGAAGCTTCTTTTGAATTATTGCACTGCAATCCTTACTGAGTGCAACTATCTCATTATCTTCATACTTCCTCTTTTTGTTGAGAATATCCTTCATAAATTTCACATAGCTCGACATTTTTTCTAAAGCTTCAGCAAATAGAATATTAATGGTAATCTTCTTAAATATCTCCAAGAATTTTGAAAATTACTTATACAACTTTTGTTGACGAAGTCTCTGAGGAAATGGAGGTGGTGGCTTTTCCAAATCAACCTTAGGTGGAGAAATTGGTCTTTCCAAACCTTTCAGAGGGTCCTCTTTCGGTTCTTCAATCCCTTCTTTCTCTACTTCAGTTTCTTTCTAAACTCCACCTTCCAACTCTCTTCCACTTCTCAGTTGAATTGCTTTTACATGCTCTTTATTTTTATCTCTTGGATTCACTTCAATATTACTTGGAAGCATTCCTTGGGATGTATTACTTAAATGAATTTGCAATTTGCCCCAATTGATTGTCAATATTTTTGATGGTTTCTCCTTGAATTTGCAATTGATTTCCCATATGTGACACCACTTCTTCAATAGACAACTTCTTCTCCTTTAATTGTAAATCTTTGTTAAAAGCAAGAGGATAGGTTAGTCTATAATTATTATTTCCTTGGTTGTTCCAGTTCCCTAATGGGTTTACTTGGTGGTTCCCCCATTGTTGATTAATACCACCTTGATTATTGTTATTCCAGTTAAAGTTTGGATGATTCTTCCAACCTAGGTTATAATAATTGGATTACGGGTTATTAGGCTTACTTATAGCATTCGAAGTTTCTGGTGAAGAATAAGAATCAACCATTTGGCCAAATGAATTTTCTTCAATCATGTAATTTGGCTGAGAAAACTTCATCCCAAATTGGTCTATCTTTCTTGAAATTGCAGCAACTTGATTTGCTAACATTGCAAAAGCATCATTGTCATGAACACTGGCTACCTTTTTAAGATTTAACCTTTTATAAGGCCATTGAAAATTATTAGTATCCATTTATTCAATTAAAGCATAAGCATCAGAAAACTGTTTTGACATTAATGATCCACCAGCAGCAACATCAATAATTAATATAAGAGATCCAACTAATCCATTGTAAAAGGTTTGAATTATTAACCAATATGGTATTGAATGATGTGAAAACTTCCTGAGGAGATCTTTAAATCTTTCTCATTCTTCATATATTGATTCACCCTCAAACTGAAAAAAAGATGTAATATCATTTCTCAACTTCACAGTTTTCGATGGTGGAAAATATTTAACAAGGAATTTTTGTGCTAAATCACTCCAAGTTCTGATAGATCTATGTGCTAACGAATTTAACCATATCTAGCTTTATCCCTTAGTGAGAAAGGAAAAATCTGAGTCTAATAGCATCATCCAAAACACCATCATATTTACAAGTAGCACACAACTCTAGAAAATTAGCAAGATGTAAATTATGATTTTCAGTTGTTGCTCCCCCAAACTGATTATTAGACACCATTTGCATAATAACAGGTTTAAGTTCACAGGAATTAGCAGCTACAGAAGGGTGTTGAATACTACCATAAAGTTCATCCATTATAGGGTTAGCATAATCTCTTAAAGGTCTGAATTCTTGATGGCTGTCAAAATTTTGATTTTGATGATTTGCCGTTTCTTGGATATTTTTATCCTTTTCAGAATTTTTAATTTTTTTTTTATTTTTCTTATAGTTATTTTCAATTCAGAATCTTAAGGCACAATTCCCTAAGAACCTGAACTACGCATAAAATAATAAAATAAAAAAAACACAACACCAACAAAAACAAAGAAAAGTAAAAATTTAAGTTTATCATAATTTTCTTTAAAAGTGCAGTTTTAATTAATTTCCCCGGCAACGGTGCCAAAAACTTGATCCCTGATAAACATATATGCACCAAAAACTTGACTTCACACCAAATATATGTGCTGATGATTTAGATATAAAAATTATGATTTTAAAATATGGGATACTACGTAAGTATATGTATCATTTATCAAGTAATATAGGACTTTCTGATTAAGCCCCGAGATATCGAACCCAAAGAGAAATGTAAAAATTTTTAAAGAATTAAGAAAATTATACTTCTACTTTTTTAATGACTTTTGAAAGTATGTTTTGATTTGAAAAGCTTAAAAATTATTTTTGGTATTTTTAATTAAAGCTAAGCAGTAAATGAAAATTGTCAGAACTTTAAAATGCGGTATAAAATACTAGGAAATAAAATATCTTTTTCTTTCTCTTATAAAGCAGTAATAATTATGAAAGTATTATTGTGGAAGTATTTAAATGTGTTGTGATAAATAGGAGCAAATTTATTCTTTACCATTACTTGGTTCTATAAAGAACATTGGTTAATTTGAAATTTTAAAATCTTGAACATGGTTAGGCAGGGAAGATACCAGCTCTCACTCTAGAGTTCCCTCGACTCTCTCCATATGGGGGCTAACTTCTCATAACAAAATTTAAATTATCAAACCAAATTAGGGGACTTTATCCTGTCACACTAAAGACCTCTAATTTTACTCCCCATTAAAAACATATCTCCTAAGCATTTAATTATATGGACTACAATTCTCATCCATACAATTACATGTGATTTATACCATTTTTTATTTGAGACAATACCGCATTGGATCTTACATAATCTCACAACAAATTTAACATCTTAACTGGCCAAATTACGAAGTAAATTAAATTCATGAAATTAAATGTTCACAACTTATTCCAACTTTATACACTTATACATTCCACAACAATCCTACATAATTTAATTACTTCTTCATTTAAGAAAAAAAAAAGATAAATAAAACTACTGAGAATTAATGGAGAAAACACAAGCAAACATTGGTTTGAAAATAAAAATCATAAAGAAAGCACAACAATAAAAACTAAATATAGAAAACAGAAGTAAACACTTATATGAAAATCCTATCCCCAAGACTCCGGAAGTTCCTTTAAAACTTGAATTTACATAGGACAACACTACAGTGGTTGGCGCCCAACTCTGTTGACTCCAACTCTGACTTTAGATTTCAATAAAAACTAGATAAATGGATGAAAGTATATTGGTGGAAAGAAAGTTTCACACCAAAATAACTAACTCTAAACAATAAAATATTGAAAGTAAAACTCTTTAAATTAGAAGATCAAAATGAAAAAAAGAAGAGACTCTTGAAAACTAAACTAAAAGACTACTCTCACTAAAGACACACACACACTCTTCAGACCCACACATGACTCTTATGATATAACTTTAATAATAATCCAAAAGGTGCCTTGTTGTCTCTTCAAATCAAGTCCCTATTCAACGTATCCACCAAAAGATGCATCCCTTCATTCAAATTTGCCGCCCATGGGAAGTTAAGGAAGTCACCACAAATATTTGCTTCAAACACCCCTAGAAATGGGTGCAAAAAATGAAATAAATTTGATTTTTAACTGTGGCGGCTAAGCGCCGACCAGGCGGCGCTTAGCCGCTAAGGTCCAATTTTTCATTTTTTATTTTTTGCTTTAAATTAGATCCAAGTTTTGCTACTTTCATGATAATCACTCATTTTCATTATACCTGCAAGAAAAACACAAAATACCTTCCATTAAAGTGCAATATCATCAAAAAAGGTATAAAATGTGCATAAAAATATTATATATTTTAGGTGTATCATCCAACTAAAAGCTTTTTTATATCTTTTCATTGTATCTAGTAATTATTGCTATTGCAAATCATTTAAATCTGAGGATACAATAACTGGGAATGTAGATAATTCTTCTAAGAAAACATACTTTGAATGGTTAGGAGGTATTTTCATCTCAGGTTCAGTAGGTTTTACGACATATGGGATTAAGCGTTTGTTATCATTTTCTGCAATATCCAAGATCTCAAATCTTTTTTGAACATAATCCAGTTCCTTATTATCTATCTCATCAAATTTATCTTCCATTTAATTTTCATCCTCACATTTCAAATCTTGTTGTTCCTTTTTTTCTTCAAACGTTTTCTTAAAATGCTCATTTTTTAAATTGTCACAAATATCCATTCGAAAGCATTCATCATCTTTTTCAGTTGAACGGTAATTCATAGCTTTTGATATATTAAATGTCACATCTTGATTCATTAACTCTCATAGTTAATTCTCTTTTTTGAACATCTATCATATCTCTTCCAGTTGCAAGGAACGGTCTTCCAAAAATGATAGGAATTTCTTTATGTTCCTCCATATCTAAAACAATAAAATCCACAGGGAAGATAAATTTATCAACATTTCTAAAATGCCTTCAATAACTAGTTTTGGATAAGTAATAGAACGATCAAATAACTGAAGAGTTACTGAAGTAATGGAAAATTCTCTTATTCAAAACCTTTTAAAAGTTGATAGAGGCATGAGATTAATATTGGCTCCCACATCACATAAGGTTTTTCCAAAAAAAATTTGTCCAATAGCACAAGGTATAATGAAGCTACCAAGATCTTTGAGTTTTTAAAAAAGCTTTTTCTGAATAATTGCACTACACTCTTCACTGAGTGCAACAGTCTCATTATCTGTAAACTTCCTTTTCTTATTTAATATATCCTTCATAAACTTCACATAATTAGGCATTTGCTCTAAGGCTTCAACAAAAGGTATGTTTATTGTTAATCTTTTAAGGATTTCTAGATTTTTTAAGAATTTTTTATCTGTCTTTAGTTGCTTCAACCTTTGAGGAAATGGAGGTGGTGGTCTTTCAACTGTAACTTTCATCGATTTAAGTGAATATATCTTAATCAGGATATATATTATCATTTCATTTTTCAGTTTCCACCTTCTCTTTTCCAATTTCAACATTTTTTTGCACTCTTAATTCCACTTCCTTTCCACTTCTTAATTGTATAGCCTTAATTTGTTCTTTTTTTTATCTTTTGGGTTAATTTTAACATTTCTAGGGAAAGTTCCTGAGGGTTAATTACTAAGCGCAGTAGCAATATGTGCTACTTGATTTTTAATATTTTTAATAGCAGCTCCCTGACTTTGTATTTACTTCCCTTGACTTTGTAATTGGTTCCCTTGACTTTGTAATTGATTACCCAAGTTTAATATCAATTCTTCCATAGACATCATCTTTTCCTTAAATTGCTTGTTACTATTGAAACCTGGAAGATAAGAAGGTTTATAACTAATGTTTCCCTTGTTGTTTGAATTTCAAAATAGGTTCACAGAATTGTTTCCCCATAGCGGATTAATAGTAGTACTGTTATTATTCCAGTTTAAGTTTGGGTGGTTTTTCCCACTGGGATTATAATTATTAGAATAAGGATTGTTGGGTCTATTATACATAGCATTCAAAGTCTCATATGACGATTGAGAATCTACTATTTGTCCTAATGAATTTTCCTATAACACCTGAGGCGTTTGAGAAAAGTTCATTTCAAATTGATCTATTTTCTTTGAAATCATAAAGAAATTGAGAAGCAAACATAGATATTGCATCAGAATCATGAATACTAGCTACACTTTTTGGATTTATCCGTTCAGAGGGCCATTGAAAATTATTAGTAACAATTTCTTCATTTAAAGAATATGCTACATTAAAAGGTTTTGACATTAACGGTCCACCAGCAGTAGTGTCAATGATCGATCTAAGAGATTCTACTAATCCAATATAAAATGTTTGAATTATTAACCAATCTGGTAAAGCATGACATGGACACTTCCTAAGGAGATCTTTAAATCTTTCCCAAGCTTCATATATTGATTCCCCTTCAAACTGACATAAAGATATAATATCATTTCTAAGCTTAGTAGTTTTTGATGGATGGAATTATTTTGACAAAAATTTTTGAGATAGTTCTCCCCATGTTCTGATAGATCCAAGTGCTAACAAATTTAACCACACCTTAGCTTTATCCCTTAATGAAAAAGGAAATATTCTAAGTTTGACATCATCATTTGACACTCCGTCATATTTAAATGTAGCACACAATTCTAGTAATCTAGCAAGATGTAATTTAGGATCTTCATTCGATGTTCCACCAAATTAGTTATTTTGTACCATTTCGATAATAACAGGTTTAAGCTCAAATGAATTAGCAACAACATCAGGGTTTTTAATAGTTAAGTGAATTTAATCTGCTGTAGGGTTAGCATAATCTCTTAAAGGTCTAGGTTGATGTTCATTTTTATTTCGTTGATTATCTAAATTGTTTGCAATTTTGTTCAAATTTTTAGATTCTTTTTGTTATTTTTGAATTTTTATGATAATACATTTTAACTCCGAGTCGTAAGGTACTAAACTTTTAGATCTAATACTATGCATACATAATTACAATAAATACACTTAAAAGCAGGCACACACAAATACTAATTATAAAATAAAGTTTTTCAATTACTACTCAATTTACTATAGCCTCCCCGGTAATGGTGCTAAAAACTTGATGCGTGGCTGCATCCTCAAAATAAATATTTTAAAAGTATTTTTTGTTCAGTCATAAAGTATAATCTACACTCAAGTATACGTATCGCTCAAGTAATATAGGGCTCTAGCGGAGTCCTGGTTATCTATACCACATGGAGGAAGCAAACCTTCAGGCGTAGCATAGAAATCCAATATTCAAATTTGCAATGCACTTACAATACACACTAAAGTTGCTAAAGTTTAACTGTGCTAGAGATTTTAAGATCACTAAAGAGCTTTCTATACTTCAAATTAAAGTTAACTACTACTAATATAATTTTTGTAATGCAAGGTTCAATTTTAGAGAAAGTGTCATCCCCCTTACAATGATGTTATGGTGAGTGAATGATAAAGATTAGTAAGATTTTTGTATTGTGCCAAATAGGAGCATACCTATTCTTTACCCTCTTCCGAGTGCTATAAAGAAAATTGGCTAATCCTAGGTTTAGTCCCGAAGTCTGTGGTTAGGTTGGGAGGATAATGGCTCCCTGAGCTCCCACTTCCCTTGCCTGAAGGCTAACTCTCGCTTTGGTTTCCAAACACTAGGACCAAATTGGGGATTTTAGTGTGTCACCCTAAAATCTCCAATTCTATGCCCAATTAACATATTTTCCTATTTATTTGCACACAACCCTCATGAACTACATCACTCATTCATGAACATTGAATGTAATCTTCACTTTTATTGTAGAAAGCATAGTCCTTTCGGATTGCATGTTTCACAACATATTCTAACAATTCAATTGGCCAGATCGAAAAGTAAATGAAGTACGAAGTAAAAAATCATCACAATCTCTTAACATTTATATGACACATCCAATCTAAACCATCACTTTACCATATACCATTGCAAGGAAAAAGACTAAGAAAACTACTCAGAATTCATGAGGAATATACAACAAAACAAAGTTTTTATATAATAAAGGTAAAGTCATACAACAATAAGAAGTAAATATAAATTATCTCAATTTCTTCCCCAAGAAAATCCCTTGGAGTTCTTTTGAATCTCCTTCTCTCTTCACAACAACACACAATTCTCACTTGGATAGTAGGGAAGAAGCAATCTCTCACTTTCCATCTCCTCCTACAATTCATTTAAGAAGAGTCCCTCACAAAACAACACTTTACACCAAACTCTAGACTCTAAAACACTTTTCAAACACTCACACCGCTTCTTCTTTCATCTTCTCTCTTTAATTCAAAGACCAAAATCAAGTTGAAATAGTATAGGGATTATTTTCAAAAGAGATGCTTCAACAATCCCTCCAAAAGTTGTCCAAATACATTGAATATGACCTTCACCGACATTGGGCATCATCGACGACCTATCGCCCTTAAATATCAGGGCTCTTTGGAAAAATAAGCCGTCGGTGTCAGAATGGGCACCGACGACGCCAAAACTATAAAAAAAAGGTTTTTTTGCCCTTTTCGCTCTAAATTAATTCATTTTTTCTCCAATTTCCTAAAATCATCATATAACAAAACATTAAAAATACCTTCCTCTAAAGTGCAATATCACAAAAAATAAGTACAAACAAAAAATAAGTACAAAATATATATGAAAAATTAAACATATTTTTGGTGCATCAGCTAGACCCAACATTTAGGGGTAGGTTCAAGTTAGGCTCAACCTAAATTTGGTGTTTAGGTTGAGTCTAATATGAGCTAGACTCTGAACGTACCCGATCGGTTTTGGGTGCGCTGCCTCTAACGTAAATATTCAAAAGATAGTTTCAGTTGAGTTTCACAATAAGATCAATTTAATAATTAGGCAGTCACTAATATACAAAAGTATATGTATCGTTCAAGTAATACAGGGCTCCAGTGAAGTCTTGGTTATCTATCCCAAAAGGAGGGTAGGAACTTTATCAAAATATAACTTATATTTGAAATCCAATACTCAATTCACAATGCAAGTTCAAGTATTAATTAAGTTGCTAGTGCAAAGATAACTACAGCTAAATTAACTAAAATTACTTTCTAAATTTCTAAATAGGATTAACTAACACACACTAAGTTTTGTATTGAAAGGATCCAATATGGAAAAGTATCTTTCCTCTTGCAATGATTTTGTGATGAGTGATTGATATAAATTAATAATAAATTTGTTTTGTGCCAAATAGGAGCAATTATATTCTTTACTCTCCTCAGAGTACCCCCTCTTCCAAGTATGAAAAGAACATTGGCAAATCTTAGCCTAGTCACTAAATCCAATGTTAAGCTGGGAGGAAACTAGATCTTGACCCGACCGTAATTACGTAAGTAAAAAAGCTTATAAAAATATGGCTAAACTTGACCCCAAATCATATTAAACGACCAATGTATGATAATTAAAGATTAAAGTTTTTATAAATAAATATAAATCGTACACTAGGGGTACTATGCAAGTATACATATCATTTTAAGTAATATAGGTCTTTCTTTTTAAAACCCCAGATATCGATCCCACGGGGAAGCTAAGTAAAATTAAGAAAGAAAGAAGAAAAATCTATTTAAAAGCTAATCAACTAAAAAGTAAAAATATGCAAGTTACTTAAATAGCAATTGTAAGTAAGAAGGTATTTTAAATGCTTTAACACAATAAAGAAAGAATATTTCCCCATACAAAATATTTCATTATTAGTAAACATCTAAATTAGCTTGAGAACTTTGAGAATGAGGTATTGTGATAAATAGGAGCATATATATTATTTACCCTTGTTATAGTGCTGTCGGCATATTTTTAGGTTTTGTGTGTTTTTAAAAGGGGTCGCCTACAGAAATTGTCTGCGAATTTTATATTTTAAATTTAATTTAAATATATATAATTTGGAAAGTAGCATTTGAGTTTGAAAATAATTTTAAGTTTGAAAATTTTAAGATATGAAATCAAACCGATCTCACATCCTAAATAGTTTATATAAAAGAGCACCGTATCACAAACCGCATATCTATCCCAAAGAATAGACACACTGCTTGATGATGAGGCTCGATTAAATAAAACTAGAATTTTTGTGACATCCTTTTGGTCTGCAAACCAATTTTATAAGCCGACAAGTTCCCCTGCTCAATATAAAGGAATTAAGCAGGGTTTATATTACATGGGTTCTTAAAGTTCCCTATAAGAGCAAGCCCCTATAGTTAACTACCTCTTAAATGATGGGAATCACTTAAGAAAACTCTCGATAATGATCAATAGTTTTGCTCTCAAGAATTTCAAAGTTTAAGGTTTTCAAAGAATTGGATTTTTAGAATTTTAATAGGGAATAGCTCAAATTTGGAACAGTTTATTCTGAGAATCCAATGGAAGAGAAGTAGGAGAAGCAGAGGATCCAAGAAAAATCTTGGCAACTTCCCAAACTATCTTATTGTTTGGATTCAATTTGGGAGTTTATTTAATTTTATAATCCTGCCAATTTTAATTAATTAGGACTTATACTTGTATGACATAATCACACAAATAACCTCGAAGATATGAGTGTTTTTGTCGTACCAAACGACTACCTCGGAGTCCTAAGACCGGTTAGGGCTTAATTTACATAGCATAATTATGCAAATGAATAACGAAGAGTTGAGGATTTATGCTACACTAGGCAAACTACCTCGAAATCATATGGTTTATTTATTTAAAACTAGGAAAGGTTTTGCTGATGTAGACCCGAGTTTTGCTGACGAAGACGGCCGTGCTGCCCACTGTGCTCCAAGCTTCTTGTTGTTGCAGAGGTTTGGTTTTAGAGGGTGGCAATCAAGAGATGAGAGAAGTGTTTTGGCTTAGAAAAGTTTTAAAGTCCAAATATTTTTAATGTTTTATTGGGGGAAACTTAAGGTTGATTATAACAACACCGGTTAAGATCCCACGGTTCCATCATTCTGGCACTGTTATTTTTATCAGATTCACTTAGTCCAGATGAATTTGTTAAACTCAACTAAATGAGTTCCACGCTTTCATTTAGACCGTGGGAAATCTCGTTAGCAACAAGTAGGTTACATCATCCGAGGTATTCCCGATCATCCAACAAGACATTTTAATTTAATTGCAATTGTAGTTTTGTTGTTCTGTTTGTGATTAAATTTTGAATTGTTTTATATTTTGAAATGTTGTGTCGGTGAATTTTATCTTTCGCTGATTTTAATTTAGTTTTGGTTTCTTTTTTGTGGCTACCTAAAGTTTCAGTTTTCATGCAGGGTGACAATCTTGTTTAACATGCAATAAAAGTAAAGCGCGATACAGGTAAATAAATTACAATGAAGTAAATTGCAATAAAATAAAAGCATACCTGAAGGGTCTTGTCGTCATTCCAAGCTGCACTTAAAACACGTGTTAAGGCATTTAAATATCTGCAACAGGTACCAAGGTAAAGCTAAGGGAAGGTTTTGGTTGTCTACCAAAGTCCTAATCCTATTGCTAGTCATTTCCTATGATGTCTAGGTTCTTGTGTTTTGTTAAGGATGATTTTATTCATCAAAGAACAATTAAGTTCAGTTGTTCTTCTAAAACATGTCATCATATTGAGAAAGTTCTTAGGACGAGTCCTAAACATCTTTTCAATACTTCTGAGATTATTTTGAGTTCAAATGAATTTTATTGTTCTGGTGAATTAATCATCCAAAGTTTAGTTGAGTTTGTTTCTTGCTCAGTGAATTAGGATGTTTGATTATCCTATGAGTAAAGTGACATTTCATTTGATGCTTTACTTAAGAGTTATAATAATGAAAGCCTTTAGGGGCAAATTGGTTTGTTAAGGAATCTAACCATCCTTTAATTAAAATTTAATTGATAACATAAGATAATTTTAGTTTCCTCCTAAGCATCTTAAGTTACTTAGAATGAAAGGGATACTTGAGTTGTTTAGTTTAAGTTTTGATGATTTAAATTTGAGTTTGAATTAATCATATTAAATTAGATTGATTTTAATGACTAATTTAAGTTGATCTTAAATAGATTTAATTCTCACATTTTTTTAATTTAATGTTTTGAATTTGCTTATTAAATGATTCTAGATTAGTTTCAAATACTTTAAGCTTCCTTTGATTTGATTATTAAATGATTTAATATTTTAAATTTTAATTAATTACTACATTGTTAAATTTTTAAATTTTAATTAACCATTTAAATTGTTTGATATTTTAAATTTATGAATTATTTATTATTTAATAAATAATTTAAATTATAATTCTTAAGAGTTGAATGTCATTATATTAATTCAATTAGGGATTTGAATCAGATAATTAGTATCTTCTTAAATTATATCCCTAATAAAAAAATTTATCCAAAAATTTTAATTAGTCGTCCAAAATTTAAATAATTTAACTAAAGTTCCATCTTAATTTTTTTATAGTGATTGATGGGTTTCTACCCTTTTATCTTTTAAGTTTCAATCATCTAAGGAAATTTTAAATCAAATATTTTACCCTCCGCTTTCATTAGGCCTAAAATATTTATTAAAGTTAAAATCATTAATTACTTTCATGCCCTCTTAAGCCTATTCACTTCATAACTCACTATATTGAGCTCAAGTGAGTTTGAAATTTTTGTGTCACTTCACTCTCATGTCAATTAAGACATTAAAGGAGAAAAATGTGATTATTCTATTTTTAATTTAATTTGTATAATTATTTTTAATAGGAATAGGGGTTTTTCAATGAAAATTCAACAACATGACCAAGGTAATTTTTCTAACCTTAGGAAAAGTATGGGATGTTCCTATTGACCAGAGTAATTTTTTGGTAATTTTTTTAATTATATTTTATTTATTGTAATTATTTTAAGTTTTAGAGTGTTAATTAACATTAGAATAAAATAAAAGTTGAAAAATGGATTTTATATTTTTTCAAAAATCTCTCTAACCTCAAGGAACTTAGAGAAATAAATTTTATAATTTTATAATTTTTCTTTGATTTATTAGAATTAATTTAGTGAGAAAGATTAAAAATTCATTTTTAATATTAGAAATTACATTAAGCCTTTAAAATTTAATATTTTAACCTAGAAACTTGGGAAAAATATTTGGTTGGTTCTTAAATGATTAGGGTGAAAAATATAACATTTTTATGATTTTTAATATTTTTATGATTTTTAATATTTTTTTTAATTATTAAAATATTTAAAAATAGGCTAAAAATAAAATTTTTTAGAAATTTCCAATTTTATTTTTCCTAGACTCCTCTGATATCAGAGAAGTCCCAAAATCAATTTGGTGAATTTTTGAAAAGTATTTTGGGTTTTATGGATTTTTGAAGTTTAAAAATGATCATTTAACTTAAATGATCCATTTAGTGAGTTAAATTATTTCCATTTGACTTCAAATTTTTATGTGAGGTTTCTCTGATCTCAACGATCAATGGAGAATTGATTTCAATTGATTTTGATGTGTGGTTATTCCTAATTAATTAGGGTTTAATTTTAGGGTTTTGGTCAAATTAAGGTTCATTTGATTGATTTAAGCCAAACCATAATTATCCTAGGGTTCTCTGGTCATAAGGTACTTCCCCGAATTTTTTTAGATTTTATTGATCAACATGCTGATTTTTGGAATTAAAATACAAAAATAGGCACATAAATTTGGAAAATAAATAACTTGCCACGGGGATAGCCTCTGGCCTTGGAAAATTCAGGGTATATTCCCAAGATTAGAGGCTACAAAAGCCTTATGGTCTCATGCCATGGTGAAATGTTTACATGCATGGAGAATTAAAATACTCAAAATAGTATTAAATTAATTAAAAATAAAATACTCAACAAAATAGATCAATTCCTTTTCCATATTATTCTCCTCTGTTCACTGAGCAAGAGGGTGTTTTTCTTTTATTTTTATGATTTTTCTATGCAAAGCTATCGAATTTTGAAGTTTTTGGTATTTAAATAAATAAGAAAAATTGGATTTTCCTACTTATACGCGTCTGCGTCAACTCAACCTATGGAAAGTCGAAGTCCGCACGTCGCTCCTTAATTCGGCACCGCCATCTGACTCGGTAGCCACGCGGCCCGCAGTTCATGTCCCGTTGCTCTGTCCGACGCGATGCTAGGCGTCAATCCAATACAAGCGCGATATGATGGCTGCTAGTCATCATCCCGACTGGTGTGAGCCGAGAACCGTCCACCTTTTAACCCAAATATCTCTCTCGATACTTAACCAAATTAAACGTTCTTATGCTCTATGAATTCATCTTGAAGAGACGAACATATCCATACGGCTAACATGCATTGAAATTGACTTGAATGAAATGAAGAATCGCTAGAAGCTCAGGAGAAAGAAGAGGGCAATACCTTGGCTCTGAGAAGTGAAGCTTCTATCATAGAGGCTCGACACATTCGTTGAAGTCCAAGGAAGCTAGGGATGAAGCCTGGAGCTGTGCTGAATTGCCTGGGTATGACTTCGACCATGCCCGATTTCAAGCTTTGATGGCTGGAGAGATTGGGTGGCCTGGAGAGGGGGCTTCCACTAGGTAACTCCTTCTCTGGGTGTTGTGTAGGTGTGGGTGAGTTTAATTTGGTTTTAGTGGAGGTTTAGGGAATGTCCTGTTTTCGGCCCGAGATTGAGCTCAAAAATTGAACTCAACCAGTGGAGGAGGAAGCGAGAAAGCAGTGGGGTTCTTCTTCTCTAGGCTGGGAGAAGCTCTGGGAGTGATTTGGTGAGTTTTCATTGAGAAAAATTTTAACACCCCTCTCATGGCCGAGAGTTGTTGCTTAAATGGCCAGGGCCATTTAGCAGAGTTTGGGTTAAATTGGTCGGTGGATTCCACTGCTTAGGTGGAGGGCAGAATGGCTCCAATGTTTAATTTGGTTAAGGTGGCCAATTGGTGGAGTTTGGGTGAGTTTAGGTGAGTGGCGGCTCTCGATTTTGACCCCCTCCGGTGACTAAGTCGGCTGACATGGACAGGAGAGCTGGCCCCCGAGGTCAGGTGAGTCATGGAGAGGTTTAATAGTGATTAATCAGGTATGGGAGGATTTTGGGGTGGGGCAAAAGGAGATTTATCCACTTAAGGGAGGAAATCCCTTAAAATGAGGAACCCTTGGTCCATGGCTCACTTAGCTTGGGCTAGTTGGATCTAGGGTGGTTCCTAGGGTTCAAATGGTGGCTGTGGAAGAGTTGGTTTGGCCACATTTGGTTCAATTTGGTTAAGTTAGGCCATGGGTTCAAATTGGCTCACTTGGGTTTAGGTTAGGCTAACTTGAGTTTGGGCTTGATTTAGGTCCAAGTGTCTTGAGCAACATTGTGGAGAGGATTTCCATGAAGAACTTTCATGAAAACATGGAGATAATTTGAGTTCAATTGAAAGGTCAATTCGGTGAATTTTGGGATTGTGGTTGAATTTGGCCACCATGGGTTAGGTTAGATTTAGGTTTAGCTATAACTTGTTTCAAGGCCAATTGATAATTCAAAAGGTTACAAATGATTGTTATAAAAGGTTTAGTATAGAAATTGGATGAAAATTTTGGGTTTAGGGGATTCAATTTGGGTAATTTGGGGTATGTGGTAACTTTAGGTCAAATTTGGGGGTTTTGATTTCAAAGGGATTTTGGGTAGAGTTTGAGTTTAAATTGAGGGCTAATTAATGTTGTTCTTGGTGTAGGAATGTATTAGGGAGAGTTTAGAGTTGATTTGGGGGGAAAATGAGTTGAATTGTGCTGAATTTGGGGTAGGATTGGGTCATAGGTTATAATTGGGGGTTTTGGTTTAAAGTTGAAATTGAACTCAAATGTGGATCAAATTGGGCTTGGATTTGGTTTAGATTGGTATTGAAAATGGTTGAATTGAAGTTTAGAATTGAAATTGGGCAAGATTAGGGTCAATTGGATCAATTTGGTTTGACATTGGGTCCATTTAGGTTAAAAATGGGTCAAATTGGGGATTTTGATAAAAGTGGTTCATTTTGGAAAAATTGGCTTACAGTGTAGTTGAACAAAATAAAATTGGGAATATTTTGTATTTTCTGAATTTTTTTTGGGAATTTTTAGAATTTTTGGCTAAAAGGGGTATTTAGGGTATTGAGAGGTTATTTAGAGAGTATTGGGGTATTTTGGTAGATTTAAGAGGCAGGGATTATTTCAAAATAATTTTTAGGACTTTTGGGAATTTTGGGTAATTTTGTAATAATTTTGGAAAATTTGGGGCAATTAAGTAATTTTAGGTGTGTTTGAAGGACCCAATGTCAAAACCAGGAACTTTGGCAAAAGTTGAATTTTGATCATGTGAAGCTTAAAATGAGCCATGGACCAAGAAATGTCCATTCTGAACATCTCATGGGTTGTATCCAACCCTCTTAGCCAAAGAGTTAGGGGTTTGGACATAGCCACATGAGTGCTCCCATGAACTAGGGGGAGGAAATGGGTAAGGATGGTGTGTGTGAGAGTACGGTGTGTGTAAGGCAGACCTCACTAGGACCAGGTCACCCAAGGTAGTCCTAAGGCTTTAACAACCTTATAGGAGCTCACTATTTGTTCTCCATATGGTGGTCTTAACCTTCTAAGGTGATTTAGAGGTTTGCAACCATCCAAGTAGGGTCACAATAAGAGTCAAGAAGTAGTTGAATTGCTAAAGGTTGGGTCCCAATTCTAGTCCTCTAGGATAGTTAAGGAGAAGACCTATGGCTAGATCCTAACCACTAAGAGAAAGGAAAAGACCTCACAAAAAATGAGGTCAACAAATGGACCCCCAATAGGTGTGGTGTGCTAAAAGAGCACACCGCGCGTATTGGCTGTTACCGAAGAGATCAACAAAACCAACATAGACGTCTCAAGTGACACACTTAAAATAAAGCGAAGAAAACTTTCTGCTGGGAAGTATCAGGTATATACCTAAGATTGAAGATCCCTGAACTCTCACCGGGAAAGGAGGTGAATTATAAATCACAAGATTTGGAGAGATCAGATTTTAGATTCGATTCAAATTTTAAGTTTGAGTTTTGAATTTATTCGAGTTTAGATTTTGGTTGAAGTTTGACTTAAGATTGGTTTTAAGGGTTTAAGATGAGAATTGGAACCTAGGTTCCAATCTCGGGACCGCGAAGAAGACTGGAAGTTAGGTACCAGTCTCGAAAGAGAGTCGGAAGTTAGGAACCAACCTCGAATGGGAGGGAACTGGAAGTTAGGTTCCAGCCCCAAAAGGGTGAGAACTGGAAGTTAGGTACCAGTCTCGAAAGAGAGTTGGAAGTTAGATAACGACCTCGAAAGGGAAGGAACTGGAAGTTAGGTACCAGTCCCAAAAGAGAGTCGGAAGTTAGGTACCGACCTCGAGAGGGAGGGAACTGGAAGTTAGGTTCCAGCCCCAAAAGGGTGAGAACTGGATGTTAGGTACCAGTCTCGAAAGAGTGAGAACTGGAAGTTAGGTACCATTCTCAGAAGAGAGTCGGAAGTTAGGTACCGACCTCGAAAGGGAGGGAACTGGAAGTTAGGTATCAGCCCCAAAAGGGTGAGAATTGGAAGTTAGGTACCAGTCTCGGAAGGGAGGGAATTGGAAGTTAGGTACCAGCCCCAAAAGGGTGAGAACTGGAAGTTAGGTACCAATCTCGAAAGAGAGTCGGATGTTAGGGAGGTAACTAGAAGTTAGGTACCAGCCCCAAAAGGGTGATAACTGGAAGTTAGGTACCAGTCTCGGAAGGGAGGGAACTTGAAGTTAGGTACCAGCCCCAAAAGGGTGTGAACTAGAAGTTAGGTACCAGTCTCGAAAGAGAGTCGGAAGTTAGGTACCGACCTCGAAAGGGAGGGAACTGGAACTTAGGTACCAGCCCAAAAGGGTGAGAACCGGAAGTTAGATACCGGTCTCGGAAGAGAGTCGAAGTTAGGTACCGACCTCGAAAGGGAGGGAACTTGAAGTTAGGTACCAGCCCCAAAAGGGTGAGAATTGGAAGTTAGATACCAGTCTTCGAAGGGAGGGAATAGGAAGTTAAGTACCGGCCCCAAAAAGGTAAGAACTGGAAGTTAGGTATCAGTCTCGGAAGAGAGTCAGAAGTCAGGTACCGACCTCGAAAGGGAGGGAACTGGAGTATAGGTACCAGCCCCAAAAGGGTGAGAACTGGAAGTTAGGTACCAGTCTCGAAGGAGAGTCGGAAGTTTGGTTCTGACCTTGAAAGGGAGGGAACTGGAAGTTAGGTACCAGCCCCAAAAGGGTGAGAACTGGAAGTTAGGTACCAGTCTCGGAAGGGAGGGAAGTGGAAGTTAGGTACCAGCCCCAAAAGGGTGAGAACTGGAAGTTAGGTACCAGTCTCGAAAGAGAGTCGGAAGTTAGGTACCGACCTCGAAAGGGAGGGAACTGGAAGTTAGGTACCAGCCCCAAAGGGTGAGAATTGGAAGTTAGGTACCAGTCTCGGAAGGGAGGGAACTGGAAGTTAGGTACTTGCCCCAAAAGGGTGAGAACTAGAAGTTAGGTACCAGTCTCGAAAGAGAGTCGGAAGTTAGGTACCGACCTCGAAAGGGAGGTAACTGGAAGTTAGGTACCGACCCCAAAAGGTTGATAACTAGAAGTTAGGTACCAGTCTCAGAAGGGAGGGAACTTGAAGTTAGGTGCCAGCCCCAAAAGGGTAAGAACTGGAAGTTAGGTACCAGTCTCGAAAGAGAGTCGGAAGTTAGGTACCGACCTTGAAAGGGAGGGAACTCAAACTTAGGTACCAGCACCAAAACGGTGAGAACTGGAAGTTAGGTACCAGTCTCGGAAGAGAGTCGGAAGGTAGGTAATGACCTCGAATTGAAGTTAGGTTCCAGCCCCAAAAGTGTGAGAATTGGAAGTTAGGTACCAGTCTTCGAAGGGAGGGAGTTGGAAGTTAGGTACCAGCCCCAAAAGGGTGAGAACTGGAAGTTAGGTACCAGTCTCGGAAGAGAGTCGGAAGTTAGGTACCGACCTCGAAAGGGGGGGAAATGGAAGTTAGGTACTAGTCCTAAAAGGGTGAGAACTAGAAGTTAGGTACCAGTCTCGAAAGAGAGTCAGAAGTTAGGTACCGACCTCGAAAGGGAGGGAACTGGAAGTTAGGTACCAGCCCCAAAAGGGTGAGAACTGGAAGTTAGGTATAGTCTCGAAAGAGAGTCGGAAGTTAGGTTCCGACCTCGAAAGGGAGAGAACTGGAAGTTAGGTACCAGCACCAAAAGGGTGACAACTGGAAGTTAGGTACCAGTCTCGGAATGGAGGGAACTGGAAGTTATGTACCAACCCCAAAAGGGAGAGAACTGGAAGTTAGGTACCAGTCTCGAAAGAGAGTCGGAAGTTAGGTACCGACCTCGAAAGGGAGGGAACTGGAAGTTAGGTCCCAGCCCCAAAAGGGTGAGAACTGGAAGTTAGGTACCAGACTCGGAAGTTGGAATTCGATTTCGAAGATCTTATGGAAATTTCAATGTAGCAAAAGGTTGAGATGAAATGTGAGAGTGCTTCACATCCCGAGAGAGTTGATCAAAGTTCGATTGTTTGGCGAAGGATATGAATCCATGCCATGAGAACCAAATTGAAAATTTTGTAGTTTTGTGTCAGTAGACTCGGTCGACCTTCTAAAAAAAGGGAAGGAACCGAGGAGAGTCGAAATGATTTCTAGAACAGTCGGAGGCTGGGGATTTCGGATTCAGAGCTTCAATTATTATTATTATTTTGTTTAGTTTCGGTGATTTAATTTTGTTTTGATTTTCAAGTTCTATACTTTATTTGGGTTTTGAATTTGGATTTTTTTTTGGGTTCGGACTCAGTTTTAAGTGATTACTTCACCCGTGCTTCTAGGAATGAGATTTCATCCTTCGAAACATCAGGTTGCGTAATACTTCTTCAAATATCGTCCATTGATCGGAAGCATAGGTCGTTCTCCCCAGCAATTCACAAGTTGGTAAGAGCCTCCTGAGTAGACTGTCTCGACCATGAATGGTCCTTCCCAAGTTGGTTCAAATTTTCCTCCAATCTTGCGGTGTATAAGACTAGGTCTCCTGAGAACTAGAACCAAGTCACTGACTTTGAATGTCCTAGGGTGGACCAGTTTATCATGGGCCTGGATCATCTTGGCTTGATACAGTTCCAAATTCTGCTGTGCTGAAAGTTGTTTCCCTTCCAAGCTTTCCAGTTCTTCTAGTCGTAGTTTGGTATTCTCTTCTGTAGTAATTTTCTCTGCAACTGCAATTCAGAGTGATGGGAGCTGAACTTCTAAGGGTAAAACTGCCTCAGACCCGTACACTAGAGCATAAGGCGTAGACTGAGTAGGCTTTCTGAAAGTCATTCTGTAGGCCCATAAGGCTTATAACAACTTCTCGTGCCAATTTCTTTTGTTATCGTCCAAAGTTTTCTTTAGGATTTTAACGAGAGTTTTATTAAAAGCCTCGGCCAAGCTGTTTGATCTTTGGTAGTAAATCGTTGAATAACGCCAGACTATCCTGTGCCTTCTGAAAAAACTGTTAATCTTCATACTTCTGAACGTGGATCCATTATCTGAAATGATTCTGAGCGGTACCTCGAAACGGTAGACAACTTGGTTCTTGAAGAACTGTAGCACATGGTGCGCTTTCACTTCTCTAAGCAGTACTGCTTCTGCCCACTTGGAAAAGTAATCTGTAACTGCGAGAATGAAGCGATGTCCTCTTGAAGAAGGCGGTTCTATCGGACCCACTATATCTATGCACCAACACTCAAATGGCCATGACGAGATTGTCAGATGTAGCACATTTGGAGGTTGATGTAGAACCAACCCATGCACTTGACACTGGTGACAACTCTTGGCGACCTTCATGCAATCGGTCATCATTGAGGGCCAATAGTACCCTAGTATCTTGATCATCATTTTCATCTTCGGACTTGACTGATGAATGCCACAGAGTCCCGAATGCACTTCTTTGACAATTTCACGAGCCTCGGACCTGCTCAGACACCTTAACCACATCTGATCAGACCTTCTGTATAACGTGTTGTTTATTAATGCATAAGACAGAGTTCTTTTCTTGATCTAATGGGCTAATGACTTATTGTCCGTTAAATTTCCTGTTTGCAGGTAGTCTATTAACGGCTGTCGCCAATCTTCTGCATTTTCTGTTACTGCTACAACTCATTCTTCTGCTTCTTCTTCTGATTTGTATATTGCATCCATGTCGAGCTGTGAGAGGGCTTGTCGTCCTTAAACTGTCATTTCCACTGACTCATCCTGTAAGCAGGCAAACTCTTTCACGAGACGGGCTAACGCATCTGCAAGAGCATTTTCTCTTATGAGGATCTTGTAGATCGCTACATTGGGAATCTGTTCCAAGAACTTCATGGCATACTGAAAGTACTGTTCGAGTCTCGGTTTCAGAATTTTGTACTGTCCGACGACCTGTTGATGTTGATGTCTGTTATACCCATCTGAATGGTTAATTCCTGTCCGGTTATAAGGGCTTCGTATTCTGCTTCATTGTTCGTGCACGGTTCTGTTAGATGGTAGGAGTATCTTAACATCCCTCGCTCTGGTGTTATAAAGATTAGTCCGATTCATGCCTTACCGGGCACTATCATTTGCAATTATTTATCTTTCTATGCTGAGATGCTCCTTCGAAGTACAATTCCCAACGCTGATCATCGGGGTCTTCTAGGCTCATTATTTGCTCGTCGGGCAAGTCGTTGTTGAGCGGCGATTCTGCCGGTAAAGGGTGTGCTGCGAGGAAGTCTGCTAGGACTTGCCCTTTTACGGAACGAAGAGGAATGAAAGTTATATCAAATTGCAATAGTATCATCGACCACCTGGCATGTCTGCTGGCAAGCGATGGACGGGTCATCAAATATTGCAACGGATTAAACTTCGAGATGAGGTTGACCTTATGAGAGAGCATGTAATGCCTGAGCTTTTGAGCGGCAAAGATCAGGGCCAAACAGTGCTTCTCAATGGGAGGATACTTTACTTCCGTCGGAATTAGACAACGACTTAAATAGTAAATAGCATTTTCTTTCCCCTCGTCATTGACCTGGGGGGCTAGCAGGGCTCCAAGGGAGTCGTCTAAAGCTGCGGTATAAAGTATCAACGGTCTACCCGAGACTGGGGCTGCTAAAACAGCAGGTGTCATTAAATATTGTTTAATGTCCTCGAAGGTCCGCTGACATTTCTCTTCCTAAACGAATTAGGCGTCCTTTTTAATTAATGCCGAGAAGGGATGACACCTGCCTAACAAATTCGAGATAAAGCATCGAAGATATGCCAACTTCCCTTGAAAGGATCGTAGTTGTTTCAAGGTTTTGAGAGGAAGCATTTCTAAGATAGCTTTAATCTTCTCCGAATCAATTTCATTTCCGCGATGTCGAACAACGAATCCTAAGAATTTCCCAGAGGCGACGCCGAAGGCAAATTTTAGGTGATTCATCTTCAGGTTAAATTGTCTTAATCGCTCAAAAAAAATTCTCAAATCATACAAATGATCTTCCATGAATTTGCTTTTGATGACCACATCATCCACACAGCACTCGACTTGGTTGTGAATGAGATCATCGTCATTGCTCTTTGGTAGGTTGCTCCTACGTTCTTCAATCCAAAAGGCATCACTGTGTAGCAGTACACTCCGATTGGTGTTCTGAAAGCTGTGAGCTTTTCTTCTTCCGGTGCCATCTTTATCTGGTTGTTTCCTGACGATCTATCCATGAAAGAGAAGACTTCGTGCGTCGAAGCTATGTCGATCATCAGTTCTGGAATTGGTAGCGGAAACTCATCTTTTGGGCATGCCTTGTTCAAGTCTCTGAAATCTATGCAGATTCTAATCTGATAATTCTTCTTTCTGACTGGTACCACATTGGCTAACCAAGTTGAACATTTTTCTTCAGGGAGAAATTTAGTGTGTATTAGCTTCTTAACTTCAGCTACTATTTGTTGTTCAATTTCTAGAAGCATTCTTCTGGGAGCTTGTCTGACTGGAACGGCAGTGTGATCCACTCCTAGCATGTTAACTGCAACTTCTTGAGCTAATCCTGGCATTTCATCGTAACTCCAAGCAAAACAGTCCTTGAATTCCATTAGTAGCTTGACCATGTTTTCGGAGTCTTCTTTATTGAGTAAGGAGCTAATAAAGGTCGGCCTAGGCTCTTCGCTCGTACCTAAGTTAACTTCCATTAACTCGTTTATGGTAGTTTTAATTTCTTCTTCAAATTCTGGCGGAGCATCTCTGACTGGCAGATCTTTGAGGTCATCTGAAGCTTCCAAGCAATCTTCATTAGGCTTGCAAGTGACAACCAAGCAAAATCTCGTATCGTCAACTGATCCTACTGTGCCGAATCCGAGACCATGTTTTGAGTTGCGCGGTCGACTGACATTATTCCATAAATTTTCAAAGCGCTGTAATTGACCATTTGTCCATTGTTTAGGTAAGACACGACGTTGAATTAAATTCTGAACACAAGGAGAATACCACTCAAAAGGCAATTCCATTAATTCAGAAGAAGTAACATCTTCAAATTGTACATCATTTTTGGTTTTGGAAGAAGAAGCACCACGGTAGAATTTGATCGGAATAGTACCGCCACCAGGCACTTCTTTGACCACCATACCCTCGACCTTATTAGAATTGATCGGGGTCAGGGTCATAGTGTGTACATAATGGTTAATCTTCTCGTACATTGATTTGTCTTCTTCATTCTTTTCATCTTCGAGAGAGATCTTGAACTGAGGTTTCTTCTGGTTTACTGTTGCTGCTTCTCTCTTGATTTCTTCTTCTTCTTCTGAGCTGTTCTCCCAATCAAAATCGATGACCGGTTTCTTCTGTCCAACTGTTCCACCGTTCCTTCCACGACCTCGTCCCTGGCCTCGACCTCGGATGCGAGTTCTGGAGAAACCTTCACCATCTCGTTGTAAGGGAGTGGTGAGTAACTGTTGAATAAGAATTTTAGGTTCTTTGTCGTCTTGCATTTCTTTTTCTTGATTTGGTACGGTGTTTCTGGAGAAGATTGTTTTCTTCGGAGATGCTTAGTAGGCTGCATCTTCGTTGATTCCAATTTCATGCACGGAGAATGGTTGCAAATCACCTTTGATACACTGCTCTTGTCCTCTTTCATAATAGTTTATACACTGGTACAGAGACGACGGTACCATCCAATTTTCATGGATCCACGGCCAACCCAATAGAGCGTTGAATGTGTCTCAGAATCAATTATGTGGAATTTCGCGGTTGTCTTTCCTAACTCACCAATCTTCATTAACAGTGTTATGGACCCGAGATCTCTTTCTCCTTTCTGGTTAAAGCCTCTTAACATCATCTTATCTGCTTCGAGATCACGGGCATCAATCTCTATGTATGCCAACGTCCGAAGATTCATTATATTAATTGATGCCCCCGGATCAACTAACACCCTGGAGAGTGTGAATTTTCCGATACTGACTGAAATGTACAACGGTCGATTGTGATCTGATGTTCCAAGTAGTAGATCATTGTCCGTGAAGGTAACACCGCGCTGTTCTCTTAACGAGCAATCCTCGTCGAAGGAATTAACGACCATTTGAGTTAAGCAAATTTCTGGATCAAGTAAAGCCTTGATCAAGGTTTCCCTCATCTCCTTTGACAGGATCAGAGTGTCGTAGATGCTTAGTTTGGTTGGTAGCTTCCTAAGATGGGCTACCACGTTATAGTCCACTTTATTACCGCGCTCTTCAGTTTCTTCCTGAACGGGTAATTTTTCTGCTGGGGTTGGCTCTTCTTGAACAAGCACTTGCTTTCCTTTATCCTTTGGACCTACTCTCAGAGGTAGAACTTTTCTGCTTCTTAGGTTAACTTCCGTTATCTCTTTTGAATCTATCGGTGTTTCCTCTTGAATAAGAACGACTGGTTCTTCTGGAGTTGCTTCAGAATCTGATAACTCTAACTCTATTGTGATTGGAGTTCCTCATAATTCACAGATGAACTCATCACTTGCCGAAATTTCATAGCCACCCTTGTGAACGTCTTCTCCTTTTTCGTGGTCATCGAGTTTTAGTATGATTTGAGAATCGTTAGTCGCATCGAAATCGAAATCCGGACTAGGTTGGTTGTCGTTCGTTACGTTATCGTTAGAAACAGTCAAAACTTAGCCAACACCAAAACTCTTATCATTATAAGATCCTGCCGGGGCGAGCAAATAATCATACAGAGTCAGAGGTTCGAGGGATTTCTCCCCTGAATCGGAAACAACCATCCTAGGATAAGCAGCCCCTAGTCTACCCTTCAGAGCCTCGGTCTTCTTTTCTTCCATGATCTTCTCCTCTATCTGGGGCAGTTCTTTGATCGCAAGCGACGGTACCGGCTCGACAGGTGTTGAACTCTGAGCTGAAGTACGCACCGAAGTGGTCTGGATGTGATCCAAAATTTTCTTCGATGACTTCGTCCAGACAGTACTCCATCCATCGTCAGTCGCATAAGGGTCGATTGGAACAATAAGATTCATTGAGATAACATTGACGAAACCTCCTTTTTGGGGCTCCTTTATGCATTCCTTTGGAATTGTTATGTTCCCTCTTCAAAGATTATCCTCGAGCCAATTCTTGAAGGTGAAGCAGTCTTCTATCTTATGTCTGAGCATCCTGTGGTAAGGGCAGTAGTTCGGATGATCCTTATTATCAACTTCCTCCGGCCTTCTGGGTTCTGGCAGCTGAAAATCCGGCGTCTTCATCAAACTACGAAACATCTTAGCCATTGCTTCTGTTTTGAAAAGATATTCTTTCTTCAAAAGCTCCTTCATGACACGTGGTGGGAGACGCGGTGGCTGATCATACTGATAACTCTGTCGAGGCTGCTGATAGCTCTGTTGAGGTTGCTGATAAGTCTGTTGTGGTGGTTGGTAACTTGGCTGTGGCCACTCTGGCTGTATCTGTACTGGCTGTTTGCCCTTGTCCACTACTGCGACGATTCCTGATTTCTTCTCGAAAGCTTTTATGGGCTTCTGCTTATTAGTCTTGTCGATGAAGCTTAGCTGCTTCGCTTCTTCTTGCAAGCTCCCGGCCTTGCTAAGCAATTTCTCGAAAGTCTTGATTGTAAATCCTTTAAGGAGAAGTGCTATCGGACCATGGATACTCTTAAGCAAAATATCGACTGCGTGCTGTTCCTGAAGCTGTGGCTCACACTTCATGCTCAAGTTCCTCCATCGAAGTATGTAGTCCACTAAACTTTTGTTCGGTTTCTGTTGCTCCACCACTAAGTCGCCGATGGTTATGTGGTTCCGAGCCCCGTAAAACCGTTTAACGAAAAGGTTCTCTAATTCTGTAATGGTCTTAACTGAGCCATTCGGAAGTTCTGCATACCAGTCGAAGGCAATCCCTGATAAACTGCTGACGAACTGACGAAAGAGCAAAGCATCGCTTCCACCGGCGTTGCAGCAACTGGCACAAAAATGTGCGACATGCTGCCGGGGATTCCCGGTACCGTCAAAAGTCTTAAACAGAGGTGGTACGAAGCCTTTTGGGTATTGGACTGCATCAAATTCTTCGGGGTAAGGTCTACCCGTCTGAATAGATGCTCCATTCTTAGACTGAGCTAAGGCTTCTCGCACCTGCTGTTCCACCATGTTCTTAATGTCCTTTTCGGGGATCACATTCTGTGCTGAGTCTGTCTTCGGCTGTTCATCCCCATTATCGGATGTGATCTCCTTCCCTACGTCCGCAATGTGGATAATCTCTGGATGTGTTTCTTTCTGAGGTTGCACCTGACTTTGGAGAGTCGCTAAAGTGGCAACCATCTCTTCCATCTTCTTTGCCATCTGGGAAATCATGTCATCCTTTTCCTGAAGTTGTGCTCTCATTGCTCCCGGTTCATCTCTTTTCACAGCTGCTGGAGCACCTTGCGAAGCTGATGATGCTCGGGTATCAACCATATTGATTTTGGCAAACTCGTCATCCATAAATTCGGATGAGTCCACATCATTGCCCAACTTTTCTCCTATTTCTCTGGCGATCAGTCGGATGTCTGTCCTTAGCCTCCCTATGGCATCCTCAAATAATATCTTTCGAACGATCTCGTGGTTATCTGGAGATGACTATCGAATCTTCTTTTCAGGCGTTTCCCTTGGAGCTGCAGTACTCTACTCAGATCTGGGCTCTCTAATGAGACTTCTCTTCTTAGAACATTGTGTATGTATCGGCTGAGCAATATTAGGTCGTCACACCATCTTTCTTGCAGTAGAAGGCCTAGGATCAGATGATCTGTTGGCTGTACGTAGGTAGGTGGTGTCTTTCCTAATATGATGACCCGATACAATAACAGACGGACTAGCTCGTATCTTCTTTCTCGGATTTTCCATGGCCGTGACGGGATCTACTCGTGGTCCGAGGGGGGATCTAACTGGAACTCATCCCATCCTTCTCAGAATTTCTGCTAATGGGCATCCTTCTTTCTTGGCCAATTTCCCTATTACTGCTCGCAGTCGGGTAAGTGGCGTAGTCTTGCTCTTCTTTTTCTTGCAGTTACTGTAGTATGTAGGCAAAGGTAACGCAGTGGTGATCCTACGGGCATCTTCTTCATCAGATGCAGCAGAGAGAGGGTGAAACCTACTCCCTTCCAACAGTGGTGAGTACTCGGGCAGTTCTTCACTTTCCTCGGGAATCTCTTCAAGAAAGGCAGCTTCGGCGGCTCTGGCCTTCCTGGTCTTAGCAATTTTTCTGTTCTTATTTCTCCTTTGTGTACGTGTTAGGGGTATAAACTTTGAACTGGACCCTATCTCAAAAACATACGGCACAACCGCAAAGTCTGAACCCTCCACGGTGACAGGCTCATCACAGACTTGGGCTTCCTTCCCCTTCAGTTTGGCGGGAGCCAGGGTAGGTGCAGTGGTGACTAGACCAGTGGGGGTAGAGATGACAGTTCTGGGTGTAGCAGCTAACCTCCTGTGAGCACCAGTACTCCTCTCAGCTAGGACCCTTTGCAGGGGAGGGAACTCTTGAGCCAATTTCAGGTTGAACTCCATTATGGGCTCCTCAGTTTCAGGTACTTTGTTCATCAGTGCAAATAGAGTAACATCGGCGAACTTAACATCCATATTGTCGAACCCTTGTCCAAAGCGGATGATTGCATCGTTAGGCAGTTCGTCCTGGTAGACAGCTAAGTCTACCCCGTTGGTGAAAGAGAAGATCAACTTCAGTGCAGACATCTTCTGCAGGGTATGTTCCGAAAGTCAGTCCCGGGTTAAGCTCCCTTCCGTCAAGATGAAAAAGAAAGGAATTTTAAAAAGTCTGAACACATTTCCATTTATCATTTCATTTTATTCGTACATTTGCAATTTTAAAAGAGTTTGTTTATTGAAAGGTTGTTGATTAGAAGGTTTACTCGTTAAGAACGAAACAATTAAAGAAGGAAGATTAAAATTAGAAAGAGTAAGGAATACAATCTAGAATTAGAAAGGGGGAGAAAGTCTTCACAAGACTCCTCAACTCGAAGTACCGTGTCGGCATATTTTTAGGTTAAGTTGTATTTTGAAAAGGGGTCGCCTACGTAAATTGTCGGCGAATTTTTAGATTTTAAATTTAATATATATATATATATATATATATATATATATATATATATATATATATATATATATATATATATATATATATATGTAATTTAGAATGTAGCATTTGATTTTGAAAATAATTTTAATTTTTAAAATTTTAAGATATGAAATCAAACCGATCTCACATCCCGAATAGTTTATATAAACGAGCACCACATCACAAACTGTGTATCTATCCCAAAGAATAGACACACTACTTGATGATGGGGCTCGATTAAATAAACTAGAAGATTTGTGACAACCGTTTGGTCTGCGAAACATTTTTATAAGCCGACAAGTTCCTCTGTTTAATATAAAGAAATTATGCAGGGTTTATATTACCTGGGTTCTTAAAGTTCCCTATAAGGGCAAGCCCCTATAGTTAATTACATCTTAAATGTTGGAAATCATTTAAGAAAAATCTCGATTAAGATCAGTGGTTCTACTTTCAAGATTTTAAAAGTTTAAGGTTTTCAAAGGATTGGATTTTGGAAATTTCAATAGGGATTAGCTCAAATTTAAAACAGTTTATTTTAGGAGTCCAAAGGAATAGAAGTAGGAGAAGCTAAGGATCCAAGAGGAATCTTGGCAACTTCCCAAACTATCCTATTGTTTGGCTTCAATTCGAGAATTTACTTAATGTTGTAATTCTGCCAATTTTCGTTATTTAAGACTTATATTTGTACAACATGATCATACAAATAGCCTCGAAGATGTGAGGGTTTATGTCGTACCAAACGACTACCACGGAATCCTAAAATTGGTTAGGGCTTAATTTACATAACATGATTATGCAAATACCTAAGGAAAAGGTTGAGGATTTATGTTGCTCTAGGCAAACTACCTCGAAGTCTTATGGTTTGTTTGTTTAATTCTAAGAATGGTTTTGCTGATGTCGATCGAAGTTTTGCTGACGACAATGGCCGTGCTGCCTACTGTGCTCCAAGCTCCTTGTTGTTGCAGATGTTTAGTTTTAGAAGGTGAAAATCAGGGGATGAGAAAAGTGTCTTGGTTTAAAGAAATCTTAAAGTCCAAATGTCTTCAATGTTTTAATTAAAACAAATCTTAAAGTTGATTGAACAGAACCAATTAAGATGCCACAGTTCCGTTATCTCGGCACCGTTATTTTTATCGAATTCACTTAGTCTAGATGAATTTGCTAAACTCAACTGAATGAGTTCCACACTTTCATTTAGACTGTGGGAAATCCCGTTAGCAACACGTGGGTTACATCATCCGAGGTATTCCCGATCATTCAACAAGATATTTTAATTTAGTTACAATTGTAGTTTTGTTGTTCTGTTTGTGGCTAAATTTTAAGTTGTTTTATACTTTAGATGTTGTGGTGGTGAATTTTATCTTGTGTGACTTTTAATTTAGTTTTGGTTTCAGTTTTGTGGCTATCCTAATGGTTTCAGTTTTCATGCAACAATCCTGTTTATCATGCAAGAAAGGTAAAGCACAGTGCAGGTAAATAAGTTGCAATAAAGTAAATTGCAATAATGTAAAAGCGTACCTGGAGGGTCTTCTCGTCATTCCAAGCTGCACTTAAAACACATGTTAGAACATTTAAATATTTGCAACAAGTACCTAGGTAAAGCTTAGGGAAAGGTTTTGGTTATCTACAAAGATCCTAATCTTATTGCTAGTCTGTTCCTATGACGCCTAGGTTCTTCATATTTTGTGGATGATTTTCTTCATCAAAGAACAATTAATTTCAATTATTCTTTTTAAAACACCTCATTGTATTGGGGAAGTGCTTAGAACGGGTTCTAAACATCCGTTCAATACTTCTGAGATTATTTCGAGTATAAATGAATTTTTATTGTATAGATGAATCAATCATCCAGAAATTTTCAGTTAAGTTTTAACTCTTGCTCAGTGAACTTAGGACATTTGATTATCCCATGAATGAAGTGACACCTCACTTGATGCTTCATTTAAGAGTTATAATGATAAAAGTCTTTAGGGGCAAATCAATTTATTAAGAATTTCAACGATTTAAAATTAGAATTAATGTTTTAAGGTGATTTAATTTAGTTATAAAATTTTAATAAATTTAAGTTTTGAAAAGTGTTCAAGTTGTTTTATTCTTAAGTGTTTTAAACTATTTGAATAGAAAGAGGAGTTTAAATTATTTAATTTAGACTTTAATGGTTTTATTTTAATTTAATTGTAATATTCTAGATTAACTTTTGATTGGTTTGATTTTTTTTTTAATTAAGAATTATTTTTTGAAATTGATTTTGATGTTTCGAGTTTGTTTTAAATTTGCTTTCAAGTGATTTTTGCAATTAAATTTTTTTTAATGTTTTAAATTATTTCAATTTAATTATCAAGTTATTTAATGTTTTAATTTTTAATTTAATTAAGGGTTATCTTTTTTTATTATTAATTTATTAATTTCAATTATCACCTTAAGTTTAATTAAGAGTTAAATATAATTAAAGTGATTCATTTGGGGATTTTAGTTTAAGTGATTATAGTCTCTCTAAATTATATCCCCATTTTAATAATCCAAGTTTTTTCTAATTATTCTTCCAAAATTCAAATTATTTAAATAATTAAAGTTCACTTCAATTATTTTCAAGATAATTAGTGGGTTTCTACCCCTTAATTCCCTAGGTTTCAATCATCTAAGAAAGAATTAAGAACGAATATTTTACCCCCCCCCCCATTTTGATTAAACCTAAAGTTTTAATTAGAGGTTAAAATTCTTAATTATTAATATGCCTTCTTAAGCTTAATTATTTCATAACTTATCAAATTGAGCTCAATTGAGCTTGAAATATTTTATGTCACTTCACTCACATGTCGATTAAGACATTGGAGGAGAAAATGTGATTTTTTTTTTAATTTTTAATTTAATTTATATATTTATTTTAATAGAAAATAGGAATTTTCAAAGGAAATTCAACAACATGACCAAGGTAAGGTTTCTATCCATAAGAAAATTATGGGATGTTCCTAATGACTAGAGGACCACTTGGACAAATTTTGGTGATTTTTTGAATTATATTTTATTTATTATAATTATTTTGAGTTTTTTAGTATTAATTAATTATAAAATAAAAGTAATGTTGAAAATTAAGTTTTATATTTTCTTAAGTTTCTCTTATCTCAAGGAGTCCAGAAAAACAAATTTTATAATTTTCTGATTTTTATTTGATTTATTAGAATTAATTTAGTGAAAATGTTGGAAAATTCATTTTTTAATTCAAAAATTATCTTAAGCCTTTAAAATTCAATTCTTTAACCTAGAGACTTGGGAAAAATATTTGGTTTGTTCCTAAGTGATTAGGACTTAAAATGTCACATTCTTATGATTTTTAATATTTTTGTGATTTTTATTATTTTTTAATTATTAAAATATTAAAATAAGGTGAAAAATGAAGATTTTTAGAAAATTCCAATTTTAATTTTCTTAGACTCCTCTATTACCAGAGAAGTCCCAAAACTAATTTGGTAAATTTTTGAAATGTATTTTAGGTTTTATGAATTTTTTAATTTTCAAAATAGCTGTCACTTAATTAATTCATTTAGTAGGTTAAATTATTTCCAATTGACTTCAATTTTTTATGTGAGTTCCCTCTGATCCTAAAGATCAGTGGAGAATTGTTTTCAAGTTCTTTTGATGTGTGATTAACCCTAATTATTTAAAGTTCAGTTTTCAGTAATTAGGTTAATTAGAGTTATTATTATGAATTAACTCAAAACATAATTATCATAGGGTTCCCTGGTTCTAAGAAACTTCCCTAAATTTTCCTAGAATTTTCTAAGCAATATGCTAATTAATGGAATTAAAATACCAAAAACAGTGAAATAAACTTGAAAATACATAACTTGCCATAGAGATGGCCTGTGACCTTGAAAAATTCAAGGAATGTTCCCAATATCAGAGGCTTCAAAAGCCCTATGGTCTCATGCCATGGTGAATTGTCTATGCAAATGGAGAATTTAAATACTAAAATGAGTTAAAAATTAATTAAAAATAAAATACTCATCAAATTAACTCAATTCTTTTTCCACATTATTTTCCTCTGTTCACTGAGTAAGTGAATATTTTTATTTTATTTTTGTAATTTTTCTACACAAAGATATGGATTTTCTAAGTTTCAAGCATTTAATTAAATCATAAATTCCATATTTTCCTACTTATCCGACTCAGCTCCACGACAACCTTAGTGTCTCCGAAGCTCCACGCGGCGCGCTCCCATTCGCCACCGCCATCCGACTCAGCGCCACGCGTCACATACCATTCCCTGGTCTGATGCAATCTGAGCTGTCCAATTTATACTTGCTCGATCCAACGCCGGCTGGTTGTCGTCTCCGACTGGTGTGCACCCGTGACCGTCCACACTCAAACCCTAATATCTCCCTCGTTTCTCAATGGTTTTTCGTGTTCATATACTCTATGGATTCGTCTTGAAGTGACAAACACATCCATATGATTTACATGCTATGAAATTAACTCAAACGAAATGGAGAATCGCTGGAAGTTAGGGTTAAAGAGGAGTCTCCATACCTTGGTTCAGGAGGTGAGGCCTCAACTAAAATGCTCGGCATGCTCGTTGGAGCTGGAAGAGCCTAGGGATGAAGCCTCTGGCCCTGGTGAAAGATCTAAGTATGAAAATGACCATACCTGATTTCAGACTTTGGAGGCTAGAGCAATTGGGGGGCCTGGAGAGGGGGCTTTCACTGGGGAACTCCATCTCTTGGTCCTGTGCAGGTGTGGGTGAGTTTAATTTGATTTTGGTGGAGGTTTGAGAGATGTCATGTTCTGGCCTGAGAATTGAGCTCCAAAATTGAGCTCAAACAATGGGATTTAGGCCAGGAGAACAGTGGGGATGGATTGCTCTTGGCTAGGGGAAGCTCTGTGAGGAGTTTGGAGTGATTCTATGAAGGTTGATTTTAGCCAACCTTTTGGCAGAGAGGAATGGCTGGTTTAAATAGCCATGGTTAGGGGCTTCCCAGGGGCAATTGAGGGCTGAGATTTGCTGCTCTGGTGAGGAGAAGAAGAGCTGTGGTGGCCATTTTGGTTGGGACAGCTCTGCCAATTCAATTTGGATTTTTGAATCAAATTAGCCTTCTCGGCCTGGTGGTTTCCGGCTACTGGGGTGGTGGTCCAGCCAGGGTCAGGTCACCCTCAGGGTCAGGGAGGTCAGAGCTTGATGTTTGTGAGCTCAATTGGCTAATGTCATGTGTAAAGGGATTGATTCATATGGAATGGGGGAAGTGGCTCTCTTGGGTTTAAATGGTTCAAGTCATGGTTTAGGTTAGGTGCACCTCCCCAAGACTTGACTTTGGGATGAGGGAGAATCATTTGGGTCAGCTAGGAAGGGGTGGTGAAGTCTCCATCCAAGGTTATGTGGATAAGCTTGGTTTAGAGTGTGACATGAATGGGGTTAAAAAGCTTAATGAGGGATTAAGAAAGAGGCCCCCTCTATTTGCCATAAATGACATGGTGAGGTTTAAAGTGACTCCCATGGCTTGCATATGGCTTATGCATGGCTTCATGGCTTTATTTGGCTTGGGAAAAGGTTTGGTCAATTTCATGGAAGAGGGTTTTATGAATTTTGGCGTTTTGGTGGAAATTTGGATGAAGCTTGATTTGGAATGGTTTAATGATGATTTCGAAACTTAGGGGTGATTTTGATTAAAGGGATGATAGAAAGAAATGTCATGTGGGCTTTGGGTTGATTTTGGGCCTTTTTAAATCATTTTGGATGGGCTTTTTAAAATGGTTTAAGGATGTGGGCTCTTAGGTTTTGAAATAAATTGGTGGATGGAAATTTTGTGAAGGATTGGGCCAAACAAATGTTGGGTTTAGTTTAGGAATGTGTCATGAGTGATTTGAAACAAATTTGATGTGCTTTGGAGTTGAATTGGGTTTGATTTGGGACTTTTTTTTTGGTAAAGGGGCCAAAAAGGGTCAAATTGGGCTAACTTGGGCTAAGGTTGGGCTAAAGTTAGATTTGATGTAAAATTAATGTTGAGAAATGTTTATGGAAGTGTTAAAAAGAGTTTTCAACTTTGGTTGGGCTTTGATTTTGAGATTTGGGCACATTTGGGTTCATGGTGGGTTTAGGCCAAAATTGGGATTTTTGGTTTGGGTTAGGTGTGGGTGGAGTTTAGGTTTAAATTTGGGGCAAATCAAGATAGTGTTTTGTTTGTGGGGATGTTAGGAAGGTTTAGGAATAGATTTGGGGCTAATTGGAGTTGAATTGGGTTGGTTTGGGCTAAGTTTAGGTTATGGGCCAAAATTGGTCATTCAATATGTTGTTCCTAACCCTCTTAGCCAGGGGCTTAGGGGTTGAGGACCATCCATATGGATTACCTACATGAGTCAGGAAGTCAAGCTAGGTATAAATGATTTTAGGATTTGGAATGTGTGTAAAAGTGTAATGTGTGCAGGTAAACCCTCACCAGACCAGGCCACCCAGGGTAGTCCTAATGCCAAAGAGTACTATAAAAAACTCATCCTTTAAACTTCCACATTTGATCTTAACCCTCCAAGTGACTTAGGGGTTTACAATCAAACTTATGGGGTTTGCAGGGAGTTAAGAGGTGTTTGACTTTCTAAGTGGTGGGTTCCATTTCTAGTCCTCTAAGATAGTCAAAGGGAAAGCATAAGGTTAGATCCTAATTACTAAGGAGAGAGAAGAGAAAAGACCTCATCAAAAATGAGGTCAACAGACCGCTCCTAAGCTAACAACGATTGGGGGTCCACCCCACCTCTTTGGAGAGGTGACAAAAGGATGATTTCAGAACCTCTTTTTTTAGGAGTGTCTAAACAGTGGCTCCAAAATCCAAAGGGGAGTTGGCTATACCCATTCAAGATAGAAATGAACGTAGTACGCCAACGGAAAGGAATGGTAGTTTGATCCACTAGGGGTATGGACTCACTATCGATTTATGAAAGCAAAACCATCTGATCAAAATGGAGAGAGGAACTAGTGCCCAGCGGAGTCGCTAGAAGTTGTCGGCATATTTTTAGGTTGTGTGTGTTTTTAAAAGGGGTCGCCTACAGAAATTGTCGGTGAATTTTAGATTTTAAAATTAATTTAAATATATATAATTTTGAAAGTAGCATTTGAGTTTGAAAATAACTTTAAGTTTGAAAATAACTTTAAGTTTGAAAATTTTAAGAAATGAAATCAAACCGATCTCACATCCCAAATAGTTTATATAAACGAGCACCGTATCACAAACCACACACACTGCTTGATGATGAGACTCGATTAAATAACACTAGAAGATTTGTGACATCTGTTTGGTCTGCGAACCAATTTTATAAGCCGACAAGTTCCCCTGCTTAATATAGAGGAATTAAGCAGGGTATATATTACCTGGGTTCTTAAAGTTCCCTATAAGGGCAAGCCCCTATAGTTAACTACATTTTAAAGACGGGAATCACTTAAGAAAACTCCCGATAATGATCAGTAGTTTTTCTCTCAAGAATTTCAAAGTTTAAGGTTTTCAAAGGATTGGATTTTGAGAATTTCAATAGGGAATAGCTCAAATTTGGAACAGTTTATTCTGAGAATCTAATGGAAGAGAAGTAGGAGAAGTTGAGGATCCAAGAGGAATCTTGGCAACTTCCCAAACTATCCTATTGTTTGGCTACAATTTGGGAGTTTATTTAATGTTATAATCCTGCCAACTTTAATTAATTAAGACATATACTTGTATGACATAATCACACAAATAGCCTCGAAGATGTGAGGGTTTATGTCATACCAAACAACTACCTCGGAGTCCTAAGACCGGTTAGAGCTTAATTTACATAACATGATTATGCAAATGCCTAACGAAGAGTTGAGGATTTATTCTGCACTAGGCAAACTACCTCGAAATCCTATGGCTTGTTTTTTTAAAACTAGGAAAGGTTTTGCTGATGTAGACCCGAGTTTTGCTGAAGAAGATGACCGTTCTGCCCACTGTGCTCTAAGCTCCTTGTTGTTGCAGAGGTTTGGTTTTAGAAGGTGGTAATCAAGAGATGAGAGAAGTGTTTTGGTTTAGAAAAAGTTTTAAAGTCCAAATATTTTTAATGTTTTCTTAGGGGAATCTTAAGGTTGATTATAACAACACCGGTTAAGATCCCACGGTTCCATCATTCCGACACTGTTATTTTTATCGGATTTACTTAGTCTAGATGAATTTGTTAAACTCAACTAATGAGTTCCACACTTTCATTTAGACTGTGGGAAATCCCGTTAGCAACACGTAGGTTACATCATCCAAGGTATTCCCGATCATCCAACAAGACATTTTAATTTAATTGCAATTGTAGTTTTGTTGTTTTGTTAGTGATTAAATTTTGAGCTGTTATATATTTTGAAATATTGTGGTGGTGAATTTTATCTTTCGTTGATTTTAATTTAGTGTTGGTTTCAGTTTTGTGGCTACCCTAAAGTTTCAGTTTTCATGCAAGGTGACAATCTTGTTTAACATGCAAGAAAAGTAAAGCACGGTACAGGTAAATAAATTGCAATAAAGTAAATTGCAATAAAATAAAAGCGTACCTGGAGGGTCTTCTCATCATTCCAAGCTGCACTTAAAACACGTGTTAAGGCATTTAAATATCTGCAACACGTACCTAGGTAAAGCTAAGGGAATGTTTTGGTTGTCTAGCAAAGTCCTAATCCTATTGCTAGTCATTTCCTGTGACGTCTAGGTTCTTGTGTTTTGTTAAGGATGATTTTCTTCATTAAAGAACAATTAAGTTCAGTTGTTCTTCTAAAACATCTCATCATATTGAGAAAGTGCTTAGGACGAGTCCTAAACATCTTTTCAATACTTCTGAGATTATTTTGAGTTCTAAAGAATTTTATTGTACTGGTGAATTAATCATCCAAAGTATAGTTGAGTTTATTTCTTGCTCAGTGAATTAGGATGTTTGATTATCCTATGAGTAAAGTGACATTTCACTTGATGCTTTACTTAAAAGTTATAATAATGAAAGCCTTTAGGGGCAAATTGGTTTGTTAAGGAATCTAACCATCCTTTAACTAAAATTTAATTGACAACTTAAGATAATTTTAGTTTCCTCCTAAGCATCTTAAGTTACTTAGATTGAAATGGATACTTGAGTTGTTTAGTTTAAGTTTTGATGATTTAAATTTGAGTTTGAATTAATCATATTAAATTAGATTTATTTCAATGACTAATTTAAGTTGATCTTAAATTGATTTAATTCCCACATTTTTTTTAATTTAATGTTTTGAATTTGCTTATTAAATGATTCTAGATTAGTTTCAAAGACTTTAAGCTTCCTTTGATTTGATTATTAAATGATTTAACATTTTAAATTTTAATTAATTACTAAATTGTTAAAGTTTTAAATTTTAATTAACCATTTAAATTGTTTGATATTTTAAATTTATGAATTATTTATTATTTAATAAATAATTTAAATTATAATTCTTAAGAGTTGAATGTCATTATATTAATTCAATTAGGGATTTGAATCAGAGAATTAGTATCTTCTTATATTATATCCCTAATAAAAAAATTTATCCAAAAATTTTAATTAATCTTTCAAAATTTAAATAATTTAATTAAGGTTCCATCTTAATATTTTTAAAGTGATTGATGGGTTTCTACCCTTTTATCTTTTAAGTTTCAATCATCTAAGGGAATATTAAATCAAATATTTTACCCTCCCCTTTCATTAGGCCTAAAATATTTATTAAAGTTAAAATCCTTAATTACTTTCATGCCCTCATAAGCCTATTCACTTCATAACTCACTAAATTGAGCCCAAGTGAGTTTGAAATTTTTGTGTCACTTCACTCTCATGTCAATTAAGACATTAAAGGAGAAAATGTGATTTTTCTATTTTTAATTTAATTTATATAAATACTTTTAATAGGAATAGGGGTTTTTCAATGAAAATTCAACAACATGACCAAGTTAATTTTTCTAATCTTTGGAAAATTATGGGATGTTTCTATTGGTCAGAGGACCACTTGGACCAATTTTGGTAATTTTTTGAATTATAATTATTTTAAGTTTTAGAGTGTTAATTAACTTTAGAATAAAATAAAAGTTGAAAAATGGATTTTATATTTTTCAAAAATCTCTCTGACCTCAAGGAACTCAAAAAAATAAATTTTATAATTTTCTAATTTTTCTTTGATTTATTAGAATTAATTTAGTGATAAAGGTTAAAAATTCATTTTTAATATTAGAAATTACATTAAGCCTATAAAATTTAATATTTTAATCTATAGACTTGGGAAAAATATTTGGTTGGTTCCTAAATGATTAGGGAGTAAAATATGATATTTTTATGATTTTTTAATATTTTTTTAATTATTAAAATATTTAAAAATAGGCTAAAAATAAAATTTTTTAGAAATTTCCAATTTTAATTTTCCTAGACTGCTCTGATATCAGAGAAGTCCCAAAATCAATTTGGTAAATTTTTTAAAAGTATTTTGGATTTTATGGATTTTTGAAGTTTAAAAATGATCATGTAACTTAAATGATCCATTTAGTGGGCTAAATTATTTCCAATTGACTTCAAATTTTTATGCGAGGTTTCTCTGATCCCAAAGATCAATGGAGAATTGATTTCAAGTGATTTTGATGTGTTGTTATTCCTAATTAATTAGGGTTTAATTTTAGGGTTTTGGTCAAATTGAGGTTCATTTGAATGATTTAAGCCAAACCATAATTATCCTAGGGTTCTCTGGTCATAAGGTACTTCCCCTAATTTTTCTAGATTTTATTGATCAACATACTGATTATTGGAATTAAAATACAAAAACAGGCACATAAATTTGGAAAATAAATAACTTGTCACAGGGATAGCCTCTGGCCTTGGAAAATTCAGGGAATATTCCCAAGATCAGAGGCTACAAAAGCCTTATGGTCTCATGCCATGGTGAAATGTATACATGCATGGAGAATTAAAATACTCAAAACAGTAATAAAATAATTAAAAATAAAATACTCAACAAAATAGATCAATTCCTTTTCCACATTATTCTCCTCTGTTCACTGAGCAAGATAATATTTTTATTTTATTTTTATGATTTTTCTATGAAAAGATATCAATTTTTGAAGTTTTTGGTATTTAAATAAATAAGAAAAATCAGATTTTCCAACTCATCCATGTCGGCGCCAACTCAACCTACGGCGGGTCGAACTCCACGCGTCGCTCCCTAATTCAGCACCGCCATCTGACTCGGCAGCCACGCAGCCCACGGTTCATGTCCCGTTTCTCTGTCCGACGCGATCCTAGCCGTCAATCCAATACACGCGCGATCCGACAGCTGCTGGTCATCGTCCCGACTGGTGTGAGCCGAGAACCGTCCACCTTCTAACCCTAAAATCTCACTCGATACTTAACTAAATTAAACGTTCTTATGCTCTATGAACTCGTCTTGAAGAGATAAACATATCCATACAACTAACATGCATTGAAATTGACTTGAATGAAATGAAAAATCACTAGAAGCTCAAGAGGAAGAAGAGGGCAATACCTTGGCTCTTAGAAGTGAAGCTTCTATCACAGAGGCTCGGCACATTCGTTGGAGTCCAAGGAAGCTAGGGATGAAGCCTGGAGCTATGGTGAATTGCCTGGGTATGACTTCAACCAAGCCCGATTTCAAGCTTTGATGGCTGGAGAGATTGGGTGGCCTGGAGAGGGGGCTTCCACTGGGGAACTCCTTCTCTGGGTGCTGTGAAGGTGTGGGTGAGATTAATTTGGTTTTAGTGGAGGTTTACGGAATGTCCTATTTTCGGCCCGAGATTGAGCTCAAAAATTGAACTCGACCAGTGGAGGAGGAAGCAGGAAAGCAGTGGGGTTCTTCTTCTCTAAGCTGGGAGAAGCTCTGGGAGTGATTTGGTGAGGTTTCATTGAGAAAAATTTCAACACCCCTCTCATGGCCGAGAGGTGGTGCTTAAATGGCCGTGGCCATTCGAGCGAGGTTTGGGTTCAATTGGTGGGTGGATTCCACTGCTTAGGTGGAGGGCAGAAAGGCTCCATTGTTTAATTTGGCTGAAGTGGCCAATTGGTGGAGTTTGAGTGAGTTTAGGTGCGTGGTGGCTCTCAGTTTTGACCCCCTCCGGTGACTAGGGTCGGCCGGCAAGGACGAGGGAGCCGGCCTCGAGGTCGTGTGAGTCATGGAGAGGTTTAATGGTGATTAATCAGGTATGGGAGGATTTTGGGGTGGGGCAAAAAGAGATTTATTCACTTAAGGGAGGAAATCCCTTATAATGGGAACCCTTGGTCCATGGCTCACTTAGCTTGGGCTAGGTGGATCTAGGGTGGTTCCTAGGGTTCAAATGGTGGGTGTGAAAGAGTTGGTTTGGCTACATTTGGTTCAATTTGGTTAAGTTAGACCATGGGTTCAAATTGGCTCACTTGGGTTTAGGTTGGGCTAACTTGAGTTTGGGCTTGATTTAGGTCCATGTGTCTTGAGCAACATTGTAAAGAGGATTTCCATGAAGAACTTTCATGAAGACATGGAGATGTTTTGAGTTCAATTGAAAGGTCAATTAGGTGAATTTTAGGATTTTGGTTAAATTTGGCCACCATGGGTTAGCTTAGATTTAGGCTAGGCTAAAACTTGCTTCAAGGCCAATTGATAATTCAAAAGGGTACAAATGATTATTATAAAAGGTTTAGTATAGAAATTGGATGGAAATTTTGGGTTTAGGGGATTCAATTTGGGTAATTTGGGGTATGTGGTAACTTTAGGTCAAATTTGGGGGTTTTGATTTCAAAGGGATTTTGGGTAGAGTTTGAGTTTAAATTGAGGACCAATTAATGTTTTGCTTGGTGTAGGAATGTTTTAAGGAGAGTTTAGAGTTGATTTGGGGGGAAAATGAGTTGAATTGGGATGAATTTGGGGTAGGTTTGGGTCATTGGTTAAAATTGGGAGTTTTGATTTAAAGCTTAAATTGAACTCAAATGTGGATTAAATTGGGCTTGGATTTGGTTTAGATTGGTATTTGGAATGGTTGAATTGAAGTTTAGAATTGAAATTGGGCAAGATTGGGCTCAATTGGATCAATTTGGTTTGACATTGGGTCCATTTAGGTTAAAAATGAGTCAAATTGGGGATTTTGATAAAAGTGGGTTATTTTGGCAATATATGCTTATGGTATAGTTAAACAAAATGAAATTGAGAATATTTGGAATTTTTTGGAATTTTTTGGGAATTTTTGGAATTTTTAGATTTTTTGGCTAAAAGGGGTATTTATGGTATTGAGAGGTTATTTGGAGAGTATTGGGGTATTTTGGTGGATTTAAGAGGTGGGAATTGTTTCAAAATGGTTTTTAGGACTTTTGGGAATTTTTGGTAATTTTGTAAGAATTTTGGAAAAGTTGGGGCAATTAGGTAATTTTAGGTGGGTTTGAAGGACCCAATGTCAAAACCAGGAACTTTGGCAAAAGTTGAATTTTGATCATGGTGAAGCTTCAAAATGAGCCATGGACCAAGAAATGTCCATTTTTAACATCTCATGGGTTGTATCCAGCCCTCTTAGCCAAAGAGCTAGGGGTTTGGACTTAGCCACATAAGTGCTCCCATGAACCAGGGGAGGAAATGGGTAAGGATGGTGTGTGTGAGAGTGCAGTGTGTGTAAGCCAGATCTCACCAGGACCAGGTCACCCAAGGTAGTCCTAAGGCTTGAACAACCTTATAGGAGCTCACTATTGGTTCTCCATATGGTGGTCTTAACCTTCTAAGGTGATTTAGAGGTTTGCAACCATCTAAGTGGGGTCCCAATAGGAGTCAAGAAGTAGTTGAATTGCTAAAGGGTGGGTCCCAATTCTAGTCCTCTAGGATAGTCAAGGAGAAGTCCTATGGATAGATCCTAAGCACTAAGAGAAAGGAAAATACCTCACAAAAAATGAGGTCAACAAGTGCATAAAGAACATTGGCTAGTTTTTAAAGATTGGATCAGGATATATTATTAGTAGTAAGGACAAATTCTAAGCTCTCACTTCTAGATTCCCTCATGGGTGCCTATGATTGAGCCTACTAGTGACCCGTCACCTCTTCTTAAACCAAATTGATAATATTTAGCCTGTTACTCTAAAAACATAATCAATTTTATGCCCTTCAAAGATTATCTCCCTATTTATTTGCACCTCCCCCTTCAAGGATTTATAATGTACCTTTCCAAGAGAAATGTGATACATACAAGTTAAGAACTCTTAGCCCAAGATCAGATCTTAAGAATTCTTCATAGATTTTAACGATACAAGAAGCCAATTTGTAGGGTAAATGAAGATCAGGTAAAGTATCATCACACATTATGGAAGAAGAAAATTAAAGTTCCAAAAACAAATTAAATCCTTAACTAAATCATTTCATATTAGTAGGGAGAAAGAGAAGAAGACAACTCAAAAAGCATAGGATTCACACCACAAATCATATTTATATAATTCAAATTCAAAGTACACAACTTAAGAACCAAATTATAAATACTTATTTGGAAAGATATCCAAGCAATCCTTTGAAGTTTCTCTGACTCCGACTGACTTTTTCAAGAATCCAACTCCAGCAATCACACTAAAACAATCTAAACTCTCACTAAGTAAGTAAATACACACCTCTTTCACTCTTATAACACCTACACACACCCAACAACCACACGTTTGCGGTATAATCATCCTATATTTATAGAGCTTCGAAAATGACAAGAGGTTACTTCAGGCATCTCTTCAAAATATCTCAACATTCAATGAATATTCTAAAAATTAAATGTGATGCTTAGGCACCAGATCTAGCGCCTAGGCACCAGTTTCTTGCGCGAATGGATGCGTCCCTTCAATTTTGAGTCGCATCTCTTTGTTGAAAAACTGATTCCCTGCGTCTATATTCATTGTATATTGTTTATAACACATGAGAATTTATCTAGAAAATTCTAGATTTCTTCCGAGGCATCAATAACCGTCACAAAACCGTCCAAGAGTTCTCTAGATTCCACTGCTGAGTCTAGCGCCTAGGCGCCAGAATTAACTCTTTTTTCTTCTTTTCTTCACTTGACTCATTTTGCTCCTTTTACTCCTTTATTGACTCTTTTTCTTCATAAACTCATTCTCTTGTACCTGCAACCAAAAACATAAGAAATATCTTTCATTAAAGCGTAATATTCTTAAATATTAATTAAAAATGATATAAAAGTTTAGGTAATTTTAACGTGGATTAATTCCCACAAGCTTAAACGTTGCTTGTCCTCAAATAACACTTTATTACTATAAATAATAATCTATGGAGAAAAGTTTACTTTAAGACTTCTATAACTGTTTCTTTTATAAATAGAATAATGAAACTTAAAAAACTTTTTAATAACTTAGGCTAAAACCCTAAATGTGTAAAATATTTAATAATTAAGTGTTAAGATCTCTCTTCTCCTATCTATTTCAAAAAAAAAAAAATTGCAATTTGTCATATTAAGAACATGTAGATAATTTACAAGAAAAAGGTTTTTATGATAACTCTACTAGCAAGGATGCTTATACATGAAACTTAAGTAAAAAATGTAATTAGGTCTTTTTCTATAAGATAATTTAAGTGAAGCCAATTTTTTATTAGGCATCTCTTCAAGCTTCTCCTCATATATTTTCATTTTTTTCTTTTTTCATTTTCTATTAATCTTTGCTTTTTTTTCACATATATAAGGATTACTATATCTGGATAGCCTGTTAATGATTTTGAACTTCGCTATCCTTAACTTATATTTAAAGACTTTACACATTTGTCGCTTAATGAATGTGTTTAACAAAAAATATTTTTCATAGAGTTTCAATTCTATTTTCTCACGTAAACATCTAGATTCCTTAATACTTTCAAAGTTACAATATATATATATATATATAATTTAGATATTTATATCAAAATTTTTACCTTCTTTCATTAAATAATTACATTTTTTAGAATTATCGCTTGTTATAGAAATTACTTTTATAATTTTATTATAATATTTATGAAAACAACAACATATTTATCTTAAAGTAACTTTTCTTCCATAGGTTATGTTATTAATTTTTGAAAATATTTCTTGCTAAGGACAAGTAAAATTTAAATATACGTTCTTTTCCCTCCCCCAAACTTAGTTCTTTTTAATAATGTTTATACATTTTGCAATATGAAATTTTTAAACTAAGCAGGAAGGAAAATGTACAATATTTATGGTTTTTAATACAATAGTGTAATGCGCGTATAAGCAACAATATAAAAGAGTAAAAAGTGAATAACATATGAAAACTAAACTCTTTAACAATTTTAAACGCTAAAATCAGTAGTGCATAAAAAAGATTAAGTTCCAAGCATTCTAACAACGAAAACTTGACTGAGTTACTCTAGAGTACTCATAAAGTGCAATAATACTTAAAAGGTAAAACCATACATAAATACATAACAAAAGCAAAGCAGAAATATAGTCTAATCATCCTCAATCTCCTCATCATCTTCGAAGGAATCATCTGGAATAGGACTTCTGGGATTTATCCATGGGGTAAATTTAGAACAACTAGGAAATTTTATTTTCTATCACCCTTCAAGAATTTCACAAGAGCATCATTATAATCCCCATCATAGTCACTCTTCCTCTGTATATAATCAGACAGATGGTAGATTTTACTATCCATATCATCTACTTTGCATTGCATCAAGAATAGATCACTTTGATGCTCCAAGTACCCCTGACAAATAGTATTCCACACATCTGGTGGAGGCTCAGAAGTAGAAGTGGAAGTTCTAGGTGTAGAAGTAGAAGGCATATAAAAAGTAAATGCTCTGGAACCTGGACTTTTTGTTTTTCCATAAATATCCACATGAGATTTTCCAATTGGCTTCATTGGCTTAAATGTTTCTTCAGAATGAGAGTAAGTAATATTGGCATTCTTGATATCGAGAAAATGAGAGCCAGGAAGCCTAAACCAGAAATAAAACTTAATCTAGCTGAAGTGCTGATTACATCATATATAATCGCTTCGACATCAATTGGCTTCATTTATTGAATGCAACAATTTAAAATAGTTCATTCTTTTGTCACTTCACTCAGGTGCTTTGATGGAAGAATGTGAGCAGAAATAAAGTAGTGCCAGGCTTTAGAAGTAGCATTAATCATAGAAGAGGAAAAATTTTCCCGCTTATTATTTTAGATTTTCCAAGATCCTCTTCCATCAGTTAGGTAGGCTAAAATCTCATCAAGCTCTCCTTTGGACGGAGTAAAAATAATGTAGAAGCAGTCTGTAGCAGGAGGTAGGCCATAAAACATGTTGATTACTTCAGGAGTTAACTAAACTCCCATTCCTCTAACATAAACTTCATTATCGATAGTTTTAGAAAAATTTGCATAAAATTCCTGAACAATAGAAATGACAACCACAACAGAAAAATAACAGAACTGCTCCCACTGCCGAGGAGCAATAATATGTTCGATCGAGTTGCCGAGATGATAAAAACTTTGTTGTGCAATGAATTTGCGAGCCGACGCAAATTTGTTGCAGCACACTTGAGCACTTATCCTAGCAAACCTTGACTGATCAAATTCACTTCGCTCCTTTCCTCACTTTGATTTTGGTGCCATTCTGTAATTTTGAAAATAATTCCAAACAATTTATAAAATTCATAACATGGCACAAAATCTAAGCTTAAAAAACTAAATTAAGCTTAGATCCATGGATTTTCTACTTAAAAATCAAATTTTTCTTCCAAATTTTTGGCACCATTCATATGTAGAGATATCCATGGTTAAAACTCAAAATAACTATACCAAAATGTAGATCTAACCTTAAGAATTTGAAATCTGGAGTTTTTACACTTTGAAACTTCACAAATCAATCACAAAATGGAACCCTAGGACTGGTTTTTGTGAGTTTGGGGGAAGAAGATGAAGCTTAGGTGCTTTAATGGTGATGGGCTAGATTTTAAGGCCAAAATCTAGTTCAGGTGAACCAGTGCCTAGGCGCCAATTCTGGCGCTTAAGGGCTAGAATCGCCAAAAATTTTGAAAAATTCCCAAATTTTTACATTTTGTAATTTAGGTGGTCAAACAACTGTAAACTTAAAATCACATCATAAACTTGATCAAACATCTCCCAGAAAATATTTAAGTCCAAAATAGATTCTAAATTTAGATACATTCCAAACACAACTTGATACATTCCAAACTCAAATTTTACTTCAATTCATTTCAGATCTTCAAGATATGGTTCAAAAAATATAGAAAATACAAATAAACAACATCTCACATCTCACAATAACATATAACAATCACACAAATCACTTACACAAAACATTTCTAAATCACTTAACACTTAACTATTACAATCATTTTCTCCACACAAATTCACCCTTATTTCATGAATTCACTTCAGAACCTTCATTAGTTCCATAAGGTAATTAACTATGAACAAAGGAATGGAAGAGAGGGACACGAGGAAATTCCATGGCCGCCTTTTCATTTATCTAATTGTTCTTAGCATACTTGGTTACCTGATAATCTTCAAAGGCTGCCAAATGATCAGATTGAACCTTCATTTGCCACTCCCTATGCTCATATTGGTGGTACATTTCATGCAAACTTTCTCCAATATGAACCAATTCTTCTTCAATCTTCTCAAGTTGACCAAATAACTTCTCTAGTGTCATAACTAGGTAGCCATTAAAGTAAGTTTGTGAATCCTTGTGCACAAACTTAGCTTTTCCTCCATTATCTATGTTTAATCTCTCAATGGAAGCAATCAATCTCTCTTCTCTCTCAAAAGTATAGTTTCAGGTCAATAATCTGATGGCTTGGCATTTGGGGATGAAGAATTGGTGGTTTATAGGGAATTGAGTGGGTGAAAATAGCTATCGGATGGTTTTTCCACGATACAGAACTGTGGCGCCTAGATGCCAATTTTGGAGCTAGGTGCCTGGATTTTAGGTGTCTGGCGCTTAGGCGCCAGTTTTGGTGCCTAGGCACTAAAATCCTAAAAATCATAGGTTTGCCCTTCGTCAAATTTTCATAAATTTTCACACCAAATTAGGGTTCAAAGATGTAGACCAAAAGATATGTAACTAAATGAAGTCACATATAAAACACTCTCGATATCAAAACAAATTAAATCATACTATGGGTTGCCTCCCACAAAGCGCTTGGTTTAATGTCATCAGCCCGACATAACCAATTTTTTACTCCAAATGGGTTAAATATAGCACATCCTTAAAAGATGGCAAGCTTCCTCCAATATAGGGCTTCAATCTTTGTCCATTTACTTTAATTACAAAATCTACTTTCAGATTTATTTTATCCACTGTTCCATAAGGATAAACTTTCTTAACAACAAAAAGCCTTGTCCAGTTGGATCTCAATTTTTTTGGAAACAATTTTAATCTGGAATTGTGTAGTAAAACTTCTTGTTCATACTCAAAAGCCTTTCTAAAAATTCTCTTATCATGCATTTTCTTCATTTTCTCTTTATAGATTCGAGCACTTTCATAAGAATCATTTCTAGTTTCTTCAAGTTCATTCAATTACAATAATCGTTTATCTCCAGCATCACTTAATCTGTAGTTAAACACTTTAATCGCCCAATAGGGTTTATGTTCCAATTTAACAGGTAAATGACAAGGTTTTCCATAGATGAGTCTATATGGTGACATTCCAATAGGAGTTTTATAAGCAGTCCTATAAGGACATAAAGCATCATCGAGTCTATCAACCTAATTTGTTAACTTCGGGTTATCTATTTTCTCTAAAATTCTTTTGATCTCCTGATTTGAAACTTCAGCTAATCCACTAGTCTGGGATGAAAAGTTGTTGAAATTCTATGTTTAATCCCAAATTTTCTCAATAATCTCTAAATCATAAAATTCTTGAAGTGACTTCCCACATCAGTGATAATTATTCGTGGCATTCCAAATCTAGTAAAAAAATTTCAGTTGAAAAATTTTCAATACTTTTAGCATCACAATGAGGTAAAGCTTTTGCTTTAATCTATTTTGAAACATAATCAACAACCAATAATATATATTTTTTTCCTGAAGAAGGTACACATGGTCCCATGAAATCTAAACCCCAGACATAAAAAATTTCCACTTCCAAACTAAAATTTAGAGACATTTCATCCCTCATAGAAATATTGCCTATACGTTGACATCGATGACAAGATTTAACAAAACTATTAACATACCTAAATAATGTAGGCTAATAAAATCTGGATTGTAAAATTTTAAAAGTAGTTTTATCAATTTTGAAATGCCCGCCACATTCAGAGTTGTGACATTTTTAAATAATCTTGTAAGTTTCTTCCTAAGGAATACATCTTCGTATAATAGAATCCTTACATTGTTTAAGAAGAAAGGGGTTATCCCAAAAATAAAATTTCACATCATGTAAGAACTTCTTTTTCTGATGATGATCTTATATATATGGTATAATGTTAGTAAATAAATAATTAACTATATCAGCCTACCATGAGATTAATCCACTAGAAACAGTATAAAGTTGTTCATCAGGAAAACATTCATTTATTTCTTCCTTATCATTCATTTCCTTATTATTTTTTATGCTTGATAGATGATCGACGATTTAATTATCAGACAATTTTCTATCAGCTATTTGAAAGTCAAATTCCTGCAAAAGAAGAATTCATCTAATCAATCTAGATTTAGCATCTTTTTTAGTCATCAGATATTTAAAAGCAGAATGATCCGTATGCACTATACATTTATTCCCAAGTAAATATGATCGAAATTTTTCAAAAGCATATACTATAACCAATAGCTCTTTTTCAGTAGTAGTGTAGCTAAGTTGAGCTTAATTAAGAGTTTTACTGGCATAATATATAACCTTAAACATCTTATCATATCTTTGCCCTAAATCTGCCCCTATAGTGTAATCAATCACATCGTACATTAACTCAAATGGTTTTTTACAAATTAGGTGCAACAATGATTGGTGTTGTGATTAACTTTTCTTTTAATAAATAAAAGGGATTTAGGTAATTTTCATCAAATTCAAATTTAATATCTTTTTCTAAAAGATGGCATAAAGGTTTAGCAATCATGGAAAAATCTTTAATGTATCTTCTATAAAATCCAACATGCCCAAGAAAACTTCTTATACCCGTTACGTTAGTTGGGGGTTGTAATCCAGAAAAAATTTGGATTTTTTCTTGGTCAACTTCCATCCCATTTTTAGAAATCTCATGACCCAGTACAATTTCATCTGTGACCATAAATTGACACTTCTCCCAATTCAGAACTAAATTTGTTTCTTGACAGCGATTTAACACTTTAACCAAATTATGTAAGCAAGAATCAAATGAAGTTCCAAATACAGAGAAATCATCCATAAAAATGTTAATTCCTTTTTCAATTAAGTCAAAAAAATAGCCATCATAAACCTTTGAAAAGTAGCAGGTGCATTACATAACCCAAAAGACATTCTTCGAAAAGCAAATGTTCCACAAGGACTTGTAAACGTAGTCTTTTCTTCATCCTCAGGAGTTATAGGTATTTGATGATAACCAGAATATCCATCCAAAATTAAAAAATACAAATGTCCTGGTCTATCCAGCTTTGATCTAAGAATTGAAGAGGAAAATGATCTTTCCTGGTGGCAGTATTGAGCTTTTTGTAATCAATACATATCCACCAACCAATCACTTATCTTATAGGAATTAATTCATTATTTTCATTTTCAATAACAACCACTCCTCATTTCTTTAGAACACAATGAATAAGACTAACCCAAGGACTATCAAATATTGAATAAATAATTCCAACATCCAACCATTTCAACATTTCTTTCTTTACAACTTATTTCATAACTGGGTTTAATCTCCTTTAAGGTTCAATATAGGATTTACTATCATCTTCCAATAATATTTGGTGCATACAAATTGAAGGGCTAGTTCCTTTAATATCTGCTATTGTCCATCCAAAAGCTTTTTTATATAGTTTTAACACTTCAATCAATTTCAGCTCTTATTTTGTACTTAATTCAGAAGATATAATAACAGGTAAAGTTAATGAATTCCCTAAAAAGACATACTTTAAATGAGAGGGTAATTCCTTCAATTCTAATTTAGGAGCCTTTTCAATTGATGGTTTGAATTCATTACTTTCAGTTGTATCCAATAATTCCCATTTTTCATTAATATAATGAATATCTTTTATATCTTATTTAGATTCACTTTCATCACTTAAATCTTCAGGGTCTAAAAACTCTTCTTCTTTAGAAATGATCTGACATTTTTCTTGATAATGCTGTTCAATCATGTAGTCAAAGATATCCATTTTGTAACACTTTTCCTTATTAGGATACTTCATTGATTTAGGAACATTAAATGTTACTTCTTGATCATTAACTCTCATGTTTAACTCCCCTTTTTGAACATCTATCATAACACGTCTAGTAGCAAGAAAAGGTATTCTTAAAATAATAGGAATCTCTTTATCTTCTTCCATATCTAGAATTATAAAATCTACAAGGAAAATAAATTTATCCACCTTTACCAATACATCTTCTATCATTCCTCCCGGGTGAGTAGTAGATTGATCTGCTAATTGTAGGGTTATAGTTGTAGGAGATATTTCTCCTAAATCTAACCTCTTAAAGATGGATAAGGGCATGAGGTTAATACTCACTCCTAAATTGCATGAGGCTTTTAAATGAAATCTGTCTCCTATAGCATAAGGTATAGTAAAACTTCCAGGATCTTTAAGCTTTTGAGGAAGCTTTTTTTGAATAATTGCACTACATTCTTCACTTCGTGCAACAGTTTCATAAGCTTCAAATTTTTTATTCTTATTAAGAATATCTTTCATAAATTTAGCATACTTAGGCATTTGCTTCAAAGCATCAGCAAATGGGATATTAATGGTAAGCTTTTTAAATAACTCAAAAAATTTCAAAAATTATTGAGCCAAATTTTGCTATTTCTGTCGTTGCGGAAATGGGGGTGGAGATTTTTCAAATTCATCTTGAGATAGAAATTTTTTTTCTTTTTATGGGATTATTTCCTTAGGTTTCTCAACTTCTATCACTTCAGTCTCTTTTTGGATTTTATTTTATTTTCCATCCCTTAATTCTTTTCCACTTCTAAGTAATACAGCTTTAATTTTCTCTTTATCTTTTCCATTTTATCTTAGATTTACCTGAACAGTGCTCGGAAGTGTTACTTGTGGTCTGTTGTTAATTGCACTTGCAATTTGCCCCAATTTGCTTCTTGATATTTCTTATTACAACATTTTGACTTTGGAACTAACTGCCCATTTGTAAAATTAATTCTTCTATACATAATTTATTTCCCTCAAATTACTGATTATTAAAATCAGGAGGATAAGAAGGTCGATAGTTAGAATTACCTTGATTATTCCAATTTCCCATTGGGTTAGGTTGGTTATTAACCCAATGTGGATTTGCATTATTCCAATTTAAGTTAGGGTGATTTTTCCGACCTGGGTTATAGTAATTGGAATATAGGTTATTAGTTTTGCTAACGATAGCTTGCAATGTTTATAAAGTTTGAGATTCATCAATATTTCATGAATTATCATTACTTAAATGTGATAATTGAGACAAATTATCCAATTTCTTAGATATTGCAGCTACTTGAGAAAATAAAATAAAAAAGGCTTCATTTTCTTGAATACTAGCCACTCTGTTAGTATTTACTCTATCAGAAGGCCATTGAAAATTATTAGTTGCCATTTCTTCTATTAAAGCATAAGCTTCATCAAATGACATAGCAATTAAGGAACCACCAATAGCTACATCTACTATAGATCTAAGAGAATCTATTAATCCATTTTAAAATGTTTGTATAATTAACTAGTCTGGTAAAGCATGATGTGGGAACTTTCTAAGGAGTTCTTTAAATTGAGTAAATGAGGTTATATCATTTCTATGCGTCGCAATTTTAGATGGTGAAAAATACTTTGCTAGAAATTTTTGAGCCATTTCTCCCCAAGTTTTAATAGATCCTGTTGCTAACAAATTTAGCCACATTTTAGCCTTATCCTTTAATGAAAAAGGAAAAAGTTTATGTCTAATAGCATCATCAGATACATTATCATATTTAAAAGTAGCAACAAGTTCTAAAAAACCGGCAAGGTGTAAATTAAGATCTTCTGTTGGAGATCCTCCAAACTGATTATTTTTGACCAATTGAATAATTGCAGGTTTAAGTTCAAATGAATTTGCAACTACAGTAGGTATTTGAATGCTTAAATGAATTTCATCAGTTGTAGGGTTAGCATATTCTCTTAAGGGTCTTTGTAAATTTTGATGATAATTTTCTGCAATATTTGGTTCCATATTATTTTGAGGTATATTTTCCATTTCTTGCAAATTATTAAATCATTTTTCTCTTCTAATTTTTCTTACAGTGCGTTTTAATTCAGAATTATAGGGTATTAATCCTTCAGATCTTGAACTTCACATAAAAAATTAAAAAATATTTTTGATTAATAATAGCACAAAAATATAATTTAAAAATAAGTATTATAAAATTTTTTATCTTTATTTTTTTAATTTACGTAGTGATTTCGCGGCAACGGCGCCAAAAACATGACCCGACCGCAATTACACAAGTAAAATAGCTTATAAAAATATGGCCAAACTTGATCCCAAATCAGATTAAGCGGCTAATGTATGATAGTTAAAGATTAAAGTTTTTATAAATAAATATAAATCGTACAATAGGGGTAATACACAAGTATAAGTTTCGTTTCAAGTAATATAGGGCTTTCTTTTTAAAACCCCAGATATTGATCCCATGGGGAAGCTAAGTAAAATTAAGAAAAAAAGAAGAAAAATCTGATTAAAAACTAATCAACTAAAAAGTAAAAATAAGCAAGTTACATAAATAGCATTTGTAAGTAAGAATAAATAAAGATTCTTTCCCCATACGTTAGTAAACATCTAAATTAGCTTGAGAACTTTGAGAATGAGATAATGTGACAAATAGAAGCATATATATTCTTTACCCTTGTTACAATGAATAAAGAACATTGACTAGTTTTTAAAGATTGGATCATGATGTATTTAATGGTGACGGGATAAAAATGTCGTGTGCTCATCACCGTCAATTTTATTATCGTATCAATGTCAAGGAGTCGCCACTCTGTTTAATATTGCCCTGATCTTATTTCTATAATTCCTATAAAGGAATTAAGAAATTTAAAGATAGTAAGGGCTAATAGAAAACAGTAGAAAAGAATGTTTATGATAATCTTTATAAAAGAAGCTTCTAGAAAACCATATTCTAGAATTTCTATATAAGGAAAATCAGGAAGTTTTAACCAGAGATTTCTAGATGTGATATCTATCGTGGGTTCTTTTAAATTTTCTATAGAAGCAAGCTCCTATAGTTAATTAAATCTTAAACAATTTATAATTGTCTAAGAAAACTTCTGATTAATGTTGATAAGTTATTTTCTGGAAATTTTTACTTTTAAGGAAAGATGTACCCACTATCAATCCTAAATGTCATTTTGTCGTGTCAGTTTTATATCATTTTATCATTTTGTTTTGTTGTTTGTCTTTTTTTGTTTTGATGTTTGTCATTTCTGTGGCTATCCTAAAAGTTTTGGTTTTGTTTTGGTTTTGTTATTTTAATGTTGTGTATCGTTGTGTTTTATTTTGTCAATGTTGTTGTTTTGATGTCATTGTTGTTTGTCTCATTTCCAGAATGTTGCCCTGCAAAACAGAGTTAACACACCCTATTACATGTAAATGAAATCTAAATGAAACTTGTCTTCATCCTGCAAAGAAAACATTGTCAGAAATAATGTGATAAAAATATTTATTTGGTAAGAATGTTCATTGTCTCAGAGTTGTAGGATGTCCAAGTTTGATTTGAAATGTTGATTTAGCATGTCTTGAATGTTAATTTATGCCGATTTGGATTTGAAATTTTATGTTGAGTTAAGTTTGATATGGGTCAAACTTAAGTTTTGACTTGATTTCAAATTAAGGTTAAACTTAATTTTGAGTTCAGAGTCCATTTGAATTTGGAAAGTTAGATTCAATGCAGATTAAATCTAATTATCTTGATTTCATTCCTATTTTGAACTTAAGTTTAAAGTTAGATTCAATGTAGATTGAATCTAATTAACTTAAGTTCATGTTTGTTTGAACTTAACTAAAAAATTTAAAGTTAGATTCAATGTATATTGAATCTAATTAACTTGTATTCATGTCTGTTTAAACTTAAGTTAAAGATTTAAAATTAGGTTTAGTTAAAATAGACCTAATTAAGTTTTAAACCTTGTTTAAATAGTACTTAAAGGTTAATTAAGTCTAAATAGATTAGACTTAATTAAAATTATAGACCATTCAAGTCTTTTTTAGACAAGGCTTAAGGTTTAATTAAGTCTAATTTAATTTAACAGGGATTCGAGATTATTTGGGTTTTATTTGAGTGAGTTTTAAACATTAATTAAGTCTAGTATGTTAGACTTAATTTAATTAAACCTTAGTTAATTAAGTCTAATGTGGTAGACTTAATTATAGTTTAAGTTTTATTAAACCTTAGTTGGTTAAGGTTTAATAGTTTAATTAAGCTTAATGTGATAGACTTAATTAGAGTTTAGGTTTGATTAAACCTTAGTTTGTTAAGGTTTAATCATTTAATTAAGGCTAATGTGATAGACTTAATTATAATTTAAGTTTGATTAAACTATAGTTGGTTAAGGTTTAATAGTTTAATTAAGTCTAATGTGTTAGACTTAATTATAGTTTAGATTTGATTAAAGTTTGAGTCAAGTTAGATTCAAGTTATGTTGAACCTAGACTTAAGGTTGACTTAAGTTCAATGTGGATTAAACTCAATTTTAATTTGAGTTAAGTTAGATTTAAGTTAGATTGAACCTAGACTTAAGGTTGACTTAAGTTCAATGTGGGTTGAACTCAAGTTAAGGTTTAATAAATTAATTAAGTCTAACGTGGTAGACTTAATTAGAGTTTAATTTTAATTAAATCTTAATTGGTTAAAGTTTAATAGATTAATTAAGTGTAATGTGGTAGACTTAATTATAGTTTAAGTTTGATTAAATTTTGAGTTAAGTTAGATTCAAGTTATGTTGAATCTAGAAAAACTTAAGTTTGAGTTAAGTTAGGTTCAAGTTAGGTTGAACCTAGATTTAAAGTTAATTTAAGTTTAATGTGGGTTGAACTCAAGTTTATTTTGAGTTAAGTTAAGGTCAAGTTAGAATGAACCTAGACTTAAGGTTGACTTAAGTTCAATGTGGGTTGAACTCATGTTAAGGTTTAATAGATTAATTAAGTCAAACGTGATAGACTTAATTAGAGTTTAATTTTAATTGAACCTTAATTGGTTAAGGTTTACTAGATTAATTAAGTCTAATGTGGTAGACTTAATAATAGTTTGAGTTGGATTAAGTTTTATTTAATTAAGACATAATGGTTTAATTAGGTCTAAAGGGTTAGACCTGATTAGGGTTTAGGTTTGATTAAGTCTAATTTAGTTAAGACTTAATGATTTAATTAGGTATAATGGGTTAGACCTGATTAGGGTTTAGATTTGATTAAGTCTAATTTAGTTAAGACTTAATGGTTTAATTATGTCTAATGGGTTATACCTGATTAGGGTTTAGGTTTGATTAAGTCTAATTTAGTTAAGACAGCTAAGACTTAATCATTTAATTAGGTCTAATGGGTTAGGCCTAATTAGGGTTTAGACTTGACTAAGTCTAATTTAGTTAAGACTTAATGGTTTAATTAGGTCTAAAGAGTTAGACCTAATTGGGGTTTAGATTTGATTAAGACTAATTTAGTTAAGACTTAATGGTTTAATTAGGTCTAATGGGTTAGACCTAATTAGGGTTTATATTTGATTAAGTCTAATTTAGTTATGACTTAATGTTTTAATTAGGTCTAATGGGTTAGACCTAATTAGGGTTTAGGTTTTATTAAGTCTAATTTTGGTTAAGACTTAATGGTTTAATTAGGTCTAATGGGTTAGACCTAATTAGGGTTTAGTTTGATGAAGTCTAATTTAGTTAAGACTTAATGGTTTAATTAGGTCTAATGGGTTAGACCTGATTAGGGTTTAGGTTTGATTAAGTCCAATTTAGTTGAGACTTAATGGTTTAATTAGGTCTAATGGGTTAGACCTAATTAGGGTTTAATTTGTCTTAAACCTAATGTAATTAAAGTTTAATGAGTTAAATAGGTATAATATGTCTTTAAACATGATTTTATTTTGTACTACACCTAATGTAAGTAAGGTTTAATGGATTAAGTCAGTTTAATTTGTTCTAAACTCAATTTAAGTTTGATTTTGTATTAAACTTAATTTAGTTAAGGTTTAATGAATTAATTAAGTTTAATACGTCCTTAAACTTAATTAAAGTTTGATTTTGTACTAAACCTAATTTAGTTAAGGTTTGATGAATTAATTAAATTTAATATGTACTTAAACTTATTTAACGTTTGATTTTGTCTTAAACTAATTTAGTTAAGGTTTAATGAATTAATTAAGTTTAATATTTCCTTAAACTTAATTAAAGTTTGATTTTTAATGAGTTATTTAAGTTTAATATATCCTTAATCTTATTTAAAGTTTAACTTTGTATTAAACCTAATGAAATTATGGTTTAATGAGCTAATTAAGTTTAATATATCCTTAAACTTAGTTAAAGTTTAATTTTATATTAAACCTAATGTAATTAAGGTTTAATGAGTTAATTAGATTTAATATGTCTTTAAACCTAATTAACGTTTAATTTTGTATTGAAACTAATGTAATTAAGGTTTAATGAGTTTCATTAAGTTTAATATATCCTTAAACTTAATTTCAGTTTAATTTTGTATTAAAACTAATTTAGTTAATTTTAAATGAATTAATTAAGTTTAATATGTCTTTAAACTTAATTAATGTTTAATTTAAGTTTATTTGGGTTGCGAAGTAAGTGAAGAAAAGGGTTTTGAAATATTAATTTATAATTAATAAATCATAACCCTATTTTAAAATATCTTTTAAAATTGACTTAATGGCTTAAGAATTATTATTTTAGGATTATTGTCTGTCACCCTAAAATTCTTAACCATTTTTAAATTTTAATTTTCCATTTTTTCAAATTTTGTAATTATTATTAAAAATAATTATAGAGTGTCTTGAAATCATGGAAACCATATTTAGAGTGTTATCACAGCCTTAGAAAAATCATGAGATGTGTCTAAGGACTTAAAGGTTCTTCCCTAAAATTTTCATATTATTCTAGTTTATAAATTATTTTTAATAATTAAAATACTCAAGAGAGTATTTAATTATTTAAAAATTAAATACAAAAAATAAAATTATCATTTTAATTTCATAATTTTCTTCTCTTCAAGAGCTTTCCAGAGGTATTTTTATTTTATTTTTAAGAGGTCTGTACAAAAAGTTATGATTTTTTTATTATTTTAAGGTTAATCTGAATTAACCTTGTTCCAAAATTTTCTCAGCCCACCACGTTTCCTCATATGGGTCAAAGGCGAGAGGATCCGCCGCGGAGGCCGATTAGGGAACACCGCGCAGTTTGATCAGAGTCGCTCGTTCCAAAACATGGGAACGGATGGCTGAGATTTAATCCCATTAATTAGAAAATTTTTCGAACCGTCCACCTTTTGGGCTCAATATCTCACTCATTTCTCAATGAAATTCAGTGATTTTTGAACTTATGAATCATCAAAAAATGTAGATCACATCTATATGGTGATTATGGTGTTTTGGACAAGTTTAGTCCATGATTAACCAAATGTATGAATTATTTGGACATAAAAAATTCATACCTTAGGCACAATGAAAATGAGCTCGATTGGACTTGTTGGTCAGCCTCTTGTGCTCCTAGGGAAGTTCTTTCCCTCTCCAATTTGGACTTGTGTTGAGTCTATATGAGAGATTTGAACAAGATGGACTAATCCATGAATTTGGCTCGGTTTGGTCAAATTGGCTCAATAGGGTGGCTAATTAGATCAAATCTTGGTTGAGGCTTGTTGTTTAGGCTCTAAGCAAGATTTTTGGTCTTGGGAGCAAAAGGGTTTGGGCAGCCTATAGGTCTCCAGGAATTCTTTTTCTTCTCCCTTATGGTTTCGGGTAGGGGGCTATTTATAGCCATGGATGACCATGGTTAGACCATGGTTAGCTTGGGATTAACCATCGGGTGGTTATGGCTTTAGAGGATGGTCTTGTAACAGCCTTCTCCATGTAATCCAATCACCACCTCCTCATATTCGATGAAAAAGGTGACACTTAGGCAAATTCATGTGTCATGGCAATTATTGATTCCAAATTTTCATGATGACCTTTGATTGCTTTGTTTCCTTTTTATTGGTTAAGGAGGAGGTTAATGGTGACTCAAAGGAGGCAAGGTATTCATCAATCAACACCTCATTTAACATTTCATGGGGAGATGACACAATAGTTCCCTCCTTAACATTTTTTTATGAAATGTCATGATGAGCTTAACCATGGTATGAAAATGAGTTGAAGCTTTGTCTTTTCATCATTGGGTGACTAGGGAGGTGGCTAAATTCATCCTCACCATGGCCGACCACCTCATTTTGCAAAAGAGGATGAGTCATAGTCTTAAACACCATGGTTTTGCCACTTCATTTTTATGTCATTATGGCTCTTAACCATTGTTAAATATGAGTCATCAATGGGTTATATGGGTTGTGCCTAACCCATATGAGGTCACCCATGGAATTTTTTAAAACCAATTATTATGTCATAATTGGTTTTATGGATTAAATGTCTTTTTTATGGCTTTTTGATTTAATTTCCTTTTTAATTAATTATGTCATTAATTAAAAATGTTGGAAATTATTTTATTAATCAAATTATTATATCAAATAGATTTAGATTTAATTATTTGATTAATTTTATGTTAGTTTGATTCAACATTGAATTTTTATCTTATTTTATGACTTTTTAAATTTTTATTTTAATTTATTATGTCATTAATTAAAATATAAAAAAATAAATTATTGGTCAATTAATTAATCAAAAATAATTTTGGAATTAATTATTTGATTAATTCCATTAGTTTTATTTAAATTGTACATTTTATCATTTTTATGGCTTTTAATTTAATTTTTTATTTTAATTAATTATGTCATTAATTAGAATTTAAAATTAAATTATTAATCAATTAATTAATCAAAATACTTTTGAAATTAGTTATTTGATTAATTTTGTCGTTTTTATTTCATTTTTATCAATTTTTATCATTTTTGTTCAAAATTGTGTGTTTTTACCAAAATTGATAAGTGTTGACCTTGGTTGACCAATGTTGACCTAGGTTGATCCAAGTTAACCTAAATTGGTCAATTTTAGTTTTAAGATGTCTAATGTGACTTTTTTAACCTTGTCATAGTCGATTTGATATTTGTGATTTTATCATTTTGGGGTCTAAATAGGTCATTGGGTCAATAATTGGTCATTTAGTTAAAAATTGACCATTTTGACCAAATTGACTTTTTGGGTCAAGGGTTGATCTGTTGGGTCAGTAGGTTTGGTCATTGGATCATAATTAACCATTTTGACCAAAGTTGACTTTTTCGGTCAAGCGTTGACATATTGGGTCAGTAGGGTTGGTCATTGGGTCAGGAGTGACCATTTTGACCAAAGTTGATTTTTTGGGTCAAGGGTTGACCTGTTGGGTCAGTTGGGTTGTTCATTGGGTTAGATTTAACTATTTTGACTAAAGTTTACTTTTTGGGTTAAGGGTTGACCTCTTGGGTTAGTAGGGTTGGTCATTGGGTCAGGATTAACCATTTTGACCAAAGTTGACCTGTTGGGTCAGTAGGGTTGGTCATTGGGTCAGGATTGACCATTTTGACCAAAATTTACTTTTTGGGTCAAGGGTTAACCCATTAAGTCAGTAGGATTGGTTGAGTGAGACCTTTCATAAAAATGAGGTCAACAAAGGGGCCCCCAATATGTGTGGAATACTGCATAAGTATGCTGCACATATTGGCATTGACCGAAATGGTCTGAATATTTATTCTCAAAAAAATGTCTCATAATAATCTGGAAAGGAGTGGGTGTCATATCATCCTTAAAGAATGTCAGATGTCTCATATGTTAGTTTTGAAAAGGAACATCATGCTATTTATGTTCTTTCTCAGAGGAATATTTATTGGAATGCCATAATTTCTGTGTCAGGAAAATGACTTATATCCAATAATAGGAGAGAGAAAATGAATGTCATATTCCATTTTTCGAAATGTCAATATCGATATTTAGTTAGGAATGCTAAAATTTTCGTGTCAGAAAAAGGACTTATATCCAATAACCAGAGAAAGAAAATGGGTGTCAAATTCCATTTCTCGAAATGTCAATGTCGATATTTAGTTAGAGGAATGCCATAATTTCCGTGTCAGGAAAAGGACATATATCCAATAACCGGAGAGAGAAAATGGGTGTCATATTCCATTTCTCGAAATGTAAATGTCGATATTTAGTTAGAGGAATGCCATAAATTCCGTGTTAGGAAAAGGACTCTTATCCAATAACCGAAGAGAGAAAATGGATGTCATATTCCATTTCTCGAAATGTCAATGCCGATATTTAGTAAGAGGAAGGCCATAATTTCTGTGTCTGGAAAAGGACTTATATCCAATAACCAGAGAGAGAAAATGGGTGTCATATTCCTTTTTTTGAAATGTCAATGCCGATATTTAGTTAGAGGAATGTCATAATTTCCATGTCAGGAAAAGGACTTATATGCAATAACCGGAGAGAGAAAATGGATGTCATATTCCATTTCTCGAAATGTCAAGGTCGATTTTTAGTTAGAGGAATGCCATAATTTCTGTGTCAGGAAAAGTACTCATATCTAATAACCGAAGAGAGAAAATGGATGTCATGTTCCATTTCTCAAAATTTCAATGTCGATCTTTAGTTAGAGGAATGTCATAATTTCTGTGTCAGGAAAGGACTTATATCCAATAACCAGAGAGAGAAAATGGGTGTCATACTTCATTTCTTAAAATGTCAATGTCGATGTTTAGTTAGAGGAATGCCATAATTTTCGTGTCAGGAAAATGACTCATATCCAATAACTGAAAAGAGAAAATGGATGTCATATTCCATTTCTCTAAATGTCAAAGTCAATATTTAGTTAGAGGAATGCCATAATTTCCGTGTCAGGTAAAAAACTTATATCCAATAATGAGAGAGAGTAGCAGACTCGCTAAGATATTTGCTGGGGATATCTGCTGAGGATTTGACCTATATAGGCCAAATGATAATTCTCATGTTAATTATCATAAGTTATTCATCATGTCATTTTAGTTCATTTTGGCATTCTTAGACCTGATGATGTATTATAGTTAGCTAGGAAATATCTCACAAGATTTCATTCCACTTCCAATAATGTACATAAATAGCGAAAGTTTACAGTACATTATCTATTATACAATACACACATAAACACTGCAAACTACTAAGTCAAAAGTTCTCAGATACTATTAAACCTATCACAAAATTTCTAAAACTCCGAGACATTGTTTATTGCATATGTCTTAGGTGTTTAAACATTCATGGGGTCATGGCAGCTCTATGGGTTATAGCTCCTCCATTTCAGGTATTGGTCGATATCCCTCGGGACGCTTTTCAGGGTGCATTCTTCTCAATGTTATTGATATGCACTGTCGACTCACACTCGTTATACAGTGTTTCGAAACATCAGCTCCACTTCCTTGCAAGACTAAAACTGGTCCTCGAGGGAAGAGAATCTGATAAGATCCATGAAATTCTCTAGGACCCACAATTTGTATTTATCTCTCAAACAGAATAGAACACCTGTTCATGAGAGAGAGAGAGAGAGTGCAAAAGTGTCTTTCAAAATCACGATTGTCAATATGAGGCGGTATACATTCACCTTCCTCATATATATTAATAATGCAACTGTCTGGAACACAATCAGTAAGCATTATATTCCACATCATGAGTCATCTGATAATCTAAATAATGACTGTCGGTCGTGGATCTACTTCTTCATGTTGTAATATCCCTGAGAGATTACCATCCTTATCCACAGCATAGTTATAGTAGTATCCATATTGAATAGTCACATCACCTTTTCCATGAATCCATCTATTAGATTCTGATTATGTCCTTCTTTTCAAACGTCCAGCTCTCCCGTGATCACGCGCTTCCATCACATGATCAATAATGGCACCTTGTTCCACTTCATTAAAAACTCAGGTGAACAATTGAATACCTTCTAATATATTATTGGTTCGACCATTAATATATTGAAATTGTTCAAATGATTGTCTCTTATTAGTTCTAATACGTCTCACTTCCTCTTGAGAAGCAATCCATTTGTCATTTATTACTTCTGTTGTCGTGAGATCTAATGCTGGTTCGTAAGTAGCAGGAGTGAATACTGTACTTTCAATTCTCTCCTCTTCTTCGATCATTTCTTCTCCTAAGACGTAATATGTCTCTTTAGAAATTTTTTCAAGTATTAGAAATTTGAATCCATCGTCTTCTTCCATTAGTTTTATGTTTTGTCTTTCTTTTTCTGCAAGTTTTTTGAGCCATTTATTGCGATTTCTCTTTTGGGCTCTAGTCATTCCATAACCTAATTTCTTTACCCCGCTAGTAGATGCCATTCCATCTTCGCAGGATGGAATTGCCATTACTGACTTCAATTTTCCATTATCAATAATATTTTTTGTTTTAATAGTTTGTTGACGAAGCCTGAACTCTAATATAGATGGTTTTCCTTCTGCTTCTTGTTGATTGGCAATGGATAATAAAGGTCTGTCGTAGAGTAATTCAACTTGAGAGAGCTCAAAATCAAAGTGGATTCTAGATCCTTTTTCAACACATCGTCAGTCCAAGGCCAGACAAACACCACCTCGAAATGCGTAAAGAAGTCTGTTGTTAGACATTTTTTTTGAAAAACAACAGGATAATGTAACATTTTAGACTTTTTTATGTTAAGGAACGACGCTTATAAACATTTGTTTAATAAGCGAAACAGATGTCACAAAACATAAAAGTCAAGATTCGTATCACAAAGATGATTTGAAGAAAAGATTTTTTCTATTATCCCAGTTTATAAATAAGTCATCATTTTTATGTCGCGTAATATTTCTTTAGGAAACGACCATTGATTGGAGATAAGATTCTTTCTCTTTAACAATCTACCAGTGGGTAAGATCCTCCAAAATATGTCTTTTCAATTACATATGGGCCCTCCCATATTGGTTCAAATTTGCCACCAATCTTTTGATGAGCTAGTATAGGTCTTTGAAGAAATAAAACTAATTCACCGATTCAAAAGGTTTTTGGATGAACTAATTTGTCATGTGCCCGTATCATTTTTGCTTGATACAATTCATGATTTTGCTGAGCTTGTAGAAGTTTGCCTTCTAAACTCTCAAGTTCTTCAAGTCGTAATCTGGCATTTTCTTCTTTAGTTATTTTATTTGCTATCACAAATCTGAGAGAAGGGATTTGGACTTCCATTGGTAGAATAGCCTCAGAACCGTATACCAAAGCAAACGGTGTTGACCGTGTTAGTGTTCAGTATGTAGTTCTATAGGCCCATAAAGCTTCTATTAATCGATCATGCCACTGTCTTGGGCTGTTGACTAATGTCTTTTTCAAAATTTGAACCAATGTTTTATTGAAGGCTTCAGCTAAACCATTGGCTTTAGGATAAAAGAATGTGGAATACCTCCAGTCTATCCCATGTCTTTGGATAAAGTTATTCATTTTTCTTATTTTTAAAGGCCAATCCATTGTCTGATATGACCCTTCGAGGAATTCCAAATCTATAAACAATATGTGTCTTAAAGAAATAAAAGACTTGTTCTGCTTTGACTTCTCTAAGCGGTATTGCTTCTATCCATTTGGAGAAATAATCAGTGGCTGCTAGAATAAATCGATGACCCTTAGATGATGGAGGATCTATAGGTCCCACTATATCAGTACCCCAACATTCAAACGACCAAGATGCAATAGTTGAGTGTAAGACATTTGGCGACTGGTGTAAAACTACTCCATATATTTGACATTGATGACATTTCTTTGCAACCTCAAGACAATCAGTCATCATTATCAGCTAATAATATCCCATTTTTTTATTTTCATTTTCATTTTAGGTCCAGATTGATGTGTGCCACATAAACCCTGAATGGACCTCCTTAACAATCTCTTGATCTTCAACTTGGTTTAAGCATCTTAACCACATTTGGTCAAAAGATCATTTATAAGGGACATCATTTATTAGACCATATGATAATGCTCTTTGTTTAATTTGAGTTGCAATGAAAGTGTTTTCAGGTAACCTTTCGGTTTGCAAATATTGAATAATTGGTTGTCGCCAATCATCCTTTTCGTCATTTGTTGTTATTGTCATGCTTTCACTAATTTTATTCAGATTATCCATGTCAATCTAAGAAAGAACTTGTCGTCCTCTTATAGAAATCGGTATTTCGTCTTCTTATGGACAGGCAAATTCTTTTGCAAGTTTGTCAAACCATCTGCTAAAGAATTATCTCATCTTGGGATTAAGAAAAAAAATTACATCAGGAATTTGCTGAAGCAGATTCAGAGTGTAACGAGAATATTTTTCAAATTGAGGTTTCAGAGTCTTATATTTGCTTGCAATTTGATTGATAATTAACTGACAACCTCCATAGATGTCAATATTTTTAATTTACATTAGTATTGTCAATTCTAAATCGGTTATGAGTGCTATATACTCGGCTTCATTATTTGTGCATGGTTCAATCAGATGATAAGAAAAAGGCATCATCATTTTGGCTAGAGTGATGAAAATTAATCTTACTCTAGCTTTGACTGGTATAATTGTCCGCTTTTCTTTATCGTTCCATGAAGATGATGCTCCATGAAACTACAGTTCCCGTCGTTGCACATTAGAACTTCTTATTTCTAATATTTGTTCATCAGGTAAATCATCATTGAGAGGTGATCCAGTTGGAATTGGGTGTGCTGCTAAGAAATCTTCCAAGATTTGTCCTTTGACAGCACGTAATGGTACAAATGTTATGTCGAATTGTAGTAATATCATTTCCCATCTTGCTATTCTTCCAGAAAGTGTCGGTCGTGTCATTAAATATTGTAGTGGATTAACTATTGAAATAAGAGTTACTTTATGAGAAAGCATATAATGCCTTAGTTTTTGAACTGCAAAAATCAAGGCTAAGCAATGTTTCTAAATTGCCGAGTATTTTATTTCTGTTAAAACCAGACAACATCTTAAATAATATAATGCATTTTCTTTTCCCTCGTTCTTTACTTGTGCCAATAATGCTGTAAGGGAATTGTCCAATGCCATGGTGCAGAAGATTAGAGGTCTTCCTACTACAGAGGCTGCTAAAACAGGAGGTGTTGTTATGTATTATTTAATATTTTCAAAGGCGTGTTGGCATTTTTCATCCCACACAAATTTGGTATCCTTTTTGGTTAGGGCAGTAAGAGGCTGACACCTACTTGATAAATTGGAAATAAAACGTCGTATATACGCTAACATTACTTGAAATGATCTCAATTGAGTTAGATTTTTAGGAGGAGACATATTTAGGATAGCTTTATTTTTGAGAGGATCAATTTCTATCCCACGATGTCGAACAACAAATCTTAAAAATTTTCTTAAATTGACACCGAAAGCGTACATTAAGGGATTCATTTTAAGATTGTATTGTCATAGTCATTCAAAGACAATTCTCAAATCCTATATATGATAATTTTTTGTTTACTATTGACAACCAGATCGTCGACATAACATTCGACTTGATTGTGTATTAATTCGTCAAAGATCCATGTCATGGCTCTTTGATAGGTTGCACCAGCATTCTTTAGTCCAAATGGAATAACCTTATAACAATATATCCCTATGGGTGTCCGGAAGGCTGTATTTGCTTCATCTTCCGAAACATTTTTATTTGATTATATCCTTATGATTTATCCATAAAGGAAAATATTGCATGTTTCAATGCTACATCAACCATTAATTCAGGGACTGGTAAAGGGAATTCATCTTCTGGACATGCTTTATTCAAATCCCTGAAGTCTATGCAGACCCTTATCTGACCATTTTTCTTTTTAACTGGCACCACTTTGGCTAACCATGTCAGTTAATTATCTTCTCGTATGAAATCAGCTTCTATCAATTTTTTAACTTCTGCAATGACTTGTTGCTCTATTTCAACACACATCCTTCTCGGACCTTGTTTAACGGGGATTGCGATTTGATTTATACCAAGTTTATGGACTGCGACTTGTTAAGATAAACCAGGCATTTCGTCATAAGTCCAAGCAAAGCAATATTTATAGCCTGTTAATAATTGAATTATGTATTTTCATTATCATAAAGGAATAAACTAATGAATGTTGGTTTCAGATTTTCATTAGTTCCTAAATTTATTTCTTTTAATTCATCAACTGTTGATTTAATTTCCTCTTCTAATTCTGGGGGAGCATCTTCGATAAGAAGATCAAATATCAGTTCAGAATTATGTTCTTTAGTGACGACTAGGCAAAATTTCGTATCATCTAGTGGTTCTAGAGTACCAAATCCAACACCTTCTTTGGAGTTAGGATTTCATTTGTTATTATTCCACATTTATTCAATAAAATGTGGTTGTTTTAAAGACCATTGTTTGAGCATTAAACTATTTTGATTAAATATTTGTGCTCAAGGAGAGTACCGCTCAAAAGGAATTTTCATTGATTTTGAATGATTTTCATCTTCTATTTTTACATCAGTTTCAGTACTAGAAGAAGTAGAGCCAAGTCTAAACCTAATTGGCTTTTTGTCATCACTACATACTTCTTCGACTACTAAATTTTCAATCTTAACAGTAGAGATTGGAGTTAGTCATAGAGTGTATATAATGATTAATTTTATCATACATGGACTCAAATTGTTTCTCTATGTCTTCTTCTTCTAGAGATATTTTGAATTGAGATTCCTTTAAAACCACCGATGTCGTTTCTTCTTTTGTATTTTCCTCAGAGTCCATGTGAATTTTGAACTTCAATGGTTTCTTCATTGTAACAACTGGGTCTTCTTTCCTTCGTCCTCGTCTTCGACCTCGGCTTCGAGTATGAGTTTGATGGGAATTAACTCATTTTGTCTTTGTTGAAGAAAAATGATCTTTTTCGTTTATTTTTTTTTCTTTGTCTTTTTCTTTCATATCCACCATTGTCTCTTTGTAGAATATTTTTTTCTTTATAGGAGCGTAATATGCTTCATCTTCATGTATACCTATTCCATGGATCGAAAATGGTTGTAAATCTCCTACAATACAACATTCTTGTCTTTTTCGTAAATATTTTATACATTGATGCAATGAAGACAGAAAAATTTTGTGCTCATGAAGCCATGGTCTGCCAAGTAAGGCCTTAAAAGAAGTATCAGAGTCAATGACATGGAATTTTTTTATTTTCATCAAGTCAGCTATTGTTGACCTCATTTTTGATGAGGTCTTCTCTTCCTTTTCTTTAGTACTTAGGATCTAGCCTTAGGCTTTTCCTTTGACTATCCTAGAGGATTAGAATTGGGACCCACCACTTAGAAATTCAAACCACTTCCTAACTCCCTGCAAACTCCACAAACTTGATTGTAGACCCCTAATCACCTAGAGCGTTGAAATCAAATGTGGATGTTTAAAGGATGAGTTCCTATAGGACTCTTTGGCCTTAGACCGCCTCGGGTGGCCCGGTCCGGTGAAGGGCTGACTTACACACACACTACACTTATACACTACACTTTCACACACCTCCTAAAACCACACCCATACCCAACTTGACCTCCCGACTCATGAAGGTGATTCACATGGATGGTCCTTAACCCCTAAGCCCTTGCGCAAGAGGGTTAGGAACAACATAGATGAATGCCTCAAATGAGTCCCTTCATGGCTCATGTGGGCTTGATATGGCTTCGTGGCTCAACCAAAATGATTTCATTCCACTTACATTTACCCAATCTTCGTTTTTCCAAATTTTCAATTTTTGACCCCCGGGACCCCAGACCCGCCTAGCCTACCCAAAACCCTTGAAATTACCCAAATTTTCCAAAAACTCCAAATCGCCCAAAATTCCTCAAAACCAATCCCAAACATTCCCACATCACTCAAATTGATAATACATAGCCAAATATACAAAAAATTCCAAAAATACCCCCAATACCCTCTAAATTACCAAAATGCCCCTCTTTACCCAAAAATCCAAATATTCAGAAAATTCCCAGAAAATTCCAGAAAATCCCAAATATTCCAAATTTCATTTTTGTCCAACTACACCATGGGCCAATTTTGTCAATTTACCCCACTTTTGTCAAAATCCTCAATTTGACCCATTTTAACCCAAAGTGAACCCAATGTCAAACCAAACCTACCCAATTGACCCAAATTCTGGTCCAATTCAATTCTAAACTTCAATTCAACATCCCCAACACCAATCTAGACCAAATCCAAGCCCAATTTGATTGACATTTGAATCCAATTTCACTTTTGACCTTAAAGCCCAATTTGGACCCATGACCCAAACTTAGCCCAAACTAACCCAATTCAACTCCAATTAACCACAAATCTTTTCTAAACCTTCCCTAACATCCCCACAAACAAAACACTAACATAATTTGCCCAAAATTTGGACCCAAACCCCACTCAAATTCAACCCAAAACCAAAAAGCCCAATTTTGACCTAAACCCGAACTTAACCCAAATAAACCCAAACCCCAAAATCCAACCCCAACAAAAGTTGAAACCTCTTTGAAACTCTCCCATAAACATTTCCCAACATTAATTTTACATCAATTTCAACCCTAGCCCAACATTGGCCCAAATTAGCCCAATTTGACCTACATTAACCCCTTTACTAAAGAAGCCCAAATCCAACCCACTTCAAACCCAAATCACTCCAAACTTGTTTCAAATCAATCATGACACATCCTTAGACAAAACTCAACATTTATTTGGCATGGCCCATTGCAAATTTTTCTATTCAAAAGTCCATTTTCAAACTTAAAGGCCCGCTTCTTTAAACCACTTTAACAACCCACCCAAGACCATTTCAAAAGCCCAAGTTTTCAATCCAAAGCCCACATGACATTTCTCCACATCATCCATTTAATCAAAATCACCCCTAAGTTTCAAAATCATCATTAAACCATTCCAAATCAAGATTCATGAAAATTCTCCACCAAAATACCAAAATTCCTAAATTCTACTTCCATGAAATTGACCAAGCTTTATCCTAAGCCATAGGCAAGCCATGAAGCCATTATTAAGCCACATGCAAGCCATGTGAGTTGTTTACATGTGACCATACCACATTGGGCAAAAGGAGGAGGTTAAAAGCCATTAACCTTACTTATGATTCCCCTTAACCCAAATATAATCCAAATATTCTTGGATGGAAACTTCTCCACTTAAGACCAGTCGACCTAACCGATTCACCTAGCCCAAAACCAGGTCTTAGGGAGGTGAACCAAACCCAAAATCATGGGTTGACCAATTTGAACCAAAAATGAGCCTCTCCCCATTCCATTTCAATCCAGCCCCTTTACACATGTCAAACTCCAATTGAATGCACCATTGCCAACCCCTGACCCCACTGGACAAGATGGTGACCAGTGCCTGGCCGGCCAGCCACCAGGCCGCCGAAAAACACCATGGCCGAAAGCTCACATGTGAGCCAACATTGAAATTCTCCCTTGCTGAGCTGCCCCAAGTCCAGTGGCCACCATGGCTGTTCTTCTCTTGCATAGAGCAGCTGATCCCAGTCCCTAACTCCCCCTGGGAGGCCCTCCAGCCTCTCCTATTTAAACCCTACCTCCTCTCGGCCATGAGAGGTGCTGAACCAACCTTAAGGAAACTCTACCAAAATCACTCCAGACTCTCCCCCACACTTAGAGCATATGTTCCCCACTGTTCTCTTGCCCTAATCCCCACTAATTGAGCTCAATTTTGGAGCTCAATTCTCAGGCCAGAACAGGACACTCCCAAATCCTCCATTAAAGTCAAATTAAACTCACCCACACCTGCACAAGACCAAGAGAAGGAGATCCCCAAAGGAAAGCCCCCTCACCAGGCCAGCCATTGCTCCCAGCCTCCAAGCTTTGTAATCGGCCGTGGTCAAAATCATACCTAGACAATTCACCAGGCTAAGAGACTTCATCTGGAGCTTGCTTGGACCCAATCGAAGGTGATACAACCCTCAGATCGAAGCTTCACTTCTCTGAGCAAAGGTATGGACTCACTCTTCTTCCTGAGCTTACAGAGATTCTCCATTTAATTTGAATCAATTTCAATGCATGTTTATCATATAGATGTGTTTGTCTCTTCAAGACGAATCCATAGAGCATAAGAACACAAAAATCCGTTGAGAATCGAGTGAGAAATTAGGGTTAGAAGGTTGACGGTCACGAGTGCACACCAGTCGTAGACGATGACTGGGAGCCGTCGGATCGAGCGTGTATCGAGCGGACGGTCGGGATCGAGCCGGACAGCGCGATGGTACATGAACTGCGGGCCCCTGCAGCGCTGAGTCGGATGGCGGTGCTGAATCAGAGCGCGCCGCGTGGCCCTTCAGAGCTACCGAGGATGGCATGGCGCCGCGTGGATAAGTAGGAAAATAGGGATTTTTCTTATTTATTTAACTACCAGAACTTAGAAAATTCATAACTTTGTGTAGGAAAATCATAAAAATAAAATAAAAATATCTTCTTGCTCAGTGAACAGAGGAGAATAATGTGGAAAAGAAATCATTTAATTTCATTGAATATTTTATTTTTAATGATTTATTTACTCTCTGCACGTTTTCAATTCTCCATGCATGTATACAATTCACCATGGCATGAAACCATAGGGCTTTTGAAGCCTCTGAATTTGGGGACATTCCCTGAATTTTCCAAAGTCGAGAGGCCATCCCTATGAAGAGTTATTAATTTTTCAATTCTAGGTCACTATTCGAGTATTTTAATTCCAATAATTAAGCATATTGTGAAATAAATTCTAGGAAAATTTGGTGATGTTTCTTATGACCAGAGGACCCTAGGGAAAATAGGTTTTGAGTTAACTCACTTGTAATAACCCTAATTGGCTTAAACACCCAAAATGGAGCCTTAATTAATTAAAGCTAATCATACATCAAATTGACTTGAAATTAATTCTCCACTGATCTTTAGGATCAGAGGAACCCACCATAAAAGTTTTAAGTCAATTGGACTTGGTTAGCCCTATCAAATGGGTTGATTAAGCCATTTAGCCAAAATTAAACTTCAAAATTTCATAACTTTCAAAATACTTTTCAAAAATTCACCAAATTGGTTTTTGAGCCTCTCTGATATCAGGGGAATTTAAGAAAATTAAAATTGGAATTTTCTAAAAAAGTTGATTTTTTGCATTATTTTAATATTTTTAATAATTAAAAAATAATAAAAATCACAAAATAAATAAAATTCACCAAAATGTCACATTTTGAATTTTAATCACTTAGGAATAAACCCCATATTTTTCTTAAATCTCTATGATGAGATATCAAATTTTAAAGCCCTAAGGTAATTTTAAAACTAAAAAAAATGTATTTTCGAGCATTTCCACTAAAACAATTCTAATAAATCAAAGAAAACTCAGAAAATTATAAAAATTGGTTCTCTGGTTTCCTTGATATCAGAGAGATTTTTGAAAAATATAAAATTCATTTTTCAACCTTTATTTTATTTTTAAATTAATTAATACTCCAAAACTCAAAATAATTATAATAAAGAAAATAATTCAAAAAATCACCAAAATTGGTCCAAGTGGTCATCTGGTCATTAGGAATGTCCCATAATTTTCTTAAGGACAGAAACTTTCCCTTGGTCATGTTATTGAATTTTCCTTGAAAATCCCTATTTTCCACAAAAAATAATTACATAAATAAATTAAATACAGAAAAATCACATTTTCTCCTCTAATATCTTGATTGATATATGGGTGAAGTCACATAAAAATTTCAAATTCATTTAAGCTCAATTTAGTGAGTTATGGAATTAGTAAGTTTAAAGGGCAAAATGGTAATTAAAATTTTAACCTATAATTAAAAATTTTAGGTTTAATTAAAAGGGTGGGTAAAATATTTGATACTAAGTTGATTTTGGATGTTTGAAACTTAGGTAGTTAAAGGGTGGAAACCTATCAAACAATTTGAAAATAATTAAAATAAACCTTAATTAAATAATTAATTAAATTTGGAATAATAATAAAAAATTGGAATTATTAAAATAAGGATACCATTAGGAGGAGATTTGTTTCTTTAATTTAAGAATCCCTAAATTAACCACCTCAATAATATTTAATTCCTAATTAAAATGATAATCCAAACTCAAGATTTAAAATGCCAAAAGACTTAATCATTAAATTAAATTAAAGTTAAAACATTTAAATTAAATCCTTCTAAAAATTCAATTAAATTGATACTTTAACAATTAAATTAAGTCATCCTTAAAGCATAAAAAAAAATAAAATACTAAATTAAAATTAAAATAAAATAAAATTAAAAATTAAATTAAATTAAATTAAATTAAAACATATTAAACTAAACTAAATTAAATTAAATTAAAACATATTAAATTAAATTAAATTAAATTAAAAAATAAAGTCAAGTTAAAATAAAATTAAAATTAAATTAAAAAAAATAAAATTAAATTAAAATTAAAACTAAACCAAATTAAATTAAATTAAAATTAAATTAAATTGAATTAAATATAACATCACCTAAGACATAAGGAATTCAAAATAAATCTAAAACAACTTGAACACTATTCCAAACTTAAACCCATTAATTGAAATTAAATTACATCACAAATCACTTGAACATTAATTTGCCCTCAAAAGCTCTTGTTGTCATAACTCCTAAACAGAGTATTAAATGAAGTGTTACTTCACTTATAGGATATTGAAATGTCCTAATTCACTGAGCAAGATGACAAAACTTAAACTCCCTGGATGATTAATTCACTTGTATAATTAAATTCTCTTGGACTTAAAACAATCCTAGAGGTATTGAAAAGATGTTTAAGACTCGTCTTAAGCACTTCCTCAATATGATAGGATATTTATAAGAACAATTGAACTTAATTGTTCTTTGATGAAGAAAATCATCCTTAAACCAAAACACAAGAACCCAGTACGTCATAGAGTGGTGACTAGCTATAGTGATTAGGAACTTGGTAGAAAAACATAACCCTTCCCTTAGCTTTACATAGCTTTACCTAGGAACTTGCTTTAAATGCTTAAATATTCTAAATGGTGTTTTAAGTGCAGCTTAGGATGACGGGAAGACCCTCCATGTACGCTTTTATTTTATTGCAATTTACTTTATTGCAATTTACTTAATCGCATCGCACTTACTTTTCTTGCATGATAAACAATCGTTGCATGAAAACCCACACCTTTAGGATAATCCCTAAAACTGAAACCAAAACTAAATTAAAAGTCATTACAAGATAAAATTCACCGCCACAACATTTCAAAATATAAAACAACTCAAAATTTAATCACAAACAGTAACAACAAAACTACAACTACAACTAAATTAAAACGTCTTGTTGGATGATCGGGAATACCTCGGATGATGTAACCTACGTGTTGCTAACGAGATTTCCCACGACCTAAATGAAAGTGTGGAACTCATTCAGTTGAGTTTAGCAAATTCATCCGGACTAAGTGGATTCAATGAAAATAACGGTGTCGGGATGACGGAACCGCGGGATCTTAATCGGTCTCGTTTAAACAACTTTAAGATTTGTTTTAATTAAAATATTAAAAACACTTGGATTTTAAGATTTTCTCTAAATCAAAACACTTCTCTCATCTCCCGATTTATGACTTCTAAAACTAAACCTCTGCAACAACAAGGAGCTCGGAGCATGGTGGGCAGCACGGCCATCGTCGTCAGCAAAACTCAGATCTACATCAACTAAACATTCCTAGAATTAAATAACTAAACCATAGGACTTTGAGGTAGTTTGCCTAGTGCAACATAAATCCTCGACCTTTTGTTAGGCATTTGCATTGCAAATTAAGCCCTAACCGGTCTTAGGATTCCGAGGTAGTCGTCGGATACGACATAAACCCTCACATCTTCGAGGCTAATTGTGTGATCACATCATACGAATATAAGTCCTAATTAATTAAAAATTAGCAAGATCAAAACATTAAATAAACATTAGGGCCTTCCTAAATTCAAGCCAAACAATAGGATAGTCGGGAAATTACCGAGGTTCGCTTCGAATCTGTGATTTTTCCTACCTTTCTTCCTTTAAATTCCCAAAATAAAATGTTCCAAATTTGATCCATTCCCTATTGAAATTCCAAAATTCAATCTCTTAAAAACTTAAACTTTGAAATTCTCGAGAGCGGAACTACCGATTATTATCGAGAGTTTTCTTAGGTGATTCCCGTCACTTAAGATGTAATTAACTATAGGGGCTTGCCCTTATAGGGAATTTTAAGAACCCGTGTAATATAAACCTTGTTTAATGCTTTCATATAAAGCGTGGGAACTTGTCCGCAAATAAAATGGTTTCGCAGACCAAACGGATGTCACAAACCTTCTAGTTTATTTAATCGAGCCCCACCACCAAACAAGTGTGCCTATTCTTCGGGATAGACACGCGGTTTGTAGTGTGGTGCTCGTTTATATAAACTATTTCGAGATGTGAGATCGGTTTGATTTCATATCTTAAAATATTTAAAATTATTTTCAAAATCAAAAACTACTTTCCAAGTAATATATATATTTAAATTAAATTTAAAAGCTAAAATTCGCCGACAATTTCTGTAGGCGATCCCTTTTCAAAAATACAACATTCAACCTAAAAATATGCCGACAATTTCTGGCGACTCCGCTGGGGATAATTCCTCTCTCCATTTTTAATGACATAGTTCTGCTTTCAAAAAATCGGTAGTGTATCCATGTCCCTAGTGGATCAAACTACCCTTCTTTCCGTTGGAATACTATGTTCATTTCAACCTTGAACGAGTATAGCCAACATTCTCTCGAATTTAGGAGCCACTGTTTAGACACCCCTAAACGGAGAGGTTCCGAGATCCTTTTACCTCATTTCCGAGGTGGGGTGGACCCTCAATAGGTATTAGTTTAGGAGCGGTCTTACGGGTCGAGAAGTTTCTACAAGACTTTCTCTTCCTTTTCCAGTTCCTAATCAATTCCTTTACCCTTCCTACAACTCTCCTTCTTTTAATAATTCTTCGTCTTAATGAACAAATCTTTTCGAAAAACAATTAGCAAAATAAATTTTCTTTTGAAACCACAAATACATTAAGATAAACGGAAATGTGTTCGGACTCTTTCTTTTTCGTCATAAGTTTTACGACAAGAAGAAGCACGATTCGGGGACTAACACTTGGAATCTGCCTTGCAAAAATGGAAGCCCCAAAACTGATCTTCTCCTTCGTCAACGGATCGGACTCAGTCCGTTTTCAAGGATGAACTGCCTAATAATGGAATCATTCGATTCGGACAAGGATTCGGGGACACCGACATCAAAATCCCCGACGTCACTCTCTTTTCACTCACAAGCAAAGTATCGGAAATTGAGAAGCCGTTGATTGAGTTTAACCTCAAGTCAACTCATGAATTCCCTCCTCTGCAAAAGATTCCAACTGAGAGGAGTATTGTTGTTCGTAGAAGGACTGTTGTTGCTACTCCCACCGGTCTAGTTGTCTCTGCACCTACCCCGGCTTCTGCCAGACTAAAGGGGAAGGAAATTCAGAACTGTGATGAACCTGTGGAGGGTACAAATCTTCCTGTGAGACCTTCTGTTTTCGAGATCGGGTCCGGCTCGAGAATTCCACCACCGACACGGACTCGGAGGAGGAACGGAGTAGAAGGGTTGCTAGAGAAGCCGGAGCCGCCGAAGTTGCTTTCCGGAGGAAATCCCGAATCGCCCGAGTATACACCGCTGCCTAAATACATACCACTTTTGGGAGGAAGTAGGTTCCATCCCCTCTCCACCACAGAAGACGAGGAAAATGTCCGCAAGATTGCTTCTGCATTGCCTCAGCCCGCATATTGCAACGACGACCATAAGAAAAGGGCTAGAATTATGCCATTTGCTCGACTGCATACCCTGATAGAGAAGTTAGCAAAGAAGGAAAAATGCCCTGTATCAGAGATTTTAAGAAGGATAGGGCGGGTGCCGGCCAAATCCCGTCTTGGGTCGCGAGTAGAACCTGCTATCGCTGTAGAAAAGCCGAATAAGAGAATGAAAGCTAGTCCACCTGTCGTTGTTTCAGGACTACAAATTAGGGAGGATACCACCTTCCAACATTTGGCTGACAGACCATCCGGTCCTAGACCTTCTGCTGCTAGAAGGATGGTATGGCATCCCACTACCGGACAATTAAGATTAAAACAACAACCTGAGATGGAAAGTCTCGTCAGGAGACTTGACTCCGAAGAAAGCGCTACCGCAATGAAGGGGACTCATGAGAAGGAAACCCGACAGCTATCGCATGACAACTGCAAGGATGTACAGAAAAGACCACTAGAACATGCTATGGAAAAGCTAAGAACTGATATTTAGCGATTAGCAAGAGAAAGAGAAGGAAAATTCGGAGATGAAGTCGACTCGTCAGAGTTCATGGATGATGAATATGCAGAAATTAACATGGTTGAAACATGAGCTTCGTCAGCTTCACAAGGTGTTCCCTGCAATGCGTAGAAGAGAAGAGCCGAAGTGATGAGGATACGGCTTCAAGAGAAAGATGATACGATCTCCCAAATGGCAAAGAGGATAGAAGAGATGGCTGCAGCCCTAGCCACTCTCCAGAGTCAGGTTCAACCGCAAAGAGAAACACCCCCAGAAGTTATTCACATTGTAGATGGAGGAAAGGAGATTACATCCGTCAACGGGGATGATCCGTTAAAAAAGGATGCAATACAAAGCATGATTCTAGAAAAGGATATCAAGAGCATGGTGGAACAGCAGGTGCGAGAAGCCTTGGCACAATCAAAGAGAGGGACATCCATTCGGACGAGTAGACCTTACCCCGAAGAATTCGACGGCATCCGATATCCAAAGGCTTCGTTCCACCTCTCGTTCAAGACCTTCGATGGAACCGGAAACCCTCGGCAGCATGTTGCACATTTTCGTGCCGCTTGTTGCAATGCCGGCGGAAGTGATGCTTTACTCTTCCGACAATTTTTCAAGCGACTTGTCGGGGATCGCCTTTGATTGGTATGCGGAATTACCGAACGGTTCGGTGAAGACATTTTCGAATTAGAGAACCTCTTCATCAAGCGATTTGCCGGAGCTCGACACCACATCACTATAGGTGATTTAATGGTAGAGAAGCGTAAGCCGAACGAAACTTTGGTAGACTACATACTTCGATGGAGGAATCTAAGTATGAAGTGTGAGCCACGACTACAAGAACAACATGCGATCGGCATTTTACTTAAGAGCATTCATGGCCCGATAAGCACTTCACCTCAAGGGATTTACTATTAAGACTTTCGAGAAGTTGTTAAGCAAGGCCGGAAGCTTGCAAGAGGAGGCGAAGCAATTAAGTTTCACCGACAAAACGGACAAACAGAAGCCCGTGAAAACTTTTGAAAAGAAGTCCGGGATCATCGCAACAGTCGATAAAGGCAAGCAGCCAATACAAATACCGCCAGAACGGCCGCAGCAAATTTATCAGCAACCTCAACAGAATTACCAGCAACCCCGACCCAGCTATCAGTCATCTCAACAGTATGAACAACCGCCTCGTCCACAACGTACGTTAAGGGAGCTTCTGAGCAGGGAGTATCCGTTCAAGAATGAGGAAGTGCCGAAAATGTTCCGCAGTCTGATGAAGACTCCAGATTTCCAACTGCCAGAGCCTAAGAAACCAGAAAAAGTCGACAAAAAGGTGATCCCAACTTTTGCCCTTACCACCGGATGCTTGGACACAAGATAGAAGATTGTATTAACTTCAAAAGTTGGCTCAACGACAATCTTCGAAAAGGGAACATAACAATCCCGAAGGAATACATGAAGGAACCCCAGAAAGGAGGTCCCGTCAATGTTATCTCGACGGATCTCATTGTTTCGATAGATCCCTATGCGACTGATGATGGATGGACTACCGCTTGGACAAAGTCTTCGAAGAAGATTTTGGATCGCATCCAAACCACTTCAGTGCGAGCCTCAATTCAGAGTTCGAAAACTGTCAAGTCGACACTATTACTTGCGATAGAAGAACCACCTCAACAAGAGACGATTGAAGAAAAGAAGAAAATTGATGAAGAAGAGAAGACCGAGGCTCCTGAGGCTAGACTAGGGGCTGCTTATCATAGGATAGTTGTTTCCGATTCGGGGGAGAAATCCCTCGAACCTCTGACTCTGTATGATTATTTGCTCACTCCGGTGGGATCTTATAATGATAAGGGTTATGGCGTTGGCTACGTTTTGACTGTTTCTAACGATTACGTAACTAGCGACAACCAACCTAATCCGGACGTCGATTCCGATACAAATAACAATTCTCAAATCATAAACAATCTCGACGATCACAATGACAAAGAAGACATCCACCAAGGAGGCTACGAGAGTTCAACAAGCAACGAATCTATTTGCAAGTAATATATATATATTTAAATTAAATTTAAAACCTAAAATTCGCCGACAATTTCTGTAGGCGACCCCTTTTCAAAAATACAACATTCAACCTAAAAATATGCCGACAACTATCTTTAAGAGTAATGTTATTGATCCAAGAGCTCGTTCTCCTTGTTGATTAAATCCTCATAACATCATCGTATCTCTTGATAGTTGGGATGCATCAATATCCAGATATGCAAGAGTTTTCAAATTCATAATGTTAATCGAGGCACCTGGGTCGATAAGAACCCTTGAAAGTGTCGTATCATTTATGTTTACTGTGATATATAGTGGACGATTATTTCAGTTGTTTTGAGAAACAAGTCATTATCAGAGAAGGTAATCATTGTTGATTATTCTAATAGACATACTTCATTATTATTTCTTTGGAAGCATAAGACCGTCATAGATGCTCAATTTTGCTGGCAACTTCCTCAAATGAGCTAGTACATTATATTCTACTTTATTATGAAGATCAACCTTATCTCTTTCAAGAAGTTGTGGATGTATCAGAGGAATGATCTTTTCTGATGTGACTATTTGTTTTTCCTTTTCTTGTGGAGTCATTCTAGGAGGTTGAATCTTTCCACTTCTCAAATTGATTTCAATTAACTCTTCAAATTGGCTATCCAACTCTTTTGTCTCCGAGACTGAAGAATTCAATTCTATGGAACAGGGTTCCTTGTAATTGGAGCATATGAGTGTTACTTTCATCTTTGTCATTGTCAGAATTATCATCAATTTTTTTTTATCATTTTGGTTGTCTTTAAATTGATCGAGATCATGTACGATTTGAGTATAGTCTATAGGATTAGGATTTGAATGATCATTTTCAGAAGCATCACCCAAAATAGATAGAATAAAAGCAGAACTGGAATTATTATTATTTTCAAGAGTAGCAAAAATGAAGTCATACAAATTTATCGATTCAAGGATTTTTCGTCCTTCATTCGATATAACTACCCTAGTAGAAGACGGAGAAATATAAGAACTAGAAGATACAAAAGGAACTGCAATCCTTATATCTACAAGACCTCTAATCCTGTTTGGTTCTTTATTTTTTTCTTTTTCTTTTCTTTCTTAAAAGGTTTTGTAATTTGATATTCAGTAAGGATCTCCTCATAAGATTTACCTCGAACAATATTGTCTTTGTCTTTGTTGTTGGAATTAAGTTTTTCTACCAAAATTATATTGACTGAACCTTTGTCAGGTTCTTTCAAATATTCTTTCGGGATTACTATATTTCCTTCTTTAAAGTTGCACTCTAACCAGCCTTTGAAGGCAAAACATTCTTCAATCTTTTGTCCAAGCATTCTATGATAAAGACAATAATTGGGATTGTCCTTCATGTCTGCTTCTGCCGGCCTTTTACCTTCTGGTAGCTTAAATTCTGGTGTTTTAAGAAATCTACGGAACATTTTGCCGACAGCTTCTGTTTTGAATGGATATTCTTTATTCATTCTTTCAGCCATTGTTCATTTATTTACGGGAACTGGGATTGGTTGTTGAAGTTGTAATTGAGGAGATGTTTGTGACGTTGATGGATTTTGACGTTGTTTATTTTGTTCAGGTTGAACCTACATCACTTGTTTACCTTTTTCTACAACATTTCCCAGTTTCTTTTCAAATATATTGATATTCCTTTTCTTTTCAGTCTTTTCCGTTACACTCATCTGCTTAGCTTCTTCTTGAAGATTGGCAGCTTTAATGAGCAATTTTCAAAAGTTGTTATTGTAAATCCTTTAAGCATAAATGCTATAGAACCATGGATATTTTTAAGCAATATTTCAACAGTGTGTTGTTCTTGAAGTTGTAGTTCACACTTCATGCTGAGATTTCTCCAGCGCAAAATGTAATCCACTAAGCTTTCTCCTGATTTCTGTTTTTTCTACTACTAGATCAACAACTGTATTATGATGTTGAGGTCCAGCAAATCGTTGTATGAAGAGATTTTTAAGCTCTGCAAAAGTTTTAACAGACCCATTAGGAAGTTCCGCATACCAGTCAAAGGCAACTCCCGTGAGACTGTTAACAAATTAATGGAATAAAAGAGCGTCACTTCCCCTCACATTGCAGTAGCTTGCTCTGAAGTGTGCTAAATGTTATCAGGGATTACCAGTTCCATTAAACATTTTAAAGATGGGATGAACAAAACCTTTAGGGTATTGGATAGAGTCAAATTCTTCTGGATATGGTCTACCCTTTGGAATTAATGATCCAGCTTTTACCTGAGACATTGTTTCTTTTATCTTTTGTTCTACGAGTTGTGTGATATCTTTTTCTGGAATTCCACTATGAGGGGAATCCTTTTTTATATGACTGATTTCTTCAACATCTATTGGCTCTCCTCTGTCTTATAAAATGTGGATAGCCTCTGGCCTAACTATTTTAATGGCCGGTGATGGATTTGTTGGTGGATTTTGTAAAGCTGCTACCAACTCTTCCATTTTCTGCTCAAGACGACTGACTTGTTCTTCTCTTTGTCATATAATTGCTCGTAATTCATTTGTTGCACCTTCTTTATTTAATTCTCGCCCTAAATAAGTAGACCATGTTTCTACCATATTAATGTTGACAACGTTTTCATTCGAACTGTCAGAAGTGTCTTTCTTTCCTCACACCGAGAATTGTTTGATGTCATTCTTTAATTTTTTAGTCTCTCTTCAAATGATTTTGTAGGATGTTCTTTAAAAGTTTCTTCTTGTGAACTATTTGTAGGAGTGCTCATAGTATCTGAATTTCTTTCAGACGATCTTCGTTTCCATACATTATTTCTTAGTATGGGACGAGACCCTCTAGATGGTGTACCATCATAATGCGAATATGAAAAAATTGTATTTTGTAACATATGGACCAAATCTGTCATTTTAGTGAATGTATCTTCCGCTTCCAACATTAGTTTGTCATATCTGGCCTTGTCTTTTGTAATTGTCACATCTTTTACTCTTGGCCCTAGTCGAAACTTTACTGGCACTCTAGTACATTGATCATCTGTTGGGGTTTGAACCTGTTTCTTCATAAATAGAGTTTTCTATTGCTAGAATTATCCTTTTCATTGTTTTAGAGACTACACATCCCATTTTTTCCAACAATTTGGAAATTGAACATTTATCTTTTCGTGCTAATATCTTAAACACTGAATGTATAGCTGAATTGAGGGAGAACTCTTAAGTTGAAAGAAATTATCAATTTATTCAATAGGAATCCAAATATACGGATTTAATTTTAAAAAGGAAGGGATTCCGAAAACACTTTTCTCAAATTCAGGTGTTTCAAAATTATCATTCTCATTTCACCTTTTCTTCCTTTTAAGCGAATGAGTCCTATTTTTATGAATATTTTTGGAACAAGGTCCAACTTTGTATACCGACGGTGGTGGAATATCATCCTCCTCATAGATTTGTTTTCCTTTCCTATCAATTTATCTTTTCATCTCTTCAAGAGTATAAGGTTCTTTAGGTGTATATCCAAGTAGGACTTTTGTAAAATTTATAAAGTCTTCATAAGGTTGCAGATCAAATTCTTCAAAAGAGTGTATATCAGTTTGGTTTGGATTATCTAATGCAAATTCTGTTTCACCAAATAATCCAAAATCATTCTAATAAAAGTAAAGATCTTCCTCTATTGGTATATCGAAGTCTTGATAATAAGAAAAGATTGAATTCGGAGAATCCTTTGCAACTTTTCTTAAATTTTAAGAAGAACGAATGTTATTGAATTATTTATAAACTGGGAATTTATTTTAAAAGTTTGAAAAGATGTAGTTCTTATTTGTCAAAGAACTAAATGTCAAATGAAAACAAATGATAACAAAAGATGAGAAGTAAGAAATTCCCCAGCGAAGTCGCCACTCTCTTGATGGCGATGGGATAAAAATGTCGCTTGCTCGTCACCGTCAATTTTCGTATGGTGTCGATGTCAAGGAGTCACCACTCTATTTAATATTGCCCTAATCTTATTTCTATAATTCCTATAAAGGAATTAAGAAATTTAAAGATAGTAAGTGCTAATAGATAACAGTAGAAAAGGATGTTTATGATAATCCTTATAAATGAAGAATCTAGAATACCATATTCTAGAATTTCTATATAAGGAAAATCATGAAGTTTTAACTAGAGATTTCTAGATGTGATATCTATCATGGGTTCTTTTAAATCTCCTATAGAAGTAAGCTCCTATATTTAATTACATCTTAGGTAATTTAAAATTGTCCAGGAAAAATTCTGATTAATTATGATCACTTGTTTTCTGGAAATTTTAATTTTTAAGGAAAGATGTACCCACTATCAATCCTAAATGTCATTTTGTCGTGTCAGTTTTATGTCATTTTATCATTTTGTTTTGTTGTTTATCCTTTTTTGTTTTGATGTTTGTCATTTTTGTGGCTATCCTAAAAGTTTTGGTTTTGTTTTGGTTTTGTTATTTTAATGTTGTGTTTTGTTGTGTTTTGTTTTATCAATGTTGTTGGTTTGATGTCATTGTTGTTTGTCTCATTTCTAGAATGTCATCCTGCAAAACAAAGTTAGCACACCCTATAACATGCAAAGGAAATCTAAACGAAACTTGTCTTCGTCCTACAAAGAAAACATTGTCAGAAATAATGTCATAAAAATATTTATTTGGTAAGAATGTTCATTGTCTCAGAATTGTAGAATGTCCAAGTTCGATTTTTTTTTTTTTTTAGGTAAAGGAGACTCATGCGTATTGAAATGTTGATTTAGCATGTCTTAAATGTTAATTTATGCTGATTTGGATTTGAAATTTTGTGTTGAGTTAAGTTTAATATGGGTCAAAATTAAGTTTTGAATTGAATTAGAATTAAGTTTAAACCTAAAATTTGAGTTCATGTCCCTTTGAATTTGGAAAGTTAGATTCAATGTAGATTAAATCTAATTATCTTGAGTTCATGCCTCTTTTGAACTTAAGTTTAAAGTTAGATTCAATTTAGATTGAATCTAATTAACTTGAGTTCATATTTGTTTGAACTTAGGTTAAAATTTTAAAGTTAGATTCAATGTGGATTGAAACTAATTAACTTGAGTTCATGTCTGTTTTAACTTAAGTTAAAGATTTAAAATTAGGTATAGTTAAAATAGACCTAATTAAGTTTTAAAACTTGTTTAAATAGCACTTAAAGATTAATTAAGTCTAAAAACATTAGAATTAACTAGAATTATAAAGCATTCAAGCCTTTTTTAAATAAGGCTTAAGGTTTAATTTAGTCTAATTTAATTTAACCGGGATATGAGATTATTTGGGTTTTATTTGAGTGAGGTTTAAACATTAATTAAGTCTAGTAGGTTAGACTTAATTTAATTAAACTTAGTTAATTAAGTCTAGTGTGGTAGACTTAGTTATAGTTTAAGTTTGATTAAACCTTAGTTTGTTAAGTTTTAATTATTTAATTAAGCCTAATGTGATAGTCTTAATTAGAGTTTAGGTTTGATTAAACCTTAGTTGGTTAATGTTTAATAGTTTAATTAAGCCTAATGTGATAGACTTAATTTTAGTTTAAGTTTGAATAAACTCCTTAGTTGGTTAAGGTTTAATAGTTTAATTAAGTAAAATGTGGTAGACTTAATTATAGTTTAGATTTTATTGAAGTTTGAGTTATGTTAGATTCAAGTTATGTTAAATCTAGATTAACTTAAGTTTGAGTTAAGTTTGGTTCAAGTTAGGTTGAACCTAGACATAAGGTTGACTTATGTTCAATGTGGATTGAACTCAAGTTTAATTTGAGTTAAGTTAGATTCAAGTTAGATTGAACCCAGACTAAAGGTTGACCTAAGTTCAATGTGGGTTGAACACAAGTTAAGGATTAATAGATTAATTAAGTCTAATGTGGTAGACGTAATTATAGTTTAAGTTTGATTAAAGTTTGAGTTAATTTAGATTCAAGTTATGTTGAATCTATCTTAACTTAAGTTTGAGTTAAGTTAGGTTCAAGTTAAGTTTAACCTAGACTTAAGGTTGACTTAAATTCAATGTGGGTTGAACTCAAGTTTAATTTGAGTTAAGTCAGGTTCAAGTTAGATTGAACCTAGACTTAAGGTTGACTTAAGTTCAATGTGGGTTAAACTCAAGTTAAGGTTTAATAGATTAATTATGTCTAACGTGGTAGACTTAATTAGAGTTTAATTTTAGTTAAAGCATAATTGCTTAAGGTTTAATAGATTAATTAAGTCTAATTTGGTAGACATAATTATAGTTTGAGTTGGATTAAGTTATATTTCATTAAGACTTAATGGTTTAATCAGGTCTATCGGGTTAGACCTGATTAGGGTTTAGGTTTGATTAAGTCTAATTTAGTTAAGACTTAATGGTTTAATTAGGTCTAATGGGTTAGACCTGATTAGGATTTAGTTTGATGAAGTCTAATTTAGTTAAGACTTAATGGTTTAATTAGGTATAATGGATTAGACCTATTTAGTGTTTAGGTTTGATTAAGTCTAATTTAGTTAGGACTTAATGGTTTAATTAGATCTAATGGGTTAGACCTAATTAGGCTTTAGATTTGATTAAGTCTAATTTAGTTGTAAATTAATGGTTTAATTAGGTCTAATGGGTTAGACCTAATTAGGGTTTAGATTTGATTAAGTCTAATTTAGTTAAGACTTAATGGTTTAATTAGGTCTAATGGGTTAGACCTAATTAGGGTTTAGGTTTGATTAATTCTAATTTAGTTAAGACTTAATGGTTTCATTGGGTCTAATGGGGTAGACCTAATTAGGGTTTAGATTTGATTAAGTCTAATTTAGCCAAGACTTAATAGTTTAATTAGCTCTAATGGGTTAGAACTAATTAGGGTTTAGGTTTGATTAAGTCTAATTTAGTTAAGACTTAATGGTTTAATTAGTTCTAATGAGTTAGAACTAATTAGGGTTTAATTTGTCTTAAACCTAATGTAATTGAGGTTTAATGAGTTTATTAGATTTAATATGTCTTTAAACTTGATTTGATTTTGTATTACACCTAATGTAATTAAGGTTTAATGGATTAATTAAGTTTAATATGTCCTTAAACTCAATTTAAGTTTGATTTTGTATTAATTAGTTAAGGTTTAATGAATTAATAAAGTTTAATATGTCCTTAAACTTAATTAAAGTTTGATTTTGTATTAAACCTAATTTTGTTAAGGTTTAATGAATTAAATAAATTTAATATGTCTTTAAACTTATTTAAATTTTGATTTGTATTAAACCTAATTTAGTTAAGGTTAATGAATTAATTAAGTTTAATATGTCCTTAAACTTAATTAAATTTTGATTTTTAATGAGTTAATTAAATTTAATATATCCTTAAACTTAATTAAAGATTAACTTTGTATTAAACCTATTGTAATTAAGGTTTAATGAGTTAATTAAATTTAATATGTCCTTAAACTTAATTTAAGTTTAATTTTGTATTAAACGTAATTTAGTTAAGGTTTAATGAATTAATTAAGTTTAATATGTCTTTAAACTTAATTAATGTTTAATTTGAGTTTATTTGGGTTTAGACTCATCATTGACTTAGTCCATTGCGAAATGAGCTAAATAATTGAAGAAAAGGGTTTTGAAATTTTAATTTATAATTAATAAATCTTAACCTTATTTTAAAATATCTTTTAAAATTGACTTAATGGCTTAAGAATTATTATTTTAGAATTATTATTTTAGAATTCTAAACCATTTTTGAATTTTAATTTTTCATTTTTTCAAATTTTATAATTATTATTAAAATAATTATAAAGAGTTTTGAAAATTAGGAAACCATATCTTAAAGAGTTGTCCTAGCCTTAGAAAAATCATGAGATGTGTATAAGGACTTAAAGGTTCTTCCCTAAAATTTTCATATTTTTCTTGTTTATAAATAATTTTTAATAATTAAAATATTTCAGAGAATATTTAATTATTTAAAAATTAAATATAGAGAATAAAATTATGTTTTTAGTTTCATAATTTTCTTCTCTTCAAGAGCTTTTCAGAGGTATTTTTGTTTTATTTTTAGGAGGTTTGTACAAAAAGTTATGATTTTTCGATTATTTTAAGGTTAATATGAATTAACCTTGGTCCAAAATTTTCTCAGCCCGCCATGTGTTCTTTTACAGGTCGAAGGCGGGAAGATCTACTGTGGAGGCCGAACAGGGAACACCGCGCAGTTTGATGAGAGCCGCCCGTTCCAAAACACGGGAACTGACGGCTGAGATTTGATACACCTAAAATTTATAGTATTTTTATGCAAATTTTTATACCTATTTTTAATGATATTGCACTTTAATTGAAAGTATTTTGTGTTTTTCTTGCAGATATGATGAAAATGGATGGTCATGATGAAAGGAGCAAAATTGGATCAAGTTTGGAGCAAAAAGATGAAAAATGAAAATTTGGGCACTGGCAGCTAAGCACCGCTGGGACGGCGATTAGCCGCCACAGTTAAAAATCGAAATTCAAATGAATTTGGCGCTAATTTCAAAGGGAATGGGATGCAAATCTTGGTGGTAACTTCCATAACTTCCTTTGTGCGGCAAGTTTGAATGAATGGGTGCATTCTTTGGTGGATACATTGAATCTGGATACATTTTGAAGAGACACCAAGGCACATTTTGGTTTACTATTTAAAGAGAGCCTTAGGAAAGATTAAGGAGCTCTTCATTTTCCTTTTGAAGGGTTCTTTCACTTGCAAGTTTTTACATTATTTTAATTTTATTTTGTGAGATTTTTTTTTAAGAGTAGGAGTAGAGAGTAGAAAGGAGAAAAGGGTCAGAGTGAAGTCTTCTTCTTCCCACTTCTTTTCTTTCTTTCAGATTAGTTTTTATTGAAGTTTGAAGTTATTCTGAGTCATCAGAGTTGGGAGATCTGCTCTGAGGAGTAGTTTAGTGAAGAGTTAAAGTTTCAGAGGAACTTCTTGAGTCTTGTGGAGAGAATTTTCAAATAAGTGTTTACTTTTATTCTTACATTTAGTTTTTTAATTAATACTTGTTTTTATTTGTTATTTTTCTTATGGTTTTTAATTTCAAATCAATGTGTTTTTGTATTTTCTCAATGCATTCTGAGTAGTTTACTTTATCTTTTTCTTTCTTAAATAGAGACGTAATTAATTTATAGAGAATTGTTGTGGAAAGTATAAGTGTTTAAAAGTTGGAAGAAGTTGTGAAGATTGTTTCTGAAAACTTTGTTTACTTCTTAATTTGGCTTGTTAGGTTGTAGAATTTTTTGAGATTATGTAAGATCCAATGCAGTATTGTCTCATAAAAGTTAGTAAGAATCACATGTAATTATATGGGTGAGAATTGTAGTCCATATAATTGAATTTAATATTAGAAGATATTTTTATGGAAGGGAGTAAAATTAGAGGATTTTAGAGTGATAGGCTAAACCCCCCCCCTAATTTGGTTTGAAGTTTTAAGTTTCTTTATGAGAAGTTAGCCCCCAGTTGGTGGGAATAGAGAGAACTCTAGAGTGAGAGACTGATATCTTCCCTGCCTAACCATGTTCAAAATGATAAAATTTCAAATTAACCTATGTTCTTTATAGAACCAAGTAAGGGTAAAGAACACATTTGCTTATATTTTTCACAACAAATTTAAATACTTCCACAATAATACTTTAATAATTATTTCTACTTCATAAAAGGAAAAAAAAGATTTTCTAGTTAATAGTATTTTACATACAGTGTTATTAGTTATTATAATTTTAATTTCTTACTTAACATTTTATTAAGGAAATTTTAAAAGACATATCAACTTTCAAAACATTTCAAAATCAAGACATACTTTCAAAAGCCATAAAAAAAGTAAAAAGATAATTTTTCTGATTCCTTTAAGGATTTTCAAATTTTCCCTGTGGGTTCGATATCTCGGGGCTTAATCAGAAAGTCCTATATTACTTGATAAACGATACGTATACTTGCGTAGTATCCCATATTATAAAATCAGAATTTTCATATCTAAATCATCATCACATATATTTGGTGTGGAGTCAAGTTTTTGGCACACATATATTTATTGGGGATCAGGATTTAATCCCATTAATTCGAAAAATTTCAAACCGTCCACATTTTAGGCTTAATGTCTCACTCATTTCTCAATGAAATTGAGTGATTTTTGAACCTATGGAATCATCTAAAGATGTAGATCACATCTATACGGTGATCATAGTGTTTTAGATTATTTTAATCCATGATTAACTGACTTAGGGCGAGTTTTCACTCCACGCGGCAGACACTTAACGTAATTTTAATACTTTTTGTAACAAGTATATAATATATTCTTTAATCGCAGAGTTACTCTTTAACGCAAGTATACGTATCGCTCAATTAATACATGGCTCTAGTGGAGTCCTGGATATCAATCCTACAGGGAATATTTTAGAGGCGACAAACTAGGATTATAGAAAGCAATTCAGAATCACAACTAAATCAAAATTGCCTATTTGTCACTGATACTCAATCGACAATAATATGAAGTTTTAATTAAACTAGTTCTACTAACAGATAACTAATTCTACTAAAGTGAAGTTTAAATATATAAGCATGAATCTTTCTCCTTTGTTAAGATATTTAAGTGAACAGATAATTAGAATTAGTTTAAAACGGTGTTGTGCCAAATAGGAGCATACCTATTCTTTACCCTTTGGTCAAGGCATAAAGAACATTGACTTATCCTATGCTTGGTTACTGAATATGCGGCTAGGCTGGGAGGATACCGGCAATAACTTCGGAGCTCCCACGTTCCCCTCTCCTGAGGGCTAACATCTACACTTCAACACCCAAACGATAGGACCGAATTGAGGATTTTAGCCTGTCACTCTAAAATCTCTAATTCTACGCTCGATGAATATTATTTCCCTATTTATTTGCACCATACTTCCAAGGACTTTGACCTCCCTGAATCTCGGATGTAATCTTTACTATAGTTGATAACATCAACATATTTTAACTATTTAATTGGCCAGATTGAAAGTAAATTAAGAATTAAGTAAAAGATTATCACGACTTTTTTTTTAACTATTATGGCAAACTAATTCAATTTACCATTAAACAAAAATATTAAAACAAGGAGAAAGACAGAAAAACTATTCAGATTTCATGGAGAGGATACAATAAAAATTGAATTTCATATATAACAGTAAAGTTCTACAAACTAAAGTAAATAAACACAACTTATCTTAAATTCCTCCTCAAGCAAACTTCGTGAAATTTCTCTGAATCACTTCCTTTCTTTACAGTACATAGAATTCTCCTTCGAAACGGCAATGAAGAAGAGATCTCTCACTTCACTTCTACTCTTATAATTCTTAGAAGAATTCCTCACCAATATCTCTATCTAAACTCACTATTTAACACTCTCAAATAACAACAATGCACACAAGTGGACTCTCTATTTGACACTAAGTGACTTTTAGAAGACCCCAATAGGACTTTTTAAGGACTCTTAGTGACTTTTAAAGGACCCAAATAGGACACATTTTCAGCCTAAAATTATTTTTTTTAAAGTAGTTGAAGAGTCTCCAAGGGTTTTCCAAGCATCCCATCAAAAATCGTCCACATTTGATGTATTTTGTGAAAGAACCGTCGATCCCGCCGTCGGCAGCCTCGAGCTCCACTATCGGTGACCTTCTAGAAACACTGCCTTGAACCGGCCCTGCTGTCGGCGGCGTTGACCTCCGTCTTTGGCGGCCTCCCTTGAAATATATTCTGAACTCTCGGGAAAATCACGCCGTCAGCGCCATCAACCTTGCCGTCGGCGCCCTAGATTAAATTTGCATAATTTTGGTTCTTTTTGCTCCAAATTTGCTCCTTTTTGCATATTTTTGCTCCATTGTTCTTAAATCTTCATACCTGTAAAAAAAACACCAAAAATACTCTTCTTTAATGTGTAATATCATCAAAATCAGTACAAAATAGGTATGAAAATCTTAACATTTTTTCTTTGGGTCATTAAAAAAATGTATAAATTATTTGGACATAAAAAAATTCATATCTTAGCCACAATGAAAATGAGCTCGATTGCACTTGTTGGTCAGCCTCCTATGGTCCTAGGAAAGTTCTTTCCCACTCCAATTTTTACTTGTGTCGAGTCTATATGAGATATTTGAACAAGATGGCCTAATCCATGAATTTGGCTCAGTTTTGTCAAATTAGCTCAATAGGGTGGCTAACTGGATCAAATCTTGGTTGAGGTATGTTGTTTAGGGTCTAAGCAAAATTTTTGGTCTTGGGAGCAAGAGGGTTTGGGCAGCCTATAAGTCTCTAGGAATTTTTTTTCTCATCCCATATGGTTTCGGGTAGGGAGCTATTTATAATCATGGATGACCATGGTTAGACCATGGTTAGACCATGGTTAGCTTGGGATTAACCATGGGGTGGTTATGGCTGTAGAGGATCGTCTTGTAACAGCCTTCCTCATGTAATCCAATCACCACCTCCTTATATTCCATGAAAAAGGTGACACTTAGGCAAATTCATGTGTCATGGTAATTATTGATTCTAAATTTTCATGATGACCTTTGATTGCTTTGTTTCCTTTCTATTGGTTAAGGAGGAGGTTAATAGTGACTCAAAGGAGGGAAGGTATTCATCAATCAACACTTCATTTAACATTTCAAGGGGAGATGACACATTAGTTCCCCCCTTAACATTTTTTATGCAATGTCATGATGAGCTTAATAATGGTATGAAAATGAGTTAAAGCTTTGTCTTTTCATCTTTGGCTGACTAGGGAGCTGGCTAAAATCATCCTCACCATGGTCGGCCACCTCATTTTGCAAAGTAGGATGAGTAATACTTTAAAACACCATGGTTTTGCCACTTCATTTTTATGTCATTATGGCTCTTAACCATGGTTAAATATGAGTGATCAATGGTTATTTTATTTTTAATGGGTTATATGGGTTGTGTCTAACCCATATGAGGTCACCCATGGAATTTTTGAAAACCAATTATTATGTCATAATTGGTTTTATGGATTAAATGTCTTTTTTATGGCTTTTTGATTTAATTTCCTTTTTAATTAATTATGTCATTAATTAAAAATGTTGGAAATTATTTTATTAATCAAATTATTAATTCAAATAATTTTGGATTTAATTATTTGATTAATTTTATGTCATTTTGATTCAAAATTGGATTTTTATCTTATTTCATGAACTTTTAATTTATTTTTATTTTAATTAATTATGTCATTAATTAAAATATAAAAATTAAGTTATTGGTCAATGAATTAATCAAAAATAATTTTTGAGTTAATTATTTGATTAATTCCATTATTTTTAATTAAATTGTGCATTTTATCATTTTTATAGCTTTTAATTTAATTTTTTATTTTAATTAATTGTGTCACTAATTAAAATTTAAAATTAAATTATTAATCAATTAATTAATCAAAATATATTTGAAATTAATTATTTGATTAATTTTGTCATTTTTATTTCATTTTTAATCAATTTTTATCATTTACACCGTGGTTAAATACGTTCCAAATTTTCTCTATGGATCCAAATTCTTGAATACAAAAGGCCAAATACAAGTAGTAGAATTCAATATTACTACAAACTAACAATAAATTCAAACAAACACTCAAACAAATAAAGATAACTATGGGTTGCCTCCCATAAAGCGCTTGGTTTAACATCGTCAGCCCGACCTATTTAGGTGTTATTTAGGTTGACTGAGCATTAAAACTTCTTTAAAATTCGGTCTTTTACCCTCTAAATATGGTTTTAATCTATGTTCATTTACTTTAAATATATTCCCAGTCTTCTGATCTTCAATTTCAACAACTCTATAAGTATAAACTTGAGTCACATTAGGAAATAATTTCAACTATGTATTGTAAAGCAAAACTTCTTGTCCTGGTTTAAAGTTCTTCTAGTTAATCTTCCAATCATGTATTAACTTCAATTTTTCCTTATAAATTCGGTCGTTATCGTAAGATTCATTTCTTAATTCTTCTAATTCATTCAATTGCAATAATCTCTTCTCACCAGCATTTTTATAATTATAGTTGAATTCTTTAATCGCTCAATATGCTTTATACTCCAATCCTACTAGTAAGTGACTAGTTTTTCCATAGATAAGTCTGTAAGGAATACCAATAGGAGTTTTAGAAGCAGTCCTGTATGCTCATAAGGCAGTATCCAGTCTCGTAGACCAATCTACTATACTAGAATTTACAGTCTTTTCCAAAATTTGTTTGATCTCACGATTAGAAACTTCAGCTAAAAACTGATTTGAGGATGATAAGCAGTAGAGAATCTATGAACAATGTTAAACTTTTCTGCCAATCTTTGAATATATTTATTCCTAAAATGGGATCCTCCGTCAGTGATAATCACTCTCGACATACCATATCTTGTGAAAATGTTTTTCATTAAGAATCTTGAAACATTTTTAGCATCACAACGAGGTAAAGCATGTGCTTCAGTCCACTTAGATACATAATCAAATGCAATTAAATTATATAAGTTCCCAAATGAAGAAATAAATGGTCCAATGAAATCTAATCCCCAAACATAAAAAATCTTAACTTCTAACATGAAATTCAGAGGCATTTCATTTCTTCTAGATATATTACCTACTCATTAGCATCTATCACAAGTTTTGATATATATGTAAACATCTCTAAAATGAGTAGGCCAATAAAATCCAGCTTGCAAAATTTTATGCACAGTTTTGTCAATCCCAAAATGTCCTCCAAATTCAGAATCGTGGCATTTTTGATAATTTGTTCTGTTTCTTCATAAGGAACACATCTCATAATAATAAGATCGTTACATTGCTTAAATATATGGTTCATCCCAAAAATATGCTTTCGCATCATGAATGAATTTTTTCTGTTGTTGCAGAGTTGACATAGGTGGCAAAATATTACTTACTACATAGTTAACAATATCAACATACCAAGGTGTTTTCCACTCATTAATATTATAAAGTTTTTCATCAGGGAAACTGTCTGTTATCTCATTGTCAATATCAAATGATTCATGATATTCTAGTCTCAACAAATAATCAACAATTTGATTGTCAGTTCCCTTTCTATCAATCACCACAAAATTGAATTCTTGCATTAAAAGTACCCATCTAAGTAATCTTGGTTTAGTATCCTTCTTTTGCATTAGATATGTAATAGCAGAATGATCAATATGCACAATACATTGCCACAATTAAACATAATCTAAATTTATCAAAAGCATATACAATAGCCAGTAACTCTTTTTTACTAACCTTGTAGTTAATTTGAACATCATTAAGAGTTCTACTAGCATAGTATATAACTTTAAAAATTTTATCATATCTTTGACCAAGAACAGCTCCAATAGGATAATCACTAGTATCGCACATTAATTCAAATGGTTTCTCCCAGTCAGGTGAAACTATTATAGGTGTTGTGATTAGTTTTTCCTTTAATAACTCAAAGGCATTTATGCAATCTTCAGTAATTTCAAATTTCTTGTATTTTTCTAAAAGTCGTCATAGAGGTTTGGTAATTTTTGAAAAATCTTTAATATAGTGCCTGTAGAAAACAGCATGTCCAAGAAAACTTCTAACCCCTCTCTCTGTAGTAGGAGGTGGTAATTCAGCTATTACTTGAATTTTTGTAGAGTCTACTTCCATGCCATTTTCTGAAATTTTATGCCCTAATACAATTCCTCCTGCAACCATAAATTGACATTTCTCCCAATTTAGAACTAAGTTAGTTCTTTCGCGTAACTCCAAAAATTTTTCAAGATGATTTAAGCATGTGTCAAATGATTTTCTAAACACAGAGAAATCATCCATAAATACTTCAATTCCATTATCAATTAACTTATTAAAGATAAACATCATACATCTTTGGAATGTTGCAGGTGCATTACATAGTCCGAAAGGCATTCTTCTAAAAGCAAAAGTTCCATAAGGACTAGTAAAAGTTGTTTTCTCTTAATCTTCAAGAGCAATAGGTATTTGATGGTAACCAGTATATCCATCTAGAAAGCAGTAATACTTATGTCCAGTAAGTTTATCCAGCATTTGGTCTAGAAAAAGAAGAGGAAAGTGATATTTTCGAGTGGCGGCATTTATTTTTCTATAATCAATACAGATACGCCAACCAGAAACTTGTTTGATAGGTACTAATTCATTATTTTCATTTGCTTCAACAGTTACTCCTCTTTTCTTGGGAACACAATGAATTGGACTTACCCAAGTACTATCCGAAATAAGATATATAATTCCAGCATCTAACCATTTTCAAATCTCTTTTTTAATTACTTCTTTCATAATAGGGTTCAGTCTTCTTTGTGGATCAATTCTTGGTTTATGTTTATCATTTAAAAAAATTCTATGCATACAAATCGAAGGACTAATTCCTTTAGTATCAGCTAGAGACCAACCAAAAGCATTTTTGTATTTTTTAATGTATCCATTAATTTTTATTCTTGAACTTCATTTTAGTCCGTGGATACAATTACTGGTAATGTTGAAAAATCTCCTAAAAATACATACTTCAAATGACTTTGAAGATTCTTTAATTCAAGTTTAGGGGGTTTTACAACAGATGAAATTAATGTTTTGTTTATTGGTGCTGGTGAATTGAGCGTTTCAAATTTCTCTTGAATATAATCAACTTTTTCGCTATCAATTTCATCATATTTATCTTTTTCGATATCTTCTTTTTCTTCATAATTTTCTTTGAAATATTCTTTCTCAAGATAATCACATATATCCATTCTGAAAAATTCATCATCTTTTTCTATTGAAGGATATTTCATTAACTTTAAGATGTTAAAGGTTACTGCTTGATCTTTTACTCTCATAGTCAATTCTCCTTTTTGAACATCTATCATGGCTCTTCCTGTAGCTAGGAATAGTCTTCCTAAAATGATTGGAATTTCCTTATCTTCTTCCATATCTAAAATGATAAAGTCCACAAGAAAGATAAATTTATAAACTTTGACCAAAACATCTTCCACAACTCCTTTAGGATGTGTATTAGATCTATCAGCTAACTGTAGAGTTACAGAAGTTGGTGTAATCTCTCCTATTCCCAACCTTTTAAAAGTTGATAAAGGCATCAAATTTATGCTAGCTCCCAAATCACACGATGCTCGCCCATAAAACTTTTCACCAATAGTACACGGGATAGTGAAACTACCAGGATCTTTATGTTTTTTATGAAGCTTTCTTTGAATTATAGCACTACACTCTTCACTGAGTGCAACTGTCTCATGATATAGTAAATTACTCTTTTTTTAAGTATATCCTTCATAAATTTAACATAATCAGACATTTGTTCCACAACTTCAACAAAATGAATATTTGTTGACAATTTTTTCAAAATGTCTAAGAGTTTAGCAAATCTTTTTCCTTTATCTTATTGATTTAGTCTTTAAGGAAATGGTGGTCAACAGTAATTTTTATAGGTTTCAGAGGAAAATCATGATATAAACTTTCATTTTCTCCTTCAATTTCTTCTTTTTCCTTTTCAACTACAGTTTCTTTTTGAACTCCTGTTTCCAACTCTTTTCCACTTCTTAATTGAAAAGCCTTAATTTGTTCTTTTCCTTAATCTTTTGGATTTACTTCAACATTGCTAGGTAAAGTTCCAACAGGTCTATTGCTTAGTGCAGTAGCAATTTGCCCCAATTGGTTTTCTATGTTTTTAATAGCAGCTCCTTGACTTTGTAATTGATTACCTATATTCAAAACTAATTCTTCCATAGATAACTTCTTCTCCTAAAATTATGAATTATTATAAAAACCTGGCAGATTAGAAGGTCTATAATTAGAATTACCTTGGTTGTTTATATTTCCTAATGGGTTTATAGGATTGTTCCCCGACTGAGGATTAATAGGATTAGCATTTCCTTTGTTATTCCAGTTAAAGTTTGGATGATTCTTCTAACCTGGATTATAAAGGTTTGAATAAGGGTTATTTTGTCTATTATTTATTAAATTTATAGTTTCATATAAAGATTGAGCATCTAAAATTTGCCTTAATGAATTTTCTTCTAACACTGGAGGTGTTTGAGAATGATTCATTCTGTATTGATCTATTTTCTTTGAAAGATCAACAATTTGAGAAACTATCATAGTTAAAGCATTTGAATCATGAATACTGGCTACTCCCTTAGGGTTTACCCTTTCAGCAGGCCATTGAAAATTATTGGTATCCATTTCTTCTATTAACGCATAGGCTTCTTCAAAAGGTTTAAACATTAGTGATCCACCAGAAGTAGTGTCAATAATAGATCTACGAGATCCTACTAATAAGTTATAAAATGTTTGAATAATTAACCAATCTGGTAAAGCATGATGTAGAAATTTCATAAGAAGTTCTATAAATCTTTCACAAGATTCATATATCAATTCTCCCTCATACTGACTGAAAGATGTGATATAATTTTTAAGCTTAGCAGTCTTAGATGGTGGAAAATATTTCGATAAGAAATTTTGCGAAAGTTCTCCCCAAGTTCTAATAGATCCAGGTGCTAACGAATTTAACCAAGCCTTAGCCTTATCCCTTAGTGAAAAAGGAAAAAGTCTAAGTCTGACAGCATCATCAGACACTCTGTCGTACTTAAAAGTAGCACAAAGTTCTAAGAAACTTGCAAGATGTAAATTAGGATCTCCATTTGAAGTTCCACCAAATTGATTGTTTTGTACCATTTGGATAATTGCAGGTTTAAGATCAAATGAATTAGCAGTTACATCAGTATTTTGAATAGTTAAGTGAATTTCATCTAATGTAGGGTTAGCTTAATCTCTTAGTGGTCTAGATTGATGTTTGTTTTCTATTCTTTGGATGTTTATGTTGTTTTTCATTGTTTCAGAATTTATAGATTCTTTTCCTAGTTTTCTAATTCTCCTAACAATGCATTCTAATTCCAAATCGAAGGGTATAAGATTTTTTAGAACCAAATTTACACATACAATCGAAATCAGTACATAGCAAAACAGTTAACAAAATAAGTTACAGTTTTATTAAAAATTTTTCTAACAGTCCTAAATTATCTGTTACTCTAATTATGTTATATTCCCGGGCAATGGCTCTAATTTACTTGGGGCGAGTTTTCACTCCGCGCGGCGGACACTTAACGTAATTTTAATTCTTTTTGTAACAAGTATATAATATATTCTTTAATTGCAGTGCTCAAGTAATACAGGGCTCTAGTAGAGTCCTAGATATCGATCCCACAGGGAATGTTTTAGAGGCTACAGACTAGGATTATATAAAACAATTCAGAATCACAACTAAATCTAAATTGCCCATCTGTCACTAATACGCAATCGAAAATAATATGAAGTTTTAATTAAACTAGTTCTACTAACAGATAACTAATTCTACTAAAGTGAAGTTCAAATATATAAGCAAGAATCTTTCTCTTTTGTTAAGATATTTAAGTGAACAGATAATTAGAATTAGTTTAAAATGGTGTTGTACCAAATAGGAGCATACTTACTCTATACCCTTTGGTCCAAGCATAAAGAACATTGATTAATCCTATGTTTAGTTTCTGAATCTGTGGCTAGGCTGGGAGGATACCGGCTCTCACTTCGGAGCTCCGACATTCACCTCGCCTGAGGGCTAACATCTACACTTCAGCACCCAAACGATAGGACCGAATTGAGGATTTTAGCTTGTCACTCTAAAATCTCTAATTCTATGCCAGATGAATATTATTTCCCTATTTATTTGCACCCTACTTCCAAGGAATTTGACCTCCCTGAATCTCGGATGTAATATTTACTATAATTGATAAACTCAACATATTTTAACTATTCAATAGGCCAGATTGATAGTAAATTAAGAATTAAGTAAAAGATTATCAAAACTTTTTTTAAAACTTTTATGGCACACTAATTCAATTTATCATTTCACAAAAATATCAAAACAAGGAGAAAGACAGAAAAAACTACTCAGATTTCATGGAGAGGATACAATAAAACTTGGATTTCATATATAAAAGTAAAGTTCTACAAACTAAAGTAAATAAACACAACTTATCTTAAATTCCTCCCCAAGAAAACTCCTCGAATTTCCCTTGAATCTCTTCCTTTCTTTACAGTACATAGAATTCTCCTTCGAAACAACAATGAAGAAGAGATCTCTCACTTCCCTTCCACTCTTACAATTCTTCGATTCCCACCAATATCTCTATCTGAACTCACTATTTAACACTCACAAATAACAACAATGGACATTATTGGACTCTCTATTTGACACTAAGTGACTTTTAGAAGACCCCAATATGACTTGTTAAGGACTCTTAGTGACTTTTAGAGGACTCAAATAGGACACTTTTGTCGGCATATTTTTAGGTTGTGTGATATTTTAAAAAGGGGTCGCCTAACAGAAGTTGTCGGCGAATTTTAAATTTAAATATAGATATAATTTAGAAAGTAATATTTGATTTTGAAAATAATTTTAAATTTGCAGATTTTAAGATATGAAATCAAACCGATCTCACATCCCAAATAGTTTATATAAACGAGCACCGCACCGCAAACCGTGTATCTATCCCTAAGGATAGACACACTGCTTGATGGTGGGGCTCGGTTAAATAAACTAGAAGATTTGTGACATCCGTTTGGTCTGCGAACCAATTTTATAAGCCGACAAATTCCTCGCTTAATATGAAAACATTAAACGGGGTTTATATTACACAGGTTCTTTAAAATTCCCTATAAGGGCAAGCCCCTATAGTTAATTACATCTTAAGTGACGGGAATCACCTAAGAAAACTCTCGATAATAATCAATAATTCTGCTCTTAAGAATTTCAAAGTTTAAGTTTTCAAAGGATTGAATTTTTGAAATTTCAAAGGGATTAGCTCAAATTTGGAACATTTTATTTTGGAAATTCAAAGGAAGAAAAGTAGGAGAAATTACGGATCCGAAGCGGACTTCGGTAATTTCCCGACTATCCTATTGTTTGGCTTGGATTTAGGAAAGTCCTAATGTTTATTTAATGTTTTAATCTTGCCAATTTTAGTTAATTAGGGCTTATATTTATATGATAGAATCATACAAATTGTCTGGAAGATATGAGGGTTTATGTCGTATCGGACGACTACCTCGGAATCCTAAGACCGGTTAGGGCTTAATTTGCAATGCAAATGCCTAACGAAGAGTTGAGGATTTATGTTGCACTAGGCAAACTACCTCGAAGTCCTATGGCTTTGTTATTTAATTCTAGGAAAGTTTTGCTGAAGTAGATTCAAGTTTTGCTGACGACGATGGCCGTGCTGCCCACCATGCTCCGAGCTCCTTGTTGTTGCAGAGGTTTGGTTTTAGAAATCATAAATCAAGGGATGAGAAAAGTGTTTTGGTTTGGAGAAGTCTTAATTTCCAAGTGTTTTTTTTGTGTTTTAATTAAAACAAATCTTAAAGTTGATTATAACGACACCGGTTAAGATCCCACGGTTCCATCCTTCCGGCATCATTATTTTTATCGGATTCACTTAGTCCAGATGAATTTGCTAAACTCAACTGAATGAGTTCCACACTTTCATTTAGACCGTGGGAAATCCCGTTAGCAACACGTAGGTTACATCATCCGAGGTATTCCCGATCATCCAACAAGACGTTTTAATTTAGTTGTAATTGTAGTTTTGTGTTACGTTTGTGATTAAATTTTGAGTTGTCTTATATTTTGAAATGTTGTGGAGGTGAATTTTATCTTGTAGTGTCTTTTAATTTAGTTATGGGTTTCGGTTTTGGTTTCTGTCCTAAAGGTGTAGGTTTTCATGCAACTGTTGTTTATCATGCAAGAAAAATAAGTGCGATGCGATTAAATAAATTGCAATAAAATAAATTGCAATAAAATAAAAGCGTACATGGAGGGTCTTCCCGTCATCCCAAGCTGCACTTAAAATACAATTTAGAGCATTTAAGCATTTATAGCAGTTTCCTAGGTAAAGCTAAGGGAAGGGTTATGGTTTTCTACCAAGTTCCTAATCCTATAGCTAGTCATTTCCTATGACGTCTAGGTTCTTTGTGTTTTTGGTTTGAAGACGATTTTCTTCATCAAAGAACAACTAAGTTCAATTGTTCTTATAAATATCCTATCATATTGAGGAAGTGCTTAGGAAGGATCCTAAACATCTTTTCAATATTTCTAGGATTGTTTTAAGTCCAAGAGAATTTAGTTATATAAATGAATCGATCGTCCGAGGTTTTCAATTTTTGTTAACTTGCTCAGTGAACTAGGACATTTGAATGTCCTATAAGTGAAGTAACATTTTATTTTATATTCTGTTTAGGAGTTATGATAACTAAAGCTCTTGAGGGTGAATTGGTGTTCAAACGGTTTGTGATTCAAATTTAAGTTCAAATTAATGATTTAAGTTTGGAATAGTGTTCAAGTTATTTTAGATTTATTTTTGAGTTCTTTATGTCTTAGGTGATGTTATTTAATTCAACTTAATTCAATTTAATTTAATTTAATTTAATTTAATTCTATTTAATTCAATTTAGTTTGATTTGATTTAATTTTTAATTTAATTTAATTTAATTTAATTTAATTTAATTTAATTTAATTTAATTTAATTTAATTTAATTTAATTTATTTAATTTAATTTAATTTAATTTAATTTAATTTAATTTAATTTATTTAATTTAATTTAATTTAATTTATTTAATTTTATTTAATTTAATTTAATTTTATTTTATTTAACTTTTAATCTTAATTTAATTTAATTTAATTTTAATTTAATTTACTTAATTTAATTTAATTTTTAATTTAATTTAATTTAATTTTAATTGAAATTTTTGAAAGAGTTTAATGATTTAATTTTAGTTTAATGATTAAGTCTTTTAATATTTTAAATTTGAGTTATCATTTTAATTAAGAGTTGAATATTAATGAGATGATTAAATTTAGGGATTTTTAAATTAAAGAATAAATCTCTTCCTAATAATATCCCTATTTTAATAATTCCAATTTTATTATTCTTCCAAATTTAATCAATTATTTAATTAAGGTTTAATCATTTTAAATTGCTTAATGGGTTTCTACCCTTTAATTATTTAAATTTCAATCATCCAAATCAGGTTAGGATCAAATATTTTACTTGTTAATTTTTTATTAAACCTAAAGTTTTAATTAAGGGTTAAAATTTAATTACCATTTTACTCTTCAAGCCTAATAATTTCATAACTCACTAAATTGAACTCAAATGAACTTGAAATTTTTATGTGACTTCACTCATATGTCAATAAAGACATGTGAGGAGAAAATGTGATTTTTCTGTATTTAATTTATTTATATAATTATTTTTAGTAGAAATTAGAGATTTTCAAGGAAAATTTGATAACATGACCAAGGGAAAGTTTCTGTCCTTAAGAAAATTAGGGGACATTTCTAATGACCAGAGGACCACTTGGACTAATTTTGGTGATTTTTTGAATTATATTATTTTTATTATAAATATTTTAAGTTTTCGAGTGTTAATTAATTTAAAAATAAAATAAATGTTGAAAAAATGAATTTTATATTTTTCAAAAATCTCTCTGATATCAAAGAAATCAGAGAATCAAATTTTGCAATTTTCTGATTTTTATATGATTTATTATAATTATTTTAGTGAAAATGTTAGAAAATACATTTTTTTTTAATTTTAAAATTACCCTAGAGCTTTAAAATTTAATATCTCACTAAATAGACCTAGGAAAAATATGGGATTTGTTCCTAAGTGATTAAAATTCAAAATGTGACATTTTGGTGAATTTTATTATTTTTGTAATTTTTATTATTTTTTAATTATTAAAATATTAAAATAATGATAAAAAATCAACTTTTTAGAAAATTGCAATTTTAATTTTCTTGAATTCCCCTGATATCAGAGAGACTCCAAAACCAATTTGGTGAATTTTTGAAAGATATTTTGAAAGTTATGAATTTTTAAAGTTTAAAATGACTAAGTGGCTTAATCAACCCAATTAGTGGGGCTAACCAAGTCCAATTGACCTCAAATTTTTATGGTGGGTTCCTCTGATCCTAAAGGTCAGTGGAGAATTGATTTCAAGTCAATTTGATGTATGGTTAGCTCTAATTAATTAGAGACCTATTTTGGGTGTTTAAGCCAATTAGGGTTGTCTACAATGAACTAACTCAAAACCTATTTTTCCTAGGGTTCTCTGGTCATAAGGAACATCACCAAATTTTCCTAGAATTTATTTCACAACATGCTATTTATTGGAATTAAAATACTCAAAACAGTGACATGAATTTGAAAAATCAATAACTCTTCATAGGGATGGCCTCGACTTTGGAAAATTCGGGGAATGTTCCCAAATTCAGAGGCTTCAAAAGCCCTATGGTCTCATGCCATGGTGAATTGTATGAATGCATGGAGAATTAAATGTATGCAGAGAGTAAATAAATTACTAAAAATAAAATACTTGATGAAATTAAATGATTTCTTTTCCACATTATTCTCCTCTCGTTCACCGAGCAAGAGGGTATTTTTCTTTTATTTTTCTGATTTTTCTACACAAAGTTATGAATTTTCCAAGTTTAGGGAATTAAATAAATAGAAAAATACCCTATTTTTCTATTTATCCACGCGGCGCCAGCGCATCCTCGGCATCTCCGAAATCACACGCGTCGCGCTCCCATTCGACGCCGCCATCTGAGTCAGCAGCCCGGGCCCCGCGGTTCTCGTACCGTCTCCTGGTCCGACGCCATCTGAGCCGTCCGTCCGCGTGTGTATTAAATGGACGGCATCCGTTCATCGTCCCCGAGCGTCCTCACCCGAGAGCCGTCCACACTAAATCCCTAAGATCTCACTCGATACTCAACGGATTTTTACGTTCTTATGCTCTATGGATTCGTCTTGAAGAGACGAACACATCTATACGGTTATCATGCATTGAAATTAAGGCATTTGAAATGGAGAATCTCCGAAGCTCGGGATGAAGAATTAGTTCATACCTTTGCTCGGAGAAGTGTGGCTTCGATCCGAGAGTTGTTGCACCTTCGATTGGATCCCAGCAAGCTCCGGATGAAGTCTCCCGGTCTCAGTGAATTGTCTAGATGTGATTTCGACCAAGCCCGATCACAAAGCTTGGAGGCTAGAGCAACTGGGTGGCCTGGAGATGGGGCTTTTGCTGGTGGACACCTTCCCTTGGTCTGGTGAAGGTGTAGAACCAATCAATTTGAGGATTGATCCACTGAGGAGAAGTGTCCTGGTTTTGGGTGGAATTTCAACTCTGAAATTGAGCTCACAGAGAAGAAATGGCAGGGGGATCTCACTGGGGATCAAGTGCTCTGTGTATGGGGAGGAGTCTGGAACAATTTTGGCAGAGTTTCAGTAAGGTCTGGTTTCAGCTCTTCTCTTGGCCGTGAGGGTGAGGGGCTTAAATAGGAGAGGCTGGAGGGCCTCCCAGGGGGAGTTGAGGGCTGGGATCAGCTGCTCTTGGCATGTGAAGAACAGCCATGGTGGCCATTGGGCATGAGGCAGCTCAGCAAGATGGAATTCCAAAGTTTGGCTCCTCCCAAGGTCTCGGCCATGGTGTTTTCCGGCGACCCAGGCGGCTGGCCGGCAGGCATGGGTCACCCTCAGGTCCAGGTGGGTCAGGGTTAGAGGTTTGTGCAATCAATTGGCCATTGCCATGTGTAAAGTGGCTGAATTAAAATGGAATGGGGGAGGGGTCATTTTGGCTTCAATTTGGTCAACCCATTGGTTTGGGTTGGGTTCACCCTCCAAGGCCAATTTGGGCTGAAGGGAAAGTCACTTGGATCAGCTTGATTAGTGGGGTCAAGTCACAATCCAAGTACAATTAAGCTTAAGCAAGAGTTAGGAGAGACATGGGAGTGGTTAATCACTCCTAAGAGAATCATTAAAGGGTCCCCTCTTCTTGCCATTTTGGGCATGGTGACAAGTCAAACCCCCCCATGGCTTCATGTGGCTTGTCTATGGCTTGCATTTGGCTTGAAAAAAAGTTGACTTGTTTCATGAAAAAGGGTTTTAGAAATATTTGTCATTTAGGGGGTAATTTGGCATGAGGCTTAATTTGGAATTATTTGATGATGTGATTAGAACTTAGGGAATGGCTTTGATTAAATGGATGGCAAATGGAAATGTCATGTGGGCTTTAAGGCCAATTTTGGGCTTTTGTATTTGGTGGAAATGGGCTTTTAGGAAGGTTTAGGGAAGTGGGCTTTTAGGTTTGAAAATGAATTTATGGATAGAAATTTTGTAAAGAGGTTGGGCCAAATAATTGTTGAGTTTGGTTTAGGGATGTGTCATGAGTGGTTTGGGGTCAATTTGGTGTGATTTGGACTTGAATTGGTTTGAATTTGGGTTTAATTAGTAAGTGGGCCTATGTAGGTCAAATTGGGCTAACTTGGGCCAATGTTGGGCTAGAGTTGAAATTGATGTAAAATTAATGTTGGGAAATGTTTATGGGAGTGTTTCAAAGAGGTTTTGGCTTTGATGGGTTTTGATTTTGGGATTTGGGCTCATTTGGGCTAGGTTTGGGTTTAGGTCAAAAATGGGCCTTTTAATTTTGGGTTGAATTTGAGTGGGGTTTGGGTCTAAATTTTGGGCAAATAATGTTAGTGTTTTGTTTATGGGGATGTTCAGGAGGGTTTAGAAAAGATTTGGGGTTAATTGGAGTTGAATTGGGTGAGTTTGGGTTAAGTTTGGGTCATGGGTCCAAATTGGGCTTTAGGGCCAAAAGTGAAATTGGATCCAAATGTCAATCAAATTAAGCTTGGATTTGGTCTAGATTGGTGTTGGGAATGTTGAATTGAAGTTTAGAATTGAATTGGACCAGAATTTAGGTCAATTGGGTAGGTTAGGTTTGACATTGGGTTCACTTTGGGTTAAAATGGGTCAAATTGGGGATTTTGATAAAAGTGGGGTAAATTGACAAAATTGGCCCATGGTGTAGTTGAACAAAATGAAATTGGGAATATTTAGGATTTTTTTGGAATTTTCTGGGAATTTTCTGAATTTTTGGATTTTTGGGTAAGAGGGGTATTTTGGGTATTTGAAGGGTATTGGGAGGTATTTTTGGAATTTTTGGTATTTTTGGATATGGATGATCAGTTTGAGTGATGTGGAAATGTTTGGGAATGATTTTGGAGAATTTTGGGTGATTTGGAAATTTTTGAGAAATTTGGGTAGTTTCAAGGGTTTTGGGTAGGCTAAGCGGGTGTAGGGTCCTGGGGGTCAAAAATTAAAAATTTGGGAAATTGAAGATTGGGTGGATGTAAGTGGAAAGAAGTCATTTTGGTTGAGCCATGAAGCCATATCAAGCCCACATGAGCCATGAAGGGACTCATTTGAGGCATTCACCATGTTGTTCCTAACCCTCTTAGCCAAGGGCTTAGGGGTTAAGGACCATCCATGTGAATCACCTACATGAGTCAGGAGGTCAAGTCGGGTATGGGTGTGTTTTTAGGAGGTGTGTGAAAGTGTAGTGTGTAGGTGTAGTGTGTAGGTGTAGTGTGTGTGCAAGTCAACCCTTCACCAGACCAGGCCACCCAGGGCAGTCCTAAGGCCAAAGAGTCCTATAGGAACTCATCCTTTAAACTTCCATATTTGATTTCAACCCTCTAGGTGATTAGGGGTCTACGATCAAGTTTGTGGAGTTTGCGGGGAGTTTAGAAGTGGTTTGAATTTCTAAAAGGTGGGTCCCAATTCTAATCCTCTAAGATAGTCAAAGGAAAAGCCTAAGGCTAGATCCTAAGTACTAAAGAGAAGAAGAGAAGACCTCATCAAAAATGAGGTCAACAACTTTTTTGGCCTAAAATTGTTCTTTTTAAAGTAGTTGAAGAGTCACCAAGGGTTTTCCAAGCATCCCTTTGAAAAGCTTTCACATTCAATGTATTTTGTGAAAGAACAGTCGATCCCGCCGTCGGAGACCTCGAGCTCCACCGTCGGCGACCTTCTGGAAACACTGCCTTGAACCGGCCCCACTGTCGGCTACCTCGACATCCGCCGTCGGCAGCCTCCCTTGAAATATATTTTGAACTCTCAAAAAAATTACGACGTCGGCGCCATCGGCCTCACCGTCAGCGCCCTAGACTAAATTTGCATAATTTTGGTTCTTTTTACTCCAAATTTGTTCCTTTTTGCATATTTTCACTCCATTATTCTTAAATCTTAATACCTACAGAAACACACCAAAAATACCATTCTTTAAGGTGCACTATCATCAAAATCAATACAAAATAGGCATGAAAATCTTAACATTTTTTCCTTGGGTCATTAACCAAATGTACGAAATATTTGGACATAAAAAATTCATACCATAGGCACAATGAAAATGAGCTCGATTGGACTTATTGGTCAGCCTCATGTGGTCCTAGGGAAGTTTTTTCCCACTTCAATTTGGACTTGTGTCGAGTCTATATGAGATATTTGAACAAGATGGCCTAATCCATGAATTTGGATCGGTTTTGTCAAATTGGCTCAATAGGTTGGCTAATTGGATCAAATCTTGGTTGAGGCTTGTAGTTTAGGGTCTAAGCAAAATTTTTGGTCTTGGGAGCAAGAGGGTTTTGGCAGCCTATAAGTCTCTAGGAATATTTTTTTCTTCTCCCTTATGGTTTCGAGTAGAGGGCTATTTATAGCCATAGATGACCATGGTTAGACCATGGTTAGCTTGGGATTAACCATGGGGTGGTTATGGCTGTAGAGGATGGTCTTCTAACAACCTTCCTTATGTAATCCAATCACCACCTCCTCATATTCCATGAAAAAGGTGACACTTAAGCAAATTCATGTGTCATGGCAATTATTGATTCCAAATTGTGATGATGACCATTGATTGCTTTGTTTCCTTTCTATTGGTTAAGGAGGAGGTTAATAGTGACTCAAAGGAGGAAAGGTCTTCATTAATCAACACTTCATTTAACATTTCATGGGGAGATGACACATTAGTTCCCCCCTTAACATTTTTCGTATGAAATGTCATGATGAGCTTAATTATGGTATGAAAATGAGTTGAAGCTTTGTCTTTTTATCATTGGGTGACTAGGGAGGTGGCTAAATTCATCCTCACCATGGCCGACAACCTCATTTTGCAAAGGAGGATGAGTCATACTATAAAACACCATGGTTTTGCCACTTCATTTTTATGTCATTATGGCTCTTAACCATGTTTAAATATGAGTCATCAACGGGTTATTTTATTTTTAATGGGTTATATGGGTTGTGTCTAACCCATATGAGGTCACCAATGGAATTTTGAAAACCAATTATTATGTCATAATTGGTTTTATGGATTAAACGTCTTTTTTATGGCTTTTTGAATTAATTACCTTTTTCATTAATTATGTCATTAATTAAAAATGTTGGAAATTATTTTTTTAATCAAATTATTAATTCAAAAAATTTTAGATTTAATTATTTGATTAATTTTATGTCATTTTGATTCAACATTGGATTTTTAACATATTTCATGACTTTTTAATTTATTTTTATTTTAATTAATTATGTCATTAATTAAAATATAAAAATTAAATTATTGGTCAATTAATTAATCAAAAGCAATTTTGAATTTAATTATTTGATTAATTCCATTATTTTTAATTAAATTGTACATTTTATTATTTTTATGGCTTTTAATTTAATTTTTTATTTTAATTAATTGTGTCATTAATTAAAATTTAAAATTAAATTATTAATCAAATAATTAATCAAAATAATTTTGAAATTAATTATTTGATTAATTTTGTCATTTTTTTCATTTTTTATCAATTTATATCATTTTTGTTCAAAATTGTGTGTTTTGACCAAAATTGATAAGTGTTGACCATAGTTGACCAATGTTGACCTAGGTTGATCCAATTTAACCTAAATTGGTCAATTTTAGTTTCAAGATGACTAATGTAACTTTTTCAACCTTGTCATGGTTGATTTGATCACAGTATTTGTGATTTTGTCATTTTGGGGTCTAAATAGGTCATTGGGTCACTAACAGGTCATTTGGTCAAAAATTGACCTGTTTGACCAAAATTGACTTTTTGGGTCAAGGGTTGATCTGTTGGGTCAGTACGGTTGGTCATTTGGTTAAAATTAACCATTTTGACCAAAGTTGACTTTTTAGGTCAAGGGATGACCTGTTGGGTCAGTAGGGTTGGTCATTAGGTCAGGATTGACCATTTTGACCAAAGTTGATTTTTTGGGTCAAGGGTTGACCTTTTGGGTCAGTAAGGTTTGTCATTCGGTCAGGATTAATCATTTTGACCAAAGTTAACTTTTTGGTTCAAGGGTTGACCTGTTGGGTCAGTAGGGTTGGCCATTGGGTTAGAATTAACCATTTTGACCAAAGTTGACTTTTTGGGTCAAGGGTTGACCTGTTGGGTCTGTTGGGTTGGTCATTGGGTCAGGAGTGGCCATTTTGACCAAAGTTGACCTGTTGGTCAGTAGGGTTGGTTATTGGGTCAGGATTGACCATTTTGATCAAAGTTGACTTTTTGGGTCAAGGGTTGACCTGTTGGGTCAGTAGGATTGGTTGAGACCTTTCATAAAAATGAGGTCAACATTATTATTAGTAGTAAGGACGAATTCTAGGCTCTCACTTCTAGATTCCCCTAAGGGTGCCTATGGTCGGGCCTATCAGTGACTCATCACCTCTTCTTAAACCAAATTGATAGAATGTATCCCATCACTCTGAAAATATAATTAATTTTACGCCTTTTAAAGATTATCTCTCTATCTATTTGCACCTCCCTGTTCAAGCATTTACAATCTACCTTTCCAAGAGAAATGTGATACATACATGTTAAGAACTCTTAGCCTATGGTCAGATCTTAAGAATTCTCCACAGATTTTAATGACATAAGAGGTCAATTTGTAGGGTAAATGAAGATCATGTAAAGTATCATCACAAATTATGGAAGAAAAAAAAATAAAGTTCTCAAAACCAAATTAAATCCTTAACAAAATCATTTCATATTCATAGGGAGAAAGAGAAGAAGACTACTCAGAAGGCATAGGATTCACAACACAAATCATATTTATATAATTCAAATTCAAAGTACAAAACTTAAAAAGCAAGTTATAAGTACTTATCTGGAATGATATCCAAGCAATACTTTGAAGTTTCTCTGACTCCGTCTGACTTTTTCAAGACTCCAACTCCAGAAATCACACTAAAACACTCTAATCTCTCACTAAAGTAAAGTGAATAACACTCCAGACTCTTTAACTAAATGACAATACACACCTCTTTCACTCTTATAACACCTACACACACCCAACAACCATACCTTTGCTGTAGAATCATCCTATATTTATAGAGCTTTAAAAATGACCAGGGGTTGCTCCAGGCATATGTTCAATATTCGTCCACATTCAATGAATATTCTATAAATTAACTGTGGCACCTAAGCACCAGTTTCTTGCACGAATGGATGTGTCCCTTCAGATTTTGAGTCACCCCTCTTCATTGAAAAACCGATTCACTTTGTTTTAATTCATTATATATTGTTTATAACAAATGAGAATTTGTTCAGAGACTTCTAGATTGCTTCTGAAACGTCAATAACCATCACAAAACCGTCTAAGGATTCTCTTGATTCTATTGTTGAGTCTGGCGCCGGGGAGCCAGATTTGGCGCCTAGGGGCCAGAATCAGCCCTTTTTCTTTTTTTTTTTCACTTGACGCATTTTTGCTCGTTTTACTCCTTTTTTTTTACTCTTTTTCTTCACAAACTCATTATCTTGTACCTGCAACCAAATGAGTAAGAAATACCTTTCATTAAAGTGTAACATTCTTAAAATATTAATTAAAAATGATATAAAATTTTAGGTAATTTTAAGGTGGAACAGTTCTCACTTCAGAGCTCCCACTTCCCTTCACTCGAAGGCTAGCCCTAGCATTAGTTACCAAACTTTTGGACCAAATTTTGGATTCCAACCTGTCACTCTAAAATCTCCAATTTGACGCCCATCAAACCACATCTTCTTATTTAGTTACACTCAATTCCCATGAACTACGCAACTCATTAATGGACATTGAATGGATTGTCCACTATTGTTATAGAACACTTAGTACTTTTGGATTGAATGTTCCACAACAAGTTTTAATAATTCAATTGGCCAAATCAAAAATTAAATGAAGTTCAAAGTGAAAAACAAACATAATTTCTTAACATTTTTATGGCATATGAAATCTACATCAACACTTCACCACATCACATTGCAAGAAGTAAGAAAAAGAAATCTACTCAAAATTCATTAGGAAGATACAACAAAACATGGATTTTATATATAAAAGCAAAGTCATACAAACCGCAAAAGTAAATACAACTTATCTCAATTTCTTTCCCAAGCAAATCCCTTGAAGTTCCTTTGAATCCATTTCTCTCTTCTATACAGCACTCAATTCACTCTTTATAATAGTAAGGAAGAAGCAAAATCTCACTTTCCTCCTTCTCTTACCCTCTTTAGAGAAGAATCCCTCAGAAAACAACACATACCACACACTCTCTACAAACACTAACACACTCTCTTCACTCCTTTTCACTTCTCTCCCTCTCCTCTCTCTTCAACGCACTCTTTTTGGGTGTCCATAACTGTCTATAAGAGTCTAGAAACAAATTCCCCAAGAGTTTCCTCAACAACCCTTCAAAAAGCGTCCAAATACATTGATTTTGAATTCCACCGACATTGGGCACCGGCAGTACTACATAGGGTGCCAGCGGCGTTGAGCTGCTATTAATTTCTAATTTCTCTATAATTGGGCACCAGCGGTGCCAGAAGGCTATTTTCTCCATTTTGCCTCTTTTTGCTCCAAATTTGTTCCTTTTTTCTTTCTTTTGTTCCAATCACCTAAAATCTTCATACCTACAACAAAACATGCCTTTAAAGTGAAGTATCACCAAAAATGAGTACAAATTATATAGCAAAAACCTAACATATTTTTGGTGCATCAAAATCCCCCAAATTTAACTATTACTTTTCCTCAAGTAATTCTTTTACTACATAAAAATATAACAAAAAATGTGAACTTTTCACTTATAGAATACTATGATTTTTTATTCAAATGAATATAATAGTAAGACTCTTAGAAAGAAGTTCAGTAACTCACATTAAAACTACAGGTATAAGAACATTTAGTAGTCAAGTCTAAGAGTTCTAGTGTTCCATTCATTTAAAGATGAACCATAATTTGTCACATTAAGGGTTACTTGAAAGAATATATGAAAAAGAAGTTCAGGCAAACTCTATTAGAAAGTTGGCTAATACTTTAACTTTAAACTTTAGAAATGTAACAAATTTCTTCCTTTAGGTAGATTCAAGTGAAGCCAATTTTTTATTAAGAATCTCGTCAAGCTTCTCCTCACATATGTTTTCTTTCTTTTTCTTTCCTCTTTTTATTTTTATTTTTGTTTATTTTCTTTTCTTTCTTGTGAGGATTACTATATCTGGATAACCTTTAATAGTTTTGAACTTCACTCGCTTCTTTCTAAAGTTGAAACTTGAAACACCTCCGTACTTTATAAATCTACATCAGCTTTATAATCCATAATAAAGTCATAGTCCTTTCTTCACACGTAGTTCTTTAAGTCTCTTAACATTTCAAAAATTCAGTTTTCTTTACTTAAATAGTTAACTATAGTCCAATTCTCTCATACTAAACATATTAACCTTATAAAATTAACCTTTATTACTAAAAAAATTCATTCAAATCTACCATAATATTTAAATGAAATAAAAAAATAGTCATCTAAAGTTAGGTTCCACTGCTAAAAGTCGTGTTAATAATTTTTGAAATTATATTAATTGAGAAAAATAAGAATTAATATTTTACCCTCCCCAAACTTAAGTTATTTATATAAATTTGCGAAGGTAGAGAGTAAAAGAAAATTAACTTTTTTGTGATGGGATTTTGAAATCTTTTGAAGCTATGCTGGTATTAATAAAAAATTAAGCTAGCAAGCATGAAATAATTAGAAACAGTGATATATATAATATTTAAAATTTACAAGGATTCATAACATCACAATCTCAATCCAAATCACTACACATTAAACAATAAACATCCAACATAACATCATAATCTCAATTCAAATCACTAAACAAACTAACACAGACTTCATTACATTTTCATTTTCTTTCATTTTTTAACACAAATTTATCAGCAAACTATACTAATCATAGAAAAACAAACAACTGACATAACAAAATACTATAACACACAAATAAAAACAGAAATCACAAAACTATCAATCATCATCACCAGCTTCCTCAGCTTCTTCTACATGATCCAGTCGATGAGGAACATAACTGGTGCAGGTGGGAAATATCACTCCAGTGTCTCCCCTCATAAATTTGACCTGAGAATCATGGTAAGCAATATCATACTCAACTCTCCTCCTCATGCAATCATCATTAACATTACTTTTAGCCTGAAAATCATCTATCCTGCTAAGGAGTCTATCTATACTGGCACTCTAAATCCTCAAGAACTCCATAACATCAGATAATGTTGGTGGCTCAGAAGTATGTGGAATATCCTGGCTGGTAGTAGGAATATCAGTACTCCTACTTTCTCCTCTCCCTACCACATGAGACTCATAAGTTCGAATAATGGTCTTGGTAATAGGCCTCAGTGGATGGACTAACTCCTCAGAACTATCAAACTCAACTCAAGACTGTGCACATAATGCATGAATTAGGGCAGAATGTCCTAATCCACCAGTGGATTCTCCTCTAGCAATAGTCTGGATATTCTTGAAGATGATCGATCCAATATTAACCTGTTTCATAGTTTGAATACAATAATTGAGAATTTCTCTATCTCTAGTGACTTCACTGTGATGATAAGAAAGTAGTAATCCTGCAGATATGAAATAGTGCCATGCTTTAGAAACTACATTTAACTTGTAAGCAGGGAAATTAATCATATGTTTTTGCTTTACTTTCCATTCCCCTCTTCCATCAGTAGGAAATGCAATCACTTCTTTCATATTAGCTTCCCTAATATCAAAGTTTTCATATTCTCAAAATCCAATCCCCCTTAACTAATAAAAAGCATTAATATGCTGAGGGGTGAATTCTACCATTTTTGCACGAACAAGCACATATTTTGTTTCGGTCCAAGGCAGATATGCATAAAATTCTCTAACAATACCCATAATAGCATTAGCAGTAAAATAACAAAAGGTTTCCCAATTTCGGTTATATAAGAATGAATTGAAATGATATTGTGCTTTCACATTAACAAATCTTTATTCATCAAAATCCAACTTTCTCTTGCCTTTACTTGTCTTAGGAGCTATGTGAAATTATCTAAAAATTTGCAAGAAAATCCAATAAATTTCAAAATTGCAATGTATGAGACTCCTAAAGCAAATCTAAGTAAGAGCTTAAATAACTATAGAAAATCTAAAAAAATCATCAAAAATTCCAAATATCGGATCTAAACAATGTGAGAAATTTCCATGGTGAAAATAAAAAAAAAAATTAGATTAGGGTGAAGCTCTTACCAAGAGAAGACAAGATCCACACTTTTTAAGACTTGAAATTGCTTTAAATCCACAATCTAGCAAGCCCTAGATCTCAAAAATGCATTGGCTGGAGGTAGAAGACAATGGAAATGGCACAAATGGTGGGTCCAGGGCAAAAATCATGAAATAAAAAAGGTTTCAGTCCTTTTATGTATTTGGGCGCCGGCGGCGTTGGATAGGGTGCCAGCAGTGCTTTATTTAATTTAATTCCCAAACTCTCTGTATTTAGGCGCCGGTGGCGTCCATTCTGGCACCGGCGGCTCCAGTTCAATTTCTGAGTCCGTAAAATTTGTTCTGCAATTTTGATCGTTTCAACGTTACTCCATCACATAATTACCCTCTTTAAGCATCTATTTCATTAATTAAGCAACTAACTAAAAACAAATCTACATAAAAAACACAAAACATCACTTTAATAAATAAAATCCACATTACAAACATACTCACTTATGCATTCACTACATAAGTTCATCAAGCCATAGAACTTCAGCATCATAAATACACTATGATACTCTAACACTGAAAACTAAACACAAATACAGAATCTAAACATAATACATCCAAACACATACTACATAGTCAATCTATCCAACACTAAGCACACCAAAGCATAATAAAAATGCCAGATACTAAATATAAAGCAGAGTCACTACAATTCATCAATCTCAGTATTATCTTCTCCTCTGATGTCTCCCATAGATTGACGATGCAGAAACATAATGTAGAAGGGACGATACACGAATTCATCAATCAAATCCTCAGCAATCATAACATTCCTTTTCATCACATTTACCAAACTATCCTCAATTCACCCATTGTGATCAGATTATTCTTTCATTCTCCAATCCAACTGATCAATTAAATCAGAGATATTATTAATAGCATTGATAAGATTCTGTACCTCTTTCTCCAACTTCTTGATCTTCTTTAAAATCACTTGGGAACTTCAGGAAAGTAAGGCTGGATATGTCATGAACTCTGAGATGGTTGATCTGCAATGAGGCTCATATCATTCTCATCTCCTATTGCCTGACAGTCTTAAAGATTAGTTGGGGCTATAGGCCTCCAAGGAAGAAGCAATTGTTTCCAACTTTCATATGGAACCTGTGACTGGCTGCAAAGAAGAAATATGGTGGAAGGATGTCCAAGCCCATATTTAGATCCATGAACAATCAAGCCCATTACAAATTTCACAATTATAGAACCAATATTGATCGGCCTTCCAGTTTGAATACAGTAACTTAAAATAACATATTCCTTTGTTACTTTACTAATTTTCATAGTAGGAAGTAAATTTGCAGAAATAAAGTAATGCCATTGCTTCGAAATTGGATTAAAAAATGCAATAGAAATACGTACAAATTCGTTGTCTCTTATCTCCGAATCATCACTTTCATCCATCAAATAGCGATAAATTTCATTCTTGTTGTCCCTCGTCACTTCAAAATTCATATAATGGTAGATAGGCACGTTCTCAATAATAAACAAATCATTAATCTTTGAAGGAGTGAATGGTACAAACCTGCCTCTCACATAGATGAATCCTTGGTTGATCCCATGAATATTTGCATAAAACTCTTTCACAGCAGGAACGACTATAGTGGCAGTACTGTAGGTAGTACTGTAGGATAACACTTCCCAACACCTCTGCACAATAATCTCTTCTACTCGAGTACTTGGAGTTTCCATATCTTGATTTACATAGCCTCTTTCTTTGATAATCGTCCTCGTTATCATCACTTTCTTGAATAATCGTTGCGCCTCAAAAATGATGAATTTTTGTCGATTAAAACTCTAAATCTCATTGTTTCTATGGAGTTGGAATCCATTGGATGTGAATTTAGAATGAATCCTTTCATTTTTTTTGGAGTTTATGGGCTTAAAAAAGCGTTTTAGCAAGTTACTAAGATGAAATCTCGCCTAAAACTGCCAAAAATCATATTTTATAACTCTAGGAACCGTCACCAGAACTTTGGCGCCGGCGGCGCCCAAATCCAAAAATAAGGTGCACTCTCTGGAATAGGGCACCGGCAACACCCATTTTGGCGCTGGCGGCGCCAGTGTTAAAAAATGCACCGAACATCATTTTCGTCCAAAATATTATAATTATTTTATACAATCCAATAATTTCCAATCTTTAATGATATTTATAAATCAGTAGGACTCAAATATTACAAACTACAAGCACAACTACTAAAAACAAGAAAACAAACATAATAAAGATAAATATGGGTTGTCTCTCACAAAGCGCTTGGTTTAACGTCGTCAGCCCGACAAACATTCAGTTATTCAGGATGACTTAACATTAAAACCTCTTTAAAATCTGGTCAATACCCTTCAAAATATGGTTTTAATCTATGCCCATTAACTTTAAATATTTTTTCATTTTAACGATCCTTAATATCAACAACTCTAAAATAGAAACTCTTATAACAATAAGAGGTATCCACCAAGACTTCAGTTTTCCAGGAAATAATTTCAATCTTGTGTTATATAACAAAAATTTCTGTCTAAGTTCAAATTTCATTCTTAATACCTTTTGATCATGCCATTATTTCATTTTCTCCTTATAAATTCTATCATTATGATAAGATTCATTTCTGTTTTCTTTCAGTTCATTCAATTGCACAAATCTTTTCTCACCTGCATTCTTTAAGTTAAAATTCAACTCTTTTATCACCCAATATGCTTTATGCTCAAATTCTATAGGTAAGTGGCAATTCTTTCCAAATACTAGTCTATTAGGAGACAATTCGATAAGGGTCTTATAAGCATTTTTATATGCCAATAATGTAGTACCCAATCTCATAGATCAGTAAGATTTGTGAAGATCCACAGTATTCTCGAAAATTATTTTAATTTCAAGATTATACACTTTTGTTAAACCACTAGATTGGGGATGATAGGCAGTAGAGATTTTATGAATAATATTATTTTTCGTACTAATCTCTAAATTTGATTATTCCTAAAATGAGATCCACCATTAGTTATGATCGCTCTCGGCATTCCATATCTTGTAAAAATATTTTTCATTAAAAATTTGGACTCCTGATCCCCAAATATTTATGCTTACGATTTAGATAGGAAATTTATGATTTATAATATGGGATACTACGTTAGTATACGTATCGTTTATCAAGTAATATAGGACATTCTGATTAAGCCCTGAGATATCGAACCAATAGGGAAATGCGTAAAACTTTAAAGAAATAAGAAAAATAACTTTTTACTTTTTGAATTGATTTTTGTAAGTATGTTTTATGGTTTTAATTTCAAAAAGTTGTTTTTGATATTTTTAATAAAAAGTTTAGCAGGAAATAAAATTATCAATACTCTAAACACGATATAAAAGTTATAAGAATCAAATATCTATTTCTTTCTTCAATGAATCAGTAATAATTATGGAATTTTATGTTGTGGAAGTATTTAAATTTATTGTGCCAAATAGGATCAATTATATTCTTTACCCTTACTTGGTTCTATAAAGAAAATTGGTTAATTTGTAATTTTGAAATTTTATAGATTGGTTAGGTAAGGAAGATACAAGCTCTCACTCTAGAGTTCCCTCTATTCCCTCCATCTGGGGGCTAACATCTCATAACAAAATTTAAAATAACAAACCAAACTAGGGGGCTTTAGCCTGTCACTTTAAATTCCTCTAATTTTACTCCCCAATAAAGCATATCTTCCTATATATTTGCATTCAATCATATGGACTACTATTCTCACCCATATAATTGCATGTGATTCTGTCCAATTGTTGTTTGAGACAATACCGCATTGGATCTTACATAATCTCACAACAAATTTTAACATCTTAATTGGCCAAAATAAGAAGTAAATTAAGTTCAAGGAATTGAATCATCACAATTTATTCCAACATTAAACACTTATACTTTTGATCCACATTAAAAATACTTATTTTTATGCCTTATTTATGATTCAATTATTAAGGATATTATGCTTTAATGAAAGGTATTTTTATTTTTTTTTATAGGTGATAAAAAATAGTTCAAGAAGGAAAAAGCAGCAAAAAGAGAAAAAATAGAGCTAAAAAGGAAAGTTGCCGAAATTTTAGGTCTGGCGCCTAGGCGCCAGAATCCAGCGGCTAAGATCCAGTTTGATACTGAAGTAGTGAAGAATTTTTGACAACTTTGGGCAGTTATTTTGACGGTGTTAAGCGGTTATCAGACCTTCTAGAAGACTGGAAGTTACTCCTAGTACATAGGGCGTGTGATACAATGCAACTCGACACAGAAAAATTGTTTTAATCATGAAGAGGTGCAATCCAAAGTGAAGGTGTGCGAAGACTTAGTCACGGAGTCCGGCGCCTCGGTGCCAGATTCTGGCGCCTAGGCGCCACAATTACTTTCTAGAATATTCATTAAATTTGGATGAATTTTGAAGAGGAGCCTTAAGCAACCCTGGCCATTTTCGAAGCTCTAGGAGACCTTTCTACAGAAAAATGTGCCCCCTAGATCTCTAGCATCCAGAGATAGATTTAGAGAGCCACCATATTTTCTTCTTAAGTATTTAGTGAGTTTATTTTAGTTATTTTGAGTGTTACTACTCAATTCTTTGAGTAGTAAGTGAGAGTTTGCAAGTGTTGTTGTTGTTGAAGTCTTGTACCTTGCATTGGAGTCAGTAGGAGTCAGAAGATCACTTGAAGGAACATTCCAGATAAGTATTTATAACTTGGTTCAAAGTTTTAAAAATATGTTTTGATATGTGAATTCAATGTGTTCTGAGTAGTTAGTTTTCTTTCTCCTTTCAACTATGAAGAGATAATAAGATAATTTAATTTCGTTAGAGAACTTAACTTAAAATTTTTAATTATTAGGATGATATTAATACCTGATGTTAATTTACTTTTTAAACTGGCCATTTAAATTGTTAAAACATGTTGAAGAATTCTGAGACCTATCCGAAGATGAGTTCTTAACGAATATATATCACCTGAGTCCTTGGGTAATCGAAGGCCTTGAGCGGGTTATTTAAGGTGAAGTGCAAATAAATAGGGAGATATTGTTTATTGGGCGTAGAATTGATTAGTTTTTAGAGTGACAGATTAAATTCTAATAATTTAGTTTATAGAAAGAGAACGGGTCACTACTAGGGCTGACGATAGCTACCTTTGGACATCTAGAAGTGTGAGCCTAGTTAATCCATTATACTAATAATACATTCTGAACCGATCTATAGATTAGCCAATGTTCTTTATACTATCGAGCGAAGGTAAAGAATAGGAATGCTTCTATTTGGCGCAATACCATAATTTCAAGTTCTCAACGAATGATAATTATTCTGAAAAATCTCGGATTAGTTGAAAAAGAAGAAAGTTGCTTTATTTATACTTACATTAACATTTTACTTTATTGTTACTTATTTGCATTTAGTAGAAATTTAATTAAATCTAAAAATATGAATTTTGAAAAGAAATAAAAATAATAATTACTTTTAATTTGAAAATCTAATATATTTCTTAAATTAATTTTCACTTAATCTTCCCTGTGGGATCGATAACCAGGACTCCAATAGAGCCCTGTATTACTTGAAACGATACATATACTAACGTTTGAAATTGTGACTTTTAAAAAATTTATTATAAATATTGAAATATAAATTCAAAAATTCTTGCATTCGTAAATGTCAGTTCAAGTTTTTGGCACCGTTGTCGGGGAAGATAGAAAAGAAGTGAAAGAAAGAATATTAAGAAAGAAAGAAAGAAAATTGTTAGATTTCTCAAATTAAAAGTATTTTATATACTTTTATTTCTTTTAAAAAATATTAAAAAAATTAATAATACAAAAACATTTATAAAAACAAAAATACCAAAAAGATTTTATTTTATTTTTATTTTTCAAGTCCTTTTATTTAAATTTTTTTATGCGTAGTTCTGGATCTGAAGGATTATTACCTTTTGATTTCAAATTAGAAAGAACTGTTAAAATAATTAGAAATGGAAAAAAAATTAAAAAATATCAAGAAATGACGAACTTACATAATAATAATTAAAATCTAATAGAAATTATTGAACAAAATGTTTATAATCCATTAAGGGATTATGCAAACCCTACAGCTGATGAACTTCATATTAATATTCAAATGCCTTTTGTAGATGCTAATTCTTTTGAACTTAAACATTCAATTATTCAAATGGTTCAACGTAATCAATTTGGAGGAACACCAAATGAGGATCCAAATTTACACCTTGCTAGTTTATTAGAACTTTGTGCTACCTTTAAATATAATAATGTTTCTGGTGATGCTATTTGGCTTAGACTCTTTCCTTTTCCTTAAAAGATAAAGCAAAGATGTGGCTTAACTCATTAGCAACTTGTTCTATTAAAACTTGGGCAGATATGACACAAATATTCCTTGCTAAATATTTTCCTCATTTTAAAACTGCTAAATTAAGAAATGATATTACTTCATTTATTCAATTTGATGGAGAAACAATTTATGAAGCATGGGAAATATTTGAAGAACTATTAATAAAATGTCCTCATCATGCTTTACCAGATTGGTTAATTTTTCAAAGATTTTATAACGGACTTATTGAATCACTTAGATCTATTATTGATGCTGCTATTGGTGGTTCTTTAATGGCTAGGACATTTGATGAAGCTTATACTTTATGTAAAGAAATGGCTAACAACAATTTTCAATGGCCTTCTGAAAGGGTTTATCCTAAAGGAGTGGCAAGTATTCAAGATAATGATGCATTTTCTATTTTAGCTTCACAAGTGGTTGCGATATCTAAGAAATTGGATAATTTTACTATTAATATGTCGTATGTAAGTAATGATAATTCTGCAAATACTGATGATTTTCAAACAATGGAAACTTTGCAATCTAATTCTAGTAAAACTAATAACCCTAATAACCCTTATTCGAATTATTATAATCAAAGTTAGAAAAATCACCCTAATTTTAATTAGAATAATGGACATTAACAATGGAGTAATAATCAAGGTAATCCAACCGGGAATTGGAACAATCAAGGAAATTCAAACTTTAGACCAACTTATCATCCTGGTTTTAACAATAAACAGAAAAAGATATCTTTAAAAGAATTGATCTTGCAACCAGGTAATTAGTTACATACTCAAAACACTGCTATTCGAAATATTGAGAATCAGATGGGACAAATTGCTAATTTTATTAATTACAGACCTCAAGGAACACTGCCTAGCAACGTCAAAAATAATCTTAAACAAACTAGAAAAGCCTATGAACAAGCAAAAGTTGTACAACTTAGAAGTGGAAAGGAATTAAAAGAGGAGATTCAGAATGAAATTGAAAAAGCGGGAGAAGTTGAAGAGATTGAAAATCCTAATGGAACTCTTTCTCCAAGTAAAGATCATATTGTAATTCCTATTGAAGTGGAAGTTGAAAGACCACCACACCGTTTCCTCAAAGACTAAAACAGCAGAAGCTTGACCATCAATTTTCTAAGTTCTTTGAAATTTTTAAGAAACTTACCATCAACATTCCTTTTGCTGAAGCTTTGGAACAAATGCAAAGCTATGCAAAATTTATGAAGGATATTTTAAGTAAGAAAAGAAATTTTGAAGCTTATGAAATTGTTCCATTAAGTGAAGAATGTAGTGCAATAATTAAAAAGAAATTACCTTAGAAGCTTAAAGATCCTGGAAGTTTCACTATACCTTGTGCTATTGGAGAAAGATTTTGTGGAAAATCCTTATGTAATTTAGGAGCTGACACACGTGGACTTTAATTTAATATATTTATATGCAAGAATTTGTTACCACTGTAAGAAGATTTTAAACTTCAACAACGACACCAAAAACTTGATCTTGAGGGGATTATATATATGTGATAATTTATGAACTCAATTTATAATTTTATAATGATTTTTTAAAGTCCGTGTACTCAATGCAAGTATACGTATCATATCAAGTAATACAGGGCTCTAATGGAGTCCTAGTTATTGATCCCACAGGAAGGTTTTAAGTTGAAGTAAAGTAAAAAGTTTCACAAGTTATAATAAAGCACCTAAATCTTATACTCTAATTATGATTAAAGTTCAATTCTTACTTCTACTACTACTCTTCAGAAAACAGTAACAACTAACTAAACTACAATTACTTCTATATACTTGAAAACTAAATTATCTAACAGACACACTAAACTATTTATTTGAAAGGTTTTTGATATATATGAGAAACGTATCTTTCTTCTTGCAATGAGAATATGATGTGTGGATTGATATGGATTAGTTATCTAATTTATTGTGCCAAATAGGAGCATAGATGGTTTTTTACCTTTAGAACAGTGCCCCCCTTCTCTAAATATGAAAAGAAAATTGACATATTCTAAGTTTAGTCATTAACTCTAAGGCTAGGCTGGGATGGTACTGGCTCTCACTTCGGAGCTCCAACTCACCCTTCAGTCGAAGGCTAACCTTTGATATTAATTACTAATCTTAGAACCAATTTGGGGATTTCAGCCTGTCACCCTGAAATCTCCACATTGAAGTCCTTCAAAGCATATTTCCCTATTTATTTGCACGCAATTCCCAAGAACTACGCAATTCATCCATGAAAATTGAATGGATCTTTCATTATTGTTTTAGGACATTAAATCCTTTCAAACATAATGTTCAACAACATATTTTAACATTTCAATTGGCCAAATCGAGAGTAAATTAAGTTCTAAATGAAAAACCATCACAATCTTTTCATTACATTAAAAGCACATCAAATCCACATCAAACCATCATCACATCTCTAAGCAAGAAGAAAGACAAAGAAGACTACTCATAATTCGTGAAGAAGATATAATAAAACATGGATTTTATACTTAAAAGAAAAGTCATACAAACCACAAAAGAAAATACAACTTATCTCTTTCTCTTCCCTAATGCAATCCCTTTGAAGTTCCTTTGAATCCTCTTCTCTCTTCTTTACAACACTTGATTCTCTCTTAAGAATGGAAAGGAAGAAGCAATCTCTCACTTTACTTCTTCTTCTTTGCTCCTTAGAGAAGAATTCCTCTCTACTCCTCTCTTCTACACACTACTCTACTAAACCCTAACACTTAACACACACTAAATCACTAAGAGAGAGCAATAGAATGCAAGAAAGCCCCCTTCTCTCATCCAAAATCAGTTATTTAAGAGTTAGGGATGAAATCCTAAGAGATTCCATATGCATCCCTTCAAAATTTTGCCAAAAATCTCAAATTTTGAATTCCACCGACTTTGGGTGTCGGCGGCGCCAGATTGGGCGCTAGCGGTGCTTTATCGTGCCAATTAATTCTGGAGTCTCTGGATTTGGGCTCCGGCGGTGCCAGAAGACTTTTTCACCATTTTGCTCATTTTTACTCTTTTTTTCTTTGAATTTGTTCTTTTTTGCATATTTTCATTCCAATCACCTAATATCATTGTACCTGCAACAAATCATGAAAAATACATTTCTTTAAAGTGTAATATCACCAAAAATGAGTAAAATTAGATAGCAAAAACCGTATATAATTTTGGTGCATCATGAGCAAGTATTAATCTCATGCCATTTTCTATGTTTTGAAGGTTAGATTTAGGATAGATTTCTTCCACCACTGTAACCCTTCAGTTAGCTGATCGATCTATCACTTATCCTAAAAGAGTTATAGATGATGTTCTTGTTAAAGTGGATAAATTTATCTTCCCTGTGGATTTCAGTGTACTGGATATGGAAGAAGATAAAGAAATTCCTATTATTTTAGGGTGACCTTTTCTAGCTACCGGATGTGCTATGATTGATGTGCAAAAAGGAGAATTAATAATGAGAGTTAATGATCAAGAGATAACATTTAATGTTCTAAAATAAATGAGGTATCCTGACAAAGAAAATTGTTATCAGATGGATATTTTTTATTATATAATTGAAAAGCATTATCAAGAGAAATGTAAGGTCATTTTTGAAGAAAAAAATGATGAATCCATAATATATAATGAGTCATTAACTGAATAAATTGAAGAAGCAAATGAAGAAAATTTATTTGAAGAAATTCATTATATTCATGATAATTGGGAAATTTTAGATACATCTAAAAATGATATACTCTTACCCTTAGTTGAAAAAGCCCGTGAACTAGAATTAAAAATGTTACCTGCACATTTAAAGTATGCATTTCTTGGAAATTCATTAACTTTACATGTGATTATATCTTCAGATCTAAGCAAAGATCAAGAAGAAAAATTAATGAGTTTTGAAGAATTATAAGAAAGCTTTTGGTTGGACTATTGCAGATATAAGAGGAATAAGCCCTTCAATCTGTATGTATAGGATTTTAATGGAAGAAAATTGTAAACCTATTATTGAACCTCAAAGAAGATTGAACCCAATTATGAAAGAGGTTGTTAAAAAAGAGATTTTGAAATGGTTAGATGTTGGAATTATTTATCCTATTTTGGATAGTCAATGGGTAATTCCTACTCCTTGTGTTCCGAAGAAAGGAGGAGTAACTATCATTGTTAATGATAAAAATGAATTAATTCCTACAAGACAAGTTACTAGTTGGCGAATTTGCATTGATTATCAAAAATTAAACAATGCCACTAGAAATGATCATTTTCTTTTACCTTTCTTGGATCAAATGTTGGATAAATTAGTTGGGCACTCATATTTCTGTTTTTTGGATGGATATTCTGGTTATCATCAATTACTCGTTGCTCTTGAGGACCAAGAGAAAATAACATTTACAATCCCTTATGGAACATTTGCTTTTAGAAGAATGCCTTTCGACTTATGTAATGCTCCTGCAACTTTTCAAAGATGTATGATGTCAATATTTTGTGATTTAATTGATAAAGGAATTGATGTATTTATGGATGATTTTTCAGTTTTTGGAACTTCTTTTGAATCTTGCTTGGAAAATATAACAAAAGTTCTAAAAAGATGTGAAGAAACAAATTTGGTTCTAAACAGGGAAAAATGTCAGTTTATGGTCACAGAAGGAGTTGTACTTGGACATAAAATTTCACAAAAAGAGATGGAAGTTGATCAGGCAAAAGTGAAAATTATTGCTGAAATTCAACCACCTATTACCGTTACTGATGTGAGAATTTTTCTGGGTCATGCTAGATTTTATAGGAGATATATAAAGGATTTTTCTAAAATTGCTAAACCTATTTGTGATTTATTAGAAAAAGAAACTAAGTTTGAATTTAATAAAGATTGTCTGAATGCGTTCAATATTTTAAAAGAGAAATTAATCACTACACCTGTCATTGTTTCACCTGATTGGAGTAAACCTTTTGAATTAATGTGTGATGCAAGTGATTATGCAATTGGAGCTGTATTGGGACAAAAATATGAGAAAATTTTCAAAGTTATATATTATGCTAGCAAAACTCTTAATGAAACTCAAATAAATTACACTACTATTGAAAAAGAGCTCTTAGCAATAGTATATGCCTTTGATAAATTTAGACCTTATCTTCTTAGAACCAAATGTATCATGCATACTCATCATTCCGCTATTAAGTATTTAATGTTTAAAAAAGATGCTAAACCTAGATTGATAAGATGGGTTTTACTTTTACAAGAATTTGATTTTCAAATAGTGGACAGAAAAGGAGTTGACAACTAAATTGCTGATTATTTATCAAGAATTAAATATAATATTGGAAAGATTCCTGAAGAAAACATAAATGAGAAATTCCCTGATGAACAGTTATATGTTATTCAAGTATTACAAATGCCTTGGTATACAGATATAATTAACAATTTGTTTAGCAATATTTTACCTTATGGTTTGAATAACAAATATATTAAGAAATTCAAAAATGATTCTAAATTATATATTTGGGAAGATCCTCATTTATTTAAAATTGGCAGAGATTCTATGATTCGAAGATGTGTACCTTATGAAGAAACTTTTGCAATTATTCAAAAATGTCGCGATTCTGAATTTGGAGGACACTTTGGAGTAGATAAAACTGCTTTTAAAATTTTACGTTTTGGATTTTATTAGCCTACATTATTCAAGGATGTTGGACATTATGTGAAAACTTGTGATCGATGTCAAAGAATGGAAAATATATCCAGAAAAGATGAAATGCTTCTAAGCTATATATTAGAAATTGAGATTTTTGATGTGTGGAGTTTAGACTTTATGGGACCTTTTTGTACCATCATCTAGAAAGATTTATATTTTATTAGTAGTTTATTATGTTTCAAAGTGGATTGAAGTTGTAGCCTTACCTAACTGTGATTCCAAAAGTGTTTCGAAATTTTTAAAGAAAATGATTTTTAAAAGATTCAGAATGCCGAGGGTAATTATCACAGATGGGGGAAGTCTTTTCAGAAATATAAGAATTCAATCATTATTGGAAAAATTTAGAATTAAACATAGAATTGCAACTGCTTATCACCCACAAAAAAGTGGAATGGCTGAAGTATCAAACAGAGAAATTAAAAGAATATTAGAGAAGACTGTTAATCCTAAAAGAAGCCGATCGGGTTGATAGACTTGATTCTGCATTATGGGCTTATAGAACAGCTTATAAGACACCTATCGAAATGTCACCTTATCTGTTAGTTTATGGTAAACATTTTCACTTACTTGTTGAACTGGAACATAAAGCTTACTGGGCGATAAAGGAGTTCAATTATGATGCTACAGGAGAGAAACGACTGTTACAACTGAATGAAATGGAAGAGATAAGAAATGAGTCTTATGAAAATGCAAAGATTTGTAAGGAATGAATGAAGAATTCACATGAAAAAGAAGATTTCAAGGAAAATATTTGAGCCTAGACTAGAAGTATTATTATTTAATGCTCGTTTAAAACTTTTTCCTGTAAAATTAAGATCTAAATGGATGGGATCATTTATTATTGAGAAAGTATACCCTTATGGAGTTGTGGATATTAAAGATCCCAAGACGAGAAAAATATTCAATGTTAACGGATTAAGTCTGAAGCCTTATATGAGAGAAATGAAACCAAATTATAAGGAGGCTTACGAGCTAAGTCTACCCAATTAATACAACTGATTAGGTCAGGCTGACGACGTTAAACCAAGTGCTTTGTGGGAGGCAACCATATATTATTATTATGATTGTTTGTGATTTGAATTTATCTTAATCGATGTTGTGTGTTGATCAAACCCTTTTAATTGACCTATTTTTAAGTTCGAAACTTTGTAAAATTAACGATAGGCGAAATGGAGTCGAACGTGATTCCGGCACCTAAGCGCCAGCATAACCAATGTGTATCGATAGTCCAGCGCCTAGGCACCAGATTTCAGCGCCTAAGCGTCCCAGTTACAGGTCGTGTAAAGACTGAAAATCTTCAGTTTTTCACATGAATTCTACCTATAAATTGCCCTATCTTCATCCCCAATCCCTAAGCAACCCTATTTTCGACCAGAACAATTCATTTTGGAGGAGAAAAGAGAATTTTGGAAGCAATGGAGAGAGGAAATCATGGCAATGAGGTATGAGATAAGTCTTCTAAAGAATCTCAACTTTATTTCAATGGTTTTATTGCAGTAAGTATGGAGAAATTGTTTAGTCGTTTAGAAAAGATTGAGGCGAAACATCTAAGTGTTGGAAATCGTCTCCATGAGATTTACAACCAATTCAACCACTTAGAATGGCAAACGAAACTTCAGTTTGATCATATGGCAACCTATCAAAATGCTCAAGTAGCAATGTATGAGAGGAACAAATGGATTGATGAGAAGACGGCTTTGGAATTTCCAAGGGCATTAGTTTTCTATCCATTCGGGCCTAGAAATCTTCATTGTGAGAGGGATGAAAATTAAAGCTTGGAGATGAATAGATCTTTTGTATGTTCGAGGTGTGATTGAGTCATGTTCTTTTGAGTCGAATGTTTAGATTGTGTGTTTGCTTAATTGTTCAATGTGTGTTGTTGGATTGAGAATTTGCTTTGAGTTAGTGTTGTTTGTGTTGTTTATAGAATGATGACCTTGTTATAGTCTTTTTCTTGAAATTATTGAGCTTGGAATGAAAAATATGAAATGGAATTGAAGAGTTTGGTTATATCTTGTGTTTGAAATATGGATCTAATTTATCATTTTAATTGATTGTGAAAATGTTTGGAAGTTAGAAATTTGAGTAATACTCTCATGTGAGTAATTAAAAGTTGAATTTGATAAGTTTTGGTGGAAAATATAATTTTTATATCGATTTTTGGAAATGCGATTATGGCGCCCAAGCGCCGGTTCGGCCTGAACCCAAAACTTCATCTTCTTAAACCCCCCAACGCCATTTTTCGATGCCTAAGCTTCCTTTTCTTCCCTTTTTCGTGAAAATAGTGCCTTAGGATCAATTTTAAGGCCAAGTCTTCAAGTTTTAAGCTTGGAATCACTCGATCTCTTCATCTCGAGGTTAGATCTACCTTCTAAACCATTTATTTTCAATTTTCACCATGGATTTTTCTCTCTTTGAAGAGAACCAAAATTTTGAAAAATATTGATTTTTAAAGTTAAATCCATGGATTTTTAAGCTCTTTCAAGTTTGAAAATCTTAAATTAGTTCATTTCCTTATATCCTATAAAATTATTTTATCTTTATTTCACGTTTAGATGGAACCTAAATCTAAGCGAGGAAATGAATGAGAGAATTTTGATTGTAGCAAGTTTACCACTGCTGCGGCACATTTTCGTTACAACGATTTTGCTACGACAAGAGAGTTTATCTCAGAACAAAGTTTTTACAATCCTAGAAGAAGGATTGAAGATACGATCGTTGCACTGAACTAGCAACGATTCTGTTACTTTACTGTTGTTTGTGTTATCCCTGTTGTCAGGGAGTTTTATGCAAATTTCTTAGATGCCGAAGATTTTGAGATCTTCATGAGAGGAGTTGGAGTAGGATTTACTCCAGAGTGAATTAACATTTTCTACGGCCTGCCACCGAACATCGAGTGCTATTACTCTGGATTATCTCCATCTAAGGGAGATTTAGAGATGATTATTGCTTATTTGACTTATGGTACTGGAGTTGGGAAGTTCCAAAATGGAAAACGGGTAAATTTTCATCTTCTAAGCTAAATGGTGTTTCTAAGGCATGGCATTACTTTATTTCTGCTCGCCTCCTTCCATCCAACCATTTTAGTGAGGTTACCAAGGACAAAGCTTTCCTTAACTACTGCATACAGGAGAGGAAGTTGATTGATGTTGGGAGTATTATTTATGATTCTGTAGAAGCCACTGCTCGTTCTAGCACTTCTGTGGGATTGGGATTCCCATCTCTTATTTATTCTTTCTGTGAAAGTACTAGAGTTATTGTTGAGTTTTAAGAGGAAAATCTCAAGTCTACCAAGCCCATTGGATGAGAAAGTGTCACTATCTATGATCAACTCGAAGGTAAGAGTTCTACCGCACCTTCTAGTTCATTACCTACTTCTGGTAGACCTTCTACTTCTAGATCATCTACTTCTGCTGCTGAGCCACCATCTAGTTTCTGGGAATCTATGCATGATAAGTTTATGGAGCAGCAGAATGAATTATTTCTAACTCATTGTAAAGTAGATACGATCGATAAGAAGATCGATCATCTTTCTGAGTACACCCAAAAGAAGAGTGATTATGATGCTGAGTATTCTGAGTCTCTTGTTAGATTCCTGAAGGGTGATCATGATGTTCACTTCCCTGTCTATCCTAGATTCTCACCTTATGTAGATCCGAAGAATGTAAAATTTTCTTTTGGTGACGACGACGAAGAGGCTACAACTAGTGATTAGTACTTTGATTTACCTCCTGAGATGTATTGATTCTGTTTTTAGTATTTTATTTCTAGTATGTTAGTACATATTAAAGCATGTGTAGAAGTAGAAATGAGTTTTTCCTTACTACATCATCATTGTACCAAGATAAATTCCTGTTTTATTCTTGCTCTCATTGTTTAGAAAATTTTATGATTCATTTTTATACTAAAGCTAAAGTTTGGGGGAAGGGAAAACATTTTCAATATTAAATATTACTTGTTCTCAATGTACTAATATTTTCTTTAAAAAAATATTAACATAACATAATGAATGAAAAATCTATTTAAGATTATTTAAATTTTTGAATTTATACATAATTTAGTAAACTTAACTAAAATTTCAATAATTTCGATTGATTTTAAGAATAGAGTTATTTAACTTAAAGAATAATAAGATTAAAAATTTTTTTATTTATAGTAAAGAGAATTGTATTTTTTGAAATACCAAGGAATCAAGATTATTACTTGAAAAAGAAAAGATTGAAATAATTTTTGAAAAATAATTATGTCATATTTATTAATTAAAAATGTATAAATTTTTAAATATAAGTTAAAGATAGTGAAGTTCAAAATCATTAACAGGCTATCCAGATAAAGTAATCCTCTCAAATAAAAAAAAAATTGAGGATTGAAAAATATCCTTAAAAAAATGGAAAAAAGAAAAAAAAAAGAAAAAACAAAGAGGAAAAAACAAAAAGAAGAAACGTGAGGAGAAGCTTGAGGAAAGCCTAATCAAAAATTGACTTCACTTGAATTATCTTATAGGAAGAAAACTAATTCCATTTTTTAACTTAATTTTTATGTACATGCATCTTTACTAGAAAAGTTTTCATGAAAGTCTTTTTCTTCTAAATTATCTATGTGAACTTAATATGATAAATTACAATTATTCTTGAAATAAATATAAATTTTTAAATCTTATGATTTGGGAGTTAAGTATTCTTTAAATTCTTAAAATTAACCTTAATTAGTGAAATTTGGTTAATGATTTGCTAAAGCTTTTATAAAGCCAAAAATTACAAGGAATCTTAAATATTTAAACTTCATTCCAGATGTTATACATTTTATATAATAAAAAGGGTTACTTGAGGACAAGTAACGTTTAAGTTTGGGGAAATTTGATCCACTTTCAAAAATACCTATTTTTATGCCTTATTTATGATTCAATTCTTAAGGATATTATGCTTTAATAAAAGATATTTTTATGTTTTTTGATATAGGTGATAAAAAAAGAGTTCAAGAAAGAAAAATGAGCAAAAATAGAGCTGAAAAGCAAAGTTGCTGAAATTTTAAGTCTGGCGCCTAGGTACCAGAATCCGGTGCCTAAGCGCCAGTTCGATACTGAAGCAGTGAAGAATATTTGACAACTTTAGGCAGTTATTTTGACAGTGTTAAGCAGTTATCAGACCTTCTAGAAGACTGCAAGTTACTCCTAATACATAGGACATGTGATACAATGTGTCTGGACACAGGAAAACAATTTTAATCACGAAAAGGTGCGATCCAAAGTGAAGGAGTGCGAAGACTTGGTCACGGAGTCCGGCGCTTAGGTACCACAGTTACTTTCTAGAAGATTCATTGAATTTGGACGAATTCTAAAGATGTGCTTTAAGCAACCCCTGGCCATTTTCAAAGCTCTATAAATAGGAGACATTTCTACAGAAAAATGAGCCCCCTAGATCTCTAGCATCCAGGGATAGATTTAGAGAGCCACCATTTTTTCTTCTTAAGTATTTTGTGAGTTTCTTCTTATGTAATACAGATAAGTATTTGTAACTGGTTCAAAGGTTTATAAATATGTTTTGTTGTGTGAATTCAATGTGTTCTGAGTAGTTAGTATTCTTTCTCCTTTCAACTATGAAGAGATAATAAGATAATTTAATTTCGTTAGAGAACTTAACTTAAAATTTTTAATTATTGCGATGAAATTAATACATGATCTTAATTTACTTTTTAAACTGGCCATTTAAATTGTTAAAACTTATTGAAGAATTCAGAGACCAATCCGGAGATGAGTTCTTAACTAGTAGATATCACATGAATCCTTAGGTAATCGAAGGCCTTGAGCGGGTTATTTAAGGTTAAGTGCAAAGAAATAGGGAGATATTGTTTATTATGCGTAGAATTGATTAGTTTTTAGAGTGATAGACTAAGTTCTAATAATTTGGTTTATAGAAAGGGAACGGGTCACTAGTAGGGCCGACCAAAGCCACCATTGGACATCTAGAAGTGTGAGCCTAGATTAACCCATTCTACTAATAATACATCCTGAACCGATCTATAGATTAGCCAATATTTCTTGTACTATCAAGCGAAGGTAAAGAATAAGAATGCTTCTATTTGGCGCAATACAATAATTTCAAGTTCTCAACGAATAATAATTATTCTGAAAAATCTTGGATTAGTTGAAAAAGGAGAAAGTTTTTTTATTTATACTTGCATTAACATTTTACTTTATTGTTTCTTATTTGCATTTAGTAGAAATTTAATTAAACTTAAAAATCAATTTTGAAAAAAATAAAAATAATAATTACTTTTAATTTGAAAATCTAATATGTTTCTTAAATTAATTTTCTCTTAATCTTCCTTATGGGATCGATAACCAGGACTCCAATAGAGCCATAAATTACTTGAAACGATACGTATACTTGTGTTTGAAATTGTGACTTTTACAAAAATTATTATAAATATTTAAATATAAATTCATAAATTATTGCATTTGTAAACGTTGGTTCAACTTTGAACAACATATTTCCATAATTTAATTACTTCATCATCCAAGAAAGGAAAATACAAAGTAAACTACTCAGATTTCATGAAGAAAACACAAACAAAACTTGATAGGAAAGCATAAACCATAATGAAAACACAACAATCTTACTTAAAAACAAAGTGTAAAAACAAAGATAAATACTTATCTGAAAATCCTCTCCACAAGACTCTGGATGTTCCTTTGGAATTTTTCTTTCCATAATACAACTCTTCAGAGGTTGGTGCCCACTCTGATGACTCTAATAAGAACTTTAAAATTCAATAAAAACTAGATATAAGGATAAAAGAATATTGGTGAGAAGAAGGCTTCACACCAACCCTTTTTCCTTTCTTACTCTCTACTCTCTACTATAGAAAAGAAGAACTCTAAAACAAACTTTCAATACTAACAACTACCACTCTCTTCAACACACACCACACACAAACCTAAGAACCACCACACACTCATTATGAGGCTTCATTTTATAATTTTCCAAACGGTGCCTTGGTGTCTCTTCAAATCATGTCCAGATTCAATGTATCCACCAAAAGATGTATCTCTTCAGTCACATTTGCCGCCCAAAGGAAGTTAAGGAAGTCACCACCAAAAGTTGCTTCAAACACCCCTTGAAAATGGCACCAAATTTAATTTAAATTTGATTTTTAATTGTGGCGTTTTAGCGCCGACACTTTGGCGCTTAGGAGCCAGAGGCCAAATTTCTCTAACTTCATAAATTTTCTCCAAAATTGATCCTTTTTCGCTTATTTCATTATAATTAATCATTTTCATCATACCTGCAAGAAAAACACAAAATACCTTCCATTAAAGTGCAATATCATCAAAAATTTGTATAAAAATGGGAATAAAAATACTATATATTTTAGGTGCATCAAAATTCCCCAAACTTAAAATGTTACTTGTCCTCAAGTGACTCTTAACCATAAAATTTTAACAAGCAAATTATGTAAATGAGTTTCTTTAGGAAGGTTTTAAAATTTAGTTCTAGAAATAAAATAATCCAATTTTGAAAAAAATTTAGTAAATAAAACTAATTTCAAGTTTAGAAAGTTCTTAAGTAAAGGATAATGAAAATATAAGTTTCTATCTAATTCAGAAATACTTGTAGATTTTTCAAAATATAGGATTCAAACATTTTTTTTTTCTCACTTAAAAATTTTAATTGAGAATAATTTTACTTACTTTATTATAATCTTAAGTTTTAGATTTTCTCAAAACTTATATTTTAAACTTTAGGCATGGAACCAATTTTTGATTAGGCCCTTAAATCTTCATGCTTTTCCGTCCTTTTCATATACTATTTTCACTTTTTTCTTTTTTCTTTTTCTTTTCTTTTCTTTTTTTTTCTTTTTTTTTATAAGGCAAGGATTACTGTATCTGGATAAGCCTTTAATGATTTTGAATTCCACCCTTCCATTTAAAATAAAGGTCTAATATGTATCTTTCACTTAAAAATCATAATAATAGTGTTTAAAATTATTTCTCAATAAAAGAAATTTAAGCTTTGAAAAATAAAAGTCAAATCTTTTATTCATCCAAAAATACAACATTTCTTACTAAAGATAGTTTAACTATATTTAACATTTCTTTATTAAGAACATTTTAACTTTAAATTTTTCATTATTACTATAAATTTTAACTAAATTCTTTTATTCATTTCTATATTCAAAATTTTGTTTCTCAAATAAAACTTCATATAAATAATTATTTTCAATCAAAAACAAAATTTATTTAAGTATTCTTGAGAACAAATAAAATTTTTGGTTTTTTTTTAAAAAAATTTATTTTTTTTAAATTCGCCCCAAACTTTAATTTTTTGTTAGGATAAAAACATTTAAGCATAAGAAATGATACATGAGTGAGAATTAAAAACTAAAATAACATGCTTGCAAGAATTTCAATATCTTAAATATCCAAGTATAACATTTTAAAAAAAAACTTCAGTAAAAAAAAAAACTAAATTCTATTTTTCATAAAATACAAATTTCAAAAGACTTCTATAGTAGTGGAGGTTTTCAAAGCAAATACACACCAACTTAACATAATTAAAATCACAATATTACTAGATAATAACTGATAGTAGATTTTGAAAAAGTATTAACATGCAATTTTCAAATAGTAATTTTTAATAGTGTTCTACATTTCCTAACAAATTTGGAATTAGTTTATACTCTATTAAAAAAATTCAAACACTAAATACACATTTAAAACATTTACTACCACACACATATCACAAACTACAACTTAAAGCATTAATTTATCACATAAACATTTGAATGTGCATAAAAAGAAATAGTCTGACTATGCTCTATACAATATCAGGGTTCATATCATAAATACATCACATAACAATTAAACATAACATCACATATAAAAACATCAAAATAAAGACATAACTACACATAAGATATCACAGAATAAAACAAACTAAACACAAAAACCCTAATCATTATCCTCATTATCATCTTCTTCAGCCCAGACTCTGGATGGCACATAAGGTATATAAAACGGATGAGGGGGCATCTCAGCACTGTGATCACCTCTAATCACTCTATCCATCTACTGCTGATAATTCTCCTCATATTCATCATGCTTAACAAAAAACCTTTCAATATTCTTAATCTTACCATCCATATCTCTAACATGCTCTCTAGTAAGACTCACTTTCTTCAAAATCTTCTTCAATAGTCCAGTCTGTGAATCACTAGATAATAATGCTCTAGAAGTAGTGGCATGTGAAGTAGAAGCAGCTGAAGCAGAAGCAGAAGTAGTGGAAGTTCTAAATCCTCCTCTCCAGCCAAACTCTGAATGTACAGTGTAAGCACCAAAATTTGCACTGGTAATAGGTCTCAATGGCTGAAGCACTTCCTCCCATGTTTCAAACTTCACACCAGACCACTCACTCCCATGTTTCAAACTTCACACCAGACCGCTCACAAATTGAATGAATTAAGGATGGAAATCCCATAACTAAAGTAGTAGCAAATCTGGCACAATTCATCACATAATAAAAAATAATGGCCCCTACATCAATAGGCTTTCCTAACTGAATACAATGGTTCAGAACAGCTCTCTCCCTCGTAACTTCACTAGTCTAAATTGAAGGCAACAGTTTAGATGAGATAAAATTATGTTATGCCTTTGAAATGACATTCAACTTAGAGGCCTGAAAATTTACTCTTCTTTCATTTTTTATCTTTCATAAACCTTGTCCATCAGTCAGAAAAGATATGATCTCATCTAATTCTTCTTTAGTATGATGATAACTAGCATAAAAACAAAACAGTGTCGGAGGCAAGTGGTAGAAGACATTGATTACAGCAGGTGAAAAATACACTTGTTCACCTCTAACCATCACCAAATTTTCTTATGTTGCTGGCAAGTTTGCATAAAACTCTCTAACCATAGAAACAATAGCGAAAGCGGAGAAGTAATAGTAATCCTCCCAATTCGTTCTAGTAATTGTTTCTTCCATAACTTCTCCTGGCTTACTAAATACTCGTTCAGGAATCAATTTATGTGAGGACAGTGCCTCGACGTATCGATCCTCTGCTCATGCACTAACAAATTTGTTGGAATCAAAATTTGCTTTATCTTTTGAGCGCTTTGACTTTGGAGCCATCTCTAAAAAAAATTGAAAAAATTCACCATAGATTCCAAAATTAAACTAAACTTGCTAATTTAACTTCCAAAGGTAATTTCCACTAAATCCAAGCTTTTTATCATGTTTTTCCTCAAATTTCACCATAAATAATGATTTTAATATTTTTCAATAATGTGCTCAGAATAAAAAATTTTTACTTAGGAGTAGTGCTCGTTCCTCAAGGAATTCAAATCTGACAAATCTCGTTGAAATCAGCTTTTAATTGATCCAATCTAAGGATGCCCTAAATCCTATTTCATGATTTTAAGAGGTTGACGGTGAAGGGAGGTGTTAAAAATGTCAATTTTTGGGTTTTTAACTGCAAAAACCAATTTTTGTGAACTGGCGCTTAAGCGCAAGGCATTGGCACTTAGCCGCGAAATCTGGCGCTTAAGCGCCTAAGTTCTGGCACTTATGCACCAGTACCCTGATTTTCACAATTAACTTGAAAACGTGCTATAACCCTTGGTTAATCACCCTAAATCACTTCACATAATCATTTCTCCCCTCTACACTTTTCTAATTCTCCAATGAATGTTCAATTTCTATCAATTCCAAACAAATTTCACACAAACACAAACTTTCATTTAATTAAAACAACCACACTTAATACAAACTAAAAATTTTTATCCAAGCATTTTGGATGAAATTTCCCAATGCAAAATAATTCAAATACATCAAAACAAAGATAAATTTACATCATTAAGATGTAACAAACACATATTAAAGTTCAATAACACACAAACATATAACACAAGACACAAAACACTTAACACATAAAAACTTCAACACTAAACTATACTCAATTTAATTCCAATCTCCATTTGGTTGAATATATCCAGAACAACCATTAGTTCCATTTGAACCATCTGGAATATAGATCTAATAAAATGGGCGATGGTTGAAAACTCTCACATCTTCTTCTTCTTACCATTTATTTTTCAGAAATATAGCCTTATCTGCTTCTTCCACATGACTTGTATGACTATATTACATTTTAAGTTGCCATCCCATATGTGGTAAATGAGCGTTAGTTTCATTTACCTTTGCTTCAATTGACTCAACATTGGCTTCAATCTTCGCAATCCTTTCTGCAATACCTTGAATACGAACTGATAGGATTCCGTTGTATAACTCTTGTGCACTTTCACTAATAAATTTCTTCTTGTTGGCTTATTCCTTCTTCTTCATTTTACTCTCCCAAGAAGACATTTTTGCACTCAAAACACTCTTCTTAAGACTTAGGAATGAAAATAGAGACTAGGGCAAGTGTTTCTCTTAATTCAAGGCCTTTTTATAGACTGAGAAGTACTAAATCCGACCCTAGACGTTTTAAAACTACAAAATAACTTCTAAAACCACTTCCCCACGATTTTAGCTGCTATAAATTCATCTAACACATTTTTATAACTACGGTGCTTAAGCTCCAACCAGGCGGCGCTTAGCCGCCAGTGCACATTTTTGCACAGGTCTGTCAAATGTCCAAAATTTTCATTCTGACTCTTTTAAGTCATCAATTAATGTCAAATAAACACCATTATAACTAATATCTTCAAAATACTACCACATAATCATAAAAACAAACCAAGAAAAATGCACAAAACAAACATAAAGCAAAGCACACTGATAACTATGGGTTGTCTCCCACAAAGCGCTTTGTTTAATGTATTCAGCCTGACATACCCAAAACTTATTCTGAGTGACTCAACATCAGATTCTCATAAGGTTTAAGTTGATCGACTGAAAAATCAGGTTTAAGTCTATGACCATTAACTTTGAATATTTTTTCAGTCTTAAGATCTTGAATATCCACAAGTCCATAAGAATAAACTTTTATCACAATAAATGGACCCATCCATTTGGACTTAAGTATTCCAGCAAAAATTTTCAACTTGGAATTATACAACAAAAATTTTTGTCCTGACTCAAGATTTTTAGTAAGAATCTTCCGATCATGCCATAACTTCATCTTCTCTTTATAAATATTAGCATTTTCATATGATTCATTACTTATCTCTTCAAGCTCATTTAATTGCAACAATCTTTTCTCAGCAACATCCTTTAAATTATAATTGAACTCTTTTATAGCCCAATAAGCTTTATGCTTAAGTTCAACAGGTAAATGATAAGGTTTTTCAAAAATCTGCCTATATGGGGACATTCCTATAAGAGTTTTGTAAGCAGTCCTATAGGCCCACAAAGCATAATCTAGTTTGATTGACCAATCCTTTCTGTTTGGATTAACAGTCTTTTCCAATATTCTTTTAATTTCACGATTGGATAATTCAACCAAACTACTTGTCTATGGATGATAAGTAGTAGCATTTTGATGGCTAATATGATATTTCCTTACTAACTTCTCCATATTCGCATTTCTAAAATGGCTTCTCCCATTTGTTATGATTACTCTTGGTATTCCAAATCTGCAAAATATATAAAATTTCTTAAAAACTTTGTAACACTTTGAGCATCACATTGAGGTAAAGCAACAGTTTCAATCCATTTGGATACATAATCTACTGCTATTAAAATATAAATCATTCCGAACAATGGTGTAAATGGTCCCATGAAATCTAATCCCCAAACATCAAATATTTCAAATTCCAACATATAATTGAGGGGCATCTCGTTTCTTCTAAAAATATTGCCTACACGCTGACATCGATCACAATTTTTAATATATGCATTAACATCTTTAAAAATTGTAGGCCAATAAAATCCAGATTGTAAAATTTTATAAGCAGTTATGTCAACTCCAAATTGTCCCACATAATCAGAATTATGACATTTTGAATAATTTCATAAGTTTCTTCTAAAGACACACATCTTCGAATAATTAGATCATTTCCTTGTTTATATAAAAATGAGTCATCCACAAAATAAGTTTTAGCATCAGATAAAAATTTCTTCCTCTCTTGGTATGTCAAACCATATTGTAAAATATCATTGATAATAAAGTTTACAATATCGACATACCATGGAATACGCCACTCATTAATAGTGAACAATTTTTCATCAGGAAAATGTTCATTAATTTCTTCAGTATCACAAAGAGATTTTTCAGTTTCAAGCTTGGATACATGATCAGCAATTTTATTATCAGCACCATTCCTATCTACTATCTGAAAATCAAATTGTTGTAGAAGAAGAATCCATCTAAACAATCTCAGTTTTACATCTTTCTCCTTCATTAAATATTTGATAGCAGAATGATCAGTATGCACTACACATTTAGTTCCAATTAAACATGAACAAAATTTATCAAAAGAAAATACTATAGCTAATAAATCTTTCTCAGTAGTGGTATAGTTAATTTGAGCTTCATTAAGAATTTTACTAGCATAGTAAATTGCTTTGAAAATTTCATCATATTTCTGACCCAAAACAGCACCAATAGCGTAATCACTAGAATCACACATTAATTAAAAAGTTTTTTCCCAATTTGGTGAAATTATAATAGATGCAATGATTAATTTTTCTTTTAATATTTCAAAAGCTTTTAGGCATCCATCATCAAAATAAAAAATTACATCCTTCTCCAATAAACGACATAAGGGTTTTGAAATTGTTGAAAAGTTTTTAATATAATGCCTATATAATCCAGCATGTCCCAGAAAACTTCTAATTTCTTTGACATTCGTTGGGCAAGGTAAATTAGAGATAAATTAAATTTTAACAGGATCTACCTCCAAACCTTTTTCTGATATTCTATGTTCTAATACAATTCCTCCTGCTATCATAAATTAGTATTTTTCCTAATTAAGGACCAAATTAGTTTCTTCACAGTATTTTAGAACTTTAGATAAATGTTCTAAACATGATTCAAATGAACTTCCAAACACTAAAAAGTCATCCATAAAAACTTCAATCCCTTTTTCAATTATATTACGTAAAAATAGCCATCATACATCACTGAAATGTAGCAGGGGTATTACATAAACCCAAAGGCATTCTTCTAAAAGAAAGCGTACCATAAGGACTGGTAAACGTTATTTTCTCTTGATCCTCAGGTGCAATTTGAATTTGGTGGTACCCAGTATATCCATCCAAAAAATAAAAGTATTTATGCCCAGCCAGTCTATCCAACATCTGATCTAGAAATGGTAGTGAAAAATGATCTTTCATTGTAGCAAGATTTAACTTTCTATATTCAATGTATATTCGCCACACTGTAACTTGTCTTGTTGGTATAATCTCATTCTTCTCATTAATAGTCATAGTTACTCCTCCTTTCTTAGGAACACAGTGAATAGGACTAACCCATGCACTATCTGAAATAGGGTAGATAAATCTAGCATCCATCCACTTTAAAATTTCTTTATTAACAACATCTTTCATAATAGGATTTAATCTCCTTTGAGGCTTATCCCTAGGTTTGCAATTACCTTCCATAAGGATTCTATGCATACAAATTGAAGGATTTATTCCTTTAATATCAGCTATCGTCTATCCAAAGGCTTTCATGTAGTTCTTTAAAACTTCAAACAAACTCTCTTATTCTTTTTTAGTTAACCGAGAGGAAATTATCACTGGAAAAGTTGAGGACTCACCTAGAAAAATATACTTCAAATGATCAGGAAGCATCTTTAACTTAAGTTCAGGAGGTTTTTCAATTGATGGACCAAAAGATTCATCATTTTCAGTCATGTCCAACAGTTCAAAATTTTCATGAACATAATTTAGATCTTCCTCATGAAAATCTTCAGAATGATCTAACTTCTCTTCTTGCTCATGTTCTAATTCTTCTCTTTCAGATTTCTCTTCATAAGTTGATTTGAAATGACATTCACTCAAATACTTGATAACATCCATCTTATAACATTTATCATTTTTACCTCTTGCAGGATATTTCATTAATTTTGAAATGTTGAATGTAACAGTCAGATCATTAACTCTCATTATTAATTCCCATTTTTGCACATCTATCATCGGTCTGCCTGTGGCTAGGAAAGGTCTTCCTAAATTTTTGGGTATCTCTTTATCTTCCTCCATATCCAGCACAATGAAATCAGTAGGAAAGATAAATTGATCCACTTTTACCAAAACATCTTCTATAATATGTGATCGAACGATCTGCTAATTGTAGAGTTACAGTAGTTGGAGTTATTTCTCCTAATCCCAGTCTTTTAAATATTGATAGAGGCATAAGGTTAATGCTTGCACCCAAATCACATAAAGCTTTTCCATAAAATCTGTCTCCGATTGCACATGGAATTGTGAAACTACCAGGATCTTTAAGCTTTTCTAGAAGCTTCTTCTAAATTATTGCACTGCACTCCACACTAAGTGCAACTGTCTCATTATCTTCAAACATCCTTTTTTTGTTGAGAATATCCTTTATAAATTTCACATAGCTTGACATCTATTCTAAGGCTTCAGCAAATAGAATATTGATTGTAAGCTTCTTAAATATCTCCAAGAATTTTGAAAATTGCTTATACAACTTTTCCTGATGAATTCTTTGAGGGAATGGAGGTGGTTTTTTTTCCAAATCTTCCTTAAGTGGAGAAATAGGTCTTTCCAAACCTTTCGAAGCGTCCTCTTTTAGTTCTTCAATCTCTTCTTTCTCTAATTCAATTTCTTTTTGAACTTTACCTTCCAACTGTCTTCCACTTCTCAATTGAATTGCTTTTACATGCTCTTTATTCTCATCACTTGGATTTACTTCAGTATTACTTGGAAGCATACCTTGGGATCTATTACATAATGTATTGGAAATTTATCCCAATTGATTTTCAATATTTCTTATTGTAGTTCCTTGACTTTGCAATTGATTTCTGATGCACCTAAAATATGTAATATTTTTATGCACATTTTGATACCTATTTTTGATGATATTGCACTTTAATGGAAGATATTTTGTGTTTTTCTTACAGGTATGATGAAAAACAATTAATTATGATGAAATGAGTGAAAAAGGATCAAATTTGGAGCAAAATTATGAAGTTTGAGAAATTTAGCCTCTAGCGCCTAAGCGCCAAAGTGCAGTTAAAAATCAAATTTAAATCAAATTTGGCGCCATTTCCAAGGGGTGTTTGAAGCAACTTTTGGTGGTGGCTTCCTTACCTTCCTTTGGGCGGCAAATATGATTGAAGGGATGCATCTTTTGGTCTATACATTAAATCTAGACATGATTTGAAGAGACACCAAGGCACCTTCTAAAAAATTATAAAATGAAGCCTCATAATTTGTGAGGGTCGTTTTTATTAGTGTGTGAAGTGTGTGTTGAAGAGTGTGGTATTTATTAGTGTGTAAAGATTAAGAGTTCTTCTTTTCTATAGTAGAGAGTAGAGAGTAAGAAAGGAAAAAGGGTTGGTGTGAAGCCTTCTTCTCACAAATTTTCTTTTATCATTATATATAGTTTTTATTGAAGTTTAAAGTCTTTATTAGAGTCATCAGAGTTCGGCACCAACCTCTATAGAGTTGTATTGTGGAAAGCAAACTTCCAAAAGAACTTCCAGAGTCTGGTGGAGAGGATTTTCAGATAAGTATTTATCTTTGTTTTTACATTTTGTTTTTAAGTAAGATTGTTGTGTTTTCATTATGGTTTATTCTTTAATATCAAGTTATGTTTGTGTTTTCTTCATGAAATCTGAGTAGTTTGCTTTATCTTTTACTTTCATAGATGATGAAGTAATTAAATTATGGAATTATGTTATGGAAAGTATAAGTGTTTAATGCTGGAATAAATTGTGATGATTCAATTCCTTGAACTTAATTTACTTCTTGATTTGGTCAATTAAGATGTTAAAATATGTTGTGAGATTATGTAAGATCCAATGCGGTATTGTCTCAAACAATAATTGAAAAGAATCACATGCTATTATATGTGTGAGAATTGTATTCCATATGATTGAATGAAAATATATAGAGAGATATGCTTTAATGAGGAGTAAAATTAGAGGACTTTAGAGTGAAAGGTAAAGCCCCCTAATTTGGTTTATTATTTTAAATTTTATTATGAGATGTTAGCCCCAGGTGGAGGGAATAGAGGGAACTCTAGAGTAAGAGCTGGTATCTTCCCTGCCTAACCCATCTACAAAATCTCAAAATTTCATTATAACCAATTTTCCTTGTAGAACCATGTAAGGGTGAAGAATTTAATTGCTCATATTTAGCACAATACATTTAAATACTTCCACAACATAAATATCCATAATTATTACTGATTCATTGAATAGGGAAGAAGATATTTGATTCTTATAACTTTTATATCTGTATAGAGTATTGATAATTTTATTTCCTGCTTAACTTGTTATTAAAAATATCAAAAACAACTTTTCGAAACAAAAACCTTGAAACATACTTACAAAAATCAAATAAAAAATTAAAAAGTTATTTTTCTTATTTCTTTAAAGTTTTACACATTTTACTGTGGGTTTGATATCTCGAGGCTTAATCAGAAAGTCCTATATTACTTGATAAACGATACGTATACTTGCATAGTATCCCATATTATAAATCATAAATTTCATATCTAAATTGTAAGAATAAATATTTGGGGATCAATTTCCCATTTGTAACACCACTTCTTCAATAGAAAACTTCTTCTCCTTAAATTGTGAAGCATTGTTAAAACCTCGATGATAGGTTGGTCTATAATTATTATTCCCTTGGTTGTTTCAGTTCCCCAATGGGTTTACTTGGTTGTTCCCTCATTGATGATTAATACTAGCATAGTTATTGGTATTCCAGTAAAAGTTTTGGATGATTCTTCCAACCTGGGTTATAATAATTAGAATAAGGGTTATTAGACTTACTTATAGCATTCAAAGTTTCTGGTGAAGTATGAGAATCAACAATTTAACTTAATGAATTTTCTTCAATCATGACGATTGACTGAGAAAAATTCATCCCAAATTGGTCTATCTTCCTTGAAATTACAGCAACTTGATTTGCTAACATCGCAAAAGCATCATCTTCATGAATATTGGCTACCTTCTTAGGATTTAACCTTTTAGAAGGCCATTGAAAATTATTAGTAGTCAATTCATCTATCAAAGCATAAGCATCAGTAAACTGTTTAGACATCAGTGATCCTCCTACAGCATCATTAATAATATATCTAGGAGATCCAACTAATCCATTATAAAAAATTTGAATTATTAACCAATCTGGTATCGAATGATGTGGACATTTTCCGAGGAGATATTTAAATCGTTCCCATGCCTCATAAATAGATTCACCTTCAAACTGAAAAAAAGATGTGATATCATTTCTAAGTTTCGCAATTTTTTATGGTGGAAAATATTTAGCAAGGAATTTTTGTGCTAAATCACCCCAAGTTTTGATAGATCTAGGTGCTAAAGAATTTAACCATATCTTAGCTTTATCCCTTAGTGAGAAAGGAAAAAGTATAAGTCTAATAGCATCATCTGAAGCACCATCATATTTAAAAGTAGCACACAACTCTAGAAAGTTGGCAAGATGTAAATTAGGATCTTCAGTTGGTGCTCCCCCAAACTGATTATTAGACACCATTTGGATAATAGCAGGTTTAAGCTCAAAGGAATTAGCAGCTACAGTAGGGTGTTGAATACTACCATGAAGTTCATCCACTATAGGGTGATGCGGGACTTATATTTATTGCAAGAATTTATTAACTCAAATTTATATATTTATAATGATTTTGTAAAGTCCAAGCACTCAACACAATTATATGTATCGTATCAAGTAATACAGGGTTCTAATGGAGTCCAGGTTATCGATCCCACAAGAAAGTACGAAATATAAGAAAGTGTTTCACAATATATATAATATAGCACTGAAATATGATACTAAAATTGGACTTAAAGTTTAATACTTACTTCTACTACCACTATGTAGAAAAAAGAAACAATTAATTAAACTACAATTACTTATAACAACTTTGAAAACAAAATTAACTAACAGATACACTAAACTATGTATTTGAAATGTTTTTGATATATGAGAAAAGTATCTTTCCTCTTGCAATGAGAATATGATGTATGGATGATATGGATCAAATATCTATGTTATTGTGCCAAATAGGAGCATAAATGTTCCTTTACCCTTAAAAGAGTACCCCCTCTTCTAAGCATGAAAAGAACATTGACATATCCTAAGTTTAATCACTAAATCTAAGGCTAGGCTGGGAGGATACCGGCTCTCACTATGAAGCTCCCACTCACCCTTCACCTGAAGGCTAACCGTTGAGTTTAGTCACTAATCTTAGAACCACTATGGGTATCTCAGCCTGTCGCCCTAAAACCTCCAAATTGAAGTCCATCAAAACAGATTTCCCTAGTTATTCGCACTCAATTCCCATGAAATATGTAATTCATCCATGGAAATTGAATGGATTCTTCATTATTGTTGTAGGACATTAAATCCTTTCAAAATTAATGTTCAAAAATTTATTTTAACATTTCAATTGACCAAATTGAAAATTAAATTAAGTTCGAAATGAAAAACCATCACAATTTCTTCAATAAATTAAAAACTCATAAAATCCACATCAATCCATCATCACATCTCTATACAAGAAGAAAGACAAGGGAGACTACTCAGAATTCATGAAGAAGATAAAATAAAGCATGGATTTTATATATAAAAAAAAGTCATACAAACCACAAAAACAAATACAACTTATCTCTTTCTCTTCCCCATTGCAATTCCCTTGAAGTTCCTTTGAATACTTTTTTCTCTTATTTACGACACTTAATTCCCTCTTTATAATGGAAAGGAAGAAGTAATCTCTCACTTTACTCCTCCTCCAATCCTTAGAAAGGAATTCCTCTCAAATCCTCACTTCCACACACTCTTCACCTTAACCCTAACACATAACACGCACCAAGACCACCAAGAGAGAGTAAGAGAAACCAAGAGAGCCCCCCTATTTTCATCCAAAAATAGATACTTATAAGTTAGGAATGAAATCTTAAGAGTTTCCATAGGTGCCCTATCGTCAAAATATCGCTAACGTCTCTGGAAAATGGCACCGGCGATGCCAGAACTTATTTTCCTCCTTTTTGCTCTAAATTCGTTCGTTTTCACTTCTTTTTGCTCCAATCACCTAAAATAATCATACCTGTAACAAATCATGAATAATAATTTTCTTTAAAGTGCAATATCACCAAAAATGGATAATTATATAACAAAAACCGTATATATTTTTGGTGCATCAAAATCTCCCAAATTTTAACTATTACATATCCTCAAGTAATCATTTTACTACATAAAATTATAACTCTCAGCAATATACTTTTCAACTGTAGGACACTAAAATTTTTCATTCAAAAGAATATATTGGTTAGATTTCCGAAAGAATTTTAGTAACTCAAATCAACACTACAGGTATAAGAAAATTCAACAATCAAGTCTAAGGGTTCTAGTTTTCTATCTATTTCAAGGTGAACCATAATTTGTCACATTAAGAGTGCCTCGAAAGACTATGTGAAAAAGGAGTTCATGCAAACTTTATTAGAATGTAGGCCAATACTTTAAACATAAATTTAGAAATGAAATCAAGTTCTCCCTTTAGGGTGACTCAAGTGAAGCCAATTTTTTATTAGGCATCTCCTCAAGCTTCTCCTCATAAGTATTTTTCTTTCTTTTTCTTTTCTTTTTCTTCTTTCTCTTTTTCTTTTTAGGAACGTTTTTCAATCCTTCTTTTCTTTTCTTTCCTTCTTTTTTTAATAAGTATTACTATATCCGGATAGCCTTTAATGATTTTCAACTTCACTCTCCTCTTTCTAACGTTCAAACTTTAAACACTTCCTTACTTTATAATTAAGTATAAGCTTTATTATTCATCATAAAGCCACAATCTCTTCTTAACACACAATACTTTAAGTCCCTTAACATTTCAAAAATACACTTTTCTTTACATTAAATAGTTAACTATAATCAAATCCATTCATACCAAATATCTTACTTCAATAAAATTAACCTTTATTACTAAAAATTTTCATCAAATCCTTCCATAATATTCAACTGAAATAAAACGTTTTAGTTACTTATAGTGAGGTTCAACTGCTAGAAGTTATGCTAATAATTTTTGAAAATATAATAATTAAGAACAAATAAAAGTTAATATTTCTCTACCCTGCCCCAAAATTAAATTTTTCAGTAAATTTGAAACAGTAAAGAGTAAAAGAAAATTAATCTTTTTGTGTTGGGGTTTTGAAATCTTCAACAGCTATCTGGTATTAGTCAAATTTTACAACCAGCAGGCATGAAATAATTAGTAACAGTGATATAACAATTTTAAATATTTGCATGGGTATAGAGAAATTAACTTTAAACATCTAAACATCCAATAAAACACTAAAATATTAAACAAACTATTACAATATTACACAGTCCAGCTAACAATTTTAATGTTTCAATACAACATAACAGTACACCAACAGGGTTACACATCACATGGAAATCAAATAACTACTACATCACAATAGTACAACACAACACAACAAGAACAACAGAAATAGAAACAAACAATCTACCAATCACCAGCACCAGGATCCTCAGCAGGGTCATCAACAGCATTGGGTCTAGATGGTGTATAACTGGGGTAAGTAAGAAATATCACATCAGACTCCCCCTCATAAATCTGACCTGAGCATCATAATAGGCAATATCGAACTCAACTCTCCTCTGCAAATAATCTTCATTCACATCACTCCTCACCTCAAAGACATCCATCCTACCATGGAGTATATCCACACTAGCACTCTGTAATCTCAGTTGCTCCATAATATCAGATAAGGTAGGTGGCTCAGATGTAGATGGAACATCATAACTCGTAGTAGGAATATCAGTACTCCTATGCTCAACTCGGGCTCCCACATGAGACTCGTAAGTACGGATAATAGCCTTTGTAATTGGTCTCAACGGTATAGCCACTTCTTTAGAACTACTGAACTCTACTCCAGACTGAACACACAGGGCATGAACTAAAGCAGGATGTCCTAAACCACTAGTGGTCTTGCTTCTAGCAATAGTCTGAATGTTCTTGTAAATAATAGCTCTGATATCAATCTTTTTTATCGTTTGATTACAATAGTTCAGAATTGCTCTATCCCTTGTAACATCGCTGTGGTGATAAGATGGTAATAGTCTCGTAGAGATGAAATAATGCTAAACTTTTGATGCAACATTTAATGTGGAAGCGGGGAACTTAATCAACTGTTTTTTACTTACTTTCCATTCCTCTCGCCCATCCGTCAGAAAAGCAATCGCTTCTCTCATATTTTCCACTCGAATATTAAAGTTTTCGTATTCACAAACAAATGTTTCCCGAGTATGATAGAAAGCATTGATACGCTGAGGAGTAAACTTAACTATTTTTCCTCTAACTAGCACATACTTAGTCTTGTTGACCTCATTTTTTGATGAGGTCTTTTCTCTTCTCTCTCCTTAGTACTTAGGATCTAGCCATAGGGTTTCTCCTTGACTATCGTAGAGGACTAGAAATGTGACCCATCACTTAGAAATTCAAACACTTCTTGGCTCCCTTCAAACCCCACAAGTTTGATTGTAAACCTCTAAGCCACTTGGAGGGTTAAAATCAAATGTGGAGGTTTAAAGGATGAGTTTCCTATAGGACTCTTTGGCCTTAGGATTACCCTGGGTGGCCTGGTCTAGTGAGGGTTGACTTGCACACACACTACACTCTTTCACACACTACACTCTTTCACATACATTCCAAAGCCCTAAAACTACCTTTAACCAATTTGACTCCCTGACTCATGTAGGTAACTCATATGGATGGACCTTAACCCTTAAGCCCCTGGCTAAGAGTGTTAGGAACAACATAGTGAATGCCTAAGATGAGTCCTGTCATGGCTCTTGTGAGCTTAATATGGCTTCATGGCTCAATCAAATAGTTTTATTTCATTCACACTTAATCAATCTTCATTTTTCCAAAATTTTAATTTTTGACCCCCGGGACCCTAAACCCACCAAGCCTACCAAATGTGCTTGAAATTGCCCAAAATTTGCAAAATTGCCTAAATTACCCAAAATTCCTCAAACTCAATCCTAAACATTTCCCCCCACTCAAATTGATCATCCATGACAAAATACACCAAAATTTTCGAAATACCCCCTCAATACCCTCCAAATACCCAAAATACCCTTTTAACCAGAAAATTCCAAAAATTCAGAAAATTCCCAAAAAATTCCAGAAAATCTCAAATATTCCCAATTTCATTTTGTTCAACTACATCATAAGCCAACTTTGTCAATTTAGCCCATTTTTACCAAAACCCCCAATTTGACCTATTTTTAACCTAAGAGGACCCAATGTCCCACCAAACCAACCCAATTAACCTCAATTTTGATCCAATTCAATCCTAAGCTTCAATTTAATATCCCCAATACCAATTTAGACCAAATCCAAACCCAATTTCATCAACATGTGGATCCAATCTCAATTTGAAGCTTAAAGCCCAATTTTGGCCCATGACTTAAACTTAGCTCAAACCAACCCAATTTAACTCCAATTAACCCCAAATCATTTCCTAAACCTTCCTAACATCCCCACAAACAAAACTATAACTTGATTTTCCCCAAATTTGAAACCAAACTCCACCCAAACCTAACCCAAACCAAAAATCCCCAATTTGGCCTAAATCCATCATGAACCCAAATGAGCCCAAATCCAAAAATCAAAGCTCAACCAAAGTTGAAAACTCTTTGTCACACCCCCATAAACATTTTTCAACATTAATTTTACATCAAACCCAACATTGTTCCAACCTTAACCCAAGTTAGCCCAATTTGATCTACTTTTGCCTCATTACCAAATAGACCCAAATTAAACCCATTTCAACTCCAAATGGCATCAAATCTCTTCTAAAGTCCTCATGGCACATTCTTAATCCAATCCCAACATTTATTTGACACAACGCCTCACCAATTTTCATCAATCAATTTATTTCAAAACCTAAAAGCCCACTTCCTTAAACCATTTTAAAAGCCCATCCAAAATGATTTCAAAAAGCCCAAGACTTATTCCAAAGCCCACATGAAATTTCCTTTCATCATCCTTTTAATTGAAATCATCCCTAAGTCCTAAATCAATAATCAAATCATTCCAAATCAAGCCACATGCCAATTTCCCCTAAATTCATCAAAAATGCCAAAACCCATTTTTATGAAAATAAGCCAACCTTTTCCCAAGCCATGGGCAAGCCAAATGAAGCCATTCACAAGCCATATGAGACCATGAGAGCTTTGACACCTCACCAAGCCATTAATGGCAAGAAGAGGGGGCTCTTTCTTAAACCTTCATTAAGCATTTTTAACCTCATCCATGTTACACTCTAAACTAAGCTTAGCCACCTAACCTTGGATGGAGACTTCACCACTCCAATTCAGCTGACCCAAATGATTCCCTAGGCCCAAAACTAGGTCATGGAAGGGTGCAGCCAACCCATTTGCATGAGTTGACCAAACCAAGCTCAAAATGAGCTTCCCCCCATGCCATTTAAATCAAACCCTTTACAGAAGTCAAACCCCAATTGATTGCACCAACTTCTAGCCCTAACCCCACTGAGTCAGATGGTGACCCATGCCTGGCCGGCCAGCCACCACAGCCGCTAGAAAACACTAGGCCGAGAGCCTTATTTGGCTTCAAAAAATTTAAACTAACTGACTGAGTTGTCCCAACCCAAATGGACACCATGGCTGTTCTTCTCCTCCCCTGAGCAGCTGATCCCAGCCTCCAATTGCCCCTGGGAAGCCCTCCAGCCACCTCTATTTAAAAACCACCACCTCTCATCCAAAAGAGGTGATGAACCAAACCTTGCCAAAACTCTACCAAAATCACTCCAGAACCTTCTCCAAACACAAAGCACTTGATCCCCACTGAAATCCAGCCCTAAAACCCCCTCTGCGAGCTCAATTTGTTAGCTCAAAATCCACCCAAAAAATAGGACACTTCACCACATTGAGCCAATTCTCAAATTGATTGACCCTACACCTTCACCACACCAAGAGAAGAAATTCCCCAGCAAAATCCCCCTCTCCAGGCTAGCCATTTCTTCTATCGACCAAGCTTTGAAATCGGGCTTGGTGGAAGTCTGGTCTAGACAATTTACGAGGGCCAGAGGCTTCATCCCTAGGCTCCTCTAGCTCCAACGAACGTGCCAAGCCCCTCTGATTGAAGCTTCACTTCTCAGAGCCAAGGTATGGAACTTCTCCTTCTGGAGAGCTTCCAGCGATTTTCCATTTCATTTGAGTTAATTTCAATTCATGTTATCCGTATGGATTTGTATCCCTCATTTAGACGAACACATAGGATCAAATTTCATCTATATTGGTAAAGAAATGAGGGAGATATTAGGGTTTTAGTGTGGACGGCTCTCGGGACACACAAGTCGGAGACGATGACCAGCAGCCGTCGGATCGCGCGTGTATTGAGTCGACGATCGAGATAGAGCCGGACAAGGAGATGAAGCGAGACCGTGGGACGCGTGGCTGCTGACTCAGGTGGCTGTCAGCATATTTTTAGATTATGTGTTTTGAAAAGGGGTTGCCTACAGAAGTTGTCGGTGAATTTTTTTTAGATTTTAAATTTAATTTAGAAACTAGTATTTGATTTTGAAAATAATTTTGAGTTTGAAAATTTTAAGATATGAAATCAAACTGATCTCACATCCCAAATAGTTTATATAAATGAGCACCGCACCACAAACCGTATATCTATCCCGAAGAATAGACACACTGCTTGATGATGGGGCTCGGTTAAAAAAACTAGAAGATTTGTGACATCTGTCTGGTCTGCGAACCAACTTTATAAGCCAGCAAGTTCCCCTGCTTAATATAAATGAATTAAGCAGGGTTTATATTATCTGGGTTCTTAAAGCTCCCTATAAAGGCAAGCCCCTATAGTTAATTACATCTTAAATGACGGTAATCATTTAAGAAAACTCTTGATAATGATCAGTGGTCTTGCTCTCAAGAATTTCAAAGTTTATGGTTTTCAAACAATTTGATTTTGGAAATTTCAAAAGGGGTTAGCTCAAATTCGGAACAGTTTATTTCAAGAATCCAAAGGAAGAGAAGTAGGAGAAGCTGAGGATCCAAGAAGAATCTTGGCGACTTCCCAAACTATCCTTTTGTTTGGCTTCAATTTGGGAATTTATTTAATGTTTCAATCTTGCCAATTTTAATTAATTAGGACTTATGATTGTATGATATAATCATACAAATAGCCTCGAAGATGTGAGGGTTTATGTCGTACCGAATGACTACCTCGAAATCCTAAGACCGGTTAGGGCTTAATTCACATAAAATGATTATACAAATGCCTAACAAAAAGTTGAGGATTTATGTTGCACTAGGCAAACTACCTCGAAATCCTATGGCTTTGTTATTTAAAACTAAGGAAAGTTTTGCTGAAGTAGACCAGAGTTTTGCTGAAGACGATGGCCGTGCTGCCCACCATGCTCCGAGCTCCTTATTGTTGTAGAGGTTTAGTTTTAGAAGGTGAAAATCAGGAGATGAGAGAAGTGTTTTGGTTTAGAAATCTTAAAGTCCAAATATTTTTAATATTTTAATTAAAACAAATCTTAAAGTTGTTTAAACAGAACCAATTAAGATCCCACGATTCCGTCATCCCGGCACCGTTATTTTCATCGAATTCACTTAGTCCAGATGAATTTGCTAAACTCAATTGAATGAGTTCCACACTTTCATTTAGACCTTGAGAAATCCCGTTAGCAACACGTGAGTTACATCATCCGAAGTATTTCCGATCATTCAATGAAACATTTTAATTTAGTTGCAATTGTAGTTTTGTTGTTCTGTTTGTGATTAAATTTTGAGCAGTTTTATATTTTGGAATGTTGTGGCGGTGAATTTTATCTTGTGGTGACTTTTAATTTAGTTTTGGTTTCAGTTTTGTGACTATCCTAAAGGTTTTAATTTTCATACAACAATGTTGTTTAACATGCAAGAAAAGTAAAGCGTAGTGCATGTAAGTAAACTGCAATAAAATAAATTACAATAAAATAAGAGCGTACCTAGAGGGTCTTCCCGTCATCCCAAGCTGCACTTAAAACATATATTAAGGCATTTAAATATTTATAACAAGTACCTAGGTAAAGCTAAGGGACAGGTTTTGGTTGTCTACCAAAGTCCTAATCCTATTGCTAGTCATCTCCTATGACGTCTAGGTTCTTGTATTTTGTTTAAGGATGATTTTCTTCATCAAAGAACAATTAAATTCAATTGTTCTTCTAAAACATCTCATCATATTGAGAAAGTGCTTAGGATGAGTCCTAAACATCTTTTTAATATTTCCGAGATTATTTTGAGTCCAAGTAAATTTAGTTGCACAAGTGAATTAATCATCCAGGAGTTTAGTTAAGCTTTCTCTCTTGCTCAGTGAACTTGGGCAATTGATTACCTGATGAATGAAGTGACATCTCACTTAATACTCCATTTATGAGTTATAATAATTAAAGCCTTTAGGGGCAAGTTGGTTTGTTGAGAATTTTAGTCATTCTTAATTTGAAGTTTGAGTTAAAGGTTTAAAGTGATTTAGTTTAATTATGAGGTTTCAATTAATAATTTTAAGTTTGGAATAGTGTTCAAATTATTTTTGGTTTAAATCTTTATACTTTAAGTAATCTTAATATTTTAAATTTGTTTTACTTTTATTATTGAATGATGTTAATTTAATATAATTTAAATTTAATTTAATTGAATTTAACTTAATTTAATTTAATTTAAATATTTTTAATTTAACTTAATTGTTAAAATGTTAATTTAATTTAATTTAAATTTAAATTTAATTTTTACTTAATTTAATTTAATTTAATTTTAATTTAATTTAATTTAATTGTTAAACATCTTAACATTTTGAGCTTTCCTTTAATTTAAGGGTTATATTTTTTAAATTTTTAATTTACTTAGTTTAGATTATCATTTTAATCTTAATTAAGAGTTAAATATTAATGAAGTGACTTATTTAGGGATTTTTTTATTAGAGAATCAATATCCTCTCAAGTTATATCCCTATTTTTAATAATTCAAATTTTCATTAATCTTCCAAAATTTAAATTTGTTTAAATAACTAAAGTTTCTTTATTAGTTTATTAAAAGTGATTAATGGGTTCCTACCCTTTTAATTTCCTAAAGTTTAAATCAACCAAGAAAGATAAAATCAAATATTTTACCCTCCATTTTATTTAAGCCTAAAATTTTAATAAAGGGGTTTAAATTCTTTAATTACCTTTATGCCCTTTTAGGCTTATTTATTTCATAACTCACTAAATTGAGCTCAAATGAACTTGAAATTTTTATGTCACTTCACTCATATGTCAATTAAGACATTAGAGGAGAAAATGTGATTTTTCTGAATTTAATTTATTTATATAATTTTTTTTAGTGAAAAATAAGGGATTTCAAGGAAAATTCAACAACATGACCAAAGTAAGGTTTCTATCCTTAAGAAAATTATGAGATGTTCCTAATGACTAGAGGACCACTTGGACCAATTTTGATGATTTTTTAAATTATAGTTTATTTATTATAATTATTTCGAGTTTTGGAGTGTTAATTAATTATAAAATAAAATTGAAGTTGAAAAGTGGATTTTATATTTTTCTTAAATCTCTCTAACCTCAAGGAATTTAGAGAAAAAAATTTTACAATTTTTTAATTTTTTTTTATTTATTGAAATTAATTTAGTGAAAAGATTGGAAAATACATTTTTTAATATTAAAAATTGTTTTAAGCATTTAAAATTCAATATCTTTACTTTGAGACTTGGGAAAAATATTTGGTTTGTTTTTAAGTGATTAGAAGTCAAAATGTGACATTTTTATGATTTTTAATATTTTTGTGATTTTTATTATTTTTTAATTATTAAGATATTAAATATATCTTTAAAAATGAAAAATTTTAGAAAATTCCAATTTTGATTTTCATAGGCTCTTCTAATATCAGAGAGCCCACAAAACCAATTTGGTGAATTTTTGAAATATATTTTTGGAGTTATGAATTTTTAAAGTTTAATTTTGATCATGTGGCTTAATTAATTCATCTAGTAGGGCTAATCATTTCCAATTGATTCAAATTTTTATGCAAGGTTCTCTGTATCCTAAAGATCAATGGAGAATTAATTTCAAGTTATTTTAATGTGTTGTTAACCCTAATTAATTAAAATTAAGTTTTGAGTAATTAGGTCAATTAGGGTTATTCTTAATGAGTTAACTCCAAATATAATTATCCTAGGGTTCTCTGGTCCTAAGAAACTTAAATACCAAAAACAGTAACATAAACTTGAAAAATACATAACTTTCCATAGAGATGGCCTCTGACCTTGAAAAATTCAGGGAATGTTCCCAAGATCAGAGGCTTGCTCTCTATGGTCTCATGTTATGGTGAATTGTCTATGCAAATGGAGAATCAAAATACTGAAATGAGTAAATAATTAATTAAAAATAAAATACTCATCAAAATAACTTGATTTTTTTCCAGATTATTCTCCTCTGTTCACTGAGCAAGAGTGTATTTTTAGTTTATTTTTATGATTTTTCAACACAAAGATATGGATTTTTTAAGTTATGGGTATTTAAATAAATAGAAAAAAATCCTATTTATCTACTTATCCGACTCAGCGCCGCGTCAACCTACGGCGGAACGAAAGACCACGCAGTGCACTCCCATTCGATGCCGCCATCTGAGTCAGCCGCCACGCGTCCCACTGTCTCGCTCCTTCCTCTGATCTGACGCAATCCTAGCCGTTCAACCGGTATACACGCGATCGGACGGCGCCTGGTCATCGTCTACAACTAGTGTGCACCCGTGACCGTCCACACTAAAACCCTAAGAACTCTCTCATTTCTCAATGGATTTTCGTGTTCTTGTGCTCTATGGATTATTCTTGAGGAGACGAACAGATAAGCACGGTTTACATGCCATGAAATTAACTAAAATGAAATGGAGAATTGTTGAACGCTCGGGAGGAAGGAATGATCCATACCTTTGCTCTGAGAAGTGTAGCTTCAATCAGAAAGTTGTGTCACCTTCGATTGAACCTAAGGAAGCTCCAGATGAAGTCTCTGGCTCTAGGGAATTTTTTAGGTATGAAAGTGTCCACAGCCAATTTCATGGCTTGGAGTCTAGAGCAACTGGGTAGCCTGGAGAGAGGACTTTCACTGAGGAACTCCTTCTTTTGATCCTGTGCAGGTGCGGGTGAGTTTAATTTGGATTTGGTGGAGGTTTGTTTGATGTCCTATTTTTGGGCTTGAATTTGAACTCAGAAATTGAGCTCAGCTGGGGGAAATTGGGGCTGGATCCAATGGGGATCAAGTGCTCTATGTGTGGAGAGTGGTCTGGAACAATTTTGACAGAGTTACCGTAGGACTTGGTTTAGCACCCCCTTTGGCCGAGAGGTGGTGTGGTTTAAATAGATGTGGCTGGAGGGCTTCCCAGGGGGGTTTAATGGCTTGGATCAACTGCTCTGGTGAGGAGAAGAACAGCCATGGTGACCATTAGGCATGGGACAAGTCAGCAAGGCAGAATTCAAAAATTGGCTCACATGGGTGCTCTCGGCCTGGTGGTTTCCGGCGGTTGTGGTGGCTCGCCGGCCAAGGTCAAGTCACCCTCAAGGTCAGGGAGGTCAGGGCTGGGTCTTAGTGCAGTCAATTGGCCATGGACATGTGTAAAGGAGTTAAAGTTAAATGGAATGGGGGAAGGCTATTTTGGGTCCAAATGAGTCAACCCATGGTTTTGGGCTAGGTTCACCACCCAAGGCCTGGTTTTGGGCTGAAAAGATTCACTTGGGTCAGCCAAGAGAAAATGGTGTGGTCTCCATCCATGGTGAGGTGGCTAAACTTGGTTTAGTGTGTAGCATGAATGGGGTTAAAAGTGCTTAAGGAAGGCTTAAGAAAGGGGCCCCTCCTCTTGCCATTAATGGCTTGGTGAGGTGGAAAGGGGCTTCCATAGCTTGCACATGGCTTATGCATGGCTCCATGGCTCCATATGGCTTAGGGATGGCTTGTCTTGGTTTCATGAAAGTGGGTCTTAAGGATTTAGGATATTTAGGGGTAATTTGGCACATGGATTAGTTTAGAAAAGTTTAATGATGAATTTGAAACTTAGGGAGTAATTTAAATCAAAGGGGATGATGAGGGGAAATTTCATGTGGGCTTTAGGATAGATTTTGGGCTTTTGGATTTTTTTTAGATGGGCATTTAGAAAGGTTTAAGGAGGTGTCCTTTTAGGTTTGAAAACAAATTGGTAAATGGAAGTTTTGTAAAATATTGGGCCAAAAAAATGTTTGGTTTAGTTTAGGGATGTGTCATGAACATTTTAGAAAAGGTTTGAAATAATTTGGGGTTGAATTGGGTTTAATTTGGGATTTTTGGTAAAGGGGTCAAAGTGGGTCAAATTGGGCTAACTTGGGCTAAGGTTGGACTAGTGTTGGATTGATGTAAAATTAATGTTGAGAAATATTTATGGGGGTGCTACAAAGAGTTTTCAACTTTGGTTGGGCTTTGATTTTGGGATTTGGGCCTATTTGGGTTAGGTTTGGGTTTAGGCCAAAAATGGGGATTTTGGTTTGGATTAGGTTTGGGTGGAGTTTAGGTTCAAATTTGGAGAAAATCAAGTTAGTTTTTTGTTTTTGGGGATGTTAGGATGGTTTAGGAAAAGATTTGGGGCTAATTGGAATTGAATTTGGTTGGTTTGGGCTAAGTTTAGGTAATGGGCCAAAATTGGGCTTTAGGCTTCAAATTGGAATTGGATCCAAATGTCAATAAAATTGGGCTTGGATTTGGGCTAAATTGATATTGGTGATATTGAATTGAAGTTTAGAATTGAATTGGGTCAAATTTGAGGTCAATTGGGTTTATTTGGTTTGACATTGGGTCCACTTGGGTTAAGAATGGGTCAAATTGGGGGTTTTGGTAAAAGTGGGTTAAATCGACAAAATTGGCCTATGGTGTAGTTGAACAAAATGAAATTTGGAATATTTGAGATTTTCTGAAATTTTCTGGAAATTTTTAAAATTTATGGAATTTTTGGTTAAGAAGGGAATTTTGGGTATTTGGAGGGTATTGGGGGTACTTTTGGAAATTTTGGTATATTTGGCTAAGGATGATCAATTTGAATGGTGGGAAATTTTTAGGACAGATTTTTAAGAATTTTGGGTAATTTAGGCAATTTTGCAAATTTTGGATAGTTTCAAGGACATTTGGTAGGTTTAGCGGGTGTAGGGCCCAGGGGGTCAAAAATTGAAATTTTAAGAAAATAAAGATTGATCAAGTTTGCGTAGAATGGAATCACTTTAGTTGGGCCATGAAGCCATATCAAGCCCATAAGAGCCATGAGATGACTCATTTGAGGCATTCACTATGTTGTTCCTAAACCTCTTAGCCAGGGGCCTAGGGGTTAAGGTTCATCCATATGAATTACCTACATGAGTCAGGAAGTTAAACTAGGCGTGAATGGTTTTAGGATTGGAATGTGTGTGAAAGTGTAATGTGTGTTCAACTCAACCCTCACCAGACCAGTCCACCCAGGGTAGTCCTAAGGCCAAAGAGTCCTATAGGGAACACGTCCTTTAAACCTCCACATTTGATCTTAACCCTCCAAGTGACTTGGGGGTTCACAATCAAACTTATGGGGTTTGCAGGGAGTTACGAGGTGTTTAAATTTCTAAGTGGTGGGTTCCATTTCTAGTCCTCTAAGATAGTCAAAGGGAAAGCCAAAGGCTAGATCCTAAGTACTAAGGAGAGAGAAGAGAAAAGACCTCATCAAAAATGAGGTCAACAAATGGACCCCTAATAGGTGTGGTGTGCTAACCAAGCACACCGCGCGTATTGGCGTTGACCGAAGAGATCAATAAAACTAACACAGACGTCTAAGTGACACACTTAAAACAGAGTAGAAACAAATTTCCACTGGTGAGTATCAAGTATATCTCCAATACTGGAGATCCCTGAACTCTCGCTGGGAAAAGAAAAGTAGGTGAATTCCAGATCATAAGATTTGGGGAAATTTGATTTAGATTTCATTTCATTTTCTTTTCCGAGTTTTTTTTTAATGTGTGAGTTTAGATTTCGATTTGTTACGATTTTCAATTTTGATTGAGGTTTAATTTAGAATCAATCCAAGGAAATCTGGATTTGAAATGAGAATTGGAACCTAGGTTCCAACCTTGGGATTGCAAAGAGAACTGGAATTTAGGTACCAGCCTCGGAGTGAGAATCGAAGTTTAAGTATCGATTGAAAAGGATGAGAATCAAAATTTAGATACTGATCTCGAAATTTTAAAGAGAACTGGAATCGGGTTCCAGCCTCGAAGGTCTTAAGAGAACTGGAATCTGGTTCCAGTCTCGAAGGTCTAATGAGCAACGTAAACTGGTTCCAATCTTGAAGATTTAATGAGAAATGGAAACTGGTTCCAATCTCGAAGATTTAATGAGAAATGGAAACTGGTTCCAATCTTAAAGATTTAATGAGAAATGGAAACTGGTTCCAATCTCGAAGATTTAATGAGAACTAGAAGTTAGACTCTAGTCTCGAAGAGAACTGGATGTTCGGCTCCAGCCTCGAAAGTTTATCTGCATGAAGAGGGACCTAATCCCATGCCATCAGAACCAAACCGAACAAAGTTCGTTGCTCCGTGTCAATAGAACTAGTCGATCCTCTAACACGCAAAGAAAAGATTTAAAAAGAACTGGTAAGTGTACCAAGCCGAAAAGACTCAACCTGGTGACAAGTCGAGGAAAAGATTTGAATTTCAGAAGAGTTTCAAACAGATTTTGTTTTGAAGAATAATTGAAGGATTCAGATTGAAGGATTCAGATTAAGATTTAAATTCATTTCGTTCATTTTGGTGATTCAATTTCAAAAATATTTAGAGTTCGTGTCAGTTTAAAATTCATTTTGACATTTAGATTCTTAAAAGAGTTCTCATTTATTTTCATTTTTCCTTTGTTCTTTGCTCGAAATTCTTTTAATTTAATGACGTTTCCCAGTCAATTTTCACAAAAAGAGGTGAAGGCAAAACATGACATGGTCACTTTCTTTCCAATCTTGTTGAAAATACATACATCTTGATCCAAAACATGATGATATTTTCTTTGAGAATTTAATATCTCATACAATCCATATAAATCCAAAATGGATTGTGTAAGATTCTTCAAGTTTCATCTAAAACCAGCTGTCAAAATCCATGTCTGAATAGTGAGATACATGGACAATAAGATCACCTTCCAAGTCATCCTTGGCAGAAATGTCGTATGGATGTGCATTGGAGGTGTGCTATCTCCCATGTAACTCACAGCTCGTAAGGCCGGAGACTCTCTAACTCTGGAGCTGGCTGGAAGTGAAAAGGCATTTTTCTGTCTTTCATCCTTCTGAAAATAACAGAGATCCGCTCAACAGGCACTCCTGGAATGCAATGCTTTGCGATGTCCACTCCATTCCCTTTTAAAACCATGAAGGAACCTACCGGTAGTGGTATCTCTACTGGCCCTCGAAACTCACCGGGGCCTGCTATCCGGAGGTCAGATCCGAACATGATATTGCACTGGTTGACAAAAGATACTGTGCAGAAAGGTCTAATGAAATCATGATGGTTTATATGTGGAGGTATGCAGTCGCCCTCCTTGTAGATGTTAATGATGCAGCTGTTGGGTATGCAATCTGCAGGCAATACCCTCCATGTTATCATCCTCTTTACCATTTTTTTAATAACATTCGGCATCGGATCCACCTCACTACGACAGAGTATCCCTGGTGGATTTCCTTTTCTGTCTACCGTGAAGTTGTAGCAACATCCACACTGGATCGTAACTCTTCCTTTCCCTGGCATCCATCTTCGGGATTCTGAATAAGTCTTTTCCCTCAAACGACCAGCTCGGCCCATTTTCTGAAGTTCAACGATGCAGTCTACAATTTTTTGTTGTTCGTAATCTGAGAACACATCTGTATGCAGCTCGAGGCCTTCTAAGATATTGATCCTCTTGCCTCCAATTCTTTCGAAGTATTCAAAAGTTTTCTTTTCAACATTCTGCATTCTTTCCAACTCATATTCTGGAATTATCTGCAATCGGCGAGGTCTAGTAATGTACTGGGGAATGTATGGTTCAACCCCCACATGCTCTCCTGTATGTCTTGGTTCCTTGGGGATAGCCTCTATCGCGACATCCTCCGGGGTTGCTTTCGCAACAAGACCCTTTAAAACTGGTGCATTTATCTGGCGTCGAGGTGCTGACTCTATTTCTGCTCTTCTTGGAATTTCCTTTATCTTTTATGTTGTTCTTGAAGTTGATTTCCTCTTTTCAAGTTCCCGATGAACCGGTTTCTTCGGGGTATTTGTATTGCCGGTAGCAACTGTCTCCTCATGTTGATCTGCTGCTAACTTGGTTAACATCCTTCGAATGCGGCGATTCTTGTTCCTCGGCTGAGTGGCAGTGAGAGTAGCTCTCCTTACCCCTTGGATTTCTGTGGGCATGGCACTGAAAAGCCTGCCCTCTGCTGTAGCAACAACGGACTTAACTTTCTTATCTTCTCCTGTCGCATGAGCGGCGTTTGCTTTTCTCTTTTTGCTGGTAGATGGTTGATTTGAAGAAAGATCAAGAGTGAGACTCGATTTGAAAGGAAGGATAAGGACTTTATTATCATGATTTCACATGTTTTCTTGTAACTTTTTTTTTAACGATTTTCTTTATCATCCACTTTCTTTATTTATAATTCTGGGTTCGGACCCAGTCATAAGTAATTACTGTGCCCGTGCTTTTAGGAATGAGGATTCATCCTTCGAAACATAAGGTTGTGTAATACTTCTTGAGATATCGTCCAATAATTGGAAGCATAGGTCGCTCTCCACGGCAAATTACAAGCTGGTAGGAACCTCCTGAGTAAACTGTCTCGACCACAAATGGCCCTTCCCAAGTAGGTTCAAATTTACCACCTATCTTGCGATGTGCAAGAATAGGTCTTCTGAGAACTAGAACCAAGTCACCGACTTTGAATGTCCTTGGACGGACCAATTTATCATGGGCCTGGATCATCTTGGCTTGATACAGTTCCAAATTCTACTGTGCTGAAAGTCTTTTCCCTTCCAGGCTTTCCAATTCTTCTAGTCGTAGTCTGGCATTTTCTTCCGTAGTGATTTTGTTTGTAACTGCAATAATGAGAACGGAAGCTGAACCTCTAAGGGTAGAACCGCCTCAGACCCATACACTAAGGCGTAAGGCGTAGACTGGGTGGGAGTTCTGAAAGTCGTCCTGTAGGCCCATAAGGCTTCTAGCAACTTCTCGTGCCAATTTCTCTTATTGTCATCCAAAGTTTTCTTTAGAATTTGAACGAGAGTTTTATTAAAAGCCTCGGCCAGGCCGTTCGCTCTTGGGTAGTAGATTGTCGAATAACGCCAGTCGATCTCATGTTTTCTGACAAAATTGTTGATTTTTGTACTCTTGAACGCGGATCTGTTATCTGAGACAATTCTGCGCGGTACCCCAATACGGTAAATGACTTGATTCTTGAAGAACTGTATCACGTGATGTGTTTTTACTTCTCTGAGCGGTACTGCTTCTGCCCACTTAGAAAAGTAATCTGTAGCTGTGACCCGACCACAAATAATGCAGTAATATTCTCTTCCAAAAGATGGCCAAAAGCTTGACCCAATTTATAAATAGCAGCTAGTGTATAAAATTAAAATGATGTAAATTTTTAGAAAATATTTTTATACGCACTAGGGGTACTACGCAAGTATACGTATCATTTCAAGTAATATAGGGTTTTCTTTAATAACACCAGTATCGATCCCACGGGGAAAAATTATAGTAATAAATTTTCTAAATATTATATTTCTAAAATATCTTTTTGTCCTCTAAATTAATAATAAATTACTATTAGTTTACTAGATGTAAATAAAGAAAACAATAATAAAATGATTTATGAAAACTATAAAATAAACAACATTCTTTCCTTCAATTAATCTAAGATTTTTAAGATAATTTAATTTTCGTTGGAGAATTTGCTTTATAGTATTGTGCCAAATGAAGCATTCCTATTCTTTACCCTTTGATCCGTGCGCAAAGAACATCGGCTAATTACGTAATAGGTCCGGATGCATTGTTAGTAGAATGGGTTAATCTAGGCTCACACTTCTAGATGTCCAAGGGTGGCTATGGTCGGCCCTACTAGTGACCCTTTCCTAATCTATAAATCAAATTATAAGAATTTAGTCTGTCACTCTAAAAACTTATCAATTCTACGCCCTTTAAATCTTATCTTCCTATTTATTTGCACTTCACATTGAATAGCCCGCACATGGCCTTCGACTACCCAAGGATTCATGTGACACTTACAAGTTAAGAGTTCTTCTCCTTCAAGGTCTCAAAACTCTTCAACGGGTTTTAACAATTTAAATTGCCAATTTAAAAAGTAAAGTAAGATCGAGTATTAATGTCATCACAATGTTTTAAAAATATTTTGAATTTCAATTTTCCATCGAATCTTTATATTATCTTATCTATCTCTTCATAATTGAAGGAAGAAAGTAAACTAACTACTCGTAACACATTGAAAATAAACGAGCAAAACATAATAAATAAACTTTGAATCAAATGTAAAATACTTATCTCAAATATTCCTTCTACGGATCTTCGATTCCTACCGACTCCACGATGTAATGAACTCCAGATGCAACAACTTGAAAATAAACTCACTAAACTAAACAAAAGTTGGCCCTAAATTTCTCTCTCTATTTCTCTTTCTAAGGATGAGAGGTCCTAAAGTGGATAAGAGAAAGGGTTACAATGAGAGGGGCACGTTTTCTGAAGAAATGGACCCCTATTTATAGGCTTCAAGGGTTGCCTTGAGGCACCTCTTCAAAACATGTCCACATTCAATGAATCTTCTAGAAGTTCGGTCTGGCGCCTAGGCGTCAGAATCTGGTGCCTAGGCGCCGGACACCGCGTCCATTTCTTCGCACCTCTTCACTTTGGCTCTCACCTCTTCGCGTTTAAAACCGTTTTGGAGTGTCCAAATGCAATGTATCACATGTCCTATTATCAAGGAACAACTGCCAGTCTTCTAGAATGTCCAATAACCGCTCACTCCATCAAAATAACTAATCAAATGTTGTCAAAAACTTGACAATTTTTATATCGAGTCTGGCGCTTAGGCGCCAGATACTGGCGCCTAGGTGCCAGGCCATAATTTTTTATACTTTTTTGTATTTTGCTCCATTTTTGCTCCTTTTTGCTTCTTTTTCCTTTTTGGACCTTTTTACATCACCTACATCCAAAAACACAGAAAAAATACCTTTCATTAAAGCATATTATCCTTAATTGATAAGAATTAAGACATAAAGAAATAGGTGTTTTTTTTATAGATCAAAATCCCCCAAACATAAATGTTACTTGTCCTCAAGTAACTCTTTCTACTATATAAAATATATAACCTTTGGAATAAAAGATAAATATTTGAGATTCCTTACAATTTTTTATTTTATAAAGTCTTTAGTAAATTATTAACCCAATTTCACTAACTAGGTTTAATTTTAAGAATTTAAAGAATATTTAACTACCAAATCATAAAATTTCAAACTTTCCATTCATTTTGAAAATAATAGAAATCTATTATATTAAGCTTTCATAGATTATTTACAAGAAAAAGATCTTCTTGAAAAATCTTTTCTAAATAAATATTTATGTATAAAAATTAAGTAAAGTATGTAACTAGTTTTCTCCCTATAAGATAATTCAAGTGAAGCCAATTTTTGATTAGGCATTTCCTCAAGCTTCTCCTCTCTCCTTTTTTTCTATTTTTTTTTTTTATAAATAATTAGAGAGGATTACTATATCTGGATAGTCTGTTAATGGTATTGAACTTCACTATCCTTAACTTATATTTTCAAAACTTATACATTTCCACTTAATTATTATAACATAAATAAGAATTTAAAAAGATTTCCAATCTTTTCTTTTTCAAGTGATAATTTTTTATTACTTAATATTTCTAAAATCTATTATTTCTATCATGAATAGAAAAATTCTTTATCTTATTCTTCTTTAAGTTAAATAATTCTATTCTTAAAATCAATCAATGTTAGTAAAATTTTGGTTAATTTTCACTAAATTGTTTATTATTTGAAAAATAAAAGTGATCTCAAATAAATTCTTTATTCCTTAAGTTATGTTAAAAAGTTTTTTTTTTATGGAAATACTAATTCTTTACGGACAAATAAAATTTAATTTTGAATGGATTTTCCCTTCCCCCAAACTTATGTTTTGGTATTCTATGATAATTTGAAAGTATGAGAGAAAGAAAATCATAAGAATTTTTATAAGTATGTAAAAACAATCTTAAAAGGAAAAATTACTCTACTCATGCTTTTATGAATAATTAAAAATAAAATTTAAGCATGTATAAAAAGTAAGCAGGCGTTTAGATTTTGGAGTCATCTAAACGTGAAAGAAAACAAGAACAAAATTAGGAATCAAAGATTTAAACTCTTTTTAAGTTTATAAAACCTAAAATAAGTTTAAAATCCAAAGAAATTACTAAGAATCAAAAAATTTCTTTCAAAACTTTGGTTCTTAGCAAAACTAGGAAAATCTATGGTGAAAATCGAAAATAAATGGTTTAAAGTGTAGATCTGTCCTTGAGACGAAGAAATCGAGTGGTTTCGCACTCAAATCCTTGATGTTTTGACCTCAAAATGGATCTAGAGGATGCATTTTCACGAAAATGGGGAAGAAGATGAAGCTTGGACGTCAAAAATGGCTTTTGGGGGTTATTTAAGTAAATTCTCGGGTACAGGCCGAACTGGCGCTTAGATGCCGAATTCTAGCGCCTAGGCGCCAGAATCGCCTTTCACAAATTTTTTTTTTAAATTCAATTTTCCACCAAAATTCATAAATTCAACTTCTAATTACTCATATTAGAGTAGGGCTTCAATTTCTAACTTCCACATCATTTTTCAGAAATTTATAAAATTTAAATATTAAATCCACCAATCAAACATAAGGTTTCAATCAAACTCACTAATTTCCATTTAAAACCGTCAATATTGACTCAATACATTCCAGATAAGTACTATATTTGATTCAAGTTCCTAATACACACTCAAACACAACAATTTCTAAGCAAAAACAACACACATTGAACATGAAAGCAAATACACAAACAAACACAATCGATTCTCTAAATCGATACATTGACTCAACTAACCATAATAAATATCTCATTACCAGAATATTCTAATCTTCACAAGGGAAATTGTGTATTCCACTTGGAAAGAACACTAACGCTCTCGGGAAATCCGTAGCCATTTTTTCGTCAATCCACTTTTTCTTCGCATACATTTCAACTTGAGCATCTTGATAAGCCGCAAAATGATCAAATTTAAGTTTCATTTACCATTCTAGATGTTCAACTTGATGAAACATCTCATGAAGGCGATCTCCAATGCTTTTAAAATTAGTTTCAAACTTATTCAAACGACCAGAAATTTTCTCCAAACTTACAGCGATGAAACCATTGAAGTAGGGTTGAGGATCCCTTGAGACCTTGTCCCTAGCCTCTTCTCCATGATTTCTTCCTTCCATTCCTTCAAAATTTCTCAAATCTCCCAAGAATGAAGTGCAAGGGACGTAATTTTGATTGCTTGATGGTTAGGGAAGAAGATAGGTTGATTTAAAGGGGAAAATCGTGTGAAAAACTGAAATTTTCGGTTTTTGCACGACCCAATAACCGCGGCGCTTAGGCGCCGAATCTGGCACCTAGGCGCCGGACCTATTGATACATAACATGATTCTGGCGCTTAGGCGCCGAATTCTGGCGCCTAGGCGTCGGAACTATGTTGAACTCCGTTTCGCCTAATCGTCAAATTTTCAAAATTTCGTTCTCCAAGATAGGTAAATTATACTGGTAAGAGTAATTTAAACTCAAATACAATCAAAATGAAGGTTAAATTGATCTCCTTGTTACTCATATTCGGAATAGAGTGATCCAATTCTTAAATCTTACACACTTCAAAATAATTTTCAGCCTAAGTCAACAAAGACTTATGAGCATCAAATTTTTCTAAAGTAATATAAAATTAATCAAGATCGAGGCATAACCTTATATTAAAACATAAAAACATTCAAAACACAAGATAATTATGGGTTGTCTCCCACAAAGCGCTTGGTTTAACGTCGTCAGCCCGACCTAAGTAAATCTTTAATCAGGTTGACTCAATTCATAAGCCTCTTTATAAATCTTCTTAATATCTCCCAAATAAGGCTTCAATCTTACTCCATTTACTTTAAAAATTTTTTCTGTATTGGGATCTTTAATATCCACAGCTCCATAATGGTATACTTTCTCAACTAAATATGGTCCAATCTATTTAGATCGTAATTTTCCAAGAAAAAGTCTTAAACGAGAGTTAAACAATAATACTTTTTGTCCAGGTTGAAAAATTTTTCCTGAAATTTTCTTATCATGCAACATCTTCATTTTCTCTCTATAAATCCTCGCATTTTCATATGCTTCATTTCTTATTTCTTCCATCTCATTTAATTGCAATAATCTTTTTTCTCCTGCTTTATTCAAATTAAAATTGAACTCCTTTATCACCCAATAAGCTTTATGTTCAAGTTCTACAGAGTTAGTGACAATGTTTACCATAAATTAACCGGTAAGGTGACATTCCGATTGGTGTCTTATAAGCTGTTCTATAAGCCCATAATGCAGAATCAAGTCTATCAACCAAATCAGTTCTTTTAGGATTAACAGTCTTTTCTAAGATTATCTTAATTTCCCTGTTTGATACTTCAGCCATTCCACTAGTTTGTGGGTGATAAGCAGTTGCAATTCTATGTTTGATTCTAAATTTTTGTAATAATGATTGAATTTTTATATTCCTTAAATGACTTCCACCATCCGTGATAATTACCTTAGGCATTCCAAATCTTGAAAATATCATTTTCTTTAAAATTTTGAAACACTTTTGGAATCACAGTTTGGTAAAGCAACAACTTCAATCCACTTTGAAACATAATCAACTGCTAATAAAATATAAATTTTTCTAGATGATGGAACAAATGGTCCCATAAAGTCTAAACCCCATATCAAAAATTTCAACTTCTAATATATAGTTTAAAGGCATTTCATCTTTCCTAGATATATTTCCCATCCTTTGACATTGATCACATGTTTTCACATATTGTCTCACATCTTTAAAAAAGGTAGGCCAATAAAATCCAGAATTTAAAATTTTAAATGCAGTTTTATCTATGCCAAAGTGTCCTTCAAAATCGGAATCATGACATTTTTGAATAATAGCAAAAGTTTCCTCATACGGTACACATCTTCGAATCATATAATCTCTTCCAATTTTAAATAAATGAGGTTCTTTCCAAATATAAGATTTAGCATCATATTTAACTTTCTTAATAAATTTGTTATCCAAGTCATAAGGCAAAATATTGCTAACTAAATAATTAACAATATCAGCATACCAATGTGTTTTGCATCTTTGAATAACATATAAAAATTCATCAGGGAATTTCTCATTTATATTTTCTTCCGAAATAATATCATTTTTAATTCTAGACAAATGATCAGCAATTTGGTTTTTAGTTTCTTTTCTATCTACTATTTGAAAATCAAATTCTTGTAGAAGTAAAACCCATCTTACAAGTCTAGGTTTAGAATCCTTCTTAGATAATAGATATTTAATAGCGAATGATCGGTATGAACTATGCATTTAGTACCAAGAAGATAAGGTCTAAATTTATCAAAGGCATATACTATAGCTAGAAGCTCTTTCTCAGTGGTAGTGTAATTTCTTTGTGTTTCAGTGAGAGTTTTACTAGCATAATATACAACTTTAAAAACTTTCTCGTATTTTTTTCCTAATACAGCTCTAATTGCAAGATCACTTGCATCACACATTAATTCAAAAGATTTATTCCAATCAGGTGCAACAATGATAGGTGCAGTTATTAGTTTCTCTTTTAGAATATTAAAAGCATTAATACATTCTTTATTAAATTCAAATTTTGCATCTTTTTCTAATAAATGACAAAGAGGTTTAGCAATTTTAGAAAAATCCTTTATGTATCTTCAATAAAACCCAGCATGACCTAGAAAACTTCTCACATCAGTAACAGTAGTAGGTGGTTGCAATTCAACAATAATTTTCACTTTTGCTTGATCTACTTCCATCCCTTTTTGTGACACTTTGTGACCAAGTACAATGCCTTCTATAACCATGAATTGACATTTTTCCCAGTTAAGAATTAACTTTTTTTCTTTACATCTTTTCAGAACTTTGGCTATGTTTTCCAAACAAGATTCAAAAGAAGTTCCAAAGACTGAAAAATCGTCCATGAATATTTCAATTCCTTTGTCAATCAAATCACAAAATATTGACATCATACATCTTCGAAAAGTTGCAAGTGCATTACATAAACCAAAAGGCATTCTTCAAAAAGCAAATGTTCCATAAGGACTTGTAAATGTTGTCTTTTCTTGGTCCTCAGGAGAAATAAATAATTGATGATAACCAGAATATCCATCCAGAAAACAGAAATATGAGTGTCCAGCTATTTTATCGAGCATTTGATCCAAGAAAGGTAAAGGAAAATGATCCTTTCTAGTGGCTTTATTTAATTTCCTATAGTCAATACAAATTCGCCATCCAGTAACTTGTCTTGTAGGAATTAGTTCATTTTTATCATTAACAATGACGTTTACACCTCCTTTCTTCGGAACACAATGAATAGGACTTACCCATTGACTATCCGAAATAGGATGAATAATACCAGCATCTAACCACTTAATAATTTCTTTTTTAACAACCTCTTTCATAATAGGATTTAATCTTCTTTGCGATTCTAAAGTAGGTTTAAAATTTTCTTCCATTAAGATTCTGTTGACCTCATTTTTGATGAGGTCTTCTCTTCTTCTCTTTAGTACTTAGGATCTAGCCTTAGGCTTTTCCTTTGACTATCTTAGAGGACTAGAATTGGGATCCACCATCTAGAATTTTAAACCACTTCTTAACTCCCCGCAAACTCCACAAAATTGATCGTAGACCCCTAATCACCTGAGGGTTGAAATCAAATGTGGAAGTTTAAAAGGATGAGTTCCTATAGGACTCTTTGGCCTTAGGACCTGCCCGGGTGACCTGGTCCGATGAAGGGGCTGACTTACACATACACTACACTTCCATACACCTCCTAAAACACACCCATACCCGAGCTTGACCTCCGACTCATGTAGATGATTCACATGGATGGTCCTTAACCCCTAAGCCCTCGGCTAAGAGGGTTAGGAACAACATAGTGAATGCCTCAAATGAGTCCCTTCATGGCTCATGTGGGCTTGATATGGCTTCATGGCTCAACCAAGATGATTTTATTCCACTTACATTCACCTAATCTTCCATTTTCCAAATTTTCGATTTTTGACCCCGGGACCCAACACCCGCCAACCTACCCAAAGCCTCGAATAGCTCAAATTTCTCAAAAATTTCCAAATCACCCAAAATTCTCCAAAATCATTCCCAAACATTTCCACATCACTCAAACTGATCATCCATAACCAAAAATACCTCCCAATACCCTTCAAATACCCAAAATACCCCTCTTAGCCAAAAAATCCAAAAATTCAGAAAATTCCCAGAAAATTCCAGAAAATCCCAAATATTCCCAATTTCATTTTGTTCAACTACACCATGGGCCAATTTTGTCAATTTACCCCACTTTTATCAAAACCCCCAATTTGACCCATTTTAACCCAAAGTGAACCCAATGTCAAACCTAACCTACCCAATTGACCTAAATTCTGGTCCAATTCAATTCTAAACTTCAATTCAACATCCCCAACACCAATCTAGACCAAATCCAAGCCCAATTTGATTGGCATCGGGATCCAATTTCACTTTTGGCCTTAAAGCCCAATTTGGACCTATGACCCAAACCTAACCCAAACTCACCCAATTCAACTCCAATTAACCCCAAATCTTTTCTAAACCCTCCTTGACATCCCCATAAACAAAACACTAACATTATTTGCCCAAAATTTAGACCCAAACCCCACTCAAATTCAACCCAAAATCAAAAAGCCCAATTTTGACCTAAACCTAAACCTAGCCCAAATGAGCCCAAATCCCAAAATCAAAACCTAACCAAAGCCAAAACCTCTTTGAAACACCCCCATAAACATTTCCCAACATTAATTTTACATCAATTTCAACTCTAGCCCAACTTTGGCCCATGGTAGCCCATTTTGGCCCACCTTAGCCTCTTTACCAAAAAGGCCCATATCCAACCCAATTCAAACCCAAATCACCTCAAATTTGTTTCAAACCACTCATGACACATCCCTAAACCAAACTCAACAATTATTTGGCCCAAGCCTTTACCAAAATTTCATCCCAAAATCCATTTTAAAATTCAAAAGCCCACTTTCCTAAACCATTTTAAAAGCCCATCCTTTACCACATCCAAAGGCCCAAAATTGGTCCCAAAGCCCATATGACATTTCCCCTCATCATACTTTCAATTAAACTCAATACTTAAGTCCTAAATTCATCATCAAATCATTCCAAATCAAGTTCCATACAAATTTCCATCAAATTACCAAAAATTCCTATAATCCATTTTCATGAAATTGACCAAGCTTTCCCCAAGCCAAAGGTGAGCCATGAAGCCATGCATGAGCCACATGTGAGCCATGAGAGCCTTGGACACTCCACCATACCATATTGGGTAGGAAGGAGGGACCCTTTCCTTAATCCCTAAAGCTCATTAGCCTTAATCATGATTCACCTAAACCTAAATTTAATCCAAATATATTTGGATGGAGATTTCTCCATGCCAAACCAGCTGATCCCTTTGATCCCCCACAGCACCCAAAGCCACCTTGAGGGGTGCACCAAGTCCAAATGGGTGAGTTGACCCATTTAGACCCAAAACTAGCCATGCCCCATTCTATTTTGGATCAAGGCCTTTACACTTGGCCATTGCCAATTGCTTGCACAAACACCCAGCCTCCGACCCACTCGACCCCGAGGGTGACCCTTGCTCTGCGGCCGGCCACTCCGATCGCCGGAAAACACCATGGCCGAGAGCTCACATGTGAGCCAACTTTGGAATTCTCACTCGCTGAGCCGCCCCATCCCAGAGTGGCCATTGTGGTCGTTCTTCACATGCCGGGAGCAGCTCGATCCCGACCCTCAACACCCCACGGGAGAGCCTCCGACCATGCCTATTTAAACCCCTCACTCTCTCGGCCATGAGAGGTGCTAAAAACAAACCTTAAGGAAACTCGCAAAATTGTTCCGGACTACTCCCCATACACGAGCACTTGATCCCCACGAAATCCCCCTACCATTTCTTCTCCGCGAGCTCGATTTCGGAGTTGAAATCCAAGCCCAAACCCGGGACACTTCTCCACGGTGGATCAATCCTCAAATTGATTGGTCCTACACCTTCACTGGACCAAGAGAAGGTGTCCACCAAAGAAAGCCCCATCTTCGAGGCCACCCAGTTGTTCCGGACTCCAAAGGTTGTGATCGACCTTGGTGGAAATCACACCTAGGCAATTCACCACATCCCCGGGCTTCATCCCTAGCCTCCTGCAGCCTCCAACGAACGTGCCGAGCATCTTCGATCGAGGCTTCACCTCTCGAGCTAAGGTATGAGCTAATTCTTCATCCCGAGCTTACGGAGATTCTCCATTTCAAATGCTTTAATTTCAATGCATGATAACCGTATGGATGTGTTCGTCTTCTCAAGACGAATCCATAGAGCATAAGAACACGAAAATCCATCGAGTATCGAGTGAGATCTTAGGGATTTAGTGTGGACGGCTCTCGGGTGAGGACGCTCGGGAACGATGAACGGATGTCGTCCATTCAATACACGCGCGGACGGACGGCTCAGATGGCGTCGGACCAGAAGATGGTACGTGAACCGCGGGGCCCGGGCTGCTGACTCAAGCGGCGGCGTCGAATGGGAGCGCGACGCGTGTGCGTTCGGAGATGCCGAGGATGACGCGGCGCCGACTCGGATAAATAGAAAATTAGGGGTATTTTCTATTTATTTAATTCCTTAAACTTGGAAAATTCATAACTTTGTGTAGGAAAATCAAAAAAATAAAATAAAAATACCCTCTTGCTCAGTGAACAGAGGAGAATAATGTAGAAAAGAAATCGTTTAATTTCATCAAGTATTTTATTTTTTATAATTTATTTACTCTCTGCATACATTTAATTCTCCATGTATGAATACAATTCACCATGGCATGAGACCATAGGGCTTTTGAAGCCTCCGAATTTGGGAACATTCCCCGAATTTTCCAAAGTCGAGGTCATCCCTATGAAAAGTTATTTATTTTTCAAATGCATGTTGCTGTTTTGAGTATTTTAATTCCAAAAATTAGCATGTTGTGAAATAAATTCTAGGAAAATTTGGTGATGTTCCTTATGACCAGAGAACCTCAGGAAAAATAGGACTTGGATTAATTCACTTAAGATAACCCTAATTGGCTTAAACATCCAAAATAGACCCCTAATTAATTAGAGTTAACCACACATCAAATTGACTTGAAATCAATTCTCCACTGACCTTTAGGATCAGAGGAACCCACCATAAAAATTTGAAGTCAATTGAACTTGGTTTGCCTCTACTAAATGGGTTGATTAAGCCATTTAGTCATTATAAACTTTAAAAATTCATAACATTCAAAATACCTTTCAAAAATTCACCAAATTGGTTTTGGAGCCTCTCTGGTATCAGGGGAATTTAAGAAAATTAAAATTTCAATTTTCTAAAAAAGTTGATTTTTAATATTATTTTTAATATTTTTTAATTAAAAAATAATAAAAATCACAAAAATAATAAAATTCACCAAAATGTCACATTTTGAATTTTAATCACTTAGGAACAAACCCCATATTTTTTCTTAGGCCTATTTGGTGAGATATTAATTTTTAAAGCTCTAGGGTAATTTTAAAATTAAAAAAAATGTATTTTCTAGCATTTTCACTAAAATAATTATAATAAATCACAGAAAAATCAGAAAATTGCAAAATTTGCTTCTCTGATTTCGTTGATATCAGAGAGATTTTTGAAAAATTTAAAATTCATTTTTCAACATTTATTTTATTTTTAAATTAATTAATACTCCAGAACTTAAAATAATTCTAATAAATAAAATATAATTCAAAAAATCACAAAATTTGGTCCAAGTGGTCCTCTGGTCATTAGGAATGTCCCCTAATTTTCTTAAGGACAGAAACTTTCCCTTGGTCATGTTATTAAATTTTCCTTGGAAATCTCTATTTTCTACCAAAAATAATTATATAAATAAATTAAATACAGAAAAATCACATTTTCTCCTCTCATGTCTTTATTGACACATAAGTGAAGTCACATAAAAATTTCAAGTTCATTTGAGTTCAATTTAGTGAGTTATGAAATTATTAAGCTTAAAGGGTAAAGTGGTAATTAAATTTCTTATAATCCTTAATTAAAACTTTAGGTTTAATAAAAAAATTAACAAGTAAAATATTTGATCCTAATCTGATTTGGATGATTGAAATTTAATAATTGAAGGGTAGAAACCCATTAAGCAATTTAAAATGATTAAACTTTAATTAAATAATTGATTAAATTTGGAAGAATAATAAAATTGGAATTATTAAAATAGGGATATTATTAGGAAGAAATTTATTCTTTAATTTAAAAAATCCCTAAATTAATCATTTCATTAATGTTTAATTCCTAATTAAAATGATAATCCAAGTTTAAGATTTAAAATGCTAAAAGACTTAATCATTAAATTAAATTAAAGTTAAATTATTTAAAACAAATTCCTATAAAATTAAAAATTAAATTAAAAATTAAGAATTAGATTAAACTAAATTAAATTAAATTAAATTAAATTAAATTAAATTAAATTAAATTAAATTAAATTATATTATATTATATTATATTATATTAAATTAAATTAAATTAAATTAAATTAAATTAAATTGAAACTAAATTAAATCAAATTAAATTAAATTAAATTAAATTAAACTAAATCATATTACATTAAATTAACTTAAGTTAAATTAATTTAAATTAAACCACATTAAATTAAATTAAGTTAAATTAAATTAAATTAAATTAAATATAAAGACATGAAGAATTCAAAAATAAATCTAAAATAACTTGAACACTATTCCAAATTTAAATCATTAATTTGAACTTAAATTTGAATCACAAATCATTAAAATATCATTTTCGCCCTTAGGAGCTTTTACTATTATAACTCCTAAATGGAGTATCAAGTGAAATGACACTTCATTCATAAGGATATTCAAACATCCTAATTCACCGAGCAAGAAATAAAACTTAACTCAAACACCCGGATGATTAATTCACTTGAACAATAGAATTCATTTGGACTTAGGACAATTCCCGAAATATTGAAAGGATGTTTAAGATTCGTCTTAAACACTTCCTCAATATGATGGAATGTCCTTAAGAACAAATCGAGCTTAGTTGTTCTTTGGTGAAAAAAATCATCCTTAAAACCAAAATCGAAGACCTGGACGTCATAGGAGGTGACTAGCTATAGGATTAGGAACTTGGTAGAAAACCATAACCTTTCCCTTAGCTTTACCTAGGGACTTATTTTAAATGCTTAAATATTCTAACTGTGTTTTAAGTGCAGCTTGGGATGACGGGAAGACCCTCAAGGTACGCTTTTATTTTATTGCGATTTACTCTATTGCAACTTATTTAATCGCATCGCACTTACTTTTCTTGCATGATAAACAACTGTTGCATGAAAACCTACACCTTTAGGACAAAAACCAAAACTGAAACCCATAACTAAATTAAAAGACACTACAAGATAAAATTCACCTCCACAACATTCAAAATATAAAACAACTCAAAATTTAATCACAAACAAAACCACAAAACTACAACTACAACTAAATTAAAACGTCTTGTTGGATGATCGGGAATACCTCGGATGATGTAACCTACGTGTTGCTAACGGGATTTCCACGGTCTAAATGAAAGTGTGGAACTCATTCAGTTGAGTTTAGCAAATTCATCTGGACTAAGTGAATCCGATAAAAATAATGATGCCGGAAGGATGGAACCGTGGGATCTTAACCGGTGTTGTTATAATCAACTTTAAGATTTGTTTTAATTAAAACACAAAAAACACTTGGAAATTAAGACTTCTCTAAACCAAAACACTTTTCTCATCCCCCGATTTATGATTTCTAAAACTAAACCTCCGCAACAACAAGGAGCTCGGAGCATGGTGGGCAGCACGGTCATCGTCGTCGAAGAAACTTGAATCTACTTCAAGCAAAACTTTCCTAGAATCGAACAACAAAGCCATAGGACTTCGAGGTAGTTTGCACTAGTGCAACATAAATCCTCAACTCTTCGTTAGGCATTTGCATTGCAAATTAAGCCCTAACCGGTCTTAGGACTCCGAGGTAGTCGTCCGATACGATATAAACCCTCACATCTTCGAGGCTATTTGTGTGATTTTATCATACGAATATAAGTCCTAACTAATTAAAATTGGCAGGATCAAAATACTAAATAAACATTAGGACCTTCCTAAATTCAAGCCAAACAATAGGATAGTCGGAGATTATCGAAGTTCACTTCGAATCCGTAATTTCTCCTACTTTTCTTCCTTTGAATTCCCAAAATAAAATGTTCCAAACTTGATCCATTCCCTATCGAGATTCAAAAATTCAATTCTTTGAAAACTTAAACTTTGAAATTCTTGAGAGCAGAATTATTGATTATTATCGAGAGTTTTCTTAGGTGATTCCCGTCACTTAAGATGTAATTAACTATAGGGGCTTGCCCTTATAGGGAATTTTAAAGAACCCGGGTAATATAAACCCCGCTTAATTCATTTATATTAAGCGAGGGAATTTATCGCTTATAAAATTGGTTCGCGGACCAAACGGATGTCACAAATCTTCTAGTTTATTTAACCGAGCCCCACCATCAAGCGGTGGTGTCTATCCTTAGGGATAGATACACGGTTTGTGATGTGGTGCTCGTTTATATAAACTATTTGGGATGTGAGATCGGTTTGATTTCATATCTTAAAATCTTCAAATTTAAAATTATTTTAAAAATCAAATACTACTTTCTAAATTATATCTATATTTAAATTAAATTTAAAATTCGCCGACAACTTCTGTAGGCGACCCCTCTTAAAAAAAAATACAACACTCAACCTAAAAATATGCCGACAGATTCTATGCATGCAAATGGAAGGGCTTATTCCTCTTATATCAGCAATCGTCCAACCAAAAGCTTTCTTATAATTTTTTAACACACCTAGTAATTTTTCTTCTTGATCTTTACTCAGTTCAGAAGAAATAATAACGGTAAAGTTAATGAATTTCCAAGAAACGCATATTTTAAATGGGAAGGTAACATTTTTAATTCCAGTTCAGGGGCTCTTTTAATTGAGGGTAAAAGTATATCATTTTGACTTATGTCTAAAGTTTCCCAATTATCTTTAATAAAATGAGTCTCTTCTTCTTCTACTTCTTCATTTTCATCAGTTAAAAATTCAAATTTTTCTTCGAAATGACTTTACATTTTTCTTGATAATGTTTTTCAATTAAATAATCAATTATATCCATTCGATAACATTTATCTTTATCAGAGTACTTCATTGATTTAAGAACATTGAATTTAATTTCTTGATCATTAACTCTCATGGTTAATTCTCCTTTTTGTACATCAATCATAGCTCGTCCGGTAGCTAGAAAAGGTCTTTCTAAAATAATAGGTATCTCCTTATCTTCTTCCATATCAAGTACTATGAAATCTACAGGGAAGATAAATTTATCCACTTTAATAAAGACGTCCTCTATAACTCCTTTAGGATAAGTGATAAATCTATCAGCTAACTGAAGAGTTACAGTGGTGGGAGTAATATCTCCTAAATCTAATCTTCGAAAGATAGAAAATGGCATGAGATTAATACTTGTTCCTAAATCACATAAAGCTTTTCCAAAAAAATTTTCTCCAATAGCACAGGGTATAGTAAAACTTCCAGGATCCTTAAGCTTTTCAGGTAATTTCTTTTGAATTATTGCACTGCATTCCTCACTTAATGCAACAGTTTCAAAAGCTTCAAATTTTCGTTTATTGCTTAAAATATCCTTCATAAATTTTGCGTAAGTTGGCATTTGTTCCAAAGCTTCAGCGAAAGGTATGTTAATAGTAAGTTTCTCAAAAATGTCAAAGAATTTAGAAAATTGATGATCGAGTTTCTGCTGTTTCAGTCTTTGAGGAAAAGGTGGTGGTGGTTTTTCAACTTCCACATTAACAGGTATAACAGTTTGATCTTGACTAGGAGAGAGTTTCTTTAGGTTTTTCAATTTCTTCAACCTCAATCTCTTTTTCAATTTCATTCTGCATTCTTTCTTTTAATTCCTTTGCACTTCTAAGTTGCATGACTTTAGCTTGTTCATGTTCTTTTCCAGCTTCCTTTGGATTAATTTCAACATTACTAGGAAGTGTTCCTACAGGTCTGTTATTAATTAAAGTAGCAATTTGCTCCCATTTGATTTTCAATACTACGAATAGCAGTATTTTGATTTTGTAATTGATTATTCATTTGCATAATTAATTCTTCTATTGATAACTTTTTCTGTTGATTATTAAATCCAGGATGCTTATAATTTGAATTAACTTGATTATTCCAATTTCCAGTGGGATGAGATTGATTATTACCCCAATGTTGTTGTGAATTATTCCAATTAAAATTAGGATGATTTTTCCACCCAGGATTATAATAATTTGAATAAGGATTATTTGTACTTCGTAATAGCTTGTAAAGTTTCAATAGTTTGAGAATCTTCAATATTAGCTGAGTTATTATGTGAAATATTAATTGCAAAATTATCTAATTTCTTAGACATTGCTGCAACTTGTGAAGCTAAGATAGAAAAGGCTTCATTATCGTGAATACTGACCATCTTTTTAGGATTAATCCTTTCAGAAGGCCATTGAAAATCATTATTAGTCATTTCTTCAATTAAAGTATAAGCTTCTTCAAATGATTTTGACATTAAAGAACCTCCAGCAGCAGCATCAATAATTGATTTTAAAGATCCAATTAATCCATTATAAAATGTTTGAATAATCAACCAATCAGGTAAAGCATGATGAGGACATTTTCTTAATAGTTCTTTAAATCTTTCCTAAGTTTCATATATTGTCTCCCTGCCAAATTGACTAAACGAAGTAATATCATTTCTTAATTTAGCGAGTTTTAGAAGGAGGAAAATATTTAGCATGGAATTTTTGTGCCATTTCGACCGTGTTTTAATAGAACCAGTTGCTAATGAGTTTAACCACATCTTTGCTTTATCTCTTAAAGAAAAAGGAAAGAGTCTAAGTCTAACAACATCATCGAAACATTGTTATATTTAAAGGTAAGCACAAAGTTCTAAAAAACTAACAAGATGTAAATTTGGATCCTCATTTGGTGATCCACCAAATTGATTGTTTTGCACCATTTGAATAATAGACGGTTTAAATTCAAAAGAATTAGCATCTACAATGGGTATTTGAATACTACTATGAAGTTCATCAACTGTAGGGTTAGCATAATCCCTTAATGGTTTATAAACATTTTGATCATTAAGTTCAATTGGATTTTGTAAAGTAGCCATTTTTTGAAATTTTTGCATTTGTTTTCCCTTTTTAATTTTTCTAATTGTTCTTTCTAATTCAGATTCTAAAGGTATTAATCCTTCAGAACCAAATCTTCGCATAAAACAAGAAATGAAAATATATATCTTTCTCTTTTTTTTATTATTATTATTTTTAATTTTTTTATATTTTTATATTTTTATAAATATAATATTTTTTTTTTACAAAAATTTATAACTATTTTATTTCTTTCCCCGACAACGGCGCCAAAAACTTGACCCTACCGCAAATAACGCAGTAATATTCACTTCCAAAAGATGGCCAAAAGCTTGACCCAATTTATAAATAACGGCTAGTGTATAAAATCAAAATGATGTAAATTTTTAGAAAATATTTTTACACACTAGGTGTACAACGCAAGTATACGTATCGTTTCAAGAAATATAGAGTTTTCTTTAATAACCCCGAGTATCGATCCCACTGGGAAAAATTATATTAATAAATTTTCTAAATATTATATTTCTAAAAAATCTTTTTGTCCTCTATATTAACTATAAATTATTATTAATTTACTAGATGCAAATAAAGAAAACAATAATAAAATGATTTATGAAAACTATAAAATAAACAACTTTCTTTCCTTCAACTAATCTAAGATTTTTAAGATAATTTAATATTAGTTGAAGAATTTGATTTATGGTATTGTGCCAAATAGAAGCATTTCAATTCTTTCCCCTTTGATCCAGGCGCAAAGAACATTGGCTAATTTACAAAATAGGTCTGGATGTATTGTTAGTAGAATGGGTTAATCTAGGCTCACACTTCTAGATGTCCAAGGGTGGCTATGGTCGGCCCTATTAGTGACCCTTTCCTATTCTATAAATCAAATTATAAGAATTTAGTTTGTCACTCTAAAAACTTATCAATTCTACGCCCTTTAAATCTTATCTTCCTATTTATTTGCACTTCACCTTGAATAGCCCGCACATGGCCTTCGACTACCCAAGAATTCATGTGACACTTACAAGTTAAGAGTTCTTCTCCTTCAAGGTCTCAAAACTCTTCAACAGGTTTTAACAATTTAAATGGCCAATATAAAAAGTAAAGCAAGATCAGGTATTAATGTCATCACAATGTTTTGAAAATATTTTGAATTTCAATTCTCGATCGAATCTTTATATTATCTTATATATCTCTTCATAATTGAAGGAAGAAAGTAAACTAACTACTCAGAACACGTTGAAAATAAACAACAAAACATAATAAATAAACTTTGAATCAAATGAAAATACTTATCTAAAATATTCCTTCTACAGTTCTTCTAATTCCTACTGACTCCACAGTGTAATGAACTCCAGATTCAACAACTTGAAAATAAACTCACTAAATTAAACAGAAGTTAGCCCTAAATTTCTCTCTCTATTTCTCTCTCTAAGGACGAGAGGTCCTAAAGATGGGCACGTTTTCTGAAGAAATGAACCCCTATTTATAGGCTTTAAGGGTTGCCTTGAGGCACCTCTTCAAAACATGTCCACATTCAATGAATCATCTAAAAGGTCGGTCTGGTGCCTAGACGCCGGACACCACGTCCAGTTCTTCGCACCTCTTCAATTTGAGTCACACCTCTTCGCGTTTAAAACCATTTTGGAGTGTCCAAATGCAATGTATCACATGTCCTATTATCAAGGTACAACTGTCAGTCTTCTAGAATTTCCAATAACCGCTCACTCCGTTAAAATAACAGATCAAACATTGTCAAAAACTTGACAGTTTTTGTATCGAGTCTGGCACTTAGGCGCCAGCTTCTGGCGCCTAGGCGCCAGGCCATAATTTTTTATACTTTTTGAATTTTGCTCCATTTTTGCTCCTTTTTGCTTCTTTTTCCTTTTTGGACCTTTTTACATCACCTACATCCAAAAACACAGAAAAAATACCTTTCATTAAAGCATAATATCTTTAATTGATAAGAATTAAGACATAGAGAAATAAATATTTTTTTTATAGATCAAGTTGCAAGAATGAAGCGATGTTCTCTTGAAGAAGGCAGTTCTATCGTACCCACAATATCTGTGCCCCAACACTCAAACAGCCACGATGCGATTGTCGGATGTAGCACATTTAGAGGTTGATGTAGAACCACTCCATGCACTTGGCACTGGTGACAACGTTTGGCAATCTTCATGCGATCGGTCATCATTGAGGGCCAGTAGTACCCTAGTCTTTTAATCTTCATTTTCATTTTCGGAACTGACTGATGAGCACCGAAAAGTCCTGAGTGTACTTCTTTAACAATTTCACGAGCCTCGGACCTGCTCAGGCACTTAGCCACATCTGATCAAAAGACCTTCTGTATAATGTATTGTTTATTAATGCGTAAGACAAAGTTCTTTTCTTGATTTGATGGGCTATCGACTTATCGTCTGGTAAGTTTCTCGTTTGCAAGTAGTCTATTAGTGGCTGCCGCCAATCGTCTGTATTTTCTGTCACTGTCGCAATTGTTTCTTCTGCTTTTTCTGTTGATTTGTGTATTGTATCCATGTCGAGCTGTGATAGGACCGTCGTCCTTGAACTAACACTTCAACTGACTCATCCTGCAAGCAGACAAATTCCTTTGCATGCGGTCTAACGCATCTGCGTGAGAATTTTCTCTTCTGGGAATCTTATAGATTATTATATTTGGAATTTTCTCCAACAGTCTCATGGCATACTGAAAGTACTGCTCAAGTCTTGGTTTTAGAATTTTGTACTGTCCGACGACTTGTTGAATGATCAACTGAGAATCTCCATAGATGTTGATATCTGTTATCTTCATCTGAATAGTTCATTCCAGTCCGGTTATGAGGGCTTCGTATTCTACCTCGTTGTTTGTACACGGTTCTGTTAAGTGGTAGGAATACCATAACATTCTCCGCTCCGGTGTTACAAAGAATAGCCCGATTCCTGCCTTACCGGGCACTATCGTTTGCAAATCTTTGTCTTTTTGCGCTGAGGATGCTCCGTTGAAGTACAGTTCCCAACGCTGATCATCAGGGTCTTCTAGGCTCATTATCTGCTCATCTGGCAAGTCCTCGTTGAGAGGCGATTCTGCCGGTAAAGGGTGTGCTGCGAGGAAGTCTGCTAGGACTTGTCCCTTTACGACACAAAGAGGAACGAAAGTTATATCGAATTACAATAGTATCATCGACCACCAAGAAAGTTTGTCAAAAAGCGTCGGTCGGGTCATCAAATATTGCAACAGATTGAACTTCGAAATAAGGTTGACCTTATGAGAAAGCATGTAGTGCCTGAGCTTTTGTGCGGCGAAGACCAGGGCCAAACAGTGCTTCTCAAAAGGAGGATACTTTACTTCCATTGGAATTAGACGACGGCTTAAGTAGTATAGAGTATTTTCTTTTCCCTTGTCATTGACCTGGGCTAGCAGGGCTCCGAGAGTGTCGTCTAGAGCTGTGGTATAAAGTATCAACGGTCTACCCGAGACTAGGGCTGCTAAGACAAGAGGTGTCATTAGGTATTGTTTGATGTCATCGAAGGCATGTTGACATTTGGAGTCTCAAGTAAACTTGGCATCCTTCTTAACTAAAGCAGAAAACGGCTGACACCTTCCTGAAAAATTTGAGATAAAGCGTCGAAGATATGCCAACTTTCCTTGAAAGGATCGTAGTTGTTTCAAGGTTTTGGGAGGTGGCATTTTTAAAATAGCTTTAATCTTCTTCAGATCGATTTCAATTCCACGATGTCTAACAACAAATCCTAAGAATTTCCCAGAGGTGATGCCGAAGGCGCATTTCAAGGGATTCATCTTAAGGTTATATTGTCTTAACCGCTTGAAAACAATGCTCAAATCATACAAGTAATCTACTTTTAGTTTGCTTTTGATGACCACATCATCTACGTAGCACTCGACTTGGTTGTGAATGAGATCATCGAAAATTCTTGTCATTGCTCTTTGATAAGTTGCTCCTGCGTTCTTTAATCCAAACGGCATCACTGTGTAGCAGTATACCCCGATCGGTGTTCTGAAGGCTGTAAGCATTTCATCTTCCGGTGCCATCTTTATCTGGTTGTATCCCGAAGATCCATCCATGAAAGAAAAGACTTCATGTGTTGAAGTGATGTTGATCATCAATTCTGGAATGGGTAGCGGGAATTCGTCCTTTTGCATGCTTTGTATAAATCTCTGAAGCCTACGCAGATTCTGATATGACCATTCTTCTTTCTAACAGGTACCACATTGGCTAACCAAGTTGGATATTGCTCTTCACGGACAAATTTAGCATCTATTAGCTTCTTAACTTCAACTCTAACTTGTTGTTCAATCTCCAGACGCATTCTTCTTGGTGCTTGTCTGACTGGAACAGCAGTGGGATCCACTCCTAACTTGTGAACTGCGACCTCTGGAGCTAATCCTGGCATTTCATCATAACGCCAAGCAAAACAGTCCTTGAATTCCATCAATAGCTTGATTATCTCTTCGGAGTCTTCTTTATTGAGTAAGGAGCTAACAAAGGTTGGCCTAGGCTCTTCGCTAGTACCTAAGTTAACTTCCATTAACTCGTCCATTGTAGATTTAATTTCTTCTTCAAATTTTGGTGGAGCATCTCCGATTGGTAGATCTTCGAGATCATCTGAAGCTTCCAAGCAGTCTTCATTAGGCTAGCACGTGACAACCAAGCAAAATCTTGTATCGTCAACTGATCCTACCGTGCCGAATCCGAGACCATGTTTTGAATTGGGAGGCCAACTGGCGTTGTTCCATAATTTTTCAAAGTGTTGTGATCGACCTTTTGTCCATTGTTTAGGTAAGCCACCACGTTGAATTAAATTTTGAACACAGGGAGAGCACCACTCAAAAGGCAGTTCCATTAATTTAGAAGAAGTAACATCTTCAAATTGTACATCTTTTTCGGTATTGGAAGAAGAAGCACCACGGTAGAATTTGATCGGTTTAGTACCACCACGTACTTCCTTGACCACCATACCTTCAATCTTATTACAATGGATCGGAGTCAGGGTCATAGTATGTACATAATAGTTAATCTTCTCATACATTGATTTGTATTCTTCATTCTTTTCATCTTCGAGAGAGATCTTGAACTGGGGTTTCTTTTGATTTACTGTTGATGCTTCTGTCTTGATTTCTTCTTCTTCGGAACTGGTCTCCCAATCAAGTTTGATGACTGGTTTCTTCTATCCAACTGTTCTAAAGAATCTTCCACGACCTCTTCCCCGGCCTCGACCTCGGGTGCGAGTTCTGGAGAAACCTTCACCATCTCGCCGTAAGGGAGGGTTAGTAAGTGTTGGACTAGAATTTCCGGCTCTTTATCGTCTTGCACTTCTTTTGCTTCATTTGGTATGACATTTCTAGAAAATATTGTTTTCTTCGGGGGCGCGTAGTAGGCTGCATCTTCGTGAATTTCGATTTCATGCACGGAGAATGGTTGCAAGTCACATTTGATACACTGTTCTCCTCCTTCGTAATATTTTATGCACTGGTGCAGAGACGATGGTACCATCCGGTTCTCATGGATCCATGGTCGACCCAGTAGAGCGTTGAATGATGTCTTAGAATCAATTATGTGGAATTTTGCGATTGTCTTTGCTAAATCACCGGTCTTCATTAACAGTGTTATCGATCCGAGTGCTCTTTCTCCTTTCTGATTAAACCCTCTTAATAACATCTTATCTGCTTCAAGTTCACGAGCATCAATTTCCAAATATGCTAACATTTGAAGGCTCATTATGTTGATTGATGCTCCCGGATCAACTAACACCCTAGAGAGCGTGAACTTTCCAATAGTGACTGAGATGTACAACGGTCGATTGTGATCAGCCGTTCTGAGTAGTAAATCATTGTCTGTGGAGGTAACACCTCGCTGTTCTTTTAACAAGCAAACCTCGTTGAAGGAATTACCTTCCATTTGAGCTAAACAAATCTCTGGATCAAGTAGAGCCTTGATGAGAGCTTCCCTCATCTCTTTTGACAGGATCAGAGCGTCGTATATGCTTAGTTTGGCAGGTAGCTTCCTAAGATGGGCTAGCACGTTGTAGTCTACTTTATTACAATGTTCCTTAGTTTCTTCCTGAATGGGAAATTCCTTTGCTGGGGTTGGCTCTTCCTGAGCAACCACCTGCTTTCCTTTATTTTTTGGAGCCATTCTTGGGGGTAGAACTTTTTCACTTCTTAAATTGACTTCTGTTATCTCTTCTGAATTTGATGCTGGTTCTACTGGTGTCTCCTCTTGAATCAGAACGATTGGCTCTTCTGGCATTGCTTTGGAATCTGATAACTCCAATTCTATCATGATTGGAGCTCATCGAAATTCGCAAATAGACTCGTTGCTTGTTGAGCTTTCGTAGACATCCTTGTGAACGTCTTCTCCTTCATCGTGGTCATTGAGGTTTAGTATGATTTGAGAATCGTTATTTATATCAGAATCGAGATCCGGATTAGCTTGGTTTTCATTAGTTACGTAATCGTTAGAAACAATCAAAACGTAGCCAACGCCAAAACTCTTATCATTATAAGATCCCGCCGGGGCGAGCAAATAATCATACAGAGTCAGAGGTTCGAGGGATTTCTCCCCCGAATCGGAAAAAACCATCCTAGGATAAGCAGCCCCTAGTCTACTCTTTCGAGCCTCGGTTTTCTTCTCTTCTACGATTTTCTCTTCCTTCTGGGGCGGTTCTTCAATCGTAAGCGATAGTGCCGGCTCGGCAGTTTTCAAACTTTGAGTTGAAGCACACACCGAAGCGGTTTGGATGTGATCTAAGATTTTCTTTGAAGACTTTGTCCAGACGGTATTCCATCCATCATGGGTCCTATACGGGTTTATCGGAACAATAGTATCCGTTGAAATAACATTGACAGAACCTCCTTTTTAGGATTCCTTCATGTATTCCTTCGGGATCGTTATGTTCCCTTTCTGGAGGTTGTCGTCAAGCCAAATCTTGAAAGTGATGCAATCCTCTATCTTATGCTGAGAATTCGGTGGTAAGGACAATAGTTTGGATGATCTTTCTTATTGACTTCTTCTGGCCTCTTGGGCTCTGGCACCTGAAAATATGGTGTTTTCATTAAACTGCAGAACATCTTCGCCACTGCTTTAGTTTTGAATGGATATTCCTTGTTCAAAAAATCTTTCAGGGTATGTTGTGGACGAGGCAGTTGTTCATCATGCTGAGGCGACTGATAGCTCGGTCGAGGATGTTGATGACTCTACTGAGGTTGTTGGTAAGTATGTTGCGGTGGTTGATAGCTAGGCTGTGGCCTCTTTGGCTGTATCTAAACTGGTTGCTTGCCCTTATCTACTGTCGCGACGATTCCGGACTTCTTATCGAATGTTTTTACGGGCTTCTGCTTATCGCTCTTGTCCACAAAACTTAGCTGCTTTGCTTTCTCTTACAAGCTCCCGGCCTTACTAAGCAGCTTCTCGAAAGTCTTGATTGTTAATCCTTTAAGGAGAAGTGCTATCGGGCCATGGATACTCTTAAGCAAGATGTTGACTGCATGTTGTTCCTGAAGTTGTGGCTCACACTTCATGCTCAAATTTCTTCATCAAAGTATGTAATCCACTAGAGTTTCGTTCGGTTTCTGGTGCTCCACCACTAGATCACCGATGGTGATGTGGTGTCGAGCCCCGGCAAACCGCTTAACGAAGAGGTTTTCTAACTCTGAAAAGGTCTTAACTGAACCATTTGGCAATTCTGCGTACCAGTCGAAGGCAATCCCAGACAAACTGCTGACGAACTGACGAAAGAGTAAGGCGTCACTCCCACCGGCATTACAGCAACTAGCACGAAAATGTGCGACATGCTTCCGGGGGTTTCCCGTTCCATCAAAAGTCTTAAACAGAGGTGGTACGAAGCCTTTCGGGTATTGGACTGCATCAAATTCTTCAGGGTAAGGTCTACCCATCTGAATAGATGCTCCACTCTTAGATTGTGCTAGGGCTTCTCGCACCTACTGTTCTACCATGTTTTTAATGTCTTTTTCGGGAATCATGCTCTGTGCAGAATCCTTATTTGGTGGCACGTCTCCGTTGACTGATGTGATTTCTTTTCCTCCATCTGCAATATGGATGATTTCTGGGGGTGTTTCTTTCTGAGGTTGCACCTGACTTTGGAGAGTGGCTAAAGCAGTAGCCATCTCTTCCATCCTCCTAGCCATCTGGGAAATTGTGTCATCTCATTCCCGAAGCTGTGCTCTCGTCATTTCTGATTCATCTCTTTCCGCAGCTGCCGGAGCACCCTGCAAGGCTGACGATGCTCGTGTTTTAACCATGTTGATCTCGGCATACTCCTCATCCATGAACTCTGATGAATCAACTTCCTTTTCCAACTTTTCTCCTCTTTCTTTCGCCAACAGTTGGATACCCGTCCTTAGCTTTCCTATAGCATCCTGAGGGGTCTCTTCCAGACGGTCTCGTGATTGTAGTGTGATGGATGTTGAACTTCATTTTTGGTAGTTTCTTTTATTGCAGTAGCACTTTCTTCAGATTCAAGCCCTTTGACGAGGCTTTTCTTCTCATGCCATTTTGTTGGTCTCGTCTCGGTAATAATAGGTCGCCACACCATCCTTCTTGCAGCAGAAGGCCTAGGACTGGACGGTATGTCGACTATATGCTGGTAGGTGGTGTCCTCCCTAATATGATGGCCCGATACAACAACAGGTGAACTAGCTCTCGTTTTCTTCCTTAGTTTCTCTACGACAGTGACAGGCTCTACTCGCGGTCCGAGGCGGGATCTAGCTGGCACTCAACCAATTCTTCTTAGGCTTTCTGATGCGGGGCATCTTTCTTTCTTTGCCGATTTTTCTATCACGGCTGTAGCCGAGCAAATGGCGTAGTCTTAACCCTTTTTCTTTTGCAGTTACTATAGTATGCTGGTCGGGGTAGTGTAGCGGCAATCCTTCGGACATCTTCTTCATCCGATGCGACAGAGAGGGGTGAAACCTACTCCCTTCCAACGGAGGTATATACTCGAGCAGCTTCTTCTCTTTCCTCGTAAATTTCTTCTAGAAAAGCAACTTCGACAGCCTTTGGCTTTCTCAATCCTCGGCTATCTTTCCGCTATTATTTCTCCTTTCGAGTCCGAGTTAGGGGTGCAACTCTTGAACCGGACCCAATCTCGAAAACGGATGGTATTGTAGCAAAATCCGTACCCTCCACGGTGACGAGCTCACCACAGACTTGGATTTCCTTCCCCTTCAGTTTGGCAAAAGTCGGGGTAGGTGCAGAGATGACTAGACCGGTGGGGGTAGATACAACAGTCCTCCTACGAATAGCAGTACTTCTTTCAGCTGGAACCCTTTGCAGGGGAGGGAATTCTTGAGTCGACTTCAAGTTGAATTCAATAATGGGCTCTTTAGTTTCTGACACTTTGTCCATTAGTGCGAAGAGAGTGACGTCAGCGAACTTGATATCTGTGTTGTTGAATCCTTGTCCAAAACGGATGTTCCCATATTCAGGCAGCTCATTTTTATAGATGGCGAAGTCCATTCCATTGGTGAAGGAGAAAATTAACTTTGGCGCAGTCATTTTCTGTAGGGTAGATTCTGAGTTTTAGTCTCGAGTTATGCTTTCTTTTGTCGCAATATTTAGGACAAAAAATTAAAGAGTAATGTATTTATGATTTAAAAGAGTTTGTTTATTAATAGGGTCGTTTATTAGAGGATTTGTTTATTAGGAACGAAATGATTAAAGGACAGAGGTTTATAGCAAAAGGAAGGGACCCGGTTCGGAATTGAAAAGGAAGAAAAAATCTTGCAAAACGTCTCAACCCGAAGGACCGCTCCTAAGCTAACACCTATTGGGGGTCCACCCCACCTCAAAAAATAGGTAAAAGGATTTCGAAACCTCTCTGTTTAGGGGTGTCTAAACAATGGCTCCTAAATCCGAGAGAAGTTGACTATAATTGTTCAAGATAGAAATGAACGTGGTATGTCAACGGAAGAATGATAGTTTTGGTTCACTAGGGATATGGACTCGCTATCGATTTATGAAAGCAAAACCATCTAATTAAAATAGAGAGAGGAACTATTCCCCAGCGGAGTCGCCAGAAATTGTCGGCATATTTTTAGATTATGTGTTTTGAAAAGGGGTCGCCTACAGAAGTTGTCGGCGAATTTTTTTAGATTTTCAATTTAATTTAAATATATATAATTTAGAAAGTAGTATTTGATTTTGAAAATAATTTTGAGTTTGAAAATTTTAAGATATGAAATCAAACTGATCTCACATCCCAAATAGTTTATATAAATGAGCACCGCACCACAAACCTTATATCTATCTCGAAGAATAGACACACTGCTTGATGATGGGGCTCGGTTAAATAAACTAGAAGATTTGTGACATCCGTCTAGTGTGCGAACCAACTTTATAAGCCGACAAGTTCCCCTGCTTAATATAAATGAATTAAGCAGGGTTTATATTACCTGGGTTCTTAAAGTTCCCTATAAAGGCAAACCCCTATAGTTAATTACATCTTAAATGATGGGAATCATTTAAGAAAACTCTCGATAATGATCAGTGGTCTTGGTCTCAAAAATTTCAAAATTTAAGGTTTTCAAACAATTGGATTTTGGAAATTTCAAAAGGGGTTAGCTCAAATTCGGAACAGTTTATTTCAAGAATCCAAAGGAAGAGAAGTAGGAGAAGCTGAGGATCCAAGAAGATCTTCGCGACTTCCCAAACTATCCTATTGTTTGGCATCAATTTGGGAATTTATTTAATGTTTCATTCTTGCCAATTTTAATTAATTAGGACTTATGATTGTATGATATAATCATACAAATAGCCTCGAAGATATGAGGGTTTATGTCGTACTGAACGACTACCTCGAAATCTTAAGATCAGTTAGGGCTTAATTCACATAAAATGATTATACAAATGCCTAACAAAAAGTTGAGGATTTATGTTGCACTAGGCAAACTACCTCGAAATCTTATGGCTCTGTTATTTAAAACTAAGGAAAGTTTCTGTCGAAGTAGACCCGAGTTTCTGTGAAGACGATGGCCGTCTCTGCCTACCATGCTCCGAGCTCCTTGTTGTTGCAGAGGTTTAGTTTTAGAAAGTGAAAATCAGGAGATGAGAGAAGTGTTTTGGTTTAGAAATCTTAAAGTCCAAATATTTTTAATATTTTAATTAAAAAAAAATCTTAAAGTTGTTTAAACGTAACCGATTAAGATCCCACGGTTTCGTCATCCCGACACCGTTATTTTCATCGAATTCACTTAGTCCAGATGAATTTGCTAAACTCAACTGAATGAGTTCTACACTTTCATTTACACCGTGGGAAATCCCGTTAGCAACACGTGGGTTACATCATCTGAGGTATTCCTGATTATTCAACGAGACGTTTTAATTTAGTTGCAATGGTAGTTTTGTTGTTCTGTTTGTGATTAAATTTTGAGTTGTTTTATATTTTGAAAAGTTGTGGCGGTTAATTTTATCTTGTGGTGACTTTTAATTAGTTTTGGTTTCAGTTTTGTGACTATACTAAAGGTTTTAATTTTCATGCAATAATCTTATTTAACATGCAAGAAAAGTAAAGCGCAGTGCATGTAAGTAAACTACAATAAAGTAAATTGCAATAAAATAAGATTGTACCTGGAGGGTCCTTCCGTCATCCCAAGCTGCACTTAAAACATATATTAAGGCATTTAAATATTTATAACAAGTACCTAGGTAAAGCTAAGGGACAGGTTTTGGTTGTCTACCAAAGTCCTAATCCTATTGCTAGCCATCTCCTATGACGTCTAGGTTCTTGTATTTTGTTTAAGGATAGTTTTCTTCATCAAAGAACTATTAAAATCAATTGTTCTTCTAAAACATCTCATCATATTGAGAAAGTGCTTAGGACGAGTCCTAAACATCTTTTCAATATTTCCGAGATTATTTTGAGTCCGAGTAAATTTAGTTGCACAGGTGAATTAATCATCCAGGAGTTTAGTTAAGCTTTGTCTCTTGCTCAGTGAACTTGGACATTTGATTACCTGATGAATGAAGTGACCTCTCACTTAATACTCCATTTAAGAGTTATAATAATTAAAGCCTTTGGAGGCAAGTTGGTTTGTTGAGAATTTTAGTCATTCTTAATTTGAAGTTTGAGTTAAAGGTTTAAAGTGATTTAGTTTAATTATGAGGTTTTAATTAATAATTTTAAGTTTGGAATAGTGTTCAAATTATTTTTGGTTTAAATCTTTATACTTTAGGTGATCTTAATATTTTAAATTTGTTTTACTTTTATTATTAAATGATGTTAATTTAATATAATTTAAATTTAATTTAATTGAATTTAACTTAATTTAATTTAATTTAAATATTTTTAATTTAACTTAATTGTTAAAATGTTAATTTAATTTAATTTTAAACTTAATTTAATTTTTACTTAATTTAATTTTAATTTAGTTTAATTTAATTGTTAAACCACTAAACATTTTGAGCTTTCCTTTAATTTAAGGGTTATATTTTTTAATTTTTAATTTACTTAGTTTGGATTATCATTTTAATCTTAATTAAGAGTTAAATATTATTGAAGTGACTTATTTAGGTATTTTTTTATTAGAGAATCAATATCCTCTCAAGTTATATCCCTATTTTTAATAATTCAAATTTTCATTAATCTTCCAAAATTTAAATTTGTTTATATGATTAAAGTTTCATTTTTATTTTATAAAAAGTGATTAATGGGTTCCTACCCTTTTAAAATCTCAAAGTTTCAATCATCCAAGAAAGATAAAATCAAATATTTTTCCCTCCATTTTAATTAAGCCTAAAATTTTAATAAAGGGGTTTAAATTCCTTAATTAACTTTATGCCCTTTTAGGCTTATTTATTTCATAACTCACTAAATTGAGTTCAAATGAACTTAAAATTTTTATGTCACTTCACTCATATATCAATTAAGACATTAGAGAAAAAAATGTGATTTTTCTGAATTTAATTTATTTATATAATTATTTTTAGTGAAAAATAAGGGATTTCAAGGAAAATTCAACAACATGACCAAAGTAAGGTTTCTATCCTTAAGAAAATAATGGGATATTCCTAATGACCAGAGGACCACTTGGACCAATTTTAGTGATTTTTTAAATTATATTTTATTTATTATAATTATTTTGATTTTTGGAGTGTTAATTAATTATAAAATAAAATTGAATTTGAAAAGTGGATTTTATATTTTTTTTAAATCTCTTTGACCTCAAGGAGTTCAGAGAAACAAATTTTACAATTTTCTAATTTTTGTTTGATTTATTGAAATTAATTTAGTGAAATGGTTGGAAATTACATTTTTTAATATTAAAAATTGTTTTAAGCATTTAAAATTCAATATCCTTACTTTGAGACTTGGGAAAAATATTTGGTTTGTTACTAAGTGATTAGGAGTCAAAATATGACATTTTTATGATTTTTATTATTTTTTAGTTATTAAGATATTAAATATATCGTTAAAAATGAAAAATTTTAGAAAATTCCAATTTTAATTTTCAAAGGTTCCTCTGATATCAGAAAGCCCAAAAAACCAATTTGATGAATTTTTGAAATGTATTTTTGTAGTTATGAATTTTTAAAGTTTAATTTTGATCATGTGGCTTAATTAATTCATCTAGTGGAGCTAATCATTTCCAATTGGCTTCAAATTTTTATGCAAGATTCTTTGTATCCTAAAGATTAATGGAGAATTAATTTCAAGTTATTTTAATATGTTGTTAACCTTAATTAATTAAAATTATGTTTTGAGTAATTAGGTCAATTAGGGTTATTCTTAATGAGTTAACTCAAAATATAATTATCCTAGGGTTCTCTAGTCCTAAGAAACTTCCCCAAATTTTTCTAGAATTTATTGAGCAATATGCTAATTATTGGAATTAAAATACCAAAAACAGTGACATAAACTTGAAAAATACATAACTTTCCATAGAGATGACCTCTGGCCTTGAAATGTTCAGGGAATGTTCCCAAGATCAGAGGCTTCAAGAGCCATATGGTCTCATGCCATGGTGAATTGTATTTGCAAATGGAGAATTAAAATACTGAAATAAGTAAGTAATTAATTAAAAATAAAATACTCATCAAAATAACTTGATTTCTTTCCACATTATTCTGCTCTGTTCACTGAGTAAGCGGGTATTTTTAGTTTATTTTTATGATTTTTCAACACAAAGATATGAATTTTATAAGTTCTGGGTATTTAAATAAATAGAAAAAATCCTATTTATCTACTTATCCGACTCAGCGCCGCGTCAACCTACGGCGGATCGAAAGACCACGCGGTGCGCTCCCATTTGATGCCGCCATCTGAGTCAGCCGCCACGCGTCCTGCTGTCTCGCTCCTTCTTCTGATCTGACGCAATCCGAGCCGTTCAACCTATACACGCGCGATCGGACGGCGCGTGGTCATCGTCTATGACTGGTGTGCACCTGTGACCGTCCACACTAAAACCCTAAGAACTCTCTCATTTCTAAATGGATTTTTGTGTTCTTGTGCTCTATGGATTCATCTTCTGGAGACAAACACATCCATACGATTTAAATGCCATGAAATTAACTAAAATTAAATGGAGAATTGCTAAAAGCTCGGGAGGAAGGAATGATCCATACCTTTGCTCTGAGAAGTGTAGCATCAATCAGAGAGTTGTGTCACCTTCGATTGCACCTAAGGAAGCTCCAGATGAAGTCTCAGGCTCTGGGGAATTGTCTAGGTATGAAAGTGTCCACAGCCGATTTCAAAGCTTGGAGGCTAGAGCAACCTGGGTGGCCTGGAGAGGGGGCTTTCACTGGGGAACTCCTTCTCTTGGTCCTGTGCAGGTGTGGGTGAGTTTAATTTGGATTTGGTGGAGGTTTGGGAGATGTCCTGTTTTTGGGCTTGAATTTGAACTCAGAAATTGAGCTCAGCTGGGGGAAATTGGGGCTGGAATCCAATGGGGATCAAGTGCTCTATGTGTGGAGAGTGGTCTGGAACAATTTTGACAGAGTTTCAGTAGGATTTGGTTCAGCACCCTCTTTGGCCGAGAGGTGGTGTGTTTTAAATAGAGGTGGCTGGAGGGCTTCCCAGGGGGGTTTAATGGCTTGGATCAACTGCTCTGGTGAGGAGAAGAACAGCCATGGTGACCATTACACATGGGAAAAGTCAGCAAGGCAGAATTCAAAAATTGGCTCACATGGGTGCTCTCGGCTACGGTGGTATCCGGCGGCTGTGGTGGCTGGCCGGCCAGGGACAGGTCACCCTCAAGGTCAGGGAGGTCAGAGCTGGGTCATAGTGCAGTCAATTGGCCATGGACCTGTGTAAAGGAGTTGAATTGAAATGGAATGGGGGGAAGGCTATTTTGGGTCCAAATGAGTCAACCCATGTTTTTGGTCTAGGTTCACCACCAAAGGCCTGGTTTTGGGCTGAAAAGAATCACTTAGGTCAGCCAAGAGAAAATGGTGTGGTCTCCGTCCATGGTGAGGTGGCTAAACTTGGTTTAGTGTGTAGCATGAATGGGGTTAAAACTGCTTAAGGATGGCTTAAGAAAGGGGCCCCTCCTCTTGCCATTAATGGCTTGGTGAGGTGGAAAGGGGCTTCCAAGGCTTGTATATGGCTTATGCATGGCTCCATGGCTCCATATGGCTTAGGGATGGCTTGGCTTGGTTTCATGAAAGTGGGTCTTAAGGATTTAGGATATTTAGGGGTAATTTGGCACATGGCTTAGTTTAGAAAAGTTTAATGATGAATTTGAAACTTAGGGAGTAATTTAAATCAAAGGGGATGATGAGGGGAAATTTCATGTGGGCTTTAGGATAGATTTTGGGCTTTTTGATTTATTTTAGATGGGCCTTTAGAAAGGTTTTCGGAGTGGGATTTTAGGTTTGAAAACAAATTTATAAATGGAAGTTTTGTAAAAGATTGGGCCAAACAATTGTTGGGTTTAGTTTAGGGATGTGTCATGAACATTTTAGAAAAGGTTTGAAATAATTTGGGGTTGAATTGGGTTAATTTGGGATTTTTTGGTAAAGGGGTCAAAGTGGGTCAAATTGGGCTAACTTGGGCTAAGGTTGGAATATTGTTGGATTTGATGTAAAATTAATGTTGAGAAATGTTTATGGGGGTGCTACAAAGAGTTTTCAACTTTTGTTGGGCTTTGATTTTAGGATTTAGGCCTATTTGGATTAGGTTTGGGTTTAGGCCAAAAATGGGGATTTTGGTTTGGATTAGGTTTGGGTGGAGTTTAGGTTCAAATTTGGGGAAAATCAAGTTCGTTTTGTTGTTTGTGGGGATGTTAGGAAGGCTTAGGAAAAGATTTGGGGCTAATTGGAATTGAATTGGGTTGGTTTGGGCTAAGTTTAGGTAATGAGCCAAAATTGGGCTTTAGGCTTCAAATTGGAATTGGATCCAAATGTCAATCAAATTGGGCTTTGATTTGGTCTAAATTGATATTTGTGATATTGAATTGAAGTTTAGAATTGAATTGGGTCAAATTTGAGGTCAATTGGGTTGATTTTGTTTGACATTGGGTCCACTTGGGTTAAGAATGGGTCAAATTGGGGGTTTTGGTAAAAGTGAGTTAAATTGACAAAATTGTCCTATAGTGTAGTTGAACAAAATGAAATTGGGAATATTTGGGATTTTCTAAAATTTTCTGGAAATTTTTGGAATTTATGAAATTTTTGGTTAAGAAGGGCATTTTGGGTATTTGAAGGGTATTGGGGGGGTATTTTTGGAAATTTTGGTATATTTGGCTAAGGATGATCAATTTGAATGGTGGGAAATGTTTAGGACTAATTTTGAGGAATTTTGGGTAATTTAGGCAATTTTGCAAATTTTGGATAGTTTCAAGGACATTTGGTAGGTTTAGCGGGTGTAGGGCCCCGGGAGTCAAAAATTGAAATTTTAGAAAAATGAAGATTGATCAAGTTTGAGTAGAATGGAATCACTTTAGTTGGGCCATGAAGCCATATCAAGCCCATAAGAGCCACGAGAGGACTCATTTGAGGCATTCACTATGTTGTTCCTAACCCTCTTAGCTAAGGGCCTAGGGGTTAAGGTCCATCCATATGAATTACCTACATGAGTCAGGAAGTCAAGCTAGGCATGAATGGTTTTAGGATTGGAATGTGTGTGAAAGTGTGATGTGTGTGCAAGTCCACCCTCACCAGACCAGTCCACTCAGGGTAGTCCTAAGGCCAAAGAGTCTTATAGGGAACTCATCCTTTAAACCTCCACATTTGATCTTAACCCTCCAAGTGACTTAGGGGTTCACAATCAAACTTATGGGGTTTGCAGGGAGTTAAGAGGTGTTTAAATTTCTAAGTGGTGGGTTCCATTTCTAGTCCTCTAAGATAGTCAAAGGGAAAGCTTAAGGCTAGATCCTAAGTACTAAGGAGAGAGAAGAGAAAAAACCTCATCAAAAATGAGGTCAACAGTGGCAGTGTCGAATTGGAGCGCGCCACGTGGGCTTTCGGAGCTGCCGAGGTTGACGCGACGCTGGATGGGTTACATGTTGACCTCATTTTTGATGAGGTCTTCTCTTCTTCTCTTTAGTACTTAGGATCTAGCCTTAGGCTTTTCCTTTGACTATCTTAGAGGATTAGAATTGGGACCCATCACTTAGAAATTCAAACCACTTCTTAACTCCCTACAAACTCCACAAACTTGATTGTAGACCCCTAATCACCTAGAGGGTCGAGATCAAATGTGGAAGTTTAAAGGATGAGTTCCTATAAGACTCTTTGGCCTTAGGACTACCCCAGGTGGCTCTGGTCCAGTGAAGGGCCGACTTACACACACACTACACCTATACACTACACTTTCACACACCTCTTAAAAACACACCAATGCCCAACTTGACCTCCTGACTCATGAAGGTGGTTCACATGGATGGTCCTTAACCCCTAAGCCCTTGGCTAAGAGGGTTAGGAACAACATAGTGGATGCCTCAAATGAGTCCCTTTTATGGCTCATGTGGGCTTGATATGGCTTCATGGCTCAACAAAAATGATTTCATTCCACTTACATTCACACAATCTTCAATTTTCCAAATTTTCAATTTTTGACCCCCGGGACCCTACACCCGCCAAGCTTACCAAATGCCCTTGAAATTGCCCAAAATTTGCAAAATCACCTAAACTACCCAAAATCCCCAAAAACATTCCTAAAAATTTCCTCACCACTCAAATTGATCATCCATACCCTAAAACACCAAAAATTCCAAAGATACCTCCCAATACCCTCCAAATACCCAAAATACCCCTCTTAGCCAAAAAATCCAAAAATTCAGAAAATTCCCAGAAAATTACAGAAAATCCCAAATATTCCCAATTTCATTTTGTTCAACTACACCATGGGCCAATTTTGTCAATTTACCCCACTTTTATTAAAACCCCCAATTTGACCCATTTTAACCCAAAGTGAACCCAATGTCCAACCAAACCTACCCAATTGACCCAAATTCTGGTCCAATTCAATTCTAAACTTCAATTCAACATCCCCAACACCAATCTAGACCAAATCCAAGCTCAATTGAATTGACATTTGGATCCAATTTCACTTTTGGCCTTAAAGCCCAATTTGGACCCATGACCCAAACTTAGCCCAAACTCACCCAATTCAACTCCAATTAACCCCAAATCTTTTCTAAACCTTCCTTAACATCCCCATAAACAAACAACTAACATGATTTGCCCAAGATTTTGACCCAAACCCCACTCAAATTCAACCCAAAATCAAGAGGCCCAATTTTGACCTAAACCTAAACCTAGCACAAATAGACCCAAACCCCAAAATCAAAACCCAACCAAAGTCAAAATCTCTTTGAAACACTCCCATAAACATTTCCCAACATTTATTTTACATCAATTTCAACCCTAGCCCAACATTGGCCCAAGTTAGCCCAATTTGACCTACGTTGGCCCACTTATTAAATAAACCCAAATTCAACCCAATGTCAACCCAAACCACCTTAATCTATTTCAAATTACTCATGAAACATCCCTAAACCAAAACCAACAATTTTTTGGCCCAAACTTTTACAAAGATTCTCATCCATGAACACATTCTTAAAATTAAAAGCCCACTTCCCTTAAACCTTCCTAAAAGCCCATTTCCTTCAAAATTCAAAAGCCCAAATCATCCTAAAGCCCACATGACACTTCCCCTCATCATCCATTTGATCAAAATCACCCCTAAGTTTCAAAATCATCAATTAAACCATTCCAAATCAAGCCACATGTCAAATTACCCCCTAAATGCCAAATATTTCTAAAACCCTTTTCATGAAACAAGTCAACCTTTTCCCAAGCCAAATGGAGCCATGAACAAGCCATTCTCAAGCCACATGAAGCCATGAGGGCTTTGACTTGTCATTAGTCCATTTATGGCAAGAAGAGGGGTTCTTTCTTAAACCTCCTTTAACCCTTTTTCGCCTTAATCATGTCACACACTAAACCATGTTTAGCCACCTCATCATGGATGGAGACTTCACCACTCCTTCTAAGCTGACCTAAATGATTCCCTCACCTCAAAATCGAGCTTGGAAGGGTGCACCAAGCCCAAAATGGTGGGTTGACCCAAACCAAGCCAAAGTGGCCCCTTCCCCTTTCTACTTTGATTCAACCACTTTACACATGTCAAACCTCAATCGAATGCACCAAACCCCGACCCCGACCCACCCGAACAAGATGGTGACCAGTGCCTGGCCGGCCAGCCACCGGGCCGCCGGAAAACACCATGGCCGAGACCTTGGGAGGAGCCAAAAAATTCAATCCTCCCTTGCTGACTTGTCTCAACCCAAATGGACAGCATAGCTCTCCTTCTCCTCACCAGAGCAGCTCGATCCCCAGCCTTAAACCCCCAGGAGGCCCTCTACGCTCTCCTATTTAAACCCCTCACCCTCACGGCCATGGGAGGTGCTGAACCGGACCATACCAAAACTCGCCAAAATCACTCCTCACTCCCCTCCGTACTTAGAGCAATCGATCCCTACCGTTCTCCTGCTCTAATCCCCATTGATTGAGCTCAATTTTGGAGCTCAATTCTCAGGCCAGAATAGGACACTCCTGAATCCTTCACCAAAATCAAATTAAACTCACCTACACCTTCACCAGGTCAAGAGAAGAAGTTTTCTAGTGAAAGCCCCCTCTCCAGGCCACCCAGTTGTTCCAGACTCCAAAGGTTGTGATCAGCCTTGGTGGAAATCACACCTAGGCAATTCAACACATCCCTAGGCTTCATCCCTAGCCTCCTGCAGCTCCAACGAACATGTCGAACATCTCTGATCGAGGCTTCACCTCTCAGAGCTAAGGTATGGATCAATTCTTCATCCCGAGCTTCTGAACATTCTCCATTTCAAATGAGTCGATTTCAATGAGCATTAGCCGTATAGATGTGTTCGTCTCTTCAAGACGAATCCATAGAGCATAAGAACATAAAAATCCATGGAGAATTGAGTGAGATCTTAGGGCTAGAAGGTAGACGGCTCTCGGGTTAGGACGCTCGGGGACGATGAACGGATGTCGTTCATTCAATACACGCGCGGACGGACGGCTCAGATGGCGTCGGACCAGGAGACGGTACGTGAACCGCGGGCCGCGTGGTACTGAGTCAGAAGGCGGCGTTAAATGGGAGCGCGCTGCGTGTGCATTCGGAGCTGCCGAGGTTGACGCGGCGCCGCGTCACTTAAGTAGAAAAATAGGATTTTTCTTATTTATTTAAATCCCAGAACTTCAAAAATCCATATCTTTGTGTAGAAAAATCACAAAAATAAAATAAAAATACCCTCTTGCTCAGTGAATAGAGGAGAATAATGTGGAAAAGAAATTAATTAATTTTACCCAGTATTTTATTTTTAATTAATTATTTACTCCCTGCATTGTTTTAATTCTCCATGCATTCATACAATTTACCATGGCATGAGACCATAGGGCTTTTGAAGCCTCTGAACTTGGGAACATTCCCTGAATTTCCCAGGGTCAGAGACCATCTCTGTGAAAAGTTATTGATTTTTCAAATGCATGTGGCTGTTTTGAGTATTTTAATTTCAAAAATTAGCATGTTGTGAAATAAATTCTAGGAAAATTTGGTGATGTTCCTTATGACTAGAGAACCCTAGGAAAAATAGGACTTGAGTTAATTCATTTAAAATAACCCTAATTGGCTTAAACACCCAAAATAGACCCCTAATTAATTAGAGTTAACCATAGATCAAATTGACTTGAAATCAATTCTCCACTGACCTTTAGGATCAGAGGAATCCATCATAAAAATTTCAAGTCAATTGGACTTGGTTAGCCCTACTAAATGGGTTGATTAAGCCATTTAGTCATTTTAAACTTTAAAAATTCATAACTTTCAAAATACCTTTCAAAAATTCACCAAATTGGTTTTGGAGCCTCTCTGATATCAGGGGAATTTAAGAAAATTAAAATTTCAATTTTCTAAAAAAGTTGATTTTTCATCATTATTTTAACATTTTAATAATTAAAAATAATAAAAATCACAAAAATAATAAAATTCACCAAAATGTCATATTTTAAAATATAATCACTTAGGAACAAACCCCATATTTTTCTTAGGTCTATTTAATGAGATATTAAATTTTAAAGCCTTAGGGTAATTTTAAAATTAAAAAAAATGTATTTTCTAGCATTTTCATTAAAATAATTACAATAAATCAAAGAAAAATCAGAAAATTGTAAAATTTGGTTCTCTGGAATCCTTGATATCAGAGAGAATTTTAAAAATTATAAAATTCATTTTTCAACTTATATTCTATTTTTAAATTAATTAATACCCCAGAGCTTAAAATAATTCTAATAAATAAAATATAATTCAAAAATCACAAAAATTGGTCCAAGTGGTCCCCTGGTCATTAGAAATGTCCCATAATTTTCTTAAGGACAGAAACTTTCCCTTGGTCATATTATTAAATTTTCCTTGGAAATCCTTATTTTCCACCAAAAATAATTATATAAATAAATTAAATACATAAAAATCACATTTTCTCCTCTAATGTCTTTATTGACATATGAGTGAAGTAACATAAAAATTTTAAGTTCATTTGAGCTCAATTTAGTGAGTTATGAAATTATTAGGCTTGAAGGGCAAAATGGTAATTAAAATCTTAACCCTTTAATTAAGACTTTAGGCTTAATGAAATTAATAGGTAAAATATTTGATTTTAATTTGATTTGGATGATTGAAATTTAGATAATTAAAGGGTAGAAACCTACTAAACAATTTAAAATAATTGAAATAAACCTTAATTAAATAATTAGTTAAATTTGGAAGAATAATAAAATTGGAATTATTAAAATAGGGATATTATTAGGAAGAGATTTGTTCTTTAATTTAAAAATCCCTAAATTAATCATCCCAATAATATTTAATTCCTAATTAAAATGATAATTCAAGTTTAAGATTTAAAATGCTAAAAGGCTTAGTCATTAAATTAAATTAAAGTTAAATTATTTAAAACAAATCCCTTTAAAATTAAAAATTATATTAAAAATTATATTAAATTAAATTAAATTAAATTAAATTAAAAATTAAATTAAATTAAATTAAATTAAATTAAATTAAATTAAATTAAATTATATTAAATTAAATTATATTAAATTAAATTAAATTAAATTAAATTAAATTAAATTAAATTAAATTAAATTAAATTAAATTAAATTAAATTAAATTAAAACTAAATTAAATCAAATTAAATCAAATTAAATTAAATTAAGCTAAATCATATTACATTAAATTAACTTAAGTTAAATTAAATTAAATTAAACTACATTAAATTAAATTAAATTAAATTAAATTAAATTAAATTAAATATAAAGACATAAAGAATTCAAAATAAATCTAAAACAATTTGAACACTATTCCGAACTTAAATCCATTAACTAAAATTAAATCACAACCCACTCGAACATCCATTCGCCCTCGAAAGCTCATGATGTCATAACTCTTAAAAGGAGTGTTAAAAGAAGTGTTACTTCACTCATAGGATATTCAAATGTCCTAGTTCACCGAGCAAGACAACAAAACTTAAACTCTCGGACGATTAATTCATTTGTGTAATTAAATTCATTTCGGACTTAAAACAATCCTAGAAATATCGAAAAGATGTTTAAGATTCGTCTTAAGCACTTCCTCAATATGATAGGATATTTATAAAAACAATCGAACTTAGTTGTTCTTTAATGAAGAAAATCGTCCTCAAACTAAAATACAAGAACCTAGACGTCATAGAAATGACTAGCTATAGGATTAGGAACTTGGTAGAAAACCATAACCTTTCCCTTAGCTTTATCTAGGAACTTACTTTAAATGCTTAAATATTCTAACCGTGTTTTAAGTGCAACTTGGGATGACGGGAAGACCCTCCAGGTACGCTTTTATTTTATTGCGATTTACTCTATCGCAACTTATTTAATCGCATCGCACTTACTTTTCTTGCATGATAAACAACGATTGCATGAAAACCTACACCTTTAGGACAGAAACCAAAGCTGAAACCCATAACTAAATTAAAAGACACTACAAGATAAAATTCACCGCCACAACATTCAAAATATAAAACAACTCAAAATTTAATCACAAACAGTAACAACAAAACTACAACTACAACTAAATTAAAACGTCTCATCGAATGATCTGGAATACCTCGGATGATGTAACCCACGTGTTGCTAACGGGATTTCCCACGGTCTAAATGAAAGTGCGGAACTCATTTAGTTGAGTTTAGCAAATTCATCCGGACTAAGTGAATTCGATGAAAATAACTAAGTGTTGGACGACGAACCGTGGGATCTTAATCGGCTTCGTTTAATCAACTTTAAGACCTCGTTTTAATTAAAATATTAAAGACACATGGAAATGAAGACTTTCTCTAAAACCAAACACTTCTCTCATCTCCCGATTTATGACTTCTAAAACTAAACCTCCGCAACAACAAGGAGCTCGGAGCATGGTGGGCAAAGACGGCCATCGTCGTCAGCAAAACCGAAATCTACATCAAAGAAACTTTCCTTAGGACTAAACAACCAAGCCGTAGGACTTCGAGGTAGTTTGCCTAGTGCAACATAAATCCCCAACTCTTCGTTAGGCATTTGCATGATCATATCATGTAAATTAAGCCCTAACCGGTCTTAGGATTTCCGAGGTAGTCGTCCGATACGATATAAACCCTCACATCTTCGAGGCTATTTCGTATGATTTTATCATACGAATATAAGTCCTAACTAATTAAAATCGGCAGGATCAAAATACTAAATAAACATTAGGACCTTCCTAAATTCAAGCCAAACAATAGGATAGTCGGGAAATTACCAAAGTTCGCTTTGGATCTGTGATTTCTCCTACCCTTCTTCCTTTGGACTCCTAAAATAAAATGTTCCAAATTTGATCCATTCCCTATTGAAATTCCAAAATTCAATCCCACGAAAACTTAAACTTTGAGATTCTTGAGAGCAGAACTACTGATTATTATCGAGAGTTTTCTTAGGTGATTTCCGTCACTTAAGATGTAATTAACTATGTGGGCTTGCCCTTATAGGGAACTTTAAGAACCTGTGTAATATAAACCCTGTTTAATGTTTTCATATTAAACAGGAGAATTTGTCGGCTTATAAAATTGGTTCGCAGACCAAACGGATGTCACAAATCTTCTAGTTTATTTAATCGAGCCCCATCATCAAACAATGTGTCTATTCTTCGGGATAGGTACATGGTTTGTGATGTGGTGCCCGTTTATATAAACTATTCGGGATGTGAGATCGGTTTGATTTCATATCTTAAAATTTTCAAATTTAAAATTATTTTCAAAATCAAATATTACTTTTTCAAATTATTTTTTTAAATTAAACCTAAAGTAAGCCGCACAATTTCTGTAGGCGACCTCTTTTCAAAACAAAACACATAAATTAAAAAATATGCCGACAATTTCTGGCGACTCCGCTGGGGAATAGTTCGTCTCTCCATTTTAATCAAATAGTTCTGCTTTCAAAAATCGGTAGTGTATCCATGTCCCTAATGGATCAAACTACCCTTCTTTCCGTTGGAATATCATGTTCATTTCTACCTTGAACGAGTATGGCCAACATTCTCTCGGATCTAGGAGCCAATGTTTAGACACCCCTAAACATAGAGGTTCCGAGATCCTTTTACCTCATTTCTGAGGTGGGGTGGACCCCCAATAGGTGTTAGTTTAGGAGTGATCCTTCGAGTCGAGAAGTCTTGCATAAGACTTTCTTTTCCTTTCTAATTCTGAATCAAATTCATTACCTTCTCTACACCTTTGAACATTCCGTTCTAAATAAACAAACACTCTAATGAATGACTCTTTTAACAAATATACATGAACAAGAATGTGTTCGGACACTTTTCGTTTCCTTTCTTTTCGTCCTGATGAGAAGAAGCATAATTTGGGACTGACAATCAGAATCTACCTTGCAGAAATGGAAGCCCCAAAACTGATTTTCTCCTTCACCAATGGACTAGACTTCGCTGTTTACAAGGATGAGCTACCCGACAATGGGATCATCCGGTTTGGACAAGGATTCAAAAACACAAATGTCAAGATCGCTGACGTTACCCTTTTCGCACTAATGGACAAAGTGTCAGAAGCTGAGAAACCCATGATTGAGTTCAACCTTAAATCAACTCGAGAATTTCCTCCTCTCGCAGAGGGTTCCAACCGAGAGGAGTACCGCCGTCCATGGAAGGACCGTTATCTCTACCCCCACCGGTCTAGTCGTCTCTCGCACTCGCCCCCGGCTCCCGCCAAACCGAAGGGGAAGGAAGTTCAAATTTGTAACGAGCATGATACCGTGGAGGGTACAGATTCCGCGCAAGACCTTCTCTTTTTGAAATTGGGTCCAGCTCAAGGGTTCCACCCCTAACACGGACTCAGAGGAGAAATAGAGGCAGGAAGATTGCCAGGAAGGCCAGAGCTGCTGAAGTCGCTTTCCTAGAAGAAATTCCCGAGTACACACCACTACCTGAATACATACCATTGTCTGAGTATACACCCCTTTTGGAAGGGAGCAGATTCCATCCCCTTTCCGCCGCAGCTGACGAGGAAAATGTCCGCAGGATTGCTTCTACGTTACCTCGACCCGCATACTATAGCGACAATAGAAAGAAGAGGGCTAGGGTTACACCACTTGCCCGATTACAGACTGTGATTGAAAAGTTAGCGAAGAAAGAAAGATGCCCTGTATCGGAAATTTTAAGAAGGATAGGACGGGTGCCAGCCAAATCTCATCTTGGGCCGCGAGTAGAATCTGCTATTGCTGCAGAAGAACCAAATAAGAAAATGATGGCTAGCCCACCCGTTGTTGTTTCGGGTTTACGGATCGTGAGGATACCACCTTCCAGCATTCAGCCTAACGTGACCATCCGGTCCTAGGCCTTCGTCTGCTAGAAGGATGGTATGGCGTCCCACTACCGGCCAATTAAGACCGAAACAACGACCGGAAAAGGAAAGTCTCGTCGGGAGACTTGAGTCCGAAGAAAGTGCTACCGCGATAGAAGGGACTCATGAGAAAGAAACTCGATAGTTATCACATGACACCTGCAAGGATATACAAAAAAGACCACTAGAAGATGCTATGGAAAAGCTAAGAACTGATATTCGGCGATTAGCAAGGGAAAGAGAAGAGAAGTTCGGAGATGAAGTTGACTCGTCAGAGTTCATGGATGATGAGTATGCAGAAATTAACATGGTAGAAACACGAGCTTCGTCAGCTTCACAAGGTGCTCCTGCAGCCGCAGAAAGAGAGGAGCCGGAAGTAATGAGGAGGCAGCTTCAAGAGAAAGATGATACGATCGCCCAGATGGCAAAAAGGATGGAAGAGATGGCTGTAGCCTTAGCCACTCTCCAAAGTCAAGTTCAACCCCAAGGGGAAACACCCCAGAAGTCATTCACATTGTAGACGGAGGAAAGGAGATTACATCCGTCAACGGGGACGATCAATTAAAGAAGGATACAACACAAAGTATGATTCCGGAAAAGGATATCAAGAACTTGGTGGAACAGCAGGTGCGAGAAGCCTTGGCACAATCAAAGAGCGGGACATCCATTCGGACGGGTAGACCTTACCCTGAAGAATTCGACGCTGTCCAATATCCGAAAGGCTTTGTACCACCTCTGTTCAAGACCTTTGATGGAACCGGAAACCCTCGGCAACGATGTTGCACATTTTCGTGCCGCTTGTTGCAATGCCGGCGGAAGTGATGCTTTACTGTTCCGACAATTTGTCGCGACTCGTCGTGGATCGCCTTTGATTGGTATGCGGAATTACCAAACGGATCGGTAAAGACATTTTCGAATTAGAGAACCTCTTCATCAAGCGATTTGTCGGAGCTCAGCACCACATCACTATAGGTGATTTAGTGGTAGAGAAGCGTAAGCCGAATGAAACCTTGGTGGACTACATACTTCGATGGAGGAACCTAAGTATGAAGTGTGAGCCACGGCCTACAAGAACGAAGACGCGATCGGTATTTTACTTAAAAGCATCCATGGCCCGATAGCGACTTCTCCTCAAGGGATTTACTATTAAGACTTTCGAGAAGTTGTTAAGCAAGGCCGGAAGCTTGCAAGAGGAGGCGAAGCAATTGAGTTTCACCGATAAAACGAGACAAACGAAGCCCGTGAAAACTTTTGAAAAGAAGTCCGGGATCGTCGCAGCAGTCGATAAAGGCAAGCAACCGATACAAATATCGTCGAACGGCCGCAAGAAACTCAACAGAATTACCAGCAACCCCGACCCAGCTATCAGTCATCTCAACAATATGAACAACCGTCTCGTCCACAACGTACTTTTAGGGAGTTCCCGAGCGAGGAATATCCATTCAAGAATGAGGCGATGCCGAAAATGTTCCGCAGCTCTAATGAAGACTCCAGATTTCCAACTGCGCGAGCCTAAAAGACCGAAGAAGTCGACAAGAAAGGTGATCCCAACTTTTGCCCTTACCACCGGATGCTTGGACACAAGATAGAAGATTGTATTACCTTCAAAAGTTGGCTCAACGAAAATCTTCGGAAAAGGAATATAACGATCCCGAAAGAATACATGAAGGAACCCCAGAAAGGAGGTTCCGTCAATGTTATCTCGACGGATTTCATTGTTCCGATAGATCCCTATGCGACTGATGATGGATGGACTACCGCTTGGACAAAGTCTTCGAAGAAGGTTTTGGATCGCATCCAAACCGCTTCGGTGCGAGCTTCAATTCAAAGTTCGAAAACTGTCAAGTCGGCGCTATCACTTGCGATAGAAGAACCACCTCAACAAGAGACAATTGAAGAAAAGAAGAAAATCGACGAAGAAGAGAAGACCAAGGCACCTAAGGCTAGACTAGGGGCCGCTTATCCTAGGATAGTTGTTTCCGATTCGGGGAGAAATCCCTCGAACCTCCGACTCGTATGATTATCCGCCCACTCCGGTGGGATCTTATAATGATGAGGGTTATGGCGTTGGCTACGTTTTGATCGTTTCTAACGATTACATAACTAGCGACGATCGACCTAATCCGGACGTCGATTCCGATACAAATAACAATTCTCAAATCATACACAATCTCGACGATCACAATGATGAAGAAGACATCCACCAGAAAGGCTACGAGAGTTCAACAAGCAACGAATCTATTTGCGAATTTCGAGGAACTCCAATCACAATAGCAGTTAGAGCCTTCGTACTCCGAAGCTAATCTCGAAGAACTTGTCATTCCAATTCAGGAAGAGACACCAACAAACTCAATGATAAACTTAGAAGAAATCACGAAGTCAACTTAAGAAGTGGAAAAGTTCTACCTCCGAGAATGGGTCCAATGGACAAAGGAAAGCGGTGTGGTTGTTCGGGAAGAACCAACCCCGGCAGAAGAAATACCCATTCGAGAAGAAAACGAGGCACATGAAAACAAAGTGGATTACAACGTGCTAGCCCATCTTAGGAAACTACCAGCCAAACTGAGCATCTACGACGCTCTCATCTTATCAAAAGAGATGAGAGAAGCTCTGATCAAGGCCTTACTTGATCCGAGAATTTGCTTAGCTCAAATGGCCGGAGAGTCCTTAGATGAGGTTTGCTCGTTAAAGGAACAACGAGGTGTTACCTTCACTGACGACGACCTATTACTTGGGACGACAGACCACAACCGACCATTGTACATTTCAGCTTACAATCGGGAAGTTTACGCTCTCCGCAGTATTGGTGGATCCAGGAGCATCAATCAATATAATGAATCTTCGAACGCTAAGCATACTTGGAAATTGATGCTCGCGAGCTCGAAGCGGACAAAATGTTATTAAGAGGATTCAACCGTAAAGGAGAAAGAGCCCTCGGCTCAATAACACCGCTAATGAAGACCGGTGACTTAGCAAAGACAACCACGAAATTTCACATAATTGATTCGTAAACGTCATTCAACGCTCTACCTGGGCCGACCGTGGATACATGAAAACAGGATGGTACCATCATCTCTACATCAATGCATTAAATACTACGATGGAGGGGAACGAGTGTATTAAAGGTGACTTACAACCGTTCTCCGTACATGAAATCGGAATCCATGAAGATGCAACTTATTATGCACCTCCGAAGAAAACAGATCTTCTCCGGAGATACCATAACAAATGAAGCAAAGGAAATTTGGGACAACGAAGAACCTGAAGTTCTAGTCCAACAGTCACTCACCACTCCCTTACGGCGAGATGGTGAAGGTTTCCCCACAACTCGCATCCGAGGTCGAGGCCGGGGACGAGGTCGTGGCAGAGACGTTAGGACGATTGGACAGAGGAAACCAGCCATCAATGTTGATTGGGAAGATAGTTCGAAGAAGAAAAAGAAATCAAACAAGAAGCAGCGACAATAAGTCGGAAGAAGCCGCAATTCGAATCCCTCTCGAAGATGAAAGAAACGAAGAATATAAATCGATGTACGAGAAGATTAACCACTATGTACATACTATGACCCCGACCCCGATCCATTCTAATAAGATCGAGGGTATGGAGGTCAAAGAGGTACGTAGCGGTGGTGCAAAGCCCATCAAATTCTACCGTGGTGCTCCTTCCTCCAAAACTCGAAAATAATGTACAATTTGAAGATGCTACTTCATCAGAATTAATGGAATTGCCTTTTGAGTGGTACTTTCCCTGTGTTCAAAATTTAATTCAGCGTGGTTTCTTACCTCGACAATGGACAAAAGGTCAATCACAACGTTTTAAAAATTTATGGAAAAACTCCGGTCGTCCACCCAACTCAAAACATGGTCTCGGATTCGGCATAGTAGGATCAGTTGACGATACTGAATTTTGCTTGGTTGTCACCCACGAGTCTAATGAAAACTGCATGGAAACTGCAGAAGAACTCGAAGATTTGCAAATTGGAAACGCTCCACCAGAATTCGAAGAAGAGATCAAATCTACGATAGATGAGTTAACGGAAGTTAACTTAGGTACTAGCGAAGAACCTAGACCTACCTTTGTTAGCTCCTTACTCAATAAAGAAGACTCCGAAGAAATAATCAAGTTATTAATGGAATTCAAAGACCGTTTTGCTTGGAGCTACGATGAGATGCTGTGTTTAGCTCCGGAGGTCGCAGTCCATAAGCTAGGGGTGGATCCCCGCTTCGTTCCGATCAGACAAGGTCCCGAAGAATGCGTCTAGAAATCGAACAACAAGTCATAGCTGAAGTTAAAAAGCTAATAGACGCAAAATTTGTCCGTGAAGAACAATACCCGACTTGGTTAGCCAACGTGGTACCAGTCAGAAAGAAGAATGGTCAGATCAAAATTTGTGTGGATTTCAGAGATTTAAACAAGGCATGTCCGAAAGATGAATTTCCTCTACCGATCCCGAATTAATGATTGACATTGCTTCAACACATGAAATATTCTCATTCATGGATGGATCTTCAGTGGTACAACCGGATAAAAATGGCTCCGAAGATGAAAAACTTACAGCATTCGTAACGCCAATCGGAGTATATTGCTACACAGAGTGATGCCATTCGGACTGAAGAACGCAGGAGCAACCTACCAGAGAGCAATGACAAGAATTTTTGATGATCTCATCCACAATCAAGTCGAATGCTACGTGGATGATGTGGTCATCAAAAGCAAAGTAAAGGAAAACCACCTGTATGATTTGAGAATTGTTTTTGAACGATTAAGACAATTTAACCTTAAGATGAATCCCTTAAAATGCGCCTTCGGCGTCACCTCCGGGAAATCTTAGGATTCGTTGTCCGACATCGTGGAATTAAAATCGACCCGAAAAGATTAAAGCTATCTTAGAGATGCCACCTCCCGTAACCTTAAAACAACTACGATCTTTTCAAGGAAGCCGGCATATCTTCGACGCTTTATCTCAAACTTGTCGAGTAGGTGTCGGCCTTTCTCGGCACTAGTTAAAAAGGACGCCAAATTTATTTGGGAAGAGAAATGCCGGAGGGCCTTCGAGGACATTAAACAATATTTAATGACACCTCCCGTCTTAGCAGCCCCGGCCTCGGGTAGACCGCTAATACTTTATACCGCGGCCTTAGACGACTCTCTCGGAGCCCTGTTAGCCTGTGTCAATGATGAGGGTAAAGAAAATGCTCTTTACTACCTAAGCCGTCGTTTATCGCCGACGGAAATAAGGTATCCCGCAATTGAAAAGCACCTGTTTGGCCCTGATCTTCGCCGCTCAAAAACTCAGGCATTACATGCTTTCTCATAAGGTCAACCTGATCTCGAAATTTAATCCGTTGCAATACTTGATGACCCGTCCAACGCTTTCCGGCAGACTTGTCAGATGGTCAATGATATTATTGCAATTCGATATAACTTTCGTGCCTCTTTGTGCCGTAAAGGGACAAGTCTTAGCGGACTTCCTCGCAAAGACACCCTTTGCCGGCGAATCTCCTCTCAATGACGACTTGCCAGATGAACAAATAATGAACCTAGAAGACCCTGATGATCGACGTTGGGAATTATATTTCGACGGAGCATCTTCAGCACACAAATACGAAGAATCGCAAGTGATAGTGCCCGGTAAGGCAGGAATCAAACTAATTTTTATAACACCGGAGCGGGGGATGTTAAAATATTCCTACCACTTAACAGAGCCGTGTACAAATAACGAAGCAGAGTACGAAGCCCTCATAACGGGATTGGAATTAACTGTTCAAATGGGTATAACAGACATCAACATCTACGGGGATTCGCAGTTAATCATTCAACAGATCGCCGGACAATACAGAATTTTAAAACCAAGACTTGAGCAATACTTCCAGTATGCCATACAGCTGTAGGAACAGATTCCAAATGTGACAATCTACAAAATTCCCAGAAAGAAAAATGCTTTAGCGGATGCGCTAGCCCGTCTCGCAAAAGAATTTGCTCGTTTGCAAGATGAATCGGTGGAAGTGTCGGTTCACGGACGTCGGGTCCTATCACAACTCGACATAGACACAATACACAAATCGAAAAAGAAAAAGGATCAATTGCAGCGAAGGATGTAAAAACACGTAAGATTAGGCGACGACCATTAGTAGATCACTCGCAAGCGGGAAAACTACCGAGACGATAGGTCGTTAGCCCATCGGATCAAGAAAAGAACTCCGTCCTACGCATTAATAAACAACACATTATACGAAGGTCTTTCGATCAAATGTGGCTAAGATGCCCGAACGGGTCCGAGGCCCGTGAAATCGTTAAAGAGGTGCATTCGGGACTCCGTGGCGCTCACCGATCGGGTCCGAAGATGAAAATGAAAATTAAAAGACTAGGGTACTACCGGCCCTCGATGATGACCGATCGCATGAAAATCGCCAAGAGCCGTCACCAATGCCAAGTGCACGGAGTGGTTCTACACCAACCTCCAAATGTGCTACATCCGACACCATTGCGTCATGGCCATTCGAATGTTGGGGCACGGATATAGTAGGTCCAATAGAACCACCGTCGTCAAAAGGACATCGCTTCATTCTTGCGGCCACAGATTACTTTTCCAAGTGGGCAGAGGCAGTTCCACTCAGAGAAGTGAAAGCACATCACGTGCTACAATTTTTTAAGAACCAAGTTGTCTACCGTTTCGGGTGCCGCGCGAGATCATCTCGGATAATGGGTCAGCATTCGAAGCACACAAATCAACAATTTTGTCGGGAGACACGGAATCGACCGGCGATATTCAACAATTTACTACCCAAGAGCAAACGGCCTTACGTGAGGCTTTTAACAAAACTCTCGTTCAAATTTTAAAGAAGACTTTGGACGATAATGAGAGAAATTGGCACGAGAAGTTGTTAGAAGCCTTATGGGCCTACTGGACAACCTTCGAACTCCTACTCAAGCTACACCTTACGCTCCGGTGTATGGGTCCGAGGCGAGTGTTACCCTTAGAGGTCCGAGCTTCCTTCACTCGGAATTGTAGTTGCAAACAAAATCACGACAGAAGAGAATGCCAAATTACGACTAGAAGAATTGGAAAGCCCGGAAGGGAAAAGACTTGCAGCGCAGACAGGAATTTAGAACTATACCAAGCTAAGATGGTTCAAGCCCATGACAGATCGAGTCCGCCCAAGAACCTTCAAAGTTGGTGACTTAGTTCTCGTTCTCAAGAGACCTATTCTTGCACACCTGCAAGATAGGAGGAAAATTTGAACCCACTTGGGAGGGACCGTTTGTAGTTGAGGCGATCTACTCGGGAGGCTCCTACCGAGCTAGTGAATTGCCAAGGAGAACGACATATGCTTCCGATCAATGGACGATACTTGAAAAAGTATTACACTACCCGATGTTTCGAAGGAATGAATTTTCCATCCCTAGAAGCACGGGTGAAGTAATTACTTATGACCGGGTCCGAACCCAAAATAATAAAAAATGTGCTAAAATAAATAAAATCATGATAATAAAGTTTTCTTTGTTTTCTCTCTTCCAAATCAAAATCTCTTTCTTGATCTTTTCCCACTTCATTCTTGTTGAATATAAAAATGAAAAATTTGTCCTTAATAAACATTTTCTTAAATGTTCTTGTTCTTAGTACAGCCCCTGATCCTTTTCCTTGTCTTTTCGCAGGGAAATGTCGAACGGGCGGTTGGTCCTGAACTTTAGAAATGGCGTAAGCCTTGCACTCGACGAAAAGAGGGTGAAAGATGGAGCGATAATAGAGATTGATTCGATTTCGCACCGACGAGCTCGCAATACGAGGAAAGTGACCGGGTCCCGGTTGACCGAGAGGAACCGCCCGATCGGACGATAATGAATGTGGGTGGCCCAAGCCACCAATCCAGAGAACAAGAAGAGAAAAAAAACACCGAAGAAGACAAGAGAATCAAATCGCGTAGTCGCTACATGCAGAGGGCGAGCTTGTCAGCGCCGCGCCCACAGAAACTCAGGAAGTACGAAGAGCCACTCTCACAGCAACTCAGCGAAGGAATAAAAATCGTCGTATCCGCAAGATGTTAACCAAATTAGCAGCGGACCAGCGCGACGAGACAGTTGCTACTACCAGTGCATACACTTCAAGGACACCAGTTCACCAGGGACCTGAAGAAAGGAGGCCAGCTCCGAGGATAATAGAAGAAACCAGAGAAATCTCAAGAAGAACAGAAGAAAGAAAGCTACTACGCCGCCAGATAAAGTCACCAGTAATATATGACCTTGTTGCAGAAGCGACCCCGGAGGATGTCCCGACGGACATCATCCCCGAGAAGCCGAGGTATGCAGGAGAACGTGAAGGGATTGAGCCATATATCCCACAGTACGTCACCAGGCCTCGCCATTTGCAAATTATCCCAGAATACGAGCTAGAAAAAATACAGAATGTCTAGAAGAAAACTTTTGAATACTTTGAAAGAATCAGAGGCAGGAGGATCAATATACTAGAAGGCCTCGAGTTACATACAGACGTGTTCTCAGAACACGAACAACAACAAATCGTGGACTGCATCCGGGATTTGAAAAAGATGGGCCGAGCAGGTCGCTTAAGAGAAAACACTTACTCGAACCCCGGAGATGGATGCCAGGGAAGGGGAGAATTACAATACAATGTGGATGTTGCTACAACTTCGCAGAAGACAGGAAGGGAAACCCACCAGGGATACTCCGTCATGGCAAGGTAGATCCAATGTCATTAGTCATTAAAAGGATGGTAAAAAGAATGATAACATGGGGGGTACTGCCAGCAGATTGCATACCCAACAGTTGCATCATTAATATTTACAAGAAGGGTGACTGCATTCCCCCGCACATAGATCATCACGACTTTGTTAGACCTTTTCGCACGCTTTCTTTTCGAATGAGTGTAACATCATGTTCGGATCCGACCTCCGGATAACGAGCCCGGGTGAGTTCCGAGGGCCGATAAAGATACCATTACCGGTAGGTTCCGTCATGATACCGAAGGGCAACGGAGCGGATGTCGCTAAACATTGCATACCGTGAGTAACGAGTGAAGCGGATCTCGGTTACTTTTAGAAGGATGGACGACAGGAAAACACCTTACCACTTCCAGCCCGGACCGGAGCTAGAGAGCCTCCGACCTTACGAGTCGTGAGTTACATGGAAAATATCACACCTCCAACGTACATCCATACGGCATCCTTGCCAAGGATGGCTTGGAAGGTGATGTTATTGACCATGTACCTCACTATTCAGACATGGATTTTTGACAGATACCTTTTTTGGATGGATCGACAAAGATCATACATAGTCCGTTTTGAGTCTACATGGATTGTATGAGATGTATTCCAGATCGAGTTGTATGATGTATCTTCAACATGATTGGAATGAAAGTGACCATGTCACATTTTTGGCCTTCACCTCTTTTGTGCAAATTAGTCAGGAAACGCCATTAAAGTTAAACGAACTTCGAACAAAGAACAAAAAGAAGAAAATAAAAATATAAATAATAAATGAGAATTTTTTTTCCTTAAAAAATCCAAACATAAAAATAACTTCAAAATCCACGTGAACGCTAAATAAAATTCACATGAACATTTGGAAAGTTAAAGGACAAACAAAATGAAAATGAATCTCAAATCTGATCCCACTCTAAATTCATCTTTCAAGCATTTCAAATCAACTCCAGATCGAAATTTATCTCAAGAAGCTTTGAAATTCTCTGTCGGGACAACTCTTCCTCACAAGAGACCCACACTTCAATTTCAGAACCCTAAACCTTTCTCGTCACATCGAAATCATTTCGACTTTTGTGGCCTACCTTTCTTCCTCGTATGGAGATCGACTAGGTCTATCGACACTGAGCCACGAGCTTTGTTCGATTTGGTTCCGATGACATGGGACCGGATCCCTCTTCACACAAATAAACCTTTGAGATTGGAACCGCTTCCATTTCTCTTTAGACCTTCGAGATTGGAACCGGTTCCAATTCTCTTTAGACCTTTGAGATTGGAACCGCTTCCAATTCTCTTTAAACCTTTGAGATTGGAACCGGCTTCCAATTCTCTTTAAACCTTCGAGATTGGAACCGCTTCCATTTCTCTTTAGACCTTTGAGATTGGAACCGGCTTCAATTCTCTTTAGACCTTCGAGATTGGAACCGCGTTCCAATTCTCTTTAAACCTTCGAGATTGGAACCGGCTTCCATTTCTCTTTAGACCTTTGAGATTGGAACCGGCTTCCAATTCTCTTTAAACCTTCGAGATTGGAACCAGTTTCCATTTCTCTTTAGACCTTCGAGATTGGAACTAGTTTCCAATTCTCATTAAACCTTCGAGATTGGAACCAGTGTCCATTTCTCTTTAGACCTTCGAGATTGGAACCAGTCTCCATTTCTCATTAGACATTCGAGATTGGAACCAGTTTCCATTTCTCTTTAGACCTTCGAGATTGGAACCAGTCTCCAATTCTCATTAGACCTTCGAGATTGGAACCAGTTTCCAATTCTCATTAGACCTTCGAGATTGGAAACAGTTTCCATTTCTCATTAGACCTTCGAGATTGGAACCAGTTTCCAATTCTCATTAAACCTTCGAGATTGGAACCAGTTTCCATTCTCATTAGACCTTCGAGATTGGAACCAGTTTCCAATTCTCATTGAACCTTCGAGATTGGAACCGGCTTCCATTTCTCATTAGACCTTTGAGATTGGAACCGGCTTCCACTTCTCTTTAGACCTTTGAGATTGGAACCAGTTTCCACTTCTCTTTAGACCTTCGAGATTGGAACCAGTTTCCATTTCTCTTTAAACCTTCGAGACTGGAACCAGATTCCAGTTCTCTTTAAACTTTCGAAATTAAAACTTCGTTTCAATTCTCATTAAACTTTCGAGATCAGTACCTAAATTCTGATTCTCATCCCCTTCAATCAACACTTAAACTCCGATTCTCATTATGCGGCTGGTACCCCGATTCCAGTTTTCTTTGCAATCCCGAGGTTGGAACCCAGGTTTCAATTCTCATTTCAAATCCAAATTTTCTCAAATTGATTTTAAACCAAACTTCAATCTAAATTGAAACTCAAAATCTAAACTTACATATCAAAACTTAAACTAATACAAAACGAAAATCTAAATTGAAATTCCTCCAGATCATGTGATTTGGGACTCACCTCCTTTTCCCTTCCCCAGCGAGAGTTCAGGAATCTCCAGTCTTAGAGATATACTTGACACTCCCCAGCGGAAACTCTTCTACTTCGTCCTAAGTTTGTCACTTTGACATCTGTGTTGGTTTTGTTGATTTTTCGGTCAACACCAATACACGCGGTGTGCTTGGTTAGCACACCACACCTATTGGGGGTCCATTTGTTGACCTCATTTTTGATGAGGTCTTCTCTTCTTCTCTTTAGTACTTAGGATCTAGCCTTAGGCTTTTCCTTTGACTATCCTAGAGGATTAGAATCGGGACCCATCACTTAGAAATTCAAACCACTTCTTAACTCCCTACAAACTCCACAAACTTGATTGTAGACCCCTAATCACCTAGAGGGTTGAGATCAAATGTGGAAGTTTAAAGGATGAGTTCCTATAGGACTCTTTGGCCTTAGGACTGCCCTGGGTGGCCTGGTCTGGTGAAGGGCTGACTTACACACACACTACACCTATACACTACACTTTCACACACCTCTTAAAAACACACCCATACCCAACTTGACCTCCTGACTCATGAAGGTGGTTCACATGGATGGTCCTTAACCCCTAAGCCCTTGGCTAAGAGGGTTAGGAACAACATAGTGGATGTCTCAAATGAGTCCCTTTTATGGCTCATGTGGGCTTGATATGGCTTCATGGCTCAACAAAAATGATTTCATTCCACTTACATTCACCCAATCTTCAATTTTCCAAATTTTCAATTTTTGACCCCCGGGACCCTACACCCGCCAAGCCTACCAAATGCCCTTGAAATTGCCCAAAATTTGCAAAATCACCTAAACTACCCAAAATCCCCAAAAACATTCTTAAACATTTCCTCACCACTCAAATTGATCATCCATACCCAAAAACACCAAAAATTCCAAAAATACCTCCCAATACCCTCCAAATACCCAAAATACCCCTCTTAGCCAAAAAATCTAAAAATTCAGAAAATTCCCAGAAAATTCCAGAAAATCCCAAATATTCCCAATTTCATTTTATTCAACTACACCATCGGCCAATTTTGTCAATTTACACCACTTTTATCAAAACCCTCAATTTGACCCATTTTAACCCAAAGTGAACCCAATGTCAAACCAAACCTACCCAATTGACCCAAATTCTGGTCCAATTCAATTCTAAACTTCAATTCAACATCCCCAACACCAATCTAGACCAAATCCAAGCTCAATTTGATTGACATTTGGATCCAATTTCACTTTTGGCCTTAAAGCCCAATTTGGACCCATGACCCAAACTTAGCCCAAACTCACCCAATTCAACTCCAATTAACCCCAAATCTTTTCTAAACCTTCCTTAACATCCCCATAAACAAAAAACTAACATGATTTGCCCAAGATTTTGACCCAAACCCCACTCAAATTTAACCCAAAATCAAGAGGCCCAATTTTGACCTAAACCTAAACCTAGCCCAAATAGACCCAAACCCCAAAATCAAAACCCAACCAAAGTCAAAATCTCTTTGAAACACTCCCATAAACATTTCCCAACATTTATTTTACATCAATTTCAACCCTAGCCCAACATTGGCCCAAGTTAGCCCAATTTGACCTACATTGGCCCACTTATTAAATAAACCCAAATTCAACCCAATGTCAACCCAAACCACCTTAAATCTATTTCAAATTACTCATGAAACATCCCTAAACCAAAACCAACAATTTTTTGGCCCAAACTTTTACAAAGATTCTCATCCATGAACACATTCTTAAAATTAAAAGCCCACTTCCCTTAAACCTTCCTAAAAGCCCATTTCCTTCAAAATTCAAAAGCCCAAATCATCCTAAAGCCCACATGACACTTCCCCTCATCATCCATTTGATCAAAATCACCCCTAAGTTTCAAAATCATCAATTAAACCATTCCAAATCAAGCCACATGTCAAATTACCCCCTAAATGCCAAATATTTCTAAAACCCTTTTCATGAAACAAGTCAACCTTTTCCCAAGCCAAATGGAGCCATGAACAAGCCATTCTCAAGCCACATGAAGCCATGAGGGCTTTGACTTGTCATTAGTCCATTTATGGCAAGAAGAGGGGGTTCTTTCTTAAACCTCCTTTAACCCTTTTTTGCCTTAATCATGTCACACACTAAACCATGTTTAGCCACCTCATCATGGATGGAGACTTCACCACTCCTTCTAAGCTGACCTAAATGATTCCCTCACCTCAAAATCGAGCTTGGAAGGGTGCACCAAGCCCAAAATGGTGGGTTGACCCAAACCAAGCCAAAGTGGCCCCTTCCCCTTTCTACTTCGATTCAACCACTTTACACATGTCAAACCTCAATCGAATGCACCAAACCCCAGCCCCGACCCACCCGAACAAGATGGTGACCGATGCTTGGCCGGCCGACCACCGAGCCGCCGGAAAACACCATGGCCGAGACCTCGGGAGGAGCCAAAAATTCAATCCTCCCTCGTCGACTTGTCTCAACCCAAATGGACGACGATAGCTCTCCTTCTCCTCACCGGAGCAGATCGATCCTCGACCTTAAACCCCCCGGGAGGCCCTCTACCCTCTCCTATTTAAACCCCTCACCCTCACGGCCATGGGAGGTGCTGAACCGTACCATACCAAAACTCGCCAAAATCACTCCTCACTCCCCTCCGTACTTAGAGCAATCGATCCCCACCGTTCTCCCGCTCTAATCCCCATCGATCGAGCTCAATTTTGGAGCTCAATTCTCGAGCCGAATAGGACACTCCCGAATCCTTCACCAAAATCAAATTAAACTCACCTACACCTTCACCGAGGTCAAGAGAAGAAGTTTTCCAGCTGAAAGCTCCCTCTCCAGAGCCACCCGATTGTTCCGGACTCCAAGGTTGTGATCGACCTTGGTGGAAATCACACCTGAGCAATTCAACACATCCCTGTGCTTCATCCCTAGCCTCCTCGCAGCTCCAACGAACGTGTCGAACATCTCCGATCGAGGCTTCACCTCTCGTAGCTAAGGTATGGATCAATTCTTCATCCCGAGCTTCCGAATATTCTCCATTTCAAATGAGTCGATTTCAATGAGCATTAGCCGTATAGATGTGTTCGTCTCTTCAAGACGAATCCATAGAGCATAAGAACATAAAAATCCATGGAGAATTGAGTGAGATCTTAGGGCTAGAAGGTAGACGGCTCTCGGGTTAGGACGCTCAGGGACGATGAACGGATGCCGTTCATTCAATACACGCGCGGACGGACGGCTCGATGGCGCCGGACCAGAGACGATACGTGAACCGCGGGCCGCGTGGCACCGAGTCGAAGGCGGCGTTCAATGGGAGCGCGCCGCGCGTGCATTCGGAGTCGCCGAGGCTGACGCGGCGCCGCGTCACTTAAGTAGAAAAATAGGATTTTTCTTATTTATTTAAATCTCAGAACTTCAAAAATCCATATCTTCGTGTAGAAAAATCACAAAAATAAAATAAAAATGCCCTCTTGCTCAGTGAACAGAGGAGAATAATGTGGAAAAGAAATTAATTAATTTTGTCTAGTATTTTATTTTTAATTAATTATTTACTCCCGCATTGTTTTAATTCTCCATGCATTCATACAATTTACCATGGCATGAGACCATAGGGCTTTTGAAGCCTCTGAACTCGGGAACATTCCCCGAATTTTCCAGGGTCGAGACCATCTCGTGAAAAGTTATTGATTTTTCAAATGCATGTGGCTCGTTTTGAGTATTTTAATTTCAAAAATTAGCATGTTGTGAAATAAATTCTAGGAAAATTTGATGATGTTCCTTATGACCGAGAGAACCCTAGGAAAAATAGGACTTCGAGTTAATTCATTTAAAATAACCCTAATCGGCTTAAACACCCAAAATAGACCCCTAATTAATTAGAGTTAACCATAGATCAAATTGACTTGAAATTAATTCTCCACTGACCTTTAGGATCAGAGGAATCCATCATAAAAATTTCAAGTCAATTGGACTTGGTTAGCCCTACTAAATGGGTCGATTAAGCCATTTAGTCATTTTAAACTTTAAAAATTCATAACTTTCAAAATACCTTTCAAAAATTCACCAAATTGGTTTTGGAGCCTCTCTGATATCAGGGGAATTTAAGAAAATTAAAATTTCAATTTTCTAAAAAAGTTGATTTTTCATCATTATTTTAACATTTTAATAATTAAAAATAATAAAAATCACAAAAATAATAAAATTCACCAAAATGTCATATTTTGAAATATAATCACTTAGGAACAAACCCCATATTTTTCTTAGGTCTATTTAATGAGATATTAAATTTTAAAGCCTTAGGGTAATTTTAAAATTAAAAAAAATGTATTTTCTAGCATTTTCACTAAAATAATTATAATAAATCAAAGAAAAATTAGAAAATTGTAAAATTTGGTTTTCTGGAATCCTTGATATTAGAGAGAATTTTAAAAATTATAAAATTCATTTTTCAACTTATATTCTATTTTTAAATTAATTAATACCCCAGAGCTTAAAATAATTCTAATAAATAAAATATAATTCAAAAAATCACAAAAATTGGTCCAAGTGGTCCTCTGGTCATTAGGAATGTCCCATAATTTTCTTAAGGATAGAAACTTTCCCTTGGTCATATTATTAAATTTTCCTTGGAAATCCTTATTTTCCACCAAAAATAATTATATAAATAAATTAAATACATAAAAATCACATTTTCTCCTCTAATGTCTTTATTGACATATGAGTGAAGTAACATAAAAATTTCAAGTTCATTTGAGCTCAATTTAGTGAGTTATGAAATTATTAGGCTTGAAGGGCAAAATGGTAATTAAAATCTTAACCCTTTAATTAAGACTTTAGGCTTAATGAAATTAATAGGTAAAATATTTGATTTTAATTTGATTTGGATGATTGAAATTTAGATAATTAAAGGGTAGAAACCTACTAAACAATTTAAAATAATTGAAATAAACCTTAATTAAATAATTAGTTAAATTTGGAAGAATAATAAAATTGGAATTATTAAAATAGGGATATTATTAGGAAGAGATTTGTTCTTTAATTTAAAAATCCCTAAATTAATCATCCCAATAATATTTAATTCCTAATTAAAATGATAATTCAAGTTTAAGATTTAAAATGCTAAAAGGCTTAGTCATTAAATTAAATTAAAGTTAAATTATTTAAAACAAATCCCTTTAAAATTAAAAATTATATTAAAAATTAAATTAAATTAAATTAAATTAAATTAAATTAAAAATTAAATTAAATTAAATTAAATTAAATTAAATTAAATTAAATTAAATTAAATTAAATTAAATTAAATTAAATTAAATTAAATTATATTAAATTAAATTAAATTAAATTAAATTAAATTAAATTAAATTAAATTAAATTAAATTAAATTAAATTATATTATATTAAATTAAATTAAATTAAATTAAATTAAATTAAATTAAATTAAAACTAAATTAAATCAAATTAAATCAAATTAAATTAAATTAAGCTAAATCATATTACATTAAATTAACTTAAGTTAAATTAAATTAAATTAAACTCGCATTAAATTAAATTAAATTAAATTAAATTAAATTAAATTAAATTAAATATAAAGACATAAAGAATTCAAAATAAATCTAAAACAATTTGAACACTATTCCGAACTTAAATCCATTAACTAAAATTAAATCACAACCCACTTGAACATCCATTTGCCCTCGAAAGCTCATGATGTCATAACTCTTAAAAGGAGTGTTAAAAGAAGTGTTACTTCACTCATAGGATATTCAAATGTCCTAGTTCACCGAGCAAGACAACAAAACTTAAACTCTCGGACGATTAATTCATTTGTGTAATTAAATTCATTCGGACTTAAAACAATCCTAGAAATATTGAAAAGATGTTTAAGATTCGTCTTAAGCACTTCCTCAATATGATAGGATATTTATAAGAACAATTGAACTTAGTTGTTCTTTGATGAAGAAAATCGTCCTCAAACTAAAATACAAGAACTTAGACGTCATAGGAAATGACTAGCTATAGGATTAGGAACTTGGTAGAAAACCATAACCCTTCCCTTAGCTTTACCTAGGAACTTACTTTAAATGCTTAAATATTCTAACCGTGTTTTAAGTGCGACTTGGGATGACGGGAAGACCCTCCAGGTACGCTTTTATTTTATTGCGATTTACTCTATCGCAACTTATTTAATCGCATCGCACTTACTTTTCTTCCATGATAAACAACAATGCATGAAAACCTACACCTTTAGGACGAAACCAAAGCCGAAACCCATAACTAAATTAAAAGACACTACAAGATAAAATTCACCGCCACAACATTCAAAATATAAAACAACTCAAAATTTAATCACAAACGAACAACAAAACTACAACTACAACTAAATTAAAACGTCTCATTGAATGATCGGGAATACCTCGGATGATGTAACCCACGTGTTGCTAACGGGATTTCCACGGTCTAAATGAAAGTGCGGAACTCATTTAGTTGAGTTTAGCAAATTCATCTCGGACTAAGTGAATTCGATGAAAATAATGGTGCTTGGGATGACTGAACCGCGGGATCTTAATCGGTTCCGTTTAATCAACTTTAAGACCTCGTTTTAATTAAAATATTAAAGACACATGGAAATGAAGACTTTCTCTAAAACCAAACACTTCTCTCATCTCCCGATTTATGACTTCTAAAACTAAACCTCCGCAACAACAAGGAGCTCGGAGCATGGTGGGCAACGACGGCCATCGTCGTCAGCAAAGCTCGAAATCTACATCAAGAAAACTTTCCTTAGGACTAAACAACCAAGCCGTAGGACTTCGAGGTAGTTTGCTCAGTGCAACATAAATCCTCAACTCTTCGTTAGGCATTTGCATGATCATATCATGTAAATTAAGCCCTAACCGGTCTTAGGATTTCCGAGGTAGTCGTCCGATACGATATAAACCCTCACATCTTCGAGGCTATTTGTATGATTTTATCATACGAATATAAGTCCTAACTAATTAAAATTGGCGAGGATCAAAATACTAAATAAACATTAGGACCTTCCTAAATTCAAGCCAAACAATAGGATAGTCGGGAAATTACCAAAGTTCGCTTTGGATCTGTGATTTCTTCTACCCTTCTTCCTTTGGACTCCTAAAATAAAATGTTCCAAATTTGATCTATTCCCTATTGAAATTCCAAAATTCAATCCTCGAAAACTTAAACTTCGAAATTCTTGAGAGCGGAACTACCGATTATTATCGAGAGTTTTCTTAGGTGATTTCCGTCACTTAAGATGTAATTAACTATGGGGCTTGCCCTTATAGGGAACTTTAAGAACCTGAGTAATATAAACCCCGTTTAATGTTTTCATATTAAACGAGGGAATTTGTCGACTTATAAAATTGGTTCGCAGACCAAACGGATGTCACAAATCTTCTAGTTTATTTAATCGAGCCCCATCATCAAACAATGTGTCTATTCTTCGGGATAGGTACATGGTTTGTGATGTGGTGCCCGTTTATATAAACTATTCGGGATGTGAGATCAGTTTGATTTCATATCTTAAAATTTTCAAATTTAAAATTATTTTCAAAATCAAATATTACTTTTTCAAATTATTTATTTAAATTAAACCTAAAGTAAGACGCACAATTTCTGTAGGCGACCTCTTTTCAAAACAAAACACATAAATTAAAAAATATGCCGACATTACATAGATAAATAGGGTATTTTTTATTTATTTAAATACCTGAAACTTTAAATCCATATCTTTGTGTAGAAAAATCACAAAAATAAAATAAAAATACCCTCTTGCTCAGTGAATAGAGGAGAACAATGTGGAAAAAGAATTAAGTTATTTTGATGAGTATTTTATTTTTAGTTAATTATTTACTGATTTCAGTATTTTAATTCTCCATGCATTTATACAATTCACCATGGCATGAGACCATAGGGCTTTTGTAGCCTATGCTCTTGGGAACATTCTTTGAATTTTCCAAGGCCAGAGGTCATCTCTATGGCAAGTTATTGATTTTTCAAGTTTAAGTGTCTGTTTTAGCGTTTTAATTCCAATAATTAGCATGTTGATCAATAAATCCTAATAAAAATAGGGGACATATCTTATGACCAGAGGACCCTAAGAAAAATATATTTTGAGTTAACTCATTAAGAATAACCCTAATTGGCCTAAACATTCAAAACTGAATTTTAATTAAATAGGGCTAACCATACATCAAAATCACTTGAAAATAATTCTCCACTAATCTTTAGGGTCAAAGGAGTACCACATAAAAATTTGAAATCAATTGGAAATGATTTAACCCACTAAATGGATTAATTAAGTCACATAACCAAAATTAATTCTCTAATTTCAGAGGAGTCTAAGAAAATAAAAATTAGAATTTTCTAAAAATATTTATTTTTCAGCATATTTTAATATTTTAATAATTAAAAAATAATAAAAATCACAAAAATATTAAAAATCATAAAAATGTCACATTTTGACTCCTAATCACTTAGGAAAAAACCAAATATTTTTCCCAAGTCTCTAGGTTAAGATATTGAATTTCAAATGCTTAAGACAATTTTTAATATTAAAAAATGAATTTCCCCACATTTTCACTAAATTAATTCTAATAAATCAAAGAAAAATAAAAAAATATAAAATTTGCTTTTCTAAAGTCCTTGAGGTTAAAAAGATTTATGAAAAATATAAAATTCATTTTTCAACCTTCAATTTTATTTTATAATTAATTAATACTCCAAAATTCAAAATAATTATAATAAATAAAATTTAATTCAAAAAATCACCAAAATTGGTCTAAATGGCCCTCTGGTCAGTAGGAAGATCCCATAATTTTCTTAAGGACAGAAACGTTACATTGGTCATGTTGTTGAATTTTCATTGAAAACCCATATTTTTCAAAAAAATATATATATAAATTAAATTAAATTCAGAAAAATCACATTTTCTCCTCTAATGTCTTAATTGACATGTGAGTAAAGTGACATAAAAATTTTAAGTTCATTTGAACTTAATTTGATGAGTTATGAAATGAACATGCTTAAAAGGACATAAAGGTAATTAAAGAATTTTAATATTTAGGTTTAATCAAGGGGAGGGTAAAATATCTGATTTTAAATTTTCATTAGATGATTGAAACCTAGGGAATTAAGGGGTAGAAACCCATTAATCATCTTGAAAATATTTAAAGTAAATTTTAATTAATTAAACAATTTGAATTTTGGAAGAATAAGTTAAAATTTGGATTAGGGATATGATATAAGATGATATCAATTTTTTAATTTAAAATCCCTAAATGAATCACTTTAATAATATTCAACTCTTAATCAAACTCAAAAAATGATAATTGAAATAAATAATTAAATAATTAAAAGGAAAGTAAACCTTAATTAAATTAAAAGCTTAAAACATTAAGTGATTTGATAATCAAATCGAAATAAATTTAAAACATTAAAATTAATTTGAAATCACTTAAAAAAATCTAAAACAAATTTGAAACATTAAAGAAAATTAATTTTAAGACAATTCATAATTAAAAACATAAAAAATCAAACCAAATAAAATTGACCTAAAGTGTTACGATTAAGTCGAATTAAATTTAAATCATTAAAAGTTTAATTAAATTGAATAATCTAAACATATCTTTAAATTCAAACAGTTTAAAACACTTAAGAGAAAATCAACTCGAATTTTTGAAACTAAATTAAATCATCCTAAATCATCAATTCAACTTTAATCAAAGCGGTTAAATTCTTCAACAAACTAATTTGCCTCTAAAGGCTATCATTATTATAACTCTTAAGTAAAGCATCAAGTGAAATGTCACTTTACTCATAGGATAATCAAACATCCTCATTCACTGAGCAAGAGATAAAACTCAACTAAACTTTAGATGATTAATTCACCAGTACAATAAAATTCATTTGGACTCAAAATAATCTCAGAAGTATTGAAAAGATGTTTAGGACTCGTCCTAAGAACTTTCTCAATATGATGAGATGTTTTAGAAGAACAATCGAACTTAATTGTTCTTTGATGAATAAAATCATCCTTAACAAAACACAAGAACCTGGACGTCATAGGAATTGACTAACTATAGGATTAGAATTTTGGTAGACAACCAAAACCTTCCCCTAGCTTTACCTAAGTATTACCTTGCAAATATTTAAATGCTCTGATATGTGTTTCAAGTGCAGCTTGGAAATGACGAGAAGACCCTCCAGGTACGCTTTTATTTTATTACAATTTATTTACTTACCTGCACTGCACTTTACTTTTCTTGCATGTTAAACAAGATTGACACCCTGCATAAAAACTGAAACCTTTAGGATAGCCACAAAACTGAAACCCAAAACTAAATTAAAAGTCACAACAAGTCAAAATTCACCGCCACAAAATTTTAAAATATAAAACAACTCTAAATTTAATCACAAACAGAACACATAACTACAACTACAATGAAATTAAAACGTCTCATTGGATGATCGGGAATACCTCGGATGATGTAACCTACGTGTTACTAACGGGATTTCCCACGGTCTAAATGAAAGTGTGGAACTCATTCAGCTGATTTTAGCAAATTTATTTGGACTAACTGAATTTGTTAAAAATAACGGTGCCGGAATGATGGAACCGTGGGATCTTAACCGGTGTTGTTATAATCAACTGTAAGATTCCCCTAATAAAACATTAAAAATACCCGAACCTTAAAACTCTTCTAAAACAAAAAACTTCTCTCATCTCCTGGTTGTCACCTTCTAAAACTAAACCTCTGCAACGACAAGGAGCTTGGAGCATAGTGAGCAGCACGGTCATCGTCGTAAGCAAAACTGGAATCTACATCAACAAAACCTTTCTTAGAATTACATAACAAAGCCATAGGATTTCGAGGTAGTTTTCCTAGTGTAACATAAATCCTCAACTTTCTCTTAGGCATTTGCATAATCATATTATGAAAATTAATCCCTAACTGGTCTTAGGACTCTGAGGTAGTCGTTTGGTACGATATAAACCCTCACATCTTCGAGGCTGTTTGTATGATTTTATCATACAAATATAAGTCCTAATTAATTAAAATTGGCAGTATTACAACATTAAATTAACTCTCAAATTGAAGCCAAACAATAGGATAGTTTAGGAAGTTGCCAAGATTCTTCTTAGATCTTCAGCTTCTCCTACTTCTCTTCCTTTGGACTCTGAAAATAAATTGTTCCAAATTTGATCCATTCCCTTTTGAAATTCCAAAATTCAATCCTTTGAAAACCTTAAAATTTGAAATTCTTGAGGGCAAAACCACTGATTATTATCAAGAGTTTTCTTAAATGAATCCCGTCATTTAAGATGTAATTAACTATAGGGGCTTGCCCTTATAGGGAACTTTAAGAACCTAGGTAATATAAACCCTGCTTAATTCATTTTTATTAAGCAGGGGAACCTGTCGGCTTATAAAATTAGTTCGCAGACCAAACGGATGTCACAAATCTTCTAGTTTATTTAATCGAGCTCCATCATCAAGCAGTGTCTCTATTCCTCGGGATAGATACACGGTTTGTGGTGCGGTGCTCATTTATATAAACTATTTGGGATGTGAGATCAGTTTGATTTCATATCTTAAAACATAAAATTATTTTCAAAAATCAAATGCTTCTTTCTAAAACTATATATATATTTAAATTAAATTTAAAATTTAATATTCGCCGACAACTTCTTTAGGTGACCCCTTTTCAAAATACAACACACAACCTAAAAAATATGTCGACAGGTCTCAGTCCAGGGTACATTTGAATAGAACTCTCTAACAACTCCCATAACAACATTCGCAGTAAAATAACAAAATTGTTCCCAGTTCCATTATGCAATTAACTATTCTACAGATCCACCAGGACTATCAAAAGCTCGATCTTGGATACACTTCTTATTGTAAAGGTAAGAGTTAAAGCGAAATTGTGCTTTAATATTAACGAATTTTTCTTCATCAAAATCCAATTTCCTCTTCCATTTACTCATCCTTCGAGCAATGTGAATTTCTAAAATTTGCAAGAAAATTCCAATAAATCCCAATATCATAATGTAAGAAACTCCAAATATTATACTAAACAAGTAAGAGCAAATTCCATCATGGAAATCTCAAAATCTCTTTAAAACTCCAAAAATTCCAACCTAAGTAATGTGAGAGAATTTCATGGTGCAAATCAAAAAATTTTAACTTAAAGTGAAGCTCTTACAAAGAGAATTGTAGATTCGGCCTCGAAAAGCTTTGAAATCACCTTAAATTCGAGATCTAGCAAGCCTTAGGTCTTCAAAATCGCAAAAATGGAGGAGGAAGACGAAAGCAATGGAAAATTTTGCGGGTCCCAGGGTAAAAATCATGAAATCGTTGGTTTTTGGCCTTTTACTGTATTTGGGCACCGGCGGCGCCCATTCAGGTGCCGGCGGCGCCAGTTTAAAATTTTTTCTGGGTCCGAAATTTTTTTTTTAATTTCAATCGTTTCAAAATCCACAATGATGTTTAACACTTTAATAAGCATTTACTTCATCTCACAAGCAATAATTAACACAAATCTTTACACAAACAATACACAACAAACTTATATATATATAATCCAAGTTACAACCTAAACACCAAATATATTCATTCAAACCAAACCAACAACTCTAAGATGTTTAGTGCTGCAAGTACTCTACGATAAGCAAACACTAAAATCTAAGCACAGAATGAAAGTAAGCATAACCAAATCCAAATTCAAATTAGAAAACAAAGCAAATACTTCACACACCAAGCATAATTAAGCAAAGAAGATTAAACACACAATAAACATAAGTAGAATCCATTAATTACTCCACATCAATTTCAGAACTATCCTCTCCTCTAATGTCTCCAATTGATTCCTGATGCACGAAAAAATTATAGAATGGATGAATTGGAAATTCATCAGTTGATTCCTCAGCAATCACTGTGTTTTCTTCATCAGGTTAATCAAGACCATCTCAATTCAACCAGTGTGATTGAATTGTTCCTTCATTCTCCAATCTATATGATCGAATAAATCAGAAATATTTTTGATTGCATTCATAACGTTCTGTCTCTTTCCAACTGTTTGATCCTTTTTAATATCATTCTGGAACCTTCAGGAAAATAGGGTTGAATCGGTTGTGAAGTCTGTGTTGGTTGATCAGCAAGCAAATTCATGTCATCTTCATCTCCCACTGTTTGGTAGTCATAAGGATTAGTTGGATCAATAGGCCTCCATGGAAGAAGAACCTTTTCCCAACTTTCATATGGAACTTGTGATTGACTACATAACAGAAATATGGTGGACGGGTGTCCAAGCCCATATTTAGATCCATGAACAATTAATCCCAAAACTGATTTCACAATTATATTACCAATGTCAATCGGCCTCCCAGTTTGAATACAGAAATTCAAAATGGCACTTTCCTTGGTTACCTTGCTAATCTTCAATGTTGGAAATAACTTTGCCGAAATAAAGTAGTGTCACTGCTTTGACACTGGATTTAGAGATGCAGATGGGAAACTAATGTATCCATTCTCTCTAATTTCCTAATCCTCATTCTCATCCGTCAAATATCGATACACATCATTCATATCATCACTCGTGGCATTGAAATTAGAATAATGGAAAATAGGCACATTCTCGATCATAAAGAGATCGTTAATTCGTGCAGGAGTGAATTGCACAAATCTACCTCGCACAAATACGAACCCTTGGTTGATCCCGTGAAGATTTTTATAGAATTCTTTCATGACAGTAACAACAACGGCAGCGGTATTGTAGCAATGCACTTCCCAACGTCTCTCCTTAATTATCTCTTCAATTCTAGTATTAGGATTATCCATACCTCGATTTATGAAGCCTCTTTCCTTGATAATCCTCCTCTTCATCATCACTTTGTTGAACAAACACTACGCCTCGAAACTTATGAACGTCCTTCTGTTGAAAATGCGAGATCGAGGGGTTTCAATGGAGTAGGAATCCATGGGATGCAAATTCGGAATGGTAGTTTTCGTTTTTCTAGAGTTAGGAAGTCTAAAATGGAGTTTAGGAAGTTATAGGGATTAAGATCCCGCTCAAAACCGCCAAAAATCACATTTTGAAACTTCAAAAACCATCAACAGGTTTTGGCCGTTGGCGGCGCTCGATAGGGCGCTGGTGGCGCTCAAACCTGTCAGTTCAGTATTATATATGTGATAGGGCGTCGGTGGTGCCCATTTTGGTGCCGGTGGCGCCACTGTTAAAAAATTCTTACCGAACTTCATTTGGCCCAAAATAGTCCAATATCTCAATTCGATCCACCATTTATCAATTTTAAAAGTATTTATGAGTAATTAGGATTCAAAAACAACTATCTAAAAAGCAAAGCTACATCGAACAAGTAAACACACCACAAAGAGACATATGGGTTGCCTCCCATAAAGCTCTTGGTTTAACGTCATCAGCCCGACAAATTATTCAGTTAATCGAGATGACTCGGCATTAAAACCTCTTTGAAGTCAGGTTGAAACCCGTCAAAGTAAGGATTTAATCGATGCCTATTAGCCTTGAAAATCTTTCCAGTATCAGAATCTTTAATATCAACATTTCTAAAAGAATGAACTTTTTCAATTGTAAAAGGTCCTAACCATCTAGACTTGAGCTTTCTAGGAAATAACTTCGATCTTTTGTTGTATAATAAAACCTTTTGTCCAAATTCCAAGTTCTTTTTCAATATCTTCTGATCATGCCACAATTTCATTTTCTCTTTATAAATCCTATCATTGTGATAAGATGCATTTCAAATCTCTTCTAATTCATTCAATTGCATAAATCTTTTTTCTCTAGCATTTTTCAAATTAAAATTCAACTCTTTTATCGTCCAATATGCTTTATGCTCTAATTCAACCTGTAAATTGTAAGTCTTACCAAACACTAGTCTATAAGGAGACATTCCAATAAGGGTTTTAAAAGCAATCCTATAAGCCCATAAAGCAGTATCTAATCGAGCATACCAATCTAATTTATGATTATCCAAAGTTTTCTCCAAAATTCTTTTAATTTCAAGATTAGACACTTCTGCTAAACCGCTAGTCTGGCGATGATAAGCAGTAGAGATTCTATGAATAATATTATATTTCTCAATTAATATCTTAATTCGATTATTCCTGAAATGGGATCCACCATCAGTTATGATCACTCTCGGCATTCCATATCTTATAAATATATTTTTCTTTAAAAATTTTGAAACACTCCGAGCATCACATCTAGGTAAAGCAATAACTTCAATCCATTTCGAGACATAATCAATGGCAACTAATATATATAAATTTCCAAATGGAGTAAATGATCCCATAAAATCTAATCCCCATACATCAAAAATTTCAACTTCCAAATTATTATTTAGAGGCATCTCATTTCTTCTAGAGATATTACCTACTCTATGACATCGATCACATGATTTAATATATCTATAAACATCTCTAAAAAGAGTAGACCAATAAAATCTAGATTGTAGAATCTTAAAAGCAGTTTTATCAGGACCAAAATGACCTCCAAATTTAGAATCATGACATCATTGATTAATCAAATTTGTTTCTTCTTGTGGCACACATCTCCTAATAATCAGATCCTTACACTGTTTATATAGATATGGCTCATCCCAAAAATAAAATCTTGCATCATATTTAAACTTCTTTTGTTGTTGCCTTGTTAAATCAGGTGGTAAAATATCACTTACAATATAATTCATGATATCAGCATACCAAGGCAAATTGCTTCCCATAATAGTATAAAGTTGCTCATCAGGGAAAATTTAAGTAATTTCCTTTTCAAATTCAGATAATTTATCATATTCTAATCTTGACAAATGATCAGCTATTTAATTATCAGCTCCCTTCCTATCAACTATCATAAAATTAAATTCTTGTAGAAGAAGTGCCCATCTAATGAGTTTAGGTTTCGCATCCTTCTTTTGCATTAAATATTTGATAGCCGAATGGTCTGTATGCACAATACTTTTAGCTCCAATTAAATATGGCTTAAACTTTTCAAAAGAAAATACTATAGCTAATAACTCTCTTTCAGTTGTGGTATAATTAATTTGAGCCTCATTAAGAGTTTTACTAGCATAGTAAATGACTTTGAAAACTTTATCATGCCTTTGCCCCAATGCTACTCCTATCGCATAATCACTTGCATCACACATAAGTTCAAATGTTTTCTTCCAATCTGATGAAACAATTATAGGTGCAATGATTAATTTCTCTTTCAATAATTCAAAAGCACTTAAGCATTCATCATTAGAATTATATTTTCTTTCAATTTCTAAAAGTTGGCACAAAGGTTTAATAATTTTAGAAAAATCTTTAATATATCACTTGTAAAATCCAGCGTGTCCTAAGAAACTCCTCATCTATCTCACAGTAGTGGGTGGCAGTAATCTCTCAATCACTCTAATTTTAGAAGGATCGACCTCCATACCATGATCAGAAATTTTATGCCCAAGCACAATTCCTTCTGCAACCATAAATTGACATTTCTCCCAATTCAGAACAAGATTTGTTTTCTCACAGAGCTCCAAAACTTTTGCTAAGTTATCTAGGCAAATTTCAAATGAAGTTTCGAATACAGAAAAATCATCCATAAGAACTTTAATTCTATTATTTATCATACTACTAAATATAGACATCATACATCTCTGAAATGTTGCAGGTGCGTTACACATTCCAAAAGGCATTCTTCGAAAAGCAAAGGTTCCATAAGGGCTAGTAAAAGTTATCTTTTCTTGATCCTCAGGAGCAATAGGTATTTGATGGTAACCAGTATATCCATCCAGAAAATAGTAGTACTTGTGTCCAGCAAGTCTATTTAGCATTTAATTGAGAAACGGAAGAGGAAAGTGATTCTTTCTGTTGGCGGCATTTAATTTCCTATTGTCAATACAAATTTGCCATCCATTAATTTATCTTGTGTGTATAATTTCATTATATTCATTCACTTCAACAGTCACTCCTCCCTTTTTCGGTTCACAATTTATTGGACTCACCCAAGCACTATCCGAAATAGGATAAATAATTCCAGCATCCAGCCATTTTAAAATCTCTTTCATAACAACTTTATTTATTATAGGATTCAATCTCCCTTGCGGATCAACTCTCATTTTATGTTTTTCATCAAATAAAATTTTGTGCATACAAATCAAACGACTAACTCCTTTAATATCTGCCAAAATCCATCCAAAAGCTTTCTTGTATATTTTTAAAGTTTCCAACAACTTCTGTTCTTGATAATTGTTTAACTTCGAAGAAACAATAACTAGCAAGATAGATGATTCTCCTAAAAATATATACTTTAAATGATTAGGGAGAATTTTCATCTCAAGTTCAAGAGATTTTATTATAGATGGAGTTAAGCTTTTATTTCCACCTTACATAGTGTCTAATACTGCAAATCTCTCTTGATCATACTCCAAAATTTTTATGCTTCTTACTATCTGAATTTTCATCATCTTCAATTTCTTCTTCAAACATATTTTCATACTCTTCTTCTTTTTGAAATATGTTCTCAGAATGATCGTTTCTCAAATATTCACAGACCTCCATTCTAAAACATTCATTATCTTTTTCCATTGAGGGATACTTCAAAATTTTAAATATTAATGGTCACCTCTTGATCATTAACTCTCAAAGTTAATTCTCCTTTTTGAACATCAATCAGTACTCTTTCAGTAGCAAGGAATAGTCTTCCCAAAATGATTGGAATTTTTTTATCTTCCTCCATATCAAGTACAAATAAAATCCACAGGAAAGATAAATTTATCCACTTTCACTAACACATCTTCCACCACTCCTTTAGGGTAAGTAATGGAACGATCGGCCAACTGAAGAGTCACAGATGTAGGAGAAATTTATCCTATTCCCAAGCTTTAGAACGTTGATAAATGCATAAGATTAATACTAGCTCCCAGATCACATAAGGCTTTTCCGAAAAAATTTTCACTTATAGCATACGGAATAGTGAAACTACCTGGATCTTTAAGTATTTCCAGAAGCTTCTTCTAAATAATTGCACTATACTCTCTGCTAAGTGCAACAGTTTCATGATCTATAAACTTTCTTTTCTTTTTCTGAATATCCTTCATAAACTTGGCATAGTCAGGCATCTGTTCTAATGCTTCAAGAAAAGGAATATTTATCGTTAATTTCTTAAGGATCTCAAAAATTTTCCAAATCTGTTATCCCTATTTTGTTTCTTCAATCATTGAGGAAATGGAGGTGGTGGTTTTTCAACAGTTATCTTCATTGGCTCAAGAGGTTAATCCAAGTCTGGATAAATCTTTTTTAAACTTTTTTCGATTTCCACCTTCTCCTTTTCTGTTTCAATTTCTTTTTGCACTTTAGTTTCCAATTCTTTTCCACTCCTTAATTGAATAGCCTTAAGTTGTTCTGTCTTTTGATCTTTTGGATTAATCTCAACATTACTTGGAAGTGTTCCAGAAGGTCTATTATTAAGTGCTGTGAAAATATGCCCCAATTGATTTTCAGTATTTTTCATAGCAACACCTTGAGCTAGTAATTGATTTTCCATATTCAGAATCATTTCTTCAGTAGACAACTTCTTATCCTTAAATTGCGGGTTACTATTGAATCCAGGAAGATAAGATGGTCTAAAATTGGTATTTCCTTGATTGTTCGAATTTCCAATTGGATTTATAGAACTGCCAGCCTAATGTGGGTTAACATTGGCATTGTTATTATTCTAATTAAAATTTAGGTGATTCTTCCAACCAGGATTATAATAATTCAAATAAGGATTGTTAGGTCTATTAATAGCATTTAAAGTCTCTTAAGGTGTTTGAGATTCTGGTATCTGTCTAAATGAATTTTCCTCCAACACTTGAGGTGGTTAAGAATAATTCATTCCATATTGATCTATTTTCTTAGAAAGGGTTGCAATTTGAGAAACTATGATAGTCATCATATCTGAATCATGAACACTAGCTACTCTCTTAGGATTTACCTTTTCAGAGGGCCATTGAAAATTATTAATAGCCATTTCTTCAATTAATGCGTATGCTTTATTGACCTCATTTTTGATGAGGTCTTTTCTCTTCTCTCTCCTTAGTTCATAAGATCTAGCCTTAGGCTTTCCCTTTGACTATCTTAGAGGACTAGAAATGGAACCCACCACTTAGAACTTCCAAACACCTCTTAACTCCCTGCAAAACCCCATAAGTTTGATTGTAAACCCCCAAGTCACTTGGAGGGTTAAGATCAAATGTGGAGGTTTAAAGGATGAGTTCCCTATAGGACTCTTTGGCCTTAGGACTACCCTGGGTGACCTGGTCTGGTGAGGGTTGACCTGCACACATTACACTTTCACACACATTCCAAATCCTAAAACTATTCATACCCAGCTTGACTTCCTGACTCATGTAGGTAGTTCATATGGATGGACCTTAACCCCTAGGCCCTTGGCTAAGAGGGTTAGGGACAACATAGTGAATGCCTAAGATGAGTCCTCTCATGGCTCTCATGAGCTTAATATTGCTTCATGGCTCAATCAAATGATTTTATTTCACTCACACTTGATCAATCTTCATTTTTCCAAAATTTTAATTTTTTACCCCCGGGACCCTAAACCCAACAAGCCCACCAAATGCGCTTGAAATTGGTCAAAATTTGCAAAAATTGCCTAAATTAACCAAAATTCATCAAAACCAATCCTAAACATTTCCCACCATTCAAATTGATCATCCATAGCCAAATATACCAAAAATTCCAAAAATACCCCCCAAATACCTAAAATGGCCTTCTTAACAAAAAATTCCATAAATTCCAAAAATTCCCAGAAAATTCCATAAAATCCTAAATATTCCTAATTTTATTTTTTTCGACTACACCATAGGCCAATTTTGTCAATTTAACCCACTTTTATCAAAACCCCTCAATTTGACTCATTTTTAACCCAAGTGGACCCAATGTCCCACTAAACCAACCCAATTGACCTCAATTTTGATCCAATCCAATTCTAAACTTCAATTCAATATCCACAATATCAATTTAGACCAAACCCAAGCCCAATTTGATTGACATTTGGATCCAATTCCAATTTGAAGCCAAAGGCCCAATTTTGGCCCATGACCTAAACCTAGCCCAAACCAACCCAATTCAACCACAATTAACCCCAAATATTTTCCTAAACCTTTCTAACATCCCCAAAAACAAAACACTAACTAGATTTGCCCCAAATTTGAACCTAAACTCCACCCAAACCTAACCCAAAATAAAAAACCCCATTTTTGGCCTAAAGCCAAACCTAACCCAAATGGGCCCAAAACTCAAAATCAAAGCCCAACCAAAGTTGAAAACTCATTGTGACACTCCCATAAACATTTCTCAACATTAATTTTAAGTCAAATCCAACCTTAGCCCAACCTTAGCCCAAGTTAGCCCAATTTGACCCACTTTGGCCCCTTTACCAAAAAAGCCCAAATTAAATCCAATTCTAAAATGATACCAAATATTTTCTAAAATGTTCATGACACATCCCTAAACTAAACCCAACATTTTTTTGGCCCAATCCTTCACAAAATTTCCATCCACCAAATTGTTTTCAAACCTAAAGGCCCACTTTCTTAAACCATTCAAAAAGCCCATTTTCACCAAATCCAAAAGCCCAAAATTGGCTCTAAAGCCCACATGGCAATTTCTTTTCATCACACCTTTAATTGATATCACCCCTAAGTTTCAAAATCATCATTAAACCATTCCAAATCAAGCTTCATCCAAATTTCCACCAAAATGCCAAAATTCCTAAAATCCTCTTTCATGAAATTGACTAAGCTTGGCCCCAAGCCAAATGGAGCCATGAAGCCATGCACAAGCCATATGCAAGCCATGGAAGCCACTTTACACATCACCATGTCATTTATGGCAAAAGGAGGGAGTCCTTTAATGATTCCCTTAAGGGTGATTAAGCCTTTTCATGACTCTTCTAAACCTTGATTAAACCTAAATGTGCTTAGATGGTGACTTCTCCCCACTATGCTAGCTGACTTACCTGATTGCCTCAGCCAAAAATTCATGCCTTGGAGGGTTAACCAAACCTAAATCCATGACTTGGACCCATTTGGACCCAAAATTAGCTCCTACCCCATTTTATTTAAATCAAACCCTTTACACTTGGCCAATGCCAATTGAACTCACCAAACCCCAACCCTGACCTCACTGAGTCAGATGGTGACCCATGCCTGACCGGACCACCACCTGGGCCGCTGGAAAACACCACACCCGTGAGCACCTATTTGATTCAAATTTGAAATTCCTCCTTGTTGAGTTGTCCCAACTCAATTAGACACCATGGTTGTTCTTCTCTTCACCAAGGCAGCTGATCCCAAGCCTCAACTCCCCCTGGGAGGCCCTCCAGTCATGTCTATTTAAACCCACCACCTCTCGACCAAACAAGGTGATGAACCAGACCTGAGCAAAACTCTGCCAAAATTGCTCCAGGACCTTCTCCTAGCCTAGGGCAATTGATCCCCACAGTATTCCTGCCCTAAACCCCATTGATTGAGCTCAATTTTGGAGCTCAATTCTCAGCCCAGAACCAGGACATCTCTGAAACCTCCACCAAAATTAAATTAAACTCACCCACACCTGCACAGGACTAAGAGAAGGAGTTCCCCAATGGAAGCCCCCTCACCAGGCCAGCCATTCTCTCTATCGGCCAAGCTTTGAAATCGGGCTTGGTGGAATTTGTACCTAGGCAATTCCCAAGAGCCAGAGACTTCATCTGGAGCTTCCTTAGGTGCAATCGAAGGTGCCACAACTCTCTGATTGAAGCTTCACTTCTCAAAGCTAAGGTATAGACCTCTCCTTCCTCCTGAGCTTCCATAGATTCTCTATTTTGTTTTACTTAATTTCATAGCATGTAAACCATATGGATGTGTTTGTCTCTTCAAGACGAATCCATAGAGCATAAGAACATGAAAATCCATTGAGAAATGAGAGAGTTCTTAGAGTTTTAGTGTGGACGGTCACGGGTGCACACCAGTCTTAGACGATGACCAGGCACCGTCCGATCGCGCGTGTATCGGTTGAACGGCTCGGATTGCGTTGGATCAGAGGAAGGAGCGGGACCGCAGTATGTGTGGTGGATGACTCAGATGGTACCATCAAATAGGAGCGCACTGCGTGGTCTTTCGATCCACCTGAGGTTGACGCGGCACTGAGTCGGATAAGTAGATAAATAGGAATTTTTCTATTTATTTAAATAGCCAAAACTTAGAAAATCTATATCTTTGGGTAGAAAAATCACAAAAATAAACTAAAAATATCCTCTTGCTTAGTGAACAGAGGAGAATAATGTAGAAAAGAAATCAAGTTATTTTGATGAGTATTTTATTTTTAATTAATTATTTACTCATTTCAGTATTTTGATTCTCCATTTACATAGACAATTCACCATGGCATGAAACCATAGGGCTTATGAAGCCTCTGATCTTGGGAACATTCCCTAAATTTTTCAAGGTCAGAGACCATCTCTATGGAAAGTTATGTATTTTTCAAGTTTATGTCACTATTTTTGGTATTTTAATTCCATTAATTAGCATACTATTTAGAAAATTCTAGCAAAATTTGGGGAAGTTTTTTAGGACCAGAGGACCCTAGGATAATTATATTTTGAGTTAATTCATTAAGAATAACCCTAATTGGCCTAATTACTCAAAACTAAACTTTAATTAATTAAGGTTAACCACACATCAAAAGAACTTGAAAAAAATTCTCCATTGATCTTTAGAATCAGAGGGACCTCACATAAAAATTTGGAATCAATTGGAAATGTTTAACCCCACTAAATGGATTAATTAAGTCACATAACCAAAATTCAACTTTAAAAATTTATAACTCCAAAAATACACTTTAAAAATTCACCTAATTGATTTTGGGGCTTCTCTGATGTTAGGGGAGTCTAAGAAAATTAAAATTAAAATTTTCTAAAAATCTTCATTTTCTACTATATTTTAATATTTTAAATAATTAAAAAACCATAAAAATCACAAAAATAATAAAAATCAGAAAAATGTCATATTTCACCTCCTAATCACTTAGGAACAAACCAAAAATTGTTCCCAAGTCTCAAAGTAAAGATATTGAATTTTAAATGCTTAAAACACTTTTTGAATTAAAAATTGAATTTCCCAACCTTTCCACTAAATTAATTCTAATAAATCAAAGAAAAATCATAAAATCAAAAAATTTGTTCCTATGAACTCCTTGAGGTCAGAGAGATTTAAGAAAAATATAAAATTTAATTTTCAACCTTTATTTTATTTTATAATTAATTAACACTCTAAAAATAAAAATAATTATAATAAATAAAATATTATTCAAAAAATCACCAAAATTGGTCCAAGTGGTCCTCTTGCCTCTAGGAACATTCCCTAATTTTCTTAAGGACAGAAACCTTTCCTTGGTCATGTTTTTGAATTTCAATTGAAAATCCTATTTTTTTATTAAAATAATTATATAAATTAAATTAAATTCGAAAAAACACATTTTCTCCTCTAATGTCTTAATTGACATATGAGTGAAGTGACATAAACATTTCAAGTTCATTTGAGCTTAATTTGATGAGTTATAAAATAAATAAGCCTAAAGGGGCATAAAGGTAATTAAAGGATTTTAACCCTAATTAATATTTAGGTTTAATCAAGGGGAGGGTAAAATATCTGATTTCAAATTTTCATTAGAAGATTGAAACCTAAAGAAATAAAGTGTAGAAACCCATTAATAATCTTGAAAATATTTAAAGTAAACCTTAATTAATTAAACAATTTGAATTTTGGAAGAATAAGATAAAATTTAGATTATTTAAATGGAATATAATTTACAGAGACTATAATGACTTAAACTTAAATCCCTAAATGAATCACTCTAATAATATTTAACTTTTAATTAAATTTAAAGTGATAATTGGATCTAATAATTAAATAATTAAAAAGAAAGTGACCCTTAATTAAATTAAAACTTAAAACATTAAATAATTTGATAATTAAATTGAAATAAATTTAAAACAAATATTATTAACTTCAAAATCACTTGAAAACAAACTTAAAGAAAATTTGAAGCATTAAAAATTTAATTTCATAAAAAATAAATTCTTAATTAAAAAAAATGTAACAATCAAACCAATTAAAAGTTAATCTAGAATATTGCAAATAAATTAAAATTAAATCATTAAATTAAAATTAAATCATTACATTAAAATTAAATCATTGAAGTCTAAATTAAATAATTTAAACTCCTCTTTCAATTCAAATGGTTTAAAACACTTAAGAATATAACAACTTGAACACTATTCCAAACTTAAATTTATTAAAATTTTATAACTAAATTAAATCACCTTAAAACATTAATTCTAATTTTAAATCATTAAATTCTTTAATAAATTAATTTGCCCTTAAAGGTTTTCATTATTATAACTCTTAAATAAAGCATCAAGTGAAATGTAACTTTACTTATAGGATAATCAAACATCCTAATTTACTGAGCAAGAAATTAAACTAAATTTTGGAATGATTGATTCACCAGTGCAATTAAATTCACTTGGACTCAAAATAATCCCAAAAATATTGAAAAGATGTTTAGGACTCGTCCTAAACACATCCTCAATATGATGGGATGTTTTAGAAGAACAATTGAATTTAATTGTTCTTTGATGAAGAAAATCATCTTTAAACAAAGTATAAGAACCTAGACGTCTTAGGAGATGACTAGCAATAAGATTAGGACTTAGGTAGACAACTAAAACCTTTCTCATAGCTTTACCTAGGTACTTGTTATAAATATTTAAATGCCTAAACATGTGTTTTAAGTGCAGCTTGGAATGACGAGAAGACTCTTCAGGTACGCTTTTATTTTATTGCAATTTACTTTATTGCAATTTATTTATATGAGCTACGCTTTACTCTTCTTGCATGTTAAACAAGACTGTTGCATGAAAACTAAAACCTTTAGGATAGCCACAAAACTGAAACCCAAAACTAAATTAAAAGTTACACAAGATAAAATTCACCGCCACAACATTTCAAAAGATAAAACAACTTAAAACTTAATCACAAACAAAACACAAAACTACAATTGTAATTAAATTAAAATGACTCATTGGATGATCGGGAATACCTCGGATGATGTAACCTACGTGTTGCTAACGGGATTTCCCACGGTCTAAATGAAAGTGTGGAACTCATTCAGTTGAGTTTAGCAAATTCATCTGGACTAAGTGAATCCGATAAAATAACGATGCCAGAATGATGGAACCGTGGGATCTTAATCGGTGTTGTTATAATCAACTTTAAGATTCCCCTAATAAAACATTAAAGACATTTGTATTTTAAGATTTCTAAACTAAAACACTTCTCTCATCTCTTGATTTTCATTTTATAAAACTAAACCTCTGCAACAACAAGGAGCTTAGAGCATGGTGGGCAGCACGGCCATCGTCATCAGCAAAACCTGTCTTCTTCAGCTAAACTTTCCTTAGAATTAAATAACAAGCCATAGGACTTTGAGGTAGTCCGCCTAGTGTGACATAAATCCTCACATGTTTTTTTAGGCCTTTGCACAGCCTTGTTGTGCAATATAAGCCCTAACTCGCTTAGGATTCCGAGGTCATCGTCCGATACGACGTAAATCCTCCTATCTTCCAGGTTATTTGCATAACCAGGTGATTATGTAAATGTAATTCCTATAATTAATTGGCAGGACTGAAACTTAAATAAATTCATTTTCAAAATTCAAAGCCAAACAATAGGATAGTTTAGGAAGTTGACAAGATTCTTCTTGGATCTTCAGCTTCTCATACTTCTCTTCCTTTGGACTCTGAAAATAAATTGTTCCAAATTTGATCCATTACCTTTTGAAATTCCAAAATTCAATCCTTTGAAAACCTTAAACTTTGAAATTCTTGAGAACAAAACCACTGATCATTATCGAGAGTTTTCTTAAATGATTCCCGTCATTTAAGATGTAATTAACTATAGGGGCTTGCCCTTATAGGGAACTTTAAGAACCCAGGTAATATAAACCCTCGCTTATTTCATTTATATTAAGCGGGGGAACTTATCGGCTTATAAAATTGGTTCGCAGACCAAACGGATGTCACAAATCTTCTAGTTTATTTAATCGAGCCCCATCATTAAGTAGTGTATCTATTCATCGGGATAGATACATAGCTTGTGATGCGGCGCTCGTTTATATAAACTATTTGGGATGTGAGATCGGTTTGATTTCATATCTTAAAATTTTCAAACTTAAAATTATTTTCAAAATCAAATGCTACCTTTTAATTTATATATATATTTAAATTAAGTTTAAAATATGAAAATTTGCCGACAACTTCTGTAGGCGACCCCTTTTTAAAATTAAACTTAACCTAAAAATATGCCGACAATTTCTGGCGACTCCGCTGGGGACTAGTTCCTCGTTCCATTTTAATCAGATGGTTTTGCTTTCATAAATCGATAGTGATTCCATATCCCTAGTGGACCAAAACTATCATTCTTCCATTGGCATACCACGTTCATTTCTGTCATGAACGGGTATAGCCAATTTCTCTCGGATTTAGGAGCCGCTATTTAGACACCCCTAAACAGAGAGGTTCTGAAATGCTTTTACCTCTTAAGAGGTGGGATGGACCCCCAATAGGTTTTAGCTTAGGAGTGGTCCCTCGAGTTGAGAAGTTTTACAAAACTTTCTCTTCCTTTCCAATTCTGAACCGGGTCCCTTCCTTTTTTTTTCGATAAACCTCCATTCTTTAAACATTTTGTTCCTAACAAACAAATTTTCTAATAAACAACACTTTAATAAACAAACTCTTTTAAATCATAAATACACTAAGATAAACGAAAATGTGTTCAGACTCTTTCTTTTTCTTCCTAAGTTTTGTGATGAAAGGAAGCATAATTCAGGACTAACACTCAGAATCTACCCTGTAGAAAATGACTGCACCAAAGTTAATTTTCTCCTTCACCAATGGAATGGACTTCGTCGTCGATAAGGATGAACTGCCCAACAATGGAATCATCTGTTTTGGACAAGGATTCGACAATACAGATATTAAGTTCACTGACGTCACTCTCTTCACACTAATGGACAATGTGCCAGAAACTGAGGAGCCCATAATTGAGTTCAACCTGAAGTCGACTCAAGAATTCCCTCCCCTGCAAAGGGTTCCAGCTGAAAGAAGTATTGTTATTCGTAGGAGGAATGTTATCTCTACCCCCACCGGTCTAGTCATCTCTGCACCTACCCCGGCTTCTGCCAAACTAAAGGGGAAGGAAATCCAAGCCTGTGATGAGCCTGTCACCGTGGAGGGTACAGATTTTGCTACAATACCATCTGTTTTCGAGATTGGATCCAGTTCAAGAGTTGCACCCCTAACTCGGACTCAAAGGAGAAATAGAAGTAGAAAGATCGCCAGGATCGAGAAAGCCAAAGCTGTTGAAGTTGCTTTTCTAGAAGAAATTCCTGAGGAAAGAGAAGAACTGTCTGGGTATATACCTCTGTTGGAAGGGAGTAGGTTTCACCCCCTCTCTGCTGCATCAAATGAAGAAGATGTCCGAAGGATTGCCGCTACACTACCCCGACCTGCATACTATAGTAACTATAAAAGAAAAATGGTTAAGACTACGCCATTTGCTCGGCTATAAGCTGTGATAGAAAAATTGGCAAAGAAAGAAAGATGCCTTGTGTCAGAAATCCTAAGAAGAATGGGATGAGTGCCAGCTTGATCCCACCTCAGACCACGAGTAGAGCCTGTCACTGTCGTAGAGAAACCAAGGAAGAAAATGAGAGTTAGTTCACCTGTGGTTGTATCGGGCCATCATATTAGGGAGGACACCACCTACCAGCATATAGTCGACAGACCGTCCGGTCCAAGGCCTTCTGCTGCAAGAAGGATGGTGTGGCGACCTATCATTATCGAGCCGAGACCAACACAACGTCCTGAGAAGAAAAGTCTTGTCAAAGAGCCTGAATTAGAAGAAAGTGCTACTGCAATAAAAGAAACTCCAGAAAAATAAATTCAACAACCATCACACGACAACCGCGATACCGTCTAGAAGAGACCCCTCGAGGATGCTATAGGAAAGCTAAGGACCGATATCTGACTGTTGGTAAAAGAAAGACGAGAAAAGTTGGAAAATGAAGTTGATTCATCAGAATTCATGGATGGAGAATATGCCGAGATCAACATGGTTGAAACACGAGCATCGTTAGCTTCACAAGGTGCTCCGGCAGCTGCAGAAAGAGATGAACCGGAAGTGATGAGAGCACAGCTTCGGGAAAGAGTAGACACAATTTCCCAGATGGCAAGGAGGATGGAAGAGATGGCTGCTGCTTTAGCTACTCTCCAAAGTCAGGTGCAACCTCAGAAAGAAACACCCCCAGAGATGATCCATATTGCAGATGGAGGAAAAGGGATCACATCCGTCAATGGAGATGACCCACCAAAGAAGGATTCTACACTGAATATGATTCTCGAAAAGGACATTAAAAACATTGTAGAACAGCAGGTGCGAGAAGCCTTAGCACAATCTAAGAGTGAAGCATCTATTCAGACGGGTAGGCCTTACCCTGAAGAATTTGAAGTCGTCCAATACCCAAAAGGCTTTGTACCACCTCTGTTTAAGACTTTTGATGGAACGGGAAACCCCCGACAGCATGTCGCACATTTTCGTGCTAGTTGCTACAATGCCGGTGGGAGTGACGCTTTACTCTTCCGTCAGTTCGTCAGCAGTTTGTCAGGGATTGCCTTTGACTGGTACACAGAACTGCCAAATGGTTCAGTTAAGACCTTTGCAGAATTAGAAAACCTCTTCATTAAGCGGTTTGTCGGGGCTCGGCACCACATCACCATCGGTGATCTAGTGGTGGAGCACCAGAAACTGAACGAGACTTTAGTGGATTACATACTTCGATGGAGAAATTTAAGTATGAAGTGTGAGCCACAGCTACAAGAACAGCATACAATCGGTATTTTGCTGAAAAGAATCCACAGCCCGATAGCACTTCTCCTTAAAGGATTTACAATCAAGACCTTCGAGAAGCTTCTTAGCAAGGCCAGGAGCTTACAAGAGGAAGCAAAGCAGCTAAGTTTCGTAGACAAGACTGATAAAGAGAAGACCGTAAAAGCATTTAAAAAGAAATCTGGAATCGTTGCGGCAGTAGATAAGGTTAAGCAGCCAGTACAGATACAGCCAGAGCTGCCACAGCCTAGCTATCAATCACCGCAACGTACTTACCAACAACCTCAGCAGGGTTTTCAACAGCCTCGACCGAGCTATCAGTCGCCTCAGCATTATGAACAACCGCCCCATCTACAACATACCCTGAAAGATTTTCTGAACAAGGAATATCCATTCAAGACTGAAGCAGTAGCGAAGATGTTCCGCAGTTTAATGAAAACACCAGATTTTCAGTTACCAGAGCCCAAGAGGCTGGAAGAAGTCAATAAAAAAGATCATCCAAACTATTACCCTTACCACCAGATGCTCGGGCATAAGATAGAAGATTACATCACTTTCAAGATTTGGCTTGACGACAATCTCCGGAAAGGGAACATAACGATCCCGAAGGAATACATGAAGGAACCCCAAAAGGGAGGTTCCGTCAATTTTATCTCAACAGATCCTATTGTTCCGATAGACCCTTACACGACCCATGATGGATGGAGTACCATTTGGACAATGTCTTCAAAGAAAATTTTGGATCATATCCAGAACGCTTCGGTGCACGCTTCAACTCAAAGTTTGAAACCTGCCGAGCTGGCACTATCGCTTGCGATCGAAGAACCGCATCAGAAGGAAGAGAAGATCGTAGAAGAGAAGAAGACCAAAGCTCCAAAGGGTAGACTAGGGGCTACTTATCCTAGGATGGTTGTTTCCGATTCAGGGGAGAAATCCATCGAACCTCTGACTCTGTATGATTATTTGCTCGCCCCGGCAGGATCTTATAATGATAAGAGTTTTGGTGTTGGCTATGTTTTGACTGTTTCTAACGATTACATAACTAACGACAACCAAGCTAATCCGGATCTCGATTCCGATATAAATAATGATTCTCAAATCATATTAAACCTCAATGACCACGACGAAGGAGAAGACGTTCACAAGGATGGCTACGAAAGCTCAACAAGTGACGAGTCTATTTGTGAATTTCGAGGAGCTCCGATTGCGATAGAATTAGAGTCATCATATTCCGAAGAAACGCCAGAAGAGCCAGTCGTTCTGATTCAAGGGGAGACACCGGTAGATTCAACACCAGATTCAGAAGAAATAACTGAAGTCAATCTAAGAAGTGGAAAAGTTCTACCTCCGAGAATGGGTCCAAAAGATAAAGGAAAGCAGGTGGTTGCTCAGGAAGAGCCAACCCCAGTAGAGGAATTGCCCATTCGGGAAGAAACCGAGTAATATGGTAATAAAGTAGACCACAACGTGCTAGCCCATCTTAGGAAGCTACCAGCCAAACTAAGCATATATGACGCTCTGATCCTGTCAAAGGAGATGAGGGAAACTTTGATCAAGGCTTTAATTGATCCATAAATTTGTTTAGCTCAAATGGCCGGTAATTCCTTTGACGAGGTTTGCTCGTTAAAAGAACAGCGAGGTGTTACCTTTACGGACAATGATTTACTACTCGGAATGGCTGATCACAACCGACCGTTGTACATTTCAGTCACTATTGGAAAATTTACGCTCTCTAGAGTGTTGGTTGATCCAGGAGCATCAATCAACATAATGAGCCTTCGAACACTAGCATATTTGGAAATTGATGCTCATGAACTTGAAGTGGAAAAGATGTTATTAAGAGGGTTCAATCAGAAAGGAGAAAGAGCTCCTAGATCAATAACACTGTTAATGAAGACCGGTGAATTAGCAAAGACAACCGCAAAATTCCACATAATTGATTCTGAGACATCATTCAATCCTCTACTGGGTTGGTCATGGATCCATGAAAACTGGATGGTACCGTCGTCTCTGCACCAGTGCATAAAGTATCACGAAGGAGGAGAACAATGTATCAAAGGTGATTTGCAATCGTTCTCCGTGCACGAAATCGGAATTCACGAAGATGCAGCCTACTACGCACCTCTAAAGAAAACAATCTTTTCTAGAAACACCGTACCAAAAGAAGCAAAAGAAGTTCAAGATGATAAAGAGCCTGAAACTCTAGTCCAACAGTTACTCACCACTCCCTTACAGCGAGATGGTGAATGTTTCTCCAGAACTCGTACCCGAGGTCGAGGTCGGGGACAAGGTCGAGGAAGAGACATTAGAACAGTTGGACAGAAGAAACCAGTCATCAACGTTGATTTGGAGACCACTTCTGAAGAAGAAGAAATCAAGAAAGAAGCAGCAACAGTAAATCAAAAGAAACCTCAGTTCAAGATCTCTCTCGACGATGAAAAGAATGAAGAATACAAATCAATGTACGAGAAGATTAACCATAATGTATATACTATGACCTTGACCCCGATCCATTCTAATAAGATCGAGGGTATGGTGGTCAAGGAAATGCATGGTGGTGGTACTAAACCAATCAAGTTTTACCGTTGTGCTTCTTCTTCCAATACTGAAAAAGATGTACAATTCGAAGATGTTACTTCTTCTGAATTAATGGAATTGTCTTTTGAGTGGTACTCTCACTGTGTTCAAAATTTAATTCAACGTGGAGTCTTCCCTCGACGATGGACAAAAGGTCGATCACACCACATCAAAAAATTATGGAACAATGCCAGTCAGCCTCCCAATTCAAAACATGGTCTCGGATTCGGCACAGTAGGCTCAATTGATGATACGGGATTTTGCTTGATTGTCACTTGCGAGCCTAATGAAGACTGCTTGGAAGCTTCAGAAGATCTCAAGGATCTACCAATAGGAGATGCTCCGCCAGAATTCGAAGAAGAAATTAAATCTACAATAGACGAGTTAATGGAAGTTAACTTAGGTACTAGCAAAGAGCCTAGGCCGACCTTTGTTAGCTCCTTACTCAATAAAGAAGACTCTGAAAACATAATCAAGCTATTAATGGAGTTCAAGGACTGTTTTGCTTGGAGTTACGACAAAATGCCAGGATTAGCTCCAGAAGTTACAGTTCACAAGTTAGGAGTAGATCCCACTGCCGTTCCAGTCAGATAAGCTTCGAGAAGAATGCGTCTGGATATTGAACAACAAGTAATAGCTGAAGTTAAGAAGCTAATAGACGCTAAATTTGTCCATGAAGAGCAATACCCAACTTGGTTAGCCAATGTGGTACCAGTCAGAAAGAAGAATGGTCAGATCAAAATCTGCATGGATTTCAGAGATTTAAACAAAGCATGTCCAAAGGACGAATTCCCCCTACCAATTCCAGAACTGATGATCGACATCGCTTCAACACATGAAGACTTTTCATTCATTGATGGATCATCAGGGTACAACCAGATAAAGATGGCACCAGAAGATGAAAAGCTCACAGCCTTCAGAACGCTGATCGGGGCGTACTGCTACACAGTGATGCCATTTGGATTAAAGAACGCAGGAGCAACTTACCAAAGAGCAATGACAAGGATTTTTGATGATCTCATTCACAACCAAGTCGAGTGTTACGTGGATGATGTGGTCATCAAGAGCAAACTAAAGGAAGATCACCTGTATGATTTGAGAATTGTTTTTGAGCGATTAAGACAATATAACCTTAAGATGAATCCCTTGAAATGCGCCTTTGGCGTCCCCTCTGGGAAATTCTTAGGATTTGTTGTTCGACATCGTGGAATTGAAATCGATCTGGAGAAGATTAAAGCTATCTTAGAAATGCCACCTCCCAAAACCTTGAAACAACTACGGTCCTTTCAGGGGAAATTGGCATATCTTCGACGCTTTATCTCGAATTTGTCAGGAAGGTGTCAGCCGTTTTCTGCTTTGGTTAAGAAGGATGCCAAGTTTACTTGGGACTCCAAATGTCAACATGCCTTTGTTGACATCAAACAATACCTAATGACACCTCCTGTCTTAGCAGCCCCAGTCTCCGGACGACCGTTGATACTTTATACCGCAGCTTTAGATGACTCTCTCGGAGCCCTGCTAGCCCAGGTCAATGACGAGGGAAAAGAAAATGCTCTCTACTACTTAAGTCGTCGTCTAATTCCGACAGAAGTAAAGTATCCTCCTATTAAGAAGCCTTATTTGCCCCTAATCTTCGCCGCACAGAAGCTCAGGCACTACATGCTTTCTCATAAGGTCAACCTTATTTTGAAGTTTAATCTGTTACAATATTTGATGACCCGTCCGACACTTTTCGGCAGACTTGCCAGGTGGTCAATGAAACTATTGCAATTCGATATAACTTTCATTCCTCTTCGTGCCGTAAAGGAATAAGTCCTGGCAGACTTCCTTGCAGCACACCCTTTACCGGCAGAATCGCCTCTCAACGATGACTTGATAGACGAGCAGATAATGAGCCTAGAAGACCCCGATGATCAGTGTTGGGAACTGTACTTCGACGGAGCATCTTCAGCACAGAAAGATAAAGAATCTCAAATGATAGTGCTCGATAAGGCAGGAATCGAAGTAATCTTTATAACACCAGAGCGGGGGATGTTAAGGTATTCCTACCATCTAACAGAACCGTGTACAAACAATGAGGCAGTATACGAAGCCCTTATAACCGGACTGGAATTAATTATTCAGATGGGGATAACGGATATCAACATCTATGGAGATTCTCAGTTGATAATTCAACAGGACACCGGACAATACAGAACACTAAAGCCAAGACTTGAGCAGTACTTCCAGTACGCAATGAAATTGTTAGAGCAGATTTTGAATGTAACAATCTACAAGATTCTCAGAAGAGAAAATGCTCTCGCAGATGCGTTAGCCCGCCTTGCAAAGGAATTTTCTTGCTTGCAGGATGAGTCAGTTGAAATGACAGTTCAAGGACGACAGGTCCTATCACAGCTGGACATGGATACAAAACACAAATCAGAAAAAGCAAAAGAAACAATTGTAGTAGTGACATAAAATATAGAAGATTAGCGGCAGCCACTGATAGACTACTTGCAAACAGGAAACCTACCAGATGATAAGTGGATAGCCCATCAAATCAAGAAAACTCTGTCTTACGCATTAATAAATAACACGTTGTACAGAAGGTCTTTTGATCAAATGTGGCTAAGATGCCTGAGCTGGACCGAGGCTCGTGAAATTATTAAAGAAGTTTACTCAGGACTTTGTGGCGCTCATCAATCGGGTCCGAAAATGAAAATGAAAATTAAAAGACTAGGGTACTACTGGCCCTCAATGATGATCGATTGCATGAAGATTGCTAAAAGTTGTAACCAGTCCCAAGTGCATGGAGTGGTTCTACATCAACCTCCAAATGTGCTACATCCGAGAATCGCGTCGTGGGTCCGATAGATCCGCCTTCTTCAAGAGGACATCGCTTCATTCTTGCAGCTACATATTACTTTTCCAGGTGGGTAGAAGCAGTACTGATCAGAGAAGTGAAAGCACATCACGGGCTACAGTTCTTCAAGAATCAAGTCGTCTACCGTTTTGGGATACCGCGTAGAATATCTAAGATAACGGGTCCTCATTCAGAAGCACGAAGATCAACAATTTTGTCAGAAGACACGGGATCGACTGGCACTATTCAACAATCTACTATCCAAGAGCAAACGGCTTGGCCGAGGCTTTTAATAAAACTCTTGTCCAAATTTTAAAGAAAATTTTGGACGACAACAAGAGAAATAGGCACGAGAAGTTGTTAGAAGCCTTATGGGCCTAGAGGATGACTTTCAGAACTCCCACCCAGTCTACGCCTTACGCTTTAGTGTACGGGTCCGAGGCCGTTCTACCCTTAGAGGTTCAGCTTCCGTCTCTCAGAATTGTAATTGTAAACAAGATCACTATAGAAGAAACTGGCAAACTATGACTAGAATAATTGGAAAGCTTGGAAGGGAAAAGACTTTATGCACAGCAGAATTTGGAACTATATCAAGCCAAGATGTTCCAGGCCCACGATAAATTACTCCGTCTAAACACATTCAAAGTCGGTGACTTTGTTTTGGTTCTCAGAAGACCTATCCTTGCACATCGCAAGACAGGTGGTAAATTTGAACCGACTTGGGAAGGGTCATTCGTGGTCGAGACAGTTTACTCAGGAGGTTCCTACCAGCTTGTAAATTGCCGTGGAGAACGACCTATGCTTCCAATTAATGGATGATATCTTAAGAAGTATTACGCAACCTGATGTTTCGAAGGATGAATCCTCATTCCTAGAAGCACGGACACATTATTTACTTATGACAGGGTCCGAACCCAAAAATATAAATATAAAAAGTGGATGATAAAGAAAATCATTAAAAAAAATGTTAAAAGAAAACATATGAAATCATGATAATAAAGTCTTTATCCTTCCTTTCAAATCGAGTCTCACTCTTGATCTTTCTTCATCTTTTCCTACTCCTATTTAAATTTAAAATAAACGAACAAAAGATCTTCATTAATAAACATATTTTTCTACTGTTCTTGTTCTTAGTACAGCCCTTGATCCTTTCCTTGTTTTTCACAGGGAAATGTCGAACGGGCGGTTGGTTCTGAACTTTAAGAATGGCATGAGTCTAGCACTTGATGAAAAGAGGGTGAGGGATGGAGCTGTGATCGAGATCGACTCTAACTTCACACTAGCTGGGCTATAGTACAAAGAAAATGATTGGACCCCGATTGATCGGGAAGAGCTCCGCAGTCATACAGTGATGAAATTGGGTGGCTCAAGTCAACCATCCATCATCAAGAAGAGAAAAGTAAACACCGCTCACGCAACGGAGAAGACAAGAAAGTCAAGCCCGTTGTTGCTACAGCAGAGGGCAGGCTTGTCATCGCAAAGCCCACAGAAATCCAAGGGGTAAGGAGAGCTACTCTCACTGCCACCCAGCGGAGGAACAAGAATCGTCGCATTCGCAAGATGTTAACCAAGTTAGCAGCAGATCAACATGAAGAGACAGTTGCTACCGACAATACAAATACTCCGAAGAAATTGGTTCGCTAGGAACTGTAAAGGAGGAAATCAACTCCAATGAAAGCAGAACAAATAAAGGAAATTCGAAGAAGGGCAGAAATAAAACCAGCACCTCGACACCAGATAAATGCACCAGTTTTAAAGAGTCTTGTTGCGAAAGCAACCCCAGAGGATGTCCCGACAGAGACTACCCCCGAGGAGCCAAGACATGCAGGAGAGCATGCCGGGGTTGAACCATACATTCCCCAGTACGTTACTAGACCTCGCTAGATGCAGATAATTCCAGAATATGAGTTGGAAAGAATGCAGAATGTTGAAAAGAAAACTTTTAAATACTTTGAAAGAATTCGTGGCAAGAGGATCAATATCTTAAAAGGCCTCGAGCTGCATACATGTGTATTTTCAGATTACGAGCAACAACAAATTGTAGACTGCATTGTTGAACTTCAAAAAATGGGCCGAGCTGGTTGCCTGAGGGAGAAAACTTATTCAGAACCCCGAAGATGGATGTCAGGAAAAGGAAGAGTTACGATCCAGTGCGGATGTTGCTACAACTTCACGGTAGATAGAAAAGGAAATCCACCAGGGATACTCCATCACAGTGAGGTGAATATGATGCCGAATATTATTAAAAGAATGGTAAAGAGGATGATAACATGGAGGGTACTTCCGGCAGATTGCATACCCAACAGATGCATTATTAACATCTACAAGGAGGGAGACTGCATACCTCCACACATAGACCATCATGATTTCGTTAGACCTTTCTGCACAGTGTCTTTTGTCAACCAGTGCAATATCATGTTCGGATCTGACCTCCGGATAGCAGGCTCCGGTGAGTTCCGAGGGCCAGTGGAGATACCACTACCGGTAGGTTCCATCATGGTGTTAAAAGGGAATGGAGCGGACATCACAAAGCATTGCATTCCAAGAGTGCCTGTTGAGCGGATCTCTATTACTTTCAGGAGAATGGATGACAGAAAAATGTCTTTCCACTTCAAGCCAGATCCAGAATTAGAGAGTCTTCGGCCTTATGAGCTGTGAGTTACATGGGAGATAGCACACCTCCAATGCACATCCATACGGCATTCTTGCCAAGGATGACTTGGAAGGTGATGTTATTGTCCATGTATCTCACTATTCAGACATGGATTTTGACAGTTGCTTTTTAAAAAAAAAAGAAACTTGAAGAATCTTACACAATCCGTTTTTGATTTATATGGATTGTATGAGATATTAAATTCTCAAAGAAAATATAATCATGTTTTGGATCAAGATATATGATGTATTTTCAACAAGATTGGAATGAAAGTGACCATGTCATGTTTTGCCTTCACCTCATTTTGTGCAAATTGACTGGGAAACGCCATTAAGTTGAATGAACTTCGAGCAAAGAACAAAGAGAAAATAAAAATAAATAAGAACTCTTTTAAAAATCTGAATGTCAAAACAAACTACAAATAAACACGAACTCTAAATAAATGTGAACCCTAAATTGAAAATCAAGCTAAAATCAAATCACAACAAACAACTAAAACAAATTCCTGAATTTGAAATCCCCGGCCTTCTGCTATTCTCAAATCTCTTTTTGACTCTCCATATTTCCCTCCCTCTTTTGAGAAGGTCGACTGAATCTACTGACACAGAACCACAGAAATTTTTGATTTGGTTCTGATGGCATGGATTCATATCCTTCGCCAAATAATCAGGCTTTGATCGATCATCGTGGGACGTGAAACACTTTCAAGTCTCATTCCAAATCTTCCGCTAAACTCAAATCTCCAAAGCAAATTTCAACCCTATAAACCTTAGAGATTGGAAAAAGTTACCAATTCTATTTAAACTTTCGAGATTGCAACTAGTTTCCAATTCTCTTTAGACCTTCGAGATTGGAACCAGTTCCAATTCTCTTTAGACCTTTGAGATTCAAAACAGTTTCCAATTCTCCATAGAACTTCGAGATTGGAACCAGTTTCCAATTCTCTTTAAACCTTCGAGATTGGAACCAGTTTCAAATTCTCTTTAAACCATCGAGATTGGAACCAGACTCCAATTCTCTTTAAACCTTCGAGATTGGAACCAGATTCCAATTCTCTTAAAACCTTCGAGATTGGAACCAGTTTCCAATTCTCTTTAAACCTTCGAGATTGGAACCAGATTCCAATTCTCTTTAAACCTTCGAGATTGGAACCCGTTTCCAATTCTCTTTAAACCTTCGAGATTGTAACCAGATTCCAATTCTCTTTAAACCATCGAGATTGGAACCAGTTTCCAATTCACTTTAAACCTTCGAGATTGGAACCAGTTTCCAGTTCTCTTTAAACCTTCGAGATTGGAACCAATTTACAATTCTCTTTAGACCTTTGAGATGGGAACCAGTTTCCAATTCTCTTTAGACCTTCGAGATTGGAACCAGATTCCAATTCTCTTTAAACCTTCGAGATTGGAACCAGTTTTCAATTCTCTTTAGACCTTCGAGATTAGAACCAATTTCCATTTCTCTTTAAACCTTCAAGGTTGGAACCAGATTCCATTTCTCTTTAAACCTTCGAGATTGGAACTAGTTTCTATTTCTCTTTAGACCTTCGAGATTGGAACCATTTTCCATTTCTCTTTAATCCATCGAGATTGGAACCAGTTTCTAATTCTCTTTAAACCTTCGAGATTGGAAGGAGATTCCAATTCTCTTTAAACATTTGAGATTGGAACCAGTTTCCATTTCCCTTTAAACCTTTGAGATTGGAACCAGTTTCCATTTCTATTTAAACCTTCGAGATTGTATTTAAACCTTCGAGATTGGAACCAGTTTCCAATTCTCTTTAAACCTTCGAGATTGGAACCAATTTCCATTTCTCTTTAGACCTTCGAGATTGGAACCAGTTTCCATTTCTCTTTAAACCTTCGAGATTGGAACCAATTTCCATTTCTCTTTAAACCTTCGAGATTCGAACCAGTTTCCATTTCTCTTTAGACCTTAGAGATTGGAACCAGATTCCATTTCTCTTTAGACCTTCGAGATTGGAACCAGTTTCTCTTTAAACCATCGAGACTGAAACCAGATTCTAGTTCTCTTTAAACCTTCGAGACTGGAACCAGATTCCAGTTCTCTTTAAACCTTCGAGATCGGAACCGCTTCCGGTTCTCTTTAAACCTTCGAGATCGGAACCGGTTTCGAATTCTCTTTAAACCTCCGAGACTGGAACCAAATTCCAGTTCTCTTTAAACCTTCGAGATTGGAACCAGTTTCCATTTCTATTTTGACCTTCGAGATTGGAACCAAATTCCAATTCTCTTTAAAACTTCGAGATTGGAACCAGATTCCAGTTCTCTTTAAACCTTCGAGACTGGAACCAGATTCCAGTTCTCTTTAAACCTTCGAGACTGGAACCAGATTCCAGTTCTCTTTAAACTTTCGAGATCAGTACCTAGATTCTGATTCTCATCCTTTTCAATCGATACTTAATTTTCGATTCTCACTCCGAGGCTGGTACGTAAATTCTTGTTCTCTTCGTAGCCCTGAGGTTGGAACTTAAGTTCCAATTCTCATTTCAAATCCATATTTTCTTGAATTGATTTTAAATTAAACCTCAAACAAAATTGAAACTCAGAACAAATCTGAATCTATACTCACACATTAAAAAACTCGGAATAGAAAATGAAATGAAATCTAAATCAAATTTCCCCAGATCTTATGATCTGGAATTCACCTCCTTTTTCTTTTCCCCAGCGAGAGTTCAGTGATCTCTAGTCTTGGAGATATACTCAATACTCCCCAGCGGAATTTGTTTCTACTTTGTTCTAAGTGTGTCACTTAGATGTCTGTGTTGGTTTTGTTGATCTCCTCGGTCAACGCCAATACGCGCGGTGTGCTTGGTTTGCACACCACACCTAATGGGGGTCCATTTGTTGACCTCATTTTTTATGAGGTCTTTTCTCTTCTTTCTCCTTAGTTCTTAGGATCTAGCCTTAGGCTTTCCCTTTGACAATCTAAGAGGACTAGAAATGGAACCCACCACTTAGAACTTCCAAACACCTCTTAACTCCCTGCAAAACCCCTTAAGTTTGATTGTAAACCCCCAAGTCACTTGGAGGGTTAAGATCAAATGTAGAGGTTTAAAGGATGAGTTCCCAATAGGACTCTTTGGCCTTAGGACTACCCTGGGTGACCTGGTCTGGTGAGGGTTGACCTGCACACATTACACTTTCACACACATTCCAAATCCTAAAACCATTCATACCCAGTTTGACTTCCTGACTCATGTAGGTAGTTCATATGGATGGACCTTAACCCCTAGTGCCCTCGCGTAAGAGGGTTAGGAACAACATAGTGAATGCCTCAAATGAGTCCTCTCATGGCTCTTATGGGCTTGATATGGCTTCGTGGCTCAACCAAAGTGATTCCATTCTACTCAAACTTGATCAATCTTTATTTTTCCAAAATTTTAATTTTTGACCCCTAGGGCCCTACACCGACTAAACCTACCAAATGTCCTTGAAGCTACCCAAAATTTGCAAAAATTGCCTAAATTACCCAAAATTCATCAAAACCAATCCTAAACATTTCCCACCAATCAAATTGATCATCCATAGCCAAATATACCAAAAATTCCAAAAATACCCCCCAATACCCTCCAAATACCCAAAATGCCCTTCTTAACAAAAAATTCAATAAATTCCAAAAATTCCCAGAAAATTCCAAAAAATTCCAAATATTACCAATTTCATTTTTTTCAACAACACTATAGGCCAATTTTATCAATTTAACCCACTTTTACTAAAACCCCAATATGACCCATTTTTAACCCAAGTAGACCCAATGTCCAACTAAACCAACCCAATTGACCTCAATTTTGATCCAATACAATTCTAAACTTCAATTCAATATCCCCAATATCAATTTACACCAAATCCAATTCTAATTTGAAGCCTAAGCCTAGCCTAAACCAACCCAATTCAAGCCCAATTAACCCCAAATCTTTTCCTAAACCTTTCTAACATCCCCACAAACAAAACACTAACCAGATTTGCCCCAAATTTGAACTTAAACTCCACCCAATCCTAACCCAAAATCAAAATCCCCATTTTTGGCCTAAACCCAAACCTAACCCAAATGGGCCTATATCTCAAAATCAAAGCCCAACCAAAGTTGAAAACTCTTTGTGACACTCCCGTAAACATTTCTCAATATTAATATTAAACCAAATCCAACCTTAGCCCAACCTTAGGCCAAGCTAGCCCAACTTGACCCACTTTGGTCCCTTTACCAAAAAAGCCCAAATTAAATCCAATTCCACTCTAAATGATACCAAATCTTTTCTAAAATGTTCATGACACATCCCTAAACTAAACCCAACATTTGTTTGGCCCACTTTCTTAAATAGTTCTAAAAGCCCATTTTCACCAAATCCAAAAGCCCAAAATTGGCTCTAAAGCCCACATGGCAATTTATTTTCATCATACCATTAATTGATATCACCCCTAAGTTTCAAAATCATTATTAAACCATTCCAAATCAAGCTTCATCCAAATTTGCACCAAAATGCCAAAATTCATAAAATCCTCTTTCATGAAATTGACTAAGCATGGCCCCAAGCCAAATGGAGCCATGAATCCATGCACAAGCCATATGCAAGCCATGGAAGCCACTTTACACATCACCATGTCATTTATGGCAAAAGGAGGGAGTCCTTTAATGATTCCCTTAAGGGTGATTAAGCCTTTTCATGACTCTTCCAAACCTTGATTAAACCTAAATGTACTTAGATGGTGACTTCTCCCCACTAAGCTAGCTGACTTACCTGATTGCCTTAGCCCAAAAAATCAGACCTTGAAGGGTGAACCAAACCTAAATCCATGACTTGGACCCATTTGAACCCAAAATTAACTCCTCCTCCATTCCATTTAAATCAAACCCTTTACACATGGCCAATGCCAATTGAACTCACCAAACCCCAGCCCTGACCTCACTGAGTCAGATGGTGACCCTTGCCTGGCCAGACCACCACCTGGGCCACCGGAAAACACCACACCCGTGAGCACCTGTTTGATTCAAAGTTTAAATTCCTCCTTGTTGAGTTGTCCCAACTCAATTAGACACCATGGCTGTTCTTCTCTTCACCAAGGCAGCTGATCCCAAGCCTCAACTCCCCCTGGGAGGCCCTCCAGCCATGTCTATTTAAACACACCACCCTCTCGGCCAAAAAAGGTAATGAACCAGACCTAACCAAAACTCTTCCAAAATTGCTCCAGGACCTTCTCCTAGCCTAGAGCAATTGATCCCCACTGTTCTTCTGCTCTAAACCCCGTTGATTGAGCTCAATTTTGGAGCTCAATTCTCAGCCTAGAACCAGGACATCTCTGAAACCTCCACCAAAATGAAATTAAATTCACCCACACCTGCACAGGACCAAGAGAAGGAGTTCCCTAGTGGAAGCCCCTCACCAGGCCAGCCATTCTCTGTATCGGTCAAGCTTTGAAATCGGGCTTGGTGGAAGTTGTGCCTAGGCAATTCCCCAGAGCCAGAGATTTCATCTGGAGCTTCCTTGGGTGCAATCGAAGGTGCCACAACTCTCTGATTGAAGCTTCACTTCTCAGAGCCAAGGTATAAACCTCTCCTTCCTCCCGAACTTCAAGAGATTCTCTATTTTGATTTACTTAATTTCATAGCATGTAAACTATATGAATGTGTTCGTCTCTTCAAGACGAATCTATAGAGCATAAGAACACGAAAATCAATTGAGAAATGAGAGAGTTCTTAGGGTTTTAGTGTGGACGGTCACGGGTGCACACCAGTCGTAGACGATGACCAGGCACTGTCCGATCGCGCGTGTATCGGTTGAAGGACTCAGATTGTGTCGGATCAGAGGAAGGAGTGGGACCGCGGGATGCGTGGTGGCTGACTCAGATGGCAGCGTCAAATAGGAGCTTGCCGCGTGGTCTTTTGATCGGCCGTAGGTTGACGCGGCGCTGAGTCGGATAAGTAGATAAATAGGATTTTTTCTATTTATTTAAATACCCAAAACTTAGAAAATCCATATATTTGTGTAGAAAAATCACAAAAATAAATTAAAAATACTTTCTTGCTTAGTGAACAGAGGAGAATAATGTGGAAAAGAAATCAAGTTATTTTGATGAGTATTTTATTTTTATTTAATTATTTTCTCATTTTAGTATTTTGATTCTCCATTTGCATAGACAATTCACCATGGCATGAGACCATAGGGCTTTTGAAGCCTCTGATCTTGGGAACATTTCTTGAATTTTTCAAGGTCAGAGGCCATCTCTATGGAAAGTTATGTATTTTTCAAGTTTATGTCACTGTTTTTGGTATTTTAATTCCATTAATTAGCATACTATTTAGAAAATTCATTTATATTCTGTAGGGGAACTTATCGGTTTATAAAATTGGTTCGCAGACCAAACGGACGTCACAAATCTTCTAGTTTATTTAATCGAGCCCCATCATCAAGCAGTGTGTCTATTCTTCGGGATAAATACACGGTTTGTGATGTGGTGCCCGTTTATATAAACTATTTGGGATGTGAGATCGGTTTGATTTCATATCTTAAAATTTTTTAACTTAAAATTATTTTTAAACTCAAATGCTACTTTCCAAATTATATATATATTTAAATTAAATTTAAAATTTAAAATTCGCCGACAATTTCTATAGGCGACCCCTTTTTCTAAAATACAACACAACCTAAAAATACGCCGTACAATTTTCTGGCGACTCCGCTGGGGACTAGTTCCTCTCTCCATTTTGATCAGATGGATTTTGCTTTCATAAATCGATAGTGAGTCCTTATCCCTAGTTGACCAAACTATCATTCTTCTGTTGGCATACCTTGCTCTTTTCTGTCTTGAGCAAGTATAATCGACTCCTTTTTTGATTTAGGAGCCACTGTTTAGACACCCCTAAAAAGAGAGGTTCCGAAATCCTTTTACCTCTTAAGAGGTGGGGTGGACCCCCAATAGGTGTTAGCTTAGGAGCGGTCCCTCGGGTTGAGAAGTTTTACGAGACTTTCTCTTCATTTCCAATTCTAAATCAGGTCCTTTACCTTTTCCATAACCTTCCTCCCTTAAACACTACGTTCCTAACAAACAAATCTTTTAATAAATAACCCTTTAATAAATAAACTCTTTTAAATCATAAATACACTAAGATAAACGAAAATGTGTTCGGACTCTTTCTTTTACGTCATAAGTTTTGTGACGAAAGGAAGCATAATTCGGGACTAATACTCAGAATCTTCCCTGTAGAAAATGACCGCACCAAAGTTAATCTTCTCCTTCACCAATGGAATGGACTTTGTCGTCTATAAGGATGAACCGCCCGACAATGGAATCATTTGTTTTGGACAAGGATTCGACAATACAGATATCAAGATCGCTGATGTCACTCTCTTCGCACTAATAGAAAAAGTGCCAGAAACTGAGGAGCCCGTAATTGAGTTCAACCTGAAGTCGACTCAAGAATTCCCTCCCCTGTAAAGGGTTCCAGGTGAAATAAGTACTGTTATTCATAGGTGGACTGTTATCTCTACCCCCACCGGTCTAGTCATCTCTACACCTACCCTGGCTTCTGCCAAACTAAAGGGGAAGGAAATCCAAGCCTGTGATGAGCCTGTCACCGTGGAGGGTATAGATTTTGCTACAATACCATCTGTTTTTTAGATTGGGTCCAATTCAAGAGTGCACCCCTAACTCGGACTCAAAGGAGAAATAGAAGCAGAAAGATTGCCAGGATCGAGAAAGCCAAAGCTGCTGAAGTTACTTTTTTAGAAGAAATTCTTGAGGAAAGAGAAGAACTGCCTAAGTATATACCTAAGTATATACCTCTGCCGCTACACTACCCGACCTGCATACTATAGTATCTGCAAAAGAAAAAGGGTTAAGACTACGCCATTTGCTCGGCTACAAGCTGTGATAGAAAAATAGGCAAAGAAAGAAAGATGCTCTGTGTCAGAAATCCTTAGAAGAATGGGATGAGTTCCAGCTAGATCCCGCCTCGAACCGCGAGTAGAGCCTGTCACTACCGTAGAGAAACCAAGGAATAAGATGAGAGCTAGTTCACCTGTGGTTGTATCGGGCCATCATATTAGGGAGGACACCACCTACCATCATATAGCCGACAGACCGTCCGGTCCAAGGCCTTCTACTGCAAGAAGGATGGTGTGGCGACCTATTATTACCGAGCCGAGACTAACACAACGGCTCGATAAGAAAAGCCTCGTCAAAGAGCCCGAATCTGAAGGAAGTGCTACTGCAATAAAAGAAACTTTCGAAAGAGAAGTTCAACAGCCATCACACGATAACCGCGAGACCGTCTGGAAGAGACCCCTCGAGGATGCTATAGGAAAGCTATGGACGGATATTCGATGGTTGGCAAAAGATAGAGGAGAGAAGTTGGAAAATGAAGTTGATTCATCAGAATTCATGGATGAAGAATATGCCGAGATCAACATGGTTAAAACACGAGCATCGTCAGCTTCGTAACGTGCTACGACAGCTGCGGAAAGAGATGAACTGGAAGTGATGAGAGCCCAGCTTCGGGAAAGAGATGACACAATTTCCCAGATGGCAAGGAGGATGGAAGAGATGGCTGCTACTTTAGCCACTCTCCAAAGTCAGGTGCAACCTCAAAAAGAAACACCCCAGAAATCATCCATATTGCAGATGGAGGAGAAGAGAACACATCTGTCAATGGAGATGAGCCACCAAAGAAGGATTCTACACAGAGCATGATTCCCGAAAAGGACATTAAAAACATGGTAGAACAACAGGTGAGAGAAGCTTTAGCAGAATCCAAGAGTGGAGCATCTATTCAGATGGGTAGACCTTACCCCGAAGAATTTGATGCCGTCTAATACCCAAATGGCTTCGTACCACCTCTGTTTAAAACTTTTGATGGAACGGGAAACCCCCGACAGCATGTCGTACATTTTCGTGCTAGTTGCTGCAATGCCGGTGGGAGTGTCGCTTTACTCTTCCATCAGTTCGTCAGCAACCTATCAGGGATTGCCTTTGACTGGTACGCAGAATTCCCAAATGCTTCATTAAGACCTTTGCAAAATTGGAAAAACACTTCGTTAAGCGTTTGCCGGGGCTCGGCACCACATCACCATCGATGATCTAGTGGTGGAGCACCAGAAACCGAACGAGACTTTAGTGGATTACATACTTCGTTGGAGAAATTTAAGTATGAAGTGTGAGCCACAGCTACAATAACAGCATGCGATCGGTATTTTGCTGAAAAGCATCCACGGCCCGATATCACTTCTCCTTAAAGGATTTACAATCAAGACTTTCGAGAAGCTGCTTAGTAAGGTCGGGAGCTTACAAGAGGAAGCAAAGCAGCTAAGTTTTGTAGACAAGACTGATAAACAGAAGCCCGTAAAAGCATTTAAAAAGAAATCTGAAATCGTTGCGGCAGTAGATAAGGGCAAGCAGCCAATACAGATACAGCCAGAGCAGCCACAACCAAGCTATCAACCACCGCAACGTACTTACCAACAACCTCAGCAGGGTTATCAACAGCCTTGACTGAGCTATCAGTCGCCTCAACATTATGAACAACGGCTTCGTCCACAGTGTACCCTGAAAGATTTTCTAAATAAGGAATATCCATTCACAACTGAAGCAGTGGCGAAGATGTTCCGCAGTTTAATGAAGACACCAGATTTTCAGCTACCAGAGCCCAAGAGGCCGAAAGAAGTCAACAAGAAAGATCATCCGAACTATTGCCCTTACCACTGAATGCTCGGGCATAAGATAGAGGATTGCATCACATTCAAGATTTGGCTTGACGACAATCTATGGAAAGGGAACATAATGATCCCGAAGGAATACATGAAAGAACCCCAAAAGGGAGGTTTCGTCAATGTTATTTCAACAGATCCTATTGTTCCATAGACCCTTACACGACCCATGATGGATGGAGTACTGTCTGGACAAAGTCTTCAAAGAAAATTTTGGATCACATGCAGACCGCTTCGGTACGCGCTTCAACTCAGAGTTTGAAACCTGCCGAGCCGGCACTATCGCTTGCGATCGAAGAACTGCCTCAGAAAAAGGAGAAGATCGTGGAAGAAAAGAAAACCGAGGCTTCAAAGAGTAGACTAGGGGCTGCTTATCCTAGGATGGTTGTTTCCGATTCGGGGGAGAAATCACTCGAACCTCTGACTCTGTATGATTATTTACTCGCCCCGACGGGATCTTATAATGATAAGAGTTTTTGTGTTGGCTACATTTTGACTGTTTCTAATGATTACGTAACTAACGATAACCCACCTAATCTGGGTATCAATTCCAATATAAATAACGATTCTCAAATCATACTAAACCTCAATGACCACGACGAAGGAGAAGACGTTCACAAGGATGGCTACGAAAGCTCAACAAGCAACGAGTCCATTTGTGAATTTCATGGAGCTCCAATCGCGATAGAATTAGAGTTATCGGATTCTGAAGTAACTCCAGAAGAGTCAGTCGTTCCGATTCAAGGGGAGACATCGACAGATTCAACACCAGATTCAGAAAAAATAACTGAAGTCAATCTAAGAAGTGGAAAAGTTCTACCTCCAAGAATGGGTCCAAAAGATAAAGGAAAGCAGGTGGTTGCTCAGGAAGAGCCAACCCCAGCAGATGAAGCAAAAGAAGCAAAAGAAGATGCAGCCTATTACGCGCCTCTGAAGAAAACAATATTCTCCAGAAATGTCATACGAAATGAAGCAAAAGAAGTGCAAAACGACGAAGAACCTGAAATTCTAGTCCAACAGTTACTCACCACTCCCTTACAGCGAAATGGTGAAGGTTTCTCCAGAACTCACACCCGAGGTCGAGGCCGGGGACGAGGTTATGGAAGAGACGTTGGAACAGTTGGACAAAAGAAACCAGTCATCGACGTTGATTGGGAGAACAGTTCCGAAGAAGAAGAAATCAAGAAAGAAGCAGCTGCAATAAGTCAGAAGAAACCCTAGTTCAAGATCTCTCTCAAAGATGAAAAGAATGAAGAATATAAATCAATGTACGAGAAGATTAACCACTATGTACATACTATAACCCTGATCCAGATCCATTCTAATAAGATCAAGGGTATGGTGGTCAAGGAAGTACGTGGTGGTACTAAACCGATCAAATTCTACCGTGGTGCTTCTTCTTCCAATAATGAAAGAGATGTACAATTTGAAGATGTTACTTCATCTGAATTAATGGAATTGCCTTTTGAGTGGTATTCTCCCTGTGTTCAAAATTTAATTCAACGTGGTGTTTTTACCTCATCGATGGACAAAAGGTCGATCACAACACTTCGAAAAATTATGGAACAATGCCAGTCGGCCTCCCAATTCAAAACATGGTCTCGGATTCGGCACGGTAGGATCAGTTGATGATATGGGATTTTTCTTTGTTGTCACTTGTGAGCCTAATGAAGACTGCTTGGAAGCTTCAGAAGATCTCGAAGATCTACCAATCGGAGATGCTCCGCCAGAATTCGAAGAAGAAATTAAATCTACAATAGACGATTTAATGGAAGTTAACTTAGGTACTAGCGAAGATCCTAGGCTGACCTTTGTTAGCTCCTTACTCAACAAAGAAGACTCTGAAAACATAATCAAGCTATTGATGGAATTCAAGGATTGTTTTGCTTGGAGTTACGACAAAATGCTAGGATTAGCTCTAGAAGTTGCAGTTCACATGTTAGGAGTAGATCCCACTACCGTTCCAGTCAGACAAGCTCCGAGAAGAATGTGTTTGGAGATTGAACAACAAGTTATAGCTGAAGTCAAGAAGCTAATAGACGCTAAATTTGTCCGTGAAGAACAATATCCAACTTGGTTAGCCATTGTGGTACCATTCAGAAAGAAGAATGTTCAGATCAGAATCTGCGTGGATTTCAGAGATTTGAACAAAGCATGTCCAAAGGACGAATTCCCGCTACCCATTCCAGAATTGATGATCGACATTGCTTTAACACATGAAGTCTTCTCATTCATGGATGGATCATCAGGATACAACCAGATAAAGATGGCACCAGAAGATGAAAAGCTTACAGCCTTCAGAACGCCGATCGGGGTATACTTCTACACAGTGATGTCGTTTCTATTAAAGAACGCAGGAGCAACTTATCAAAGAGCAATGATGAGGATTTTTGATGATCTCATTCACAACCAAGTCGAGTGTTACGTGGATGATGTGGTCATCAAGAGAAATTAAAGGAAGATCACCTGTATGATTTGAGAATTGTTTTTGAGCGATTAAGACAATATAACCTTAAGATGAATCCCTTGAAATGCGCCTTCGGCGTCACCTCTCGGAAATTCTTAGGGTTTGTTGTTCGACATCGTGGAATTGAAATCGATCCAGAGAAGATTAAAGCTATCTTTGAAATGCCACCTCCCAATACCTTAAAACAACTACGGTCCTTTCAGGGGAAATTGGCATATCTTTGGCGCTTTATCTCAAATTTTTTAGGAAGGTGTCAGCCGTTTTCTACTTTGGTTAATAAGGATGCCAAGTTTACTTGGGACTCCAAATGTCAACATGCCTTCGATGACATCAAACAACACATAATGACACCTCCTGTCTTAGCAGCCCCAGTCTCAGGTAGACCGTTGATACTTTATACCGTAGCTCTACACGTCTCTCTCGGAGCCCTGCTAGCTCAGGTCAATGACGAGGGAAAAGAAAATGCTCTCTACTACTTAAGCCGTCATCTAATTCCGACGGAAGTAAAGTATCCTTCTATTGAGAAACACTGTTTGGCCCTGATCTTTGCCTAACATAAGCTCAGGCACTACATGCTTTCTCATAAAGTCAACCTTATTTAAATATCTTAAATAAGGTGGCTCAAGTCAACCATCCGCCAGCAAGAAGAGAAAAGTAAACACCGCTCATGCAACGGGAGAAGACAAGAAAGTTAAGCCCGTTGTTGCTACAGCAGAGGGCAGGCTTGTCATCGCAATGCCAACAGAAATCCAAGGGGTAAGGAGAGCTACTCTCACTGCCACCCAGCGGAGGAATAAGAATCACCGCATTCGCAAGATGTTAACCAAGTTAGCAGCAGATCAACATGAAGAGACAATTGCTACCGGCAATACAAATACTCCGAAGAAATTGGTTCGTTAGGAACTGGAAAGGAGGAAATCAACTCCAATGAAAGCAGAACAGATAAAGGAAATTCCAAGAAGGGCAGAAATAAAACCAGCACCTCGACGCCAGATAAATGCACCAGTTTTAAAGAGTCTTGTTGCAAAACCAACCCCAGAGAATGTCCCGACAGAGACTACCCCCGAGGAGCCAAGACATGCAGGAGAGCATGTCGGGGTTGAACCATACATTCCCCAGTACGTTACTAGACCTCGCTAGATGCAGATAATTCCAGAATATGAGTTAGAAAGAATGCATAATGTTGAAAAGAAAACTTTTAAATACTTTGAAAGAATTTGTGGCAAGAGGATCAATATCTTAAAAGGCCTCGAGCTGCATACAGGTGTATTCTCAGATTACGAGCAACAACAAATTGTAGACTGCATTGTTGAACTTCAGAAAATGGGCCGAGCTGGTCGCCTGAGGGAGAAAACCTATTCAGAACCCCGAAGATGGATGTCAGGAAAAGGAAGAGTTACGATCCAGTGCGGATGTTGCTACAACTTCACGGTAGACAGAAAAGGAAATCCACCAGGGATACTCCGTCACAGTGAGGTGAATATGATGTCGAATATTATTAAAAGAATGGTAAAGAGGATGATAACATGGAGGGTACTGCCTGCAGATTGCATACCCAACAGATTGCATACCCAACAGATCTGACCTCCGGATAGCAGGCACCGGAGAATTCCGAGGGCCAGTGGAGATACCACTACCGGTAGGTTCCTTTATGGTGTTAAAAGGGAATGGAGCGGACATCGCAAAGCAATGCATTCCAGGAGTGCCTGTTGAGTGGATCTCTGTTACTTTCAGGAGGATGGACGACAAAAAAATACCTTTCCACTTCCAGCCAGATCCAGAGTTAAAGAGTCTCCAGCCCTACGAGCTGTGATTTACATGGGAAATACCACACCTCCAATGCACATCCATACGACATTCCTGCCAAGGATGACTTGGAAAGTGATGTTATTGTTCATGTATCTCACTATTCACACATGGATTTTGACAGCTGCTTTTTTAAAAAAAATAAACTTGAAGAATCTACACAATCCGTTTTGGATTTATATGGATTGTATGAGATATTAAATTCTCAAGTAAAATATCATCATGTTTTGAATCAAGTTGTATGATGTATTTTCAACAATATTGGAAAGAAAGTGACCATGTCATGTTTTGCCTTCACCTCTTTTTGTGCAAACTGACTGGGAAACGCCATTAAATTAAAAGAACTTCGAACAAAGAACAAAGGAAAAATAAATGAGAACTCTTTTAAAAAAATCTGAATGTTAAAATAAACTACAAATAAACACGAACTCTAATTAAAAATGAACCCTAAATTAAAAAAATCAAGCTAAAATCAAATCACAACAAACAACTAAAACAAATTCCTGAATCTGAAATCCCCGGCCTTCGGCTATTCTCAAATCTCTTTTTGACTCTCCATATTTCCTTCCCTTTTTTTTTAAGAAGGTCAACTGAGTCTACTGACACAGAACCATGAAAATTTTTGATTTGGTTCTGATGGCATGGATTCATATCCTTTACCAAATAGTCAGCTTTGATCGATCCTCGTGGGACGTGAAACACTTTCACGTCTCATTCCAAATCTTCCACTAAACTCAAATCTCCACAGCAAAGTTCAACCCTTTAAAAATACGAGATTGGAACCAGTTTCCAATTCTCTTTAGACCTTAGAGATTGGAACCAGATTCCAATTCTCTTTAAACCTTCGAGATTGGAACCAGTTTCCATTTCTCTTTAGACCTTCGAGATTGGAACCAGTTTCCATTTCTCTTTAAACCTTCAAGATTGGAACCAGTTTCCATTTCTCTTTAGACCTTCAAGATTGGAACCAGTTTTTAATTCTTTTTAGACCTTCAAGATTGGAAACAGTTTCCAACTCTCTTTAAACCTTCAAGATTGGAACCAGTTTTCAAATCTCTTTAAACCTTTGAGATTGGAACCAGTTTCCAATTCCCTTTAAACCTTCGAGATTGGAACCAGCTTCAATTCTCTTTAAACCTTTGAGATTGGAACCAATTTCCAATTCTCTTTAAACCTTCGAGATTGGAACCAGATTCCAATTCTATTTAGACCTTCGAGATTGGAACCCGATTCCATTTCTCTTTAAACTTCGAGATTAGAACCAGATTCCATTTCTCTATAGACCTTCGAGATTGGAACCAGTTTCCATTTCTCTTTAAACCTTCAAGATTGGAAACAGTTTCCATTTCTCTTTAGACCTTCGAGATTGGAACCAGTTTCCCATTCTCTTTAAACCTTCGAGATTGGAACCAGTTTCCACTTCTCTTTAGACCTTCGAGATTGGAAAGAGTTTCCATTTCTCTTTAGACCTTCGAGATTGGAACCAGTTTCCAATTCTCTTTAAACCTTCGAGATTGGAACCAGTTTCCATTTGTCTTTAGACCTTCGAGATTGGAACAAGTTTCCATTTCTCTTTAGACCTTCGAGAATGGAACCAGTTTCCATTTCTCTTTAAACCTTCGAGATTGGAACCTGTTTCCATTTCTCTTTAGACCTTCGAGGTTGGAACCAGATTCTAATTCTCTTTAAACCTTCTAGATTGGAACGAGTTTCCATTTCTCTTTAGACCTTCGAGAATGGAACCAGATTCCAATTCTCTTTAAACCTTCGAGATTGGAACCAGTTTCCATTTCTCTTTAGATCTTCGAGATTGGAACCAGTTTCCATTTCTCTTTAAACCTTCGAGATTGGAACAAGTTTCCATTTTTCTTTTGACCTTCAAGATTGGAACCAGTTTCCAATTCTCTTTAAACCTTCGAGATTGGAACCAGTTTCCAATTCTCTTTAAATCTTCGAGATTGGAACCAGTTTCCATTTCTTTTTAGACCTTCGAGATTGGAACCAGTTTCCATTTCTCTTTAGACCTTCGAGATTGGAACTATTTTCCATTTCTCTTTAATCCTTCGAGATTGGAACCAATTTCCATTTCTCTTTAAACCTTCAAGATTAGAACCAGATTCTAATTCTCTTTAAACCTTCGAGATTGGAACCAGTTTCCATTTCTCTTTAGACCTTTGAGATTGGAACCAGTTTCCATTTCTCTTTAGACCTTCGAGATTGGAACCAGATTTCAATTCTCTTTAAACCTTCGTGATTGGAACCAGTTTCCATTTCTCTTTACACCTTCGAGATTGGAAACGGTTTCCATTTCTCTTTGGACCTTCTAGATTGGAACCAGATTCCAATTCTCTTTAAACCTTGGAGATTGGAACCAGTTTCCATTTCTCTTTAGACCTTCAAGATTGGAACCAGTTTCCATTTCTCTTTAAACCTTCGAGATTGGAACCAGTTTCCATTTCTCTTTAGACCTTCGAGATTGGAACCAGTATCCAAATCTCTTTAAACCTTCGAGATTGGAACCAGTTTTCATTTCTCTTTAGACCTTCGAGATTGGAACCAATTTGCATTTCTATTTAAACCTTCGAGATTAGAACTAGTTTCCATTTCTCTTTAGACCTTCGAGATTGGAACCAGATTCCAATTCTCTTTAAACCTTTGAGATTGGAACCAGTTTCCATTTCTCTTTAGGCCTTCGAGATTGGAACCAGTTTCCATTTCTCTTTAGATCTTCGAGTTTGGAACCAGATTCCAATTCTCTTTAAACCTTCGAGATTGGAACCAGTTTCCATTTCTCTTTAGACCTTTGAGATTGGAACCATATTCCAATTCTCTTTAAACCTTCGAGATTGGAACCAGTTTCCATTTCTCTTTAAACCTTCGAGATTGGAACCAGTTTCCATTTCTCTTTAGACCTTCGAGATTAGAACCAGTTTCCATTTCTCTTTAGACCTTCGAGATTGGAACCAGTTTCCAATTCTCTTTAAACCTCCGAGACTGGAACCAGATTCCAGTTCTCTTTAAACCTTCGAGATTGGAACCAGTTTCCATTTCTCTTTAAACCTTCGAGACTGGAACCAAATTCCAGTTCTCTTTAAACCTTCGAGACTGGAACCCGATTCCAGTTCTCTTTAAACTTTCGAGATCAGTACCTTGATTCTGATTCACATCCTTTTCAATCGATACTTAAACTCCGATTCTCACTCCGAGGCTAGTACCTAAATTCTAGTTCTCTTCGCAATCTTGAGGTTGGAACCTAGGTTCCAATTCTCATTTCAAATCCAAATTTCCTTGAATTGATATTAAATTAAACCTCAATCGAAATTGAAACTCAGAACAATTTGAAATCTAAACTCACACATTAAAAAAAAGCTTGGAATAGAAAATGAAATGAAATCTATATCAAATTTCCCCAGATCTTATGATTTGGAATTCACCACATTTTTTTTTCCCCAGCGAGAGTTCAGGGATCTCCAGTCTTGGAGATATACTCCATACTCCCCAGCGGAAATTTGTTTCTACTTTGTTCTAAGTGTGTCACTTAGATGTCTGTGTTGGTTTTGTTGATCACTTCGGCCAACGCCAATACGCATGGTGTGCTTGGTTAGCACAACACACCTAATGGGGGTCCATTTGTTGACCTCATTTTTGATGAGGTCTTTTCTCTTCTCTCTCCTTAGTACTTAGGATCTAGCCTTAGGCTTTCCCTTTGACTATCTTAGTGGACTAGAAATGGAACCCACCACAGAAATTCAAACACCTCTTAACTCCCTGCAAACCCCATAAGTTTGATTGTAAACCCCTAAGTCACCTGGAGGGTTAAGATCAAATGTGGAGGTTTAAAGGATGAGTTCCCTATAAGACTCTTTGGCCTTAGGACTACCCTGGGTGGCCTGGTCTGGTGAGGGTTGACTTGCACACACACTACACTCCCACACACACATTCCAAATCCTAAAACCATTCATACCTAGCTTGACTTCTTGACTTATGTAGGTAATTCATATGGATGGACCTTAAACCCTAGGCCCTTGGCTAAGACGGTTAGGAACAACATAGTGAATGCCTCAAATGAGTCATCTCATGGCTCTTATGGGCTTGATATGGCTTCATGGCTCTTATGGGCTTGATATGGCTTCATGGCTCAACCAAAGTAATTCCATTCTACTCAAACTTGATTAATCTTCATTTTTTCAAAATTTCAATTTTTGACCCCGGGGCCCTACACCCACTAAACCTACCAAATGTCCTTGAAGCTACCCAAAATTTGCAAGATTGCCTAAATTACCCAAAATTCCTCAAGACCAATCCTAAACATTTCCCACCATTCAAATTGATCATCCACAGCCAAATATACAAAAAATTCCAAAAATACCCCTTAATACCCTCCAAATACCCAAAATGCCCTTCTTAACCAAAAAATCCATAAATTCCAAAAATTCCCAGAAAATTCCAGAAAATCCCAAATATTCCTAATTTCATTTTGTTCAACTAGGCCAATTTTGTCAATTTAGCCCACTTTTACCAAAACCCCCAATTTGACCCATTCTTAACCCAAGTAGACCCAATGTCAAACCAAATCAACCCAATTGATCTCAATTTTGATCCAATTCAATTCTAAACTTCAATTCAATATCCTAAATATCAATTTAGACCAAATACAAGCCCAATTTGATTTACATTTGGATCCAATTCCAATTTGAAGCTTAAAGCCCAATTTTGGTCCATGACCTAAACATAGCCCAAACCAACCCAATTCAACTCCAATTAACCCCAAATCTTTTCCTAAACCTTCCTAATATCCCCACAAACAAAACACTAACAAGATTTGCCCCAAATTTGAACCTAAACTCCACCCAAACCTAACCCAAAACCAAAATCCCCATTTTTTACCTAAACCCACCATAAACCCAAATGGGCCCAAATCCCAAAATCAAAGCCCAACCAAAGTTGAAAACTGTTTGTGACACTCCCATAAACATTTCTCAACATTAATTCTACATCAAATCTAACCTTAGCCCAACCTTAGCCTAAGTTAGAGCAATTTGACTCACTTTGGTCCCTTTACCAAAAAAGTCCCAAATTAAATCCAATTCCACTCCAAATGATACCAAATCTTTTCTAAAATGTTCATGACACATCCCTAAACTTAACCCAACATTTGTTTGGCCCAATCCTTCACAAAATTTCCATCCACCAATTTGTTTTCAAACCTAAAGGCCCACTTTCTTAAACCATTCTAAAAGCCCATTTTCACCAAATCCAAAAGTCCAAAATTGGCTCTAAAGCCCACATGGCAATTTCTTCTCATCATACCTTTAATTGATATAACCCCTAAGTTTCAAAATCATCATTAAACCATTCCAAATCAAGCTTCATCCAAATTTCCACGAAAATGCCAAAATTCATAATATCCTCTTCCATGAAATTGACTAAGCTTGGCCCCAAGCTAAATGGAGCCATGAAGCCATGCACAAGCCATATGCAAGCCATGGAAGCTACTTTACACATCACCATGTCATTTATGGCAAAAGAAGGGAGTCCTTTAATAATTCCCTTAAGGTTGATTAAGCCTTTTCATGACTCTTCTAAACCTTGATTAAACCTAAATGTACTTAGATGGTGACTTCTCCCCACTAAGCTAGTTGACTTACCTGATTCCCTCAGCCCAAAAATCAAGCCTTGGAGGGTGAACCAAACCTAAATCCATGACTTGGACCCATTTGGACCCAAAATTAGCTCCTCCCCCATTCCATTTAAATCAAACCATTTACATATGGCCAATGCCAATTGAACTCACCAAACCCCAGCCCTAACCTCCCTGACCCTGAGGGTGACCCATGCCTGGCCGGCCAGCCACCACAGTTGCCGAAAAACACCAGGCCGAGAGCACCCATTTGATTCAAAAAATTCAAACTCACTAGTCGAGTCGTCCCAACTCAATTGGACTCCATGGCTGTTCTTCCCTCGACCAAGGCAGTCGATCCCAAGCCCTAACTCCCCTGGGGAGGCCCTCCGACCATGTCTATTTAAACCCACCACCCTCTCAGCCAAACAAGGTGATGAACCAGACCTAAACAAAACTCTGCCAAAATTGCTCCAGGACCTTCTCCTAACCTAGGGCAATTGGTCCCCACTGTTCTCCTACCCTAAACCCCATTGATTGAGCTCAATTTTGGAGCTCAATTCTCAGCCCAGAACCAGGACATCTCTGAAATCTCCAGTATAATCAAATTAAACTCACCCACACCTGCACAGGACCAAGAGAAGGAGTTCCCGGTGGAAGCCCCCTCACCGGGCCGGCCATTCTCTCTATCGCCCAAGCTTTGAGATCGAGCTTGCTGGAAGTTGTACTCAGGCAATTCCCGCGAGCCAGAGACTTCATCTGGAGCTTCCTTGGGTGCAATCGAAGGTGCCACAACTCTTTGATTGAAGCTTCACTTCTCAGAGCCAAGGAATAGACCTCTCCTTCCTCCCAAGCTTCCAGAGATTCGTTATTTTGATTTACTTAATTTCATAGCATGTAAACTGTATGGATGTATTCGTCTCTTCAAGACGAATCCATAGAGCATAAGAACATGAAAATCCATTCAGAAATGAGAGAGTTCTTAGGGTTTTAGTATGGACGGTCACGGGTGCACCCCAGTCGTAGACGATGACCAAGCGCCGTCTGATCACGCGTGTATCAGTTGAACGGCTCAGATTGCGTCGGATCAGAGGAAGGAGTGGAATCGCGGGACGCGTGGCGGCTGACTCAGATGGCGGCGTCAAATAGGAGCGCGCTGCGTGGTCTTTCGATCCGCCGTACGTTGACACGGCGCTGAGTCGGATAAGTAGATAAATAGGATTTTTTCTATTTATTTAAATACCAAAAACTTAGAAAATCCATATCTTTGTGTAGAAAAATCATAAAAATAAACTAAAAATACCCTCTCGCTCAGTGAACAGAGGAGAATAATGTGGAAAAGAAATCAAGTTATTTTAATGAGTATTTTACTTTTAATAAATTATTTACTCATTTCAATATTTTGATTCTCCATTTGTATAGACAATTCATCATGGCATGAGACCATAGGGCTTTTGAAGCCTCTAATCTTAGGAACATTCCCTGAATTGTTCAAGGTCAGAGGCCATCTTTATGGAAAGTTATGTATTTTTCAAGTTTATGTCACTATTTTTGGTATTTTAATTCCATTAACTAGTATACTGTTTAGAAAATTCTAGGAAAATTTAGGGAAGTTTCCTAGGACCAGAAGACCCTAGGATAATTATATTTTGAGTTAATTCATTAAGAATAACCCTAATTAGCCTAATTACACAAATCTAAACTTTAATTAATTAAGGTTAACCACATATCAAAAGAACTTAAAAATAATTCTCCACTGATCTTTAGGATTAGGGGGACCTCACATAAAAATTTGGAATCAATTGGAAATGTTTAACCCCACTAAATGGATTAATTAAGTCACATAACCAAAATTAAACTTTAAAAATTCATAACTCCAAAAATACACTTTAAAAATTCACCAAATTGGTTTTGCGGCCTCTCGATATCGGAGGAGTCTTATAAAATAAAAATTAAAATTTTCTAAAAATCTTCATTTTCTACCATATTTTAATAATTAAAATAATTAAAAAATAATAAAAATCATAAAAATATTAAAAATCTTAAAAATGTCATATTTCACCTTCTAATCACTTAGGAACAAACCAAATATTTTTCCTAAGTCTCAAAGTAAAGATATTGAATTTTAAATGCTTAAAACAATTTTTGAATAAAAAAAAATGAATTTTCCAACTTTTTCACTAAATTAATTCTAATAAATCAAAGAAAAATCAGAAAATTATAAAATTTACTTCTCTAAACTCCTTTAGGTCAGAGAGATTTAAGAAAAATATAAAACTTAATTTTCAACCTTTATTTTATTTTATAATTAATTAACACTCTAAAATTCAAAATAATTATAATAAATAAAATATAATTCAAAAAATCACCAAAATTGGTCGAAGTGGTCCTCTGGTCAGTAGGAATATCTCCTAATTTTCTTAAGGATAGATATCTTTCCTTGCTCATGTTGTTGAATTTCCATTTAAAATCCCTATTTTTCACAAAAATAGTTATATAAATTAAATTAAATTCAGAAAAATCACATTTTCTCCTCTAATGTCTTAATTGACATATGAGTAAAGTGACATAAAAATTTCAAGTTCATTTGTGCTTAATTTGATGAGTTATGAAATAAATAAGCCTAAAGGGCCATAAAGGTAATTAAAGGATTTTAACCCTAATTAACATTTAGGTTTAATCAAGGGGAGGGTAAAATATCTGATTTTAAAATTTTCATTAGAATATTGAAACTTAGAGAATTAAAGGCTAGAAACCCATTAATCATCTTGAAAATATTTAAAGTAAATCTTAATTAATTAAACAATTTAAATTTTGGAAGAATAAATTAAAATTTGGATTATTTAAATGGAATATAATTTAGAAAGACTATAATGACTTAAACAAAATTCCCTAAATGAATCACTCTAATAATATTTAACTTTTAATTAAATTTAAAGTGATAATTGAAATTAATAATTAAATAATTAAAGGGAAAGTGAATCTCAATTAAATTAAAATTTAAAACATTAAATAATTTGATAATTAAATTGAAATAAATCTAAAACAAAAATTATTAATTTAAAAAATCACTTGAAAGCAAATTTAAAGCAAATTTGAAGCATTAAAAAAAATCAATTTCATAAAAATAAACTCTGAATTAAAAAAATAATATAATAATCAAATCAATTAAAAGTTAATCCAGTAATATTGCAATTAAATTAAAATTAAATCATTAAATTAAATTTAAATCATTAAAGTCTAAATTAAAAAATTTAAACTCCTCTTTCAATTCAAATGGTTAAAACACTTAAGAATAAAACAACTTGAACACTATTCCAAACTTAAATTTATTAAAATTTTATAACTAAATTAAATCATCTTAAAACATTAATTCTAATTTTAAATCATTAAATTCTTTAATAAATTAATTTGCCCTTAAAGGCTTTCATTGTTATAACTCTTAAGTAAAGCATCAATTGAAATGTCATTTTAGTTATAGGATAATCAAACATCCTAATTCACTGAGCAAGAAGAAAAATTTAACTAAATTCTTGGATGATCAATTCACCAGTGCAATTAAATTCACTTGGACTCAAAATAATCCCAAAAATATTGAAAAGATGTTTAGGACTTGTCCTAAACACTTCCTCAATATGATGGGATGTTTTAGAAGAACAATTGAATTTAATTGTTCTTTTATGAAGAAAATCATTCTTAAACAAAATACAAGAACTTAGACGTCATAGGGGATGACTAGCAATAGGATTAGGACTTTGGTAGACAACCAAAACATTTCCCTTAGTTTTACCTAGGTACTTGTTATAAATATTTAAATGCCTCAACAGGTGTTTTAAGTGTAGCTTGGAATGATGAGAAGACTCTCCAAGTACGCTTTTATTTTATTGTAATTTAATTTATTGTAATTTATTCATATAAGCTGTACTTTACTCTTCTTGCATGATAAACAAGATTGTTGCATGAAAACTAAAACCTTTAGGATAGCCACAAAACTGAAACCAAAACAAAATTAAAAGTTACAACAAGATAAAATTCACCGCCACAACATTTAAAATATAAAACAACTCAAACTTTAATCACAAACAGAACAACAAAACTACAATTGCAATTAAATTAGAACATCTCATTGGATGATCGAGAATACCTCGGATGATGTAACCTACGTGTTGCTAACGGGATTTCCCACGGTCTAAATGAAAGTGTGGAACTCATTCGGTTGAGTTTAACAAATTCATCTAGACTAAGTGAATCCGATAAAAATAACGGTGTCGGAATGATGGAACCGTGGGATCTTAACCGGTGTTGTTATAATCAACTTTAAGATTCCCCTAATAAAACATTAAAGACATTTGGATTTTAAGATCTCTAAACCAAAAAACTTCTCTTATCTCTTGATTTTCACCTTCTAAAACTAAACCTTTGCAATAATAAGGAGCTTGGAGCATGGTGGGCAGCACGGCCATCGTCATCAGCAAAACCTGTGTCTTCTTTAGTTAAACTTTCCTTAGAATTAAATAACCAAGCCATAGGACTTCGAGGTAGTTTTCCTAGTGCAACCTAAATCCTCAACTTTCTGTTAGGAATTCGCATAATTATGTTATGTAAATTAAGCCCTAACCAGTTTTAGGACTTGAGGTAGTCGTTTGGTACGACAAAAACCTTCACATCTTCGAGGCTACTTGTGTGATTATATCATACAAATATAAGTTCTAATTAACTAAAATTTGTATGATTACAACATTAAATAAACTCCCAAATTGAAGCCAAACATTAGGATAGTTTGGGAAGTCACCGAAGTTCACTTCGGGTCTGTGACATTCCCTACTTCTCTTCCTTTAGACCCCTGAAATAACTGTTTCAAATTTGATTCATTCCCAATTGAAATTTCCAAAATCCAATTGTTTGAAAACCTTAAACTTTGAAATTCTTGAGAGAAAAACCATGATCATAATTGAGAGTTTTCTTAAATGATTCCCGTCATTTAAGATGTAATTAACTATAGGGGTTTGCCCTTATAGGGAACTTTAAGAACCCAGGTAATATAAACCCTGTTTAATTCATTTATATTAAGCAGGGGAACTTGTCGGCTTATAAAATTGGTTCACAGACCAAACGGATGTCACAAATCTTCTAGTTTATTTAATCGAGCCCCATCATCAAGCAGTGTGTCTATTCTTCAAGATAGATACACGGTTTGTGATGTGGTGCCCGTTTATATAAACTATTTGGGATGTGAGATCGGTTTGATTTCATATCTTAAAATTTTTAAACTTAAAATTATTTTTAAACTCAAATGCTACTTTCCAAATTATATATATATATATATATATATATATATATATATATATATATATATATATATATATATTTAAATTAAATTTAAAATTTAAAATTCACCTACAATTTCTGTAGGCAACCCCTTTTTTTAAAATACAACATAACCTAAAAATAAGCCTTATAGAGTACCCCCCTTCTAAGCATGAAAAGAACATTGACATATCCTAAGTTTAGTCACTAAATCTAAGGCTAGGCTGGGAGGATACCGGCTTTCACTACGGAGCTCCCACCTACCCTTCACCTGAAGGATAACCTTCGGGTTTAGTCACTAATCTTAGAACCAATTTAGGGATCTCAGCCTGTCACCCTGAAACATCCTAATTGAAGTCATCAAAACACATTTCCCTATTTATTTGCACTCAATTCCCATGAACTACTCAATTCATCCATGGAAATTGAATGAATTCTTAATTATTATTGTAGGACACTAAATCCTTTCAGAATTAATGTTCAACAACATATTTTAACATTTCAATTGGCCAAATTGAAAAGTAAATTAAGTTCGAAAGGAAAAACCATCACATTTTCTTCAATATATTAAAAGCTCGTCAAATCCACCTCAATCCATCATCACATCTCTTTGCAAGAAGAAAGATAAGGGAGACTACTCAGAATTCATGAAGAAGATACAATAAAACATGGATTTTATATATAAAAGAAAAGTCATACAAACCACAAAAGAAAATACAACTTATCTCTTTATCTTTCCCAATGCAATTCCCTTGAAGTTCCTTAGAATCTTTTTCTTTCTTCTTTACGACACTTAATTCCCTCTTTAGAATGGAAAGGAAGAAGCAATCTCTCACTTTACTCCTTCTCCTTCACTCCTTAGAGAAGAATTCCTTTCAAATCCTCACTTCTACACACTATTCTCCTAAACCCTAACACTTAACACACACCAAGACCACCAAGAGAGAGCAAGAGAAACCAAGAGAGCCCCCCCAGTTTTGTCCAAAAACAGTTAATTATAAGTTAGGAACGAAATCCCAAGAGTTTCCATAGGCATCCCTTCAAAAAGTTGCCAAAACTCAACAAATTTGAATTCCACTGAGGTGCTCCGTCAAAATATTGCTGAAGTCTCTAGAAAATGGCGTCGGCGGCGCCAGAACCTGTTTTCATCCTTTTTGCTCCTTTTTGCTCCTTTTTGCTCTTTTTTTGCTCCGAATTCGTTCCTTTTTGCTTCTTCTCACTCCAATCACCTAAAATCATCATACATGCAACAAATCATGAAAAATACCTTTCTTTAAAGTGCAATATCACAAAAAATGGGTAAAATTATATAGCAAAAACCGTATTTATTTTTGGTGCATCATAGGGTTAGCATAATCTCTTAAAAGTTTAAATTCTTGATGGATGTGAACATTTTGATTTTGATGATTTGCCATTTCTTGAATAATTTTATTTTTTTCAGAATTTTTAATTTTTTTGATTTTCTTATTGTTCTTTCTAAATTAGAATTGTAAGGCACAAGTCCCTCAGACCCTGATCTACGCATATAACGTTAAATAAAACAAAACACGCTAACAAAAACAATGAAAAGTAAAAAATTTTTAAATTTTTTCTTAATTTTCTTTAAATGAAATTTTAAACAATTTCCTCGGCGACGGTGCCAAAAACTTGATGCCCGAAATATTTATGATTATGATTAGATAGAAAATTTATGATTAATAATATGGGATACTACGCAAGTATACATATCATTTATCAAGTAATATAAGACTTTCTGATTAAGCCTCGAGATATTGAACCACAAGGAAATGTGTAAAACTTTAAACAAATAAGAAAATAACTTTTTACTTTTTGAATTGATTTTTGTAAGTATGTTTTAAGGTTTTAATTTCAAAAAGTTGTTTTTGATATTTTTAATAAAAAGTTAAGCAGGAAATAAAATTATCAATACTCTAAACACGATATAAAAGTTATAAGAATCAAATATCTTTTTCCTTCTTCAATGAATCAGTAATAATTATGAAATTTTATGTTGTGGAAGTATTTAAATGTATGGTGCTAAATAGGAGAAATTATATTCTTTAACCTTACTGGGTTCTATAAAGAAAATTAGTTAATTTGAATTTTTAAATTAAGTAGATGGGTTAGGCAAAGAAGATACCAGCTGTCGCTCTAGACTTCCCTCTATTCCTTCACTTGGGGGCTAGCAACTCACAACAAAATTTAAAAATAACAAACCAAACTAGGGGGGTTTAGCCTGTCACTCTAAAGTCCTCTAATTTTACTCCCCTATAAAGCATATCTCCCAATATATTTACATTCAATCATATAGACTACTATTCTCACCCATATAATTGCTTGTGATTCTTTCCAAGTATTGTTTGAGACAATACCGCATTGGATCTTACATAATCTCACAACAAATTTTAACATCTTAATTGGCCAAATAAAGAAGTAAATTAAGTTCAAGGAATTGAATCATCACAATTTATTCCAGCATTAAACACTTATACTTTCCACAACATATTTCGATAATTTAATTACTTCATCATCTAAGAAAGAAAAAGATAAAGTAAACAACTCAGATTTTATAAAGAAAACACAAACAAAACTTGATATGAAAGCATAAATCATAATAAAAACACAAAAATCTTACTTAAAAATAAAGTGTAAAAACAAAGATAAATACTTATCTGAAAATCCTCTCCACAAGACTCTAGAAGTTCCTTTGGAATTTTGCTTTCCACAATACAACTCTACAGAGTTTGGCGCCCACTCTGATGACTCTAATAAGAACTTTAAACTTCAATAAAAACTAGATATAAGGATAAAAGAAAATTGGTGAGAAGAAGGCTTCACACCAACCCTTTTTCCTTTCTTACTCTCTACTCTCTACTATAGAAAAGAAGAACTCTAAAACACACTTTAATACAAACAACTACCACTCTCTTCAACACACATCACACACACACACCTAATAACCACCACACACTCATTATGAGGCTTCATTTTTATAATTTTCTAAAAGGTTCCTTGGTGTCTCTTCAAATCATGTCCAGATTCAATAAATCACCAAAAGATGCATCCCTTTAATCACATTTGATGCCCAAAGGAAGTTAAGGAAGTCACCAATAAAAGTTACTTCAAACACCCATTGAAAATAACGCCAAATTTGATTTAAATTTGATTTTTAACTATGGCGCTTAAGCACCGGTACTTTGGCGTTTAGCCGCCAGAGGCTAAATTTCTCAAACTTGATAATTTTGCTCTAAATTTGATCCTTTTTCGCTTCTTTCATTATAATTAATTATTTTCATCATACCCGCAAGAAAAACACAAAATAAATTTCTTTAAAGTGCAATATCATCAAAAATATATTATGCATAAAAACACTATATATTTTTGGTGCATCAACTCCGAGCATCACATCTAGTTAAAGCAATTGCTTCGATCCATTTTGAGACAATCAACAGCATCCAATATATATAAATTTCCAAATGAATGAGTAAATTGTACCATAAAATTCAAACCCCATACATCAAATATCTCAACTTCTAATGTAAAATTTAGAGGTAATTCATTTCTTCTAGAAATATTACCTACTCTCTGACATCGATCACATGATTTTACATATCTGTATACATCCCTGAAAAGAGTACGTGTTGACCTCATTTTTAGTGAGGTCTTTTCTTCTCTCCTTAGTTCTTAGGATCTAGCCATATGGTTTTCTCCTTGAATATCCTAGAGGACTAGAATTTGGACCCACCCTTTAGCAATTTAGCTATTTATTGACTCCTCTTGAGATCCCACTTGGATGGTTGCAAAACTCTAAATCACCTTAGAAGGTGAAGACCACCATATGGAGAACCAATAGTGAGCTCCTATAAGGTTGTTCAAGCCTTAGGACTACCCTGGGTGGCCTGGTCCTAGTGAGGTCTGGCTTACACACACCGCACTCTCACACACACCATCCTTACCCAATTCTTCCCCTTGTTCATGAGAGCACTCATGTGGCTAATTCCAAACCCCTAGCTCTTTGGCTAAGAGGGTTGGATACAAACCATGAGATGTTCAGGGTGGACATTTCTTGCTCCATGGCTCATTTTAAGCTTCATCATGATCAAAATTCAATTTTTGCCAAAATGCCTGGTTTTGACATTGGGTCCTTTAAACCTACCTAAAATTACCTAATTGCCCCAAATTATTCAAAATTCCCCAAAAATAAATTACCCAAAATTCCCAAAAATCCTAAAGATCATTTTGAAATAACCCCCAACTTTTAAATTCACCAAAATACCCCAATACCCTCCAAATAACCTCTTGATACCCTAAAATACCCTTTTGGCACAAAATTCCAAAAAATTCCAAAAATTCCCAGAAAATTCCAGAAAATTCCAAATATTCCCAATTTCATTTTGTTTAAATACGCCATAGCCCAATTTTACCTAAATGGACCCAATGTCACACCAAACCAACCCAATTGACCTCAATTTTGCCCCATTTCAATTCTAAACTTCAATTCAACATCATTACTATCAATCTAAACCAAATCCAAGCCCAATTTGATTCATTTTGAGTTTAATTCCATTTGAAATTCAAAACCCCCATTTTAGCCTAAAATGAACCCATGCCCTAAACCTACCAAATTGATTAGCCAAACCCTAAAATTTCTTCCCAATTGATGTTGGGAACTCTTCAATACATTCCCCTAGACCATTTAAAACTTTCAATTAGGTCTAAACCCTACCTTAACCCAACTTGGACCCAAGTTGATTCAACCTTGCCTAAATTGCCCAAAATACCAAAATCCACTAAATTGACCCTTCAATTGAACCCAAAACCTCTCCATGTCTTCATGAAACTTCTTCATGGCAATAATCTCTTCAAAATCGCTCAAGACACTTGAACCTAAATCAAAACCAAACTCAAGTTAGCCCAACCCAAACCCAAGTGAGCCAATTTGAACCCATGACCAAACCTAACCAAATTAAACCAAATGTGGCTAAACCAACCTATCCACAACCACTAACTAAACCACAGGAACCACCCCAGATCCACCTAACCCAAGCTAAGTGAGCCATGGACCAAGGGTCCCCCATTTTAAGGGATCTCTTCCCTTAAATGGACAAATCCACCTTTTGCCTCACCCCAAATCCCCCCTTGCCTGGTTTATCACCATTAAACCCTACTCCTTGGTTGACCTGACCCATGGCCAGCTCCCTTGTCCTTACCGGCTAGCCTAGCCGCCAGAGGGGTCAAAACCGAGAGCCACCACCAAATGAAACTCACCCAAATTCACCCAATTGGCCACCTCAACCAAATCAAACTTTGGAGCCTCTCTGCCCTCCACCTACTGAATCCACCCATCAGTTGAGCCCTAGCTCAACCCAATGGCCCTGGCCATTTAAACACCACCTCTCGGCCATGAGAGAGGTGTTGAAATTTTTCTCAACAGAAGCCCTCCAAGTTGCTCCCAGAGCTCCTCCTAGCTAAGAGAAGCTCATCCCCACTGTTCTCCTGCCCTGAATCTCCCCAGCTGAGCCCAATTTCTCAGCTGAAAATCGGGCCAGAAACAGGACACTCTTTGAAACTTCACCAAATCCAAATTAACTCTTCCCACACCTTCACCAGAGGTAGAGAAGGAGTTCTCCAGTGAAAGCCCCCTCTCCAGCCCACCCAGTTGTTCCAGCCTCTAAGCTTTGTGATCGGGCCTGGTGGAAATCAATTCTAGGCATTTCACCACAGCTCCAGGCTTCATCCCTAGCTTCCTTGGACTCCAACGAACGTGCCGAGCCTCTCTAATAGAAGCTTCACTTCTCAGAGCCAAGGTATTGCCCTCTTCTTCCTCCCGAGCTTCCAGCGATTCTTCATTTCATTCAAGTCAATTTCAATGCATGTTAACCGTATGGATGTGTTCGTCTTCTCAAGACAAATCCATAAAGCATAAGAACTTGAAAATCCATTGAGAATCGAGGGAGATATTAGGGTTAGAAGGTCGACGGTCACGGGTGCACACCAGTCGGAGACGATGATCGGTCGCCGTCGGATTGTGTGTGTATCGAACGAATGGCTCAGATGTCGTCAAACCAGAAGACAGAGTGGGACCGCGGGCCGCGTGGCAGCTGAGTCGGATGGCGGCGCCGAACCAGAAGACGACGCGTGGAGTTCGATCCGCCATAGGTTGACGCGGAGCCGACGTGGATAAGTAGGAAAATCTGATTTTTCTTATTTATTTAAATACTAAAAACTTCAAAAACTGATTTCTTTGCATAGAAAAATCATAAAAATAAAAGAAAAATACCTTCTTGCTCAGTGAATAGAGGAGAATAATGTGGAAAAGGAATTGATCTATTTCGTTGAGTATTTTATTTTTAATTAATTTAATACTGTTTTGAGTATTTTAATTCTCCATGCATGTATACATTTCACCATGGCATGAGACCATAGGGCTTTTGTAGCCTCTGATCTTGGGAACATTCCCTGAATTTTCCAATGCCAGAGGCTATCGCTATGGTAAGTTATGTATTTTTCAAGTTTATGTCACTGTTTTTGACATTTTAATTCCAAAAATTAGCATGTTGCTTAGAAAATTCCAGGAAAATTTGGTGAAGTTCCTTAGGACCAGAGAACCCTAGAAAAATTATGGTTTGATTAATTCCTTAAAAATAATCCTAATTGGCCTAATCTCTCTAAATTGAACTTTAATTAATTAGAGTTAATCACACATTAAAATGACTTGAAAATAATTCTCCACTGATCTTTAGGATCAGGGGAACCTCATATGAAAATTTGAAGTCAATTGGAAATGTTTAACCTTATTAAATGGATCAATTAAGCCACATAATCAAAATTAAACTTTAAAATTTCATAACTTCAAAAACATATTTTAAAAATTCACCAAATTGACTTTGGGACTTCTCTGATATCAGAGGAGTCCAAGAAAAATAAAATTGGAATTTTCTAAAAATTTTCATTTTTAAGCATATTTTAATATTTTTAATAATTAAAAAATAATAAAAATCATAAAAATGTCATGTTTGGTCCCCTAATCACTTAGGAACAAACCAAATATTTTTCCCAAGTCTCAAAGTAAAGATATTGAATTTTAAATGCTTAAGACAATTTTTGATATTAAAAATGGATTTTTTTTAACCTTTTCACTAAATTAATTCTAATAAATTAAAGAAAAAATCAGAAAATTATAAAATTTGTTTCTCTGAACTCCTTGAGGTCAGAGAGATTTATGAAAAATATAAAACTTATTTTTTAATCTTTATTTTATTTTATAATTAATTAACACTCCAAAACTTAAAATAATTATAATAAATAAAATATAATTTTAAAAATCACCAAAATTGGTCCAAGTGGTCCTCTGGTCATTAAGAACATCCCATAATTTTCTTAAGGACAGAAACTTTACCTTGGTCATGTTGGTGAATTTTCTTTGCAAACCCCTATTTTCCATTAAAAGTAATTAAATAAATAAATTAAATTCAGAAAAATCACATTTTCTCCTCTAATGTCTTAATTGACATGTGAGTGAAGTGACATCAAAAACTTAAGTTCATTTAAGCTTAATTTAATGAGTTATAAAATAAATAATCTTAAAGGGGCATAAAGGTAATTAAAAGATTTTGAACCCTAATTAATATTTAGGTCTAATCAAAATGGGGGTAAAATATCTGATTTTAATCTTTTCTCTCAGATGATTGAAACTTTGGGAAATCAAAGGTAGGAACCTATTATTCATTTTAATAAACCAAAAAATGAAACTTTAATTAATTAAATGATTTAAATTTTGGAAGATTAATTAAATATGGATTATTAAAATGGGGATATAACTTAAAAGGATATTGATTCATTAATTTAAAAATCCCTAAATAAATCACTTAAAAATACTTAACTCTTAAATTTAAGAGGATAAGTGGAAATAATAATTAAATGATTAAAATTAAATAATTCTTAATTTAATTTAAACATACATCATTAAATAATTTAATAATTGATTAATGCCTAAAATGTTAAATAATTAAAAAGTAAAGTAAAATATTTGAAACTAATTTAAAATCATTTCAAAACAAAATTAAATCAAAATTTTAAATTTTAAATAATTTTAAGACAACTTACCTTAAAAACATAATTAAATTAATTAATATAATTAATCTATATTAAATCATCAAAGTTTAATAAATAATTTGAACACCACTTTTGACCTAAGTCAATCTAAAATTTAAATTAACATGAAATATTGATATCGTTTACGAAAAGTTTAACTTAAATGAATCAAACATCATTCCAAACATAAAATCATTGACTAAAATTTCATAATTAAATCACACTAAAGTAAATCATCAACTTTAACTTCAAATCGTTAAAATCTTTAACAAATTAACTTGCCCCTAAAAGCTTTAAATTATTATAACTATTAAATGAAGCATTAAGTGAAATGCCACTTCACTCATAGGATAATCAAACATCCTAATTCACTGAGTAAGGGAATAAAACTTAACTAAACCCTTGGATGATTAATTCACTCGTGTAATTAAATTCACTTGGACTCAAGACTGTCCCAGAGGTATTGAAAAGATGTTTAGGATTTATTCTAAGCACTTCCTCAATACGATGGGTAGTTTTAAAGAACAATTGAACTTAATTGTTCTTTGATGAAGAAAATCATCCTAAACCAAAATCATGAACCTAGACATCATAGGAAATGACTAGCTATAGGATTAGGATTCTGGTAGACAACCAAAACCCTTCCCTTAGTCTTTACCAAGGTACTTGTTGAAATATTTAAATGTTTTAATATGTGTTTTAAAGTGTAGCTTGGAATGACGGGAGGACCCTCTAGGTACGCTTTTATGTTATTGCAATTTACTCTATTATATTTTCTTTACCTACACTGCATTTTACTTTTCTTGCATGTTAAACAAGACTGTTGCATGAAAACCAAAACATTTAGGATAGTCCCTAAACTGAAACCAAAACTAAATTAAAAGTCACTACAAGATAAAATCCACCGCCACAACATTCATAATATAAAACAACTCAAAATTTAATCACAAACAGAACAACAAAAACCACAACTTTAACTAAATTAGAAACGTCTTGTTGGATGATCAGGAATACCTCGGATAATGTAACCTACGTGTTGCTAACGGGTTTTCCCACGGTCTAAATGAAAGTGTGGAACTCATTTAGTTGAGTTTAGCAAATTCATCTGTGAATCCGATAAAAATAACGATGCCGGAAGGATGGAACCATGGGATCTTAACCGGTGTTGTTATAATCAACTTTAAGATTCCCCTAATAAAACATTAAAGAAATTTGGAGTTTAAGATTTCTCTAAACCAAAACACTTCTCTCATCCTTTGATTTATGACCTCCAAAACTAAACCTCTGCAACAACAAGGAACTTGGAGCATAGTGGGCAGTACGACCATCGTCATCAGCAAAACATGTGGCTACTTTAGTAAAACCTTTCTTAGAAATAAATAACCAAGCATAGGATTTCGAGGTAGTTTGCCTAGTGCAACATAAATCCTCAACTCTTCGTTAGGCATTTGCATATAATCATGTTATGTAAATTAAGCCCTAACCAGTCTTAGGATTCCGATGTAGTCATTTGGTACGACATAAACCCTCACATCTTCGAGGCCATTTGCATGACTATGTCATACAAATATAAGACCTAAATAAATAAAATTGGCAAGATTGCAACATTAAATAAACTCCAAAACTAAAGCCAAACAATAGGATAGTTTAAGAGGTTGCCAAGGTTCTTCTGGGATCCTCAGCTTCTCCTACTTCTCTTACTTTGGACTCTTAAAATAAACTGTTCCAAATTTGAGCTAATCCTAATTGAAATTACCAAAATTCAATCGTTTGAAAACCTTAAACTTTGAAATTCTTGAGAGCAAAACCACTGATCATTATCGAAAGTTTTCTTAAATGATTCCCGTCATTTAAGATGTAATTAACTATAGGGGCTTGCCCTTATAGGGAACTTTAAGAACCCAGGTAATATAAACCCTGCTTAATTCCTTTATATTAAGCAGGGGAATTTTTCGGCTTATAAAATTGGTTCGCATACCAAATGGATGTCACAAATCTTCTAGTTTATTTAATCGAGCCCCATCATCAAGTAGTGTGTCTATTCTTTAGGATAGATACACGGTTTGTGGTGCGGTGCTCGTTTATATAAACTATTCGGGATGTGAGGTCAGTTTGATTTCATATTTTAAAATTTTCAAACTTAAAATTATTTTCAAAAAATCAATTACTACTTTTCAAATTATAATTTAAATTAAACCTAAAAAATATGCCGACAGTAGGCTAATAAAATCTAGATTGTAAAATCTTATAAGCAGTATTATCAGTAACAAAATGTCCTTCAAATTATGAATCATGACAACTCCAAATAATTAGTTCAATTTTTTCAAATGGCACACATCTTCAATAATATGATCCTTACACGGTTTAGATAGGTAGGGCTCATTCCAAAAGTAAAATTTAGCATCATATTTAAATTTCTTTTGTTGTTTTCTTGTTAAATCAGGTGACAATAATCACTTACTAAATAATTCACAATATCCAAGGAAAATTCCTTTCCTTAATGTTGTAAAGTTTCTCATCAGGGAAAGTTTATGTAATTTCCTTCTCAAATTCAAATAGTTTATAACACTCCAGTCCAGGCAAATAGTCAGCAATTAGATTATCAGTTTCTTTTCTATCAACTATCCCAAAGTCAAATTCTTGCATTATAAGAATCCATCTAATTAATCTCAGTTTGACATCCTTCTTTTTCATTAAATATTTGATAGCTGAATGGTCTATATGTACTATACATTTAGCTCCAATCAGATAAGGTCTAAACTTTTAAAAACCATAAACAATAACTAATAATTCTTTTTCTGCACTGGTATAATTAATCTGTGCTTCATTAAGAGTTTTACTAGCATATAAAATAACTTCGAACATTTTATCATACCTTTTGCCCTAAAGCAACTCCAATCGCAAAATCACTGGTAACACATATAAGTTCAAATGGTTTCTCCCAATCAGGTGAAACAATTATAGGGGCAGTGATTAGTTTTTCTTTTATTAGTTCAACGGCATTTAAACATTCTTCATTAAATTCGAAATTTCTTATCTTCTTCTAAAAGTTGGCACAAAGTTTTAGTAATTTTCAAAAAATCTTTAATATAACGCCTGTAAAAGCCAACATGTTCTAAGAAACTCCTTACCCCTCTCACTATAGTAGAAGGTGGTAATTTCTCAATAATCTGAAGGTCGACCTCCATTCCAAGTTTATAAATTTTATGCCCAACTACAATTCCTCCTACAACAATAAATTGACATTTTTCCCAATTTAAAACTAATTTTATTTTCTCACAAAGCTCCAAAACTTTTTCTAAGTTATTCAAATGTATGTCAAATGAAGTTCCAAATATAGAAAAATCATCCATAAAATCTTCTATTCCATCATCGATCATATTACTAAAAATAGACATCATACATCTTTGAAACGTTGCAGGTGCATTACATAATCCAAAGGGCATTCTTCTAAAAGAAAAAGTTCCATAAGGGCTAGTAAATATATTATTTTATTGATCCTCAGGAGCAATGTGTAATTGATGATAACCAGTATATCCATCCAAAAAGCAATAGTACTTGTATCCGACAAGTCTATCCAACATTTGATCTAGCAAATGGAAAAGGAAAGTGATTTTTCCTAGTGGCGGCATTTAATTTTCTATAATCAATACAAATTCACAAGCCATTAACTTGTCTTATTGGTATAATTTCATTCCGTTCATTTTGATCAACAGTCACTCCTCCCTTCTTAGGGACACAATGAATTGGACTTATCCAAGCACTGTCTGAAATTGGATAAATAATTCTAGCATCAAGCCTTTTAAAATTTCCTTCTTAACTACTTCTTTCATTATTGGATTTAATCTCCTTTTCATATCAGCTCTAGGTTTATGTTGTTCATCCAATAAAATTCTATGCATACAGATCAAATGACCGATTCTTTTAATATCGGCTAAGGTCTAACCAAAAGCCTTTTTTGTATTTTTTAAAGTATCTAACAATTTTTATTCTTGATATTCATTCAAATTTGAAGATACAATAACTGGTAAGGTAGATGACTCTCCTAATAAACAAATATTTCAAATGACTAGGAACAATTTTTATTTCTATTTCAAGAGGTTTATGATAGATGGAATTAAACTTTTATCGTCACTTTTCATAGTATCCAACATTTCAAATCTTTCTTGAACATAGTCTAAATCTTCATTCTTCATATCATCAAAATCATCTTCAATTTCATTATCATCCTCACATCTCAAATTTTCATATTCTATTTTCTCTTCCAACATCTCTTTAAAATGATCATCTCTTAAATAATCATAGATTTCCATTGAAATGCATTCATCATCTTTTTCTGTTAAGGGACATTTCATTGATTTCATAATATTAAATGTCAGCTCTTGATCATTAACTCTCATAGTTAATTCTTCTTTTTGAACATCAATCATAGCTCTTCTAGTGGCAAGAAATGGTCTTCCCAAAATAATTAGAATTTCCTTATCTTCCTTCATATTTAATATAATAAAGTCCACAAGAAAGATAAATTTATCCACCTTCACTAATACATCTTCCACAACTCCTTTAGGATAAGTAATGGAATGATCAGCTAACTAAAGAGTCATAGAAGTAGGTGAAATTTTTCCTATTCCTAATCTTTTGAAAGATGATAAAGGCATAAGGTTAATAATAGCTCCTAGATCACATAAAGCTCTTCGAAAACTTTTTCACCTATAACACACAGGATATTTAAACAACTAGGGTCTTTAAGTTTTTCGTGATATATTTTTTGAATAATTACACTACACTCTCTACTAAGTGCAACAGTCTCGTGATCTATGAACTTTATTTTCCTTTTAAGAATATCCTTCATAAACTTGGCATAATCAGACATTTGTTCTAATGCTTCAACAAATGGAATATTTACTATTAATTTCTTAAGGATTTTTAAAAATTTCGTAAATCGGTTATCCCTATTTTGTTTTTTTTCATCTTTGAGGAAATGGAGGTGGTGGTTTCTTTTCCGTAATTTTCATTGGTTCAAGCGGATATTCTATGTCTTGATATATTTTATTGGTCACTTTTTCAGTCTCCACCTTCTCTTTCTCAGTTTCAACTTCTTTTTGCACTCTCGTTTTTAATTATTTTTCACTCCTTAATTGAATAGCCTTAATTTTCTCTTTATTTTGATCTTTTGGATTGATCTCAACATTACTGGGAAGAGTTCTTGAAGGTCTATTATTAAGCGCAGTGAAAATATGTCCTAATTGATTTTCAATATTCTTAGTTGCAACACCATGAGTTTGTATTTGATTACCCATATTTAAAATTAATTCTTCAGTAGACAACTTCTTTTCCTTAAATTGTGGGTTACTATTAAAACCTGGAGAACAAGAACGTCTATAGTTTGTGTTTCCTTGGTTGTTCAAATTTCCTACTAGTTTCACAGAATTGTTTCCCCATTGCGGGTTAACAACATTATTATTATTCCAGTAAAAATTCAGATGATTCTTCCAATAAGGATTATAATAATTCAAATAAAGATTTGTTGGGTCTATTATTATAGCACTTGATGTCTCATAGGGTGTTTAAGATTCTATTTTCTATTCTACTGAGTTTTCCTCTAGCACTGGGGGTGTTTAAGAATAATTTATTTTGTATTGATCTATTTTCTTCGAAATGGCAGCAATTTGAGAGACTATCAAAGTTATAGCATCAGAATCATGAATACTAGCTACACTCTTAGAATTTACCCATTCATAAGGCCATTAAAAAATGTTAGTAGCCATCTCTTATATTATTGAATATGCTTCATCAAAAGGTTTTGCCATTAATGATCCACCAGTAGCAGCATCTTTAATTGATCTCAGAGATCCCACAATCCATTAACAAATGTTTGAATTATTCATCAATCTGGTAAAGCATGATGTGGACACTTCTTAAGGAGATCTTTAAATCTTTCTCAAGCTTCTTATATTGATTCCCCTTCAAACTGACCAAAAGATGCAATATCATTTCTTAGCTTAGCTGTTTTTTTATGGAGGGAAATATTTTGATAGAAATTTTTCTAAAAGTTCTCCCCAGGTTCTGATAGATCCAGGTGTTAACAAATTTAACTATGTCTTAGCTTTATCTCTTAATGAAAATGGAAAAGTCTAAGTCTGACAGTATCATTCGACACTCCATCATATTTAAAAGTACCACACAGTTCTAGAAAACTTGTGAGATGTAAATTAGGATCTTCAATAGCTATTACTCCAAATTGATTGTTTTGTACCGTTTGTATAATAGCAGGTTTAAGCTCAAATGAATTAGCAGCAATATCAGGATTTTGGATAGTTAAGTGAATTTCATCTGTTGTTGGGTTAGCATAATCTCTTAAAGGTCTTGGTATATTTTAATTGCTCACCATTTTGTGAGGATTTTCAAATTTTTTTCTTGTTATTTTTGAATTTTTCTAACAGTATGCTCTAATTCTGAATCATAAGGCACTAAACCTATGAATCCAATCCTACCTTAATAAAATCACACAAAACACACAAAAAGGTAAGCAAGCACACACACACAATTACAAACTACAAAGTAAAGGTTTTCAAATACTACAATTTTAATAGTATATCTTCCCTGGCAACAGCGCAAAAAACTTGAATAGCCTGATCGGTATCGGATGCGCTGCCTTTAACGTAAATATTCAATGGATAGTTTCAGTTCAGTTTCACAATAAGATCAATTTTATAATTAGACGGTAACTCATATATGCAAGTATACATATCGTTCAAGTAATACAGGGCTCTAGTAGAGTCCTGGTTATCGATCCTACGAGGAAGGTGGGAACTTTATCAAAATATAGCAAAAATTTAAAATTCAATACTCAATTCACAATGCAAGTTCAAGTACTAATTAAGTTTCTAGTGCAAAGATAACTACAGCTAAATTAACTAAAATTACTTTTTAAATTTCTAAACAGGATTAACTAATACACACTATGTTTTGTATTGAAAGGATCTAATATGTAAAAGTATCTTTCCTCTTGCAATGATTTTGTGATGAGTGATTGATATAGATTGATAATAAATTTGTTTTGTGACAAATAGGAGCAATTATATTCTTTTTATTCGTCAGAGTACCCCCTTTTCCATGTATGAATAAAATATTGCAAATCCTAGGCATAGTCACTAAATCCGAGGTTAGGCTAGGAGGATACTGGATCTCACTTCAGAGCTCCCACTTCCCTTCACCTAAAGGCTAACCCTAGTTTTAGTTACCAAACTTTAGGACCAAATTGGGGATTTCCGCCTGTCACTCAAAAATCTCCAATTTGATGTCCATTAAACCACATTTCACTATTTATTTCCACTTAATTCCCATGAACTACGCAACTCATTCATGGACGTTGAATAGATTCTCCACTATTGTTCTAGAATACTTAATTTTTGGATTGGATGTTTCATAATAAGTTTTAACAATCCAATTGGCCACATCGAAAAGTAAATGATGTTCAATATGAAAAACCATCACAATTTTTTAACATTTTTATGGCACATCAAATCTACATTAACACTTCACCACATCACATTGCAAAAAGAAAGACAAGGAAATCTACTCAAAATTCATGAGGAAAATACAACAAAACATTAATTTTATATATAAAAGCAAATTCATACAAACCACGAAAGTAAATACAACTTATCTCAATTTCTTCCTCAAGCAATCCCTTGAAGTTCCTTTGAATCCTTTTCTCTCTACAACATTCAATTCTCTCTCTATAATGGTAAAGAAGAAGCAAACTCTCACTTTCCTCATTCTCTTACGCTCCTTAGAGAAGAATCCCTCACAAAAGACACTTACCACACACTCTCTACAAACCCTAACACACTCTCTTCACTCCCTTTCACTTCTCTCCCTCTCTTATCTCTTCAATACACTCTTTTTGGGTGTCCATAACTATCTGTAAGAGTCTAGAAATGAATTCCCCAAGAGTTTCCTCAAGCAACCCTTCAAAAAGCATCAAAATACATTATATTTTGACTTCCACAAATAGTAGGCGCTGGCGGTGCTGGATAGGGTATCGGCGATGCTGGGCCGCTATTTAATTTCTGAACTCCTTAGAATTGGGCGCCAGCGACGCCAGAAGTCTGTTTTCTCCCTTTTTCCTTTTTTCTCTAAATTCATTCCTTTTCGCTTTCTTTTACTCCAATCACCTAAAGTATTCATATCTGCAGCAAAAAATGAAGAATACCTTCCTTTAAAGTGCAATATCACAAAAAATGAGTATAAATTGTATAGCAAAAACCTAACATATTTTTGGTGCATCAGACTCAACATGAAGATTAAGTCTAAGTTAAGCCAGACTTACGAATTTAGGGTTAGTTCTAAGTCATGTTAGACTTAAGGATTAGATTTAGATCTAATGTGGTTTAGACCTAAACCAGATAAGGTTAAAATAGGTTAATCTTAGGTCATTATATTAGGTCATATAACCTATAGCCAAGAGGGATGACCCCTCAGAATTCCTTAACCTTAAGGGTTCAAAAGAAATAAACCAAGTGTGGGAGTAGGTTTTGCGTTAGGGTGTAACTTTTGAAATTTTCATATTTTCACTTAATTGTCTAAATTATCATTTTAGACTTTAAAAGGTTGCGAATTTTATATTTAGGCATTAAATTAATTACCTTAAATTTCCTAACCTATTCTAATTTTTTTATTTCAATTTTTTTGTATTTTTATAATTATTTTCAAATAAATAATAAAATTAGTATAAAATTGGTCTTTTTTTACTTTGGGAAATTTCCTTAACCTTGAAAATTTCATACAATATTCCTTAGAGCAAAAGGAAATGATCCCTCTAAATTTTATAATTTTTTGGATTTATATTAAATTTTTAATAATTAAAGTACTCTTTGGATTAATTAATTAATTAAAAATGAAATTTAATTTATTTATTATCAATTTTATTCTTTCTTACTTTCTCCTCTGTCCCCTAAGTTCAAAGGTGTTTTTGGTTTCTTTTCTTGATTTTTCTTTGTAGAAATATGACTTTTAGAGTTTATTAGGTCTTCTATATTTAATTAATTCAGAAATTCATAATGAATTATTTATCCGATGAGGCACCCTGTCATCCTTGTTAGCTCTGAAAGCTTACGTGATGCATTCGAATTGGATGCACTTTCCACGGTGTCATCTGAGTTAGCTCGGAGTGTAGCCACCTTTGCATGGACATCTCGGTGGTTTGACTCGATCGATGTCATCCATTTCAAAGACAAAAAATGGATGACAATAGTTCATCATCTCATAGAGCGAAGTAATCGAATACCATTCATGTTCAAACAAAAGACTAAACCTGAGCTCAACTTGGACTAAACAAAAGACAACAGTTCATCATCTCTCCCTAGATTTTTCATGAAGTTGTATGGGATTTGTTTCAAAAGCTTTATCTATCCATGAAGAACACATCCATGTGGTTACTCAAGTATGTTATACACATTTCTTTCACAAAAGACTAAACCTGAGGCAATATTTAGGGTTTTTGATCCATACCTTATCCCATAAGGTGAAGCCTCAAATGGGCTTGATAGACACGATCGCCTTGACCCTATGCAGCTCCTCCTTAGCTCAATTTTATTGACATTGGACCTAGGTATGAGATAGGTGAAGTGGTGGCTTGGTTTGGTCTTGAGATAGGTTATAGGCCTCAGGAAACCCTATTTTTAATGGGAAAGTGTCATAAAGATCTTAAGAAGCTTTTGGGAGAGTTGAATTAAATTTTTGAGGTGGTTTATGTTGAACCTGGATATTGTCCTAGTTTTTAATGGTAAAATTAGAGTTCCATGGTTGATATGGTAAGCTAAGGACAGAGGGAATTTATTGCTTAATTCATAAAGCTTGTTTTTGTAATAAAAGGCAGAGGATTTAGATGAAGAATGGGGGCACTCTTCTTGCTTGAAGCTCTAAGGTTTGCCATGATATTTCCATGGGGGGCATGGATATGGCCAAGGTTGGCCTGAGGAGAATCCTCTAACTCCTCAGAGGTGTTTGCAGAGATAAGGAGGGGGAGTTATGGTGGGAATTTCCTTTATTGGAAGTTTTTTCCAAGATGTCTACAATGGAGGATGAGTGCAAAATTCATGGTTTTGAAGGATTTGGGAAGAGTGAAGAAGTGGTGGTTTGTCTGACAGAGGTTTACCTTTACCTAATTTTGAAAATACTTGGGTTTCATTGACCGTTTTGCCAAGTATGGAAAGGGGTAGTTAGGTATGCCTCGTCCTCTTTTTTTTATTTTAATTTTTGGTTTTAAATTTATTTATTAATGTTTAGGCCATTCAATACCCTGGTGGGTTGATTAGGGTTATGGATGACATATGAATAATTGGGTCATGAGCTTAATTTAAATCTTTCATCCATGGGCCTAAGTTTTGAGCTTGGGCCATGGGTTAAAAGCTTATGTACTAACCCTAATTTAAAGCCCTATAGAACTTTTAAAACCCCCTTTAAATTAATAAATTAATTAATAAATAAAGAAAACTAAAGTTTACCATGCGATCATAAGGTTGGCCACAAAGTGGTAAGTAGACAAAATATAGCATTTTGATTATATGGTGGTTGGATTGATCATAGAGTCAATTGGAGAGTCATATGGTACAGGGTTGACCACGTTGACCAAAAGGTTGACTAGGATGGTCAAGTATGGTGGTTGGGTTGACCTTATGGTCAATGTGTGATTCATATCATCTAAGGTTGACCATATTGGCCAAGGGGTTGATCAAGATGGTCAGGTCAACCGTATGGTCATGTGTTGACTATATGGTGGTTAAATTAGGGTTATGTTTGATTTTATTGACCATGTTAAGGTCACATTCCATTTTAAATTCAAATGAACAAAATAGGGTTTTATGTTTGAGTTCCAGGGTCTAACAGGGTTAGGGGGACACTTGATGAGGTTAAGGATCAATTTGGGTGGACCCCCTTCCCAAAGTGAATTTGAAAGAAAATGTGATTCCTAAGGTTTTCAGACAAGTTTCTAGGGTCTCAGACTAATTCAGGGGACTTAGAACAAACAGACAACTACTTTGGATTTCAAGCTGATCTAAGTGATCTCGAGTTATGTCTTCCCCTGGCAGTCAATTTATGTTCCCATAAGGCAATTCTAGCTCCTCGTGGTCAATTTACTTCCTCACTTAGTTAAAACCCTTAACCCTCTCAATCAAAGAATTGGGAGTTTGAGCTTGTAATGGTGAGGTCCATTTTAAACCCTAATTTAGGATCATGTCTTCATGGGTCAAATGACACCTCACAAAAAGTGAGGTCAACAAAGCATCATTCTTGAGTGAGGATTTGTTTAGTCTTTGATGGATCATGGAAAGAATAATCAATGAGAGGGGGTGGCTGAAATTCTTTTATATGTTTAAGAGAGTTGTAGTTTATGTGATTAAAGATTCCTTGCTAATTCTAAGGAATTACAAAATCATAAGGTTTATGTTAGATGTTAATTGGATTTCCCTTGATATTAGCTCCACAAATAAAATTTATCATTAGAATGGCATAGAGAATGATGAGTATACCTTATACTATAATGGGCAACATGATTTTGATGAAATTTTTGAGACGTTTGACAAGCGTGATCAAAAGTATTTAATGAAAGAGGATTGATGATAGATTATTAAATTTTTTTGCTTGGATCTGACTATTAAAAAAAAGGCTTAATGTTATTTCACTTCCACAAAGTTGATGCTTGGTGAATATATCAGTGAGGTGAAAAACGATAGTTAACCTAAATTAATTTGAAATATATTTTCATAAATTTATTGAAAAATAAATAAAATTTTCTCTTTAATATGTTTAAGGGGACTAATACTATAGGATTAGGGAATCGCTCACTTATCTATCAATTATGTTTGAAGGGAAGAGCCTTAAGATACTCATTTAGGGAAGTGTACCATCCTAGTTCTTCTTTAACCAAACAATAAATCATGTCTTATGGCATTAGATCTTTTGAGGGATTGAGAGTTCGACCCAACTATGTATTACACTATCAACCATGATGAGATCACCAGAAACACTAATTAAGCAAGTTAAATATTTTAGAGAGCATTTTTAGGACTTTATAAAATAGCAAAGTATGAAGCATGGTGGCAATAAAAAATGTAATTAAAGTTTGATTATTACATTTTTTTAGTTGCTACAAAACTTTAATAACATGGCTAATTATTATTTAGCCATAGATCCCATTTTTAACAACTACTAATTAAAATATGGTTTAAATTAGGTAATTTTCTCTGTACTTCTGAATTTCCAACCTTGTTGTGCCATAAGTCAAGTAGAAGCAGTTGAGGAACAAGGTGAAAAAAGAGTAAGTAAAGAAAGAAGAAGAATGAGAGAGAAAAAATAAGTTAAGTATTTCACTTTTCAAGGGGCTTTGGAGTGTAGAGTGGAGTGAGAAAAAAAGATTGAAGGTAATTTTTTTTTATTAGAAGCTTATTTTTCTAATTTCTAGTTCTAAAGTCTTGTTGTGATATCACCACAATGCTTCTTAAGATAACATCACAACGCCATAGAAAAAATTATTGTTTTTTTATATTTTGTACTTTGTTTTCAGTAATCACATGTGCTTCCATTGCAACTTAAATTTTATTTGGTTTGAGTAAGTTCTTAAAATTAAAATGAAGTAAATGGAATTTTAGAATGTTAAAATAGGACTAGCACAAATATTATTAATTATTTAATAGTCTATTAAATTAATGATAAATGAAATTTTGTCGTTCATTTGTATATGAACTCCAAATTTCTAACGAATTATTATTTTTGAAAGAACATACATACATGTAGTTAATTAAATATGAATCTTGTTAGTTAATATATTATAATTTTTACATCATTTTTAGTTTATAATATATGTTAAGTATCTAATGAATAAAAGCATTAGAAAAAGAAATACGATAATATACTGCAGTTGAACTGAATATCTTAGGAGAAAGAAATAATTTGTAGGGAAAAGAACTCTTCTTGGCCAATAAAGTGTCATATTGTTCAATGAAGAAAAAATAAATAAAAAAAGAGATGTGACAGAGAAAAACTTGAGGCTTAGTATCACATAAAAAAAGTTGTACTTAGCATTCTCCTACAATATAATAATAAAAAAAAATTATCAAATCAAAATAATTATGTTATTTTAGAAGAGAATATTGTATTATGATTAAAATTAAATCACTAAACTTATAAAATAATTAGCTAAACATTATGAGAATCCATACTAGAACACTAATAAGCACTATAGAAGCTAAGTTCAAGGAAATATTAATTCAACTAAGACATTAAATTTATGCTTTTTATTTATTATTCATATTAAAGAAATTATTTTTTCAATACAATAATTCACCTAAAATAGTAGTTTTAATTTTACATTTTAATGATTTTGATATCAAATAAAGTCAATGATATATTTGAATTGCTTGTAATAACTTGTGTGGATTCACTATGCTAAGTGCATTAAATAATTAAAAATTCTAATGTGAATTTAAAAGGAAGTAATAAAATTTTTTGAGGAATTATCACTAAATGTTTTGTTCATTACATGAATTTCTCAATCTATGAGGTTGATATAAACTTCTACAATTATAAATTAAAAGATGAAAAATTTTCAAGAAGTCAAGGTAGCACTATGATTCTATTTAAAAAATTATATAGCCTAAAAAATAAGGAATGAGCCAAGGAATTGTTTAAGGAAAGTTGTAATACTTTGAGGGTAAAGACATTGCTTTGGAAAATGGAGAGCTAAGTGCCACAATGCTGACTATTGACATTATGATGTTTGAAGATTAAGGAAAAATGTGTTCAAGCTTGAAAACAAGGCAAATTGCGCTACATTAAGGGTATCTTAGAGATATAAGCAAGAAAATTCAGCATAAAAGTCTAAGAAATAAGCGCCTCAAGCCGTTAGCACCTTTGTGCCACAAACATTGAACTATGCCAAAATGCAATGTACACAGAGCCCATACACTGTAAATGAAACATTGCAACACGATGATGTGATATACTCCATTTTGAATAAGTGGTCAAGATGGTTGGGGAGGTATCAACGTAGTGTTGGGGAGTTATATAGGTGGGCTCATTTGTTGTCATTAAATAGAGTATGTAGGCAGTAGAGTGAGTTTTTTAGAGAGACTTGGTTATTGTGAGAGTGAGAGACGTGTGTTCTTGCATTTAAGAAACTTCAAGCAAGAGTAGAAGAGAGCTCAAGGAGGAGAAATCAAATAACATTTTGGTTATATCTCTTAACTTCATGTGTTTTATAAATTCTAAGTCAATGAATCCATATGTTTGTATTACTCTTTGTAAAATTATGAACTAATTTTATTTGAATTATCATGTCTACTATTTATATAAACAATAATGTTACTTATATGTAATATTAAGAAGTTTGATCAATTTACTTCAAATTTGTTTGAGTTTGCAGACTAAAGATATACTTAGTTAAAATTTATTATGATCTACAGATACTAACACATATAAAAAAATAATTAGAAGTAGCTTGATGGCTTATATATTTAAGAATTTGCAATTCAAAATGGGAAAAGTTTAATGCAATCAACTTACTAGTTAATATAGTCATATATTGAATTAGACATGCTGATCTTTATTTCTAGTTATCAAAAGTGATTAATAAAAAAAATATACTATTGATAGAAAATTGATAGATTTCATCTTTAAGTATTGTAAAAATTCAAAATAAACAAATAATGAATATATGATGCTCATTATCTTATTATCAAATCATGTTCAAATAATTTACTTGTAGATTGTTTCTTATATTCAAATCAACAAAATATAATGAATAAAAAGTTAAGGTGCAAAAATTAGTAGTTAAATTAATAATAACCTCTATTGTAATATTTATGAGGATGATACTTTGTGATCATAATTTATTTCTGCGGCATGTGCACATGCGTAAATTATTTTTGTTCATCAGTTATTGCCTTAGCAACTTTATCAAGGATTTACAATATCTTCCTTTTAAAAAAAAAATAAATGTGTTCTTCCCTATATGTTTGAAATTATAGTTTTTTGTACCAATTTATAATCTTGATGAATCAAAACCAAACAATTCGGACATCTTAATAAACGTGATCACATGAGGAGTTCAATGGTGAATGAATGGATTCATGTTCTTACGTAAAAGATAGCTATAAACATAAGACGCTATAACATATTATACAAAATAAATACTATAAGAAGTCTATAAATAACAAGAGGTTCTTCTATGGTTGTAATAAGGGTACATGAAATTCAGTAATTGGACATATAATTATTGGCCAAACCAAAAAGCATGAAGAATAAGAATCAAAACTAGCTAACAAAATGAGACTTAAAAAACTAAAGTAAATGTTAGAGTTTATTAAAATTAAAAAAAAAAACTTCATTTGTTGAAAAGCTCCAATTGCATTCAGTGGTTGAATGCGAGAGAAAACCAATCCATATTCGAAGGATTAAAGAGCTTAGTGGTATTCATAAATTCACTATTGACTGATGCACAATAAAAATAAATTGGATGGCATTACATGTCACACCATTCTTAGGTCCATATTAACTAAAATACAATGTTCAGGCAAAGTAAATGCAGTTTATCCATCCATAAATTGTAAAATCATTTCATGTTATATGGAGACATTCCAAACGGCGCTATCACCTTCTCCACAAGCGTTGTGGACATCTTTCAGCTTGTCCACAGACTTGCATATTCCACTGCAGGACCAATCAAATGATGCCACGCAAACATTTCCTGCCTGCATTTTCCATTCGCAGTCTGAAATGCAATGTATGCCAGTTATACAGAAATTGAAACTAAATGGTAGTTCCAAAAAATATATCAAAATACTGCAATGTACTTTTATGGATCATATTTATTGTAACAATCAAACAATGTAAAAAAGCCCATCAGAGCTGATTGAATGGGTGTCACGAACTCACATTGAGAATTATTTATATCTACAATAAAAATAAAAATAAAAATTATAGTCATTAATGGACATAAACGTATCGTTATTTTCTATTATTTTATCAATGGTCTTATTATTATTATTATTATTATTTTATTATTTTTATTATTATTATTATTACTATTATTATTATTATTAATTTATATCGGAAATTTGGCTATACGAAGCTCGAGGAAATCCAACGATCCACTCAAGGAGGGTACAAAAGGATTGCATTATCAGCCAAAATACCAAACCAACTAGTATCCCTTCTTTCGGTTGGTCGTTGAACAAAAGGAACTGAATCCGAACCGATAAACATTGTATGGCAGAACTAGAAATGACCATGTATTATCAGCTCCTCAACCAATTCTGGTCACTCACAGAGAAGGTCAATGGTCGCTCCAACCCTCGGTAGGGACCATTCCTTTGATGAAGGTTGCTTGTCATATTACGATGATATATCATCTACCTGACGGAATAAACGCTCCCAAAGGATAAGGTCTCTATACAGGGTTCCCCCAGAAAAGCCAATCAAATATACATCGACCGACCAAATGAACCTTAGCGAACCGAATGACGACCAGCTGACCAAGTGGAGCTGTTACAGATATAAAACAACACTAACGGTAGTTATCAATAGGAATAAGCACTAGCACTGGTTACCAGGGGCAAATAATCAAGAACACAGTTACAAATATGCAAAGATGTAACAACTTATAAAAGATTAATAACATTCTCATTTAATCAGGAACAAACTTGTAATTTACTAGACACCCTCTATGATCTATAAATAGGGGAGTCCTTTCAGGAAAGACTGTTAAATATATTGGAAAGGAATTAAGACTATTTGTTGCATAATCTCTTATTCTCTCAGTCCCCACTATATTTTCCCTCATTCCTCTCATCTGACCAACGTTGTATCCATTTGGTGTGACTCGAAGGACAATTTTAGATTTAACATCCTAAAAGGTGCAGAGATCACGGAGTTTGGTCTTCAACAAGAAGAGAAGAACATCATAGAGAATGAACATATCGAGTAGAAACTTCTAATTTAGATTTCACCAAAGAATTCATGCACAACGAATTCTGGAGCTTCAGAAATGGATGGCGGGTCAGATTGCAGAACTGACCTGCATGGTGTTTGAGGGGATAGCACACCCTCTCAAATAACCTAATCTTTCAACAACTGAGCCCCAAGCTATTTTGCTTTAATAATCTGTTAGAACACAGCTTTTTAGCCATATCAGAAGTTAATGTTCCATCTTTGGAGCCATACATGGGCTGGAGCGTTTCGGTCGATCATAATGCATCCCTTAAGTTGGTTATATGTCTTCTCAAAGTTTCAAACATAATAAAGTGTCAGCTATTCTACATCTCACTCAAGGATTCAACCCTCTGGTGGTTCAATGAACATCCTGTCAAAATTATTAATTGTTTTAGAGAGTTTAGGATGTTATTTACGCTGCATTTTGCTAGTGCTCAAAAGCCCCACAAGGATTCAAAATCCTTACGACATTTTAAACGGGGGTAAAATTAGAGCATACGGGCCTATGTTATATGATTTGGAAGGAGAATTTGAATGTATGGAATTTTGAGCTGGTGATTACTAAGGTAGCCCTAGCCCACGAGCTAATGAGCCTGCAGTTCAAGCAATTCCTAGGTTTATGAAAACCTAATAATTTGGCTGAACTCCTAGAGTTGACCAACAACCACATACTTGCCAAGGAGTATGTAAACTCTCTTGTTTCAAAAGGTGAGAAGCTCGAACATTGATGGAGAAGCAAAAGGCTTGTAGGAAGACGGGTGGAGGGGTAAAGACAACCCACTCCCTAAGCGTAAATAAGGCCAGTCATCCCACAGGGATATAGAGACCTACCAAAATTTTCAAAGGTGAAATCAGTTGAATGATCACTCAGCTGGCAACTGGGGAACGCGGAGACCCATTTAAGCGAAGGTTTCGATGATAGAACTAGTGGATTATATTCAGACAAGGAATACTTTTGGAAGGCTCCGCCAATGAATATCATAGCTTTTCTTCATAAATATCAATAGGTTTTGTAAGTACAATAAAGACCATGGTCATGATATAGAGGAATACAGGTTGCTTCATAGCATGGTTAAAGTGTTAATTCGGACTGGAAACCTCGAAGAACTCGTGGCCCTCAACGTACACACTCAGCAGCAAGAGAAATTGCCTATGGAAGATGACTCTGATGGTCCTTTTTGAGCCAATGCTATCCACATCGTAGGGATAATACTAACAATACAGAGAGAAAACTAGGTCAGAAGAGCCAACCGAAAGAGGTGTCGATCGGAATACTAGTGTGTTGTTTCTTCCATCTCAAAGACCCATCTGCCGATCATTTTTTTTATGCTCACTTACTATTTATAGGGAATCCTTAAAATGATGTCATCATCATTATAATGATGGCTAACAACTACCAGATAGGTATTTTTTAGGTTGATATAGGTAACTCGAGGAACATCTTGTTCAAAACGGCTTTCGACAAGTTGAACATCAATCAATCATTTGGTGGCATCGATTGTCCATCTATATGAGTATCCTAGTGAATGGAAAGAGGCACTGCTTTAATTGGGCCGTCAGTCCCCTGGGGAGAGGGTAACAACTAATTTGTCAAAATAGAAGACTAATTGAATGTGAATGGGAAACCGACTTGCATTCTTCTAACGCTTGCTCGACAGCTTTAGAGCCGTGTATTGAACATAACACATGGTGGTGAAACTTCCTTGCGACAAAGAAATCGTGAATGTTCCTAGAAACCTAGAGCAGCTCAGGACGTACTACCTCAGTGTAGTATGGAGCATGAATCAAAGAACGTTGTACATTCAGCACTAGTGAAAAGGCGGTCTCGAAACTGGTAAAACTACCATCAAGATCATCATTAACATAAATGAGCCCGGTAAAATTTTTCTAATTAGTGATACTTTGGATGTAAGGCATAAGGATTCACCGATCTAAACTCTCCAAGAGCATCGATGTCTTCGCCTGGTCAGCCGCTGAGATGCCAGACAACTCCATAGATGTGGATCATCATTAACTCACTTTAAGCCACTCGACCCGCGAAGCAAAAGATCTAGTCTTCATCCTTGATCTTGGCGGGTCTAATTTACGATGAGGTACAAAAGCTCAAGAAAGCGAGCTACTTCCAAGAGGATCAATGCCCCTCTGACATAGTCATGGTGCAGCATTCTAACGACAAGTATATGACATGCTTAGAATTCACAAATATGAACGTAGCTTGCCCAAGGATGGTGACCACCTTCTAAGGATTAACGCATATGTGCATTCTTCAATCAGACATTCAGTCATGTACTTTTTAGACACTTTCTTTGGCTACCACCAAATCAAGCTGCATCCCCCCAATGCTAAGAAGGCCACTTTTATTCAAGTAAAAGACTGTATTGTTACACTGTAATGCCCTTTAAGCTCAGCGACTTATGAATGTAATATTATTTAGGAAAAATTGAAAAAAAATTAAAGTTTATGTTGATGATGTTCAATTTAATTGTAGACCTGCTGAACGACAAAATAATGACTTAAAATAAATCTTTTTACACTTAGAAAATAAAATATGAAATTAAACTCATTAAAATGCATGTTTGGATCAACAACCAAAAAGTTCTTAGGACACCTTCTAATGCCTAAGGAATAAAAACCAATCCAGTGAAAGTAAAGGCACTCATGTATAAGTCATCTCCTCGAAATACCAAGGAGGTACATAAAATGATTAAATAAATAGAAACTCATAGCAGGTTCATCTCCAAATATGGAGAAAAATAAGTCACCCTTTTCAAAGTATTGATAAATTTGAGAAATTTGAATGTTTGATTGCATATGAACAAGCTTGGGAAACACTGAATAAATACCTAGTCTTGCCTCCATTTCTATCCTTAGTAACGATGCCCCAGTCATCGCTGGATCTCGTCAAGAATCGAAACTTCCAATCTCATATCATGATCTCCAAATCAATCTGGTAAATGTTTCAAGTCGATTAAAAAACCACATACCCATATATCTCTACTATGGAAGAGAATATGTGTGAGAATTGCTCCCACTACCAAGGAATCTTCATTTGATGTAAGTAAAGTTGTTACAATAGTAATCATGTTTTGTTTAGTTTGAGCTAGAACAAACTTTGTAGGGTTCAAAATCAATTGAAGCTATGTGAAAAGGGGTTACTAAAGTCCCCACTAGAACTGATTCTAATAAAAGATGAAGTTATCCCTCAGAAAGTTGGTAGCACGAGCCTTTGCATATTCCCGTCCGAGAACACACCTATGTCGTACACACTAGTTTGTCTAGAAGCTTAATGTCAAAATGTAGTAAGATAGATCTTTCATTCACCGTCACCAAATCAAACATCTAAGGAGAATACTTGGAAGCCATAGGACTCTAAGAGAAATTGGCCAAGTAAGAAATTAAAATACTCACCATGTTTCCACTTAACTCTACAAATATGGTAGATGAGGATATTGAATTATCTCACATTTATACATCGATCTTTGAAATTTACATCAAATCGAAATGAAAGTCAAGAAAATGTAATGGTTAAAATTTCTAAATCTTATGAAAATTGAAGTCTTATTTATGATAAAAAGTAATTTATAGCTGGTTTGCAAGCTACTCAGGCATCACCGAACCCCGACTCACTAAAATTCAGTGCAACCCACACCCTCCAAATTTATAATTCTTTATCCTCTCTTACTCAGCTTGGACGTGAGTGATCAAGTTGGCTAACAAAACTTTTTCAGTTTGCTTTGAAGAGTCACAAATTTGGTTTGAAGGTTCGCCATTTTTTGTGTAAAGGACTATCAATTATTCTTTTATATCTAATATGGTGGCGCATGGCTTAGGTGCGGACTCCGGAAATTGTTTGCTTATGGAGTCCAGTGGCAGGGTGTCACATGGCAAGTGAGCCCCGCCACCATACACTGGCATTGGCCAGTGTTAATGGTGGTGGGGCTCACTTACCACGTGGTGCCCCGCCACTGGACTCCAGATGCATCCGGAGTCCGCACCTAATATTTTACTAATATAGTGGCCAGTCTTTAAAGTCTTGCTGTTGGGTGAAGGAGTCCATTGATTTGTCCATACGACGGGCTAGCAACATGTGAAAGCCTCACTGACTGTATGTCCTCCTCTCAATGTCAGTAGAGGGTGGTGGATTCTCATATACCACTTCCACATGGGAGGGAACAGAAGGTCCAACGGGGGACTCTAGTGTAGGAAGTTGTCCCGCCGTTGCATGAAGGAATCAATGATTTTCATGGTCTCATCTGAAACATAAAAAAAGCATCATTAGAATAAATGAATTAAATAAATGAATAAATCAAACAAAGAAGAATATTTAATTTAGAGATTAGTCTATCCAACTTCATTGTATGAAGACTCTCCCCAGCAAGAGGTGGAACATCACTCCGGATAGCATTGCCAGCCAATGTCTGGTGTAGAGATCCTTCTGACAGCAGAATTTGTGCGACCACCTCGATCTGCTACTATTGATGGGGTGATAATTGATCTTGTCACTAGCTGAATGGATAAGGAGCCAATAGAGGATCATTAGTGATATGTACTACCTTCCTACCTTTAGGAGCGGTAGTGAGTCAGAAGCTTCTGCAACCTCCTCTGCCCTCTACTTCATTGTTACTTCATGTTTCACCATTTTGGTGACCCCTGGACTAGCCTCATTGGTCCACCATTTAGAACCAACCTATCGACCACCATCCTCCGACTTCTTCCCTGTCGACCTACTCTCTGCAGTTTTTTGTTTATTTTTTCTTTTTTGCTGTAAGGAGCTCCCTGTTTTCTTCTTCTCACTCTTAAGGACTGTTCCTAGCAGTTGGAATCATGAAGGCCCTCATCAGTGCTTTTTTGCTAATAGATTTTTACCACCATTCATCCTTGTCTTCTACTGATGAAAATGCAATGATTCATAAATGATTAATAACACCTTTGTTTAATCTTGGATAACAACACCTCTTATAATCTATAAAGAGGGGGGTTATTCGTTCAGAAAATAATTAGTACTATTTGTTGCTTATGCTCTTATTCTCTCACATTTCTCCTCTTTATTCTCCCTCATTCCTCTTGTCGGACCAACTCTGTTTCTCTTCGGAGTGACCTGAAGGACTTCTTTGAATTCAATAGTATTATTATTTGTACTGGACCAAATGACGTATCCCACCTTGATGCGTTTGACTTTTTTTTTTAATAATATCGTCCTCAAATATTTTCTTTAGATGTTTAGTATTTTTCCAATTCTCGAAGGACTCGCACTAATGCTAAAAGGGTTAATGTATTGCACTGCTGATTCTGTTAGATGGTATTTTAATCCGTTTTACCCGGATTAATTAAAACTTTCGCAGAGATTTTTTTCGTTTTAGAACATTTATTCAAATAAAGAAATTGATTTTATAAATAAAAATAATTTATCACAGTAAACCTGGTGGTGTTCCACAGCACATAGTTCGATCATCTATGTGTTGCACATCTAACCCAAGTAGCCACGAACCCAAAGAAACGTCCTCATTTGCATACCTATGCAATATTGGCCTGCAAAAAAAAAATATTGCGTTCCAGTAAAATAAACTTTTTGTGGCTCTCCATATGGTGGTTTTTGAAATAATAAATACAATTAATTAGTGAAATTAATATCACTATCAGTAGCCTTTACTTATGTTTAAAATTATCAGCATCAATAACATTTAATTTCACTGCTAAAGAGAAAAGATCAAGAGCTTCTGTGCTCTCATTTTCATTGGTTTTTTTTTTTTTTTGAACCTCAAACCGTTTTTGTATCTTATTTACTTCATTCATACACTAAAATCCAAAAAAAAAATTTTGGCCAGAATTTTGTTTCCCTTTAGGCAAATCCGTTTTTGGTGAAATCCAGAAATAAAGTCTTCACTTATTTCAAATATCACAAATTTGCATTTCTACCCACGAGATAGTTATTGAGAGTGTAGCTTTTTACCGTGAGGCTGTGTTCTATTAGTGTAATATTGTCATTTAAACTCAACCAAAGTGCGTCATCTTTCCCAAAAAAATAATAATAATAATAGAAAATAATTTAAAATATCTCTCTCTCTCTCACACACACACACATACACACACACACACACACACACATATATATATATATATATATATATATATATATATATATATATATATATATATGTGTGTGTGTGTGTGTGTGTGTGTGTAAAGATTGATCCACAGTCGGAGATTGCCGATCATCACTTATCGATTGAAATGACCGAGGAGCGGACACCGCTTCCAGGTTTGTGTGTTATTCAAATCCTTCCGTAATGGGTGGGATTCGAATCTCCGACTCAGAGGACTTATGCCAAAGTGCCGCAATCAATGAGCCAAGGCTCGCGCGCGCGCACACACACACACATACACATATAACGCGCGCGTATATATATATATATATATATATATATATATATATATATATATATATATATATATATATATATATATATATATATATTAAAGAAAATCAGTATTTTAGGATTGGACTAACTTGTCCCCTTAATATATTGGTTTCCTCATATGTGCTAATTCGATCACGGGAGGATTCGAACCCGTGACAGAGGAGACTTACGCCTAGGCCGCCTTCCAACAGGCCACGGTTGCGCGCGCGCGCGCGCACACGATATATATATATATATATATATATATATATATATATATATATATATATATATATATATATATATATATACATTCATGAGAGCTATGGCAGCTAGGGCACCTTTGCTCTGGCATCCATGGCGATTCTGAGGAGATTCCTGGCTCTTCTTCTTTGCGCTGGTGAGAGCTTTCCACTTTTTCCCCTTTTCTTCTTCCCCTTCTCTACTCCCTTATGTCTGTCTCTATGTCTCGAAACTATGCAGAGGCAGTTACGGGTGGCTCTGCTCCTAGCAATATCTGTTCCTGCTTTTTTCCGCAAGCTTTCCAAGATGCTTTGGATCTCGGTGGGGATTATAATTTCATCAAGAAGCTAGGTCAGTAAAATGGCAATCTGGCTTTGTTTCTCTCTGATGAGGAGACAAACATTCTGGCTTCTTTCTGCCATTTCTATCTGGTTGGTAAATTTCTATATGGTCACCCGAAGCTAGACATTAATCGAAAGGAGTCTGATTCGTTGAAGCTTTCTGGTAATTGGAAAATTGGCTTATTAGATGGGAGGTATATTTTATACAATTAACTAATGATATGGACTACACCAGTTTCTTTGCTTGAAAGGTCATTACAATCGATAATCATTTCATGAAGATCCTTAAATGGACCGTAGACTTTGATCCAAAATCAGAGTCCTCGATAATACTTGTTTGGATTAATTTCCTGGGATAAAAACTCACTTGTTCAATTATGAAATTTTGTTCTCTCTTGCTAAAGGCTTTGGTAAACCCCATCGGGTAGACAATCATACTTTTGAGCTTACCCGGCCTTCCGATGCTTGTGTTCTTGTGGAGAGGGATGTTACCCAACCATTCATGGATGCGGTTTGGATTGGTTCTACTCATAAAGATTATTGGCAGCAGGTTGTCATGGGTTCTCATCCTCCTTACTGTTCTCATTGCTCTATATTTGGTCACAATTCCACTTTATGCTACCGCTTACATCCTAATTTCCAGCCTGCTGTTGTTCAGCGGCCACAAAGAGCTGTTACTTAGGATGCACACCATTTCTTCCTAGTAATCCTTCAATTACTGGTCCCAATGAGTGTGTTGTGCCCCTATATGTTAATGATGTAGCTGATCCTAATATCTCAGACAAGGTTTTTCTACTGATCATGCCCCTACTCAAACTTTACTTATCATCCCTCCTTCTATTTCGAAAAAAATCCTTGGAGAACTTCTATCTTCAGCAACACCTTCAAAACTTTATTCACTAGCTCCTCAATCCAGTACACTTCCTAATGTAGAAAATTCGCAAGCCACGAAAACCCCATTCAATGTTACTTCTGAAATATTAGATGAATTACCCACTTCTATTATACTTCCTGATTCTGCTCCACCTAGGTCTACTGTCTTGTTCTGATGTTGAATTGTCAAGAACGTAATTGCCACTGATTTACGATGCCATTGACAATGCTACTGTGCCAAATGCTCAAGAAGCTCTACATTCTCCTCCCTCCTTCACCCTCGTATCACAACATCATCTCCTCTTCTACATATGGGAAAACTATTGAAATGGTCTTTCCACCTGCTACTTCTTTTTCTACTTCTCCTGCTTTATTGCAGGTGTCTCTTCAAGATGCTACTAATACTCTGGAGAATGAATGTCAAGTCCAGCAGCACTCTAGAAGGAAAACTAAAAGAGAACTTGCTCAGCTTAATGTCAGTAACATTATTCAAGAAGGTATTTATCAATCTGATGGTGAACAGTAGTCAATCCTACTAGGTCTTCTAGGAGGGTTGCCTCTAGACGTCATGTTTAAAATCATAATTTGGAACAGTAGTGGAGTAAACTGAAGCACCTTTTGTAGGGTCAATAACTATCTATTTTTTCCATTCTGGAGCCTATGGTGACTATCAATAAAAATAGAATTCTCAGTCACGTAAAACGATTTCGTTTCTTTGGTAACAAAAATTACAAAATTTGATTTTGGAGAAGGAATGTTACTTTATCTATTGTGGAAGATGAAGAACAATTTCTTTTAACACATTTCAAGATAGATGATTTCTTTGGCTGGGCCACTTTTATTTACTCTAGCTCCTTATTGCAGGATAAATATCTATTGTGGCACAAATTAAAGATCATGGAAACTAATATTACCGATAATTGGTTTGTTGGAGGTGATTTCAACATGGTTTAAACCTGTTGAGAAGAAGCGAGGTTGTAGATGTGACGTTGCTCTTTTTAACCGTTTTTGCTACTCTATCTCTAATGCAGAACTTTTTGACCTTGGTTATGTTGGTGCACCTTTCACATAGAGGAGGGGTTTGCTTTTTCAAAGGCTAGATTGATTTTCGGCAAATGTTTTCTTCTTAAATAACTTCCTAATTGTGCATGTCCAACATTTAAATTCTGCTTCCTCTGATTACAATCCTATTTGTTAACTTTGGCTTTTAATGACAAACCTACTATTTCTAGATTTAAATTTCTCAACATTTGGACTACTCATGAGTCTTTTTTGAGCTTGGTACAACAGGATTGGAAGATGAAGTTGGTGGGTTCCCCATGGTATATTTAATGGTAATTACATAAAAAAGTAGTGGCTCATTGGAGGAAGTAGAACCTACAAATTTTTTAAAATGTTCACTCCAAAGTGTTAGAAGCTCAAAATGTTGTTGAACATCTAGAAACTTAAGATGTTAGCACTTCTGATTTGGTTTATTATATGGAGAAAACACACTTATCTCTGCTTGAGGCTATTAACTTGGAGGAAGTACTCCTTCAACAAAAAGCTAATGATATATCCTTTATTGCTAGCGATCATAACACTAAATATTTTCATGCTACATTGAAGCACAGAAGAAACATAAATAACATTTTGAAAATTAAAAATGCTAATGGAGACAAATTAAATAATATGGATGACATTGGGGAAAGTGATGTTCATCTTACTAATCTTTGTCAATCTATTGTGCAGATAACTCCTCTTGATTCAACTCTCTTTTTGGAAGAAAGAGATTATATCAATTCTCTATCCTTATAACAATTTCTTGATGAGAAAGAACTTTACTCTGCCTTTCAATCTATTAATCCTAATAAGGCCCCTGGCCTTGATGGTTTTTCCTTCACCTTTGTTGTGCAGTGTTGGTACATTATTAAGGAAGAGGTAATATTAGCTATTCAAAATTTTTTCCTTGGAGAGAATCCAGGAAATTATTTTAGCTCTGCAACCATTGTGCTCATTCCTAAGACTAGTGACAAGCTTACTTGGGATAACTTTTGACCTATATCACTCATCTCTATCATTTCTAAAGTTCTAAGTAAAGTAATTGTCATTAGATTACAATCACATCTCCCAAATCTTATACCTCCACAACAACTAGCTTTTATTAAGGGTAGGGAGATCACTGATAATATCTTGCTTGCTCAGGAATTAGTTGAAGATTTGGATAAAAATAGTAGAGGAGGGAATATGGTTATCGAACTTTAGATCAAAAAGGCTTTTGATACAATTAGCTGGGATTTCATTCTAAATTTTTTGAAGGCTAAGGGTTTAAAAAATGATTTTTGCTAACTTATCAAAAGGTGGTTGGAAACCAACCATTATAGTGTATTTGTTAATGGCAAGACTTATGGTTTCTTTCCTGTATACAAGGGAATTAAATAGGGAGATCCTCTTCCCCAACTATGTTTATAATTGCTTTTGATTACTTTTCTCTGCTTATTAATCATTTCAAACTCAGCATCCACACATAATATACTCATAAATAAAAGATTTTGGCCAGTCATCTTGCTTATGCAGATGATGCTATTATTTTCTCTAATGCTAGTAAGGCTGCCATTAAAATCATTATGAAAGTGTTAGAGGAATTTCACAACTCCTCTGGTTTGCAGCTTAATAGAGCAAACTGTTCTTTTTACTTTGGTAAACTGTTCACACTCATATTGAGAACTGGACAACACTTTTCACTAGTTATAAAATTTCTAAACTTTTTCTTAAGTATCTGGGAGTGAATATTCTTTGGGGCAGGAGAAAGCAAACTCAATTGGATGATGTGGTAGATAAAATCAAATCCAGGATTAATGACTGGAGAAACATATTTTTATCTAATGGTGGCAGGCTATCTTGCTTAAGAGTGTACATTATAGTCTACCACTTTATGCCATACAAGTTATCAAGGAAAAAAAAAGGTACACAGAGAACCCTTGAACTACTTTTTAATAAATTTCTTTGGCTTGGGTGAGGTTCTGGGAAAATCTGGACCAATTGGGCTAGTCTTTGTATGCATCGGTCCTCTAGAGGGCTCGACTTTAAAACTTTGCAACAGATAGTGGACATTAACATGTATTAAATTTGGTTTAAATTTAGAGCTGGGGAGTCTCTTTGGGCCTAGTTTCTTTATCATAAATACTGTCTCACTGCATATCCCTCCATCGTAGCTTGGAAAACTGGAGACTCTAAAGTTTGGATGGCTATACGTCAGGCTAGAACTATTGCAATTAAGTTTATTTTTTGGGTTATTGGTGAAGGTAAAATCTCCTTTTGGCATGATCATTGGGGCACATCAAATCTTACTACTTTCCCTCATTCTGCAATGGATACTAACTTGTTGGTTTCTGATTTCTAGGATGGTGGAAACTGGAACATCACTAAGCTGAGGTCTTTGGTGGGAGAAACAACTCCTTTAGTATCTAAAACTCCTATACATGCTGGAAGGAAGGACATCTCTTTATGGAAATTTCAGTCCACAGCTTCCATAACCAAAATTTTATATATACATACACATACTTTTCAAAATTGGAAGTGGAGTTCCTTTATATGGAATCATTTTATCTGTCCTTCTACCTCTTCATTTCATTGGAGATTTTTTCACTCACTGTTGCCTTTAGATGATATAATTAAATTGAAAGTTTTGAGGCTAGCATCCTTTTGCTACATTTGTAAGGAAGAGGCTGAATCTTTCCCTCGTCTGTTCTATGAATGCTGCTTTGCTAGATAGGTTTGGGACACTCTGGGTAGACTTCGTGGTGTCCATTGGCCTCATCCCTTTAGCTTGATTAAGTTTATTAGGGCTGGAAAGATGTTGCTCCTTTTCATCCTAGGATGAAGTATTTTTCATTAATGGTTTTATGGTTTATTTGGCTTGCACGAAATGCTTATAAATATAAATCTCCCCCCTCTTCTACTACTAATGTTTCATTTATTATTGTTAACTATCATAAAACTAAAAGAACTTTGAATTTTGGAGCCGCCACTTCTATCCTTCATGGAAGTAGAAGACCAACCTTGGTCAGATGGATACCCCCTAACTATGGATGGCTTAAATCCAATATTGATGCTACTTGGTCTAATACTGCTGCTAATGCTAGAGAGTTGTTTAGAGATTTTCATGGGAAGTGCTTGGCTTTTTTTGCTTCACCTATTATATCATGTTCTTCTCTTGAGGATGAAGGCAATGTTATTTTGTTGGCTTTAATGGTTTCTGTGTCCTTCCATTTTAGATAAATTATCAAAGAAACTGATTCACAAAGTCTCTATAATAACCTTATCAAGAGAACTAAGGTTGTCTGGTATTTAACTAGCTTATTATACCGTATCTAATATGTAACATACATTAATCAGATTCATATTCAGTTTAATTTTAAATTAAGAGAGGGAAACACACATGTTGATTGGCTTTCTAAGCTGAATACTACTGTTGTCTTAGTTGGTACTACCCCCATACTTCTTTAAAGCTTACTTGCTTGGTGATATGTTGGATAATCCTTACTTAAGAAGTTGAGAGGATGGCTATTTATTGTTTCTGTGCACTATCCGGACCATTCTCTTCTTTCTTCCTGGATCATCTTGTACAAAGGCCGATTGATTTTTTCGCAGTCATTTATTATAATTTTACTTACTGGTTGCTGAGAGGATCTCTTTTATGTTTCTCTCTAATTTGGACCTCATATGTACTGTTTGCATTTTCTTGGAGTGCTAACTTAGAGGGATTCTCTTTTCTGGCTTGGTTTAATTTTTTCACTGCTACAGATAGTCTGCTCTGCTCCTCTATCTGGTTCTTCTTACTTCTTCTTCTGCAGTTTCCTCTTCAACTGATAGTTGGACAACCTGGTAATCTGTTTATTGGAGTTGTTTCTTCTGTTCTTTTAATGAACCATTCCTGTATCCTTTCTGCCTTACTACACCATCCACTTTTGATGAGCCTTCCTGCTAGATTTACTACTGGGCTCAACATCAGTTTTTTGTTATCTTTTTTGTTGCTTCCTTAATGATTTTTTTTATGGCATTTAAAATTTTCGGGTATACATTTCTATCTTTATACATGTATTTTTTGGTTGGAACTTTTTTGTGTGTGTTGTAATGTGGGAGGTGGAACCCCTAAAAGTGAGTTTAAATGCAATTTTGTCTTTTAGATTAGGGATCAACCTCCCCTCCATTATTTTGTCCTTATCCTTTTATATTAACATGTAGGGAGCCACAAGTGCTCTTTTCCATATATATATATATATATATATATATATATATATATATATATATATATATATATATATATATATATATATATATATATATATACACACACATATATCTACATATATATGTGTCGCATTCCCCGACTTGTTGGTTGGTATCTGCAAGTCGGTTGTAAGTTCCCTCGAACGGGGTTTGATTCCCCCTCGGTCACGGTTGTTGTATGGAGGGTGTCACTCGAGTGGTTAGGCACACTTAGGGGTGGTTGGGTGTTCGTCTAATAAGCTTATATATATATATATATATATATATATATATATATATATATATATATATATATATATATTAAAAAAAAAGAAAGAGCTAGACTAGCTCCCTACATGTTAATGATGAAAGAACAATTACATAACCTAATGAAGTAACCAAAAATACTATGGTGGTATAAGATGCTGCACACCACACCCTATACAAACACCAGTATACTTCCAAAAGAAAGAGAAAAACAAAACCAAAATACATATCATCCACTAAAAGCCACCAATCTAAAGTGTGGAGCCTGCACAAGGTCTGCATCCAAAAGGTAGGACGAGGGTAGGAGGAGGGGCGAGTGACACAAGGACTCGTTGAGAGTGGAGGGCTTTCCTAGCAAGCCAATTTGCGGGCCTATTACCTTCTCTCGTAAATGAAAGAGAAGCTGGATATTACTTTGTTGGGAGAGACTTCGATCTTATGTATCCAATTTGAATGATGCCAAGGAGGATGGAGAGTGTTATGTAAGTATTGCGGAATAGTGGCGAGTCACATTCCACAAGGATATTGTGCCAATGACAGGAAATGGCCAAATGTATAGCCCAAAAGCTGCCGTTAACTCGGCTTCTAAAGCATCGGCCGCCACGGTAGGAGTATGGAAGAGACAGATACACTTGCCACTTGGATCCCTGAACACACCACCACACCCAGCACCAGCTGCTGAAAATGCCCCATCAGTGTTAACTTTAATGAAAGGGGAGAGAGGAGCTTTCCAATTAACTAAAATAATCTTAAACTGCTTGGGGTGAACAAGGGTAGGATAGTGAAGAATATTGGGGAACTGCTTCCAAAGAATGATTTTGGTCAAGAAGGCCTGACAGTTTGTTACCACAGTTAATACTTTGCTACACTCCTCCTCATTTTTTACTTTGTTCCTGTGCATCCAGATGAACCATGCAATCGAAATGGGACGGCAACTAAATTAGCTTTATTCCATTGCCGCGGCAGTGGATATGTCCTTCCAATCAAGTAGAAGAGTATTTATGTTTAATAAATTGATCACTCCCCTCCGGACTTCTGTGAAAAGTAACGAGTTGAAGAATAGATGTTGCGAGAGATTCGGCGAGCGGTCCACAGAGGTAGCACTTGGAAGGTCCTCTGATTCCCTTGAGTTTGAGAATGTCATCAGTAGGAAGTAGATGGTGAAAGAGCCTCCAGATGAAGAATGACATGGATGGAGTTAGATAATTGTTCCAGATATGTTTGCCCCAAGTAATGTCAGGCCAATTGTAGATGGTCTGGTAGATATGCTTAGTAAGGCTGTGGGGCTTACCATTCTGCCAGATAATTTTGTCAGGTTGGGAAGTATCAAAGTGAATAGCAGAAACCTGTTGAGCGAATAATCGATCGGCAATTCACGAAGCTTAGTGAGGGACCAATGGTTATTGTCCCGACGAGTAGCCACGGGGAAAATCGTTGGTTTGTGTGGGGGATAACAATCTTCATTTCGAAGTGGGCACCAAGTATCCTCGCCGAACATAATCTTCCCTTGACCAAGCTCCCATGTGAAAAGTGATTCGACGGATCTCTATTGATAAGCATTTGTTTCAGATTCTAGAGCAACTTGGTTTAATTTGGGCCAAACCAGGGTAGGCTATCTTTACGGTATTTTCCTCGTCAAATAAAGTGCCCATAAAGACTTATATATATATATATATATATATATATATATATATATATATATATATATATATATATATATATATTAAAACAAAAGATCTTATATTGATTTAATTTAAGTTACATGTCTAAAATGAGGGGCATTGAGCATATCCCCATAAATCAAAAACATAAGAGGAGGGGGAGGAGTTGAGGAAACAGTTACAACATTTAGAGAAAGACCAGCTCTTGCAAGCCAATGGGCTGGTCTATTCCCTTCCCTATACATAGAAGAAAAATTCATTGAACTTTGGGATCTGAAGGAATTGATCTTGTGGACCCACTGTAAATGATTCCAAGGTGGGTAAACCTCGCCATGTAAAAGTTGCAGCAAAACTGAAGAATCCCCTTCAACAATCAGCTGTGTCCAGTGGTTTAAAGAGGCTAGATTCAAGGCCTAGTAGATAGCCAAAAGTTCAGCTTCCAGAGCATCCAAAGCAATGGAAGGGGCTCAGAAAAAAGAGCACACACTGACCAGCTGAGTTTCTAAACCCCCCACCCCAGCACCCAAGTCAGTGAAGCTACCATCAATATTCACCTTGATGCAGGAGGTGGCAGGGGGGATCCAATAAACAATGATGATAGATGGGAGGGGACCTTATCTGGAAAAGGAGAGGAGCACAGTTTGGGGAACTTCTTATATTGGATTAACTTGTATAGGTAAGCTAGGCACTGCCTCACCAATTGTGTTGTAGAAATGGGTTTACCTTCAAATTTAAGATGGTTTCTAACCATCCATAAAAACCAAGCCACTAAAAAGGGGATGAATCAGCCTTAATTTTCTTCCAATCAGTCCAACAGGTATGGAGGTGCAGCCATTGCAAATGAAAAGAATCTACAAGGAGATAATGAATGATCTCTATCCATACCTTCTGAGCAAAATTACATTCAAAGAAAAGATGAGGAATGGATTCCTCCTCCACCAAACAGAGATGGCATCTAGAGGGGCCCCTTAGTCTTTTTAATTTAAGAATGTCATCAGTGGGTAGAAGGTTGTGCAATGATCTCTAGCTGAAGAATGACATAGAGGGGGAGAGACCCCTCCTCCAGATGGATTCCCCCCATGGAACTTGGTCCCAGGTGAATAATTTAGAATAAATGGGCTTGGTAAGGCTCTGGTATTTATTGGTCTGCCATACATTTCTATCAGGTCTCAGCCTATCAAAATTTAGCATGGCCACTTGTTTGGCTGAGGAAATGCAGGATCTCTTGGAGTTTTGAGAGCGGCCAACCATCCTCATTCCAACAATCAGAGACTTTGATGTGGGGAGAGGGGTCAAGACAAATAGGTATCAACATTTCCCTTGGATACCACTGGTATAACAAAAAATTGACATCTCCCTTGCCTAGATCCCAAATAAAAAGATCTTCTGCCAGCTGTCTATGTCTTAACATGTTGACCCAAAGCTTGGAATCACCAGTTTTCTTAACAATAAGGTTAGGATGGATATCCTTACAATATTTAATTTTTATGTATTTGGCCCAAAGAGAGGATTTTTCTCTAATCTGATCCACATCTTACAAGAGTTAACTTGTATTAACTGTTGGAGGCCCTTGAAACCTAGACGACCAGCTATAGTTGGTTTAGCTACATTTGTCCATGAAGCCCAATGAAGTTGCTGGTGCTATCCAGACCAAAGAAATATGTTAAAGGTCCTTTCAAGTTGAATTTGGGTACTATTTTTCATACTAGTTATCTGAAGCATATAGGATGGAAAAGTTGTTGAAATTCTCTTCAATAATGTAATCCTGCCACCGTTGGATAAGAAGGTGTGGGTCCAGCAGGTTAGCTGACGAGTAATCTTACCCAAAATTTTCTCAAATTGAGTTTGCTTAGCTCTTCCCTTGTTAAGAGGGACACCAAGGTATTTAAAGGGAAACTGAGTCTCTGTAAAGCCAGTGTAGTTTAGGATCTAATGCTTGTTTCTAGTAGAGATTCTCCTGTTAAAAAGGATGACACACTTATTAGCAGTGAAATGCATGCTTGAATGTAGTTGAAAAAGATGGAGGCATTTATTGACTTTTCTAGCTGCATTCTTATTTGCACTTGAAAAAACCATAATTTCATCAGCATAGGCCAAGTGTGAAATAGCTTGTTTGGAATTGTGATGATATTTGTAACCCTGCTGCATCAGAAGATTTTTGTCCGACAGTCTAGAGAGGTAGCCAATGCAAGGATAAAGATAGTGAGAGACAAAGGGTCCCCTTGTTTCAGACCTCTGGTAGCAGTGAATGATCCCCAAGCCTGCCCATTCAGAAGGATGGAGTGAGAGTTATTACTCAACCATCTGTAAATAAGATTACAGAAATCCAGAGAGAAACCTCTTGCAATCAGAATCTCTTTAATGAAGTCCCAAGATATAGTTTCCTATGCTTTCTTGATATCTAACTTATAGATGAGGTTGCCACCCCTACAAGGTCTATCCAGATCAAGAAGGATTTCTTAGGCTAACTGCACATTATCAATGATTGATCTGCCTTTAACAAATGCAGTCTAATTGGGACTTATAATCTAAGCAAGATGAGGTTGCAGTCTCTCAACTAAGATTTTACCAATTAGTTTGTTGATAACTGATGTAAGGCTGATAGTTCTATAGTGGTTCCAATCCCTGGAGTCAGTTGATTTTGGTACCGGGGCAATATTAGAGGCACAGAAGTAGGTAGGAAGATTGTAACCCTGAAAGAAACTTAGGATTGCAGCAATGACTTCTCCTTTAATAACCTCCTAAGATTTCTTATAGAAATCAGCTGTGAAGCCATCATGCCCAACAGTTTTGGAGCTGTCAATTGACTTCAATGCATTCCAAATATCTCCCTCAGTGGGGTGTTAATTAGCTTAGATCATTTGTATAGGAGTGGTCTTTAATGGAAGTATCAATAGGTAATCTGGTAGTTTGAGGCTGTGTCAGCAGATGTTGAGAATGATTCACAACATCCTGAGCAATAGCTTGATTCTCATAGAGCTATACCCCCTCAGAATTTTTGATAGAATGAATGGCATTACATTTCCTTCTATATTTGATATAAGAGTGGTAAAATTTACTATAAAAACCAAAGTCTATCAAAAGCTATCTACTCCAAACTGTTAAATTGGTAGGCTTCCTCATGGGGTACATCAATCTAGAACAAGCACCTCTCTCCATCTATGTCATTCTTTTGCTGGAAGCTGCTCCACAAAGTTCTCCCTACTAATGACCTGCTCAAGCTAAAGGGCTTGAGGGGACCTTCTTGCTGCAGATTCTGTGGGAACAGTGAGGAGTCCTCCAAGCACCTTTTCTTTGAATGCCCTTTCTCCCAACAGGTGTGGTCTAACTGTGTTAGGGTCTTCAATCTTAATCTTAATTGCGTCTCCTGGAATTTTTTATGGGATTGCTGGGTGGATTGGCAGAAGGCTAAGGTGGGGGAAATTCCACTGGTTATTGCCTGGTTTCTCTGGAAGAGTAGAAATCTTTCAGCGTTTAAAGATATAACCTCTTGTGCAACTAAAGTGGCTAGAAATTTCCTATCATATATCTTGAAATTGATTAAGTGGAAAGGTTTTCCAAACATCTGCTCCCTCCCTTCTGCTGAGAAGAGGTTTCCTAATGCCATCACTTTAGTTAATTGGAAATTCCCAGTCTATCCATTCATCAAAGAAAATACTGATGGAAGCTTCTCACCTCATGGTGCTGGTGTGGGAGGTGTTTTCAGGAACCATAAGGGTAAGTGTTTACTCTTCTTCTAGCTCCCTATAATTGCTGAGGATGCATTAGAGGCCGAATTTATTGTTGTGTATTGGGCTTTCAAAATTGCAGCCTTTTATCAGTGGTCTTCTCTTATTGTTGAAGTAGACTCTTCTACTGTTATTAACTCCATTGACTCAGATGGTACCCTTCCTTGGCACCTCCAGCAGTGGTTGGATAAAATTATCCTACTCCAAGGCAGATGTACTCACTATTTCCAGTTCATTTTTAGAGAAGGAAACCAACCAGCAAATTGGCTTGCTCGGGATGCCATGTCATCTAAAGTCAGTAGAATCTCTGCTTCCCCTCCTCCCGCCCTTTCCTTCTTGCTAGCTAGGAATCAGCTGGCAATCCCTTATATCAGAATCAACTCAAGCTTATCTTGAGGGGTTGGGAGTGGCCTGCAAGCAGGATTTAGCGATGTGTTTTACCTCTCAGGTTGTGATTATGTCTTCTACCCCTCCTTCAGTTCTCATGGAAGCAGTTTGGTTCAGACACCCACTTCTGTATGGGGGATGCTTGTAACTTCAGTGTTAAGTTCAAGCCTGCTCATCTCCACTAAATCTTCACGGCAAGGTCTCAACATACTGCAGTTTTTTGAGCCTCTCTTTTAGATCATTTTTTCTTTGGAAAACTTTTTGGGCTGGTTTTATTTTTAGTTTGGCTTTTCTTTTGGTGTGGAATTGTTTTGGGTTGGGTTGATCCCTTTGGGACTTCTTGTAACTTCACTTTCTTGAATCAACTTGTACGGAAACATATGTAGCTCCTTTTTTTATATATATATATATATATATATATATATATATATATATATATATATATATATATATATATATATATATTAACCAAAATACTTGCCCATTCTCTCAAAATGTTTGGCACAATCTGCCGACTACTCTTCGGGTGGACACGCTACTTAAGTCGGCACTCTTTCACCATTTCTTTGGGAGGATTAGGCAAAGGTTAATTTATTTGTCATCTTTTGCATGGTGGCTTGGTTCATCCGGATGGTCGGGAACAAGGTCGGATTTGAGGAGTAGATTCCCATGGCTTCCTTTCGTTGTGAGGAATTTTCAATCTTATATCCATAAACTCATTCAATATCACGGCTTTCTGAACATCTGTACAAATTAGAGCCCTACCTCCCCTCTTCAGAGACCACTTGTTTCTGTAATTTCCTGGACTTCTCCTACATCTCCATGGCTTAAAGAAAATACCGATGGCGATTCATCGCAATCCCTCTACTAGTTTTGGAGGTCTTTTCAGGGACTCCCATGGGAACTGCTTGTTATTCTTCTCCTCCCCTACTTGTGCTGAAGATGCTTTGGAAGTAGAAATCATTGTAATTTATTGGGTTCTTGTGACTGCTCACAGATGCAACATTGGCCCCCTCATTTTGGAATCGATTCTTTGAGTTGCATAAAGTTCATGCATTGGATCGAAAACCTCCCATGGTACATACACGAGATGGATTTGTAGGATGACTCCTTTTCTCCATTCCACTCGTTGCACTTTTGCATACACTCCTAGGGAAGCCAATGCTTCGCTCACTTGGTCGGCTACCCGGGAAATTTTGAAGAGTGTCTCACTATTACTGCTCACCCCCACCTCCTCTAGTGAGATTAATTTATGGAGATAGAATAGGATTGCCTTACTTTAAGGCTTTATAATCTTCTCAGCTTTTCTGATTTCTTTCTTTTATAGCTTATACTCATATATATATTGACATTATATATATATTGGTATACCATTTTATATCTTTTCCCCTTTTTTGAGTGGGCTGATGTAAGTGTGGTAAGTGGCTCCCCTTATCTTGAGGACCCCCAATATTCATGTACACCCCTTAATATTATCATGTAGGGAGCCTTTCTTTGCTCCTTTTTTAAATATATATATATATATATATATATATATATATATATATATATATATATATATATATATATATATTAACCAAAATCCTGCCACAATGGTAGGAAATATTCTAATAGATCAAATAGTTGCAATTACATGTCAGGAAAATTAGGGATGAACAACTTATCCCCATGTAACAAAAATTTCAGCTGAGGTGAAGATACAGTAGTAACAACGGTGTCCTCGGTATGCCTACCTAAAGAAGCTAACCAATGTCTTTGGAGCATTACGGAGTTCCGAAAGTATGTAGGAACTTTATATTAGTGGCTTGAGTGAACTACGTCGATACAGTGCATCCATCTTCTAATATGCCAAGGGGATTGTTCTCGATGCTTATAGGATCTTGATGCATAGGAGAAAATCGGATTCAACTAAGTGGTGATCGATCTTGCAAGTATGAGCAATATAGAGAGCCTAAAAGATTGCAATGAATTTGGTTTCCAAGGCCTATAATGCCACTGTAGGGGAGGAGAAGTTAAGAAAACAATGCCCCTTATAATCTCTAAACACACAACCAATACCAGCTGCCTCCATACCAAAATTTCCATCAGTGTTAACCTTCATCCAAGCTCTAGTGGGGTGACCACATGAATAGGGAGGGAATAAAAAAAAAATTTTTAAGTGTAACCGGCCTCCACGGTTGCACGGAGTTAAGAAACCCTTTATGTTGTATGAGTTTGTGAATGTAAGAAAGTCAAGGAGTGGCCCCATGAGCTGTGAAAGTTGGCTTTTCTTCAAATATAGCTTTGTTCTTGCTCATCCAAATAAAACAAACAACCGGGCATGGGATGGCCGGGAGATTAATTTGACTCTAATCAGTCCGAGCGATCGTAGATAGAATTCCAGCTCGGATTAAGTGTATCAAGGTGTAGCTTTTCAATTAAGTGGGTCCATACTCGCCTTGGAGTAGGAGCAAGCAATAAAAAGGTGTTCCGATGATTCTTCTTCGGCTAAGCATAGGTGGCATCGGGAAGAGCCTCTCGGACCCTTGAGTTTCAAGATATCATATGTGGCTAATAATTGTTGTCATAATCTCCAGGTAAAAGAATGACAAAGAAGGGGTTAAGAATTTCTCCCAAAGTTCTTTACCCCATTCGACTCGAGTCCATTGAAAAATGTTTTATAGATTTAGGCGGATAATTTCTGAGAAGGGCCTTGTTTGGTGACAATTATGTCTTTCTTAGTGGGAAAAATGATGTTTTTTGAACAGTCTGGAGCTATTCTCCAGTTAAGAGGGTGCTCAATAAGTTGTTGTTCCATTGATTGTCCTGCCATAGGTCCTTCACTTGCCATTGATGAAATTCATTGGGGACAGGTTGTGTACTCAGTCTTTCACCATTCCAAAGCCAATGATCAAGCCATAAATTAACCTTGCCCTCCCCCTGTTCCCAAATGAATAACTCTTCAGCTTGACATCTAATTTGAAGAAGGTTCCTCCAAACCTTAGAATCTCCCAGCTTTGGGGTAGCCAAGGAGGGGTGATAGTGTCTACAAAACTTCCCCTTCATGAATTGATCCCAGAGAAATCTTATCCACAACTTACAATGATTGATGAAGCCGAGGTGTTGAAAGCTCTTGAAAACCAAACCTCCGGCTCGTATGGGTTTACACGACCTTTGCCAAGGAGCCAATAAAATTAATTTCTTTGTCCTGCCCATAGAAATCTATTGAAGATTCTTCCTAGGGTGGTTTGTGTATTTTTCTTCATTACAAACATTTGGAGAGCATAAGAAGGTATGGTTGTGAGGATGCTTCTTAGTAGGGCAATTCTTTCCCTATTTAACAGGAAGTGATTAGTCCAATAAAGTAATTGAACCTTAATTTTATCAATAATCTCATTAAATTGTGTTTGTTTAGTTCTACCTTTCAAAAATTGTATCCCAAGATAGGAGATGGGGAGAGCAGCTTGAGTGAATCTAGTGTATTCTAAAATCCAGTGCTTGATATGGGGTTTGACATTGGTACTTGCAAAATATTAGCATTTTTGTAAGTTAAGTTCCATACCAGAAGAATGTTGGAAGTGGTTCAGCAGCATAAAGACAGCTTTGACAGCAGCCTTGGAAGCATTTGTGAATATTATAATGCAATATGCATAAGACAGATCACTAACTCCAATATTGTATTTATGTTGATAGGCTAGTGATGGAGCTTTGGTCAAAGAGGAGTTAAGTAAACAAGATAGGTAGTCAAATGTAAGGATAAAGATGGTGGGGGAGAGGGGGTCACCTTGTTTAATACCCTTAGAAGCACTGAAGAATCCATAACCATTCCCATTGACCATAATGGAATGATTATTACAAGCCAGCCATCTTCTAATTAGGTTAGTGAAATCAGCATGGAAGCCCACAGTAGCAAGGGTATCTAAAATTAAGGCCCAACTAATGGAGTCATATACCTTTTTAATGTCTAGTTTAAGTACCAAATTTCTTCCTTTGCACTTCCTGTCAAGATCAAGTAAAAGCTCTTGAGCTAGTAGGATATTATCTGAAATATTTCTCCCCTTGACAAATGCTTGCTTGAATAGGATGGATCAAATGCTAGAGATGAGGTTGCAATTTGAAGACTAAGATTTTGCTAATAATCTTGGAAATAACCTTTATGAGGCTAATAGGTTTGAAATCTCCCCAATCCTTTTTGATATTGTTTTTTGGAATCGAGTACCATAGTAGAAGAAGTAAAGTATCTAGGAGGGTCAATTCCTCTAACAAAGCATTATACTTGTTGTGACCACATCCTCGTTAATTTTCCCTAACTAGCTTTATAGAAATTTAAGGTTTACCCATCGGAGTCCGAGCATTTTTGTTACCATCGATAGAGTCAAAGGCGGCTTTAATTTCATATTCTTCGAGCACCTAGGAGAAGTATAATCCTTGCGGATAGTTTTGACGATCGAGAAAATAAGGAGGCCTCGATAGGTGCTCTAGTAACATTAGGGGCGAGTGAAGAAGTATTGAAAGTGTTCTAAAGCATCCTTGCCAATACTTTCAACGACAATGAGTTTACGGCCGGATGAGTTTGTAATAGAGAGAATCATGTTACACTTCTTCTTGTGTTTAATGCGAAGCATGAAAAAATTTGGATTTTTTATCACCCTCTAACAATTTAGTGATAGCGAGTTATTTGTTGCAAAAATTTCTCCCAGTAGCCGATTTGAGAAAGGAGATTTTCATGTGCTAAGAATAATTCAGCTTCAGATTTTCTACCTAGTTGAAAATCAGCTTTAATTAGGAACACATTATCTTTAGCAGTTTGTAAATTATGGAAAACATTACCAAAAGTATTCCAGTTCCATGCTTTAAAGTGTTTAGCTATTTTCTTTTGAAGGTTCCACATGTTGAGCCAAGGAGGTGCAGCAGGATCAGAGAGCCAAATTTTGTCAAGCTCATGGAGGAACTCTAGATGAGAAATCCACATATTCTGAAATCTAAAAGGGCAGCCACCAGTGTTCACAAATTTGCTAATGGAGCCAATAATTGGTCTATGGTCAGAAACTACCATGGCAATGTGAGTTATAAAAGTGTAAGGGAAGGTTTGGAGCCATAAGGAATTACCCAACATTCTATCCAATCTTTCCCAGTTGTTGCCTCTCCTCCAAGTGAATTTGGGTCCCTGGAACCATAAATCACATCGAATAGGAAACTATTGAACCTGTTCATAGAATGGGAAGAGGGAGGATTGTCCCCTCATTTTTTACAAGGGGAAGTAAGGCAATTGAAATCACCACCCAGAAGACAGAAGGAGTCCATAGCTAAAATAATTTGTAGAAGAGCGTGCCAAAGAATCTGCCTTTGGACACCATGGTAACTAGCATAAACGAAGGTAGCATAACTTATTTGACTACCAAAGGACAACTTGATGTGCATGAATTGAGGGTGCTCCTGAACAACAGACCACTGCAGTTCATGTCTAGCAAAAAACCAAATCTTGTTATTCTGATTAATGGAATTGTCGGCATTTTTTTTTAGGTTGTGTGTTTTATTTTTGAAAAAAGGAGTCGCCTACAAAAATTGTCGGCGGATTTTAATTTAATTTAAATAAATAATTTGAAAAGTAGTATTTGATTTTGAAAATAATTTTAAATTTGAAAATTTTAAGATATGAAATCAAACCGATCTCACATCCCGAATAGTTTATATAAACGAGCGCCGCACTCACAAACCGTGTATCTATCCCGAAGAATAAACACTATTGCTTGATAATGGGGCTCGATTAAATAAACTAGAAAGGTTTGTGACATCCGTTTGGTCTGCGAACCAATTTTATAAGCCGACAAATTCCCCGCTTAATATGAAACTATTAAACGGGGTTTATATTACACGGGTTCTTAAAGTTCCTATAAGGGCAAGCCCCTATAGTTAATTACATCTTAAGTGACGGGAATCACCTAAGAAAACTCTCGATAATAATCAATAATTCTGCTCTCAAGAATTTCAAAGTTTAAGTTTTCAAGGGGTTGAATTTTGGAAATTTCAATAGGGAATGGATCAAATTTGGAACATTTTTATTTTGGAAATTCAAAGGAAGAAAAGTAGGAGAGATCACGGATTCGAAGCGGACTTCGGTAATCTCCCGACTATCCTATTGTTTGGCTTGGATTTAGGAAAGTCCTAATGTTTATTTAGTGTTTTAATCTTGCCAATTTTAATTAATTAGGGCTTATATTTATATGATAGAATCATACAAATTGCACAGAAGATATGAGGGTTTATGTCGTATCGGACGACTACCTCGGAATCCTAAGACCGGTTAGGGTTTAATTTGCAATGCAAATGCCTAACGAAGAGTTGAGGATTTATGTTGCACTAGGCAAACTACCTCGAAGTCCTATGGCTTTGTTATTTAATACTAAGAAAGTTTCTGCTGAAGTAGGTTCGAGTTTCTGCGACGACGATGGCCGTCGTCGCCCACCATGCTCCGAGCTCCTTGTTATTGCAGAGGTTTAGTTTTAGAATTCACAAATCGGGGGATGAGAAAAGTGTTCGGTTTAGAGAAGTCTTAATTTCCAAGTGTTTTTTGTGTTTTAATTAAAACGGATCTTAAAGTTGATTAAACGAACCGATTAAGATCCCGCGGTTCCGTCATCCCAGCATCGTTATTTTCATCGAATTCACTTAGTCCGGATGAATTTGCTAAACTCAACTAAATGAGTTCCGCACTTTCATTTAGACAGTGGGAAATCCCGTTAGCAACACGTGGGTTACATCATCCGAGGTATTCCGATCATTCGATGAGACGTTTTAATTTAGTTGTAGTTGTAGTTTTGTTGTTCGTTTGTGATTAAATTTTGAATTGTCTTATATTTTGAAATGTTGTGGAGGTGAATTTTATCTTGTAGTTTATTTTAATTTTGGGTTTCGAGTTTTGGTTTACATCCTAAAGGTGTGGGTTTTCATGCAATCGTTGTTTATCATGCAAGAAAAATAAATACGATGCAATTAAATAAATTACAATTGCAATAAAATAAAAGCGTACCTGGAGGATCTTCCCGTCATTCCAAGTCGCACTTAAAATACGGTTAGAATATTTAAGCAAGTTCCTAGGTAAAGCTAAGGGAAAGGTTTTGGTTTTCTACCAAATTCCTAATCCTATATTTAGTCGTTTCCTATGACGTCTAGGTTCTTTGTGATTTTGGTTTGAAGACGATTTTCTTCATCAAAGAACAATTAAGTTCAATTGTTCTTGTAAATATCCTATCATATTGAGGAAGTGCTTAAGGAGAATCTTAAACATCTTTTCAATATTTCTAGGATTGTTTTAAGTCCAAATGAATTTAATTGTGTAAATGAATCGATCGTCCGAGGTTTTCAAGTTTTGTTAACTTGCTCGAGTGAACTAGGACATTTGAATGTCCTATAAGTGAAGTAACATTTCATTTTAATGTTCTATTTAGGAGTTATGATAACTAAGGCTCCTGAAAGCAAAATGACATTTAATGATTTGTGATTCAAATTTAAGTTCAAATTAATGATTTAAGTTTGGAATAGTGTTCAAGTTATTTTAGATTTATTTCTTCATGTCTTAAGTGAGGTTATTTAATTTAACTTAATTTAATTTAATTTAATTTATTTTAATTTAATTTATTTAATTTAATTTGATTTGATTTAATTTAATTCAATTTAATTTATTTGATTTAATTTCTTAATTTAATTTAATTTAATTTTAATTTAATTTAATTTAATTTTTAATTTAATTTAATTTAATTTAATTTAATTTAATTTAATTTAACTTAATTTAATTTAATTTAATTTTATTTAATTTAATTTAATTTTATTTAATTTAATTTAATTTTAATTTAATTTAATTTAATTTTTAATTTAATTTAATTTAATTTAATTTAATTTGTTTATTTATTTAATTTAATTTGTTTATTTAATTTAATTTAATTTTAATTTAATTTAATTCAACTTTTAATCTTAATTTAATTTAATTTAATTGAAAATTTTTGAAAGAGTTTAATGATTTAATTTTTATTTAATGATTAAGTCTTTTAATGTTTTAAATTTGAGTTATCATTTTAATTAAGAGTTGAGTATTAATGAGATGATTAATTTAGGGATTTTTAAATTAAAGAATAAATCTCTTCCTAATAATATCCCTATTTTAATAATTCCAAATTTATTATTCTTCCAAATTCAATTAATTATTTAATTAAAGTTTAATCATTTTAAATTGCTTAATGGGTTTCTATCCTTCAAATATTTAATTTCAATCATCCAAATCAGATTAGGATCAAATATTTTACTTGTTAATTTTTTTATTAAACCTAAAGTCTTAATTAAGGATTAAAATTTTAATTACCATTTTGCCCTTTAAGTCTAATAATTTCATAACTCACTAAATTGAACTCAAATGAACTTGAAATTTTTATGTGACTTCACTTATGTGTCAATGAAGACATGAGAGGAGAAAATGTGATTTTTCTGTATTTAATTTATTTATATAATTATTTTTTGTAGAAAATAGAAATTTCCAAGGAAAATTCAATAATATGACCAAGGGAAAGTTTCTGTCCTTAAGAAAATTAGGGGACATTCCTAATGACCAGAGGACCATTTGGACCAAATTTTGTAATTTTTTGCATTATATTTTATTTATTAGAATTATTTTAAGTTCTGGAGTATTAATTAATTTAAAAATAAAATAAATGTTGAAAAATAAATTTTATAATTTTTAAAATTCTCTCTGATATCAAGGATTCCAGAGAACCAAACTTTGCAATTTTCTGATTTTTCTTTGATTTATTATAATTATTTTGGTGAAAATGCTAGAAAATACATTTTTTAATTTTAAAATTACCTTAGAGCTTTAAAAATTAATATCTCACTAAATAGACCTAGGAAAAATATGGGACTTGTTCCTAAGTGATTAAAATTCAAAATATGACATTTTGGTGAATTTTATTATTTTTGTGATTTTTATTATTTTTTAATTATTAAAAATATTAAAATAATATTAAAAATCAACTTTTTTAGAAAATTGAAATTATAATTTTCCTGAACTCCCCTGATATCAGAGAGACTCCAAAACCAATTTGGTGAATTTTTGAAAGACATTTTGAAAGTTATGAATTTTTAAAGTTTAAAATGGCTAAGTGGCTTAATCAACCCAATTAGTGGGGCTAACCAAGTCCAATTGATCTCAAATTTTTATGATGGGTTCCTCTGATCCTAAAGGTCAGTGGAGAATTGATTTCAAGTCAATTTGATTTATGGTTAACTCTAATTAATTAGAGACCTATTTTGGGTGTTTAAGCCAATTAGGGTTAATCTAAGTGAATTAACTCAAATCCTATTTTTCCTAGGGTTCTCTGGTCATAAGGAACATCACCAAATTTTCCTAGAATTTATTTCACAACATGCTAATTTTTGAAATTAAAATACTTAACACGGCAACATGCATTTGAAAAATCAATAACTTTTCACGAGAGATGGCCTCGACCTTGGAAAATTCAGGGAAATGTTCCCGAGTTCGGAGGCTTCAAAAGCCCTATGGTCTCATGCCATGGTGAATTGTATACATGCATGGAGAATTAAAACAATGCGGGGGATAAATAATTAATTAAAAATAAAATGCTGGACAAAATTAATTAATTTCTTTTCCACATTATTCTCCTCTGTTCAGCTGAGCGAGGGGGTATTTTTATTTTATTTTTGTGATTTTTCTACACAAAGATATGAATTTTCCAAGTTACGGGAATTAAATAAATAAGAAAATACCCTATTTATCTACTTATCCACGCGGCGCCGCGTCGACCTCGGCGGCTCCGAAACGCCGCGTGGCGCGCTCCTATTCGACGCCGCCATGCGAGTCGGCAACCCGGGCCCCGCGGTTCTCGTACCGTCTCTCGGTCCAACGCCATCCGAGCCGTCCGTCCGCGCGTGTATTAAATGGACGGCATCCGTTCATCGTCCATGGCCGGTGTGATCCCGTGACCGTCCACACTCTAACCCTAAGAACTCACTCGATTCTCGATGGATTTTCGTGTTCTTATGCTTCTATGGATTCGTCTTGAAGAGACGAACACATCCATACGGTAAACATGCATTGAAATTAAGGCATTTGAAATGGAGAATCTCCCGAAGCTCGGGAGAAGGAGAGAGCTCATACCTTTGCTCGGAGAAGTGAAGCTTCCATCCGAGGGCTATGTCACCTTCGATTGGGTCCGAGCGAGCTCCGGATGAAGTCCCTTGGCACGGTGAATTTCCTAGGTACAAAAGTGACCACAGCCGATCACAAAGCTTGGAGGCTGGAAGCAATGGCTGGCCTCGGTGAGGGGGCTTTTGCTGGGGAACTTCTCCTCTTGGTCTGGTGAAGGTGTAGAGTCAATCAATTTGAGGATTGACTCACCGTGGTGAAGTGTCCTGGTTTTGGGCTTGGATTTCAACTCGAAATTGAGCTCGCGGAGAGGAAATGGCGGGGGGATCTTGCTGGGGATCAAGTGCTCTGTGTATGAGGAGGGGTACGGAACAATTTTGGCGAGTTTTGGCAAGGTTTGTGCAACTCTCCTCTCATGGCCGAGAGGGGGTGGTGTTTAAATAGGCATGGTTGGAGGGCCTCCCGGGGGAGTTAGGGCTTGGGATCGAGTTGCTCTCGGTGAGGAGAAGAACAGCCATGGTGACCACTAGGCATGGGGCGGCTCGGCAAGGGAGAATTCCAAAGTTTGGCTCCTCCCAAGGTTTCGGCCATGGTGTTTTCCGGCGACTGGGGTGGCTGGCCGGCAGGCATGGGTCACCCTCAGGGTCAGGTGGGTCAGGGCTGGAGGCTTGTGCAGTCAATTGAGGTTTGACATGTGTAAAGGAGTTTGATTTAAATGGAATGGGGGAAGGCTCACTTTGGCTTGGTTTGGGTCAACCCACCATTTTGGGCTTGGTGCACCCTTCCAAGCTCTGATTTTGAGCTGAGGGAATCATTTAGGTCGGCTTAGAAGGAGTGGTGAAGTCTCCATCCATGATGAGGTGGCTAAACATGGTTTAGTGTGTGACATGCTTAAGGTAAAAAGGGTTTAAGAAGGATTAGGAAAGAGCCCCCTCTTCTTGCCCAATATGGCATGGTGGAGTGTCCAAGGCTCTCATGGCTCACATGTGGCTCATGCATGGCTTCATGGCTCACTTTTGGCTTGGGGAAAGCTTGGTCAATTTCATGAAAATGGATTTTAGGAATTTTTTGGTAATTTGATGGAAATTTGTATGGAACTTGATTTGGAATGATTTGATGATGGATTTAGGACTTAGGTAATGGCTTTGATTAAGTGGATGGCAAATGGAAATGTCATGTGGGCTTTAGGGTAGATTTTGGGCTCATTGAAATGGTTTTAGATGGGCTTTTAAATGGTTTAGGAAAGTGGGCTTTTGAATTTTAAAATGGATTTTGGGATGAAATTTTGGTAAAGGCTTGGGCCAAATAATTGTTGAGTTTGGTTTAGGGATGTGTCATGAGTGGTTTGAAACAAATTTGAGGTGATTTGGGTTTGAATTGGGTTGGATATGGGCTTTTTGGTAAAGAGGCTAAGGTGGGCCAAAATGGGCTAGCATGGGCCAATGTTGGGCTAGGGTTGAAATTGATGTAAAATTAATGTTGGGAAATGTTTATGGGAGTGTTTCAAAGAGGTTTTGGCTTTGGTTGGGTTTTGATTTTGGGATTTGGGTTCATTTGGGCTAGGTTTGGGTTTAGGTCAAAATGGGCCTTTTGATTTTGGGTTGAATTTGAGTGGGGTTTGGATCAAAGTTTTGGGCAAATCATGTTAGTGTTTTGTTTATGGGGATGTTAGGAAAGGTTTAGAAAAGATTTGGGGTTAGTTGGAGTTGAATTGGGTGAGTTTGGGTTAGGTTTGGGTCATAGGTCCAAATTGGGCTTTAAGGCCAAAAGTGAAATTGGACCCAAATTTCAATCAAATTAAGCTTGGCTTTGGTCTAGATTGGTGTTTGGGATGTTGAATTGAAGTTTAGAATTGAATTGGACCAGAATTTGGATCAATTGGGTAGGCTTGGTTTGACATTGGGTTTACTTTGGGTTAAAATGGGTCAAATTGGGGGTTTTGATAAAAGTGGGGTAAATTGACAAAATTGGCCCATGGTGTAGTTGAACAAAATGAAATTGGGAATATTTGGGATTTTCTGGAATTTTCTGGGAATTTTCTGAATTTTTGGATTTTTTGGCTAAGAGGGGTATTTTGGGTATTTGGAAGGTATTGGGGGGTATTTTGGAATTTTTGGCATTTTTGGCTAGGAATGGTCAATTTGAGTGATGTGGAAATGTTTAGGAATGGTTTTGGAGAATTTTGGGTAATTTGGAAATTTTTGAGAAATTTGGGTAGTTTCAAGGGCATTTGGTAGGGTTGGTGGGTGTAGGGTCCCGGGGGTCAAAAATTGAAAATTTGGGAAATTGAAGATTGGGTGGATGTAAGTGGAAAGAAGTCATTTTTGTTGAGCCATGAAGCCATATCAAGCCCACATGAGCCATGAAGGGACTCATTTGAGGCATTCACCATGTTGTTCCTAACCCTCTTGCGCGAGGGCTTAGGGGTTAAGGACCATCCATGTGAATCACCTACATGAGTCGGGAAGTCAAGTCGGGTATGGGTGTGTTTTTAGGAGGTGTGTGAAAGTGTAGTGCATAGGTGTAGTGTATGTGTAAGTCAGCCCTTTACTGAGACCAGGGCCACCGGGGCGGTCCTAAGGCCAAAGAGTCCATAGGAACTCATCCTTTAAACTTCCACATTTGATTTCAACCCTCTAGGTGATTAGGGGTCTATAGTCAAGTTTGTGGAGTTTGCGGGGAGTTTAGAAGTGGTTTGAATTTCTAAAAGGTGGGTCCCAATTCTAATCCTCTAAGATAGTCGAAGGAAAAGCCTGAAAGCTAGATCCTAAGTACTAAAGAGAAGAAGAGAAGACCTCATCGAAAATGAGGTCGACAAATGGACCCCAATAGGTGTGGTGGTGACGGAGCACACCGCACGTATTGGTGTTGACCGAAGCGATCAACAAAACCAACACGGATGTCCAAGTAACAAACTTAGGACGAAGTAGAAGAATTTCCGGCGGGGAGTGTCAAGTATATCTACGAAGCTGGAGATTCTTGAACTCTCGGCAGGGGAAAGGAAAAGGAGGTGAATCCCAAATCACATGATGCGGGAGAATTTCGATTTAGATTTTATTTTATTTCATGTTCGAGTCACGATGCGTGAGTTTAGATCTCAATTTGGAGTTTCGAATTTAGATTGAAGTTTGTCGAGATTAATTTGAAGGAATTTGATTTGAAATGAAAATCGGAATTTTGAAGTTTTAGATGTAACATCTTCAACCCCAAAAGAAGATCGAATCGATTGGATTGAGTCATTACAATGAGGAAAGACCTCAGAATAATGCGGTATTGGATGTAAAATCCGTAACCTCAAGAGTTTGATTTGATGTATTTCGGTGCGATAGGAAAAGAATCCTAAAGCGGTGCGGTCTTGGATGTAAAATCCTCGACCCGAGGAATTTGAATTTGATGTATTTCGGTGCGGTAGGAAGAGAATCCTAAAGCGGTGCGGTCTTGGATGTAAAATCCTCGACCCGAAGGTTTGAATTGATGTATTTCGGTGCGGTAGGAAGAGAATCCTAAAGCGGTGCGGTCTTGGATGTAAAATCCTCGACCCAAAAGTTTGAATTTGATGTATTTCGGTGCGATAGGAAGAGAATCCTAAAGCGAGTGCGGTCTTGGATGTAAAATCCTCGACCCAAAAGTTTGAATTTGATGTATTTCGGTGCGATAGGAAGAGAATCCTAAAGCGGTGCGGTCTCGGATGTAAAATCCTCGACCCAAAAGTTTGAATTTGATGTATTTCGGTGCGGTAGGAAGAGAATCCTAAAGCGGTGCGGTCTTGGATGTAAAATCCTCGACCCAAAAGTTTGGATTTGATGTATTTCGGTGCGGTAGGAAAAGAATCCTAAAGCGGTGCGGTCTTGGATGTAAAATCCTCGACCCGAAGATTTGAATTTGATGTATTTCGGTGCGATAGGAAGAAAATCCTAAAGCGATGCGGTCTTGGATGTAAAATCCTCGACCCAAGATTTGAATTTGATGTATTTCGGTGCGATAGGAAGAAAATCCTAAAGCGGTGCGGTCTTGGATGTAAAATCCTCGACCCAAAAGTTTGAATTTGATGTATTTCGGTGCGGTAGGAAGAGAATCCTAAAGCGATGCGGTCTTGGATGTAAAATCCTCGACCCAAGAGTTTGAATTTGATGTATTTCGGTGCGGTAGGAAGAGAATCCTAAAGCGGTGCGGTCTTGGATGTAAAATCCTCGACCCAAAAGTTTGGATTTGATTGAGGTTTGATGTGAGATCTGGAAAGATCGAATTTGAGATTTGAAATTTGACTGAGATTTGAAATTTGGAAAGATTGAATTTGAGATTTGATAAAGATTTGGTTTGAGATCTGGAAGATCGAATTTGAAATTTGAAAGGATGAGTTTGAACTCGGTTGAAATTTGATTTAAGATTTGATTTGAAATTTGGAAGATGAAATTTGAAGTTTGATCGAGATTGGATTCGAAATTTGATTGAGAATTTGATTTAACATTCTTGTTGATTTTGTTTATCCTTTAATGATTCAAATTTTATTTTGTTGTTTATTTAATGTTCATGTGAATTTGGTGTTTGTCATTTTTTAGATTTTTTTTTTAGAAAGTTTTCTTTTATCTTTTTTTTTATTTCTTTTCTGTTCTTTGTTCGAAGTTCATTTAACTTTAATGGCGTTTCCCAATCAATTTGCATAAAAGAGGTGAAGGCGAAAAATGTGACATGGTCGCTTTCATTCCAATCATGTAGAAGATACATCATACATCTTGATCCGGAATATATTTCATACAATCCATGTAAACTCAAAACGGATTTGTGTATGATCTTTGTTGATCCATCTAAAGAAGCATCTCGTCAAAAGTCCATGTACGAATAGTGATATACATGGTCGATAACATCACCTTCCAAGCCATCCTTGGCAAGGATGCCGTATGGATGTACATTGGAGGTGTGATATTTTCCATGTAACTCACGGCTCGTAAGGTCGGAGGCTTTCTAGCTCGGGTCGCAGTTGGAAATGGTAAGGTATCTTTCGCTCGTCCATCCTCATGAACGTAACTGAGATCCGCTTCACTGGTACTCCTGGTATGCAATGCTTGGCGATATCTGCTCCGTTACCCTTCAGTATCATGACGGAACCTACCGGTAGTGGTATCTTTACTGGCCCTCGGAACTCACCTGGGCCCGCTATCCGGAGGTCAGATCCGAACATGATGTTGCACTCGCTCAGGAAAGAGACTGTGCAGAAAGGCCGACAAAGTCATGGTGATCGATGTGTGGGGGTATACGGTCACCTCGCTTGTAGATGTTGATGATGCGGCTATTGGGTATGCGGTCTGCTGGCGGTACCCTCCATGTTATCAATCTCTTTACCATTCTCTTGATGACTAATGGCATCGGGTCCACTTGCCCATGACGGAGTATTCCGGCGGGTTTCCTTCTGTCCTCGGCGAAGTTGTAACGACATCCACATTGTATTGTGATTCTTCCTTTCCACCGGCATCCATCTCCGGGGCTACGAGTATGTGTTTTCCCTTAGGCGGCTGCTCGGCCCGGTCTTTTCAAATCCGGATGCAATCCACGATTCTTGCTTTGCTCATACTGCGAAAATACGTACGTATGTAATTCGAGGCCCTCCGGTATATTGATTCTTCCGCCTCTAATCCTTTCAAAGTATTCGAAGGTTTTCTTTTCAACATTTTGCATTCTCTCCGGCTCGTATTCCGGAATGATGCGGATGGCGAGGCACTGGTGACGTATTGTGGGATATAAGGTTCGATCCCTTCACGTTCTCCTGCATACCTCGGCTCCTCGGGGATGATGTACGTCGGGACATCCCCGGGGTTGCTACCGCAACAAGGTCATGCATCAGCTGGTGGTTCTATCCGGTTGCGTGGTAGCCTTCCTTCTTACGGGTTTTACGAAGATTTCCACAGTTCTTTCGTCATCCTAGGAGCTGGCCTCCTTTCTTGCAGTTCTCGGTGAACCGGTGTCCTTGAAGTGTATGTACCGACATTAGCGAGTTGCCTCGTCGTGCCGATCCGCGGCTAGTTTTGTCAACATCTTACGGATACGGCGATTCTTATTTCTTCGTTGCGTTGCTTGTGAGAGTAGCTCTCCGAACTTCTTGAATCTCTGTGGGCGCGGCGGCGACAAGCCTGCCCTCTGCTTGTGGCGACTACGGACTTCATTTTCTTATCTTCTTCGATATTTGTCTTTCTTCTCTTGTTCTTTGGATTGGTGGCTTGGGCCACCCACTTTCATCCTTGTATGTCCGGGCGAGTTCTTCTCGGTCGGCGGGACCCGGTCACTTTCCTCGTATCGTAGGCCTGCTCGGTGCGAAATGCGAGTCAATCTCGATTATCGCTCCATCTTTCACCCTCTTTTCATCGAGTGCGAGGCTTACGCCATTCTTAAAGTTCAAGACCAACCGCCCGCTCGACATTTCCCTGCGAAAAGACAAGGAAAAGGATCGGGGGGCATGCTTAAGAACAAGAACATCAAGAAAATGTTTATTAAAGACATCTTGTTTTATTATTATTTTTATATTTTCAAACTTAACGGGAATGAAGTGGGATAAGATCGGGTAAGAGATTTTGATTTGGAAAAGAAAACAAGGAAAATTTTATTATCGGGATTTTATTTATTTTAGCACATTTTTGTTATTTTTGGGTTCGGACCCATTCATAAGTAATCACTTCACCCGTGTTTCTAGGGATGGAAAGTTCATTCCTTCGAAACATCGAGTAGCGTAATACTTTTTCAAGTATCGTCCATTGATCGGAAGCATATGTCGTTCTCCACGGCAATTCACTAGGCGGTAGGAACCTCCACGAGTATACTTGCTTGACCACGAACGGTCCTTCCCGAGTGGGTTCAAATTTTCCTCCTATCTTGCGGTGTGCGAGAATAGGTCTTTTGAGAACGAGAACTAGATCACCAACTTTAAAGGTTCTTGGGCGGACCGGTTTATCATGAGCCTGAATCATCTTAGCTTGGTATAATTCTAAATTCGTTGCGGCTGCAAGTCTTTTCCCTTCCGGGCTCTCTAATTCTTCGAGTCGTAATTTGGCGTTCTCTTCGTTGTGATTTTATTTGCAATCGCAATTCGAGTGAAGGGAGGCCGAACCTCTAAAGGTAACATCGCCTCGGACCCATACACCGGAGCGTAAGGTGTAGCTTGCGTAGGAGTTCGAAGGTTGTCCGGTAGGCCCATAAGGCTTCTAACAACTTCTCGTGCCAATTTCTCTTATTGTCGTCTAAAGTCTTCTTTAAAATTTGAACGAGAGTTTTATTAAAAGCCTCGGCTAGGCCGTTTGCTCTTGGGTAGTAAATTGTTGAATATCGCCGGTCGATTCCGTGTCTCCCGACAAAATTGTTGATTTGTGTGCTTCGAATGCGGCCCATTATACGAGATGATCTGCGCGGCACCCCGAAACGGTAGACAACTTGGTTCTTGAAAAATTGTAGCACGTGATGTGCTTTCACTTCTCTAAGTGGAGCTATCACGCCACTTGGAAAAGTAATCTGTAGTCGCAAGAATGAAGCGATGTCCTTTTGACGACGGCGGTTCTATTGGACCCACTATATCCGTGCCCCAACATTCGAATGGCCACGATGCGATTGTCGGATGTAGCACATTTGGAGGTTGGTGTAGAACCACTCCGTGCACTTGGCATTGGTGGCGGCTCTTGGCGTTTTTCATGCGGTCGGTCATCATCGAGGGCCGGTAGTACCCTAGTCTTTTAATTTTCATTTTCATCTTTGGACCGTGGTGAGCGCCGCGAGTCCCGAATGCACTTCCTTAACAATTTCACGGGCTTCGGACCCGCTTAGGCACCTTAGCCACATTTGATCAAAAGACCTTCGTATAATGTGTTGTTTATTAGTGCGTAGGACGAGTTCTTTTCTTGATCCGATGGGCTAACGACCTATCCTCACGGTAGTTTTCCTGTTTGCAAGTAATCTATTAATGGTCGTCGCCAATCTTCAGTGTTTTACATCCTTCTTGCAGCTGACTCTTCTTCCTTTTCGGTTTGTGTATCGTGTCTATGTCAAGTCTGTGATAGGACCCGACGTCCGTGAGTCGAGCACTTCCATCGATTCATCTTGCAAACAGGCAAATTCTTTTGCGAGACGAGCTAGCGCATCCGCTAGAGCGTTTTCTTTTCGGGAATCTTGTAGATTGTCACATTTGGAATCTGTTCAACAATTCGTATGGCATCTTGGAAGTATTGCTCGAGTCTTGGTTTTAGAATTCTGTCTTGTCCGCGATCCGTTGAATGATTAAGCGTGAATCTCCGTAGATGTTGATGTCTGTTATCCCCATTTGAATGGTTAATTCCGATCTGTTATGAGGGCTTCGTATTCGCTTCGTTGTTTGTACATGGTTCCGTCAAGTGGTAGGAGTATCTTAACATCCCCAGCTCCGGTGTTATAAAGATTAGCCGATTCTGCCCTTACCGGGCACTATCACTTGCGATTCTTCGTCTTTGTGTCTTCGAAGATGCTCCGTCGAAATATAATTCCCAACGTCGATCATCAAGGTCTTCTAGATTCATTATTTGTTCATCCGGCGGATCGTCATTGAGAGGAGATTCTGCCGACGAAAGGGTGTCTTTGCGAGAAAGTCTGCTAGGGCTTGTCCCTTTACGGCACGAAGAGGCACGAAAGTTATATCAAATTGCGATAATATCATCGACCATCGGCAAGTCTATCGGAAAGCGTTGGACGAGTCATCAAGTATTGCAATGGATTAAACTTCGAGATCAGAGTTGACCTTATGAGAAAGCATGTAATGCACGAGCTTTTGAGCGGCGAAGATCGGGGCCAAACAATGCTTTTCGATTGCGGGATACCTTATTTCCGTCGGCGATAAACGACGGCTTAAGTAATAAAGAGCATTTTCTTTACCCTCATCATTGACACTGGGCTAATAGGGCTCGAGGGAGTCGTCTAAAGTCGCGGTATAAAGTATTAGCGGTCTACACGAGAGCGGGGCTGCTAAGACGGGAGGTGTCATTAAATATTGTTTAATGTCTTCGAAGGCCCTACGGCATTTCTCTTCCCAAATAAATTTGGCGTCCTTTTTAACTAGTGCCGAGAAAGGTGACACCTACCGACGAGTTCGAGATAAAGCGTCGAAGATATGCCGGCTTCCCTTGAAAAGATCGTAGTTGTTTTAAGGTTTTGGGAGGCGGCATTTCTAAGATAGCTTTAATCTTTTCCGGATCGATTTCAATTCCACGATGTCGGACAACGAATCCTAAGAATTTCCGGAGGTGACGCCGAAGGCGCATTTTAAGGGATTCATCTTAAGGTTAAATTGTCTTAATCGTTCGAAAACAATTCTCAAATCATACAAATGGTTGTCCTTTACTTTGCTTTTGATGACCACATCGTCCACGTAGCATTCGACTTGATTGTGGATGAGATCATCAAAAATTCTTGTCATTGCTCTTTGGTAGGTTGCTCCTGCGTTCTTCGATCCGAATGGCATCACTTTGTGTAGCAATATACTCCGATCGGCGTTCGAATGCTCGTAAGCTTTTCATCTTACGGAGCCATTTTTATCCGGTTGTATCACGAAGATCCATCCATGAATGAGAATATTTCGTGCGTTGAAGCGATGTCGATCATTAATTGCAGGATCGGTAGAGGAAATTCGTCTTTTGGACATGCCTTGTTTAAATCTCCGAAGTCCACACAAATTCGATCGACCATTCTTCTTCTCGAGTCGGTACCACGTTGGCTAACCAAGTCGGGTATTGTTCTTCACGGACAAATTTAGCGTCTATTAACTTTTTAACTTCGAGTATGACTTGTTGTTCGATTTCTAGACGCATTCTCCTGGGACCTTGTCCGACTGGAACGAAGTAGGGTCCACTCCTAGTTTATGGATTGCGACCTGCGGAGCTAAACACAGCATCTCATCGTAGCTCCAAGCAAAACAGTCTTTGAATTCCATTAATAACTTGATTATTTCTTTGGAGTCTTCTTTATTGAGTAAAGAGCTAACAAAGGTAGGTCTAGGCTCTTCGCTAGTTCCTAAGTTAACTTCTATTAACTCATCTATTGTAGATTTGATTTCTTCTTCGAATTCTGGTGGAGCGTCTCCAATTTGTAAATCTTCGAGTTCGTCCGTAGTTTCCATGCAGTTTTCATTAGATTCGCAAGTGACAACCAAGCAAAATTCGGTATCATCAGCCGATCCTATCGTGCCGAATCCGAGACCATGCTTTGAGTTGGGTGGACGACCGAGTTATTCCATAAATTTTCAAAACGTTGTGATTGACCTTTTGTCCATCTGTCGAGGTAAAAAACCACGTTGAATTAAATTTTGAACACGGGGAGAGTACCACTCAAAAGGCAATTCCATTAATTCGATGAAGTAGCATCTTCAAATTGTACATTATTTTCGGTTTTGGAGGAAGAAGCACCACGGTAGAATTTGATGGGCTTTGCACCACCGCTACGTACCTCTTTGACCTCCATACCCTCGATCTTATTAGAATGGATCGGGGTCAGGGTCATAGTATGTACATAGTGGTTAATCTTCTCGTACATCGATTTATATTCTTCGTTTCTTTCATCTTCGAGAGGGATTTTGAATTGCGGCTTCTTTCGACTTATTGTCGCTGCTTCTTGTTTGATTTCTCTTTCTTCTTCAGAAGCTATCTTCCCGATCGACATTGATGGTTGGTTTCCTCTGTCCGATTGTCCTAACGTCTCTACCACGACCTCGTCCCGGCCTCGACCTCGGATGCGAGTTGTGGAGAAACCTTCACCATCTCGCCGTAAGGGAGTGGTGAGTGGCTGTTGGACTAGAACTTCGGGTTCTTCGTTGTCCCGAACTTTCTTTGCTTCATTTGTTATAGTATCTGCTGGAGAAGATCGTTTTCTTCGGCGGTGCATAATAAGTTGCATCCTCATGGATTCCAATTTCATGTACGGAGAATGGTTGTAAGTCACCTTTGATGCCTTGTTCCCCTCCATCGTAGTATTTGATGCACCGATGTAGAGATGATGGTACCATCCTCGTTTTCATGTATCCATGGTCGGCCCGAGTAGAGCGTTGAATGACGTTTCGAATCAATTATGTGAAATTTCGCGGTTGTCTTTGCTAAGTCACCGGTCTTCATCGGTAGCGTTATTGAGCCGAGGGCTCTTTCTCCTTTACGGTTGAATCCTCTTAATAACATTTTGTACGCTCGAGCTCGCGGGCATCAATTTCCAAGTATGCTTAGCGTTCGAAGATTCATTATATTGATTGATGCTCCTGGATCCACCAATACTGCGGAGAGTGTAAATCTTCCGATTGTAACTGAAATGTACAACGGTCGGTTGTGATCTGCTGTTCCAAGTAGTAGGTCGTCGTCCGTGAAGGTAACACCTCGCTGTTCCTTTAACGAGCAAACCTCATCTAAGGACTCTCCGGCCATTTGAGCTAAGCAAATTTCTGGATCAAGTAAGGCCTTGATCGGAGCTTCTCTCATCTCCTTTGATAAGATGAGAGCGTCGTAGATGCTCGGTTGGTTTGGTAGTTTCCTAAGATGGGCTAGCACGTTGTAGTCCACTTTGTTTTCATGTGTCTCCGCTTCTTCTCGAATGGGTATTTCTTCTGCGGGGTTGGTTCTTCCTGAATAACCACCTGCTTCCCTTTGTCTTTTGGACCCATTCTCGGAGGTAGAACTTTTCCACTCCTTAAGTTGACTTCTGTAATTTCTTCTGAATCTATTGTTGAGCTTGCCGGTGTCTCTTCTTGAATCGGAATGATAGGCTCTTCCGGATTAGCTTCGAGTACGAAGGCTCTAACTCTATCGTGATCGGAGCTCCTCGAAACTCGCGAGATAGATTCGTTGCTTGTTGAACTCTCGTAGCCTCCTTGATGGATGTCTTCTTCGTTATTTTGCTTGTCGAGATTGTGTATGATTTGAGAATTGTCGTTGGTATCGAAATCGATATCCGGATTATCGTTAGTTACGTAATCGTTAGAAACGATCGAAACGTAGCCAACGCCATCACCCTTATCATTATATGATCCCACCGAAGTGAGCGAGATAATCATACGAGTCAAGGGTTCGAGGGATTTCTCCCCGAATCGGAAACAACTATCCTAGGATAAGCGGCCCCTAGTCTAGCCTTAGGTGCCTCGGTCTTCTCTTCTTCGTTAATCTTCTTCTTTTCTTCGATCGTCTCTGTTGAGGTGGTTCTTCTATCGCGAGTGATAGTACCGGCTTAACGGGTTTCAAACTCTGAGTTGAAGCTCGTACCGAAGCGGTCTGGATGCTGTCTAAAATCTTTTTCGAAGACCTCGTCCAAGCGGTAGTCCATCCATCGTCAGTCATATAGGGATCTATCGGAATGATGGGATCAGTTGAGATAACATTGACGGAACCTCCTTTCTGGGGTTCCTTCATGTACTCCTTCGGGATCATTATATTCCCTTTCCGCGGGTTGTCATTGAGCCAACTTTTGAAGGTAATGCAATCTTCTATTTTGTGTCCGAGCATGCGGTGGTAAGGGCGAAAGTTGGGATCACCCTTCTTGTTGACCTCTTCGGTCTTTTAGGCTCCGGCAGTTGGAAATCCGGAGTCTTCATCGGGCTACGGAACATTTTTAGCCATTGCTTCATTCTTGAACGGATATTCTCTGCTCACAAGCTCCCTTAATGTACGTTGCGGACGAGGTGGTTGTTCATATTGCGGAGATGGTGATAGCTGGGCCGGGGTTGCTTGGTAATTCTGTTGTGGTTCTTTGCGGCCGTTACGGTGGTATTTGCATCGGTTGCTTGCCTTTGTCAAACTGCTGCAACGATCCCGGATTTCTTTTCAAAAGTCTTTACAGGCTTTTGTTTGTCCGTCTTGTCGGTGAAACTTAATTGCTTTGCCTCCTCTTGCAAGCTTCCGGCCTTACTTAACAACTTCTCAAAAGTCTTAATAGTAAATCCCTTGAGGAGAAGTGCTTATCGGGCCATGGATGCTTTTTAGCAAAATGCCGGCTGCATGCTTGTTCTTGCGGTTGTGGTTCACACTTCATACTTAAGTTCCTCCATCGAAGTATGTAATCCACCAAAGTTTCATTCGAGCTTCTGCTTTTCTACCACTAAATCACCTATAGTGATGTGGTGTTGAGCTCCGGCGAATCGCTTGATGAAGAGGTTCTCTAGCTCTGAGAATGTCTTTACCGAACCATTTGGTAATTCTGCATACCAGTCGAAGGCGATTCTCGACGGACTGGCGACGAGCCGTCGGAAGAGTAATGCATCGCTCCCGCCGGCATTGCAACAAGCGGCACGAAAGTGTGCTACATCTTGTCGAGGGTTCCCGGTTCCATCGAAGGTCTTAAACGAGAGGTGGTACGAAGCCTTTCGGGTATTGGACGGCGTCGAATTCTTCGGGTAAGGTCTACCCGTCCGAATGGATGTCCCGCTCTTTGATTGTGCTAAGGCTTCTCGCACTTTCTTGTTCCACCGAGTTCTTGATATCCTTTTCGGGAATCATACTTTGTGTTGTATCCTTTTTCAGTGATCATCCCATGTGACGGACGTAATCTCCTTTCCTCCGTCTACAATGTGAATGACCTGCGGGGTGTTTCCCTTTGTGGTTGTACTTGACTGCTGGAGAGTGGCCGGAGCTACGGCCATCTCTTCCATCCTTTTCGCCATTTGAGCGATCGTGTCGTCTTTCTCTTGAAGTCTGTCTTCTCATCGGTTACGGCTCCTCTCTTTCGCGGCTGCGGGAGCACCTTGCGAGGCGATGAAGCTCGTGTCTCAACCATGTTGATTTCTGCATATTCGTCGTCCATGAATTCCGATGAATCAATCTCGTCTCCGAACTTTTCTTCTCTTTCTTTTGCCAGCCGTCGGATATCGGTTCTCGGCTTTTCCATGGCATCTTCTAGCGGGGCTTTACGTGTGTCTTCGTGGTTGTCGTGCGATAGGCTGCCGGGTCCCTTTCTCACGAGTCCCCTTCATCGCGGTAGCACTTTCTTCGATTCGAGTCTCCCGGCGAGACTTTCTTTCTCGAGTTTCTTGTTTCGATCTCGTTGCCCGGTAGTGGGACGCCATACCATCCTTCGGCGGCGAAGGTGCTAGGACCGGATGGTCCATCGGCCAAATGCTTGGAAGGTGGTATCCTCCTGATCCGTAATCCGAGACGACAACGGGCGGACTAGCCTTCATTCTTTTACTTGGCTTTTACGCCATGATGGCGGGCTCTACTCGGGGCCCGAGACGGGATTTGGCGGCACCCGCCACATCCTCCGTAGAATTTCGATACGGGGCGGTTTTCCTTCTTCGCTAACTTTTCTACCAAAGTTTGCGGTCGAGCAAACGGCGTAGTTCTAGTTCTTTTCTTACGGCTATCGTTGTAATATGCGGGTCGTGGTAACTTGGCGAGCAATCTTGCGAATATTTTCTTCATCTTCTCGCGGCGGAGAGAGGATGAAATGCGCTTCCTCCCAACGAGTGGTATGTATTCGGGCGGCGGTGTATATTCGGCGATTACGGAATTTCCTCCGGGAAAGCAATTTCGGCGGCTACGGCTTCTTTAGCGATCCTTCTATTTTTGTTTCTTCTCCGGGTCCTTGTTATCGACGGAATTCTTGAGCCGGACCCGATCTCGAAAACGGAAGGTCTTACGGGAAGATCCGTACCCTCCACGGTAACAGGTCCATCATAATCTTGGATTTCTTTCCCCTTCGATTTGGCAAAAGTCGGGGTAGGTGCAGAAACAACTAGACCAGTGGGGGTAGAAAGAACAGTCCTCCTGTGGACGTCGGTACTCCTCTTAGTCGGGATCTTTTGCAGGGGAGGGAAATCTTGGGTTGACCTAAGGTTGAATTCAAGCAGTGGTTCTTCAGTTTCAGATACCTTGTTCATCAGTGCAAAGAGGGAGACGTCAGTGATTTTGACGTTCGTGTTTTCAAATCCTTGTCCAAATCGGATGATTCCATTGTCGGGCAACTCATCCTTATAGACAGCGAAGTCCGAGTCCGTTGGTGAAGGAGAAAATCGGTTTCGGGGCTTCCATTTGCGGGGTAGATTACGGTTGTCGGTCCCAAGTTATGCTTCTTTTCTTTAGGACGAAAAGAAAGGAATTGAAAAGAGTCCGAACTCATTCATGTTCATGTATTTATAAAAAGGAATCACTTATTAAAGAGTTTGTTTATTTAGAACGGAGTGTTCAAAAGTGTAGAGAAGGTAAGGAATCTGAATCGGAGTTGGAAGGGAAAAGAGAGTCTTAAGCAAGACTCCTCGACCCGAAGGATCACTCCTAAACTAACACCTATTGGGGGTCCACCCCACCTCAGAAATGAGGTAAAAGGATCTCGGAACCTCTGCGTTTAGGGGTGTCTAAACGGTGGCTCCTAAATCCGAGAGAATGTTGGTGATACTTGTTCGAGGTAGAAATGAACATAGTATTCCAACGGAAAGAAGGGTAGTTTGATCCATTAGGGACATGGATACACTACCGATTTTTGAAAGCAGAACTATTTGATTAAAATGGAGAGAGGAACTTTTCCCCAGCGGAGTCGCCAGAAATATGTCGGCATTTTTTTTTAGGTTGTGTGTTTGTATTTTTGAAAAAAGGAGTCGCCTACAAAAATTGTCGGCGGATTTTAATTTAATTTAAATAAATAATTTGAAAAGTAGTATTTGATTTTGAAAATAATTTTAAATTTGAAAATTTTAAGATATGAAATCAAACCGATCTCACATCCCGAATAGTTTATATAAACGAGCGCCGCACCATGAGCTAGTGTATCTATCCCGAAGAATAAACACACTTGCTTGATAATGGGGCTCGATTAAATAAACTAGAAAGGTTTGTGACATCCGTTTGGTCCGCGAACCAATTTTATAAGCCGACAAATTCCCCGCTTAATATGAAACTATTAAACGGGGTTTATATTACCCAGGTTCTTAAAGTTCCCTATAAGGGCAAGCCCCTATAGTTAATTACATCTTAAGTGACGGGAATCACCTAAGAAAACTCTCGATAATAATCAATAATTCTGCTCTCAAGAATTTCAAAGTTTAAGTTTTCAAGGGGTTGAATTTTGGAAATTTCAATAGGGAATGGATCAAATTTGGAACATTTTTATTTTGGAAATTCAAAGGAAGAAAAGTAGGAGAGATTACGGATTCAAAGCGGACTTCGGTAATCTCCCGACTATCCTATTGTTTGGCTTGGATTTAGGAAAGTCCTAATGTTTATTTAGTGTTTTAATCTTGCCAATTTTAATTAATTAGGGCTTATATTTATATGATAGAATCATACAAATTGCCTAGAAGATATGAGGGTTTATGTCGTATCGGACGACTACCTCGGAATCCTAAGACCGGTTAGGGTTTAATTTGCAATGCAAATGCCTAACGAAGAGTTGAGGATTTATGTTGCACTAGGCAAACTACCTCGAAGTCCTATGGCTTTGTTATTTAATACTAAGAAAGTTTCTGTCGAAGTAGGTTCGAGTTTTGCTCGACGACGATGGCCGTGCTGCCCACCATGCTCCGAGCTCCTTGTTATTGCGAGAGGTTTAGTTTTAGAATTCACAAATCGAGGGATGAGAAAAGTGTTCGGTTTAGAGAAGTCTTAATTTCCAAGTGTTTTTTGTGTTTTAATTAAAACGGATCTTAAAGTTGATTAAACGGAACCGATTAAGATCCCGCGGTTCCGTCATCCCGGCACCGATTATTTTCATCGAATTCACTTAGTCCGGATGAATTTGCTAAACTCAACTAAATGAGTTCCGCACTTTCATTTAGACCGTGGGAAATCCCGTTAGCAACACGTGGGTTACATCATCCGAGGTATTCCCGATCATTCAATGAGACGTTTTAATTTAGTTGTAGTTGTAGTTTTGTTGTTCTGTTTGTGATTAAATTTTGAATTGTCTTATATTTTGAAATGTTGTGGAGGTGAATTTTATCTTGTAGTTTATTTTAATTTTGGGTTTCAGTTTTGGTTTCTGTCCTAAAGGTGTGGGTTTTCATGCAACTGTTGTTTATCATGCAAGAAAAATAAATACGATGCAATTAAATAAATTACAATTGCAATAAAATAAAAGCGTACTCGGAGGATCTTCCCGTCATTCCAAGCTGCACTTAAAATACAGTTAGAATATTTAAGCAAGTTCCTAGGTAAAGCTAAGGGAAAGGTTTTGGTTTTCTACCAAATTCCTAATCCTATAGCTAGTCGTTTCCTATGACGTCTAGGTTCTTTGTGATTTTGGTTTGAAGACGATTTTCTTCATCAAAGAACAATTAAGTTCAATTGTTCTTGTAAATATCCTATCATATTGAGGAAGTGCTTAAGGAGAATCTTAAACATCTTTTCGATATTTCTAGGATTGTTTTAAGTCGAAATGAATTTAATTGTGTAAATGAATCAATCGTCCGAGGTTTTCAAGTTTTGTTAACTTGCTCGAGTGAACTAGGACATTTGAATGTCCTATAAGTGAAGTAACATTTCATTTTAATGTTCTATTTAGGAGTTATGATAACTAAGGCTCCTAAGAGGCAAAATGACATTTAATGATTTGTGATTCAAATTTAAGTTCAAATTAATGATTTAAGTTTGGAATAGTGTTCAAGTTATTTTAGATTTATTTCTTCATGTCTTAAGTGAGGTTATTTAATTTAACTTAATTTAATTTAATTTAATTTATTTTAATTTAATTTATTTAATTTAATTTGATTTGATTTAATTTAATTCAATTTAATTTATTTGATTTAATTTCTTAATTTAATTTAATTTAATTTTAATTTAATTTAATTTAATTTTTAATTTAATTTAATTTAATTTAATTTAATTTAATTTAACTTAATTTAATTTAATTTAATTTTATTTAATTTAATTTAATTTAATTTAATTTAATTTAATTTTAATTTAATTTAATTTAATTTTTAATTTAATTTAATTTAATTTAATTTAATTTGTTTATTTATTTAATTTAATTTGTTTATTTAATTTAATTTAATTTTAATTTAATTTAATTCAACTTTTAATCTTAATTTAATTTAATTTAATTGAAAATTTTTGAAAGAGTTTAATGATTTAATTTTTATTTAATGATTAAGTCTTTTAATGTTTTAAATTTGAGTTATCATTTTAATTAAGAGTTGAGTATTAATGAGATGATTAATTTAGGGATTTTTAAATTAAAGAATAAATCTCTTCCTAATAATATCCCTATTTTAATAATTCCAAATTTATTATTCTTCCAAATTCAATTAATTATTTAATTAAAGTTTAATCATTTTAAATTGCTTAATGGGTTTCTATCCTTCAAATATTTAATTTCAATCATCCAAATCAGATTAGGATCAAATATTTTACTTGTTAATTTTTTTTATTAAACCTAAAGTTTTAATTAAGGGTTAAAATTTTGATTACCATTTTGCCCTTTAAGTCTAATAATTTCATAACTCACTAAATTGAACTCAAATGAACTTGAAATTTTTATGTGACTTCACTTATGTGTCAATGAAGACATGAGAGGAGAAAATGTGATTTTTCTGTATTTAATTTATTTATATAATTATTTTTTGTAGAAAATAGAAATTTCCAAGGAAAATTCAATAATATGACCAAGGGAAAGTTTCTGTCCTTAAGAAAATTAGGGGACATTCCTAATGACCAGAGGACCATTTGGACCAAATTTTGTAATTTTTTGCATTATATTTTATTTATTAGAATTATTTTAAGTTCTGGAGTATTAATTAATTTAAAAATAAAATAAATGTTGAAAAATAAATTTTATAATTTTTAAAATTCTTTCTGATATCAAGGATTCCAGAGAACCAAACTTTGCAATTTTCTGATTTTTCTTTGATTTATTATAATTATTTTGGTGAAAATGCTAGAAAATACATTTTTTAATTTTAAAATTACCTTAGAGCTTTAAAAATTAATATCTCACTAAATAGACCTAGGAAAAATATGGGACTTGTTCCTAAGTGATTAAAATTCAAAATATGACATTTTGGTGAATTTTATTATTTTTGTGATTTTTATTATTTTTTAATTATTAAAAATATTAAAATAATATTAAAAATCAACTTTTTTAGAAAATTGAAATTATAATTTTCCTGAACTCCCTGATATCAGAGAGACTCCAAAACCAATTTGGTGAATTTTTGAAAGACATTTTGAAAGTTATGAATTTTTAAAGTTTAAAATGGCTAAGTGGCTTAATCAACCCAATTAGTGGGGCTAACTCAAGTCCAATTGATCTCAAATTTTTATGATGGGTTCCTCTGATCCTAAAGGTCAGTGGAGAATTGATTTCAAGTCAATTTGATTTATGGTTAACTCTAATTAATTAGAGACCTATTTTGGGTGTTTAAGCCGATTAGGGTTAATCTAAGTGAATTAACTCAAATCCTATTTTTCCTAGGGTTCTCTCGGTCATAAGGAACATCACCAAATTTTCCTAGAATTTATTTCACAACATGCTAATTTTTGAAATTAAAATACTTAACACAGACAACATGCATTTGAAAAATCAATAACTTTTCACAGAGATGGCCTACGACCTTGGAAAATTCAGGAAATGTTCCCAAGTTCGGAGGCTTCAAAGCCCTATGGTCTCATGCCATGGTGAATTGTATACATGCATGGAGAATTAAAACAATGCAGGGGATAAATAATTAATTAAAAATAAAATACTGGACAAAATTAATTAATTTCTTTTCCACATTATTCTCCTCTGTTCACTGAGCAAGGGGGTATTTTTATTTTATTTTTGTGATTTTTCTACACAAAGATATGAATTTTCCAAGTTAAGGGAATTAAATAAATAGGAAAATACCCTATTTATCTACTTATCCACGCGGCGCCGCGTCAACCTCGGCGACTCCGAAACGCCGCGTGGCGCGCTCCTATTCGACGCCGCCATCCGAGTCGGCAACCGGGCCCCGCGGTTCTCGTACCGTCTCCGGTCCAACGCCATCCGAGCCGTCCGTCCGCGCGTGTATTAAATGGACGGCATCCGTTCATCGTCCATGGCTGGTGTGATCCCGTGACCGTCCACACTCTAACCCTAAGAACTCACTCGATTCTCAATGGATTTTCATGTTCTTATGCTCTATGGATTCGTCTTGAAGAGACGAACACATCCATACGGTAAACATGCATTGAAATTAAGGCATTTGAAATGGAGAATCTCCAGAAGCTCGGGAGAAGGAGAGAGCTCATACCTTTGCTCGGAGAAGTGAAGCTTCCATCCGAGGGCTATGTCACCTTCGATTGGGTCCGAGCAAGCTCCGGATGAAGTCCCTCGGCTCGGTGAATTGCTCAGGTACAAAAGTGACCACGGCCGATCACAAAGCTTGGAGGCTGGAAGCAATGGCTGGCTCTGGTGAGGGGGCTTTTGCTGGGAAACTTCTCCTCTTGGTACAGTGAAGGTGTAGAGTCAATCAATTTGAGGATTGACTCACCGTGGTGAAGTGTCCTGGTTTTGGGCTTGGATTTCGACTCCGAAATTGAGCTCGCAGAGAGGAAATGGCAGGGGGATCTTACTGGGGATCAAGTGCTCTGTGTATGAGGAGGGGTCTGGAACAATTTTGGCAGAGTTTTGGCAAGGTTTGTGCAACTCTCCTCTCATGGCCGAGAGGGGGTGGTGTTTAAATAGGCATGGCTGGAGGGCCTCCCAGGGGGAGTTAGGGCTTGGGATCAGCTGCTCTGGTGAGGAGAAGAACGGCCATGGTGACCACTAGGCATGGGGCGGCTCGGCGAGGGAGAATTCCAAAGTTTGGCTCCTCCCAAGGTTTCGGCCATGGTGTTTTCCGGCGGCCAGGGTGGTCGGCCGGCGGGCATGGGTCACCCTCGGGGTCAGGTGGGTCGTGGTGGAGGCTTGTGCGGTCGATCGAGGTTTGACATGTGTAAAGGAGTTTGATTTAAATGGAATGGGGGAAGGCTCACTTTGGCTTGGTTTGGGTCAACCCACCATTTTGGGCTTGGTGCACCCTTCCAAGCTCGATTTCGAGCTGAGGGAATCATTTAGGTCAGCTTAGAAGGAGTGGTGAAGTCTCCATCCATGATGAGGTGGCTAAACATGGTTTAGTGTGTGACATGCTTAAGGTAAAAAAAGGGTTTAAGAAGGATTAGGAAAGAGCCCCCTCTTCTTGCCCAATATGGCATGGTGGAGTGTCCAAGGCTCTCATGGCTCACATGTGGCTCATGCATGGCTTCATGGCTCACTTTTGGCTTGGGGAAAGCTTGGTCGATTTCATGAAAATGGATTTTAGGAATTTTTTGGTAATTTGATGGAAATTTGTATGGAACTTGATTTGGAATGATTTGATGATGGATTTAGGACTTAGGTAATGGCTTTGATTAAGTGGATGGCAAATGGAAATGTCATGTGGGCTTTAGGGTAGATTTTGGGCTCATTGAAATGGTTTTAGATGGGCTTTTAAATGGTTTAGGAAAGTGGGCTTTTGAATTTTAAAATGGATTTTGGGATGAAATTTTGGTAAAGGCTTGGGCCAAATAATTGTTGAGTTTGGTTTAGGGATGTGTCATGAGTGGTTTGAAACAAATTTGAGGTGATTTGGGTTTGAATTGGGTTGGATATGGGCTTTTGGTAAAGAGGCTAAGGTGGGCCAAAATGGGCTAGCATGGGCCAATGTTGGGCTAGGGTTGAAATTGATGTAAAATTAATGTTGGGAAATGTTTATGGGAGTGTTTCAAAGAGGTTTTGGCTTTGGTTGGGTTTTGATTTTGGGATTTGGGTTCATTTGGGCTAGGTTTGGGTTTAGGTCAAAATGGGCCTTTTGATTTTAGGGTTGAATTTGAGTGGGGTTTGGATCAAAGTTTTGGGCAAATCATGTTAGTGTTTTGTTTATGGGGATGTTAGGAAAGGTTTAGAAAAGATTTGGGGTTAGTTGGAGTTGAATTGGGTGAGTTTGGGTTAGGTTTGGGTCATAGGTCCAAATTGGGCTTTAAGGCCAAAAGTGAAATTGGACCCAAATTTCAATCAAATTAAGCTTGGCTTTGGTCTAGATTGGTGTTTGGGATGTTGAATTGAAGTTTAGAATTGAATTGGACCAGAATTTGGATCAATTGGGTAGGCTTGGTTTGACATTGGGTTTACTTTGGGTTAAAATGGGTCAAATTGGGGGTTTTGATAAAAGTGGGGTAAATTGACAAAATTGGCCCATGGTGTAGTTGAACAAAATGAAATTGGGAATATTTGGGATTTTCTGGAATTTTCTGGGAATTTTCTGAATTTTTGGATTTTTTGGCTAAGAGGGGTATTTTGGGTATTTGGAAGGTATTGGGGGTATTTTGGAATTTTTGGCATTTTTGGCTAGGAATGGTCAATTTGAGTGATGTGGAAATGTTTAGGAATGGTTTTGGAGAATTTTGGGTAATTTGGAAATTTTTGAGAAATTTGGGTAGTTTCAAGGGCATTTGGTAGGGTTGGTGGGTGTAGGGTCCCGCGGGTCAAAAATTGAAAATTTGGGAAATTGAAGATTGGGTGGATGTAAGTGGAAAGAAGTCATTTTTGTTGAGCCATGAAGCCATATCAAGCCCACATGAGCCATGAAGGGACTCATTTGAGGCATTCACCATGTTGTTCCTAACCCTCTTAGCCAAGGGCTTAGGGGTTAAGGACCATCCATGTGAATCACCTACATGAGTCGGGAAGTCAAGTCGGGTATGGGTGTGTTTTTAGGAGGTGTGTGAAAGTGTAGTGCATAGGTGTAGTGTATGTGTAAGTCAGCCCTTTACCGGACCGAGCCACCTGGAGCGGTCCTAAGGCCAAAGAGTCCTATAGAACTCATCCTTTAAACTTCCACATTTGATATCAACCCTCTAGGTGATTAGGGGTCTATAGTCAAGTTTGTGGAGTTTGCGGGGAGTTTAGAAGTGGTTTGAATTTCTAAAAGGTGGGTCCCAATTCTAATCCTCTAAGATAGTCAAAGGAAAAGCCTAAGGCTAGATCCTAAGTACTAAAGAGAAGAAGAGAAGACCTCATCAAAAATGAGGTCAACAGGAATGTGTAAGTTAAGGAAACTTCTTAACAATACTATGTTGATTTTTTGACACCATTGGTTCCAAAAGTGCAAAACACCATAGGTGATGAGCTTTGATTAAATGCTTTAATCTACTTCGAGAGGAAGGATGGGCCAACCCTCTAATATTCAAACACATGTAATTAATCATTGAGAGAATGTTTTCCCCTTCCCCTAGTTCTGGGGTGGGGGGGGGGTGAGTTAGGAACATTTTGGGGAAAGTCCAACAATTGATCTCCAAGTAGGTTCTAAAGATCTTGTTTATTTCTTCTCTTTTTGTTGCTCTTTTGAGAGTGTCATTCCTCGACCAAAGCTTCGATCATAGTGATGATAATTGGTGTATCAATGGCCAAACCCTCTACCGAAGGCCGATCCACAACATTCTCGAGAGGAGGGTTTAATTGTAAGGTCAATCATAACCTCCTTATCATTAACCTTGCTTTGACATTGCTTTGATGACCCAACTTGTTTGTCCCCGGAAATGTTAGGGTCAACCGGAGGGACCCCGGCTTCGAGTTTCCCGGGAACTTCCACTAAAGTTTCAATCTCATCACAACTGTTAGGAAGCACCACTGTTTCAGCTTCAGCTGCATTTCCAGGAGGTTCCATACCTCCCAAACTTGATTGGCACTCCAAAGTAGCAGCAGTAACCTCAGCTCCCACAGGAGAGGTAGCAGTGGTCACGGGATGGGTACTAACTTGTTTCTTTTTGGTCGGAGGATGCAACCTTTAACAGGTCTCCATTACATGGCCAAACATTCTACAATGTTGGAAATATGAAGGCCTTTGCTCCACCACAACCTCCTACAATAATCCATCTTCTTCAGATGTAATTCAAATTCTATTCAAATTATGCAAGGTAATATCTCTTTCTACCAGTAACCTTGCCCCGACGAGTCCGGCCATGTCAAATGTAGGAGAATCAACTTTTAATGGAACTCCCAATGCTTAACTAATGTTAAAGAAAACATTAGTATTATAAAATTAAAGGGGCAACTCTGGTAATTTGAAACACATAGGTACTATAGGTTTCCTTAGTAGGGTCAAAATCAGGAGTCCATTTTATTATCTTCATAAGAGTGCCTGAAATCAGTAAGGTCTGCTTGGTTAAGATTTTAGCATAATCCTCTTCATTTATCAATTTGATAAACAAATGTCTGCCATCCATTAATCCAAGCTTCCAACTTCCAGTCAGCTGAAGATCAGTAAAACGCTTCCTAACAAATTCCATTTTAGGGTGCCCTTACTGAAATTTACCAATCAAAGTGAACATAACGGCTAGGTTAAGTGTTTGTAGTACTTGGGCAGTAAAAATAAGTACTGGATGCCCATGCTTTTAACTAAGAGGCCCGATGAAGGGGTAAGTCTTCTACATGTAGTCGCATCATGAAGGGCTTGTGGAAAGATTAAATGATCAAAGTTTTTATAGGGAGTTTGGCTGCTACCCATAACTCTTGCATATGTTTCTTTAGACCATTGAGCATTTGTTTCAGTGTCTATGGGATAAGCCACCATGATAACAACAAGCTTCCCATCCTTCTCCAACATAGAAAAAATCAAAAGGAAGTCCCACAGTCCACCCCTCCAACAACAGAGCAATGGAACAGTAGAAGAAAATTTAAAACCGAGAGAGCTCGGGAAAGGTCAAGGCTGCAACCAGGAGTTCAATGGCACCCACACACTACTCATCCGATATATATATATATATATATATATATATATATATATATATATATATATATCACAAATTTTATTAAAATTCTCTAAAAATAGTTATTTTATATTATAAAAACAATATATAAATTGCCTCTTTTATAGTAACCAAATGTGCATTTAGTAAAATAAAGCTAAAGGACAAAAATAATCCATTGAGAAAAAAAAAAGCTAAAACACATGATGGGCTGAAACCAAAGCCAAACATCAAAAGCAACAAAATTGCGAAGGTAATACAAAATATGGGATTTCTATGTTGAACCATTTTAGGCCAACGATGTGAAATTCTTTAACTAAAATGATATTGAAATCTTAGATACTTAGGTAGCATTTAGTACAATGGTTGGAATTTCATTAGAAACTTTAAAATCAAGTATGTTCTCGAAAGACCACCACTAGGATAAGTAACCACAGGGGGAGTTATATCAATGGGACACAATTGTGATGCTATTAGAACAAGGGGACAATATCTCGATTTAGTAGAGTCTCGGCCAGCATAAATTGTATCGGATCATATATTACATGAGTCTAAAGCTAAGAATATGTGTTTTGTTACTGATTTTATGCTAAGGGCATTGACAAGGATTACAATTGCTTAATTGGAAGATATTGTGAAAATCTTTGAATAGAACTAAGCTAAAATTTTGAATATCAACATTTCATTTGATGTAATAACTAGAATTTCTTCAAAAACTTTTAAGTTTTCCTGTGCGGGAGCACTTCTAGATTGGGTGATCTCCTAAGAGTTACACAAATGGGATAAAATAGTTAGGTCATTAATCCAGATTAGGAAATTTGTCCTTATGTGATAGTTTAGACAATTACAAAAGATATTAGAGTTTTACACTAGACAGATGATACAAATATTTCTCTGGTGGATGATTCTATTTAAGAACATAGACAACAATAACAATAATTTATGTAGGGGTGATTGCGAAACCTTGAAGCAAAATGATCTTGAAATCTTAAACATTGTGATTCTATTTGGTATAATTGCTTGAAGTTTCTCAATGACAACAAAGTTAACAATAAGCTTGTGTTGGCACTCTCAAGATGGGCACATATTGGGAAGTCACAATAATAAGATAAACTACAAGGAAATTAAACCAAAGAGGACAATATCTCGATGTACGAAAGTTGTTTATTTCAAATTATATATAAATGTGTTAGAAAACTCAACTATTATTTATTATAGAAGCAAGCACATGAGCCATAATATAGGTAATGGTTTGAAAAAATAAATAGTTTAGACGATTCATTATTTTATTTTAGATGATAAGTTAATCATCATTTTGGTAATCATTAAAATCAAACTTTTATTTATTTAGTATTTTTAAATTTTATTGACCCCTTCCAAAAGTTTTCAACATATTTTATCAATTGTAAATATCTTAGGATCAAATCTAAGAAACCAACAATAACATTCAAAGCATATAATATCCATACTTCTTGGAACTCACAATTGTTTTTAACACCTTTAGATTTTTGCAATAGCTTTTTGGCACTATTAGTTATAAATTCTTTCTTGAACTCCATATATGAGGTATTACTCATTATAAAAGACATGAGAACCATCTTAATAGCACCTCAATGAAGGTGATAAAAAAAAATTTGCACTTGATCACATTTTGATATTAAGAATGAAAGTAGAGAAAATAAACAAGGTAATGTTGTAGGTATAGCATGACTTTCTTCACTACTAATTGGGTGAGTGATGTTTTATTTTAGTAGAGGCAGGATATTCATATTTTCAATAGAAAATGCAATTTAAGGTTGTATTTGGTGCTTTGATAATGAAATGATGAGACAAAAGAGTATTAGTAATAATTTTTCGTGGACTCAGTGGTCATCCATTACTTGGAGTAGAGGCCATTTATTTTTAATGATCACATGGTCCATAAGTTACTTTTAATTGATTATAATGGTAAAAATTTTAATGGAATCATTTACATGTTTAGAGAATGTTTCTTTTAATATCATTGATCAGAAATTGTTGAGCTCTCAGTTTTACGGTTGGTAGAAGATAAAAAAACGTTTGGAGGAATGTAAAAGTCATAAAACAAGCTTAAGTACACAAAGGATCTTGAACTAGATCTTAAGAAATAAATCATGAGACTTAGTTTTATCATTTGAGTTTTAAGAGTAAATAGCTTATAATATTGTGCTCAAATTATTTTATTATATGCATTAAAATCTATTTTAGAAGTCCTACAATTTAACAAAAGTTAATTTTCTATCTTAAGTAAATCTAATAATATTGGTATATGCTTTGAAATTATTTATCCAATGTTTTGAAAAGATGGCCTATATTTTATATTTGCTTAATAAATAAAAAAATACGTACTATTATAGGGGTGGGGAGTTTCTTTTTTCATTATGTCGATGTGTACACTACAGCTCTTGAAGATATTTCTATTTTGAATGATAAGATACGTCATTTAAGGAATAATACTATCCACAGAGATACAATTATTATACTAAAATAAATCAAACCATTCAGATGCTGAAAACATTTATGATTTATGGGTCTGCGTTCAAAATAAAATTTTTCTACTATCTTATGAGTATACATAATTTATTTTAATCTTGAGTATGGTCTCCTTATAAGGGAATGCTTTCATATTTAATTACATCCCAGAAGTTGTAGACTCCTAAGAAAAATCTCAATTAAACTATTATCTCATATCATGGAGGATTTTAATGTTGGTGTTTTTAAATGAAAAGAATCAATTTTTGATGATATTTTCAATTGAGTGAGTTTAAGGGTTTGAAAAGATTTATTTGGAATTCGAGTTTGAAACATAGAATCCCATGATGATGTGTCATGAAAAGGCCCGAGAAGGGGATTAACCAACTTTGGGAGGACTTTATATCATGCGTATGAGATTGGAAAAATATTGAAAGAATTATGCATGATTTGAAAGGTTGGGTTTCAAATGTTTGAATTGAAAAAGTTTGAATTTAATTAAAATGATTGAAAAGGATTAATTTGTGTGGAAAAGGTTTCATTTGACTTGAAAATATCTTGTTTTAAAAGGTTAGAGTTGAATTGAAAAGGTTTGATTTGACTAAGTAGTGGCTTGAAGTTTGATTTAAGGGATTCAATTTGAAAGGTTTGATTTGAAATGTTTGAATTCAACAAAATTTGAATTGAATTGAATAATTTGATGTTTGGATAGAAGTTTAAAAAGATTTGAAAGTTGATTTAAAGTTCAAAAATGAATGAAGGTTAGTTCGAAGTTTAGCTTCGAAGTTTTATTTAAAGTTTAGTTTGAATGTTGATTTGATGGCATGAAACGATTTCTAGATGAAATTTGAGAGCCTAGCCCAAAGAATAATCTAGATTCTAGAAATACACTAATTAGTTGGACTAGCTTAAATTTTGGATATAACACTCTCAGTCTTAATGCCCACAACTTTTCATCATTACAAGTTGATCGATTTTTTTATAAACCAAACAACCGAGATAAAAAGACATCTCCACTATCACTATAGCAATGGTGAAAGTAAATCTTCATAACCTTAAGATAGTTTGAAGTGCCTTATTTAATAATTATCATCATAGGGCACCTACATAGTCAAAGGGGGTTACAAGCTTGGTGTTATATATATCCTAGTTAGCTAGGGATACATAGTAATCTAACTTAGGCATTTAGACAAAGATTTATTCTAGAGGTAAGTGTGATCCTACATTTCTTTTTTTTTGTTGGATAAACAAGGTTTCATAGTTTATTCAATTATGTGTAGTTTAACTTCTTAATGTTGATGTAATTTAGTTTTTTGTTTGGGTCTAATATTTTAATTTTGTTTTTTTGTTCAATCACCTAGTTAGTTGATCAACATAAAAATTTGGTCATTCTATGGTTAATTGGTTGCATTTGATTTTATGGTCTAAGTTGATGTTCTCTCTTCAGGTTTTTTATTAGATTTGGTTTTCAGTGTTAGTTTGGTGTTTCATCATTGAATTTTATATAAAAATTGGAAGTTTATATGATTTGATATGAGAATATACAAAATTTAGATTACAAGCTTAAAGGGTTCCCCGTAAATTGCCTCGAAAAGTAATAAATTCTAGTAATTAAAAAGTGTAACCTTATTAATTTGCAGGTGATTACTTAAATGGTTTGAAAATGCATTATAAAAATTTTAAGTTTTAAGTGATTCAATGTTTAAGTATTTTTAGGAGTTAAAAAGTTTTAAATGTTTAAGGTTTTTAAAATTAATAATTGTTTTGAAATTTTAATGTGTTTTGAAGTTTTAAGTTATTTTAATTGTTTTAGTATTTTGAAATTGATGTTTTTAAAAGCTTTAAGTCATATTTAAGGTTTTAGAGTATTTTAAATTTTGAAGTGTTTTAAATTTGAAGTGTTTGAATTTTTAGATTGTTTTAATGGTTTTATAATGTTTTAATTTTTAATTATTTTGAAGTCTTAAGTTATATTTAAATGTATAAATGTGTTTAAACTTTTAACTAATTATAAGTTTTAAGTGATTTAAGAGGCTTTTAAAGGCTTTTGAATTTTTATGTGATTAAAATTTATAAGTTATTTTAAATGCTTTTTATGCTTTTTCGAAATTTATGTGTTTAAATGTTTAAGTTATAATGGCTTTAAACTATTTTGAATTTTTAAGTGTTTAAAATTTAAGGTTATTTTAAAACATTGAAATTGTTTTAAGAGGTTAAAGCTTTATGTAGTTTAAAAAGAATGTTCAAGGTATTTTGATAGGATAAAAAGATTTAAAATTTAAATGCTTGTATTGTTTTAAAGTGTTCTAGAGTTTTAAAATTTTAAAGTATTTCAAAGGTTTGAAAGATTTTAAATTTTAAATTTTATAATATTTAAAATGTTTAACGTATTTTTAAGGTTTGAAATTTTTAAGGGGTTTAGAATTTTAGTTGACTTAACTTTAGCTTAAGTTCTAGGAAAGTAATTTTTAGAATGTTTATCATATTCAAGTTTATGAAAACTTAAGCTTACACTTATTAAAGTTTCTTTTTGATTTGCATGTAGCATATGCTTAGGTTATTTAAATTCATAAATTAACATATCTTAGTTTTATAAGCTCGCAAGTGACATACCTTAAGCATATAAATAAGCATAGTTGCACATTACACAAAACTTACACATGCAAAGTTTTCTTTATTCATATTATTAACATAAGAAAAATTACTAACACATAGAAAAGATTTCACATAGGGTATCGCATATAGAGAAAACTACAAATGAAAATGTTTATACATGCATGGAGATTACACATGATCAAGTCTACACATGGAGGAAATTTCGAAGAAGCAAACTATGTTTGGAGAAGTATATACATGGAGTAAACTATACATGAAGCCTGTCATACTTGAGAAAGTGTTGTTTACATGGAGTACACTAAACATGAAGCATACCATATATGAGAATTACATGTGAGAATAAACTACAGGTGGAAATCCCACACATAAAAGCAAACCACACATGAAAATATCTACAAAGAGGAATTATATATGAAAACAAATTGCACATGAAAATACTACACATATGGGGGGAATATTTTTGTCAAGTGTAGCATTTAAAATGAGATGGAAGAGGAGGAGAAAGCAATTGGCGTAGTTACGTGTAGCCTTGGTAGAGTAATTACACCGCCATCTTCATTGGGGCGGTGCAATGATGCCTCATACAGGTGTAATACATTGGTGATGGCACATTGCCATCACTCATGATGAAACCAAGGTTTCAAGAAAAAAAAAAGATGTGACACACCTATGCCGCATCTGACATAACTATACCGGTAGTGGCATAAGTAAGATAAAGTCTTGTGTGGTTATGTTGAGTAGCACCTTCAGGTTTCAAATTTAAATGAGCATCTTTCAAGCTTAGCAACCTAAGATAAGGGTGTTAATTACAACCTAAGCATGAACCTTAGCAAACTAAGCATGAACCTTAGGGTTTTAAATTCAAATGAGCATCTTTCAATACTATATGAACTTCATGTTTAATTCTAAAATAAATAGATTTAGATAATTTGATTATCAGGTTATTTAAATTTTTAGGTAATATATTTATTATTAGATGATTAATTATAATTAAGGAATCTAATTGATTATTGATGGATGTGTTTATATTGACTAAAAATCAATTTATAATTGGAAAAACTAGAAACAAAAAATGAAAAAGAAGATAAGGCTAATTCTACACTTATTTATTATCACTATTAATGTCATTAAATTTTTACTTACATATTTAGTTTGGAGAATTTTTCTTTGAGATGAAACATTTTATATTTCAAGTCATACATTAATAACATAAGATCAGTGTGAAATTTTTATAACCTATTTCTCACCCAATCTCTATAAATGCTTGTATTATTTGATTGCAAACATTATATTTAATTTAGAGAAAAGTCTTATGTGGATAACTATATAAACTATTATTATAGGTGCCATCTACTGAAACATTTCTAAAGCTTAAAGTACATTTGAGATAGTCTAGAAGTTATTTTCATAACCTAGTGGTTTTATTTTTAGTTTGGCTTTTCTTTTGGTGTGGAATTGTTTTGGGTTGGGTTGATCCCTTTGGGACTTCTTGTAACTTCACTTTCTTGAATCAACTTGTACGGAAACATATGTAGCTCCTTTTTTTATATATATATATATATATATATATATATATATATATATATATATATATTAACCAAAATACTTGCCCATTCTCTCAAAATGTTTGGCACAATCTGCTGACTACTCTTCAGGTGGACACGCTACTTAAGCTGGCACTCTTTCACTGTTTGCTGGGAGGATTAGGCAAAGGTTAATTTATTTGTCATCTTTTGCATGGTGGCTTGGTTCATCTGGATGGTCAGGAACAAGGTCAGATTTGAGGAGTAGATTCCCATGGCTTCCTTTGCTGTGAGGAATTTTCAATCTTATATCCATAAACTCATTCAATATCACAGCTTTCCGAACATCTGTACAAATTAGAGCCCTACCTCCCCTCTTCAGAGACCACTTGTTTCTGTAATTTCCTGGACTTCTCCTACATCTCCATGGCTTAAAGAAAATACTGATGGCAGTTACTGCAATCCCTCTACTAGTTTTGGAGGTCTTTTCAGGGACTCCCATGGGAACTGCTTGTTATTCTTCTCCTCCCCTACTTGTGTTGAAGATGCTTTGGAAGTAGAAATCATTGCAATTTATTGGGTTCTTCTGATTGCTCATAGATGCAACATTGGCCCCCTAATTGTGGAATCTGATTCTTTGAGTTGCATAAAGTTCATGCATTGGACTGAAAACCTCCCATGGTACATACACAGATGGATTTGTAGGATGACTCCTTTTCTCCATTCCACTGGCTGCACTTTTTCATACACTCCTAGGGAAGCCAATGCTTCTGCTCACTGGCTTGCTACCCAGGGAAATTTTGAAGAGTGTCTCACTATTACTGCTCACCCCCCACCTCCTCTAGTGAGATTAATTTATGGAGATAGAATAGGATTGCTTTACTTTAAGGCTTTATAATCTTCTCAGCTTTTCTGTTTCCTTTCTTTTATATCTTATACTCATATATATATTGACATTATACATATATTGGTATACATGTTTATGTCTTTTCCCTTTTTTGAGTGGGCTGATATAGGTGTAGTATGTGGCTCCCCTTATCTTGAGGACCCCCAATATTCATGTACACCCCTTAATATTATCATGTAGGGAGCCTTTCTTTGCTCCTTTTTTAAATATATATATATATATATATATATATATATATATATATATATATATATATATATATATTAACCAAAATCCTGCCACAATGGTAGGAAATATTCTAATAGATCAAATAGTTGCAATTACATGTCAGGAAAATTAGGGATGAACAACTTATCCCCATGTAACAAAAATTTCAGCTGAGGTGAAGATACAGTAGTAACAACGGTGTCCTCAGTATGCCTACCTAAAGAAGCTAACCAATGTGCTGGAGCATTACAGGTTCTGAAAGTATGTAGGAACTTTATATTAGTGGCTTGAGTGAACTACGTCAATCTGTGCATCCATCTTCTAATATGCCAAGGGGATTGTTCCTGATGCTATAGGATCTTGATGCATAGGAGAAAATCAGATTCAACTAAGTGGTGACTGATCTTGCAAGTATGAGCAATATAGAGAGCCTAAAAGATTGCAATGAATTTGGTTTCCAAGGCCTATAATGCCACTGTAGGGGAGGAGAAGTTAAGAAAACAATGCCCCTTATAATCTCTAAACACACAACCAATACCAAATTGCCTCCATACCAAAATTTCCATCAGTGTTAACCTTCATCCAAGCTCTAGTGGGGTGACCACATGAATAGGGAGGGAATAAAAAAAAAATTTTTAAGTGTAACCGGCCTCCACAGTTTGCACAGGTTAAGAAACCCTTTATGTTGTATGAGTTTGTGAATGTAAGAAAGTCAAGGAGTGGCCCCATGAGCTGTGAAAGTTGGCTTTTCTTCAAATTTAGCTTTGTTCTTGCTCATCCAAATAAAACAAACAACCAGGCATGGGATGGCCAGGAGATTAATTTGACTCTAATCTGTCCAGCAGTCGTAGATAGAATTCCAGCTCAGATTAAGTGTATCAAGGTGTAGCTTTTCAATTAAGTGGGTCCATACTGCCTTGGAGTAGGAGCAAGCAATAAAAAGGTGTTCCAATGATTCTTCTTCAGCTAAGCATAGGTGGCATCAGGAAGAGCCTCTCAGACCCTTGAGTTTCAAGATATCATATGTGGCTAATAATTGTTGTCATAATCTCCAGTAAAAGAATGACAAAGAAGGGGTTAAGAATTTCTCCCAAAGTTCTTTACCCCATTCAACTCGAGTCCATTGAAAAATGTTTTATAGATTTAGGCAGATAATTTCTGAGAAGGGCCTTGTTTGGTGACAATTATGTCTTTCTTAGTGGGAAAAATGATGTTTTTTGAACAGTCTGGAGCTATTCTCCAGTTAAGAGGGTGCTCAATAAGTTGTTGTTCCATTGATTGTCCTGCCATAAGTCCTTTACTTGCCATTGATGAAATTCATTGGGGACAGGCTGTGTACTCAGCCTTTCACCATTCCAAAGCCAATGATCAATCCAAAAATTAACCTGACTCTCCCCCAGCTCCTAAATGAATAACTCTTCAGCTTGACATCTAATTTGAAGAAGGTTCCTCCAAACCTTAGAATCTCCCAGCTTTGGGGTAGCCAAGGAGGGGTGATAGTGTCTACAAAACTTCCCCTTCATGAATTGATCCCAGAGAAATCTTATCCACAACTTACAATGATTGATGAAACTGAGGTGTTGAAAGCTCTTGAAAACCAAACCTCCAGCCTGTATGGGTTTACACAGCCTTTGCCAAGGGAGCCAATAAAATTAATTTCTTTGTCCTGCCCATAGAAATCTATTGAAGATTCTTCCTAGGGTGGTTTGTGTATTTTTCTTCATTACAAACATTTGGAGAGCATAAGAAGGTATGGTTGTGAGGATGCTTCTTAGTAGGGCAATTCTTTCCCTATTTAACAGGAAGTGATTAGTCCAATAAAGTAATTGAACCTTAATTTTATCAATAATCTCATTAAATTGTGTTTGTTTAGTTCTACCTTTCAAAAATTGTATCCCAAGATAGGAGATGGGGAGAGCAGCTTGAGTGAATCTAGTGTATTCTAAAATCCAGTGCTTGATATGGGGTTTGACATTGGTACTTGCAAAATATTAGCATTTTTGTAAGTTAAGTTCCATACCAGAAGAATGTTGGAAGTGGTTCAGCAGCATAAAGACAGCTTTCGATAGCGTACTTGGAAGCATTTGTGAATATTATAATGCAATATGCATAAGACGAGATCACTAACTCCAATATTGTATTTATGTTGATAGGCTAGTGATGGAGCTTTGGTCAAAGAGGAGTTAAGTAAACAAGATAGGTAGTCAAATGTAAGGATAAAGATGGTGGGGGAGAGGGGGTCACCTTGTTTAATACCCTTAGAAGCACTGAAGAATCCATAACCATTCCCATTGACCATAATGGAATGATTATTACAAGCCAGCCATCTTCTAATTAGGTTAGTGAAATCAGCATGGAAGCCCCTGGTAGCAAGGGTATCTAAAATTAAGGCCCAACTAATGGAGTCATATACCTTTTTAATGTCTAGTTTAAGTACCAAATTTCTTCCTTTGCACTTCCTGTCAAGATCAAGTAAAAGCTCTTGAGCTAGTAGGATATTATCTGAAATATTTCTCCCCTTGACAAATGCTGCTTGAATAGGATGGATCAAATGCTAGAGATGAGGTTGCAATTTGAAGACTAAGATTTTGCTAATAATCTTGGAAATAACCTTTATGAGGCTAATAGGTTTGAAATCTCCCCAATCCTTTTTGATATTGTTTTTTGGAATCAGTACCATAGTAGAAGAAGTAAAGTATCTAGGAGGGTCAATTCCTCTAACAAAGCATTGTACTGTTGTGACCACATCCCTGTTAATTTTCCCCAACTAGCTTTATAGAAATTTAAGGTTTACCCATCAGGTCCAAAGATTTTTGTTACCATCAATAGAGTCAAAGGCAGCTTTAATTTCATATTCTTCAGGCACCTAGGAGAAGTATAATCCTTGCAGATAGTTTTGACAGTCAGAAAATAAGGAGGCCTCAATAGGTGCTCTAGTAACATTAGGGGCAGTGAAGAAGTATTGAAAGTGTTCTAAAGCATCCTTGCCAATACTTTCAGCAGCAATGAGTTTCTGGCCAGATGAGTTTGTAATAGAGAGAATCATGTTACACTTCTTCTTGTGTTTAATGCAAGCATGAAAAAATTTGGATTTTTTATCACCCTCTAACAATTTAGTGATAGCAGTTATTTGTTGCAAAAATTTCTCCTGGTAACTGATTTGAGAAAGGAGATTTTCATGTGCTAAGAATAATTCAGCTTCAGATTTTCTACCTAGTTGAAACTCAGCTTTAATTAGGAACACATTATCTTTAGCAGTTTGTAAATTATGGAAAACATTACCAAAAGTATTCCAGTTCCATGCTTTAAAGTGTTTAGCTATTTTCTTTTGAAGGTTCCACATGTTGAGCCAAGGAGGTGCAGCAGGATCAGAGAGCCAAATTTTGTCAAGCTCATGGAGGAACTCTAGATGAGAAATCCACATATTCTGAAATCTAAAAGGGCAGCCACCAGTGTTCACAAATTTGCTAATGGAGCCAATAATTGGTCTATGGTCAGAAACTACCATGGCAATGTGAGTTATAAAAGTGTAAGGGAAGGTTTGGAGCCATAAGGAATTACCCAACATTCTATCCAATCTTTCCCAGTTGTTGCCTCTCCTCCAAGTGAATTTGGGTCCCTGGAACCATAAATCACATCAAATAGGAAACTATTGAACCTGTTCATAGAATGGGAAGAGGGAGGATTGTCCCCTCATTTTTTACAAGGGGAAGTAAGGCAATTGAAATCACCACCCAGAAGACAGAAGGAGTCCATAGCTAAAATAATTTGTAGAAGAGCGTGCCAAAGAATCTGCCTTTGGACACCATGGTAACTAGCATAAACGAAGGTAGCATAACTTATTTGACTACCAAAGGACAACTTGATGTGCATGAATTGAGGGTGCTCCTGAACAATGCGACCACTGCAGTTCATGTCTAGCAAAAAACCAAATCTTGTTATTCTGATTAATGGAATGTGTAAGTTAAGGAAACTTCTTAACAATACTATGTTGATTTTTTGACACCATTGGTTCCAAAAGTGCAAAACACCATAGGTGATGAGCTTTGATTAAATGCTTTAATCTACTTCGAGAGGAAGGATGGGCCAACCCTCTAATATTCCAACACATGTAATTAATCATTGAGAGAATGTTTTCCCCTTCCCCTAGTTACGGGGTGGGGGGGGTGAGTTAGGAACATTTTGGGGAAAGTCCAACAATTGATCTCCAAGTAGGTTCTAAAGATCTTGTTTATTTCTTCTCTTTTTGTTGCTCTTTTGAGAGTGTCATTCCTCAGCCAAAGCTTCAGTCATAGTGATGATAATTGGTGTATCAATGGCCAAACCCTCTACTGAAGGCTGATCCACAACATTCTCAGAGGAGGGTTTAATTGTAAGGTCAATCATAACCTCCTTATCATTAACCTTGCTTTGACATTGCTTTGATGACCCAACTTGTTTGTCCCCAGAAATGTTAGGGTCAACTGGAGGGACCCTGGCTTGAGTTTCCCTGGGAACTTCCACTAAAGTTTCAATCTCATCACAACTGTTAGGAAGCACCACTGTTTCAGCTTCAGCTGCATTTCCAGGAGGTTCCATACCTCCCAAACTTGATTGGCACTCCAAAGTAGCAGCAGTAACCTCAGCTCCCACAGGAGAGGTAGCAGTGGTCACGGGATGGGTACTAACTTGTTTCTTTTTGGTCGGAGGATGCAACCTTTAACAGGTCTCCATTACATGGCCAAACATTCTACAATGTTGGAAATATGAAGGCCTTTGCTCCACCACAACCTCCTACAATAATCCATCTTCTTCAGATGTAATTCAAATTCTATTCAAATTATGCAAGGTAATATCTCTTTCTACCAGTAACCTTGCCCCAGCAGGTCTGGCCATGTCAAATGTAGGAGAATCAACTTTTAATGGAACTCCCAATGCTTAACTAATGTTAAAGAAAACATTAGTATTATAAAATTAAAGGGGCAACTCTGGTAATTTGAAACACATAGGTACTATAGGTTTCCTTAGTAGGGTCAAAATCGGGAGTCCATTTTATTATCTTCATAAGAGTGCTCGAAATCGGTAAGGTCCGCTTGGTTAAGATTTTAGCATAATCCTCTTCATTTATCAATTTGATAAACAAATGTCTGCCATCCATTAATCCAAGCTTCCAACTTCCAGTCAGTGAAGATCAGTAAAACGCTTCCTAACAAATTCCATTTTAGGGTGCCCTTACCGAAATTTACCAATCAAAGTGAACATAACGGCTAGGTTAAGTGTTTGTAGTACTTGGGCGGTAAAAATAAGTACTTGGATGCCCATGCTTTTAACTAAGAGGCCCGATGAAGGGGTAAGTCTTCTACATGTAGTCGCATCATGAAGGGCTTGTGGAAAGATTAAATGATCAAAGTTTTTATAGGGAGTTTGGCTGCTACCCATAACTCTTGCATATGTTTCTTTAGACCATTGAGCATTTGTTTCGGTGTCTCATGGGATAAGCCACCATGATAACAACAAGCTTCCCATCCTTCTCCAACATAGAAAAAATCAAAAGGAAGTCCCACGAGTCCACCCCTCCAACAACGAAGCAATGGAACGAGTAGAAGAAAATTTAAAACCGAGAGAGCTCGGGAAAGGTCAAGGCTGCAACCAGGAGTTCAATGGCACCCACACACTACTCATCCGATATATATATATATATATATATATATATATATATATATATATATATATATATATATATATATATATATATATATATATCACAAATTTTATTAAAATTCTCTAAAAATAGTTATTTTATATTATAAAAACAATATATAAATTGCCTCTTTTATAGTAACCAAATGTGCATTTAGTAAAATAAAGCTAAAGGACAAAAATAATCCATTGAGAAAAAAAAAGCTAAAACACATGATGGGATGAAACCAAAGCCAAACATCAAAAGCAACAAAATTGCGAAGGTAATACAAAATATGGGATTTCTATGTTGAACCATTTTAGGCCAACGATGTGAAATTCTTTAACTAAAATGATATTGAAATCTTAGATACTTAGGTAGCATTTAGTACAATGGTTGGAATTTCATTAGAAACTTTAAAATCAAGTATGTTCTCGAAAGACCACCACTAGGATAAGTAACCACAGGGGGGAGTTATATCAATGGGACACAATTGTGATGCTATTAGAACAAGGGGACAATATCTCGATTTAGTAGAGTCCTGGCCAGCATAAATTGTATCAGATCATATATTACATGAGTCTAAAGCTAAGAATATGTGTTTTGTTACTGATTTTATGCTAAGGGCATTGACAAGGATTACAATCGCTTAATTGGAAGATATTGTGAAAATCTTTGAATAGAACTAAGCTAAAATTTTGAATATCAACATTTCATTTGATGTAATAACTAGAATTTCTTCAAAAACTTTTAAGTTTTCCTGTGCGGGAGCACTTCTAGATTGGGTGATCTCCTAAGAGTTACACAAATGGGATAAAATAGTTAGGTCATTAATCCAGATTAGGAAATTTGTCCTTATGTGATAGTTTAGACAATTACAAAAGATATTAGAGTTTTACACTAGACAGATGATACAAATATTTCTCCGGTGGATGATTCTATTTAAGAACATAGACAACAATAACAATAATTTATGTAGGGGTGATTGCGAAACCTTGAAGCAAAATGATCTTGAAATCTTAAACATTGTGATTCTATTTGGTATAATTGCTTGAAGTTTCTCAATGACAACAAAGTTAACAATAAGCTTGTGTTGGCACTCTCAAGATGGGCACATATTGGGAAGTCACAATAATAAGATAAACTACAAGGAAATTAAACCAAAGAGGACAATATCTCGATGTACGAAAGTTGTTTATTTCAAATTATATATAAATGTGTTAGAAAACTCAACTATTATTTATTATAGAAGCAAGCACATGAGCCATAATATAGGTAATGGTTTGAAAAAATAAATAGTTTAGACGATTCATTATTTTATTTTAGATGATAAGTTAATCATCATTTTGGTAATCATTAAAATCAAACTCAATTACAAAAGATATTAGAGTTTTACACTAGACAGATGATACAAATATTTCTCTGGTGGATGATTCTATTTAAGAACATAGACAACAATAACAATAATTTATGTAGGGGTGATTGTGAAACCTTGAAGCAAAATGATCTTGAAATCTTAAACATTGTGATTCTATTTGGTATAATTGCTTGAAGTTTCTCAATGACAACAAAGTTAACAATAAGCTTGTGTTGGCACTCTCAAGATGGGCACATATTGGGAAGTCACAATAATAAGATAAACTACAAGGAAATTAAACCAAAGAGGACAATATCTCGATGTACGAAAGTTGTTTATTTCAAATTATATATAAATGTGTTAGAAAACTCAACTATTATTTATTATAGAAGCAAGCACATGAGCCATAATATAGGTAATGGTTTGAAAAAATAAATAGTTTAGACGATTCATTATTTTATTTTAGATGATAAGTTAATCATCATTTTGGTAATCATTAAAATCAAACTTTTATTTATTTAGTATTTTTAAATTTTATTGACCCCTTCCAAAAGTTTTCAACATATTTTATCAATTGTAAATATCTTAGGATCAAATCTAAGAAACCAACAATAACATTCAAAGCATATAATATCCATACTTCTTGGAACTCACAATTGTTTTTAACACCTTTAGATTTTTGCAATAGCTTTTTGGCACTATTAGTTATAAATTCTTTCTTGAACTCCATATATGAGGTATTACTCATTATAAAAGACATGAGAACCATCTTAATAGCACCTCAATGAAGGTGATAAAAAAAATTTGCACTTGATCACATTTTGATATTAAGAATGAAAGTAGAGAAAATAAACAAGGTAATGTTGTAGGTATAGCATGACTTTCTTCACTACTAATTGGGTGAGTGATGTTTTATTTTAGTAGAGGCAGGATATTCATATTTTCAATAGAAAATGCAATTTAAGGTTGTATTTGGTGCTTTGATAATGAAATGATGAGACAAAAGAGTATTAGTAATAATTTTTCAGGGACTCAGTGGTCATCCATTGCTGGAGTAGAGGCCATTTATTTTTAATGATCACATGGTCCATAAGTTACTTTTAATTGATTATAATGGTAAAAATTTTAATGGAATCATTTACATGTTTAGAGAATGTTTCTTTTAATATCATTGATCAGAAATTGTTGAGCTCTCGGTTTTACGGTTGGTAGAAGATAAAAAAACGTTTGGAGGAATGTAAAAGTCATAAAACAAGCTTAAGTACACAAAGGATCTTGAACTAGATCTTAAGAAATAAATCATGAGACTTAGTTTTATCATTTGAGTTTTAAGAGTAAATAGCTTATAATATTGTGCTCAAATTATTTTATTATATGCATTAAAATCTATTTTAGAAGTCCTACAATTTAACAAAAGTTAATTTTCTATCTTAAGTAAATCTAATAATATTGGTATATGCTTTGAAATTATTTATCCAATGTTTTGAAAAGATGGCCTATATTTTATATTTGCTTAATAAATAAAAAAATACGTACTATTATAGGGGTGGGGAGTTTCTTTTTTCATTATGTCGATGTGTACACTACAGCTCTTGAAGATATTTCTATTTTGAATGATAAGATACGTCATTTAAGGAATAATACTATCCATAGAGATACAATTATTATACTAAAATAAATCAAACCATTCAGATGCTGAAAACATTTATGATTTATGGGTCTGCGTTCAAAATAAAATTTTTCTACTATCTTATGAGTATACATAATTTATTTTAATCTTGAGTATGGTCTCCTTATAAGGGAATGCTTTCATATTTAATTACATCCCAGAAGTTGTAGACTCCTAAGAAAAATCTCAATTAAACTATTATCTCATATCATGGAGGATTTTAATGTTGGTGTTTTTAAATGAAAAGAATCAATTTTTGATGATATTTTCAATTGAGTGAGTTTAAGGGTTTGAAAAGATTTATTTGGAATTCAGAGTTTGAAACATAGAATCCCATGATGATGTGTCATGAAAAGGCCCGAGAAGGGGATTAACCAACTTTGGGAGGACTTTATATCATGCGTATGAGATTGGAAAAATATTGAAAGAATTATGCATGATTTGAAAGGTTGGGTTTCAAATGTTTGAATTGAAAAAAGTTTGAATTTAATTAAAATGATTGAAAAGGATTAATTTGTGTGGAAAAGGTTTCATTTGACTTGAAAATATCTTGTTTTAAAAGGTTAGAGTTGAATTGAAAAGGTTTGATTTGACTAAGTAGTGGCTTGAAGTTTGATTTAAGGGATTCAATTTGAAAGGTTTGATTTGAAATGTTTGAATTCAACAAAATTTGAATTGAATTGAATAATTTGATGTTTGGATAGAAGTTTAAAAAGATTTGAAAGTTGATTTAAAGTTCAAAAATGAATGAAGGTTAGTTCGAAGTTTAGCTTGAAGTTTTATTTAAAGTTTAGTTTGAATGTTGATTTGATGGCATGAAACGATTTCTAGATGAAATTTGAGAGCCTAGCCCAAAGAATAATCTAGATTCTAGAAATACACTAATTAGTTGGACTAGCTTAAATTTTGGATATAACACTCTCAGTCTTAATGCCCACAACTTTTCATCATTACAAGTTGATCGATTTTTTTATAAACCAAACAACCAGATAAAAAGACATCTCCACTATCACTATAGCAATGGTGAAAGTAAATCTTCATAACCTTAAGATAGTTTGAAGTGCCTTATTTAATAATTATCATCATAGGGCACCTACATAGTCAAAGGGGGTTACAAGCTTGGTGTTATATATATCCTAGTTAGCTAGGGATACATAGTAATCTAACTTAGGCATTTAGACAAAGATTTATTCTAGAGGTAAGTGTGATCCTACATTTCTTTTTTTTTGTTGGATAAACAAGGTTTCATAGTTTATTCAATTATGTGTAGTTTAACTTCTTAATGTTGATGTAATTTAGTTTTTTGTTTGGGTCTAATATTTTAATTTTGTTTTTTTGTTCAATCACCTAGTTAGTTGATCAACATAAAAATTTGGTCATTCTATGGTTAATTGGTTGCATTTGATTTTATGGTCTAAGTTGATGTTCTCTCTTCGGGTTTTTTATTAGATTTGGTTTTCAGTGTTAGTTTGGTGTTTCATCATTGAATTTTATATAAAAATTGGAAGTTTATATGATTTGATATGAGAATATACAAAATTTAGATTACAAGCTTAAAGGGTTCCCCGTAAATTGCCTGAAAAGTAATAAATTCTAGTAATTAAAAAGTGTAACCTTATTAATTTGCAGGTGATTACTTAAATGGTTTGAAAATGCATTATAAAAATTTTAAGTTTTAAGTGATTCAATGTTTAAGTATTTTTAGGAGTTAAAAAGTTTTAAATGTTTAAGGTTTTTAAAATTAATAATTGTTTTGAAATTTTAATGTGTTTTGAAGTTTTAAGTTATTTTAATTGTTTTAGTATTTTGAAATTGATGTTTTTAAAAGCTTTAAGTCATATTTAAGGTTTTAGAGTATTTTAAAATTTGAAGTGTTTTAAATTTGAAGTGTTTGAATTTTTAGATTGTTTTAATGGTTTTATAGTGTTTTAATTTTTAATTATTTTGAAGTCTTAAGTTATATTTAAATGTATAAATGTGTTTAAACTTTTAACTAATTATAAGTTTTAAGTGATTTAAGAGGCTTTTAAAGGCTTTTGAATTTTTATGTGATTAAAATTTATAAGTTATTTTAAATGCTTTTTATGCTTTTTCGAAATTTATGTGTTTAAATGTTTAAGTTATAATGGCTTTAAACTATTTTGAATTTTTAAGTGTTTAAAATTTAAGGTTATTTTAAAACATTGAAATTGTTTTAAGAGGTTAAAGCTTTATGTAGTTTAAAAAGAATGTTCAAGGTATTTTGATAGGATAAAAAGATTTAAAATTTAAATGCTTGTATTGTTTTAAAGTGTTCTAGAGTTTTAAAATTTTAAAGTATTTCAAAGGTTTGAAAGATTTTAAATTTTAAATTTTATAATATTTAAAATGTTTAACGTATTTTTAAGGTTTGAAATTTTTAAGGGGTTTAGAATTTTAGTTGACTTAACTTTAGCTTAAGTTCTAGGAAAGTAATTTTTAGAATGTTTATCATATTCAAGTTTATGAAAACTTAAGCTTACACTTATTAAAGTTTCTTTTTGATTTGCATGTAGCATATGCTTAGGTTATTTAAATTCATAAATTAACATATCTTAGTTTTATAAGCTCGCAAGTGACATACCTTAAGCATATAAATAAGCATAGTTGCACATTACACAAAACTTACACATGCAAAGTTTTCTTTATTCATATTATTAACATAAGAAAAATTACTAACACATAGAAAAGATTTCACATAGGGTATCGCATATAGAGAAAACTACAAATGAAAATGTTTATACATGCATGGAGATTACACATGATCAAGTCTACACATGGAGGAAATTTCAGAAGAAGCAAACTATGTTTGGAGAAGTATATACATGGAGTAAACTATACATGAAGCCTGTCATACTTGAGAAAGTGTTGTTTACATGGAGTACACTAAACATGAAGCATACCATATATGAGAATTACATGTGAGAATAAACTACGAGTGGAAATCCCACACATAAAAGCAAACCACACATGAAAATATCTACAAAGAGGAATTATATATGAAAACAAATTGCACATGAAAATACTACACATATGGGGGGAATATTTTTGTCAAGTGTAGCATTTAAAATGAGATGGAAGAGGAGGAGAAAGCAATTGGCGTAGTTACGCAGCCTTGGTAGAGTAATTACACCGCCATCTTCATTGGGGCGGTGCAATGATGCCTCATACAGGTGTAATACATTGGTGATGGCACATTGCCATCACTCATGATGAAACCAAGGTTTCAAGAAAAAAAAAAGATGTGACACACCTATGCCGCATCTGACATAACTATACCGGTAGTGGCATAAGTAAGATAAAGTCTTGTGTGGTTATGTTGAGTAGCACCTTCAGGTTTCAAATTTAAATGAGCATCTTTCAAGCTTAGCAACCTAAGATAAGGGTGTTAATTACAACCTAAGCATGAACCTTAGCAAACTAAGCATGAACCTTAGGGTTTTAAATTCAAATGAGCATCTTTCAATACTATATGAACTTCATGTTTAATTCTAAAATAAATAGATTTAGATAATTTGATTATCGAGTTATTTAAATTTTTAGGTAATATATTTATTATTAGATGATTAATTATAATTAAGGAATCTAATTGATTATTGATGGATGTGTTTATATTGACTAAAAATCAATTTATAATTGGAAAAACTAGAAACAAAAAATGAAAAAGAAGATAAGGCTAATTCTACACTTATTTATTATCACTATTAATGTCATTAAATTTTTACTTACATATTTAGTTTGGAGAATTTTTCTTTGAGATGAAACATTTTATATTTCAAGTCATACATTAATAACATAAGATCAGTGTGAAATTTTTATAACTCTATTTCTCACCCAATCTCTATAAATGCTTGTATTATTTGATTGCAAACATTATATTTAATTTAGAGAAAAGTCTTATGTGGATAACTATATAAACTATTATTATAGGTGCCATCTACTGAAACATTTCTAAAGCTTAAAGTACATTTGAGATAGTCTAGAAGTTATTTTCATAACCTAGTGGGTTAGGTTAGGTGCAATAGACTTCACCATTTGAATCAAAATATTATGTTCTAGTATAAAGGAGTGTAAGTAGATTGTTTCTCCGATTTAAGAAGAATTATAGGATGTGTTCATATTAGCCATTAAAAACCAATTGGTTTATCTCAATTTTTTTTGTTATACTCATAAAGTGATGAAGAGTGGCTAGTTGTGGCAAGTGTTAGTGGAAAAAAAAACCAAACTACAAGTTAAGACTACAAAACATATCCTTCATGTAATTTATGATTAAGTAGGGATAAACTAAAAGTTAGGAGTGATAGGCATGGATTAATAATAATATTCATGTAATTTATGATTATTAGAATCTGACTCTAAGAAAATGATATATCAGTCTTGCAATAAATAATAAATAACTCATTTTTTTCCAAAGCATCTATCACAATTATGATTAATATCTTATTTATATAGGAATTGAAATGATAAAAATAATGCTAGCCTAATCTCAATAATGAATGAATTAATGTTTACTTGAAATTCTACCCATGATTCCTTAAATACAATGATTGATACAACAACAACAACAACAAGACTAATGCCCACTAAGTTGGGTTGGCTACATAAATCCTTTTCTCCATTATGTAATATTGAGTGTCACATTTTAACTTAATTCTAAAAGATTAAGGTCAATTTTTATAATTTGTCTAAGTCTTATGAGCTCCACCAGTTTCTTTCATATCATAAGTTGAATCTAAACATCTACTCTCCTAACCAGATCGTCAAATGGTCGACGTTTAATGTGACCAAACTATCTAAGATGACTCTCTCTAAACTTGTCTGTAGCTAGAGCTACACCAGCCCTTGCATGGATTGATTTATTTCACATTTTGTATCTAAGGGCTAATCCATCATCCAGCAAAGCATTCTTATCTCAACAACACTTAACATTGTTTAGTGCTTCTCTTATAAAGCCAACATCTGTGCCATAAAGCATTGCAGGTCTCATAACCATCTTATAAAATTTTTCTTTAAGTCTAAGTGGTACATTTCTATCACACAATAAGCCTGATGCTTCCTCCACTTCAACCAACTAACCTGAATTACACTCATAACATCCCTATCTATATCACAATACATTTGAATAATGGGCACGAGATTTCTAAAATGCTCACACCTTTTAATTTTTTTTTCACTCATTGTTACAACTTTGTCAACAGATATGCTATTACTAAAATTACATTCCATGCATTAAATTTTAGTCTACTCAAATGAAGACCTTTGGAGTCCAGTTTAGTCATCCATAATTAAATATTTTCTTGAACTCCTTCTTTGGTCTTATCCACATGAAGGATATCATCAACAAAAACAAAACTGGAAATCACAACTGACTGTGTATTTAAAGTAAGAGCATCCATAATTAAATCCAAATCATATGGGCATAAATCTGATCCATGATATAATCCAATGGAGATAAGAAAATACTTAGACAATTCATCTTCTGTTCAAACATAAGTGATAGCCATAGCATACATATCTTTTATGACTTGAATATAAGTCATATCAACACCTTTATTTTTTAGAACTATCCAAAGAAATACTCTTGAAACTTTATTGTAATATTTTTCTAAATCAATAAAATCATATGTTGATCCTCGTTTTCTTTGTACTTCTCCATCAAGACTCTGAATAAATGTATAGCTTCCATGGTAGACCTACCCAACATTAATACAAAGATTGATATATTATAACAAAAATGTAATTCAATTTAAAAATTGTTATTTAATGTTTAAAGTACTTATGTTTTATCTCTTAAGATTGTAAATACTATATTTGGAATTAGACTAAGGGTTTGTTTGGGATAGCTATAGTTGCTTGAAGAAGCAGATACGAAGCTACTGAAGAAGAAGCTATTGTTCAAAAAGCTGCGGTGGCTACTACATTTTTTTTTTTTTTTTTTGGAAAAACTCGGACCACAACTTTCTAGTAGCTACTCCAGGTAGCCAGGTTTTGAAGGAAGACACAGCTTTCATATGTAGCTTTTTGAGAATGCAGGAAAAACATAGTTTTACCAAAAATGAAAAACTGTGGTAAGAACCACCCCGCCATCATACTGTCGTTGCAAATGCACTCTAAATAACAACTAATATTTATAATAATACCTATTTTATTTCTGATGAGCTCACTTCATATAATTCATATTAAACACTTAATATGAATTTTAGAACTAATTTATGAAAGTAAAAAACATTGAATTAAAAATTTAATTTATGCATATTTTTATTATTATAGGCAAAATAATGTTCTAGATGTGTGTTAATACAAGTGATTCATATAGTTATAGCTTCATTTCTATACATGAGGATTTTTAAAGACCCTAGCATATATAGTATAACACCTACACATATATTTCTTTTTAAAGATCTTATATTAGTAAATCTAAGCTTGCTTGGAAAATAAAAAACTAAGTTGATGTATGGTGACCTAGTAGATGTGTGAATCCTCACTAGGTAAGACCCAAATTTTGTCAAAAAATAAAAATAAATAAATGTAATTAAAAGTGTACCAAGTTCATCTCTCATGCCATAATCAAATATAATCATAATTAAATTAGAGGTATAATTTCCTCCTTTATCAGTAGGGGACATAATCACTAATAAATACAGAGCGGTGTTCTAATTAAAAATAATTTTTTGCAAAGATGCCAGAGGAGAGTTTATGTGGTTCTAAGTAAGGGTATTCTCTAGTGGCTTATTATAGGAGCCTAATGCTTGAAAACATAAATATTTTTGATGCCATAATCTATAATAATAAAATTATATATGAAAATTCACCTAATAAGATGTGTAAAATATCATAGAAAGGTAGTAACTATATTATATCTTTGTACTTCTCCATCTTATTGAGAATTAGACCTTCAAATACTACTGATGAAGATGGTGGTGGGGTTCTCTAGCTCTACTCAATTAAAAGAGCTCAAAATGTGGCTTGCATTTAATAGTATCACCCCCTATTTTGTGAAGAAACTTCCATCATTAATGGCATGCTTGCACATATTAAGATTACATATCATTTATATGAAGAAAATATTTCTCCACCTTGAATCCATTGTTTTTCATGTAAAATTTGAATATATTTTGAATCTAACTCAATAAGCAACCTTAGTATCTTGCTCTCATTTATATAAAGTTTTCTCCAAAAAAAACATTCTCTTTAACAACACTCTTCAAGTAAATCAAAATCATCAATAAATAAGTTATTTTTCATGCACCTGTACTACGTGTAGTATCTTTAATTGTTCATGATACATATAATATCTCCATTGGCCATAATAATAATAATAATAATATATGATCTAACTATTTAAGTGCTATTAGTAGAAGGGTTTGGTGAAGAAATAATGTTCTAGGTAGTAGTAAGAGTAGTCTGACTCCTATGTAAAACTAATTCAGCATCCTTCTTTGTTTTCTCCAATATGAGGATATAGTGAAAAAATATATTTTAATATTTTTAGCATTAAACATCTCTGTATTATTCATAGTATACTTTTTAGATTAATAATAAATGTATTAAATAATTTTAAGGCATTATTAACATAATTGATTCTAAGAACTAATTCCTCAAAATAAACTTAGTGATATGAAGAACACCACACTTTAGATTTAAGACTTCTTAAATTATTTTCTTCCATAATTACATGATAAATACTTATCTTTAGGTATTTCTTTCATCTCTACCCAATTGATGTCAATCTTTCTAAACCTTTAATTTTTTTATTAAAATGTCAAACCAATAGATTGTTGCATGACCAATAAATGAACTTCATCTTAGCAAAAATAATTATATGATAATCATCCATCCTAGTCCACTTAAAGAACTAATCCATTTTAGGAAAATGTACATCATCATAAGATAACCTCCATGATGGTGACATATTTTCTTATAGAGTTTCTTAAAATTTGAAACATGTTTATTATTTTAATCCCTTCCATCCTTATTTCTATGAAAATACTACCTCTTAAAAGGCTAATCTATTTTATTGATAAAGTTCATCATCCTCTAACCCAAGAGGGGCATGTCTTGCAGGGTCAGAATGTTGGCTATGATTTCTAATGAAATGAGTTAAAAAATTTTTCTCCAAAATGATTTAGTTCCTTAGCTCTTCTATTTGATCCATAATTATAGCCAATTAAGTCCAACCACTTTATTAAAATTCTAACTTATCATGTTGTTTTTCATGAAACCAAATATTATTTTCCAATAATTTAGGCTATACTCAAAATCTATAATGAATGACTATAATTGTATGCCATTTAAGGACAAGGCCCATAATATGCTAAAAACTATCCCTACTTGAGTTGGCTAGAAGTTTTTTTAAAATATTTAGGTTTTTCCTCAAGCAAGGGAATGCTTTATGCATTCATTTAAGATCAAATGCCATTTATATTAAATATTAGGCAAGCATACAACATAAAATTTTTATAAAGCGAGCATTTTATAATAAATTATATGTTTACTCCCCCGTTGCATAATTTTGAAAATGCATTTAGAAGAGTTAGAGATGCATAATAAAGTGTATGCCAAAACCACTTCATGGTACCTAATTTTAGCAAATTATAAGTAATCTTAAAATATGTGATTTCGTGGTTGCTCCAATAATACAATTAGGGCTTAGAGGCTTATATATGCTAAGTGGGTATTTAAGGATCAAATATATTGCATTTGGAATGTCAAACGGTACACATAATTTTTGTATTTAATAGGACAAACTTTTTTAATTACTATAATAGAAGTAAAAACCCTGGCATTAGAGTAAGAATACAAGGGAAGAAGTAGAATAAGAGGAGAGAGATAACAACAACGAATAAGAGAAGCATCAAGAGCTTCCACAATGAAGATGATACTAGGGGTTCTATCAAACACAAAAATTTGGAGATTTCACTCTCAAATTTTTTTGGTTTGAAACAAGAAGAGCTTTTTTTGTTGGGTAAGACTCATATACCGGGTAAGGGACAGATGCTGGAGCAGAGCAGGCCAGTAGAGTGGAGCGAAAGCATCTGTCTAACTGGAAGAGTTTTGTTAAGTGGGTTAGCGGTGCGGGGACAACAACCCTGCGGTACGGTACATGGGTAATTTTTTAATTACATATTTTACATTAGGGTTATATATATATGTTGTATTTTTAATCCTAAGAGGATGCAAGATTTTCAAAAAATCGAAAAGATTTCGCTGCTCATTTCTCCCGAGGATGTAGGCATATTTCTGAACCTCGTTAAATCTTTTTATTCGTTCTTGATTGTTTTATTGATTCTTGTGTTTCTTTGCCCTAATTTCTCAACACTTTTTATTTATCAAATTAAATATTTAAATATTTATATCAATTTCTAAAGTTTAAAATTCAATGAAACTAAGAAAACAGAACAAAATCAAATTAAGAAACAAATATGAAAGGAGAGCGAAGTCACTCTGACTGCACTCCCCATTCAAGCGAAACGACCCCACTAGCCTCTAAAGAAGAAGAGAAACAAAAATAAAAAAATGAGTTATAAATAAAGAATTAAAATTCTCCCATGAAGATGGAAGGATTTCAAATTTAAAATGTATATTATTAAATTTAATAATTTAAATTTTAAATTTAATCTTGCATACAAATTTGAATAATTTCATTAGTGAACCTTCTAAATTTTTTGTTTTTGGTGAATCTCTCCAAGTGTTTGTACATGAAATTGTAATGAGATTATCACTGCGCTTGATCTCATCTTAAATTATTGATTTTGCTTTGTTAGTGCAGCCATAATAATTTGTTGGTTGATATTTTTCACAGTTTTGCTTTCCTTCAAGAGAATTTTAGAGTTGTTGGCACTTCTCGAGGAAGTACAGTTTTGCGTTTTATGTTATTCTTTTTAACATTATTATGAAGTAATTCCATGTTTAGGGAGTCTATTTATGATTATTTTAGCAGGTTGTATCACGTAGAGGAATTCGTCGATCTTTGGTCTTTGTCGAAGACTTCGAGTTTAATTATTAAGCCCATTAATTTGAGAAATGGGTCTTCGGCCATCCTTTAGATGAGTTGGTATGCTCTATCCTCTTGCAATATTGTGATGACTCCTTAAATATTGAAAAGGAAAGCAGAATACTTGGACTCTTTTCATATCGAAATCTCAATTAGCATTGAATTTTTTATATTAGAGCTAAAACCTTATAGTGAAAAGACTATCAGTATTGATTCTCTACTTTGCTTTCCCGGACATCACGTATGTAAACAAGAGAAAGTAATGATGTTTCACATTCTTACGCATTTATAGAGATATATGCTGCAAGATCTTTGGAGATGGCATATATTTGGCCGGTGGCGTGCCTAAAATACTTATTGCCTTCTTCACCAAATTTCCAAAACTCTGGTTCATGATATTTTACACCCCTGTAAAAGAAAAAAGTAACAGAGATTTTTTAAACTTCATATTTTTTTAATGGTAAATTGAGAACAAGTAGTGAATAGCATAACACAAATAGCTTCACATTATAACATCTATAAACTATATATTGAATGGTTCGATTTACATTACTTTTGTGATAGAACAGGCCCAGACTTCATACATCCAATATACACTCTGGGCATGGGTTTATATCGGAGAAGAGTTGTTACCAGCATCCCTGCAACACTTCCCAACAGTATGAATTGCAAAATAAATACAAGAATGCATGCTATTTATATCTGCAAAGAAGTTAAATGAGGTTCTATAAAAAAGTGAAAAGAAAGATCACCTAGATTAACATGCACATCATCATCAACCTTCACGTAGAAATCAGCATCCCAAATGGAGACTGCAGTGGCGAAGAACACCCTTGTCTTTGTCGATAGCTGGTGATAACCCTCCACATGGTCAAGCCTTAGAAAATCTTTTGTTTCTGCTTCCTCCGCATCAATAGCACGATCCAATGCTCCCCCAGGTGTGGCACTATGACCGATGACAAATCGGATTACTATACGCTTCTCCCTCTCTAATCTCTGGAGCTTAGAACCTAATTAGCAATGTCGAAGGTTAAAAAAACTCTATATTTCAACTCGTATTTCCCTATTGCTTCTTTTATTAGTGATGGCAACTAATCTTGATATAAACTTATGAAATCAACTCATGAAATGTATCACGATTAAATCATTAAAAATTTAAGTGATACATATGGAAATTATAATTTTGTGATGTTGTTTTTTATTTCGTGCTATGATTTAAAAAAAAATAATAAATAGATATTATATTTTGAACATGTAATATTTAAATATTCTCCAAGAAAATTCTCAGCGTTATTTTAATAGTGCTCGTACAAAAATACAACACGATTTTTATATATCACATTTGTTACTTGCAAAAATTTCATGTTCGAGTTATTAAGTAGCTCGGGTTCAAAAATATGAGCAGAACACAACCGTTCCCCTGAATTAGATTTATAAATGAATGGAAAATGGATAAAAATTTGTTCTTTTATGATTTGACTTCTTTTGCCTCGTAATTATTTGATAATAAATAAGTAATATTAGTATAACATTTGTATATTAAGTTTTTATGTTATATTTATATATATATATATATATATATATATATATATATATATATATAAATATAACATAAAAACTTAATATACAATATATATATATAATATAAAAATGGCGGCTGGGAACCTCCCTAGTGCTCTGCTAGGGTTTCAATGGATGTGGTGACCTTCCTGACGGCGGCGGCGGTTCAAAGGTGGTGGTGGCTGGTTGCTGAGATATTCTCTGAGGTTGGTTTGGCTTGGATAAGGCTGTTAATCTTTCCCGGGTTTTGGGAATTTTTGATTTTCTGGAGTTGTTTACTGTTCCATTGGGATGGCTGAGGAGCTCACTAAGGCGGATCCCAACTTTATGGGGAAAGGAACCTTTGCTGAGGTTACAGTTAGAAGAGAGGGTGGCTCTACTTTGGGTGACAAACTGGTATTTCCTCAGTTATACCATGATGCTATAGCTGGAAAGGCTGAATGTGAGTTCATAAGGAAATGTAAAAAGAAAGCAGGGAAACTGGCACTTATTTTCACTGAAGAGGAGTTGGAGAAATTATCTGAGCCTTATAAATTTACTTTAGTGGGTAAGTTTCAATTCGGCCATCCAAAGCTAGACATTTTGAGAAAGGCTGTTGATGACTTTAAACTTGTGGGAAGCTGGAAAATTGGAGTATTTGATAGCAGGCACATAATGCTTCAACTAACTAGAGAAGATGATTATGCCCAAGTGTTCTCTAAAAAGGTGATTATGATAGATGGTAAACCTATGAAATTATTGAAATGGACATTGGATTTTGATCCTTCCAAAGAACCACCTATTGTTCCTGTTTGGTTTAGCATGCCCAACCTGAAACTTCCATTTATTAACCATAAGATCATCTATGACATTGCTGACTCCATGGGCCGACCCCTCAAGCTTGATATACCCTCTGCTAATATTACTAGAATCTCTAAAACCAGATTCTTAGTTGAAAGGGATATTACTCTCGCCTATATTGATGGTGTGTGGCTTGGGACCGCAATTGTGGGTATTGGCGACCTATTGTGCTTGAATACCAACCCTTGTATTGTAAACATTGTCACATTTTTGGGCATACTATGGAACAGTGTTTTAAAATTCACCCTGAATTAAGGCCTTATAATGCTGCCAATAAAAGTTATAAGGAGTCAGTTCCTCAAGGAAGTCCTAATGTTGTCCCAACTCCACACTGTCCTCATGTGGAATCAAGCCAGAATGATAAGACTCTACCTCAACCTATTCAGAATTTGCCCTTACAGTTTACAAATAATTTCCCGCCTGAGAATAGAAGAGTAGCTGAACAGGAGATAGAACTAAGAGATGGTCAGGGAGAGGGTGCACAATCCAGTCTAGAAGGGAAATTCCAAAATCTGGAGTCTCAAGTTCTTGTGACAAGGCAACTGGAAGATCAAGTGATTGATAATGTCATCTCTCAGGAAGTAGAAGAGCAAGCCCAACAGATACAATTGAATATTAAGGAGACTACTAATGAAATCAGGATTCAACATTGTTCTGCCAGGAGAGATTTCTTATCTTCCTCACAAGATAGATCCTTTGGGATGAAACTAGTTACACAAAGGGGTCCAGTCGAAGATGAAGAATTACACTACAGCTACGATGTTGGGGGTACCTTTATCACTCCACCCGATCCCGATCCGGATAATCGGTTAGCACAACCCATATTAGTCGATTTGGCAAATCAAAAAGAAGAGGAGTGGATTCAACAAAAAAGTAGAAGAAAAAGAAAGGATGCTTTAGAACTCAAAAATTTATCTAAATCAAATGTCATTGGATTGGATGATTCTTCTGCCACCCCCCTAGACTTACTAGGGCTGGTAAGGCATTACACCATGATTAACTTATTGTGCTGGAATGTTAGGGGTATTGCTAGTCCTGGTACCCTTAACAGACTCAAACACTTAATCAGGACCAACAAGTTATGGATTTTTTCCATTTTAGAACCATTGGTGCAGAAGAATATCTCCAAACACACAAAACAATTTCATGGATTTAATTGTTTTAGAAACTGCAGTAACAAGATTTGGGTCTTTACCAGGAAAGAACTAAATTGTAAGGTTATTGCTGATAACTATCAGTTCCTTCATTTGCATTTTGAGTTGGAACAATTCTCTGGTTTTGCAACTTTTATCTATGCTGGATGCACTCTTCATGACAGAACTGCTCTTTGGGATGCCCTTCTTTGTCTCAGCCAAGCTCACACATGCTGGTTGGTGGGGGGTGATTTTAATTGCATTAGTAATCCTAGTGAGAAGATGGGGGCAGGACTCCTGATCTCCAAACCATGCTGAATTTCTCTCAAAATATTACTAAAGTTCAGGACTGTTTGATGCGGGTTTCCTTGGCACTCCTTTTACCCGGAAGAGAGGCAATATGCTTGGAGAGAATAGATAGATTCCTTGCTAATGACTCGTTGGATGCATTCCTTTCCTATTACCCAAGTTCATCATTTGCACGAACTACCTCCGATCATTCCCCCTATTAATTAAGATATCCTTTTTCCCAAGAACAGTTTCTTCCCCTTTCAGATTTTTAAATGTTTGGACTGATCATCCTTCCTTTCTTGAGGTGGTTAAGGCTGGTTGGACTAATCCAATTGCTTCTGATAATAATGCTATTATAAAGCTGTGGAGGTTACAAAAGAATGTGGCATATCATCTAAGACAATGGAATAAGCAATGCTTTGGAAATATATTCCAACAGGTCAGGGAGGATGATAACAAAGTCCATTTACTTGAAGCTACTCAGGACCTGGGACGAGATAATGGCCAAGAGTTGATAAATGCTCAGAATCAGTTGACTCAAGCTTTTGATAGAGAGGAGATGTTTTTGCAGCAGAAAGCCTCTATTAATAAAAAACTTTTTGGTGATAGAAATACAAAATTTTTCCATGCTTTGATTAAATACAGAAGACAAATAAAAGCTATTCTTAGTATTAAAGATCCTGATGGTAGAAGAATTAATGATCCTAATCTCATTGCTCAAAGTGCAGTGAAGTATTTTCAGACTCAAATGGTTGCTCAGCCTACTAACCCCTCCTTGTTCTTACCCGATGTGTTCAACATCGACATTGCTTATGCTTCTCAACTTCAACTAACTCTTTTACTCGATGTGAAGGAAATTTTATCGGCTCTAAAAAGTATTGATGGGAACAAGACTGCAGGGCCGGATGGTTTTAGTGCCACCTTCTACTTAAAATCTTGGGATATTGTTGGTGCTGATCTCCGTCATGCTTGTCCAAGCTTTTTCTCTCGGTGCTCGAGTTACCCAAATATTTTGTCGCATCTTGTATTGTTCTTATCCCTAAAGATCAAAAGAAGTCCTCTTGGACTGATTTCAGAGCCTATTTGTCTTACTAACACTCTTACTAAAATTATTAGTAAGATTTTGGTTAGTAGAATTCAACCTCATTTAGACAAACTTATCGGTGCTAACTGACTCGCATTTGTACAGGGAAGGAATATTGCTGATAATTGTCTGTTAGCACAGGAATTACTTCTGGATTTGGATAAACCATGTAGAGGACACAATCTGATTCTGAAACTTGATCTCAAAAAAGCATATGACTCTATCAGCTGGTCCTTCATTGATCTGGTTCTCAAGGCTAGAGGATTCACCCCTTCCTTCTGCAACCTTATTCAAAAGTGGCTATCCAACTCTTTTTATAGTGTGTTGGTTAATGGAGAGAGCCAGGGCTTCTTTTCTGCTGGTAGGGGCATTAAACAAGGTGACCCTTTGTCCCCTACAATTTTTATATTGGTTTTCGATTACCTATCCAGACTCCTTAATTCAGCTCAGGGTAATGCTCACCACTTATGTTACAAACATAGTTCTGCCCAGGTCATTAGCCATTTGGCTTATGCTGATGACATTATTCTATTTACCAATGGCAGCAAGCTTGCCATTAGAAAAACTATGCATTGCCTGGATCATTTCTCTCAAGTCTCTGGTCTGGAACTAAACAAACAGAAATGCCAATTCCGACGGGGAAGAACTACAAACATCATAACCGGATTAAAGCTACAACTGGTTTCAACTCAGCTGGCTTACCTTTTAAGTACTTGGGGGTGCAATTGATAAAAGGTAGGAAGAAGCAAACTCAATATGATGAGGTGGTTAATAAGATTTCTTCCACTATAAACTGTTGGACTAACAGCTTTCTTTCAAATGGGGGCAGATTAACCTTATTAAAAAGCATCTTATCTACCTTCCCTTTATATACAATGCAAATGGTGAGAATGAAGAGAAGTACACAAATAATGCTGGAGTCCATGTTTAACAAATTTTTGTGGGAGGGACGATGATAAACAACCCCATTGGGGCTGTGTGGAATAAGCTTTGCAATCCTACCATAGGCTGGGATCTGGGTTTTAAAAGTTTTCAGTAAATGAATCAGATTTTCTACTGTAAACAATGGTTTATATTTAGACAACAGGATACAATATGGGCTCATTTCCTTAAAGCTAAATACTGTAAAAGGGTGCATCCAGATCTAGTTCAACCCAAAATTGGTGACTCAAAGCATTGGAAAAGTCTGCTAAAGATCAGAGAATTTGCTAATAAGCTATGCTGCTGGGAGGTTGGTGCTGGACAAATCAGTTTCTGGATGGATAACTGGCTCCCTGATGGTCCTCTTTCTACCTTACCTGATACCAACTATCATACTAAGATTTCTGATTTCTGGCTGCAAGACAATTGGAATGTTGAGGCACTAAAAGATGTGGTTGATGAAGAGATTGTACAACAAATTTTGGCTATCCCCATTGACCCGGGCAAACCTGATAAACTTTTGATTAAACACCCCCCTTCACAATCAGTGAATAATTTTCTTCATAACTATTTCAATATCTGGACTGTTAACAGTTGGAGCAATTTTATTTGGTCTCCAAAAATCTCTCCTTCCATGTCCTTCTTTAATTGGAGATTAGCACACAGTTTTCTCCCATTAGATGATATTCTCAAACTAAAAGGGTTGAGAACAGCTTCAAGATGTTGGTTATGTAAATCTGAGGAAGAAACTTTGGACCATCTATTTCTTCAATGTCCTTTTACCTTACAGCTTTGGGAGGATGTGTTACATCTATTAAATCTATTGCATCTAAGACATCATTGGGTCTCCATTGATACTTGTTGGAATGATTGGAAAAATCAGAAATGGGGTTGTGTTCCTCTTGTTATCAACTGGTTTGTTTGGGTGGCTAGAAATCGAGCCGAGTTTGAGGATAAACCTTGCCCCCTAAAGCTGCTGTGGCCAATCTGTTTCAATTTTATCAGCAAATCTGTCGCTAACTCTTCAACCCCTACACAAAAAGTCTCCTTAGTGCATCTGGGTACCGCCTTCACTGACCTTGGATTAAAATTAATGTGGATGGAAGCTTCACCTCTGCTGCTGCTGGGATTGGTGCTGTGTGCAGGAATCATGTTGGGAAATTGCTTTGGTTCTTTCAATCTCCTCTATTCTCCTCTTCTGCTCTGGAAGCTGAGATGATTGCTGTTCTCTGGGCCATTAAAACAGCTACAGCCTTAAATCAAAAACAGATTTGGATTGAATCTGATTCTCAACAAGTTATAAAAATGATGTTGGGTGAAGTCACTCCCCCATGGAATATGGTTTATTTATATAGAAAAATTTTACTATTATCACTACATCTAAACATCAAATGGTCTCACATTCATAGGGAAGGGAATCAACCTGCCAATTGGTTAGCAAAGACTTCTGCCTCCAACCATAATGTAATCTTTTCCTTTTTGCCTGCTAAGCCTTTAAGGCAGTTACTTTTGGGGGACTCTCTTCACCTCCCTTTCATTAGATGTACCTAATCTTTTCTCATTAATGAATGATTTCCTTTTTTTGCTAAATATATATATATATATATATATATATATATATATATATATATATATATATATATAGATATTTATTAATTTTTAAATAATTGAGCTAAGATTTAAATGAAAAATAAAATTTCAATGACAGATAGATAAATACATAAGAATTGGGTGGCATTTGTAAAGCTACGAAAAAAATTGCCAAATTACGAACCCCCCACACCCCCGTGTGTGGATATGTACATACACGAGAATTGTGTGGTATGAACGTAATATCCCCTTTAAAAAAATCCCAATCCCCGCACCCTCACATGGTGAATAAACACATATTCACACTACTCTTTAAAAGGGAAAACCGATCTCAATTATTCGAATCACCAAGAAAACACGATTGAGTGCAGAATCAAGCCACCTAAAAAATATGGAAGAACGAGGATCGAATAAAAACTAGCAAGTTATATTTAGAACAATGCTGTGATCGATGCAGGCTAGCTTATAAGCAGAGTGCATGTAAGCACCTTTAGGCATCCAAGTTTCTCGAATCGACTGGCGTCGCCGTTTGCTGCTAAAGGCAGTGTTGATCCCGATAAAGACGAAAGCCTTTTTGAGGTCTCCGCTTGAAGAAGGCGGTCCCCAAGTTTTGCTAGTTCTAGCCACCGCAAGCTCCATTTCAAGTGAAGATATGGACTTCTCCAATGACCTACATATCTTGTTATAAACCATAATGTGCCAATATATACCTTCTATGTTAAAAACACATAATTATTATTGAATAGAAACAAGCATGTAATGAAGTCTTACTGAATGGCTTGATGGGTCCTGGACACTTCTCCCATTATCCCCTTTGGAATGTCCTCTCCTAATCTCTATAGCACAAGTCATAAGATGAAGCAACTTAAATATGTCTATATAACTTCGTAAATTTTAATTTCTTTGCCAGCAAATTAAAACACATACTCTTTTATGACCACCCTCAACGGTGCTCTTAGACTCATATGTAGTTGTAGAAGCGGAAGAATTTGATGCTTTTCTGTTCTCCGACGAGGAGGATGAAGGGAGCACACCGATGCGGTGGGTGGAGAGAAAGCCCAACATGAAGCAGATAATACATAGCGCTGACATCAGTCTACATGGCAAAAACCTCCCTCTTGATTTCTTCTCGAACGGCAGGGGTCTCTCCGTCATGGCCTTCATGAAGCCGCGAAGGGTAAACATTTCCGCAATTCAGGGTTGATTACGGAAAGATCGATGTGAGCTACAGATTTTAGAAATGAAAGCTGTGGAGCTGAATTTTAAAGGGCAACGCATGGGTTCGAGCCTGATATATACCGTCACGTGTTGTTGTTGGCTGGATGACAAGTGTTATTCTATTGCTGGAACAGTACAGGAGCGGTAATTTCCCAAACATGGGATAGTTTTGGAGGTAGGATGACAAAGGAAGTGCCTGATGGATCATGTATCTGAAGTGCAGCAAAAAAAATATGAATACAACGTCCAGTTAGCAAGGCACTTTGTGTGGGCACGGCTCATGCTTTGTATGTGACCGGTCTGCGTTGGTCTCACAGAGACGTTATCTACATCAAAAAGACGTGCTTTTATGCAGCCTACTTACGTGGTCAGAAAATTTTGTATATTTCTATTTTACTTCATAAAAGGTTGGCGAGAGCTCCGTTAACCTATTAATTCCAAACCACAATAATCAAATATGAATGTTTGACAATAATCAAATATGAATGCTTTCATTCTGGATTGGTCAACTGAGCACTTTGCACGGGTGATGGTTTTAATATTTGTTATTTATTAGTAAATTTATAATATTTGGTTGAAGTAATTGTTGGACATCAAGGTCGGTTGGCGTGACTTAAAAGGCGTGGTACGGCGGGGAAATGCCAGAATAGTCTATTCGGAAATTTGGGAAAAGCTTATTAAACATACAGATCACAGATTTGACCACGCGGCTCACTTTATTCAAAATAATTTTCATTTCTTACCCCACAGCTCTATGTGCTCTCGAATCCCGCTCTCTCATGCCTCTTTCTTCATTGTGCGTCTCCTGTAGCTAGGGTTGGATTCAATGGCTATTGGTTGCGGTGGTTTTTGCAGTGAGTTGGTCTGTCTTCTTCCTCTCCCCTCTCTTCTCTGCCGCTTCGGTGGCTAGGGTTGGCTTTCTTCTTCGGCTCTCCCCTTTGTGACTTTGGTGGCTAGGATTGGTTCCAAACTAGCCCTTTGTTTTTGGTGGTCGTTGCGGTGAGCCTTCTTTTCTCCTCCTCTCTCTCTCCTCTCTGTTCTTGGATTCATTTGTATCATTTGTTCTCCTTCGCCCCAAGTTAATCTTTACATACAAGCCATTTTGATCTTGTGATTATTTGCGAATATTTGTGCTCGGTGATGCTTTCGTTTTCTCTGTGCTCTATTTTCAGTTGATGGATTGGATGATGGTTATGTTGTGATGTTAATCTTTTGTTATGTAGAAATTTTGGTGTTGTGATCTTCTTGGTATGTGGAAATATTTTTTAGAAATTATGTGAAAATTGGATGACGACTTTGTTTCTTTGTGTTGTTATTGTTAGCATGGAGAAATTAGGGATTATATTGTTGGTGTGCTATGATTTTTGTGTGTTGTTATTTTGGTGGTGTTTGTTGTTTTTTTTTATTCTTTTTGGGTTATGTTGTTGGTTGTGTTTATTGTGTCGTGCTATTGGTATGTTATGATTGTGTTGATATTTGGTTTTGTGTGAAAGGGTGGTTTTGATCATGCGACAGTAGGTGATTGATCACTTAAAAAGTACCTATTTTTATGCCTTATTTATGATTCAATTTTTAAGGATATTATGCTTTAATGAAAGATATTTTTATGTTTTTGGATGTAGGTGATAAAAAAAGAGTTCAAGAAGGAAAAAGGAGCAAAAAGGAGCAAAAAGGAGCAAAAATAGAACTTGAAAACAAAGTTGCCGAAATTATAGGTCTGGCGCCTAGGCATTAGAATCCGGCGCCTAAGAGCTAATTCGATACTGAAGCAGATAAGATTTTTGACAACTTTGGGCAGTTACTTTGAAGTTGTTAAGCAGTTATCAGACCTTCTAAAAGACTGAAAGTTACTCCTAATACATAGGACATGTGATACAATGCATCTAGACACGGGAAAACAGTTTTAATCGCGAAGAGGTGCGATCCAAAGTGAAGAGGTGCGAAGACTTGGTCACGGACTCCGGCGCCTAGGTGCCAGATCCCGGCGCCTAGGCGCCACAGTTACTTTCTAGAAGATACATTGTATTTGGACAAATTTTGAAGAGGTGCCTTAAGCAACCCCCTGGTCATTTTTGAAGCTCTATAAATAGGAGTCATTTCTACAAGGAAAAGGGCCCCCAAGCACCCTAGAGTTCTCTCACGCTTGAAAATAATTTTAGGGAGCCACCTTCTTAAGTAATTAGTGAGTTTAGTTTAGTTATTTTGAGTGTTACTACTCAAATCCTTGAGTAGTAAGTGTGAGTTTATAAGTGTTGTTGCTGTTGAAGTCTTTCATTTTGCATTGGAGTCAGTAGGAGTCAGCGGAGCACTTGAAGGAATATTCCAGATAAGTATTTGTAACTTGGTTCAAAGTTTTATAAATATATTTTGTTGTGTGAATTCAATGTGTTCTGAGTAGTTAGTTTTCACTCTCCTTTCAACCATGAAAAGATAATAATGATAATTTAATTTCTTTGGAGAACTTAAACTTAAATTTTATAAAAATTGTGATGATATTAATACCTGATCTTAATTTACTTTTTAAACTGGCCATTTGAATTGTTAAAGCCTGTTGAAGAATTCTGAGACCTATCCAAAGATGAGTTCTTAACTAGTTGATATCGCAAGAATCTTTGGGTAATCGAAGGCCTTGATCAGGTTATTCAAGGTGAAGTGCAAATAAATAGGGAGATATTGTTTATTGAGCGTAGAATTAATTAGTTTTTAGAGTGACAGACTAAATTCTAATAATTTGGTTTATAGAAAGGGAACGGGTCACTAGTAGAGCCGACCATAGCCACCCTTGGACATCTAGAAGTGTGAGCTAGATTAACCCATTCTACTTAATAATACATCCCGAACCGATCTATAGATTAGCCAATGTTCTTTATACTATCGACCGAAGGTAAAAAATAGGAATGCTTCTATTTGGCGCAGTGCCATAATCTAAATTCTCTATGAATGATAATTATTCTGAAAAATCTTGGATTAGTTGAAAAGGAGAAAGTTGTTTTATTTGTACTTGCATTAACCTTTACTTTATTGCTGCTTACTTACATTTAGTAGAAATTTCATTAAACTTAAAATTTGATCTTTGAAAAGAAATAAAAATATAAATACTTTTAATTTGAAAATCTATTAAATTCCTTTAATTAATCATAATTAAATATTCCTCGTGGGATCGATAACCAGGACTCCAATAGAGCCCTGTATTACTTGAAACGATACGTATACTTGCGTTTGAAATTGAGACTTTACGAAATTATTTAAATATAAATTTATAAATTCTTACATACACAGATACTTGTAAAAGTCGGTTCAAGTTTTTGGCGCCGTTGCCGGGAATCGAAAAGAAATTAATAAAGAAAAGAAGGAAGAAAGTGAATAGACAATTTTTAGATTTTTCAAATTAAAAAATATATACACTTTTATTTCTTTAAAGAAATATATAAAAAAATAATAAAAAATAAAAATAAAAAAAATACCAAAAAGATTTTATTTTATTTTTATGCGTAGTTCTGGATCTGAAGAATTATTACCTTTTGATTCTGAATTAGAAAGAAATGTTAGAAGAATTAGAAAAGGAAAACAATTTCAAAAATATCAGGAAATGGCTAACTTACATAACAATAATCAAAATCTAATAGAAATTAAAGAACAAAATGTTTATAAACCATTAAGGGATTATGTAAACCCTACAACTGATGAATTTCATATTAGTATTCAAATGCCTGTTGTAGATGCTAATTCTTTTGAGCTTAAACCTTCTATTGTTCAAATGGTTAAAAATAATTAATTCGGAGGAACACCAAATGAGGATCCAAACTTACACCTTGCTAGTTTCTTAGAACTTTGTGCTATCTTCAAATATAATAATGTTTCGGATGATGCTATTAGGCTTAGACTCTTTTCTTTTTCCTTAAAAGATAAAGCAAAGATGTGGCTTAGCTCATTAGCAACTGGTTCTATTAAAACTTGGGCAGATATGACACAAAAATTTCTTTCTAAATATTTACCTCCTTCTAAAACTGCTAAATTAAGAAATGATATTACTTCATTTATGCAATTTGATGGAGAGACAATTTGTGAAGCATGTGAAAGATTTAAAGAACTATTAAGAATATGTCCTCATCATGCTTTACCAGATTGGTTAATTATTCAAACATTTTATAACGAACTTATTGGATCACTTAGATCTAATATAGATGTTGCTGGTGGTGGTTCTTTAATGGCTAAGACATTTGATGAAGCTTATACTTTAATTGAAGAAATGAATAATAATAATTTTCAATGGCCTTCTGAAAGGGTTAATTCTAAGAGAGTGGCAAGTATTCAAGATAATGAAGCCTTTTCTATTTTAGCTTCACAAGTGGCTGCGATATCTAAGAAATTGGATAATTTTGCTAATAGTATATCATGTAACTAATAATAATTCTACAAAATCTGATGATTCTCAGACAATGGAAACTTTGCAAGCTATTGCTAGTAAAACTAATAACCCTTATTCAAATTATTATAATTCAGGTTGGAAAAATCACCCTAATTTTAATTGGAATAATGGACATCAACAATAGAGTAATACTCAAGGTAATCCATCTGGGAATTGGAACAATCAAGGAAATTCAAACTTTAGACCAACTTATCCTCTTAGTTTTAACAATCAGCAGAAAAAGTTATATGTAGAAGAATTGATCTTGGAACTAGGTAATCAGCTACAAAGTCAAAACCCTGCTATTCGAAATATTGAGAATCAGATGGGTCAAATTGGTAATTTTATTAATTACAGACCTCAAGGAACACTGCCTAGCAACATCGAAATTAATCTTAAAGAAACTGGAAAAGACCATGAACAAGCAAAAGATGTACAAATTAGAAGTGGAAAGGAATTAAAAGAGAAGATTCATAATGAAATTGAAAAAGAGAGAGAAGTTGAAGAGATTGAAAAACCTAAAGAAACTCTTTCTCCATGTAAAGATCAGACTGTAATTCCTATTAATGTGGAAGTTGAAAGACCACCACCACCTTTTCCTCAAAGACTAAAACAACAGAAGCTTGAACATTAATTTTCAAAGTTCTTTGAAATTTTTAAGAAACTTACCATCAACATTCCTTTTGCTGAAGCTTTGGAACAAATGCCAAGCTATGCAAAATTTTTGAAGGATATTTTAAGCAAGAAAAGGAAATCTGAAGCTTATGAAACTGTTGCATTGAGTGAAGAATGTAGTGCAATAATTCAAAAGACATTACCTCTGAAGCTTAAAGATCCTGGAAGTTTCACTATACTATGTGCTATTGGAGAAAAATTTTGTGGAAAAGCCTTATGTGATTTAGGAGCAAGTATTAATCTCATGCCATTTTCTATCTTTCGAAGGTTAGATTTAGGAGAGATTTCTCCCACCACTATAACCATTCAGTTAACTGATCAATCTATCACTTATCCTAAAGGAGTTATAGAGGATGTTCTTGTTAAGGTGGATAAATTTATCTTCCTTTTGGATTTCATTGTACTGGATATGGAAGAAGATAAAGAAATACCTATTATTTTAGCTAGACATTTTCTAGCTACCGGATGTGCTATGATTGATGTAAAAAATGAGAATTAACAATGAGAGTTAATGACCAAGAGATAACATTTAATGTTCTGAAATCAATGAGGTATCCTGAAAAAAAGTGCTATCGGATGGATATTTTTTATTATATAATTGAAATGAATTATCATGAAAAATGTAAGGTCATTTCTGAAGAAAAAAATGATGAATCCATAATATATAATGAGTCATTAACTGAAGAAATTGAAGAAGTGAATGAGAAAATTTATTTGAAGAAACTCATTATATTCATGATAATTGAGAAATTTTAGACACAACTAAAAATGATATACTTTTACCCTCAGTTGAAAAAGCCCCTGAACTGGAATTAAAAATGTTACCTGCACATTTAAAATATGCATTTCTTAGAAATTCATTAGCTTTACCTGTGATTTTATCTTCAGAACTAAGTAAAGATCAAGAAGAAAAATTAATTGGAGTTCTGAAGAACTATAAGAAAGCTTTTGGTTGGACTATTGCATATATAAAAGGAATAAGCCCTTCAATCTGTATGCATAGAATTTTAATGGAAGAAAATTGTAATCCCACTACTGAACCTCAAAGAAGATTGAACCCAGTTATGAAAGAGGTTGTTAAAAAAGAGATTTTAAAATGGTTAGATGGTGGAATTATTTATCCTTTTTTGGATAGTCAATGGGTAAGTCCTATTCATTGTGTTCCGAGGAAATGAGGAGTAACTGTCATTTTTAATGATAAAAATGAATTAATCCCTACAAGACAAGTTACTGGATGACGAATTTGCATTGATTATCGAAATTAAATAACGCCACTAGAAAGGATCATTTTCCTTTACCATTCTTGGATCATATGCTGGATAAATTAGCTGGACACTCACATTTCTATTTTTTGGATGTATATTCTGGTTATCATCAATTACCTTTTGCTCCTGAGGACCAAGAGAAAACAACATTTACAAGTCCTTATGAAACATTTACTTTTAGAAGAATCCATTTCGGTTTATGTAAGACACCTGCAACTTTTCAGAGATGTATGATGTCAATATTCTGTGATTTAATTGATAAAGGAATTGAAGTATTTATGGATGATTTTTCAATATTTAGAACTTCTTTTAAGTCTTGCTTGGAAAATATAATGAAAGTTCTGAAAAGATGTGAAGAAACAAATTTGGTTCTAAACTGGGAAAAATGTCAATTTATGGTCACGGAAGGAATTGTACTTGGACATAAAATTTCACAAAAAAGAATGGAAGTTGATCAGGAAAAAGTGAAAATTATTGCTGAACTTCAACCAACTACTACCGTTACTGATGTGAGAAGTTTTCTGGGTCATGCTGAATTTTACAAAAGATATATAAAGGATTTTTCTAAGATTGCTAATCCTCTTTGTAATTTATTATAAAAAGAAGCTAAGTTTGAATTTAATGAAGATTATCTGAATACGTTCAATATTTTAAAAGAAAAATTAATCACTGCACCTGTCATTGTTGCACCTGATTGGAGTAAACCTTTTGAATTAATGTGTGATGTAGTTGATTATGCAATTGGAGCTATATTGGGACAAAAATATGAGAAAATTTTCAAAGTTATATTTTATGCTAGCAAAACTCTAAATGAAATTCAAATAAATTACACTACTACTGAGAAAGAGCTTTTAGCAATAGTATATGCCTTTGATAAATTTAGACCTTATCTTCTTGGAACAAAATGTATCGTACATACTGATCATTCTGCTATTAAGTATTTAATGTCTAAAAAGGATGCTAAACCTAAATTGATCAGATGGGTTTTATTTTTCCAAGAATTTGATTTTCAAATAGTGGACAGAAAAGGAGCTGATAACCAAATTGCTGATCATTTATCAAGAATAAAAAATAATAGTAAGAAAATGTCTGAAGAAAACATAAATGAGAAATTCCTTGATAAACAATTATATGTTATTCAAGGATTACAAACGCTGGTATGCAGATATAGTTAACTATTTGGTTAGCAATATTTTACCATATGGATTGAATAACAAATATATTAAGAAATCCAAGAATGATTCTAAATCATATATTTGGGAAGATCCTCATTTATTTAAAATAAGAAGAGATTCTGTGATTCGAAGATGTGTACTTTATGAAGAAACTTTTGCAATTATTCAAAAATGTCACAATTCTGAATTTGGAGGACACTTTGGAGTGGATAAAACTGCGTTTAAAATTTTAAATTCTGGATTTTGTTGGCCTACATTATTCAAAGATGTTGGACATTATGTGAAAACTTGTGATCGATGTCAAAGAATGGGGAATATATCCAGAAAAGATGAAATTCCTCTAAGCTATATATTAGAAATTAAAATTTTTGATGTATGTGGTTTAGACTTTATGGGACCTTTTGTACCATCATTTGGATTTATATTTTATTAGCAGTTGATTAGTTTTAAAGTGGATTGAAGTTGTAGCCTTACCTAACTGTGATTCCCAAAGTGTTTTGAAATTTTTAAAGAAGATGATTTTTACAAGATTTGGAATGCCAAGGGTAATTTTCACAGATGGGGGAAGTCATTTCAGAAATGTAAGAATACAATCATTACTGGAAAAATTCGGAATTAAACATAGAATTGCAACTGCTTATCACCCACAAACAAGTGGAATGACTGAAGTAAACAGAGAAATTAAAAGAATATTAGAAAAGACTGTTAATCCTAAAAGAACTGACTGGGTTGATAGACTTGATTCTGCATTATGGGCATATAGAATAGCTTATAAGACACCTATCAGAATGTCACCTTAACAATTAATTTATGGTAAAAATTATCACTTACCTGTTGAACTAGAACATAAAGCTTGTTGGGCGATAAAGGAGTTCAATTATGAATTGAATGCTGAAGGAGAGAAACGATTATTACTACTGAAAGAAATGGAAGAGATAAGAAATGACTCCTATGAAAATGCAAATATTTATAAGGAAAGAATGAAGAAATTGCATGACAAAAAGATTTCAAGGAAAATATTTGATCCTGGACAAGAAGTATTATTAAAACTTTTTCCTGGAAAATTAAGATCTAAATGGATGGGACCACTTATAATTGAGAAAGTATACCCTTATGGAGCTGTGGATATTAAAGATCCCAAAACTGGAAAAATATTTGAAGTTAACGGATTAAGACTGAAGCCTTTTATGGGAGAAATGAAACCAAATTACAAGGAGGTTTACGAACTAAGTCTACCCGATTAATATAATTGATTAGGTCGGGCTGACGACGTTAAACCAAGCGCTTTGTGGGAGGCAACCCATATATTATCATTGTGATTGTGTGTGATTTGAATTAATCTTTATCGATGTTTGTGTGTTGATCACACCCTTTTAATAGACTTATTTTTAGACTGAAACTTTGTAAAATTGACTATAGGTGAAACAGAGTGGAACATGGTTCCAGCGCCTAGGCACCCAAAATCGACGCCTAAGCGCCAGCATAACCAATGTGTATCGATTGTCCGGCGCCTAGGCGCCAAATTTAGGCGCCTAAGAGCCCCAGTTACTGTTTGTGCAAAAACTGAAAATCTTCCGAAAAAGGAGCAAAAATAGAGCGTAAAAGTAAAGTTTCCGAAATTATAGGTACGGCGCCTAGGCGCCAAAATCCGGTGCCTAAGCGCCAGTTCAATACTGAAACATATAAGATTTTTGACAACATTGGGCAGTTATTTTGACGACATTATGCGGTTATCAGACCTTCTAGAAGACTGAAAGTTACTCCTAATACATAGGACATGTCATACAATGCCTATGGACACGGGAAAACAGTTTTAATCGCGAAGAGGTGCGATCCAAAGTGAAGAGGTACGAAGCGCCTAGGCTCCACAATTACTTTCTAGAAGATACATTGTATTTGGATGAATTTTGAAGAGGTGCCATAAGCAACCCTTGGTCATTTTCGAAGCTCTACAAATAGGAGTCATTTCTACAGATAAAAGGGACCCCAAGCACCCTAGAGTTCTCTCATGCTTGAAAATAATTTTAGGGAGTCACCTTCTTAAGAAATTAGTGAGTTTATTTTAGTTATTTTGAGTGTTACTACTGAAATCCTTGAGTAGTAAGTGTGAGTTTATAAGTGTTGTTGTTGTTGAAGTCTTTCATTTTGCATTGGAGTTAGTAGGAGTCAGCGAATCACTTGAAGGAACATTCCAGATAAGTATTTGTAACTTGGTTCAAAGTTTTATAAATATGTTTTGTTGTGTGAATTCAATGTGTTATGAGTAGTTAGTTTTCCTTCTCCTTTCAACCATGAAAAGATAATAAAGATAATTTAATTTCTTTGGAGAACTTAAACTTAAACTTTATAATAATTATGATGATATTAATACCTGATCTTAATTTACTTTTTAAACTGGCCATTTGAATTGTTAAAACCTGTTGATGAATTCTGAGACTTATCCGAAGATGAGTTCTTAACTAGTAGATATCACATGAATCCTTGGGTAATCGAAGGCCTTGAGCAGGTTATACAAGGTGAAGTGTAAATAAATAGGGAGATATTATTTATTTGGCGTAGAATTAATTAGTTTTTATAGTGACAAACTAAATTCTAATAATTTGATTTATAGAAAGGGAACCGGTCACTAGTAGGGCCGACCATAGCCACCCTTGGACATCTAGAAGTGTGAGCCTAGATTAATCATTCTACTAATAATACATCCTGAACTGATCTATAGATTATCCAATGTTCTTTATACTATCGAGCGAAGGTAAAGAAAATGAATGCTTCTATTTGATGCAATACCATAATCTAAATTCTCCACGAATGATAATTATTCTGAAAAAGTCTTGGTTTAGTTGAAAGGAGAAAGTTGTTTTATTTCTACTTGCATTAACCTTTACTTTATTGCTGCTTAGTTACATTTAGTAGAAATTTCATTAAACTTAAAATTTGATCTTTGAAAAGAAATAAAATATAAATACTTTTAATTTGAAAATCTATTAAATTCCTTTAATTAATCTTAATTAATTCTTCCCTGTGGGATCGATAATCAGGACTCCAATAGAGCACTGTATTACTTGAAACAATATGTATACTTGTGTTTGAAATCGAGAATTTACGAAATTATTTAAATATAAATTCATAAATTCTTATATATACAGATACTTGTAAAAGTCAGTTCAGTGATGTGGAGATGGTGGTGTGGTGCTATTGATGTTGGTGGTAGGTGGTGTGGAGGTTGTGGTGTTTGGTTTGGTGTGCTATTAATGTTGATTTTTGGTAATGTGGAGGTGGTGGTGTGTGGTTTGGACGTGGTGATGTGGTGTGGTGGTGGCGGAGTAGTGTTGGTGTTTGTGGTGATATGGTGGTGGTGTTCTATTGATGTTAGATGTAGGTGATGTAGAGGTGGTGATGATAGTGCTGGTGATGAGGCGGTGTGATGTGTTGATAAATATGATGGTGGTGGTTGTGATGCGGTAGTGGTATTGCAGATGTTTATATTTCTTACTTTATTTTCTCTCCCATGAATCTATGCTCTTTAATTCTTTGCATGCTGTCGGCATATTTTTAGGTTATGTGTTTTATTTTGAAAAGGGAGTCGCCTACAGAAATTGTCGGCAAATTTTTTATATTTTAAATTTAATTTAAATATATAGTTTAAAAGATAACATTTGATTTTGAAAATAATTTTAAGTTTAAAAGTTTTAAGATATGAAATCGAAACCGATCTCACATCCCGAATAGTTTATATAAACGAGCACCGCATCACAAACCGTGTATCTATCCGAAGAATAGACACCTTGCCTTATGATGGGGCTCGATTAAATAAACTAGAAGATTTGTGACGTCCGTTTGGTACTGCAAACCAATTTTATAAGCCGACAAGTTCCTCGCTAATATGAAAACATTAAACGGGGTTTATATTACACGGGTTCTTTAAAATTCCCTATAAAGGCGAAGCCCTATAGTTAATTACATCTTAAGTGACGGGAATCACCTAAGAAAACTCTCGATAATAATCAATAATTCTGCTCTCGAGAATTTCAAAGTTTAAGTTTTCGAAAAATTGAATTTTTTGAATCTCGATAGGGAATGGATCGAGTTTGGAACATTTTATTTTGGGAATTGAAGGAAGAAAAGTAGGAGAAATTACGGATTCGAAGCGAACTTCGGTAATCTCCGACTATCTATTGTTTGGCTTGGATTTAGGAAAGTCCTAATGTTTATTTAGTATTTTGATCCTGCTGATTTTAATTAGTTAGGACTTATATTCGTATGATAAAATCATACGAATAGCCTCGAAGATGTGAGGGTTTATATCGTATCGGACGACTACCTCGGAGTCCTAAGACCGGTTAGGGCTTAATTTGCAATGCAAATGCCTAACGAAGAGTTGAGGATTTATGTTGCACTAGGCAAACTACCTCGAAGTCCTATGGCTTTGTTGTTCGATTCTAGGAAAGTTTTGTTGAAGTAGATTCGAGTTTTTGCGACGACGATGGCCGTCTTGCCCATCATGCTCGAGCTCCTTGTTGTTGCGGAGGTTTAGTTTTAGAAATCATAAATCGGGGGATGAGAAAAGTGTTTTGGTTTAGAGAAGTCTTAATTTCCAAGTGTTTTTTGTGTTTTAATTAAAACAAATCTTAAAGTTGATTATAACAACACCGGTTAAGATCCCACGGTTCCATCCTTCCGGCATCATTATTTTTATCAGATTCACTTGGTCCAGATGAATTTGCTAAACTAAATTGAATGAGTTCCACACTTTCATTTAGACCATGGGAAATCCCGTTAGCAACACGTAGGTTACGTCATCTGAGGTATTCTAGATCATCCAACAAGACGTTTTAATTTAGTTGTAGTTGTAGTTTTGTGGTTTTGTTTGTGATTAAATTTTGAGTTGTTTTATATTTTGAAATGTTGTGGAGGTGAGTTTTATCTTGTAGTGTCTTTTAATTTAGTTATGGGTTTCAGTTTTGGTTTCTGTCCTAAAGGTGTAGGTTTTCATGCAACTGTTGTTTATCATGCAAGAAAAGTAAAGTGCATTTGCAGTAAAATAAATTGCAGGAAAGTAAATTATGATAAAATAAAAGCGTACCTGGAGGGTCTTCCCGTCATTCCAAGCTGCACTTAAAACACGATTAGAACATTTAAGCAAATTCCTAGGTAATGCTAAGGTAAGGGTTATGGTTTTCTACCAAGTTCCTAATCCTACAGTTAGTCGTTTCACTATGACGTACTAGGTTTTCAATTTTGGTTTGAAGACGATTTTCTTCATCGAAAGAACGATTAAGTTCGATTGTTCTTATAAATATCCTATCATATTGAGGAAGTGCTTAAGAAGAATCTTAAACATCTTTTCGATATTTCTAGGATTGTTTTAAGTCGAAGTGAATTTAATTATGTAAATGAATCGATCGTCCAGAGGTTTTAAAGTTTTGTTAACTTGCTCGGTGAACTAGGACATTTGAATGTCCTATAAGTGAAGTAACATTTCATTTAATATTACGTTTAGGAGTTATGATAACTAAAGCTTTTGAGGGTAAATTGGTGTTGAAATGGTTTGTGATTCAAATTTAAGTTCGAATTGATGATTTAAGTTTGGAATAGTGTTCAAGTTATTTTAGATTCATTTTTGAGTTCTTTATGTCTTAGGTGATGTTATTTAATTCAACTTAATTTAATTTAATTTTTAATTTGATTTAATTTAATTCAATTTAGTTTGGTTTGATGTTACATTAAATTAATTTGATTTAATTTAATTTTTAATTTAATTTGATTTAATTTAATTTAATTTAATTTAATTTATTTAATTTAATTTAATTTTTAATTTAATTTAATTTAATTTAATTCTTAATTTAATTTAATTTTTTAATTTAATTTTTAATTTGATTTAATTTTTAATTTAATTTTTAATTTGATTTAATTTAATTTAATTTAATTTTTTAATTTAATTTTATTCATTTTAATTTTAATTAAAATTTTAAAAGAGTTGATAATTTAATTTTAGTTTAATGATTAAGTCTTTTAATGTTTTAAATTTGAATTATCATTTTAATTAAGAATTAAACATTAATGAAATGATTAATTTAGGGATTTTTAAATTAAAGAATAAATCTCTTCCTAATAATATCCACTATTTTAATAATTCGATTTTATTATTCTTCCAAATTTAATCGATTATTTAATTAAAGTTTAATCATTTTAAATTGCTTAATGGGTTTCTACCCTTCGATTATTAAATATCAATCATCCAAATCAGATTAGGATCAAATATTTTACTTGTTAATTTTTATTAAACCTAAAGTTTTAACTAAGGATTAAAAGAAATTTAATTACCACTTTACCCTTTAAGCTTAATAATTTCATAACTCACTAAATTGAACTCAAATGAACTTGAAATTTTTATGTGACTTCACTCATATGTCAATAAAGACATGAGAGGAGAAAATGTGATTTTTACTGTATTTAATTTATTTATATAATTATTTTTGGTAGAAAATAGAGATTTCCAAGGAAAATTTAATAACATGACCAAGGAAAAGTTTCTGTCCTTAAGAAAATTATGGGACATTCCTAATGACCAGAGGACCACTTGGACCAAATTTTGTGATTTTTGAATTATATTTTATTTATTAGAATTATTTTAATTTCTGGAGTATTAATTAATTTAAAAATAAAATATAAGTTGAAAAATGAATTTCATGTTTTTCAAAAATCTCTCTGATATCAAGGAAACTAGAGAAGCAAATTTTGCAATTTTCTGATTTTTCTATGATTTATTATAATTATTTTAGTGAAAATGCTAGAAAATACATTTTTTTAATTTTAAAATTACCCTAGAACTTTAAAAATTAATATCTCACCAAATAGGCCCAAGAAAAATATGGGGTTTGTTCCTAAGTGATTAAAATTCAAAATGTGACATTTTGGTGAATTTTATTATTTTTGTGATTTTTATTATTTTTTAATTATTAAAAATATTAAAATAATATTAAAAATCAACTTTTTTAGAAAATTGAAATTTTAATTTTCTTAAATTCCCCTGATATCAGAGAGGCTCTAAAACCAATTTGGTGAATTTTTGAAAGGTATTTTGAAAGTTATGAATTTTTAAAGTTTAAAATGACTAAATGGCTTAATCGACCCGATTAATAGGGCTAACCGAAGTCCAATTGACTTCAAACTTTTATGGTGGGTTCCTACGATCCTAAAGGTCAGTGGAGAATTGATTTCAAGTCAATTTGATCTATGGTTAACTCTAATTAATTAGAGACTATTTTGAGTGTTTAAGCCGATTAGGGTTGTGCTAAATGAATTAACTCAAAACCTATTTTTCACTAGGGTTCTGCGATCATAAGGAACATCACCAAATTTTCCTAGAATTTATTTCACAACATGCTATTTATTGGAATTAAAATACTCAAAACAGATGACATGAATTTGAAAAATCAATAACTCTTCATAGGGATGACCTCTAACTTTGGAAAATTCAGGGAATGTTCCCAAATTCAGAGGCTTCAAAAGCCCTATGGTCTCATGCCATGGTGAATTGTGTACATGCATGAAGAATTAAATGTATGCAGAGAGTAAATAAATTATAAAAAATAAAATACTTGATGAAATTAAATGATTTATTTTCCACATTATTCTCCTCTGTTCACTGAGCAAGAGGGTATTTTTATTTTATTTTTCTGATTTTCCTACACAAAGTTATGAATTTTCCAAGTTTAGGGAATTAAATAAATCAGAAAACCCCTAATTTTCTATTTATCCGAGTCGGTGCCGCGTCATCCTCGGCAGCTCCGAAGGGGTACGTGTCGCGCTGTGATTGGGCGCCGCCATCTGAGTCAGCCGTCCCGGGGCCCGCTGTATCGTTCCGTCTCCTCATCCGGCGCGATCCTGGCCGTCCGTGCGCGCGTGTATTAAATGGACGGCATCCGTTCATCGTCCCCAAATGTCCTCGCCGAGAGCCGTCCACACTAAATCCTTAATATCTCACTCGATACTCGATGGATTTTCATGTTCTTATGCTCTATGGATTCGTCTTGAAGAGACGAACACATCTATACGGTTACCATGCATTGAAATTAAAGCATTTGAAATGGAGAATCTCCGGAGGCTCGGGATGAAGAATTAGTTCATACCTTTGCTGCGAGAGGTGAAGCCTCGATCGGAGATGTTTGGCACGTTCGTTGGAGCTGCGGGAGGCTAGGGATGAAGCTACGGGGATGTGGTGAATTGCTACAGGTGTAGTTTCCACCAAGGCCGATCACAACCTTTGGGTCCAGAACAATCTGGGTGGCTCGGAGAGGGGGCTTTCATTGGAAAACTTCTTCTCTTGGCCTGGTGAAGGTGTAGGTGAGTTTAATTTGATTTTGGTGAAGGATTCGGGAATGTCACGTTCGGCACGAGAATTGAGCTTCAAAATTGAGCTCGATCGATGGGTATTGGAGCGGGGAGAACGGTGGGGATCAATTGCTCTAAGTTTAGAGGGGAGTGAGGAGTGATTTTGGCGAGTTTTGGTATGGTCCGGTTCGGCACCTCCTCATGGCCGAGAGGTGGGGAGTTTAAATAGGCGGGGTGGAGGGCCTCCCGGGGAGTTGAGGGTGGGATCGGCTGCTCATGGCAAGTGAAGAACAGTTGCAATGGCCAGCGGTCATGGGGCGGCTCGGCGGTGAGAATTCCAAGCTTGGATTGACTTGGACCTCTCGGCCATGGAGTTTTCCGGCGGTCGGGGTGGTGGCCGGCGAGCGAGGGTCACCCTCGGGGTCGGGTGGGTCGGGGTCGGGTGTTTGTGCGAGCAATTGGCAAATGCCGAGTGTAAAGGCTTTGATCCGAAGTAGAATGGGGCATGGCTAGTTTTTGGGTCTAAATGGGTCAACTCACCCATTTGGGCTTGGTGCACCCTTCGAGGTGGCTTTGGGTGCTTGTGGGGGATCAAAGGGATCGAGTTGGTTTGGCATGGAGAAGTCTCCATCCAAATATATTTGGATTAAATTTAGGTTTAGGTGAATCATGATTAAAGGCTAATGAGCTTTAGGGATTAAGGAAAGGGGCCCTCCTTCCTACCCAATATGGTATGGTGACATGTAAAGAGGCTCTCATGGCTTCCATGTGGCTCATGCATGGCTTCATGGCTCACCTTTGGCTTGGGAAAAGTCGAGTCGATTTCATGTAAATGGATTTAAGAAAAATTTTGATATTTTGATGTGAATTTGTATGGGGCTTGATTTGGAACTTGTTTGATGATGGAATTATAACTTAGGGAATGGCTTTGATTAAATGGATGGCAAATGGAAATGTCATGTGGGCTTTAGGGCCAAATTTGGGCTTTTGTATTTGGTGGAAATGGGCTTTTAGGAAGGTTTAGGGAAGTGGGCATTTAGGTTTGAAAATGAATTTATGGATAGAAATTTTGTAAAGAGGTTGGGCCAAATAATTGTTGAGTTTGGTTTAGGGATGTGTCATGAGTGGTTTGGAGTCAATTTGGTGTGATTTGGACTTGAATTGGTTTGAATTTGGGTTTAATTGGTAAGTGGGCCTATGTAGGTCAAATTGGGCTAACTTGGGCCAATGTTGGGCTAGAGTTGAAATTGATGTAAAATTAATGTTGGGAAATGTTTATGGGAGTGTTTCAAAGAGGTTTTGGCTTTGATGGGTTTTGATTTTTGGGTTTGGGCTCATTTGGGTTAGGTTTGGGTTTAGGTCAAAAATGGGCCTTTTAGCTTTGGGTTGAATTTGAGTGGGGTTTGGATCAAAATCTTGGGCAAATCATGTTAGTGTTTTGTTTATGGGGATGTTAAGGAAGGTTTAGAAAAGATTTGGGGTTAATTGGAGTTGAATTGGGTGAGTTTGGGCTAAGTTTGGGTCATGGGTCCAAATTGGGCTTTAAGGCCAAAAGTGAAATTGGATCCAAATTTCAATCAAATTGGGCTTGGATTTGGTCTAAATTGGTGTTGGGGATGTTGAATTGAAGTTTAGAATTGAATTGGACCAGAATTTGGGTCAATTGGGTAAGTTAGGTTTTGACATTGGGTTCACTTAGGGTTAAAATGTGTCGAAGTGGGGGTTTTGACAAAAGTAGGGTAAATTGACAAAATTGGCCCATGGTGTAGTTGAACAAAATGAAATTGGGAACATTTGGGATTTTCTGGAATTTTCTGGGAATTTTCTGAATTTTTGGATTTTTGGCTAGGAGGGGTATTTTGGGTATTTGGAGGGTATTGGGAGGTATTTTTGGAATTTTTGATATTTTTGGGTATGGATGATCAATTTGAGTGATGTGGAAATGTTTGGGAATGATTTTGGAGAATTTTGGGTGATTTGGAAATTTTTGAGAAATTTGGGCTATTCGGGGCTTTGGGTAGGTTAGCGGGTGTAGGGTCCGGGGGTCAAAATTGAAAATTTGGAAAATTGAAGATTGGGTGGATGTAAGTGGAATGAAATCATTTTTGTTGAGCCATGAAGCCATATCAAGCCCACATGAGCCATGAAGGGACTCATTTGAGGCATTCATCTATGTTGTTCCTAACCCTCTTAGCCGAGGGCTTAGGGGTTAAGGACCATCCATGTGAATCACCTACATGAGTCGGGAGGTCAAGTCGGGTATGGGTGTGTTTTTAGGAAGTGTGTGAAAGTGTAGTGTGTAGGTGTAGTGTGTGTGCAAGTCGACCCTTCACCGGACCGGGCCACCCGTGGGCGGTCCTAAGGCCGAAGAGTCCTATAGGAACTCATCCTTTAAACTTCCACATTTGATTTCGACCCTCCAGGTGATTAGGGGTCTACGATCAAGTTTGTGGAGTTTGCGGGGAGTTTAGAAGTGGTTTGAATTTCTAAAAGGTGGGTCCCAATTCTAATCCTCTAAGATAGTCAAAGGAAAAGCCTAAGGCTAGATCCTAAGCACTAAAAGAAGAAGAGAAGACCTCATCAAAAATGAGGTCAACACATGCTAGTTCTCAAAATGTGTAAGGTAAAATAAATTGGTTCATGTGCTATATGGGATAAGGAAATGAAATTAATATTTTGTGATCTAAGTGTCAACGAGGTCAAGTTTAAAAATAGGCCAACCACCTATTTTAACAATGAAGGTTAGCAGAATATAATGAAAATGTTGAATGAATGCATGGGAAGGGAGTATGATAGAATGCAATTTAAGAACAAATGGGATCATTTGAAATAGGGTTGGAAAGTATAGAAAGAGCTAAGGTGAGGATCTATTAGCTTGGATTGGGTCCCTATAAAGCCAATCATTGATTCTTGTGAGGAAAGGTGGACTGAGAGATTGTATGTAAAAATGTTTGAAATGTAAAATTATTTTGAAGTTTCAACTTTTATTTGTAGGTGGACAAGGATTTCTTAATTTATTTGTATGTAGTGTCAATTGTGAAAAAATTTAAATTCATTGGCATTGAAAATGAGCTTGAAGATACTTTGGATCAATGTTTGCTCGAGGGGTGGCCATAAGTGAGCAAGTATGGGGGCCAAATGAGAGAGGGCACGAAGCCCAATTTGATCATTTAGAAGTGGAGCAATTTTTCGAGTCAAATGAGGGGTTCAACCCCAAACTACATGAAGTAGAATCTACTAGTCCATCCAAACATTCAAAGTTGGAGAAAATAAAAAAATAGGTGTTACTCTCATTAGAAGTTAGATCTCCCATTTGGTATTTTCATGCACTAGTATGTGATGGAGGCAGGTGGCCTTTTGATGAGATCAAGTACTGAAATTTGCTATTTATGTTTGATTTTATGTCCAAAGAAGTGATGTGGATGTTTTGGTAGAATTTCAAAGATCTAAGAGGGAATGGTGGCTAAAATACCAAGACTAGTCTAGATTAGGCTTGTTTGGGTAGATTTCAATTCTCTCTTTGGTAACATGGCTTAATTGTGGGTAAGGGGCTAGAAATTATTAGGTAGTTAGCTTAGGATGTCTAAATATGTTATGGAGTGGATCAGTGGTTTTGGATTAGTTTACAATGGTGTCTAGAGTTAAGGAACAAGAATGGTCTTAAAATGCACTTGCTTGGTCAAGAGCTATGAATAGGAGTTTGAAATGGTTGGGAGGCTTTGGTTGTTGTTTTGTATATATTATAAGAAGCTTCGAATGTGGATGAAGAGTGGCGAAAATTTTAAGAGAAATTTTAGTTGAGCATTAATGATTAAAAAAAAAAAGAAGGGAAAGTTAAGTACCCAATCTCATCATAGAAAAACTAACACTTGAAGCCACCACCCAAATCAACAATTGACCAAGTTCTCACTCAAATATTTCATTCAAAAACTGATCCAAACATTAAATATCAACCATATTTATAGGGATTACAATGGTTAAATGTCAATGAAATGAGAAAGTTTGGAAGGATGGTAGGCAACTGTTAATGAAGTAAGGTGCTAGCCACCTTCCTTGTTTTTTTTTTCTTTTTTGACCATCAATAATAGCATCCATATTTGAAAATTCAAACATTATAGAAACTAAAATTGAAATATAAATAATAAGATGCAAATTCAAATATTTCTTCTTAATATGTCTCTTGTGATTGGTCTTGCATGAGCTTTTAATTGTGTACTTTCTTGAGCTCTTTCTTGGGCGCTTGTTAGTGGACATTGGCTTCATTTAATGATATGCTACATCAATGATCCTAGTTGGTCACATAAGAATTCTATTAAGCATGTTATGAAAGTTTTGGAAGATGCTCCAAAAATTGATGAGGATACATCGTTTTATATGTTCTCCTTGAAATTGTTAGAAGACCAGACCGGGAGAGAGGTTTTCATGTCAATGAAGGCTGACCATAAAATTAATTACTTACAATATTATTGAACCCTAAAAATTTCTTCAATTCTTAGGTGGATTACGTAAGTGCACATTCAAAGCAACATCAGATAATTTTAAGTCCAGAATGTCAATCCCACAGAGAAACAGGGTAAACTAATTTAGGTAAAGGTTCAAGCCTACTTAATTCATCATCAATTTGGAAGTTTAAGATACTTAAGTTGTGTTAACAACTCCTATCCTAGAATGGCCAAAAGATCAAATTGGATTTGACACTGTACTTGAATTAGGATTCTCACATGAGAGATCCCAACTCAAGGAAGAATTTGAGTGTAGAGTTTGGAAATTTCCTTTGAGGATTAGCAGGTGTATTTTCAAATTTTATCCATGAGTTGAAGATTTCAAATTTATGTGTTGGTTTGGTTTATTTTGTTTTTTTGCTTTGATTTCATTCTTGTTCATTTTCTTTGTTCTGTGTTTTGATAAGTTATGGATTTGTGTGAACAAAAAAGATCAGACTGAGAAGTATAGCAATGTGACTCTCATCAAACATAAGAGCTAATTAAGAGAGGCGTGCTACATTAGGGAGGAAAACACTTAGACTCACATCCAACCCAAGAGGTAGTGAAAGTGAAGACTGCACTATGTTGGGGAGGAACTTGGAATTCCCACCAAACAATAGTGGAAGGGTGTCACAATAGGAAGGGAGGAATCGAGACATGGTATCCCAACCTAAGAGGTGATGGAAAAATGCAAACCATTGGGAATGAAGGTCCACAGACTTGGTATTTAAACCTACATGAAAGTGGAAGGTTGTCACATTAGGAAAAGAGGTTCAGAGACTGTGCATCTTAACCCAAGATGTGACGGGAAACTACACTCCATTGGGAAGAAAGGTCTGGGGGGACTTGGTATTCAAACCCAAGCAGAAGTAGAAGGTGTCACATTAGGAAGGGATGTCCGGAGACATGGTATCCCAACCCAAGAGGCTTCTAGAAACTACACTCTTTTGGAAAGGAAGGCTCGAGCCTTCATATTCCAACTCAATAGAGGTGGAAGGGTGTCACACTAGGAGAGGTCCAGAAACTTAGTATCCCAACCCAAGAAGGGATGGGAAATTGCACTCCATCAGGAAGGAATTTTCGGGGACTTAGTATTCAACCCCAAATGAATGTGGAAGGGTGTCACATTAGGAAGGGAGGTATAGAGACTTGGTGTGCCAACCTAAGAGGTGACAGAAAGCTACACTATGTTGAGAAGGAATGTCCAGGGACTTGCCATTCCGAACCAAGAAGAATTAAAAGGGTGTCACATTAGGAAGGGAGGTCCAGAGACATGGTATCCTAAGCCAAGGCCTGATGAGAAACTGCACACCATTCAGAGGAAAGGTCCGAAGACTTGGTATTCCAACCCAATCGGATGTGGAAAGGTGTCAAATTTGGAAGGGAGGTCTAGAGACTTGGTATCCCAACCCAAGAGGTGATAAGAAACTGCACTCTATTGGGAAGGAAGGTTTCGGGACTTGGTATTCCACCCCAACTGGAAGTGGAAGAGAGTCAAATTAGGAAGGAAGGTCTCGAGATTTTGTCTCCCAACCCAAGAGGTGATGGGATATTACACTCATTTGAGAAGGAATGTCGGGATAAGTGGTATTCCAACCCAAGCGGAAGTGGAGTGGTGTCACATTAGTAAGGGAGGTCTGGAGACTTAGTAACCCAACCCAGGTTCCGAGAAACTGTACTCTATTAGGAAAGAAGGTCCACAGACTTAGTATTCTAACCCAAGTGAAAGTGGAGGGTGTCACAATAGGAAGGGAGGTCCGGAGAATTGATATCCCAACCCAACAGATGACGGGAAAGTACACTAACTTTGGAAGGAAGGTTCGAGGACTTGGTAATCCAACTCAAGTGGAACTTGAAAGGTGTCACATTAGGATGGGAGGTCCAGATGCTTGGTATCCCAACCAAAAATATGATTGGAAACTGCACTCCATTGAGAGGAAAGTTTTGAGGACTTGCCATTCCAATCCAGGCAGAATTTGAATGGAGCTCTAGAGACTTGGTATCACAACCTAAGAGGCGACGATAAATTGCAATCCATTGAAAAGGAAAGTTCAGGGACTAGGTATTCCAAACGAAGTAGAAGTGGAGTGGTGTCACATTAGGAAGGGAGGTCTAGAGACTTGGTATCCCAACTGATCCAAGAAAAAAATACCTATTTTTATGCCTTGATTTTTATTAAATTTTAAGGATATTATGCTTTAATGAAAGTTATTTTTGTGTTTTTGGATGTAGGTGATACAAAAAATGTTCAAGAAGGAGAAAAATAAGAAAAAGGAGCAAAAAGGAGCAAAAATAGAGCCAAAATGCAAAATTGTCGAAATTACTGGCCTGGCGCCTAGGCGCCAGAGTCCGGCGCCTAAGCGCCAGCTCGATACAGAAAATTGTTAAGTTTTTTATGACTTTTGGGCGGTTATTTTGACAGTGTGAGTGGTTATTGGACCTTCTAAAAGACTGACAGTTGTTCCTGGTTTATAGGACATGTGATACAATGTATTTGGACGCTTCAAAACGGTTTTAATCGTGAAGAGGTGCGATCCAAAGTGAAGAGGTGCGAAGAACTGGACACGGTGTCCGGCGACTAGGCGCCAGACACAACTTCTAGAAGATTCATTGAATTTGGACACATTTTGAAGAGGTGCCTTGAGGCAACCCTTGAAAACTATAAATAGGAGGGTACTCCTTCAGAGAAAAACGCCTAACCTAGAGAGAGAATTAGAGAGATAATATTAGGGCCACCTTTTTACTTTCCTTCATAAGTTAGTGAGTTTATTTTAGAGTTTGTATTTAGAGTTTGAAAGAGTTGGTGCATCTGGAGTTCATTACGCTGTGGAGTAAGTAGGAATCAGAAGTTCAGTAGGAGAAATATCTAAAATAAGTATTTTTATTTTAATTCAAAGTTTATTTATTATGTTTTGTTATTTAATTTCAATGTGTTCTGAGTAGCTACTTTACTTTCTCCTTTCAATTATGAAAAGATAAATAGGATAATACAAAATTCGTGGGAGAATTAAAAATCATATATTTTCAAAACATTGTGATGATATTAGTAATGGTTCTTAATTTATTATTTAAATTATTAAAACCTGTTGAAGAGTTTTGAGACCTAGAAGGAGATGAATTCTTAACTTGTAGATATCACATGAATCCTTGGGTAGTCAAAGGCCTTGTGCGGGTTATTCAAGTTGAAGTGCAAATAAATAGGAAGATATTATATATTGGGCGTAGAATTGATAAGTTTTAGAGTGAAAGACTAAATTCTTATGATTTGGTTTATAGAAAAGGAAAGGGTCACTAGTAGTGCCGACCATAGCCACCCTTGGACATCTAGTAGTGTGAGCCTAGATTAACCCATTCTACTAACAATACATCCAAACCTGATCAATAGGCTAGCCAATGTTCTTTATACTATCGAACAAAGATAAAGAATAGGAATGCTTCTATTTGACACAATACCATAAATTTATATTCTCCACGAATATTATTATTATCTTAGAAAATCTTGGATTAAGTGAAAGGGAGAAAGTTGCTTTCTTATTGCTATTTACATCAATCATTTTATTTCTGCTGTATTATTGCATCTAGTAAATTAAAGATATTTTATTTTTTATTATAAAAGAAATACTTTAAAATAAAAAATATTTAAATATCTATAACACTCTCCTCGTGGGAACGATACTAGGGTCTTTGTTTTAAAGCCCATATATTACTTGATACGATACGTATACTTGCGTAGTACACCTAGTGTGTAAAATATTTTACATAAAATTATATTTATATACACTGGCTGCTATTATTATTTATAACATATATTTTTGAAAGCATTAATTAGTACGTTGATCTTCAAAAGACTTCGGGTCAAGTTTTTGGCGCCGTTGCCAGGGAAGAAGATTTTAGTACGCATATATTTATATCGAGTCAAGTTTTTGGCGCCGTTGCCGGGGAGAGCAGAGGTAAATTTTTAGATTTTAAGTATTTTATTTTATTTTATTTTATTCATTTTTTTTTATTGTAAAGAAAATAAATATCTAATATAAAAAACATATATATAATAAAAATAATAATAATATTTATTTTAATTCTTGCTAATTTACTTTTTATGCGTAGTTCGGACTCGAAGGATTATTACCTTTAGATTCCGAATTAGAAAGAACTGATTAGAAGAATTAAAAAGGAAAACAAATTCAAAAATTTCAAGAAATGACTAATTTACATAACAATTTACAAAATCCAATTGAAATTAATGATCAAAATGTTTATAACCCATTAAAGGATTATGCTAACCCTACAATTGATGAACTTCATAGTAGTATTCAAATACCCACCTTAGATGCTAATTCTTTTGAGCTTAAACCGTTTATTATTCAAATGTTTCAAAATAATCAATTTGGTGGAACACCAAATGAGGATCCAAATTTACACCTTGCTAGTTTTTTAGAACTTTGTGCTACCTTTAAATATAACAATGTTTCTGATGATGCTATTAGGCTTAGACTCTTTCCTTTTTCTTTAAGAGATAAAGCAAAGATGTGGCTGAACTCATTAGGCAACAGAGTTCTATTAAAACATGGATCGAGATGGCACAAAAATTCCTTGCTAAATATTTTCCTCCTTCTAAAACTCGCTAAATTAAGAAGTGATATTACTTCATTTAGTCAATTTGACGGGAGACAATTTATGAAACTTGGGAAAGATTTAAAGAACTATTAAGAAAATGTCCTCATCATGCTTTACTCGATTGGTTAATTATTCAAACATTTTATAATGGATTAGTTGGATCTTTAAAATCAATTATTGAGATGCTGCTATTGGAGGTTCTTTAATGTCTAAATCATTTGAAGAAGCTTACACTTTAATTAAAGAAATGGCTAACAATAATTTTCAATGGCCTTCTGAAAGGATTAATTCTAAAAGAATGGCAAGTATTCATGATAATGAAGCCTTTTCTATTTTAGCTTCACAAGTAGCAGCAATGTCTAAGAAATTAGATAGTTTTTCTATTAATATATCACATAATAACTATGCTAATATTGAAGATTCTCAAGCTATTGAAACTTTACAAGCTATTGCTAGTAAAAATAATCCTTATTCAAATTATTATAATCCTGGATGGAAACATCATCCTAATTTTAACTCGAATAATTCACAACAATGGGGTAATAATCTATCTCATCCCACTAGAAATTAGAATAATCAAGTTAACAATCAACAGAAAAAGTTATCAATAAAAGAATTAATTTTACAACTAAGTAATCAATTACAAAATCAAAACACTGCTATTCGTAATATTGAGAATCAAATGGTACAAATCGCTAATTTAATTAATTATAGACCCCCAGGAACACTTCCTAATAATGTTGAAATCAATCCAAAAGAAACTAGAAAAGAACATGAACATGTTAAAGTTGTACAACTTAGAAGTGGAAATGAATTAAAAGAAAGAATGCAGAATGAAATTGAAAAAGAGATTGAGGTTGAAGAGATTGAAAGATCTAAAGAAACTCCTTCTCCTAATAAAGATCAAACTAATATTTCTATTAATATGGAAGTTGAAAAACCACCACCACCTTTTCCTTAAAGACTTAAACAGCAGAAGCTTGATCTTCAATTTTCTAAGTTCTTTGAAATTTTTAAGAAACTTACTATAAACCTACCTTTTGCTGAAGCTTTGGAACAGATGCCAACTTATGCAAAATTTATGAAGGATATTTTAAGTAAGAAACGAAGATTTGAAGCTTTTGAAACTATTGCAATAAGGGAAGAATGTAGTGCAATAATTCAAAAGAAATTACCTCAAAAACTTAAAGATTCTGAAAGTTTTACTATACCTTGTGCTATTGGAGAAAAATTTTGTGGAAAAGCTTTATGTGATTTAGGAGCAAGTATTAATCTCATGCCATTTTCTATTTTTTGAAGGTTGAATTTAGGAGAGATTACTCCCACAACTGTAACCCTTTAGTTAGCTGATAGATCTATCACTTACCCCAAAGGAGTTATAGAGGATGTTCTTGTTAAAGTAGATAAATTTATCTTCCCTGTAGATTTCATTGTACTTGATATGAAAGAAGATAAAGAAATACCTATTATTTTAGGGAGAACTTTTCTAGCGACCGGAAGAGCTATGATTGATGTGAAAAAAGGAGAATTAACCATGAGAGTTAATGATCAAGAGATTAAATTTAATGTCCTTAAATCAATGAAGTACCCTGACAAAGAAAATGTTATCGAATGGATATAATTGATTATTTAATTGAGAAACATTATCAAGAAAAATGTAAAGTCATTTTTGAAGAAAAATTTAAATTATTAACCGATGAAGATGAAGAACTAAAAGAAGAAGAAACTCATTATATTAAAGATAATTGGGAAACTTTGGACATAACTCAAAAATGATATACTTTTACCCTCAATTAAAAAAGCCCCTGAAATGGAATTAAAAATGTTACCTTCACTTTTAAAGTATGCATTTCTGGGAAATTAATTAACTTTACCTATTATTATTTATTCTGAGCTAAGTAAAGATCAAGAAAAAAAATTGATAGGAGTGTTAAAGAATTATAAGAAAGCATTTGGTTGGACAATTGCTGACATAAGAGGAATAAGCCCGTCCATTTGTATGCATAGAATTTTAATGGAAGAAAATTTTAAAACTACTATTGAACCGCAAAGAAGATTAAATCCTATCATGAAAGAGGTTATTAAAAAAGAAATTGTTAAGTGGTTAGATGCTGGTATTATTTATCCTATTTCGGATAGCCATTGGGTAAGTCCTATTCATTGTGTTCCAAAGAAAGGTGGAGTAACTGTCATTGTCAATGCTAAAAATGAACTAATTCCTACAAGACAAGTTAATGGATGACGAATTTGCATTGATTATAGGAAATTAAATGACGCCACTAGAAAGGTTCATTTTCCTTTACCTTTCTTGGATCAAATGCTTGATATATTAGCTGGACGCTCATATTTTTGTTTTCTGGATGGATATTCTGGTTATCATCAATTACCTGTCGCTCCTGAGGACCAAGAGAAAACAACATTTACAAGTCCTTATGGAACATTTGCCTTTAGAAGAATGCATTTTGGTTTATGTAATGCACCTGCAACTTTTCAAAGATGTATGATGTCAATATTTTGTGATTTGTTTGACAAAGGAATTGAAATATTCATGGATGACTTTTCAGTTTTTGGAACTTCTTTTGAATCTTGTTTGGAAAATATTTCCAAAATTCTGAAAAGATGTGAAGAAACAAACTTAGTTCTTAACTGGGAAAAATGCCAATTCATGGTCACAGAAGGCATTGTACTTGGTCACAAGATTTCACAAAAGGGGATGGAAGTAGATCAAGCAAAAGTGAAAATTATTGCTAAATTACAACCACCTACTACTGTTACTGATGTGAGAAGTTTTCTAGGTCATGCTGGATTTTATAGAAGATATATAAAGGATTTTTTTAAAATTGCTAAACCTCTTTGTCATTTATTGGAAAAAGATACTAATTTGAATTTAACAAAGACAGTGTTAATGCTTTTAATATTTTAAGAGAAAATTCATAACTGCACCTATCATTGTTGCACCTAATTGGAATAAATCTTTTGAATTAATGTGCGATGCAAGTGATTTTGCAATTGGAGCTGTATTGGGACAAAAATATGAGAAAATTTTCAAAGTTATATATTATGCTAGTAAAACTCTCACTGAAACACAAAGAAATTACACTACTACGAAAAAAGAGCTTCTAGCTATAGTATATGCCTTTGATAAATTTAGACCTTATCTTCTTGGTACTAAATGCATAGTTCATACTGATCATTCTGCTATTAAATATCTAATGTCAAAAAAGGATGCTAAACCTAGACTTATAAGATGAGTTTTACTTCTACAAGAATTTGATTTTCAAATAGTGGATAGAAAAGGAACTGACAACCAAATTGCTGATCATTTGTCTAGAATTAAGAATGATGTTATTACTGAAGAAAACATAAATGAGAAATTTCTTGATGAACATTTATATGTTATTCAAGGATGCCAAACAACTTGGTATGCGGATAAAGTTAACTATTTAGTTAGCAATATTCTACCTTATGGATTGGATGAAAAATTTATTAAGAAATTTAAAAATGATGCTAAATATTATATTTGGGAAGATCCTCATTTATTTAAATTAGGAAGAGATTCTATAATTCGAAGATGCGTACCTTATGAAGAAACATTTGCTATTATTAAAAAATGTCATGATTCCAATTTTGGAGGACACTTTGGAGTAGATAAAACTGCATTTAAAATTTTAAATTCAAGATTTTATTGGCCTACCTTATTCAGAGATGTGAGACATTATGTTAAAACATGTGATAGATGTCAAAGGATGGGAAATATATCCAAGAAAGATGAAATGCCTTTAAACTATATATTGGAAGTTGAAATTTTTAATATATGGGGTTTAGACTTTATGGGACCATTTGTACCATCATCTGCAAAAATTTATATTTTATTAGCGATTGATTATGTTTCAAAGTGGATCAAGCCGTAGCTTTACCTAATTGTGACTCCAAAAGTGTATCTAAATTTTTTAAGAAGATGATTTTTTCAAGATTTGGAATGCCTAAGGTAATTATCACGGATGGTGGAAGTCATTTTAGAAATATAAGAATTCAATCATTACTCGCAAAAATTTGGAATCAAACATAAAATTGCAAATCGCTTATCACCAACAAACAAGTGGAATGGTCGAAGTATCAAACGAGAGAAATTAAAAGAATTTTAGAGAAGACTGTTAATCTTAAAAGAACTGATTAGGTTGATAGACTTGATTCTGCATTATGGGCTTATAGAACAGCTTATAAGACACCAATCGGAATGTCACCTTACTGGTTAGTTTTTGGCAAACACTGTCACTTACCTGTTGTACTTGAACATAAAGCTTATTGGGCGAAAAGGAGTTTAATTCTGATTTGAATACTGCAGGAGAAAAATGATTATTGAAATTAAATGAGATGGATGAAATAAGAAATGAATCATATGATAATGCAAAAATTTATAAAGAGAAAATGAAGGTATTACATGATAAAAAGATTTCAGGAAAAATATTTGAGCCTGGACAAGAAGTATTACTATTTAATACTCGTTTAAGACTTTTTCCTGGAAAATTGTGATCAAAATGGATGGGACCATATATAATTGAAAAAGTATACCAATATGAAGCCGTGGATATTAAAGACCCCAAAATGGGAAAAATTTTTAAAGTTAATGAATTAAGATTGAAGCCTTATTTTGGAGACATTAAAAAGATTTATAAAGAGGCTTATGAATTGAGTCAACCTGATTAAAGAATTACTTAGGTCGGGCTGACGACGTTAAACCAAGCGCTTTACGGGAGGCAACCCAAAAATTTTATTTTTAGTGTGTTTTTAAATTTTTAATGTAAGGTTATGCCTCGGTCTTGACTAATTTTATATAACTTCAAAAAAATTAAAAACTATCTTGAAGTATATAAAGTTTGGACTTTGGATCACTCCATTTCATATGTGAGTAAAAAGAAGTTAACCTTCATTGAGATTATGTATAATTGTGTTACCGAGTCTATATTGATCTTACCATTATAATTTACCTATTTCTGGAGAACGAAAATTTAAAATTTGACGTTAGGAGAAACAGAATCGAACATGGTTCCAGCGCCTAGGCACCAGAATTCGGCGCCTAAGCGCCACAATAAGCTGTGTGTCAATGGGTCCGGTGCCTAGGCGCCAAATTTGGCTCCTAAGCGCCACGATTACTGGGTCGTGTAAAAATTGAAAATTTTCAGTTTTTCACACGATTTTCACCTTTAAATTAACCCATCTTCGTCCCCAATCCCTAAGCAATCAATATTTCGAACCTTAGACTTCGTTCTTGAGAGATTAGAGAGGATTTTTGAAGAAATGGAGAGGAGAAATCTATTGACCTCATTTTTGATGAGGTATTTTCTCTTCTCTCTCCTTAGTGCTTAGGATCTAGCCTTAGGCTTTCTCTTTGACTATCCTAGAGGATTAGAGATGAAACCCACTATTTAGAAATTCAAACTACTTCTTAACTCCCTGTAAACCCCACAAGCTTGATTGTAGACCCCTATTCACCTAGAGGGTTGAAATCAAATGTGAAGGTTTAAAGGATGAGTTCCCTATAGAACTTTTTGGCCTTAGGAATACCCTGGATGGCCTGGTCTGGTGAGGGTTGACTTGCACATACACTACACTCTCACACACATTCCAAGTCCTAAAACCACACTCTCACCCAACTTGACTTCCTAACTCATGTAGGTAATTCATATGGATGGTCCTTAACCCCTAAGCCCCTGGCTAAGAGGGTTAGGAACAACATAGTGAATGCCTCAAATGAGTCCTCTCATGGCTCATATGAGCTTAATATGGCTTCATAGCTCAACCAAAATGATTCTATTCTACTCAAATTTGATCAATCTTGATTTTTCCAAAATTTCAATTTTTGACCCCTGGGGCCCTACACCCACAAAACCTACAAATGCCCTTGAAACTACCCAAAATTTGCAAAATCACCTAAATTACACAAAATTCCTCAAAATCAATCCTAAACATTTCCCCCTACTCAAATTGACCATCTTTGGCCAAAAATACCAAAATTTCCAAAAATACCCCTAAACCCCCCCAAAATTACCAAAATACCCTTTTACCCTAAAAAGCCAAAAAATTCTAAAAATTCCCAGAAAATTCAAAAAAATCTCAAATATTCTCAATTTCATTTTGTTCAACAACACCATGGGCCAATTTTGTCAATTTACCCCACTTATACTAAAACCCCCAATTTGACCCATTTTTTAACCCAAGTGAACCTAATGTCAAACCAAACCACCCCAATTGACCTCAATTTTGGTCCAATTCAATTATAAAATTCAATTTAATATCCCAAATATCAATTTATACCAAATTCAAGTCCAATTTGATTGACATTTGGGTCCAATTCCAATTTGGGGCTTAAGGCCCAATTTTGACCCATGACCCAAACCTAGCCAAAATCAACTCCAATTGGCCCCAAATCTTTTCTAAAGCCTTCCTAACATCCCCATAAACAAAACACTAACTTGATTTGCCCAAAATTTGAACCTAAACTCCACCCAAACCTAACCCAAAACCAAAATCCCTTAAATTGACCTAAAACCAAACCTAACCCAAATGGGCCCAAATCCCAAAATTAGAGCCCAACCAAAGTTGAAAACTCTTTGTAACACTCCCATAAACACTTTTCAACATTAATTTTACACCAAATTCAACCATAGCGCAACCTTAGCCCAATTTAGCCCAATTTGGCCCACCTTGGCCCCTTTACAAAAAAAAGCCCAAATTCAACCCAATTCTACTCCAAATCACACCAAATTGATTCCAAACCATTCATGAAACATCCTTAAACTAAGACCAACATTTATTTGGCATGGTCTTTCACAAAATTCTTCATCCAAAAGTCCATTTTGAAATATAAAGGCCCACCCATTTAAGCCTTTTAAAAAGCCCACTTCCACCAAACCCAAAAGCCCAAAAATTCATCCAAAGCCCACATGACAATTCCTTCTCATCATCCACTTGATGAAATCATTCCCTAAAGTTTGAAACCTATGATTAAATCATTCCAAATTAGGCTTTATCCAAATTCCCATCAAAATGCCAAAATTCCTAAAATCCATTCCCCTGAAATTGACCAAGCCATTTCCCAAGCCAAATGTGAGCCAAGAAGCCATGCACAAGCCACATGGGAGCCATGAAAGCCTTGGACTCCTCACCAATCAATTAATGGTGAGAGAGGGGAGCCCATTCTTAACCAATGATTAAGCTTTTTTTACCCTTTCCATGATTCCCCCTAACCCAAGATTAATCTAAATGATCTTGATGGAGACTTTTCCACTCCAATTCAGCTGAGCCATAAGATTCCCTTCAGCCCAAATCAGGCCTTGGTGGGTGCACCAAGACCATTTCTATGGGTTGACCAAACCAAGTTCAAAAGAGCCTCTTCCCCCATTCCATTTAAATCAAAACCCTTAACACATGGCAACAGTAAATTGAGCTCACAAACCTCAAGCCTTGACCTTCCTGACCATGAGTGTGACCCGACCCTGCCGGCCAGCAGCCTGGGTCGCCGGAAAACGCCATGCCCGAGAGCTCCATGTGAGCCAAAAAATTTAAAACTCACCTGCTGAGCTGTCCTAACACCAATGGCCACTAGAGCTCTTCTTCTCCTCCCCTGAGCACATGATCCCAGCCTTCAAACGCCTCTGGTGAGCCCTCCAGCCACCTCTATTTAAGCACCACCTCCTCTCGTCCAAAAGAGGAGTTGAACCAAACCTTACCAAAACTCTGCTAAAATCACTCCAGATCCCTCTCCAGACATAGAGAACTTGATCCCCACTGAAATCCTGCCTTAAAGCCCTCTCTGTGAGTCCAATTTTGGAGTTGAAGTTCAGCTCAAAACCGGGACACTTCACCACGATGAGCCAATCTTCAAATTGATTGACTCTACACCTTCACCGGACCAAGAGGAGAAGTTCCCCAGCAAAAGCCCCCTCACCAGGCCAGCCATTGCTTCCAGCCTCCAAGCTTTGTGATCAGTGACCCACAATTTTTGTATTATGATATTTTTAATTTAATTGCAACGACGCCAAAAACATGACCCCGCTATATTATATGTATAGAATTGTAATTATTTATGTTGTGGATGCTACGCAAGTATACGTATTGTATCAAGTAATACAGGCCTCTAGTGGAGTCCTGGTTATCGATCCCACAGGGAAAGAGAAAATTAAATAACAACTAATTTTAAAATAATAATAATAATAAAACTAGTATAAAAAAATTTTGAATTCTAAACTTAAGCACAATAAAGTAAACTAAGTATTCTAATCAGGTAACTTAACTAAGTAGAGAATTAATACGTATTAAAAGTGCAGGAAATTAAACTAAATAAGTCTTCACTATTTAGAGAAAATATCTTTCCCTTGTTTAGAAATTTAAGTGATCGATGAATTTAAATAGATAATTTTAAGGTATTGTGACAAATAGGAGCATTCCTATTCTTTACCCTTTCGGTCCAGTGTAAAGAATATTCGACTAATCCTATGTTTGATTACTAAATCGCGGCTAGCTCGGAGGATACCGACCGCCACTTCGTAGCTCCCACGTTCCCCTCGCCCGAGGGCTAACATCTACACTTCAGCTCTCAAACAATAGGACCGAATTGAATATTTTAGTCCGTCACACTAAAATGCTCAATTCTACGTCCAGATGATATTATTTCCCTATTTATTTGCACCTTCCTTCCAAGGCTTTTGAATTCCCCGAATATCGATGTAATTTTTACTATAGTTGTAAATCAACACATTTTAACAAATCAAATGGCCAGTTGAAAAGTAAATTAAGTTTTAAGTAAAAATTATCACAATTTATTAATATATAAAAGTATCTCTATTTTAATTTCATCAAGTCACTTAATTTCATAAACAAGGAGAAAGACTAAATAAACTACTCGTAATGCATGGGAACTAAACTAAGCATGGATTTCATTTAAAGTTAAAAAACAATAAATACAAATACTTATCTTGATTTATCCCCAAACGGACTCCTCGTAGTTCCTTTCGACTCTTCCTTCCAAGATAACGACGACTCACTAATTACTCACTAAAATCACTAAAGACACACAACTGCACACAAAACTAGACAAAAGACTAAAAGATTACACTCAACACAAAAAAATTAACACCCTTAGAACACACAAAAGACTGATTTTCGGCCTCTATATATAGAGGTAAGCAAAGGTCCAAGAGGTGTGTAAGCATCTCTTCAAAAGTGTCCAGTGTTCAATGTATCTCGTGCCATTTGAACTAGCTCGCCGTCGGCGACGAACTACCTCGCTGTCGGCGAGGCTTCTAGAAGATCTTCAAACCGCGCTATCTCGCTGTCGGCGGGCTCGGGCTCGCCGTCGGCCGAGACAGCTTATAAATCCTTCGAAATGTCTCCTCGAAACCTCGCCGTCGGTGGGCTCGATCTCGCCGTCGGCGACTCAAAGACAAATTGCATTATTTTCTTCCTTTTCGCTCCAAATCCGCTCCTTTTTATGATTTTTGCTTTTATCACCTAAATTCTCCATTCCCGCAATAAAATAAAGAAAATACCCTTCTTTAAAGTGCAATTTCATCAAAAATAGAGTATGAATTTCTTAATAAATTTTTCAGTTGATCAAAATCCCCCAAACTTACTTATTACTCGTCCTCAAGTAATTTTAGTACTACATAAAAATAATGATTTCTATAGTAAGATTTTTCAATTCAAATAAACTATGAATTAGATTAATTAATTTAATAAAGTTAAACAAAAATAATTCATGTAATTTTAATTAATCTTATAGAAATAAATTATTTAGTTATCAGGTCTAAAATTTCTAGCTTACTATTCATTTCAGGAATGACTATATTTAAAAGAATAACTACTTAAGATATTCATATGATAAGAAATTCAAGAAAACACTATTAGGTTAAATTCTAATCCATAAATATAAGTTTGGAAATATCTAAGTTTTTCCCTTTAGGTTAATTCAAATGAAGCCAATTTTTGATAAGGCATCTCCTCAAGCTTCTCCTCATTTTTCTTTTTCTTTTTCTTTTTCTTTTTCTTTTTCTTCTTCTTTTTCTTTTTCCTTTTTTTTTTTATGAGGATTACTGTATCTGGAGAGCCTGTTAATAATTTTGAACTTCATTTTCATCTTCCTAAATTTGAAACTTAGGAATATTTCTTAGCTTATATATACTTCATAGTTTTTACTTAATTGATTTTCAATCTTTTCTTTTTCACTTGAATACTTAAGAATTTTAATTTTAGAATATAGTTTTCCTTACTAAAAATAGTTTACTATATTCTTATTCCCTTTAACTAAATATTTAATTCTATTTAATTAATTAAAGCACTAGAAATATTTCATTTAACCTTTTTATAATAATTAAATAAAATAATTCATGTTAATTAAATTGAAAAATTTGCTATAAAAATCATTTTATAATAATTTGAAAATAGAAATTGAGAACAAGTTAATAACTAAATTTGTATTTTACTCCCCCCCTAAACTTAAATTTTTATATCTATTCTAAATAATGAAGAAGGGAAAGTAAATAAATCATACCTTTCAAGTTTAAGTATTTCTTTTTCTTTGAAATTTTTGCAGGCTTTTTCATTTTTCATTGAACCTGTACTGTTAGTATTCTCCATATATATATATAACAATTTAAAGAAAATGCAGGGATAAAATCTAAGATAAGTATTAAATATAACAATTAAAATTAACTCTACACTACACATATGAATTACTAACATATTAAAAACAATTTAACTACACGTATTAACAATTTTACAACTTAAAACAATACAAAATAAAATAAAAACATACTAAAGAAAACTAACATCCTATTTAACATAAAAACAAATGCAATTAACTAACACAAAAACAAAAACTAAACTACTATAACAATTCAAGCAAATAATCTAACAAACATCCAATGTCTCAAAACATAAAGTACCGAATATTACAAATATATAAAGTCTTCAAAATAACTTAACATCAAACAAATAAAACAAATAAAGTCCTAATCTTCAAGCACTAAAGTCCCATGCTATATCATCTCCTCCCCGATCCGTAGCCGAGAAGACCGAGCAGATGATACCGTGAATATCTGGGGCACTCGAGAAAGACAACATCTAAATCACCACTCCTATAACGACGTTCACCTTCATAGTATGCAATCTCGTATTCCGAATGTCGCCGGAGATATTCGCTATCATAATCATGTCTCCTCTCCGTATTATCAATTCTTCGATCAAAATGATCAAATCTTCTCCCATTGTCTCTCCAACCGCTCAAAACTTCTTCTATGTAGTGTCAATTCATTCATCGTATCTTGTAGGGTAGGGGTGGTAGGCTCGGGAGGTTCATGGCTAAGTAGAGGGTATATCTCTACTGACCGAGTGAAATAACTTCTTACTCCCCGCTCTCCACCCTTCATGAGATTCATACTTCTTAATATTGCGTAACTGTGAGTGGTTTCATTGGTTCTACCCATTCTTCATTATCTCTAGCCTCAACTCCGAAGAGTTGGCGAGTGTAAAAATTAATCCAGTGGTGTCCCAATCCAGCCTCCACTCTCATTTCGAGGAGTGGCCAGGATGTTTTGATAAATAATTCTCCCGATGTCGATGCTTCGTTATTCCGAATACGTAAATTCGCACTGCTCTATCTCGTGTTACCTCACCGTGGTGATATGTGGGTAACGTAGTAGAACAAATAAAGTAATGTCGGCTTTGGAGACTCGCATTTAATTTAGAAAGAGGAAAATTCACTCTTTCCCGTCGCTTAATTTTCCAAACTCCGGTCCCATCAGCTGAGAAAGTTAACGACTTCCTCCAAGGGTCCTTCCATCGTTCCAAAAGTTTCATACTCGCTAAAGTGCGAGTCATGAACTTCATAGAACGCGTTAATTCTCAAGCATTGAAATCTACAAAAACCCTCGTACCTTTACCTGTGCATCTTCAACGGCAGCTAAATTGGCATAAAATTCTTTAACCACTTCTACAACATGCTCTATATCGAACGTAACGTAAATTCTCCCAACCTCGTTCCTTAATAATCCGCTCTACTTCTCCTCCCGGATTTTTGAAAACCCGATCCGCAATGCACTTTCTTCCTCGAATATTTTCAAAATATTTAGCCCGTGCTCGTGCATCGATGAATCGGTCTTCGTCGAATTCTACTCGACGTTTTTGTCGTGGAGCCATACGATCGATCTCGTGAAAATCATGAAAATTTTCACTAAACTTAAAAATAGTCCTAAGAAGGCTTCCTACAACATTTATAAGCAATTTAAATTAAATTCCATGGATTTCCACCGAATATTTATTCCATATTTTGATTTTTCCCAAAATTTGCAATGTGGTGAAAATACATGGTGAAAAGCAAAAATTTTTGCATAGGAGTGAAGCACTTACCAAGAGAAGATGAAATCCAGTGTTTTTGAGTGATGAAATCGCCTCTAAATCCAAGATCTCTCAAGCCCTAGGTCGGTTTTTGCGAAAATGAGAGGTCGGGATGATGAATAGTGTTTTGACCTGGCCAAATATATGTTTTTCCCGACCTCGCTGCCGCCGAGATCTTTCTCGCCGTCGGCGAGCTAATATTTTTCGGAACAAAAAACTCTCGGGAAAAATCCACTGTCGGCGAGAAATTCTTCGCTGTCAGCGAGATCGATCTCGCTGTCGGCGGGATTTTTCTCGCCGTCGGCGAGATTCCAAAAATTTAAAATTTTTGAAATTCGTCACTCATTTTCGTCCTTAATTTGCCTTATATTATATTTCCGATCACATCATTTATTAATTTAATATGAAGATTAGCTACTTATACACAAACAAATTCACACAACACAACAAATTAACTTTAATATTGAAATCCATGAGATATACAAACTAACATAATTTTAGACTCTATAATCAAACTTCAAACTTCAATCCTTACTACTAATCAAAGATCGCAAACCAATCCACGACACACTAAATGCCGATACAAAACTATGACGCATATCTTAATTAAGTTTCGAGATATTCAAATCATCACTCCACACATAATAAAATCTAAATCAAATCAAATAACATCAATACAAACATACTATGGAAATCTTTACTACTACTCTTCAAGGTCGAATCTTCATCTTCTCCGATATTTCCGATATGACGATGATGCACAAATAAATTATAGAAAGGCTCGAAGGGAAATTCCGGCGCATTCTTCGATGATCCAACCCTTCGTCTCGCAAATGAAGAAAGCTAGCCTCGTGTGTCCGTAATGATCAAAGTGTTCCTTCATCCTCCAAATAATGTGATCAAATAAATCGATATATTGTCGATCGAATCTCTCACTTTCTCGCAGCTTCTTTCTCCATTCCTTTAATTTTCTTCATAAGTAACTCCGTTTTATCCGAAATAGGCCTTGCTATAGATTATTCTCGTGAAGCTCTATCGTAGATAAATGTAATGTCTTCATTATTGTCCAAAGTAGGGAACATATCCGTAGGATCAAGCGGCTTCGAAGGTAACAGAACCTTTTCCCAAGCTTCATAAGAAACTCCGATACCGATCGCATAATGCAAAAATAAGAGATGGGTGTCCTAGTCCGTGAACCGACCCATGCACAATTAAACCCAATGCGTACTTAACAATTATTGATCCAACATCAATAGGCAATCCACTTTGAATACAATAATTCAATATAGCGCATTCCTTCGAAACCTCGTTTACCCTCATAGTAGGTAACAATTTAGATGAGATGAAAAGTGCCGTTGCTTTGAGACGAGATTCAAAAGTGATGCGAGAAACTAACATACCCGTCTTCACGCATTTCCCAATCTTCCGGTTCATCACCGAATATCGAAATATCTCATTCATATTATATCGAGAAGGCACAAAATTTGAATAATGACATACCGAGGTGTTTTCTATAGAGAATAATTCATTTACTCTTGATGGAGTAAACGTCACCCATCTTCCTCGGACGTAGACATTCCTATTGTTGATCGCATGTAAGTTAGAGTAGAACTCTTTCACAACCGGAATAACAACAACAGACGTAGTGTAACAAAATACCTCCCAAGCAGCGGCCGCGCGATCGTTTCTTCTATCTTCGTAAAGGAATTCTCTAATCCTCGATCGACAAATCCCCGTTCCGATAACTCTTTTCTTTATCAAAACCTTGTTGAAGATCCGCCGCGCTTCCGCACTCACAAATTTTCTCCGTTAAACACTTCGCATTTAGAGGAATCTAAGAATTTGGAGGCCATTATGGTGAATGGAATGAATTCTAGTGAAGAAGGCGGACTTAGAGTGGTTTAAGAATGGGTTTTCACAAAGGAATCGGTGTTGAAACCGTCCAAATCGGCATTCAAAGTATAAATAACTCATCTTTATAACTTCCTCGCCGTCGGCGAGGACGTTTCTCGCCGTCGGCGACTCGCTTATAAAAACCGCCTTTCCGGCTCTCGCCGTCGGCGAGGACGTTCTCGCCGTCGCCGAGCTCGATAAATAAACCGAATCTAATTTAGGCGCGAACCTCGTCGTCGGCGAGTATCGACCTCGCCGTCGGCGAGATTCCAAAATAATGTCCAATTTCGCTCTAAATCGAATAATTTCTTTTCTCATCATAATGGTTCGAATATGTGATGATTCTTAATAATAATCGAGTAGTAAAGTTTCAATAATATGGACTAACTATTAAGATACAATAAAAATAGATAACTAATATGGGTTGCCTCCCATAAAGCGCTTGGTTTAACGTCGTCGACCCGACCTAATTTCAATTATTAATCAAGTCGACTAAGCATTAAAACCTCTTTATAGTTAGGTCTTATACCTTCGAAATATGGTTTTAATCTATGTCCATTAACTTTAAATTTATGTCCAGTTTTTGGATCTTCGATTTCTATAGTTCCGTATGAAAATATTTGAGTTATGATGAAAGGTCCTAACCATCGAGACTTCAATTTTCCAGAAATAATTTCAATCTAATATTATATAACAAAACTTCCCGTCCCGGTTCAAAATTTCTCTGATTAATCTTCCGATCATGCCATAATTTCATCTTTTCTTTATAAATCCGATCATTATCATATGATTCATTTCTTAATTCTTCCAATTCATTTAATTACAACAGTCTCTTCTCACCAGCTTCTTTCATATTGTAATTAAATTCTTTAATCGCCCAATATGCTTTATGTTCTAATTCAACTGGTAAGTGGCATGTTTTTCCATATGTAAGCCTCGTAAGGAGTCATTCCAATCGGAGTTTTATAAGCGACTCCTATAAGCCCATAATGCAGTGTCTAATCTAATAGACCAATCTAACCTATTTGGGTTTAAAGATTTTTCTAAAATATGTTTAATCTCACGATTAGATACTTCATCTAATCCGCTAGTCTGTGGATGATAAGCAGTGGATATCTCATGAGTAATATTGTATTTTTCTACTAGTTTGTGAATGTATTTATTTCTAAAATGAGTTCCTCCGTCAATGATAATCACTCTCGCATTCCAAATCTAGTAAAAATATTTTTCATCGAAATTTTGAAACACTCTTAAGCATCACACCTAGGTAAAGCTTGTGCCTCAATCCATTTGGAAACATAATCAACAAACCTACTAATATGTATGAGTTTCCAAACGAAGGAATAAAAGGTCCCATAAAATCTAATCCCCAAACATCAAATAATTTCAACTTCTAATATAAAGTTTAGAGGCATTTCGTTTCTTCTAGATATATTTCCTACTCTTTCGACATTTATCGCAAGTTTTAATATATCTCGTATACATCTCTAAATAGAGTAGAGCCAAGTAAAATCCAGATCGTAGAATCTTATAAGCAGCTTTATCACTCCCGAAATGTCCTCCAAAATCGAATCATGACATTTTTGAATAATTGGTTCAGCTTTCTTCATAAGGTACACATCTTCTAATAATTAAATCCTTACATTGCTTATATAAATATGGTTCATCCCAAAAATAGGTTTTCGTATCATGGATGAATTTTTTCTGTTGTTGTAAAGTTAGCATAGGTGGTAAAATATTACTAACTATATAGTTTACTATATCAGCATACCATGGTATTTTCCACTCATTGATATTATATAGTTGTTCATCATAGAAAACTCGTCTATAATTTCATTTTCAATATCGTATAATTCATGATTTTCTAATCTCGATAAATGATCCGCAATTTGATTATCAGCTCCTTTCTTATTAACGATCTCAAAATCGAATTCTTGCATTAATAGCATCCATCTAATTAATCTTGGTTCGGAATCTTTCTTTTGCATTAAATATTCGATAGCAGTAATGATCAAGTATGCACGATACATTTTGTTCCAATCGATAAGGTCTAAATTTATTAAAACCATATACTACCGCTAATAATTCTCTTCTCAGAATCGTATAATTTATTTCAAAGATTATTTAGAGTTTTACTAACATAAGTATATAACTTTAAAAATCTTTTCATATCTTTCGCCCAAGAACTCGCTCCTACAAAGATAATCACTAGCATCACACATAAGCTCAAATGGTTTCTCCCAGCTAGGTGAAACTATTATAGGTGCCGTAATTAATTTTTCTTTTAAGAGTTCAAACGCATTCAGGCATTCGATTGTAAATTCAAATTTCTCGTCCTTTTCGAGAAGTTGGCATGTAGGTTTAGTAATTTTTGAAAAATCTTTTATATAACGTCCGTAGAATCCAAGATGTCCAAGAAAACTTCTTACCCCTTTTACCGTAGTTAGAGGTGGTAATTTAGCTATAACTCGAATTTTTGCAGTGGTCCACTTCCATGCCTTTTTCCGAAATTTTATGCCCTAATACAATGCCGCCCGCAACCATAAATCGACATTTCTCCCAATTTAGAACTAAATTTGTTTTCTCACATACTTCTAATACTTTTTCAAGATGAGTTAAGCATGTGTCAAATGATGTTCCAAATACTGGAGAAATCATCCATAAATACTTCTATTCCATTGTCAATTAACTTACTAAATATAGACATCATACATCTCTCTGAATGTTGTCGATGCATTACATAATCCAAATGGCATTCTTCGAAAAGCGAAAGTTCCATAAGGACTAGTAAATGTGGTTTTCTCGATCCTCGTGAGTAATTTGTATTCGATGATAACCGTGTATCCATCTAGAAAACAAAAATACTTATGTCCGGCTAATCTATCTAACATCCGGTCTAGAAATGGTAAAGGGAAGTGATCTTTCCCGGTGGCGGTATTTAATTTCCTATAATCAATACATATACGCCAACCAAGAATCTCGTCTTATATGAATAAGATCGTTATTTTCATCGGCAGATGACTGGCCACTCCTCCCTTCTTAGAACACAGTGAATCGGGCTTACCCAAGCACTCGTCGTAAATAGGATATATAATACCATTATCTAACCATTTTAAAATTTCTTTCTTAACTACTTCTTTCATTATCTGGTTTAATCTCCTTTGGGATCCGCTTTAGGTTTATGTTCATCATCTAAAATAATTCTATGCATGCAGTATCAAGGACTAATTCCTTTAATATCCGCTAAAGTCCAACCAAAAGTTTTCTTATATTTTTTTAAAGTTTCTAAAAGTTTTTGTTCTCGAGATTCGTTTAATGCGTATGAAATAATAACCGGTAAAGTTGAAGAATTACCTAAATAAGCATATTTCAAATGATCGTGTAATATTTTTAGCTCAAGTTCGTGAGGTTTAATAATCGATGGAACTATATTCTTATCGATGTTTTCGCATTATCCAAAAATTCAAATCTTTCCCGAATATAATCTAGTTCTTCATTATTATCTTCAATTAATTCAAGTATTTTCTTTTTCTAATTTATCTTCGTAATATTCCTTAAAATGTTCGCGTTGTAAATGTTCAAGTATTTCCATCCGAAAACATTCATCATCTTTTTCTACATCAGGATATTTCATCGATTTTGCGATATTAAATGTAACTTTTCGGTCATTTACTCTCATAGTTAATTCTCCTTTCGAACATCAATCATAGCTTTTCCAAGTAGCTTAAAAATGGTCTTCCTAAAATGATAGGAATTTCTTTATCTTCCTCCATATCTAAAACAATAAAATCTACTCGGGAAGATAAATTTATCCACTTTTACTAACACATCTTCAATAACTCCCTTAGGATAGTAACCGAACGATCACCTAATCAAGGGTTACCGAAGTAGGTGTAATTTTTCCTAATCCTAATCTCTTAAAAATTGATAGAGGCATTAGATCGATGCTTGCTCCTAAGTCACACAAAGCTTTTCCATAAAAATTTTCTCCTATAGCTAGCAGGTATAGTGAAACTACCAGGATCTTTCAATTTTTCAGAAGCTTCTTCGAATAATAAGCACTACACTCTTCACTAAGTGCGACCGTTTCATTATCGCTGAATTTTCTTTTCTTATTTAGAATATCTTTCATAAATTTTACATAATTCGGCATCCGATCTAAAGCTTCGACAAAAGGTATATTGATTGTTAATTTCTTTAATATTTCAAGGAATTTAGCAAATTGTTTATCTTTTTTATGTCGAGCTAGTCGTCGAGGAAATGGTAGTGAGGTTTTTCAACGTAAATTTTCATAGTATTAAAGGATGTTCTAAGTTTGAATCTTGTCGAATTGTTTCTTTTTCAATTTCCACTTCCTCTTTTTCGCTTTCAAGTTCTTTTTGAATTCGAGGTTCTAATTCTTTTCCACTCCTTAGTTGTATTGCTTTAATTTGTTCTTTTCCTCGATCTTTAGGATTTATTTCCACATTACTAAGAAAAGTTCCATGTATTCTATTATTTAAGCGCAAGTAGCAATATGTCCAAGTTGAGTTTCGATATTTTTAATAGATGTTCCTTGAATTTGTAATTGATTTCCTTGAATTTGTAGTTGATTTCCTTGATTTTGTAGTTGATGACCCATATTCAAAATTAATTCATCCATAGTATAATTTCTTATCTTTGAATCGAGGGTTATTGTTATTAAATCCAGTGGGTAATCAGGTTTATAGTTTGGATTTGCTTGATTAGGTTGATTTATCCATTGTTGATTAGATGTGTTATTCCAATTAAAATTTGGATGAGTTTTCCAACCAGTATTATAATAGTTTGAATAAGGGTTATTAGTTCTATTATTAATAGCTTTTAAAGTTTCATAATTAGATTAAAATTCTATGATTGTTCCAGATGAGTTTTCTTCTAAAGTAGGAGAGTAGTTCATTCCAAAATTATCTAATTTCTTAGATATAGCAAAGAATTCGAGAAGCTAACATAGATATTGCATCATTTTCATGAATGCTGGCTATCTTTTCGGATTTATTCTATCAGCAAGCTATTGGAAATTATTTGTTGCCATTTCTTCGATTAGTGCATAAGCTTCATTAAATGGTTTAGACATTAATGAACCTCCAAAGAAGAAGATCGATGATTGATCTTAAAGATCCTACTAATCCATTATAAAAGGTTTGAATAATCGACCAATCTGGTAGCGCATGATGTGGGCATTTCCTAAGAAGTTCCTTAAATCTCTCCCAAGCTTCATATATCGATTCTCCATCTAACCGACAAAAATAAGTTATATCATTTCTAAACTTAGCAGCTTTAGATGGTGGAAAATATTCGGATAGAAATTTTTGTGATAATTCTCCCCAAGTTTTAATAGATCCAGAGCTAACGAATTCAACCACATTTTAGCCTTATCCCTTAATGAAAAAGGAAAAGTCTAAGTCTTATAAAGATCGTCGCATACTCCTCGATATTTAAAAGTAGCACAAAGTTCTAGAAAACTAGCAAGATGTAAGTTAGGATCTTCAGTAGGTGAACCACTAAATCGATTATTTTGTACCATTTGGATAATTGCGGGTTTAAGTTCAAATGAACTAGCAGACTACATCGAGGTTTTGAATAGTTTAAATGAATTTCATCTCGATGTAGGTCGGCTTAATCTCTTAATGGTCTTTGTTGGTTCATATTTTGAATTTCGTGAATATTTGCCATTTGTGTTAAATTTATAATTTGTTTCTTTTGTTTTCTAATTCTTTTAATTGTACGCTCTAATTCGTAATCGTAAGGTATTAAATTTTCGTTTCCAAATTTGCGCATAAAATTTTTGAATAGATATTAATTTATTTATTATGATTATTTTAAAATAGTCCGTTACTCTAGTAAATTTTTCTTACTTTTTCCCCGGCAACGGCGCCAAAAACTTGACCCACAAATTTTGTATTATGATATTTTTGATTTAATTGCAACGACGCCAAAAACTTGACCCCGCTACATTATATGTATAGAATTGTAATTATTTATGTTGTGGATGCTACGCAAGTATACGTATCGTATCAAGTAATACAGGCTCTAGTGGAGTCCTCGGTTATCGATCCCACAGTGAAAGAGAAAATTAAATAACAACTAATTTTAAAATAATAATAATAATAAAACTAGTATACAAAAATTTCGAATTCTAAACTTAAGCACAATAAAGTAAACTAAGTATTCTAATCGAGTAACTTAACTAAGTAGAGAATTAATACGTATTAAAAGTGCAGAAATTAAACTAAATAAGTCTTAACTATTTAGAGAAAGTATCTTTCCCCTTGTTTAGAAATTTAAGTGATCGATGAATTTAAATAGATAATTTTAAGGTATTGCGACAAATAGGAGCATTCCTATTCTTTACCCTTTGGTCCAGTGTAAAGAATATCGACTAATCCTATGTTCGATTACTAAATCCGCGGCTAGCCGGGAGGATACCGACCGCCACTTCGCAGCTCTCACGTTCCCTCGCCCGAGGGCTAACATCTACACTTCGACTCTCAAACAACAGGACCGAATTGAATATTTTAGTCCGTCACACTAAAATGCTCAATTCTACGCCCAAAGGATATTATTTCCCTATTTATTCGCACCTTCCTTCCAAGGCTTTTGAATTCCCGAATATCGATGTAATTTTTACTATAGTTGTAAATCAACACCTTTTAACAAATCAAATAGCCAATTGAAAAGTAAATTAAGTTTTAAGTAAAAATTATCACAATTTATTAATATATAAAAGTATCTCTATTTTAATTTCATCAAGTCACTTAATTTCATAAACAGGAGAAAGACTAAATAAACTACTCGTAATGCATGGGAACTAAACTAAGCATGGATTTCATTTAAAGTTAAAAAACAATAAATACAAATACTTATCTTAATTTATCCCCAAACGTACTCTCGTAGTTCCTTCGACTCTTCCTTCCAAGATAACGACGACTCACTAATTACTCACTAAACTCACTAAAGACACTACAACTCGCACACAAAACTAGACAAAAGACTAAAAGATTACACTCAACACAAAAAAATTAACACACTTAGAACACACAAAAGATCGATTTTCGGCCTCTATATATAGAGGTAACCAAAGGTCCAAGAGGTGTGTAAGCATCTCTTCAAAAAGTGTCCGTGTTCAATGTATCCGTGCCATTCGAACTAGCTCGCCGTCGGCGACGAACTACCTCGCCGTTCGGCGAGGCTTCTGAAGATCTTCAAACCGCGCTATCTCGCCGTCGGCGGACTCGGCTCGCTCGTCGACGAGATGCGTTATAAATCCTTCGTAAATGTCTCCTCGTAACCTCGCCGTCGGCGGGCTCGATCTCGCCGTCGGCGACTCAAGACAAATTGCATTATTTTCTTCCTTTTTGCTCCAAATCCGCTCCTTTTTATGATTTTTGCTTTTATCACCTAAATTCTCCATTCCTGAAATAAAATAAAGAAAATACCCTTCTTTAAAGTACAATTTCATCAAAAATAGGTATGAATTTCTTAATAAATTTTTCAGTGATCAATCAGCCTTGGTCACTTTTGTACCTAGGCATATCCCCAGAGCAAGAGACTTCATCCGGAGCTTGCTTGGACTCAATCGAAGGTGACACAACCCTCGGATCGAAGCTTCACTTCTCCGAGCAAAGGTATGAACTCACTCTTCCTCCCGAGCTCATGGAGATTCTCCATTTAGTTTGAGTTGATTTCAATGCACCTTAACCGTATAGATGTGTTCGTCTCTTCAAGACGAATTGATAGAGTATAAGAATGCAAAAATCCATGGAGAATCGAGTGAGATCTTAAGGTTTTAGTGTGGACGGTCACGGGTGCACACCAGTCGGAGACGATGGTCAAGAGCCGTTGGATCGCGCGTGTATCGAGTGGACGGTCGAGATCAAGCCGGACAGCGCAATGGTACGTGAATGGCGGGTCTCCATAGCGCTGACTCAGATGGCGGCGCCGAATCACGGAGCGACGCGTGGGCTTTCGATCCTGACGAGGATGACGCGGCGCCGAGTCGGATAAGTAGAAAATTAGGATTTTTTGGATTTATTTAAATACCATAACTTCAAAAATTCATATATTTGCATAGAAAAATCACAAAAATAAAATAAAAATACCCTCTTGCTCAGTGAACAGAGGAGAATAATGTGGAAAAGAAATAAAGTTAATTGGATGAGTATTTTATTTTTAATAATTTATTTACTATTTCCAATGTTTTGATTCTCCATTTGCATAGACAATTCACCATGGCATGAGACCATAGGGCTTTTGAATCCTCTGATCTTGGGAACATTCCTTGAATTTGTCAAGGTCAGAGGCCATCTCTGTGAAAAGGTATTGATTTTTTAATTTCATGTCACTGTTTTAGGTATTCTAATTCCAATAATTAGCATGTTGTAAAATAAATTCTAGGAAAATTTGGTGGTGTTCCTTAAGACCAGGGGACCCTATGAAAAATATATTTTGAGTTAATTCATTCATAATAACCCTAATTAGCCTAAACTCCCAAAATTTAATTTGAATTAATTAGAGTTAACCACACACCAAATTGACTTAAAAACAATTCTCCATTACTCTTTAGGGTTAGAGGAACCTTACATAAAATTTTGAAATCAATTGGACTTGACTAACCCCACCAAATAGATTGATTAAGCCTCATAAGCAAAATGGAACTTTAAAAATTCATAACTCCAAAAATACTTTACAAAAATTCACAAAAATGATTTTGGAGCTTCTCTGATATCAGGGGAGTTCAAAAAAATTAAAATTGGAATTTTCTAAAAAAGTTGATTTTTCACAATATTTTAATATTTTAATAATTAAAAAATAATAAAAATCACAAAAATATTAAAAATTATAAAAATGTCACATTTTGACTCCTAATCACTTAGGAACAAACAAATATTTTTCCTAAGTCCCTAGGATAAGATATTGAATTTTACAAGCTCAATGTAATTTTTAATATTAAAAAAATGAATTTTCAACCTTTTTCACTAAAATAATTCTAATAAATCAAAGAAAAATAAGAAAATTGTAAAATTTGTTTCTTTGGACTCCTTGAGGTCAGAGAAATTTATGAAAAATATAAAATCTATTTTTCAAAGTTTATTTTATTTTAAAATTAATTAATACTCTAAAACTCAAAATAATTATAATAAATGAAATATAATTAAAAAAATCACCAAAATTGGTCCAAGTGGTCCTCTAGTTATTAGGAACATCCTATAATTTTCTTAAGGATAGTAACCTTTCCTTGGTCATGTTGTTGAATTTTCCTTGAAATCCCTTATTTTTCACTAAAAATAATTATATAAATAAATTAAATTCAGAAAAATCACATTTTCTCCTCTAATGTCTTAATTGACATGTGAGTGAGGTGACATAAAAATTTTAAATTCATTTGAGCTCAATTTAGTGAGTTATGAAATAAATAAGCCTAAAAGGGCATAAAGGTAATTAAAGAATTTTTAACTCTTAATTAAAACTTTAGGTTTAATCAAAATGGAGGGTAAAATATTTGATTTTAATTTTCTTTGGATGATTGAAACTTAGGGAAATTAAAAGGGTAGAAACCCATTAAACACTTTGAAAATATCAAAATGAAACTCTAATTAATTAAATAATTTAAATTTTGGAAAGAATATATTTAAAATTTGGATTATTAAAATAGGGATATTATTGAGAGGATATTTATTTTTTAATTTAAAAATCCCTAAATAAATCTCTTCAATAATATTTAGTTCTTAATTAAAAATTAAAATAATAATCGAAACTAAATAAATTAAAAATTAAAAGAAGATAACCCTTAAATGAATTAAAGTTTAAAATGTTAAATGGTCCAATAATTGAAATCAAATATAAAATCTTGGAGTTAAATTAAATTAAATTAAATTAAGTTAAGTCAAAGTTTAAATTAAATTAAATTAACACCTTAACAATTAAATTAAATTAAATTAAAAATATTGAAACTAAAATTAAATTAAATTAAAATTGAATTAAATTAAAATTAAATTAAATTAAATTAAATTAAATTAAATTAAAATTAAATTAAAATTAAATTAAAATTAAATTAAAATTAAATTAAATAAAATTAAATTAAATCAAATGAATTTAAATTAAATTAAATTAACATCACTTAACAACAAACCTGAATGAAATCATTAAGAGTTAAATCAAAACATATGAAAGATTTCAACACCTTTTTCAATATAAGTAAATCTAAAACATAAAAAGTTAATCTGAAATATAATATCACTTAAAGTGTAAAGATTTAAATTAAATCTAAAATAACTCGAACCCTATTCCAAACTTAATAATCATTAATTAATTTTATAATTAAATCAAATCAAATTAAATCATTAAAATATATATTACTTTGCCCTTAAAAGGCTTTTATTGTTATAACTCTTAAATGAAGCATCAAGTGAAGTGTCACTTCACACATAAGATATTCAAATATCCTAAGTTCACTGAGCAAGAAACAAAACAAAATTAAAATCCTTTGATGATTAATTCACCAATACAATAAAATTCATTTGAACTCAAAATAATCCCAGAAGTATTGAAAAGATGTTTAAGATTCGTCTTAAACACTTCCTCGATACGATGGGGTGTTTTAGAAGAATAATTGAACTTAATTGTTCTTTGGTGAAGAAAATCATCCTTGAACAAAACACAAGAACCTAAACGTCATAGGAGATGACTAGCAATAGGATTAGGAATTTGGTAGACAACCAAAACCCTTCCCTTAGCTTTACCTAGGTATTTCTTGCAAAAATATGTTTAAATGCTCTAACATGTGTTTTAAGTGTAGCTTGGGATGACGGGAAGACCCTCCAGGTACGCTTTTACTTTGTTGCAATTTACTTACATGCATTGTACTTTACTTTTTCTTGCATGTTAAACAAGATTGTTGCATGAAAACTAAAACCTTTAGGATAGCCAAAAAAAATGAAACCAAAACTAAATGAAAAGTCACCACAAGATAAAATTCACCGCCACAACATTCCAAAATATAAAACAACTCAAAATTTAATCACGAACAGAACAACAAAACTACAATTGCAAGTAAATTAAAACGTCTTGTTGAATGATCGGGAATACCTCGGATGATGTAACCCACGTGTTGCTAACGGGATTTCCCACGGTAAATAAAAGTGTGGAACTCATTCAGTTGAGTTTAGCAAATTCATCTGGACTAAGTGAATTCGATGAAAATAACGGTGCCAGGATGACGGAACCGTGGCATCTTAATCGGTTCTCTTTAAACAACTTTAAGATTTGTTTTAATTAAAACACTAAAAATACTTGGATTTTAAGATTTTCTCTAAACCAAGACACTTTTCTCATCCCCTGATTTTCACCTTCTAAAACTAAACCTCTGCACCAACAAGGAGCTTGGAGCATGGTGGGCAGCACGGCCATCATCATCAGCAAAACTCGGATCTACTTCAGCTAAACCTTTCCTAGTTTTAAACAACAAAGCCATAGGATTTTGAGGTAGTTTGCATAGTGCAACATAAATCCTCAACTCTTCGTTAGGCATTTGTATAATCATGTAATGCAAATTAAGCCTTAACCGGTCTTAGGACTCCGAGGTAGTCGTTTGATACGACATAAACCCTCACATCTTCGAGGCTATTTGTGTGATTATGTCATACAAACATAAGTCCTAATAAATTAAAATTGGCAAGATTGAAACATTAAGTAAATTCCCAAATCTAAGCCAAACAATAGAATAGTTTGGGAAGTTGCCAAGATTCTTTTTGGATCCTCAGCTTCTCCTACTTCTCTTCCTTTGGACTTTTAAAATAAACTGTTACAAATTTGAGCTGATCCCTATTGAAATTTCCAAACTCCAATCCTTTGGAAACCTTAAACTTTGGAATTCTTGAGAGCAAAACCACTGATCATTATCGAGAGTTTTCTTAAATGATTCCCGTCATTTAAGATGTAATTAACTATAGGGGCTTGCCCTTATAGGGAACTTTAAGAACCCGGGAAATATAAACCCTGCTTAATTCCTTTATATTAAGCAGGGGAACTTGTTGGCTTATAAAATTGGATCGCAGATCAAACAGATGTCACAAATCTTCTACTTTATTTAATCGAGCCCCATCATCAAGCAGTGTGTCTATTCTTTGGAATAGATACACCGTTTGTGGTGCGGTGCTCGTTTATATGAACTATTTGGGATGTGAGATCGGTTTGGTTTCATATCTTAAAATTTTCAAACTTAAAATTATTTTCAAAATAAAATGCTACTTTCTAAATTATATATATATATTTAAATTAAATTTAAAATTTAAAATTCACCGAGAACTTCTGTAGGCGAACCCTTTTCAAAATAAAACACATAACCCAAAAATAAGTCGTACAACTTCTGGCGACTCCGCTGGGGAATAGTTCCTCTCACCATTTTGATCAGATGGTTTTGCTTTCATAAATCGATAGTGAGTCCATATCCCTAGTGGACCAAAACTATCATTCTTCCGTTGGCATACTACGTTCATTTCTATCTTGAATGGGGATAGTCAACTTCTCTCGGATTTAGGAGCCACTATTTAGACACCCCTAAATGGAGAGGTTCCGAGATCCTTTCACCTCTTTTCTGAGGTGCGGTGGACCCCCAATAGGTGTTAGTTTAGGAACGGTCCTTCGAGTTGAGAAGTCTTGCATAAGACTTTCTCTTCCTTTCCAATTCTAAATTGGGGCCTTTACCTTTTCTATAACCTTTTCCGTTTAATTTTTTTGTTTCTAACAAATGAACCCGCTAATAAATAACCTTCTAATAAACAATCTCTTTTAAAAATAAAAAATACACTAAGATAAACGAAAATGTGTTCGGACTCTTTCTTTTTCGTCCTAAACTTTACGACGAAAGGAAGTATAATTCGGGACTGACATTCGGAATCTACCCTGCAGAAAATGACTGCCCCAAAGTTAATCTTCTCCTTCACCAATGGAATGGACTTCGCCGTTTACAAGGATGAGCTGCCCGACAATGGAATCATCCGTTTCGGACAAGGATTTGGTAATACAGATATCAAGTTCGCTGACGTCACTCTCTTCACACTAATGGACAAAGTGTCAGAAACTGAGAAACCCCTGATTGAGTTCAACCTGAAATCGACTCAAGAATTCCCTCCCCTGCAAAGGGTTCCAGCTGAAAGGAGTACTACTGTTCGTAGGAGGACTGTTGTCTCTACCCCCACCGGTCTAATCATCTCTGCACCTACCCCGACTTCTGCCAAACTGAAGGGGAAGGAAATCCAAGTCTGTGATGAGCCTGTCACCGTGGAGGGTACAGATTTTGCTGCGATACCGTCTATATTCAAAATTGGTTCTAGTTTGAGAGTTGCACCCCTAACTCGAACTCAAAGAAGGAATAGAAGCAGAAAGATCACCAAGATCGAGAAAGCCAAAGCTGCTGAAGTTGCTTTTCTGGAAGAAATTCTCGAGGAAAGAGAAGAACTGCCTGAGTATATACCTCCGTTGGAAGGGAGCAGGTTTCACCTCTCGCCGCATCGATGAAGAGGATGTCCGAAGGATCGCCGTCGCGTTACCCCGACCTGCGTACTACAACAATTACAAAAGGAAAAGGGATAAGACTACGCCATTTGCTCGACTGCAAGCTGTGATAGAAAGATTGGCAAAGAAAGAAAGATGCCTCGTGTCGAAATCTTAAGAAGGATGGGACGGGTACCAGCTAAATCCCGCCTCAGACCACGAATAGAGCCTGTTGCTGCCACACAGAAACCAAAGAAGAAGATAAATCCAGTTCACCCGTTGTTGTATCGGGTCTGCAAATTAGGGAGGATACCACCTTCCAGCATATAGCCGACAGACCATCCGGTCCTAGGCTTCGAGCCGCAAGAAGGATGGTATGGCGACCTACTACTCGGCGAGCTAAGACCAAAACAATGTCCTGAGAAGAAAAGTCTCGTCAAGAGACTTGAATCAGAAGAAAGTGCTACTGCAATAAAGGGGACTCCCGGAAAGGAAGTTCAACAACCGTCACGTGACAACTGCGAGACCGTGCGGAAAAGGCCACTAGAAGATGCCATGGACAAGTTAAGGACCGACATCCGACGGTTAGCAAAAGAAAGAGAAGAAAAACTAGAAGATGAAGTTGATTCATCAGAATTTATGAATGACGAGTATGCTGAAATCAACATGGTTGAGACGCGAGCATCATCAGCTTCACAAGGTGCTCCAGCAGCTGCAGAAAGAGATGAACCGGAAGTGATGAGAGTATGACTTCAAGAGAAGGATGATACAATTTCCCAGATGGAGAAGAGGATGGAAGAGATGGCTGCCGCTTTAGCCACTCTCCAGAGTCAGGTTCAACCTCATAAAGAGACACCCCCAGAAATTATCCATATTGCAGATGGAGGAAAAGAGATCACATTCGTCAACAGAGACGAACAACCAAAGAAAGATCCTGCACAAAGCATGATTCTAGAAAAGGACATCAAAAACATGGTAGAAGAGCTGGTGCGAGAAGCACTAGCACAATCTAAGAGTGGAGCAACTATTCAGACAGGTACACCTTACCCTGAAGAATTTGATGCGGTCCAATACCCAAAAGGCTTCGTACCACCTCTGTTCAAGACTTTTGATGGTACCGGAAACCCTCGGCAGCACGTTGCACATTTTCGTGCTAGTTGTTGCAATGCCGGTGGGAGTGACGCTTTACTCTTCCGACAGTTTGTCAGCAGTTTATCAGGGATTGCCTTCGACTGGTACGCAGAATTGCCTAACGGTTCACTAAAGACCTTTTCAGAACTAGAAAACCTCTTTGTTAAGTGGTTTGCCGGGGCTCGGCACCACATCACCATCGGTGATTTAGTAGTGGAGCACCAGAAACTGAACGAGACTTTAGTTGATTACATACTTCGATGGAGGAATTTAAGCATGAAGTGTGAACCACAGCTTCAAGAACAACATGCAGTCGGCATCCTACTTAAGAGTATCCATGGCCCGATAGCTCTGCTCCTTAAAGGATTTACAATCAAGACTTTCGAGAAGCTGCTTAGCAAGGCTGGGAGCTTGCAAGAGGAAGCAAAGCAGCTAAGTTTCGTGGACAAGACCGATAAACAGAAGCCCGTGAAAACATTCGAAAAGAAATCCAGAATCATCGCGGCAGTCGATAAGGGCAAGCAGCCAGTACAGATACAGCCAGAACGACCACAGCCTAGTTACCAACCACCGCAAAAAACATACCAACAACCACAACAGATCATCAGCAGCCTCGACCGAGCTATCAGTCGCCTCAATATTATGAACAATGGCCTCGTCCATAGCGTACGCTGAAAGATTTGCTGAATAGGGAATATCCATTCAAAAATGAAGCAATAGCGAAGATGTTCCGTAGCTTACTGAAGACACCGGATTTTTAGCTACCAGAGCCCAAGAGGCCGGAAGAAGTCAACAAGAAAGATCATCCGAACTATTGCCCTTACCATCAGATGCTCGGACACAAGATAGAGGATTGCATCACTCTCATGAGCTGGCTTGATGACAAGCTCCGAAAAGGGAACATAACGAACCCGAAGGGATACATGAAGGAACCCCAAAAAGGAGGTTCCGTTAATGTTATCTCGACGGATCATATTGTTCCGATAGACCCTTACACGACCGATGATTGATGGAGTACCTGTTGCCTCATTTTTGATGAGGTCTTTTGCTTCTCTCTTTAGTACTTAGGATCTAGTCTTAGGCTTTTCCTTTGACTAATCTTAGAGGACTAGAAGTGGAACCCACCCTTTAGAAACTCAAACACCTCTTGACTCCCTACAAACCCCACAAGCTTGATTTTAGACCCCTAATCACCTAGAGGGTTGAAATCAAATGTGGAGGTTTAAAGGATGAGTTCCCTATAGGACTTTTTGGCCTTAGGAATACCGCGGGTGCCTCGGTCCGGTGAGCGTCGACTTGTACATACACTACACTATCACATACATTCCAAGTCCTAAAACCACACTCTCACCCAACTTGACCTCCTGACTCATGTAGGTAATTCATATGGATGGTCCTTAACCCCTAAGCCCCTGACTAAGAGGGTTAAGAACAACATAGTGAATGCCTCAAATGAGTCCTCTCATGGCTTATATGAGGTTAACATGGCTTCATGGCTCAACCAAAGTGATTCTATTTTACTCAAATTTGATCAATCTTCATTTTTCCAAAATTTCAATTTTTGACTCCCGGGGTCCCAGACCCACCAAATCTACCAAATGCCCTTGGAACTACCCAAAATTTGCAAAATCACCTAAATTACCCAAAATTTTTCAAAATCAGACCTAAACATTTCCCCTCACTCAAATTGAACATCCATAACCAAAGATACCAAAAATTCCAAAAGTACCCCCCAATACCCTCCAAATACCCAAAATGCCCTTCTTAGCCCAAAAATCCAAAAAATTCCAAAAATTCCCAAAAAATTCCAAAAAATCACAAAAATTCCCAATTTAATTTTGTTCAACTATACCATGGGCCAATTTTGCCAATTTACCCCACTTTTACCAAAACCCCCAATTTGACCCATTTTGAACCCAAGTGAACCCAATGTCAAACCAAACCACCCCAATTGATCTCAATTCTGGTCCAATTCAATTCTAAACTTCAATTCAATATGCCCAATATCAATTTAGTCCAAATCTAATTCCAATTTGATTGACATTTGAGCCCAATTTCAATTTGAGGCATAAGGCCCAATTTTGGCCCATGACCTAAACCTAGCCCAAACCTAGTCCAATTCAACTCCAATTGGCCCCAAATCTTTTCTAAAGCCTTCCTAACACCCCCATGAACAAAACACTAACTTCATTTGCCCAAAATTTGAACCTAAACTCCACCCAAACCTAACCCAAAACCAAAATCCCTTAAATAGACCTAAGCCCAAACCTAACCCAAATGGGCCCAAATCCCAAAATCAAAGCCCAACCAAAGTTGAAAACTCTTTGTAACACTCCCATAAACATTTATCAATATTAATTTTACATCAAATCCAACTTTAGCCCAACCTTAACCCAAGTTAGCCAAATTTGGCCCACTTTGGCCCATTTAAATAATGACCCCACATTAAACCCAATTCAATTCAAAATCACTTCACACTTGTTCCAAACCACTCATGACACATGCCTAAAACAATTGCAACATTTATTTGGCATGATCCCGCACAAAATTTCCATCCACCAATTTATTTTCAAGCCTAAAGGCCCACTTTCTTAAACCATTCTAAAAGCCCAGTTCCACCACATCCAAAGGCCTAAAATTCATCTAAAGCCCACATGATATTTCTCTACATCATCCATTCAATTAAAATCATCCCTAAAGTCCTAATTCAATGATCAAATAATTCCAAATAAAGCTTCATCCAAATCTCCACAAAAAATGCCAAAATTCATAAAATCCCCTTTTATGAAATTGACCAAGCTTTTTCAAGCCAAATGTGAGCCATCGAGCCATGTACAAGCCACATGGAAGCCATGGAAGCCACTTTCCACCTCATCAAGCCATTAATGGCAAGAAGAGGGGACCCTTTCCTAATCTTTCATTAAGCATTTTTAACCATACTCATGTCACACTCTAAACCATGCTTAGCCACCTCACCATGGATGGAGACTTCACCACCCCGTCCAAGCTGACCTAAATGATTCCCTCAGCTCAAAATCAGGTCTTGGGGAGGTGCACCAAGCCTATTTCTATGGATTGACCAAACCAAGCCGAAAATACACTCTCCCACATTCCATTTTAATCAAGCTTTTTACACATGTCAAACTCTAATTGACTTCACCAAATTCAACCCTTAACCCTACTGAGTCAGATGGTGACCCATCCCTGGCCGGCCAGCCACCAGAGCCGTCGGAAAACACCTTGGCCGAGAGCTCCATGTGAGCCAAAATTTCAAATTCTCCCTTGCTGAGCTGTCTCAACCCTAGTGGACACCAGAGCTCTTCTTCTCCTCCTCTGAGCAGCTGATCCCAGCCTCCAATTGCCCCTGGGAAGCCCTCCAGCCATTTTTATTTAAACACGACCATCTCTCGGCCAAACAAGAGAGTTGAACCAAACCTTAAGGAAACTCTGCCAAAATTATTCCAGAGTCCTCCCCAGACATAGAGAACTTAATCCCCACTGAAATCCATGCCCTAAAACCCCCTCTCGTAAGCTCAATTTCGAGTCGAAAATCCACCCAAAAACAGGACACTTCACCACAGTTGAGCCAATCTCCAAATTGATTGGTCCTACACCTTCACCGGACCAAGAGGAGAAGTTCCCAAAGCAAAAGCCCCTCACGGTGCCAGCCATTGCTTCTAGCCTCCAAGCTTTGTGATCAGGCTTGGTCACTTTCATACCTAGACAATTCCCCAGAGCGAGAGACTTCATCTGGAGCTTGCCTGGAGCCAATTGAAGGTGACACAACTCTCAAATCGAAGCTTCACTTCTCTGAGCAAAGGTATGAACTCACTCTTCTTCCCGAGCTTCCAGTGATTTTCCATTTTATTTAAGTTAATTTCCATATGGATGTGTTCTTCTCTTCAAGACGAATCCATAGAGCATAAGAACACAAAAATCCATTGAGAATCGAGTGAGATCTTAGGGTATTAGTGTGGACGGTCACGGGTGCACACCAGTTGGAGACGATGACCCGGAGCCGTTGGATCGCGCGTGTATCGAGTGGACGGTTCAGATTGCGCCGGACAAGGGAATGTTACGTGAACCGCGGGCCCCCAGAGCGCTGAGTCGGATGGCAGCGTTGAATGGGAATGCGCCGCGTGGGCTTTCGGAGCTACCGATGTTGCGCTGCGCGTGGATAAGTAGATAAATAGGGTATTTTTGAATTACTTAAATGCCCAGAACTTCAAAAATTCATATCTTTACATAGAAAAATCACAAAAATAAAATAAAAATACCATCTTGCTCAGTGAACAGAGGAGAATAATGTGGAAAAGAAATCAAGCTAATTGGATGAGTATTTCATTTTTAATAATTTATTTACTGTTTTCAGTATCTTGATTCTTCATGTGCATAGGTAATTCACCATGGCATGAGACCATAGGGCTTTTGAAGCCTCTGATTTTGGGAATATTCTCTGAATTTTTTAAGGTCAGAGCCCATCTCTGTGAAAAGTTATTGAATTTTCATGTTCATGTCACTGTTTTAGGTATTTTAATTCCAATAATTAGCATTTTGTGAAATAAATTCTAGGAAAATTTGGTGATCTTCCTTAGGACCAGAGAACACTATGAAAAATATATTTTGAACTAATTCATTCATAATAACCTTAATTGGCCTAAACTCCTAAAATTGAATTTGAATTAATTATGGTTAACCACACATCAAATTAACTTGAAAACAATTCTCCACTAATCTTTAGGATCAGAGAGACCTTACATAAAAATTTGAAATCAATTGGACTTGATTAACCCTACCAAATGGGTTGATTGAGCCTCATATGTAAAATGGAACTTTAAAAATTCATAACTCCAAAAATACATTTCAAAAATTCACAAAAATGGTTTTGGAGCTTCTCTGATATCAGGGGAGTTTAGGAAAATTAAAATTAGAATTTTCTAAAAAAGTTGATTTTCCACCATATTTTAATATTTTAATAATTAAAAAATAATAAAACTCACAAAAATATTAAAAATCATGAAAATATTACATTTTGACTCCTAATCATTTATGAACAAACCAAATATTTTTCCCAAGTCCCTAGGATAAGATATTGAATTTTAAAGGCTTAATGTAATTTTTAATATTAAAAATGAATTTTCAACCCTCTTCACTAAAATAATTCTAATAAATCAAAGAAAAATTAGAAAATTATAAAATTTATTTCTCTGGACTCCTTGAGGTTAGAGGGATTTAAGAAAAATATAAAATCTATTTTTCAACTTTTATTTTATTTTAAAATTAATTAATACTCTAAAATTCAAAATAAGTATAATAAATAAAATATAATTCAAAAAATCACCAAAATTGGTCCAAGTGGTCCTCTGGTCATTAGGAACATCTCATAGTTTTCTTAAGGACAGAAACTTTACCTTGGTCATGTTGTTGAATTTTCTTTGAAACCCTTTATTTTCTACTAAAAATAATTATATAAATAAATTAAATTCAGAAAAATCACATTTTCTCCTCTAATGTCTTAATTGACATGTGAGTGAGGTGACATAAAAATTTCAAATTCATTTGAGCTCAATTTAGTGAGTTATGAAATAAACAAGCTTAAAAGGGCATAAAGGTAATTAAAAATTTTAACCCCTTTATTAAAAGTTAGGTTTAATCAAAATGTGGGGGGGTAAAATATTTGATTTTAATTTTCTCTTGGATGATTGAAACTTAAAGAAAGTAAGGGATGGGAACCCATTAAACACTTTGAAGATATCAAAAATGAAACTTTAATTAATTAAATAATTTAAATTTTGGAAAGAATATATTTAAATTTGGATCATTAAAATAGGGATATTATTAAGAGGACATTTATTCTTTAATTTAAAAAATCCCTAAATGAGTCACTTTAACAATATTTAATTATTAATTAAAAAAAATTATTAAAATAATATTCTAAATTAATAATTAAAACTAAAATTAAAATAAAATTAGATTTAAAATCAAATTAAAATTAAAGTTAAACTAAAACTAACAATTAAAATTAAAATTAATTTCAAAAATTTAAATTAAATTAAATCCAATTAAATTAAAATTAAATTCAATTAAAATTAAATTAAATTAAATCAAAAATTAAACTAAATCAAATCAAATTAAATTAAATAAAAATTAAATTAAATTAAAATTAAATTGAATTAAAAATTAAAATTAAAATTAAAGTAAATTAAATTTAAAATCAAATTAAAATTAAATTAAATAAAATTAAATTAAAATAAATTGAATTAAATTAAATTAAAATCATTTAACAACAAACCTAAATGAAATCATTAAGAATGAAATCTAAAATAATTTGAACACTATTCCAAACTTAAAATTATTAATTGAAACCTCATAATTAAATTAAAACACTTTAAACCATTAACTCAAACTTTCAATTAATTTGATTAAAATTCTCGATAAACCAACTCGCCTCTTAAAGGCTTTAATTATTGTAACTCTTAAATAGAGTATTAAGTGAGATGTCACATCATTCATCAGGTAATCAATTACCTAAGTTCACTGAGCAAGAGACAAAGTCTAACTAAACTCATGAGTGATTAATTCACCTGTGCAACTAAATTTATTTGGACTTAAAACAAATCCCAGAAATATTGAAAAGATGTTTATGACTCGTCCTAAGCACTTCCTCAATACGACGGGATGTTTTAGAAGAACGACTAAATTTAGTTGTTCTTTGATGAAGAAAATCATCGTTAAACCAAACCAAGAACCTAGACATCATAGGAAATGACTAGTTATAGGATCGGGAATTCCGTAGATAACCAAAACCCTTTCCCTTAGTTTTACCTAGATATTTCTTGCAAAAATATGTTTAAATGCCTTAACATGTGTTTTAAGTGCAGCTTGGGATGACGGGAAGACCATCCAGGTACGCTTTTATTTAATTGCAATTTACTTTAATGCAATTCACTTACATGCACTGTACTTTACTTTTATTGCATGATAAATAAAACTGTTGTATGAAAACCAAAACCATTAGGATAGTCCCTAAACTGAAACCAAAACTAAATTAAAAGTCATTGCAAGATAAAATTCACCGCCACAACATTCCAAAATATAAAACAACTCAAAATTTAATCACAAACAGAACAACAAAACTATAATCACAACTAAATTAAAATGTCTCATTGAATGATCATGAATACCTCGGATGATATAACCCACGTGTTGCTAACGGGATTTCCCACGGTCTAAATGAATGTGTGGAACTCATTCAGTTGAGTTTAGCAAATTCATCTGGACTAAGTGAATTCGATGAAAATAACGGTGCTGGGATGACGGAACCGTGAGATCTTAATCGGTTCTGTTTAAATAACTTTAAGATTTGTTTTAATTAAAATATTAAAAAAAACACTTGGATTTTAAGATTCTCTCTAAACCAAAACACTTCTCTCATCTCCTAATTTATGACTTCTAAAACCAAACCTCTGCAACAACAAGGAGCTTGGAGCATAGTGGGCAGCACGGCCATCGTCGTTAGCAAAACTCAGATCTAAATCAGCAAAAGCTTTCCTAGTTTTAAATAACCAAGCCATAGGATTTCGAGGTAGTTTGCCTAGTGCAACATAAATCCTCAACCTTTTTGTTAGGCACTTGTATAATTATTTTATGCAAATTAAGTCCTAACCGGTCTTAGGATTCCGAGGTAGTTGTTTGGTACGACATAAACCCTCACATCTTCGAGGCTATTTGTATGATCATGTCATACTAATATAAGTCCTAATTAATTAAAATTGGCAGGATTGCAATATTAGTTAAATTCTTAAATTGAAGCCAAACAATAGGATAGTTTGGGAAGTTGCCAAGATTCTTCTTGGATCCTCGCCTTCTCCTACTTTTCTTCCTTTGAACTCCTGAAATTAACTGTTCCAAATTTGATCCATTCCATATTGAAATTCCAAAATTCAATCCTTTGAAAACCTTAAACTTTGAAATTATTGAGAGCAAAACCACTAATCATTATCGAGAGTTTTCTTAAATGATTCTCGTCATTTAAGATGTAATTAACTATAGGGGCTCGCCCTTATAGGGAACTTTAAGAACCCAGGTAATATAAACCCTACTTAATTCCTTTATATTAATTAGGGGAACTTGTCGGCTTATAAAATTAGTTCGCAAACCAAACGGATGTCACAAATCTTTTAGTTTATTTAATCGAACCCCATCATCAAGCAAAGGTGTCTATTCCTCGGGATAAATACACGGTTTGTGGTGCGGTGCTCGTTTATATAAACTATTTGGGATGTGAGATCGATTTGATTTCATATCTTAAAATTTTCAAACTTAAAATCATTTTCAAAATCAAATCCTACTTTCTAAATTATATATATTTAAATTAAATATAAAACCTAAAATTCGCCAACAATTTCTGTAGGCGACCCCTTTATTAAAATACAACACATAACCTAAAAATATGCCGAAAATTTCTGGCGACTCCGCTGGGGAATAGTTCCTCTCTCCATTTTTGATTAGATGGTTTTGCTTTCATAAATCAGTGGTGAGTCCATATCCCTAGTGGACCAAAACTACCATTTTTCCATTGGGATACCTCGTTCATTTCTGTCTTGAACGAGTATAGCAAACTCCTCTCGGATTTAGGAGCCACTGTTTAGACACCCCTAAATAGAGAGATTCCGAGATCCTTTCACCTCTTTTCTGAGGTGGGGTGGACCCCCAATAGGTGATAGTTAAGGAGCTGTCCTTCAAGTTGAGAAGTCTTGCATAAGACTTTCTCTTCCTTTTCAATTCTAAATCGGGCCCTTTACCTTTTCTATAACCTTTTTCCTTTAATCGTTTTGTTTCTAACAAACGAACCTTCTAATAAACAATCTTTAAAAAAAATCACAAATACACTAAGATAAACGAAAATGTGTTCGGACTCTTTCTTTTTCGTCCTAAACTTTACAATGAAAAGAAGCATAATTCGGGACTGACATTCGGAATCTGCCCTGCAGAAAATGACTGCCCCAAAGTTAATCTTTTCCTTCACCAATGGATTGGACTTCGCCGTTTAAAAGGATGAGCTGCCCGACAATGGAATCATCCGTTTCGGACAAGGATTCGGCAACACGGATGTCAAGTTCACCGACGTCACTCTCTTCACACTAATGGACAAAGTGTCGAAACCGTAGAGCCCGTGATCGAGTTCAACTCGAAATCGACTCAAGAATTCCCTCCCCGCAAAGGGTTCCAACTCGAAAGGAGTACTACCGTTTGTAGGAGGATCGTTGTCTCTACCCCCACCGGCCTAGTCATCTCTCGCACCTACCCCGACTTCTCGCCAAACCGAAGGGGAAGGAAATCCAAGACTATGATGAGCCTGTCACCGTGGAGGGTACAGATTTCGCTACAATACCATCTGTTTTTGAGATTGGGTCCAGTTCAAGAGTTGGACCCCTAACTCGGACTCAAAGGAGAAATAGAAGCAGGAAGATCGCCAAGAAAGCCAGAGCTGCTGATGTTGCTTTTCTAGAAGAGATTCCTGAGGAAAGAGAAGAACTGCTTGAGTATATACCTCTGTTTGGAGGAAGCAGGTTTCACCCTCTCTCTGCCACATCAGATGAAGAGGATGTCCGTAGGATCGCCGCTGCATTACCCTGACCTGCATACTACAACAATTACAAAAGAGAAAGGGATAAGGCTACGCCATTTGCCCGACTGCAAGCTGTGATAGAAAGATTAGCAAAGAAAGAAAGATGCCCTGTGTCGAAATCTTAAGAAGGATAGGACGAGTGCCGCCTAAATCCCGCCTCGACCACGAACAGAGCTCGTTGCCGCCATGCGAGAAACCAAAGAAGAAGATAAAAGCCGGCTCTCCCATTATTGTATCGGGTCCGCAAATTAGGGAGGATACCACCTTCCAAAGATATAGCCGACAGATCATCCGGTCCTGGGCTTCCAGTTGCGAGAAGGATGTTATGGCGACCTACTACCGGCAAGCTGAGACTAAAACAATGTCCTGAGAAGAAAAACCTCGTCAGAAAACTTGAACCAGAAGAAAGTGCATTTCCAATAAAGGGGACTCCCGGGAAGGAAGTTCAACAACCGTCACGAGACAACTGCGAGACCGTGCGAAAAGGGCCTCTAGAGGATGCCATGGACAAGTTAAGGACCGACATCCGACGGTTAGCAAAAGAAAGAGAAGAAGAATTAGGAGATGAAATCGACTCATCGAGTTTATGAATGACGAGTATGCCGAGATCAACATGGTCGAGACACGAGCATCATCGCCTTCGTAAGGTGCTCCGCAAGCATTGCGGAAAGAGATGAACCGGAAGTGTTCGAGAGCCCAACTTTGGGAAAGAGATGATACAATTTCCCGTATGGCAAAGAGGATGGAAGAGATGGCCGCCGCCTTAGGCACTCCCGCAGTCGGCCCAACCTCGTAAAGAGACACCCCCAGAAATTATCCATATTGCGGATGGAGGAAAGGAGATCACATCCGTCAATGGAGACGAACCACCAAAGAAGGATTCTACACAAAGCATGATTCCAGAAAAGGATATTAAAAATATGGTAGAACAGCAGGTGCGAGAAGCTTTAGCACAATCCAAGAGTGGAGCATCTATTCAGACCGGTAGACCTTACCCCGAAGAGTTTGATTCAGTCCAATACCCGAAAGGCTTCGTACCACCTCTGTTCAAGACTTTTGATGGAACGGGAAATCCCCGGCAGCATGTCGCACATTTTCGTGCTAGTTGCCGCAATGCCGGTGGGAGTGACGCTTACTCTTTCGCTCGCTCGTCGTCAGCTTGTCGTGATCGCCTTCGACCGGTACGCTGAACTGTCGAACGGTTCAGCAAAGACCTTTTCAGAACTGGAGAATCTCTTCGTTAAACGATTTGTCGGGGCTCAGCACCACATCACTATCGGTGATCTAGTGGTGAAGCAACAAAAGCCGAACGAGACTTTAGTGGATTACATACTTCGATGGAGAAACTTAAGCATGAAGTGTGAACCACGCCTTCAAGAACAACATGCAGTCGACATCCTACTTAAAAGTATCCATGGCCCGATAACACTTCTCCTTAAAGGATTTACAATCAAGACTTTCGAGAAATTGCTTAGCAAGGCCGGGAGCTTGCAAGAAGAGACAAAGCAGTTAATTTTCGCGGATAAGAACGATAAGCAGAAGCCCGTGAAAACATTCGAAAAGAAATCTGGAATCATCGCGGTAGTAGATAAGGGCAAGCAGCCAATGCAGATACCGCCAGAGCGACCACATCCTAGTTACCAACCACCGCAACGAACATACCAACAACCTCAGCAGGGCTATCAGCAACCTCAGCAGGGTTATCAGCAACCTCGTCCGAGCTATCAGTCACCTCAATATTATGAACAACCGCCTCGTTCATCGCGTACCTTAAGAGAACTTCTAAATAGAGAATATCCATTCAAAACTGAAGCAGTAGCGAAGATGTTCTGCAACTTAATGAAGACACCGGATTTTCACCGCCGCAGCCCAAGAAGTCGGAGGAATTCAATAAGAAAGATCATCCGAACTATCGCCCTTACCATCGGATGCTCGGACACAAGATAGAGGATTGCATCACTTTCAAGAGTTAGCTCGATGACAATCTCCAGAAAGGGAACATAACGATCCCAAAGGAATACATGAAGGAACCCAGAAAGGAGGTTCCGTCAATGTTATTTCAACGGATCCCATTGTTCCGATAAACCCATACACTATTGATGATGGATGGAGTACTTTTTGGACAAGATCATCGAAGAAAATTTTGGATCACATCTAGGGCGCTTCGGTATGCGCTTCAACTCAGAGTCTGAAACGTGTCGAGCTGACACTATCACTTACGATTAAAGAACCGCCCCAGAAGGAGGAGAAGATCGTGGAAGAAAAGAACACCGAGGCTCCGAAGAGTAGACAAGGGGCTGCTTATCCTAGGATGGTTGTTTCCGATTCGGGGGAGAAATCCCTCGAACTCCTGACTCTGTATCATTATCTGCTCGCTCCGGCGGGATCTTATAATGATAAGGGTTATGGCGTTGGCTACGTTTTGAGTGTTTCTAACGATTACGTAACTAGCGACAACCGGCTTAATCCGGATCTCGATTCCAATACAAATAACGATTCTCGAATCATACACAACCTCGATGACCACGACGAAGAAGATGTTCACAAAGGAGGCTACGAAAGCTCGACAAGCAATGAGTCCATTTATGAATTCCGAGGAGCTCCGATCACGATAGAATTAGAACCATCAGACACCGAAGCAACTTCAGAAGAGCCAGTGGTTCCAATTCAAGAGGATACACCGGCAGATTCAACACCAAATTCAGAAGAAATAACTCGAAGTAAATTTAAGAAGTGGAAAAGTTCTACCTCCGAGAATGGGTCCAAAGGATAAAGGAAAGGTGTGGTTGCTCCGGAAGAGCCAACCCTGACAGAAGAACTGCCCATTCGAGAAGAAACCGAAGAACATGGTAATAAAGTGGACTACAACGTGCTAGCCCATCTTAGAAAGTTACCAGCCAAACTAAGCATATACGATGCTCTGATCCTATCAAAGAAGATGAGGGAAGCTCTGATCAAGGCTCTACTTGATCCAAAGATCTGTTTAGCTCAAATGGCTAGTGATTCCTTCGACGAGGTTTGCTCGTTAAGAGAACAGCGAGGTGTCACCTTCACGGACAATGATCTATTACTTGGAACAGCAGATCACAACCGACCGTTATACATTTCAATCATTATTGGAAAGTTTACGCTCTCCAGAGTGTTAGTTGATCCGGGAGCATCAATCAACATAATGAATCTTCGGACGCTAGCATATTTGGAAATTGATGCTCGAAAGCTTGAAGCAGACAAGATGCAATTAAGAGGCTTCAATCAAAAAGGAGAAAGAGCTCTTGGATCGATAACACAACTAATGAAGACCAGTGATTTAGCAAAGACAACAGCAAAATTCCACATAATTGATTATGAGACATCATTCAAAGCTCTACTGGGTCAGCCATGGATCCATGAAAACTGGATGGTGCCGTCGTCTCTGCACCAGTGCATAAAGTATTACGAAGGAGGGGAATAGTGTATCAAAGGTGATTTGCTACCGTTCTCCGTGCATGAAATTGGAATTCATGAAGATGCGGCATACTACGCGCCTCCGAAGAAAACAATATTTTCCAGAAATATCATACCAAATGAAGCAAAAGAAATTCGAGATGATGAAGAACCTGAAGTTCTAGTCCAACGGTTACTCACCACTCCCTTACGGCGAGATGGTGAAGATTTCTCCAAGACTCGCACCCGAGGTCAAGGCCGGGGACGAGGACGTGGAAGAAATGTTGGAACAGTTGGACAGAAGAAACCGACCATCGATGTTGATTGGGAGAACACTTCCGAAGAAGAAGAAGAAATCAAGAAAGATGCAGGGACAATAAGTCAAAAGAAACCCCAGTTCAAGATCTCTCTCGATAATGAAAAGAATGAAGATTATAAATCAATATACGAGAAGATTAACCATCATGTACATACTATGACCCTGACCCCGATCCATTCTAATAAGATCGATGGTATGGTGGTCAAGGAGGTACCTGGTGGTGGTACTAAACCAATCAAGTTTTACCGTGGTGCTCCTTCTTCCAATACTAAAAATGATGTACAATTTGAAGATGTTACTTCTTCCGAATTAATGTAACTACCTTTTGAGTGGTACTCTCCCTTTATTCAAAATTTAATTCAACGTGGTGTCTTACCTCGACAATGGATAATGGGCCGATCACAACACTTTGAAAAATTATAGAATAATGCCGGTCGGCCTCCCAATTCAAAACATGGTCTCGGATTCGGCACAGTAGGATCAGTTGATGATACGGGATTTTGCTTGGTTGTCACATGCGAACCTAATAAAGATCGCTCGGAAGCTTCGAAGATCTCGAAGATCTACCAATCGAGATGCTCCACCAGAATTCAAGGAAGAAATCAAGTCTACAATAGACGAGTTAACGGAAGTTAACTTAGGTACTAGCGAAGAACCTAGGCCAACCTTTGTTAGCTCCTTACTCAGTAAAGAAGACTCCGAGGAAATAAACAAGCTATTAATGGAATTCAAGGACTGTTTTGCTTGGAGCTACGACGAAATGCCAGGATTAGCTCGAGAAGTCGCAGTTCACAGGCTAGGAGTGGATCCTACTTCCATTCCAATCAGACAAGCTCCCAGAAGAATGCGTCTAGAAATTGATCAACAAGTAATAGCCAAAGTTAAGAAGCTAATAGACGCTAAATTTGTCCGTGAAGAACAATACCCTACTTGGTTAGCCAACGTGGTACCAGTCAGAAAGAAGAATGGTCAGATCAGAATATTCGTAGATTTCAGAGATTTAAATAAAGCATGTGCGAAGGATGAATTTCCACTACCAATCCCAGAACTGATGATCGACATCGCTTCAACACATGAAATCTTCTCTTTCATGGATGGATCGTCGGGATACAACCAGATAAAGATGGCACCGGAAGACGAGAAGCTCACGACCTTCAGGATGCCGATCGGAGTGTATTGCTACACAGTAATGCCATTCGGATGAAAGAACGCAAGAGCAACATACCAAAGAGCGATGACGAAGATTTTTGATGATCTCATTCACAACGAAGTTGAGTGCTATGTGGATGATGTGGTCATCAAAAGCAAACTGAAGGAAGATCACCTGTATGATTTGAGAATTATTTTCGAGCGACTAAGACAATACAACCTTAAGATGAATCCCTTAAAATGCACCTTCGGCGTCACCTCCGGGAAATTCTTAGGATTTGTTGTCCGACATAGCATGATTGAAATCGATCTGGAGAAGATTAAAGCTACCTTAGAAATGCTATGTCCTAAAACCTTGAAACAGCTACGATCCTTTCAAGGAATGTTGGCTTATCTTCGACGCTCTATATCGAATTTGTCAGGAAGGTGTCAGCCTTTTTCTGCTTTGGTTAAGAAGGATGCCAAGTTTACTTGGGACTCCAAGTGTCAACATGCCTTTGATAACATAGAACAATACTCAATGACAGCTCCTGTCTTAGCAGCCCCAGTCTCAGGTAGACCGTTGATACTTTATACCGCGGCTTTAGATGACTCCCTTGGAGCCCTGCTAGCCAAGGTCAATGATGAGGGAAAAGAAAATGCTCTCTACTACTTAAGCCGTCGTCTAATTCAGACGGATGTAAGGTATCCTCCTATTGAGAAGCACTGCTTGGCCCTGATCTTCACCGCTCAAAAGGTCAGGCATTAAATGCTTTCTCATAAGGTCAACCTTATTTCGAGAGTTAATTCGTTGCAATACTTGATGACCGGACCGACACTTTTTGGCAGACTTGCCAGGTGGTCGATGATACTATTGCAATTTGACATAACTTTCGTTCCTCTTCGCGTCGTAAAGAGACAAGTCCTAGCAGACTTCCTTGCAAAGACAACCTTTTCCGGCAGATTCGCCTCTCGACGACGATTTGCCTGACGAGCATATAATGAACCTAGAAAACCCTGATGATTGACGTTGGGAACTATACTTTGACAGTGCGTCCTTAGCACAGAAGAATAAAGAATTGCAAACGATAGTTCCTAGTAAGGCAGGAATCAGACTAATCTTTATAACACCGGAACGGGGGATGTTAAGATACTCCTACCACTTAACAGAACCGTGTACAAACAACGAGGCAGAATACGAAGCCCTTATAACCGGATTAGAATTAACTATTCAGATGGGAATAACGGACATCAACATCTACGGGGATTCTCAGTTGATCATTCAACAGGTCGCCGGACAGTACAAAATTTTAAAGCTAAGACTCGAGCAGTACTTTCAGTATGCCATGCAGTTGTTGGAACAAATTTCGAATGTAATGATCTACAAGATTCCCAAAAAAGAAAACGCTCTCGCCGATGCGTTAGCCCGCCTTGCAAAGGAGTTTTCCTACTTGCAGGGTGAGTCAGTTGAAGTGTCAGTTCAAGGACGACAGGTCCTATCATAGCTCGACATGGATACAATACACAAATCAGAAAGAGCGGAAGAAACAATTTCAGCAGTGACAGAAAATATAGAAGATTGGCGGCAGCCATTAATAGACTACTTGCAGACAGGAAACTTACCGGACGATAAGTCATTAGCCCATCAAATCAAGAAAAGAACTCTATCTTACACATTAATAAACAATACATTATACAGAAGGTCTTTTGATCAGATGTGGCTAAGATGCCTGAGCGGGTCTGAGGCTCGTGAAATCGTTAAAGAAGTGCATTCACGACTTTGTGGCGCTCATCGACCGGGTCCGAAAATGAAAATGAAGATTAAAAGACTAGGGTACTATAGGCCCTCAATGATGACCGACTGTATGAAAGTTGCCAAAAGTTGTCACCATTGCCAAGTGCACGGAGTGGTTCTACACCAATCTCCAAATGTGCTACATCCGACAATCGCGTCATGTCCATTTGAGTGTTGGGGCACAGCTATAGTGGCTCCGATAGAACCACCTTCTTCAAGAGGACATCACATCATTCTTGCAGCTACAGACTACTTTTCTAAAAGGGTAGAAGCTATACCACTCAAAGAAGTAAAGGCACACCACGTGCTACATTTTTTCAAAAACCAAGTCGTTTACCGTTTTGGGGTGCCGCACAGGATCATTTAAGATAATGGGTCTGCATTCAAAAGTACAAAGATCAACAATTTTGTCAAAAGACACGGGATCGATTGGCGATACTCAACGATCTACTACCCAAGAGCAAACGACGTAGCCGAGGCTTTTAATAAAACTCTCGTTAAAATTTTAAAGAAAACTTTGGACGACAACAAGATAAATTAGCACGAGAAGTTGTTAAAAGCCTTATGGGCCTACAGGATGACTCTTAGAACTCCTACTCAGTCTACGCCTTACGCTTTAGTGTACGGGTCTGAGGCCGTCTTACCCCTGGAAGTTCAGCTTCCGTCACTCCGAATTACAATTGCAGAAAAGATCACCACAGAAGAAAATGCCAGACTACGACTGGAAGAATTGGAAAGCTTGGAAGGGAAAAGACTTTCCGCGCAACAGAATTTGGAACTGTATCAAGCCAAGATGATCCAGGCCCATGATAAACTGGTCCGCCCAAGAACATTTAAAGTTAGTGACTTAGTTCTTGTTCTCAAGAGACCTATTCTTGCACATCGCAAGATAGGTGGTAAATTTGAACCAACATGGGAAGGGCCATTCGTGGTCGAGACAGTCTACTCAGGAGGTTCCTACCAGCTTGTGAATTGCCGTGGAGAACTACCCATGCTTCCAATCAATGGACGGCATTTAAAGAAGTCTTACGCAACCTGATGTTTTGAAGGGTGGCCTCTAAAGTATAATCTTATCCCTAGAAACACGGGTGAAGTAATCACTTTGTGATTGGGTCCGAACCAAAAACAAAATAAAATGGATGATAAAAAAAATCTCATCAACGAAAATGTTAAAAAAGAAAACATGGGAAATCATAATAATAAAATGTCAATCTTTCCTTTTAAATCCATTCATTCCTGATATTTTCTCTTCCTACTTCCTTTAAATTTAAAAGAAGTGAATAAGAATTTTTTTAAATGTTTTCTTATTGTTCTTGTTCTTAAGTACAGACCTCCGATCCTTTCCTTATTTTTTCACAGGGAAATGTCGAACAGGCGGTCGGTTCTAAACTTTAGAAATGACATGAGTCTAGCACTCGATGAAAAGAGGGTGAGGGATGGAGCAAGTGATAGAGATTGACTCGTACTTCACGCCTACTCGGCTTACAATACGGAGAAAATGATTGGCTCCCTGTTGATCGAGAAGAACTTCACAGCCAGACAGTGATGAAAATGGGTGGCCCGAGTCACCAATCCAGCGACAAGAAAAGAAAAGCAAACACCGTGCATGCAACCGGAGAAGATAAGAAAGTTAAGTCCTTGGTTGCCACAGCAGAGGGTAAGCTCGTCAGCGCTGCACCCGCAGAAATTCAAGGGGTAAGGAGAGCTACTCTCACTGCTACCCAGCGAAGAAATAAAAATCGTCGCATTCACAAAATGTTGACCAAGTTAGCAGAAGATCAACATGAACAAACGATGGATACTGTTAGTGCAAATGCTCCAAGGAGACCGGTTCGTCAGGAACTAGAAAGAAGAAAGTCAATTCCAAGAAGGTCGGAACAAATAAAAGAGATACCAAGAAAAGCGAAACGAAGTCGGTACTCGACACCGAGTATATGTACCGGATTCGAAGAGTCTCGTTGCAAAAGCAACCCCGGAGGATGTCCCTACGGAGACTATCCCCGAGGAGCCGAGACATGCGTAAGAACGTGCCGGGCCGAGCCATACATCCCGCAAGATGTTACTGACACCGAGTACTTCGGATAATCCCGGAATACGAGCCGGAGAAAATGCATCTAGTCAAAAAGAAAACCTTCGAGTACTTTGAAAGAATCGGAAACAAGAGGATCAACATCTTGGAAGGCCTCGAGCCGCATACAGTATGTTTTCTCGTACTATGAGAAACAACAAATTGTAGATCGCATCCTCGAATTGCGTAAAATGGGTCGAGCTGGCCGCCTGAGAGAAAAGACATATTCAGAACCCCGAAGATGGATGCCGGGAAAGGGAAGAGTTACAATCCAATGCGGATGTTGCTATAACTTTGCCATAGATAGAAAAGAAAACCTGCCAGGGATACTCCGTCGCGGTCAGGTGGATCCAATGCCAAGAGTCATCAAGAGAATGGTGAAAAGGATGATAACATGGAGGGTACCGCCACGCGTATCGCATACCCAATAGCCGCATTATCAACATCTACAAGGAAGGCGACTGCATACCGCCGCATATAGACCATCATGACTTTGTTACACCATTCTGCACGGTTTCATTCCTCAGCCAGTGCAACATCATGTTCGGAACTGACCTCCGGATTGCAGGCCCCGGTGAATTCCGAGGGCCGGTGGAGATACCACTACCGGTAGGTTCCGTCCTGGTGTTAAAAGGAAACGGAGCGGACATTGCGAAGCATTGCATTCCAGGAGTGCCCGTGGAGCGGATCTCGCTACTTTTAGAAGAATGGACGACGTAAAAATGCTATACCACTTTCAACCGTATCCGGAACTGGAGTGTCTCCGGCCCTACGAGCCGCGAGTTACATGGGAGATAAAGACACCTCCAATGCACATCCATGAGGCATTCCCGCCAAGGATGGCTTGGAAGGTGATGTTATTCTCATGTTTCTTACTAATTCAGACATGGATTTTTGACAAATGCTTTTGGATGGATCAACAAGAAACTTACACAGTCCGTTTTGGATTTACAGGGATTGTATGAGACATTAAGTTTCTGAGGAAAATGTCATCATGGCTAGATCAAGTTGTATGATGTACTTTCAGCAATTGGAATGAAAACGAGTACGTCATATTTTGGCTTCACCTCTTTTTGTGCAAATTGACTGGGAAACGCCATTAGAGTTAAATGAACTTTGAACGAAGAACAGAAAAGAAAAGAAAATAAATGAGAACTTTTCCTAAAAATCGAAATATTAAAATGAACTTCAAATTCACATGAACACTAAATAAACAACACAAAAATAAAAAATGGGATCGCTAAAGGACAAATAAAACGAATCTAAATCTCAAATTGAATTCCGATCTGAATCCTCTGATTCAAACCTTTCAGTTCTTTCCTCAATTGAAATCTGTTTGAAACTCTTTTGAAATTTGAATATTCTCCTCGACTTATTGCTAAGTCAAGTCTTTTCAGCATGGTACACTTACCAACTCCTTTCAGTTCTTTTTCTTTTGTGTCTTAGAGGATCGACTAGTTCTATTGACACGGAGCCACGAACTTTGTTCGATTTGGTTCTGATGGCATGAGACTGGGTCCCTCTTCATACAGATAAATCCTCGAGGCTAGAGCCTAACTTCTAGTCCTCTTTTAAACTTTCGAGACTGGTACCTAAATTCCAGTTCTCATTTCGAGGTCGGTACCTAAATTCCGATTCTCATTCGAGATCGATACCTAAATTTCGATTCTGTTTCGAATTGATACCAAAATTTTAATTCTCTATTTCCGAGACTGGTACCAAAATTCCAGTTCTCTTCCTTCGAGGTCGGTACCTAAATTCCGACTCTCATTCGAGATCGATACTTAAATTTTGATTCTCTTAAAAATTGATACCTAAATTTCAATTCTGATTTCCGAGACTGGTACCTAAATTCCTGTTCTCTTCCTTCGACATCGGTACCTAAAATCTGATTCTCATTCGAGATCGATACCTAAATTTTGATTCTCTTTCGAATTGATACCTAAATTTCAATTCTCAACTTTCGAGACTGGTACCTAAATTCCAATTCACTTTCTTCGAGGTCGGTACCTAAATTCCGATTTCATTCGAGATTGATACCTAAATTTCGATTCTCTTTCGAATTGATACCTAAATTTCAATTCTAAATTTCCGAGACTGGTACCTAAATTCCAGCTCTCTTCCTTCGAGGTCGAGTACTAAATTCCGACTCTCATCCGAGATCGATACCTAAATTTCAATTCTCTTTCGAGTTCGATATTTAAATTTCAAATCTCACTCTCTCAAGATCGGCACTCTAAATTCGATTCTCATCCTTTGTGAGGTCGGTACCTAAATTCTGATTCTCTCTCCAAGGCTGGTACTTAAATTCCAGTCCTCATTCCTTTCGATCAATACCTAAATTCTGATCTTCTTTCTGAGGATTGGAGCCTAAATTCCAACTCTCTTCATCGAGACTAGAGCCAAAATTCTAGTTCTCTTTCAAATTCTGAGGTTAGAACCTAGGTTCTGATTCTCATTCCAAATTCTAAATCTTAACAAAATCCACCTTAAAATCAATCTTAAACTAAACTTTAACTAAAATTGAAACTCAAATCAATTAGAAACTCGAAATTGAAACTTGAAATAAAAATGAAACAGATCTAAATCCAATTTATCCTTCTACAAATCTTGTGATTTGAAATTCACCTCCTTTTCCATTCCCCAGCGAGAGTTCAACAATCTCCAGTCTTGGAAATATACCTGATAATCCCCAACGGAAATTCTTCTGCTTCGTCCTAAGTTTGTCACTTGGACATCTATGTTGGTTTTGTTGATCTCTTCGGTCAATGCCAATATGCGCAGTGTGCTCCGTCAGCACACCACACTTATTGGGGTTCCATTTGTTGACCTCATTTTTGATGAGGTCTTTTGCTTCTCTCTTTAGTACTTAGGATCTAGCCTTGGGCTTTTCCTTTGACTAATCTGAGAGGACTAGAAGTGGAACCCACCCTTTAGAAACTCAAACACCTCTTGACTCCCTGCAAACCCCACAAGCTTGATTGTAGACCCCTAATCACCTAGAGGGTTGAAATCAAATGTGGAGGTTTAAAGGATGAGTTCCTTATAGGACTTTTTGGCCTTAGGAATACCCTGGGTGGCCTGGTCTGGTGAGCGTTAAATTGTACATACACTGCACTATCACACACATTCCAAGTCCTAAAACCACACTCTCACCTAACTTGACCTCCTGACTCATGTAGGTAATTCATATGGATGGTCCTTAACCCCTAAGCCCCTGACTAAGAGGGTTAGGAACAACATAGTAAATGCCTCAAATGAGTCCTCTCATGGCTTATATGAGCTTAACATGGCTTCATGGCTTAACAAAAGTGATTCCATTTTACTCAAATTTGATCAATCTTCATTTTTCCAAAATTTCAATTTTTGACCCCTGGGGCCCCAGACCCACCAAACCTACCAAATGCCCTTGAAACTACCCAAAATTTGCAAAATCACCAAAATTACCCAAAATTCTTCAAAATCAGTCCTAAACATTTCCCCTCACTCAAATTGATCATCCATAGCCAAATATACCAAATATTCCAAAAGTACCCCCCAATACCCTCCAAATACCCAAAATGCCCTTCTTAGCCCAAAAATCCAAAAAATTCCAAAAATTCCCAAAAAATTCCAAAAAATCCGAAATATTCCTAATTTCATTTTGTTAAACTATACCATGGGACAATTTTTCCAATTTACCCCACTTTTACCAAAACCTCCAATTTGACCAATTTTGAACCCAAGTGAACCCAATGTCAAACCAAACCACCCCAATTGATCTCAATTATGGTCCAATTCAATTCTAAACTTCAATTAAATATCCCCAATATCAATTTAGACCAAATATAATTCCAATTTGATTGACATTTGAGCCCAATTTCAATTTGAGGCCTAAGGCCCAATTTTGGCCCATGACCTAAACCTAGCCCAAACCTAGTCCAATTCAACTCCAATTGGCCCCAAATCTTTTCTAAAGCCTTCCTAACACCCCCATGAACAAAACACTAACTTGATTTGCCCAAAATTTGAACCTAAATTCCACCCAAACCTAACCCAAAACAAAAATCCCTTAAATAGACCTAAGCCCAAACCTAACCCAAATGGGCCCAAATCCCAAAATCAAAGCCCAACCAAAGTTGAAAACTCTTTGTAACACTCCCATAAACATTTCTCAACATTAATTTTACATTAAATCTAACTTTAGCCCAACCTTAACCCAAGTTAGCCCAATTTGGCCCACTTGGCCCCTTTAAATAAAGACCCCACATTAAACCCAATTCAATTCAAAATCACTTCACACTTGTTCCAAACCACTCATGACACATGCCTAAACCAATTGCAACATTTATTTGGCATGATCCCTCACAAAATTTCCATCCACCAATTTATTTTCAAGCCTAAAGGCCCACTTTATTAAACCATTCTAAAAGCCCACTTCCACCACATCCAAAGGCCCAAAATTCATCCAAAACCCACATGATATTTCTCTACATCATCCATTCAATTAAAATTATCCCTAAAGTCCTAAATCAATGATCAAATAATTCCAAATAAAGCTTCATCCAAATCTCCACCAAAAATGCCAAAATTTATAAAATCCCCTTTTATGAAATTGACCAAGCTTTTTTGAAGCCAAAGGTGAGCCATTGAGCCATGTACAAGCCACATGGAAGCTATGGAAGCCACTTTCCACCTCATCAAGCCATTAATGGCAAGAAGAGGGGATCCTTTCCTAATCTTTCATTAAGCATTTTTAACCATACTCATGTCACACTCTAAACCATGCTTAGCCACCTCACCATGGATGGAGACTTCACCACCCCTTCCAAGTTGACCTAAATGATTCCCTCAGCTCAAAATCAGGTCTTCGAGGAGGTGCACCAAGCCTATTTCCATGGATCGACCAAACCAAGCCCAAAATACACTCTCCCCCATTCCATTTTAATCAAGCTTTTTACACATGTCAAACTCCAATCGACTTCACAAAATTCAACCCCCGACCCCACCGAGTCGATGGTGACCCATGCTTGGTCTGGCCACCACCACAGCCGCCGGAAAACACCATGGCCGAGAGCTCCATGTGAGCTAAAATTTCAAATTCTCCCTTGCTGAGCTGTCTCAACCATAGTGGACACCAGAGCTCTTCTTCTCCTCCCTTGAGCAGCTGATCCCAGCCTCCAACTGCCCCTGTGAAGCCCTCCAGCCATGTCTATTTAAACACCACCACCTCTCAGCCAAACAAAAGAGTTGAACCAAACCTTAAGGAAACTCTGCCAAAATTATTCCAGACTCCTCCCCAGACATAGAGAACTTAATCCCCACTGAAATCCAGCCCTAAAACCCTCTATGTGAGCTTAATTTCTGAGTTAAAAATCCACCCAAAAAACAAGACACTTCATCATAGTGAGCCAATCTCCAAATTGATTGGTCCTACACCTTCACCAGACCAAGAGGAGAAGTTCCCCAGCAAAACCCCCCTCACCAGGCCAGCCATTGCTTCTAGCCTCCAAGCTTTGTGATCAGGATTGGTCACTTTCATACCTAGACAATTCCCCAGAGCCAGAGACTTCATCTGGAGCTTGCCTGGACCCAATTGAAGGTGACACAACTCTCAGATCGAAGCTTTACTTCTCTGAGCAAAGGTATGAACTCACTCTTCCTCCCGAGCTTCCAGTGATTCTCCATTTTGTTTAAGTTAATTCCATAGCCTATAAACCGTATGGATGTGTTCGTCTCTTCAAGATGAATCCATAGAGCATAAGAACACGAAAATCCATTGAGAATCAAGTGAGATCTTAGGGTTTTAGTGTGGATGGTCACAGGTGCACACCAGTTGTAGACGATGACCGGGAGCCGTTGGATCGCGCGTGTATTGAGCAGACGGTTCAGATTGCGCTGGACCAGGGAATGTTACGTGAACCACGGGCCCCCGGAGTGCTGAGTCGGATGGCGGCGTCGAATTGGAATGCGCCGCGTGGGCTTTCGGAGCTGCCGATGTTGCGCTGGCGCCGCGTGGATAAGTAGATAAATAGGGTATTTTTGAATCATTTAAATGCCCAGAACTTCAAAAATTTATATCTTTGCATAGAAAAAGCACAAAAATAAAATAAAATACCCTCTTGCTCAGTGAATAGAGGAGAATAATGTGGAAAAGAAATCAAGTTAATTGGATGAGTATTTTATTTTTAATAATTTATTTACTATTTTCAATTTTTTGATTCTTCATGTGCATAGATAATTCACCATAGCATGAGACCATCTCTGATCTTGGGAATATTTCCTGAATTTTCAAGGTCAGAGGCCATCTCTGTTAAAAGTTATTGAATTTTCAAGTTCATGTCACTGTTTTAGGTATTTTAATTCCAATAATTAGCATATTGTGAAATAAATTCTAGGAAAATTTGGTGATGTTCCTTAGGACTAGAGAACCCTATGAAAAATATATTTTGAATTAATTCATTCATAATAACCTTAATTGGCCTAAACCCCTAAAATTGAATTTGAATTAATTAGGGTTAACCACACATCAAATTGACTTAAAAACAATTCTCCACTGATTTTTAGGATCAGAGAGACCTCACATAAAAATTTGAAATCAATTGGACTTGATTAACCCTACCAAATGGGTTGATTGAACCTCAGATGTAAAATGGAACTTTAAAAATTTATAACTCCAAAAATACATTTCAAAAATTCACAAAAAAGGTTTTGGAGCTTCACTGATATCAGGGGAGTTCAAGAAAATTAAAATTGGAATTTTCTAAAAAAGTTGATTTTCCACCATATTTTAATAATTAAAAAATAATAAAAATCACAAAAATATTAAAAATAATGAAAATGTCACATTTTGACTCCTAATCATTTAGGAACAAACCAAATATTTTTCCCAAGTCCCTAGGATAAGATATTAAATTTTAAAGGCTTAATGTAATTTTTAATATTAAAAATGAATTTTCAACCCTCTTCACTAAAATAATTCTAATAAATCAAAGAAAAATTAGAAAGTTATAAAATTTATTTCTCTATACTCCTTAAGGTTAGAGGGATTTAAGAAAAATATAAAATCTATTTTACAACCTTTATTTTATTTTAAAATTAATTAATACTCTAAAACTCAAAATAATTATAATAAATAAAACATAATTCAAAAAATCACCAAAATTGGTCCAAGTGGTCCACTAGTCATTAGGAACATCCCATAATTTTCTTAAGGACAGAAACTTTACCTTGGTCATGTTGTTGAATTTTCTTTGAAAACCTTTATTTTCTAATAAAAATAATTATATAAATAAATTAAATTCAGAAAAATCACATTTTCTCCTCTAATGTCTTAATTTACATGTGAGTGAGGTGATATAAAAATTTGAAATCTATTTGAGCTCAATTTAGTGAGTTATGAAATAAATAAGCTTAAAAGAGCATAAAGGTAATTAAAAATTTTAACCCCTTTATTAAAACTTTAGGTTTAATCAAAATGGGGGGTAAAATTTTTTATTTTAATTTTCTCTTGGATGACTGAAACTTAGGGAAAGTAAGGGGTGGGAACCAATTACACACTTTGAAGATATCAAAAATGAAACTTTAATTAATTAAATAATTTAAATTTTGGAAAGAATATATTTAAATTTGGATCATTAAAATAGGGATATTATTAAGAGGACATTTATTCTTTAATTTAAAAAATCCCTAAATGAGTCACTTTAACAATATTTAATTCTTAATTAAAAAAAATTATTAAAATAATAATCTAAATTAATAATTAAAACTAAAATTAAAATTAAATTAAATTTAAAATCAAATTAAAATTAAAGTTAAACTAAAACTAACAATTAAAATTAAAATTAAAATCAAAATTTAAATTAAAATTAAATTAAATTAAATCAAAAATTAAATTCAATTAAAATTAAATTAAATTAAATCAAAAATTAAACTAAGTTAAATCAATTTAAATTAAATTAAATTAAATTAAAATTAAATTAAATTAAAATTAAATTGAATTAAAAATTAAAATTAAAATTAAAATTAAAGTAAATTAATTTTAAAATCAAATTAAAATTAAATGAAATTAAATAAAATTAAATTAAATTAAAAATAAATTGAATTAAATTAAATTAAAATCATTTAACAACAAACCTAAATGAAATCATTAAGAATTAAATCTAAAATAATTTGAACACTATTCCAAACTTAAAATTATTAATTAAAACCTCATAATTAAATTAAAACACTTTAAACCATTAACTCAAACTTTCAATTAATTTGATTAAAATTCTCAATAAACCAACTCGCCTTTAAAGGCTTTAATTATTGTAACTCTTAAATAGAGTATTAAGTGAGATGTCACTTCATTCATCGTGTAATCAAGTACCTAAGTTCACCGAGCAAGAGACAAAGTCTAACTAAACTCCCGGATGATTAATTCACCCGTGCAACTAAATTTACATGGACTCAAAACAAATCCCGTAAATATTGAAAAGATGTTTAGGACTCGTCCTAAGCACTTCCTCAATACGACGGGATGTTTTAGAAGAACGACTAAATTTAATTGTTCTTTGATGAAGAAAATCATCTTTAAAGCAAACCAAGAACCTAGACGTCATAGGAAATGACTAGTTATAGGATCAGGATTCTGGTAGATAACCAAAACCCTTTCCCTTAGTTTTACTTAGGTATTTCTTGCAAAAATATGTTTAAATGCCTTAACATGTGTTTTAAGTGCAGCTTAGGATGACGGGAAGACCCTCCAAGTACGCTTTTATTTAATTGCAATTTACTTTATTGCAATTCACTTACATGCATTGTACTTTACTTTTATTGCATGATAAATAAAACTGTTGCATGAAATCCAAAACCTTTAGGATAGTCCCTAAACTGAAACCAAAACTAAATTAAAAGTCATTGCAAGATAAAATTCACCACCACAACATTCCAAAATATAAAACAACTCAATATTTAATCACAAACAGAACAACAAAACTACAATCACAACTAAATTAAAACGTCTCTTTGAATGATCGGGAATACCTCGGATGAAGTAACCCACATGTTGCTAACGGGATTTCCCACGGTCTAAATGAAAGTGTGGAACTCATTCAGTTGAGTTTAGCAAATTCATCTGGACTAAGTGAATTCGATGAAAATAACGGTGACGGGATGACAGAACCGTGGGATCTTAATCGGTTCTGTTTAAATAACTTTAAGATTTGTTTTAATTAAAATATTAAAAAAAACACTTGGATTTTAAGATTCTCTCTAAACAAAAAAAACTTCTCTCATCTCCTGATTTATGACTTCTAAAACCAAACCTCTGCAACAACAAGGAGCTTGGAGCATAGTGGGCAGCACGGCCATCGTCGTCAGCAAAACTCAGATCTACATCAACAAAACCTTTCCTAGTTTTAAATAACCAAGCCATAGGATTTCGAGGTAGTTTGCCTAGTGCATCATAAATCCTCAACCTTTTAGTTAGGCACTTGCATAATTATTTTATGCAAATTAAGTCCTAACCGGTCTTAGGATTCCGAGGTAGTTGTTTGGTATGACATAAACCCTCACATCTTCGAGGCTATTTGTATGATCATGTCATACTAATATAAGTCCTAATTAATTAAAATTGGCAGGATTGTAATATTAAATAAATTCTTAAATTGAAGCCAAACAATAGGATAGTTTGGGAAGTTGCCAGGATTGTATGATCATGTCATAAATTCTTCTTGGATCCTCAGCTTCTCCTACTTTTCTTTCTTTGAACTCCTGAAATTAACTTTTCCAAATTTGATCCATTCCCTATTGAAATTCAAAATTCAATCCTTTGAAAACCTTAAAAATTGAAATTCTTGAGAGCAAAACCACTAATCATTATCGAGAGTTTTCTTAAATGATTCCCATCATTTAAGATGTAAATAACTATAGGGGCTTGCCCTTATAGGGAACTTTAAGAACCCAGGTAATATAAACCCTCCTTAATTCCTTTATATTAAGTAGGGGAACTTGTCGGCTTATAAAATTGGTTCACAAACCGAAAGGATGTCACAAATCTTTTAGTTTAATTAATCGAGCCTTATCATCAAGCAGTGTGTCTATTCCTTGAGATAAATACACGGTTTGTGGTGCGGTGCTCGTTTATATAAACTATTCGGGATGTGAGATCGGTTTTATTTCATATCTTAAAATTTTCAAACTTAAAATCATTTTCAAAATCAAATGCTACTGTCTAAATTATATATATTTAAATTAAATATAAAACCTAAAATTCACCGACAATTTTTGTAAGCGACCCCTTTCTTAAAATACAACACATAACCTAAAAATATGCCGACAGTACCGTCTGGACAAAGTATTCAAAGAAAATTTTGGATCATATCTAGACCACTTCGGTGCGTGCTTCGACTCAGAGTTTGAAACCTGTCGAGCCGGCACTATCACTTGCGATTGAAGAACCGCCCCAGAAGGAGGAGAAGATCGTGGAAGAAAAGAAGACCGAGGCTCCGAAGGGTAGACTAGGGGTTGCTTATCCTAGGATGGTTGTTTCCGATTCAGGGGAGAAATCCCTCGAACTCCTGACTCTGTATGATTATCTGCTCACCCTGGCCAGATCTTATAATGATAAGGGTTATGGCGTTGGCTATGTTTTGACTGTTTCTAACGATTACGTAAATAGCGACAACCGGCTTAATCCGGATCTCGATTCCAATACAAATAACAATTCTCAAATCATACACAACCTTGATGACCACGACGAAGAAGATGTTCACAAAGGAGGCTACGAAAGCTCGACCAGCAACGAGTCCATTTGTGAATTCCGAGGAGCTCTGATCACGATAGAATTAGAACTATCAGACACCGAAGCAACTTCAGAAGAGCCTGTTGTTCCGATTCAAGAGGAGACACCGGTAAATTTAGAAAAGATAACAGAGGTCAATCTATGAAGCAGAAAAGTTCTACCCCCGGGAATGGGTCCAAAGGATAAAGGAAAGCAGGTGGTTGCTCAGGAAGAGTCAACCCCAGCAGAGGAACTGTCCATTCGGGGAGAAACTAAGGAACATGGTAATAAAGTGGACTACAACATGCTAGCCCACCTTAGGAAGCTACCAGCCAAATTAAGCATATACGACGCTATGAACCTGTCAAAGGAGATGAGGGAGGCTCTGATCAAGGCTTTACTTGATCCAGAGATTTGTTTAGGTCAAATGGCCGGTGATTCCTTCGACGAGGTTTGCTCGTTAAAAGAATAGCGAGGTGTTACCTCCACGGACAATGATCTATTACTGGGAACAGCTGATCACAACCGACCATTATACATTTCAGTCACTATTGGAAAATTTACGCTCTCCAGAGTGTTGGCTGATCTAGGAGCATCAATCAACATAATGAATCTTTGGATGCTAGCGTATTTGAAAATTGATGCTCGCGAGCTTGAAGCAGACAAGATGTTATTAAGAGGCTTCAATCAAAAAGGAGAAAGAGCTCTTGGATCGATAACACTACTAATGAAGACCAGTGATTTGGCAAAGACAACCGCAAAATTCCACATAATTGATTCTGAGACATCGTTCAACGCTCTATTGGGCCGACCGTGGATCCATGAAAACTGGATGGTACCGTCGTCTCGGCACCAGTGCATAAAGTATTACGAAGGAGGGAAACAGTGCATCAAAGGTGATTTGCAACCGTTCTCCGTGCACGAAATTGGAATTCATGAAGATGCGACCTACTACGCGCCTCTGAAGAAATCAATCTTTTCCAGAAATACCATGCCAAATGAAGCAAAAGAAATTCGAGACGATGAAGAACCTGAAGTTCTAGTCCAACAGTTACTCACCACTCCCTTACAGCTAGATGGTGAAGATTTCTCCAGAACTCGCACCCGAGGTCGAGGCCGGGGACGAGGACATGGAAGAAACGTTGGAACAGTTTGACAGAAGAAACCGGTCATCGATGTTGATTGGGAGAACAGTTCTGAAGAAGAAGAAGAAATTCAAAAAGAAGCAGCAACAATAAGTCAGAAGGAACCACAATTCAATATTTCTCTTGAAGATGAAAAAAATGAAGAATATAAATCAATGTACGAGAAGATTAACCATTATGTACATACTATGACCCTGACCCCGATCCATTTTAATAAAATCGAGGGTATGGTGGTCAAGGAAGTACGTGGTGGTGGTGCTAAGTCGATCAAGTTTTACCGTGGTGCTTCTTCTTCGAATACTGAAAAAGATGTACAATTTGAAGATGTTACTTCTTCCGAATTAATGGAACTACCTTTTGAGTGGTACTCTCCCTGTGTTCAAAATTTAATTCAACGCGGTGTCTTACCTCGACGATGGACAAAAGGCCGATCACAACACTTTGAAAAATTATGGAATAATGTCAGTCGGCCTCCCAATGCAAAACATGGTCTCGGATTCGACACAGTAGAATTAGTTGATGATAAAGGATTTTGCTTGCTTATCACTTGCGAACCTAATAAAGAATGCTTGGAAGCCTCAGAAGAACTTGAAGATCTGCAAATCGGAGATGCTCCGCCAGAATTTGAAGAAGAAATTAAATATACAATAGACGAGTTAATGGAAGTTAACTTAGGTACTAGCGAAGAGCCTAGGACTACCTTTGTTAGCTCCTTACTCAATAAAGAAGACTCCGAAGACATAATCAAGCTATTAATGGAATTCAAGGACTGTTTTGCTTGGAGTTACGTCGAAATGCCAGGATTAGCTCCAGAAGTCGCAGTTCACAGGCTAGGAGTGGATCATACTTCCATTCTAGTCAGACAAGTTCCAAGAATAATGCGTCTAGAAATTGAGCAACAAGTAATAGCCGAAGTTAAGAAGCTAATAGACTCTAAATTTGTCCATGAAGAACAATACCCAACTTGGTTAGCCAACGTGGTACCGACGTAAAGAAGAATGGTCAGATCAGAATCTGCGTGGATTTCAGAGATTTGAATAAAGCATGTCCAAAGGATGAATTTCCACTACCAATCCTAGAACTGATGATCGACATCGCTTCGACGCATGAAATCTCTCATTTATGGGTGGATCTGTTGACCTCATTTTTAATGAGGTCTTCTCTTCTCCTTTTAGTTCTTAGGATCTAGCCTTAGGCTTTTCATTTGACTATCCTAGAGGACTAGAAATGGAATCCACCACTTAGAAATTCAAACTACTTCTTAACTCCCTGCAAACCCCGCAAGCTTGATTGTAAACCCCTAATCACCTAGAGGGTTGAGATCAAATATGGATGTTTAAAGGATGAGTTCTCTATAGGACTTTTTGACCTTAGGATCACCCTGGGTGGCCTGGTCTGATGAGAGCTGACTTACACATACACTAAACCCTCACACACACATCCTAAAAAATCACACCTATACCCAACTTGATCTCCTGACTCATGTAGGTAATTCACATGGATGGACCTTAACCCCTAAGCCCCTGGCTAAGAGGGTTAGGAACAACATAATGAATACCTCAAATGAGACCTTTCATGACTCATATGAGCTTATCATGGCTTCATGGCTCAACCAAAATAATTTCATTTCACTTACATTTGATCAACCATCATTTTTTCAAAATTTCAATTTTTGACCCCCGGGGCCCCGAACCCACCTAGCCTACCAAAAAACCCTTGAAATTACCTAAAACCTCCAAAATTTCCAAACCACCCAAAAGTCCCCAAAGTTAACCTTGAACATTCCCAACCATTCAAATTGATCATCCAAAACCAAAAATACCAAAATTTCCAAAAATACCCCAAATACCCTCAAAATTACCAAAATGCCCCTCTTGACCCAAAAATTCAAAAATTCCAAAAATTCCCAGAAAATTCCAGAAAATCCCAAATGTTCTCAATTTCTTTTTGTTCAACTACATGATGGGCTAATTTTGTCAATTTACCCAATGTTTGCCAAAACTCCTAATTTGCCCAAAAGTCAAACCCAAATGAACCCAATGTCAAACTATTCCTTTCCGATTGACCTCAATTTTGGTCCAATTAAATTCTAAACTTCAATTCAATATCCCCAATATCAATCTAGACCAAATCCAAGCCTAATTTGATTGACATTTGAATCCAATTTCATTTTTAAGCTTAAAGCCCAATTTAGACCCATAACCCAAACTTAGCTCAAACCAACCCAATTCAACTCCAATTAACCCCAAACCTTTTCTAAATCATCCCTAACATCTCCACAAACAAAACAATAACATATTTTGCCCAAAATTTGGACCCAAACCTTACTCAAATTCAACCCAAACCCAAAATTCCCTAAATAAGCCTAAATCCACCATGAACCCAAATAGGCCCAAATCCCAAAATTAAAGCCCAACCAAGGTTGAAAACTCTTTGTTACACTCCCATAAATATTTCTCAACATTGAATTTACATCAATTTCAACATTAGCCCAACGTTAGCCCAAGTTAGTCCATTTTGATCTATTTTGACCCTATCACCAAGGGGACCCAAATTAGACTCAATTCAATTCCAAATCACCTCAAATTTGTCTCAAATCACTCAGAACACATCCATAAATCAAACCCAACATTTATTTAGCATGTCCCTTTGTAAAATTTTTTATCTAAAAGCCCATTTTGAAACATAAAAGCCCTTTCCCTTAAGCCATTTTAAAAGCCCACCTTTACCAAATTTTAAAAGCCCAAACCCATCCTAAGGCCCACATTACAATCTCATCTCATCCTTACTCAATTAAAATCATCCCTAAGTTCTAAATCAACAATCAAACTTTTCTAAACTAAGACATATGACAAACCATCCAAATTTCACACCAAAATACCAAAATTCCTAAAACCTACTTCCATGAAACCAAGCTAACTTTCCCAAGCCATATAAGAGCCATGAAGCCATCCTTAAGCCCCATGTGGAGCCATGAAAGGTTTGACATGTGAATATACCACATTGGGCAAATGGAGGAAGCTCTTTCTAGATTCCCTTAAGGTCATTAGCCTTAACCATGATTACCCTTAACCCAAAATTAATCCAAATATGTTTGGATGGGGACTTCTCCACTCAAAACCAGCTGACTTACCTGATTCTCCACAGCACCCAAAGTCCCTTGGAGGGTGCACCAAGCCCCAAACAATGGGTTGACCAAATGAAACCCAAAATGATCCCTCCCCCTTCTACTTTGATTCAACTCCTTTACACTTGGCACTTGCTAATTGAATTCACAAACCTCAAGCACTGACCTCCCTGATGACAACATTGACCTGACCCTGCTTGCCAGCAGCCTGAGTCGTCGGAAAATGCCATGGCCGAAACCTTGGGATGAGCCAAAGTTTGGAATTCCCACCTGCTGAGCTACCCCTTGCCCAATGGCCGTTGCAGCTGTTCTTCCCTTGCCCTGAGCAGTTGATCCAAGCCCCTAACTCCCTCTGGGAAGCCATGGCCATGGCTATTTCGACCCACCAACCCCTCTCGACCAAAAGGTTGGCAGAACCAAACCTTCACAGAATCCCTCCAAACTCCTCACAAAGCTTCCCCTAGCCAAGAGCAATCCATCCCCACTGTTCTCCTACCCTAACTCCCACTGATTGAGCTCAATTTTGGAACTCAATTCTCAAGCCAGAATAGGATACTTCAAATCCTCCACCAAAATCAAATTAAACTCACCCACACCTGCACAAGACCAAGAGAAGGAGTTCCCCAGTGAAAGCCCCTTCTCCAGGCCACCCATTTGTTCTAGCCTCCAAAGGTTGAAATCGGGTCTGGTGAAAATTATGTTTAGGCAATTCCCGGGGCCGAGACTTCATCCGGAGCTTGCTTAGGTTCGACCGAAGGTGACACAACTCTCGGATCGAAGCCACACTTCTCCGAGCAAAGGTATGAGCTCTCTTCTTCCCGAGCTTCGAACATTCTCTATTTCGATTGGGTTAATTTCATGCCACATAAACCGTATGGATGTGTTCGTCTCTTCAAGACTAATCCATAGAGTATAAGAACGTAGAAATCAGTTAAGAATCGATAGAGATATCAAGCCTAGAAGATGGACGGCTCTCGGGTGTAGTCGATCGGGGACGATGAACGGATGCCGTCCATTCGCGCGTGTATTGGACGGACGGCTCAGATGGCATCAGACTGAAAGATGATACATGAATGGCGGGCCCCCGCAGCGTTGACTCAGATGGTGGCGCCGAATCAAAGTGCGCGGCGTGGCCTTTCGGAGCTGCCGAGGATGGCGTGGCGCCGCGTGGATAAGTAGGAAATTAGGGCTATTTTCTATTTATTTAATTACCAGAACTTCAAAAATCCATATCTTTGCATAGAAAAATCACACAAATAAAGTAAAAATACCCTCTTTCGCAGTGAACAGAGGAAAATAATGTGGAAAAGAAATCAAGTCATTTCATCAAGTATTTTATTTTTAATGATTTATTTACTCTCTGCATTTTTTAAATTCTTCATTTGCATAGGCAATTCACCATGGCATGAGACCATAGTGCTTTTGAACCCTCTGAACTTGGGAACATTCCCTGACTTTTCCAAGGTCAGAGGCCATCCATATGAGAAGTTATTAATTTCCCAAGTTCATGTTACTGTTTTGAGTATTTTAGTTCCAATAATTAGCATGTTGAGGAATAAATTCTAGGAAAATTTGGTGATGTTTCTTATGACCAGAGGAACCTAGGAAAAATATGTTTTGAGTTAATTCACATGGAACAACCCTAATTGGCCTAAACACCAAAAATTGAATTTTAATTAATTAGGGTTAACTACATATCAAATTAACTTGAAAATAATTATCCACTGATCTTTAGGATCAGAGGAACATCACATAAAAATTTGAAATTAATTGGAAATGTTTAACCCCACTAAATGGATTAATTAAGTCACATAACCAAAATTAAACTTTAAAAATTCATAACTCACAAAATACTTTTCAAAAATTCACAAAAATGGTTTTGAGGCTTCTCTGATATCAGAGGAATTTAGGAAAATTAAAATTGTAATTTTCTAAAAAAGTTGATTTTTATCATTATTTTAATATTTTTAATAACTAAAAAATAATAAAAATTTTAATAATATTAAAAATCACCAAAATGTCACAGTTTGACTTCTAATCACCTAGGAACAAACCAAATATTTTTCCTAAGTCTCTAGTGTAAGATATTGAATTTTAAAGGCTTAAAACAGTTTTTGAATTAAAAAATGATTTTCTTTAACATTTCCACTATAATAATTCTAATAAATCAACGAAAAATCATAAAAATATAAAATATAGTTCTCTAATTTTCCTGAGGTCAGAGAGATTTTTGAAAAATATAAAATCCATTTTTTAACTTTTATTTCTTTTTTAAATTAATTAATACTCCAAAACTCAAAATAATTCTAATAAATAAAATATAATTCAAAAAATCACCAAAATTGGGCTAAATGGTCCTCTGGTCATTAGGAACATCCCATAATTTTCTTAAGGACAGAAACATTTCTTTGGTCATGTTATTGAATTTTCCTTGAAAACCCCAATTTTCCATTAAAAATAATTACATAAATAAATTAAATACAGAAAAATCACATTTTCTCCTCTAATATCTTAATTGACATGTGAGTGAGGTTACATAAAAATTTCATGTTCATTTGAGCTTAGTTTAGTGAGTTATAAAATTATTAAGCTTGAAGGGCAAAAGGGTAATTAAAAATTTCAACCCTTAATTAAAATTTTTAGGATTAATCAAAAAGGGGATGGTAAAATATTTGATTTTAAACTGATTTTGGATGATTTAAACTTAAGTGATTGAGGGTAGAAACCTACTAACCATTTCAAATATAATTAAAATAAAACTTTAATTAATTAATTAATTGAAACTTTGGAAGAATAATAAAAATTAGAATTATTAAAGTAGGGATATTATTAAGAGGATGTTTATTCTTTAATTTATGAATCCCTAAATTAATTACTTCAATAATATTTAATTCTTAACTAAAAGGATAATCCTAACTTAAAATTTAAAATGCTAAACAATTTAACAATTAAATTAAATTAAATTTAAGATGTTGAGATTAAATTAAATCAAAATCTAAATCAAGTTAACACCTTAACAATTAAATTAAATCATATTTAATATATTAAGATAAAAATTAAAATTAAATTAAACCAAATTAAATTAAATTAAGTTGAATTAAAATTAAATTAAATTAAATTAAAATTTAAAATTAAATTAAATTTAAATTTAAATTAAATTAAATTAAACCAAATTAAATTAAAATTAAATTGAATTAAATTAAATTAAATTAAATTAAATTAAATTAAATCAAATTAAATTAAATTAAATTAAATTAAATTAAATCAAATTAAATTAAATTAAATTAAATTAAATTAAATTAAACTTAAATTAAATTAAAATTAAATTGAATTAAAATCATTTAACAACACATCTAAATGAAATCATTAAGAGTTAAACCAAACACTTAAAGTAAACTTAAAACATAATGGTTAAATCTATGATATAACATCACTTAAAACGTAAAGATTCAAATTAAATCTAAAAAAAATGACTTGAACACTATTCCAAACTTAAACTAATTTTTTTATAATTAAGTCAAAATTAAATTAAATCATTAAGTTTAAATAATTAAAATACTTAATAAGTTGATTTGCCCTTTTTAAGCTCTTATTATTATAACTCATAAATGAAGTATTAAGTGAAGTGTTACTTCACTTATAGGATATTCAAATGTCCTAGTTCACTGAGCAAGAGAACAAAACTTAAACCCCTGGATGATTAATTCACCTGTGCAACTAGATTTACTTGGACTCAAAACAATCCTAGAAATATTGAAAAGATGTTTAGGACTCGTCCTAAGCACTTCCTCAATATGACGGGATGTTTTAGAAGAACAATTGAATCTAGTTGCTCTTTGATGAAGAAAATCATCCTTAAACCAAACCAAGAACCTAGACGTCATAGGAGATGACTAGTTATAGGATTAGGAACTTGGTAGACAACCAAAACCCTTTCCCTTAGCTTTACCTAGGTATTTCTTGCAAAATATTTAAATGTCTTAACATGTGTTTCAAGTGCAGCTTGGGATGACGGGAAGACCCTCCAGATACGTTTTTATTTTATTGTAATTTACTTACATGCACTGTACTTTACTTTTTTTTGCATGATAAACAAGACTGTTGCATGAAAACCAAAACCTTTAGGATAGTCCCTGAACTGAAACCAAAACTAAAATAAAAGTCATTGCAAGATAAAATTCACCGCCACAACATTCCAAAATATAAAATAACTCAAGATTTAATCACAAACAGAACAAAAAAACTACAATTGTAACTAAATTAAAACGACTCGTTGAATGATTGGGAATACCTCGGATGATGTAACCCACGTGTTACTAACGAGATTTCCCACGGTCTAAATAAAAGTGTGGAACTCATTCAGTTGAGTTTAGCAAATTCATCTGGACTAAGTGAATTCAATGAAAATAACGGTGCCGGGATGACGGAACCGTGGGATCTTAATCGGTTCTGTTTAAACAACATTAAGATTTGTTTTAATTAAATATTAAAAACACTTGGATTTTAAGATTTTCTCTAAACCAAAACACTTCTCTCATCTCCTGAGTTATGACTTCTAAAACTAAACCTCTGCAACAACAAGGATCTCGGAGCATGGTGGGCAGCACGACCATCGTCGTCAGCAAAACTAAAATCTACATCAGCAAAACCTTTCTTAGAATTAAATAACCAAGCCATAGGATTTCGAGGTAGTTTGCTTAGTGCAACATAAATCCTCAACTCTTCGTTAGGCATTTGCATGATCATGTCATGTAAATTAAGCCCTAACCGGTCTTAGGACTCCGAGATAGTCGTTCGGTACGACATAAACCCTCATATCTTCCAGGTTATTTGTATGATCATGTCATACAAATATAAGTCCTAATTAATTAAAATTGGCAGGATTGAAACATTAAATAAACTCCCAAATTGAAGCCAAACAATAGGATAGTTTGACAGGTTGCCAAGGTTCTTCTTGGATCCTGAGCTTCTTCTACTTTTCTTCCTTTGGACTCCTAAAAATAACAGTTCCAAATTTGATCCATTCCACATTGAAATTTCTAAAATTCAATCCTTCGAAACCCTAAACTTTGAAATTCTTGAGAGCAAAACCACTAATCATTATCGAGAGTTTTCTTAAATGATTCCCGTCATTTAAGATGTAATTAACTATAGGGGCTTGCCCTTATAGGGAACTTTAAGAACCTGAGTAATATAAACCCTGCTTAATTCATTTATATTTAGCAGGGGAACTTGTCGCCTTATAAAATTGGTTCGCAGACCAAACGGATGTCACAAATATTTTAGTTTATTTAATGGAGCTCCATCATCAAGCAGTGTGTCTATTCCTCGGGATAAATACACGGTTTGTGGTGCGGTGCTCGTTTATATAAACTATTTGGGATGTGAGATCGGTTTGATTTCATATCTTAGAATTTTTAAACTTAAAATTACTTTCAAAATCAAATGCTATCTTTTAAAACTATATATATTGACCCGACCCGCAATTACGCAGTAAATTAACTTCCAAAAGATGGCAAAAAACTTGACCCGATTTATAAATAGCGACTAGTGTGCAAAATCTTAAATGATATAAAAATTAGAAAATATTTTACACACTAGGGGTACTACGCAAGTATACGTATCGTTTCAAGTAATATAGAGTTTTCTTTAAAAACCCCAGTATCGATCCTACGAGAAAGTGAAGTAAGAGGTCTTTAGTTAAATTCTAGTCTACTACTAATAGTCCTTAGTTTGGAATGTCGATTAAAATTGTGTTTTATCTAGCAACTGCTCCTAAATGCAAGTGTTAAATGTAATAGTAACTATAACTAAATGCAAATAATAATTCTAAAGATAACCCTTTTTGGATGAATTGGTTTGGAGAATTTTGAGATATTAAAAACTACTACTCTTATGTAATGAAATAGATAATGTATAGGATTGAGATGCATTAAATATTGTATGTGCCAAATAAGAGCAATCCTATTCTTTACCCTTTGGTCCAGGCATAAAGAACATTGACTAATCCTATGCTTGGTTACTGAATCTGCGGCTAGGCTGGGAGGATACCGGCTGCCTTTTCGGAGCTCCCACGTTCCCCTTGCCTGAGGGCTAACATCTACACTTCAGCACCCAAACGAAAGGACCGAATTGAGGATTTTAGCCTGTCACTCTAGAATCTCCAATTCTACGCCCGATAATTATATTTCCCTATTTATTTGCATTCAATTCCCATGAACTTCACCATCCATGGAATTTGAATGTGGTTCCACTTTGTTGAGAATTATACCGCCCTTTCGGGTCGATGCAATTACAATGAATTTTAACACTACAATGGGCCCTTATTGCAATGTAAATGAAGTGCAAGTAAAAACCATCACATTTGTAATTAATTTTACTTCTACCATGCATCACAAAATCCTAACATGATTTCTACTCATTGCAAAAGAAAAGTAAAAGGAAAACAATGGCATAATCTTCTTATGCCACTATTTTCAAAGAAGAAGAAAGAGTAAGAGAGATAGGTCACAAAGCACGAAGAAAACATAAAGGAAACTTCATTTAACAAAAGCAAATCCACTAAATAAATGTTTACAAAATTATAAGATAATGAAAAACAATACTTAGCTTTTTACCTTGAAAGAAAGACGAAGATCTCTCCCATAAAGTCTCCCGTCAATCCATGCAATGCTAGCGAAATTCCTTACAAATTCTCTCAAATTCTCCTCTCCAATCTCTCCAAAAGGGTAGAAATCTACATTTCTACTCTTAATCTAAGAATCCTAAACATTCCTCTAAGTTTTTCTCCAATTTTTCTCTCTAATCTTCTCTTAATCTCCCATTTTTCTAACCTATATTCGCCATTTTTAAAGAGTTTGGACGAATTCCCAAGAGTTTCCTTACGCACCCCTTCGAAAAAGCATCCAAATACGTCGAATATTGGCCCAAAACCGCCAAAAGTCGGTTCGTGGTCGTCCGGGCCGCTGTCGGCGAGTTCGAGCTCGCTGTCGGCGAGCTTTTCGGCCACTTTTCGGTGGTCTCGGGAAAATCTCGCCGTCGGCGAGATCGATCTCGCCGTCGGCGAGATGGCTCTGAGCAGCTCCACCGTTTCGCTCCGTTTGGCCCCGTTTTAGCTCCGTTTCGCCCCGTTTCAGTTGCGTTGCGTTCGTAAGAGATAGCCCTACAAAATAAACATAAAAACAACCTTTCTTTAAAGTGTAATCTCATTCAAAAATATGCAAAAAGTATAAAAGAGATTAAGCATCGAAAGACTTATCGAAAGGTGTCATGCGAATTTCATTTCTTGCTCGTTTTTGCTCCAAATTGCACCGTTTTTGTTTCCTTTTGCTCCAATCTCTATTTCTTGTACCTAAAACAAAAAAACATACAAAATACCTTCCTTTAAAGTGTAATATCATCAAAAAAATAAGTAAAATAATATAGCAAAAAGCGTATATATTTTAGGCGTGTCAAAATCCCCCAAACTTAACTGTTACTTGTCCTCATGTAACACTTTTACTACATAAAAATATAACTCAAGGCAACGTACTTTCCACATGTAAGACACTAAAATTTTTCATTCAAAGGAATATATTAGTTAGATTTTTAGAAAGAAATTCAGTAACTCAGGTTAATGCTACAGGTATAAGAATATTTAGCAATCAAGTCAAGGAGTTCTAGTCTTCTATTTATTTCAAGATAAACCATAATTTGTTACATTAAGAGTGCCTTGAAAGATTATGTGAAAAAGAAGTTCATGTAAACTTTATCAGAATGTAGGCCAATACTTTAAATATAAATTCAGAAATGAAATCAAGTTCTCCTTTAGGGTGACTTAAGTGAAGCCAATTTTTGATTAGGCATCTCCTCAAGCTTCTCCTCATAAATATTTTTCTTTGCTTTTTCTTTTTCTCTTTTTTTTTCTTTTTCTCTTTTTTTTTTTAATGAGGATTACTATATCTGGAGAGCCTGTAATGATTTTGAACTTCACTCTCCTCTTTCTAAAGTTCGAACTTGAAACATATCTTTACTTTATAAGTAGGTATGAGCCTTATTATTCATCATAAAGTCACAATTTCTTCTTAACACACAATACTTTAAGTCTCTTAACATTTCAAAAATACAGTTTTCTTTACTTTAAATAGTTAACTATAATCAAATTCTTTCATACCAAATATCTTACCCTTATAAAATTAACTTTTATTACTAAAAAAATTTCATCCAATCCTTCCATAATATTCAATTAAAATAAAAAGTTTTAGTTATCTCAAGCGAGGTACAATTGCCAGAAGTTATGTTAATAATTTTTTTGAAAATATAACAATTGAGAACAAATAAGAGTTAATATTTTTCTTCCCCCCAAACTTAAATTGTAAAATATTTTGTAATTAATTTCATAAAATATAGCAGGAAGAAAAAGTAAAGATTGAATATACTTACTACTACAACATTCTATCAAATTCATATTCATGCATAATCGGGATAAAATGATCTACAGGAGAAAGTAAATCTAGCCTAAAATATACTTGTAATAAAATTACACTAAAAGGAAGTATTTTCATATCAAAATTTTATTTTTCTTCCTACCCCCAAACTTAATTTTTAACATATATAGCATTTAGTACATAAAATATAAGCAGGAAGAAAATAATTTAGAAATTCTATCTACCACAAATGTCTATCAAAATCATTTACAAGTATTCATTAGGACAGAACAATATGCAGTAGAAATTAAATCTAAACTAGTCATGCCAGAACGAAATTAACTAAACCAAAGTCTAACTAGCATAGCAGGTATCAGCAAGGGAATATAAAATATTCTTCAAGACCTAAATAAAGTTGTAACACAAATATAAACACACATATAATAAATACAAACACAAATGATAAATGAGGATATTTCATCCTTTAACTCATCCAATCTCACTATGTTACCTTCAATTTTTAACGGAATCACTACACTAGTAAATTTGGTACTTTCAAATGATATTATAGATTATAATCTCAAAGATAAGATTATCCCTAATAAATTAGTTTCCGGACACCAATCTCAAGTATCATCTAATTCTTATAATTAAGCATCTAAACAGTTATAAAGATAGTGTAAGATCATCCATATGGTATTCATCAAATAGGTTCGCGACTCCTACCTAATGAAAATAAAGTTGTAGAAAGGAAGTAACAAATTAAGATGAAACTATAATAAGAAGTTAAGGAATCACCTCCCTCAAGACACACAAAGATCAAACTACTAACAATCTAAACATCTACCAATCATCAATCAAACTTATCAATACATTATAAAGAAAACATCATACAACACTAACAATCATGACTCTCAAAACATACTAAATCAAAACATACTGATAACTATGGGTTGCCTCCCATAAAGCGCTTGGTTTAACATCATTAGCCCGACATATGATTCCACCTGGATCAAAATTCCATTTAAGTAATCCTCGATCAATCGCCCAATCATTTCCAGATCCGAAGATTCCTATAAAATCCTCAAATTTTAATTTTTCATTTAGCTCTTCAATTTCAGTTGGATTTATATCATTGTTCCTCATATTTCTTTCTAGATCCAATATTCTTCTATTGATTTTTTCAATCCGCATATTAATATCATCCTTGAAATTTATAAGAAATGGATCTTTATAAAATACTTCAATATCTTCCAAATTTTGGATCAAATTCTCTCTAGATAATTCAGATTCAGGATCAAATTCTTCTATGTCACTCTTATGATTCAAGTTATCTTCCAATTCTTCCCTTTTATAATTATTAAATGATTGAGGATCTATCTTAGTTGAGAAAATAGGTTTTTCTAATTCCTTAGGAATTTCTTCCAATGGTCTTCCAATATCCTTATCCTCTTTTCTCAACTCAAAGTTCTTTTGAAATTTATCCTCAAATTCTCTTCCAAGTCTTAATTCGATAATTTTATCATGTTCATCATTTAATTCAGGTTTTTCTTGTGATTGAGTCGCATCTAAAGATATTAAGACTGGTTGTGTAGATGAGTTCCCTAAATAGATAGGCTTTAAAATTGTATGGGGTACATCCATCTTAAGTTCATGAGATTTTTCAACAAATGGAATTAAAAGTTTACTATTTTTGGTAGCGTCCATCATTTCACACCTCTCCCGAACATACATACGAGTCTTCTTTAAGTAATGTTTTCGAATCACCATGGAAATCTATTTCAAACTCATCTTTTAACTTACTCTCAAAACTTTCTTGGAAATGGTCTTTACTTAGATAATCAATTTCATCCATCCAAAAACAATCATCATCTTTTCTTTCAATTTGGATATTTCATAGTCTTTAATACATCAAAAGTAACTTCATGGTCATTAATATTCATAGTCAACTCTCCTTTTTGCACATCTATCATAGCTTGTCCAGTAACAAGGAAAGGTCTCCCTAAAATAATTGGAATTTTTTTATCTTCCTCCATATCTAATACAATAAAGTCCAAAGGAAAGATAAATTTATCCACTTTAACAAGCACGTCTTCTATAACTCCTTTTGGATAAATGATAGATCGATCAACTAACGAAGGGTTACGGTAGTGGGAGAAATATCGATTAAACCTAACCTTTTAAATATAGATAGAGGCATCACATTAATGCTCACTCCTAAATCATATAAAGCTTTTCCACATAATTTTTCTCCAATTGCACAAGGAATTGTAAAGCTACAAAGATCTTTAAGTTTCGAGGAAAATTTTTCGAAGTATGTGCCTGCACTCCTCACTTAGTGCAACTGTCTCATAATCCCCAAATTTCCTTTTCTTGTTTAATATATCCTTTATAAACTTTGCATAATTTGGCATCTGTTCCAAAGCTTCAGTGAAATGTATATTTATCGTTAAATTCTTAAGTACTTTCATGAACTTTGAAAATTTTTTATCCAACTCATGTTGTCTAAGTCTTTGAGGAAATAGAGGTGGTGGTTTTTCCAAACTGATTTTAGTTGAAGATATTAATTTTTCTAGATCCTTAGAAACATGTTCTTCAGGTCTTTTAGTTTCCTTTGTTTCTCTCACAACATCTCTCTCTTTTCTAACCACATCCTCTATATCTCTTCCAATTTTTAATTGGACAACTTCTATTTGTTCATTAGTGTTCTCTTTAGGGTTGATCTCAATGTTGCTAAGAAGTGTTCCTTGTTGTCTATTGCTAAGTGAATTAGCAATTTGTCCCAGTTGATTTTCTATGTTTCTAATCGCAGCATTTTGACTTTGCAACTGGTTTCCCATTTGCAATACCACTTCTTCCATAGACATTTTCTTATCCTCAAATTGTTGATCATTGTTAGAGTCCGGTGGATATGAAAGTCTATAGTTTGTGTTCCCCTGATTATTCCAACTTCCATTAGGATTCACATGATTATTTTCCCATTTTTGGTTTCCATCATCAGTAGTATGATTCCAGTTAAATTTAGGATGGTTCTCCCAACACGGGTTGTAAAAGTTAGAATATGGGTTGTTTATAGTATTTAAAGTCTCATATGATAATTTAGAATCAATTATAGGCCCTAATGAACTTTCCTCACTTACAGGAGTAAATTGAGGTTGGTTCATTCCAAATTAGTCCAACTTCCTTGATATTGCAGCAATCTGAGATGCAAGAGTTGTAATCGTATCCGTATCATAAATACTAGCTACATTTTTATTATTTACCCTTGCAGAGGGCCATTGAAATTCATTTGTAGCCATTTTTTAAATTAACTCATACGCTTCATCAAATGGTTTTGACATTAATGATCCACCAGCGACAGCATCAATTATAGACCTAAGGGATCCTACTAACCCATTATAAAAAGTTTGAATGATTAACCAATCTAGCAGAGCATGATGTGGACACTTTCTTAGGAGTTCCTTAAATCTTTCCCAGGCTTCGTATATTGATTCTCCTTCATACTGACAAAATGAGATAATATCGTTTCTATGTTTAGTAGTCCTTGAAGGTGGAAAATACTTAGCTAGGAATTTCTGACTTAACTCCTCCAAATTTTTAATAGAGCCAGGTGCTAATGAATATAACCACATTTTAGCCTTATCCCTTAGTGAGAAAGGAAAAAGCCTTAGCCTAACGAGCATCGTCGACATGCCATTATAATGAAATGTAGCACAAAGTTCTAGAAAATTTGATAAGTGTAAATAAGGTTCCTCAAAAGGAGTTCCCTCGAATTGATTGTTCTGTACTCAGTTGGATAATCTCAGGATTTATTTCAAATGAGTCAGCTTCTACGACAGGGTTTTGTATACTAGAGTGAATTTCATCTGTCGTAGGATTTATGTAATCCCTCAATGAATTATGATGATTTTCTAAGTTATTATCTTGAAAGTTTTCCATTTCCATTTCTAGTTTTTCGAGTCCTTTCTGTATTTTTATTTTTTTATTTTCTTCAAACTTAGGATCATAAGGCACAAGTCCTACAGATCCTTTGTTTCGCACATTTAATACATCAAACAATACGTTAACAATTAAACAAATTATAGATGAAATATATTCAACACAACCAAACATTTTCATGAACATCATATTTTTCACACAAAAACAAAAATAATTTTTTCACAACACTTTTTCATATAAAAACACTTTTCACAAAAAAATAGTTTTTATGATACTACAGTTTTCCAAGTCTAAGCCTAATTACTTCAACTAAAATTCTCCTAAAGTTCTTACTGAAGCCTCCCCGGCAACGGCGCCAAAAACTTGACCAGACCCGCAATTACGCAGTAAATTAACTTCCAAAAGATGGCAAAAAACTTGACCCGATTTATAAATAGTGGCTAGTGTGCAAAATCTTAAATGATATAAAAATTAGAAAATATTTTACACACTAGGGGTACTACGCAAGTATACGTATCGTTTCAAGTAATATAGAGTTTTCTTTAAAAACCCCAGTATCGATCCTACGAGGAAGTGAAGTAAGAGGTCTTTAGTTAAATTCTAGTCTACTACTAATAGTCCTTAGTTTGGAATGTCGATTAAAATTGTGTTTTATCTAGCAACTACTCCTAAATGCAAGTGTTAAATGTAATAGTAACTATAACTAAATGCAAATAATAATTCTAAAGATAACCCTTTTTAGATGAATTGGTTTGGAGAATTTTGAGATATTAAAAACTACTACTCTTATGTAATGAAATAGATAATGTATAGGATTGAGATGCATTAAATATTGTATGTGCCAAATAGGAGCAATCCTATTCTTTACCCTTTGGTCCGAGCATAAAGAACATGGACTAATCCTATGCTTGGTTCTGCGAATCTGCGGCTAAGTCGGGAGGATACCGGCTGCCACTTCGGAGCTCGCACGTTCCCTTGCACTGAGGGCTAACATCTACACTTCAACACCCAAACGATAGGACCGAATTGAGGATTTTAGCCTGTCACTCTAAAATCTCCAATTCTACGCCCGATAATTATATTTCCCTATTTATTTGCATTCAATTCCCATGAACTTCACCATCCATGGAATTTGAATGTGGTTCCACTTTGTTGAGAATTACACCGCCCTTTCGGATCGATGCAATTACAATGAATTTTAACACTACAATGGGCCCTTATTGCAATGTAAATGAAGTGCAAGTAAAAACCATCACATTTGTAATTAAATTTACATCTACCATGCATCACAAAATCCTAACATGATTTCTACTCATTGCAAAAGAAAAGTAAAAGGAAAACAATGGCATAATCTTCTTATGCCACTATTTTCAAAGAAGAAGAAAGAGTAAGAGAGATAGGTCACAAAGCACGAAGAAAACATAAAGGAAACTTCATTTAACAAAAGCAAATCCACTAAATAAATGTTTACAAAATTATAAGATAATGAAGAACAATACTTAGCTTTTTCCCCTTGAAAGAAAGATGAAGATCTCTCCTATAAAGTCTCCCAGTAATCCATGCAATGCTAGCGAAATCGCTTACAAATTCTCTCAAAATCTCCTCTCCAATCTCTCCAAAAGGGTAGAAATCTACATTTCTACTCTTAATCTAAGAATCCTAAACATTCCTCTAAGTTTTTCTCCAATTTTTTCTCTCTAATCTTCTCTTAATCTCCCATTTTTCTAACCTATATTCGCCATTTTTAAAGAGTTTGGACGAATTCCCAAGAGTTTCCTTACGCAACCCTTCGAAAAATCGTCCAAATACGTCGAATATTGGCCCAAAACCGCCAAAAGTCGGTTCGTGGTCGTCCGGGCCGCTGTCAGCGAGTTCGAGCTCGGCTGTCGGCGAGCTTTTCGGCCACTTTTCGGTGGTCTCGGGAAAATCTCACCTTCGGCGAGATCGATCTCGCCGTCGACGAGATGGCTACGAGCGGCTCCACCGTTTCGCTCCGTTTGGCCCCGTTTTAGCTCCGTTTCGCCCGTTTCGGTTGCGTTGCGTTCGTAAGAGATAGCCGTACAAAATAAACATAAAAACAAACTTTCTTTAAAGTGTAATCTCATTCAAAAATATGCAAAAAGTATAAAAGAGATTAAGCATCGAAAGACTTATCGAAAGGTGTCAGGGCAGAATTTCATTTCTTGCTCGTTTTTGCTCTAAATTGCACCGTTTTTGTTTCCTTTTGCTCCAATCGCTATTTCTTGTACCTAAAACCAAAAAACATACAAAATACCTTCCTTTAAAGTGTAATATCATCAAAAAAATATGTAAAATAATATAGCAAAAAACGTATATATTTTAGGCATGTCATATATATATTTAAATTAAATTTAAAATTTAAAATTCGCCGACAACTTCTGTAGGCGACCCCTCTTTTAAAATACAACACACAAACCTAAAAATATGCCGAGCTGACTTACGGCGACTCCGCTGGGGACTAGTTCCTCTCTCCATTTTGATTAGATGGTTTTGCTTTCATAAGTCGATAGTGAGTCCATGTCCCTAGTGGACCAAAACTACCATTCTTCCGTTGGGATACCTCGTTCATTTTTGTCTTGAACGAGTATAGCTAACTCCTCTCGGATTTAGGAGCCACTGTTTAGAAACCCCTAAATAGAGAGGTTCTGAGATCCTTTTAGCTCTTTTCCGAGGTGGGATGGACCCCCAATAGGTGTTAGTTTAGGAGCGGTCCTTCGAGTCGAGAAGTCTTGCATAGGACTTTATCTTCCTTTCCAATTCTGAATCGGATCCTTTACCTTTTCTACACCTTTGAACATTCCGTTCCTAATAAACAAAACCTCTAATGAAAGACTCTTTTAATAAATAAATTCTTTTTTATAAATACATAAACGAAAATGTGTTCGGACTCTTTCTTTTTTTTGTCCTAAACTTTGCGACGAAAGGAAGCATAATTCGGAACTAATACTAAGAATTTGCCCTGCAGAAAATGACTGCCCCAAAGTTAATCTTCTCCTTCACCAATGGAATGGACTTCGCTGTTTACAAGGATGAGCTGCCCGACAATGGGATCATACATTTCGGATAAGGATTTGGCAACACAGATGTCAAGTTCGCTAACGTCACTCTCTTCACACTAATGGACAGAGTGTCGAAGCCGAAGAGCCCGTGATTGAGTTCGACACGAAGTCGGCTCGAGAATTCCCTCCCCGCAAAGGGTTCCGGGTAAGAGGAGTACTACTGTTCGTAGGAGGATCTGTTGTCTCTACCCCCACCGGTCTAGTCATCTCCGCACCTACCCCAACTTACGCAAGCGAAGGGGAAGGAAATTCAAGTCTGTGATGAGCCTGTCACCGTAGAGGGTACAGATTTCGCTACAATACCATCTGTTTTTGAGATTGAGTCCAGTTCAAGAGTTGCACCCCTAACTCGGACTCAAAGAAGAAATAGAAGCAGGAAGATCGCCAAGAAAGCTAGAGCTGCTGAAGTTGCTTTTCTAGAAGAAATTCATGAAGAAAGAGAAGAACTGCCTGAGTAAATACCTCTATTGGAAGGGAGCAGGTTTCACCCCCTCTCTGCCGCATCAGATGAAGAGGATGTTCGTAGGATCACCACCGCATTACCCCGACTTGCATACTACAACAATTACATGAGGAAAAGGGATAAGACTACGCCATTTGCCCGACTGCAAGCTGTGATAGAAAGATTGGCAAAGAAAGAAAGATGCCCTGTGTCAAAAATCTTAAGAAGGATAGGAAGGGTACCAGCTAAATCTCACCTCGGACCGCGAATAGAGCCTGTTGCTGCCACAGAGAAATCAAAGAAGAGGATAAAAGCCAGTCCACCCGTTGTTGTATTGGGTCTACAAATTAGGGAGGATACCACCTTCCAGCATATAGCCGATAGACCATCCGGTCCTAGGCTTCCGGCTGCAAGAAGGATGGTATGGCAACCTACTACTGGCGAGCTAAGACCAAAACAATTTCCTGAGAAGAAAAGTCTCGTCAGGAGACTTGAATCAGAAGAAAGTGCTGCCGTAATAAAGGGAACTCCCGGGAAGGAAGTTCAACAACCGTCACGAGACAACTGCGAGACCGCGCAAAAAGGGCCACTAGAGGATGCCATGAACAAGTTAAGGACCGACATCCGACGGTTAGAAAAAGAAATAGAAGAATAATTAGGAGACGAAATTGACTCATCAGAGTCCATGGATGAGGAGTATGCCGAGATCAACATGGTTGAGACACGAGCATCATCAGCTTCGCAAGGTGCTCCGACAGCTGCGGAAAGAGATAAACTGGAAGTGTTGAGAGCACAGCTTCGGTAAAGAGATGATACAATTTCCCAGATGGCAAATAGGATGGAAGAGATGGCTGTTGCCTTAGCCACTCTCCAGAGTCAGGCTCAGCCTCAGAAAGAGACACCCCTGGAAATTATCCATATTGCAGATGGAGGAAAAGAGATCACATCCGTCAACGGAGACGAACCACCAAAGAAGGATTTTACACAAAGCATGATTCCAGAAAAGGATATTAAAAATATGGTAGAACAGCAGGTGCGAGAAGCTTTAGCACAATCCAAGAGTAGAGCATCTATTCAGACAGACCTTACCCCGAAGAGTTCGATGCAGTCCAATACCCGAAAGGCTTCGTACCACCTCTATTTAAGACTTTTGATGGAACAGGAAACCCTCGGCAACTTGTCGCACATTTTCGTGCTAGTTGCTGTAATGTCGGTGGAAGTGACTCTCTACTCTTCCGCCAGTTCATCAGCAGTTTGTCAGGGATTGCCTTCGACTGGTACGCTGAATTGTCGAACGGTTCAGTAATGACCTTTTCAGAACTGTAGAATCTCTTCGTTAAACGATTTGCCGGGGCTCAGCACCACATCACTATCGGCGATCTAGTGGTGGAGCAACAAAAGCCGAACGAGACTTTAATAGATTACATACTTTGATGGAGAAACTTAAGCATGAAGTGTGAACCACAGCTTCAAGAACAACATGCAGTCGGTATCCTACTTAAAAGTATCCATGACCCGATAGCACTCCTCCTTAAAGGATTTACAATCAAGACTTTCGAGAAGTTGCTTAGCAAGGCCGGGAGCTTGCAAGAAGAGGCAAAACAGTTAAGTTTCGTAGACAAGAATGATAAGCAGAAGCCTGTGAAGTCATTCAAAAGAAATCTGGAATCGTTGTGGCAGTAGATAAGGGCAGGCAGCCAATGCAGATACAGTCAAAGCGGCCATAGTCTAGCTATCAACCACAGCAACGTACATACCAACAACCACCACAAAGCTATCAACAACCTTAGCAGGGCGATCAGCAGCCTCGTCCGAGCTATCAGTTGCCTCAGCATTATGAACAACCGCCTCATTCGTCACGTACTTTAAGAGAACTTCTAAATAGAGAATACCCATTCAAAACTGAAGCAGTAACGAAGATGTTTCGCAGCTTAATGAAGACACCGAATTTTCAGCTGCCAGAGCCCAAGAGGCCGGAGGAAGTCAATAAGAAAGATCATCCAAACTATTGCCCTTACCACCGGATGCTTGGACACAAGATAGAGGATTGCATCACTTTCAAGAGTTGGCTTGATGACAATTTCCGGAGAGGGAACACAACGATCCCAAAGGAATACATGAAGGAACCCCAGAAGAGAGGTTCCGTCAATGTTATTTCAACGGATCCCATTGTTCTGATAGACCCTTACACGATAGATGATGGATAGAGTACTGTTTGGAAAAAATCATCGAAGAAAATTTTGGATCACATCCAGGCCGCTTCAGTACGTGCTTCAACTTAGAGTTTGAGACCTGTGGAGCCGGCACTATCACTTGCGATTGAAGAACCGACCCAGAAGGAGGAGAAGATCGTGGAAGAAAATAAGACCGAGCCTCTGAAGGGTAGACTAATGGCTGCTTATCCTAGGATGGTTATTTCCGATTCGGGGGAGAAATCCCTCGAACTCCTGACTCTGTATGATTATTTGCTCGCCCCGGCGGGATCTTATAATGATAAGGGTTATGGCGTTGTCTACGTTTTGACTGTTTCTAAAGATTACGTAACTAACGACAATCGGCTTAATCTGGATCTCGATTCCAACATAAATAATGATTCTCAACTCATACACAACCTCGACGACCACGACGACCACGACGAAGAAGATGTTCACAAAGGAGGCTACAAAAGCTCGACAAGCAACGAGTCCATTTATGAATTCCGAGGAGCTCCGATCACGATAGAATTAGAACCCTCAGACACCGAAGCAACTTCATAAGAGCCAGTGGTTCCAATTCAAGAGGATACACCAGCAGATTCAACACCAAATTCAGAAGAAATAACTGAAGTAAATTTAAAAAGTGGAAAAGATTTACCTCCGGGAATGGGTCCAAAGGATAAAGAAAAGCAGGTGGTTGCTTAGGAAGAGCCAACCCCGGCAGAAGAATTGCCCATTCGGGAAGAAGCCGAGGAACATGGTAATAAAGTGGACTACAACGTGCTAGCCCATCTTAGGAAGCTACCGACGAACTAAGGATATACGTCGCTCGATCTCGTCGAAGGAGATGAGAGAGGCTCTCATCGAGGCTTTACTTGATCCGGAAATTTGTTTAGCTCGAATGGCCGGTAATTCCTTCGACGAGGTTTGCTCGTTAAAAGAACAGCGAGGTGTTACCTTCACGGACAATGATCTATTACTGGGAACAGCTGATCGCAACCGACCGTTGTACATTTCAGTCACTATTGGAAAGTTTACGCTCTCTAGTGTGTTGGTTGATCCGGGAGCATCAATCAACATAATGAATCTTCGAATGCTAGCATATTTGGAAATTGATGCTCGTGAGCTTGAAGCAGAGAAGATGTTATTAAGAGGCTTCAATCAAAAAGGAGAAATAGCTCTTCGATCGATAACACTACTAATGAAGACCGGTGATTTAGCAAAGACAACCGCAAAATTCCATATAATTGATTCTGAGACTTCGTTCAACGCTCTACTGGGTCGACCATGGATCCATGAAAACTGGATGGTACCATCGTCTACGCACCGGTGCATAAAGTATTACGAAGGAGGGGAACGATGCATCAAAGGTGATTTGCAGCCGTTCTCCGTGCATGAAATTGGAATTCATGAAGATGCGGCCTACTACGCGCCCCCGAAGAAAATAATCTTTTCTAGAAATATCATACCAAATGAAGCAAAAGAAATTCGAGACGATGAAGAACCCGAAGTTCTAGTCCAACAGTTACTCACCACTCCCTTACGGCGAGATGGTGAAGATTTCTCCAGAACTCGCACCCTAGGTCGAGGCCGGGGACGAGGACGTGGAAGAAATGTTGGAACAGTTGGACAGAAGAAACCGGTCATCGATGTTGATTGGGAGAACACTTCCGAAGAAGAAGAAGAAATCAAGAAAGAAGCAACGACAATAAGTCAAAAGAAGCCCTAGTTCAAGATCTCTCTCGAAGATGAAAAGAATGAAGAATATAAATCAACGTACGAGAAGATTAACCATCATGTTCATACTATGACCCTGACCCCGATCCATTCTAATAAGATCGAGGGTATGGTGGTCAAGGAAGTGCATGGTGGTGGTACCAAGCCAATCAAGTTTTACCGTGGTTCTTCTTCCTCCAATACTGAAAATGATGTACAATTTTAAGATGTTACTTCTTTCGAATTAATGAAACTACCTTTTGAGTGGTACTCTCCCTGTGTTCAAAATTTAATTTAACGTGGTGTCTTACCTCGACAATGGACAAAAGGCCGATCACAACACTTTGAAAAATTATGGAATAATGCCGGACGGCCTCCCAATTCAAAACATGGTCTCGGATTCGGCACAGTAGGATCAGTTGGTGATACCGGATTTTTCTTAGTTGTCACTTGCGAACCTAATAAAGACTGCTTCGAAGCTTCAGAAGATCGCGAAGATCCACCAATCGGAGATGCTCCACCAGAATTCGAAGAAGAAATCAAATCTACAATAGACGAGTTAATGGAAGTTAACTTAGGTACTAGCAAAGAGTCTAGGCCAACCTTTGTTAGCTCCTTACTCAATAAAAAAGATTCCGAAAGCATAATCAAGCTACTAATGGAATTCGAGGACTTGTTTTGCTTGGAGTTACGAAGAAATGCCGGGATTAGCTCCGAAGTCACGGTTCACAAGTTAGGAGTAGATCCTACTACGTTCCAGTCAGACAAGCTCCCAGAAGAATGCGTCTAGAAATTGAGCAACAAGTAATAGCCGAAGTTAAGAAGCTAATAGACACTAAATTTGTCCGTGAAGAACAATACCCTACTTGGTTAGCTAATGTGGTACCAGTCAGAAAGATGAATGGTCAGATCAGAATCTGCGTAGACTTCAGAGATTTAAATAAAGCATGTCCAAAGGATGAATTTTCACTACCAATCCCAGAACTGATGTTCGACATTGCTTCAACACATGAAATATTTTGATTCATGGATGGATCATTAGGATACAACTAGATAAAGATGGCACCAGAAGGCGAAAAGCCCACAGTATTCAGAATGCCGATCGGAGTGTATTGCTACACAGTAATGCCATTCGGACTAAAGAACGCAGGAGCAACATACCAAAGAGCGATGACGAAGATTTTTTATGATCTCATTCACAACCAAGTTGAGTGCTATGTGGATGATGTGGTCATCAAAAGCAAACTGAAAGAAGATCACCTGTATGATTTGAGAATTGTTTTCGAGCGACTAAGACAATACAACCTTAAGATGAATCCCTTAAAATGCGCCTTCGGCGTCACCTCTAGGAAATTCTTAGGATTAGTTGTCCAACATTGCGGGATTGAAATTGATCCGGAAAAGATTAAAGCTATCTTAGAAATGCCATCTCCTAAAACCTTGAAACAGCTACGATAATTTCAAGGAAAGTTGGCATATCTTCGATGCTTTATATCAAATTTTTCAGGAAGGTGTCAGCCTTTTTCTGCTTTGATTAAGAAGGATGCCAAGTTTACTTGGGACTCCAAATGTCAACATGCCTTCGATGACATCAAACAATACTTAATGACACCTCCTGTCTTAGCAACCCCAGTCTCAGGTAGACAATTGATACTTTATACCGCGGCTTTAGACGACTCCCTTGGAGCCCTGCTAGTCCAGGTCTATGACGAGGGAAAAGAAAATGCTCTCTACTACTTAAGCCGTCGTCTAATCCCGACGGAAGTAAAGTATCCTTCTATTGAGAAGCACTGCTTGGCCCTGATCTTCGCCTCACAGAAGCTCAGGCATTATATGCTTTCTCATAAGGTCAACCTTATTTCGAGAGTTAATCCGTTGCAATACTTGATGACCCGACCGACGCTCTCTGGCAGACTTGCCAGGTGGTCAATGATACTATTGCAATTTGACATAACTTTCATTTCTCTTCGCGCCGTAAAGGGACAAGTCCAAACTGACTTCCTTGCAACACACCCTTTACCGGCCGATTCGCCTCTCGACGACGATTTGCCTGACGAGCAGATAATGAACCTAGAAGACACTGATGATCGACGTTGGGAACTATACTTCGACGGTGCGTCCTCAGCACAGAAGAACAAAGAATTGCAAACGATAGTGCCCGGTAAGGCAGGAATCAAACTAATCTTTATAACACTGGAGCGGGGGATGTTAAGATTCTCCTACCACTTAACAGAACCATGCACAAACAATGAGGCAGAATATGAAGCCCTCTTTACAGGACTGGAACTAACCATTCAAATGGGAATAACAGACATCAACAACTATGGAGATTCTCAGTTGATCATTTAACAGATCTCCGAACAGTACAGGATTCTGAAACCAAGACTCGAGCAGTATTTTCAGTATGCAATGAAATTGTTGGAACATATTCCGAATGTAACGATCTACAAGGTTCCCAGAAAAAGAAAATGCTCTTGCAGATGCGTTGGCTCGCCTTGCAAAGGAATGTGCCTGCTTACAAGATGAGTCAGTTGAAGTGTCAGTTCAAGGACGACAGGTCCTATCACAGCTCGACATGGATACAATACACAAATCAGAAAAAGCAGAAGAAACAATTGCAGCAGTGATAGAAAATACAGAAGATTGGCGACAACCATTAATAGACTATCTGCGAATAGGAAGCCTGCCCGACGATAAGTCGATAGCCCATCAAATCAAGAAAAGAACTCTGTCTTACACATTAATAAACAATACATTATACAGAAGGTCTTTTGATCAGATGTGGCTAAGATGCCTGAGCGGATATGAGGTTTGTGAAATCGTTAAAGAAGTGCATTCAGGACTTTGTGGCGCTCATCAGTCAGGTCCGAAAATGAAAATGAAGATTAAAAGACTAGGGTACTACTCGCCCCCAATGATGACCGACTGTATGAAAGTTGCCAAAAGTTGTCACCAGTGCCAAGTGCACGGAGTGGTTCTACATCAACCTCCAAATGTGCTACATCCGACAATCGCGTCGTGGCCATTTGAGTGTTGGGGCACAAATATAGTGGGTCCGATCGAACCGCCTTCTTCAAGAGGACATCGCTTCATCCTTACAGCTACAGACTACTTTTCTAAATGGGCAGAAGCTATACCACTCAGGGAAGTAAAAGCACACCACGTGCTACAGTTTTTCAAGAACCAAGTAGTCTACCGTTTCGGGGTACTGCGCAGGATCATTTCAGATAATGGGTCTGCATTCAAAAGTATAAAGATCAACAATTTTGTCAGAAGACACGAGATCGATTGGCGATACTCAATGATCTACTACCCAAGAACAAACGGCTTGAGCGAGGCTTTTAATAAAACTCTCGTTCAGATTTTAAAGAAAACTTTGGACGACAACAAGAGAAATTGGAACGAGATGTTGTTAGAAGCCTTATGGGCCTACAGGACGACTTTTAGGACTCCTACTCAGTCTACGCCTTACACTTTAGTGTACGGGTCTGAGGCAGTGTTACCATTGGAAGTCCAGCTTCCATCACTCGGAATCGCGATTCGCGAAACAAGATTACTATAGAAGAAAATGCCGGACTAAGGCTGGAAGAATTGGAAACCTTGGAAGGAAAACGACTTTCCGCACAATAGAATTTGGAACTGTATCAAGCCAAGATGATCCAGGCCCATGATAAACTGGTCCGCCAAAGAACTTTCAAAATCGGTGACTTAGTTCTTGTTCTCAGAAGACCTATTCTTGCAAATCGCAAGATAGATGGTAAATTTGAACCAACATGGGAAGGACCGTTCGTGGTCGAGACAGTCTACTCAGGAGGTTCCTACCAACTGGTGAATTGCCGTGGAGAACGACCCATGCTTCCAATCAATGGGCGGTATTTAAAGAAGTATTACACAACATGATGTTTCGAAGGGTGGCCTCTAAAGTAAAATCTTACCCCTAGAAACACGGGTGAAGTAATCATATTGCGACTGGGTCCGAACCCAAAACAAAATAAAATGGATGATATAAAAAAAATCTCGTCAACAAAAATGTTAAAAAGAAAACATGGAAAACCATAATAATAAAATGTCAAATCCTTCCTTTCAAATCAAATCTTGTTCCTGATCTTTTCTCACTCCTTTTCCTACTCCTGTTTAAATTTTAAAAGAAAATACGAATAAAAAAACTTTTCATTAATAAATATTTTCTTCATGTTCTTGTTCTTAGTACAGCCCCTGATCCTTTCCTTGTTTTTTTTCGTATGGAAATGTAGAACGGGCGATTGGTCATAAACTTTATAAATGGCGTGAGTCTCGCACTCGATGAAAAGACTGGGAAGGATGGAGCAGTAATAGAAATTGATTCTAACTTCACACAAACCGGCCTTTAGTACGAAGAAAATGATTGGATCCCAGTCGATTGAGGAGAGCTTCACAGCCAGACAACGATGAAGATGGGTGGCCCAAGCCACCAATCCAACAATAAAAAGAGAAAAACAAACACCGAGGAGAACAAGAAAATCAAGTCAGTAGTTGCCACGGCAGAGGGCAGGCTCGTCAGCGCCGCGCCCGCAAAAATTTAAGGGGTAAGGAGAGCTACTCTCACTGCTACCCAGAGAAGGAATAAGAATTGCCGCATCCGCAAGATGTTGACTAAAGTAGCAGCAGATCGACACGAAGAGACAGCCGCTACCGCCGACACACACATTTCAAAGATACCAATTCATCAGGAACCTGAAAAGAGGAAACCAGCTCCAAGAACAACAAAAAAGATAAGGGAAACTCCAAGAAGATCAGAGGCAGAGAGGCTAACACGACGCCAGACAGAGCCACCTGTGGTAAAAAACCTTGTTGCAGAAGCAACCCCGGAGGATGTCCCGACAGAGACAATCCCCGAGGAGCCAAGGTATGCAGAAGAACGTGACGGGATTGAGCCATACATCCCGCAATACGTTACTAGACCTTGTCACTTGCAAATCATCCCAGAATATGAACTAGAAAGAATGCAAAATGTTGAGAAGAAGACTTTCGAATACTTTGAAAGGATTAGAGGCAAGAGAATCAACATTTTGGAAGGCCTCGAGTTACACACAAATGTATTCTCAGAGTACGAGCAGCAGCAGATTGTGGACTGCATCTTAGAGCTTCAGAAGATGGGCCGAGCTGGCCGCCTGAGAGAAAAGACATATTCAGAACCCCGAAGATGGATGCTGAGAAAAGGAAGAGTTACAATCCAATGCGGATGTTGCTACAATTTTGCCACAGACAGGCAAGGAAATCCACCAGGGATACTCCATCGTAGTGAGGTGGATCCAATGCCAAGATTCATCAAGAGAATGGTGAAAAGGATGATAACATGGAGGGTACTGCCTGCATATTGCATACCCAAAAGTTGCATTATCAACATCTACAAGGAAGGCGACTGCATACCTCCGCATATAGATCATCATGACTTTGTTAGACGCTTCTACACAATGTCATTCCTCAGCCAGTGCAACATCATGTTCGGATCTGACCTCCGGATTGCAGGCCCCGGTGAGTTCTGAGGGCCAGTGGAGATTCCACTACTGGTAGGTTCCGTCCTGGTGATAAAAGGAAACGAATCAGACGTTGCAAAGCATTGCATTACAGGAGTGCCTGTGGAGCTGATCTCAGTTACTTTTAGAAGAATGGATGACAGAAAAATACCTTACCAATCTCAGCCAGATCCAGAATTGGAGAGTCTCCCGCCCTACGAGCTGTGAGTTACATAAGAAATAGCACACCTCTAATACAAATCCATGCGGCATTCCTGCCAAGGGTGGCTTGGATGGTGATGTTATTACCCATGTTTCTAACTATTCAGACATGGATTTTTGATAGACACTTTTGAATGGATCAGCAAGAAGTTCATACAGTCCGTTTTGGAGTTACATGGATTGTATGAGACATTAAATTTCTGATAAAAAGGTCATCATGACTAGATCAAGTTGTATGATGTACTTTCAGCAAGTTGGAATGAAAATGACTACGTCATATTCTGCCTTCACCTCTTTTTGTTCAAATCGACTGGGAAACACCATTAGAGTTAAATGAACTTTGAACGAAGAACATAAGAGAAAAGAAAATAAATGAGAACTTTTCCTAAAAATCTAAATAGTAAAATGAACTTCAAATTCACATGAACACTAAATAAACAACAAATAAAAAAAATGGGATCGTTAAAGGACAAACAAAACGAATCTAAATCTCAAATTGGATTCCAATCTAAATCCACTGTTTCAAACCTTGTAATTCGTCTTTAAATCGAAATCCATTTAAAATTCCTTTGAAACTCTCCTTTCGGGATCAGTACCTAAATTCTGATTCTCATTACTTTCGAGATTGGTACCTAAATTCCAGTTCTCTCCTTTCGGGGTCGGTACCTAAATTCCGACTCTCTTTTCGAGATCGATACCTAAATTTCGATTCTCATCCGAATTGATACCTACATTTCAATTCTACACTTCCGAGGCTGGTACCTAAATTCCAGTCCTCATTTCGAGATCGATACCTAAATTTCGATTCTCTTTTCAAATTGATACCTAAATTTCAATTCTAAATTCCGAGACTGGTACCTAAATTCCAGTTCTCTCCTTTCGAGGTCGGTACCTAAATTCTGACTCTCTTTTTGAGATCGATACTTAAATTTTGATTCTCATCCGAATTGATACCTAAATTTCAATTCAAAATATCCGAGACTGGTACCTACATTCCAGTTCTCATTCCGAGATCGATACTTAAATTTTGATTCTCATCCGAATTGATACCTAAATTTCAATTCAAAATTTCCGAGACTGGTACCTACATTCCAGTTCTCATTCCGAGATCGATACTTAAATTTCGATTCTCATTCGAATTGATACCTAAATTTCAATTCTAAACTTTCGAGACTAGTACCTAAATTCCAGTTCTCTTCGAGGCGATACCTAAGTTCGCTTCCCATCTTTCGAGATCGATACTTAAATTTCGATTCTCTGCCAGGATTGATACTTAAATTTCAATTCTCACCCTTTTCGAGATCAGTACCTAAATTCTGATTCTCATCCTCTTTCGGGATCAGTACTTAAATTCTGATTCTCATCATGTTCAATCGACACTTAAACTCCGATTCTCACTCCGAAGCTGGTACCTAAATTCCAGTTTTCTTTGCAATCCCGAGGTTGGAACCTAGGTTTCAATTCTCATTTCAAATCTAAATTTCAAATTCAAGATTTTGTCGAATTAATCTTAAATTAAACCTCAATCTAAATTAAAACTCCAAATCTAAACTCACACATCAAAACTTGAACATAAAATGAAACGAAATCTAAATCGAAATTCTCCAGATTATAAACCCCTGCAAACCCCGCAAGCTTGATTATAAACCCCTAATCACCTAGAGGGTCGAGATCAAATGTGGAAGTTTAAAGGATGAGTTACTTATAGGACTCTTTGGCCTTAGGATCACCCTGGGTGGCCTGGTCTGATGAGAGCTGACTTACACATACACTACACCCTCAAACACACATCCTAAAAAACCTCACCTATACCCAACTTGATCTCCTGACTCATGTAGGTAATTCACATGGATGGACCTTAACCCCTAAGCCCCTGGCTAAGAGGGTTAGGAACAACATAGTGAATACCTCAAATGAGTCATTTCATGACTCATATGAGCTTATAATGGCTTCATGGCTTCATGGCTCAACCAAAATAATTTCATTTTACTTACATTTGATCAACCTTCATTTTTTCAAAATTTCAATTTTTGACCCCCGGGGCCCCGGACCCATCTAGCCTACTAAAAAACCCTTGAAATTACTCAAAACCTCCAAAATTTCCAAACCACCCAAAACTCCCCAAAATTAACCTTGAACATTCCCAACCATTCAAATTGATCATCCATAACCAAAAATACCAAAATTTCCAAAAATACCTCAAATACCCTCCAAATTACCAAAATGCCCCTCTTGACCCAAAAATTCAAAAATTCAAAAATTCCTAGAAAATTCCAGAAAATCCCAAATATTCTCAATTTCATTTTGTTCAACTACACCATGGGCCAATTTTGTCCATTTAACCCACTTTTGCCAAAACCCCCAATTTGCCCAAAAGTCAAACCCAAATGAACCCAATGTCAAACCAAACCTTTCCGATTGACCTCAATTTTGGTCCAATTAAATTCTAAACTTCAATTCAATATCCCCAATATCAATCTAGACCAAATCCAAGCCCAATTTGATTGAAATTTGAATCCAATTTCATTTTTAAGCTTAAAGCCCAATTTTGACCCATAACCCAAACTTAGCCCAAACCAACCCAATTCAACTCCAATTAACCCCAAACCTTTTCTAAATCTTCCCTAACATCTCCACAAACAAAACACTAACATAGTTTGCCCAAAATTGGGACCCAAACCTTACTCAAATTCAACCCAAAGCCAAAATTCTCTAAATAGGCCTAAATCGACCATGAACCCAAATAGGCCCAAATCCCAAAATTAAAGCCCAACCAAGGTTGAAAACTCTTTGTTACACTCCCATAAAAATTTCTCAACATTGAATTTACATCAATTTCAACATTAGCCCAACCTTAGCCCAAGTTAGTCCATTTTGATCTTTTTTGACCCTATCACCAAGGGGACCCAAATTAGACTCAATTCAATTCCAAATCACCTCAAATTTGTCTCAAATCACTCTTGACACATCCCTAAACCAAAGCCAACATTTATTTAGCACGGCTCTTTGCAAAATTTTTTATCTAAAAGCCCATTTTGAAACATAAAAGCCCATTCCCATAAGTCATTTTAAAAGCCCACCTTTACCAAATTTTAAAAGCCCAAACCTATCCTAAGGCCCACATTACGATCTCATCTCATCCTTACTCAATTAAAATCATCCCTAAGTTCTAAATCAACAATCAAACTTTTCTAAACTAAGCCATATGACAAACCATCCAAATTTCACACCAAAATACCAAAATTCCTAAAACCTACTTCCATGAAACGAAGCCAACTTTTCCCAAGCCATATATGAGCCATGAAGCCATCTATAAGCCCCATGTGGAGCCATGAAAGGTTTGACATGTGACCATACCACATTCGGCAAATGGAGGAAGCTCTTTCTAGATTCCTTTAAGGTCATTAGCCTTAACCATGATTACCCTTAACCCAAAATTAATCCAAATATGTTTGGATGGGGACTTCTCCACTCAAAACCAGCTGACTTACCTGATTCCCCACAAGCACCCAAAGTCCCTTGGAGGGTGCACCAAGCCCTAAACAATGGGTTAAACAAATGAAACCCAAAATGATCCCTCCCCCTTCTACTTTGATTCAACTCCTTTACACTTGGCACTTGCTAATTGAACTCACAAACCTCAAGCACTGACCTCCCTGATGACAACAGTGACCTGACCCTGCCGGCCAGCCGCCTGAGTCGCCGGAAAATGCCATGGCTGAAACCTTGGGATGAGCCAAAGTTTGGAATTCCCACCTGCTGAGCTGCCCCATGCCCAATGGCCATTGCAGCTGTTCTTCCCTTGCCCTGAGCAGTTGATCCAAGCCCCTAACTCCCCCTAGGAAGCCATGGCCATGGCTATTTAAGCCAGCCAACCCCTCTCGACCAAAAAGTTGGCTGAACCAAACCTTCACAGAATCCCTCCAAACTCCTCACAAAGCTTCCCCTAGCCAAGAGCAATCCATCCATACTGTTCTCCTGCCCTAACTCCCACTGATTGAGCTCAATTTTGGAGCTCAATTCTCAAGCCAGAACAGGACACTATTAAATCCTCCACCAAAATCAAATTAAACTCGCCCACACCTGCACAAGACCAAGAGAAGGACTTCCCCAGTGAAAGCCCCCTCTCCAGGCCACCCATTTGTTCTAGCCTCCAAAGGTTGAAATCGGGTCTGGTGGAAATCAGGTCTAGGCAATTCCCCAGGGCTAGAGACTTCATCTGGAGCTTGCTTAGGTTCAATCGAAGGTGACACAACTCTCAGATCGAAGCCACACTTCTCTGAGCAAAGGTATGAGCTCTCTCTTCTTCCCGAGCTTCTGAACATTCTCTATTTTGATTGAGTTAATTTCATGCCACATAAACCATATGGATGTGTTCGTCTCTTCAAGACGAATCCATAGAGTATAAGAATGTAGAAATTGGTTAAGAATCAAGAGAAATATCAAGCCTAGAAGATGGACGGCTCTCGAGTGAAGTCGATCGGGGACGATGAACGGATGCCCTCCATTCGCGCGTGTATTGGATGGACGGCTCAGATGGCGTCTGACCTGGAGATGATACATGAATGGCGGGCCCCCGCAACGCTGACTCAGATGGCGGCGCCCAATCAGAGCGCCGCGTAGCCTTTCGGAGCTGCCAAGGATGGCGTGGCGCCGCTAGGATAAGTAGGAAATTAGGGCTATTTTCTATTTATTTAGTTACCAGAACTTCAAAAATCCATATCTTTGCGTAGAAAAATCACAAAAATAAAATAAAAATACTCTCTTGCTCAGTGAACTGAGGAGAATAATGTGGAAAAAAAATCAAGTCATTTTATCAAGTATTTTATTTTTAATTATTTATTTACTCTCTGCATTATTTTAATTCTTCATTTGAATAGGCAATTCACCATGGCATGAGACCATAGAGCTTTTGAAGCTTCTGAACTTAGGAACATTCCCTGAATTTTCCAAGGTCAGAGACCATCCCTATGAGAAGTTATTGATTTTCCAAGTTCATTTTACTGTTTTGAGTATTTTAGTTCCAATAATTAGCATGTTGAGGAATAAATTCTAAGAAAATTTGGTGATGTTTCTTATGACCAGAGGAACCTAGGAAAAATGGGTTTTGAGTTAGTTCACATGGAACAACCCTAATTGGCCTAAACACCCAAAATTGAACTTTAATTAATTAGGGTTAACTACACATCAAATTAACTTAAAAATAGTTCTCCACTGATCTTTAGGATCAAAGGAACATCACATAAACATTTGAAATCAATCAGAAATGTTTAACCCCACTAAATGGATTAATTAAGTAACATAACCAAAATTAAACTTTAAAAATTCATAACTCACAAAATACTTTTCAAAAATTTACAAAAATGGTTTTGGGGATTCTCTAATATCAGAGGAATTTAGGAAAATTAAAATTGTAATTTTCTAAAAAAAGTTGATTTTTATCATTATTTTAATAGTTTTAATAATTAAAAAATAATAAAAATAAAAAAAAAAATTAAAAATTACCAAAATGTCACATTTTGAATTCTAATCACCTAGGAACAAACTAAATATTTTTCATAAGTTTCTAGGGTAAGATATTGAATTTTAAAGGCTTAAAACAATTTTTGAATTAAAAAATGATTTTCTTTAACATTTCCACTAAAATAACTCTAATAAATCAAAGGAAAATCAGAAAAATAAAAAATCTAGTTCTTTGATTTTGCTGAGGTCAAAGAGATTTTTGAAAAATATAAAATCCATTTTTTAACTTTTATTTATTTTTTAAATTAATTAATACTCCAAAACTCAAAATAATTCTAATAAATAAAATATAATTTAAAAAATCACCAAAATTAGTCCAAACGGTTCTCTGGTCATTAGGAACATCCCATAATTTTCTTAAGGATAGAAACATTTCCTTGGTCATGTTATTGAATTTTCCTTGAAAACCCCTATTTTCTATTAAAAATAATTACTTAAATAAATTAAATACAGAAAAATCACATTTTCTCCTCTAATGTCTTAATTGACATGTGAGCGAGGTTACATAAAAATTTCAAGTTCATTTGAGCTTAGTTTAGTGAGTTATAGAATTATTAAGCTTGAAGGGCAAAAGGGTAATTAAAAATTTCAACCCTTAATTAAAATTTTTAGAATTAATCAAAAAGGGGAGGATAAAATATTTGATTTTAAACTGATTTTGGATGATTGAAACTTAAGTGATTGAGGGTAGAAACCTACCAACCATTTCAAATATAATTAAAATAAAACTTTAATTAATTAATTAATTGAAATTTTGGAAGAATAATAGAAATTGGAATTATTAAAGTAGGGATATTATTAAGAGGATATTTATTCTTTAATTTATGAATCCCTAAATTAATCACTTCAATATTATTTAATTCTTAACTAAAAGGATAATCCTAACTTAAAATTTAAAATGCTAAACAATTTAGCAATTAAATTAAATTAAATTTAAGATGTTGAGATTAAATTAAATCAAAATCTAAATCAAGTTAACACCTTAACAATTAAATTAAATCATATTTAATATATTAAGATAAAAATTAAAATTAAATCAAAATAAATTATATCAAATTAAGTTGAATTAAAATTAAATTAAATTAAAATTTAAAATTAAATTCAATTTAAATTAAATTAAATTAAATTAAATTAAATTTAAATTAAATTAAATTAAATTAAACCAAATTAAACTAAACTTAAATTAAATCAAACTAAATTAAATTAAATTAAATTAAATTAAATCAAATCAAATTAAATTAAATTAAATTAAATTAAATTAAATCAAATCAAATTAAATTAAATTAAATTAAATTAAACTTAAATTAAATTAAAATTAAATTGAATTAAAATTATTTAACAACACACCTAAATGAAATCATTACGAGTTAAACCAAACACTTAAAGTAAACTTAAAACATAAAGGTTAAATCTAAGATATAACATCATTTAAAACGTAAAGATTCAAATTAAATCTAAAAAAAAATGACTTGAACACTATTCCAAACTTAAACTAATTTTTTTATAATTAAGTCAAAATTAAAATTAAATCATTAAGTTTAAATCATTAAAATACTTAATAAGTTGATTTGCCCTTTTAAAGCTCTTATTATTATAACTCTTAAATGAAGTATCAAGTAAAGTGTTACTTCACTTATAGGATATTCAAATGTCCTAGTTCACTGAGCAAGAGAACAAAACTTAAACCCCTGGATGATTAATTCACCTGTGCAACTAAATTTACTTGGACTCAAAACAATCCCAGAAATATTGAAAAGATGTTTAGGACTCTTCCTAAGCACTTCCTCAATATGACGGGATGTTTTAGAAGAACAATTGAATCTAGTTGTTCTTTGATGAAGAAAATCATCCTTAAACCAAACCAAGAACCTAGACGTCATAGGAGATGACTAGTTATAGGATTAGGAACTTGGTAGACAACCAAAACCCTTTCCCTTAGCTTTACCTAGGTATTTCTTGAAAAATATTTAAATGCCTTAACATGTGTTTCAAGTGCAGCTTGGGATGACGGGAAGACCCTCTAGGTACGCTTTTATTTTATTGCAATTTACTTAGATGCACTGTACTTTACTTTTTTTTGCATGATAAACAAGACTGTTGCATGAAAACCAAAACCTTTAGGATAGTCCCTGAACTGAAACCAAAACTAAAATAAAAGTCATTGCAAGATAAAATTCACCGCCACAACATTCCAAAATATAAAATAACTCAAGATTTAATCACAAACGAACAACAAAACTACAATTGTAACTAAATTAAAACGTCTCGTTGAATGATCTGGAATACCTCGGATGATGTAACCCACGTGTTGCTAACGGGATTTCCCACGGTCTCAATGAAAGTGTGGAACTCATTCAGTTGAGTTTAGCAAATTCATCTGGATTAAGTGAATTCAATGAAAATAACGGCGCCGGGATGACGGAACCGTGGGATCTTAATCGGTTCTGTTTAAACAACTTTATGATTTGTTTTAATTAAATATTAAAAACACTTGGATTTTAAGATTTTCTCTAAACCAAAACACTTCTCATCTTCTGATTTATGACTTCTAAAATTAAACCTCTGCAACAACAAGGAGCTCGGAGCATGGTGGGCAGAACGGCCATCGTTGTCAGCAAAACCAAAATCTACATCAGCAAAACCTTTCTTAGAATTAAATAATCAAGCTATAGGATTTCGAGGTAGTTTTCCTAGTGCAAAATAAATCCTCAACTCTTTGTTAGGCATTTTCATGATCATGTCATGTAAATTAAGCACTAACCGGTCTTAGGACTCCGAGGTAGTCGTTCGGTACGACATAAACCCTCATATCTTCCAGGTTATTTGTATGATCATGTCATACAAATATAAGTCCTAATTAATTAAACTTAAAATTACTTTCAAAATCAAATGCTATCTTTTAAAACTATATATATATTTCTAACATAAGTTTGGAAATATCTAAGTTTTTCCCTTTAGGTTAATTCAAATGAAGCCAATTTTTGATAAGACATCTCCTCAAGCTTCTCCTCATTTTTCTTTTTCTTTTTCTTCTTCTTCTTCTTCTTCTTCTTCTTCTTTTTTTTTTTTTTTTTTAATGAGGATTACTGTATCTGGAGAGCCTGTTAATAATTTTGAACTTCATTTTCATCTTCCTAAATTTGAAACTTAGGAATATTTCTTAGCTTATATATACTTCATAGTTTTTACTTTATTGATTTTCAATCTTTTCTTTTTCACTTGAATACTTAAGAATTTTAATTTTAGAATATAGTTTTCCTTACTAAAAATAGTTTACTATATTCTTATTCCCTTTAACCAAATATTTTATTCTATTTAATCAATTAAAGCACTAGAAATATTTCATTTAACCTTTTTTATAATAATTAAATAAAATAATTCATATTAATTAAATTAAAAAATTTGCTATAAAAATCATTTTATAATAATTTGAAAATAGAAATTGAGAACAAGTTAATAACTAAATTTGTATTTTACTATTCCCCCAAACTTAAATTTTTATATCTACTCTAAATAATGAAAAAGGGAAAGTAAATAAATCATACCTTTGAAGTTTAGGTATTTCTTTTTTTCTTTGAAATTTTTGCAGGCTTTTTCATTTTTCATTGAACCTGTACTGTTAGTATTCTCCATATATATATAACAATTTAAAGAAAATGCAGGGATAAAATCTAAGATAAGTATTAAACATAACAATTAAAATAACTCTACACTACACATATGAATTACTAACATATTAAAACAATTTAACTAACAGATTAACAATTTTACAACTTAAAACAATACAGAATAAAATAAAAACATACTAAAGAAAACTAATATCCTATTTAACATACAAATAAATGCAATTACTAACACAAAAACAAAAACTAAACTACTATCACAATTCAAGCAAATTAATCTAACTAACATCCAATGTCTCACAACATAAAGTCCTGAATATTACAAACATATAAAAGTTTCCACAATAACTTAACATCAAACAAATAAAACAAATAAAGGCCTAATCTTCTATATTGAAGTCCCAAACTATATTGTCATCCCCTCCTTGATTTGCTTTATATTATATTTCCGATCACATCATTTATTAATTTAATATGAAGATTAGCTACTTATACACAAACAAATTCACATAACACAACAAATTAACTTTAATATTGAAATCCATGAGATGTACAAACTAACATAATTTTAAACTCTATAATCAAACTTCAATTCTCCAATCCTTACTACTAATCAGCATCGCAAACCAATCCACGACACACTAAATGCTGATACAAAACTATGACGCATATCTCAATTAGGTTTGAGATATTCAAAGTATCACTCCACACATAATAAAATCTAAATCAAATCAAATAACATAAACATACTATGGAAATCTTTACTACTACTCTTCAATGTCAGAATCTTCATCTTCTCTGATATTTCCGATATGACGATGATTCTTAATAATAATTGAGTAGTAAAATTTCAATAATATAGACTAACTATTAAGATACAATAAAAATAGATGACTAATATGGGTTGCCTCCCATAAAGCGCTTGGTTTAACGTCGTCAGCCCGACCTAATTTCAATTATTAATCGAGTCGACTAAGCATTAAAACCTCTTTATAGTTAGGTCTTATACCTTCGAAATATGGTTTTAATCTATGTCCATTAACTTTAAATTTATGTCCAGGTTTTTGGATCTTCGATTTCTATAGTTCCGTATGAAAATATTTGAGTTATGGTGAAAGGTCCTAACCATCGAGACTTCAATTTTCCGGAAATAATTTCAATCTAGTATTATATAACAAAACTTCCCGTCCTGGTTCAAAATTTCTCCGATTAATCATCCGATCATGCCATAATTTCATCTTTTCTTTGTAAATCCGATCATTATCATATGATTCATTTCTTAATTCTTCCAATTCATTTAATTGCGGCAATCTTTTCTCACCAGACTTCCTTCATATTATAATTAAATTCTTTAATCGCCCAATATGCTTTATGTTCTAATTCAACTGGTAAGTGGCATGTTTTTCCATATATAAGCTCGTAAGGAGTCATTCCAATCGGAGTTTTATAAGCAGATCCTATAAGCCCATAATGCGGTATCTAATCTAATAGACCAATCTAATCTATTTGGGTTTACTGATTTTTCTAAAATACGTTTAATCTCACGATTAGATACTTCAGCTAATCCGCTAGTACGTGGATGATAAGCGAGTGAATATCTTATGAGTAATATTGTATTTTTCTACTAGTTTGTGAATGTATTTATTTCTAAAATGAGTTCCTCCGTCGGTGATAATCACTCTCGGCATTCCAAATCTAGTAAAAATATTTTTCATCGAAATTTTGAAACACTCTTAGCATCACACCTAGGAAAAGCTTGTGCCTCAATCCATTTGGAAACATAATCAACGACTACTAATATATATGAGTTTCCAAACGAAGGAATAAAAGGCCCCATAAAATCTAATCCCCAAACATCAAAAATTTCAACTTCTAATATAAAGTTTAGAGGCATTTCATTTTTTCTAGATATATTTCCTACTCTTTGACATTTATCGCAAGTTTTAATATATCTGTATACATCTCTAAATAGAGTAGAGCCGGTAAAATCCAGATTGTAGAATCTTATAAGCAGTTTTATCGATCCCAAAATGTCCTCCAAAATCGAATTATGACATTTTTGAATAATTGGTTCAGTTTCTTCATAAGGTACACATCTTCTAATAATTAAATCCTTACATTGCTTATATAAATATGGTTCATCCCAAAAATAGGTTTTCGTATCATGGATGAATTTTTTCTGTTGTTGTAAAGTTAGCATATGTGGTAAAATATTACTAACTATATAGTTTACTATATCAGCATACCATGGTATTTTCCACTCATTGATATTATATAGTTGTTCATCAGGAAAATTGTCTATAATTTCATTTTCAATATCAGATAATTCATGATTTTCTAATCTTGATAAATGATCCGCAATTTGACTATCAATTCCTTTCTTATTAACGATCTCAAAATCGAATTCTTGCATTAATAGCATCCATCTAATTAATCTTGGTTCGGAATCTTTCTTTTGCATTAAATATTTGATAGCGAGAATGATCGGTATGCACGATACATTTTGTTCCAATCGGATAAGGTCTAAATTTATTAAAACCATATACTACCGCTAATAATTCTCTTTTCGTAAGCTGTATAATTTATTTCGAGCATTATTTAGAGTTTTACTAGCATAGTATATAACTTTAAAAATCTTTTCATATCTTTGCCCAAGAAGCTGCTCCTACGAGCATAATCACTAGCATCACACATAAGCTCGAATGGTTTCTCCCAGGTTAGGTGAAACTATTATAGGTCTTGTAATTAATTTTTTTTTAAGAGTTCAAAAGCATTCAGGCATTCGATTGTAAATTCAAATTTCTTGTCCTTTTCAAGAAGTTGGCATAGAGGTTTAGTAATTTTTGAAAAATCTTTTATATAGCGTCTGTAGAATCCAGCATGTCCAAGAAAACTTCTTACCCCTTTTACCGTAGTTGGAGGTGGTAATTTAGCTATAACTTGAATTTTTGCAGGGTCCACTTCCATGCCTTTTTCCGAAATTTTATGCCCTAATACAATGCCGCCCGCAACCATAAATTGACATTTCTCCCAATTTAGAACTAAATTTTTTTCCTCACATACTTCTAATACTTTTTCAAAATGAGTTAAGCATGTGTCAAATGATGTTCCAAATACAGAGAAATCATCCATAAATACTTCTATTCCATTGTTAATTAACTTACTAAATATAGACATCATACATCTCTGGAATGTTGTTGGTGCATTACATAATCCAAAAGGCATTCTTCGAAAAGCGAAAGTTCCATAAGGACTAGTAAATGTAGTTTTCTCTTGATCCTCAGGAGCAATTTGTATTTGATGATAACCGGTGTATCCATCTAGAAAACAAAAATACTTATGTCCGGCTAATCTATCTAACATCTGGTCTAGAAATGGTAATGGGAAGTGATCTTTCCTGGTGGCGGTATTTAATTTCCTATAATCAATAAATATACGCCAACCAGTAACTTGTCTTATGGGAATAAGATCGTTATTTTCATTGGCAGCGACGGTCATTCCTCCCTTCTTAGGAACACAGTGAATTGGGCTTACCCAAGTACTGTCAGAAATAGGATATATAATACCATTATCTAACCATTTTAAAATTTCTTTCTTAACTACTTCTTTCATTATCGGGTTTAATCTCCTTTGGGGATCTGCTTTAGGTTTATGTTCATCATCTAAAATAATTCTATGCATACAGATTGAAGGACTAATTCCTTTAATATCTGCTAAAGTCCAACCAAAATTTTTCTTATATTTTTTTAAAGTTTCTAAAAGTTTTTGTTCTTGAGATTCGTTTAATGCAGATGAAATAATAACTGGTAAAGTTGAAGAATTACCTAAATAAGCATATTTCAAATGATCAGGTAATATTTTTAGCTCAAGTTCAGGAGGTTTAATAATTGATGGAACTATATTCTTGTCAGTGTTTTCAGTATTATCCAAAAATTCAAATCTTTCCTGAATATAATCTAGTTCTTCATTATTATCTTCAATTAATTCAATGTTTTCTTTTTCTAATTTATCTTCGTAATATTCCTTAAAATGTTCGCGTTGTAAATGTTCAAGTATTTCCATCCGAAAACATTCATCATCTTTTTCTAGCGCAGGATATTTTATTGATTTTGCAATATTAAATGTAACTTTTTGGTCATTTACTCTCATAGTTAATTCTCCTTTACGAACATCAATCATAGCTTTTCCAGGTAGCTAAAAATGGTCTTCCTAAAATGATAGGAATTTCTTTATCATCCTCCATATCTAAAACAATAAAATCTACTTGGGAAGATAAATTTATCCACTTTTACTAACACATCTTCAATAACTCCCTTAGGATAGGTAACCGAACGATCAGCTAATTGAAGGGTTACTTGAAGTAGGTGTAATTTTTCCTAATCTTAATCTCTTAAAAATTGATAGAGGCATTAGATTGATGCTTGCTCCTAAGTCACACAAAGCTTTTCCATAAAATTTTTCTCCTATAGCGCGGGGTATAGTGAAACTACCGGGATCTTTCAATTTTTCAAGAAGCTTCTTCGAATAATAGCACTACACTCTTCACTAAGTGCGGCTTGTTTCATTATCGGTGAATTTTATTTTCTTATATAGAATATCTTTCATAAATTTTACATAATTTGGCATCTGATCTAAAGCTTCGATAAAAGGTATATTGATTGTTAATTTCTTTAATATTTCAAGGAATTTAGCAAATTATTTATCTTTTTATGTTGAGCTAGTCGTTGAGGAAATGGTGGTGGAGGTTTTTCAACAGAAATTTTCATAGGTATTAAAGGATGTTCTAAGTTTGAATCTTGTTGAATTGTTTCCATTTCAATTTCCACTTCCTCTTTTTGGCTTTCAAGTTCTTTTTGAATTTGAGGTTCTAATTCTTTTCCACTCCTTAGTTGTGTTGCTTTAATTTATTCTTTTCCTTGATCTTTAGGATTTATTTCCACATTACTAGGAAAAGTTCCAGGTATTCTTTTATTTAGCGCAGTAGCAATATGTCCAAGTTGAGTTTCGATATTTTTAATAGATGTTCCTTGAATTTGTAATTGATTTCCTTGAATTTGTAGTTGATTTCCTTGATTTTGTAGTTGATGACCCATATTCAAAATTAATTCATCCATAAATAATTTTTTATCTTTGAATTGAGGGTTATTGTTATTAAATCCAGGTAGGTAATTAGGTTTATAGTTTGGATTTGCTTGATTAGGTTGATTCATCCATTGTTGATTTGATGTGTTTTTCCAATTAAAATTTGGATGAGTTTTCCAACTGGGATTATAATAGTTTGAATAAGGGTTATTAGTTCTATTATTAATAGCATTTAAAGTTTCATAATTAGATTGAGATTCTATGATTTGTCCAGGATGAGTTTTCTTCTAAAGTAGGAGAGTAGTTCATTCCAAAATGATCTAATTTCTTAGATATAACAACAATTTGAGAAGCTAACATAGATATTGCATCGTTTTCATTAATGCGGCTATCTTTTTCGGATTTACTCTATCAACGGAGCCATTGGAAATTATTTGTTGCCATTTCTTCTATTAGTGCATAAGCTTCATTAAATGGTTTAGACATTAATGAACCTCCAAGCAGCGAGCATCGATGATTGATCTTAAAGATCCTACTAATCCATTATAAAAGGTTTGAATAATCGACCAATCCGGTAGCGCATGATGTGGGCATTTCCTAAGAAGTTCCTTGAATCTCTCCCAAGCTTCATATATTGATTCTCCATCTAACTGACAAAAAGAAGTTATATCATTTCTAAACTTAGCAGTTTTAGATGGTAGAAAATATTTGGATAGAAATTTTTGTGATAATTCTCCCCAAGTTTTAATAGATCCAGGTGCTAATGAATTCAACCACATTTTAGCCTTATCCCTTAATGAAAAAGGAAAAAGTCTAAGTCTTATAGCATCGTCAGATACTCCTTGATATTTAAAAGTAGCACAAAGTTCTAGAAAACTAGCAAGATGTAAGTTAGGATCTTAAGGAGGTGAACCACTAAATTGATTGTTTTGTACCATTTGGATAATTGCAGGTTTAAGTTCAAATGAATTAGCAGCTACATTAGGGTTTTGAACAGTTAAATGAATTTCATCTGATGTAGGGTTGGCATAATCTCTTAATGGTCTTTGTTGGTTCATATTTTGAATTTCAGGAATATTTGCCATTTGTGTTAAATTTATAATTTGTTTCTTTTGTTTTCTAATTCTTTTAATTGTACACTCTAATTCAGAATCGTAAGGTATTAAATTTTCATTTCCAAATTTGCTCATACAATTTTTGAATAGATATTAATTTATGATTATTTTAAAATAGTCCGTTACTCTAGTAAATTTTTCTTACTTTCCCCGGCAACGGCGCCAAAAAATTGACCCACAATTTTATATTATGATATTTTAAATTTAATTGCAACGACGCCAAAAACTTGACCCCGCTATATTATATGTATAGAATTGTAATTATTTATGTTGTGGATGCTACGCAAGTATACGTATCGTATCATGTAATACGGGGCTCTAGTGGAGTCCTGGTTATCGATCCCACAGGGAAAGAGAAAATTAAATAACAACTAATTTTAAAATAATAATAATAATAATTTTAAAATAGTATACGAAAATTTGGAATTCTAAATTTAAGCGCAAATAAGTAAACTAAGTATTTTAATTAGGTGACTTAACTAAGTAGAAAATTAATACGTATTGAAAGTGCAGGAAATTAACTAATTGCTAAATAAGTCTTAACTATTCAGAAAAAAATATCTTTCCCCTTGTTTAGAAATTTAAGTGATTGATGAATTTAAATAGATAATTTTAAGGTATTGTGACAAATAGGAGCATTCCTATTCTTTACCCTTTGGTCCAGGTGTAAAGAATATTGACTAATCTTATGTTTGATTACTGAATCTGCGGCTAGGCTGGGAGGATACCGACTGCCACTTCAGAGCTCCCACGTTCCCCTCGCCTGAGGGCTAACATCTACACTTCAGCTCTCAAACAATAGGACCGAATTGAAATTTTAGTCTGTCACACTAAAATGCTCGATTCTACGCCCGATGATATTATTTCCCTATTTATTTGCACCTTCCTTCCAAGGCTTTTGAATTCCCCGAATATCGGATGTAATTTTTACTATAGTTGTAAATCAACACATTTTAACAAATCAAATGGCCGATTTTAAAAGTAAATTAAGTTTTAAGTAAAAATTATCACAATTTATTAATATATAAAAGTATCTCTATTTTAATTTCATCAAGTCACTTAATTTCATAAATAGGGAGAAAGACTAAATAAACTACTCAGAATGCATGGGAACTAAACTAAGCATGGATTTCATTTAAAGTTAAAAACAATAAATACAAATACTTATCTTGATTTATCCCCAAGCAGACTCCTCGTAGTTCCTTTGACTCTTCCTTCCAGTACAGCACGACTCACTAATTACTCACTAAACTCACTAAAGACTCACTAATTACACTAATTAAGATTCTAAAGACTGCTCACACACTTATAACACACTTAGAACACACAAAAAGACACAAAAGACTGCACAAACTGCACTTAAAGACACTTAGAACACAAAATAACACAAAAGACACCAAAGACTGCACCCTTAGAGGCTGAATTTCGGCCTCTATATATAGAGGTAAGCAAAGGTCCAAGAGGTATGTAAGCATCTCTTCAAAAGTGTCCAGGTTCAATGTATCTGTGCCATTTGAACTAGCTCTCCTTCGGCGACGAACTACCTCGCTGTCGGCGAGGCTTCTAGAAGATCTTCAAATCGCGCTATCTCGCTGTCAGCGGGCTCGGGCTCGTTGTCAGCGAGACAGTTATAAATCTTTCAGAAATGTCTCCTCGTAACCTCGCCGTCGATGGGCTCGATCTCGCCGTCGGCGACTCAGCACAAATTGCATTATTTTCTTACTTTTTGCTCCAAATCCGCTCCTTTTTATAATTTTTGCTTTTATCACCTAAATTCTCCATTCCTGTAAAAAAATAAAGAAAATACCTTTCTTTAAAGTGCAATTTCATTAAAAATAGGTATGAATTTCTTCATAAATTTTTCAGTGATCAGAAATCAAGTTAATTGGATGAGTATTTTATTTTTAATAATTTTTTTACTGTTTCCAATGTTTTTATTCTCCATTTGCATAGACAATTCACCATGGCATGAGACCATAGGGCTTTTGAAGCCTCTGATCATGGAAACATTCCCTGAATTTTTCAAGATCAGAGGCCATCTCTGTGAAAAGTGCTTGATTTTTCAAGTTCATGTCACTGTTTTAGGTATTCTAATTCCAATAATTAACATGTTGTAAAATAAATTTTAAAAAAATTTGGTGGTGTTCCTTAGGACCAGGGGACCCTGAGAAAAATATATTTTGAGTTAATTCATTCATAATAACCCTAATTGGCCTAAACTCCCAAAATTGAATTTGAATTAATTAGGGTTAACCACACACCAAATTGACTTGAAAATAATTCTTCATTACTCTTTAGGGTCAGAGGAACCTAACATAAAATTTTGAAATCAATTGGACTTGATTAACCCCACCAAATGGATTGATTAAGCCTCATAAGCAAAATGGAACTTTAAAAATTCATAACTCCAAAAATACTTTTCAAAAATTCATAAAAATGGTTTTGAAGCTTCTATGATATCAGGAGAGTTCAGGAAAATTAAAATTGGAATTTTCTAAAAAAAGTTGATTTTTCACAATATTTTAATATTTAAATAATTAAAAAATAATAAAAATCACAAAATATTAAAAATAATAAAAATGTCACATTTTGACTCTTAATCACTTAGAAACAAACCAAATATTTTTCCTAAGTCTCGAGGATAAGATATTGAATTTTAAAGGCTCAATGTAATTTTTAATATTAAAAAAATGAATTTTCAACTTTTTTCACAAAAATAATTCTAATAAATCAAAGAACAATCAGAAAATTGTAAAATTTGTTTCTCTAGACTCCTTGAGGTCAGAGAAATTTAAGAAAAATATAAAATCTATTTTTCAACTTTTATTTTATTTTAAAATTAATTAATACTCTAAAACTCAAAATAATTATAATAAATGAAATATAATTCAAAAAATCATCAAAATTGGTCCATGTGGTCCTATGGTCATTAGGAACATCTCATAATTTTCTTAAGGACATAAACTTTTCCTTAGTCATGTTGTTGAATTTCCTTGAAATCCCTTATTTTTCACTAAAAATAATTATCTAAATAAATTAAATTCAGAAAAATCACATTTTCTCTCTAATGTCTTAATTGACATGTTAGTAAGGTGACATAAAAATTTCAAATTCATTTGAGCTTAATTTAGCGAGTTATGAAATAAATAAGCCTAAAAGGGCATAAAGGTAATTAAAGAATTTTAACCCTTAATTAAAACTTTAGGTTTAATCAAAATGGAGGGTAAAATATTTGATTTTAATTTTCTCTTGGGTGATTGAAGCTTAGGGAAATTAAAAGGGTAGAAACCCATTAAACACTTTGAAAATATCAAAATGAAACTCTAATTAAGTAAATAATTTAAATTTTGGAAAGAATATATTTAAAATTTGGATTATTAAAATAGGGATATTATTGAGAGGATATTTATTCTTTAATTTAAAAATCTCTAAATAAATCACTTCAATAATATTTAATTCTTAATTAAAAATTAAAATAATAGTTAAAACTAAATAAATTAAAAATTAAAAGAAGATAACCCTTAAAGGAATTAAAGTTTAAAATGTTAAATGGTCCAATAATTGAAATCAAATTTAAAATCTTGGAGTTAAATTAAATTAAATTAAATTAAGTCAAGTCAAAGTTTAAATTAAATTAAATTAACACCTTAACAATTAAATTAAATTAAATTTAAAATATTGAAACTAAAATTAAATTAAATTAAAATTAAATTAAATTAAATTAAATTAAATTAAAATTAAATTAAATTAAAATTAAATTAAAATTAAATTAAATAAAAGAAAATTAAATTAAATTAAAATAAATTAACGTCACTTAACAACAAACCTGAATGAAATCATTAAGAGTTAAATCAAAACATGTGAAAGATTTCAACACCTTTTTCAATATAAGTAAATCTAAAACATAAAAAGTTAATCTAAAATATAATATCACTTAAAGTGTAAAGATTTAAATTAAATTTAAAATAACTCGAACCCTATTCCAAACTTAATAATCATTAATTAATTTTTATAATTAAATCAAATCAAATTAAATCAATAAAATATTTATTACTTTGCCCTTAAAAGGCTTTTATTATTATAACTCTTAAATGAAGCATCAAGTGAAGTGTCACTTCACACATACGATATTCAAATATCCTAAGTTCATTGAGCAAGAAACAAAACAAAATCAAAATCCTTTGATGATTAATTCACCAATAATAAAATTCATTTGAACTCAAAATAATCCCAGAAGTATTGAAAAGATGTTTAAGATTCGTCTTAAACACTTCCTCGATACGATGGGGTGTTTTAGAAGAATAATTGAACTTAATTGTTCTTTGGTGAAGAAAATCATCCCTAAACAAAACACAAGAACCTAGACGTCATAGGAGATGACTAGCAATAGGATTAGGAATTTGGTAGACAACCAAAACCCTTCCCTTAGCTTTACCTAGGTATTTCTTGCAAAAATATGTTTAAATGCTCTAACATGTGTTTTGAGTGTAGCTTGGGATGACGGGAAGACCTTCCAGGTACGCTTTTACTTTATTGCAATTTACTTACATGCACTGTACTTTACTTTTTCTTGCATGTTAAACAAGATTGTTGCATGAAAACTAAAACCTTTAGAATAGCCATAAAACTGAAACCAAAACTAAATTAAAAGTCACCACAAGATAAAATTCACCGCCACAACATTCCAAAATATAAAATAATGCAAAATTTAATCACGAACAGAACAACAAAACTACAATTGCAACTAAATTAAAATGTCTCGTTGAATGATCGGGAATACCTTGGATGATGTAACCCACGTGTTGCTAACGGGATTTCCCACGGTCTAAATGAAAGAGTGGAACTCATTCAGTTGAGTTTAGCAAATTCATCTGGACTAAGTGAATTCGATGAAAATAACAGTGCCGGGATGACGGAACTGTGGGATCTTAATCGGTTCTGTTTAAACAACTTTAAGATTTGTTTTAATTAAAACACTCAAAACAGTTGGATTTTATGTTTTTCTCTAAACCAAGACACTTTTCTCATCCCCTGATTTTCACCTTCTAAAACTAAACCTCTGCAACAACAAGGAGCTCGGAGCATGGTGGGCAGCACGACCATCGTCATCAGCAAAACTCAGATCTACTTAGCGAAACCTTTCCTAATTTTAAACAACAAAGCCATAGGATTTTTAGGTAGTTTGCCTAGTGCAACATAAATTCCCAACTCTTCGTTAGGCATTTGTATAATCATGTTATGCAAATTAAGCCCTAACCGGTCTTAGGACTCCGAGGTAGTCGTTTGATACGACATAAACCCTCACATCTTCGAGGCTATTTGTGTGATTATGTCATACAAACATAAGTCCTAATCAATTAAAATTGGCAAGATTAAAACATTAAGTAAATTCTCAAATCTAAGCCAAATAATAGAATATTTTAGGAAGTTGCCAAGATTCTTTTTGGATCCTCAGCTTCTCCTACTTCTCTTCCTTTGGACTCTTAAAATAAACTGTTCCAAATTTGAGCTAATCCCTATTGAAATTTCCAAAATCCAATCCTTTGAAAACCTTAAACTTTGGAATTCTTGAGAGCAAAACCACAAATCATTATCGAGAGTTTTCTTAAATGATTCCCGTCATTTAAGATGTAATTAACTATAGGGGCTTGCCCTTATAGATAACTTTAAGAACCCAGGTAATATAAACCACCGCTTAATTCCTTTATATTAAGCAGGGGAACTTGTCGGCTTATAAAATTGGTTCGTAGACCAAACGGATGTCACAAATCTTCTAGTTTATTTAATCGAGCCCCATCATCAAGCAGTGTGTCTATTCTTCGGAATAGAAACACCATTTGTGGTGCGGTGCTCATTTATATGAACTATTTGGGATGTGAGATCAGTTTGATTTCATATCTTAAAATTTTCAAACTTAAAATTATTTTCAAAATAAAATGCTACTTTCTAAATTATATATATATATTTAAATTAAATTTAAAATTCAAAATTCGCCGACAACTTCTGTAGGTTACCCCTTTTCAAAATAAAACACATAACCCAAAAATAAGCCGTACAAAATCTTGGAGAAGAGGCTAGAGACAAAGGTCAAAAAGATCCTCAACCCTACTTCAATGGTTTCATTGCTGTAAGTTTGGAGAAAAATTTCTAGTCATCTTGATAAATTTGAAGCGGATTTCAAGAGTATTGGAGATCGCCTTCATGAGATGTATCATCAAATTGAACATCTGGAATGGCAAGCGAAACTCCAATTTGATCATCTAGCAGCTTATCAAGATGCTCAAGTTGAAATGTATGTGAAGAATAAATGGAATGACGAGAAGACAGCTACGGATTTTCTGAGAGCATTAGTTTTCTTCCCAAGTGGGCTGAATAGTTTTCCTTGCTAAGATAATAGAAATTAGATAGTGATTTGGTTAGATCGTGATTTATCTAGTGAGTCGTTGTATTGATTTAGTGAATCGATTGTGTTTGTTTGTGTATTTGTTTTCATATTCAATGTGTGTTGTATTTGTTTTCAAATTGTGTTGTTTGATTGTGTGTTAGGACTTGAATCGTTATATGATACTTATCTGAAGTGTATTGAGCCAAAATTGAAGATTACGAATGGAAATTAGAGGAGTTTGATTTAAACCTTGTGTTTGATTGGTGGATTTAATATTTAATTTTTAAAATTTTTAAAAAATGTTTTGGAAGTTAGAAACTGAAGCCCTACTCTAATATGAGTAATTGGAAGTTGAATTTATGAATTTTGGTGGAAATTAAAATTTTTAGAGTGATTTTTGTGAAAGGCGAGTCTGGCGCCTAGGCGCCAGAATTCGGCTCATAAGTGCCGGTTCGGCCTGCTTAAACAAAAATTAACATATAAATCCCATTAGCCATGGATGACGCATAAGCTTCATCTCCTTCCCCATTTTCGCAAAAATACACCTCTTAGATCCATTTTGAGGTCAAAACATCAAGTATTTGGGCGCGGGATCACTTGATTTCTTCGTCTCGAGGTCAGATCTACACACTAATTCATTTATTTTCGATTTTCACCATAGTTTTTCCTATGTTTTGCTAAAAACCAAAATTTTGAGAAAAATATTGATTTTTAGGTATTCTATTTGGATTTTTAAACTTATTTTAAGTTTCTTAAACTTAAAAAGAGTTTAAATATTTGATTCCTAAATTTGTTCTTGTTTTCTTTCACATTTAGATGGCACCGAAATCTAAGCGAGGGAAGGGACGAGAACATTTTGACAGTAGCAAGTTCGAGACTGCGGCAGCTCATTTTTGATATCACGAATTTGCGACGTCGAGAAAGTTTATCTCGGAGCGAAGCTTTTACAATCCAGGTGAAATGATCGAGAACAAAATTGTTGCGCACAACTGACAATGATTCTGTTATTTCACTGTTGTTGCTGTTATTCCAGTCGTTCGCGAATTTTATGCTAACTTTTTAGATGCGGAAGACTACGAAGTCTTCGTTAGAGGTGTCGGAGTTGGATTTACTCCGGAGAGGATCAATGTGTTTTATGGACTGCCACCTACCATTGAGTGCCACTATTCTGGATTATCTCCATATGAGGGAGATCTTGAGATGATCATTGCTTATTTGACTGATGGCACTAGAGCCTGGAAGATCTGGAATGACAAACAGATAAATTTCAAATCTTCTAAGTTAAATGGTATTTCCAAGGCATGGTATTACTTTATTTCTGCTAGACATCTACCTTCCTACCACCTGAGCGAAGTCACTAGAGATCGTGCTATCTTAAACTATTGCATTCAGGAGAGGAAGCTGATAGATGTTGGCAATATCATTTATGATTCTGTGGAGTCTACTGCTAGATCCAGTACTTCTGTGGGACTGGGATTCCCATCTTTGATCTATTCTTTATGTGTTGGCAATGGAGTTACTGTTGATATTTCTGAGGAGAAGCTGAAAACTACCAAACCAATTGAGCAGGAGAGTGTTAGCATATATGATCGTCTTCGAGGGAAGAGATCGACCGCTCCTTCTACTTCTGCACCCACTTCAGGTAGACCTTCTACTTCTCGACCTTCTACTTCTACTGCTGAGCTACCATCTAGTTTTTGGGAATCGATGCATGATCAGTTTATAGAGCAGCAGCACGAGCTATTTCAAAGTCACTGCAGAGTTGATTCTATTCATAAGAAAATTGATCATTTATCTGAGTATACCCAGAGGAAGAGTAGTTACGATGCTGAGTATGATGAAGCTCTCGTTAGATTCCTGAAGGGAGAGTATGATGTTCAGTTTCCTGAAGGGAGAGCATGATGTTCATTTAATTTAATTACTAATGAGCCTGCTTACTTTTATACCTGCTTCATTATTTTAGTATTATTCATATAAGCGTGTGTAGAAGTAAATTTTTCTTTCTAGAATTTTTTTTACATAATTATAAGAATTTCTTTTTAAAATTATGTTTTTCTTTCTCTCATACTTAAAAAAATTTTCATGATAGACTAAAACTTAACTTTGGGGGAAAGGGAAAATACATTCAAATTTATATTTTATTTGTTCTTAAAGAACTAAAATTTTCTTAAAATAAAAATTTTAACATAACATGAGGAATGAAGAATCTATTTAAGATCACTTAAATTTTTGAAATTATAAATAATTTAGTGGACTTAACCAAAAATTTTAATAACTTTGATTGATTTTAACAATAGAATTATTCAACTTAAAGAAGAATAAGATTAAGAAATTTTTCTATTCATAGTAGAGATAATTGAATTTTAGAAGTATTAAGAAATAAATAATTATAACTTGAAAAAGAATAGATTGAAATTCTTTTTGAAATCTATTTATGTTATAATAATTAAGTGAAAATGTATAAGTTTGAAAATATAAGTTAAGGATAGTGAAGTTCAAAACCATTAACAGGCTATCCAGATACAGTAATCCTCTCTCTTAAAAAAAATAAAAAAAAGAAAAAAAAAAGAAAAAAGAAAAAAGAAAAAATAGAAAAGAGAAAAAGAGAGGAGAAGCTTGAGGAAATGCCTAATAAAAAATTGGCTTCACTTGAATTAACTTATAAAAGAAAACTGATTACATATATTACTTAATTTTTATGCATGTATTTTTATTAGAAAAGAATTTCATGAAGATCTTTTTCTTGTGAATAATTTATGTGATCTTAATACAATAAACTAAAATTATTTTCGAAGTGAAAGAAAAATTTTTGAAGTCTTATGATTTGGTATTTAGAATATTCTTTAAATTCTTAAAATTAAACTTAGTCAGTGAAATTTGGTTAATGATTTACTAAAGCCTTTATAAAATCAAAAATCATAAGGAATCTTAAATATTTACCATTTATTCCAAATGTTATACATTTTATATAGTAAAAAGGATTACTTGAGGACAAGTGACGTTTAAGTTTGGGGGATTTTGATCCATGAAAAAAATACCTATTTTTATGCCTTGATTTTTATTAAATTTTAAGGATATTATGCTTTAATGAAAGGTATTTTTGTGTTTTTGGATGTAGGTGATGCAAAAATGTTCAAGAAGGAGAAAAATATGAAAAAGGAGCAAAAAAGGAGTAAAAATAGAGCCAAAATGCAAAATTATCGAAATTACTGGCCTGGCGCCTAGGCTCCAGAGTCCGGCGCCTAAGCGCCAGCTCGATACAGAAAACTGTTAAGTTTTTAAAGACTTTTGGGCGGTTATTTTGACAGTTTGAGCGGTTATTGGACCTTCTAGAAGACTGGCAGTTGTTCCTGGTTTATAGGACATGTGATACAATGTATTTGGACGCTTCAAAATGGTTTTAATTGCGAAGAGGTGCGATCCAAAGTGAAGAGGTGCGAAGAAATGGACGCGGTGTCCAGCGCCTGGGCGCCAGGCACACCTTCTAGAAGATTCATTGAATTTGGACACATTTTGAAGAGGTGTCGTGAGGCAACCCTTGAAAACTATAAATAGGAGGGTACTCCTTCAGAGAAAAATGCCCAGCCTAGAGAGAGAATTAGAGAGACTATATTAGGGCCACCTTTTTACTTTCCTTCATAAATTAGTGAGTTTATTTTAGAGTTTGTATTTAGAGTTTGAAAGAGTTGGTGCATCTGGAGTTCGTTACGCTGTGGAGTTAGTAGGAATCAGAAGTTCAGTAGGAGAAACATCTAAGATAAGTATTTTTATTTTGATTCAAAGTTTATTTGTTATGTTTTGTTATTTAATTTCAATTTGTTCTGAGTAGTTGCTTTACTTTCTCCTTTCAATTATGAAAAGATAAATAAGACAATACAAAATTCGTCGGAGAATTAAAAATCATATATTTTCAAAACATTGTGATGATATTAATACCAGTTCTTAATTTACTATTTAAATTAGCCATTTAAATTGTTAAAACCTGTTGACGAGTTTTGAGACCTAGAAAGAGATGAATTCTTAACTTGTAGATATCACATGATTCCTTGGGTAGTCGAAGGCATCGTGCGGGTTATTCAAGGTGAAGTGCAAATAAATAGGAAGATATTATATATTGGGCGTAGAATTGATAAGTTTTTAGAGTGACAGACTAAATTCTTATGATTTGGTTTATAGAAAAGAAAAGGGTCACTAGTAGGGCCGACCATAGCCACCCTTAGACATCTAGTAATGTAAGCCTAGATTAACCCATTCTACTAACAATAAATGCGGACTCGATCTATAAAGCTGCTAATGTTCTTTATACTATCAAGCGAAGATAAAGAATAGGAATGTTTCTATTTGGCACAATACCATAAATTTATATTCTCACGAATATTATTATTATCTTAGAAAATCTTGGATTAAGTGAAAGGGAGAAAGTTGCTTTCTTATTGCTTATTTACATAAATCATTTTATTTACGCTTTATTATTGCATCTAGTAAATTAAAGATATTTTATTTTTGAATATAAAAGAAATGATTTAAAATAAAAATATTTAAAGATCTATAACTCTCTCTTTTTGGGAACGATACTGGGGTCTTTGTTTCAAAGCCCTATATTACTTGATACGATACATATACTTGCGTAGTACCCCTAGTGTGTCAATCATTTTCCATAAAATTATATTTATATACACTAGCCGCTATTATTATTTATAACATGTATTTTTGAAAGCATTAATTAGTACGTTGATCTTCAGAGGACTTCAGGTCAAGTTTTTGGTGTCGTTGCCAGAGAAGAAGATTTTAGTACACATATATTTATATCGGGTCACCAACCTAAAACGTGACGATAAACTGAACTCAATATGGAAGGAAGGCCTGAGGACTTACTATTCCAACCAAAGAGGAAGTGGAAGGGTGTCACACTAGGATGTGAGGGTGATCCCCGATAAATATATGTGCACCAAAAACTTGACCTTACACCAAATATATGTGCTGATGATTTAGATATGAAATTGTGATTTTATAATATGGGATACTACGCAAGTATACGTATCATTTATCAAGTAATATAGGACTTTTTGATTAAGCCCCGTGATATTGAACCCACAGGGAAATGTAAAAACTTTTTAAAGAATTAAGAAAATTATTCTTTTACTATTTTTATGATTTTTGAATGTATGTTTTGATTTAAAAAACTTGAACTTTGATTTTGGTATTTTTAATTAAAGATAAGCAGTAAATGAAAACTGTTAGAACTTTAAAATGCGGTATAAATACTAGGAAATAAAATATCTTTTTCTTTCTCTTATAAAGCAGTAATAATTATGAAAGTATTTTTGTGGAAGTATTTAAATGTGTTGTGGTAAATAGGAGAAAATCTATTTTTTACCCTTACTTGGTTCTATAAAGAATATTGGTTACTTTGAAATTTTAAAATCCATAGTTAAGCAGGGAAGATACTAGCTCTCACTCTAAAGTTCCCTCGATTCCATCCACCTGAGGGCTAACTTCTCATAACAAAATTTAAAATATCAAACCAAATGAGGGGGCTTTAGCTTGTCACTCTAAAGAACTCTTATTTTTCTCCCCATTAAAAGCATATCTCCTAAGCATTCAATTATATTGACTGCAATTCTCATATATATAATTGGATGTGATTTTCTACCATTTGTTGTTTGAGACAATACCGCATTGAATCTTACATAATCAAACAAAAAATTTAACATCATAACTGGCCAAATTAACAAGTAAATTAAGTTCATGGAATTAAATCTCCACAATGTATTCCAACTTTAAACACTTATACATTCCACAACAAGCCTACATAATTTAATTACTTCTTTATTTAAGAAAGAAAAAGATAAAGAAAACTACTTAGAATTCATGGAGAAAACACAAGCACACATTTATTTGAAAATAGAAATCATAAAGAAAGCACAACAATAAAAACTAAATATAGATAACAGAAGTAAACACTTATCTGAAAATCCTCCCCACAAGACTCTGGAAGTTTCTATCGAACTTGACTTTTCACAGGACAACACTACAAAGATTGGCACCCAACTCTATTGACTCCAACTCTGACTTTAGACTTCAATAAAAACTAGATAAATGGATGAAAATAAATTGGTGGAAAGAATGTTTCACAACAAACTAACTAACTCTAAATAATAAAAGACTGAAAGTAAATCTCTTTAAACTAAAAGATGAAACTGAAAACTAGAAGAGACTCTTGAAAACTAAACTAAAAGACTAACTCTCACTAAGGACACACACACACACTAACGACTCTCATGCCATATCTTTAATAATAATCCAAAAGGTGTCTTGGTGTCTCTTCAAATCTTGTCCCGATTCAACGTATCCACCAAAAGATGCATCCCTTCATTCAAGTTTGCCCCTCATGGGAAGTTAAGGAAGCCACCACCAAAAGTTGCTTCAAATAACCCTTGAAATTGGTGCAAAAAATGAAGAAAATTCTAATTTTAACTAAGGCGATTAAGCACCGACCAGGCGGAGCTTAGTCGCTAAGGTCCAATTTTTCATTTTTTACATTTTTTTTGCTCCAAATTTGATCCAATTTTTCTCGTTTCATCATAATCACTCAATTTCATTATACCTGCAAGAAAAACACAAAATACCTTCTATTACAGTGCATTATCATAAAAAATAGGTATAAAAATGTGCATAAAAACACTATATATTTTAGGTGTATCAAAATCCCCCAAACTTAAAATGTTACTTGTCCTCAAGTGACTCTTAGTCATATAGAAGATTTTAGCATGCAAATTATGAAATGAGTTTCTTAGGAAGATAATAAAACTTTGTTCTAGAAATGTAATAGTCTAATTTAGAAAAAATTTCAGTAATTAAGCACAACTTAAAGTTTAGAAAGTTCTTAAGTAAAGAATAATGTAAAATATAGTTTTCTATCTAATTCAGAAATATTTGTAGATTCTTCAAAATATTGGAATCACACATTTATTTTTCTCACTTAAAAATCTTTAATTGAAAATAATTTTACTTACTATATTATAACCTTAAGCTATAGTTTTTCTCAGAACTTATATCTTTTACTTTAGGTATGGAACAAATTTTTTATTAGACCCTTAAATCCTCAAGCTTCTCCTTCATTTTCATATACTATTTTTCACTTTTTTCTCTTTTTCTTTTTCTTTTTCTTTTTCTTTTCTTTTCTTTTCTTTCTATTTCCACTTTTTTTTTATAAGGCAAGGATTACTGTATCTAGATATGCCTTGAATAATTTGGTATTCCACCTTTCCATTAAAAATAAAGGTCTGATATACATCTTTCACTTAAAAATTATAATAACAGTATTTGAAAATTACTCCTTAATAAAGAAATTTAAGCTTTGAAGAATAAAAGTCAAATCTTCTATTTTCCAAAAATACAATATTTCTTACTAAAGTTTGTTAAACTATATTTAACACTTCTTTATTAAGAAAATTTTAAATTTTAAATTTTCATTATTACTAAAAAATTTTAACTAAATTCTCTTATTTATTTCTATATTCAAAATTTTGTTCCCTTAATATAACTTCATATACATAAGTGTTTTCAATCAAAACTCAAATTAATTTTATGTTTTCTTGAGAACAAATAAAATTTTAGGTTTTTGAAAAATTTCCTGTTTTTAAAATCCCCCCCCCCACAAGCTTTAATTTTTAGTTAGGATAAAACATTTAAGCATAAAAATGATACATGGGTGAGAATTAAAAACTAAAATAACCTGTCTGCAGGAATCTTAATATCTTAAATATGCAAGTATAATAATTTAAAAATAGGAGTAAAAAGAAATCAAATTCAAAATTTTCAATTTTTCATTAAATGGAAATTTAAAATTTCAAAGGACTTCTACAATAGTGGAGGTTTTCAAAGCAAATACACACCAACTGAAAATAACTGAAATCACACTAATACTAGATAACAAATGGTAGTAGATTTTGAAAAGTTTTAAATATGCAATTTTAAACAATAGTTTTTAATAGTGTTCCAAATTCTCCTAACAATTTTGGAATTAAAGTACACACTATAAAAACTCCGACACAACATATACATTAAAACAATTACTACAATACAAATATCATGAAACAACATATAAAATATCAATCCAACATAGATATATTTGATTATGCAAAAATAATCTAACTATAATCAGTATATTACCAGAGTTCACACAACAAATACAATATCAAAATAAATAAATAGACATAACATACATCAACTCATAAAAAAAAACTCAATAACACATAAAACAAATCAACTAATCATCCTCCTCCTCATCATCATCTTGCTCGTTCGAATCTCTGGATGACACATAAGGTATGTAGAATGGATGAGGGGGCATCTCAGCACTCATATCACCTCTGATCAATCTATCCAAATAATGCTAATAATTCTCCTTGTATTCATCATGTTTAACAATATATCTTTCCATATTATCCATTTTACCATCCATGTCTCTAACACTCTCACGAGTAAGACTCACCTTCTTCAAAATCTTTTTCAACAAACCAGTCTGTGAATCTCTAGTTGATGAAGCTCTCGATGTAGTAGCACGGGATGTAGAAGCAGCAGAAGCAGAAGTAGAAGCAGTAGAAGCCCTACCAAATCCTCCTCTCCAGCTAAACTCTGAATGTACAGTGTAAGCTCCAATGTTTACACATGTAATTGGTTTTAAAGGCTGAAGGACCTCTTCCCAAGTTTCAAATTTCACTCCAGATGTTCACATAATGAAAGTATTAAGGAAGGAAGTCCTATACCTGCAGTAGTGGTAGATTTGGTGCAATTCAAAATATAATCATAAATGATTTCTCCAATATCTATAGGCTTCTCTTGTTGAATGCAATAGTTCAGAATAGCTCTCTCCCTTATAACTTCACTAGTCTGGCTTGAAGGCAACATCTTAGATGAGATAAAATAATGCCATGATTTAAAAATGGAATTTAACTTAGAGGCTTGAAAATTTATTCTTCTATCATTTGTGATATTCCATAAACCTCTTCCATGAGTAAGAAATGCCATAATCTCATCTAACTCTCCCTCAGTAGGATGATAGTTAGAGTAAAAACAAAACATATTAGGAGGCACTTGATGCTTGACTTTATATTTTACAAGAATTTATGAACTCAGATTTATATATTTATAATGATTTTTGTTAAGTCCAAGCATTCAACGCAAGTATACGTATCTTATTAAGTAATACAAGCCTCTAATGGAGTCCTAGTTATCGATCCCACAGGGAAGTTCGGAATACATATAAGAAAGTGTTCACAATATAGGAAAAGTAGCACTAAAATTTGATATTTAATTTGTAATTAAAGTTTTCTACTTACTACTATATGCAGGAAACAGTAACGATTAATTACACTACAAATACTTCTAAGGACTTTAAAAATAAGATTAACTAGCAGATACACTAAATTAAGTATTTGAAAGGTTTTTGAAATATGAGAAAAGTATCTTTCCTCTTGCAATGAAAATATGATGTGTGGATTGATATTAAAAAATTATCTTATTTATTGTGCTAAATAGGAGCATGGATGATTCTTTACCCTTAAAAGAGTACCCCTTCTTCTAAGCAAGAAAAGAACATTGACATATTCTAAGTTTAGTCACTAACTCTAAAGCTAGGCTGGGAGGATACCGGCCCTCACTTCGGAGCTCCCACTTACCCTTCACCTGAAGGCTAACCTTAGATATTAGTTACTAATCTTAGAACCAATTTGGGGATTTCAGCCTGTGACCCTGAAATCTCCACATTGAAGTCCATCAAAACATATTTCCCTATTCATTTGCAATCAATTCCCATGAACTACGCAATTCATCCATAGAAATTGCTTGGATCTTTCATTATTGTTGTAGGCCATTAAATCTTTTCAAACTTAATGATGTTGACCTCATTTTTGATGAGGTCTTGTCTTCTTCTCTTTAGTACTTAGGATCTAGCCTTAGGCTTTTCCTTTGACTATCCTAGAGGACTAGAATTGGGACCCACCACTTGGAAATTCAAACCACTTCTTAACTCCCTGCAAACTCCACAAACTTGATTGTAGACCCCTAATCACCTAGAGGGTTGAAATTAAATGTGGAAGTTTAAAGGATGAGCTCCTATAGGATTCTTTGGCCTTGGAGCGCCCTGCAGGTGGCTCAGTGCAGTGAAGGGCTGACTTACACACACACTATACCTATATACTACACTTTCACACACCTCTTAAAACCACACCCATACCCAATTTGACCTCCTGACTCATGCAGGTGGTTCACATGGATGGTCCTTAACCCCTAAGCCCTTGGCTAAGAGGGTTAGGAACAACATAGTGAATGCCTCAAATGAGTCCCTTCATGGCTCATATGGGCTTGATGTGGCTTCATGGCTCAACCAAAATGATTTCATTCCACTTACATTCACCCAATCTTCAATTTTCCAGATTTTCAATTTTTGACCCAGGGACCCTACACCCGCCTAACCTACCAAGTGCCCTTGAAACTACCCAAAATTTGCAAAATCACCTAAATTACCCAAAATTCTCCAAAATCAATCCTAAACATTGCCTCACCAATCAAATTGATCATCCATACCCAAAAACACCAAAAATTCCAAAAATACCTCCCAATACCCTCCAAATACCCAAAATACCCCTCTTGACCCAAAAATCCAAAAATTCAGAAAATTCCCAGAAAATTCCAGAAAATCCCAAATATTCCCAATTTAATTTTGTTCAACTACATCATGGGCCAATTTTGTCAATTTACCTTACTTTTGTCAAAACCCACAATTTGACCCATTTTAACCCTAAGTGAACCCAATGTCAAACCAAACCTACCCAATTGACCCAAATTCTGGTCCAATTCAATTCTAAAATTCAATTCAACATTCTCAACACCAATTTAGACCAAACCCAAGTCCAATTTGATTGACATTTGGATCCAATTTCACTTTTGGCCTTAAAGCCCAATTTGGACCCATGACCCAAACCTAACCCAAACTCACCCAATTCAACTCCAATTAACCGCAAATCTTTTCTAAACCTTCCTTAACAACCCCATAAACAAAACACTAACATGATTTGCCCAAAATTTAGACCCAAACCCCACTCAAATTCAACCCAAAATCAAAAGGCCCAATTTTGACATAAACCTAAACTTAACCCAAATGAGCCCAAATCCCAAAATCAAAACCTAACCAAAGCCAAAACCTCTTTAAAACACTCCCATAAACATTTCCCAACATTAATTTTACATCAATTTTAACTTTAGCCCAACTTTGGCCCATGGTAGCCCATTTTGGCCCACCTTAGCCTCTTCACCAAAAGGCCCATATCCAACCCAATTCAAACCCAAATCACCTCAAATTTGTTTCAAACCACTCATGACACATCCCTAAACCAAATTCAACAATTATTTGGCCCAACCTCTTTACAAAATTTCCATCCATAAATTCATTTTTAAACTAAAAGGCTCATTCCTTAAATCATTTTAAAAACCCATTTTTACCACATCCAAAGGCCCAAAATTGGTCCCAAAGCCCATATGACATTTCCCCTCATCATACTTTCAATTAAACTCAATACCTAAGTCCTAAATTCATCATCAAATCATCCCAAATCAAGCCTTATCCAAGTTCTCATTAAATTATCAAAAAATCCCAAAACCCATTTTTATGAAATTGACCAAGCCTTTCCCCAAGCCAAAGGTGAGCCATGAAGCCATGCATGAGCCACATGTGAGCCATGAGAGTCTTGGACACTCCACCATGCCATATTGGGTAAGAAGAGGGAGGTCTTTCCTTAATCCCTAAAGCTCATTAGCCTTAATCATGATTCACCTAAACTTAAATTTAATCCAAATATATTTGGATGGAGACTTCTCCATGCCAAACCAGCTGATCCCTTTGATCCCCCACAGCACCCAAAGCCACTTGGAAGGGTGCACCAAGCCCAAATGGGTGAATTGACCCATTTAGACTCAAAACTAGCCATGCCCCATTCTACTTTGGATCAAAGCCTTTACACATGGCAATTGCCAATTGCTTGCACCAAGCCCCAGCCCCGACCCACCAGACCTTGAGGGTGACCCATGTCTGGCCGGCCAGCCACCACAGCCGCCGGAAACCACCAGGCCGAGAGCTCACATGTGAGCCCAAACTTGGAATTCTCACCTGCTGAGCTGCCTCATGCCCAATGGCCACCATGGCTGTTCTTCACATGCCAAGAGCAGCTGATCCCAGCCCTCAACTCCCCCTGGGAGGCCCTCCAGCCTCTCCTATTTAAACCCCTCACCCTCACGGCCAAAGGAGGTGCTGAACAAAACCTTAAGGAAACTCTGCCAAAATCACTCCAGATCACTCTCCACACATAGAGCACTTGATCCCCACTGAATTCCAGCCCCAATTCCCTCCAGCTGAGCCCAATTTTGAGCTCAAACTTCAGCCCAAAAACCAGGACACTTCTTCACAGTGAGCCAATCCCCAAATCGATTGGTCCTACACCTTCACCTGGACCAAGAGGAGAAGTTTCCCACCGAAAGCCCCATCTCTAGGCCACCCGAGTTGCTCCAGCCTCCAAGCTTTGTGATCAGCTGTGGTCACTTTCATAGCTAGACAATTCACCAGGCCAAGGGACTTCATCTGGAGCTTACTTGGACCCAATCGAAGGTGACACAACTCTCAGATCGAAGCTTCACTTCTCTGAGTAAAGGTATGGACTCCCTCTTCTTCCCGAGCTTCCAAAGATTCTCATTTTACTTTGAGTCAATTTAAATGCATGTTCACCGTATGGATGTGTTCGTCTCTTCAAGACGAATCCATAGAGCATAAGAACACGAAAATCTGTTGAGAATCGAGTGAGAAATTAGGGTTAGAAGGTTGATGGTCACGGGTGCACACCAGTCGTAGACGATGACCAGGAGCCGTTGGATCGCGCGTGTATCGAGCGGGCGGTTCAGATTGCGCCGGATCAGAGAATGTTACGTGAACCGCGGGTCCCGGGACGGCTGACTCAGATGGCGGCGCCCAATCACAGCGCGACACGTACCCCTTCGGAGCTGCCGATGTTTCGCTGGCGCCGCGTGGATAAGTAGATAAATAGGGTATTTAATGTATTTATTAAATATCAGAAACTTCAAAAATCTATATCTTTGTGTAGAAAAATCACAAAAATAAAATAAAAATACCCTCTTGCTCAGTGGACAGAGGAGAATAATGTGGAAAAGAAATTAATTAATTTTGTCTAGTATTTTATTTTTAATTAATTATTTACTCCCTGCATTATTTTAATTCTCCATGCATTAATACAATTCACCATGGCATGAGACCATAGGGCTTTTGAAGCCTCTGAACTTGGGAACATTCCCTGAATTTTCCAAAGTCAGAGGCCATCTCTGTGAAAAGTTATTGATTTTTCAAATGCATGTTGCTGTTTTGAGTATTTTAATTCCAAAAATTAGCATGTTGTGAAATAAATTCTAGGAAAATTTTGTGATGTTCCTTATGACCAGAGAACCCTAGGAAAAATAGGACTTGAGTTAATTCATTCAGATTAACCCTAATTGGCTTAAACACCTAAAATAGACCCCTAATTAATTAGAGCTAACCATACATCAAATTGACTTGAAATCAATTCTCCACTGACCTTTAGGATTAGAGGAACCCACCATAAAAATTTGAAGTCAATTGGACTTGGTTAGCCCTAGTAAATGGGTTGATTAAGCCATTTAGTTATTTTAAACTTTAAAAATTCATAACTTTCAAAATACCTTTCAAAAATTCACCAAATTGGTTTTGGAGCCTCTCTGATATCAGGGGAATTTAAAAAAATTAAAATTTCAATTTTCTAAAAAAATTAATTTTTTAGTATTATTTTAATATTTTAATAATTAAAAAATAATAAAAATCACAAAAATAATAAAATTCACCAAAATGTCACATTTTGAATTTTAATCACTTAGGAACAAATCCCATATTTTTCCTAGGTCTCTATGATAAGATATTAAATTTTAAAGCCTTGGGGTAACTTTTAAAATTAAAAAATACATTTTCTAGCATTTCCACTAAAATAATTCCAATAAATTAAGAAAAAAATCAGAAAATTGTAAAATTTGGTTCTCTGATTTCCTTGATATCAGAGAGAATTTTAAAAATTATAAAATTCATTTTTCAACTTATATTCTATTTTTAAATTAATTAATACTCCAGAACTTAAAATAATTTTAATAAATAAAATATAATTCAAAAAATCACAAAAATTGGTTCAAGTGGTCCTCTGGTCATTAGGAATGTCCCATAATTTTCTTAAGGATAGAAACTTTCCCTTGGTCATATTATTAAATTTTCCTTGGAAATCCTTATTTTCCACCAAAAATAATTACATAAATAAATTAAATACAGAAAAATCACATTTTCTCCTCTAATGTCTTTATTGACATATGAGTGAAGTCATATAAAAATTTCAAATTCATTTGAGCTTAATTTAGTGAGCTATGAAATTATTAAGCTTGAAGGGCAAAATGGTAATTAAAATTTTAACCCTTAATTAAAACTTTAGGCTTAATAAAATGAAAGGGTAAAATATTTGATCTTATTCTGATTTGGATGATTGAAATTTAAATAGTTAAAGGGTAGGAACCTATTAAACAATTTAAAAATAATTAAAATAAATTTTAATTAGAATTTTAATTAAATTTGGAAGAATAATAAAATTGGAGTTATTAAAATAGGGATGTTATTAGGAAGAAATTTGTTCTTTAATTTAAGAATCCCTAAATTAATCATCTCAATAATATTTAATCCCTAATTAAAACGATAATCCAAGTTTAAGATTTAAAATGCTAAAAGTCTTAATCATTAAATTAAGTTAAGGTTAAATTATTTAAAACAAACCCCTTTAAAAAATAAAATTAAAATAAAAAAATAATAAATTAAATTAAATTAAATTAAATTAAATTAAATTAAATTAAATTAAATTAAACTAAATTGAATTTAAAACAAATTAAATTAAATTAAATTAAAATTAAATTAAATTAAAATTAAAAAAAATTAAATTAAATCAAATCAAATTAAATTAAGCTAAAGCATATCATATTAAATCAACCCAAATTAAATTAAGTTAAACTAAACCACATTGAATTAAATTAAGTTAAATTCAATTAAATTGAATTAAATATAATATCACCTAAGACATAAAGAATTTAAAATAAATCTAAAATAACTCGAACACTATTCCAAACTTAAATCATTAATTTGAACTTAAATTTGAATCACAAATCATTAAATATCATTTTGCCCTTAGGAGCTTTTACTATTATAACTCCTAAATGGAGTATCAAGTGAAATGTCACTTCACTCATAAGGATATTCAAACATCCTAATTCACTGAGCAAGAAATAAAACTTAACTTAAACGCCTCGGATGATTAATTCACTCGCACGATAGAATTCATTTGGACTTAGGACAATTCTCGAAATATTGAAAAGATGTTTAAAATTCGTCTTAAACACTTCCTCAATATGATGGAATGTCCTTAAGAAAAATTGAGCTTAGTTGTTCTTTGGTGAAGAAAATCATCCTTAAAACCAAAATTGAAGACCTAGACGTCATAGGAATGACTAGCTATAGGATTAGGACTTTGGTAGAAAACCATAACCCTTCCCTTAGCTTTACCTAGGAAATTGCTATGAATGCTTAAATGCTCTGAATTGTATTTTAAGTGCAGCTTGGAATGACGGGAAGACCCTCCAGGTACGCTTTTATTTTATTGCAATTTATCATACCGCAATTCATTTACTCGTGTTGCACTTTACCTTTCTTGCATGATAAACAACTGATTGCATGAAAACCTACACCTTTAGGACAGAAACCAAAACTGAAACCCATAACTAAATTAAAAGACACTACAAGATAAAATTCATCGCCACAACATTCAAAATATAAAACAACTCAAAATTTAATCACAAACAAAACAACAAAACTACAACTACAACTAAATTAAAACGTCTCATTGAAAGATCGGGAATACCTCGGATGATGTAACCCACGTGTTGCTAACGGGATTTCCCACGGTCTAAATGAAAGTGCGGAACTCATTTAGTTGAGTTTAGCAAATTCATCCGGACTAAGTGAATTCGATGAAAATAAGGGTGCCGGGATGACGAACGCGTGGGATCTTAATCGGTTCGTTTAATCAACTCTAAGACCTGTTTTAATTAAAATATTAAAGACACATGGAAATTAAGACTTTCTCTAAAACCAAACACTTCTCTCATCTCCTGATTTATGACTTCTAAAACTAAACCTCTGCAACAACAAGGAGCTCGGAGTATGGTGGGCAGCACGGCCATCGTCATCAGCAAAGCCTGAGTCTACTTCAGCAAAACTTTCCTTAGAACTAAATAACCAAGCCATAGGACCTCGAGGTAGTTTGCCTAGTGCAACATAAATCCTCAACTCTTCGTTAGGCATTTGCATGATCATATCGTGTAAATTAAGCCCTAACTGGTCTTAGGATTTCCGAGGTAGTCGTCCGGTACGACATAAACCCTCATATCTTCAAGGCTATTTGTATGATTTTACCATACAAATATAAGTCCTAATTAACTAAAGTTGGCAAGATTGAAATATAAGATAATATTAGGACTTTCCTAAAATCAAGCCAAACAAATAAGATAGTTGGGAAATTACCGAAGTTCGCTTCGAATCTGTGATTTCTCCTACCTTTCCTCCTTTGAATTCCCAAGATAAAATGTTCCAAATTTGATCCATTCCCTATTGAAATTCCAAAATTCAATCCCTTGAAAACTTAAACTTTGAAATTCTTGAGAGCAGAACTACTGATTATTATCGAGAGTTTTCTTAGGTGATTTCCGTCACTTAAGATGTAATTAACTATAGGGGCTTGCCCTTATAGGGAACTTTAAGAACCAGTGTAATATAAACCACTGCTTAATTCATTTATATTAAGCAGGGAACTTGTCGGCTTATAAAATTGGTTCGCAGGCCAAACGGATGTCACAAATCTTCTAGTTTATTTAATCGAGCCCCATCATCAAGCAATGTGTCTATTCTTCAGGATAGATACATGGTTTGTGATGCGGTGCTCGTTTATATAAACTATTCGGGATGTGAGATCAGTTTGATTTCATATCTTAAAATTTTCAAATTTAAAATTATTTTCAAAATCAAATACTACTTTTCAAATTATTTATTTATTTAAATTAAATTAAAAATTACCCCCTTTTCAAAATAAAACACATAACCTAAAAATAAGCCGTACAAATGATCAACAACATATTTTAACATTTCAATTGGCTAAATCGAAAGTAAATTAAGTTCTAAATGAAAAGCCATCACAATCTTTTCATTGCATTAGAAGCACATCAAATCCACATCAATCCATTATCACATCTCTATGCAAGAAGAAAGACAAGGGAGACTACTCAGAATTCATGGAGAAGATACAATAAAACATGGGTTTTATATATAAATAAAAAATCATACAAACCACAAAAGAAAATACAACTTATCTATTTCTCTTGAAGTTCCTTTGATTCTTTTTTTCTCCCCCAATGCAATTCCCTTGAAGTTCTTTTGAATCATTTTCTCTATTCTTTACAACACTTAATTCACTCTTTAGAATGGATAGGAAGAAGTATTTACCCCTTCTCCTTCACTCCTTAGAGAAGAATTCCTCTCAAATCCTTACTCTACACACTCTTTTCCTAAACCCTAACACTTAATATTCACTAAAACTACTCTAGAACCACTGAAGAAGCACACCATTTTCATCCAAAAACTGTTACATATAAGATAGGGACGAAATCCTAAGAGTTTCCATAGGCATCCCTTCAAAAAGTTGCTAAAACTCTTCAAATTTGAACTCCACCGACTTCGGGCGCCGGCGGCTCTCTATCGTGCCAATTAATTCTGGAGTCTCTGGAAATGGGCACCAGCGGTGCCAGAACACTTTTTCACCATTTTGCTCATTTTTGCTCCGGATTCGTTCCTTTTTGCTTCTTTTCACTCAAATCACCTAAAATCAGCATACCTGCAACAAATCTTGAAAATAGCTTTCTTTAAAGTGCAATATCACCAAAAATGGGTAAAATTATATAGAAAAAATCGTATATATTTTTGGCGCATCAGAATCCCCCCAAACTTTAACTATTACTTGTCCTCAAGTAATCCCTTTACTACATAAAATATAACTCTAGGCAATGTACTTTTCAACTGTAAGACACTAAAATTTTTCATTCAAAAGAATATATTGGTTAGATTTTCAGAAAGAAATTTAGTAACTCAGGTTAACACTACAGGTGTAAGAATATTTAGCAATCAAGTCTAAGAATTCTTGTCTTTTATTTATTTCAAGATGAACCATAATTTGTCAAGTTAAGAGTGCCTCAAAAGACTATGTGAAAAAGGAGTTCATGTAAACTTCATTAGAATGTAGGCCAGTACTTAAAACATAAATTCAGAAATGAAATCTAGTTCTACCTCTAGGGTGATTCAAGTGAAGCCAATTTTTTATTAGGCATCTCCTCAAGCTTCTCCTCATAAACATTTTTTCTTTCTTTTTCTTTTCTTTTCTTATTATCTTTTCTTTTAGGGATTTTTTTTCAATCCTTCTTTTCTTTTTCTTTCTCTTTTTTTTATTGAGGATTACTATATCTGGATAGCCCTTTAATGATTTTGAACTTCACTCTCCTCTTTCTAAATTTCAAACCTGAAACATTTCTTGACTTTATAGTTAAGTATAACCTTTATTATTCATCATAAAGTTACAATCTCTTCTTAACAGACAATACTTTAAGTCCCTTAACATTTCAAAAAAACAGTTTTCTTTACTTTAAATAGTTGACTATAATCAAATCCTTTCATACTAAATATCTCACATTTATAAAATCAACCTTTATTACTAAAAATTTTTCATCCTATCTTTCCATAATATTCAACTGAAATAAAAATTTTAAGTTACTTATAGTGAGGTTCAACTGCTAGAAGTTATGCTAATAATTTTTGAAAATATAATAATTGATAACAAATAAAAGTTAGTATTTTTCTACCCTCCCCCAAACATAAATTTTTCAATAAATTTGAAACAGTTTAGAGTAGAAGAAAAATAACCAGTGTGTTCTGGGATCTTAAAATCTTCAACAGTTATCTTGTATTAGTCAAAATTTACAACTAGCAGGCATGAAACAATTAGTAGTAGTGATATAAAATTTTTTTTAAATATTTGCATGGGTAAAGAGAAATTAACATTAAACATCTAAACATCAACTGAACACTACAACATGAAACAAACTATCACAGTACTACACAGTCCAGCGAACAATTTAAATGTTTCAGTACAACATAATAATACACCAACAGAGTTACACAACATATGAAAATAAATACTACAATACAATAGTACAATACAGGGTTGCACATCACATGAAAATTAAATATCCACTACACCACATCAGTACAACACAACACAACAAGAACAACAGAAATAAAAAAAAAACAATCTACCAGTCTCCATCACTAGGATCAGCAGGGTCATCAATAGGGTAATCAGCAGGGTCCTCAGCAGGGTCAGGTCTATATGCTGTTTAGCTAGGACAAAAAGGAAATATCACACCTGACTCGCCCCTTATAAATCTGACCTGAGCATAATAATAAGCAATATCGAACTCAACTCTCCTCTACAGATAATCTTCATTTACATCACTCCTCGCCTCAAATACATCCATCTGATCATGGAGTCTAACTACACTAGCACTATGTAGTCTCAGCTGCTCCATAATATTAGATAAGGTAGGCGGCTCAGAAGTAGATGGAACATCATAACTCATTGTAGGAATATTAGCACTCCTACGCTCAGCTCTAGCTCCTACATGAGACTCACATGTATGAATTATATTTTTTGTAATTGGTCTCAAAGGTATAGCCACTTCTTCAGAACTACTGAAATCCACTCCAGACTGAACACAGAGCGCATGAACTAAAGCAGGATGTCCTAATCCTCCAACAGTCTCACCTCTAGCAATCGTCTGAATATTCTTGTAAATAATAGCTTCAATATCGATCATTTTCATTGTCTGAATACAGCAGTTCAGAGTCACTCTATCTCTAGTAACTTCACTGTGGTGATAAGATGGTAATAGTCTCGTAGAAGTGAAATAATGCCAAACTTTTGAAGCAACATTCAATGTGGAGGTGGGGAAATTTATTAACTGTTTTTGACTTACATTCCATTCTCCTTGCCCGTCAGTCAGAAAAGTAGTAACTTCTCTCATATTCTCCTTCTCAGTGTCAAAGTTTTTGTACTCACACACGAATGGTTCCCGAGTTTGGTAGAAAGCATTGATACGCTGAGGAGTAAACTCAACCATTTTTCCTCTAACGAGCACATACTCAGTCGCAGTCCATGGTATATTCGAATAGAACTCTCTAACAACTCCCATAACAACATTCACAGTGAAATAACAAAATTGCTCCCAATTTCGCTCTGCAATCAATTGTTCTACAGATCCTCCAGGACTATTAAAAGCTTGTTCCTGAATACACTTCTTGTTATGAAGGTAAGAGTTATAGTGAAACTGAGCTTTGATGTTGATGAACCTCTCCTCATCAAAATCCAATTTTCTCTTTCCTTTACTCATCTTTGGAGCCATGTGAATTTCTAAAATTTGCAAAAAAAAATTCAATAAATTCTGAATTCATAATGTAACAAACTCCAAACACTACTCTAAACAAGTAAGAGCAAATTTCATCATGGAAATCTCAAAATCTCTTCAAAACTCGAAAAATTCCAACATAAGCAATGTAAGAGATTTCCATGGTGAAAATTCAAAAATTTTAACTTAAAGTGAAGCTATTACCAAGAGAAGTGTAAATCCGGTGTCGAAATGCCTTGAAATCTCCTTAAATCCGAGATCTAGCAAGCCCTAGATCTTCAAAATCGTGAAAATGGAGGAGGAAGACAAAGGAAAAAGAAAAATTTGCGGGTCCCTGGGAAAAAATCACGAAATCAAGGATTTTAGGCCTTTTTTGGGTTCAGGCAGCAGCGACGCTCGATTTAATTAAATTGGCCAAACTCTCTGGATTTGGACGCCGACAGGGCCAGTCCAAAATATTTTCTGGGTCAGAAAATGTTTTCATATTTTCGATCGTTTCAACGTCCACAATGATGTTTAACACTTCAATAGGCATTTACATCATCCCATAAGCAATAATTAACACAATTCTTCACACAAACAAAACACAACAATCTTATATATATAAAATCCAAGTTACATCATAGACACCAAATATGTTCATTCAAACTAACTATTCTTAGATATTTAGTGCAACAAGTACTCTACGATAGGCAAAAACTAAGATCTAAGCACATAATGAAAGCATGCACATCCAAGTCCAAGTTCAAAGAAAATACTACACAAACCAAACATAACTAAGCAAAGCAAACTAAACACACAACAAAAATAAGTAGAATCCATCAATTGCACCGCATCAGTTTTAGAACTATCCTGTCCTCTAATGTCTCCAATTGATTATTGATGCACAAATAAGTTATAGAATGGACGAAATGAAAATTCCTCAGATGATTCCTCAGCAATCACCGCGTTCTTCTTCATCAGATTGATCAAGCCCATCTCAATTTGACCAGTGTGATCAAATTGCTCTTTCAGTCTCCAATCTATATGAACGAATAAATAAGAAATGTTATTGATCACATTCAAAACATTCTATACCTCAGTCTTCAATTGTTTGATCCTCTTCAATATCATTCTAGAACCTTTAGGAAAATAGGGTTGAATCGGTTGTGAAGTCTACGTTGGCTGATCAGCGAGCAAGTTCATGTCATCTTCATCTCCAACTGTCTGGTAGTCATAGGGACTAGTTGGATCAATATGCCTCCATAGAAGAAGAACCTTTTCCCAACTTTCATAAGGAACCTGTGACTGACTACATAACAGAAATATGGTGGACGTGTGTCCAAGCCCATATTTAGATCCATGCACAATTAATCCAAGTACTGATTTCACAATGATATTACCAATGTCAATGGGCCTCCTAGTTTGAATATAGAAATTCAAAATGGCACTTTCCTTGGTTACTTTGCTAATCTTCAATGTCAGAAATAACTTTGCCGAAATAAAGTAGTGCCACTGCTTTGATACTAGATTGAGAGATGCAGATAGGAAACTAATGTATCCATTCTCTCTAACTTCCCATTATTCGTTCTCATCCGTCAGATATCGATACACATCATTCATATTATCTCTCGTAGCATTGAAATTAGAATAATGGCAAAAAGGTATGTTCTCGATCATAAAGAGATCGTTAATTAGTGCAGGAGTGAATTGTACAAATCTACAACGTACAAATACGAACCCTTGATTGATCCTGTAAAAATTTGCATAAAACTCTTTCACGATGGGAACAACAACGGCAGTGGTAGTGTAGCAAAGCACTTCCCAATGTCTCTTCTTAATAATCTCTTCAATTCTAGTAGTAGGATTATCCATACCTTGATTTTTGAATCTTTCCTTGATAATCCTTCTTTTCATCATCACTTTGTTGAACAAACGCTGCGCTTCAAAACTTATGAACTTCCTTCAGTTTAAAACACGAAATCGAGGGGTTTCAATGGGAAACGAATCCATAGGATACGAATTGGGACTGTTGGTTGTTGACCTCATTTTTTGTGAGGTATGATCTCTCTCCTTAGTACTTAGGATCTAGCCATAGGTTTTCCCTTTAACTATCCTAGAGGAATAGAAATGGGACCCACCACTAAGAAATTCAAACACTTCTTAAACTCCCTTCAAACCCCATAAGTTTGATTGTAAACCCCCAGGCCACTTGGAGGGTTAAGACCAAATGTGGAGGTTTAAAGGATGAGTTCCCTATAGGACTCTTTGGCCTTAGGACTACCCTGAGTGGCCTGGTCTGGTGAGGGTTGACTTGCACACACCTCACTCCCACACACACATTCCAAGCCCTAAAACTACCTTTAACCAATTTGACTTCCTCACTCATATAGGTAATTCATATGAATGGACCTTAACCCCTAAACCCCTGGTTAAGAGGGTTAGGAACAACATATTAAATGCCTAGAATGAGTCCGCTCATGGCTCGTGTGAGCTTAACAAGGCTTCATGGCTCAACCAAAATGGTTTCATTTTACTCACATCTAATCAATCTTCATTTTTTTCAAAATTTCAATTTTTGACTCCCAGCCACCTAAATTCTCCAAAAATTACCAAATTGCCCTTGAAAAGGGTCCCGAAACTCAAAACTTCACGGTCACCCGAGCTCTCAAAAAAAAAATCATGCCAGAGCGTTCCTCTCTTCAAATCGAAGACTTTGACTGTAAACATGCCATACTTCCGAGCTACCTTTGGGCCCCTCGCGGCCAAAATAGCCGATACTTAAAAAACGCTCCGGGATTCATAAAACCTTCCAAACAAAAGAAAAATGACCCCGAACACTTTTGTTTGACTCCAAATTTCTTTCTAAACCACCTCGAGTCTTTAACTCAGCCTTTTAACCACTTACCCCCAAACTCCCCAAAATTACTAAAATGCCCTTCATAGCAAAAAAAACTTTCAAAAATTCCAAAAAATCCCAAAAAATCCCAAAAATTCTAAAATATTTTTCACATCATTTTGTTCAACTACCACATACCCCAGTTTTGTCAATTTAGCCCAATTTGATCAAAAATTCCAAATTTACCCTTAAAGCTCAAAATTGACCCTATGTCCAAATCCACCAAATTGATCATCCAATTCAATTCAAAATCACTCCAAATCTTTTCAAAACTCTTCATAACACTTTCCTAAACCAAACTCAACATTCACTTAGCCCAAATTTTGACCCAAACCTAACCCAAACTCAAGACTATGTTCACCCCAAATTTAAAGTCCCAAAATCAAGCCCATGAGCTAAATCACTTCAATTAGCCCAAATCCACTCAAAATCCCACATTCCAATTATCATTTCATCATCCCTTTGATTAAATGATTTGCCTAAGGTTCCAAACTCATCATCAAATTATTTCAAAATCAAGCATCTTGACAATTTTCACCAAAAATCCTAAATATTTCAAAATCCCCTTTCATGAAAGCTCCAAAGCCAAATGTGAGCCATGAAGCTTGTGTCAAGCCATATGTGAGCCATGTAAGCTCTTTAAAAATCACCAAACCTTAAATAGCAAGGGAGTAAACCTCTTTCCTAAGCCATGTTTAATCACTTTTAACACATTCCATGACACACCTTAACCCAAAATTGACATAAGTACTTGGGATGGGGACTTCTCCATTTCTTTTGGTTGACCCAAATCATCCTTTTCAGCCGAAAATCAATCCATGGGAGGGTGCACCAAGCCAAATCCATGCTTCGACCAAAATTGACCCAAAAATGGCCCTTACACCCATACCACTTAAATCCATGCCTTTACACTTGGCATAACCCAATTGAATTCACCAAAATCAAGTTATGACCTCCCCTCCACCTAAGAACACATTTTGAACCCACTAGCCAACCCCAATGGTCACCTAAGCTCCACCATAACCTTCCTTATTTAAACCCCCACCTCCATGGCCAAAAGAAAGAAGAGAAAAATTACCTTGGGGAAACTCTGGCAAATTGTTCCCAAAGCTTCTCCAAGCACTCCTAAGCTCAATCCAACCATTTCCAATTGAGGCCTCACCTCTTGGACAAAGGTATCAATTTTTTTCTCCTCCAACCGAGCATAATTTAATTTTTTTAAAAAATATTTACATGCTTTAAGTATGTCATCACCATATAAATGTGTGCTACTCAATTAGGCAATCATTTTAAAAAAAAATTTAACTCAATTTCGTTGAGAAACGAGTGAGATATCAAGGTTTGAAGGTGGAAGGTTTTGGGTGAATAACAGTTGGAGAGAGGAGCAGCAACCATCTAATCAGGCGTGTATCGGACGGACGACACAGATGGAGTCGGACGGTAGCTTCATCCGCGAACAGGAAACAGCATCAGTGAATCACAGAGCGAGACGTGGCACCCTGAAAGCTGTAGTTTGAGCGGGAAATTTAGGGAATTTTAATTTATTGTGACATAAACTTCAAAAAATCATAACTTTGCCTAGAAAACCCTAAAAAATAAAATAAAAATATTTTCTTGCTCATTGAAATGAGGAAAATAATGTGGAAGTAATTTCATATTTATTTGATGCATATTTTATTTTTAATTAATTAAATAGTGTTTTCAATCTTTTAATTCTTCATGGATGTAAGAGCTTCACCATAACTTGAAATTTTGGTATGTTATTCTATGCATAATGGTGGATCTTTCCTGAGTTTTCCAAAGTCAGGAAAGATCTCCATGATGAGATATCTAATTTTCAATTTTATGCATCAGTTTTACTATAATAATTATAAAAATTATCATGTTGCTTCGAAAAGTCAAGAAAAATTAGAATGTTTTCCCTTTGACCAGGGAAACATTAAAAAATTATTTCATGATTTATTTCGTTAAAAAAAACTCTAATTTGGCTAAAATCTCAAAACCAAGTTTTAATTAATTAGGAATAACCACACATCAAAATCACTTGAAAATAATCCTCCGCTAATCTTTAGGGTTAGAGGAATCACAAATAAAAATTTGAAATCAATTGGAAATGATTTAACTCACTAAATGGATTAATTAATTCACATAACCAAAATTAAACTTCAAAAATTTACAACTCCCAAAGTACATCTCAAAAATTCACCAAATTGATTTTGGGACTTCTCTGATATCAGAGGAGTCTAAAAAAATTAAAATTGGAATTTTCTAAAAATCTTTATTTTTCACCATATTTTAATATTTTAATAATTAAAAATATTAAAAATCACAAAAATATTAAAAATCATAAAAATGTCATATTTTACGTCCTAATCACTTAGGAACAAACCAAATATTTCTCTCAAGTCTCTAAGTTAAGATATTGAATTTTAAAGGCTAAAAACAATTTTTAAAATTAAAAAATCAATTTCCCTACATTTTCACTAAATTAATTCTAATAAATCAAAGAAAAATTAGAAAAATATAGAATTTGTTTCCATAAACTCCTTGAGGTCAGAGAGATTTATGAAAAATATAAAATCCATTTTTCAACTTCAATTTTATTTTATAATTTATTAACACTCCAAAACTCAAAATAATTATAATAAATAAAATATAATTAAAAAAATCATCAAAATTGGTTAAATGGTCCTCTAGTCAATAGGAGCATCCCATAATTTTTCCAAGGACAGAAACTTTACGTTGGTCATGTTGTTGAATTTTCATTGAAAACCTATATTTTTCACAAAAATAAATATATAAATTAAATTAAATTCAGAAAAATCACATTTTCTCCTCTAGTGTCTTAATTGACATATGAGTGAAGTGACATAAAAATTTTAAGTTAATTTGAGCTTACTTTGATGAGTTATGAAATAAATAAGCCTAAAGGGGCATAAAGGTAAGTAAAGGATTTTAACCTTTATTAATATTTAGGTTTAATCAAAGGAAGGGTGAAATATTTGATCTTAAATTTCTCTTAGATGATTGAAACATTAGGAAATAAAGGGGTAGAAACCCATTAACCACTTTGAAAGTGTCAAAATGGAACCTTAATTAATTAAATAACTTAAATTTTGGAAGATTAATTGAAATTTGAATTATTAAAATTGGGAGTATAACTTAGGGAGACTATAACCCTTTAATTTAAGATCCCTAAATAAATCACTTTAATATTATTCAACTCTTAATCAAACTCAAAAATGATAATTGAAATTAATAATTAAATAATTAAAAGGAAAAAAACCTTAATTAAATTAAAAGCTTAAAACATTAAGTAATTTAACAATCAAATTAAAATAAGTTTAAAAAATTAAGATTAATTTGAAATCACTTAAAAAACAAGTCTAAAACAAATTTGAAACATTAAAGAAAATCAACCTTAAGACAATTCATAATTAAAAACATAAAAAATCAAACCAATTAAAATTGACCTAAAGTGTTACAATTAAGTTAAATTAAATTTAAATCATTAAAAATTTAATTAAATTGAATAATTTAAAAACCTCTTTCAAATCAAACGATTTAAAACACTTAGGAGAAAATCAACTTGAATTTTGAAACTAAATTAAATCATCCTAAATCATCAATTCAACTTTAATCAAAGCGGTTAAATTTTTTAACAAACTGATTTGCTCCCTAAAGGGTAAATCATCAAGTTAAATGTCACTTTACTAATCTGACAATCAAATGTCACTTTACTCATCTGACAATCAAATGTCCAATTTCAGTGTGCAAGAAGCAGAACTCATTTAATAATTCACCAGTACAATAAAATTCATTTGGACTCAAAATAATCTCAGAAGTGTTGAAAAGAAGTTTAGGACTCGTCCTAAGAACTTTCTCAATATGATGAGATGTTTTAGAAGAACAACTGAACTTAATTGTTCTTTGATGAGGAAAATCATCCTTAACAAAACACAAGAACCTAGACGTCATAGGAATTGACTAGCTATAGAATTAAGACTTTGGTAGACAACCAAAACCTTCCCTTAGCTTTACCTAGGTGTTTTCTTGCAAATTATATAAATGCTTTAAACATGTGTTTTAAGTGTAGCTGGGAATGACGGGAAGACCCTCCAGGTACGCTTTTTTTTATTGCAATTTACTTACCTATATTGCACTTTACTTTTCTTGTATGTTAAACAAGATTGACACCTTGCATGAGAACTAAAACCTTTAGGATAGCCACAAAACTGAAACCCAAAACTAAATTAAAAGTCACAACAAGATAAAATTCACTGCCACAATATTCCAAAATATAAAACAACTCAAAATTTAATCACAAACAAAACAACAAAATTATAATTGCAACTAAATTAAAACGCCTCGTTGGATGATCGAGAATACCGTGGATGATGTAACCCACGTGTTCCTAACGGGATTTCCCACAGTCTAAATGAAAGTGTGGAACTCATTAAGTTGAGTTTAGCAAATTTATATGGACTAAGTGAATCCAATGAAAATAACGGTGCTGGGATGACGGAACCGTGGGATCTTAATCGGTTATGTTTAACCAACTTTAAGATTTGTTTTAATTAAAACATTAAAGACATTTGGACTTTAAGATATCTCTAAACCAAAACACTTCTCTCATCTCTTGATTATCACTTTCTAAAATTAAACCTCTGCAAAAACAAGGAGATTGGAGCACGGTGGGCAGCACGACCATCTTCTTCAGCAAAACTCGGGTCTACTTCAGCAAAACCATTCTTAGAATTAAATAACCAAGCCATAGGATTTCGAGGTAGTTTTCTTAGTGCAACATAAATCCTCAAATCTTCGTTAGGCATTTGCATAATCATGTTTTGTAAATTAAGCCCTAACCGGTCTTAGGACTCCGAGGTAGTCATTTGGTACGACATAAACCCTCACATCTTCGAGGCTACTTGTGTGATTATTTCATACAAATATAAGTCCTAATTAACTAAAATTGGCAGAATTACAACATTAAGTAAATTATCGAATTGAAGCCAAACAATAGGATAGTTTGGGAAGTTGCCAAGATTCCTCTTGGATTCTCAGCTTCTTGTACTTCTCTTCCTTTGGACTCCTGAAATAAACTGTTTCAAATTTGAGCTAATCCCTATTGAAATTTTCAAAATCCAATCCTTTGAAAACCTTAAACTTTGAAATTCTTGAATGTAGAACCACTGATCTTAATCGAGAGTTTTCTTAAATGATTCCTGTCATTTAAGATGTAATTAACTATAGGGGCTTGCCCTTATAGGGAACTTTAAGAACCCAGGTAATATAAACCCTGCTTAATTCCCTTATATTAAGCAGGGGAATTTGTCGGCTTATAAAATTGGTTCACAGACCAAACAGATGTCACAAATCTTCTAGTTTATTTAATCGAGCCCCATCGTCAAGCAGTGTGTTTTTCCTTCGAGATAGATACACGGTTTGTGATGTGGTGCTCGTTTATATAAACTATTTGGGATGTGAGATCGGTTTGATTTCATATCTTAAAATTTTCAATCTTAAAATTATTTTCAAAATCAAATGCTACTTTCTAAATTATATATATATATATATATTTAAATTAAATTTAAAATCTAAAATTCACCGACAATTTCTGTAGGCGACCCCTTTTCAAAATACAACACTCAACCTAAAAATATGCCGACAATTTCTGGTGACTCCGCTGGGGATTAGTTCCTCTCTCCATTTTGATCAGATGATTTTGCTTTCATAAGTCGGTAGCGAGTCCATGCCCCTAGTGGACGAAACTACCATTCTTTCTGTTGGCATACCCCGCTCATTTCTGTCTTTAGCGAGTATAGTCAACTCCTTTTTGGATTCTGGAGCCACTGTTTAGACATCCCTAAATAGAGAGCTTCTGGAATCCTCCCATCTCCCCGAAGAGGTGAGGTAGACCCCCAATAGGTGTGGTGGGTTATGATTGGTCTATTGAAGTAAATTCGATGCAAAATCAATCCCCTGCAAATTTCAGTCCGGTTCCTACTCCTCATTCCTCTTTGAGTTTGACTTTTTTTTCATAAACAAGTTAAACATAAAGCTCGCTCTCACAACATTCCATTTAAATTTCAACTAAAACAAAATTTCTTCAAAATTTCAAAAGCAAAATAAAACTTCTCAAAACATAGCAAATGCACTAATAAACACTACACAAAATTTGAAATAAAAATTTACATAAATAAATTTAGAAAGACTTCCAGTTTGTAAGATGAGTGCGTTACTTCAGTACTTTCGCTGAAACTGCAAGACACGGGACGTCACTGACTTCTGAAAATTCTTCAAGTGACAGGGACAATGTCTTCGCCAAAGTTGATCTTCTCGTTCGCCACCGGAGAAGAATTCGCTATCAATAGAGATGAGTTGCCTGATCTGGCAGTCATTAAGTTTGGACAAGGGTTCGACAATGTTGTAGCAATGTTCGGTGATGTGGTTGTCACAGTGATAAAGTCTGAAACAAGCAAGTTCATTAAGCCTGTTGTGGAGTTCAAATTGAAGCCTGTTATGAAATTCTCCCCTCTGGAAAGGATGTTGTTTGGAAAGATTTCTTCTTTTGCTGTAAGGTCTGCTGCAGAAAATGTTAGGAATGCTCCTGAAGTTGTGTCTGCTCTTTCTGTTGGATTCACCACCGCTGTACCAGTCGCTCCGCTAACTAAAGGAAAAAATATTCGACACGAGGAAAAGTCACCAAGCGTTTATGACCTACCATTTTCCAGATTCAATATTGGGTCCAATTCAAAGCCCATGCAACTGACAAAGGCATAGAAAAGAAGACCGTCTCTTGTGGATAGAGCAACAATGAGTCAACGATTAAACAAGGTATACCCGTTCAAGGAAAAGTCAGTGTCGAAGATATTCCATGACTTACTTCTAAGATCAGAAATCAGACTACCAGAGCAAAAAAAGCCAGAGGAGGCTGGCAAGGAAGATCACACGATGTACTGCGCATACCACTGGTTGCTCGGCCATACTATAGAAAACTGCTTCAGCTTCAAGGATTGGCTTGAGGAGAATTTCAGAAGTGGAAAGGTGGTGATCTTGGAAGAATATTTAAAAGAACCTGAAAAAGGTTCCGTAAATATGATTTCAAATGATTCAATTGACTTCTACGCGATGACACCGGTGCTCGGGGAAATAAGTGAAGTTTCTTGGAAACCTCTAGTTGACCTTAAAGTCATCAAAGGAAAGTCAATTGAGGAGGTTGTGGAAAAGCTTCAAGCTAACATTGCACAACTGTCTAAAGATCAGAACAAAGATATTGAAGAGGAAGATTACGAACTAGTAGATTCCATGGAAGGTGAATTTGCAGAAATCGACGTCGTCGAGACCAGAGCCACATTATCTGCAAGCGACACTACGCCTTTTGGTGAAGAGAACGCCGCAGAGGATTGGCAAAGGGCCATTCAATAATGAGATGAACATATCAACCATTTGAAGAAGCAACTAGAAGAAGTGATGGCTGCTATGGCCACAATTCAAGGAAAGTCACAATCACCGCGAATGACACCTCCAGAAACAAACTAACTAAAGACTATTAATGTTACAAATGAAAGAAGGGAGTTCACCGTCAATGTACAACAGAAGAGGGATTCAGTTCAGGCTCCAGTACCAGAAAAAGACATTAAGCAAATGGTGGAACAGCAGGTGAGAGAAGCCCTGGCTCAGTCTAAAGAACGAACATCGATTCCGAAGGGTAGACCATACCCCGAAGAGTTTGATGTCGTCCAATATCCCGCAGGTTTTGTATCACCTCAGTTCAAGATTTTTGATGGTACCGGAAACCCCGACTGCATGTTGCACACTTTCGAGCAAGTTGTTGTAACGCTGGGGGTAGCGATGCATTGTTGTGTCGTCAATTTGTGAATAGCCTTTTGGGGGTTGCATTCGACTGGTACGCAGAGCTGCTAAATTTTTTGGTGAAAAAGTTCGTAGAATTGGAAGACCTCTTTGTTAAGCGGTTCATTGGAGCTCGACACCATATCACCCTTGGTGATCTTGTGGTGGAGCGACAGAAGCCAACCAAAACATTGGTAGACTACATTTTGCGATGGAGAAATTTGAGTCTGAAGTGTGAGCCACAGCTCTAGGAGCAACATGCAGTTGAAATTCTCTTAAAGGGCATCCATGGACAAGTTGCATTTCTCCTCAAAGGGTTCACAATCAAAACGTTCGAGAAAATACTTTGCAAAGCTGGAAGTTTGCAAGAGGAAGCCAAACAGTTGGGCTTTCCAGAAAAGTCTGAAATGCTAGAGCCGGTTAAGACATTTGAGGAGTCTGAGACAATGGTAGTGGTGGACAAAGGTAAACAACCATTGCAGATCCAGATTGAACAGCCTCAAGAATAGTACTGTCAGCAGTCGTCTCAACAGTGGTCGCTTTGGATGGATGGAAGTGTTGACCTCATTCTTGATGAGGTCTTCTCTCCTTCTTTTTAGTACTTAGGATGTAGCCTTAGGCTTTTCCTTTGACTATCCTAGAGGATTAGAATTGGGACCCACCACTTAGAAATTCAAACCACTTCTTAACTCCCTGCAAACTCCACAAACTTGATTGTAGACCCCTAATCACCTAGAGGGTTGAAATCAAATGTGGAAGTTTAAAGGATGAGTTCCTATAGGACTCTTTGGCCTTAGGACTGCCCTGGATGGCCTGGTCTGGTGAGGGCTGACTTGCACACACAGTACACCTATACACTACATTTTCACACACACCTCCTAAAACTACACCCATATCCAACTTGACCACCTGACTCATGAAGGTGATTCACATGGATGGTCCTTAACCCCTAAGCCCTTGGCTAGGAGGGTTAGGAATAACATAGTGGATGTCTCAAATGAGTCCCTTCATGGCTCATGTGGGCTTGATGTGGCTTCATGGCTCAACCAAAATGATTTCATTCCACTTACATTCACCCAATCTTCAATTTTCCAAATTTTCAATTTTTGACCCCTGGGACCCTACACCCGCTAGCCTTACCCAAAACCCTCGAAACCCCCCAAAATTTGCAAAATCACCTAAATTACCCAAAATTCTCCAAAATTAATCCTAAACATTTCCTCACCAATCAAATTGATCATCCATACCCAAAAACACCAAAGATTCCAAAAATACCTCCCAATACCCTCCAAATACCCAAAATATCCCTCTTAGCCAAAAAATCCAAAAATTCAGAAAATTCCCAGAAAATTTCAGAAAATCTCAAATATTCCCAATTTCATTTTTTTCAACTACACCACGGGCCAATTTTGTCAATTTACCCCACTTTTATCAAAACCCCCAATTTGACCCATTTTAACCCAAAATGTACCCAATGTCAAACCAAACCTACCCAATTGACCTAAATTCTGGTCCAATTCAATTCTAAACTTCAATTCAACATCCCCAACACCAATCTAGACCAAATCCAAGTTCAATTTGATTGACATTTGGATCCAATTTTACTTTTGGCCTTAAAGCCCAATTTGGACCCATGACCCAAACTTAGCCCAAACTCATCCAATTCAACTCCACTTAACCCCAAATCTTTTCTAAACCTTCCTTAACATCCCCATAAACAAAACACTAGCATGATTTTCCCAAAATTTAGACCCAAACCCCACTCAAATTCAACCCAAAATCAAAAAGCCCAATTTTGACCTAAACCCAAACCTAACCCAAATAGGCCCAAACCTCAAAATCAAAACCCAACGAAAGCCAAAACCTCTTTGAAACACTCCCATAAACATTTCCCAACATTTATTTTACATCAATTTCAACCCTAGCCCAACATTGGCCCAAGTTAGCCCAATTTGACCTATATTGGCCCATTCACCAAAAAAGCCCAAATCCAACCCAATTCAAACCCAAACCACCCCAAATTTGCTCCAAATCACTCATGACCCATTCATGAGCTAAAACCAACATTTGTTTGGCCCAATCCTTCACAAATTTCCCATCCGAAAATTTATTTCCAAACCAAAAGCCCACTTTCTTAAACCTTCCTAAAGCCCATCTCCACCAAAATCCAAAGGGGCAAAATCAACCCAAGGCCCATATGACAAATTCTCTTCATCATGACTTCAATTAAAATCATCCCTAAGTTCAAATCAATCATCAAATGGTTCCAAATCAAGCCATATGCCAAATTCCCATCAACATGCCAAAATTTCCTTAAACCCATTTCCATGAAATTGACTTGGCTTTTCCCCAAGCCAAAGGTGAGCCATGAAGCCATGCATGAGCCCCATGGGAGCCATGAGAGCCATGGAATCTACTTTCCACCTCACCAAACCATTAATGGCAAGAGAGGGGATCTCTTTCTTAAACCCTTTTAAACCCTTTTTACCTTAATCATGTCACACACTAAACCATGCTTAGCCACCTCACCATGGATGGAGACTTCACCACTCCTTCTAAGTCGACCTAAATGATTCCCTCAGCTCAAAATCAGGTCTTAGGGATGTGCACCAAGCCTATTTCCATGGGTTGACCCAAACCAAGCCAAAAATGAGCCTTCTCCCATTCCATTTAAATCAAACTCCTTTACACATGTCCATGGCCAATTGATTGCACTAAACCCTAGCCCCGACCCACTCGAACAAGATGGTGACCGAGTACTGGCCAGCCGACCACCAGGCCGCCGGAAAACACCATGGCCGAGACCTTGGGAGGAGCCAAAAATTCAATTCTTCCTTCTTGAGTCGCCCCATGCCCAATGGCCACCGTGGTCGTTCCTCTCTTGACCTAAGCAGCTGATCCCAAGCCCTAACTCCCCTTGGGAAAGCCTCCAACCATGCCTATTTAAACACCACCCCCTCTCGGCCATGGGAGGTGCTGAACCAAACCTTAAGAAAACTCTGCCAAAATCATTCCAGATCACTCTCCACACATAGAGCACTTGATCCCCACTGAATTCCAGCCCTAATTCCCTCCAGCTGAGCTTAATTTTGAGCTCAAACTTTAGCCCAAAAACCAGGACACTTCTTCACAGTGGATCAATCTTAAAATTGACTGGTCCTACACCTTCACCAGACCAAGAGGAGAAGTTTCCCACTGAAAGCCCCATCCCCAAGCCACCTAGTTGTTCCGGCCTCCAAGCTCTGTGGTCACTTTCATAGCTAGGCAATTCACAAGGCCAAGGGACTTCATCTGGAGCTTGCTTGGACCCAATCTAAAGTGACACAACTCTCAGATCGAAGCTTCACTTCTCCGAGCAAAGGTATGAACTCACTCTTCTTCCCGAGCTTACGGAGATTCTCCATTTAATTTGAGTCAATTTAAATACATGTTTGTCGTATGGATGTGTTCGTCTCCTCGAGACGAATCCATAGAGCATAAGAACACGAAAATCCGTTGAGAATCGAGTGAGAAATTAGGGTTAGAAGGTCGACGGTCACGGGTTCGCACCGGTCGTAGACGATGATCGGGAACCGTTGGATCGCGCGTGTATCGGATGGACGGCTCGGATCGCGTCGGACCGAGAAGATGTTACGTGAAAGGCGGGTCCCGGGACGGCCGAGTTGGATGGCGGCGCCGAATCGAAGACGACACGCGGCGCTTCGGAGATGCTAAGGTTGACGCGGCGCCGACTCGGATAAGTAGAAAAATAGGGATTTTCTCGATTTATTTAATTCCCTAAACTTCAAAAATTCATAACTTTGTGTAGAAAAATCGGAAAAATAAAATAAAAATACCCTCTTGCTCGGTGAACGGAGGAGAATAATGTGGAAAAGAAATCATTTAATTTCATCCAGTATTTTATTTTTAATGATTTATTTACCCTCTGCATTGTTTTAATTCTCCATTCATATAGGAAATTCACCATGGCATGAGACCATAGGGCTTTTGAAGCCTCCGAATTTTGGAACATTCCCCGAATTTTCCAAAGTCGAGGCCATCCCTATGAGAAGTTATTGATTTTTCAAATTCATGTTGCTGTTTTGAGTATTTTAAATCCAATAATTAGCATGTTGTGAAATAAATTCTAGGAAAATTTGGTGATGTTTCTTATGACCAGAGGACCCTAGGAAAAATAGTTTTTGAATTAATTCACTTGGAATAATCCTAATTGGCTTAAACACCCTAAATAGATCTTTAATTAATTAGAGCTAATAATACATAAAATTGACTTGAAATCAATTCTCCACTGACCTTTAGGATCAGAGGAACCCACCATAAAAGTTTGAAGTCAATTGGGTTTGGTCAGCCCTATCAAATGGGTTGATTAAGCCATTTAGCCAATTTAAACTTTGAAAATTCACAACTTTCAAAATACTTTTCAAAAATTCACCAAATTGGTTTTGGAGCCTCTCTGATATCAGGGGAATTTAAGAAAATTAAAATTTCAATTTTCTAAAAATTTGATTTTTTGTATTATTTTAATATTTTAATAATTAAAAAAATAATAAAAATCACAAAAATAATAAAATTCACCAAAATGTCACATTTTGAATTTTAGTTACTTAGGAACAAACCCCATATTTTTCCTAGGTCTCTATGATGAGTTATTAAATTTTAAAGCCCTAGGGTAATTTTAAAATAAAAAAATGTATTTTCTAACATTTCTATTAAAATAATTATAATAAATCAAAGAAAAATCAGAAAATTATGAAAATTAATTCTCTGATTTCCTTGATATTAGAGAGATTTTTGAAAAATATAAAATTCATTTTTCAAACTTTATTTTATTTTTAAATTAATTAATACTCCAAAACGCAAAATAATTATAATAAAAATAATATAATTCAAAAAATCACCAAAATTGGTCCAAGTGGTCCTCTGGTCATTAGGAATGTCCCATAATTTTCTTAAGGACAGAAACTTTCCCTTGGTCATATTATTAAATTTTCCTTGGAAATCTCTATTTTCCACCAAAAAATAATTACATAAATAAATTAAATATAGAAAAATCACATTTTCTCATCTAATGTCTTTATTGACATATGAGTGAAGTCACATAAAAATTTCAAATTCATTTGAGCTCAATTTAGTGAGTTATGAAATTATTAAGCTTGAAGGGCAAAATGGTAATTAAAATTTTAACCCTTAATTAAAACTTTAGGCTTAATAAAATGAAAGAGTAAAATATTTGATCTTAATCTGATTTGGATGATTGAAATTTAAATAATTAAAGGGTAGAAACCTATTAAACAATTCAAAAATAATTAAAATAAACCTTAATAAAATAATTACTTAAATTTGGGAAGAATAATAAATTTTGAATTATTAAAATAGGGATATTATTAGGAAAAGATTTGTTCTTTAATTTAAGAATCCCTAAATTAATCATCCCAATAATATTTAATTCCTAATTAAAATGATAATCCAAGTTTAAGATTTAAAATGCTAAAAGACTTAATCATTAAATTAAGTTAAGGTTAAATTATCTAAAGCAAACCCTTTTAAAATTAAATTAAATTAAATTAAATTAAATTAAATTAAATTAAATTAAATTAAATTAAATTAAAACTAAATCAAATTAAATTAAATCAAATTAAATTAAATTAAGCTAAATCATATTATATTAAATTAACTTAAAATTAAATTAAATTAAATTAAACCACATTAAATTAAATTAAGTTAAATTAAATTAAATTAAACTAAATTAAATATAACATCACCTAAGACATAAAGAATTCAAAATAAATCTAAAACAACTTGAACACTATTCCAAACTTAAATCCATTAACTAAAATTAAATCATAAACCACTTGAACATCCATTTGCCATCAAAAGCTCGTGATGTCATAACTCTTAAGAGGAGTGTTAAATGAAATGTTACTTCACTTATAGGATATTCAAATGTCCTAGTTCACTGAGCAAGATAACAAAACTTGAACTCCCGGACGATTAATTCATTTGTATAATTAAATTCACTTGGACTTAAAATAATCCTAGAAATATTGAAAAGATGTTTAAGATTCGTCTTAAGCACTTCCTCGATATGATAGGATATTTATAAGAACAATTGAACTTAGTTGTTCTTTGATGAAGAAAATCGTCCTCAAACTAAAATACAAGAACCTAGATGTCATAGGAAATGACTAGTTATAGGATTAGGAACTTGGCAGAAAACCATAACCCTTCCCTTAGCTTTACCTGAGAACTTACTTTAAATGCTTAAATATTTTAACTGTGTTTTAAGTGCAGCTTGGGATGACGGGAAGACCCTCCAGGTACGCTTTTATTTTATTGCAATTTACTTTACCGCAATTTATTTAATCGCATCGCACCTACTTTTCTTGCATGATAAACAACCGTTGCATGAAAACCTACACCTTTAGGATAGTCCCTAAAACTGAAACCAAAACTAAATTAAAAGTCATTACAAGATAAAATTCACCGCCACAACATTTCAAAATATAAGACAACTCAAAATTTAATCACAAACGGAACAACAAAACTACAACTACAACTAAATTAAAACGTCTTGTTGGATGATCGGGAATACCTCGGATGATGTAACCTACGTGTTGCTAACGGGATTTCCCACGGTCTAAATGAAAGTGTGGAACTCATTTAGTTGAGTTTAGCAAATTCATCTGGACTAAGTGAATCCGATAAAAATAACGATGCCGGAAGGATGGAACCGTGGGATCTTAACCGGTGTTGTTATAATCAACTTTAAGATTTGTTTAATTAAAATATTAAAAACACCTGGATTTTAAGATTTTCTCTAAACCCGAACACTTTTCTCACCTCCCGATTTATGATTTCTAAAATTAAACCACTACAACAACAAGGAGCTCGGAGCATGGTGGGCAGCACGGCCATCGTCATCGACGAAAACTCGAGTCTACTTCAGCAAAACTTTCCTTAGAACTAAATAACCAAGCCATAGGACTTCAAGGTAGTTTGCCTAGTGCAACATAAATCCTCAACTCTTCGTTAGGCATTTGCATGATCATGTCATGTAAATTAAGCCCTTACCGGTTTTAGGACTCCGAGGTAGTCGTTTGGTACGACATAAACCCTCATATCTTCGAGGCTATTTGTATGATTTTATCATACAAATATAAGTCCTAATTAATTAAAATTGGCAAGATCAAAACATTAAATAAACATTAGGACCTTCCTAAATTCAAGCCAAACAAATATGATAGTCGGGAAATTACCGAAGTTCGCTTCGAATCTGTGATTTCTCCTACCTTTCTTCCTTCGGATTCCCAAAATATAATGCTCTAAATTTGATCCATTCCCTATTGAAATTCCAAAACTCAATCCATTGAAAACTTAAACCTTGAAATTCTTGAGAGCAGAACTACTGATTATTATCGAGAGTTTTCTTAGGTGATTCCCGTCACTTAAGATGTAATTAACTATAGGGGCTTGCCCTTATAGGGAATTTTAAGAACCCAGGTAATATAAACCCTGTTTAATGTTTTCATATTAAACAGGGGAATTTGTCGGCTTATAAAATTGGTTCGCAGACCAAACGGATGTCACAAATCTTCTAGTTTATTTAATCGAGCCCCATCATCAAGCAATGTGTCTATTCTTCGGGATAGATACATGGTTTGTGATGCGGTGCTCGTTTATATAAACTATTCGGGATGTGAGATCAGTTTGATTTCATATCTTAAAATTTTCAAATTTAAAATTATTTTCAAAATCAAATATTACTTTTCAAATTATTTATTTAAATTAAATTAAAATTCGCCGACAGGAAGACAGGGTCCGTCTATGGCCAAGAAACTAAGCAGAGTATACTCTTTCAAAGATGAGGCAGTGACAAAGATGTTTCAGAACATGATTAAGAAGCCTGGATTCAGATTGCCTGAGCCAAAAAGGCCAGAGGAGGCTGGCAAGGAAGATCACCCTAGATATTGTCCATATCACAGACTGCATGGGCACACCATAGAGAATTGCATAAGCTTCAATAAATGGCTCGAGAAGAACTTTAAGAAGGGGAACATAACGATCCAGAAAGAATATTTGAGAGAGTCTGAAAGAGGTTTTATAAATATGATTTCAGTTGATCCAGTTGTTCCAATTGATTCCTACGCAGCTCATGTCGAATGACACGGTGCAGGTGAAAGCTTCAAAGGAAACAAAGGAAAAGAACGAACCAGATCCAGGCAGTTTCGGTACAGGCTAGAAGGTAGATTTCAAGACCTCTTCATTGGGAGAATGTAGGGTTTATCTTTTTATTACTACAATCAGTGTAAAAAGGACATTAGCGGAATCAATGATAGTCTGTCCCATCCCTCCCACCGCAATGAATGAAAGAAAAGGAGATTGTTTTTGTCCAGAATTGCTCTATATTTGGAAAAGCTTAAATTTGGATATTTTGATAGGACTATGGCTTTGGGGAAGAATGAAATTAATGCTCTAATAACGGAGTCATTTACTTTAAGGAATTTTGACTGGGTCCTAAGTACATTCTGAAATGAAGTAGTGTGGTTGAAATACGAGTAATTGACTTGAGATATCACGAGCCTTTTAATTTTCTGCCATGTGGCTGGGTTTGGACTTTCAATTAAGTTATAATATCCCAAGATTCGCGTTGAGGAACATTTCAGAATTATTAATTAAGGGAGTTTTGATATTCAAAATCTTTAATAGAAATACGTCTTACCAGATACAGTAATTCTCAGAAAACAAAAGGAGCAAAAAAAAGGAGTGTTCCGGAGGAGAAGCTTGAGGTGTGCACAAAATCAAAAATTGGTGCCCCAATTCAAGCATGCGAAATCTTTAATATGTGCTCCACCAGATATAGTAATCCTCAATAAAAAAAAATGGATGAAAAAGAAAAGAAAAAGAAGAAAATAGGAAATAAAAGAAAAAGGCTCCCTGAGAAGAAGCTTGAGGCAAGAATATAAAAAAAAATTGGTGTCTTAATCCTCCCCGATTAATAAAACTTGAAAAGCTACCTTAAGAAGTTTCCTCCGATATTATGCTTTAAAAAGAGTCAAGTGATTTTATGTCTTTTGGACGGTCATTAACTGGCTCAGAAATATCTTTGGACAAAGAAAAATATTTTAGTCACATGAATACAAATTTTGGGATTTTCTTAAGCCCAGGATGAAAGAATTAAATAAATGACAACGATATTAGCAGTTAATGGAAATTTAATCCTGAAGTCATATCCTTCAGCTCCCAGCAAATACAACTTCAACGTCAGTTCAAAGAACATCATAGTAATTTCTCGAAGACAGTGTGAACACCCTTTACGAAATCGGTGACAAAATCAAATGACAACTGCTACGAACAAAGCTACGGAGTTGAAGCCTCCTCAACTGCGACGTCCTTAGAGATAACACATCTTTATAGGTGCTTGAAAAAATATAAATTTTGATAGCAACTTAAAGAGTGAGTTATTATCTACAGTTTCTTTCAATCAGTGGATGATACCCTCAGAAGTGTACTGTGCATCGTGATGTTTCAAAGACAAATTCTTGTCCTACGAAGCACTGATGTCGCACTTGTCTAAAACTGGGTCCAGATCTTAAAATAAATGTGACTAAATAAAACTCAGCATCAAACAAAATGAAAGTCAACATTTGAAGAAAAAAAACTCTGCACCTCGTAAATTTTCAAAAAAATCTCTGCATAAGCATTTTGATAAAATTCAGCACTGCATGAACTTCTACAAACATTCTCTGCACTTTACAAAAAATTTTTGCAATCTCTGCATCCATGAATCTCAGCAAAATTCTTCATGCTCTGCCTTCATAAATATCTGTAAATCTCTACATTCCCAAATATCAGTAAAATCTTTCTCAAATCTCATCATAAGTCAAATCTCAGCAAAATTCTTCATAGTCACAGCATAAATCAAATATCAACAAAATTTTTCACAATCACTGCATAAACTGAATCTTAGCAAAAATTCCCCATGGTCCTCAGCAAAATTTCTCTCAATCTCTGCATCCATAAATTTCATCAAAGTTCTTCAGTCTCAGCATAAGTCAGCAAAATTCTTCAATATCTCTGCATTCACAGAATCTCAGTAATTCTCCACACTAGGGATAGGCTTCCGCCCTAGTCCCTTCTTAGAAATTCTCAGCACACGGGATAGGCTTCCACCCTACTCACTTATAAGAAATTTTCAGCACTCGGGATAGGCTTCCACCCTACTCCCTCCTCAGAAATTCTCAGCATTCGGGATAGGCTTCCTCGGTATTGCCATCTTAGCATATTCTCTGCAGTTCTCAGCACTCGGGATAGGCTTCCGCCCGACTCCTTTCTCAGCAGTTCTCAGCACTCGGGATAGGCTTCCGCCCTACTCCCTTCTAAGAAATTCTCAGCACTCGGGATAGGCTTTCGCCCTACTCTTTTCTCAGCAGTTCTCAACACTCGGGATAGGCTTCTGCCCTACTCCCTTCTAAGAAATTGTCAGTACTCGAGATAGGCTTCAGCCCTAGTCCTTTCTAAGAAATTCTCAGCACTTGGGATAGGCTTCCGCCCTACTCCTTTCTCAGTAGTTCCCAGCACTTGGGATAGGCCTCCACCCTACTCCTTTCTCAGCAGTTCTTAGCACTCGAGATAGGCTTCCTCCCTACTCCCTTCTCACCAATTCTCAGTAATCGAGATAGGCACAGTCCTACTCCTTTCTCTACAATCTCAAAATTTGATCATCTCAGCAAGAAATTGAAATTAAAGCACTCTACATTTCGGATAGGCTTTGTCCTATTCTTCCTCAACATTTAGGATAGGCTCAGTCCTAATCCTTCTCGGCATACACATTTGGGATAGGCTCAGTCCTAATCCTTCTCAGCATACACATATGGAATAGGTTCAGTCCTGCTTCCTTCTCAGCATACAAATGCATTCGGGTGGGCCTTAGCCCTACTCTTTTCTCTGCATAAAACCAAAATTGAAATTGAAATTTAAATTAACATCGAAATCAAAATCAAATTGAAATTGAAGTCGAAAGAAAAGCAAAGTAAATCGAATCCAAATTTGAAATTTGAAATTTGAAATTTGAATTTGCAACTCTTAAATCGAAAATTCACCTCTTAATCCCCAGCGAGAGTTCTGAAATCTTCAGTCTTGAACATTTAACTGATACTCCCCAGTGGAAATTTCTTACACTTTGTTCTGAGTTTGTCACTCGAACATTTGTGTTGGCTTTGTTGATTTCTTCGGTCAATGCCAATACGCGCGATGTGCTTGGTTAGCACACCACACCTATTGGGGGTACATTTGTTGACCTCATTTTTGGTGAGGTCTGATCTCTCTCCTTAGTACTTAGGATCTAGCCATATGTTTTCCCTTCGACTATCCTAGAGGACTAGAAATGGGACCAACCACTTAGAAATTCAAACACCTCTTAAACTCCCTTCAAACCCCACAAGTTTGATTGTAAACCCCCAGGCCACTTGGAGGGTTAAGACCAAATGTGGAGGTTTAAAGGATGAGTTCCCTATAGGACTCTTTGGCCTTAGGACTACCCTGAGTGGCCTGGTCTGGTGAGGGTTGACTTGCACACACCTCACTCCCACGCACACATTCCAAGCCCTAAAACTACCTTTAACCAATTTGACTTCCTCACTCATATAGGTAATTCATATGAATGGACCTTAACCCCTAAACCCCTGGTTAAGAGGGTTAGGAACAACATATTGAATGCCTAGAATGAGTCCTCTCATGGCTCTTGTGAGCTTAACATGGCTTCATGGCTCAACCAAAATGGTTTCATTTTACTCACATCTAATCAATCTTCATTTTTTTCAAAATTTCAATTTTTGACTCCCGGCCCCTAAACTCTCCAAAAATTACCAAATTGCCCTTGAAAAGGGCACCGAAACTCAAAACTTCACGGTCACCCTGGCTCTCAAAAAAAATTATGCCAGAGCATTCCTCTCTTCAATCGAAAACTTTGACTGTAAACATGCCATACTTCCGAGCTATCTTTGAGCCCCTCGCGGCCAAAATAGCCGATACTTAAAAAATGCTCCAGGATTCATAAAACCTCCCACATAAATCAAAAATGACCCCGAACACTTTTGTTTGACTCCAAATTTCTTTCTAAAGCATCTCGAGCCTTTAACTCAGCCTTTTTACCACTTACCCCCAAACTCCCCAAAATTGCTAAAATGCCCTTCATAGCAAAAAAAATTTCGAAAATTCCAAAAAATCCCAAAAATTCTCAAAAATTCCAAAATATTCTCCACATCATTTTGTTCAACTACCACATACCTCAGTTTTGTCAATTTAGCCCAATTTAATCAAAAATTCCAAATTTACCCTTAAAGCTCAAAATTGACCCTATGTCCAAATCCACCAAATTGATCATCCAATTCAATTCAAAATTACTCCAAATCTTTTCAAAACTCTTCATAACACTTTCCTAAACCAAGCTCAACATTCACTTAGCCCAAATTTTGACCCAAACCTAATCCAAACTCAAGACCAAGTTCACCCCAAATTTAAAGGCCCAGAATCAAGCCCATGAGCTAAATCACTTCAATTAGCCCAAATCCAATCAAAATCCCACATTCCAATTATCATTTCATCATCCCTTTGATTAAATGATTAGCCTAAGGTTCCAAATTCATCATAAAATTATTTCAAATCAAGCATCTTGACAATTTTCACTAAAAATCCTAAATATTTCAAAATCCCCTTTCATGAAAGCTCCAAAGCCAAATGTGAGCCATGGAGGAGCCAAATGTGAGCCATAAAGCTTGTGTCAATCCATATGTGAGCCATGTAAGCTCTTTACACATCACCAAACCTTAAATAGCAAGGGAGTAAACCTCTTGCCTAAGCCATGTTTATGCACTTTTAACCCCATCCATGACACACCTTAACCCAAAATTGACACAAGTACTTGGGATTGGGACTTCTCCATTTCTTTTGGCTGACCCAAATCATCCTTTTCAGTCCAAAATCAAACCATGGGAGGGTGCACCAAGCCAAATCAATGCTTTGACCCAATTTGACCAAAAAATGGCCCTTACACCCACACCACTTAAATCCATGCCTTTACACTTGGCATAACCCAATTGAATTCACCAAAATCAAGTTATGACCTCCCCTCCACCTAAGAACACATTTTGAACCCACTAGCCAACCCCAATGGTCACCTAAGCTCCACCATAACCTTCCTTATTTAAACCCCCACCTCCATGGCCAAAAGAAAGAAGAGAAAAATTACCTTGGGGAAACTCTGCCAAATTGTTCCCAAAGCTTCTCCAAGCACTCCTAAGCTCAATCCAACCATTTCCAATTGAGGCCTCACCTCTTGGACAAAGGTATCAAATTTTTTCTCCTCCAACCGAGCATGATTTAATTTTTTGTAAATATTTACATGCTTTAAGTATATCATCACCGTATAGATGTGTGCTACTTGATTAGGTGATCATATTGAAAAAATATTTCACTCAATTTCGTTGAGAAACGAGTGAGATATCAAGGTTTGAAGGTGGACGATTTTGGGTGAATAACAGTTGGAGAGAGGAGCAGCAGCCGTCCGATACACGCTGACGGACGACGCAGATGGATTCGGATGGCAGCTTCATCCATAAACAAGAAACAGCGTCAGCGAATCACAGAGCGACACGTGGCATCCTGAAAGCGATAGTTTGAGCGGGAAATTTAGGGAATTTTAATTTATTGTGACATAAACTTCAAAAAATCATAACTTTGCCTAGAAAACTCCAAAAAATAAAATAAAAATATCCTCTTGCTCATTGAAACGAGGAGAATAATGTGGAAGTAATTTCATATTTATTTGATGCATATTTTATTTTTAATTAATTAAATAATTTTTTCAATCTTTTAATTCTTCATGCATGTAGGAGCTTCACCATAACTTGAAATTTTGGTATGTTATTCTATGCATAATGGTGGATCATTCCTGATTTTTCCAAAGTCAGGAAAGATCTCCATGACGAGATAAATTTTTTAATTTTATGCATTAGTTTTGCTATAATAATTATAAAAATTATCATGTTGCTTCAAAAAATCTAAAAAAATTAAAATGTGTTCCTTTTGACCAGAGAAACATTAGAAAATTATTTTATGATTTATTTCATTCTAAAAAACTCTAATTTGGCTAAAATCTCAAAACCAAGTTTTAATTAATTAGGAATAAGTACACATCAAAATCACTTGAAAACAATTCTCCACTAATCTTTTGGGTCAGAGGAATCCCACATAAAAATTTGAAATCAATTGGAAATGATTTAACCCACTAAATGGATTAATTAAGTCGCATAACTAAAATTAAACTTTAAAAATTCACAACTCCCAAAGTACATCTAAAAAATTCACCAAATTGATTTTGGGACTTCTCCGATATCAGAGGAGTCTATAAAAAATAAAATTGGAATTTTCTAAAAATCTTCATTTTTCACTATATTTTAATATTTAAAAAATTAAAAAAATAATAAAAATCACAAAAATATTAAAAATCATAAAAATATCATATTTTGGCTCCTAATCACTTAGGAACAAACCATATATTTTTCTCAAGTCTATAGGTTAAGATATTGAATTTTAAAGGCTTAAAACAAGTTTTAATATTAAAAAAATGAATTTCCCTACATTTTCACTAAATTAATTCTAATAAATCAAAGAAAAAATAGAAAAATATAAAATTTGTTTCTCTAAATTCTTTGAGGTCAGAGAGATTTATGAAAATATAAAATCCATTTTTCAACTTTAATTTTCTTTTATAATTAATTAACACTCCAAAACTCAAAATAATTATAATAAATAAAATATAGTTAAAAAAATCATCAATCTAGTCAATAGGAATATCCCATAATATTTATAAGGATAGAAACCTTACGTTGGTCATGTTGTTGAATTTTCATTGAAAACCCATATTTTTCACAAAAATAAATATATAAATTAAATTAAATTCAGAAAAATCATATTTTCTCCTCTAGTGTCTTAATTGACATATGAGTGAAGTGACATAAAAATTTTAAGTTAATTTGATCTTACTTTGATGAGTTATGAAATAAATAAGCCTAAAGGGGCGTAAAGGTGAGTAAAGGATTTTAACCTTAATTAATATTTAGGTTTAATCAAAGGGAGGGTGAAATATTTGATCTTAAATTTGTCTTAGATGATTGAAACATTGGGAAATAAAGGGGTAGAAACCCATTAACCACTTTGGAAGTATAAAAATGGAACCTTAATTAATTAAATAACTTAATTTTGGAAGATTAATTGAAATTTGAATTATTAGAATGAGGAGTATAACTTAGGGAAACTATAACCCTTTAATTTAAGATCCCTAAATAAATCACTTTAATGATATTCAACTCTTAATCAAACTCAAAAATGATAATTGAAATTAATAATTAAGTAATTAAAAGGAAAATAAACCTTAATTAAATTAAAATCTTAAAACATTATATAATTTAACAATCAAATTAAAATAAGTCTAAAACATTAAGATTAATTTGAAATCACTTAAAAAACAATTCTAAAAAATTTAAAACATTAATGAAAATCAACGTTAAGACAATTCACAATTAAAAACATAAAAAATAAAACTAATTAAATTTGACCTAAAGTGTTACAATTAAGTCAAATTAAATTTAAATCATTAAAAGTTTAATTAAATTGAATAATTTAAACAACTCATTCAAATCAAACAATTTAAAACACTTAAGAGAAAATCAACTTGAATTTTGAAACTAAATTAAATCATCCTAAATCATCAATTCAACTTTAATCAAAGCGGTTAAATTCTTTAACAAACTTATTTGCCCCCTAAAGGCTTTCATTATTATAACTCTTAAGTAAAGTATCAAGTGAAATGTCACTTTACTCATCGGACAATCAAATGTCCAAGTTCACTGAGCAAGAAGCAGAACTCAACTAAACTTTGGATGATTAATTCACTAGTACAATAAAGTTCATTTGGACTCAAAATAAACTCAGAAGTGTTGAAAATATGTTTAGGACTCGTCCTAAGCACTTTCTCAATATGATGAGAAGTTTTAGAAGAACAATCGAACTTAATTGTTCTTTGATGAAGAAAATCATTCTTAACAAAACACAAGAACCTAGACGTCATAGGAATTGACTAGCTATAGGATTAGGAGTTTGGTAGACAACCAAAACCTTCCTTTAGCTTTACCTAGGTGTTTTCTTGCAAATTATATAAATGATTTAAACATGTTTTTTAAGTGTAGCTTGGAATGAAGGGAAGACCCTCCAGGTACGTTTTTATTTTATTGTAATTTACTTACCTGTATTGCACTTTAATTTTCTTTCATGTTAAACAAGATTGACACCCTGCATGAAAACTAAAACCTTTAGGATAGCCACAAAACTGAAACTCAAAACTAAACTAAAAGTCACAATAGGATAAAATTCAATGCCACAACATTCAAAATATAAAACAACTCAAAATTTAATCACAAACAGAACAACAAAACTACAATTGCAACTAAATTAAAATGTCTCGTTGGATGATCGGGAATACCGTGGATGATGTAACCCACGTGTTGCTAACGGGATTTCCCACGGTCTAAATGAAAGTGTGTAACTCATTCAGTTGAGTATAGCAAATTTATATGGACTAAGTGAATCTGATGAAAATAACGGTGCCGGGATGACAGAATCGTGGGATCTTAATCGGTTAAATTTAACTGAATTTAATATTTGTTTTAATTAAAACATTAAAGACATTTGGAATTTAAGATTTCTCTAAACCAAAACACTTCTCTCATCTCTTGATTATCGCTTTCTAAAATTAAACCTCTGCAACAACAAGGAGCTTAGAGCACGGTGGGCAGCACGACCATCTTCTTCAGCAAAACTTGGGTCTACTTCAGCTAAACCATCCTTAGAATTGAATAGCTAAGCCATAGGATTTCGAGGTAGTTTGATTTGTGTAACATAAACCCTCAAATCTTTGTTAGGCATTTTCATAATCATGTTATGTAAATTAAGCCCTAACCGGTCTTAGGACTCCGAGGTAGTCATTTGGTACGACATAAACCCTTACATCTTCGAGGCTACTTGTGTTATTATATCATACACATATAAGTCCTAATTAACTAAAATATGCAGAATTACAACATTAAGTAAATTCTCGAATTGAAGCCAAACAATAGGATAGTTTGGAAAGTTTCCAAGATTCCGCTTGGATCCTCAGCTTCTCCTACTTCTCTTCCTTTGGACTCCTGAAATAAACTGTTTCAAATTTGAGCTAATCCCTATTGAAATTTCCAAAATCCAATCCTTTGAAAACATTAAAATTTAAAATTCTTAAAAGTAGAACCACTGATCTTAATCGAGAGGTTTCTTAAATGATTCCCGTCATTTAAGATGTAATTAACTATAGCGGCTTTCCCTTATAGGGAACTTTAAGAACCCAGGTAATATAAACCCTGCTTAATTCCCTTATATTAAGCAGGGGAACTTGTCGACTTATAAAATTGGTTTGCAGACCTAACGGATGTCACAAATCTTCTACTTTATTTAATCGAGCCCCATCATTAAGTAGTGTGTTTGTCCATCGAGATAGATAAACGGTTTGTGATGTGGTGCTCATTTTTATAAACTATTTGGGATGTGAGATCAGTTTGATTTCATATCTTAAAATTTTCAAACTTAAAATTATTTTCAAAATCAAATGCTACTTTCTAAATTATATATATATATATATGTATATTTAAATTAAATTTAAAATCTAAAATTCGCCGACAATTTCTGTAGGTGACCCCTTTTCAAAATACAACACTCAACCTAAAAATATGCCGACAGTGGTTTTCATTTTTCTGGAGTTAAGAAGTAAAAAATGGAGTTTAGGGAGTTATAAAGACGAAGATCCCGCAAAAAACCGCCAAAACTCGCATTTTGAAACTTAAAAATCGCCAAATAGATTTTGGGCACCAGCAGCGCTCGATAGGGTGCCGGCGGTGCTCAAAAAGTCAAGTTCAGTGTAGGGTCTGTGATAGGGCTTCGGCGGTGCCAGTGGTAAAAAATTCTCACCGAACTTTGTTTGGTCCAAAATATTCCAATTTCTCAATTTGATCCATCATTTATCAAATTTTAAAGTATTTAGGAGTAATTAGGATTCAAAAATAAATATTTAAAAAGCACAACTATAACAAAGAAGCAAACAAACCACAAAGATACATATGGGTTGCCTCCCATAAAGCGCTTGGTTTAACCTCGTCAGCCCGACAAACCAAATAGTTAATCGAGATGACTCAGCATTAAAACCTCTTTGAAATCAGGTTGAAACCCGTCAAAGTAAGGCTTTAATCGATGCCCATTAACTTTGAAAATATTTTCAGTATCAGAATCTTTAATATCAACAGCTCCAAAAGAATGAACTTTTACAACTGTAAAAGGTCCTAACCTTCTAGACTTGAGCTTTCTAGAAAATAGCTTCAATCTTGTGTTGTATAATAAAACTTTTTGTCCAGATTCCAAGTTCATTTTCAATATCTTTCGATCATGCCATAATTTCCTTTTCTCTATATATATCTTATCATTATGATAAATATGCATTTCTAATTTCTTCCAATTCATTCAATTGCATAAATCTTTTCTCTCCAGCATTTCAAATTAAAATTTAACTCTTTTATTGCTCAATATGCTTTATGCTCCAATTCAACTAGTAAATGACAAGTCTTACCAAAAACTAGTCTATAAGGAGAAATTCCAATAGGAGTTTTAAAAGCAGATCTATAAGCTCATAAAGCAGTATCTAATCGAGCAGACCAATCTAGTTTATGATTATCCACAGTTTTCTTCAAAATTCTTTTAATTTAACGATTAGAAACTTCTGCTAAAACGTTAGTCTGGGGATGATAAGCAGCAAAGATTATATGAATAATATTACATTTTTCAATTAATCTCTTAATTTGATTTTCCTAAAATGAGATCCACTATCAGTTATGATCACTCTTGTCATTCCATATCTTGTAAATATATTTTTCTTTAAAAATTTTGAAACACTCCGAGCATCACATCTAGGTAAAGCAACAGCTTCAATCCATTTTTAGACATATTCAACGACAACCAATATAAATAAATTTCCAAATGGAGTAAATGGTCCCATAAAATCTAATCCCCATACATCAAAAATTTTAACTTCCAAATTATAATTTAGAGGCATTTCATTTCTTCTAGAGGTACTACCTACTCTCTGACATCGATCACATGATTTAATATATCTATAAACATCTTTAAAAAGAGTAGGCTAATAAAATCCAGATTGTAGAATCTTAAAAGCAGTTTTATCCACACCAAAATGACCTCCAAATTCGGAATCATGACATTGTTGAATAATCAAATTTGTTTCTTCTTGTGGCACACATTTCCTAATAATCAGATCCTTACACTGTTTATATAGATAGGGCTCATCCCAAAAATAGAATTTTACATCATATTTAAACTTCCTTTGTTGTTGCCTTGTTAAATCAGGTGGTACAATATCACTTACAATATAATTTACAATATCAGCATAGCAAGGCAAGCTACTTCCCATAATAGTATAAAGTTGCTCATCAGGGAAAATTTCAGTAATTTCTTTTTCAAATTCAGATAATTTATCATATTATATTCTTGACAGATGATCAGCTATTTGATTGTTTGCTCCCTTCTTATCAACTATCATAAAATCAAATTCTTGCAGACAAAGTATCCATCTAATAAGTCTAGGTTTCACATCCTTTTTTTGCATTAAATATTTGATAGCCGAATGGTCTGTATGCACAATAATTTTAGTTCCAATTAAATAAAGTCTAAATTTTTCAAAGGCAAATACTATAGCTAATAACTCTCTTTCAGTTGTGGTATAATTAATTTGAGCCTCTTTAAGAGTTTTACTAGCATATTAAATGACTTTGAAAACTTTATCATGCCTTTGCCCCAATGCAACTCTGATCGCATAATCACTAACATCACACATAAGCTCAAACGGTTTCTCCTAATTAGGTGAAACAATTATAGGTGCAGTGATTAATTTTTCTTTTAATAATTCGAAAGCTCTTAAGCATTCATCATTAAAATCAAACTTTCTATCATTTTCTAAAAGTTGGCACAAAGGTTTAGTAATTTTAGAAAAATCTTTAATATATCGCCTGTAAAATCCAGTGTGTCCTAAGAAACTCCTCACCTCTCTCATAATAGTGGGTGGCGGCAAACTCTCAATCACTCTAATTTTAGTAGGATCGACCTTCATACCATGTTCAGAAATTTTATGCCCAAGAACAATTCCTCCTGCAACCATAAATTTACATTTCTCCCAATTCAGAACTAGATTTTTTTTTCTCACAAAGCTCCAAAACTTTTGTTAAGTTTTCAAGGAAAATTTCAAATGAAGTCCCGAATACAGAGAAATCACTCATAAAAACTTTTATTCAATTATCTATCATACTACTGAAGATAGATATCATACATCTCTGAAATGTTGCAGGTGCATTACACAGTCTAAAAGGCATTCTTCGAAAAGCAAAGGTTCCATAAGGGCTAGTAATTGTTGTCTTTTCCTGATCCTTGGGAGCAATAGGTATTTGATGGTAACCAGTATATCCACCAAGAAAATAGTAGTACTTGTGTCCAACAAGTATATCTAGCATTTGATCAAGAAAAGGAAGAGGAAAGTGATCTTTTATGGTGGCGGCATTTAATTTCCTATAGTCAATACAAATTCTCCATCCATTAATTTGTCTCGTGGGTATGATTTCATTACATTCATTCACTTCAACAGTCACTCCTCCCTTTTTTAGTACACAATGTATTGGACTCACCCAAGCAATATCCGAAATAGGATAAATAATTCCAGCATCCAACCATTTTAAAATCTATTTTTTAACTTCATCTTTCATTTTAGGATTCAATCTCCTTTGTGGATCAAATCTCAGTTTATGTTCTTCATCTAATAACATTCTGTTTATACAAATTGAAGGACTAACTCCTTTAATATCTGCCAAAGTCCATCCAAAAGCTTTCTTGTATCTTTTTAAAGTTTCCAACAACTTCTGTTCTTCAAAATCGTTTAACGCCGAAGATACAATAACTGGCAAGGTAGATGAATCTCCCAAAAGCATATACTTTAAATGATTTAGGAGAATTTTCATCTCAAGTTCAGGAGGTTTTATGATGAATGGAATTAAGCTTTTATCTCCACCTTCCATAGTGTCTAATACTTTGAATCTCTCCTGAACATACTCCAAATATTCATTTTTCTTACTATCTGAATTTTCTTCATCTTCAATTTCTTCTTCAAACATATTTTTATATTCTTTTTCTTTTTCAAATATATTTTCAAAATGATCAGTTCTCAAGTAATCACAGACCTCCATCCTAAAACATTCATTATCTTTTTCCATTGAGGGATACTTCATAGATTTTAAAATATTAAAGGTCGCCTCTTGATCATTAACTCTCATAGTTAATTCTCCTTTTTGAACATCAATTACTGCTCTTCCAGTAGCAAGGAATGGTCTTCCTAAAATGATTGGAATTTCTTTATCTTCCTCCATATCAAGTACAATGAAATCCACAGGAAAGATAAATTTATCCACTTTCACTAACACATCTTCCACCACTCCTTTAGGATAAGTAATGGAACTGAAGAGTCATAGATGTAGGAGAAATTTCTCCTATTCCCAACCTTTTGAAAGTTGATAAAGGCATAAGATTAATACTAGCTGCCAGATCACATAAAGCTTTTCCAAAAAATTTCTCACCTATAGCACACGAAATAGTGAAACTACCAGGATCCTTAAGTTTTTCCGGAAGCTTCTTCTGAATAATTGCATTACACTCTCCGCTAAGTACAATAGTTTCATGATATGTAAAATTTATTTTCTTTCTCAGAATATCCTTTATAAACTTGGCATAGTCAAGCATCCGTTCCAATGCTTCAACAAAAAGGAATATTTATAGTTAATTTCTTAAGGATCTCCAAAAAATTTCCAAATCTGTTATCCCTGTTTTGTTTCTTCAATCTTTGAGGAAATGGAGGTGGTGGTTTTTCAACAGTTATCTTCATTGGCTTAAGAGGATAATCCAAATCTAGATAAATCTTGTTTGAACCTTTTTCAATTTCCACCTTCTCCTTTCCTGTTTCAACTTCTTTTTGCACTCTAGTTTCCTTTTCCACTCCTTAATTGAATAGCCTTAAGTTGTTCCTTATTTTGATCTTTTAGATTGATCTCCACATTACTTGGAATTGTTCCAGAAGGTCTATTATTAAGTGCAGTGAAAATATGTCTTAATTAATTTTCAATATTTTTCATAGCAACGCCTTGAGCTTGTAATTGATTTCCCATATTCAGAATCATTTCTTCAGTCGACAACTTCTTATCCTTAAATTGTGGGTTACTATTAAATCTAGGGGGATAAGATGGTCTAAAATTAGTATTTCCTTGATTGTTCGAATTTCCAATTGGATTCATAGAATTGTTAGCCTAATGTGGGTTAACATTAGCATTGCTATTATTCCAATTAAAGTTTGGGTGATTCTTCCAACCAGGATTATAATAATCCGAGTGAGGATTATTAGGTCTATTAATAGCATTTAAAGTCTCAAAAGGTGTTTGAGATTCTGTTATCTGTCCAAATGAATTTTCCTCCAACACTTGAGGTGGTTGAGAATAATTCATTCCATATTGATCTATTTTCGTCGAAAGGGCTGCAATTTGAGAAACTACCATAGTCATCATATCTATATCATGAACACTAGCTACTCTCTTAAGATTTACCCGTTCAGAGGGCCATTGAAAATTATTAGTAGCTATTTCTTCAATTAATGCATATGCTCATCAAAAGGTTTTGACATTAATGATCCACCAGTAGCAACATCTATAATAGATCTCAATGATCCCACTAATCCATTATAAAATGTTTGAATTATTATCCAATCTGGTAAAGCATGATGTAGGCACTTCCTAAGAAGATCTTTAAATCTCTCCTAGGCTTCATATATTGACTCTCCTTAAAACTGACAAAAATATGTAATATCATTTCTTAGTTTAGCAGTCTTTGATGGAGGGAAATATTTTGATAGATACTTTTGAGATAATTCTCCCTAATTTCTATTAGATCCAGGTGCTAACGAGTTTAACCATGCCTTAATTTTATCCCTTAATGAAAAAGGAAAAAGTCTAAGTCTGACAGCGTCACTAGACACTTCATCATATTTAAAAGTAGCACACAGTTCTAAAAAACTAGAGAGATGTAAATTTAGATCCTCATTAGGTGTTCCTCTGAATTGATTATTTTGTCCCATTTGGATAATAGCAGGTTTAAGTTCGAATGAAATAGCAGCAACATCGAGATTTTGAATAGTTATGTGAATTTCATCTGCTGTTGGGTTAGCATAATCTCTTAAAGGTCTTGGGAAATTTCCAATATCATTTCTCTGATTATCTTAAATATTAGCCATTTTGCAAGGATTTTCAATTTATTTTTGTTGTTTTCTAATTTTTCTGACTGTACGTTCTGACTCCAAATCGTAAGGCACTAAACCTATAGATCCACTACTACGCATATACAAACATAAATGCTTTAATAAATATAAACAAACAAACTATAAAATAAACGTACTTTCTTTACTCCATTACCTTTTTACTTACTTTCTTTACTTCGTACCTTCGTACTTACATTATTTACTCCGTTACCTTCCCCGGCAACGGCGCCAAAAACTTGATGCTCGACTTTATATTTCACAAGAATTTATGAACTCAGATTTATATATTTATAATGATTTTTGTTAAGTCCAAGCATTCAACACAAGTATACGTATTGTATCAAGTAATACAGGGCTCTAATGGAGTCTCGGTTATCGATCCCACAGGGAAGTTTGGAATATATATAAGAAAGTGTTCACAATATAGGTAATGTAGCACTAAAATCTGATATTTAATTTGTAATTAAAGTTTTCTACTTACTACTATATGCAGAAAACAGTAACGATTAACTACACTACAATTACTTCTAAGGACTTTAAAAACATGATTAACTAGCTGATACACTAAACTAAGTATTTGAAAGGTTTTTGATATATGAGAAAAGTATCTTTCCTCTTACAATGAGAATATGATGTGTGGATTGATATGGAAAAATTATCTATTTTATTGTGCCAAATAGGAGCATGGATGATTCTTTACCCTTAAAAGAGTACTCCATCTTCTAAGCAAGAAAAGAACATTAACATATTCTAAGTTTAGTCACTAACTCTAAGGCTAGGCTGGGAGGTACCGTCTCTCACTTTGGAGCTCCAACTCACCCTTCACCTGAAGGATAACCTTTGATTTTAGTTATTAATCTTAGAACTAATTTTGGGATTTCAGCATGTCACCCTGAAATCTCCACATTGAATTCCATCAAAACATATTTCCTTATTCATTTGCACTCAATTCTCATGAACTACGCAAGTCATCAATAGAAATTGAATGGATCTTTCATTATTGTTGTAGGACATTAAATCTTTTGAAACTTAATGTTCAACAACATATTCTAACATTTCAATTGGCCAAATCAAAAGTAAATTAAGTTCTAAATGAAAAACAATCACAATCTTTTCATTACATTAAAAACACATCAAATCCACATCAATCCATCATCACATCTCTATGCAAGAAGTAAGACAAGGGATACTACTTAGAATTCATGGAGAAGATACAATAAAACATGGATTTTATATATAAAAGAAAAGTCATGCAAACCACAAAAGAAAATAAAACTTATCTCTTTCTCTTACGCAATGCAATTCCCTTGAAGTTCCTTTGAATCCTTTTCTCTCTTCTTTACAACACTTGATTCTCTCTTTAGAATGCAAAGGAAGAAGTGTTTACCTCTTCTCTTTCACTCCTTAGAGATGAATTCCTCTCAAATACTCACTCTACACAGTCTTCTCCTAATTCCTCAGACTTAACACTTATTAAAACTATTCTAGAACCATTGAAGAAGCACACCATTTTCATCCAAAAACAGTTACTTATAAGATAGGGATGAAATCCAAGAGTTTCCATAGGCAACCCTTCAAAAAGTTGCCAAAACTCTTCAAATTTGAACTCCACCGATTTTGAGTGTCGGCGGCGCTCTATCGTGCCAATTAATTCTGGAGTCTCTGGCTTGACTTTGGAGCCATTTCTAAAAATTCACGAAAAATTTCACCATAAATTTCAAAATCAAACTAATTTTGCTAAATTAACTTCCAAAAGTAGTTTCCACTAAATCCAAGTAATTTCTCATCCTTTTCCTCAAATTTTCACCATGAATAGTGATTTTAGGATTTTCCAAAATGTATTCAAAATACATGGGGAAAATAAAAAAATTTTAGTTAGGAGTAGTGGTCTTAGCTTAAGGAATCCAAATCTAACAATTTTTGTTGAAAACGGCCTTCAAACGATCCAAAATATTGATGCCCTAGGCTCCTTTTTTGCGAAAGTTAGAGGTTGAAGATGACAGGTGAGTTAAGAATGGTGATTTTCGGGTTTTAACTGCTGAAAACCAATATTCGCGAATTGTTGCCTAAGCGCGAGGCCTTTGACGCTTAGCCGCGAAATCTGGTGCTTAAGCACCAACAATCTGGCGCTTAGCCGCTAGTGTCAAGATTTTCACAATTAATAAAATGTAATAAACCACTTATTTAATCTCCCTTAATCTTCTTAAAATAATTGCCTCTTACTCAATAATCTCCAATACTCTAATTCCAAACTTTAATATCCATCGATTCTGATCAAGTTTCACACAAACACAAACTTATATTCATTAAAAACAAACCAAACTTAATACAAACTAAAAATTTCTATCCAAACACTTTGGAAGAAATTCCCTAGATACAAACAGACTCAATAAGCATAATGATAAGTTTACATCACTAAGATGTAACAATCAAACATTAGAGTGTAACAGATCACAAACATAAAACATTAAAAACTTTAAAACATCAAACTCATAAAACATAAAATACTCAAAAAAAATCACAAGATAAAACAAACATTTAATTCCACTCTCCAGTAGGCGAAATATATCCGGAACCACTATTAATTCCATTTGGCCCTTCTAGAATATAAATCTGATATAAAGGACGATGATTGAACACTCTTACATCTTCTTCTTCTAACCAATTGTTCTTTAGAAACATCGCCTTATCCGCTTCTTCCACGTGACTTGTATGATTGAATTGCATCTAGAGTTGCCACCCCATGTTCTCCAAATGTGCATTAGTTTCATTGATCTTCGCTTTGATTGAAGTCACTCGGGCTTCGATCATTGCAATCTTTTCTGCAATTTCCTGAATGCTAACAGCAAGAAATCCATTGAATAACTCTTTAGTATTATCACTCATAAACATACTCTTGTCAGACTCCTCTTTCTTCTTGATCTCATTCGCACAGGAAGACATGATGCACTCAAAACACTCTTCTTAAGACTCAGAAATGAAAATAGGACTTGGTGCAAGTATTTCTCTTAATCATGGGCCTTTTTATGAACTTTAGAAGTGCATAATCCTGCCCTTTAATGTTTAAAAACTCCAAAATAACTTCCAAAATCACTTCCCCACGATCTATGCTTCTAGAACCTCATTTATCACATGTTACATAACTCCGGCTCCTAAGCGCCAACTAGGTGGCGCTTAGGTGCCAGTGCTCAATTTAGCACAGGTCTGCTAAATGTCCAAAATTTTATTCCGACTCCTCTAAATCATAATATAAGGTCAAATAAACACTACTATAACATAAGAAATTCAAAATACTACGACCATAACATAAAAAACAAACCAAACAAAGCACAAAAAGCAAACATAAAGCAAAGCACACCGATAATAATGGGTTGCCTCCCACAAAGCACTTGGTTTAACGTCTTCAGCCTTACAAACCCAGAACTCATTCTGAGTGACCCAACATCAGATTCTTGACCCGATATAAATATATGAAATCTTTTTCCCTGGCAACGACGCCAAAAACTTGACCCGAAGTCCTCTTAAGATCAACGTATTAATTAATGCTTTCAAAAATATATGTTATAAATAATAATAGCGGCTAGTGTATATAAATCTAATTTTATGGAAAATATTTTACACACTAGGGGTACTACGCAAGTATACGTATCGTATCAAGTAATATAGGGCTTTGAAACAAAAACCCAGTATCGTTCCCACGAGGAGAGAGTTATAGATCTTTAAATATTTTTATTTTAAAGTATTTCTTTTATAGTGAAAAATAAAATATCTTTAATTTACTAGATGCAATAATAAAGCGAAATAAAATGATTGATGTAAATAGCAATAAGAAAGCAACTTTCTCCCTTTCAATTAATCCAAGATTTTCTAAGATAATAATAATATTCGTGGAGAATATAAATTTATGGTATTGTGCCAAATAGAAGCATTCTAATTCTTTATCTTCGCTCGATAGTATAAAGAACATTGGCTAGCCTATAGATCAGGTCCGGATGTATTGTTAGTAGAATGGGTTAATCTAGGCTCACACTACTAGATGTCTAAGGGTGGCTATGGTCTGCCCTACTAGTGACGCTTTACTTTTCTATAAACCAAATCAAAAGAATTTAGTCTGTCACTCTAAAAACTTATCAATTCTACGCCCAAAATATAATATCTTCCTATTTATTTGCACCTCACCTTGAATAACCCGCACAAGGCCTTCGACTACCCAAGGATTCATGTGATATCTACAAGTTAAGAATTCATCTCCTTCTAGGTCTCAAAACGCTTCAACAGGTTTTAACAATTTAAATGACCAATTTAAATAGTAAATTAAGAACCGGTATTACTATCATCACAATGTTTTGAAAATATATGATTTTTAATTCTCCGATGAATTTTGTATTATCTTATTTATCTTTTCATAATTAAAAGGATAAAGTAAAGTAACTACTCAGAACACATTGAAATTAAATAACAAAACATAATAAATAAACTTTGAATCAAAATAAAAATACTTATCTTAGATGTTTCTCCTACTGAATTTCTGATTTCTACTGACTCCACAGCGTAATGAACTCCAGAAGCACCAACTCTTTCAAACTCTAAATACAAACTCTAAAATAAACTCACTAATTTATGAAGGAAAGTAAAAAAGGTGGCCCTAATAATATCTCTCTAATTCTCTCTCTAGGTTGGGCGTTTTTCTCTGAAGGAGTACCCTCCTATTTATAGTTTTCAAATGTTGCCTCAAGGCACCTCTTCAAAATGTGTCCAAATTCAATGAAACTTCTAGAAAGTGTGTCTGGCGCCTAGGCGCCAGGCGCCAGAATCTAGCGCCTAGGCACCGGACACCGCGTCCAGTTCTTCGCACCTCTTCACTTTGGATCGCACCTCTTCGCGATTAAAACCGTTTTGAAGCGTCCAAATACATTGTATCACATGTCCTATAAACCATGAACAAATGCCAGTCTTCTAGAAGGTCCAATAACCGCTCACACCGTCAAAATAACTGCCCAAAAGTCATAAAAAACATAACAGGTTTCTGTATCGAGCTGGCGCTTATGCGTCGGACTCTAGCGCCTAGGCGCCAGGCCAGTAATTTCGAGAATTTTGCATTTTGGCTCTATTTTTGCTCCTTTTTGCTCCTTTTTGCACCTTTTTCATATTTTTCTCCTTCTTGAACATTTTTGCATCACCTACATCCAAAAACACAAAACTACCTTTCATTAAAGCATAATATCCTTAAAATTTAATAAAAATCAAGGCATAAAAATAAGTATTTTTTTATTGGATCAAAATCGCCCAAACTTAAACGTTAGTTATCCTCAAGTAACCATTTTTACTATATAAAATGTATAAAATTTGGAATAAAAGGTAAATATTTAAGATTCCTTATGATTTTTAATTTTATAAAGCCTTTAGTAAATCATTAACCAAATCTTACTAACTAAGTTTAATTTTAAGAATTTAAAGAATATTCTAACACCAAATCATAAGACTTCAAAAATTTTTCATTCACTTCAAAAATAATTGTAGTTTATTATATTAAGATCACATAAATTATTCACAAGAAAAAGATCTTCATGAAATTCTTTTCTAATAAAAATGCATGCATAAAAAATAAGTAATATATGTAATCAGTTTTCTTTTTATAAGTTAATTCAAGTGAAGCCAAGTTTTGATTAGGCATTTCCTCAAGCTTCTCCTCTCTTTTTCTCTTTTCTATCTTTTTTTTTATTTTTTTAAAGAGAGAGGATTACGGTATCTGGATAGACTGTTAATGATTTTGAACTTCACTATCCTTAAATTATATTTTCTAACTTATATGTTTTCACTTAATTATTATAACATAAATAGATTTCAAAAAGAATTTCAATCTATTCTTTTTCAAGTTATAATTTTTGATTTCTTAATACTTCTAAAATTCAATTATCTCCACTATGAATAGAAAAATTCTTAATCTTATTCTTCCTTGAGTTGAATAATTCTATTCTTAAAATCAATCAATCAAAGTTATTAAAATTTTTGGTTAAGTCCACTAAATTATTTATAATTTCAAAGATTTAAGTGATCTTAAATAGATTCTTCATTCCTCATGTTATGTTAAACTTTTTATTTTAAGAAAATATTAGTTCTTTAAGGACAAATAAAATTTAAATTTGAATGTATTTTCCCTTTCCCCCAAACTTAAGTTTTGGTCTATCATGAAATTTTTTTTAAAGTATGAGAGAAAGAAAAACATAATTTTAAAAAGGAATTTTTTTAAGTATGTAAAAAAAATTTGAGAAAGAAAAATTTACTTCTACACATGCTTTTATGAATAATACTGAAACAATGAAGCATATAAAAGTAAGCAGGCTCAAAAATGTTATATAGCAGTAGTTGAATTTAATATCTATATTACTAACAGAAATAAAATAACATTACCAACTCTTCTAGAATAATAAGCAGTAGGCTGAAACCAAAAATAAACACAAATTCATTCAAATTTCAGTCTTAAACACAATACATTAAAAATACTGTAACAATAGTCTCAACACCAAACAATCCACACAAAGTACATAAACAAATCTAAACTAGCAAATAACAAACAACAATCAGTACTAACAAACAAAAGCTAAACTAACAACAGACTCAGCACATCTCAGAGGTAAATTAGGCCACTAATCACTGTCTATAGCCTCGTCATCTTCATCACCAAAATAAAATTCCACATCCTTAGGATCAACAGATGGTGAAAATCTAGGAGAGGTGGGAAACTGACTATCATGCTCACCCTTCAAGAATCTAACGAGAGCTTCATCATACTCAACATCGTAACTACTCTTCCTCTGGGTATACTCAGATAAATGATTAATTTTCTTATCAATAGAATCAACTCTGTAGTGAGTTTGAAATAACTCATGTTGTTGCTCCAGAAATTGATCATGCATCGATTCCCAAAAACTAGACGGTGGCTCAGTAGTAGAAGTAGAAGGTCTGGAAGTAGAAGGTCTACCTGAAGTGGGTGCAGAAGTAGAAGGAGCGGTAGATCTCTTCCCACGAAGACGATCATAGATACTAACACTCTCCTACCCAATTGGCTTGGTGGATTCAGCTTCTCCTCAGAAATATCAGCAGTGACTCCATTGTTCACACATAAAGAATAAATCAGAGATGGGAATCCTAGTCCTACAGAAGTACTGGATCTAGCAGTAGACTCCACATAATCATAAATAATACTGCCGACATCTATCGACTTCCTCTGCTGAATGCAGTAGTTTAAGATAGCTCGATCTCTAGTCACTTCACTCAGGTGGTTGGAAGGAATAAGTCTAGCAGAAATAAAGTAATGCCATGCCTTGGAAATACCATTTAACTTAGAATATTTGAAATTTACCCGTTTTTCATTCCAGATCTTCCAAGCTCCAGTGCCATCAGCCAAATAAGCAATGATCATCTCAAGATCTCCCTCAGATGGAGATAATCTAGAATAGTGGCACTCGATGGTAGGTGGCAGTCCATAAAACACATTGATCCTCTCCGGAGTAAATCCAACTCTGACACCTCTAACGAAGAATTTGTAGTCTTCCGCATCTAAAAAGTTAGCATAAAATTCGCGAATGACTGGAATAATAGCAACAGCAGTGAAATAACAGAATCGTTGCCAGTTGTGCGCAATGATTGTGTTCTCGATCATTTCACCCGGATTGTAAAAGCTTCGCTCTGAGATAAACTTTCTCGACGTTGCAAATTTGTGATATTGAAAATACGCTGCCGCAGTCGTGAACTTACTTCTGTCAAAATTTTCTCATCCCTTCCCTCGCTTAGATTTCGGTGCCATCTAAACGTGAAAGAAAATAAAAACAAATTTAGGAATCAAATATTTAAACTCTTTTTAAGTTTAAGAAACTTAAAATAAGTTTAAAAATCCAAATAGAATACCTAAAAATCAAAATTTTTCTCAAAATTTCGGTTTTTAGCAAAACATAGGAAAAACTATGGTGAAAATAAAAAATAAATGGATTAGAGTGTAGATCTGACCTCGAGACAAAGAAATCAAGTGATTTCGCGCCCAAATACTTGATGTTTTGACCTCAAAATCGATCTAAGAGGTGTATTTTCGTGAAAATGGGGAAGGAGATGAACCTTAGGCTTCATCCATGGCTAATGGGGTTTATATGTTAATTTTTGTTTAAGCAGGCCGAACCGACGCTTAGGCGCCGAATTCTGGCGCCTAGACGCCAGACTCGCCTTTCACAAAAATCACTCTAAAAATTTTATTTTCCACCAAAATTCATAAATTCAACTTCCAATTACCAATATTAGAGTAGGGCTTCAGTTTCTAACTTCCAAAACATTTTCCAAAAATTTTAAAAATTAAATATTAAATTCACCAATCAAACACAAGGTTAAAATCAAACTCCTCTAATTTCCATTTATAATCTTCAAAATTGGCTCAATACACTTCAGATAAGTATAATATAATGATTAAAGTCCTAACACACAATCAAACAACCCAATTTGAAAACAAATACAATACACATTGAACATGAAAGCAAATACACAAACAAACACAATCGATTCACTAAATCGATACAACGACTAACTAGATAAATCACGATCTCACCAAATCACTATCTAATTTCCATTATCTTGGCAAGGAAAACTATTCAGCCCACTTAGGAAGAACACTAATGCTCTCGGAAAATCGGTAGCCATCTTCTCGTCAATCCATTTGTTCTTCACATACATTTTAACTTGAGCATCTTGATAAGCCGCTAGATGATCAAATTGGAGTTTCGCTTGTCATTCCAGATGTTCAATCTAATGATACATCTCATGAAGGCGATCTCTAATACTCTTGAAATCCACTTCAAATTTATCAAGACGACTAGAAATTTTCTCCAAACTTACAGCGATGAAACCATTGAAGTAGGGTTGAGGATCCTTTGAACCTTTGTCTCTAGCCTCTTCTCCAGGATTTCTTCTCTACATTTCTTCAAAAATCCTCTCTAATCTCTCAAGAGTGAAGTGTAAGGGTCGAAATATTGATTGCTTAAGGATTGGGGACGAAGATGGGTTAATTTTACGGTGAAAATCGTGTGAAAAACTGAAAATTTTGGTTTTTACACGACCCAGTAACCGTGGCGCTTAGGCGCCAAACCTGGCGCCTAGGCGCCGGACCATGTTCGACTCAGTTTCTCCTAACGTCAAATTTCAAAGTTTCATTCTCCAAAAATAGGTAAATTATAATGGTAAGATCAGAACAAACTCAATAACACAACTATGCATAATTTCAATGAAGGTTAACTTGATCTCCTTTTTACTCACATATGAAATGGAGTGATCCAAAGTCCAAACTTTATATACTTCAAGATAACTTTTAATTTTCTGAAGTTATATAAAATTAGTCAAGACCGAGGCATAACCTTACATTAAAAATGTAAAAACACACTAAAAATAAAATCTATGGGTTGCCTCCCATAAAGCGCCTGGTTTAACGTCGTCAGCCCGACCTAAGTAATTCTTTAATCAGATTAACTCAATTCATAAGCCTCTTTATAAATCTTTTTAATGTCTCCCAAATAAGGCTTCAATCTTAATCCATTAACTTTAAAAAATTTTCCCGTTTTGGAGTCTTTAATATCCACAGCTCCATATTGGTATACTTTTTCAATTATATATGGTCCCATCCATTTTGATCTCAAATTTTCAGGAAAAAGTCTTAAACGAGTATTAAATAGTAATACTTCTTGTCCAGGCTCAAATATTTTTCCTGAAATCTTTTTATCATGTGATACATTCATTTTCTCTTTATAAATTTTTGCATTATCATATGATTCATTTCTTATTCCATCCATCTCATTTAATTGCAAGAATAGTTTTTCTCCTGCTGTATTCAAATCAAAATTAAACTCCTTTATCGCCCAATAAACTTTATGTTCAAGTTCAACAGGTAAGGGACAGTGTTTATCAAAAACAAACTGGTAAGGTGACATTCTGATTGGTGTCTTATAAGTTGTTCTATAAGCCCATAATGCAGAATCAAGTCTATCAACCCAATCAGTTCTTTTAGGATTAACAGTCTTCTCTAAAATTCTTTTAATTTCTCTGTTTGATACTTCAGCCATTCCACTTGTTTGTGGGTGATAAGCAGCTGCAATTTTATGTTTGATTCCAAATTTTTGCAGTAATGATTGAATTCTTATATTTCTAAAATGACTTCCATCATCTGTGATAATTACCTTAGGCATTTCAAATTTTGAAAAAATCATATTTTTTAAAAATTTAGATACACTTTTGGAGTCACAATTAGGTAAAGCTACAGCTTCAATCCACTTTGAAACATAATCAACTGCTAATAAAATATTAATTTTTCCAGATGATGGTACAAATGATCCCATAAATTCTAAACCCCATATATCAAAAATTTCAACTTCCAATATATAGTTTAAAGGCATTTCATCTTTCTTGGATATATTTCCCATCCTTTGACATTGATCACATGTTTTAACATAATGTCTCACATCTCTGAATAAGGTAGGCCAATAAAATCCTGAATTTAAAATTTTATATGCAGTTTTATCTACTCCAAAGTGTCCTTCAAAATCAGAGTCATGACATTTTTTATTAATAGAAAAAGTTTCTTCATAAGGTACGTATCTTCAAATTATAGAATCTCTTCCTAATTTAAATAAATGAGGATCTTCCCAAATATAATATTTAGCATCATTTTTAAATTTCTTAATAAATTTTTCATCCAATCCATAAGGTAGAATATTGCTAACTAAATAGTTAACTATATCCGCATACCAAGGTGTTTGGCATCCTTGAATAACATATAAATGTTCATCAGGAAATTTCTCATTTATGTTTTCTTCAGTAATAACATCATTCTTAATTCTAGACAAATGATCAGCAATTTGGTTGTCAGTTCCTTTTCTATCCACTATTTGAAAATCAAATTCTTGTAGAAGTAAAACCCATCTTATTAGTCTAGGTTTAGCATCCTTTTTTGACATTAGATATTAAATAGCTGAAAGATCAGTATGAACTATGCATTTAGTACCAAGAAGAAAAGGTCTAAGTTTATCAAAGGCATATACTATAGCTAGAAGCTCTTTCTCAGTAGTATTGTAATTTCTTTGTGTTTCAGTGAGAGTTTTACTAGCATAATATATAACTTTGAAAATTTTTTCATATTTTTGTCTCAATACAGCTCCAATTGCCAAATCACTAGCATCGCACATTAATTCAAAAGATTTATTCCAATTAGGTGCAACAATGATAGGTGCAGTTATTAATTTTTCTTTTAAAATATTAAAATCATTAACATAGTCTTTGTTAAATTCAAAATTAACATCTTTTTCCAATAAATGACAAAGAGGTTTAGCAAATTTAGAAAAGTCCTTTATATATCTTCTATAAAATCCAGCATGACCTAGAAAACTTCTCACTTCAGTAACAGTAGTAGGTGGTTGTAATTCAACAATAATTTTCACTTTTGCTTGATCTACTTCTATCCCTTTTTGTGAAATCTTGTGACCAAGTACAATGCCTTCTATGACCATGAATTGACATTTTTCTCAGTTAAGAACTAAGTTCGTTTCTTCACATCTTTTCAGAATTTTGGAAATATTTTCCAAACAAGATTCAAAAGAAGTTCCAAAAACTGAAAAATCGTCCATGAATATTTCAATTCCTTTGTCAATCAAATCACAAATTATTGACATCATACATCTTTGAAAAGTTGCAGGTGCATTACATAAACCAAAAGGCATTCTTCTAAAGGCAAATGTTCTATAAGGACTTGTAAATGTTGTTTTCTCTTGGTCCTCAGGAGTGATAGGTAATTGATGATAACCAGAACATCCATCCAGAAAATAGAAATATGAGTGTCGAGCTAATTTATCAAGCATTTGATCCAAGAAAGGTAAAGGAAAATGATTCTTTCTAGTGACGTCATTTAATTTCCTATAATCAATGCAAATTCGCCATCCAGTAACTTGTCTTGTGGGAATTAGTTCATTTTTATCATTGACAATGACAGTTACTCCTCCTTTCTTTGGAACATAATGAATAGGACTTACCCATTGGCTATCCGAAATAGGATAAATAATACCAACATCTAACAAATGGACGGGCTTATTCCTCTTATGTCAGCAATTATCCAACAAAATGCTTTCTTATAATTCATTAACACTCCTATCAATTTTTCTTCTTTATCTTTACTTAGCTGAGAAGAAATAATAACAGGTAAAGTTAATGAATTTCCCAGAAATGCATACTTTAAATGTGAAGGTAACTTTTTTAATTCCAGTTCAGGGGCTTTTTTAATTGAGGGTAAAAGTATACCATTTTGAGTTATGTCCAAAGTTTCCCAATTATCTTTAATATAATGAGTTTCTTCTTCTTTTAGTTCTTCATCTTCATTGGTTAATAATTCAAATTTTTCTTCAGAAATGACTTTACATTTTTCTTGATAATGTTTCTCAATTAAATAATCAATTATATCCATTCGATAACATTTTTCTTTATCTGGGTACTTCATTGATTTAAGGACATTAAATTTAATCTCTTGATCATTAACTCTCATGGTTAATTCTCCTTTTTGCACATTAATCATAGCTCGTCCGGTCGCTAGAAAAGGTCTCCCTAAAATAATAGGTATTTCTTTATCTTCTTCCATATCAAGTACAATGAAATCTACAGGGAGGAGAAATTTATCTACTTTAACAAAAACATCCTCTATAACTCCTTTAGGGTAAGTGATAGATCTATCAGCTAATTGAAGGGTTACAGTGGTGGGAGTAATCTCTCTTAAATTCAACCTTCAAAAAATAGAAAATGGCATGAGATTAATACTTGCTCCTAAATCACATAAAGCTTTTCCACAAAACTTTTCTCCAATAGCACAATGTATAGTAAAACTTCTAGGATGTTTAAGTTTTTGAGGTAATTTCTTTTGAATTATTGTACTACATTCTTCACTTAATGCAACAGTTTCAAAAGCTTCAAATCTTTGTTTCTTACTTAAAATATCCTTCATAAATTTTGCATAAGTTGGCATCTGTTCCAAAGCTTCAACAAAGGGTATGTTTATAGTAAGTTTCTTAAAAATTTCAAAGAACTTAGAAAATTGATGATCAAGCTTCTGCTGTTTAAGTCTTTGAGGAAAAGGTGGTGGTGGTTTTTCAACTTCCATATTAATATAAATATCAGTTTGATCATTATTAGGAGAAGGAGTTTCTTTAGATTTTTCAATCTCTTCAACATCAATCTCTTTGTCAATTTCATTCTGCATTCTTTCTTTTAATTCCTTTCCACTTTTAAGTTGTACAGCTTTAACATGTTCATGTTCTTTTCTAGTTTCTTTTTGATTGATTTCAACATTACTAGGAAGTGTTCCTGGGGGTCTATAATTAATTAAATTAGAGATTTGTCCCATTTGATTACCAATATTACGAATAACAATATTTTGATTTTGTAATTGATTACTTAGTTGTAAAATTAATTCTTCTATTGATAACTTTTTCTGTTGATTGTTAAATCCAGGTGGTTTATAGTTTGAATTAACTTGATTATTCCAATTTCCAGTGGGATGAAATTGATTATTACCCCATTACTGTGAATTATTCCAGTTAAAATTAAGATGATTTTTCCATCCAGGATTATAATAATTTGAATGAGGATTATTTTTACTAGCAATAGCTTGTAAAGTTTCAATAGTTTGAGAATCTTCAATATTAGCAGAGTTATTATGTGATATATTAATAGCAAAACTATTTAATTTCTTAGACATTGCTGCTACTTGTGAAGCTAAAATAGAAAAGGCTTCATTATCATGAATACTTGCCATTCTTTTAGGATTTATCCTTTCAGAAGGCCATTGAAAATTATTGTTAGCTATTTCTTCAATTAAAGTGTAAGCTTCTTCAAATGATTTAGACATTAAAGAACCTCCAGTAGCAGCATCAATAATTGATTTTAAAAATCCATTTAATCCATTATAAAATGTTTGAATAATTAACCAATCAGGTAAAGCATGATGAGGACATTTTCTTAACAGTTCTTTAAATCTTTCCCAAGTTTCATAAATTGTCTCCCCGTCAAATTGACTAAATGAAGTAATATCATTTCTTAATTTAGCGGTTTTAGAAGGAGGAAAATATTTAGCAAGGAATTTTTGTGCCATTTCAGCCCATGTTTTAATAGAACCTGTTGCTAATGAGTTCAGCCACATCTTTGCTTTATCTCTTAAAGAAAAAGGAAAAAGTTTAAGCCTAATAGCATCATCAGAAATATTGTTATATTTAAAGTTAGCACAAAGTTCTAAAAAACTAGCAAGGTGTAAATTTGGATCCTCATTTGGTGTTCCACCAAATTGATTGTTTTGAACCATTTAAATAATAGACGGTTTAAGCTCAAAAGAATTAGCATCTGCAGTGGGTATAAGAATACTACTATGAAGTTCATCAATTGTAGGGTTAGCATAATCCCTTAATGGTTTATAAACATTTTGATCATTAATTTGAATTGGATTTTGTAAATTGTTATGTAAATTAGCCATTTCTTGAAATTTTTGAATTTGTTTTCCTTTTTTTAATTCTTTTAATAGTTCTTTCTAATTCAGAATCTAAAGGTAATAATCCTTCAGTTCCAGAACTACGCATAAAAAGTAAATTAACAAGAATTAAAATAAATATTATTATTATTTTTATTATATATGTTTTTTTTATATTATATTTTTTTAATTATTTTTTTTTACAATAAAAAAATGAATAAAAAAATAAAAATACTTAAAATCTAAAAATTTGCCTCTGCTCTCCCCGGCAACGGCGCCAAAAACATGACCCGATATAAATATATGCGTACTAAAATCTTCTTCCCTGGCAACGGCGCCAAAAACTTGACCCGAAGTACTCTGAAGATCAACGTACTAATTAATGCTTTCAAATATATATGTTATAAATAATAATAGCGGCTAGTGTATATAAATATAATTTTATGGAAAATATTTTACACACTAAGGGTACTACGCAAGTATACGTATCGTATCAAGTAATATAGGGCTTTGAAACAAAGACCCCAGTATCGTTCCCACGAGTAGTTAAATATTTTTATTTCAAAGTATTTCTTTTATAGTCAAAAATAAAATATGTTTAATTTACTAGATGCAATAATAAAGCAAAAATAAAATGATTGATGTAAATTGCAATAAGAAAGCAACTTTCTCCCTTTCAATTAATCCAAGATTTTCTAAGATAATAATAATATTCGTGGAGAATATAAATTTATGGTATTGTGCCAAATAGAAACATTCCTATTCTTTATCTTGGCTTGATAGTATAAAGAACATTGGCTAGCCTATAGATCAGGTCCGGATGTATTGTTAGTAGAACGGGTTAATCTAGGCTCACACTACTAGATGTCTAAGGGTGGCTATGGTCAGCTCTACTAGTGACCCTTTCCTTTTCTATAAACCAAATCATAAGAATTTAGTTTGTAACTCTAAAAACTTACCATTTCTACGCCCAATATATAATATCTTCCTATTTATTTGCACTTCACCTTGAATAACCCGAACAATGCCTTCGACTACCCAAGGATTCATGTGATTTCTACAAGTTAAGAATTCATCTCCTTCTAGGTCTCAAAACTCTTCAACGGGTTTTAATAATTTAAATGACCAATTTAAATAGTAAATTAAGAACCGGTATTACTATCATCACAATGTTTTGAAAATATATGATTTTTAATTCTCCAACGAATTTTGTATTATCTTATTTATCATTTCATAATTGAAAGGAGAAAGTAAAGTAACTACTCAGAACACTTTGAAATTAAATAACAAAACATAATAAATAAACTTTGAATCGAAATAAAAATACTTAGCTTAGATGTTTCTCCTAATGAATTTATGATTCCTACTGACTCCACAGCGAAATGAACTTCAGATGCACCAACTCTTTCAAACTCTAAAAACAAACTCTAAAATAAACTCACTAATTTATGAAGGAAAGTAAAAAGGTGGCCCTAATATTATCTCTCTAATTCTCTCTCTAGGTTGGGCATTTTTCTCTGAAGGAGTACCCTCCTATTTATAGTTTTCAAGGGTTGCCTCAAGACACCTCTTCAAAATGTGTCCAAATTCAATGAATCTTCTAGTTGTGTCTGGCGCATAGACGCCGGAATCTAGCGCCTAGGCACCGGACACCGCGTCCAGTTCTTCGCACCTCTTCACTTTGGATTGCATCTCTTCGTGATTAAAACCGTTTTGAAGCATCCAAATACATTGTATCACATGTCCTATAAACCAGGAAGAACTACCAGTCTTCTAGAAGGTCCAATAACCGCTCACACCGTCAAAATAACTGCCCAAAAGTCGTCAAAAACTTAACAGTTTTCTGTATCGAGCGGGTTTTTAGGCGCGGGACTCTGGCGCCTAAGCGCCAGGCCAGTAATTTCGACAATTTTGCATTTTGGCTCTATTTTTGCTTCTTTTTGCTCCTTTTTGCTCCTTTTTCATATTTTTCTCTTTCTTGAACATTTTTGCATCACCTACATCCAAAAACACAAAATACCTTTCATTAAAGCATAATATCCTTAAAATTTAATAAAAATCAAGGCATAAAAATAGGTATTTTTTTCTTGGATCAATTCTCATCAAATTTAAGTGGATCGACTGAAAAATAAGGTTTAAGTATATGACCGTTAACTTTAAATATTTTTCCAGTCTTTGTATTTTGAATATCCACAGCTCCATAGGAATAAACTTTTATCACAATAAATGGACTCATCCTCCTGGACTTAAGTTTTCCAGAAAAATTCTCAATCTGGCATTATACAGCAAAACTTTCTATCTTGGCACAAGATTTTTAGTAAGAATCTTCGATCATCCCATAACTTCATCTTTTCCTTATAAAATTTAGCATTTTCATAAGATTCATTCCTTATCTCTTCAAGCTCATTTAAATACAATAATCTCTTTTCAACAGCATCCTTCAAATTATAATTGAACTCATTAATAGCCCAATATGCTTTATGCTCAAGTTTAACAGGCAAATGACAAGCTTTTCAAAAAATCAGCATATATGGGGACATTCCTATAGGGGTTCTGTAGGCAGTCCTATAGGCCCACAAAGCATAATCAAGTTTGATTGACTAATCCTTTCTGTAACAGTCTTTTCCAATATTCTTTTAATTTGATGATTGTATAATACAACCAAACCTCTTGTTTGAGGATGATAAGTAGTAGCAATGCGATGATTTATATGATATTTCTTTGCTAACTTCTCAATAATCACAATATTAAAATGACTTCCCTCATCTGTTATGATTACTCTTGGTATTCTAAATCTGTAAAATAAATTATTTCTTAAAAACTTTGCAACACTTTGAGTTTCACATAGAGGTAAAGCAATAGCTTCAATCCATTTGGAAACATAATCTACTTCTATCAAAATATAAACATTTATGAAAGATGGTGTAAATAGACCCATGAAATCTAACCCCAAAACATCAAATATTTCAACTTCCAACATATAATTGAGGGGCATTTCATTTCTTCTAAAAATATTGCATACACGCTGACATCTATCACAAATTTTAATATAAGCATTCACATCCTTAAAAGTTGTAGGCCAATAAAATCCAGATTGTAAGATTTTATATGCAGTTCTTTTAACTCCAAAATGTCCCCTATAATTAGAATCATGACATTTTTGAATAATTTCATAAGTCTCTTCCAAAGGCATACATCTTCGAATTATAATATCATTTCCTTGTTTATATAAAAATGGCTCATCCCAAAAATAAATTTTAGCATCAGACAGAAATTTCTTCTTTTCCTGGTATGTCAAACCATAGGGTATAATATTATTGACAGTAAAGTTTACTATGTCGGCATACCACGAAACACACCACTCATTAACAGTGAATAATTTTTCATCAGGAAAATGTTTATTAATTTCTTCAACATCATAGAGAGATTTTTCTTTTTCAAGAATGGACATATGATCAACGATTTGATTATCGGAACTCTTCCTATCTACTATCTCAAAATCAAATTATTGCAAAAGAAGAATCCATCTAATCAATCTTGGCTTCGTATCCTTCTTCTTCATTAAATATTTGATAGCAGAATGATCAGAATGCACCACACATTTAGTTCCAATTAAATATGATCGAAATTTATCAAAGGCAAATACTATAGCTAATAACTCTTTCTCGGTAGTGGTATAATTAATTTGAGCTTCATTAAGAGTTTTACTTGCATAATAAATAATTTTGAAAATTTTATCATTTTTCTGACCCAAAACAGCACCAATAGATTATCACTAGCATCACACATTAATTCAAAAGGTTTTTCCCAATTTGGTGAAATTATAACACGTGCAGTGATTAATTTTTCTTTTGATGTTTCAAAAGCTTTTAGGCAATCATCGTAAAAAAAAAAAGCATTCTTTTCGAAGAATCCGCATAATGGTTTTATAATCTTTGAAAAGACTTTGATGTAACGCCTCTAGAATCGAGCATGTCCCAGAATACTTCTAATTCCCCTTACATTGTTCGGGCAATGTAAATTAGAGATAACTTGAATTTTTGCAAGATCTACCTCCAAACCATTTTCTGAAATTCGATGTCCCAATACAATTCCTCCTGCTACTATAAATTGGCATTCTTCCCAGTTAATAACTAAATTAGTTTCTTCACAGCATTTTAGAACTTTAGTCAAATGTTATAAACATGATTCAATTGAAATTCCAAACACTGAAATGTCATCCATAAAAACGTCAATCCCTTTTTTAATTAAATCACAAAAGATAGCCATCATACATCTCTGAAATGTAGCAGGGGCATTACATAAACCAAATGGCATTCTTCTAAAAGCAAACATACCATAAGGACTGGTAAACGTAGTTTTCTCTTCATCCTAAGGAGTAATTTGAATTTGGTGGTAACCAATATATCCATTCAGAAAACAAAAGTATTTATGCCCAGCCAGTCTATCCAGCATCTGATCCAGAAATGGGAGTGAAAAATGATTTTTCTTAGTGGCAAGATTTAATTTTCTATAATCAATGCATATTCACCATCCTTTAACTTGTTTTGTTGGAATCATTTCATTCTTTTCATTAACAGTCATAGTTACTCCTCCTTTCTTAGGAACATAGTGAATAAGACTAACCCATGCACTATCTGAAATAGGGTAGATAATTCCAGCATCCAACCACTTCAAAATTTATTTCTTAACAACATCTTTCATGATAGGATTTAATCTCCTTTGGGGATCAGCCCGAGGTTTACAATTATCTTCTATAAGAATTCTCCGCAAACAAATTTAAGGACTAGTTTCTTTAATATCAGCAATTGTCCATCCAAAGGCTTTTTTATACTTCTTCAAAATTTTAAGCAAATTCTCTTTTTCTTTTTTAGTCAATTGAGATGAAATTATAACAGGTAAGGTTGAAAATTCACCCAAAAAACATACTTCAAATGATCAGGAAGCATTTTTAATTCAACTTCAAGAGGTTTTTCAATTGATGAACCATAAGATTCATCTTTTTTAATCATATCCAACAATTCAAAATTTTCATGAACAAAATTTAATTCTTCCTCTTGAAAATCTTCAGAATGATGTAATTCCTCTTCTTGTTTATGTTCCAATTCTTCTTGTTCATGTTTTTCTTCATAAGTTGACTTGAAATGGCATTCACTCAATTATCTAATAACATCCATCCTATAACATTCATCATGTTTACCTATTGCAGGATATTTCATCAATTTCAAAATATTGAATGTAACAGTTTGATCATTAACCCTCATCGTTAATTCCCCTTTTTGCACATCTATCATTGCTCTACCTGTGGCTAAGAAAGGTCTTCCCAAAATGATGGGTATCTCTTTATCTTCCTCCATATCATGTACAATGAAATCAATAGGAAAGATAAATTGATTCACTTTAACCAAAACATCTTTTATAACTCCTTTTAGATATGTGATCGAACGATCTGCTAATTGCAGAGTTACAGTAGTTGGGGTTGTTTCTCCTAATTCCAGTCTTTTGAAAATTGATAGAGGCATAAGGTTAATGCTTACACCTAAATCACATAAAGCTTTTCCATAAAATCTGTCTCAGATTGCACATAGAATTGTGAAACTACCAAGATTTTTAAGTTTTTTAGGAAGCTTCTTCTGAATTATTGCATTGCACTCCTCACTGAGTGCAACTATCTCATTATCTTCAAAATTCCTATTTTTGTTAAGAACATCCTTCATAAATTTCACATAGCTCAGAATTTGTTTTAAGGCTTCAGCAAATGGAATATTAATGGTAAGCTTCTTAAATATCTCCAAGAATTTTAAAAATTGCATATCCAACTTTTGTTGATGAAGTCTCTGAGGAAAAGGAGGTGGTGGCTTTTCCAAATCAACCTTAGGTTGAGAAATTGGTCTTTCCAAACCTTTCAGAGCGTCCTCTTTTGGTTCTTTAATCCCTTCTTTCTCTACGACAGTTTCTTTCTAAACTTTTCCTTCCAGCTCTCTTCCACTTCTCAGTTGAATTGCTTTTACATGCTCTTTATTTTTATCTCTTGGATTCGCTTCAGTATTACTTGGAAGCATTCCTTGGGATCTATTACTTAATGAATTTACAATTTGCCCCAATTGATTTTCAATATTTCTGATGGTTGCTCCTTGAATTTGTAATTGATTTCCCATATGTGACATCGGTGACCTCATTTTTTTCGAGGTTTAGTTTTCATCCTAAGATTTAGGATTCTAGCTTTAGGAGCTTCCCCGACGTTCTTAGATTCCTAGCAATGGGCCCACCTCATTTTAGAATGTTCGAAGCCAGTTTGTCACTCTTTTGGAATCCCGGATGAAATTCTATATCTCTAGCGCATAGCAGGTTGGAATTGATGTTAGCAATCCAAATTGAGTCCCTATAGGACCACCAGACCTTAGAACAGCCTTGTGCACATTTCTTGCACCACCGAGCACAAATTCCTCAATCCACGGCCTCGACGCTTTCATGTACTCAGTGATAGATCAAGACCAAAGTCAGGATGCCAGGACGATCGACGTCAAGGTCAGAATTTCAGAAAATGTCGTATTTTACGTACTTTCGACGCGACCATCGACGAGGCTGTCCAGATGACTTCAGATGATGAAACGGACTGCGCCGATGCATCCTGAGAGTCGTTTTCACCTAAAATTGATATTTAATTTGCTACGCCAGCCCGCCGGGGATGAAGCTTATGAACTAATTTTTTTTTATCTTATTATTAATAATAATATTTATATTATTATTATTAATATATGCTTATTCATATAATTCTCCCCACACACTCCCTAAACCCTATTCATCCTACCCGTTGATTCTGTCTCTCCCGCGCTCGAGCATGCCACTCGACCAAACTCTCCTTCTCTCTCCCCCATCTTTTTCACGGTACCAGGTGCCCCATTCCCAGTGGCTCCTTCCTCGAGCTGCACACATGCTCGCGCTCTTACCTGTCATCGGATCCTATCCCTGTCGCGACTCTTATCACCTACGACATTCCATGCCGTGTGTCGGCCCACTTGCGTGCCTATTTCTTCTGTTTATAACTGGTAGAGGTCTCCCTACAGGTGCTCTCCCCATCTCTTTTTCACTCTTGCCTATAAATAGCCCTAGGTTTGAGGAGTTAGGGCTGGCCGATTTTACCTGGAGGAGGGGAGGTGCTGCTGGGTTGAACTTTGACCTTCTTGATTTGCTTGTTTAGTCCACATTGGCTGGTAACCTCTTTTCTCTCCTTTATTCTTATCGGTTTGGCCTAGTATGGCTTGTGGCTTGTGGCTTTGATGCGTTTCGTCCTCTTTAGCCTCTCAGCTGGGCATTCATATGCCTTGGAGATGATATGTTAGCTAGCTTGAATACTTGTTCTTTCTCCCTTTTTCATTTTAGCAACATGTTAGCTTGTTGTTATGGTTTCATTTGGGAATATTTATCATTTGAAGCACATTAAGGATGAAAGCATTAGTAGGAATAGAGATTTTGAGCATGTTCTATATGAAATATTGGTCATTTGCTTAGGGAAATGAGATATACTATGCTGTGAACCTTCCTCTCTCTGTCTTTCCTTTTATCTAAAGCTTGAAAGTATAATTTTGAGGCAAATTATTAGCCCCACTTTTTAGCATGTTGGGGTATGTATTATGAGGCCCCTTTCTTACTCTCGTTTGGCATGAGTTTTGAAAGAACTTGTTTAGCTTTTTAATATGCATTTGGGGGGGTGGGTCATTTCTTGCTCCTTATGGCTTTCCTTTACCAAAGTTGCATGCTAGAGAGGAGTTTTAATTTAATTTGGAGAAGCCTCGTGTATGTTCTCATGTTAAGCATATGGTGGCTCTATATTTTGATATGTTGAATATATGGATGTGTTTGTTTTAGCCTCATGATTGGTTTGGTTTCAATCCTATCATGTCTCATTTTAGCCTCACCTGGGGGCTCGGTTGGCTCTATTTAATTCTTATTTGAAAGCCTGTTTTGGTGGCCTGAATTTATTTTTATGTTGAGTTTGATTTTTGGGCTTTGTGAGGCGTCATTTGGCTTATTTTAGCTCTACCCGAGAGCCTATTTTTGATGTATAATTGCTGTCCTTGTTTGAGAGCTTTGAAATTTTCCTTTTTGAGCCTTGCTTGTGGTTGGCCTGGGTGCGATTTTGTGTTGGGCTGTGGTCTCGGCCGTGTGGTGAGTGTTGTTGCTTGTAATGTCTTGATCCCAGCTTTTCATAATGTTTGAATTTGGAGAATTTTTGAGGTTGCGGTCTGAGGCTCCCTTGGCTTGCTTATGGAGTGAGGTGATTAATGTTTGGATTTGGGTTTCTTTGCTATATTTTTCTTGATGGAATTGGAGCTGAATTGGAATTTTATGTGAGCTTGTACATTCACTTTCTTATGTGTTAGAGGCTATGTTCGGAGCAGCCCCCCTTTTGAGCTTTGTGTTTATGCCTTGGTCGTGGGCCTCAATGTGGTGGTTTGCGGCATGGTGGCTTTACTTCTTGCTACCCTTGCCCGTGAGGTTGCTTGATGGAATTGGAGCTCTCCTTGGTTTGCTTGTTAGGAAGAGATCTTGTATGTAGAAGGCTTGGTGTTGTGTTGGCCCTCCTTTTCTTGCCTTGGCCGTGAGCCATTTGTTGTCCTCTGTTATGGCCTTGGTACGTGAGCTCCCCCTGATTTTTGTAACCTTAGCCGTGAGCTTCTACTTGGTTTTGTAGGGAGACTTTGCACTTATAATATATGACGAATTGTGCACCATTGGGAAGTTGAGAAATCTTGATTTTGACTTGGGTGTGGAGATGTTAGTAGTGACTTTCCCCGAGCCATTTCTTTTTGAATGGATTAACGAGGTTTAAGGGATTTGTTAGATTTTATTTTAAACTCTTTTTGACCTAAACGGAAAGGACATCCTTCTTGGGGTCAATCCAGTTATGCCTAAGCAAGAAGATGATATCCTCAGGATTAATTCAAAGACCTTAGGCTTTGTTTTCAGTGTTTTACTCTTACTTGTTTTTAGGGGCGTTTTAGATTAATCCTCCTCCAGTTTTGGCCCTTCTTGGATTTGGAGGCGGGTTAATCTCGTTTCCTTTCCCTTTCCGTTGATTGACATGTTTTCCCCACTTCACTCAGAGTTGGATTTGTTTTGTTTTGGGGCATTGACGGTGTTAATGAAAAAGGCACACCGGTGGTAGAATAGAATGATATCACATCCGACGACACCAGGACTCGTTCCAGGGCCCCAGTGAACCGTAGGATGATGGTATCATTTACCGCTATAAGGCTAGAGGGGGACCCGTACCTTCTTAGGATTGTCAGTAATCCTACACCCGACAAAGTGATCGACTCTTGGACAACCATAATTTTCAAAATTTGATAAAAATATGATAATACATTTTTACAACAAAAACATATTTTCACTACAACCAAAAAATCGACATAATCTCTCTTTTGTATGCCTGAAATTCACGTGCATGCTAAAAACATGAATTTTAAAACCATATTATAAAATTTGGTTGTCCACTTGTCGATTATCAGTTTTGGGATAAGGAACACCCTCCTGAGTTAGGTTTAGTAGGACACCCTTTTAACTGAGTGGCGGGCTCTATACACTTGGGTGACCGAGCAGCCTTCGACGACCCTCGAGCAGTACTACACAGTTTCTGAGCCTAGCCCTGACCCGAGTGCTTGCAGTTTTCTTCGGATTTTTGTATGATTTTGATGAAGCACTCGTGGTCTTTTTTCTAGGACTTTCCCGAGGTTTTCAGGATTTTATTTTGATTTTCATTTACTTTCTCTGAGTTTTCTAACGCGAGTCATTCGTCGTCCTTTTTTTCGAGTTTTCTGGACGATGTTTCTGCATAGCTTTCACTTGTGTGACACACTTCAGCCTGGTACAATTTAAGAAAATAACGAATCTCCCAGGTATATAGGTTTGTTTATATTTACAGCGTGTTACTTTTCGTACTTGCTACTGTTCTTTTTAGCACGTTGTACTATACTCTACTGCATGCTTTACTTCCTGTGCGTTATACCCTGCTACATATTGTACAACTTTAAACATATTTGCATAGGATGTTTAATAGAACTTAACCATAGAGCCACCTGATTGAATATTATGACTTGCCACCTTAGAAAACTCTACCTCTTCACGGCAAGGAGCACGAAACGAATTTCGAGGGCAGCACAACCACCTTCAACAGCAAAACCTGTGTCTACATCAGTAAAACCATTCCTTAGTTTAAATAACTAGCCATAGGACTTCGAGGTAGTCTGCCTAGTGCGACATATATCCTCACCTGTTCTTTTGGGCCTTTGCACAGCCTTGTTGTGTAATATAATCCCTAACTCGCTTAGGATTCCAAGTTCATCGTTCGATAGGGCGTAAATCCTCCTATCTTCCAAGTTGTTTGCATAATCAGATATTATGCGAATGTAATTTCTATAATTAATTGGCAGGATAGAAACTAAAATAAGTTCATTTCCAAAATTTAAAGCCTAACATTAGGATAGTCTGGTAAGTCATCGAGGTTCTCCTCGAGATCCGTGACATCCCCTACCTCTCTTTTCTTTGACATTGGAAATAACTGTCCCACATTATGCCTTTCACCTATTAGATTTCCTACTACAACACTTCTTTGAAAACCCTACCCTTGAATTCATGAAGATAGAAACCTTGATCTAAATCGAGAGTTCTCTCAGGTGACTTCGGTCATTTGAGGGGTAATTGACTATAGGGGCTTGCCTCTATAGGGAGCTTTAAAGACCCCAGATAATATAAACCCTATTTAATTCATTTTGTATTAAATAGAGGAATTTGTTGGTCCACATAAAGGTTCGCAGACCAGAACAGATGTATGAATTATGTAGTTTATTTGATCGAGCGATATCGTCAAATAGGGTGTCTATTCTTCGGAATAGATGCGTTGCTTGTGATATTACGCTCGTTCATTCAAACTGCTAAACGAATAAGATACGTCCATTCTCATTCTCATATTTTAAAATATAAAAAAAATTATTTTCAAAATTAATATACATATAAATATTAAATTAAATTTTAAGCTTTCAGCGGCCGACAACTTCTGGCGACTCCGCTGGGGAATAGCTCTACTCTCCATTATGATCAAAGGTTTCTATCTTCATACATCGGCAATGTGTCCATGCCCCTCATGGTCCAAATTGTCATTCTTCTGTTAGCATGCTTTGCTCATTTCTTTCTTGGGCAAGCACGGTCAACTCACTTGATTTCAGAACCATCGGTTTGATCATCTCCAAACAGAGTGGTTCAGGAATCTTTAGGGTTTTCTTTTTGTGTGGGGTCGAACCCTCAATAGGTGTGTTAGTGCGTGAGGTGCGTTGTGAATTCAGCCCAGGACTTGGACTTGAATCTCACTTTTGCTTCATGTTCTTGGGTTTAATTTGCTGTCGGCAAATTAAACAAACTTCTACTTTCGTAGCTTTCACTCAAATTTTGAAATTAAACAAAAAATTATAACAAATTTAAAAGCCGGAAATAAAGATAAAATAAGGTGAAAACGCCAAACAGAATAAGAGAATTTCCCAGTTTGTAGTACAAGTGCGGTAGCTTGAGTACTTCTGTTGAGACTACAAGGCACAGACGTTAGTGACTTTCAGAAATTCTTTAAATGCCAAGAACGATGTCTTCGCCAATGTTGATATATTCTTTCACCTCTGGAGTAGAGTTCTCCGTCAATAGGGATGAGTTGCCTAATCTGGCAGTCATTAAGTTTGGACAATCAACAATGTTGGAGTCAAGTTCGGGGATGTGGCTATTGAAATGATGAAGCCTGAAATGAGCAAGTCCGTTAAGCCTATTGTAGTGTTCAACCTGAAGTCTGTTGAGGAACTTCCCATGCCAAAGAAGGAATGGATTGGAAAGAACTCTGATGTCATTACGAGCGTTGGGACTACTCGTGAGACTGTTCCTGCTCTTACCGTCGGATTCACTACCGCTGTACCAGTCGCTCCGCTAACTAAAGGAAAAGATATTCTACATGAGGAAGAGTCAGTCGATTCTTGTGTTCTACCATCTTCTAAGTTCAAGATTGAGTCTGATTAAAAGTCCGTACAAATGACAAAGGCACAGGGATGGAAGCGCAATCAGGGAATTCAAAAGATCAAGAAGCCGCGACAGCAATCGCAACGGTCTGAAGAACAATCGTTCCAGTTGAGACCATAGCAGATAGATGGGAGACAGGGTCCAACAAAGAATCAATGATTAAGAAAGTTATACCCGTTCAAAGAAGAGTCAGTGTCGCAGATATTCCGTTACTTGATAAAGAGGCCAGAATTCAGACTACCGGAGCCGAAGAAGCTAGAGGAGGCTGATCCCCGATAAATGTAACCGCGCCAAAAACTTGATACTGTCCTGTAAATGTAATGATGCTAAAAACTTGATTCCCAGTAAACAACACCAAAAACATGGGCCACTAGGAATATATGCGCTGATGATTTAGATATGAAAATTATGATTTTATAATATGGGATACTACGCAAGTATAATTCGTTTATCAAGTAATATAGGAATTTTTTTATTAAGCCCCGAGATATCGAACCCACAGGGAAAATATGAAAATTTTTAAAGAAATCAGAAAATTACCTTTTTACTTTTTTTATGGTTTTTGAAAGTATGTCCTGATTTTGAAAAGTTTTGAAAGTTAATTTGTCTTTTGAAATTTCCTTAAAAGGTTAAGCAAGAAATTAAAATTATAATAACTAATAACACTGGATGTAAAACACTATTAACTAGAATATCTTTTTCTTTCCTATTATGAAGTATTAATAATTCTTAAAGTATTGTTGTAGAAGTATTCAAATTTGTTTTGACAGATAGAAGCAAATGTGTTCTTTACCCTTACTTTGTTCTATAAAGAACATAGGTTAATTTGAAATTTTATTATTTTGAACATGGTTAGGCAGGGAAATACCAGTCTCTCACTCTAGAGTTCCCTTGATTCCCACCACCTGGGGGCTAACTTCTCATAACAAAACTCAAAACATCAAACCAAATTAGGGGTTTTAGCCTGTCATTCTAAAATCCTCTAATTTTACTCCCTTTTATAAAAAAATCTTCTAATATTATATTCAATTATATGGATTACAATTCTCACCCATATAATTGCATGTGATTCTTACTAACCTTTATGAGATAATACCGCTTTGGATCTTACATAGTCTCATGAAATACTACAACTTAACAGGACAAATTAAGAAGTAAACAAAGTTTTCAGAATCAATCTTCACAACTTCTTCCAACTTTTAAACACTTATAGTTTCCACAAAAATTCTTTATAAATTAATTACTTCTCCATTTAAGAAAGAAAAAGATAAAGTAAACTACTCAGAATGCATTGAGAAAATACAAAAACACATTGATTTGAAATTAAAAACAATAAGAAAAATAACAAACTAAAGCAAGTATTAATATAAAGATTAAAAGTAAACACTTATCTGAAAATCCTCTCCACAAGACTAAGAAAGTTCCTCTGAAACTTTGACTCTTCGCTAAGCTACTCCTCATAGCAACTCTCCCAACTCTGATGACTCAGAATACAGACCTCAGACTTCAATAAAAACTAAACTAAAAGAAAGAAAAGAAGTGGGAAGAAGAAGACTTCACTCCGACCCTTTTCTCCTTCTACTCTCTACTCCTACTCTAAAATAAAAACTCTTAAAATGAAGTGGAAGAACAAAATAAAGAAAGAAAGAAATAACACTTCAAAATACAAAGGAAGAGTCTCCTAATCTTTCCTAAGACTCTCTTTAAATAGTAAACCAAAAGGTGCCTTGGTATCACTTCAAATTGTGTCCAGATTCAATGTATCTACCAAGGAATGCACCCCTTCATTCGAACTTGCCGCCCAAAGGAAGTTATGGTAGATATAACCAAGAGTTGCATCCCATCCCCTTTGAAATTGGCACCAAATTCATTTGAATTTCGATTTTTAACTGTGGCGGCTAAACACCGGCCCAGCGTCGCTTAGCTGCCAGTGCTAAAATATTGATTTTTTCAACATTTTTTTTGCTCCAAATTTGATCTAATTTTGCTCTTTTCATCATGACCATCCATTTTCATCATACCTACAAGAAAACACAAAATACCTTCCATTAAAGTGCAATATCATTAAAAATAGGTATAAAAATGTGCATAAAAAATATATATATTTTTGGTGTATCAAAATCCCCCAAACTTAAAATGTTACTTGTCCTCAAGTGACAGTTAATCTCATAAAACATTTTAGCATGCAAATTATGTAATGAGTTTCTTAGGAAGATAACAAAACTTTGTTCTAGAAATGGAATAGTCCAATTTAGAAAAAATTTCAGTAATTAAAACCAACTTAAAATTTAGAAAGTTCTTAAGTAAAGGAAAATGACAAATATAAGTTTCTATCTATTTCAGAAATATTTGTAGATTTCTCAAAATATATGTTTCTTTTTCAAACATTTATTTTTCTCATTTAAAAATCTTTATTTAAAAAATAATTTTACTTACTATATTATAACTTTAAGCTTTAGATTTTCTCTGAACTTATATCTTAAACTTTAGGTATGAAACTAATTTTTGATTAGGCCCTTAAATCCTCAAGCTTCTCCTGCCTTTTCATATACGATTTTTCACTTTTTCTCTTTTTTTATATATATATAAAGCAAGGATTACTATATCTGGATAGGCCTTTAATGATTTTGAATTCCACTCTTCCATTTAAAATAAAGGTAAGATATACATCTTTTACTTAAAAATCATAATTATAGTATTTGAAAAATATTCTTCAATAAAAGAAATTTAAGCTTTGAAGAATAAAAGTCAAATCTTCTATTTATCCAAAAATACAAAACTTCTTACTAAAGATAGTTTAACTTTATTTAACACCTCTTCATTAAGAAAATTTTAACTCTATGTTTTTCATGATTACTACAAATTTTAACTAAATTCTTTTATTCATTTCTATATTCAAAATTTTGTTCCCCTAATATAACTTCATGACATAATTGTTCTCAATCAAAAATATGATTTATTTTTAAGTATTCTTGAGAATCAAATAAAATTTTAGGTTTTTGTAAATCTTTGTTTTTAAAAAAACTAAATCCCCCACAAACATTATTTTTTTTAATTAAGATAAAACATTAAGCATAAGAAATGATAAATGGGTGAGAAATAAAAACTGACATATCATGCTTGCAGGAATTTTTAATATCCTAATATGCAAGTATAACAATTTAAATAACAGGAGTAAAATGAAATTAAATTTAGTTTTTCGAAACATATTTATTTTTTTATACATAGAAAAGTAAAAATTTCAAAAAGACTTCTACAGTAGTGGAGGTTTTCAAAGCAAATACACATCCACTAAAATAACACACTAATATAGATAACAAATAGTAGTGGAATTTAAAAAATTTTAAATATGTAGTTTCCTAAGTAGAAGTTCCTAATAGTGGTTTATAATCTCTTAACAGTTCTTGAATTAAAATACACACTAATAAAAACTCTGACATAACATACACATAAAAAAATTTACTATTTCACACACTACTACAAAACAACATATAAAACAACAACATAACAACATCAATACATCTGACTATGCATAACAGAAAAATTGTACAACTACAAGCTGCATACTATCAAGGTTCAGATCATAATACAATTATCAAACAAAATACTAACAAAAGAAACATACATCCACAACAATACCACTGCAAAAACAAATAACACAAATCTACTCATCATCCTCATCATCATCATCATCTTGCTCGTTCCAATCCCTGGATGACCAATAAGGTATGTAGAATGGATGAGGGGGCATCTCAGCACTCTGATCACCTCTAGTCAGTCTTTCTACATATTACTGATAATTCTCCTCATATTCATCATGTTTTACAATATATCTTTCCACATTATCCAGCTTACCATTCATATCTCTCATATGCTCTCGAGTAAGACTCACTTTTTTCAAAATCTTAATTAATAAAACAGTCTGCGAATAAGTAGAAGATGAAGCACGTGAAGTAGTAGCATGAGAAGTAGATGCAGCAGAAGCAGAAGCAGTAGAAGCCCTATCAAATCCTCCTCTCCAACAAAACTCTGAATGTACAGTGTAAGAATCAACGTTTACACTAGTAATTGGTCTCAATGGCTAAAGTACCTCTTCCCAGGTTTCAAACTTCACTCCAAATCGTTCACATAGTGAATGAATCAAGGAAAGAAATCTCATACCTGCAGTAGTGGTGGATCTAGCACAGTTCAAAACATAATCATAAATTATACTTCCAATGTCAATAGGCTTCCCTTGCTGAATACAATGGTTCAACATAGCTCTTTCTCTCGTTACTTCACTGTTGTGACTCGAAGGTAACAACATAGATGAGATAAAATAATGCCATGCCTTAGAAATGGCATTCAATTTGGAAGCTGGAATGTTCACTCTTCTATCATTTGTTTTTTTCCATAATCCTCTTCCATCAGTCAGAAATTCCATGATCTCATCTAATTCTCCTTCTGAAGGATGATAGTTAGAATAAAAACATAACATGCCAGGAGGTAGTCCATAAAAAGTATTGATTGCACCAGAAGAAAAGTTGACCTCCTGCCTTCTAACCATCAATTGATTCTCTTCTGCAGCAGGTAAATTTGCATAAAATTCTCTAACCACAGAAACAACAACAACGATGGAGAAGCAACGAGTAATTCTCCCGGTTTCTTCTAGCAATCATATCTTCGATCACCTCTCCCGACTTACTAAACACACGCTCGAGAATCAACTTACGTGATCGCAATGCATCGACGTATCGTTCCTCAGCCCTCATACTAACAAATTTGTCAGAATCAAACTTCGTCTTTTCTCGTGCAAGCTTTGACTTTGGAGCCATCTCTAAAAATTCACGAAAGATTCACCATAAATTCCAAAATCAAACTAAACTTTCTAAATTATCTTCCAAAAGATATTTTCACTAAATCCAAGCAATTTCTCAAGTTTTTCCTCAAATGTTCACCTAGAATAGTGATTTTAAGATTTTCCATAATGTACTCAAAATACATGGTGAAAATAAAAAACTTTTACTTAGTAGTAGTGCTCTTACCTCAAGGGATTCAAATCTAACAACTTTTGTTGAGATCGGCTCTTAAATGATCCACAAAATGATACCCTAGGCTCCTCTTTCACGGTAAACAAAGTTTGAAGACGATGGGGCGGTTGAAAATGGCAAATTTCGGGTTTTTAACTTTTGGGAACCAATTTTCGCGAACTGATGCCTAAGAGCAAAATTGTGGTGCTTAGCCGCGAAATCTGATGCGTAAGCGCCGGTACTCTGGCGCTTAACCGCTAATACCCAAATTTTCATAATTAAGGTATATGCACAAAATTACTTTGTTAATTACCCTTAATTACTCTAGAATAATTATTTCTTCCACAAATCTTCCAATGCTCCAAATCAAAGTTTGCACTAAATCACTTTGTTACTTACCCTTAATTACTCCGGAATAATTATTTCTCCCCACAAATCTTCCAATACTCCAAATCAAAGTTTAATAACCATTGATTCCACACAAATTTCACAAAAACACAAACAAACATAACATTTAATACAATACTAGAATTTTCATCCACACATAGAGGATGAAATTCTCAAAATACAAGAGACTTTAATCTCAAACTGATAAGTATACATCTATAGGATGTAACCATCACATCATCAGGCCCAGTTAATATATAAGCACTAAACACACTAAACATGACACACAAGAACACTAAACATAACACATAAGAACACTAACAAAACAAAACAAAGCACTCTTAATTCCATTCTCCATTAGGCGGAATATATCCAGGACCACAATTATTCTCATTTGACCCTTCTGGAATATAAATTTGATAGAACGGGCGATCATTGTTTATTATTTCATCATCTTCTTTAATCCATTAGTTCTTTACAAACATAACCTTATATATTTCTTCCACGTACCTTGAATGATTGAATTACATCTTGAGTTGCCATCCCATGTGATCCAAATGCAGGTTAGTTTCAATGATCTTTGCTCCCATCAAAGTCACTAGGGCTTCAATTTTTGCAATCATTTCTGCAATACCTTGAATTGACAACGGACGAGAAACTTTTTGATTACTATTATACTACTTTTGTTGCTTAGTATGATTAGTGTTGGTCGGTACCATTGCTCCTACTACAATGAAGAAAAGGAAGCAGTTTGTTTTTGTCCAAAATTACTCAACATTTGGAAAGCTCAAATTTGAATATTTTACTAAGACTTCAACTTCATGAAAGAATGAGGTTAATGCCCTAATAACTGGGTCCTTCCCTTTAAGGAATTCGAACTGGGTCCTAAGTGGATCTCAAAATGATGAAGTGTGCTTGAAATACGAGTAATTGACTCGGGATATCACGAGGCTTTTAATTTTCTGCCATGTGGCTGGGTCCAGATTTTTGAATAAGTTATAATATCTCAGGATTCATACTAAGGGACATTTTCAGATTTATTAATTAGGGGAGTTTCAACATTCAAAATCTTTAACAGAAATATGTATTACTAGTTACAATAATTTTTAGAAAACAAAAGGAGCATTAAAAAAAAAGTGTTTCTGAGGAGAAGCTTGAGGTGGGCACAAAATCAAAAATTGGTGTTCCAATTCAGAAATTCAAAATCTTTAACAAGTGCTCCACCATATTTAGTAATCCTCAACAAAAAAAGGTAAAAGCAAAAAGCTCAAGAGAGAAAAAAGAGAAAAAAAATGCTCCCTGAGAAGAAGCTTGAGGCAAGCAAATAAACAAAAATTAGTGTCTTAATCCTCCCCTGATTAATGAAACTTGAAAGGAAACCTTAAAAAGTTTTCTCCGATGTTATGCTTTGAAAAGAGTCAAGTGATTTCATGTCTTTTGGTCGGTCATTAATCGGCTCAAAGATATCTTCAGACAATGAAAATTATTTTTGTCACATGAACATAAATTTTAGGATCTGCTTAAGCCCAGAAAGAAGGAATTAAAGAAAGGGTCATGTTGTTAGCAATTAACGGAAATTTGACCCTGAAGTTGTACCTTTCAGTGTCTAACAAATAGAACTCTAACCTCAACTCGAAGAACGTCAGAAAGACTTCTCAAAGACAACTTCAACAACCTCTACAAAATCTGCAATAAATCAAACGACAACTGCTACTAGCGAGATGTGAAGTTGCGGCCACTTCAGCTGTGGTGTCCTTAGAGATAACACACCTTTATAGGTATTTGAAAGAATATAATTCCGATAGCACCTTAAAGAGTGAGTTATTTTATTGCACTGGTCCTTAGTGAGTGGACGATACTTCAGGAAGCACTGCGCCTTGTGTTTCAAAGACAAAGACTCGTCCTTAAAAGCTCATATGCTGCACTTGTCTAAAACTGGGTCCAATTCTTAAAACGAATGTAATAATATAAAAGTCAATATCAAAGTAAAACTTTGCACCTCACACACTACTTTTTCATATATTTACACAAACTTTTCTACAGATTTCTACACTACATAAGTTCCATGATTTTCTCTTGGATTTCAATTTTCAAGTTCTAGAGGATCCCAGCATCCGATATTGCATTGCTTTGAAATGTTCTCCTGTCAGTTTTAGAGGTTAAGGATCCTAGTATCTGATACTGCATTGCTTTGCAATGTTCTCCTGTCGGTTCTATAGGTTGAGGATCCCAGTATCCGATACCGCATTTCTCTGTAATGTTCTCCTGTCAGTTTTAGAGGTAGAGGATCCCAGCATCCTATACCGCATTGCTTTCCAATGATCTCCTGTCAATTTTAGAGGTTGAGGATCCCAATATCCGATAATGCATTGCTTTGCAATGTTCTCCTGTCAGTTTTAGAGGTTTAGGATCCCAGTATCTGATACCGCATTACTTTGCAATGTTCTCCTGTCAATTTTAGAGGCGGAGGATCCCAATATCTGATACCGCATTGCTCTGCAATGATCTCCTGCCAGTTTTAGAGGTTGAGGATCCTAGTATCCGATACCGCATTGCTTTGCAATGTTCTCCTATCAATTTTAGAGGTGGAGGATCCCAGTATCCGATACCGCATTACTTTGCAATGATCTCCTATCAATTTTAGAGGTTGAGTATCCCAATATCTGATACTGCATTGCTTTGCAATGTTCTCCTGATATATTTTAGGGGTGGAGGATCCCAGTGTCTGATACCGCATTGCTTTGCAATGTTCTCCTATCTGTTTTAGAGGTGGAGGATCCCGATATCCGATACCGCATTGCATTGCAATGTTCTTCTGTCAGTATTAGAGGTAGAGGATCCCAGTATCTGATACTGCATTGCTTTGCAATGATCTCCTGTCAATTTTAGAGGTTGAGGATCCCAGTATCCGATACCTCTTTGCTTTGCAATGTTCTCCTATCTTTTTTAGAGGTTGAGAATACCACTATCCGATACCGCATTGCTTTGCAATGATCTCCTATCAGTTTTAGAGGTTGAGGATCACGACATCCGATACCGCATTGCTCTGCAATGATCTCCTTCTTTATTTTAGAGGTAGAGGATTCTAGTATCTGATACCGCATTGCTCTGTAGTTATCTCCTTACATATTTTAGAGGCAGAGGATCCCAGCATCCGATACCACATTGCTTTGCAATGACTCATTCGATATTTTTGAGGTAGAGGATCCCAGTATCTGATACTGCATTGCTTTGCAATGTTCTCCTATCAGTTTTAGAGGTAGAGGATCCCAATATCCGACACTGCATTGCTCTGCAATGATCTCTTGCTAGTTTTAGAGGTTGATGATCCCAGTATGCGATACCGTATTGCTTTGCAGTGTTCTCCTGTCAATTTTAGAGGTTCAGGATCCCATTATCCGATACCGCATTGCTCTATAATGATCTCCTTATATATTTTAGAGGTAGAGGATCCCGACATCCGATACCACATTGTTCTGCAATGATCTCCTTCTATATTTTAGAGGTTGAGGATCCCAGCATCTGATACCGTATTGCTTTGCAATGATCTCCTTCTATATTTTGGAGGTAGAGGATCCCAGTATCCGATACCACATTTCTTTGCAATGATATCCTTACATATTTTAGAGGTAGAGGATCCTAGCATCCGATACCGCATTGCTTTGCAATGACTCCTTCGATATTTTAGAGGTAGAGGATCCCAGTATCCGATACCGCATTGCTTTGCAATGTTCTCCTGTCAATTTTAGAGGTTGAGGATCCCAGTATCCGATACCGCATTGCTTTGCAATGTTCTCCTGTCTATTTTAGAGGTTGAGGATCCCAGTATCCGATACCGCATTGCTTTGCAATGATCTCCTGTCAGTTTTAGAGGTTGAGGATCACAGCATCCGATACCGCATTGCTCTGCAATGATCTCCTTCTATATTTTAGAGGTAGAGGATCCCAGTATCTGATACCGCATTGCTCTGCATTGATCTCCTTACATATTTTAGAGGTAGAGGATCCCAACATTCGATACTGCATTGCTTTGTGATGACTCATTCGATATTTTCGAGGTAGAGGATCCCAGTATCTGATACCACATTGCTTTGCAATGTTCTCCTGTCAGCTCTAGAGTTTGAGGATTCCAATATCCGATACTGCATTGCTTTGTAATGTTCTCCTGTCAGTTTTAGAGGTAAAGGATCCCAGTATCCGATACTGCATTACTTTGTAATGATCTCATATCATAATTTAGAGGTAGAGGATCTCAACATTCGATACCACATTCCTTTGCAATGATCACCTGTCGATTTTAGAGGTTGAGGATCATAGTATCCGATACCGCTTTGTTCTGCAATGATCTCCTGTCTGTTTTAGAGGTCGAGGATCCCAGTATCTGATACCGCATTACCTTGCAATGTTCTCCTTTCAGTTTTAGAGGTAGAGGATCCCAGCATCCAATACTGCATTGCTTTGCAATGTTCTACTGCCTGTTGTAGAGGTAGAGGATCCCAGCATCTGATACCACATTGCTTTGCAATGTTTTTCCTGTCTGTTTAAGAGGTAGAGGATCCCAGTATCTGATACCGCATTGCTCTGCTATTATCTTCTGTCTGTTTTAAAGGTTGAGGAGTAAGCCCTTCGATTGAATCAAGGCATCCGATTCCGCATTACTTTAGGATCCTTTCCTATCATAATGATTCTAGTCATGTTTTTTTTGTTCGGTCTTTGAGTTGGATGTGAGTCCTTGCGCTTTCCATCTCAATCCAGTCTCTTCACTTTTCTAAACTCGAATTTTACCATGAAATCGAAGGTCAAATCCATATTTGAAATTTGAAGTTTGAAAGTTAAATTTCCTAAACTCCCACATTAAAGATTTACCTCTTTATTCCTAAGTGGAAAAAACACTTTCTCATCTCTGTGTTCTGTTCTAGGTATTTTATTTAGACAGCTTTGTGTTTGTTTGTTGATCATCTTCGGTCAACACCAATACGTGCGGTGTGCCTATCTGGCGCACCACGCCTATTGGGGCTCCATTTATTGACCTCGTTCTTGTCGAGGTTTAGTTCTCCTAAGATATAGGTTTCTATCTTTAGGAACTTCCCGATGTTCTTAGATTCCTAGCAGTGGGCCCACCTCGTTTTAGAATTTTCGAAGCCACTTCGTCACTCTTTTTGAATCCAGGACAAAATTCTGTACCTCTAGCGTATAGCAGGTCGGAATTGATATTAGGAATCCAAATTGAGTCTCTATAGGACCACTGGACCTTAGGACAGCCTCGTGCACATTTCTTGCACCACCGAGCACAAAATTTTTGATCCAATGCCTCGATGCTTTCATGTACTTTACGACGGATCAAGACCAAAGTCAAGATGCCAGGACGATCGACGTCAAGGTCAGAATTTCATAAAACATCGGATTTGATGCACTTTCGACGCGACCGTCAACGAGGTTGCCCAGACGAATTCAGATGACAAAATGGACCGCGCCGATGCCTCCGGAGCGTCGTTTTCACCTAAAATTGATATTTAATTTGCGACGCCTAACCTGCAGGGATGAAACTTATGAAATGTTTTATTTTATCTTAATAATAATAATAATATTTATATTATTATTATTATTATTAATATATGCTTATTCATATATTTCTCCCCACACACTCCCTAAACCCTATTCATCCTACCGGTCGGATCTATCTCTCCCGCGCTAGAGCATGCCGCTCGACCAAGCTCTCCCTCTCTCTCCCCCATCTTCTTCACGGCACCAGGTGCCCCATTTCCTGCGGTCCTTCCTTGAGCCACACACATACACATGCTCTTACATATCGTTGGATCCTATCCTTGCCGCGACTCTTATCACCTGCGGCATTCCATGCCATGTGTCGGGCCACTCGCGCGCTTCTTTCTTCCTTTTACAATGAGTAGAGGTCTCTCTGAAGATTCTCTCCCCCATCTCTTTTTCTCTCTTGCCTATAAAAAGCACTAGGTTTGAGGAGTTAGGGCTGGCCGATTTTACCTGGAGGAGGGGAGGTGCTGTTGGGTTAAACTTTGACCTTCTTGCTTTGCTTGTGTGCTCCACATTGGCTGACAACCTCGTTTCTTTCCTTTATTATTCTCGGTTTGGCCTAGTGTGGCTTGTGGCTTGTGGCTTTGGTGTGTTTCTTCCTGTTTAGCCTCTCGGCTGGGCATTCATATGCCTTGGGGATGATTTGTTAGCTAGCTTGAATACTAGTTCTTTTTCCCCTTCACCTTTTAGCAACATGTTAGCTTGTTGTTATGGTTTCATTTGGGAATATTTATCATTTGAAGCACATTAAGGATGAAAGCATGAGTAGGAATAGAGATTTTGAGCATGTTCTATATGAAACATTGGTCATTTACTTAGGGAAATGAGATATACAATGCTGTGAACCTTCCTCTCTCTCTTTCCTTATATCTAAAGCATGAAAGTATAATTTTGAGGAAAATTATTAGCCCCTCTTTTTAGCATGTTGGGGTATGTATTATGAGGCCCCTTTCTTACTCTCGTTTGGCATGAGTTATGGAAGAACTTATCTAGCTTTTTAATATGCATTTGGGGGGTGTTAATTTCTTGCACCTTATGGCTTTCCTTTACCAAAGTTGCATGCTAGAGACCAATTTTAATTTAATTTGGAGAAGCCTCATGTATGTTCTCATGTTAAGCATATGGTGGCTCTATATTTTGATATGTTGAATATATGGAGGTGTTTGTTTTAGCCTCATGCTTGGTTTGGTTTCAATCCTATCATGACTCATTTTAGCCTCACCTGGGGGCTCGGTTGACTTGATTTAATTCTTATTTGAAAGCCTGTTTTGGTGGTTTGAATTCATTTTTATGTTGAGTTTGATTTTTGGGCTTTGTGAGGCCTCATTTGGGTCATTCTAGCTCTACCCGAGAGCCTATTTTTGATGTATAATTGCTGTCCCTATTTAAGAGCTTTGAAATTTTCCTTTTTTGAGCCTTGGTTGTGGTTGGGCTGGGTGCGGTTTTGTGTTGGGTTGTGGTCTCGGTCGTGTGGTGAGTGCTATTGCATGTAATGGCTTGATCCCAGCTTTCCTTAATGTTTGAATTGGGAGAATTTTTGAGGTTCCTGTCTGAGGCTCCCTTGGCTTGCTTATGGAGTGAGGTGATTCATGTTTGGATTTGGGTATCTTTGCTATATTTTTCTTGTTGGAATTTGAGCTGAGTTGGAACTTTATGTGAGCTTGTACATTTACTTTCTTTTGTGTTTGAGGCTATGTTTGGAGCAGCCCTCCTTTTGAGCTTTGTGTTTATGCCTTGGCCGTGGGCCTCATTGTGGTGGTTTGCGGCATGGTGGCTTTACTTCTTGCTACCCTTGCCCATGAGATTACTTGATGGAAATGGAGCTCTCCTTGGTTTGCTTGTTGGGAAGAGATCTTCTATGTTGAAGGCTTGGTGTTGTGTTGGCCCTCCTTTTCTTGACTTGGCTGTGAGCCATTTGTTGTCCTCTGTTATGGCCTTGGCCATGAGCTCCCCCTAATTTTCGTAGCCTTAGTTTTGAGCTTCCATTTGGTATTGTGGGAAGACTTTGCACTTACAATATATGAGGAGTTGTGCACCATTGGGAAGTTGAGAAATCTTGATTTTGACATGTGTGTGGAGATGTTAGTAGTGACTTTCCCCGAGCCATTTCTTTTTGATTGGATTTACAAGGTTTAAGGGATTTTTTGGATTTTATTTTATACTCTTTTTGACCTAAACGGAAAGGACATCCTTCTTGGGGTCGATGCAGTTATGCCTAAGCGAGAAGATGATATCCTCAGGATTAACTCAAAGACCTTGGGCTTTGTTCTCAGTGTTTTACTCTTACTTGTTTTTAGGGGCGTTTTAGATTAATTCTCCTCCCATTTTGGCCCTTCTCGGATTTGGAGGCGGGTCAATCTCCTTTCCTTTCCCTTTCCATTGATTGACATGTTTTCCCCACTACACTCGGAGTTAGTTTTGTTTTGTTTTGAGGCAGTGACAGTGTTGATGATAAAGGCATACCGGTGGTAGAGTGGAATGATATCACATCCTACGACACCAGGACTCGCTCCAGGGCCCCGGTGAACTGTAGGATGGCAATATCATTCACCGCTATAAGGCTTGCGGGGCACCCGTACCTTCTTAGGATTGTCAGTGATCCTACATCCGACGAAGTGATCGACTCGTGGACAACCATAATTTTCAAAATCTGATAAAAATATGATACTACATTTTTAAAACAAAAACTTATTTTCACTACAACCAAAACATCGACATAAACTCTCTTTTGTATGCCTGAAATCCACGTGCATGCTAAAAACATAAATTTTAAAACCATATTATAAAATTTGGTTGTTCACTTGTCGATTATCAGTTTTGGGTTAAGGAACACCCTCCTGAGTAAGGTTTAGTAGGACACCCTTCTAGCTGAGTGGCGGGCTCTATACACTCGGGTGACCGAGTAGCCTTCGACGACCCTCTGTACGGCTTATTTTTGGGTTATGTGTTTTATTTTGAAAAGGGGTCGCCTACAGAAATCATCGGCGAATTTTAAATTTTAAATTTAATTTAAATATATATAATTTAGAAAGTTGCATTTGATTTTGAAAATAACTTTAAATTTGAAAGTTTTAAGATATAAAATCAAACCGATCTCACATCCCAAATAGTTTATATAAACGAGCACCGTACCACAAACCGTGTATTTATCCCGAAGAATAGACACACTGCTTGATGATTGGGCTCCATTAAATAAACTAAAAGATTTGTGACATCCGTTTCGTCTGTGAACCAATTTTATAACCTGACAAGTTCCCCTGCTTAATATAAAGGGATTAAGCAGGGTTTATATTACCTGGGTTCTTAAAGTTCCCGATAAGGGCAAGCCCCTATAGTTAATTACATCTTAAATGACGAGAATCATTTAAGAAAACTCTCGATAATGATCAGTGGTTTTGCTCTCAAGAACTTCAAAGTTTAAGGTTTTCAAACAATTGGATTTTGGAAATTTCAATAGGGATTAGCTCAAATTCGGAACAGTTTATTTTAAGAATGAAAGGAAGAAAAGTAGGAGAAGCTGAGGATCCAAGAAGAATCTTGGCAACTTCCCAAACTATCCTATTATTTGACTTAAATTCGGGAATTTATTTAATGTTATAATCCTGTCAATTTTAATTAGTTTGGACTTATATTGGTATGATATAATCACACAAACAGCCTCGAAGATATGAGGGTTTATGTCGTACCGAACAACTACCTCAGAGTCCAAAGACCGGTTAGGGCGTAATTTACATGACATGATCATGCAAATTCCTAACGAAGAGTTGAGGATTTATGTTGCACTGGGAAAACTACCTCGAAGTCCTATGGCTTGGTTATTTAATTCTAAGAAAGTTTTGCTGAAGTAGTTCCGAGTTTTCTTGATGACGATGGCCGTCTTTGCCACCATGCTCCAAGCTCCTTGTTGTTGCAGAGGTTTGGTTTGAGAAATCATAAATCAGGAGATGAGAGAAGTGTTTTGGTTTAGAGAAAATCTTAAAATCCAAGTATTTTTAATGTTTTAATTAAAACAAATCTTAAAGTTGATTATAACAACACCGAGTAAGATCTCACGGTTCCATCATTCCGGCACCGTTATTTTTATCGGATTCACTTAGTCCAGATGAATTTGCTAAACTCAACTGAATGAGTTCCACACATTCATTTAGACCGTGGTAAATCCCGTTAGCAACAGGTAGGTTACATCATCCGAGGTATTCCCGATCGTCCAATGAGATATTTTAATTTAGTTGTAATTGCAGTTTTGTTGTTTCTTTAGTGATTAAATTTTGAGTTGTTTTATATTTTGGAATGTTGTGGCTGTGAATTTTATCTTGTGATGACTTTTAATTTAGTTTTGGTTTCAGTTTTGTGGCTATCTTATAGGTTTTGGTTTTCATGCAACTGGTTGTTTTACCATGCAAGAAAATTAAAATGCAGCACATGTAGGTAAATTGCAACAAAGTAAAAGCGTACCTGGAGGGTCTTCCCGTCATCCCAAGCTACACTTAAAACACATGTTAGAGCATTTAAACATATTTTTTCAAGAACTACCTAGGTAAAGCTAAGGGAAAGGGTTTTGGTTGTCTACCAGAATCCTAATCCTATTGCTAGTCATTTCCTATGACGTCTAGGTTGTTGGTTTGGTTTAAGGATGATTTTCTTCACCAAAGAACAATTAAGTTCAATTATTCTTCTAAAACACCCCATCGTATCGAGGAAGTGTTTAAGACGAATCTTAAACATCTTTTCAATACTTCAGGATTATTGAGTTCAAATGAATTTTATTGTATTGGTGAATTAATCATCGAAAGGATTTTAATTTTGTTTTGTTTCTTGCTCGATGAACTTAGGACATTTGAATATCTTATGTGTGTAGTGACACTTCACTTGATGCTTCATTTAAGAGTTATAACAATAAAAGCCTTTTAAGGGCAAAGTAATAAATATTTTAATGATTTAATTTGATTTGATTTAATTATAAAAATAAATTAATGATTATTAAGTTTGGAAAAGGGTTTAAATTATTTTAGATTTAATTTAAATTTTTACACTTTAAGTGATATTATATTTCGGATTAACTTTTTATGTTTTAGATTTACTTATATTGAAAAAGGTGTTGAAATCTTTCATATGTTTTGATTTAACTCTTAATGTTTTCATTTAGGTTTGTTGTTAAGTGATGTTAATTTAATTTAATTTAATTTGATTTAATTTAATTTAATTTAATTTAATTTTAATTTAATTTTAATTTAATTTAAGTTAATTTAATTTTAATTTAATTTAATTTTAATTTTAATTTAATTTTAATTTTTAATTTTAATTTAATTTTAATTTAATTTAATTTAATTTTAGTTTCAATATTTTTAATTTAATTTAATTTAATTGTTAAGGTGTTAATTTAATTTAATTTAAACTTTGACTTAACTTAATTTAATTTAATTTAATTTAACTCCATGATTTTAAATTTGATTTTAATTATTGGACCATTTAACATTTTAAGCTTTAATTCATTTAAGGGTAATCTTCTTTTAATTTTTAATTTATTTAGTTTGGATTATTTTAATTTTTAAGTAAGAACTAAATATTATTGAAGTGATTTATTTATGGATTTTTAAATTAAAGAATAAATATCCACTCAATAATATCCCTATTTTAATAATCCAAATTTTAAATATATTGTTTCCAAAATTTAAATTATTTAATTAATAAGAGTTTCATTTTGATATTTTCAAAGTGTTTAATGGGTTTCTACCCTTTTAATTTGCCTAAGTTTCAATCATCCAAGAGAAAATTAAAATCAAATATTTTACCCTCCATTTTGATTAAACCTAAAGTTTTAATTAAGGGTTAAAGTTCTTTAATTACCTTTAAGCCCTTTCGGGTTTACTTATTTCATAACTCACTAAATTGAGCTCAAATGAATTTGAAATTTTTATGTCACCTCACTCACATGTCAATTAAGACATTAGAGGAGAAAATGTGATTTTTCTGACTTTAATTTATTTATATAATTATTTTTAGTAGAAAATAGGGGTTTTCAAAGAAAATTCAACAAAATGACCAAGGTAAAGTTTCTATCCTTAAGAAAATTATGGAATGTTTCTAATGACCAGAGAACGACTTGGACCAATTTTGGTGATTTTTTGAATTATATTTTATTTATTATAATTATTTTGAGGTTTAGAGTATTAATTAATTTTAAAATAAAATAAAATTTGGAAAATAGATTTCCTAAATTTCTCTGACCTCAAGGAGTCCAGAGAAATAAATTTTTTAATTTTCTAATTTTTTGTTGATTTATTAGAATTATTTTAGTGAAAAAGGTTGAAAATTCATTTTTTAATATTAAAAATTACATTAAGCCTTTAAAATTCAATATCTTATCCTAGGGACTTAGGAAAAATATTTTGGTTTGTTCTTAAGTGATTAGGAGTAAAAATGTGTCATTGTTATGATTTTTACTATTTTTTGTGATTTTTATTATTTTTTAATTATTAAAATATTAAAATATTGTTAAAAATCAACTTTTTTAGAAAATTCCAATTTTAATTTTCGTAAACTCCCCTGATATCAGAGAAGCTCCAAAACCATTTTTGTGAATTTTTGAAAAGTATTTTTTGGAGATATGAATTTTTAAAGTTCCATTTTGCTTATGAGGCTTAATCAATCCATTTGGTGGAGTTAATCAAGTCCGATTGATTTCAAAATTTTATGTAAGGTTGCTCTACACTAAAGAGCAATGGAGAATTGTTTTCAAGTCAATTTGGTGTGTGGTTAACCCTAATTAATTCAAATTAAATTTTGGGAGTTTAGGCCACTTAGGGTTATTATGAATGAATTAACTCAAAATATATTTTTTATAGAGTCCCCTGGTCCTAAGAAACACCACCAAATTTTCCAAGAATTTATTTTACAACATGTTAATCATTGGAATTAGAATACCTAAAACAGTGACATGAAATTGAAAAATCAATAACTTTTCACAGAGATGGCCTCTGACCTTGAAAAATTCAGGGAATATTGCCAAGATCAGAGGCTTCAAAAGCCCTATGGTCTCATGCCATGGTGAATTGCCTATTCAAATGGAGAATCAAAACATTGGAAACAGTAAATAAATTATTAAAAATAAAATACTCATCCAATTAACTTGATTTCTTTTCCACATTATTCTCCTTTGTTCAGTGAGCAAGAGGGTATTTAAATAAATCCAAAAAATCCTAATTTTCTACTTATCTGACTCGGCGCCGCGTCATCCTCGTCCGGATCAAAAGCCCACGCATCGCTCTGTGATTTGGCGCCGCCATCTGAGTCAGCACTACGGAGGCCCGCCATTCACATAGCATTGCGCTGTCTGGCTTGATCTCGACCGTCCGCTCGATACACGCGCAATCCAACAGCTCCTGGTCATCGTCTCAGACTGGTGTGCACCCATGACCGTCCACACTAAAACCTTAAGATCTAACTCGATTCTCCATGGATTTTTGCATTCTTATACTCTATCGATTCATCTTGAAGAGACGAACACATCTATAGGGTTAAGGTGCATTGAAATCAACTCAAACTAAATGGAGAATCTCCAGGAGCTCGGGAGGAAGAGTGAGTTCATACCTTTACTCAGAGAAGTGAAGCTTCGATCTGAGGGTTGTGTCACCTTTGATTGTGTCCAAGCAAGCTCCAGATGAAGTCTCTTGCCCTGGGGAAATGCCTAGGTATAAAAGTGACCTAGGCCGATCACAAAGCTTGAAGGCTGGAAACAATGGCTGGCCTGGAGAGGGGGCTTTTGTTGGGGAACTTCTCCTCTTGGTCTGGTGAAGGTGTAGAGTCAATCAAATTAAAGATTGGCTCACTGTGGTGAAGTGTCCTGGTTTTGGGCTTGAATTTCAACTCCAAAATTGGACTCACAGCCAGGGCTTTAGGGCTGGATTTCAGTGGGGATCAAGTTCTCTTTGTCCGGAGAAAGACCTGGAGTGATTTTGGCAGAGTTTTGGTAAGGTTTTGTTCAACACCTCCTTTGGCCGAGAGGGGATGGAGTTTAAATAGAGCTGGCTTGAGGGCTTCCCAGGGGCAATTAAGGGTTGGGTTTTGCTACCTAGGTCAAGAGAAGAACAGCCATGGTGTCCACTGGCCATGAGACAGCTCAGCAGGTGAGTTTTGAATTTTTTGGCTCACATGGAGCTCTCGGTCATGGGGTTTTCTGGCGGCTGTGGTGGCTGGCCGACCGTGGTCGAGTCACCATCTTGACCGAGGGGTCGAGGTCGGGATTTGGTGAATTCAATTGACTTTAGACATGTGTAAAGTGGTTCGATTTAAATGGTATGGGGCAAGGGCTATTTTAGGCTTGGTTTGGTCAACTCATGCAAATGGGTTGGGTGCACACTCCCATGACCTAGTTTTGTGCTTATGGAATCATTTGGGTCAGCTGAGTTGGAGTGGTGAAGTCTCCATCCATGGTGAGGTGGCTAAGCTTGGTTTAGAGTGTAGCATAAATGAGGTTAAAAAGGTTTAATAAAGGGTTAAGAAAGAACCACCTCCTCTTGCCATTAATGGCTTGGTGAGGTGGAAAGTGGCTTCCATGGCTTGTATGTGGCTTATGCATGGCTTCATGGCTCCATTTGGCTTAGGAAAAGTTAGCTCATTTGCATGAGAAAGGATGTTGGCATTTTTGATAACTTTAGGGAGATTGGCATGAGGCTTAATTTAGGATAATTTGATGATGAGTTTGAAACTTAGGGAGTGATTTAAATCAAAGGGATGATGAGAGGAAATCTCATGTGGGCTTTGGAATGGATTTTGGGCTTTTGGGTTTGGTGGAAGTGGGCATTTTAAAAGGCTTAAATGGGTGGGCCTTTATATTTCAAAATGGACTTTTGGATGAAGAATTTTATGAAATACCATGCCAAATAAATGTTGGGTTTAGTTTAGGGATGTTTCATGAATGGTTTGGAATCAATTTGGTGTGATTTGGAGTAGAATTGGGTTGAATTGGGCTTTTTTGGTAAAGGGGCCAAGGTGGTCCAAATTGGGCAAACTTGGGCTAAGGTTGGGCTAAGGTTAAATTTGGTGTAAAATTAATGTTGAAAAATGTTTATGGGAGTGTTAAAAAGAGTTTTCAACTTTAGTTGGGCTCTAATTTTGGGATTTGAGCCCATTTGGGTTAGGTTTGGGTCATAGGTCAAAATTGGGCCTTAAGCCCCAAATTGGAATTGGGCCCAAATATCAATCAAATTGGACTTGGATTTGGTCTAAATTGATATTGGGGATATTGAATTGAAGTTTAGAATTGAATTGGACCAAAATTGAGGTCAATTGGGGTGGTTTGGTTTGACATTGGGTTCACTTGGGCTAAAAAATGGGTCAAATTGGGGGTTTTGGTAAAAGTGGGGTAAATTGGAAAAATTGGCCCATGGTGTAGTTAAACAAAATGAAATTGAGAATATTTGGGATTTTTTGGAATTTTCTGGGATTTTTTAGATTTTTTTTGGATTTTTTGGGTAAAAGGGTATTTTGGTAATTTTCGGGGGTTTAGGGGAATTTTTGGAAATTTTGGTATTTTTGGCCAAAGATGGTCAATTTGAGGGGTGGGAAGTGTTTAGGATTAATTTTGAGGAATCTTGGGTAATTTAGGTAATTATGCAAATTTTGGGTCATTTCAAGGGTATTTGGTGGGTTTGGTGGGTTTGGTGGGTTCGGGGCCCCGGGGGTCAAAAACTGAAATTTTGAAAAAAGGAAGATTGATCAAGTGTGAGTGAAATGGAATTATTTTGGTTCAGCCATGAAGCCATATTAAGCCCATATGAGCCATGAGAGGACTCATTTGAGACATTCACTATGTTGTTCCTAACCCTCTTAGCCAGGGACTTAGGGGCTAAGGACCATCCATATGAATTACCTACATGAGTCAGGATGTCAAGTTGGGTGAGAGTGTGGTTTTGGGACTTGGAATGTGTGTGAGAGTGTAGTGTATGTGCAAGTCAACCCTTACTGCACCGGGCCATCCGAGGTATTCCTAAGGCCAAAAAGTCCTATGGGAACTCATCCTTTAAACCTCCACAATTGATTTCAACCCTCTAGGTGATTAGGGGTCTACAATCAAGCTTGTGGGGTTTGCAGGGAGTTAAGAAGTGGTTTGAATTTCTAAATGGTGGGTTCCATTTCTAGTCCTTTGAGATTAGTCAATGGAAAAGCCTAAGGCTAGATCCTAAGTACTAAAGAGAGAAGCAAAAGACCTCACCAAAATTGAGGTCAACAAATGGACCCCCAATAGGTGTGGTGTGCTGACCAAGCACACCGCGCGTATTTGCATTGACCGATGAGATCAACAAAACCAACACAGATGTCCAAGTGACAAACTTAGGACGAAGTAGAAGAATTTCCGCTAGGGAGTATCAGGTATACATCCAAGACTGGAGATCTCGCTGGGGAATTGAAAAGGAGGTGAACTCCAAATCACAAGATCTGTTGAATTCGATTTAGATTTCATTTTACTTTTAAATTTCAAGTTTCAATGTGTGAGTTTTGATTTCGATTTGTTTTGAGTTTCAATTTCGATTGAAGTTTAATTTAAAATCAATTTAAGGAAATTTTGAATTTGAAATTTGGATTTGAAATGAGAATTGAAACCTGGGTTTCAACCTCGGGATTGCGAAGAGAACTGCAATTTAGGTACCAGCCTCCGAGTGAGAATCAGAGTTTAAGTATCGACGAAAAAAAGATTAGAATCAGAATTTAGGTACTGATCTCGAGAGAGTGAGATTTGAAATTTAAGTATCAATCCTGAAAGAGAATCAAAATTTAGGTATCGATGTCGGAAAGACAGTCGAAATTTAGGTACTGACCTCGAAATGAGAACCGGAATTTAGGTACCAGTTTTGAAAGTTGTGAATCGAAATTTAGGTATCAATTCGAATGAGAGTCGAAATTTGGTACCGACATCGAAGGAAGAGAACTGGAATTTGGTACCAGTCTCGAAAATTTAGAATTGAAATTTGGTATCAATTCGAAAGAGAGTCGGAATTTGGTACCGACCCCGAAGGAAGAAAACTGGAATTTGGTACCAGTCTTGGAAGTTTAGAAGTGAAATTTGGTCTCAATTCGAAAGAGAGTCAGAATTTGGTACCGACCTCAAAAGGAAGAGAACTGGAATTTGGTACCAGTCTCTAAAATTTAGAATTGAAATTTGGTATCAATTCGAAAGAGAGTTGGAATTTGGCACCGACCTCGAAGGAAGAGAACTGGAATTTGGTACCAGTCTCAGAAATTTAGGATTGAAATTTGGTATCAATTTGAAAGAGAGTCGGAATTTGGTACCGACCTCGAAAGGATGAGAACTGGAATTTGGTACCAGTCTCAGAAATTTAAAATTGAAATTTGGTATCAATTTGAAAGAGAGTCGAAATTTGGTACCGACCTCGAAGGAAGAGAACTGGAATTTGGTACCAGTATCGAAAATTTAGAATTGAAATTTGGTATCAATTCGAAAGAGAGTCGGAATTTGGTACCGACCTCGAAAGGAAGAGAACTGGAATTTGGTACCAGTCTCAGAAATTTAGAATTGAAATTTGGTATCCATTCGAAAGAGAGTCGGAATTTGGTACCGACCTCGAAAGGAAGTGGACTGGAATTTGGTACCAGTCTCAGAAATTTAGAATTGAAATTTGGTATCAATTCGAAAGAGAGTCGGAATTTGGTTCTGACCTCGAAGGAAGAGAGTTGGAATTTGGTACCAGTCTCGAAAATTTAGAATTGAAATTTGGTATCAATTCGAAAGAGATTCGAAATTTGGTACTGACCTCGAAAGGAAGAGAACTGGAATTTGGTACCAGTCTCGGAAATTTAGAATTGAAATTTGGTATCAATTCGAAAGAGAGTTGGAATTTGGTACCGACCTCGAAAGGAAGAGAACTGGAATTTGGTACCAGTCTCGAAAATTTAGAATTGAAATTTGGTATCAATTCGAAAGAGAGTCAAAATTTGGTACCGACCTCGAAAGGAAGAGAACTGGAATTTGGTACCAGTCTCAGAAATTTATCTGTATGAAGAGGGACCCAGTCTTATGCAATCAGAACCAAATCGAACAAAGTTTGTGGCTCCATGTCGACAGAACTAGTCGATCCTCTAAAACACAGAGGAAAGAGAACTAAAAGGAACTGGTAAGCGTACCAAGCTGAAAAGACTTGACTTAACGACGAGTCGAAGAGAATATTCAAATTTCAAAAGAGTTTCGAACAAATTTTGATGGAGGAAAGAACTGAAAGGTTCGAATCAGAGGTTTGAGATGGAAATTCAATTCGGAGTTTAGATTCGTTTTGTTTGTCCTTTAACGATCCCATTTTATTTTTTTGTTGTTTATTTAGTGTTCATGTGAATTTGAAGTTCATTTTAATATTCAGATTTTTAGGAAAAGTTCTCATTTATTTTCTTTTCTTTTCTGTTCTTCGTTCAAAGTTCATTTAACTCTAATGGCGTTTCCCAGTCAATTTGCACAAAAAGAGGTGAAGGCAAAATATAACGTAGTCGTTTTCATTCCAACTTGCTGAAAGTACATCATACAACTTGATCTAATCATGATGACATTTTCCTCGAAAATTTAATGTCTCATACAATCTATGTAAATCCAAAACGGATTGTGTAAGATTCTTGTTGATCCATCCAAAAGCGTCCGTCAAAAATCCATGTCGGAATAGTAAGAAACATGGGCAATAACATCACCTTCCAAGCCACCCTTGGCGGGAATGCCGCATGGATGTGTATTGGAGGTGTGCTTATTTCCCATGTAACTCACGGCTCGTAGGGCCGGAGACTCTCCAATTACGGATCCGGCTGAAAGTGGCAAGACATTTTTCCGTCGTCCATTCTTCAAAAGTAACCGAGATCCGCTCCACGAGCACTCCCGGAATGCAATGCTTCGCAACGTCCGCTCCGTTTCCTTTTAACACTAGGACGGAACCTACCGGTAGTGGTATCTCCACCGGCCCTCGGAACTCACCGGGGCCACGAATCCGGAGGTCGAATCCGAACATGATGTTGCAGCTGGTTGACAAATGACACTTGTACGTAAGGGTCTAACAAAGTCATGATGGTACATTTGTGGAGGTATGCGGTCGCCTTCCTTGTAGATGTTAATAATGTAGGCTGTTGGGTATGCAATCGAGAGCAATACCCTCCATGTTATCATCCTTTTTACCATTCTCTTAATGATTCTTAGCATCGGATCCACCTCACTGCGACAGAGTATCCCTGGTGGATTTCCTTTTCTGTCTTTGGCAAAATTGTAGCAACATCCACATTGGATTGTAACTCTTCCTTTTCCTGGCATCTATCTTCGGGGTTCTGAATTGGTCTTTTCTCTCAGGCGGCCAGCTCGGCCCATTTTCTGTAATTCGAGGATGCAGTCTACAATTTGTTGTTGCTCGTAATCTAATAATACATCTGACTCGACCGCAAATAACGCAGTAATATTATCTTCCAAAAGATAGCCGAAAACTTTGACTCAATTTATAAATAGCGGCTAGTGTATAAGATTAATATGATGTAAATTTAGAAAATATTTTTACACACTAGGGGTACTACGCAAGTATACGTATCGTTTCAAGTAATATAGGGCTTTGAAACAAAGACCCCGATATCGATCCCACGAGGAAGAATTATAGTGATAAATTTTCTAAATAAAAAAATATTTTTTTATCTTTTAATTTAATTATAAATTACTATTAATTTACTAGATGCAAATAAAGAAAACAATAATAAGAAAATGATTTATGAAAACTATATAAAAAAAACAACTTTCTTTTCTTCAATTAATCTAAGATTTTTAAGATAATTTAATATTCGTTGGAGAATTTGATTTATGGTATTGTGCCAAATAGAAGCATTCCTATTCCTTACCCTTTGATTTAAGCGCAAAGAACATTGGCTAATTTACATAATAGGTCTGGATGTATTGTTAGTAGAATGGGTTAATCTTGGCTCACACTTCTAGATGTCCAAGGGTGGCTATGGTTGGCCCTACTAGTGACCCTTTCCTAATCTATAAATAAAATTATAAGAATTTAGTCTGTCACTCTAAAAACTTATCAATTCTACGCCCTTTAAATCTTATCTTTCTATTTATTTGCACTTCACCTTGAATAGCCCGCACATGGCCTTCGACTACCCAAGGATTCATGTGACATTTACAAGTTAAGAGTTCTTCTCCTTCAAGGTCTCAAAACTCTTCAACAGGTTTTAACAATTTAAATGGCCAATCTAAAAAGTAAAGTAATATCAGGTCTTAATGTCATCACAATATTTTGAAAATATTTTGAATTGCAATTCTCCATCGAATCTTTATATTATCTTATCTATCTCTTCATAATTGAAGGAAGAAAGTAAACTAATTACTCAGAACACATTGAAAATAAATTAATGTGTTGGATGGCGACGTCGAACTAGAAAGCGCTGCGTGGCTATTCGGAGATGCTAAGGTTGACGCGGCGACGATTCGGATAAATAGAAAAATAGGGATTTTTCTTTTTTATTTAATTACCAGAACTTAGAAAATCCATAACTTTGTGTAGAAAAATCCTAAAAATTAAATAAAAATACCCTCTTTCTCAGTGAACAGAGGAGAATAATGTGGAAAAGAAATCAAATAATTTCATTGAGTATTTTATTTTTAATAATTTATTTACTCCCTGCATTGTTTTAATTCTCCATTTGCATAGGCAATTCACCATGGCATGAGACCATAAGGCTTTTGAAGCCTCTGAACTTGGGAACATTCCCTGAATTTTCTAAGGTCAGAGGCCATCCCTATGAGAAGTTATTGATTTTTCAATTGCATGTTACTGTTTTGAGTATTTTAATTCCAATAATTAGCATGTTGAGAAATAAATTCTAGGAAAATTTGGTGATGTTTCTTATGACCAGAGGAACCTAGGAAAAATAAGTTTTGAGTTAGTTCACTTGGAATAACTCTAATTGGTCTAAACACCGAAAATTGAACTTTAATTAATTAGAGTTAATTACACATCAAATTAACTTGAAAACAATTCTCCACTGTCCTTTAGGGTCAGGAGAGTCTCACATAAAAATTTGAAACCAATTGAACTTGATTAACCCCACCAAATGAGTTGATTAAGCCTCTTAAGCAAAAATGGATAAAATTAAACTTTAAAAATTCATAACTCACAAAATACCTTTCAAAAATTCACAAAAATGGTTTTGGAGCTTCTCTGATATCAGAGAAACTTAGGAAAACTAAAATTGTAATTTTCTAAAAAAGTTGATTTTTATCAATATTTTAATATTTTTATTAATTAAAAAATAATGAAAATCATAAAAATCCTATAAATTACCAAAATGTCATATTTTGAATTCTAATTACTTAGGAACAAACTAAATATTTTTCTTAAGTCCCTAGGATAAGATATTAAATTTTAAAGGCTTAATGTAATTTTTAATATTAAAAAAATGTAATTTTCAATCTTTTCACTAAAATAATTCTAATAAATCAAAGAAAAATTAGATAAATGTAAAATTTGTTTCTATGAACTCCTTGAGGTCAGAGAGATTTAAAAAAAATATAAAATCCATTTTTCAACTTTAATTTTATTTTAAAATTAATTAATACTCCAAAACTCAAAATAATTCTAATAAACAAAATTTAATTCAAAAAATCAACAAAATTTTTCCAAATGGTCCTCTAGTCATTAGGAATGTCCCATAATTTTCTTAAGGACAGAAACATTTCCTTGGTCATGTTATTGAATTTTCCTTGAAAACCCCTATTTTCCATTAAAAATAATTACATAAATAAATTAAAAACAGAAAAATCACATTTTCTCCTCTAAAATCTTAATTGACTTGTAAGTGAGGTTACATAAAACTTTCAAGTTCATTTGAGCTTAAATTAGTGAGTTATAGAATTATTAAGCTTGAAGGGCAAAATGGTAATTAAAAATTTCAACCTTTAATTTACAATTTTAGGATTAATCAAAAGGGGAGGGTAAAATATTTGATTTTAAACTAATTTTGGATGATTGAAACTTAAATGATTGAGGGTAGAAACCTACTAACCATTTAAAACAAAAATAATTAAAATAAACTTTAATTAATTAATTAATTGAAATTTTGGAAGAATAATAGAAATTGGAATTATTAAAGTAGGGATATTATTAAGAGGATATTTATTCTTTAATTTAAAAACTCCCTAAATAAACCACTTCAATAATACTTAATTCTTAATTAAAAAAAAATTAAGATAATAATCCAAATTAAAATTAAACTAAAATTAAATCAAATTAAGATTAAAATAAAACTAAAATTAAATTAAATTAAAATTAAAATTAAATTAAAACTAAATTAAATTAAAATTAAATTTAATTTAAGTTGAAATTAAATTAAAATTAAATTAAAATTAAATTAAATTAAATTAAAATTAATTTAAATTAAATTAAAATTAAATTAAGTTAAATTAAATTAAATTAAATAAAAAATAAATCAAATCAAGTTAAATTAAATTAAATGAAATTAAAATCAATTCAAATTAAATTAAAATTAAATTAAATTTAATTAAAATTAAATTTAATTAAAATTAAATTGAATTAAATTAAATGAAAATCATTTAACAACAAACCTAAATGAAATGATTAAGAATTAAATCTAAAATAACTTGAACACTATTCCAAACTTAAACTAACTTTTTATAACTAAGTCAAAATTAAAATTAAATCATTAAGTTTAAATCATTAAAATATTTAATAATTTGATTTGCCCCTTTAAAGCTCTTATTATTATAACTCTTAAATGAGGCATCAAGTGAAGTGTTAATTCACTTATAGGATATTCAAATGTCCTAGTTCACTGAGCAAGATAATAAAACTTAAACTCCTGGATAATTAATTCACTTGTATAATTAAACTCCCTTGGACTTAAAACAATCATAGAGATATTGAAAAGATGTTTAAGACTCGTCTTAAGCACTTCCTCAATACGATAAGATGTTTATAAGAACAACTGAATTTAATTGTTCTTGGATGAAGAGAGTCATCCTTAAACCAAAAATACAAGAACCTAGACGTCATAGGAGATGACTAGCTATAGGATTAGGACTTTGGTAGACAACCAAAACCTTTCCCTTAGCTTTACCTAGGTACTTGTTGAAACATTTAAATGCCTTAACATGTGTTTTAAGTGCAGCTTGGGATGACGGGAAGACCCTCCGAGTACGCTTTTATTTTATTGCAATTTACTTTATTGCAATGAACTTTACCTTTCTTGCATGTTAAATAAAACTGTTGCATGAAAACCAAAACCTTTAGGATAGTCCCTGAACTGAAACAAAAACTAAATTAAAAGTCATTACAAGGTAAAAATCACCGCCACAACATTTCAAAATATAAAACAACTCAAAATTTAATCACAAACAGAACAACAAAACTACAATTGCAACCAAATTAAAACGTCTCGTTGAACGATCGGGAATACCTCGGATGAAGTAACCCACGTGTTGCTAACAGGATTTCCCACGGACTAAATGAAAGTTTGGAACTCATTCAGTTGAGTTTAGCAAATTCATCTGAACTAAGTGAATTCAATGAAAATAACGGAGCCGGGATGACGGAACCGTGGGATCTTAATCGGTTCTGTTTAAACAACTTTAAGATTTGTTTTAATTAAAATATTAAAAAACACTTGGATTTTAAGATTTTTTTTTCTAAACCAAAACACTTCTCTCATCTCCTGATTTATGACTTCCAAAACTAAACCTCTGCAATAACAAGGAGCTCGGAGCATGGTGGGCAGCACGACCATCGTCATCAGCAAAACTTGAATCTACTTCAGCAAAACCTTTCTTAGTTTTAAACAACAAAGCCATAGGACTTCAAGGTAGTTTGCCTAGTGCAACATAATTCCTCAACTTTTTGTTAGGCAATTGCATAATCATGTTATGCAAATCAAGCCCTAACCTGTCTTAGGACTCCGGGGTAGTCGTTCGGCAAGACATAAACCCTCACATCTTCGAGGCTGTTTGTGTGATCATGTCATACGAATATAAGTCATGAATAATTAAAATTGACAAGATTGAAATACTAAATAGTTCTTCCTAAATTGAAGCCAAACAGTAGGATAGTCGGGAAGTTGCCAAGATTCCTCTTGGATCCTCAGCTTCTCCTACTTCTCTTCCTTTGGACTCCTAAAATAAACTGTTCTAAATTTGATCTATTCCCAATTGAAATTTCCAAAATCCAATTGTTTGAAAACCTTAAACTTTGAAATTCTTGAAAGAAAAACCAATGATCATTATCGAGAGTTTTCTTAAATGATTCCCGTCATTTAAGATGTAATTAACTATAGGGGCTTGCCCTTATAGGGAACTTTAAGAACCCAGGTAATATAAACCCTGCTTAATTCATTTATATTAAGCAGGGGAACTTGTCGGCTTATAAAATTGATTCACAAACCAAACGGATGTCACAAATCTTCTAATTTATTTAATCGAGCCCCATCATCAAGCAGTGTGTCTATTCTCCGGGATAGATATACAGTTTATGGTGCGGTGCTCATTTACATAAACTATTTGGGATGTGAGATCGGTTTGATTTCATATCTTAAAACTTTTAAACTTAAAACTACTTTCAAAATCAAATGTTATCTTTTAAACTATATATATATTTAAATTAAATTTAAATTATGAAAATTCGCCGACAATTTCTGTAGGCGACCCCTTTTCAAAACATACTTAACCTAAAAATATGCCGACAGTTTAATGTTGTAATCCTGCTAATTTTAGTTAATTAGGACTTATATTCGTATGACACAATCATACAAATAGCCTCAGAGATGTGAGGTTTTATGTCGTACCAAACAACTACCTCGGAGTCCTAGGACCGGTTAGGGTTTAATTTGCATAACATGGAAAACTACCCTAAAATTTTTTGGCTTGGTTATTTAATTCTAAGAAAGGTTTTGTTGATGTAGATTCCAGTTTTTCTGACGACGATGACCGTGCTACCCACTATGCTCCAAGCTCCTTGTTGTTGCAGAGGTTTAGTTTTATAAAATGATAGTCAAGAGATGAGAGAAGTGTTTTGGTTTAGAGAAAAACTTAAAATTCAAGTGTCTTTGATGTTTTATTAGTGAAATCTTAAAGTTGATTATAACAACACCGGTTAAGATCCCACGGTTCCATCGTTCCGGCACCGTTATTTTTATCGGATTTACTTAGTCCAGATGAATTTGCTAAACTCAACTGAATGAGTTCCACACTTTCATTTAGACCATGGGAAATCCCGTTAGCAACACGTAGGTTACATCATCTGAGGTATTCCCGATCATCCAACAAGATGTTTTAATTTAGTTACAATTACAGTTTTGTTGTTCTGTTGGTGATTAAATTTTGAGTTGCTTTATATTTTGAATGTTGTGGCGGTGGATTTTATCCTGTTGTGACTTTTAATTTAGTTTTGGTTTCAGTTTTGTGGCTATCCTAGAGGTCTTGGTTTTCATGCAACAGTCTTGTTTAGCATGCAAGAAAAGTAAAGTGCAGTGTAGAAAATGCAATAGAGTAAATTGCAATAACATAAAAGCGTATCTGGAGGGTCCTCCCGTCATTCCAAGCTACACTTTAAAACACAAATTAAAGCATTTAAATATTTCAACAAGTACTTAGGTAAAGACTAAAGGAAGGGTTTTGGTTGTCTACCAGAATCCTAATCCTATTGCTAGTCATTTCCTATGACGTCTATGTTCTTGATTTTGGTTAAGGATGATTTTCTTCATCAAAGAACAATTAAGTTCAATCGTTCTTTAAAACCACCCATCGTATTGAGGAAGAGCTTAGAACAAATCCTAAACAACTTTTTAATACTTCTGGGACAGTTTTGAGTCCAAGTGAATTTAATTATACAGGTGAATTAATCATCCAAGGGTTTAGTTAAGTTTTGTTCCCTTGCTCAGTGAACTAGGATATTTGATTATCCTATGAGTGAATTGGGGTTTCACTTAATGCTTCATTTAATAGTTATAATAATTTAAAGTTTTCAGGGGCAAGTTAATATGTTAAAGATTTTAATGATTTGAAGTTAAAGTTAAAGATTTACTTCAATGTGATTTAATTATGAAATTTTAATCAATGATTTTAAGTTTGGAATGATGTTTAATTCATTTAAGTTAGACTTTTTATAAATGATACCAATATTTCATGTTAATTTAAATTTTAGGTTTAACTTAGGGTAAAAGAGGTGTTCAAATTATTTATTAAATCTTGATGATTTGATTTGGATTAATTATATCAATTAATTTAATCATGTTCTAAGGTAAGTTGTCTTAAAATTATTTAAGATTTGTAATTTTGATTTAAGTTTGTTTTGAAATTATTTTTAAAATAATTTTAAATATTTTAATTTACTTTTTAATTATTTAATATTTTAGGTTTTAATCAAGTATGAAATTATTTAATGATGTAGGTTTTAATTAAATTAAGAATTATTTACTTTTAATGATTTAATTATTAATTCCACTTATCCTCTTAGGTTAAGAGTTAAATATTATTAAGTGATTTATTTAGGGATTTTTAAATTAAATAATTAATATCTTCTTAAGTTATATCCCCATTCCAATAATCCAATTTCAATTAATCTTCCAAAATTTAAATTATTTAATTAATTGAAGTTTCATTTTTGGTTTATTAAAGTGATTAATGGGTTCCTACCCTTTGACTTCCCAATGTTTTAATCATCTAAGAGAAAATTAAAATCATAAATTTTACCCCCATTTTGATTAAACCTAAAGTTTTAATCAGTGGTTAAAATCTTTTAATTACCTTTATGCCCCTTTAAGCTTATTTATTTTATAACTCATTAAATTAAGCTTAAATGATCTTAAAATTTTTAGTCACTTCACTCACATGTCAATTAAGACATTAGAGGAGAAAATATGATTTTTCTGAATTTAATTTATTTATATAATTATTTTTAATGGAAAATAGGGGTTTTCAAAGAAAATTCACTAACATAACCAAGTCAAATTTTCTATCCTAAAGAAAATTATGGGATGTTCCTAATAACTAGAGGACCACTTGGACCAATTTTGGTGATTTTTCAAATTATATTTTATTTATTATAATTATTTTAAGTTTTGGAGTGTTAATTAATTATAAAATAAAATAAAAGTTGAAAAATGAATTTTATATTTTTCAAAACTCCCTCTGACCTCAAGAAAGTCAGAGAAACAAACTTTATAATTTTATGAGTTTTCTTTGATTTATTAGAATTAATTTAGTGGGAAGGCTAGAAAATACATTTTTTTAATTCAAAAATTGTTTTAAGGCTTTGAAATTAAATATCTTAACCTAGAGACTTAGAAAAAATATTTGATTGGTTTCTACATGATTAGGGGACCAAATATGACATTTTTATGATTTTTATTATTTTTGTGATTTTTATTTTTTTTAATTATTAAAAATATTAAAATATGCTTAAAAATGAAAGTTTTTAGAAAATTCCAATTTTATTTTTTATAGACTACTCTGATATCAAAGAAGTCCCAAAATCAATTTGGTGAATTTTTGAAATGTATTTTTGAAGTTATGAATTTTTAAAGTTTAATTTTGGTTATGTTGCTTAATTAATCCATTTAGTGGGGTTAAACATTTCCAATTGACTTCAAATTTTTATGTGAGGTTCCCCTGATCCTAAAAATCAGTGGAGAATTATTTTCAAGTCATTTTAATGTGTGATTAACCCTAATTAATTACAATTCAATTTAGAGTGATTAGGCCAATTAGCATTATTTTTAAGGAATTAATTCAAACCATAATTTTCCTAGGGTCCTTTAGTCCTAAGGAACTTTACCAAATTTTTTGAAATTTTCTGAGCAACATATTTATTTTTAGAATTAAAATGTCAAAAACAGTGACATAAACATGAAAAGTACATAACATGTCATAAGGATGGCCTCTGACCTTTAAAAATTCAGGGAATGTTCCCCAAGTCAGAGGCTTCAAAAGCCCTATGGTCTCATGCCATGGTAAAATGTTTACATGCATGGAGAATTAAAACATTGAAATCAGTAAATAATTAATTAAAAATAAATTATTCATCAAATTAAATCAATTCTTTTTTCACATTATTCTCCTCTGTTCACTGAGCAAGAAGGTATTTTTCTTTTATTTTTGTGATTTTTCTATGCAAAGATATGAATTTTTGAAGTTTCTGGTATTTAATTAAATAGAAAATAACCTAGTTTCCTACTTAAACCAGTCAGCACCGCGTCAACCTCGGTAGCTCTGAAGCCCTACGTGTCGAGCTCCCATTTGATGCCGCCACCTGAGTCAGCGCCACGCGTCCCGCAGTCCCACTCCGTCTTCCGGTCCGACTTGATCTCCGACGTTCAACCGATACACAATCGATCAGACGGTTCTTGGTCATCGTCTACGACTGGTGCGTCCCGTGAGCCGTTAACCTTCTAACCCTAATATCTCTCTCGTCTATCAATGTATTTTTGAGTTCTTAAGCTCTATGGATTCGTCTTGAGAAGACGAACACATCCATACGAATAACATGCTATGAAGTTGACTCAAATGAAATGAAGAATCGCTGGAAGCTCTCGGGAAGGAGGTGATCCATACCTTGGTTCTAAGAGATGAAGCCTCAATCAGAGATGCTCGGCACGTTCGTTGGAGTCCAAGGAGGCTAGGGATGAAGCCTGGAGCTGTGGTGAAATGCCTAGCCTTAACTTCCACTAGGCCCGATCACAAAGCTTGGAGGCTGGAACAACTGGGTGGCCTGGAGAGGGGGCTTTCACCGGGGAACTTCTTCTCTACCTCTGGTGAAGGTGTGGGAAGAGTTAATTTGGATTTGGTGAAGTTTCAGAGAGTGTCCTGTTTCTAGCTCGATTTTCGACTGAGAAATCGGGCTTAGCTGGGGACTCGGGCGGGAGAACGAGTGGGGTTCTTCTTCTCTAGGCTGGGAGAAGCTCTGGGAGTGATTTGGTGAGGTTTCGTTGAGAAAAAATTTAAGACCTGACAACAACCTTCTCATGGCCGAGAAGATGAGTTTAAATGGACAGGGCTATTGGGCTGAGCTAGGGCTCAATTGGTGGGTGGATTTAAAAGGTGGGAATTTTTTCAAAATGCTCTCTAGGATTTTTAGGAGTTTTGGGTAATTTTTGGGGAATTTTGAAAATTTTGGGGCAATTAGGTAATTTTAGGTAGGTTTGAAGGACACAATGTCAAAACCAGGAATTTTGGCAAAAGTGGAATTTTTATCATGATGAAGCTTAAAGTGAGCCATGGACCAAGAAATGTCCACCCTGAACATCTCATGGGTTGTTCCCAACCCTCTTAGACAAATAGCTAGGGGTTTGGACTTAGCCACATGAGTGCTCCAATGAACCAGGGGGGAGAATTGGGTAAGGATGGTGTGTGTGAGAGTGCAAGGTGTGTATGCCATACCTCACCAGGACCAGGCCACCCAAGGTAGTCCTAAGGCTTGAAAAACCTTATAGAAGCTCACTATTGGTTCTCCATATGATGGTCTTAACTTTCTAAGGTGATTTAGAGGTTTGCAACCATCCATGTGGGGTCCCATGAGGAGTCAAGAAGTAGCTGAATTGTAAAAGGGTGGGTCGCAATTCTAGTCCTCTAGGATAGTCAAGGAGAAAACCTTATGGCAAGATCCTAAGAAGCACTAAGGAGAGAAAAGACCTCACCAAAAATGAGGTCAACAAATGGACCCCCAATAGGTGTGGTGTGCTAACCAAACACACCGCGCGTATTGGCGTTGACCGAAGAGATCAACAAAACCAACACAGACGTCTAAGTGACACACTTAGAACAAAGCGTAGAACAATTCCTCTGGGGAGTGTCGGGTAAATCTCCAAAACTGAAGATTCCCGAAATCTCGCTGGGGAAAAGGAGGTGAATTCCAAATCACAAGACTTGGAGAGATTAGATTTTAGATTCGTTTCATTTTTATTTCAAGTTTCAATTTTGAGTTTCAAATTGATTTGAGTTTCAATTTTAGTTAAAGTTTGATTTAAGATTGATTTCAAGGTGGACCTCGTTGAGATTCAGAATTTGGAATGAGAATCGGAACCTAGGTTCTAACCTCGAAATTTGAAAGAGAACTAGAATTTAGGCTCTAGTCTAGACGAAGAGAGTTGGAATTTAGGCCCCAACCTCGGAAAGAAGATCAGAATTTTGGTACTAATCGAAAGGAATGAGGACCAGAATTTAAGTACCAGCCTCGGAGAGAGAATCAGAGTTTAGGTGCCGACCTCACAAAGGATGAGAATCAGAATTTAGGTACTGATCTCGAAAGAGATGAGAATTGAAATTTAAGTATCAATCTAAAAAAGAGAGTCAGAATTTAGCTACCGAACTCACAATGGAGAAAATCAGAATTTAGGTACTGATCTCGAAAGAAGAGTCAGAATTTAGGTACCGACTTCACAAAGGAGTGAGAATTGAAATTTAAGTATCAATCTCAAAAAAGAGAGTCGAAATTTAGGTACCGACCTCACAAAGGATGAGAATCAGAATATAGGTACTGATCTCGAAAGAAAATAGAAATTTAGGTATCGATCTCGAAAAGGATGAGAATCAGAATTTAGGTAATGATCTCGAAAGAGAATCGAAATTTAGGTATCGATCTCGAAAAGGATGAGAATCAAAATTTAGGTACTGATCTCGAAAGGAGAGTCAGAATTTAGGTACCGACCTCAAAATTTCAGGAGTGAAAAAGTTTCTCGGAAGAGTGTGGATTTAGCAGACACTAAGATCAGGATGCCTTAGCGGTCTTATATCCAAGTCAGAGGATTAGCGTGTGGAAAAGTTTCTTGGAAGGAGTGTGAGATTATGGACACCGAGATTAGGATGCCTTAGCGGTCTTATACCCATGTCGGAGGATTAGAGTGCGGAAAAGTTTCTCGGAAGGATGCGGGTTTAGCTGACACCGAGATCAGGATGCCTTAGCGGTCTTATACCCAAGTCAGAAGATTAGAGTGCGGAAAAGTTTCTCGGAAGGATGCGGATTTAGCGGACATTGAGATCAGGATGCATTAGCGGTCTTATACCCAAGTCGGAGGATTAGAGTGCGGAAAAGTTTCTCGGAAGGATGCGGGTTTAGAGGACACCGAGATCAGGATGCCTTAGTGGTCTTATACCCAAGTCAGAGGATTAGAGTGCGGAAAAGTTTCTCGGAAGGATGCGGGTTTAGAGGACACCGAGATCAGGATGCCTTAGCGGTCTTATACCCAAGTCGGAGGATTAGAGTGCGGAAAAGTTTCTCGGAAGGATGCGGATTTAGCGGACATTGAGATCAGGATGCATTAGCGGTCTTATACCCAAGTCGGAGGATTAGAGTGCGGAAAAGTTTCTCGGAAGGATGCAGGTTTAGAGGACACCGAGATCAGGATGCCTTAGCGGTCTTATACCCAAGTCAGAGGATTAGAGTGCGAAAAATTTTCTCGGAAGGATGCGGGTTTAGCGGACACCGAGATCAGGATGCCTTAGCGGTCTTATACCCATGTCAGAGGATTAGAGTGCGAAAAAGTTTCTTGGAAGGATGCTGATTTAGCGGACACCGAGATTAGGATGCCTTAGCGGTCTTATACCCAAGTCAGAGGATTAGAGTGCGGAAAAGTTTCTCGGAAGGATGCGGGATTTGCGGGAATTCAGAAGAGAGAATCGAAATTTAAGTATCGATCTCAAAATGAGAAATGGAAGTTAGGTACCAGTCTCAGAAGGATGGGAACTGGAATTTAGGTACCAATCCCAAAAGTTGGTATTGATTTGGTTTTGAAGGTTCTGTGGAAATTTTAGTTTAGTGGAAGATTAAAATGAGACATGAAAGTGTTTCACATCCCAAGAGAGTTGATTAAAGATTGATTGTTTGGCGAAGCATATGAATCCATACCATCAGAACCGAATCGAAAATTTCGTGGTTCTGTGTTAGTAGACTCAATCGACCTTCTCAAAAGGGTGAAGAAATAGCGGAGAGTCGAAAAGATCTCGAGAACAGCCAGAGGCTAGGGATATCAGATTCGGAGCCTTATTTTCATTATTCATTGCCTTTAGTGATTTGATTTTTTTTTTAGTTTCATTTTCAATTAAAATTTCACTTTGATTCGGATTTTCATTGATTTACTTGGTTCACATCTTAAAGTTTTAAGTTGATCTGTTTTGAGTTTTAGTTTGTGTTTTATTCAAACATTGAATTCAAATTTTATTTTGTTGTTTTTATTTCATTCAAATCGTTTTTTGTCCAACATTCTTTTTAAGCTGAGTTAAACTCAGGTCTGGTGGCATTTGCAGTAAATTGCACAAAACTAAAGGTAAAACCTAAAGTTCATCTCCACTAAAATGTTGAAGATACATCAGGTGATTCCATCAAAACATTTCTGATGACACATCCTTCTAAAAACAAACTTTTACAAAAGTTCATATATATATATCTGAACACAGATGTCTGCATATTTTTAGGTTGTGTGTTGTATTTTGAAAATGGGTCGCCTAACAGAAATTGTCGGTGACTTTTAAAATTTAAATTTAATTTAAATATATATATAATATGGAAAGTAGCATTTGATTTTGAAAATAATTTTTTAAATTTGAAAATTTTAAGATATGAAATCAAACCGATCTCACATCCCGAATAGTTTATATAAACGAGCACCGCACCACAAACCGTGTATTTATCCCGAGGAATAGACACATTGCTTGATGATTTGGCTCGATTAAATAAACTAAAAGATTTGTGACATTCGTTTGGTCTGCAAACCAATTTTATAAGCCGACAAGTTCCCCTACTTAATATAAAGGAATTAAGCAGGGTTTATATTACCTGGGTTCTTAAAGTTCCATATAGAGGCAAGCCCATATAGTTAATTACATCCTAAGTGACGGGAATCACTTAAGAAAACTCTTGATAATGATCAGTGGTTTTGCTCTTAAGAATTTCAAAGTTTAGGTTTCCAAAGGATTGGATTTTGGAATTTTCAATAGGGATTAGCTCAAATTTGGAACAGTTTATTTTAAGAGTCCAAAGGAAAAGAAGTAGGGGAAGCTGAGGATCCAAGAAGAATCTTGACAACTTCCCAAACTATCCTATTGTTTGGTTTAAATTTGAGAATATCATTTAATGTTGCAATCCTGCCAATTTTATTTAATTAGGTCTTATATTTGTATGACATGATCATACAAATAGACTGGAAGATGTGAGGGTTTATGTCGTATCAAACGACTACCTCGGAGTCCTAAGACCGATTAGGGCTTAATTTACATGACATGATCATGCAAATGCCTAACGAAGAGTTGAGGATTTATGTTGCACTAGGCAAACTACCTCAAAGTCCTATGGCTTTGTTATTTAATTCTAGGAATGTTTAGCTGATGTATAGTTGTTTTGCTGACGACGATGGTCGTACTGCCTACCATGCTCCGAGCTCCTTGTTTTTGTAGAGGTTTAGTTTTAGAAGTCATAAATCAGGAGATGAGAGAAGTGTTTTGGTTTAGAGAAAATTTTAAAATCCAAGTCTTTTTAATATTTTAATTAAAACAAATCTTAAAGTTGATTAAACAGAACCGATTAAGATCCCACTGTTCCGTCATCCCGGCACCATTATTTTCATCGAATTCACTTAGTCCAGATGAATTTGCTAAACTCAACTGAATGAGTTCCACACTTTCATTTAGACCGTGGGAAATCCCATTAGCAACACGTGGGTTACATCATCCGAGGTATTCTCGATCATTCAATGAGACGTTTTAATTTAGTTGTGAGTGTAGTTTTGTTGTTCTGTTTGTGATTAAGTTTTGAGTTGTTTTATATTTTGGAATGTTGTGGCAGTGAATTTTATCTTGCAATGACTTTTAATTTAGTTTTGGTTTATGTTCAGGGACTATCCAAAAGGTTTTGGTTTTCATGCAACAGTTTTGTTTATCATGCAAGAAAAAGTAAAGTACAGTGCGTGTAAGTAAATTGCAATAAAGTAAATTGCAATAAAATAAAAGCGTATCTGGAGGGTCTTCCCGTCATCCCAAGCTGCACTTAAAACACATGTTAAGGCATTTAAATACTTTGCAAGAAATACCTAGGTAAAGCTAAGGGTTTGGTTGTCTGCCAAGTTCCTAATCCTATAAGTAGTCATCTCCTATGACGTCTAGGTTCTTGGTTTGGTTTAAGGATGATTTTCTTCTTCAAAGAACAATTAAATTCAATTGTTCTTCTAAAACATCTCGTCATATTGATGAAGTGTTTAGGACGAGTCCTAAACATCTTTTCAATACTTCTGGAATTGGCTTAAGTCCAAGTGAATTTAATTATACAGGTGAATTAATCATCCAGGGGTTTAAGTTTTGTTCCCTTGCTCAGTGAACTAAGACATTTGAATATCCTATAAGTGAAGTAACACTTCACTTGATACTTCATTTAAGAGTTATAATAATAAGAGCTTTAAAAGGGCATAGCAACTTATTAAGTATTTTAATGATTTAAACTTAATGATTTAATTTTGATTTTGACTTAATTATAAAAAATTAGTTTAAGTTTGGAATAGTGTTCAAGTCCCTTATGTTTTAAGTTTATTTTAAGTGTTTGGTTTAACTCTTAATGATTTCATTTGGGTGTGTTGTTAAATGATTTTAATTCAATTTAATCTTAATTTAATTTAAGTTTAATTTAATTTAATTTAATTTAATTTGATTTGATTTAATTTAATATAAATTTAAATTTAATTTAATTTGAATTTTAATTTAATTTAAGTTTAATTGAATTTAATTTTAATTTAATTTAAATTTTGATTTTAATTTTAATTTTAATTGTCTTAATATATTAAATATGATTTAATTTAATCGTTAAAGTGTTAACTTGATTTTGATTTTGATTTAATTTAATTTCAACATCTTAAATTTAATTTAATTTAATTGTTAAATTGTTTAACATTTTAAATTTTAAGTTAGGATTATCCTTTTAGTTAAGGGTTAAATATTATTGAAGTGATTAATTTAGGGATTCTTAAATTAAAGAATAAATATCCTCTTAATAATATCCCTACTTTAATAATTCCAATTTCTATTGTTCTTCAAAAATTTTAATTAATTAATTAATTAAAGTTTTATTTTAATTATATTTGAAATGGTTAGTAGGTTTCTACCCTCAATCATTTAAGTTTCAATCATCCAAAATCAGTTTAAAATCAAATATTTTACCCTCCCCTTTTTGATTAATCCTAAAATTTTAATTAAAGGTTGAAATTTTTAATTACCCTTCTGCCTTTCAAGCTTAATAATTCTATAACTCACTAAACTAAGCTCAAATGAACTTGAAATTTTTATGTGACCTCACTAACATGTCGGTTAAGACATTAGAGGAGAAAATGTTATTTTTCTGTATTTAATTTATTTATGTAATTATTTTTAATGGAAAATAGAGGTTTTCAAAGAAAATTCAATAACATGACCAAGGAAATGATTCTATCCTTAAGAAAATTATGGGATGTTCCTAATGACCAGAAGACCATTTGGACCAATTTTGGTGATTTTTTTGATTATATTTTATTTATTAGAATTATTTTGAGTTTTGGAGTATTAATTAATTTAAAAATGAAATAAAGGTTGAAAATGGGATTTTATATTTTTCAAAAATCTCTCTGATATCAGGGAAGTTAGAGATCAAAAGTTTATATTTCTCTGATTTTTTCTTGATTTATTGGAATTATTTTAGTGGAAATGTTAAAGAAAATTAATTTTTAATTCAAAAATTGTTTTAAGCCTTTAAAATTAAATATCTTACCTTAGAGACTTAGGAAAAATATTTGGTTTGTTCCTAGGTGATTAGAATTCAAAATGTGACATTTTGGAGATTTTTAATATTTTTATGATTTTTATTATTTTTTAATTATTAAAAATATTAAAATAATGATAAAAATCAACTTTTTTAGAAAATTACTATTTTAATTTTCCTAAACTCCCCTGATATCAGAGAAGCCCCAAAACTATTTTTGTGAATTTTTGAAAAGTATTTTGTAAATTATGAATTTTTAATGTTTGATTTTGGTTATGTGACTTAATTAATCCATTTGATGGGGCTAATCAAATCTAATTGACTTCAAATTTTTATGTGATGTTCCTCTAATCCTAAAGATCAGTGGAGAATTATTTTCAAGTTAATTTGATGTGTAATTAACCCTAATTAATTAAAATTCAGTTTTAAGTAATTAGGCGAATTAGGGTTGTTCCAAGTGAATTAGTTCAAAACCTATTTTTCCTAGGGTCCTCTGGTTATGAGAAACATCACCAAATTTTCCTAGAATTTATTTCTCAACATGCTAATTATTGGAATTAAAATACTCAAAACAGTAACATGCAATTGAAAAATCAATAACTTCTCATAGGGATGGCCTCTAACCTTGAAAAATTCAGGGAATGTTCCCAAGTTCAGAGGCTTCAAAAGCCCTATGGTCTCATGCCATGGTGAATTGCCTATGAAAATGGAGAATTAAAACAATGCAGAGAGTAAATAAATCATTAAAAACAAAATACTTGATGAAATGACTTGATTTCTTTTCCACATTATTCTCCTCTGTTCACTGAGCAAGAGGGTATTTTTATTTTATTTTTAGGATTTTTCAACACAAAGTTATGAATTTTCAAAGTTCTGATAATTAAATAAATAGAAAAATACCCTATTTTCCTACTTATCCACGCGGCGCCACGCAATCCTCGGCAGCTCCGAAAGGCCACGCGGCGCGCTTTGATTCGTTGCCGCCATCTGAGTCAGCTGCCACGGGGCCTGCGGTTCACGTACCATCTCCTGGTCCGACGCCATCTGAGCCGTCCGCTCGATACACGCATGATCCAACGGCTCCTGGTCATATTCTACGACTGGTGTGCACCCGTGACCGTCCACACTAAAACCTTAAGATCTCACTCGATTCTCAACGGATTTTCGTGTTCTTATGCTCTATGTATTTTTCTTGAAGAGACGAACACATCTATACAGTTTATGTGGCATGAAATTAACTCAATCAAAATAGAGAATGTTCAGAAGCTCGGGAAGAAGAGAGAGCTCATACCTTTGCTCAGAGAAGTGTGGTTTCGATCTGAGAGTTGTGTCACCTTCGATTGGACCTAAGAAAGCTCCAGATGAAGTCTCTAGCCCTGGGGAATTGCCTAGACCTGATTTCCACTATACCCGATTTCAACCTTTGGAGGCTAGAACAAATGGGTGGCCTGGAGAGGGGGCTTTCACTGGGGAACTCCTTCTCTTGGTCTTGTGCAGGTGTGGGTGAGTTTAATTTGATTTTGGTGGAGGATTTGGGAGTGTCCTCGTTCGGTTCGAGAATCGAGCTCCAAAATCGAGCTCAATCGCTGAGAGTTAGGGCGGGAGAACAAGGCGGGATGGATTGCTCTCGGCTAGGGAAGCTTTGTGAGGAGTTTGGAGGGATTCCGTGAAGGTCCGGTTCAGCCAACCTTTTGGCCGAGAGGGGTCGGGCCGGCTTAAATAGCCATGGCCATGGCCTCTCGGGGGAGTTAGGGGCTGGGACCGCAACTCCGGTGAGGAGAAGAACAGCTACAATGGCCATTTGGAGTGGGGCAGCTCAGCCATGGGGAATTGCAATTTTTGGTTGATTTGGACCTCTCGGCCAGGTGTTTTCTGGCGACTGTGGTGGCCTGCCGGCCAGGGTCAGGTCACTGTTGTGATCAGGAGGATTAGTGCTTGAGGTTTGTGAGTTCAATTATCAAATGCCAGGTGTAAAGAGGATGAATTGAACTGGAAAGGGGAAGAGGTGATTTTGGCTTAGTTTAGGTCAACCCATGTATTTGGGCTTGGTTCACCTCCCCATGGCCTGATTTTGGGCTGAGGAGGTCAGGTGGGTCAGGCTTACATGTGTGGTGAAGTCCACATCCAAACATATTTGGATTAATTTTGGGTTAAGGGTAATCGTGGTTAAGGCTAATGACTTTAAGAGAACCTAGAAAGAGCTTCCTCCATTTGCCCAATGTGGTATGGTCACATGTCAAACCTTTCATGGCTCCACATGGGGCTTAAGGATGGCTTCATGGCTCCAATATGGCTTGGGAAAAGTCAAGTCAACTTTCATGGAAAAGGGTTTTAGGAATTTTGGTACTTTGGTATGAAATTTGGATGATTTGTCATAATATCATTTTGTTTTGATTTTCATGATGGATTTATCACTTAGGGAGTGATATTAATTGTGTGAGGATGAGATGAGATTGCAATGTAGGCTTTAGGATGGGTTTGGGCTTTTAAAATTTGGTAAAGGTGGGCTTTAAAAATGGTTTAAGGGGAATGGGTTTCTATGTTCAAAATAGGCTTTTAGACAAAAAAATTTTGCAAAGGGTCATGCTAAATAAATGTTGAGTTTGGTTTAGGGATGTTTCATGAGTGATTTGAGACAAATTTGAGGTGATTTGGAATTGAATTGAGTCAAATTTGGGTTTCTTTGGTGATTGGGTCAAAATAGATCAAAATGGACTAACTTGGGCTAAGGTTGGGCTAATGTTGGATTTGATGTAAAATCAATGTTGAGAAATTCTTAGGGGAATATTATGAAGAGTTTTCAACATTGGTTGGGGTTCAATTTTGGGACTTGGGCCCATTTGGGTTAGGTTTGTGTTTAGGTCCACTTAAGGGATTTTGGGTTTGGGTTGAATTTGAGTAAGGTTTGGGTCAACATTTTGAGCAAAATATGTTAGTGTTTTGTTTATGGGGATGTTATGGAAGATTTAGAAACGATTTGGGGCCAATTGGGGTTGAATTGGGTTGGTTTGGGCTAAATTTGGGTTATGGGTCAAAATTGGGCTTTAAGCTTAAAAATGAAATTGGACCCAAATGTCAATCAAATTGAGCTTGAATTTGGTCTAGATTGATATTGAGGATATTGAATTGAAGTTTAGAATTGAATTAAACCAAAATTAGGGTCAATTGGAGTGGTTTGGTTTGACATTGGGTTCACTTTGGGTTAAAATGGGTCAAATTGGGGGTTTTGGTAAAAGTGGGGTAAATTGACAAAATTGGCCCATGGTGTAGTTGAACAAAATGAAATTGAGAATATTTGGGATTTTATGGAATTCTCTGGGAATTTTTGGAATTTTTGGAATTTTGGGTCAAGAGGGGTATTTTGGTAATTTGGAGGGTATTTGGGGTATTTTTGGAAATTTTGGTATTTTTGGTTATGGATGATCAATTTGAATGGTTGGGAATGTTCAAGGTTATTTTTTGGGAATTTTGGGTGGTTTGGAAATTTTGGTGGTTTTGCGTAGTTTCAAGGGCATTTAGTAGATTTGGTGGGTATGGGGCCCCGGGGGTCAAAAATTAAAATTTTGGAAAAATGAAAATTGTGCAAGTGTGAGTGAAATGGAATCATTTTGGTTGAGCCATGGAGCCATATCATGCTCATAAGAGTCATGAGAGGACTCGTTTGAGGCACTCACTATGTTGTTCCTAACCCTCTTAGCCAAGGGCCTAGGGGTTAAGGTCCATCCATATGAATTACCTACATGAGTCAGGAAGTCAAGCTAGGCATGAATAGTTTTAGGATTTGGAATGTGTGTGAAAGTGTAATGTGTGCGAGGTCGACCCTCACCGGACCGGACCACCCGGGATAGATCCTAAGGCCAAAGAGTCCTATAGGGAACTCATCCTTTAAACATCCACATTCGATCTCAACCCTCAGGTGATTAGGGGTTTACAATCAAGCTTGCGGGGTTTGCAGGGAGTTAAGAAGTAGTTTGAATTTCTAAGTGGTGGATTCCATTTCTAGTCATCTAGGATAGTCAAAGAAAAAGCCTAAGCCTAGATCCTAAGTACTAAAGAGGGAAAGAGAAGACCTCATCAAAAATGAGGTCAACAATTGGACCCCCAATAGGTGTGGTGTGCTAACCAAGCACACCGCGTGTATTGGTGTTGACCGAAGAGATCGACAAAACCAACACACATGTCCAAGTGACACACTTAGGACAGAGTAGGAGAATTTCCGCATGGGGGTGGGGTATCAGGTATATTTCCAAGACTGGAGGCTCCTGAACTCTTGCTGGGGAAAGGAAAGGAGGTGAATTCCAAATCACAAGATCTGGAGGATTCGATTTTGATTTCGTTTCATTTCATGTTCAAGTTTTGATGTGTGAGTTTAGATTTTTGATTCGGAGTTCCATTTTAGATTGAAATTCGATTTAAAATCAGTTTGAGGAAATTTCAATTTGAAATGAGAATTGAAACCCGAGTTCCAACCTCAGGATTGCGAAGAAAACTGGATTTTAGGTAGCAGCCTCGGAGTAAGCATCCGAGTTTAAGTGTCGATTGAAAAGGACGAGAATCAGAATTTAGGTACTGATCTCGAAAGAGAACTGGAATGTAGGTACCAGTCTTAGAGATTTTGAATTGAAATGTAGGTATCAATTCGGATTAGAATCGAAATGTAGGTATCTATCTCGAAATGAGAACTGGAATGTATGTACCAGTCTCGGAAATTTTGAATTGAAATGTAGGTATCAATTCAGATGAGAGTCGAAATGTAGGTATCGATCTCGAAATGAGAACTGGAATGTAGGTACCAGTCCCGAAAATTTTGAATTGAAATGTAGGTATCAATTCGGATGAGAATCGAAAAGTAGGTATCGATCTCGAAATGAGAATTGGAATGTAGGTACCAGTCTCGAAAATTTTGAATTGAAATGTAGGTATCAATTCGGATGAGAATCAAAATGTAGGTATCGATTCTCAAAATGAGAACTGGAATGTAGGTACCAGTCTCGGAAATTTTGAATTGAAATGTAGGTATCAGTTCAGATGAGAATCAAAATGTAGGTATCAATCTCGAAATGAGAACTGGAATGTAGGTACCAGTCTCAGAAATTTTGAATTGAAATGTAGGTATCAATTCAGATGAGAATCGAAATGTAGGTTTCAATCTCGAAATGAGAACTGGAATGTAGGTACAAGTCTCAGAAATTTTGAATTGAGATGTAGGTATCAATTCAGATGAGAATCGAATTGTAGGTATCGATCTCGAAATGAGAACTGTAATGTAGGTACCCGTCTCAAAAATTTTGAATTGAAATGTTGGTATTAATTCAGATGAGAATCGAAATGTAGGTATCGATTCTCAAAATGAGAATTGGAATGTAGGTACCAGTCTCGGAAATTTTGAATTGAAATGTAGGTATCAATTCGGATGAGAATGGAAATGTAGGTATCGATCTCAAAATGAGAATTGGATTGTAGGTACCAGTCTCAGAAATTTTGAATTGAAATGTAGGTATCAATTCGGATGAGAATCGAAATGTAGGTATTGATCTCGAAATGAGAACTGGAATGTAGGTACCAGTCTCGGAAATTTTGAATTGAAATGTAGTTATCAATTCAGATGAGAATCGAAATGTAGGTATCAATCTCGAAATGAGAACTGGAATGTAGGTACCAATCTCAGAAATTTTGAATTGAAATGTAGGTATGAATTCAGATGAGAATCAAAATTTAGGTATCGATCTCGAATTGAGAACTGGAATGTAGGTACCGGTCTCGGAAATTTTGAATTGAAATGTAGGTATCAATTCAGATGAGAATCGAAATGTAGGTATCGATTCTCGAAATGAGAGCTGGAATGTAGGTACCAGTCTCGGAAAGAGATGGGAATCAGAATTTAGGTACTGATCCTAAAAGGAGTATTTGAGTTGTGAAGATTCTGTGAAAATTTTAGTGGTGAAAGAATGGAATGAGACATGAAAGTGTTTCATGTCCCGAGGAAGTTAATCAAAGCTTGATTGTCTGGCGAAGGACATGAATCCACGCCATCAGAACCAAGTAGAAAATTTCGTGGTTCTGTGTCAGTAGATTCAGTTGACCTTCTCAAAAGGGAGAAAGAGAAATTGCGGAGAGTCAAAAAGAGAACAGCAGAAGGCCGGGGATTTCAAGTTAAGAGTTTTTTTTTTTTGTTTTTTGTTTTTTTGTTCTTTTAGTGATTTGATTTTGTTTTGTTTTGATTTTCAAGTTATATTTTGTTTTATTTGGATTTTGAAATTTTTTTTTTTGTTTCGTATTCGATTGAAATTTCATTTTGATTTTGGATTTTCATTCGTTTATTTGGTTCACAACTTGACATCTTCAGTCGATTTGCTTTGAGTTTTGGTTTGTGTTTTATTCAGACTTTGAATTCAAGTTTTATTTTGTTATTACTATTTTACTCAAATCGTTCTTCGTTCAACTTTCTTTGAGTCGAGTCAAACTTAGACTTGGTGGCGTTTGCAGTCAATTGCACAAAACTGAAGACAAAACACAAAATTCATTTTTATTAAAATATCAAAGGTACATCAGGTGATTCCATCGAAACATTTCTGATGACATCCTTCTGAAAACAGACTTTTACAGAAGTTCATGTATATCCGAATACGGTACCGCACCGATATCTTTATGTATTCTGACAAAACTGTCTGTTCGATCCATCCATGTCTGAAAAGTAAACTACACAGGTAATAACATCACCTTCTAAGCCACTTTCTGGAGGAGAATCCCACGTAAGTGGTTTTAGAGGTGTGCTATTACTATGTAGCATACAGCTCGTAGGGTTGCAGATTCTCTAGTTCTGGATCTGGCTGGAAGTAGACCGGAATTTTACTCTCATCCATCCTCTGAGGGTCACGGATACTCGCTCGTAGGGAACTCCTGGTATGCAGTGCTTCGCTACATCTGCACCATTTCCTTGCAGGACGAGAACAGAGCCTACCTGTAGAGGTATCTCGATCGGCCTTAGGAAATCTCCAGGGCCAACTATCCGGAGTTCTGTCCTGAACATAATATTGCATTGGTTGATGAAGGAAACGGTACAAAAGGGCCTTACAAAATCATGATGATCTATATGAGGTGGAATGCAGTCTCCTTCTGCGTAGATGTTGATTATACAACAGTTTGGTATGCAACCAGCAGGTAAGACTCACCAAGCCACCATCACTTTTATCATTTTCTTAATCAGGACTGGCATTGGGTCCACTTCATTGTAACAGAGTATTCCTGGCCGATTTCCTTTCTTGTCATCAGCAAAGTTGTAACAACATCCAAACTGAATTGTGATCCTCCCCTTGCCTGGTTTCCATTTCTCTGGCTCGGAGTAGGTCTCGCTACGCAGCCGTCCCGCACGACCTTGCTTCTTCGGCTCATTGACGTAGTCCACAATCTCATTCTGCTCGTAGTGAGAGAAGACATCTGTATGCAACTCCATTCCTTCCAGGATGTTGACATATCTGCCTCTGATTCTCTGAAAGTACTCAAAATTCTGCTTCCGCACCCTCTGGATCATCTCCAACTCGTGCTCTGAAATTATTTGTAGTTGTCGGGGCCTAGTGACGTATTGTGGGATATATGGTTCCACACCGTCACGCTCTCCTGGAATCATCACTATCTCAGGTGCAGGCTCTGTAGTAGCCTCCTCTGGAATAACCTCTGATATGGTGCTCCTGAGGGCTGGTCTCCTCGGGGCAACTGCTGTGGTCATCAGAATTTCTTCCTTGTTCTGTTCCTCTGTTAATTTCTTTAGCATTTTGCCGATACACCGATTCTTGTTTCTTCTTTGGGTTGCGGTCAGAGTGGCTCTTCTTTCCCCTTGAATCTTAGTAGGGGCACTAGTGACAAGCTTTCCTCCTGCAGTAGTTATCACTGATTTCATCTTGTTTTCTTCGGTTCCGTTGATCTTCCTTTTCTTGTTTGTAGTATGGGGCACTTTCTCATTGAGCCTCATCATTGTCTTTCCACGGGACTGCTAGGGATCCACAGTAACCCAAGCAATTTCTTCATATTCTAATTCCAGCTGTACAAATTTCGAGCAAATCTCTATCACAGCATCAGCTTTCAGTTCTTCTTCGTTAAGTGCAAGACTTACGCCATCCTTAAAGTTCAGGAACAACCGCCCGTTCGACATTTCCCTGAAAGAAAATAAGGAAAGGATCAGGGGCTGTACTCAGAATGAGAACAATAAGAAAGACACTTTAAAAAAACCTTATTCACTTCTTTTAAATTTAAAGGAAGTAGGAAGAGATGAGAAAATATCAGGAATGAAAAGAAAAGATTTGACATTTTATTATTATGGTTTCCCATGTTTGCTTTTTAACATTTTCGTTGATGAGATTTTTTTTTATCCATTTTATTTTGTTTTGGGTTCTGACCCAGTCATAAAGTGATAACTCCACCCGTGTTTCTAGGGATAAGATTCTATTTTAGAGGCCACCCTTCGAAACATCAGGTCGCGTAATACTTCTTCAAATACCGTCCATTGATTGGAAGCATAGGTCGTTCTCCACGGCAATTAACAAGCTGGTAGGAACCTCCTGAGTAGATTGTCTCGACCACAAATGGCCCTTCCCATGTCGGTTCAAATTTGCCTCCTATCTTGCGATGTGCAGGAATAGGTTTTCTGACAACAAGAACTAAGTCACTGACTTTGAAAGTTCTTGGGCGGACCAGTTTATCATGTGCCTGGATCATCTTGGCCTGATACAGTTCCAAATTCTGCTGTGCAGAAAGTCTTTTCTCTTTCAAGCTTTCTAATTCTTCCAGTAGTAGTCTGGTATTTTCTTTTGTGGTGATCTTTTCTGCAATTGCAATTCGGAGTGGCAGAAGCTGAACTTCCAGGGGCAAGACGACCTCGGACCCGTACACTAAAGCGTAAGGCGTAGACTGAGTAGGAGTCCTAAAAGTTGTCCTATAGGCCCACAAGGCTTCTAACAACTTCTCGTGCAAATTTCTCTTGTTTTCGTCCAAAGTTTTCTTTGAAATTTGAACGAGAGTTTTATTAAAAGCCTCAACCAAGTCGTTTTCTCTTGGGTAGTAGATCGTTGAGTATCGCCAATCGATCCCGTGTCTTCTGACAAAATTGTTGATCTTTGTACTTTTGAATGCAGACCCATTATCTGAAATGATCCTGCGCGGTATCCCAAAACGGTAAACTACTTGGTTCTTAAAAAACTGTAGCACGTGGTGTGCCTTCACTTCTCTGAGTGGTATAGCTTCTGCCCATTTAGAAAAGTAGTCTGTAGCTGCAAGAATGAAGCGATGTCCTCTTGAAGAAGGTGGTTCTATCGGACCCACTATATCTGTGCCCCAACACTTAAATGGCCACGACGCGATTGTCGGATGTAGCACATTTGGAGGTTGGTGTAGAACCACTCCGTGCACTTGGCACTGGTGATAACTTTTGGTAACTTTCATACAGTCGGTCATCATTGAGGGCTAGTAGTACCCTAGTCTTTTAATCTTCATTTTCATTTTCGGACCCGACTGATGAGCGCCACAAAGTCCTGAATGCACTTCTTTAACAATTTCATGAGCCTCAGGCCCGCTCACGCATCTTAGCCACATCTGATCAAAAGACCTTCTGTATAATGTATTGTTTATTAATGTGTAAGACAGAGTTCTTTTCTTGATTTGATGAGCTAATGACTTATCGTCCGGTAGGCTTCCTGTTCGCAGGTAGTCTATTAATGGCTGTCGTCAATCTTCTGTATTTTCTGTCACTGCTGCAATTGTTTCTTCTACTTTTTCTGTTGATTTGTGTATCGTATTCATGTCGAGCTATGATAGGACCTGTCGTCCTTGAACTGACACGTCAACTGACTCATCCTGCAAGCAGGCAAATTCCTTTGCAAGGCGGGCCAAGGCATCGCCGAGAGCATTTCTTCTCTTGGAATCTTGTAGATCTTTACATTCAGAATATGTTCCAACAGTTTCATGGCATACTGAAAATACTGCTCGAGCCTTGGTTTCAGAATCCTGTACTGTCCGGCGATCTGTTGAATGATCAACTGAGAATCTCCGTAGATGTTGATGTCCGTTATTCCCATTTGAATGGTTAGTTCCGATCCTGTTATGAGGGCTTCGTATTCTGCCTCGTTGTTTGTGCATGGTTCTGTTAAGTGGTAGGAGTATCTTAACATCCCCCGCTCCGGTGTTATAAAGATTAGTCTGATTCCTGCCTTACCAGGCACTATCGTTTGCAATTCTTTGCTCTTCTGTACTGAGGATGCACCATCGAAGTATAGTTCCCAATGTAGATCATCGGGGTCTTCTAGGCTCATTATCTGCTCGTCAGGCAAATTGTCGTAGAGAGGCGAATATGCCGGTAAAGGGTGTGCTGCAAGGAAGTCAGCTAGGACTTGTGCCTTTATGGCGCGAAGAGGAACGAAAGTTATGTCAAATTGCAATAGTATCATCGACCACCTGGCAAGTCTGCCAGAGAGCGTCGGTCGAGTCATCAAGTATTGCAACGGATTAACTCTCAAAATAAGGTTGACCTTATGAGAAAGCATGTAATGCCTGAGCTTCTGTGCGGCGAAGATCAGGGCGAGCGATGCTTCTCATTAGGAGGATACTTTACTTCCGTCGGAATTAGACGACGGCTTAAGTAGTAGAGAGCATTTTCTTTCCCCTCATCATTGACCTGGGCTAGCAGGGCTCCAAGGGAGTCGTCTAAAGCCGCAGTACAAAGTATCAACGGTCTACCTGAGACTGGGGCTGCTAAGACAGGAGGTGTCATTAAGTATTGTTTGATGTCATCGAAGGCATGTTGACATTTGGAGTCCCAAGTAAACTTGGCATCCTTCTTAATCAAAGAAGAAAAATGCTGACACCTTCTTGACAAATTCGATATAAAGCGTCGAAAATATGCCAACTTTCCTTGAAAGGATCGTAGCTGTTTCAAGGTTTTAGGAGATGGCATTTCTAAGATAGCTTTAATCTTTTCCGGATCAATTTCAATCCCGCGATGTCGGACAACAAATCCTAAGAATTTCCCAGAGGTGACGCCGAAGGCTCATTTTAAGGGATTCATCTTAAGGTTGTATTGTCTTAGTCGCTCGAAAACAATTCTCAAATCATACAGTGTGATCTTCTTTCGAGTTTGCTTTTGATGACCACATCATCCACGTAGCACTCAACTTGGTTGTGAATGAGATCTTCAAAAATCTTCGTCATCGCTCTTTGGTATGTTGCTCCTGCGTTCTTTAGTCTGAATGGCTTTACTCTGTAGCAATACACTCCGATCGGCGTTCTGAAGGCCATGAGCTTTTTGTCTTCTGGTGCCATCTTTATCTGGTTGTATCCTGATGATCCATCCATGAATGAAAATATTTCATGTGTTGAAGCAATGTCGATCATCAGTTCTGGGATTGGTAGTGGAAATTCATCCTTCGGACATGCTTTATTCAAATCTCTGAAATCCACGCAGATTCTGATCTGACCATTCTTCTTTCTGACTGGTACCACATTGGCTAACCAAGTCGGGTATTGCTCTTCACGGATAAATTTAGCGTCTATTAGCTTCTTAACTTCAGCTATTACTTGTTGTTCAATCTCTAGACGCATTCTTCTGGGAGCTTGTCTGACTGGAACAAAAGTAGGATCTACTCCTAATTTGTGAACTGCGACTTCTGGAGCTAATCCTGGCATTTCGTCGTAACTCCAAGCAAAACAGTCCTTGAATTCCATTAGTAGCTTGATCATGTTTTCGAAATCTTTTTTATTGAGTAAGTAGCTAACAAATGTTGGCCTAAGCTCTTCGCTAGTACCTAAGTTAACTTCCATTAACTCGTCTATTATAGATTTTATTCCTTCTTCGAATTTTGGTGGAGCATCTCCGATTGGTGGATCTTCGAGATCCTCTGAAGCTTCAAAGCAGTCTTTATTAGGTTCGTAAGTAAAAACCAAGCACAATCCCGTATCATCAACTGATCCTACTGAGCCGAATCCGAGACCGTGTTTTGAATTGGGAGGCCGACCGGCATTATTCCATAATTTTTCACAGTGTTGTGATCGGCCTTTTGTCCCTTGTCGAGGTAAGACACCACGTTGGATTAAATTTTGAGCACAGGGAGAGTACCACTCAAAAGGTAGTTCCTTTAAGTCGGAAGAAGTAACATCTTCCAATTGTACATCTTTTTCAGTATTAGAAGAAGAAGCACCATGGTAAAACTTGAGTGGCTTGGTACCACCACCATGCACTTCCTTAACCACCATACCCTCGATCTTATCGGAACGGATCGGGGTCAGGGTCATAGTATGTACATGATGGTTAATCTTCTCGTACATTGATTTATATTCTTCATTCTTTTCATCTTCGAGAGAGATCTTGAATTGAGGTTTCTTTTGGCTTATTGTCGCTGCTTCTTTCTTGATTTCTTATTCTTCTTCGAAAGTGTTTTCCCAATCAACATCGATGACCGATTTCTTCTGTCCAACTGTTCCAAAATTTCTTCCACGTCCTCGTCCCCGGCCTCGACCTCGGGTGCGAGTTCTGGAGAAATCTTCACCATCTCGCCTTAAGGGAGTGGTGAGTAACTATTGGACTAGAACTTCAGGTTCTTCATTATCTCGAATTTCTTTTGCTTCATTTGGTATGGTATTTCTGGAAAAGATTGTTTTCTTCGGGGGGGCGTAGTAGGCCGCATCTTCAAGAATTCCAATTTCATGCACGAAGAATGGTTGCAAATCACCTTTGATGCACTGTTCCCCTCCTTTGTAATACTTTATGCACTGGTGCAGAGACGACGGTACCATCCGGTTTTCATGGATCCACGGCCGTCCCAGTAGAGCGTTGAACGACGTCTCAGAATCAATTATGTGGAATTTTGCAGTTTTCTTTGCTAAATCACCGGTCTTCATTAGTAGTGTTATCGATCCAAGAGCTCACTCTCCTTTTTGATTGAAGCCTCTTAATAGCATCTTGTCTGCTTCAAGCTCGCGAGCATCAATTTCCAAATATGCTAGCGTCCGAAGATTCATTATGTTGATTGATGCCCCTGGATCAACCAACACTCTGGAGAGTGTAAACTTTCCAATAGTGACTGAAATGTATAACGGTCGGTTCGATCTCGTCTGTTCCCAGTAATAGATCATTGTCCATGAAGGTAACACCTCGTTGTTCTTTTAACGAGCAAACCTCGTCGAAGGAATTACCGGCCATTTGAGTTAAACAAATTTCTGGATCAAGTAAAGCCTTGATCAGAGCCTCCCTCATCTCCTTTGACAGGATCAGAGCGCCGTATATGCTTAGTTTGGCTGGTAGCTTCCTAAGATGAGCTAGCACGTTGTAGTCCACTTTAATACCGTGTTCCTCGGTTTCTTCCCGAATGGGCAGTTCCTCTGCTGGAGTTGGTTCTTCCTGAGCAACCACCTGCTTTCCTTTATCCTTTAGACCCATTCTCGGGGGTAGAACTTTTCCACTTCTTAAATTTACTTCAGTTATTTCTTCTGAATTTGGTGTTGAATCTGTCGGTGTATCCTCATGAATTGGAACCACTGGCTCTTTTGAAGTTGCTTCGGTGTCTGAGGGTTCTAATTTTATCGTGATCGGAGCCCCTCGAAATTCATAAATGGACTCGTTGCTTGTCGAGCTTTCATAGCCTCCTTCGTGAACATCTTCTTCATCGTGGTCGTCGAGGTTGTGTATGATTTGAGAATCGTTATTTATATTGGAATCGAGATCCAGATTAAGCCGGTTGTCGTTAATTACGTAATCGTTAGAAACAATCAAAACGTAGGCAACGCCATAACCCTTATCATTATAAGATCCCGCTGGAGCGAGTAGATAATCATACAGAGTCAGGAGTTCGAGGGATTTCTCCCCCAAATCGGAAATAACCATCCTAGGATAAGCAGCCCCTAGTCTACCCTTCGGAGCCTCGGTCTTCTTTTCTTCCACGATCTTCTCCTCCTTCTGGGGTGGTTCTTCAATCGCAAGTTATAGTGCCGGCTCGACAGGTTTCAAACTCTGAGTCGAAGCACGTACCGAAGCGGCCTGGATGTGATCTAAAATCTTCTTCGATGATCTTGTCCAGATAGTACTCCATCCATCATCTGTCGTGTAAGGGTCTACCGGAACAATGGGATCCGTTGAAATAACATTGACGGAACCTCCCTTCTGGGGTTCCTTCATGTATTCCTTTGGGATCGTTATGTTCCCTTTTCGGAGATTGTCATCAAGCCAACTCTTGAAAGTGAAGCAATCCTCTATCTTGTGTCCAAGCATCTGGTGGTAAGGGCAATAGTTCGAATGATCTTTCTTATTGACTTCCTCCGGCTTCTTGGGCTCTGCCAGCTGAAAATCCGGTGTCTTCATTAAGCTGCGGAATATCTTCGCTACTGCTTCAGTTTTGAATGGGTTGTCGGCATATTTTTAGGTTGTGTGATATTTTAAAAAGGGGTCGCCTAACAGAAGTTGTCGGCGAATTTTAAATTTAGTTTAGATAAATAATTTGAAAAAGTAGTATTTGATTTTGAAAATAATTTTAAATTTGAAGATTTTAAGATATGAAATCAAACCGATCTCACATCCCAAATAGTTTATATAAACGAGCACCGCACCGCAAACCGTGTATCTATCCCTAAGGATAGACACATTGCTTGATGGTGGGGCTCGGTTAAATAAACTAGAAGATTTGTGACATCCGTTTGGTCTGCGAACCAATTTTATAGGCCGACAAATTCCCCTGCTTAATATGAAAATATTAAACAGGGTTTATATTACCTGGGTTCTTTAAAATTCCCTATAAGGGCAAGCCCCTATAGTTAATTACATCTTAAGTGACGGGAATCACCTAAGAAAACTCTCGATAATAATCAAAAATTCTGCTCTCAAGAATTTCAAAGTTTAAGAAGCTTACACTTTAATTGAAGAAATGGCTAATAACAATTTTCAATGGCCTTCTAAAAGGCTTAATCCTAAAAAGATGGCAAGTATTCACGATAATGAAGCCTTTTCTATCCTAGCTTTACAAGTGGCAGCAATGTCTAAAAAATTAGATAATTTTGCAATTAATATTTCACATAATAACTCTTCTAATATTGAAGATTCTCAAACTATTGAAACTTTACAAACTATTGCAAGTAAAAATAATCCTTATTCAAATTATTATAATCCTGGGTGGAAAAATCATCCTAATTTTAATTGGAATAATTCATAACAACAATGGGGTAATAATCAATCTCATCCCACTAGAAATTAGAATAATCAAGTTAATCCAAATTATAAATCTCCTGGATTTAATAATCAACAAAAAAAGGTATCAATAGAAGAATTAATTTTACAAATGAATAATTAATTACAAAATCAAAATACTGCTATTCGTAATATTGAAAATGAAATAGGGCAAATTGCTACTTTAATTAATAACATACCTGTAGGAACACTTCTTAGTACTGTTGAAATTAATCCAAAGGAAACTGGAAAAGAACATGAACATGTTAAGGCTGTGCAACTTAGAAGTGGAAAGGAATTAAAAGAAAGAATGTAGAATGAAATTGAAAAAGAGATTGAGGTTGAAGAGATTGAAAAACCTAAAGAAACTCTCTCTCCTAGTCAAGATCGACTGTTATACCTATTAATGTGGAAGTTGAAAAACCACCACAACCTTTTCCTCAAAGACTTAAACAGCAGAAACTTGATCATCAATTTTCTATGTTCTTTGAAATTTTTAAGAAACTTACTATTAACATACCTTTTGCTGAAGCTTTGGAACAGATGCCAAGTTATGCAAAGTTTATGAAGGAGATATTAAACAAGAAACAAAAATTTGGGGATTACGACACAGTTGAACTGAGTGAGGAGTGCAGCGCTATACTTTAGAAAAATATTGCTCAGAAATTTAAAGATCCTTGTAGCTTTACAATTCCTTGTCCAATTGGAAAAAGATTATGTGGAAAAGCTTTATGTGATTTAGGAGCAAGTATTAATCTCATGGCATTTTCTATCTTTCGAAGATTGGATTTAGAAGAGATTACTCCCACCTCTGTAACCCTTCAGTTAGCTGACATATCTATCACTTATCCTAAATGAGTTATAGAGGATGTCCTAGTTAAAGTGGATAAATTTATCTTCCCTGTAGATTTTATCGTACTTGAAATGGAAGAAGATAAAGAGATACCTATTATTTTAGGGAGACCTTTTCCAGCTACCGAACAAGCTATGATTGATGTGCAAAAGGGAGAATTAACCATGAGAGTTAATGATCAAGAGATTAAATTCAATGTTCTTAAATCAATGAAGTATCCTGATAAAGAGAAATGTTATCGAATGGATATAATTGATTATTTAATTGAGAAACATTATAAAAAAAAATGTAAAGTCATTTTTGAAGAGAAATTTGAATTTTTAACTAATGAAAATGAAGAAGTAGAAGAAGAAGAGACTCATTTTATTAAAGATAACTGGGAAACTTTAGACATAACTCAAAATGATATACTTTTACCATCAATTAAAAAAGCCCCTGAACTGGAATTAAAAATGTTACCTTCACATTTAAAATATGCGTTTCTTGGAAATTCGTTAACTTTACTCGTTATTATTTCTTCGAACTGAGTAAAGATCAAGAAGAAAAATTACTAGGTGTGTTAAAGAATTATAAGAAAGCTTTTGGTTTGACTATTGCTGATATAAGAGGAATAAGCCCTTCCAATTGTATGCATAGAATTTTAATGGAAGAAAATTTTAAACCTACTATTGAACCGAAAAGAAGATTAAATCCTATCATGAAAGAGGTTGTTAAAAATGAAATTGTTAAGTGGTTTGATGCTGGTATTATTTATCCTATTTCGAATAGTCAATGGGTAAGTCCTATTCCTTGTGTTCCGAAGAATGGAGGTGTAACTGTCATTGTTAATGATAAAAATGAACTAATTCCTACAAGACAAGTTACTAGATGGCGAATTTGTATTGATTATAGGAAATTAAATAACGCCACTAGAAAGGATCATTTTCCTTTACCTTTATTGGATCAAATGCTCGATAAACTAGCTGGACACCCATATTGCTGTTTTCTGGATGGATATTCTGGTTATCATCAATTACTTATTGCTCCTGAGGACCAAGAGAAAACAACATTTACAAGTCCTTATGGAACCTTTGCTTTTAGAAGAATGCCTTTTGGTTTATGTAATGCACCTGCAACTTTTCAAAGATGTATGATGTCAATATTTTGTAATTTGATTGACGAAGGAATTGAAATATTCATGGATGATTTTTCAGTTTTTGTAACTTCTTTTGAATCTTGTTTTGAAAACATTTCCAAAGTTCTGAAAAGATGTGAAGAAACAAACTTAGTTTTTAACTGGGAAAAATGTCAATTCATGGTCACATAAGGCATTATACTTGGTCACAAAGTTTCACAAAAAAGATGGAAGTAGATCAAGCGAAAGTGAAAATTATTGTTGAATTGCAATCACCTACTACTGTTACTGATGTGAGAAGTTTTCTAGGTCATGCGGATTTTATAGAAGATACATAAAGAATTTTTCTAAAATTGCTAAACCTCTTTGTCATTTATTGGAAAAAGATGCGAAATTTGAATTTAACAAAGAATGTATTAATGCTTTTAATATTCTAAAAGAAAAACTAATAACTGCACCTATCATTGTTGCACCTAATTGGAATAAATCTTTTGAATTAATGTGTGATGCAAGTGATTTTGCAATTGGAGCTGTATTAGGACAAAAATATGAGAAGGTTTTCAAAGTCCTATATTATGCTAGTAAAACTCTTACTGAAACACAAAGAAATTACACTACCACTGAGAAGGAGCTTCTAGCTATAGTATATGCCTTTGATAAATTTAGACCTTATCTTCTTGGTACTAAATGCATAGTTCATACTGATCATTCTGCTATTAAATATCTAATATCTAAGAAGAATTATAAACCTAGCCTGATAAGATGGGTTTTACTTCTACAAGAATTTGATTTTCAAATAGTAGATAGAAAAGGAACCAAAAACCAAATTGCTGATCATTTGTCTAGAATTAAAAATGATATTATTTCGGAAGAAAATATAAATGAGAAAATTCCTGATAAATCTTTATATGTTATTCAAGGATGCAAAACACCTTGGTATGTTGATATTGTTAAATTTTTAGTTAACAATATTTTACCTTATGAAATGGATAACAAATTTATTAAGAAATTTAAATATGATGCTAAATCTTATATTTGGGAAGATCCTCATTTATTTAAAATTGGAAGAGATTCTATAATTCGAAGAGGTGTACCTTATGAGGAAACTTTTGCTATTATTCAAAAATGTCATGATTCTGATTTTGGAGGACACTTTGGCATAGATAAAACTGCATTTAAAATTTTAAATTCTGGATTTTATTGGCCGACCTTATTTAAAAATGTGAGACATTATGTGAAAACATGTGATCGATGTCAAAGGATGAGAAATATATCTAGGAAGGATGAAATGCCATTAAACTATATATTGGAAGTTGAAATTTTTGACATATGGGGTTTAGACTTTATGGGACCATTTGTTCCATCATCTGGAAAAATTTATATTTTATTAGCAGTTGATTATATTTCAAAGTGGATTGAAGGCATTTGTTTTACCAAGCTCGTGATTCCAAAAGTGTTTCTAAATTCTTAAAGAAAATGATATTTTCAAGATTTGGAATGCCTAAGGTAATTATCACTGATGGTGGAAGTCATTTCAAGAATGTAAGAATTGAATCATTACTACAAAAATTTGGAATCAAACATAGAATTGCAACTGCTTATCACCCACAAACAAGTGGAATGGCTGAAGTATCAAACAGAGAAATTAAAAGAATTTTAGAGAAGACTGTTAATCCTAAAAGAACTGATTATGTTGATAGACTTGATTCTGCATTATGGGCGTATAGAATAGCTTATAAGACACCAATCGGAATGTCAGCTTACCAGTTAATTTATGGTAAACATTGTCACTTACTTGTTGAACTTGAACATAAAGCTTATTGGTAGATAAAGAAGTTTAATTTTAATTTGAATGAAGCAGGAGAAAAGAGATTATTGCAATTGACTGAGATGGAAGAGATAAGAAATGAATCATATGAAAATGCAAGGATTTATAGAGAGAAAATGAAGATGTTACATGATAAGAAAATCTCAGGAAAAATTTTTGAGCCTGGACAAGAAGTATTGCTGTTTAATTCTCGTTTAAAACTTTTTCCTGGAAAATTAAGATCTAAATGGATTGGACCCTATATAGTTGAGAAAGTATACCATTATGGAGCTGTGGATATTAAAGACCCCAAAACAAGAAAATTTTTTAATGTAAATGGATTAAGATTGAAGCCTTATTTGAGAGATATTAAAATGATTTATAAAGAGGCTTATGAATTGAGTCAACCTGATTAAAGATTTACTTAAGTCGGGCTGATGACTTTAAACCAAGCGCTTTGTGGGAGGCAACCCATAATTATCTTTTGTTTTGAGTGTTTTTATGTTTTTAATGTAAGGTTATGCCTCGATCTTGACTAATTTTATATTACTTTAGAAAAATTTGATGCTTATAAGTCTTTGTTGACTTAAGATGAAGATTATTTTGAAGTATGGAAGATTTAGAAAATGGATCACTCTATTCTAAATATAAATAAAAAGGAGATCAAGTTAACCTTCATTGTGATTGCTTACAATTTGTGTTATTGAGTCTAGATTACTCTTACCAGTATAATTTACCTATCTTGGAGAACGAAACTTTGAAATTTGACGGTTAGGCAAAACGGAGTTGAACATAGTTCCGGAGCCTAGGCGCCAAGATTCGGCGCCTAAGCACCCGAGTTAAACTATGTATGAATAGGTCTGGCGCCTAGGCCCCAGATTTGGCGCCTAAGCGCCACGGTTACTGGGTCGTGCAAAAACAAAAAATTTTCAGTTTTCACACGATTTTCACCTTTAAATCAAACCATCTTCATCCCTAACCATTAAGCAATCAATGTTACGTCCATTACACTTCATTCTAGAGAGATTTAAGAAATTTTTGAAGAAATGGAAGGAAGAAATCATGGAGAAGAGGCTAGGGACAAGTTCTCAAAGGATCCTCAAGCCTACTTCAATGGTTTCATCGCAGTAAGTTTAGAGAAAATTTCTAGTCGTTTGGATAAGTTTGAAGCGGAGTTTAAAAGAATTGGAGATCGCCTTCATGAGATGTTTCATCAGATTGAACATCTAGAATGGCAGATGAAACTTCAATTTGATCATTTTGCGGCTTATCAAGATGCTCAAGTTGAAATGTATGCAAAGAACAAGTGGATTGACTAAAAGATGGCTACTGATTTCCCGAGAGCGTTAGTGTTCTTTCCAAGCGGAATACACAATTTCCCTTGTGAAGAATAGAGTATTATGGTAATGAGATCGTTATTATCTGGTTCGTTGAGTCGTTGTATCGATATAGTGAATCGATTGTGTTTGTTTGTGTATTTGCTTTCATGTTCAATGTGTGTTGTTTTGCATAGAAATTGTTGTGTTTGATTGTGTATTAGGAACTTGAATCAAGTATGATACTTATCTGGAATATATTGAGCCAATATCGAAGATTATAAATGGAATTTAGTGAAGTTTGATTTAAACTTTATGTTTGATTGGTGGATTTAATATTTAATTTTTAAAATTTTTGGAAAATGTTTTGGAAGTTAGAAACTGAAGCCCTACTCTAATGTGAGTAATTGGAAGTTAAAATTATGAATTTTGGTGGAAAATTAAATTTAAAAATAATTTTTTGTGAAAGGCGAGTCTGGCGCCTAGGCGCCAGAATTCGGCGCCTAAGCGCCGGTTCAGCCTGTACCCGAAAAATTCCTTAAATACTCCCAAAAGCCATTATCGACGCCTAAGCCTTCTTCTTCCTCCATTTTTTCGCGAAAATCAGCTTTTAGAATCCATTTTAAGGTCAAAACATCAAAGATTTGGGCGCGAAACCACTCGATTTCTTCGTCTCAAGGTCAGATCTACACTTTAAACCATTTATTTTCGATTTTCTCCATAGATTTCCCTAGGTTTTGCTAAGAACCGAACTTTTGAAAAAAAAAATTTGATTTTTAGTGTTTTCTTTGGATTTTTAAACTTATTTTATGTTTTCTAAACTTAAAAAGAGTTTAAATTTTTTATTCCTAAATTTCTTCTTGTTTTCTTTCACGTTTAGATGGCTCTGAAATCTAAACGCGGGAAGGCACGAGATAACTTTGATAGCAGCAAATTTTCAATTACGGCTGCTCATTTTCGATTCCATGAATTTGCGACGTCGAGGAAGTTCATTTCAGAATGAAGTTTCCATCATCTGGGAGAGATGATTGAAAACACTATCGTTGCGCACAACTGGCAACGATTCTGTTATTTCACTGTTGTTGCTGTTATCCCTATGGTTCGAGAATTTTAAGCGAATTTTTTGGATGTCAAAGATTATGAAGTTTTTGTCAGAGGTGTCTGAGTAGGATTTACTTCTGAAAGAATCAGTGTATTTTATGGCCTGCCACTGACTATAGAGTCCCACTATTCTGGATTATCTCCATCTGAGGGAGTTTTGGATATGATCATTGCTTATTTGACTGACGGTACTGGATCTTAGAAGACCAGGAACGGAAAAAGGGTAAACTTCAAATCCTCCAAGTTAAATGGTATTTCTAAAGCATTACACTATTTTATTTCTGCAAGATTGTTACCTTCCAACCACCTGTGTGAAGTGACTAGAGATCGAGTGATCTTAAACTACTGCATTCAGGAAAGGAAGCCTATTGATGTCGGTAGTATTATTTATGATTCTGTGGATTCTACTGCGAGATCCAGCACTTCTGTTGGACTGGGATTCCCATCTCTGATTTATTCATTATGTATTAGCAATGGAGTAACTGCAGATATTTTAGAGGAAAGGTTGAAGACTACTAAGCCAATTGGTCAGGAGATCATTACATATATGATCGTCTTCGAGGGAAGAAATCGACTGCTCCTTCTTCTTCTACACCTACTCCAGGTAGAACTTCTACTTCCCGACCTTCTACTTCTGTTGAGCCACCATCGAGTTTCTGGGAGTCAATGCATGATCAGTTTATAGAGCAGCAGCAGGAGTAATTTCAAACTCACTGCAGGGTTGATACTATTGATAGGAAACTTGATCATTTATCTGATTATACCCAGAGGAAGAGTAGCTATGATGCTGAGTATAATGAAGCCCTCGTCAGATTTCTGAAGGGTGAGCATGATGTTTGTTTCCCTACTTTTCGTAGTTTCACACCATTTGTTGATCCTAAGGATGTTGAGTTTTCCTTTGGCGACGACGATGATGATGAGGCTACAACCAGTGACTAGTAGTTAATAGATCTCTATGTTGTGTTGCTTTGTTGTTAGTTTGTTTTGTTTTGTTTTGTTGGTTTGTTTGATGATTGATGTATGTTGATTTGTTATGTACCTGTGTGGATTGATTAGTGTTAAGATTCTGTTGTTAGAATATTCTTAGTATATTGTGTTTGACACTAAGATTAGAGTTAATTTATGATATGTTTGTTTCAGTCTACTGTTTAGTAATTAGTAATTTTGCTCTCCTTTTATTTTGTTTTAAATTTAGTATAATCATAAAAATTAGTCTGCTTACTTTTTCTACCTGCTTCAATTTTATCTTTATTATTCATAAAAGCATGAGTAGAAGTAAATTTTTCTTTTTAAGATCGTTTTTTCATATAAAAATTTCCTATTTAAAATTATGATTATCTTTCTCTCATACTTTTAAATTTTCATGGTATACCAAAACTTAAGTTTGGGGGAAAGGAAAATACATTCAAATTTAAATTTTATCTGTCCTTAAAGAGCTAATATTTTCTTAAAATAAAAACTTTTTAACATAACTTAAGGAATGAAGAATCTATTTAAGCTCACTTTTATTTTTGAAATTATAAACAATTTAGTGAACTTAACCAAAATTTTAATAACTTTGATTGATTTTAAGAATAGAATTATTTAACTTTAAGAAGAATAAGATTAAGGAATTTTTCTATTCATGGTAGAAATAATGGAATTTTAGAAGTATTAAGTAATCAAAAATTATCACTTGAAAAAAGAAAAGATTGAAAATCTTTTTGAATTTTTATTCATGTTATAATAATTAAGTGGAAATGTATATGTTTTGAAAATATAAGTCAAGGATAGTGAAGATCAAAATCATTAACAGGCTATCCAGATATAGTAATCCTCTCTATATATATAAAAATAAAAAAGAGAAGAGAGGAGAAGCTTGAGGAAATGCCTAATCAAAAAATGGCTTCACTTGAATTATCTTATAGAAGAAAAATTAGTTACATATTTTACTTAATTTTTATGCGTGAATCTTTATTTAGGAAACATTTTTCAAGAAGATATTTTTCTTGTAAATAATCTATGAGATCTTAATATAATAAACTTCTATTATTTTCAAAATAGATGAAAATTTTGAAATCTTATGATTTGGTAGTTGAATATTCTTTAAATTCTTAAAATTAAACCTAGTTAGTGAAATTGGGTTAATAATTTACTAAGGAATTTATAAAATAAAAAATTATAAATAATCTTAAATATTTATCTTTTATTCCAAAGGTTATACATTTTATATAGTAAAAAGGGTTACTTGAGGACAAGTAACATTTAAGTTTGGGGGATTTTGATACATGAAAAAATACTTATTTTTATGCCTTATTTTTTATCAATTTCTAAGGATATTATGCTTTAATGAAAGGTATTTTTTTGTTTTTGGATGTAGGTGATGTAAAAAGGTCCAAAAAAGGAAAAAGGGTGAAAAAGGAGCAAAAAGGAACAAAAATGGAGCAAAATACAAGAATTATAAAAAATTATGGACTGGCGACTAGGCGCCAGAAGTTGGCGCCTACGCGCCAGACTCGATACAGAAACTCTCAAGTTTTTAACGACGTTTGAACGATAATTTTGACGGAGTAAGCGGTTATTGGACGTTCTAGAAGACTGGTAGTTGTTCCTTGATAATAGGACATGTGATACATTGCATTTGGACGCTCCAAAACGGTTTTAATTGCGAAGAGGTGCGAGCCAAAGCGAAGAGGTGCGAAGAACTGGACGCGGTCTCTGGCGCCTAAGCGCCAGATTCCGGTGCCTAGGCGCCAGATTCCGTCTCCTAGGTGCCAAACAGACCATCTAAAAGATTCATTGAATGTGGACATGTTTTGTAGAGGTGCCTCAAGGCAACCCTTGAAGCCTATAAATAGGAGTGCACTCCTTCAGAAAAACGTGCCCCTCATTGTAACCCATATCTCTTAGCCACTTTAGGATCTCTCATCCTTAGAGAGAGAAATAGAGAGAGAAATTTAGGGCCACTTTTATTTAGTTTAGTGAGTTTAATTTCAAGTTGTTGCATCTGGAGTTCATTACACTGTGGAGTCAGTAGGAATCAGAAGATCTGTAGAAGGAATATTTAAGATAAGTATTTTATTTTTTATTCAAAATTTATTTATTATGTTTTGCTGTTTATATTCAATGTGTTCTGAGTAGTTAGTTTGCTTTCTTCCTTCAATTTTGAAAAGATAAATAAGATAATATAAAATTCGATGGAGAATGAAAATCAAAATATTTTCAAAACATTGTGATGATATTAATACCTGATTTTACTTTACCTTTTAAATTGGCCATTTAAATTGTTAAAACCTGTTGAATAGTTTTGAGACTTAGAAGGAGAAGAACTCTTAACTTGTAGATGTCACATGAATCCTTGGGTAGTCGAAGGCCATGTGCGGGCTAGGCTATTCAAGGTGAAGTGCAAATAAATAGGAAGATAAGATTTAAAGGGCGTAGAATTGATAAGGTTTTACAATGACAGACTAAATTCTTATAATTTGATTTATAGATAAGGAAAGGGTCACTAGTAGGGTCGACCATAGCCACCCTTGGACATCTAGTAGTGTGAGCCTAGATTAACCCATTCTACTAACAATACATCCGAACCTGATCTGTAGATTAGCCAATGTTCTTTGCGCTTGGATCTAAGGGTAAAGAATAGGAATGTTTCTATTTGGCACAATACCATAATATAGATTCTCCAATGAATATTAAATTATCTTAAAAATCTTGGATTAATTGAAAGGATGAAAGTTGTTTGTTTTATATTGTTTTCACAAAATCATTTTCTTATTATTATTTTCTTTACCTGCATCTAGTAAATTAAAAGTAATTTATAGTTAGATTAAAATACAAAAAGATTTTGAAATACAATATTTAAAAAATTATTACCATTTTTTTCCCGTGGGATCGATACTGGGGTCTTTGTTTCAAAGCCCTATATTACTTGAAACGATATGTATACTTGCGTAGTACCCCTAGTGTGTAAAATATTTTCTAAAATTTTACAATATTTTGATTTTATACACTAGCCGCTATTTATAAATTGGGTCATGTTTTTGGCCATCTTTTGGAAGCGAATATTACTGCGTTATTGCGGGTCGGGTTAGAAGAGCACTTAGTCATTCCTAAGATTCTCTTTAAAAATTAAACCAAAAGGTGTCTTGGTGTCTCTTCAAATGTGTCCAGATTCAATGTATCCCCCAAAGAATGCACCCTTTCATTCAAACTTGCCGCCCAAAGGAAGTTATGGAAGTTACCACCAAGAGTCCCATCCCCTTTGAAATTAGCGCAAAATTCCTTTAGATTTCGATTTTTAACTGTGGCGGCTAAGCGCCGGCCCAACAGTGCTTAGCCACTAGTGCCCAAACTTTCATTTTTCATTTTTTTTGCTCCAAATTTGATCTAATTTTGCTCATTTCATCATGACCATCCATTTACCTGCAAGAAAAACACAAAATACCTTCCATTAAAGTGCAATATCATTAATAATAGGTATAAAAATGTGCATAAAAATACTATATATTTTAGGTGTATTAGATAAATATATTAATTTATGATTCAAAATTGTACTTTTAGGATGACCCTTATTTATATAAAGGATGTAGACATTCAATCATTCCAAGATGTGTACCAAATAATGAAACTTTTGAATTTATTCAAAAGTGTCACAAATCTGAATTTAGAGGGCATTTGGATGTGGATGAAACTGAATTTAAAATCTTACTTTTTGGATTTTATTGGCCTAAATTGTTTAATGGTTTTAGTAATTATGTTAAAACTTGTGATCGATCTCAGAGAGTAAGAGATATTTCTAAGAGAGTTGAATAATCTTTATATTTTACTTTAGAAGTGGAAATTTTTATGTATGGGGTTTGAATTTTATTGGACAATTTGTACCATATTAAGGAAACATTTATATTTTATTAACAGTGGATTATGTTTCTAATTAGATTGAAGTTGTAGCTTTGCCTAATTATGATGCTAGAGAGTTTCAAAATTTATAACTAAAAACCTTTTTACAAGATTTGGAATGCTTATAATGATCATTACTGATGGGGGAAGTCACTTTAATAATTCCATATTTGAAATATTACTTGGAAAATATGGAATTAAAACAAGGATAGCCACAACTTATCACCCCCAAACTAGTGAATTATCAGAAGTATCAAATCGTGAGATCAAATGAGTATTGGAGAATACTATAAATCCTAAAAGAACTGATAGGGTTGATAGATTTGATTCTACATTATGGGCTAATATGATTGCTTATAAAACTCATATCGGGAATGTCTCCACATAGGCTCATATACGGAAAAGCTTGTCATTCACCTTTTAAATTAGAACATAAAGTTTATTGGGAGATAAAATAGTTTAATTATAATTTAATGATGCCAAAGAAAAGCGATTATGTCAATTAATTGAGCTAGGGGAAATGAAGAATGAATCTTATGAAAATGCTAGAATATATGAAGAAAAAATAAAAAATCTGCATGATCAAAAGATTTTATGAAACAATTTTATGCCTGGACAAGAAGTTTTATTATATAATACTCATTTGAAATTGTTTCCTGGAAAACTTATGTCTAGGTGGATGACGCCATTTATTGTGATAAATTTTTATCCTTATGGGGTTGTAGAAATAAAAGATCCTAAGACCGACAGTAAATGCAAAGTAAATGTACAAATATTGAAACCTTACATTGGAGAAAGGAAGCCTTATTTTAAAGAAACATTGATGCTGAATCATTCTAAGTAAATCATTTGGATAAGTCGGGCTGACGGCAATAAACAAAGCACTTTGTGGGAGGCAACCCATTATTTATTAAGTTTGATTTAATTTATGATTATTTGTGAATATATCGTTACCATCCTTTGCTTTCGTAGCAATTTTTTAACACCATTTAAGGACTTAAACATGATTGTAATTTGAAGAAATTCGATGATAGGATAATTAGTGTTCAATAGAATACTGGTGCCTAGGTGCCAGAAATGGTGCCTAAGCGCCAGAGACCTGTGAAGCTAGCACCTAGGTGCCACAGTTGCTGGACGTGGGAAAAACTTTCGTAATGCAGTTTTTCCCATTTTTTCCATATAAACCGCCTTATATTCATCCCCAATCGCCAAATATATTACTTTTACAACCAGAAAATGAGAATTGAGAAGGCTTTGAGTTTTACTTGCTTCAATGGAGAGTAGAAATAATTAAATGGAGGGTGAAGACAAGTTTTTGCATAAGGATGCTCAAACTTATTTCAATGGTTATTTAGCGCTTAGTTTGGATAAGATAACAATAAAATTTGGGAAGTAGAGTTGCTAGTTCTGAATAACAAGATGCATGAGATGTACCACCAATATGAGCACTTAGAGTGACAGATGAAGCTTCAACCTGATCATTTGGCAAGTTATCTAGATTATCAGGTAACTATATATAGTAAAAACAATTGGATTGATGAGAAGACGACCATGGAATTCCCTAGCATCCCTTTCTTTCATATCTTTGTTCGTATGTAGTGCTTTAATGTGTGAAAGGGGGATTAAAGTTCAATCAAGAATCACTGAAATCTAGAAATGATTTAGTGTGTTGTTTAATTGTGATTTATTCAAGTATTGGATGTGTGGTGTGTAAATTCTAGTTGAAGTTGTTTAAGTGTTGAATTGTTGATTATTGTATAGTTGTATTGTGTTTTATGTATTTATTGAAATGATAATTGAACATCTGGAATGAATTATTGCTTATGTTAAATCTTGTTTTAGAATGATCGAATAAATCTTGGATTGGAAATTTAGATTGAAAAATTTGGAGTTGGAAGATGTTTGGAGAATGTTAAATGAGTTGGATGTGGAATTTATTAGTTTTATGCTGAGATACATGTGGTGGTATGCTTAGAAATTTTTCTTTAAAAAAGGAGAAAAAGAAAAAAAAAATGACATTTAGGAGCCAGAACTGGCGCCTACGTGTCAGGCTTTCGCAGAGCACGGCTCCTAGGCGCCGAAACCAGCGCCTAGGTGCTAGTTTAGCTGAACCAACTGAAACTCACCAATATCATGATTTAATCTTGGCTGATGCCAATTTGGTCGCCTAAACATCTTCTTCTCCCTCATTTTTTGCAAAAATTCATCTTAAGGTTCGTTTTAGAGCTTCAATCTTCAAGTTTCTTGGCTTGAAATCACCTGATTTCATCATCTCAAGGTTAGATCTTCCTTTTGGTGTATTTATTTTGTGATTTCACTATAGATTTTTGATTTATTGAGAGAAGACCGAACATTTCAAAAATAGTTGATTTTTAAGTGAAAAATCCATGGATTTAAGTGTCGTTAGTTTGAAAATGCTTATAAGAAGCCTTCTATCATAATTCTAAAATTTTGTTTAAATATCTCTTTAGATTTTAAAATGGCTCCTAAAACTAAATGTGGAAAGGAAAAGGAGGTTTTCAGCAGAACAAAACTTGTTAGCGTTAATGCACAAATTTGTTACAACAAATTTTGTACTACGAGAAAACTTATCACAGAGCGAAGTGTCTAACACCCCGGTGGAGCTGTTGAGAACATTTTTATGGAAATACACTAAGAGAGAATTTTTTTATTTCACTTTCATTACCTTCATAACTGTGGTACAAGAATATTATGCAAGTTTTACTAAAGCAGCTGATGACGAAATTATGTTTGTTTGAACCTGTATTGTTCTCCTATATTAAATTTTTGAATTATTTTCTTTTTTTAAGGCTGAAATATTTTGAATTAACTAAAAATTTATGTTTGGGTGGAGGGGGGAGAAAGAAGAAAAATTATTTTTAAACTAAACCTTATTTGTCTTAAGCAAAATATATTTTCAAAAAAAGTATTTCATTATAACATATGATATGTTGGAATAATTTGAGATAAATATACTTTTGAATTTATTAATGATATAGTAAACTTCAGTAAAGATTTTTAATAATAAAGATTAATTCTGGATTTGAGATATTTAGTACCAGAGTATAAGGTTATGTTTTTACTATTTAAAATAAATAAATTTGTATTTTTGAAAATGTTAAAGATCTTGAATGATTATTTGAAAAGAAAGAATTGAGAATTGTTGACCTCACTTTTGTTGAGGTTAAGTCTTTGTTCCTTGGGAGCCTAGGATCTAGCCATAAGACTTTCTTGTTGTCTATCCTAGAGGACTAGTTTTGGAAATTTTCACCAGTAGAAATTCTAAACACCTCTCTTAGAGTTCTACATCTTTCGTCCTAATCTCTAGCACTTGGTATGTGGGGGTCAAATATGAGGGAGCTCAAGAAGGGATTTTTATAGGATGGTTAAGCTCTAGGATCAGCCCTGGGTGAGCTGGTCTTGGGCAAGCTTGCACACACACACTTGATCCTTACACTCTCACTCACTACCTAAAGCCTAAACCAAACATGCTTAACCTGGTCTCCCTACTTCTTTTTGGAAACTCATGTGGGTGGTCCATCAAACCTTTAGCCTTAGGCTAAGGTTGGGTTAGGACCAACACATGTTGGATCCAAAATGTGATTTACGTTGGTCCATGGCTCAAAGCGAGTGATTCCATGATCAACATTCTCAATTAACCCCAATTTCACCAAAACTCCCAACTTTAGCCTCCTAGCACCAAACATTCACCAAATTTCCAGAATGCCCCTGAAACCCTAATTTTTCAAAAATTGCTCAGATCCTCAAATTCTCATCAAAAATCATTTGAAACCATTTAAAATCATTTTAAATTACCCAATACTCCTCAAAATTCCTAAAATACCCCAAAATTTGCTAAAATTTCCAAAATGCCCCACATACTCCAAAAATACCGAAAATTCCCAAAATCTCATAGAATCGCTCCAAATAATCCCAAAATCAATTCAAACCACTCTAATGAGACTTGACAAAATTGACCAAGTATGGCCAAAATCCTCAAATTTCCTTTAAAAGCCTAAAATCTCCAAATCAACACCAAATTAACTTTGATCTTACCTAACTTCAATTCCAAACCAAAATTCACCATGTCTAATCCCAACCAAAACAAATTCCAACTCAAATTGAACCCAATGTCAAGCCCAAATTCCAAGCCTAAATGAATAGTTCCAAATTGACCATATACTCAAATTCCACCAAATTCAACCTTAATTCCCCCAAATTTGAATTCTAAACTCTTCATAACATTCCCTAAATCAATTTGAAACTTAAATTGATCCAAATCTTAGACTCAAATGTAACCCAAATCCAACCCAACTCAAATTATTCAATTTTGCCCCAAAATTAAAAATCTCTCAAATTGAACTCTACAACCCCGCAAATTTCCATCCAATTGATCCCTAAACTTCTCTGATAATATCCAACACAATTTGAGCAATAAATTGACCAAAATTTTGGTCCAGACCCAACCTAGAACAAGTCAAAGGTAAAACCCAAAATTTGAACCCAGACCCTTAAATAGGCGAAACCTATTAAATTTGACAAAACAATGGTCACCATAGCTAAGATTTGAACCCTAGGACCCATGCTAGATCCACCTAGCCAAATCTACATGAGCCATAGACCAAGGGTCTCAAGAATTAGGGATTGATTCCTTTATTTAGCTAAACTAAATCTATCTTTGCCATTGGCCATCAAGATACCCAACTAATCACCATTAAGAGTTCCTTTGCCGTCTCTGACTCGGCTAGCCAGCTCCCTAGACCTGGCCGGTCGGCTTAGTCACCAGAGAACTCAAAACTGAGAGCCAACATACCATACGTCAAAACCAATTTCACCAATCCAATGTGGCCAACACTGATTGGTCACTCGCTCCGCTCAGCTCTCAACATAAGCACCTCATTGCACCCAAACTCAAGCCCATATAGCCACCCCTTCCATGGATAATTAAGACCACCCCCTTGACAGCCAAAAAATAGGATGATAAAAAATCTAAACAAAAATATGTCAAATTGTTCCCAGACCCTCTAGCAACTGACAAAAGCTCATCCTCACAATTCTTCAAAGCATTGCCCCCAATGCCTGAAGCCAATTTCATCGGCCAAAATTAAGCCAGAAATACGACACCTAACTAGACTTCACAAAACCTTAGATTGATTGTTCTCTAAGCTTACCAGGAGCTAAAGAGGAAGCTTCCCACTAAAAGCTCCAGCTCTAGTTCCCTCTACACAAGACTTTCTCCTCAGCCTTTCCACTTTTGGGAAGAAGTCTTGCAAAGAAAATTCATAAGGCCAAACTGACACTACCAAGAGGATCATTGGACTTCAATGAAGCTTCTGCAAGCATCTGATTGAGGCCTTACCTCTTAGATAAATGTATTGAAATCTTCCCCCCAAATCAAGCTCGGTTTGGTCTTTTATGAAGAAAATTTTGATTCCATGCTTGATTAGCCACATAGATAGGTTTGTCTTGAGTAAATGGAGGTGTAGGAAAAAAACTTGAAGTGATTTGGTTGAGAATCGAGAGAGATATTATTGTTTAAATGTATGTGGTTCACAGTTCACACCAGATGAAGACAATGATCTAAACCCGTCAGATCGCACGTGGAATGAATGGAGGGCCAGGATCGCAATGAATGGAGTCTTTTTACATGAACAGCAAGCTGCATGGAACCTGAATCAGATGACAGCGTCAAATGGTGGAGCACCACGAGGTGCGTTCAGAGCTGCCTAGGTTGATGCGATGCCGAGTCAGAAAAATAGAAAAATTAGAATTTTTTGGATTTATTTAATTCAGTCAACTTAGAAAATCCATAACTTTGTGTAGTTAAAATACCATGTTGCTCTGTAAAGAGAGGAAAATAATGTGGAATAAACATAAATAATATATATAATGTATTTTATTTTCAATCGAAACTTATTTTAAGTCATAATTTAATAAATATAAATCATCATAGCATGAATTTTAGAGGGCTTGTTGGCTTTGTCCTTAAGGGTGTTCTCTGATTTTTCCAGGGTCAGAGAACATCTCTAACAAAAGAACCCTAACTTTAAAGATAAATCCCCTCTATTTAATTAAAAAATTAACGTAATTAAAATATAAATTATAAAATAACAAAAAATATTTTGGTAGATTTATTATGATTAGAGAACCCTGGGAAAAATATAAATTAGATTTAAGTAATTTAAAATAACACAAATTGCAATTAACTCATTAAAAACCTTAAGAAATTAAATAATTAAAACTTAAATAGAAAATTAGATAAAATAAACCCACACTGTAAATAATGATCATATTAGCTCACTGTAAAAATTTGACCTAAAATTGAATTAATTTGAGCACTAAATTTGATTTTTCAAGTAAAATAGTATTTTTTAGATTAAAATAATTATAATAAATAAAATATAATAAAGAAAATTAAAATAATAGTTTAGGGAGTTTCTTGTAACCAGAGGAACATAAGAAAAATAAATTTGAAGTAAAAATAAAAATTTGGATTTTAAGGCTTTTTTTAAATTCAAAAATAATTAAAAATATTTAAAAATCATAAAAATCATAAAAAAATAAAAATGCACTAAAATGTTCAAAATTATTCCCTGATCACTAGGGAACAATAAGTAAATTTTTCTTAACTTCTTAAAAATAGTTATGAATTGTTAAAGGCTAAAAGTAAATTTTCCTTAATTTTGCACTAAAATAGTTACAATAAATAAAATTTAAAAAAACTATGAAATTTCTTCTCTAAGTTCCTTGAGCTTAGAGGGATTTATGAAAGGATATAAGTTGCATAGCATTCCTTCTCAAAACTGACATATTGACATTTGACTTTTCTGAGAGATGATATGACATCTTCTTTCTCTCCAGCTATTGGATAAAATTCCCTTCCCGACACGGAACATAGCATTTCTACAGCTCTTTCTTTAGGAAAGGATATAAGTCACATAGGATTCCTTCTTATAGTCGACATATCGACATTTGACATTTCTGAGAGATGATATGACATCTTATTTCTCTTCAGCTATTGGATCTAAGTCCCTTCCTCACACGAAAATATGGCATTTGTATAGCTTTTTATTTGAGAATGGATATATGTCGCATATCAGTTCTTCTCAAAATCAATAATACTGACATTCAATATCTTTGAAAAATGATATGAGACCTCTTTTAATGGAATATGGTATCCATCTTCTCTTTGAATATTGAATATAAAATCTCTTTGACATTAAGACTTCTTAAATTGAAAAATTTGTTGGGTCATTCAGACTGTTTCAGTCAACGCCAATATGTGTGGTATACATATACAGTATTCCACACATATTGGGGGCCTATTTTTTGACCTCAATTTTGTGAGGATTAATTCAAAATTTGCTTGAGATAGGAAATATCTCAATATTGACTGATTAACAGTAAACCCTAATGTCTAGGGTAAGATCCTATATATCCGTTTTAACCCAAATCTCTATGACATCCTAAAATGATCAAATCAGTAATGACACATTCTGATTTAGTCAACTTTTGACCCAACAGGTCAACCTTTGACCCAAAAAGTCATCTTTGATCAAACCGATCAATCCTTGACCCAATAACAACCCAATTATCCCAACTGGTCAACTTTTGACCCAAAAAGTCAAAAATGGTCTAAATTATCAATTCCTTGACCATCACATTGACCTCATCAGTCAAACCTTTACCTAAATAAGTAAAATTTGGTAAAAAATGGTCAACCTAGGACCCCATGATCATTATATCGGACTTATGGTCATACATTGACTTGATCAAGACAACATTGGTCAAGGTGACCAATGTAAAGCCCAAATGTCACCATGTTGACCATTTGGTCAATCTAAACCCTAAAAATGGTCATTATGACTGAACCAACCCAAAAATTCAAAACCATTGGACCTTATGATTAAACCAAACCATGACAAGGTTAACAATAGTCATCTTTGGACTAGAGTTGGTCAACCTAGGGCAATATTGGAATGAAGAAAAAATGGAACGAAGATGACAATTTTGAGACATCTGAATTTGAACAAAGTGTTTTCAGGAACCCTTCCTTTTCGAAAAAAAACTGATATATTCCAATACCCGTTAAATATTAGGAAAATACTTTCCAACCTAGAAATTCTCCGTTAATTAATGTTGGATACTCTTTGTTTAAAATATTAACATGGAAAGATGGGTGTTCAATTTATCGACTGTTAGATAAAATGGGATGTGCGGTCTCTACGACAATGAAAAGAAGAATTCTCTTAATTTAAGATCTTACTTACTTAAAAAAGTATCAAGGATTCCCATTAGACAGTCAGTGTACTCCGGTACCAATGAAATTTTGTCTAGGGCCAAGAGTAAAATAAGTGATTATCACAAGAAATAAAACTAAGCATAACAAATGAATATAAGAAGAAGAAGACACATCTACTAAAATGACTACTTTAGTCCAAATGTTACAACATGGAGACCCACCTAACTCACAAGATGATGATACACTTCCCATGATGTCTCGTCCTATACTAAAAAATATTGTATGGAGACGAGAATCATCAGAAGGAATCTCGGATGCCATGAGTACTCCTGCAGACAATTTTCAGGAGTAAACTTGTGAAAAACATAATATAAAATCATTTGAGGAGAGATTAAAGAAGTTCAAAAATGAAATTAAACAATTCTCAATACGAAGGAAGAGTAATTCTTCAAATAGTTCAAATGAGGAAGTCGATGAGATAAACATGGTAGAAACATGATCTGCCTCTTTAGCACGAGAATTAAGAAAAGAAGATACGACAGAAGAGTTATGAGCGATTATTCATCAACAAGATGAAAAAATCAATCATTTTGAACAAAAAATGGAAGATTGATTGCAGCTTTACAAAACCCACCAACAAATCCATTTCCTATCGTTGAAATCATTAGGCCAAAAGCAATACACATTGTGGAGGACGAAAGAGACCTGATAGAAATTGAAGAAATTACACAAAAGAAAAAGGATTCCTCCCAAAATGGAATTCTAGAAAAAGAAATAACACAATTGGTAGAAAAAAATATAAGAGAAATAATAGCTCAAGTAAAGGCTGGATCGTTAATTCTGAAGGGTAGAACTTATCCAGATGAATTTTATTTTGTCCAATACTCCAAAGAGTTTGTTACTCTCTCTTCAAAATGTTTGACCGGACTGGTAATCCTCATCAACAACTTGCACACTTCAGAGCAAGTTGCTGAAAAGCAGAAGGAAGTGGCGCTCTCTTATTCTGTTAATTTGTTAATAGTCTCACAGGAGTTACCTTTGACTAGTATAAAGAACATCCTAACTGGTCCGTTAAAAGCATTTGTAGAGCTTGAAAGCCTCTTCATTGAATGTTTCACAGGAGCACAACACCATACTACAGTATGTGACCTGGTAGTTAAAAAGCAAAAACCAGGAGAGAGTTTGCTGGATTATATTTTGCACTGGACAAATCTTACCATGAAATGTGAATCACAACTCTAGGAACAACATGCTGTTCAAATCCTACTTAAAAATATCCATGGTCCTATAGAATTCACGTTAAAAGGATTTACAATAAAGACATTTGAAAAACTACTCAGTAAATCTACATACCTTCAAGAAGAAGCCAAACAGATTAGTGTAACAGACAAATGAGAAAAGACAAAGTCTGTCAAAACATTTGAGAAGGAACCATAAAATTTTGAAGAAAAGGGCGAACATGTGATGCAAGTCCAGCTCGAACAAAAGAAATAACGATAGAGTATAAGCCAACCGCCATAATAGTCATCTCTCAATTACAATTCCAACAACCGGTTCCAGTACCGACAGACAAGAGGACAATGATGAAGGAATGAATAAGGAATATCGGTTCAAAATAGAAGTCGTCGGTAAAATATTCAGTACTCTATTAAAAATTCCAGAAGTCAAGCTACCTGATGCTACAAGAATGGGAGAAGGTGATATGAAAGACAATCCTAGTTTTTGTCCTTATCACAGGATGCTCTGTCACAAAATTAAAGAATGTTTTGACTTCAAAGACTGGTTAGAGCGTAACTTTAAAGAAGTGAATATACTAATCCCAAAAGAATATTTGAAAGAACCTGAAGAAGTTTCAGTCAATATGATTTAGATTGATAAACTTATCCCTAATTCTGACAATAAAGATAGAAGCAACGTTGTTCAAAGTAAATCTTTTGAGAAGATCCTTTCGAACTTTCAAATCACAAAATCTTCTAAGAAAGGAAAGAATAAGAAAAATAAAGAACCAAAAAGGATTAGAGGTCTTTTAGATACAGGAACTGTTGTTCCTTTTGTATCTTATAGTTATCATATTTCTTCATCTTCTACTAGGATAGTTGTCTTGGATGAAGGAAGAAAATCCCTCAAATTGTTGAGCTTGTATGACTTCCTTTTTACCACAACTATGAATAGTAATACTTCTAGTTCTGCTTACATTTATTCTATTTTGGATGATTCTTCTGAAAATGATAATACCAATTTCAATCCTGTAGACAATACTCAAATCGTACATGATATCGACCAATCTAACGGCAACCAAAATGACAATAACATTAATGATAACTTTGATAATGACAAAGACACTGTCATATTCCAATTGTAAGGAACACCAATTTCCATAGAATTGGAATCTTTAGACTCATAGACAAAAGAATTGGATGGTAAACTAGACGAAATAGTTGAAATTAATTTGCGCAGTGGAAAAGTTCTGCCTCCCATAATGGCTCCCCGAGAAAAGAAAAACAAATTGTCACATCATAATAGATTGTTCCTCTGATACGTACACAGTTATTTGATATAAATGAAGACAATCCTCACAAAGTAGATTACAATATATTATCTCATCTGAGAAGATTACCGATAAAATTGATCATTTATGATGCCCTTATACTTTCTAAAGAAATGAGGGTGTCATTGATAAAGGCCCTTTTAGACCCAGATATTTGCTTAGCTCAACTTGCTAGCATTACCCAAAATGAAGCCTGTTCTTTAGAAGAATAGACAAAAATCACCTTTTCTGACAATGACTTGTTACTTGGGATGACTGATCATAATTGTTCACTATGCAACACAGAAAATATAAACAGCACAACACATTTAAGGGTGCTTATTGATCCAAGCGCCTCTATTAACATAATGAATTTAAGCACTCTTGCATATTTGGATATTAAGGCATTCCAATTATCAAAAGAAATAATGATGTTACGAGGGCTTAACCAACAAGGAGAACAGGATTTGGGATCAATAAAATTACTCTTAAAGATAGATAACTTGGTAACAACTGCAAAATTTCATATCATCGATTCTAATACCTCTTTTAATGCTCTACTTAGTAGTCCATGACTTCATGAATATAAAATGGTTCCTTCATCACTGCATCAATGCTTAAAATATCTACAAAAAGGATAAGAATAGTGTATCATAAGAGATCTGCAACCATTTTCAGTCAATGAAATTGGAATACATGAAGTTGCTACATATTATGCTCCAATAAAACTGACAGCATTCTCCAGAGAAGCAATGGTGAATACAAAGGAGAAAGACAAAGAAAATAAAATAAATGAAAACACTATTCTTCTTCAACGCAGAAAAAGGTGAGAATTCTCATCAGACTCGCACTCGACACCGAGGCCAAGGATGAGGATGAGAGAAAGAAGATCCAATTGTCAAAATGAATAAACCATTGAAGTTCAAAATTCACCTGGACTCTGAAGAAAATGTAAAGGAAGAAAACAAAACATTAGTGATAGTAAAAGAATCTCAATTCAAGATACCACTTGAAGAAGAAGACAAAGAAAAACAATTTGAATTTATGTATGAAAAGATTAATGATTATATACATGTTATGACCATAACTCCAATCTCTACTTCTAAGATTATTTAGTAGTCAAAGAAGTATATGGTAACGAGAAAAATCCAATTAAGTTTTGACTTGGCTCTACTTTTTCTAGTACTGAAACTGATGTAAAATTAGAAGATAAAAATCTTCCATAAATAATGAAAATCCCTTTTGAGTTGTATTCTCCTTGGGCACAAAAATTTATTCGAAATGAAGTTTAATGCTCAAACAATGGTCTTTAAAACAACCACACTTTCTTGAACAAATGTGGGATAACAATAAATGAAACTCTAACTCTAAAGAGGGAATTTGATTCGATACTCTAGAACCATAAGATGATACAAAATTTTGCCTAGTCATCACCGAAGAACTTGATTCTGAACAAATTTCTGATCCTTCGATCAAAGATGCCCCTCAAGAATTGGAAGAAGAAATTAAATCAAATGTTGATGAATTAAATAAAATAAATCTAAGGACTGATGAAAACCCAAAACCAACTTTCATTAGTGCATTCCTTAATGACATGTAAGCAAAAGAAATAATTGAACTGTTAAAAGAATACACTGCTTTGCTTGGACTTGTGACAAAATGTCTGTATTAGCTCCAGAAGTGATAGTCCACAAACTTGGGATAAATCAAATTGCAGTCTCTTTTAAACAAGCTCCAAGAAGGATGCTTGTCAAAACAGAACAACAAGCCATTGCCAAAGTTAAGAAATTAATTAAGGCTGGTTTCATACAAGAAGAAAATTATCCAACATGGTTGGTCAATGTAATGTCAGCCAGAAAGAAAAATGGTCAAATAAGGGTTTGTATAGACTTCAGAGATTTGAGAAAAGCATGTCCAAAGAATGAATTTCCTTTACCAATCCCAGAATTGATGGTGGATATAGCATCCAAACATGTAATATTTTTCTTTATGGATGGATCATCAGGATACAATCAAATAAAAATGTTTTCAGAAGATGCAGTGAATACAGCCTTCAGGACACCCATAGTGATATACTGCTACAAAGTTATGCCATTTGGATTGAAAAATGATGGTGCAACCAATCCAAGAGCCATGACACGGATTTTTGATAAACTCATACACAGACAAGTCGAATGCTATGTAGATGACTTGGTTGTCAATAGTATACAAAAAGACGATCATGTGTGCGATTTGAGAATTGTCCTTGAACTATTATGTCAATATAATCTTAAAATGAATCCCTTAAAATGCACTTTTTGGTGTTACTTCAAGGAAACTTTTAGGATTTGTTGTTCGACATCGTGGGATTGAAATTGATCGCCTCAAAATCAAAGCTATCCTTAACATGCCTCTGCCTAAAAATATAACTCAATAGCGATCCTTTAAGGAAAACTAGCATATATACGACGTTTCATTTTCAATTTAACATGCCTCCTCCTAAAAATATAACTCAATAGCGATCCTTTCAAGGAAAACTAGCATATAAACGATGTTTCATTTTCAATTTATCAGGTAGGTCTCAGCCTCTTAATGCCCTAACTAGAGAAGATACCAAATTTGTTTGGGATGAAAAATGCTAACATGCCTTTGAAAATATCAAACAATATTTGACAACAGCTCCTGTCTTAGCAGCCCTTGTCTTAGGAAGACATCTAATCCTTTACACTGTAGCATTAGATAATTCCCTTGGAGCATTCCTAGATCAAGTAAATGATGAGGGAAAAGAAAATGCATTATATTTTTTAAGCTGCTGCCTGAAATAAAATATCTAACAATTAAGAAGCATTGTTTAGCTTTGATTTTCGTAGTTCAAAAGCTAAGACATTATTTTCTTTCTCATAAGGTAACTCTTATTTCAAGAGTTAGCCCATTACAATATTTGATGACATGACCAACACTTTCTGGAAGATTAACAAGATGGGTAATGATACTGCTCCAATTTGACATAACATTTGTGCCACTACGTGCTGTTAAAGGAAAAATCTTAGCAGAATTCTTAGCAGCACACTCAATTCCGACTGGATCACCTCTTAATGATGATTTACCTTATGAACAAATTTTAGAAATAAAAAGTTCAAATACACAACGATGGGTATTGTATTTTGATGGAGAGTTATCTGCTCAAAAAGACAAACACAAACTGACAATCATCCAGGCAAAGGTGGAGTAGGATTAATTTTCATCACTTCAGATAAAGCAATGATGTTATTTTCTTATCATTTAACTGAACCATGCACAAATAAAACTGAATCTGAATCTCTCATAACTACTCTCGAACTGAAAATGATAATGGAAATCAAAATTATGGATATCTACGGAGAATCTCAATTGATCATTAATCAAATTGCGGGCAAATAAAATTCATTGAAACCTTGACTTGAAGAATACTTCTGATACACTCTAAAACTACTTCAGCAAATTCCTGATGTCACTTTCTTCCAAATTCTGAGATGAGACAATTCTTTAGCAGATGCCTTTGTAAAACATGAAAAAGAATTCTCTTGTCCAGAAGAAGATGATATTCTGATCTCTATAAAAGGATGACAAGTTCTTTCCCAAATCGACTTGGAAAATCTACACAAAATTGGTGAAAACATGATAGCAATAATATTGGATGAAGAAAAGGATGATTAGCGACAACCAATTTTTCAATATTTACAGACTGGAAGGTTTCCAAAAAACAACTCTATCGTAACTCAAATCAAAGAAAGAGCATTTTCCTATGCTCTAGTAAATGATATTCTTTATAAATGATATTTTAACGATATGTGGTTAAGATTTCTAAACCAATATGAAGCTCAAGAGATTGTTAAAGAAGTTATTCAGGCTTGTGGTGCACACCAATCTGGACATAAAATGAAGATGAAAATAAAAAGAATGGGATACTATTGGCCAACAATGATGACTGATTGTCTTGAAAATGCAAAGAATTGTCATCAATGTCAGATACATGGAGTGGATTTACATCAACCGCCAAACCTATTACATCCAACTATTGCATCTTGGCCATTTAAATGTTGGGGCACATGTATAGTGGGCCCTATAGACCCTCCATCATCTAAAAGCCATCGATTTATTTTAGCAGCCACTGATTACTTCTCCAAATGGGCAGAAGGGATACCGCTTAGAGATTGCATATTGGGCATTTGAATGTTGGGGCATAGACATAGTGGGCTCTATAGACCCTCCAACATCTAAAGGCCATCAATTTATTTTGGCAGCCACTGATTACTTCTCCAAATGGGCAGAAGCGATACCGTACAGAGAAGTTAAAGCAACACAAGTTCTCCATTTCTTCAAAAATCATATTATCTATAGATTTGGAATTCCTTGAAGAATCTTATCAGAAAATGGACTAGCATTTAAAAATACGAAAATGAATAATTTTATTCAAAAAGATGGAATAGACTAGAGATATTCTACAATTTATTATCTTAAAGCCAATGGTCTAGCTGAAGTCTTCAACAAAACATTAGTACAAATTTTTAAAAAGAAATTAATTAATAGTCCAAGATAGTGGCATGAGTGATTGATAGAAGCTCTATGAGCCTATAGGACTATGTACCGAACACCAACACGGTCAACACCGCTTTCTTTGGTAAATGGTTTTGATGCTATTTACTACTTGAAGTGTAAATTCCTTCTCTCAGAGTTGCTATTGCAAACAAAATAACTAAAGAAGAAAATGCCAAATTACGGCTTGAGGAACTTGAGAGTTTAGAAAGCAAACGTCTACAAGCTCAGCAAAAAATTGAACTATATCAAACAAAAATGATACGGGCCCACGATAATATGGTTCCTCCTAGAATCTTTGGAATTGGTATTATTTTTCATTCTCCAAAGACCTATTCTCACTCATCGAAGAATAGATGGAAAGTTTGAACCAATATGGGAGGGCCCGTATGTAATTGAAAAGACATATTCAGGAGGATCTTACAATTTGGTAGATTATCAAGGAGAAAGAGTCTTGCCATCAATCAACAGGCATTTCTTGAAGAAATATTATGAGACATTAAAATCATGATTTTTTTATAAACTAGAATAATAATGAATAAAATTAGAAATGAAATTTTGACAATTATTATCTCTCTTTGAACATTGCCCTTTTGTTCACATAACATGTGTTTGTGAATATCATTTCTTAACAATAATAAATTTCATATTGATAAATTAAATCGAAATTTGGTCTGATATAGTTCCATTAACCTGTTTCTTGTAGTGAAATGTCAAATAACAGATTCTTGTTCACTTTTCGAAGTGGCGTGTGTTTGGCATTGAACTGACGATGTATTGAAAAAGGATCAAGAATCCACTTTGATATTGACTTGTCTCAAGTTGAATTACTTTACGATGGAGCTCTGTTATCTATTGCCAATCAAGAAAAAACAAAAGGAAAACCATCTGTATTAGAATTCAAACTTCGACATCAAAATAGCTGGATATAAGAAATCATTTCTACAGTACCAGAACGAAAAACTAACATTGTAAAACTAAAATCAGTAGTGGTAACTACAACTCAAGGAACTGAAGAAACAGTTGTTAGCAAAGTAAAAAAGTCAGCCTCCAGGTTAAGTAGAGCTCAAAGAAAAAATCGAAATAAACGGCTTAAAATACTTAAAGAAAAGGAATGACAAAATATGAAATATATAGAGTAAAATGATAATTTTGAATTCCAGCTCCTGAACATATTCCTAAAGAAACATATTTTGACTTAGGAGAAGAAAAACTGGATGAAGAAGAAGAAAGCATTGAAAGAATAACATTCATTCTGACTCCTTATGTACCAGCATTGGATCTCACATCATCAGAAACGTCAACTGATAGACGCATTACTTCTGAAAAAGAATTAAGATGCATCCACGCCATTAGACGATCGACATTTGAATAATTTAAATATATTAACAGTCGAACCGTCTATATATTAGAAGGCATTCAGCTATTCACCAGAGTCATTGATAGCAGGTTGCTGTTATTAAACATGTAATGGAAGCGTGCGATCTCGGACGAGCTGGACTCTTAAGAACAAGAACATACTTCGAACCTAACAGATGGATACATGGCAAAGGCCGAATGACTATCCAATATGGGTGTTGTTACAATTATGTTGTAGACAAGGAGAGCAATCCTCCCAAAATTTTACGACATGAACAAGTGGATCCATTACCCACAATGATTATTCAAATTATCAGACGATTGATAACATGGAATATAATGCCCGCTAATTGTATTCTAGACAGTTGTATCATAAAAATACATAAAGAAGTAAATTGTATACCTCCCCATATTGATAGTCATGACTTTGAGAGAGCCTTTTGCACTTTGTTGCTCATGAACATATGTTCTATTTTATTTAGGAGAGAAATACAAATTTTGGGACCGGAAGAATTTCGTGGACCTTATCAGATTCTTCTACTACAAGGATCAGTATTCAACTTGCAAGATAACGGAGCTAATATTTCTAAGCATTGTATACTGAGTGTAAGTCGACAACGTATTTTGATAATGTTGCGAATAATGCATTCTAAAAAGCGTCCTGACGGATATCAGCCAATATTAGAACTTGAAGGACTACAGCCTTCGGAACTATCTTGAACCTATAAAAATCTAAATACCTAAGACATACTTGACATAAAATGTCTTGGAGTGTTGGATATTTATAGTAGGTCTAGCAGTATCCAGAGTTATGAAAATGACAGACAAAAAATCTGACAGAGAAATAATCTGACAGCTTCTGATATGATGATATGTAAATAGTTTGTAGTGTATGTTGTATGATATACGATTTACTGTAGACTTCCACTATCTATGTACATTATCTTTGGGAATGGAATAAAATTATATAATATAATCCTCGGCTGTCACTAATACATCAAACAGTCCAAAAATGACAAAATAAACACTTTAAATTAAAATAATGACATGATAAACAACTAGTGATAATTAACGTGAAATTTATCTTTTGACTTGTAAAGATTAAATCCCTAGCGGCTACGCTTTTCTTTATGTGTTTTTGACACATAACCTCCAACTATTTGATATAAGTCCGTTCCTGACACAGAAATATGGCATTCCTATACCTCTTTCTTTGAGAAAGTATATAAGTCAATTAGTATTCCTTCTCAAAAAAAACATATCGATTTTTGACATTTCTGAGAGATGATATGACATCTTCTCTCTCATTAGCTATTGGATATAAGTCCCTTCCTGACACAAAAATATGGAATTACTATAGCTCTTTCTTTTAGAAGGAATATAAGTCACATAGTATTCCTTCTCAAAAATGACATATCGACATTTGATATTTCCTAAAGATGATATGACATTTTCTCTCTATTCAGCTATTGGATCTAAGTCCCTTCCTGACACAGAAATATGGCATTCCTATAGCTCTTTCTTTGAGAAAGGATATAAGTTGCATAGCGTTCCTTCTCAAAACCGACATATCGACATTTGACATTTCTGGGAGATGATATGGCATCTTTTCTCTAAACAACTATTGGATATAAGTCCCTTCCCAACATGGAAATATGACATTTTAATAGATGTTTCTTTAAAAAAGGATATAAGTCGCATAGCATTCCATCTCAAAACCGACATATCGACATTTGACATTTGTGAGAGATGATATGACATCTACTCTCTCTTCAGCTATTGGATCTATGTCCCTTCCTGACATGGAAATATGGCATTCCTATAGCTTTTTTTAGAAAGAATATAAGTCGCATATCAGTTCTTCTCAAAATAAACAATACCGACATTCAATATCCCTAAAAAAAGATATGAGACCTCGTTTAATGGAATATGGTATCCATCATCTCTTCGAATATTGAAAATAAAATCTCTATGACATTAAGACTTCTTAAATTGACAATCCTATTGGGTCATTCAGACCGTTTTGGTCAACGCTAATAAGTGCGGTATACCTATGCAGTATTCCACACATACTGGGGGCCCATTTGTTGACCTAACATTTGTGAGAATTATATCAAAATCAGCTTGAGATAAGAAATATTTCAATATTAACTGATGGACACTAAACCCTAATGTCTAGGGTAAGACTCTATAAATCCTTTTTAACCCAAATTTCAATGAGATCCTAAAATGATCAAAGCAGTAATGACATATTCTGATTTAGTCAACTTTTGACCCAACAGGTCAAACTTTGTGCCTAAAAGTCAACTTTGATCAAACTGGTCAATTCTTGACCCAATAACCACCTTCTTAACCCAACTGGTCAACTTTTGACCCAAAAGGAAAAAATTGGTAAAAATAATCAATTCATGACCCCTTGACCATCACATTGACCTCATCAGTCAGCCCTTGACCTAAATAAGTCAAATTTGGTCAAAAATGGTCAACCTATGATCCCATGATGATCATACTGGACTTATGGTCAGACATTGACTTGATCAAGACAACGTTGGTCAAGATGACCAATGTAAACTCCTAAAGTCACCATGTTGACCATTTGGTCAGTCTAAACCGTAGAAAAGGTCATTATGACCGAAACAACCCAAAAATTCAAAACCATTGGACCTTAAGATTAAACCAAACCATGACATGGTTAACACTGGTCATTTTTGGACTAGAATTGGTCAACCCAGGACTAGAATTGGTCAACCCAGGTCAATATTAGTCAACCCTACTCAACATTAGTCAAATTTGGTCAAAATACCCAATTTTGAACCAAAATTGATTAAATTTATCAAATAATTAATTACAAACATTATTTTGATTAATATATTGGATAAATATATAATTTCTAATATTTTTGATTAATTGCATAATTAGTTAAGAATTATTATTATGATAAATAACCATGAAATGGATTTAATTCCATGACAACACATGTGACATAACAATTCCAAGATTTATCTTTGAAATCAAAATTAAATTATGGGGGGTCATCAATGAGTCATAGATGACTGATTAAACCCATCATGACATTAATCAACACATGACAAACCCATTAGCCATAATGGCTAACCATGGGTAAAACTAATTATGATATTATCATAAAGGAAAGAGAGAGGTGTCATCCCTTCCCAAACTCAAGCCATGTCTCATTCACCTGCATGAAATGAGTTGGCCGGCCCTTACAAAGTGGATTTTGATCACATCATAAGTCATCCAATGATGAATAAACACCATTTAAACCTATCTTTCACCATGGTTAGGAACTATCATAACCATGAAGAGAAGGCAAGCTTAAGTGTCATATTTTTCCCATACACTTAAAAGAGAAGATGGTTGAGACCATACACCTCTCCTTTCATCTAATGGATGAGAAAGCTTAGCTAAACCACACTTTACACTATGGTTAAACTCATCATGACATTAAATGGAAAATGAGGAAGAGGAAGGATATGTGTCCTCCCCTCCCTTAATTCATTGAATGAACTTATGAATCACTTGAGGGAGGTTAATCTAACTGATTATAACCAGCCATATCCACCTCATAGGGGAACCAATAGAAGCAATCCAAGACTTAGGCCCAAACTCTCACCATAATTGAAATCACCATAAACAAACCTCAGAATGCTTAATCATGTTGCCACCTTGCTGAAAACTTATCCCCAAGCTATCAAGATACAATTATCACCTCCCCTAGCCAAGCCCAAGCTCTGTCATGAGCAACCATGGCTATAAATAGGCCAAACCCGAGAGCACCAACTAAGGGAGAAAAAAAATAGAAAACACCTATACACTGCCCAATTCCCCTAACCTTGAACATCAAAGTTCTCTCTTAAAACCTAAGCAGTTGATTCACCATACATTTGAGTCCTTAAATCTACTCAATCTCCCCAATTTAGCCAAACCGAAAACCTTAAAAATAAGAAAAAAAAATGGAGTTTCAAATGAAGTCATCTAAAACATCAAATTAGCCTTCCCTGAAGCTTCCAAGGACCCTACGAAGACAAGCCCAATCAAAATTTTCCATCCTCATAGGTTCTAATCCACTATTCAATCTCCTCCTCTCATTCAGAGTCACCTTGAGAAAAAAGTAATGTATGGACTCAATTTAATATCAAACTAAGTTGGGGACAAGTCTTCTGAGGACAGGGTGAAGCTTCTAAGCCATTCAATTTGAGCCCACATCCACTGTAGCCAAGGTATGATTCTTCACACCTAACTCGAGCTCGGGTTTGGTATAAAGTAGGTCAAGTCAATTCAAAACTCATACAAATCCATATAGATGTCTTCCACTCTTCGAGATGAATCTCTAGGAACAAATTTCACATAAATCCATGGAGAAATGAGCGAGATCCTGTGCCTAGAAAATGAACGGTATTAAGGTTGAGACAGAATGAAGAAGATGAATAAATGTCATCCATTTCCATGTTTTGAAAAAGGACGGTTCTGATTAAATCCCAATCGCTCCGCTGTTCGGACTCCCGCAAGGGATTAAACACGTCTTCAACCCATCTCAGGACACGCGGCGCCCTTGGAAATTTTCATTTAGACTAATCCATAATCTAATCAAAAATACATATTTTGTCATAGAAAAATCATAAAAATATGACAAAAATACTCCCGAACTCAGGACAGAGAGGAAAACAATTTGGAATTGAAATTTTAAATTTAGAAGTATATTTGATTTTTTATTAATTAACTTTGTATTATTCTAATTATTAAACATTATTTATAAGTCAGAAAAATATGAAAAATTTAGGGAATAACCTTTAAGCCCTTAGACACATCTCCTGATTTTTCTAAGGCTAAGAAAATTCTCTAGCATAAGATTTTCTAATTTTCATGAGACTTTATAATTATTTCTTATAATATTTATAAAATTAAAAAATTTGGAAATAAAAATTTTAAATTGGTTAAGTTACTTAGGGAGACAGACCAAACCCTAAAATAACAAGACTTAACCTTTTAAAAATTTAAAATGACACTTTAAGTTAGGGTTAAAATTTTTAAATTATAAATAAATATTTTAAAACCCTAAAATCTTTCTATTTATCATACTTAGCCCAATTCACAATGGACTAGGCCAATGTTGAGTCTAGCTCCAAATAGACTCAAGACAAACCGTAGTTAGGTCTAAAACATCATTAGGCTTAATTAAACATCATTAAAACTTAACAAAATTAGGTTTAATACAAATTAAACCTTAATTAGGTTTAACCCATATTAAACCTAATTAATCAACATAACCTTACTTACATTAAGATTAAGTAATTTTTGAACCCTATCTAGGTTTAACGCATATTAAACCTAATTAATCAACTTAAACCTTACTTACATTAGGTTTAAGTAATTATTAAACCCTAATTAAGCTTAACCCATATTAAACCTAATTAATCAACTTAACCCTCATTTACATTAAGTTTAAATAATTATTAAAACCTAATTTGGTTTAACATATATTAATCCTAATTAATGAACTTAAACCTTACGTACATTATGTTTAAGAAATTATTAATCCCTAATTAGGTTTAACCCATGTTAAACCTAAATAATCAACTTAAACCTTACTTACATTAGGTTGAAGTAATTATTAAACCCTAATTAGGTTTAACCCATATTAAATCTAATTAATCAACATAAACCTTACTTACATTAGGTTCAAGTAATTATTAAACACTAATTAGGTTTAATTCATCAGACCTGATTAAATCATTAAACCTTAACTAACTAAGGTTTAATCATACCTAAACCCTAATTAGGTTTAACTTGTTAGATCTAAATAAATCATTAAACCTTAACTAAATAAGGTTTAATCATAGCTAAACCCTAATTAAGACTAACCATTAGACCTAATTAAATCATTAAACCTTAACTAACTAAGGTTTAATCATACTAAACCCTAATTAAGTCTAACTCATTAGATCTAATTAAATTTTTAAACCATAACTAACTAAGGTTTAATCATACCTAAAGGTGTAACTCATTAGACTTAATTAAATCATTAAACCTTAACTAACTAACAATTAATCATACCTAATCCCTAATTAAGTCTAACTCATTAGACCAAATTAAATCATTAAATCTAAACTAACTAAGGTTTATTCATACCTATACCCTAATTAGGTCTAACTCATTAGACCTAATTAAATCATTAAACTTTAACTAACTAAGGTTTAATCATACTTAAATCGTAATTAGGTTTAACTCATTAGACCTAATTAAATCATTAAAAATTAACTTGCTATGGTTTAATCATACCTAAACCCTAATTATGTTTAACTCATTAGACCTAATTAAATCATTAAACCTTAACTAACTAAGGTTTAATAATACCTAAACCCTAATTAGGTCTAACCCATTAGATCTAATTAAATCATTAAACCTTAACTAACTAAGGTTTAATCATACCTAAACCCTAATTAGGTCTAACCCATTAGACCTAATTAAATCATTAAACCTTGACTAACTAATGTTTAATCATACCTAAACGCTAATTAGGTCTAACCCATTAGACCTAATTAAATCATTAAACCTTAACTAACTAAAACTTAATCATACCTAAACCATCTTAAAACTTAAGTTCAACCCACACTAAAGATAAACAAATTTATCACTTAGGTTCAACCCATACAGAACCTAAACCAATTTATAACTTAGGTACAACCTAACTTGAATCTAAACCAGAACCTAACTTGAGTTCAACCTAACTTGAACCCAAGTTAACCTAAGAATTAGGTTAAACCCATATTGAACCTAGCTAAACCAAAACCTAACTTGAGTTCAACCTAACTTGAACCCAAGTCAACCTAAATATTAGTTCAACCCATATTGAACCTAACAAAACCAAAACCAAACTTGAGTTAACTTGAACCCAAGTTAATCTAAACATTAGGTTCAACTAATATTGAATCTAACTCAACCAAAATCTAACTTGAGTTCAGTCTAAATTGAATCAAAGTTAACTCAAACTTAGGTTCAACCCATATTGAACTTAAGTCAACCTTTCTAACTCAGGTTCAACCTAAATTGAACCCAAGTTAACTCAAAATTAATTTCAACCCCTATTGAACTTAAGTCAACATTTCTAACTTAGTTTCAACCTAAATTATACTTAAGTTAACCCAAACTTAAGCTCAATCCATAATGAACTTAAGTCAATACTTATAACTCTAGTTTATGTCTAATCTACATTAGACTTAATGCCTTTTAGATTTAAATGAAATTGAATCTAAAATTTTGAAGTCTAACTTATGTTAGATTTTACATAATTTAAGTCTAATCTACATTAGACTTAACATCTTTTAGATTCAAATGACATCGAATCTAAAATTCTAAAGTCTAACTTATGTTAGATTTTACAAAATTTAAGTCTAATATACATCTTCAAGTGACATCGAATCTAAAAGTTATAAAGTCAAACTTATGTTAGATTTTATTCAAAATTATAAAGTCTAACTTATGCTAGACTTTATTCAATTTATGTATTGGACTTTACATCTTTTAGATTTAAATAACATCGAATCTAAAATTCTAAAGTCTAACTTATGTTAGATTTTACATAATTTAAGTTTAATTTACATTAAACTTAACATCTTTTAGATTCAGGTGACATCGAATCTAAAAATTATATAGTCTAACTCATGTTAGTTTTTATTCTTAAAATTTCTAGATTCAAACGACATTGAATCTAAAAATTTTCAAGATTAATTATATTTTACAGACATTGAATCTAAATAAACTTGACTTCTTTTTTTAAGCCTAAATTACATTAGACATAAAATGAACAAACCGACATATAAAAATAAAAGAAAATGACATAAAATAATTTTAATTGTTTAATAAATCGTAAACAACATAAAATTTTTCCAACCTAAAAACTGAAAAGACATTAAGACTTGAAAGAAACCTTAATAAACAAAGATCACTAAATGTAACTTGAACCCAGTATTCTTGATCTATGAATATTTCTTGGACGATGCAATCCCTATTGTTGATAGAAATCTTTAGATCCTAGTTTAAACACTTTTCGGACTAAGCAGATTTAGGCACCTGATAACTCTGAGACGATGGAGCCAATGACATCTTCATCAGGTTATCTAAAAATCTAACCAACTAAAATAAAAAGACTTAAGAAATAAAAATGACATTATTTATTTTAAATCTAACACTCATTTCTCTTGTAGGTTGAAGACAAATTCTGCTTTAGATTTACTTTACATGTTATAGGGCATGCTAACTCTATTTTGTAGGACAATCAAGATAGAACTGCAATATTAGTTTCGTTTTAGATTTTCTTTACATGTTATAGGGTATGCTAACTCTGTTTTGCATAACAACATTCTGAAGACAGAACAAATGACAATAAAACAAAATCAAATGACAATATTAACTTAATAGAACAAAACAAAAATATAAAAACGACATGAAAATGACAAAACTGAATGAAACAAAACCTAAAATTTTTGAATAGCCACAAAACCTAAACTTTTAGGATAGTCACCAAACAACTAATAAACTACAAGACAAAACAACAACAAAATTACAAAGAACAAAACAAAAAAAAAAATTGAAATCGACATAGCAAATGACATTGACAAAAAATCTAACTCTTAGGGTAGTATGACATATTACCTCTAGGATTGAACATTGACGTTTCTTTCCTTGTTCTTGAAACTTTCTAGAAAACAAGTGTTTACATTAATTAGAAGTTTTCTTGGACAATTTTAATTTTCTAAGATGTAATTAACTATAGGAGTTTGCTCCTATAGGAGATTTAAGAACTCAGGATAGATACCACACCTATAAGTCTCTGGTTATCAAAATCTTACATGTGATCCTCCTTATAAAAAAATTCTAGAATAAGGCATTCTAGAATCTCCCTTCTATAAAGATTATCACCGACATTTTTATTCTACTGTTTTCTATTTTATTAGCCCTTATTTTCTTCAAATATCTTATTATTCGAGGATCCTCTACATGATCCGAATAAATAAGATCTTTTGAAGACTAGGGTGATATGATAGATAAACAGAGTGGCGACTCCAAACCGAAACTTTGACATCGACACCGAGAAAATCTCTAAAATGGCTCTGGATGCCGACGAGTGATTTTATTTATTATGTTCTCCTGTAGGAGCAAGCATCTATAGTTAATTACATCTGATGTGATTAATAACTTAAGAAAACTTCCGATTAAGGTTAACCAATTTTTCTCAAAGAAATTTCAAATGTCAAACTCAAGGAAAGAAACATCAATGTTCATTCGTAGGGGGAATATGTTTTTAATTGTCATTTTGTGTATGTCATATTGTATTGTCGTTTTGCTTGTATGTGATGTCCTAGTCATTTTTTTTTCGTTGTCATCATTTTATTATTATTTTATTGTTTTGTTATCATTGTTTTGTTGTTAGTTTTCCCATCTTCAGAATGTCACCCTACAACACAAAGTTAGCACATATTATTGACAAGCAAAGTAAATCTAAAACAGAACTTATCTTTATCCTACAATAAAAGAAGTGTTAGCGTTATTCTTACAAAAGAAATTATGTCGATTTTATTTCTTAAATTATTCATTTGGTTTGTTGAATTTTGATTTTTAGATAACCCAGTCAAGATGTCCATGGCTCTATCATCCCAGGGTCGTTTGATGTCTTAATCTACTTAGTTCGAAAGGTTTTTTTTTTAAGAAAACAAGACAGATGTTACTTATCAACTACCAAGATTTCATCTTCCAAGAAATATTCGTAGAACAAGAATGTTGGGGTTCAAGTTGCATTTGGTGATCTTTATTCATAAAGGTTTCATTTAAGTCTTAATGTCTTTTTGAATTTCAGGTTTAAAAATTTTATGTTGTTTACAATTTATTAACCAATTAAAATTTTCCATGTGTCATTTTGATTGATTTTTATATGTCAATTTAATTTTGTTTATTTAAGTCTAAAGTAATTTAGACTAAAAGAAAGGAGGCGAGTTTATTTAGATAACATGTCTGAAAAATCTAATATTTTCAAGCTAAATCTAATATGAATTAGATTTAGGAATTTAGATTCAATGTCTTTTGAATCTAAAGGATTTGAATTAAATCCAATATAAATTATACTTGGGAATTTAGATTCATTATTGTTTGAATCTAATATTTTTGAGTTAAATCTAATATGAATTAGATTTAGGAATTTAGATTCAATTTTTTTTGAATTTAAAGGTTTTGAATTAAGTCTAATGCAAATTAGACATGGGAATTTAGATTCATTGTCGTTTGAATCTAATATTTTTGAGTTAAATCTAATATGAATTAGATTTAGGAATTTAGATTCATTGTCTTTTGAATCTAAAGGTTTTGAATTAAGTCTAATGTAAATTAGACATAGGAATTTTGATTCAGTGTCATTTGAATCTAATACTTTCAAGTTAAATATAATATGAATTTGATTTAGGAATTTAAATTCATTGTCTTTTGAATCTAAAGGTTTTGAATTAAGTCTAATATAAATTAGACTTGAGAATTTAGATTCAGTGTCGTCAGAATCTAATATTTTCCAGTTAAATATAATTTGAATTAGATTTAGGAATTTTGATTCAATGTCTTTTGAATATAAAGGTTTTGAATTAAGCCTAATATAAATTAGACATGGTAATTTAGATTCAGTGTCATTTGAATCTAATATTTTTTAGTTAAGTCTAATATGAATTAGATTTAAGAGTTTAGATTCAATGTCTTTTGAATCTAAAGGTCTTAAGAAATTTGACTAATTCTAAAGGTAAATTAGACTTAATGTTTAAGTCCTAATGTTGGTTGGACCTAAAGAAATTTGGTTAATTCTAATATAAGTTATACTTAGCGTTTTAGGTCCTGATGTCAGTTGGGCCTAAAGATTTAGTTGGGTTTGATTCAGTTTGGATTGAATGTTGAGTTTAAGTTCAACGTAGTATGAACCTAAGGTTAAACCCATCATGACATAAATCAACACATGACAAACACATTACCCATCATGGCTAACCATGGGTAAAACTAAGAAAGTGGTATCATCCCCTCCCAAACTCAAGCCATGACTGATTCACTTGCATGAAATGAGTAGGCTGGCCCTTACAAAGCGGATTTTTTATCACTTTATAACTCTCCAATGATGAATAAACACCATTTAAACCTCTCTTTCACCATGGCTAGAAACCATCATACCATGATGAGAAGGCAAGCTTAAGTGTCATATTTTCCCCATATACTTAAAAGAGGAGATAGTTGAGTCATTATACACCTCTCCTTTCATCCAATGGAAGAGAAAGCTTATCTAAACCACACTTTACACTATGGTTAAACTCATCATGACATTACATGAAAATTGAGGAAGATGAAGGATATGTGTCCTCCCCTCCCATAATTCTTTGAATGAACTTATGAATCACTTGATGGAGGTTAATCTAACTAATTATAACCATCCATATCACCTCATAGAGTAACCAATAGAAGCAAGCCAAGACTTGGGCCCAAACTCTCACCATAATGGAATTCACCATGGACTAACCTAGGAACGCTTAACCATGGCTGTCACCTAGCTGAAAATTTATCCCAAACCAATCATGATACAGTTATCACCTCCTCTAGCCAAGCCCAAGCTTAGCCATGAGCATCCATGGCTATAAATAGGCCAAACTCGAGAGCACCAACATAGGGAGACAAAAATAGAAAACACTTATACACTACCGAATTCCTCTAACCTTGACAATCAAAATTCTCTCTTAGGACATAAGCAATTGATCTACCATAGATTTGAGTCCTGAAATTCACTCAATCTCGCCAATTTTACCAACCAGAAAACCTTAAAAATATGAAAAAAAATGGATTTTGAAATGAAGTCATCTAAAACTTCAAATTGACCTTCCTTGAAGCTTCTTAGGATCCTACGAAGACGAGCCCAATCAAAATTGGCCATCCTCATAGGTTCTAACCCACTGTTCAATCTTCTCCTCTAAAGCCAAGACACCTTGAGAACAAAGTCATATACAGACTCAATTTAACTTCAAATTAAGTTGGGGACAAGTCTTCTGAGGATAGGATGAAGCTTCCAAGCCATTCAAATTGGGCCCACATCCACTGTGGCCAAGGTGTGATTCTTCACACCCAACTGTTGACCTCACTTTTGGTTGAGGTTTATCTCTCCTTAGCTAGCCTAGGGTCTAGCCATAGGACTCTTTTGGTGACTTTCATAGAAGACTAGTAATGGAACCCAACCACATAGAAATTCCACATGCTTGTTTCCCTCGCTTGGAATTTTCATATGTTTAAAGCCAAACCTCCAACTTTTGGGAGTAAGAGACCAAGCATAAGGAAATCCATGTGGGATTCCTATAGGTGTTAAGGTCTTAGGATAAACCTTGGGAGGTTTAGAACACATTCACACCTACATTTACACCTACATATCACACTTTATACTAACAATTATAAACTAAAGACATCCTAATTTGACTCTTTAACTCTTTGGAAACTCATATGGGTGGTCCCACCAACTTTAAGCTCATGACTAAGATGGCTAGGACAAATACATAGAGGACCAAAGAGGGTTTTCCTTGGTCCATGACTCAGCCAGAATGTTTCCATTCTTCTTATCTTCAAGCCATTTCAATTTCCCCAAAATTTCATTTTTGACCCCAAATTACCAAATTACCCATAAAAAGGCCCCAATTTTCAAAATTGTCTAGAATCACCCAAGCTCTCCGAAAACCATTCAGGACATTCCCCACGTCACATCGAGAATTTTAACTGTAAACATGTCATACTTCCAAGCTTCCTTTGGGCTTTAGAATTTCTCAAAACGTTAGAATTTCTCAAAAAAATCCAAAAATTCCCAAAATCTTTCAAATACTTTAGAATTTCTCAAAACTGAAATCTATTTTTGAAAATGATCGACGACAAGCCAGAATTTTAAGAAGAATCAAATTCGACGTATTTTTACCCCATCGATGACAAAGTTACCTGAACAACCTTGGATTGTGAAACAGATTGTGTCGGCGCGTCCAGAATGTCGAAATTACTTGGAAAGGACATATAACTTGCTATGTTTTTGCGCACGAGAAAACGACTAGAAATTGGGCGCACTTTTCGTTAAATAATTAAATATTAAAATAAAACTTGTTTTAAAAAATACCTAAATCCCTGAAAACTCACTCACACCCCTAGCACTAGCCCCCCCCCCCCTCTTCCTTAGTTTCATGATTAGCCATGGCCAAACCCCTCTCCCCTATATTTCGCAAAAAAAGCCATGGCCTCCACCTCGCTCCCGGCGATTCCTGTCTCCCTGGCCTTCATTCCATCTCACACCAGAGCCATCACCCCCTCCATGGAGTTGTCACATATTTGTTGCAATTTCTTTTGTCACCATCACCTCCATGCCTGCACACCTCTTGTACCAATTCTTTTTACCCATAGGTAAGTTGGGGGGCTTCTTCTTCTTCTTCTTCTTCTTCTTCTTCTTCTTCTTCTTCCTTTTGCCCATAAAATAGCCCCCCATTTTATTGTTTTTGTTGGCCGAAATTTACAAGGAAGAGGGGAGGTGCTGTCCAAATTTTCTTTGATTCAAAGCTAGGGCAAAACTCTTATTTGTTCCTTGTTTTGGCTAGGTTCTTTAGCATTTTTACTTGTCCCTTTGGCTTGGTTGATTGTCTTGGCCATCAAGGTATAAATTTCCCCTCGAATGGCTTAATATTCTTTGTTGTTTTAGCTACGAATTGACTTGGCTAAATTTTAAGTTTTTGGTTGGGCTTTGAAGTTATTTTACATTGCAAAATTTTTGAGTTAGTGGTTAGGTTTTGGAGCTATGCTTCATGGCAAAGGTTTGTGTTAACTTGGTTATTCTTTTCATTCTTTCCTATTTCAAGCTTTCTTGTTTTGTTTGACGCTTATAGTAATGTTTAACATGTGTAAGGGAAAGAAAGGGAAAAAAAAGAGGAAGAAAAGGAAAGAACAGGAAAAAAAAAGAGGAGGTTGAGAGAGGCAATCTCATCCTAGCATAGCTTTTGAATGTTTTAAAACTCCATGGTTACCATTGGCATGCCTTGGAGAATACTTGGAAGTTTTCTTTTTATTGTTTCATGACTAACCCTGTTGACCTCATTTTTATGACAAGTCAACCTCTTGATCTAAAAAGTCAACTTTTATCAAAATGGTCAATCCTGACCCAATGACCAACCTTGTTGACCCAATAGGTCAACCTTTTGACCTAAAAAGTCAACTTTGGTCAAAATAGTCAATCCTGACCCAATGACCAACCCTGTTGACCCATAAGGTCAACCTTTTGACCTAAAAAGTCATCTTTGGTCAAAATGGTCAATCCTGACCCAATAACCAACCCTGCTGACCCCATAGGTCAACCTTTTAAACTAAAAAGTCAACTTTGGTCAAAATAGTCAATCCCAACACAATGACCTAAAAAGTCAACCTTAGTCAAAATGGTCAATCCCGACCCAATGACCAACTCTTTTGACCTAATAGGTCAACCTTTTGACCTAAAAAGTTAACGTTGTTCAAAATGGTCAATCCTGACCCGATGACCAATCCTGTTGACCCAATAGGACAACTTTTTTACCTAAAAAGTCAACTTTGGTCAAAATGGTCAATCCTGACCAATGACCAATCCTGTTGACTCAATAGGTCAACTTTTTGACCCAAAAAGTCAACTTTGGTCAAAGTGGTTAATTTTTTTACCAAATGACCAAATATTGACCCAATGACATGTTTAAAACCCCAAAATGACAAAATTAATCAAATAATTAATTTCAAAATTATTTTGATTAATTAAATGAAATTAACTAATAATTTAATTTTCAATAATTAAATGACATAGTTAATTAAAAATGAAAATTAAATTAAAAGTCACAAAATGACAAAATGAAATGAAAATGACAAAATTAAATCAATTAATTAATCTCAAAATTATTTTGATTAATTAATTGGCTAATGATTTAATTTTTGAAATTTTAATTAATGTCATAATTAATTAAAATGAAAAATTAAATTCAAAAGCCATAAAATGCACGAATTAATTAAAAATGATGGAATTAATTAAATAATTAATTCCAAAATTATTTTTAATTAATTAATTGACCAATAATTAAATTTTCATATTTTAATTAATGACATAATTAATTAAAATTAAAATTAAGTTAAAAGTCATGAAAAGAGACAAAATTCAATTTTAGTGACATCAATATTAATCAAATAATAAATTTGGAATTATTTCCAATTAGTAATTTATTAATAAAATAATTCCCAACATTTAACTAATGAAATAATTAATTAAAATGGTAATTAAATTAAGAGGGGTATTAAATGGAATTTTTAAACCTATGACATTTTGGTTTTCTAAAAATTCCCAAAATTCCTTTATGACATCACACATAACCCATGGATGACTCATATTTAACCATGGTAAAGGGGCATAATGACATGAAGGAACGGTGGCAAAACAATGGTGATTAGAAGTGTGACTCGCCTCTTTTACAAAGTGAGGTGTCTTGCCATGGTGAGATGAGTTTAGCCACCTCCCTAGCCATCCAATGATGAGAAGACAAGGCTTTAACCATTCTCCACACCATGGTTAAGCTCATCATAATATTTTATTAAAAAAATAAGGGGGGAGCTAATGTGTCACCACCTCATGAAATGATAAATGAGGTGTTGCAAGGAGAAGGTCTCAACCATTTGAGTCACCATTAACCTCTGCCTTAGCCAAAGGAATGGGAACAAAGAGATCAAAGCTTATCATGGCAATTTGGATCCATGATTGCCATGAAATGTGCACTTGCTTAAGTGGCAAAATTCTCATGGGAAACAAAGAGGTGATGCTTGGATTACAAGGGGGAGGCTGTACTCCACAGCTCTAACCATTCTATGATCAAATCCTAAGATAACCAAGGTTGAAACATAGCCATCAATGGATATAAAAAGACCCCTTGGCTGAAATTTTAAAGAAAGAAGAAAAAATCCATAGAAAGCTATAGGTTGCCCAAATCTCTTAGCTCCCAACATAAAAAGTCTTGCTAAGGACTTCAGCAACCTATTCTAACCAAGTTCAAGCCATAGGATCAGCCCAATCAAACCAATTTGGCCAAAACCCAAGTTCAGCCCAAACTAGCCATTTTGCCAAAATTGCTCATCAAGGCTAGCTACAAAACCAAATTGAAGTGACAAAGATCTTCTTTGGGAGTCCTAGAAGCTGGGAAACAAGGCTGATCAAGTTCAAGATTGTTGTGGCCAATGTATGTATTTATTTTGTCCAAAATAATGCATATAATCGAAAAATCATGGGTTAAACTAGCCCAGAAATGTATCATCACCATATAGATATAATCTATACGTCCAGATGATTCCATGGTTCAAAAATCACTCAATTTTGTTAAGAAATAAGTGAGATGTTGAGCTTTGATGTTGGACGATTCGAATATTTTCGAATTTTTTGGGGATTTATCTCAGCAGTCCGTTCCGTTTTTTGGAACAAACAGCGCTGATCTGGAGATCTCATGTCCGCTGTTCTACGCCGTGTACCAGATCTTTCCGCTCTTCGACATATCCGAGGACACGCGGCAGCTCCACAAAATTCTGGCCTAGGTTAATTCAGATTATCCTTAAAATTTTCAACAATGCATATCTTTTTATCCAGAGCTCCTAAAAATAAAATAAAAATTCCTCTAGAAAGCTCTTGAAGAGAAGAAAATTATGAAACCAAAATCAAAATTTTATTCTCGGTATTTAATTTTTAAATAATTAAATACTCTCTAGAGTATTTTAGTTATTAAAAATTATTTACAAATCAAAAAAATGTGAAATTTTTAGGGAAGAACCTTTAAGTCCTTAGAGACATCTCCTGATTTTTCTAAGGCTATGATAGCTCTCTAGGATGTGATTTTCTAATTTCCATGATATTTTGTAATTATTTTCAAAAATATTTATAAAATTTGCAAAATTCAAAAATTAAAATTTAAAATGATTGAGAATCTTAGGGTGACAGATAACAATCCTAAAATAATAATTCTCAAGCCATCAAATCACTCTAAAAGACATCTTAAAACAAGGATAAGAATTATTAATTATAAATTAATAATTCAAGACCTTTTCTTCACCTATTTAATTCATTTCATCATGGATATTAGCAAATGATGAATCCAAATCTAAATGAACTCAAATCAAATAATAATTAGGTTTAAAGACAACTTAAGCCTAATTAGATCATTAAAACTTACAGTTTAATACAAAATCAAACTTTAATTAAGTTTAAGGACATATTAAACTTAATTAGCCCATTAAAACTTAACTAAATTAGGTTTTGCATATTAAACTTAATTAGACCATTAAACCTTAACTAAATTAGGTTTAATACAAAATCAAACTTTATTGAAGTTTAAGGACGTATTAAACATAATTAACCCATTAAACCTTAGCTAAATTAGGTTTAATACAAAATCATGATTTTAATTAAGTTTAAAGACATATTAAACTTAATTAGCCCACTAAGCCATAACTAAATTAGGTTTAGTAAAAAATTATATTTTAATTAAGTTTAAGGACATATTAAACTTAATTAGCCCATTAAACCTTAACTAAATTAGGTTTAATACAAAATCAAACTTTAATTATGTTTAAGGACATAATAAACTAAATTAGCCCATTAAACCTTAACTAAATTAGGTTTAATACAAAATCAATACTTTAATTAAGTTTAAGGATATGTTAAACTTAATTAACCCATTAAACCTTAACTAAATTAGGTTTAATACAAAATTAAAACTATAATTAAGTTTAGGGACATATTAAACATAATTAATCCATTAAAACCTTAGGGTTTAAGATAAAATCAAAACTTTAATTAAGTTTAAGGACATATTAAACTTAATTAACTCATTAAACCTTAAACTAAAGACTTAAACAAACCTAAACCCTAATTAGGTCTAACCCATTAGACCTAATTAAACCATTAAGTCTTAACTAAATTAGACTTTATCAAACCTAAACCCTAATTAGGTCTAACTTATTAGACCAAATTAAACCATTAAGTCTTCACTAAATTAGACTTAATTAAACCTTAACCCTGATTAGGTTTAATCCATCCTAAATCTTAATTAAATAAGACTTAATCCAACATAAACTTTAATTAAGTCTATCACATTAGACTTAATTAAACTATTAAACCTTAACCAACTATGGTTTAATCAAACATAAACCATAATTAAGTCTACCACACTAGAATTAATTATTATATTAAACCTTAACTAATTAAGGTTTAGTCAAATTCAAACCAAAAACAACCCTTAACTTAGGTTCAACCCAACTTGAACCCAACTTTAACCTTTAACTTAGGGTCAACCCAACTTGAACCTAAGTTTATCCTTTAACTTAGGTTCAACCCAACTTGAACCCAAGTTCAACCTTGAACTTAGGTTCAACACAACATGAACCCAAGTTCAACCTGTAACTTAGGTTCAACACAACTTGAACCCAAGTTCAACCAATAACTTAGGTTCAACACAACATAATCCCAAGTTCAACCTTAACTTGAGTTTAACCCATATTAAACTCAAGTCAATCTTAAGTCTAGGTTCATCCTAACTTGAACCTAACATATTAAACTTAAATTAATCTTAAGTCTAGGTTCAACCTAACTTCAATCTTACTTAACTTAAACCCAAATCAAACCATAAACCATAATTAAGTCTACCACATTAGACTTAATTAAACTATTAAGCCTTAACTAACTAAGGTTTAATCAAACTTAAATTCTAATTAAGTCTACCACATTAGACTTAATTAAACCATTAAACCTCATGTAACTAAGGTTTAATTCAACCTAAATCTCAATTAAGTCTATTATATTTGACTTAATTAAACCATTAAACCTTAACCAACTAAGGTTTAATCCAACATAAACTCTAATTAACTCTATCACATTAGACTTAATTAAACCATTAAACCTTAACTAATTAAGTTTTAATCAAACCTAAACTCTATTAGGCTTAATTAAACTATTAAACCTTAACCAACTAAGATTTAATCAAACTTAAACCTTAATTAAGTCTACCACATTAGACTTAATTAAACCATTAAACCTTAACCAACTAAGGTTTAATCAAAATTAAACTCTAATTAAGTCTACCACATTAGACTTAATTAATCCATTTAACCTTAATCAACAAAGGTTTAATCCAACCTAAACCGTAATTATGTCTACCACATCAGACTTAATTAAATCATTAAACTTTAATCAACTAAGGTTTAATCAAACTTAAACTCCAATTAAGCCTAATAGATTAGACTTAATTAAACCATTAAACCTTAACCAACTAAGGTTTAATCAAACTTAAATTCTAATTAAGTCTACCACGTTAGACTTAATTAAACTATTAAACCTTAACCAATTATGGTTTAATCAAATTCAAACCCAAACTTAACTTAAGTCTAACCCATATTAGACTTAAGTCAAACCATACTTAGGTTCAACCTGACATGAACCTAAGTCTAACCCCAACCAAACTTAAGTCTAACCCATATTAGACTTAAATTAAACCATATTTAGGTTCAACCCGACATGAACCTAAATCTATCCTAAACCTAACTTAAGTCTAACCCATATTGGACTTAAGTCAAACCATACTTAGTTTCAACCCGACATGAACCTAAGTCTAACCTAGACCTAACTTAAATCTAACCCATATTAAGTCAAATTATAATTAGGTTCAACCTGACATGAACCTAAGTCTAACCTAAACCAAGACCTAAACCTTAGGTTCAACCCAAATTGAACCTAAATCGACATAAATCTTATGTTCAACACAAATTGAACCTAAATCGACAAAATTGAATTTAAATCGACATAAATTTGATATTTCAAACATAAATTGACATAAAGGACCCAAATTTGACATTTCAAACATAAATTGATATAAACGCATAAAATTGAAATTTCAAAAACAAATCGACATAAACGACAAAAATTTGACATTTCAAACATAAATCGACATAACCGATATAAATCCGACATCAAACATAAATCAACAAAATCAAACTCAAATCAATAAAATCAACATAAATTTGGCATTTCAAACTCAAATCAACATAACCAATATAAATTTGGCATTTCAAACTCAAATTGACATAATCAATGAAAATTTGACATTTCAAATAAAAAATCGACATAATTAACATAAAGCAACATAATCGACATAAATTTGACATTCCAATATCAAATCCAAATCAACTTAAATCGACACAAATTGAAATTTAAGACATACTAAATCAAAATTTCAAATCAAACTTGGACATCCTACAAATTATGAGAAAATGAACACTTCATGATATTATTTCTGACAATGTTTTCTTTGCAGGATGAACACAAGTTTCGTTTAGATTTCTTTTGCATGTTATAGGGTGTGCTAACCTTGTTTTGCATGACAACATTCTGGAAACGAGACGAACAACAAAATAAAACAAAACAACGACATTGACAAAACAGTACAAAAAAATGACTTTGACAAAACAAAATAAAATAATGACATTAACAAAACAACAATGACAAAACCAGAACTTTTAGGTTAGCCACAAAACCTAAACTTTCAATAAACAACAAAAATGACATAAAACCGACATGATAAAATGACATTTGGGATTGATAGTGGGTACATCCTTTCCTAAGAACAAAAATTTCTAGAAAACAAGTGATCAACATTAATCAGAAGTTTTCTTAGACAATTACAAATTGCCTAAGATGTAACTAACTATAGAAGCTTACTTCTATAGGAGAATTAAAGAACCCATCATATATAAAAATCTCTGGTTAACACTTCATGATTTTCCTTTTATAGAAACTCTAGGATATGACATTCTAGAATCTTCTTTAAGGATTATCATAAACATGCTTTTTTTTCTCTGTTTTATATTAGCCCTAAAATTTCTTAATTCCTTTATAGGATTTATAGAAATAAGATTAGAGCAATATTAAAACAGAGTGGCAACTCCTTGACATTGACATGATACGAGAATTGATTCCGGTGAAAATCGAAACGACATCCAAAGAGATTTTCATCGCCATCAAGAGAGTGGCGACTCCGCTAGGGAGATTCTTTTTTCTCATCTTTTGTTATCATTCGTTTTCATTCGACATTTCATTCTTTAAAAAATAAGAACTACAAACTTTTAAAATAAATTCCCAGTTTATAAATAAGTCAATAATATTTGTTTTTCTTGAAATTTCAGAAAAGTTACAATGGATTCTCTGAATTCAATCTTTTCTTATTTTCAAGACTTCAATATACCAATAGAGGAAGATCTTTCCTTTTATCAGAATGATTATGAATTGTTTAGTGAAATAGAATTTACATTAGATAATCTATATCAAACTGATATACAACCTTTCGAAGAATTATTTCTGTAACCTTATGAAGAGTTTCTGAATTTTACAGAAGACTTACCAGAATATACACCGAAAGAGTCTTATACTCTTGAAGAAATGAAAAGAGAAATTGACTACAAAGGAAAACAAATCTATGACGAGGATGATGTTCCACCACCATCCACATATGAAGTTGGATCTTTTTCCAAAAATATTCATAAAAACAAGGCTCATCCGCTTAAAAGAAAGAAAAGGTGAAATGAGAATGATAATTTTAAAACACCTAGATTTGAGCCAATTGTTTTCGGAAACCCTTCCTTTTCAGAAGAAAATCGGTATATTCCAATTCCTGTTGAATATACTGCTAATTTCCTTTAACTTAAGAGTTCTCCTCAATTCATGCTATAAATTCAGTGTTTAAAAGATTAGCATGAAAAGATAAATGTTCAATTTTCCGATTGTTGGACAAAATGGAGTGTGCAGTCTCTAAAACCATAAAAAGGAGAATTCTAGCAATAGAAAACTCTGTTTATGAAGAAACAGGTTATCAATCTCCAACAGAAGATGAATGTGCTCGAGTGCCAGTAAAATTTCGACTAGTGCCAAGAGTGAAAGATGTGACAATTACAAAAGATAAAGCCAAATATGACAAACTGAAGTTGGAATTGGAAGATAAATCCACTAAAATGATAGATTTGGTCCATATGATACAAAATGCAGATTATCCATATGATGATACACCTCTTAGAGGGTCTTGTCCCATACTCGAAGACAATGTATGGAAACGAAGATCATCTGAACAAAATTCAGATGCTATGAGCACTCCTGCAAGCAGTTCACAAGAAGGAACTCATAAAAAACATCTTAAAAAATCATTTGAACAAAGACTATAAAAGTTAAAAAATGATATCAAAGAATTTTCTGTGCGAGGAAAGAAAGACACTTCTGACAGTTCAAATGAAAATGTTGCCAGCATTAATGTGGTAGAAACATGATCTACTTCTTTAGCACGAGAGTTAAATGAAGAAGATGCAACAAAAAAAATTACGAGCAATCATACGGTAGCGAGACGAACAAATCAGTTGTCTTGAGCAAAAAATGGAAGAGTTGGTAGCAGCTTTGTAAAATCCACCGACAAATCCATCACCGGTCATTGAAATTGTTAATCTAGAGGCTATCCACATTTTAGAAGACAAAGGAGAGCCAATAGATGTTGAAGAAAGCACTCAAAAGAAAAAGGATTCCCCTCGTAGTGGAACTCCAGAAAAAGATATCACACAACTCATGGAACAAAAGATAAAAGAAACAATGGCTCAGGTAAAAGTTGGATCATTAATTCCAAAGGGTAAACCATATCTAGAGGAATTTGATTTTGTCCATTACCCTAAAGGTTTTAATCCTCCTGTCCTTAAAATGTTTGATGGAACTAGTAATCCTCGACAACATTTAGCACATTTCAGAGCAAGCTGTTGTAATGCGGGGGGAAGTGACGTTCTTTTATTCCGACAGTTTGTTAACAGTCTCACGGGAGTTGTCTTTGACTGGTATGTAGAACTTCCTAATGGGTCTGTTAAAACTTTTGTAGATCTTGAAAGTCTCTTCATACAACAATTTTCTGGAGCTCAACATCACACTGCAGTTGGTAATCTAGTAGTGGAAAAACAGAAAACAGGAGAATGCTTAGTGGATTACATTTTACGCTGGAGAAATCTCAGCATGAAATGTGAACCACAACTTGAAGAACAATACACTGTTGAAATCCTGCTTAGAAATATCCATGGTCCTATAGCATTTATGCTTAAAGGATTTACAATAAAAACTTTTGAAAAATTGCTTAGTAAAGCTGTTAATTTTCAAGAAGAAGCTAAGCAGATGAGTGTAATAGAAAAGACTGAAAAGACAAAGACTATCAAAACATTTGAAAAGAGACCTGAAAATGTTGTGGAAAAAGGTAAACAAGTGATGCAGGTTCAACCTGAACCAAAGAAGCAACGACAGAATCCACCAACATCACAGACATCGCCTCGATTACAACTTCAACAACCAAACCCAGTACCGACAGATAAAAGAACAATAGCCGAAAGAATGAATAAAAAATATTCATTTAAAATGGAAGCCGTCAGCAAAATATTTCGTAGCTTGCTTAAAATTCCAGAATTTAAGCTACAAGAAGCTAAAAGGCCAGCAGAAGTCGACATGAAGAACAATCCCAATTATTGTTATTTTCATAGAATGCTCGGACACAAGATTGGAGAATGTTTTGTCTTCAAAGACTGGTTAGAGCGTAACTTTAAAGAAATAAATATAGTAATCCCGAAAGAATATTTGAAAGAACCTGACAAAGGTTCAGTCAATATGATTTCGACAGAAAAATTTAATTCCAAAAGCAAGAACAAAGACACTGTTCGAGGTAAATCTTCTGAAGAGATCCTTACTGAATATTATGTTACAAAGCCTCCCAAGAAAGAAAAGAAAAAGAAAAATAAGGAACCGAAAAGGATTAGAGGTCTTTCAAATATAGGGACTGCAGCTTCTTTTGTATCTTCTAGTTCTTATGTTTCCTCATCTTCTACTAGGATAGTTTGTTGACCTCATTTTTGATGAGGTCTTCTCTTCTTCTCTTTAGTACTTAGGATCTAGCCTTAGGCTTTTCCTTCGACTATCCTAGAGGATTAGAATTGGGACCCACCACTTAGAAATTCAAACCACTTCTTAACTCCCCGCAAACTCCACAAACTCGATTGTAGACCCCTAATCACCTGTGAGGGTCGAAATCAAATGTGGAAGTTTAAAGGATGAGTTCCTATAAGACTCATCGGGCCTTAGGACCGCCCCCGGTGGCCTCGGTCCGGTGAAGGGTCGACTTACACACACACTACACCTATACACTACACTTTCACACACCTCCTAAAAACACACCCATACCTAATCGGACCTCCCGACTCATGAAGGTGATTCACATGGATGGTCCTTAACCCCTAAGCCCTCGGCAAGAGGGTTAGGAACAACATAGTGGATCCCTCAAATGAGTCCCTTCATGGCTCATATGGGCTTGATATGGCTTCATGGCTCAACCAAAATGATTTCATTCCACTTACAATTACCCAATCTTCAATTTTCCAATTTTTTAATTTTTGACCCCAGGGACCCTACACCCGCCTAGCCTACCCAAAACCCTTGAAATTACCCAAATCCTCCAAAATTTCCAAATTACCAAAAATTCTCCAAAATCATTCATAAACATTTCCTCACCAATAAAATTGATCATCCATAGCCAAAAATACCAAAAATTCCAAAAATACCTCTCAATACCCTCCGAATACCCAAAATGCCCCTCCTAGCCAAAAAATCCAGAAATTTAAAAAATTCCCAGAAAATTCCAAAAAATCCCAAATATTCCCAATTTCATTTTGTCTAACTACACCATGGGCCAATTTTGTCAATTTACCCCACTTTTATCAAAATCCCCAATTTGACCCATTTTTAACCCAAAGTGAACCCAATGTCAAACCAAACCTACCCAATTGACCCAAATTCTGGTCCAATTCAATTCTAAACTTCAATTCAACATCCCCAACACTAATCTAGACCAAATCTAAGCCCAATTTGATTGACATTTGAATCCAATTTCACTTTTGACCTTAAAGCCCAATTTGGACCCATGACCCAAACCTAATCCAAACTCACCCAATTCAACTCCAATTAACCCCAAATCTTTTCTAAACCTTCCTTAACATCCCCAAAAACAAAACACTAACATGATTTGCCCAAAATTTAGACCCAAACCCCACTCAAATTCAACCTAAAGCTAAAAGGCCCAATTTTGACCTAAACCCAAACGTAACCCAAATAAGCCCAAACCCCAAAATCAAAACCCAGCCAAAGCCAAAACCTCTTTGAAACACTCCCATAAACATTTCCCAACATTTATTTTACATCAATTTCAACCCTAGCCCAACATTGGCCCAAGTTAGCCCAATTTGACCTATATTGGCCCATTCACCAATGAGGTCCAAATCCAACCCAAACCTAGCCCAAACACTTCAAATTTATTCCAAATCATTCATGAAACATTCCTAAACTAAATTCAACACTTATTGGATCCAGTCCTTTGCAAAATTCTCATCCTAAAATAAAAAAAACCCACTTCCTTAAATCACTTTAAAAGCCCACCTTCACTAAATTTCAAAGGCCCAAAGCCCACATGACAACCTTATATCATCATCCATTGGATGGGACCATCTCCTAAGTTCTAAACCCATGATAAAATAAATCCAAATTAAGCCATGTGCCAAATCCCATCAAATCACTCCTAAATTACCAAAATTTCCAATTTCCATTTTCATGAAATTGACCAAACTTTTCCCCAAGCCAAAGACAAGCCATAAAGCCACATGCAAGCCATGGACAAGTCACATGAAATCATGGAAGGTTTGACATGTGATCAAGCCATTAATGGCAAAAGGAGGAGCCTCTTTTAAGCCCCCTTAAAAAGATTTTAACCCTTTTAATGCTTCACCTTAATCCATGATTAATCAAAATATTCATGGATGGTGACCTCTCTACCCTTTTCTAGCTGATTCACTCGATCCTCCTTTAGCCCAAATCGGCCATGGAAGGGTGCACCAAACCCAAAATGGTGGGTTGACCCATTTGGACCCAAAATGAGCCTCTCCCATACCATTTTAATCCAAACCCTTTACACATGTCCATGTCCAATCGATTGCACAAACCTCCAACCCCGACCCACCTGGACTCGAGGGTGACCCATGCTCGCAGAGCCAGCCGCCTGGGTCGCCGGAAAACACCATGGCCGAGACCTTGGGAGGAGCCAAACTTTGGAATTCCACCTTGCTGAGTTGCCCCATGCCCAATGGCCACCATGGCTGTTCTTCCCTTGACCTAAGCAGCTGATCCCAAGCCCTAACTTCCCCTGGGAGGCCCTCCACCCTCTCCTATTTAAACACCCCCTCTCTCGGCCATGAAGGAGGTGCTGAACCAACCTTAAGGAAACTCTGCCAAAATCATTCCAGACCACTCTCTACACATAGAGCATTTGATTCCCACTGGATTCCAGCCCCAATTCCCTCCATCTGAGCTCAATTTTGAGTTCAAATTTCAGCACAAAACCAGGACACTTCTTCACAGTGGACCAATCCCCAAATTGATTGATCCTAAACCTTCACCAGACCAAGGGAAGAAGTCCACCAGCAAAATCCACCTCTACAGGCCACCCATCTGTTCCAGACTCCAAGCTTTGTGATCGGGCTTGGTCGAAATCATACCTAAACAATTCACCAGGCCAAGGGACTTCATCTGGAGCTTGCTTGGACGCAACCGAAGGTGACACAACCCTTAGATTGAAGCCACACTTCTCTGAGCAAAGGTATGAGCTAACTCTTTATCCCAAGTTTCTGGAGATTCTCCATTTCAAATGCCTTAAGTTCAATGCATGATCACCGTATAGATGTATTCTTCTCTTCAAGACGAATCCATAGAGCACAAGAACACGAAAATCCGTTAAGTATTGAGTGAGATATTAGGGATTTAGTGTGGACGGTTCTCGGGTTAGGAGGCTTGGGGACGATGAACGGATGCTGTTCATTTAATACACGCGCGGACGAACGGCCAGGATCGCGCCGGATGAGGAGACGGAACGATACAGCGGGCCCCCGGAGTGCTGAGTTGGACGGCGTCGCCGAATCAGAAGACGACACGCGGCGTTTCGGAGATGCCTAGGTTGAGTTGGCGCCGCGTGGATAAGTAGAAAAATAGGTTATTTTTCTATTTATTTAATTCCCTAAACTTCAAAAATGCATAACTTTGTGTAGGAAAATCAGAAAAATAAAATAAAAATACCCTCTTGCTCGGTGAACGAGAGGAGAATAATGTGGAAAAGAAATCATTCAATTTCATTGAGTATTTGATTTTTAATAATTTATTTACTCTCTGCACATTTTCAATTCTCCATGCATGTATACAATTCACCATGGCATGAGACCATAGGGCTTTTGAAGCCTCTGAATTTGGGAACATTCCCTGAATTTTCCAAAGTCAGAAGCCATCCCTATGAAGAGTTATTGATTTTTCAACTCTAGGTTGCTAGTTTGAGTATTTTAATTCCAATAATTAGCATATTGTGAAATAAATTCTAGAAAAATTTGGTGATGTTTATTATGACTAGAGAACCCTAGGAAAAATACGTTTTGAGTTAACTCAATTTGAATAACCCTAATTGGCTTAAACACCCAAAATGGAGTTTAAATTAATTAGAGCTAATCATACATCAAATTGACTTGAAATCAATCCTCCACTAACCTTTAGGATCAGAGGAACCCACTATAAAAGTTTGAAGTCAATTGGACTTGGTTAGCCCTATCAAATGGGTTGATTAAGCCATTTAGCCAAAATTAAATTTAAAAAATTCATAACTTTCAAAATACTTTTCAAAAATTCACCAAATTGGTTTTGGAGCCTCTCTAATATCAGGGGAATTTATGAAAATTAAAATTGAAATTTTATAAAAAAGTTGATTTTTTGCATTATTTTAATATTTTTAATAATTAAAAAATAATAAAAATCACAAAAATAATAAAATTCACCAAAATGTCACATTTTGAATTTTAATCACTTAGGAACAAACCCCATATTTTTCATAAGTCTATATGATGAGATATTAAATTTTAAAGCCTTAAGGTAATTTTAAAATTAAAAAAAGTGTATTTTTTTAGCATTTCCACTAAAATAATTCTAATAAATCAAAGAAAAATTAGAAAATTATAAAAATTGGTTCTCTGATTTCCTTGATATCAGAAAGATTTTTGAAAAAATATAAAATTCATTTTTCAACCTTTATTTTATTTTTAAATTAATTAATACTCCAAAATTCAAAGTAATTATAAAAAAAAGAATATAATTCAAAAAATCACCAAAATTGGTCTAAGTGGTCCTCTAGTCATTAGGAATGTCCCATAATTTTCTTAGGGACAGAAACTTCCCCTTGGTCATATTATTAAATTTTCCTTGGAAATCCCTATTTTCAACCAAAAATAATTACATAAATAAGTTAAATGCAGAAAAATCACATTTTCTCCTCTAATGTCTTAATTGACATATGAGTGAAGTCACATAAAAATTTTAAATTCATTTAAGCTCAATTTAGTGAGTTATGAAATTATTAAGCTTGAAGGGCAAAATGGTAACTAAAATTTTAACCCTTAATTAAAACTTTAGGCTTAATAAAATAAAAAAGTAAAATATTTGATCTTAATCTGATTTGGATGATTGTAATTTAAATAATTAAAGGGTAGAAACCTACTAAACAATTTAAAAATAATTAAAATAAACCTTAATCAAATAATTAATTAAATTTGGAAGAATAATAAATTTGGAATTATTAAAATAAGGGATGTCATTAGGAAGAGATTTATTCTTTAATTTAAGAATCCCTAAATTAATCATCTCAATAATATTTAATTCTTAATTAAAATGATAATCCAAATTTAAAATTTAAAATGCTAAAAGACTTAATCATTAAATTAAATTAAAGTTAAATTATCTAAATTAAATCCTTTTAAAATTTCAATTAAATTAATACTTTAACAATTAAAATTAAATCATCTTTAAAACATAAAAAATAAAATATTAAATTAAAAATAAAAATAAAATTAAATTAAAATTTAAATAAAAAAAATTAAATAAAATTAAATTAAAACATATTAAATTAAATCAAATTAAATTAAATCAAATTAAATTAAATTAAATTAAATCATATTATATTAAATTAACTTAAATTAAATTAAATTAAATTAAACCACATTAAATTAAATTAAATTAAATTAAATTAAATTGAACTAAATTAAATTAAATTAAATTAAATATAACATCACCTAAGACATAACGAATTCAAAAATAAATCTAAAACAACTTGAACACTATTCCAAACTTAAGCCCATTAATTGAAATTAAGTTAAATCATAAATCATTTGAACATCCATTTGCCCTCGAAAGCTCTTGTTGTCATAACTCCTAAATGGAGTGTTAAGTGAAGTGTTACTTCATTCATAAGATATTCAAATGTCCTAGTTCATCGAGCAAGATAATAAACTTGAACTCCCGGACGATTAATTCATTTGTATAATTAAATTCTCTTGGACTTGAAATAATCCTAGAAATATTGAAAAGATGTTTAAGACTCGTCTTAAGCACTTCCTCGATATGATAGGATATTTATAAGAACAATTGAACTTAATTGTTCTTTGATGAAGAAAATCGTCCTCAAACCCAAAATACAAGAACCTATACGTCATAGGAGGTGACTAGCTATAGGATTAGGAACTTGGTAGAAAATCATAACCCTTCCCTTAGCTTTACTTAGGAATTTGCTTTAAATGCTTAAATATTCTAATTGTGTTTTAAGTGCAGCTTGGGATGACGGGAAGACCCTCCAGGTACGCTTTTATTTTATTGTAATTTTCCTTATTGCAATTTATTTAATCGCATTGTACTTACTTTTCTTGCATGATAAACAACTGTTGCATGAAAACCCACACCTTTAGGATAGTCCCTAAAACTGAAACCAAAACTAAATTAAAAGTCATTACAAGATAAAATTCACCGCCACAACATTTCAAAATATAAAACAACTCAAAATTTAATCACAAACGAACAACAAAACTACAACTACAACTAAATTAAAACGTATTGTTGGATGATCGGGAATGCCTCGGATGATGTAACCTACGTGTTGCTAACGGGATTTCCCACGGTCTAAATGAAAGTGTGGAACTCATTCGGTTGAGTTTAGCAAATTCATCTGGACTAAGTGAATCCGATAAAAATAACGATGCCGGAAGGATGGAACCGTGGGATCTTAACTGGTGTTGTTATAATCAACTTTAAGATTTGTTTTAATTAAAACATAAAAAAAAACACTTGGAAATTAAGACTTTCTCTAAACCAGAACACTTCTCTCATCTCCTGATTTATGACTTCTAAAACTAAACCTCTGCAACAAGGAGCTCGGAGCATGGTGGGCAGCACGGCCATCGTCATCAGCAAAACCTGAGTCTACTTCAGCAAAACTTTCTTAGAATTAAATAACCAAGCCATAGGACTTTGAGGAAGTTTGCCTAGTGCAACATAAATCCTCAACTCTTCGTTAGGCATTTGCATGATTATATCATGTAAATTAAGCCCTAACTTAGGTCTTAGGACTCCGAGGTAGTCGTCCGATACGACATAAACCCTCACATCTTCGAGGCTATTTGTATGATTTTATCATACGAATATAAGTCCTAACTAATTAAAATTGGCAAGATTGAAATATCAGATAATATTAGGATTTTCTTAAATCCGAGCCAAACAATATGATAGTTTGGGAAGTTGCCAAGATTCTTCTTGGATCCTCAGCTTCTCCAACCTTTCCTCCTTTGAATTCCCAAGATAAAATGTTCCAAATTTGATTCATTCCCTATTGAAATTCCAAAATTCAATCCCTTGAAAACTTAAACTTTGAAATTCTTGAGAGCAGAACTACTGATTATTATCGAGAGTTTTCTTAGGTGTTTCCCGTCACTTAAGATGTAATTAACTATAGGGGCTTGCCCTTATAGGGAATTTTAAGAACCCGAGTAATATAAACCTCGTTTAATGTTTTCATATTAAGCGAGGGAACTTGTTGGCAAATAAAATGGTTTCGCAGACCAAACGGATGTCACAAACCTTCTAGTTTATTTAATCGAGCCCCACCATCAAATAGTGTGCCTATTCTTCAGAATGGACACACGTTTCGTGGTGCGGTGCTCGTTTATATAAATTATTCGGGATGTGGGATCAGTTTGATTTCATATCTTAAAATCTTCAAATTTAAAAATTATTTTCAAAATCAAATACTACTTTTCAAATTATTTATTTAAATTAAATTAAAAAATTCGCCGACAATTTCTGTAGGCGACCCCCCTTTTAAAAAATACACCACCTAACCTAAAAATATGCCGACAATTTCTGGCGACTCCGCTGGGGAACAATTCCTCTCTCCATTTTTAATCAGATAGTTTTGCTTTCAAAAAATGGGTAGTGTATCCATGTCCCTAATGGATCAAACTACCCTTCATTCCGTTGGAATACTATGTTCATTTCTACCTTGAACGAGTATAGCCAACATTCTCTCGGATTTAGGAGCAACTGTTTAGACACCCCTAAACAGAGAGGTTCCGAGATCCTTTTACCTCATTTACGAGGTGGGGTGGACCCCCAATAGGTGTTAGTTTAGGAGTGATCCTTCGAGTCGAGAAGTCTTGCATAAGACTTTCTTTTCCTTTCCAACTCTGAATCAGATTCATTTACCTTCTCTACACCTTTGAACATTCCGTTCTAAATAAACAAACCCTCTAATGAATGACTCTTTTAAAAAATAACTCCTTCTTATAAATACATGAACAAGAATGTGTTCGGACTCTTTCGATTCCTTTCTTTTCGTCCTGATGAGAAGAAGCATAACTTGGGACTGACAATCAGAATCTACCCTGCAGAAATGGAAGCCCCAAAGCTGATTTTCTCCTTCACCAATGGACTGGACTTCGCTGTTTACAAGGATGAGCTGCCCGACAATGGGATCATCCGGTTTGGACAAGGATTCGAGAACACAAATGTCAAGATCACTGACGTTACCCTTTTCGCACTGACAGACAAAGTATCTGAAATTGAAAGACCTTTGATCGAGTTCAACCTTAAGTCAACTCGAGAGTTTCCTCCCTACAAAGGGTTCCAGTCGAGAGGAGTACCATTGTCCATAGAAGGACCGTTATCTCTACCCCCACTGGTCTAGTCGTCTCTGCACCTACCCCGGCTTCCGCCAAACTGAAGGGGAAGGAAGTTCAAATTTGTAACGAGCATGTTACCGTGGAGGGTACAGATTTCCGTGCAAGACCTTCTATTTTTGAAATTGGGTCCAGCTCAAGGGTTCCACCCCTAACACGGACTCAGAGAAGAAACAGAGGTAGGAAGATTGCCAGGAAGGCCAGAGCTGCTGAAGTCGCTTTCTTAGAAGAAATCCCTGAGTACACACCACTACCTGAATACATACCATTGCCTGAAGATACACCCCTTTTGGAAGGAAGTAGATTCCATCCCCTTTCGCCGCAGTCGACGAGGAAAATGTCCGCAGGATTGCTTCTACATTACCTCGACCCGCATACTATAGCGACAGACAAAAGGAAAAGGGCTAGGATTACACCATTTGTCCGACTACGGATCGTGATTGAGAAGTTAGCAAAGAAAGAGAAATGCCCTGTATCGGAGATTTTAAGAAGGATAGGACGGACACCAGCCAAGTCCCATCTTGGGCCACGAGTAGAACCTGCTATCGCTGCAGAAGAGCCGAATAAGAAGATGAAGGCTAGTCCACCTGTTGTTGTTTCAGGTTTACAGATCAGGGAGGATACCACCTTCCAGCATTCAGCCAACAGACCATCCGGTCCTAGGCCTTCTGCTGCTAGAAGGATGGTATGGTGTCCCACTACCGGCCAATTAAGACCGAAACAGCGACCTGAGAAGGAAAGTCTCGTCAGGAGAGTCGAGTCCGAAGAAAGCGCTACCGCAATGAAGGAGACTCATGAGAAGGAAACCCGACAACCATCACATGATAACTGCGATACCGCATGAAAAAGACCATTGGAAGACGCTATGGAAAAGCTAAGAACTGATATTCAGCGATTAGCAAGAGAAAGAGAAGAAAAATTCGGCGATGAAGTCGACTCGTCAGAATTCATGGATGATGAATATGCGAGAAATTAACATGGTTGAAACACGAGCATCGTCGGCTTCGCAAGGTGTTCGGCGAGTTTGCGGAAAGAGATGAATCGAAGCATTAAGAGCACAAATTCGAGAAAAAGATGATACGATCTCTCGATTGGCAAAAAGGATGGAAGAGATGGCTGCGGTCCTAGCCACTCTTCGAGTCGAGGCTCGACCCCCAAGAGAAACGCCTCCGAAGTTATTCATATTACGGACGGAGGAAAAGAGATTACATCCGTTAACGGAGACGATCGGCCAAAGAAAGATTCTACCCGAATATGATTCCGAAAAGGATATCAAGAGCATGGTGGAACGGCGGAGTGCGAGAAGCCTTGGCACAATCAAAGAGCGGGACATCCATTCGGACGGGTAGACCTTACCCCAAAGAATTCGATGCTGTCCGATATCCGAAAGGCTTTGTACCACCTCTGTTCAAGACCTTTGATGGAACCGGAAACCCTCAGCAGCATGTTGCACATTTTCGTACCAGTTGTTGTAATGCCGGCGGAAGTGATGCCTTACTCTTTAGACAATTTGTCAGCAGCCTATCATGGATCGCCTTTGATTGGTATGCAGAATTAACAAACGGTTCGGTGAAGACATTTTTAGAATTAGAGAACCTCTTCATCAAGCGATTTGTCGGAGCTCAGCACCACATCACTATAGGTGATTTAGTGGTAGAGAAGCAGAAGCCGAACGAAACTTTGGTAGACTACATACTTCGATGGAGGAACCTAAGTATGAAGTGTGAGCCACAGCTACAAGAACAGCACGCAGTTGGCATTTTACTTAAGAGCATTCATGGCCCGATAGCACTTCTCCTCAAGAGATTTACTATTAAGACTTTCGAGAAGTTGTTAAGCAAGGCCGGAAGCTTGCAAGAGGAGGCGAAGCAATTAAGTTTCACCGACAAGACAGACAAACAGAAGCCCGTGAAAACTTTTGAAAAGAAGTCCGGGATCGTCTCAGCAGTCGATAAAGGCAAGAAGCCAATACAAATACCATCAGAACGGCCGCAGCAACCTCAACAGAGTTACCAGCAACCCCGACCCAGCTATCAGTCATCTCAACAGTATGAACAACCGCCTCGTCCACAACGTACGTTGAGGGAGCTTCTGAGCAGGGAGTATCCGTTCAAGAATGAGGCAGTGCTAAAAATATTCCGCGAGTCGATGAAGACTCCAGATTTCCAACTGCCAGAGCCTAAAAGACCAGAAGAAGTCGACAAGAAAGGTGATCCCAACTTTTGCCCTTACCACCGGATGCTTGGACATAAGATAAAAGATTGTATTACCTTCAAAAGTTGGCTCAACGACAATCTTCGAAAAGGGAACATAACAATCCCGAAGGAATACATGAAGGAACCCCAGAAAGGAGGTTCCGTCAATGTTATCTCGACGGATCTCATTGTTCCGATAGATCCCTATGCGGCCCGATGTTGGATGGACTACCGCTTGGACAAAGTCTTCGAAGAAGATTTTAGATCACATCCAAACCACTTCGGTGCGAGCCTCGATTCGAATTCGAAACCTATCAAGTCGGCACTATCACTTGCGATAGAAGAACCACCTCAACAAGAGATCATTGAAGAAAACAAGAAAATTGATGAAGAGGAGAAGACCGAGGCTCTTAAGGCTAGACTAGGGGCTGCTTATCCTAGGATAGTTGTTTCTGATTTGGGGGAGAAATCCCTCGAACCTCTGACTCTGTATGATTATTTGCTCACTCCGGTGGGATCTTATAATGATGAGGGTTATGGCGTTGGCTACGTTTTGACTGTTTCTAACGACTACGTAACTAGCGACAATCAACCTAATCCGGACGTCGATACGGATACAAATAGCAATTATCAAATCATACACAAGCTCGACGATCATAATGACGAAGAAGACATCCACCAAGGAGGCTACGAGAGTTCAATAAGCAACAAATCTATTTGCGAGTTTCGAGGAGCTCCAGTCACAATAGAGTTAGAACCTTCAGACTCCAAAGCTAATCTTGAAGAACCTGTCATTCCAATTCAGAAGGAGACATCAACAAACTCAATACTAGATTCAGAAGAAATCATAGAAGTCAACTTAAGAAGTGGAAGAGTTCTACCTCCGAGAATGGGTCCAAAGGACAAAGGAAAACAGGTGGTTGTTCAGGAAGAACCAACCCCGGCAGAAGAAATACCCATTCGGGAAGAAAACAAGACACATGGAAATAAAGTGGACTACAACGTGCTAGCCCGTCTTAGGAAACTACCAGCCAAACTGAGCATCTACGACGCTCTCATCTTATCAAAAGAGATGAGAGAAGCTCTGATCAAGGCCTTACTTGATCCAGAAATTTGCTTAGCTCAAATGACTGGAGATTCCTTAGATGAGGTTTGCTCGTTAAAGGAAGAGCGAGGTATCACCTTCACGGACAATGACCTACTACTTGGGACGACGAGACCACAACCGACCGTTGTACATTTCGATTACAATTGGGAAGTTTACACTCTCCGAGTATTGGTGGATCCGGGAGCATCAATTAATATAATGAATCTTCGAACGCTAGCATACTTGGAAATTGATGCTCGCGAGCTCGAAGCGGACAAAATGTTATTAAGAGGATTCAACCAGAAAGGAGAAAGAGCCCTCGGCTCAATAACACTGCTAATGAAGACCGGTGACTTAGCAAAGACAACCGCGAAATTTCACATAATTGATTCAGAAACGTCGTTCAACGCTCTACTGGGCCGACCGTGGATACATGAAAACCGGATGGTACCATCATCTCTACATCAATGCATCAAATACTACGATGGAGGGGAACAGTGCATCAAAGGTGACTTACAACCATTCTCCATACATGAAATTGGAATCCATGAAGATGCGGCCTATTACGCACCCCCGAAGAAAACAATCTTCTCCAGAGATACCATAACAAATGAAGCAAAGGAAATTCGGGACGACGAAGAACCTGAAGTTCTAGTCCAACAGTCACTCACCACTCCCTTACAGCGAGATGGTGAAGGTTTCTCCACAACTCGCATCCGAGGTCGAGGCCGGAGACGAGGTCGTGGCGGAGACGTTAGGACGGTTGGACGAGAGGAAACCGACCATCAATGTTGAATGGGAAGATAGTTCGAAGAAGAAGAAGAAATCAAGCAAGAAGCGGCGACAATAAATCGGAAGAAGCCGCAATTCGAAGATCTCTCTCGAAGATGAAAAGAACGAGAAATATAAATCGATGTACGAGAAGATTAACCACTATGTACATACTATGACCACGACCCCGATCCATTCTAATAAGATCGAGGGTATGGTGGTCGAAGAGGTACGTGGCGGCGATGCAAAGCCCATCAAGTTCTACCGTGGTGCTCCTTCCTCCAAAGCTGAAAACAATGTACAATTTGAAGATGCTACTTCATCAGAATTAATGGAATTACCTTTTGAGTGGTACTCTCCCTGTGTGCAAAATTTAATTCAGCGTGGTTTCTTACCTCGACAATGGACAAAAGGTCAATCACAACATTTTGAAAATTTATGGAATAACTCCGGTCGTCCACCCAATTCAAGGCATGGTCTCGGATTCGGCACAGTAGGATCAGTTGACGATACTGAATTTTGCTTGGTTGTCACTTGCAAGTCTAATGAAGAGCGCATGGAAGCTACGGAAGAACTTGAAGATTTACAAATTGGAAACGCTCCACCGAGTTCGAAGAAGAGATCAAATCTACAATAGATGAGTTAACGGAAGTTAACTTAGGTACTAGCGAAGAACCTAGACCTACCTTTGTTAGCTCCTTATTCAATAAAGAAGACTCCGAGGAGATAATCAAGTTATTGATGGAATTTAAAGACTGTTTTGCTTGGAGCTACGATGAGATGCCAGGATTAGCTCCAGAGGTCGCAGTCCATAAGCTAGGAGTGGATCCTACTTCGTTCCGGTCGGACGAGGTTCTAGAAGAATGCGTCTAGAAATCGAACGACAAGTCATAGGCTGAAGTTAAAAAGCTAATAGACGCCAAATTTGTCCGTGAAGAACAATACCCGACTTGGTTAGCCAATGTGGTACCAGTCAGGATGAAGAATGGTCAGATCAGAATTTGTGTGGATTTCAGAGATTTAAACAAGGCATGTCCGAAAGATGAATTCCCTCTACCGATTCCAGAATTAATGATCGACATTGCTTCAACACATGAAATATTCTCATTCATGGATGGATCTTCGGGATACAACCGGATAAAAATGGCTCCGAGAAGATGAAAAACTTACATCATTCGGAACGCCGATCGGAGTATATTGCTACACGAGTGATGCCATTCGGATCGAAGAACGCGAGAGCAACCTACCGGAGAGCGATGACAAGAATTTTTGATGATCTCATCCACAATCAAGTCGAGTGCTACGTGGATGATGTGGTCATCGAAAGCAAAGTAAAGGAAAACCACCTGTATGATTTGAGAATTGTTTTCGAACGATTAAGACAATTTAACCTTAAGATGAATCCCTTAAAATGCGCCTTCGGCATCACCTCTGGGAAGTTCTTAGGATTCCTTGTCCGACATCGTGGAATTGAAATCGACCCGGAAAAGATTAAAGCTATCTTAGAAATGCCACCTCCCAGAACCTTAAAACAACTACGATCTTTTCAAGGGAAGTTGGCATATCTTCGACGCTTTATCTCGAACTTGTCGAGTAGGTGTCGGCCTTTCTCGGCATTAGTTAAAAAGGACGCCAAATTTATTTGGGAAGAGAAATGCCGAGAGGGCCTTTGAGGACATTAAACAATATTTAATGACACCTCCTGTCTTAGCGGCCCCGATCTCGGGTAGACCATTGATACTTTATACCGCGGCCTTAGACGACTCTCTCGGAGCCTCATTAGCTGAGTCGATGATGAGGGTAAAGAAAATGCTCTTTACTATCTAAGCCGTCGTTTACTTCCAACGGAAATAAAGTATCCCACAATTGAAAAGCATTATTTGGCCACGATCTTCGCCGCTCAAAAGCTCGGGCACTACATGCTTTCTCATAAGGTCGACTCGATTTCGAAATTTAATCCATTGCAATACTCGATGACCCGTCCGACGCTTTACGGCGGACTTGTCGGGTGGTCGATGATATTATTGCAATTTGATATAACTTTCGTGCCTCTTTGTGCCGTAAAGGGACAAGTCCTAGCGGACTTCCTCGCGAGCACACCCTTTGCGGCGAATCTCCTCTCGATGACGACTTGCCGGATGAGCAAATAATGAGCTTAGAAGACCCCGATGATCGACGTTGGGAATTGTATTTCGACGGAGCATCTTCGGCACACAAAGACGAAGAATCGCAAGTGATAGTGCCGGTAAGGCGGGAATCGGACTAATCTTTATAACACCGGAGCGGGGGATGTTAAGATATGCCTACCACTTAACGAGCCGTGTACAAATAACGAGCGGAATACGAAGCCCTCGTAACGGGACTAGAATTAACTATTCGAATGGGGATAACAAACATCAACATCCACGGGGATTCGCAGTTAATCATTCAACGGATCGTCGGACGAGTACGGAATTTTAAAGCCAAGACTCGAGCAATACTTCCGGTATGCCATGAAGCTGTTGGAACAAATTCCGAATGTGACGATCTACAAAATTCCCGAAAAAAACGCTTTAGCGGATGCGTTAGCCCGCCTCGCAAAAGAATTTGCCTGCTTACAAGATGAATCAGTGGAAGTGTCAGTTCACGGACGTCAGATCCTGTCACAGCTCGACATAGACATAATACACAAATCAGAAAAAGAAGAAGAATCAGTTGCAACAGTGACAGAAAACACAGAAGATTGGCGACAGCCATTAATAGACTACCTGCAAACGGGAAAACTACCAGACGATAGGTCGTTAGCCCATAAGATCAAGAAAAGAACTCTGTCCTACGCATTAATAAATAATACATTATACGAAGGTCTTTTGATCGGATGTGGCTAAGATGCCTAAGCGGGTCCGAGGCTCGTGAAATCGTTAAAGAGGTGCATTCGGGACTCCGTGGCGCTCACCGATCGGGTCCGAAGATGAAAATGAAAATTAAAAGACTAGGGTACTACGGCCCTCGATGATGACCGACTGCATGAAAATCGCCAAGAGCTGTCACCAATGCCAAGTGCACGGAGTGGTTCTACACCAACCTCCAAATGTGCTACATCCGATAATTGCGTCGTGGCCGTTTGAATGTTGGGGCACAGATATAGTGGGTCCGATAGAACCACCATCTTCAAAAGGACATCGTTTCATTCTTGCGGCTACGGATTACTTTTCCAAGTGGGCGAGGCGGTTCCACTCGGAGAAGTGAAAGCACACCACGTGCTACGGTTTTCGAGAACCAAGTTGTCCTACTTGTTTCGGAATGCCGCGCGAGATCATCTCGGATAATGGGTCGGCATTCGAAGCACACAAATCAACAATTTTGTCAGGAGACACGGAATTGACTGGCGCTATTCAACAATTTACTACCCAAGAGCAAACGGCCTGGCTGAGGCTTTTAATAAAACTCTCGTTCAAATCTTAAAGAAAACCTTGGACGATAATAAGAGAAATTGGCACGAGAAATATTAGAAGCCTTATGGGCCTACCGGACAACCTTCGAACTCCTACTCGAAGCTACACCTTACGCTGCGGTATATGGGTCCGAGGCGGTGTTACCTTTAGAGGTCCGGCTTCCTTCACTTAGGATTGCGAGTTGCAAACAAAATCACGACGAGAAGAGAATGCCAAATTACGACTAGAAGAATTGGAAAGCTCGGAAGGGAAAAGACTTGCGGCGCGACGAGAATTTAGAACTAAACCAAGCTAAGATGGTTCGAGCCCATGACGGACTAGTCCGCCCAAGAACCTTCAAAGTTGGTGACTTAGTTCTCGTTCTCAAGAGACCTATCCTTACACACCGCAAGATAGGAGGAAAATTTGAACCCACTTGGGAAGGGCCGTTTGTGGTTGAGGCGGCCTACTCGGGAGGCTCCTACCGGGTAGTGAATTGCCGAGGAGAACGACATATGCTTCCGATCGACGGACGATACTTGAAGAAGTATTACGCTACCTGATGTTTCGAAGGAATGAATTTTTCATCCCTAGAAGCACGGGTGAAGTAATTACTTATGACTGGGTCCGAACCCAAAAATAATAAAAAATGTGCAAAAATAAATAAAATCATGAAAATAAAGTTTTTCTTATTTTCTCTTCCAAATCAAAATCTCTTTCATGATATTTTCCCACTTCATCCCTGTTAAATTCGAAAAAAAAAGGTACAAAAGTAATAATAAAAAAAAAGAAGAAAACTCTGTCTTTAATAAATGTTTTTTTTAACGTTCTTGTTCTTAGTACAGCCCCTGATCCTTTTCCTTGTCTTTTCGCAGGGAAATGTCGAACGGGCGGTTGGTCCTGAACTTTAGAAATGGCGTAAGCCTTGCACTCGATGAAAAGAGGGTGAAAGATGGAGCGATAATAGAGATTGACTCAGACTTCGCACCGGCGGGCCCGCAATACGAGGAAAGTGGCCGGGTCCCGATTGATCGAGAGGAGCCGCCCGGTCCGGACGATAATGAAAGTGGGTGGCCCAAGCCACCAATCCGAGCGACAAGAAAAGAAAAACAAACACCGAAGAAGACAAGATGATCAAATGCGTAGTCGCTACGAGCGGAGAGCGAGCTTGTCGGCGCCACGCCCGCGAAATTCGGGAAGTACGAAGAGCTACTCTCACGGCGAACTCGGCGAAGAAACAAAAATCGCCGTATCCGCAAGATGTTAACTAAACTAGCAACGGACCGGCGCGACGAGGCGGTTGCTACTGCCGGTGCATGTACTTCGAGGATACCGGTTCGCCGGGAACCTCGAAGAAAGGAGGCCGGCTCCGAGGATAACGAAGAGACCGGGGAAATCTCGAGAAGATCGGAAGAAGGAAGGCTACCACGCCACCGGATAAAGCCACCGGTAATGCATGACCTTGTTGCAGAAGCAACCCCGGAGGACGTCCCGACTGAGACCATCCCCGAGGAGCCGAGGTATGCAGGAGAACGCAAAGGGATTGAGCCATATATCCCACAGTATGTTACTAGGCCTCGCCATTTGAAGATTATTCCAGAATACGAGCTAGAAAGAATGCAGAAAGTCGAGAAGAAAACTTTTGAATACTTCGAGAGAATCAGAGGCAGGAGGATCAATATACTGGAAGGCCTCGAGTTACACATAGGTGTATTCTCAGAATACGAACAACAACAAATCGTGGACTGCATTCGGGATTTGAAAAGAATGGGCCGAGCGGGTCGCCTAAGAGAAAACACTTACTCGGAACCCCGGAGATGGATGCCAGGGAAAGGAAGAATTACAATACAATGTGGATGCTGCTAAAACTTCGCAGAAAACAGGAAGGGAAACCCACCGGGGATACTCCGTCATGGCCAGGTGGATCCAATGCCATTAGTCATCAAAAGGATGGTAAAAAGAATGATAGCATGGAGGGTATTGCCAGCAGATTGCATACCCAACAGTTGCATCATTAACATTTACAAGAAGGGTGACTGCATACCCCCGCACATAGATCACCACGACTTTGTCAGACCTTTCTGCACAGTTTCTTTTCTGAACGAGTGTAATATCATGTTCGGATCTGACCTCCGGATAGCGAGGCCCGAGTGAGTTCCGAGGGCCGGTAAAGATACCATTACCGGTAGGTTCCGTCATGATACTAAAGGGCAACGGAGCAGATGTCGCTAAACATTGCATACCGGGAGTACCACTGAAGCGGATCTCAGTTACTTTTAGAAGGATGGATGACAGGAAAGCACCTTATCACTTCCAGCCAGACCCAGAGCTAGAGAGCCTCCGACCTTACGAGCTGTGAGTTGCATGGAAAATATCACACCTCCAACGTACATCCGTACGGCATCCTTGCCAAGGATGGCTTGGAAGGTGATGTTATTGACCATGTACCTCACTATTCAGACATGGATTTTTTGACAGATGCCTTTTGGATGGATCAACAAGAAGTTTACACAGTCCGTTTTGGATTTACATGGATTGTATGAGATGTATTCCAGATCGAGTTGTATGATGTATCTTCAACATGATTGGAATGAAAGTGACCATGTCACATTTTTGGCCTTCACCTCTTTTGTGCAAGTTGACTGGGAAACGCCATTAAAGTTAAATGAACTTCGAACAAAGAACAGAAAAGAAACAAAAAGAATAAAAAGAAAACTTTCCTTAAAAATCTAAATAAAAAAAATGATGAACTCCAAATTCACATGAACATTAGATGAACGATAAATCGTTAAAGGACAAACAAAATGAACACAAATTTTAAATCAGAATTTCAAATTCAACTTTCCAAATTTCAAATCAAATCTCAATCAATTTCAAATTCGACCTTCCAGATCTCGAATCAAATCTCAATCAAAATTTCAAATTCAACTTTCCAAATTTCAAATCAAATCTCAATCAATTTAAAATTCGACCTTCCAGATCTCGAATCAAATCTCAATCGAATTCAAATTCAACTTTCCAAATTTCAAATCAAATCTCAATCAATTTCAAATTTGACCTTCCAGATCTCGAATCAAATCTCAATCAAATTCAAATTCAACCTTCCAGATCTCAAATCAAATCTCAATCAAATTCAAACTCAACCTTCCAAATCTGAAATCCAATCCGTTCTACTCTCTCCCTTGTCTGGGATGGAAGCGGTCGATTCCATTGACACGGAGCCACGAGGTTTTCGATTCGGATCTAGTGGCGAGGAATTGTATCTAATCCAAACCAGCAACTTTCGATCAACTCTTTTGAATGGGATATGTAGCATCTACATATTCCCTCCTAATCTGTTTCTTTCCACAAAATATTTTACAACTTTCATGAAATTCTCGAAACACCAAAATTCCACACTTTTCAAATCAACACTACAAATCTTTGCAAAGTCAATTACCATTCAAAATCAAATTCTTGGGGTTGAGGATTTTACATCCGAGACTGCATTGCTTTAGGATTCTTACCCTATTGCAATGAAATACATCAAAATCAAACTTTTGGGGTTGAGGATTTTACATTCGAGACTGCATTGCTTTAGGATTCTTTCCCTATCGCAATGAAATACATCAAAATCAAACTTTTGGGGTTGAGGATTTTACATACGAGACTGCATTGCTTTAGGATTCTTTCCCTATCGCAATGAAATACATCAAAAATCAAATTCTTGGGGTTGAGGATTTTACATCCGAGACTGCATTGCTTTAGGATTTTTTCCCTATTGCAATGAAATACATCAAAATCAAACTTTTGGGGTTGAGGATTTTACATCCGAGACTGCATTGCTTTAGGATTCTTTCCCTATTGCAATGAAATACATCAAAAATCAAATTCTTGGGGTTGAGGATTTTACATCCGAGACTGCATTGCTTTAGGATTCTTTCCCTATTGCAATGAAATACATCAAAATCAAACTTTTGGGGTTGAGGATTTTACATCCGAGATCGCATTGCTTTAGGATTCTTTCCCTATTGCAATGAAATATATCAAAATCAAACTTTTGGGGTTGAGGATTTTACATCCGAGATCGCATTGCTTTAGGATTCTTTCCCTATCGCAATGAAATACATCAAAATCAAATTCTTGGGGTTGAGGATTTTACATCCGAGACTGCATTGCTTTAGGATTCTTTCCCTATCGCAATGAAATACATCAAAATCAAACTTTGGGGGTTGAGGATTTTACATCCGAGACTGCATTGCTTTAGGATTCTTTCCCTATTGCAATGAAATACATCAAAATCAAACTTTTGGGGTTGAGGATTTTACATCCGAGACTGCATTGCTTTAGGGTTCTTTCCCTATCGCAATGAAATACATTAAAATTAAACTTTTTGGGGTTGAGGATTTTACATCCGAGACTGCATTGCTTTAGGTTCTTTCCCTATCGCAATGAAATACATCAAAGATCAAATTCTTGGGGTTGAGGATTTTTCATCCGAGACTGCATTGCTTTAGGATTCTTTCCCTATTGCAATGAAATACATCAAAATCAAACTCTTGAGGTTGAGGATTTTACATCCGATACCGCATTACTCTGAGTTCTTTCCTCATTGTAATGGTTCAATCCAATCAATTCAATTTTCTTTTGAGGTTGAGGATGTTACATCTAAAACCACAAAATTTCAATTTTCATTTCAAGTTCGAATCCCTTCAAATTAATTTTAACAAAACTTCAATCTAAATTGAAACTCCAACTAAAATCTGAACTCACACATCAAAATCTAAACCGAAAAAAATGAAATCTAAATCGAAATTCCCCCAAATCATGTGATTTGGGATTCACCTCCTTTTCCTTTCCCCAGCGAGAGTTCAGGAATCTCCAGTCCCAGAGATATACTTGTCACTCCCCAGCGGAAATTCTTCTACTTCGTCCTAAGTTTGTCACTTGGACATCTGTGTTAGTTTTGTTGATTGCTTCGGTCAACACCAATACGCGCGGTGTGCTCGTCGACTCACCACACCTATTGGGGGTCCATTTGTTGACCTCATTTTTGATGAGGTCTTCTCTTCTTCTCTTTAGTACTTAGGATCTAGCCTTAGGCTTTTCCTTTGACTATCCTAGAGGATTAGAATTGGGACCCACCACTTAGAAATTCAAACCACTTCTTAACTCCCTGCAAACTCCACAAACTTGATTGTAGACCCCTAATCACCTAGAGGGTTGAAATCAAATGTGGAAGTTTAAAGGATGAGTTCTTATAAGACTCTTTGGCCTTAGGACTGCCCTGGGTGGCCTGGTCTGGTGAAGGGTTGACTTACACACACACTACACCTATACACTACACTTTCACACACCTCCTAAAAACACACCTACACCTAACTGGACCTCTTGACTCATGAAGGTGATTCACATGGATGGTCCTTAACCCTTAAGCCCTTTGCTAAGAGGGTTAGGAACAACATAGTGGATGCCTCAAATGAGTCCCTTCATGGCTCATATGGGCTTGATATGGCTTCATGGCTCAACCAAAATGATTTCATTCCACTTACAATTACCCAATCTTCAATTTTCCAAATTTTTAATTTTTTACCCCAGGAACCCTACACCCGCCTAGCCTACCCAAAATCCTTGAAATTACCCAAATCCTCCAAAATTTCCAAATTACCTAAAATTCTCCAAAATCATTCCTAAACATTTCCTCACCAATCAAATTGATCATCCATAGCCAAAAATACTAAAAATTCCAAAAATACCTCTCAATACCCTCCAAATACCCAAAATGCCCCTCATAGCCAAAAAATCCAGAAATTCAGAAATTCCCAGAAAATTCCAGAAAATCCCAAATAGTCCCAATTTCATTTTTTCTAACTACACCATGGGCCAATTTTGTCAATTTACCCCACTTTTATCAAAATCCCCAATTTGACCCATTTTTAACCCAAAGTGAACGCAATGTCAAACCAAACCTACCCAATTGACCCAAATTCTGGTCCAATTCAATTATAAACTTCAATTCAACATCCCCAACACTAATCTAGACCAAATCCAAGCCCAATTTGATTGACATTTGAATCCAATTTCATTTTTGACCTTAAAGCCCAATTTGGACCCATGACCTAAACCTAATCCAAACTCACCCAATTCAACTCCAATTAACCCCAAATCTTTTCTAAACCTTCCTTAACATCCCCAAAAACAAAACACTAACATGATTTGCCCAAAATTTAGACCCAAACCCCACTCAAATTCAACCTAAAGCTAAAAGGCCCAATTTTGACCTAAACCCAAACCTAACCCACATAAGCCCAAACCCCAAAATCAAAACCCAACCAAAGCCAAAACCTCTTTGAAACACTCCCATAAACATTTCCCAACATTTATTTTACATCAATTTCAACCCTAGCCCAACATTGGCCCAAGTTAGCCCAATTTGACCTATATTGGCCCATTCACCAAAGAGGTCCAAATCCAACCCGAACCTAGCCCAAACACTTCAAATTTATTCCAAATCATTCATGACACATTCCTAAACTAAATTCAACACTTATTGGATCCAATCCTTTGCAAAATTCTCATCCTAAAATAAAAAAAAATCCACTTCCTTAAATCACTTTAAAAGCCCACCTTCACTAAATTTTAAAGGCCCAAAGCCCACATGACAACCTTATATCATCATCCATTAGATGGGACCATCTCCTAAGTTCTAAACCCATGATACAATAAATCCAAATTAAGCCATGTGCCAAATCCCATCAAATCACTCCTAAATTACCAACATTTCCAAATTCCTTTTTCATGAAATTGACCAAACTTTTCCCCAAGCCAAAGACAAGCCATGAAGCCACATGCAAGCCATGGACAAGTCACATGAAATCATGGAAGGTTTGACATGTGATCAAGCCATTAATGGCAAAAGGAGGAGCCTCTTTTAAGCCCCCTTAAAAAGGTTTTAACCCTTTTAATGCTTCACCTTAATCCATGATTAATCAAAATATTCATGGATGGTGACCTCTCTACCCTTTTCTAGCTGATTCACCTGATCCTCCCTCGGCCCAAATCAGCCATGGAAGGGTGCACCAAACCCAAAATGGTGGGTTGACCCATTTGGACCCAAAATGAGCCTCTCCCCATACCATTTTAATCCAAACCCTTTACACATGTCCATGGCCGATTGATTGCACAAACCTCCGACCACTGGCCCACCTGGACACGAGGGTGACCCATGCCTGCCGGCCGGCCGCACAGGTCGCGGAAAACACCATGGCCGAGACCTTGGGAGGAGCCGAACTTTGGAATTCCACCTTGCTGAGTTGCCCCATGCCCGATGGCCACCATGGCTGTTCTTCCCTTGACCTAAGCGGCTCATCCCAAGCCCTAACTTCCCACGGGAGGCCCTCCACCCTCTCCTATTTAAACACCCCCTCTCTCGGCCATGAAGGAGGTGCTTGAACCAACCTTAAGGAAACTGCTGCCAAAATCATTCCGAGACCACTCTCTACACATAGAGCATTTGATTCCCACTGGATTCGCTCCGATTCCTCCAGCTGAGCTCGATTTTGAGTTCAAATTTCAGCACAAAACCAGGACACTTCTTCACAGTGGACCAATCCCCAAATTGATTGATCCTACACCTTCACCAGACCAAGGGAAGAAGTCCACCAGCAAAATCCCCCTCTCCAGGCCACCCATCTGTTCCAGACTCCAAGCTTTGTGATCGGGCTTGGTCGAAATCATACCTAGACATCTCACCAGGCCAAGGGACTTCATCTGGAGCTTGCTTGGACGCAATCGAAGGGGATGCAATCGAAGGGGACACAACCCTCAGATTGAATCCACACTTCTCTGAGCAAAGGTATGAGCTAACTCTTTATCCCGAGCTACTGGAGATTCTCCATTTCAAATGCCTTAATTTCAATGCATGATCACCGTATAGATGTGTTCGTCTCTTCAAGACGAATCCATAGAGCACAAGAACACGAAAATCCGTTAAGTATTGAGTGATATATTAGGGATTTAGTGTGGACGGTTCTCGGGTTAGGAGGCTTGGGGACGATGAACGGATGCCGTTCATTTAATACACGCGCAGACGGACGGCCAGGATCGCGCCGGATGAGGAGACGGAACGATACGGCGGGCCCCGGAGCGCCGAGTTGGACGGCGGCGCCGAATCGGAAGACGACACGCGGCGTTTCGGAGATGCCTAGGTTGAGTTGGCGCCGCGTGGATAAGTAGAAAAATAGGTTATTTTTCTATTTATTTAATTCCTAAACTTCAAAAATGCATAACTTTGTGTAGGAAAATCGGAAAAATAAAATAAAAATACCCTCTTGCTCAGTGAACAGAGGAGAATAATGTGGAAAAGAAATCATTCAATTTCATTAAGTATTTGATTTTTAATAATTTATTTACTCTCTGCACATATTCAATTCTCCATGCATGTATACAATTCACCATGGCATGAGACCATAGGGCTTTTGAAGACTCTGAATTTAGAAACATTCCCTGAATTTTTCAAAGTCAGAAGCCATCCCTATGAAGAGTTATTGATTTTTCATCTCTAGGTTGCTAGTTTGAGTATTTTAATTCCAATAATTAGCATATTGTGAAATAAATTCTAGAAAAATTTGGTGATGTTTATTATGACTAGAGGACCCTAGGAAAAATAGGTTTTGAGTTAACTCACTTGGAATAACCCTAATTGGCTTAAACACCCAAAATCGAGTTTTAATTAATTAGAGCTAATCATACATCAAATTGACTTGAAATCAATCCTCCACTAACCTTTAGGATCAGAGGAACCACTATAAAAGTTTGAAGTCAATTGGACTTGGTTAGCCCTATCAAATGGGTTGATTAAGCCATTTAGCCAAAATTAAACTTAAAAAATTCATAACTTTCAAAATACTTTTCAAAAATTCACCAAATTGGTTTTGGAGCCTCTCTGATATCAGGGGAATTTAAGAAAATTAAAATTGAAATTTTCTAAAAAAGTTGATTTTTTGCATTATTTTAATATTTTTAATAATTAAAAAATAACAAAAATCATAAAAATAATAAAATTCACCAAAATGTCACATTTTGAATTTTAATCACTTAGGAACAAACCCCATATTTTTCTTAAGTCTATATGATGAGATATTAAATTTTAAAGCCTTATGGTAATTTTAAAATTAAAAAAAGTGTATTTTTTTAGCATTTCCACTAAAATAATTGTAATAAATCAAAGAAAAATCAGAAAATTATAAAAATTAGTTCTCTGATTTCCTTGATATCAGAGAGATTTTTGAAAAATATAAAATTCATTTTTCAACCTTTATTTTATTTTTAAATTAATTAATACACCAAAATTCAAAGTAATTATAATAAAAAGAATATAATTAAAAAAATCACCAAAATTGGTCCAAATGGTCCTCTGGTCATTTGGAATGTCCCATAATTTTCTTAGGGACAGAAACTTCCCCTTGGTCATATTATTAAATTTTCCTTGGAAATCCCTATTTTCCACCAAAAATAATTACATAAATAAATTAAATATAGAAAAATCACATTTTCTCCTCTAATGTCTTTATTGACATATGAGTGAAGTCACATAAAAATTTTAAATTCATTTAAGCTCAATTTAGTGAGTTATGAAATTATTAAGCTTGAAGGGCAAAATGGTAATTAAAATTTTAACCCTTAATTAAATCTTTAGGCTTAATAAAATAAAAAAATAAAATATTTGATCTTAATCTGATTTGGATGATTGAAATTTAAATAATTAAAGGGTAGAAATCTACTAAACAATTTAAAAATAATTAAAATAAACCTTAATCAGATAATTAATTAAATTTGGAAGAATAATAAATTTGGAATTATTAAAATAGGGATGTCATTAGGAAGAGATTTATTCTTTAATTTAAGAATCCCTAAATTAATCATCTCAATAATATTTAATTCCTAAATAAAATGATAATCCAAATTTAAAATTTAAAATGCTAAAAGACTTAATCATTAAATTAAATAAAAGTTAAATTATCTAAATTAAATCCTTTTAAAATTTCAATTAAATTAATACTTTAACAATTAAAATTAAATCATCTTTAAAACATAAAAAATAAAATATTAAATTAAAATTAAAAATAAAATTAAATTAAAATTTAAATAAAAAAATTAAATAAAATTAAATTAAAACATATTAAATTAAATCAAATTAAATTAAATCAAATTAAATTAAATTAAATTAAATCATATTATATTAAATTAACTTAAATTAAATTATATTAAATTAAACCACATTAAATTAAATTAAATTAAATTAAATTAAATTGAACTAAATTAAATTAAATTAAATTAAATATAACATCACTCTAAGACATAAAGAATTCAAAAATAAATCTAAAACAACTTGAACACTATTCCAAACTTAAGCCCATTAATTGAAATTAAGTTAAATCATAAATCATTTGAACATCCATTTGCCCTCGAAAGCTCTTGTTGTCATAACTCCTAAATGGAGTGTTAAGTGAAGTGTTACTTCATTCATAAGATATTCAAATGTCCTAGTTCATCTGAAGCAAGATAATAAACTTGAACTCCCGGACGATTAATTCTTTTTTATAATTAAATTCTCTTGGACTTGAAATAATCCTAGAAATATTGAAAGATGTTTAAGACTCGTCTTAAGCACTTCCTCGATATGATAGGATATTTATAAGAACAATTGAACTTAATTGTTCTTTGATGAAGAAAATCGTCCTCAAACAAAAAATACAAGAACCTAGACGTCATAGGAGGTGACTAGCTATAGGATTAGGAACTTGGTAGAAAATCATAACCCTTCCCTTAGCTTTACCTAGGAATTTGCTTTAAACGCTTAATTATTCTAATTGTGTTTTAAGTGCAGCTTGGGATGACGGGAAGACCCTCCAGGTACGCTTTTATTTTATTGTAATTTACCTTATTGCAATTTATTTAATCGCATCGTACTTACTTTTCTTGCATGATAAACAACTGTTGCATGAAAACCCACACCTTTAGGATAGTCCCTAAAACTGAAACCAAAACTAAATTAAAAGTCATTACAAGATAAAATTCACCTCCACAACGTTTCAAAATATAAAATAACTCAAAATTTAATCACAAACGGAACAACAAAACTACGAACTACAACTAAATTAAAACGTATTGTTGGATGATCGGGAATGCCTCGGATGATGTAACCTACGTGTTGCTAACGGGATTTCCACGGTCTAAATGAAAGTGTGGAACTCATTCGGTTGAGTTTAGCAAATTCATATGGACTAAGTGAATCCGATAAAAATAACGATGCCGGAAGGATGGAACCGTGGGATCTTAACCGGTGTTGTTATAATCAACTTTAAGATTTGTTTTAATTAAAACATAAAAAAAAACACTTGGAAATTAAGACTTTCTCTAAACCAGAACACTTCTCTCATCTCCTGATTTATGACTTCTAAAACTAAACCTCTGCAACAAGGAGCTCGGAGCATGGTGGGCAGCACGGCCATCGTCATCAGCAAAACACGAGTCTACTTGACAAAACTTTCTTAGAATTAAATAACCAAGCCATAGGACTTTGAGGAAGTTTGCACTAGTGCAACATAAATCCTCAACTCTTCGTTAGGCATTTGCGGGATCATATCATGTAAATTAAGCCTTAACCGGTCTTAGGACTCCGAGGTAGTCGTCCGATACGACATAAACCCTCACATCTTCGAGGCTATTTGTATGATTTTATCATACAAATATAAGTCCTAACTAATTAAAATTGGCAAGATTGAAATATCAGATAATATTAGAATTTTCTTAAATCCGAGCCAAACAATAGGATAGTTTGGGAAGTTGCAAGATTCTTCTTGGATCCTCGGCTTCTCCTACCTTTCCTCCTTTGAATTCCCAAGATAAAATGTTCCAAATTTGATCCATTCCCTATTGAAATTCCAAAATTCAATCCCTTGAAAACTTAAACTTTGAAATTCTTGAGAGCGAGACTACGATTATTATCGATAGTTTTCTTAGGTGATTCACGTCACTTAAGATGTAATTAACTATAGGGGCTTGCCCTTATAGGGAATTTTAAGAACCCGAGTAATATAAACCTCGTTTAATGTTTTCATATTAAGCAGGGGAACTTGTTGGCAAATAAAATGGTTTTGCAGACCAAACGGATGTCACAAACCTTCTAGTTTATTTAATCAAGCCCCACCATCAAATAGTGTGCCTATTCTTCGGAATGGACATATGTTTCGTGGTGCGGTGCTCGTTTATATAAATTATTCGGGATGTGGGATCAGTTTGATTTCATATCTTAAAATCTTCAAATTTAAAAATTATTTTCAAAATCAAATACTACTTTTCAAATTATTTATTTAATTATATTAAAAAATTCACCGACAATTTCTGTAGGCGACCCCCCTTTTAAAAAATACAACACCTAACCTAAAAATATGCCGACATAGTTATATCGGATGAAGGACAAAAAATCCTTGAACCGATGACTTTGTATAACTTCCTTTTTACCCCAACTGTGAATAATAGTAATTCCAGTTCTGCTTACATTCTGTCTATTTTGGGTGATGCTCCTAAAAATGATCATTCAAATCCTAATTCTGAAGACAATACTCAAATCGTATATGATCTTGATCTATCTAAAGACAACCAAAATAAGGAAAACATTGATGAAAATTTTGACAATGACAAAGATGAAAATGACACTGCTACGCTCCAATTACAAGGAACCCCGATTTCCATAAAATTGGAATCTTCTGACTCAGAGACAAAAGAGTTGGATGAAGAGATAATTGAAATCAATTTGAGGAGTGGAAAGGTTCTACCTCCTAGAATAACTCTACAAGAAAAAGAAAAACAAATAGTCACATCAGAAAAGATCATTCCTCCAATAAATCCTTAATTCCCTGAAAGAGATAAGGATGATCTTCAAAATAAACTGGACTATAATGTACTAGCTAATTTGAGGAAATTACCAGCAAAATTGAGCATCTATGACACTGTTATGCTTTCTAAAGAAATGAGAGAGTCATTGATAAATGCTCTTTTAGATCCAGACATTTTCCTAGCTCAACTCGCTAGTATTACTCAGATTGAAGTTTGTTCATTAGAAGAATCAATGAAGATTACCTTCTCTGTTAATGACTTGTTGCTTGGAACAACTAAACATAATCGTCCACTATATATCGCAGTAAACATAAATGACACGACACTTTTAAGGGTTCTTATTAACCCAGGTGCCTTAATTAACATTATGAATTTGAGAACTCTTGCGTATCTGGATATTGACGCTTCCCAATTATCAAGAGATACGATGATGTTACAAGGATTTAATCAACAAGGAGAACAAGCTTTGGGATCAATAACATTGCTCTTAAAGATAGCCGACTTGATGACAACGACAAAATTCCATATCGTTGATTCAGATACCTCTTTTAATGCCTTACTTGGTAGACCATGGCTTCATGAATACAAAATGGTTCCTTCTTCGTTGCATTAATGCATAAAATATCTACGACAAGGATAAGAATGTTGTATTGTAGGAGATTTGTAACCGTTTTCGATCCATGAAATCGGTATACATGAAGATGCAACATATTACACTCCTATACAGAAAACAATATTCTCCAAAGGGACAATGGGGATATGAAAGAAAAAGACAAAGAAAAGAAAATAAATGAAAAAGATCATTTTTCTTCAACAAAAATAAAAGGAACTAATTCCCATCAGACTCATACCCGAGGCTGAGGCCGAGGACGAGGACGAGGGAAAGAAGATCAGATTGTTACAATGAAGAAACCATTGAAATTCAAAATTAACTTGGACTCTGAAGAAGAAATGACATCAGTGGTTTTAAAGGAAACTCAATTTAAAATATCTCTAGAAGAAGAAGATAAAAAGAAAGAAAATTTGAATCTATGTATGATAAAATCAAGCATTATATACATTCTATGACTCTAACTCCAATCTCTACGGCTAAGATTGAGAATCTTGTAGTCAAAGAAGTATGTAGTGATGACAAAAATCCAATTAAGTTTAGACTTGGATCTACTTCTTCTAGTACTGAAACTGATGTAAAAATAGAAGATGAAAATCTTCTGAAATCAATGAAAATTCCTTTTGAGTTCTACTCTCATTGGGCATAAAAATTTATTCAAAATAGTTTAATGATCTAACAATGGTCTTTGAAACAACTACATTTTATTGAACAAATGTGGAATAATAACAAACAAAATCCTAACTCCAAAGAAGGTGTTGGATTTGGTACTCTTGAACCATTCGATGAAAAGGAATTTTGCCAGGTCGTCAATGAAGAACATAATTCTGAAATGATATCTAGTCTTCCAATCGATGCTCCTCCTCCAGAATTGGAAAAAGAAATTAAATCAACAATATATGAATTAAAAGAAATAAATTTAGGAACTAATGAGAATCCAAAACAAACTTTCATTAGTTCATTCCTTAATGATGAGGAAGCAAAAGACATAATTCAGTTGTTGACAGAATACAAAGACTGCTTTGCTTGGACTTATGAAGAAATGCCTGGTTTATCTCCAGAAGTCGCAGTCCATAAATTTGGGATAAATCAAATCACAATTCCTGTTAAACAAGCTCCAAGAAGGATGTGTGTTTAAATAAAGCAATAAGTCATTGCAGAAGTTAAGAAATTGATAGAAGCCAACTTCATACGAGAAGAAAATTATCCGACATGGTTAGCCAATGTGGTGCCAATTAAAAATAAAAATGGTCAGATAAGGGTCTGCATAGACTTCAGGGACTTGAATAAAGTATGTCCAAAAGATGAATTCCCTTTACCAATACCTGAATTAATGGTTGATATAGCATCAAAACATGCAATATTTTCCTTTATGGATGGATCATCAGGATATAATCAAATAAAAATGTTTTTTAGAATGAAATAAATACAGCCTTCTGAACACCCATAGGGGCATATTGCTACAAGGTTATGCCATTTAGACTAACGAATGCTGGTGCAACCTATTAGAGAGCCATGACACAGATCTTCAATGAATTAATACAATCAAGTCGAATGTTATGTGGACGATCTGGTTGTCAACCGTAAACAAAAAGATGATCAAATATATAATTTGAGAATTTTAATTGAACGACTACGATAATACAATCTTAAAATGAATCCCTTAAAGTGCACTTTCGATGTCACTTCAGGAAAATTTTTAGGATTTGTAGTTCAACATCGTGGGATAGAAATTGATCCTCTCAAAATCGAAGCTGTCCTAAATATGCTTCCTATTAAAAATCTAACTCAATTGAGAGCATATGTAAGATGTTTTATTTCCAATATGTCAAGTAGGTGTCAGCCTCTTACTGCCCTAACCAGAAAAGATACCAAATTTATGTGGGATGAAAAATACCAACACGCCTTTGAAAATATCAAACAACACCTGCCAACCCCTCATGTTTTAGCAGCCTCTGTAGTAGGGAGACCTCTAATCCTTTACACCGCAGCACTGGACAATTCCCTTGGAGCATTATTGGCACAAGTAAATGATGAGGGAAAAGAAAATGTGTTATACTATTTAAGATGTTGTTTGGTTCTGATAGAAATAAAATACCCGACAATTGAGAAACATTTCTTAGCCTTGATTTTTGCAGTTCAAAAACTGAGGCACTATATGGTTTCTCATAAAGTAACTCTTATTTTAAGAGTTAACCTACTACAATATTTAATGACATGGCCGACCCTTTCTGGAAGATTAACAAGATGGGCAATGATCTTACTCCAATTCAACATAACATTTGTACCATTACATGCTGTCAAATGACAAATCTTGGTAGATTTCTTAGTAGCGCACCCAATTCCAACTGGATCACCTCTCAATGATGATTTACTTGATGAACAAATATCAAAAATAAAAGATTCTAATGTGAAACGATGGGAACTCTACTTTGATGTAGCATCATCTGAACGAAAAGTTAAAGACAAAAATACAATTGTACCAGGAAAGCTGGAGTAGGGTTAATTTTCATCACTCCAGATAAAGCATTGATGCCCTTTCCCTATAATCTGATAGAACCAAACACAAATAATGAAGTCGAGTATGAAGCGCTCATAACTGGTCTGGAATTGATGATACTAATGGAAATTAAAAATATTGACAGCTATGGATATTCTCATTTGATTATCAATCAAATCGCTGGCAAATATAAGACTTTGAAACCTCGACTTGAATAGTATTCTCGTTACACTCTGAAACTGCTTCAACAAATTCCTGATGCGACATTTTTCTTAATCCCGAGATGAGATAATTCTTTAGTGGATGCTTTGACAAAACTTGCAAAAGAGTTTTCCTGTCCAGAAGAAGATGACATACCAATTTCTATAAAAGGACGACAAGTTCATTCTCAAATTGGCATGGATAATCTGCATAAAATTGGTGAAAACATGACAGTTACAATAAATGATGAAAAGGATGATTGGCGACAACCAATTATTCAATATTTACAAACTGGACTGAAAACACTTCTATATCCACTCAAATTAAACAAAGAGCATTATCAAATGCTCTAATAAATGATGTCTTTATAAATGATCTTTTGACCAAATGTGGTTAAGATGCTTAAACCAAGTTGAAGCTCAAGAGATTATTTAGGAGGTCCATTCTGGTTTATGTGGTGCACATCAACCTGGACCAAAATTGAAAATAAAAATAAAAAGAATGAGATATTATTGGCCGACAATGATGACTGATTGACTTGACATTGCAAACAAAATGTCATCAATGTCAGATACATGGGGTAGTTTTACACCAACCTCCAAATGTCTTACACCCAACTATTGCATCTTGGTCGTTTGAATGTTGGGGCACCGACATAGTGGGCCCTATAGATCCACCATCATCTAAGGGTTAATGATTTATTCTAGCAGCCACTAATTATTTCTCCAAATGTGTAGAAGCAATACCTCTTAGACAAGTTAAGGCAAAGCAAGTCCTTTATTTCTTTAAAACGCATATTGTTTATAGATTTGGAATCCCTCAAAGGGTCATATCAGACAATGGATTGGCCTTTAAAAATGCAAAAATGAACAACTTTATCCAAAGACATGGGATAGACTGGAGGTATTCCACAATCTATTATCCTAAATTCAATGGTTTAGCTGAAGCCTTTAATAAAATCTTGGATCAAATTTTGAAAAAGACATTAGTCAACAGCCCAAGACAGTGGCATGAACGATTAATAGAAGCTTTATGGGCTTATAGAACTACATATCGAATGCTAACACGGTCAACACCGTTTTCTTTGGTATACGGTTCTGAGGTTATACTACCACTCAATTCAAATCCCTTCTTATAGAGTTGTGATAGCAAATAAAATAATTGAAGAAGAGAATGCCAAACTACGACTTGAAGAACTAGAGAGTTTAGAAGGCAAACGCCTAGAAGCTCAGCAAAATCTTGAACTGTATCGAGCAAAAATGATACGAGTCCATGATAAGTTAGTTCACACCAGTAGCATTTGAATCGGTGAATTAGCTTTAGTTCTTCGAAGACCTATACTAGCTCAACGAAAGATAGGTGGCAAATTTGAACCAATATGGGAGGGCCCGTATGTAATTGAAAAGACATATTCCAGAGGATCTTACCAACTGGTGGATTGTCAAGGAGAAAGAATCTTGTCTCCAATCAATGGTCGTTTCTTAAAGAAATATTATGTGACATGAAAAATGATGACTTATTTATAAACTGGGATAATAAAAAAAACTCTTCTCAAAACCAACTTTGTGATACGAACTTTGACTTTTTGAAACATCTATTTCACTTATTAAAAAATTGTTTATAAGCATTGTTCCTTAACAAAAAAAAAGTCTACAATGTTACAATATCCTTTTGTTTTCAGAAAAAATGTCTAACGAAAGACTTCTTTTCACATTTCGAAGTGGTGTTTGTCTGGCCTTAGACCGACGATGTGTTGAAAAAGGATCTAGAATTCACTTAGATTTTGAACTCTCTCAAGTTGAATTACTCTACGACGGACCTTTACTATCCATTGCTAATCAGCAAGAAGCAAAAGGAAAATCATCCGTATTGGAGTTCAAGCTTTGTCAGCAAGCTAAGGAAACAAAAAACCATATTGACAATGGAAAACTGAAGTCAGATAGAATGGCATCAACTAGCGGGGCAAAGAAATCAGCTTCTAGAATGACAAGAGCCCAGAGAAGAAATCACAATAAAAGGATCAAGAAGCTGGCAGAAAAAGAAAGACAAGACATGAAACCAGACAAACGACCTATTGGATATCAAGCTATCCCAGAGCTTGAAGGGTTGAAGCCTTGGAACTGCCATGACCCCATGAAGGTTTAAACACCTAAGACATATTCTATGAACAATGTCTCGGAATGTTAGACATTTTGTGGTAGGTCTAACAGTATCTGAAAACTTTTGACATAGTGATTTGAAGTGTGTATGCATGTATTGTGTAATACATAACGTACCGTGAACTTTTGATATCTATGACATTATTGGAAGTGAAATGAAATCTTATGAGATATTTCTTAGCTGTTTATAATACATTGTCAGGTCCAAATATGCCAAAATGAAAAACTTCCGATAACTAATATGAGAATTATCATTAGGCCTATATAGTTGAAATCCCCAGCGGATATCCCCAACAAATATCTTAGTGAGTTCGCCACTCTTTCCAGTTATTGGATGTAAGTCCTTTTCCTGACACGAAAATCATGGCTTTCTACTAACTAATATCGACATTTTGAAAAGTGGAATATGACATCCATTCTCTCTCTTTTGGTTATTGGATGTAAGTTCTTTCTTGACACGAAAATTATGGCTTTCCTCTAACTAATATTGACACTTCGAGAAATGGAATATGATATCCATTTTCTCTTTCCGGTTATTAGATGTAAGTCTTTTTCCTGACACGGAAATCATGGCTTTCCTCTAACTAATATCGACATTTTGAGAAATGGAATATGACATCCATTTTCTCTCCCCAGTTATTGGATGTAAGTCCTTTCCTGACACGGAAATCATAGCTTTCCTCTAACTAATATTGACACTTCGAGAAATGAAATATGACATCTATTTTCTCTCTTTGGTTATTGGATGTAAGTTCATTTCCTGACACAGAAATTATGGCTTTCCTTTAACTAAATATCGACATTTTGAGAAATGGAATATGACATCCATTTTCTCACTTTAGTTATAGGATGTAAGTCCTTTTCTGACATGGAAATCATGGCTTTCCTCTAACTAAATATTGACATTTTGAGAAATGGAAAATGACATCCTTTTTCTCTTTTTCGTTATTGGATGTAAGTCCTTTCCTATCACGAAAATCATGGCATTCCTCTAACTAATATTAACACTTCGAGAAATGGAATATGACATCCATTTTCTCTCTTTAGTTATTGGATGTAAATCCTTTCCTGACATGGAAATCATGGCTTCCCTCTAACTAATATCGACACTTTAAGAAATGGAATATGACATCCATTTTCTCTCTTTGGTTATTGGATGTAAGTCCTTTCCTGACACGGAAATCATGGCTTCCCTCTAACTAATATCGACATTTTGAGAAATGGAATATGACATCCATTTTCTCTCTTTGGTTATTGGATGTAAGTCCTTTCCTGACACGGAAATCATGGCTTTCCTCTAACTAATATCGACATTTTGAGAAATGGAATATGACATCCATTTTATCTCTTTGGTTATTGGATGTAAGTCCTTTCCTGACACGAAAATCATGGCTTTCCTCTAACTAATATCGACATTTTGAGAAATGGAATATGACATCCATTTTCTCTCTTTGGTTATTGGATGTAAGTCCTTTCCTGACATGGAAATCATGGCTTTCCTCTAACTAATATCGACATTTTGAGAAATGGAATATGACATCCATTTCCTCTCTTTGGTTATTGGATGTAAGTCCTTTCCTGACACCGAAATCATGGCTTTCCTCTAATTAATATCGACATTTTGAGAAATAAAACATGACATCCATTTTCTCTTTTTGGTTATTGGATGTAAGTCCTTTCCTGGCACGGAAATTATGGCTTTCCTCTAACTAATATCGACATTTCGAGAAATGGAATATGACATCCATTTCTCTCCCTAGTTATTGGAAGTAAGTCTTTTTTCTGACACGAAAATTATGGCTTTCCTTTAACTAAATATCGACATTGACATTTCAAAAATGGAATATGACATCCATTTTCTCTTTCCGATTATTGGATATAAGCCCTTTCCTGACACGAAAATTATGGCCTTCCAATAAATACCCTTCTTAGAACCAACATATGAAACATCTAACATTCTTCAGACCACTTCAGTCAACGCTAATATGTGCAGCATACTTATGTAGTATTCCACACATATTGGGGGCTCTTTTGTTGACCTCATTTTTATGATAGGTCAACCTTTTGACCTACAAAGTCAACTTTTGTCAAAATGGTCAATCCTGACCCAATGACCTACCCTGTTGACCTAATAGGTCAACCTTTTGACCTAAAAAGTCAACTTTGGTCAAAATAGTCAATCCTAACCCAATGACCAACCCTGTTGACCCAATAGGTCAACCTTTTAACATAAAAAGTCAACTTTTAACAATATGGTCAATCCCGACCCAATGAACAACCTTGTTGACCCCATAAGACCTTTTGACCTAAAAAGTCAACTTTGGTCAAAATGGTCAATTCCGACCTAATGACCAACCCTGTTAACCCAATAGGTCAAGTCAACCTTGGTCAAAATGGTCAATCCTGACCCAATGACCAACCTTGTTGGCCCAATAGGTCAACCTTTTGACCTAAAAAGTCAACTTTGGTCAAAATGGTCAATCTTGACTCAATGACCATCCCTGTTGACTCAATAGGTCAACCATTTGACCCAAAAAGTTAACTTTGGTCAAACTAGTAAATTTTTTGCCAAATGGCCAAATATTGACCTAATGACATGTTTAAAACACCAAAATGACAAAATTAATCAAATAATTAATTTCAAAATTATTTTGATTAATTAAATGAAATTAACTAATAATTTAATTTTCAATAATTAAATGACATAATTAATTAAAATGAAAATTAAATCAAAAGTCACAAAATGACAAAATGAAATGAAAATGGAAAAATTAATCGACTAATTAATCTCTAAATTATTTTAATTAATTAATTGGCTAATGATTTAATTTTTAAAATTTTAATTAGTGACATAATTAATTAAAATGAAAAATTAAATTCAAAAGCCATAAAATGCATAAATTAATTAAAAATGATTGAATTAATCAAATAATTAATTCCAAAATTATTTTTAATTAATTAATTGAGTAATAATTTAATCTTCATATTTTAATTAATGACATAATTAATTAAAATAAAAATTAAATTAAAAATTCATGAAAAGAGACAAGATTCAATTTTAAGGACATGAATATTAATCAAATAATTAATTTGGAACTATTTCCAATTAGTAATTTATTAATAAAATAATTTCCAACATTTAATTAATGACATAATTAATTAAAATGGAAATTAAATCAAGAGGGGTATTAAATCGAATTTTTAAACCTATGACGTTTTGGTTTTCTAAAAATTCCAAAATTCGTTTATGACATCACACATAACCCATGGATGACTCATATTTAACCATGGTAAAGGGGCATAATGACATGAAGGTGAGGTGTCAAAACCATGGTGATTTTAAGTGTGACTCACCTCTTTTACAGAGTGAGGTGTCTTGCCATGGTGCAATGACTTTAGCCACCTCCCTGGCCATCCAATGATGGGAAGACAAGGCTTTAACCATTCTCCACACCATGGTTAAGCTCATCATAATATTTTATAAAAATAATAAGGGGGGGAGCTAATGTTTCACCACCTCATGAAATGATAAATGAGTTTTTGCAAAGAGAAGGTCTCAACCATTTGAGTCACCATTAACCTATCCCTTAGCCAATGGAATGGGAACAAAGAGATCAAAGCTTATCATGACAATTTGGATCCATGATTGCCATGAAATGTGCACTTGCTTAAGTGTGAAAATTCTCATGGGAAACAAAGAAGTGATGCTTGGATTACATGGGGGAGGCTGTACTCCACAGCTCTAACTATACCATGATCAAATCCTAAGCCAACCAAGGTTTAAACATAGCCATCCATGGCTATAAAAAGACCACTAGGCCGAAATTTTGAAGATAGAAAAAAAAAATCCCATAAAAACCTATAGGCTGCCCAAATCCCTTAGCTCCCAAAACAAAAAGTGTTGCTAAGGACCTTAGCAACATATTCCAACCAAGATCAAGCCATAAGATCAGCCCAGTAAAGCCAGTTTGGCCAAAACCCAAGTTCAGCCCAATCTAGCCATTTTGCCAAAATTGCTCATCAAGGCTAGCTACAAAACCAAATTGAAGTCACAAAGATTTTCTTTGGGAGTCCTAGAAGCTGACCATCAAGGCTTATTAAGCTCAAGATTGTTGTGGCCAAGTGTCGGCATATTTTTAGGTTATGTGTTGTATTTTTTGAAAAGGGGTCGCCTACAGAAGTTGTCGGTGAATTTTTTGATTTTAAATTTAATTTAAATATATATATATATATATATATATATATAATTTAGAAAGTAGTATTTGATTTTGAAAAATGATTTTTTAAATTTGAAAGTTTTAAGATATGAAATCAAACCGATCTCACATCCTGAATAGTTTATATAAACGAGCACCGCATCACAAACCGTGTATCTAACCTGAAGAATGGACACACTGCTTGATGATGGGGCTCGATTAAATAAACTAAAAGACTTGTGACATCCGTTTGGTCTGCGAACCAATTTTATAAGCCGACAAATTCCCCTGCTTAATATAAGTGAATTAAGCAGGGTTTATATTACCTGGGTTCTTAAAGTTCCCTATAGAGGCAAGCCCCTATAGTTAATTACATCTTAAATGACGGGAATCATTTAAGAAAACTCTCGATAATGATCAGTGGTTTTGCTCTCAAGAATTTCAAAGTTTAAGTTTTTCAAAGGATTGGATTTTTGAAATTTCAAAAGGGAATGACTCAAAATTTGGAACAATTTATTTTTGAGAATCCAAAGGAAGAAAAGTAGGAGAAGCTGAGGATCCAAGAAGAATCTTGGCAACTTCCCGGCTATCCTATTGTTTGGCTTCAATTCAAGAAAATCCTAATATTATCTGATATTCCGATCTTGCCAATTTTAATTAATTAGGACTTATATTTGTATGACATGATCATACAATCAGCCTAGAAAATGTGAGGGTTTATGCCGTACCAAACAACGACCTCAGAATCCTAAAACCAATTAGGGCTTAATTTACATAATATGATTACACAAATGCCTAACGAAGAGTTGAGGATTTATGTTGCACTAGGCAAACTACCTCGAAGTCCTATGGCTTGGTTATTTAATTCTAAGAAAGTTTTGCTGAAGTGGATCCGAGTTTTGCTGATGACGATGGCCGTCGTCGCCCACCATGCTCCAGAGCTCCTTGTTGTTGCGAGAGGTTTAGTTTTAGAAGGTGAAAATCAATGGATGAGAAAAGTGTTTTGGTTTAGAGAAAATCTTAAAATCCAAGTGTTTTTATTATTTTAATTAAAACAAATCTTAAAGTTGTTTAAACAGAACCGATTAAGCTCCCACGGTTCCGTCATCCTGGCACCGTTATTTTCATCGAATTCACTTAGTCCAGATGAATTTGCTAAACTCAACTGAATGAGTTCCACACTTTCATTTAGACCGTGGGAAATCCCGTTAGCAACACGTGGGTTACATCATCCGAGGTATTCCCGATCATTCAACGATACGTTTTAATTTAGTTGCAATTGTAGTTTTGTTGTTATGTTGGTGATTAAATTTTGAGTTGTTTTATATTTTGAAATGTTGTGGCGGTGAATTTTATCTTGCAGTGATTTTTAATTTAGTTTTGGTTTCAGTTTTAGGGACTACCCTAAAGGTTTTGATTTTCATGCAACAGTTGTTTATCATGCAAGAAAAGTAAAGTGCATTTGCAATAAAGTAAATTGCAATAAAATAAAAGCGTACTGGAGGGTCTTCCCGTCATCCCAAGGTGCACTTAAAACACATGTTAAGGCATTTAAATGTTTCATCAAGTACCTAGGTAAAGCTAAGGGAAAGGTTTTGGTTGTCTATCAAAGTCCTAATCATATAGCTAGTCATCTCCTATGACGTCTAGGTTCTTGTATTTTGGTTTAAGGACGATTTTCTTCATCAAAGAACAATTAAGTTCAATTGTTCTTATAAACATCCTATCATATAGAGGAAGTGCTTAACACGAGTCTTAAACATCTTTTCAATATTGCTGGAATTGTTCTAAGTCCAAATGGATTTAATTAATCAGGTGAAGTAATCATCCGAGGTTTAATTAAGTTTTGTTCTTTTGCTCAGTGAACTAGGATGTTTGAATATCCTATGAATGAAGTGACACTTCACCTAATACTCCATTTAGGAGTTATGATAACAATAGCTTTTAAGGGCAAATTGATATTTAAGTGATTTTTTATTTAATTTAATTTTAATTAATGGTTTAAGTTTGGAATAGTGTTAAAGTTGTCGTAGATTTATTTTGTATTCTTTATGTCTTAGGTGATGTCATATTTAATTTAATTTAATTTAATTTAGTTTAATTTAATTTAATTTAATTTAATTTAATTTGGATTTGCTTTAATTTTAATTTAATTTTATTTTTTAATTTTAATTTAATTTAAATTTTATTTTAATTTGATTTTATTTTTTATTTAATTTAATTTAATTTAATATGTTTTAATTTAATTTAATTTAATTTATTTTAATATGTTTTAATTTAATTTAATTTAATTTTAATTTAATTTTAATTTTAATTTTAATTTAATATTTTATTTTTTTATGTTTTAAAGATGATTTAATTTAATTGTTAAAGTATTAATTTAATTGAATTTTTGGAAGGATTTAATTTAAATATTTTAATTTAATGATTAAGTCTTTTAGTATTTTAAATTTTGAATTTGAATTAGCATTTTAATTAGGAATTAAATATTATTGAGGTGATTAATTTAGGGATTCTTAAATTAAAGAACAAATGTCTTCTAAATAATATCCCTATTTTAATAATTTCAATTTTTATTAATCTTCAAAATTTAATTAATTATTTGATTAAGGTTTATTCTTAAAAATGATTGATGGGTTTCTACCCTTTAATTATTTAAATTTCAATCAACCAAATCAGATTAGGATCAAATATTTTACTCTTTCATTTTATTAAGCCTAAAGTTTTAATTAGGGGTTAAAATTTTAATTACCATTTTTCCCTTCAAGCTTAATAATTCCATAACTCACTAAATTGAGCTTAAATGAATTTGAAATTTTTATGTGGCTTCACTTACATGTCAATTAAGACATTAGAGGAGAAAATGTGATTTTTCTGTATTTAATTTATTTATATAATTATTTTTTGTAGAAAATAGGGATTTCCAAGGAAAATTCAATAAGATGACCAAGGAAATTTTTCTATCCTTAAGAAAATTATGGGGCACTCCTAATGACCAGAGGACCATTTAGACTAATTTTGGTGACTTTTTCAATTTTATTTTATTTATTATAATTATTTATATTTTTGGAGTATTAATTAATTTAAAAATAAAATAAAGGTTGAAAAATGAATTTTATATTTTTCAAAAATCTGTCTGGTATCAAGGAAACCAAAGAACCAATTTTCATAATTTTCTAATTTTTCTTTGTTTTATTAGAATTATTTTCGTGAAAAGGTTGAAAAATACATTTTTAATATTAAAGATTACATTAAACCTTTAAAATTCAATATCTTATCCTAGGAACTTAAGAAAAATATTTGGTTTGTTCTTAAGTGTTTAGAATTGAAAATATGACATTTCGGTGATTTTTAATATTTTTTTGATTTTAATTATTTTTTAATTATTAAAAATATTAAAATAATGATAAAAATCAACTTTTTTAGAAAATTATAATTTTAATTTTCCTAAGTTCCTCTAATATCAGAAGAAACTCCAAAACCATTTTTGTGAATCTTTGAAAAGTATTTTTGAGTTATGAACTTTTAAAGTTTGATTCCATTCATAGGGCTTAATTAACCCATTTGGTGGAATTAACTAAGTCCGATTGATCTCAATTTTTTATGTGGTGTTCTCCTATCCCTAGAGGACGGTGGAGAATTATTTTTAAGTTAATTTGATGAGTGGTTAACCCTAATTAATTAAAGTTCAATTTTGGGTGTTTAGGCCGATTAGGGTTGTTCAAAGTGAATTAGCTCGAAAATTATTTTCCTAGGTCTCTCTAGTCATAAGAAACATCACCAAATTTTTTACAATTTATTTCTCAACATGCTAATTATTGAAATTAAAATACTCAAAACGAGTAACATGAACGTGAAAAATCAATAACTTCTCATAGGGATGGCCTCGACTTTGGAAAATTCGGGGAATGTTCCCGAGTTCGGAGGCTTAAAAGCACTATGGTCTCGTACCATGGTGAATTTCCTATATGCATGGAGAATTGAATAGTGCGGAGAGTAAATAAATCATTAAAAATAAAATACTTAATGAAATTACTTGATTTTTTTCCACATTATTTTCCTCTGTTCAGCTGAGCAAGAGGGTATTTTTATTTTATTTTTAGGATTTTTTTACACAAAGTTATGAATTTTTGAAGTTTTGGGTATTTAATAAATAAGAAAAATCCCTATTTTCCTACTTATCCACGCGGCGCCACGCCATCCTCGGCAGCTCCGAAGAGCCACGCGGCGCGCTCTGATTCGGCGCCGCCATCCGACTCAGCGCTCCAGGGGCCCGCGGTTCATGTCCTATTGATCAGTCCGGCGCGATCCTGGCCGTTCACTCGATACACGCGCGATCCAACGGTTCCCAGTCATCGTCTACGACTGGTGTGAATGCGTGACCGTCAACCTTCTAACCCTAATTTCTCACTCGATTCTCAACGGATTTTTGTGTTCTTATGCTCTATGGATTCGTCTTGAAGAGACGAACACATCCATACGGTAAAAATGCATTGAAATTGATTCAAATTAAATGGAGAATCTCTGTAAGCTCTGGAAGAAGAGTGAGTCCATACCTTTGCTCAGAGAAGTGAAGCTTCGATCTGAGAGTTGTGTCACGTTTGATTGGGTCTAAGCAAGCTCTAGATGAAGTCCCTTGACCTGGTGAATTTTCTAGGTATGATTTCGACCACAGCTGGCTGGCCTGGTGAGGGGGTTTTTGCTGGGAAACTTCTCCTCTTGGTCTGGTGAAGGTGTAGGACCAATCAATTTGGAGATTGGCTCACTGTGGTTAAGTGTCCTCGGTTTTGAGCTTGGATTTCAACTCTGAAATTGAGCTCGCGAGGGGAAATGGCGGGGGGATTTCGGTGGGGATCAAGTTCTGCTATGTGTAGAGAGTGGTGCGGGATGATTTTGGCAGGGTTTCAGTAAGTTTTTGTTCAGCACCACTCATGGCCGAGAAGAGGTGGTGTTTAAATAGGAGAGGGTGGAGGGCCTCCCAGGGGGGTTTAAGGCTTCGGATCAGCTGCTCCATGCAAGAGAAGAACAACTACGGTGTTCAATTGGGTTGGGACACTTCAGCAAGGCAGAATTGAAAAGTTTGGCTCCTCCCAAGGTCTCGGCCATGGTGTTTTCCGGTGATCCAGGCGGCTGGCCGGCAGGCATGGGTCACCCTCAGGTCCAGGTGGGTCAGGGCTGGAGGTTTGTGCAGGCTATTGAGCTTTGTCATGTGTAAAGAGGATGGCTTGAAATGGAAAGGGTAAGGGCTCATTTTGGGCTCGAATTGATCAGCCGATGATTTTTGGCTTGGTTCACCTCCCATGACCTGGTTTTGGGCTGGGTGAATCAGTTAGGTCAGCTGGTCTTAAGTGGAGAAGTCTCCATCCAAGAATATTTAGATTAAATTTGGGTTAAGGGGAATCATAAGTAAGGTTAATGGCTTTTAGGAAGTGCTTAAAGGACCTCCTATTTTTGCCCAATGTGGTAAGGTCACATGTCAACAACTCACATGGCTTGCATGTGGCTCAAGAATGGCTTCATGGCTCACCTTTGGCTTGGGAAAAAGTTTGATCAATTTCATGAAAAAGGGTTTTAGAAATTTTGGTAATTTGGTGTAAAATTTGGATGGTTTGTCATATGGCTTTGTTTAGAAAGATTTGATTGCTGATTTAGGACTTAGGAGTGATTTTAATTAAGTGAGGATTAGATGAGATTGTAATGTGGGCTTTAGGATGGGTTTGGGCTTTTGAGTTTGGTTAGGAATGGGCTTTTGAATGTCCTTTAGAAGTGGGCTTTTAGATGAAAATTTTGCAAAGGGGCATGCCAAATAAATGTTGAGTTTAGTTTAGGGATGTGTCATGAGTGATTTGAAATGAATTTGAGGTGGTTTGGGTTTGAATTGGGTTGAATTTGGGTTTCTTTGGTAAATGGGCCAATGTAGGTTAAATTGGGCTAACTTGGGCCAATGTTGGGCTAGGGTTGAAATTGATGTAAAATTAATGTTGGGAAATGTTTATGGGAGTGTTTCAAAGAGGTTTCAACTTTGGTTGGGTTTTTGTTTTGGGACTTGGGCTTATTTGGGTTAGGTTTGGGTTTAGGTCAAAATTGGGCTTTTTGGTTTTGGGCAAATTATGTTAGTGTTTTGTTTATGGGGATGTTAGGGAAGGTTTAGAAAAGGTTTGGGGTCAATTGAAGTTGAATTGGTTTGGTTTGGGCTAAGTTTGGGTCATGGGTCCAAATTGGGCTTTAAGGTCAAAAGTGAAATTGGACCCAAATGTCAATCAAATTGGACTTGTATTTGGTCTAGATTGATATTGTGGATATTGAATTAGAGTTTAGAATTGAATTGGACCAAAATTGGGGTCAATTGGGTAGGTTTGGTTTGACATTGGGTTCACTTGGGTTAAGAATGGGCTAAATTGGGGGTTTTGGTAAAAGTGGGGTAAATTGATAAATTTGCCCATGTTGTAGTTGGACAAAATGAAATTGGGAATATTTGGGATTTTCTGGAATTTTCTGGGAATTTTCTGAATTTTTGGACTTTTTGGCTAAGAGGGGCATTTTGGGTATTTGGAGGGTATTGGGGGGTATTTTTGGAATTTTTGGTATTTTTGGCTATGGATGATCAATTTGATTGGAGGGAAATGTTTGGGAATGGTTTTGGGGAATTTTGGGTGATTTGGAAATTTTGGAGGATTTGGGCAATTTTAAGGGCTTTTAGTAGGTTTGATGGGGTCAAAAATTGAAATTTTGAAAAAAAGAAGATTGATCAAATATGAGTGAAATGGAAGCACTTTGGTTGAGCCATGAAGCCATGTTAAGCCTATATGAGCCATGAGAGGACTCATTTGAGGCATTCACTATGTTGTTCCTAACCCTCTTAGCCAGGGGCTTAGGGGTTAAGGTCCATCCATATGAATTACCTACATGAGGCAAGGAGCCAAGTTGGGTATGTGTGTGGTTTTAGGATTTTGATTGTGTGTGTGAGAGTGTGGAGTATGAATGTAGTGAGTGTGTAAGTCAACCCTCACCAGACCAAGCCACCCAGGGTGGTCCTAAGGCCAAAGAGTCCTATAGGGAACTCATCCTTTAAACCTTCACTTTTGATCTCAACCCTCTAGGTAATTAGGGGTATACAATCAAGCTTGTGGGTTTTGCAGGGAGGCAAGAAGTGGTTCAAATTTCTAAGGGATCGGTCCCAATTCTAGTCCTCTAAGATAGTCAAAGGAAAAGCCTAAGGCTAGAACCTAAATACTAAAGAGAGAAGAGAAGTCCTCATAAAAAATGAGGTCAACAAATGGACCCCGAATAGGTGTGGTGTACTAACCAAGCACACCGCGCGTATTGGTGTTGACTGAAGAGATTAACAAAACCAACACAGATGTCCAAGTGACAAACTTAGGATGAAGTAGAAGAATTTCCGCTGGGGAGTATCAGGTAAATCTCCAAGGCGAGGATTCCGGAACTCTCGGCTGGGGAAAAGGAGTTGAATTTCAGATCACAAGATTTCAAGAGATTGGATCTTAGATTCGTTTTTTTTTTAAGTTTTAATTATGAGTTTGAATTTCGATTCGAGTTTTAATTTTGATTTTATGCGGAGAAAAGAGTAGGGCTATGGCCCACCCGAATGCATTTGTATACTGAGAAGGAAGCAGGACTGAACCTATTCCAAATGCTGAGGAAGAATAGGATAAAGCCTAACCGGAATGCAGAGTGCTTTAATTTCAATTTCTTGTTGGGAGGATAAAATTTTGAGATTGCTGAGAAAGGAGTAGGACTGTGCCTATCCCGAGTGCTGAGAATTGCAGAGAAGGGAGTACGGCGAAGGCCTATCCGAATGCCGAGATTTCTTGAGATGGGAGTAGGGCGGAGGCCTATCCCGAATGCTGAGATTGTTGAGATGGGAGTAGGGCGGAGGCCTATCCCGATTGCTGAGATGGGAGTACGGCGGAAGCCTATCCCGATTGCTGAGATGGGAGTACGGTGGAAGCCTATCCCGATTGCTGAGATGGGAGTACGGCGGAAGCCTATCCCGATTGCTGAGATGGGAGTATGGTGGAAGCCTATCCCGATTGCTGAGATGGGAGTACGGCGGAAGCCTATCCCGATTGCTGAGATGGGAGTAGGGCAGAGGCCTATCCCGAATGCTGAGATTTAGTTTATGCAGTGGTTGTGAAAAATTTTTTTGGTATTTGATTTACGCTGTGACTATGCAAAATTTTGCTGTGATTTGGATTTAGCGGGAGATCGAAATGAGATATGAAAGTGTTCCATATCCCATGGGAATCAATCAAAGTCTGATTACTTGGTGAAGGGTACAAACCCATGCCATCCGAATCAAATTGAAAATTCTTCGTTATTCTGAAATCATCCCAAGAGAGGGTTTAAGAGGAAGTCCGGAATAGATCTTGAATTGAAGAAGGATTGCGGGATTTGAAAAGATGGACGTAAACTGGAAGTCAATTTGAGCTTTAGGTTTGTTTTGTTTGTTCTTTAACTATCCCTTTTTTTTTTGTTTATTTGGTGTTCATGTGGATTTGAAATTCTTTTTAATGTTTGGATTTTTATGGAAGAAAGTTCTCATTTATTTTCTTTTTCTTTTATGTTCTTTGTTCGAAGTTCATTTAACTTTAATGGCGTTTCCCAGTCAATTTGCACAAAAAGAGGTGAAGGCAAAATGTGACATAGTCACTTTCATTCCAATCTCGTTGAAGATACATCATACAACTCGATCTGCAATATCTCTCATACAATCCATGACTCAAAATGGACTATGTATGATTCTTGTTGATCCATCCAAAAAGTGTCTGTCAAATCCATGTCTGAATAATGAGATACACAGTCAATAACATCACCTTCCAAGCCATCCTTGCAGGAATGCCGCATGGATGTGCATTGAAGGTGTCTTATTTCCCGTGCGACTCACGGCTCGTAGAGGCTGGAGATTCTCCAATTCGGATCCGGCTAGAAGTGGTATGGTGCCTTTCGTCGTCCATCCTTCTAAAAGTGACGGAGATCCGCTCCTTCGGTACTCCCGGTACGCAATGTTTTGCGACGTCTGCTCCATTTTCTTGTAATATCTTGACGGAACCTACCGGAAGTGGTATCTCCACCGGCCCTCGGAACTTACCCGGGCCTGCTATCGGGAGGTTAGATCCGAACATGATATTGCATTGGTTGACGAACGAAACTATGCGAAAGGTCCGACTAAGTCGTGGTGGTCTATGTACGGAGGTATGCGATCGCCCTTCGATAAATATTAATGATGCAAGCCGTTAGGTATGCGATGCTGGCGAGTACCCTCCATGTTATCATTCTTTTCACCATTCTTTTAATTATTCTCGGTATTGGATCCACCTCACCGTGACGGAGTATCCCTGGTGGATTTCCTTTTACGTCTTCTGCGAAGTTATAGCAACATCCGCATTGTATTGTGACTCTTCCTTTCCACGGCATCCATTTCGGGGTTCGAATAAGTCTTTTCTCTCGGACGGCCTCGCTCGACCCATCTTCCGAAGTTCTAGAATGCAATCCACAATCTGCTGTTGCTCGTACTACGAGAATACACCGTGTGTAACTCGAGGCCTTCCAAAATGTTGATTCTTCGCCTCTAATCCTTTCAAAGTATTTGAAAGTCTTCTTCTCGACATTTTGCATTCTTTCTAGTTCATATTACGGGATGATGCGCAAATGACGAGGCCTAGTAACGTATTGCGGGATGTATGGCTCAATCCCGTCACGTTCTTCTGCATACCTTGGCTCCTCGGGGATTGTCTCTGTTGGGACATCCTCCGGGGTTGCTTCCGCAACAAGTTTCTTCAGATATGGTATCTCTGCCCGGCGTCGAGGCACTGATTCTATCTCTATTCTTCTTGGCACTTCTCTTATCTGTTCTGATTCTCTCGGCGTTGACTTTCTTCTTTCTGGTTCCTGCCGAACCGGAATCTTTGAAATGTGTGTGTCTGTGAAGGTGGCTGTTTCCTCGTCTTGATCTGCTGCAAGTTTAGTCAACATCTTGCGGATACGGCGATTCTTATTTCTTCTTTGAGTAGCGGTGAGCGTAGCTCTCCTCACTTCTTGAATTTCGCGGGCGCGGCGGCCGGCGAGCTCGCCTCTGCCGTGGCAACTGCGACTTGATTTTCTTGCTTTCTTCAATGTTTGTCTTTCTTTTCTTGTTGCTAGATTGGTGGCTTGGGCCACCCATCTTCATTACTGTCTGGCTATGAAGCTCTTCTCGATCCACTGGGACCCACTCATTTTCTTCATACTATAGGCTGGCTGGTGTGAAGTCAAAATGAATTTCTATCACTGCTCCATCCTTCACCCTCGTTTCATCGAGTGCGAGACGCACGTCATTTTTAAAGTTTAGGACCAACCGCTTGGATTCGACATTTCCTGACAAAGAAGACAAGGAAAGGATCAGGGGCTGTACTAAGAACAAGAACATTAAGAAAATATTTACCACTGAAGATTCTTATTCTCTTATTCCAATTTTAATTTTTAAGGAAAGTAGGAAAAGATAAAGAAAGATCAGGAAAAAGATTTGATTTGGTTTTGGTTTTAGGGACTACCCTAAAGGTTTTGATTTTCATGCAACAGTTGTTTATCATGCAAGAAAAGTAAAGTGCATTTGCAATAAAGTATATTGCAATAAAATAAAAGCGTACCTGGAGGGTCTTCCCGTCATCCCAAGGTGAACTTAAAACACATGTTAAGGCATTTAAATGTTTCATCAAGTACCTAGGTAAAGCTAAGGGAAAGGTTTTGGTTGTATATCAAAGTCCTAATCATATAGCTAGTCATCTCCTATGACGTCTAGGTTCTTGTATTTTGGTTTAAGGACGATTTTCTTCATCGAAAGAACAATTAAGTTCAGTTGTTCTTATAAACATCCTATCATATAGAGGAAGTGCTTAAGACGAGTCTTAAACATCTTTTCAATATTGCTTGGAATTGTTCTAAGTCCGAATGGATTTAATTAATCGGGTGAAGTAATCATCCGAGGTTTAATTAAGTTTTGTTCTTTTGCTCAGTGAACTAGGATGTTTGAATATCCTATGAATGAAGTGACACTTCACCTAATACTCCATTTAGGAGTTATGATAACAAGAGTTTTTAAGGGCAAATTGATATTTAAGTGATTTTTGATTTAATTTAATTTTAATTAATGGTTTAAGTTTGGAATAGTGTTAAAGTTGTCATAGATTTATTTTGTATTCTTTATGTCTTAGGTGATGTCATATTTAATTCAATTTAATTTAATTTAATTTAATTTAATTTAATTTAATTTGGTTTAGTTTTAATTTTAACTTAATTTTATTTTTTTAATTTTAATTTAATTTAAATTTTATTTTAATTTGATTTTATTTTTTATTTAATTTAATTTGATTTTATTTTTTATTTAATTTAATTTAATTTAATATGTTTTAATTTAATTTAATTTAATTTAAATTTTAATTTAATTTAAATTTTAATTTAATTTTAATTTTAATTTTAATTTAATATTTTATTTTTTTATGTTTTAAAGATGATTTAATTTAATTGTTAAAGTATTAATTTAATTGAAATTTTGGAAAGATTTAATTTAATTTAATGATTAAGTCTTTTAGTATTTTAAATTTTGAATTTGAATTTGAATTATCATTTTAATTAGGAATTAAATATTATTGAGGTGATTAATTTAGGGATTCTTAAATTAAAGAACAATGTCTTCTAAAAAATATCCTCTATTTTAATAATTTCAATTTTTATTAATCTTCAAAATTTAATTAATTATTTGATTAAGGTTTATTCTTAAAAATGATTGATGGGTTTCTACCCTTTAATTATTTAAATTTCAATCATCCAAATCAGATTAGGATCAAATATTTTACTCTTTCATTTTATTAAGCCTAAAGTTTTAATTAAGGGTTAAAATTTTAATTACCATTTTTCCCTTCAAGCTTAATAATTCCATAACTCACTAAATTGAGCTTAAATGAATTTGAAATTTTTATGTGGCTTCACTTACATGTCAATTAAGACATTAGAGGAGAAAATGTGATTTTTCTGTATTTAATTTATTTATATAATTATTTTTTTGTAGAAAATAGGGATTTCCAAGGAAAATTCAATAAGATGACCAAGGAAATTTTTCTATCCTTAAGAAAATTATGGGACACTCCTAATGACCAGAGGACCATTTAGACTAATTTTGGTGATTTTTTGAATTTTATTTTATTTATTATAATTATTTTGATTTTTGGAGTATTAATTAATTTAAAAATAAAATAAAGGTTGAAAAATGAATTTTATATTTTTCAAAAATCTGTCTGATATCAAGGAAACCAAAGAACCAATTTTCATAATTTTCTAATTTTTCTTTGTTTTATTAGAATTATTTTAGTGAAAAGGTTGAAAAATACATTTTTAATATTAAAAATTACATTAAACCTTTAAAATTCAATATCTTATCCTAGGAACTTAAGAAAAATATTTGGTTTGTTCTTAAGTATTTAGAATTGAAAATATGACATTTCAGTGATTTTTAATATTTTTTTGATTTTTATTATTTTTTAATTATTAAAAATATTAAAATAATGATAAAAATCAACTTTTTTAGAAAATTATAATTTTAATTTTCCTAAGTTCCTCTAATATCAGAGAAACTCCAAAACCATTTTTGTGAATCTTTGAAAAGTATTTTGTGAGTTATGAACTTTTAAAGTTTGATTCCATTCATGGGGCTTAATTAACCCATTTGGTGGGGCTAACTAAGTCCAATTGATCTCAAATTTTTATGTGGTGTTCTCCTATCCCTAGAGGACAGTGGAGAATTATTTTTAAGTTAATTTGATGAGTGGTTAACCCTAATTAATTAAAGTTCAATTTTGGGTGTTTAGGCCAATTAGGGTTGTTCAAAGTGAATTAGCTCAAAAATTATTTTTCCTAGGTCTCTCTAGTCATAAGAAACATCACCAAATTTTTTTACAATTTATTTCTCAACATGCTAATTATTGGAATTAAAATACTCAAAACAGTAACATGAACTTGAAAAATCAATAACTTCTCATAGGGATGGCCTCTGACTTTGGAAAATTCAGGGAATGTTCCCAAGTTGAGAGGCTTCAAAAGCCCTATGGTCTCATGCCATGGTGAATTTCCTATATGCATGGAGAATTGAATAGTGCAGAGAGTAAATAAATCATTAAAAATAAAATACTTAATGAAATTACTTGATTTTTTTTCCACATTATTTTCCTCTGTTCACTGAGCAAGAGGGTATTTTTATTTTATTTTTAGGATTTTTTTACACAAAGTTATGAATTTTTGAAGTTCTGGGTATTTAATAAATAAGAAAAATCCCTATTTTCCTACTTATCCACGCGGCGCCACGCCATCCTCGGCAGCTCCGAAGAGCCACGCGGCGCGCTCGATTCGGCGCCGCCATCCGACTCGGCGCTCCGAGGGCCCGCGGTTCATGTCCTGATCGATCGGTCCGGCGCGATCCTGGCCGTTCACTCGATACACGCGCGATCCAACGGTTCCCAGTCATCGTCTACGACTGGTGTGAACGCGAGACCGTCAACCTTCTAACCCTAATTTCTCACTCGATTCTCAACGGATTTTTGTGTTCTTATGCTCTATGGATTCGTCTTGAAGAGACGAACACATCCATACGGTAAAAATGCATTGAAATTGATTCAAATTAAATGGAGAATCTCTGTAAGCTCCGGAAGAAGAGTGAGTCCATACCTTTGCTCAGAGAAGTGAAGCTTCAATCTGAGAGTTGTGTCACGTTTGATTGGGTCTAAGCAAGCTCTAGATGAAGTCCCTTGACCTGGTGAATTTTCTAGGTATGATTTCGACCACAGCTGGCTGGCCTGGTGAGGGGGTTTTTGCTGGGAAACTTCTCCTCTTGGTCTGGTGAAGGTGTAGGACCAATCAATTTGGAGATTGGCTCACTGTGGTTAAGTGTCCTGGTTTTGAGCTTGGATTTCAACTCTGAAATTGAGCTCACAGCGGGGAAATGGCAGGGGGATTTCAGTGGGGATCAAGTTCTCTATTTGTAGAGAGTGGTCTGGGATGATTTTGGCAGGGTTTCAGTAAGTTTTTGTTCAGCACCACTCATGGCCGAGAAGAGGTGGTGTTTAAATAGGAGAGGGTGGAGGGCCTCCCAGGGAGGTTTAAGGCTTGGGATCAGCTGCTCCATTCAAGAGAAGAACAACTATGGTGTTCAATTGGGCTGGGACACTTCAGCAAGGCAGAATTGAAAAGTTTGGCACCTCCCAAGGTCTCGGCCATGGTGTTTTCCGGTGATCCAGGCGGCTGGCCGGCAGGCATGGGTCACCCTCAGGTCCAGGTGGGTCAGGGCTGGAGGTTTGTGCAGGCAATTGAGCTTTGCCATGTGTAAAGAGGATGGCTTGAAATGGAAAGGGTAAGGGCTCATTTTGGGCTCAAATTGATCAACCAATGATTTTTGGCTTGGTTCACCTCCCATGACCTGGTTTTGGGCTGGGTGAATCAGTTGGGTCAGCTGGTCTTAAGTGGAGAAGTCTCCATCCAAGAATATTTAGATTAAATTTGGGTTAAGGGGAATCATAAGTAAGGTTAATGGCTTTTAGGAAGTGCTTAAAGGACCTCCTCTTTTTGCCCAATGTGGTAAGGTCACATGTCAACAACTCACATGGCTTGCATGTGGCTCAAGAATGGCTTCATGGCTCACCTTTGGCTTGGGAAAAAGTTTGATCAATTTCATGAAAAAGGGTTTTAGAAATTTTGGTAATTTGGTGTAAAATTTGGATGGTTTGTCATATGGCTTTGTTTAGAAAGATTTGATTGCTGATTTAGGACTTAGGAGTGATTTTAATTAAGTGAGGATGAGATGAGATTATAATGTGGGCTTTAGGATGGGTTTGGGCTTTTGAGTTTGGTTAGGAATGGGCTTTTGAATGTCCTTTAGAAGTGGGCTTTTAGATGAAAATTTTGCAAAGGGGCATGCCAAATAAATGTTGAGTTTAGTTTGGGGATGTGTCATGAGTGATTTGAAATGAATTTGAGGTGGTTTGGGTTTGAATTGGGTTGAATTTGGGTTTCTTTGGTAAATGGGCCAATGTAGGTTAAATTGGGCTAACTTGGGCCAATGTTGGGCTAGGGTTGAAATTGATGTAAAATTAATGTTGGGAAATGTTTATGGGAGTGTTTCAAAGAGGTTTCAACTTTGGTTGGGTTTTTGTTTTGGGACTTGGGCTTATTTGGGTTAGGTTTGGGTTTAGGTCAAAATTGGGCTTTTTGGTTTTGGGCAAATTATGTTAGTGTTTTGTTTATGGGGATGTTAGGGAAGGTTTAGAAAAGGTTTGGGGTCAATTGAAGTTGAATTGGTTTGGTTTGGGCTAAGTTTGGGTCATGGGTCCAAATTGGGCTTTAAGGTCAAAAGTGAAATTGGACCCAAATGTCAATCAAATTGGACTTGGATTTGGTCTAGATTGATATTGTGGATATTGAATTAGAGTTTAGAATTGAATTGGACCAAAATTGGGGTCAATTGGGTAGGTTTGGTTTGACATTGAGTTCACTTGGGTTAAGAATGGGCTAAATTGGGAGTTTTGGTAAAAGTGGGGTAAATTGATAAATTTGCCCATGGTGTAGTTGGACAAAATGAAATTGGGAATATTTGGGATTTTCTGGAATTTTCTGGGAATTTTCTGAATTTTTGGACTTTTTGGCTAAGAGGGGCATTTAGGGTATTTGGAGGGTATTGGGGGGTATTTTTTGAATTTTTGGTATTTTTGGCTATGGATGATCAATTTGATTGGAGGGAAATGTTTGGGAATGGTTTTGGGGAATTTTGGGTGATTTGGAAATTTTGGAGGATTTGGGCAATTTTAAGGGCTTTTAGTAGGTTTGATGGGGTCAAAAATTGAAATTTTGAAAAAAAGAATATTGATCAAATATGAGTGAAATGGAAGCACTTTGGTTGAGCCATGAAGCCATGTTAAGCCTATATGAGCCATGAGAGGACTCATTTGAGGCATTCACTATGTTGTTCCTAACCCTCTTAGCCAGGGGCTTAGGGGTTAAGGTCCATCCATATAAATTACCTACATGAGGCAAGGAGCCAAGTTGGGTATGTGTGTGGTTTTAGGATTTGGATTGTGTGTGTGAGAGTGTGGAGTATGAATGTAGCGAGTGTGTAAGTCAACCCTCACCAGACCAAGCCACCCAGGGTGGTCCTAAGGCCAAAGATTCCTATAGGGAACTCATCTTTTAAACCTTCACTTTTGATCTCAACCCTCTAGGTAATTAGGGGTATACAATCAAGCTTGTGGGTTTTGCAGGGAGGCAAGAAGTGGTTCAAATTTCTAAGGGATGGGTCCCAATTCTAGTCCTCTAAGATAGTCAAAGGAAAAGCCTAAGGCTAGAACCTAAATACTAAAGAGAGAAGAGAAGTCCTCATAAAAAATGAGGTCAACAAATGGACCCCGAATAGGTGTGGTGTGCTAACCAAGCACACCGCGCGTATTGGTGTTGACCGAAGAGATTAACAAAACCAACACAGATGTCCAAGTGACAAACTTAGGACGAAGTAGAAGAATTTCCGCTGGGGAGTATCAGGTAAATCTCCAAGACTGAAGATTCCAGAACTCTCGCTGGGGAAAAGGAGTTGAATTTCAGATCACAAGATTTCAAGAGATTAGATCTTAGATTCATTTTTTTTTTAAGTTTTAATTATGAGTTTGAATTTCGATTCGAGTTTTAATTTTGATTTTATGCGGAGAAAAGAGTAGGGCTAAGGCCCACCCGAATGCATTTGTATACTGAGAAGGAAGCAGGACTGAACCTATTCCAAATGCTGAGGAAGAATAGGATAAAGCCTATCCGGAATGCAGAGTGCTTTAATTTCAATTTCTTGTTGGGAGGATCAAATTTTGAGATTGCTGAGAAAGGAGTAGGACTGTGCCTATCCCGAGTGCTGAGAATTGCTGAGATGGGAGTAGGGCGAAGGCCTATCCCGAATGCTGAGATTTGCTGAGATGGGAGTAGGGCGGAGGCCTATCCCGAATGCTGAGATTGCTGAGATGGGAGTAGGGCGGAGGCCTATCCCGATTGCTGAGATGGGAGTACGGCGGAAGCCTATCCCAATTGCTGAGATGGGAGTACGGCGGAAGCCTATCTCGATTGCTGAGATGGGAGTACGGCGGAAGCCTATCCCGATTGCTGAGATGGGAGTACGGCGGAAGCTCTATCCCGGTCGTCGAGATGGGAGTAGGGCGGAGGCCTATCCCGAATGCTGAGATTTAGTTTATGCAGTGGTTGTGAAAAATTTTTTTGGTATTTGATTTATGCTGTGACTATGCAGAATTTTGCTGTGATTTGGATTTAGCGGGAGATCGAAATGAGATATGAAAGTGTTCCATATCCCATGGGAATCAATCAAAGTCTGATTACTTGGTGAAGGGTACAAACCCATGCCATCCGAATCAAATTGAAAATTCTTCGTTATTCTGAAATCATCCCGAGAGAGGGTTTAAGAGGAAGTCCGGAATAGATCTTGATTTGAAGAAGGATTGCAGGATTTGAAAAGATGGACGTAAACTGGAAGTCAATTTGAGCTTTAGGTTTGTTTTGTTTGTTCTTTAACTATCCCCTTTTTTTTTATTTGGTGTTCATGTGGATTTGAAATTCTTTTTAATGTTTGGATTTTTATGGAAGAAAGTTCTCATTTATTTTCTTTTTCTTTTATGTTCTTTGTTCGAAGTTCATTTAACTTTAATGGCGTTTCCCGATCAATTTGCACAAAAAGAGGTGAAGGCAAAATGTGACATAGTCACTTTCATTCCAATCTCGTTGAAGATACATCATACAACTCGCTCTGAAATATCTCTCATACAATCCATGACTCAAAATGGACTATGTATGATTCTTGTTGATCCATCCAAAAGTGTCCGTCAAATCCATGTCTGAATAATGAGATACACAGTCAATAACATCACCTTCCAAGCCATCCTTGGCAGGAATGCCGCATGGATGTGCATTGAATGTGTGCTATTTCCCGTGCAACTCACAGCTCGTAGGGCTGGAGATTCTCCAATTCTGGATCTGGCTAGAAGTGGTATGGTGCCTTTGTGTCGTCCATCCTTCTAAAAGTGACGGAGATCCGCTCCACTGGTACTCCCGGTACGCAATGTTTTGCGACGTCTGCTCCATTTTCTTGTAATATCATGACGGAACCTACCGGAAGTGGTATCTCCACCGGCCCTCGGAACTTACCCGGGCCTGCTATCCGGAGGTCAGATCCGAACATGATATTGCATTGGTTGACGAACGAAACTATGCAGAAAGGTCTGACTAAGTCGTGGTGGTCTATGTCTGGAGGTATGCAGTCGCCCTTCTGATAAATATTGATGATGCAACTGTTAGGTATGCAGTCTGCTGGCAGTACCCTCCATGTTATCATTCTTTTCACCATTCTTTTAATTATTCTCGGTATTGGATCCACCTCACCGTGACGGAGTATCCCTGGTGGATTTCCTTTTCTGTCTTCTGCGAAGTTATAGCAACATCCGCATTGTATTATGACTCTTCCTTTCCCTGGCATCCATTTTCGGGGTTCCGAATAAGTCTTTTCTCTCAGACGGCCTGCTCGACCCATCTTCTGAAGTTCTAGAATGCAATCCACAATCTGCTGTTGCTCGTACTCTGAGAATACACCTGTGTGTAACTCGAGGCCTTCCAAAATGTTGATTCTTCTGCCTCTAATCCTTTCAAAGTATTTGAAAGTCTTCTTCTCAACATTTTGCATTCTTTCTAGTTCATATTCTGGGATGATCTGCAAGTGACGAGGCCTAGTAACGTATTGCGGGATGTATGGCTCAATCTCGTCACGTTCTTCTGCATACCTTGGCTCCTCGGGGATTGTCTCTGTTGGGACATCCTCCGGGGTTGCTTCCGCAACAAGGTTCTTCAGATATGGTATCTCTGCCCGGCTGTATTTGCATTCGCTTCTTCTTGCAAGCTTCCGACCTTACTTAACAACTTCTCGAAAGTCTTAATTGTAAATCCCTTAAGGAGAAGTGCTATCGGGCCGTGAATGCTTTTAAGCAAGATACCGACTGCATGCTACTGTTGTAGCTGTGGCTCACACTTCATGCTTAGATTTCTCCATCGAAGTATATAGTCCACTAAAGTTTTGTTCGGTTTCTGTTTCTCCACCACTAAGTCACCGATGGTGATATGGTGCTGAGCTCCAGCAAACCGTTTCACGAAGAGTTTTTCCAATTCTGAAAATGTCTTTACCGAACCGTTCGGTAACTCGCATACCAATCGAAGGCGATCACGACGAGTCGGCGACAAATTGTCTGAAGAGTAAGGCGTCACTCCCACCGGCATTGCAACAACTAGCACGAAAATGTGCAACATGCTGTCGAGGATTTCCGGTACCGTCAAAAGTCTTGAACAGAGGTGGTACGAAGCCTTTCGGGTATTGCACTGCATCAAATTCTTTGGGGTAAGGTCTACCCGTCTGAATAGATGCTCCGCTCTTAGACTGTGCTAAGGATTCTCGCACCTGTTGTTCCACCATGTTCTTGATGTCCTTCTCTGAAATCATATTCTGGATAGAATCTTTCTTCGGCTGATCGTCTCCGTTAACGGATGTGATCACTTTTCCTCCGTCTGTAATATGAATAACTTCTGGAGGTGTTTCTCTTGGGGGTTGAGCTCGACTACGAAGAGTGGCTAGGGCGCGCAGCCATCTCTTCCATCCTTTTTGCCATTTGAGAGATTGTATCATCTTTTTCTCGAATTTGTGCTCTTAACGCTTCCGGTTCATCTCTCTCCGCAGCTGCCGGGGCACCTTGCGAAGCTGACGATGCTCGTGTTTCAACCATGTTGATCTCCACATATTCGTCATTGATGAACTCCGACGAGTCAACTTCATCCCCAAACTTTTCTTCTCTTTCTCTTGCTAATCGTTGAATATCGGTTCTTAGCTTTTCCATAGCGTCTTCCAATGGTCTTTTTCGTGCGGTTTCACAGTTAACATGCGATGGTTGTTGGGTTTCCTTCTTGGGAGTCCCCTTCATTGCGGTGGCGCTCTCTTCGGACTCGAGTCTCCTAACAAGACTTTCCTTTTCAGGTCTTTGTTTCGGTCTCAATTGGCCAGTAGTAGGACGCCATACCATCCTTCTAGCTTCAGAAGGCCTAGGACCGGATGGTACGTCGGTCGAATCGTTGGAAGGTGGTATCCTCCCTGATCTGTAAACCTTAACAACAACAGGTGGACTAGCCTTCATCTTCTTATTCAGCTTTTCTGTGGCGATAACGGGTTCTACTCGTGGCCCAAGACGGTACTTGGCTGGCACCCGCTCTATTCTTCTTAAAATTTCTGATACAATACATTTCTCTTTCTTTGCTAACTTCTCTATCACATTCTGCAGTCGGACAAGTGGTGTAATCCTAGCCCTTTTCTTTCGGCTATCGTTGTAGTATACGGGTTGAGGTAACGTAGAGACAATTTTTCGAATATTTTCCTCATCAGCCGCGGCGGAGAGGGGATAGAACCTACTTCCTTCCAAAAGCGGTGCGTACTCAGGCAATGGTGTGTACTCAGGCAGTTCTTCCAAGAAAGCAACTTCAGCAGCTCTGGCTTTCCTTGCAATCTTTCTACTCCTGTTTCTCCTTTGAGTTCGTGTTAGGGGTGGAACCCTTGAGCTGGACCCAATTTCGAAAACAGAAGGTCTCGCATGGAGATCTGTACCCTCCACGGTAACATGCTCATCACAAATTTGAATTTCCTTCCCCTTCAGTTTGGCGGAAGCCGAGGTAGGTGCAGAGACGACTAGACCAGTGGGGGTAGAGATAACAGTCCTCCTATGGAAAGTAGTATTCCTCTCGGTGGAACCCTTTGCGGGGAGGGAACTCTTGAGTTGACTTGAGGTTGAACTCGATTAAAGGTCTTTCAGTTTCAGATACTTTGTCTGTAAGTGTGAAAAGGGTAACATCAGTGATCTTGACATTTGTGTTCTCGAATCCTTGTCCAAACCGGATGATCCCATTGTCGGGCAACTCATCCTTGTAAACGGCGAAGTCCGATCCATTGGTGAAGGAGAAAATCGGCTTTGGGGCGGACATTTTCTGCGAGGTAAATTCGGCTCGTCGGTCCCAAGTTATGCTTCTTTTCATCAGGACGAAAAGAAAGGAATCGAAAAGAGTCCGAACACATTTTTGTTCATGTATTTATAAAAAGGAGTTATTTGTTAAAAGAGTCATTCATTAGAGGGTTTGTTTATTAGGAACGGAATGCTCAAATGCGTAGAGAAGGTAAGGAATCGATTCAGAATTGGAAAAGAAGAGAAAGTCTTATGCAGGACTTCTCGACTCAAAGGACCGCTCCTAAACTAACACCTATTGGGGGTCCACCCCACCTCAGAAAAGAGGTAAAAGGATCTCGGAACCTCTCCGTTTAGGGGTGTCTAAACAGTGGCTCCTAAATCCGAGAGGAGTTGGCTATACTCGTTCAAGACAGAAATGAACGGGGTATTCCAACAGAAGAATGGTAGTTTGGTCCACTAGGGGCATGAGCTTACTATCGATTTATGAAAGCAAAACCATCTGATCAAAATGGAGAGAGGAACTTTTCCCAAGCGGAGTCGCCAGAAGTTGTCGGCATATTTTTAGGTTATGTGTTGTATTTTTTGAAAAGGGGTCGCCTACAGAAGTTGACGGCGAATTTTTTGATTTTAAATTTAATTTAAATATATATATATAATTTAGAAAGTAGTATTTGATTTTGAAAAATGATTTTTTAAATTTGAAAGTTTTAAGATATGAAATCAAACCAATCTCACATCCCGAATAGTTTATATAAACGAGCACCGCATCACAAACTGTGTATCTATCCCGAAGAATGGACACACTGCTTGATTATGGGTCTCTGTTTTTGCCATCTTTTCTCTTTTTTTATTTAAAAGGAGTCGCCAGCTTGTCAGTCGTCGTATACTTCCCCTATTCGAATAAATCTCCCTCCCGAATCAAATAAGTGATTTGAAGAGGAGAGGAACCGATTAAGAAGGCACATACGACAAAGTGACAAACAAGAGAAAAGAAAAACATGGAGAGTCTACGTGCGATAAACCTCGCAAGGATAAGTCAAGCATGTCCGCCCAAACAAGATCGGGTAGAGGCACCTTGAACCAATATCCGTGAAAGAAGTATCTACGTAGACTACCCATAACCAGAGAGTCAAGTGTATGTCCCTATTCTGGGGTCAAGAGCACTCCTAGAGGAACGTATTTCTACTTGTTAATTACATCTTGGGGGATACCCAAGAATACTCTCGATAAAAGGAATTTCGCTTTATATTATCATAGACCTGGGGTATAGGCAATCAAAAGGAAGATTATTCCGTGTGGGAAAGTCTCGACGCTTTAAAGCTCTCGCTAAGCCATCAGGCAGAGAGTGAGTCTCTCACATCCCAAATGGGGTAGCGGCTCATCAACATACGAAACCCACAGAATAACCTAAATCATCTTGACGGGGGTATCCCAACACATCAAAGCACGTCCGGGCCATAAGGGCAGAGGACAAATCGTCGTATCCCAAACGGGCGGTAGCTCATCGGCATCGGGCCGTCAAAATGATATCAACGAAGTCAAGGAGCGAAAGGGCTCAACATGGGTAGTTAAAGGAAGGAAGGAATAATCCTAAAGGGGTAGAGGTAGCCAAGTCGGGATATCACAAACTCGTCATCCAAAGCAGTAGGACCCTAAGTCTACCCGAACGTGAAGGTAGTCGACTCAACACATCCTGAGATCCCCGGTCAGCAATCCAAGAATTGCATTATCCACGGGGACCTCGGTAGCCCTAAGGTCAAAGGAAGGAAACTCTATCATATTACTATAAGCTGGAGCTCCAAGAGGTGGGTCTCACACTCGCCAAAGTGGCAAGGATGCCTCGGGAAAGAAGAGAAAGGGAGGTTCGGCTACAAAGCCGCAAACGCTCCAAACAAAAGGACTTACACCCCGTCTGGGTCGGGGAGCCTTCTAACACCCTAGGCGCACTAGACAACCACCTATAAAGGTATGCTTGGGCCAGTCAGATTGGAGAAGCACGGGGACTCCTCCTCGGAACATGCAAATATGAATGCGATTATCTAGAGCGGTCCTTAAGTAATGTGGAGGCCCTATTAGTATGACTTGGGTGATAGCCATGCAATGCAACCCATTTAAAATCGGGCCCGAAGGCCATGCGAGAAAGTAAAAGTGCATATTTTAAAATCTTGAATATTTTAATTCTATAATTTTCAGTATATTGAATATTTTATTAGGATTTTTTTAACGTATAAAATTTACAATTTTAGGGTCCTTAAAGAACCTAAATGATATCGCGAAATCCCAGATCACAGAAAGAAACAAGGAAAACACATGCAAGCATGCAAATATGCAATAAAAGCAAGAAAGAAAGCACTCCATAATAAAATAAAAGAGGCCAAAATGCCGCTGGACCGGCAACATAATCCAGAAAAAGAAAAATGCGGCCGGACTCCGCATATACATGCCCGGTCCTAATTCTATACATCAATGTAAAAATGTAGAATTATGATACGGGGCACGAGCATCTGCTCCTAGTCCCCTCCACGTGGTTCCCGCGCAAAACGCCTCGGAACCCGTGCCCGTATCTTATTCCTACTACAGGACTCTCCTAGACTCTAAAAGTACAAAGGAAAATAAAAAGACTCAATCCTGCATGAAAACAAGTGTTAGCGGGAAAGCTCACATGCAAATGACGTATAATGAGCCATGCTTTATAAATGGGGGAGCTAATAGCACCTGCAAACAAAAATGTCAGAAATCATCACTTGCTCCCCCCATTGCGGTACCTGTGTGTGAGTATAAATAAGCATGGCTCCCTGCAGAAAAGCACCCTAACACACTTACCATACATATGAAGCATGCAATCACATCACGAGCGAAGTGCGGAAGAAAGATACACGGCTAGTGGCAACCAATCCATCAAAGAACAATAACCATGCATCAAAAAGACTACCTAGCAACCTAAGTCCTAGCCTAGCACACCATCTAACGAAAGTGCACAAACCTACAGTGCCTAAGTGCGGGGTAAGTCTGGGTATAGTATGACTTTGACGGGGTCGCCATACCGGCCCCATCCTAAAGATCCGAAGGATCTAAAGGGCGTCACGAAGAGGGGTGACACAAGTTAGATCCAATGGATCCTTAGCACAATCATACTTGTGCCGATCCCGATGACTTAATTCGTATTGCTCATTTGGATCGACCCGACGAAGCAATGCTCGTTAAGGCATCGCGACCGACACATGGTCGGTCTCCTAACGAGTAGGAAGAGTCATCGAAGAATGGGTAAGCAAACAGTCTTGCAAGAAGCCCACATTGTGATTGCTCGACTGAAGTACGGAACAATCACAACGGGCGCCCAAAATGGCAAGCACACACATCATGCAAAATGCAAGGATGCTACATGCAAAGAAGATGCACCAAAGTGGTGAAGGTGGAGTATACCGTGAAGGCAGTGACTCAGAAAGTGCGGGCATGTCGTAGTGGCAGCGGCCCAAAAGGATGGGTATGCCGGGGAGGCAGTGCCCCGAAGGTGGAATAAATCTCACCAGGGAGAATCATAAAAGTGCGGTGCAAATGAGATTGCAAATGCAAATGCAAAAAAATAGAATAAGGTGCAACATGCAACCGGACCAACATGCACATGCCAGAAAACATGCAATAAAATGCAAAAGCATACAAACATGCGTGATCGGTCGACAGGACCGTGGTGGCTGGTTAGACCAAAGAAATGGGTCGATTAGTTCGGGGTAACCGATCTAACCCTAAAGGATAGGTGATCGACTTGGGACAGTCGATCGAACCCAACTGAGGATCGGGGATCGGTCCAGGACAGCCGATCAACCCGAAGTGCTCATGCGAACATGCATACAATGCAACAAATGACCACATGCAAAAATGCAACAAGATGATCCATGCACATGCGATGAAACCCAAACGGTCGACGACACGTCAAACCCGTCCTAACAACCTCACATAGAAACCTAGGGTTAACGCTCTTGGATGTGCGGCATCGCCGCCTCCAGCTTTGGCGTGGCTACGTGGAGGGCTTCCCCCTCCGATTTCTCGTGGGGGAAACTCGCCACCATTCGTAGGGCGGTCTAGCTACAAAGCTTTTTCCGCTCTACGAACGCCCCGATCCTATAGGACGGACTAGCTACAAAGCTTTTCCCGTCCTCTAAGATTGAACTCAACTAATCCCTCCAAGGGAGATTAGGAGCGCAAAAACCGTGGGAAATTGGGATTCCAACCCAGCAGGATTAAGATCTAAAGCTCAGAACAGGGAATCGCTAGGCTACGAATAGGAATTGGCCAACGCACAAGATTCCTAACCTATAGCTCACTCTAGGTAAATCAACGATCCATCACATAGGCACATCGACACGCCAACTCACGCTGGCGCACGCACCCCGTGTGGGCGATCGAACCCATACGCCTAGACCGGACTAAACCTAGGGTCGGCTAAGGGACAGAGAAATCTCACCACCGTGACGGTTGAAGACGCGTTTTCTTTATGCTGAAGGAGAGCCCACGTTCCCGGCGAACCGCCGGTGTTCGGTCTGTGCGCCGACGTACCTCGCAATAAATCATGCAACGAGGAAAATACGACGCAATGAGGGAGAATCACACAAAAAATGAATTATCGAAGCATATAAAAAAATGCGCTAAAAAAATGTACCTTCGAGAAGGATCTCCCAATGACGGCGAAAGAGGGGTTAGCTCGACGACGGTGCACACCGGGAGCGAAGAAAATGCGGAGGAGAACAAAAAAAATTCGACGCTCCTTGCTGATTTTCTTCGGCATAAATGAGATGTCGGCGAGGCGAAAAGCCGATGAGGAAGAGGTGGTGATGGCCCTATTTTCCGGCGAGGAAGTGGCGAACCGAGGGAGGAGCTAAAGTCGTCGGCGGCTGGAGGAGAAGCTCCGGCGAGCAAGGGAGGTCGGTGCAGGGCGCCGGCTTCGCGAGGAAGAAGAGGAGGAAGAGGAGCAGGCGCGAGGGATAAAGGAGTGCAGGCTTCTTGACCGGCGACTGGAGGAGCTCCGGCGGGGAAGAGGATGGCGGCGCCGGCCTTCACCGGTGACTTGGAGGAGATCCCGCGAAGCGAGAGGGAGACCCGGCTAGGTTTTTCACGAAAATGGGGTTGGCGGCTGCAAGGGTTTGCGATACCATCGGGTAGAGAGGGGGGGAGAAGTTAGGATGCGTGAGTTTTTTTTTTTTAAAGATAATATAATAATAATATTATTATAATAATAATAATGATAATAATAATATTATTATTATAATTATCCTCCGCGTTCTTTTAGCGTGTATACGTCCTCGCAGCGAAGTAGATTTCCATCTTAGCATATTGACGTTCCGGATTCAATGGCGCAGTCCGTTTCGTCATCTGGGGTCGTTCGGGACCGCTCGAGCCACCTTTTGATCAAATGGGTCAAAAAAGAATAATTCGCATATTTTAAGCCCGCTCGCGATGTCGTAGCAAAATGAACATCCTCCGTAGGTAAAATCGACGTCCCGGACACAATCGTGTGATCCGTTTCGTCATCCGGAGTCGTTCGAGTAACTCTCTGTCGATCAGGCTAAAAACGATAATTTGGACAATTTTTACCCCGCCAGCAAAGTCGTAGCAAAATAAATGTCCTCCCTAGGTAATATCGATGTTCCGGACACACTAGCGTGGTTCGATTCATCGTTCGAGGTCATCTGAACAAGCTCGCATGTGAATCGGCCAATTTCTCGTGCGACGCGTCAAGTAACACATGTCGACCCTGGTATGCTCGAATGGACATCCCATGCATGTAATGTATAAAAAAAACGATGCCAACAAAGGACCCCCAACAAGTGTGGTGTACCGCTGAGGCACAGTGCACTTGTTGGAAGCATCCTTAAAAGAGAGCATCTCTTGGTAGTCGATGTGACATCCCAAGAAAAAAGTAAAGGAAAGCTCGACCAGGCCAGATAAACTGGGCATGGTATGGTCGAGGGTGTGGCTAACCTGTCATGACTAGTCAATCACCAAAAATAGGTTCAGAGGCCGTAAAGGCATAACCTGAAAGGGTGGTTCAGATGCCGTAATGGCATAACCACAAAAATAGGTTCAGAGGCCGTAGAGGCATAACCTAAGGGGGTGGTTCAGAGGCCGTAATGACATAACAACAATAATAGGTTCAGAGGCCGTAAAGGCATAACCTAGGGGGGTGGTTCAGAGGCCGTAGAGGCATAACCACAAAGAATCCCAACCACGCCAGAAAAACTGGGCAGGGTATGGCCAGGGGTGATGGTCGGCGGTGAGAAGCTAATCGTCCACGAAGAGCTCGGCCGAGCCGGATAAACTGGACATGGTATAGGCGAGAAAAGATTTGCCTGACCTCATTCGAAATGGCAATGTCGATCTGTCTGACCTCATTCGAAACAACATAATCAATGAAAATCCCGTACCTGACCACATTTGAAACAGTAGGGGAGAAAGGACCCGGCCAGGCCAGATAAACTGGACATGTTTGGCTGGGGTTTTGCCTGACCTCATTCGAAACGGCAATATCGATCTGTTTGACCTCATTCGAAACAACAAAATCGATGAAAACCCCGTACCTGATCGCATTCGAAACAGTAGGGGAGAAAACCCAGGCATCTCGTGTGACCAAATCTTCTGTTATGTTTCCCCTGAAATAGACCCTGATTGCGAATCTAGCGATCTCCTTGAGACGAAACACCCGGCACTTTAATCGGGTGGCTATAAAGCACAACATATCTCGATCGGAGGTGGCGATCAAACCAATGAGTATAAAATATGGTTGACCCAAAAAAAAAAGAGAGGTGGTTCAGAGGCCGTGAAGGCATGACCAAACATAGTGGTTCAGGGGCCATAAAAGCATAACCACATAAATAGGTTCAGAGGCCTTAAAGGCATAACCTAGGGGTGGGTTCAGAGGCCGTAGAGGCATGACCCAAGGAAAGTCTGAAAAAGGGATACTCTTGTAAATGAACCGGCCCAAAAGGGACATATGGCCTGAGAAGTATCGAAAGGCTAATGGCCCGGATACGACAGTATATTCTCATAAAAGAGCTGACTAGAATGTCCTATAGCTCGAGAGGTGTCGTATCAAACGACTACGGGGCCAAAATGTCAAAGGACGAGATGACCTCGTAACAGAGCCGACAAAAGTGTCATATGGCTCGAGGAACATGGCTAGAAAGCTGAAAGTGTCCAGAGACGAGATACTCTCGTAAATGAACCGGCCCAAAAGGGACATGTGGTTTGAGAAGTATCGAAAGGCTAATGAGTCGGATACGACAATATGTCCTCATAAGAGCTGACTAGAGCGCCATATAGCTCGAAATGTGTCGTATCAAACGACCACAAAGGTAAAGTTGTCAAAAGACAGGGTATCCTCATAACAAAGCCGACTAAAGTGTCATATGGCTCGAGGAACATGGCTGGAAAGCCGAAAGTGTCCAGAGACGGGATACTCTTGTAAATGAACTGGCCCAAAAGGGACATGTAGTCCGAGAAGTATCGAAAGGCTAATGAGCCGGATATGACAATATATTCTCATAAGAGCTGACTAGAGTGTCATATAGCTCGAGAAATGTCATATCAAACGGCTACGGGGCCAAAACGTCAAAAGACGAGATGTCCTCGTAACAGAGCCGACTAAAGTGTCATATGGCTCGAGGAACATGGCTAGAAAGCCGAAAGTGTCCGGAGACGAGATACTCTTGTAAATGAACCGGCCCAAAAGGGACATGTGGTCCGAGAAGTATCGAAAGGCTAATGAGCCGGATACGACAAAATATTCTCATAAGAGCTGACTAGAGCGTCATATAGCTCGAGAAATGTCATATCAAAAGGCTACGGGGCCAAAACGTCAAAAGAAGAGATGTCCTCGTAATAGAGCCGACTAAAGTGTCATGTGGCTCAAGAAACATCAAAGTATATGGCTATGTAAAGCCGAAAAATGCTCTCATAAGAGAACCAGTCGAAATGGGCATGCGGTTCGAGAGACCTCAAAGCCAAATGGCTACGAAACCCGACGTGCCTCATAATAAGGTCTTATCATCAAGGGTCGGCCAAGTGAAGGTAATAGTGCCATTGATCGGAACATCAAATGATCAGGAAGGTATATATCCCGATCGAGGTAGTCCAAGAAGTATGTATCCTGACTACACATCAAGTAGAGTAGGAGGTATGTATCCTACTTCTTATATCAAATGGTGCAGAAAGTATGTATCCCGACCAAACATATCAAATAACACAGGAGGTATGTATCACGGTTGAATGTATCGAGATGACACAGGAGGTATGTGTCCTGGTCAAATACTAAAAAGGACAAGAGCTATGTGTCTTGCTTACACATCAAACGAGCAGCCCTAAGGTGAAAAGACCTGAGGCAAGATGCTCAAAGTATAGTCGGATATCAGAGCACTCCGAAAGAACATGGATCGGTGGTAAGACCGATGCAACATGTCACTCGACATGGTGGATAGAACCAACCAAAGTAGTCAAAAATATCAAATAGGACAGGGGGGTATCCTGCCTATGCACCGAATGAGCGACCATATGGCTAAAATAGCCCGAGGTATCATGCTCAAAGTATATGCTGGATACATAGAGCGATCCAACTAAACATGGATCGGCGGTAAGGCCGATGCAACATGTTACTCGATGTGGCAGACAGAACAAACCAAATAATCGAAAGAATTAATGGGGTTAGCTAACTGAAATGGTCTAACCAGAAAAGTGCTTTTATGTAAGCACTAGTGAGACAAATTTCATCGGGGATTCTCCCATTTAGCAAAGTAATTATGCTGGGGAGGTATCAAATATCCCAGTGTAGACATGGACCAACTGAGCGACTGATACAACATGCCATTTGATGGGGCGGACCAAACCAACCAAGTAAATCGAAATATCATCGAGGTGGACTCACAAGTCCAAATGTAGGGTGCTTTAAGCAAGCATTAGCGAAGTAAGTCTCGCTAAAAGGGCCCTCAGAACTAGCGAAGTAGTTGTTGCTGAGGAGAGCTCAATGGATATTTCTGCAGAGCCGGCTAAGGCAATTCTGTCGGGGACAATGCCGAGGCGAACGTCATGCCTCGGAAGTGCAGTCGACTAGCGACATGGATCGAATAGAGAATAGACAAAGTCTAAAATCGATACAACATGTTGCTCCAACAAGGCAATGAAAATTGACCGAGTCGAGAATATCGAAGAGGGTGGATGGTCAAAACATACCAACCACATACGATACTGCTACCGGAAATTTGGTAGAATGAATTCCAATGGGGAATTACCACAGTATCCAAGAGTGGTTGGTAAAAAAATATAGCATTCCAACCGCATGGGTGCATGGATCTCAGACCAACCCAAAAGCATCCTCTTAACAGGGACAATGCCACACTCATTTGAAATGAGCGGGAGAATCTAATTCGGACCCACACAGGGTGCTCGACCAAATAGAGGAGTCGAGGAAAGAAGTATGGCTTTTCGGCACAAAAGAGGCATCAATCGAACTTGACCTCAGTCAGTCGAGACACCTTAGAAAGGTTGGGCAAAATAGAGCGAACCAACCAAATGATATTTAGCCGGAAGACCAAAACATATCCCTTAAGAGGGAATACACCACACTCATCTGAAGTGAGTGGACCCAAGCATATCCGTAAAAAGGTGCTCAGTTCGGACCTTATGTAGAATGGTTAACCGAACAAGAATGCTAGGAAATGGCATGACTTTCCTGCATAAGGCAAATATCTATCGAAATTGACTCCTGTCAGTCGAGTATTGCGAAGGTTAGCTAAGCAAGATATGATAACCATAATTGCAAGATATGATAACCATAAAGCTATGCTCAAAATCCTCCAAAAAGAGGGTATCTTCCACTCTCATTGTGACGAGAGGGACGAATGTATCTACCACACTCATTTATGATCGGTGGGACACCCTTGCTCGGGTCCGCTCGAAGCGAGGAGCCAAAGAGAAAAGATAAGAGAAGTACTTGGCTTCTCTTACACCGATTACTGGTTGCGCCAGGTATAAGCCACTCGTAAGACTTCCACTTTATTTGTTTAACAATTCAGCAATCAGTTTTAAGAGATGCACAAGACCTCCCTTACTTGCAATGAAGCAAAGGAATGGGTGGGTGTACAGCGTCGTACAACATACCCGAAAGAAGGCTAATCGACTTCCGAAGGAAGAATTCGTCGAGAACACGAAAGTCGACACATAAAGTGTACAAGAAGATGGGTAAAAAGCCCACAAGATGGCAAGCCTTTCTTCCGAAGGAAGGGCCACCGGACCCAGAGGGTCGCCACATAGTACGTAAGGGTGGTGGGTGAAGCGTCCATACACAAGAAGGAGAGTCAACTTCCAAGGACGGACTGCTGGGACCCCGGAGGGTCAACGCATCAGCGTGATATAATGTGGGTGTACGGTATGTCGTACAACATGCCCACAAAGCTATTGAGAGCCTTCCATGCCATTTATATTTTTTCATTGGCATTAAATATTATTTTTTTATTATTCCCAACATAAGTCGTTATGGGGAATGATTTGGCGTGACATGCCGACTCAATACGGTAAGTGGAGCTCTCGAGTAAGCATCCTAGACTCATGACCGGATATACCATGCAAAATATGAGATTTGCAAAATTCGAGTCCGAGTGGGATTTTCCTTAAGTACTCTTCCCTAGCCCTTGTCCTTTAATTATTTTCGCCCTTAGCCTAGATAGGCCTCGTCGTTCGTATCCGGGTGTAAAGAAAATGGTTTCATTTTGGAGATGTCTTTAAATCCATTACTAATTTATCAGTCATCCCAATGTCACTTAAGAAATTATACGAACCTTAATATTCTAAGGATCTTACCAGGAGAATTTTGAAATCAAAAGGTTCTTTATATCGAAATTTTTGATTTCCCACTCACCTCAAGCTTCTTCTCAGGAGTGTTGATCATTTTTTTTTAATCTTTTTTTTCTTTTTTCTTTTTTTATTTTGAAGCCTTTCACACTTTTTTTATCTCTCCTGAGAATCACTATATCTGGTGAGCTTCTTTTGTAATAAAGTAATTTCTTTTGACTCAAAATTCTCACGAAGAAAGATTCTTAGAATTTTATGGTCCATTACTTGTTAAACTTCCATCGGTCTAGCTGAATGGAAAAGTAAGAGATGTAAATAGTCTCTGAAACTACTCACATCTCAATGACACCCATCTAGTCACTCTGAGGTGTTCTCAGGACTTAGGTGAAAGTTCATTAAAGTAAGGGATTCGGTCATCGAGACATAATTCGAATCCCCAGAACCATGAAGATCAGCAAATCCTAAGAAGGTGCATACATGGTCGGCTTAAACCCATCCTCGGGATCTATCATAGATTCAACCTCGAGAAACATCGAAGGAAAATCCAAGATAAGATCAACTAAGGAGCACGGTTCCTTTCGGAAGCATCTCGACGGCCTGCGTAAATGGAGCCGAAATATCGAGAGGTACGAGGATAAGAAGCCATTGCCTCTTGGTCGAGGTATATCTCGGTTAGATTAGCGGCGAGGTCTAGCCGGTAGTGTCGGATATCGAGGTATCACGACGTGTCATGCAGCGATTTATCATGACAAAGTGTTTTAATCGGTTCAACATGAATATTAACATGGTGATAAGAATCGACCAAGTCGAACAAAATATCCATGAGGTTGGATATAGGAGATGAATCCATCTCGCGGTGATGCTTTCTCACAAAGAACGGACTAAAAGTCGATAAGGTCCTAGATATGTGAGGTACCAAATCTGAGTCGGGTTCGAAAGTAGGTGACTAAATAAAATGCTAGACAAATAAGTTGGTCTTAGCAAAGAAATGCTCACATCAAGAGCTTAGCCAAAAGGCAAACATAGCTTAAATCAAATGAGGCACTCTCAAACAGCCTGGGAGATGTGCATCCAGCTAAACATGGATCGACTAAGGCTAGCAAAATGGATTAATCAATACAACATGTTATCAACAAAAGATTTTTTTTTGGGTGTCCCCCAATCGAAGTATAAAACTTCAACTATAGCCTTGCTTAATAAATGAAAGAGGTCGAATAAAGCACTCTTCAAAGCGAAGGCAAGTAAACTCCTCGCTCGTCGAATGTGGAAAGTCATTCTACATGTAGCGTCGGAATATCAAGAGACATGGTGGCAAGAATTTGCCTAACTCGATGAGTATTCGCCGAAGTGCGGCGATCGATTTATGTCCTCGAATAAGGAGGGAATCGACGGGGTATGCCCGGATCTCCCTTTATCGACATAGGACAAATTCATCTAGCGCGATGAAGAGGAAGCCACAAAATTTTCCTCGTTATTTCAGGAAAGAGTTAGCACATCAAATATGGGCAAAAGCCACTCCAACATGATCATCAATGATACCTAGCACAACATCTGGTAAGTGGCACTAAATACCATGCCAAGGATTCCATGCGACTCCTCGGCGAGTCTCATGTCCTACACAACGGATGACAAACATCCGGATCTCGTAATGGGCGAGAGGTATATCTCGGTCTCCTACTTATGAGAATCATGGGAGTATGGTAAGTAGAGGAGTTCTTACACAACATGCTTAGATATTTCAGAGATCTAAGCAAGGAACTCATCTTAAGAAATAGGACCCTGCCCTCTCAAAGAGGAAACTAGAATCTCAATAGGTAAAGAGACCTGCGGCTAAGTCAGCCACTATGGTTGCAGCAGTCTGTTCCTATTCTTCTAGACTCCCTTGCCTAATGTAGAGACAGGCGAGACCTCAGAGAAACCAGAATAGCTGAAGTTGGGACAATCGTCGAGCCAGCAAAAACATTTCCACTTAAAGAGGAAGATGCTCCTACAATCTTCTAAGTCAGAGAACTCGTGGTAGAAACAACAGTACGAACTGCAAGGTGAGAATGACTTGCATCCGGAGGAGGGAAGAATCCCAAGGAAACCTGACTGGAGTAGAATCCACAAAATCAAACATGAGAGAGAAGTGATTCTCAGCTGACGGGATATTAACATCATCCCGTGCTATAACTGAAATAAGTCATGACGGGGACATACCACACCGCCAGGGGACGGAAAAATAGATTCTCAGCCAATGGGATTTAGCACCGTCCTGAGCCAGAACCAAAACGTGTCGTGACGTTGACATGGTCCACAACGTCGGAGGAGGAGAAAAGGTGATTCTCAACCTTTAAGATTTAAGTATAAATCTCGGGCCGGAACCAAAACAAATCATGGCGGGGAAATACCGCACCGCCAGAGAACAATACCGTAGCAGGTAACTCTAGCACTCTTACATAATGTAACATCTGCGAGGATGGAAATCCTCAACATATGGATGGACTAAAATAGAGGCTAGTAAACAGGAAAGAGCGTTGTAGCGCATCGCCATCTGGCACTAGTCCTTTCCTCAAGGGAACAGTAACACTGATACAAGTTGCTACAACGAAAGTAGTACTACATGCACAACTCCTTTTCAAAGGAAGGCATGTAGCAAATGTCCAATGAGGACTTGGTCCGCGCAACGGGGACCGTAGCAAAAATGACTCAAAACGGGGACCGAAGGCACCTCCTAAACGGGAGTCAAAATGGGTATAGAAACCTGATACAAGCAATGCTGCTAAATTTGCAGCAATCTATTCCTAGTCTTCCTGGCTTTCCTACCTAATCGAGGGACAGGTGGATCCTCAGGGAAAACTGGAACAGAAAGAGAGTCGGGACAGATGTCACAACGACGACAGTAGTGACAAACCTACTTCTAAAAGAAAACACACCTGCCTATGGCAAGGAGACACGTGAGAACACGGAGGGACAAGTCTAGAAAAGACCGTAAGGTGCGGCGGCGCATCGCTATCGAGCGTCGTCCTCTTTTTGTAAAAGAAGCGAACGCGACGCGAGCCACCACAACAAAAACAGCTAAATGTGTATGACTCCCCTTTAAATGGGGAGGACACGGAGGAAAATGCCTCAGATAGCGCAGGAACAACTCAATATGCACGTCTCTCCTTTTAAAAGGGAGGGCATAGAGCAAAACGTCTGAGAGAGCGTAAGAACAACTCCATATGCACGTCTCCCCTTTTAAGGGGGAGGGCATAGAGAAAATGCCTCAAATGGCGTATGAAAGACTCGATGTGCACGTCTCTCCTTTTAAGGGGGAGGGCACGGAGCAAAATGTCTCGAAAGGGCGTAGGATTACGTAAGGTAACCCCACAGGAGTGCTCGAAAGAACTGAAGGTTATGACACCCTTAGGAGCACAGAAATGCTTGAGGAGAGGGGAAAGAGTTCTCCCTGGCGGCAACGATCATATCCATCTTTCTGCCCTTCCGCGTAGCGGGGCAAAAAGGGACAATGATAAAAAATAAGGAAAGGTCAAGAAACCAATCACAAAACTACAATGACATCGATGCATGCGATAATGCTGCAACCGAAATGTCGAGGGTGAGAGAAGGGAAAGATTGCATCGAGTTACTACCCCTAGCAACCGATACATGGACTGAAAACCAAGGTCTCACAAAAGGCTCAACTGTGACTCGAAGGAAGAGAACCAGGTCACGATAATATGAGCGAAACTCCAAGTATGGAGAGAGGCTATAACCTCAGGAAAAGCGACACTCCAAGTATGGAAAGAGAGACTTCTCCCCAGCGGAGTCGCCAGTTTTGTTTTCGCCATCTTTTCTCTTTTTTTATTTTAAAAGGAGTCACCAGCTTGTCAGTCGTCGTATACTTCCCCTATTCGAATAAATCTCCCTCCCGAATCAAATAAGTGATTTGAAGAGGAGAGGAACCGATTAAGAAGGGACATACGACAAAGTGACAAACAAGAGAAAAGAAAAACATGGAGAGTCTACGAGCGATAAACCTCACAAGGATAAGTCAAGCATGTTCGCCCAAACAAGATCGGGCAGAGGCACCTTGAACCAATATCCGTGAAAGAAGTATCTACGTAGACTACCCATAACCAGAGAGTCAAGTGTATGTACACGTTGCGGAGTCAAGAGCACTCCCGGAGGAACGTATTCCTCTGCGGTTAATTACATCTTGGGGGATACCCGAGAATACTCTCGATAAAAGGAATTTCGCTTTATATTATCATAGACACGGGGTATAGGCGATCAAAAGGAAGATTATTCCGTGTGGGAAAGTCTCGACACTTGAAGCTCTCGCTAAGCCATCGGGCGGAGTGAGTCTCTCACATCCCGAATGGGGTAGCGGCTCATCGGCATACGAAACCCACGGAATAACCTAAATCATCTTGACGGGGGTATCCCGACACGTCGAAGCATGTCCGGGCCATAAGGGCGGAGGACAAATCGTCGTATCCCGAACGGGAGGTAGCTCATCGGCATCGGGCCGTCGAAATGATATCAACGAAGTCGAGGAGCGAAAGGGCTCGACGGGGGTAGTTAAAGGAAGGAAGGAATAATCTAAAGGGGTAGAGGTAGCCGAGTAGGGATATCACGAGCCCGTCATCCAAAGCGAGTAGGACCCTAAGTCTGCCCGAACGTGAAGGTAGTCGACCCGACACATCCTAAGATCCCGGTCGGCAATCCAAGAATTGCATTATCCACGGGGACCTCGGTAGCCCTAAGGTCAAAGGAAGGAAACTCTATCATATGACTATAAGCTGGAGCTCCGAGAAGTGGGTATTACACCTGCCAAAGTGGCAAGGATGCCTCTGGAAAGAAGAGAAAGGGAGGTTCAGCTACAAAGCTGCAAACGCTCCAAACAAAAGGACTTACACCCCGTCTGGGTCGGGGAGCCTTCTAACACCCTAGGCGCACTAGACAATCACCTATAAAGGTATGCTTGGGCCGGTTAGATTGGAGAAGCACCGGGACTCCTCCTCGGGACATGCAAATATGAATGCAGTTATCTAGAGCGGTCCTTAAGTAATGTGGAGGCCCTATTAATATGACTTGGGTGATAGCCATGCAATGCAACCCATTTAAAATTTGGCCCGAAGGCCATGCAAGAAAGTTAAAGTGCATATTTTAAAATCTTGAATATTTTAATCCTAAAATTCATTTATCTTGAATATTTTATTAGGATTTTTTTAACGTATAAAATTTACAATTTTAGGGTCCTTAAAGAGCCTAAATGATATCGCGAAATCCCAGATCACAGAAAGAAACAAGGAAAACACATGCAAGCATGCAAATATGCAATAAAAGCATGAAAGAAAGCACTCCATAATAAAATAAAAGAGGCCAAAATGCCGCTGGACCGGAAACATAATCCAGAAAAAGAAAAATGCGGTCGGACTCCACATATACATGCCCGGTCCTAATTCTATACATCAATATAAAAATGCAGAATTAAGATACGGGGCACGAGCATCTGCTCCTAGTCCCCTCGACGTGGTTCCCGTGTAAAACACCTCGGAACCCGTGCCCGTATCTTATTTCTGCTACAGGACTCTCCTAGACTCTAAAAGTACAAAGGAAAATAAAAAGACTCAATCCTGCATGAAAACAAGTGTTAGCGGGAAAGCTCGCATGCAAATGACGTATAATGAGCCATGCTTTATAAATGGGGGAGCTAATAGCACTGCGAAACAAAAATGTCGAAATCATCACTTGCTCCCCCATTGCGGTACCTGTGTGTGAGTATAAATAAGCATGGCTCCCTGCAGAAAAGCACCCTAACACACTACCATACATATGAAGCATGCAATCACATCACAGGCAAACTACAAAAGAAAGATACCTGGCTAGGGCAACCAATCCATCAAACAACAATAGCCATGCATCAAAAAGACTACCTAGCAAACTAAGTCCTAGCCTAGCACACCATCTAACGAAAGTGCACAAACCTAGGGCCTAAGTGCAGGGTAAGCCTGGGTATAGTATGACTTTGACGGGGTCGCCATACCGGCCCCATCCTAAAGATCCGAAGGATCTAAAGGGCGTCACGAAGAGGGGTGACACAAGTTAGATCCAATGGATCCTTAGCACAATCATACTTGTGCCGATCCCGATGACTTAATTCGTATTGCTCATTGGGATCAACCCGGCGAGCAATGCTCGTTAAGGCATCGCGGCCAGACACATGGTCACTCTCTAATGAGTAGGACGAGTCATCGAAGAATGGGTAAGCAAACAGTCATGCAAGAAGCCCACATTGTGATTGCTCGACTGAAGTATGGAACAATCACAACGGGCGCCCAAAAGGGCAAGCACACACATCATGCAAAATTCAAGGATGCTACATGCAAAGAAGATGCACTAAAGTGGTGAAGGTGGAGTATACCGTGAAGGCAGTGACTCGAAAAGAGCGGGCATGTCGTAGTGGCGGGGGGCCGAAAAGGATGGGTATGCCGGGGAGGCAGTGACCCGAAGGTGGAATAAATCTCACCAGGGAGAATCATAAAAGTGCGGTGCAAATGTGATTCCAAATGAAAATGCAAAAAAACAGAATAAGGTGCAACATGCAACCGGACCAGCATGCACATGCCAGAAAACATGCAATAAAATGCAAAAGCATACAAACATGAGTGATCGGTCGGCCAGGACCGTGGTGGTCGAGTCGGACCAAAGAAATGGGTGGATTAGTTCGGGGTAACCGATCCGACCCTAAAGGATAGGTGATCGACTTGGGACGGTCGATCGAACCCGACGAGGATCGGGGATCGGCCCGGAACGGCCGATCGACCCGATGTGCTCATGCGAACATGCATACAATGCAACAAATGACCACATGCAAAAATGCAACAAGATGATCCATGCACATGCGATGAAACCCAAACGGTTGACGACACGTCGAACCCGTCCTAACGACCTCACATAGGTACCTAGGGTTGACGCTCTTGAATGTGCGGCATCGCCGCCTCCAGCTTTGGCATGGCTACGTGGAGGGCTTCCCCCTTCGATTTCTCGTGGGGAAACTCGCCACCGTTCGTAGGGCGGTCTAGCTACAAAGCTTTTTCCGCTCTACGAACGCTCCGATCCTATAGGACGGACTAGCTACAAAGCTTTTCCCGTCCTCTAAGATCGAACTCAACTAATTCCTCCAAGGGAGATTAGGAGCTCCAAAACCGTGGGAAATTGGGATTCCAACCCAGCAGGATTAAGATCTAAAACTCAGAATAGGGAATCGCTAGGCTACGAATAGGAATTGGCCAATGCACAAGATTCCTAACCTATAGCTTACTCTAGGTAAATCAACGATCCATCACATAGGCACGTTGACACACCAACTCACGCTGGCGCACGCACCTCCTGTGGGCGATCGAACCCACACGCCTAGACAGGACTAAACCTAGGGTCAGCTAAGGGACAGAGAAATCTCACCACCGTGACGGTTGAAGACGCGTTCTCTTTATGCTGAAGGAGAGCCCACGTTCCTGGTGAACCGCCGGTGTTCAGTCTGTGCGCCGACGCACCTCGCAATAAATCATGCAATGAGGAAAATACGACGCAATGAGGGAGAATCACACCAAAAATGAATTATCGAAGCATATAAAAAAATGCGATAAAAAAATGTACCTTCGAGAGGGATCTCTCGATGACGGCTAAAGAGGGGTTAGCTCGACAACGGTGCACACCGAGAGCGAAGAAAATGCGGAGGAGAACAAAAAAAATCGACGCTCCTTGCTGATTTTCTTCGGCATAAATGAGATGTCGACGAGGCAAAAAGCCGACGAGGAAGAGGTGGTGACGGCCCTATTTTCCGGTGAGGAAGTGGCGAACCGAGGGAGGAGCTAAAGTCGTCGGCGGGCGCAGGAGAAGCTCCGGCGAGCAAGGGAGGTCGGTGCGGGGCACGCGCTTCGCGAGGAAGAAGAGGAGGAAGAGGAGCAGGCGCGAGGGATAAAGGAGTGCGGCGGCTTCTTGGCTCGGCGGACGCGGAGGAGTTCCGGCGGTGGATGATGATGGCGGCGGCGGCCTTCGCCGATGGCTCGGAGGAGATCCCGCGAAGCGAGAGGGAGACCCGGCTAGGGTTTTCGCGAAAATGGGGTTGGCGAGCCGCAGGGGTTTCGCGATACCATCGGGTAGAGAGAGGGGAGAAGTTAGGATGCGTGAGTTTTTTTTATATTTTAAGATAATATAATAATAATATATATAATAATAATAATGATAATAATAATATTATTATTATAATTATCCTCCGCGTTCTTTTAGCGTGTATACGTCCTCGCAGCGAAGTAGATTTCCATCTTAGCTAACATTGAAGTTCCGGATTCAATGGCGCAGTCCGTTTCGTCATCTGGGGTCGTTCGGGACCGCTCGAGCCACCTTTTGATCAAATGGGTTAAAAAAGAATAATTCGCATATTTTAAGCCCGCTCGTGATGTCGTAGCAAAATGAACGTCCTCCGTAGGTAAAATTGACGTCCCGGACACAATCGTGTGATCTATTTCGTCATCCGGAGTCGTTCGAGTAACTCTCTGACGATCGGGCTAAAAACGATAATTTGCACAATTTTTACCCCGCCAGCAAAGTCGTAGCAAAATAAACGTCCTCCCTAGGTAATATCGATGTTCCGGACACACTCGGGTGGTCTGTTTCATCGTTCGAGGTCATCTGAACAAGCTCGCATGTGAATGGGCCAATTTCTCGTGCGACGCGTCAAGTAACACATGTCGACCCTGGTATGCTCGAATGGACATCCCATGCATGTAATATATAAAAAAAACGATGCCAACAGGCTCGATTAAATAAACTAAAAGACTTGTGACATCCGTTTGGTCTGCGAACCAATTTTATAAGCCAACAAATTCCCCTGCTTAATATAAGTGAATTAAGCAGGGTTTATATTACCTGGGTTCTTAAAGTTCCCTATAGAGGCAAGCCCCTATAGTTAATTACATCTTAAATAACGGGAATCATTTAAGAAAACTCTTGATAATGATCAGTGGTTTTGCTCTCAAGAATTTCAAAGTTTAAGGTTTTCAAAGGATTGGATTTTTGAAATTTCAAAAGGGAATGACTCAAAATTTGGAACAATTTATTTTTGAGAATCCAAAGGAAGAAAGGTAGGAGAAGCTGAGGATCCAAGAAGAATCTTGGAAACTTCCCGACTATCCTATTGTTTGGCTTCGATTCGAAAATCCTAATATTATCCGATATTCGATCTTGCCAATTTTAATTAATTAGGACTTATATTTGTATGACATGATCATACGATCGGCTAGAAAATGTAAGGGTTTATGTCGTACCAAACAACGACCTCGGAATCCTAAAACCAATTAGGGCTTAATTTACATAATATGATTATGCAAATGCCTAACGAAGAGTTGAGGATTTATGTTGCACTAGAGCAAACTACCTCGAAGTCCTATGGCTTGGTTATTTAATTCTAAGAAAGTTTTGCTGAAGTGGATCCGAGTTTTGCTGAAGACGATGGCCGTGCTGCCCACCATGCTCCGAGCTCCTTGTTGTTGCAGAGGTTTAGTTTTAGAAGGTGAAAATCAATGGATGAGAAAAGTGTTTTTGTTTAGAGAAAATATTAAAATCCAAGTGTTTTTAATATTTTAATTAAAACAAATCTTAAAGTTGTTTAAACAGAACCGATTAAGATTTCACGGTTCCGTCATCCCGACACCGTTATTTTCATCGAATTCACTTAGTCCAGATGAATTTGCTAAACTCAACTGAATGAGTTCCACACTTTCATTTAGACCGTGGGAAATTCCGTTAGCAACACGTGGGTTACATCATCCGAGGTATTCCCGATCATTCAACGATACGTTTTAATTTAGTTGCAATTGTAGTTTTGTTGTTACGTTGGTGATTAAATTTTGAGTTGCTTTATATTTTGAAATGTTGTGGCGGTGAATTTTATCTTGCGGTGATTTTTAATTTAGTTTTGGTTTCAGTTTTAGGGACTACCCTAAAGGTTTTGGTTTTCATGCAACAATTGTTTATCATGCAAGAAAAGTAAAGTGCATTTGCAATAAAGTAAATTGCAATAAAATAAAAGCGTACCTGGAGGGTCTTCCCGTCATCCCAAGCTGCACTTAAAACACATGTTAAGGCATTTAAATGTTTCATCAAGTACCTAGGTAAAGCTAAGGGAAAGGTTTTGGTTGTCTATCAAAGTCCTAATCCTATAGCTAGTCATCTCCTATGACGTCTAGGTTCTTGTATTTTGGTTTAAGGATGATTTTCTTCATTAAAGAACAATTAAGTTCAATTGTTATTATAAACATCCTATCATATTGAGGAAGTGCTTAAGACGAGTCTTAAACATCTTTTCAATATTTCTGGAATTGTTCTAAGTCCAAATGGATTTAATTAATCAGGTGAAGTAATCATCCGAGGTTTAATTAAGTTTTGTTATTTTGCTCAGTGAACTAGGATGTTTGAATATCCTATGAATGAAGTGACACTTCACCTAATACTCCATTTAGGAGTTATGATAACAAGAGCTTTTAAGGGAAAATTGATATTTAAGTGATTTGTGATTTAATTTAATTTTAATTAATGGGTTTAAGTTTGGAATAGTGTTCAAGTTGTCTTAGATTTATTTTGAATTCTTTATGTCTTAGGTGATGTCATATTTAATTCAATTTAATTTAATTTAATTTAATTTAATTTAATTTAATTTAATTTAATTTAATTAGGTTTAGTTTTAATTTTAATTTAATTTTATTTTTTAATTTTAATTTAATTTAAATTTTATTTTAATTTGATTTTATTTTTTATTTAATTTAATTTAATTTAATATGTTTTAATTTAATTTAATTTAATTTAATTTAATATGTTTTAATTTAATTTAATTTAATTCAATTTAATTTAATTTAATTTAATTTAATTTAAATTAATTTTAATTTTAATTTAATATTTTATTTTTTTATGTTTTAAAGATGATTTAATATAATTGTTAAAGTATTAATTTAATTGAAATTTTGGAAGGATTTAATTTAAATATTTTAATTTTAATTTAATTTAATGATTAAGTCTTTTAGTATTTTAAATTTTGATTTGAATTATCATTTTAATTAGCAATTAAATATAATTGAGGTGATTAATTTAGGGATTCTTAAATTAAAGAACAAATGTCTTCTAAATAATATCCCTATTTTAATAATTTCAATTTTTATTAATCATCTAAATTTGATTAATTAATTGATTAAGGTTTATTCTTAAAAATGATTGATGGGTTTCTACCCTTTAATTATTTAAATTTCAATCATCCAAATCAGATTAGGATCAAATATTTTACTCTTTCATTTTATTAAGCCTAAAGTTTTAATTAAGAGTTAAAATTTTAATTACCATTTTGCCCTTCAAGCTTAATAATTCCATAACTCACTAAATTAAGCTTAAATGAACTTGAAATTTTTATGTGGCTTCACTTACATGTCAATTAAGACATTAGAGGAGAAAATGTGATTTTCCTGTATTTAATTTATTTATATAATTATTTTTTCTAGAAAATAGGGATTTCCTAGGAGAATTCAATAAGATGACCAAGGGAATTTTTCTGTCCTTAAGAAAATTATGGAGCACTCCTAATGACCAGAGGACCATTTAGACTAATTTTGGTGATTTTTTGAATTTTATTTTATTTATTATAATTATTTTGAGTTTTGGATTATTAATTAATTTAAAAATAAAATAAAGGTTGAAAAATGAATTTTATATTTTTCAAAAATCTCTCTGATATCAGGGAAACTAGAGAACCAATTTTCATAATTTGGTAATTTTTCTTTGTTTTATTAGAATTATTTTAGTGAAAAGGTTGAAAAATACATTTCTAATATTAAAAATTACATTAAACCTTTAAAATTTAATATCTTATCCTAGGAACTTAAGAAAAATAATTGGTTTGTTCCTAAGTGTTTAGAATTGAAAATATCACATTTTGGTGATTTTTAATAATTTTGTGATTTTTATTATTTTTTAATATTAAAATAATGATAAAAAATCAACTTTTTTAGAAAATTACAATTTTAAATTTTATAAGTTCCTCTGATATCAGAGAAGCTCCAAAACCATTTTTGTGAATCTTTGAAAAGTATTTTGTGAGTTATGAATTTTTAAAAGTTTGATTCCATTCATGGGGCTTAATTAACCCATTTGGTGGGGCTAACCAAGTCCAATTGATCACAAATTTTTATGTGGCTTTCCCCTATCCTAAGAGGACAGTGGAGAATTGTTTTTAAGTTAATTTGATGAGTGGTTAACCCTAATTAATTAAATTTCAATTTTGGGTGTTTAGGCTGATTAGGGTTGTTCAAAGTGAATTAGCTCAAAAATTATTTTTCCTAGGTCTCTCTAGTCATAAGAAACATCACCAAATTTTCCTAGAATTTATTTCTCAACATGCTAATTATTGGAATTAAAATACTCAAAACAGTAACATGAACTTGAAAAATCAATAACTTCTCATAGGGATGGCCTCGACCTTGGAAAATTCAGGGAATGTTCCCAAGTTCAGAGGCTTCAAAAGCCCTATGGTCTCATGCCATGGTGAATTTCTATATGCATGGAGAATTGAAATAGTGCAGAGAGTAAATAAATCATGAAAAATAAAATGCTTAATGAAATTACCTGATTTCTTTTCCACATTATTCTCCTCTGTTCACTTAGTAAGTGGGTATTTTTATCTTATTTTTAGGATTTTTCTACACAAAGTTATGAATTTTTGAAGTTCTGGGTATTTAATAAATAAGAAAAATCCCTATTTTCCTACTTATCCACGCGGCGCCACGCCATCCTCGGCAGCTCCGAAGGGCCACGCGGCGCGCTCTGATTCGGCGCCGCCATCCGACTCAGCGCTCCAGGGGCCCGCGGTTCATGTCCCATTGCTCCGTCCGGCGCGATCCTGGTCGTCCACTCGATACACGCGCGATCCAACGGTTCCCAGTCATCGTCTACGACTGGTGTGAACCCGTGACCATCAACCTTCTAACCCTAATTTCTCACTCAATTCTCAACGGATTTTCCTGTTCTTATGCTCTATGGATTCGTCTTGAAGAGACGAACACATCCATATGGTAAACATGCATTGAAATTGAGTCAAATTAAATGGAGAATCTCTGTAAGCTCGGGAAGAAGAGTGAGTCCATACCTTTGCTCAGAGAAAAGAAGCTTCAATCTGAGAGTTGTGTCACGTTCGATTGGGTCCAAGCAAGCTCCAGATGAAGTCCCTTGGCCTGGTGAATTGTCTAGGTATGATTTTGACCACAGCCGATCACAAAGCTTGAAGGTCGGGAGCAATGGCGGGCCCGGTGAGGGGGCTTTTGCTCGGGAAACTTCTCCTCTTGGTCCGGTGAAGGTGTAGGACCAATCAATTTGGAGATTGGCTCACTGTGGTGAAGTGTCCTGGTTTTGAGCTTGGATTTCAACTCTGAAATTAAGCTCACAGAGGGGAAATGGCAGGGGGATTTCAGTGGGGATCAAGTTCTCTATGTGTAGAGAGTGGTTTGGGATGATTTTGGCAGGGTTTCAGTAAGTTTTTGTTCAGCACCACTCATGGCCGAGAGGAGGTGGTGTTTAAATAGGAGAGGTGGAGGGCCTCCCAGGGGGTTTAAGGCTTGAGATCAGCTGCTCCATGCAAGAGAAGAACAGCCATGGTGTTCAATTGGGCTGGGACACTTCAGCAAGGCATAATTGAAAAGTTTGGCTCCTCCCAAGGTCTCGGCCATGGTGTTTTCCGGCGATCCAGTGCGGGCCGGCGCAGTGCATGGGTCACCCTCAAGTCCAGGTGGGTCAGGGCTGGAGGTTTGTGCAGGCAATTGAGCTTTGCCATGTGTAAAGAGGATGGCTTGAAATGGAAAGGGTAAGGGCTCATTTTGGGCTCAAATTGGTCAACCCATGATTTTGGGCTTGGTTCACCTCCCCATGACCTGGTTTTGGGCTGGGTGAATCAGTTGGGTCAGCTGGTCTTAAGTGGAGAGTCTCCATCCAAGAATATTTAGACTAAATTTGGGTTAAGGGGAATCATAAATAAGGTTAATGGCTTTTGGGAAGTGCTTAAAGGACCTCCTCTTTTTGCCCAATGCGGTAAGGTCACATGTCAACAACTCACATGGCTTGCATGTGGCTCAAGAATTGCTTCATGGCTCACCTTTGGCTCGGGAAAAAGTTTGGTCAATTTCATGAAAAAGGGTTTTAGAAATTTTGGTAATTTGGTGTAAAATTTGGATGGTTTGTCATATGGCTTTGTTTAGAAAGATTTGATTGCTGATTTAGGACTTAGGAGTGATTTTAATTAAGTGAGGATGAGATGAGATTGTAATGTGGGCATTAGGATGGGCTTGGGCTTTTGAGTTTGGTTAGGAATGGGCTTTTGAATGTCCTTTAGAAGTGGGCTTTTAGATGAAATTTTTGCAAAGGGTCAAGCCAAATAAATATTGGGTTTAGTTTAGGGATGTGTCATGAGTGATTTGAAATGAATTTCAGGTGGTTTGGGTTTGAATTGGGTTGAATTTGGGTTTCTTTGGTAAATGGGCCAATGTAGGTCAAATTGGGCTAACTTGGGCCAATGTTGGGCTAGGGTTGAAATTGATGTAAAATTAATGTTGGGAAATGTTTATGGGAGTGTTTCAAAGAGGTTTCAACTTTGGTTGGGTTTTTGTTTTGGGACTTGGGCTTATTTGAGTTAGGTTTGGGTTTAGGTCAAAATTGGGCCTTTTGGTTTTGGGTTGAATTTGAGTGGGGTTTGGGTCCAAATTTTGGGCAAATTATGTTAGTGTTTTGTTTATGGGCATGTTAGGGAAGGTTTGGAAAAGGTTTGGGGTCAATTGAAGTTGAATTGGTTTGGTTTTGGCTAAGTTTGGGTCATGGGTCCAAATTGGATTTTAAGGTCAAAAGTGAAATTGAACCCAAATGTCAATCAAATTGGGCTTTGATTTGGTCTAGATTGATATTGTGGATCTTGAATTGGACTTTAGAATTGAATTGGACCAAAATTGGGGTCAATTGGGTAGGTTTGGTTTGACATTGGGTTCACTTAGGTTAAGAATGGGCTAAATTGGGGGTTTTGGTAAAAGTGGGGTAAATTGACAAAGTTGGCCCATGGTGTAGTTGGATAAAATGAAATTGGGAATATTTGGGATTTTTTGGAATTTGCTGGGAATTTTCTGAATTTTTGGACTTTTTGGCTAAGAGGGGTATTTTGGGTATTTGGAGGGTATTGGGGGGTATTTTGGAATTTTTGGTATTTTTGGCTATGGATGATCAATTTGAGTGGAGAGAAATTTTTGGGAATGGTTTTGGTGAATTTTGGGTGATTTGGAAATTTTGGAGAATTTGGGCAATTTTAAGGGCTTTTAGTAGGTTTGATTGGTGTAGGGTCCCTGGGGTCAAAAATTGAAATTTTAAAAAAAAGAAGATTGATCAAATATGAGTGAAATGGAAGCACTTTGGTTGAGCCATGAAGCCATGTTAAGCCTATATGAGCCATGAGAGGACTCATTTGAGGCATTCACTATGTTGTTCCTAACCCTCTTAGCCAGGGGCTTAGGGGTTAAGGTCCATCCATATGAATTACCTACATGAGGCAAGGAGCCAAGTTGAGTATGTGTGTGGTTTTAGGATTTGGATTGTGCGTGTGAGAGTGTAGAGTATCAATGTAGTGAGTGTGTAAGTCAACCCTCACCAGACCAAGCCACCCAGGGTGGTCCTAAGGCCAAAGAGTCCTATAGGGAACTCATCCTTTAAACCTTCACTTTTGATCTCAACCCTCTAGGTAATTAGGGGTATACAATCAAGCTTGTGGGGTTTGCAGGGAGGCAAGAAGTGGTTCAAATTTCTAAGGGATGGCTTCCAATTCTAGTCCTCTAAGATAGTCAAAGGAAAAGCCTAAGGCTAGATCCTAAACACTAAAGAGAGAAGAGAAGACCTCATCAAAAATGAGGTCAACACCAAGGTATGGATTTATTTTGTCCAAAGTAATTCAGATAATAAAAAAATCATGGGTTAAACTAGCTCAGAAATGTATCATCACCGTATAAATATAATCTATACATCTAGATGAATCCATAGGTTCAAAAATCACTCAATTTCATTGAAAAATGAGTGAGATATTGAGCTTTGAAGTTGGACGGTTCGAATATTTTTGAATTTTTGGGGGATTTATATCTGCCGTCCGTTCCTGTGTTTTGGAACGGACGGCGCTGATTTAGAGATCCCGTGTCCGCTATTCTGTGCCATGTACCAGATCATCTCTCTCTTCAACAAATCTGAGGACATACGGCAGCTCCACAAATTTCTGGCTTAGGTTAATTCAGATTAACCTTAAAATCTTCAAAAATGCATATCTTTCTATCCAGTTCTCCTAAAAATAAAATAAAAATACATCTGGAAAGCTCTTAAAGAGAAAACAATTATGAGACCAAAATCATAATTTTATTCTCAATATTTAATTTTTAAATAAATAAATACTCTCTAGAGTATTTTAATTATTAAAAATTTCTTATAAATAAAAAAATGTGAAATTTTTAGAGAAGAATCTTTAAGTCCTTAGACACATCTTCTGATTTTTCTAGGGCTATGATAGCTCTCTAAGATGTGATTTTCTAATTTCCATGATATTTTGTAATTATTTTCAAAAATAATTATAAAATTTGGAAAATTGGAAAATTAAAATTCAAAATGATTGAGAATCTTAGGGTGATAGATAACAATCCTAAAACAACAATTCTCAAGCCATCAAATCAATCTAAAAGACATCTTAAAACAAGGTTAAGAATTATTAATTATAAATTAATATTTTAAAACCTTTTCTTCACCTACTTAATCCATTTCATCATGGATTAATGCAAATGATAAATCCAAATCTAAATGAACTCAAATCAAACAATAATTAGGTTTAAAGACAACTTAAACCTAATTAGATCATTAAACCTTAGGGTTTAATACAAAATTAAATATTAATTAAGTTTAAGGACATATTAAACTTAATTAGCCCATTAAACTTCAACTAAATTAGGTTTAATACAATATCAAACTTTAATTAAGTTTAAGGACATATTAAACTTAATTAGCCCATTAAACCTAAACTAAATTAGGTTTAATACAAAATCAAACTTTAATTAAGTTTAAGGACATGTTAAACTTAATTACTCCATTAAACCTTAACTAAATTAGGTTTAATACAAAATCAAGATTTTAATTAAGTTTATAGACATAATAAACTTAATTAGCCCATTAAATCTTAACTAAATTTGGTTTAATACAAAATCATACTTTAATTAAGTTTTAGGACATATTAAACTTTATGAGCCCATTAAACCTTAACTAAAATAGGTTTAATACAAAATCAAACTTTAATTAAGTTTAAGGACATATTAAACTTAATTAGCCCATTAAACCTTAACTAAATTAGATTTATTACAAAATCAAGACATTAATTAAGTTTAAGTATATGTTAAACTTAAATAGCCCATTAAACCTTAACGAAATTAGGTTTAATACAAAAAAAAACTTTAATTAAGTTTAGGGACATATTAAACTTAATTAATCCATTAAACCTTAGGTTTTAAGATAAAATCAAAACTTTAATTAAGTTTAAGGACATATTAAACTTAATTAACTCATTAAACCTTAAACTAAAGACTTAAACAGCCCTAAACCCTTATTAGGCCTAACACATTAAACCTAATTAAACCATTAAGTCTCAACTAAATTAGACTTAATCATACCTAAACCCTAATTAAGACTAACTCATTAGACCTAATTAAACCATCAAGTCTTAACTAAATTAGACTTAATCAAAAATAAACCTTTATTAGGTTTAAAATATTAGACCTAATTAAACCATTAAGTCTTAACTACATTAGACTTAATTAAACCTAAACTCTGATTAGGTTTAATCCATCTTAAATCTTAATCAAATAAGACTTAATCCAACTTAAATACTAATTAAGTCTATCACATTAGACTTAATTAAACTATTAAACCTTAACCAACTAAGGTTTAATCAAACATAAACCATAATTAAGTCTACCACACTAGACTTAATTAATCTATTAAACCTTAACCATTTAAGGTTCAGTCAAACTCAAACTAAAAACAACCCTTAACTTAGGTTCAACCCAACTTGAACCCAAGTTTAACCTTTAACTTAGCCCAAGTTTAACCTTTGACTTAGGTTCAACCCAACTTGAACCCAAGTTCAACCTTTAGCTTAGGTTCAACACAACATGAACCCAACTTCAACCTTTAACTTAGGTTCAACACAACTTGAACCCAAGTTCAACCCTTAACTTAGGTTCAACACAACATAATCCCAAGTTTAACCTTAACTTTAGTTCAACCCATATTGAACTCAAGTCAACCTTAAGTCTAGGTTCAACATAACTTGAACCTAACATATTGAACTTAAGTCAATCTTCAGTCTAGGTTCAACCTAACTTGAATCTAACTTAACTTAAACCAAAATCAAACCATAAACCATAATTAAGTCTACCACATTAGACTTAATTAAACTATTAAACCTTAACTAACTAAGGTTTAATCAAACTTAAATTCTAATTAAGTCTACCACATTAGACTTAATTAAACCATTAAACCTTAATTTAACAAGGTTTAATTCAACATAAATCCTAATTAAGTCTATCTTATTAGACTTAACTAAACCATTAAACCTTAAACAACTAAGGTTTAATCCAAATTAAACTCTAATTAAGTCTACCACATTAGACTTAATTAAATCATTAAACCTTAACTTACTAAAGTTTAATCAAACCTAAACTCTAATTAAGTATACCACATTAGGCTTAATTAAACCATTAAAACTTAACCAACTAAGATTTAATCAAACATAAACCATAATTAAGTCTACCACATTAGACTTAATTAAACCATTAAACCTTAACCAACTAAGGTTTAATCAAACTTAAACTCTAATTAAATCTACCATATTATACTTAATTAATCCATTAAACCTTAATCAACTAATGTTTAATCTAACCTAAACCATAATTAAGTCTACCACATTAGACTTAATTAAATCATTAAACTTTAATCAACTAAGGTTTAATCAAACTTAAACTCTCATTAAGCCTACTAGATTAGACTTAATTAAACCTTTAAACCTTAACCAACTAAGGTTTAATGAAACTTAAATTCTAATTAAGTCTACCACATTAGACTTAATTAAACTATTAAACCTTAACCAATTAATGTTTAATCATATTCAAACCCAAACCAAACTTAAGTCTAACCCATATTAGACTTAAGTCAAACCATACTTAGGTTCGACCTGAAATGAACCTAAGTCTAACCCCAACCTAACTTAAGTCTAGCCCATATTAGACTTAAATCAAACCATATTTAGGTTCAACCCGACATGAACCTAAATCTAACCCAAACCTAACTTAAGTCTAACCCATAATAGACTTAAGTTAAACCATACTTAGGTTCAACCTGATAGGAACCTATGTCTAACCTAAACCTAACTTAAGTCTAACCCATATTCGACTTAAGTCAAATCATACTTAGGTGCAACCTGACATGAACCTAAATCTAACCTAAACGAAGACCTAAAACTTAGGTTCAACCCAAATTGAACCTGTATCGACATAAATCTTAGGTTCATCCCAAATTGAACCTAAATCGACAAAATTGAACTTAAATCGACATAAATTTGACATTTCAAACATAAATTGACATAAACGACATAAATTTGACATTTCAAACATAAATTGACATAAACGACATAAAATTGACATTTCATACATAAATCGACATAAAAAACATAAATTTGACATTTCAAACATAAATCAACATAACCGACATAAATCCGACATCAAACATAAATCAACAAAATCAAACTCAAATCAATAAAATCAAAAATAATTTGACATTTCAAACTCAAATCGACATAACCAATATAAATTTGACATTTCAAACTCAAATAGACATAATCAACAAAAATTCGACATTTCAAAGGAAAAATCGACATAATTAACATAAATCAACATAATCGACATAAATTTGACATTCCAAAATCAAATCCAAATCAACATAAATTGACACAAACCGACATTCAAGACATACTAAATCAACATTTCGAATCAAACTTGGACATCTTACAAATTCTGAGACAATGAACACTTCATGATATTATTTCTGACAATGTTTTCTTTGCAGGATGAAGACAAGTTTCGTTTAGATTTCCTTTGCATGTTATAGGGTGTGCTAACTCTATTTTGCATGAAGACATTCTGGAAACTAGACGAACAATAAAACAAAACAAAAGAACGACATTGACAAAACAAAACAAAACAACGACATTGACAAAATAAAACAAAAAAAATGACATTAACAAAACAACAATGACAAAACTAGAACTTTTAGGTTAGCCACAAAACCTAAACTTTTAACAAACAACAAAAATGGCATAAAACCGACATGATAAAATGACATTTGGGATTGATAGTGGGTACATCTTTCCCTAAGAACAAAAATTTCTAGAAAATAAGTGATCAACATTAATCAGAAGTTTTCTTAGACAATTAAAAATTGCCTAAGATGTAATTAACTATGGAAGCTTGCTTCTATAGAAGAATTAAAGAACCCATCATATATAAAAATCTCTGGTTAACACTTCGTGTTTTTCCTTGTATAGAAACTCTAGGATATGACATTCTAGAATCTTCTTTAAGGATTATCATAAACATCCTTCTTTTTCTATGTTTTATATTAGCCCTAAAATTTCTTAATTCCTTTAAAGGATGTATAGAAATAAGATTAGGGCAATATTAAAATAGAGTGGCGACTCCTTGACATTGACATGACTGCTTGGACTACTGTGGATCCCGAACAGTTCCGTGGGAAGACAGTGATGAGGCTCAGCAAGAAGGCTCCCCAAGGTGCAAACAAGAAGAGGAAGATCAATATGATCGAGGAAACAAGATGAAATCAGTGATAATGTCCGCAGGAGGAAAGCTTGTCAGTGCTGCTCCTACCGAGATTCAGGGAGAGAGGAAAGCCACCCTGACCCCAACTCAGAGAAGAAACAAGAATTGTTGTATCGCCAAGATGCTAAATAAATTAACAGAAGAGCAGAACAAAGAAGAAATCCCGACGGCCGTGGCAGTTACCCCAAGGAGGCCAGTCCTCAGGAGCACCATAGCAGAGGTTGTCCCGGAGAGGATTACTATAGAGCCTACACTTGGGATAGTGACGATCCTAGGAGAGCGTGACAGTGTGGAGCCATATATCCCACAGTACGTCACTAGACCACGACAGCTGCAGATAATTTCAGAGCACGAATTGGAGATGATCCAGAGGTGCGGAAGCAAAATTTTGAATACTTTCAGAGAATCAGAGGCAGATATGTCAACATCCTGGAAGGACTAGAGTTACATACAGATGTTTTCTCTCACTACAAGCAGAGTGAAATTGTATACTACGTCAATGAGCTGAAGAAACAAGGTCGTGAAGGACAATTACGTAGCAGGACCTACTCCGAGCCAAAGAAATGGAAACGAGGCAAAGGGAGGATTACAATCCAATTTGGATGCTGTTACTACTTCGCTGATGACAGGAAAGGGAATCCGCCAGGGATACTCCACTACGAGAAGTGTATCCAATGCCATTTTTAATTAAGAAAATAATAAAAGGATGGTGGCTTGGCAAGTCCTACCCGCTGATTGCATACCAAATAGCTGTATTATCAACATCTATGCAGAAGGAGACTGCATTCCACCTCACACAAATCATCATGATTTTGTAAGTCCCTTTTGTATCGTTTCCTTCATCAACCAATGCAACATTATGTTCGAGACAGAACTCCGGATAATTGGCCCCGGAGAATTTCGAGGGTCGGTAGAGATACCTCTACCGGTAGGCTCTGTTCTCGTACTACAAGGAAATGGTGCAGAAGTAGCGAAGCACTACATATCGGGAGTTCCCTATGAGCAAATCTCCATCACCCTCAGAAGGATGGATGACTGTAAAATTCCGGTCTACTTCCAGCCAGATCCAGAGCTAGAGAATTTACAGCCCTACGAGCTGTAGGCTACATAGTAGTAGCACACCTCTAAAAAACACTTATGTGGGATTCTCCTCCGGAAAGTGGCTTGGAAGGTGATGTTATTACCTATGTAGTTTACTTTTCAAACATGGATGAATCAAACAGACAATTTTGTCATAGTACACGGAGATATCAATGCAGTCTGTGTTCAGATATATATGAACTTTTGTCAAAGTTTGTTTTCAGAAAGATGTCATCAGAAATGTTTTGATGGAATCACCTTATGTATCTTCGACATTTTAATGGAAATGAACTTTGGGTTTTACCTTTAGTTTTGTGCAATTCACTGCAAACGCCACCAGATCTGAGTTTAACTCGGTCTAAAAAAGAAAGTTGGACGAAGAACAATTAGAATGAAATAATAACAACAAAATAAAATTTGAATTCAAAGTCTAAATAAAACAAAATCCAAAACTCAAAACAGATCAACTTAAAACTTTAAGATGTGAACCAAGTAAATCAATTAAAATCCGAATCAAAGAGAAATTTCAATCGACAATGAAACTAAAAAAAAATCAAATCACTAAAAGCAATGAATAATGAAAATGAAATTCCCGAATCCGATATCCCCAGCTTCCGGCTGTTTTCGAAAACTTTTCGACCCTTTGCGTTTTTTTCCCCTTTTTGAGAAGGCCGACTGAGTCTACTGACACATAACCACGAAATTTTTGATTTGGTTCTGATGGCATGGATTCATATCCTTCACAAAACAATCAACCTTCAATCAACTCTCTTAGGATGTGAAACACTTTCATGTCTCATTCAAATCTTCCACTTAACTAAAATTTCCACAAAATCTTCAAAACCAAATCAATACCAACTTTTGGGACTGGTACCTAAATTCCAGTTCCCATCCTTCTGAGTTTGGTACCTAACTTCCAGTTCTCTTTTTGAGATCGATACTTAAATTTCGATTCTCTCTTCTGAATTCCCGCCAATCTCGCATCCTATCCGAGAAACTTTTCCGCACTCTAATCCTCCGACTCGGGTATAAGACCGCTAAGGCATCCTGATCTCGGTGTCCCTAATCTTGCATCCTATTCGAGAAAATTTTCCGCACACTAATCCTCCGACTCAGGTATAAGATCACTAAGGCATCCTGATCTCGGTGTCCCTAATCCCGCAATCTTCTGAGAAACTTTTTCGCACTCCTGAAATTTCGAGATCGATACCTAAATTTCGATTCTCTTTCAAGAGTAGTACCTAAATTCCAGTTCTCTCCTTTGCGAGGTCGGTACCTAAATTTTGACTCTCTTTTTGAGATCGATACCTAAATTTCAATTCTCCTTCGAGATTGGTACATAAATTCCAGTTCTCTCCTTTGTGAGGTCGGTACCTAAATTTCGACTCTCTTTTTGAGATCGATACCTAAATTTCAATTCTCGTTCGAGACTGGTACATAAATTCTAGTTCTCTCCTTTTGAGGTCGGTACCAAAATTCCGACTCTCTTTTTGAGATCGATACCTAAATTTCGATTCTCTTTCGAGACTGGTACCTAAATTCTAGTTCTCTCCTTTTGAGGTCGGTACCTAAATGCCGACTCTCTTTTTGAGATTGATACTTAAATTTCAATTCTCATCTCTTTCGAGATCAGTACCTAAATTCTGATTCTCATCCTTTGCAATGTCGGTACCTAAATTCTGACTCTCTTTCCGAGATCGATACCTAAATTTCGATTCTCTTTCGAGACTGGTACCTAAATTCCAATTCTCTCCTTTTGAGGTCGGTACCTAAATGTCGACTCTCTTTTTGAGATTGATACTTAAATTTCAATTCTCATCTCTTTCGAGATCAGTACCTAAATTCTGATTCTCATCCTTTGCGAGGTCGGTACCTAAATTCTGACTCTCTTTCCGAGATCGATACCTAAATTTTGATTCTCTTTCGAGACTGGTACCTAAATTCCAGTTCTCTCCTTTTGAGGTCGGTACCTAAATGTCGACACTCTTTTTGAGATTGATACTTAAATTTCAATTCTAATCCCCTTCGAGATCAGTACCTAAGGTCTGATTCTCGTCCTTTGTGAGGTCGGTACCTAAATTCGATTCTCTCTCCGAAGTTGGTACTTAAATTCCTGTCCTCATTCCTTTCGATCGATACCTAAATTCCGATCTTCTTTCCGAGGTTGGAGCCTAAATTCCAGCTCTCTTCGTCGAGACTAGAGCCTAAATTCTAGTTCTCTTTCAAATTCCGAGGTTAGAACCTAGGTTCTGATTCTCATTCCAAATATTGAATCTCAGCGAGGTTCACCTTAAAGTCAATCTTAAATTGAACTTTAACTAAAATTGAAACTCAAATCAATTTGAAACTCGAAATTGAAACTTGAAATAAAAATAAAATGAATCTAAAATCTAATCTCTCCAAGTCTTGTGATTTGGAATTCACCTCCTTCTTCCCCAGCGAGAGTTCAGGAATCTTCAGTCTTGGAGATTTACCCGACACTCCCCAGTGGAATTGTTCTGTGCTTTATTCTAAGTGTGTCACTTAGTCGTTTGTGTTGGTTTTGTTGATCTCTTCGGTCAACGCCAAAACACGCATTGTGCTCCGTTAGCACACCACACCTATTAGGGGTCCATTTGTTGACCTCATTTTTGGTGAGGTCTTTTCTTCTCTCCTTAGTTCTCAGGATCTAGCCATAAGGTTTCTCCTTGACTATCCTAGAGGACTAGAATTGGGACTCACCCTTTAGCAATTCAGCTACTTCTTAACTCCTCTTGGGACCCCACTTGGATGGTTGCAAACCTCTAAATCACCTTAGAAGGTTAAGACCACCATATGGGGAACCAATAGTGAGCTCCTATAAGGTTGTTCAAGCCTTAGGACTACCATGGGTGGTCTGATCCTGGTGAGGTCTGGCTTACACACACTTTGCACTCTCACACACACCATCCTTACCCATTCTTCCCCCTGGTTCATTTGAGCACTCATGTGGCTAAGTCCAAACCCCTAGCTCTTTGGCTAAGAGGGTTGGAAACAACCCATGAGATGTTTAGGGTGGACATTTCTTGGTCCATGGCTCACTTTAAGCTTTATCATGATCAAAATTCAACTTTTGCCAAATGCCTAGCTGTGACATTGGGTCATTCAAACTTACCTAAAATTACCTAATTACCCCAATTTTTCCAAAAATTCCCCAAAAAAATTACCCAAAATCAAAAAAATCCTAAAAATCATTTTTGAAACAACCCTCACCTTTTAAATTCACCAAAATATCCCAATACCCTCCAAATAATCTCTTGATACCCTAAAATACCCTTTTGGCACAAAATTCCAAAAAATTCCAAAAATTCCCAGAAAATTTCAAAAAATCCCATATAATCTCAATTTCATTTTGTTCAACTAAACCATAGCCCAATTTTGCCAAAACAACCCACTTTTATCAAAATCCCCAAATTGACCCATTTTTAACCTAAATGGACCCAATGTCACACTAAACCAACCCATTTGACCTCAATTTTGCCCAATTTCAATTCTAATCTTTAATTCAACATCATTACTATCAATCTAAACAAAATACAAGCCCAATTTGATTCACATTTGAGTTCAATTCCATTTGAAATCCAAAATCCCCAATGTTGCCTAATTAATCCAAAACCCCCAATTAACCTAATAGCAACCTTTTGTCCCCAAAGTTTCAATCCTAAACTTTCCATAACATTCCCATAAAACCTATGCAACCTTAAATTGCCCCAATTTGAGCCTAAGCTTAACCTAAATTTATGTGAAAACCAAAATACCCCCATTTTAGCCTAAAGTGAATCCATGCCCTAAACCTGCAAATTGATTAGCCAAACCCTAAAATTTCTTCCCAATTGATGTTGGGAACTCTTCGATACATTCCCCTAGACCATTTGAAACTTTCAATTTGGTCTAAACTCCACCTTAACCCAACTTGAACCCAATTTAATTCAACCCTCCCCAAATTAACCAAAATATCAAGATCCACCAAATTGACCTTCCAATTGAATCCAAAACCTCCCCATGTCTTCATGAAACTTCTTCATGGAAATCACCTCTTCAATATTGCTCAAGACATTTGGACCCAAATCAAGACCTAACTCAAGTTAGCCCAACCCAAACCCAAATGAGCCAATTTGAACCCATGACCAAACCAAACCAAATTGAACCAAATGTGGCTAAACCAACCTATCCACAGCCACTAAGTGAGCCCCAGGAACCACCACTAGATCCACCTAGCCCAAGCTAAGTGAGCCATGGACCAAGGGTTCCCCATTTTAAGGGATCTCTTCCCTTAAATGGACAAATCCACCTTTTGCCTCACCCCAAATCCCCCCTTGCCTGGTTTATCACCATTAAACCCTACTCCTTGGTTGACCTGACCCATGGCTAGCTCCCTTGTCCTTGCTGGCCGGCCTAACCGCTGGAGGGAGTCAAAACTGAGAGCCACCACTAAGTGAAACAAACCCAAACTCACCCAATTGGCCACCTCAGCTTAATCAAACCTTGGAGCTCCTCTGCCCTCCACCTGAGCAGTGGAATCCACCCACCAATTGATCCCTAGCTTAGCCCAATGGCCCTGGCCATTTAAACACCTCTTCTCGGCCATAAGAAAGGTGCTGTAGGATGTTGAATTTTTTCTCAACAAAACCTAACCAAATCACTCCCAGAGGTCATCCCAACCTAGAGAAGAAGAACCCCATTGTTCTCCTGCCCTGAATCCCCTCACGCGAGCTTAATTTCTCAGCTGAAAATCAGGCCAGAAACAGGACACACTCTGAAACATCACCAAATCCAAATTAACTCTTCCCACACCTTCTCCAGAGGTAGAGAAGGAGTTCCCCAGTGAAAGCCCCCTCTCTAGACCACCCAGTTATTCCAGCCTCCAAGCTTTGTGATCGAGCCTGGTGGAAGTCAAGCCTAGACATTTCACCACAGCTCCAGGCTTCTTACCTAGCCTCCTTGGACTCCAACGAACGTGCCAAGACTCTCTGATAGAAGCTTCACTTCTCAGAGTCAAGTTATTGCCCTCTTCCTCCTCCCGAGCTTCCAGCGATTCTTCATTTTATTTAAGTCAATTTCAATGCCTGTTTATCGTATGGATGTGTTCGTCTTCTCAATAAGAATCCATAGAGCATAAGAACTCAAAAATCCATTGAGAATCGAGGGAGATATTAGGGTTAGAAGGTCGACGGTCACGGGTGCACACCAGTCGGAGACGAGGATCAGCCACCGTCGGATTGCGCGTGTATCGAATGAACGGCTCAGAAGGCGTCGAACGAGGAGATAGAACGTGAACCACGGGCCGGGTGGCAGCTTACTCAAGTGGCGGCATCGAATGGTAGCGCGACACATACAGCTTCGGAGCTGCCGAGGTTGACGCGGCGCTGACTGGTTTAAGTAGGAAAATCCGATTTTTCTTATTTATTTAAATACCTGAAACTTCAAAATTTGATATCTTTGCATAGAAAAATTATAAAAATAAAAGAAAAAAACCCTCTTGCTCAATGAACAGAGGAGAATAATGTGGAAAAGGAATTGATCTATTTTGTTGAGTATTTTATTTTTAATTAATTTAATACTGTTCTAAGCATTTTAATTCTCCATGCATCTATACATTTCACCATGGCATGAGACCATATGGCTTTTGTAGCCTCTGATCTTAAGAATATTCTCTGAATTTTTCAAGGTCAGAGGCCATCCCTGTGGTAAGTTATGTATTTTTCAAGTTTATGTCACTGTTTTTGACATTTTAATTCCAAAAATTAGCATGTTGTTCAGAAAATTCCAGAAACATTTGGTGAAGTCCCTTAGGACTAGAGGACCCTAGGATAATTATGGTTTGAGTCAATTCATTAAAAATAATCCTAATTGGCCTAATCACTCAAAATTAAACTTTAATTAATTAGAGTTAATCACACATTAAAATAACTTGAAATCAATTCTCCACTGATCTCTAGAATCAGGGGAACCTCACATAAAAATTTGAAGTTAATTGGAAATGTTTAACCCCACTAAATGGATCAATTATGCCACATAATCAAAATTAAAAACTTTAAAAATTCATTAACTCCAAAAATACGTTTCAAAAATTCACCAAATTAATTTTGGGACTTCTCTGATATCAGATGAGTCTAAGAAAAATAAAATTAGAATTTTCTAAAAATTTTCATTTTTTAAGCATATTTTGATATTTTTAATAATTAAAAAATAATAAAAATCATAAAAATGTTATATTTGATCCCCTAATCACTTAGGAACCAATCAAATATTTTTCCTAAGTCTCTAGGTTAAGATATTTAATTTCAAAGCCTTAAAACATTTTTTTGAAATAAAAAATTTATTTTCTAGCCTTTCCACTAAATTAATTCTAATAAATCAAAGAAAAATCATAAAAATATAAAATTTATTTCTCTGACTTTCTTGAGGCCAGAGAGATTTTTGAAAAATGTAAAATCCATTTTTCAACTTTTATTTTATTTTATAATTAATTAACACTCCAAAAGTTAAAATAATTATAATAAATAAAATATAATTCAAAAAATCACTAAAATTGGTCTAAGTGGTCCTCTGGTCATTAAGAATGTTCCATAATTTTCTTAAGGATAGAAACTTTACCTTGGTCATGTTGATGAATTTTCTTTGAAAATACCTATTTTCCATTAAAAATAATTATATAAATAAATTAAATTTAGAAAAATCACATTTTCTCCTCTAATGTCTTAATTGACATGTGAGTGAAGTGGTATAAAATTTTGAGTTCATTTAAGCTTAATTTAATGAGTTATAAAATAAATAAGCTTAAAGGGGCATAAAGGTAATAAAAGATTTTAACCCCCTAATTAAAACTTTAGGTTTAATCAACATGGGGGTAAAATATCCAATTTTCTCTTAGATAATTGAAACTTTGGGAAATTAAAGGATAGGAACCCATTAATCACTTTAATAAACCCAAAAATGAAAATTTAATTAATTGAGTGATTTAAATTCGGAAGACTAATTAAAATTGGATTATTAAAATAGGGATGTAACTTAAGAGGATATCAATTCCTTAACTTAAAAATCCCTAAATAAATCACTTAATAATATTTAACTCTTAAACTTAAGAGGATAAGTGGAATTAATAATTAAATGATTAAAAGTAAATAATTCTTAATTTGATTAAAACCTACATCATTAAATAATCTAACAATTGATTAAAACCTAAAATTTTAAATAATTAAAAAGTAAATTAAAATATTTGAAACTAATTAAGAATCATTTCAAAACAAAATTAAATCAAATTTACAAATTTTAAATAATTTTAAGATAACTTACCTTAAAACATAATGTAAAAATTAAATTAATTAGTATAATTAATCCAAATTAAATCAACAAAATTTAATAAATAATTTGAACATCTCTTTTGACCTAAGTTAATCTATAAAATTAAATTAACATAAGATTTTGATATCATTTATAAAAGTTTTAACTTAAATGAATCAAACAACATTCTAAACTTAAAATCATTGATTAAAATTTCATAATTAAATTACATTAAAATAAATCATCAACTATAACTTCAAATCATTAAAAATCTTTAACAAATTAACTTGCCCCTGAAAGCTTTAAATTATTATAACTAGTAAATGAAGTGTTAAGTGAAATGTCACCTCATTCATAGGATAATCAAACATCTTAGCTCACTGAGCAAAGGAATAAAACTTAACTAAACCCTTGGATGATCAATTCACCAGTACAATGAAATTCATTTGGACTCAAAATAATCTCAGAAATATTGAAAAGATGTTTAGAATTTGTTCTAAGCACTTCCTCGATACGGTGAGATGTTTTAACGATCAATTGAACTTAATTGTTCCTTGATCAAGAAAATCATCCTTAACTAAAAATCAAGAACCTAGACGTCATAGAAAAAGACTAGCTATAAGATTAGGATTCTGGGAGACAACCAAAACCATTCCTTTAGTTTTTTACTTAGGTACTTGTTGAAATATTTAAATGCCTTAACATGTGTTTTAAAGTGTAGCTTGGAATGACGGGAAGACTCTCCAGGTACGCTTTTATGTTATTGCAATTTACTTTATTGCACTGCGCTTTACTTTTATTGCATGTTAAACAAGAGTGTTGCATGAAAACCAAAACCTTTAGGATAGCCACAAAATCAATAACAAAACTAAATTAAAAGTCACTAAAAGATAAGATCCACCGCAACAACATTTCAAAATATAAAACAACTTAAAATTTAATCACAAACAGAACAATAAAACCACAACTTTAACTAAATTAAAGCATCTCGTTGAATGATCAGGAATACCTCGGATGATGTAACCCACATGTTGCTAACGGGATTTCCCACGGTCTAAATGAATGTGTGGAACTCATTCAGTTGAGTTTAGCAAATTCATCTGGACTAAGTGAATTCGATGAAAATAACGATGTCGGGATGACGGAACCGTGGGATCTTAATCGGTTCTGTTTAAACAATCTTAAGATTTGTTTTAATTAAAAAACTAAAAGACATTTGGACTTTAAGATTTATAAACCATAACACTTCTCTCATCTCTTGATTTTCATCTTATAAAACCAAACCTGTGCAGCAGCAAGGAGCTTAAAGCATAGTGGGCAGCACGACCATCTTACTCAGCAAAACTTGTGTTTACTTCAGCAAAACATTCCTTAGAATTAAATAACCAAGCCATAGGACTTCGAGGTAGTTTGCCTAGTGCAACATAAATCCTCAACCTTTTCGTTAGACATTTGCATAATCATGTTATGCAAATTAAGCCCTACCCGGTCTTAGGAGTCTGAGGTAGTCGTTTGGTACAACATAAACCCTCACATCTTCGAGGCTATTTGTATGATTATGTCATACGAATATAAGTCCTAATTAACTAAAATTAGCAGGATTACAACATTAAACATACTCTTAAATTGAAGCCAAACAATAGGATAGTTTGGGAAGTTGCCAAGATTCCTCTTGGATCCTCAGCTTCTCCTACTTCTCTCCCTTTGGACTCTTAAAACAAACTGTTCCGAATTTGAGCCATTCCCTATTGAAACTTCCAAAACTCAATCATTTGAAACCTTAAACTTTGAAATTCTTGAGAGCAAAACCACTAATCATTATCGAGAGTTTTCTTAAGTGATTCCCGTCATTTAAGATGTAATTAACTATAGGGGCTTGCCCTTATAGGGAACTTTAAGATTCCAGGTAATATAAACCCTGCTTAATTCTTTTATATTAAGCAGGGGAACTTGTCGGCTTATAAAATTGGTTCGTAGACCAAACGGATGTCACAAATCTTCTAGTTTATTTAATCAAGCCCCATCATTAAGCAGTGTGTCTATTCTTCGGGATAGATACACGGTTTGTGGTGCGGTGCTCGTTTGTATAAACTATTTGGGATGTGAGATCGGTTTGATTTCATATCTTAAAATTTTCAAACTTAAAATTATTTTCAAAGTCAAATACTACTTTCTAAATTATATATATATATTTAAATTAAATTTAAAATTTAAAATTCACCGACAACTTCTATAGGTGACCACTTTTTAAAATTAAACATACAACCTAAAAATATGCCGACAGCAGTTATTTGTGATTTGGTGCACTGTGGAGCTATGGAGAAATATGTCCTGGTTTCCGGCCAAATTTCAGTGGTGAAATTGCTCTCACATAGAGGGAATCATTTGCTGAAGATAGTGGGATCACCTTTATGACCTCTCAAGAAAGCCCTGAAAGCAATTTGATGGAGTTTTTTTAAGAAAAATTCATCACTTAGTTTTTGCCTAGGAGAGGTCTACTTATGGTCATGGCCATTAGGCTGAGCTCAGGGGCTGGTGATGAGTGGATTCAGCTACCTAGGTGGAGGACAGATGAGCCCCAGTGGCAATTTCAAGCTGACTTGGACATAGGGTGGAGTTTGAGTTCAATTTGAGAGGGGGTGGCTCTCGGTTTTAGCATTGTCAGCCACTACGGTGGCCGGACGGGCCAGGGTTGGTGGCCAGGGGGTTCAGGTGAGCCAGGGGTTGATTAATGATGTTTTACCCTCAATGGTAAGTGATGATGGTGAAGATATTTTGATTAAGGCCAAATATGGAGTGAAATCCCCTACTTCAAGGGACCTTTGGTCCATGTCTCCATTAGACTGGACTAGGTGGGTTTAAGGAGGTTCTTAGGGGTCACTTGGTGGCTGTGGTGGATGATCTACCTAAAAAATACCCATTTTTATGCCTTATTTATGATTCAATTCTTAAGAAAATTATGCTTTAATGAAAGGTATTTTCATGTTTTTGGATGTAGATGATTAAAAAAGAGTTCAAGAATGAAAAAGAAAAAAAAAAGAAGGAAAAAGGAGCAAAAGAAGCAAAATGGAGCTTATGGAGCAAAATATTGGAATTATTGGCCTGGAGCCTATGCGCCAGAATCCGGCGCCTAAGCGCCCGCTCGATACAGACGCTGTTAAGATTTTTTGATGATCTTGGGGAGTTATTTTGACAGAGTTAAGCAGTTATTGGAGCTTCTAGAAGACTGGAAGTTACTCCTAATATATAGGAGATGTGATACAATGCGTTTGGACACAAGGAAACAGATTTAATCGCTAAGAGGTGTGATCCAAAGTGAAGAGGTGCGAAGACCTGGTCACGGAGTCTGACGCCTAGGAGCCAGATCCCGGCGTGACAGTTACCTTCTAGAAGATGCATTGAACTTGGACGAATTTTGAAGGGGTGTCTTAAGAAATCCTTGGTAAAATTCAAAGCATTATAAATAGGAGTCCATTCTACAGAAAAAAGAGTACCTTCTCTCCCCCCTCTAGTTTTACTTTGTTTTTTAGTCTCTTCCACAGTTAGGGTGCCACTTTACTTTGTATCTAGTGAGTTTATTTTGAGTATTTATTGTGTGTTGTTGCTGTTGGAGTCTTTCGTCATTGCTTTGGAGTTAGTAGAAGTCAGCGGATCACTTGAAGGAACATTTCAAGTAAGTATTTGTACCTTGGTTCAAAGTTTTATAAATATGTTTTGTTGTGTGATTTCAATGTGTTCTGAGTAGTTAGTTATCTTTCTCCTTTCAACTATGAAAAGATAATAAATTAATTAAATTTTGTAGGAGAATTAAATTTAAAATATTTAAAACATTGTGATGATATTAATACCTGATCTTAGTTTACTTTTTAAATTGGCCATTTAATTTGTTAAATCCTGTTGAAGAATTTTGAGACCTATTCGGAGATAAATTCTTAACAGTAGATAACACATGAATCCTTGTGTAGTCGAAGGCTTTATGCGGGTTATTCAAGGTGAAGTGCAAATAAATCGGAAGATATTATTTATTGGGCGTAAAATTAATTAGTTTTTAGAGTAACAGACTAAGTTCTAATAATTTGGTTTATATAAAGGGAATGGGTCACTGGTAGGGCCGATCATAGCCACCCTTGGACATGTAGTAGTGTGAGCCTAGATTAACCTATTCTAGTAATAAAACATCCTGAACCGATCTAAAGATTAGTCAATGCTCTTTGCACCTGGATCAAAGGGTAAAGAATAGGAATGCTTCTATTTAGCAGAATACCATAATCTAAATTCACCACAAAAGATTATTATTCTAAAAATCTTGGATTAGTTGAAAAGGAGAAAGTCGTTTTTATACTTGCATTGAATTTTAATTACTGCTTACTTTACTTTATTACTGCATACTGCTTACTTGCTTATAGTAAAAATTGTTATTAATTTAATTATGAAATAATATATATATATATATATATATATATATATACATTTTTTTTTTTTTTATAGGAAAGGAGCAACAAGAGGCTCCCTACATGTTACTAAAAACTATAATTACAAAAACCTTACCAATAATGGTAGAGCCCCAACTTAATACAACACCACCCAAAACAAAACTAAGACATAAACTAAGAGAACAGCTCTAACTAAATAGCAAGCGAGAGAAAATGACATCTTGTTCAACCAAGAGAACAAAACGGAGAGAGAGTCAACAAGTTCTCCTAGCAAGCCAATAGCTAGTCCACTCTTCCTGAAGCTATACTCAGGTGTTGTAGTGAGATCTGGAAGCGGGCAGTAAATCAGTATGTCCATATCAAATTGATGGATGAGATAAGGATCCTCGCATAAATCCGAAGTTCGTACATGAGACCAAGTAGCAGAGTGGAGCCGAGTGGAGACATCATATAATCCCAAGCACCAAAATTGGGGAATCAAGTAGCGATCTTGACGTAAGGGGCAGAAAGATTATCACTGTTGATAAGGGTCTTTAGCTGTGTAGGAATGATGGTTGAAGCCCTCACATTATGGGAAGTAGCTCCAAATTTAGCTAGCCAACCAGCAGGTTGATTCCCTTCCTTGTGAATGAAGGTGAATTGAACATTGAGTTTGGAAACTATGGCATGGATTCTACTCCTCCAGTGACCATGGTGCCAGGGAAGGTTGGAGGGGCAGAGGTTCAACATTGTAATGGTTTTCTCACTATCACCTTCCACAATAATATTGTACCAAGCATACGGCTAATGGCCATGGAGAGCCCCCAAAAGATGGCAATGAGATCAGCTTCCAAAGTATCAACAGCCTCAACTGGTGCATGAAAAAAAAGCATACATCTACCAATATGATTCCTGAAGATGCCACCAAATCCAAGCACCATCCTCGGTACAGCTGACCATTATAATTTAGTTTGAGGAAGGGGGAATAGGGGGTTGCCATTTTATCGGTGTGATTCTATGGGAAGGTGTCTCATGTGTGGTCTCTAGCCCACGTGATATTTGAGAAATTGTTATATCCGATGAGTTTTTGGATGTAGGAGAGGCAATTTTGTGCAACTTTTTGTTCACTTGGGTAATATGTCATCAAAGGTGGCCTTGTTCCTAGCCATCCAAAGGAACCAGGCACAAATAAGAGGGACTGCACCAATCCCTTGCTTGTTCCAACCTAACCAGCAAGAGTAGAGGCAATCCCAAGAGAGACTTAGTGTGTTGAGTTGGCAGTGCTGAAAGATTAACCTCCAAACAAGCTGAGAAAATCTGCATTTAAAAAACAGGTGCTTGATAGATTCTTCCTCCCTCATGCAAAGTCTACAGCAAGAAGGGCCTCTCAATCCTTTTAATTTGAGGATGTCATCGGTAGGAAGGATCTTCGGGAAAGTTCTCCAAGTAAAGAAAGTCATAGATGGTGATAAAGATTTGTTCCGTGGACACTCACTCCAAGGGATGAGCTCCCACTGGTAAAGTTTGGAGTAGATGGCTTTAGACAAACTATGCTGGGCACAGGATTGCCAGGTGATAGAATCTTGTTTCTGCCTGTCAAAATTAGTGGTGGCCACCTGTCTAGCAGATTCAGGAGTAAGCACAGTCTGGAGATCCTCCAAAGACCAACTAGCCCCAGCCCAGCACTCAGATACTTTGAGTTTAAGGTTGGGGATATTAGTACCAGGGTTGAGCCATTCAGTTGGACACCGGCTATCCAACCGGAAGGTGAGATCACCCTTTCCCAAGTGCCGCCTAAACAAACTTTCAACTTGAAGCCCGATTCGAGCATAGCTTTCCATAGCTTAGAGTCTCCCATTTTCGCTGCTAACCGGGGTCGGGTGGAGCGGTCATACGATGTTCGCCCATCGAAATTTGGCCCAAAGAGAGTTCTGGGATCTAAATTTGATCCAAAGCTTACATAGGTTCACTTGAATAATCTGCTGTATGGTTTTAAACCCCAATCCACCCGCCCAGGTAGGCTTAGCCACTTTGGTCCAGGAGGTCTGGCCAGCCCAAAGAAATTTGTTAAAAGCCTTTTCAAAGAGAGTTTGGATTCCTTTGTTCATAGTGGTCATCTGGAGAACATAAGCAGGCAATGTTGTGAGAATACTTTTCAAGATGGTTATCCTACCTCCACTCGGAAAGGTACTTATGAGTCCAATTTGCCAAATAAGAGTTGATTTTCCGTAGAATGCCTTCAAAATGCCTTTGCTTTGTTCGCCCATATCAAGTCGTACCCCTAAATACTTAAGAGGCGGTGAGTGCTAGTAAAGCCGGTGAAGTTAATAATCCAGCTTCGACCTCCACAGGAAGATTTGATGGAAATAGGAGATAGCTTTTGGTCTTGTCGAACACCATACCGGAGGATTGCTGGAAGGAGTTCGGGCATTTGACAATCATTTTGACAAGCATTCTTGGAAGCATTGGAGAAAACCATGACATCATCCGCATAAACTAAGTGAGATACTAAGATATTGGACTTATGATGATACCTCGTTGGAGGGGTGTGTTATGCTAGCATGGTTCGAGAATTTGGAGAAGTAGTCCATAGCCGGGATGAAAAGGGTGGGAGAGAGTGGGTCTCCTTGCTTAAGACCCCTAGAGGCAGCAGAAATAGCCCCAAGTAGACCCATTAGCTGAATAGAGTGGGCATTAGCCCCCAGCCATCTTTTGATTAGATTACAGAAAGAATTCTGGAATCCCCTTGCTGTAAGAGTATCTATAAGAAAGTCCCAATGAATGGTATCATATGCCTTTTTAATATCAAGCTTGTAAATTAAATTGCCACTTCTGCACTTAGTGTTCAAATTCAATAGAAGTTCCTGTGCTAACAGGATATTATCGACAATAGACACTGCTTCGACAAAAGCCGCTTGGTTAGAACCGATAACTTTCTCCAAAATGGGTTGGAGTCCGTTGACTAACACTTTGCTAATAGTTTTGCTGATCACGTATGTGAGGCTAATGGGTTCGAAATCATCCCAACTTGTTTGTACAGGTGTCTTTGGGGATTAAAACAAAGTTGGAAGCATGGAAGTATTGAGGAATGTCTTCTCCCGTAAAGAAACTGGTGATGGCAAGCAATCACCTCGGCTTTAATAATCTCCCAAGCCTTAATGTAAAAATCGAAGTGTACCCATCGTGGCCTGCAGCCTTAGAGCTATCAATAGATTTAATGGCCCGCCGCATCTCCTCTTCGGTTGGGGGAGCAATGAGATTAAGCTGACTAATAAAATTATAATGATCAGTGAAAAGGGCAGTGTTTATGCTGGCTCTCTTAATTGGGTGTTGTTGTAGTAGAGACTGAAAGTAGCGGGTAGCATCTCTACCAATCTCCAAGTGGTTGGAGATCCAATCCCCATTCTCCTTTTTGATGCTGTGTATGAAATTACATTTCCTCTTATATTCGAGGTAGGCATGATAGTAGGCGATATTTCGATCTCCCTCCATAAATTGATTAATGGAGGCCTTTTGTTGAAGAAATTTATCCCGAATATCAATCGAGTGCATCGGCTTAGCTTCAGCAGCAAGAAGTTGGGATTGGAGGGCACTATTATTTTGGCTTTGTTCTTCCAATTCAAAGACATCCCTTTCGACTCTGCTCAACCACTTTAAAAACATTGCCAAATTGAATCCAGCCTCGTTAGATAATTTCCTGCTTAGCTTTATGGTGAAGAAGGCACAGCCATGTGCCATGGGTCCAATTGTATAGAATCTTGCCGGCTATCTTTGACCACCTGCAGGAAGGAGGGATGAGTAGACCGGATATTCCGATATCTGAAAGATTTAAAGGAGGGGTTCTGGGGGGAGCAGTAATAGATATGAGGAGAGGCCTATGATCAGAGCAAATAAGAGCAAGATGAGTGATCTGGGTATGCAGGAAATGACTGTGCCAAAGCTCATTGGCCAGAAATCTATCCAGCCTTTCTTTAGTAGAATTCCTTTTCCAAGTGAAACTAGGACCCCTAAACCCCAGATCATAAAGCCCAAATCTAGCAGCAATATTATCATTGAAGGTGTTCATTATTGTTACATTGGGTCTGTGGCCACCCAGCTTTTCAGCAGGAGTAGTGATGCAATTGAAATCACCCCCAATGATCCAGGGGCAGTTAATGACATTACTTAGACTGTGGATATGATCCCAGAGCAGGACTTCATCAGCTTTTATGCATCCAAGCATAAACAAAGGTGGCATTAGCAGACTCGTCCAAAGAAAGGAGATAGAGATATGAACCATCTCGCTGAAGATCCAACAAGACAGTCCAATTAAGTTCTTTCCTGTGAAGACCCATATCTTATTGTTGGAATTAGCAAAATGAGTAAAACCATGGAAAGAGTTGATAATTCTATTGGAATGTCGGTGCACAAGAGGCTCAAGTAAAGCAAAGCACCAAAGAGAGTGTTTTTTATTAAGGTAGTGAATCCTTTTTAGTGAGGGTGGGTGAGCCACACCTCTTATATTCCAAGCATAGAAAATTTATCATGAATTAAGGTAGGTAGGTGGGGTGGGGGAAGGTGGGTGGGATTTTGACTCGGTTCTCCCCTTAATGGGAGTGAGGAGGAGGGTTCAAGTCGGTAAAGAATGAGAGGTAGTAGAACTAGAATTGATATCTATTTTATTTCTTTTTTTCTTTTTAGCATTTTGGACTTCCCAATTATTACCCAAAGTGTTCGAATAAGTTGAGTGGGGGAGGCCGGGGAATATCAAAAGAAGGGGCTAATTCAGGAGAACCAGGGTTGAAAAGGGGTAGTATAGGATTAGAAGGAGAGGAGGGGGGTCAGGCTGAGGGGGTTTACTGGGGGAGGGGGAGATGGAGGGGACTGTCAAAGGCTGAGGCAAAACAACAGGTGGTAGGAGATTGAATTGGGGTAGAAATAAGAGAAGGGCCGCTAACCAAAGGGTCAGCCCTAGGAGTCTTTCTCGGGAGGTGGGTGGAGTCTATAACACTTCTCTATGGTATGACCAAACATCTTACAATTAGTGCAATAGTAAGGCTTCGTTGCATGATAACTTCCTGCCAAAATCCCTCAGCAGTGAAGTGCTCACCCGCATTCTTTTGATTTCGGGTAAAGAGATGTCTCTTTCAATTTGGATCCTAGCCGCCTCGGTAGGCCTCTATTACAAGTGGCCGCATCCATTCCGAGGGGGTTCCAATAGCTCTAGCAATCTGGAAGAGGGCGTTATGGTTGAAATATCCGTATGGGAGATTAGGAAATTTAAACCAAATCGGGATGATGGGTGGTTCCTTGCTAGGATCAAATTCCGGTGTCCATTTTAGAAGTTTCATATCCATTCCAAGCAATAGTTACACTCTGTTTTGCAAAGAGCTTAGCATAATCTTCCTCATTGGAGAAGTGGATTAGAAGGTGCCTTCCATCAAGAAGCCCCATTCTCCAATTACCAGTAAAGGCAAGTGACTCAAAAAAAGCTCTGACAAGCTCCATCTTTGGATGTCCTGTGGTGAATTTCCCTATAAGTGTTAATCCGACTTCTTCATTAAGAGTATTAATCTCCTCATCGGAAAAGTAGACAACTTGGGCAGCCATCCTTGACTTCAATGGGATGAATGAAAGGGCAGGTACTTTCCTGCAGAGAAGCATCATGAAAAATGCGGGAAGAACAGATTGGAAGGCCGGTTCGCATTAGGACCTTGACCCGAACACACCTGCATAAGAAGCCTTAATCCGATCACTTCGGTAGCAGAATCCACGGATTTGCCATAAATAAATTGCCGCCCAAGAACAATCCAGGGGAAAAGATCGATAGCAAAGGGACGATAAACGAAGCTCAGTGAGAATCCGGGAATTAGCTCGAGTAGAAGTAAACCGAACTATCCCGTCAAAGCAATGAAAGCCAAGAACAAATGGAACAAGTAGAGAATTTGAAATAAAAGAGCCCGGAGAGCAAAATCCCAGCAAAGAGATCACAAACACCACTACGGACCCGGGGAGGACCGCACACCGGACAAAGCCTCAAACCTAACACCACCAAGCAGTCAGCCGCCGCGAACTCATGGCCGAAACCCTAGCAGAGCTCCACATCCAGACTCGCCAAAACCATCCCGTTATATATATATATATATATATGTATATATATATATATATATATATATATATATATATATATATATATATATTACTTTTAAATTGAAAAATTCCAAAATATTTCTTACATTTCTCACTTTTTATAACAACATTATCCCTGTGGGATAGATAACCAGGACTTCACTAGAGCCCTGTATTAATTAAATGATACGTATACTTGCGTTTAAAATTGTGACTTTTACAATAATTATTATAAAATCTAAATATAAATTCATAAGTAAAAGTAAACATCGCACATCAAGTTTTTAAAGCCATTTTCTAGGAATTAAATATTCTAAAAAGTGGTATCAAATTGTTGTATTAAAAAGCATAAATAAATTCGCATCGCATCAAGTTTTTGGCGCCGTTGCCAGGGATAGAATAGAATAAATAATGAAAAGAAAGATAAGAAGAATAAAAAAAACATAAAAACAAAACAAAAATAAAACAAAAAAACTTTAAATTTTATGCGTAGTTCTGGATTTGAAGGATTACTACCTTTAGATTCTAAATTAGAAAAAACAATTAAAAGAATTAAAAAAGGAAAAAAATTCAAAACATTAAGAAATGGCTAACTTACATAACAATAATCAAAATCCAATCCAAATCAATGAACAAAATATTTATAAACCATTAAGGGAATATGCAAACACTACAGCTGATGAACTTCGTGTTCATATTGAAATACCAGCTGTAGATGCTAATTCTTTTGAGCTTAAACCTTCTATTATTCAAATGGTTCAAAATAATCAATTTGGAGGAACACCTATTGAGGATCCAAATTTACACCTTGCTAGTTTTTTAGAACTTTGTGCTACCTTTAAATATAATAATGTTTCTGATGATGCTATTAGGCTTAGACTCTTTCCTTTTTCCTTAAAAGATAAAGCAATGATGTGGCTTAATTCATTAGCAACTTATTCTATTAAAACTTGGTCAGATATGACACAAAAATTTCTTGCTAAATATTTTCCTCCTTCTAAAACTGCTAAATTGAGAAATGATATTACTTCATTTACGCAATTTAATGGAGAAACAATTTATGAAGCTTGGGAAAGATTTAAAGAACTACTAAGAAAATGTCCTCATCATGCTTTACCACATTAGTTAATCATTCAAACATTTTATAATGAACTTATTGGATCACTTAGATCTATTATTGATGTTGCTTCTGGTGGTTCTTTAATGGCTAAGATATTTGAAGAAGCTTACACCTTAATTGAAGAAATGGCTAATAATAATATTCAATGTCCTTCTCAATAGGTTAATCCTAAAAGAAATGGCCAGTATTCAAGATAATGAAGCTTTTTCTATTTTAGCTTCACAAGTGGCTGCGATATCTAAGAAATTAGATAATTTTGCTATTAACATATCGCATGTAAGTATGATAATTCTGCAAATTCTTATGATTCTCAAACAATGGAAACTTTGCAAGCTATTGCTAGTAAAACTAATAATCCTTATTCTAATTATTATAATCTTGGTTGGAAAAATCATCATAATGTTAATAGGACTAATGGACATGAACAATGGAATAATAATCAAGTTAATCCAAATTGGAACAATCAAGAAAATTCAAACTAGAGACCAACTTACCCTCCTGGTTATAACAATTAGCAGAAAAAGTTGTCTGTAGAAGAATTGATCTTGCAACTAAGCAATCAGCTACAAAGTCAAAACACTGCTATTTTTAATATTGAGAATCAGATGGGTCAAATCTCTAATTTCATTAATTACAGATCTCAAGGAACACTGCCTAGCAATGTCGAAATTAGTCCTAAAGAATCTGGAAAAGAACATGAACAAGCAAAAGCTGTACAACTCAGAAGTGGAAAGGAATTAAATGAGGAAACACGGAATGAGATTAAAAAAGAGAAAGAAGTTGAAGAGATTGAAAAACATAAAGATAAGACTATAGTACCTATTGAAGTGGAAGTTAAAAGACCACCACCACCTTTTCCTTAAAGACTAAAACATCAGAAGCTTCACCATCAATTTTCAAAGTTCTTTGAAATTTTTAAGAAACTTACCATCAACATTCTTTTTGCCGAAGCTTTGGAGCAAATGCCAAGTTATGTAAAATTTATAAAGCATATTTTAAGCAAGAAGAGAAAATTTGAAGCTTATGAAACTGTTGCATTAAGTGAAGAATGTAGTGCAATAATTCAGAAGAAATTACCTCAGAAACTTAAAGATCCTCGAAGTTTTACTATACCATGTGCTATCGGAGAAACACTCTGTGGAAAAGCCTTACGTGATTTAGGAGCAAGTATTAATCTCGTGCCATTTTCAATCTTTCGAAGGTTAGATTTAGGAGAGATTACTCCTACCACTGCAAACCTTCAGTTAGCTGATCGATCGATCTCTTATCCTAAAAGAGTTTTAGAGGACATTCTTGTTAAGGTAGATAAATTTATCTTCCCTATGGATTTCATTGTTCAAGATATGAAAGAAGATAAAGAAATACCTATCATTTTAGGTAGACCTTTTCTAGCTACCAGACGAGCTATGATTGATGTGCAAAAAAGAGAATTAAAGATGAGAGTTAACAATCAAGAGATAACATTTAATGTTCTGAAATCAATGAGGTATCCTGATAAAGAAAAATGCCATCGAATGGATATTTTTTATTATATAATTGAAAAGCATTATCAAGAAAAATGTAAGGTCATTTCTGATGATAAAGATAAAGAATCTATGTTATATAATGAGTCATTAAATGAAGAAATTGAAAAATTAAATGAAGAAAATTTATCTGAAGAAACTCATTATATTCATGAAAATTGGGAAATTTTCAACACAACTAAAAATGATATACTTTTACCCTCAATTGAAAAAGCCCCTGAACTGGAACTAATGATGTTACCTACACATTTAAAGTATGCATTTTTAAGAAATTCATTAACTTTACTTGTAATTATATCTTCAGAATTAAGCAAAGATCAAGAGGAAAAATTAATAGAATTTCTGAAGAATTATAAAAAAGCTTTTGGTTGGACTATTGCAGATATAAAAGGAATAAGCCCTTCAATCTATATGCATAGGATTTTAATGGAAGAAAATTGTAAACCCACTAGTGAACCACAATCAAGATTGAACCCAATTATTAAAGAGGTTGTTAAGAAAGAGATTTTGAAATGGTTAGATGCTGGAATTATTTATCCTATTTCGGATAGCCAATGGGTAAGTCTTATTCATTGTGTTCCGAAGAAAGGAGGAGTAAGTGTCATAGTTAATGAAAAAAATGAATTAATCCCAACAAGACAAGTTACTGGTTAGCGAATTTATATTGACTATCAAAAATTAAACAACGCCACTAGAAAGGATTATTTTCCTTTACCTTTCTTGGATCAAATGCCGGATAAACTAGCTGGACACTCATATTTCTATTTTCTGGATGGATATTCTTGTTATCATCAATTACCCGTTGCTCCTGAGGACCAAGAGAAGATAACATTTACAAGTCCTTATGGAATATTTGTCTTTAGAAGCATGTCTTTCGGTTTATGCAATGCACCTGCAACTTTTCAAAGATGTATGATGTCAATATTCTGTGATTTGATTGATAAAGGAATTGAAATATTTATGGACGATTTTTCAGTTTTTGGAACTTCTTTTGAATCTTTCTTGGAAAATATAGCGAAAGTTCTAAAAATATGTGAAGAAACAAATTTAGTTCTAAACTGGGAAAAATGTCAATTTATGGTCACAGAAGGAATTTTACTTGGACATAAAATTTCACCAATAGGAATGGAAGTTGATCCGGCAAAAGTGAAAATTATTGCTAAAATTTAACCACCTACTACTGTTACTGATGTAAGAAGTTTTCTGGGTCATGCTTGATTTTATAGAAGATATATAAAGGATTTTTCTAAAATTGCTAAACCTCTTTGCCATTTATTAGAAAAAAGAAGCTAAATTTGAATTTAATGAAGATTTTCTGAATGCGTTCAATATTTTAAAAGAAAAATTAATCACTGCACCTGTCATTGTTGCACCTGATTGGAGTAAACCTTTTGAATTAATGTGATGCAAGTTATTATGCAATCAGAGCTGTATAAGGACAAAAATATGAGAAAATTTTCGAAGTTATATATTATGCTAGCAAAACTTTAAATGAAACTCAAATAAATTACACTACTACTGAAAAAGAGCTGTTAGCAATAGTATATGCCTTTGATAAATTTAGACCATATCTTCTGTGAACGAAATGTATCGTACATACTGATCATTCTGCAATTAAATATTTAATGTATAAAAAAGATGCTAAACCTAGATTGATCAGATGGGTTTTACTTTTACAAGAATTTGATTTTGACATAGTAAAAAAAAAAGGAACTGACAACCAAATTACAGATCATTTATCAAGAATTAAAAATAATAAAGAAAAGAATTATGAAGAAAATATAAATGAGAAATTCTCTGATGAACAATTATATGTCATTCAAGGATTGCAAATGCTCTGGTTTGCTGATATAGTTAACTATCTGGTTAGTAATATTTTACCTTATGAGATGAATAACAAATATATTAAGAAATTCAAGAATGATTATAAATCATATATTTGAGAAGATCCTCTTTTTTTTAAAATAGGAAGAGATTCTGTGATTCGAAGATGTGTACATATGAAGAAACTTTTGCAATAATTAAAAAATGTCACGATTCTGAATTTGGAAGACACTTTGGAGTGGAGAAAACCACATTTAAAATTTTAAATTCTGGATTTTATTGGCCTACCATATTTAAAGATGTTGGACATTATGTGAAAACTTGTGATGGATGTCAAAGAATGGGAAATATATCCAGAAAAGATGAAATGCCACTAAACTTTATATTAGAAATCAAAATTTTTTTTATATGGGGTTTAGACTTTATGGGACCTTTCGTACCATCATCTGGAAAAATTTATTTTTTATTAGCAGTTGATTACGTTTCAAAGTGGATCGAGGTTGTAGCTTTACCTAACTGTAATTCCAAAAGTGTTTCAAAATTTCTAAAGAAAATGATATTTACAAGATTCAGAATGCCCAAGATAATTATCACAGATGGGGGAAGTCATTTCAGATATATAAGAATTTAGTCATTGCTGGAAAAATTCGAAATTAAACATAGAATTACAACTGCTTATCATCCTCAAACAAGTGGAATGGCTGAATTATCAAACAAAGAAATTAAAAGAATATTAGAGAAGGCTATTAATCCTAAAAGAACTGACTGGGTTGATAGACTTAATTCTGCATTATGGCCTTATAGAACAGCTTATAAGACACCTATCGGAATGTCACCATATCGGTTAATTTATGGTAAACATTGTCACCTACCTGTTGAACTTGAACATAAAGCTTATTGGGCGATAAAAGGAGTTCAATTATAATTTTAATACTGCAGGAAAAAAACGATTATTACAACTGAATGAAATGAAAGAGATTAGAAATAAGTATTATGAAAATGTAAGAATTTATAAGGAAAGAATGAAGAAATTACATGACAAAATGATTTCAAGGAAAATATTTGAGCCTGGATAAGAAGTATTTTTATTTAATGCTCGTTTAACACTTTTTCTTGAAAAATTAAAATCTAAATGGATGGGACCATTTATAATTGAGAGAGTATACCCTTATGGAGCTGTGGATATTAAAGATCCCAAAACTGGAAAAGTACTTAAAGTTAACGAATTATGACTGAAGCCTTATATGGGAGAAATGAAATAAAATTATAAAGAGGCTTATGAGCTGAGTCTACCCGATTAATTCAATTAATTAGGTTGGGCTGACGACGTTAAACCAAGCGCTTTGTGGGAGGCAACCCATATTTATTAGTGTGAGTTAAATTATTATTGTAAGGTTATGCCTTGGTCTTGACTAAATTTGTATATAACTTCTAGAAATAAAAAGCTAACAAGTCTGTATTAGCTTAAACTAAACATTATCTTGAAGTATATAGAATTTGGACTTGGACCGCTCCATGTTAAATGTGAGTAAAAAGGAGATCAAGTTAACCTTCGTTTCTGATTGTTTGTGATTTAAATTTTTCGTAATTGTGTTTTTGTGTTGATCATTCCCGTTTGTTTGACCTATTTTTACGACTGAAACTTGCAAAATTTGACGATAGGTGAATCGGAGTCGATCACGGTTCCAGTGCCAAGGCACCAAAAGTTGGCGCCTAAGTACCAGAATGGCCTGCGTATCGATGATCCGGCACTTAGGCGCCAGATTCTGGTGCCTAAGCGCTACGGTTGCAGATCGTGTAAAAAACTGAAAATCTTCAGTTTTTCACATGAAATCTCTTTATATATTGCCTTATCTTCGTCCCCAATCCCATAGAAACCTTAATTTCAAGCAGAGCAATCCATTTTAGAGGAGTTAAGAAAGATTTGGAGGCAATGGATAGAGTAAATCATGGAAATGAGGTAGGAGACAAATCTCCTAAAGATCCTCAGCAATATTTTAATGGTTTTATTGCTGTTAGTATGGAGAAATTGTTTAGTCGATTAGAGAAGAATGAAGCGAAACTTCAAAATATTGGTAATCGTCTCCATGAGATGTACCACCAATACAAACACTTGAAATGGCAAACCAAACTTCAATCTGATCATATGACGGCCTATCAAGACGCTCAAGTAGAAATGTACGCGAAGAACAAGAGGATCAATGAAAAGATGGCTTTGGAATTTCCAAGGGCGTTGGTGTTCTATCCCTTCGGTCCTAGCGAACTTCATTGCGAAAGAGATGGTAATTGAAGATCGGTGTTAAATAGATCTTATATGTGTTTTAGGTGTGATCGAGTCATGTGTTAGTGTTTTGAATATCGAATTTGTGTGTTTGCTTAATTGTTCAATATGTGTTGTTGGATTTGAATATTTACTTTGAATATGTTGTTGTTTGAGTTATATATAAAATGATGAACCTTGATACGTTCTTTACTGAAATTTTTTGAACCTGGAATAGAAGTTATGGATTGGAATTGAAGTATTTGGATACATTTTTGTGGATCTAAACTATCATTTTATATTGATTGTGAAAATGTTTGGAGGATATAAATTGGATTAATACTCTCATAAGAGTAATTAGGAGTCAAATTTGATAAGATTTGGTGGAAAATATAAATTTTAAATTGAATTTTTGGTAAGGCGAGTCTGGCGCCTAAGCGCCAGAATTCGATGCCCAGGCGCCAGTTCGGCCTAAACCCGAAAACTCATCTTCTTTAAACCCCCCCCCCCCCGCCATTTTTAATGCCCAAGCTTCCTTCTCCACTGTTTTTCATGAAAATACCCCCTCTAAATCCCATTTAAAACTGGATTTTCAAGTTTGTGAGCTTGAAATCACCTAATTTCTTAATCCCGAGGTCAGATCTACATTCTAAACTCATTATTTTTTATTTTCACCATGGATTTTTCTCTCATTCAGAAAAACCAAAATTTTGAGAAAAATTTTGATTTTAAGGTTAAATCCATGAAATTTTTAAGCTCTTTCAAGTTTAAAAGCTTAAATTAGTTTATTTTCCTAGTTCCATTGAATTTATTTCACGTTTTTATGTCACGTTTAGATGGCATCCAAATCTAAGCGAGGAAAGGAACGAGAAAATTTTGATTGTAGCAAGTTCACCACTGCTGCTGCACACTTCTAATACAATGATTTTGCTACGACTCGGAAATTTATCTTGGAGCGAAGTTTTTACAATCCTGGAGGAAGAATTGAGGATACAATCGTTGCGCTCAACTGGTACCGATTCTGCTATTTCACTACTGTTGTCGTTATCTCGGTTGTTAGATGGTTTTATGCTAATTCCGTAAATGCTGAAGAATATGAGATTTTCGTCAGAGCAGATAGAGTAGGATTCACTCCTGAACGTATCAATAATTTCTATGGCCTGCCGCCAAACATGGAGTGTTATTACTCTGGATTATCTCCATCTGAGGGAGATTTGGATATGATCATTGCCTACCTGACTGATAGTACGGGAGCCTTGAAGATTCGAAACGGAAAAATGGTAAATTTCTCATCTTCTAAGCATAATGTTGTTTCAAAGGCATGGCACTACTTTATTTCTGCTCGTCTCCTTCCATCCAATCATCTAAGCGAGGTTACCAAAGATAGAGCTATCCTTAACTACCGCATTCAAGAGAGGAAGCCTATTGATGTAGGGAGCATTATTTATGATTATGTAGAGGCTACTGCTCATTCTAGCACTTCTATTAGACTTGGTTATCCATCTCTGATCTATTCTCTATGTGAAAGTGCTTGAGTAGTTGCTGAGCTTTTTGAGAAAAAGCTCAAGTTGACAAAGCCTATAGTAAGAGAGAGTGTCAGTATCTATGATCGACTTCGAGGTAAGAGTTCTACTGCACATTCTGGTTCATTACCTACTTCAAGTAGAGCTTCTACTTCTGCTGAGCTACCATCTACATTTTGTGAATCCATGCATGATAAGCTTATAGAGCAGCAGAATGAGTTATTCCTAACTCATTTTAGAGTAGATATGATCGAAAAGAAGATCAATCATGTTTATGAATATACACAAAGAAAGAGTAATTACAATGTTGAGTATTCTGAGTCTTTAGTGAGATTTCTGAAAGGGGAGCATGATGTTCAGTTCCATACTTGTCCCAGATATTCACCATATGTTGATCCGAAGGATATGGGGTTTTCTTTTGGTGATGACGATGATGAAGCTATGGATAGTGATTAGTAGCTTGAATTACCTCTGGAGATGTGTTTAGTGTGTTTCTTGTTTCTTGTGCTGTTTAGTGTGATGTTATTTGTTAGTGTTGATGTGAATTTTTTATGTTGAAACTGTTTTTAGATTATCTGATGTGTGTTTAAAGACTGAAATATGAATGAATTTTTATAAAAGTTTATTTCTGTTTCAGCCTGCTGTTTAGTAGTCATGAATAATTAGTAATTTTGCATGTTCAAAAATAAAATAAAAAAATAATAATAAAAAAAAGATTTTTTAGAAATTAACTCTTGTTCTGTAAAAATTTTCTATATATGCTTGATCATTTCTGTTATATTCATATTAAAGCATGTGTAGAAGTAGAAGTTTGTTTTTCCTTACTACATCATTATTGTACTTAGATTAATTCATGTTTATTTCTTTCTCTCATACTTTAGAAAATTTCATGATTCATATTTATACTAAAGCTGAAGTTTGGGGAAGGGAAAACATTTATCAAATTTAAATATTATTTGTCCTTAATGAACTAATATTTATATATTAACATAACATAAGGAATGAAAAATTTGTTTAAGATTACCTATATTTTTAAATTTATAAATAATTTAGTAAACTTAACTAAAATTTCAAAAATTTTGATTGATTTTAAGAATAGAATTATTTAACTTAAATTATAATAAGATAAAATTTTTTCTATTTATAGTAAAGAGAATTGTAATTTTGAAATACTAAGGAATCAAGATTTTTGCTTGAAAAAGAAAAGATTGAAATAAGTTTTGAAAAATAATAAATTATTAAAAATGTCATATTTATTAAGTAAGAATGCATAAGTATTTGAAAATAAGTTAAGGATAGTGAAGTTCAAAATCATTAACAGGCTATCCAAAAATAGTAATCCTCTCTTAAAAAAAGAGAAAAAGGATTGAAAAATAATCCAAAATAAAAAAATGAAAAGAAAAAGAAAAAAAAAAGAATGTGAGGAGAAGCTTGAGGAAATGCCTAATCAAAAATTAGCTTCACTTGAATTACCTTATAGGAAGAAAACTGATTACATTTTTAATTTAATTTCTATGTACAAATATTTGTACTAGAAAAATATTTCATAAAAATCTTTTCTTGTAAATATTCTATGTGACCTTAATATGATAAACTACAATTATTCTTGAAATAAATGAAAAATGGAAGTCTTATGATTTGGTAGTTAAATGTTCTTTAATTCTTAAAATTAAACTTAATTAGTGAATTTTGGTTAAATATTTGCTAAAGCATTTATAAAACCAAAAATTACAAGGAATCTTAAATATTTTAACTTCATTCCAAATGTGATCTATTTTATGTAATTAAAAGGGTTACAAAAGGACAAGTAACATTTAAGTTTGGGGGAATTTGATCTACCTAAAAAATACCCATCTTTATGCCTTATTTATGATTCAATTCTTAAAGATATTATTCTTAATGAAAGTTATTTTCATGCTTTTGGATGTAGATGATTAAAAAAGAGTCCAAAAAAGAAAAAGAAGGAAAAAGGAGCAAAATGGAGCAAAATGGAGCTTATGAAGCAAAATATTGGAATTATTGGCCTGGCGCCAAGGCGCCAGAATCCGGCGCCTAAGCGCCAGCTCGATACAGACGCTGTTAAGATTTTTTGATGATCTTGGGGAGTTATTTTGATGGAGTTAAGTGGTTATTGGAGCTTCTAGAAGACTGGAAGTTACTCCTAATATATAGGACATGTGATACAATGCATTTAGACACAAGGAAACGATTTTAATCACGAAATGGTGTGATCCAAATTGAAGAGATGCGAAGACCTGGTCACAGAGTCTGGCGCTTAGGGGCGACAGTTACCTTCTAGAAGATGCATTAAATTTGGACGAATTTTAAAGGGGTGCCTTAAGCAACCCTCCCCTTGGTCAAATTCAGAGCTCTATAAGTAGGATCCCATTCTACAGAAAAAAGAGCACCTTCGCTCCCCCCTCTAGTTTTACTTAGTTTTTTTAGTCTCTTCCACACTTAGGGTGCATCTTTACTTTGTATCTAGTGAGTTTATTTTGAGTATTTATTATGTATTGTTGCTGTTGGAGCCTTTCATCATTGCTTTGGAGTCAGTAGAAGTCAGCAGATCACGTGAAGGAACACTTCAGATAAGTATTTGTACCTTGGTTCAAAGTTTTATAAATATGTGTTGTTGTGTGATTTCAATATGTTCTGAGTAGTTAGTTATCTTTCTCCTTTCAACTATGAAAAGATACTAAATTAATTAAATTTTGCAGGAGAATTAAATTTAAAATATTTAAAACATTGTGATGATATTAATACCTAATCTTAGTTTACTTTTTAAATTAGTCATTTAAATTGTTAAAACCTGTTGAAGAATTTTGAAACCTATCCGAAGATAAATTCTTAACTAGTAGATATCACATGAATCCTTGTGTAGTCGAAGGCTTAATGCGGGTTATTCAAGATGAAGTGCAAATAAATAGGAACATATGATTTAATGGGTGTAAAATTAATTAGTTTTTAGAGTGACAGAATAAATTCTAATAATTTGGTTTATAGAAAAGGAACAGGTCACTAGCGGGGCCGACCGTAGCCACCCTTTGACATCTAGTAGTGTGAGCCTAGATTAACCCATTCTAGTAATAAAACATCCTGAACCAATCTATAGATTAGTCAATGTTATTTCACCTGGACCAAAGGGTAAGGAATAGGAATGCTTCTATTTGGCACAATACCATAATCTAAATTCCCCATAAAAGATAATTATTCTAAAAATCTTGGATTAGTTGAAAAGGAGAAAGTCGTTTTTATACTTGCATTGAATTTTAATTACTGCTTACTTTACTTTATTACTGCTTACTTGCTTACTTGCCTATATTAAAAATTGTTAGTAAATTAAATTTAAAAATAATATATATATATATATATATATATATATATATATATATATATATATATATATATATATATATTACTTTTAATTTGAAAAATTCCAAAATATTTCTTACATTTCTTACTTTTTATAAAAATGCTTTCCCTGTGGGATCGATAACTAGGACTCCACTAGAGTCCTATATTACTTGAACGATACATATACTTGCCTTTAAAATTATGACTTTTACAGTAATTATTATAAAATCTAAATATGAATTCATAAGTAAAAGTAAACATCGCACATCGAGTTTTTGAAGCCATTTGCCAAGAATTAAATATTCTAAAAAGTGGTATCAAATTCTTGTATTTAAAATCATATATAATGTCACATAGCATCAATGGACCTAGATTGGTCACAATTGGGATGATTTAGTCACATTGGTCCATAGATTCAATTTGGTCCATTTGGGTTTAAGTTGGAATAGCATGAGTTTGGGCTTGAATTGAGCCCAAGTGATTTCTTAATATGATGTGTATGACTGTGATGAAGTGTTTAAAAAATGTTTGGTGTGGTTTTGAATTGATTTGGTATGTCAATTTGGCTTGGTTTGGTGTTTTGGTTAATTTGTGGCAAGTTGGCTCAGCTTGGGTTTAGGTTGGGCAAGAGTGGGGTTTAGGCCCAATTGAATATTTTAAATGGTCTAGAGGGATGTCATAAAGAGTTCCTAACATCAATTGGATGGAAATTTTGGGAGTAGGGCAATCAATTTGGGAGATTTTGGGCATATGGTATGTTTGGATCAAAGTTGGATATTTTGGACTTTAAGTGGATTTGGGTGAGACATGGGCTCAAATTGGGGGCAATTGATGGTTCAATTCAGTTTAGGGGAGTGTCATGAAATTGGGGAGAAATTGGGGAGAAATTGGGGAGAAATTAATTGGGGAGAAATGGATTGGCATTAGGTCAATTTGGTGGATTTGGGTCACTTAGGCAAAATTGGGGATTTTGAGTTTCATGTGAAATTGAACTCAAATGTGGGTCAAATTGGGCTTGGATTTGGATTAGATTGGCATTGGAGATGTTTAATTAAAGTTTGTAATTGAAATTGGGTAAGATTAGGATCATTTTATTAGACATTAGGTTCAATTTGGGCACTTTTGGGTTAAAATGGGTCAAATTGGGGCTTTGAGTTAAATTGAGCTAAATTGACAAAATTTGGTCATGTGGTGGTTGAGAGAAATAAAATTTGGAATATTTGGGAGATTTGAAGAATTTATGAGAATTTTTTGAAATTTTGGAATATTTGGCTAAGAGGGGCATTTTGGTCATTTTGGGAATTTTTTGGGGAAATTTGGCAATTTTGGGTAATTCGGGTTAGTTGGAGTGGTAGGGAGTAATTTGGAATGATTTTTATGGAAAAATTGGTAATTTGGGTGATTTTGAAAATTTTTGGGGATTTTAAGGTTTTGGTGGTATTTTCGGTATTTGGTGTATTTTGGGTATTTTGGGCCAAAGGGGTTAGAAATGCCGAATGTTTGGGAAAATTAGGATTGGTTGAAAGTGAGTAATATGACATTGTTTAGGTGCAGCCATGGATCAAAGGTAACCCTCATTTGGTCCTCTATGTGTTGGTACTAGCCAAACCCTAGCTTGAGGCTAAGAGCTTGGAAAAACCACTTGCATGAGTTTCCAAAGAGTTAGGGGATCAAATGTGATGTGTCTTATTTAGGGTTGTGAGTGTGTAGTGTTAGTGTGGTGAGTCTGGTGTGATTTTCAGACCTCCCAGAGTAGATCCTATGGTCTAGTCACCTATAGAGGACTTCCCCTCGGCTTCCTTATGCTTGGTCTCTTCCTCCAAAAAACAGGAGGTCAGGCCTTAAACATATGAAAACTCCCAGTGAAGTAAGAAAATTTTGAATTTCTAAAGGAAAAGGGTTCCATGACTAGTTTTCTAAGAATGTTACTAGGAGAGTTCTATGGCTAGATCCTAAGCTATTCTAAAGAGGGACTATACCTCAACCAAAAGTGAGGTCAACATGAATATAATATAGTTAGAATAATTATTTTTAGTAAAAATTTTTGAAGTAAAGGAAATAAAATACCTAAACCCTATATTTTGAAAATCTGCAAGTATTTCTGAATAAGATAGGAACTCGTATTTTTCATTAACCTTTACCTTAGAGATTTCTAAACTTTAAATTGGTCTCATTTACTAAAATTTCTTCTAAATTGAACTACAACATTTCTAGAACAAAATTTAAGAAACTCATCCACATAATTTGATTGTTTGATTTTTATATTATTATAGTGTCACTTGAGGACAAGCAAAATTTCAAGTTTGGCAAATTTTGATACACCTAAAATTGATAATATTTTTGTACACATTTTAGAACTATTTTTTATGATATTGTACTTTAATGGAAGGTAATTTGTGTATTTTTCTTGTAGATATGATTAAATGGATGATTGTAATGAAAGGAGTGAAAATGGACAAAATTTGGAGCAAAAATGAAGAAAAGTACAAAATGAATTTGTGGTGGCTGAGCGCTTGGACTTGCGCTTATGCGCCAGAGCCCCACGGCTATGCATCAAGATCTGGAGCTCACCTGCCAGAAGACTCACGGCTAAGTACCGAGACCTCGCACATACCCATGGCAGTTACTAAAGAGGAGTTATTTAAATTTTGGCTCCAGTTTGAAGGGGTGTTTTATGCATCATTTGGTACAAACATGGGTAACTTCCTATTGACGCCAAAATTAATTCAAATTTCTCTTGAATGGTTGCATCACTTAGAGGATTTGTTGAATCTGGAGTTAATTTGAAGAGATACGAAGGCACCTTTTGGAAAATTATAAAAAGAGAGCTTATAAATCAGAATAGTGGTTGTTGCTCAAGAGTGTAGCTTACGTTTATTGTGAAGGAGAGTTATTTTAGTAACACACTACTCCACTTCACCATTTCTACTCTCTTTATAGGTTGTATTAAGATTAGAAGTAAGAATTGAAGTCCTTAGATTTGGGCGTCAACCTCTAAGGAATATTGTAAGGAAAAGTAAAGATTTCAAAGCAACTTCAATAGTTTGGTGGAGAGTATTTACAGATAAGTCTTTATTTTTGTTATTACATTTGGTTCTTAGTTAAGACTTCTAGTGTTTTCACTATGATTTCTACTTTTAAACCTTGTTGTGATTGTATTTTCTCCATGAATTTTGAGTAGTTTTTTTTATCTTCTTCCTTAAAATGATGAAGTAATAAAGTTATGGAAGGATGTTGTGTGAAGTATAGGAAAACAATGTTGGAAGAAGTTGTGATGATTCAAATCCTTCCACTTCATTTAATTCTTGATTTGGCCAATTAAGATATAAATATATGTTGTGGGAACATGTAAGAACCTGTATGGTATTGTCTCAGTCAACAATTGGAAAGAATCACATGAGATTATATGGGTGAGAATGTAATCCATATGATTGAGTAAAAATAAATATAGAGATATACTTTGATGGGTGTAAAATTAGAGGACTTTAGAGTGACAGGCTAAAGCCCCCAATTCTATTTATTTTTTTTATGTTTTGATACGAGATGTTAGTCCCCATGTGAAGGGAGAAGAGGAAACTCTAGAGTGAGAGCTAGTATCTTTCCATCCGAGCCTGTCTTCAAGATTTATAAAGCAATAGATTAACCTATGTTCTTTATAGCACCTCTAGTAAGGGTAAATAATATAATTGCTCCTATTTAGCACAACACATTTTAAATAGTTCCACAACAAAAATTCATATCATGTTACTGATTCATGATAAGGAAAAATATATTTTATTTGCATTTGCTTTCATCTTACAAAAATCTAGTTCATATAGTTGTTTACTTTCATTTCAAATTATAAAAATTAACAAAAAAAATTGAATTTTCTTTCCTAGAATATTATCTTTAGTTTGAGTAATATGCTTCTTAAAAAGTAAAGATTTTATTTCTCTGTTTTTTTTATTTAACACTTTCTCTGTGGGTTCAATATCTCGGGGCTTAATCAGAAAGTCCTATTTTATTTTATAATGATACATATAATTGTGTAGTATCCCATTTTATAATATCAATAAAAACTCTTATTTACATTGACATCAAGTTTTTTGTGTTGTTGTAAAGAAATAAATATCATTAAAAAGAGTATAAATTCATATATAAAACGTAATCATACATATTCGGGATTAGAGACCTAAAATGGGTTTGTAATTTAATTTGAGTTGAGCCAGGTCCAGGTTGGGTCAGACACATACTACCTCTTGGGGTTAGGTTTACGTGAAGTAAATTTTGTCTTGAATTAGCTCTAGATTAGATTTAGACTTAAATTAGGCTTGGAGTTAGTTAAGATGAGCTAGGTATAGGTGGGGCTAGACATATTTCAATCCTAAACGTAAATTGGTTTGGATTAGGTCTAATTTGGGATAGACTAAAAATGACTTTAATTGGGTTGTTTCAATTTAGACCTACTTGAGCTAGGTCTCACTTGGATTTGACCTAATCAAATTGCTCAAGTTAGGCCCATTTAAATCAGACCTAAGTTGATTTTTAAGGTTGATTGCAGTTCATATTAGGTCTAATTTAGGTTAGAACTAGGTTGGCTAAGGGAAATTTCATAATTAAAGGGATAACTATGATATCAACCCTCTTAGCATATTGATTAGGTGTTTTCCAAAAGTTTACTAAGTTAAATTTTTTGTTTAACTTAGATTTGATGGACAACTTGGCCAAAAAAGTAAAATTTTATTTTCTTACAATTTTAGCCCTAGTAACCTAGTTTCATTTTAGATTTTCAGAAGTAAAATTTGTCACTTTAGTACTTCGGGTTAATGCGCTAAATATTTTCTTTTTAAATTCCTTTTTTATTCATATTTTCCTGACTTTTATTTCATTTTTTATAATTACTTTTAAGAATAATTATAATTATCAATGGAAATAGACATTTTAGTGTTTGGTAGATTTTCCGGCCTTGGAAGAATTAGGAAAGCCCCAAATAATAAAGTGAAGAATCCCTAAAAATTTTAAATGTTTAAGCCTTATATTTAATTATTAATAATTAAATTACTTTCTGTAATATTTAATTAATAAAAATTAATTATAAGTTCATTATTATTATTATTATTATTATTACTATTTCTTTTTTATTCCATGATTTTAAAGGTTTTTTTTTTGTGATTTTTCCTACTTATGTTATGAATTTTTAAATTTTTTAAATATTTTTTGGATTTAAATAATTCAAAAATTATTAATTACGTGCTTATCCAAGTCAGCGCTAACTTAAACATCTAAATTATCAAATGGCCTTGCGACGCTCCGTGGTTGGCACCTGTTTCCAGATTGGCTTCTGAGGTGGTATTGATCTGATGCGCTGATTCGCTCTCACAGCTGGCCCAGTCCGATCTCTGTCGTCTGTTTCTGATACACGGAAACAGAAGACAAAAATTCATTGTCTTCACTGGACAAAGAAACCAGAGTTGTCCACATTCAAACCCTAACATCTCAGCCTACACTTAACCAAATCGCATGGGCTATTTTCTTAAGTGAGACAAATCTATCTGTATCGTTAAGTGGATATGCATTATTGGTTTTCTTCATAAAAGACCAAATTAAGAGCCATCATTTAGATTTTGAACCCATGACTTCTCATGAGAGGTGATGCCTCGATTAGGCTTGACAGAGAGTATTGTGCAGATCCTCCTTGCTTCAATTTGGATTGGAATTTGCGCAAACCATATGCTAGACTAAATAGGGCAATGGCTTGGTGTTGAACTATGGTAGAGTTTGGCAGAAGGTTTAATTTTTTTTGGGGAGTGAGGTTTAGTCCCTGTGTAACTTTTGGAAGGTTAATTTAAAGTTTTAGAAAGGTTAGTGAAGTCTGAAAAACACCCTGTATTTCTATGGTGAAATTACAGTTTTGTGGTGGAGGAGATGGCCTGAGGAAGATGCGGATGGGTTACTTAAGGCTGTGGGAAGGTTTTTTATGTTGAAAGCAAAAGACTTGGATGTCTATTTGGCAGCTCAAGGTGAGGTTTTCGGATACAACTATTTATAGCAAAAGGAGGTCGTGTGAAGGGAGGGCTTGGCTGGTATGGGGAAGCTAAGTATGGATTTACAGAGGATGTGCAGAAGATTTCCTGTGGTTTTGGGCAGTGGAGCAAGGGCTTTACCCATTTTTGATGTCTTGAGCATCGTGGCAGAGGCATGGACGAGAACTTCGAGTAATTGGGGAAGCCCTTGGTGGGGTAGCTAAGACCAGAGTTGGTTTGGTTTGGATCACGTTGATCTAGCTTTGGCTCACCGAGGATTGAACATGAAGAGGTTCATGTGGGTGTCCTGTGTCTCTCTTCATGGTGAGAGGTGCATGATTTGTCTTTTTTTTGTTTGTCCCATGCTCAATTTAATTTTTATTAATTTTAAATTGAGTTATAAGGTCGTGGTATGTTGTGGTTGACCCATGTGGGTTTGCGCCATGAGAGTTGGGCCATGGGGGATGGGTTAGGGGATGGGCTTGGGTTCCTTATGGTTCATCCGGACCTTTAGGATTAGGTCTAGTCCAAATGCTTTTGGGTTTAGCCCACACATGTTTAATTGTCCTTTGTAATTAGAATAATTATTTGAATAATTTGGTTAATAATTAAAGTCCCCTTTCTAATGCCAGTTTGATTTTTAAGTGGTACTAGGCCTTCACCAACTTGAATCAAACTAAATATTGTTGCGATGGGGTCAATTTTCCAATAATTGACCAAACTTGGCTTGGTTACAATTAGGCTCTTAGTGACCCTTACTGATTTCAATATTTTAATATTTAGTTGGTTTGTTCAAAGTCCAAGTCAATTTGGAGGTTGATTGAGGTTGGGAATAATTAAACCCAATATAAAGTGATATTTCTATATTTCGAGATAGTATATTATTTTCGATGCCGTGTATGAATATTTTTAATAATTATATCTTCGAATCGATATGATTTTCAAAGAAACCCAATTATTCAAAAATAAACTTCCAATTGATCCTACATATGCACAATTCAAATATTCTCTTAATGAATCCTTACTTATTAGGTCAAAAGGATAATTAAATTCAGCCACTCGATTTATTAAAATTTATTTTGTTTTGATTTATAAAATGATGAGTTGTGAAGGGAATGTATAAAATTATTTCATTCTCCTTACATTTGTCCAATCTAGGATTGATAGGACCAATGTAAACTAAAGGTACTTGTAAATTGTATGCCTTGAAAAAAGATAATTTTGTCTCAACATGAACGAGCACTATGACAAACCACACAGAGTAGACTTTTCCTAAAGTTGGAAAGGTTTGACTAGGTAAGGATTAATTCTTTCGTTAGGGCAAATAATGGTTAAAGGCCGTTTAGAAGTTGTTATAAGCATAAGAAATATTTAGTGAGCTGAAAGTGAGGTGAATAATATATAAACAAATCATAACATCTACCTAATTTTAGGTATTTTCAAATTTTAAGTCTTACACATCTTATTTGACTATCATAATTTACTTATGATACATTTTATTTAGAAGTAAACTTGGATATCTATGAATAATTAATTCGTGGCCAAATTCCTTGAATTTTTTTTTTTTTTTTTTGAAAATTTTCATGTAATAATTTTATAAAACATTAAAATATAATAATTATTAAATTTATATTTATCTATAAAAAACAGTGGTTTTAAGAATTTTAACTAGATTTATAGTAATCATTCAATAGTATTTTTATGATATTTTGATGCAAATAGACGTATGAATGTTTATTTTTATGAAATTTGAGATTAAAATGTTTTTATTATATTGCCTGGGACAATTTAAGAGAGCATAATATCTACATTAATTTTTAAGTATTTTCTCACAAATTTAGAATTTTTAAACTTTTACACGTGCATATCGAGTAAAGCGGGTGTATGTATGTTAAGGATGGACTTTTCCACCCTAAAGGAGGATCACCACTCGGTAGAGTTAGATGTTGATTGAACGATTTTTAATGCCAATTGAAAATCATGTATTCTCTCAAAAAAAACTTCAAATAAGTGCAACGGTTGATTTCAATATTTTCATTAGGCTTTTTAATCATAAATAAATTATATTAATATTTTCACAATTAATGGCTCTCCTTACCTAAATAAACAGTCAATGTTCTGTCTGTATCAAAGAATGGAAGATGAACATCTATTCAATTCGCCATTATAAGAATCATGCTTTTAAGATCATTTTGGTTATCAATAGAAAACATTAATGCTTTCACATTTATGGCTCATATTAAAATGGTTTGAAAAATATATATGTATGGGTTTCAGATTCGACATTGCTGCTATTGAATGATTATAATTTTTGAAATTTATTAATAAAGTATGACCATAAAATAACTTTTCGGTATAATACGCCATAATTTTTATACTACATATATATTTTCATGGGAATAGATCAACATGCGAATTTCATATGTAGATTACCGCCAATGATGAGACATTGAATTTAGATTATTTTTGAAAACTTTGGAGTTTAGGGCTAAAAAATTTGTTCCCGAAAATATTTGTTTGTGTGTGTGTTGCTTCTAAATAAAAGAGTATAATATAAATACTATATTTTGGTTCTTTAACAAAATGCATGCTTACTAAGCTTAGCGTTAAGTCTTAACGCAATTATAATCTTCTTTTAAAAAACTTTCTACTCTTTCTTTTATGCTAAAGCATTTGCCAAATTTGACTATTGTAGTAAATAAGAGCACGTGACCTGCCTTCTGTGATATCTTTTGCGAAGTTAGGAAACATTTAATAATGACCGATTTGGTGCAAATTCCTCATAAGCTTCATCAACTTTTGCATATCATTTACGGCATTCCACCAAGTGAGGGCTAATAATTAGCTCACCAATAAGACGGTCACAACCCCATGTGTCAATCTAAAGAGAATTCAATTAAAATTCCAAAGCTCTTCATTTCATTACCCCTTCTTCTTTTTTTTTTTTATTCTGCTTTCATGATGATGAACCAAGATCAATTCTATGTTTTTTTTTCAACGTTTGATATCTTATGAGAATCATCAGATTTAAGGTAATTCAATGCATAGTGGTTAATACCATAAGGGTTTACATTCTCTCACCACAAAATTTTCAACAATAATTGAATCATAGCTTGAGTTTCGGTTTGGAAATTCAGTGCCACTTGCTGGAAACTATCATACACGGGAAATTTAAGAAACTGAAGGTTTGGACTATCCTAGGAATTGCCCTCAGAAGTTGAAAATCTCCTGTGCTCCAATTTTTTGATTGCGGGATAACAGGATTTACAAACCGAACTTATCTTGGTTGGAATCAAATCAAGCCATCTTTGTAGTCTAAATCTGGCTCGATTAATCACTCAGTATTCATCAAGTTTAATGTCCCCCAAAACGCTAAGCTGCCTAAAAGTTATATCTCATTATGTTCCCAAGGGAAAGATTACTCATTTATAGGTATTGGTATACTATAGTCATAAACTCACCCTAAGAATTTATTAGCTTATTCAAAGGTGCATCTGCATACGCCACCCAGCTCATATGTATTTCTAAATCTACACAAAATGTCAAAGAAAAGTTCCATAAGGACTCTTAGAAATTATCTTATCTTGATCTTCTTGTACTATAAGACTATGATGGTAACCTCAATATACATCTAAGAAGCAAAAAAAGGGATTCCTGACAAATATATCAAGTATTTTGTCAATAAAAAGCATTAGGAAAGGTCCCTTCTTAATAGCCTCAGTTTGTTTCCTATATTTTGTGCATATTCTCCTTAGAGTCATAATTCTAGTGGGAATCAACTATCTTTTTTCTTTCCCTCTCACAATCAACACCCATCTCTTAGGTACACAATGAACTTGGTTAATTTAAATTTTTTTTACATGAGGATAGATAATCCTAACATCCAATATATATTTTAACTTCCTCTAATATAATTAAATTTTGATTTCTTTGTGGGTCAGCTTTTTGTTGATGATTTATTTCTATTAAAATTTGATGTATAAACAGGAAGAAGTTTAATTCTTTAATATTTGATATAGTCCAATCAAACGCTTTTCATTATGTCCTTAGCCTGCTCATCAAAGTTTTGTCCTAGTTTTCATCTATCTTTGAATAGTAAATAATTAGTAAAGCTAATACTTCTTCTAATAATACATACTTAAGATGCCTGGGCAAAATTTTCCATTCCAATGTAAGTGCCTCAATCATAGCAGATATCAATTACTTTACTAAATATGTGCCAAGGATCTTAAATCTTTTCTTATATAATCTAGCTGTAATACCTTGTAAAAGGGCATTATCTTATCTATGTTCACCTAAATGCTCTACATTCTATCGAATATAAAAGTGTCTCGGAATCAAAAGGAATAGAGTGGGAGGTTGGAAGAGGATTGGAAGCAAAGAGGAAGTGAACAGTAGAAAATAGAGCATCAAACTTTTTCTCATGAAATGATCTCCTATTTATAGATGCAGGACATATCTGGAGTACATAATTACATTTATGTCACCCTCTTACAAAAAGAGGCTTAGGGGTATCAAGATCATTTGTATAATACACAATCAAGTAAAAATTTGTTAACAAAGTGCTTGCTGGCCGAACGTGATGATTTTCAATCATCGATTGGCGGCGAACCATCCTTCTTTAGTCCTGTTGTAGAGTCACTTAGTTTGGCCTGTCATAGAACAGTGTTTTTGTCACTGTCGCCACCGCTAGTACTCTGCATTTGAGTTTGTCGGGTGTTGTTGTGGAGTTGCCAGTCTGTTATCTACTACATTTCTCTTTCCTCCAATAAACTTATTTTCTCATATCATATGGATGCATTTTAAGAATTGATGAATTGCAAGGGAAAAGATAAGGAGAAAACAAAAATAGAACAGACAAAAGAAGATATGGGGGAAAACTTTCATATGATTATTATCGTAGATGAAAAAACTCATGGGTATTTTGATTTCTAAGGTACTCATACGAGGAAGATCATTTGAAAACTTCTCAACCAAAGATTTAGGTAGAATACCTATTCTGAGTTCTCAATTTCCTACAAGAGCAAGCTCTTATCGTTAAATACATCTTAGGCAGTTGAAACTGCTTAAATAAAATTTTGTTTAAGGTTAAAATTCTATTAAAAAAAGGTTAAGTGATAAAAGCAAGGAAAAAAACATCAAAGTTATGTCCTAAGGCAATGGAGGATTTGTCACTATCCTATCGTTTTGTTTTGTTTTTATCATTTTTGTCGTTAATGATTTATTTGAATTTTGTTGTTTAATTTTGAGTTTTTTTCAATATCCATCCTGCAAAATAGAGTTACCACACATCAATAACATGTAAAGTAAATTTAGTGAGCAACTTGCCTTGTTTCTTTTGTAAATCTCTAACATAGAGTTAGCATAAAAATTGTTTTGTTGATTTAATTTATTATAAAATTTTGACAACCCCATCAAGATATCAATGGCTTTTTCTTCTCGGGGTCATCGATTAACTTTATTTACTTAGTCTGAAAGGCGGTTAAACTAGGACTGGATGATTCTTGTCAGTAATCATAAATTACATCGTCCAAGAGATCTTTGTAAACTAAGACACTTGAGGTTAAAATTGCATGTGGTGATGTTTATTCATTAAGATTTCATCTAAGTTTTAGTGTCTTTTTTCAGATTTTAGGGGTTGGAAAAATTTAAGTTATTTATGGATTCTTAACCAATTATCATTTTTTTATTATCACTTGGAATGAACCGTTCAAGATCCCATGGTTTCGTCATCCTGAGTCACTAAGGTTTGTGGTTTGATAAGTCATGAATTGAGAGGAGATTGTTTCGTTACCAAAAAAAGGTTACCTCCTCCAAGATATCATCTCAAACCACATTGAATTTTTGGATTTGAGTATATGTTTTTGATGAATTTTATGTCGTTTATGCAGGTTTAGCCCGAGTTATTTCAGACTAAGGCTAAGTCCAATGTAAGTTTAAACTTACCTATGGCTACGTCTAATATCGGTTAGTCCTAGGATTTAGGTTCCATGTAAACTAAAACAAATAGTTTTAGTGGGTTTATGTTCAATTTGGGTTGAGCCGCAGAGTTGAGGTTGATCTAGATTTAATTAGGGTTGAACCTTAAAGGATTGTAGTTTGGGTTAAGTTCGATATAGGTTAAACTTAAGAGATAAGGGCACAAGTTTAAACCTATGTCTGTAGTTCGAAAACAAGCATAGACCTTATTTAGTTAAAAATTTGATTAAGTCTATATTTAAGTAAGGAATAAGAAATTAGTTAAGTCTAGTATTGGCTAGTGATGTGACTTTTTTTTATATGTAAGAATTTATGACCTCTGATTTTTATATTTATAATGATTTTGTAAAGTCACAATTTCAAACGCAAGTATACATATCATATCAAGTAATACAGGGCTCTAATGGATTCCAGTTTATCAATCTCATAAGGAAGCGAGGTAAGAGGTTCTTAGTCAAATTCTAGTCTATTACTAATAGCCTTAGTTTGGAATGGTGATATAAGTCGTGTTTCTAAAAACTACTCATAAATGCAGACGATTATATGTAAGAATAATAACTACTCCTAAATGCAAATATTACTTCTAAAGATAACCCTTTCTAGATAAATTGGTTTGGTGAATTTTGAGACAATAAAATATACTATTCTTATGTAATGAATTGGATAATGTATAGGAATGAGATGCATTAAATAATTTATGTGTCAAATAGGAGCAATCTTATTCTTTACCCTCTTCCGAGTACCCCCTCTTCAGAGTGCTATAAAGAACATTGGCAAATCCTAGGCTTAGCCCTAAATCCAAGGTTAGGCTGGGAGGATATTGGCTGCCACTTCAGAGCTCCCACTTACCTTCACCTGAAGGCTAACCCTAGCTTTAGTTACCAAACTTTAGGACCAAATTGAGGATCTCGGCCTGTCATCCTGAAACCTCCAATTCAATGCCCATGAAACCATATTTCCTTATTTATTTACACTCAATTCCCATGAACTACATAACTCATTCATGGACATTGAATGTGGTTCCACTTTGTTGAGAATTACACCGCCCTTTTTGGGACAATGCAATTACAACAAATTTTAACAATACAACGGGCCCTTTTTTTAATGTAAATGAAGCACAAGTAAAAAACATCACATTTATAATTAAAACATCTTTTAGCAAGCATCTCAATATCTTAAACATGAATCATACTCATTACAAAAGAAAAGTAGAGTGAAAATAATGGCATAAACTTCTTATGCTACTATTTCCAAACAAGAAGAAAGAGTAAGAGAAAGACATCACAAAGCATGAAGAAAACACAAGGAATATTTTCATTTCAAAGCAAATCTACAAAATAAGTGTTTACAAAATCATTAGATAATGAAGAATACAATACTTAGCTTTTCCCTTAAAAGAAAGATGAAAATCTCTCTCACAAAGTCTCCCACCGATCCATGCAATGCTAGAACATTACCTTACAGATTCTCTCAAAATCCCCTCACCAATCTATCCAAAAAGGTAGAAATCTACCTTTCTACTCCTATTATAAGATCTCTAAAAATTCTCCAAGTTTTACTTATCTTCTCCTCCCATTTTTTGGCTTCAAATTTGGTTTAAAATAGTGTAGGGACGAATTTCCCAAGAGATGAATGAATAAACATTCCAAAAAGCATCCAAATTTGATGTATATGGCCAAAAACCGCCCAATATCGCATCCTAACTGTCCGGAGAGTCGCTGGCACAAAATAGGGCGTTGCCGGAGCCCTATTTTCATGCCCTCGGGTTGCTGGGGCCGCCAGCGCCGATTTAGGTTCCCCCGACGCCCATCCTATGCAGCTTCACCATATTGCTCCGTTTGACTCCGTTTCAGCTTTGATTCGCCCTGTTTAGCTTTGATTTGCCCCGTTTCAGTTGCGTTGCGTTCCTAACAGATAGCCCTATAAAATTAGCATAATAATAAATTTTCTTTAAAGTATAATCTCATTAAAAAATATACAAGAAGTGTAAAAGAGATCAAACATAGAAAGACTTATCCAATTGTGTCAGTCGAAAATTTTTTTTCTTGCTCATTTTTTCTCCAAATTGCATCATTTTTGCTTTTTTTTGCTCCAATCACCATTGCTTGTACCTAAAAACTAAAAACCATTTTTGCTCCAATCACCATTTTTGCTTTTTTTCCTCTCAAAATCCCCTCACCAATCTCTCCAAAAAAGTAGAAATCTACATTTCTACTCCTATTCTAAGATCTCTAAGCATTCTCCATGTTTTCCTTATCTTCTCCTCTTATTTTTTGGCTTCAAATTCAGTTTAAATTAGTGTAGGGATGAATTTCCCAAGAGGTACACGAAGAAACCTTCCAAAAAGCATCTAGATTCGATGTATATGGCCAAAAATCGCCCAATATCGCATCCCAATTCTCCGAAGCACCACCGGAGCTGAATATGACACTGCCGTCGCCCTATTTTTGTGCCCTCGAGTTTCTGGTGCCGTCGACGCCGGTTGTGGCACCCCAGCGCCCATCTTTCGCAACATCACCATTTTGCTATGTTTGGCTCCGTTTTAGCTTCGATTCGCCCCGTTTTAGTTGCGTTGCGTTCCTAACAGATAACCCTACAAAATAAGTATAAAAGTAACCTTTATTTAAAGTATAATCTCATTTAAAAATACGTAAGAAGTGTAAAACAGATTAAATATAGAAAGATTTATCGAAATGTTTGAGGCCAAAATTTGCTTTCTTGCTCATTTTTGCTCTAAATTGCACCGTTTTTACTTCCTTTTGCTCCAATCAACATTTTTTGTACCTAAAACTAAAAAACATACAAAATAACTTCCTTTAAAGTGTAATATCATAAAAAATGAGTAAAATTATATAGCAAAAACTGTATATATTTTAGGCGTGTCAACTATATTTAATTAAATCTAATGTTTGACTAATAATAATTTAATCAAGGATTGAAAGATTAATAAAATCTAATTTAGGTTAAACCTGACTAGCATTTAAGTTTGTTTATGCATAATTTGAGTATAGCTTAAAAGTTTGATTAGATCTACTTTGGACTGGACCTAAGCAAAGTTTAAATTTTTTAAGCCTAATTTTAGTAAGGCATAAGAGATTTATTAGGTCTAATGTGATTAGGGCTAAGTAGGATTTAAAGTGTGATTAAACCTAATTTAAGTAAGCTTAACAATTAATTAGGCCTAATGTAAGTAAGACCTAATAAGAGTTTAAAGTAATTAGGCCTAATTTAGGTAATACATATGGATTAATTATGTCTAATGTATGTAAGAATTAATTAGGGTTTGGAGTTTTTCTAAGCATAATTTAAGGGAGGCTTAAAGATTTAAATAGGTCTAATAATTTTTAGTTCTAATTGGGCTTGAGGTGTGTTTAAGCCTAATATTAGATATGGCTCAAAAGTTTAATTAGTTCTAATAGAGTTTAGACCTAATTAGTGTTTAAGGAGCATTTAAGTCTAATTTAAGTAAGGTTTAAAGGATTAATTAGGTAAAATGTGACATCACCTTTTTAGGTTTGATTAGATCTAAGTCAAATTTAAGGATTAATTAGGTCTAATGTGTTTAAGGAGCATTTAGATTTCCTCTCTTAAGGCTAAGTCAAATTTGATGTGAGTGGACCTCACCCCTGTATGTTAAGTCAAGTCCTAAATGTTTGGACTTTACCTTCTTGGGTTAGGTTGAGGATTGATTAAACATGAAGCATAAGCAAAATCAGGATAAGTCCAAGCATAAGTCTATTGGGCAAGGCATATGCTAGATTAAACCTAGAAAATTAAGGTTATGTGGGACTAATCCTAGGTATTTTGGAGTAATTACGTGGTCGAAAGAGGAAAATTATGTTGTTGATTCTTCCAAACAAAGGTCGAGGATTTGCTTAGTATTTAAACTAATCCTTGAAAAAAATTCGGTTAAAATATAAATCTTTCAATTTTACAATTTTACCCTTTGTTTCAAAGTTTTCATTTTAAATTTCAATAGGATAGGAAATATTGTGTTAAGATTTTCCCAAATTCCCAAGTCAATTCCAATTTTAATTTTCAATTTTCTAATTTTTTATAATTATTCTTAAAAATAGTTTCAAATTTTGGTGAAAATTGGTCAATTTCATTTTGGGGATTTTTTTGTAGTCTTGGAAAAACAAGGGGAATTTTGTAAGGATGGAAGGAATGATCTTTGTGAAATTTAGAAGTTTTTAAATTATATTTAATTTTTAATAATTAAAATACTTTATAGAGTAATTAATAAACTAAAAATAAATAATAAAATATTTATTTGTTTTTCATTTTTATTTTGTTCTCCTTGATTCAGTGAGTTTATGTATATTTTGAGTTTATATTTGTGATTTTACTTCGCAAAGCTTTGATTTTTCAAAGATTTTAGGGATTTTTTGGACTTTTTTAAATAGGAAAATCTATTTTATCTATTAATCCAACAAGGTGCTCCAACATCCTACGATTCCCCGATGAGCTACATGGCATGCTTTGATTCAAGGGGCTTTACACATGGGTGCTGAGGTGGCACACAATTCGGTCCACATCTTATGCACGGATCAGTGGTCCGTCTTAATCCAGACTGCCAATTTTCTATACAAAAAATGGACGACAACAGTTCATCATCCCCATGGGACAAGAAACCGAGAGATGTTCATGTTTAAGGCATAAGACCTCGTTGGATCTTACACCAAATTTCATGATTTTTGTTCCTCAAGCTTCATCCTGCTTAGGAGAACATATCCACACGATTAATGTTCCATGGTGTTAACATTTATTTCATAATAGGTCATAACTAAAGGTATTTTTACATTTTTGGGCTCATACCTCATCCTAAGTTGTGTAGTCTCGATTGGGTTTGATGGAAACATTCACCTTGACCTTGTGAAGCTTGCCCTTGGTTCAATTTGGAGCGAAATTGGGTCTAGCTATGAGCTTAGCCAAACAGCCCCCACGTTTTGCTCTTAGGGTATGTTTGAAGCATTGGGAAGGCTTGATTTTAAATGGAAAGATTTTTGCAGAGCATAGGGAATCTTTTGGAAGACCTAGATTGATGATTTGGAGAAGTATTTGTTTCACGTTAAATATGCCCTAGTTTTTGAGTGGATAATTAGGGCTTCTCACTAGGTTTAAAAAGTTGAAACTATGTGGCTTCAACTGCCTTGGGGATGAGGAGCAACTTTACTGCTGAGTGCAAAAAAATTTGAGGCTTATGTATGAGGTTCAGGTTTTTTTTTTGAAGCTCTTGGGATGGATCCTTAAATAGCTATTAGAGGCCTTGGAAGAGATTGGAAGGGATTGGAAAAGATGGGCGGCTGCTCAGACAACTGCAGATGCCCTTATAGAGTGATCTTAGCCATGGATAGTCAAGCTTTACCATTTCTTATGGTTTGCCCATCGTAAGTACAACCATGGATAAGAAGGTGGCTTGAATGATTTTGTCAAGACTATTGGAGGAGGGGAGTAGTGGATAAAGGGTTCAGAGTTGATTTGACTTGACCCTCTCCCAACTTGGTTTGAAGGATGAGGTGTGGATGGCATGTGGGATGACTTGTGACCTCCCCCTTTAGGATGGCATTTAAGAAGTTAAAACTGGGGCTAATTAGTTTCCAAGAGGTTTCCATGTCACAAATGAGTGCCTTTGGGACATAGGTGACCCAATAAAGTCAGGCCAAGAAAATCTTTGACTTAGGCCCTTACGGATGGGCTAGGGTCTTTCAAGGATGGTTATAGATCCTCATGAATGGACATGGCTTAAGCCTTCCATGAGATTACCTAATAGATTTATTAGTTTATTGATTAATTAACAAATTAAAATACATGAAAATATTTTTGTCATAAGATCATAAGTTTGATCAATTGAACTCATTTGGGCTTGAGATTGTTCATGTGGTGCTGAATTGTTTATATGGCCAATATGTGGGCCACATGGAATTTTTTTGATCATATGGTCAAAATGTTGATCATGTGGGGTTTAGGTTTGACCAAATGGTTAAAGTAGTATGGAGTAGTTAGCCCTTAAAATTTAATGGAAAATTTCTATTGTTTCAAAGGTACAATCCTAGTCTAAGATCATTGATAGGGTGGGTATAGTGTTTCCTCACCAAAGTGAAGTCAAAAACTGGACCCCCAATATGTGTGGCGTGTTGGACTAGTATATCATACATATTTGCATTGATCTAACATGTTAGTCATTTCATGTAACACTTTAATATGTCAAGATTGTCTCATGAGAAAGGTCCAACATTAGTTGCTGAGAACTTCATTTGTAACAAAAGAAAGCAAATTTTAAGACGAAAGGATGACTATCCCATGTCAAGAAGGTCTTCATTTTACCTCTTGAACCTGCCAAAGAGTGATCCTAAAATCCAATAAAGGGTCTTAAGAATCCAAAATGTCACGATCACATTTCCTTTCATTAGAAATGAAAGCTGGCGGGCTTATGTCCTCACCAGGAAAAGAGAAGAATATGCTAGAGGATGGCTATTATTCCATATCAGTAGGGCTAAAGATCCTACTAGCAAAAGAGAATAGATGTCATTTTCCATTGAAGGAGGTCTTATACTGATTTTCAAAAGATGTCGAATGTTAAGGTTTGGGAAGAAATGCTAGGAGTCTTATAACATATCTCAAAAGGAAAAGATGAAGGAAATTCGTGGCTCCATGTCAGGAAGGTCTTACATCAAATAACAAAAGAGATATTAATGTCTTTCATGCTGCATTATATTGAAGTTGGACTAATAATGATTCTTAAGAGATGTCAAATGTCACATTTTGGGATGGAATGCTAGAAGACTTATATCTTATAACAAAAATGAAAAGCTAAAGGAAAGCATTGGCTCTTTTCTAGGAAGGCCTTACATCCAATAACAAAAGAGAATGGATGCATAGTCCATTAAAGGGGGTCTTATACAGAGTCTCAAAGGATGTTGAAAGTCATGTTTTGGGATATAATGCTAGAAAACTTATATCCTATCATAAAAGGAAAAGCTAAAGGAAAGATAGCTTCGTGTTAGGAAGGCCTTACATCCAATTACAAAAGAGAATGGGAACCATATTCTATTGAAGGAGTTCTTATATTGATTCTTAAAAGAAGTTGAATGTCAAGTTTTGGGAAGGAATGCTAAAATACTTATATCTTATCCAAAAAGGAAAAGTCAAAGGAAAGTTGTGGCTCCATCTCAGGATGGCCTTAGATCTAATAACAAGAAAGAATGCATCTCGTATTCCAATGAAGGTCTTATGCTGATTCTCAAAGATATTAAATGTCAAATTTTGAGAAGGAAAGTTGTTGACCTTATTTTTGGTGAGGTCTGGTCTCTCTCTCTTTATTGCTTAGGATATAGCCATATGTTTTCCCTTTGACTATCCTAGAGGACTAGAAATGGGACCCACCACTTAGAAATTTAAACACTTCTTGGCTCCCTTCAAACCCCACAATTTTGATTGTAAACACCCAGGCCACTTCGAGGGTTAAGATCAAATGTGGAGGTTTAAAGAATAAGTTCCTATAGGACTCTTTGGCCTTAGGATTACCTTGGGTGGTCTGGTCCTGGTGAGGGCAAGATTGCACACACCACACTCTCACACATATTCCAAATCTTAAAACCACTTTTACTCAATTTGACTCCCTAACTCCTGTAGTTAACTCATATGGATGGACCTTAACCCCTAAGCCCCTGGCTAAAACGGTTAAGAACAACATATTGAGTGCCTAAAATGAGTCCTCCCATGGATCTTGTGAGCTTAATATGGCTTCATGGCTTAATCAAATGGTCTCATTTCACTCACACTTAATCAATCTTCGTTTTTCCCAAATTTCAATTTTTGACCCCCGGGACCCTAAACCCACCAAACCTACCAAATGCCCTTGAAATTGCCCAAAATTTGCAAAATTGCCTAAATTACCCAAAATTCCTCAAAATCAATCTTGAATATTCTCAACCACTCAAATTGATTATCCATGGCCAAATATACCAAAATTTCTAAAATACCCCCAATACCCTCCTTGTACCCTAAATAACCCAAAAAAACCTAAAAATTCAAAAAATTCCCAGAAACTTCCAAAAAATCCCAAATATTTCCAATTTCATTTTGTTCAACTACACCATAGGCCAATTTTGTCAATTTAACCCACTTTTACCAAAACCCCTGATCACTGAAAAATTTATTAAGAAATTCATACTTATTTTTGATGAAATTGCACTTTAAAGAAATGTATTTTCTTTATTTTGTTGCAGGAATGGAGAATTTAGGTGATAAAAGAAAAAATCATAAAAAGGAGCGGATTTGGAGCAAAAAGGAGAAAATAATAAAATTTGTGCTGAGTCGCCGACGGCGAGATCGAGCCCGCCGACGGCGAGGGTACGAGGAAGAAAATTCTGAAGGATTTATAACTGTCTCGCTGACAGCGAGCCCGAGCCCGCTGACAGCGAGATAGCGCGGTTCGAAGACCTTCTAGAAACCTCACCGACAGTGAGGTAGTTAGTCGCCGACGGCAAGGTAGTTTAAATGGCGTAGATACATTGAACCTGGACACTTTTTGAAGGGATGCTTACACACCTCTTGGACCTTTGCCTACCTCTATATATAGAGGCCGAAATTCAGCCTCTAAGTGTGCAGTTTTTGTGTCTTTAAGTGTCAATTTGTGTCTAAAGAGTCTTTTATTTATGTGTGTGAGCAGTCTTTAGAGTCTTAAATAGTGTAATTAGTGAGTCTTTAGTGAGTTAGTGAGTTTTTAGTGAGTCTTGTCATACTGGAAGGAAGAGTCAAAGGAACTGCAAGGAGTCTGATTAGGGATAAATCGAGATAAGTATTTGTATTTATTGTTTTTAACTTTAAATGAAATCCATGCTTAGTTTAGTTCCCATGCATTCTGAGTAGTTAATTTAGTCTTTCTCCCTGTTATGAAATTAAGTGACTTGATGAACTTAAAACAGAAGTACTTGTACATATATTAATAAATTGTGATAATTTTTACTTAAAACTTAATTTACTTTCAAACTGGCCATTTGATTTGTTAAAATATGTTGAATATCAACTATAGTAAAAATTACATCCGATATTCGGGGAATTCAAAAGCCTTGCAAGGAAGGTGCAAATAAATAGGGAAATAATATCACTGGGCGTAGAATTGAGTATTTTAGTGTGACAGACTAAAATATTCAATTCGGTCCTATTGTTTGAGAGCTGAAGTGTAGATGTTAGCCCTCGGGCGAGGGGAACGTGGGAGCTTCGAGGTGGCGATCGGTATCCTCCCGGCTTAGCCACGGATTCGGTAATCAAACATAGGATTAGTCAATATTCTTTACACTGGACCAAAGGGTAAAGAATAGGAATGCTCCTATTTGTCACAATACCTTAAAAATTATCTATTTAAATTCATCAATCACTTAAATTTCTAAACAAGGGGAAAGATACTTTTTCTGAATAGTTAAGACTTATTTAGCAATTAGTTTAATTTCCTGCACTTTCAATACGTATTAATTTTCTAATTAGTTAAGTTACCTAATTAAAATACTTAGTTTACTTTATTGCGCTTAAATTTAGAATTCCAAATTTTCGTATACTATTTTCAAATTATTATTATTATTATTTTAAAATTAGTTGTTATTTAGTTTTCTATTTCCCCGTGGGATCGATAACCGTGACTCCATTAGAGCCCCGTATTACTCGATACGATACGTATACTTGCGTAGCATCCACAACATAAACAATTACAATTCTATACATATAATATAGCGGGGTCAAGTTTTTGGCGTCGTTACAATTAGATTAAAAATATCATAATATAAAATTGTGGGTCAAGTTTTTGGCGCCGTTGCCGGGGAAGTAAGAAAAATTTACTAGAGTAACGTACTATTTTAAAATAATCATAATAAATAAATTAATATCTATTCTAAAATTGTATGCGCAATTTTGGAAACGAAAATTTAATACCTTACGATTCTGAATTAGAGCGTACAATTAAAAGAATTAGAAAACAAAAGAAACAAATTATAAATTTAACACAAATGACGAATATTCCTGAAATTCAAAATATGATCCAACAAAGACCATTAAGAGATTATGCCAACCCTACATCAGATGAAATTCATTTAACTATTCAAAACCCTGATGTAGTTGCTAATTCATTTGAACTTAAACCTGCAATTATCCAAATGGTACAAAACAATCAATTTAGTGGTTCACCTACTGAAGATCCTAACTTACATCTTGCTAGTTTTCTAGAAGTTTGTGTTACTTTTAAATATCAAGGAGTATCTGACGATGCTATAAGACTTAGACTTTTTCCTTTTTCATTAAGGGATAAGGCTAAAATGTGGTTGAATTCGTTAGCACTCGGATCTATTAAAACTTGGGGAGAATTATCACAAAAATTTCTATCCAAATATTTTCCACCATCTAAAACTCGCTAAGTTTAGAAATGATATAACTTCTTTTTGTCGATTAGATGGAGAATCAATATATGAAGCTTCGGGAGAGATTTAAGGAGCTTCTTAGGAAATGCCCACATCATGCGCTACCAGATTGGCTGATTATTCAAACCTTTTATAATGGATTAGTAGGATCTTTAAGATCAATCATCGATGCTGCTGCTGGAGGTTCATTAATGTCTAAATCATTTGATGAAGCTTATGCACTAATCGAAGAAATGGCAACAAATAATTTCCAATGGCCTGCTAATAGAGTAAATCCGAAAAAGATAGTCAGCATTCATGAAAACGATGCAATATCTATGTTAGCTTCTCAAATTTCTGCTATATCTAAGAAATTAGATCATTTTGGAATGAACTACTCTCCTACTTTAGAAGAAAACTCATCTGGATAAATCATAGAATCTCAATCTAATTATGAAACTTTAAATGCTATTAATAATAGAACTAATAACCCTTATTTAAACTATTATAATCCTGGTTGGAAAACTCATCCAAATTTTAATTGGAATAACACATCTAATCAACAATGGATGAATCAACCTAATCAAGCAAATCCAAACTATAAACCTAATTACCCACCTGGATTTAATAACAATAACCCTCAATTCAAAGATAAGAAATTATCTATGGATGAATTAATTTTGAATATAAGTCATCAACTACAAAATCAAGGAAGTCAACTACAAATTCAAGGAAATCAATTACAAATTCAAGGAACATCTATTAAAAATATCGAAACTCAACTTGGACATATTACGTCTACGCGATAAATAATAGAATACCTCGGAACGTTTCCTAGTAATGTGGAAATAAATCCTAAAGATCAAGGAAAAGAACAAATTAAAGCAATACAACTAAGGAGTGGAAAAGAATTAGAACCTCAAATTCAAAAAGAACTTGAAAGCCAAAAAGAGGAAGTGGAAATTGAAAAGGAAACAATTCAACAAAATTCAAACTTAGAACATCCTTTAATACCTATGAAAATTTCTGTTAAAAAACCTCCACCACCATTTCCTCAACGACTAGCTCAACATAAAAAAGATAAACAATTTGCTAAATTCCTTGAAATATTAAAGAAATTAACAATCAATATACCTTTTGTCGAAGCTTTAGATCAGATGCCAAATTATGTAAAATTTATGAAAGATATTCTAAATAAGAAAAGAAAATTCACCGATAATGAAACAAGTAGCACTTAAGTGAAGAGTGTAGTGCTATTATTCGAAGAAGCTTCCGAAAAATTGAAAGATCCTGGTAGTTTCACTATACCCCGCGCTATAGGAGAAAAATTTTATGGAAAAGCTTTGTGTGACTTAGGAGCAAGCATCAATCTAATGCCTCTATCGATTTTTAAGAGATTAGGATTAGGAAAAATTACACCTACTTCAAGAACCCTTCAATTAGCCGATCGTTCGGTTACCTATCCTAAGGGAGTTATCGAAGATGTGTTAGTAAAAGTGGATAAATTTATCTTCCCAATAGATTTTATTGTTTTAGATATGGAGGAAGATAAAGAAATTCCTATCATTTTAGGAAGACCATTTTTAGCTACCGGAAAAGCTATGATCGATGTTCGTAAAGGAGAATTAACTATGAGAGTAAATGACCAAAAAGTTACATTTAATATTGCAAAATCAATGAAATATCCTGCGGTAGAAAAAGATGATGAATGTTTTCGGATAGAAATACTTGAACATTTACAACAAGAACATTTTAAGGAATATTATGAGATAAATTAGAAAAAGAAAACATTGAATTAATTGAAGAAAATAATGAAGAACTAGATTCTATTCAGGAAAGATTTGAATTTTTGGATAATACTGAAAACACTGACAAGAATATAGTTCCATCAATTATTAAACCTCCCGAACTCGAGCTAAAAATATTACCCGATCATTTGAAATATGCTTATTTAGGTAATTCTTCAACTTTACCAGCTATTATTTCATCTCGCATTAAACGAATCTCAAGAACAAAAACTTTTAGAAACTTTAAAAAAATATAAGAAAACTTTTGGTCGGACTTTAGCAGATATTAAAGGAATTAGTCCTTCAATCTGTATGCATAGAATTATTTTAGATGATGAACATAAACCTAAAGCAGATCCCCAAAGGAGATTAAACCCGATAATGAAAAAAGTAGTTAAGAAAGAAATTTTAAAATGGTTAGATAATGGTATTATATATCCTATTTCTGACAGTGCTTGGGTAAGCCCAATTCACTGTGTTCCTAAGAAGGGAGGAGTGACCGTCACTGCCAATGAAAATAATGATCTTATTCCTATAAGACAAGTCACTGGTTGGCGTATATGTATTGATTATAGGAAATTAAATACCGCCACCAGGAAAGATCACTTCCCTTTACCATTTCTAGACCGTATGTTAGATAGATTAGCCTGGACATAAGTATTTTTGTTTTCTAGATGGATACACCGGTTATCATCAAATACAAATTGCTCCCGAGGATCAAGAGAAAACTACATTTACTAGTCCTTATGGAACTTTCGCTTTTTTAGAATGCCTTTTGGATTATGTAATGCACCAAAGCAACATTCCGTAGATGTATGATGTCTATATTTAGTAAGTTAATTGACAATGGAATAGAAGTATTTATGGATGATTTCTCTGTATTTGGAGCATCATTTGACACATGCTTAACTCATCTTGAAAAGTATTAGAAATATGTGAGAAAACAAATTTAGTTCTAAATTGGGAGAAATGTCAATTTATGGTTGCGGGCGGCATTGTATTAGGGCATAAAATTTCAGAAAAAGGCATGGAAGTGGACCCTACAAAAATTCAAGTTATAGCTAAATTACCACCTCCAACTACGGTAAAAGGGGTAAGAAGTTTTCTTGGACATGCTGGATTCTACGTACGTTATATAAAAGATTTTTCAAAAATTACTAAACCTCTATGCCAACTTCTCGAAAAGGACAAGAAATTTGAATTTACAATCGAATGCTCGAATGCTTTTGAACTCTTAAAAGAAAAATTAATTACAAGACCTATAATAGTTTCACCTAATCGGAGAAACCATTTGAGCTTATGTGTGATGCTAGTGATTATGCCGTAGGAGCAGCTCTTGGGCAAAGATATGAAAAGATTTTTAAAGTTATATACTATGCTAGTAAAACTCTAAATGAAGCCGAAATAAATTATACAATTACTGTAAAGAGAATTATTAGCGGTAGTATATGGTTTTAATAAATTTAGACCTTATCTCGATTGGAACAAAATGTATCGTGCATATTGATCATTCTCGCTATCAAATATTTAATGCAAAAGAAAGATTCCAAACCAAGATTAATTAGATGGATGCTATTAATGCAAGAATTCGATTTTGAGATCGTTAATAAGAAAGGAACCGATAATCAAATTGCGGATCATTTATCAAGATTAGAAAATTATGAATTATCTCGATATTGAAAATGAAATTATGTATGTTTTCCTGATGAACAACTATATAATATCAATGAGTGGAAATTACCATGGTATGCTGATGTAGTAAACTATATAGTTAGTAATATTTTACCACCTATGCTAACTTTACAACAACAGAAAAAATTCATCTATGATACAAAAACCTATTTCTGGGATGAACCATATTTGTATAAGCAATGTAAGGATTTAATTATTAGATGTGTACCTTATGAAGAAACTGAACCAATTATTCAAAAATGTCATGATTCTGATTTTGGAGGACATTTTGGGACTGATAAAACTCGCTTATAAGATTCTACAATCTGGATTTTACCGGCCTACTCTATTTAGAGATGTATACGATATATTAAAACTTGTGATAAATGTCAAAGAGTAGGAAATATATCTAGAAGAAACGAAATGCCTCTCGAATTTTATATTAGAAGTCGAAATTTTTGATGTTTGGGGATTAGATTTTATGGGACCTTTTATTCCTTCATTTGGAAACTCATATATATTAGTAGTCGTTGATTATGTTTCCAAATGGATCGAGGCACAAGCTTTACCTAGGTGTGATGCTAAGAGTGTTTCAAAATTTCGATGAAAAATTTTTTTACTAGATTCGGAATGCCGAGAGTGATTATCACCGACGGAGGAACTCATTTTAGAAATAAATACATTCACAAACTAGTAGTAAAATACAATATTACTCATAAGATATCCACTCGCTTATCATCCACGTACTAACAGATTAGCTGAAGTATCTAATCGTGAGATTAAACGTATTTTAGAAAAATCCGTAAACCCAAACAAAGTTAGATCGGTCTATTAGATTCGACACCGCATTATGGGCTTATAGGATTGCTTATAAAACTCGATTGGAATGACTCCTTACAAGCTTATATATGGAAAAACATGCCACTTACCAGCTTGAATTAGAACATAAAGCATATTGGGCGATTAAAGAATTTAATTATAATATGAAGGAAGCTAGTGAGAAAAGATTGCTGCAATTAAATGAATTGGAAGAATTAAGAAATGAATCATATGATAATGATCAGATTTATAAAGAAAAGATGAAATTATGGCATTATCGGAAGATTAATCAGAGAAATTTTGAACTAGGACAGGAAGTTTTGTTATATAATACTAGATTGAAATTATTTCCTGGAAAATTGAAGTCTCGATGGTTAGGACCTTTCACCATAACTCAAATATTTTTATACGGAACTATAGAAATCGAAGATCCAAAAATTGGACATAAATTTAAGGTTAATGGACATAGATTAAAACCATATTTCGAAGGTATAAGACCTAACTATAACGAGGTTTTAATGCTTAGTCGACTCGATTAATAATTGAAATTAGGTCGGGCTGACGACGTTAAACCAAGCGCTTTATGGGAGGCAACCCATATTAGTTATCTATTTTTATTGTATCTTAATAGTTAGTCTTTATTATTGAAACTTTACTACTCAATTATTATTAAGAATCATCACATATTCGAACCATTATGATGAGAAAAGAAATTATTCGATTTAGAGCGAAATTGGACATTATTTTGGAATCTCGCCGACGGCGAGGTCGATACTCGCCGACAGCCGAGGTTCGCGCCTAAATTAAATTCGCTTATTTATCGAGCTCGCCGACAAGAAGAAACGTCCCGCCGACAGCCGAGAACATGGGAGTGCGCTTTTATAACTGAGTCGCCGACGACGAGAAACTTCTCGCCGACAGCGAGGAAGTTATAAAGATGAGTTATTTATAATTTGAATGCTGATTTAGACGGTTTCAACACCAATTCCTTTGTGAATACCCATTCTTAAATCATTCTAGATCTGCCTTCTTCTCTAGAATTCATTCCATTCACCATAACGGCCTCCAAATTCTTAGATTCCTCTAATTCTAGAGTGTTTAACCGGAGGAAATTTGTGAGTGCGGAAGGGCAGCGGATCTTCAACAAGGTTTTGGTAAAGAAAAGAGTTATTAAGGAACGAGGATTTGTCAATCGAGGATTAGAGAATTCCACTACGAAGATAGAAGAAACGATCGCGCAACGGCACTGGGAGGTATTTTGTTACACTACGTCTGCTGTTGTTATTCCAGTTGTGAAAGAGTTCTACTCTAACTTACATGCGATCAACAATGGGAATGTCTACGTCCGAGGAAGATGGGTGACGTTTACTCCATCAAGAGTAAATGAACTATTCTCTATAGAAAACACCCTGGTATGTCACTATTCAAATTTTGTGCCGTCTCGATATAATATGAATGAGATATTTCGATATCCGACCGATGAACCGAAGATTGGGAAATGCGTGAAGACGGGTATGTTAGTTTCTCTGCATCACTTTTGAATCTTGTCTCAAAGCATTGGCACTTTTTCATCTCATCTAAATTGTTACCTACTATGAGGGTAAACAAGGTTTCGAAGGAATGCGCTATATTGAATTATTGTATTCAAAATGGATCGCCTATTGATGTTGGATCAATAATTGTTAAGTCTGCATTGGGTTTAATTGTGCATGGGTCAGTTCACGGACTAGGACACCCATCTACTATTTTTGCATTATGTAGTCAGTATCAGGTTTCTTATGAAGCTTGGGAAAAGGTTCTGTTACCTTGGAAGCCGCTTCGATCCTACGTATATGATCCCTACTTTGACAATAATGATGAAATTACATTTATCTCTCGATAGAGCTTCACGGAATAATCCTATAAGCAAGGCCTATTTCGTATAAAACGGAGTTACTTATGAAGAAAATTAAAGGAATGGAGAAAGAACTGCAGAATGTGAGAGATTCAATCGACAATATATCCGATTTATTCGATCACATCGACCGGAGGATGAAGGAACACTTTGATCATTCGGGACACCTGGAAGCTAGCTTTCTTCATTTACTGAGACAGAAGGGTTGGATCACTGAAGAATCTGCTTCGGAGTTTCCCTTCATGCCTTTCTATAACTTATTTGTGCATCATCGTCATATCGGAAATATCGCAGAAGATGAAGATTCCGACATCAAGAGTAGTAGTAAAGATTTCCATAGTATGTTTGTATTTATGTTATTTGATTTGATTTAGATTTTATTATGTGTGGAGTGATGATTTGAATATCTCAAACTTAATTGAGATATGCGTCATAGTTTTGTATCAGCATTAAGTGTGTCGTGGATTAGTTTGCGATGCTGATTAGTAGTAAGGATTGGAGAATTGAAGTTTGATTATAGAATTTAAAATTGTGTTCGTTTGTACCTCTCATGGATTTCAATATTAAAGTTAATTTGTTGTGTTATGTGAATTTGTTTGTGTATAAGTAGCTAATATTCATATTAAATTAATAAATGATGTGATCGGAAATATAATATAAGGCAAATCAAGGACGAAAATGAGTGACGAATTTCGGAAATTAAATTTTTTGGAATCTCGCCGACGGCGAGAAAATCCCGCCGACAGACGAGCTCGATCTCGCCGACAGCGAAGGTTAGAGCAAAATTTCTCGCCGACAATGGATTTTTCCCGAGAGTTTTTGGTTCTGAAAAATATTAGCTCGCCGACGGCGAGAAAAATCTCGCTGACAGCGAGGTCGCGAAAAACATATATTTTGACCGGTCAAAAACACTATTCATCATCCCCAACCTCTCATTTTCGCAAAAAACTACCCTAGAGCTCACAAAATTTCGGATTTAGAGGCGATTTCATCACTCAAAAACACCGGATTTCATCTTCTCTTTGTAAGTGCTTCACTCCTATGCAAAAATTTTTGATTTTCACCATGTATTTTCTCCACATTAAAATTTTTTGAAAAATCCTAAATGTGGAAAAATTACTCTGTAGAAATCCATAAAATTTGTTTTAATTTGATCTTAGATGTTGTAGGAAGCCTCCTTAGTAATATTAGGAAGTTTAGTGACGATTTTTGTGAATTTTATAGATCGATCGAAAAATGGCTCCGCGACAGGAAAGACGAGTAGATTACGATACTGACCGATTTGTCAATGCACGAGCACAAAATCGGTATTTTCAAAACATTCAAGCAAGAAAGTGCATTGCGAATCGAGTTTTTAAGAATCCGGGAGGCGAAGTTGAGCGGATCATTAAAAGAACGAGGTTGGGAGAATCTCTGCTACATCACCAATAGAGCTGCTCGTGGAAATAGTAAAGGAATTTTATTCTAACCCGATCGTCGTAGAGGACGCACCAGCAAAGGTACGTGGATTTATGGTCGACTTCATCGCCGCTTAGAATTAACGCCTTCTATGAAGTTCGGGACGGTCCAAATGAGTACGAAACATTTGGAACGATGCCGAACCTCTAGAAGAGGTGATAAATTTTCTTACCGACGGGACCGGAGTTTGGAAGATAAAGCAACGGGATAGAGTGGATTTTCCTCTTTCTAAGTTAAATGCAAATTCTAAAGCATGGCACTATTTTATTTGTTCTACTTTGTTACCTACATACCACCACAGTGAGGTAACAAGGGATAGAGCAGTTTTGAATTTTTGTATTCAGAACAATAGAAGTATAAACATTGGAAGTGTCATCTATAGAAATATCTTAGCCATTGCTGGAAATGAAAGTGGAGGGGGATTGGGATATCCTGGGTTGATTTATGCAATCTGCCAACTCTCTGGAGTCGAGGCAGCAGATGATGAGGAGTGGATAGAACCCATGAACCCACTCACAGCTGCCAATATTAAGAAATATGAGTCTCATGAAGGGTGGAGATCAGGAGCGAGAAGTTATTTTACTCAATCAAGTAGAGATATACCCTCTACTAGCTATGAACCTCCTGAGCCTACCACCCCTACCCTACAAGATCTGATGAATGAGCTGACCCTGCATAGGAGTTTTGAGCGAGTTGGAGAGACAATGGGGAGAAGATTTGATCATTTTGATCAAAGGATTGATAATCCGGAGAGGAGACATGATTATGATAGTGAGTACTTGCAGAGACATTCGCAGTACGAGATAGCATATCATGAAGCCGAACGTCGCTACGGGAGTGGAGATTTAGATGTCATCTTTCCGTAATGCCCCGTGTATACTCGCATCATCCTCGCTCGCCTTCTCACTCGCGGATCAAGGAGGGGATGACAATATAATTTGGGACTTCAATATAGAAGATTAGGACTTTATTTGTTTTGTTTGTTTGATGTTAAGTTATTTTGGAAACTTTTATATGTTTGTAATATTCAGTACTTTATTTTGTGAGACATTGGATGTTAGTTAGATTAATTTGCTTGAATTGTTATAGTAGTTTAGTTTTTGTTTTTGTGTTAGTTAATTGCATTTGTTTTTATGTTAAATAGGATGTTAGTTTTCTTTAGTATGTTTTTATTTTATTTTGTATTGTTTTAAGTTTTTAAAATTGTTAATTTGTTAGTTAAATTGTTTTAGTATGTTAGTAATTCATATGTGTAGTGTAGAGTTAAAATTAATTGTTGTATTTAATACTTATCTCGCATTTTATCCCTCGCATTTTCTTTAAATTGTTATATATATATGGAGAATACTAACAAGACAGAGTTCAATGAAAAATGAAAAAGCCTCGCAATAATTTCAAAGAAAAAAGAAATACCTAAACTTCAAAGGTATGATTTATTTACTTTCCCTTTTTCATTATTTAGAGTAGATATAAAAATTTAAGTTTGGGGGAGTAAAATACAAATTTAGTTATTAACTTGTTCTCAATTTCTATTTTCAAATTTTTATAAAATGATTTTTATAGCAAATTTTTCAATTTCATTAATATGAATTATTTTATTTAATTATTATAAAAGGTTAAATGAAATATTTCTAGTGCTTTAATTAATTAAATAGAATAAAATATTTGGTTAAAGGAAATAAGAATATAGTAAACTATTTTTAGTAAGGAAAACTATATTCTAAAATTAAAATTCTTAAGTATTCAAGTGAAAAAGAAAAGATTGAAAATCAATGAAGTAAAAACTATGAAGTATATATAAGCTAAGAAATATTCCTAAGTTTCAAATTTAGGAAGATGAAAATGAAGTTCAAAATTATTAACAGTGCTCTCCAGTATACGATAATCCTCATTAGAAAAAAGAAATAGAAAAAGAAAAAGAAAAAGAAAAAGAAAAATGAGGAGAAGCTTGAGGAGATGTCTTATCAAAAATCGGCTTCATTTGAATTAACCTAAAGGGAAAAACTTAGATATTTCCAAACTTATGTTTATGGATTAGAATTTTACCTAATAGTGTTTTCTTGAATTTCTTATCATATGAATATCTTAAGTAGTTATTCTTTTAAATATAGTCATTCCCGAAATGAATAGTAAGCTAGAAATCTTAAGACTCGATAACTAAATAATTTATTTCTATAAGATTAATTAAATTACATGAATTATTTTTATTTAACTTTATTATGATATTAATTAATCTAATTCATAGTTTATTTAAATTGAAAAATCTTTTTATAGAACTCATTATTTTTATGTAGTACTAAAATTACTTGAGGACAAGTAATAAGTAAGTTTGGGGGATTTTGATCACTGAAAAATTTATTAAGAAATTCATACTTATTTTTGATGAAATTGCACTTTAAAAAAAGATATTTTCTTTATTTTGTTGCAGGAATGGAGAATTTAGGTGATAAATGCAAAAATCATAAAAAGGAGCGGATTTGGAGCAAAAAAGAAGAAAATAATAAAATTTGTGCCGAGTCGCCGACGGCGAGATCGAGCCCGCCGACGGCGAGGGTACGAGGAAGAAAATTCTGAAGGATTTATAACTGTCTCGCTGACAGAGAGCCCGAGCCCGCTGACAGCGAGATAGCGCGATTCGAAGACCTTCTAGAAACCTCGCCGACAGCGAGGTAGTTCGTCGCCGACGGCGAGGTAGTTCAAATGGCGCAGATACATTGAACCTGGACACTTTTTGAAGGGATGCTTACACACCTCTTGGACCTTTGCCTACCTCTATATGTAGAGGCTGAAATTCAGCCTCTAAGTGTGCAGTTTTTGTATTTTAAGTGTCAATTTGTGTCTAAAGAGTCTTTTATTTATGTGTGTGAGCAGTCTTTAGAGTCTTAATTAGTGTAATTAGTGAGTCTTTAGTGAGTTAGTGAGTTTTTAGTGAGTCTTGCTGTACTGGAAGGAAGAGTCAAAGGAACTGCAAGGAGTCTGCTTGGGGATAAATCGAGATAAGTATTTGTATTTATTGTTTTTAACTTTAAATGAAACCCATGGTTAGTTTAGTTCCCATGCATTCTGAGTAGTTAATTTAGTTTTTCTCCCTGTTATGAAATTAAGTGACTTGATGAACTTAAAACAGAAGTACTTGTACATATATTAATAAATTGTGATAATTTTTACTTAAAACTTAATTTACTTTCAAACTGGCCATTTGATTTGTTAAAATATGTTGAATATCAACTATAGTAAAAATTACATCTGATATTCGGGGAATTCAAAAGCCTTGGAAGGAAGGTGCAAATAAATAGGTAAATAATATCACTGGGCGTAGAATCGAGCATTTTAGTGTGACGGACTAAAATATTCAATTCGGTCCTATTGTTTCGAGAGCTGAAGTGTAGATGTTTGCCCTCGGGCGAGGGGAACGTGGGAGCTCGAAGTGGCAGTCGGTATCCTCCCGACCTAGCCGCTGATTCAGTAATCAAACATCGAATTAGTCAATATTCTTTACACTCGACCAAAGGGTAAAGAATAGGAATGCTCCTATTTGTCACAATACCTTAAAAATTATCTATTTAAATTCATCAATCACTTAAATTTCTAAACAAGGGGAAAGATACTTTTTCTGAATAGTTAAGACTTATTTAGCAATTAGTTTAATTTCCTGCACTTTCAATACGTATTAATTTTCTACTTAGTTAAGTTACATAATTAAAATACTTAGTTTACTTTATTGCGCTTAAATTTAGAATTCCAAATTTTCGTATACTATTTTAAAATTATTATTATTATTATTTTAAAATTAGTTGTTATTTAATTTTCTATTTCCTCGTGGGATCGATAACCAGGACTCTACTAGAGCCCTGTATTACTTGATACGATACGTATACTTGCGTAGCATCCACAACATAAACAATTACAATTCTATACATATAATATAGCGGAGTCAAGTTTTTGGCGTCGTTGCAATTAAATTAAAAATATCATAATATAAAATTGTGGGTCAAGCCCCAATTTGACCCTTTTTTAACTTAAGTGGACCTAATGTCCAACCAAATCACTCCAATTGACCTCAATTTTGATCCAATTCAATTCTAAACTCCAATTAAATATCCCCAATATCAATTTAAACCAAATCCAAACCCAATTTTATCAACATGTGGATCCAATTTAAATTTGAAGCCTAAAGCCCAATTTTGGCCCATGACCTAAACTTAACCCAAACCAACCCAACCCAACTCCAATTAGCCCCAAATATTTTCTAAAACCTTCCTAACATCCCCACAAACAAAACACTAACTTAATTTGCTCTAAATTTGCACCTAAACTCCACCCAAGCCTAACCCAAATCAAAATTTCCTAAATTGGCCTAAACCAACCATGAACCCAAATAGGCCCAAATCTCAAAATTATGACCCAACCAAAATTGAAAACTCTTTGGTACACCTCCATAAACATTATACAACATTAATTTTACATCAAAACCAACATTAGCCCAACCTTAGCCCAAGTTAGCCCAATTTGACCCACTTTGACCCTATTATTAAAGAGGCCCAAATCAAATCCAATTCAACCCCAAATGACACCAAACCTTTTCTAAGGTTCTCATGACACATGCCTAAACTAAACCCAACATTTATTTGACATAGTATTTCACAAAATTTTCATCCAAAAATTCACTTTGAAACATAAAAGTCCACTTCCATGAGACATTTAAAAAGTCCATCCAAAACAATTTTAAAGGCCCAAGACTTATTCCAAAGCCCATGTGATATTGTCTCATCATGCCCACTTAATTAAAATCATTCCCTAAGTCCAAAACCAATCATGTTGATTAAACCAATATGGCATCATGAAAAATCCAATCAAAAAATCCCAAAGTTTTCAAAATTCCCAATAACCTTTTTTCATGAAAATTGACCAAACCATGGAGGAGCCACATGTGAGCCAAATGAAGCCATAGACAAGCCATATGAAGCCATGAGAGGTTTGACTTGCCATCACTCCTTAAATGGAAAGAGAAGGAGGGCCTTCAAGCACTCCTTAAAAGTCATTAACCATTCCCATGTCTCCCCTAACCCATGCTTAAGCCTAATTGTACTTGGATTGTGAATTGACCCCACTAATCAGACTGATCCAAATGACTTTCTCTTCAGCCCAAACCATCCTTGGGGAGGTGCACCTAGCCTAATCCATGCTTTGGACCAAATTAAGCGTCTCCCCCATTCCATGTAAATCAAATCCTTTACACATGTCCAAAGCCAACTGAACTCACCAAACCCCTGCCTGACCTCACTGGTCAAGATAGTGACCAATGCCTGGCCGGCCAGCCACCTGGGTCCCAGAAAACACCATGGCCGAGAGGTTCATGTGAGCCAAATTTTCAAATTCTCCCTTGTTGAGATGTCCCAACCCTAGTGAACACCAGTGCTCTTCTTCTCCTCCTCTGAGCAGCTGATCTCAGCCTCCAATTGCCCCTGGGTAGCCCTCCAACCATGCCTATTTAAACACCACCACCTCACGGCCAAATAAGGTGCTAAACCAAACCTTACCAAAACTCTGTTAAAATCATTCAAGACCGTTCCCCCAAAATAGAGCAGTTGATCCCCACTGAAATCCAGCCCTAATTTCTCCTCCGTGAGCTCAATTTCTGAGTTCGATTTCAAGCCCAAAACCAAGACACTTCACCACAGTGAGTCAATCCCCAAATTGATTGACTCTACACCTTCACCAGACCAAGAAAAGAAGTTTCCCAACAAAAACCCCCTCACCAGGCCAGCCATTCTCTCTATTGGCCAAGCTTTGAAATCGGCCTTGGTGGAAATCGGGTCTAAACATTTCACAAGGAGCAGAGGTTTCATCCCTAGGCTCCTCCAGCTCTAACAAATGTGTTGAGCACATTCAGTCAAGGCTTCACCTCCTGAACCAAGGTATGGAAACTCCTCCTCCCTGAAAGCTTCTTTCGATTCTCCATTTTGTTTGAGTCAATTTCAATGCATTTTAGCCATACAGATATGTTCGTCTCATCGAGATGAGTTCATAGAGCATATGAATGTGAAATTTGGTTAAGTATCGAGCGAGATATTAAACCTAGAAGGTGGACGGTTCTTGGGTAGGGGTGCTCGGGGACGATGAACGGATGTCGTCCATTCTCACGTGTATTGAATGGACGGTCCAGATCGTGTCGGACGAAGATATGAGACGGAACCGCGGAGCCATGTGGCACTGAGGTGGAAGGTGACGTCGAATGGGAGTGGGCCGCTTGGAGTTTCGGATCTGCCGAGGATGACGAGGCGCCGCGTGGATAAGTAGAAAAATAGGGTATTTTCTGATTTATTCAAATACCCAGAACTTCGAAATAAGTATTTCAGTTCTCCATTCATGCATATAATTCACCATCGCATGAGACCATATAGGTTATTGTAGCCTTTGTCCTTGGGAACATTCTTTGAATTTTCCAAGGCCAGAGGCCTTCTCTATGGTAAGTTATTGATTTTCCAATTTTATGTCTCTGTTTTGGAATTTTACTTCCAATAATTTGCATGTTACTTAAAAAATTCTAAGAAAATTAGGGGAGGTAGCTTATGACTAGAGGACCCTAAGAAAATTATGGTTTGATTTAATTCTTTAAGAATAACCCTAATTAGCCTAAACACCTGAAATTGAATTCTATTTAATTAGGAGTAACCACACATCAAAATTGCTTGAAATCAATTCTCCACTGTCATTTAGGATACAAAGAACCTCACTTAAAAATTTGAAGTCAATTGGAAATAATTTAGCCCACTAAATGGATCATTTAAGTTGTATGGTCATTATTTAAACTTTAAAAATTCATAAAACACAAAGTACAACACATAACCTAAAAATATGCCGACAATTTATGGCGACTCCGCTGGGGAATAGTTTCTCTCTCCATTTTTTATTAGATGGTTTTACTTTCATAAATCGGTGGTGAGTCCATATCCCTAGTGGACCAAAACTACCATTCTTCCGTTGGGATACCTCGTTCATTTCTGTCTTGAACGAGTATAACCAACTCCTCTCGGATTTAGGAGCCATTATTTAGACACCCCTAAACAGAGAGGTTCCGAGATCCTTTCACCTCTTTTCTGAGGTGGGGTGGACCCCCAATAGGTGATAGTTTAGGAGCGGTCCTTCAAGTTGAGAAGTCTTGCATAAGACTTTCTCTTTCTTTTCAACTCTAAATCGGGCCCTTTACCTTTTCTATAACCCTTTTCCTTTAATTGTTTTGTTTATAACAAACGAACCTTCTATCAAACAATCTTTTTAAAAAAAAATCACAAATACACTAAGGTAAACGAAAATGTGTTCGGACTCTTTCTTTTTCGTCCTAAACTTTAGAATTAAAAGAAGCATAATTCGGGACTGACATTCGGAATCTGCCCTGCAGAAAATAACTGCCCCAAAGTTAATCTTTTCCTTCACCAATGGAATGGACTTCGCCATTTACAAGGATGAGCTGCCCGACAATGGAATCATCCGTTTCGGACAAGGATTCGGCAACACAGATGTCAAGTTGGCTGACGTCACACTCTTCACACTAATGGACAATGTGTTAGAAACTGAAGAGCCCGTGATTGAGTTCAACTTGAAATCGACTCAAGAATGCCCTCCCCTGCAAAGGGTTCCAGCTGAAAGGAGTACTACTGTTCGTAGGAGGACTGTTGTCTCTACCCCCACCGGTCTAGTCATCTCTTCACCTACCCAAACTTCTGCCAAACTGAAGGGGAAGGAAATCCAAGTCTGTGATGAGCCTGTCACCGTGGAGGGTACAGATTTCACTACAATACCATCTATTTTTTAGATTGGGTCCAGTTCAAGAGTTGCACCCCTAACTCGGACTCAAAGGAGAAATAGAAGCAGGAAGATCGCCAAGAAAGCTAGAGCTGCTGAAGTTGCTTTTCTAGAAGAAATTCCCGAAGAAAGAGAAGAACTGCCTGAGTATATACCTCTATTGGAAGGGAGCAGGTTTCACCCCCTCTCTGCCGCATCAGATGAAAAGGATGTCCGTAGGATCGTCACTGCATTACCCCGACCTGCGTACTACAACAATTACAAAAGAAAAAGGGATAAGGCTACGCCATTTTCCCGACTGCAAGCTGTGATAGAAAGATTAGCAAAGAAAGAAAGATGCCCCGTGTCAGAAATCTTAAGAAGGATAGGACAAGTGCCAGCTAAATCCTGCCTCGGACCGCGAATAGAGCCTGTTGCTGCCACAGAGAAACTAAAGAAGAAGATAAAAGCCATTTCACCCGTTGTTGTATCGAGTCTGCAAATTAGGGAGGATACCACCTTCCAGCATATAGCCGACAGATCATCCGGTCCTAGGTTTCCGGCTGCGAGAAGGATGGTATGGCGACCTACTACCAGCGAGCTAAGACTAAAATAATCTCCTGAGAAGAAAAGCCTCGCAGGAAACTTGAATCAGAAGAAAGTGCTACTGCAATAAAGGGGACTCTCGGGAAGGAAGTTCAACAACCGTCACGAGACAACTGCGAGACCGTGCGAAAAGGGCCACTAGAGGATGCCATGGACAAGTTAAGGACCGACATCCGACGGTTAGCAAAAGAAAGAGAAGAAGAATTAGGAGATGAAATCGACTCATCAGAATTTATGAATGACGAGTATGTCGAGATCAACATGGTTGAGACACGAGCATCGTCAGCTTCGCAAGGTGCTCCGGCAGCTGTGGAAAGAGATGAACCGGAAGTGTTGAGAGCACAACTTCGGGAAAGAGATGATACAATTTCCCAGAAGGCAAAGAGGATGGAAGAGATGGCTGCTGCCCAGCCTCAGAAAGAGACACCCCCAGAAATTATCCATATTGCGGATGGAGGAAAGGAGATCACATCCGTCAACGGAGACGAACCACCAAAGAAGGATTCTACACAAAGCATGATTCCAGAAAACGATATTAAAAATATGGTAGAACAGCAGGTGCGAGAAGCTTTAGCACGATCCAAGAGTGGAATATCTATTCAGACGGGTAGATCTTACCCCGAAGAGTTCGATGCAGTCCAATACCCGAAAGGCTTTGTACCACCTCTGTTCAAGTCTTTTGATGGAACGGGAAACCCCCGGCAGCATGTCGTACATTTTTGTGCTAGTTGCTGCAATGCCGGTGGGAGTGACGCTTTACTGTTTCGTCAGTTCGTCAGCAGTTTGTCAGGGATTGCCTCGACTGGTACGCAGAATTCCCGAACGGTTCAGCAAAGACCTTTTCAGAACTGGAGAATCTCTTCGTTAAACGATTTGCCGGGGCTCAGCACCACATCACTATCGGTGATCTAGTGGTGGAGCAACAAAAGCCGAACGAGACTTTAGTGGATTACATACTTCGATGGAGAAACTTAAGCATGAAGTGTGAACCACAGCTTCAAGAACAACATGCAGTCGACATCCTACTTAAAAGTATCCATGGCCCGATAGCACTTCTCCTTAAAGGATTTATAATCAAGACTTTCGAGAAGTTGCTTAGCAAGGCCGGGAGCTTGCAAGAAGAGGCAAAGCAGTTAAGTTTCGTGGACAAGAACGATAAGTAGAAGCCCGTGAAAACATTTGAAAAGAAATCTGGAATCGTCGCGGTAGTCGATAAGGGCAAGCAGCCAGTGCAGATACAGCCAGAGCGGCCACAGCCTAGCTATCAACCACCGCAACGTACTTACCAACAACCTCAGCACGGCTACCAGCAACCTCGTCCGAGCTATCAGTCGCCTCAACATTATGAACAACCGCCTCGTTCATCGCGTACCTTAAGAGAACTTCTAAATAGAGAATATCCATTCAAAACTGAAGCAATAGCGAAGATGTTCCGCAGTTTAATGAAGACACCGGATTTTGAGCTGCCAGATCCCAAGAAGCTGGAGGAAGTCAATAAGAAAGATCATCTGAACTATTGCCCTTACCACCAGATGCTTGGACACAAGATAGAAGATTGCATCACTTTCAAGAGTTGGCTTGATGACAATCTCTGGAGGGGGAACATAACGATCCTAAAGGAATACATGAAGGAACCCCAGAAAGGAGGTTCGGTCAATGTTATTTCAACGGATCCCATTGTTCTGATAGACCCTTACACGACTGATGATGGATGGAGTATTGTCTGGACGAAGTCATTAGAGAGAATTTTGGATCACATCCAAACCGCTTCGGTACGCGTTTCAACTCAGAGTCTGAAACCTATCAAGCCGGCACTATCACTTACGATTGAAGAACCGCCCCAGAAGGAGGAGAAGATCGTGGAAGAAAAGAAGACCGAGGCTCCGAAGAGTATACTAGGGGCTGCTTATCCTAGGATGGTTATTTCCGATCCGGGAGAGAAATCCCTCGAACTCTTGACTCTGTATGATTATCTGCTCGCTCCGGCGGGATCTTATAATGATAAGGGTTTTGGCGTTGGCTACGTTTTGACTGTTTCTAACGATTACGTAACTAGCGACAACCGGCTTAATCCGGATCTCGATTCCAATACAAATAACGATTCTCAAATCATACACAACCTCGATGACCACGACGAAGAAAATGTTCACAAAGGAGGCTACGAAAGCTCGACAAGCAATGAGTCCATTTATGAATTCCGAGGGGCTCCTATCACAATAGAATTAGAACCATCAGACACCAAAGCAACTTCAGAAGAGCCAGTGGTTCCAATTCAAGAGGATACACCGGCAGATTCAACACCAGATTCAGATGAAATAACTGAAGTAAATTTAAGAAGTGGAAAAGTTCTACCTCCTAGAATGGGTCCAAAGGATAAAGGAAAGCAGGTGGTTTCTTAGCAAGAGCCAACCCCAGCAGAAGAACTGCCCATTCGAGAAGAAACCGAAGAACATGGTAATAAAGTGGAATACAACGTTCTAGCCCATCTTAGGAAGCTACTAGCCAAACTAAGCATATACGACGCTCTGATCCTGTCAAAGGAGATGAGAGAAGCTCTGATCAAAGCTCTACTTGATCCAGAGATTTGTTTAGCTCAAATGGCCAGTGATTCCTTCGACGATGTTTGCTCGTTAAGAGAACAACGAGGTGTTACCTTCACGGACAATGATCTATTACTGGGAATAGCTGATCATAACCGACCGTTATACATTTCAGTCACTATTGGAAAGTTTATGCTCTCCAGAGTGTTGGTTGATCCAGGAGCATCAATCAACATAATGAATCTTCGGATGCTAGCATATTTGGAAATTGATGCTCGCGAGCTTGAAGCAGACAAGATGCTATTAAGAGGCTTCAATAAAAAAGGAGAAAGAGCTCTTGGATCGATAACACTACTAATGAAGACCGGTGATTTAGCAAAGACAACCGCAAAATTCCACATAATTGATTCTGAGACATCGTTCAACGCTCTACTGGGTCAGCCATGGATCCATGAAAACCGGATGGTGCCGTCATCCCTGCACCAGTGCAGAAAGTATTACGAAGGAGGGGAACAGTATATCAAAGGTGATTTGCAACCGTTCTCCGTGCATGAAATTGGAATTCATGAAGATGCGGCCTACTACGCTCCTCCAAAGAAAACAATCTTTTCCATAAATGCCATACCAAATGAAGTAAAAGAAATTCGAGACGATGAAGAACCTGAAGTTCTAGTCCACCAGTTACTCACCACTCCCTTACGGTGAGATGGTGAAGATTTCTTCAGGACTCACACCTGAGGTCGAGGCCGGGGACGAGAACGTGGAAGAAATGTTGGAACAGTTGGACAGAAGAAACCAGTCATCGATGTTGATTGGGAGAACACTTCCGAAGAAGAAGAAGAAATCATAAAAGAAGCAGCGACAATAAGTCAAAAGAATCCCCAGTTCAAGATCTGTCTCGAAGATGAAAAGAGTGAATAATATAAATCAATGTACGAGAAGATTAACCATCATGTACATACTATGACCTAGACCCCGATCCATTCTAATAAGATCGAGGGTATGGTGGTCAAGGAGGTACATGGTGGTGGTACTAAACCAATCAAGTTTTACCGTGGTGCTTCTTCTTCCAATACTGAAAAAGATGTACAATTTGAAGATGTTACTTCTTCCTAATTAATGGAACTACCTTTTGAGTGGTACTCTCCCTGTGTTCAAAATTTAATTCAACGTGGTGTCTTACCTCGACAATGGACAAAAGGCCGATCACAACACTTTGAAAAATTATGGAATAATGCCGGTCAGCCTCCCAATTCAAAACATGGTCTCGGATTCGGCACAGTATGACCAGTTGATGATACGGGATTTTTCTTGGTTGTCACTTGTGAACCTAATAAAGACTGCTTGGAAGCTTCAGAAGATCTCGAAGATCTACTAATCGGAGATGCTCCACTAGAATTCGAGGAAGAAATCAAGTCTATAATAGACGAGTTAACAGAAGTTAACTTAGGTACTAGCAATGAACCTTGGCCAACCTTTGTTAGCTCCTTACTCAATAAAGAAGACTTCGAGGAAATAATCAAGCTATTATTGGAATTCAAGGACTGTTTTGCTTGGAGCTATGACGAAATGCCAGGATTAGCACCAGAAGTCGCAGTTCACAGGCTAGGAGTGGATCCTACTTCCGTTCCAGTCAGACAAGCTCTCAAAAGAATGCGTCTAGAAATTGAGCAACAAGTAATAGCGGAAGTTAAGAAGCTAATAGACGCTAAATTTGTCCGTGAAGAGCAATACCCTACTTGGTTAGCCAACGTGGTACCAGTCAGAAAGAAGAATGGTCAAATCAGAATATGCGTAGATTTCAGATATTTATATAAAGCGTGTCCAAATGATGAATTTCCACTGCCAATCCCAGAACTGATGATCGACATCGCTTCAACACATGAAATCTTCTCTTTCATGGATGGATCGTTGGGATACAACCAGATAAAGATGGCACCAGAAGACGAGAAGCTCACGGCATTCAGAATGCCGATCAGAGTGTATTGCTACACAGTAATGTCATTCAGACTAAAGAACGCAGGAGCAACATACCAAAGAGCGATGATGAAGATTTTTGATGATCTCATTCACAACCAAGTTGAGTGATAGGTGGATGATGTGGTCATCAAAAGCAAACTGAAGGAAGATCACCTGTACGTTTTGAGAATTGTTTTCAAGCGACTAAGACAATACAACCTTAAGATGAATCCCTTAAAATGCGCCTTCGGCGTCACCTCCGGGAAATTCTTAAGATTTGTTGTCTGACATCGCGGGAATGAAATCGATCCGGAGAAGATTAAAGCTATCTTAGAAATGCCACCTCCTAAAACCTTGAAACAGCTACGATCATTTCAAGGAAAGTTGGCATATCTTCGACGCTTTATATCGAATTTGTCAGGAAGGTGTCAGCCTTTTCCTGCTTTGGTTAAGAAGGATGGCAAGTTTACTTGGGACTCCAAGTGTCAACATGCCTTCGATAACATCAAACAATACTTAATGACACCTCCTGTCTTAGCAGCCCCAGTCTCAAGTAGACCGTTGATACTTTATACCGCGGCTTTATACGATTCCCTTGGAGCCCTGCTAGCCTAGGTCAATGATGAAGGAAAAGAAAATGCTCTCTACTACTTAAGCCGTCATCTAATTCTGATAGAAGTAAGGTATCCTCCTAATGAGAAGCACTGCTTGGCCCTGATCTTCACCGCTCAAAAGCTCAGGCATTACATGCTTTCTCATAAGGTCAACCTTATTTTGAGAGTTAATCCGTTGCAATACTTGATGACCTGACCGACGCTTTCTGGAAGACTTGCCAGGTGGTTTGCCAAGTGGTCGATGATACTATTGCAAATTGACATAACTTTCGTTCCTCTTCGAGTCGTAAAGGGACAAGTCCTAGCAGACTTCCTTGCAAAGACACCCTTTACTGGCAGATTGGCCTCTCGACGACGATTTGCCTGACGAGCAGATAATGAACCTAGAAAACCCCGATGGTCGACGTTGGGAACTATACTTCAACGGTGCGTCCTTAGCACAAAAGAATAAAGAATTGCAAACAATAGTGCCCCGTAAGGCAGGAATCAGACTAATCTTTATAACACCGGAACAGGGGGATGTTAAGATACTCCTACCACTTAACAGAACCGTGTACAAACAACGAGGCAGAATACGAAGCCCTTATAACTGGATTAGAATTAACTATTCAGATAGGAATAACGGACATCAACATCTACGGAGATTCTCAGTTGATCATTCAACAGGTCGCCGGACAGTACATAATTTTAAAGCCAAGACTCGAGCAGTACTTTCAGTATGCCATGCAGTTGTTGGAACAAATTCCGAATGTAACGATCTACAAGATTCCCAGAAAAGAAAACACTCTCGCCGATGCGTTAGCCCGCCTTGCAAAGGAGTTTGCCTGCTTGCAGGGTGAGTCAGTTGAAGTGTCAGTTCAAGGACGACAGGTCCTATCACAGCTCGACATGGATACAATACATAAATCAGAAAGAAAAGGAGAATAAACAATCGTAGCGAAGGATGTAAAATACGTAAGATCGGCGGCAGCTATTAATGCACTACTTGCAGACAGGAAACCTACCGGACGATAAGTCGATAGTCCATCAAATCAAGAAAAAAACTGTCTTACGCATTAATAAACAATACATTATACAGAAGGTCTTTTGATCAGATGTGGCTAAGATGCCTGAGCGGGTCCGAGGCTCGTGAAATCGTTAAAGAAGTACATTCAGGACTTTGTGGCGCTCATCAGTCGGGTCCGAAAATGAAAATGAAGATTAAAATACTAGGGTACTACTGGCCCTCAATGATGACTGATTGTATGAAAGTTGCCAAAAGTTGTCACTAGTGCCAAGTGCACGGAGTGGTTCTACACCAACCCCCAAATGTGCTACATCCGACAATCGCGTCATGGCCATTTGACTGTAGGGGCACAGATATAGTGGGTCTGATAGAACCGCCTTTTTCAAGAGGACATCGCTTCATTCTTGCAGCTATAGACTACTTTTCTAAATTGGCAGAAGCTATACCACTCAGAGAAGTGAAGGCACATCACGTGCTACAGTTTTTCAAGAACCAGGTCATCTACCGTTTTGGGGTACCGCGCAGGATCATTTCAGAAAAATGGGTCCGCATTCAAAAGTACAAAGATCAACAATTTTGTCAGAAGACACGGGATCGATTTGCGATACTCAACGATCTACTACCCAAGAGAAAACGGCTTGGCCAAGGCTTTTAATAAAACTCTCGTTCAAATTTTAAAGAAAACTTTGGAAGACAACAAGAGAAATTGGCACGAGAAGTTGTTAGAAGCCTTATGGGCCTACAGGACGACTTTTACGACTCGTACTCAGTCTACGCCTTACGCTTTAGTGTACGGGTCCGAGGCCGTCTTACCCCTGGAAGTTCAGCTTCCGTCACTCCAAATTGCAATTGCAGAAAAGATCACTACAGAAGAAAATGCCAGACTACGACTGGAAGAATTGGAAAGCTTGGAAGGGAAAAGACTTTCCGCGCAGCAGAATTTGGAACTGTATCAAGCCAAGATGATCCAGGCCCATGATAAACTAGTATGCCCAAGAACATTCAAAGTCGGTGACTTAGTTCTTATTCTCAAGAGACTTATTCTTGCACATCACAAGATAGGTGGTAAATTTGAACCAACATGGGAAGGGCCATTCGTGGTCGAGACAGTCTACTCAGGAGGTTCCTACCAGCTTGTGAATTGCTGTGGAGAATGACCCATGCTTCCAATCAATAGACGGTATTTAAAGAAGTATTACGCAACCTGATGTTTCGAAGGGTGGCCTCTAAAGTATAATCTTATCCCTAGAAACACGGGTGAAGTAATCACTTTGTGATTGGGTCCGAACCCAAAACAGAATAAAATGGATGATAAAAGAAATCTCATCAACAAAAATGTTAAAAAAGAAAACATGGGAAATAATAATACTAAAATGTCAATCTTTCCTTTTAAATCCATTCATTCCTGATATTTTCTCTTTCTACTTCCTTTAAATTTAAAAGAAGTGAATAAGATTTTTTTTTAAATGTTTTTCTTATTGTTCTAGTTCTTAGTACAGCCCCTGATCCTTTCCTTATTTTTTCGCAGGGAAATGTCGAACGGGCGGTTGGTTCTAAACTTTAGAAATGGCGTGAGTCTAGTACTTGATGAAAAGAGGGTGAGGGATGGAGCAGTGATAGAGATTGACTCAGACTTCACGCCAGCCGGCTTACAATACGAAGAAAATGATTGGATCCCAGTTGATCGAGAAGAGCTTCACAGCCAGAAAGTGATGAAAATGGGTGGCCCGAGCCACCAATCCAGCGATAAGAAAAGAAAAGCAAACACCGCGCATGCAACTGGAGAAGATAAGAAAGTTAAGTCCGTGGTTGCCACAGCAGAGGGTAAGCTCGTCAGTGCCGCACCTGCAGAAATTCAAGGGGTAAGGAGAGCTACTCTCACTGCTACCCATTGAAGAAATAAAAATCGTCGCATTCGCAAAATGTTGACTAAGTTAGCAGAAGATCAACATGAACAAACGATGGATACTGTTAGTACAAATGCTCCAAGGAGACCGGTTCGTCAGGAACCAGAAAGAAGAAAGTCAATTCCAAGAAGGTCAGCTATAACTCCTTTTGTATAAATGATAGATCGATCAGCTAACAGAAGGGTCACAGTAGTGGGAGAAATATCGATTAAACCTAACCTTCTAAATATAGATAGAGGCATCACATTAATGCTCACTCCTAAATCACATAAGGTTTTTCCACATAATTTTTCTCCAATTGCACAAGGAATTGTAAAGCTACAAGGATCTTTAAGTTTCCGAGGAAAATTTTTCTGAAGTATGGCACTGCACTCCTCACTTATTGCAACTGTCTCGTAATCCCCAAATTTCCTTTTCTTGTTTAATATATCCTTTATAAACTTTGCATAACTTAGCATCTGTTCCAAAGCTTCAGTGAAAGAAATATTTATCGTTAACTTCTTAAGTACTTTCATGAACTTTAAAAATTTTTATCCAACTCATGTTGTCTAAGTCTTTGAGGAAATGAAGGTTGTGGTCCTTCCAAATTGATTTTAGTTAGAGATATTAATTTTTCCAGATCCTTAGAAACATGTTCTTCAAGTCTTTTAGTTTTTGTTGTTTCTCTCACAACATCTTTCTCTTTTCTAACCACATCCTCTATATCTCTTCCAATATTTAATTGGACAGCTTTTATTTGTTCATTAGTGTTCACTTTAGGGTTGATCTCATCGTTGCTAGGAAGTGTTCCTTGGTGTCTATTACTAAGTGAATTAGCAATTTGTCCCAGTTGATTCTCTATGTTTCTAATCGCAAAGATTTTGACTTTGCAGCTGGTTTCCCATTTGCAATACCACTTCTTCCATAGACATTTTCTTATCCTCAAATTGTTGATTATTTTTAGAGTCCGGTGGATATGAAGTTCTATAGTTTGTGTTCCCCTGATTATTCCAACTTCCATTATGATTTGCATGATTATTTTCCCATTTTAGGTTTCCACAATCAGTAGTATGATTCCAGTTAAATTTAGGATGGTTCTCCCAATCTGGGTTGTAAAAGTTAGAGTACGGGTTATTTATGGTATTTAAAGTCTCACGTGATAATTTAGAATCAATTATAGGCCCTAATGAACTTTTCTCACTTACAGGAGTAAATTGAGGTTGGTTCATTCCAAATTGGTCCAACTTCCTTGATATACCAGCAACCTCAGATGCAAGAATTCTAATCGCATCCGTATCATGAACACTAGCTACATTTTTATAATTTACCTTTGTAGAGGGCCATTGAAATTCATTTGTAGCCATTTTTTGAAATAATACATACTCTTCATCAAATGGTTTTGACATTAATGATCCACCAGTGGCAGCATCGATTATAAACCTAAGGGATCCTACTAACTCATTATAAAAAGATTGAATGATTAACCAATCGGGAAGAGCATGGTGTGGACACTTTCTTAGGAGTTCCTTAAATCTTTCCCAGGCTTTGTATATTGATTCCTCTTTATGCTGACAAAATCAGATAATATCGTTTCTAAGTTTAGTAGTCCTTGAAGGTGGAAAATACTTAGATAAGAATTTTTGAGTTAACTCCTCCCAATTTTTAATAGAACCAAGTGCTAATGAGTATAACCACAATTTAACCTTATCCCTTAGTGAGAAAGGAAAAAGTCATAGTATAACAACATCGTCTGACATGCCATTATAACGAAATGTAGAACAAAGTTCTAGAAAATTTCATAAGTGTAAATAGGGATTCTCCGAAGGAGTTCCCCCAAACTGATTGTTCTTCACCAGTTAGATAATCTCAGGATTTATTTCAAACGAGTCAGCTTCTACGACAGGGTTTTGTATACTAGAGTGAATTTTATCTGTCGTAGGATTTATGTAATCCCTCAATGATTTATGATGATTTTTTAAGTTATTATCATGAAAGTTTTCCATCTCCATTTCTAGTTTTTCGAGTCCTTTCTGTATTTTTATTTTCTTATTTTTTTCAAACTCGGGATCATAAGGCTCAAGTCCTGCAGATCCTTTGTTTCGCATACACAACATAACAAACAATACATTAACAATTAAACAAATAATAGATGAAATACATTTAACACAACAAAACATTTTCACGAACACCTTGTTTTTCACACAAACAGTTTTTTCACAACACTTTTTCATACAACAAAACACTTTCCACAAAAAAATAGTTTTTATGACACTACAGTTTTCCAAGTCTAAGATTAATTACTTCAACTAAAATTCTCCTAAAGTTCTTTCCGAAGCTTCCATGGAAACGACGCAAAAAACTTGACATGGCCCGCAATTACGCAGTAAATTAACTTCTAAAAGATGGCCAAAAACTTGACCCAATTTATAAATAGAGGCTAGTGTGCAAAATCTTAAATGATATAAAAATTAGAAAATATTTTACAAACTAGAGGTACTACGCAAGTATACGTATCGTTTCAAGTAATATAATGTATTCATTAAAAACCCCAGTATCGATCCAATGAGGAAGTGAAGTAAGAGGTCTTTAGTCAAATTCTAGTATACTACTAATAGTCCTTAGTTTGGAATGTCGATTAAAATTATGTTTTATCTAGCAAATACTCCTAAATGAAAGTGTTAAATATAAAGATAGTAATTACAACTAAGTGCAAATAATAATTCTAAAGATAACCCTTTTTGGATGAATTGGTTTGGAGAATTTTTGAGATATTAAAAACTACTTTTCTTATGTAATGAAGTAGATAAGGTATAGGAATGAGATGCATTTAATATTGTATGTGCCAAATAGGAGCAATCCTATTCTTTACCCTTTGATCTAGGCATAAAAAACATTGACTAATCCTATGCTTGGTTACTGAATCTGCGGCTAGGCTGGGAGGATATCGGCTCTCACTTCGGAGCTCCCATGTTCCCCTCGCCCGAGGGCTAACAATCTACACTTCAGCACCCAAACGATATGACCGAATTGAGGATTTTAGCCTGTCACTCTAAAATCTCCAATTCTACGCCCGATAATTATATTTCCCTATTTATTTGCATTCAATCCCCATGAACTTCACCATCCATGGAATTTGAATGTGGTTCGTACTTAGTTGTAGAAAGCATAACCCTCTCGGATCGTATGTTTTCACAACAAATTTTAACATTACAACAGGCCTTAATTGCAATGTAAATTAAGTGCAAGTAAAAACCATCACATTTATAATTAAATTTACTTCTACCATGCATCACAAAATCCTAAACATGATTTCTTCTCATTATAAAATAAAAGTAAAAGGAAAATAATGGCATAATCTTCTCATACCGCTATTTCCAAAGAAGAAGAAAAAGTAAGAGAGATACGTCACAAAGCGCGAAGAAAACACAATGGAAACTTCATGTAACCAAAGTAAATTCACTAGGTAAGTGTTTACAAAATTATAAGATAATGAATAACAATACTTAGCTTTTTCCCCTTGAAAGAAAGATGAAGATCTCTCCCATAAAGTCTCCCGGTTATCCATGCAATGTTAGCGAAATCCCTTACAAATTCTCTCAAAATCTCCTCTCCAATCTCTCAAAAAGGGTAGAAATCTACATTTCTACTCTTAATCTAAGAATCCTAAACATTTCTCAAGTTTTTCTCCACTTTTTCTCCTTTAAATTGCCTTCTAAAATTTGTCTCCTTTTAAAGAGGTAGAAAAATTTCCAAAGGTTTCTTAAGCATCTCTTCAAAAGGTGTCCATGTTCGATGAATCTGTGCTTGAACCGACCTTCTCGCCGTCGACGGGCTCGTTCTCGCCGTCGACGGGCTTCTAGAACATGGGCTACCTGCTAAGGCTCGCCGTTGGCAGGCTCAAGGGCACTGTCGGTGAGCTTTTCAATCATATTTTTGCCTTCTTGAAAAAATCTCACCATCGGTGAGATCGAGGCCACCGTCGGCGAGCAGGCTCTGTGCAGCTCCACTGTTTCGCTCCGTTTGGCTTCGTTTTAGCTCTGATTCACCCCATTTCAATTGCGTTGTGTTCGTAACTGATAGCCCTAAAAAATAAACAAAAAATAACCTTTCTTTAAAGTTTAATCTCATTCAAAAATATGCAAGAAGTGTAAAAGAGATTAAGCATCAAAATACTTATCGAAAGGTGTCAGAGCAGAATTTCACTTCTTTCTCGTTTTTGCTTCAAATTGCACTATTTTTGTTTCCTTTTGCTCCAATCACCATTTCTTATACCTAAAACCAAAAAACATACAAAATGTCTTCCTTTAAAGTGTAATATCATCAAAAATGAGTAAAATGTTATAGCTAAAAGCGTATATATTTTAGGCTTGTCAATAGCATTCTTAAAATGTAAAAAGTTAGTTTTCTATTTTCCTTACTTAATACTTTCCCTATGGGTTTGATATCTTAGGGCTTAATCAGAAAGTCATATATTACTAAATAATTATACATATACTTGCGTAGTATCCCATTTTATAATATCATTAGAGAGAAGTATTAATTTATATATAAAACGTAAGCATAAATATGCACGAGATTAGGAGTGAACGAATTTTTTCGAGGAAAATTCAATGAAAATCGAACCCCTCTCCAATCTCAGAATGATTCTTGTGCTTCACTTTCTTTTCATGACTCTTTTGAGTTTGAATTGTTGTAAATAAGTTAGGATAAAATTATTCATCCACATAATCATATGTTTAAACTTTAAACTTAAAAATAACTACCAGGTTCGTTAGAATTTAAAACATGACCAAAATCCATCAAAACAAACTAACTCAACCATCAAAATTGGAAATAGAAACTATTATTGTTGTAAAACAAAAAAAATTCTTAAAAGCAACAAAATAAAGTTTCCCTTCAAGCTTAAACATAAAATGCAATATTTTAAACAAAATAAAATTAAAATAAAGTTCGTGTGAATGGATTTCAAAAAATTCCAATTTCACAAGACAATCTTATTAATTTTAATATTCATGCTCAAATATTCTAAGCATAAGACACCACTGACATTTGAAATTTCTCAAATAGCAGAACAATATCGACGTTCAAGTTGATCTTCTTTTTCACCGGAGGACTACCCCATGATAAGGCTACCCGCTACGAGGGATCATTCATTAAGTTCAAGACTAGTTTTGTTGAGGTCAAAGTCATACTCAGTAAATCTCCGCACAATATTCTAAAGATAGCCGCTCCAGAGATAGAAGGTCCTGCAGTTAAGTTTAACTTTAAGGAAAAATAGATATTCCTTGCGCACAAGAACCCCAAAGTTGGAGGGGTTGTCACCAAGTCTTTCATCCCCGCCACCACTGATCCCTCCATTATTCTAGAGAAAAGAGTCGTCACCGTGTCACCCACTAGATTTAGTGTTACTACATTAGTAGCCCCACCATTTTCTAAGAGGAAAGTGATTCTTTACAATGATAATTTGGTTGCTTCTTTTGTCACTCCACTATGTGTATTTGAGAATGGGTCTAGTTCAAAGTCTGTTCCACTAACACGATCTCAGAGTAGGAACTGCAAATGAAGATAAGTGAAGGGTAAGAGTGCACATGCTGCAAATTTGGCTCTTGCTGCAGCAGCCCCTCTCCTGCAGGAGATAGAGTCACTTGAGACCCCACCTTTTCTCAGAGGGAGTAGATTTTGCCAACTTTCTACCACAGATAGGGAGGATGGAATTTACTGGATTGCCACAACTCTACCACCATCATCTCATGGTTAGGCTTAAAAGGAGGAGTGGCCCACAATCTTACCCATGTCTACTTTGTTTTTAAATGGTTGGATAGGAAAGAAAACTTTCTGTTGCTGAGATTTTGAAAAGACTGTATGTACCATATCATCACAAATGGCTGAGATCTTAACGGAGTAGAAGTTTGCTAAAAAGTGTCATTATCATGTATTTCTTCTAAGTTTCAGCCGTGAGGCCGAACAATTACCACCATCACCGTTGTTTATGTTGTTACTACGAAGCACAAATCAATACATTTTCACTTTGGATTAAAAATATCATCAGCTACTGTATATAGTGAGCTCCTGAGAGTAGGTAATGCAAGAGATTTTTTGCACTCGTATCTAGTTCGCGCGCTAGGTGACGCCCTTCTCCACTCCATACTAATGTCACCAAAGAGACACCCCATATCTAAACATAATTACCAATGGCGAAGAGGTAGAGGTCTAAGGTTGTCATGTTGATACTAACAGAAGAGTCAAGAATCCATCATTCCAAATAAGCTTTAAGTCTAAAGCACTGATTTTTATCACAGAGCAGGACACAAGAAAGTATATCTGTAATGAACCACTATTTTAACTTAAGATGGTTAAAGGAAAATCAATAGAGGTCATGTTGGAGAAGCTCAGAGATAATATTACAGAATTGTCAAAAGAACAATGAAGAAAATTCAATGATGAATATTGTGATTACATGGATGAGGAATTTGTAGAGATCCATGTTTTTGGCACCAGGGCCTCTTCATCATTTCGTGATGCTCCATCATTTGTCGAGGAGAATGCTGCTGATGAGTTGCAAAGGGCCATCCATCAAAGAGATGATCAGAGAAGCCGAATGGAGAAGAAGTTGGAGGAGATGGTGACTGTTATTGCCATGCTTCAAAGTCATCCTCAATCACCTAAGATAGCATCTCCAGAGGTGAACCAACTTGACATTTTTCATATCAATGTTAAAAATAAAGAGCTCACATCTACCAGCAAGGGCAAACAATTAAAAAATAAATTGGTCTAGAAAATGATACTGGAGAACGACATTAAATAGTTAGTGGAGCAAAAAGTGAAGAACCCATCTAATCAATCTCGAATTCACATCTACTATCTCAAAATCAAATTCTTGCAAAAGAAGAATCCATCTAATCAATCTCGGCTTCACATCCTTCTTCTTCATTAAATATTTGATAGCACAATGATCAGTATGAACCACACATTTAGTTAAATTTAAATATGATCAAAATTTATCAAAGGCAAACTATAGCTAATATCTCTTTATCAATAGTAGTATAATTAATTTGAGCATCATTAAGAGTTTTACTTGCATAATAAATAAGTTTGAAAATTTTATCATATTTCTGACCCAAAACAACACTAATAGCATAATCACTAGCATCAGACATTAATTCAAAAGGTTTTTCCCAATTTGGTGAAATTATAACAGGTGCAGTGATTAATTTTTCTTTTAATGTTTCAGAAGCTTTTAGGCAATCATCATCAAAATAAAAAATTGCATCCTTTTAAGTAAACGGTATAAAGGTTTTGTAATCTTTGAAAAGTCTTTGATGTAGCGCCTGTAGAATCTAGCATGTTCCAAAAAATTGCTAATTCCCCTTACTTTGGTTAGGCAATTTACATCCAAAACTCTTTATAAAATCTGATGCCCCAATACAACTCCTCCTGCTACCATAAATTGACATTTTTTCCAGTTAAGGACTAAATTAGTTTCTTCACAGCATTTTAGAACTTTAGACAAATGTTCTAAACATGATTTAAATGAGATTCCAAACACTAAAAAGTCATCCATAAGCACTTCAATTTCTTTCTCAATTAAATCACAGAAAATAGCCATAATACATCTCTGGAATGTAGTAGGGGCATTACATAAACCAATGGGCATTCTTCTAAAAGAAAACATACCATAAGGACTCATAAACATAGTTTTCTCTTGACCCTTGGGAGCAATTTATATTTGGTGGTTACCAGTATATCCATCCAAAAAATAAAAGTATTTATGCCCGGCCAGTCTATTCAACATCTGATCCAGAAATGTGAGTGGAAAATGATCTTTCCTTGTGGCAAGATTTAATTTTCTATAACCAATGCATATTCGCCACACTGTAACTTCTCTTGGTGGAATGATTTCATTCTTTTCATTAACAGTCACAGTTACTCCTCCTTTCTTAGGAACACAGTGAATGGGACTAACCCATGTACTTTCTGAAATAGGATAGACAATTCCAGCATCCAACCACTTCAAAATTTTTTTCTTAACAACATTTTCATGATAGGATTTAATATCCTTTGTGGATTAACCAGAGGTTTGTAATATCTTTCATAAGAATTCTGTGCATACAAATTGAAGGACTGATTCATTTAATATCAGCAATTGTCCATCCAAAGGCTTTCTTGTACTTCTTCAAAATTTCAAGCTTACTCTGTTTTTCTTTTTCAGTCAATTGAGATGAAATTATAACAGGCAAGGTTGAGGACTCACCCAAAAAACATACTTCAAATGATCGGGAAGAATTTTTAACTCAAGTTCATGAGGTTTTTCAAATGATGGGCCATAAGATTCATCTTTTTCAGTTATATCCAACAATTCAAAATTTTCATGAATATAATTTAATTCTTCTTCTTGAAAATCTTTAGAACGATGTAACTCCTCTTCTTGCTTATGTTCCAATTCTTCTCTTTCAGGTTTTTCTTCATAAGTTGACTTGAAATGTCATTCACTCCAATATGTGATAACATTCATCCTATAACATTCATCATCTTTACCTCTTGCAGGATATTGCATCAATTTCAAATTATTGAATGTAACAGTTTGATCATTAACCCTCATCGTTAATTCCCCTTTTTGCACATCTATCATTGCTCTGTCTGTGGCTAGGAAAGGTCTTCTCAAAATGATGGGTATCACTTTATCTTCCTTCATAGCAAGCACAATGAATTCAACATGAAAGATAAACTGATCTACTTTAACCAAAACATCTTCTATAACTCCTTTTGGATAGGTGATCGAACAATCTGCTAATTTTAGAGTTACGGTAGTTGGGATTATTTCTCCTAATCTCAGTCTTTTGAATATTGATAGAGGCATAAGGTTAATGCTTGCATCCAAATCACATAAAGCTTTTCTAAAGAATCTATCTCCGATTGCACATGGAATTGTGAAACTTCCAGGATCTTTAAGCTTTTCAGGAAGCTTCATCTGAATAATTGCACTGCACTCCTCACTAAGTTCAGCTGTCTCATTATCTTCAAAATTCCTCTTTCTATTGAGAATATCCTTCATAAATTTCACATAGCTCGACATTGTTCTAAGGCTTCAGCAAATGGAATATTAATGGAAAGCTTATTAAATATCTCAAAGAATTTTGAAAATTGTTTATCCAACTTTTGTTGACGAAGTCTCTGAGGAAATGGAGGTGGCGGCTTTTCCAAATCAACCTTATTTGGAGAAATTTGTCTTTCCAAACCTTTCGGAGTGACCTCTTTTGGTTCTTCAATCTCTTCTTTCTCTACTTCTGTTTCTTTTTGAACTCTACCTTCCAACTCTCTTCCACTTCATAATGAAATTGCTTTTACATGCTCTTTATTCTTTTCTCTTGGATTCACTTCAGTATTACTTGGAAGCATTCCTTGGGATATATTACTTAATGAATTTGCAAATTGCCCCAATTGATTTTTAATATTTCTCATGGTTGCTCCTTGAATTTACATTTGATTTCCCATATGTGACACCACTTCTTCAATATATAACTTTTCCTTTAATTTTAAAGCGTTGTTAAAACCTGGAGGATAGGTTAGTCTATAATTATTATTTCCTTGGTTGTTCCATTTCCCTAATGGGCTTACCTGGTGGTTAATACCACCCTGATTATTGGTATTCTAGTTAAAGTTTAGGTGGTTCTTCCAACCTGGATTATAATAATTGGAATATGGGTTATTAAGCTTGCTTATAGCATTCAAAGTTTCTAGTGAAGAGTATGAATCAACCATTTGGCCTAATGAATTTACTTCAATCATGGAATTTGGTTGAGAAAAATTCATCCCAATTTGGTCTATCTTCCTTGAAATTGCAGCAACTTGATTTGTTAATATTACAAAAGCATCATTTTCATGAACACTGGCTACCTTTTTAGGATTTAACATTTCAAATGGCCATTAAAAATTATTAGTAGCCATTTCTTCAATTAAAACATAAGCATCAGAACACTATTTAGACATTAATGATCCACCAGTAGTAGTATCAATAATTGATCTAAGAGATCCAACTACTCCATTGTAAAAGGTTTGAATTATTAACCAATCTGGTATCAAATGATGAGATCTTTAAAACTTTATCATGCTTCATATATTGATTCACCTTCAAACTGACAAAAAGATGTAATTTCATTTCTCAACTTAACAGTCTTCGATGGTGGAAAATATTTAGCAAGGAATTTTTGTGCTAAATCACCCCAAGTTCTGATAGATCCAGGTGCTAACGAATTTAACCATATCTTAGCTTTATCCCTTAGTGAGAAAGGAAAAAAGTCTGAGTCTAATATCATCATTCGAAACACCATCATATTTAAAAGTAGCAGACAACTCTAGAAAATTAGTAAGATGCAAATTAGGATCTTCAGTTGTTGGTCCTCCAAACTGATTATTAGACACCATTTGGATAATAGCAAGTTTAAGCTTAAAGGAATTAGCAGCTACAGTAGGGTGTTGAATACTACCATGAAGTTCATCCACTATAGGGTTAGCATAATCTCTTAAAGGTCTGAATTCTTGATGGATTCTAACAATTTGATTTTGATGATTTCCCATTTCTTGAATATTTTTATCTTTTTTATATTTTTAATTTTTATTTTATTTTTCTGATAGTTCTTTCTAATTCAGAATCGTAAGGCACGAGTCCATGAAAACCTGAACTACGCATACAACAATAAAATAAAACAATACACAACACACTAACAAAAATAACGAAAAGTAAAAATTTAAATTTTTTTAATTTTCTTTAAAAATGCAGTTTTAATTAATTTCCCCGGCAACGGCGCCAAAAATTGATCCCAGAAAAATATATGTGTTTACGAATTAGATATGAAAATTATGATTTTTTAATATGAAATACTACGCAAGTATAGGTAACGTTTATCTAGTAATATAAGACTTTTTGATTAAGCCCCAAGATATCGAACCCACAGGGAAATGTAAAAACTTTTTAAGGAAATAAGAAAACTATATTTTTACTTTTTAAGTGACTTTTGAAAGTATGTTTTGATTTGTAATGTTTGAAAGTTGTTTTTGGTATTTTGATAAAAAACTAAGCAGGAAATGAAAATTATCAGAACATTAAAATATGATATAAAACACTAGGAAATAAAATATCTTTTTCTTTCTCTTATAAAGCAGTAATAATTATGAAAGTATTATTGTGGAAGTATTTAAATGTGTTGTGACAAATAGGACCAAATTTATTCTTTACCCTTACTTGGTTCTATAAAGAACATTGATTAATTTGAAATTTTAAAGTTTTGAAAATGGTTAGGCAGGGAAGATACCAGCTCTCACTCTAGAGTTCCCTCGATTCCCTCCACCTGAGGGCTAACTTCTCATAATAAAATTTAAAATATCAAACCAAATTAGAGGGCTTTAGCCTGTCACTCTAAAGTTCTTTAATTTTACTCCCCATTAAAAATATATCTCCTAATATATTTGCATTCAATTATATGGACTACAATACTCACCCACATAATTACATGTGATTTTTACCAATTGTTGTTTGAGACAATATCGCATTGGATCTTACATAATCTCACAACAAATTTTAACATCTTAACTGACAAAATTAAGAAGTAAATTAAGTTCATAGAATTAAATCTTCACAACTTATTCCAACTTTAAACACTTATACATTCCACAACAATCCTACATAATTTAATTACTTCTTCATTTAATAAAGAATAAGATAAAGAAAACTACTCTGAACTCATGGAGAAAACACAAGCACACATTGATCTGAAAATAGAAATCAAAATGAAAACACAACAAGTTTTAATTAAAAACTAAATTTAAAAACAGAAGTAAAACACTTATCTGAAAATCCTCTCCACAAGACTCTGGAAGTTCCTTTGAAACTTGACTTACCACTAAAACACTCCTCAGAGTGGGTCGCCCAACTCTGATGACTCAGAAACAGACTTCAGTTTTTAATAAAAACTAAATAAAAGGAAGGAAGAGAATTGGTGAGAAGAAGACTTCACTCCAACCCCTTTCTCCTTTCTTATTCTATACTCTTACTCCTACTGATTTCTCTCCCTCACACACTCTCTCAACTCTGTAATAACTCTAAAAAGACTCTCCTTCTTCCAGACTCTCATGCAAATTACATGACATAATTTTAATAATAATCAAAAAGGTGCCTTGGTGTCTCTTCAAATTGTGTCGCGATTCAATGTATCCACCCAAACCTTGGCTCCCTTGGATCACTTCTGTCGCTAAAAGGAAGTTACCATCAAATGTTGCCTTAAACACCCCTTGTAAATGGTGCCAAATTTCATTAAATTTGATTTTATAACTGTGGCGCCTAAGCGCCGACGCCTACCAGTGTCCAATTTTTCAATTTTTCATTTTTTGCTCCAAATTTGATCCAATTTTGCTCTTTTCATAATAATCACTCATTTTCATCATACATGCAAGAAAAACACAAAATACCTTCCATTAAAGTGTAATATCAACAAAACTAGGTATAAAAATGTGCATAAAAATACTATATATTTTAGGTGTATCAACAACCCCATAAACCACTCAAATCCAAATATTCTCATCGTGAAAACTGTTCATTAGGACCTTAACAACTCGTCTAAATGAATTCTAGCCAACCTAGCCTTAGCCAAACCTAACCATGGCCATGATTAAGGTTCAAAACCGAGCCAAAGAGGAGGAGAGGAAGAAAATACAAGATCCAGCAATTAAGTTTCACCGATAAAGCAGACAAACAGAAGCCCGTGAAAACTTTTGAAAAGAAGTCCGGGATCGTCGCAGCAGTCGATAAAGGCAAGCAACCGATACAAATATCATCAGAACGGCTGCAGCCAACCTCAACGAATTACCGAGCAACCCCGACCCGGCTATCGGTCATCTCAACGAGTATGAACAACCGGCTCGTCCACAACGTACGTTTAGGGAGTTCCCGAGCGAGGAGTATCCGTTCAAGAATGAGGCGATGCCGAAAATGTTCCGCAGCTCGATGAAGACTCCGGATTTCTAACCGCCGAGCCTAAAAGACCGGAAGAAGTCGACAAGAAAGGTGATCCCAACTTTTGCCCTTACCACCGGATGCTTGGGCACAAGATAGAAGATTGTATTACCTTCAAAAGTTGGCTCAACGACAATCTTCGGAAAGGGAATATAACGATCCCGAAAGAATACATGAAAGAACCCCGAGAAAGGAGGTTCCGTCAATGTTATCTCGACGGATTTCATTGTTCCGATAGATCCCTATGCGACCGATGATGGATGGACTACCGCTTGGACAAAGTCTTCGAAGAAGGTTTTGGATCACATCCAAACCGCTTCGGTGCGAGCCTCAATTCAGAGTTCGAAAACTGTCAAGTCGGCGCTATCACTTGCGATAGAAGAACCACCTCAACAAGAGACGGCTGAAGAAAAGAAGAAAATTGACGAAGAAGAGAGGACCGAGGCTCCTAAGGCTAGACTAGGGGCTGCTTATCCTAGGATAGTTGTTTCCGATTCGGGGGAGAAATCCCTCGAATCTCTGACTCTGTATGATTATCTGCCCACTCCGGTGGGATCTTATAATGATGAGGGTTATGGCGTTGGCTACGTTTTGACTGTTTCTAACGATTACGTAACTAGCGACAATCAACCTAATCCGGTCGTCGATTCCGATACAAATAACAATTCTCAAATCATACACAATCTCGACGATCATAATGACAAAGAAGACATCCACCAGGGAGGCTACGAGAGTTCAACAAGCAACGAATCTATTTGCGAATTTCGAGGAGCTCCAATCACAATAGAGTTAGAGCCTTCAGTCTCCGAAGCTAATCCTGAAGAACTTGTCATTCCAATTCGAAGGAGACACCGACAAACTCAATGCTAAACTTAGAAGAAATCACGAAGTCAACTTAAGAAGTGGAAGAGTTCTACCTCCGAGAATGGGTCCAAAGGACAAAGGAAAGCGGTGGTTGTTCAGGAAGAACCAACCCCGGCAGAAAAAATACCCATTCGAGAAGAAAACGAGGCACTTGAAAACAAAGTGGACTACAACGTGCTAGCCCATCTTAGGAAACTACCAGCCAAAGTGAGCATCTACGACGCTCTCATCTTATCAAAGGAGATGAGAGAAGCTCGATCAAGGCCTTACTTGATCCGGAAATTTGCTTAGCTCAAATGGCCGGAGAGTCCTTAGATGAGGTTTGCTCGTTAAAGGAACAACGAGGTGTTACCTTCACGGACAATGATCTATTACTTGGGACGACGGACCACAACCGACCGTTGTACATTTCAGTTACAATTGGGAAGTTTACACTCTCCAGAGTATTGGTGGATCCAGGAGCATCAATCAATATAATGAATCTTCGAACGCTAGCATACTTGGAAATTGATGCTCGCGAGCTCGAGGCGGACAAAATGTTATTAAGAGGATTCAACCAGAAAGGAGAAAGAGCCCTCGGATCAATAACACTGCTAATGAAGACCGGTGACTTAGCAAAGACAACCGCGAAATTTCACATAATTGATTCAGAAACGTCGTTCAACGCTCTACTGGGCCGACCATGGATACATGAAAACCGGATGGTACCATCATCTCTACATCAATGCATCAAGTACTACGATGGAGGGGAACAGTGCATTAAAGGTGACTTACAACCGTTCTCCGTACATGAAATTGGAATCCATGAAGATGCAGCTTATTATGCACCTCCGAAGAAAACAATCTTCTCTAGAGATACCATAAGAAATGAAGCAAAGGAAATTTGGGACAACGAAGAACTCGAAATTCTAGTCCAACGGTCACTCACCACTCCCTTACGGCGAGATGGTGAAGGTTTCTCCACAACTCGCATCCGAGGTCGAGGCCGGGGACGAGGTCGTGGCGGAGACGTTAGGACGATTGGACGAGAGGAAACCAGCCATCAATGTTGATTGGGAAGATAGTTCGAAGAAGAAAAAGAAATCAAACAAGAAGCAACGACAATAAGTAGGAAGAAGCCGCAATTCGAATCCCTCTCGAAGATGAAAGAAACGAAGAATATAAATCGATGTACGAGAAGATTAACCACTATGTACATACTATGACCCTGACCCCGATCCATTCTAATAAGATCGAGGGTATGGAGGTCAAAGAGGTACGTAGCGGTGGTGCAAAGCCCATCAAATTCTACCGTGGTGCTCCTTCCTCCAAAACTGAAAATAATGTACAATTTGAAGATGCTACTTCATCAAATTAATGGAATTGCCTTTTGAGTGGTACTCTCCCCGTGTTCAAAATTTAATTCGGCGTGGTTTCTTACCTCGACAATGGACAAAGGGTCGATCACAACATTTTGAAAAATTATGGAATAACTCCGGTCGTCCACCCAATTCAAAGCATGGTCTCGGATTCGGCACAGTAGGATCAGATGACGATACTGAATTTTGCTTGGTTGTCACCTGCGAGTCTAATGAAAACTGCATGCAAACTACAGAAGAACTCGAAGATTTACAAATTGGAGACGCTCCACCAGAATTCGAAGAAGAGCTCAAATCTACAATAGATGAGTTAACGGAAGTTAACTTAGGTACTAGCGAAGAACCTAGACCTACCTTTGTTAGCTCCTTACTCAATAAAGAAGACTCCGAAGAAATAATCAAGTTATTAATGAAATTTAAAGACTGTTTTGCTTGGAGCTACGATGAGATGCCAGGTTTAGCTCCAGAGGTCGCAGTCCATAAGCTAGGGGTGGATCCTGCTTCTGTTCCAGTCAGACAAGGTCCCAGAAGAATGCTTCTAGAAATCGAACAACAAGTCATAGCTGAAGTTAAAAAGCTAATAGACGCTAAATTTGTCCGTGAAGAACAATACCCGACTTGGTTAGCCAACGTGGTACCGATCAGGAAGAAGAATGGTCGGATCGAATTTGTGTGGATTTCGCAGATTTAAACAAGGCATGTCCAAAAGATGAATTTCCTCTACCGATCCCGAATTAATGATTGACATTGCTTCAACACATGAAATATTCTCATTCATGGATGGATCTTCGATATACAACCAGATAAAAATGGCACCGTAAGATGAAAACTTACAGCATTCGGAACGCCGATCGGAGTATATTGCTACACGGTGATGCCATTCGGACTCGAAGAACGCAGGAGCAACCTACCGCAGAGCGATGACAAGAATTTTTGATGATCTCATCCACAATCAAGTCGAATGCTACGTGGATGATGTGGTCATCAAAAGCAAAGTAAAGGAAAACCACTCGTATGATTTGAGAATTGTTTTCGAACGATTAAGACAATTTAACCTTAAGATGAATCCCTTAAAATGCGCCTTCGGCGTCACCTCCGGGAAATTCTTAGGATTCGTTGTCCGACATCGTGGAATTGAAATCGACCCGGAAAAGATTAAAGCTATCTTAGAAATGCCGCCTCCCAAAACCTTAAAACGACTACGATCTTTTCAAGGGAAGTTGGCATATCTTCGACGCTTTATCTCGAACTTGTCAGGTAGGTGTCAGCCTTTCTCGGCATTAGTTAAAAAGGACGCCAAATTTATTTGGGAAAAGAAATGCCGGAGGGCCTTCGAGGACATTAAACAATATTTAATGACACCTCCCGTCTTAGCGAGCCCCGAGTCTCGAGTAGACCGTCGATACTTTATACCGCGGCTTTAGACGACTCTCTCGGAGCCTCGTTAGCCTGTGTCAATGATGAGGGTAAAGAAAATGCTCTTTACTACCTAAGCCGTCGTTTACTTCCGACGGAAATAAGGTATCCCGCAATTGAAAAGCATTGTTTGGCCCTGATCTTCGCCGCTCAAAAGCTCAGGCATTACATGCTTTCTCATAAGGTCAACCTGATTTCAAAATTTAATCCATTGCAATACTTGATGACCCGTCCAACGCTTTTCGGCAGACTTGCCAGATGGTCAATCATATTATTGCAATTCGATATAACTTTCGTGCCTCTTCGTGCCGTGAAGGGACAAGTCTTAGCAGACTTCCTCGCAAAGACACCTTTGCGTGCAGAATCTCCTCTCAATGACGACTTGCCAGATGAACAAATAATGAACCTAGAAGACCCTGATGATCGACGTTGGGAATTATATTTTGACGGAGCATCTTCAGCACACAAAGACGAAGAATCGCAAGTGATAGTGCCCGGTAAGGCAGGGATCGGACTAATATTTATAACACCGGAGCGAGGGATGTTAAGATATTCTTACCACTTAACAGAGCCGTGTACAAATAACGAAGCGAATACGAAGCCCTCATAACGGGACCGGAATTAACTATTCAAATGGGTATAACGTGACATCAACATCTACGGGGATTCGCGACTAATCATTCAACGAGATCGCCGGACAATACGGAATTTTAAAACCAAGACTCGAGCAATACTTCCAGGTATGCCATACAGCTGTTGGAACAGATTCCGAATGTGGCAATCTACAAAATTCCCAGAAAAGAAAACACTTTAGCGGATGCGCTAGCCCGTCTCGCAAAAGAATTTTCCTGTTTAAAAGATGAATCAGTGGAAGTGTCAGTTCACGGACGTCAGGTCCTATCACAACTCGACATAGACACAATACACAAATCAGAAAAGGAAAAAGGATCAATTGCAGTACGTGACGGAAAACACGGAAGATTGGCGACGACCATTAATAGATTACCTGCAAGCAGGAAAACTACCAGATGATAGGTCGTTAGCCCACCAGATCAAGAAAAGAACTCTGTTATACGCATTAATAAACAACACATTATACAGAAGGTCTTTTGATCAAATGTGGCTAAGGTGCCTAAGCGGGTCCGAGGCCCGTGAAATTGTTAAAGAGGTGCATTCAGGACTCTGTGGTGCTCACCGATCGGGTCCGAAGATGAAAATGAAAATTAAAAGACTAGGGTACTACTGGCCCTCGATGATGACCGATTGCATGAAAGTCGCCAAGAGCTGTCACCAATGCCAAGTACACGGAGTGGTTCTACACCAACCTCCAAATGTGCTACATCTGACAATTGCGTCGTGGCCATTTGAATGTTGGGGCATAGATATAGTAGGTCCAATAGAACCACCATCTTCAAAAGGACATTGCTTCATTCTTGCGGCTACAGATTACTTTTCAAAGTGGGCAGAGGCAGTTCCACTTAGAGAAGTAAAAGCACATCACGTGCTACATTTTTTCAAGAACCAAGTTGTTTACCGTTTCGGAGTACCGCACAGGATCATCTCAGATAATGGGTCAGCATTCAGAAGCACGCAAATCAACAATTTTGTCAGGAGACACGGAATCGACTGGCGGTATTCAACAATTTACTACCCAAGAGCGAACGGCCTAGCTGAGGCTTTTAATAAAACTCTCGTTCAAATTTTAAAGAAGACTTTAGACGACAATAAGAGAAATTGGCACGAGAAGTTATTAGAAGCCTTATGGGCCTACCGGACAACCTTCGAACTCCTACTCAAGCTACACCTTACGCTCCGGTGTATGGGTCCGAGGCAAGTGTTACCCTTAGAGGTCCGGCCTTCCTTCACTCGAATTGCGAGTTGCAAACAAAATCACGACGGAAGAGAATGCCAAATTATGACTAGAAGAATTGGAAAGCCCGGAAGGGGAAAGACTTGCGGCAGCAGTGAATTTAGAACTATACCAGGCTAAGATGGTTCAAGCCCATGACAGACTGGTCCGCCCAAGAACCTTCAAAGTTGGTGACTTAGTTCTCGTTCTCAAAAGACCTATTCTTGCACACCGCAAGATAGGAGGAAAATTTGAACCCACTTGGGAGGGACCATTTGTAGTTGAGGCAGTCTACTCAGGAGGCTCCTACCAGCTAGTGAATTGCCAAGGAGAACGACATATGCTTCCGATCAATGGACGATACTTAAAAAAGTATTACGCTACCTGATGTTTCGAAAGAATGAATTTTTCATCCCTAGAAGCACGGGTGAAGTAATTACTTATGACTGGGTCCAAACCCAAAATAATAAAAAATGTACTAGAATAAATAAAATCATGATAATAAAGTTTTCCTTGTTTTCTCTTCCATATCAAAATCTCTAAAATCATGATAATAAAGTTTTCCTTGTTTTCTCTTCCATATCAAAATCTCTTTCCTGATCTTATCCCACTTCATTCCTGTTAAATTGAAAAATACAAAAGTAATAAAAAAAACTGTCTTTAATAAACATTTTCTTAATGTTCTTGTTCTTAGTACAGCCCCTGATCCTTTTCCTTGTCTTTTCGCAGGGAAATGTCGAGCGGGCGGTTGGTCCTGAACTTTAGAAATGGCGTAAGCCTTGCACTCGACGAAAAGAGGGTGAAAGATGGAGTGATAATAGAGATTGACTCATACTTCGCACCAGCAGGCCTGCAATACGAGGAAAGTGACTGGGTCCCAATTGACCGAGAAGAACCGCCCGATCGGACGAGTAATGAAAGTGGGTGGCCCAAGCCACCAATCCAAAGAAGAAGAAAAGAAAAACAAACACCGAAGAAGACAAGAGAATCAAATCCGTAGTCGCTACGACAGAGGGCAGGCTTGTCAGCGCCGCGCCCACAAAAATTCAGGAAGTACGAAGAGCTACTCTTACAGCAACTCAACGAAGAAATAAAAATCGCCGTATCCACAAGATGTTAACTAAATTAGCGAGTGGACCAGTGCGATGAGGCGAGTTGCTACCGCCGGTACATACACTTCAAGGACACCAATTCACCGGGAACTCCGAAGAAAGGAGACCAGCTCCGAGGATAACGAAGAGACCGAGGAAATCTCGAGAAGAACAGAAGAAAGAAGGCTACAACGCCACCAGACAAAGCCACCAGTAATGCATGACCTTGTTGCAGAAGCAACCCCGGAGGATGTCCCGACGGACATCATCCCCGAGGAGCCAAGGTATGCAGGAGAACGTGAAGGGATTGAGCCAAATATCCCACAGTACGTCACCAGGCCTCACCATTTGCAAATTATCCCAGAATACGAGCTAGAAAGAATACAGAATGTCCAGAAGAAAACTTTTGAATACTTCGAGAGAATCAGAGGCAGGAGGATCAATATACTAGAAGGCCTCGAGTTACATACAGACGTGTTCTCAGAATACGAACAACAACAAATTGTGGACTGCATCCGGGATTTGAAAAAAGATGGGCCGAGCAGGTCGCTTAAGAGAAAACACTTACTCAGAACCCCGGAGATGGATGCCAGGGAAGGGGAGAATTACAATACAATGTGGATGTTGCTACAACTTCGCAGAAGACAGAAGGGAAACCCACCGGGATACTCCGTCATGGCCGAGTGGATCCAATGCCATTAGTCATTAAAAGGATGGTAAAAAGAATGATAACATGGAGGGTACCGCCGGCGGATTGCATACACAACGGTTGCATCATTAATATTTACAAGAAGGGTGATCGCATACCCCGCACATAGATCACCACGACTTTGTCGGACCTTTCCGCACGGTTCTTTTCGAATGAGTGTAATATCATGTTCGGATCCGACCTCCGGATAGCGAGGCCCGAGTGAGTTCCGAGGGCCAGTAAAGATACCATTACCGGTAGGTTCCATCATGATACCGAAGGGCAACGGAGCGGATGTCGCTAAACATTGCATACCGGGAGTACCGATGAAGCGGATCTCGGTTACTTTCGGAAGGATGGACGACAGAAAGCACCTTACTACTTCCAGCCGTGACCCGGAGTTAGAGAGCCTCCGACCTTACGAGTCGTGAGTTACATGGAAAATATCACACCTCCAACGTACATCCATACGGCATCCTTGCCAAGGATGGCTTGGAAGGTGATGTTATTGACCATGTACCTCACTATTCAGACACGGATTTTTGACAGATACCCTGTTGGATGGATCGACAAAGATCATACATAGTCCGTTTTGAGTCTATATGGATTGTATGAGATGTATTCCAGATCGAGTTGTATGATGTATCTTCGACGATGATTGGAATGAAAGTGATGATGTCACATTTTTGGCCTTCACCTCTTTTGTGCAAATTGACTGGGAAACGCCATTAAAGTTAAACGAACTTCGAACAAAGAACACAAAAGACAAAAAAAAAAATAAAAAAATATAATAATAAAAATAAAATAAAATAAAATAAAAAAAAAGAAAATAAAAATATAAATAATAAATGAGAATTATTTTTCCTTAAAAATCCAAACATAAAAATAATTTCAAAATCCGCGTGAACGCTAAATAAAATTCACATGAACATTAAATACACAGCTAAAAAAAAAAAAAAAATTTGGAAAGTTAAAGGACAAACAAATAGAAAATGAATCTCAAATCGGATCCCACTCTAAATTCATCTTTTCAAACATTTCAAATCAACTCCAAATCGAAATTTATCTCAATAAGCTTTGAAATTCTCTGTCGGGACAACTCTTCCTCACAAGAGACCCACACTTCAATTTCGAACCCTAAACCTTTTTTCGTCACATCGAAATCATTTCGACTTTTGTGGCCTACCTTTCTTCCTCGTATGGAGATCGACTAGGTCTATCGACACGGAGCCACGAGCTTTGTCTGATTTGGTTCTGATGGCATGAGACTGGGTCCCTCTTCACACAAATAAACTTTCGAGATTGGAATCCATTTCCAATTCTCATTAAACTTTCGAGATTGAAATCCATTTCCAATTCTCATTAAACTTTTGAGATTGGAATCCATTTCCAATTCTCATTAAACTTTCGAGATTGGAATCCATTTCCAATTCTCATTAAACTTCTGAGATTGAAATCCATTTCCAATTCTCATTAAACTTTCGAGATTGGAATCCATTTCCAATTCTCATTAAACTTCCGAGATTGGAATCCATTTCCAATTCTCTTTAAACTTCCGAGATTGGAATCCATTTCCAATTCTCATTAAACTTCCAAGATTGGAACCTCGTTCCAATTCTCATTAAACTTCCGAGATTGGAATCCATTTCCAATTCTCATTAAACTTCTGAGATTGGAACCTCGTTCCAATTCTCATTAAACCTCCGAGATTGGGATCCATTTCCAATTCTCATTAAACTTCCGAGATTGGAACCTCGTTCCAATTCTCATTAAACTTTCGAGATTGGAATCCATTTCCAATTCTCATTAAACTTACGAGATTGGAATCCATTTCCAATTGTCATTAAACTTTCGAGATTGGAATCCATTTCCAATTCTCATTAAACTTTCGAGATTGGGACCTCGTTCCAATTCTCATTAAACTTTCGAGATTGGAATCCATTTCCAATTCTCATTAAACTTCCGAGATTGGAACCTCGTTTCAATTCTCATTAAACTTCCGAGATTGGAATCCATTTCCAATTCTCATTAAACTTCCGAGATTGGAACCTCGTTCCAATTCTCATTAAACTTCCGAGATTGGAACCTCATTCCAATTCTCATTAAACTTCCGAGATTGGAATCCATTTCCAATTCTCATTAAACTTCCGAGATTGGAACCTCGTTCCAATTCTCATTAAACTTTCGAGATTGGAATCCATTTCCAATTCTCATTAAACTTCCAAGATTGGAATCCATTTCCAATTCTCATTAAACTTTCGAGATTGGAATCCATTTCCAATTCTCATTAAACTTCCGAGATTGGAATCCATTTCCAATTCTCATTAAACTTCCGAGATTGGAATCCATTTCCAATTCTCATTAAACTTTCGAGATTGGAATCCATTTCCAATTCTCATTAAACTTCCGAGATTGGAACCTTGTTCCAATTCTCATTAAACTTCCGAGATTGGAACCTCGTTCCAATTCTCATTAAACTTTCGAGATTGGAATCCATTTCCAATTCTCATTAAACTTTCGAGATTGGAATCCATTTCCAATTCTCATTAAACTTTCGAGATTGGAATCCATTTCCAATTCTCATTAAACTTCCGAGATTGAAACCTCGTTCCAATTCTCATTAAACTTTCGAGATTGGAATCCATTTCCAATTCTCATTAAACTTTCGAGATTGGAATCCATTTCCAATTCTCATTAAACTTTCGAGATTAGAATCCATTTCCAATTCTCATTAAACTTCCGAGATTGGAATCCATTTCCAATTCTCATTAAACTTTCGAGATTGGAATCCATTTTCAATTCTCATTAAACTTTCGAGATTGGAATCCATTTCCAATTCTTATTAAACTTCCGAGATTGGAATTCAATTCCAATTCTCATTAAACTTTCGAGATTGGAACTCCGTTTCAATTCTCATTAAATTTTCGAGAATGGTACCTAAATTCCAGTCCTCATTCCAAGATTAATACTTAAACTTTGACTCTCTTCCAGGATTGATACTTAAATTTCAATCCTCACCTCTTTTCGAGATCAGTACCTAAATCCTGATTCTAACCCCTTCAATCAACACTTAAACTCCGATTCTCACTCCGAACCGGGACCTAAATTCCAGCTTTCCTTGCAATCCCGAGGTTGGAACTTAGGTTTCAATTCTCAATTCAAATCCAAATTTTCTCAAATTGATTTTAAACCAAACTTCAATCTAAATTAAAACTCAAAATCTAAACTTACACATCATGACTTGAACATGAAATGAAACGAAATCTAAATCGAAATTCCCCGCATCATGTGATTTGGGACTCACCTCCTTTTCCCTTCCCCAGCGAGAGTTCAGGAATCTCCAGTCTTAGAGATATACTTGACACTCCCCAGCGGAAACTCTTCTACTTCGTCCTAAGTTTGTCACTTGGACATCTATGTTGGTTTTGTTGATCTTTTCAGTCCATTTGTTGACCTCATTTTTGGTGAGGTCTTCTCTTCTTCTCTTTAGTACTTAGGATCTAACCTTAGGCTTTTCCTTTGACTATCCTAGAGGATTAGAATTGGGACCCACCACTTAGAAATTCAAACCGCTTCCTAACTCCCTGCAAACTCCACAAACTTGATTGTAGACCCCTAATCACCTAGAGGGTTGAAATTAAATGTGGAAGTTTAAAGGATGAGTTCCCATAGACTCTTCGCCTCAGGATTGCCCTGGTGGCCCGGTCCGGTGAAGGGCCGACTTACACACACACTACACCTATACACTACACTTTCACACACCTCTTAAAAACACACCCATACCCAATTTGACCTCCCGACTCATGAAGGTGATTCACATGGATGGTCCTTAACCCCTAAGCCCTCTGGCCACAGAGGGTTAGGAACAACATAGTGGATGCCTCAAATGAGTCCCTTCATGGCTCATGTGGGCTTGATGTGGCTTCATGGCTCAACCAAAATGATTTCATTCCACTTACATTCACCCAATCTTCAATTTTCCAAATTTTCAATTTTCGACCCCTGGACCCTACACCCTCCTAACCTACCCAATACCCTCAAAACCACCCAAAATTTGCAAAATCACCTAAATCACCCAAAAATCCTCAAGACCAATCCTAAACATTGCCTCACCAATCAAATTGATCATCCATACCCAAAAACACCAAAAATTCCAAAAATACCTCCCAATACCCTCCAAATACCCAAAATACCCCTCTTAGCCAAAAAATCCAAAAATTCAGACAATTCCCAGAAAATTCCAGAAAATCCCAAATATTCACAATTTCATTTTGTTCAACTACACCATGGGCCAATTTTGTGAATTTACCCCACGTTTTTCAAAACCCCCAATTTGACCCATTTTAACCCAAAATGAACCCAATGTCAAACCAAACCTACCCAATTGACCTAAATTCTGGTCCAATTCAATTCTAAACTTTAATTCAACATCCCCAACACCAATCTAGACCAAATCCAAGTTCAATTTGATTGACATTTGGATCCAATTTCACTTTTGGCCTTAAAGCCCAATTTGGACCCATGACCCAAACTTAGCCCAAACTCATCCAATTCAACTCCAATTAACCCCAAATCTTTTCTAAACCTTCCTTAACATCCCCATAAACAAAACACTAACATGATTTGCCCAAAATTTAGACCCAAACCCCACTCAAATTCAACCTAAAATCAAAAGCCCAATTTTGACCTAAACCCAAACCTAACCCAAATAGGCCCAAACCTCAAAATCAAAACCCAACCAAAGCCATAACCTCTTTGAAGCACTCCCATAAACATTTCCCAACATTTATTTTACATCAATTTCAACCCTGGCCCAACATTGGCCCAAGTTAGCCCAATTTGACCTACATTGGCCCATTTACCAAATAAACCCAAATTCAACCCAATTCAAACCCAAACTACCTTAAATCTATTTCAAATTACTCATGAAACATTCCTAAACCAAAACCAACAATTATTTGGCCCAACCTTTTACAAAAATTCCCATCCGTGAACTCATTCTTAAACCTAAAGGCCCACTTCCTTAAACCACTTTAAAAAGTCCACCCAAGACCATTTCAAAAGCCCAAGTTTTTAATCCAAAGCCCACATGACATTTACCCACATCATCCACTTAATCAAAATCACCCCTAAGTTTTAAAATCATCATTAAGCCATTCCAAATCAAGCTTCATGAAAATTCTCCACCAAAATACCAAAATTCCTAAATTCTATTTCCATGAAATCGACCAAGCTTTATCCTAAGCCATGAGCAAGCCATTTACAAGCCATATGAAGCCATGGAAGCTTCGACATGTGACCAAGCCACTAATGGCAAAAGGAGGGCCTCCTTTCCTAATCCTTCATTAAACCTTTTTAACCATAAGCATGTCACACACTAAACCATGCTTAGCCACCTCACCATGGATGGAGACTTCGCCACTCCTTTTCAGACTGACCCAACCGATCCTCCCAGCCTCAAAATCGAGCTTGGAAGGGTGCACCAAGCCCAAAATGGTGGGTCGACCCAAACCAAGCCAAAGTGACCTTATCCCCATTCCATTCTAATCCAACACCTTTACACATGGCTAATGCCAATCGACTTCACCATTGCCAAGCCCCGACCTCCCCGGTCAAGATGGTGACCCTCGCTCGCCGGCCAGCCGCCCGGGTCGCCGGAAAACTCCATGGCCGAGACATGGGGAGAAGCCAAACTTTGAAATTCTACCTCGCCGAGCCGCCCCATGCCCAATGGCCACCATGGTCGTTCGCCCTCGACCTAAGCAACTGATCCCAACCCTCGTCACCCCCGGGAGAGCCTCCGCCCATGCCTATTTAAACACCACCCCTCTCGGCCATGGGAAGTACCGAACCAAACCTTAAGGAAACTCCGCCAAAATCATTCCGCATCACTCTCCACACATAGAGCACTTGATCCCCACCGGTTCCAGCTTCCAATTCCTCCAACTGAGCTCAATTTTGAGCTCAAACTTTAGCCCAAAAACCAGGACACTTCTTCACAAGTGGATCAATCTTCAAATCGATCGGTCCTACACCTTCACCGTACCAAGAGGAGAAGTTTTCCACTCGAAAGCCCCATCCCCAGTGCCACCCAGCTTGTTCCAGCTCTCCAAGCTTTGTGATCGGCTGTGGTCACTTTCATAGCTAGACAATTCACCGTGCCAAGGGACTTCATCCGGAGCTTACTCGGACCCAATCGAAGGTGACACAACTCTCGCATCGAAGCTTCACTTCTCCGAGCAAAGGTATGAACTCATTCTTCTTCCCGAGCTTACAGAGATTCTCCATTTAATTTGAATCAATTTCAATGCATGTTTACCGCATGGATGTATTCGTCTCTTCAAGATGAATCCATAGAGCATAAGAACACAAAAATCCGTTGAGAATCGAGTGAGAAATTAGGGTTAGAAGGTTGATGGTCACGGTGCACACCGCCGTAGACGATGACCGGAAGCCGCTCGGATCGAGCGTGTATCGAGCGGATGGTCCGGATCGAGCCGGACAGCGCAATGGTGCATGAACCGCGGGTCCCGGGACGGGCCGACTCGCATGGCGGCGCCCAATCACAGCCGCGACACGTCCCCCTTCTCGAGCCGCCGAGGCTGACGCGGCGCCGCGTGGATAAGTAGAAAAATAGGTTATTTTCCTATTTATTTAATTCCTTAAACTTCAAAAATTCATAACTTTGTGTAGGAAAATCATAAAAATAAAATAAAAATACCCTCTCGCTCGAATGAACGTAGGAGAATAATGTGGAAAAGAAATCATTTAATTTCATCCAATATTTTATTTTTAATGATTTATTTACCCTCTGCATTGTTTTAATTCCCCATGCATATAGGAAATTCACCATGGCATAAGACCATAGTGGCTTTTAAGCCTCTGAATTTGGGAACATTCCCTAAATTTTCCAAAGTCGAGGCCATCCCTATGAGAAGTTATTGATTTTTCAAATTCATGTTACTCGTTTTGAGTATTTTAAATCCAATAATTAGCATGTTGTGAAATAAATTCTAGGTAAATTTGGTGATGTTTCTTATGACTGCAGAGGACCCTAGGAAAAATAGGTTTTGAATTAGTTCACTTGAATAACCCTAATCGGCTTAAACACCCTAAATAGGTCCTTAATTAATTAGAGCTAATCATACATCAAATTGACTTGAAATCAATTCTTCATTGACCTTTAGGATCAGAGGAACCCACCATAAAAGTTTGAAGTCAATTGGGTTTGGTCAGCCCTATCAAATGGGTTGATTAAGCCATTTAGCCAATTTAAACTTTGAAAATTCATAACTTTCAAAATACTTTTCAAAAATTCACCAAATTGTTTTTGGAGCCTCTCTGATATTAGGGGAATTTAAGAAAATTAAAATTTCAATTTTCTAAAAAGTTGATTTTTTGTATTATTTTAATATTTTAATAATTAAAAAAATAATAAAAATCACAAAAATAATAAAATTCACCAAAATGTCACATTTTGAATTTTAGTCACTTAGGAACAAACCCCATATTTTTCCTAGGTCTCTATGATGAGTTATTAAATTTTAAAGCCCTAGGGTAATTTTAAAATAAAAAAATGTATTTTCAAGCATTTCTATTAAAATAATTCTAATAAATCAAATAAAAATCAGAAAATTATGAAAATTGATTCTCTAATTTCCTTGATATCAGAGAGATTTTTGAAAAATATAAAATTCATTTTTCAAACTTTATTTTATTTTTAAATTAATTAATACTCCAAAACTCAAAATAATTATAATAAAAGAAATATAATTCAAAAGATCACCAAAATTGGTCCAAGTGGTCCTCTGGTCATTAGGAATGTTCCATAATTTTCTTAAGGACAGAAACTTTCCCTTGGTCATATTATTAAATTTTCCTTGGAAATCCTTATTTTCCACCAAAAATAATTACATAAATAAATTAAAAACAGAAAAATCATGTTTTCTCCTCTAATGTCTTTATTGACATATGAGTGAAGTCACATAAAATTTTCAAATTCATTTGAGCTCAATTTAGTGAGTTATGAAATTATTAAGCTTGAAGGGCAAAATGGTAATTAAAATTTTAACCCTTAATTAAAACTTTAGGCTTAATAAAATGAAAAGGTAAAATATTTAATCTTAATCTGATTTGGATGATTGAAATTTAAATAATTAAAGGGTAGAAACCTATTAAACAATTCAACAATAATTGAAATGAACTTTAATTAAAGTAATTAATTAAATTTGGAAGAATAATAAAATTGGAATTATTAAAATAGGGATGTTATTCGGAAGAGGTTTTCTCTTTAATTTAAGAATCCCTAGATTAATCATCCCAATAATATTTAATTCCTAATTAAAATGATAATCCAAGTTTAAGATTTAAAATGCTAAAAGACTTAATCATTAAATTAAGTTAAGGTTAAATTATTTAAAGCAAACCCTTTTAAAATAAAATATTAAATTAAATTAAATTAAATTAAATTAAATTAAATTAAATTAAAACAAATTAAATTAAATTAAATTAAATTAAATTAAATTAAATTAAAACAAATTAAATTAAATTAAATTAAATTAAAACATATTAAATTAAATTAAATTAAATTAAATTAAATTAAATTAAATTAAATTAAATTACATTAAATTAAATTAAATTAAATTACATTAAATTAAATTAAATTAAATTAAATTAAATTAAATTAAATTAAACTAAATTAAAACTAAATCAAATTAAATTAAATCAAATTGAATTAAATTAAGCTAAAGCATATTATATTAAATTAACTTAAATTAAATTAAATTAAATTAAACCACATTAAATTAAATTAAGTTAAATTAAATTAAATTGAAATAAATATAACATTACTTAAGACATAAAGAAATTCAAAATAAATCTAAAGCAACTTGAACACTATTCCAAACTTAAATTCATTAACTAAAATTAAATCACAACTCACTTGAACATCCATTTGCCCTCGAAAGCTCGTGATGTCATAACTCTTAAAAAGGAGTGTTAAAAGAAGCGTTACTTCACTTATAGGATATTCAAATGTCCTAGTTCACTGAGCAAGATAACAAAACTTAAACTCCCGGACGATTAATTCATTTGTATAATTAAATTCATTTGGACTTAGAATAATCCTAGAAATGTTGAAAAGATGTTTAAGATTCGTCTTAAGCACATCCTCAATATGATAGAATATTTATAAGAACAATTGAACTTAGTTGATCTTTGATGAAGAAAATCGTCCTTAAACCAAAACACAAGAACCTGGACGTCATAGGAGATGACTAGCTATAGGATTAGGACCTTTGGTAGAAAACCATAACCCTTCCCTTAGCTTTACCTAGGAACTTACTTTAAATGCTTAAATATTCTAACGGTGTTTTAAGTACAGCTTGGGATGACGGGAAGACCCTCCAGGTACGCTTTTATTTTATTGCAATTTACTTTACCGCAATTTATTTAATCGCATTGCACTTACTTTTCTTGCATGATAAACAACCGTTGCATGAAAACCTACACCTTTAGGATAGTCCCTAAAACCGAAACCAAAACTAAATTAAAAGTCATTACAAGATAAAATTCACCGCCACAACATTTCAAAATATAAAACAACTCAAAATTTAATCACAAACGTAACAACAAAACTACAACTACAACTAAATTAAAACGTCTTGTTGGATGATCGGGAATACCTCTGATGATGTAACCTACGTGTTGCTAACGGGATTTCCCATGGTCTAAATGAAAGTGTGGAACTCATTCAGTTGAGTTTAGCAAATTCATCTGGACTAAGTGAATCCGATAAAAATAACGATGCCGGAAGGATGACACCGTGGGATATTAACCGGTGTTGTTATAATCAACTTTAAGATTTGTTTAATTAAAATATTAAAAACACCTGGATTTTAAGATTTTCTCTAAACCAAAACACTTCTCTCATCTCCTGATTTATGACTTCTAAAACTAAACCTCTGCAACAACAAAGAGCTCGGAGCATGGTGGGCAAGCACGGCCATCGTCATCGCAGAAACCCGAGTCTACTTCAAAGAAAACTTCCTTAGAATTAAATAACCAAGCCATAGTGACTTCGAGGTAGTTTGCCTAGTGCAACATAAATCCTCAACTCTTCGTTAGGCATTTGCATGATCATATCATGTAAATTAAGCCCTAACCGGTCTTAGGATTTCCGAGGTAGTCGTCCGATACGACATAAACCCTCACATCTTCGAGGCTATTTGTATGATTTTATCATACAAATATAAGTCCTAACTAATTAAAATTGGCAAGATCAAAATACTAAATAAACATTAGGACTTTCCTAAATTCAAACCAAACAATAGGATAGTCGGGAAATTACCGAAGTTCGCTTCGAATCTGTGATTTCTCCTACCTTTCTTCCTTTGAATTCCCAAAACAAAATGTTCCAAACTTGTCCATTCCCTATTGAAATTCTAAAATTCAATCCCTTGAAAACTTAAACCTTGAAATTCTTGAGAGCAGAACTACTGATTATTATCGAGAGTTTTCTTAGGTGATTCCCGTCACTTAAGATGTAATTAACTATAGGGGCTTGCCCTTATAGGGAATTTTAAGAACCTGTGTAATATAAACCCTGTTTAATGTTTTTATATTAAACAGGGAAATTTGTCGGCTTATAAAATTGGTTCGCAGATCAGACGGATGTCACAAATCTTCTAGTTTATTTAATCGAGCCCCATCATCAAGCAATGTGTCTATTCTTCGAGATAGATACATGGTTTGTGATGCGGTGCTCGTTTATATAAACTATTCAGGATGTGAGATCAGTTTGATTTCATATCTTAAAATTTTCAAATTTAAAATTATTTTCAAAATTAAATATTACTTTTCAAATTATTTATTTAAATTAAATTAAAATTCGCCGACAATTTCTGTAGACGACCCCCCCTTTTCCAAATAAAACACCAAAACCTAAAAATATGCCGACAAGTATCGACTCATTGACACATAGAGCCCATGGAATAACGTAAATCATCTTAGCCGCAACATCCCAATACGTTGAAGCACGTGTAGGCATATGGGCAAAGGACTAATCGCTGATCCCAAATGGGCAGCAGCTCATCGATGTTTAATCATCAAGATGATATCACCAAAGTTAAAGAGTAAAAGGGCTTATCATGGGTTGTCAAATTAAGAGGGAAAAATCCCTTAATCGTAGAGGTAGTCGGAGTTAGGGTACAATGGACTAATCATCCCAAGCTACTCAGACACTAAGCCCACTTGTTTGTGAAGATAGTTAATGCAACACATCTTAAGATCACGAATCAGTGATCCATTAATTATTGCATCCACGGGAACCATAGAAGCCTAAAGATCAAAAGAAAGAAACTCTATCTTATGAATTTAAGTGGAGCTCCAGGAGGTGGAGCTTACAACTGTCAAAGTGGAAATGATGCCTCAAGATAAGAGGAGAAAGGGAGGTTCAGTTACTAAGGAGGACACACTTTGAACAAGAGACTTACACTCATCTTGGTTGGGAACCTTCTAATACCCTAAGCGCACTACACAACCACATATATATAAAAGGTATGCTGGGCTATCCAGGTTGGAAAAGTATGGGGTTTCTCCTCAAGATATGCAATACATATGCAGTTATCTAGTGTGGTCTTTAGTTATTGTGGATGCCTTAATAGATGACCTGGTTTATGCTCATGCAATACAACCCATATAAAATCTATCCCAAAGGCCAAACCTGAAAGTAAAATCAAAAAATTAAATTCATGAATATATTAAACCTAAAAATTCATTTATTATGAATATTTTAATTGAAAATTATACAAAACTTAGGAGTTTATGTCCTAATGAGCTTATACTGCATCATGATACCTAGAAAAACCACAAAAATAAACAAGGAAAAATTCCAAGCAATCATTCATGCAATAAGTGAAAAAAACATGCTATATAAACATATAGAGGCCAATATTACTGTGTCTGCAACATATCCCAAAAAATAAAAAGGTAGCCATCCTCCGCATTTATATTCCCAGTCCAAATTCTATACGTCAATATAAAATGCATAACTACGATACGGGACATGAGCATCTGCTCCTAGTCTCCATCACATGGTTGTTGCGCCAAACTCCTCAGAATACATGCATGTATCTTATGTCTGCTACAGGTCCCTCATATACTCTAAAGATGCATATGAAATTGAGAAAAGGCTTGAACTCCATAAAAGACAACTGTTAGCAAGAAAATCAATGCAACACATAATAAGTCGTGCCTCGTTGGGGAGTTAAGAAGCAGCTGCAAACAAATAGTTTTTCAGGCTCACCCTTTCAAATGTACCTGGGTGTGTGCACAAATAGAGGCATGACTCATTGCAGAAAAGCGCCCAAACATTCTAACATGCATATCAAGCATGCAAACACACCAGAAGCATGAAATAAGAAAGTTGTTTGGCTAGAGAAACCAATTCAAAGAATGAACATTATCCAGGAATAAAAAATACAATCTCGTATTCTAGATCCTAGCCTAGCACAAAGATCAAAATATAGTGTCCTAACCAGTAACTATATGAACAAGTGAGTACGGATTGAGTAAAAAGGATGATAAAGAGAAGGTACCAAATTTTTAAAGTGAATGATTTTTAAAATATATAATTTAGATTTAATTTAAAATAGTAGGGTGTGTCTTTTTGAAAATAATAATATAATTTTTTAAAATAAAATGAGATACCATACATCCAATATTTTGGATTAAACGAGCACGACACCTTAAGTAATGCATCTATCCAAAAGGGTAAACACATCACTCAAAAATTGGAGCTCGATATATTAAAGATTTTTCTAAAATTACCAAACCTTTCTGCCAACTTTTAGAAAATGATAGAAAGTTTGATTTTAATGATGAATGCTTAAGAGCTATCAAATTATTAAAATAAAAACTAATCAATGCACCTATAATTGTTTCACCTGATTGGGAGAAACCATTTGAACTTATGTGAGATGCTAGTGATTATGCAATCGGAGTAGCATTGGGGCAAAGGCATGATAAAGTATTCAATGTCATTTACTATGCTAGTAAAACTCTTAATGAGGCTCAAATTAATTATACCACAACTGAAAGAGATTTATTAGCTGTAGTGTTTGCTTTTGAAATATTTAGACCTTATTTAATTGGAACTAAAAGTATTGTGCATACAGACCATTCTGTTATTAAATATCTAATACAAAAGAAGGATGCGAAACCTAGACTCATTAGATTGATACTTCTTCTGCAAGAATTTAATTTTATGATAGTTGATAGGAAGGGAGCTGATAATCAAATAGCTGATCATCTATCAAGAATAGAATATGATAAATTACCTGAATTTGAAAAAGAAATTACTGAAATTTTCCCTGATGAGCAACTCTATACTATTATGGGAAATAATTTGCCTTGGTATACTGATATTGTGAATTATATTGTAAGTAATATTGGACCACCTGATTTAACAAGGCAACAACAAAAGAAGTTTAAATATGATGCAAAATTCTATTTTTGGGATGAGCCTTATCAATGTAAACAGTGTAAGGATCTGATTATTAGGAAATGTGTGCCACAAGAAGAAACAAATTTGATTATTCAACGATGTCACAATTCTGAATTTGGAGGTCATTTTGATGTTGATAAAACTGCTTTTAAGATTTTATAATCTGGATTTTATTGGCGCACTCTTTTTAGAGATGTTTATAGATATATTATATCATGTGATCGGTGTCAGAGAGTGGGTAATATCTCTAGAAGAAATGAAATGCCTCTAAATTATAATTTGGAAGTTGAAATTTTTTATGTATGGGGACTAGATTTTATGGGACCATTTACTCCTTAATTTGGATATCTATATATTTTGGTTGTTGTTGATTATGTCTTAAAATGGATTGAAGCTGTTGCTTTACCCAGATGTGATGCTTGGAGTGTTTCAAAATTTTTAAAGAAAAACATATTTTCAAGATATGGAATGCCGAGAGTAATCATAACTGATGATGGATCCCATTTCAGGAATAATCGAATTAAGAGATTAATTGAGAAATATAATATCATTATTAGAATCTCTACTTCTTATCATCCCCATACTAGTGGTTTAACAGAAGTGTCTAATCGTGAAATTAAAAGAATTTTGGAGAAAACTGTGGATAATCATAAATTGGATAGGTCTACTCGATTAGATACTGCTTTGTGGGCTTATAGAACTACTTTTAAAACCCCTGTTGGAATGTATCCTTATAGACTAGTGTTTGGTAAGACTTGCCATTTACCAGTTGAATTGGAGCATAAAGCATATTGGGCAATAAAAGAGTTAAATTTTAATTTGAAAAATGCTGGAGAGAAAAGATTTATGCAATTGAATGAATTGGAAGAGATTAGAAATGCATCTTATCACAATGATATGATCTATAAAGAGAAAAGGAAATTATGGCATGATCAGAAGATATTGAAAAAGAACTTGGAAAATGGACAAAAAGTTTTATTATACAACACAAGATTCAAGTTACTTCCTAGAAAGCTCAAGTCTAGATGGTTAGGACCTTTTACAATTGTAAAAGTTCATTCTTTTGGAGCTGTTGATATTAAAGATCCTGATACTGGAAAAATTTTCAAAGTTAATGAGCATCGATTAAAGCCTTACTTTGATGGGTTTCAACCTGACTTCAAAGAGGTTTTAATGTTGTGTCATCTTGATTAACTGAATTGTTTATCGGGCTGATGACGTTAAACCAAGCGTTTTAAGGGAGGCAACCCATATGTATCTTTGTGGTGTGTTTGTTTGTTTGTTGTAGTTGTGTTTTTTAGATAGTTGTCTTTGAATCCTAATTACTCCAAAATACTTTAAAAATTGATAAATGATGGATCGAATCAAGATATTGGAATATTTTGGATCAAACAAAGTTCGGTGAGAATTTTTTACCACTAGCGCCATCGGCGCCAGAATGGGCGCCACCGACACCCTAACCTTTTCCTACAACTGAACTTGACTGTTTGAGCACCGTCGGTGCTTAAAATTTGCTTGACAGTTTTTAAGTTTCAAAATGCGAGTTTTGGCGGTTTTTGGCGGGATCTTCGTCCTTATAACTCCCTAAACTCCATTATTGACTTCTAACTCCAGAAAAACGAAAACCACCTATCCCAATTCGTATCCTATTGATTCCTTTCCCATTGAAACCCCTTGATTTCATGTTTTCAACCGAAGGAAGTTCAAAAGTTTCGAAGCACAGCTTTTGTTCAATAAAATGATGATGAAAAGAAGGATTATCAAGGAAAGAGGCTTCATAAACCGAGGTATGGATAATCCTAATACTAGAATTGATGAAATTATTAAAGAAAGACGTTGGGAAGTGCTTTGCTACACTACTGCTGCCATTGTTGTTCCCATCATAAAAGAATTTTATGCAAATCTTCACGGGATCAACCAAGGGTTCGTATTTGTGCGAGGTAGATTTGTTCAATTCACTCCTGCATGAATCAACGATCTCCTTATGATCAAGAACGTACCTATTTGTCGTTATTCTAATTTCAATGCCACAAGGGATAATATGAATGATGTATATCGATATCTGACAGATGAGAATGAAGAATGGGAAGTTAGAGAGAATGGATAAATGAGTTTCCCATCTGTATCTCTCAATCTAGTATCGAAGCAGTGGCATTACTTTATTTCGGCAAAGTTATTTCTGAAATTAAAGATTAGCAAGGTAACCAAGGAAAATACCATTTTGAATTTCTGTATTCAAACTGGAAGGCCGGTTGATATTGGTAATATTATTGTGAAATTAGTACAAGGATTAATTGTGCATGGCTCTAATTATGGGCTTGGACACCCGTCCACCACATTTCTATTATGTAGTCAGTTACAGGTTCCTTATGAATGTTGGGAAAATGTTCTTCATCTATGGAGGGCTATTGATCCAACTAATCCCTACGACTACCAGACAGTTGGAGATGAAGATGACATGAATTTACTTGCAGATCAACCAACATAGACTTCACTGCCGATTCAACCCTATTTTCTTGAGGGTTCCAAAATGATATTAAAGTGAATCAAAAAATTGGAGAAAGAGGTACGAAACATTATGAATGCGATAAATAACATTTCTGATTTATTCAATCATATAGATTGGAGAATGAAAGAGCAATTCGATCACACTGGTCCAATTGAGATGGGCTTGATCAATCTTATGAAAAAGAACACAGTGATTGTTGAAGAATCGTCTGGCGAATTTCCATTTCATCCATTCTATAACTTGTTTGTGCATCAGCAATTAATTGGAGACATTAGAGGAGAGGATTTTTCTGAAACAGATGTGGAGTAATTGATGGATTCTACTTATGTTTGTTGCGTGTTTAGTTTGCTTTTCTTAGTCATGTTGGGTTTGTGTTGTATTTGAGTTGAGATTTGGATGTGTTTACTTTCATTGTGTGCTTAGATCTTAGTGCTTGCCTACCGTAGAGTACTTGCTGCACTAAACATCTAAGAATAGTTGGTTTGAATGAACATATTTAGTGTCTATGATGTGACTTGGATTTTATATATATATAAGTTTGTTGTGTATTGTTTGTGTGAAAAATTGTGTTATATATTGCTTATGGGATGATGTAAATGCCTATTGAAGTGTTAAATATCTTTGTTGACGTCGAAACAATCGAAATTACAAAAAAAATTTCAGACCCAGAAAATATTTTGGACTGGCGCCGCCAGATCCCAAATCCAGAGAGTTGTCTAATATTTTTAAATAGATCACCGTCGGCGCCCTATCGAGCGCCCCCAGCACCCGAACTTAGAAAAAGCCTAAAACACTCGATTTCGCGATTTTTGTTCTGGGACCCACAAAATTTTTCCATTTCCATTATCTTCCTCCTCCATTTTTGCGATTTTGAAGATCTAGGGCTGGCTAGATCTCATATTTAAGGAGATTTCAAGGCTTTCAACACCGGATTTGCACTTCTCTTGGTAAGTTAAAATTTTTGGATTTTCACCATGGAAATTTCTTACATTGCCTATAGTGGAGATTTTTGGAGTTTTAATGATATTTTGAGATTTCCATGATGAAATTTGCTCTTACTTGTTTAGATTAGTGTTTGTAGTTTGCTACATTGTGAATTTGGGATTTATTGGAATTTTCTTGCAAATTTTAGAAATTCACATGGATCCAAGAGGGGAGAGGAAATTGGATTTTAATGAGGAGAGGTTTGTTAACATCAAAGCCCAATTTCACGATAACTCTATCCTTCAGAACAAGAAGTGTATCTAGGATCGAGCTTTTGACATCCTGGCAGATCTGTAGAATAATTAATTGCAGAGCAAAACTGGGAGCGATTCTGTTATTTCACTGCGAATGGTGTTATGGGAGTTGTTAAAGAAATCTATTCTAACATACCCTGGGCTGAGACTGAGTATGTTCTTGTTAGAGGGAAGATGGTTGAGTTTACTCCTCAGCATATCAATGCTTTCTATCAGACTCGGGAACCATTCGTGTGTGAATAAGAGAACTTTGACACTAGGAGGGAGAATATGAGAGAAGTTATTGCTTTTCTGACTGACGGGCGAGGAGAATGTAAAGTAAGTAAAAAACAAGCTTGATAAATTTCCCCGCCTCCACTTTGAATGTTGCTTCAAAAGTTTGGCATTATTTTATTTCTGCAAGACTGTTACCATCTTATCACCACAACGAAGTTACTAGAGATAGAGCGATTCTGAACTACTTTATTCAGAAGATGAAAAGATTGATATTGGAGCTATTATTTACAAGAATATTCAGAAGATTACTAGAGGCAAGACCACTAGAGGATTAGGACATCCTGCTTTAGTTCATGTCGTTTGTGTTCAGTCTGGAGTGGAGTTCAATAATTCTGAGGAAGTGGATATTCCATTGAGATCTATTACAAAGAATATTATTCGCACTTTTGAGTCTCATGTAGGAGCCAGAGCTGAGCGTAGGAGTATTGATATTCCTACTACTAGTTATGATGTTCCATCTATATCTGAACCGCTTTCTTTATCTGATATTATTGAGCAGCTGAGACTACAAAGTTATAGTATGGGTAGATTCAATGGTCGGATGGATTTATTTGAGGCGAGGAGTGATGTGAATGAAGATTATCTACAGAGGAGAGTTGAGTTCGATATTGCTTATTATGATGCTCAGGTCAGATTTATGAGGGGGGAGTCCGATGTGGTATTCCTACGTGCCCTAGCTATACACCATATAGACCTGACCCTACTGATGATGACCCTGCAGCTTATCTTGGTGATGGAGACTGGTAGATTGTTTGTTTTATTTCTGTTGTTATTAGTCTGTTGTATTATACTGATGTGATGTAGTGGATATTTACTTTTCATGTGATGTGTAACCCTGTGTCGTACTGTTATGATGATGTGTTATTTACATTTTATGTTGTACTGCTATGTTGTACTGAGACATTAAAACTGTTGGTTGTACATGTTAGTAGTGTGATAGGATGTTTAGATGTTTAATGTTAATTTCTCTTTACTCATGCATATATTTAAATTTTTTATATCACTGCTACTAATTGTTTCATCCTGCTAGTTGTAAATTTTGATTAATACCAGATAGTGGTTGAAGATTTCATGATCCCAAAGACAGAGAGGTTAGTTTTATTCTAATATGAACTCTTTCAAATTTACTGAAAAATTTAAGTTTGGGGGAGGGTAGAGAAATACTAACTTTTATTTGTTCTGAATTACTATATTTTCAAAAAAATATTAGCATAACTTCTGGCTGTTGAACCTCATTATAAGATAAATAAAACTTTTTATTTCAATTGAATATTAAGGAAGGATAAGATGAAAAATTTTTAGTGATAAAGGTTGATTTTATAGAAGTAAGATATTTGGTATAAAGGGATTTGATTATAGTCAATTATTTAAAGTAAATAAAATTGTAACTTTGAAATATTAATGGACTTAAAGTATTGTGTATTAAGAAGAGATTATAACTTTGTGATGAATAATAAAGCTTATACTTAACTATAAAGTAAAGAGATTTTTCAGGTTTGAACTCTAGAAAGTGGAGAGTGAAGTTCATAATTATTAAAGGGCTATCCAGATATAGTAATCCTCAATAAAAAGGAAAGGAATAGAAGGATTGAAAAACAATCCCTAAAAAAAAGAGAAAAAAGAAAAGAAAAGAAAAAGAAAGAAAAATGTTTATGAGGAGAAGCTTCAGGAGATGCCTAATCAAAAATTTGCTTCACTTGAATCACCCTAAAGGGAGAACTTGATTTTATTTCTGAATTTATGTCTTAAGTACTGGCCTACATTCTAATAAAGTTTACATGAACTCCTTTCTCACATAATTTTTTGAGGCACTCTTAATGTGACAAATTATAGTTTATCTTGAAATAAAAAGAAGACTAGAACTCTTAGACTTGATTACTGAATATCCTTATACCTGTAGTGTTGACCTGAGTTACTAAATTTATTTTTGAAAATCTAACCAATATATTCTTTTGAATGAAAAATTTTATTGTCTTACAGTTGAAAAGTAAATTGCCTAGAGTTATATTTTATGTAGTAAAAAGATTACTTTAGGATAAGTAATAGTTAAAGTTTGGGGGATTCTGATGAACAGAAAATATATACGGTTTTTGCTATCTAAGTTTGCCCTTTTTTGGTGATATTGCACTTTAAAGAAAGGTATTTTTCATGATTTGCTGTAGGTATGATGATTTTAGGTGATTGGAGTAAAAAGAAGCAAAAAAGGAACTTATTCGGAGCAAAAAGGAGCAAAAAAGGAGCAAGAAGGAGCAAAATGGTAAAAAAGTGTTCTGGCGCCGCTGACGCCAGAATGGGTGCCACTGACACCCAAATCCAGAGAGCACAGCAATTAAATGGCATGATGGAGCGCCACCGGCGCCCGTTCGGGCGCCGCCGGTGCCCAAAGTCGGTGGAGTTCAAATTTGAATAGTTTTGGCGACTTTTTAAAGCGATGCCTATGGAAACTCTTGAGATTTCATCCCTATCTTATAAGTAACTACTTTTGGACAAAACGTGGTGTGGAAAAACTATTTAGAGAGTGTCTTGTGTCATTTAGAGTGTTAGGGTTTAGGAGTAGAGAGTGTAGAGTGAAGATTTGAGAGGGATTCTTCTCTAAGGAAGGGAGAAGAAGTGTTAAAGTGAGAGATTGCTTATTCCTTTCCATTCTAAGGAGAGAATCAAGTGTTGTAAAGAAGAGAGAAGAGGATTCAAAGGAACTTCAAGGGAATTGCATTGGGGAAAAGAAAGTGATAAGTTGTATTTTATTTTGTGGTTTGTATGACTTTTCTTTTATATATAAAATCCATGTTTTATTGTATCTTCTCCATGAATTCTGAGTAGTCTCCCTTATCTTGCTTCTTGCATAGAGATGTGATGATGGATTGATGTGGACTTGATGTGCTTTTAATGTAATGAAGAAGTTGTGACGGTTTTTCATTTAGATTTACTTTCAATTTGGCTAATTGAAATGTTAAAATATGTTTTTGAACATTAAGTTTGAAAGCATTTAATGTCCTACAACAATAATGAAAGATCCATTCAATTTTTATGGATGAATTGCATAGTTCATGGGAATTGAGTGCAAATGAATAGGTAAATGTGTTTTTGATGGACTTCAATGTGGAGATTTTTGGGCAACAGGCTGAAATCCCCAAATTGGTTCTAAGATTAGTAATTAATATCAAAGGATAGCCTTCGGGTGAAGGGTGAGAGGGAGATCCGAAGTGAGAGACAACATCCTCCCAGCCTAGCCTTAGATTTAGTGACTAAACTTAGAATATGTCAATGTTCTTTTCTTACGTAGAAGAGGGGGTACTCTTTTAAGTGTAAATAATCATCTATGCTCCTATTTGGCACAATAAAATATATAATTATTCCATATCAATCCACACATCATATTCTCATTGCAAGAGGAAAGATAATTTTCTCATATATCAAAAAACTTTCAAATACTTAATTTTGTGTGTCTGTTAGTTAATCCTGTTCTTAAAGTTGTTAGAAGTAAATGTTGTTAGTTAATTCTAACTGTTTTGTTGTTCTTACTGTTTTCATGCATAGTAGTAGTAAGTAGTAAACTTAAACTTCAGTGCTTATTACACATTGTGTAACACTTTTTTAAACTTTAATATTTTCCTGTGGGATCAATATCCATGACTCCATTAGAGCCCTGTATTACTTGATATGATACGTATACTTGCTTTGAATGCTTGGATTTAACAAAATTATTATAAATCTATAAATTTGAGTTCATAAATTATTGTAAAATATAAAGTCGAGCATCAAGCCACACTGGTTAGGATCCCACAGTTCCAACATTTTAGCACCACTATTTTCTTCAGATTCACTTAGTCTAAATGAATTTAATAAACTCAAAGAATGAGTTCCATAAGTTCATCCGGACCATGGGAAATGCCGTTAGCAACCTGAAGTTACCACCTCCGAGGGATTCCTGATCATCCGATAGAGGCAATTTAATTTAAATGTAATTGTTGTTTTGTTATTTTGTTTGTGATTAAATTTTGAGTTATCTTATATTTTGATTGTTGTGAATTAATTTTGGTTCTGTTTTATTTTTTATGACTATCCAAAATGTTTTAGTCTTGACTTGCAAGTTTGGTTTTGTTGTTTTAACAATTATCATATGTATTACATGGAAGGGTGCTATTAAACATTCAAATAATGCAATGTATATTGCAATAAACATAAATGCATACTTGGCAATCTTCGAGAACATCCACTGAAATGTTAGCATTTTAAAGTAGGTATAAGAAGTGATAATTAAAGTTCAAAGTTTTAAGTTCAACAAAGAATCCTATCTCATAACTTGGTGGGTCCTTAGGGTATGTTAAGATGATTTCTTAATCAAAGAACAAGGAAATCCAATTATTCTTCTAAAATATCCCATTAGATTGAGGAAGTGCTCGGGCATAACATTGAAAAACTTTTTAAAACTTTTAGGATCGTTTCGAGCTCATTTAGCTTCATCATATAGTTCATTCAATCACACATATTCAATTAGGGTATATTAATAATTTTTAATTCTTACTTAGTAAACTTTGATGTTTTGATCATCTCTTGAATGGGGTAACATTCATTTGGAATTTCATTTATGGGTTATGTGGGTGAAACTCTTTACGGGAAAATTTAATTATTACGGGGACTTAGCCGATTTGATTAAGGTTGGGCTAGTAATGTTTTATAAAATTTTGTAAATGATTGATTCTTTCTTTTCTAAACCTCATTAATTGAAGTTTGGATTTAGCTTAGGTCACTATCTAGCCCTTAAGCTCTTATGGGTAGATTTGTAATTTAAAGGGGATATTGGGTTAAGTAACACTCAATCTTTATTAAAGGTGTCATCATCATGAAACCATTGATTAGGGCTTCAAATTATTGAGTTAAAGCCTCCCATGATTAAAACCTCTTACTTTAGGATTATTAAGTTTGATTAACCTCTGATTTCAATAATTTTAAGAAATTACAACTATAGCCTTAAAGTGTAAAATGGTGAGTTGGTTTATACCTCTTAGATCCTTTTGTTTTAATCATCCAAGAAGGTCAATTAAGATTGTTCAATGCCCATTAACCCCTTTGGTTAGGCCTGAACATTAATTAAGGCTTAAATCTCGTACATACTATTTTGCCCTTTTAGGCTTATTTCTTCATAATTCTTTAAATTAAACTCAAATGACTTTAAAATTTTTATGTTGACCCACTTATGGGTCAATTAAAATATTAGAGGAGAAAATCTAATTATCTGATTTTAATTTAATTTTTAAAATTATTTTAGAGCAAAAATAGGGATTTTAAATTTTAATTCAATAACTTAGCCAAGGTGAAAGACACGTCTTTAAGAAAATTATTAGAGGTTCATCTAGGTCAAAGGACCATTTGGACTAGATTTCATGATTTTTTGAGTTTTATTTCAATTATTAAAACTAGTTATTGATTTTAAGTGTTAATTAAATATAAAATAATATTTAGGTGGAAAATTAAATTTTATATTTTTATTAAATCTCTCTAAGTTTAAGGAATCTAGCGAAATTAATTTCATATTTTTCTGATTTTTTCTTTGATTTATTGGAATTAGTTTAATGCAAAATTAAGGAAAGTCCATTTTAAGCCTTTAAAATTCACCTTAAGCCTTTTAAAAAATTATAACTTTATTTTGAAAATTTTAAAAAAATATTCTAATTGTTCATAAGTGATCAGGAAGCAATTTGGAACATTTTTGTAAATTTTAATATTTTAGTGATTTTTATGATTTTTTAATTATTTTAATTATTTTAAAATTAAGAAACAGGTTAAAAATGAACTATTTTCTTTAACTTCAATTTTATTTTTCTTAAATTCCTCTTGTAAGAAGAAACTCTCTAAACCAATTTTAATAATTTTTAGTATTGTATTTTAATTATTATAATTATTTTAAAGCTAAAATCTCATTTTACTTAGAAAATCAAGTTTAGTGATCAAATCAATCTATTCTGGGTTCAAGTTTTTTGGGGAGTTCCCCTGACTATTTACTTTATTGTGGATTAGGTTTCATGATTTTTTTTTATTATGTTTTACTTATTTTATTTTTCCTTTATTTAAATGAGTTAAATACATAAAGTGGCACTTTTAATCAATGAAACCCAGATCCTCTTACTCTAATGTACCTACCAAAGCAAACCTTATATTTTCTGAATTATCTTTTAATTATTATGAATTTTTAATTAAACAGAGGTGGTTTAACTTAAAAATTAGGGATTTCTTCTAGATAAACCCTTTGACTTTAGAAAAATCAGAGGATGCCCTTATTAACATGGGGACTCAACCTTAAAGTTTCAAGCCATTGTAAATATTTTACAAAAAGTTATGATTTAATGAAGTTTTTCAGTATTTAATTAATTTAAAAATAAATATAAGTTAAATGACCTAATTTTGTTTCCACATTATTGTCCTCTATTCACTAAGCTAGAGGAAATTTATATTTTATTTTTATGAATTTTCTATGCCATGTTATGGATTTATGAAATTAATTGAATTAAATAAATACATTTAATCCATAATTTCCTTCTTAAACAACTCAATGCTGACTGGATTCTTGTACTCATCGAAAGAACACGCAGTGCTGCACTACTGGAAACGCCATCTGACTCAGCGCTGACTGGGCTCCGCTTTCAAGCACCATTCCTTCGTCAAACCACATCAGCGCCGTCTGTCCGATACACGCGCAATCGGATGGTCATCCTTCTTCGTCCTCAACTAGTTTAAACTGAGAACCACTCAGTTTCTAACCCTAATATTTCTCTGGATTCTTAATGAAATCTCATGGTTTTGATTCTAAAGCTTCATCTAAATTAGACAAACTTATATATACGGTTGACCAATTATAGATGCAAGTTTTCTACACAAAGCTTCAAACAGAGCTCAAATTTGGGGTTTTGATCCATACCTTTTTCTGACAGGACAGGCTTCAATCAGATGCTTGAAGTACCTTCAGTGGAGTGTGGCGCACCTTGTGGATGTGTTGAGTAGCCTTGGTGAATTTTCTGAGTAGGACTTCCTCCTACAGTTGGGAAGCTTGAGGTGTAACTCTAGTACAAAGGCTCCAATTGATGGGGATTTGGATGGGGAGCTTCCTCTCTTGCTCTGGTGAAGATCAGGAGCAGCTCAATTTGGAGATTGATGGAGTGTCTAAGGATGTCCTATTTCTGACCTAATTTTGGGCTCTGGAATTGAGCTCACACATAGCGAACCGGGGGTGGAAGAAAGTGGAGCGGAGCTTCTCTCGGCTGTGGGATTGGCTTGGAACAAATTTGATAGAGTTTGGTTGAGGTTTTGTGCATCATACCCTTTGGCCATGGAGGATGACTCTTCCTATAGCCATGGCTGTGGTGGTCACCAGGACAAGTTGAGGTGGCATAGAGGCTGCTTAGGTGGAAAGAATAAGTGCTCCAGTGTCCAATGGCAATGGGACAAATTAGGTGAGTTTAATTTTGGGTTTAAGCCATGTTGTTCTTCTCGGGCTGAAATTTTTTCAGTTGTTGGGGTGGTTGGCCAACCAGGGTTAGGTCACCTCCAAGCTTAGGTGAGCTGGAGAGTTTGAGTAGTGAAGTTCCAAGTTGATTTGGAATTTTGGCTAAGTTGGCTAGCTTGGGTTTAAGCCCATGGTCACTTAGCTAAACCATGCCCCAAAGTGGTTAGAGCTGCTCTTAAGGTCCTCAAGTATGTTAAGGTGAGGTGAAATGGCTGTTTGAGGCTTTAGGGAAGAGGTTTTGATATTTCATAAAATGGGTAAATCCAAGTGGAGAGAGGAGAGGGAGTGATCACCTCTACTTGCCATTTTTGGCAAAATTTGACTTTATGATGCTCATGGAAGGGTCCAAGAGGTACACAAGCCATGTATGATGCCATGGGGAACTTTCATGCGAAAGGAATTTTTGGACATTATTAATTTAAATGAGAGAAGGTCAACTTGCCCATTTTTGGCAATGTATCATGTATGCTTGGCTAAGTTTGGTATGATTCCAATGTTAAGTTATTTTGATGCCATGGGATGATGAAAAATTTTTCCTTGGTCATGTGAGCTCAGATTGGGCTTTTAAAAATTAATGCCACGTGCTTTTAAAAATGCATAAGGGTGTGGGTCTTTAACATGCATGTGATGATTTTGATTTTTTGAAAATGATTATGGAATGATCAAATTGGATTGAAATTGGTTCAAATTGGGTTTAAACTTGTTGACATTTGATGTGAATTCAAAATTGGGGTAATTGGATTGATTATGAGGTTTAATTTGAGGGTTTTAGAATTTTAGGTCAAAATTGGTCAGTTTAGTTAAATTTGGAAAATTTTGGACAATTGGGTGATGTGGAGAAGTTTCAAATGATTTTTAAGATTTAATTGGGTGAAATATGAGATTTTACAATTTTGGGTATTTTGGGAGTATTTTGGTAGTTTGGCCAATTTTGATAGGTTTGGGTGAAATTAGGTCAATTGTTCACTAAAATTGATTTTGTTGAGGTTTTGGAATGAATTTGGAGATTTTGATGAATTTTGGGAGTTTTGGTTTGAAATATAGGGTTTAGGGTGGAATTAGGGTCCTCGGGTATTAAGACATGCCTAACTATTTTGGGACCATGCCTAGTGAAATGGTCAACCTCCTTATGAGCCTTCACATATTAATCCTAGCCATCTTGATCAATGACCAGAGGATTGGGACCACCCATGTGAGTTTCTTAAAGGGGTCTAAGTGAAATAGTGTAGGGTTCAAAGGGAGTGGGAGTTTGTGTGCAAGACCAAGCCTTGGTCAGCTACCTAGGGTTGCTCTAAGTTCAATCATTCCTATGTGAACTCATCTTTGAACCTCCACATGTTGATCTTAAACCTTCCAAGTGGTTTGGAGGTCTATAAAAATCTATGTTGGGTTTCAAGGGAAGCTAGGAAGTAGTTTAAATTTCTAGGTGGTGGGCTCCATCTCTAGTCCTCTAAGATAGTCAAAAGGAAATCCTATGATTATATCATATGCACTAGGAGGAAGTTTAGATTTCACCAAAAATGAGTTCAACAAATGGACTTCCAATAGGTGTGGTGTGCTAACTAAGCAAACTGCACGTATTGGTGCTGACCAAAGAGGCTAGCAAAACCAACACAAATGTCCAAGTGATATACTTAGAATAAAGCGTAAGTTTAGTGAGAATTGTTTCCACTGGGGATTAACAGGTAAATCTAAAAAACTAAAGGTTCTAGAGTTCTCATAGGGGATTAGTTGGTGAATTTTAAAACCGTAGGACTTCAGTGAGGGATTTAGATTCTTTTCATTTTGATTTGGTGATCGTTAATCCTTTCAAAGGGTTGTTTTATGATTTTTAATGAGAAAAGTGATGCTTACAGCAGATTTGATTTTGTTTTGTTTTTTCTTGATTTCAAATTCCAATTTTGATTTTGATTGATGTTTGAATTTAGATTTGACCGGAGTTCTAATTTGGGATTAATTTTGAGACTGATTTGGATATTGATTTTGAGTTAGATTTTATGTAAATTTTGGATTTCAATTTTTGATTTGGATTTAAGTATATGTTTTGAATATAGATTTGGATTTCAATTTTGTATAGAATTTTAAATGTGATAACATCGGGGATCAAATTGAGAAGGAAAATACATGAACTTATATCCAACTCAAAAGGTGACAAAGGGGAATCAGTATTTAGGCATTGACCCAAGATGAGAACTGGAATTTTGGTATTTGTCTTGCAATGAGAATCATAATTGAAGTACCGACCTCAAAATTTCTGGAAAGACGGAGAATTTGGTGGGTAGGATGTGGAAATTTTTGGTGCAGAGAAGAGAAAAGAATGCCTTACTCCATTTAATGTGGTCTGATACCAATCTCGAGATTCTGAGTTGAGAATAAAAAATCTTAGTCCATTTAAGGTGGCTTTACACCAATCTTGAAGGTGATAATAGGATACCTTACTCCATCTAAGTTAGTCTCATACCTACCTTAGAATTAAGAAATGAGAAATGGAAGCCTCACTCCATTCAAGGTGGCCTCACATTGATCTGGAAGGTGATAATAGGATGCCTTACTCCGTTAAAGGTGGTCTCATACCCATCTCCAGATTCTGAGTTGAGAATCAGAAACCTTACTCCATTTAAAGTTCCTTCACACAGATCTCGAGGGTGAGAATAGGATGCCTTACTCCATTTAAGGTGGTCTCATACCTATCTCGGAATTCAGAGGAGAGAATCAGAAGCTTTACTCCATTTAAGGTGGCCTCACACCGATCTCGAAGGTGAGAATAGGATGCCTTACTCCATTTCAGGTGGTCTCATACCTATCTTAGAATTCAGTGGAGAGAAGTGGAATTTAGGTACTAGCCTTGAGATGGAATTTGAAATTTAGATACCGGTCTCAAAGTACTGATTTAAGGATTGGAATTTTGGTAACAGCATTGAGATGAAATCAAAATTTAGGTACCGACTTCAAATTCTGAATTTATGATTGGAATTTAGGTATCAGCTTCGAGATGAGAATCACAAGATAGGTATCGATATCAAAGTTCTGAGTTAAGGACTGGAATCTAGGAACCAGACTCAGGATGAGGATCAAGAATTAGGTACCCATCTAAAAATTCTAAGTTGAGGACTAGAATTTAGGTAACAACCTCAATATGAGAATCAGAATTTAGGTACCGATCTCAAAATTTTGAGTTGAGGACTGGAATTTGGGTACTAGCCTTGAGATGAGAATTGGAATTTATCTACAGATCTCAAAATTCTAAGTTAAGGACTGGAATTTAGGTATCAGCCTCGAGATGAGAATTAATATTTAGGTATCATTCTCAAAATTCATAGTTGAGGACTGGAATTTAGGTATCATCCTCGATATGAGAATTGGAATTTAGGTACCAATCTCAAAATTCTGGCGAATGCATGAAAGATTCATGAAATTTTTGTGAAAATTGGGTGTCAGAGAATTTAGTGAGAGTTGTAGGAGATCTTCGTAGAAGGAAACATATTGAGAGGGATTACAAGGGTGTTTCAACTCTCACTCAAAGAGTTGAGCAAAATGAGTGTTTTTGTGGGAAAGGATGAGAACCCATGCCACCAGAACCAAATCAAATCTTTGCGGCCCATATCATTTTAATCAGCTGATCCATTCTTAAATGAGGGAGGGTAATAAAGGGATATCGATCACAGCCTCAGGCTGGGAAATTCATATTTGAAATTTATTTTCTTTATTTTCTTCACTTTTATGATTTGATTTTTTTTCAGATTTTTTTAGATTATGGTTTTGTTTTGCTGGAGTTTTTCTTATTCAATATTGATGAGTTCTCTCTCTTTTTCTTTTTTTATTTTATTCAAATTGATCTTCGTTTGATTTTCCTTAAATCGAGCTAAACTCAATTTATTGGCATTTTGTGTCAATTGCACAAACTTGAAGGTAAATACAACATAGTCATTTTCATTTAAATGTTGAAAATAAATCACATAGTTCCACAAAGAAAACATTTTTGATGATATTTCTTTTGAAAACAAACTGTTACATAATCCATATATATATCCAGATGCAGATTTTTTTGGATCTTCATGTTGTTTGTCAAAACTACCTGTGAAGTTCATCCAAGTCTGAATTGTAAGCTAAATAGGTACTAACATCACCTTCTAGGCTACCATTAGGAGGAAAACTCCATATAGGTGTGCATTAGAGGTGTGTTATCTCTATGAAACTCACAGCTCAAGAGGTTGTAGGTTCTCTAGCTCTGGATTAGGCTGGAATTGGAATGGCATCTTGTCATCACTAATCCTCCTGAAAGTGATGGAGACTCGCTGGTAAAGAGCTGTCGGTATACAATGCCTTCCTATATCTGTGCTATTTTTTTTCAGTACCATAACTGAACCTACCGGTAGAGGTATTTCTGCTAGCCCTCGTAATTCTCCTGGGATGACTATCTGTAGATCTGTCCCGAGTATTATGTTGCATTAGTTGATGAAGGAAAATGGGCAGAAGGGTCTCACAAAGTCGTGATGGTATATATAAGGCTAGATGTTGTTTCATTATTCGTATATGTTAATGATACAACTATTAAATATGCAATCAACAAGTAAAAATCGCTAGGAGACCATCAGGTTGATCATCTTCTTGATCAATATTGGCATAGGGTCTACTTCATCATGGCAGATTATTCTTGGCGGGTTTCCCTCGCTGTCTTTGGAAAAGTTGTAGCAACACCTGCACTGAATTCTAATTCTTCCTTTGCCTCGCTTCCACTTACGTGGCTCGAAATAGGTTCCTCTCCTTAACTGTTCTGCGCGGCCTTTGTACCTCAAGTCGAAGACACAATTCACAATCTATATTTGTTCATAATAGGAAAACACGTCCGTGTGCAACACCTAGTCTTGTAAGTGTTCACGTATTTGCCTCGTATTCTCTGGAAATACTCAAAATTTTGCTTTCGTACTTTCTGGATGCATTCCAATTCATGCTATGAGATGATCTGGAATTGCTGGGGGTCTAGTAACGCACTGTAAAATGTATGGCTCGTCATCAACATGCTCTCCCACATTCCTCATCACATCAAATATATTCTCTATCACAGCATCCTCCGGGATTGTTTCTACCACTATATTCTTCAGAACTGTTATTGCTTCAACATGCTCCAGAACTACCCTTCTAAGAGTATCTATATAAACTATAGTGGTCGTCTCCATGTTCTAGTCCGCTGCCAACTTGCTTAACATCCTGTGGATGTTGCAGTTTCTGTTTCTTATCTAAGTCAGAGTGAGAGTGGCTCTCCTCTCCCCCTGGACATCTGTAGGGAAAGAGCTGACGAGCCTTCCTCCTGTTGTTGTTATCATTGATTTTACTTTGCTTTTTTTAGTAATTGCTTCAGTTGCATAAATACTTCCCAATTTTTTTCTTTGCTGCGACATGCTAGCCCTTCTCACTGAACTTCACCGCTGTCTTGCCATGGGACTCCTGTCGGTCCACAGTAGTCCAGTGGCTTCCTCGTATTGAAGCTTTATTTGTGCAAATTCCACATATACCTCAATCACCACATCAGCCTTCGTTTTCTCTTCATTTAGTACCAAACTCTTGCCATCTCTCAAAGTAAGGATCAGCTGTCCATGCGCCATCTTCATGCGAGAACATGGAAGGAATCAGGGGCTCAATTTAGAAAAACAATAAAGATATATTTATTAGTAAACTTTGTTTTTTTTCTTTTATTTTCCTTTATTTATATGGACATATATACACTTATTTTTATTCGAGATTTCATAAAAGAGGAAAAACATATTTAGAAATTGGAACACTTTTGGACTTAAAGAGAAGTTCGGATTTTATTATTACGAGAATTTCTTTTGCATTTTTAAAATTCCTTAGCAATTTTGGGTTTGGACCTAGTTGCATATAATTACCATGCCGGTGCTTTTAGGAATAAAAATATATTTAAAAAATTTTCCCTTTGAAACATCACGCAACGTAATACTTCTTCAAGTATCATCCGTTAATAAGAAGCACAAGTCAATCTCCAGGGCAATCTACAAGTTGCTAAGAAACTCGAGAGTAGACTTTCTCGACCACATACAGTCTTTCTAAAGTTGGTTTGAATTTTCCTCTTATCTTGTGGTGTGCAAGAATAGGTCTTCTAAGAACAAGCACCAAGTCACCGACTTTAAAAGTTATCAGGCAAACCAGTTTATCATGGGCCTGAATCATCTTGGCCTGATACAATTCCAAATTCTTAAGCTGAAAGTGATTTTCCCTCCAAGATTTCCAATTTATCTAGTCTTAATTTTTCATTTTCTTTAGAGGTAATCTTTTTGGCGATGAGAATGCTGATAGACAGAAGTTGAACTTTTAAAGGCAAGACAGCCTCAGATGAGTACACTAGAGCATACGGTGTATATTGAGTGGGAGTTTTGAACATCATTCTATAGACCCATAAGGCTTCTAATAACTGTTCACGCCAATTCCTTTTATTTTTATCCAAATTTTAGTTTAGAATCTTGATGAGGGTTTTATTAAAAGCCTCGGCAAGGTCGTTTCCTCCTGGATAGTAGATTGTTGAATAGTGCTAGTCTATCAAGTGTCTTCTGACAAAATTGTTGATATTTTACTTTTGAAATTGGACTCATTGTTTGAAATGATTATGCGCGGTACCCTAAAAAACTAGACCTCATTCTTGAAAAATTGTAGCACGTGGTCTGCTTTCACATCTTTGAGCAGTACTTCTTCTGCCCATTTTGAAAAGTAGTATGTTGTTGTTAGGATGAAGCAATTTCCTTTAGAAGACAGTGGTTCTACGGGACCCACGATATCTTTGTTGCAACAATCGAATGACAATGATGCAACCATCAGAGGTATAACATTTGAAGGTGGATGTAGAACCACCCCATGCACTTGGCACTGGAGACAACATTTGGCAACTATCATGCAGTCCGTCATCATTGATGGTCAGTAGTATCCAAGCATTTTAATTTTTATTTTCTTCTTTGGATCTAACTAATGAGCGCCACGAAGTCCTGCATGTACCTCTTCAAAAATTTCTCGAGCCTTGGACCCACTTAGACACATGAGCCTCATCTCATCAAAAGACCTTATGTACAAGACATTGTCTATTAACGTATGATAGAGTTCTTTTTTTGATTTGATGTGCTACTAATTTTTCATTTGGTAGCTTTCCTGTTTGTAAATATTCTATTAATGGTTGCCACCAATATTCTATAGTTCTGCCACTGCTATATCTGTTTCTTCGTTTCTCAGTCTGTGCAATGTGTCTATGTCGACTTGTAATAGGACCTGTCGCCCCTGGACTATCACTTCAATGTATTCTTCCTGTAGGATGGTAAATTTTTTTTCAAGTTGGGCTAAAGCATCTACAAGGGCAATATCTCTTATGGGAATGTTGTATATTTTTACATTGAAAATCTGCTCTAGCAGCTTCATTATGTATTGAAAATACTGCTCAAGTCTAGGTTTCAAAATTTTGTTCTACCCGGTGACCTATTGTATGATCAATTGCTAATCACCGTAATTATTGATGTCAGTTATACCCATCTAAATGGTCAACTCTAATCCAGTTATGAGGGCTTTGTATTCTGCTTTGTTATTCTTACCCAACTCTGTTAATTGGTAGGAGCGTTTTAACATTCCTCGCACCTGTGTTATAAAGATTAGTCAAATCCTTGCCTTACCAGACACTATCCATTGTAATTATTTGTATCTTTGTGCTGATGACATGCCATCAAAACACATTTTCCAGTGTCGATCATCGAGGTCTTCTAAGGTCATTACATGTTTGTGAGGAAAATCTTCATTAAGAGTTGATTCTGCTAGTAAAGGGTGCGCTACAAGGAAGTCTACTAAGTCCTGTCCCTTTACGACACAAAGAGGAACAAAGGTTATATCAAAGTGCAATAATATCATCGTGCCACTTAGCTAATCTACCAGAAAGTGTTGGATGGGTCATTAAGTATTGTAATGGATTAAACTTCAAAATAAGGTTAACCTTATGAGAGAGCATGTAGTGCCTGAGCATTTGAGCGGCAAAGATCAGTGCCAAACAATGTTTTTAAATAGGAACACTTCCATCAGAATTGGATGACAATTTAAGTAGAAGTGAGTGTTTTCTTTACGCTCATCATTAACCTCGGCTAGCAAGGCTCCGAGGGAGTCATCTAAAGTGCGATGTAAAGTACCAACGGTCTTCCCGAGACTAGGACTGCTAAGACAAGAGGTGTCATCAAATATTGTTTGATGTCTTCAAAGGTATATTGACATTTGGCGTCCCAAGTAAACTTGGCATCCTTCTTAACCAAAACAGAAAAAGTCTGACATCTTCCTGACAAATTAAAAATAAAGCGTTGAAAATATTCCAACTTCCCTTGAAAAGATAGTAGTTGCTTTAAGTTTTAGGGGGTGGCATTTCTAAGATGGCTTTAATATTTTCCACATTAATTTCATTCCATGATATCGGACAACAAATCCTAAGATTTTGTTGGAGGTGACGGCAAAGGTGCATTTTAGGGGATTCATCTTAAGGTTGAATTATCGAAATCTCTCGAAAATAATTCTCAAATCATACATGTGATCTTCTTTCAATTTGCTCATAATCACTACGTCATCCACATAACAATCGACCAAGTAATTAATGAGGTCATACAAAATCTTTGTCATTGCTCGCTGATAGGTTGCACCGACGTTCTTCAACCTAAAAGTTATTACTGTGTAGCAGTACACTCTAATTGGTGTTATGAAGGCTATGAGCTTCTCATCTTTTGGTACCATCTTAATCCGGTTGTAGCTAGATGATCTGTCCATGAACAAGAAAAATTCATGTATTGATGTGATATCAATCATTAGCTTTGGAATTGGTAGCAGGATTTCGTGTTGCAGGCGTACTTTATTTAGAACTCTGAAATCTACATAGATTTTAATCTAGCCATTCTTCTTTATGACAAGTATCTCTTTGGCCAACTAAGTTAGGTATTGTTTTTCATGGAGAAAATTTGTGTGTATTAGCTTTTTAACTTCAGCTATAACTTGTTGTTCAATTTCTAGAAAAAATTTTTCTTGGAGCTTTTCAAACTGGAACAACAGTTTGATCCAGCCCAAAACTGTGGGCTGCCACTTCCGAAGCTAGTCCTGATATTTCATCTTAACTATAGGGAAAGTAATCATTAATTTCTATTAACAATTTAATCATATTGTGGAATCTTCATTTCTAAGTAAGTAGCTAGCAAAAGTTGGGTCTAGGTTTTTCACTAGTCTCTAAGTTAACTTCCATTAACTCGTCGATTGTAGATTTAATTTCTTCTTCAAATTCTGGTGGAGCATCTTCGGCTGGAAGATCTCAAGTTTGTTTGAAGTTTCCAGGCAATCTTCAATAGGCTCATTAGTAATAACTTGACAAAAATTATGATTCATCAACTGGCCCTACCGTGCTGAATTCATAACCCTGCTTTGAATTAGGAGGTTGACTGGCATTGCTCCATAGTTTCTCAATACAAAGGTGATTACTCTTTTGACAACAATTTAGGAATTACACCACATTGAATTAACTTTTGAACACAAGAAGAAAACCACTCAAACGTTAGTTCCATTAAATTAGATGAAGTAATATCATTTATTTCTACATCATTTTTGGAGCTATAAGAAGAAGCACCACAGTAAAACTTAATTGGCTTAGCACTACCACTATGCACTTCCTTGACAACTAAACCCTTGACTTTACTTGCGTAGATCGATTTTAAGGTCACAGTTTGCACATAGTGGTTTATCCTGTCATATATTGATTTGTATTTTTCATTCTTTTCATCTTTTAGGGAGATCTTGAACTGAGACTTCTTTTAATTTATCATCATTGCATTCTTCTTGATTTCATTCTCGTAGAGAATGTCTTCCAAATCAATGTCGATCAATGGATTCCTTTGTTCAACTATTCTATTGTTCTTTCCTCGAACTCATCCTTGGCCTTCACCTCAGATCTGAGTTCTGGAGAAACCTTCACCATCTCAGCGTAAGGGAGTGGTGAGTAATTGTTGAACTAGAATTGGAGGATCTTCATCGTCTTATGTTTTTTCTGCTTTGTTTGGCATAATATTTCTAGAGAAAATTGCCTTCTTCAGAGGATCATAGTAAGCGACATCTTCATGGATTCAAATTTCATTCATGAAAAATGGCTATAAATCTCCCTTGATGCACTGTTCTTGAGCTCCTTCCTAGTAATTTATACACTATTGTAGAGACAATGATACCATTCGGTGTTCGTGGATCCAAGGTTTACCAAATAAGGCATTGAATGATGTTTATGAATCAATGATGTGGAATGTTGCAGTTTTTCTTGGCAGATCGCCAATCCTCATCGGTAGTGTTATTAATCTAAGAGCTCTTTCTCCTTTTATAGAAACATCAAGTCTGCCTTTAGATCATGAGCTTCAATTTACAAATATGCGAAAGTTCGTAGATTCATCACGTTGATTGATGATACGAGATCGACTAACACCTTGGAGAGTGTGAAATTTTTTATGGTGACTGATATGTACAATGGTTGATTATGATCGGCCATACCGAACAGTAAGTCATTATCCATGAAAGTAACACCTTACTATTTCTTTAAAGAGCAAACCTCATCTAAGGAATTACTTGACTTTTGAGCTAAGCAAATATCTGGATCAAGTAAGCCCTTGACCAGTGCTTCCCTAATTTTTTTTGACATGATTACGGCGTCATAGATACATAGTTTGGCTGGCAGCGTCCAAAGATGGGCAAGCACGGTTATATTCCAATTTGTTGTTTGGTTCTTCAACTTCTGCCTAAACCGATACCTTGTTTGTTGGCATAGTTGGCTCTTCTTGAGTAACTGTCTTTTTTCCTTTGTCTTTTGGACCCATTCTTGAGGGAAAGACTTTTCCACCTCTTAAATTGATTTCTTTTATTTTTTTAAAATCTTGCATTGAATCTATTGGTGTCTCTTCATGAGTTGGAATGGCTAGTTCTTTAGAGTTGCATCAGAGTCTTTGCATTCGAGTTCAATTGCGATAGAAGACCCTCAGAATTCATAGACATGTTCGTCACTTCCTGGGTTATCTATCCACTTACATCGGCGTCATCCTCCTTATCTTTAATGCTGAGGTCTTGTATCATTTGATAATTTTTATTAGAATCAAAATTGAGATCCCGGTTAGATTGGTTGTCATAAGTTACGTCATTACTAGAGACAATCAAAACTAAGCCAACACTATAACTCTTCCTCATTATAATACACCACGGGGGTGAACAAATAATGATACAGAGTCAGAGATTCGAGGATTTCTCCCCCAAATCGGAAACAACCATTCTAGGAATTGCATCCCCTACTCCATACTTTTGCGCCTCTATCTCCTTCTCTTCTATGATCTTCGCTTCCTTCTCCTTCTTCTTCTGGGGTGGTTCTTCCATTGCAATCGATATTGTTGGCTTAGCAGGTCTCGAAATCTGAATTGAGGTGCACACCGAAGCAGTTTGGATGTGATTCCATATTTTCTTTGAAGATTTTGCCCATGTCGTTATCCATCCACCATTTACTATGTACAGGTCTATCGGAACAATAGGATTGGCTGAAATGACGTTGATAGAATCTCATTGGGGCTCCCACATGTACTCATTCAAGATCATTATGTTCCCTTTCCTGAGGTTATTCTCTAGCCAAGTCTTTAAGGTGAAGCAGTCTTGTATCTTGTGTCAGAGCATCTTATGGTAAGGGAAAAACAATGGATGAGTTTTCTTATCGACTTTTTCTGGCTTTCTGGGATCTGGCAACTGGAATCCATCCTTTTTTATTAAGCTATGGAACATCTTTCCTACAGCTTCATCTTTAAAGCGATATGCTTTGTTCAGTAGGTCTGTCAGGGTTCATCTACCCTTTGTTTCGTTATACCTCTGCTGAGAAGGTTGTTGATTATACTGCTGAGATGGTGGGTAACTTGGTTGAGGCTGTTAGTAACTTTGCAGAGGCTGTTCAGTTTGTATTTGCATTGGCTACTTGCCTTTATTTAGCACTGCCGCAATCCCAGATTTTTTCTTGATGGATTTCATTGGCTTCAGCTTATCAGACCTTTCTAGGAAACTGAGTTGCTTTGCCTCCTCTTGTAGACACCCTACCTTTCTAAGATGTTTCTCGAATGTCTTTATTGTAAATCCTTCAAGAAGAAGTGCTATCGGGGCATGAATACTCCTAAGAAAAATCCCAATTGCATGTTTTACTTGATGTTGCAGTTCGCACTTCATACTTAAATTTCTCCATCGCAGAATACAGTCTACAAAAGTTTCTTCTGGCCTTTGTTTCTCTACCACAAGACCACCGATGGTGACGTGGTGCTGAGCTCCAGCAAACCGATTTACGAATAGCTTTTCTAATTTTAAGAATGTCTGAACTGAACTGTTGCGCAACTATGCATACCAGTCGAAGGAAACTAATGAATGGTTGCTAACAAACTGGTGGAACAAGAAAGCATCACTACCTCCTACATTGCAGCAACTTGCACGGAATTGTGCAACATGCTGTCAGGGATTCCCTATACCGTCAAAAGTCTTAAACAGAGGTGGTATAAACCCTATGGGAAATTACATGACATCAAATACTTCATGGTAGGGTCTACTTTTCATAATCAATTCCCCACTTTTGGACTGGGTTAAGGCTTCACCTACATGCTGTTTTATCATATTGTTAATGTCCTTTTCTGGTATTAGACTTTACACAGAGTCCTTCTTTGATTGTTTCTCTCTATTGACAGAGGTAATTTCTTTTCATCCATCCATGAACTAAATGACCTCCGTGGCCACTTCTTTCAAAGTTTGACATTGAATTTGGAGTATGGTAATGGTGGCCATTATTTCTTCCATCCCATATCCAATCAATCGATCATTTCATCCCTTTGCTGAAGGAGATTTTGATTTATCTTTGAGTCATCTCCTTCAGTGACTTCCAAGGCTTCTCGTAGAGATGATGACGCTCGAGTTTCAACTACGTTCACTTAAGTAAAGTCTTCTTTAATGTATTCCAATAAGTCTACGTCGACTTAGGGCCCATCCTTTCATTCTTTGGACAACTACCTGATATCTGTTCATAACTTCTCCAAAGTGGTTTTGAGTGATCTTCCTCTAATGGTTTCTAGGCTAACGGGGAATAGTTGTTGAATTTCATCTTCTGGAGTGACCTCTCGAATAACTGCAATCCTTTGAGATCTAGGGACCTCATCGGACTCTTCCATCTCAGACTTTCTAGTCAGTACTGGTTCGACAATTTTAGGTTGCCACACCATCCTTCTTGATGTTTATAACCTAGGACTGGATGATCTGTCGACAATACGTTGATAGGTGGTGATTTCTCTAACATGCAGACTGAAGGTTAATCAGTTTTTATTGTTCAATGCTCTTCTTTTTTGTAAGGATTTCTCTTAAGCCGTAGGGGAAGATAATCTTGGTCCATGAAGGAACTTGACCGATACTCTGCCCATTCTTCTAAGAATCTCAAACACAGTGTAGTTCTCTTTGTTTGCCAGTTTCTCAATTACTATTCATAATCGGGTTAATGATATATTCTTTGTATTTCATTCTATCTAATAATAGTAGTAAGAGGGTCGGAGTAGTGCAGCAGCAATTTTCTGCATGTCTTCTTCATCGAAGGCGGTAGAGAGCAGGTGAAACCTACTTCCTCCTAGTAGTGGAAAGATCTCAAGCAATTATTCTTTCTCGAGAATTTCTGTGGGAAAGGTAACTTCAGTGGATTTGATCTTCTTGATCTTAGCGACCTTTCTGTTCCTGTTCTTTCTCTGTGCTCTAGTTAGGGGAACAGACCTTGAGTGGGTCCTATCTCGAATACAGATGGTATTGCAAAGAAAAGTCAAACCCTCCATGGTAGTAGGCTCATCACTCATCTAGACTTCCTTATAACTTAATTTGGTAGGAACGAGGTTAGGTGCACTTACGACTACACCGGCGAGGGTAGTGATGATAGTCTTAAGGGTAACCTTGTTAGCTTTAACAACTAATCTCTTGCAGGAAGCAGTAGTTTCCTCAGTTGAGACCCTCTTTAGGGGAGGGAACTTCTATGCTGACTTCAAGTTGAATTTAACTACATGCTCGATAGATTCCAGTATTATGGATTTCAGCACAAGAACGGTGACGTCTCCAAACTTGATGTCCGTGTTATCAAATCCTTGTCCAAAGAGAATGACTGATCTATCGAGCAATTCATTCTTGTTAATTGGTAAGTCCAATCCAACATTGAAGGAAAAGATCAACTTTGGCTTACGCATTTTCTGTAGGGAGGATTTAGAGCTTAAATGTCATCCTAAGCTTCCCTTTTCAATGCAACAATTTTGGACAAAAAAGAAAATTCAAAGCATTTTCCAAACACATTCCTATTTATTTTGTTTTTTTAGGTTTCATTTCTTTTGTAATGTTTTCAAATTTTGTTAGGTTTTATTTTGTATATAGTTTGATTAGTAAAGGAATTTTAAGAATATACAGTATGTGAAAGTTTTGTTAGGAACAAATTAGTCACATGAGACAAGGGTAAAGCATCCTGCCCAGAATTGGAAAGGAAGGGTAAACCCCGTAATGATCTCACTTTGGTACTAAACCAATCAAGCTTTACCGTGGTGCTTCTTCTTCCAATAATGAAAATGATGTACAATTTGAAGATGCTACTTCTTCCGAATTAATGGAACTGCCTTTTGAGTGGTACTCTTCCTCTGTTCAAAATTTAATTCAACATGGTGTCTTTCCTCGACGATGGAGAAAAGGTCAATCACAACATTTTGAAAAATTATGGAACAATGCCAGTCGGCCTCCCAATTCAAAACATGGTCTAGGATTCGGCACAGTAGGATCAGTTGACGATACGAAATTTTGCTTGGTTGTCACTTGCAAGCCTAATGAAGACTGCTTGGAAACCTTAGAAGATCTTGAAGATCTGCAAATCAAAGATGCTCCGCCAGAATTCGAAGAAGAAATTAAATCTACAATAGACGAGTTAATGGAAATTAACTTAGGTACTGGCGAAGAGCCTAGGCCGACCTTTGTTAGCTCCTTACTCAATAAAGAAGACTCCTAAAAGATAATCAAGCTATTGATGGAATTCAAGGACTGTTTTTCTTGGAGTTACGATGAAATGCCAGGATTTGCTCCAGAAGTCGCAGTTCACAAACTATGAGTGGATCCTACTGCCGTTCCAGTCAGACAAGCTCCGAGAAGAATGCGTCTAGAGATTGAAAAACAAGTGATAGCTGAAGTTAAGAAGCTAACAGACGCTAAATTTGTCCGTGAGGAACAATATCCAACTTGGTTAGCCAATGTGGTACCAGTCGGAAAGAAGAATGGTCAGATCAGAATCTGCGTAAACTTCAGAGATTTAAACAAAGCATGTCCAAAGGATGAATTCCAGCTACCAATTCTAGAATTGATGATTGACATTGCTTCAACACATGAAGTCTTTTCTTTCATGGATGGATCTTCGGGATACAATCAGATAAAGATGGCACCAGAACATGAAAAGCTTACAGCCTTTAGAACGCCAATTGGAGTATATTGCTACACAGTAATGTTGTTTGGATTGAAGAACACAGGAGCAACCTATCAAAGAGTAATGACAATAATTTTTGATGATCTCATTCACAACCAAGTCGAGTGCTACGTGGATGATGTGGTCATCAAGAGTAAACTAAAAGAAGATCACTTGTATGTTTTGAGAATTGTTTTCGAGCGATTAAGACAATATAACCTTAAGATGAATCCCTTGAAATGCGCCTTCAGCGTCACTTCTGGGAAATTCTTAGTATTTGTTGTTCGACATCGTGGAATTGAAATCGATCCAGAGAAGATTAAAGCTATCTTAGAAATGCCACCTCCCAAAACCTTGAAACAATTAGGATCCTTTCAAGGAAAATTGGCATATCTTCGACGCTTTATCTCGAATTTGTCAGGAAGGTGTCAGCCTTTTTCTGCTATGGTTAAGAAGGATGCAATGTTTACTTGGGACTCCAAAAGTCAACATGCCTTCGAGGACATTAAACAGTATTTAATGACACCTCCTGTTTTAGCAGCCCTAGTCTCGGGTAGACCGTTGATACTTTATACCGCGACTTTAGATGACTCTCTCGGAGCCCTGTTAGCCTAGGTCATTGATGGGGGAAAAGAAAACGCCCTCTACTACTTAAGCCGTCATCTAATCCCGATGGAAATAAAGTATCCTCCTATTGAGAAGCACTGTTTGGCCCTGATCTTCGCCACACAGAAGCTCGGGCACTACATGCTTTCCCATAAGGTCAACCTTATTTCAAAGTTTAATCCATTGTAATATTTGATGACCCGACTGATGCCTTCCGGCAGACTTGCCAGGTGGTCAATGATACTATTACAATTCGATATAACTTTCGTTCCTCTTCGTGCTGTAAAGGGACAAGTCCTAGCAGACTTCCTGGCAGCACACCATTTACGGCAGAATCACCTCTCAATGACGACTTGCCAGACAAGCAGATAATGAGCCTAGAAGACCCCGGTGATCAGCGTTGGAAACTGTACTTCGATGGAGCATCGTCAGCACAGAAAGATAAAGAATTGCAAATAATAATGCCCGGTAAGGCAGGAATCGGACTAATCTTTATAACGCCGGAGCGGGGAATGTTAAGGTACTCCTATCACTTACAGAATCGTGTACAAATAATGAAGCCGAATACGAAGCGCTCATAACCAGATTGGAATTAACCATTCAGATGGGGATAACGGATATCAACATCTATGGAGATTCTCAATTGATCATTCAACAAGTCGCCGGACAGTACAGAATTCTAAAGCCAAGACTCGAGCAGTACTTTCAGTATGCCATGAAACTGTTGGAGCATATTCCAAATGTAACAATCTATAAGATTCCCAGAAGAGAAAATGCTCTCGCAGATGCGTTAGACCACCTTGCAAAAGAATTTGCCTGCTTGCAGGATGAGTCAGTTGAAGTGTCAGTTCAAGGACGACAGGTCCTATCAGAGCTCGACATGGATACAATACACAAATCGGTAGAAAAGGCAGAAGAAACAATTGCAGCAGTGACATAAAATACAGAAGACTGGTGGCAGCCACTAATAGACTACTTGCAAACAGAAAAATTACCAGACGATAAGTCGATAGCCCATCAAATCTAGAAAAGAACTCTGTCTTACACATTAATAAACAACACATTATACAGAAGGTCTTTTGATCGATGTGGCTAAGATGCCCGAGCGGGTCCGAGGCTCGTGAAATTGTTAAAGAAGTACACTCAGGACTTTGTGGCGTTCATCAGTCGAGTCCGAAAATGAAAATGAAAATTAAAAGACTAGGGTACTACTGGCCCTCAATGATGACCAACTGCATGAAGGTCGCCAAAAGTTGTCACCAGTGCCAAGTGCATGGAGTGGTTCTACTTCAACCTCCAAATGTGCTACATCTGACAATCGCATCGTGGTCGTTTGAGTATTGGGGCACAGATATTGTGTCTTCGATAGAACCTTCTCCTTCAAGAGGACATCGCTTCATTCTTGCAGCTACATATCACTTTTCTAAGTGGGCAGAAGGAGTACCGCTCAGAGAAGTGAAAGCTCATCATGTACTGCAATTCTTCAAGAATCAAGTTGTCTACCACGAGTACGAATTATCTCAGATAACGAGTTCGCATTCAAGAGTAAGAAGATCAACAATTTTGTCAGAAGACATGGGATCGACTGGAGCTATTCAACAATCTACTACCCAAGAGCGAACGGCTTGGCCGAGGCTTTTAATAAAACTCTCATCCAAATTTTAAAGAAAACTTTGGATGACAACAAGAGAAATTGGCACGAGAAGTTGTTAGAAGTCTTATGGGCATACAGGACGACTTTCAGAACACCCACCCAGTCTACGCCTTACGCCTTAGTGTACGGGTTCGAGGCCGTTCTACCCTTAGAGGTTCAGTGTCCTTCTCTCAGAATTGCAGTTGCAAACAAAATCACTACAGAGGAGAATGCCAGACTACGACTAGAAGAGTTAGAATGCTTGGAAGGGAAACGACTTTCAGCGCAGCAGAATTTAGAACTGTATCAAGCCAAGATGATTCAGGCCCATGATAAATTAGTCTGCCCAAAGACATTCAAAGTCGGTGACTTGGTTTTAGTTCTCAGAAGACCTACTCTTGCACATCGCAAGATAGGTGGTAAATTTGAACCAACATGGGAAGGGCAATTTGTGGTCGAGACAGTTTACTCAGGAGGTTCTTACCAGCTTGTAAATTACAGTGGAGAGCGACCCAAGCTTCCAATTAATGGACGATATCTAAAGAAGTATTACGCAACCTAATGTTTCGAAGGATGAATCCTCATTCCTAGAAGCACGGGCACAATAATTACTTATGACTGGGTCTGAACCCAAAATTATAAAAAAAATTGGATGATAAAGAAAATCATTAAAAAAAATATGTTAAAAAAGAAAACATGTGAAATCATGATAATAAAATCTTTATCCTTCCTTTTAAATTGAGTCTCACTCTTGATCTCTCTTGATCTTTTCCTACTCCCATTTAAATTTAAAATAAACGAATAAAAGCTCGTCATTAATAAACATATTTTTCTACTGTTTTTGTTCTTAGTACAGCCCCTGATCCTTTCCTTGTTTTTCGCAGGGAAATGTCGAACGGACGGTTGGTTCTGAACTTTAAGAATGGCGTGAGTCTAGCACTTGATGAAAAGAGGGTGAGGGATGGAGTCATGATCTAGATTGAGTCTGACATCACACCAGCTGGGATACAATATGAAGAAAATGATTGGACCCCGATCGATCGGGAAGAACTCTGCAGCCATACAGTGATGAAATTGGGTGGCTCAAATCAACCATCTACCAGCGAAAAGCGAAAAGCAAACGCCGCTCATGCAACAGGAGAGGATAAGAAAGTTAAATTCGTTGTTGCTACAGCAGAGGGCAGGCTTGTCAGTGACGTGCCCACATAAATCCAAGAGGTGAGGAGAGCTACTCTCACAGCCACCCAGCGGAGGAATAAGAATCGCCGCATTCGCAAGATGTTGACCAAGTTAGCAGCAGACCAGCATGAAGATACAGTCGCTACCACCAGTACAAATGCTTCGAAGAGATTGGTTCGTCAGGAACCAGAGAGGAGGAGATCCACTCCAAGGAAAGCAGAACAGATAAAGGAAATTCCAAGAAGAACAGAGATAGTACCAGGACGCCAGACAGATGCACTAGTTCTGAAGAGACTTGTTGCGAAAGCAACCCCGGAGGATGTCCCGACAGAGACTACCCCTGAGGAGCCAAGACATGTAAGAGAGTGTGCTGGGGTGGAACCATACATTCCCCAGTACGTTACTAGACCTTGCCAGTTGCAGATAATTCCAGAATATGAGTTAGAAAGAATGCAGAATGTCTAAAAGAGAACTTTTAAATATATTGAGAGAATTGGAGGAAAGAGGATCAATATCTTAGAAGGCCTCGAGCTGCATACAAATGTGTTCTCAGACTACATGCAACAATAAATTGTAGACTGCATACACGAAATCCAGAAAATGGGTACAACTGGCTGCCTAAGGGAAAAGAGTTATTCAGAACCCCGTAGATGGATGCCAGGGAAAGGAAAAGTTAAGAATTATTACTACTTCATAAAAGAAAAGAAAAGATATTCTAGTTAATAAGATTTACATCTAGTTATTAGTTATTATAATTTTAATTTTTGCCATTCATTTAAGGAAAGTTCAAAAGATAAATCAACTTTCAAAACTTTTCAAAATCAAGACACACTTTTTCAAAAATAATTGAAGAAAGTAAAAAGATAATTTTCTCGATTCCTCAAAGATTTTACATTTTCCTATGAGTTCTATATCTCGGGACTTAATCGTAAAGTCCTATATTACTTCAAAAACGATATGTATAATTACAAGAAGATCCCATATTATAAAACTCTAATTTTCATATCTAAATCATCAACAAGATATATTCCTAAAGGCCCAAGTTTTTGCACCGTTTGCCAGAATCAAGTTTTTAGTGTCGTTACATTTACAAGACAATATCAAGTTTTCAAGCCACAATGTATTTATCGACTGTTATGTCGTCACGGAAAATAACTAAATTGCATTTTGTGCGAATTAAGAAATTTTAAATTTTTGCTTTGCTTTGTTTTTGTTAGTGTGTTGTGTTTTTTTTTTTTGCTTTAGTTGTTGTATGCATTTCCGTTCAAGACTTGTGGGCTTACGATTCTAAATTAGAAAGAACTACTTTAAAAATAAAAAAAATTGAAAATACAGAAAAGATAAAAGTTATCAAGAAATTATAAATCATCAAAATCAAAATGTTGGCATCCATCAAGAATTAAGACTTTTAAGAGATTATGTTAACCTCACAAGTAGATGAACTTCGTGCTGTGATTCAAACCTCAACAGAAATTTCGCTAATTTTCGAGCTAAACATGTTATCCAAATGTCATTTCAATAATCAATTTTGGGAGCAAACAACCGAAGATCCTAATCTATCCTTACTAGTTTTCTAGAGTTGTGTGCTACTTTTAAGTATAATGGTGTTTCGGATTTATTGTTATTGTACTTACCTTTCCTTTCTCATCACACAAAGCTAAAATATGGTTACACCTGCTACACCCTGATCAATAAGAATCAAAGAATTTAATACAAAAATTCTATAATATTTTTCCACCATCTAAGACTGCGAAGTTAAGAAATGAACATTCTTGCTCTACTGAAGGAACTTAATATGAATAAATGGAAGATTTAAAGATCTCCCAGAAATGTCCACATCATGCGATACCATTTGTTGGACAATTAAATCCTTGATAATGGATTGAAGAGATCTCTTAGACTAATCATCGATGTCAATACGAGGATCATTGTCGTCTAAACCATTTTCCATTATACATGATCAATGACATGACATTATTCTTCAATGGCCTTCCGAAAGGTTAAATCCTAAAAAGTAGCTAGTGTTGAGGAATGATGCTTTTACAATATTGTAAACGGGTTGCTACCGTATCAAGAAGATAGATTGATTTTAGACAAAATTTTCTTAAATCATTGGAATCTCACATCAAGAAAAATCTATTATCAACATGATTCTTATCCTTCACCGTAAACTCGTGAATGCTATAATCAAACTCAGATCCATATTCCAATTATTATAACCTGAAATGAAGAAATTTATCCAAATTTTAACCGAACAATACCCAGGGTGACAATCAACATGTAAAAACACCGAAGTAAACCTATCAAATTCAACAGAACAATCCATGTAATAATAATAATAGATTAACGATCCTTCAAAGTTATAACAATGCTTTACAAAATAAGGAGAAGAAGTCATTCATGGAAGAAGAATATCAGGTATATGGAAAACGACCATAAAACTAAGGAGCAACCATCAGAAATATTGAACAATCGTAGCAAATTGCAAATGCCATAAGTAATAGATCCCAAGGAATGCTTCAAGTAACATCAAGTGAATCCAAGAGAAAATAAAGAATACAAAGCAATTCAACTCGAGAATTGAAAGAATTGAAGGTAGAGTTCAAAAAGAAACGAAGTAGAGAAAGAAGAAATTCCAAGACCTAAAGAGGACGCTCCAAAGGCCTTGAAATCTATTTCTCCACTCTAAGGTCGATTTAGCAAAACCACCACCTCCGTTTCCTCGTAGACTTCGTCAAAAAAAGCTTTGATAAGAAATTTTCAAAATACTTGGAGATATTAAAGAAGCTTACCATCACATTCCATTGTCAAGCCCTAACAAATGCCAAGCTTGCTAAATTTATGGCTGATATCTTTAACAAAAGAAAGTCTACAAAGGATTACTGAATGGATGTAGAGTGCAAAGGAGAATAGAAAAGCCTCTGCACCAGGATCTCATAGGCTTCTCAGCAATCAAAAATTTATATGGACTTTAAAGCAAGTTACCAAAAAGCATTAAATGGAAGCCAATTAAAGATGAAAAGACTGGACTAGAAGAACTAACACTGGGAATTTAAATGAAAGAATGCTCAATGCAGACCTAGCAGCTAGAAGATGAAAAGGGATCAATTTACTTTTCCTGGGATTTCTAATGCCAAAGTGAAAGGAGAAGGAGAAGATACCCATTTCTTGGACTTTTGTGCTACAGCAGAACAAGATAGCCAAAAAGGGGAATTATTTGCAAGTAGCTACACTGGACACAGAGCTTTATATTTCAAAATTATGAACATCCCGCTAGTAGTGTAAACTAAGATGAGTGGTTATATGATGGATTCATTGAATATTTAAGTGAATGCCATTTAAAATCAACTTATGAAGAGAAATGAAAGAGAAGAATTGCATATAAGCAAGAAGAGGAGTTATTCTATCAAGATTTTCAAGAGGAAGATTTATAGCATGTTCCTCGTGAGTTTCAAGGTTGATATGACCCAGAAAGATAAACTATGGTCCATTAACTGAAAACCTCCGAATCGAGCTAAAATGCTTCATGATCATTCGAAGTATGTTTTTCCAGTGAATCCTCAACCTTGTCTATTATAATTTCCCACAATTAACCGAAAAGAAGAAGAGAGTTTACTTGAAATTTTGAAGAAGCACAAGAAAGCCTTCTGGATGGATAATACGAGATGAAGGAACCCATTCCTTCAACTTGTATGCACAGCACTTATGGAAAATAATTGCAAACCGTGGGCCGATCCCCAAAGGAGATTAAATCCTATCATGAAAGACGTCATAAGAAAGAAATTCTAAAATGGTTGATGCTGGAATTTATCTCTACCTATTTTATAGTATGGGTTACCTTATCTTACCGTGTTCCTAAGAAGAGAGCACTGATCGTTAATGAAAAGAATGAAATGATACCAACAAGACAAGTTACAGTGGTGGCGCAATATGCATTGATTATAGAAATTTAAACCTTGCCACAAGGAAAGATCATTTTCCACTTTTCTAGATCAAATGTTGGATAAACTGGACAAGCATAAATACTTTTGTTTTCTCGGATGGATATACCGGTTACCATTGTACCTAAATTGCTCCTTTAGATCAAGAGAAACTAATGCTTACTAGTCCTTATGGAACGTTTGCTTTTAGAAGAATGTCCTTGTTGCGGTAATGCCCCCGTTTACATTTCGCAGATGTATGATGGCTATTTTTTGTGATTAATGGCGTGATCAAGTTTTTATGAATGACTTTTCGCTTTTTGAATTTCGCTTGAATCATGTTTAGAACATCTATCTAAAGTTCTAAAATGCTTCAAGAAAACTAATTTGGTCTCAATTAGAAAAATGCCAATTTATGGTAGCAAGAGGAATTGTTGGGCATCGATTTCGTAAAAGGTTCGGGGGTGATCCCCGCAAAATTCAAGTTATATCTAATCTATATCGGCCTAACCAATGTAAGGCGGTGGAATTCAGAAGTTTTTTAGGACATGCCGGATTCTACAAAGTACATCAAAGACTTTTTAAAGATTACAAAACCTTTATGTTTTTCATCGGAAAAGGATGCAATTTTTTATTTCGATGAGGATTACCAGTTTCTTTAAACATTAAAAGAAAAATTAATCACCTAATTCGTAATAATTTCACCAAATTGGGAAAACTCTTTTGAATTAATGTGTGATGCTAGTGATTATGCTATTGGTGCCGTTTGGGTCGAAATATGATAAATTTTCAAAAAGTAATTATTATGCTAGTAAAATCTTTAATAAAGCTCAAATTAATTATACCACTTACGAGAAAGAGTTATTATCTATAGTATTCGCCTTTGATAAATTTCGATCATATTTAATCGGAACTAAATGTGTTTCGTATACCGATCATTCTTCATATTAAATACTAATGAAGAAAAATGATGCAAAACCAAGATCGTGATGATTCTTTTAAGAATTCGATTTCGAGATGGTGATAGAAGGTTCTATAATCAAATCGATGATCATTTGTTCAGTTAGAAATTAAAAAATCTCTCTCGTGATACTGAAGATAATGAACGTTTCTCATGAAAATCGTTCACCGTTAAAGAATCGCGTGTTCCCGGCGTGCATGCATACACGTAAACTTTATTTTTAGTAATATTATACCCTATGGTTCGACAAATATGAAAAGAAGAAATTTCCGTCCGATGCTAAGACTTATTTTTAGGATGACCCATTTTTATATAAACAAGGAAAGGATCTTATAATTCAAGAAACTTATGAAATTATTCAAAAATATCATGATTCTGAATGGTAAAGGACATTTTGGAAGTGATAAACTCGCATATAAAATATTATAATCGTGATTATATTGGCGTACAATTTTTTAAGGATGTGAATGTTTATATTAAAAAGTTCTTTGACAGATGTCACTACAGAAAATATTTCGAAGAAACAAGATGCTCCCTCGATCCAAGAAAAAAATACCTGTTTTTATGCCTTTACTTTTATTAAATTTTAAGGATATTATGCTTTAATGAAAGGTCTTTTGTGTTTTTGGATGTAGGTGATAAAAATGTTCAAGAAGGAGAAAAATATGAAAAAGGAGCAAAAGGAGCAAAAAGGAGCAAAAATAGCCAAAAATGCAAATTGTCAACATCGGCTCGGCGGATAAAGGCCGTAGTCCGACGCCTGCCGCGCCGATACGTAAACTGTTAAGTTTTAGATGACTTTTGGGCGGTTATTTTACTTGTGTGAGCGGTTATCGGACCTTCTAAGACTCGGCGCTGTTCCCCGTCGCGTAGACATGTGATACAATGTATCGGACGCTTCAACATGGTTTTAATCGTGAAGAGGTGCGATCCAAAGTGAAGAGGGTGCCAAGAACCGGACGCGGTGTACGACGCCCAGGGCGCCGTACTCCGCACCCAGGGCGCCGACACACCTTCTAGAAGATTCATTGAATTTGGACACATCAAGAGCTCGAGGTAACTCCTCAAAACTATAACAGAGGGTACTCCTTCGCAGAAAAAAGCCTAACCTAGAGAGAAAATTAGAGAGATAATATTAGGGCCACCTTTTTACTTTCCTTCATAAATTAGTGAGTTTACTTAGAGTTTGCATTTAGAGTTTGAAAGAGTTGGTGCATCCGGAATTACGCCCGTGAGCCGCAGTAAACTCAAGCTCAAGAGAGAAACATCTAAGATAAGTATTTTTATTTTGATTCAAATTTTATTATTATGTTTTGTTATTTAATTTCAATGTGTTCTGAGTAGCTACTTTTACTTTCTCCTTTCAATTATGAAAAGATAAATAAGATAATACAAAATTGCCAGAGAATTAAAAATCATATATTTTCAAAATAATGTGATTTATATTAATACTGTTCTTAATTTACTATTTAAATTGGTCATTTAAGTTGTTAAAACCTGTTGAAGAGTTTTGAGACCTAGAAGGAGATGAATTCTTAACTTGTAGATATCACATGAATCCTCGGGTAGTCGAAGGTCTTGTGCGTGTTATTCATGAAGTGCAAATAACAGTAGAGCATATTATATATCAAGTAATATAATTGATAAGTTTTTAGAGGAGCGTACTAAATTTTATGTTTTGGCTATAGACTAATAGGGCCTACCATAGCCACCCTTGGGCATCTAAAAGAGAGCCTACATTAACCATTATACTAACAATACATCCTACGGATTCGATCTATGAAGCAATGAATGTTTTATACTATCAAGATAAAGAATAAAGAATGCTTCTATTTGGCACAATACCATAAATTTATATTCTCCATAAATATTATTATTATCATAGAAAATCTTGGATTAATTGAAAGGTTCTTATTGCTATTTACATCAATCATTTTATTTATGCTTTTTTATTGCATCTAGTAAATTAAAGATATTTTATTTTCACTATAAAAGAAATACTTTAAAATAAAAATATTTAAAGATCTATAACTCTCTCAATGTGAACGACATCGGGTCTTTGTCTCAAAGCCCTATATTACTTGATACGATACGCCTTTGGAGTCCGGAACAACCGGGTTACCCGGAGAGGGGCTTTCACCGGAAAACTTCTTCTCTTGGCTCCGGTGAAGGTGTAGGTGAGTTTAATTTGATTTTGGTGGAATATTCGGGAGTGTCCCGTTCGGCTCGAGAATCGAGCTCTGAAATCGAGCTCGAGCAATGGGGATTAGAGCGAGGAGGACGAGTGGGGATCAATTGCTCTAAGTCCGGAGGGGAGTGAGGAGTGATTTTGGCGAGTTTTGGTATGGTCTGGTTCAAGCACCTTCTTTGGCCGAGAGGGTGAGGGGTTTAAATAGGAGAGGCCGGAGGGCCTCCTGTGGGAAGTTGAGGGCTGGGATCAGCTGCTTAGGTGAGGAGAAGAACAGCTGTAATGGCCATTTGGAGTGGGGCAGCTCAGCAGGATGGAATTTCAAAGCTTGGCCTCTCCCAAGGTTTCGGGCATGGTGTTTTCCGGCGACTGGGTGGCCGGCCGGCCAGGCATGGGTCACCCTCAAGGTCAGGTGGGTCAGGGCTGGGACTTGGTGCAAGCAATCGGCAATTGCCATGTGTAAAGGGGCCGAATTAAAATGGAATGGGGAAGGGGTCATTTTGGCTTCAATTTGGTCAACCCATTGGTTTGGGTTGGGTGCACCTCCCCATGGCCTCGATTTTGGGCCGAGAGGATCGGTTGGGTCGCCCAAGAGAGGATGGTGTGGTCTCTATCCAAATAATTTAAGTTAATTTTGGGTTATAGTGTTGCATTAAAGAGGTTAAAATGGTTTAAGGAAGGCTTAGGAAAGGACTCCCTCCACTTGCCATTAATGGCTTGGTGACAAGTCAAACCCCCATGGCTTCATGTGGCTTGTCTATGGCTTCGCATGTGGCTTCGCATTTGGCTTGAAAAAGGTTGACTTGTTTCATGAAAAAGGGTTTTAGAAATATTTGACATTTAGGGGTAATTTGACATGTGGCTTGATTTGGAATGGTTTAATTGATGATTTTGAAACTTAGGGGTGATTTTGATAAAATGGATGATGAGGGGAAGTGTCATGTGGGCTTTAGGATGATTTGGGCTTTTGAATTTTGAAGGAAATGGGCTTTTAGGAAGGTTTAAGGGAAGTGGGCTTTTAAGTTTAAGAATGTGTTCATGGATGAGAATCTTTGTAAAAGTTTGGGCCAAAAAATTGTTGGTTTTGGTTTAGGGATGTTTCATGAGTAATTTGAAATAGATTTAAGGTGGTTTGGGTCGATATTGGGTTGAATTTGGGTTTATTTAATAAGTGGGTCAATGTAGGTCAAATTGGGCTAACTTGGGCCAATGTTGGGCTAGGGTTGAAATTGATGTAAAATAAATGTTAGGAAATGTTTATGGGAGTGTTTCAAAGAGATTTTGGCTTTGGTTGGGTTTTGATTTTGGGGTTTGGGTCTATTTGGGCTAGGTTTAGGTTTAGGTCAAAATTAGGCCTCTTGATTTTGGGTTGAATTTGAGTGGGGTTTGGGTCTAAATCTTGGGCAAATCATGTTAGTGCTTTGTTCATGGGGATGTTAATGAAGGTTTAGAAAAGATTTGGGGTTAATTGGAGTTTAATTGGGTGAGTTTGGGCTAAGTTTAGGTCATGGGTTCAAATTGGGCTTTAAGGCCAAAAGTGAAATTGGATCCAAATGTCAATCAAATTGAGCTTAGATTTGGTCTAGATTGGTGTTGGGGATGTTGAATTGAAGTTTAGAATTGAATTCGACCAGAATTTGGGTCAATTGGGTAGGTTTGGTTTGACATTGGGTTCACTTTGGGTTAAAATGGGTCAAATTGGGGGTTTTGATAAAAGTGGGGTAAATTGACAAAATTGGACCATGGTGTAGTTGAACAAAATGAAATTAGGAATATTTGGGATTTTCCGGAATTTTCTAGGAGTTTTCTGAATTTTTGGATTTTTTGGCTAAGAGGGGTATTTTGGGTATTTGGAGGGTATTGGGAGGTATTTTTGGAATTTTTGGTATTTTTGGGTATGGATGATCAATTTGAGTGGTGAGGAAATGTTTAGGAATGTTTTTTGGGGATTTTGGGTAGTTTAGGTGATTTTGCAAATTTTGGGCAATTTCAAGGGCATTTGGTAGGCTTGCAGGTGTAGGGTCCCGGGGGTCAAAAATTGAAAATTTGGAAAATTGAAGATTGGGTGAATATAAGTGGAATGAAATCATTTTTGTTGAGCCATGAAGCCATATCAAGCCCACATGAGCCATAAAAGGGACTCATTTGAGGCATCCACTATGTTGTTCCTAACCCTCTTACCAAGGGCTTAGGGTTAAGGACCATCCATGCGAACCACCTTCATGAGTCGGGAGGTCAAGTTGGGTATGGGTGTGGTTTTAGGAGGTGTGTGAAAGTGTAGTGTATAGGTGTAATGTGTGTGTAAGTCAGCCCCCTTCACTGCGACCAGGCCACCTGTAGGGCGCCCTAAGGCCAAAGAGTCCCATAGAACTCATCCTTTAAACTTCCACATTTGATCTCAACCCTCTAGGTGATTAGGGGTCTACAATAAAGTTTGTGGAGTTTGTAGGGAGTTAAGAAGTGGTTTGAATTTCTAAGTGGTGGGTCCCAATTCTAATCCTCTAGGATAGTCAAAAGGAAAAGCCTAAAGCTAGATCCTAAGTACTAAAAAGAAGGAGAGAAGACCTCATCAAAAATGAGGTCAACAAATGGACCCCCAATAGGTGTGGTGTGCTAAACAAGTACACCGCGCATATTGGCGTTGACCGAAGAGATCAACAAAACCAACATAGATGTCCAAGTGACAAACTTAGGACGAAGTAGAAGAGTTTCCGCTGGGGAGTGTCAAGTATATCTCTAAGACTGGAGATTCCTGAACTCTCGCTGGGGAAGGGAAAAGGAGGTGAGTCCCAAATCACATCATCTGGAGGAATTTCGATTTAGATTTTCGTTTTGTATTAATTTAAGTTTTGATAAGTAAGTTTAGATTTTGAGTTTCAATTTAGATTGAAGTTTGGTTTAAAATCAATTTGAGAAAATTTGGATTTGAAATGAGAATTGAAACCTGGGTTCCAAACTTGGGATTGCAAAGAAAACTGGAATTGGGGTACCAGCCGTAGAATGAGAATCGGAGTTTAAGAGTTGATTGAAGGGGATGAGAATCAGAATTTAGGTACTCGATCTCGAAAGTTTAATGAGAATTGAAACGAAGTTTTAATCTCGAAAGTTTAAAGAGAACTCGAATCCGGTTCCGCCTCGAAGGTTTAAAGAGAAATGGAAACTGGTTCCAATCTCGAAGGTCTAAAGAGAAGTGGAAACTGGTTCCAATCTCAAAGGTCTAAAGAGAAGTGGAAACTGGTTCCAATCTCAAAGCTCTAAAGAGAAATGGAAACTAGTTCCAATCTCAAAAGGTCTAATGAGAAATGGAAACTGGTTCCAATCTCGAAGGTCTAGTGAGAATTGGAAACTGGTTCCAATCTCGAAGGTCTAATGAGAATTGGAAACTGGTTCCAATCTCAAAGGTCTAAAGAGAAGTGGAAACCGGTTCCAATCTCAAAGGTCTAAAGAGAAATGGAAACTAGTTCCAATCTCAAAAGGTCTAATGAGAAATGGAAACTGGTTCCAATCTCGAAGGTCTAGTGAGAATTGGAAACTGGTTCCAATCTCAAAGGTCTAAAGAGAAATGGAAACTGGTTCCAATCTCAAAGGTCTAAAGAGAAATGGAAACTGGTTCCAATCTCAAAGGTTTAAAGAGAATTGGAAACTGGTTCCAATCTCAAAGGTTTAATGAGAATTGGAAACTGGTTCCAATCTCAAAGGTCTAAAGAGAAATGGAAACTAGTTCCAATCTCAAAAGGTCTAATGAGAAATGGAAACTGGTTCCAATCTCGAAGGTCTAGTGAGAATTGGAAACTGGTTCCAATCTCGAAGGTCTAATGAGAATTGGAAACTGGTTCCAATCTCGAAGGTCTAAAGAGAAATGGAAACTGGTTCCAATCTCGAAGGTCTAATGAGAATTGGAAACTGGTTCCAATCTCGAAGGTCTAATGAGAATTGGAAACTGGTTCCAATCTCGAAGGTCTAATGAGAAATGGAAACTGGTTCCAATCTCAAAGGTTTATTTGTGTGAAGAGGGATCCAGTCCCATGTCATCAGAACCAAATCGAATAAAGCTCGTGGCTCCATGTCAATAGACCTAGTCGATCTCCATACAGGAAGAAAGGTAGGCCACAAAAGTCGAAATGATTTCAATGTGACGAGAAAGGTTTAGGGTTCTGAAATTGAAGTGTGGGTCTCTTGTGAGGAAGAGTTGTCCCGACAGAGAATTTCAAAGCTTCTTGAGATAAATCGCAATTTGGAGTTGATTTGAAATGTTTGAAAAGATGAATTTAGAGTGGGATCCGATTTGAGTTTCATTTTCATTTTGTTTGTCCTTTAACTTCCCAAAATTTTTTTTTTAGCTGTGTATTTAATGTTCATGTGAATTTTATTTAGCGTTCACGTGGATTTTGAAGTTATTTTTATGTTTGGATTTTTAATGGGAAAAATAATTCTCATTTATTATTTATATTTTTATTTTCTTCTTTTTGTTCTTTGTTCGAAGTTCATTTAACTTTAATGGCGTTTCCCAGTCAATTTGCACATAAGAGGTGAAGGCCAAAAATGTGACATGGTCACTTTCATTCCAATCATGTTGAAGATACATCATACAACTCAATCTGGAATACATCTCATACAATCCATGTAGACTCAAAACGGACTATGTATGATCTTTGTCGATCCATCCAAAAAAGGTATCCGTCAAAAATCTATGTACCGAATAAGTGAGGTACATGGTCAATAACATCACCTTCCAAGCCATCCTCGGCAAGGATGCCGTATGGATGTACGTTGGAGGTGTGATATTTTCCATGCAACTCACAGGCTCGTAAGGTCGGAGGCTCTCTAGCTCCGGGTCCGGCCGGAAGTGGTAAGGTGCTTTCCCGTCGTCCATCCTTCCGAAAGTAACCGAGATCCGCTTCACCGGTACTCCCGGTATGCAATGTTTAGCGACGTCCGCTCCGTTGCCCTTCGCATCATGACGGAACCTACCGGTAATGGTATCTTTACTCGGCCCTCGGAACTCACCCGGGCCTCGCTATCCGGAGGTCGGATCCGAACATGATATTACACTCGTTCGTAAAAGAAACTGTGCAGAAAGGTCTAACAAAGTCGTGATGATCTATGTGCGGGGGAGTCACCCTTCTTGTAAATGTTAATGATGCAACTGTTGGGTATGCAATCTGCTGGCAGTACCCCCCATGTTATCATTCTTTTTACCATCCTTTTAATGACTAATGGCATTGGATCTACCTGGCCATGACGGAGTATCCCTGGTGGGTTTCCCTTCCTGTCTTCTCGCGAAGTTGTAGCAACATCCACATTGTATTGTAATTCTCCCCTTCCCCGGCATCCATCTCCGGGGTTCCGAGTATGTGTTTTCTCTTAAGCGGCTCGCTCGGCCCATCTTTTTCAAATCCCGGATGCGAGTCCACGATTTGTTGTTGTTCGTATTCTGAGAATACGTCTGTATGTAACTCGAGGCCTTCTAGTATGTTGATCCTCCTGCCTCTGATTCTCTCGAAGTACTCAAAAGTTTTCTTTTGGACATTCTGTATTCTTTCTAGCTCGTACTCTGGGATAATTTGCAAATGGCGAGGCCTGGTAACGTACTGTGGGATATATGGCTCAATCCCTTCACGTTCTCCTCGCATACCTCGGCTCCTCGGGGATGATGTCCGTCTGGACATCCTCCGGGTTGCTTCGCAACAAGGTCATGCATTACGGTGGCTTCATCCGGTGCCGTAGTAGCTTTCTTTCTTCTCGTTCTTCTTGAGATTTCTCCGGTTTCTTCCGTCATCCCGGAGCCGGCCTCCTTCCTTCGAGTTCCCGGCGAACCGCATCCTCAAGCATATGCACCGGCAAGCAAGAATCGTCTCGTCGCGCCGGTCCGCCGCTAATTTAGTTAACATCTTGCGGATACGGCGATTTTTATTTCTTCGTTGAGTTGCCGTGAGAGTAGCTCTTCGTATTTCCCGAGTTTCGCGGGCGCGGCGCCGACAAGCTTGCCCTCCGCCGTAGCTACTACGTACTTGATTCTCTTGTCCTCTTCGGTGTTTGTTTTTTCTTTTCTTATCGTCGGATTGGTGGCTTAGGCTACCCACTTTCATTACCGTTCGACTAGGCAGCTTGCTCTCGGTCAATCGGGACCCGCTCACTTTCCTCGTATTGCAGGCCTGCTGGTGCGAAGTCTGAGTCAATCTCTATTATCGCTCCATCTTTCAACCTCTTTTCATCGAGTGCAAGGCTTACGCCATTTCTAAAGTTCAGGACCAACCGCCCGTTCGACATTTCCCTGCGAAAAGACAAGGAAAAGGATCAGGGGCTGTACTAAGAACAATAACATTAAGAAAATGTTTTATAAAGACAATTTTTTTTATATTACTTTTGTATTTTTCAATTTAACAGGAATGAAGTGGAAAAAGATCAGGAAAGAGATTTTGATTTGGAAGAGAGAAAACAAGGAAAACTTTATTATCATGATTTTATTTATTTTAGCACATTTTTATTATTTTGGGTCTCGACTCAAGTCATAAGTAATTACTTCACCCGTGCTTCTAGGGATGGAAAATTCATTCCTTCGAAACATCAGGTGGCGTAATACTTTTTTAAGTATCGTCCATTGATCGGAAGCATATGTCGTTCTCCTTGGCAATTCACTAGCTGGTAGGAGCCTCCTGAGTAGACTGCCTCAACTACAAACGGTCCCTCCCAAGTGGGTTCAAATTTTCCTCCTATCTTGCGGTGTGCAAGGATAGGTCTCTTGAGAACGAGAACTAAGTCACCAACTTTGAAGGTTCTCGGGCGGACCGATCCGTCATGGGCTCGAACCATCTTAGCTTGGTATAGTTCTAAATTCTGCCGCGCTACAAGTCTTTTCCCTTCCAGTGCTTTCCAATTCTTCTAGTCGTAATTTGGCATTCTCTTCTGTCGTGATTTTGTTTGCAACTCGCAATCCCGAGTGAAGGAAGCCGGACCTCTAAGGGTAACACTCGCCTCGTACCCATACACCGGAGCGTAAGGTGTAGCTTGAGTAGGAGTTCGAAGGTTGTCCCGTAGGCCCATAAGGCTTCTAACAATTTCTCGTGCCAATTTCTCTTATTATCGTCCAAAGTCTTCTTTAAAATTTGAACGAGAGTTTTATTAAAAGCCTCGACTAGTGCCGTTTGCTCTTGGGTAGTAAATTGTTGAATATCGCCAGTCGATTCCGTGTCTCCTTACAAAATTGTTGATTTGCGTGCTTCTGAATGCTGACCCATTATCCGAGATGATCCTGCGCAGCACCCCGAAACGGTAGACAACTTGGTTCTTGAAAAATTGTAGCACGTGATGTGCTTTCACTTCTCTAAGTGGAACTGCCTCTGCCCACTTGGAAAAGTAATCTGTGGCCGCAAGAATGAAGCGATGTCCTTTTGACGACGGTGGTTCTATTGGACCTACTATATCCGTGCCCCAACATTCAAATGGCCATGACGCAATTGTCGGATGTAGCACATTTGGAGGTTGGTGTAGAACCACTCCGTGCACTTGGCATTGGTGACAGCTCTTGGCGATTTTCATGCAGCTCGGTCATCATCGAGGGCCGTAGTATCCCTAATCTTTTAATTTTCATTTTCATCTTCAGACCCGACTGGTGAGCGCCACAGAGTCCTGAATGCACCTCTTTAACGATTTCGCGAGCCTCGGACCCGTTCAGGCATCTTAGCCACATTTGATCGAAAGACCTTCTGTATAATGTGTTGTTTATTAATGCGTAGGACAGAGTTCTTTTCTTATCCGATGGGCTAACAACCTATCGTCCGGTAGTTTTCCCGCTTGCATGTAATCTATTAATGGCTATCGCCAATCTTCCGTGTTTTCCGTCACTCGCCGCAATCGATCCTTTTTCTTTTTCCGATTCGTGTATTGTGTCTATGTCGAGTCGTGATAGGACCCGACGTCCGTGAACCGACACTTCCATCGATTCATCTTGCAAACAGCAAATTCTTTTGCGAGGCGGGCTAGCGCATCCGCTAAAGCGTTTTCTCTCGGGAATTTTGTAGAACGTCACATTCGGAATCTGTTCCAACAGTATCGTATGGCATACTGGAAGTATTGCTCGAGTCTTAGTTTTAAAATTCTGTATTGTCCGGCGATTTGTTGAATGATTAATTGCTAATCCCCGTAGATGTTGATGTCTATTATCCTCATTTGAATAGTTAATTCCAGTCCTGTTATGAGGGCTTCGTATTCCGCTTCGTTATTCGTGCACGGCTCGTCAAGTGGTAGGAGTATCTTAACATCCCCCGCTCCGGTGTTATAAAGATTAGTCCGATCCCCGCCTTACGGGGCACTATCACTTGCGATTCTTCGTCTTTGTGTGCCGAAGATGCTCCGTCGAAATATAATTCCCAACGTCGATCATCGTGGTCTTCTAGGTTCATTATTTGTTCATCCGGCAAATCGTCATTAAGAGGAGATTCTCGCCGCAAAGGGTGTGCTTGCGAGGAAGTCCGCTAAGACTTGTCCCTTTACGGCACGAAGAGGCACGAAAGTTATATCAAATTGCAATAATATCATCGACCATCCGGCAAGTCTCGCCGGAAAGCGTTGGACGGGTCATCAAGTATCGCAACGGATTAAATTTCGAGATCAGGTCGACCTTATGAGAAAGCATGTAATGCCCGAGTTTTCGAGCGGCGAAGATCAGGGCCAAACAGTGCTTTTCAATTGCAGGATACCTTATTTCCGTCGGCAGTAAACGACGGCTTAGGTAGTAAAGAGCATTTTCTTTACCCTCATCATTGACCTGGGCTAACAGGGCTCCGAGAGAGTCGTCTAAGGCCGCGGTATAAAGTATTAGCGGTCTACCTGAGACCGGGGCCGCTAAGACGGGAGGTGTCATTAAATATTGTTTAATGTCCTCGAAGGCCCTTCGGCATTTCTCTTCCCAAATAAATTTGGCGTCCTTTTTAACTAATGCCGAGAAAGGCCGACACCTACTCGACAAGTTCGAGATAAAGCGTCGAAGATATGCCGCTTCCTCGAAAAGATCGTAGTTGTTTTAAGGTTCCGGGAGGTGGCATTTCTAAGATAGCTTTAATCTTTTCCGGTCGATTTCAATTCCGCGATGTCGGACAACGAATCCTAAGAATTTCCCGAGGTGACGCCAAAGGCGCATTTTAAGGGATTCATCTTAAGGTTAAATTGTCTTAATCGTTCGAAAACAATTCTCAAATCATACAAGTGGTTTTCCTTTACTTTGCTTTTGATGACCACATCGTCCACGTAGCATTCGACTTGATTGTGGATGAGATCATCAAAAATTCTTGTCATTGCTCTCCGGTAGGTTGCTCCCGCGTTCTTCAATCCGAATGGCATCACCGTGTAGCAATATACCCCGATCGGCGTTCGAATGCCGTAAGTTTTTCATCTTCTCGGAGCCATTTTTATCTCGGTTGTATCCCGAAGATCCATCCATGAATGAGAATATTTCATGTGTTGAAGCAATGTCGATCATTAATTCCGGGATCGGTAGAGGGAATTCATCTTTCTGACATGCCTTATTTAAATCTCTCGAAATCCACACAAATTCCGATCCGACCATTCTTCTTTCCGATCGGTACCACGTTGGCTAACCAAGTCGGGTATTGTTCTTCACGGACAAATTTAGCGTCTATTAGCTTTTTAACTTCAGCTACGACTTGTTGTTCGATTTCTAGACGCATTCTTCTCGGACCTCGTCCGACCGGAATGTAGCGTGGATCCACCCCTAGCTTATGGACTCGCAACCTCCGGAGCTAAACCCGGCATCTCATCGTAGCTCCAAGCAAAACAAGCCTTTAAATTCCATTAATAATTTGATTATTTCTTCGCAGTCTTCTTTATCGAGTAAGGAGCTAACAAAGGTAGGTCTAGGTTCTTCGCTAGTACCTAAGTTAACTTCCGTTAACTCATCTATCGTAGATTTGATCTCTTCTTCGAATTCGGTGGAGCGTTTCCAATTTGCAAATCTTCGAGTTCTTCTCAGCTTCCATGCAGCTTTCATTAGACTCGCAAGTGACAACCAAGCAAAATTCAGCATCGTTAACCGATCCCACTATGCCGAATCCGAGACCATGTTTCGAGTCGGGTGGACGACCGGAGTTATTCCATAATTTTTCAAAACGTTGTGATTGACCTTTGTCCATTGTCGAGGTAAGAAACCACGCCGAATTAAATTTTGAACACAGGGAGAGTACCACTCAAAAGGCAATTCCATTAATTCCGATGAAGTAGCATCTTCAAATTGTACATTATTTTCAGCTTTGGAGGAAGGAGCACCACGGTAGAATTCTGATGGGCTTTGCACCACCGCTACGTACCTCTTCGACCTCCATACCCTCGATCTTATTAGAATGGATCGGGGTCGTGGTCATAGTATGTACATAGTGGTTAATCTTCTCGTACATCGATTTATATTCTTCGTTTCTTTCATCTTCGAGAGGGATTCTGAATTGCGGCTTCTTCCGACTTATTGTCGCTCGCTTCTTGTTCGATTTCTTTTTCTTCTTCGTAACTATCTTCCCAATCGACATTGATGGCTGGTTTCCTCCGTCCAATCGTCCTAACGTCTCTCGCCACGACCTCGTCCCCGGCCTCGATCTCGGATGCAAGTTGTGGAGAAACCTTCACCATCTCGCCGTAAGGGAGTGGTGAGTGATCGTTGGACTAGAACTTCGTGTTCTTCGTTGTCCCAAATTTCCTTTGCTTCATTTGTTATGGTATCTCCGGAGAAGACTCGTTTTCTTCGGAGGTGCATAATAAGCCGCATCTTCATGGATTCCGATTTCATGTACGGAGAACGGTCGTAAGTCACCTTTAATACACTCGTTCCCCTCTATGGTAGTATTTAATGCATTGATGTAGAGATGATGGTACCATCCTGTTTTCATGTATCCACGGTCGGCCCAGTAGAGCATTGAATGACGTTTCTGAATCAATTATGTGAAATTTCGCCGTTGTCTTTGCTAAGTCACCGGTCTTCATTAGCAGTGTTATTGAGCCGAGGGCTCTTTCTCCTTTCTGGTTGAATCCTCTTAATAACATTTTGTCCGCTTCGAGCTCGCGAGCATCAATTTCCAAGTATGCTAGCGTTCGAAGATTCATTATATTGATCGATGCTCCCGGATCTACCAATACTCCGGAGAGTGTAAACTTCCCAATTGTAATCGAAATGTACAATGGTCGGTTGTGGTCCATCGTCCCAAGTAATAGGTCGTCGTCCATGAAGGTAACACCTCGTCGTTCCTTTAACGAGCAAACCTCATCTAAGGACTCTCCCGCCATTTGAGCTAAGCAAATTTCTCGGATCAAGTAAGGCATTGATCGAGCTTCTCTCATCTCCTTTCGATAAGATGAGAGCGTCGTAGATGCTCGCCTGGTCGGTAGTTTCCTAAGATGGGCTAGCACGTTGTAATCCACTTTGTTTTCATGTGCCTCGTTTTCTTCCCGAATGGGTATTTCTTCTGTCGGGGTTGGTTCTTCCTGAACAACCACCTGCTTTCCTTTGTCCTTTGGACCCATTCTCGGAGGTAGAACTCTTCCACTTCTTAAGTTAGACTTCTGTGATTTCTTCTAAGTTTATCATTGAGTTTGCTGGTGTCTCTTCCTGAATTGGAATGACAAGTTCTTCAGGATTAGCTTCGGAGTCTGAAGGCTCTAACTCTATTGTGATTGGAGTTCCTCGAAATTCGCAAATAGATTCGTTGCTTCGTTGAACTCTCGTAGCCTTTCCGGTGGATGTCTTCTTCATCATTGTGATCGTCGAGATTGTGTATGATTCGAGAATTGTTATTTGTATCGGAATCGACGTCCGGATTAGGTCGATCGTCTCTAGTTACGTAATCGTTAGAAACGATCAAAACGTAGCCAACGCCATAACCCTCATCATTATAAGATCCCACCGGAGTGAGCAAATAATCATACGTAGTCGGGGTTCGAGGGATTTCTCCCCCGAATCGGAAACAACTATCCTAGGATAAGCAGCCCCTAGTCTAGCCTTAGGTGCCTCGTCTTCTCTTCTTCGTCGGCTTTTCTTCTTTTCTTCAATTGTCTCTTGTCGAGGTTGTTCTTCTATCGCAAGTGATAGCGCCGCTCGATGCTTTTCGAACTTTGAATCGAAGCTCGCACCGAAGCGGTTTGGATGCGATCCAAAACCTTCTTCGAAGACTTTGTCCAAGCGGTAGTCCATCCATCATCGGTCGCATAGGGATCTATCGAACAATGAAATCCGTCGAGATAACATCGACGGAACCTCCTTTCCGGGGTTCCTTCATGTATTCTTTCGGGATCGTTATATTCCCTTTCCGAAGATCGTCGTTGAGCCAACTTTTGAAGGTAATACAATCTTCTATCTTGTGTCCAAGCATCCGGTGGTAAGGGCAAAAGTTGGGATCTCCTATCTTGTCGACTTCTTCTGGTCTTTTAGGCTCTGGCAGTTGGAAATCTGGAGTCTTCATTAGGCTGCGGAACATTTTCGGTATCGCCTCATTCTTGAATGGATATTCCTCGCTCAGAACTCCCTAAAAGTACGTTGTGGACGAGGCGGTTGTTCATATTGTCGAGATGACTCGATAGCCGGGTCGGGGTTGCCGGTAATTTTGTCGAGTTTGTCGCGCCGTTCGATGATATTTGTATCGGTTGCTTGCCTTTATCGATCGCCGCGACGATCCCGACTTCTTCTCAAAAGTTTTCACGGGCTTCGTTTGTCCGTTTTATCGGTGAAACTCAATTGCTTCGCCTCCTCTTGCAAGCTTCCGGCCTTGCTTAACAACTTCTCGAAAGTCTTAATAAGTAAATCCCTCGAGGAGAAGTGCTATCGGGCCATGGATGCTTTTTAGTAAAATGCCAATCGCATGCTCGTTCTTAGTAATCGTGGCTCACACTTCATACTTAGGTTCCTCCATCGAAGTATGTAGTCCACCAAAGTTTCGTTCGGCTTCTCGCTTTTCTACCACTAAATCACCTATAGTGATGTGGTGCCGAGCTCCGCAATTCGCTCGATGAAGAGGTTCTCTAATTCCGAAAATGTCTTCACCGAACCGTTTGGTAATTCCGCATACCAATCAAAGGCGATCCCCGACAAGCCGCCGACAAATTGTCGGAAGAGTAAAGCATCACTTCCGCCGCATTGCAACAACCGGCACGAAAATGTGCAACATGCCGCCGAGGGTTTCCTGCTCCATCAAAGGTCTTGAACAGAGGTGGTACAAAGCCTTTCGGATATTGGACAGTCGTCAAATTCTTCGTGGTAAGGTCTACCCATCCGAATGGATGTCCCGCTCTTTGATTGTGCTAAGGCTTCTCGCACTCGCCGTTCCACCAAGCTCTTGATATCCTTTTCCGAATCATACTTCGTGTTGTATCCTTCTTTAATCGATCATCCCCGTTGACGGATGTAATCTCCTTTCCTCCGTCTACAATGTGAATGACTTCCGGGGGTGTTTCCCTTCGGGGTTGAACTTCGACTCCGGAGAGTGGCTAGGGCTACGCCCATCTCTTCCATCCTTTTTGCCATTCTGGGCGATCGTATCATCTTTCTCTCGAAGCCGCCTCCTCATTACTTCCGCTCCTCTCTTTCGCGGGCCGCAGGAACACCTTGTGAGGCCGACGAAGCTCGTGTTTCTACCATGTTAATTTCTCGCATACTCATCATCCATGAACTCGACGAGTCAACTTCATCTCCGAATTTCTCTTCTCTTTCCCTTGCTAGTCGACGAATATCGCTCTTAACTTTTCCATAGCGTCTTCTAATGGCGTTTTCCGTGTATCCTTGCAGTGTGTCATGTGATAACCGTCGAGTTTCTTTCTCATGAGTCCCCTTTATCGCGGTAGCACTTTCCTCGGACTCAAGTCTCCCGACGAGACTTTCCTTTTCGGTCGTTGTTTCGGTCTTAATCGGCTCGTAGTGGGATGCCATACCATCCTTCTAGCAGCAGAAGGCCTAGGACCGGATGGTCCGTCACCGAATCGTCGGAAGGTGGTATCCTCCCCGACCCGTAAACCCGAAACAACAACAAAGTGGGCTAGCCTTCATTTTCTTATTTGGTTCTTCCGCAGTCGATAGCGAGATTCTACTCGCGGCCCAAGACGAGATTCGATCGGCACCCGCCCTATCCTTCTTAAAATTTCCGACACGAGGCATCTTTCCTTCTTCGCTAACTTTTCAATCACAGATCGTAATCGGGCAAGTGGTGTAACCCTAGCCCTCTTCTTTCTATTGTCGCTATAAGTATGCGGGTCGAGGTAACGTAGAAGCAATCCCGCGGACATTTTCCTCGTCAGCTGCGGCGGAAAGGGGATGGAATCTGCTCCCTTCCAAAAGGGGTGTATACTCAGACAATGGTACGTATTCAAGTAGTGGTGTGTACTCGGGAATTTCTTCTAGGAAAGCGACTTCAGCAGCTCTGGCCTTCCTGGCAATCTTCCCGCCTCGTTTCTCCTCCGAGTCCGTGTTAGGGGTGGAACCCTCGAGCCGGACCCAATTTCAAAAACGAAGGTCTTGCACGGAAATCCGTACCCTCCACGCGTAACATGCTCGTTACAAATTTGAACTTCCTTCCCCTTCGCTTGGCGGGAGCCGGGCAAGTGCAGAGACGATTAGACCAAGTGTGGGGTAGAGATAACGGTCCTTCTATGGACAACGGTACTCCTCTCACTGGAACCCTCTCGCAGGAGGAAATTCTTGAGTTGATTTAAGGTCGAACTCAATCATGGGTTTCTCAGCTTCCGACACTTTGTCCATCGGTGCGAAAATGGTAACGTCGCCGATCTTGACATTTGTGTTTTCGAATCCTTGTCCAAACCGGATGATCCCATTGTCGGGCAAGCTCATCCTTGTAAACAAGCAAGTCCAGTCCATTGGTGAAGGAGAAAATCAGTTTTGGAGCTTCCATTTCTGCAAGGTAGATTCTGATTGTCAGTCCCAAGTTATGCTTCTTCTCATCAGGACGAAAAGAAAGGAAACGAAAAGTGTCCGAACACATTCTTGTTCATGTATATTTGTTAAAAGAGTCACTCATTTAGAGTGTTTGTTTATTTAGAACGGAATGTTCAAAAGTGTAGAGAAGGTAATGAATTTGATTCAGAATTAGAAAGGAAAAGAAAGTCTTATGCAAGACTTCTCGACTCGAAGGATCACTCCAAAACTAACACCTATTGGGGGTCCACCCCACCTCAGAAATGAGGTAAAAGGATCTCGGAACCTCTCTATTTAGGGGTGTCTATACAGTGGCTCCTAGATCCGAGAGAATGTTGGTCATACTCGTTCAAGGTAGAAATGAACATAATATTCCAACGGAAAGAAGGGTAGTTTGATCCATTAGGGACATGGATACACTACCGATTTTGAAAGCAGAACCATTTGATTAAAAATGGAGAGAGGAATTAATCCTCACGTGAGTCGCTTGAAATTGGTCGGCATATGTTTAGGTTATGTGTTTTATTTTGAAAAGGGGTCGCCTACAGAAATTGTCGGCGAATTTTAATTTAATTTAAATAAATAATTTGAAAAGTAGTATTTGATTTTGAAAATAATTTTAAATTTGAAAATTTTAAGATATGAAATCAAACTGATCTCACATCCCGAATAGTTTATATAAACGAGCACCACATCACAAACCATGTACCTATCCCGAAGAATAGACACATTGTTTGATGATGGGGCTCGATTAAATAAACTAGAAGATTTGTGACATCCGTTTGGTCTGCGAACCAATTTTATAAGCCGACAAATTCCCCGTTTAATATGAAAACATTAAACAGTGGTTTATATTACTCGGGTTCTTAAAGTTCCCTATAAGGGCAAGCCCCTATAGTTAATTACATCTTAAGTGACGGAAATCACCTAAGAAAACTCTCGATAATAATCGTAGTTCCGCTCTCAAGAATTTCAAAGTTTAAGTTTTCAAGGATTGAATTTTGGAATTTCAATAGGGAATGGATCAAATTTGGAACATTTTATTTTAGGAGTCCAAAGGAAGAAGGGTAGGAGAAATCACAGATCCAAAGCGAACTTTGGTAATTTCCCGACTATCCTATTGTTTGGCTTGAATTTAGGAAGGTCCTAATGTTTATTTAGTATGTTGATCCTGCCAATTTTAATTAGTTAGGACTTATATTCGTATGATAAAATCATACAAATAGCCTCGAAGATGTGAGGGTTTATATCGTATCGGACGATTACCTCGGAAATCCTAAGACCGGTTAGGGCTTAATTTACATGATATGATCATGCAAATGCCTAACGAAGAGTTGAGGATTTATGTTGCACTAGGCAAACTACCTTGAAGTCCTATGGCTTGGTTATTTAATTCTAATAAAGTTTTGCTGATGTAGATTTCAGTTTTGCTGACGACGATGGCCGTGCTGCCCACCATGCTCCGAGCTCCTTGTTGTTGCAGAGGTTTAGGTTTAGTTTTAGTCATAAATCAGGAGATGAGAGAAGTGTTTGTTTTTAGAGAAAGTCTTCATTTCCATGTGTCTTTAATATTTTAATTAAAACAGGTCTTAAAGTTGATTAAACAGAACCGATTAAGATCCCACGGTTCCGTCATCCCGCACCGTTATTTTCATCGAATTCACTTAGTCCGGATGAATTTGCTAAACTCAACTAAATGAGTTCCGCACTTTCATTTAGACGCGGGAAATCCCGTTAGCAACACGTGGGTTACATCATCCGAGATATTCCCGATCATTCAATGAGACGTTTTAATTTAGTTGTATTTGTAGTTTTGTTGTTCTGTTTGTAATTAAATTTTGAGTTGTTTTATATTTTGAATGTTGTGGCGGTGAATTTTATCTTGTAGTGTCTTTTAATTTAGTTATGGGTTTCGGCTTTGGTTTCAGTCCTAAAGGTGTAGGTTTTCATGCAACCGTTGTTTATCATGCAAGAAAAGTAAGTGCGATGCGATTAAATAAGTTGCAATAGAGTAAATCGCAATAAAATAAAAGCGTACTCGGAGGGTCTTCCCGTCATCCCAAGCCGCACTTAAAACACGATTAGAATATTTAAGCATTTAAAGTAAGTTCCTAGGTAAAGCTAAGGGAAAGGTTATGGTTTTCTACCAAGTTCCTAATCCTATAGCTAGTCATTTCCTATGACGTCTAGGTTCTTGTATTTTAGTTCGAGGACGATTTTCTTCATCAAGGAACAACTAAGTTCAATTGTTCTTATAAATATCCTATCATATCGAGGAAGTGCTCAAGACGAATCTTAAACATCTTTTCAATATTTCTAGGATTGTTTTAAGTCCAAATGAATTTAATTACGCAAATGAATTAATCGTCCGAGAGTTTAAGTTTTGTTGTCTTGCTCAGATGAACTAGGACATTTGAATATCCTATGAGTGAAGTAACACTTCTTTTAACACTCCTTTTAAGAGTTATGACATCATGAGCTTTCGAGGGCAAATGGATGTTCAAGTGGGTTGTGATTTAATTTTAGTTAATGGATTTAAGTTCGGAATAGTGTTCAAATTGTTTTAGATTTATTTTGAATTTCTTTATGTCTTAAGTAATGTTATTTTTAGTTCAATTTAATTTAATTTAACTTAATTTAATTTAATTTAATTTAACTTAAGTTAATTTAATGTAATATGATTTAGCTTAATTTAATTTAATTTGATTTAATTTGATTTAATTTAGTTTTAATTTAATTTACTTTAATTTAATTTAATTTAATTTAATTTAATATAATTTAATTTAATTTAATTTAATTTAATTTAATTTAATTTAATTTTTAATTTAATTTAATTTAATTTAATTTAATTTAATTTTTAATTTAATTTTTTAATTTTAAAGGGATTTGTTTTAAATAATTTAACTTTAATTTAATTTAATGATTAAGCCTTTTAGCATTTTAAATCTTAAACTTGAATTATCATTTTAATTAGGAATTAAATATTATTTGGTTGATTAATTTAGGGATTTTTAAATTAAAGAACAAATCTCTTCCTAATAATATCCCTATTTTAATAATTCCAATTTTATTATTCTTCCAAATTTAACTAATTATTTAATTAAGGTTTATTTCAATTATTTTAAATTGTTTAGTAGGTTTCTACCCCTTAATTATCTAAATTTCAATCATCCAAATCAAATTAAAATCAAATATTTTGCCTATTAATTTCATTAAGCCTAAAGTCTTAATTAAAGGGTTAAGATTTTAATTACCATTTTGCCCTTCAAGCCTAATAATTTCATAACTCACTAAATTGAGCTCAAATGAACTTGAAATTTTTATGTTATTTCACTCATATGTCAATAAAGACATTAGAGGAGAAAATGTGATTTTTCTGTATTTAATTTATTTATATAATTATTTTTGGTGGAAAATAAGGATTTCCAAGGAAAATTTAATAATATGACCAAGCGAAAGTTTCTGTCCTTAAAAAAATTATGGGACATTCCTAATGACCAGAGGACCACTTGGACCAATTTTTGTAATTTTTTGAATTATATTTTATTTATTAGAATTATTTTAAGCTCTGGAGTATTAATTAATTTAAAAATAGAATATAAGTTGAAAAATGAATTTTATAATTTTTAAAATTCTCTCTGATATCAAGGATTCCAGAGAACTAAATTTTACAATTTTCTTATTTTTCTTTGATTTATTATAATTATTTTAGTGAAAATGCTAGAAAATACATTTTTTTAATTTTAAAATTACCCTAAGGCTTTAAAATTTAATATCTCATTAAATAGACCTAAGAAAAATATGGGGTTTGTTCCTAAGTGATTATATTTCAAAATATGACATTTTGGTGAATTTTATTATTTTGTGATTTTTATTATTTTTAATTATTAAAATATTAAAATAATGATGAAAAATACTCTTTTTTAGAAAATTGAAATTTTAATTTTCTTAAATTCCCCTGATATCAGAGAGGCTCCAAAACCAATTTGGTGAATTTTTGAAAGGTATTTTGAAAGTTATGAATTTTTAAAGTTTAAAATGACTAAATGGCTTAATCAACCCATTTAGTAGAGCTAACCAAGTCCAATTGACTTGAAATTTTTATGGTGGATTCCTCCGATCCTAAAGGTCAGTGGAGAATCGATTTCAAGTCAATTTGATCTATGGTTAACTCTAATTAATTAAAGTCCAATTTTGGGTATTTAGGACAATTAGGGTTAATCCGAGTGAATTAACTCAAGTCCTATTTTTCCTAGGGTTCTCTCGGTCATAAGGAACATCACCAAATTTTCCTAGAATTTATTTCACAACATGCTAATTTTTGGAATTAAAATACTCAAAACAAGCAACATGCATTTGAAAAATCAATAACTTTTCACAGAGGTGGCCTCCGACCTTGGAAAATTCAGGGAATGTTCCCAAGTTCGGAGGCTTCAAAAGCCCTATGGTCTCATGCCATGGTGAATTGTATGAATGCATGGAGAATTAAAACAATGCAGGGAGTAAATAATTAATTAAAAATAAAATACCTGGACAAAATTAATTAAATTCTTTTCCACATTATTCTCCTCCGTTCACCGAGCAAGAGGGTATTTTTATTTTATTTTTACGATTTTTCTACACAAAGATATGAATTTTCAAAGTTCGGTGAATTAAATAAATTAAGAAAATCCCTAATTTTCTACTTAAGTGACGCGGCGCCGCGTCAACCTCGGCAGCCTCCGAATGCACACGCGCGCGCTCCCATTTGACGCCGCCTTCGACTCGCCGCCACGCGGCCCGCGGTTCATGTATCATCTCCTCGTCCGACGCCATCTGAGCCGTCCGTCCGCGCGTGTATTAAATGAACGACATCCGTTCATCGTCCCCAAGCCTCCTAACCCGAGAACCGTCCACCTTCTAGCCCTAAGATCTCACTCAATTCTCCATGGATTTTTATGTTCTTATACTCTATGGATTCGTTTTGAAGAGACGAACACATCTATACGGCTAATGTTTATTGAAATTGACTCATTTGAAATGGAGAATGTTTAGAAGCTCGGGATGAAGAATTGATCCATACCTTAGCTCGAGAGGTGAAGCCTCGATCGGAGATGCTCGGCACGTTCGTAGGAGCCGCAGGAGGCTAGGGATGAAGCCCTGGGGATGTGGTGAATTGCCTAGTGTGTGATTTCCACCAAGGCCGATCACAACCTTCGGAGTCCGGAACAACCTGGGTGACCTGGAGAGGGGGCTTTCACTGGAAAACTTCTTCTCTTGGCCTGGTGAAGGTGTAGGTGAGTTTAATTTGATTTTGGTGGAAGATTCAGGAGTGTCCTGTTCTGGCCTGAGAATTGAGCTCAAGCAATGGGGATTAGAGCAGGAGGACAGTGGGGATCAATTGCTCTAAGTCTGGAGGGGAGTGAGGAGTGATTTTGGCAGAGTTTTGGTATGGTCTGGTTTAGCACCTTCTTTGGCCGAGAGGGTGAGGGGTTTAAATAGGAGAGGCTGGAGGGCCTCCTGTGGGAAGTCGAGGGCTAGGATCAGCCTGCTTAGGTGAGGAGAAGAACAGTTCGTAATGGCCATTCGGAGTGGGGCGACTCGGCAGGATGGAATTTCAAAGCTTGGCCTCTCCCGAGGTTTCGGGCATGGTGTTTTCCGGCGATCGGGTGGCCGGCCGGCCGAGCATGGGTCACCCTCAAGGTCAGTGGGTCGTGGCTGGGACTTGGTGCAAGCAATCGGCAATTGCCATGTGTAAAGGGGCCGAATTAAAATGGAATGGGGAAGGGGTCATTTTGGCTTCAATTTGGTCAACCCATTGGTTCGGGTTGGGTGCACCTCCCCATGGCCTCGATTTTGGGCCGAGAGGATCAGTTGGGTCGACCAAGAGAGGATGGTGTGGTCTCTATCCAAATAATTTAAGTTAATTTTGGGTTATAGTGTTGCATTAAAGAGGTTAAAATGGTTTAAGGAAGGCTTAGGAAAGGACTCCCTCCACTTGCCATTAATGGCTTGGTGACAAGTCAAACCCCCATGGCTTCATGTGGCTTGTCTATGGCTTGCATGTGGCTTCGCATTTGGCTTGAAAAAAGGTCGACTTGTTTCATGAAAAAGGGTTTTAGAAATATTTGACATTTAGGGGGTAATTTGACATGTGGCTTGATTTGGAATGGTTTAATTGATGATTTTGAAACTTAGGGGTGATTTTGATCAAATGGATGATGAGGGGAAGTGTCATGTGGGCTTTAGGATGATTTGGGCTTTTGAATTTTGAAGGAAATGGGCTTTTAGGAAGGTTTAAGGGAAGTGGGCTTTTAAGTTTAAGAATGTGTTCATGGATGAGAATCTTTGTAAAAGTTTGGGCCAAAAAATTGTTGGTTTTGGTTTAGGGATGTTTCATGAGTAATTTGAAATAGATTTAAGGTGGTTTGGGTTGACATTGGGTTGAATTTGGGTTTATTTAATAAGTAGGTCAATGTAGGTCAAATTGGGCTAACTTGGGCCAATGTTGGGCTAGGGTTGAAATTGATGTAAAATAAATGTTAGGAAATGTTTATGGGAGTGTTTCAAAGAGATTTTGGCTTTGGTTGGGTTTTGATTTTGGGGTTTGGGTCTATTTGGGCTAGGTTTAGGTTTAGGTCAAAATTGGGCCTCTTGATTTTGGGCTGAATTTGAGTGGGGTTTGGGTCTAAATCTTGGGCAAATCATGTTAGTGCTTTGTTCATGGGGATGTTAAGGAAGGTTTAGAAAAGATTTGGGGTTAATTAGAGTTGAATTGGGTGAGTTTGGGCTAAGTTTAGGTCATGGGTTCAAATTGGGCTTTAAGGCCAAAAGTGAAATTGGATCCAAATGTCAATCAAATTGAGCTTGGATTTGGTCTAGATTGGTGTTGGGGATGTTGAATTGAAGTTTAGAATTGAATTGGACCAGAATTTGGGTCAATTGGGTAGGTTTGGTTTGACATTGGGTTCACTTTGGGTTAAAATGGGTCAAATTGGGGGTTTTGATAAAAGTGGGGTAAATTGACAAAATTGGCCCATGGTGTAGTTGAACAAAATGAAATTGGGAATATTTGGGATTTTCTGGAATTTTCTGGGAATTTTCTGAATTTTTGGATTTTTTTGCTAAGAGGGGTATTTTGGGTATTTGGAGGGTATTGGGAGGTATTTTTGGAATTTTTGGTATTTTTGGGTATGGATGATCAATTTGAGTGGTGAGGAAATGTTTAGGAATGTTTTTTCGGGATTTTGGATAGTTTAGGTGATTTTGCAAATTTTGGGCAATTTCGAGGCATTTGGTAGGCTTGCAGGTGTAGGGTCCCGGGGTCAAAAATCGAAAATTTGGAAAATTGAAGATCGGGTGAATGTAAGTGGAATGAAATCATTTTTGTTGAGCCATGAAGCCATATCAAGCCCACATGAGCCATAAAAGGGACTCATTCGAGGCATCCACTATGTTGTTCCTAACCCTCTTAGCCAAGGGCTTAGGGGTTAAGGACCATCCATGCGAACCACCTTCATGAGTCGGGAGGTCAAGTTGGGTATGGGTGTGGTTTTAGGAGGTGTGTGAAAGTGTAGTGTATAGGTGTAATGTGTGTGTAAGTCAGCCCCTTCACTGCACTCGATGCCACCTGTGGGCGGTCCTAAGGCCAAAGAGTCCTATAGGAACTCATCCTTTAAACTTCCACATTTGATCTCAACCCTCTAGGTGATTAGGGGTCTACAATCAAGTTTGTGGAGTTTGTAGGGAGTTAAGAAGTGGTTTGAATTTCTAAGTGGTGGGTCCCAATTCTAATCCTCTACGATAGTCAAAAGGAAAAGCCTAAAGCTAGATCCTAAGTACTAAAAAGAAGGAGAGAAGACCTCATCAAAAATGAGGTTAACATCTATCAAATTTACAAAAATCTTTAAGTAATCTCCAAAATATTACTAAAATGGCTTCCAAAAGATGACTAAATCACTCTAAATCAAGTTCCATGAACTTCTTCCAAATCTTTTCTTCAAATTTCAAAATTTTTCCAAAATCCTCAATGTAGAAGAAATTCATGGTGAAAATAAAAAAATTTTACATAGGAGTGAAGCTCTTACCAAGTGAAGATGAAATCCGGCGTTAAAATGTCTTGAAATCGGTCCAAATCCCAGATCTATCAAGGCCTAGGTCCGTATTTTGAAGTTTTGAGGAAGGGGATGATGAATAGTGTCGGTTGACCGGTCAAAATATAGTACATTTCGCGATCTCGCTGTCGGCGAGAAATTTCTTGCCGTCGGCAAGCTAATTAATTCACCAAGGCCAAAGTTTCGGGAAAATCTCGTCGTTGGGGGGGGGTCGAACTCGCTGTCAGCGGGATTTCTGAATTTTTTTAAAATTTTTATATTTTCCATTATGTTCAATTTAATTGAGCCTTGTTCTAATGTTCGGTCACTTAATTTGATATATTTTTCTAAGATTAGATATTCTACTGACTCATATAAGGTTTACACAACACAAACATTATAACTTTTATAAATGAAATCCATGAACTTACAAACTTCAAATACCACAAAACTAACAATCGACTTAGCAAATTAACCAAAACACATCTAACTCAAGCATTGCAATCCATACCACAATACTCTAAATGCTGAGACTAAACAAACAACATACAATCTCATATGAACAGAGATTAACTTCGTAAAATCCAAATTATATTAAAAACTAAGTTCAAATCAACACACATAAAATCAGGATAAATCTCTGCTACTCATTGGAATCTGAACTAACTTCTTCCTTGATATTCCCAATAGATCGTAGGTGCACAAATAGATTATAGAAAGGCCTGAAGGGGAATTTTTCTGTAGAATCTTCTTCAATCCATCCCTTCTGTCTTAACAGTCGTATGAAACTTGCCTCCAGATGTCCTGAATGATCGAAATGCTCCTTTATTCTCCAGTCTATGTGATCGAATAAATCAGAGATATTATCAATAGAATTCATCACATTCTGTAATTCCTTCTCCAATCCTTTAATTTTTCATAGAATCAGGTTAGTTTTATCAGTCAAAGGCCTGATTAAAGGATTGTTTTGAGATGCTTGATTAGAGATAATTGTTATATCATCATTGTTATCCAAAGTAGGAAACATATATGTTGGATCTAATGGTTTCCAGGGTAACTGACCCGAATTTTGTATTTCCAAATACAAAGATTTGTTATCACTGCTAGAAAATTTAATTTCTGGCAAAGGCGCGAAACACTTGATCTGGAATAACTTGCTATATAGATGTGTACCAAATAAAAATTTTTTAGATATATGTTTATATAGCAAAATATAATTTTAAAAAGAAAATATTTTATATACTTTTTGGGTACTACGCAAGTATACGTTTCGTTTCATGTAATATAAGGCTTTGAAACAAAGACCCCAGTATCGATCTCACGGGGAAAAAATATGGTAATATATTTTTAAATATTGTATTTCAAAAATCATTTTGAATTTTAATCTAACTATAAATTACTTTTAATTTACTAGATGCAGACAAAGAAAACAATAATAAGAAAATGATTTTGTGAAAACTATATAAAACATACAACATTCTTCCCTTCAATTAATCTAAGATCTTTAAGATAATTTAATATTCGTTGGAGAATTTGATTAATGGTATTGTGCCAAATAGAAGCATTCCTAATCTTTACCCTTTCGATCCGAGCGCAAAGAACATCAGCTAATTTACGTATCAGTGTCCGGATGTATTGTTAGTAGAATGGATTAATTTAGACTCACACTACTAGATGTCCAAGGGTGGCTATGGTTGGCCCTACTAGTGATCCTTTCCTAATCTATAAATCAAATTATAAGAATTTAGTTTGTCACACTAAGAACTTATTAATTCTACACCCTTTAAATCTTATCTTCCTATTTATTTGCACTTCACCTTGAATAGCCCGCACATGGCCTTCGACTACACAAGGATTCATGTGACATTTACAAGTTAAGAGTTCTTCTCCTTCTAGGTCTCAAAACTCTTCAACAAGTTTTAACAATTTAAATGGCCAATTTAAAAAGTAAAGTAAGATCAGGTATTAATGTCATCACAATGTTTTGAAAATATTTTGAATTTCAATTCTCCATCGAATCTTATATTATCTTATCTATCTCTTCATAATTGAAGGAAGAAAGTAAACTAACTACTCAGAATACATTGAATATAAACAACAAAACATAATAAATAAACTTTGAATCAAATATAAAATACTTATCTCAAATATTCCTTCTACGTATCTTCTCGATTCCTACCGACTCACGCAGTGTAATGAACTCCAGATGCAACAACTTGAAAGTAAACTCTCTAAACTAAAACAAAAGTGGCCCTAAATTTCTCTCTCTATTTCTCTCTCTAAAGATGAGATATCCTAAAGTGGATAAGAGAAAGGGGTTACAATGGGGGGGCACGTTTTTATGAAGAAATGGACTCTTATTTATAGGCTTCAAGGGTTGCCTTGAGACACCTCTTCAAAACATGTCCACATTCAATGAATCTTCTAGAAGGTCTGTCTGGCGCCTAGACACCGCGTCTAGTTCTTCGCACCTCTTCACTTTGGCTTACACCTCTTCACGATTAAAACCGTTTTGGAGCGTCCAAATGCAATGTATCACATGTCCTATTATCAAGGAACAACTGCCAGTCTTCTAGAATGTCTAATAACTACTCACTCCGTCAAAATAATTGTTCAAACGTTGTAAAAAACTTGACAGTTTCTGTATCGAGTATGGCGCTTAGGCGCCAACTTCTGGCGCCTAGGCGCCAGGCCATATTTTTTTATAATTTTTGTATTTTGCTCCATTTTTGCTCCTTTTTGCTCCTTTTTGCTCCTTTTTCCTTTTTTGGATCTTTTTACATCACCTCCATCCAAAAACACAAAATATCTTTCATTAAAGCATAATATCCTTAGAAATTGATAAGAATTAAGACATAGAAAATAGGTTTTTTTTTTTTATAGATCAAAATCCCCCAAACTAAAATGTTACTTGTCTTCAAGTAACTCTTTCTACTATATAAAATGTATAACCTTTGGAATAAAAGATAAATATTTAAGATTCCTTATAATTTTTTATTTTATAAAGTTTTTAGTAAATTATTAACCCAATTTCACTAACTAGGTTTAATTTTAAGAATTTAAAGAATATTTAACTACCAAATCATAAGATTTCAAACTTTTCATCCATTTTGAAAATAATAGAAGTCTATTATATTAAGATCTCATAGATTATTTACAAGAAAAAGATCTTCTTGAAAAATCTTTCGTAAATAAATATTCATGCATAAAAATTAAGTAAAATATGTAACTAGTTTTCTTCCTATAAGATAATTCAAGTGAAGCCAATTTTTGATTTAGGCATTTCCTCAAGCTTCTCCTCTCTTCTTTTTTTTCTTTTTCTTTTCTTCTTCTTTTCTTTTTTTTTCTTTTTCTCTTTTTTTTTATTATATATATAGAGGATTACTATATCTGGATAGCCTGTTAATGGTTTTGAACTTCACTATCCTTAACTTATATTTTCAAAACTTATACATTTCCACTTAATTATTATAACATGAATAAGAATTCAAAAAGATTTCCAATCTTTTCTTTTTCAAGTGATAATTTTTTATTACTTAATATTTCTTAAATTCTATTATTTCTATCATGAATAGAAAAATTGCTTAATCTTATTCTTCTTTAAGTTAAATAATTCTATTCTTAAAATCAATCAAAGTTAGTAAAATTTTGGTTAATTTCACTAAATTGTTTATAATTTCAAAAATAAAAGTGATCTCAAATAAATTCTTCATTCCTTAAGTTATGTTAAAAAGTTTTTATTTTTAAGAAAATATTAGCTCTTTAAGGACAAATAAAATTTAAATTTGAATGTATTTTCCCTTCCCCCAAACTTAAGTTTTGGTATACTATGAAAATTTGAAAGTATGAGAGAAAGAAAGTCATAATTTTAAAAAGGAAATTTTTTATAAGTATGTAAAAACGATCTTAAAAATAAAAATTAACTTCTACTCATGCTTTTATGAATATTTAAGATAAAATTGAAGCATGTATAAAAAGTAAGCAGGCTAATTTTTATGATTATACTTAATTTGAAACAAAATAAAAGCAGAGCAAAATTACTAATTACTAAATAGTAGACTAAAACAAACATATCATAAATTAACTCTAATTTCAGTCTCAAACACAATATACTAAGAATATTCTAACAACATAATTTTAACATTAATCCATCCATATAGATACTTAAACAAATCAACATACATCAAACATAAAACTAAAGAAACAAACCAAACAAAACAAACCAACAAAGTAGCACAATATAGAGATCTATAAACTACTAGTCACTGGCTATAGCCTCATCATCATCATTGTCACCAAAGGAAAATGCTACATCCTTAGGATCAACAAATGGTGTGAAACTAGGAAAAGTATGGAAACTAACATCATGTTCACCCTTTAAAAATCTGACTAGGGCTTCATCATACTCAGCATCATTGCTACTCTTCCTTTGGGTATAATCAGATAAATGATCAAGTTTCCTATCAATAGTATCAATCCTGCAGTGAGTTTGAAATAACTCCTGCTGCTGCTCTATAAACTGATCATGCATTGATTCCTAGAAACTCGATGGTGGCTCAGCAGAAGTGGAGGGTCGAGAAGTAGAAGGTCTACTTGGAGTAGGTACAGAAGAAGAAGGAGCAGTCGATCTCTTCCCTCGAAGACAATCATAAATACTAATGCTCTCCTGACCAATCGGCTTAGTAGTCTTCAACCTTTCCTCTGAAATATCTGTAGTGACTCCATTGCTAATACATAATGAATAAATCAGAGATGGGAATCCCATCCAACGTAAGTGCCGGATCTCGCAGTAGAATCCACAGAATCATAAATAATACTGCCAACATCAATAGGCTTCCTTTCCTGAATGAAGTAATTTAAGATCGTTTGATATCTAGTCACTTCACTCAGGTGGTTGGAAGGTAACAATCTTGCAGAAATAAAATAGTGCCATGCTTTAGAAATACCATTTAATTTGAAGGATTTGAAGTTTACCCTTTTTCCATTCCTGATCTTCCAAGATCCAGCACCGTCAGTAAAATAAGCAATGATCATATCCAAATCTCCCACAGATGGTGATAATCCGTAATAGTGGCACTCAATAATCGGTGGCGTGCCATAAAATACATTGATTCTTTCAGATTAAATCCTACTCTTACACCTCCGACAAAAACTTCATAATCTTCAAGCATCCAGAAAATTTGCATAAAACTCTCGAACAATAGGGATAACAAAGAATAACAGTGAAATAACAGAATCGTTGCCAATTGTGTGCAACGATAGTGTTTTCAATCATTTCTCCCGGATGATAGAAACTTCATTCTGAAATGAACTTCCTGGACGTCACAAATTCGTTGAATCGAAAATGCGCAGCTGCAGTAGAAAATTTGCTGCTATCAAAGTTATCTCGTGCCTTCCCGCGTTTAGATTTCGGAGCCATCTAAACGTGAAAGAAAATAAGAACAAATTTAGGAATCAAAGATTTAAACTCTTTTTAAGTTTATAAAACTTAAAATAAGTTTAAAAATCCAAAGAAATCACTAAAAATCAAAATTTTTTTCAAACTTTCGGTTCTTAGAAAAACCTAAGGAAATCTATGGTGGAAATAAAAAATAAATGGTTTAAAGTGTAGATCTGACATTGAGACGAAGAAATCGAGTGGTTTCGCATTCAAATCCTTGATGTTTTGACCTCAAAATGGATCTAAAAGATGTATTTTCATGAAAATGGGGAAGAAGATGAAGCTTAGGCGTCAAAAATGGCTTTTGGGGGAATTTAAGTAAATTTTCGGGTACAGGTCGAACTGGCGCTTAGGCGCCGAATTCTGGTGCCTAGGCGCCAGACTCGCCTTTTACAAAAAATTATTTTTAAATTTAATTTTCCACCAAAATTCATAAATTAAACTTCTAATTACTCAAATTAGAGTAGGGCTTCAGTTTCAAACTTCCACAACATTTTTTCAAAAATTTTAAAAATTAAATATTAAATCCACCAATTAAACATAAAGTTTTAATCAAACTCACTAAATTCCATTTATAATCTTCAATATTGGCTCAATACATTCCAGATAAGTATTATACTTGATTCAAATTCCTAATACACACTCAAACACATAGTTTCTAAGCAAAAACAACAAACATTGAACATGAAAGCAAATACACAAACAAACACAATCGATTCACTAAATCGATACAACGACTCAACAAACCAGTTAATAACTATCTCATTACCAGAATATTCTAATCTTCATAAGGGAAATTGTGTATTCCACTTGGAAAGAACACTAACGCTCTCGGAAAATCCGTAGCAGTCATTTCGTCAATCCACTTGTTCTTCGCATACATTTCAACTCGAGCATCTTGATAAGCCGCAAAATGATCAAATTGAAGTTTCATCTGTCATTCTAGATGTTCAATCTGATGAAAAATCTCATGAAGGCGATCTCCAATGCTTTTAAAGTCTGCTTCAAACTTATACAAATGACTAGAAATTTTCTCTAAACTTACCGCGATGAAACCGTTGAAGTAGGGTTGAGGATCCTTTGAGACCTTGTCTCTAGCTTCTTCTCCAAGATTTCTTCCTTCCATTTCTTCAAAAATTTCTCAAATATCTCAAGAAATGAAGTGTAAGGGACGTAACTTTGATTGCTTGATGGTTAGGGAAGAAGATAAGTTGATTTAAAGGTGAAAATCGTGTGAAAAACTGAAAATTTTCGGTTTTTGCATGAGCCAGTAACTGTGCCGCTTAGGCGCTGAATCTGGCGCCTAGGCGCCGGACCTATTGATACATAGTTTGACTCTGGCGCTTAGGCGCCGAATCTTGGTGCCTAGGCACCGGAACTATGTTCAACTCCGTTTCGCCTAATCGTCAAATTTCAAAATTTCGTTCTCCAAGATAGGTAAATTATACCGGTAAGAGTAATCTGGACTCAACAACTCACATTGTAAACAATCATAATGAAGGTTAACTTGATCTCCTTTTTACTCATATTTAGAATAGAGTGATCCAATTTCTAAATCTTACATACTTCAAAATAATCTTCAGCCTAAGTCAACAAAGACTTATTAGCATAAAAAAAAAATTAAAGTAATATAAAATTAGTCAAGATCGAGGCATAACCTAACATTAAAACATAAAAACACTCATAACAAAAGTTAATTATGGGTTGCCTCCCACAAAGCGCTTGGTTTAATGTCGTTAGCCCGACTTAAGTAAATCTTTAATCAGGTTGACTCAATTAATAAGCCTCTTTATAAATCTTTTTAATATCTCCCAAATAAGGCTTCAATCTTACTCCATTTAATTCAAAAATTTTTCCTGTTTTGGGATCTTTAATATCTACAGCTCCATAATGGTATACTTTCTCAACTATATAGGGTCCAATCCATTTAGATCTTAATTTTCCAGGAAAAAGTTTTAAATGAGAGTTAAACAGTAATACTTCTTGTCCAGTGCTCAAAAATTTTTCCCGAAATTTTCTTATCATGCAACATCTTCATTTTCTCTTTATAAATCTTTGCATTTTCATATGATTCATTTCTTATTTCTTCAATCTCATTCAATTTCAATAATCGCTTTTCTCCGGCTTTATTCAAATTAAAATTAAACTTCTTTATCGCCCAATAAGCTTTATGTTCAAGTTCTACAGGTAAGTGACAATGTTTACCATAAACTAACCGGTAAGGTGACATTCTGATTGGTGTCTTAAAAGCTGTTCTATAAGTCCATAATGCAGAATCAAGTCTATCAACCCAATCAGTTCTTTTAGGATTAACAGTCTTCTCTAAATTTTTTTTATCTCTCTGTTTGATACTTCAGCCATTCCACTTGTTTGTGGGTGATAAGCAGTTGCAATTCTATGTTTGATTCCAAATTTTTGTAGTAATGATTGAACTCTTATATTCCTGAAACGACTTCCACCATCGGTGATAATTACCTTAGGCATTCCAAATCTTGAAAATATCATTTTCTTTAAAAATTTAGAAACACTTTTGGAATCACAGTTTGGTAAAGCAATGGCTTCAATCCACTTTGAAACATAATCAATCGCTAATAAAATATAAATTTTTCCGTATGATGGAACAAATGATCCCATAAAGTCTAAACCCCATATATCAAAAATTTCAACTTCCAATATATAGTTTAAAGGCATTTCATTCTTCTTAGATATATTTCCCATCCTTTGACATCGATCACATGTTTTCACATAATGTCTTACATCTTTAAAGAAGGTAGGCCAATAAAATCCGTAATTTAAAATTTTAAATGCGGTTTTATCTATGCCAAAGTGTCCTCCAAAATCGGAATCATGACATTTTTGAATAATAACAAAAGTTTCCTCATAAGGTACACATCTTCGAATCATAGAATCTTTACCAATTTTAAATAAATGAGGTTCTTCCCAAATATAAGATTTAGCATCATATTTAAATTTCTTAATAAATTTGTTATCCAATTCATAAGGCAAAATATTGCTAACTAAATAATTAACAATATCAACATACCAAAGTGTTTTGCATCCTTGAATAACATATAAAGATTCATCAGGAAATTTCTCATTTATATTTTCTTCCGAAATAATATCATTTTTAATTCTAGCATAAATGATCGTAATTTGGTTTTCAATTCCTTTTCTATCTACTATTTGAAAATCAATTCTCGTAGAAGTAAAACCCATCTTATAAGTCTAGGTTTAGAATCCTTCTTAGATAATAGATATTTAATAGTAGAATGATCAGTATGAACTATGCATTTAGTACCAAGAAGATAAGGTCTAAATTTATCAAAGGCATATACTATAGCTAGAAGCTCTTTCTCATTGGTAGTGTAATTTCTTTGTGTTTCATTGAGAGTTTTATTAGCATAATATACAACTTTGAAAATCTTCTCATATTTTTGTCCTAATACAGCTCCAATTGCAAAATCACTTGCATCACACATTAATTCAAAAGATTTATTCTAATTAGGTGCAACAATGATAGGTGCAGTTATTAATTTTTCTTTTAGAATATTAAAAGCATTAATACATTCTTTGTTAAATTCAAATTTCACATTTTTTTTATAACAAATGACAAAGAGGTTTAGTAATTTTAGAAAAATCCTTTATGTATCTTCTATAAAATCCAGCATGACCTAGAAAACTTCTCACATCGATAATGATGAGTAGGTGGTTGCAATTCAAGCAATAATTTTTACTTTTGCTTGATCTACTTCCATCCCTTTTTGTGACACTTTGTGACCAAGTACAATGCCTTCTATGACCATGAATTGACATTTTTCCCGAGCTAAGAACCAAATTTGTTTCTTCACATCATTTCGTAACTTTGGCAATGTTTTCTAAACAAGATTCAAAAGAAGTTCCAAAAACTCGAAAAATCGTCCATGAATATTTCAATTCCTTTGTCAATCAAATCACAAAATATCGACATCATACATCTTTGAAAAGTTGCAGGTGCATTACATAAACTAAAAGGCATTCTTCTAAAAGCAAATGTTCCATAAGGACTTGTAAATGTTGTCTTTTCTTGGCCCTCAAGAGCAATAATTAACTGATGATAACCAGAATATCCATCCAGAAAACAGAAATATGGGTGTCCAACTAATTTATCGAGCATTTGATCCAAGAAAGGTAAAGGAAAATGATCCTTTCTAGTGGCTTTATTTATTTTCCTATAGTCAATACAAATTCGCCATCCAGTAACTTGTCTTGTAGGAATTAGTTCATTTTTATCATTAACAATGACAGTTACACCTCCTTTCTTCGGAACACAATGAATAGGACTTACCCATCGACTATCCGAAATAGGATAAATAATACCAGCATCTAACCATTTAATAATTTCTTTTTTAACAACCTCTTTAAAGATAGGATATAATCTTCTTTGCGATTCAATAGTAGGTTTAAAATTTTCTTCCATTAAAATTCTATTCATACAAATGGAAGGGCTTATTCCTCTTATGTCAGCAATAGTCCAACCAAAAGCTTTCTTATAATTCTTTAACACACCTAGTAGTTTTTCTTCTTGATCTTTACTCAGTTCAGAATAAATAATAACAGGTAAAGTTAACGAATTTCCAAGAAACGCATATTTTAAATGTGAAGGTAACATTTTTAATTCCTGTTCAGGGGCTTTTTTAATTGATGGTAAAAGTATATCATTTTGCGTTATGTCTAAAGTTTCCCAGTTATTTTTAATAAAATGAGTCTCTTCTTCTTCTACTTCTTCATTTTCATCTGCTAAAAATTAAAATTTTTCTTTTGAAATGACTTTACATTTTTCTTGATAATGTTTTTCAATGAAATAATTAATTATATCCATTCGATAACATTTCTCTTTATCAAGGTACTTCATTGATTTAAGAACATTGAATTTAATTTCTTGATCATTAACTCTCATGGTTAGTTCTCCTTTTGCACATCAATCATAGCTCGTCCGGTAGCTAGAAAAGGTCTCCCTAAAATAATAGGTATCTCTTTATCTTCTTCCATATCAAGTACGATGAAATCTACATGGAAGATAAATTTATCCACTTTAACAAGGACATCCTCTATAACTCCTTTAGGATAAGTGAAAGATCTATCAACTAACTGAAGGGTTACAGTGGTGGGAGTAATATCTCCTAAATCCAATCTTTGAAAGATAGAAAATGACATGAGATTAATACTTGCTCCTAAATCACATAAAGCTTTTCCGCAAAATTTTTCTCCAATAAGACAGGGTATAGTGAAACTTCCAGATCCTTAAGCTTTTCAAGTAATTTCTTTTGAATTATCTGCACCGCATTCTTCACTTAATGCAACGGTTTCAAAAGCTTCAAATTTTCATTTCTTGCTTAAAATATCCTTCATAAATTTTGCATAAGTTGGCATTTATTCCAAAGTTTCAGCAAAAGGTATGTTAATAAGTAAGTTTCTTAAAAATTTCAAAGAACTTAGAAAATTGATGATCAAGTTTCTGCTGTTTAAGTCTTTGAGGAAAAGGTGATGGTGGTTTTTCAACTTCCACTTTAACAGGTATAACAGTCTGATCTTGATTAGGAGAGAGAGTTTCTTTAGGTTTTTCAATCACTTCAACCTCAATCTTTTTTTCAATTTCATTCTGCATTCTTTCTTTTAATTTCTTTCCACTTCTAAGTTGCACAGCTTTAACTTGTTCATGTTCTTTTCCAGTTTCTTTTGGATTAATTTCAACATTACTAGGAAGTGTTCCTATAGGTCTGTTATTAATTAAAGTAGCAATTTGCCCCAATTGATTTTCAATATTACGAATAGCAGTATTTTGATTTTGTAATTGATTATTCATTTGTAAAATTAATTCTTCTATCGATAACTTTTTCTCGTTGATTATTAAATCTAGGAGGTTTATAATTTGGATTAACTTGATTATTCCAATTTCCGATGGGATGAGATTGATTATTACCCCATTGTGGTTGTGAATTATTCCAGCTTAAGATTAGGATGATTTTTCCACCCAAGATTATAATAATTTGAATAAGGATTATTTTTACTTGCAATAGCTTGTAAAGTTTCAATAGTCCGAGAATCTTCAATATTAGTAGAGTTATTATGTGAAATATTAATTGAAAAATTATCTAATTTCTTAGACATCACTGCTACTTGTGAAGCTAAGATAGAAAAGGCTTCATTATTGTGCATACTAGCCATCTTTTTAGGATTAATCCTTTCAGAAGGCCATTGAAAATTGTTATTAGCCATTTCTTCAATTAAAGTGTAAGCTTCTTCAAATGATTTATACATTAATGAACCTCCAGCAGCAGCATCAATAATTGATTTTAAAGATCTAATTAATCCATTATAAAATGTTTGAATAATTAACCAATCAGGTAAAGCATGATGAGGATATTTTCTTAATAGTTCTTTAAACCTTTTGTCGGCATATTTTTAGGTTGAGTGTTGTATTTTTGAAAAGAGGTCGCCTACAGAAATTGTCGGTAAATTTTAGATTTTAAATTTGATTTAAATATATATATATAATTTAGAAAGTAGCATTTGATTTTGAAAATAATTTTAAGTTTGAAAATTTTAAGATATGAAATCAAACTGATCTCACATCCCGAATAGTTTATATAAACAAGCACCGCACCACAAACTATATATCTATCCTGGAGAGAAGACACACTGCTTGATGATGGGGCTCGGTTAAATAAACTAGAAGATTTGTGACATCCATTTGGTCTACAAACCAATTTTATAAGCCGACAAGTTCCCCTGCTTAATATAAATGAATTAAGCAGGGTTTATATTACCTGGGTTCTTAAAGTTCCCTATAAGGGCAAGCCCCTATAGTTAATTACATCTTAAATGAAGTGAATCATTTAAGAAAACTCTCGATAATGATCAGTGATTTTTCTCTCAAGAATTTCAAAGTTTAAGGTTTTCAAAGGATTGGATTTTTGAAATTCAAAAGGGAATGGATCAAATTTAGAACAATTTATTTCAGGAGTTCAAAGGAAGAAAAGTAGGAGAAGTTGAGGATACAAGAAGAATATTGGCAACTTCTCAAACTATCCTATTGTTTGGCTTCAATTTAGGGATTCATTTAATGTTTCATCTTGCCTGTTTTAATTAATCAGGACTTATATTCGTATGACACAATCATACAAACAGCCTCGAAGATGTGAGGGCTTATGTCGTACCAAACGATCACCTCGGAGTCCTAAGACCGGTTAGGGCTTAATTTACATGACATGATCATGCAAATGCCTAACGAAGAGTTGAGGATTTATGTTGCACTAGGCAAACTACCTCGAAGTCCTACGGCTTGGTTATTTAATTCTAGGAATGTTTAGCTAATGTAGAGTTATTTTGATGACGAAGATGGCCGTGCGGCCCACCGTGTTCCAAGCTCGTTGTTGTTGCAGAGGTTTAGTTTTAGAACTCATAAATCAGGAGATGAGAGAAGTGTTTTGGTTTAGAGAAAATCTTAAAACTCAAGTGTTTTTTAATATTTTAATTAAAACAAATCTTAAAGTTGGTTAAACAGAACTGATTAAGATCCCACGGTTCCGTCATCCCAAGACATCATTATTTTCATTGAATTCACTTAGTCCGTATGAATTTGCTAAACTCAACCGAATGAGTTCCACACTTTCATTTAGACCGTGGGAAATCCCGTTAGCAACACGTGGGTTACATCATCCGAGGTATTCCCGATCATTCAACGAGACGTTTTAATTTAGTTGCAATCGTAGTTTGTTGTTCCGTTTGTGATTAAATTTCGAGTTGTTTTATATTTTGAAATGTTGTGGCGGTGAATTTTATCTTGCATTGATTTTTAATTTAGTTTTGGTTTCAGTTCAGTGGACTACCCTAAAGGTTTTGGTTTTCATGCAACGGTTGTTTATCATGCAAGAAAAGTAAAATATAGTGCATGTAAGTAAATTGCAATAAAGTAAATTGCAATAAAATAAAAGCGTACTCGGAGGGTCTTCCCGTCATCCCAAGCTGCACTTAAAACACATGTTAAGGCATTTAAATATTTCAACAAGTATCTAGGTAAAGCTAAGGGAGAGGTTTTGGTTGTCTACCAAAGTTCTAATCCTATAGCTAGTCATCTTCTATGACGTCTAGGTTCTTGTGTTTTGGTTTAAGGACAATTTTCTTCATCAAAGAAACAATTAAATTCAATTGTTCTTATAAACACCCTATCATATTGAGGAAGTGCTTAAGACGAGTCTTAAACATCTTTTCAATACCTTTAGGATTGTTTTAAGTTCAAGAGAATTTAATTATACAAGTGAATTAATCATCCGGGGTTTTGTTCTCTTGCACTGATGAACTCGGACATTTGAATATCCTATAAGTGAAGTAACACTTCACTTGATACCTCATTTAAGAGTTATAACAATAAGAGCTTTAAAATGGCAAATCAACTTATTAAGTATTTTAATGATCTAAACTTAATGATTTAATTTTAATTTTGACTTAATTATAGAAAATTAGTTTAAGTTTGGAATAGTTTTCAAGTTATTTTAGATTTAATTCTTAATAATTTCATTTAGGTTTGTTGTTAAATGATTTTAATTTAATTTAATTCAATTTAATTTTAATTCAATTTAATTTAATTTTAATTTAATTTGATTTTAATTTAATTTAATTTAATTTAATTTAATTTAATTTAATTTAATTTAATTTAATTTAATTTAATTTAATTTAATTTTAATTTAATTTAATTTAATTTAATTTAATTTTAACTCAATTTTAATTTAATTTAATTTTAATTTAATTTAATTTAATTTTAATTTAGTTTAAATTTAATTTTGATTTAATTTTAATTTTAATTTAATTTAATTTAATTTAAATTTAATTAAATTTAATTTTAATTTTAATTTAATTTAATTTGATTTTAATTTAATTTAATTTAATTTAATTTAATTTAATTTAATTTAATTTTAACTTAATTTTAATTTGGATTAATATTTTAATCTTTTAATTAAGAATTAAGTATTATTGAAGTGATTTATTTAGGGATTTTTAAATTAAAGAATAAATATCCTCTTAATAATATCCCTACTTTAATAATTTCAATTTCTATTATTCTTCCAAAATTTCAATTAATTAATTAATTAAAGTTTTATTTTAAATATATTTGAAATAGTTAGTAGGTTTCTACCCTCAATCATTTAAGTTTCAATCATCCAAAATCAGTTTAAAATCAAATATTTTACCCTCCCTTTTTTATTAATCCTAAAATTTTAATTAAGGGTTGAAATTTTTAATTACCCTTTTGCCCTTCAAGCTTAATAATTCTATAACTCACTAAATTAAGCTCAAATGAACTTGAAATTTTTATGTAACCTCACTCACATGTCAATTAAGACATTAGAGGAGAAAGTGTGATTTTTCTGTATTTAATTTATTTATGTAATTATTTTTAATGGAAAATAGGGGTTTTCAAGGAAAATTCAATAACATGACCAAGGAAATTTTTCTATCCTTAACAAAATTATGGAATGTTTCTAATGACTAGAGGACCATTTGGACAAATTTTGGTGATTTTTTTAATTATATTTTATTTATTAGAATTATTTTGAGATTTGGAGTATTAATTAAGTTAAAGGGTTATTTGGAATTTTGAAAACTTTGGATTCCATTGATGGGATTTGTCATGATGCTACAAATGGGTTGATTTCATGATGGTTGAAGACTTTGGTCAAATAGGATTATCAAAGGAATGATGAAGAAAAGGTTTCATGTGGGCTTGGAAATGGACTTTGGGCTTTTAAAATTTGGTAAAGGTGGGCTTTTAAGAAGGTTTAAGGGAGTGGGCCTTTATGTTTAGCAATGGGCTTTTAGATAAAAAATTTTGTAAAGGGCCATGCAAAATAAATGTTGAATTTAGTTTAAGGATGTGTCTTGAATGATTTGAAGCAAAATTGAGGTGGTTTGGAATTGAATTGGGTTGAATTTGGGTTCATTTGGTAAATGGGCCAATGTAGGTCAAATTGGGCTAATTTGGGCCAATGTTGGGCTAAGGTTGAAATTGATGTAAAATTAATGTTGGGAAATATTTATGGGAGTGTTTCAAAGAGGTTTTAACTTTGGTTGGGTTTTGGTTTTGGGACTTGGGCTTATTTGGGTTAGGTTTGGGTTTAGGTCAAAATTTGGCTTTTTGGTTTTGGGTTGAATTTGAGTGGGGTTTGGGTCCAAATTTTGGGCAAATCATGTTTGTGTTTTGTTTGTTGGGATGTTAGGGAAGGTTTAGAAAAGGTTTGGGGTCAATTGGAGTTGAATTGGTTTGGTTTGGGCTAAGTTTGGGTCATGGGTCCAAATTGGGCTTTAAGGTCAAAAGTGAAATTGGATTCAAATGGCAATCAAATTGGACTTGTATTTGGTCTAGATTGATTTTTTGGATATTAAATTGAAGTTTAGAATTGAATTGGACCAAAATTGGGGTCAATTGGGTAGATTTGGTTTGACATTGGGTTCACTTGGGTTAAGAATGGGCTAAATTGGGGTTTTGGTAACAGTGGCGTAAATTGACAAAATTGGCCCATGGTGTAGTTAGAAAAAATGAAATTAGAAATATTTGGGATTTTCTGGAATTTTCTAGGAATTTTCTGAATTTTTTGATTTTTTGGCTAAGAGGGGCATTTTGGGTATTTGGAGGGGGGGGTATTTTTGGAATTTTTTGTATTTTTGGCTATGGATGATCAATTTGATTGGTGAGGAAATGTTCAAGGTTAATTTTGGGGAATTTTGGGTGATTTGGAAATTTTGGAGGATTTGGGCAACTCTAAGGGCTTTTAGTAGGTTTGGTAGGTGTAGGGTCCCCGGGGCCAAAAATTGAAATTTTGGAATAATGAAGATTGATCAAATATGAGTGGAATGGAATCACTTTGATTGAGCCATGAAGCCATGTTAAGCCTATATGAGCCATGGGAGGACTCATTTGAGGCATTCACTATGTTGTTCCTAACCCTCTTTACTGTGGGCTTAGGGTTAAGGTCCATCCATATGAATTACCTACATGAGTCAAGGAGTCAAGTTGGGTATGGGTGTGGTTTTAGGATTTGGATTGTGTGTGTGAGAGTGTAGAGTGTGAGTGTAGTGAGTGTGTAAGTCAACCCTCACTGCACTGTGCAACCTGTGGGCAGTCTTAAGGCCAAAGAGTCTTATAGGGAACTCATCCTTTAAACCTTCACATTCGATTTCAACCCTCTAGGTGATTAGGGGTCTACAATCAAGCTTGCGGGGTTTGCGTGGAGGCATGAAGTGGTTCAAATTTCTAAGGGATGGGTACCAATTCTAGTCCTCTAAGATAGTCAAAGGAAAAGCCTAAGGCTAGACCCTAAACACTAAAGAGAGAAGAGAAGATCTCATCAAAAATGAGGTCAACAAATGGACCCCCAATAGGTGTAGTGTGCTAACCAAGCACACCGTGCGTATTGTTGTTGACCGAAGAGATCAACAAAACCAACACAGATCTCCAAGTTAAAAACTTAGGACGAAGTAGAAGAATTTTCGCTGGGGAGTATCAGGTAAATCTCCAAGACTGAAGATTCCAGAACTCTCGCTGGGGAAAAGGAGGTGAATTTCAGATCACAAGATTTCAAGAGATTGGATCTTAGATTCGTTTCATTTTTTCTTTATCTCAAGTTTTAATTTTGAGTTTGAATTTCGATTCGAGTTTCAATTTTAATTTTACGAGGAGAAAAGAGCAGGGCTGAGGCCCACCCGAATGCATTTGTATACTGAGAAGGAAGCAGGACTGAACCTATTCCAAATGCTGAGGAAGAATAGGACAAAGCCTATCTGGAATGCAGAGTGCTTTAATTTCAATTTCTTGTTGGGAGGATCAAATTTTGAGATTGCCGAGAAAGGAGTAGGATCGTGCCTATCCCGAGTGCCGAGAATTACTAAGAAGGAGCAGGGCGAAGCCTATCCCGAATACCGAGATTTCGCCGAGGTGGGAGTAGGCGGAGCTCATCCCGATCGCTCGAGATGGGAGTAGGGCGGAAGCCTATCCCGATCGCCGAGATGGGAGTAGGGCGGAAGCCTATCCCGATCGCCGAGATCGGAGTAGGGCCGAGGCCTATCCCGATTGCCGAGATGGGAGCAAGTGCGGAGGCCTATCCCGATCGCCGAGATGGGAGTAGGGTGGAGGCCTATCCCGATTGCTGAGATGGGAGTAGGGCGGAAGCCTATCCCGATTGCTGAGATAGGAGTAGGGCGGAGGCTTATCCCGATTGCTGAGATGGGTGTAGGGCGGAGGCCTATCCCGATCGCCGAGAAGGGAGTCGGGCGGAGGCCTATCCCGATCTGTCGAGATGGGAGCAGGCGGCAGGCCTATCCCGATCGTCGAGATTTAGTTTATGCAGTGGTTGTGAAAAATTTTGTCGATATTTGATTTATGTTGTGACTATGCAGAATTTTATTGAGATTTGGATTTAGCGGGAGATCGAAATGAGATATGAAAGTGCTCCATATCCCATGGGAATCAATCAAAGTCTGATTACTTGGCGAAGGGTACAAACCCATGCCATCCGAATCAAATTGAAAATTCTTCGTTATTCTGAAATCATCCCGAGAGAGGGTTTTAGAGGAAGTCTGGAATATATCTTGATTTGAAGAAAGATTGGAGGATTTGAAAAGATGGACGTAAACTGGAATTCAATTTGAGCTTTAGGTTTGTTTTGTTTGTTCTTTTTATTATAGTTTATGAAGACAGTTCTTATTTATTTTCTTTCTTTTCTTTTCTGTTCTTTGTTCGAAGTTCATTTAACTTTAATGGCGTTTCCCAGTCAATTTGCACAAAAAGAGGTGAAGGCAAAATGTGACATGGTCACTTTCATTCCAATCTTGTTGAAGATACATCATACAACTCGATCTGAAATATTTCTCACACAATCGATGACTCAAAACGGACTATGTATGATTCTTGTTAATCCATCCAAAAAGTATCTGTTAAAAAATCCATGTCTGAATAATGAGATACACGGTCAATAACATCACCTTCCAAGCCGTCCTTGACAGGAGTGCCGCATGGATGTGCATTGGAGGTGTGCTATTTCCCGTGTAACTCACGACTGTAGGGTCGGAGACTCTCCAACTCGGATCCGGTCGGAAGTGGTAAGGAGCCATTCGTCGTCCATCCTTCTAAAAGTGACGGAGATCCGCTCCATCGGTACTCCCGTATACAATGTTTTGCGATGTCCGTTCCATTTCCTTGTAATATCATGACGGAACCTACCGAAGTGGTATCTCCACCGGCCCTCGGAACTTACCCGGCCTCGCTATCCGGAGGTCGCATCCGAACATGATATTGCATTGGTCGACGAACGAAACCGTGCGAAAGGTCCGACAAAGTCATGGTGGTCTATGTGTGGAGGTATGCAGCCGCTCTTCTAATAAATGTTGATGATGCAACCGTTAGGTATGCATCCGTCGCAGCACTCTCCACGTTATCATTCTTTTCACCATTCTTTTAATTATTCTCGGCATCGGATCCACCTCACCGTGACGGAGTATCCCCGGTGGGTTTCTTTTCTGTCCTCTCGCGAAGTTATAGCAACATCCACATTGTATCGTGACTCTTCCTTTCCCCGGCATCCATTTCCGGGGTTCCGAATAAGTCTTTTCTCTCGTACGGCCCGCTCGACCCATCTTCTCGAAGTTCGGAAAGCAATCCACAACCGTTGTTGCTCGTACTCCGAGAATACTCCCGTGTGTAACTCGAGGCCTTCCAAAATATTGATTCTTCTGCCTCTAATCCTTTCAAAGTATTTGAATGTCTTCTTCTCAACATTTTGCATTCTTTCTAGTTCATATTCTGGGATGATCTACAAGGGACGAGGCCTAGTAACGTATTGCAGGATGTATGGCTCAATCCCGTCACGTTCTCCTGCATACCTTGGCTCCTCGGGGATTTTCTCTATCGGGACATCCTCTGGGGTGCTTCCGCAACAAGGTTCTTCAGATATGGTATCTCTGCCTGGCGTCGAGGCACTGATTCTATCTCTATCCTTCTTGGCATTTCTCCGATCTGTTCTGATTCTCTCGGCATTGACTTTCTCCTTTCTGGTTCCTGCCGAACCGGTATCTTTGAAATGTGTGTGTCCGCGAAGGCGGCCGTTTCCTCGTGTTGATCCGTCGCAAGCTTAGTCAACATCTTGCGGATACGGCGATTCTTATTTCTTCTTTGAGTAGCAGTGAGCGTAGCTCTCCTCACTTCTTGAATTTCTGCGGGCGCGGCGCTGACGAGCCTGCTCTCTTCCATGGCAACTACTGACTTGATTTTCTTGCTTTCTTCAATGTTTATCATTCTTTTCTTGTTGCTGGATTGGTAGCTTGGGCCACCCATCTTCATTACTGTCTAGCTATGAAGTTCCTCTCGGTCCACTGGGACCCAGTCATTTTCTTCATACTGTAGGCCTGGCCGGTGTGAAGTCGAATCAATTTCTATCACTGCTCCATCCTTCACCCTCTTTTCATCGAGTGCGAGACTCACGCCATTTTTAAAGTTTAGGACCAACCGCCTGTTCGACATTTCCCTGCGAAGAAGACAAGGAAATGATCAGGGGCTGTACTAAGAACAAGAACATTAAGAAAGTATTTATCACTGAAGATTCTTATTCACTTATTCAAATTTTAATTTTTAAGGAAAGTAGGAAAACATGAAGAAAGATCACGAAAAAGATTTGATTTGAAAGGAAGGGTAAAACTTTATTATTATGATTTTCACATATTTTATTTTTAGCACATATTTTATTTTATCCATTTTTTTTTATGTTTTTTGGGTTCTGACCCAGTCACAAAGTGATTGCTTCACCCGTGTTTCTAGGGATAAGACTCTATTTTAGAGGCCACCCTTCGAAACATCAGGTTGCGTAATACTTCTTCAAATATCGTCCATTGATTGGAAGCATTTGTCGTTCTCCTTGGCAATTCACAAGTTGGTAGGAGCCTCCTGAGTAGACTGCTTCGACCACAAATGGCCCCTCCCAAGTCGGTTCAAATTTGTCTCCTATCTTGCGATGTGCAAGAATAGGTCTTCTGAGAACAAGAACTAAGTCACCAACTTTAAAAGTTCTCGGGCGGACTAGTTTATCATGGGCCTTGATCATCTTAGCTTGGTACAGTTCCAAATTTTGTTGCACTGCAAGTCTTTTTCCTTCCAAGTTTTCCAGTTCTTCCAGTCGTATTATGGCATTTTCTTCTGTAGTAATTTTATTTGCAACTGCAATCCTGAGTGATGGTAGCTGGACCTCCAAAGGTAAAACGGCCTCTGACCTGTACACTAAAGTGTAAGGCGTAGACTGAGTAGGAGTCCTGAAAGTCATCCCATAAGGCTTCTAACAACTTCTCGTGCAAATTTCTTTTGTTGTCATCCAAAGTTTTCTTTAAAATTTGAACGAGAGTTTTATTAAAAGCCTCGGCCAAGCCGTTTGCTCTTGGGTAGTAGATTGTTGAGTATCGCTAATCGATTCCATGTCTTCTGACAAAATTGTTGATCTTTGTACTTCTGAAGGCGGATCCATTATCTGAAATGATTCTGCGCGGTACTCCGAAACGGTATACAACTTGATTTTTGAAAAACTGTAGCACGTGGTGTGCCTTTACTTCTCTGAGTGGAACTGCTTCTGCCCATTTAGAAAAGTAGTTTGTAGCTGCAAGGATGAAGCGATATCCTCTTGAAGAAGGTTGTTCTATCGGACCCACTATATCTGTGCCCCAACACTCAAATGGCCACGACGCAATTGTCGGATGTAGCACGTTTGGAGGTTGGTGTAGAACCACTCCGTGCACTTGGCACTGGTGACAACTTTTGGCAATCTTCATGCAACCAGTCATCATCGAGGGCCAGTAATACCCTAGACTTTTAATTTTCATTTTCATTTTCGGACCCGACTGATGAGCTCCACAAAGTCCTGAATATACTTCTTTGACAATTTCACGAGCCTCGGACCCGTTCAGGCATCTTAACCACATTTGATCAAAAGACCTTCGTATAATGTACTCGTTTATTAATTCGTAAGACGCAGCTCTTTTCTTGATTTGATGGGCTAATGACTTATCGTCCGGTAATTTACCCGTTTGCGGGTAGTCTATTAGCGGTCGACGCCAATCTTCTATGTTTTCCGTCACCGCCGCAATCGATTCCTCTCGCTTTTTCCGATTTCCGTATCATATCCATGTCGAGCCGTGATAGGACCCGTCGTCCTTGATCTAACACTTCAACCGACTCATCTTGTGAGCGAGCAAATTCTTTTGCAAGGCGAGCTAGCGCATCCGCGAGAGCATTTTCTCTTCCGGGGATCTTGTAGATTGTTACATTCAAAATCTATTCCAACGGCTTCATGAGCATATCGAAAGTTTTGCTCGAGTCTTGGCTTTAAGATTCCGTATTGTCCGGCGATCCGTTGAATGATCAACCGAGAATCACCGTAGATGTTGATATCCGTTATTCCCATTTGAATGGTCGGCTCTAGTCCCGTTATGAGGGCTTCGTATTCGCCTCGTTGTTCGTGCATGACTCGTTAAGTGGTAGGAGTATCTTAACATCCCCCGCTCCGGTGTTATAAAGATTAGTCCGATTCCCGCCTTCATCGGGCACTATCGTTTGCAATTCTTTGTCTTTCCGTGCCGAGGATGCTCCGTCGAAGCATAGTTCCCAACGTCGATCATCGTTGTCTTCTAGGCTTATTATCTCGCTCGTCGTGCAAATCGTCGTCGAGAGGCGAATCTACGGTAGAAGGGTGTGCCGCAAGGAAATCAGCTAGAACTTGTCCCTTTACGACACGAAGAGGAACGAAAGTTATGTCGAATTGCAATAGTATCATCGACCACCCGTCAAGTCCGCGTAAAGTGTTGGGCGCGTCATCAAATATTGCAACGGATTAACTTTCGAGATGAGGTTGACCTTATGATAGAGCCAGTAATGCCTGAGTTTCTGTGCGGCGAAGATCAGGGCTAAACAATGCTTCTCAATTGGAGGATACTTTACTTTCATCGTAATCAAACGACGGCTTAAGTAGTAGAGAGCATTTTCTTTTCCCTCCTCATCGACTCAGGCTAGCAGTGGCTCCAAGGGAGTCATCTAGAGCCGTGGTATAAAGTATCAACGGTCTACCCGAGACTCGGGGTCGCTAAGACAGGAGGTGTCATTAAGTATTGCTTAATGTCCTCGAAGGCCCGTTGGCATTTCTCTTCCCAAACGAATTTGGCGTCCTTTTTAACTAATGCCGAGAAGGGCTGACACCTACCTGACAAGTTCGAAATAAAGCGTCGAAGATATGTCAGCTTCCCTTAAAAGGATAGTAGCTGTTTTAAGGTTTTGGGAGGTGGCATTTCTAAGATAGCTTTAATCTTTTCCGGATCAATTTCAATTCCGCGATGTCGGACAACAAATCCTAAGAATTTCCCGGAGGTAACGCCGAAGGCGCATTTTAGGGGATTCATCTTAAGGTTGTATTGCCTTAGTCGCTCGAAGACAATTCTCAAATCATACAGGTGATCTTCCTTCAGTTTGCTTTTGATGACTACATCATCCACGTAGCATTCGACTTGGTTGTGAATGAGATCATCAAAAATCTTTGTCATTGCTCTTTGGTATGTTCGTCGCCGTGTTCTTTAGTCCGAATGGCATTATCGTGTAGCAATACACTCCGATTGGTGTTCCGAATGCCGTGAGCTTTTCGTCTTCCGGTGCCATCTTTATCCGGTTGTATCCCGAAGATCCATCCATGAAAGAGAATATTTCATGTGTCGAAGCGATGTCGATCATTAACTCGGAATTGGTAGTGGAAATTCATCCTTCGGACATGCATTGTTCAAGTCTCCGAAATCCACGCGATTCCGATCCGACCATTCTTCTTCCCGATCGGTACCACATTGGCTAGCCAAGTAGGGTATTGTTCCTCACGGACAAATTTAGCGTCGATTAGCTTCTTAACTTCGGCAATTACTTGTTGTTCAATTTCCAAACGCATTCTTCTGGAAGCTTGTCTGACTGGAACGGAAGTAGGATCCACTCCTAGCCTGTGAACTGCGTCTTCTGGAGCTAATCCCGGCATTTCGTCGTAACACCAAGCGAAACAGTCCTTGAATTCCATTAATAGCTTGATCATTTCCTCAGAATCTTCTTTATTGAGTAAGGAGCTAACAAAGGTTGGTCTCAGGCTTTTCGTTAGTTCCTAAGTTAACTTCCATTAACTCATCTATCAGAGATTTGATTTCTTCTTCGAACTCCGGTGGAGCGTCTCCAATTTGCGGATCTTCGAGCTCTTCTCGTAGTTTCCAAGCGCCTTCATTAGTTTGCAAGTGACAACCAAACAAAATTCCGTATCGTCAACCGAACCTACCGTGCCGAATCCGAGACCATGTTTTGAATCGGGAGGCCGACCGCATTATTCCATAATTTTTCGAAGTATCGTGTTCGGCCTTTTGTCCATTGTTGAGGTAAGACACCACGCCGAATTAAATTTTGAACATGGGAGAGTACCACTCAAAAGGTAATTCCATTAATTCGGAAGAAGTGACATCTTCAAATTGTACATTATTTTCAGTATTGGAGGAAGAAGTGCCACGGTAAAATTTGATTGGCTTTGCACCGCTGCTATGTACTTCTTTGAACACCATACCCTCGATCTTATTAGACTGGATCGGGGTCAGGGTCATAGTGTGTACATAGTGATTAATCTTCTCGTACATTGATTAGTATTCTTTGTTCTTCTCATCTTCGAGAGAAATCTTGAATTGTGGTTTCTTCCGGTTTATTATAGCTGCTTCTTTCTTGATTTCATCTTCTTCCTCGTAGCCGTTTTCCCAATCAATGTTGATCATCGGCTTTTCTCGCCCAATCGTCCCAGCTGTCTCTTCCACGACCTCGTCCCCGGCCTCGACCTCGGATGCGAGTTCTGGAGAAACCTTCACCATCTCGCCGTAAGGGAGTGGTGAGTGACCGTTGGACTAGAACTTCAGGTTCTTCATTGTCTCGAATTTCTTTTGCTTCATTTGGCACGGTTTTTCTGGAGAAGATTGTTTTCTTCGGAGGTGCGTAATAAACTGCATCTTCATGGATTCCAATCTCATGTACGGAGAAAGGATGCAAATCACCTTTAATGCACTGTTCTCCTCCTTCGTAGTATTTTATGCACTCGATGCGGAGACGAGGGTACCATCCGGTTTTCATGGATCCACGGTCGGCCCGAGTAGAGCGTTGAACGATGTCTCGCAGTCAATTATGTGGAATTTTGCGGTTGTCTTTGCTAAGTCACCGGTCTTCATCAATAGTGTTATTGATCCAAGGGCTCTTTCTCCTTTCCGGTTGAATCTCGTTAGTAACATCTTGTCCGCTTCAAGCACGCGAGCGTCAATTTCCAAGTATGCTGGCGTCCGAAGGTTCATTATGTTGATTGATGCTCCTAGATCCACTAATACTCTGGAGAGCGTAAACTTTATGATTGTGACTGAAATGTACAACGATCGGTTGTGATCGGCTGTCCCAAGTAGTAGATCACTGTCCGTGAAGGTAACACCTCGCTGTTCCTTTAACAAGCAAACCTCGTCTAAGGATTCTCCGGCCATCTGAGCTAAACAAATCTTTGGATCAAGTAAGGTCTTGATCAGAGCTTCTCTCATCTCTTTTGATAAGATGAGAGCGTCGTAGATGCTCGGCTTGGTCGGTAGTTTCCTAAGATGGGCTAGCACGTTATAGTCCACTTTATTACCATGTGTTTCAGTTTCTTCTCGAATGGGCAATTCTTCTGCTGGGGTTGATTCTTCCTAAACAACCACCTGCTCTCCTTTATCTTTTGGACCCATTCTTGGAGGTAGAACCCTTCCGCTCCTTAAGTTGACTTCTGTGATTTCTTTTGAATCTGGTACTGAGTTTACTGGTGTCTCCTTTTGAATCGGCATGACAAGTTCTTCTGGAGTCGCTTTGGAATTTGAAAGCTCTAACTCTATTGTGATTGGAGCTCATCGAAATTCACAAATAGATTCATTGCTTGTTAAACTTTCGTAGCCTTCTTGGTGAATGTCTTCTTTGTCATTGTGATTGTCGAGGTTGTGTATGATTTGAGAATTGTTATTTGTATCGGAATCGAGATCCAGATTAGATTGGTTGTCGTTAGTTGCGTAATCGTTAGAAACAGTCAAAACGTAGCCAACGCCATAACTCTTATCATTATAAGATCCCGCCGGAGCGAGCAAATAATCATACAGAGTCAGAGGTTCGAAGTATTTTTCCCCCGAATCGGAAATAACCATCCTAGGATAAGCAGCTCCTAGTCTAGCCTTAAGAGCCTTAGTCTTTTCTTCTTCTACGATCTCCTTCTTTTCTATGATCTTTTCTTCCTGGGGTGGCTCTTCAATCACAAGCGATAGCGCCGGCTTGACAGGTTTCGAACTTTGAATCGAAGTACGTACCAAAGTGGTTTGGATGCAATCCAAAATTTTTTTTGATGACTTCGTCCAAGCAGTACTCCATCCATCATTCGTCGTGTAGGGATCTATAGGAACAATAGGATCCGTTGAAATAACATTGACGTAACTGCCTTTCTGGGGTTCCTTCATGTATTCCTTTGGAATCGTGATGTTCCCTTTTCGGAGATTGTTGTCAAGCCAACTCTTGAAGGTGATGCAATCCTCTATCTTATGTCCAAGCATCTGGTGGTAAGGGCAGTAGTTGGGATGATCTTTCTTATTAACTTCCTCTGGCTTCCTGGGTTCTGGCAGTCGAAAGTCAGAAGTCTTCATCAAAATGCGGAACATTTTTGGCACCGCCTCATTCTTGAATGGATACTCTCTGTTTATAAGCTCCTTTAACGTGCGCTGTGGGCGAGGTGGTTGCTCATATTGTTGAGTTGACTGATAACCGGGTTGAGGTTGTTGGTAGTTCTCGTCGAGATTGTTGATAGCTGGGCTGCGGCTCGCTCCGCCGTATTTGCATTGGTCGTTTGCCCTTATCGACTCTAGTGGACGATCCCGGATTTCTTTTCAAATGTCTTCACAGGCTTCTGTTTGTCCGTTTTGTCGACGAAACTTAGTTGCTTTGCTTCCTCTTGCAAGCTTCCGGCCTTGCTTAACAACTTCTCGAAAGTCCTAATCGTAAATCCCTTAAGGAGAAGTGCTATCGGGCCGGGAATGCTTTTAAGCAAGATACCGACTGCATGCTGCTCTTGTAGCTGTGGCTAACACTTCATACTTAGATTTCTCCATCGAAGTATGTAGTCCACTAAAGTTTCATTCGGTTTCTGTTTCTCCACCACTAAGTCACCGATGGTGATATGGTGCTGAGCTCTGGCAAACCGTTTCACGAAAAGGTTTTCCAATTCTGAAAATGTCTTTACCGAACCGTTCGGTAACTCTACGTACCAATCGAAGGCGATCCCTGACAAGCTGCTGACGAATTGTCGAAAGAGTAAGGCGTCACTCCCACCGGTGTTGCAACAACTAGCACAAAAATGTGCAACATGCTGTCGAGGATTTCCGGTACCATCAAAAGTCTTTAACAGAGGTGGTACGAAGCCTTTTGGGTATTGTACTGCATCAAATTCTTCGGGGTAAGGTCTACCCATCTGAATAGATGTTCCGCTCTTAAACTGTGTTAAGGCTTCTCGCACCTGCTTTTCCACCATGTTCTTGATATCCTTCTCCGGAATCATATTCCGGTAGAATCTTTCTTCGGTCGATCGTCTCCGTTAACGGATGTAATCTCTTTTCCTCCGTCTGTAATATGAATAACTTCTGGAGGCGTTTCTCTTGTGGGTTGAGCCTGACTCTGAAGAGTGGCTAGGGCTGCAGCCATCTCTTCCATCCTTTTTTCCATTTGAGACATTGTATCATCTTTTTCCCGAATTTGTGCTCTTAATGCTTCCGGTTCATCTCTCCGCAGCCTACGGGCACCTTGCGAAGCCGATGATGCTCGTGTTTCAACCATGTTGATCTCCACATATTCGTCATCCATGAACTCCGACGAGTCAACTCCATCTCCAAACTTTTCTTCTCTTTCTCTTGCTAATCGTTGAATGTCGGTTCTTAGCTTTCCATAGCATCCTCCAATGGTCTTTTTCGTACGGTTTCGCAGTTATCATGCGATGGCTGTTGGGTTTCCTTTTTGGGAGTCCCCTTTATTGCAGTGGCGCTCTCTTCGGACTCGAGTCTCCTGACGAGACTTTCCTTTTCTGGTCGTTGTTTCGATCTTAATTGGCCAGTAGTAGGACGCCATACCATTCTTCTAAGCAACTCGAAGGTCTAGGACCGGATGGTCCGTCTAGCCGAATGCTCGGAAGGTGGTATCCTCCCTGATCTGTAAACCTGAAACAACAACATGTGGACTAGCCTTCATCTTCTTATTCGGCTTTTCTGTGGCAATAACAGGTTCTACTCGAGCCCAAGACGGGACTTGGCTGGCACCCGCCCTATTCTTCTTAAAATCTCTGATACAGGACATTTCTCTTTCTTTGCTAACTTCTCTATCACAGTCTGTAGTCGGGCAAATGGTGTAATCCTAGCCCTTTTCTTTCGACTGTCGCTATAGTATGCGGGTCGAGGTAATGTAGAAGCAATCCTCGCGGACATTTTCCTCATCGACTGCAGCGGAAAGGGGATGGAGTCTACTTCCTTCCAAAAGCGGTGTATACTCAGGCAATGGTATGTACTAAGGTAGTGGTGTGTACTCAAGGATTTCTTCTAAGAAAGCGACTTCAGCAGCTCTGGCCTTTCTGGCAATTTTCCTACCTCTATTTCTTCTCTGAGTCCGTGTTAGGAGTGGAACCCTTAAGCTGGACCCAATTTAAAAAACAGAATGTCTTGCACGAAAATCTGTACCCTCCACGGTAACATGCTCGTTACAAATTTGAACTTCCTTCCCCTTCAGTTTGGCGGAAACCGGGGTAGGTGAAGAGACGACTAGACCAGTGGGTTAGAGATGACAGTCCTCTTATGGGCAGTAGTATTCCTCTCAGTTGGAACCCTTTGCAGGGGAGGGAACTCTTGAGTTGACTTGCGGTTGAACTCGATCAAAGGTCTTTCTGTTTCAGATACTTTGTCTGTAAGTGTGAAAAGGGTAACGTCAGTGATCTTGACATTTGTGTTCTCTAATCCTTGTCCAAACCGGATGATCCCATTCGTCGGGCAGACTCATCCTTGTAAACGGCGAAGTCCAGTCCATTGGTGAAGGAGAAAATCAGCTTTGGGGCAGACATCTTCTGCAAGGTAGATTCTGATTGTCAGTCCCAAGTTATGCTTCTTCTCATCAGGGTGAAAAGAAAGGAATCGAAAAGAGTCCGAACACATTTTTTTTCATGTATTTACAAAAAGGAGTTATTTGTTAAAAGAGTCATTCATTAGAGGGTTTGTTTATTAGGAACGGAATGCTCAAAGGCATAGAGAAGGTAAGGAATCGATTCAGAATTGGAAAGGAAGAGAAAGTCTTATGCAGGACTTCTCGACTCGAAGGACCGCTCCTAAACTAACACCTATTGGGGGTCCACCCCACCTCGAAAAGAGGTAAAAGGATCTCGGAATCTCTCCGTTTAGGGGTGTCTAAACAGTGGCTCCTAAATCCGAGAGGAGTTGGTTATACTCGTTCAAGACAGAAATGAACGGGGTATTCCAACGGAAGAATGGTAGTTTGGCCCACTAGGGGCATGGACTCACTACCGATTTATAAAAGCAAAACTATCTGATCAAAATGGAGAGAGGAACTTGTTCCCCAGCGGAGTCGCCAGAAGTTGTCGGCATATTTTTAGGTTGAGTGTTGTATTTTTGAAAAGAGGTCGCCTACAGAAATTGTCGGCGAATTTTAGATTTTAAATTTGATTTAAATATATATATATAATTTAGAAAGTAGCATTTGATTTTGAAAATAATTTTAAGTTTGAAAATTTTAAGATATGAAATCAAACCGATCTCACATCCCGAATAGTTTATATAAACGAGCACCGCACCACAAACTGTGTATCTATCCCGAGAGAAGACACATCGCTTGATGATGGGGCTCGGTTAAATAAACTAGAAGATTTGTGACATCCGTTTGGTCTACGAACCAATTTTATAAGCCGACGAGTTCCCCGCTTAATATAAATGAATTAAGCGAGGTTTATATTACCTGGGTTCTTAAAGTTCCCTATAAGGGCAAGCCCCTATAGTTAATTACATCTTAAATGAAGTGATTCATTTAAGAAAACTCTCGATAATGATCAGTGATTTTTCTCTCAAGAATTTCAAAGTTTAAGGTTTTCAAAGGATTGGATTTTTGAAATTCAAAAGGGAATGGATCAAATTTCGAACAATTTATTTCAGGAGTTCAAAGGAAGAAAAGTAGGAGAAGTTGATGATACAAGAAGAATCTTGGCAACTTCTCAAACTATCCTATTGTTTGGCTTCAATTTGGGGATTCATTTAATGTTTCATCTTGCCTGTTTTAATTAATCAGGACTTATATTCGTATGACACAATCATACAAAATGACCTCGAAGATGTGAGGGTTTATGTCGTACCGAACGATCACCTCGGAGACCTAAGACCGGTTAGGGCTTAATTTACAAGACATGATCATGCAAATGCCTAACGAAGAGTCGAGGATTTATGTTGCACTAAGCAAACTACCTCGAAGTCCTACGGCTTGGTTATTTAATTCTAGGAATGTTTAGCTGATGTAGAGTTGTTTTGCTGACGAAGATGGCCGTGCTGCCCACCGTGCTCCAAGCTCCTTGTTGTTGCAGAGGTTTAGTTTTAGAAGTCATAAATCAGGAGATGAGAGAAGTGTTTTGGTTTAGAGAAAATCTTAAAATTCAAGTATTTTTTAATATTTTAATTAAAACAAATCTTAAAGTTGGTTAAACAGAACTGATTAAGATCCCACTGTTCCGTCATCCCGACACCATTATTTTCATCGAATTCACTTAGTCCGTATGAATTTGCTAAACTCAATCGAATGAGTTCCACACTTTCATTTAGATCGTGGGAAATCCCGTTAGCAACACGTGGGTTACATCATCCGAGGTATTCCCGATCATTCAACGAGACGTTTTAATTTAGTTGCAATGTTAGTTTGTTGTTCTGTTTGTGATTAAATTTTGAGTTGTTTTATATTTTGAAATGTTGTGGCGGTGAATTTTATCTTGCAGTGATTTTTAATTTAGTTTTGGTTTCGAGTTCAGTGGACTACCCTAAAGGTTTTGGTTTTCATGCAACAGTTGTTTATCATGCAAGAAAAGTAAAATATAGTGCATGTAAGTAAATTGCAATAAAGTAAATTGCAATAAAATAAAAGCGTACCTGGAGGGTCTTCCTGTCATCCGAAGCTGCACTTAAAACACATGTTAAGGCATTTAAATATTTTAACAAGTATCTAGGTAAAGCTAAGGGAGAGGTTTTGGTTGTCTACCAAAGTTCTAATCCTATAGCTAGTTATCTCCTATGACGTCTAGGTTCTTGTGTTCTGGTTTAAGGACAATTTTCTTCATCAAAGAAACAATTAAATTCACATGTTCTTATAAACACCCTATCATATTGAGGAAGTGCTTAGGACGAGTCTTAAACATCTTTTCAATACCTCTAGGATTGTTTTAAGTTCAAGAGAATTTAATTATACAAGTGAATTAATCATCCAGGGGTTTAAGTTTTGTTCTCTTGCATAGTGAACCGGACATTTGAATATCCTATAAGTGAAGTAACACTTCACTTGATACCTCATTTAAGAGTTATAACAATAAAAGCTTTAAAAGGGCAAATCAACTTATTAAGTATTTTAATGATTTAAACTTAATGATTTAATTTTAATTTCGACTTAATTATAGTAAAATTAGTTTAAGTTTGGAATAGTGTTCAAGTTATTTTAGATTTAATTCTTAATGATTTCATTTAGGTTTGTTGTTAAATGATTTTAATTTAATTTAATTCAATTTAATTTTAATTCAATTTAATTTAATTTTAATTTAATTTGATTTTAATTTAATTTAATTTAATTTAATTTAATTTAATTTAATTTAATTTTAATTTAATTTAATTTTAACTCAATTTTAATTTAATTTAATTTTAATTTAATTTAATTTAATTTAATTTAATTTTAATTTAATTTTAATTTAATTTTGATTTAATTTAATTTTAATTCAATTTTAATTTAATTTAATTTTAATTTAATTTAATTTAATTTTAATTTTAATTTAATTTAATTTGATTTTAATTTAATTTAATTTAATTTAATTTAATTTAATTTTAATTTAATTTTAATTTGGATTATTATTTTTATCTTTTAATTAAGAATTAAGTATTATTGAAGTGATTTATTTAGGGATTTTTAAATTAAAGAATAAATATCCTCTTAATAATATCCCTACTTTAATAATTCCAATTTCTATTATTCTTCCAAAATTTCAATTAATTAATTAATTAAAGTTTTATTTTAATTATATTTGAAATAGTTAGTAGGTTTCTACCCTCAATCATTTAAGTTTCAATCATCCAAAATCAGTTTAAAATCAAATATTTTACCCTCCCCTTTTTGATTAATCCTAAAATTTTAATTTAGGGTTGAAATTTTTAATTACCCTTTTGCCCTTCAAGCTTAATAATTCTATAACTCACTAAATTAAGCTCAAATGAACTTGAAATTTTTATGTAACCTCACTCACATGTCAATTAAGACATTAGAGGAGAAAATGTGATTTTTCTGTATTTAATTTATTTACGTAATTATTTTTAATGCACAATAGGGGTTTTCAAGGAAAATTCAATAACATGACCAAGGAAATGTTTCTGTCCTTAAGAAAATTATGCAATGTTTCTAATGAATAACGAACCATTTGGACTAATTTTAGTGATTTTTTTAATTATATTTTATTTATTAGAATTATTTTGAGTTTTGGAGTATTAATTAATTTTAAAATAAAATTAAAGTTGAAAAATGGATTTTATATTTTTCTTAAATCTCTCTAACCTCAAGGAGTCCAGAGAGATAAATTTTATATTTTTCTGATTTTTCTTTGATTTATTAGAATTATTTTAGTGAAAAGGTTGGAAAATACATTTTTTAATATTAAAAATTACATTAAGCCTTTAAAATTCAATATCTTATCCTAGGAACTTAAAATAAATATTTGGTTTGTTCCTAAGTGATTAGAATTCAAAATGTAACATTTTGGTGATTTTTAATATTTTATTATTTTTATTATTTTTTAATTATTAAAAATATTAAAATAATGATAAAAATCAACTTTTTTAGAAAATTATAATTTTCATTTTCCTAAGTTTCTCTAATATCAGAGAAGCTCCAAAACCATTTTTGTTAATTTTTGAAAAGTATTTTGTGAGTTATGAATTTTTAAAGTTTAATTTTATTCATTTTGCTTAAGAGGCTTAATAACCCATTTGGTGGGGTTAATCAAGTGCAATTGACTTCAAATTTTTATGTGATGTTCCTCTGATCCTAAAGATCAGTTGAGAATTGTTTTCATGTTAATTTGATGTGTAGTTAACCCTAATTAATTAAAGTTCAATTTTGGGTGTTTAGGCCAATTAGGGTTGTTCCATGTGAATTAACCCAAAACCTATTTTTCCTAGGTTCCTCTAGTCATAAGAAACATCACCAAATTTTCCTAGAATTTATTTCTCAACATGCTAATTATTGGAATTAAAATACTCAAAACAATAACATGCAATTGAAAAATCAATAACTTCTCATAGGGATGGCCTCTGACCTTGGAAAATTCAGGGAATGTTCCCAAGTTCAGAGGCTTCAAAAGCGCTATTGTCTCATGCCTTGGTGAATTTCCTATGCAAATGGAGAATTAAAATAATGTAGAGAGTAAATAAATCATTAAAAATAAAATACTCAATGAAATTACTTGATTTCTTTTCCACATTATTCTCCTCTATTCACTGAGCAAGTGGGTATTTTTTTTATTTTTATGATTTTTCTACACAAAGTTATGCATTTTTGAAGTTTAGGGTCAAAAATAAATAAAATATTTCATTTTCCCGCTCAATCGCCACGTGTCGCTCCCCGATTTGCTGGCGCGGTTCGTTCATGGATGCAGCTACCGTCCAACTCCATCGGCGCCGTCCATCGGATACACGCCCGATCGGACGGCTGTCGCTTCTCTCCCTAGTTCTATTCACCCAAAACCGTCCAACTTCAAACCTTGATATCTCCTTCGATTCTCAACGAAATTGAATGAATTTTTTTTTAAATGATCGTCTAATCGAGTAGCACACATCTATACGGTGATGATATACTTAAAACATGTGAATAATCACAAAAAATTAAAACATGCTCGGTTGGAGGAGAAAAAATTTGATACCTTTGTCAAAGAGGTGAGGCCTCAATTGGAAGTGATTGGATTGAGCTTAGGAGTGCTTGGAGAATCTTTGGGAACAATTTGACAGAGTTAACCCAAGGTAATCTTTGCATCCCCTCTCCTTGGTCATGGAGGTGGGGTTTAAATAAGGAAGGTTATGGTGGAGCTTGGGTGGCCATGAGGGTTGGCTTGGTTCATTCATCAAGGTTTTTTTTTTGCTGAGAAAAACTCACATGATTGAGCTTGATCTTGGTGCAATCAATTGGGTTATGCCATGTGTAAAGTCAAGGATTTAAATGGCTTGGGTGTGAGGAGCATTTTTGGTCCAATTTGGGTCAATTCATGGTTTTGGCTTGGTTCACTCACCAAGGCTTGATTTGGGCTGATGTGAGATCATTTGGGTCAGCCTCACATGTGTGGTGAAGTCCCCATCCAAGGTGAGGTGGCCAATTTTGGTTAAAGTGTATCATGAATGGGGTTAAAAAAGGTTTAGTGAAGGCTTAAGAAAGGCTCCCTCTCCTTGCCATAAGTGGCATGGTGAGGTGGAAAGGGCTCCCCATGGCTTGCATATGGCTTATGCTTGGCTCCATGACTTCATTTGGCTTGCTCATGGCTTGGGGAAAAGGTTGGCTCACTTGCATGGAAAAGGGTTATTTGGAATTTTGAAAACTTTGGATTCCATTGATGGGATTTGTCATGATGCTACAAATGGATTGATTTCATGATGGTTGAAGACTTTGGTCAAATAGGATTATCAAAGGAATGATGAAGAAAAGGTTTCATGTGGGCTTGGAAATGGACTTTGGGCTTTTAAAATTTGGTAAAGGTGGGCTTTTAAGAAGGTTTAAGGGAGTAGGCCTTTATGTTTAGCAATGGGCTTTTAGATAAAAAATTTTGTAAAGGGCCATGCCAAATAAATGTTGAATTTAGTTTAAGGATGTGTCGTGAATGATTTAAAGCAAATTTGAGGTGGTTTGGAATTGAATTGGGTTGAATTTGGGTTCATTTGGTAAATGGGCCAATGTAGGTCAAATTGGGCTAATTTTGGCCAATGTTGGGCTAAGGTTGAAATTGATGTAAAACTAATGTTGGGAAATATTTATGGGAGTTTTTCAAAGAGGTTTTAACTTTGGTTGGGTTTTGGTTTTGGGACTTGGGCTTATTTGGGTTAGGTTTGGGTTTAGGTCAAAATTGGGCTTTTTGGTTTTGGGTTGAACTTGAGTGGGGTTTGGGTCCAAATTTTGGGCAAATCATGTTAGTGTTTTGTTTGTGGGGATGTTATGGAAGGTTTAGAAAAGGTTTGGGGTCAATTGGAGTTGAATTGGTTTGGTTTGAGCTAAGTTTGGGTCATGGGTCCAAATTGGGCTTTAAGGTCAAAAGTGAAATTGGATTCAAATGTCAATCAAATTGGAGTTGGATTTGGTCTAGATAGATATTGTGGATATTAAATTGAAGTTTAGAATTGAATTGAACCAAAATTGGGGTCAATTGGGTAGATTTGGTTTGACATTGGGTTCACTTGGGTTAAGAATGGGCTAAATTGGGGGTTTTCATAAAAGTGGGGTAAATTGACAAAATTGGCCCATGGTGTAGTTGAACAAAATGAAATTGGGAATATTTGGGAGTTTCTGGAATTTTCTGGGAATTTTCTGAATTTTTGGATTTTTTGGCTAAGAGGGGCATTTTGGGTATTTGGAGGGTATTGGGGCGTATTTTTGGAATTTTTGTTATTTTTGGCTATGGATGATCAATTTGATTGGTGAGGAAATGTTCAAGGTTAATTTTGGGGAATTTTGGGTGATTTGGAAATTTTGGAGGATTTGGGCAACTCTAAGGGCTTTTAGTAGGTTTGGTAGGTGTAGGGTCCCCGGGGCCAAAAATTTAAATTTTGGAATAATGAAGATTGATCAAATATGAGTGGAATGGAATCACTTTGATTGAGCCATGAAGCCATGTTAAGCCTATATGAGCCATGGGAGGACTCATTTGAGGCATTCACTATGTTGTTCCTTACCCTCTTTACGAGGGGCTTAGGGGTTAAGGTCCATCCATATGAATTACCTACATGAGTCAAGGAGTCAAGTTGGGTATGGGTGTGATTTTAGGATTTGGATTGTGTGTGTAAGAGTGTAGAGTGTGAGTGTAGTGAGTGTGTAAGTCAACCCTCACCAGACCAGGCCACCCAGGGCAGTCCTAAGGCCAAAGTGTCCTATATGGAACTCATCCTTTAAACCTTCACATTTGATTTCAACCCTCTAGGTGATTAGGGGTCTACAATCAAGCTTGTGGGGTTTGCAGGGAGGCAAGAAGTGGCTCAAATTTCTAAGGGATGGGTCCCAATTCTAGTCCTCTAAGATAGTCAAAGGAAAAGCCTAAGGCTAGATCCTAAACACTAAAGAGAGAAGAGAAGACCTCATCAAAAATGAGGTCAACACCTTTTCCAAGTTTCATATAGTGTCTCCCCGTCAAATTGACTAAACGAAGTAATATCATTTCTTAATTTAGCAGTTTTAGAAGGAGGAAAATATTTAGCAAGGAATTTTTGTGCCATTTCAGCCTATGTTTTAATAGAACCAGTTGCTAATGAGTTTAACCATATCTTTGCTTTATCTCTTAAAGAAAAAGGAAAGAGTCTATGTCTAATAGCATCATCAAAAACATTGTTATATGTAAAGGTAGCACAAAGTTCTAAAAAACTAACAAGGTGTAAATTTGGATCCTCATTTGGTTTTCCACCAAATTGATTGTTTTGCACCATTTGAATAATAGAAGGTTTAAGTTCAAAAGAATTAGCATCTACAGTAGGTATTTGAATACTACTATGAAGTTCATCAACTGTAGGGTTAGCATAATCCCTTAATGGTTTATAAACATTTTGATCATTAAGTTCAATTGTATTTTGTAAAGTAGCCATTTCTTGAAATTTTTGAATTTCTTTTCCCTTTTTAATTTTTCTAATTGTTCTTTGAAGTTCAGAATCTAAAGGTATTAATCCTTCAGAACCAAAACTTCGCATAAAAAAATGAAACAAGGAATAAAATTTATATATATATATATATATACATTTTTTTTTATTATTTTTTTTATGTTTTTGGAAATATAATATTTAAAAATCTATAACTATTCTATTCGATCCCTGGCAACGGTGCCAAAAACTTGACCCGAATTTTGTATATCCAAATACAAAGATTTGTTACCACTGCTAGAAAATTTAATTTCTAGCAAAGGCGCGAAACACTTGATATGTAATAACTTGCTATATAGATGTGTACCAAATAAAACTTTTTAAATATATGTTTATACAGGAAAATATAATTTTAAAAAGAAAATATTTTATATACTTTTTGGGTACTACACAAGTATACGTATCGTTTCAAGTAATATAGGGCTTTGAAACAAAGACCCCAGTATCGATCCCACGGGAAAAAATATGTTAATAAATTTTTAAATATTATATTTCAAAAATCTTTTTGAATTTTAATCTAACTATAAATTACATTTAATTTACTAAATGAAGACAAAGAAAACAATAATAAGAAAATAATTTTGTGAAAACTATATAAAACAAACAACTTTCTTCCCTTCAATTAATCTAAGATCTTTAAGATAATTTAATATTCGTTGGAGAATTTGATTAATGATATTGTGCCAAATAGAAGCATTCCTATTCTTTACCCTTTGATCCAGGCGTAAAGAACATTGGCTAATTTACAGATCAGGTCCGGATGTATTGTTAGTAGAATGGGTTAATCTTGACTCACACTACTAGATGTCCAAGGGTGGCTATGGTCGGCCCTACTAGTGACCCTTTCCTAATCTATAAATCAAATTATAAGAATTTAGTCTGTCACTCTAAAAACTTATTAATTCTACGCCCTTTAAAACTTATCTTCCTATTTATTTGCACTTCACCTTGAATAGCTCGCACATGGCCTTCGACTACCCAAGGATTCATGTGACATTTACAAGTTAAGAGTTCTTCTCCTTCTAGGTCTCAAAACTCTTCAACAGGTTTTAACAATTTATTTGGCCAATTTAAAAGGTAAAGTAAGATCAGATATTAATGTCATCACAATGTTTTAAAAATATTTTGAATTTCAATTCTCCATTGAATCTTATATTATCTTATCTATCTCTTCATAATTGAAGGAAGAAAGTAAACTAACTACTCAGAACACATTGAATATAAATAGTAAAACATAATAAATAAACTTTGAATCAAATATAAAATACTTATCTCAAATATTCCTTTTACAGATCTTCTGATTCCTACTGACTCCACAGTGTAATGAACTCCAGATGCAACAACTTGAAACTAAACTCTCTAAACTAAAACAAAAGTGTCCTAAATTTTTCTCTCTATTTCTCTCTCTAAGGATGAGAGATCCTAAAGTGGATAAGAGAAAGGGGTTACTATGGGGGGCACGTTTTTCTGAAGAAATGGACTCCTATTTATAGGCTTCAAGGGTTGCCTTGAGACACCTCTTCAAAACATGTCCACATTCAATGAATCTTCTAGAAGGTCTGTCTAGCACCTACGCGCCGTAATCTGGCGCATAGGCGCCGGACACCGCGTCCAGTTCTTTAAACCTCTTCACTTTGGCTCGCACCTCTTCGCGATTAAAACCGTTTTGCAGCGTCCAAATACAATGTATCACATGTCCTATTATCAAGGAACAACTGCCAGTCTTCTAGAATGTCCAATAACTGCTCACTCCATTAAAATAACCGTTCAAACGTTGTAAAAAACTTGACACTTTCTGTATCGAGTCTGGCGCTAAGGCGCCAAATTCTGGCGCCTAGGCGCCAGGCCATATTTTTTTTTTGCAATTTTTGTATTTTGCTCCATTTTTGCTCCTTTTTGCTCCTTTTTCCTTTTTTGGTTCTTTTTACATCACCCACATCCAAAAACACAAAAATACCTTTCATTAAAGCATAATATCCTTAGAAATTGATAAGAATTAAGACATAAAATATAGGTTTTTTTTATAAATCAGTAACAACACTTTTTCTCAAGCTTCGTAGGAAACTTGGTACTGACTACATAAAGCAAAAATTGTTGATGGGTGTCCAAGTCCATGAATCGATCCATTCATAATTAATCCTAATGCAGACTTCACAATGATAGATCCAACATCGATAGGTAATCCAGATTGAATACAGTAATTTAAAATTGTGCATTCCTTCGAGACTTTGTTTACCCTCATCGTGGGTAATAACTTCGACGAAATAAGGAAATGCCAATGCTTTGAGACGAGGTTAAGAAGTGATGCAGAAAAACTTACATACCCGTCTTCTCGTATTTCCCAGTCATCAAGTTCGTTGGTCATATATCGATATATCTCGTTCAAGTTGTATCGTGTCGGAACAAAATTTGAATAGTGGCAAACAGGGGGTATTTTCAATCGAGTATAATTCATTGATTAGAGAAGGAGTGAAAGTTACCCATCTGCCTCTTACGTAAACACTTCCATTATGGATCGCATGCAGATTAGAGTAGAATTCCTTGACTACTGGAATGACAACAACAGATGTTGTGTAGCATAATACCTCCCAATGTCGCTGAACAATCATTTCTTCAATTGTTGTCGTTGAATTCTCTGCTCCTCTGTTTACGAATCCTCTTTCTTTAATCATGTTGACCTCATTTTTTATGAGGTCTTCTCTTCTTCTTTTTAGTACTTAGGATCTAGCCTTAGGCTTTTCCTTTGACTATCCTAGAGGATTAGAATTGGGACCCACCACTTAGAAATTCAAACCACTTCTTAACTCCCTACGAACTCCACAAACTTGATTGTAGACCCCTAATCACCTAGAGGGTTGAAATCAAATGCGGAAGTTTAAAGGATGAGTTCCTATAGGACTCTTTGGCCTTAGGATCGCCTACGGGTGGCCCGGTCCGGTGAAGGGCTGACTTACACACACACTACACCTATACACTACACTTTCACACACCTCCTAAAAACACACCCATACCTAACTCGACCTCCCGACTCATGAAGGTGATTTACATGGATGGTCCTTAACCCCTAAGCCCTCGGCAAGAGGGTTAGGAACAACATAGTGGATGCCTCAAATGAGTCCCTTCATGGCTCATGTGGGCTTGATATGGCTTCATGGCTCAACGAAAATGATTTCATTCCACTTACAATTACCCAATCTTCAATTTTCCAAATTTTCAATTTTTGACCCCCGGGACCCTACACCCGCCAACTTTACCCAAAACACTTGAAATTACCCAAATCCTCCAAAATTTCCAAATCACCCAAAATTCCCCAAAACCATTCCTAAACATTTCCTCACCAATCAAATTAATCATCCATAGCCAAAAATACCAAAAATTCCAAAAATACCCCCCAATACCCTCCAAATACCCAAATGCCCCTCTTAGCCAAAAAATCCAAAAATTCAGAAAATTCCCAAAAAATTCCAGAAAATCCCAAATATTTCCAATTTCATTTTGTTTAACTACACCATGGGCCAATTTTGTCAATTTACCCCACTTTTATCAAAATCCCCAATTTGACCCATTTTAACCCAAAAGTGAACCCAATGTCAAACCAAACCTACCCAATTGACCCAAATTCTGATCTAATTCAATTCTAAACTTCAATTCAACATCCCCAACAACAATCTAGACCAAATCCAAGCCCAACTTGATTGACATTTGAATCCAATTTCACTTTTGACCTTAAAGCCCAATTTGGACCCATGACCCAAACTTTGCTCAAACTCACCCAATTCAACTCCAATTAACCCCAAATCTTTTCTAAACCTTCCCTAACATCCCCACAAATAAAACACTAACATGATTTGCCCAAAATTTAGACCCAAACCCCACTCAAATTCAACCCAAAGCTAAAAGACCCAATTTTGACCTAAACCCAAACCTAACCCAAATAAGCTCAAACCCCAAAATCAAAATCCAACCAAAGTTGGAACCTCTTTCAAACACTCCCATAAACATTTCCCAACATCAATTTTACATCAATTTCAACCCTAGCCCAACATTGGCCCAAGTTAGCCCAATTTGACCTACATAGGCACATTTATCAAATCAACCCAAATTTAACCCAATTCAAACCCAAATCACTCCAAACTTGTTTCAAATCAATCATGACACATCCTTAAGCCAAACCCAATAATTATTTGGCACAAGCCTTTACCAAACTTTCATCCTAAAATCCATTTTAAAATCCAAAAGCCCACTTCCCTAAACCATTTTAAAAGCCCATCTTCATTAAATTTTAAAAGCCCAAACTCATCCTAACGCCCACATTACAATCTCATCCCATCACCACTCAATTAATATCATCCCTTAAGTCCTAAATCAATCATCAAATGGTTCCAAATCAAGCCATATGCCAAATCACCCCTAAATGCCAAAAAATCCCTAAAATCCATTTCCATGTAAATAAGCCAAGCCATCCCTAAGCCAAATGGAGTCCTCGAAGCCATGCACAAGCCACATGAAGCCATGGGATCCACTTTACACATCATCATACTATTAATTGCAAAAGGAGGAGGCTCTTTTAAGCCCCCTTAAAAAGGTTTTAACCCTTTTAATGCTTCACCTTAATCCATGATTAATCAAAATATTCATGGATGGTGACTTCTCTACCCTTTCCTAGCCGATTCATCGGATCCTCCCTCGACCAAATCAGCCATGGGGAGGTGAACCAAGCCCATTTCCAATGGGTTGACCAAACCAAGTGCAAAAGAAGCCACCTCCCCATTCCATTTTAATCCAAGCCCTTTACACATGTCCATGGCCAATTGATTGCACTAAACCCCAGCCCTGACCCACCTGAACAAGATGGTGACCAATGCCTGGCCGGCCAGCCACTAGGCCGCCGGAAAACGCCATGGCCGAGACATGGGGAGGAGCCAAACTTTGGAATTCCACCTTGCTGAGTTGCCCCATGCCCAATGGCCACCATGGCTGTTTTTCCCTTGACCTAAGTAGCTGATCCCAAGTCCTAACTCCCCCTGGGAGGCCCTCCAGCCTCTCCTATTTAAACCCCACCTCTCTCGGCCATGAGAAGGTGTTGAACCAACCTTAAGAAAACTCTGCCAAAATCACTCCAGACTCTCCCCACACCTAGAGCACTTGATCCCCACTGTCAATTTGCCCTAATCCCCACTAATTGAGCTCAATTTTGGAGCTCAATTCTCAGACCAGAACAGGACATTCCCAAATCCTTCACCAAAGTCAAATTAAACTCACCTACACCCGCACAAGGTCAAGAGGAGAAGTTCCCTGGTGAAAGCCCCCTCTCCGAGCCACCCATCCGTTCCGGACTCCAAAGATTGAAATCGAGCTTGGTCAAAGTCATACCTGGACAATTCACCAGGCCAGGAAACTTCATCTGGAGCTTGCTTGGACCCAATCGAAGGTGACACAACCCTCAGATCGAAGCTACACTTCTCTGAGCAAAGGTATGGTCTTACTCTTCTTCCCGAGCTTCTAAACATTCTCCATTTTTATTGAGTCAATTTCATGCCACATAAATCGTATGGATGTGTTCGTCTTCTCGAGACGAATCCATAGAGCATAAGAACGTTTAATTTTGTGAAGTATCGAGCGAGATCTTAAGCCTAGAAGATGGACGGTTCTCGGGCTAGGAGGCTTGGGGACGATGAACGGATGTCGTTCATTCAATACACGCGCGGATGGACGGCTCAGATTAGGTCGGACCAGCGGATGATACGCGGAAGGCGGGACCCGGGCTGCTGACTCAAGTGGCGGCGTCAAATGGGAGCGCTCCGCGTGGTCGTTCGGAGATGCCGAGGATGACAGGGCGCCGCGCTGGATAAGTAGGAAAATAGGCATTTTCTTATTTATTTAATTCCCTAAACTTCAAAAATACATAACTTTGTGTAGAAAAATCAGAAAAATAAAATAAAAATACCTTCTTGCTCAGTGAACGAGAGGAGAATAATGTGGAAAAGAAATCATTTAGTTTCATTGAGTATTTGATTTTTAATAATTTATTTACTCTCTGCACTATTTCAATTCTCCATGCATGTATACAATTCACCATGGCATGAGACCATAGGGCTTTTGAAGCCTCTGAATTCGGGAACATTCCCTGAATTTTCCAAAGTTAGAGGCCTTCTCTATGAAGAGTTATTGATTTTTCAAATCTAGGTCACTATTATGAGTATTTTAATTCCAATAATTAGCATGTTGTGAAATAAATCCTAGGAAAATTTGGTGATGTTTCTTGTGACCAGAGAACTCTAGTAAAAATAGGTTTTGAATTAATCCACTCGGAATAACCCTAATCGGCTTAAACACCCAAAATGGAGCTTTAATTAATTAGAGCTAATCATACATCAAATTGACTTGAAATCAATTCTCCACTAACCTTTAGGATCAGAGGAACCAACCATAAAAGTTTGAAGTCAATTAGACTTGGTTAGCCCTACCAAATGGGTTGATTAAGCCATTTAGCCAACTTAAACTTTAAAAATTCATAACTTTCTAAATACTTTTCAAAAATTCACCAAATTGGTTTTGGAGCCTCTCTGATATCAGGGGAATTTAAGAAAATTAAAATTGCAATTTTCTAAAAAAGTTGATTTTTTGCATTATTTTAATATTTTTAATAATTAAAAAATAATAAAAATCACAAAAATAATAAAATTCACCAAAATGTCACATTTTGAATTTTAATCATTTAGGAACAAATCCCATATTTTTCTTAGGTCTCTATGATGAGATATTAAATTTTAGAGCCCTAAGGAAATTTTAAAATTAAAAGAATGTATTTTCTAGCATTTCCACTAAAATAATTATAATAAATCAAAGAAAAATAAAAAAAATTGTAAAAATTGGTTCTCTAATTTCCTTGATATCAGAGAGATTTTCTAAAAATATAAAATTCATTTTTCAATCTTTATTTTATTTTTAAATTAATTAATACTCGAAAATTCAAAATAATTATAATAAAAATAATATAATTCAAAAAATCACCAAAATTGGTCAAAGTGGTCCTCTGGTCATTAGGAATGTCTCATAATTTTCTTAAGGACAGAAATTTTCCCTTTGTCATATTATTAAATTTTCCTTGAAATCCCTATTTTCCACCAAAAATAATTACATAAATAAATTAAATACGGAAAAATCACATTTTCTCCTCTAATGTCTTTATTGACATATGAGTGAAGTCACATAAAATCTTCAAATTCATTTAAGCTCAATTTAGTGAGTTATGAAATTATTAAGCTTGAAGGGCAAAATGGTAATTAAAATTTTAACCCTTAATTAAAACTTTAGGCTTAATAAAATGAAAGAGTAAAATATTTGATCCTAATCTGATTTGGATGATTGAAATTTAAATAATTAAAGGGTAGAAACCTACCAAATAATTTAAAAATAATTAAAATAAAACCTTAATTAAATAATTAATTAAATTTGGAAGAATAATAAAAAATTAGAATTATTAAAATAGGGATATTATTAGGAAGAAATTTATTCTTTAATCTAAGAATCCCTAAATTAATCACCTCAATGATATTCAATTCCTAATTAAAATGATAATCTAAATTCAAAACTTGAAATGCTTAATCATTAAGTTAAATTAAAATTAAAACATTTAAATTAAATCCTTTTAAAATTTCAATTAAATTAATGCTTTAACAATTGATATTAAATTATCTTTAAAACATAAAAAAAAAAACATAAAAAAAATAAATTATTAAATTAAAATTAAAAATAAAATTAAATTTAAATTAAATTAAATTAAACTAAATTAAATAAAATTAAATTAAAACATATTAAATTAAATCAAATTAAATAAAATTAAATGAAATGAAATGAAATGAAATGAAATTAAATTAAATTAAATTAAATTAAATTAAATTAAATCATATTAAATTAAATCAAATTAAATTAAATTAAATTAAAATAAAAAAAATAAATAATAAAATCAAGTTAAAATTAAAATTAGATTAAATTAAATAAATTAAAATTAAAATTAAAACTAAACCAAATTAAGTTAAATTAAATTAAATTAAATTGAATTAAAAATAACGTCACCTAAGACATAAAGAATTCAAAAATAAATCTAAAACAACTCGAACACTATTCCAAACTTAAATCCATTGACTGAAATTAAATTAAATCATAAACCATTTGAACATCAATTTGCCCTCGAAAGCTTTTGTTGTCATAACTCCTAAACGGAGTATTAAGTGAAGTGTTACTTCATTCATAGGATATTCAAATGTCCTAGTTCACTGAGTAAGATAACAACAAAACTTGAACTCCCGGACGATTAATTCGTTTGTATAATTAAATTCTCTTGGACTTAAAAATAATCCTAGAAATATGGAAAAGATGTTTAAGACTCGTCTTAAGCACTTCCTCGATATGATAGGATATTTATAAGAACAATTGAACTTAATTGTTCTTTGATGAAGAAAATCATCCTCAAACCAAAATACAGGAATCTAGACGTCATAGGAGATGACTAGCTATAGGATTAGGAACTTGGTAGAAAACCGTAGCCCTTCCCTTAGCTTTACCTAGGAACTTGCTTTAAATGCTTAAATATTCTAAATTGCGTTTAAGTGCAGCTTGGGATGACGGGAAGACCCTCCAGGTATGCTTTTATTTTATTGCAATTTATTTTATCGCATTGCACTTACTTTTCTTGCATGATAAACAACTGTTGCATGAAAACCCACACTTTTAGGATAGTCCCTAAAACTGAAACCAAAAACTAAATTAAAAGTCATTACAAGATAAAATTCACCGCCACAACATTTCAAAATATAAAACAACTCAAAATTTAATCACAAACGGAACAACAAAACTACAACTACAACTAAATTAAAACGTCTTGTTGGATGATCGGGAATACCTCGGATGATGTAACCTACGTGTTGCTAACGGGATTTCCCACGGTCTAAATGAAAGTGTGGAACTCATTCGATTGAGTTTAGCAAATTCATCTGGACAAGTGAATCCGATAAAAATAACGATGCCGGAAGGATGGAACCGTGGAATCTTAACCGGTGTTGTTATAATCAACTTTAAGATTTGTTTAATTAAAATATTAAAAACACCTGGATTTTAAGATTTTCTCTAAACGAACACTTCTCTCGTCTCCCGATTTATGATTTCTAAAACTAAACATCCGCAACAACAAGGAGCTCGGAGCATGGTGGGCAGCACGGCCATCGTCATCAGCAAAACCTGAGTCTACTTCAGCAAAACTTTCTTAGAATTAAATAACTAAGCCATAGGACTTCGAGGTAGCTTGCTTAGTGCAACATAAATCCTCAACTCTTCGTTAGGCATTTGCATGATCATATCATGTAAATTAAGCCCTAACCGGTCTTAGGACTCCGAGGTAGTCGTCCGATACGACATAAACCCTCACATCTTCAAGGCTATTTGTATGATTTTATCATACGAATATAAGTCCTAACTAATTAAAATTGGCAAGATCAAAATACTAAATAAACATTAGGGCTTTCCTAAATCCAAGCCAAACAATAGGATAGTCGGGAAATTACCGAATTTCGCTTCGAATCTGTAATTTCTCCTACCTTTCTTCCTTTGAATCCCCAAAATAAAATGTTCCAAATTTGATCAAGTCCCTATTGAAATTCCAATATTCAATCCCTTGAAAACTTAAACTTTGAAAATCTTGAGAGCGAACTACGATTATTATCGAGAGTTTTCTTAGGTGATTCCCATCACTTAAGATGTAATTAACTATAGGGGCTTGCCCTTATAGGGAATTTTAAGAACCCAGGTAATATAAACCCTGTTTAATGTTTTCATATTAAGCAGGGGAACTTGTCGGCTTATAAAATTGGTTTGCAGACCAAACGGATGTCACAAACCTTTCTAGTTTATTTAAGCGAGCCCCATTGTCAAGCAGTGTGTCTATTCTTCGGGTTAGATACACGGTTTGTGGTGTGGCGCTCGTTTATATAAACTATTCGGGATGTGAGATCAGTTTGATTTCATATCTTAAAATTTTTAATTTTAAAATTATTTTCAAAAATCAAGTACTACTTTTTCAAATTATTTATTTAAATTAAATTAAAAATCCGCCGACAATTTCTGTAGGCAACCCTTTCTTCAAAATTAAACACATAACCTAAAAATATGCCGACAATTTTTGGCGACTCCGCTGGGGAGAATTCCTCTCTCCATTTTTAATCGGATAGTTACGCTTTCAAAAATCGGTAGTGTATCCATGTCCCTAATGGATCAAACTACCCTTCTTTCCGTTGGAATACTATGTTCATTTCTACCTTGAACGAGTATAGCCAACATTCTCTCGAATTTAGGAGCCACTTGTTTAGACACCCCTAAACGAGAGAGGTTCCGAGATCCTTTTACCTCATTTCGAGGTGGGGTGGACCCCCGATAGGTGTTAGTTTAAGAGTGTTCCTTCGAGTCGAGAAGTCTTGCATAAGACTTTCTTTTCCTTTCCAACTGCGAATCGATTCATTACCTTCTCTACACCTTTGAACATCCCGTTCTAAATAAACAAACCCTCTAATGAATGACTCTTTTAACAAATAACTCCTTCTTATAAATACATGAACAAGAATGTGTTCGGACTCTTTTCGATTCCTTTCTTTTCGTCCCGATGAGAAGAAGCATAACTTGGGACCGACAATCAGAATCTACCCTACAGAAATGGAAGCCCCAAAGCTGATTTTCTCCTTCACCAATGGACTAGACTTCACTGTTTACAAGGATGAGCTGCCCGACAATGGGATCATCCGGTTTGGACAAGGATTCGAGAACACAAATGTCAAGATCACTGACTTTACCCTTTTCGCGTTAACAAACAAAGTATCTGAAACTGAGAGACCTTTGATCGAGTTCAACCTTAAGTCAACTCAAGAGTTTCCTCCCCTGCAAAGGGTTCCAGCTGAGAGGAATACTACCGTCCAAAGGAGGACTGTTATCTCTACCCCCACCGGTCTAGTCGTCTCCGCAGCCTACCCCGGCTTCCGCCAGACCGAAGGGAAGGAAGTTCAAATTTGTAACGAGCATGTTACCGTGGAGGTACTGCATTTCCGTGCAAGACCTTCTCGTTTTTGAAATTGGGTCCAGCTCGAGGGTTCCACCCCTAACACGGACTCGGAGAAGAAACCGAGGTAGGAAGATTGCCGGAAGGCCGTAGCTGCCGAAGTCGCTTTCTTAGAAGAAATCCCCGAGTACACACCACTACTTGAATACATACCTTTGCCTGAATACACACCCCTTTTGGAATGAAGTAGATTCCATCCCCTTTCCGCCGCAGCTGACGAGGAAAATGTCCGCAGGATTGCTTCTACATTACCTCGACCCGCATACTATAGTGACAGCAGAAAGAAAAGGGGCTAGGATTACACCATTTACCCAACTACAGACTGTGATTGAGAAGTTAGCAAAGAAAGAGAAATGCCTTGTATCGGAGATTTTAAGAAGGATAGGACGGGTGCCGGCCAAATCCCGTCTTGGGCCACGAGTAGAACCTGCTATCGCTGCAGAAGAGCCGAATAAGAAGATGAAGGCTAGTCCACCTGTTGTTGTTTCGAGGTTTACGGATCGGGAGGATTCCACCTTCCAGGCATTCAGCTAGACGGACCATCCGGTCCTAGGCCTTCTGCTGCTAGAAGGATGGTATGGCATCCCACTACCGGCCAATTAAGACCGAAACAACGACCAGAAAAAGAAAGTCTCGTCAGGAGACTCGAGTCCGAAGAAAGCACCACTGCAATGAAGGGGACTCCCAAAAAGGAAACCCGACAGCCATCGCATGATAAGTGCGAAACTGCACGAAAAAGACCATTGTAAGACGCTATGGAAAAGTTAAGAACCGACATTCAACGATTAGCAAGAGAAAGAAAAGAAAAGTTCGGAGATGAAGTCGACTCGTCAGAGTTCATGGATGATGAATATGCAGAAATTAACATGGTTGAAACACGAGCATCGTCAGCTTCGCAAGGCGCTCCGGCAATTGCGGAAAGAGATGAACCGGAAGCATTAAGAGCACAAATTCGAGAAAAAGACGATACGAGTCTCTAAATTGGAAAAAGGATGGAAGAGATGGTCGCAGATCCTAGCCACTCTTCAGAGTCAAGCTCAACCCCTAAGAGAAACGTCTCCAGAAGTTATTCATATTACAGACGGAGGAAAAGAGATTACATCCGTTAACGGAGATGATCAGCCAAAGAAAGATTTTACCGAACATGATTACGGAGAAGGATATCAAGAGCATGGTGGAACAGCAGAGTGCGAGAAGCCTTGGCACAATCAAAGAGCGGGACATCCATTCGGACGGGTAGACCTTACCCCGAAGAATTCGACGCCGTCCAATATCCGAAAGGCTTTGTACCACCTCTCGTTCGAAGACCTTTGATGGAGCCGGAAACCCTCGGCGGCATGTTGCACATTTTCGTGCCGATTGTTGCAATGCCGGCGGAAGTGATGCTTTACTCTTCCGACAATTTGTCGACGACATCGTCGTGGATCGCCTTTGATTGGTATGCGAGTGTACGAACGGTTCGGTGAAGACATTTTCGAATTAGAGAACCTCTTCATCAAGCGATTTGCTTGGAGCTCGACACCACATCACTATAGGTGATTTAGTGGTAGAGACGAGCAAGCCGAACGAAAATTTGGTGGACTACATACTTCGATGGAGGAATCTAAGCATGAAGTGTGAGCCACGGCTACAAGAACGACGACGCGATCGGCATTTTACTTAAGAGCATTCATGGCTCGATAGCTCTTCTCCTCAAGGATTTACTATTAAGACTTTCGAGAAGTTGTTAAGCAAGGCCGGAAGCTTGCAAGAGGAGGCGAAGCAATTAAGTTTCATCGACAAAACAGACAAACAGAAGCCCGTGAAAACTTTTGAAAAGAAGTACAGGATCGTCGCAGCAGTCGATAAGGGCAAGCAGCCGATACAAATACCGTCGAAGCGCCGCGAAGAACCTCAACGGAATTACCAACAACGCCGACCCGGCTATCGGTCATCTCAACGGTATGAACAACCGCCTCGTCCACAACGTACGTTAAGGGAACTTCGAGCGGGGAGTATCCGTTCAAGGATGAGGCAAGGTCGAAAATGTTCCGCAGTCTGATGAAGACTCCAGATTTCCAACTACCAGAGCCTAAAAGACCAGAATAAGTCGACAAGAAAGGTGATCCCAACTTTTGCCCTTACCACCGGATGCTTGGACACAAGATAGAAGATTGTATTACCTTCAAAAGTTGGCTCAACGACAATCTTCGAAAGGGAACATAGCAATCCTGAAGGAATACATGAAGGAACCCCAGAAAGGAGGTTCCGTCAATGTTATCTCAACGGATCTCATTGTTCCAATAGATCCCTATGCGACTGATGATGGATGAACTACCGCTTGGACAAAGTCTTCGAAGAAGATTTTGGATCGCATCCAAACCACTTCGGTGCGAGCTTCAATTTAGAGTTCAAAACCTGTGAAGTCGGCACTATCACTTGCGATAGAAGAACCACCTCAACAAGTGACAATTGAAGAAAAGAAGAAAATTGACGAAGAAGAGAAGACCGAGGCTCTTAAGGTTAGACTAGGGTCGCTTATCCTAGGATAGTTGTTTCGATTCGGGGGAGAAATCCCTCGAACCTCCGACTCCGTATGATTACTTGCTCACTCCGGTGGGATCTTATAATGATAAGGGTTATGGCGTTGGCTACGTCTTGATCGTTTCTAACGATTACGTAACTAGCGACAACCAACCTAATCCGGACGTCGATTCCGATACAAATAACAATTCTCAAATCATACACAATCTCGACGATCATAATGACGAAGAAGACATCCACCAAGGAGGCTACGAGAGTTCAACAAGCAACGAATCTATTTGCGAGTTTCGAGGAGCTCCAGTCACAATAGAGTTAGAGCCTTCAGATTTTGAAGCTAATCCGGAAGAAACTGTCATTCCGATTCAGAAGGAGACATCAGCAAACTCAATACTAGATTCAGAAGAAATCACAGAAGTTAACTTAAGAAGTGGAAGAGTTCTACCTCCGAGAATGGGTCCAAAGGACAAAGGAAAGCGGTGGTTGTTCGGGAAGAACCAACCCCGGCGAAGAAATACCCATTCGGGAAGAAATCGAGACACATGAAAATAAAGTGGACTACAACGTGCTAGCCCATCTTAGGAAACTACCGACCAACCGAGCATCTACGACGCTCTCATCTTATCAAAGGAGATGAGAGAAACTCTGATCAAGGCCTTACTTGATCCAGAAATTTGCTTAGCTCAAATGACTGGAGATTCCTTAGATGAGGTTTGCTCGTTAAAAGAACAACGAGGTGTTACCTTCACGGACAATGACCTACTACTGTCGGCATATTTTTAGATTATGTGTGGTATTTTGAAAAGGGGGTCGCCTACAGAAATTGTCGGCGAATTTTTAATTTAATTTAAATAAATAATTTGAAAAGTAGTATTTGATTTTGAAAAATAATTTTAAATTTGAAAATTTTAAGATATGAAATCAAACCGATCTCACATCCCGAATAGTTTATATAAACGAGCACCGCATCACTAACCGTGCATCTATCTCGAAGAATAGACATACTGTTTGGTGATGGGGCTCGATTAAATAAACTAGAAGATTTGTGACATCCGTTTGGTCCGCAAACCAATTTTATAAGCCGACAAATTCCCCGCTTAATATGAAAACATTAAACGGGGTTTATATTACACAGGTTCTTAAAATTCCCTATAAGGGCAAGCCCCTATAGTTAATTACATCTTAAGTGATGAGAATCACCTAAGAAAACTCTCGATAATAATCAATAGTTCTGCTCTCAAGAATTTAAAAGTTTAAGTTTTCAAGGGATTGAATTTTGGAATTTCAATAGGGAATGGATCTAATTTAGAACATTTTATTTTGGGAAATTCAAAGAAAGAAAGGTAGGAGAAATCACAGATTCGAAGCGAACTCCGATAATTTCCCGACTATCCTATTGTTTGGCTTGAATTTAGGAAGGCCCTAATGTTTATTTAATGTTTTGATCTTGCCAATTTTAATTAGTTAGGACTTATATTCGTATGACAAAATCATACGAATAGCCTCGATGATGTGAGGGTTTATGTCGTATCGGACGACTACCTCGGAGTCCTAAGACCGGTTAGGGCTTAATTTACATGATATGATCATGCAAATGCCTAACGAAGAGTTGAGGATTTATGTTGCACCGTGCAAACTACCTCGAAGTCCTATGGCTTGGTTATTTAATTCTAAGAAAGTTTTCGTTGAAGTAGACTCGGGTTTTGCTTGATGACGATGGTCGTGCTTGCCCACCATGCCCCGAGCTCCTTGTTGTTGCGAGAGGTTTAGTTTTAGAAGTCATAAATCGGGAGATGAGAGAAGTGTTCTAGTTTAGAGAAAATCTTAAAATCCGGTGTTTTTAATATTTTAATTAAACAAATCTTAAAGTTGATTATAACAACACCGGTTAAGATCCCACGGTTCCATCCTTCGGCATCGTTATTTTTATCGGATTCACTTAGTCCGGATGAATTTGCTAAACTCAACTCGAATGAGTTCCACACTTTCATTTAGACCATGGGAAATCCCGTTAGCAACACGTAGGTTACATCATCCGAGGTATTCCCGATCATCCAACAAGACGTTTTAATTTAGTTGTAGTTGTAGTTTTGTTGTTCGTTTGTGATTAAATTTTGAGTTGTTTTATATTTTGAAATGTTGTGGCGGTGAATTTTATCTTGTAATGACTTTTAATTTAGTTTTGGTTTCGGTTTAGGGACTATCCTAAAGGTGTGGGTTTTCATGCAACGGTTGTTTATCATGCAAGAAAAGTAAGTACGATGCGATTAAATAAATTATAATAAGATAAATTGCAATGAAATAAAAGCGTACCTGGAGGGTCTTCCCGTCATCCCAAGTCGCACTTAAAACACAATTAGAATATTTAAGCATTTAAAACGAGTTCCTAGGTAAAAGCTAAGGGAGGGGTTATGGTTTTCTACCAAGTTCCTAATCTTATAGCTAGTCATCTCCTATGACATCTAGGTTCTTGTATTTTGGTTTGAGGACGATTTTCTTCATCAAAGAACAATTAAGTTCAATTGTTCTTATAAACTTCCTATCATATCGAGGAAGTGCTTAAGACAAATCTTAAACATCTTTTCAATATTTCTAGGATTATTTTAAGTCCAAGAGAATTTAATTATACAAATGAATTAATCGTCCGGGAGTTCAAGTTTTGTTATCTTGCTCAGTGAACTAGGACATTTGAATATCCTATAAGTGAAGTAACACTTCACTTAACACTCCATTTAGGAGTTATGACAGCATGAGCTTTCGAGGGCAAATTGATGTTCAAGTGATTTATGATTTAACTTAATTTCAATTAATGGGCCTAAGTTTTGAATAGTGTTCAAGTTGTTTTAGATTTATTTTTGAATTCTTTATGTCTTAGGTGATGTTATACTTAATTTAATTTAATTTGACGTAATTTAATTTAATGTGGTTTAATTTAATTTAATTTAAGTTAATTTAATATAATATGATTTAATTTAATTTAATTTAATTTGATTTAATTTAATTTAATTTAATTTAATTTAATTTAATTTAATTTAATTTAATTTAATTTAATTTAATTTAATTTAATTTAATTTAATTTAATGTGTTTTAATTTAATTTAATTTAATATGTTCTAATTTAATTTAATTTAATTTAATTTAATTTAATTTAATTTAAATTTTAATTTGATTTCATTTTTAATTTTAATTTAATATTTTATTTTAAAAGGGTTTGATTTAAATAATTTAACTTTAATTTAATTTAATGGTTAAGTCTTTTAGCATTTTAAATCTTAAGTTTGAATAATCATTTTAATTAAGAATTAAATATTATTGAGATGATTAATTTAGGGATTCTTAAATTAATGAATAAATCTCCTCCTAATGACATCCCTATTTTAATAATTCCAAATTTATTATCCTTCCAAATTTAATTAATTATTTTAATTAAAGTTCATTTCAATTATTTTTGAATTGTTTAATAGGTTCCTACCCTTTAATTATTTAAGTTTCAATCATCCAAATCAGATTAGGATCAAATATTTTACTCTTTAATTTTATTAAGCCTAAAGTTTTAATTAAAGATTAAAATTTTAATTACCCTTTTGCCCTTCAAGCTTAATGATTTCATAACTCACTAAATTGAGCTCAAATGAACTTGAAATTTTTATGTAACTTCACTCATATGTCAATAAAGACATTAGAGGAGAAAATGTGATTTTTCTGTATTTAATTTATTTATGTAATTATTTTTGGTGGAAAATAAGGATTTCCAAGGAAAATTTAATAATATGACCAAGGAAAAGTTTCTGTCCTTAAGAAAATTATGGGACATTCCTAATGACCAGAGGACCACTTGGACCAATTTTGGTGATTTTTTGAATTATATTATTTTTATTATAATTATTTTGAATTTTGGAGTATTAATTAATTTAAAAATAAAATAAAGGTTGAAAAATGAATTTTATAATTTTCAAAAATCTCTCGATATCAAGGAAATCAGAGAATCAATTTTTATAATTTTCTGATTTTTCTTTGATTTATTAGAATTATTTTAGTGGAAATCCTAGAAAATACATTTTTTAATTTTAAAATTGCCTTAGGGCTTTAAAATTTAATATCTCATCATAGAGACTTAAGAAAAATATGGGGTTTGTTCCTAAGTGACTAAAATTCAAAATGTGACATTTTGGTGAATTTTATTATTTTTGTGATTTTTATTATTTTTTAATTATTAAAATATTAAAATAATACAAAAAAAATCAACTTTTTAGAAAATTGAAATTTTAATTTTCTTAAATTTCCCTGATATCAGAGAGACTCTAAAACCAATTTGGTGAGTTTTTGAGAAGTATTTTGAAAGTTATGAATTTTTAAAGTTTAAATTGGCTAAATGGCCTAATCAACCCATTTAGTAAGGCTAACCAAGTCCAATTAACTTCAAACTTTTATGGTGGGTTCCTCTCGATCCTAAAGGTCGGTGGAGAATTGATTTCAAGTCAATTTGATGTATGGTTAGCTCTAATTAATTAAAGAGCTATTTTGGGTGTTTAAGCCAATTAGGGTTATTTCAAGTGGATTAATTCAAAACCTATTTTTCTTAGGGTTCTCACAGTCATAAGAAACATCACCAAATTTTCCTAGAATTTATTTCACAACATGCTAATTATTGGATTTAAAATACTCAAAACGAGTAACATGAATTTGAAAAATCAATAACTTCTCATAGGGATGGCCTCGACTTTGGAAAATTCGGGGAATGTTCCCAAATTCGGAGGCTTCAAAAGCCCTATGGTCTCATGCCATGGTGAATTTCCTATATGCATGGAGAATTAAAACAATGCAGACAGTAAATAAATCATTAAAATAAAATACTTGATGAAATTAAATGATTTCTTTTCCGCACTATTCTCCTCTGTTCACTGAGCAAGAGGGTATTTTTATTTTATTTTTCTGATTTTTCTACACAAAGTTATGCATTTTTGAACTTTAGGGAATTAAATAAATAAGAAAATACCCTAATTTTCTACTTATCCAGCGGCGCTGACTCATCCTAGGCAGCTCCGAAGCTCCACGCGGCGTCTTCGATTCGGCGCCGCCATCCGACTCGGCGATCCGGGGCCCCGCGGGTCGCGTACCAACGCGGCCGTCCGAGCTCGATCCGGACCGTCCACTCGATACACGCTCGATCCGAGCGGCTCATGGTCATCGTCTACGGCCGGGTGTGCACTCGTGAACGTCGACCTTCTAACCACTAATTTCTCGCTCTATTCTCAACGGATTTTCGTGTTCTTATACTCTATGGATTTGTCTTGAGGAGACGAACACATCCATACTGATAAACATGTATTTAAATTGACTCAAATTAAATGGAGAATCTCTGTAAGCTCGGGAAGAAGAGTGAGTCCATACCTTTGCTCAGAGAAGTGAAGCTTCGATCTATGAGTTGTGTCACCTTCGATTGGGTCCAAGTAAGCTCCAGATGAAGTCCCTTGGCTTGGTGAATTGTCTAGCTATGAAAGTGACCACAGCCGATCACAAAGCTTGGAGGCTGGGACAATTGGGTGGCCTGGAGATGGGGATTTCAGTGGGAAACTTCTCCTCTTGGTCCGGTGAAGGTGTAGGACCGATCGATTTGGGGATTGATCCACTGTGGAGAAGTGTCCTGGTTTTTGTCTTGAAGTTTGAGCTCGAAATTGAGCTCGAGTTTGGAGGGAATTGGGGCTGGAATTCGAGTGGGGATCAAGTGCTCTATGTGTGGAGAGTGATCTGGAATGATTTTGGCAGAGTTTCCTTAAGGTTTGGTTCAACACCTTTCATGGCCGAGAAGGGGTGGTGTTTAAATAGGAGAGGGTGGAGGGCCTCCCAGGGGGAGTTAGGGCTTGGGATCAGCTGCTCTTGGCAAGAGAAGGACAGCCATGGTGGCCATTGGGCATGGGGCGGCTCGGCGAGTGAGAATTCCAAGTTTGGGCTCACATGTGAGCTCTCGGCTCGGTGGTTTCCGGCGGGCGTGGTGGGCGGCGGCCGGGGTCGAGTCACTTGTTGTCATCGGGGAGGTCGGGGTGGGGCTTAGTGCAGTCAATTGGCATTAGCCATGTGTAAAGGGCTTGGATTAGAATGGTATGAGAGAAGGCTCATTTTGGCTTGATTTGGGTCAACCCATCATTTTGGGCTTGGTTCACCCTTCAAGTTGGCTTTGGGTGTTGTGGGGAGTCAAAGGAATCAGCTGGTTTGGCATGGAGAAGTCCTTATCCAAATATATTTGGATTAAATTTGGGTTAGGGTGAAACATGCTTAAGGCTAATGACTTTTAGGAGGTGCTTAAAGGACCTCCTCCTTTTGCCATTTAAGGAGGGTTGACAACTTTGAGATCCTCATGGCTTGCCAATGGCTTGCATGTGGCTTCATGGCTCCATGTGGCTTGGGAAAAGATTGGGTCAATTTCATGAAAAGGGATTTTATGGATTTTGGCATTTAGAGGTGATTTGGCATGAGGCTTGATTTGGAATCATTTGATGATGGGATTGGAACTTAGGAAATGTCTTTGATTAAATGGATGACAAATGAAAATGTCATATGGGCTTTAGGGTAGATTTTAGGCTCTTTGAAATGGTTTTAGATGGGCTTTTAAAGTGATTTAGGGAAGTGGGTTTTTTGGTTTGGAAATAAATTTATGGATGGGAAATTTGTGAAGGATTGGGCCAAAAAAATGTTGGGTTTAGCTCATGGATGTGTCATGAATGATTTGAAATGAGTTTGGAGTGATTTAGGTTTGAATGGGGTTGGATTTGGGCCTCTTTGGTGAATGGGCCAATATAGGTCAAATTGGGCTAACTTGGGCCAATGTTGGGCTAGGGTTGAAATTGATGTAAAATAAATGTTGGGAAATGTTTATGGGAGTGTTTCAAAGAGGTTTTGGCTTTGGTTGGGTTTTGATTTTGAGGTTTGGGCTTATTTGGGCTAGGTTTGGGTTTAGGTCAAAATTGGGCTTTTTGATTTTGGGTTGAATTTGAGTGGGGTTTGGGTCTAAATTTTGGGCAAATCATGTTAGTGTTTTGTTTGTGGGAATGTTAAGGAAGGTTTAGAAAAGATTTGGAGTTAATTAGAGTTGAATTGGGTTAGTTTGGGTTAGGTTTGGGTCATGGGTCCAAATTGGGCTTTAAGGCCAAAAGTGAAATTGGATCCCAATGCCAATCAAATTGGGTTTGGATTTGGTCTATATTGGTGTTGGGGATGTTGAATTGAAGTCTAGAATTGAATTGGTTTGGTTTGACATTGGGTTCACTTTGGGTTAAAATGGGTCAAATTAGGGATTTTGACAAAAGTGGGGTAAATTGACAAAATTGGCCCTTGGTGTAGTTGAACAAAATGAAATTGGAAATATTTGGGATTTTCTGGAATTTTCTAGGAATTTTCTGAATTTTTGGATTTTTTGGCTAAGAGGGGCATTTTGGGTATTTGGAGGGTATTGGGAGGTATTTTTGGAATTTTTGGTATTTTGGCTATGAATGATCAATTTGAGTGATGTGGGAATGTTTGGGGTTGGTTTTAAGGAATTTGGGTGATTTTGGAGAATTTTGAAAAATTTGGGTAATTTCAAGGGTTTTGGGTAGGCTAAGCGGGTGTAGGGTCCCGGGGGTCAAAAATTGAAAATTTGGAAAATTGAAGCTTGGGTGAATGTAAGTGGAATGAAATCATTTTGGTTGAGCCATGAAGCCATATCAAGCCCACATGAGCCATGAAGGGACTCATTTGAGGCACCCACTATGTTGTTCCTAACCCTCTTAGCCAAGGGCTTAGGGGTTAAAGACCATCCATGTGAATCACATTTATGAGTCAGGAGATCAAGTTGGGTATGGGTGTTGTTTTAGGAGGTGTGTGTGAAAATGTAGTGTATAGGTTTAGTATGTGTAAGTCAGCCCTTCACCAGACCAGGCCACCCAGGGCAGTCCTAAGGCCAAAGAGTCATATAAGAACTCATCTTTTAAACTTCCACATTTGATTTCAACCCTCTAGGTGATTAGGGGTCTACTGTCAAGTTTGTGGAGTTTGCGGGGAGTTAAGAAGTGGTTTGAAATTTCTAAAGGGTGGGTTCCACTTCTAGTCCTCTAAGATTAGTCAAAGGAAAAGCCTAAGGCTAGATCCTAAGTACTAAAGAGAAGAAGAGGAGACCTCATCAAAAATGAGGTCAACAACTACTTGGGACAGCAGACCACAACCGACCATTGTACATTTCAGTTACAATTGGGAAGTTTACACTCTCCAGAGTATTGGTGGATCCAAGAGCATCAATCAATATAATGAATCTTCGAACGCTAGCATACTTGGAAATTGATGCTCGCGAGCTCGAAGCGGACAAAATGTTATTAAGAGGATTCAACCAGAAAGGAGAAAGAGCCCTCGGCTCGATAACACTGCTAATGAAGACCGGTGACTAAGCGAAGACAACCGCGAAATTTCACATAATTGATTCGAAACGTCGTTCAACGCTCTACTAGGCCGACCAGTGGATACATGAAAACCGGATGGTACCATCATCTCTACATCGGTGCATCGAATACTACGATGGAGGGAAACGAGTGCATCAAAGGTGACTTACAACCATTCTCCGTACATGAAATTGGAATCCATGAAGATACGACTTATTACGCACCTTCAAGAAAACGATCTTCTCCGGAGATACCATAACGAATGAAGCAAAGGAAGTTCGGGACGATGAAGAACACGAAGTTCTAGTCCAACGGTCACTCACCACTCCCTTACGGCGAGATGGTGAAGGTTTCTCCACAACTCGCATCCGAGGTCGAGGCGGGGACGAGGTCGTGGCGTAGACGTTAGGACGGTTGGACGAGAGGAAACCAAGCAATCAATGTTGAATGGGAAGATAGTTCCGAAGAAGAAAAAGAAATCAAGCAAGAAGCAGCGAGAATAAGTCGGAAGAAGCCGCAATTCAGGATCTCTCTCGAAGACGAAAAGAACGAGGAATATAAATCGATGTACGAGAAGATTAACCACTATGTACATACTATGACCCTGACCCCGATTCATTCTAACAAGATCGAGGGTATGGTGGTCAAAGAGGTACGTAGCGGTGGTGCAAAGCCCATCAAATTCTACCGTGGTGCTCCTTCCTCCAAAACTGAAAATAATGTACAATTTGAAGATGCTACTTCATCAGAATTAATGGAATTGCCTTTTGAGTGGTACTCTCCCTGTGTTCAAAATTTAATTCAGCGTAGTTTCTTACCTAAACAATGGACAAAAGGTCAATCATAACAATTTGAAAATTTATGGAATAACTCCGGTCGTCCACCCAATTCAAAGCATGGTCTCGGATTCGACACAGTAGGATCAGTTGACGATACTGAATTTTGCATGGTTGTCACTTGCGAGTCTAATGAAAACTCGCATGGAAGCTACGAGAAGAACTTGAAGATTTACAAATTGGAAATGCTCCACCAGAGTTCAAAGAAGAGATCAAATCTACAATAGATGAGTTAACGGAAGTTAACTTAGGTACTAGCAAGGAACCTAGAACTACCTTTGTTAGCTCCTTACTCAATAAAGAAGACTCCGAAGAGATAATCAAGTTATTGATGGAATTTAAAGATTGTTTTGCTTGGAGCTACAATGAGATGCCAGGATTAGCTCCGGAGGTTGCGAGTCCATAAGCTAGGAGTGGATCCTACTACGTTCCGATCGGACGAGGTTCCAGAAGAATGCGTCTAGAAATCGAACAGAAAGACATAGCTAAAGTTAAAAAGCTAATAGATGCTAAATTTGTCCGTGAAGAACAATACCCGACTTGGTTAGCCAATGTGGTACCAGTCAGGAAGAAGAATGGTCAGATCAGAATTTGTGTGGATTTCAGAGATTTAAACAAGGCATGTCCAAAAGATGAATTTCCTCTACCGATCCCAGAATTAATGATCGACATCGCTTCAACACATGAAATATTCTCATTCATGGATGGATCTTCGAGGATACAACCAGATAAAAATGGCTCCATAAGATGAAAAACTTACGGCATTCAAATCGCCGATCGGAGTATATTGCTACACGAGTGATGCCATTCGGATCGAAGAACGCAGGAGCAACCTACCAGAGAGCGATGACAAGAATTTTTGATGATCTCATCCACAATCAAGTCGAATGCTACGTGGATGATGTGGTCATCAAAAGCAAAGTAAAGGAAAACCATCTGTATAATTTGAGAATTGTTTTCGAACGATTAAGACAATTTAACCTTAAGATGAATCCCTTAAAATGCGCCTTCGGCGTCACGTCCGAGAAGTTCTTAGGATTCGTTGTTCGACATCGTGGAATTGAAATCGACCCGGAAAAGATTAAAGCTATCTTAGAAATTCCACCTCCCGAGAACCTTAAAACAACTACGATCTTTTCGAGGAAGTTGGCATATCTTCGACGCTTTATCTCGAACTTGTCAGGTAGGTGTCAGCCTTTCTCGGCATTAGTTAAAAAGGACGCCAAATTTATTTGGGAAGAGAAATGCCAGAAAGCCTTTGAGGACATTAAACAATATTTAATGACACCTCCTGTCTTAGCGACCCTGAGTCTCGGGTAGGCCGTTGATACTTTATACCGCGGCCTTAGACGACTCTCTCGGAGCCTCGTTAGCCTGAGTCGATGATGAGGGTAAAGAAAATGCTCTTTACTACCTAAGCCGTCGTTTACTTCCAACGGAAATAAAGTATCCCATAATTGAAAAGCATTGTTTGGCCACGATCTTCGCCGCTCAAAAGCTCGGGCACTACATGCTTTCTCATAAGGTCAACCTGATCTCGAAATTTAATCCATTGCGATACTTGATGACCCGTCCAGACGCTTTACGCGGACTTGCCGGGTGGTCGATGATATTATTGCAATTCGATATAACTTTCGTGCCTCTTCGTGCCGTAAAGGGACAAGTCCTAGCAGACTTCCTCGCGGCACACCCTTTGCCGGCGGAATCTCCTCTCGATGACGACTCGCCGGATGAGCAAATAATGAGCTTAGAAGACCACGATGATCGACGTTGGGAATTATATTTTGACGGAGCATCTTCGAGCACACAAAGACGAAGAATCGCAAGTTATAGTGCTCGGTAAGGCGAGCAATCGGACTAATCTTTATAACACGGAGCGGGGGATGTTAAGATATGCCTACCACTTAACGAGCCGTGTACAAACAATGAAGCGAATACGAAGCCCTCATAGCGGGACTAGAATTAACTATTCGAATGGGGATAACAAACATCAACATCTACGGGGATTCGCAGTTAATCATTCGATAGATCGCCGGACGAGTACGGAATTTTAAAGCGAAGACTCGAGCAATACTTCCGGTATGCCATGAAAGCTGTTGAAACAAATTCCGAATGTGACGATCTACAAAATTCCCGAAAAGAAAACGCTTTAGCGAGATGCGTTAGCCGCCTCGCAAGAGAATTTGCACGCTTACTAGGTGAATCGGTGGAAGTGTCGGTTCACGGACGTCGAGTCCTATCACGGCTCGATATAGGCACAATACACAAATCGGAAAAAGGAGAAGAATCGGTTGCAACGGTGACGGAAAACACGGAAGATTGGCGACGGCCATTAATGAACTACACCGCAAACGGGAAAACTACCGGACGATAGGTCGTTAGCTCATCGGATCAAGAAAAGAACTGCGTCCTACGCATTAATAAACAACACGTTATACGGAAGGTCTTTTGATTAAATGTGGCTATGGTGCCTAAGCGGGTCCGAGGCCGTGAAATTGTTAAAGAGGTGCATTCGAGACTCCGTGGCGCTCACCGGTCGAGTCGGAAGATGAAAATGAAAATTAAAAGACTAGGGTACTATCGGCCCTCGATGATGACCAATTGCATGAAAATCGCTAAGAGCCGTCACCGGTGCCGAGTGCACGGAGTGGTTCTACACCGACCTCCAAATGTGCTACATCCAGACAATTGCGTCATGGCCATTTGAATGTTGGGGCACGGATATAGTGGGTCTAATAGAACCACCATCTTCAAAAGGACATCGCTTCATTCTTGCGGCTACGGATTACTTTTCCAAGTGGGCGAAGGCGGTTCCACTTAGAGAAGTGAAAGCACACCACGTGCTACGGTTTTCAAGAACCAAGTTGTCTACCGTTTCGGAATGCCGCGCGAGATCATCTCGGATAATGGGTAAGCATTCGAAGCACACAAATCAACAATTTTGTCGAGAGACACGGAATCGGCGGCGATATTCAACAATTTACTACCCAAGAGCAAACGGCACAGGTCGAGGCTTTTAATAAAACTCTCATTCAAATTTTAAAGAAAACTTTGGACGATAATAAGAGAAATTGGCACGAAAAGTTATTAGAAGCCTTATGGGCCTACCGGACAACCTTCGGGACTCCACTCGAAGCTACACCTTACGCTCCGGTGTATGGGTCCGAGGCGGTGTTACCTTTAGAGGTCCGACTTCCTTCACTCGGGATTGCAGTTGCAAACAAGATCACGACAGAAGAGAATGCCAAATTACGACTAGAAGAATTGGAAAGCACGGAGGGAAAAGACTCGCGGCGCGACAGAATTTAGAACTATACCAAGCTAAGATGGTTCAAGCCCATGACGGATCGGGTCGCCCAAGAACCTTCAAAGTTGGTGACTTAGTTCTCGTTCTCAAGAGACCTATCCTTGCACACCGCAAGATAGGAGGAAAATTTGAACCCACTTGGGAAGGGTCGTTTGTGGTTGAGGCGGTCTACTCAGGAGGCTCCTACCAGCTAGTGAATTGCCAAGGAGAACGACATATGCTTCCGATCGATGGACGATACTTGAAAAAGTAATACGCTACTCGATGTTTCGAAAGAATGAATTTTTCATCCCTAGAAGCACGGGTGAAGTAATTACTTATGATTGAGTCCGAACCCAAAAATAATAAAAAATGTTCTAAAATAAATAAAATCATGATAATAAAGTTTTTCTTGTTTTCTCTTCCAAATCAAAATCTTTTTCCTGATCTTTTCCCACTTCATTCCTGTTGAATTTAAAAGTACAAAAGTAATAATAAAAAAAAACTCTGTCTCTAATAAATATTTTCTTAATGTTCTTAGTACAGCCCCTGATCCTTTTCCTTGTCTTTTCGCAAGGAAATGTCGAACGGGCGGTTGGTCCTGAACTTTAGAAATGGCGTAAGCCTTGCACTCGGCGAAAAGAGGGTGAAAGATGGAGCGATAATAGAGATTGACTCGGACTTCGCACCGGCGGGCTCGCAATACGAGGAAAGTGACCGGGTCCCGATTGACGAGAGGAACTGCCCGATCGGACGATAATGAAAATGGGTGGCCCAAGCCACCAATCCGAGCGACGAAAAGAAAAACAAACACCGAAGAAGACAAGAGAATCAAATCCGTAGTCGCTACGGCGAGAGGGCGAGCTTGTCGGCGAAGCGCCCACGAAAGTCAGGAAGTACGAAGAGCTACTCTCACAGCAACTCAGCGAAGAACTAAAAATCGCCATATCCGCAAGATGTTAACTAAACTAGCAGCGGACCAGCGCGACGAGGCAGTTGCTACTGCTAGTACATATACTTCGAGGATACCGGTTCGCCAGGAACCTGAAGAAAGAAGGCCAGCTCCGAGGATAACAGAAGAGACTAGGGAAGTCTCAAGAAGATCAGAAGAAGGAAGGCTACCACGTCACCGGATAAAGTCACCGTAATGCATAACCTTGTTGCAGGAGCAACCCCGGAGGACGTCCCGACGGAGACCATCCCCGAGGAGCCGAGGTATGCAGGAGAACGCGAAGGGATTGAGCCATATATCCCACAGTATGTCACTAGGCCTCATCATTTGCAGATCATTCCAGAATACGAGCTAGAAAGAATGCAGAAAGTCGAGGAGAAAACTTTTGAATACTTCGAGAGAATCAGAGGCAGGAGGATCAATATATTGGAAGGCCTCGAGTTACATACAGACGTGTTTTCAGAATACGAACAACAACAAATCGTGGACTGCATCCGGGATTTGAAAAGAATGGGTCGAGCACGCCGCCTAAGAGAAAACACTTACTCGGAACCCGGAGATGGATGCCGGGGAAAGGGAGAATTACAATACGATGTGGATGCTGCTACAACTTCGCGAGAAGACAGGAAGGAAACCCACCGGGATACTCCGTCATGGCCGGAGTGGATCCGATGCCATTAGTCATCAAAAGGATGGTAAAAAGAATGATAGCATGGAGGGTACTGCGGCGTGATTGCATACCCAACGGTTGCATCATTAACATTTACAAGAAGGGTGATCGCATACCACCGCACATAGATCACCACGACTTTGTCGGACCTTTACGCACAATTTCTTTTACGAACGAGTGTAATATCTTGTTCGGATGCGACCTCCGGATAGCGAGCCCGGGTGAGTTCCGAGGGCCGATGAAGATACCATTACCGGTAGGTTCCGTCATGATACTAAAGGGCAACGGAGCGGATGTCGCTAAACATTGCATACCGAGAGTACCAATGAAGCGGATCTCGGTTACTTTTAGAAGGATGGATGACAGGAAAGCACCTTATCACTTCCAGCCAGACCCGGAGCTAGAGAGCCTCCGACCTTATGAGTTGTGAGTTACATGGAAAATATCACACCTCCAACGTACATCCATACGGCATCCTTGCCAAGGATGGCTTGGAAGGTGATGTTATTGACCATGTACCTCACTATTCAGACATGGATTTTTGACAGATACCTTTTTGGATGGATCAACAAAGATCATACATAGTCCGTTTTGAGTCTACATGGATTGTATGAGATGTATTCCAGATCGAGTTGTATGATGTATCTTCAACATGATTGGAATGAAAATGACCATGTCACATTTTTGACCTTCACCTCTTTTGCGCAAGTTGACTGGGAAATGCCATTAAAGTTAAATGAACTTCGAACAAAGAACAAAAAAGAAACAAAAAAAATAAAAGAAAACTTTCCTTAAAAATCTAAAAAAATGATGAACTCCAAATTCACATGAACATTAAATGAACGATAAATCGTTAAAGAATAAATAAAATGAACACAAATTTTAAATAAAAAATTCAAATTCGATCTTTCCAAATTTCAAGTCAAATCTCAATCAAATTCAAATTCGATCTTTCCAAATTTCAAATCAAATCTCAATCAAATTCAAATTTGATTTTCCAAATTTTAAATCAAATCTCAATCAAATTCAAGCTCAACCTTCCAAATCTGAAATCCAATCCGTTCTACTCTCTCCTTGTCCGGGATGGAAGCGGTCGATTCCATTGACACGGAGCCACGAGGTTTTCGATTCGGATCTAGTGGCGAGGAATTGTATCTAATCCAAACCAAGCAACTTTCGATCAACTCTTTTGAATGGGATATGTAGCATCTACATATTCCCTCCTAATCTATTTCCTTCCATGAAAGTCTTTTACAACTTTCATGAAATTCTCGAAACACCAAAATTCCACACTTTTCAAATCAACACTACAAATCTTTGCAATATCAATTGCCATTCAACATCAAATTCAAATCCTTGGGGTTGAGGATTTTACATCCGAGACTGCATTGCTTTAGGATTCTTTCCCTATCGCAATGAAATACATCAAAATCAAACTTTTGGGGTTGAGGATTTTACATCCGAGACTGCATTGCTTTAGGATTCTTTCCTATCGCAATGAAATACATCAAAATCAAACTTTTGGGGTTGAGGATTTTACATCCGAGACTGCATTGCTTTAGGATTCTTTCCCTATCGCAATGAAATACATCAAAATCAAACTTTTGCGGTTGACGATTTTACATCTGAGACTGCATTGCTTTAGGATTATTTCCCTATCGCAATGAAATACATCAAAATTAAACTTTTGGGGTTGAGGATTTTACATCTGAGACTGCATTGCTTTAGGATTCTTTCCCTATCGCAATGAAATACATCAAAATCAAACTTTTGGGGTTGAGGATTTTACATCCAAGACTGCATTGCTTTAGGATTCTTTCCCTATCGCAATGAAATACATCAAAATCAAACTTTTGGGGTTGAGGATTTTACATCCGAGATTGCATTGCTTTAGGTTCTTTCCCTATCGCAATGAAATACATCAAAATCAAATTCTTGGGGTTGAGGATTTTACATCCGAGACTGCATTGCTTTAGGATTCTTTCCCTATCGCAATGAAATACATCAAAGTCAAACTTTTGAGATTAAATATTTTACACCCGATACCGCATTGCTTTAGGTTCTCCCCCTATTGCAATGAAACACACAAAATCAAACTTTTGAGGTTAAGGATTTTACATCCATTACCGCATTGCTCTGAGTTCTTTCCTCATTGTAATGGCTCAATCCAATCAATTCAATTTTCTTTTGAGGTTGAAGATGTTACATCTAAAACCACAAAAATTCTGATTTTCATTTCAAGATTCAAATCCCTCCAAATTAATTTTAACAAAACTTCAATCTAAATTGAAACTCAAACTGAAATCTGAGCCACACATCAAAACTTAAACTGAAACAAAAAGAAATCTAAATCGGAATTCCCCCAGATCATGTGATTTGGGATTCACCTCCTTTTCCTTTCCCCAGCGAGAGTTCAGGAATCTCCAGTCTCAGAGATATACTTGACACTCCCCAGCGGAAATTCTTTAATTTCGTCATAAGTTTGTCACTTGGACTTCTGTGTTGGTTTTGTTGATCGCTTCGTTTAACGCCAATACGCGCGGTGTGCTTGGATAGCACACCACACCTATTGGGGGTCCATTTGTTGACCTCATTTTTGATGAGGTCTTCTCTTCTTCTTTTTAGTACTTAGGATATAGCCTTAGGCTTTTCCTTTGACTATCCTAGAGGATTACAATTGGGACCCACCACTTAGAAATTCAAACCACTTCTTAACTCCCTGCAAACTCCACAAACTTGATTGTAGACCCCTAATCACCTAGAGGGTTGAAATCGAATGTGGAAGTTTAAAGGATGAGTTCCTATATGACTCTTTGGCCTTAGGACCGCTCTGCGGTGGCTCTGGTGCGGTGAAGGGCTGACTTACACACACACTACACCTATACACTACACTTTCACACACCTCCTAAAAACACACCCATACCTAACTTGACCTCCCGACTCATGAAGGTGATTCACATGGACTGGTCCTTAACCCCTAAGCCCTGGCTAAGAGGGTTAGGAACAACATAGTGGATGCCTCAAATGAGTCCCTTCATGGCTCATGTGGGCTTGATATGGCTTCATGGCTCAACCAAAATTATTTTATTCCACTTACAATTACCCAATCTTCAGTTTTCCAAAATTTTAATTTTTGACCCCAAGGGACCCTACACTCGCCTAGCCTACCCAAAACCCTTGAAATTACCCAAATCCTCCAAAATTTCCAAATCACCCAAAATTCCCCAAAACCATTCCTAAACATTTCCTCACCAATCAAATTGATCATCCATAGCCAAAAATACCAAAAAAATTCAAAAATACCCCCCAATACCCTCCAAATACCCAAATGCCCCTCTTAGCCAAAAAATCCAAAAATTCAGAAAATTCCCAGAAAATTCCAGAAAATCCCAAATATTCCCAATTTCATTTTGTTTAACTACACCATGGGCCAATTTTGTCAATTTACCCCACTTTTATCAAAATCCCTAACTTGACCCATTTTAACCCAAAAGTGAACCCAATGTCAAACCAAACCTACCCAATTGACCCAAATTCTGATCCAATTCAATTCTAAACTTCAATTCAACATCCCCAACACCAATCTAGACCAAATCCAAGCCCAATTTGATTGACATTTGAATCCAATTTCACTTTTGACCTTAAAGCCCAATTTGGACCCATGACTCAAACTTAGCTCAAACTCACCCAATTCAACTCCAATTAACCCCAAATCTTTTCTAAACCTTCCCTAACATCCCCACAAACAAAACACTAACATGAATTGCCAAAATTTTAGACCCAAACCCCACTCAAATTCAACCCAAAGCTAAAAGACCCAATTTTGACCTAAACCCAAACCTAACCCAAATAAGCTCAAACCCCAAAATCAAAATCCAACCAAAGTTGGAACCTCTTTCAAACACTCCCATAAACATTTTCCAACATCAATTTTACATCAATTTCAACCCTAGCCCAACATTGGCCCAAGTTAGCCCAATTTGACCTACATAGGCCCATTTATCAAATCAACCCAAATTCGACCCAATTCAAACCCAAATCACTCCAAACTTGTTTCAAATCAATCATGACACATCCTTAAGCCAAACCCAACAATTATTTGGCCCAAGCCTTTACCAAACTTTCATCCTAAAATCCATTTTAAAATCCAAAAGCCCACTTCCCTAAACCATTTTAAAAGCCCATCTTCATTAAATTTTAAAAGCCCAAACTCATCCTAAAGCCCACATTACAATCTCATCCCATCACCACTCAATTAATATCATCCCTTAAGTCCTAAATCAATCATCAAATGGTTCCAAATCAAGCCATATGCCAAATCACCCCTAAATGCCAAAAAATCCCTAAAATCCATTTCCGTGTAAATAAGCCAAGCCATCCGTAAGCCAAATGGAGTCCTTGAAGCCATGCACAAGCCACATGAAGCCATGGGATCCACTTTACACATCATCATACTATTAATTGCAAAAGGAGGAGCCTCTTTTAAGCCCCCTTAAAAGGTTTTAACCCTTTTAATGCTTCACCTTAATCCATGATTAATCAAAATATTCATGGATGGTGACTTCTCTACCCTTTCCTAGCCGATTCATCGGATCCTCCCTCGACCAAATCGGCCATGGGGAGGTGAACCAAGCCCATTTCCAATGGGTTGACCAAACCAAGTGCAAAAGAAGCCACCTCCCCATTCCATTTTAATCCAAGCCCTTTACACATGTCCGTGGCCAATTGATTGCACTAAACCCCGACCACGACCCACCTGAACAAGATGGTGACCAATGCACGGCCGGCCGACCACTGAGCCGTCGGAAAACGCCATGGCCGAGACATGGGGAGGAGCCAAACTTTGGAATTCCACCTAGGCTGAGTTGCCCCATGCCCAATGGCCACCATGGCCGTTATTCCCTTGATCTAAGCAGTCGATCCCAAGTCCTAACTCCCACGGAGGCCCTCCAGACCTCTCCTGATCTAAACCCCACCTCTCTCGGCCATGAGAAGGTGCTGAACCAACCTTAAGGAAACTGCGCCAAAATCACTCCGGACTCTCCCCACACCTAGAGCACTTGATCCCCAGCTGTCGATTTGCCACTAATCCCCACTAATTGAGCTCGATTTTGGAGCTCGATTCTCGGACTGCAACGAGGACATTCCCAAATCCTTCACCAAAGTCAAATTAAACTCACCTACACCCGCACATGGTCGAGAGGAGAAGTTCCCAGGTGAAAGCCCCCTCTCCGGGACACCCATCCGTTCCGGACTCCAAAGGTTGAAATCGGGCTTGGTCGAAGTCATACCCGGACAATTCACTGGGCCGAGAGACTTCATCCGGAGCTTGCTTGGACCCAATCGAAGGTGACACAATCCTCGGATCGAAGCTACACTTCTCGAGCAAAGGTATGGTCTTACTCTTCTTCCCGAGCTTCGAACATTCTCCATTTTTATTGAGTCGATTTCATGCCACATAAACCAGTATGGACGTGTTCGTCTTCTCGAGACGAATCCATAGAGCATAAGAACGTTTAATTTGGTCAAGTATCGAGCGAGATCTTAAGCCTAGAAGATGGACGGTTCTCGGGCTAGGAGGCTTGGGGACGATGAACGGATGCCGTTCATTCAATACACGCGCGGATGGACGTCTCAGATTAGGTCGGACCAGCGGATGATACGCGGAAGGCGGGACCCGGGCTGCTGACTTAAGTGGCGGCGTTGAATGGGAGCACGCCGCGTGGTCGTTCGGAGGTGCCGAGGATGACAGGGCGCCGCGCTGGATAAGTAGGAAAATAGGCATTTTCTTATTTATTTAATTCCCTAAACTTCAAAAATACATAACTTTGTGTAGAAAAATCGAAAAAATAAAATAAAAATATCCTCTTGCTCGATGAACGGAGTAGAATAATGTGGAAAAGAAATCATTTAGTTTCATTGAGTATTTGATTTTTAATAATTTATTTACTCTCTGCACTATTTCAATTCTCCATGCATGTATAAAATTCACCATGGCATGAGACCATAGGGCTTTTGAAGCCACTGAATTCGGGAACATTCCCTGAATTTTCCAAAGTCAGAGGCCATCTCTATGAAGAGTTATTGATTTTTAAATTCTAGGTCACTATTCTGAGTATTTTAATTCCAATAATTAACATGTTGTAAAATAAATCCTAGGAAAATTTGGTGATGTTTCTTGTGACCAGAGAACTCTAGGAAAAATCGGTTTTGAATTAATCCACTTGGAATAACCCAAATTGGCTTAAACACCCAAAATGGAGCTTTAATTAATTAGAGCTAATCATACATCAAATTGACTTGAAATCAATTCTCCACTAACCTTTAGGATCAGAGGAACCCACCATAAAAGTTTGAAGTCAATTGGACTTGGTTAGCCCTACCAAATGGGTTGATTAAGCCATTTAGCCAACTTAAACTTTAAAAATTCATAACTTTCAAAATACTTTTCAAAAATTCACCAAATTGGTTTTGGAGTCTCTCTGATATAAGGGGAATTTAAGAAAATTAAAATTTTAATTTTCTAAAAAAGTTGATTTTTTGCATTATTTTAATATTTTTAATAATTAAAAAATAATAAAAATCACAAAAATAATAAAATTCACCAAAATGTCACATTTTGAATTTTAATCATTTAGGAACAAATCCCATATTTTTCTTAGGTCTCTATGATGAGATATTAAATTTTAGAGCCCTAAGGTAATTTTAAAATTAAAAGAATGTATTTTCTAGCATTTCCACTAAAATAATTATAATAAATCAAAGAAAAATAAAAAAATTGTAAAAATTAGTTCTCTGATTTCCTTGATATCATAGAGATTTTCTAAAAATATAAAATTCATTTTTCAATCTTTATTTTATTTTTAAATTAATTAATACTCCAAAACTCAAAGTAATTATAATAAAAAAAATATAATTCAAAAAATCACCAAAATTGGTCCAAGTGGTCCTTTGGGCATTAGAAATGTCCCATAATTTTCTTAAGGACAGAAATTTTCCCTTGGTCATATTATTAAATTTTCCTTGGAAATCCCTATTTTCCACCAAAAATAATTACATAAATAAATTAAATACATAAAAATCACATTTTCTCCTCTAATGTCTTTATTGACATATGAGTGAAGTCACATAAAAATTTAAAATTCATTTAAGCTCAATTTAGTGAGTTATGAAATTATTAAGCTTGAAGGGCAAAATGGTAATTAAAATTTTAACCCTTAATTAAAACTTTAGGCTTAATAAAATGAAAGAGTAAAATATTTGATCCTAATCTGATTTGGATGATTGAAATTTAAATAATTAAAGGGTAGAAACCTACCAAATAATTTTAAAATAATTAAAATAAAACCTTAATTAAATAATTAATTAAATTTGGAAGAATAATGAAAAATTGGAATTATTAAAATAGGGATATTATTAGGAAGAAATTTATTCTTTAATCTAAGAATCCCTAAATTAATCACCTCAATGATATTCAATTCCTAATTAAAATGATAATCTAAATTCAAAACTTGAAATGCTTAATCATTAAATTAAATTAAAATTAAAACATTTAAATTAAATCCTTTTAAAATTTCAATTAAATTAATGCTTTAACAATTGAAATTAAATTATCTTTAAAACATAAAAAAAAAACATAAAAAAAATAAAATATTAAATTAAAATTAAAAATAAAATTAAATTTAAATTTAAATTAAATTAAACTAAATTAAATAAAATTAAATTAAAACCTATTAAATTAAATCAAATTAAATTAAATTAAATTAAATTAAATTAAATTAAATTAAATTAAATTAAATTAAATTAAATTAAATTAAATTAAATTAAATTATATTATATTAAATTAAATCAAATTAAATTAAATTAAATTAAAATAAAATAAAAATAAATAATAAAATTAAGTTAAAATTAAAATTAGATTAAATTAAATAAATTAAAATTAAAATTAAAACTAAACCAAATTAAATTAAATTAAATTAAATTAAATTGAATTAAAAATAATGTCACCTAAGACATAAAGAATTCAAAAATAAATCTAAAACAACTTGAACACTATTCCAAACTTAAATCCATTAACTGAAATTAAATTAAATCATAAACCATTTGAACATCAATTTGCCCTCGAAAGCTTTTGTTGTCATAACTCCTAAACGGAACATTAAGTGAAGTGTTACTTCACTCATAGGATATTCAAATGTCCTAGTTCACTGAGTAAGATAACAACAAAACTTGAACTCCCGACGATTAATTCGTTTGTATAATTAAATTCTCTTGGACTTAAAAATAATCCTAGAAATATGGAAAAGATGTTTAAGACTCGTCTTAAGCACTTCCTCGATATGATAGGATATTTATAAGAACAATTGAACTTAATTGTTCTTTGATGAAGAAAATCGTCCTCAAACCAAAATACAAGAACCTAGACGTCATAGGAGATGACTAGCTATAGGATTAGGAACTTGGTAGAAAACCGTAACCCTTCCCTTAGCTTTACCTAGTAACTTGCTTTAAATTCTTAAATATTCTAAATTGCGTTTAAGTGCAGCTTGGGATGACGGGAAGACCCTCCAGGTACGCTTTTATTTTATTGCAATTTATTTTATCGCATCGCACTTACTTTTCTTGCATGATAAACAACTGTTGCATGAAAACCCACACCTTTTGGATAATCCATAAAACTGAAACCAAAAACTAAATTAAAAGTCATTACAAGATAAAATTCATCGCCACAACATTTCAAAATATAAAACAACTCAAAATTTAATCACAAACAGAACAACAAAACTACAACTACAACTAAATTAAAACGTCTTGTTGGATGATCGGGAATACCTCGGATGATGTAACCTACGTGTTGCTAACGGGATTTCCCACGGTCTAAATGAAAGTGTGGAACTCATTCGATCGAGTTTAGCAAATTCATCCGGACTAAGTGAATCGAGTAAAAATATCGATGCGGAAGGATGGAACCGTGGGATCTTAACCGGTGTTGTTATAATCAACTTTAAGATTTGTTTAATTAAAATATTAAAAAACACCCGGATTTTAAGATTTTCTCTAAACCAGAACACTTCTCTTATCTCCCGATTTATGATTTCTAAAACTAAACCTCTGCAACAACAAGGAGCTCGGAGCATGGTGGGCAGCACGGCCATCGTCATCAAGCAAAACCCGAGTCTACTTCAACGAAACTTTCTTAGAATTAAATAACTAAGCCATAGGACTTCGAGGTAGCTTGCACTAGTGCAACATAAATCCTCAACTCTTCGTTAGGCATTTGCATGATCATATCATGTAAATTAAGCCCTAACCTAGGTCTTAGGACTCCGAGGTAGTCGTCGATTCGACATAAACCCTCACATCTTCGAGGCTATTTGTATGATTTTATCATACGAATATAAGTCCTAACTAATTAAAATTGGCAAGATCAAAATACTAAATAAACATTAGGGCTTTCCTAAATCCAAGCCAAACAATAGGATAGTCGGGAAATTACCGAAGTTCGCTTCGAATCTGTAATTTCTCCTACCTTTCTTCCTTTGAATCCCCAAAATAAAATGTTCCAAATTTGATCCGAGTCCCTATTGAAATTCCAATATTCAATCCTCGAAAACTTAAACTTTGAAATTCTTGAGAGCAGAACTACTGATTATTATCGAGAGTTTTCTTAGGTGATTCCCATCACTTAAGATGTAATTAACTATAGGGGCTTGCCCTTTTTGGGAGTTTTAAGAACCCAGATAATATAAACCATGTTTAATGTTTTCATATTAAGCAGGGGAACTTGTCGGCTTATAAAATTGGTTCGCAGACCAAACGGATGTCACAAACCTTTCTAGTTTATTTAAGCGAGCCCCATTGTCAAGCAGTGTGTCTATTCTTCGGTTTAGATACACGGTTTGTGGTGTGGCGCTCGTTTATATAAACTATTCGGGACGTGAGATCAGTTTGATTTCATATCTTAAAATTTTCAAATTTAAAATTATTTTCAAAAATCAAGTACTACTTTTTCAAATTATTTACTTAAATTAAATTAAAAATCCGCCGACAATTTCTGTAGGCGACCCTTTCTTCAAAATTAAACACATAACCTAAAAATATGCCGACAAATCAGTCGCTTCTTCATCAAAACTTTCTGAATAGTCGTTGAGCCTTAGAACTGACGAACTTTCGTCGGTTAAACACTCCAGATTTCATGGTTTCTAATGGGTTGGGGGCCATTATGGATTGTTTTGGAGTGGCTCTATTCATTTCTAGTAAAGGAATGGTGTAAATAATGAGTTCTAAACGTTTTGTAGTGAATATTATAGGTTAGAACCGCCCAAAATCGCAAAATAACTCTTAAAAACCACTTTTTAACTATCTCGCTGTCCGCGATAACGATCTCACCGTCGGCGAGCTAGTTAATACTTTAAACTAAATTTGGGGGCGCCGATCTCGCTGTCGGCGGGATCGATCTTGCCGTCAACGTGATTAGGTAAATTGCCCAATTTTCACTCCAGTCCGAATATTTTCTGATTTCTTCGTATAGATTCAAATTTGTGATGATTTTAAAAAGTGAAATGAGTAGTAGAATTTATTCTATATTTTAATTTTCAATAACATTAGTAAAATAGATCATAATTAATAACTACTATGGGTTGCCTCCCATAAAGCGCTTGGTTTAGCGTCGTCAGCCCGACCTAATTTAGTTAGTAATCTGGTTGACTGAGCATTAAAATCTCTTTAAAATTTGGTCTTCTCCCTTCAAAATAACGTTTTAATCTGTATCCGTTTACTTTAAATCTATGCCCAGTTTTTGGTTCTTCAATTTCTATAGTTTCGTATGAAAATATTTGAGTTATAGTGAAAGGCCCTAACCATCGAGATTTCAACTTCCTAGAAAATAATTTCAATATTGTATTATAAAATAAAACTTCTTGTCCTGGCTCAAAATTCTTCATGTTAATCTTCCGATCATGCCATAATTTCATTTTTTCTTTATAAATTCTATCATTATGATAAGATTCATTTCTTAATTCTTCTAATTCATTCATTTTCAATAATCTCTTCTCACCAGCATCTTTCAGATTGTAATTAAATTCTTTAATTGCCCAATAAGCTTTATGTTCTAATTCAACCGGTAAGTGGCAAGTCTTTCCGTAAATAAGCCTGTAAGGAGTCATTCCAATCGGAGTTTTATAAGCAGTCCTGTATGCCCATAATACAGTGTCTAGTCTTATAGACCAATCCAATCTATTAGGGTTTACAGTCTTTTCTAAAATACGTTTAATTTCTCGATTAGAAACTTGAGCTAATCCACTAGTTTATGGATGATAAGCAGTTGATATCTTATGAATAATGTTAAATTTTTCTACTAGTTTGTGAATATATTTATTTCTAAAATGAGATCCTCCGTCAGTGATATTCACCCTCGGCATTCCAAATCTAGTAAAAATATTTTTCATTAGAAACTTTGAAACACTGTTAGCATCACATCAAGGTAAAGCTTGTGCTTCAATCCATTTAAAAACATAATCAACAGCAACTAATATATATGAGTTTCCAAATGAAGGAACAAATGGTCCCACAAAATCTAATCCCCAAACATCAAAAATCTCAACTTCTAATATAAAATTTAGAGGCATTTCATTTCTTCTAGATATATTACCTACTCGTTGGCATCTGTCGTAAGTTCTGATATATCTATAAACATCTCTAAAAAAGTAGGTCAATAAAATCCAGATTGTAAAATTTTATAAGCAGTTTTATCTGTTCCAAAATGTCCTCCAAAATCAGAATCATGACATTTCTGAATAATTTGTTCTGTTTCTTCATAAGGCACGCATCTTCTAATTATAAGATCCTTACATTACTTATATAAATATGGTTCATCCCAAAAATATGTTTTAGCATCATGAATGAATTTTTTCTGTTGTTGCAAAGTTAACATAGGTGGTAAAATATCACTTACTATATAATTTAATATATCAGCATACCATGGTATTTTCCACTCATTTATATTATATAGTTGTTCGTCAGGAAAATTGTCAGTAATTTTATTATCAGTGTTAGATAATTCATTATATTCTAGCCTTGATAAATGATCTACAATTTGATTATCAGTTCTCTTTTTGTTAATGATTTTAAAATCAAATTCTTGCACTAGTAATATCCATCTAATTAATCTTGGTTTGGAATCTTTCTTTTGCATTAGATATTTTATAGCAGAGTGATCAGTATGCACAATACATTTAGTTCCAATTAGATAAGGCCTAAATTTATAAAAAGCATAAACAATTTCTAATTGCTCTTTTCGATAGCTTGTATAATTCATTTCGACATTATTAAGAGTTTTACTTAGCATAGTATATAACTTTGAAAATTTTATTATATCTTTGCCTCAATCTTGCTCCTATAGCATAATCAACTGGCATCACACATAAGTTCAAATGGTTTCTCCCAATCAGGTGAAACTATTATAGGTGTTGTGATTAATTTATCTTTTAATAATTCAAAAGAATTTAGGCATTCAGTTGTGAATTCAAATTTGTTGTCCTTTTCTAAAAGTTGGCATAGAGGTTTAATATTTTTTTAAAAATCTTTTATGTAGCATCTGTAGAATCCAGCATGTCCAAGAAAACATCTTACCCCTTTTACTGTAGTTGGAGGTGGTAATTTAGCTATAACTTGAATTTTTGCAGGGTCTAATTCCATGCCATTTTCTGAAATTTTATGCATTAATACAATTCCTCCTACAACCATAAATTGGCATTTCTCCCAATTTAGAATTAAGTTAGTTTTCTCGCATACCTCTAATACTTTTTCAAGATGATTCAAGCATGCGTCAAATGACGTTTCAAATATAGAGAAATCATCCATAAATACTTCTATTCCATCATCAATTAATTTACTAAATATAGACTGTTGACCCCATTTTTGATGAGGTCTCCTCTTCTTCTCTTTAGTACTTAGGATCTAGCCTTAGGCTTTTCCTTTGACTAATCTTAGAGGACTAGAAGTGGAACCCACCCTTTAGAAATTTCAAACCACTTCTTAACTCCCTGCAAACTCCACAAACTTGATTGTAGACCCCTAATCACCTAGAGGGTTGAAATCAAATGTGGAAGTTTAAAGGATGAGTTCTATAGGACTCTTTGGCCTTAGGAGCGCCTGCAGGTGGCTCAGTACGAGTGAAGGCTGATTTACAAATACACTACATTTATACACTACACTTTCACACACCTCCTAAAACCACACCCATACCCAACTTGATCTCCTGACTCATAAAGGTGATTCACACGGATGGTCCTTAACCCCTAAGCCCTTGTTGAGAGGGTTAGGAACAACATAGTGGATGCCTCAAATGAGTCCCTTTATGGCTCATGTGGGCTTGATATGGCTTCATGGCTCAACCAAAATGATTTCATTCCACTTACATTCACCTAATCTTCAATTTTGCAAATTTTCGATTTTTGACCCCGGGACCCTACACACGCTAACTTACCCAAAACCCTCGAAACCACCCAAAATTTGCAAAATCACCTAAATTACCCAAAATTCCTCAAAATCAATCCCAAACATTCCCACATTACTCAAATTGATCATCCATACCCAAAAATACCAAAAATTCCAAAAATACCTCCCAATACCCTCCAAATACCCAAAATACCCCTCTTAGCCAAAAAACCCAAAAATTCAGAAAATTCCCTGAAAATTCTAAAAAATCCCAAATATTCCCAATTTCATTTTGTTCAACTACACAATGGGCCAATTTTGTCAATTTACCCCACTTTTATCAAAATCCCCAATTTGACCCGATTTTAACCCAAAAGTGAACCCGATGTCAAACCAAACCTACCCAATTGACCCAAATTCTGGTCCAATTCAATTCTAAACTTCAATTCAACATTCCCAACACCAATCTAGACCAAATCCAAGTCCAATTTGATTGACATTTGGATCCAATTTCTCTTTTGGCCTTAAAGCCCATTTTGGACCCATGACCCAAACCTAACCCAAACTAACCCAATTCAACTTCAATTAACCCCAAATCTTTTCTAAACCTTCCTTAACATTCCCACAAACAAAACACTAACATGATTTGCCCAAAATTTAGACCCAAACCCCACTCGAATTCAACCCAAAGCTAAAAGGCCCAATTTTGACCTAAACCCAAACCTAACCCAAATAAGCCCAAACCCCAAAATCAAAACCCAACCAAAGCCAAAAACTCTTTAAAACAGCCCCATAAGCCATTTTCAACATTAATTTTACATCAATTTCAACTTGAGCCCAACCTTAGCTCATGGTAGCCCATTTGACCCACCTTATCCCCTTTACCAAAGAAACCCAAATCCAGCCCAATTCAAACCCAAACCACCTCAAATTTGCTTTAAATCACTCATGATACACTCTTAAATCAAACCCAACATTTATTTGGCATGTCCCTTTGCAAAAATCTCCACCCAAAAGCCCATTTTGAAACTTAAAAGCCCACTTACATGAAACCTTCCTAAAGCCGATCTCCACCAAAATCCAAAGGGCCAAAATCAATCCAAAACCCATATGATAATTGCTCTACACCATATTTTCAATTAAATCAATCCCTAAGTTTCAAAACTCATCATGAAGCCATTCCAAATTAAGCCCCATACAAATTCCCATCAAAATGCCAAAATTTTCTTAAACCCATTTCCATGAAATTGACTTGGCTTTTCCCGAAGCCAAAGGTGAGCCATGAAGCCACTCTTAAGCCACATGCAAGCCATGTGAATTGTTTGACATGTGACCATACCACATTGGGTAAGAGGAGAGGGAGCTTTCCTTAATTCCTAAAAGTCTTTAACCTCACCCATGATACCCCTTAACCAAGATTTAATCCAAATATTCTTGGATAAGGACTTCACCACTCCATCTCAGCTAGCCTATCTGATTCCCCACAGCACCCAAAGCCCCTTGGAGGGTGCACCATGCGCAAAACCATGGGTTGACCCAAACTAAGCTAAAATGATCCCTCACCCCTTCTACTTTGATTCAACACCTTTACACATGGCCAGCTGCGATTGATTTCACCATTGCGAAGACCGACCTCCACGAGCTCGAGGGTGACGACCACCGGCCGGCCGACCACCACGGCCGCCGGAAACCACCGGGCCGAGAGCTCGCATGTGAGCCAAAACTTAGAATTCTCACCTGCGAGGCTGCCCCATCCCCAGGTGGCCATTGTAGGCTGTTCTTCTCTTGCCGAGAGCAGGCGATCCCAAGCCCTAGCTCCCACAGGAGGCCCTCCGCCCTCTCTGATTCCAAACACCACCCCTCTCGGCCATGGGAGGTGCTGAACCGGACCTTCTTGAAACTGCTGCCAAAATTGTTCCGGATCACTCTCCATACTTAGAGCGAGTTGATCCCAGGTGACAATTTGCCCTAATCCCCACCAACGGAGCCCGATTTCTCGGCCCAAAGTTCCACCCAAAACCGGGACACTTCTCCATAGTGGATAAATCCTCAAATTGATTGGTCCTACACCTTCACCGGACCGAGGGAAGAAATCCGCCGGAAAAGCCCCTCTCCGGGCCACCCGTCGTTCCGGACTCCGAGCTTTGTGATCGGGCTTGGTCGAAATCATACCTAGACAATTCACCGGGCCGAGGATTTCATGCGGAGCTTGCTTGGACCCAATCGAAGGTGACACGACCCTCGGATTGAAGCCACACTTCTACGAGCAAAGGTATGAGCTAACTCTTTATCCCGAGCTTCGGAGATTCTCCATTTCAAATGCCTTAATTTCGATGCATGATCACCGTATAGATGTATTCGTCTCTTGAGACGAATCCATGAAACACAAAAACATGAAAATCCGTTGAGAAATGAGTGAGTTCTTAGGGTTTTAGTGTGGACGGCTCTCGGGTGAGGACGCTTGGGGATGATGAACGGATGCCGTTCATTCCATACACGCGCGGACGGACGGCCAGGATAGCGCCGGATAAGGAGACGGAACGATACGGCGGGCCCTGGAGCGCGAGTCGGATGGCGGCGTCGAATCGGAAAGCGCCATGCGGCGCTTCGGAGATGCTAAGGTTGACGCGGCGCCGATTCGGATAAATAGAAAAATAGGGATTTTCTTATTTATTTAATTCCCTAAACTTCAAAAATGTATAACTTTGTGTAGAAAAATCAAAAAAATAAAATAAAAATACGCTCTTGCTCAGTGAACAGAGGAGAATAATGTGGAAAAGAAATCATTTAATTTCATCAAGTATTTCATTTTTAATGATTTATTTACCCTCTGCATTGTTTTAATTCTCCATGCATATAGGAAATTTACCATGGCATGAGACCATAGGGCTTTTGAAGCCTCTGAATTTGGGAACATTCCCTGAATTTTCCAAAGTCGGAGGCCATCCTATGAGAAGTTATTGATTTTTCAAATTCATGTTACTTGTTTTGAGTATTTTAAATCCAATAATTAGCATGTTGTGAAACAAATTCTAAAAAAATTTGGTGATGTTTCTTATGACCGAGAGGACCACTAGGAAAAATAGGTTTTCAATTAATTCACTTGGAATAACCCTAATTGGCTTAAACACCCAAAATAGGTCCTTAATTAATTAGAGTTAATCATACACCAAATTGACTTGAAATTAATTCTCCACTGACCTTTAGGATCAGAGGAACCCACCATAAAAAATTGAAGTCGATTGGACTTGGTTAGCCCTACTTAAATGGGTTGATTAAGCCATTTAGCCAATTTAAACTTTAAAAATTCATAACTTTCAAAATACTTTTCAAAAATTCACCAAATTGGTTTTGGAGCCTCTCGATATTAGGGAATTTAAGAAAATTAAAATTTCAATTTTCTAAAAAAGTTGATTTTTGTATTATTTTAATATTTTCATAATTAAAAAATAATAAAAATCACAAAAATAATAAAATTCACTAAAATGTCACATTTTGAATTCTAATCACTTAGGAACAAACCCCATATTTTTCTTAAGTCTCTATGATGAGATATTAAATTTTAAAGCCCTAAGGTAATTTTAAAATTTAAAAAATGTATATTTCTAGTATTCCCATTAAAATAATTCTAATAAATCAAAGAAAAATCAGAAAATTGTAAAAATTGATTCTCTGATTTCCTTGATATCAGAGAGATTTTTGAAAAATATAAAATTCATTTTTCAACCTTTATTTTATTTTTAAATTAATTAATACTCCAAAACTCAAAATAATTATAATAAAAAGAATATAATTCAAAAAATCACCAAAATTGGTCCAAGTGGTCCTCTGGTCATTAGGAATGTTCCATAATTTTCTTAAGGACAGAAACTTTCCCTTGGTCATATTATTAAATTTTCCTTGGAAATCCCTATTTTCCACAAAAAATAATTACATAAATAAATTAAATACAAAAAAAATCACATTTTCTCCTCTCATGTCTTTATTGACATATGAGTGAAGTCACATAAAAATTTCAAGTTCATTTAAGCTCAATTTAGTGAGTTATGAAATTACTAAGCTTGAAGGGCAAAATGGTAATTAAAATTTTAACCCTTAATTAAAACTTTAGGTTTAATAAAATTAAAGAGTAAAATATTTGATCCTAATCTAACTTGGATGATTGAAATTTAAATAATTAAAGGGTAGAAACCTATTAAACAATTTAAAAATAATTGAAATGAACTTTAATTAAATAATTGATTAAATTTGGAAGAATAATAAATTGGAATTATTAAAATAGGGATATTATTAGGAAGAAATTTGTTCTTTAATTTAAGAATCCCTAAATTAATCATCTCAATAATATTTAATTCCTAATTAAAATGATAATTCAAATTTAAGATTTAAAATGCTAAAAGACTTAATCATTAAATTGAATTAAAATTAAATTATTTAAATTAAACCCTTTCAAAATAAAATATTAAATTAAAATTAAAAAAATAAAATTAAATTAAAATTTAAATTAAATTAAATTTAAATTAAATTAAATTAAATTAAATTAAATTAAATTAAATTAAATCAAATCAAATTAAATTAAATTAAATTAAATTAAATTAAATTAAACTAAATTAAATTAAATTAAATTAAATTAAATCATATCAAATTAAATTGAATTAAATTAAATTAAATAAAAGAATCAAGTTAAAATTAAAATCAAATTAAATTAAATTAAAATTAAAACTAAACCAAATTAAATTAAATTAAAGTTAAATTGAATTAAAAATAACATCACCTAAGACATAAAGAATTCAAAAATAAAAGTAAAGCAACTTGAACACTATTCCAAATTTAAACCCGTTAACTGAAATTAAATCATAAACCATTTGAACATCCATTTGCCCTCGAAAGCTCTTGTTGTCATAACTCCTAAATGGAGTATTAAGTGAAGTGTTACTTCATTCATAAGATATTCAAATGTCCTAGTTCACTGAGCAAGATAATAAAATTGAACTCCCAGACGATTAATTCATTTGTATAATTAAATTCTCTTGGACTTAAAATAATCCTAGAAATATTGAAAAGATGTTTAAGACTCGTCTTAAGCACTTCCTCGATATGATAGGATATTTATAAGAACAATTGAGCTTAATTGTTCTTTGATGAAGAAAATCGTCCTCGAACGAAAATACAAGAACCTAGACGTCATAGGAGATGACTAGGCTATAGGATTAGGAACTTGGTAGAAAACCATAACCCTTCCCTTAGCTTTACCTAGGAATGCTGCTTTAAAACCTTAAATATTCTAATTGTGTTTTAAGTGCAGCTTGGGATGACGGGAAGACCCTCCAGGTACGCTTTTATTTTATTGTAATTTACATTATCGCAATTTATTTAATCGCATCGCACTTAGTTTTTCTTGCATGATAAAAGACTGTTGCATGAAAACCTACACCTTTAGGATAGTCCCTAAAACTGAAACCAAAACTAGATTAAAAGTCATTACAAGATAAAATTCACCGCCACAATATTTCAAAATATAAAGAACAACTCAAAATTTAATCACAAACAGAACAACAAAACTACAACTACAACTAAATTAAAACGTCTTGTTGGATGATCGGGAATACCTCGGATGATGTAACCTACGTGTTGCTAACGAGATTTCCCACGGTCTAAATGAAAGTGTGGAACTCATTCAGTTGAGTTTAGCAAATTCATCTGGACTAAGTGAATCCGATAAAAATAACGATGTCGGAAGGATGGAACCGTGGGATCTTAACCGGTGTTGTTATAATCAACTTTAAGATTTGTTTTAATTAAAATATAAAAAATACTTGGAAACTAAGACCTTCTTTAAACCAAAACACTTCTCTCATCTCCTGATTTATGACTTCTAAAACTAAACCTCTGCAACAAGGAGCTCGGAGCATGGTGGGCGGCACGGCCACGTCATCGGCCAAAACCCGAGTCTACTTGACAAAACTTTCTTAGAATTAAATAACCAAGCCATAGGACTTCGAGGTAGCTTGCACTAGTGCAACATAAATCCTCGACTCTTCGTTAGGCATTTGCATGATCGTATCATGTAAATTAAGCCACTAACCGGTCTTAGGACTCCGAGGTAGTCGTCCGATACGACATAAACCCTCACATTTTCGAGATCTATTTGTATGATTTTATCATACGAATATAAGTCCTAATTAATTAAAATTGGCAAGATCAAAACATTAAATAAATATTAGGACTTTCATAAGTTCGAAGCAAACAATAGGATAGTCGGGAAATTACGAAGTTCGCTCGAATACGTAATTTCTCCTACCTTTCCTCCTTTGAATTCCCAAAATAAAAATGTTCCAAAATTTGATCCATTCCCTATTGAAATTCTAAAATTCGATCCCTTGAAAACTTAAACTTTGAAATTCTTGAGAGCACAACTACGATTATTATAGAGAGTTTTCTTAGGTGATTCCAGTCACTTAAGATGTAATTAACTATAGGGGCTTGCCCTTATAGGGAATTTTAAGAACCCGAGTAATATAAACCACTGTTTAATGTTTTCATATTAAACGGGGAATTTGTCGGCTTATTAAATTGGTTCGCAGACCAAACGGATGTCACAAATCTCCTAGTTTATTTAATCGAGCCCCATCATCGAAGCGGTGTGTCTATTCTTCGGGATAGATACACGGTTTGTGGTGCGGTGCTCGTTTATATAAACTATTCGGGATGTGAGATCAGTTTGATTTCATATCTTAAAATTTTCAAATCTAAAATTATTTTCAAAATCAAATACTACTTTTCAAATTATTTATTTAAATTAAATTAAAAATTCGCTGACAATTTCTGTTAGACGACCCCTTTTCAAAATACAACATTTAACCCTAAAATATGCCGACAACTTCTGGCGACTCCGCTGGGGACTAGTTCCTCTCTCCATTTTAATCAGATGATTCTGCTTTCAAAAATCGGTAGTGTATCCATGTCCCTTGTGGATCAAACTACCCTTCTTTCCGTTGGAATACTATGTTCATTTCTAACTTGAACAAGTATAGCCAACATTCTCTCGGATTTAGGAGCCATTTGTTTAGACACCCTAAACGAGAGAGGTTCCGAGATCCTTTACCTCATTTCTGAGGTGGGGTGGACCCCCAATAGGTATTAGTTTAGGAGTAGTCTTGCGGGTCGAGAAGTTCCTACAAGACTTCCTCTTCCTTTTCCAGTTCCTAATCAATTCCTTTTACCCTTCCTACAACTCTCCTTCTTTTAATAATTCTTCTTCCTAACGAACAAATCTTTTCTAAAAAAGATAATTTTCTTTTAATACCACGAAATACACTTAAGATAAACGAAATGTGTTCGGAATCTTTCTTTTCGTCATAAGTTGTACGACAAGAAGAAGCACGATTCGGGAACTAACACTTGGAATCTGCCCTGCAGAAATGGAAGCCCCAAAACTGATCTTCTCCTTTGTCAACGGACTCGACCTGGCCGTATTCGAGGACGAATCGCCTCATAATGGAATCATTCGATTCGGACAAGGATTCGGGGACACCGAACATCAAAATCCCCGACGTCACTCTCTTTTCACTCACAAGCAAAGTATCGAAGCGAGAAACCGTTGATTGAGTTTAACCTCAAGTCGACTCGCGAATTCCCTCCTCTGCAAAGAATTCCAGCTGAGAGAATCTCGCTGTCCACGAAGGAGCTGTTGTTGCTACCCCAGCTGGTCCAGTTGTCTCTGCACCTACCCGGCTCTCGCCAAATTAAAGGGGAAGGAAATCCGAACTATGATGAACTTGTTACCGTGGAGGGTACGGACCTTCTGTGAGACCTTCGTTTTGAAATCGGGTCCGGCTCTAGAATTCCATCGCCGACACGGACTCGGAGAAGGAACGAAGTAGAAGGATTGCTAGAGAAGCCGGAGACTGCTTGAAGTTGCTTTCCTAGAAGAAATCCCGAGAACTACCGAGTATACACCGCTACCTGAATACATACCACTTTTGGGAGGGAGTAGATTCCATCCCCTCTCCACCGCAGAGGATGAGGAAAATGTTGGTAAGATTGCTGCCGCATTGCCTCAGCCCGTATATTACAATGATAGCCGTAAGAAAAGGGCCAGAACTACGTCATTTGCTCGACTGCAAACTTTGATAGAGAAGTTAGCAAAGAAGGAAAGGTGCCCTGTATCAGAAATTTTAGAAAGGATAGGGCGGGTGCCAGTCAAATCCCATCTTGGGCCGCAAATAGAACCTGCTATCATTGCAGAAAAGCCAAATAAGAGGATGAAAGCTAGTCCGCCTATCGTTGTTTCAGGACTACATATTAGGGAGGATACCACCTTCCAGCATTTGGCTGACAGACCATCCGGTCCTAAACCTTCTCTTGCTAGAAGGATGGTATGGCGTCCACTTCTTGGACGATTAAGATTGAAACAACGACTGAGAAGGAAAGTCTCGTCGGGAGACTTGAATCCGAAGAAAGTGCTCTTGCGGTAAAGGGGACTCATGAGAAGGAAACCCGACGAGTTATCACATGACAAGCTGCAAGGATGTACAAAAAAGACCACTAGAAGATGCTATGGAAAAGTTAAGGACTGATATTCGGCCCATTAGCAAGGGAAAGAGAAGAGAAATTCGGAGATGAGATTGACTCATCAGAGTTCATGGATGATGAGTATGCAAAAATTAACATGGTTGAAACACGAGCCTCGTCAGCTTCACAAGGTGCTCCTGCAGCCGCAGAAAGAGAGGAGCCGGAAGTAATGAGGAGGCAGCTTCAAGAGAAAGATGATACGATCGCCCAAATGGCAAAAAGGATGGAAGAAATGGCTGTAGCCCTAGCCACTCTCCAGAGTCAAGTTCAACCCCAAAGAGAAACACCCCCGGAAGTCATTCACATTGTAGATGGAGGAAAGGAGATTACATTCATCAACGGGGATGATCAATTAAAGAAGGATGCAACACAAAGCATGATTCCAGAAAAGGATATCAAGAGCTTGGTGGAACAGCAGGTGCGAGAAGCCTTGGCACAATCAAAGAATTCGACGCTTTCCAATATCCGAAAGGCTTTGTACCACCTCTGTTCAAGACCTTTGATGGAACCGGAAACCCTCGGCAGCATGTTGCACATTTTCGTGCCAGTTGTTGCAACGCCGGCGGAAGTGATGCATTACTCTTTAGACAATTTGTCAGCAGCCTGTCAGGGATCGCCTTTGATTGGTATGCGGAATTACCAAACGGTTCGGTTAAGACATTTTCAGAACTAGAGAACTTCTTCATCAAGCGATTTGCCGGAGCTCAGCACCACATCACTATAGGTGATTTAGTGGTAGAGAAGCAGAAACCGAACGAAACATTGGTAGACTACATACTTCGATGGAGGAACCTAAGTATGAAGTGTGAGCCGCAGCTACAAGAACAGCATGCAGTCGACATTTTACTTAAGAGCATTCACGGCCCGATAGCACTTCTCCTCAAGGGATTTACTATTAAGACTTTCGAGAAGTTGTTAAGCAAGGCCGGAAGCTTGCAAGAGGAGGCGAAGCAATTAAGTTTCACCGACAAAACGAGACAAACGAAGCCCGTGAAAACTTTTGAAAAGAAGTCCGGGATCGTTGCGGCGGTCGACAAAGGCAAGCAACCAATACAAATACCGTCGAACGGCCGCGACAGCCTCGACAGAGTTACCGAGCAACCCCGACCCAGCTATCGGTCATCTCGACGAGTATGAACAACCGCCTCGTCCGCAACGTACGTTAAGGGAGCTTACGAGCGAGGAGTATCCCTTCAAGAATGAGGCGATGCCGAAAATGTTCCGCGGTCGATGAAGACCCCGGATTTCCAACTACCAGAACCTAAGAGACCAGAAGAAGTCGACAAGAAAGGTGATCCCAACTTTTGCCCTTACCACCGGATGCTTGGGCATAAGATAGAAGATTGTATTACCTTCAAAAGTTGGCTCAACTGCAATCTTCGGAAAGGGAATATAACGATTCCGAAGGAGTACATGAAGGAACCCCAGAAAGGAGGTTCCGTCAATGTTATCTCGACGGATCTCATTGTTCCAATAGATCCCTATACGATTGATGATGGATGGACTACCGCTTGGACAAAGTCTTCGAAGAAGATTTTGGATCACATCCAAACCGCTCCAGTGCAAGCCTCAATTCAGAGTTCGACACCTGTCAAGTCGACACTATCACTTGCGATAGAAGAACCACCTCAACAAGAGACGACTGAAGAAAAGAAGAAAATCGACGAAGAAGAGAAGACTGAGGCTCTTAAGGCTAGACTAGGGGCTGCTTATCCTAGGATAGTTGTTTCCGATTCGGGGGAGAAATCCTCGAACCTTTAACTCCGTATGATTATCTGCTCACCCGGTGGGATCTTATAATGATAAGGGTTATGGCGTTGGCTACGTTTTGACTGTGTCTAATGATTACGTAACTAGTGACAATCCGGACATCGATTCCGATACAAATGACAATTCTCAAATCATACACAATCTCGACGATCACAATGACAAAGAAGACATCCACCAAGGAGGCTACGAGAGTTCAACAAGCAACGAATCTATTTGCAAGTTTCGAGGAGCTCCAGTCACAATAGAGTTAGAGCCTTCAGACTCCGAAGCTAATCCAGAAAAACCTGTCATTCTGATTCAGAAGGACACATCAGCAAACTTAAAACTAGATTCAGGAGAAATCACAGAAGTCAACCTAAGAAGTGGAAGGGTTCTACCTCCGAGAATGGGTCCAAAGGATGCAGGTGGTTGTTCAGGAAGAATCAACCCCAGCAGAAGAAATAGCCATTCGGGAAGAAGCCGAGACACATGAAAACAAAGTGGACTACAACGTGCTAGCCCATCTTAGGAAACTACCGACCAAGCGAGCATCTACGACACTCTCATCTTATCAAAGGAGATGAGAGAAGCTCCGATCGAGGCCTTACTTGATCCGAGAAATTTGCTTAGCTCGAATGGCCGGAGATTCCTTAGATGAGGTTTGTTCGTTAAAGGAACAACGAGGTGTTACCTTCACGAACAATGACCTACTACTTGGGACGACGGACCACAACCGACCAGTTGTACATTTCGAGTTACAATTGGGAAGTTTACACTCTCCGCAGTATTGATGGATCCGGGAGCATCAATCAATATAATGAATCTCCGAACGCTAGCATACTTGGGAAATTGATGCTCGTGAGCTCGAAGCGAACAAAATGTTATTAAGAGGATTCAACCGAGAAAGGAGAAAGAGCCCTCGGATCGATAACACTCGCTAATGAAGACGAGTGACTTAGCAAAGACAACCGCGAAATTTCACATAATCGATTCGAAACGTCATTCAACGCTCTCCTGGGCCGACCATGGATACATGAAAACCGGATGGTACCATCATCTCTACATCAGTGCATCAAATACTACGATGGAGGGGAACAGTGCATCAAAGGTGACTTACAACCATTCTCCGTACATGAAATTGGAATCCATGAAGATGTAGCTTATTATGCACCTCCGAAAAAAACAATATTCTCCAGAGATACCATAACAAATGAAGCAAAGGAAGTTCGGGACGACGAAGAACCTAAAGTTCTAGTCCAACAGTCACTCACCACTCCCTTACGGCGAGATGGTTAAGGTTTCTCCACAACTCGCATCCGAGGTCGAGGCGGGGACGAGGTCGTGGCGAGACGTTAGGACGATTGGACGGAGGAAACTAGCCATCAATGTTGAATGGGAAGATAGTTCGAAGAAGAAAAAGAAATCAAACAAGAAGCGGCGACAATAAGTCGGAAGAAGCCGCAATTCGAGGATCTCTCTCGAAGATGAAAAGAACGAGGAATATAAATCGATGTACAAGAAGATTAACCACTATGTACATACTTATGACCACGACCCCGATCCATTCTAATAAGATCGAGGGTATGGTGGTCGAAGAGGTACGCAACGACGTACAAAGCCCATCAAGTTCTACCGTGGTGCTCCTTCCTCCAAAGCCGAAAACAATGTACAATTTGAAGATGCTACTTCATCAGAATTAATGGAATTACCTTTTGAGTGGTACTCTCCCTGTGTTCGAAATTTAATTCAGCGTGGTTTCTTACCTCGACAATGGACAAAAGGTCAATCACAACATTTTGAAAATTTATGGAATAACTCCGGTCGTCCACCCAATTCAAGGCATGGTCTCGGATTCGGCACAGTAGGATCAGTTGACGATACTGAATTTTGCATGGTTGTCACTTGCAAGTCTAATGAAGACTGCATGGAAGCTACAAATGAACTTGAAGATTTACAAATTGGAGACGCTCCACCAGAGTTCTAAGGAGAGATCAAATCTACAATAGATGAGTTAACGAAAGTTAACTTAGGTACTAGCGAAGAACCTAGACCTACCTTTGTTAGCTCCTTACTCAATAAAGAAGACTCCGAAGAAATAATCAAGTTATTAGTGGAATTTAAAGACTGTTTTGCTTGGAGCTATGATGAGATGCCGGGATTAGCTCCGGAGGTCGCAGTCCATAAGCTAGGAGTGGATCCTGCTTCGTCCCGATCGGACAAGGTCTCGGAAGAATGTGTCTAGAAATCGAACAACAAGTCATAGTCGAAGTTAAAAAGCTAATAGACGCTAAATTTGTCCGTGAAGAACAATACCCGACTTGGTTAGCCAATGTGGTACCGGTCGGGAAGAAGAATGGTCGGATCGGAATTTGTGTAGATTTCGGAGATTTAAACAAGGCATGTCCGAAAGATGAATTCCCTCTACCAATCCGGAATTAATGATCGACATTGCTTCGACACATGAAATATTCTCATTCATGGATGGATCTTCGTGATACAACCAGATAAAAATGGCTCCGAGAAGATGAAAAACTTACGGCATTCGAACGCCGATCGGAGTATATTGCTACACAGAGTGATGCCATTCGGATCGAAGAACGCGGAGCGACCTACCGGAGAGCGATGACAAGAATTTTTGATGATCTCATCCACGATCAAGTAGAATGCTACGTGGATGATGTGGTCATCAAAAGCAAAGTAAAGGAAAACCACTTGTATGATTTGAGAATTGTTTTCGAACGATTAAGACAATTTAACCTTAAGATGAATCCCTTAAAATGCGCCTTCGGCGTCACGTCCGGAAGTTCTTAGGATTCTTTGTCCGACATCGTGGAATTGAAATCGACCGGAAAAGATTAAAACTATCTTAGAAATGCCACCTCCCGGAACCTTAAAACAACTATGATCTTTTCGAGGGAAGTTGGCATATCTTCGACGCTTTATCTCGAACTTGTCGAGTAGGTGTCGGCCTTTCTCGGCATTAGTTAAAAAGGACGCCAAATTTATTTGGGAAGAGAAATGTCAGAGGGCCTTTGAGGACATTAAACAATATTTAATGACACCTCCTGTCTTAGCAGCCCCAGTCTCAGGTAGACCGTTGATACTTTATACCGGGGCCTTAGACGACTCTCTCGGAGCCTGTTAGCTGAGTCGATGATGAGGGTAAAGAAAATGCTCTTTACTACCTAAGCCGTCGTTTACTTCGAACGAAATAAAGTATCCCACAATTGAAAAGCATTGTTTGGCCACGATCTTCGCCGCTCAAAAGCTCGGGCACTACATGCTTTCTCATAAGGTCGACTCGATTTCGAAATTTAATCCATTGCAATACTCGATGACCCGTCCGACGCTTTACGGCGGACTTTCCGGGTGGTCGATGATATTATTGCAATTCGATATAACTTTTGTGCCTCTTCGTGCCGTAAAGGGACAAGTCCTAGCGAACTTCCTCGCGACACACCCTTTGCCGGCGGAATCCCCTCTCAATGACGACTTGCCAGACGAACAAATAATGAGCTTAGAAGACCCAGATGATCGACGTTAGGAATTATATTTCGATGGAGCATCTTCAGCACACAAAGACAAAGAATCGCAAGTGATAGTGCCCGGTAAGGCAGGGATCGGATTAATCTTTATAACACCGGAGCGGGGGATGTTAAGATACTCCTACCACTCGACGGAGCCGTGTACAAATAACGAAGCGAGAATACGAAGCCCTCGTAACGGGACTAGAATTAACTATTCGAATGGGGATAACAAACATCGACATCTACGGGGATTCACGGTTAATCATTCAACGGATCGCGGACAGTATGGAATTTTAAAGCCGAGACTCGAGCAATACTTCCAGGTATGCCATGAAGCTGTTGGAACAGATTCCAAATGTGACAATCTACAAAATTACCGGAAAGAAAACGCTTTAGCGAGATGCGTTAGCCGCCTCGCAAAAGAATTTGCACGCTTGCAAGATGAATCGATAGAAGTGTCGGTTCACGGACGTCGGGTCCTATCACGGCTCGACATAGACACAATACACAAATCGGAAAAGAAGAAGAATCGGTTGCAACGGTGACGAGAAAACACGAAGATTGGCGACGGCCATTAATGAACTACACGCAAATAGGAAAACTAACGGACGATAGGTCGTTAGCCCATCGAATCAAGAAAAGAACTACGTCCTACGCATTAGTAAACAACACATTATACGGAAGGTCTTTCGATCAAATGTGGCTAAGATGCCTAAGCGAGTCCGAGGCCCGTGAAATCGTTAAAGAGGTGCATTCGGGACTACGTGGCGCTCACCGGTCGGGTCCGAAGATGAAAATGAAAATTAAAAGACTAGAGTACTACTGGCCCTCGATGATGGCCGACTGCATGAAAATCGCCGAGACACGTCACCAATGCCAAGTGCACGGAGTGGTTCTACACCAACCTCCAAATGTGCTACATCCGACAATTGAGTCGTGGCCGTTTGAATGTTGGGGCACAGATATAGTGGGTCCAATAGAACCACCATCTTCAAAAGGACATCGTTTCATTCTTGCGGCTACGGATTACTTTTCAAAGTGGGCGAGGCGGTTCCACTCGGAGAAGTGAAAGCACACCACGTGCTATAGTTTTTCAAGAACCAAGTTGTCTATCATTTCGGAGTGCCGCGCGAGATCATCTCGGATAATGGGTCGGCATTCGAAGCACACAAATCAACAATTTTGTCGGGAGACACGGAATCAGTCGGCAATATTCAAGAATTTACTACCCAAGAGCAAACGGCCTGGCTGAGGCTTTTAAAAAAACTCTCGTTCAAATTTTAAAGAAAACCTTGGACAATAATAAGAGAAATTGGCACGAGAAGTTGTTAGAAGCCTTGTGGGCCTACCGGACAACCTTCAGAACTCCTACTCAAGCTACACCTTACGCTCTAGTGTATGGGTCCGAGGCGATGTTACCTTTAGAGGTCCGGATTCCTTCACTCGGAATTGCGGTTGCAAACAAAATCACGACGGAAGAGAATGCCAAATTACGACTAGAAGAATTGGAAAGCTCGGAAGGGAAAAGACTTACGGCGTAGCGGAATTTAGAATTATACCAAGCTAAGATGGTTCGGACTCATGACGGATCGAGTCCGCCCGAGAACCTTCAGAAGTTGGTGACTTAGTTCTCGTTCTCAAGAGACCTATCCTTGCACACCGCAAGATAGGAGGAAAATTTGAACCCACTTGGGAAGGACCGTTTGTTGTTGAGGAAGTCTACTCAGGAGGCTCCTACCAGCTAGTGAACTGCCGAGGGGAACGACATATGCTTCCGATCAACAGACGATACTTGAAAAAGTATTACGCTACCTGATGTTTCGAAGGAATGAATTTTTCATCCCTAGAAGCACGGGTGAAGTAATTACTTATGACTGGGTCCGAACCCAAAAATAATAAAAATGTGCTAAAATAAATAAAATCATGATAATAAAGTTTTCCTTGTTTTCTTTTCCAAATCAAAATCTCTTTCCTAATCTTATCCCACTTCATTCCTGTTGAATTTAAAAATATAAAAGGAATAATAATAAAAAAAAACTGTCTTTAATAAACATTTTCTTAATGTTCTTGTTCTTAGTACAGCCCCTGATCCTTTTCCTTGTCTTTTCGCAGGGAAATGTCGAACGGGCGGTTGGTCCCGAACTTTAAAAATGGCGTAAGCCTTGCACTCGACGAAAAGAGGGTGAAAGATGGAGCGATAATCGAGATTGACTCGGACTTCGCACCGGCGGGCTCGCGATGCGAGGAAAGTGAGTCGGGTCCCGATTGACGAGAGGAGCGCCGTCGACGACGAATGAAAGTGGGTGGCCAAAGCCACCAGTCCAGCAGCAAGGAAAGGAAAATAAGCACTGAAGAAGACAAGAGAATCAAATCTGTAGTGCTACAACAGAGGGCAGGCTTGTCAGCGCCGCGCCCACAGAAATTCAGGAAGTACGAAGAGCTACTCTCACAGCGACTCAGCGAAGAAACAAAAATCGCCGTATCCGCAAGATGTTAACCAAACTAGCGAGCGGACCGGCGCGACGAGGCAATTGCTTCTGCCGGTACATACACTTCGAGGACACCCGGTTCACCGGGGACTCGACGAAAGGAGGCCGGCTCAGAGGATAACGGAAGAGACCGGGGAAATCTTAAGAAGAACGAGAAGAAGAAGGCTACAACGCCACCGGACAAAGCCACCGGTAATGCATAACCTTGTTGCGGAAGCAACCCGGAGGATGTTCCGACGGACACCATCCCCGAGGAGCCGAGGTATGCGGGAGAACGTGAAGGGATTGAGCCATATATCCCACGATACGTCACCGAGGCCTCGCCATTTGCAAATTATTCCGAATACGAGGTACGAAAGGATGCAGAATGTCGAGAAGAAAACTTTTGAATACTTCGAGAGAATCAGAGGCAGGAGGATCAATATACTAGAAGGCCTCGAGCTACATACAGACGTGTTCTCAGAGCACGAACAACAACAAATCGTAGGCTGCATCCGGGATTTGAAAAGAATGGGCCGAGCGGGCCGCCTAAGAGAAAACACTTACTCAGAACCCCGGAGATGGATGCCAGGGAAAGGTAGAATTACCATACAGTGTGGATGCTGCTACAACTTCGCGAGAAAACGGGAAGGGAAACCCACCGGGAATACTCCGTCATGGCCGGGTGGATCCAATGCCATTAGTCATCAAAAGGATGGTAAAAATAATGATAACATGGAGGGTACGCCGGCGGATTGCATACCCAGACGGTTGCATCATTAACATTTACAAGAAGGGTGATTGCATACCCCGCACATAGATCACCACGACTTTGTCGGACCTTTACGCACGAGTTTCTTTTCTGAACGAATGTGATATCATGTTCGGATCTGACCTCCGGATAGCAGGCCGAGGTGAATTCGGAGGGCCAGTAAAGATACCATTACCGGTAGGTTCCGTCATGATACTGAAGGGCAATGGAGCAGATGTCACTAAACATTGCATACCAGGAGTACCAGTGAAGCGGATCTCAGTTACTTTCAGAAGGATGGACGACAGGAAGACACCCTACCACTTCCAGCCAGACCCGGAGCTAGAAAGCCTCCGGCCTTACGAGCTGTGAGTTACATGGAAAGTATCACACCTCCAACGTATATCCATACGGCATCCTTGCCAAAGATGGCCTGGAAGGTGATGTTATTGACCATGTACCTCACTATTCAGACATGGATTTTTGACAGATACCATTTTGGATGGACCAACAAAGATCATACATAGTCCGTTTTGAGTCTACATGGATTGTATGAGATGTATTCCAGATCGAGTTGTATGATGTATCTTCAGCATGATTGGAATGAAAGTGACCATGTCACATTTTTGGCCTTCACCTCTTTTGTGCAAGTTGACTGAGAAACGCCATTAAATTTAAATGAACTTCAAACAAAGAACAGAAAAGAAACAAAAAAAAAACAAAAAGAATAAAAGAAAACTTTCCTTAAAAATCTAAAAAAAAAATGATGAACTCCAAATTCACGATAAAATAAAATTTGAATCGTTAAAGGACAAACAAAATGAGCACAAATTTTCAATCAAATTTCAAATTCGATCTTCCAGATCTCAAATCAAACCTCAATCAAATTTCAAATTCGATCTTCCAGATCTCAAATCAAACCTCAATCAAATTTCAAATTCGATCTTCCAGATCTTAAATCAAACCTCAATCAAATTTCAAATTCAATCTTTCCAAATTTCAAATTAAACCTCCATCAAAATTCAAACTTTTGGGGTTGAGGATTTTACAATCCGAGACTGCATTGCCTTAGGATTCTTTCCCTAACGCAATGAAATACATCAAATTCAAACTTTTGGGGTTGAGGATTTTATGATCTTAAGCTCGCATTGCCTTAGGATTCTTTCCCTAACGCAATGAAATACATCAAATTCAAACTTTTGGGGTTGAGGATTTTACATCCAGAGCTGCATTGCCTTAGGATTCTTTCCCTATCGCAATGAAATACATCAAATTCAAACTTTTGGGGTTGAGGATTTTACATCCGAGACTGCATTGCCTTAGGATTCTTTCCCTAACGCAATGAAATACATCAAATTCAAACTTTTGGGGTTGAGGATTTTACATCCGAGACTGCATTGCCTTAGGATTCTTTCCCTAACGCAATGAAATACATCAAATTCAAACTTTTGGGGTTGAGGGTTTTACATCCGAGATTGCATTGCTCGAGGATTCTTTCCCTAACGCAATGAAATACATCGAATTCAAACTTTTAGGGTTGAGGATTTTACATCCGAGACTGCATTGCCTTAGGATTCTTTCCCTAACGCAATGAAATACATCAAATTCAAACTTTTGGGGTTGAGGATTTTACTTCAGAGGCTCGCATTGCCTTAGGATTCTTTCCCTACCGCAATGAAATACATCAAATTCAAACTTTTAAGGTTGAGGATTTTACATCCAAGACTGCATTGTCTTAGGATTCTTTCCCTACCGCAATGAAATACATCAAATTCAAACTTTTGGGGTTGAGGATTTTACATCCGAGACTGCATTGTCTTAGGATTCTTTCCCTAACGCAATGAAATACATCAAAATCAAACTTTTGGGGTTGAGGATTTTACATCCGAGACTGCATTGCTTTAGGATTCTTTCCCTATCGCAATGAAATACATCAAAAAAAATCAAACTCTTGAGGTTAAGGATTTTACATCCGATACCGCATTGCTTTGAGAACTCTCCTCTTTGTAATGATTCAAATCCAATCAATCCAATTTTCTTTTGAGGTTGAAGATGTTACATCTAAAACCACAAAATTCCAATTTTCATTTCAAGTTCAAATCCCTTCAAATTAATTTTGACAAAACTTCAATCTAAATTAAAACTCCAAATTGAAATCTAAGCTCACACATCAAAACTTAAACCAAAACAACATGAAATCTAAATCGAAATTTCCCCAGATCATGTGATTTGGGGTTCACCTCATTTTCCTTCCCCAGCGAGAATTCAGGAATCTCCAGTCTCAGAGAGATACTTGACACTCCCCAGCGGAAACTCTCCTACTCTGTCCTAAGTTTGTCATTTGGACTTTTGTGTTGGTTTCGTTGATCGCTTCGGTCAACACCGATACGCGCGGTGTGCTCCGTCGGCTCACCACACCATTGGGGGTCCATTTGTTGACCTCATTTTTGATGAGGTCCCTCTTCTTCTCTTTAGTACTTAGGATCTAGCCTTAGGCTTTTCCTTTGACTAATCTTAGAGGACTAGAAGTGGAACCCACCCTTTAGAAATTTCAAACCACTTCTTAACTCCTGCAAACTCCACAAACTTGACTATAGACCCCTAATCACCTAGAGGGTTGAAATCGAATGTGGAAGTTTAAAGGATGAGTTCCTATAGGACTCTTTGGCCTTAGAGCGCCTACTAGGTGGCACTGGTGCAGTGAAGGCTGATTTACACATACACTACATTTATACACTACACTTTCACACACCTCCTAAAACCACACCCATACCCGACTTGATCTCCGACTCATAAAGGTGATTCACACGGATGGTCCTTAACCCCTAAGCCCTTGGCCAAGAGGGTTAGGAACAACATAGTGGATGCCTCAAATGAGTCCCTTCATGGCTCATGTGGGCTTGATATGGCTTCATGGCTCAACCAAAATGATTTCATTCCACTTACATTCACCTAATCTTCAATATTGCAAATTTTCAATTTTTGACCCCCGGGACCCTACACCCGCTTAGCCTACCCAAAACCCTTGAAACCACCCAAAATTTGCAAAATCACCTAAATTACCTAAAATTCCTCAAAATCAATCCCAAACATTCCCACATTGATCATCCATACCCAAAATACCTAAAATTCCAAAAATACCTTCCAATACCCTCCAAATACCCAAAATACCCCTCTTAGCCAAAAAACCCAAAAATTCAGAAAATTCCCAGAAAATTCTAGAAAATCCCAAATATTCCCAATTTCATTTTGTTCAACTACACCATGGGCCAATTTTGTCAATTTACCCCACTTTTATCAAAATCCCCAATTTGACCCATTTTTAACCCAAAGTGAACCCAATGTCAAACCAAACCTACCCAATTGACCCAAATTCTGGTCCAATTCAATTCTAAACTTCAATTCAACATTCCCAACACCAATCAAGACCAAATCCAAGTCCAATTTGATTGACATTTGGATCCAATTTCACTTTTGGCCTTAAAGCCCAATTTGGACCCATGCCCAAACCTAACCCAAACTAACCCAATTCAAATTCAATTAACCCCAAATCTTTTCTAAACCTTCCTTAACATTCCCACAAACAAAACACTAACATGATTTGCCCAAAATTTAGACCCAAACCCCACTCAAATTCAACCCAAAGCTAAAAGGCCCAATTTTGACCTAAACCCAAACCTAACCTAAATAAGCCCAAACCCCAAAATCAAAACCCAACCAAAGCCAAAAACTCTTTAAAACAGCCCCATAAGCCATTTTCAACATTAATTTTACATCAATTTCAACTTGAGCCCAACCTTAGCTCATGGTAGCCCATTTTGACCCACCTTATCCCCTTTACCAAAGAAACCCAAATCCAACCCAATTCAAACCCAAACCACCTCAAATTTGCTTTAAATCACTCATGATACACTCTTAAATCAAACCCAACATTTATTTGGCATGTCCCTTTGCAAAAATCTCCACCCAAAAGCCCATTTTGAAACTTAAAAGCCCACTTACATGAAACCTTCCTAAAGCCCATCTCCACCAAAATCCAAAGGGCCAAAATCAATCCAAAACCCATATGATAATTGCTCTACACCATATTTTCAATTAAATCAATCCCTAAGTTTCAAAACTCATCATGAAGCCATTCCAAATTAAGCCCCATACAAATTCCCATCAAAATGCCAAAATTTTCTTAAACCCATTTCCATGAAATTGACTTGGCTTTTCCCAAGCCAAAGGTGAGCCATGAAGCCACTCTTAAGCCACATGCAAGCCATGTGAATTGTTTGACATGTGACCATACCACATTGGGTAAGAGGAGAGGGAGCTTTCCTTAATTCCTAAAAGTCTTTAACCTCACTCCATGATACCCCTTAACCAAGATTTAATCCAAATATTCTTGGATAAGGACTTCACCACTCCATCTCGACTAGCTATCTCGATTCCCCACGGCACCCAAAGCCCCTTGGAGGGTGCACCATGCCCAAAACCATGGGTTGACCCAAACTAAGCTAAAATGATCCCTCCCCCTTCTACTTTGATTCAACACCTTTACACGCATGGCCAACTGCAATTGATTTCACCATTGCCAAGAACTGACCTCCCTGAGCCTGAGGGTGACCCGACCACGGCCGGCCAGCCACCACGGCCGCCGGAAACCACCGGGCCGAGAGCTCGCATGTGAGCCCAAACTTGGAATTCTCACTGTTGAGCCGCCCCATCCCCTGTGGCCATTGTAGGCTGTTCTTCTCTTGCCAAGAGCAGGCGATCCCAAGCCCTAACTCCCCGCAGGAGGCCCTCCACCCTCTCCTATTTAAACACCACCCCCTCTCGGCCATGGGAGGTGCTTGAACCGGACCTTCTCGAAACTGCGCCAAAATTGCTCCGGATCACTCTCCATACTTATAGCGAGTTGATCCCCGGTGACAATTTGCCCTAATCCCACCAACGAGCCCGATTTCTCGGCCAAAGTTCCACCCAAAACCAGGATGCTTCTCCACGGTGGATCAATCCTCAAATTGATTGGTCCTACACCTTCACCCGGACGAGGGAAGAAATCCACCAGGCAAAAGCCCCTCTCCGGGCCACCCATCCGTTCCGGACTCCGAGCTTTGTGATCGGGCTTGGTCGAAATCATACCTAGACAATTCACGCAGAGCCGAGGGACTTCATGCGGAGCTTGCTTGGACCCAATCGAAGGTGACACAACCCTCGGATTGAAGCCACACTTCTACGAGCAAAGGTATGAGCTAACTCTTTATCCCGAGCTACGGAGATTCTCCATTTCAAATGCCTTAATTTCGATGCATGATCACCGTATAGATGTATTCGTCTCTTGAAGACGAATCCATAGAGCACAAGAACACGAAAATCCATTGAGAAATGAGTGAGTTCTTAGGGTTTTAGTGTGGACGGCTCTCGGGTGAGGACGCTTGGGGATGATGAACGGATGCCGTTCATTCCATACACGCGCGGACGGACGACCAGGATCGCGCCGGATAAGGAGACGGAACGATACAGCGGGCCCCTGGAGCGCTGAGTTGGATGGCGGCGTCGAATCAGAAAGCGCCACGCGGCGCTTCGGAGATGCTAAGGTTGACGCGGCGCCGATTCGGATAAATAGAAAAATAGGGATTTTCTTATTTATTTAATTCCCAAACTTCAAAAATGCATAACTTTGTGTAGAAAAATCGAGAAAAATAAAATAAAAATACCCTCTTGCTCGGTGAACGAGAGGAGAATAATGTGGAAAAGAAATCATTTAATTTCATCAAGTATTTTATTTTTAATGATTTATTTACCCTCTGCATTGTTTTAATTCTCCATGCATATAGGAAATTTACCATGGCATGAGACCATAGGGCTTTTGAAGCCTCTGAATTTGGGAACATTCCCTGAATTTTCCAAAGTCAGAGGCCATCCCTATGAGAAGTTATTGATTTTTCAAATTCATGTTACTGTTTTGAGTATTTTAAATCCTATAATTAGCATGTTCTGAAACAAATTCTAAGAAAATTTGGTGATGTTTCTTATGACTAGAGGACCCTAGGAAAAATAGGTTTTCAATTAATTCACTTGGAATAACCCTAATTGGCTTAAACACCCAAAATAGGTCCTTAATTAATTAGAGTTAATCATACACCAAATTGACTTGAAATTAATTCTCCACTGACCTTTAGGATCATAGGAACCAACCATAAAAATTTGAAGTCAATTGGACTTGGTTAGCCCTACTAAATGGGTTGATTAAGCCATTTAGCTAATTTAAACTTTAAAAATTCACAACTTTCAAAATACTTTTCAAAAATTCACCAAATTGGTTTTGGAGCCTCTCTGTTATTAGGGGAATTTAAGAAAATTAAAATTTCAATTTTCTAAAAAAGTTGATTTTTGTATTATTTTAATAATTTAATAATTAAAAAATAATAAAAATCACAAAATAATAAAATTCACTAAAATGTCACATTTTGAATTCTAATCACTTAGGAACAAACCCCATATTTTTATTAAGTCTCTATGATGAGATATTAAATTTTAAAGCCCTAAGGTAATTTTAAAATTTAAAAAATGTATATTTCTAGTATTCCCATTAAAATAATTCTAATAAATCAAAGAAAAATCAGAAAATTGTAAAAATTAATTCTCTGATTTCCTTGATATCAGAGAAATTTTTGAAAAATATAAAATTCATTTTTCAACCTTTATTTTATTTTTAAATTAATTAATACTCCAAAACTCAAAATAATTATAATAAAAAGAATATAATTCAAAAAATCACCAAAATTGGTCCAAGTGGTTCTACAGTCATTAGGAATGTTCCATAATTTTCTTAAGGACAGAAACTTTCCCTTGGTCATATTATTAAATTTTCCTTGGAAATCCCTATTTTCCACCAAAAATAATTACATAAATAAATTAAATACAAAAAAAAATCACATTTTCTCCTCTCATGTCTTTATTGACATATGAGTGAAGTCAAATAAAAATTTCAAGTTCATTTAAGCTCAATTTAGTGAGTTATGAAATTATTAAGCTTGAAGGGCAAAATGGTAATTAAAATTTTAACCCTTAATTAAAATTTTAGGTTTAATAAAATTAAAGAGAAAAATATTTGATCCTAATCTAACTTGGATGATTGAAATTTAAATAATTAAAGGGCAGAAACCTATTAAACAATTTAAAAATAATTGAAATGAACTTTAATAAAATAATTGATTAAATTTGGAAGAATAATAAATTGGAATTATTAAAATAGGGATATTATTAGGAAGAAATTTGTTCTTTAATTTAAGAATCCCTAAATTATTCATCTCAATAATATTTAATTCCTAATTAAAATGATAATTCAAATTTAAGATTTAAAATGCTAAAAGACTTAATCATTAAATTGAATTAAAATTAAATTATTTAAATTAAACCCTTTCAAAATAAAATATTAAATTAAAATTAAAAAAATAAAATTAAATTAAAATTTAAATTAAATTAAAATTAAATTAAATTAAATTAAATTAAATTAAATTAAATTAAATTAAATTAAATTAAATTAAATTAAATTAAATTAAATCAAATTAAATTAAATTAAATTAAATTAAATTAAATTAAACTAAATTAAATTAAATTAAATCATATCAAATTAAATTGAATTAAATTAAATTAAATAATAGAATCAAGTTAAAATTAAAATCAAATTAAATTAAATGAAAATTAAAACTAAACCAAATTAAATTAAATTAAAGTTAAATTGAATTAAAAATAACATCACCTAAGACATAAAGAATTCAAAAATAAAAGTAAAACAACTTGAACACTATTCCAAATTTAAACCCGTTAATCGAAATTAAATCATAAACCATTTGAACATCCATTTGCCCTCGAAAGCTCTTGTTGTCATAACGTCTAAATGGAGTATTAAGTGAAGTGTTACTTCATTCATAAGATATTCAAATGTCCTAGTTCACTGAGCAAGATAAGAAAATTGAACTCCCGGACGATTAATTCATTTGTATAATTAAATTCTCTTGGACTTAAAATAATCCTAGAAATATTGAAAAGATGTTTAAGACTCGTCTTAAGCACTTCCTCGATATGATAGGATATTTATAAGAACAATTGAGCTTAATTGTTCTTTGATGAAGAAAATCGTCCTCAAACCAAAATACAAGAACCTAGACGTCATAGGAGATGACTAGCTATAGGATTAGGAACTTGGTAGAAAACCATAACCCTTCCCTTAGCTTTACCTAGGAATCTGCTTTAAAACCTTAAATATTCTAATTGTGTTTTAAGTGCAGCTTGGGATGACGGGAAGACCCTCCAGGTACGCTTTTATTTTATTGTAATTTACCTTATCGCAATTTATTTAATCGCATCGCACTTAGTTTTTCTTGCATGATAAACAAGCTGTTGCATGAAAACCTACACCTTTAGGATAGTCCCTAAAGCTGAAACCAAAACTAAATTAAAAGTCATTACAAGATAAAATTCACCGCCACAACATTTCAAAATATAAAGAACAACTCAAAATTTAATCACGAAACAGAACAACAAAACTACAACTACAACTAAATTAAAACGTCTTGTTGGATGATCGGGAATACCTCGGATGATGTAACCTACGTGTTGCTAACGGGATTTCCCATGGTCTAAATGAAAGTGTGGAACTCATTCGGTTGAGTTTAGCAAATTCATCCGAACTAAGTGAATCCGATAAAAATAACGATGCGGAAGGATGGAACCAGTGGGATCTTAACCGGTGTTGTTATAATCAACTTTAAGATTTGTTTTAATTAAAATATAAAAAATACTTGGAAACTAAGACCTTCTCTAAACCAAAACACTTCTCTCATCTCCTGATTTATGACTTCTAAAACTAAACCTCTGCAACAAGGAGCTCGGAGCATGGTGGGTAGTACGGCCATCGTCATCAGCAAAACTCGAGTCTACTTCGACAAAACTTTCTTAGAGTTAAATAACCAAGCCATAGGACTTCGAGGTAGCTTGCACTAGTGCAACATAAATCCTCGACTCTTCGTTAGGCATTTGCATGATCGTATCATGTAAATTAAGCCCTAACCAGGTCTTAGGACTCGAGGTAGTCGTCCGATACGACATAAACCCTCACATCTTCGAGGCTATTTGTATGATTTTATCATACGAATATAAGTCCTAATTAATTAAAATTGGCAAGATCAAAACATTAAATAAATATTAAGACTTTCCTAAGTTCAAGTCAAACAATAGGATAGTCGGGAAATTACCGAAGTTCGCTTCGAATCTGTAATTTCTCCTACCTTTCCTCCTTTGAATTCCCAAAATAAAAATGTTCCAAAATTTGATCCATTCCCTATTGAAATTCTAAAATTCAATCCCTTGAAAACTTAAACTTTGAAATTCTTAAGAGCAAAACTACTGATTATTATCGAGAGTTTTCTTAGGTGATTCCCGTCACTTAAGATGTAATTAACTATAGGGGCTTGCCCTTATAGGAATTTTAAGAACCTGAGTAATATAAACCCCGTTTAATGTTTTCATATTAAACAGGGGAATTTGTCGGCTTATAATATTGGTTCGCAGACCAAACGGATGTCACAAATCTCCTAGTTTATTTAATCGAGCCCCATCATCAAGCAGTGTGTCTATTCTTCGGGATAGATACACGGTTTGTGGTGCGGTGCTCGTTTATATAAACTATTCGGGATGTGAGATCAGTTTGATTTCATATCTTAAAATTTTCAAATCTAAAATTATTTTCAAAATCAAATACTACTTTTCAAATTATTTATTTAAATTAAATTTAAAATTCGCCGACAATTTCTGTTAGACGACCCCTTTTCAAAATACAACATTTAACCCTAAAATATGCCGACATAGACATCATACATCTCTGGAATGTTGCAGGTGCATTACATAATCCAAAAGGCATTCTTCGAAAAGCAAATGTTCCATAAGGACTAGTAAATGTAGTTTTCTCTTGATCCTCAGGAGCAATAGGATCTGATGATAATCGGTATATCCATCTAAAAACAAAAATATTTATGTTTGACTAATCTATCCAACATTTGGTCTAGAAATGGTAATGGGAAGTGATCTTTCCTGGTGGCTGCATTTAATTTTTTATAGTCAATACATATACACCATCCAGTAACTTGTCTTATAAGTATTAAATCGTTATTTTCATTAGCTTTAACGGTCACTCCTCCTTTCTTAGGAACACAATGAATTGGGCTTACCCAAGCACTGTCTGAAATTAGGTATATAATACCATTATCTAACCATTTTAATATTTCTTTCTTGATTACTTCTTTCATTATTGAATTTAATCTCCTTTGGGGATCTACTCTTGGCATATGTTCATTATCTAAAATAATTCTGCGCATACAGATTGAAGGACTAATTCCTTTAATATCTGCTAAAGTCCAACCAAAAGTTTTCTTATATTTTTTTAACGTGTCTAACAGTTTTTGTTCTTGTGATTCATTCAATTCAGCTGATATAATAACTGGTAGGGTTGAATAGATATCTAAGTAAGCATATTTTAAATGATTAGGTAAAATTTTTAATTCGAGTTCAGGAGGTCTAATAATTGACGGAACTATATTATTTACAGCGTTTTCAGTATTATCCAACATTTCAAATTTTTCCTGTATATAATCCAGTTTTTCATTATCTGCTTCTTCAATTAATTCAGTATTTTCTTTTTCTAAATTTTCTTCATAATATTCTTTAAAATGTTCATTTTGTAAATGTTCAAGTATTTTCATTCGAAAACATTCATCATCTTTTTCTAAAGCAGGATATTTCATTGATTTTGCTATGTTAAAAGTTACTTTTTCATCGTTTACTCTCATAGTCAATTCTCCTTTTTGAACATCAATCATAGCTTTTCCGAGTGGCTAAAAAGGATCTTCCTAATATTATGGGAATTTCTTTATCTTCTTCCATATCTAGAACAATAAAATCTACCGGGAAGATAAATTTATCCACTTTTACTAACACATCTTCAATAACTCCCTTAGGATAAGTCACAGAACGATCAACTAACTGAAGAGTTACTGAAGTAGGTGAAATTTCTCCTAATTCTAATCTTTTAAAAATTGATAGAGGCATTAGATTGATGCTTGCTCCTAAGTCACACAATGCTTTTCCATAAAATTTTTCTCCAATAGCGCAAGGTATAGTGAAATAACCAGGATCTTTTAATTTTTCAGGATGTTTTTTCTGAATAATTGCACTACACTCTTCGCTAAGTGCAACAGTTTCATTATCTATGAATTTTTTTTATTTAAAATATCTTTCATAAATTTTACATAATTAGGCATTTGTTCTAATGCTTCTACAAAAGGAATATTTACCGTTAATTTTTTTAAAATTTCAAGGAATTTAGCAAATTGCTTATCTTTTTTATGTTGCTTTGGTCATTGAGGAAATGGTGGTGGTGGTTTTTCTATATATATTTTCATAGGAATCAATGGATATTCTAAGTTTTGATCTTGCTGATCCTTTTCTTTTTCGATTTCCACTTCCTCATTTTTACTTTCTATTTCTTTCTGAATTTTAGTTTCTAACTCTTTTCCACTTCGTAATTGTATCGCTTTAATTTGTTCTTTTCCTTGATCTTTAGGATTTATTTCCACATTACGAGGAAAAGTTCCAGAAATTCTATTGTTAACCACGGTAGCGATATGTCCGAGTTGAGTTTCAATATTTTTAATTGTTGTTCCTTGATTTTGTAATTGATTTCCTTGAATTTGTAGTTGATTTCCTTGATTTTGCAAGTGCTGACCCATACTTAATATTAATTCTTCTATAGATAACTTCTTATCTTTAAATTGAGTGTTATTATTAAATCCAGGTGGATAAGAAGGTTTATAACTCGTATTTCCTTGATTAGGTGGATTTTCTATAGAGTTTTTCATCCATTGTTGATTAGCTGTATTGTTACTCCAATTAAAATTTGGATGATTCTTCTAACCAAGATTATAATAATTCGTATAAGGATTATTGGGTCTATTATTAATAGCATTTATAGTTTCATAAGGAGATTGATAATCTATAATTTGTCCAGATGAGTTTTCTTCTAATATAGTAGGAGAATAATTCATTCCAAAATGATCTAATTTTTTTGATATAGTAGCAATTTGAGAAGCTAACATAGATATTGCATCATTTTCATGAACACTGGCTATCTTTTTAGGGTTTATCCTTTCAGCAGGCCATTGAAATTTATTAGTAGCCATTTCTTCGATTAACGCATAGGCTTCATCAAATGGTTTTGACATTAATGAACCTCTAGCAGCAGCATCAATGATTGATCAAAGAGATCCTACTAATCCATTGTAAAAAGTTTGTATAATTAACCAATCTGGTAACGCATGATGTGGGCATTTCCTAAGAAATTCTTTAAATCTCTCCCAAGCTTCATATATGGATTCTCCATCAAACTGACCAAAAGATGTTATATCATTTCTAAGTTTTGCAGTTTTCGAAGGAGGAAAATATTTGGATAGAATATTTTGTGATAATTCTCCCCAAGTTTTAATAGATCCATGTGCTAATGACTTTAACCACATCTTAGCCTTATCCCTTAAAGAAAAATGAAAAATCCTAAGTCTAATAACATCATTAGATACTCCTTCATATTTAAAAGTAGCACATAGTTCCAAAAAACTAGCAAGATGTAAATTAGGATCTTCATTAGGTGAACCACTAAATTGATTATTCTGTACCATTTGGATAATTGCAGGTTTAAGTTCGAATGAGCTAGCTGCTACATCAGGGTTTTGAATAGTTAGGTGAATTTCATCCAATGTAGGGTTGGCATAATCTCTTAATGGTCTTTGTTGGTTTATATTTTCAATTTCTGGATTATTTGCCATTGGTGTTAAATTTAAAATTTCTTTTTTTTTGTATTCTAATTTATTTAATAGTGCGCTATAATTCTGAATCCTAAGGTATTAAATTTTCGTTTCTAAATTTGCACATACAATTTTTAAGTAAAATTTAAAATAATCCGTTACTCTAGTAATTACTTCTAATAATTTTATTAATTACCTTAATAATTAATTTACTTCCCCGGCAACAGCGCCAAAAACTTGACCCACTTTTGATATTTATACTTACAAAAATATGTTATTGATATTGGCAACGACACCAAAAACTTGATCCCGCACCAAATATATGTATTTACACTGATGATTCTTTTATGAAATTTATGATTTATAATGTGGATACTACGTAAGTATATGCATCGTTATCAAGTAATAAAGGGCTCTAATGGAGTCCATGATATCGATCCTACAAGGAAGTTAGAGAATTTCAAAGACAAATTAAAGTAGACTTACTTACTAAGCTAGTATACAGACATTAAGAACACTCATAATAAAACTATTGCTAAAAAAGGTTTAAATGTAAGATTCTAATTTAGAAAAGAATCTTTCTCCTTGTTGAGAGAATTAAGTGAATGATGAATTAAAGTATTTTAGAGTTTGTATTGTGCCAAATAGGAGCATTCCTATTCTTTACCCTTTGGTCCAGGTGCAAAGAACATTGACTACTCCTATGTTTGATTACTGAATCTGCGGCTAGGCTGGGAGGATACAGGCTGCCACTTCAGAGCTCCCACTTTCCCCTCGCCTGAGGGCTAACATCTACACTTCAGCTCTCAAACAATAGGACCAAATTGAATATTTTAGTCTGTCACACTAATATGTCCAATTCTACACCCGATAGTTAATATTTCCCTATTTATTTGCACCCTCCCTTCCAAGGCTTTTGACTTCCTTGAATCTCAGATGTAATCTTTACTATATTTGATAATTCAACATATGTTAACCAATCAATTGACCAAATTGAAAGTAAATTAAGTTTTAAGTAAAAGATTATCACAATTTTTATTTAATAATTTTAGGCACAGTTACTTTGATTCGTCACTTCACATAATCTCAACAACAAGGAAAAAGACTAAGGAAACTACTCAGAAAGCATGGGAAAAATAACAAAAGCATGGATTTCATTAAAGTTAACAAACAATAACAAATATACTTATCTCAATTCTTCTCCCTAAGCAGACTCCTTGAAGTTCCTTTGACTCTTCCTTTCAGTACAGTACACTTAATTAAACTCACTAAGACTCTCTGATTTACACTCCAACACAAATGAACACTAATTGACTTTAAATCGACACCAACATACACAAAAAATGACACACTAAAGGGACATAAATCGTCTCTATTTATAGAAGGAGTCAAATCTTCAAAGGTTGCTTAAGCACCACTTCAAAAAGCGTCCAGGTTCATTGTATCTGGCACTTTTCAACTGTCTCGCTGTCGGCGGGCTCGATCTTACCGTCGGCGAGCTTCTAGAAGGTGGGCTAACCGCGCCGATCTCGCTGTCGGCGGGCTCGATCTCGCCGTCGGCGGGATCTTTATAAAATAATCAAAACTCTAGAGATAATCTCGCCGTCGGCGGGACAGTTCAATTTTCATCAAATTTAGTCCTTTTTGCTCCAAATCCGCTTCTTTTGTGCTTTTTGCATTCAGTACTTATAATTCTTTATTCCTGCAATAAAACAAAGAAAATATCATTCTTTAAAGTGCAATTTCATATAAAATTGGTATGAAATTCTTAATACATTTTCTAGGGACCAGAGATCTTTAAATCTTTCCTATGCTTCATATATTGATTCCCCCTCAAACTGACAAAAAAATGTTATATCATTTCTTAACTTAGCAGTCTTAGATGGTGGAAAATATTTAGCAAAGAATTTTTGTGACTGTTCACCCCAAGTTCTTATTGATTCAGGTGGTAACGAATGTAACCATATTTTAGCTTTATCCCTTAGTGAGAAAGGAAAAAGTCTAAGTCTAATAGCATCATCCGAAACACCATCATATTTAAAAGTAGCACACAACTCTAGAAAATTAGCAAGATGCAAATTAGGATCTTCAGTTATTGCTCCCCCAAACTAATTATTAGACACCATTTGGATAATAGCAGGTTTAAGCTCAAAAGAATTAGCAGCTAAAGCAGGGTTTTGAATACTACCACGAAGTTCATCTACTGTAGGGTTAACATAATCTCTTCAAAGTCTTAATTCTTGATGGATTCCTACATTTTGATTTTGATGATTTTCCATTTCTTGAATATTTTTGTCTTTTTCTGTATTTTTAATTTTTTTAATTTTTCTGATAGTTCTTTCTAACTCAGAATCGTAAGGCACACGTCCCTCAGAACCTGAACTACGCATACAATAGTAAAACAAAACAAAACACACCACACTAACAAAAATAAAGAAAATTAAAAAATTTAAAATTTCTTAATTCTCTTTAAAATGAAATTTAATTATCTTTCCCCGGCAATGGCGGCAAAAACTTTGACTCCGCCGGATAAAGTTATGTGCGCCAAAAAACTTGGTCCCGCACCGATATATATATGTGCTGATGATTTAGATATGAAAATTATGATTTTATAATATGGGATACTACGCAAGTATACGTATCGTTTATCAAGTAATTTATGACTTTCTCATTAAGCCCCGAGATATCGAACCCACAGGGAAAATATGAAAATCTTTAAAGGAATCAGAAAATTATCTTTTTTTACTTTTTTAATGGTTTTTAAAAAGTATGTCTTGATGTTGAAATGTTTTGAAAGTTGATTTGTCTTTTGAAATTTCCTTAATAAAATGTTTAGCAAGAAATTAAAATTATAATAACTAATAACACTGTATGTAAAACATTATTAACTAGAATATCTTTTTCTTTCCTTTTATGAAGTAGTAATTATTATTAAAGTATTGTTGTGGAAGTATTTAAATTTTTTGTGATAGATAGAAGCAAATGTGTTCTTACCTTACTTGGTTCTATAAAGAACATAGGTTAATTTGAAATTTTTATCATTTTGAACATGGTTAGGCAGGGAAGATACCAGTCTCTCACTCTAGAGTTCCCTTGATTCCCACCAACTGGGGGCTAACTTCTCAAAACAAAACTTAAAACTTAAAACAAAATTAGGGGGTTTTAGTCTGTCACTCTAAAGTCCTCCAATTTTACTCCCTTCTATAAAAATATCTTCTAATATTACATTCAACTATATGGACTACAATTCTCACCCATATAATTGCATTTGATTCTTACTAACTTTTATGAGACAATACCACATTGGATCTTACATAATCTCAAAAAATTCTACAACTTAATAGGCCAAATTAAGAAGTAAACAAAGTTTTCAGAATCAATCTTCACAACTTCTTCCAACTTTAAACACTTATACTTTCCACAACAATTCTCTATAAACTAATTACTTCTCCATTTATGAAAGAAAAAGATAAAGTAAACTACTTAGAATGCATTGAGAAAATACGAAAACACATTGATTTGAAATTAAGAACCATAAGAAAAATAACAAACAAAAACAAATATTAAGTAAAAAACCAATTGTAAGAACAAAAGTAAACACTTATCTGAAAATTCTCTCCACAAGACTTAGGAAGTTCCTCTGAAACTTTAACTCTTCACTAAACTACTCCTCAGAGCAGATCTCCCAACTCTGATGACTCAGAATAAACTTCAGACTTCAATAGAAACTAAACTAAAAGAAAGAAAAGAAGTGGGAAGAAGAAGACTTCACTCCGACCCTTTTCTCCTTTCTACTCTCTACTACTAATTTTAATAAAAACTCTCACAAAATAAAAGTAAAATACTATAAAAACTCTCTTCAAAATGCAAGTAGAAAAGCACTTAGTCATTCCTAAGACTCTCTTTAAAAATTAAACCAAAAGGTGCCTTGGTGTCTCTTCAAAATGTGTCCAGATTCAATGTATCCACCAAAGAATGCACCCCTTCATTCAAACTTGCCACCCAAAGGAAGTTATGGAAGTTAACACCAAGAGTTGCATCCCTTCCCCTTTGAAATTGGTGCAAAATTCCTTTAGATTTTGATTTTTAACTGTGGCGGCTAAGCGCCGGCCCAGCGGCGCTTAGCCGCAAGTGCCCAAATTTTCAGTTTTCGTTTTTTTACTCCAAATTTGTTTAAACTTTGCTCCTTTCATCATGACCATCCATTTTCATCATACCTGCAAGAAAAACACAAAATACCTTCCATTAAAGTGCAATATCATTAAAAATAGTTATAAAAATGTGCATAAAAATACTATATATTTTAGTTGTATCATGATCCCACCATTATGAACTTCCTTAACCTCCAGACCCTCGACCTTTTGAGAATCGATCAGAGTCAAGGTCATGGCTTGAACATAATGGTAGATTCGATCACACATTGACTCGTATTCACCTTTTGTTGTTGTATCTTCCAAAGTGATCTCGAACCTAGGTTTCTTCTGGTTAATTATCATAATTTCTTTTTTCTATTCAGAGCTTCCTTCTTCATCGATACCGATTGTTGGCTTCATCCATCCAACAAGCTGGTAAGTTCTTCCTTGTCCACGTCCCTGGCCTCGACCACGGATACGTGAGCTAAAAGAACCTCAACTGCCCCGTGGTAAAGAGGTGGTGGGAGATTGTTGAAGCGGAACAACATGGTTCTATTCTTGCAGCTTTTTTGGGTCTATGATTTTGTTTGTCACAACGTCTCTGGAGAAAACTGTCTTCTTTGGCAGAGCATAGTAGGCAGCGTCCTTGTGGAGGCCTATTTCATGTATCAAGAATGGCTATAGATCCCCTTTGATGCAATTTTCTTGTCCATTTTTTTAGTACTTTTGATGCACTGATGTAGAGACAATGGAACCATGTTATACTCGTGAAGCCACAGTCGACCAAGTAGAGTGTTGAACAAAGCTTTCGCGTCAATGATATGGAATTTTGCGGTTGTTACTAGATCTCCAACCTTCATCTGTAGAGTAATCGATCCCAAGGCTCTTTCTCTTATCTGATTGAAGCCTCTTAGCATCATATTGACCATAGAAAGTTCTCGAGCATTGATTTCCAAGTATGCTAATGTCCGTAAACTCAATATATTGAGAGAAGCACCTGGATCAACTAGAACTCTAGAGAGTACATACTTGCCGATGTTGACGGAGATGTAGAGTGGTCGGTTGTGATTGGCTGTACCAAGTAGTAAGTCATCATCGGTGAATGTCACACCGGGCTGTTCTCCCAAAGTACAAATTCCATCTGAGGATCAGCTGGGCAAGTGAGATAAGCATATTTTTGGGTCGAGCAAAGCTTTAACCAAAATTTCTCTCATCTCCTTGGATATGATCAGAGCGTAGTAGATGTTTAGCTTGGTCTGGAACTTCCTAAGATGTGCTAGTACATTGTAATCCACTTGATTTGGGTTTCTGTTTTCTTCTCGATCTTGTATCTCTTCCGCTGTTAGAGGCGGTTGCTCTTGAGTAATAACTTGTTTTTCTTTATTTATTGGTGATATTCTTAAAGGTAATACTTTTCCACTTCTGAGGTTCACCTTTGTAATTTCCTCCTTTACTGGACCTAGGGGCTCTTCTCGTGTTGTAATCGGTTCTTCTTGTATTGACTCTGTATCTGAACATTCCAGGTTGACCGGAGTTCCTTTGCATTCGAGGATTGGTTCCTTATCCTCTGAAGGTTCGTAGCTGATACTGTCGATATTTTCTTCTTTGTTGGAGTTCTCATCGGAAGTTAATGTGATTTGAGGATCGGTTTGGGAACCAAAATCGAGGATAGATTGGTCATGGTTAGTTACGTCAATAGTAGAAACAACAAAAAAGTAACCAAAATCAAAATCATTAGATTCAAAAGAGCCCGATCAGGGGTTTGAGGGATCTAACCCCCAAATCTGAAATAACCAATCTAACTAGGGCAGCCTCTATCCTACCCTTTGCTCTATTGTCCTTAGTTCCTCACATGATATCCTTCTTCTTCAGTTTTGATCGTCGTGAATACTCCCCTGTCTCGGCCTTTGTCTTTGGCTGTTCTGGTGGTGAACTCTGAACGGAAACTCTCTTCGGGTCTGATTGAATCTGATCCAAAGCTTTCTTGAGCTCGTCCCAGGTCGTACTCCATCCTCCTTCTCCAGTGTAGGGATCTAGCTGAGAGAGTGGTTCGGCCGAAATCATATTTATAGAACCTCTTGCATGTTCTTTTAAATATTCATTCAGGATCATGATATTCCCCTCATTGTAGTTCTTCTCAAGCCAATCCTTGAAGGCGAAGCATCCGTTTATTTTGTGCTTGAGTATTCTGTGATACAGACAGTAGTTGGGTTCGTTGCTCTTACCGACTTCTTCTGGTTTCTTGGGCTCTGGTAGTTTGAACTCGAGCTTCTTCATTAAGCTCCAAAACATCTTCGCCACGGCGTCATCTTTAAAGGAGTAATTTTTTTTTCAGTCGTTCTGTTATCGTTTGGCGTGTATATGCTCTTGACTGTCCCTAATGGGATGACTTTTGTGGACGAGGCTGACCATAATACTGAGGTTGGATGTATTGTGGAGGATGCTGGATGTACTGCTGGTTGTACTGAGGAGACGACTGACTGTATGGCTGACTATATTGAGAAGATGGTTCTGCCTGAATCCTCATTAGCTACCTATCTTTGTCGACTGTCGCTACAGTACTTGACTTTTTCTCAAATGGCTTGACCAGTCTTGACTTCTCTGTTTTCTCTGTAGGTTCCATGTGCTTGAGTTCATCCTGAAGTTTGCTCGCCTTACTGAGTAGCTTCTCGAAGGATTTAATGGTCAAACCTTTGAGCATGAAGGCCACCTAACCGTGGATACTTTTGAGGAGTATCTCGATCACATGTTGCTCTTGCAGTTGAGGTTAACATTTCAAGCTCAGGTTTCTCCATCTGAGAATGTAGTTGACCAAGGACTCATGGGGCTTCTGCCGCTCTATTACGAGATCTCTAATGGTCATGTAGTTTTGTGTGCCGGTGAATCTTTTGACAAACAAGCTCTCCATTTCTGCAAACGTCTTCACCAATACATTGGGACATTCTGCATACCAATCAAAGGCTATCCCTGACAGACAACTGATGAACTTTCTGAAAAGCAGTGCTTCACTCCCTCCTGTGTTGTAACAACTAACCCTGAAGTGAGCGATGTGTTGGCGGGGGTTACCAGTGCCATCGAACATTTTGAAAGTCGGTGGTACGAAGCCCGTAGGGTAAGGCACGACATTGAACTTTTCCGGGTAAGATCTACCCTTAGAAATTGAGGTACCACCTTTAGATTGAGCTAAGAACTCCCGAACCTTTTGCTCGATCATATGATCAACATCTTTCTCTAAGGGAATCGGGGTTGGGTCCTTCTTTGGTTGTTGTCCTCCGCTGGCGAAGGCAACTTCTCTTCTGTCATCTGTAATGTGTACAATTTCTAGTTGATTGATTTCCGGAGATGTTGTGGGTTGTGACTATGTCTATCAATTTACCGTAGCCATTGTTATCGTGGCGGCAATCACCTCTTCCATTTGTTTCTCTAGTTGGAGTATTTATTCATCCCGGGTCTAGATGCCCCTCTGGTATTCCTCTGTGGTGTTCCCCTTGGTAGCAGGAGTTTCACGCGCAGCTGAGGTGGCCTTAGCTTCCACCACGTTAATTCCCATGAACTCTTCTTCTTCCATGTAATCTGACAGATGGAGATCCTCATCATCGACCTCCAATCCTCACTCCCTATCTAACTCTGAAATCTCTTCATGAAGTTTCTAAATTTTATTTGTCATTAATCCTTTTTCTACTATTGACTCTGAAGCAACAGGGGTGGCGCCGATGGGAATGTATGACTCATGTTCTGTATTGTGGTTGGCGGACTTTTCTGACTGCACTGTCATAGCAACTTTTGGTATCCACACCTTTCTTTTTTAACCTGATGTCTTGGGGCAGTGTGCATTAGTAGGGACATCGGGAAAGCAAGAGAAGGTGTGTTCCCTATGGTGCAGAACAGGTGTGGAAGATCACAATCCTATTCCATTCTCCTCTGACGGGTGTTTCTGTTTACTTGTGACAAGTGGTACTCTCGGACCCAGCCAAGACTTGACCGCCCTGCGTCTACGGGCACTTAAGTGGTAGTAGCTGTATTTGTATTGGTGGTAGCAATAAAGCATTCTCCCAGACGAAATCTCACTGGGACACGGGCTGACAGTATCTCAAACTTTTCCTTTCTCAAAATTTCCCTTCTCATCTCGGGGGATACTGTACATCTTGTTCTCTTGAGCAGTTTAAAAATGAAACATCCCTCTCTTTCTGTGAGTCTGTGAACCATGGCACGAACTTGAGTGATAACTGAGAGCTCCTCTCTCAACTCACCCCGTCTGTGGGTAAGTGGCAGTAACATAAAAGCAATTTGGTGAAGGTTTCATTTCTGGTGGTATCCATTAAAAAATGAAACCTGCTTCCTCAGAGAGGAGCGGCTTCAGGCACAACGAGTTCCTCCTTATGAGGAATCTCATCTATAACTGTTAAACTGGCAACTTTGGCCCTGGTGGCCCTTGTAATTCTGCGTCGGTAATTCCTCTTCTGAGTCATGGAGCAGGAACCAACCTCGAAGACTAACGGGACAACTTGGTCTTTCTCATTATCTTCGCATAGGATTTCCTTTCCCTTTGCAGATGGGAAGGTAGGAGCGAGCGGTCACAGTGAATCCAGCGAGAGTAGGAGGAACGATCCTCCAGGGCACAGACACAGCTGACTTGACATGAGTAGGAATAACTTTTGCCCTCTTGATAGTGGGAAAGTTATGACGGTGTCGGCGTATTTTTTAGGTTTTGGTGTTTTATTTGGAAAAGGGGGTCGCCTACAGAAATTGTCGGCGAATTTTAATTTAATTTAAATAAATAATTTGAAAAGTAATATTTGATTTTGAAAATAATTTTAAATTTGAAAAATTTAAGATATGAAATCAAACCGATCTCACATCCCGAATAGTTTATATAAACGAGCACCGCATCACAAACCATGTATCTATCCCGAAGAATAGACACATTGCTTGATGATGGGGCTCGATTAAATAAACTAGAAGATTTGTGACATCCGTTTGATCTGCGAACCAATTTTATAAGCCGACAAGTTCCCCTGTTTAATATGAAAACATTAAACAGGGTTTATATTACCTGGGTTCTTAAAATTCCCTATAAGGGCAAGCCCCTATAGTTAATTACATCTTAAGTGACGGGAATCACCCGAGAAAACTCTCGATAATAATCGGTAGTTCTGCTCTCAAGAATTTCAAGGTTTAAGTTTTCAATGGATTGAGTTTTGGAATTTCAATAGGGAATGGATCAAATTTAGAGCATTATATTTTGGGAATCCGAAGGAAGAAAGGTAGGAGAAATCACAGATTCGAAGCCAACTTCGGTAATTTCCCGACTATCCTATTGTTTGGTTTGAATTTAGGAAAGTCCTAATGTTTATTTAGTATTTTGATCTTGCCAATTTTAATTAGTTAGGACTTATATTTGTATGATAAAATCATACAAATAGCCTCGAAGATGTGAGGGTTTATGTCGTATCGGACGACTACCTCGGAAATCCTAAGACCGGTTAGGGCTTAATTTACATGACATGATCATGCAAATGCCTAACGAAGAGTTGAGGATTTATGTTGCACTAGTGCAAACTACCTCGAAGTCCTATGGCTTGGTTATTTAATTCTAAGGAAGTTTTGTTGAAGTAGACTCGAGTTTTGCTCGATGACGATGGCCGTGCTGCCCACCATGCTCCGAGCTCCTTGTTGTTGCAGAGGTTTAGTTTTAGAAGTCATAAATCAGGAGATGAGAGAAGTGTTTTGGTTTAGAGAAAATCTTAAAATCCAGGTGTTTTTTAATATTTTAATTAAACAAATCTTAAAGTTGGTTATAACAACACCGGTTAAGATCCCACGGTTCCATCCTTCCGGCATCGTTATTTTTATCGGATTCACTTAGTCCAGATGAATTTGCTAAACTCAACTGAATGAGTTCCACACTTTCATTTAGACCGTGGGAAATCCCGTTAGCAACACGTAGGTTACATCATCCGAGGTATTCCCGATCATCCAACAAGACGTTTTAATTTAGTTGTAGTTGTAGTTTTGTTGTTCTGTTTGTGATTAAATTTTGAGTTGTTTTATATTTTGAAATGTTGTGGCGGTGAATTTTATCTTGTAATGACTTTTAATTTAGTTTTGGTTTCAGTTTTAGGGACTATCCTAAAGGTGTAGGTTTTCATGCAACAGTTGTTTATCATGCAAGAAAAGTAAGTGCAATGCGATTAAATAAATTGTAGTAAAGTAAATTGCAATAAAATAAAAGCGTACCTGGAGGGTCTTCCCGTCATCCCAAGCCGCACTTAAAACACAGTTAGAATATTTAAGCATTTAAAGTAAGTTCCTAGGTAAAGCTAAGGGAAGGGTTATGGTTTTCTACCAAAGGTCCTAATCCTATAGCTAGTCATCTCCTATGACGTCTAGGTTCTTGTGTTTTGGTTTAAGGACGATTTTCTTCATCAAAGAACAACTAAGTTCAATTGTTCTTATAAATATCCTATCATATTGAGGAAGTGCTTAAGACGAATCTTAAACATCTTTTCAACATTTCTAGGATTATTCTAAGTCCAAATGAATTTAATTATACAAATGAATTAATCGTCCGGGAGTTTAAGTTTTGTTATCTTGCTCGGTGAACTAGGACATTTGAATATCCTATAAGTGAAGTAACGCTTCTTTTAACACTCCTTTTTAAGAGTTATGACATCACGAGCTTTCGAGGGCAAATGGATGTTCAAGTGAGTTGTGATTTAATTTTAGTTAATGGATTTAAGTTTGGAATAGTGTTCAAGTTGTTTTAGATTTATTTTGAATTTCTTTATGTCTTAAGTAATGTTATATTTAATTTAATTTAATTTAATTTAATTTAACTTAATTTAATTTAATGTGGTTTAATTTAATTTAATTTAATTTTAAGTTAATTTAATATAATATGATTTAGCTTAATTTAATTTAATTTAATTTAATTTAATTTAATTTAATTTAATTTAATTTAATTTAATGTAATTTAATTTAATTTAATGTAATTTAATTTAATTTTAATTTAATTTAATTTTAATTTAATTTAATGTAATTTAATTTAATTTAATTTAATTTAATTTAATTTAATTTGATTTAATTTAATGTGTTTTAATTTAATTTAATTTAATTTAATTTAATTTAATTTAATTTAATTTAATATTTTATTTTAAAGGGATTTGCTTTAAATAATTTAACCTTAACTTAATTTAATGATTAAGTCTTTTAACATTTCAAATCTTAAACTTGGATTATCATTTTAATTAGGAATTAAATATTATTGGGATGATTAATTTAGGGATTCTTAAATTAAAGAACAAATCTTTTCCTAATAATATCCCTATTTTAATAATTCCAATTTTATTATTCTTCCAATTTTAATTAATTTTTTAATTAAAGTTCATTTTAATTATTTTGGAATTGTTTAATAGGTTTCTACCCTTTAATTATTTAAATTTCAATCATCCAAATCAGATTAAGATCAAATATTTTACTCTTTCATTTTATTAAGCCTAAAGTTTTAATTAAAGGTTAAAATTTTAATTACCATTTTGCCCTTCAAGCTTAATAATTTCATAACTCACTAAATTGAGCTTAAATGAATTTGAAATTTTTATGTGACTTCACTCATATGTCAATAAAGACATTAGAGGAGAAAATGTGATTTTTCTGTATTTAATTTATTTATGTAATTATTTTTGGTAGAAAATAGAGATTTCCAAGGAAAATTTAATAATATGACTAAGGGAAAGTTTCTGTTCTTAAGAAAATTATGGGACATTCCTAATGACCAGAGGACCACTTGGACCAAGTTGGTGATTTTTTGAATTATATTATTTTTATTATAATTATTTTGAGTTTTGAAGTATTAATTAATTTAAAAATAAAATAAAGTTTGAAAAATGAATTTTATATTTTTCAAAAATCTCTCTGATATCAAGGAAATCAGAGAATCAATTTTTTTAATTTTCTGATTTTTCTTTGATTTATTAGAATTATTTTAATAGAAATGCTAGAAAATACATTTTTTTTATTTTAAAATTACCCTAGGGCTTTAAAATTTAATAACTCATCATAGAGACCTATGAAAAATATGGGATTTGTTCCTAAGTGACTAAAATTCAAAATGTGACATTTTGGTGAATTTTATTATTTTTGTGATTTTTATTATTTTTTAATTATTAAAATATTAAAATAATACAAAAAATCAACTTTTTTAGAAAATTGAAATTTTAATTTTCTTAAATTCCCCTAATATCAGAGAGGCTCCAAAACCAATTTGGGGAATTTTTGAAAAGTATTTTGAAAGTTATGAATTTTCAAAGTTTAAATTGGCTAAATAGCTTAATCAACCCATTTGATAGGGCTAACCAAACCCAATTGACTTCAAACTTTTATGGTGGGTTCCTCTGATCCTAAAGGTCAGTGGAGAATTGATTTCAAGTCAATTTGATGTATAATTAGCTCTAATTAATTAAGAACCTATTTAGGGTGTTTAAGCCAATTAGGGTTATTCCAAGTGAATTAATTCAAAACCTATTTTTCCTAGGGTCCTCTGGTCATAAGAAACATCACCAAATTTTCCTAGAATTTATTTCACAACATGATAATTATTGGATTTAAAATACTCAAAACAACAACATGAATTTGAAAAATCAATAACTTCTCATAGGGATGGCCTCTGACTTTGGAAAATTCAGGGAATGTTCCCAAATTCGGAGGCTTCAAAAGCCCTATGGTCTCATGCCATGGTGAATTTCCTATATGCATGGAGAATTAAAACAATGCAGAGGGTAAATAAATCATTAAAAATAAAATACTGGATGAAATTAAATGATTTCTTTTCCACATTATTCTCCTCTGTTCACTGAGCAAGAGGGTATTTTTATTTTATTTTTCTGATTTTTCTACACAAAGTTATGAATTTTCCAAGTTTAGGGAATTAAATAAATAAGAAAATACCCTAATTTTCTATTTAAAACGGCGGTGCTGACTCAACCTTGGCAGCTCCGAACGCACACGCGTCGCCTTCTGATTCGGCGCCGCCATCCAACTCAGCGCTCCGGGGGCCCGCTGTATCGTTCTGTCTCCTCATCCGGCGCGATCCTGGCCATCCTTCCGCGCGTGTATTAAATGAACGGCATCCGTTCATCGTCCCCAAGCCTCCTAACCCGAGAACCGTCCACACTAAATCCCTAATATCTTACTCAATACTTAACGGATTTTCGTGTTCTTGTGCTCTATGGATTCGTCTTGAAGAAACGAACACATCTATACGGTGATCATGCATTGAAATTAAGGCATTTGAAATGGAGAATCTTCAGAAACTCGGGATAAAGAGTTAGCTCAAACCTTTGCTCAGAGAAGTGTGGCTTCAATCTGAGGGTTGTGTCACCTTCGATTGGATCCCAGCAAGCTCCGGATGAAGTCTCCCGGTCCAGTGGATTGTCTAGGTATGATTTCGACCAAGCCCGATCACAAAGCTTGGAGTCCGGAACGGATGGGTGGCCCGGAGAGGGGGCTTTTGCTGGTGGACTTCTTCCCTTGGTCCGGTGAAGGTGTAGGACCAATCAATTTAAGAATTGATCCACCGTGGAGAAGTGTCCTGGTTTTGGGTGGAATTTTGGCTGAGAAATTGGGCTCTGTTGGTGGGGATCAGGGCAAATTGGCACTGGGGATCAACTGCTCTAAGTATGGAGAATGATCTAGAGCAATTTTGGCAGAGTTTCAGTAAGGTCTGGTTCAGCACCTCTCATGGCCGAGAGGAGGTGGTGTTTAAATAGGAGAGGGTGGAGGGCCTCCCAGGGGGGTTTAAGGCTGGGGATCAACTGCTCTGGTGAGGAGAAGAAGAGCTATGCTGTCCATTTGGGTTGAGACAAGTCAGCAAGGGAGAATTGAATTTTTTGGCTCCTCCCAAGGTCTCGGCCATGGTGTTTTCCGGCGGCCTGGTGGCTGGCCGGCCAGGCACTGGTCACCATCTTGTTCAGGTGGGTCAGGGCTGGGGTTTAGTGCGGTCAATTGGCCATGGACATGTGTAAAGGAGTTTGATTTAAATGGAATGGGAGAAGGCTCATTTTGGCTTAGTTTGGTTCAACTCATGCATTTGGGCTAGGTTCACCATCCAAGGCTTGACCTTGGGCCGAGGGAGAATCATTTGGGTCAGCTGAATTGGGGTAGTGAAGTCCCCATCCATGGTGAGGTGGCTAAGCATGGTATAGTGTGTGACATGTTTAAGGTAAAAAAAGTTTAAAGGAGGTTTAGGAAAGAACCCCCTCTTCTTTCCATAAATGGACTAATGACAAGTCAAAGCACTCATGGCTTCATGTGGCTTGAGAATGGCTTGTTCATGGCTCCATTTGGCTTGGGAAAAGTTTAGTCAACTTCATGGAAATAGAATTTAGGAATTTTGGTATTTTGGTGGAGAATTTTCATGAAGCTTGATTTGGAATGGCTTAATGATGATTTTAAAACTTAGGGGTGATTTTGATTAAATGGATGATGTGGGTAAATGTCATGTGGGCTTTGGATTGAAAACTTGGGCTTTTGAAATGGTCTTGGGTGGACTTTTTAAAGTGGTTTAAGGAAGTGGGCCTTTAGGTTTAAGAATGAGTTCATGGATGGGAATTTTTGTAAAAGGTTGGGCCAAACAAATGTTGGTTTTAGCTCATGGATGGGTCATGAGTGATTTGGAGCAAATTTGGGGTGGTTTGGGTTTGAATTGGGTTGGATTTGGGCTTTTTTGGTGAATGGGCCAATATAGGTCAAATTGGGCTAACTTGGGCCAATGTTGGGCTAGGGTTGAAATTCATGTAAAATAAATGTTGGGAAATGTTTATGGGAGTGTTTCAAAGAGGTTTTGGCTTTGGTTGGGTTTTGATTTTGAGGTTTGGGCCTATTTGGGTTAGGTTTGGGTTTAGGTCAAAATTGGGCTTTTTGATTTTGGGTTGAATTTGAGTGGGGTTTGAGTCTAAATTTTGGGCAAATCATGTTAGTGTTTTGTTTATGGGGATGTTAAGGAAGGTTTAGAAAATATTTGGGGTTAATTGGAGTTGAATTGGATGAGTTTGGGCTAAGTTTGGGTCATGGGTCCAAATTGGGCTTTAAGGCCAAAAGTGAAATTGGATCCAAATGTCAATCAAATTGAACTTGGATTTGGTCTAGATTGGTGTTGGGGATGTTGAATTGAAGTTTAGAATTGAATTGGACCAGAATTTAGGTCAATTGGGTAGGTTTGGTTTGACATTGGGTTCATTTTGGGTTAAAATGGGTCAAATTAGGGGTTTTGATAAAAGTGGGGTAAATTGACAAAATTGGCTCATGGTGTAGTTGAACAAAATAAAATTGGGAATATTTGGGATTTTCTGGAATTTTCTGAGAATTTTTTGAATTTTTGGATTTTTTGGCTAAGAGGGGTATTTTGGGTATTTGGAGGGTATTGGGAGGTATTTTTGGAATTTTTGGTATTTTTGGCTATGGATGATCAATTTGAGTGGTGAGGAAATGTTTAGGATTGGTCTTGAGGATTTTTGGGTGATTTAGGTGATTTTTGCAAATTTTAGGTGGTTTCAAGGGTATTGGGTAGGCTAGGCGGGTGTAGGGTTCCGGGGGTCAAAAATTGAAAATTTGGAAAATTGAAGATTGGGTGAATGTAAGTGGAATGAAATCATTTTGGTTGAGCCATGAAGCCATATCAAGCCCACATGAGCCATGAAGGGACTCATTTGAGGCATCCACTATGTTGTTCCTAACCCTCTTGGCGAAGGGCTTAGGGGTTAAAGACCATCCATGTGAATCACCTGCATGAGTTAGAAGGTCAAATTGGGTATGGGTGTGGTTTTAAGAGGTGTGTGAAAGTGTAGTGTATAGGTGTAGTGTGTGTGTAAGTCAGCCCCTTCACCAGACCAGGCCACCCAAGGCAGTCCTAAGGCCAAAGAATCCTATAGGAACTCATCCTTTAAACTTCCCACATTTGATTTCAACCCTCTAGGTGATTAGGGGTCTACAATCAAGTTTGTGGAATTTGCAGGGAGTTAGGAAGTGGTTTGAATTTCTAAGTGGTGGGTCCCAATTCTAATCCTCTAGGATAGTCAAAGGAAAAGCCTAAGGCTAGATCCTAAGTACTAAAGAGAAGAAGAGAAGACCTCACCAAAAATGAGGTCAACAGATGGGAGTTCAGGTCTAACTCGGTGGAAGGCTGTTGAATTTCAGGAGTCGGACCTTCACCGTGACAAATGGAGCATTTCCCAGAATGACCTCGAACTGGTCAAAGCCGACTCCAAATTGAATTGTAGGTGCAACGAGACGAGCCCCACGGGAGGTGGGAAAGTTGCAGGAAAACGTAAGCGTTGTGATCGACATTATTACTGTCGATCAGAAAAGAAATTCCAAGTATTAGAAAAAGGACCTAAAACCTTGTATTTGTAATATAAAAATTACAAATTAACGAAGGTCGATCTGTGAACTGGGTAAGTGTGTTTTATTTTGTTTTGTTTGTTTTTTTTTTGTTTTGTTGTGTTGTAGGTATTTTGGTTGTGTTTTTCAGTTTTGTTGTTGATTTAAAGAGGTGAAAATTTCAGAAGACTTTTAGGATTGGATTGAGGAATTTTAAGTTCAACTTTGAGAAATAGCAAAGATTGGATATGTAGAGTGAGAAGGATAGGTGAGATATGGGACCCAATCCGGGACCCCCATCTTGACGTAGCTCATCCTGGTCAAATTTGTCCACCCATCACACCTATTGGGAGTCCAAACCCACAAAAGATCAAATAAAAAGTCTAAAGCCTCCTGGATCCTCTTGTTTAAAGGTGGCTTAAACAAGTGGTCCTGAAGTCAAGGAGAGTCGATGGTACTTACCCAAGAAAGAAATGAGTGAAGCATATCGACGGAAGAATGGTAATATGGTCTAAGGGGGACATAGAAACATTACCGATGTGTAAGAACAACTTTCTTGATTTCTATGTAAAGAGAAACTATTCCCCAGCGGAGTTGCCAGAAGTTGTCGGTGTGTAAAAAAAGTTTAAATGTGAGTTTTGGTTGGGGTTGCCCAGTAGAAGCTATCGGCCACCAGAATCGAAATCCTGTCGCCCGCTTTGGAAGGACAATTTTAATTTAATTATAAATTTAGTTTAGAAAAATATGAAGTCGAACTAATCTCATATTTTCTGAAGTTCAAATGAAAGAGCACTATACCTCAAACCTTGTATATATCCTTATGCTTGGTCTCTTTCACCCAAAAGCTGAAGGTTAGGCCTTAAGCACATGAAAGTTCAAGTGAAGTAAGAAAGTTTGAATTTCTATGGGGAGGATTCCATTGCTAATCTTCTAAGAAAATTCACTAGGAGGCTAGACCCTAGGCAATCTATAAAGAGACTAGACCTCAACAAAAAGTGAGGTCAACACCGGTGTATGGATCTAACTAAGAGACCTGCTTGATCAAAACCATATTTATAGAACCTCTCGCAGGTTTTTTTAAATATTATATTGGGATTGTGATATTTCCTTCTTTGTAATTCCTCTCGAGCCAATCCTTGAAAATGAAGCATCCATCTATCGTATGTCCGAGTAGCCTGTGGTATAGACAGTAATTGGGTTAATCTTTATTATTGAATTCTTCTGGTTTCTTTGGCTCAGGCAACCTGAATTCTGGTTTCGACTTTTGAACATCTTAGCCACAACATCGTCTCTGAAGGAATATTTCTTGTTTAACATTCTTCTATTGTCTACCTTCGTCTGATGTCTGTCTGATGCGGTGTTTTTTGGGTGAACTGCTTTCCAGGCTGACTGTATTATCACGAACGGGGCTGGTGATGCCTGAATATTCATGCTTACGATTTAGATATGAATTTATGATTTATAATATGGCATTCTACGTAAGTATACGTATCGTTTATCAAGTAATATAGGACTTTCAGATTAAGCCCCGATATATCCAACCTATAGGGAAATGTATAAAAATTTAAAGAAATAAGAAAAATAACTTTTTACATTTTTAATTTAATTTTGTAAGTATGTTTTAAGGTTTTAATTTCAAAAAGTTGTTTTTGATATTTTTAATAACAAGTTTAAGCAGGAAATGAAATTTTCAATACTCTAAATACGATATAAAAGTTATAAGAATCACATATCTTTTTCTTTCTTCAATGAATCAGTAATAATTATGGAATTTTATGTTGTGAAAGTATTTAAATTTTTTGTGCCAAATATGAGCAATTATATTCTTTACCCTTACTTGGTTCTATAACCAAAATTGGTTAATTTGAAATTTTGAAATTTTGTAGATGGGTTAGGCAGTGAAGATAGCGGCTCTCACTTTAGAGTTCTCTATTCCCTCCACCTGGGGGATAACATCTCATAACAAAATTTAAAACCTCAAACCAAATTAGGGGGCTTTAGTCTGTCACTCTAAAGTCCTCTAATTTTACTCCCCAATAAAGAATATCTCCCTATATATTTGCATTCAATCATAAGGATTACAATTCTCACCCATATAATTGCATGTGATTCTTTCTAATTGTTGTTTGAGACAATACTGCATTGGATCTTATATAATCTCACAACAAATTTTAATATCTTAATTAGAAAATCAAGAAGTAAATTTTCAAGGAATTGAATCATCACAATTTATTCCAGCATTAAACACTTATACTTTCCACAACATTACTTCCATAATTTAATTACTTCATCATCTAAGAAAGAAAAAGATAAAGTAAACTACTCAGATTTCATGAAGTAAATACAAACAAAACTTGATATGAAAGCATAAACCCTAATGAAAACACAACAATCTTACTTAAAAACAAAATGTAAAAACAAAGATAAATACTTATCAGAAAATCCTCTCCACCAGATTCTGGAAGTTTTTTTGGAATTTTGTATTCCACAATAAAACTCTACAGAGGTTGGCGCCCAACTCTGGAGACACTAATAAAGACTTTAAACTTCAATAAAAACTAGATATAAGGATAAAAGAAAATCGGTGAGAAGAAGGCTTCACACCAACCCTTTTTCCTTTTATATACTATACTATCTACTATAGAAAAGTATAGCTCTAAAACTTAACACACTCTAATAACCACTCTAATAACACACACTGAATAATAACCCTTTCAACACACACTTGTAAATAATGAGGCTTCATTTTTATATTTTCCAAAAGGTGCCTCAGTGTCTCTTTAAATCATGTCCAGATTCAATGTATCCACCAAAAGATGCATCCCTTCATTCAAATTTGCCGCTTAAAAGAAGTTAAGGAAGTCACCACCAAAATTTGCTTCAATCACCCCTTGAAAATGACACCAAAATTCATTTAAATTTGATTTTTAACTGTAGCGCTTAAGCGCCGGCACTGTGGGACTTATGCGCCAGAGGCCAAATTTCTCAAACTTCATAATTTTGCTCCAAATTTGGTCCTTTTTCACTCCTTTCATCATACCTGCAAGAAAAACACAAAATATTTTCCATTAAAGTGCAATATCATCAAAAATAGGTATAAAAATGTGCATAAAAACACTATAAATTTTCGGTTTATCAAAATCCCCAAAACTTAAAATGTTACTTGTCCTCAAGTGACTCTTAACGATAAAAATTTCAGCATGGAAATTATGTAAATGAGTTTCTTTAGGAAGATTTCAAAATTTTGTTCTAGAAATGAAATAATCCAATTTACAAAAAATTTTAGTAAATAAGACCAATTTAAAGTTTAGAATGTTCTTAAGTAAAGGATAATGAAAATATAGGTTTCTATCTAATTCAGAAATACTTATAGATTTTTTAAAATATAGGATTCAAACATTTTATTTTTCTTTACTTAATATTTTAATTGAGAATAATTTTACTTACTTTATTATCCTTAAGTTTTAGATTTTCTTAAAACTTATATTTTAAGCTTTAGGTATGTAACAAATTTTTTATTAGACCCTTAAATCCTCAAGCTTCTCCTTCATTTTCACATATTATCTTTCACTTTTTTCTTTGTTTCTTTTTCTTTTTCTTTTCTTTTCATTTCTTTTCTTTTTTCTCTTCTATCTTTTTTTTATTTTTTATTATTTATTTATTTTTTTATAAGGCAAGGATTACCGTATCTGGATAGGCTTTTAATGATTTTGAATTCCACCCTTTCATTTAGAATAAAGATCTGTTATTTATCTTTCACTTTAAAATCATAATAATAGCTTTAAAAATTATTCTTCAATAAAAGAAATTTAAGCTTTAAAAAATAAAAGTCAAATATTCTATTTATCCAAAAATACAACATTTCTTACTAAAGTTAGTTTAAATATATTTAACATTTCTTTATTAAGAACATTTTAACTTTAAATTTTTCATTATTACTCTAAATTTTAACTAAATTCTTTTATTCATTTCTCTATTCAAAATTTTGATTCCCTAATATAACTTCATATACATAATTATTTTCAATCAAAAACCAAATTTATTTTAAGCATTCATGAGAACAAATAAAATTTTAGGTTTTTGAAAAATTTAGTTTTTTAAATCCCCCCAAACTTTACTTTTTAGTCGAGATAAAACATTTAAGCATAAGAAATGATACATGAGTGTGAATTAAAAAATTAAAACAAAATGCTTGCATAAATTTCAATATCCTAAATATGCAAGTATAACATTTTTAAAGATAAACATGAGTAAAAAAAAATCTAAATTTAGTTTTTCATAAAAAAAATTTCAAAAGACTTCTACAGTAGTGGAGGTTTTCAAAGAAAATACACACCAACTTAATATAACTAAAATCACAACAATAGAAGATAATAATTGGTAGTAGATTTTGAAAAATTTAAACATGCAATTTTAAAATAGTGGGTTTTAATAGTGTTCTAAATTTTCTATCAAATTTGGAATTAATTTATACTCTATTAAAAATTTAAGCACTAAATACACATTTAAAACTTTTACTACTACACACATATAACAAATTACAACATAAAACATTACTTTATCACATAAAATTCTAAATGTACATAAAAAGAAATAGTCTAACTATGCTCTATACAAAATTAGAGTTCATTTCATAAATACATCACACAACAATCAAATATAACATCACATATAAAAATATCAAAATAAAAACATAACTGCACATAAGAAATCACAAATCAAAACAAACTAAACACAACAACTCTAATCATCATCCTCATCATCATCTTCTTCAGCCCAACCTCTGGATGGCACATAAGGTATATAAAACGGATGAGGGGGCATCTCAGCACTACGATCACCTCTAATCACTTTATCCATGCACTGCTAATAATTCTCCTCATATTCATCATGCTTAACAATATACCTTTCACTATTTTCAATCTTACCATCCATATCTCTAACATATTCTTTGGTAAGACTCACTTTCTTCAAAATCTTCTTCAATAGTCCAGTTTGCAAATCACTAGATGATGATGCTCAAGAAGTAGTGGCACGTGAAGTAGAGGCAGCAGAAGCAGAAGCAGAAGTAGTGGAAGTTCTAAATCCACCTCTCCAGCCAAACTCTGAATGTACAGTGTAAGCACTAACGTTTACAGTGGTAGGTCTCAATGGTTGAAGAACTTCTTCCCATATTTCAAACTTAACACCAGATCGCTCACAAATCGAATGAATTAAGGATGGAAATCCCTTACCTGAAGTAGTAACAGATCTGGCACAGTTCATTACATACTAAAAAATAATAGCCCCTATGTTAATAGGATTTCCTTGCTGAATAAAATGGTTCATAACAACTCTCTCCCTCGTAACTTCACTAATATGACTTGAAGGTAACAGTTTAGATGAAATAAAGTAATGCCATGCCTTTGAAATGATATTCAACTTAAAGGCCTGTTCCATAAACCTCTTCCATCAGTAAAAAATGATATGATCTCATCTAATTATCTTCAGTAGGATGATAATTAGCATAAAAACAAAACACCACAGGAGGCAAGTGGTAAAAGACATTGATTACCGTAGGTGACAAATGTACTTGTTCACCTCTAACCATCACCAAATTTTCTTCTGCTGCAGGCAAGTTTGCATAAGACTCTCTGACCATAGAAACAACAACAACGAGAGAGAAGTAACAGTAATTTTCCCAATTCCTTCTAGTAATCATTTCTTCAATAACTTCTTCTGGCTTACTAAACACATGTTCCAGAATCAATTTACGTGACGACAGGGCATCGACATATCGATCCTCAGCTCTTGCACTAAAAAATTTGTTGGAATCAAATTTTGCTTTATTTTTTGATCGCTTTGACTTTGGAGCCATCTCTAAAAAAATTGCAAAAATTCACCATAAATTCCAAAATCAAACTAAACTTGCTAATTTAACTTCCAAAGGTATTTTCCACTAAATCCAAGAAATTTTTCATGCTTTTCCTCAAATTTCACCATAAACAATGATCTTAAGATTTTTCAAGAATGTACTCAAAATATATGGTGAAAATAAAAAATTTTTTTACTTAGGAGTAGTGCTCATACCTCAAGGAATTCAAATCTGACAAATCTCATTTAAATCGGCTCTTAATTGATCCAACTTAAGGATGCCCTAAATCCTATTTCGTAACTTTAAGTGGTTGAGGGTGACGTGAGGTGTTAGAAATGTCAATCTTCAGGTTTTACCTGCAGAAATTCAGTTTTCGCGAACCAGCGCTTAAGCGCGAGGCTTTAGCGCTTAGCCGCGAATTTTGGCGCTTAAGCACCTAAGTTCTGGCGCTTAGCCGCCAGCATCCTTATTTTTATAATTAATTTAAAAATTCACTAAACCCCTTGGTTAATCCCCCTAAATCACTTTAAATAACAATTTCTCCCTTCTAAACTTTTCTTCTCCAGAGAAAGTTAAATTTCCATCAATTACAAAAAAATTTCACACAAACACAAACTTTCTTTAAAAACAATCACACTTAATACATACTAAAAATTTCTATCCAAACATTTTGGATGAAATTTCCCAATACATAATAATTTAAATATATCAAAACAAAGATAATTTTACATCATTAAGATGTAATAAACACACATTTAAGTTAAATAAAACACAAACATATAACACTAGACACTAAACACTTATCACATAAAACCAGAATACTAGGCTATAATCAAATTAATTCCAATCTCCATTAGGTTGAATGTATCCAAAACCACCATTAGTTCCATTTGAACCATCTGGAATATAGATCTGATAAAATGGGCGATGGTTGAAAAATCTTACATCTTCTTCTCCTAACCATTTATTTTTCAGAAACATCGCCTTATATGCTTTTCCACATGACTTGTATGACTGAATTGCATTTTAAGTTACCATCCCATATGCTCTAAATGAGTGTTAGTTTCATTTACCTTTGCTTCAATTGACTCCACATTGGCTTCAATCTTCGCAATCCTTTCTGTAATACATTGAATACTAATTGCTAGGAATTTGTTGTATAACTCTTGCGCACTTTCACTGATAAATTTTTTCTTGTTGGCTTCCTCCTTCTTCTTAATTTCACTCTCCCAAGTAGACATTTTTGCACTCAAAATACTCTTCTTAAGACTTAGAAATGGAAATAGAGACTGGGGCAAGTGTTTCTCTTAATCCAGGGCCTTTTTAAAGACATGGGAAGTGCTAAAATCGACCCTAGATGTTTTAAAACTCCAAAATGACTCCTAAAACCACTTCCCCACAACTTTGGCTTCTAGAAATTCATTTATCACATTTTTCTTAATGGTGGTGCTTAAGCGTCAACTAGGCAATGCTTAGCTGCCAGTGCACATTTTTGCACAGGTCTGCCAAATTTCTAAATTTTTCATTCCGACTCATTCTAGTAATCATTTAAGTCAAATAAACACCACTATAACTATTCTCTTCATAATAATACCATATAATCATAATAACAAACAAACAAACCACACCAAGCAAACATAAAGCAAAGCACACCGATAAATATAAAGCAAATCACACCGATAAATATAGGTTGCCTCCCACAAAGAGCTTGGTTTTATGTCTTCAGCCTGGCATACCCAGAACTTATTTTGAGTGACCCAACATCAGATTCTCATCAAATTTAAGTTGATCAACTGTTGGCTATTTTTAGGTTATGTGTTTTGTATTTGTGAAAAGGGGTCGCCTACAGAAATTGTCGGCGAATTTTAAATTTAATTTATATATATGTATAATTTGGAAAGTAGTGTTTTAATTTTGAAAAATAATTTTTAAAATTTTAAGATATGAAATCAAACTGATCTCACATCTCAAATAGTTTATATAAACGAGCACCGCACCACAAAACGTGTGTCCATTCCGAAAAAAAGGCACACTGTTTGATGGTGGGGCTCGATTAAATAAAATAGAAGGTTTGTGACATCCGTTTAGTCTGCGAAACCATTTTATTTGCCGACAAGTTCCCCTGCTTAATATGAAAAACATTAAACAGGGTTTATATTACCTGGGTTCTTAAAATTCCCTATAAGGGCAAGCCCCTATAGTTAATTACATCTTAAGTGACGGGAATCACCTAAGAAATCTCTCGATAATAATCAGTAGTTCTGCTCTCAAGAATTTCAAAGTTTAAATTTTCAAGGGATTGAATTTTGGAATTTCAATAGGGAATGGATCAAATTTGGAACATTTTATTTTGGGAATTCAAAGGAAGAAAGGTAGGAGAAATCACAGATTCAAAGCAAACTTCGGTAATTTTCCCACTATCCTACTGTATGGCTTGAATTTAGGAAAATCCTAATGTTTATTTAATGTTTTGATCTTGCCAATTTTAATTAATTAGGACTTATATTTGTATAATGTGATCACACAAATAGCCTCGAATATGTGAGGGTTTATGTCGTATTAGACGACTACCTCGGAATCCTAAGACTGGTTAGGGCTTAATTTGCAATGCAAATGCCTAACAAAAGATTGAGGATTTATGTTGCACTAGGCAAACTACCTCGAAATCCTATGGCTTGGTTATTTAATTCTAAGAAAGTTTTGCTGAAGTAGACTCAGGTTTTGCTGATGACGATGACCGTGCTGCCCACCATGCTCCGAGCTCCTTGTTATTGCAGAGGGTTAATTTTAGAAGTTATAAATCAGGAGATGAGAAAAGTGTTCTGGTTTAGAGAAGGTCTTAATTTCCAAGTGCTTTTTATGTTTTAATTAAAACAAATCTTAAAGTTGATTATAACAACACCAGTTAAGATCCCACGGTTCCATCCTTCTGGCATCGTTATTTTTATCGGATTCACTTAGTCCAGATGAATTTGCTAAACTCAACTAAATGAGTTCCACACTTTCATTTAGACCATGGGAAATCTCGTTAGCAACACGTAGGTTACATCATCCGAGGTATTCCCGATCATCCAACAAGACGTTTTAATTTAGTTGTAGTTGTAGTTTTGTTGTTCTGTTTGTGATTAAATTTTGAGTTGTTTTATATTTTGAAATGTTGTGACGGTGAATTTTATCTTGTAATGACTTTTAATTTAGTTTTGGTTTCAATTTTAGGGACTATTCTAAAGGTGTGGGTTTTCATGCAACAGTTGTTTATCATGCAAGAAAAGTAAAGTGCATTTGCAATAAAGTAAATTGCAAGGAGGTAAATTGCAATAAAACAAAAGCGTACCTGGAGGGTCTTCCCGTCATCCCAAGCTGCACTTAAACACAATTTAGAATATTTAAGCATTTAAAGCAAGTTCCTAGGTAAAGCTAAGGTAAGGGTTATGGTTTTCTACCAAGGTCCTACTCCTATAGCTAGTCATCTCCTATGACGTCTAGGTTCTTGTGCTTTGGTTTGAGGACGATTTTCTTCATCCAAGAACAATTAAGTTCAATTGTTCTTATGAATATCCCATCATATTGAGGAAGTGCTTTAGACGAATCTTAAACATCTTTTCAATACCTCTAGGATTGTTTTAAGTCCAAGAGAATTTAATTATACAAATAAATTAATCATCCAGGAGTTCAAGTTTTGTTATCTTGCTCAGTGAACTAGGACATTTGAATATCCTATGAGTGAAGTAACACTTCACTTAACACTCCGTTTAGGAGTTATGACAACAAGAGCTTTTGAGGGCAAACTGATGTTCAAGTGATTTGTGATTTAATTTAATTTCAGTTAATGGGTTTAAGTTTGGAATAGTGTTCAAGTTGTTTTAGATTCATTTTGAATTCTTTATGTCTTTGGTGATGTTATATTTAATTCAATTTAATTTAATTTAATTTTAGTTTAATTTAATTTGGTTTAGTTTTACTTTTAATTTAATTTATTTTATTTAATTTAATTTTAATTTTATTTTAACTTGATTTTATTTTTTTTTATTTAATTTAATATGTTTTAATTTAATCTAATTTAATTTAATTTAATGTGATTTAATTTAATTTAATTTAATTTTAATTTTAATTTTAATTTAATTTAATTTAATTTAAATTTTAATTTAATTAAATTTTAATTTAATTTTATTTTTAATTTTAATTTAATTTAAATTTTAATTTTATTTTATTTTAATTTTAATTTAATATTTTATTTTTTATGCTTTAAGGATGATTTAATTTTAATTGTTAATGTATTAATTTAATTGAAATTTTAAAAGGATTTAATTTAAATGTTTTAACTTTAATTTAATTTAATGATTAAGTCTTTTAGCATTTTAAATCTTGAATTTGGATTATCATTTTAATTAGGAATTAAATATTATTGTGGTGATTAATTTAGGGATTCTTGAATTAAAGAATAAATTTCTTCCTAATAATATCCCTATTTTAATAATTCCAATTTTTCATTATTTGTCCAAATTTAATTAATTATTTAATTAAGGTTTATTTTAATTATTTTCAAATTGTTTAGTAGGTCTCTACCCTTTAATTGCCTAAGTTTCAATCATCCAAAATCAACTTAGTATCAAATATTTTACCCACCCTTTTAATTAAACCTAAAATTTTTAATTATAGGTTAAAATTTTAATTACCATTTTGCCCTTTAAACTTAGTAATTTCATAACTCACTAAATTGAGCTTAAATGAATTTGAAATTTTTATGTGACTTCACTCATATGTCAATCAAGACATTAGAGGAGAAAATGTGATTTTTCTGTATTTAATTTATTTATGTAATTATTTTTGGTGGAAAATAGAGATTTTCAAAGAAAATTCAATAATATGACCAAGGGAAAGTTTCTGTCTTTAAGAAAATTATGAGACATTCCTAATGACCAGAGGACCACTTGGACCAATCTTGGTGATTTTTTGAATTATATTCTTTTTATTATAATTATTTTGAGTTTTGGAGTATTACTTAATTTAAAAATAAAATAAAGGTTGAAAATGAATTTTATATTTTTCAAAAATCTCTCTGATATCAAGGAAATCAGAGAACCAATTTTTACAATTTTTTGATTTTTCTTGGATTTATTAGAATTATTTTAGTGGAAATGCTAGAAAATGCATTTTTTAATTTTAAAATTACCTTAGGGCTTTAAAATTTAATATCTCATCATAGAGACTTAAGAAAAATATGGGGTTTATTCCTAAGTGATTAAAATTCAAAATGTGACATTTTGGTGAATTTTATTATTTTTGTGATTTTAATTATTTTTTAATTATTAAAAATATTAAAATAATGCAAAAAAATCAACTTTTTTAGAAAATTACAATGTTAATTTTTTTAAATTCCCCTGATATTAGAGAGGCTCCAAAACTAATTTGGTGAATTTTTGAAAAGTATTTTGAAAGTTATGAATTTTTTAAGTTTAATTTTGGCTAAATGGCTTAATCAACCCATTTGATAGGGCTAACCAAGTCCAATTGACTTCAACCTTTTATGGTGGGTTCCTCTGATCCTAAAGGTCAGTGGAGAATTGATTTCAAGTCAATTTGATGTATGATTAGCTCTAATTAATTAAAGCCCCATTTTGGGTGTTTAAGCCAATTAATGTTATTACAAGTGAGTTAACTCAAAAACTATTTTCCCTAGGGTCCTCTGGTCATAAGAAACATCACCAAATTTTTCTAGAATTTGTTTCACAACATGCTAATTATTGGAATTAAAATACTCAGAATAGTGACCTAGAATTGAAAAATCAATAACTCTTCATAGGGATGGCCTCTGACTTTGGAAAATTCAGGGAATGTCCCCAAATTCAGAGGCTTCAAAAGCCTTATGGTCTCATGCCATGGTGAATTGTATGCATGCATGGAGAATTGAAATAGTGCAGAGAGTAAATAAATAATTAAAAATAAAATACTTAATGAAATTGCATGATTTCTTTTCCACATTATTGTCCTCTGTTCACTGAGCAAGAGGATATTTTTATTTTTATTTTAGGATTTTTCTAAACAAAGTTATGAATTTTCAAAGTTCTGGTAATTAAATAAATAGAAAATAGTCCTAATTTCCTACTTATCCATGCGGCGCCACGCCATCCTCGGCAGCTCCGAAAGGCCACGCGGCGCACTCTGATTCGGCGTCACCATCCGACTCAGCGCTCCAGGGGCCCGCGGTTCATGTCCCATTACTCTGTCCGGCGCGATCCTGGCCGTCCGCTCGATACACACGCGATCCGACGGCTCCTGGTCATCGTCTATGACTGGTGTGAACCCGTGACCGTCAACCTAATTTCTCACTCGATTCTCAATGGATTTTCAAGTTCTTATGCTCTATGGATTCGTCTTGAAGAGACGAACACATCCATACGGTAAACATGTATTGAAATTGACCCAAACTAAATAGAGAATCTCTGTAAGCTCGGAAGAAGAGTGTGTCCATACCTTTGCTCAGAGAAGTGAAGCTTCGATCTGAGAGTTGTGTCACCTTCGATTGGGTCCAAGCAAGCTCCAGATGAAGTCTATTGGCCTAGTGAATTGTCTAGGTATGATTTTGACCAAGCCCGATTATAAAGCTTGGAGGCTGGAAGCAATGGCTGGCCTGGAGAGGGGGCTTTTGCTGGTAAACTTCTTCTCTTGGTCTGGTGAAGGTGTAGGACCAATCAATTTGGGGATTGGCTCACTGTGGAGAAGTGTCCAGGTTTAGGGCTTGGATTTCAACTCTGAAATTTAGCTCACAGAGAGGAAATGGCAGGGGAATCTCAGTGGGGATCAAGTTCTCTATGTGTGGGGAGTAGTCTGGAAAAATTTTGGCAGAGTTTCCTTAAGGTTTGTTTCGGCACCTCTCATGGCCGAGAGGAGGTGGTGTTTAAATAGGAAAGGGTGGAGGGCCTCCCAGGGGGGTTTAAGGACTGGGATCAGCTGCTCTATGCAAGAGAAGAACAGCCATGGTGGCCACTGTACTTGGGGCAGCTCATCAAGGGGGAGTTTCAATGTTGGCTCACATGTGAGCTTTCGGCCATGGTGTTTTCCGGCGGCCTGGTGGCTGGCCGGCCAGGCATGGGTCACCCTCAGGTTGAGGTGGGTCAGGACTTGATGTTTGTGAAGTCAATTGGTGGCTGCCATGTGTAATCGGTTTGAATCAAAGTGGAATGGGGTAAGGGTGTATTTTGGCTCAAATTAGTCAAATGCATGGATTGGGCTAGGTGCACCTTCCCATGGCTAGTTTGGGCTGAAGATAAAGTGGTTTAGGTCAGCATAATTAGTGGGGAAGGGTCACCATCCAAGTACAATTAAGCTTAAGCAAGGTTTAGTGGAGTCATGGAAGTGGCTAATCCCCTTAAGGGAATGTGGAAAGGGCCTCCTCCTCTTGCCATCTTGGGTATGGTGAGGTGGAAAGTAGATCTCATGGCTCTCATGTGGCTCATGCATGGCTTCATGGCTCATCTTTGGCTTGGGAAAATTTTAGTCAACTTTCATGAGGAAGGGTGTTGGAATTTTTGATGGATTTAAGGAGAATTGTCATAAGGCTTGATTTGGATTTATTTGGTGATAGATTTTAGAACTTAGGAAGTGTTTTAAATCAAAGGGATTATGAGAGGAATTTCATGTGGGCTTTGTTATGGACTTTGGGCTTTTGAATTTGTCTTGGATGGGCTTTTTAGAAAGGTTTAAGAAAGTGGGACTTGGGCTTTATGGATGGGAATTTTTGTAATAGGTTGGGCCAAATAATAGTTGGGTTTGGTTTAGAGATGTGTCATGAGTAATTTGAAATAACTTTGAGGTGATTTGGGCTTGGATTGGGTTGGATTTGGGTTCATTTGGTACATGGGCCAATGTAGGTCAAATTGGGCTAATTTGGGCCAATGTTGGGCTAGGGTTGAAATTGATGTAAAATTAATGTTGGGAAATGTTTATGGGAGTGTTTCAAAGAGGTTTCAACTTTTGTTGGGGTTGGATTTTGGGGTTTGGGTCTATTTGGGTTAAGTTTGGGTTTAGGTCAAAATTGGGCTTTTTGGTTTTGGGTTGAATTTGAGTGGGGTTTGGGTCCAAATTTTGGGCAAATTATCTTAGTGTTTTGTTTGTGGGGATGTTAGTTAAGGTTTAGAAAAGATTTGGGGTTAATTGGAGTTGAATTGGTTTGGTTTGACATTGGGTTTACTTTGGGTTAAAATGGGTCAAATTGGGGATTTTAACAGAAGTGGGGTAAATTGACAAAATTGGCCCATGGTATAGTTGGACAAAATAAAATTGGGAATATTTGGGATTTTCTGGAATTTTCTGGGAATTTTCTGAATTTTTGGATTTTTGGGTCAAGAGGGGCATTTTGGGTATTTGGAGGGTATTGGGGGGTATTTTTGGAATCTTTGATATTTTTGCTATGGATTATCAATTTGAGTAATGTGTGAATATTTGGGATTGGTTTTGAGGAATTTTGGGTGATTTGGAGAATTTTGAAAAATTTGTGTAATTTCAAGGGTTTTGGGTAGGCTAGGCGGGTCTGGGGTCCCGGGGGTCAAAAATTGAAAATTTGGAAAATTGAAGATTGGGTAAATGTAAGTGGAATGAAATCATTTTTTTTGAGCCATGAAGTCATATCAAGCCCACATGAGCCATGAAGGGACTCATGTGAGGCATTCACTATGTTGTTCCTAACCCTCTTAGCCAAGGGCTTAGGGGTTAAGGACCATCCATGTGAATCACCTTCATGAGTCAGGAGGTCAAGTTGGGTATAGGTTTGGTTTGAGGAGGTGTGTGAAAGTGTAGTGTATAAGTGTAGTGTGTGTGTAAGTCAGCCCTCACCAGGCCAGGCCACCCAGGGCAGTCCTAAGGCCAAAGAGTCCTATAGGAACTCATCCTTTAAACTTACACATTTGATTTCAACCCTCTAGGTGATTAGTGGTCTACAATCAAGTTTGTGGAGTTTGCAGGGAGTTAAGAAGTGGTTTGAATTTCTAAGTGGTGGGTCCCAATTCTAATCCTCTAGGATAGTCAAAGGAAAAGCCTAAGGCTAGATCCTAAGTACTAAAAAGAAGAAGAGAAGACCTCATCAAAAATGAGGTCAACATCAACTAAAAAATAAGGTTTAAGTCTATGACCATTAACTTTGAATTTTTTTCCAGTCTTAGGATCTTGAATAGCTACATCTCCATAAGAATAAACTTTTATCACAATAAATGGACCCATCCATTTGGAATTAAGTTTTCCAGCAAAAATTTTCAACTTTGCATTATACAACAAAATTTTTTGTCCAGGCTCAAGATTTTCAGTATAGAATTTTCTGATCATGCCATAACTTCATTTTCTCTTTATAAATCTTAGCAATTTCATAAGATTCATTTCTTATCTCTTTAAGCACATTTAATTGCAATAATTTGTTCTCAACAACATCCTTTAAATTATAATTGAACTCTTTAATAGCGCAATATGCTTTATGCTCAAGTTCAACAAGCAAATGATAAGCTTTTCCAAAAATTAGCCTATATGGGGACATCCCTATAAGAGTTCTGTAAGAAATTCTATAATACCACAAAGCATAATCCAGTTTAATTGCCAATCCTTTCCATTTGGATTAACAGTCTTTTCTAATATTCTTTTAATTTCATGATTGGATAATTCAACCAAACCACTTGTCTGCGGATGATAAGCAGTATCAACGTGATGGTTAATATGATATTTCTTTACTAACATCTCCATAATTGCATTTCTAAAATGACTTCCCATCTATTATGATTACTCTTGGTATTCCAAATCTGCAAAATATATTTGTTTCTTAAAAACTTTGTAACACTTTGAGCATTACATTGAGGTAAAGCAACAACTTCAATCCATTTGGATACATAGTCTCCTGCTATTAAAATATAGATCTTTCTGAAAGATGGTGTAAATGGTCCCATGAAATCTAATCCCCAAACATCAAATATTTCAACTTCCAACATATAACTTAGGGGCATCTCATTTATTCTAGAAATATTATCTACACGCTAACATTGATCATAATTTTTAATATATGCATTAACATCTTTAAAAATTGTAGGCCAATAAAATCCAGATTGTAAAATTCTATAAGCAGTTCTATTAACTCCAAAATGTCCCCCATAATCAGAATTACGATATTTTTGAAAATTTTCATAAGTTTCTTCTAAATGCACACATCTTCGAATGATCAGATCCTTTCCTTGTTTATATAAAAATGGGTCATCCCAAAAATAAGTTTTAGCATCAGATAAAAACTTCTTCTTTTCTTGGTATGTCAAACCATATGGTATAATATCAGTTAAAATAAAGTTTATAATGTTGGCATACCACAAAATTCACCATTCATTAATAGTGAACAATATTTCATTAGGAAAATGTTCATTAATTTCTTGAGTATCACTATAAGATTTTTCAGATTCAAGCCTAGATAGATGATCAGCAATTTGATAATCAGCACCCTTCCTATCTACTTCTCAAATTTAAATTCTTCAAAAAGAAGAATCCATCTAATCAATCTCGGTTTTGCATCTTTCTCGTTCATTAATTATTTGATAGCAGAATGATCAGTATGCACTACACATTTAGTTCCAATTAAATATGATTGAAATTTATCAAAAGCAAATACTATATCTAATAACTCTTTCTCAGTAGTGGTATAGTTAATTTGAGCTTCATTAAAAGTTTTACTAGCATAGTAAATTACTTTGAAAATTTTATCATATTTTTGATCCAAAACAACACCAATAGCATAATCACCAGCATCACACATTAATTCAAAAGATTTTTCCTAATTTGGTGAAATTATAATAGGTGTAGTGATTAATATTTCTTTTAATGTTTCAAAAGATTTTAGGCATTCATCATCAAAATAAAAAATTACATCATTTTCTAATAAACGACATAAGGGTTTTGAAATTTTTGAAAAGTCTTTAATGTAACGCCTATAGAATCCAGCATGTCCCAGAAAACTTCTAATTCCCTTTACATTTTTTGGACAAGGTAAATAAAAGATAACTTGAATTTTTGCAGGATCTACCTCTAAACCTTTTTTTAATATTCTATTTCCTAATACAATTCCTCCTGCTACCATAAATTGGCATTTTTCCCAATTAAGGAAAAAATTAGTTTCTTCACAGCATTTTAGAACTTTAGATAAATATTTTAAACATGATTCAAATGAACTTCCAAACACTGGAAAGTCATCCATAAAAACATCAATCCCTATTTCAATTAAATCAAAGAAAATTACCATCATACATCTCTAAAATGTAGCAGAGGCATTACATAAACCAAAAAGCATTCTTCTGAAAGCAAACCAACCATAAGGACTGGTAAACATTGTTTTCTCTTGATCCTCAAGAGCAATTTGAATTTGGTGGTACCCAGTATATCCATCTAGGAAACAAATGTATTTATGTCCAGCCAGTCTATCCAACATCTGATCTATAAATGGGAGTGGAAAATGATCTTTCCTTGTAGCAAGATTTAATTTTCTATAATCAATGCATATCCGCCACCTTGTAACTTGTCTTGTTGGTATAATCTCATTCTTCTCATTAACAGTCACAGTTACTCCTCCTTTCTTAGGAACACAGTGGATAGGACTCACCCATGCACTATCTGAAATAGGGTAGATAATCCCAGCATCCAACCATTTTAAAATTTCTTTCTTAACAACATCTTTCATAATAGGATTTAATCTCCTTTGAGGTTCAGCCCTATGTTTACAATTATCTTCCATAAGGATTCTATGCATATAAATTGAAGAACTGATTTCATAAAATTCGTCTCTGATCACATGGAATTGTGAAACTACCAGGACCTTTAAGCTTTTCAGGAAGCTTCTTCTCAATTATTACACTGCACTCCTCACTAAGTGCAAATGTGTCATTATCTTCAAACTTCCTTTTTTTTGTTGAGAATATCCTTTATAAATTTCACATAGCTTGGCATCTGCTCTAAGGCTTCAGCAAATGGAATATTGATTGTAGCTTCTTAAATATCTCCAAGAGTTTTGAAAAATGCTTATCCAATTTTTGCTGACAAAGAATTTGAGGAAATGGAGGTGGTGGTTTTTCCAAATCCTCTTTAAGTGGAGAAATAGGTCTTTCCAAACCTTTTCCTCTTTTGGTTCTTCAATCTCCTCTTTCTCTACTTCACTTTCTCTTTGAACTCTACCTTACAAATCTCTTCCACTTCTCAGTTGAATTGCTTTTACATGCTCTTTATTTTTATCTCTTGGATTTACTTTAGTATTACTTGGAAGCATACCTTAGGATCTATTACTTAATGTATTGGCAATCTGTTCCAATTGATTTTCAATATTTCTTATTGTAGCTCCTTGACTTTACAATTGATTTCCCATTTGTAACACCACTTCTTCAATAGACAACTTCTTCTCCTTAAACTGTGAAGCATTGTTATAACTTGGAGGATGGGTTGGTCTATAATTATTTTTCCAATGGTTGCTCCAGTTCACCAATGAGTTTACATGGTTGTTTCCCCATTGTTGATTAATACCACCCTGATTATTGGTATTCCAATTAAATTATAGATAATTCTTCCAACCTGAGTTATAATATTTAGAATAAGGGTTATTAGGCTTACCTATAGCATTCAAAGTTTCTAGTGAAGTATGAGAATCAACGATTTGACTTAATGAATTTTCTTCAATCATGGCAATTAGCTGAGAATAATTCATTATAAATAGGTCTATCTTCCTTGAAATTGTTGCAACTTGATTTGCTAACATCGTAAAAGCATCGTTTTCATGAAAATTGGCTAGCATTTTAGGATTAACCTTTCAGAAGGCCATTGAAAATTATTAGTAGCCATTTCTTCTATCAAAGCATAAGCATCAGTAAACTGTTTAGACATCAGTGATCCTCCTGCAGCAGCATTGATAATAGATGTAAGAGATCCAACTAATCCATTATAAAAGGTTTGAATTATTAACCAATCTGGTATCGAATGATGTGGACATTTCCTGAGGAGATCTTTAAATTGTTCCCACGCTTCATATATAGATTCACCTTCAAACTAACAAAAATATGTAATATCATTTCTAAGCTTCACAGTCTTTGATGGTGAAAAATATTTAACAAGGAAGTTTTGTGCTAAATCACCTCAAGTTCTGGTAGATCTAAGTGCTAACGAATTTAACTATATCTTAGCTTTATGCCATAGTGAGAAAAGAAAAATTCTAATTCTAATAGCATCATCTGAAACACCGTTATATTTTAAAGTAGCACACAACTCTAGAAACTTGGCAAGATGTAAATTAGGATCTTCAGTTGGTGCTCCCCAAACTGATTATTAGACACCAATTGGATAATAGCAGTTTTAAGCTCAAAGGAATTAGCAGCTATAGCAGGGTGTTGAATACTACCATGAAGTTCATCCACTGCAGGGTTAGCATATTCTCTTAAAGGTCTAAATTCTTGATGGATGTCAACATTTTGATTTTGATGATTTAACATTTCTTAAATATTTTTATCTTTTTTAGAATTTTTAATTTTTTTGATTTTTCTGATTATTCCTTCTAATTCAGAATCGTAAGGAACAAGTCCCTCAGACCGTAAACTACGCATACAACGTTAAATAAAATAAAACAAAACACACTAACAAAAGCAAAGAAAAGTAAGAAAAATTTTAATTTCTCTTAATTTACTTTAAATGAAATTTTACTTAATTATCCGACAACGGCGCCAAAAATTTGATGCCCGAATATTTATGGTTATGATTTAAATATGAAATTTATGATTTATAATATGGCATTCTACGCAAGTATATGTATCATTTATCAAGTATTATAAGACTTTCTGGTTAAACACTGAGATATCGAACCCAAAGGGAAATGTGTAAAAATTTAAAGAAATAAGAAAAATAACTTTTTTACTTTTTTAATTTATTTTTGTAAGTATGTTTTAAGGTTTTAATTTCAAAAAGTAGTTTTTTATATTTTTAATAACAAGTTTAGGCAGGAAATGAAATTTTCAATACTCTCACCACGTTATAAAAGTTATAAAAATCAAATATCTTTTTCTTTCTTCAATGAATCAGTAATAACTATAGAATTTTATGTTGTGGAAGTATTTAAATGTATTGTGCCAAACAGGAGCAATAATATCTTTACCCTTATATGGTTCTATAAAGAAAAATGGTTAATTTGAAATTTTGAAATTTTGTAGATGGGTTAGGCCGGGAAGATATCAGCTCTCACTCTAGAGTTCCCTCTATTACCTCTAATTGGGGGCTAACATCTCATAGCAAAATTTAAAATAACAAACCAAATTAGGGGACTTTAGCCTGTCACTCTAAAGTCCTCTTATTTAACTCCCTAATAAAGCATATCTCTCTATATATTTGCATTCAATCATATGATCTACAATTCTCACCCATATAATTGCATGTGATTCATTCCAATTGTTATTTGAGATAATACCGTATTGGATCTTACATAATCACATAATAAATTTTAACATATTAATATGACAAATCAAGAAGTAAATTAAGTTTAAGGAATTGAATCATCACAATTTATTCCAGCATTAAACACTTATACTTTCCATTTAATTACTTCATCATCTAAGAAAGAAAAAGATAAACTATACTACTCAGATTTCATGAAGTAAACACAAACAAAACTTGATATGAAAGCATAAACTATAATTAAAACACAACAATATTACATAAAAATAAAATGTAAAAACAAAGATAAATACTTATCTAAAAATCCTCTCCACCGGACTCTAGAAGTTCCTTTGGAATTTTACTTTCCATAATACACCTCTACAGAGGTTGGCGCCCAACTCTGGTGACTCTAGTAAAGACTTTAAACTTCAATAAGAACTAGATATAAGGATAAAAGAAATTGGTGAGAAGAAGACTTCACACCAACCCTTTTTCCATTCTTACTCTCTACTCTCTACTATAGAAAAGAAGAACTCTAAAACTTAACACACTCTAATAACCACTATAATAACACACACTGAATAATAACCCTTTTACACTTGCAAATTACGAGTCTTCATTTTTATACTTTTCTAAATGGTGCCTTGGTGTCCTTTCAAATCATGTACAGATTTAATGTATCCACCAAAAGATGCATCCCTTCATTCAAATTTAACGCCTAAAGGAATTTAAGGAAGTCACCACCAAAAGTTAATTCAAAAACTCCTTGAAAATGGCGCCAAATTCATTTAAGTTTGATTTTTAACTTCGACGCTTAAGCTCCGGCACTTTGGAGCTCAATTCTCATACTTCATAATTTTGCTCAAAATTTGGTCATTTTTTGCTCCTTTCATCATAATTAATTATTTTAGTCATACTTACAAGAAAAACACAAAATACCTTCCATTAAAGTGCGATATCATCAAAAATAGGTATAAAAATGTGCATAATAATACTATATATTTTAGGTGTATCAGCTGGTCGTAATGCAGCTGAGACTGAGAGTATTGTGGAGGATGCTGATTGTATTGTGGAGGATGCTGGCTGTACTAAGGCTGTTGCTCTGGCTGTATCCTCATTGGCTGCTTCCCTTTGTCAATCGTCATTACTGCACCTGATCTCTTCTCAAATGCTTTGACTGGTATTGATTTCTTTGTTTTCTTTGAAGGTTCCATGTGCTTGAGTTCTTCTTGTAACTGCTCGCCTTACTCAGTAGTTTCTCAAAGGTTTTAATGGTCAAACCTTTGAGCATTAAAGCCACTTGACCGTGGATACACTTGAGAAGTATCTTGATTACGTGCTTCTCTTGTAGTTGAGGCTCAAATTTTATTTTAAGTTTTTTCCATCTAAGAATGTAATCGACCAAGGAGTTGTGGGGCTTCTATCGCTCCACTATGAGATCTCTAATGGTGATGTGGTGTCGTGTGCCAGCAAACCGCTTGACGAACAAGTTTTCCATTTCTGCGAACTTCTTTACTGATCCGTTAGGTAGTTCTGCATACAAGTCAAAAGTTATTCCTGACAAACTGCTGACAAACTACCAGAAAAGTAGTGCATCGCTTCCTTTTATATTGCAACAACTGGCTTTGAAATGGACGATGTGTTGGTGGGGATTCTCGGTGCTATCAAATGTCTTGAAGTTTGGGGTTACGAAATCTGTGGGATAAGGTATGACATCAAACACCTCTGGGTAGGCTCTGAAATGGGCGATGTGCAGCCCTTGAATAGAGCTAAGATCTTCTAAACCTACTGCTCAATCATTTGCTTAATATCTTTTTCTAACAACTTAGAAACTTGATCTTTCTTCTGCTTTTCTTCTCCACTGGCTGAGGTGACTTCTTTTCTTTCATCTGTAATGTGTACAATTTCTGGTTGATTGACTTCTGGAGATGTTGTGGGTCGTGACTGTGTCTGTCCATGTACCATAGCCATTTTTGTCATGGCGGTAGTCGTGTCTTCCATTTGTTTCTCTAGCTGAATTATTTGTTCATCCTGGGTCTGGATGGCCCTCTGGTATTCCTTCGTGGTGCTCTCCTTGGTAGGAAGAACTTCGCGCCCAATTGAGGTGGCCCTAGTTTCTACCATGTTGATCTCCATGAATTCATCCATGTTTTCTGACAGGTAAAAAACCTTATGGTCGACATCTAATCCTCATTCTTTTGCTCGTTATGTAATTTCCTCTCGGTGTTTCAAGATTTTGTCTTTTGTCATCTTTCCTTTTACTGACTGGAGATCTGATGGTCTTTCTACCATTGATTTCGAGGTGACGGTGGTAGTGGCAACAAAAACATATGACTCATGATCCATATTATGGCTGAGAGACCTCTCTAATTGCACTGGTATAGCAACCTTCGGTATCCACACCTTTCTTTTAGAACCTGATGTCCCGAGGCGGGGTGCCTCGGTGGGGACATCAGAGTGAGGAAAAGAGGTGTGCTCCCTAGGGTGCAAGCCATGTGCAGAGGATCATAATCCTCTCTCGTTGTTTTCTGACAGGTATCTCTCTTGGTTTGTAGCAGGTGATATTCTCCGACCCAATCGCGAGTTGACTGGCCTACGTCTGATGGGTGCTGGAGTGGTAGCAACTATATCTGTATTGGCGGTAGTGGTAATGCATTTTCCCAAATGGAACCTCACTGGGACACAGGCTGACTGTGTCTCAGACTTATTCTTTCTCAAAATTTTCTTTTTCATTTTGAGGGACACTGCACATCCTATTCTCTTGAGTAGTTCGAAGATATAGCATCTCTCTCTTTATGTGAGTTTATGAAACACAGTACGGACATGGGTGACAATTGAAGGCTCCTCCCTCACCTCATCACATATGTGAGTAGCCTACGGTAGTGTGGCAGCAATCTGGTGGAGACTTTCATCTCCGGTGGTATCCACTAGTGGGTGGAACTTGCTTCCTTGGAGGGGAGGAGTGGTTTCTGGACACTGAGTTCCTACTAATCACGAATCTCACCTGTAGTTGGCAAACAAACAACTCTGGCCTTGGTGTCCCTTCAATTTGTACGGCGGCGATTCCTCCTCTGAGTCTTTGTCAATAGATCAAACCTGGAAAGGAACCAACTTCAAAAATTTGTGGAACAAAGAAGTCTTTATAAGTATCCTTATGCAGAACTTCCTTTCCCTTCGTAGATGGGAAAGTGGGGGTAGTCACAGTGAATCTGATGACAGTAGGAGCTACAGTCTTCCTGGGTACAAAAATGGTTGACTTAATAAGAGCAGAAGTAAATTTCATCTTCTTGACGGCGAGAAAATCCTTGTGGGCTTCAAGTCAAACTAGTAGAAGGCCCTTGAACCTTGGAACCAGTGACATTAAGTATGACGAATGGAGCTTTTCCAAGGACAACCTTGAACTGATCGAAGCCGGTTCCAAACTAAATTGTGGGGGCAACAAGATGAGCTTCGTGGGAAGTAGGTAAGTTGCAGGAGAACGTGAGCATGGGGATCGACATTGTTTCTATAGATCACAAAAAGGAAAATAGTTCTATGAATTAACGAATGGGCTAAAACCTTGCAGTTGTAAAGTAAACACTACAAGTTAACGAAGGTTAATCTGTGAACTGAGTAAGCCTCTTTTTACTTTCATGTTGTTTTGTTCTTAAAATTACTTATTTTGTTTTATGTATTTTTCAAATTTAATGTTGTTTTATAGAATTTGGAATTTAGAAAGATTTCATGTTTTGAAAAAGATGCAAAGTAGCAAAACTATGCCCAATGGGTGAGAAAAATAAGTGAAGTGTGGGATCCGGTCCGGGACCCTCTTCATAACATACCTCGCTCTGGGGGAACTTTTCCACCAACACTCCTATTGGGGGTATGAGCCCACAAAATCAAATAAAAAATCCTAAAAGCCTTCTGAACCCTTCTGTTTAAGGGTGTTTGGACATTGTCCTGAAGTCAAGGAGAGTCGATCGTACTTTCCCAAGAAAGAAATGAGTGAAGCATATCGAAGAAAGAATGATAATCTGACCTATGAAGGACATTGACGCATTACCAATGTGTAAAAATATGTTTCCTGATCTATAAGGAAAGAGAAACCATCCCCAGCAGAGTCGCGAGAAGCTGTCATTGCATTTTTATGTTTTAAAAGTTGCCCAGTAGAAGCTATCGGCCACTGGAATCGAAATCTCGTCGCCCGCTTCAGAAGGACTTTTAATTTAAGTATAAATTTAGTTTAGGGAATACATATGAAGTCAAACCAATGTCATATCCCTAATAGTTTAAACAATCGAGCACTACACATTAAGCTATGCATCTATCATTAAAGATAGGAACGTTGCTCAATAATGCGACTCAATTAAATAAACTAGAAAATCAATGTCATCTGTTTGGTCTGTGAAACGTGTATTTTGACCAACAGATTCCCTTATTTAATACAAAAAAGAACTAAATAGGGTTTATATTAATACTTGGCTCATTTAAGTTACCTATAAGGGCAAGCCCCTATAGTTAATTACATCTTAGATAGCCGATGTTATCTAAGAAAACTTTCGATAAAAATTTGGAAAGATATTTTTACGACTTCGAGAGGGTAAGGATTTTTCAACAAAATTGTGATGATTGGAATCCAATGGGTGAAAGGTTCATATTTTGGAACAATTGATTGTAGGAATCCAAAGGAGGAAGAACTAGGGGATGTCATGGATCCAAGAGGAAATCTTGGTGACTTGTCGATCTATCATATTATTTGGCTTCATTTTGAGAAAATTTATGGTATGTTTCATTCTACTATATTTATTTATTTAGGATTTACATTCACTTGATATCGATCATGTGAATAACCTGGAAGCTGGAAGGATTTAGGTCATATCGGATGAAAACCTCGGAAACCTAAGGCGAGCTAGGGCTTATATTGCACTAAGTGCAAAGGCCCAAAGGATAAGGTAAGGGTTTATGCCACACTAGGCAGGCTACCTCGAAGTCCTATAGTTTGTTTGTTTATTTCTAAGGAAGAGAGTTGCCGTTGTATATCCGTTGTCTTGCTCTCTCCAACATGTTCTTCCACGTCTTTGATCATGCTGCCCTCAGCGTATGCCCCGAGCTTCTTTTTGTTGCATAACGTTTAGTTTAAGAAGTGACAACCTGTGGGATGAGAGAAGTGTCATGTTCCAGAATTGGTTAAAAATTTAGATATCTTAATGTCTTATTAAGGGAGGTTTAAGTTGATTATAGTGACACTAGTTAGGATCCTACAGTTCCCTCGTTCCCGCATCACTATTTTCATCAGATTCATTTAGTCCAAATAAATTTACTAAATCCAACTAAATGGATTCCATACTTTCATTCAGACCGAGGGAAATCTCGTTAGCAGCACGTAGGTTACCTCCTCCGAGGTATTCTTGATCATCCAATGAGATGTTTTGATACACCTAAAATATGTAGTATTTTTATGCACATTTTTATACCTATTTTTAATGATATTGCACATTAATGGAAGGTATTTTGTTTTTTTCTTACAGGTATGATGAAAATGGATGGTCATGATGAAAGGAGCAAAATTGGATCAAATTTGGAGCAAAAAAAATGAAAAATAAAAATTTGGGCACTGGCGGCTAAGCGCCGCTGGGCCGGCGCTTAGCCGCCATAGTTAAAAATCAAAATCTAAAGGAATTTGGCGCCAATTTCAAAGGGGATGGGATGCAACTCTTGGCGGTAACTTCCATAACTTCCTTTGGGCGGCAAGTTTGAATGAAGGGGTGCATACTTTGGTGGATACATTGAAGCTGGACACATTTGAAGAGAAACCAAGACATCTTTTGGTTTAATTTTTAAAGAGCGTCTTATGAATGACTAAGTGCTCTTCCACTGCATTTTGAAGGGTCCTATTAATGTTCTTCCACTGCTCTTCCTTTTCATTTTGAAGAGAGTTTTCATTAAGAGTAGGAGTAGAGAGTAGAAAGGAGAAAAGGGTTCGATATCTGAGGGCTTAATTAGAAAGTCCTGTATTACTTGATATTGCATAGTATCCACATTATAAAACAAAATCATCAGCACATATATATCTGGCGGGATCAAGTATTTGGCGTCGTTGCTAATTTTCATGTCATATTTGTAAGTATAAATATAGGGTGGATCAAGTTTTTGGCGCCGTTGCGAGGGAAAAGAAAAATAAATTGCATTTTAAAGAGAATTAAGAAATTTTAAATTTTTACTTTTCTTTAATTTTGTTAGTGTGTTGTGTATTGTTTTGTTTTATTGTTATATGCGTAGTTCAGGTTCTGAGGGACTTGTGCCTTACGATTCTGAATTAGAAAGAACTATCAAAAAAATCAAAAAAATAAAAAATACAGAAAAAGATAAAAATATTCAAGAAATGGCAAATCATCAAGATCAAAATGTTGGCATTTATCAAAAATTAAGACCTTTACGAGATTATGTTAACCCTACAGTAGATGAACTTCATGGTAGTATTCAAAACCCTACTGTAGCTGCTAATTCTTTTGAGCTTAAACCTGCTATTATCCAAATGGTATCTAATAATCAGTTTGGGGGAGCAACAACCGAAGATCCTAATTTGCATCTTGCTAATTTTCTAGAGTTGTGTCCTACTTTTAAATATGATGGTGTTTCGGATGGTGTTATTAGACTTAGAATTTCTCATTTCTCACTAATGGATAAAGCTAAAATATTGTTACATTCGTTAGCACCTAGATCAATTAGAACTTGGGGTGAACAGTCAAAAAAAATCCTTGCTAAATATCTTCCTCCAACTAAGACTGTTAAGTTCAGAAATGATATAACATCTTTTTTTCAGTTTGAAGGGGAATCAATATATGAAGCATGGGAAAGATTTAAAGATCTCCTCAGGAAATGTCCACATCATGCGATACCAGATTGATTAATAATTCAAACTTTTTATAATGGATTAGTTGGATCTCTTAGATCAATCATCGATGCTGCTGCTGGTGGATCATTAATGTCTAAACCATTTTCTGATGCTTATGCTTTAATTGAAGAAATGGCTACTAATACTTTTTAATGGCCTTCTGAAAGGTTAAATCCTAATAAGATAGCCAGTGTTTATGAAAATGATGTTTTTACAATGTTAGCAAATCAAGTTACTGCTGTATCAAGGAAGATAGACAAATTTGGAATGAAATTTTCTCAGCCAAATCTCATGATTGAAGAAAATTCATTAGGCCAAATGGTTGATTCTTATTCTTCACCAGAAACTGTGAATTCTATAATCAAACCTAACAACCCATATTCAAGTTATTATAACATAGGTTGGAAGAATCATCCAAACTTCAACTAGAATAACAATAATCAGGGTGGTGTTAATCAATAATGGGGGAACCACCAAGTAAACCCATTGGGGAATTGGAACAACTAAAGTAATAATAATAATAGATTAACTTACCCTCTAGGTTATAACAGTGCTTCACAATTAAAGGAGAAGAAGTTGTCTATGGAAGAAGTTGTATCACATACGGAAAATCAATTACAAATTCAAGGAGCAACCATCAGAAATATTGAAAATCAATTGGGACAAATTACAAATGCCTTAAGTAATAGATCCCAAGGAATGCTTCCAAGTAATACTGAAGTGAATTCAAGAGAAAAGAATAAAGAACAAGTAAAAGAAATTCAACTGAGAAGTGGAAAATAATTGGAAGGTAGAATTCAAAACGAAACTAAAGTAGAGAAAGAAGAGATTGAAAGGCCTAAAGAGGACGCTCCAAAAGGTTTTGAAAGATCTATTTCTCTACCTAAGGTTGATTTAGAAAAACCACCACCTCCATTTCCACAGAGACTTCGTCAACAAAAGTTGGATATGCAATTTTCAAATTTTTTGGAGATATTAAAGAAGCTTACCATTAATATTCCATTTGTTGAAGCCCTAGAACAAATGCCAAGATATGCGAAATTTATGAAGGATATTCTTAATAAAATGAGGATGTTTGAAGAAAATGAGACTGTTGCACTTAGTGAGCAGTGCAGTGCGATAATTCAAAAAAAAGCTTCCTGAAAAACTTAATGATCCTGGTAGTTTCAGAATTCCATGTGCATCGGAGAATGATTTTGTGGAAAAGCTTTATGTGATTTTGGTGCAAGCATTAACCTTATGCCTCTATCAATATTCAAAAGACTAGGACTAGGAGAAATAACCTCAACTACCGTAACTCTGCAATTAGCAGATCGTTCAATCACATATCCTAAAAGAGTTATAGAAGATGTTTTGGTAAAAGTGGATGAATTTATTTTAATGTGGATTTCATTGCATTAAATATGGAGGAAGATAAAGTGATACCCATAATTTTGGGGAGACCTTTTCTAGCTACAGGCAGAGCCTTGATAGATGTGCAAAAAGGGGAATTAACGATGAGGGTTAATGATCCTACTGTTACATTTAATATTTTAAAATCGATGACATATCCTACTAGAGGTAAATAAGATGAATGTTATAGGATGGATATTATTGAATATTTAAATGAATGTCATTTCAAATCAACTTATGAAGAGAAAGCTGAAAGAGAAGAACATGAGTATAAGCAAGAAGAGGAGTTATTTGATTCTGAAGATTTTCAAGAGGAAGATTTAAAGTATGTTCATGAAAGTTTTGAATTGTTGGATATGACTGAAAAAGATGAATCTTATGGTCCATCAATTGAAAAACCTCCTGAACTTGAGTTAAAAATGCTTCTTGATAATTTGAAGTATGTTTTTCTAGGTGAATCCTCAACCTTGCGAGTTATAATTTCCTCTCAATTAACTGAAAAAGAAGAAGAGAGTTTGCTTGAAATTTTGAAGAAGCACAAGAAAGCTTTTGGATGGACAATTGCTGATATTAAAGGAATCAGTCGTTCAATTTGTATGCACAGAATTCTTATGGAAGATAATTACAAACCGTGGGCTGATCCCCAAAGGAGATTAAATCATAATATGAAAGATGTTGTTAAGAAAGAAATTTTAAAATGCTTGGATGCTGGAATCATCTACCCTATTTCAGATAGTGCATGGGTTAGTCTTATTTACTGTGTACCTAAGAAAGGAGGAGTAACTGTGACTGTTAATGAAAAGAATGAAAAGATACCAACAAGACAAGTTATAGGGTGTTGAATATGCATTGATTATAGAAAATTAAACCATGCCACAAGGAAAGATCTTTTTCCACTCCCTTTTCTAGATCAAATATTGGATAGACTGGCTGGGCATAAATACTTTTGTTTTCTGGATAGATATACTTGTTACCACCAAATTCAAATTGCTCCTGAGGATCAAGAGGAAACTACGTTTACCAGTCCTTATGGTACTTTGCTTTTAGAAGAATGCCCTTTGGTTTATGGAATGGCCCTGCTACATTACAGAGATGTATGATGGCTATTTTTTATGATTTAATTAAAAAAGGGATTGAAGTTTATAAAGATGAATTTTCAGTGTTTGGAATTTCATTTGAATCTTGTTTAGAACATCTATCTAAATTTTTAAAACACTGTGAAGAAACTAATTTGGTCCTTAATTGGGAAAAATGTCAATTTATGGTAGCAGGAGGAATTGTTTTGGGACATCGAATTTCAGAAAAAGGTTTGGAGGTAGATCCTGCAAAAATTCAAGTTATATCTAATTTATCTTGCCCAACAAATGTAAGGGGAATTAGATATTTTTAGGACAAGATGGATTCTACAAGCGTTACATCAATGATTACAAAACCTTTAGGCCATTTACTGGAAAAGGATGCAATTTTTAATTTTGATGATGATTGTCGTAAAGCCTTTGAAACATTTAAAGAAAAATTAATCACTGCACCTGTAATAATTTCACCAAATTGGGAAAAACCTTTTGAATTAATGTGTGATGCTATTGATTATGCTATTGGTGTTGTTTTAGGTCAGAAATATGATAAAATTATCAAAGTAAGTTATTATGCCAGTAAAACTCTTAATGAAGCTCAAATTAATTATACAACTACTGAGAAAGTGTTATTAGATATAGTATTTGCCTTTGATAAATTTCGATCATATTTAATTAGAACTAAATGTGTGGTGCATACTGATCATTCTGCTATTAAATACTTAATGAAAACAAATGCTGCAAAACCAAGACTGATAAGATGGATTCTTCTTTTGCAATAATTTGATTTTGAGATAGTAGTTAGGAAGGGTTCTGATAATCAAATTGCTGATCATTTGTCCATGCTTGAAATTGAAAAATCTCTCTGTGATATTGAAGAAATTAATGAACATTTTTTTGATGAAAAACTGTTCACTGTTAAAGAATGGCGTGTTCCGTGGTGTGCAGACATAGTAAACTTTATTGTTAGTAATATAATTCCCTATGGTTTGACATACCAAGAAAAGAAGAAATTTCTATCTGATGCTAAGTCTTATTTTTGGGATGACCCATTTTTATATAAACAAGGAAAGGATCTTATAATTCGAAGATGTGTACCTTTGGAAGAGACTTATGAAATTATTCAAAAATTTCATGATTCTGATTATGGTGGAAATTTTGGAAGTGATAAAACTGCATATAGAATATTACAATCTGGATTTTATTGGCCTACAATTTTTGAGGATGTGAATGTTTATATTAAAAATTGTGATAGATGTTAGCGTGTAGGCAATATTTCTAGAAGAAATGAGATACCCCTCAATTATATGTTCAAAGTTGAAATATTTGATGTTTGGGGACTAGATTTTATGGGACCATTTACACCATCTTTCGGAAATGTTTATATTTTGATAGCAGTAGACTATGTTTCCAATTGGATTGAAGCTATTGCTTTACCTCGATGTGATGCTCAAAGTGTTCCAAAGTTTTTTGAAAAGAATATATTTTGCAGATTTGGAATACCAAGAGTAATCATAACTGATGGGGGAAGTCATTTTAGAAATGCGATTATTGGGAAGTTAGCAAAGAAATATCATATTAATCATCATATTGCTACTACTTATCATCTGCAGACAAGTGGTTTGTTTGAATTATCCAATTATGAAATTAAAAGAATATTGAAAAAAATTTTTAAACCAATTAGAAAGGATTGGTCAATCAAACTGGATTATGCTTTGTGGGCCTATAGAACTGTTTACAGAATACCTATAGGAATGTCCCCATATAGGCTGATTTTTGGAAAAGCTTGTCATTTACCTTTTGATCTTGAGCATTCAGCATATTGGGCTATTAAAGAGTTCAATTATAATTTGAAAAATGCTGCTGATAAGATATTATTGCAATTGAATGAGCTTGAAGAAATAAGGAATGAATCTTATGAAAATGCTAAGATTTATAAGGAAAAGATGAAGGTATGGAATGATCAGAAGATTCTTACAAAAAATCTTGTACCAGGACAAAAAATTTTTCTGTATAATGCTAGATTGAGAATATTTTCTAAAAAACTTAAGTCCAGGTGGATGGGTCCATTTATTGTGATAAAAGTTTATTCTTATGGAGCTGTAGATATTCAAAATTCTAAGACTGGAAAAATATTTAAAGTTAATGGACATAGACTTAAACCATATTTTTCAGTCAATAAATCTAAATCTGATAATAATTTGATGTTGGGTCACTCAGAATGAGTTCTGGGTATGTCAGGCTGAAGATGTTAAAACAAGAGGTTTGTGGGAGGCAACCCATAAATATCGGTGTGCTTTGCTTTATGTTTGTTTTGTGTGCTTTATTTGCTTTGTTTGGTTTTTTTTATGTTTTAGTGGTAGTAAATTGGAGTTTTTAAACTATAGTAGAGTTTATTTGACCTTATTTGATGACTTAGAGGAGTCGAATGAAAATTTGGACACTTAGCAGACCTGTGCTAAATTGGGCACTGGCGGCTAAGCGCCGTCTGGTTGGCGCTTAGGTGCTGCAGTTATAAAAAAATGTGAAAAATGAGGTTCTAGAAGCCTAGATCGTGGGGGAATAGTTTTGGAAGTTATTTTGGAGTTTTAAAACGTCTTGGGGCTATTTTAGCACTTCGCAAGTCTAAAAAAAGATCCTGATTTAAGAGAAACACTTGCCCTTGCCCCAAGTCCTTTTTTCATTTCTGAGTCTTAAGAAGAGAGTTTTGAGTGCATCATATCTTCTTGGGAGAATGAGATTAAGAAGAAGCAAGATTCTGACAAGAGTAAGTTCGTTAGTGACAGTTCTAAAGAGTTATTCAATGGATATCTCACAGTTAGTATTCAAGGGATTGCTGAAATAATTGCAAAAATTGAAGCCCGAGTGACTTCAATGGAAGCAAAAATCTAAGAAAGTAATATGCATTTGAAGCACATGGGATAACAACTCAAGATGCAATTGAGTCATTCAAGATACATGGAAGAAGCAGATAAGGCGATGTTTCTGAAGAACAAATGGATTTAAGAAGATGTAAGAATGAACAATTATTTCCCGTTTTATCAGATTTATATTCCAGAAGGGACAAATGAGAATCATAATGGTTTGGGATATAATCCACCTAATGGAGAATGGAATAAAGAGTGCTTTGTTCTTATTTTTTTAGTGTTCTTATGTGTTATGTTTAGTGTTCATGTGTGTTATGTTTGGTGTATTTAGTATTTATATTTAAGTATTAACTAAGCCTGATGATGTGATGGTTACAACTTAGAGATGTAAACTTATCAGTTTGAGATTAAAGTCTCTTGTATTTAGAGAATTTCATTCTTTATGTGTGGATATAAATTCTAGAATTGTATTAAGTGTTATGTTTGTTTTAATATAAGTTTGTGTTTGTGTGAAATTTGTGTGGAATCAATGGATGTTAAATTTTGATTTGGAATATTGGAAGATTTATGTGGGGAGAAATAATTATTCTGGAGTAATTAAGGGTGATTAAAAAAGTGATTTAGTGCATATACCTTAATTGTGAAAATTTGGGTACTGGCGGCTAAGCGGTAGAGTGTCGGTGCTTAAGCACCAGATTTCGAGGCTAAGTCCCGAGGAGTTTTCGCTTAGGCGCCAGTTCGCAAAAGTTTGTTCCAAGCAGTTAAAAACCCAAAAATTGCCATTTTTAACCACCCCATCGTCTTCAACCTTCGGTTTATCGCGAATGAGGAGCCTAGGGCATCATATTGTGGATCATTTAAGAGCCGATCTCAACAAAAATTGTTATATTTGGATTCCTTGAGGTAAGAGCACTACTCCTAAGTAAAAATTTTTTGATTTTCACCATGTATTTTGAGTACATTTTGGAAAATCTTAAAATCACTATTCATGGTGAAAATTTGAGGAAAAACTTGAGAAATTGCTTGGATTTAGTGAAAATATATTTTGGAAGATAATTTAGCAAGTTTAGTTTGATTTTGGAATTTATGGTGAAATTTTTGTGAATTTTTAGAGATGGCTCCAAAGTCAAAGCGTGCAAGAGAAAAGGCTAGATTTGATTCTGACAAATTTGTTAGCACGAACGCTGAGGAACGATACGTTGACGCACTGCAATCACGTAAGTTGGTTCCTGAGCGTGAATTTAGTAAGCCAGGAGAAGTAATTGAAGATATGATTGCTAGAAGGAACTGGGAGAATTACTGTTGCTTCTCCGCTGCTACTGTTGTTTTTGTGGTCAAAGAATTTTATGCAAATTTGCCTGCTGTAGAAGAGAATCAAGTGATGGTTAGGAGGCATGAGGTCAACTTTTCTTCTGGGGCAATCAACACTTTTTATGGATTACCTCCTGACATGTTCTGTTTTTATTCTAACTATCATCCTACGGAAGGGGAATTAGATGAGATTATGAAATTTCTGACTGATAGAAATGGATTACGGAAAATAACAAATGATTGAAGAGTGAACTTTCCTGCTTCCAAATTGAATGCCACTTCTAAGGCGTGCCATTATTTTATCTCATCTAAATTGTTACCTTCGAGTCATACTAGTGAAGTAACGAGAGAGAGAGCTGTGTTGAACCATTGCATTCAGCAAGGGAAGCCTATTGACATTGGAGGTAGAGTTTATGATTATGTTTTGAACTGTGCTAGATCAACCACTACTGCAGGTATGGGATTTTCATCTTTGATTCATTCATTATGTGAACGATCTGGAGTGAAGTTTGAAACCTGGGAAGAGGTACTTCAGCCATTGAGACCAATTACCAGTGTCAACGCTGGTACTTACACTGTACATTCAGAGTTTGGTTGGAGAGAAGGATTTGGTTGGGCTTCTACTGCTTTTGCTTCTGCTGCATCTACTTCTAGTGCTACTACTTCACGTGCTTCATCATCTACAGATTCACAGACTAGTTTGTGAGTATGTTAGAGATATGGATGGTAAGATGGATAATGTGGAAAGATATATTATGAAACATGATGAGTATGAGGAGAGTTATCAGTAATATTCAGATAGACTGATTAGAGGTGATTTGAGTGTTGAGATGCCTCCTCATCCATTCTACATACCTTATTGATCCATAAAAAATACCTATTTGTTTACGCCTTAATTCTTATCACTTTCTAAGGATATTATGCTTTAATGAAAGGTATTTTTCTGTTTTTGGATGTAGGTGATGCAAAAAGGTCCAAAAAAGGAAAAAGGAGCAAAAAGGAGCAAATATGAGCAAAAATGGAGCAAAATACAAAAATTATAAAAAATATTGCCTGGCGCCTAGGCGCCAGAAGTTGGCGCCTAAGCACCAGACTCGATACAGAACTGTCAAGTTTTTGAAAACGTTTGAACGGTTATTTTGACGGAGTGAGCAGTTATTGGACATTCTAGAAGACTAGCAGTTGTTCCTTGATAATAGAACACGTGATACATTGCATTTGGACGCTCCAAAATTGTTTTAATCGTGAAGAGGTGCGAAGAACTGGACGCGGTATCCAGCGCCTAGGCGCCAGCTTTCGGCGCCTAGGTGCCACTCAGACCTTCCAGAAGATTCATTGAATGTGGACATGTTTTGAAGAGGTGCCTCAAGGCAACCCTTGAAGCCTATAAATAGGAGTCCATTTCTTCAGAAAAACGTGCACCCCCATTGTAATCCCTTTCTCTTATCCACTTTAGGATCTATCATCCTTAGAGAGAGAAATAGAGAGAGAAATTTAGGGCCACTTTTATTTTAGTTTAGAGTTATTTTCAAGTTGTTGCATCTGGAGTTCATTACACTGTAGAGTCAGTAGGAATCAGAAGATCTGTAGAAGGAATATTTGAGATAAGTATTTTATTTTTTGATTCAAAGTTTATTTATTATGTTTTATTGTTTATAATCAATGTGTTCTGAGTAGTTAGTTTACTTTCTTCCTTCAATTATGAAGAGATAAATAAGATAATATAAGATTCAGTGGAGAATTGAAATTCAAAATATTTTCAAAACATTGTGATGATATTAATACCTGATCTTACTTTACTTTTTAAATTGGCCATTTAAATTGTTAAAACCTGTTGAAGAGTTTTGAGACCTAGAAGGAGAGAACTCTTAACTTGTAAATGTCACATGAATCCTTGGGTAGTCGAAGACCATGTGTGGGCTATTCAAGGTGAAGTGCAAATAAATAGGAAGATAAGATTTAAAGGGCATAGAATTGATAAGTTTTTAGAGTAACAGACTAAATTCTTATAATTTGATTTATAGATAAGGAAAGGGTCACTAGTAGGGCCGACCATAGCCACCCTTAGACATCTAGTACATATGGACCTGATCTGTAGATTAGCCAATGTTCTTTGCGCCTGGATCAAAGGGTGAAGAATAGGAATGCTTCTATTTGGCACAATACCATAAATCAAATTCTCCAACGAATATTAAATTATCTTAAAAATCTTAGATTAATTGAAGGGAAGAAAGTTGTTTGTTTTATATAGTTTTCACAAAATCATTTTCTTATTATTGTTTTCTTTATCTGCATCTAGTAAATTAAAAGTAATTTATAGTTAGATTAGAATACGAAAAGATTTTTGAAATATAATATTTAAAAATTTATTACCATATTGTTTCCCCGTGGGATCGATACTGGGGTCTTTGTTTCAAAGCCCTATATTACTTGAAACGATACATATACTTGCGTAGTACCCAAAAAGTATATAAACTATTTTCTTTTTAAATTATATTTTGCTATATAAACATATATTTAAAAAATTATAAAACATTAACGGCCTATCATTAAGTAGCAATCAAGTTTTATTTAATGTTATTGTCATAATTAAAATTTGGTACACATCTATATAGCAAGTTATTCCAGGTCAAGTATTTTGCGCCTTTGCCAGAAATTAAATTTTCTAGCAGTGGTAACAAATCCTTGTATTTGGAAATTTAAAAATCGGGTCACTTATGTGCCATCTAGGGATTGGAACGAGCAGGATGATGATGATGATGAGGATGCTGAGTAGATTTGTGTTATTTGTTTTCGTTGTAGTGTTGTTGTTGATGTACTGATGTGTGTTTTGTTTAGTATTTAGTTTGATCATTGTGTTTGTGATGTGAACCTTGATAGTATGCAGACTGTAGTTTGTATTATTTTTCTGTTATGCATATTCAGATGTATGATTGTTGTTGTATTGATGTTTTATATGTTGCTTTGTGGAAGTGATGTGTAATAGTAAATGTTTTTATGTGTATGTTATGTCAGAGTTTTTAGTAGTATGTACTTTAATTTAAAAATTTTTAGGAGATTATAAACCACTATTTGGAACTTCTACTTAGGAAACTACATGTTTAAATTTTTTCAAATTCCACTATCATCTGTTATCTCTATTAGTGTGTTATTTTAGATGGTGTGTATTTGCTTTGAATACCTCTACTACTGTAGAAGTCTTTTTAAAATTTTTACTTATCTTTGTATAAAGAAAATTGTTTTGAAAAAAACTAAATTTGATTTTATTTTACTCTTATTATTTAAATTGTTATATTTACATATTAGGATATTAAAAATTCCTGCAAGCATGTTATGTCAGTCTTTAATTCTCACCCTTGTATCATTTCTTATGCTTAAATGTTTTATCTTAACTAAAAATAAAAGATTGGGGGGGATTTTTTTTTTCAAAACAAAGATTTTCAAAAACCTAAAATTTTATTTGATTCTCAAGAATACTGAAAATAATCTTATTTCTGATTGAGAACAATTATGTACATGAAGTTATATTAGGGGAACAAAAATTTTGAATATAGAAATGAATAAAAGAATTTAGTTAAAATTTATAGTAATCATAAAACATTTCAAGTTAAAATTTTCTTAATGAAGAGGTGTTAAATAAAGTTAAACTATCTTTAGTAAGAAGTTTTGTATTTTTGGATAAATAAAAGATTTGACTTTTATTGTTCAAAGCTTAAATTTCTTTTATTGAAGAGTAATTTTTAAATATTATTATTATGATTTTTAAGTGAAAGATGTATGTCTGACCTTTATTTTAAATGGAAGGATGGAATTAAAAATCATTAATGGCCTATCCAGATATAATAATCCTTGCCTTATAAAAAAAAGAAAAGAAAATGAAAAATAGTATATAAAAAGGGAGGAGAAGCTTGAGGATTTAAGGGCCTAATCAAAAATTGGTTTCACACCTAAAGTTTAAGATATAAGTTTTGAGAAAATCTAAAGCTTAAGGTTATAATATAGTAAGTAAAATTATGTTCAAATAAAGATTTTTAAGCGTGAAAAATAAATGTTTGAGTCCTATATTTTGAAGAATCTAGAAATATTTCTGAATTAGATAGAAACTTATATTTGTTATTTTCCTCTACTTAAGAACTTTCTAAACTTTAAGTTGGTTTTAATTACTGAAATTTATTCTAAATTGGACTATTCCATTTCTAGAACAAAATTTTTTTATCTTCCTAAGAAACTCATTACAGAATTTGCATGCTAAAATAATCTATAAGATTAATTGTCACTTGAGGACAAATAACATTTTAAGTTTGGGGGATTTTGATACACCTAAAATATGTAGTATTTTTATGCACATTTTTATACCTATTTTTAATGATATTGCACTTTAATGGAAAGTATTTTGTGTTTTTCTTGCATGTATGATAAAAATGGATGGTCATGATGAAAGGAGGAAAATTGGATCAAATTTGGAGCAAAAAAAATGTCCCCGCTGGGCCGGCGCTTAGCCGCCACAGTTAAAAATTAAAATCTAAAGGAATTTGGCTCCAATTTCAAAGGGGATGGGATGCAACTCTTGGTGGTAACTTCCATAACTTCCTTTAGGCGGCAAGTTTGAATGAAGGGGTGCATTCTTTGGTGGATAGATTGAATCTGGACACATTTGAAGAGACACCAAGGCACCTTTTGGTTTTATTTTTAAAGAGACTCTTAGGAATGACTAAGTGCTCTTCCACTGCATTTTGAAGGGTCCTTTTACTATTCTTCCACTTCTCTTCCTTTGCATTTTGAAGAGAGTTTTCATTAAGAGTAGGAGTAGAGAGTAGAAAGGAGAAAAGGGTCGGAGTGAAGTCTTCTTCTTTCCACTTCTTTTCTTTCTTTTAGTTTAGTTTCTATTGAAGTCTGAAGTTTATTCTGAGTCATCGGAGTTTGGAGATCCGCTCTGAGGAGTAGTTTAATGAAGTTAAAGTTTCAGAGGAACTTCCTGAGTCTTGTGGAGAGAATTTTTAGATAAGTGTCTACTTTTGTTCTTAGATTTAGCTTTTTTTAATTAATAATTATTTTTGTTTATTGTTTTTCTTATGGTTTTTAATTTCAAATCAATGTGTTTTTGTATTTTCTCAATGCATTCTGAGTAGTTTACTTTATCTTTTTCTTTCTTAAATGTAGAATTAATTAGTTTATGGAGAATTATTGTGGAAAGTATAAGTGTTTAAAGTTGGAAGAAGTTGTGAAGATTGATTCTGAAAACTTTGTTTACTTCTTAATTTGGCCTGTTATGTTGTAGATTTTTTTAAAATTATGTAAGATCCAATGAGGTATTGTCTCACAAAAGTTAGTAAGAATCACATGCAAATATATGGGTGAGAATTGTAGTCCATATAATTGAATGTAATATTAGAAGATATTTTTTATGGAACGGAGTAAAATTAGAGGATTTTAGAGTGACAGGCTAAAACCCCCTAATTTGGTTTGATGTTTTGAGTTTTGTTATGAGACGTTAGCCCCCAGTTGGTGGGAATCAAGGGAACTCTAGAGTGAGAGACTGGTATCTTCCCTGCCTAACCATGTTTAAAATGATAAAAATTTCAAATTAACATATGTTCTTTATAGAACCAAGTAAGGGTAAAGAACACATTTGCTTCTATCTGTCACAACAAATTTAAATACTTCCACAACAATACTTTAATAATTATTACTACTTCATAAAAGGAAAGAAAAAGATATTCTAGTTAATAGTGTTTTACATACAGTGTTATTAATTATTATAATTTTAATTTCTTGCTTAACATTTTATTAAGGAAATTTCAAAAGACAAATCAACATTCAAAACTTTTCAAAATCAAGACATACTTTTCAAAAACCATTAAAAAATGTAAAAAGATAATTTTCTGATTCCTTTAAAGATTTTCATCATTTCCATGTGGGTTCGATATCTCGGGGCTTAATCAGAAAGTCCAATATTACTTGATAAACGATACGTATACTTGCGTAGTATCCACATTATAAAACCAAATCATCATCACATATATTTCCGGCGGGATCAAGTTTTTGGTGTCGTTGCCAATTTCATATCATATTTGTAAGTATAAATATCAAGTGGATCATGTTTCAATTTAGTTGTAAATGTAAGTTTTGTTGTTGTTTGTGATTAAAATTTGAGTTTTTTATATTTAGAATATTGTGGGGGTGAATTTAGTTTTGTGTTTTGTCCTTCAGAGCTAGCCTAACAGTTTCAGTTTTGACATGCAGGTTTTGTTGTTTTTTTTTTTTTTTGATACATGCAAGTCTAACAATTAAAGAATAGTGAGCCAAACCATCAAGCCCAAGCAAGCCTTTTACTCCCTTTCTCTTTTCTCTTGAAAGCAACCAAAATGATGCCCACCAATGCAGATTTTAAGTAAGGGTAGCAAAGACGTTATTTAAATTAATGTAAAAGGCACCTAACAATACATATTTAAGTAAGGGTGGCAAAGACATCACTTAAGCTAATGTAAGAGGTGCTAAATATGCATAACCCTTCAAGTGTAGCACATCAACATATAGGGACAATAGAGAAAATGTGAAGCATGCCATATAAAGCCATTCACCATAATTTTCCACATTGAAGCCACATAGACTTAATACCACTTTCATGATGTAAGTAACAATAGAGCATGCAATAAGAGTGGAGGAAGGTAGTAAGCATGTAAAAGGTGAAGTTTAGGTGTTAAATATGTGAGTGTTTAAAGAGATGAATGATGTGTATGTTGAAAGTGAAGTTTATGTGTGAAGCATGTAAATACTTCAAAATTTGAGTGATGTGTATGTGGAAAGTGAAGTTTATGTGTGAAGCATGTAAATACTTCAAAATTCGAGCGACATGTATGTAAAAGGAGAAATGTAGGTGTTATGCATGTAAATAGTTAACCATAAAGTGACATGTATGTAAAAGCTGAAATGTTGTTATTAAGCATGTAAATACTTAACCATAAAGTGACATGTATGTAAAAGGTGAAATGTAGAGTGAGATGTATGTAAAATACCCAAAGCTAAAACCATTCTCATTCTTCTCATTAAGGCTCATTTAGTTCTTGCCGTGACGTTAATTCCCCAATTCCATGTACGCTAGGAAATGGATCTTAGGGGGCAATTTTAAGTGAAGTGACTTGAAAAGATTACTCACATCAATAGGTAAGAAACATAAGTGCAAAAAACCCCTTTATGCATAGTATAAAGTGGAACATGTGTAAAATCGAAGTTTCGGTGTCGTGCATCTAAGTAAAAAATGCACACATGTCTTCATTTTTTAGGTGTTATACATGTGAATATTTTGAAATCCAAAAATTGTAAAAGTTTTACCAAATCATTTACATATATGCCTACAAATGCCAAGCAACATCAAAACTTCAAAGTTTCACGCAACAAAAGTAGTGGTAAAGTTATAAATTTCAAAGTAGGAAAAGACATTAAATCATCACAATGCGGTGTTAAACGCAAAACGGTGTTTGAGTTAACAAGGGACAAGTAACTAGAACACGAAGCCTAGCTCAAGCTCTCCCTTCCTTCCTTTCTTTACCTTTTACTTTTTTCCTTTTCTCCACATTTCTTTCTTTTTTTTTTATTCCATGAAAGACAAGATGGTACAACTTAATATTCCAAACCAAATAGTAGATCACCTTAGTTATGCATAAAATCATGCTCTAGAGCTAGGAAGAAGAAGCACATCATACACATTTGTATATTCCATAAATATGCCAACTCCCATAGTTTCCAAGTGTAACGTATCGAGCCCAAGGACATATTAGTAAAGAAAATTTAGGATGCCATTTAAAAATCTGTATTTAAATCATAAAACCAAAGTTGTATGTCTCCCGAGAACAGGTCTCGGCCGTGCCACATAACAAGCCCCAAAATAGCTCAAAATATGTTTGAAATGTAGTCTAAAAGCTGCTCAAAGCAAGTGCGAAACATGGTCCAAAAGCTGCCCAAAATAGTCTCAATATGCAATCCAAAAACTGGTCAGAACAGACCCAAAATGATGTAATCTGAAAATGACCAAAATCAGCTTAAAACCAGTATTCTTTTTTATAAATTTCAGCAAAATAAACCATGATGTAGAGTGCAAGTATGAACGTAAAAGAGCCTCCAAATAAGAAAGCTTTTAGGTATCCCTACATATGTGTAAGCATATTCCAAATTTTGGTAATGAGAATAAAGCATAACCAAGAAACTTTGAGATCTTAAGAAGGCTTAAGGTGATGCTAGCATGAAGTCACTCCGCAGATTTTAGATTTTTGCAAAACATAAGCACCAAAATTTTCAAAATCCTTACAAACAAAACTCCCAAAATTTCAAATTTGCAAAACCTTTAAGCAAAGCATCAAATTCCCATGTATTTACATACATAACACTTAAATGCTTACGAATTTACATATTCAACACCTAAATTTTATTTTCACATAACACCACATCAAAAATATGACCATTCTCTCTTTTTTTATGTATCATGGAAGATTTAGATGTTAAACACGTAAATACTCAAAAATGAACGGTATGCATGTAAAAAGGTGAAATTTAGATGTTAAACATGTAAGTACTTCAAATGTTAAACATGTAAGTACTTCCAAAATTAGGTGGAATGTATGTATGAAGTGAAGTTTAGCCACATCTTTCCATCCAGAATACCTCTAAAAAACATGGCATGCCAACCTCATGTAACAAAAGAGGACTTACAAGATAAAAAGAAAACTAGCTAAGCAAAAGAGAACTTACAAGATAAAAAGAAAACTAGCTAAGCAAAAGAGAACTTACAAGATAAAAAGAAAACTAGCGAAGAATATTCTTCCCCCAACCTTTTATTTTTACTTCCTTCACAAGAATACACCTCACAAAGAGGTAAAAATCTCAAAAGAAAACTTCCAAGTATACCATGCCAAACATCGAATGATCCTAGTAATGAAAATAAGGCATGTCATGTAAAGTTTTTACTTGGCATTTGAAGGTAAAGCCATGTGTATTTAGTGCCATTTAAAGAAAGGAAAGCATAGAACTTGCCATGAAGAAATGAAAAGAGGGCAACCAACAAGCCAAGCCAAGCAATACCTTATGTTTTAACATGCCCAAAAATCATGTAGTGGGGCTAAAAAAAGATCATAGCACATCATGCATATGCACTTCACAAAGAGTTAAGCTTACAAGGCTTTTTAATAGAAACACATTAAGCCTAGGGATGCTTTAGAGACATAAAGTGCAACATGTAATTTAAAGCCTTAAACTAACATTTAATCCCAAAGCCATATGCACATGCCTCCACCTCTTCAAACGAGCAAAGTCCTAAAGCTAAACATGTTAGGTAGCACAAGTGAAACATGCCAACTTTTCCAAATAACATATGCCAATTCTAAAGTATTTTGCCAACATGAGATGAAGCATGACAAATCTTTCAAGTAAGGTATGTCAAACTTAGAAAATCATGAGTAGAGAAAGTATAGCATGCCAAATATTCCAATTAAAGTGAGATAGTAGCATGAATAAAAGAGGGAGCAAACACATGCACCAATATGAGTAAGAAAATGTGAGGCCTAGCACATGTAGTTTAGCATTTCGAAGCCTCTAAAAACCATAAAAATCTTGAATTTTCAGATTTTGCTCTTTCTATCCTTTTCTTTTAAATATCACCATAGGCATCCAAAACCAAAAGTGAGCATGTAGAAAATTCAAGGCTAATTTAAAAGAGAGCCAATCATATGTTAAAAGGATTTCAAAATAGCCCTTAAAACATTCTAACCATGAGAACCAAGCGTGCATAACCATAAAATGTAACCTACCAACATGTAAGACATTAGAGAAAGTGTAGAACATGTTATGTAACACTTTCTATTTCAAGATCCTACATTAAATCCACATCGACTTGATCCCATCATTTTTCTTCAACAAGTAAGAGTAGAGAGCATGCAAGAATAATATAAAAAAGAGGAACACTATTCCAAACTTAAATTATTAATTATAACCTCATAATTAAACTAAATCACTTTAAACCTTTAACTCAAACTTCAAATTAAGAATGATTAAAATTCTCAACAAACCAACTTGCCCCTAAAGGCTTTAATTATTATAACTCTTAAATGGAGTATTAAATGAGATGTCATTTCATTCATTAGGTTATCAAATGCCCAAGTTCACTGAGCGAGAGACAAAGCTTAACTAAACTCCTGGATGATTAATTCACCTGTGCAACTAAATTTACTTGGACTCAAAATAATCTCGGAAATATTGAAAAGATGCTTAGGACTTGTCCTAAACATTTTCTCAATATGATGAGATGTTTTAGAAGAACAATTGAATTTAATTGTTCTTTGATGAAGAAAATCATACTTAAACAAAATACAAGAACCTAGACGTCATAGGAGATGACTAGCAATAGGATTAGGACTTTGGGAGACAACCAAAACCTGTCCCTTAGATTTACCTAGGTACTTGTTATAAATATTTAGATGCCTTAATATATGTTTTAAGTGCAGCTTGGGATGACGGGAAGACCCTCCAGGTACGCTCTTATTTTATTGTAATTTACTTTATTGCAGTTTACTTACATGCACTGCGCTTTACTTTTCTTACATTTTAAACAAGATTATTGCATGAAAATTAAAACCTTTAGGATAGTCACAGAAATGAAACCAATACTAAATTAAAAGTCACCACAAGATAAAATTCACCGCCACAACATTCCAAAATATAAAACAACTCAAAATTTAATCACAAACAGAACAACAAAACTACAATTGCAACTAAATTAAAACGTCTCGTTGAATGATCGGGAATACCTCAAATGATGTAACCCACGTGTTGCTAACGGGATTTCCCAAGGTCTAAATGAAAGTGTGGAACTCATTCAGTTGAGTTTAGCAAATTCATCTGGACTAAGTGAATTCGATGAAAATAACGGTGCCGGGATGACAGAACCGTGGATCTTAATCGGTTCTATTTAAACAACATTAAGATTTATTTTAATTTAAATATTAAAAATATTTGGACTTTAAAATTTCTAAACCAAAAAACTTCTCTCATCTCCTGATTTTCACCTTCTAAAACTAAACCTCTGCAACAACAAGGAGCTCAGAGCATGGTGGGCAGCACGGTCATCGTCTTCAGCAAAACTCGGGTCTACTTCAGCAAAACTTTCCTTAGTTTTAAATAACAAAGCCATAGGATTTCAAGGTAGTTTTCCTAGTGCAACATAAATCCTCAACTCTTCGTTAGGCATTTGTATAATCATTTTATGTGAATTAAGCCCTAACCGGTCTTAGGATTTCGAGGTAGTTGTTCGGTACAACATAAACCCTCACATCTTCGAGGCTATTTGTATGATTATGTCATACAAACATAAGTCCTAATTAATTAAAATTGGCAAGATTGAAACATTAAATAAATTCCCAAATTGAAGCCAAACAATAGGATAGTTTGGGATGTCGCCAAGATTCTTCTTGGATCCTCAGCTTCTCCTACTTCTCTTCTTTTGGATTCTTGAAATAAACTGTTCCGAATTTGAGCTAATCCCTTTTAAAATTTCCAAAATCCAATTGTTTGAAAACCTTAAACTTTGAAATTCTTGAGAGCAAGACCACTGATCATTATCGAGAGTTTTCTTAAATGATTCCGGTCATTTAAGATGTAATTAACTATAGGGGCTTGCCCTTATAGCGAACTTTAAGAACCCAGGTAATATAAACCCTGCTTAATTCATTTATATTAAGCAGGGGAACTTGTCGGCTTAAAAAGTTGGTTCGCAGACCAAACGGATGTCACAAATATTCTAGTTTATTTAACCGAGCCCCATCATCAAGCAGTGTGTCTATTCTTTGGGATAGATATACGGTTTGTGGTGCGGTGCTCATTTATATAAACTATTTGGGATGTGAGATCAGTTTGATTTCATATCTTAAAATTTTCAAACTCAAAATTATTTTCAAAATCAAATACTACTTTCTAAATTATATATATATATATATATATATATATATTTAAATTAAATTTAAAATCTAAAAAAATTCACCGACAACTTCTGTAGGCGACCCCTTTTCAAAACACATAATCTAAAAATATGCCGACAATTTCTGGCGACTCCGCTGGGGAATAGTTCCTCTCTCCATTTTAATTAGATGGTTTTGGTTTCATAAATCGATAGTGAGTCCATATCCCTAGTGGACCAAAACTATCATTCTTCCGTTGACATACCACGTTCATTTCTATCTTGAACAAGTATAGTCAACTTCTCTCGGATTTAGGAGCCACTGTTTAGACACCCCTAAACAGAGAGGTTCCGAAATATTTTTACCTCTTTTTTTTGAGGTGGGGTGGACCCCCAATAGGTGTTAGCTTAGGAGAGGTCCTTCAGATTGAGAAGTCTTATGAGACTCTCTCTTCCTTTCTAATTCTGAACCGGGTCCCTTCCTTTTTCTATAAACCTCCGTCCTTTAAACATTTCGTTCCTAATAAACAAATCCTCTAATAAACGACCCTTTCAATAAACAAACTCTTTTAAATCATAAATACATTAAGATAAAAGAAAATGTGTTCGGACTCTTTCTTTTTTTTGTCCTAAATTTTGCAACAAAAGAAAGCATAACTCGGGACTATTACTCAGAATCTACCCTACAGAAAATGACTGCCCCAAAGTTAATTTTCTCCTTCACCAATGGAATGGACTTCGCCGTCTATAAGGATGAGTTACCTGACAATGGGATCATCCGTTTTGGACAAGGATTCGACAACACAGATATCAAGTTTGCTGACGTCACTCTCTTTGTACTAATGGACAAAGTGCCAGAAACTGAAGAGCCCATAATTGAGTTCAACTTGAAGTCGACTCAAGAATTCCCTCCCTTGCAAAGGGTTCCAGCTGAAAGAAGTACTGCTATTTGTAGGAGGACTGTTGTCTCTACCCCCACCGGTCTAGTCATCTCTACACCTACCCCAGCTTCTGCCAAACTAAAGGGGAAGAAAATCCAAGTCTGTGGTGAACCTGTCACCGTGGAGGGTACATATTTTGCTAAAATACCATCTGTTTTTGAGATTGGGTCCAGTTCAAGAGTTGCACCCCTAACTTGGACTCAAAGGAGAAATAGAAGCAGAAAGATAGCCAGGATTGAGAAAGCCAATGCCGCTGAAGTTGCTTTTCTAGAAGAAATTCCTGAGGAAAGAGAAGAACTGCTTGAGTATATACCTCTATTGGAAGGGAGTAGGTTTCACCCCCTCTCTGCTGCATCGGATGAAGAAGACATCCGAATGATTTCCGCTACACTACCCCGACTTGCATACTATAGTAACTGCAAAAGAAAAAGGGTTACGACTACACCATTTGCTCGGCTACAAGCCGTGATAGAAAAATTGGCAAAGAAAGAAAGATGCCCCGTATCAGAAATCCTAAGAAGAATGGGACGAGTGCCAGCTAGATCCTGCCTCGGACCACGAGTAGAGCCTCGACATTCATTCATCATTCCCAACTTATTCATCCCGAGAGCCGTCCGCCCTTCAACCATAAGAACTCGAGCTAGAGTTAACCAAATTGACTCGGGTTTGTTTTTATAGACTCATTTAGTCCTCGTACAAACACATCCATACAGTTTATATATAAATACATTGTACACGTCGGAGAATCAAAAGAAGCTTGAGTAATGGAAGAGTTCTATACCTTAGTCCGGGGAGAGGTGAGGCCTCAATCATATGGGTTCTACACGTTCATTTAGACTCATCTGAGCTCCTCCAAGCACTAATTTAAGCTCTTGTCGGGTATGCATCGAGTTCGATTAGAGTGGAAATCCGGGTCATGAGAGAATTCTGTGGGTTAGAGAGGCTCTGTGATGGGTTCTATGGGGGATCTTCTTTGTTTGGTGAAGGGATGGTGTGGAGCATATTAATTTGGAGTTTGGTAAAGGTGAGGTCGTGACATAGAATGCCTCGGGTTTCGTCGATTTCGAGCTGAAAAATTGAGCTCAAGCAAAGGAGGAGATGGCTGAGAAGTGGTTGGGTTGGAGCTTTTAAGAAGGTTGGGAGAGGCTCTTGGGAAGTAGTTGGACAGAGTTTCCTAGCTTTTATGTGTTTTTCTTTTTGACCATAAAGAGTAGTGGTTAATAAAAGTGCCTTTGAGGAGGGGCTGCCAGCTTCCACCGTGTGTGCGAAGTGCTTGGTGGAGGGCGTTGAGGCTCCACGACCAATCGGGTTGGACATCTTGGATGGGTGAACTTGAGTTTCGCTTTGTGTGATTTGATCTCGATTTAGCTCCTTCGGCAACTAAGCTAGTTAGCTAGGCCAACAGGGGAGGGGTTAGGTGGTCATCTCGAGTCAAAGGGGTGTGCCATTAAGGTGATTACCTTAGTGGTGATTGCTTTAAGTAAGAGATCTCCTTTGGTTTAGCCATAAATGGGATAAAATCCTGGCAATTTAGGGGACCTTGGTCCATGAACCAAGTAGGTTCAGCTAAATGGATATGGGTTGGTTCCTCAAGTGCACTTGGCCGTTGTGGTAGACTTGTCTTGGTTAATTTGGCTGGGGTTTGAGTGACATCTGGTTTTTGCCCAATTTGGGTCATTTGGGTTCAAGTTGGGCTAGGTTGAGTGTAATCTTGGGTTATGTCCAATTGATTGTTCAAATTGGTGTGTATAATTTTCTCTAAAGATTTTAGAAATGATCGAGTGGGATTTTGAAATAATGAAGATGAATTTGATGGAATTTGGTCATTTGGCCAATTTGGGTATGTTGTCAGATTTGGGTTTGGGTTAGGCTAGAGCTTGGCTAGGGTTCAATTGATTGTTCAATTTGTCTATGGGCATGCTGAGAAGTGCTTTGAATAGAAATTGGGTGGAAATTTTGGGGTTAGGTCATTCAATTCAATGAAATTTAGGTATGTGGCACAATTCAAAAATTTAGGGATTTTGACTTTGAGTTGGATTTGGGTGAGGTTTGGGCTCAAAATGTGGATCAATTTGGTTTAGGGGACTGTTAGGAAGAGTTTAAAATTCAAATTTTTGGAAATCAACTTGGCTAAGGGGTTTAATTTTGGGGATTTTGGGTATATGGTCAAAATGGGGCTTTTTGGTCTGAAATAACCGGTCAATAGTCAAATTGACTCGATTTTGGTTTAGATTGAGTTTAGGCATGGTAAACTTGTGTTTATGATTTGAATTGGGGAGGATTGTGGTTAATTAGGTGGACATTGGAGGTGATTTGGGCATTTTGGGCAATTTGGGGCTTTTGGTCAATTTGAGTCAATTAGTCTAATAAAATGGGTTTAATCGTTTCGAGACATTTTGGGATGATTTTGGAATTTTTTTAATTTTGGAATTTGAGGGGCATTTTGGTAATTTTGGCTTTTTTGGGGGTATATTGTGAAATTTGGGAAATTTGGAGGTGTTTTGGTTAATTTTGATGGCGAAGAACATTTTCAGATGATTTTTGTAGAGAATCGGGGTAATTGGGCAATTTTAAAATTTTTTGGTTAAAATTAGAATTATAGGGGCAATTTGGTAATTTTGTGGATTTGAAAAGTGTCAAAGCTTGGAATTTTTGGTAAAATTTGGTGTCAAATGAGAATGTTAACCTATTTGAGCCATAGACCAAAAGAAATTCCACTTTGTATCTCATGTTGGTTCTAAGATAACCCTACCAAAGGTCAGGAGTTTGGAGAACCACCCACATAAGTTTCTAAAAGAGTAAGGGATCAAGGATAAGCATTGTTCGGTTTAGGTTGGGGGTAGTGAGTGTATGTAGAGCAGGTGTGTGTGTGTGTGAGAGCTCGACCTGTAACGTAATTTGGCCTAGGGTGAGTCCTAAGCTTGATCATCCCGTAAAAAGGAACTCCTTTAGAGCTTATTTATGCTTTGTTTCATCCTCCTAAGTACTTAGAGGTTAGAATTTAAGCTTTTTATACTCTAATTGTATCAAAGAAGTGTTTTAACTTAAGGGTAAGGGAACGCATCACTAGTCTTCTAAGATAGTCACAAAAGTCCTATGGCTAGACTTCGGATATTCTAAAGAAAGACTAGATCTCAACAAAAGTGTGGTCAATAAATGGACCCCCAATAGGTGTGGTGTGCTAGACCAGAACACCTCACGTATTGGTGTTGATCGAAGAGATCAATGAAAACTAACACAACTTTCTGAGTCAAGATACTCAAAACACGACGTAGAATTCAACGAGAAAGTGTCCGTCGGGATTTTCGGTACAAACCTTTTAAGCCCGCAAAATCTCGCTAAAGAAAGGTGTAGAAAACCTTCATTATGGAGCTATGAATTTCAAGCCTCTACATTTTAAAGGGGATCCGATCCGATTTGATTGATTTGAAATTTTATTTTGAAATTGATTTCAGATCTGAATTTGGATTTTAATTTACATTTGATTTAATTTCGAATTTTCATTTGACTCAAGTTTTAAATTCTAAGGAATTTTAGTTTATGGGATTTTAAATTTGGGTACTGATCTCAAAATTTCATGGATGTGGAGAATATCTCGAAAAGGATGCAAAAACTTAATAAATTTAAAGAATCGACGACCACGCTCCGATACTGGTTGCGGATGCTATGGAAAATATCTCTGATATAATGCACTTAAAAGGATTTGAAGAAATCGAACGACTAAGTTCCGATCCTGAAATTTTGTGATGGCGAAAAATATCTCGAAAAATTGGGAAATTTAGGGATTTGAAGGAATCAGACGACCAAGTCAATCCTGAAATATCGTGAAGGTGAAAATATCTCGTATATGATGCAAAAATTTAATGATTCAAGGAATCGACGACCAAACTTAAATCCTAAAATATCATGGATGGAGGAAAATATTCAATAGGATGCGAAATATTAGGGAATTGAAGGAATCAAAACGATTAAGCTCTGATCTTAAAATAGATGGCAAATATCTCGTAAAGAATACAAAAATTTAGGGAATTGATAGAATCGTACACCCAAATTTCGATGTTGAAATATCGTGGATGGCGTGAAATGTCTCGGATAGGATGCCAAATTTTAGGGATTTAATGGAATCGACGACCAAGCTCCGATCCCGAAATATCGTGGATGACAAAATATCTTGGTAACAATGTAAAAATTTAGTGGATTCAAGGAATCCGACGTCAAGCTCGATCCCGAATTATCATGGAAGGTGGAAAATATCTCAGATAAGATGTGAAAATTTAAGGATTTGATGGAATCCGTACGACCAAACTCCGATCTTGAAATATTAGATGGTAGAAAATATCTCTGATATGATGCGTAAATTTAGGGAATTAAAGAAATCGACCACTAAGCTCATATCCCGAAATATCTTGGAAGGCATAAAATATCTCGTAAAGAATGCGAAAATTTAGAGAAATTGAAGGAATCAACGAACAACCTCCGATCCTGAAATATCGTGGATGGCAAAAGAAACATCTCTGAGAATGCGAAATTCTAGGGATTCGAAGGAATCGTACAACCAAGCCGTGATCCTTAAATATCATGGAAGGCGAAAAATATCTTAGAAATAATGCAGAAATTTAGGGATTTAAAAGAATCAGATGATTCAACTCCGCTTCGAAATATCATGGAAGGCAGTAAATATCCCGTATAGATGCAAAAAATTAGAGATTTGAATGAATCAGATATCAAGCTCCGATCCCCAAATATCGTGTATGGTGGAAAATATCTCGTATAGGATGCAAAAATTTAGGAATTGAAGTACTTAAATGACTAAGTTCCGATCCTGAAGATCGTGAAGGCGAAAAATATTTCGGAAAGAATGTAAAAATTTAAGGATTTAAAGGAATCGACGATTAAGCCCTCATCCTAAAATATTGTAGATGGCAAAAAATATCTCGAAAGAATGAAAAATTTAGGGAATTGAAGGGACCAAACGACCAAGCTCCAGCCCCGAAATATCGTGGATGATAGAAAATATCTTAGCTAAAATGCAAAAATTTAGGTTTGAATGAGCATGTATGGAAACTTATGGAGATCGTGAAGATTCATGGAGAATTCGAGGAGAATTTGTGAAGAATTGAATGTAGAATTTATGGTAACTTTAAGATCAAGAGATTTGTATTTTCGGGAAGTGACGTTGTGCAAATGCAAATGCAAGATTTGTGGGGTATGCGAGGAATGTAGAATTGTGCAACAAGTGAAGAACTCGAGATCTCGTAAGAATTCATTATTTTAGTTTTATGCTTCTTTTTCATTATTTTGATTTTTTTATTAAAAGAATTTTCAATTTTAATTTTTCTTTGTGTTTCGTTTCAATTTCCTATTTATTTTCAATTCACTTCCTTTTCTTTCATATCGTTTGTTTTTCATTATAATTTGGGTCCTGAAATAGAGTTACCGGCCACACGGCTATATCGGTCGTACGTCCTTCTCCGTGTTTGTCATGTTGCGTAGTACTTCTTCAGTAACGTCCATTTATCGACAACATGGGCCTTTCTCCTTGAGAATGCACCGGTTGTTACACTCCAACGGATTAAATCTTTCTCAACTATGAATGAAGGTCCCTCCTAGATCTCGTTCAAAATTTCCACCTATCTTGCAATGTGCCAGGATGTGCATTCTGAGAACGAGGACGAGGTCACCGACTTTGAACGACCTGTCAAATTGTCATGGCCTTCGAATCATATTCCGCTCGATTAGAAATTCCAATTTTTGCCGTGTAAGCAATCTATTCTCTTCGAGACTCTCCAATTCGCAAGTTGAAGTAGCATTCTCTTCTCGTTGTTATTTGATTGAAGACGGCGAATTCGAGCGACCGTAGTCAACATCTAATCCAAGCACCGCCGACTCGTACACTAGTGCGTAAGGTGTAGACCGCGTCAGCGTTCGACTATTGTCTTGTATGCCTATAACGCTTCTAGTAACTTCTCTTCGCTATCCTCTTTTGTTGTCATCCACGTTTCTTACAGTTCGCACAAGTATCTTGTCTAAAGCCTTCGCTAAGATATTTGCTATGGGGTAGTAGATCTTAGAGTATTGCCAATCTATCCCATATCGTCTAACAAAATTGTTGATCTTGGAGCTCTTAAATATGCACTCCATTATCCGAAATACCCCGCGCTGCATACCTGCTGCGTAGAAAATATGATTTTTTAAAAACCGTAACAATTCGGTGCTCAGAACTTCGTAACGGAACTACCTCTCGCCCATTTGGAGAAGTAGTCCGTAGCTGAAAGTATAAACATGTGTCCTTTTAAAGATGGAGGGTTTATCGACCCGTGCCCTAACACTTCAAATGGCCACGATGCAATCGTGGGGTGTAGAACATTCGGAGGTTGGTGCAAGACCATTCCATGCACTCGCATTGATGACATTTTTAATGTGGTCCATGTACTGGCCATCATTACCGGCCAATAATATCCAAGTCTCTTAATTTTCATTTTCATCTTGGCCTTAACCGGTGAGCTCCACATAATCCAACATGCACTTCTTTGAAAATATTTTGCACTTCCGGCTTCTACTTTAGTCATCTCAACCACATCCGATCGAATGATATTCCTCAGACAGAACACCGTTAATTAAGGCATATGATATTGCCCTTTTCGAAATCCGATGCGCTACCGACCCGTTGTCCGATAAATTTCTCTCCTATTTTCACATATTATGTTATCTGCTAATGCTAACCTTCGTAGTATCTCGTCACCGTAGTTGCTATCTCTTATTTTTCAAGCTTCGTGCAAACTTTCGAGGTCGATCTCGCCACAAAACCTGACATCCTTGTATGGTAATGTCTATAGAATGTTTAGGCGTCAAGCTTAATTCATTAAACAAGTTTAGCTAAAGCATCCGCGTGGGAATTGTTTGCTCGTGGAATCCTATACAATGTTACGCCGGGAATCCGTTCCGGTAAATTTCATCGCGCGTATCCGTGGTATTCTTAATCTTGGCTTCAGAATCTTATATTATCCTGCCACTTGCCGAAAGACGAGCTTCGAGATTCACCATAAATGGAAATGTTCGTTATTTCCATTAGTATTGCTAACTCCAAACCGTGCTTCGTATTATGCTTCATTTTTGGTGCACGACTCTATCGCATGATAGGAGAACCTTAATATTCTTTGATATGGTGTAACGAAGATCAAACCGCCCATGCCTTTCCCGGTATTATTATTTGTTGTCCTTTGTCTCTTCGCCCGATGATGCTCCGTCAAAATAACATCCGGCGTGTAGCCGTTCCACTTGTACTATGAGTTCGTCCGGTACTTCGTTGTTGAGAGGGGGACCCAAACTTAGCAAGTGGGTGCACTGCAAGGAAGTCTCGCTAGAATTTCCCCTTAGATAGCGCGAAGGGGCTCCAGTAAATTTATATCAAATTGCAATAAAATCATTGACCACCTTGCTAAAAGTCCGGAAAGTGTTGGTCGAGTCATCAAATATCAGAATGGTTAAATTTCAAAATCAAAGGATTTTATGAGACAACATGTTATGTCTAAGCTTTTGAGTGGTGAAAATAAAAGCTAGACAATATTTCTCAATAGGAGGATACATTACCTCCACCAGTATTAGACGTCGACTAAAATGGTAGGTGCATTTTCCTCTACTCTCATCATCGACTCGAGCAAGTAAGGCTCGAGGGACTAGTCTAAGGCCGTGGTATAAAATATCAACAATCTACCCGGGATAAAGACTACTAAGAAAGGAGGCTGTTAGGTAACGCTTAATGTCATCAAAAGCCCGTTGGCACGGATCTCATCGTAGGAATTTGGCTTCCTTTTGAAGTAAATTTAAAAAGAGTAGACACCTTCCTAACATATTATATATAAAACATCTTAAGTATTAGCTAATTTGCTTGAAAGAACGTAATTGTTTCAAGGCTAGTGGGAGGAGGCATTTCTAAGATTGTTTTAATCTTCTTTGGGTCAATTTTGATTTCCCCCTTTGATGGAAAAATAATCCTAGAAATTTCAGAGGTAATGCCAAAGGTGCACTTTAATGGATTTATCTTTAGATTGTACTACCGTAATCGTTCAAATACGATCTTTATATCATATAAAGGTTATCCTTTATTTTCTCTTGATGACCAAATCATCCACGTAGCACTTCACTTGATTTTGAACGAGGTCATCAAAGATCTTTGTCATTATTCTTTGGTAAGTTGCTCTAGTGTTCTTCAGACCAAACGACATTACCGTGTAGCCGTAGATCCCAATCAAGCTCTAAATGCCGTGAGCGTTGCATCTTCTAGAGCTATCTTAATTTGGTTGTAACCTAATGATCCATCCATGAAGGAGAAGATCTCATGCGCGATGCAAATTCCACCATTAATTTCGGTATCGCCAACGAAAACTCATCCTTTTCTGACATGCTTAATTTAAATCCCTAAAGTCGACACGTACTCTGTATTTCAGGCATTCTTTCTTTAATAACACTACATTAGCTAAACATGTGGGGCATTGTTCTTCTTGCACAAACGTAGTGTCTATCAATTTCTTCACCTCAAATTCGTGACTTATTTTTCTATATCGAGGCCATTCTTCGGGAGCTTGTTTCACCGGTGTTATACTTCGATCTACTTCAAGTCGCCGAACCGCAACCACGGGATAATCCCGACATTTCATCTTAGCTGCAAGCGAAGCAATCCCTGAATTCTAATAATATCTTGATCAAATCCGTATATTCCTTCTTCACTCGAGTAGCAAACTAGTAAAGTTGGTCGTGCTGTTCCTCAATCCCGAAGTTGATTTCATTTAGCTTCATCTAATGTTGATTTAATTTCTTCTTCGAATTTTGGTGGAGCATCATCTATACTACCATCTTCGAATTCATCTTGAATGTCCAGGAATTATCCGACCGGGGGTAGTAATAACCATGCAAAACTCGAGTCATCGACTAGTCCTATCATGCCAAACCCAAGACCATCTTTGAATCGAGAATCTTTCCTTTTACATTCCATAATTTTTCAAATGATTGTAACTTATCCTTTGGCATTTTCTTTGACACATATCTTTGTTGAATTAAATTTTGTACACATGACAAAAAGTAACCAAAAAAGTAATTCCATTGAATCCTTTCGATTTGCTTTCTTTGAGAATTACACAATGTTCAGAAGTAGAATGCGAAGCCCGATAAAACTTGATCTAAGCAGGTAGACTTCTTTGACCTCCATACTTCAATCTTTTGAGATGGATCATAGGTCATGTCCGGAACATAATTGTTAATTTGATCGTACATTGACTCATATTCATTATTTTTTGTGTCTTCTAAATAGACGGAATCGAGGCTTTTCCGACTTATCATCATTGTTTCTTTTTTGAATTCATCCTCCTGTATCTTCCTTCTACGTCGATAAGCCATCGACTAGCCTTTGCCTTTTCAATAATCTGGTGAGTTCTCCATTGCTCGCATCCCCGGTCTTGACCCTGATGCGTGGGCTAAGAGAACCTCCACCAAACTTGCTGTAAGAGCATGGAGATCATCAAGGGAGGTGAATGGTCCCTGCCCCGGTGTTCCTTCTAAATCTTTCGCCTCATTTGGCATACTTTCTTTTGAAAAATAGTCATTTTATTCGGGGGACCATGGTAAGGGGCATCTTCATGAATACCCACTCGTGTCGAGAACGGTTGTAAGTCTCCTTAATGAAATGTTCTTGTCAATCTTTTTAGTGCTTCGATGCATCATAGCGACGACGAGACCATATGTACACGTGAACCAAAGGTCAACCATGTAGGGTGTTGAAGAATGTTTCTCGTATCGATGACATTGAATTTTGTGGTTGTTACAAGATCTCTAACTTTCATTTCAAGTTATAGATTCGAGGGCTCTTTCTCCTTCGATCGAATCATCTTAGCATCATCTTATCCATGAAGAGTACTCGCGTATCGATGTACAAGTAAGCTAACGCGTAGACTCATTGTGTTAAGTGACGCTCTAGGATCTACTAACACTCTTGAAAGTACAAATCATTGATAACGACAAAAATGTAGAGTGCATTTGCCAGGATCGATAGTATCGAGTAACAAGTCTTCACGTTGAAGGTTACACCAGTCGTCCCTTAAAAGTAAAACTCCATACGAGGATGTCCTAGCCAACTACGCTAAGCAAATGCCTGATCAAGTAAAGCCTTGACTAGATTTTCTCTCATCTCCTTCGATAGGATCTAAGAGTCATAAATTCTTAGTTTGGCCGGAAACTTCCGAGATGAGCTAGTACATCAGAATCCACTTTATTTAAATTTCCAATCTCTAGACTCCGGAGATTCTCCTAATACAACTGGTTCTTTTGGTACTACCTCCCATACCCAAAAATTCCAGGTTGATCGCAATAAGAATTCCTTTGCACTCAAGGATCGGCTCCTTGCTTTACGAACTATCATAATCCAAGTAGTTTCGTCAATATCTTCTTTATTTCCGTGAACGTTTTCATAGGGAATTAATATGATTCGAGGATCATATTGGGAATCAAAATCAGGATTAGATAGGTTGTTATTAGTTATGTCATCACTAGAGACAAGAAGAACGTCGCCAAAATGGTCACTCTTATAATTATAAGAATCAAGGCGAAAAGGAAATTATACAGAGTAAGTAGTTCAAGGATTTCTCCCCTAAAATTCGAGACAACCAATATAATCGGGGTAGCACCTATCCTAGCCTTCACGCTACAAATCTTCGTCTCATCCGAGTTTCCTTCCTTCTTGATCTTCCGCACCGGTGTTTCTCCGTTGCATTCACCATCTGCTTGCGAGGTAGCACTCCATGCGCCGACTTCTTCGAGGTGGTCTATATTTCCGATCTAATATACTGGAAGACTTGCCCACTGTGTTCCATCCTTCTTTATCGGCATATGGATCATCGATAGAATGGCTCAGCCAAAATTATACTCACGTAACCTCCTTCAGCTTCTTTTAAATACACTTTTGGTATTAATATATTTTCTTCTTTGTAGTTCTTTGCCGAGCTAATTCTTAAAATCAAAACATCCTTCTCTATTGTCCGTTTTAAGCATGATGATATATATAAAAGTTGGGATGTTTATTGTTCATCTCTTCCGGCTTCTTCAGCTCATGCAATCCGAACTAGAGCTTCTTTTTCATCAAATTTCTAAACATCTTCATCACGACATCATCTTTAAAGAGTAGTCTTCGCGTAGCCATTCTAAAACCATTGATCCCGTCATTCATCCGCTTGGTGCGGTACAACCTCCGACGCTGACCAAACTAAATGTTCTGCCATGGATGGGGCTAACCATCGCTGAGACCGACCGTACCGTGAGGCCGGGATCAGACGAGGTGAATGATTGTGCTGTTGTGGTGACTCGCCGCCCCGAATCCTCATCACTCGTTTCCTTTGTCGGGACCATGTCAATTACGCCAAATCTCTTCTCATATGTCTTACTTGTCCTAGTCTTTCCATCTTTTCTGTAGGCTCCATATGCTTGACTTTCTTCAAACAAATTTTTGTTGCCGAGTAATTTTTGAAGGATTTAATAGTAAGAACCTTAAACAAGAAAGCCACCGGACCGTGGATACTCTCGAGTAGTATCTCGATCGCATGTTGTTCCTATAGTTGAGGCTCACACTTTATTAAGTTCCACCATCTAAAAATATATATCTGTATATCATCGGCCTTCTCGCCGCTCCACTATGAGATCTCCTATAGTGATGTGGTGTTGCGCGTCGGTGAATCTTATCATGAACACGTTTTCTATGTCCGTGAAGGTCTTCAATAACTGCTAGGAAGCTCAACATACCAAGCAAATGCTATCCCCGATAAACTGCCGACAAACCGTTGAATAACAACGCTTCACTTCCTCCTGGTAAGGCAACAACCGGATCTCGAAGTGTTCTATGTGCCGACGAGGCTTTCCGTTCGTCGAATCTCAGAAAGTAGGGGGCACAAAGCTCGGGGTAAGGGGCACAACATCGAACTTCTTGGTAGGATCACCTCGGAACCGATGCCCACGTTTGACCGACAAGGCCTCTTGAACTTGTTGCTTGATCAACCGTTTGATATCTTTATCTAGTAGGCTCGATATCGAATCCTTTTTTGGCGGTTCTTCTTCATTGGTAGAAGCGACCTCTCTTCTTTCATATGTGATATGTATAACTTCGTTATTAAATTTCGTAAATGCTACCGGTCGTGACCGCGACCGTCCATGCACCGTGGGTTACAGAACATGGCGGCGGCCATCTCCTCCATCTTCTTCTCAATCCAATTTCTCTATTCATTTCTTAACAATATGGCCCTCTAATTCTTCTACGGAGTTCTCCCTAAAACTAAGGAGCATGGCCTGCGTACGACGTGGCATTTTTTTCAACAACATTGATCTCCATGAATTCTTCCTCCAAGAGACCCGATGCCTTGTATTCTTCATTCTCGACATCTAATCCTTGCTCCCTTACTTTCTTTTAATTAACTTCGTATCCGTAGGCTCCCCTCGACCTGCCACTCTCTCTGCAACTGACTCAGAAGAAACACGGTAGCAAATCGAAACACGTACCGATGATCCATTTTATGATCCACAGACCTTTCGAACGTACTAGTGCAACGACCTTCGGTAACCACACTTTCCTCTTAAAAGTAGGCACCTTACACTTCGAGTGGTGCCCCGCGAGGACATCGAGTGGTCGAGAAGCATGCTCCTTAGGTGTAGACAATGTACTACGAAGTAAACAATCCCCTTATTCTTCTTCTTTGAAATTGCTTATAATCCTCACAGACGTACTGACCCAACCGAGACTTGACCGATCTACGCACCGTGGGTGTCCGAGCGGCAATAGTAGGATCTCGTTGTCGTAGTAGCGGTACCGACATCGCTTTTGATACGCCTAAAATATATAGTATTTTTATGCACATTTTTATACCAATTTGTAATGATATTGCACTTCTAATGGAAGATATTTTGTGTTTTTTCTGTGTGCATGATGAAAATGGATGGTCATGATGAAAGGAACAAAATTGGATCAAATTTCCAGAGCAAAAAAAAATGAAAAAAATCAAAATTTTGGCACCGAAAATTTCAAGCGCAAACTCGGGCCGGCGCCTAGTTGCCAGCTAAAAATCGAAATTCCAAAGGAATTTTGTTCGAATTTCAAAGGGGATAGGATGCAACACTTGGTGATAACTTCCATAACTTCCTTTGGGTAGCAAGTTTGAATGAAGGGGTACGTTCCTTTGCAGAGGCTACTGAATCGGACACATTTGAAGAGAAACCAAAGCACATTTTGGTTTACAATTTAAAGAGAGTCTTAGAAAGATAATGGAGGCTCTTTCCTTTGCATTTCAAGGTTCTTTCTTTGAGTACTTTCCACTCAGCTTTAAAGGCACTTCCACTGCTCTTTCCACCGCATTTTGAAGGGAGTTTTTCTTAAGAGTAGGAGTAGAGAGTAGAAAGGAGAAAAGTGTCGGGAGGAAGTCCTTTCTTCCTTCACTTCTTTCTTTTCTTTTAGTTTAGTTTTTATAAAATTTCAAGTCTCGTATTCGGAGTCATCAGAGTTTGGAGACTTGCCTCCCGAGGAGTAGTTTAGCGAAGAGTCAAAGTTTCAGAGGGACTTCCCGAGTCTTGTGGAGAGGATTTTCAGATAAGTGTTTACTTTTGTTCATACATATAGTTTTTTAATTAATACTTATTTTCGTTTGTTGTTTTTCATATGGTTTTTAATTTCAAATCAAAGTTTTTTCGTATTTTCTCAATGCATTCGAGTAGTTTACTTTATCTTTTTCTTTCTTAAATGGAGAAGTAATTAGTTTATGGTGAATTGTTGTGGAAAGTAAGTGTTTAAAAAGTTGGAAGAAGTTATGTATTTTGATTTCGAAAACTTTGTCACTTTAATTGGGCTCGTTAAGTCAGAATTTCGAGATTATGTAAGATCCAATGCGGTATTGTCTCACATAAAAGTTGTAAGAATAACATGCAATTATATGTGTGAGAATTGTAGTCCATATAATTGGAATGTAATATTAGAAGATATTTTTATGGAAGGGAGTAAAATTAGAGATTTGTAGTGTAGACAGCTAAAACCCCTTTTAATTTGGTTTAAAGTTTTGAGTTTTGTTATGAGAAGTTAGTCTCCTGCTTGGTGGGAACTGTGGAACTCTTAGATGAGAGACTGGTATCTCCTGCCTAACCATGTTCAAAATGATAAAAATTTCAAATTAACCTATGTTCTTTATAGAACCAAGTAAGGTTAAAGATCACATTTGTTTCTATCTCATTATAACAAATTTAAATACTTCCACAAAAATACTTTTATAATTATTACTACTTCATAAAAGGAAAGAAAAAGATATTCTAGTTAATAGTATTTTACATAGAGTGTTATTAGTTATTATAATTTTAATTTCTTGCTTAACATTTTATAAAGGAAATTTCAAAAGTTATATCAATTTTCAAAACTTTTCAAAATCAAGACATACTTTTCAAAAACCATTAAAAAGGTAAAAGATAATTTTCTCGATTCCGTTAAAGATTTTCATACTTTCCCCGTGGGTTCGATATCTCGGTGCTTAATCGAAAAGTCCTATGTTATTTGATAAATGATACGTATACTTGCGTAGTATCCCATATTATAAAATCATAATTTTCATATCTAAATCATTAAGATATATTCCTCTCGGCCCAAGTTTTTCGCGCCGTCGTCGGGATCAAGTTTCTTTTAGCGACATTACATTTATCCAGCGGAGTCAAGTTTTTGGCGCACATATATTTATTGGGGATCGAATATTTAGCGCCGTTTACATTTATCCAATGGAGTCAAGTTTTTGGCGCACATATATTTATTCTGAGATCAAGTTTTTGGTACGTCGTCCTAGGAGAAAAGGAAAATAATTAAATAGCATTTTAAAGAGAATTTAGAAATTCAAAATTTTTACTTTTCTTTGTTTTTGTTAGTGTGTTGTGTTTTGTTTTGTTTTATTGTTGTATGCGTAGTTCAGGTCTTGGGCTGACTTGTGCCTTACGATTATGAATTAGAAAAACTATCGTAAAAATCAAAAAATTTAAAATATAGAGAGATAAAAATATTTAAGAAATGGCAAATCATCAAAATCAAAATGTAGGCATCCATCAAGAATTAAGACCTTTAAGAGATTATGTTAAATTCTACAGTAGATGAATGTTGACCTCATTTTCATGAGGTCTTCTCTTCTTTCCTTTAGTACTTAGGATCTAGCCTTAGGCTTTTCCTTTCGACTATCCTAGAGGATTAGAATCGGGACCCACCACTTGTGAAATTCAAACCACTTCTTAACTCCCTGCAAACTCCAGCAAACTTGATTGTAGACCCCTAATCACGTAGAGGTCAAATCAAATGTGGAAGTTTAAAGGATGAGTTCCCATAGACTCTTTGGCCTTAGGATCGCCCCCGGTATTCGGTCTCGGTGAAGGGTTGACTTACACACACACTACACCTATACACTACACTTTCACACACCTCTTAAAACCACACCCACACCCAACCGGACCTCCCGACTCATGAAGGTGATTCACATGGATGGCCCTAACCCCTAAGCCCTCAAGCAAGAGGGTTGTGTGAACAACATAAACTGATGCCTCAAATGAGTCCCTTCATGCTCATGTGGGCTTGATATGGCTTCATGGCTCAACCAAAATGATTTCATTCCACTTACATTCACCTAATCTTCAATTTTGCAAATTTTCAATTTTTGACCCCCGGGACCCTACACCTCGCCTAACCTATCAAACCCTTAAAAACCACCCAAAATTTGCAAAATCACCTAAATTACTCAAAATCAATCCCAAAAATTCACACATTACTCAAATTGATCATCCATACCCAAAAAATACCAAAATTCAAAAATACCTCTCAATACCCTCCAAATACCCAAAATGCCCCTTTTAGCCAAAAAATCCAAAATTCAAAAAATTCCCAGAAAATTTCAAAAAATCCCAAATATTCCCAATTTCATTTTGTTCAACTACACCATGGGCCAATTTTTGTCAATTTACCCCATTTTATCAAAACCCCCAATCTGGACCCATTTTAACCCAAAATGAACCCAATGTCAAAACCAAACCTACCCAATTGACTCAAATTCTGGTCCACATTTTGATTTTAATTTGATTTGGATGATTGAAATTTAGATAATTAAGGGGTAGAAACCTACTAAACAATTTAAAATAATTGAAATAAACCTTAATTAAATAATTAGTTAAATTTGGAAGAATAATAAAATAGGAATTATTAAAATAGGGATATTATTAGGAAGAGATTTGTTCTTTAATTTAAAAATCCCTAAATTAATCATCCCAATAATATTTAATTCCTAATTAAAATGATAATTCAAGTTTAAGATTTAAAATGCTAAAAGGCTTAATCATTAAATTAAATTAAAGTTAAATTATTTAAAACAAATCCCTTTAAAATTAAAAAATTAAATTAAAAATTAAATTAAATTAAATTAAATCAAATTAAATTAAATTAAATTAAATTAAATTAAATTAAATTAAATTAAATTAAATTAAATTAAATTAAATTAAATTATATTAAATTAAATTAAATTAAATTAAATTAAATTAAATTATATTATATTATATTAAATTAAATTAAATTAAATTAAATTAAATTAAAGTAAATTAAATTAAAACTAAATTAAATCAAATTAAATCAAATTAAATTAAATTAAGCTAAATCATATTACATTAAATTAACTTAAGTTAAATTAAATTAAATTAAACCACATTAAATTAAATTAAGTTAAATTAAATTAAATTGAACTAAAAATAACATTACTTAAGACAAAGAAATTCAAAATAAATCTAAAACAATTTGAATACTATTCCAAACTTAAATCCGTTAACTAAAATTAAATCACAACCCACTTGAACATCCATTTGCCCTCGAAAGCTCATGATGTCATAACTCTTAAAAGGAGTGTTAAAAGAAGTGTTACTTCACTTATAGGATATTCAAATGTCCTAGTTCACTGAGCAAGACAACAAAACTTAAACTCTCGGACGATTAATTCATTTGCGTAATTAAATTCATTTGGACTTAAAACAATCCTAGAAATATTGAAAAGATGTTTAAGATTCGTCTTGAGCACTTCCTCGATATGATAGGATATTTATAAGAACAATTGAACTTAGTTGTTCTTTGATGAAGAAAATCGTCCTCGAACTAAAATACAAGAACCTAGACGTCATTGGAAATGACTAGCTATAGGATTAGGAACTTGGTAGAAAACCATAACCTTTCCCTTAGCTTTACTCAGGAACTTACTTTAAATGCTTAAATATTCTAAGCGTGTTTTAAGTGCGGCTTGGGATGACGGGAAGACCCTCCGGAGTACGCTTTTATTTTATTGCGATTTACTCTATTGCAACTTATTTAATCGCATCGCACTTACTTTTCTTGCATGATAAACAACGGTTGCATGAAAACCTACACCTTTAGGACGAAAACCAAAACTGAAACCCATAACTAAATTAAAAGACACTACAAGATAAAATTCACCGCCACAACATTCAAAATATAAAACAACTCAAAATTTAATTACAAACAGAACAACAAAACTACAAATACAACTAAATTAAAACGTCTCATTGAATGATTGGGAATACCTCGGATGATGTAACCCACGTGTTGCTAACGGGATTTCATACGGTCTAAATGAAAGTGCGGAACTCATTTAGTTGAGTTTAGCAAATTCATCTGGACTAAGTGAATTCGATGAAAATAACGGTGCCGGGATGACGGAACCGTGGGATCTTAATCGGTTATGTTTAATCAACTTTAAGACCTGTTTTAATTAAAATATTAAAGACACATGGAAATGAAGACTTTCTCTAAAAACAAACACTTCTCTCATCTCCTGATTTATGACTTCTAAAACTAAACCTCTGCAACAACAAGGAGCTCGGAGCATGGTGGGCAGCACGGCCATCGTCGTCAGCAAAACTGAAATCTACATCAGCAAAACTTTATTAGAATTAAATAACCGAGCCATAGGACTTCGAGGTAGTTTGCACTAGTGCAACATAAATCCTCGACTCTTCGTTAGGCATTTGCATGATCATATCATGTAAATTAAGCCCTAACCGGTCTTAGGATTTCCGAGGTAGTCGTCCGATACGATATAAACCCTCACATCTTCGAGGCTATTTGTATGATTTTATCATACGAATATAAGTCCTAACTAATTAAAATTTGTAGGATCAAAATACTAAATAAACATTAGGACCTTCCTAAATTCAAGCCAAACAATAAGATAGTCGGGAAATTACCAAAGTTCGCTTTGGATGCTGTGATTTCTCCTACCCTTCTTCCTTTTGACTCCTAAAATAAAATGTTCCAAATTTGATCCATTCCACTATTGAAATTCCAAAATTCAATCCCTCGAAAACTTAAACTTTGAAATTCTTGAGAGCAGAACTACCGATTATTATCGAGAGTTTTCTTAGGTGATTTCCGTCACTTAAGATGTAATTAACTATAGGGGCTTGCCCTTATAGGGAACTTTAAGAACCCGAGTAATATAAACCCCGTTTAATGTTTTCATATTAAACGGGGGAATTTGTCGGCTTATAAAATTGGTTCGCAGACCAAACGGATGTCACAAATCTTCTAGTTTATTTAATCGAGCCCCATCATCAAATAATGTGTCTATTCTTCGGGATAGGTACATGGTTTGTGATGTGGTGCTCGTTTATATAAACTATTCGGGATGTGAGATCAGTTTGATTTCATATCTTAAAATTTTCAAATTTAAAATTATTTTCAAAATCAAATACTACTTTTCAAATTATTTATTTAAATTAAATTAAAATTCGCCGACAATTTCTGTAGGCGACCCCTTTTTCAAAATAAAACACATAACCTAAACATATGCCGACAATAGATCAAAAAAATGGCTCCGCGATAAAAGAGGCGAATGGATTATGACGAGACACGATTTGTATGTGCTCGAGCGCAGTAAAGATACTTCCACAATATCCAAGTAAGGAAGTGCATTCAAGATCTAGTTTTTAAAAATCCAGGAGAAGTGGAACGAATAATCAAGGAAAGAGGATGGGACAACTTCTGTTACACCACAAATAGAGCTGCAGTAGAAGTAGTTAAAGAATTCTATGCCAATCTGACAGCGATAGAAGCTGCACCAATCAAGGTTAGAGGATTTTTACTCGATTTCAATGCTGCAAGAATCAATTCTTTATATAAAGTACGTGACTTACACACCAGCGAGTATGATACTTTTGGAACAATGGAAGGACCGCTGGAAGAAGTAATCAACTTTCTCGCTGATGGGAATGGAGTTTGGAAAATCAAGCAGCGTGAACGGGTAAACTTCTCTCTTTCTATGTTGAATGCGTTGTCTAAAGCCTGACATTATTTTATCTGTTCTACTCTGTTACCCATGTATCACCATAGTGAGGTAACAAGAGATAGAGCAGTTCTGAATTTCTTTTTTCAGAACCAAAGAAGTATTAATGTGGTAAATATTATTTACAAGAATGTATTTGCCACTACAAGAAGTGAGAGTGGAGGAGGACTAGGGCATCCTGGTCTAATTTATGCACTATGCCAATTATCTGAGGTAGAGGCGAGAGATGATGAGGAATGGGTGGAGCCTATGAAACCCATTACTCCGGCTAATATTAAAACCTATGAATCCCACAAAGGATGGAGATCTAGAACAAGGAGTTATGTAACTTCTTCGAGTAGAGATATTCCCTCTACAAGTTATGACCCTCCTACTTACAGTTCCCCTACCCTTCATGATTTGATGAATGAAATAACTTTGCAGCGGAAGAGTTTTGAAAAGATTGAGGAAAAATTGGAGTATATTGATCAGAGAATTGGAGGATTAGAGCGAAGACATGATTATGAAATTGAGAATCTCCAGAGACACTTTGATTATGAGAGAGCTTATTACGATGTTGAGAGTCACTACAGGAGAGAAGAGCTCGATGTTGTATTCCCTGTGTGCCCTCGATACATTCAATATCAGCCTACTCCACCTGCAGATCAAGGAGGCGATGACGTGGCTTGGGATTTTGATTTAGGAGATTAGATTTTAGATTTGATGTTTATTTTTATTTGTTTAAGTTGTTTTAATTATGAACTTTAACTGTTATGTTGGATGATTGTTTATGTGATTTATGTGGAACTTTAAAATGGATGTTTAGTTTATGAACTGATTGTGATGTAATATTAAATTGTGTAATTTTGTTGTTGAAATTAGTTAGTTTATTTTAATATTTCAAACTTTTATTGTATTTTCTAAATAGAATATCAATTGTATGTTTAGCATAGATTAAATATAAGTTGTGTTAGTATTTTGTACTTATTTCAAAAAATTTCTTTACCCAACAATTTTTCTTAAATATTATATGTGTAAAAAGATACTAACAGTACAGGTTAAGTAAGTAATGAAGAAAACCTGCAAACTTCAAAAAGAGAAATACCTAAAGCTCGAAGGTATGATTTAAATATTACAGTTTATTTCCTTTTCACCCTATATGATTAGATAGAAAAACTTATGTTTAGGGGAGGGAAAAACACAAATTTAATTATTAAATTGTTCTCATTTTATATTTAAAAAAAAATTATTATAAAAATGATTTTCTGTAGTAATTTTAATTTAGTAAACTAAAATTTATTTATTTAATTATTATATGAAAGTTGAATAAAATATTTCTAGTAATTAAACTAATTTTGTAAATTAAGATATTTGGTATAAAAGAATAAGAATATAGTCAACTATTTAAATTAAGGAAACTATATTTTAAAATATGAAATTCTTAAGTATTTAATTGAGAAAGAAGAGATTAAAACCCTATGAAGTAAAAACAATAAAATACATATAAGGTAAGGAAATATTTCAAGTTTCAAATTTAGAAAAGAGGAAAATGAAGTTCAAAATCATTAACAGGCTATCCAGATACAGTAATCCTCACTTGGAAAAGAAAAAGAAGGATTGAAAATCAATCCCTGAAAAGAAAAATAAAATAATAAATATAAGTGAGGAGAAGCTTGAGGAGATGCCTTATCAAAAATTGGCTTCATTTGAATCAACCTAAAGGGTAAACTCAATTATATTTCTAAACTTATATTTATGGATTAATATTTTACTAAGTAGTGTTTTCATGAATTCCTATCAACTGAATATCTTAAGTAATTTAATATTACAAATATAGTTATTCTTGAAGAAAATAGAAGACTAGAAATCTTAAACTTGAGAACTAAATAGCCTTATATCTATAGAATTAGTTTAATTATTTTAAAATATTTCTAGAAAACTTTACTATAATACTTATTTGAATCAAATTCATAGTAATTCTGAATTAAAGCTTTACTATAAATAATCATTTACTTTTATTAAGTATAAAAATTACTTGAGGACAAGTAATACTTATGTTTGGGGGAATTCGATCACTAGAAAATGTATTAAGAATTTCATACCAATTTTATATGAAATTGCACTATAACGAAAAATATTTTCTTTGTTTTATTACAGGAATGAAGAATTATAAGTACTGAAAGCAAAAAGCATAAAAGAAGCAGATTTGGAGCAAAAAGGACTAAATTTGATGAAAAATGAACTGTCCCGCCGACAACGAGTTTAAGCCGCCGACGGTGAGATTTATCTGAGAGTTTTTGAATATTTTATAAGGATCCTGCCGACGGCGAGATCAAGCCTGCCGACAGCTAGATTGGCGTGGTTAGCCCACCTTCTAGAAGCCCGCCGACGGCGAGACAGTTGAAAAGAGCCAGATACAATGAACTTGGACGCATTTTGAAGAGGTGCTTAAGCAACCTTTGAAGATTTGACTCCTTCTATAAATAGATACGATTTCTATCCCTTTAGTGTGTCATTTGTGTGTCATTTTTGGTGTCTGTTGGTGTCGTTTTAAAGTCAATTAGTGTTCATTTGTGTTGGAATGTAAATCAGAGAGTCTTAGTGAGTTTAATTAAGTGTGATGTACTGAAAGGAAGAGTCAAAGGAACTTCAAGGAGTTTGCTTGGGGAGAAGATTTGAGATAAGTATATTTGTTATTGTTTATTAAATTTAATTAAATCCATGCTTTGTGTTATTTTTCTCATGCTTTCTGAGTAGTTTCCTTAGTCTTTTTCCTTATTGTTGAGATTATGTGAAATGACGAATCAAAGTAACTGTGCCTAAAATTATTAAATAAAAATTGTAATAATCTTTTACTTAAAACTTAATTTACTTTCAATTTGGCCAATTGATTTGTTAACATATGTTGAATTATCAACTATAGTAAAGATTACATCCGAGATTCAAGGAAGTCAAAAGCCTTGGAAGGAAGGGTGCAAATAAATAGGGAAATATTAACTATCGGGTGTAGAATTGGACATTTTAGTGTGACAGACTAAAATATTCAATTCGGTCATATTTTTTAAGAGCTGAAGTGTAGATGTTAGCCCTCAGGCGAGGGGAACGTGGGAGCACTGAAGTGGCAGCCAGTATCCTCCCAGCCTAGCCACAGATTCAGTAATCAAACATAGGACTAATCAATATTCTTTGCACCTGGACCAAAGGGTAAAGAATAGGAATGCTCCTATTTGGCATAATACAAACTCTAAACTACTTTAATTCATCATTCACTTAATTCTCTCAACAAGGAGAAAGATGCTTTTCTAAATTAGAATCTTACATTTAATCCTTTTTGAGCAATAGTTTTAGTATAAGTGTTCTAAATTTCCGTATACTAGCTTAGTAAGTAAGTCTACTTTAATTTTTCTTTGAAATTCTCTAACTTCCTTGTGGGATCGATATCTTGGACTCCATTAGAGCCATATATTACTTGATAACGATACGTATACTTGCATAGTATCCACATTATAAATCATAATTTTCATAAAAGAATCATCAGTGTAAACACATATATTTGGTGCGGGATCAAGTTTTTGGTGTCGTTGCAAATATCAATAACATATTTTTGTAAGTATAGATATCAAAAGTGGGTCAATCTCCTCAGGAAATGTCCACATCATGCGTTTCCAGATTGGTTAATAATTTAAACTTTTTATAATGGATTAGTTGGATCTCTTAGATCAATCATCGATGCTGCTGCTGGTGGATCATTAATGTCTAAACCATTTTCTGATGCTTACGCTTTAATTGAAGAAATGGGTACTAATAATTTTCAATGGCCTTCTGAAAGGTTAAATTCTAAAAAGGTAGCCAGTGTTTATGAAAATGATGCTTTTACAATGTTAGCAAATCAAGTTGTTGTTGTATCAAGGAAGATAGACCAATTTGGGATGAATTTTTCTCAGCCAAATCTCATGATTGTAGAAAATTCTTTAGGCCAAATGGTTGATTCTTATTCTTCACCAGAAACTGTGAATGCTATAATCAAACCTAACAACCCATATTCCAATTATTATAACCCGAGTTGGAAGAATCATCCAAATTTTAACTCGGAATAACAATAATCAGGGTGGTGTTAATCAACAATGGGGGAACCACCAAGTAAACCCATTGGGGAATTGGAACAACCAAGGTAATAATAATGATAGATTAACTTATCCTTCAAATTATAACAATGCTTTACAATGTAAGGAGAAGAAGTTGTCTATGGAAGAAGTAGAATCACATATGGGAAATCAATTACAAATTCAAGGAGCAACCATCGGAAATATTGAAAATCAATTGGGACAAATTGCAAATGCCTTAAGTCATAGATCCGAAGGAACGCTTCCAAGTAATACTAAAGTTAATCCAAGAGAAAAGAATAAAGAAAAAGTAAAAGCAATTCAACTGAGAAGTTAAAAAGAATTGGAAGGTAGAGTTCAAAAAGAAACTGAAGTAGAGAAAGAAGAGATTGAAAGACCTAAAGAGGACGCACTAAAAGGTTTTGAAAGACATATTTCTCCACCTAAGGTCGATTTAGAAAAAACCACCACCTCCATTTCCTCAGAGACTTCGTCAACAAAAGTTGGATAAGCAATTTTCAAAATTCTTGGAGATATTAAAGAAGCTTACCATTAATATTCCATTCTTTGAAGCCTGAACAAATGCCGAAGCTATACAAAATTTATGAAGGATATTCTTAATAAAAAAAGGAAGTTTGAAGAAAATGAGACTTGTTTCACTTAGTGAGGAGTGCGATGCGATAATTCAAAAAAAGCTTCCCGAAAAACATAAAGATCTCGGTAGTTTCACAATTCCATGTGCGATCGGAGAAAGATTATGTGGAAAAGCTTTATGTGATTTGGGTGCAAGCATTAACCTTATGCCTCTATCAATATTCAAAAGACTGGGACTAGGAGAAATAACCCCAACTACTGTAACTCTGCAATTAGCAAATCGTTCGATCACATATCCTAAAGGAGTTATAGAACATGTTTTGGTAAAAGTGGATATTTTTCCTGTGGATTTCATTGTGTTAGATATGAAGGAAGATAAAGAGATACCCAGAATTTTGGGGAGACCTTTTTTAGCTACAGGCAGAGCCATGATTGATGTACAAAAAGGGGAATTAACGTTGAGAGTTAATGATCAGACTGTTACATTTAATATTTCAAAATCGATGAAATATCCTGCTAGAGGTAAAGAAGATGAGTGTTATAGGATGGATGTTATTGAATATTTAAGTGAATGTCATTTCAAATTAACTTATGAAGAGAAAGCTGAAAGAGAAGAATGAGAATATAAGCAAGAAGAGGAGTTATTTGATTTTGAAGATTTTCAAGAAAAAGATTTAAAGTTTGTTCATGAAAGTTTTGAATTGTTGGATATGACTGAGAAAGATGAATCTTATGGTTCATCAATTGATAAACCTCCTGAACTTGAGCTAAAAATGCTTCCCGATCATTTGAAGTATGTTTTTCTAGGTGAATCCTCAAACTTACCTCTTATAATTTCCTCTCAATTAACTGAAAAAGAAGAAGAGAGTTTGCTTGAAATTTTGAAGAAGCACAAGAAAACCTTTGGATGGATAATTGATGATCTTAAAGGAATCAGTCCTTCAATTTGTATGCACATAATTCTTATGGAAGATAATTACAAACCGAGGGTTGATCCCCAAAGGAGATTAAATCCCATCATGAAAGACGATGTTAAGAAAGAAATTTTAAAATGGTTGGATGTTGGAATTATCTACCCTATTTCAGATAGTGCATGGGTTAGTCCTATTCACTGTGTTCCTAAGAAAGGAGGAGTAACTGTGACTGTTAATGAAAAGAATGAAATGACACCAACAAGACAAGTTACAGGGTGGCGAATATGCATTGATTATAGAAAATTAAACCTTGCCACAAGGAAAGATCATTTTCCACTCCCTTTTCTAGATCAAATGTTGGATAGACTGGCTGGGCATAAATACTTTTGTTTTCTGGATGGATATACTGGTTACCACCAAATTCAAATTACTCCTGAGGATCAAGAGAAAACTATGTTTACCAGTCCTTATGGTATGTTTGCTTTTAGAAGAATGCCCTTTGGTTTATGTAATGCCCCTGCTACATTTCAGAGATGTATGATGGCTATTTTTTGTGATTTAATTGAAAAAGGGATTGAAGTTTTTATGGATGACTTTTCAGTGTTTGGAATTTCGTTTGAATCATGTTTAGAACATCTATCTAAAGTTCTAAAATGCTGTGAAGAAACTAATTTTGTCCTTAATTGGGAAAAATTCCAATTTATGGTAGCAGGAGGAATTGTTTTAGGACATCGGATTTCAGAAAAAGGTTTGGAGGTAGATCCTGCAAAATTTCAAGTTATATCTAATTTACCTTGCCCAACCAATGTAAGGGAAATTAGATGTTTTTTTGGACATGCTGGATTCTATAGGCATTACATCAAAGACTTTTCAAAGATTACAAAAATTTTATGTTGTTTACTGGAAAATGATGCAATTTTTAATTTTGATGATGACTGCCATAAAGCCTTTGAATCATTAAAAGAAAAATAAATCACTGCACTTGTAATAATTTCATTAAATTGGAAAAAAACCTTTTGAATTAATGTGTGATGCTAGTGATTATGCTATTGGTGCTGTATTAGGTCAGAAATATGATAAAATTTTCAAAGTAATTTATTATGCTAGTAAAACTCTTAATGAAGCTCAAATTAATTATACCACTACTGAGAAAGAGTTATTAGCTATAGTATTTTCCTTTGATAAATTTTGATCATATTTAATTGGAACTAAATGTGTGGTGCATACTGATCATTCTGCTATTAAATAATTAATGAAGAAAAATTATGCAAAACTGAAACTAATAAGATCGATTATTCTTTTGCAAGAATTTGATTTTGAGATAGTAGATAGGAAGGGTTCTGATAATCAAATTGCTAATCATTTGTCAAGGCTTGAAATTGAAAAATCTCTCTGTGATATTGAAGAAATTGATGAACATTTTCTTGTTAAAAAATTGTTCACTGTTAAAGAATGGTGTGTTCCGTGGTATGCAGACATAGTAAACTTTATTGTTAGTAATATAATACCCTATGGTTTGACATACCAAGAAAAGAAGAAATTTTTGTCTGATGCTAAGACTTATTTTTGGGATGACCCGTTTTTATATAAACAAGGAAAGGATCTTATAATTCGAAGATGTGTACCTTTGGAAGAGACATATGAAATTATTCAAAAATGTCATGATTCTAATTATGGGGGACATTTTGGAAGTGATAAAACTGCATATAGAATATTACAATCAGGATTTTGTTGGCCTACAATTTTAAAGGATGTGAATATTTATATTAAAAATTTTGATAGATGTCAGCGTGTAGGCAATATTTCTAGAAGAAATGAGATGCCCCTCTATTATATGTTGGAAGTTGAAAATTTGATGTTTGGGGACTAGATTTTATGGGACCATTTACATATCTTTCGGAAATGTTTATATTTCGATAGCAGTAGACTATGTTTCCAAATGGATTAAAGCTATTAATTTACCTCAATGTGATGCTCAAAGTGTTGCAAAGTTTTTAGAAAAGAATATATTTTGTAGATTTGGAATACCAAGAGTAATCATAACTGATGGGGAAGTCATTTTAGAAATGCGATTATTGAGAAGTTAGCAAAGAAATATCATATTAATCATCGCATTACTGCTGCTTATCATCCGCAGATAAGTGGTTTGGTTGAATTATCCAATCGTGAAATTAAAAGAATATTGGAAAAGTATTTTAATCTAAATAGAAAGGATTGGTCAATCAAACTGGATTATGCTTTGTGGGCCTATAGGACTGCTTACAGAACACCTATAGAAATGTCCCCATATCGGCTGATTTTTTGAAAAGCTTGTCATTTACCTCTTGAACTTGAGCATAAAGCATATTTGGCTATTAAAGAGTTCAATTATAATTTGAAAGATGCTGCTAAAAATAGATTATTTCAATTGAATGAGCCTGAAGAAATAAGAGATGAATCTTATGAAAATGCTAAGATTTATAAGGAAAAGATGAAGTTATGGCATGATCGGAAGATTCTTACTAAAAATCTTGTACCAGGACAAAAAGTTTTACTGTATAATGCTAGATTGAGAATATTTTTTGGAAAACTTAAGTCCAGGTGGATAGGTCCATTTATTATGATAAAAGTTTATTCTTATGGAGCTGTAGATATTCAAGATCCTAAGACTGGAAAAATATTTAAAGTTAACGGACATAGACTTAAACCATATTTTTCAGTCAATAAATATAAATCTGATAATAATTTAATGTTGGGTCACTTAGAATGAGTTCTGGGTATGTCAAGCTGAAGACGTTAAAACAAATGCTTTGTGGGACGCAACCCATAACTATTGGTGTGCATTACTTTATGTTTATTTTGTGTGCTTCGTTTGCTTTGTTTGGTTTTTTTATATTTTTAGTGGTAGTAATTTAGAGTTTTTAAACTATATTAGAGTTTATTTGACCTTAATTAATGATTTAGAGAAGTCAGAATGAAAATTTGGACACTTAGCAGACCTACGCTAAATTGAGCACTGGCGGCTAAGCGCCGACTGGTTGGCGCTTAGGCGTCGCAGTTATAAAAAATGTGAAAAATGAGGTTCTAGAAGCCTAGATCGTGGGGGAGTGGTTTTGGAAGTTATTTTGGAGATTTAAAACGTCTTGGGACAGTTTTAGCACTTCCCAAGTCTATAAAAAAGACTTGATTTAAGAGAAACACTTGCCCCAAGTCCTATTTTCATTTCTGAGTCTTAAGAAGAGAGTTTTGAGTGCATCACGTCTTCCTGGGAGAATGAGATTAAGAAGAAGCAAGATTCGACAAGAGTAAGTTCGTTAGTGACGAGTGCTTAAAGAGTTATTCAATGGATATCTCGTTGTTAGTATTCAAGGGATTGTTGAAATAATTACAAAAATTGAAGCCCGAGTGACTTCAATGAAAGCAAAAATCCATGAAAGTAACCTACATTTGGAGCACATGGGATGGCAACTCAAGATGTAATTCTGTCGTTCAAGATACGTGGAAGAAGCGAATAAGGTGATGTTTTTGAAGAACAAATGGATTGATAACGATGATTTAAGGATGAACAATTATCGCCCATTTTAACAGATTTACATTCCAGAAGGGTCAAATGAGAATCATAATGGTTCGGGATATAATTTGCCTAATGGAGAATGGAATTAAGAGTGCTTTGTTCTTATTTTTTTAGTGTTCTTATGTGTTATATTTAGTGTTCATGTGTTTTTGGTGTGTTTAAGTATTAACTAAGCCTAATGATGTGATGGTTCAATCCTAGAGATGTATACTTATCAGTTTGAGATTAAAGTCTCTTGTATTTAGAGAATTTCATCCTCTATGTGTGGATAGAAATTCTAGAATCATATTAAGTGTTATGTTTGTTTTAATATAAGTTTTTGTTTGTGTGAAATTTGTGTGAAATCAATGGATATTAAATTTTGATTTGGAATATTGTAAGATTTTTGTGGGGAGAAATAATTATTTTGTAGTAATTAGGTGTGATTAACAAAGTGATTTAGTGCATATACCTTAATTGTGAAAATCTGGTTACTGGTGGCTAAGCGCCAGAGTGCTGGCGCTTAAGCACCAGATTTCACGGCTAAGCGCTGAGGGATTCGCGCTTAGGCGCCAGTTCGTGAAAATTGGTTCCCAGCAGTTAAAAACCCAAAAATTGCCATTTTTAAACCTCCCCATCGTCTTCAACTTTTGGTTTATCGCGAAAGAGGAGCCGAGGGCATCATATTGTGGATCATTTAAGAGTCGATCTCAAAAAAAATTGTTAGATTTGGATTCCTTGAGGTAAGAGCACTCCTCCTAAGTAAAATTTTATTGATTTTCACCATGTATTTTGAGTACATTTTGTAAAATCTTAAAATCACTATTTATGGTGAAAATTTAAGGAAATACTTGAGAAATTGCTTGGATTTAGTGAAAATATATTTTGGAAGGTAATTTAGCAAGTTTAGTTTGATTTTGGAATTTATGGTGAATTTTTCGTGAATTTTTAGAGATGTCTCCAAAGTCAAAGCGTGCGAGAGAAAAGACAAGATTTGATTCTGACAAATTTGTTAGCACGAGGACTGAGGAACGATACGTTGACGCACTGTAGTCACGTAAGTTGATTCCTGAGCGTGTATTTAGTAAGCTAGGAGAAGTAATTGAAGATATGATTGCTAGAAGGAACTGGGAAAATTACTGTTGCTTCTCCGCTGTTGCTGTTGTTTCTGTGGTTAGAGAATTTTATGCAAATTTTCCTGCTGCAGAAGAGAATCAAGTGATGGTTAAGAGGAATGAGGTCGACTTTTCTTGTGGGGCAATCAACACTTTTTATGGACTACCTCCTGATATGTTCTATTTTTATTCTAACTATCATCCTACGGAAGGGAATTAGATGAGATCATGGAGTTTTTGACTGATGGAAGAGGATTATGGAAAATAACAAATGATAAAAGAGTGAACTTTCCTGCTTCTAAATTGAATGCCACTTCTATGGCGTGGCATTATTTTATCTCATCTAAATTGTTACCTTCGAGTCATATTAGTGACGTAATGAGAGAAAAAGCTGTGTTGAACCATTGCATTCAGCAAGGGAAGCCTATTGACATTGGAGGTATAATTTATGATTATGTTTTGAACTGTGCTAGATCAAGCACTACTGCAGGTATGGGATTTCTTTCCTTGATTCATTCATATGTGAACGATCTGGAGTGAAGTTTGAGACCTGGGAAGAGATACTTCAGCCATTGAGACCAATTACGAGTGTCAACATTAGTGCTTACACTGTACATTCAGAGTTTGGTGGGAGAGGAGGATTTGGTAGGGCTTCTACTAATGAATTTCAATCTGTCAAAAATCTCCTTCTCCATTCCTCGTTTACTTTTAGGAGGCATCTAAATATTTGAATAAAAATTTAAACAAAATTTTATAATTAAGTTAGATGGCTTCCTATAAGAGTTTTCAAACTAACGACACTTAAATCCATGGATTTTTCACTTAAAAATCAAATATTTTTGAAATTCTTGGTCTCCTGTAAATAAATTAAAAATCCATGGTGAAATCACAAAATAAATACACCAAAATAATAGATCTAACCTTGAGATGATGAAATCAAGTGATTTCAAGCTAAGAAACTTCAAGATTGAAGCTCTAAACGGAACCCAAGGATGAGTTTGTGAAAAAAAATGAGAAAAAAGAATACGCTTGGGTGACAAAAATAGCATCGACCCAAATTAAATCACAAAAAATGTGAGTTTCGGCCACTTTAGGTGAATCGACACATAGCGCTAGTTCTGGCACCTAGGCGCCATACTAAAAAAAAAAATTTCTTCTTTTTAAGAAAAAAATTTTTAGCATACTAGAACAGATAACCCACCATAAAAAAAAATAAATTAAACATCCAATTTCACATTTATCATTCTCCAAACATCTTCTAACTACAAAATTTTCAATTGAAATTTTCTATTCAAGATTAATTCCATCATTATAACATAAGATTTAACACAAAAAATATTTCAGTCCAGATAATCAACTATCAGTTCAACAAACACAAAAATACACAATATAACCATACAAAAATCAACAATTCAATACTTAAACAACTTCAAAAAGAAGTTACACACCACACATCCACTACATGAATAAATCACAATTAAACAACACTATAAATCATTTCTAGACTTTAATGATTATTGACTGAACTTTCATTCCGAACCAAAACATCATTGTAGAATAGTGGTGAGTATTCACGCCTGTCACGCAGGTGACCCGGGTTCGATCCCGACAACGATGCTAAAAACCTGATGCACCCTTAGTGTGTGTTATTTTTGTACGTGTTTTACACCAATTTAATTCCCCTAAGAAGGTGCCAAAAACTTGACCTGACCCGCAATTATGCAGTAGTTTAGCCTTCAAAATATGGCAAAAAACTTAACCAAGTTTATATTAAATGGCTAGTAAGAAAAATTGAAATGTTATAAAATATAGATAATAATTCACACATTATGGGTTCTACACAAGTGCACTGTCGGCATGCAGAAGGGGGTTGTGTGTGATTTTTTTATTTATATATATATATATATATATATATATATATATATATATATATATATATATATATGTATAAATTTTGAAAAATATCATTTTTAATTTCAAAATATGAAATCAAACTGATCTCATAGATGCAATAGTTTATATAGTCGAGCACTGCACGACAAATCATGTATCTATCCTGAAGAATGGATAAATTGCTTGGTGGTGAGACTTGATCAAATAAACTAAAGAGCCCATGACATCCGTTTGGTCTGTAAACCATTTATGTTAACCGACAATTTCTTCTATCTAATACAAGAGAATTAGATAAGTTTTATATTAATCTAGGGTCTTTAAATTTCTTATAAAGGCAAGCCCCTATAGTAAATTATATCTTAGATGACCGAAGTTTTCTAAGAAATCTCTTGATATAAATCAGGAAATATTTTATTCATACTTCCAAAAGGTAAGGTTCTTCAAGAGAATATGGAAGAAGAAGTAGAAATGTAAGAACAGGATGACTACTAGAGTAGTGTTCTTTTAGTTTATTATTAATGTGTAAACTTGTGTGTTTGTTACTTGCTTTAATGTGATAGATGTGTGTAGTGATTATACTTTGTTTGTTAGTAAAGTTGTGATGAACTTGTGTTTGTTTGTTTATTAGTTTGAATTGAAATTGTAATGGTTGTATTTTGTATTAAATGTTTAATTTTTTTTTTAAAAATTTTCTTCACCAAACAAATCTCTTATATATTCTGTGTAACAAACTTCTAACTATTTTATGTCTGCTAGTTTAAATTTTCGATTAATACCTACATAGCTTCAGAAATATCGAAAGTCTGGCACAAAAAGATTAGTTTTCTTTTTATTTTTCTCTCTCATTTACTAATTTGATATATACATAAAAAACTTAAGTTTGGGGGAGGAAAGATTAACTATTATGTGTTCTTAATTAAATATATTTTCAAATAACCTTAACATGACTTCAGGTAGTAGAGCTTAAGTTTAGATAACTAAAATTTTTATTTTATTGAAATATCATAGTAGATTTAAATGAAGTTTTTAGTAATGAATGTTAACTTTATGGCCAAGATATTTAGTATAAGAGGATTAGGCTATAGTTGACTATTTAAAGTAAAGAAAACTGTATTTTTGAAATATTAAGAGTCTTAGAAGTTTATGTGAGAAGAAAGGTTTGGAGTATATAATGAATCATTTAAAAGCTAATATATATCTATAAAGTAAAGAGATTTTACAAGTTCTTACTTTAGGGGGGAGAGAGTGAAGTTTAAAATTATTAAAGGCTATCTAGATATAGTAATCATCACTTAAGAAAAAAGAGAAGAGAAGAAAAAGAAAAAAAATAAAAGGGGATTGAAAAGCTATCCACATATAGAAAAGAAAAAAATATATATATATATATATATATATATATATATATATATATATATATATATATATATGTATATATATATATATATATATGTATATATATATATATATATATATATATATATATATATATATATATATATATATGAGGAGAAGCTTGAGAAGATGCCTAATAAAAAATTAGCTTCATTTGAATCAACTTGAAGGAAGAGCTTAATTGCATTTTTGAATTTATATTTAAGTATTAACATCCTTACGAATAGATTTCTCATGAGCTTCATTTTCATATGATCCTTCAAAGCACCCTAATGTGACAAATTATGGTTATTCTTGAAATGAATATAAGACTATAACTCTTAGACTTGATGATTGTGATCTTACACCTATAGTTTTGACCTAAGTTACTAAAAATGTTTCTAAAAGTCTTACTATGTTCATCTAATCATGGTATTCTTTAAGTAAAGTTCACTACTGTGAGTCATATTTTAATATAGTAATATGGTTATTTAAGGACAAGTAATAATTAAGTTTTGGGGATTTTGATGCACCAAAAATATGTTGGATTTTTCATAAATATTTTGTACTCACATTTGGTGATATTGCACTTTAAAGGAAGATATTTTTCATGTTTTGTTGCTGCTATGATTATTTTAAGCATTTTAAGAAAAAAGATGCGAAAATGAATGAATTTGGAGTGAAAAGAGGAAAAATTCAGAAATTTGTCTTCTGGCACCGAAGGGGCCAGAATGGGCGCCGACAGTGCCCAATTCCAGAGAGCACCAAAATTAAAAATGCTCTGAGCAATGACGGTGTCGAATGTTGGTGGAGGCCAAAATCAATATATTTGGATGATTTTTGGTAGGATTATTGAGGAATCTCTTAGGGAATTCGTCCCTAGGCTATTTCAAAGAAAATTTTGCACCATAAATAGTATGTGTGAGTGTTGTGTGAGTAGAGAGAAGTAGAGAGGAAGTGAGTAGAGAGTGTGTGGTGTAAGAGGAGTGTGTGTGGGAGTGTGTGGGAGTGAGTTTTATAGAGAGTTTAGATTTTAGGGTTTGGTGTGATAAGTGTTGTTTTGTGAGGGATTCTTCTCTAAGATTTATAGGATAAGGAAAGTGAGAGATTGTATCTTACTTGTTGTTCTAAGAGGAAATAGTGTGTCATTGTGAAGAGGGAAAGATATTTAAAGGAACTTCAAAGATTTTCGTGGGAAAGAAAATGAGATAAGTTGTATTTACTTATTTTTATTTGTATGACTTTGCTTTTATATAAATAATCCTTATTTTATCATATCTTCCTCATGAATTCAAACTATATCTTTTTGCCTTTCTCCTTACAATGAGAAATGGTGAACTGATGATTTAGATTGGATGTGCAATGTGAATGTTAAGAAATTTTGATGATTTTTCACTTTGTACTTCATTTACTTTTCGATCTGGCCAATTAATTTGTTAAAATATATTGTGGAACTTATGATGCAAAAGGACTATGCGTTCTACAACAAAAGTGAAGATTACATTCAATATCCATGAATGAATGATGTTGTTAATGGGGTTTGGGTGAAAATAAATAAAGAAATATGGTTTATTGGCATAGAATTGGAGATTTTAGGGTGACAGACTAAAATCCCCAGTTTGGACCTAGTGTTTTGAAACTAAAGCGAGAGTTAGCTTTCAGGAGAAGGGAAGTGGGAGCTTTGGGGTGAGAGTCAGTATCCTCCCAGCCTAACTAAGAATTTAGGGACTAAATCTAGGATTAGCCAATGATCTTTATAGCACTCGAAAGAGGGTAAAGAATGTGTATGCTCTTATTTAGCACAATACAAAATTTTCACTAATATTTATCATTCACTCATCATAACACCATTGTAAGGGGGAGGACACTTTCTCCAAATTTGAACCTTTCAATACAAAACTTAGGGTAGTGGTAGTTAACTTTATTCAATGTTTAGAAAGTACTTTAATCATCTTAAAATCTTTAGCATAATTAAACTTTAGCAACTTTATATTTACTTGACGTGCATTGAATTTGAATATTGGATTTATGTGCTACGTTTTAAAGATTTTCTTCCTCCCCGTGCGATCGATAACTAGGACTCCACTAGAGCCCTATATTACTTGACCGATATGTATACTTATGTATAGATTGGCTGCTTTCTTATTAGATTGATTATACTTTGTGATAGAACTGAAAATACTTATTTAAGATAGCCACTATCACATCTCCACTAAGAATTATTGAAACAACACCAATGATCTGATTCCTTGTGTACGAGTGGGTTCATTATGATATATTTCTATTGGAGTCTTATCTTATCCATAGGTGCCTACTCTAAGTGCTACAAATTTCTTTAACTTTCTGACTCTAATCAGATCCTTTATCAATCTACAAATGTGGTGACACTCCTCCATAACATGTACATGATTTTTGTGATATGCATAATAATTTTTATATCCCAAATGTATCCCATTATAACCAAGAATGTGGGTTTTTTAAAGTATTCTTTTTTTTCATTGGCCTCCACAGCTTTCACCATTGAGACTCTCAAAATCTGTTGGGGTCTCTGCATGGTGATTTATTCACCTCCTTTTGGCATCAAGTTCATTCTTTCCAGGGTACAAACCCTTACAGATTCTTCCCTAGAATGAACACGAATGATGTTCCTTGAATTTGGGTATGACCACTTGTCTTGGCGGTGATTCCTCCACCATTCAACCATTTAGAATTTTCTCTTCAAGATCTTCTACGAGTTCTCACCTCATGAGAAGTTTAATGACAAGTTATACTCTTTTATTGATATGTGATTATTAGTGAGTTTTAACAACTGAACAAACAAAATTATAAGTTTTAGACTAAGCATGTATCATTATAAGCCTTCTATTAATCCCTCACCTAAAATTGCAAGGAAAATTGTAGGTTACAGGTCTTACCTCCAGTGTCATCTTCTAAAAAAGTGTCACGAGTATATGATGCACCAAAAATATATACTATTTTTGCTATATAATTTTACCCATTTTTGGTGATATTGCATTTTAAAGAAAGGTATTTTTCATGATTGCTGCATGTATGAAGATTTTAGGTAATTGGAGCGAAAGGAAGCAAAAAGGAACGAATTTGGAGCAAATGGAAGAAACTAGCTTCTGGCACCGCCGACGCCCAAATCCAGAGACTTCAGCAATTAATTGACGATAGAGCATCGCCGACACCCTATGTCGGTGTAATTCAAATTTGAAGAGTTTTGACAACTTTTTGAAGGGATGCTTAAGGAAAGTCTTTGGAATTCGTTTCTAAAGTATATGTAACTATTTTTGGACGAAATTTGTGTGTGGAAGTGTGTGGGAAAGCGTGGTAGAGTGTGTGTTTAGAGTTAGGGTTTGGAAGAGTGAGTGTGGATGTGAAGATTTGAGAGGGATTCTTCTCTAAGAAGTGAATGAAAAGGGGTAAAGTGAGAGATTGCTTCTTCCTTTCCATTCTAAAGAGGGAATTGAGTGTTGCAAAGAAGAGAGAAAAGAATTCAAAGGAACTTTAAGGGATTTTCTTGGGGAAGAAAAAGAGATAAGTTGTATTTACTATTGTGGTTTGTATGACATTTCTTTTATATATAAACTCCATGTTTTGTTGTGTCTTCTCTATGAAATCTGAGTAGTCTCCTTTGTCTTTCTTCTTGCGTAGAGATGTGATGATGTGATGATGTAGCTTTGAAGTGCTTTTAAAGTATTGAAGAAATTGTGATGATTTTTCATTTCGAGCTTAATTTACTTTTCAATATGGCCAATTGAATTTTTAAAATATGTTGTTGTACATTAACTCCGAAAGGATTGAGTGTCCTACAACAATAATGAAGAATCCATTCAATGTCCGTGAATGAATTACGTAGTTCATGGGAATTGAGTGCAAATAAATTGGGAAATGTGTTTTGATGGGCTTCAAATGGAGGTTTCAGAATGACAGGCTGAGATCCCCAATTTGGTCCTAAGATTGGTAACTAAAGTCGAAGGTTAGCCTTCAGGTGAAGGTTAAGTGGGAGCTTCGTAGTGACAGTCGGAATCCTCCCAGCCTAGCCTTAGATTTAGTGACTCAACTTAGGATATGTCAATGTTCTTTACATGCTTGGAAGAGGGGGTACTCTTTTGAGGGTAAAGAAACATTTATGCTCCTATTTGGCACAATATAATAAATAATCATTCTATATCATTCACACATCAAATACTCATTGTAATAGGAAAGACACTTTTCATATATATCAAAACCTTTCTAAAACAAAGCTTAGTGTGTGTGTGTTAGTTAATGTTGTTTAAAGATATTTGAAGTAATTATGGTTTGCTTAACTGTTACTGTTTTCTGCATCTTGTTAGTAGAAGTAAACTTAAACTTTAATTACGATTTGAGTATTAGATTTCACTATTACACTATTTATTGTAAGGAACGTGCCTTCCCTGTGGGATCAATAACCAGGACTCCATTAGAGCCCTGTATTACTTGATACGATACGTATACTTGCGTTGAAGTTTGGACTTTAAAAAAAATCATTATTAAATATATAAATTTGGGTTCATAAGTTCTTGCATAATATAAAGAATGCATCAAGTTTTTGGCGCTATTGCCAGGGAAAGTATAAACAGTATCTATTGATAATATAATAACTGAAAACATTTACTTTGTAGTGTGTAATAGTGTGTTTGTTTACTTTTTAGAGTATTTGTGTTATTTTATATGCGTAGTAATGGATTTATACATTTAGTACCTTACGATTCAGAGTTAGAGCGTACTGTTATAATAATTCGAAAACAACAAAAACAAACTGAGAATCCTTGCGAAATGGCGAATAACCAAGATAATCATAGAAATGATATTGAATATTTACCGAGACCTTTAAGAGATTATGCTAACCAAAGAGCAGATGAAATTCATGTGACTATTCAAAATCCTGATGTTGTTGCTAATTCATTTGAGCTTAAACCTGCTATTATCCAAATGGTACAAAATAATCAATTTGGAGGAACACCTAATGAGGATCCAAATTTATATCTCGCTAGTTTTCTAATACTGTGTGCTACTTTTAAATATGACGGAGGGTCGAGTGATGCTGTCAGACTTAGACTTTTTCCTTTTTCATTAAGGGATAAAGCTAAGGCATGGTTAAATTCATTAACATCTGGATCTATTAGAACTTGGGGAGAACTTTCTCAAAAGTTTCTATCAAAATATTTCCCTCCATCAGACAGCTAAGCTAAGAAATGATATCTTATCTTTTGGTCAGTTTGAAGGGGAATCAATATATGAAGCTTGGGAAAGATTTAAAGATCTTATTATGAAGTGCCCACATCATGCCTTACCAGACTGATTAATAATTCAAACACTTTACAATGGATTAGTGGGATCATTGAGATTGATTATAGATGCTGCTGCTGGTGGATCATCAATGTCAAAACCTTTTGATGAAGCATACTCATTAATAGAAGAAATGACTACTATTAATTTTCAATGGCCATCTGAACGGGTAAATCCTAAGAGAGTAGCAAGTGTTCATGATTCAGATATGATGACTATGATATTTTCTCAAATTACAACCATTTCTAAGAAAATAGATCAGTTTGGAATGAATTATTTTCAACCACCTCAAGTGATAGAGGAAAATTCATTTGGATAGATAACAGAATCTCAAACATCTTCTGAGGCTTTAAATGCTATTAATAGACCTAATAATCCTTATTTGAATTATTATAATCCTGGTTTGAAGAATCACCCAAATTTCATCTGGAATAATGGCAATGCCAAAGTTAACCCACAATGGGGGAACAGTTCTATAAATCTAGTTGGAAATTCGAACAATAAAGGAAATACTAATTTTAGACCTTCTTATCCTCCTGAATTCAATAGTAACCCACAATTTAAGGATAAGAAGTTTTCTACTGAAGAAATGATTCTAAATATGGGAAAACAACTACAAGCTCAAGTGTTGCGATAAAAAGTATTGAAAATCAATTGGGGCATATTTTCACTACACTTAATAATAGACCTTCTGGAACGCTTCCAAGTAATGTTGAGATCAATCCAAAAGATCAAAACAAGGAACAACTTAAGGCTATTCAATTAAGGAGGGGAAAGGAGTTGGAGAAAAGAGTAAAAAAAGAAGTTGAAATAAAGAAAGAGAAGGTTGATATTGATCGGGGGGTGCTGCAGTGTTGCGTAACTATATGTGTGTTTAACCAGTGTAAAAATATTATTAAATAATAACACAGTTACTCCTTTATCAACGCAAGTATATGTATCATTCAAGTAATATAGGGCTCTAATGGAGTCCTAGATATCGATCCCACAGAGAAGTTAGAGATTATGAACTAATTAAAGCAGTTGCAATTACTATCTAGTATACGAAAATAAAGAACACTTATACTAAACTCTATTACTAATTTTTGAATGGAAGGCTACAATTTAGAAATTATCTCTCCTTTTGTTAAGAGAATTAAGTGAATGGATAATTAAACTAGTTAGAATTGTATTGTGCCAAATAGGAGAATTCATATTCTTTATCCTTTGGTCCATGCATAAAGAATACTAACTAATCCTATGCTTGGTTACTGAATCTGCAGCTAGGCTGGGAGGATACCGGCTCTCACTTCGGAGCTCCCACATTCCCCTCGCCTGAGGGCTAACATCTACACTTCAGCACCCAAATGATAGGACCGAATTGAAGATTTTAGTCTGTCACTCTAAAATATCTAATTCTACGCCCGATATAATATTTCCCTATTTATTTGCACCATCCTTTCAAGGCTTTTGCTTTCCCTGAATCTTGGATGTAATTTTTACTTTAATTGTGAAATCAACATATTTTAACAGTTCAATTGGCCAAATTGAAAGTAAATTAAGATTCAAGTAAAAGATTATCACAATTTTTATTGAATATTTTAGGCACAACTAATTTAATTTTCCATTTCACAAAATTTCAAAATCAAGGAGAAAGACAGAGAAGACTACTCAGAATGCATAGGAAGAATAACACAAAACTTAGATTTCATATAAAATTAAAGTTATAAAATAATAAACAAAACTTATCTCGAATTTTCTCCCCAAGCAGACTCTTTGAAGTTCATCTGACTCTTCCTTCTTATACAACACACTCAACTAAACTCACTATTATACTCTTTAGAACACACTTACACACTAAAGACACTAATAAGACGCTCAAAAAGGACACACCAAGGACACACATTCGACCTAAAATCATTTCTATTTAAAGAGGGAGAAATATTTCCAATGGTTGTTTAAGCACATCTTCAAAAAAGCATCCAGATTCATTGAACATTGCTTGAACTAACCTTCTCGCCCTCGGTGGGCTCGTTGGCACCGTCGGCGGGCTTCTAGAACATAGGCCAACTGCTCAGGCTCACTGTCGGCGGGCTCGATCTCCCCATCGGCGGGCTCCTTTATAATATATTCGAATGCTCTCGGGAAAAACACGCTGTCGGCGGCCTATTCCTCACCGTCAGTGGCCTAGTTCAATTTTTGTCTCTTTTAGTCCTTTTTTTCCAGATTCACTCCTTTTTCATCTTTTTGCTCCATTAACTATAAATCTTCATTCCTGCAATAAAACATAGAAAATAAATTTTTTTAAAGTGCAATATCAATATAAAATTGGTATGAATTTCTCAATATATTTTTCTCTAGTCAAATACCCCAAACTTAACTATTACTTTTCCTCAAGTAATCTTGATACTACGTAAAAATAATGATTATTTGTAGTAAAGTTTTAATTCAGAAATACTATGAATTTAATTTACATAAATATTATAGTAAAGTTTATTAGAAAGATTTTTTAGATAATTAAATTAATTCTATAGATGTAAGGTTATTTAGTCATCAAGTTTAAGATTTCTAGTCTTCTATTTATTTCAAGAATGACTATATATTACAATATTAAATTACTTAAGATATTCAGATGATAGAAAATTCATGAAAATACTATTTAGTAAAAGACTAATCCATATATATAAGTTTAGAAATGTAAATGAGTTTGCCCTTTAAGTTGATTCAAATGAAGCCAATTTTTGATAAGGCATCTCTTCAAGCTTCTCCTCACTTACTTTTTCTTTTTATTTGGATTGCATTTCAATCCTTTTTTTTTTCTTTTCTTTTCAGAGATTGTTTTTCAATCCTTCTTTTTCTTTTTCAAGTGAGGATTACTGTATCAGGATAGCCTGTTAAGGATTTTGAACTTCACTTTCCTCTTCTTGAATTTGAAACTTGAAACATTTCCTTTTCTTATATGTATTTCATAGTTTTTTACATCATTGAGTTTCAATCTTTTCTTTCTCAACTAAATACTTAAGAATATAATATTTTAAAATATAGTTTTCCTTAACTTAAATAGTTAACTATATTCTTATCCTTTTATTCCAAATATCTTAATCTACAAAATTAGTTTAATCATAAAAAAATATATATTTTTTTAACTTTCTATAATAGTTAAATAAATTAATTCTAATTTACTGAATTAAATTCACTACATAAATTCATTTTTATAATAGTTTTTGAAAATATTTATTTGAGAACAATTTAATAGTTAAATTTTGTTTTTCCCTCCCCCAAACTTAAATTTTTCTATCTAATCATACAAATGGAAAGAAAACATACTATAAATTTAATCATACCTTCGTGCTTTAGGTATTTCTCTTTTTGAAGTTCTGCAGGTTCTTTTCATCACTTAATTAACCTGTACTGTCAATAACTTTCTACACACATATAACATTAAAGAATTTGTTGGGTAAAGAAATTTTGAAATAAGTACAAAATACTAACACAATTTCCTACTACATTTAATTACTTTACCTATTAAAGTACTAAGCATAATTAACACAACATCCACATACAATTCACTAATTCAATTTCATAGTTACAATCACAGTCTGAAATATACAAATTAACAATTACACTGATGTAAATAACTTATACAACAAAGTTTAAATGACTTATACAACATAATAATCAAAATACATAAACTAAACAACAATACTAAATTGAAGAAAACAACAAACACATAACACTAGTATCTAATCGTAGAATCTAATCTTCAGCATCAAAATCCTAAGCTATATCCTCATATCCTTGTTCAGCAGGTGGAGTAGGCTGGTATTGAGTATAACGAGGGAACTCAGGAAATATAACATCAAGCTCCCCTCTCTTATAGCGATTCTTGCATCATAGTAGGCCATCTCAAACTCAGAATGCCTCTGGAGATATCCACTGTCATAATCGTGCCTCCACTCTAATTCTCCAATCCTCTGATCTATTTGCTCCAACCTTTCATCAATTTTCTCAAAACTTTTCCACTGCAGAGTCAGTTCATTCATCAAGTCATAAATTGTAGGAGAACTATAGGTAGGAGGGTCATAACTAGTAGAGGGAATATCCCTACTAGTCGAAGGTGCAGAGCTCCTAGTCCCTGATCTCCATCCTTCATGGGATTCATAAGTCTTTATATTAGCCTTGGTAATGGGTTTCATAGGTTCAACCCATTCCTAATCATCTCCTACCTCTACTCCAGATAACTGGTAGAGTGCATAAATCAGTCCAGGATGTCCTAATCCTCCTCCAGTTTCACTTCTTGCAATGGATAATATGTTTTTATAAATAATATTTCCCACATTTATACTTCTATTGTTCTGAATGCAAAAATTCAAAGTGCTCTATCTCTTGAAACTTCACTATGATGATAAATGGGTAGAAAAGTAGAGCAAATAAAATAATGCCAAGCATTAGAGGTTGCATTTAACATAGAAAGAGGAAAGTTTACCCGTTCACGCTGCTTTATTTTCCAAGTCCCTTTCCCATCAGTGAGAAAGTTAATCACCTCTTCCAGCAGTCTTTCCATTGTTCCAAACGTATTGTATTTGCTTGTATGAAGATCTTGTACTTTGTAGAAAGAATTTATTCATGCAGCATTAAAATCAACTAAAAATCCTCTAACCTTTATAGGTCCATCCTTTATCTGGGTCAAATTGGCATAAACCTCCTTTACAACTTCAACTGCTGCTCTGTTTATCGTATAACAAAAATTTTCCCATCTTCGCTCTTGATTGTCTGTTCCACTTCTCCTCCCGAGTTCTTGAAAACTTTATCCTGGATGCATTTTTTCGCTTTGATACTAAAGATGTACCTTGACTGAGCCTTAGCATTAACAAATCGTGTCTCGTCAAAATCTAGTCGCCTCTTTTGTCGTGGAGCCATTTTTCGATCTATCAAATTTACAAAAATCTCAACTAAATTCCAAAATATCACTAAAATGGCTTCCAAAGGTGACTTAAAGTAATTTAAAATGAATTCTATGAACTTCTTCCAACTGTTTTCTCCATATTTCAATTTTTCCAAAATTCCTACATGTGGAAGAAATACATGGTGAAAATCAAAAATTTTTGCATGGGAGTGAAGCTCTTAACAAGGGAAGATGAAATATGGTGTCAAAATGTGTTGAATCTGCTCCAAATCCATGATCTCTTAAGCCCTATGTCGGTATTTTTGAAGTTTAGTGGAAGAGGACGTTGAATAGTGGCGGTTGACCGGTCAAATAAAGGTATTTTTCGGGTCCTCGCCGTTAGCGGGCAGAATCTCGCCGTCGGCTGACTAATTAATTTGAATATGGCTTAAGTCTCTAGAAAAAGTCACTGTCGGTGGTGTCGAGGGTGCTGTCAGCGGAGCTTTTTTAAAATTAAAATTTTTAATATGATGTAATTTTTTAATTCATATTAAGCCTTGTTAACGTCCGATCAATCAATTTAAACATATTTTACTGTGATTAGATACTATTTTAACTCAATTAAATTCACACAACACAAAACATCACAAATTTTATATAAAATCCAAGAGTTTACAATATTCATACACAACATTATAAAAAGGTATTTTCTCAACCTTAATAAATAAAATTCAGCGTCGCAATCCAAACAACAATACTTAAAACGCTGAAAATAAACAAATGATGCATAATCTCATCTATATTAAGATCAAAATATCGAAATCTAAAATAACAAAAAGTGTAGATTACACAAATTAAATTTAAATTAATTCAACACATAAACAAATATGAACGTCTTCTACTCGTTAGGATCAGTGCTAGAAGGGTCTGTAAGGAAATTTTTCAATATAATCTTCTTCTATCCATCCTTTCTTTCTCATAAGCCGTACAAAACTAGCCTAAAGATGTCCAGAATGATAGAAGTGTTCTTTCATTCTCCAGTCAATATGATCAAATAAATAAGAGATGTTATTAATTGATGTCATCACGTTTTGTACCTCTTTTTACAGTCCTTTGAGTTTCCGTAAGATCAGATCAATTTTATCAGTTAAGGGTCAAATTGAAAAAGAACTCTAAGATGCTTGATCCACAATAATGGCTCCATTGTTATCATCATTGAATGTAGGAAACATATAAGTTGGATCTTAAGGTTTCTAAGGCAAAAGTACCTTCTCCCAGGCTTCATATGAAATTTGGTACTGACTGCATAGTGCAAAAATTGTAGAAGGATTTCCAAGCCCATAAATTGATCCATGAATAATCAAGCCAAAAGCAGACTTCACAATAATCGAACCAACATCAATAGGCAGTCCCGCTTGAATACAATAATTTAGAATCGCACACTCCTTAGAGACTTTATTAACCCTTATAGTGGGTAACAGTTTTGAAGAAATAAAGAAGTGCCAGTGTTTAGAAACGGGGTTTAGCAGTGATGCAGAAAAATTAACATACCCGTCTACTCTTATTTCCCAATCTTCCGCTTCATCAGTCAAGTAACGATAGATCTCATTCATATTATTCCTAATAAGGACAAAGTTGGAGTCGTGGCAAACGTTTGTATTCTCTATTGAATATAACTCATTAATTCTAGAAGGAGTAAATGTTACCCATCGGCCTCGCACATAAACAATTCCGTTGTTGATTCCGTGTAGATTGGAATAGAATTCTTTTACCACAGGGATGACTACTGCAAAAGTTGTATAACATAATACTTCCCAACATCATCGCACACTCATCTCCTCGATAGGCGTCGTTGAATTCTCTATTCCTCTATTCACGAATCCTCGTTCCTTGATCAACCTCTTTTTCATCATTACCTTATTGAAAATTCGCTGGGCCTCACAATTGATAAATTTTCTTCGATTGAACACTCGAGATCTAGGGATTTCAAGGTGATTGGATGCCATAATAATGAGTTTTTGTGGAGTTTCAAATCATTTTTAATAAGTAGATAGTTTAGAATTCGAGTTATAGATGTTTTTAAAGACTTACAACACTTAGAATCACCAAAAACCGTCAAAATAACTCCCTAAACCGTTCATTCGCCGATCTCACCATCGGCGGCATCAATCTCACTGTCGGTGGGATTCTTAAATAATACAAACTGAATTTGGCAGGCAAACACACCGTTGGCGGGCTCGATCTCGCCGTCAGCGGCCAAGGCAAAAATTGCCAAGTTTCGCTCTGGTCCTAATGCGTTTCAAATTTTTTTATGGATCCAATATCGTGATGATCATAACGGTAAATTCGAGTAGTAGAATTCATTCATTTCACAAAATAACAATAAATCAAATAGATATATAAACATCACACATAAATAAAGATAACTATGGGTTACCTCCCATAAAGCGATTGGTTTAACGTCGTCAGCCCGACCTATTCAGAGTGTTAATCAGATTGACTGAGCATTAAAATCTCTTCATAATTTGGTCTTTTACCCTAAAAAATATGGCTGTTTCCAGTCTTTGGATCTTCAGTTTCAACAGCTCCGTATGTAAATACTTGAGTTATAGTGAAAAATCCTAACCATCCAGATTTCAATTTCCCAGGAAATAATTTCAACCTTATATTATACAACAATACTTCTTGTCCTGGTTCAAAATTCATTTGATTAATCTTTCGATCAAGTCATATCTTCAGTTTCTCTTTATAGATTCTATCGTTATTATAGGATTCATTCCTTAATTCCTATTATTCATTCATCTGCAACAATCTCTTCTCACCAGCATCTTTCAAATTATAATTAAGTTCTTTAATCACCCAATATGCTTTATGCTCTAATTCAACTGTTAAGTGGCAAGTCTTTCCATAAATAAGTCTGTAAGGAGTCATTCAATCCGAGTTTTATAAGCAGTCCTGTATGCCCATAATGCGGTGTCTAGTCTTGTGGACCAATCTAATCTACTAGGGTTTACAGTTTTTTCTAAAATTCATTTAATTTCTCGATTAGAAACTTCAGCTAATCCACTAGTCTGTAGATGATAAGCAGTCGATATTTTATGAATAATATTGAATTTTTCTACCAATCTTTGAATATATTTTTTCCTAAAATGGGATCCTCCGTCAGTGATAATCACTCTCGGCATTCCGTATCTTGTGAAAATATTTTTCATTAAAAATTTTGAAACACTCTCAGCATCACAACGAGGTAAGGCCTGTGCTTCAATCCATTTAGAAACATAATCAACAGCAACTAATATATATGAGTTTCCAAATGAAGGAATAAATGGTCCTATGAAATCTAATCCCCAAACATAAAAAAATTTAACTTCTAATATAAAATTCAGAGGCATTTCATTTCTTCTAGATATACTACCTATTCTTTGGCATTTATCACAAGTTTTGATATATCTATAAACATTTGTAAAAAAGTAGGCCAATAAAATCCAAATTGTAAAATTCTATAAGCAGTTTTGTCTGTCCCGAAATGTCCTCTAAACTCAGAATCGTGAATTTTTGAATAATTTGTTCAGCTTCTTCATAAGGCACACATCTTCTAATAATAAGATCCTTACATTGCTTATATAAATATGGTTCATCCCAAAAATACGTTTTAGCATCATGAATGAATTTTTTCTATTGTTGCAGAGTTAGCATGGGTGGTAAAATATCACTTAAAATATAATTAAATATATCAGCATACCAAGGTATTTTCCACTCATTTATATTAAAAAGTTGTTCGTCACGGAAACTGTCTGTAATTTCATTTTCAGTGTCCGGTGATTCACAATATTCTAATCTTGACAAATGATCTGCAATTTGATTATCAGTTCCCTTTCTATTAATTACTTGAAAATCAAATTCTTGCATCAGTAATATCCATCTGATTAATCTTGGTTTGGTATCCTTCTTTTGCATTAAATATTTAATAGCAGAGAATCAGTATGCACAATACATTTAGTTCCAATTAAATAAGATCTAAATTTATCAAAAGCATATACAAATGCTAATAATTCTTTTTCTGTAACTGTATAGTTAATTTCAGCAATATTAAGAGTTTTACTAGCATAGTAAATAACTTAAAAAATTTTATCGTATCTCTGTCCAAGAACAGCTCCTATAGCATAATCACTAGCATCACACATAAGTTCAAATGGTTTCTCCCAATCAGGTGAAACTATTATAGGTGTTGTGACTAATTTATCTTTTAATAATTCAAAAGCATTTAAGCATTCTTTAGTAAATTCAAATTTCTTATCCTTTTCTAAAAGTTGGCATAGAGGTTTGGTAATTTTTGAAAAATCTTTTATGTAACGTCTGTAAAATCAAACATGTCCAAGAAAACTTCTTACCCCTCTCACTGTAGTAGGAGGTGATAATTGATACACCTAAAATATATAGTATTTTTATGCACAATTTTATACCTATTTTTAAAGATATTGCACTTTAATGGAAGGTTTTTTGTGTTTTTCTTGCAGGTATGATGAAAATGGATGGTCGTGATGAAAGGAGCAAAATTGGATCAAATTTGGAGCAAAAAAATGAAAAATAAAAAATTTGGCACTGTCCGCTAAGCGCCGCTGGGCCGGCTCTTAGCCGCCACAGTTAAAAATCGAGATTCAAATGGATTTGGCGCCAATTTCAAAGGGGATGGGATGCAACTCTTGGTGGTAACGTCCATAACCTCCATTAGGCGGAAATTTTGAATGAAGGGGTGCGTTCCTTGGTAGATACATCGAATCTGGACACATTTTGAAGAGACACCAAGGCACCTTTTGGTTTACTATTTAAAGAGAGTCTTAGAAAAGATTTAGAGGAGGCAATTTGAGGAGACTCTTCCACTGCATTTTGAAGAGTACTTCCATTATTCTTCCACTGCATTTTAAAAGTTTTTATTTAGACTAGGAGTAGAGAGTAGAAAGGAGAAAAGGATCGGAGTGAAGTATTCTTCTTCTCACTTCTTTTCTTTCTTTTAGTTTAGTTTTTATTGAAGTCTGAAGTTTGTATTCTGAGTCAACGGAGTTGGGAGACTTGCTCTGAGAAGTAGTTTAGCGAAGAGTCAAAGTTTCAGAGGAACTTCCTTGGTCTTGTGGAGATGATTTTCAGATAAGTTTTTACTTTTATTTAGTTTATTAATACTTGTTTTTGTTTATTATTTTTCTTATCGTTGTTTTTAATTTCAAATCAATGTATTTTTATATTTCCTCAATGTATCCTGAGTTAATAGATAATCTTTCTTATCGTTATTTTTCTTATCGTTATTTTTCTTTTTCTTTCTTAAATTGAGAAGTAATTAATTTAAAGAGAATTGTTGTGGAAAGTATCAGTGTTTAAAAGTTGGAAGAAGTTGTGAAGATTGATTCTGAAAACTTTGTTTACTTCTTAATTTAGCCTGTTAAGTTGTAAAATTTTTTGAGATTATGTAAGATCCAATGCGGTATTGTCTAATAAAAGTTAGTAAGAATCACATGAAATTATATAGGTGAGAACTGTAGTCCATATAATTGAATGTAATATTAGAAGATATTTTTATAAAAGGGAGTAAAATTAGAGGATTTTAGAGTGACCGGACAAAACCCCCTAATTTGGTTTGAAGTTTTGAGTTTTGTTATGAGAAGTTAGGCCCCAGGTGGTGGTAATCGAGGGAACTCTAGAGTGAGAGACTGGTATCTTCTCTGCCTAACCATGTTCAAAATAATATAAATTTCAAATTAACCTATGTTCTTTATAGAACCAAGTAAGGGTAAAGAACACATTTGCTTCTATCTATCACAACAAAAATTTGAATACTTCCACAACAATACTTTAAGAATTATTACTACTTCATGAAAGCAAAGAAAAAGATAATCTAGTTAATAGTATTTTACATCCAGTGTTAATAGTTATTGTAATTTTAATTTCTTGCTTTGCATTTTTATTAAGAAAATTTCAAAAGACATATCAACCTTCAAAACATTTCAAAATCAAGACATACTTTTTTCAAAAATAATTAAAGAAAGTAAAAAAGATAATTTTCAGATTCCTTTAAAGATTTCACATTTTCCCTGTGGGTTTGATATCTCGGGGCTTAATCAGAAAGTCCTATATTACTTGATAAACGATACGTATACTTGCGTAGTATCCCATATTATAAAATCATAATTTTCATATCTAAAATCATCAGCGCACTTATATCTGACGGTACCAAGTTTTCAGCGTCGTTGCACTTAAATCTATCGGGGATCAAGTTTTTGGCGCCGTTACCGGGGAAAATTAATTTAAATTGCATTTTAAAGAGAATTAAGAAATTATTATTTTTTACTTTTATTTCTTTTTATTAGTGTGTTGTATTTTTTTTTGTTTTATTATTGTATGTGTAGTTCATGTTCTGAAGGACTTGTGCCTTACGATTCTGAATTAGAAAGAACTACCAGAAAAATCAAAAAAATTAAAAATACAGAAAAAGAAAAAAATATTCAAGAAATGGCAAATCATCAAAATCAAAATGTTGGCATCCATCAAGAATTAAGACCTTTAAGAGATTATGTTAACCCTACAATAGATGAACTTCGTGATAGTATTCAAAACCTTACTGTAGCTGCTAATTCTTTTGAGCTTAAACCTGCAATTATCAAAATGGTGTCAAATAATCAGTTTGGGGGGAGCAACAACTGAAGATCCTAATTTGCATCTTGCTAATTTTCTAGAGTTGTGTGCTACTTTTAAATATGATGGTGTTTCGGATGATGCTATTAGACTTAGACTTTTTCCTTTCTCACTAAGGGATAAAGCTAAAATGTGATTATATTCGTTAGCACCTAGATCAATTAGAACTTGGGATGAACAATCACAAAAAATCCTTGCTAAATATTTTCCACCATCTAAAACTGCTAAGTTGAGAAATGATATAACAACTTTTTGTTAGTTTGAAGGAGAATCAATATATGAAGAATGGGAAATATTTAAAGATCTCCTCAGGAAATGTCCACATCATGTGATACCAGATTTGTTAATAATTCAAACTTTTTATAATGGATTAGTTGGATCTCTTAGATCAATCATCGATGTTGCTGCTGGTGGATCATTAATGTCTAAACCATTTTCTGATGCTTATGATTTAATTGAAGAAATGTCTACTAATAATTTTCAATGGCCTTTTGAAAGGTTAAATTCTAAAAAGGTAGCCAGTGCTTATGAAAATGATGCTTTTACAATTTAGCAAATCAAGTTGCTGTTGTATCAAGGAAGATAAACCAATTTCGGATGAATTTTTCTTAGCCAAATTTCATGATTGAAGAAAATTCATTAGGCCAAATGCTTGATTCTTATTCTTCACGAGAAACTGTGAATTCTATAATCAAACCTAATAACCCATATTCCAGTTATTATAACCCAGGTTGGAAGAATCATCCAAATTTTAATTGAAATAACAATAATCAGGGTGGTGTTAATCAACAATGGGGGAACACCCAAGTAAACCCATTGGAGAATTGGAACAACCAAGGTAACAACATTAAGGTTATAACAATGCTTTAAAAAATAAGGAGAAGAAGTTGTCTATGGAAGAAGTAGTGTCACATATGGGAAATAAATTACAAATTCAAGGAGAAACCATCAGAAATATTGAAAATCAATTGGGACAAATTGCAAATGCCTTAAGTAATAGGTCCCAAGGAATGTTTCCAAGTAATACTGAAGTGAATCCAAGAGAAAAGAATAAAGAACAAGTGAAAGCAATTCAACTGAGAAGTGGAAAAGAATTGGAAGGTAGAGTTCAAAAAGAAACTGAAGTAGAGAAAGAAGAGATTGAAAGACCTTATAAGGACGCTCCAAAAGGTTTTGAAAGACCTATTTCTCCACCTAAGGTTGATTTAGAAAAACCACCACCTCCATTTCCTCAGAGACTTCATCAACAAAAGTTGGATAAGCAATTTTTAAAATTCTTGGAGATATTAAAGAAGCTTACCATTAATATTCCATTTGCTAAAGCCCAAGAACAAATGCCAAGCTATGCGAAATTTATGAAGGATATTCTTAATAAAAAAGGAAGTTTGAAGAAAATGAGACTGTTGCACTTAGTGAGGAGTGCAGTGTGATAATTCAGAAAAAGCTTCCGAAAAACTTAAAGATCTCGGTAGTTTCACAATTCCATGTGCAATCGGAGAAAGATTCTGTGGAAAAGCTTTATGTGATTTGGGTGCAAGCATTAACTTTATGCCTCTATCAATATTCAAAAGACTGGGACTAGGAGAAATAACCCTGACTACTGTAACTCTGCAATTAGCAGATCGTTCGATCACATATCCTAAAGGAGTTATAGAAGATGATTTGGTAAAAGTGGATCGATTTATTTTTCCTGTGGATTTTATTGTGTTAGATATGGTGGAAGATAAAAAGATACCAATAATTTTGGGGAGACCTTTTCTAGCTACAGGCAGAGCCATGATAGATGTGCAAAAAGGGGAACTAACGATGAGGATTAATGATCAGACTGTTACATTTAATATTTCAAAATTGATGAAATATCCTGCTAGAACTAAAGAAGATGAGTGTTTTAGGATGGACATTATCGAATATTTAAGTGAATGTCATTTCAAATCAACTTATGAAGAGAAAGCTGAAAGAGAAAAATTTGAATATAAGCAAGAATAGGAGTTATTTGATTCTGAAGATTTTTAAGAAGAAGATTTAAAGTATGTTCGTGAAAATTTTGAATTGTTGGATATGACTGAAAAGATAAATCTTATGATCCATCAATTGAAAAACCTCCTGAACTTGAGTTAAAAATGCTTCCTGATCATTTGAAGTATGTTTTTCTAGGTGAATCCTCAACCTTACCTGTTATAATTTCCTCTCAATTAACTGAAAAAGAAGAAGAGAGTTTGCTTGAAATTTTGAAGAAGCACAAGAAAGCCTTTGGATGGACAATTGCTGATATTAAAGGAATCAGTCCTTCAATTTGTATGCACAGAATTCTTATGGAAGATAATAGCAAACCGCGGGCTGATCCCTAAAGTAGATTAAATCCTATCATGAATGAAGTTGTTAAGAAAGAAATTTTAAAGTGGTTGGATGCTGGAATTATCTACCCTATTTCAGATAGTGCATGGGTTAGTCCTATTCATTGTGTTCCTAAGAAAGGAGGAGTTACTGTGACTTTTAATGAAAAGAATGAAATAATACCAACAAGACAAGTTACAGGGTGGAGAATTTGCATTGATTATAGAAAATTAAACCTTGCCACAAAGAAATATCATTTTTCACTCCCTTTTCAAGATCAAATGTTGGATAGACTAGCTGGGCATAAATACTTTTGTTTTCTGGATGGATAAATTGGTTACCACCAAAATCAAATTGCTCCTGAGGATCAAGAGAAAACTAGGTTTACTGGTTTTTATGGTAAGTTTGCTTTTAGAAGAATGGCCTTTGGTTTATGTAATGCCCCTGCTACATTTCAGAGATGTATGATGGCTATTTTTTGTGATTTAATTGAAAAAGGGATTAAAGTTTTTATGGATGACTTTTCAGTGTTTGGAATTTCATTTGAATCATGTTTAGAACATCTATCTAAAGTTCTAAAATGCTGTGAAGAAACTAATTTGGTCCTTAATTGGGAAAAATGCCAATTTATGGTAGAAGGAGGAATTATTTTGGTACATCGGATTTCAGAAAAAGCTTTGGAGGTAGATCCTGCAAAAATTCAAGTTATATCTAATTTACCTTGCCCAACGAAAGTAAGGGGAATTAGATGTTTTTTAGGACATGCTGGATTCTACAGGCGTTACATCAAAGATTTTTCAAAGATTACAAAACCTTTATGTCATTTACTGGAAAAGGATACAATTTTTAAGTTTGATGATGCTTTCCATAAAGCCATTGAAACAATAAAAGAGAAATTAATCACTCCACCTGTAATAATTTCAACAAATTGGGAAAAACCTTTTGAATTAATGTGTGATGCTAGTGATTATGCTATTGGTGTTGTTTTGGGTCAGAAATATGATAAAATTTTCAAAGTAATTTATTATGCTAGTAAAACTATTAATGAAGCTCAAATTAATTATACCACTACTGAGAAAGAGTTATTAGCTATAGTATTTGCCATTGATAAATTTTGATCATATTTAATTGGAACTAAATGTGTTGTGCATACTGATCATTCTGCTATCAAATACTTAATGAAGAAAAATGATGCAAAACCGAGACTTATAAAATGGATTCTTCTTTTATAATAATTTGATTTTGAGATTGTAGATAGGAAGGGTTCTGATAATCAAATTGCTGATAATTTGTCTAGGCTTGAAATTGAAAAATCTTTCTGTGATATTGAAGAAATTAATGAACATTTTCCTGATGAAAAACTGTTCACTGTTAAAGAATTGCGTGTTCCGTGGTATGCAGACATAGTAAACTTTATTGTTAGTAATATTATACCCTATGGTTTGACATATCATGAAAAGAAGAAATTTCTGTCTAATGCTAAGACTTATTTTTGGGATGACCCATTTTTATATAAACAAGGAAAGGATCTTATAATTCGAAGATGTGTACCTTTGGAAGTGCCTTATGAAATTATTCAAAAATGTCATGATTCTTATTATGGGGGACATTTTGGAATTGATAAAACTGCATATAAAATATTACAATCAGGATTTTATTGGCCTACAATTTTTAAGGATGTGAATGTTTATATTAAACATTGTGATAGATGTCAGGGTGTTGGTAATATTTCTAGAAGAAATGAGATGCCCCTCAGTTATATGTTGGAAGTTGAAATATTTGATGTTTGAGGATTATATTTTATTGGACCATTTACATTATCTTTCGGAAATGTTTATATTTTGATAGCAGTAGACTATGTTTCCAAATGGATTGAAGCTATTGCTTTACCTTGATGTCATGCTCAAAGTGTTGCAAAGTTTTTAGAAAAGAATATATTTTGCAGATTTAGAATACCAAGAGTAATCATAACTGATGGAGGAAGTCATTTTAGAAATGCGATTATTGGGAAGTTAGCAAAGAAATATGATATTAATCATCGCATTGCTACTGGTCATCATCCCCAGACAAGTGGTTTGGTTAAATTATCCAATCGTGAAATTAAAAGAATATTGGAAAAAACTATTAATCCAAATAGAAAGGATTGGTCAATTAAACTGGATTATGCTTTGTGGGCCTACAAGACTGCTTACAGAACATCTATAGGAATGTCCCCATATAGACTGATTTTTGGAAAAGCTTGTCATTTACCTTTTAAACTTGAGCATAAGGCTTATTGGGCTATTAAAGAGTTCAATTATAATTTGAAAGATGCTGCTGAAAAAAGATTATTGCAATTGAATGAGCTTGAAGAAATAAGGAATGAATATTATGAAAATGCTAAAATTTATAAGGAAAAGATAAAGTTATGGCATGATCGGAAGATTCTTACTAAAAATCTTGAACTAGGACAACAAGTTTTGCTGTATAATGCTAGATTGAGAATATTTTCTGGAAAACTTAAGTCCATGTGGATGGTTCCATTCATTGTGATAAAATTTTATTCTTATGGAGCTGTAGATATTCAAGATCCTAAGACTGGAAAAGTATTTAAAGTAAATGGACATAGACTTAAACCATATTTTTCAGTCAATAAATCTAAATCTGATGAGAATTTAATGTCGGGTCACTCAGAATGATTTCTGCGTATGTCAGGCTGAAGACGTTAAAACAAGCGCTTTGTGGGAGGCAACCCATATTTATCGGTGTGCTTTGCTTTATGTTTGTTTTGTGTGTGTTTTTATGTTTTTAGTGGTAGTAATTTTGAGTTTTTAAACTTAAATGGAGTTTATTTGACCTTAATTGATGATTTGAAAAAGTCAGAAAGAGAATTTGGACACTTAGCAGACCTGTGCTAAATTGTGCACTGGCAGCTAAATGCTGACTTATTGGCTCTTAGGCGCCACATTTATAAAAAATGTGAAAAATGTGAATTTAGAGCCTAGATCGTGGGGGAGAAGTTGTGGGAGTTATTTTGGAGATTCTAAACGTGTTGGAGAATATTCTAGCATCGCCTAAGTCTATAAAAAGGTCCTAACTTAAGGAAAACAATTGCCCCAAGTCCTATTTTTATTTCTGAAGTCTAAGAAGAGAATTTTGAGTACCATGTCTTCCTGGGAGAACGAGATGAAGAAGAAGCAAGATTCTGATAAAAGTAAGTTCATTAGTGATAGTGCTAAGGAGTTATTTAATGGATATCTGGCTGTTAGCATTCAAGGTATTGCAGAGATGATTGCAAAAATTGATGCCCGAGTGACTTCAATGGAAGCAAAGATCAATGATATTACTTTACATCTGGATCACATGGGATGGCAACTCAAGATGCAATTCAAACATTCAAGGTATGTGGAAGAAATAGATAAGGCGATGTTTGTGAAGAACAAATGGATTGAAGAAGATGATATAAGAATGAACAATGATCGCCCGTTCTATCAAAATTATATTCCTGAAGGGTCAAATGAGAATAATAGTGGTCCTGGTTATATTCCGCATAATGGAGAGTGGAATTAAAAGAGTTTTGTTTCTATTTGTTTAGTGTCTTATGTGTTATGTTAATGTTCTTGTGAGTTCATGTTTGGTGTGTTTAATGTTTTTATACATGCCTGATGATGTGATGGGTACATCTTAGAGATGTACACTTATCAGTTTAAGATTATAGTGTCTTGTTTTATGAGAATCTTATCCTTTATGTTTGGATAAAATTTCTAGTATTATATTGAATGTTATTGTAGGCATATTTTTAGGTTGTGTTTTGAAAAGGGGGTCGCCTACGAAATTGTCGGCAAATTTAAATTTTAAATTTAATTTAAATATATATATAGTTTTAGAAAGAAGCATTTGATTTTGAAAATAACTTTATGTTTGAAAATATTAAGACATGAAATCAAACCGATCTCACATCCCGAATAGTTTATATAAACGAGCACCACACCACAAACTATGTTTCTATCCCAAAGAATAGACACACTGCTTGATGACCGGGCTCCATTAAATAAACTAGAAGATTTGTGACATCCATTTGGCCTGCGAACAAATTTTATAAGCCGACAAGTTCCCCTGCTTAATATAAAGGAATTAAACAGGTTTTATATTACCTGGGTTCATAAAGTTCTTTATAAGGGCAAGACCCTATAGTTAATTACATCTTAAATGACAGAAATCATTTAAGAAAACTCTCGATAATGATCAGTGGTTTTGCTCTCAAGAATTTCAAAGTTTAAGGTTTTCAAAGGATTGAATTTTGGAATTTCAAAAGGGGTTAGCTCAAATTTGGAACAGTTTGTTTGGAGTCCGAAGGAAGAGAAGTAGGAGAAGCTGGAGATCCAAGAAGAATCTTGGCAACTTCCGAAACTATCCTATGGTTTGGTTTCAATTTGAGAATTTATTTAATGTTTCAATCCTGCCAATTTTCATTAATTAGGACTTATATTTGTATGATATAATCACACAAACAGCCTCGAAGATATGAGGGTTTATGTCGTACCGAACGACTACCTCGGAGTCCTAAGACTGGATAGGGCTTATTTTACATGACATGATCATGCAAATGCCTAACGAATAGTTGAGGATTTATGTTGCACTAGGCAAACTACCTCGAAGTCCTATGGCTTTGTTATTTAATTCTAAGAAAGTTTTGCTGAAGTAGACCCGAGTTTTGCTGATGACGATGGTCGTGCTGCCCACCATGCTCGAACTCCTTGTTGCAAAGGTTTAGTTTTAGAAGGTGAAAATCAGGAGATGAGAGAAGTGTTTTGGTTTAGAAATCTTAAATTCCAAATATTTTTAATATTTTAATTAAAACAAATCTTAAAGTTGTTTAAACAGAACCGATTAAGATCTCACGGTTTCGTCATCCCGGCACCGTTATTTTCATCGAATTCACTTAGTCTAGATGAATTTGCTAAACTCAACTGAATGAGTTCCACACTATCATTTAGACCTTGGGAAATCCTGTTAGCAACACGTGGGTTACATCATCCGAGGTATTCCCGATCATTCAACTAGACGTTTTAATTTAGTTACAATTGTAGTTTTGTTGTTCTATTTGTGATTAAATTTGAGTTGTTTTATATTTTAGAATGTTGTGGCGATGAATTTTATCTTGTGGTGACTTTTAATTTAGTTTTTGTTTCAGTTTTGTGGCTATCCTAAAGGTTTTGGTTTTCATGCAACAGTTGTTTTACCATGAAAGAAAATTAAAATGCAGCACATTTAGGTAAATTGCAGCAAAGTAAAAGCATACATGGAGGGTCTTCCCGTCATTTTCACCTGCACTTAAAACACATGTTAAGGCATTTACATAAATTTTTGCAAGAAATACCTAGGTAAAGCTAAGGAAAGGGTTTTGGTTGTCTACCAAATTCATAATCCTATTGTTAGTCATCTCTTATGACGTCTAGGTTCTTATGTTTTGTTTAAGGATGATTTTCTTCACCAAAGAACAATTAAGTTCAATTATTCTTCTAAAACACCCCATCGTATCGAGGAAGTGTTTAAGACAAATCTTAAACATCTTTTCAATACTTCTGGGATTATTTTGAGTTCAAATGAATTTTATTGTATTGGTGAATTAATCATCAAAAGATTTTAATTTTGTTTTGTTTCTTGCTCAGTGAACTTAGGACATTTGAATATCTTATGTGTGAAGTGACACTTCACTTGACGCTTCATTTAAGAGTTATAACAATAAAAGCCTTTTAAGGGCAAAGTAATAAATATTTTAATGATTTAATTTGATTTCATTTAATTATAAAAATTAATTAATGATTATTAAGTTTGGAATAGGGTTCGAATTATTTTAGATTTAATTTAAATCTTTACACTTTAAGTGATATTATATTTCAGATTAACTTTTTATGTTTTAGATTTACTTATATTGAAAAAGGTGTTGAAATCTTTCATATGTTTTGATTTGACTCTTAATGTTTTCATTTAGGTTTGTTGTTAAGTGATGTTAATTTAATTTAATTTAATTTAATTTGATTTAATTTTATTTTATTTTATTTTATTTTATTTTATTTAATTTTAATTTAATTTTAATTTAATTTTAATTTAATTTAATTTAATTTAATTTAATTTAATTTAATTTTAATTTAATTTTAATTTAATTTATTTTGAATTTTAATTTAATTTAATTTAATTTTAGTTTCATTATTTTAAATTTAATTTAATTTAATTGTTAAGGTGTTAATTTAATTTAATTTAAACTTTGACTTGACTTAATTTAATTTAATTTAATTTAACTCCAAGATTTTAAATTTGATTTTAAATATTGGATCATTTAACATTTTAAGCTTTAATTCATTTAAGGGTTATCTTCTTTTACTTTTTAAATTTATTTAATTTGGATTATTATTTTAATTTTTAATTAAGAACTAAATATTATTGAAGTGAATTATTTAGGGATTTTTAAATTAAAGAATAAATATCCTCTTAATAATATCCCTATTTTAATAATCCAAATTTTAAATATATTCTTTCCAAAATTTAAATTATTTAATTAATTAGAGTTTCATTTTGATATTTTTAAAGTGTTTAATGGGTTTCTACCCTTTTAATTTCCCTAAATTTCAATCATCCAAGAGAAAATTAAAATCAAATATTTTACCCTCCATTTTGATTAAACCTAAAGTTTTAATTAAGGGTTAAAATTCTTTATTTACCTTTATGCCCTTTTAGGCTTATTTATTTCATAACTCACTAAATTGAGCTCAAATAAATTTGAAATTTTTATGTCACCTCACTCACATGTCAATTAAGACATTAGAGGAGAAAATGTGATTTTTTTTAATTTAATTTATTTATATAATTATTTTTAGTGAAAAATAAGGGATTTCAAGGAAAATTTCACAACATGACCAAGGAAAGGTTTCTGTCCTTAAGAAAATTATGGGATGTTCCTAATGACTAGAGGACCAATTGGACCAATTTTAGTGATTTTGTGAATTATATTTTCTTTATTACAATTATTTTGATTTTTAGAGTATTAATTAATTTTAAAAAATAAAAATTGAAAAATAGATTTTATATTTTTCTTAAATTTCTCTAACCTCAATGAGTCCAGAGAAACAAATTTTATAATTTTCTGATTTTTCTTTGATTTATTAGAATTAGTTTAGTGAAAAATGTTGAAAATTCATTTTTTTAATATTAAAAATTACATTAAGCCTTTAAAATTCAATATCTTATCCTAGCGACTTAGTAAAAATATTTGGTTTGTTCCTAAATGATTAGGAGTCAAAATGTGACATTTTTATGATTTTTAATATTTTTGTAATTTTTATTATTTTTTAATTATTAAAATATTGAAATATTGTGAAAAATCAACTTTTTTTAGAAAATTCCAATTTTAATTTTCCTGAACTCCCCTAATATCAGAGAAGCTCCAAAACCATTTTTGTGAATTTTTGAAAAGTATTTTTGGAGTTATGAATTTTTAAAGTTCCATTTTTCTTATGAGGTTTAATCAATCCATTTGGTGGGGTTAATCAGGTCCAATTGATTTCAAAATTTTATGTAAGGTTCCTCTAACCCTAAAGAGTAATGGAGAATTGTTTTCAAGTCAATTTGCTGTGTAGTTTACCCTAATTAATTCAAATTCAATTTTGGGAGTTTAGTCCAATTAGGGTTATTATGAATGAATTAACTCAAAATATATTTTTCATAGGGTCCCCCGGTCCTAAGAAACACCACCAAATTTTCGTAGAATTTATTTTACAACTTGCTAATTATTGGAATTAGAATACCAAAAACAGTGAAATGAATTTGGAAAATCAATAACTTTTCACAGAAATGGCCTCTCACCTTGAAAAATTCAGGGAATGTTCCCAAGATCAGAGGCTTCAAAAGCCCTATGGTCTCATGCCATGGTGAATTGTCTATGCAAATGGATAATCAAAATATTGGAAATAGTAAATAAATTATTAAAAATAAAATACTCATCTAACTAACTTGATTTCTTTTTCACATTATTCTTCTCTGTTCACTGAGCAAGGGAGTATTTTTATTTTATTTTTGTGATTTTTCTATGCAAAGATATGAATTTTTGAAGTTCTGGTATTTAAATAAATCCAAAAAAATCCTAATTTCCTACTTATCCGACTCGGCGCCGCGTCATCCTCGTCCGGATCGAAAGCCAACGCGTCGCTCCGTGATTTGGCACCTCCATCTAAGTCAGCGCTACGGGGCCCGCCATTCACGTACCATTGCGCTGTCTGGCTTGATCTCAATCGTCGGCTTGATACACGTGCGATCCAATGGCTCCTAGTCATCGTTTCCGATTGGTGTGCACTCGTGACCGTCCACACTAAAACCTTAAGATCTCGCTCGATTCTCCATGGATTTTTGCATTCTTATACTCTATCGATTCGTCTTAAAGAGACGAACACATCTATACGGTTAAGGTGCATTGAAATCAACTCAAACTAAATGGAGAATCTCCAGGAGCTCGAGAGGAAGAGTGAGTTCATACCTTTGCTCAGAAAAGTGAAGCTTCGATCTGAGGGTTGTGTCACCTTCAATTGAGTCGAAGCAAGCTTCAGATGAAGTCTCTTGCTCTCGGGAAATGCCTAGGTACAAAAGTGACCAAGGCCGATCACAAAGCTTGGAGGCTGGAAGCAATGGCTGGCCTGGTGAGGGGGCTTTTGCTGGGGAACTTCTCCTCTTGGTTTGGTGAAGGTGTAGAGTCAATCAATTTGAAGATTAGCTCAGTGTGGTGAAGTGTCCTGGTTTTGGGCTTGAATTTCAACTCCAAAATTGGACTAACAGAGAGGGCTTTAGGGCTGGATTTCAGTGGGGATCAAGTTCTCTATGTCTGGAGAGGGATCTGGAGTGATTTTGGCAGAGTTTTGGTAAGGTTTGGTTCAACTCCTCCTTTGGCCGAGAGGGGGTGGTGTTTAAATAGGAATGGCTAGAGGGCTTCCCAGGGGGGTTTGAAGGCTGGGATCGACTGCTCGTGGGAGGAGAAGAAGAGCTCCAAGTGGCCATTGGGGTCGGGACAGCTCGGCGAGAGAGTTTTGAATTTTTCGGCTCACATGGAACTCTCGGGCATAGTGTTTTCCGGCGACCCGAGCAGTGGCCGGCAGGTCGAGTCACCCTCATGGTCAGGAAGGTCAAGGCTTGAGGTTTGTGAGCTCAATTGACTGCTGCCATGTGTAAAGGGTTTTGATTTAAATGGAATGGGGGAAGAGGCTCTTTTGAACATGGTTTGGTCAACCCATAGAAATGGGCTTGGTGCACCCACCAAGGCCTGATTTGGGCTGAAGGGAATCATATGGCTCAGCTGAATTGGAGTGGAGAAGTCACCATCAAGATCATTTAGATTAATTTTAGGTTAGGCGAAATCATGGAAAGGGTAAAAAAGGCTTAATCATTGGTTAAGAAAGGGTTCCTCTCTCTCACCATTAATGGATTCGTGAGGAGTCCAAGGCTTTCATGGCTCCCATGTGGCTTGTGCATGGCTTCTTGGCTCACATTTGGCTTGGGAAATGGCTTAATTAATTTCATGGGAATGGATTTTAGGAATTTTGGCATTTTGATGGGAATTTGGATAAAGCCTAATTTGGAATGATTTAATCATAGGTTTCAAACTTTAGGGAATGATTTCATCAATTGGATGATGAGAAGGAATTGTTATGTGGGCTTTGGATGAATTTTTGGGCTTTTGGGTTTGGTGGAAGTGGGCTTTTTAAAAGGCTTAAATGGGTGGGCCTTTATATTTGAAAATGGACATTTGGATGAAGAATTTTGTGAAATACCATGCTAAATAAATGTTGGGTTTAGTTTAGGGATGTTTCATGAATGGTTTGTAATCAATTTGGTGTGATTTGGAGTAGAATTGGGTTGAGTTTGGGCTTTTTTTTATAAAGAGGCCAAGGTGGGCCAAATAGGGCTAACTTGGGCTAAGGTTGGGCTAAGGTTGAATTTAGTGTAAAATTAATGTTAAAAAATTTTGATGGGAGTGTTACAAAGAGTTTTCAACTTTGGTTGGGCTCTAATTTTGGGATTTGGGCCCATTTGGGTTAGGTTTGAGCTTAGGTCAATTTAAGGGATTTTGGTTTTGTGTTAGGTTTGGGTAGAGTTTAGGTTCAAATTTTGGGCAAATCAAGTTAGTGTTTTGTTTATGGGGATGTTAGGAAGGCTTTAGAAAAGATTTGGGACCAATTGGAGTTGAATTGGGCTAGGTTTGGGTCATGGGTCAAAATTGGGCTTTAAGCCCCAAATTGGAATTAGGCCCAAATGTCAATCAAATTGGACTTGGATTTGGTCTAAATTGATATTGGGGATATTGAATTGAAGTTTAGAATTGAATTGGACTAAAATTGAGGTCAATTGGGTTGGTTTGGTTTGACATTGGGTTCACTTGGGTTAAAAAATGGGTCAAATTGGGGGTTTTGGTAAAAGTGGGGTAAATTGGCAAAATTGGCCCATGGTGTAGTTGAACAAAATGAAATTGAGAATATTTGGGATTTTCTGGAATTTTCTGGGAAGTTTTAGAATTTTTTGGATTTTTTGGTTAAAAGGGTATTTTGGTAATTTTAGGGGGGTTTAGGGGTATTTTTGGAAATTTTGGTATTTTTCGCCAAATATGGTCAATTTGAGTGGGGGGAAATGTTTAGGATTGATTTTGAGGAATTTTGGGTAATTTAGGTGATTTTGCAAATTTTGGGTAGTTTCAAGGGCATTTGGTAGGTTTAGTGGGTGCAGAGCCCCGGGGGTCAAAAATTGAAATTTTGGAAAAATGAAGATTGATCAAATTTGAGTAGAATGGAATCATTTTGGTTGAGCCATGAAGCCATATTAAGCCCATATAAGCCATGAGAGGACTCATTTGAGGCATTCACTATGTTGTTCTTAACACTCTTAGCTAGGGGCTTAGGGGTTAAGGACCATCCATATGAATTACCTACATGAGTCAGGAAGTCAAGTTGGGTGAGAGTGTGGTTTTAGGACTTGGAATGTGTGTGAGAGTGTAGTGTATGTGCAAGTCAACCCTCACCAGACCAGACCATCCAGGGTATTCCTAAGGCCAAAGAGTCCTATAGGGAACTCATCCTTTAAACCTCCACATTCGATCTTAACCCTCTAGGTGATTAGGGGTCTACAATCAAGCTTGTGGGGTTTGCAGGGAGTTAAGAAGTAGTTTGAATTTCTAAATGGTGGGTTCCATTTCTAGTCCTCTAAGATTACTAAAAGGAAAAGCCTAAGGCTAGATCCTAAGTACTAAAGAGAGAAGCAAAAGACCTCACCAAAATTGAGGTCAACAGTTATGTTTGTTTTAATATAAGTTTGTGTTTTTGTGAAATTTGTGTTGAATCAATGGATATTAAATTTTGATTTGGAGTATTAGAAGATTTGTGGGGAGAATTAATTATTTTGACTAATTAAGGGTAATTAACAAAGTGATTTATTGCATATACCTTAATTATAAAAATTTTGGTATTGGCGGCTAAGCACCAAAGTATTGGCGCTTACGCGCCAGATTTCGTGGCTAAGCGCCGATAGTTCGCGCTTAGGCGCCAGTTCGCGAAAATTGATTCCCGAAAGTTAAAAACCCAAAAATTATCATTTTCAACCTCTCCATCGTCTTCAACCTTTGCTTTGCCGAGAAAGAGAAGCCTAGGGTATCATATTGTGGATCATTTAAGAGCCGATCTCAACAAAAATTATTAGATTTGGATTCCTTTAGGTAAGAGCACTACTCCTAAGTAAAATTTTTTTATTTTCACCATGTATTTTGAGTACATTTTGGAAGATCTTAAAATCACTATTCATGGTGAAACTTTGAGGAAAAAGCTTGATAAATTGCTTGGATTTAGTGAAAATATCTTTTGGAAGATAATTTAGCAAGTTTAGTTTGATTTTGGAATTTATGGTGAATTTTTCGTGAATTTTTAGAGATGGCTCCAAAGTCAAAGCGTGCACGAGAAAAGACGAATTTTGATTCTGACAAATTTGTTAGTTTTGAGGGCTGAGGAACGATACGTCGATGCATTACAATCACGTAAGTTGATTCCTAAGCGAGTGTTTAGTAAGTCAGGAGAGATGATTGAAGATATGATTGCAAGAAGAAACTGGCATAATTATTGTTGCTTCTCCGCTGTTGCTGTTGTTTTTGTGGTAAGAGAATTTTATGCAAATTTACCTGCTGCAGAGGAAAATCAGGTGATGCTTAGGAGGCATGAAGTAAACTTTTCTTCGGGTGCAATCAATACCTTTTAGGAACTACCACCTGACATGTTCTGTTTTTATTCTAACTATCATCCTTCGGAAGGAGAATTAGATGAGATTATGGAGTTTCTGACTGATGGAAGAGGATTATGGAAAACAACAAATGATAGAAGAGTGAACTTTCCTGCTTCCAAATTGAATGCCATTTCTGAGGCATGGCATTATTTTATCTCATCTAAGTTGTTACCTTCAAGTCATACCAGTGAAGTGACGAGAGAAAGAGCGGTGTTGAACCATTGTATTTAGAATGGGAAGCCTATTGATATTGGAAGAATAATTTTTTATTATGTTTTAAACTGTGCTAGATCAACCACGACTACAAGTATGGGATTTCCTTCCTTGATTCATTCACTATGTGAAAGATCTGGAGTGAAATTTGAAACCTGGGAAGAGGTACTTCAGCCATTGAGACCAATTACCAGTGTAAACGTTGGTGCTTACACTGTACATTCAGTGTTTAATTGGAGAGGAGGATTTGGTAGGGCTTCTACTGCTTCTGCATCTGATGCTTCTGCTTCTCGTGCTACTACTTCACATGCTTCGTCATCTACTGATTCACAGACTGGTTTATTAAGAAAGATTTTAAAAAAAGTGAGTCTTACTCGAGAGCATGTGAGAGATATGGATGGTAAGTTGGATAATGTTGAGAGATATATTGTAAAACATGATGAATAGGAGGAGAATTATCAGCAATATTTTGATAGACTGATTAGAGGAGATCAGAGTGCTGAGATGCCACCTCATCCATTCTATATACCTTATGTGCCATCCAGAGATTGGAACGAGCAAGTCGACGATGATGATGAGGATGAAGAGTAGATGTATGTTGTTTGTTTTAGTTGTTGTATTGATGTGTTGTGTCACTGTGTACTTTATCTAGTATTTTGTTTGATGATTGTGTTATGAGGTGAACCTTGACAGTATGCAGATTGTTGTTGTACTGTTTATCTGTTATGAATATTCAGGTATTGTTGTTGTTTTATTGTTGATTTATATGTTGTTGTGTGGTAGTGTGTAATAGTAAATGTTTTTATGTGTATGTTATGTCAGAGTTTTTAGTAGTATGTATTTTTAATTTCAAAAACTATTAGGAAATTATAAACCACTATTAGAAACTTCTACTTAGGAAAACTACATGTTTAAAATTCTTCAAATTCCACTATCATCTGTTATCTGTATCAGTGTGTTATTTTAGTTGGTGTGTATTAGTTTTGAAAACCTCCACTACTGTAGAAGTCTTCTAAAATTTTCACTTTTCTTATTATTATAAAAAAAAGAGAAAAATGTTTTGAAAAATTAAATTTGATTTCATTTTACTCCTGTATTTAAATTGTTATACTTGCATATTAGGATATTAAAAATTCCTGCATGCATGATATGTCAGTTTTTATTTCTCACCCATGTATCATTTCTTATGCTTAAATGTTTTATCTCAATTAAAAATTTAAAGTTTGGGGCGGATTTTAAAAATAAAGATTTTCAAAAACCTAAAATTTTATTTGATTCTCAAGAATACTTAAAAATAAATCTTATTTTTGATTGAGAACAATTATGTACGTGAAGTTATATTAGGGGAACAAAATTTTAAATATAGAAATGAATAAAAGAATTTAGTAATAAATTATAGTAATCATGAAAAACTTAAAGTTAAAATTTTCTTAATGAAGAAGTGTTAAATAAAGTTAAACTATCTTTAGTAAGAAGTTTTTTATTTTTGGATAAATAGAAGATTTGACTTTTATTCTTCAAAGCTTAAATTTCTTTTATTGAAGAGTAATTTTCAGATACTATTATTATGATTTTTATGTGAAAGATGTATATCTGATCTTTATTTTAAATGGAAGGATGGAATTCAAAATCATTAAAGGTCTATCCAGATATAGTAATCCTTGCCTTATAAAAAAATAAAAAACGAAGTGAAAAATATAGTATATGAAAAGGGAGGAGAAGCTTGAGGATTTAAGGGCTTAATCAAAAATTGGTTTCATACCTAATGTTTAAGATATAAGTTCAAAGAAAATCTAAAGCTTAAAGTTGTAATATGGTAAGTAAAATTATTTTTCAAATAAAGATTTTTAAGTGAGAAAAATAAATTTTTGAATCCTATATTTTGAAAAATCTACAAATATTTCTGAAATAGATAGAAACTTATATATTATGATTTTCTTTTACTTAAGAACTTTCTAAACTTTAAGTTGGTTTTAATTAATGAATTTTTTTCTAAATTGGACTATTCCATTTCTAGAACAACATTTTGTTATCTTCCTAAGAAACTCATTACATAATTTGCATGCTAAAATGTTCTATGAGATTAACTGTCACTTAAGGGCAAGTAACATTTTAAGTTTGGGGGATTCTGATACACTTAAAATATAAAGTACTTTTATGCACATTTTTATACCTATTTTTAATGATATTGCACTTTAGTGCAAGGTATTTTGTGTTTTTCTTGCACGTATGATGAAAATGGATGGTCATGATGAAAGGAGCAAAATTGGATCAAATTTGGAGCAAAAAAATAAAAAATCAAAAATTTTGCACTGGCGGTTAAGCGCCGCTGGGCCGGCACTTAGCCGCCACAGTTAAAAATCGAGATTCAAATGGATTTGCCACCAATTTCAAAGGGGATGGGATGCAACTCTTAGTGGTATTGTCCATAACTTTCTTTGGGTGGCAAGTTTGAATGAAGGGGTGTGTTCCTTAGTAGATACATCAAATCTGGACACATTTTGAAGAGACACCAAGGCACCTTTTGGTTTACTATTTAAAGAGAGTCTTAGAAAAGATTTAGAGGAGGCAATTTGAGGAGACTCTTCCATTGCATTTTGAAGAGTACTTCCATTGTTCTTCCACTGCATTTTAAAAGTTTTTATTTAGAGTAGGAGTAGAGAGTAGAAAGGAGAAAAGGGTCGGAGTGAAGTATTCTTCTTCTCACTTCTTTTCTTTCTTTTAGTTTAGTTTTTATTGAAGTCTGAAGTCTGTATTCTGAGTCAACGGAGTTGGAAGACTTGCTCTGAGAAGTAGTTTAGCGAAGAGTCAAAGTTTCAGAGGAACTTCCTTAGTCTTGTGGAGAGGATTTTCAGATAAGTGATTACTTTTATTTAGTTTATTAATACTTGTTTTTTTTATTTTTCTTATCGTTGTTTTTAATTTCAAATTAATGTGTTTTATATTTTCTCAATGTATTCTGAGTAGTTTACTTTATCTTTTTCTTTCTTAATTGGAGAAGTAATTAATTTAAAGAGAATTGTTGTGGAAAGTATAAGTGTTTAAAAGTTGGAAGAAGTTGTGAAGATTGATTCTAAAAACTTTGTTTACCTTTTAATTTGGCCTGTTAAGTTGTAAAATTTCTTGAGATTATGTAAGATCCAATGCGGTATTGTCTTATAAAAGTTAGTAAGAATCACATGAAATTATATGGGTGAGAACTGTAGTCCATATAATTGAATGTAATATTAGAAGATATTTTTATAAAAGGGAGTAAAATTAGAGGATTTTAGAGTGACAAGCTAAAATCCCCTAATTTGGTTTAAAGTTTTGAGTTTTGTTATGAGAAGTTAGCCCCCAGGTGGTGGGAATCAAGGGAACTCTAGAGTGAGAGACTGATATCTTTCCTGCCTAACCATGTTCAAAATAATATAAATTTCAAATTAACCTATGTTCTTTATAGAACCAAGTAGGGGTAAAGAATACATTTGCTTCTATTTATCACAACAAAAATTTGAATACTTCCACATCAATACTTTAAGAATTATTACTACTTCATGAAAGGAAAGAAAAAGATAATCTAGTTAATAATATTTTACATCCAGTGTTATTAGTTATTGTAATTTTAATTTCTTGCTTTTCATTTTATTAAAAAAATTTCAAAAGACATATCAACCTTCAAAACTTTTCAAAATCATGACATACTTTTTCAAAAACAATTAAAGAAAGTAAAAACATAATTTTCTGATTCCTTTAAAGATTTAACATTTTCCCTGTGGGTTCGATATCTCGGGGCTTAATCAGAAATTCCTATATTACTTGATAAACGATACGTATACTTGCGTAGTATCCCATATTATAAAATCATAATTTTCATATCTAAAATCATCAGCGCACTTATATCTGACGGTACCATGTTTTTGGCGCCGTTGCACCTATATCTATCGGGGATCAGTAATTTAGCTATAACTTGAATTTTTGCAGGGTCTACTTCCATGCCATTTTCCAAAATTTTATGCCCTAATGCAATTCCTCCTGCAACCATAAATTGACATTTCTCCCAATTTAGAACTAAATTAGTTTTTTAGCATAGCTGATGCGATGCGACTTTAATTAAGCTTTAAAATACAAGATTTTGATACCACTTTTTAGAAGATTTAATTCCTGGCAAATGGCTTCAAAAACTTGATCTGCGAGGTTTACATTTATAATTTTATTAGATTTAATTATTGTAAAAGTCACAATTTTAAACGCAAGAATACATATTGTTCATGTAATACAGGGCTCTAGTGGAGTCCTGGTTATCGATCCCACAGGGATTATAAAAATAAAAATAAAAAGTAAAAATATATAAAAATAGTATTTTGAAATTTTCATAAGCAAATTATATATACTTTATATATATATATTCAAATTTAATTAACTAATAACTCTTACTAAAAGAAAGTAAGCAATAAGCGGGAAAGTAAAGTAAGTAGTAATTTAATGCAACTATAAAAATGACTTTCTCCTTTTTCAACTAATCCAAGAATTATAGATTAATTATTTTTTGTAGGGAATTAAGATTATAGTATTGTGCCAAATAGGAGCATTCTTATCCTTTACCATTTGGTCCAGGTGTAAAGAACATTGACTAATCTATAGTTAAGCTAAGTATGTGTTATTAGTAGAATGGGTTAATCTAGGCTCACACTACTAGATGTCCAAGGGTGGCTATGGTCGCACCTACCAGTGACTCGTTACCTTTCTATAAACAAAATTATTAGAATTTAGTATGTCACTCTAAAAACTAATTAATTCTACGCCAAATAAATAATATCTTCCTATTTATTTGCACTTCACCTTAAATAATCCGCGTAAAGCCTTCGATTAACTTAAGTATTCATGTGATATCTACTAGTTAAGAATTTATCTCCAGATAGGTCTCAAAATTCTTCAATAGGTTTTAACAAATTAAATGACCAATTTAAAAAGTAAACTAAGATCAGGTATTAACATCATCACAAAATTTTAAAATATTTTATATTTAATTCTCCTACGAAATTTAATTAATTTATAATCTTTTCATAGTTGAAAGGAGAAAGATAACTAACTACTCAGAACCTATTAAAATAACACAACAAAACATATTTATAAAACTTTGAACCAAAGTACAAATACTTATCTGAAGTGTTCCTTCAAGAGCTCCGTTGACTTCTACTGACTCCTACGCAATGATGAAAGACTCCAATAGCAATTACACACAATAAACACTCAAAATAAACTCACTAGATACCAAATTAAGTGGCACCCTAAGTATGGAAGAGTCTAAATTAAACTAGAATGGGTATGTATACTAAGAGGGGGGTTTTGGTGCTAGAAGGGGCGAATTTCTCTGTAGAATGGGCTCCTATTTATAGAGCTCTGAATTTGGCCAGGGGTTGCTTAAGGCACCTCTTCAAAATTCTTCCAAATTCAATGTATCTTCTAGAAGGTAACGTCGCGCCTAGGTGCAGAGATCTGGCGCCTATGAGCCGGACTCCGTGACCAGGTCGTTCGCACTTCCTCGTGATCCAGACCGTTTCCTTGTGTCAAAATACATTGTATCACATATCCTATATATTAGAAGTAACTTCAAGTCTTCTAGAAGCTCCAATAACTGCTTAACGCCTTCAAAATAACTGCCCAAAGTAATCAAAAAAAACTTAACAGCGTCTGTATCGAACAGGCACTTAGGCGCCGGACTCTAGCGCCTAGGCACTAGGCTAATAATTCCAAAAATTGCTCCATAAACTCTATTTTTGCTCATTTTTGCTCTTTTTTTCCTTCTTTGGCTCTTTTTAATCATTTACATCCAAAAACATGAAAAAACCTTTCATTAAAGCATAATATCCTTAAGAATTAAATCATAAATAAGGCATAAAAATGGGTTTTTTTTAAGTTGATCAAATTCCCCCAAACTTAAACATTACTTGCCCTCAAGTAACCATTTTAATTACATAAAATAAATAACATTTGGAATGAAGTTAAAATATTTAAGATTCCTTATAGTTTTTAGTTTTATCAATACTTTAGCAAATCATTAACCAAATTTCACTAATTAAGTTTAATTTTAAGAATTAAAGAACATTTAACTACCAAATCATAAGACTTCCAATTTTTCATTTATTTCAAGAATAATTGTAGTTTATTATATCGAGGTCACATAGAATATTTACAAGAAAAAGATTTTCATGAAATATTTTTATAGTAAAAATATATGTACATAGAAATTAAGTTAAAAATGTAATCAGTTTTCTTACTATAAGATAATTCAAGTGAAGCCAATTTTTGATTGGGCATTTCCTCAAGTTTCTCCTCACCCTTTTTTTTCTTTTTTTTTAAGTGAGGATTACTATTTTTTGATAGCCTGTTTATGATTTTGAACTTCACTATTCTTAACTTATTTTCAAAAACTTATACATTTTTACTTAATAAATATGACAGTAATATTTTTCCAAACTTATTTCAATCTTTTCTTTTTCAAGCAATAATCTTGATTCCTTAGTATTTCAAAAAAATACAATTCTCATTACTATAAATATAAAAATTTTCATCTTATTGTTCTTTAAGCTAAATAATTCTATTATTAAAATCAAGCAAAATTTTTGAAATTTTAGTTAAGTTTACTTAATTATTTATAAATTCAAAAATGTAGGTATTCTTTAATATATTTTTCATTCCTTATGTTATGTTAATATATTTTTAAAGAAAATATTAGTTCTTTAAGGACAAATAATATTTAAATTTGATAAATACTTTCCCTTCCCCAAACTTCAGCATTAGTATAAATATTAATTATGAAATTTTCTAAAGCATGAGAGAAAGAAATAAACAGGAATTAATCTAAATATAACAATGTTGTAGTAAGGAAAAACTATACTCTACTTCTACACAGGCTTCAATATGAATATAAAAGAAATGATTAAGCATATATAGAAATGTTTTGCAGAGCAGGAGTTAATTTCTAAGAAAAAATTTTATTTTAGAACATGCAAATTTACTAACTATTCATGCACACTAAACACTAGGCTGAAACAGAAATAAACTTTTATAGAAATTCATTCACATCTCAGTCTTAAACACACATCAGATAATCTAAAAACAGTTTTAACATAAAAATCTCACAAATAACATCAATAAATAACATCACAATAAACATTACAAGAAATAAGAAAACACTCTAAAAACAGAACCAATAAACTCTAGAGATAAGTCAAGCTACTAATCACTGTCAGTAGCTTCATCATCACCATCACCAAAAGAGAACTCCATATCCTTAGGATCAACATAGGGTGAAAATCTGGGACAAGAAGGGACTGAACATCATGCTCACCCTTCAGAAATCTCACTAAAGACTCTGAATATTCAACATCATAATCACTCTTTCTTTGTGTATACTCAGAAAGATGATCAATCTTCTGGTCTATGGTATCTACTCTGCAGTGAGTTATGAATAAATCATGCTGCTGCTCTATGAACTGAACATGCATGATTTCCCAAAATGTTGATGATGGCTCAGCAAAAGTAGATCGTCTAGAAGTAGAAGCTCTACCTGAAGTAGGTAATGAACTAGCAGGTGTAGTAGAACTCTTACCTCGCAGTCGATCATAAATGCTGACACTTTCTCTTCCTATAGGCTTCATCGACTTAAGCTTTTCTTTAGAAAGCTCAGCAACTACTCCAGCACTTTGATAAAGAGAATAGATCAGTGATGGAAAACCAAGTCAAATAGATGTGCTAGAACGAGCAGTAGCCTCTACAGAATCATAAATAATGCTCCCTACATCAATAGACTTCCTCTCTTTAATGAAGTAGTTTAGAATAGCTCTATCTCTGGTAACTTCACTCAGATGATTGGATGGAAGGAGATGAGCAGAAATAAAGTAGTGTCATGCCTTGGAAACACCATTAAGCTTAGAAGATGATAAATTTATCCTTTTTCCCATTCTGAGTCTTCCAGGCTCCAATACTATCAGTCAGGTAGGCAATGATCATGTCCAAATCTTCCTCAGATGGAGATAAACCTGAGTAATAACACTCAATGTTTAGCGGTAGGCCATAAAAAATGTTGATACGTTCAGGAGTGAATCCTACTCCAACCCCTCAAATGAAAATCTCATATTCCTCCGCATCCACAAAATTAGCATAAAACTCTCTAACCACAGGGATAACGACAACAGTAGTGAAACAGCAAAATCGTTGCCAGTTGAGTGCAATGATTGTCTCCTCAATTGTTCCTCCAAGATTATAGAAACTTCACTCTGAGATAAACTTCCGAGTTGTAGCAAAATCATTATATCGGAAGTGTGCAACAGCAGTGATGAGCTTGCTACGATCAAAGTTTTATCGTTCCTTTCCTCGCGTAGATTTGGGTGCCATCTAAACGTGAAAGAAAAACGCGAAATAAATTCAACGGATCTATGAAAATAAACTAATTTAAGCATTTCAAACTTGAAATAGCTTAAACACCCATGAATTTGAACATAAAAAATCAAAATTTTATCAATATTTTGGCTTTTCTTAATGAGAGCAAAATCAATGGTAACAATAAAAAATAATGAGTTTAGAATGTAGATCTGACCTCGAGATGAAGAAATCGGGTGATTTCAAGCCCAAAGACTTGCAAATCTGGCTCTAAATGGGATCTCTAGGTGGTATTTTTGCGAAAATAATGTGGTGAAGGAAGCTTAGGTGTCAAAAATGGCGTGGGGGGTTTAAGAAGATGAGTTTTCGGGTTCAGGCCCAACCGGCGCCTAGGCGCCGAATTCTGGCGCCTAGTCGCCGGACTCACCTTTCCAAAAAATTCGATTTAAATTAAATATTTTCCACCAAATCTCATCAAATTCGACTCCTAATTACTCTTATAAGAGTATTAATCCATTTTATAACCTCCAAATATTTTCATAATCAATTTAAAATAAAAGCATAGATCCACATAAATGTATCTAAATTCTTCAATTCAAAATCCTAATATCCATTCCAAATTCAACAATCATCAGTACAAGACTTGTATCAAGGTTCATCGTTTTATAAATAACACAATCAACAACATATTAAAAGCAAACATTCAAATCCGACAACACGCATTAAACAATTTAAGAAAATACACACATTAGATATTCATCACACTAAAACAAGACTAAATCACACCTAAAACACACTTAGAAGCTATTTAACACCGATCTTCAATTTCCATCTTTTTCACAATGAAGTTTGCTAGGACAGAAGGGATAGAACACCAACACCCTTGGAAATTCCAAAGCCGTCTTTTCATCAATCTATTTGTTCTTAGCGTACATTTCTACTAGAGCGTTTTGATAGGCAGCCATGTGATCAGATTGAAGTTTGGTTTGCCATTCCAAGTGTTCGTATTGGTGGTACATCTCATGGAGAGGATTACCAATACTTTGAAGTTCCGCTTCAATCTTATCCATTCGACTAAACATTTTCTCCAAACTAACAGCAATAAAACCATTAAAATAAGGCTGAGGATCTTTAGGAGATTTGTCACTTACCTCATTTTCATGATTTCCTCTATCCATGGCCTCCAAATCATTCCTAACTCTTTCAAAATGAATTGCTCTGGTCAAAATTAGTGTGTTTATGGGATTGGGGATGAAAAATAGGCTATAAATAAAGAGATTTCGTGTGAAAAATTGAAGAGATTTGGTTTTTTTGTGATCTGTAACCGTGGTGCTTAGGTGCAGGAATCTGGCAACTAGGCGCCAGATTCATCGATATGCCAGTTATTATGGCCCTTAGGAGCCAACTTTTGGCGCCTAGGCGTCGGAACCTCGATCGACTCCCATTCACCTATCGTCAAATTTGTAAAGTTTTGGTCGTAAAAATAGGTCTAATAAACAAATATGATCAACACACAAACACAATTACGAAAAATTCAAATCATAAACAATCACAAAAGAAGGTTAACTTGATCTCTTTTTTACTCACATTTGTCATGGAGTGGTCCAAGTCCGATTTCTATATACTTCAAGAAAATGTTTAGCTTAAGACAAGACAGACTTGTTAGCCATGTTTTTCCAAAAGTTATATACAAATTTAGTCAAAACCAAGGCAAAACCTTACAGCAATAATTAATCTCAAACTAATAAATATGGGTTGCCTCCCACAAAGCGCTTGGTTTAACGTCGTCAGCCTGACCTAATTAATTGAATTAGTCAAGCAAACTCAGTTCATAAGCCTCTTTGTAATTTAATTTCACTTTTCCCATATAAGGCTTCAGTCTTAATCCGTTAACTTTAAATACTTTTTCAGTTTTGGGATCTTTAATATCCACAGCTCCTTAAGGGTATACTTTCTCAATTATAAATGGTCCCATCCATTTAGATTTTAATTTTCCAGGGAAAGGTTTTAAACGAGCATTAAATAATAATACTTCTTGTCTAGAATCGAATATTTTCCTTGAAATCATTTTCTCATGTAATTTCATCATTCTATCCTTATAAATTTTTGCATTTTCATAAGCATCATTTCTTATTTCTTCTATCTCATTAAGTTGAAATAATCGTTTTTCTCCTACAGTATTCCAATTATAATTAAACTCCTTTATCGCCCAATAAGCTTTATGCTCCAGTTCAACAGGTAAGTGTTGACCTCACTTTTGGTTGAGGTCTAGTATCTCTTTAGAATAGCATAAGGTCTAGCCATAGGACTCTCCTGGTGACTTTCTTAGAAGACTAGTCATGGAACCCTCCCCATAGAAATTCAAAACTCTTCTTGCTTCACTATGGGTTTTCATATGCTTAAGGCCTAACCTCCACCTTTTGGTAGGAAAAAGGAAAGCATAAGGAATCCTAGAGGAAGTCTTCTATAGGTGGTCAGACCTTAGGATTTGCCCTGAGGGAGGTCTGGACTTCACCACTCACATGCACACATTCCCCTAAACCTTTGGAAACTCATGTAGATGGTTCTTCTCAACTCTTGGCATCAGGCTAGGGTTTGACTAGTACCAATACATAGAGGACCAAATGTGAGTGAACCTTGGTCCATAACTAAATTCAAACCATCTCATGACATTCAACTCAAACCAAGCTTCAATTTTCCAAAATTTCAAACATTTGGCCCCTAACCTCCCAAAATGCCCTCAAGTACCCAAAATTCTTCAAATTCACCAAAATTCCCCAAAAAGCATTCCATGATATTTCTTACCACTAAAATTGACCATCCATGACCAAAAATTCCAAAATTTCCGAAAATACCCCCCAATACCCTCAAAATACCTAAAATACCCTTTTAGCCAAAAAAATCCAAAAATTCCAAAAAATTCCCAAAAATTGCAAAAAATCCAAAAAATTCCTAATTTCATTTTGTACAACTACACCATAAGCCAATTTTGTCAATTTAACCCAATTGAAATCAAAACAATCCCAATTTGGCCTATGTAGCCTAACAGTGCCCAAATCAAACCCAATCTTGACCCAATTGACCAAAATCTTGCCCAATTTCAATTCCAAACTTCAATTCAACATCCCCAACATCAATATAAACCAAATTCAAGCCCAATGTGACCCACATTTGAATTTAATTCCACTTTAAATCCAAAATCCCCAATTTTGCCTAAATAATCCAAAATCCCCTAAATAAACCCAATGTCAATCAATTCCTCCCAAATTTCAATACCAAACTCTTTATAACACCTCCTTAAACTGAATTGAATCATCAATTGTCCACAATTTGAGCTCAAGTCTTACCCAAATCCATTTTGGACCAAAACCCCCAATTTTGACCCAAATTGAACACATGTCCTAAATCCACCAAATTGACCCTACAAACTTTGTCAAAACCCTTTCATGTCTTCATGAAAAATCTTTGAGACAACCATATCTAAACTATTGTTGAAGACCTCTGGACCTCATTCCCACTCAAACTCAAGATAACTTGACCCAAATCCATTATAGTCCAAAATAATCAAAAATCCTATCCATACCAATATTGAACTTCCAAATGAGCTCAAAATCACTTTGTGTCTTCATGAAAGATCTTCATTTCAATCATATAGACAATATTTATCAAGGCACTTGGGCTTCATTCAAGCTCTAACCCAAGTTATGCCAACCCAAACCCAAATGAGCCTAATTGAACTAATGATTAAAATCAAACCAAATTAAACCAAAATTAACCAAATTAAACCTCATGACATGCCATAAAATAAATAAATAAATATATATATATATATATATATATATATATATATATATATATATATATATATATATATATATATTTATTTATTTATTTATTTAATATATAGAAAAATTAAATAAAATAAATAAAATACATTTTTTAAAAGAAAAAAAAAAGAAATATCCCTCCTCCATATCTCTCCTCCCTCACCTCTCCCTCACCTCTCCCTCACCCTAGACGCCACCCTAAAGTCTACCCACCTCACCTCCTCACCTCCACCATAACTCTCCCTCACTCCCTCCTTAACTCTTAGCCGTGAGCCTCCCCATTAAATCCTCTCATAATCTCACTTTTACACTCTCTTACACACTCACTTACTATCTTACACACTTCACTCACAACACCTCTCCCAACCTCCTAGCCGTAAGCCTCCCTCCTCTTCCTCTTCATCTTCCAAGCAAGCCACACCCTACCGAAAACCCTCCTAGCCGTGAGCTTCAACAAGGGCTTCTCCAAGGGTTCTTCCATCACCTCCTCCAAATCAAGGTATGTTTCTTCACCCTTCTCATGCTTAGCCTAAGATCCCACACATACATGCTTATTGTTTAGTTTTCTTCTTCCTTTTACAAAGATTTTTTAAATTTATATGCAAGCTATTAATCTCCATGTATATCTCCAAAAATCATGTGTAGGTTATTTCTTTTCACAAATCTTAATGTATGCTTTTTAAATGTTTCCATGCTTAGGCTTAGGAATTCCTTTTTATGCAAGGTTATTTAGCTATTTAGTTTTTAAATCTTTCCATGTTTAGCCTTAGGATTTCTTTTTTCATACAAATTATCTAATTATGTTAACTATTTTAAATATTTACAAATCTACCACCTAGTTTTTATTACCTTAAAATAAAATTTAAAAATTTTTTAATACAACATAAAGGAAATAAAAATAAAAGAAAGGAAAAATAAACATAAAGAGGGAATAAAAAAAATATAATAAAAAAAAGAAAAAAATGAAATGAAATCTAAAATAAATAATGAATAACAAAAATAAAACATAAGTATTGTAAAATTAAATAAATTAAATAATAACTTTACTAAATTTTAAATAAAACAACTATACAAAATTTAAATAACCATATTAAATTTAACTACTAAATAACTATACTAAATGTAAATAATATAACCATACTAAATTTAATAACTTTACTAAATAAAATAACTACACTAAATTTAAATAATATAACTACACAATACTAAATTTAAATAAATGCTACTAAAATTTAAATAACTAAATGAATAATAATATATATATGTAAATTAATAATAACAATATGTAAATAATAAAAAATAATGTGATAAAAATAAAATAAATAACTATAAACTTAAATAGATAATGAAAATATAAGAAAATGATAATAAAAATAACTCAAATAATAATTGTAAATATAAATAAATAACAAAAATAAGTAAATAAAAATTTCTTTCTTTTTAAAATAAAGTAAATGTAAATATATATGTAAATAATAATTTTAATATATAATAACCTAATATAAATGATAATAACTTTAAATAAATAAAAGAATAATCAAGGAGAGAGAAAATGAAAGCTTTATAATTAAATAAATAATATTATAAATGATAAATAAATGATAAATAAATGATATAAATAATAAATTTAAATATACATCTAAATAATAACAATAATAAATTAAAATTAAAATAACTTATAATTTAAGTATATTAAATTATAAGAATATAAGGATAATAAAAATTAATAACCCATATATATATATATATATATATATATATATATATATATATATATATATATATATATATATATATATATATATATATATATATATATATATATATATATATATATATATATATATATATAGATACATAAATTGAAAATATTGTAAATAATATAAATAAATAATAAATTAAACTGTAATTAAATTGTTAAAATTAAATAACACCAAAAAAATAATAAATAACAATTAAATTAAACAAATTAAATTAAATATTAATTAATTAAATAAACCGAAAAAAATTACATAAATAAATATTAAATTAAATTAAATACATTAAATCAAATTAAATTAATTAAATTAAATTAAAATTAAATAATAATTTAAATAAATAATAAATTAAATAAAAATTAAATAAATTAAAGTTACATAAAACCAAAAATAAATAAAAACTAAATAAATAAATTAAACTAAATTAAATAATAATATAAATAAATGATAAATTAAAATAAAAATAAATTAAATTAAATTAAACTAAATTAAATTAAATTACTTAAATGAAATTAAATTAATTAAATTAAATTAAATTAATTATATTTAATTAAATAATAATAAATAATAATTTAAAATTAAATAATTATAAATAAAATAAATAAAATAAATAAATGAAAAAACTAAAAATTAAATTAAATTAAATTAAATAATATTGTAAATAAATAATATTTTAAATAAAATAAATTAAATTAAATAAATTAAATTAAATTAAATTAAATTAAGCAATAATGTAAATAAATAATAATTTATACTAAATTAAATTAATTAAATTAAATAATAATAATCAAATGAAAACCAAAAATAATAATTTAAATAAATAAATTTTAAGTAATTATAAATTAAAGTAAAATTTAATTAAATTAATAATAATTAGTTAAATAAATAAATGATAATAAAGTAAATAAATCACAATGAATTAAATAAGATAATAAATTAAATAAATAATAAAGATAATAATAATTTTAATTACAAATAAAAGATAATGACTTTAAATAACACATAATAAAAATAACAAAACACATAAATAATAAATAACAATAATAACATAAAATGATAACACATAACAAAATAAACAATAATAAAATAATAAATAACAATAAAAACATATAAATAACATAACAATTACACACATACAATCACAACAATCACAAAATACAACAATAATCCCGACCACAATACAATACCAACACAATAACAAGCAAACCTAGGATAGGCCTCCTGAGGCATGGTTTATTTTTCCCTTTATAAAGACCACTAGGAAATCACAACTTGGTGTAGAAAACATAATAAGAATACCCTTATGCTTAGTAATGCATGGAATAACCCAAATTTTACCCGATGTCCACACAATCTTCCCAATTCACATTCCAAACTCAAAGTTCCTAGCTCTAAAAACAAACCAAAAAAAATAAATCCAAACACAAACTCAATCAAATCTTCCACAAATAAAATCACAAACTCTTCACAGCACTCCCATAAGTCCAAATCAAACTACCAATTGTCACCAATCCAAATAAAAACCTCACCTAAACCCATCTGCCCCAACCTACCCCGAACACCTGTGTTCATTAAGCATAAGGGTATAGGTAGGATGAGTTGTTAAGCAACATAATAAGTTTAAATAAGCCCGAAACTTTTCACTAGACTGTGAGAGGGAAGCATGGACCTGCATCCTTGTCTGACCTTTTGGATACCTCGGAGGTCTATTAAACTTAATATGTCTGCTTAATGAAACCATCCTCAATTAAATTAACAAAGTTCATTGAAACAAAACATAGAAATTTGCATAGACATCATAGGACTTGGTAGACAACCAGAATCTTAGAATAGACATAACAGGACTTGGTAGACAACCAGGATCTAAACATAGACATCATAGGATTGAGTAGTTACTGCTTGTTAGTCCTACTTCTTCCTGTTTTCTACCATGCTTTAATTTCTGCAAAATTATAAACACATACATGCAATGCAATACTAAAGTTTCAGCTGGGAATGACGAGAAGACCCTACCAGGTACGCTTTTATTTTATTGTGATTTATTTTTCCTGCACTGTACTTTACGTTTCTTGCATGTTAAACAAGAATGTCACCCTGCATGAAAACTGAAAACCTTTAGGATAGTCACAAAACTGAAACCCAAAACTAAATTAAAAGTTACAACAAGATAAAATTTACTGCCACAATATTCAAAACAACTCAAAATTTAATCATAAACAGAACAACAAAACTACAACTGCCAGTAAATTAAAACGTCTCGTTGGATGATAGGGAATACCTCGGATGATGTAACCCATGTGTTGCTAACGGGATTTCCCACGGTCTAAATGAAACTGTGGAACTCATTCAGTTGAGTTTGGTAAATTCATCCGGACTAAGTGAATCCGATGAAAATAACGGTGTCGCGATGACGGAACAGTGGGATCTTAATCGGTTCTGTTTAATCAACTTTAAGATTTGTTTTAATTAAAACACTAAAACACTTGAACTCTAAGTCTTTTCTAAACCAAAACACTTCTCTCACCTCCTGATTTTTACCTTCTAAAACTGAACCTTTGCAACGACAAAGGAGCTTGGAGCATAGTGGGCAGCACGCCCATCTTCTTTAGCAAAACCTGAGTCTACAACAGCAAAACAGTTCCTTAGTTCAAATAAGCAACTAGCTATAGGACTTCAAGGTATTTTCCCAGTGTAAAGTAAACCCTCATCTCATCTTTTAGGCTTTTGCACCTGGTGCATTACAAGCCCTAACTCGTCTAGGTTTCTGAGGTTGTCATCCCGATATGACATAAACCCTCACATCTTTCAGGCTATTCATATGATCGACATCAAATGAATGTAAACCCTAAATAATAAAATTGGCAGGATGAAATATAAATTAAATCTTTTCCTAAACTGAGTCAAACACTAGGATGGCTTGGGAAAATACCGGGATTCTTCTCGAATCTGTGTTCTTCCCCTAGTCTTCTTTTCTGTTAGACTCTGATAAAATGAAATGTTCTGAAATTTGAACCATTCACCTATTGAATTCCGATAATCACATTTTGTTGAAAGAAATCCTTACCTTTGGAAGTCATGAATATAATTATTTCCTGATCTTTATCAAGAGTTTTCTTAGGTGACTTTGGTTTTCTAAGATGTAATTAACTATAGGGGCTTGCCCTTATAGGAAACCTAAAAGACCACAGATTAATATAAACCCCATTTAATCCTCTTATATTAAATGGAGGAAACTGTCGGCAAACATACAGGTTTCGCAGACCAAACGGATGTCACTCTTTTCGTCAGTTCATTTGATTGAGCCTCATCCTCGAGTTTTGTGTTCATCCTTCGGGATGTATACAAAGCACGAGGTATAGTGCTCTTTCATTCGAACTTTAAAAAATATGAGATCAGTTTGACTCCATATTTTTCTAAACTAAATTATAATTAAATTAAAATTGTCCTTCTGAAGCAGGCGATGGGACTTCGATTCTAGCGACTGACAGCTTCTAATGGGCAACCCCAACTAAAACACATATATTTAAACCCTCTTTATACGCCGACAGCTTCTGGCGACTCCACTGGGGATAGAGTTTCTCTCTTCATAAAAATTAGGAAATACTATATTCATATATCATTAATGTACTCATGTCTCTCATGAGCCAAATTACCATTCTTCCATTGACATACTTTACGCATTTCTTTCTTGCGAAAGTATGATCAACTCTCCTGGATTTCAGGACTATCTGTTTAGCCACTCCTAAACAGAGAGGTTCGGAGATCCTTAGGATTTTTCTTCTTTTGATCTTGTGGGGTCGGACCCCCAATAGGTGTGTTGGTGGATTAATTCCACTTGGGAAATGTGCGTTGTGAAATGGGATCCTCAGCAGGGTCCTTTGCTTCACCTTTTTCTTCTGCATCTTGGATTTATTTGTTTGCCTTCAGCAAGTTAATCCACCTTTAAAATTCTAAATATCATTTAAAACAAACACATGAAAATCTAAAAGAAAATAAAAGAAAAAGAACAAAAAATGATAAGAGAAAATAATAATATATTAAATGAAATAAAAAATTTTACCCAGTTCACAGAACGATCTTTTTCATAGTGTTCATACTATGATGACAAGGTCTTTGGTCCTTCCTAAATTTTGGAACGTTTCTTTTGACAGTCAAAATGTCAACCCCTTCACTGACTTTCTCCTACAACTTGCCCTCTTCCCGTGAGGCTCGTCTCGCAGCACCGTTGATTCAGCTTGGAGCCGGCTTCAGTGAGTTTGAAGTCGTGCTTGGAAAAGCCCCGTTCGTGGTCCTGAAAGTTGCCGCCCCTGAAGTACAAGAACCATCTGCCGAGTTCGATCTGAACTCCAATGAAGACTTCCTTTATGCTAAGAAGGTGAAGATGACTGTTGTCCCCGTCAAACCAGTTCGCTCCGTGACAAGGAGAGTCGTCACCTCTACTGCCTCCTGCTTCACCGTTACGACACCTACTTCCCTGTTTGCTAAAAGGAAGGAAATTCTGCATGAGGAAGATTCTGATAAAGCCTTCCTTGCTCTGTCGTATGTCTTTGAGATTGGTTCCAGTTCCAGGGTTCCCCCGTTGACCAAATCCCAAAGGAGGAATCACAACCGGAAGCTTCGCAAGGCCGCCAAGGCACAAGCTGTAAGTATACCAGTGATTGATGAGATTCCTCAGCAGGAGGAACTCGGTTTACCGAATACCTCTCCTCTCCTCCGAGGTAGTAGGTTCCACCCTTTAGCTGGTACTACTGGAAATGAAAGTCTCCATAGGATTGTCGCTGCGCTTCCAGCACCGCACAGTCGTGATGAGGAGGGAAAGAAGTCTACGGAGATTGACCGAATTAGAAGGATGTTCTATTGCCAAGCTTCTTAAAAGGATGGGATGTGCAATATCCCCAGAAGTGAAAGAGGAAATTTTGAAAATGGAAAAGCCTAGTAGGGTTTCTGTCAAGCACCGTTTGGGAAAGCGTGTTGGGACAACTACCACCGATTCGATACCCGCAATACGAAGACCAGTCAAGTCTCGGCTAGGTCCAAGAATGCCACCCAAGGAACTCCCGAGGAAGAAGAGAGGATTACTTTCCTCTGTACACATTCTGCACTCTAGGGAGCACACTTCCTCTCTTGGTCCTGATGTCCCCGCTGAGACATTCCGTCTCGAGGTATCAATTCCCGAGAGGAGAGTGTGGTTACCGAAAGTCGCTGCAACTGTCCACTTCGAGAAGTCTACAAATCATCAAATGGATTATAAGTCTGGCACTCCTATCATCACCACTCATGTTGCTTCAGAGTCAATGGCAGAATAAGGGTCAATGGAGGATAGAATTCAGAAACTTCGTGAAGAGATTTCAGAGTTAACTAGGGAGCAAGGATTGGAGGTCGATAACGAGGATCCCCACCTGTCAGATTACTTGGATGATGAATTCATGGAAATCAACATGGTTGATACCAGGACCACAGTGTCTGTGCGTGAAGCTCCTCATGGCGAGGACGCAATAGAACAGCTTCAAAGAGCTGTGTCCGCTAGAGACGAAATGATCAGCCAATTGGAAAAGAGAATGGAGGAGATGATCACCGCTATGACTACCATGGCCACATTGCATGGACAATCTCAGTCACGTCCGACAACATCTCTAGAAATCAATCAGCCTGAGATAATACACATTGCCGATGAAAGAAGAGAGGTCGCCTCTGCCAATGAGAATGAGATTCCGAAGAAGGATTTAACCCTGAATCTACCAAAAAAGGATCTTAAGCAAATCGTCGAACAACAAGTTCGGGAGGCCTAGGCCCAGTCCAAAGGCGGAACATCAGTTTCAAAGGGTAGACCCTACCCGGAGGAATTTGATGTTGTACCTTACCCCAAAGGCTTCGTGCCATCGACCTTCAAAACGTTCCATAGAACAAGAAACCCTCGGCACCATATAGCACACTTGAGAGCCAGCTGTTGCAATACAGGAGGAAGTGAAGCGCTATTGTTCCGTCAGTTTGTCAGCAGTCTATCAGGAATAGCTTTCAAATGGTATGCTAAAATTCCTAATGGATCAGTAAAGACTTTCAGAGAAATGGAAAGCATGTTTTTGATGAGATTCGTCGGTGCTCAGCGCCATGTCACCATAGGAGATCTCCTGGTGGAACGTCAGAAGCCCGACGAGACTTTGGTTGACTACATCTTGAGGTGGAGAAACTTAAGCATGAAATGCGAACCTCAGCTATAAGAATAGCACGCGATCGATATACTAATCAAGAGTATTCACGGTCCGGTAGATTTCATGCTTAAGGGTCTCACGATCAAGTCCTTCAAGAATCTGCTCAGCAAGGCTAGCAGCTTACAGGAAGAAATCAAGCACATGGAGCCTGCAGAAAAGACAGAGAAAACGAAACCAGCAAAGGATTATGAGAAGAGATCTGGTGTAGTGGCCACGGTCGATAAAGGAAAGCAACCGATGATGATTCAGACTGAGCAGTCACCTCAGCATTACAGCCAGCCTCAGCAGTACAGTCAGCCTCAGCAGTACGGACAGTCTCGTTCACCGCAGAAAAATGAGCATGGTCAGCAGCAGCAGAGACCGTACAGGATAGACGATAGACCAGTTTCTACAATACTAGAATGACTACGCAAAAACTAATCTTTCAAAGATGATGCTGTAGCAAAGATGTTCAAGAATCTGCTGAAGAAGCCCGAGTTCAAGTTACTCGAGCCGAAAAAGCCAGAAGAGGTGAATAAGAAAGATCAGCGCAACTTTTGTCCCTATCACCAGATGCTTGGACGTATAATTAAGAACTGCTCAGTTTCAAGGATTGGCTTGAGCGGAATTACAAAGAAGGAAATATAACGATACCGAAGGAATATTTGAAGGAGCCTGAAAAAGGTTCTATAAATGTAATTTCAGCCAAGCCAATCTCTCCGCTTGACCCATATACCGGTAAGGGTGGATGGAGTGCAATTTGGAATGAGCTCTTGAAGGTCCTGGATCAGATTCAGTCGGCTCCAAAGAAAGCAGTTGTCCAGAGTCCACCGCCAGCACAGTCCAAGTTGAAAGCTTCGCCGAGGAAGTTACCGAGACGAGAATGGAGGAAGAAATAGATCGTGAGCAAGATTAAAGACGATAGTGCGAAGGATAGGATAGGGGCTGCTCTCGTTAGACTGGTTGTCTCAGATTCAGGGGTGAAATCCCTCGAATCCTTGACTTTGTATCATTATCTTTATACCCCTCCAGGGTCTCGTAATAATGATATGAATGATGTTGGCTACGTTCTTACTGTCACTAGTGATGGCGAAACTAATCACAACCTATCTAACCCCGATTTTGATTCCCAAAATGATCCTCAAATCATATTAACTTCCAGCAAAGATAAAGAAGACATCGACAACACCGGCTACGACAGTACAAGAAGTGAGGAGCCAGTCCTCGAGTGCAAAGGAGCTCCACTTGACATTAGTTTGGACTTCTCAGATACAGAAGGACCTCTGGCTGCAGAAGAAGAAGAAATAACGGAAGTGCATTTAAAGAGTGGCAAGGTGCTACCTCTGAGAACAACTCCAGTGGACAAAAGAAAGCAGATAGTCACTCAAGAAGAAATACCTCCAGCTACTGAAGAAATACAAGTTCAAAATGAAGTTAAAAAGCCAAATAAAGTGGATTACAACGTGTTAGCTCATCTCAGGAAGTTTCCGGCCAAACTAAGTATTTACGATGCTCTGATCCTGTCAAAGGAGATGAGAGAAAGTTTGATCAAGGCTCTACTTGATCCCGACATTTGCTTAGCACAGTTGGCTAGCACATCCTTTGATGGAGTTTACACCATAAAGGAACAGCCTGGTGTAACTTTCACTGACGAAGATTTTCTACTCGGTACTGCCGATCACAATCGTCCACTCTACATTTCTATCATCATCGGCAGATTCGTGCTTTCCAGAGTCTTAGTAGATCTTGGAGCGTCGCTCAATATAGTGAGTCTACGGACGTTAGCCTACTTGGACATCAATGCCCGAGAGCTTTCAATGGATAAAATGATGTTAAGAGGTTTCAATCAGAAAGTAGAAAGAGCCCTCAGATCTATAACACTACAAATGAAAGTCGGGAATCTAGTAACAACTGCAAAATTCCATATCATCGATGCAGATACTTCATTCAATACCCTACTTGGTTGACCGTGGCTCCATGAGTACAATATGGTCCCGTCGTCGCTTCACCAGTGCATCAAATACTACAAAGATGGACAAGAACATTGCATTAAAGGGGATCTACAGCCTTTTTCAATACATGAAGTGGGCATCCATGAAGACGCCGCTTACTATGCTCCTCTGAAGAAAACAGTATTTTCAAGAGACATTGTGATAAGCAAAATTGAAGACTCAAAGGAACTACAAGGACGAGACCGTATGGCTCCAGTTCAACAATCTCATACCACTCCTTCTCAACGAGTTCGTAAAAGTTCTTTTAGCCAACGCATCCGAGGTCGAGGCTTGGGACGTGGTAGACGAAGAGTTTCCCAGATTTTTGAACAGACGAAGCCAACAATCAACATCGACATAGAAGGAAGCTTCGAAGAAGATAAAGAAATAATGATGATAAGTCAGAAGAAGCCTCAGTTCGAGATCTCTCTAGACGACGAAGCAAAGGATGAATATGAATCGATGTACGATTAGATTAACCATTATGTTCATGCCATGACCCTTACTCCGATCTATTCTCAAAAGGTAGAGAGTATAGAGGTCAAGGAAGTTCATAACCATGGTTTTAAACTGATCAAGTTTTACAAAGCTTCCCCTTCTACTTCTGAACCTTATGTAATTCTAGAAGAAAATGACTCAAATGAATTAATGGAATTACCTTTTAGCTACTTTTCGTCGTGTGTACAAAAGTTATTTCAATAAGGACATGTGTCAAAGAAAATGCCAAAAGGTAAGTTACAATAGTTCGAAAAATTATCGAATGTAAAAGGAAAGAAACTCAATTCGAAAGAAGGTCTTGGGTTTGGTACGCTCGGACCCATCGATGACTCAGAATTTTGCATGGTTGTTATTAGTCAGTCAAAAGAATATTGCCTGGACATTCAAGATGAATATGAAGATCAGCCAATAGACGATGCTCCGCCAGAATTCGAAGAAAAAATCAAATCAACAGTCGATGAATTAGGAGAAATCAATCTCGAGACTGAGGAGCAGCCCCGGCTTAATTTCATAAATTCGTTACTCAACGAAGAAGAGGTTACAGGCTTGGTCAGATTACTATCAGAATTCAAAGATTACTTTGCTTGGAGCTATGAAGAAATGTCAGGACTATCTCGGGCGGTCGCAGTTCACCGCCTCGGAGTGGATAAGAATGTGATGCCAGTAAAGCAAGCTCCCAGAAGGATGCGCCTCGAGATAGAACAACAAGTTACAGCAAAAATCAAGAAATTAATAGACGCTAATTTTGTCTAAGAAGAACAGTATCCGACATGGTTAGCTAATGTTGTGCCAGTGAAAAAGAAAAATGGACAAATCCTAGTATGTGTCGACTTCAAAGACTTAAACAAAGCATGTCCAAAAGTTGAATTCCCGTTACCAATAGCAGAACTAATGGTGGACATCGCGTCGACACATGAAATTTTCTCCTTTATGGATGGGTCTTCAGGGTACAATCGGATCAAGATGGCACCAGAAGACGCAGCGCTCACAGCTTTCAGAACTCCTATCGAGATTTACTGCTACACCGTGATGCAGTTTGGACTGAAGAACGCAGGAGCTACATACCAAAGAGCAATGACGAGGATCTTCGATGACCTCATTCATAACTAAATGGAATGCTATGTGGATGATTTGGTCGTCAAGAGCAAGATAAGAGGAAACCACCTATATGATTTGAGGATCGTATTTCAACGATTACGACAATATAATATGAAGATGAATCCCTTAAAGTGCACTTTTAGCGTTACCTCCGGGAAATTTCTAGGATTCATTGTCCATCATCGGGGAATCAAAATCAACCCAGAGAAGATTAAAGCCATCTTAGAAATGCCACCCCCTTAAACCTTGAAACAACTACGTTCATTTCAAGGAAAACTGGCATATCTGAGGAGCTTTATATCTAATCTGTAGGGTAGGTGTCAGCCTTTCTCGGCATTAATTAAAAAAGATGCCAAATTTATTTGGGAAGAAAAGTGCCAGCAGGCTTTCGAAGATATTAAACGATATCTAACGTCACCTCCTGTTTTAGCAGCGCCTATCACGGGTACACCGTTGATACGCTATACCGCAGCGTTAGATGAGTCTCTCGGAGCTCTACTTGCCCAAGTCAATGATGAGGGTAAAGAGAATGCACTCTACTACTTGATTCAACGTCTAATACCCACGGAGGTAAAGTATCCTCCTATCGAGAAACATTGTCTAGTTTTGGTTTTTGCCACTCAAAAGCTCAGACATTACATGTTGTCTCATAAAGTCAACCTACTTTCGAAGGTTAATCCTTTGCAATATTTGATGACCCAACCAACGCTTTCCGGATGCTTAGCAAGGTGGTCAATGATATTATTGTAATTTGATATAACCTTTGTGCCCCTTCGCGCTATCAAAGGGCAGATTCTTGCAGATTTTCTCGCAGCGCATCACTGCCAGCTGGGTCCCCGCTCAATGATGAGTTACCAGATGCACATAAACTACAGATAGAAGATTCTAATGCTTAACGTTGGGAAATGTACTTTGATGGAGTGTCATCAGCTCGAAAAGACAAAGATTAGGAACAATTATACCAGGCAAAGCAGGAATTGGTTTAATCTTCGTGACACCAGATCGGGCCATGCTGAGGTTTTCTTACCACTTGACAGAGCCATGTACCAACAATGAAGCAGAGAATAATACCACCGGTATACGATGAAGTTACTCGAGCAAATTCTGAATGTGATATTCTATAGGATTCTTCAAGCAGACAATGCCCATGCAGACACTTTAGCAAAACTCGCTAAAGAATTGGCTTGTCCACCCGAAGATTCTATAGATATTACAGTACAAGGACGTCAGGTGTTGTCTCAGATCGACCTCGACAGTCTACATGAAATTGAAAAAGAAAAGACAGTTGCTGCAGTGGCAGAAGATACAGAAGATTGGCGTCAACCATTAATGGAATATTTGCAAACCGGAAAGCTACCAGAAGATAAGTCAGTAGCGCACCAGATTCAGAAGAGGGCTTTGTCGTATGCCCTGATCGACAATGTTCTGTATAGGAGATCCTTCAACCAGATGTGGCTGAGGTGTCTGAGCAGAGCAGAAGCGCAGAAAATTGTCAAAGAAGTACATGCTGGATTGTGTGGTGCTCACCAGTCAAGACCCAAAATGAAGATGAAAATCAAAAGACTCAGATACTACTGGCCAGCAATGATGACAGATTGCATGGACGTAGCTAAGAGATGCCATCAGTGTCAGGTGCATGGAGTGGTCTTACACCAGCCTCTGAATGTTCTACACCCAATGATTACCTCGTGGCCATTCGAGTGCTGGGGTACGGACATAGTGGGTCCGATAGACCCTCCTTCCTCAAAAGGACACAGGTTTATACTCGCCGCTACAGACTACTTTTCCAAGTGGGCAGAAGCAGTTCCACTAGGGGAAGTCATAGCGCAACAAGTTTTATAGTTCTTCAAGAATCAAATCATCTACCGTTTTGGTGTACCACACAGAATCATCTCCAACAATGGGTCTGCTTTAAAGAGCACGAAAATCTACAACTTCGTCAGAAGACACAGGATAGAACCCTAAGGTAAATGGCTTGGCAGAAGCCTTCAATAAAATGCTTGTTCAGATTCTGAAGAAGACGCTCAACGACAATAAAAGAGGATAGCACGAGAAGCTGCTAGAAGCCTTGTGGGCGTACCGGACGACAGTCAGAACGCCGACACAGTCTACATCGTACGCTCTTGTGTATGGGTCCGAGGCAGTTCTTCTGCTAGAAGTTTAGCTACTGTCGCTCCGGGTTACTGTTGTCAATCAAATTACAACAGAAGAGAATGCCAAGTTACGACTTGCAGAATTGGAAAGCCTTGAAAGAAAAAGATTGCTCGCATAGCAGAACTTGAAACTCTACCAAGCGAAGATGATTCAAGCCCACACTAAATTGGTCTGCCTGAGGTTATTCAAAGTTGGTGACCTCGTGCTCGTTCTTAGAAGGCCTATTCTTGCACACCGCAAAATAGGTGGAAAATTTGAACTTACCTGGGAAGCACCATTCGTGGTGGAGAAGTTCTACACAGGAGGATTTTACCTGTTGGTGGATTCTCAAGGGGATAGACCGAAGTTGCCCATCAATGGACGATATTTAAAGAAATATTACGCGACATGAAAAGACTAAAAAAATGATATTCGTTCCAATATAGCTGTTGGGCTAGTGTCCGTGACTGGGTCCAAAATTTTGTAATAAAAAAAACTGCATAAAATAAAGGAAATGCCCTTCCCACAAAATGAAAACATGTTTGCTAAATTCTAAATCTAAATTTTATAAAAACATATTAAATAAAATAATGGCATCAAGTTAATTGCTAAACTTTGTTTAAAGTAAATGATAATTTGCTTTTGTTCGTGCACAACACCACTCGCTGACATTTCCCCTTGTTTACTTGTGTAGGAAGTGTCGAGTTTCGAGTCGGTGTTTGCTCTTTGATACGGCTCCGACCTCGCATCTAGAAACGTATACTGAAGCGAACGCAGAAAATGAAGCCAATGAAGAAATTCAGTCGCAGGGAGGTAGGACAAACCTCAAGACATGGGGCACCTGGAGGTTCGGTTGACTCACACCTCCTTACTGAGAGACGTACTCATGTCCCATCCATGATCACCACTCCACAAGGTGATCTGGTTGCCGCTTCAGCCGGCAGAATTCCGGACGCTCCGTTAGCAAATACAAGTAGAAGAAATAGAAATCGCCGCAAGCGCCGCCTCCTGGAAAGGATGGAGAGAAGACGGGCTAGGGAGTCAGCCGCTGAGCTACCGCCTGTGCCAGAAGAATTTCATCAGCCAGAAATGAAAGAGACTGAGGACAGTTCTTCGCGCACGGAGACTGAGCCAGAAACCATCGAGGAGCCCGTTTTGACATGGGATCCAATGAAAGAAGTTTTTGCTGGATGCTCGATTTGCAACTCGAGATTGCCCAGGTTGCCTTCAGATAGAGGGACATTTTTAGAATGCCCAGAATGTCATGTTCTACAGCTTGAGGAATACGGCACCTTCGAGGCATATGCAGCCGCCTCGATGCTACTTCAGAGTAGGGAATTTCCGAGTGTGGAGCCATACGTACCAGAGTATGTTTTTCCGCCGCCACAAGGAGTCCCGTACTACATCATGGAAAAGATACGAAGAGTCAGAAAGCAAAAATTTAAGCATTACAAGGATATTCTAGGAAAATGGGTCAACATCCTTGAAGGACTCGAGCTCTATACTGATGTGTTCTCAAAAGAAGATAAAAAGATATTCTGGATTGCGTCAAAGCTCTCAAGACCATGGGAAAAGCAGGTCTCTTGAAGCCCAGAACGTATACGAAGCCATCTAAATGGAAGAGAGGAAAAGGCAGGGTCACTATTCAGTGCGGTTGCTGCTACAACTTTGCCAGAGATCGACAGGGAAACCCCCCGGGGATTTTACAGCATGATGAGGTGGATCAGATGCCACCACAAATCAAGGGAATGATCAGGAGGATGGTCGAGTGGCACATACTGCCTGCAGACTGTATCCCAAATAGCTGCATTATAGATATTTATAAGGATGGGGACTGCCCCTCCTCATATTGACCACCACGACTTCGTGAGGCCCTTCTGCACGGTCTCCTTTGTGAGTGAATGCAATATTCTGTTCGGACGTGAAAGTCGGATAGTTGGACCGGGTGAATTCCGAGGTTCTGTTGAGATTCCCTTGCCAGTCAGATCAGTACTGGTCTTAAAAGGAAATGGAGCATATTTGGCAAAACACTGCATCCCCAGAGTTGCACGAAAAAGGGTGTCAGTCACCTTCAAGAGAATGGATGAAGACAAAGCGCCGTTCTACTATGAACCGGATCCGGAGCTGGATAACCTTCGTTCTTTGCCACTGTGATGGTGGTACCTCCGGGTGTTCGCAAGGGAACTTTTTTTCTGGAGCTTAACCTTGGCAGGTTGGCCCGTCCCCTATAGCAGCCTCAGAGGCAGAATGCTACTACAGCTTACAGCAGAGAACAGCAGTTGTTGTCACTACTTCCGCAGCAGCCAGATGACATGATACACCTGTTTTGTTCAATTTTGTACACGCGATCAATTTTGTTCAGTCTTGTACACATGATCAGTTTTGGATGCTTGTTAGTGTCAGATCAGTTGTATTTCTTTTCAGATGAATCAATGAAGATTTTCTAGCTTTTCAAAAATGTTTCTTTCAATGCGACGGTCGAAAGCCGTTGAACCACCTGTTGGTTCCAAAAAAATGATGATACAGAATAAAAGGATAAAAAAATAAATATAAAAAATGAAAATTGTAAATGAAATTAACCAAAAAGAAACGAAAATTGAAAATGAAATGGAAAGTCAAAACAAAATCAAATGAATTGAAACGAAAATGAAAAGAAATGAAAACAAATGAAACAAAGTCAAAAGTAAACAAAGTGAAACAAACCAAGAAAACAAAAATTCCCTAAATTTCCATTTTCCTTCCGAGATATTTTTCCGCCTTCCATCATATTCTGGAGTTGGAGCTTAGTCGTCCGATTTTCCAAAAATTCCCTAAATTTCCATCTCCCTTCCGAGATATTTTTTCCGCCTTCCATGATATTCTGGGGTCGGAGCTTAGTCGTCCAATTTCCCAAAAATTCCTTAAATTTCCATCTTCCTTCCAAGATATTTTTCCGCCTTCCATGATATTCTGAGGTCAGAGCTTAGTCGTCTAATTTCCCAAAAATTCCCTAAATTTCCATCTCCCTTCCGAGATATTTTATCCGCCTTCCACGATATTCTAGGGTCAGAGCTTAGTCGTCCGATTTTCCAAAAATTCCCTAAATTTCCATCTCCCTTCCGAGATATTTTTTCCGCCTTCCACGATATTCTAGGGTCGGAGCTTAGTCGTCCGATTTCCCAAAAATTTTCTAAATTTCCATCTCCCTTCCGAGATATTTTTCCGCCTTTCATGATATTCTGGGGTCGGAGCTTAGTTGTCTGATTTCCCAAAAATTTCCTAAATTTCCATCTCCCTTCTGAGATATTTTTTCGCCTTCCATGATATTCTGGGGTCGGAGCATAGTCGTCCAATTTCCTAAAAATTCCCTAAATTTCCATCTTCCTTCCGAGATATCTTTTTCGCCTGCCATGAAATTCTCGGGTTGGAGCTTAGTCGTTCGATTTCCCAAAAAAGAAAACTTTTCTTGAATTTTCGAGGCTGGTGCATAAAATCCAGTTCTCTCCCTCTGAGGTCAGTACCTAAATTCTGATTCTCATCTTGCTGAGGTCGGTACCTAAATCCCGACTTCCATTCCCGAGGCTGGTACCTAAATTCCAGTACTTATCCTTTCGAGTCAGTACCTAAATTCTGATTCTCCTCTTGCGAGAGGTACCGAAATTCTGATTTCGCTTAAAATTTCAAATTCCCACAAATTAAAATCCTAAAATTAAATTCAAAAACAAAATTCCAAACTTCAAATTCAAAACAAAATTTCAAACTAAAATTCAAGCAGAAACTTGGAATCAAATTCTTCGTTACCCTCTTCAAATCAAATATGTTCGGATTCCTTCTGAGTTTGAGAGCTTGAAATTCACAGCTCCAGCTGAAAGGTATTCCATTCTTCTTTACCCAGCAAGAGTCCATGGATTTGAAGGTCTTCAACCAAACAATCCCCAACGGAAACTCACTTCCTAAACTCTCCGTTCTATCTTGAGTTTTCACTCAGACAGTTGTGTTGGTCTTGTTGATCTCGTCGGTCAACACCAATACGTGCAGTGTGCTTGCCCAGCACACCACACCAATTGGGGGTCCATTTGTTGACCTCACTTTTGGTTGAGGTATAGTATCTCTTTAGAATAGCTCTAGGTCTCAGCCATAGGACTCTCCTGGTGACTTTCTTAGAAGACTAGTCATGGAACCCTCCCCATCAAAATTCAAAACTCTTCTTGCTTCACTAGGGGTTTTCATATGCTTAAGGCCTAAAGTCCACCTTTTGGTAGGAAAAAGGCAAGCATAAGGAATCCTAGGGGAAGTCTCCTATAGGTGGTCAGACCTTAGGATTTGCCACCGAGGAGGTCTGGACTTCACCACTCACATGCACACATTCCCCTAAACCTTTGGAAACTCATGTAGATGGTTCTTCTCAACTCTTGGCATTAGGCTAGGGTTTGACTAGTACCAATACATAGAGGACCAAATGTTAGTGACCCTTGGTCCATAACTCATTTCAAACCATCTCATGACATTCATCTCAAACCAAGCTTCAATTTTCTAAAATTTTAAACATTTGGCCCCTAACCTCCCAAAATGCCCTAAATTACCCAAAATTCATCAAATTCACCAAAATTCCCCAAAAATCATTCCAAGATATTCCTTACCACTCAAATTGACTATCCATGAACAAAAATTCCAAAATTTCCTAAAATACTCCCCAATATCCTCAAAAAACCCAAAATACCCTTTTAGCCAAAAAATCCAAAAATTCTAAAAAATTCTTAAAAATTCCATTAAATCGTAAAAATTCCCAATTTCATTTTGTTTAACTACACCATCAGCTTAATTTTGTCAATTTAACCCAATTTAAATAAAAAAAAATCCCAATTTGGCCTATGTAGCCCAAAAGTGCCCAAATCAAACCCAATCTTGACCCAATTGACCAAAATCTTGCCCAATTTCAATTCCAAACTTCAATTTAACATCCTCAATATCAATCTAAACCAATCTCAAGCCCAATGTGACCCACATTTGAATCCAATTCCACTTGAAATCCAAAATCCCCAATTTTGCCTAAATAATCCAAAATCTTCTAAATAAACCCAATGTCATTCAATTCCTCCCAAATTTCAATCCCAAACTCTTTATAAAACCTCCTTAAACTAAATTGAATCATCAATTATCCACAATTTGAGCTCAAGTCTTACCCAAATCCATTTTGGACCAAAACCCCCAATTTTGACCCAAATTGAACACATGTCCTAAATCCACCAAATTGATCCTCCAAAATTTGTCAAAACCCTTTCATGTCTTCATGAAAAATCTTTGAGACAACCATATCTACACTATTTTTGAAGACCTCGTGACCTCATTCCCACTCAAACTCAAGGTAACTTGACCCAAATCCAATATGGTCCAAAATAATAAAAAATCCAATCCATACCAAAATTGCACTTCCAAATGAGCTCAAAACCACTTTGTGTCTTCATGAAAGATCTTCATCTCAATCAAATGGACAATATTGATCAAGGCACTTGGGCTTCATTCAAGCTCTAACCCAAGTTAAGCCAACCCAAACCCAAATGAACCTAATTGAACTAATGATTAAAATCAAACAAAATTAAACAAAAATTAACCAAATTAAACCTCATGACATGCCCTAAAATAAATAAATAAATAAATATATATATATATATATATATGTATATATATATATATATATATATATATATATATATATATATATATATATATAATTCTAACATAGTGGGCCGAGGAGAGAGGCTCTGCTAGGGTTTGATGGATGATTCGGAGTGGCGGCCGCCGTTGCGAGAGTCGCTGGTGGGTGGTCGGAGTAAGGTGGTGGTGAGGAGCCGCTCCTATTTGGACTGTTTCTCTAGAGGTTGGAGTCTTCTTAGGCTCCCCCCCCTTTTTTCTCTTACTACCTGTTCCATTGGTTTGGTCATCTCCGGTCGGTTTTCTTGCTTCATCTTGCTTGTTCGTTGGTTTCCCTCCAGAGCTCCCTACTTCAGGGGCTGCTGGTTTGCTTAGCAACTGTGCGGCTTATTTTTAGGTTATGTGTTTTATTTAAAAAAAAGGGGGTCGCCTATAGAAATTGTCGGCGAATTTTAAATTTAATTTAAATATATATATAATTTAGAAAGTAGTATTTGATTTTGAAAATAATTTTAAATTTGGAAATTTTATGAAATCAGACTGATCTCACATCCCGAACAGTTTATATAAACGAGCACCACATCACAAACCATGTATCTATCCCGAAGAATAGACACATTGTTTGATGATGGGGCTCGATTAAATAAACTAGAAGATTTGTGACATTCGTTTGGTTCGCGAACCAATTTTATAAGCCGACAAGTTCCCCCGTTTAATATGAAAACATTAAACGGGGTTTATATTACTGGGTTCTTAAAATTCCCTATAAGGGCAAGCCCCTATAGTTAATTACATCTTAAGTGACGGAAATCACCTAAGAAAACTCTCGATAATAATCGGTAGTTCTGCTCTCAAGAATTTCAAGGTTTAAGTTTTCAAGGGATTGAATTTTGGAATTTCGATAGGGAATGGATCAAATTTGGAACATTTTGTTTTGGGAATTCAAAGGAAGAAGGGTAGGAGAAATCACAGATTCGAAGCGAACTTCGGTAATTTCCCGACTATCCTATTGTTTGGTTTGAATTTAGGAAAGTCCTAATGTTTATTTAATGTTTTGATCTTGCCGATTTTAATTAGTTAGGACTTATATTTGTATGATAAAATTATACAAATAGCCTCGAAGATGTGAGGGTTTATGTCGTATCGGACGACTACCTCGGAGTCCTAAGACCGATTAGGGCTTAATTTACATGACATGATCATGCAAATGCCTAACGAAGAGTTGAGGATTTATGTTGCACTAGGCAAACTACCTCGAAGTCCTACGGCTTGGTTATTTAATTTTAAGGAAAGTTTTGCTAAAGTAGACTCAGGTTTTGCTGATGACGATGGTCGTGCTGCCCACCATGCTCCGAGCTCCTTGTTGTTGCAGAGGTTTAGTTTTAGAAGTCATAAATCAGGAGATGAGAGAAGTGTTTGGTTTTAGAGAAAGTCTTAATTTCCATGTGTCTTTAATATTTTAATTAAAACAGGTCTTAAAGTTGATTAAACGAACCGATTAAGATCCCACGGTTCCGTCATCCCGAGCACCGTTATTTTCATCGAATTCACTTGAGTCCGGATGAATTTGCTAAACTCAATCGAATGAGTTCCGCACTTTCATTTAGACCGTGGGAAATCCCGTTAGAAACACGTGGGTTACATCATCCGAGGTATTCCCGATCATTCAATGAGATGTTTTAATTTAGTTGTAGTTGTAGTTTTGTTGTTTTGTTTGTGATTAAATTTTGAGTTGTTTTATATTTTGAATGTTGTGGCGGTGAATTTTATCTTGTAGTGTCTTTTAATTTAGTTATGGGTTTCCGTTTTGGTTTCTGTCCTAAAGGTGTAAGTTTTCATGCAACAGTTGTTTATCATGCAAGCAAAGTAAGTGCGATGCGATTAAATAAGTTGCAATAAAGTAATTTGCAATAAAAGCGTACCTGGAGGGTCTTCCCGTCATCCCAAGCTGCACTTAAAATACAATTTAGAGCATTTAAGCATTTATAGCAATTTCCTAGGTAAAGCTAAGGGAAGGGTTATGGTTTTCTACCAAAGTCCTAATCCTATAGCTAGTCATTCCTATGACATCTAGGTTCTTGTATTTTAGTTTGAGGACGATTTTCTTCATCAAAGAACAACTAAGTTCAATTGTTCTTATAAATATCCTATCATATTGAGGAAGTGCTTAAGACGAATCTTAAACATCTTTTCAATATTTCTAGGATTGTTTTAAGTCCAAATGAATTGAATTACACAAATGAATTAATCGTCCTAGAGTTTAAGTTTTGTTGTCTTGCTCAGTCAACTAGGACATTTGAATATCCTATGAGTGAAGTAAGACTTCTTTTAACACTCCTTTTAAGAGTTATGACATCACGAGCTTTCGAGGGCGAATGGATGTTCAAGTGAGTTGTGATTTAATTTTTGTTAATGGATTTAAGTTTGGAGTAGTGTTCAAGTTGTTTTAGATTTATTTTGAATTCTTCACGTCTTAGGTGATGTCTTTCAATTCAATTTAATTTAACTTTGATTTAATTTAATTTAATTTAATTTAGTTTAGTTTTAATTTCAATTTAGTTTAACTTGATATGAATTAATTTAATTTAATTTAACTTGATTTAATTTAATTTTTTTAATTTAATTTAATTTGTTTTAATTTAATTTAATTTAATTTGTTTTAATTTAATTTAATTTAATTTGTTTTAATTTAATTTAATTTAATTTAATATTTTATTTTTTTTTAATTTATTTTAATTTAATTTAATTTAATCTTAACTTAATTTAATTATTTAATTTAATTTAATTTATTTATTCAATTTAATTTAATTTAGTTTTATTATTATTATATTTTTTTTGATTTAATTTAATTTAATTTAATTAATTTTTTTTTAAATTTAATTTTATTTTTAATTTTAATTTTAATTGAAACTTTAAAAGAGTTTAATAATTTACCTTTAATTCAATTTAAATGATTGAATCTTTTAACATTTTTTAAACTTAAATTTGAATTACCATTTTAATTAAGAATTAAATATTATTGAGATGATTAATTTAGGGATCTTTAGATTAAATAATAAATCTCTTCCTAATAATATCCCTATTTTAATAATTCCAATTTTATTATTCTTCCAAATTTAATTTATTATTTAATTAAGGTTTATTTCAATTATTTTAAATTGTTTAGTAGGTTTCTACCCTTTAATTATCTAAATTTCAATCATCCAAATCAGATTAAAATCAAATATTTTACCTATTAATTTTATTAAGCCTAAAGTTTTAATTAAGGGTTAAAATTTTAATTACCATTTTGCCCTTCAAGCCTAATAATTTCATAACTCACTAGATTGAGCTCAAATGAATTTGAAATTTTTATGTGACTTCACTCATATGTCAATAAAGACATTAGAGGAGAAAATGTGATTTTTCTGTATTTAATTTATTTATATAATTATTTTTGGTGGAAAATAAGGATTTCCAAGGAAAATTCAATAATATGACCAAGGGAAAGTTTCTGTCCTTAAGAAAATTATGGGACATTCCTAATGACCAGAGGACCACTTGGACCAATCTTTGTGATTTTTTGAATTATATTTTATTTATTAGAATTATTTTAAGTTCTGGAGTATTAATTAATTTAAAAATAGAATATAAGTTGAAAAATGAATTTTATAATTTTTAAAATTCTCTCTGATATCAAGGATTCCAGAGAACCAAATTTTACAATTTTCTGATTTTTCTTTGATTTATTATAATTATTTTAGTGAAAATACTAGAAAATATATTTTTTTTAATTTTAAAATTACCCTAGGGCTTTAAAATTTAATATCTCATTAAATAGACCTGAGAAAAATATGGGGTTTGTTCCTAAGTGATTAAATTTCAAAATATGACATTTTGGTGAATTTTATTATTTTTGTGATTTTTATTATTTTTTAATTATTAAAATATTAAAATAATACTAAAAAATTAACTTTTTTAGAAAATTGAAATTTTAATTTTCTTAAATTCCACTGATATCAGAGAGGCTCCAAAACCAATTTGGTGAATTTTTGAAAGGTATTTTGAAAGTTATGAATTTTTAAAGTTTAAAATGACTAAATGGCTTAATCAACCCATTTAGTAAGGCTAACCAAGTCCAATTGACCTCAAACTTTTATGGTGGGTTCCTCTGATCCTAAAGGTCAGTGGAGAATTGATTTCAAGTCAATTTGATGTATGGTTAGCTCTAATTAATTAGGGGTCTATTTTGGGTGTTTAAGCCAATTAAGGTTATTTTGAGTGAACTAACTCAAGTCCTATTTTTCCTAGGGTTCTCTGGTCATAAGGAACATCACCAAATTTTCCTAGAATTTATTTCACAACATGCTAATTTTTGGAATTAAAATACTCAAAACAGCCACATGCATTTGAAAAATCAATAACTTTTCACAGAGATGGCCTCCGACCTTGGAAAATTCAGGGAATGTTCCCAAGTTCAGAGGCTTCAAAAGCCCTATGGTCTCATGCCATGGTGAAATGTATGAATGCATGGAGAATTGAAACAATGCAGGGAGTAAATAATTAATTAAAAATAAAGTACTAGACAAAATTAATTAATTTCTTTTCCACATTATTCTCCTCTGTTCACTGAGCAAGAGGGTATTTTTATTTTATTTTTGTGATTTTTCTACACAAAGATATGGATTTTTGAAGTTCTGGCATTTAAATAAATCAGAAAATACCCTATTTATCTACTTATCCACATCGGCGCCGCGTCAACCTCAGCGTCTCCGAACAGCCACGCGGCGCGCTCCCATTCGACGCCGCCTTCCGAGTCAGCGCCACGCGGCCCGCGGTTCACGTATCGTTTGCCGATCCGACGCCATCTGAGCCGTCCGTCCGCGCGTGTATTGAATGAACGGCATCCGTTCATCGTCCTCGAGCGTCCTAACCCGAGAGCCGTCTACCTTCTAGCCCTAAGATCTCACTCGATTCTCCATGGATTTTTATGTTCTTATGCTCTATGGATTCGTCTTGAAGAGATGAACACATCTATACGGCTAATGCTCATTGAAATCGACTCATTTGAAATGGGGAATGTTCAGAAGCTCGGGATGAAGAATTGATCCATACCTTGGCTCTGAGAGGTGAAGCCTCGATCGGAGATGTTCGGCACGTTCGTTGGAGCTCGCAGGAGGCTAGGGATGAAGCCTGGGGATGTGGTGAATTGCCTAGGTGTAGTTTCCACCAAGGCCGATCACAACCTTTGGAGTCTGGAACAACTGGGTGGCCTGGAGAGGGGGCGTTCACTGGAAAACTTCTTCTCTTGGCCTGGTGAAGGTGTAGGTGAGTTTAATTTGATTTTGGTGAAGGATTCGGGAGTGTCCCGTTCGGCATCGAGAATTGAGCTACAAAATTGAGCTCAATCAATGGGGATTAGAGCAGGAGAATAGTGGGGATCAATTGCTCTAAGTCTGGAGGGGAGTGAGGAGTGATTTTGGCAGAGTTTTGGTATGGTCTGGTTCAGCACCTCTCATGGCCGAGAGGAGGTGGTGTTTAAATAGGAGAGGGTGGAGGGCCTCCCAGGGGGGTTTAAGGTCGGGGATCGAGCTGCTACGGTGAGGAGAAGGAGAGCTATGCTGTCCATTTGGGTTGAGACAAGTCGGCAAGGGAGAATTGAATTTTTGGCTCCTCCCAAGGTCTCGGCCGTGGTGTTTTCCGGCGGCCTGGTGGCTGGCCGGCCGAGCATCGGTCACCATCTTGTTCGGGTGGGTCGGGGCTGGGGTTTGGTGCATTCGATTGAGTTTGACATGTGTAAAGTGGTTGAATCAAAGTAGAAAGGGGAAGGGGCCATTTTAGCTTATTTTGGTCAACCCATGCAAATGGGTTGGGTGCACCTCCCCAAGACCTGGTTTTGGGCTGAGGAGGTCAGGTGGGTCAATCTCCCATGTGTGGTGGAGTCTCCATCAAGGATTAGGTGGCAAAGCATGTTTTAGAGTGTGACATGCTTAAGGTAAAAAAAGGCTTAAGAAGGATTAGGAAAGGGGGTCCTCCTTTTTCCATTAATGGCTTGATCACATGTCAAACTCTCCATGGCTTCATGTGGCTTGTCCATGGCTTGCATGGCTTGTCTTTGGCTTGGGGAAAGCTTGGTCAATTTCATGAAAATGGATTTTAGGAATTTTTTGGTAATTTGATGGAAATTTGTATGAAACTTGATTTGGAATGATTTGATGATGAATTTAGGACTTAGGTATTGAGTTTAATTGAAAGTATGATGAGGGGAAATATCATATGGGCTTTGGGACCAATTTTGGGCCTTTGGATGTGGTAAAGGATGGGCTTTTAAAATGGTTTAAGGAATGGGCCTTTAAGTTTAAAAATGAATTTATGGATGAAAATTTTGTAAAGAGGTGGGGCCAAATAGTTGTTGAGTTTGGTTTAGGGATGTATCATGAGTGGTTTGGAGTCAATTTGGTGTGATTTGGACTTGAATTGGTTTGAATTTGGGTTTATTTGGTAAGTGGGCCAATGTAGGTCAAATTGGGCTAACTTGGGCCAATGTTGGGCTAGAGTTGAAATTGATGTAAAATAAATGTTGGGAAATGTTTTTGGGAGTGTTTCAAAGAGGTTTTGGCTTTGGTTGGGTTTTGATTTTGGGGTTTGGGCCTATTTGGGTTAGGTTTGGGTTTAGGTCAAAATTAGGTTTTTTTTTTTGATTTTGGGTTGAATTTGAGTGGGGTTTGGGTCTAAATTTTGGGCAAATCATGTTAGTGTTTTGTTTATGGGGATGTTAAGGAAGGTTTAGAAAAGATTTGGGGTTAATTGGAGTTGAATTGGGTGAGTTTGGGCTAAGTTTGGGTCATGGGTCCAAATTGGGCTTTAAGGCCAAAAGTGAAATTGGATCCCAATGCCAACCAAATTGGGCTTGGATTTGGTCTAGATTGGTGTTGGGGATGTTGAATTGAAGTTTAGAATTGAATTGGACCAGAATTTGGGTCAATTGGGTAGGTTTGGTTTGACATTGGGTTTACTTTGGGTTAAAATGGGTCAAATTGGGGGTTTTGATAAAAGTGGGGTAAATTGACAAAATTGGCCCATGATGTAGTTGAACAAAATGAAATTGGGAATATTTGGGATTTTTTGGAATTTTCTGGGAATTTTCTGAATTTTTGGATTTTTTGGCTAAGAGGGGTATTTTGGGTATTTGGAGGGTATTGGGAGGTATTTTTGGAATTTTTGGTTATGGATGATCAATTTGATTGGTGAAGACATGTTTAGGAATGATTTTGGAGAATTTTGGGTAGTTTAGGTGATTTTGCAAATTTTGGAGGGTTTCAAGGGTTTTGGGTAGGCTAGGCGGGTGTAGGGTTCTGGGGGTCAAAAATTGAAAATTTGGAAAATTGAAGATTGGGTGAATGTAAGTGGAATGAAATCATTTTTGTTGAGCCATGAAGCCACATCAAGCCCACATGAGCCATGAAGGGACTCATTTGAGGCATACACTATGTTGTTCCTAACCCTCTTAGGCAAGGGCTTAGGGGTTAAGGACCATCCATGTGAATCACCTTCATGAGTCAGGAGGTCAAGTTGGGTATGGGTGTGGTTTTAGGAGGTGTGTGAAAGTGTAGTGTATAGGTGTAGTGTGTGTGTAAGTCAGCCCCTTCACCAGACCAGGCCACCCAGGGCAGTCCTAAGGCCAAAGAGTCCTATAGGAACTCATCCTTTAAACTTCCACATTTGATCTCAACCTCTCAGGTGATTAGGGGTCTACAATCAAGTTTGTGGAGTTTGCAGGGAGTTAAGAAGTGGTTTGAATTTCTAAGTGGTGGGTCCCAATTCTAATCCTCTAGGATAGTCAAAGGAAAAGCCTAAGGCTAGATCCTAAGTACTAAAGAGAAGAAGAGAAGACCTCATCAAAAATGAGGTCAACAGCAGCTGTTTTGAGCTTCCCGGGCAAACTATTTTTCAATTTTCTGTTTGTCTACTGTTCTATTGGTGCTCCTCTTCCCTGCTACTTGGTTGGGTGGAGGATTTTTTCCCATGTCTGACAACCACCTGGGTGGTAGACCCTGCATTGGGGCCTCTTCCACCTATGCTTCTGCTGTCAGCAAAGGCTTACTGACTCCAAAGTCGGTTGATCATTTAATTTTTCCTCAGCTGTTACATGATGCTGCTGCTGGCCGGTCAGACTGCCCTTTTATTAGACCCCTTGGCTCTAAAGAGGGTAGACCTGCTGTCAGTTTTACTTCTCAGGAAATGACTTCATTAGCAGAGGCCATTAAATTCACCATCATTGGCCAGTTCCAGTTCGGGCACCCTAAAATGGAACTGGTCAGACAATTCTTTGAGCAGATGCATTTTGTTGGTCAATGGAAGTTGGGAATCATGGATGGCAGGCATCTCTTGATTAGATTGTCTAGTGAAGAGGATTATGCCAGGCTTCTTGATATGGAAGTTTTACATAATGCCAAAACTACTATGAAACTAAGGAAATGGTATCCAGGTTTTGATCCTGCCAAGGAGCCACCTGTTAAGCCAATGTGGTTTACTTTTCCTAATCTCCCCATACAATTATATCACACTCATGCCATATTTCAAATCAGCAGAGCTCTTGGAACTCCTTTAAGAGTGGACTCCCCAACTTTTGAGATGGGCAGCCCAAATGCAGCTAAAGTCCTGGTGGAAAGAGATGTGTCCCTCCCAGAACTGGATAAAATATGGATTACAACCTCTGATGAAGGTGAAGGTTTCTGGCAGGAAGTGATCCTAGAGCATAAACCCATTTTCTGCCATCATTGTAGAATGTTTGGTCATTTAAAAGAGAAGTGCTACGGATCGAAGCCTCCTCCTAAAAAACCAAACAAGACCGGAGTTGTGGTGACTCGAGCCACTGACCCTGGGCTCCCTAGTGTTCCACTACCTGAGACTGTACCCCAGCAGTTTTCTGAAGTAAACATAGAGACAGATTTAGTTCCAGGAGCAGAACTTGTAGACCCCCACACAATGGCAATAACAACAACAAAGGCAAGGAGCAAATCGGTCGAGATACCACATTAGATATTGATGAGGTAGAAGAAGCTGAGGAAGAAATCCCAACACAGACCCCTGGTCCTGCCCTGAACACCATCAACACTATGCAGAATAAAATGGTAGGTGTTTGGCAGACACAAAAGGCAAAAAAGAAGAAAAAACTAGCATCAGAACTCATTAAATTAGCCCCCCAATCACTTACAAGCAATGAAATTTCTGCTCAACCAGGATCCCCTCCTGGTACCAGTAGGGGCAGGACTAGATCCCAATCCCACCTCTACCACTCCTCTCCTCCCCATCAATCCTTAGATGTTTAATTTCCTTCGCTGGAATATTAGAGGGGCTTCTCACCCCCTCTCTTACAAGAGACTACTTCATCTTTACAAGAAACACCAACTTTGGTGTATTGCCTTACTTGAACCTATGGTTCAAAATAACCAGAAGAGATGGCTATCCAGGTTCCCTGGGTGCTCCCTTTTCACTAATATTTCTAATAAAATTTGGATCATTTGCAGGAAGGAGATTCAGTGGAGTGTGAAGATTGATCATCCACAATTTGTTCATCTCCAACTCAGCCTGAATGGTTTTGATTTAGATGTTACCTTTGTGTATCGTTGGGTGCACCAAGAGTGCTAGGCGGGAGCTTTGGTCTAAAATTCATAATATCAACATTAGTGATCACTCCAGTTGGCTGATTGGGGGAGATTTCAACTGTATAGCTGCCACTGCTGAAAAAATTGGGGGGAGGACACCTCACCTCACTAAACTAACTGAGTTCAATGATAACATTCAAAGAGCTGGGCTTTTTGACTTAGGCTTCCAAGGGAATCAGTTCACATGGAGAAGAGGCAAAATCTGGGAAAGGCTTGATAGATTTCTGGCTAATAATAATTGGCACCAAAATTTCCTCCACACTATTATATCCCACTTAAACTTTGCTGGGTCTGACCACAGACCACTTCTTATCACCATTATTGCTTCTTCCAAAGCCTGTCAACCCTCCACTTTCAGTTATCTTAATTTCTGGTCATCTCATCCCAATTTCCTTGCTTTGGTTGCTGAATATTGGATCCCTGGGACCCATGACAATACTTTCACAACTCTCCAGCAGTTGCAATTGCTGGTGGGAAGGAAGCTAAGGTCTTGGAGCTGGAACACCATTGGCAACATTTTCCAGGAAGTTTCCCATGCTGAAAAGGTGGTGGCTGATCTTGAGATTGCTACTGCTGCTCGATGATTCTAGTTGTGGGGATTTTGTGACTGCCCAGGAAAAACTTCTTACTCTTATTGATTGGCAGGATCAGCTCCTCAGGCAGAAATCTGCTATTAGCAAATTCAAAGAGGGAGATAGGAATACCAGATTTTACCTTGCTTTCATCAATTACAGGAGGAAATGCAATGCCATTCATTCTATTGTGAATGAGCATGGGCAGCTGCTTAGAGATGAGGTTGAGATTGCCATGGATGCTGTCAGATTTTACAGGAACCTACTCACACACAATTCTGCTGACAGACCATCCATTGATTCTCAACTTTTCAGTAAGGAGTTTGCTTACACCCGATCCTCTCGTCCGGATGATATTCCCTCTCGGAAGAGATTTGGTTGGCTCTAAATACCATTGATAGCTCCAAAGCAGCTCGGACCTGATGGTTTCTCTGCTGATTTCTATAAGAAAGCTCGGAATATTTGCAAAGATGAGGTAACTAATGCCATCCAAAGTTATTTTCAGGGAGTTGATCTGCCCCAATATTTCCATGCCTCCACTATGATCCTTATCCCCAAGAACTCTGCCACCAAGGACTGGAACCAATTCAGACCCATCAGCCTCACATCTATAATCAGTAAGATCATCAGTAAAATATTGGTGGGAAGGCTACAGCCCCACCTGGACAAGATTATTAACCCTACCCAGTCTGCCTTTGTGAAAGGCAGATCAATATCTGATAATGTCCTATTAGCCCAAGAATTGCTACTGGACCTGGATAGGCCTTGCAGGGGTGGCAACCTCATCTACAAGCTGGACATCAAGAAAGCATATGACACTGTTGATTGGAACTTTGTATTGGATGTGCTGAAAGCTAGAGGCTTTTCCCAGAATTTTTGTCAACTTATCAGCAGATGGCTTCACCAAAATCACCACTCTCTTCTCATCAATGGCACTCGTTGGGGTGGTTTTCGAGCAACCGGGGGTCTTAAACAAGGAGATCCCCTATCTCCTACTATCTTTATCCTAATTATGGACTATTTCTCTAAGATGTTGGAAGCTCAAGTTTCACCTTATCATTATGCAAATTACCATCATAGATCCAACATCACCATCTCCCACTTGATGTATGCAGATGATATTATGGTGTTTTCCAGGGCTAATAAACCTGCTGTTAAGAAAGTACTTAGTTGTTTTCTTCAATTCCAGCAAAGCTCAGGCCTTCAATTCAACCATGCCAAATGTGAGTTAATTTTACCAAACCACATTGCTTCTACTGTATCTCACTGGATATCTCAGACCACAGGCTTCTCCAAGGCCAACCTTCCCCTGAAGTATTTGGGGGTACCTCTGATAAAAGGCAGAACCAAACAGGTTCATTTTGATGAGATCATTGGTAAGATTCATACCAAGCTCTCAAGCCGGGCTCACTCTTTTTATCAAATGGTGGGAGGATTACGTAGCTCAACGGTATCCTTACATCCTTCAAATGTCTTGTATGAAGAAAAGCACTAGAATACAAATTGAAAGAAGTTTCAATAGATTCCCGTGGTCGGGGACTAGGAAGCAATCGCCTGGGCTAGCTGGCGGAAGGTGGCTAAACCATATGGGGCCGGTGGTTTGGGTTTCAAAGGGCTGAAGCAGCTTCAGCAGGTGAACTTTTGCAAACTTTGGATCCATTTCAGGCAGCAGAAATCCCTGTGGGCCAAGTACATGATTGGGAAATACTGTAAAGGCACTCACCCAAACTTAGCCCAGATCAAACCTGGGGCCTCTAGAATCTGGAAGCACATGATCAAGAATAGAGAGCTGGCTGATTCCATGTACCATTGGGAGTTGGGAAGAGGGGACATCTTATTCGCGGCAGATCATTGGTGTCCTCAGGATATGCTCACAGGCTTACCCCATATAATTAAAAATCAGTTCCCTGTGTCTGTTTACAGGAATGAAGATCAATGGGATACTCCTGCCCTTCACCAAATTCTCCAGGATCATTCAGTACAGCAAATTATCAATATTCCTTTTGATAGAACAAAGCCTGATAAAATAATATGGCAAGATGGGAATCTTAACAGCCTCACCAAAACCCTCTACCTGAAGATTAACAACTGGAACTCTACTGGCTGGGGATCTAAGCTTTGGAACAAATTTCTCACCCCATCTATGTCCTTTCTGAACTGGAAGATTTTCCACCATTGCCTTCCAACTGATGATATTCTTAAGCTTAAAGGGATTAGAGGACCTTCTAAATGTTCTCTCTGTGGCCTACAAGCTGAATCACTTCAACATTTATTCTTCTTCTGTCCTTTCTCCCAGAAGGTCTGGACCTCTCTTGTTGATCTATTGAACATCAACACTATAAACTTGGATTGGCAGAATTTTTTCAGCTGCTGGCAGTCTTGGCAGAAGATTAAGCTGGGAGTTATCCCTTATATTGTGGCTTGGTTCATATGGATGCACAGGAATGGGGTGAGGTTTAATGATCTTCCCTGTAAAGTTACCAATGTTACAGGAAACTGCCACTCCTACATTTCCAAGCTTATCGGATTTCAAAAGTTCCCGACATCCTCAAAATTCCCCCTCAAGACCCAATCAAAAGTTTCAGGATTCTCAAGATCAATTGGAAGGCTCCCACTTATCCATTTATCAAAGTCAACACCGATGGGGCTTTGTCCGTCGATGGGGCTGGCTTTGGTGGAATTTTCAGGAACCATTGTGGTAAATGTGTTTGCTACTTCCAGTCCCCTACCCTTGTGGCTGACCCCCTGGAGGCCGAGCTGTCTGCTGTCTACTGGGCAGTTTACTTTGCTGTCCTCAATAACTGGATCTATTTAATTGTGGAGGGGGACTCCAGTATGCTCATAAATTATATACATGATAGTTGTCCCACACCTTGGCACCATCTTGTTTGGAAACAAAAAATCAAAGCCCTGATCCAGAACCACTCCATTACTTTCTCATTCATCTATAGGGAGGGAAACAGACCGGCAAACTGGTTAGCCAGGAATGCTCTCTGGTCTCAGGACATTATGGTCTCCACAAAGCCTCCTCCTCAATTACAGTTTCTGCTGGCAGCTGATGCTTTCCAGGCCCCACATTTCAGGATTGTGGATTAGTTATTGGTTTGGGATCTCTGATCACTTTTTGTTGTTGCACCTCCAGCCAACAATTTCTGCTCTTCATGGTTTCTGTACTTATGTTACTCTCAGGCCAGCCTTGGATTTAGTTTTGGTGTTTTTTTGCTTTTGTTTCTACACCATTTTTGGGTATAGGAGTCTTATAATGTAACTAACCGTCTGTGGGGTAGTGGACCTAGTTAGTCTATTTTTATTTTGAGTCTTTGGAGGCTGGGACTCCTAGTTTTGTTTGGGGACCCCCTCCTTTATGGTGTATCCTTTTTTACTTTTGATTAACATGTAGGGAGTCTTGCTGCTCCTTCCCTCAAAAAAAAAAAAAAAAAGTATATATATATATATATATATATATATATATATATATATATATATAATATAATATATAAAAAAATAAAATAAATAAAATACATTTTTTAAAAGAAAAAAAAAGAAATATCCCTCCTCCATATCTCTCCTCCCTCACCTCTCCCTCACCTCTCCCTCACCCTACACGCCACCCTAAAGTCTACCCACCTCACCTCCTCCTTACCTCCACCATATCTCTCCCTCACTCCCTCCTTAACTCTTAGCCGTGAGCCTCCCCATTAAATCCTCTCATAATCTCACTTTTACACTCTCTTACACACTCACTTACTCTCTTACACACTTCACTCACAACACCTCTCCCAACCTCCTAGCCGTGAGCCTCCCTCCTCTTCCTCTTCTTCTTCCAAGCAAGCCACACCCTACCCAAAACCCTCCTAGCCGTGAGCTTCAACAAGGGCTTCTCCAAGGGTTCTTCCATCACCTCCTCCAAATCAAGGTAAGTTTCTTCACCCTTCTCATGCTTAGCCTAAGATCCCACACATACATGCTTATTGTTTAGTTTTCTTCTTCCTTTAGCAAAGATTTTTTAAATTTATATGCAAGCTATTAATCTCCATGTATATCTCCAAAAATCATGTGTAGGTTATTTCTTTTCACAAATCTTCATGTATGCTTTTTAAATGTTTCCATGCTTAGGCTTAGGAATTCCTTTTTATGCAAGGTTATTTAGCTATTTAGTTTTTAAATCTTTCCATGTTTAGCCTTAGGATTTCTTTTTTCATGCAAATTATCTAATTATGTTAACTATTTTAAATATTTACAAATCTACCACCTAGTTTTTATTACCTTAAAAAAAATAAATTTTAAAAAAAATTTTATACAACATAAGGGAAATAAAAATAAAAGAAAGGAAAAATAAACATGAAGAGGGAATAAAAAAATATATAATAATAAAAAGAAGAAAATGAAATAAAAATCTAAAAATAAATAATGAATAACAAATATAAAAACATAAGTATTGTAAATTTAAATAAATTAAATAATAACTTTACTAAATTTTTAATAAAAAAACTGTACTAAATTTAAAATAACCATATTAAATTTAACTACTAAATAACTATACTAAATGTAAATAATATAACCATACTAAAAATAACTTTACTAAATAAAATAACTACACTAAATTTAACTAATATAACTACACTATACTAAATTTAAATAAATACTACTAAAATTTAAAAAACTAAATGAATAATAATATACATATGTAAATTAATAATAACAAAATGTAAATAATAAAAAATAATGTGATAAGAATAAAATAAATAAATAAAAACTTAAATAGATAATGAAAATATAAGAAAAATATAATAATAATAACTAAAATAATAATTGTAAATATAAATAAATAAATAAATAAGTAAATAAAAATGTCATTCTTTTTAAAATAATGTAAATGTAAATATATATGTAAATAATAATTTTAATATATAATAACCTAATATAAATGATAATAACTTTAAATAAATAAAAGAATAATAAAGGAGAGAGAAGATGAAAAGCTTTACAATTAAATAAATAATAATATAAATGATAAATAAATGATATAAATAATAAATTTAAATATACATCTAAATAATAACAATAATAAATTAAAATAAAAATAACTTATAATTTAAATATATTAAATGATAAGAATATAAGGATAATAAAAATAAATAACCCATATATATATATATATATATATATATATATATATATACATAAATTGAAAATAATGTAAATAATATAAATAAATTATAAATTAAATTGAAATTAAATAGTTAAAATTAAATAAAACCAAAAAAATAATAAATATAAATTAAATTAAACAAATTAAATTGAATATTAATTAATTAAATAATTCGAAAAAAATTATATAAATAAATATTAAATTAAATTAAATAAATCAAATTAAATTAAATAAATTAAATTAAAATTAAAATTAAATAATAATGTTAATAAATAATCAATTAAATTAAAATTAAATAAATTAAAGTTACATAAAATAGAAAATAAATAAAAACTAAGAAAATAAATTAAATTAAATTAAATTAAATAATAATATAAATAAATGATAAATTAAAATAAAAAAAATTAAATTAAATTAAACTAAATTAAATTAAATAAATTAAATTAAATTAAATTAAATTATTTATGTTGAATTAAATAATAATAAATAATAATATAAAATTAATTAATTATAAATAAAATAAATAAATGAAAAAAACTGAAAAATTAAATTAAATTAAATTAACTAATAATGTAAATAAATAATAAAATAAATTAAATAAAATAAGTTAAATAAATTAAATTAAATTAAATTAAATTAAGCAATAATATAAATAAATAATAATTTATACTAAATTAAATTAATTAAATTAATTAATAATAATTAAATGAAAACCAAAAATAATAATTTAAATAAATAAATATTAAGTAATTATAAATTAAAGTAAAATTAAATTAAATTTATAACTATTAGTTAAATAAATAAATGATAATAAAGTTAATAAATCACAATGAATTAAATAAGATAATAAATTAAATAAATAATAAAGATAACAATAATTTTAATTACAAATAAAAGATAATGACTTTAAATAACACATAATAAAAATAACAAAACACATAAATAATAAATAACAATAATAACATAAAATGATAACACATAACAAAATAAATAATAATAAAATAATAAATAACAATAAAAACATATAAATAACATAACAATTACACACATACAATCACAACAATCACAACATACAATCACAACAATCACAACATACAACAACAATCCCGACCACAGTACAATACCAACACGATAACAAGCAAACCAAGGATAGGCCTCCTGAGGCATGGTTTATTTTTCCCTTTATAAAGGCCCCTAGGAAATCACAACTTGGTGTAGAAAACATAATAAGAATACCCTTATGCTTAGTGAATGCATAAAGTACCCCAAATTTTACCCGAAGTCCACACAATCTTCCCAATTCACATTCCAAAGGCAAAGTTCCTATCTCTAAAAACAAACCAAAACCAAAACAAAAAAAAAAACAAATCCAAACACAAACCAAATCCAAACACAAACTCAATCAAATCTTCCACAAATAAAATCACAAACTCTTCACAGCACTCCCATAAGTCCAAATCAAACTACCAATTGTCACCAATCCAAATCCAAACCACACCTAAACCCATCTGCCCCAACCTACCCCGAACACCTGTGTTCATTAAGCATAAGGGTATAGGTAGGATGAGTTGTTAAGAAACATAATAAGTCTAAATGAGCCCGAGACTTTTCACCAGGCTGTGAGAGGGAAGCATGGACCTGCATCCTTCTCTGACCTTTTGGATACCTCAGAGGTCTATTAAACTTAATATGTCTGCTTAACAAAACCATCCTCAATTAAATTAACAAAGTTCATTGAAACTAAACATTGAAATTTGCATAGACATCATAAGACTTGGTAGACAACGAGGATCTTAACATAAACATCACATGACTTGGTAGACAACCAGGATCTAATCATAGACATCATAGGATTGAGTAGTTACTGCTTGTTAGTCCTACATCTTCTTGTTTTCTGGCATGCTTTAATTTCAACAAAATTATGAACACATACATGCAATGCAATACTAAAGTTTCAGCTGGGAATGATAAGAAGACCCTACCAGGTATGCTTTTATTTTATTGTAATTTATTTTTCCTGCACTGTACTTTACCTTTCTTGCATGTTAAACAAGAATGTCACCCTGCATGAAAACTGAAAACCTTTAGGATAGTCACAAAACTGAAACCCATAACTAAATTAAAAGTTACAACAAGATAAAATTCACCGCCACAACATTCAAAAGATAAAACAACTCAAAATTTAATCATAAATAGAACAACAAAACTACAACTGCAACTAAATTAAAATGTCTCGTTGGATGATCGGGAATACCTCGGATGATGTAACCCACATGTTGCTAACGAGATTTCCCACGGTCTAAATGAAAGTGTGGAACTCATTCAGTTGAGTTCAGCAAATTCATCTGGACTAAGTGAATTCGATGAAAATAATGGTGTCGGGATGACGGAACCGTGGAATCTTAATCGGTTCTGTTTAATCAACTTTAAGATTTGTTTTAATTAAAACACTAAAACACTTGGATTATAAGACTTTTCTAAACCAAAACACTTCTCTCACCTCCTGATTTTCACCTTCTAAAATTGAACCTCTACAACGACAAAGGAGCTTGGAGCATAGTGGGCAGCACGGCCATCTTCTTCAGCAAAACCTGAGTCTACAACAACAAAACAGTTCCTTAGTTCAAATAAGCTACTAGCTATAGGACTTCGAGGTATTTGCCCAGTGCAAAGTAAACCCTCATCTCATCTTTTAGGCTTTTGAACCTGGTGCATTATAAGCTCTAACTCATCTAGGTTTCCGAGGTTGTCATCCCGATATGACATAAACCCTCACATCTTCCAGGCTATTCATATGATCGACATCAAATGAATGTAAGCCCTAAATAATAAAATTGGCAGGATGAAATATAAATTAAATCTTTTCCTAAACTGAGCCAAACAATAGGATAGCTTAGGAAAATACAGGGATTCTTCTCGAATCTGTGTTCTTCCCCTAGTCTTCTTTTCTTTTAGACTCTGATAAAATGAAATGTTCTGAAATTTGAACCATTCACCTATTGAATTCTGATAATCACATTTCGTTGAAAGAAATCCTTACCTTTGGATGTCATGAATATAATTTTTTCCTGATCTTTATCAAGAGTTTTCTTAGGTGACTTCGGTTGTCTAAGATGTAATTAAATATAGAGGCTTGCCCTTACGGGAAACCTAAAAGACCCCAAATTAATATAAACCCCATTTTGTTCTCTTATATTAAATGGGGGAAATTGTCGGAAAACATACAGGTTTCGCAGACCAAACGGACGTCATACTTTTTCTCAGTTCATTTAATTGAGCCTCATCCTCGAGTTTTGTGTTCATCCTTCGGGATATATACAAAGCTCGAGGTATAGTGCTCTTTCATTCAAACATTGTAAAATATGAGATTAGTTTGTCTCCATATTTTTCTAAACTAAATTATAATTAAATTAAAATTGTACTTCTGAAGCGGGCGATGGGACTTCGATTCCAGCAGCTGATAGCTTCTAATGGGCAACCCCAACTAAAATACATATATTTAAAACCTCTTTATGCCGACAGCTTCTGGCGACTCCGCTGGGGATAGAGTTTCTCTCTTCATAAAAATCAGGAGATACTATATTCATTTATCGGTAATGTACTCATGTCTCTCATGAGCCAAATTACTATTCTTCCGTTGACATACTTTACCCATTTCTTTCTTGGGAAAGTATGATCAACTCTCCTTGATTTCATGACCATCTATTTCGCCACTCCTAAACAGAGAGGTTCGAGGATCCTTAGGATTTTTTTTCTTTTGATCTTGTGGGGTCAGAACCCCAATAGGTGTGTTGGTGGATTAATTCCTCTTGGGCAATGTGCATTGTGAAAAGGGATCCTCATCAGGGTCCTTTGCTTCACCTTTTCTTCGCACTCTTGGATTTTATTTTTTGCCTTCGGCAAGTTAATCCACCTTTAAAATTCTAAATATCATTTAAAACAAACACATGAAAATCTAAAAGAAAATAAAAGAAAAAGAACAAAAAATGATAAAAGAAAATAATAATATATTAAATGAAATAAAAAATTTTACCCAGTTCACAGAACGATCTTTTTCAGAGTGTTCATACTATGATGACAAGGTTTTTGGCCCTTCCTAAATTTTGGAACGTTTCTTTTGACAGTCGAAATGTCAACCCCTTCGCTGACTTTCTCCTGCGACTTGCCCTCTTCCCGTGAGGCTCGTCTCGCAGCACCGTTGATTCAGTTTGGAGCCGGCTTCAGTGAGTTTGAAGTCATGCTTGGAAAAGCCCCGTTCGTGGTCCTGAAAGTTGCCGCGCCCGAAGTACAAGAACCATCTGTCGAGTTCGATCTGAACTCCCATGAAGACTTCCCTTATGCTAAGAAGGTGAAGATGACTGCTGTCCCCGTCAAACCAGTTGGCACCGTCACACGGAGAGTCGTCACCTCTACTGCTTTCGGCTTCACCGTTACAGCACCTACTTCCCCGTTTGCTAAAAGGAAGGAAATTCTGCTCGGGGAAGATTCTGACAAAGCCTTCCTTGCTCTGTCGTCTGTCTTTGAGATTGGTTCCAGTTCCAGGGTTCCCCCGTTGACCAAATCCCAAAGGAGGAATCGCAACCGGAAGCTTCGCAAGGCCGCCAGGGCACAAGCTACAAGTATACCAGTGATTGATGAGATTCCATTCGTTAGCTGGTACTACTGGAAATGAAAGTCTCCATAGGATTGTCGCTGCACTTCCAGCACCACACAGTCGTGATGAGGAGGGAAAGAAGCCCACACCCATCATTCGAGCTCATACTCTTCTACAGAGATTAGCCGAATTAGAAGGATGTTCTATCACCAAGCTTCTAAAAAGGATGGGATGTACAATATCCCCAGAAGTAAAAGAGGAAATTTTGAAAATGGAAAATCCTAGCAGGGTTTCTGTCAAGCACCATTTGGGAAAATGTGTTGGGACAACTACCACCGATTCAACACCCACAATACGAAGACCAGTCAAGTCTCGGCTAGGTACAAGAATGCCACCCAAGGAACTCTCGAGGAAGAAGAGAGGATTACTTTCCTCTGTACACATTCTTCACTCTAGGGAGCACACTTCCTCTCTTGGTCCTGATGTCCCCGCTGAGACATTCCATCTCAAGGCATCAATTTTTGAGAGGAGAGTGTGGTTACCGAAAGTCGCTGCAACTGTCCACTTTGAGAAGTCTACAAATCATCAAATGGATTATAAGTCCGGCACTCCTATCGTCGCCACTCCTGTTGCTTCAGAGTCAATGGCAGAAGATGGGTCGATGGAGGATAAAATTTAGGAACTTCGTGAAGAGATTTCAGAGTTAACTAGGGAGCAAGGATTGGAGGTCGATAACGAGGATCCCCACCTGTCAGATTACTTGGATGATGAATTCATGGAAATCAACATGGTCGATACCAGGGCCACAGCGTCTGCGCGTGAAGCTCCTCGTGGGGAGGACGCAATAGAAGAGCTTCAAAGAGCCGTGTCCGCTAGAGATGAAATGATCAGCCAATTGGAAAAGAGAATGGAGGAGATGACCGCCACAATGACTACCATGGCCACATTGCATGGACAATCTCTGTCACGTCCGACAGCATCTCCAGAATCAGTCAGCCTGAGATAATACACATTGCCGATGAAAGAAGAGAGGTCGCCTCTGCCAATGAGAATGAGCTTCCGGAGAAGGATTCAACCCCGAATCTACCAGAAAAGGATCTTAAGCAAATCGTCGAACAACAAGTTCGGGAGGCCTTGGCCCAGTCCAAAGGCGGAGCATCAGTTTCAAAGGGTAGAACCTACCCGGAGGAATTTGATGTTGTACCTTACCCCAAAGGCTTCGTGCCACCGATTTTCAAAACGTTTGAAGGAACAGGAAACCCTCGGCAGCATATAGCGCACTTCAGAGCCAGCTGTTGCAATACAGGAGGAAGTGAAGCGCTATTGTTCCGTCAGTTTGTTAGCAGCCTATCGGGAATAGCTTTCAAATGGTATGCTGAAATTCCTATTGGATCAGTAAAGAATTTTGCAAAAATGGAAAGCATGTTTGTGAAGTGATTCGCCTGTGCTCAGCATCATGTCACCATAGGAGATCTCGTGGTAGAACGTCAGAAGCCCGATGAGACTTTGGTTGACTACATCTTGAGGTGGAGAAACTTAAGCATGAAATGCGAACCTCAGCTACAAGAACAGCACGCGATCGATTTACTACTCAAGAGTATTCACGGTCCGGTAGCTTTCATGCTTAAGGGTCTCACGATCAAGTCCTTCGAGAAACTGCTCAGCAAGGCCAGCAGCTTACAGGAAGAAATTAAGCACATGGAGTCTGCAAAAAAGACAGAGAAAATGAAACCAGCAAAGGCTTATGAGAATAGATCTGGCGTAGTGGCCGTGGTCGATAAAGGAAAGCAACCGATGATGATTCAAACCAAGTATTCGCCTCAGCAGTACAGTCAGCCTCAGCAAGATGACGGACAGTCTCGTTCACCGCAGAATAATTTGCATGGTCAGCAGCAGCAGAGACTGTACAGGACAGACTGGAGACCAGTTTCTACAATATTAGAACGACTACTCAAAAACTACTCTTTCAAAGATGATGTTGTAGCAAAGATGTTCAAGAATCTGCTGAAGAAGCCCGAGTTCGAGTTACTCGAGCCGAAAAAGCCAGAAGAGGTGAATAAGAAAGATCAGCCCAACTTCTGTCCCTATCACCGGATGCTTGGACATACAATTGAGAACTGGTTCAGTTTCAAGGATTGGCTTGAGCGGAATTACAAAGAAGGAAATATAACAATACCGAAGGAATATTTGAAGGAGCCTGAAAAAGGTTCTATAAATGTAATTTCAGCCTAGCCAATCTCTCCGCTTGACCCATATGTCGGTAAGGGTGGATGGAGTGCAATTTGGAATGAGCTCAAGAAGGTCCTGGATCAGATTCAGTCTGCTCCAAAGAAAGCCGCTGTCCGGAGTCCACCGCCAGCATAGTCCAAGATGAAAGCTTCGCCGAGGAAGCTACCGCGACGAGAATGGAGGAAGAAAGAGATCGTGAGCGAGATTAAAGACGATAGTGCGGAGGATAAGATAGAAGTTGCTCCCGTTATACTAGTTGTCTCAGATTCAGGGGTGAAATCCCTCGAACCCCTGACTTTGTATCATTATCTTTGTACCCCTCCAGGGTCTCGTAATAATGATATGAATGATGTTGGCTACATTCTTACTGTCACTAGTGATGACGAAACTAATCACAACCTATCTAACCCCGATTTAGATTCCCAAAATGATCCTCAAATCATATTAACTTCCAGCAAAGATAAAAAATACATCGACAACACCGGCTAAGACAGTACGAGAAGTGAGGAGCCAGTATTCGAGTGCAAAGGAGCTTCACTTGACATTAGTTTGGACTTCTTAGATACAGAAGGACCTCTGGGTCCAAAAGAAGAAGAAATAACGGAAGTGCATTTAAGAAGTGGCAAGGTGCTACCTCTGAGAACAACTCCAGTGGACAAAGGAAAGCAGATAGTCACTCAAGAAGAAATACCTCCAGCTACTGAAGAAATACACGTTCGAAATGAAGTTGAAAAGCCAAATAAAGTGGATTACAACGTGTTAGCTCATCTCAGGAAGTTGCCGGACAAACTAAGTATTTACGATGCTCTGATCCTGTCAAAGGAGATGAGAGAAAGTTTGATCAAGGCTCTACTTGATCCCGACATTTGCTTAGCGCAGTTGGCTAGCACATCCTCAGATGGAGTTTGCACCATAAAGGAACAGCCTGGTGTAACTTTAACCGACCAAGATTTGCTACTCGGTACAGCCGATCACAATTGTCCACTCTACATTTCTGTCATCATCGGCAGATTCGTGCTTTCTAGAGTCTTAGTAGATCCTGTAGCGTCGCTCAATATAATGAGTCTATGGATGTTAGCCTACTTGTACATCGACGCCCGAGGGCTTTCAATGGATAAAATGATGTTAAGAGGTTTCAATCAGAAAGGATAAAGAGCTCTCGGATCTATAACGCTACAAATGAAAGTCGGGAATATAGTAAAAACTACAAAATTCCATGTCATCGATGCAGATACTTCGTTCAATACCCTACTTGGACGATTGTGGCTCCATGAGTACAATATGGTCCCATTGTCGCTTCACCTGTGCATCAAATACTACAAAGATGGACAAGAACATTGCATTAAAGGTGATCTACAGCCGTTTTCAATACATGAAGTGGGCATCCATGAAGACGCCGCTTACTATGCTCCTCTGAAGAAAACAATATTTTCAAGAGACATTGTGTTAAGCAATATTGAAGACTCAAAGGAACTATAAGGACGAGACCGTATGGCTCCAGTTCAACAATCACATACCGCTCCTTCTCAATGAGTTGGTAAAAGTTCTTTTAGCCCCGCATCCGAGGTCGAGGCCGGGGACGTGGTCGAGGAAGAATTTCCTAGATTGTTAAACAGATGAAGCCAACAATCAACATCGACATGGAAGGAAACTCCGAAGAAGATAAAGAAACAATGATGATAAGTCAAAAGAAGCCTCAGTTCGAGATCTCTCTAGACGACGAAGCAAAGGATGAATACGAATCGATGTACGATCAGATTAACCATTATGTTCATGCCATGACCCTACTCCGATCCATTCTCAAAATATAGAGAGTATAGAGGTCAAGGAAGTTCATAATGATGGTTTTAAACTGATCAAGTTTTACAAAGCTTCCCCTTCTACTTCGGAACCTTTTGTAATTCTTGAAGAAAATGACTGAAATGAATTAATGGAATTACCTTTTGGCTACTTTTCACCGTGTGCACAAAAGTTAATTCAACAAGGATATGTGTCAAAGAAAATGTAAAAAGGTAAGTTACAATAGTTCGAAAAATTATGGAATGTAAAAGGAAAGAAACTCAATTCGAAAGAAGGTCTTGGGTTTGGTACGCTCGAACTTGTCGATGACTCAGAATTTTGCATGGTTGTTACTAGTCAGTTAAAAGAAGATTTCCTAGACATTCAAGATGAATATGAAGATTAGCCAATAGACGATGTTCCGCCAGAATTCAAAGAAGAAATCAAATCAACAGTCGATGAATTAAGAGAAATCAATCTCGGGACTGAGGAGCAGCCCCGGCCGACTTTCATAAGTTCGTTACTCAACAAAGAAGAGGTTGCAAACTTAGTCAGGTTACTATCAGAATTCAAAGATTGCTTCGCTTGGAGCTATGATGAAATGTTAGGACTATCTCCGGCGGTCGCAGTTCACCGCCTCGGAGTGGATAAGAATGTGATGCCAGTAAAGAAAGCTCCCAGAAGGATGCACATCGAGATAGAACAGCAAGTTACAGCAGAAATCAAGAAATTAATAGACGTTAATTTTGTCCGAGAAGAACAGTATCTGACATGGTTAGCTAATGTTGTGCCGGTGAAAAAGAAAAATGAACAAATCCGAGTGTGTGTCGACTTCAGAGACTTAAACAAAGCATGTCAAAAAGATGAATTCCCGTTACCGATACCAGAACTAATGTGGACGTCGAGTCGACACATGAAACTTTCTCCTTTATGGAGGGGTCTTCAGGGTACAATCAGATCAAGATTGCACCAGAAGACGCAGCGCTCACAGCTTTCAGAACTCCGATCGGGATTTACTGCTACACCGTGATACCGTTTAGACTGAAGAACGCAAGAGCTACATACCAAAGAGCAATGACGAGGATCTTCGATGACCTTATTCACAACCAAGTGGAATTCTATGTAGATGATTTGGTCGTCAAGAGCAAGATAAGAGGAAACCACCTATATGATTTGAGGATCGTATTTGAACGATTAGGACAATATAATCTGAAGATGAATCCCATATAGTGCGCTTTTGGCGTTACCTCTGGGAAATTTCTAGGATTCATTGTCCGTCATCGGGGAATCGAAATCAACCCAAAGAAGATTAAAGCCATCTTAGAAATGCCACCCCCTAAAACCTTGAAACAACTACGTTCATTTCAAGGAAAACTTGCAAATCTGAGGCGCTTTATATCTAATCTGTAGGGTAGGTGTCAGCCTTTCTAGGCATTAATTAAAAAGAATTCCAAGCTTATTTGGGAAGAAAAGTGCCAGTAAGCTTTCGAAGATATTAAATGATATCTAACGACACATCCTGTTTTAGCAGCCCCTATCCCGGGTACACCGTTGATACTTTATACCACGGAGTTAGATGAGTCTCTCGGAGCTCTACTTGCCCAAGTCAATGATGAGGGTAAAGAGAATGCACTCTACTACTTGAGTCGATGTCTAATACCTGCGGAGGTAAAGTATCCTCCTATCGAGAAACATTGTCTAGCTTTGGTTTTTGCTACTCAAAAGCTCAGACATTACATGTTGTCTCATAAAGTCAGCCTAATTTCAAAGGTAAAACCTTTGCAATATTTGATGACCCGACCAACGCTTTCCGGACGCTTAGCAAGGTGGTCAATGATATTATTGCAATTTGATATAACCTTTGTGCCCCTTCGCGCTATCAAAGGGCAGATTCTTGCAGATTTTCTCGTAGCGCACCCACTGCCAGCTGAGTTCCCGCTCAATGATGAGTTACTAGATAAGCAGATAATACAGATAGAAGATCCCAATGCTCAATGTTGGGAAATGTACATTAATGGAGTGTCATCAGCTCGAAAAGACAAAGGATCAGGAACAGTTATACCAGGCAAAGCAGGAATTGGTTTAATCTTCGTGACACCAGATCGGGCCATGCTGAGGTTTTCTTACCACTTGACAGAGCCGTGTACCAACAATGAAGCAGAGTATGAAGCCCTAATCACTGGCTTGGAATTAACAATACTAATGAATATAACAGAAATTACCATTTATGGCGACTCACAGCTCGTCATCCAGCAAGTGGCAGGACAGTACAAAATTCTAAAGCCGAGATTAGAAGAATACCACCGGTATATGACGAAGTTACTCGAGCAAATTCTGAATGTGATATTCTATAGGATTCCTCAAGCAGACAATGCCCATGCAGACACTTTAGCAAAACTCGCTAAAGAATTGGCTTGTCCACCCGAAGATTCTATAGATATTATAGTACAAGGACGTCAGGTGTTGTCTCAGATCGACCTCGACAGTCTACATAAATTGAAAAAGAAAAGACAGTTGCTACAGTGGCAGAAGATACAGAAGATTGGCGTCAACCATTAATGGAATATTTGCAAACCGGAAAGCTACCAGAAGATAAGTCAGTAGCACACCAGATTCAGAAGAGGGCTTTGTCATATGCCCTGATCGACAATGTTCTATATAGGAGATCCTTCAACCAGATGTGGCTAAGGTGTCTGAGCAGAGCAGAAGCGCAGAAAATTGTGAAAGAAGTACATGCTGGATTGTGTGGTGCTCACCAGTCAGGACCAAAAATGAAGATGAAAATCAAAAGACTCGAATACTTCGCGGCCGACGAATGATTACGGATTGCATGGACGTGGCTAAGAGATGCCATCGGTGTCGGATGCATGGAGTGGTCTTGCACCGGCCTCCGAATGTTCTACACCCGATGATTGCCTCGTGGCCATTCGAGTGCTGGGGTACGGACATAGTGGGTCTGATAGATCCTCCTTCCTCAAAAGGACACAGGTTTATACTCGCCGCTACAGACTAATTTTCCAAGTGGGCAGAAGCAGTTCCACGACGGGAAGTCACAGCGCAGCATGTTTTACAGTTCTTCAAGAATCAAATCGTCTACCGTTTCAGTGTACCGCGCAGAATCATCTCCGACAACGGGTCCGCTTTCAAGAGCACGAAAATCAACAACTTTGTCAGAAGACACAAGATAGATTGGAGATACTCGACGATCTACTACCCTAAAGCAAATGGCTTGGCAGAAGCCTTCAATAAAACACTTGTTCAGATTCTGAAGAAGACGCTCGACGACAATAAAAGAGGATGGCACGAGAAGCTGCTAGAAGCCTTGTGGGCGTACTGAATGACAGTCAGAACGCCGACACAGTCTACACCGTACGCTCTTGTGTATGGGTCCGAGGCAGTTCTTCTGTTAGAATTTCAGCTACCGTCGCTCCAGGTTGCCATTGTCAATCAAATTAAAACAGAAGAGAATTGTCGGCATATTTTTAGGTTGAATGTTGTATTTTTAAAAAAAGGGGTCGCCTACAGAAATTGTCGGCGAATTTTAGATTTTAAATTTAATTTAAATATGTATTTAATTTGGAAAGTAGCATTTGATTTTGAAAATAATTTTTAAATTTGATGATTTTAAGATATGAAATCAAACCGATCTCACATCCCAAATAGTTTATATAAACGAGCACAGCATCACAAACCGTGTATCTATCCCGAAGAATAGACACACTGCTTGATGATGGGGCTCGATTAAATAAACTAGAAGATTTGTGACATCCGTTTGGTCCGCAAACCAATTTTATAAGCCGACAAGTTCCCACGCTTAATATAAAAGAATTAAGTAGGGTTTATATTACACAGGTTCTTAAAGTTCCTTATAAGGGCAAGCCCCTATAGTTAATTACATCTTAAATGACGGGAATCATTTAAGAAAACTCTCGATAATGATCAGTGGTTTTGCTCTCAAGAATTTCAAAGTTTAAGGTTTTCAAAGGATTGAATTTTTGGAAATTTCAATAGGGATTAGCTCAAATTTGGAATAGTTTATTTTAAGAATCCAAAGGAAGAGAAGTAGGAGAAGCTGAGGATCCAAGAAGAATCTTGGCAACTTCTCAAACTATCCTATTGTTTGGCGTCAATTTAGGAGTTTATTTAATGTTTCAATCCTGCCAATTTTATTTATTTAGGACTTATAATTGTATGATATAATCACACAAATAGCCTCAAAGATGTGAGGGTTTATGTCGTATCAAACGACTACCTCGGAGTCCTAAGACCGGTTAGGACTTAATTTACATAACATGATTATGCAAATGTCTAACGAAAAGGGTTGAGGATTTATGTTACACTAGGTAAACTACCTCAAAATCCTATGGCTTTGTTGTTTAATTCTAAGAATGTTTAGCTGATGTAGAGTTGTTTTGCAGACGAAGATGACCGTGCTGCCCACCGTGCTCCAACCTCCTTGTTGTTGCAGAGGTTTGGTTTTAGAAGTCATAAATCAGGAGATGAGAGAAGTGTTTTGGTTTAGAAATCTTAAAATCCAAGTGTTTTTTAATATTTTTAATTAAAACAAATCTTAAAGTTATTTAAACAGAACCGATTAAGATCCCACGGTTCCGTCATTACGGCACCGTTATTTTCATCGAATTCACTTAGTCCATATGAATTTGCTAAACTCAAATAAATGAGTTCCACACTTTCATTTAGACCTTGGGAAATCCCGTTAGCAACACGTGGGTTACATCATCCGAGGCATTCCCGATCATTCAATGAGACGTTTTAATTTAGTTGTGATTGTAGTTTTATTGTTTTGTTTGTGATTAAATTTTGAGTTGTTTTATATTTTAGAATGTTGTGGCAGTGAATTTTATCTTACAATGATTTTTAATTTAGTTTTGGTTTCAGTTTAGGGACTATCCTAAAGGTTTTGATTTTCATGCAACATTTTTGTTTATCAGGCAAGAAAAAGTAAAGTACAGTGCATGTAAGTAAATTGCAATAAAATAAAAGCGTACCTGGAGGGTCTTCCCGTCATCCCAAGTTGCACTTGAAACACATGTTAAGGCATTTAAATATTTTGCAAGAAATACCTAGGTAAAGCTAAGGGAAAGGGTATTAGTTGTCTACCGAGTTCCTAATCCATAATTAGTCATCTCCTATGACGTCTAGGTTCTTGGTTTGGTTTAAGGATGATTTTCTTCATCAAAGAACAACTAGATTCAATTGTTCTTCTAAAACATCCCGTTATATTGAGGAAGTGCTTAGGACGAGTCCTAAACATCTTTTCAATATTTCTGGGATTGTTTTGAGTCCAAGTAAATTTAGTTACACAGGTGAATTAATCATCCAGGAGTTTATGTTTTGTTCCCTTGCTCTGTGAACTAGGACATTTGAATATCCTATAAGTGAAGTAACACTTCACTTGATACTTCATTTAAGAGTTATAATAATAAGAGCTTTAGAAGGGCAAATCAACTTAATAAGTATTTTAATGATTTAAACTTAATGATTTAATTTTAATTTTGCTTAATTATATAAAATTAGTTTAAGTTTGGAATAGTGTTCAAGTCCTTTATGTTTTAAGTTTACTTCAAGTGTATGGTTTAACTCTTAATGATTTCATTTAGGTGTGTTGTTAAATGATTTTAATTTAATTTAATTTAATTTAAATTAATTTAATTTGATTTGATTTAAATTAATTTAATTTAATTTATTTTAATTTAATTTGATCTAATTTAATTTAATTTAATTTAATTTAATTTGATTTAATTTAATTTAATTTAATTTAATTTAATTTAAATTTTTAATTTAATTTAATTTTAAATTTTAGTTTAATTTAATTTTAATTCAACTTAATTTGATTTAATTTATTTTGATTTAATTTTAATTTTTATCTTAAATTTAATTTAATTTAATTTAACATTTTAAATTTTAAGTTAGGATTATCCTTTTAGTTAAGAATTAAATATTATTGAAGTGATTAATTTAGGGATTCATAAAATAAAGAATAAATATCCTCTTAATAATATCCTTACTTTAATAATTCCAATTTCTATTATTCTTCCAAAATTTCAATTAATTAATTAATTAAAGTTTTATTTTAATTATATTTGAAATGGTTAGTAGGTTTCTACCCTCAATCATTTAAGTTTCAATCATCCAAAATCAGTTTAAAATCAAATATTTTACCCTCCCCTTTTTTATTAATCCTAAAATTTTAATTAAGGGTTGAAATTTTTAATTACCCTTTTGCCCTTCAAGCTTAATAATTATATAACTCACTAAACTAAGCTCAAGTGAACTTAAAATTTTTATGTAACCTCACTCACATGTCAGTTAAGACATTAGAGGAGAAAATGTGATTTTTCTGAATTTAATTTATTTATGTAATTATTTTTTAATGGAAAATAGGGGTTTTCAAGGAAAATTCAATAACATGACCAAGGAAATGTTTCTATCCTTAACAAAATTATGGGATGTTCCTAATGACTAGAGGACCATTTGGACCAATTTTGGTGATTTTTTGAATTATATTTTGTTTATTAGAATTAGTTTGAATTTTGGAGTGTTAATTAATTTAAAAAATAAAATAAAATTTGAAAAATGGATTTTATATTTTTCAAAAATCTCTCTGACCTCTAGGAAATCAGAGAACCAAATTTTTATTTTTTTAGATTATTTTTTATTTATTAGAATTATTTTAGTGGAAATGTTAAAGAAAATCAATTTTTTTTTATTAAAAATTCAATATCTTACCCTAGAGACTTAGGAAAAATATTTGGTTTGTTCCTAGGTGATTAGAATTCAAAATGTGACATTTTGGTGATTTTTAATATTTTTATGATTTTTATTATTTTTTAATTATTAAAAATATTAAAATAATGATAAAAATCAACTTTTTTTAGAAAATTACAATTTTAATTTTCCTAAATTCCTCTGATATCAGAGAAGCCCCAAAACCATTTTTGTGAACTTTTGAAAAGTATGTTGTGAGTTATGAATTTTTAAAGTTTAATTTTGGTTATGTGACTTAATTAATCCATTTGATGGGGCTAATCAAATCCAATTGACTTCAAATTTTTATTGGGGATTCTTCTGACCCTAGAGAATAATGGAGAATTGTTTTCAAGTCAATGTGTAGTTAACCCTAATTAATTAAAATTCAATTTTGTGTGTTAAGGCTAATTAGGGTTATTCCAAGTGAATTAATTCAAAACCTATTTTTCCTAGGGTCCTCGATCCTCGGAAACATCACCAAATTTTCCTAGAATTCATTTCACAACATGCTTATTTATTGAAATTAAAATACTCGAAAACGAGTAACATGCAATTGAAAAATCAATAACTTCTCATAGGGATGACCTCCGACCTTGGAAAATTCGAGAGAATGTTCCCAAGATCAGGGGCTTTAAAAGCCCTATGGTCTCATGCCATGGTGAATTGTCTACATGCATGGAGAATTAAAATAGTGCAGAGAGTAAATAATTAATTAAAAATAAAATACTCAATGAAATGACTTGATTTCTTTCCACATTATTCTCCTCTGTTCACTGAGTAAGAGGGTATTTTTATTTTATTTTTGTGATTTTTCTATGCAAAGATATGGATTTTTGAATTTCTGGTAATTAAATAAATAGAAAAATACCCTATTTTCCTACTTATCCACGCGGCGCCATGCAATCCTCGGCAGCTCCGAAAGGCCACGTGGAGCGCTTTGATTCGGCGCCGCCATCTGAGTAAGCTGCCACGGGGCCCACGGTTCACGTACCATCTCCTGGTCCGACGCCATCTGAGCCGTCCGTCCAATACACACGCGAATGGACGACATCCGTTCATCGTCCCCGATCGACCTCACCCGAGAGCCGTCCATCTTTCAGGCTTGATATCTCCTTCGATACTTAACCAATTTCTACGTTCTTATACTCTATGGATTCGTCTTGAAGAGACGAACACATCCATACGGTTTATGTGGCATGAAATTGATCCAAACAAAATAGAGAATGTTCAGAAGCTCGGGAAGAAGAGAGAGCTCATACCTTTGCTCAGAGAAGTGTGGCTTCGATCTGAGAGTTGTGTCACCTTCGATAGTCCAAGTAAGCTCCAGATGAAGTCTACGGCCACAGGGAGTTGTCTAGACTTGAATTCGACCAGACCCGATTCCAAAGCTTGGAGGCTAGAGCAAATGGGTGGCCTGGAGAGGGGCTATCACTGGGGAACTCCTTCTCTTGGTCTGGTGAAGGTGTAGAGCCAATCAATTTGGGGATTGACTTACTGTGGTGAAGTGTCCTAGTTTTGGGCTTAAATTTCAACTCTGAAATTGAGCTCACAGAGGGGAAATTGAAGGGAAATTTCAGTGGGGATCAAATGCTCTAAGTGTGGGGAGTGATCTGGAACAATTTTGGCAGAGTTTCAGTATGATTTTTGTGCAACTCTCTCTTGGGCGAGAGGGGTGGTGCTTAAATAGGAGCTGGTCGGAGGGCCTCCGGGGGAGTTAATGGTGGGATCGAGGCTCTGCAGGTAAGGGAAGAATAGCTCCAATGGCCACTAGGCATGGGGCAACTCAGCAAGTGTGAATTTCAAAAATGGCTCTCATGGGAGCTCTCGGCCATGGGGTTTTCCGGTGGCTGTGGTGGCTGGCCGGCCAGGCATGGGTCACCCTCAAGGTCAGGGAGGTTAGGGGTTGAATTTGGTGAAGTCAATTGGGGTTTGACATGTGTAAAGGGCTTGATTTAAGTGGAATGGGGCAAGAGTGTATTTTGGCTAAGTTTGGTCAAATACATGGATTGGGCTAGGTGCACCTCCCACGAGGCTAATTTGGGGCTGAAGAGAAAGTCATTTGGTTCATCTTAATTAGTGGGGAGAAGTCATCATCCAAGTACAATTAGGCTTAAGCATGAATTAGGGGAGACATGAGAGTGGTTAATCACTTTAAGGGAATATGGAAAGAACCTCCTCCTTTTTCCCAAGATAGCATGGTGACATGTAAAGGGGCTTTCATGGCTCCCATGTGGCTCATGCATGGCTTCATGGCTTGTCTATGGCTTAGGATGGCTTGGCTTGGTTTCATAGAAATGGGTTTTAGGCATTTTTGATGAATTTTAAGGAGATTTTCATGTGGCTAAAATTGGAATGATTTGATGATAAATTAGGACTTTAGAGATGATTTTAAATTGAATGTATGATGAGGGAGAGTGTCATATGGGCTTTGGATGAATTTTTGGGCTTTTGAGTTTGGTTAGGAATGGGCTTTTAAATGACTTAAATGGGTGGAATTTTATGTTTCAAAATGGGCTTTTAGATGAAAACTTTTGCAAAGGGCCATGCTAAATAAATGTTGGGTTTGGTTTTGGGATGTGCCATGAGTGATTTGAGACAAATTTGAGGTGATTTGGAATTGGATTGAGTCTTTTGGGTCCCCTTGGTGATAGGGTCAAAATAGGTCAAAATGGACTAACTTGGGCTAAGATTGGGCTAATGTTGAAATTGATGTAAAGTCAATGTTGAGAAATGTTTATGGGAGTGTAAAAAAGAGCTTTCAACCTTGGTTGGGCTTTAACTTTGGCATTTGGGCCTATTTAGGTTCTTGGTGGATTTAGGCCTATTTAGGGAATTTTGGGTTTGGGTTGAATTTGAGTAAGGTTTGGGTCCAAGTTTTGGGCAAACTATGTTAGTGTTTTGTTCGTGGAGATGTTAGGGAAGATTTAGAAAAGGTTTGGGATTAATTGGAGTTGAATTGGGTTGGTTTGGGCTATGTTTGGGTTATGGGTCAAAATTGGGCTTTAAGCTTAAAAATGAAATTGGATTCAAATGTCAATCAAATTGGGCTTGGATTTGGTCTAGATGGATATTGGGGATATTGAATTGAAGTTTAGAATTGAATTGGACCAAAATTGAGGTCAATTGGAAAGGTTTCGTTTGACATTGGGTTCATTTTGGGTTAAAATGGGTCAAATTGGGGGTTTTGGTAAAAGTGGGGTAAATTGACAAAATTGGCCCATGGTGTAGTTGAACAAAATGAAATTGGGAATATTTGGGATTTTCTAGAATTTTCTGGGAAGTTGTAGAATTTTTGGATTTTTTGGTCAAGAGGGGTATTTTGGTAATTTGGAGGGTATTGGGGGTATTTTTAGAAATTTTGGTATTTTTGGCTGTAAATGATCAATTTTATTGGTGGGGAAATGTTCAAGGTTTATTTTGGAAAAGTTTTGGGTGATTTGGAAATTTTGGTGGTTTTGGGTACTTTCAAGGGCTTTTAGTAGGTTTGGTGGGTCCGGGGCCCCGGGAGTCAAAAATCGAAATTTTGAAAAATGAAAATTGAGCAAGTGTGAGTGAAATGGAATCATTTTGGTTGAGCCATGAAGCCATATTAAGCCCATAGGAGCCATGAGAGGACTCATTTGAGGCATTCACTATGTTGTTCCTAACCCTCTTAGCCAGGGGCTTAGGGGTTAAGGACCATCCATGTGAATTACCTACATGGGTCAAGAGGTCAAGTTGGGTGAGAGTGTGGGTTTTAGGATTTGGAATGTGTGTGTGAGAGTGTAGTGTATGTGTAAGTCAGCCCTCACCAGACCAGGCCACCCAGAGCGATCATAAGGCTAAAGAGTCCTATAAGGAACTCATCCTTTAAACCTCCACATTTGATCTCAACCCTCTAGGTGATTAGGGGTTTACAATCAAGCTTGTGGGGTTTGCAGGGAGTTAAGAAGTGGTTGAGTTTCTAAAGGAGTAGGTTCCATCTCTAGTCCTCTAAGATAGTCAAAGGAAAAGCCTAAGGCTAGATCCTAAGTACTAAAGAGAGAAGAGAAGACCTCATCAAAAATGAGGTCAACAAGAATGCCAAGTTACGACTTGCATAATTGGAAAGCCTTGAAGGAAAAAAGATTGCTCGCACAGCAGAAATTGGAACTCTATCAAGCAAAGATGATTCAAGCCCACGATAAAGTGGTCCGCCCGAGGTTGTTCAAAGTTGGTGACCTCGTGCTCGTTCTTAGAAGGCCTATTCTTGCACACGCAGAAATAGGTGGAAAATTCGAGCCCGACACGGGAAGGACCATTCGTGGTGGACAAGGTCTACACGGGAGGATCATACACGTTGGTGGATTCTCGAGGGGATAGACCCATATTGCCCATCGATGGACGATATTTAAAGAAATATTACGCGACATGAAAAGACTGAAAAAATGATATTCGTTCCAATATAGCTATAGGGCTAGTGTCTATGACTGGGTCCAAAATTTTGTAATATAAAAAACTGCATAAAATAAAGGAAATGCCCTTCCCACAAAATGAAAACATGTTTGCTAAATTCTAAATCTAAATTTTATAAAAACATATTAAATAAAATAATGGCATCAAGTTAATTGCTAAAAGTTGTTTAAAGTAAATGATAATTTTGCTTTTGTTCGTGCACAACACCACTCGCTGACATTTCCCCTTGTTCACTTGTGTAGGAAGTGTCGAGTTTCGAGTCGGTGTTTGCTCTTTGATAAGGCTCCAACCTCGCATCTAGAAATGTCTACTGAAGCGAACACAGAAAATGAAGCCAATGAAGGGGTCGGTCGCGGGGAGGTAGGACGAACCTCGAGACATGGGAGCCTCTGGAGGTTCGGTTGACTCACACTTCCTTACGTGAGACGTACTCATGTCCCATCCATGATCACCACTCCATGAGGTGATGCGGTTTCGCTTCCGGCGGAAGAATTCCGGACGCTCCGTTAGCAAATACAAGCGGAAGAAATAGAAATCGCCGCAAGCGCCGCCTCTTGGAAAGGATGGAGAGAAGACGGGCTAGGGAGTCAGCCGCTGAGCTACCACCTATGCCAGAAGAATTTCATCAGCCAGAAATGAAAGAGACTGAGGACAGTCCTCCGTGCATGGAGATTGAGCCAGAAACCATCGTGGAGCCCGTTCTGACATGGGATCTAATGAAGGAAGTTTTCGCTGGATGCTCGATTTGCAACTCGAGCTTGCCCAGGCTGCCTTTAGATATAGGAGCATTTTTAGAATGCCCAGAATGCCATGTTCTACAGCTTCAGGAATACGGCACCTTTGAGGCATATGCACCCGCCTCGATGATACTTCAGAGTAGGGAATTTCCAAGTGTGGAGCCATACGTACCAGAGTATGTTTTTCCGCCGCCACAAGGAGTCCCGTTCTACATCATGGAAAAGATACAAGGAGTCAAAAAGTAAGAATTTGAGCATTACGAGGATATTCATGGAAAATGGTTCAACATCCTTGAAGGACTCGAGCTACTATGCGATGTGTTCTCGAAAGAAGATGAAAAAGATATTCGGATTGCGTCGAAGCTCTCGAGACCATGGGAAAAGCAGGTCTCTTGAAGCCCGGAACGTATACGAAGCCATCTAAATGGAAGAGAGGAAAAGGCGAGGTCACTTATTTAGTGCGGTTGCGTGCTACAACTTTTCCGAGAGATCGACGGGGAAACCCTCGGGGATTTTACAGCATGATGAGGTGGATTAGATGCCACCACGAATCAAGGGAATGATCGGGGAGGATGGTCGAGTGGCACATGTCGCACTGTGAGCTAGTATCCCTGACAACTACATTATAAATATTTATAAGGATGGAGACTGCATCCCTCCTCATATTGACCACCACGACTTCGTGAGGCCCTTCTGCACAGTCTCCTTTGTGAGTGCATGCAATATTCTGTTCAGACGTGAAATTCGGATAGTTGGACCGGGTGAATTCTGAGGTTTTGTTGAGATTGCCTTGCCATTCGGATCAGTGCTGGTCTTAAAAGGAAATGGAGCAGATTTTGCAAAACACTGCATCCCCGGAGTTGCAGAAAAAAGGGTGTCAGTCACCTTCAGAAGAATGGATGAAGACAAAGCGCCATTCTACTATGAACCGGATCCGGAGCTGGAGAACCTTCGATCTTTTCCACTATGACGGTGGTACCTCCGGGTGTTCGCAAGGAGACTTTTTTTCCGGAGCGTAACCTTGGCAAGTTGGCTCGTCCCCTATAGCAGCCTCAGAGGCAGAATGCTGCTACAACTTACAGCAGAGTGCAACAATTGTTGTCACTACTTCCGCAGCAGCCAGATGACATGATACATCTGTTTTGTTCAATTTTGCACACGCGATCAGTTTTGTTCAGTCTTGTACACATGATCAATTTTGGATGCTTGTTAGTGTCAGATCAGTTGTATTTCTTTTCAGATGAATCAATGAAGATTTTTCGGCTTTTCAGAAATGTTTCTTTCAATGCAACGGTCAAAAGCCGTTGAACCACCCGTTGGTTCCAAAAAAATGATGATACAGAATAAAAGGATAAAAAAAATAAAAATAAAAAATGAAAATTGAAAATGATATTAACCAAAAAGAAACAAAAATTGAAAATGAAATGGAAAGTCAAAACAAAATCAAATGAAGTGAAACAAAAATGAAAAGAAATGAAAACAAATGAAACAAAGTCAAAAGTAAACAAAGTGAAACAACCCAAGAAAACAAAAATTCCCTAAAATTTCATCTTCCTTCCGAGATATTTTTCCGCCTTCCATGATATTCTGGGGTCGGAGCTTAGTCGTCCGATTTCCCAAAAATTCCCTAAATTTTCATCTCCCTTCCAAGATATTTTTCCGCCTTCCATGATATTCTGGGGTCGGAGCTTAGTCGTCCGATTTCCCGAAAAATTCCACTAAACTTCCATCTCCTTCCGAGATATTTTTCCGCCTTCATGATATTACAGGGGTCGGAGCTTAGTACGTCCGATTTCCCGAAAATTCCCTAAATTTCCATCTCCTTCGAGTTATTTTTCAGCCTTCCACGATATTCTGGGGTAGGAGCTTAGTCATCCGATTTCCCAAAAATTCCCTAAATTTCCATCTCCCTTCCGAGATATTTTTCCATCTTCCATGATATTCTAGGGTCGGAGCTTAGTCGTCCGATTTCCTAAGAATTCCCTAAATTTCCATCTCCCTTCCGAGATATTTTTCCGCCTTCCATGATATTATGGGGTCGGAGCTTAGTCATCCGATTTCCAAAAAATTCCCTAAATTTCCACCTAAATTCCGAGATATCTTTTTTGCCTTCCATGAAATTCTGGGGTCGGAGCTTAGTCGTCTGATTTCCCAAAAAGAAAACTTTCCTTAAATTTCTGAGGCTGGTACATAAAATCCAGTTCTCTCCCTCAGAGGCCAGTACCTAAAATCCAGTTCTCTCCCTCAGAGGGAGGTCAGGACTTCACCACTCACATGCACACATTCCCCTAAACCTTTGGAAACTCATGTAGATGGTACTTCTCAACTCTTGGCATCAGGCTAGGGTTTGACTATGTACCAATACATAGAGGACCAAATGTGAGTGACCATCGGTTCATAACTCAATTCAAACCATCTCATGACATTCATCTCGAAACCAAGCTTGATTTTCCAAAATTTCGAACATTTGGCCCCCGACCTCGCAAAATGCTACAAATTACCCAAAATTCTTCAAATTCACCAAAATTCCCCAAAAATCATTCCAAGATATTCCTTACCACTCAAATTTACCAAAATTACCCAAAATTTCCCAAAGAAAAGAAAACAATTCCAAATTTCTCAAAATTTCCTAAAAATGACTGAAATACCCTTTTTGCCCAAAAATCCAAAAATTTCAAAAATTCCTAGAAAATTCCAGAAAATCCAAAATATTTCCAATTTCATTTTTTTCAACTACACCATAAGTTAATTTTGTCAATTTAACCCACTTGAAATAAAAAAACCCCGATTTGGCTTTATGTAACCCGAAAGTGCCCGAATCGAACCCAGATCTTGACCCAATTGACCAAAATCTTGCCCGATTTCAATTCCAAACTTCAATTCAACATCCCACGATATTAATATAAACAAAATTCAAGCCCAATGTGACCCACATTTGAATCCAATTCCACTGAAATCCAAAATCCCCAATTTTGTATAAATAATCCAAAATCCCTTCAAATAAACCCAATATCGATCAATTCCTCCCAAATTTCGATCCCAAACTCTTTATAACACCTCCTTAAACTTAATTGAACCATCAATTGTCCACAATTTTAGCTCAAGTCTTACCCAAATCCATTTTGGACCAAAACCCCCAATTTTGACCCAAATTGAACACATGTCCTAAATCCACCAAATTGACCCTCCAAAATTTGTCAAAAACCTTTCATGTCTTCATGAATTATCTTTGAGACAACCATATCTACACTATTGTTGAAGCCCAAAACACAGTAGCTAACTCAGCTTCCAATGCATCGGTACCTTGCACGATAGGAGTATGGAAGAAACAGACACACTTGCCACGTGGATCTCACGGACACACCACCACACCCAGCACCAGTTCGTTAACTTTAATGAAAGGGAAATAGGAGCTTTCTAGTTTACTAACATAATCTTAAACTATATATATATATATATATATATATATATATATATATATATATATATATATATATATATATATATATATATAAAGAAAAGGAGCTACAAGAGACTCCCTACATGTTGAAATGCTGAAAATGAAAAATTACAAAACACCGCCTGATAACAACTCTACACCAAATAAAAATAACTAAGTGAGTTAAAATAAAAACTAGCCCCAAAGTAACAAAACCAAGAATAAATATAGGGGGTAAAAGAGAATGACTCGGGGAGCAAAATGAAGATGCTTTGCAGATGGAAAGTGAAACCGCCGACCGGAGACAATGGGACCAATTAAATAACAAGAGAAAGCAAAAGGTCGGTTGCCCACAATTCGAAATAAGGTGCCTTTAAGCGATCGAATCCATCGAGAAAATTCAGGTGGGGGTAGGGGCAGTAGACACCATCACCTGTTGGGTAGAATTTGCATTTCTAGCTAGCCATTGAGCAGAGTTCGTTCCCTTCTTTATAGATATGGCTATACTTGATGTTGGAATGATGTGCAAAAGCTTTGATTTTATTAATCCAATACACATCTTTGCCATTTTAAATGATGTTCATTAGGAGAAAACCGAGGCGAGTTGTTGATTTTGCTTTAAGACATTGATTACAACAGCGAATTATTTTCCACAATGATAAACTTCCGAGTTGAATGCCATAGCAAGTTCAAGAGCCTTGCAAATTGCAGCCAGATTAGATTCCAAAGCATCTTGACAATAACGGGAGATTGAAAATATGCGAGGCATCTTCCCTCGTGATTCTCGAACAAACCACCACTGCCGGCCCCTCGGTCGAGTAGGAACCATTAGTGTTGGCCTTGATGTAAGGGATGGGTGGGTACTTCCAGCAGAAAGTTTGAATGTGATATCTTATAATGTGTTTTTTGTGTGAGGCCTTCAAAATGGCATGGATATTTTTTAGCTGGATCAGTTTTGTAAGAAAGGATATACAATTTCCCACCACGGTAGCTACTTGTACTTTTACAATTGTCGAATTTGATAGAGTTTCTATGCATCCAAATAAACCAAGTAATCATAAGAGGAATGGTACCCATTTTGGACTTTTGCCAAGAGATCCAGCGAGCTGCGGAGATCCGACCGGTCCGGAAGAATGGTGTTTATGCTAATCTCTCTAATGATCCCTTCCACACCTCTTGGGAAAAAGCTACGATGGAAGAACATATGTTGAACGAGACTCCTCCTCAACCCCACACGAGATAGCATTTTGAAGGTCCTCTGATCCCCTTTAGCTTTAGAATGTCATACGGTTGGAAGAAGCTTGTGAAACACTCTCCAGGTGAGAAGAGACATTGAAGGGGTGAGGTATTTGTTCCGGATATTTCCGCCCAATTAACTTTAGGCCACTCATGGATCTTTAAAAACATTTGTTTAGTAAGGTTGTGAGTAGTACCATTACTCCAAATAATTTTATCATGGTTGTTTTTATCAAATGGGATGGTGGCAATACGGTTAGCAGACTCGGCGATAACAAAATTCGAAGTACCTCTAAAGACCACTTCTCATTTTCCCAGCAATTTGAAACGAGTGAAACAAGTTTTATCAATGTTTGGGATGGCTTCCTTCATATGGGGAGGGCACCGATTGTCTTCCCGGAAACTTACTTGGCCATTACCCGGCTCCAGGCTATAAAGAGAATCGACGATTTCCTATTCTTCACCATATGTTTCCGGACTCTAGAAGCACCCAACTTTATTGTAACCTTAGAAGGATGGCAGTCTTTGCAATATTTTCCAATCAAGAAATTAGCCCAAAGAGAGTTACGCTTCCTAAATTGAATCCGAGTTTGCAATAGTTAACTTTTGCAGGCTGTTGGATGCCTTTGAAACCGAACCCTCGGCCTCGATAGGTTTAGCCAACTTATTCCAAGCCATCCGAGTGGATCTCCTTTCTGTTTCAGTCCATAAGAACCTATTAAATAGACCTTCCAGTTGGTACACTAGTGCTTCTTTTCATTGTAGTCATTTGGAGAACATAATTAGGAAAAGTGGTGAGAATGCTGTGAAGGAGAGTGAATGCTACCTCCGGTAGATAAATAAGAGTTTGTCCGGATTTTCCGATTGAGCCTTCACCTTCCCGATAATATCATCAAGGCGAGTACGCCGACCCTCCCTTTAATGAGTTGCACTCCTAGATATTTCATAGGAAGGGAAGCTTTTGAGAAACCAGTGTGATGCAAAATCCAGTGAGTAACATTGGCATTGATATTCTTAGGAAAAATAATCTCACACTTAGCTTTGTTGAACTGAAGACCAGAAATGAGTTGAAAATGGTTTAGACAGTTGATCACTTGCTTGACAGCATTTTTTTAGGCCCTAGAGAACACCATGATGTCATCATATAAAAGAAAAAAATAAATAAAATACATTTTTTTTAAAAGAAAAAAAAAAGAAATATCTCTCCTCCATATCTCTCCTCCCTCACCTCTCCCTCACCCTACACGCCACCCTAAAGTCTACCCACCTCACCTCCTCCTTACCTCCACCATATCTCTCCCTCACTCCCTCCTTAACTCTTAGCCGTGAGCCTCCCCATAATATCCTCTCATAATCTCACTTTTACACTCCCTTACACACTCACTTACTCTCTCACACACTTCACTCACAACACCTCTCCTAACCTCCTAGCCGTGAGCCTCCCTCCTCTTCCTCTTCTTCTTCCAAGCAAGCCACACCCTACCCAAAACCCTCCTAGCTGTTAGCTTCAACAAGGGCTTCTCCAAGGGTTCTTCCACCACCTCCTCCAAATCAAGGTAAGTTTCTTGACCCTTCTCATGCTTAGCCTAAGATCCCACACATACATGCTTATTGTTTAGTTTTCTTCTTCCTTTTACAAAGATTTTTTAAATTTATATGCAAGCTATTAATCTCCATGTATATCTCCAAAAATCATGTGTAGGATATTTCTTTTCACAAATCTTCATGTATGCTTTTTAAATGTTTCCATGCTTAGGCTTAGGAATTCCTTTTTATGCAAGGTTATTTAGCTATTTAGTTTTTAAATCTTTCCATGTTTAGCCTTAGGATTTCTTTTTTCATGCAAATTATCTAATTATGTTAACTATTTTAAATATTAACAAATCTTACCACCTAGTTTTTATTACCTTAAAAAAATTTTAAAAATTTTTTAATACAACATAAAGGAAATAAAAATAAAAGAAAGGAAAAATAAACATAAAGAGGGAATAAAAAAATATATATAATCATAAAAAGAAGAAAATGAAATGAAAATCTAAAATAAATAATGCATAACAAATATAAAAACATAAGTATTGTAAATTTAAATAAATTAAATAATAACTTTACTAAATTTTAAATAAAACAACTATACTAAATTTAAAATAACCATATTAAATTTAACTACTAAATAACTATACTAAATGTAAATAATATAATCATACTAAATTTAATAACTTTACTAAATAAAATAACTACACTAAATTTAAATAATATAACTAGACTATACTAAATTTAAATAACTAAATGAATAATATATATATATATATATATATATATATATATATATATATATATATATATATATATATATATATATATATATATATATATATATTTTGGAAGAGGAGCAAACAGTGGCTCCTTACATGTTATAATAAAAATGTAGTACGGAAGAGGTAAATGTACCACCTAGAACCCCTATGATTCTCTCCGGGAACAAAAAAGTCCATTCGAAAAGATACGAAAGAGGAAACACTAACTACGGGGAAAAGTATGGTGTGGAAATGCTTCCTCCAAGAAGCGACGAAGACGAACAATCGAGAGGCGTCGGTCCATCGGATGGGCTAAAGAGAAGTGGCATTAACCGATCGAGATGTGGAAGGCTCGGCATATCTCCAGCAATGATCAACTTTAACTCTGATGTGGGGGTAGTAGATACCCTCACCTGCTGAAAAGTTGCACCCTTACTTGCCAACCAGTGTGCAGCTTTGTTACCTTCTCTAAAAATTGAAGAGAAAATAGTACGGGGGATGTGATGCGATGAATGCAGCGGGTCCGATAATTGTGCCTCCGAGAGGAAGCACTCACACGATGTAGGCGTGGACAAGAGCGGTAGAATCAACTTCGATCCGGAGGTTTGACCAATGAGCGAGAATGGGCAAGTCAGCGGGGCATAAAGGACTGCAATGTATTCGGCTTCCGGAGCATCCATAGCTAGAGCCGGAGCATGGAAATAGAGAAGGAATTGACCGAGGAGTTCACGAAGATGCCACCAACACCTGCTCTCTCATTTGAGAAACTTCCATCAGTGTTAATTTTGATGATTGGTCTAGTGGGGGAAAGCCATCTGACCAATATGACCTTGGGGGTAGGAGTAGCAGTAGTAGGGAGATCAATATTTAAAAGGTTGGTGAATCTTTTATAACTAATGATTTTATGTAAATAAGCTTTGCGAGTTTTTCACCACCTTGGTAGTAGTGGCGACGATGCCATTGAACTTAGCATTATTCCTAGCCATCCACGAAACCGGATGACAATGAGATGGATGACTTGAATTTTACGGCTATTCCCCTCCAACCGAAACTACTAAACACTTCCCGGTGGCAATTCTTAATTTGCTGTTGTCGGATAATTCGTTGCCAAACGAGATATAGAGAAAGGGCAATTGAAGTACAAATGTGGAATGGATTCTTCTTTAGAGTTGCATAAGACACATTTGGAAGGGCCTGCGAGTCCTTTAAGCTTCGAAATGTCATCGGTGGGGATTAATTTATGGAGGGTTCTCCAACGAAAGGAAGGCCGTGGAGGGGGACGAGCCGATTCCATACGGCAAGATGCCAAGGCACGAGAGGTCCATTGGTATAGGGTATTATAAAAACTTTGGAGATACTGCGATGTTGATGTATGGGCACTGCGGATGGAGTCGGGAGCGCTCTCATTAAATTTGATGGTAGAAATCGGTGAAGCAGATTGATCTTGGAGAATGGCTTTGAGGTGGGGAATAGACCAATTGTGCCCATCCAGAAATCGAGAGACTTTGGAGGAGTGCTCGATGTGTGGGCTTTTAGCAACCAACCAATCTTTGGGACACCGATTGTCGAGCCGGAAGTTGATTTCACCCCTACCCGGGTTCCGGATATATAAATCCTCTGCAGTCTTTCTAACATTAAGAAGTTTGACCCGAGTTACGGAATCCCCAGGTTTTCTTTCCACCAGGAGGGGTGTACGGATCTGCGGTATTTCCCCATCATGTACATTGCCCATAATGAGGTTTGGGCTACGAAATGTATCCGAGTTTACAAAAATTCACTTGCTTTGGATGTGTGGGAGGCCTTTCGATCCCAAGCCACTGCGGCGAGTTGGTTTGGCAACGGTTGCCAAGAGGTCCAATGGGGTTGCTTTGTACGGCCGGCCCGAAGAAACACTGTTAAATGCCCTCTCCATACGCTAGTTGGGTGCTTTTCTTCATGGTGACCATTTGGAGTAGGTAAGAAGGGAAGGTGGTCAGGATACTCTTGAGTAAAGTGATCCTACCTCCATTGGATAAAAAAGAGCTGGTCCAGCTGCTGAGTAGGGAGTTAATTTTGACTATAATATCATCGAAATGTATACGTTTGGATACTGCCGAGTGAGGTATGCTCCAAGGTATTTAAGAGGGGGAGAAACACTTTGGAAGCCAGTGTAGTTCAAAATCCAGTGCTTGATTGGGCTAGCTGTCAAATTTGAGAAAATCAGTTGACATTTATCAGTGTTAAACACCATACCTGATTGTTGTTGGAAGGAGTCCGAGCCTTTGTTTGACTTTCTTAACAGTGATTTGTGAGCCTTTGGAAAACACCATGATATCATCGGCATACATCGGGTGAGAAATGGAGATATTAGATGCTGTGGTGGAACCTTGCATAGGATTTGTTCGGCAACTCATGATCGGCCATCCTGGAGAAATAGTCCCTTTGCACGGGATGAAGACGGTGGGAGATAGAGGGTCTCCTTCGTTGTAATCCTCTAGTGGCTTTGAACTTGCCTCTAGCGAGAACCATTAATTAGAATAGAATGTTCATTGGAATTAAGCCACCTTGAGATGAAATTACGAAGTGATGGTTGAATCCCTAGCAGTCATTACTTGATGATGAAGTCCCGATTTATAGTGTCATAAGCTTTTTGGATGTCGAAGCTTATAAATCGGGTTACCCCCTTATGGGCTTTGTTTAGATCCGATAAGAGTTCTTGGGCAAGCAAAACATTATCGATAATCGGTCTGCCTTTAACAAATGCGAGATTGATTCGAGTCGATAATCTTATCCAGTGAGGTTGGAGTCTCCTCACCATAATTTTGTTGATTACTTTGCTGATCACAGAAGTAAGACTGATGGGTCTATAATGTTCCCACCTTTGCAAAGTAGATGTTTTTGGAATCAGCACCATGCTAGAGGCACAAAAATAACTAGGCGAGAGGTTGGCCTGGAAGAAACTTTGAATCTGCGGCTACAACATCATCCCCACTGATTCCACTCCTTCTTATAGAAGTCGGCGGTGTACCCATCGGGGCTGCAGGTTTAGAGGAGTCGATAGAATTTACGGCCATCCGGATCTCTCGAGGTGAGGGTATATTTGTGAGGTGTAGATTCTTGGTGTATTGGAAATTCTCATGGAACAAAGAGCTATCGATAGGTTTTACGCACAAGGGGTTGTGATTAAGGAGTCCTTGAAAATATAAGACGGCATCCGGACCGATCTCATTGTCATCGAAAGCTTTCTCCCTCGAGAGGATAAAATGGAGTGAATGGTGTTGCATTTTCTTCTATATTTGATACGGGCATGATAAAATTGGGTATTTCTATCACCATGGAGAAAATGGTTAAAGGCGGCTTTACGTATAAGATATTGATCCGAGTTTTTACGTAGGTTGTGAGGAGATTCGATTGTGCGAGAATAGAAAAGTTCTTCGGAGTTCGAGTCCGGCTTCAACGGCGGCTTCCACTGCGGTCGGTTCCCTCTCGGCTTCCTTAACGACAACGAGAAAAATCCCCGATAGATGTCCGGCTCCATTTTCTAAGGGCTTTGCTTAAATTGTTACGCGGCATGCTTAGTTTTAATAAGGGATCGGGCTGGTCCTCATGAAGCCGGTTATCCTTCACCACATTGTGAAACCCCTCATAAGTGGACCAAACATTTAGGTATGCTGAATGGAGGAGGAGCATTGGAGCGGCTAGGAGAAGTTATAGAGATAAGGAGGGGCTCGTGATCGGATCCGAGAGAAATTTAGATGGGTAACATATGTTTGAAGCCAATTTGCGAGCCATTCATTATTCACGGGACCACTGTCGAGTCTCTCCCAGATTTTTCCCCTCTTCAAGTGAACTCGAGCCTCTAAAACCAATATCGAAGAGATTGGCAGCGATGATGTTATCGATGAACCTAGTCGTATACGACGACACAGGGAGGCTGCCACCTTTCTTCTCGCTTGGTAGACCCAATGCTTGTTAAAATCCCCTCCGACTAACCAAGGTGAATGCGAGTGGACAACGATCTCTTGAATGCGGTCCCGAAGAGTTTTTTATCATCCACTATTGCGGCCACCATAGACAAAAGTTGCGATGTACTGCTCTCCAATTAATACGAAATGAAGAGTGAATGAATTGGTTATTGTCAATGAGAACGATCCGGAAACCTCTTTTATGCAGAATACCCGAATTTTATTATTGCAATTAGCATAATGAGTGAATCCATGTAATTTGCTAATTATCTTAAGGAAACTTGTGAACCAAGGGTTCCAAAATTGAAATGCACCAAAATTTATATTTTTTATTAAGATATAAAAGCCTTTTAAAAGTTAGGGGATTGGCAATCCCTCTAATGTTCCAAATTAGGAAATTAATCATATGTTAGGTAGTGGGGTGAGTGAAGGCGAGAACTAGATCTAGATGCTGCCTCTAGTTACGGAATTGCCGGCCGGTTCCCCAGCGATAGAGGAGTGCCCGGCTACGTACTTCAGAGAGAGCCTTTTTTTTCTGTTTCTTGGAGATCTGGGTAAGCCATTTTCCTTCCACATCTGATTGCATCTGGTTAACTTCAACTTGATTTGGGACCTGTGGGTCATTAATCTGCTCAAATGATGGAGTGGGTGTAATAATTCTAACTTCGAGTCCTCCCTACTGCACCGGTCGAGAAGAAGATGCGCGACGATAGGGGAAACGAGAATCATCCTCGGACGAGGAGGGGAAGCAGATCTAATTGGGACATTACCTACTGACGAGTGTTAGGAGAAGGGATTGGGGCCTTTGGAGGAGGAAGACCGGTAGAAGGCTGGGGGTAAATCAACGGGCATGGAGGCCCCGAGCTTGTTGTGCGAGGGGTGGGGTAGTGTCGAGTTGTGGCTTTTCCGGAGTTACGAACCTTCTGCTTGGAGGGTGGAGTCTAAAACATCTCTCATTAGTATGTCCAAACATTTTGCAATGAGAACAAAAGTAAGGTTTTTGTTGCATGATAACTTCTTGCCATTGTCCTTCACTAGGCGACCCGATCCAAATCTTGTGAATCTCGGGCAATGTAATATCTCTTTCAACTTGGATTCTAGGTTGCTTCGGGTTTAGCCTTATTTAGAGTTTCGGCATCGAGTCTTAGGGGTGTGCCAGAGATCTCCCGATTTGGAATAGTGGTTGTTTGATTAAAATATCTATATGGAAGTTTTGGTAATTTGAACCAAATAGGAACAATAGGTGGGTCTTTGCTAGGATCAAAATTGGGGGTCCACTTTATGATTTTCATTTCCACCCCAGCTATACTAACCACTTGTTTAGCAAACAAGAGTGCATAATCCTCTTGATGGAAAAATTGATTAGCAAATGCCTCCCATCTAATAGCCGATTTTCCGATTGCCTTTGAAATTGAGGGATGCGAAGAAATTTACGACGATTCCATTTTAGGGTGTCCCGACATGAATTTGCCAATCAATGTGAGTTTCACCTCATCATCCAAGCGAGATAATTCTTCATCGGTGAAGATAACGGCGGGACATCCATCTTTTACCTCGAGAGGGTGGATGAAAGGGCGAGGAGAGTTTCCCGGCGAGCGGCCTCATGAAGATTTTGGGGGAAAATAAGTTTAGAGGGATCGAAGTAGAAGGAGCATTTCCTACCACTCCGGCATAAGTGGCTTTGGCCCAATTTATGTTGGTTTCCGGATCTATAGGGCGAGGCCGTTAGGGAGAACCCGGTCGGAAAAGTCCCGACCAGCGAGAAACAGAAATTGACTCAGGGTAATAAATACCGGAAAACCGGTAAAACGAGGATGGCCTCGGCAACTAAGGGAACCTTTGCGGCCAAGAACAACGGTAGATATTGCTCGGAAATCCAGCGATGGAACGGTAAATTCAAATAAACGATGGCAGGGAAAACTCGAAACAACCGAAGTAAAGCCGAAGTCGAAGCACTCTTCACTAGAGGCAGGAGGAGGAGAAACCAAGGCCGAGAACCCACACGAGAGCTCACACGAGGCTTAGCCGCGGTGAGTCATCGGCTGGAACACTAGCGAGAGCAAAAACCTTGCCGGCCATCATATATATATATATATATATATATATATATATATATATATATATATATATATATATATATATATATATTAATAATAACAATATGTAAATAATAAAAAATAATGTGATAAGAATAAAATAAATAACTATAAACTTATATAGATAATGAAAATATAAGAAAATGATAATAATAATAACTAAAATAATAATTGTAAATATAAATAAATAACAAAAATAAGTAAATAAAAATGTCATTCTTTTTAAAATAATTTAAATGTAAAGATATATATGTAAATAATAATTTTAATATATAACAACCTAATATAAATGATAATAACTTTAAATAAATAAAAGAATAATCGAGGAGAGAGAAAATAAAAAGCTTTATAATTAAATAAATAATAATATAAATGATAAATAAATGATATAAATAATAAATTTAAATATACATCTAAATAATAACAATAATAAATTAAAATAAAAATAACTTATAATTTAAATATGTTAAATGATAAGAATATAAGGATAATAAAAATAAATAACCCATATATATATATATATATACATAAATTGAAAATAATGTAAATAATATAAATAAATAATAAATTAAATTGAAATTAAATAGTTAAAATTAAATAAAACCAAAAAAAATAATAATTAATAATTAAATTAAACAAATTAAAATAAATATTAATTAATTAAATGAACCAAAAAAATTTATATAAATAAATATTAAATTAAATTAAATTAATTAAATTAAATTAAATTAACTAAATTAAATTAAAATTAAATAATAATGTAAATAAATAATAAATTAAAGTTACATAAAACCGAAAATAAATAAAAACAAAATAAATAAATTAAATTAAATTAAATAATAATATAAATGAATGATAAATTAAAATAAAAATAAATTAAATTAAATTAATTATATTGAATTAAATAATAATAAATAATAATTTGAAAATAATTAATTATAAATAAAATAAATAAATGAAAAAAATCGAAAAATTAAATTAAATTAAATTAAATAATAATGTAAATAAAGAATAAATTAAATTAAATAAAATAAGTTAAATAAATTAAATTAAATTAAATTAATTTAGCAATAATGTAAATAAATAATAATTTATACTAAATTAAATTAATTAAATTAAATAATAATAATTAAATGAAAACTAAAAATAATAATTTAAATAAATAAATATTAAGTAATTATAAATTAAAGTAAAATTAAATTAAATTAATAACAATTGGTTAAATAAATAAATGATAATAAAGTAAATAAATCATAATGAATTAAATAAGATAATAAATTAAATAAATAATAAAGATAATAATAATTTTAATTACAAATAAAAGATAATGCCTTTAAATAACACATAATAAAAATAACAAAACACATAAATAATAAATAACAATAATAACATAAAATGATAACACATAACAAAATAAACAATAATAAAATAATAAATAACAATAAAAACATATAAATAACATAACAATTACACACATACAATCACAACAATCATAACATACAACAACAATCCCGACCACAATACAATACCAACACGATAACAATCAAACCTAGGATAGGCCTCTTGAGGCATGGTTTATTTTTCCCTTTATAAAGACCCCTAGGAAATCACAACTTGGTGTAGAAAACATAATAAGAATACCCTTATGCTTAGTGAATGCATGGAGTAACCCAAATTTACCCGATGTCCACACAATCTTTCCAATTCACATTCCAAACTCAAAGTTCCTAGATCTAAAAACAAACCAAAACCAAAACAAAAAAAAATAAATCCAAACACAAACTCAATCAAATCTTCCACAAATAAAATCACAAACTCTTCACAGCACTCCCATAAGTCCAAATCATACTACCAATTGTCAACAATCCAAATCCAAACATCACCTAAACCCATCTGCCCCAACCTACCCTGAACACCTGTGTTCATTAAGCATAAGGGTATAGGTAGGATGTGTTGTTAAGCAACATAATAAGTCTAAATGAGCCTGAAACTTTTCACCAGACTGTGAGAGGGAAGCATGGACCTGCATCCTTGTCTGACCTTTTGGATACATCGGAGATCTATTAAACTTCATATGTCTGATTAACGAAACCATCCTCAATTAAATTAACAAAGTTCATTGAAACAAAACATAGAAATTCTCATAGACATCATAGGACTTGGTAGACAACCAGGATCTTAACATAGACATCACGGGACTTGGTAGACAACCAGGATCTAAACATAGACATCATAGGATTGAGTAGTTACTGCTTGTTAGTCCTACTTCTTCCTATCTTACGGCATGCTTTAATTTACGCAAAATTATAAACACATACATGCAATGCAATACTAAAGTTTCAGCTGGGAATGACGAGAAGAACCTACCAGGTACGCTTTTATTTTATTGCTATTTATTTTTCCTGCACTGTACTTTATCTTTCTTACATGTTAAACAAGAATGTCACCCTGCATGAAAACTGAAAACATTTAGGATAGTCACAAAACTGAAACCCAAAACTAAATTAAAAGTTACAACAAGATAAAATTCACGGCCACAACATTCAAAAGATAAAATAACTCAAAATTTAATCATAAATAGAACAACGAAACTAAGACTGCAACTAAATTAAAACGTCTCGTTGGATGATCGGGAATACCTCGGATGATGTAACCCACATGTTGCTAACGAGATTTCCCACGGTATAAATGAAAGTGTGGAACTCATTCAGTTGAGTTTAGTAAATTCATCTGGACTAAGTGAATCCGATGAAAATAACGGTGTCGGGATGACGGAACCGTGGGATCTTAATCGGTTCTGTTTAATCAACTTTAAGATTTGTTTTAATTAAAACACTAAAACACTTGGATTCTAAGACTTTTCTAAACCAAAACACTTCTCTCACCTCCTGATTTTCACCTTCTAAAACTGAACCTCTGCAACGACAAAGGAGCTTGGAGCATAGTGGGCAGCACGGCCATCTTCTTCAGCAAAACCTGAGTTTACAACAGCAAAACAGTTCCTTAGTTCAAATAAGTAACTAGCTATAGGACTTCAAGGTATTTGCCGTGTGCAAAGTAAACCCTCATCTCATCTTTTAGGCTTTTGCACCCGGTGCATTATAAGCCCTAACTCGTTGAGGTTTCCGAGGTTGTCATCCCGATATGACATAAACCATCACATCTTCCAGGCTATTCATATGATCGACATCAAATGAATGTAAGCCTTAAATAATAAAATTGGCAGGATGAAATATAAATTAAATCTTTTCCTAAACTGAGCCAAACAATAGGATAGCTTGGGAAAACACTGGGATTCTTCTCGAATCTGCGTTCTTCCCCTAGTCTTCTTTTCTTTTAGACTCTGTTAAAATGAAATGTTCTGAAATTTGAACCATTCACCTATTGAATTTCGATAATCACATTTCGTTGAAAGAAATCCTTACCTTTGGAAGTCATGAATATAATTATTTCCTGATCTTTATCAAGAGTTTTCTTAGGTGACTTCGGTTGTCTAAGATGTAATTAACTACAGGGGCTTGCCCTTATAGGAAACCTAAAAGACCCCAGATTAATATAAACCCCATTTAATCATGTTATATAAAATGGGGGAAATTGTCGGCAAACATACAGGTTTCGCAGACCAAACGGATGTTATACTTTTCCTGAGTTCATTTGATTGAGCCTCATCCTCGAATTTTGTGTTCATCCTTCGGGATATATACAAAGCTCAAGGTATAGTGCTCTTTCATTCGAACTTTGAAAAATATGAGATCAGTTTAACTCCATATTTTTATAAACTAAATTATAATTAAATTAAAAATTGTCCTTCTGAAGCGGGCAATGGGACTTCGATTCCAGTGACTGACAGCTTCTAATGGGCAACCCCAACTAAAACACATATATTTAAAACCTCTTTATACGCCGACAGTAAGTGACATTGTTTAACATAAATTAACCGATAAGGTGACATTCCGATAGGTGTCTTATAAGCTGTTCTATAAGCCCATAATGCAGAATCAAGTCTATCAACCCAATCAGTTCTTTTATGATTAACAGTCTTTTCCAATATTCTTTTAATTTCTCTATTAGATACTTCAGCCATTCCACTTGTTTGAGGATGATAAGTAGTTGCAATTCTATGCTTAATTTCAAATTTTTCCAGCAATGATTGAATTCCTATATTTTTGAAATGACTTCCTCCATCTGTGATAATTATCCTAGGCATTCCAAAGCTTGTAAAAATCATTTTCTTTAAAAATTTTGAAACACTTTTGGAATCACAGTTATGTAAAGCTACACCTTCAATCCACTTTGAAACATAATCAACTGCTAATAAAATATAAATTTTTCCAGACGATGGTACGAAAGGTCCCATAAAGTCTAAACCCCATACATCGAAAATTTCGATCTCTAGTATAAAATTTAGAGGCATTTCATCTTTTCTGGATGTATTTCCCATTCTTTGACATCGATCACAAGTTTTAACATAATGTCCAACATCTTTAAATAAAGTAGGCCAATAAAATCCAGAATTTAAAATTTTAAATGCAGTTTTATCCACTCTAAAGTGTCCTCCAAATTCAGAATCGTGACATTTTTGAATAATAGCAAAAGTTTCTTCATAAGGTACCCATCTTCGAATCACAGAATCTCTTCGTATTTTAGACAAATGAGGATCTTCCCAAATATAAGATTTACAATCATTCTTAAATTTCTTCATATATTTATTATTCATCCCATATGGGAAAATATTGCTAACCAAGTAGTTAACTATATCTACATACCACGGTATTTGTAATCCTTGAATGACATATAATTGCTCATCAGGGAATTTTTCATTTATAATTTCTTCATAAATCTTCTCATTATTGTTTTTTATTCTTGATAAATGATCAGCAATTTGGTTGTCAGTCCCTCTTCTGTTTACTATTTTAAAATCAAATTCTTGCAAAAGTAAAACCCATCTGATCAATCTAGGTTTAGCATCCTTTTTATATATTAAATACTTAATAGCAGAATGATCAGGGTGTACGATACATTTTGTTCCAAGAAGATATGGTCTAAATTTATCAAAGGCATATACTATTGCTAACAGCTCTTTTTCCGTAGTTGTATAATTTATTTGAGTTTCATTAAGTTTTTGCTAGCATAGTATATAACTTTGAAAATCTTCTCATATGTTTGTCCTAATACAGCTCTGATTGCATAATCACTTGCATCACACATTAATTCAAAAGGTTTATTCTAATCAGGTGCAACAATGACAGGTGCAGTGATTAACTTTTCTTTCAGAATATTGAACTCATTAAGACAATATTCATTAAATTCAAATTTAGTTTCTTTTTCTAATAAATGGCAAAGAGGTTTAGCAACTTTAGAAAAATCCTTTATATATCTCCTATAAAATCCAGCATGACCCAGAAAACTTCTTATATCAGTAACGATAGTAGGTGATTGCAATTCAGCAATAATTTTTACTTTTGCTTGATCAACTTCCATCCCTATTTGTGAAACTTTATGTCCAAGTACAATGCCTTCTGTAACCATAAATTGACATTTTTCCCAGTTTAGAACTAAATTTTTTTCTTCACATCTCTTCAAAATTTTCGTTATATTTTCCAAGCAAGATTTAAAAGAAGTTCCAAAAACTGAAAAATCGTCCATGAATACTTCAATTCCTTTATTAATCACATCACAAAATATTGACATCATACATCTTTGAAAAGTTGCAGGTGCAGTGCATAAACCGAAAAGCATTCTTCTAAAGTCAAATGTTACATAAGGACTTGTATATGTTGTATTTTCTTGATCCTCAGGAGCAACAGGTAATTGATGATAACCAGAATATCCATCCAGAAAACAGAAATATGAATGTCCAGCAAGTTTATCCAACATTTGATCCAAGAAAGGTAAAGGAAAATGATCCTTTCTAGTGGCGTTGTTTAATTTTCGATAATCAATGCAAATTCGCCATCCAGTAACTTGTCTTGTTGGGATTAATTCATTTTTTTCATTAACAATGACAGTTACTCCTCCTTTCTTCGGAACACAATGAATAGGACTTACCCATTGGCTATCCAAAATAGGATAAATAATTCCAGCATCCAACCATTTCAAATTTTCTTTCTTAACAACCTCTTTCATAATTGGATTTAATCTTCTTCGAGGTTCAATAGTGGGTTTACAATTTTCTTCCATTAAAATCCTATGCACACAGATTGATGAGCTTATTCTATTTATATCTGCATTAGTCCAACAAAAAGCTTTCTTATAACTCTTCAGAACTCTAATTAATTTTTCTTCTTGATCTTTGCTTAGTTCTGAAGATATAATTACAAGTAAAGTTAATGAATCTCTGAGAAATGCATACTTTAAATGCGCAGGTAACATTTTTAATTCCAGTTCAGGGGCTTTTTCAATTGAGGGCAATAATATCTCATTTGTAGTTGTGTCTAAAATTTCCCAATTTTCATGAATATAATGAGCTTCTTCAGATGAATTCTCTTCATTTAATAACTCATCATATAACATAGATTCGTTGTTTTTATTATCAAAAATGACCTTACATCTTTCTTGGTAATGCTTTCCAATCATATAATCAAAAATATCCATCCGATAGCATTTTTCTTTTTCAGGATACCTCATTGATTTCAGAACATTGAATGTTATCTCTTGATCATTAACTCTCATTGTTAATTCTCCTTTTTGCACATCAATCATTGCTTGACCAGAAACTAGAAAAGGTCTTCCTAAAATGATAGTTATTTCTTTATCTTCTTCCATATCTAGAACAATGAAATCTACATGAAGATAAATTTATCTACCTTAACAAGCACATCCTCTATAACCCCTTTAGGATAAGTGATCAATCGATCAGCTAACTGAAGAGTTACAGTGGTAGCAGAGATCTCTCCTAAATCTAACCTTCAAAAGATTGAAAATGGCATGAGATTAATACTAGCTCCTAAATCACATAAGGCTTTTCCATAAAAATTTTCTCCAATAGCACATGGTACAATGAAACTTTCAGGATGTTTAAGTTTCTGAGGTAATTTCTTCTAGAAAATTACACTACATTCTTCACTTAATGCAACAGTTTCATAAGTTTCAAATTTTCTCTTCTTACTTAAAATATCCTTCATAAATTTTGCATAGCTTGGCATTTTCTCCAAAGCTTCAGCAAAAGGAATGTTGATGGTAAGTTTCTTAAAAATTTCAAAGAACTTAGAAAATTGATGGTCAAGCTTTTGCTATTTATGTCTTTGAAGAAATGGTTGTGGCGGTCTTTCAACTTCCACTTCAGTAGGTACAATAATATGATCTTTACTTGGAGAAAGGGTGTCTTTAGGTTTTTCAATCTCTTCAACTTCTTTCTCTTTTTCAATCTCATTCTGTATTTCCTCTATTAATTTCTTTCCACTTATAAGTTGTACACCTTTTGCTTGTTCATGTTCTTTTCCAGATCCTTTAGGATTAATTTCGACATTGTTAGGCAGTGTTCCTTGAGGTATGTAATTAATGAAATTAGCAATTTGACCCAACTGATTCTCAATATTACGAATAGCTGTGTTTTGACTTTGTAACTGATTGCTAAGTTGCAAGATCAATTCTTCTATAGACAACTTTTTCTGCTAATTGTTATAAACAGGAGGATAAGTTGGTCTATAGTTTTAATTTCCTTGATTGTTCCAATTTGGAATGGTTTAATTTCCATTACTCCAATTAAAATTAGGATGATTTTTCCAACTAGGATTGTAGTAATTAGACTAAGGATTATTAGTTTTACTAGCAATAGCTTGCAAAGTTTCCATGGTTTGAGAATCATCAGAATTTACAGCATTTTCATTATTCACATGCGATATATTAATAGAAAAATTATCAAATTTCTTAGATATCACAGCCATTTGTGAAGCTAAAATAGAAAGGGCTTCATTATCATGAATACTGGGCATTCTTTTAGGATTAACCCTTTCGAAAGGCCATTGAAAATTATTGTTAGCCATTTCTTCAACTAAGGTGTAGGCTTCTTCAAATGTCTTAGCCATTAAAGAAACACCAGCAGCAGCATCAATTATTGATCTAAGTGATCCAATAAATCCATTATAAAATGTTTGAATAATTAACCAATCTGGTAAAGCATGATGAGGACATTTTTTTAATAGTTCTTTAAATCTTTCCCAAGCTTCATAAATTGTTTCTCCATCAAATTGTGTAAATGAAGTAATATCATTTCTCAGTTTAGCAGTTTTAGAAGGAGGAAAATATTTAGCAAGGAATTTTTGTGCCATATCTGCCCATGTTTTAATAGAACAAGTTGATAATGAATTAAGACACATCTTTGCTTTATCTTCTAAGGAGAAAGGAAAGAGTCTAAGCCTAATTACATCATCAGAAACATTATTATATTTAAAGGTAGCACAATGTTCTCAAAAACTAGCAAGGTGTAAATTTGAATCCTCATTAGGTGTTCCTCAAAATTGATTGTTTTGAACCATTTGCATAATTGAAGGTTTAAGCTCAAAAGAATTAGCATCTACAACTGGAATTTGAATACTAATATGAAGTTCATCAGCTGTAGGGTTTGCATATTCCCTTAATGGTTTATAAATATTTTTTTCATTAATTTTGATTGGATTTTGATTATTGTTATGTAAGTTATCCATTTTTTTATGTTTTGAAATTTGTTTTCTTTTTTTAATTCTTTTAATTGTTCTTTCTAATTCAGGATCAAAAGATAGTAATCCTTCAAATCCAGAACTACGCATAAAAATTTAAAGATAATAATTTTGTTTTGTTTTTTATTTTTACTTTTAATTTTTAATTTATCTTATCTTATCCCCGGCAACGACGCCAAAATATTGATGTGATGCGACTTTAATTAAGCTTTAAAATACAAGATTTTGATACCACTTTTTAGAAGATTTAATTCCTGGTAAATGGTTTCAAAAACTTGGTGTGCGAGGTTTACTTTAATAATTTTATTAGATTTAATTATTGTAAAAGTCACAATTTTAAACATAAGTATACGTATCGTTCAAGTAATACAGGGCTCTAGTGGAGTCTTGGTTATCGATGCCACAAGGATAATAAAAATACAAATAAAAAGTAAAAATACATAAAAACAATATTTTGAAATTTTCTTAAGCAAATTATATATACTTTTTATATATATATTCAAATTTAATTATCTAATAACTTTTACTAAAATAAATTAAGCAATAAGTAGGAAAGTAAAGTAAGCAGTAATTTTATGCAATTATAAAAACAACTTTCTCCTTTTTCAACTAATCCAAGAATTATAGATTAATTATCTTTTGTAGGGAATTAAGATTATAGTATTGTGCCAAATAGAAGCATTCATATTCTTTCCTTTGGTCCAAGTGCAAAGAACATTGACTAATCTATAGTTAGGCTCAAGATGTGTTATTAGTAGAATGGGTTAATCTAGGCTCAAACTACTAGATGTCCAAGAGTGCCTATGGTCGGCCCTACCAGTGACCCGTTACCTTTCTATAAACCAAATTATTAGAATTTAGTATGTCACTCTAAAACCTAATTAATTCTACACCCAATAAATAATATCTTCCTATTTATTTGCACCACCTTAAATAATCTGCGTAAAGCCTTTCATTACCTTAAGGATTCATGTGATATCTACTAGTTAAGAATTTATCTTCGGATAGGTCTCAAAATTCTTCAACAGGTTTTATCAAATTAAATGACCAATTTAAAAAGTAAACTAAGATCAGGTATTAATATCATCACAATATTTTAAAATATTTTATATTAAATTCTCCTACGAAATTTAATTAATTTATAATCTTTTCATAGTTGAAAGGAGAAAGATAACTAACTACTCAGAACTCATTAAAATAACACAACAAAATTAATTTATAAAACTTTGAACCAAAGTACAAATACTTATTTAAAGTGTTCCTTCAAGAGCTCTACTAACTTCTACTGACTCCAAAGCAATGATGAAAGACTCCAACAGCCATTACGCATAAAAAAATCTCAAAATAAACTCACTATATACAAAATTAAGTGGCACCCTAAGTATAGAAGAGACTAAATTAAACTAGAATGGGTATGTGTACTAAGAGGGGGGTTTTGGTGCTAGAAGGAGCGAATTTCTCTGTAGAATGGGCTCCTATTTATAGAGCTCTGAATTTGGCCAGGGGTTGCTTAAGGCACCTCTTCAAAATTCATCCAAATTCAATGTATCTTCTAGAAGGTAACTGTCGTGCCTAGGCGCCGGGATCTAGAGCCTAGGCGCCGGACTCCGTGACCAGGTCGTTCACACCTCTTCACCATCCAAATCGTTTCCTTGTGTCCAAATACATTGTATCACATGTCCTATATATTAGGAGTAACTTCCAGTCTTCTAGAAGCTCCAATAACCGCTTAACACCGTCAAAATAACTGCCCAAAGTCATCAAAAAAAACTTAACAGCGTCTGTATCGAACTGGCGCTTAGGCGCCGGACTCTGGCACCTAGGCGCCAGGCTAATAATTCCAGAAATTGCTCCATAAGCTCCATTTTTGCTCATTTTTGCTCTTTTTTTTCCTTCTTGGGCTCTTTTTAATCATCTACAACCAAAAACATGAAAATACATTTCATTAAAGCATAATATCCTTAAGAATTAAATCATAAATAAGGCTTAAAAATGGGTATTTTTTAAGTGGATCAATAGCTCCAATACTTTTTCAAGATGATCCAAGCATGGGTCAAATGTTGTTCCAAATACATTTTTGCTCTTTTTTTCCTTCTTGGGCTCTTTTTAATCATCTACAACCAAAAACATGAAAATACATTTCATTAAAGCATAATATCTTTAAGAATTAAATCATAAATAAGGCTTAAAAATGTGTATTTTTTAAGTGGATCAATAGCTCCAATACTTTTTCAAGATGATCCAAGCATGGGTCAAATGTTGTTCCAAATAAAGAGAAATCATCCATAAATACTTCTATTCCATCATCAATTAATTTACAAAATATAGACATAATACATCTCTGGAATGTTGCAGGTGCATTACATAGTCCAAAAGGCATCCTTCGAAAAGTAAACGTTCCATAAGAACTAGTGATGCGATGCGACTTTAATTAAGCTTTAAAATACAAGATTTTGATTCCACTTTTTAGAATATTTAATTCCTGGCAAATGGCTTCAAAAACTTGATGTGTGAGGTTTACTTTTATAGTTTTATTAGATTTAAATATTGTAAAAGTCACAATTTTAAATGCAAGTATACGTATCGTTCAAGTAATACAGGGCTCTAGTGGAGTCCTAGTTATCGATCCCACAGGGATAATAAAAATAAAAATAAAAATAAAAAGTAAAATATATAAAAACAATATTTTGAAATTTTCTTAAGCAAATTATATATACTTTATATATATATATATATATATATATATATATATATATATATATATATATTCAAGTTTAATTAACTAATAACTTTTACTAAAAAAAGTAAGCAATAAGCAAGAAAGTAAAGTAAGCAGTAAATTTATGCAATTATAAAAATGACTTTCTCCTTTTTCAACTAATCCAAGAATTATAGATTAATTATCTTTTGTAGGGAATTAAGATTATAGTATTGTGCCAAATAGAAGCATTCTTATTCTTTACCCTTTGGTCCAGGTGCAAAGAACATTGACTAATCTATAGTTAGGCTCGGGATGTGTTATTAGTAGAATGGGTTAATCTTGGCTCACACTACTAGATGTCCAAGAGTGGCTATGGTCGGCTCTACCAGTGACATGTTACCTTTCTATAAACCAAATTATTAGAATTACACTGTCACTCTAAAAACTAATTAATTCTACGCCCAATAAATAATATCTTCCTATTTATTTGCACTTCACCTTAAATAATCCGCGTAAAGCCTTCGATTACCTTAAGGATTCATTTGATATCTACTAGTTAAGAATTTATATCCGGATAGATCTCAAAATTCTTCAACAGGTTTTAACAAATTAAATGACCAATTTAAAAAGTAAACTAAGATCAGGTATTAATATCATCACAATATTTTAAAATATTTTTTATTTAATTCTCTTACGAAATTTAATTAATTTATAATCGTTTCATAGTTGAAAAGAGAAAGATAACTAACTACTCAGAACTCATTAAAATAACAGAAAAAAAACATATTTATAAAACTTTGAACTAAAGTATAAATACTTATCTGAAGTGTTCCTTCAAGAGCTCCATTGACTTCTACTGACTCCAACGCAATGATGAAAGACTCCAACAACAATTACACACAATAAACACTCAAAATAAACTCACTAGATACAAAATAAAGTGGCACCCTAAGTATGGAAGAGACTATAATAGGCTAAAATGGGTATGTGTACTAAGAGGGGGGTTTTGGTGCTAGAAGGGGCGCATTTCTCTGTAGAGTGGGCTCCTATTTATAGAGCTCTGAATTTGACCAGGGGTTGCTTAAGGCACCTCTTTAAAATTCATCCAAATTCAATGTATCTTCTAGAAGGTAACCGTCGCGCCTAGGCGCCGAAACCTGGTGCCTAGGCGCCGGCCTCCATGACCAGGTCGTTCGCACCTCTTCACTTTGGGTCACACCTCTTCACAATCCAGACTGTTTCCTTGTGTCTAAATACATTGTATCACATGTCCTATGTTTTAGGAGTAACTTCCAGTCTTCTAGAAGCTCTAATAATCGCTTAACACCGTCAAAATAACTGGCCAAAGTCATCAAAAAAACTTAACAGCGTCTATATCGAACTGGCACTTAGGTGCCGGACTCTGGCACCTTGGCGCCAGGCCAATAATTCCAAAAATTGCTCCATAAGCTCCATTTTTGCTCCTTTTTGCTCTTTTTTTCCTTCTTGGGCTCTGTTTAATCATCTACATCCAAAAACATGAAAATATCTTTCATTAAAGCATAATATCCTTAAGAATTAAATCATAAATAAGGCATAAAAATAGGTATTTTTTAAGTGGATCAAATTCCCCCAAACTTAAACGTTACTTGTCCTCAAGTAACCCTTTTAATTACATAAAATAAATAACATTTGGCATGAAGTTAAAATATTTAAGATTCCTTATACTTTTTGGTTTTATAAATACTTTAGCAAATCATTAACCAAATTTCAGTATTTAAGTTTAATTTTAAGAATTAAAGAGCATTTAACTACCAAATCATAAGACTTCCAATATTTCATTTATTTCAAGAATAATTGTAGTTTATCATATCAAGGTCACATAGAATATTTACAAGAAAAATATTTTCATGAAATATTTTTCTAGAAAAAATATATGTACACAGAAATTAAATTAAAAATGTAATCACTTTTCTTACTATAAGATAAATCAAGTGAAGCCAAATTTTGATTAGGCATTTTCTCATCTTTTTTTTATTCTTTTTTTTTTTTAACTGAGATTTACTATTTTTGGATAACTTGTTAATGATTTTGAACTTCACTATTCTTAACTTATTTTCAAAAACTTATACATTTTCACTTAATAAATATGACATTAATATTTTTCCAAACTTATTTCAATCTTTTCTTTTTCAAGCAATAATCTTGATTCCGTAGTATTTCAAAAAATACAATTCTCTTTACTATAAATAGAAAAATTTTCATCTTATTATTCTTTAAGCTAAATAATTCTATTCTTAAAATCAACCAAAATTTTTGAAATTTTAGTTAAGTTTACTAAATTATTTATAAATTCAAAAATTTAGGTATTCTTAAATATATTTTTCATTCCTTATGTTATGTTAATATATTTTTAAAGAAAATATTAGTTCTTTAAGGACAAATAATATTTAAATTTGATAAACATTTTCCCTCCCCCAAACTTTAGCTTTAGTATAAATATGAATTATGAAATTTTCTAAAGCATGAGAGAGAAATAAATAGGAATTAATCTAAGTATAACAATGTAGTAAGGAAAAACTATACTCTACTTCTACACATGCTTCAATATGAATATAACAGAAATGATTAAGCATATATAGAAAAGTTTTGCAGAGCAAGAGTTAATTTATAAAAAAAAATTATTTTAGAACATGCAAATTTACTAACTATTCATGCACACTAAACAGTATGCTGAAATAGAAATAAACTTTTATAGAAATTCATTCACATCTTAGTCTTAAACACACATCAGTTAATCAAAAAACGGTTTTAACATAAAAAGTTCACAACAACTCTAACAAATAACATCACAATAAACTGTATAAGAAATAAGAAAATACTCTAAAAACAGAATCAATAAACTCTAGAGATAAGTCGAGCTACTAATCACTGTTTGTAGCTTCATCATCATCATCATCAAAAGAGAACTCCATAGCCTTAGGATCAACATAGTGTGAAAATCTGGGACAATTAGGGAACTGAACATCGTGCTCACCCTTCAGAAATCTCGCTAAAGACTCTTAATATTTAGCATCATAATCACTCTTTCTTTGTGTATACTCAGAAAGATGATCAATCTTCTTATCTATGGTTTTTACTCTGCAGTGAGTTAGGAATAACTTATGCTGCTGCTCTATGAACTGATCATGCATAGTTTCCCAAAATGTAGATGATGGCTTAGCAGAAGTAGATGGTCTAGAAGTAGAAGCTCTACCAGAAGTAGGTAATGAACCAGCAGGTGCAGTAGAACTCTTACCTCGCAGTCAGTCATAAATGCTGACACTCTCTCTTCAAATTGGCTTCTTCGACTTAAGCTTTTCTTCAGAAAGATCGGTAACTAATCTAGCACTTGACAAAGAGAATAGATCAGTGATGGAAAACCAAGTCCAATAGATGTGCTAGAACGAGCAGTAGCCTCTACAGAATCATAAATAATGCTCCCTACATCAATAGACTTCCTCTCTTGAATGCATTAGTTTAGAATAGCTCTATCTATGGTAACTTCACTCAGATGATTGGATGGAAGGAGACGAGCAGAAATAAAGTAGTGTCATGTCTTGGAAACACCATTAAGCTTAGAAGATGAAAAATTTATCATTTTTTCCATTCCGAGTCTTCCAGGCTCCAGTACTATCAATCAGGTAGGCAATGATCATGTCCAAATCTTCCTCAGATGGAGATAAACCTGAGTAATAACACTCAATGTTTGGCGGCAGGCCATAGAAAATGTTGATACTTTCAGGAGTGAATCCTACTCCAACTATTCGAATGAAAATCTCATATTCCTTCGCATCCACGAAATTGGCATAAAACTCTCTAACCACAGGGATAGTAGCAAGAACAGTGAAACAACAAAATCGTTGCCAGTTGAGTGCAATGATTGTCTCCTCAATTCTTCCTCCAAAATTATAGAAATTTCTCTCTGAGATAAACTTCCGAGTCATAGAAAAATCATTATATCGGAAGTGTACAGCAGCAGTGACGAACTTGCTACGATCAAAGTTTTCTCGTTCCTTTCCTCGCATAGATTTGGGTGCCATCTAAACGTGAAAGAAAAACGCAAAATAAATTCAACAGATCTAGGAACATAAACTAATTTAAGCATTTCAAACTTGAAATAGCTTAAACACCCATGAATTTGAACATAAAAAATCAAATTTTTTCTCAAAATTTTGGCTTTTCTTAATGAGAGAAAAATCCATGGTAACAAAAAAAATAATGAGTTTAGAATGTAGATCTGACCTCGAGATGAAGAAATAGGGTGATTTCAAGCCCAAAGACTTGCAAATCCGGCTCTAAATGGGATCTCTAGGTGGTATTTTTGCAAAAATACTGTGGTGAAGGAAGCTTAGGCGTCAAAAATGGCGTGGGGGGTTTAAGAAGATGAGTTTTCGGGTTCAGGCCGAACCGGCGCCTAGGTGCTGAATTTTGGTGCCTAAGCGCTGAATTCTGGTGCCTAGGCGCCAGACTCGCCTTTCCAAAAAATTTGATTTAAATTAAATATTTTCCACCAAATCTCATCAAATTCGACTCCTAATTACTCTTATGAGAGTATTAATCCATTTTATAACCTCCAAATATTTTCATAATAAATTTAAAATAAAAGCTTAGATCCACATAAATGTATCCAAATTCTTCAATTCAAAATCCTAATATCCATTCCAAATTCAACAATCTTTAGTACAAGACTTGTATCAAGGTTCATCGTTTTATAAATAACACAATCAACAACATATTAAAAGCAAACATTAAAATCCAACAACACACATTGAACAATTTAAGCAAATACACACATTAGATATTCAACACACTAAAACAAGTCTTAATCACACCTAAAACACACATACAATCTATTTAACACCGATCTTCAAGTTCCATCTCTTTCACAATGAAGTTTACTAGGACCGAAGGGATAGAACACCAACGCCCTTGGAAATTCTAAAGACATCATTTCGTCAATCCATTTGTTCTTCGCATACATTTCTTCTTGAGAGTTTTGATAGGCAGCCATGTGATCAGATTGAAGTTTGGTTTGACATTCCAAGTGTTCGTAGTGGTGGTACACCTCATGGAGACGATTAACAATACCTTGAAGTTCTGCTTCAATCTTATCCATTCGACTAAACATTTTCTCCAAACTAACAGCAATAAAACCATTAAAATAAGGCTGAGGATCTTTAGGAGATTTGTCTCTTACCTCATTTCCATGATTTCCTCTATCCATGGCCTCCAAATCCTTCTTAACTCCTCCAAAATGAATTTCTCTGGTCGAAATTAGTGTTTCTATGGGATTGGGGACGAAAAATAGGCTATAAATAAAGAGATTTCGTGTGAAAAACTGAAGAAATTCAGTTTTTCCACGATCTGTAACTGTTGTGCTTAGGTGCTGGAATCTGGCATCTAGGCGTCGGATTCATCGATATGCCAGTAATTCTAGTGCTTAGGCTCCAACTTTTGGCTCCTAGGCGCCGGAACCTAGATAGACTCTGATTCGCCTATCGTCAAATTTTGCAAAGTTTCGGTCGTAAAAATAGGTCTAATAAATGAATATGATCAACACACAAACACAATTATGAAAAATTCAAATCACAATCAATCACAAATGAAGGTTAACTTGATCTCCTTTTTACTCACATTTGTTATGGAGGGGTCCAAGTCTAATTTCTATATACTTCAAGAAAATGTTTAGCTTAAGCCAATACAGACTTGTTAACCTTCTTTTTCCAGAAGTTATATAAAAATTTAATCAAAACCAAGGCATAACCTTACAGCGATAATAAAACTCAAAGTAATAAATATGGGTTGCCTGTCGGCATATTTTTAGGTTAGGTGTTTTATTTTGAAAAGGGGGTCGCCTACAGAAATTGTCGGTGAATTTTAGATTTTAATTTTAATTTAAATATATATATATGATTTAGAAAGTAGTATTTAATTTTGAAAATAATTTTAAGATATGAAATCAAACCGACCTCACATCCCGTATAGTTTATATAAACGAGCGCCGCATCACAAACCGTGTATTTATCCCGAAGAATAGACACATTCGCTTGATGATGGGGCTCGGTTAAATAAACTAGGAGGTTTGTGACATCCGTTTGGTCTCGCGAACCAATTTTATAAGCCGACAAATTCCCCGCTTAATATAAATGAATTAGGCGGTGGTTTATATTACCTGGGTTCTTAAAATTCCCTATAAGGGCAAGCCTCTATAGTTAATTACATCTTAAGTGACAGGAATCACTTAAGAAAACTCTCGATAATAATCAGTAGTTCTGCTCTCAAGAATCTCAAAGTTTAAGTTTTCAAGGGATTGAATTTTAGAATTTCAATAGAAAATGGATCAAGTTTGGAACATTTTGTTTTGGGAATTCAAAGGAAGAAAGGTAGGAGAAATTACAGATTCGAAGCGAACTTCGGTAATTTCCCGACTATCCTATTGTTTGGCTTGAATTTAGGAAAGTCCTAATGTTTACTTAATGTTTTAATCTTGCCAATTTTAATTAATTAGGACTTATATTCGTATGACATGATCATACAAATAGCCTAGAAAATGTGAGGGTTTATGTCGTACCGAACGACTACCTCGGAGTCCTAAGACCGGTTAGGGCATAATTTGCAATGCAAATGCCTAACAGAAGGTTGAGGATTTATGTTGCACTAGGCAAACTACCTCGAGATCCTATGGCTTTGTTGTTTCATTCTAGGAATGTTTAGCTGATGTAGAGTTGTTTTGCTGACGAAGATGGCCGTGCTGCCCGCCGTGCTCCAAGCTCCTTGTTGTTGCAGAGGTTTAGTTTTAGAAGTCATAAATCAGGATATGAGAGAAGTGTTTTGTTTTAGAAATCTTAAAGTCCAAACGTTTTTAGTGTTTTAATTAAAACAAATGTTAAAGTTGATTATAACAACACCGGTTAAGATCCCACGGTTCCATCCTTCCGGCATCGTTATTTTTATCGGATTCACTTAGTCTAGATGAATTTGCTAAACTCAACTAAATGAGTTTCACACTTTCATTTAGATCGTGGGAAATCCCGTTAGCAACATGTAGGTTACATCATCCGAGTTATTCCCGATCATCCAACAAGACGTTTTAATTTAGTTATAATTGTAGTTTTGTATTCTGTTTGTGATTAAATTTTGAGTTGTTTTATATTTTGAAATGTTGTGGCGGTGAATTTTATCTTGTAATGACTTTTAATTTAATTTTGGTTTCAGTTTAGGGACTATCCTAAAGGTTTTGGTTTTCATGCAACAGTTGTTTGTCATGCAAGAAAAGTAAAGTGCAATGCGATTAAGTAAATTGCAATAAAGTAAATTGCAGTAAAATAAAAGCGTACCTGGAGGGTCTTCCCGTCATCCCAGGCTGCACTTAAACACAATTTAGAATATTTAAGCATTTAAAGCAAATTCCTAGGTAAAGCTAAGGGAAGGGTTATGGTTTTCTACCAAGTTCCTAATCCTATAGCTAGTCATCTCTTATGACGTCTAGGTTCTTGTGTTTTAGTTTGGGGACGATTTTCTTCATCAAAGAATAATTAAGTTCAATTGTTCTTATAAACATCCTATCATATTGAGGAAGTGCTTAAGACGAATCTTAAACATCTTTTCAATATTTCTAGGATTATTTTAAATCCAAGAGAATTTAATTATACAAATGGATTAATCGTCCAGGAGTTCAAGTTTTGTTATCTTGCTCAGTGAACTAGGACATTTGAATATCCTATGAATGAAGTAACACTTCACTTAACACTCCATTTAGGAGTTATGACAACAAGAGCTTTCGAGGGCAAATGGATGTTCAAATGATTTATGATTTAACTTAATTTCAATTAATGGATTTAAGTTTGGAATAGTGTTCAAATTGTTTTAGATTTATTTTGAGTTCTTTATGTCTTAAGTGATGTTATATTTAATTCAATTCAATTTAATTTAATTTTAGTTTAATTTAATTTGGTTTAGTTTTAATTTTAATTTAATTTATTGATTAAGCATTTTAAGTTTTGAATTTGGATTATCATTTTAATTAGGAATCGAATATTATTGAGGTGATTAATTTAGGGATTCTTAGATTAAAGAATAAATTTCTTCCTAATAATATCCCTATTTTAATAATTCTAAATTTTTTATTATTCTTCCAAATTTAATTAATTATTTAATTAAGGTTTATTTTTAATTATTTTTAAATTATATGGTAGGTTTCTACCCTTTAAATACCTAAATTTCAAACATCCAAAATCAACTTAATATCAAATATTTTACCCACCCTTTTAATTAAACCTAAAAAATTTTAATTATAGGTTAAAATTTTAATTACTATTTTGCCCTTTAAACTTACTAATTTCATAACTCACTAAATTGAGCTTAAATGAACTTGAAATTTTTATGTGGCTTCACTCATATGTCAATCAAGATATTAGAGGAGAAAATGTAATTTTTCTGTATTTAATTTATTTATATAATTATTTTTTTGTGGAAAATAAGGATTTTCAAGGAAAATTCAACAACATGACCAAGGGAAAGTTTCTGTCCTTAAGAAAACTATGGGACATTCCTAATGACAAGAGGACCACTTGGACCAATTTTGGTGATTTTTTGAATTATATTATTTTTATTATAATTATTTTGAGTTTTGGAGTATTAATTAATTTAAAAATAAAATAAAGAATTTTATATTTTTCAAAAATCTCTCTGATATCAAGGAAACTAGAGAACCAATTTTTATAATTTTCTGATTTTTCTTTGATTTATTAGAATTATTTTAGTGGAAATGCTAGAAAATACATTTTTTGATTTTAAAATTACCTTAGGGCTTTAAAATTTAATATCTCATCATAGAGACTTAAGAAAAATATGGGGTTTGTTCCTAAATGATTAAAATTCAAAATGTGACATTTTGGTGAATTTTATTATTTTTGTGATTTTTATTATTTTTTTAATTATTAAAATATTAAAATAATGCAAAAAATCAACTTTTTTAGAAAATTGCAATTTTAATTTTCTTAAATTCCCCTGATATCATAGAGGCTCCAAAACCAATTTGGTGAATTTTTTAAAAGTATTTTGAAAGTTATGAATTTTTAAAGTTTAAGTTGGCTAAATGGCTTAATCAACCCATTTGGTAGGGCTAACCAAGTCCAATTGACTTCAAATTTTTATGGTGGGTTCCTCTGACCCTAAAGGTCAGTGGAGAATTGATTTCAAGTCAATTTGATGTATGATTAGCTCTAATTAATTAAAGCTCCATTTTGGGTGTTTAAGCCAATTAGGATTATTACAAGTGAGTTAACTCAAAACCCATTTTTCCTAGGGTCCTCTAGTCATAAGAAACATCACCAAATTTTCCTAGAATTTATTTCACAACATGCTAATTATTAGAATTAAAATACTCAGAATAGTGACCTAGAATTGAAAAATCAATAACTCTTCATAGGGGTGGCCTCTGACTTTGGAAAATTTAAGGAATGTTCCAAAATTCAGAGGCTTCAAAAGCCCTATGGTCTCATGCCATGGTGAATTGTATACATGCATGGAGAATTGAAATAGTGCAGAGAGTAAATAAATTATTAAAAATCAAATACTCAATGAAATTAAATGATTTCTTTTCCACATTATTCTCCTCTGTTCACTAAGCAAGAGGGTATTTTTATTTTATTTTTAGGATTTTCCTACACAAAGTTATGAATTTTCCAAGTTCTGGTAATTAAATAAATAATAAAAATCCTATTTTTCTACTTAAGTGACGCGGCGCCAGCTCAACCTCAGCAGTTCCGAACGCACACGCGTCGGCGCCGCCTTCCGACTCAGCGCCACGAGGCCCGCGGTTCACGTACCATCTCCTCGTCCGATGCCATCTGAGCCGTCCATCCGCGCCTGTATTGAATGAACGACATCCGTTCATCGTCCCCAAGCCTCCTATCCCGAGAACCGTCCCTCTTCTAGGCTTAAGATCTCACTCGATACTTGATCAAATTAAACGTTCTTATGCTCTATGGATTCGTCTCGAGAAGACGAACACATCCATACGGTTTATGTGGCATGAAATCGACTCAATAAAATGGAGAATGTTCAGAAGCTCGGGAAGAAGAGTGAGACCATACCTTTGCTCAGAGAAGTGTGGCTTCGATCTGAGGGTTGTGTCACCTTCGATTGGGTCCAAGCAAGCTCCAGATGAATTCCCTTGGCCTGGTGAATTGTCTAGGTATGATTTCGACCAAGCCCGATCACGAAGCTTGGAGGTTGGAAGCAATGGCTGGCCTGGTGAGGGGGCTTTTGCTGGTAAACTTCTTCTCTTGGTCCTGTGAAGGTGTAGGACCAATCAATTTGGGGATTGGTCCACTGTGAAGAAGTGTCCTGGTTTTTGTGCTGAAGTTTAAACTCAAAATCGAGCTCGACCGTGAGGCACTGGGGCTGGAATCCAGTGGGAATCAAGTGCTCTATGTGTGAAGAGTGGTCCGGAATGATTTTGGCGTAGTTTCCTTAAGGTTGGTTCAAGCACCTCTTTCATGGCCGAGAGGGGTGGTGTTTAAATAGGAGAGGCTGGAGGCTCTCCCGTGGGGAGTTAGGGACCGGGATCACCTGCTCTTGGCAAGGGAAGAACAATCGCAATGGCCACTGGGCATGGGGCAACTCAGCGAAGGTGGAATTTCAATGCTTGGCTCCTTCCCATGTCTCGGCCATGGCGTTTTCCGGCGGCCTGGTGGTCGGCCGGCAGGCATGGGTAACCCTCGTGGTCGTGGAGGTCGGGGGTCGAAGTTGGTGAATTCAATCGAAGCCTTACATGTGTAAAGTGGTTGGATCAAAATGGCATGGGGAGGTGGCTTCTTTTGCACTTGGTTTGGTCAACCCATGGAAATGGGCTTGGTTCACCTCCCCATGGCCGATTTGGGCCGAGGGAGGATCGGATGAATCAGCTAGGAAAGGGTAGAGAAGTCACCATCCATGAATATTTTGATTAATCATGGATTAAGGTGAAGCATTAAAAGGGTTAAAACCTTTTTTAGGGGGTTTAAAAGAGGCTCCTCCTTTTGCAATTAATAGTATGATGATGTGTCAAGTGGATCCCATGGCTTCAAGTGGCTTATGCATGGCTTCAAGGACTCCATTTGGCTTAGGGATGGCTTGGCTTATTTACATGGAAATGAATTTTAGGGATTTTTGGCATTTAGGGGTGATTTGGCATATGGCTTGATTTGGAACCATTTGATGATTAATTTAGGACTTAAGGGATGATATTAATTGAGTGGTGATGGGATGAGATTGTAATGTGGGCTTTAGGATGAGTTTGGGCTTTTAAAATTTAATGAAGATGGGCTTTTTTTAAAATGGTTTAGGGAAGTGGGCTTTTGGATTTTAAAATGGATTTTAGGATGAAATTTTGGTAAAGGCTTGGGCCAAATAATTGTTGGGTTTGGCTTAAGGATGTGTCATGATTGATTTGAAACAAGTTTGGAGTGATTTGAGTTTGATTTGGGTTTGAATTTGGGTTGATTTGATAAATGGGCCTATGTAGGTCAAATTGGGCTAACTTGGGCCAATGTTGGGCTAGGGTTGAAATTGATGTAAAATTGATGTTGGGAAATGTTTATGGGAGTGTTTGAAAGAGGTTCCAGCTTTGGTTGGATTTTGATTTTGGGATTTGAGCTCATTTGGGTTAGGGGTGGATTTAGGTCAAAATTGGGCCTTTTGGTTTTAGGTTGAATTTGAGTGGGGTTTGGATCCAAATTTTGGGCAAATCATGTTATTTTTTTGTTTGTGGGGATGTTAGGGAAGGTTTAGAAAAGATTTGGGGTTAATTGGAGTTAAATTGGTTTTGTTTGGGCTAGGTTTGGGTCATGGGTCCAAATTGGGCTTTAATGCCAAAAGTGAAATTGGATTCAAATGTCAATCAAATTGGACTTAGATTTGGTCTAGATTGGTGTTGGGAATGTTGAATTGAAGTTTAGAATTGAATTGGACCATAATTTGGGTCAATTGGGTAGGTTTGGTTTGACATTGGGTTCACTTTGGGTTAAAATGGGTCAAATTGGGGATTTTGACAAAAGTGGAGTAAATTGACAAAATTGGCCTATGGTGTAGTTAAACAAAATGAAATTGGGAATATTTGGGATTTTCTGGAATTTTCTGGGAATTTTCTGAATTTTTGGATTTTTGGGTCAAGAGGGGCATTTTGGGTATTTGGAGGGTATTGGGAGGTATTTTTGGAATTTTTGGTATTTTTGGCTATGGATGATCAATTTGAGTGGTGAAGAAATGTTCAAGGTTAATTTTGGGGAATTTTGGGTGATCTGGATATTTTGAAAAATTTGGGTAATTTCAAGGGTTTTGGGTAGGATAGGCTAGGCGGGTCAGGGGTCCCGGGGGTCAAAAAATTGAAAACTTGGAAAATTGAAGATTGGGTGAATGTAAGTGGAATGAAATCATTTTGGTTGAGCCATGAAGCCATATCAAGCCCAAATGAGCCATGAAGGGACTCATTTGAGGCATTCACTATGTTGTTCCTAACCCTCTGCGCAAGGGCTTAGGGGTTAAGGACCATCCATGTGAATCAACTTTATGAGTCAGGAAGTAAAGTTGGGTATGGGTGTGGTTTTAGGAGGTGTGTGAAAGTGTAGTGTATAAGTGTAATGTGTGTGTAAGTCAGCCCTCACCAGACCAGGCCACCCAGGGCAGTCCTAAGGCCAAAGAGTCCTATAGGAACTCATCCTTAAAACTTCCACATTTGATTTCAACCCTCTAGGTGATTAGGGGTCTACAGTCAAGTTTGTGGAGTTTGCTGGGAGTTAAGAAGTGGTTTGAAATTTCTAAGTGGTAGTCCCAATTCTAATCCTCTAGGATAGTCCAAGGAAAAAAACCTAAGGCTAGATCCTAAGTACTAAAAAGAAGAGGAGAAGACCTCATCAGAAATGAGGTCAACAAATGGACCCCCAATAGGTGTGGTGAGCTGACAGAGCACACCGCGTGTATTGGCGTTGACCGAAAAGATTAGCAAAACCAACACAGATGTCCAAGTGACAAACTTAGGACGAAATTAAAGAATTTCAGCTGGAGAGTGTCAAGTATATCTCTGAGACTGGAGATTCCTGAACTTTCGCTGGGGAAAGGAAAAGGAGGTGAATCCCAAATCACATGATCTGGGGGAATTTCGATTTAGATTTCATTTTATTTCAGTTTAAGTTTTGATGTGTGAGCTCAGATTTTAGTTTGAGTTTAAATTTAGATTGAAGTTTTGTTAAAATTAATTTGAAGGGATTTGAACTTGAAATGAAAATTGGAATTTTGTGGTTTTATATGTGACATCTTCAACCTCAAAAGAAGATTGAATTGATTGGATTGAACCATTACAATGAGGAAAGATCTCAGAGCAGTGCGGTATTGGATGTAAAATCCTTAACCTCAAGCGTTTGATTTGGTGTGCTTCATTGCAATAGGGAGAGAACCTAAAGCAATGCGGTATCGGATGTAAAATCCTTAACCTCAAAAGTTTGATTTTGATGTATTTCATTGCGATAAGGCAAGAATCCTAAAGCAATGCAGTATCGGATGTAAAATCCTCAACCCCACAAATTTGAATTTGATGTATTTCATTGCGATAGGGAAAGAATCCTAAAGCAATGCAGTCTCGGATGTAAAATTCTCAACACCACAAATTTGAATTTGATGTATTTCATTGCGATAGGGAAAGAATCCTAAAGCAATGCAATCTCAGATGTAAAATCCTCAACCCCAAAAATTTGAATTTGATGTATTTCATTGCGATAGGGAAAGAATCCTAAAGCAATGCAGTCTCGGGTGTAAAATCCTCAACCCAAAAAATTTGAATTTGATGTATTTCATTGCGATAGGGAAAGAATCCTAAAGTAATGCAGTATCGGATGTAAAATCCTCAACCCCAAGAATTTGATTTTGATGTATTTCATTGCGATAGGGAAAGAACCTAAAGCAATGCAGTCTCGGATGTAAAATCCTCAACCCCAAGAATTTGATTTTGATGTATTTCATTGCGATAGGGAAAGAACCTAAAGCAATGCAGTCTCGGATGTAAAATCCTCAACCCCAAAAATTTGATTTTGATGTATTTCATTGCGATAGGGAAAGAATCCTAAAGCAATGCAGTCTCGGATGTAAAATCCTCAACCCCAAAAGTTTGATTTTGATGTATTTCATTGCGATAGGGAAAGAATCCTAAAGCAATGCAGTCTCGAATGTAAAATCCTCAACCCCAAAAATTTGATTTTTGATAAGATTTGTAGTGTTGATTTGAAAAGTATGGAATTTTGTTGTTTTGAGAATTTCATGAAAGTTGTAAAAGATTTTCATGGAAAGGAATAGATTAGGAGGGAATATGTAGATGCTACATATCCCATTCAAAAGAGTTGATCGAAAGTTGCTGGTTTGGATTGGATACAATTCCTTGCCACTAGATTCGAATCGAAAACCTCGTGGCTCCATGTCAATGGAATCGACCGCTTCCATCCCAGACAAAGGAGAGAGTAGAACGGATTTGGGTTTCAGATTTGGAAGGTTGAGTTTAAATTTGATTGAGATTTGATTTGAGATCTGGAAAATCGAATTTGAATTTGATTGAGATTTGATTTAAGATCTGGAAAATCGAATTAGAATTTGATTGAGATTTGATTTAAGATTTGTGTTCATTTTGTTTGTCTTTTAACGATTCAAATTTGCTTTATCGTTCATTTAATGTCCATGTGAATTTGGTGTTCATTATTTTTTTAGATTTTAAAGGAAAGTTTTCTTTTATTCTTTTTGTTTCTTTTCTGTTCTTTGTTCGAAGTTCATTTAACTTTAATGGCGTTTCCCAGGCAACTTGCACAAAAGAGGTGAAGGCCAAAAATGTGACATAGTCACTTTCATTCCAATCATGTTGAAGACACATCATACAACTCAATCTGGAATACACCTCATACAATCCATATAGACTCAAAACGGACTATGTATGATCTTTGTCAATCCATCCAAAAAGGTATCTGTCAAAAATCCATGTCTGAATAGTGAGGTAGATGGTCAATAACATCACCTTCCAAGCCATCCTTGGCAAGGATGCCGTATGGATGTACGTTGGAGGTGTGATATTTTCCATATAACTCACAGCTCGTAAGGCCGGAGGCTCTTTAGCTCCGGGTCTGGCTGGAAGTGGTAAGGTACTTTCCTGTCATCCATCCTTCTGAAAGTAACTGAGATCCGCTTCACTGGTACTCCCGTATGCAATGTTTAGCGACATCTCGTTCCGTTGCCCTTTAGTATCATGACGGAACCTACCGGTAATGGTATCTTTATCGGCCCTCGGAACTCACTCGGGCCTCGTTATCCGGAGGTCGGATCCGAACATGATATTACACTCGTTCTGGAAAGAAACTGTGCAGAAAGATCTGACAAAGTCGTGATGATCTATGTGCGGGGGTATGCAGTCACCCTGCTTGTAAATGTTAATAATGCAACTGTTGGGTATGCAATCTGCTGGCCGTACCCTCCATGTTATCATTCTCTTTACCATCCTTTTGATGACCAATGGCATTGGATCTACCCTGCCGTGACGGAGTATCCCCGGTGGGTTTCCCTTCCTGTCTTCTGCGAAGTTTTAGCAGCATCCACATTGTATTGTAATTCTCCCTTTCCCTGGCATCCATCTCTGGGGTTCCGAGTAAGTGTTTTCTCTTAGGCGGCCTGCTCGACCCATTCTTTTCAAATCCCGGATGCAGTCCACGATTTGTTGTTGTTCGTATTCTGAAAACACGTCTATATGTAGCTCGAGGCCTTCTAGTATATTGATCCTCCTGCCTCTGATTCTCTCGAAGTATTCAAAAGTTTTCTTCTCGACATTCCGCATTCTTTCTAGCTCGTATTCCGGAATAATCCGCAAATGGCGAGGCACCGGTGACGTCATCGTGGGATATATGGCTCAATCCCTTCGCGTTCTCCTGCATACCTCGGCTCCTCGGGGATGGTCTCCGTCGGGGCCTCCTCCCGGGTTGCTTCTGCAACAAGGTCATGCATCACTGGTGGCTTTATCTGGTGGCGTGGTAGCCTTCCTTCTTCTGATTTTCTTAAGATTTCCCTGGTCTCTTCTGTTATCCTCGGAGCTGGCCTCCTTTCTTCAGGTTCCTGGCGAACCGGCATCCTTGAAGTATATGCACTGGTAGTAGCTACTGCCTCGTCGCGCTGGTACGCTGCTAGTTTAGTTAACATCTTGCGGATACGGCGGTTTTTATTTCTTCGCTGAGTTGCTGTGAGAGTAGCTCTTCGTACTTCCGGAATCTCTGTGGGCGCGGCGCTGACAAGCCTGCCCTCTGCTGTAGCGACTTTAGACTTGATTCTCTTGTCTTCCTCAGTGTTTGATTTTTGTTTCTTGCTGCTAGGTTGGTGGCTTGGGCCACCCACTTTCATTACTGTCTGACTGGGCAATTCCTCTCGGTCAACTGGGACCCAGTCACTTTCCTCGTATTGCAGGCCTGCTGGTGCGAAGTCTGAGTCAATCTCTATTATCGCTCCATCTTTCACCCTCTTTTCGTCGAGTACAAGGCTTACGCCATTTCTAAAGTTCAGGACCAACCGCCCGTTCGACATTTCCCTACGAAAAGATAAGGAAAAGGATCAGGGGCTGTACTAAGAACAAGAACATTAAGAAAATGCTTATTAAAGACAGAGCTTTCTTTCTTTTTTTTTTATTTTAAATTCAACAGGAATGAAGTGGAAAAGATCGAAAAGAGATTTTGATTTGGAAGAGAGAACAAGGAAAACTTCATTATCATGATTTTATTTATTTTAGCTCACATTTTTTATTATGTCTTCTCTTTTTTTTATTTTATTATTTTGGGTTCGGACCCAGTCATAAGTAATTATTTCACCCGTGCTTCTTAGGGATGAAGAATTCATTCCTTCGAAACATCAGGTAGCGTAATACTTCTTCAAGTATCGTCCGTTGATCGGAAGCATATGTCGTTCTCCTTGGCAATTCACTAGCCGGTAGGAACCTCCCGAGTAGATCGCCTCGACCACAAACGGTCCTTCCCAAGTGGGTTCAAATTTTCCTCCTATCTTGCGATGTGCAAGGATAGGTCTCTTGAGAACGAGGACTAAGTCACCAACTTTGAAGGTTCTTGGCAGACTAGTCTGTCATGGGCTTGAACCATCTTAGCTTGGTATAGTTCTAAATTCTGTTGCACTGCAAGTCTTTTCCCTTCCAGGCTTTCTAATTCCTCTAGTTGTAATTTGGCATTCTCTTCTGTCGTGATTTTGTTTGCAACTGCAATTCTGAGTGAAGGAAGCTGGACCTCTAAGGGTAACATCGCCTCGGACCCATACACTAGAGCGTAAGGTGTAGCTTGAGTAGGAGTTTTGAAGGTTGTCCGGTAGGCCCATAAGGCTTCTAATAACTTCTCGTGCCAATTTCTCTTATTATCGTCCAAAGTTTTCTTTAAAATTTGAACGAGAGTTTTATTAAAAGCCTCAGCCAGGCCGTTTTCTCTTGGATAGTAAATTGTTGAATACCGTCAGTCGATTCCGTGTCTCCTAACAAAATTGTTGATTTGCGTGCTTCTGAATGCTGATCCATTGTCTGAGATGATCCTGCGCGGCACTCCAAAACGGTAGACAACTTGGTTCTTGAAAAACTGTAGCACGTGGTGTGCTTTCACTTCTCTGAGTGGAACTGCCTCTGCCCACTTGGAAAAGTAATCTGTAGCCGCAAGAATGAAGCGATGTCCTTTTGAAGATAGTGGTTCTATTGGACCTACTATAATTGTGCCCCAACATTCAAATGGCCACGACGCAATTGTCGGATGCAGTACATTTGGAGGTTGGTGTAGAACCACTCCGTGCACTTGGCATTGGTGGCAGCTCTTGGCGATTTTCATGCAGTCGGTCATCATTGATGGCCAGTAGTATCCTAGTCTTTTAATTTTTATTTTCATCTTTGGACTCGACTGGTGAGCGCCACAGAGTCTTGAATGCACCTCTTTAACAATTTCACGGGCCTCGGACCCGCTTAGGCATCTTAGCCACATTTGATCGAAAGACCTTCTGTATAACGTGTTGTTTAAAAATGCGTAGGACAGAGTTCTTTTCTTGATCTGATGGGCTAACGACCTATCATCTGGTAGTTTTCCTGTTTGCAGGTAGTCTATTAATGGTTGTCGCCAATCTTCCGTGTTTTCCGTCATCGCTACAACGCTGATTCTTTTTCTTTTTCGATTTGTGTATTGCGTCTATGTCGAGCCGCGATAGGACCCGACGTCCGTGAACTGACACTTCTACCGATTCATCTTGTAAGCAGGCAAATTCTTTTGCGAGGCGGGCTAACGCATCTGCTAAAGCGTTTTCTTTTCTGGGAATTTTGTAGATCGTCACATTCGGAATATGTTCCAACAGTTTCATGGCATACTGAAAGTATTGCTCGAGTCTTGGCTTTAAAATTCTGTATTGTCCGGCGATCTGTTGAATGATTAACTGCGAATCCCCGTAGATGTTGATGTTTGTTATCCCCATTTGAATAGTTAATTCTAGTCCTGTTATGAGGGCTTCGTATTCTGCTTCGTTGTTTGTACACGGCTCTGTTAAGTGGTAGGAGTATCTTAACATCCCCCGCTCCGGTGTTATAAAGATTAGTCCGATTCCTGCCTTACCGGGCACTATCACTTGCGATTCTTCGTCTTTGTGTCTTGAAGATGCTCCGTCGAAATATAATTCCCAACGTCGATCATCAGGGTCTTCTAGGTTCATTATTTGTTCATCTGGCAAGTCGTCATTGAGAGGAGATTCTGCCGGCAAAGGGTGTGCTGCGAGGAAATCTGCTAGGACTTGTCCCTTTACGGCACGAAGATGCATGAAAGTTATATCGAATTACAATAATATCATTGACCACCTGGCAAGTCTGCCAGAAAGCGTTGGACGGGTCATCAAGTATTGCAATGGATTAAATTTCGAGATCAGGTTGACCTTATGAGAAAGCATGTAGTGCCCGAGCTTTTGAGCGGCGAAGATCGAGGCCAAACAAGTGCTTTTCGATTGTGGGATACTTTATTTCGTCGGAAGTAAACGACGGCTTAGGTAGTAAAGAGCATTTTCTTTACCCTCATCATTGACTCAGGCTAACGAGGCTCCGAGAGAGTCGTCTAAGGTCGCGGTATAAAGTATCAACGGTCTTCCTAAGACTGGGGCTGCTAAGACAGGAGGTGTCATTAAATATTGTTTAATGTCCTCAAAGGCCTTTTGGCATTTCTCTTCCCAAATAAATTTGGCTTCCTTTTTAACTAATGCCGAGAAAGGGTGACACCTACTCGACAAGTTTCGGATAAAGCGTCGAAGATATGCCAGCTTCCCTTGAAAAGATCGTAGTTGTTTTAAGGTTCTGGGAGGTGGCATTTCTAAGATAGCTTTAACATTTTTCGGGTCGATTTCAATTCCGCGATGTCGGACAACGAATCCTAAGAATTTCGCGGAGGTGACGCCGAAGGCTCATTTTAAGGGATTCATCTTAAGGTTAAATTGTCTTAACCGATCGAAAACAATTCTCAAATCATACAGGTGGTTTTCCTTTACTTTGCTTTTGATGACCACATCGTCCACGTAGCACTCGACTTGATTGTGGATGAGATCATCAAAAATTCTTGTCATCGCTCTCTGGTAGGTTGCTCCTGCGTTCTTCAGTCCAAATGGCATCACTGTGTAGCAGTATACTCCGATCGGCGTTCTGAATGCTGTAAGTTTTTCATCTTCTGGAGCTATTTTTATCTGGTTGTATTTTGAAGATCCATCCATGAATGAGAATATTTCATGTGTTGAAGCAATGTCGATCATTAATTCTGGGATCGGTAGAGGGAATTCATCTTTTGGACATGCCTTGTTTAAATCTTTGAAATCCACACAAATTCTGATCTGACCATTCTTCTTCCTGACTGGCACTACATTGGCTAGCCATGTCGGGTATTGTTCTTCACGGACAAATTTAGCGTCTATTAGCTTTTTAACTTCGGCTATGACTTGTTGTTCGATTTCTAGACGCATTCTTCAGAACCTTGTCCGATCGGAACGAAGTAGGATCCACTCTAGCTTATGGACTGCGACCTCCGGAGCTAATCTCGGCATCTCATCGTAGCTCCAAGCAAAACGAGTCTTTAAATTCCATTAATAACTTGATTATTTCTTCGGAGTCTTCTTTATTGAGTAAGGAGCTAACAAAGGTAGGTCTAGGCTCTTCGCTATTACGTAAGTTAACTTTCGTTAACTCATCTATTGTAGATTTAATCTCTTCTTCGAACTACGGTGGAGCGTTTCCAATTTGTAAATCTTCAAACTCTTCCGTAGTTTCCATGCGGTTTTCATTAGACTCGCAAGTGACAACCAAGTAAAATTCGGTATCGTCGACCGATCCTACTGTGCCGAATCCGAGACCATGCCTTGAATTAGGTGGACGACCGGAGTTATTCCATAAATTTTCAAAATGTTGTGATTGACCTTTTGTCCATTGTCGAGGTAAGAAACCACGCTGAATTAAATTTTGAACACAGGGAGAGTACCACTCAAAAGGTAATTCCATTAATTCTGATGAAGTGAAATCTTCAAATTGTACATTATTTTCAGTTTTGGAGGAAGGAGCACCACGGTAGAATTTAATGGGCTTTGCACCGCCGCTACGTACCTCTTTGACCACCATACCCTCGATCTTATTAGAATGTATCGGGGTCAGGGTCATAGTATGTACATAGTGGTTAATCTTCTCGTACATCGATTTATATTCTTCGTTCTTTTCATCTTCGAGAGAGATCCTGAATTGCGGCTTCTTTCGACCTATTGTCGCTGCTTCTTGCTTGATCTCTTTTTCTTCTTCAGAACTATCTTCCCAATCAACATTGATGGTTGGTTTCCTCTGTCCAACTGTCCTAATGTCTTTGCCACGACCTCGTCCCCGGCCTCGACCTCGGATGCGAGTTGTGGAGCAACTTTCACCATCTCGCCGTAAGGGAGTGGTGAGTGACTATTGGACTAGAATTTCAGGTTCTTCGTCGTCCCGAACTTCCTTTGCTTCATTTGTTATGGTATCTCTGGAGAAGATTGTTTTCTTCGGAGGTGCATAATAAGCTGCATCTTCATGGATTCCAATTTCATGTACGGAGAATGGTTGTAAGTCACCTTTGATGCACTCGTTCCCCTCCATCGTAGTATTTGATGCACCGATGTAGAGATGATGGTACCATCCGATTTTCATGTATCCATGGTCGGCCCAGTAGAGCGTTGAATGACGTTTCTGAATCAATTATGTGAAATTTCACGGTTGTCTTTGCCAAGTTACCGGTCTTCATTAGCAGTGTGATTGATCCGAGGGCTCTTTCTCCTTTCTGGTTGAATCCTCTTAATAACATTTTGTCCGCTTCGAGCTCGCGAGCATCAATTTCCAAGTATGCTAGCGTTTGAAGATTCATTATGTTGATTGATGCTCCCGGATCCACCAATACTGCGGAGAGTGTAAACTTCCCAATTGTAACCGAAATGTACAACGGTCGGTTGTGGTCCATCGTCCCAAGTAGTAGTTCATTGTCCGTAAAGGTAACACCTCGCTGTTCCTTTAACGAGCAAACCTCATCTAAGGAATCTCCGGTCATTTGAGCTAAGCAAATTTCTGGATCAAGTAAGGCCTTGATCAAAGCTTCTCTCATCTCCTTTGATAAGATGAGAGCGTCATAGATGCTTAGTTTAGCCGGTAGTTTCCTAAGATGGGCTAGCACGTTGTAGTCCACTTTATTTCCATGTGTCTCGATTTCTTCCCGTATGGGCATTTCTTCTGTCGGGGTTGGTTCTTCCTGAACAACCACCTGCTTTCCTTTGTACTTTGGACCTACTCTCGGAGGTAGAACTCTTCCACTTCTTAAGTTGACTTCTGTAATTTCTTTTGAATCTAATATTAAGTTTGCTGATGTTTCCTCCTGAATCGGAATGACAGGTTCTTCTGGATTAGCTTCGAGTGCGAAGGCTCTCAACTCTGTTGCATTGGAGTTCCTCGAAACTCGCAAATGGATTCATTGCTTGTTGAACTCTCGTAGCCTCCTTGGTGGATGTCTTCTTTGTCATTGTGATCGTCGAGATTGTGTATGATTTGAGAATTGTTACTTGTATCGGAATCGATGTCCGGATTAGGTTGGTTGTCGCTAGTTACGTAATCGTTAGAAACAGTCAAAACATAGCCAACGCCATAACCCTTATCATTATAAGATCCCACCAGAGTGAGCAAATAATCATACGAGTCGGAGGTTCGAGGGATTTCTCCCCGAATCGGAAACAACCATCCTAGGATAAGCGGCCCCTAGTCGAACCTTAAGAGCCTCGGTCTTTTCTTCTTCATCAATTTTCTTCTTTTCTTCGATCGTCTCTTGTTGAGGTGGTTCTTCCATCGCAAGTGATAGTGCGGAACTTGACGGGTTTCGAACTTCGAATTGAGGCTCGCACCGAAGTGATTTGGATGCGATGCAAAATCTTCTTCGAAGACTTTGTCCAAGCGGTATTCCATCCATCATCAGTCACATAGGGATCTATCGGAACAATGAGATCCGTCGAGATAACATTGACAGAACCTCCTTTACGGGGTTCCTTCATGTATTCCTTCGGGATCGTTATGTTCCCTTTTCGAAGATTTTCGTTAAGCTCGACTTTTGAAGGTAATACAATCTTCATCTTGTATCCAAGCATCCGGTGGTAGGGGCAAAAGTTGGGATCACCTTTCTTGTCGACTTCTTCGGTCTCTTAGGTTACTGGCAGTTGGAAATGCGGAGTCTTCATCGATCATGCGGAACATTTTTGGCATCGCCTCATACTTGAACGGATACTCCCTGCTCGAAGCTCCCTTAGCGTACGTTGTGGACGGGCGGTTGTTCATCTTGTTGAGATGAGTGATAGTTGGGTCGGGGTTCTTGGTGATTTTGTTGAATTTGTCTGCGGCCGTTCGACGATATTTGTATTGGTTGCTTGCCTTTATCGGCAATCTGCGACGATCCGGACTTCTTTTCAAAAGTTTTCACGGGCTTACGTTTCTCTCGTTTTGTTGGTGAAACTTAATTGTTTCGCCTCCTCTTGCAAGCATCCGGCCTTGCTTAACAACTTCTCGAAAGTCTTAATAGTAAATCCCTTAAGGAGAAGTGCTTATCGAGTAGTGAATGCTCTTTAGTAAAATGCGATCGCATGCTTCGTTCTTGTAGTTGTGGCTCGCACTTCATTCTTAGATTCCTCCATCGAAGTATGTAGTCCACCAAAGTTTCGTTCGACTACGCTTCTCTACCACTAAATCAACTATAGTGATGTGGTGTTGAGCTCCGGCAAATCGCTTGATGAAGAGGTTCTCTAATTCTGAAAATGTCTTCACTAGAACCGTTCGGTAATTCCGCATACCAATCAAAGGCGATTCCTGATAGGCTGCTGACAAATTGTCGGAAGAGTAAAGCATCACTTCCGCCGGCATTGCAACAACTGGCACAAAAATGTGCAACATCTTTGCCGAGGGTTTCCGGTTCCATCAAAGGTCTTGAACAGAGGTGGTACGAAGCCTTTCGGATATTGGACAGCGTCGAATTCTTCGGGGTAAGGTCTACCCATCCGAATGGATGTCCCGCTCTTTGATTGTGCCAAGGCTTCTCGCACCTGATGTTCCACCATGCTCTTGATATCCTTTTCCGGAATCATGTTTTGTGTTGTGTCCTTTTTTAATTGATCATCCCTATTGACGGATGTAATCTCCTTTCCTCCGTCTACAATATGAATAACTTCTGGGGGTGTTTCTCTTTGGGGTTGAACCTGACTCTGGAGAGTGGCTAAGGCTACAGCCATCTCTTCCATCCTTTTTGCCATTTGGGTGATCGTATCATCTTTCTCTTGAAGCTGCATCCTCATTACTTCCGGCTCCTCTCTTTCTGCGGCTGCAGGAGCACCTTGTGAAGCTGACGAAGCTCGTGTTTCAACCATGTTAATTTCTGCATATTCATCGTCCATGAACTCTGATGAGTCAACTTCATCTCCGAATTTCTCTTCTCTTTCTCTTGCTAATCGCTGAATATCAGTTCTTAGATTTTCCATAGCATCTTCTAGTGGTCTTTTCTGTACATCTTTGCAGTCGTCATGCGATAGCTGTCGGGTTTCCTTCTCATGAGTCCCCTTCACTGCGGTAGCACTTTCTTCGGACTCAAGTCTCCTGACGAGAATTTCCTTTTCGGGTTGTTGTTTTAATCTTAATTATCCGGTAGTGGGACGCCATACCATCCTTCTAGCGACGGAAGGTGCAGGACCGGATGGTGCATCGGTCGAATCTTTGGAAGGTGGTATCCTCCCTAATTTGTAGTCTCGAAACAACGACGAGTGGACTAGCTTTCATTCTCTTATTTGGCTTTTCCGCGGCGATAGCGAGGTTACACTCGCGGCCCGAGACGGGACTTGGCGCGGCACCCGCCCCATCCTTCTTAAAATTTCGACACGGGGCATTTTTCTTTCTTTGCTTAACTTTTTTATTAGGGTTTGCGATCGAGCGAAATGGTGTAATCCTAGCCCTTTTCTTTCTGTTGTCGCTATAGTATGCGGGTCGAGGTAATGTAGAAGCAATCCTGCGGACATTTTCCTCGTCGAGCTGCGGCGGAAAGGGGATGGAATCTACTTCCTTCCAAAAGGGGTGTATATTCAGGCAATGGTATGTATTCGGGTAGTGGTGTGTACTCGGGGATTTCTTCTAAGAAAGCAACTTCGGCGGCTACGGCGCTTCACGGCGATCTTCCTGCCTCTGTTTCTCCTCTGAGTCCGTGTTAGGGGTGGAACCCTTGAGCTAGACCCAATTTCAAAAATAGAAGGTCTTGCACGGAAATCTGTACCCTCCACGGTAATATGCTCGTTACAAATTTGAACTTCCTTCCCCTTCAGTTTGGCGGAAGCCGGGGTAGGTGCAGAGACGACTAGACCAGTGGGGGTAGAGATAACGGTCCTTCATGGGCGGCGGTACTCCTCTCGAGTGGAACCCTTTGCAGGGGAGGAAACTCTTGAGTTGACTTAAGGTTGAACTCGATCAAAGGTCTTTCAGTTTTAGATACTTTGTCTGTCAGTACGAAAAGGGTAACGTCAGTGATCTTGACATTTGTATTCTCGAATCCTTGTCCAAACCGGATGATCCCATTGTCGGGCAGCTCATCCTTGTAAACAGTGAAGTCTAGTCCGTTGGTGAAGGAGAAAATTAGCTTTGGGGCTTCCATTTCTGCAAGGTAGATTCTGATTGTAAGTCCCAAGTTATGCTTCTTCTCATCAGGACGAAAAGAAAGGAATTGAAAAGAGTCTGAACACATTCTTGTTCATGTATTTATAAGAAGGAGTTATTTGTTAAAAGGGCCATTCATTAGAGGGTTTGTTTATTAGGAACGGAATGTTCGAAAGGTGTAGAGAAGGTAAAGAATCCGATTCGAGTTGGAAGGGAAAAGAAAGTCTTATGCAAGACTTCTCGACTCGAAGGACCACTCTAAACTAACACCTATTGGGGGTCCACCCCACCTCGAAATGAGGTAAAGGATCTCGGAACCTCTCCGTTTAGGGGTGTCTAAACGAGTGGCTCCTAAATCCGAGAGAATGTTGGCTATACTTGTTCAAGGTAGAAATGAACATAGTATTCCAACGGAAAGAAGGGTAGTTTGATCCACTAGGGACATGGATACACTACCGATTTTTGAAAGCAGAACTATCTAATTAAAAATGGAGAGAGGAATTTTCCCCAGCGGAGTCGCCAGAAGTTGTCGGCATATTTTTAGGTTAGGTGTTTTATTTTGAAAAGGGGGTCGCCTACAGAAATTGTCGGCGAATTTTAGATTTTAATTTTAATTTAAATATATATATATGATTTAGAAAGTAGTATTTAATTTTGAAAATAATTTTAAGATATGAAATCAAACCGACCTCACATCCCAGATAGTTTATATAAACGAGCGCCGCATCACAAACCGTGTATTTATCCCGAAGAATAGACACACTGCTTGATGACATCCGTTTGGTCTGCGAACCAATTTTATAAGCTGACAAATTCCCCTGCTTAATATAAATGAATTAGGCAGGGTTTATATTACTCGGGTTCTTAAAATTCCACTATAAGGGCAAGCCCTATAGTTAATTACATCTTAAGTGACGGGAATCACTTAAGAGAACTCTCGATAATAATCGGTAGTTCGCTCTCAAGAATCTCAAAGTTTAAGTTTTCGAGGGATTGAATTTTAGAATTTCGATAGGGAATGGATCAAGTTTGGAACATTTTGTTTTGGGAATTCAAAGGAAGAAAGGTAAGAGAAATTACAGATTCGAAGTGAACTTCGGTAATTTCCCGACTATCCTATTGTTTGGCTTGAATTTAGGAAAGTCCTAATGTTTACTTAATGTTTTAATCTTGCCAATTTTAATTAATTAGGACTTATATTCGTATGACATGATCATACAAATAGCCTAGAAAATGTGAGGGTTTATGTCGTACCAAACGACTACCTCGGAGTCCTAAGACCGGTTAGGGCTTAATTTGCAATGCAAATGCCTAACAGAAGGTTGAGGATTTATGTTGCACTAGGCAAACTACCTCGAGATCATATGGCTTTGTTGTTTCATTCTAGGAATGTTTAGCTGATGTAGAGTTGTTTTGCTGACAAAGATGGCCGTGCTGCCCACCGTGCTCCAAGCTCCTTGTTGTTGCAGAGGTTTAGTTTTAGAAGTCATAAATCAGGAGATGAGAGAAGTGTTTTGTTTTAGAAATCTTAAAGTCCAAGCATTTTTAGTGTTTTAATTAAAACAAATCTTAAAGTTGATTATAACAACACCGGTTAAGATCCCACGGTTCCATCCTTCCGGCATCGTTATTTTTATCGGATTCACTTAGTCCAGATAAATTTGCTAAACTCAACTAAATGAGTTCCACACTTTCATTTAGACCGTGGGAAATCCCGTTAGCAACACGTAGGTTACATCATCCGAGGTATTCCCGATCATCCAACAAGACGTTTTAATTTAGTTATAATTGTAGTTTTGTATTCTGTTTGTGATTAAATTTTGAGTTGTTTTATAGTTTGAAATGTTGTGGCAGTGAATTTTATCTTGTAATGACTTTTAATTTAATTTTGGTTTCAGTTTAGGGACTATCCTAAAGGTTTTGGTTTTCATGCAACAGTTGTTTATCATGCAAGAAAAGTAAAGTGCAATGTGATTAAGTAAATTGCAATAAAGTAAATTGCAGTAAAATAAAAGCGTACCTGGAGGGTCTTCCCGTCATCCCAGGCTGCACTTAAACACAATTTAGAATATTTAAGCATTTAAAGCAAATTCCTATGTAAAGCTAAGGGAAGGGTTATGGTTTTCTACCAAGTTCCTAATCCTATAGCTAGTCATCTCTTATGACGTCTAGGTTCTTGTGTTTTAGTTTGGGGATGATTTTCTTCATCAAAGAATAATTAAGTTCAATTGTTCTTATAAACATCCTATCATATTGAGGAAGTGCTTAAGACGAATCTTAAACATATTTTCAATATTTCTAGGATTATTTTAAATCCAAGATAATTTAATTATACAAATGGATTAATCGTCCAGGAGTTCAAGTTTTGTTATCTTGCTCAGTGAACTAGGACATTTGAATATCCTATGAATAAAGTAACACTTCACTTAACACTCCATTTAGGAGTTATGACAACAAGAGATTTCGATGGCAAATGGATGTTCAAATGATTTATGATTTAACTTAATTTCAATTAATGGGTTTAAGTTTGGAATAGTGTTCAAATTGTTTTAGATTTATTTTGAGTTCTTTATGTCTTAAGTGATGTTATATTTAATTCAATTCAATTTAATTTAATTTTAGTTTAATTTAATTTGGTTTAGTTTTAATTTTAATTTAATTTATTGATTAAGAATTTTAAGTTTTGAATTTGGATTATCATTTTAATTAGGAATTGAATATTATTGAGGTGATTAATTTAGGGATTCTTAGATTAAAGAATAAATTTCTTCCTAATAATATCCCTATTTTAATAATTCTAAATTTTTTATTATTCTTCCAAATTTAATTAATTATTTAATTAAGGTTTAATTTTAATTATTTTTAAATTATATGGTAGGTTTCTACCCTTTAAATACCTAAGTTTCAAACATCCAAAATCAACTTAATATCAAATATTTTACCCACCCTTTTAATTAAACCTAAAAAATTTTAATTATAGGTTAAAATTTTAATTACTATTTTGCCCTTTAAACTTACTAATTTCATAACTCCCTAAATTGAGCTTAAATGAACTTGAAATTTTTATGTGGCTTCACTCATATGTCAATCAAGACATTAGAGGAGAAAATGTAATTTTTCTATATTTAATTTCTTTATATAATTATTTTTTTGTGGAAAATAAGGATTTTCAAGGAAAATTCAACAACATGACCAACGGAAAGTTTCTATTCTTAAGAAAATTATGGGACATTCCTAATGACCAGAGGACCACTTGGACCAATTTTGGTGATTTTTTGAATTATATTATTTTTATTATAATTATTTTGAGTTTTGGAGTATTAATTAATTTAAAAACAAAATAAAAGTTGAAGAATGAATTTTATTTTTTCAAAAATCTCTCTGATATCAAGGAAACCAGAGAACCAATTTTTATAATTTTCTGATTTTTCTTTGATTTATTAGAATTATTTTAGTGGAAATGCTAGAAAATACATTTTTTGATTTTAAAATTACCTTAGGGCTTTAAAATTTAATATCTCATCATAGAGACTTAAGAAAAATATGGGGTTTGTTCCTAAATGATTAAAATTCAAAATGTGACATTTTGGTGAATTTTATTATTTTTGTGATTTTTATTATTTTTTAATTATTAAAATATTAAAATAATGCAAAAAATCAACTTTTTTAGAAAATTGCAATTTTAATTTTCTTAAATTCCCCTGATATCAGATAGGCTCCAAAACCAATTTGGTGAATTTTTTAAAAGTATTTTGAAAGTTATGAATTTTTAAAGTTTAAGTTGGCTAAATGGATTAATCAACCCATTTGGTAGGGCTAACCAAGTCCAATTGACTTCAAATTTTTATGGTGGGTTCCTCTGACCCTAAAGGTCAGTGGAGAATTAATTTCAAGTCAATTTGATGTATGATTAGCTCTAATTAATTAAAGCTCCATTTTGGGTGTTTAAGCCAATTAGGGTTATTACAAGTGAGTTAACTCAAAAACCATTTTTCCTAGGGTCCTCTGGTCATAAGAAACATCACCAAATTTTCCTAGAATTTATTTCACAACATGTTAATTATTAGAATTAAAATACTCAGAATAGTGACCTAGAATTGAAAAATCAATAACTCTTCATAGGGGTGGCCTCTGACTTTGGAAAATTCAGGGAATGTTCCAAAATTCAGAGGCTTCAAAAGCCCTATGGTCTCATGCCATGGTGAATTGTATACATGCATGGAGAATTGAAATAGTGCAGAGAGTAAATAAATTATGAAAAATCAAATACTCAATGAAATTAAATGATTTCTTTTCCACATTATTCTCCTCTGTTCACTGAGCAAGAGTGTATTTTTATTTTATTTTTAGGATTTTCCTACACAAAGTTATGAATTTTCCAAGTTCTGGTAATTAAATAAATAAGAAAAATCCTATTTTTCTACATAAGTGACGCGGCGCCAGCTCAACCTCGGCAGCTCCGAACGCACACGCGTCGTCTCCTGATTCGGCGCCGCCTTCCGACTCAGCGCCACGCGGCCCGCGGTTCACGTACCATCTCCTCGTCCGACGCCATCTGAGCCATCCGTCCGTGCGTGTATTGAATGAACGGCATCCGTTCATCGTCCCCAAGCCTCCTAGCCCGAGAACCGTCCCTCTTCTAGGCTTAAGATCTCACTCGATACTTGATCAAATTAAATGTTCTTATGCTCTATGGATTCGTCTCGAGAAGACGAACACATCCATACGGTTTATGTGGCATGAAATTGACTCAATAAAAATGGAGAATGTTCAGAAGCTCGGGAAGAAGAGTGAGACCATACTTTTTCTCAGAGAAGTGTGGCTTCGATCTGAGGGTTGTGTCACCTTTGATTGGGTCCAAGCAAGCTCCAGATGAAGTCCCTTGGCCTGGTGAATTGTCTAGGTATGATTTCGACCAAGCCCGACCACAAAGCTTGGAGGCTGGAAGCAATGGCTGGCCTGGTGAGGGGCTTTTGCCGATAAACTTCTTCTCTGGTCCGGTGAAGGTGTAGGACCAATCAATTTGGGGATTGGTCCACTATGAAGAAGTGTCCCGGTTTTTGTGCTGAAGTTTGAACTCGAAATCGAGCTCAGTCGGAGGGATTTGGGGTCGGAATCCAGGTGGGAATCAAGTGCTCTATGTGTGAAGAGTGGTCCGGAATGATTTTGCGCGAGTTTCCTTAAGGTTGGTTCAGCACCTCCTTCATGGCCGAGAGAGGTGGTGTTTAAATAGGAGAGGCTGGAGGCTCTCCCAGGGGGAGTTAGGGATTGGGATCAGCTGCTCTTGGCAAGGGAAGAACAGCTGCAATGGCCACTGGGCATGGGGCAACTCAGCAAGGTGGAATTTCAATGCTTGGCTCCTTCCCATGTCTCGGCCATGGCGTTTTCCGGCGGCCCAGGTGGCTGGCCGGCAGGCATGGGTCACCCTCAGGGTCAGGGAGGTCAGGGGTTGAAGTTGGTGAATTCAATTGAAGCCTTACATGTGTAAAGTGGTTGGATCAAAATGGCATGGGGAGGTGGCTTCTTTTGCACTTGGTTTGGTTAACCCATGGAAATGGGCTTGGTTCACCTCCCCATGGTTGATTTGGGCTGAGGGAGGATCAGATGAATCAGCTAGGAAAGGGTAGAGAAGTCACCATCCATGAATATTTTGATTAATCATGGATTAAGGTGAAGCATTAAAAGGGTTAAAACCTTTTTTAGGGGGTTTAAAAGAGGCTCCTCCTTTTGCAATTAATAGTATGATGATGTGTAAAGTGAATCCCATGGCTTCATGTGGCTTGTGCATGGCTTCAAGGACTCCATTTGGCTTAGGGATGGCTTGGCTTATTTACATGGAAATGGATTTTAGGGATTTTTGGCATTTAGGGGTGATTTGCTATATGGCTTGATTTGGAACCATTTGATGATTGATTTAGGACTTAAGGGATGATATTAATTGAGTGGTGATGGGATGAGATTGTAATGTGGGCTTTAGGATGAGTTTGGGCTTTTAAAATTTAATGAAGATGGGCTTTTTTTAAAATGGTTTAGGGAAGTGGGCTTTTGGATTTTAAAATGGATTTTAGGATGAAATTTTGGTAAAGGCTTGGGCCAAATAATTGTTGGGTTTGGCTTAAGGATGTGTCTTGATTGATTTGAAACAAGTTTGGAGTGATTTGAGTTTGATTTGGGTTTGAATTTGGGTTGATTTGATAAATGGGCCTATGTAGGTCAAATTGGGCTAACTTGGGCCAATGTTGGGCTAGGGTTGAAATTGATGTAAAATTGATGTTGGGAAATGTTTATGGGAGTGTTTGAAAGAGGTTCCAGCTTTGGTTGGATTTTGATTTTGGGATTTGGGCTCATTTGGGTTAGGGGTGGATTTAGGTCAAAATTGGGCCTTTTGGTTTTAGGTTGAATTTGAGTGGGGTTTGGATCCAAATTTTGGGCAAATCATGTTAGTGTTTTGTTTGTGGGGATGTTAGGGAAGGTTTAGAAAAGATTTGGGGTTAATTGGAGTTAAATTGGTTTGGTTTGGGCTAGGTTTGGGTCATGGGTCCAAATTGGGCTTTAATGCCAAAAGTGAAATTGGATTCAAATGTCAATGAAATTGGACTTGTATTTGGTCTAGATTGGTGTTGGGAATGTTGAATGGAAGTTTAGAATTGAATTGGACCAGAATTTGGGTCAATTGGGTAGGTTTGGTTTGACATTGGGTTCACTTTGGGTTAAAATGGGTCGAATTGGGGATTTTGACAAAAATTGGGTAAATTGACAAAATTGGCCCATGATGTAGTTGAACAAAATGAAATTGGGAATATTTGGGATTTTCTGGAATTTTCTGGGAATTTTCTGAATTTTTGGATTTTTGGGTCAAGAGGGGCATTTTGGGTATTTGGAGGGTATTGGGAGGTATTTTTGGAATTTTTGGTATTTTTGGCTATGGATGATCAATTTGAGTGGTGAGGAAATGTTCAAGGTTAATTTTGGGGAATTTTGGGTGATTTGGAAATTTTGAAAAATTTGGGTAATTTCAAGGGTTTTGGGTAGGCTAGGCGGGTCCGGGGTCCCGGGGGTCAAAAAATTGAAAATTTGGAAAATTGAAGATTGGGTGAATGTAAGTGGCATGAAATCATTTTGGTTGAGCCATGAAGCCATATCAAGCCCAAATGAGCCATGAAGGGACTCATTTGAGGCATTCACTATGTTGTTCCTAACCCTCTTAGCCAAGGGCTTAGGGGTTAAGGACCATCCATGTGAATCAACTTTATGAGTCAGGAAGTAAAGTTGGGTATGGGTGTGGTTTTAGGAGGTGTGTGAAAGTGTAGTGTATAAGTGTAATATGTGTGTAAGTCAGCCCTCACCAGACCAGGCCACCCAGGGCAGTCCTAAGGCCAAAGAGTCCTATAGGAACTCATCCTTAAAACTTCCACATTTAATTTCAACCCTCTAGGTGATTAGGGGTCTACAGTCAAGTTTATGGAGTTTGCAGGGAGTTAAGAAGTGGTTTGAAATTTCTAAGTGGTGGGTCCCAATTCTAATCCTCTAGGATAGTCCAAGGAAAAAAACCTAAGGCTAGATCCTAAGTACTAAAAAGAAGAGGAGAAGACCTCATCAGAAATGAGGTCAACATTGCCTCCCAAAAAGTGTTTGGTTTAACGTCGTCAGCCCGACCTAATTAATTGAATTAATTGGGTAGACTCGGTTCATAATCCTCTTTGTAATTAAATTTCATTTTTCCCATATAAGGCTTCAGTCTTAATCCGTTAACTTTAAATACTTTTCTAGTTTTGGGATCTTTAATATCCACAGCTCCATAAGGGTATACGTTCTCAATTATAAATGGTCCCATCCATTTAGATTTTAATTTTCTAGGGAAAAGTTTTAAACGAGCGTTAAATAATAATACATCTTATCCAGGCTCGAATATTTTCCTTGAAATCATTTTATCATGTAATTTCTTCATTCTATCCTTATAAATTTTTGCATTTTCATAAGACTCATTTCTTATCTCTTCCATCTCATTAAGTTGTAATAATCATTTTTATCCTACAGTATTCAAATTATAATTGAACTCCTTTATAGCCTAATAAGCTTTATGCTCCAGTTCAACAGGTAAGTGACAATGTTTACCATAAATTAACCGATAAGGTAACATTCTGATAGGTGTCTTATAAGCTGTTCTATAAGCCCATAATGCAGAATCAAGTCTATCAACCCAGTCAGTTCTTTTAGGATTAACAGTCTTTTCCAATATTCTTTTAATTTCTCTGTTTGATACTTCAGCCATTCCACTTGTTTGAGGATGATAAGCAGTTGCAATTCTATGCTTAATTCCGAATTTTTCCAGCAATGATTGAATTCTTATATTTCTGAAATGACTTCCCCCATCTGTGATAATTATCCTAGGCATTCCAAATCTTGTAAAAATAATTTTCTTTACAAATTTTGAATCACTTTTGGAATCACAGTTCGGTAAAGCTTCAGCTTCGATCCACTTTGAAACATAATCAATTGCTAATAAAATATAAATTTTTCCAGATGATGGCAAACGGTCCCATAAAGTCTAAACCCCATACATCAAAAATTTCGATTTCTAGTATAAAATTTAGAGGCATTTCATCTTTTCTGGATATATTTCCCATTCTTTGACATCGATCACAAGTTTTCACATAATTTCCAACATCTTTAAATAAAGTAGGCCAATAAAATCCAGAATTTAAAATTTTAAATGCAGTTTTATCCACTCCAAAGTGTCCTCCAAATTCAGAATCGTGACATTTTTTAATAATAGCAAAAGTTTCTTCATAAGGTACACATCTTCGAATCACAGAATCTCTTCCTATTTTAAATAAATGAGGATCTTCCCAAATATATGATTTACAATCATTCTTGAATTTCTTAATATATTTACTATTCATCCCATATGGTAAAATATTGCTAACCAAGTAGTTAACTATATCTGCATACCACAATATTTGTAATCCTTGAATGACATATAGTTGCTCATCCGGGAATTTTTCATTTATAATTTCTTCAAAAATTTTCTCATTATTGTTTTTTATTCTTGATAAATGATCAGCAATTTGGTTGTTTGTCCCTCTTCTGTTTACTATTTCAAAATCAAATTCTTGCAAAAGTAAAACCCATATGATCAATCTAGGTTTAGCATCCTTTTTAAATATTAAATACTTAATAGCAGAATGATCAGAGTGTACGATACATTTTGTTCCAAGAAGATATGGTCTAAATTTATCAAAGGCATATACTATTGCTAACAGCTCCTTTCAGTAGTTGAATAATTTATTTGAGTTTAGTTAAGAGTTTTGCTAGCATAGTATATAACTTTGAAAATCTTCTCATTATTTTGTCCTAATACTGCAACAATTGCATAATCACTTGCATCATAAATTAATTCAAAAGGTTTATTCCAATCAGGTGCAACAATGACAGGTGCAGTGATTAACTTTTCTTTCAGAATATTGAATGCATTCAGACAATCTTCATTGATTTCAAATTTAGTTTCTTTTTCTAATAAATGACAAAGAGGTTTAGCAATTTTAGAAAAATCCTTTATATATCTCTTATAAAATCTAGCATGACCCAGAAAACTTCTTACATCAGTAACGGTAGTAGGTGGTTGCAATTCAGTAATAATTTTCACTTTTGCTTGATCAACTTCCATCCCTATTTGTGAAACTTTATGTCCAAGTACAGTGCCTTCTGTAACCATAAATTGACATTTTTCCTAGTTTAGAACTAAAATTTTTTCTTCACATCTCTTCAAAATTTTTGTTATATTTTCCAAGAAAGATTCAAAAGAAGTTCCAAAAACTGAAAAATCATCTTAGAATACTTCAATTCCTTTATCTCACATCACAAAATATTGACATCACACATTTTTGAAAAGTTACAGGTGCATTGCATAAACCGAAAGGAATTCTTCTAAAGGAAAATGTTCCATAAGGACTTGTAAATGTTGTCTTTTCTTAATCCTCAGGAGCAACAGGTAATTGATGATAACCAGAATACCCATCCATAAAATAGAAATATGAATGTCCAGCAAGTTTATCCAACATTTGATCCAAGAAAGGTAAAGGAAAATGATCCTTTCTAGTGGTGTTGTTTAATTTTCGATAATCAATGCAAATTTGCCATCCAGTAACTTGTCTTGCTAGGATTAATTCATTATTTTCATTAACAATGACAGTTACTCCTCCTTTCTTCAGAACACAATGAATAGGACTTACCCATTGGCTATCCAAAATAGGATAAATAATTCCAGCATCTAATCAATTCAAAATTTCTTTCTTAACAACCTCTTTCATAATTGGATTTAATCTTCTTTAAGGTTAAATAGTGAGTTTACAATTTCCTTCTATTAAAATCCTATGCATACAGATTGAAGGGCTTATTCCTTTTATATCTGCAATAGTCCAACCAAAAGCTTTCTTATAACTCTTCAGAACTCTAATTAATTTTTCTTCTTGATCTTTGCTTAGTTCTGAAGATATAATTACAGGTAGAGTTAATGAATCTCCGAGAAATGCATACTTTATTTTTCTTCTTGATCTTTACAGTTCAGGGGCTTTTTCTTCTTGATACTTTATTTTGTGCAAGTAACATTTTTAATTCCAGTTCAGGGGCTTTTTCAATTGAGGGTAATAATATCTCATTTGTAGTTGTGTCTAAAATTTCCCAATTTTCATGAATATAATGAGTTTCTTCAGATGAATTATCTTCAATTAATAACTCATCATATAACATAGATTCTTTATTTTTATTATCAAAAATGACATTACATCTTTCAAGGTAATGCTTTTCAATCATATAATCAAAAATATCCATCCGAAAGCATTTTTCCTTTTCAGGATACCTCATTGATTTCAAAACATTAAATGTTATCTCTTGACCATTAACTCTCATTGTTGATTCTCCTTTTTGCACATCAATCATTGCTCAACCAGTAGCTAGAAAAGGTCTTCGTAAAATGATAGGTATTTCTTTATCTTAACAATGAAATCTACATGAAGATAAATTTATCTACCTTAACAAGCACATCCTCTATAACCCCTTTAGGATAAGTGATCGATCGATCGGCTAACTGAAGAGTTACAGTGGTAGGAGAGATCTCTCCTAAATCTAACCTTCGAAAGATTGAAAATTGCATGAGATTAATACTAGCTCCTAAATCACATAAGGCTTTTCCACAAAATTTTTCTCCAATAGCGCATGGTATAGTGAAACTTCCAGGATTTTTAAGTTTTTGAGGTAATTTCTTCTGAATAATTGCACTACATTCTTCACTTAATGCAACAGTTTCATAAGCTTCAAATTTTCTCTTCTTACTTAAAATATCCTTCATAAATTTTGCATAGCTTAGCATTTGCTCCAAAGCTTCAGCAAAAGGAATGTTGATGGTAAGTTTCTTAAAAAATTCAAAGAACTTAGAAAATTGATGGTCAAGCTTCGTCGTTTAAGTCTTTGAGGAAAAGGTGGTGGTGGTCTTTCAACTTCCACTTCAGTAGGTACAACAGTATGATCTTTACTTGGAGAAAGGGTATCTTTAGGTTTTTCAATCTCTTCAACTTCTTTCTCTTTTTCAATCTCATTCCATTTTTTCTCTATTAATTCCTTTCCACTTCTAAGTTGTACAGCTTTTGCTTGTTGATATTCTTTTCCAGATCCTTTAGGATTAATTTGGACATTTCTAGGCAGTGTTCATTGAGGTTTATAATTAATGAAATTAGCAATTTGACCCATCTGATTCTTAATATTACGAATAGCAGTGTTTTGACTTTGTAACTGATTGCTAAGTTGCAAGATCAATTCTTCTGCAGACAACTTTTTCTGCTATGTTATAACCAGGAGGATAAGTTGGTCTATAGTTTAAATTTCCTTGATTGTTCCAATTTGGATTGGTTTGATGTCCATTACTCCAATTAAAATTAGGATGATTTTTCCAACCAGGATTGTAATATTTAGAATAAGGATTATTAGTTTTACTAGCAATAGCTTGCAAAGTTTCCATTGTTTGAGAATCATCAGAATTTGCAGCATTTTAAGAATTCACATACGATATATTAATAGCAAAATTTTCTAATTTCTTAGATATCGCAGCCACTTGTGAAGCTAAAATAGAAAAGGCTTCATTATCATGAATACTGGTCATTCTTTTAGGATTAACCCTTTCAGAAGGCCATTGAAAATTGTTTTTAGCCATTTCTTCAATTAAGGTGTAGGCTTCTTCAAATGTCTTAGCTACTAAAAAACCACCAGCAGCAGCATCAATAATTGATCTAAGTGATCCAATAAGTCCATTATAAAATGTTTGAATAATTAACCAATCTGGTAAAGCATGATGAGGACATTTTCTTAATAGTTCTTTAAATCTTTACCAATCTTCATAAATTGTTTCTCCATCAAATTATGTAAATGAAGTAATATCATTTCTCAATTTAGCAGTTTTTGAAGGAGGAAAATATTTAGCAAGGAATTTTTGTGTCATATTTGCCCATGTTTTAATAGAACAAGTTGCTAATAAATTAAGTCACATCTTTGCTTTATCTTTTAAGGAAAAAGGAAAGAGTCTAAGCCTAATTGCATCATCAGAAATATTATTATATTTAAAGGTAACACAAAGTTCTAAAAAACTAGTAAGTTGTAAATTTGGATCCTCATTAGGTGTTCCTCTAAATTGATTGTTTTGAACCATTTGAATAATAGAATGTTTAAGCTCAAAAGAATTAGCATCTACAGTTGGAATTTGAATACTAACATGAAGTTCATCAGCTGTAGGGTTTGTATATTCCCTTAATGGTTTATAAATATTTTGTTCATTAATTTCGATTGGATTTTGATTATTGTTATATAAGTTAGCCATTTTTTATGTTTTGAAATTTGTTTACTTTTTTTAATTCTTTTAATTGTTCTTTCTAATTCAGGATCAAAATGTAGTGATCCTTCAGATCCAGAACTACGCATAAAAATTTAAAGATAAAAATTTTGTTTCATTTTTATTTTTATTTTTTTTTTATTATTATTATTTTTACTTTTACTTTTACTTATTTTATCTTATCCCCGGCAACGGCGCCAAAAAGGTGATGCTATGCGACTTTAATTAAGCTTTAAAATACAAGAGTTTGATACCACTTTTTAGAATATTTAATTCTTGGCAAATGGCTTCATAAACTTCATGTGCAAGGTTTACTTTTATAATTTTATTAGATTTAATTATTGTAAAAGTCACAATTTTAAATGGAAGTATACGTATCGTTCAAGTAATACAAGGCTCTAGTGGAGTCCTAGTTATCGATCTCATAGGAATAATAAAAATAAAAATAAAAAGTAAAAATATATAAAAACAATATTTTGAAATTTTCTTAAGAAAATTATATATACTTTATATATATATATATATTCAAATTTAATTAACTATTAACTTTTACTAAAAAAAAGTAAGCAATAAGTTGGAAAGTAAATTAGGTAGTAATTTTATGCAATTATTAAAACGACTTTCTCCTTTTTCAACTAATCCAATAATTATAGATTAATTATCGTTTGTAGGGAATTAAGATTATAGTATTGTGCAAAATAGAAGCATTCATATTCTTTACCCTTTAGTCCAAGTACAAAGAACATTGACTAATATATAGTTAGGCTCAGGATGTGTTATTAGTAGAATGGGTTAATCTAGGCTCACACTACTAGATATCCAAGGGTGGCTATGGTCGGCCCTACCACTGACCCGTTACCTTTCTATAAACCAAATTATTAGAATTTAAACTGTCACTCTAAAAACTAATTAATTCTACGCCCAATAAATAATATCTTCCTATTTATTTGCACTTCACCTTAAATAATCTGCGTAAAGCCTTCGATTACCTTAAGGATTCATGTGATATCTACTAGTTAAGAATTTATCTCCAAATAGGTCGCAAAATTCTTCAATAGGTTTTAATAAATTAAATGGCCAATTTAAAAAGTAAACTAAGATCATGTATTAATATCACCACAATATTTTAAAATATTTTATATTTCATTCTCCTAAGAAATTTAATTAATTTATAATCTTTTCATAGTTGAAAGGAGAAAGATAACTAACTACTCAGAACTCATTAAAATAACACAACAAAACATATTTATAAAACTTTGAACTAAAGTACAAATACTTATCTGAATTGTTCCTTCAAGAGCTCTGCTGACTTCTACTGACTCCAATGCAATGATGAAAGACTCCAACAACAATTACACATAATAAACACTCAAAATAAACTCACTAGATACAAAATAAAGTGACACCCTAAGTATGAAAGAGACTAGAATAGGCTAAAATGGGTATGTGTACTAGGAAGGGGGGTTTTGGTGCTAGAAGGGGCGCATTTCTTTGTAGAATGGGCTCCTATTTATAGAGCTCTGAATTTGACTAGGGGTTACTTAAGGCACCTCTTCAAAATTCATCCAAATTCAATGTATCTTCTAGAAGGTAACCGTCGCGCCTAAGCGCCGGGATCTGGCGCCTAGGCGCCGGACTCCGTGACCAGGTCGTTCGCACCTCTTCACTTTAGGTCGCACCTCTTTGCGATCCAGACCATTTCCTTGTGTCCAAATACAATGTATCACATGTCCTATATATTAGGATGAACTTCCAGTCTTCTAGAAGCTCCAATAACTGCTTAACACAGTCAAAATAACTGCCCAAAGTCATCAAAAAAACTTAACAGCGCCTGCATCGAACTGGCACTTAGGCACCAGACTCTGGCGCCTAGGAGCCAGGCCAATAATTCCAAAAATTGCTCCATAAGCTCCATTTTTTCTCCTTTTTGCTGTTTTTTTTCCTTCTTGGGCTCTTTTTAATCATCTACATCCAAAACATGAAAATATCTTTCATTAAAGCATAATATCCTTAAGAATTAAATCATAAATAAGGCATAAAAATAGGTATTTTTTAAGAGTATCAACTAGTAAATGTAGTTTTCTATTGATCCTCAAGAACAATAAAAATTTGATGGTAGCCAGTATTTGTGCCCAGCTAGTCTATTCAACATTTGGTCTAGGAATGGTAAAGGGAAGTGATCTTTCCTGGTGGCTGCATTTAAATTTCTATAATCAATACATATACGCCATCCATTAACTTGTCTGATAGGTATTAAATCATTATTTTCATTAGCTTCAACAGTCACTCCTCCTTTCTTAGGAACACAATGAATTGGGCTGACCCAAGCACTGTACGAAATAGGATGTATAATACCAATGTCTAACCATTTTAATATTTCTTTCTTGACTACATCTTTCATCATTGGGTTTAATCTCCTTTAGGGATCAACTCTTGGCTTATGTTCATTATCCAAAACAATTATGCACATACAGATTGAAGGACTAATTCCTTTAATATCTACTAAGGTCCAACCAAAAGCTTTCTTTTACTTTTTTAATGTATCTAGAAGTTTTTGCTCTTGTAATTTGTTTAACTCCGCCGATATAATAACCGGTAAAGTTAAAGATTTTCCCAAAAATGCATACTTCAAATGAATTGGTAAAAATTTTTAACTCAAGTTCAGGAGGTTTTATAATCGATGGAACTATATTCTTTTCAGCATTTTCCGTAATATCCAACATCTCAAATCTTTCTTGTATATAATCTATTTCTTCATTTTCTACTTCTTTAAATAATTCTGTATTTTCTATTTCAGATTTATCTTCGAAGTATTCTTTAAAATGTTTATTTCGCAGATGTTCAAGAATTTCCATTCGAAAACATTCATCATCTTTTTCAATAGCAGGATATTTCATTGATTTTGCAATGTTGAAAGTTACTTCTTGATCATTTACTCTCATAGTTAATTCTCCTTTTTGAACATCAATCATAGCTCTTCTAGTGGCTAAGAAGGGTCTTCCTAAAATTATGGGTATTTTTTATCTTCCTCCATATCTAAAACAAAAAAATCTACAGGAAAGATAAATTTATCCACTTTTACTAACACTTCTTCAATAAATGCTTTAGGATATGTCACTAAACGATCAGCTAACTGAAGAGCTAACGAAGTAGGTGAGACTTCTCCCAATCCTGATCTTTTAAAAATTGAAAGAGGTATAAGATTAATGCTGGCTCCCAAGTCACATAAAGCTTTTCCGTAAAATTTTTCTCCAATAGCACAAGGTATAGTGAAACTACTAGTATCTTTTAATTTCTTAGGAAGCTTTTTCTGAATAATTGCACTACACTCTTCGCTAAGTGCAACAGTTTCATTGTCTGTGAACTTTCTCTTTTTGTTTAAAATATCTTTCATAAACTTCACATAATTGGGCATTTGTTCTAATGCTTCTACAAAGGGAATATTTACCGTTAATTTCTTCAGGAATTCAAGAAATTTAGAAAATTGCTTATCCTTTTTATGTTGCTTTAATCGCTGAGGAAATGGTGGTGGGGGTTTATCTACAGTAATTTTCATAAGTATTAATGGATATTCTAAATCTTGATCTTGCTGATCCTTTTCTTTTTTAGTTTCAACTTTCTCTTTTTCAATTTCAGTTTCTTTTTGTATTCTTGTTTCTAACTCTTTTCCACTTCGTAATTGTATCACTTTGATTTGTTCTTTTCCTTGGTCTGTAAAATTAATTTCCACATTACTAGGAAAAATTCCAGGTTTTCTATTATTAAGCGCAGTAGCGATATGCCCGAGTTGAGTTTCAATATTTTTAATAGTTGTTCCTTGATTTTGTAATTGGTTTCCTTAAATTTGTAACTGATTTCCTTGATTCTGCAAATGCTGACCCATATTTAATATCAATTCTTCCATAGATAACTTCTTCTCCTTAAATTGAGAGTTATTATTAAATCCAGGTGGATAAGAGGTTTATAATTAGAATTTCCTTGGTTAGATGAATTTCCTAATGGGTTTACTGAGCTGTTCATCCATTGTTGATTAGTAGAATTATTATTCTAATTAAAATTTGGATGATTATTCCATCCAGAGTTGTAATAATTTGCATAAGGATTATTGGGTCTATTATTAATAGCATTTAAATTTCATAAGAAGGTTGAGCATCCACAAATTGCCTAGATGAATTTTCTTCTATTATAATAGGAGAATAAATTATTCCAAAATGATCTAGTTTCTTAGATATAGTAGCAATCTAAGAAGCTAATGTAGATATTGCATCAGAATCATGGATATTAGCTATTTTTTTAGGATTTAGCCTTTCAGAAGGCCATTGAAAATTGTTGGTAGTCATTTCTTCAATTAATGAATAAACCTCATCAAATGGTTTTGACATTAATGAACCGCCAGCGGCAGCATCAATAATAGATCTAAGAGATCCTACTAATCCATTATAAAAAGTTTGATTAATTAACCAATCTGGTAACGCATGATGTGGCCATTTCCTAAGAAGATCTTTAAATCTCTCCCAAGCTTCGTATATCGATTCTCCGTCAAACTGACTAAAAGAGGATATATCATTTCTAAGCTTAGCAGTTTTTGAAGCAGGAAAGTATTTAGATAGAAATTTTTGTGATAATTCTCCCCAAGTTCTAATAGATCCAGGGGCTAACGAATTTAACCACATCTTAGCCTTATCCCTTAAAGAAAAAGGTAAAAAGCCTAAGTCTAACAGCAACATTAGATACTCCATCATATTTAAAAGTAGCACAAAGTTCTAAATAACTAGTGAGATGTAAATTAGGATCTTCGTTTGGTGAACCACTAAATTGATTATTCTGTACCATTTGGATAATTGCAGGTTCAAGCTCAAATGAATTAGCCGCTACGTCAGGGTTTTGGATAGTTAAGTGAATTTCATCTAATGTAGGGTTAGCGTAATCTCTTAAAGGTCTCGGTTGATTTGTATTTTCAATTGCTGGATTATTTGCCATTTGATTTAAATTTATAATTTCTCTTTTTTATTTTCTAATTTTTTTAATAGTGCATTCTAATTCCGAATCGCAAGGTATTAAATTTTTGGTTCCAAATTTACACATACACCAATTAAGTAATTTTAAAATAGTCTGTTACTCTAGTAATTATCTTAATAATTATTTTATTAATTACTTTAATAATTACTTTACTTCCCCGGCAACAGCGCCAAAAACTTGACCAGGGGTGTTGCGGTGCTGCGTAACTATATGTGTGTTTAACCAGTGTAAAAATAATATTAAATAAAAACATAGTTACCCATTTATCAACACAATTATACATATCATTCAAGTAATATAGGGCTCTAATGGAGTCCTAGATATCGATCCCACAGAGATGTTAGAGACTATGAACTAATTAAAGCAGTTGCAATTACTATCTAGTATACAGAAATAAAGAACACTTATACTAAACTCTGTTACTAATTTTTGAATGGAAGACTGCAATTTAGAAAAAGTGTCTCTCCCCTTGTTAAGAGAATTAAGTGAATGGATAATTAAATTAGTTAGAATTGTATTGTGACAAATAGAAGCATTCCTATTCTTTACCCTTTAGTCTAGGCATAAAGAATATTGACTAATCCTATGCTTGGTTACTGAATCTTCAGAGGCTAGGTGATACGCCTAAAATATATAGTATTTTTATGCACATTTTTATACCTCTTTTTAATGATATTGCACTTTAATGGAAGGTATTTTGTGTTTTTCTTGCAGGTATGATGAAAATGGATGGTCATGATGAAAGGAGAAAAATTGGATCAAATTTGGAGCGAAAAAAAGATGAAAAATGAAAATTTGGCACTGGCGGCTAAGCTCTACTGGGTCGGGGCTTAGCTGCCACAGTTAAAAATTGAACTTCAAATGAATTTGGCGCCAATTTCAAAGGGGATGGGATGCAACTCTTAGTGGTAACTTCCATAACTTCCTTTGAGCGGCAAGTTTGAATGAAGGGGTGCATTCTTTTGTGGATACATTGAATCTGGACACATTTTGAAGAGACACCAAGGCACCTTTTGGTTTACTATTTAAAGAGAGACTTAAGAATGACTAAGTGCTCTTCCACTACATTTTGAAGGGTCTTTTTACAGTTCTTCCATTGCTCTTTCTTTGCCTTTTGAGGGGATCTTCCACTTGCATTTTGAAGAAAGTTTTTATAGTATTTTACTTTATTTTGCGAGAGTTTTTATTCAGAGTAGGAGTAGAGAGTAGAAAGGAGAAAATGGTCAGAGTGAAGTCTTCTTCTTCCCACTTCTTTTCCTTCTTTTAGTTTTATTTTTTTGAAGTATGAAGTCTGTATTCTGAGTCATCGGAGTTGGGAGACTTGCTCTGAGGAGTAGTTTAGCAAAGAGTCAAAGTTTCAGAGGAACTTCCTGTATCTTGTGGAGAGGATTTTAGATAAGTGTTTACTTTTGTTCTTACATTTAGTTTTTTAATTAATACTTATTTTTGTTTGTTGTTTTTCATATGGTTTTTAATTTCAAATCAATGTGTTTTTGTATTTTCTCAATGCATTTTGTGTAGTTTATTTTATCATTTTCTTTCTTAAATGGAGAAGTAATTAACTTATAGAGAATTGTTGTGGAAATTATAAGTGTTTAAAAGTTGGAAGAAGTTGTGAAGATTTATCCTGAAAACTTTGTTTACTTCTTAATTTGTCCTGTTAAGTTGTAAAATTTCTTGAGATTATGTAAGATCCAATGCAGTATTTTCTCATAAAAGTTAGTAAGAATCACATGCAATAATATGGGTGAGAAATGTAGTCCATATAATTGAATGTAATATTAGAAGATATTTTTATGGAAGGGAATAAAATTAGAGGATTTTAGAGTGACAAGCTAAACCCCCCCTAATTTAATTTGAAGTTTTGAGCTTTGTTATGAGAAGTTAGCCCCCAGTTGGTGGGAATCGAGGGAACTCTAGAGTGAGAGACTGGTATCTTCCCTGCCTAACCATGTTCAAAAAGATAAAACTTTCAAATTAACATATGTTCTTTATAGAACCAAGTAAGGGTAAAGAACACATTTGCTTCTATCGTCACAATAAATTTAGATACTTCCACAACAATACTTTTATAATTATTACTACTTCATAAATGGAAAAAAAAGATATTCTAGTTAATAGTGTTTTACATACAGTGTTATTAGTTATTATAATTTTAATTTCTTGCTTAACATTTTATTAAGGAAATTTCAAAAGACAAATCAACTTTCAAAACTTTTCAAAATCAAGACGTACTTTCAAAAGCCATTAAAAAAAAGGTAAAAAGATAATTTTTCTGATTCCTTTAAAGATTTTCAAATTTTCCCTGTGGGTTCGATATCGCGGGGCTTAATCAGAAACTCCTATATTACTTGATAAACGAAACGTATACTTGCGTTGTATCCCATATTATAAAATCATAATTTTCATAACTAAATCATCAGCACATATAAATTTGGTGTGGAGTCAAGTATTTGACGCATATATATATTCCTAGCGGCTCAAGTTTTTGGTGTCGTTGCCAATTTTCATATCATATTTGTAAGTATAAATCTCGGTGCGGAGTCAAGTTTTTGGCGTCGTTGCCGGGGAAAATTAATTAAATTGCATTTTAAAGAGAATTAAGAAATTTTTAATTTTTACTTTTCTTTATTTTTGTTAGTGTGTAGTGTTTTGTTTATTGTTGTATGCGTAGTTCAGGTTCTGAGGGACTTGGGCCTTACGATTCTGAATTAGAAAAAACTACCAGAAAAAAAAAATCAGAAAATACAGAAAAAGATAAAAATATTCAAGAAATGAAAAATCATCAAAATCAAAATGTAGGCATCCATCAAGAATTAAGACCTTTAAGATATTATGTTAACCTTACAGTAGATGAACTTCGTGGTAGTATTAAAAACCCTACTGTAGCTGCTATATCTTTTGAGCTTAAACTAGCTATTATCCAAATGGTGTCTAATAATTAGTTTGGGGGAGCAACAACTGAAGATCCTAATTTGCATCTTGCTAATTTTCTAGAGTTGTGTGCTACTTTTAAATAAGATGGTGTTTCGGATGAAGTTATTAGATTTAGACTTTTTCCTTTCTCACTAAGGGATAAAGCTAAAATATGGTTACATTCATTAGCACCTGGATCAATTAGAACTTGGGGTGAACTGTCACAAAAATTCCTTGCTAAATATTTTCTACCATCTAAGACTACTAGGTTAAGAAATGATATAACATCTTTTTGTCAGTTTGAAGGGGAATCAATATATGAAGCATGGGAAGATTTAAAGATCTCCTCAGGAAATGTCCACATCATGTGATACCATATTGGTTAATAATTCAAACTTTTTACAATGGATTAGTAGGATCTTTTAGATCAATAATCGATGCTGCTGCTGGTGGATCATTAATGTCTAAACTATTTTTTGATGCTTATGCTTTAATTGAAGAAATGGCTACTAATAATAATCAATGGCCTTCTGAAAGGTTAAATCCTAAAAAGGTAGCCAGTGTTTATGAAAATGATGCTTTTACAATGTTAGCAAATCAAGTTGCTGTTGTACCAATTTGGGATGAATTTTTCTCAGTCAAATCTCATGATTAAAGAAAATTCATTAGGCCAAATGGTTGATCCTTATTCTTCACCAGAAACTGTGAATGCTATAAGTAAACCTAACAACCCATATTCCAATTATTATAACCCAAGTTGGAAGAATCATCCAAATTTTTTACTGGAATAACAATAATCAGGGTGGTTTTAATCAACAATGGGGGAACCACCAAGTAAACCCATTGGGGAATTGGAACAACCAAGGTAATAATAATAATAGATTAACTTATCCTTCAGATTATAACAACGCTTTACAAAATCATGAGAAGAAGTTGCAAATTGCAAATTCAAGGAGCAACCATCAGAAATATAGAAAATCAATTGGGACAAATTACAAATGCTTTAAGTAATAGATTCCAAGAAATGCTTCCAAGTAATACTGAAGTGAATCCAAGAGAAAAGAATAAAGAACAAGTAAAAGCAATTCAACTGAGAAGTGGAGAAGAATTGGAAGGTTGAGTTCAAAAAGAAACTGAAGTAGAGAAAGAAGAGATTGAAAGACTTTAAGAGGACGCTCCAAAAGGTTTTGAAAGACCTATTTCTCCACCTAAGGTTGATTTTGAAAACCCACCACACCCATTTCCTCAGAGACTTCGTCAACAAAAGTTGGATAAGCAATTTTCAAAATTCTTAGAGATATTAAAGAATCTTACCATTAATATTCAATTTTTTGAAGCCCTAGAACAAATGCCAAGCTATGTGAAATTTATGAAGGATATTCTTAATAAAAAAAGGAAGTTTGAAGAAAATGAGACTGTTGCACTTAGTGAGGAGTGCAGTACGATAATTCAGAAAAAGCTTCCTGAAAAACTTAAAGATCCTAGTAGTTTCACAATTCCAGGTGCAATCGGAGAAAGATTCTGTGGAAAAGCTTTATGTGATTTGGGTGCAAGCATTAACCTTATGCCTCTATCAATATTTAAAATACTGGGACTAGGAGAAATAACCCCAACTACTGTAACTCTGTAATTAGCAGATCGTTCAATCACATATCCTAAAGGAGTTATAAAAGATGTTTTGGTAAAAGTGGATCAATTTATTTTTCCTGTGGATTTCATTGTGTTAGATATGGAGGAAGATAAAGAGATACCCATAATTTTGGGGAGACCTTTTCTAGTTATAGGCATAGCCATGATAGATGTGCAAAAAGGGGAGTTAATGATGAGGGTTAATGATCAGACTGTTACAATTTAACATTTTAAAATCGATGAAATATCCTGCTAGAGGTAAAGAAGATGAGTGTTATGGGATGGATGTTATTGAATATTTAAGTGAATGTCATTTCAAATCAACTTATGAAGAGAATGCTGAAACAGAAGAATTGGAATATAAGCAAGAAGAGGAGTTATTTGATTCTGAAGATTTTCATGAGGAAGATTTAAAGTATGTTCGTAAAAGTTTTGAATTGTTGGATATAACTGAGAAAGATGAATCTGATGGTCCATCAATTGAAAAACCTCCTGAACTTGAGCTAAAAATGCTTCATGATCATTTGAAGTATGTTTTTCTAGGTGAATCCTCAACCTTGCCTGTTATAATTTCTTCTCAATAAACTGAAAAAGAAGAAGAGAGTTTGCTTAAAATTTTGAAGAAGCACAAGAAAGTCATTGGATGAACAATTGCTAATATTAAAGGAATGAGTCCTTCAACTTGTGTGCATAGAATTGTTATGGAAGATAATTGCAAACCGCCGGCTGATCCCCAAAGGAGATTAAATCCTATCATGAAAGACGTTGTTAAGAAAGAAATTTTAAAATGGTTGGATGCTGGAATTATCTACTCTATTTCAGATACTGCATGGGTTAGTCCTATTTACTGTGTTCCTAAGAAAGGAGGAGTAACTGTGACTGTTAATGAAAAGAATGAAATGATACCAACAAGACAAGTTACGAGTGGCGAATATGCATTGATTATAGAAAATTAAACCTTGCCACAAGGAAAGATCATTTTCCACTCCCTTTCTAGATCAAATGTTGGATAGACTCGTCGAGCATAAATACTTTTTTTCTCGGATGGATATACTGGTTACTAACAAATTCAAATTGCTCCTGAGGATCAAGAGAAAACTACATTTACCAGTCCTTATGGTACGTTTGCTTTTAGAAGAATGTCCTTTGGTTTATGTAATGCCCCTACTACATTTCAGAGATGTATGATGGCTATTTTTTGTGATTTAATTAAAAAAGGATTGAAGTTTTTATGGATGACTTTTCATGGTTTGAAATTTCATTTGAATCATGTTCAGAACATCTATCTAAAGTTCTAAAAAGCTGTGAAGAAACTAATTTGGTCCTTAATTGGGAAAAATGCCAATTTATGGTAGCAGGAGGAATTATTTCAGGACATCGGATTTCAGAAAACGATTTGGAAGTAGATCCTGCAAAAATTCAAGTTATATCTAATTTACCTTGCCCAACCAATGTAAGGGGAATTAGAAGTTTTTAGGACATGCTGGATTCTACAGGCGTTGCATCAAAGACTTTTCAAAGATTACAAAACCTTTAAGCCGTTTACTGGAAAAGGATGTAATTTTTAATTTTGATGATGACTGCCGTAAAGTCTTTGAAACATAAAAAGAAAAATTAATCACTGAACCTGTAATAATTTCACCAAATTGGAAAAAACCTTTTGAATTAATGTGTGATGCTAGTGATTATGCTATTGGTGTTATTTTTGGTCAGAAATATGATAAAATTTTTAAAGTAATTTATTATGCTAGTAAAACTCCTAATGAAGCTCAAATTAATTATACCACTACTAAGAAAGAGTTATTAGCTATAGTATTTGCCTTTGATAAATTTCATTCATATTTAATTGGAACTAAATGTGTTGTGCATACTAATCATTCTGCTTTAAATACTTAATGAAGAAAAATGATGCAAAACCGAGACTGATAAGATGGGTTCTTCTTTTGCAAGAATTTGATTTTGAGATAGTAGATAGGAAGGGTTCTGATAATCTTGCTGATCATTTGTCAGGCTTGAAATTGAAAAATCTCTCTGTGATATTGAAAAAATTAATGAACATTTTCCTGATGAAAAATTGTTCACTGTTAAAGAATTGCGTGTTCCGTGGTATACAGACATAGTAAACTTTATTGTTAGTAATATTATACCCTATGGTTTGACATACCAAGAAAAGAAGAAATTTATGTCTGATGCTAAGACTTATTTTTTGGATGACCCATTTTTATATAAACAAGGAAAGGATCTTATTATTCGAAGATGTGTACCTTTGGAAGAGACTTATGAAATTATTCAAAAATGTCATAATTCTGATTATGGGGGACATTTTGGAAGTCATAAAACTGCATATAAAATATTACAATCAGGATTTTATTGGCCTATAATTTTTAAGAATGTGAATGCTTATATTAAAAATTGTGATAGATGTCAGCGTGTAGGCAATATTTCTAGAAGAAATGAGATGCCCCTCAATTATATGTTGGAAGTTGAAATATTTGATGTTTGGGGACTAGATTTTATGGGACCATTTACACCATCTTTCAAAAATGTTTATATTTTGATGGCAGTAGACTATGTTTCCTAATGGATTGAAGCTATTGCTTTACCTCGATGTGATGCTCAAAGTGTAGCAAAGTTTTTAGAAAAGAATATATTTTGCGGATTTGGAATACCAAGAGTAATCATAACCGATGGGGAAGTCATTTTAGAAATGTGATTATTGGGAAGTTAGCAAAGAAATATCATATTAATCATCGCATTGCTACTGCTTATCATCCGCAGACAAGTGGTTTGGTTGAATTATCTAATCGTGAAATTAAAAGAATATTGGAAAAAACTGTTAATCCAAATAGAAATGATTGGACAATCAAACTGGATTATGCTTTGTGGGCCTATAGGACTGCTTACAGAATACCTATAGGAATGTCCCCATATAGACTGATTTTTGGAAAAGCTTGTCATTCACCTTTTGAACTTGAGCATAAAGCATATTGGGCTATTAAAGAGTTCAATTATAATTTGAAAGATGCTACTGAAAAGAGATTATTGCAATTGAATGAGCTTGAAGAAATAAGGAATGAATCTTATGAAAATGCTAAGATAAGGAAAAGATGAAGTTATGGCTTGATTGGAAGATTCTTACTTAAAATCTTGTACCAGGACAAAAATTTTTGTTGTATAATGCTAGATTGAGAATATTTTCTGGAATACTTAAGCCTAGGTGGATGGGTCCATTTATCGTGATAAAAGTTTATTCTTATGGAGCTGTAGATATTCAAGATCCTAAGACTAGAAAAATACTTAAAGTTAACGGACATAGACTTAAACCATATTTTTCAGTCAATAAATCTAAATCTCATAATAATTTGATGTTGGGTCACTCAGAAGACGTTAAAACAAGCGCTTTGTGGGAGGCAACTCATAAATATCGGTGTGTTTTGTGTGCTTTGTTTGCTTTGTTTGGTTTTTTTTTACGTTTTTAGTGGTAGTAATTTTGAGTTTTTAAACTATAGTAGAGTTTATTTGACCTTAATTGATGACTTAGAGAAGTTAGAATGAAAATTTGGACACTTAGCATACCTGTGCTAATTGTGTAGTGGCGGCTAAGCACCGACTGGTTGGCGCTTAGGCGCCGCAGTCATAAAAAACGTGAAAAATGAGGTTCTAGAAGCCTAGATCGTGGGAGAGTAGTTTTGGAAGTTATATTGGAGTTTTAAAACGTCTTAGGGCAGATTTAGCACTTCCCAAGTCTATAAAAAGGACCTAATTTAAGAGAAACACTTGCCCCAAGACCTATTTTCATTTCTGAGTCTTAAGAAGAGATTTTTGAGTGCATCATGTCTTCCTGGGAGAAGAAGATGAAGAAGAAGCAAGATTCTGACAAAAGTAAGTTCATTAGTGATAGTGCTAAAGAATTATTCAATGGATATCTCGCTATTAGTATTCAAGGTATTGCAGAAATGATTGCAAATATTGAAGCCCGAGTGACTTCAATGGAAGCAAAGATCAATGAAACTAATTTGCAGTTGGAGCACATGGGATGGCAACTCAAGATGCAATTCAGTCATTTAAGGTATGTGGAAGAAGCAAATAAGGCAATGTTTGTAAAGAACAAATGGATTGAAGAAGAAGATGTAAGAATGAACAATTATAGCCCGTTCTATCAAATTTATATTCCAGATGGGTCAAATGAGAATAATAGTGGTGCTGGATATAATCCGCCTAATGGAGAAAGGAATTAAGAGTGTTTTGTTCTTATTTGTTTAGTGTTCTTATGTGTTATGTTTACTGTTTATGTGTGTTATGTTTGGTGTGTTTAGTGTTTACATTTAAGTATTAACTAAGCCTGATTATGTGATGGTTACAGCCTAGAGATGTATACTTATCAGTTTGAGATTAAAGTCTCTTGTATTTAGAGAATTTCATCCTTTATGTGTGGATAAAAATTCTAGAGTTGTATCAAGTGTTATGTTTGTTTGAATATAAGTTTGTGTTTTTGTGAAATTTGTGTGGAATCAATGGATATTAAATTTTGATTTGGAGTATTAGAAGATTTATGTGGGGAGCAATAATTATTCTGGAATAATTAAGGGTGCTTAACCAAGTGATTTAGTGCATATACCTTAATTGTGAAAATCTAGGTATTGGCGGCTAAGCGCCAAAGTGCCGGCGCTTAAGCGCCAGATGTCGCGGCTAAGCGCCGAGAGTTTGCACTTAGGCGCCAATTCGCGAAAATTGGTTCCCAACAGTTAAAAACCCAAAAATTGCCATTTTTAAAACACCTCATTGTCTTCAACCTTCGGTTTATTGTGAAAGAGGAGCCTAGGGCATCATATTGTGGATCATTTAAGAGCAATCTCAACAAAAATTGTTAGATTTGGATTCCTTGAGGTAAGAGCACTACTCCTAAGTAAAAAATTTTGATTTTCACCATGAATTTTGAGTACATTTTGGAAAATATTAAAATCACTATTCATGGTAAAAATTTGAGGAAAAACTTGAAAAATTGCTTGGATTTAGTGAAAATATTTTTTGGAAGATATTTTAGCAAATTTAGTTTGATTTTGGAATTTATGGTGAATCTTTCATGAATTTTTAGAGATGGCTCCAAAGTCAAAGCGTTCACGAGAAAAGAAGAAGTTTGATTCTGACAAATTTGTTAGTTTGAGGGCTGAGGAACGATACGTCAATGCATTGCAGTCACGTAAGTTGATTCCTGAGCGAGTGTTTAGCAAACCAGGAGAGGTGATTAAAGAAATGATTTCTAGAAGGAACTGGGAGAATTACTGTTTCTTCTCCGCTATTGCAGTTGTTTCTGTGGTTAGAGAATTTTATGCAAAATTGCCTGCTGCAGAAGAGAATCAAGTGATGGTTAGGAGGCATGAGGTCAACTTTTCTTCTGGGGCAATCAATATTTTTTATGGACTACCTCCTGACATGTTTTGTTTTTATTGTAACTATCATCCTACGGATGGGGAATTAGATGAGATCATGGAATTTCTGACTGATGGAAGAGGATTATGGAAAATAACTAATGATAGAAGAGTGAACTTTCCTGCTTCCAAATTGAATAACATTTCTAAAGCGTGGCATTATTTTATCTCATCTAAATTGTTACCTTCGAGTCTTACTAGTGAAGTAACGAGAGAAAGAGCTGTGTTGAACCATTGTATTCAGCAAGGGAAGCCTATTGACATTGGAGGTATAATTTATGATTATGTTTTGAACTGTGTTAGATCAACCACGACTGCAGGTATGGGATTTCCTTCCTTGATTCATTCATTATGTGAACGATCTGGAGTGAAGTTTGAAACCTGGGAAGAGGTACTTCAGCCATTGAGACCAATTACCAGTGTAAACGTTGGTACTTACACTATACATTCAGAGTTTGGTTGGAGAGGAGGATTTGGTAGGGCTTCTACTGCTTCTGCTTTTGCTGCATCTACTTCACGTGCTTCATCATCTACAGATTCATAGACTAGTTTATTAAGACAAATTTTGAAAAAAGTGAGTCTTAATCGAGAGCATCTGAAAGATATGGATGGTAAGATGGATAATGTAGAAAGATATATTGTGAAACATGATGAGTATGAGGAGAGTTATCATCAATATTTGGATAGACTGATTAGAGGAGGTCAGAGTCCTGAGATGCCCTCTCATCCATTCTACATACCTTATGTGCCATCTAGGGATTAGAACGAGCAGGATGATGATGATGATGAGGAGGATGATGAGTAGATTAGTGTTATTTGTTTTCGTTGTGGTGTTGTTTTTGTTGTTGATGTACTGATGTGTGTTTTGTTTAGTATTTAGTTTGATCATTGCGTTATGATATGAACCATGATAGTTTGTATTATTTTTCTGTTATGCAAATTCAGATGTATTGTTATTGTTGTATTGATGTTTTATATGTTGCTTTGTGGTAGTGTGTGTAATAGTAAATGTTTTAATGTGTATGTTATGTCAAAGTTTTTAGTAGTGTGTACTTTAATTCAAAAACTGTCAGGAGATTATAAACCACTATTGGGAACTTCTACTTAGGAAACTACATGTTTAAAATATTTTAAATTCCACTATCATCTGTTATATGTATCAGTGTGTTATTTTAGTTGGTGTGTATTTGCTTTGAAGACCTCCACTACTATAGAAGTCTTTTGAAATTTTTACTTTTCTATGTATAAAAAAATGTTTTGAAAAACTAAATATGATTTCATTTTACTCCTATTATTTAAATTGTTATACTTGCATATTAGGATATTAAAAATTCCTGCAAGCATGATATGTCAGTTTTTATTTCTCACCCATGTATCATTTCTTATGCTTAAATGTTTTATCTTAACTAAAAATTAAAGTTTTGGGGGAGATTTTAAAAACAAAGATTTTTAAAAACCTAAAATTTTATTTAATTCTCAAGAATACTTAAAAATAAATCTTATTTTTGATTGAGATGAAGTTATTTTAGGGGAACAAAAATTTTGAATATAGAAATGAATAAAAGAATTTAGTTAAAATTTATAGTAATCAAGAAAAAATTAAAGTTAAAATTTTCTTAATGAAGAGGTGTTAAATAAAGTTAAACTATCTTTAGTAAGAAGTTTTGTATTTTTGGATAAATAGAAGATTTGATTTTTATTCTTCAAAGCATAAATTTCTTTTATTGAAGAATAATTTTTAAACACTATTATTATGATTTTTAGGTGAAAGATGTATATCTGACCTTTATTTTAAATGGAAGGGTAGAATTCAAAATCATTAAAGGCCTATCCAGATATAGTAATCCTTGCCTTACAAAAAAATAAAAATAAAAAGAAAATAAAAAGTGAAAAATAGTATATGAAAAGGGAGGAGAAGCTTGAGGATTTAAAGGCCTAATCAAAAATTGGTTTCATACCTAAAGTTTAAGATATAAGTTCAGAGAAAATCTAAAGCTTAAAGTTATAATATAGTAAGTAAAATTATTTTCAAATAAAGATTTTTTAGTGAGAAAAATAAGTGTTTGAGTCGTATATTTTGAAGAATCTACAAATATTTCTGAATTAGAAAGAAACTTATATTTGTCATTTTCCTTTACTTAAGAACTTTCTAAACTTTAAGTTGGTTTTAATTACTGAAATTTTTTCTAAATTCAACTATTCTATTTCTAGAACAAAATTTTGTTATCTTCCTAAACTCATTACATAATTTGCATGCTAAAATGTTCTATGAGATTAATTGTCACTTGAGGACAAGTAACATTTTAAGTTTGGGGGATTTTGATACACCTAAAATATATAGTATTTTTATGCACATTTTTATACCTATTTTTAATGATATTGCACTTAAATAGAAGGTATTTTGTGTTTTTCTTGCAGGTATGATGAAAATGGATGGTCATGATGAAAGGATCAAAATTGGATCAAATTTGGAGCAAAAAAAGATTAAAAATAAAAATTTGGCACTGGCGGCTAAGCACCGCTGGGCCGGTGGTTAGTCGCCACAGTTAAAAATCGAAATTCAAATGAATTTGGCACTAATTTCAAAGGGGATGGGATGCAACTCTTGGTGGTAACTTCCATAACTTCCTTTGGGCGGTAAGTTTGAATGAAGGGATGCATTTTTTGGTGGATACATTGAATCTAGACACATTTTGAAGAGACACCAAGGCACCTTTTAGTTTACTATTTAAAGAGAGTCTTAGGAATGACTAAGTGCTCTTCCACTGCATTTTGAAGGGTCTTTTTACTGTTCTTCCACTGCTCTTCCTTTGCCTTTTGAAGGGCTCTTCCACTTGCATTTTAAAGAAAGTTTTTATAGTATTTTACATATATTTTGTGAGAGTTTTTATTAAGAGTAGGAGTAGAGAGTAAAAAGGAGAAAAGGGTCAGAGTGAAGTCTTCTTCTTCCCACTTCTTTTCTTTCTTTTAGTTTAGTTTTTATTGAAGTATGAAGTCTATATTCTGAGTCATTGGAGTTGGGAGACTTGCTCTGAGGAGTAGTTTAGCAAAAATTCAAAGTTTCAGAGGAACTTCCTGTGTCTTGCGGAGAGGATTTTCAGATAAGTGTTTACTTTTGTTCTTACATTTAGTTTTTTAATTAATACTTGTTTTTGTTTGTTGTTTTTCTTATGGTTTTTAATTTTGAATCAATGTGTTTTTGTATTTTCTCAATGCATTCTGAGTAGTTTACTTTATCTTTTTCTTTCTTAAATGGAGAAGTAATTAATTTATAAAGAATTGTTGTAGAAATTATAAGTGTTTAAAAGTTTGAAGAAGTTGTGAAAATTGTTTCTGAAAACTTTGTTTACTTCTTAATTTGGCCTGTTAAGTTGTAGAATTTCTTGAGATTATGTAAGATCCAATGCGGTATTGTCTCATAAAAGTTAGTAAGAATCATGCAATTATATGGGTGAGAATTGTAGTCCATATAATTGAATGTAATATTAGAAGATATTTTTATGGAAGGGAGTAAAATTAGAAGATTTTAGAGTGACAAGCTAAAACCCCCCTAATTTAATTTGAAGTTTTAAGTTTTGTTATGAGAAGTTAGCCCCCAGTTGGTGGGAATCGAGGGAACTCTAGAGTGAGAGATTGTTATCTTCCCTGCCTAACCATGTTCAAAATGATAAAAATTTCAAATTAACCTATGTCTTTTATAGAACCAATTAAGGGTAAAGAACACATTTGCTTCTATCTGTCACAACAAATTTAAATACTTCCACAACAATACTTCTATAATTATTACTACTTCATAAAAGGAAAGAAAAAGATATTTCAGTTAATGGTGTTTTACATACAGTGTTATTAGTTATTATAATTTTAATTTCTTAATTAACATTTTAATAAGGAAATTTCAAAAGGCAAATCAACTTTCAAAACTTTTCAAAATTAAGACATACTTTCAAAAGCCATAAAAAGGAAGTAAAAAGATAATTTTTCTTATTCCTTTAAAGATTTTCAAATTTTCCTTGTGGGTTTAATATCTCGGGGCTTAATCAGAAAGTCCTATATTACTTGATAAATGATACGTATACTTGCGTAGTATTCCATATTATAAAATCATAATTTTCATATCTAAATCATCAGCACATATATATTTGGTGTGGAGTCAAGTTTTTGGTGTACATATATTCCTAGCGGCTCAAGTTTTTGGTGCTATTGCCAATTTTCATATCATATTTGTAAGTATAAATATCAGGGGATCACTAGGCTGGGAGGATACCGGCTCTCACTTCGGAGCTCCCACATTCCCCTCGCCTGAGGGCTAACATCTACACTTCAGCACCCAAACGATAGGACCGAATTGAAGATTTTAGTCTGTCACTCTAAAATATCCAATTCTACGTCCGATAAATAATATTTCTCTATTTATTTGAACCCACCTTTCAAGGCTTTTGCTTTCCCTGAATATTGCATGTAATCTTTACTTTAGTTGTGAAATCAACATATTTTAACAGTTCAATTGGCCAAATTGAAAGGAAATTAAGATTCAAGTAAAAGATTATAAAAATTTTTATTGAATATTTTAGGCACAACTAATTTAATTTTCCATTTCACAAAATCTCGAAATCAAGGAGAAAGACAGAGAAGACTACTCAGAATGCATAGGAAGAATAACACAAAACTTATATATTAAAGTTATAAAACAAAAAACAAAACTTATCTCGAATTTTCTCCCCAAGCAGATGATACACTTAAAATATATAGTATTTTTATGCACATTTTTATACCTACTTTTAATGATATTGCACTTTAAGGGAAGGTATTTTGTGTTTTTCTTGCAGGTATGATGAAAATGGATGGTCATCATGAAAGGAGCAAAATTTAATCAAATTTGGAGCAAAAATAAGGAAAAATCAAAATTTTGGCACTAGCGGCTAAGAGCCGCTGGGCCGGCGCTTAGCCGCCACAGTTAAAAATCAAAATCTTCACGTATTTGACGCCAATTTCAAAGGGGATGGGATGCAACTCTTGGTGGTAACTACCATAACTTCCTTTGGGCGGCAAGTTTGAATGAAGGGGTGCGTTCCTTGGTAGATACATCGAATCTGGACACATTTTGAAGAGACACTAAGGCACATTTTGGTTAACTATTTAAAGAGTCTTAGGAATGACTAACTGCTCTTTCACTTGCATTTTGAAGAGATTTTTTACAGTATTTTACTTTTATTTTGTGAGAGTTTTTATTAAGAGTAGGAGTAGAGAGTAGAAAGGTGAAAGGGTCGGAGTGAAGTCTTCTTCTTCCTACTTCTTTTCTTTCTTTTAGTTTAATTTTTATTGAAGTCTGAAGTTTGTATTCTGAGTCATCAGAGTTGGGAGACTTGCTCTGAGGAGTAGTTTAGCTAAGATTCAAAGTTTCAGTGGAACTTCCTTAGCCTTGTGGAGAGGATTTTCAGATAATTGTTTACTTTTAATCTTTTTATTAATACTTGCTTTCTTTTGTTATTTTTGTTATTGTTTTTAATTTCAAATCAATCTGTTTTTATATTTTCTCAATGCATTCTGAGTAGTTTACTTTATCTTTTTCTTTCTTAAATGGAGAAGTAATTAATTTATAAAGAATTGTTGTCAAAATTATAAGTGTTTAAAACTTGGAAGACGTTTTGAAGATTGATTCTAAAAACTTTGTTTATTTCTTAATTTGGTCTGTTAAGTTGTAAAATTTCTTGAGATTATGTAAGATTCAATGCGGTATTGTCTCATAAAAGTTAGTAAGAATCACATGCAATTATATGGGTGAGAATTGTAGTCCATATAATTGAATGTAATATTAGAAGATATTTTTATGGAAGAGAGTAAAATTAGAGGATTTTAGAGTAACAGGCTAAAACCCCTAATTTGGTTTGAAGTTTTGAGTTTTGTTATGAGTAGTTAGCCCCCAGGTGGTGGGAATCGAGGGAACTCTAGAGTGAGAGACTGGTATCTTCCCTGCCTAACCATGTTCAAAATAATAAAAATTTCAAATTAACCTATGTTCTTTATAGAACCAATTAAGGGTAAAGAACACATTTGCTTCTATCTGTCAGAACAAATTTAAATACTTCCACAACTATACTTTAAGAATTATTACTACTTCATAAAAGGAAAGAAAAAGATATTTTTGTTAATAGTATTTTACATACAGTTTTTTTAGTTATTATAATTTTAATTTCTTGCTTAACATTTTATTAAGGAAATTTCAAAAGACAAATCAACTTTCAAAACTATTCAAAATCAACACATACTTTCAAAAGCCATAACAAAAAGTAAAAAGATAATTTTTCTGATTTCTTTAAAGATTTTACATTTTTCCTGTGGGATCGATATCTCGGGGCTTAATCACAAAGTCCTATATTACACGATATGTATACTTGCGTAGTATCCCATATTATAAAATCATAATTTTCATATCTAAAATCATCAGCGCATTTATCCAGCGGAGTCAAGTTTTTGGTGTCGTTGCATTTACCGGATAGTACCAAGTTTTTGGCGTCGTTGCATTTATCGGGGATCAAGTATTTGGCATCTGTTGCCGGGGAAAACAATTAAACTGCATTTTAAAGAGGATTAAGAAATTTTAAATTTTTACTTTTCTTTGTTTTTGTTAGTGTGTTATGTTTTGTTTTGTTTTATTGTTGTATGCGTAGTTCAGGTTCTGAAGGACTTGTGCCTTACGATTCTGAATTAGAAAGAACTATAAAAAAAATTAAAAATACAGAAAAAAGATAAAAATATTTAAGAAATGGCAAATCAACAAGATCAAAATGTAGGCATCCGTCAAGAATTAAGACCTTTAAGAGATTATGTTAACCCTACAGTAGATGAATTTCGTGGTAGTATTCAAAACCCTGCTTTAGCTGCTAATTCTTTTGAGCTTAAAGCTGCTATTATTCAAATGGTGTCTAATAATCAGTTTGGGGGAGCAACAACTGAAGATCCTAATTTGTATCTTACTAATTTTCTGGAGCTGTGTGCTACTTTTAAATATGATGGTGTTTCGGATGATGCTATTAGACTTAGACTTTTTCCTTTCTCTCTAAGGGATGAAGCTAAAATATGGTTACACTCATTACAACCTAGATCAATTAGAACTTGGGGTGAAGTGTCACAAAAGTTCCTTGCTAAAAATTTTCTACCATCTAAGACTACTAAGTTGAGAAACGATATAACATCTTTTTGTCAGTTTGAAGGGGAATCAATGTCCACATCATGCGATACCAGATTGGTTAATAGTTCAAACTTTTTATAATAGATTAGTTGGATCTCTTAGATCAATCATCGATGTTGCTGCTGGTGGATCATTAATGTCTAAACCATTTTCTGATGCTTATGCTTTAATTGAAGAAATGGCTACTAATAATTTTCAATGGCCTTCTGAAAGGTTAAATCCTAAGAAGGTAGCCAGAGTTTATGAGAATGATGCTTTTACAATGTTAGCAAATCAAGTTGCTGCTGTATCAAGGAAGATATATCAAATTGGGATGAATTTTCTCAGCCAAATCTCATGATTGAAGAAAATTCATTAGGCCAAATGGTTGATTCTTATTCTTCACCAGAAACTGTGAATGTTATAATCAAACCTAACAACCCATATTCCAATTATTATAACCCAGGTTGGAAGAATCATTCAAATTTTAACTGGAATAACAATAATCAGGGTGGTGTTAATCAATAATGGGGGAACACCCAAGTAAACCCATTAGCGAATTGGAACAACTAAGGTAATAATAATAATAGATTAACTTATCCTTCAGGTTATAACGATGCTTTACAAAATAAGGAGAAGAAGTTTTCTATGGAAGAAGTAGTATCACATTTGGGAAATCAATTACAAATTGAAGGAGCAACCATCAGAAATATTGAAAATCAGTTGGGACAATTTGCAAATTCCTTAAGGAATAGATCCCAAGGAATTCTTCCAAGTAATACTGAAGTGAATCCAAGAGAAAAGAATAAAGAACAAGCAAAAGCAGTTCAACTGAGAAGTGGAAAAGAATTGGAAGGTAGAGTTCAAAAAAAAACTGAAGTAGAGAAAGAAGAGATTGAAAGACCTAAAGAGGACACTCCAAAAGGTTTGGAAAGACCTATTTCTCCACCTAAGGTTGATTTAGAAAAACCACCACCTCCATTTCCTCAGAGACTTCTTCAACAAAAGTTGGATAAGCAATTTTCAAAATTCTTGGAGATATTAAAGAAGCTTACCATTAATATTCCATTTGCTGAAGCCCTAGAACAAATGCCAAACTAGACGAAATTTATGAAGGATATTCTTAAAAAAAAAAAGAGGAAGTTTAAAGAAAATGAGACTGTTGCACTTAGTGAGGAGTGCAGTGCGATAATTCAGAAAAAGCTTCCTGAAAAACTTAAAGATCCTAGTAGTTTCACAATTCCAAGTGCAATCGGAGAAAGATTCTGAGGAAAAGCTTTATGTGATTTGGGTGCAAGCATTAACCTTATGCCTCTATCAATATTCAAAAGACTGGGACTAGGAAAAATAACCCTAACTACTGTAACTCTGCAATTAGCAGATCGTTCGATCACATATCTTAAAGGAGTTATAGAAGATGTTTTGGTAAAAGTGGATCAATTTATTTTTCCTGTGGATTTCATTGTGTTAGATATGGAGGAAGATAAAGAGATACCCATAATTTTGGGAGACCATTTCTAGCTATAGGCAGAGCCATGATAGATGTGTAAAAAGGGGAATTAACGATGAGGGTTAATGATCAGACTGTTACATTTAATATTTTAAAATCAATGAAATATCCTGCTAGAGGTAAAAAATATGAGTGTTATAGGATGATGATATTGAATATTTAAGTGAATGTCATTTCAAATCAACTTATGAAGAGAAAGCTGAAAGGGAAGAATTTGAATATAAGCAAGAAGAGGAGTTATTTGATTTTGAAGATTTTCAAGAGGAAGATTTAAAGTTTGTTCGTGAAAGTTTTGAATTATTGGATATGACTAAGAAAGATAAATCTGATGGTCCATCAATTGAAAAACCTCCTGAACTTGAGTTAAAAATGCTTCTTGATCATTTGAAGTATGTTTTTTCTAGGAGAATCCTCAACCATGCTTTTTATAATTTCCTCTCAATTAACTGAAAATGAAGAAGAGAGTTTGCTTGAAATTTTAAAGAAGCACAAGAGAGCCTTTGGAGGGAGAATTGCTGATATTAAAGGAATCAGTCCTTCAATTTGTATGCACAGATATATTATAGAAGATAATTGCAAACTGCAGGTTGATCCCCAAAGGAAATTAAATCCTATTATGAAAGAAGTTGTTAAGAAAGAAATTTTAAAATGGTTGGATGCTGGAATTATCTACCCTATTTCGGATAGTGCATGGGTTAGTCCTATTCACTTTGTTCCTAAGAAAGGAGAAGTAACTGTGACTGTTAATAAGAAAAATGAAATGATACCAACAAGGCAAGTTACAAGGTGGCGAATATGCATTGATTATAGAAAATTAAACATTACCACAAGAAAAGATCATTTTCCACTCCCTTTTCTAGATAAAATGTTGCATAGATTGGCTGGGCAAAAATAATTTTGTTTTCTGGATGGATATATTGGTTACCACCAAATTCAAAGTGCTCTTGAGGATCAAGAGAAAACTACGTTTACTAGTCCTTATGGTACGTTTGCTTTTAGAAGAATGCCCTATGGTTTATGTAATGCCCCTGCTGCATTTCAGAGATGTATGATGGCTATTTTTTGTGATTTGATTGAAAAAGGGATTTAAGTTTTTATGGATGACTTTTCAGTGTTTGGAATTTCGTTTGAATCATGTTTAGAACATCTATCTAAAGTTCTAAAATGCTGTGAAGAAACAAATTTGGTCCTTAATTGGGAAAAATGTCAATTTATGGTAGTAAGAGGAATTGATTTGGGACATCAAATTTCGGAAAAAGGTTTCGAGGTAGATCCTGCAAAAATTCAAGTTATATCTAATTTACCTTGCCTAACCAATGTAAGGGGAATTAGAAGTTTTTTAGGAAATGTTGGATTCTACAGGCGTTACATCAAAGACTTTTCAAATATTACAAAATCTTTATGTCGTTTACTAGAAAAGGATGCAATTTTTAATTTTGATGATGATTGCCTCAAAGCCTTTAAACATTAAAAGAAAAAATAATCACTGCACCTATAATAATTTCACCAAATTGGGAAAAGCCTTTTGAATTAATGTGTGATGCTAGTGATTATGCTATTGGTGCTGTTTTAGGTCAGAAATATGATAAAATTTTTAAAGTAATTTATTATGCTAGTAAAACTCTTAATGAAGCTAAAACTAATTATACCTCTACTGAGAAAGAGTTATTAGCTATAGTATTTACCTTTGATAAATTTCGATCATATTTAATTGGAACTAAATGTGTGGTGCATACTGATCATTCTTCTATTAAATACTTAATGAAGAAAAATGATGCAAAACCGAGACTGATAAGATGGATTCTTCTTTTGCATGAATTTAATTTTGAGATAGTAGATAGGAAGGGTTCTGATAATTAAATTGCTGATCATTTGTCCAGGCTTGAAATTGAAAAATCTCTCTGTGATATTGAAGAAATTAATGAACATTTTCCTGATGAAAAACTGTTCACTGTTAAAGAATTACGTGTTCCGTGGTATGCAGACATAGTAAACTTTATTGTTAGTAATATTATACCCTAAGGTTTGACACACCATGAAAAGAAGAAATTTTTGTCTGATGCTAAGACTTATTTTTGGGATGACCCATTTTTATATAAACAAAGAAAGGATCTTTTAATTTGAAGATGTGTACCTTTTGAAGAGACATATGAAATTATTCAAAAATGTCATGATTCTGATTATGGGGAGATATTTTGGAAGTGATAAAACTACATATAAAATATTACAATCAGGATTTTATTGGCCTACAATTTTTAAGGATGTGAATGTTTATACTAAAAATTGTGATAGATGTCAGCGTGTAGGCAATATTTCTTGAAGAAATGAGATGCCCCTCAATTATATGTTGGAAGTTGAAATATTTGATGTTTGGGGACTAGATTTTATGGGTTTATTTACACCATCTTTCGGAAATGTTTATATTTTGATAGCTGTAGACTATGTTTCCAAATGGATTGAAGCTATTGCTTTACCTCGATGTGATGCTCAAAGAGTTGCAATGTTTTTAGAAAAGAATATATTTTGCGGATTTGGAATACCAAGTGTAATCATAACTGATGGGGGAAGGCATATTAAAAATGCAATTATTGGGAAGTTAGCAAAGAAATATCATATTAATCATCGCATTGCTACTGCTTATCTTCCGCAGACAAGTGGTTTGGTTGAATTGTCCAATCGTGAAATTAAAAGAATATTGGAAAAAACTATTAATACAAATAGAAATGATTTGTCAATTAAATTGGATTATGCTTTGTGGGCCTGTAGGATTGCTTACAGAACACCTATAGGAATGTCCCCATATAGGCCGATTTTTGGAAAACTTGTCATTTACCTTTTGAACTTGAGCATAATGCATATTGGGCTATTAAAGAGTTCAATTATAATTTGAAAGATGCTGCTAAAAAGAGATTATTGTAATTGAATGAGCTTGAAGAAATAAGGAATGAATCTTATGAAGATGCTAAGATTTATAAGGAAAAGATGAAGTTATGGCATGGTCGGAAGATTCTTACCAAAAATCTTGTACCAGGACAACAAGTTTTGCTGTATAATGCTAGATTGAGAATATTTTCTGGAAAACTTAAGTCCAGGTGGATGGGTCTATTTATTGTTATAAAAAACAATTCTTATGGAGCTATAGATATTCAAGATCCTATGACTGGAAAAATATTGAACTTAACGGACATAGACTTAAACCATATTTTTCAGTCAATAAATCTAAATCTGATAATAATTTGATGTTGTTTCACTCATAATGAGTCTGGGTATGTCAGGCTGAAGACGTTAAAATAAGCGTTATGTGGGAGGCAACCCATATTTATCGGTGTGTTTTTCTTTATGTTTGTTTAGTGTGTTTTGTTTGCTTTTTTTGGTTTGTTTTTATATTTTTAGTGATAGTAATTTAGAGTTTTTAAACTTAAGTAGAGTTTATTTAAATTTAATTGATGATTTAGAGAAGTCAGAATGAAAATTTGGACACTTAGCAAACCTGTGCTAAATTGTGCACTGGCGGCTAAGAGCCGACTAGTTGGCGCTTAGGCGACGCAGTTATAAAAACGTGAAAAATGTGGATCTAGAAGCCTAGATTGTGGACGAGAAGTTTTGGGAGTTATTTTGGAGTTTCTAAATGTCTTGGGACAGATTTAACCCTTTCCAAGTCTATAAAAAGGACCTAACTTAAGAGAAACACTTGCCCCAAGTCCTATTTTCATTTCTGAGTCTTAAGAAGAGAATTTTTAGTGCATCATGTCTTCCTGGGAGAATGAGATGAAGAAGAAGCAAGATTCTGACAAAAAGTAAGTTCATTAGTGATAGTGCTAAAGAGTTATTTAATGGTTATCTCGTTGTTAGTATTCAGGGTATTGCATAAATGATTACAAAAATTGAAGCCCGAGTGACTTTAATGGAAGCAAAGATCAATGATACTAACTTACATTTGGAACACATGGGTTGGCAACTCAAGATGCAATTCAACAATTCAAGGTACTTGGAAGAAATAGATAAGGCGATGTTTGTGAAGAACAAATGGATTGAAGAAGATGATGTAAGAATGAACAATTATCGCCCGTTCTATCAAATTTATATTCCAAAAGGGTCAAATGAGAATAATAGTGGTCCTGGATATATTTCGCCTAATGGAGAATGGAATTAAGAATGTTTTATTTTTATTTGTTTAATGTTCTTGTGTGTTATGTTTAGTGTGTTTAGTGCTTATATATTAACTGAGCCTGATGATGTGATGGTTACATCCTAGAGATCTATACTTATTAGTTTGAGATTAATGTCTCTTGTATTTAGAGAACTTCATCCTCTATGTGTGGATGGAAATTCTAGTATTGTATTAAGTGTTACGTTTGTTTTAATATAAGTTTGTGTTTTTGTGAAATTTGTGTGGAATCAATGGTTATTAAATTTTGATTTGGAATATTGAAGATCTATGTGGAGAGAAATAATTATTTTGGAGTATTTAAGGGTGATTAACCAAGTGATTTAGTGCATATACCATTATTATGAAAATTTGGGTATTGGCGGCTAAACGCCAAAGTGTTGGCGCTTAAGCACCATATTTTGCGGCTAAGCTTCGATAGTTCGCGCTTAGGCGCTAGTTCACGAAAATTGGTTCCCAACAGTTAAAAACTAGAACAATGTAATTTTCAACCACCCCATCATCTTCAACCTTCGGTTTACCGCGAAAAAGGAGCCTAGGGCATCATATTATGGATCATTTAAGAGCCGATCTCAACAAAAATTGTTAGATTTGGATTCCTTGAGGTAAGAGCACTAGTCCTAAGTAAAATTTTTTATTTTCACATGTTTTTTGAGTACATTATGGAAAATCTTAAAATCACTATTCATGGTGAAAATTTGAGGAAAAACTTGAGAAATTGCTTGGATTTAGTGAAAATATCTTTTGGAAGATAATTTAGCAAGTTTAGTTTGATTTTGGAATTTATGGTGAATCTTTCGTGAATTTTTAGAGATGGCTCTAAAGTCAAAGCGTTCACGAGAAAAGACGAAGTTTGATTCTGACAAATTTGTTAGTTTGAGGGCTGAGGAACGATACGCCGATGCATTGCAGTCACGTAAGTTGATTCTTGAGCGAGTGTTTAGCAAACCATGAGAGGTGATTGAAGAAACGATTGCTAGAAGGAACTGGAAAAATTATTATTGCTTCTCCGCTGTTGCTGTTGTTTCTGTGGTTCAAGAATTTTATGCAAATTTGCCTGCTGCAAAAGAAAATCAAGTGATGGTTAGGAGGAATGAAGTTAACTTTTCTTCTTGGGAAATCAATACTTTTTATGGACTACCTCCTGACATGTTTTGTTTTATTCTAACTATCATCCTTTGGAAGGAGAGTTAGATGAGATCATGGAATTTCTGACTGATGGAAGAGGATTATGGAAAATAACAAATGATGGAAGAGTGAACTTTCCTACTTCAAAATTGAATGTCATTTCTAAGGCATGGCATTAATTTATCTCATCTAAGTTGTTACCTTCGAGTCACACCAGTGATGTAACGAGAGAAAGAGTTGTGTTGAACCATTGTATTCAACAAGGGAAGCCTATTGACATTGGTGGAATAATTTATGATTATGTTTTGAACAGTGCTAGATCCACCACTACTGCAGGTATGGGATTTCCTTCCTTGATTCATTCACTATGTGAATGATCCGGAGTGAAGTTTGAAACACAGGAAGAGGTACTTCGACCATTGAGACCTATTACTAGTGTAAACGTTGGTTCTTACACTGTACATTCAGAGTTTGGTTGGAGAGGAGAATTTGGTAGGGCTTCTACTGCTTCTGCTTCAGCTGCATCTACTTCTCGTGCTTCTATTTCACATGCATCATCATCTACTAATTCATAGACTAGTTTATTAAGAAAAATTTTGAAAAAGGTGAGACTTACTAGTGAGCATGTTAGAGATATTGATGGTACGATGGACAATGTAGAAAGATATATTGTGAAACGTGATGATTATGAGGAGAGTTATCAGCAATATTTGGATAGACTGATTAGAGGTGATGAGAGTGCTGAGATGCCACCTCATCCATTCTACATAACTTATGTGCCATCTAGGGATTGGAACGAGCAAGATGATGATGATGAGGACGAAGAGTAGATGTATGTTGTTTGTTTTAGTTATTGTGTTGTTATACTGTGTTACTGTGTACTTTATCTAGTGTTTTGTTTGATGATTGTGTTATAATGTGAACCTTGATAATATGCAGATTGTAGTTATACTATTTATCTGTTATGCATATTCAGGTATTGTTGTTGTTTTATTGTGGATTTATATGTTGCTTTGTGATAGTGTGTATTAGTAAATGATTTAATGTGTATATTATGTCAGAGTTTTTAATAGTATGTACCTTAATTAAAAAACTGTTAGGAGATTATAAACCACTATTGGGAACTTCTACTTAGGAAACTAAATGTTTAAAATTTTTCAAATTCCACTATCATCTGTTATTTGTATCAGTGTGTTATTTTAGTTGGTGTGTATTTGCTTTGAAAACCTCCACTACTGTAGAAGTCTTTTGAAATTTTTACTTTTCTTATTAAAAAAAAAAACTAAAAAACTAAATTTGATTTCATTTTACTCCTGCTATTTAAATTGTTATACTTGCATATTAGGATATTAGAAATTCCTGCAAGCATGATATGTTAGTTTTTATTTCTCACCCATATATCATTTCTTATGCTTAAATGTTTTATCTTAATTAAAAGAAATTAAAGTTTGGGGGGGAATTTTAAAAACAAAGATTTTTCAAAAACCTAAAATTTTATTTGATTCTAAAGAATACTTAAAAATAAATCTTATTTTTGATTGAGAATAATTATGTACATGAAGTTATATTAGGAGAACAAAATTTTGAATATAGAAATGAATAAAAGAATTTAGTTAAAAATTATAGTAATCATGAAAAACTTAAAGTTAAAATTTTCTTAATGAAGAAGGGTTAAATAAAGTTAAACTATCTTTAGTAAGAAGTTTTGTATTTTTGGATAAATAGAAGATTTGACTTTTATTCTTCAAAGCTTAAATTTCTTTTATTAAAGAATAATTTTTAAATATTATTATTATGATTTTTAAGTGAAAGATGTATATCTGACCTTTATTTTAAATGGAAGGGTGAAATTCAAAATCATTAAAGGTCTATCCAGATATAGTAATCCTTGTCCTTATATAAAAAAAAAAGAGTGAAAAATAGTATATGAAAAGGGAGGAGAAGCTTGAGGATTTAAGGGCCTAATCAAAAATTGGTTTCATACCTAAAGTTTAAGATATAAGTTCAGAGAAAATCTAAAGCTTAAGGTTATAATATAGTAAGTAAAATTTTTTTTCAAATAAAGATTTTTAAGTGAGAGAAATAAGTGTTTGAGCCCTATATTTTGAAGAATCTATAAATATTTTTGAATTAGATAGAAACTTATATTTGTCATTTTCCTTTACTTAAGAACTTTCTAAACTTTAAGTTGGTTTTAATTACTGAAATTTTTTCTAAATTGGACTATTCCATTTCTAGAACAAAATTTTGTTATCTTCCTAAGAAACTCATTACATAATTTGCATGCTAAATGTTCTATGAGATTAATTGTCACTTGAGGACAAGTAACATTTTAAGTTTGGGGGATTTTGATACACCTAAAATATATAATATTTTTATGCACATTTTTATACCTATTTTTAATGATATTGCACTTTAAGGGAAGGTATTTTGTGTTTTTCTTGCAGGTATGATGAAAATGGATGGTCATGATGAAAGGAGCAAAATTGGATCAAATTTGGAGCAAAAATAATGAAAAATCAAAATTTTGGCAATCGGCGCTAAGCGCACTGGCTAAGAGGCGCTTAGCCGCCACAGTTAAAAATCGAAATCTTCATATATTTGGGGCCAATTTTAAAGAGGATGGGATGTAACTCTTGGTGGTAACTACCATAACTTCCTTTGGGTGGCAAGTTTGAATGAAGGGGTGCGTTCCTTGGTAGATACATCGAATCTGGACACATTTTGAAGAGATACCAAGGCACCTTTTGGTTTACTATTTAAAGAGAGTCTTAAAAATAACTAACTGCTCTTCCACTTGCATTTTGAAGAGAGTTTTTACAGTATTTTACTTTTATTTTGTGAGAGTTTTTATTAAGAGTAGGAGTAGAGAGTAGAAAGGAGAAAAGGGTTGGAGTGAAGTCTTCTTCTTCCCACTTCTTTTCTTTCTTTTAGTTTAGTTTTTATTGAAGTCTGAAGTCTGTATTCTGAGTCATCAGAGTTGGGAGACTTGCTCTGAGGAGTAGTTTAGCAAAGATTCAAAGTTCCAGAGGAACTTCTTTAGTCTTGTGGAGAGGATTTTCAGATAAGTGTTTACTTTTATTCTTTTTATTAATACTCGCTTTCGTTTGTTATTTTTGTTATTTTTTTTAATTTCAAATCAATGTGTTTTTGTATTTTCTCAATGCATTCTGAGTAGTTTACTTTATCTTTTTCTTTCTTAAATGAAGAAGTAATTAATTTATAAAGAATTATTGTGGAAAGTATAAGTGTTTAAAAGTTGGAAGAAGTTGTGAAGATTGATTCTAAAAACTTTGTTTATTTCTTAATTTGGCCTGTTAAGTTGTAAAATTTCTTGAGATTATGTAAGATCCAATGCGGTATTGTCTCATAAAAGTTAGTAAAAATCACATGCAATTATATGGGTGAGAATTGTAGTCCATATAATTGAATGTAATATTAGAAGATATTTTTATGGAAGGGAGTAAAATTAGACGATTTTAGAGTGACAGGCTAAAGCCCCTAATTTGGTTTAAAGTTTTGAGTTTTGTTATGAGAAGTTAGCCCCCAGGTGGTTGGAATCAAGGGAACTCTAGAGTGAGAGACTGGTATCTTCCCTGCCTAACCATGTTCAAAATAATAAAAATTTCAAATTAACTTATGTTCTTTATAGAACCAATTAAGGGTAAAGAACACATTTGCTTCTATCTGTCACAACAAATTTAAATACTTCCACAACAATACTTTAAGAATTATTACTTCTTCATAAAAGGAAAGAAAAGGATATTTTAGTTAATAGTATTTTACATACAGTTTTTTTTAGTTATTATAATTTTAATTTCTTGCTTAACATTTTATTAAGGAAATTTCAAAAGACAAATCAACTTTCAAAACCTTTCAAAATTAACACTTACTTTCAAAAGCCATAACAAAAAGTAAAAAGATAATTTTTCTGATTTCTTTAAAGATTTTACATTTTCCCTGTGGGTTCGATATCTCGGGGCTTAATCAGAAAGTCCTATATTACTTGATAAATGATACGTATGCTTGCGTAGTATCCCATATTATAAAATCATAATTTTCATATCTAAAATCATCAGCGCATTTATCCAGCGGAGTTGAGTTTTTGGTGTCGTTGCATTTACCGTATGGTACCAAGTTTTTGGCACCATTTCATTTATCGGGGATCAGCAGACTCCTTGAAGTTCCTCTGACTCTTCCTTCTTGTACAACAAACTCAACTAAACTCACTATTATACTCTCTAGAAAAAACTTACACACTAAAGACACAAATAAGACACTCAAAAAGGACACACCAAGGACACACCAAGGACACACATTCGGTGTAAAATCATCTCTACTTAAAGAGGGAGAAATATTTCCAAAGGTTGCTTAAGCACCTCTTCAAAAAGTGTCCAGATTCATTGAACTTTGCTTGAACTGACCTTCTCGCCGTCGGCGGGCTTCTATAACATAGGTCAACTGCTCAGGCTCGCTGTCGACGAGCTCGATCTCACCGTCAGCGGGCTCCTTTATAATATATTCGAATGCTCTCGGGAAAAACACGCCATCAGCGGCCCATTCCTCGCCATCGGTGGCCTAGTTCAATTTTTGTCTCTTTTAGTCCTTTTTGTTCCAGATTTGCTCCTTTTCTCATCTTTTTGCTCCATTATCTATAAATCTTCATTCTTGCAATAAAACATAGAAAATACCTTTCTTTAAAGTGCAATATCAATATAAAATTGGTATGAATTTCTCAATACATTTTTCTCTGGTCAGATATTGAAAAAGGTTCAAACAAGATTTATCCAGACATGGAATATCCTCTTGAACCAATGAAGATTACTGTTGAAAAACCATCACCTCCATTTCCTCAAATATTGAAGCAATAAAACAGGGATAATAGATTTGGAAAATTTTTAGAGATCCTTAAGAAATTAACAATAAATATTCCTTTTGTTGAAGCAATAGAACAGATGCGTGACTATGCCAAGTTTATGAAGGATATTCTTAAAAAGAAAAGAAATTTCAAAGATCATAAAACTGTTGCACTTAGCAAAGAGTGTAGTGTAATTATTCAGAAGAAGCTTCCGGAGAAACATAAAGATCCTGTGGTTTTACTATCCCGTGTGCTATAGGTAAAAAAAATTTCGAAAGAGCATTACGTGATCTGGGAGGTAATATTAATCTTATATCTTCATCAACTTTCAAAAGGTTATGAATAAGATAAATTTCTCTTACATCTGTGACTCTTCAGTTGGCTGATCGTTCCATTACTTACCTTAAAGGAGTGGTGGAAGATGTGTTAGTGAAGTGGGTAAAATTATCTTTCTTGTGGATTTTATTGTAATTGATATGAAGGAAGATAAAAAAAATTACAATCATTTTGGGAAGACCATTCCTTGCTACTGGGAGAGCAGTGATTGATGTTCAAAAGGGAGAATTAACTATGAGGGTTACTGATCAAGATGTGACATTTAATATTTTAAAATCTATGAAGTATCTCTCAATGGCAAAAGATGATAAAGGTTTTAGGATGGAGGTCTGTGAATATTTGAGAAAGGATCATTTTGAAAATATACCTGAAAAAGAAACGGAGTATGAAAATATGTTTTAAGAAGGAATTAAAAATGAAGAAAATTCAGATAGTGAGAAGAATGAAGATTTGGAGTATGTTCAGGAGAGATTTGAAGTATTAGACACTTTGGAAGGTGGAGATATAAGCTTAATTCCATCTATAATAAAACCTCCTGAACTTGAGATGAAAGTTCTCCCTAATCATTTGAATTATATGTTTTTAGGAGAATCATCTAACCTACCACTTATTGTATCTTTGGAGTTAAAACGAATATCAAGAACAAAAATTGCTGGAAATTTTAAAAGATACAAAAAGGCTTTTAGATGGACTTTAGCAGATATTAAAGGAATCAGTCCTTTGATTTTATGCACAGGGTTTTATTAGATGAAGAACATAAACCGAGAGTTGATTCACAGAGGAGATTGAATCCAATAATGAAAAAATTAGTTAAGAAGGAGATTTTAAAATGGTTGGATGCTGGAATTATTTATCCTATTTCGGATAGTGCTTGGGTGAGTCCAATAAATTGTGTACCAAAAAAGGGAGGAGTGACTGTTGAAGTGAATGAATGGAATGAAATTATACCCACAAGATAAATTAATGGATGGCGAATTTGTATTGACTATAGGAAATTAAATGCCGCCACCCGAAAAGATCACTTTCCTCTTCCTTTTCTCGATCAAATGCTGGATAGACTTGCTGGACACAAGTACTACTATTTTCTGAATGGATATATTGGTTATCATCAAATACCTATTGCTCCTAAGGATCAAGAAAAGACAACATTTACTAGCCCTTACGGAACCTTTACTTTTTGAAGAATGCATTTTGGACTGTGTAATGCACCTGCAACGTTTCAGAGATGTATGATGTCTATCTTCAGCAGTATGATAGATAATGGAATAGAAGTTTTCATGGATGATTTCTCTATATTCGAGACTTCATTTGAAATCTGTTTGGAAAACTTAGCAAAAGTTTTGGAGCTTTGTGAGAAAACAAATTTAGTCCTAAATTGTGAGAAATGTCAATTTATGGTTGCAGGAGGAATTATGCTTGGGCATAAAATTTATGTATTTGGTATGGAGGTTGACCCTGCTAAAATTTGAGTGATTGAGAGATTGCCACCACCCACTACTGTGAGAGAGGTGAGGATTTTCGTAGGACACGCTGGATTTTATAGGCGATATATTAAAGATTTTTCTAAAATTACCAAACCTTTGTGCCAACTTATAAAAAATGATAGAAAATTTGATTTTAATGATGAATGTGTGTGTGCTTTTGAATTATTGAAAGTGAAATTAATCACTGCACCTTTAATTTTTTCACTTGATTGGGAGAAACCATTTGAACTTATGTGTGATGCTAGTGATTATGCGATCGGAGTAGCGTTGGGGCATAGGCATGATAAAGTTTTCAAAGTCATTTACTATGCTAGTAAAACTCTTAATGAAGCTCAGATTAATTACACCACTACTGAAAGAGAGTTATTAACTATAGTGTTTGCTTTTGAAAATTTTAGAACTTATTTAATTGGAGCTAAAAGTATTGTGCACGCTGACCATTCTGCTATCAAATATTTAATGCAAAAGAAGGATGCCAAACCTAGATTGATTAGATAGATAGTTCTTCTGCAAGAATTTGATTTTATGATAGTTGATCGGAATGGATCTGATAACCAAATGGCTGATCATTTGTCGAGATTAGAATATAATAAATTATCTGAATTTGAGAATGAAGTTACAAAATCTTTCCTTGATGAACAACTTTATATTATTATGGGAAGAAATTTGCCTTGGTATGCTGATATTGTGAATTATATTGTGAGTGATATTGTACCACCTGATTTAACAAGGAAACAACAAAAGAAGTTTAAATATGATGCAAGATTTTATTTTGGGGATGAGCCCTATCAATATAAACAGTGTAAGGATCTGATCATTAGGAGATGTGTGCCATAGGAAGAAACTTATTTAATTATTCAACGATGTCATGATTCTGAATTTGGAGGTCATTTCGGTGCTGATAAAACTGTTTTTAAGATTTTACAATCTGGATTTTATTGGCCTACTCTTTTTAAGGATGTATACAAATATATTAAATCATGTGATTGATGTCAGAGATTAGGTAAAATCTCTAGAAGAAATGAAATGCCTCTAAACTATAATTTGGAAGTTGAAATTTTTTATGTATGGGGATTAGATTTTATGAGACCATTTACTCCTTCATTTGGGAATTTATATATACTGGTTGCAGTTGATTTTGTCTCGAAATGGATTGAAGTTATTACTTTACCTAGATGTGATGCTCGGAGTGTTTCAAAATTTTTAAAGAAAATTATATTTACGAGATATGGAATGTCGAGAGTGATTATAACTGAAGGTGGATTCCATTTCAAGAATAATCAAATTAAGAGATTGATTGAGACATATAATATTATTTATAGAATCTCTACTGCTTATCATCCCCAGACTAGTGGTTTAGCAGAAGTGTCTAATTGTGAAATTAAAAGAATTTTAGAGAAAACTGTGGATAATCACAAATTAGATTGGTCTGCTCGATTAGATACTACATTATGGGCTTATAGGACTGCTTTTAAGACCCCTATTGGAATGTCTTCTTATAGACTAGTGTTTGGTAAGCTTTTCATTTATCGGTTAAATTGGAGCATAAAGCACATTAGGCGATAAAAGAGTTGAATTTTAATTTGAAAAATGCTGGAGAGAAGAGATTTATGCAATTGAATGAATTTGAAGAAATTAGAAATGCATCTTATCACAATGACAGGATCTATAAAGAGAGAATGAAATTGTGGCATGATCGGAAGATATTGAAAAAGAAACTTGAACATGGAAAGAAAGTTTTGTTATACAACACAAGATTGAAATTATTTCTTGGAAAGCTCAAGTCTATATGGTTGGGACCTTTTACAGTTATAAAAGTTCATTCTTTTGGAGCTATTAATATTGAGGATCCTAATACTGGAAAGATTTTCAAGGTTAATGGGCATCGATTAAAGCTTTACTTTGACGGGTTTCAACCTGACTTCAAAGAGGTTTTAATGCTGAGTCATCTCAATTAACTGAATTGTCTATCAAGCTGATGACATTAAACCAAGCGCTTTATGGGAGACAACCCATATGTATCTTTGTGGTGTGTTTGCTTATTTATTGTAGTTGTGCTTTTAGATAGTTATTTTGGAATCATAATCGCTCCTAAATACATTTAAAAATTGAAAAATATTGGATTGAATTGAGATATTGGAATATTTCAAGCCAAACGAAGTTCGGTGAGATTTTAGACCATTCGTGCCGTCGAGCGCCCAAATATAGAGAGTATGATAAACATTAGGTATTGAGCGCCGTCGGTACCCTATCGAGCGCCGCCGGCGCATAAATCCTGGCTACGATTATTGAAGTTTAAAATTTTGATTTTTGACAGTTTTGAGGGGGATCTTCTTACTTATAACCCCCAAAACTCCATTTTAAACCTCTAACCACCAGAAAAACGAAAACTTCCTTTCCCAATTCGCATCCCATGGATTCTTACTCCATAGAACCCCCTCGATCTCACATTTTTCAACTGACAGAAGTTTATCAGTTTCGAGGCACGGCAATTATTCACCAAGGTGATGATGAAGAGGAGGATTATCAAGGAGAGAGGCTTTATTAATCAAGGTATGGATAATCCTACTGCAAGAGTTGAAGAGATAATAAAGAAAAGGCATTGGGAAGTGCTATGTTACACTACCGCTGTCGTAGTTGTTCCGGTTGTGAAGGAATTCTATGCAAATCTTCATGGGATCAACTAAGGATTCATCTATGTGCGAGGTAGGTTTGTGCAATTCACTCCTGTGAGAATTAATGATCACTTTATGTTGAGAATGTACCTATATGACACTATTCCAATTTTAATGCGACAAGCGATGATATGAATGAAGTTTATCGTTATTTGACGGATAAAAATGAAGATTGGGAAGTAAGAGAAAATGGATATATTAGTTTCCCTTCTGCATCTTTAAATTCAGTGTTAAAGCAGTGGCATTATTTTATTTCGGCGAAGTTATTTCCAACTTTGAAGATTAGTAAAGTAACTAAGGAAAGTGCTATTTTAAATTTTTGTATTCAAATGGGAAGGCCGATTGATATTGGAAATATAATTGTGAAATCTATTTTGGGATTGATAGTTCATGGATCTAAATATGGGCTTGGACACCCGTCCATCATATTTCTGTTGTGTAGTCAATCAAAAGTTTCGTATGAGAGTTGGGAAAATGTTCTTATTCTCTAGATGCCTATTGATCCAACTAATCTTTATGACTACCAAACAGTAGGAGATGAAGGTGATATGGGCTTGCTGATCAACCAACTCAGACTTCACAACCCATTTAGCCTTACTTTCCTGAAAGTTCCAGAGTGATACTGAAGAAAATCAAGTAGTTGGAAAAAGAGGTACATAATGTTTTGAATGCCATTAATAATATTTCTGATTTATTTGATCACATAGACTGGAGGATGAAGGAACAATTTGATCACACTGGTCGGATTGAAATGGGCCTGATTAATCTGATGAAGAAGAATGTTGTGATTGCTGAGGATTCATCTGATGAATTCCCATTTCATCCCTTCTACAATTTGTTTGTGCATCATCAATCTATTGGAGATATCAGAGAGGAAGATAGTTCGGAGACTGATGAGGAGTGACTACTAGATTTTACTTGTGTTTGATATGTGTTTACTTTTCTTTGCTTAGTTTTGTTTGGTGTGTTTAGTATTTGCTTTGCTTAACTTTGTGGTTTGCATTTGGATTTACTATGCTTAATTTCATTGTGTGTGCTTAGATTTTAGTGTTTGCTTATCGTAGTGTACTTGCAACACTAAAAATCTAAGGTTCATTGATTTTTGATGAACATGTTAGTATTTATGTTGTAATGTGGATTTTTTATATAGAAGTGATGTTTTGTGTTGTTTGTGTAAGAATTGTGTTAGTTAATGCTTGTGTGATGAAAAAGATGCTTAATGAAGTGTTAAATGTCATTATGGAGGACGAAACGATTGAAATTATGAAAAAAATTTTGGACCCAGAAATTTTTTTGTATTGGCGCCGCCGGCTCCCAAATACAGTGACTTTTGGCTAATTTGATAAATAGAGCGCTGTCGGTGCCCGAATACAGTAAAAGGCCAAAACCCTTATATTTCGTGTTTTTGACCCTGCGACCCACGAATTTTTCCCTTGCTTTCGTCTTCCTCCTCCATTTTTGCAACGTTGAAGAACTAGGGCTTGTTAGATCTTAGATTTGAAGCAATTTCAAGGCTTTTCGAGACCGGATCTACACTTCTCTTGGTAAGAGCTTCACTTTGAGTTAAAAATTTTTTATTTTCACCATAGGAATCTCTCACATTTCATAGATTGGAATTTTGGGATTTTTGAAGAAATTTTGGGATTTCCTATGAAGAAATTTGCTCTTACTTGTTTAGAATAGTATTTAGAGTTGCTACATTATGGATTTGGAATTTATTAGAATTTTCTTGCAATTTTAGAAATTAACATGGCTCCAAGGATGAGTAATGGGAAGAGAAAATTTGATTATGGTGAAGAAAAAATTTTCAATGTCAAGGCGTAATTTCGTTTTAATTCTTACCTTTACACCAAGAAGTGTATTCTGGATCGAGCTTTTGAAAATCTTGGTAGAACTGTTGAACAATTAATTACCGAGCGAAAATGGGAAATATTTTGTTATTTTACTGCAAATGCTGTTTTGGATGTTGTAAGAGTTTTATGCAAACGTACTCTGGACTGAGACATAATATGTGCTAGTTCGAGGAAAAATGGTTGAATTCGTCCCTCAGTGTATCAATGCATTTTATCAGACTTGGGAACTTTTTGTATGTGAATATGAAAATTTTGATACCCAAGAAGTGAATTTGAAGGAAGTGATTGCTTTTCTGACAAACCGAAAAGGGGAATGGAAAGTGAGTCAAAAACAGATGATTAACTTCCCTACTTCCAAGTTAAACGTTTCATCTAAAGTTTGGCACTATTTCATCTCTACAAGACTATTACCTTCTTATCAACATAGTGAAGTTACAAGGGATAGAGCAATTTTGAATTATTGTATTCAGAATATGAAGAAGATTGATATTGGAGCTATTGTCTTCAAGAACATTCATTTTATTGCTAGAGGAGAGACCACTAGAAGATTAAGTCATCCCGCCCTAATTCATGCCCTATGTGTACAATCTGGAGTAGAATTCAACAATTCTGAAAAGGTAGCTATACCACTGAGACCGATTACCAAGATTATCATTCGTACTTATGAGTCTCATGTGGGAACACGAGATGAGAGTAGGAGTACTGATATTCCTACTACGAGTTACGACATTCCATCTACATCTGAGCGCCCTACATTGTCTGATATTATGGAGCAGTTGAGATTACAGAGTGATTGTATGGAGAGACTCCATGGTAGGATGGATTTGTTTGAGGCTAGAAGTGATGTGAATGAGGATTATATGAGAAGAAGAGTTGAATTTGATATTGCCTATCATGACGCCCAGGTCAGATTCATGAGGGGGGAGACTGATGTGATATTCCCTACTTGCCCCAGCTATACACCGTATAGACCTGGTCCTGCTGACCCTACTGATGAAGCTGGTGATGAAGAATGGTAGTTTGTCTGTTTTTATTTTTCTTTTTTATGTGTGTTGATTTTTTGTGATGTAATAGTTATTTACTTTCTATGATGTGTGAGCTTGTTGATGTACTGTAGTGTTGTAATGAAAAATTGAAATTGTTAAATGAAATGTGTAGTGCTGTGATAGTTTTTTTAGTAGTTGTGGTGTTTTGTTGGATGTTTAGATGTTTAAAGTTGATATCTCTTTACCCTGCAAATGTTTAAAAATTTTATATCACTGTTACTAACTGTTTCATACTTGCTAGCTGTAAATTTTGACTAATACCAGATAATTTTTCAAGATTTCAATATCACGACACAAAAATGTTAGTTTCTTTTACTATCTACTGTTTTAAATTTATTGAAAAATTTAAGTTTGGGGGAGGGTAGAAAAATATTAACTCTTTTTTGTTCTCAATTATTATATTTTCAAAATTATTAGCAAAACTTCTGGCAGTTGAACCTCACTTTAGATAACTAAAACTTTTTTATTTCAGTTGAATATTATGGAAGGATTGGAAGAAACCCCAATTTTGACCCAAGCTGAACACATGTTTTACATCCACCAAATTGACCCTCTAGACCTTGTCAAAACCATTTTATGTCTTCATAAATATTCTTCTAGACAACAATATCTACATTATTGTTGAAGGCCTTTGAACTCCATTCCCACTCAAACTCAATATAACTTGACCCGAACCCAACATGGTCCAAAATAATAAAAAATCCAATCCATGCCAAAATTGAACCTCCAAATGAGCTCAAAACCACTTTGTGTCTTCATGAAAGATCTTCATTACAATCAAGTGAACAATATTGGTCAAGGAATTTAGACCCCATTCTCACTCAAACCCAAGTTAAGTTAGCCCAAACCCAAATGAACCTAATTAAAGTAATAATTCAAATCAACCTAAATTAAACCAAAATTAATCAAATTAATCTCATGGCAGCCCTAAAATCAATATCTTTGGAATAAATATATAACACCTTCTATGTCGTTTTTCTGTTGGAGGTTGTTCATGGATCTATTACCAACTGATGATCTATTGAAACTTAAAGGACTTAGAATTCCTTCCAGATGTCATTTGTGTCATTGTGCTGAAGAGACTATGGGTCATCTTTTCCTAAACTGCAGCTGGGCAAAAGTTGTTTGGAAAAAAGTGTTAGCTGTTATGGGACTACAATCTCATTTAGCCTCTTGGAGTTCAATTATCTCTTGTTGGGTTACTTGGAAATCCTTTTCTTATTATTTCATCCCTTTGGTGGTTTTCTGGTTTTTATGGCTTGCTAGAAATGATTTGCTTTATAACAACAAGGTGTATTCACGTTGAACATATCGAGTAGAAATTGTCTTACTTTTATTGGTAAGATTCGGAATTCTTTTCTTCCTCAAACACAAAGCGGTAATAATAAAGTTATACTTGTCATGTGGAGACCACCTAGGAATTTATGGCTTAAGATTAATATTGATGGGAGCTTTAATGATACAGCAGTTTGGTATTGGAGGACTCGCAGTAAATCACAAAGGGAATTGTCTCCGGTTTTTCTCAGACTTTATTATTGCATTGAATGCTTTGGAAGCCGAAGCGATTCTTCGTATTTTGGGGTCCGAAAATTCGTCGTTATGCGAATTATAAATTTGTTCACTTGGAAATGGACTCTCTGGTTTTACTACAGGTTTTATTGTCAAAAGTGGATGTGCCTTGGTTTCTTCAAATTTGGATGAACAAAATTAATTCTATCATTTCTTCAATTGCTGTCCTTTGGAGCCATACTTATAGGGAGGGTAATCAACTGACAAATTGGCTAGCCTACTAGAGCTTCTTCTTCTCATGAAGTTATCTATAGTGCTAATTACTCTTCTTTTCCTTTATTTAGTGCTCTTTTACATGGGGATTTGATTGGCATCCCTCATGTTAGATGTAAGACATTTACTTAAATATATTTATATTTAGTGCTATATATATATATATATATATATATATATATATATATATATATATATATATATATATATATATATCGAGCCGTGGAGTGTGTTGCTCTGCTAGGGTTTCTAGCATGAGGTTGCCGGCGGCGCGTTTTCAGGTGGTGGCTCTGGGAGGAGGTAAGGTTGCTGGTAACTAGTGTAGGCTGGACTGTGCTGTGGGGCTTCTCTTGGTTTTTTCAGGGTGGAAGGGGCTTCCCGGGCTACCTCATTTTCAAATTTCTACTGTTCTATTGCCCATTTCTTGGCTTTGTTCCTATTATTTTGGGCCTGCCCTTCTGTTCTTGCTGGTGGCTGAGGTTCATTATCCTACAGCTATCCTATTTTCCTTCTGGTAATTGTTCCTAGTTCCTGGTTGGTGGTTCCTGGGGGTTTGGGTCTCTCTGCTGCTGGGGACCACTTCCCATGGATCATCAGGTGGAGTTAGAAACTAACATTCAATGGGCTAAGGCCACTTTTGCCAGTGTTGTTGGCAATAGAAGAGATATTGAAACAAATCTCGAGAATACCTTCTTCCCTCAACAACTTCATGATGCTGCTGCTGGTCGGTTATCTTGCCCTTTTATTCATCCTACAGGCTCAAAGGATGGGGAACCTGCTGTGTATTTCACAGACCAGGAACTTCATCAACTGAATGATGAAGTCAGGCTGACCCTCATAGGAAAATTTTCTTTGGGACACCCAAGGATGGATCTAGTAAGATAGTACTTTGCCTCACTCAAGTTTGTGGGTACTTGGCAGCTAGGCTTACCGGATGGAAGACATCTATTAATACAATTGTCTACAGAGGAGGACTTTGCAAGACTGTTTGCTAAAAAGGCCATCACTATTGCTGGTTCTGAGATGAGACTGATCAAGTGGACACCTGATTTCAATCCTAAGAAGGAACCACCTGTAATTCCTATTTGGTTCAAGTTCCCTGAGCTCCCCTATAGGTACTTTAACCAAAGTGCCCTATTCAATATTGCTAAGGCCCTTGGTACCCCTTTGAGGCAGATAACCCCACTGTTAATAGTAGCTGGACTCGCCGTCGCAAGAGTTTTGGTGGAAAGAGATGTAACCTTACCCGAAGTGAAAAGACTTTGGGTGGGCTCGAAGGGGATGCCGACCTGGCAGGAAGTCGTGATGGAGCGAAACCTTACTACGTGCAGCCCATCGTAGAATGTTTGGTCACACCTTGGATAGGTGTTTCAGGCTCCACCCACCCTCCAAGAGGGCTCAGTCTTCTGGGGTTTCTCAACCCCCTGCTGGCAGCAAGCAACATGCTAGCTTGCTTGGACCAGCTCCAGCTCCATTACCCAATTCTTCAATTCCCCTCTCTTCTCCCAAGCCTTTATTATCTGCTACAACTCCTGTGCTCAATTCCCCAACCCCCCTCCAGTCTCAAACACTTATTTTGACTAATCATGATCCAGTTCCCATTCTCCCTACTCCTACTTCTCCCACTCATCCTTATTCCAAAGAAAGATCTTCTGAACCTACTTCTCCCACTCATCCTTATTCCAAAGAAAGATCTTCTGAACCCCCTACTCTCATATCCACTGAGTCTTCCTCACCTTTAATTTTTTCTCCCCCCTATCTATCCTTCTTTGGGTAGAGTGAGGGAAGAATGTAACCCAGTAACCATTTACACCCCCCCTCCTCATCTGAGCAGCCTGTTGAGGCTCATAAGGAACATTTGGTGGGAGGGGAGTGGCATGTCATTACCCCAAAAAAGAAAAGGAAAAACCAAAAAGATTTACTTCTGTTACATCCCACCCCTTCCTCTGATGAAGTGGCAAATCTTCTGGCGGCGGCTCCGCGGTCAGTTACCAGAGGAAGAACCAGATCCAAATCTCAATCATCCATTCATCTACCCATCAAACATTCCAATGATTAATTTTATTTGCTGGAATATTAGAGGGGTTGCCCACCCCTTATCTCTTCATAGACTTATTAACCTAAATAGAAAGCATAAATTTTGGTGCATTGTTTTACTTGAACCTATGGTTCACAAGCACCTCGAAAAGATCACAAAAAAATTTCCCGGATTCACCCAATTCTCTAATATCAATAATAAAATATGGATTTTATGCAGAACCGAACTCTATTGGTCTATCCCGGTGGATGATAGGCAATTCATTCATCTCTCATTCCGACTCAATGGTAAGTATGGAGTTGCTTCTTTTATTTATGCAGGCTGCTCTAAGTCTGATAGAGAAGAACTGTGGCTCAAGCTCCATTCTATTGGCAACAATCTGAATTTACCCTGGTTAGTGGGGGTGATTTCAACTGTATTACCAACTCTGCTGAAAAGCTGGGAGGGAGAGCTCCCAATCTCTCCATCATGAACACTTTCAACAACAATATCACCTGCAGTCGCCCTCTTTGATCTCGGGTATAATGGATCCGATTATACTTGGAAAAGAGGGAGTTTATGGGAGAGACTCGACAGTGTTCTTGGTTAATGATTGTTGGCTTTCCCATTTCCTCTTTACTTTTGTTACTCATCTACCTCTTGCGGGCTCGATCATAGACCTTTACTACTCACTATTACCGCCACATCCCTCACCCCCCGCAGAAGATCCATTCGTATACCTCAACTTTCGGTCTTCACGGCCTCTTTTTGGAGGTTGTGGCTTCTCTCCGGACCGATATTCACCATCCCGACTCTTGGATCCAATCGTGTCCGCTTCATCAAAAAGTGGCCAAGGGCCTCAGGAAATGGAGTTGGGATACTGTTGGTAATGTTTATCTTGCTGTGGAGGCTGCTAATAGTAAAGTGGCTAAGCTGGAGGAGCAGGTACTTGAAGATGACTCTCTGGAGGGCAATCTCTTTCAAGCTCAGGAGGATCTCCTCAATGCTATCAATCTGCAGGAACAACTGTTAAAACAGAATTTTGCTGTCAATATCTTTAAGGGGGGATAGAAATACTAAGTTCTTCCATGCTTACATCAAGTATAGGAGAAGATGCAATATTGTTCACACCATTAAGTCTGCTGATGGAACTCTTCTCAAGGACAATACTGCCATTGCTATGGATGCTGTCTCTTTCTACAGAACTCTTCTGAATCAACCCCAAGTGGAGAGAGCCCAGCTGGATTGTTCTCTCTTTGAGGCAGAGGTGCAGTTTGTCAATTCCCTTGTTTTGAATGATATTCCTACTGAAAAGGAAATCTGGAATGCTCTTTCCACTGTCGACAGCTCCAAATCACGGGACCGAGATGGCTTCACTGTAGACTTCTACAAAAAGACTTGGAACATTATTAAAGGGGATATTATCGGATCAATCCAATCATTCTTCATGGGCCATAATCTGCCTAGTTACTTCAGCCATTCCAACATTGTGTTGATCCCTAAATCTGCAGCTGCTAGCTCTTGGATTCATTATAGGCCCATCTGTCTCTCCTCTGTGATTAGCAAAATTATAAGTAAAATCATGGTTAACAGACTTCAGCCACACCTGGACAAGATTATATCCCCTCACCAATCTGCCTTTGTCCATGGAAGATCCATTACTGATAATGTCTTACTTGCACAGGAGATGTTGCTGGATTTAGACAAGGCTTGTAGGGGGGTAATCTTATTTATAAATTGGATATTAGCAAAGCTTATGATACAATCAACTGGAATTTTCTGCTGGACATCCTTTCTGCTAGGGGCTTCTCTACTTCATTTTGTAATCTAATTAACAAATGGCTCCACTCAAATTGTCATTTAATACTTCTGAATGGTCACTCTTGGGGCAACTTCAATGCTAGCAGAGGCCTTAAGCAGGGTGATCCTTTGTCCCCTACTCTTTTCATTTTGGCCATGGACTATCTCTCCAGATTGCTTAATTCCCAGCCTTATTCACAACAACATCACAGATATTATCACAGGTCCAACTTACACATTTCCCACCTCATCTATGCTGATGATGTGATTATCTTTTCCAATGCCCCAGAAGCATACTGTTAATAACATTATGAAATGTTTACAGCTCTTCCAATCTGCTTCTGGCATGAGTCTGAATCTACAGAAATGCAATGTTATTTGTCCTAGCAAGCTGTCTCTTGGTCATAAAATCTGGATTAGGGAGTACACTGGATTCTCTTGTCCCACTGGCCCTCTGAACTACCTTGGGGTCCCCCTCCTTAAGGGCAGAGTCAAGCAGACACAATTTGAACCCATACTGCAGAAAATTCAAGACCAACTTTCCAGCTCGGTCTCATTCCTTTCTTTCCAGTGGAGGGAGGATCACACTTCTCAAAAGTATACTTACAACCTTCCCATCATACATACTCCAGATGATCACAATGAACAAATCAACCCAGACACAGATGGAGAGAACTTTCAATCGTTTTTTGTGGTCTTGGAAGACGAAACAAATCCACTGGGCTTCATGGCAGAAGGTGGCTAAGTCGGTCTGGGCTGGTGGCATTGGATTCAAAGGTTCGAATCACATAACCCAGGTGAACCAGTGTAAGCTTTGGATTAAATTTAAATCTCAGAACTCTTTATGGGCTAAATTTTTGAAAGGGAAATATTGCAAGCACATACATCCATCTCAGGTCACCAGGAAAATGGGGGATTCTATGATTTGGGCATGTATGCTCAGAGTCAGATCCCAAGCTGATTCCATGTTTACCTGGGAGTTGGGAAGTGGCCACCTATCTTTCTGGTTTGATAAGTGGTGTCCTGATGACTGGTTACTATCAGCTCCCAATGTTATTCAGGACCCATATCTGACTGTTGTTGATTGCTGGAATAATGGTAATTGGTCTCTCCCAAAACTCCACTCTTTGCTACAAGCCCCCTCTGTGGACCTTATTGCTTCTATCCCTCTCAACCCCAACAAACCTCGACAGAATTATCCTGGTCGCTCACAAAAACCAAAGCTTATCTAAAGCTATTTACTCTAAAATGTTCAAATGGCAGACTTCTCCTTGGGGAGCTGCTATCTGGAACAAGCACATATCTCCATCCATGTCATTCTTCTGTTGGAAGCTGCTCCACAATGTTCTACCTACAGATGACCTGCTCAAACTGAAGGGTTTGAGAGGACCTTCTTGCTGCAGACTTTGTAGGAAAAGTGAGGAGACTTCCAGACACCTATTCTTCCAATGCCAATTCTCCCAACAGGTGTGGGCACATTGTGTCAAGACATTTAAGCTTAATCTAATTAACCTGTCCTGGAATTGTTTTTGGGATTGCTGGGTGGATTGGCATAAGGCTAAGTTGGGGCAAATCCCTTTTATTATGGCTTGGTTTCTATGGAAAAGTAGAAATTTATCTGCTTTTGAGGACAGACCATCATGTGCAACTAAAGTAGCTAGAAATTGCTTATCTTATATTGTTAAACTGATCAGGTGGAAAGGCTTTCCCACAATCTGCTCCCTTCCTACTGCTGTGAAGAAGGTCCCCAATGCTATCACTTTAGTTACTTGGCAGCCCCCATCATATCCTTTCCTCAAAGCTAATACTGATGGAAGCTTCTCAACCCTTGGTGCTGGTGTTGGTGGAGTTTTCAGGAATCATTTGGGTAAGTGTCTGATCTTTTTCCAAATTCCTGTGGCTGCTGTGGATGCATTAGAGGCAGAATTTATTGCTGTGTATTGGGCTTTTAAAATTGCCTCCTTCTTCAAGTGGATTCATCTTATTGTTGAAGTAGATTCTGCTACTCTTATTAACTCCATGGATACAGATGGTTCCCTCCCTTGGCATCTCCAGTTATGGTTAAATAAAATTATCCTACTTCAAGGTAGATGCAATCATTACCTCCAATTCATATTCAGAAAAGGTAACAAACTAGCAAATTGGCTGGCTAGGAATGCTTTGTCGTCTGGTAACAGTGAAATTTTAGCTTCCCCTCCTACCCCTCTTTCATACTTGCTGGTCGGGGACCTGCTGGCTCTACCTTACCTCAGAATTAACTCAAGCTTTCCTTGAGGGTGGGGGTTTTTTCTGATTGCTGCTCGGTTATTGCTGCCCGATTATGGTTGGTGGTGGTTATTTTCACAAGGTTATGGCCTAGCAACATCTGCATCTTTTCAGGGAGGGCCTCTCTTTACAGTAATCTTTGGTCTTTGTGATTGGTTACTGTTTTCCTTAGGAATCTATTTTGAGCTGTTGGTGTTGGTTTTTGGGTGTTTTTGTTTTGGAGAGGAGTTGTTTTTGAGTGGGGCTATTCCCATTGGAATTCTTGTAACTTCTCTTTTATTTAAACATGTAGGGAGCCTTCTGTAGCTCCTTTTTTTTAAAAAAAAAATAATATATATATAATAAAAAATGTAATAAATAAATGAAATAAAAAAAACAAAAATATCTTTCCATGCCTCTCCCCTCACCTCTCCCTCACCCTACTGCCACCTCACCCTACCCACCTCACCTCCTCCTTACCCTCACCACACCTCCACCTCATCTGTCCATTTCTCCCCCTTTGACTCCCTAGCCATGAGCCTCCTCCAAAAATCCCTCTCATAATCTCACTTACACTCCCTTACACACACACCTTTACACTTAGCCATTCCACCCCCCAAAAATCCCCTCCTAGCCGTGAGCCTCTCCTCCTCCTCCTCTCCTTCTTCCAAGCAAAGCCACACCCACCCAAATCCCCTTCTATCCGTGATCTTCAACAAGGATTCTTCAAGGGTTCTTCCATCAACTCCTCCAAAGCAAGGTAAGCTTCTTCCCCCTCTCTTTTATCTTATGAACATTTAAGCTTCAAAGAAATGTTTCACCCCTCTCATGCTTAGCCTAAGACCCCATACATACATGTATTTTCTTTAAAAATTCTTCTTCCTCTACATAGGTTTTTTTTAAAAAAAAATTATGTGTTAATTATTACAAATCTTCACACCATTTAAACTTTTTCATGCTTAGCCTTAAGGATTTTCTTTTTTTCCCCTTTCATGCAAGCAATTTAGAATCAAAATCATGTGTAGGTTGTTTCTTCTTCATGCTATTTAAATTTTATTCATGCATAGATTTAGGAATTCTTTTTATGCAAAGTTATATGGCTAATGTTAAATATTTACAAATCTACCACCTATTTCTACTAACTTATAAAAATATATAAGATTTAAAATCTAAAAGAAATAAAACATAAAGAAAATAAAAAAAAGAAAAGAAATAAACATAAGAATAAAAAAAGATAATAGGAAATGGAATAAATTTTTAATAATGTATAATAATAAAATAACATAACTATATACATATGTAAAAGAAATACAAATATATTAAATAAATAACTACACTTCATTTAAATAGCATAACTACATACTACTAAAATATAAATGAATAATATATATATATATATATATATATATATATATATGTGTGTGTGTGTGTGTGTAAATGAATAATAACAATATGTAAGTAATAAAAAGTAATGTGATAAGAATAAAATAAATGATTATAAACCTAAAAGATAATGAAAATATGAGAAAAGGATAATAATAATAAAATAATAATTGTAAATATAAAAAATAAGTAAATAAAAATGTCATTCTTTTTAAAAATAATATAAATAAATAATAATTCTAATAGCTTTAAATTAAGGATAATAATTTAAAATAAATGAAAGGATAATTTAAGAGGGAGAATATTAAAAAAGCTTTATAAATAAATAAATAATAATAATAATAAGCAAATAAAAATACCATGCCTCTTTAAAATAATCTAAATGTAAATATATGTGTAAATAATAATTTTTAATAAATAATAACTTAATATAAATGATCATAACTTTAAATAAAGAAAAGGATAATTGAGGAGAGAGAAAATGAAAAGCTTTATAATTAAATAAATAATAATTTAAATGGTAAATAAATAATATAAATGATAAACTTAAATATACATATAATTAATAACAATAATAAATTAAAATAAAAATGACTTATAATATATATAGATATATATATATATATATTAAAAGATAAGAATATAAAGAATAATAAAATAAATAATACATATATATATATATAAATTAAAAATAATTTAAATAATATAAATGGATAATAAACTAAATTAAATGATAATGAAAATAATAATTTAAATTAAATTAAATAAATTGAATTAAATTAAATTAAATAAATGAAAATCAAATATTAAAATAAATGATAATGTATATAAACAATAAATTAAATTAAATCAAATCAAATTAAACAAATTAAATAAATCAAATTAAATTAAATAATAATGTAAATAAATAAATAATTTAAAATTAAATTAAATTAATTAAATAAATTAAATTAAGTTAAATAAATTAATGAATACCGAATATTAATTTAAAGTGAAATAATAATTGTAAATAATAATAAATGAAATTAAATTAAATTAATTAAATTAATCAAATCATATTAAATTAAATTAAATTAAATAATAGCATAAATAAATATTAAATTAAATAAATTAAATAAACAAATTAAATAAATTAAATTAATAATGTAAATAAATAATAAGTTAAATTAAACAAAATAAATTAAATAAATTAAATTAAATTAAATTAAACAATAATGTTAATAAATAATAAATTAAATTAAACTAAACTAATTAAATTAATTAATTAAAATAAAATAAAACAAATTAAATTAAATTTTATTAAATTAAAGAATAATACTTTACATTAAATTAAATAATTAAATTAAATTAAATTAATAATAATTGTAAATAATGATAAATAAATTAAATAAAAAAATAAAATAAATTAAAACTAAAATAATAATTTAAATAAATAAATATTAAGTTAAAGTAAAATAAAATAAATAAATTAAATAAATAACAATTAATTAAAGAAATTAAATAAATAACAATTAATTAAATAAAACAAATAAATAACAATCAATTAATTAAATAAAATTAATAACTGCCCCACAATTTTATATTATGATATTTTTAATTTAATTGTAACGACGCCAAAAACGTGACCCCGCTATTTATATGTATAGAATTGTAATTGTTTATGTTGTGGATGCTACGCAAGTATACGTATCGTATCAAGTAATACAGGGCTCTAGTGGAGTCCTAGTTATCGATCCCACAAGGAAAGAGAAAATTAAATAACAACTAATTTAAAATAATAATAATAATTTTTAAAATAGTATACGAAAATTTGGACTTCTAAATTTGAGCGCAATAAAGTAAACTAAGTATTTTAATTAGGTAACTTAACTAAGTAGAAAATTAATACGTATTGAAAGTGCAGGAAATTAAACTAATTGCTAAATAAGTCTTAACTATTCAGAAAAAGTATATTTCCCCTTATTTAGAAATTTAAGTGATTAATGAATTTAAATAGATAATTTTAAGGTATTGTGACAAATAGAGCATTCCTATTCTTTACCCTTTGGTCCAGTGTAAAGAATATTGACTAATCCTATGTTTGATTATCGAATCTGCGGCTAGATCTGGGAGGATACCGATCGCCACTTCGCAGCTCCCACGTTCCCCTCGCCCGAGGGCTAACATCTACACTTCAGCTCTCAAACAATAGGACCGAATTGAATATTTTAGTCCGTCACACTAAAATACTCAATTCTACGCCCAAAGTGATATTATTTCCTATTTATTTGCACCCTCCTTCCAAGGCTTTTGAATTCCCGAATATCGGATGTAATTTTTACTATAGTTGATAACCAACATATTTTAACAATTCAAATGGCCGTTTGAAAGTAAATTAAGTTTTAAGTAAAAATTATCACAATTTATTAATATATATAAGTATCTCTATTTTAATTTCATCAAGTCACTTAATTTCATAAACAAGGAGAAAGACTAATAAACTATTCGTAATGCATGGGAACTAAACTAAGCATGGATTTCATTTAAAGTTAAAAACAATAAATACAAATACTTACCTCGATTTATCCCCAAACGTACTCCTCGTAGTTCCTTTGACTCTTCCTTCCAAGTACAAAGACGACTCACTAATTACTCACTAAACTTACTAAAAGACTCACTAAAGACACTACTCCACACAAATTACACTTAGAACTCATAAAAGACTAAAAGATTGCACTTAGAACACAAAAGACTGCACAAACTAACACACAAAAGACTGATTTTCGGCCTCTATATATAGAGGTAAGCAAAGGTCCAAGAGGTGTGTAAGCATCTCTTCAAAAGTGTCCAGGTTCAATGTATCTGTGCCATTTGAACTAGCTCACCGTCGGCGACGAACTACCTCGCCGTCGGGCGAGGCTTCTAGAAGATCTTCAAACCGCTCTATTACGCTGTCAGCGGGCTCGGGCTCGCTGTCAGCGAGACAGTTATAAATTCTTCAAAATTTTCTTCTTGTAACCTCTCCGTCGGCGGGCTCGATCTCGCCGTCAGCGACTCAGCACAAATTGCATGATTTTACTCCAAATTCGCTCTTTTTTATGATTTTTGCTTTTATCACCTAAATTATTCATTCCTGCAATAAAATAAAGAAAATACCCTTATTTAAAGTGCAATTTTATCAAAAATAGGTATGAATTTCTTAATAAATTTTTCAGCGATCAATAACCATTAAAAAAACAAATAAATGATGATAAAGTAAACCAATCATAATGAATTAAATAAAGATAATAAATTAAATAAATAATAAAGATGAATAATAGTTTTAATTACAAATAAAAAATAATATGTTTAAAAAACACATAATAAAAATAATAATAACATAACATCATATAAAATAGCATTAATATAAGAATAAAATAACATACAATAATAATATAACACATAAACAAAATAAAACAATAGCATACAATATACAACAATGATATCACATAACAACATAAACAATAATAAATAAAAATGATAATATATAAATAACACAACAATCACAAATCACAACAACAACAACAATCACAACACACAACAACAAACAACAATCCTGACCACAATATAATACCTACACGATAACAATCAAACCTAGGATAGGCCTCCTGAGGCATGGTTCATTTTTCCATTTATAAAGACCCCTAGAGAATCACAACTTGGTGTAGAAAACATAATAAGAATACCCTTATGCTTAGTGAATGCATGGAGTAACCTAAATTTTACTCGATGTCCACATAACCTTCCCAATTCATATTCCAAACTCAAAATCCCTAGTTTCAAATCCCAGCACAAACCAAAACCAAAATCAAACCAAAACCAAACCAAAACCAAAACCCAAACCAAACCAAAACCCAAACCAAAACCAAAACCAAATCTAAAACATAAACTCAAACAAATCTTCATAGCACTCCTATAAGTCCAAATCAAACAACCAGTTACCACCAAATACAAACCCAAACCACACCTAAACCCATTTGCCCCAACCTACCCCGAACAACTGTTTTCATTAAGCATAAGGGTATAGGTAGGGTGAATTGTTAAGCAACGTAATAAGTCTAAATGAGCCCGAGACTTTTCATCAGGATATGGGAGGGAAGCATGGACCTGCATCCTTCTTTGACTGTTTGGATACCTCTGAGGTCTATTAAACTTAATATGTCTTCTTAACGAAACCATCCTTAATTAAATTAACAAAGTTTATTGAAACACGACATACAAATTCGTATAGACATCATAGGACTTGGTAGAAAACCAGGACATTTACATAGATGTCATAGGATTAAGTAGTTACTGCTTGTTAGTCCTACTTCTTCCTGTTTTCTGGCATGCTTTAATTTCTGCAAAATTATAAACACCTATATGCAATGCAATACTAAAGTTTTACATTATTGCAATTTACTTTATTACAATTTATTTACCTGCACTGTGCTTTACTTTTTTTGCATGATAAATAAGATAGTTGCATGAAAACTAAAACCTTTAGGATAGCCACAAAACTGAAACCCAAAAAAAATTAAAAGTCACAACAAGATAAAATTCACCGCCACAACATTTCAAAATATACGACAACTCAAAACTTAATCACAAACAGCATAACAAAAAAAACTACAACTATAACTAAATTAAAACGTCTTGTTGGATGATCGGGAATACCTCGGATGATGTAACCTACGTGTTGCTAACGAGATTTCCCACGGACTAAATGAAAGTGTGGAACTCATTCAGTTGAGTTTAGCAAATTCATCTAGACTAAGTGAATCCGAAAAAAATAACGATGCCGGAAGGATGGAACCGTGGGATCTTAACCGGTGTTGTTATAATCAACTTTAAGATTTGTTTTAATTAAAACATTAAAAAACACTTGGATTTTAAGACTTTTCTAAACAAAAACACTTCTCTCATCTCCTGATTTATGATTTCTTCTAAAATATATACGTTTTTTGTTATATCATTTTACATATTTTTGATGATATTACACTTTAAAGGAAGTTATTTTGTATGTTTTTTTAGTTTTAGGTACAAGAAATGGTGATTGGAGCAAAAGGAAGCAAAAACGGTGCAATTTGGAGCAAAAATGAGCAAGAAATGAAATTCTGCCCTGACATCTTTCGATAAGTCTTTTGATGCTTAATCTCTTTTACACTTCTTGCATATTTTTGAATGAGATTATACTTTAAAGAAAGTTTATTTTATGCTTATTTTGTAGGGCTATCTGTTACGAACGCAACGCAACTGAAATGGGGCGAAACGGAGTTGAAACGGAGCCAAACGGAACGAAACCATGGAGCCGCGCAGCAGCCTGCTCGCCGACAACGAGATTTTCCTGAGACCACCGAAATATGGCCGAAAAGGCCACCGACAGCGGCCTCGAACCCACCGACAGCGGCCCGGATGACCATGAACTGACATTTGGCAGTTTTGGGCCAATATTCGACGTATTGGACGCTTTTCGAATGGGTGCTTAATGAAACTCTTCAAAATTCATCCATACTCTTTAAAATGGCGAATATATGTTAGAAATGGGTGAGAAACAATAAAGGAAAGGAGAGAAAAACTTAGAGGAATGTTTAGGATTCTTAGATTAAGAGTAAAAATGTAGATTTTTACCCTTTTGGAGAGATTGGAGAGGAGATTTTGAGAGAATTTGTAAGGGATTTCGCTAGCATTGCATGGATCGCTGGGAGACTTTATGGGAGAGATCTTTATCTTTCTTTCAAGGGAAAAAAGCTAAGTATTATTCTTCATTATCTTATAATTTTGTAAACATTTATTTAGTGGATTTTCTTTTGTTAAATGAAGTTTCCTTTATGTTTTCTTCGTGTTTTGTGACGCATCTCTCTTACTCTTTCTTCTTCTTTGGAAATAGTGGCATAAGAAGATTATGCCATTGTTTTCCTTTTACTTTTCTTTTGTAATGAGTAGAAATCATGTTTAGGATTTTGTGATGCATGGTAGAAGTAAATTTAATTATAAATGTGATGGTTTTTACTTGCACTTCATTTACATTGCAATAAGGGCCCATTGTAGTGTTAAAATTCGTTGTAATTGCATCGACCCAAAAGGGCGGTGTAATTCTCAACAAAGTGGAACCACATTTAAATTCCATGGATGGTGAAGTTCATGGGAATTGAATGTAAATAAATAGGGAAATATAATTATCGGGCGTAGAATTGGAGATTTTAGAGTGACAGGCTAAAATCCTCAATTCGGTCCTATCGTTTGGGTGCTGAAGCAGATATGTTAGCCCTCAGGAGAGGGGAACGTGGGAGCTCTGAAGTGAGAGTCGGTATCCTCCCAGCCTAGCCACAGATTCAGTAACCAAGCATAGGATTAGTCAATGTCTTTATGCCTGGACCAAAGGGTAAAGAATAGGATTGCTCCTATTTGGCACATACAATATTTAATGCATCTCAATCCTATACATTATCTATTTCATTACATAAGAATAGTAGTTTTTAATATCTCAAAATTCTCCAAACCAGTTCATCCAAAAAGGGTTATATTTAGAATTGTTATTTCGCATTTAGTTATAGTTACTATCTTACATTTAACACTTGCATTTAGGAATAGTTGCTAGATAAAACACAATTTTAATCGACATTCCAAACTAAGGACTATTAGTAGTAGACTAGAATTTGATCTTACTTCACTTCCTCGTGGGATCGATACTGGGGTTTTTAAAGAAAACTCTATATTGCTTGAGACGTATACTTGCGTAGTACCCCTAGTGTGTAAAATATTTTCTAATTTTTATATCATTTAAGATTTTGCACACTAGCCACTATTTATAAATCGGGTCAAGTTTTTTGTCATCTTTTGGAAGTTAATTTACTGCGTAATTGCGGGTCGGGTCAAGTTTTTGGCGACGTTGCCGAGGAAGCTTCGGTAAGAACTTTAGGAGAATTTTAGTTGAAACAATTAGGCTTAGACTTGAAAATCGTAGTGTCGTAAAAACTATTTTTGTGTGAAAAGTGTTTTTATATGAAAAAGTGTTGTGAAAAACAAGAAAAAACTACTTATATGAAAAATAAGGTGTTCGTGAAAATGTTTTGTTGTGTTGAATATATTTCATCTGTTATTTGTTTAATTATTAATGTATTGTTTGATGTATTAAATATGTGAAACAAAGGATCTGCAGGACTTGTACCTTATGATCCCGAGTTTGAAAAAAATAAAAAATTAAAAATACAGAAAGGACTCGAAAAACAAGAAATGGAAATGGAAAAATTTCAAGATAATAACTTAGAAAATCATCATAAATCATTGAGGGATTACATAAATCCTATGATAGATGAAATTCACTCTAGTATACAAAACCCTGTCGTAGAAGCTTATTCATTTGAAATAAATCCTGAGATTATCCAACTGGTGCAGAACAATCAGTTTGGAGGAACTCCTTTGGAGGATCCCTGTTTACACTTATCTAATTTTCTAGAACTTTGTGCTATATTTCGTTATAACTGTATGTCGGACGATGCTGTTAGAATAAGGCTTTTTCCTTTCTCACGAAGGGATAAGGCTAAAATGTGGTTATACTCTTTAGCACCTGGTTCTATTAAAAATTGGGAGGAGTTAACTCAGAAATTCTTAGCTAAGTATTTTCCACCTTCAAGGACTACTAAACTTAGAAACGATATTATCTCATTTTGTCAATATGAAGGGGAATCAATATATGAAGCTCTGGGAAAGATTTAAGGAACTCCTAAGAAAGTGTCCACACCATGCTCTGCCCGATTGGTTAATCATTCAAACTTTTTATAATGGGTTAGTAGGATCCCTTAGGTCTATAATTGATGCTACCGCTGGTGGATCATTAATGTTAAAATCCTTTGATGAAGCATATAGAAATGGCTACAAATGAATTTCAATGGTCATTTGCAATGGTAAATCATAAACATATAGCTAGTGTTCATGATACATATGTGATTGGAATTCTTGCATCTCAGGATGCTGCAATATCAAGGAAGTTCGACCAATTTGGACTGAACCAGCCTCAATTTACTCCTGTAAATGAGGAAAGTTCATTAGGGCCTATAATTGATTCTAAATTATCATATGAGACTTTAAATACAATAAACAACCCGTACTCTAACTTTTACAACCCAGATTGGGAGAACCATCCTAAATTTAACTGGAATCATAATACTAATAGTGGAAACCTAAAATGGGAAAAAATTCATGCAAATCATAATGGAAGTTGGAATAATCAGGAGAACACAAACTATATACCTTCATATCCACCGGACTCTAATAATGATAAACAATTTGAGGATAAGAAAATGTATATGGAAGAAGTGGTATTGCAAATGGGAAACCAGTTGCAAAGTCAAAATGCTGCGATTAGAAACATAGAGAATCAATTAGGACAAATTGCTAATTCACTTAGCAATAGAAACCAAGGAATACTTCCTAGCAACATTAAGATCAACCCTAAAGAGAACACTAATGAACAATTAGAAGCTGTCCAATTAAAAAGTGGAAGAGATATAGAGGATGTGGTTAGAAAAGAGAAAGATATTGTGAGACAAACAAAGGAAACTAAAAGACCTGAAGAACATGTTTCTAAGGATCTGGAAAAATTAATATCTCTAACTAAAATCAGTTTGGAAAAACCACCACCTCCATTTTCTCAAAGACTTAGACAGCATGAGTTGGATAAAAATTTTTCAAAGTTCATGAAAGTACTTAAGAAGTTAACGATAAATATTCCCTTCACTGAAGTTTTGGAACAGATGCCAAGTTATGCAAAGTTTATAAAGGATATATTAAACAAGAAAAGGAAATTTAGGGATTATGTGACAGCTTGCACTAAGTGAGGAGTGCAAGCACATACTTCAGAAAAATTTTCCTCGAAAACTTAAAGATCCTCGTAGCTTTACAATTCCTTGTGCAATTGGAGAAAAATTATGTGGAAAAGCTTTATGTGATTTAGGAGTGAGCATTAATGTGATGCCTCTATCTATATTTAGAAGGTTAGGTTTAATCAATACTTCTCCCACTACTGTAACCCTTCTGTTAGCTGATCGATCTATCATTTATCCAAAAGGAGTTATAGAAGACGTGCTTGTTAAAGTGGATAAATTTATCTTTCCTTCGACTTTATTGTATTAGATATGGAGGAAGATAAAGAAATTCCAATTTTTTTAGGGAGACCTTTCCTCGTTACTGGACAAGCTATGATAGATGTGCAAAAAGGAGAGTTGACTATAAATATTAATGACCATGAAGTCACTTTTGATGTATTAAAGACTATGAAATATCCGGCTGAGAGAAAAGATGATGATTGTTTTTGGATGGATGAAATTGATTATCTAAGTAAAGACCATTTCCAAGAAAGTTTTGAGAGTAAGTTAAAATATGAGATTGAAATAGATTTTCATGATGAGTTGAAAACTTTATTTAAAAAATACTGTATGTATGTTCAGGAGAGGTGTGAAATGATGGACGCTACCAAAAATAGTAAACTTTTAATTCCATTTATTGAAAAATCTCAGGAACTTAAGATGGATATACCCAATACAATTTTAAAGTCGATCTATTCAGGGAATTCATCTATACAACCAGTCTTTATATCTTTAGATACGACTCAATCACAAGAAAAACCTTAATTAAATGATGAACAAGATAAAATTATTGAACTAGGACTTGGAAGAGAATTTGAGGATAAATTTCAAAAGAACTTTGAGTTGAGAAAAGAGGATAAGGATATTGGAAGACCATTGGAAGAAATTCCTAGGGAATTAGAAAAACCTATTTCCTCAACTAAGATAGATCCTTCATTATTTAATAATTATAAAGGGGAAGAAATGGAAGATAACTTAAATCATAAGAGTGACATAGAAGAATTTGATCTTGAATCTGAATTATTTAAAGAGAATTTGATCCAAAATTTAGGAGATATTGAAGTATCTTATAAAGATCCATTTCGTATAAATTTCAAAGATGATATTAATATGCAATTTCAGAAAATCAATAGAAGAATATTGGATCTAGAAAGAAATATGAGGAACAATGATATAAATCCATTCGAAAAGAAAGAGCTCGAATAAAAAATTAAAATTTGAGAATTTTGTAGGAATCCTCGGATCCGGAAATGATTGGGCGATTGATCGAGGATTACTTAAATGGAATTTTGATCCAAGAGGAATAATTTGTCGGGCTAATGACGTTAAACCAAGCGCTTTATGGGAGGCAACCCATAGTTATCAGTGTGCTTTGATTTAGTGTGCTCGAGAGTCATGATTGTTAGTGTTGTATTGTGTTTGATTTAGAGTGGATAAACTTAATCTTTTTGTGTCATTATAGATTGATAAGTTTGATTGTTGATTGATAGATGTTTGGATTATTAGTGCTTTGATCTGATCTTTCTCTGTGTTATGAGGGAGGTGATTCCTTAACTTCTTATTATGGCTAGAATTGATCTCTTGTAAAGTTGGATCGACGAGTCCACTATAACTCGGGTCTCACCCGTACTCGAGTTTTACAAGAAAAATCATGAATTTCGAACATTGATAGTTCCATCTTAATTTATTACTTCCTTTCTACAACTTTATTTTCATTAGGTAGGAGTCGCGAACCTATTCGATGAATAACATTAGGATGATCTCACACTATCTTTATAATCGTTAGAGGTGCTTAATTATAAGGATTAGGTGATGCCTGAGATTGGTTCCTAGGAGCCAATATATCAGGGATAATCTTATCCTTGGGATTATAATCTATAAAATATTTTGAGGTGCCTAATTTACTAGTGTAGTGATTTCGTTAGAAATTGGAAGTAAATTAATGAGATGCAATGAGATAAAGGAAGAATTGACCTCATTTATTATTTGTGATTGTATTTGAATTGTGTGTTTATGTTTGTGTTACAACTTTGTTTAGGTCTTGAAGAACATTTTTATATTCCCTTGCTAAAACATGCTATGCTAGTTAGACTTTGGTTTAGTTAATTTCATTCTAACATGATTAGTTTAAATTTACTTTCTGCTGCATATTGTTTTGTCCTAATGAATAATTGTAAATGGGTTTTGATAGACATTTATGGTAGATAGAATTTTTAAACTGTTTTCTTCCTGCTTATATTTTCTGTACTAAATGCTACATATGTTAAAAATTAAGTTTGGGGGTAGGAAGAAAAATAAAATTTTAATGTGAAAATACTTCCTTTTAGTGTAATTTTATTACAAGCATGTTTTAAGTTAGATTTACTTTCTCCTACAGTCATTCTATCCTAATTATGCATGATATGAATTTGATAGGATGTTGTAGTAGCAAGTAGATTCAACCTTTACTTTTTCTTCCTACTACATTTTATGGAATTAATTGCAAAATATTTTAAAATTTAAGTTTGGGGGGAAGAAAAATATTAACTCTTATTTGTTCTCAATTGTTATATTTTCAAAAATTACTAGCATAACTTCTGGCAATTGAACCTCGCTTGAGATAACTAAAACTTTTTATTTTAGATGAATATTATGAAAGGATTGGATGAAAGTTTTTAGTAATAATGGTTAATTTTATAAGGGTGAGATATTTGGTATGAAAGAATTTGATTATAGTTAACTATTTGAAGTAAAGAAAACTGTATTTTTGAAATGTTAAGAGACTTAAAGTTTTATGTATTAAGAAGAGATTGTGACTTTATGATGGATAATAAGGCTTATACATAATTATAAAGTAAGGATGTGTTTCAAGTTTGAACTTTAGAAAGAAGAGAGTGAAGTTCAAAATCATTACAGGCTCTCCAGATATAGTAATCCTCATCTTAAAAAAAAAGAGAGAAAAAGAAAAGAGAGTAAAAGAATGGCGACTGAAAGTGATCCCGAAAGAAAAAAAAAAGAAAGAAAAATATTTATGAGGAGAAGCTTGAGGAGATGCCTAATCAAAAATTGGCTTCACTTGAGTCACCCTAAAGGGAGAACTCGATTTCATTTCTGAATTTATATTTAAAGTATTGGCCTACATTCTAATGAAGTTTACATGAACTCCTTTTTCACATAATCTTTCAAGGCACTCTTAATGTGACAAATTATGGTTTATCTTGAAATAAATAGAAGAATAGAACCCTTTGACTTGATTGTTAAATATTCTTATACCTGTAGCGTTAACCTGAGTTACTGAATTTCTTTCTAAAAATATAACCAATATATTCCTTTGAATGAAAAATTTTAGTGTATTACAGGTGAAAAGTACATTGCCCTGAGTTATATTTTTATGAAGTAAAAGTGTTACTTGAGGACAAGTAATGCTTAAGTTTGGGGGATTTTGACACGCCTAAAATATATACGCTTTTTGCTATATCATTTTACTTATTTTTAATGATATTACACTTTAAAGGAAGGTATTTTGTATGTTTTTTTTGGTTTTAGGTACAAGAAATGGTGATTGGAGCAAAAGGAAGCAAAAACGGTGCAATTTGGAGCAAAAACGAGCAAGAAATGAAATTCTGCCCTGACACATTTCGATAAGTCTTTTAATGTTTAATCTCTTTTACACTTCTTCCATATTTTTGAATCAAAATTATACTTTAAAGAAAGGTTATTTTTATGCTTATTTTGTAGAGCTATCTGTTACGAACGCAACGCAACTGAAATGGGGCGAAACAGAGTTGAAACAGAGCCAAATGGAGCGAAACCGTGGAGCCGCGCAGCAGCCTGCTCGCCGACGGCGAGATCGATCTCGCCGAAGGCGAGATTTTCCCGAGACCACCGAAATATGGCCGAAAAGGCCGCCGACAGCGGCCTCGAACCCGCCGACAGCGGCCCGGATGACCATGAACCGACATTTGGCGGTTTTGGGCCAATATTCGACGTATTTGGACGCTTTTTCGAAGGGGTGCTTAAGGAAACTCTTCAAAATTCATCCATACTCTTTAAAATGGCGAATATATGTTAGAAATGGGTGAGAAACAATAAAGGAAAGGAGATAAAAACTTAGAGGAATATTTAGGATTCTTAGATTAAGAGTAGAAATGTAGATTTCTACCCTTTTGGATAGATTGGAGAGGAGATTTTGAGAGAATTTGTAAGGGATTTCGCTAGCATTGCATTGATCGCCAGGAGACTTTATGGGAGAGATCTTCGTCTTTCTTTCAAGGGGAAAAAGCTAAGTATTGTTCTTCATTATCTTATAATTTTGTAAACATTTATTTAGTGGATTTGCTTTTGTTAAATGAAGTTTCCTTTATGTTTTCTTCGTGCTTTGTGACGCATCTCTCTTACTCTTTCTTCTTCTTTGGAAATAGTGGCATAAGAAGATTATGTCATTGTTTTCCTTTTACTTTTTTTTTGTAATGAGTAGAAATCATGTTTAGGATTTTGTGATGCATGGTAGAAGTAAATTTAATTATAAATGTGATGGTTTTTACTTGCACTTCATTTACATTGCACTAAGGGCCCATTGTAGTGTTAAAATTCGTTGTAATTGCATCGACCCGAAAGGGCGGTGTAATTCTCAACAAAGTGGAACCACATTTAAATTCCATGGATGGTGAAGTTCATGGGAATTGAATGCAAATAAATAGGGAAATATAATTATCGGGCGTAGAATTGGAGATTTTAGAGTGACAGGCTAAAATCCTCAATTCGGTCCTATCGTTTGGGTGCTGAAGCGGAGATGTTAGCCCTCAGGCGAGGGGAACGTGGGAGCTCCGAAGTGAGAGTCGGTATCCTCCCAGCCTAGCCACGGATTCAGTAACCAAGCATAGGATTAGTCAATGTTCTTTATGCCTGGACCAAAGGGTAAAGAATAGGATTACTCCTATTTGGCACATACAATATTTAATGTATCTCAATCCTATACATTATCTATTTCATTACATAAGAATAGTAGTTTTTAATATCTCAAAATTCTCCAAACCAATTCATCCAAAAGGGTTATATTTAGAAATTTTATTTACATTTAGTTATAGTTACTATCTTACATTTAACACTTGCATTTAGGAATAGTTGCTAGATAAAACACAATTTTAATCGACATTCCAAACTAAGGACTATTAGTAGTAGACTAGAATTTGATTAAAGACTTCTTAATTCACTTCCTCGTGGGATCGATAGGGGGGTTTTAAAGAAAACTCTATATTACTTGAAACGATACGTATACTTGCGTAGAACCCCTAGTGTGTAAAATATTTTCTAATTTTTATATCATTTAAGATTTTGTACACTAGCCGCTATTTATAAATTGGGTCAAGTTTTTTGCCATCTTTTGGAAGTTAATTTGCTGCGTAATTGTGGGTCAGGTCAATTTCTAAAACTAAACCTCTGCAACAACAAGGAGCTCGAGGCAATACACCGAAGGGCAGCACGATCAAGGATGCGAAAGGACATGTTCAAAAGAGCAAACAGCGGATCTTCAACAAAGAACTCTCTTTTCTTATAAATAAACAACTAGCCATAGGATTTCGAGGTAGTTTGCCTAGTGCAACATAAATCCTCAACTTTTTGTTAGGCATTTGCAAAATTGTCTAATGCAAATTAAGCCCTAACCGGTCTTAGGACTCCGAGGTAGTCATTTGGTATGACATAAGCCCTCACATCTTCAAGGCTGTTTGTATGATTGTGTCATACAAATATAAGTCCTAATTAATTAAAATAGGCAAGATGAAACATTAAATGAACTCCCAAATTGAAGCCAAACAATAGGATAGTTTGGGAAGTTGCCAAGATTCTTCTTGGATCTTCAGCTTCTCCTACTTCTCTTCTATTGGACTCTTAAAATAAACTGTTCCAAACTCGATCCATTCCTTATTGAAATTCCAAAATTCAATCCTTTGAAAACCTTAAACTTTGAAATTCTTAAGAGCAAAACCACTGAGCATTATCGAGAGTTTTCTTAAGTGATTCCCGTCATTTAGGATGTAGTTAACTATAGGGGCTTGCCCTTATAGGGAACTTTAAGAACCCAGGTAATATAAACCCTGCTTAATTCCTTTATATTAAGCGGGGAACTTCGTCGGCTTATAAAATTGGTTCACAGACCAAACAGATGTCACAAATCTTTTAGTTTATTTAATCGAGCCCCATCGTCAAGCAGTGTGACTATTCCTTAGGATAGATACACAGTTTGTGGTGTGGTGCTCGTTTATATAAACTATTTAGGATGTGAGATCAGTTTGATTTTATATCTTAAAATTTTTAAACTTAAAATTATTTTCAAAAATCAAATGCTACTTTCCAAATTATATATATATACTTAAATTAAATTTAAAACCTAAAAAATATGTCGACACTTACAGATGAAAAGTACATTACCTTGAGTTATATATTTATGTAGTAAAAGGATTACTTGAGGACAAGTAATAGTTAAGTTTGGGGGATTTTGATGCACTAAAAATATATACTATTTTTGATATATAATTTTACCCATTTTTTTGGTGATATTGCACTTTAATAAAATGTATTCTTCATGATTTACTGCAGGTATGAAGATTTTAGGTGATTGTAGCGAAAGGAAGCAAAAAGGAACGAAGGAGCAAAAAGGAACAAAATGGAAGAAACTATCTTCTGGCACCGCCGGTGTCAGAATACGTGCCGGCGGCGCCCAAATCCAGAGACTTCAGCAATTAATTGACGATAGAGCACCATCGGCGCCCTATGTCGGTGCAATTCAAAATTGAAGAGTTTTGGAGACTTTTTGAAGAGATGCTTAAGGAAACTCTTGGGAATTCACTTCTAACATATATGTAACTGTTTTTGGACGAAATTTGTGTGTGGGAAAGTGTGGTAGAGTGTGTGTTTAATGTTAGGGTTTGGAAGAGTGAGTGAAGAAGTGAAGATTTGAGAGGGATTCTTCTCTAAGGAGTGAAGGAGAAGGAGTAAAGTGATAGATTGCTTCTTCCTTTCCATTCTAAAGAGGGAATTGAGTGTTGCAAAGAAGAGAGAAAAGGATTCAATGTAACTTCAAGGGATTTGCTTGGGGAAGAGAAAGAGATAAGTTGTATTTGCTATTGTGGTTTGTATGACTTTTCTTTTATATATAAAATTCATGTTTTATTGTGTCTTCTCTATGAAATCTGAGTATTCTCCTTTGTCTTTGTTCTTGCATAGAGATGTGATGATCTGATGATGTGGATTTGAAGTGCTTTTAAAGTATTGAAGAAATTGTGATAGTTTTTCATTTCGAACTTAATTTACTTTTCGATATGGCCAATTGAATTGTTAAAATTTGTTGTTGTACATTAACTCCAAAAGGATTGAGTGTCCTAATACAATAATGAAGAATCCATTCAATGTCCGTAAATGAATTGCGTAGTTCTTTAGAATTGAGTGCAAATAAATAGGGAAATGTGTTTTGATGGGCTTCAAATTGGAGGTTTTAGGGTGACAGGCTGAGATCCCCAATTTAGTCCTAAGATTGATAACTAAAGTCGAAGGTTAGCCTTCAGGTGAAGGGTGAGTGGAAGCTCCATAGTGACAACCGGTATCCTCCTAGCCTAGCCTTAGATTTAGTGACTGAACTTAGGATATGTCAATGTTCTTTACATGCTTGGAAGAGGGGGCACTCTTTTGAGGGTAAACAAACATGTGTGCTCCTATTTGGCACAATACAATAAATAATCATTTTATATCATTCACACATCATATACTCATTGCAAGAGGAAAGACACTTTTCATATATATCAAAACCTTTCAAAAATAAAGCTTAGTGTGTGTGTGTGTTAGTTAATTCTATTTAAAGATATTAGAAGTAATTGTGGTTTGCTTAACTGTTACTCTTTTCTGCATCTTGTTAGTAGAAGTAAACTTAAACTTTAATTACGATTTGAGTATTGGATTTCAATATTACACTATTTAATGTAAGGAACTTGTCTTCCCTGTGGGATCGAGAACCAAGACTCCATTAGAGTCATGTATTACTTGATACGATATGTATATTTTGCGCTGAAGTTTGGACTTCAAAAAAATCATTATTAAATATATAAATTTGGGTTCATAAGTTCTCGAACAATATAAAGTCCGCATCAGTATACAGAGTCTCTCCCTTATCAACAAAGCAATAACAATGCCTGCGAAGTATTTTTAGCATTTTGTGCAGTAGAAAATTAGACTATAAATCTGCAAAAAAAGTGATCACTATTAATGGCAAGCTGTTAAAATATCAAAGCATAGACTCTGAGACGTGAAGATGACTTGGCATTTGAGAGCTTCATTTAGTAGTAGTAGACATATTGTGGATTCAAATGAGGTTACATGGATTGGAGGATCCTACTATATTTAGTAGAACATTAGAGATGAAAAATTAAAGCAATTGGGAGCCGAATATTTCTCTAAAAAGGCATTCTCTAGTTAATATGCCTCAAAACTTTTAATCTTCTTCTCTTATTGTGATATGATGGGATCAAGCCTCAGATATCATGGTAGTATTATTCATCTTCATCTATTGATGTTGTTAATGAGATTCTTCTTGTCTTGACAATAGGTTCTCTCCTTCGGTATGATGGAGCTACAAACCAAGATGGTGACATCATCATTTGAGCACAGGTTTTTTCTGATCATTTCTATTGTCTGCTTCTTGTTCCTTATATGATGGGTGTCAAACATCTTTGGTACATTTTATATTACTCTTGATTTCTTTGTGGCTTAGTTCTTTTTTTATGTGGTTCATCTTTTTGTTTGTGGCATGATCTTGCTCACTGCACATTATTTTCATGTTGAATCTCTTTCTATTAAAGAATCACATTTAAGGAATAGAGCATAAAGAAATCAAAGGGAAAGAGGAAAGAGGGAAAGAGAGAGCGAGAGCGAGAGAGTGAGAGAGGGAAGGAGGGAGGGAGGGAGGGGGAGAGAGAGAGAGAGAGAGAGAGAGAGAGAGAGAGAGAGAGAGAGATTTAGACTACCAAGTTTTGTGGTGACGAGCGAGATTTTAAAAATTAGCGGTGTTCTCTTGTTAAAAAAAAATTTGTTTCCATTTTACAATTGATATCTTAAGCCTCTTTGGATTTACGACTGTCTTTTTTGGCCATATCATCATTAAAATAGGATTTATCGAAAATATCATATCTTTAAAGTCAACTTAGAGTGTGACAACTGATGGGGGTTCCCTGCCCATAATGAGCTTCCTCTCGGACTTGCATGATCAGCCATTGGTATTAAGTCTTTCGTACTCAATCATGGATATTCAGCTATTCGTACCCAACCAAGGGTATTTGACAAGCCTAAAAACTGTTTGATTTTACATATACATTTTACGCTTAATTTTAATGATGTTGTACTTTAAAGAAATGCATTCTTCATGTTTTGCTGCAGGTATGATGATTTTAGGTGATTGAAGCAAAATGAAGCAAAAATGAGCAAATTCAGAGCAAAAAGAGGTAATTTGAAAAAAAACAACACACTAGTGCCACCAGTGCCCAATTCTAGAGAGCATTTAAATTAAATCATCAGGGCAGTGCCGCCGGTGCCCTATCCAGTACCGTCAGCACCCTATCCAGTGCTGACGGTGCCCGAGACGGTTTGGACACGATTTTGAGCGATTATTGGCCATATACATTGAATTTGGACGCTTTTTGGAAGTTTTCATGAATCACCTCTTGGGAAATTATTCTCTACACTATTTTAAAGTGAATTTGAAGTAAAAAAAGATGGTAGTAGAAGTTAGGAAAAAATTGTAGAATGTTTAGAGATCTTAGTATAGGAGTAGAAATATAAATTTCTACCTTTTTGAAGAGATTGATGAGGGGATTGGTGGCGATGAAGATTTAATAAGTCTTTCGTGGCGGATGGGTGGGGTCATGTCATCGCCATCCAATGTCAATGTCAAGGAGTCGCCATCTAATATTAGCCTAGTTTTATTCATATAAATCCTACGAAGGATTTAGAAACTTTTTAGGACTAATAGTAGAAAAGGATGTTTATGATAATTCTTATATGAGGATATTCTAGGATAACATATTCTAGAATTTTCATATTAAGAAAATCATGGTAAACCAGAGATTTCTATTTCGGGTTCTTTTAGATCTCCTATAGAGGTAAGCCTCTATAGTTAATTACATCTTAAACAATTTTCAATTGTTTAAGAAAACTTCTATTAATGTTAATCATTTGTTTTCTAAGAATTCATTTTAAGGAGAGATGTACCCACTATCACTCCCGAATGTCGTTATATCATGTTATTGAATACTTTAGGTATTATGTCTAACCTAAAGGTTCTGTTTTTGTTGTCAATGTTGTTGATTTGTTGAAAAATTTCAGGTTATATGTCTAACCTAAAAGTTTTGGTTTTATTTTTGTTGTCAAAAGTTTCAGGTTATATATCTAACCTAAAACCTAAAAGTTTTGGTTTTGTTTTTGTTGTCAGAAGTTTCAGGTTATATGTCTAACCTAAAAGTTTTGGTTTTGTTTTTGTTGTCAAATGTTTCAGGTCATATGTCTAACCTAAAATTTTTGGTTTTGTTTTTGTTGTCAAATGTTTCAGGTTATATGTCTAACCTAAAAGTTTTGGTTTTGTTTTTGTTGTCAAAAGTTTCAGGTCATATGTCTAACCTAAAAGTTTTGGTTTTGTTTTTGTTCCATCGTCGACGTACTGCAAAACAGAGTTAGCACATCCTATAACATGCAAAGAAAATCTAGACAAAATTTCTTGCTTTCACCCTGCAAAGAAAACAATGTCAGAAATAACATCATAGAATATTTGGATATGTCTTGGATGTCAGTTTATGTCGAATTATTTTGAAATGTCAATTTTTTTTGTTGATTATGTCAATTTTGGTTTTAAAATATTGAATTTATTAACTTGAGTCCATGTCTGCCTGAACTCTAAGTTAAAAGATTTGAAATTAGATTCAATATTGATTGAATTGACTTGGGTTCATGTCTGGTTAAACCTATGTTAGATTCAATGTTGATTGAATCTATTCATGTCTATTTGAACTTAAGTTAAAAGGTTTGAAATTAGATTCAATATTGATTGAATTGACTTAGGTTCATGTCTGGTTGAACCTAAGTTAGATTAAATGTTGATTGAATCTATTTAACTTGAGTTTATGTCTGTCTGAATTCAAGTTAAAAGATTTGAAACTAGTTTCAATATTGATTGAATTGACTTAGGTTCATGTCTGGTTGAACCTAAGTTAGATTCAATGTTGATTGAATCTATTTAACTTGAGTTCGTGTCTGTTTGAACTTAAGTTAAAAGGTTTGGTTTAGAATAGATTTAATTAAGTTTTAAGTCTTGTCTAAATAGGACTTAAAGGTTAATCAAGTCTAATAAATTAGACTCGATTAGATTTGCAGACCATCTAAGTCCCTTTTAGATAAGACTTAAGTTTTAATTAAGTTTATTTAAAGTTAGAGCTAGACCTAGGATTGAACTTAAGCCGGGTTTTAGTTTAGATTCAAGTTAGGTTGAACCTAAGGCTTAGATTAGACTTAGGTTTATATCGAGTTAAACCTAAGTATGGTTTGACTTAAGTCTAATATGGGTTAGACTTAAGTTAGGTTTTTGAGTTAGGTTCATGTTAGGTTGAACCTAAGTTTTGGTTTGACTTGAGTCTAATGTGGGTTAGACTTAAGTTAAATTTTGAGTTTAGATTAAGTTAGGTTCAAGTCAGGTTGAACCTAGACTTAAGGTTGATTTAAGTTCAATATGGGTTTATCCTAAGTTAAGGTTTAACTTGGATTAGATTAGGTTCTAGTTGGATTGAACATAAGTTTAGTTCAGTTTAGGTTAGGTTGAACCAAAGGTTTCAAGTTAAGTTAGGTTCGATGTGGGTTGAACTTAATATTTAGGTTAACTTGAGTTCAAGTTAGGTTGGACTCAAGTTAGATTAGGTTTAAGTTAGGCTCAATGTGGGTTGAACCTAAGGTTTAGGTTAACTTGAGTTCAAGTTTGGACTCAAGTTAGGTTTGGTTTAGGTTAGGTTCAATGTGGGTTGAACATAAGGTTTAGGTTAACTTAAGTTCAAGTTAGGTTGGACTCAAGTTAGGATAGGTTTAAGTTAGGTTCAATGTGGGTTGAACCTAAGGTTCTGGTTTACTTGAGTTCAAGTTAGGTTGGACTCAAGTTAGGTTAGGTTTATGTTAGGTTCAATGTGGGTTGAACCTAAGGTTTTGGTTAACTTGAGTTCAAGTTTAGGTTGGACTCAAGTTAGGTTAGGTTTAGGTTAGGTTCAATGTGGGTTGAACCTAAGGTTTGGATTAACTTGAGTTTAAGTTAGGTTGGACTTAAGTTAGGTTAGGTTTAGGTTAGGTTCAATGTGGGTTGAACCTAAAGTTTAGGTTAACTTGAGTTCCAGTTAGGTTAGACTCAAGTTAGGTTAGGTTTAGGTTAGGTTCAATGTGGGTTGAACCTAAGGTTTAGAGTAACTTGAGTTCCAGTTATGTTAGGTTTAGGTTAGGTTCAATGTGGGTTGAACCTAAGATTTTGGTTAACTTGAGTTCAAGTTAGATTGGACTCAAGTTAGGTTAGGTTTAAGTTAGGTTCAATGTGGGTTGAACCTACGGTTTAGGTTAACTTGAGTTCCAGTTAGGTTAGACTCAAGTAGGTTAGGTTTAGGTTAGGTTCAATGTGGGTTGAACCTAAGGTTTTGGTTAACTTGAGTTCAAGTTTAGGTTGGACTCAAGTTAGGTTAGGTTTAGGTTAGGTTCAATGTGGGTTGAACCTAAGGTTTATGTTAACTTGAGTTCAAGTTTGGACTCAAGTTAGGTTTGGTTTAGGTTAGGTTCAATGTGGTTTGAACCTAAGGTTTAGATTAACTTAAGTTCAAGTTAGGTTGGACTCAAGTTAGGTTAGGTTTAAGTGAGGTTCGATGTGGGTTGAACCTAAGGTTTTGGTTAACTTAAGTTAAAGTTAGGTTGGACTCAAGTTAGGTTAGGTTTAGGTTATGTTGGACTTGGACTAAAAGGTTGGATTTGGATTTAATCAGGCCTTAGTTGATTAAGGTTCAACAATTAATTAAGTCTAATGTAGTAGACTTAATTAGGATTTGTGTTTGATTAAGTCTTACTTAGTTAAGACTTAATAGTTTAATTAAGTCTAATGAGTTAGACTTTATTAAGGTTTATGCTTGATTAAACCTTAGTTAGTTAAGGTCTAATGGTTTAATTGAGTGCAATGGGTTAGACCCAATTAGGGTTTAAGTTCGACTAAACCTTAGTTAGTTAAGGTCTAATGGTTTAATTAGGTCTAATGGGTTAGACCTAATTAGTGGTTTAAGTTCGACTAAACCTTAGTTAGTAAAGGTCTAATGGTTTAATTAGGTGCAATGGGTTAGACCTAATTAGGTTTTAAGTTTGATTAAACCTTAGTTAGTTAATGTCTAATGGTTTAATTAGGTCTAATGGGTTAGACTCTAATTAGGGTTAAGTTTGATTAAACCTTAGTTAGTTAAGGTCTAATGGTTTAATTAGATCTAATGGGTTAGACCTAATTAGTGTTTATGCTTGATTAAACCTTAGTTAGTTAAGGTCTAATGGTTTAATTAGGTCTAATGGGTTAGACCTAATTAGGGTTAAGTTTGATTAAACCTTAGTTAGTTAAGGTCTAATGGTTTAATTAGATCTAATGGGTTAGACCTAATTAGGGTTTATGCTTGATTAAACCTTAGTTAGTTAAGGTCTAATAGTTTAATTAGGTTTAATGGGTTAGACCTAATTAGGGTTTAAGTTTGATTAAACCTTAATTAGTTAAGGTCTAATGGTTTAATTAGGTCTAATAGGTTAGACCTAATTAGGGTTTAGGTTTGATTAAAACTTAGTTAGTTAAGGTCTAATAGTTTAATTAGGTCTAATGGGTTAGACCTAATTAGGGTTTAAGTTTGATTAAATCTTAATTAGTTAAGGTCTAATGGTTTAATTAGGTCTAATGGGTTAGACCTAATTAGGGTTTAGGTATGATTAAACCTTAGTAAGTTAAGGTCTAATAATTTAATTAGGTCAAATGGGTTAGACTTCAATTAGGGTTTAAGTTTGATTAAACCTTAATTAGTTAAGGTCTAATGGTTTAATTAGGTTCAATGGGTTAGATTCTAATTGAGGTTTAGGTTTGATTGAACCTTAATTAGTTAAGGTCTAATGATTTAATTAGGTTCAATGGGTTAGACTCTAATTAGGGTTTATGTTTGTTTTAAACCTAAAGTGTAAGAAGGTTAATTAAGTTTAATATGTCTTTAAACATAATTAAAGGTTTGGTTTTGATTTATTAAGTTTAATATGTTCTTAAACTTAATTAAAAGTGTTGATTTTTGTATTTAAACCTAATTTAGGTAAGGTTTAATGGGTTAATTAAGTTTATTATGTCTTTAAACTTAATTAAAAATTTAATTTTTGTGTTAAACCTAATTTAGGTAAGGTTTAATGGGTTAATTAAGTTTAATTTGTTTTTAAACTTAATTAAGATTTGATTTTTATATTAAACCTAATTTAAGTAAGGTTTAATGGGTTAATTAAGTTTATTATGTCTTTAAACTTAATTAAGATTTGATTTTTATATTAAACCTAATTTAAGTAAGGTTAATGGGTTAATTAAGTTCATTATGTCTTTAAACTTAATTAAAAGGTTTAATTTTGATTAATTAATTTTAATATCTTTAAACTTAATTATGATTTAATTTTCATATTAAACCTAATTTAAGTAAGGTTTAATGAGTTAATTAAGTTTATTATGTCTTTAAACTTAATTAAAAGGTTTAATTTTGATTAATTAAGTTTAATGTGTCTTTAAACTTAATTAAGATTTAATTTTCATATTAAACCTAATTTAAGTAAGGTTTAATGAGTTAATTAAGTTTATTATGTCTTTAAACTTAATTAAGATTTAATTTTTATATTAAACCTAATTTAAGTAAGGTTTAATGAGTTTAAATATTGTTTTAAATTTAGTTAAGTCCAATTTGGTCATTTTAGACTTGAGTGAAATTTCTCATTAGTCTAGCATAGACTAGAACCATTTTCAAACTTTGATTGTTGATGAAAATAGGTTAAATTTATAAAGGGGTATTTTTAGGATTAAAATTATTTAATTAATAAAGGATTTTAACCCTAAATTTCAAAATACCATTCAAAATGATTTCTATGACTTAGAAATAATTTTCTTAGGGTTAATGTCTGTTGCCCTATCATTTCTAGCCATTTGCATTTTTATTTTCCTTAATTTTCAATTTCTATAATTATTATTTGAAATAATTACAAAGAAACTTGAAAATTAAAGAAAAGTGTCCTAGGCATGTTTTCTGTCCTTGGAAAAATTATGGAAGGTCCCTAAGAACATAAAGATAAATGCCTCAAAGTTTCATAATTTTTTTGATTTATAAATAATTTTTAATAATTAAAATACTCTAGAGAGTATTTAATTAATTAAAAATTAAATATTGAGAATAAAATTATGATTTTGGTCTCATAATTTTCTCCTCTTCAAGAGCTTTCCAGAGGTATTTTTATTTTATTTTTATGACCTCAAGATAAAAAGATATTGATTTTTGAAGTTTTTAAGGTTTTCTAAATTTTTTATTAATTTCCCGCCGCCAAACTCACCGCCGTTCAACGCATGTCCTCGTACGCGTCGAACGAGCGGGAGGATCCGCTGCGGGCAGCCGAACAGCGGACACCGCAGGGAATCATCCGCGTCGTCCATCCCTAAGGCGCGGGATCTGACGGCAGAGATAATTCGGATAAAAATCCAAATTATTTCGAACCATAAACTTTAAACCTCAATATCTCACTCATTTATTGATGAAATTGAGTGATTTTTTTTTTTAAATGATCATCTGGATGAGAAGTATCCATCCATACGGTGATGATACACTTCTGGGCTAGTATAACACATGATATGTCGAAAACATGATTTATTTTGTAAAGAAAAATTCCATACCTTTGCCACAAGCAAATCAAGCTAGATCAGACCTTATGGTTGCCTTCAAGGACTCCAATAGCATGTTATTGCTGCAGCAATTTGATCCAGAAGTCGGGCTTGGGGAGGAATTTTGAAGAAGTGCCTACATTCGGGTTGTTTTTGAAATTTGGTCAAATTGGGTCAAATAGGCTCAAACTATGGCTTGGATTTGATCCTAAAAGATTGTTGGGACTCTTAGGAAGACTTTTTATGTTGGGAGCAGGTGGATTTGGGTAGCCTATAGTTCTCCCTAATTTTTTTCTTCTTCTTGTTATTTTCGGCCTTGGGGTCTTATTTTTAGCAAGGGGAGGTTATGGCTTAGCTTAGGATGTTCTAGGGGAGTAGTTACCTCCTCTATCAGCCCATTGGGTGAAGGAATTGGCTGAAGATAGGCATTGATGCTTATCCCTAAGTTTTCCATGATGATCTCCATTGTTTTGTCTCTCACCCATTGGCTTATGTGAGAGGTGCATGGTGAGCTGCCTCTACTCTTCTTAGGGAGCTTACACCTCATTTCTTAAGCTTGGAAAATGGTGACACACAAGCTCATCCCTCATCATTGCTTCTAACCATGGTAAGGGGGGGTTTCATGCATGGTTTTCCTTCCATTGGGTGGCTTGGGAGGTGGGTGGTGAGGCCTCATGTTGGCTGGCCAACTCATGGATAAATGAGGCTTAGGGTGAAGGAGAGAGTGACACCTCACCCCATGCATCATGATGGGTATTAACCAATGGCTTAGTGGTCTTAATGTGAGCTTAATAAAGCCTTAAGATGAGTTTAGCCTAATTAATTATGAGAATGTTATATGTCATTTCATTTCTTTTTAATTTCCCATTTTAATTAATTATTTTATTAATTAAAGTTGTTGGAAAATATTTTATTAATCAATTTATTAATTGAAAATAATTTAAATTTAATTAAGTGATTAATTTTATCATTTTTGTCATTTTATGATTTTAATTTAATTTTCATTTTAATTAATTATGTCATTTAATTAAAATATTAAAAATTAAATCATTAATCATTTTAATTAATCAAAATAATTTTGAAATTAATTAGTTGATTAATTTTGTTATTTTTATTTCATTTTTACCTATTTTAATCAAAATAGATAGGTGTTGACCAATTTTGACCTAGGTTGACCCAAGTCAGCCCAAATTGATCAATTTAATTTTAAAATGTCCAGTACTTGTGATTTTGTCATTGTGGGGCTTTATATGTGTCATTAGGTGAAAGGGTTGACTTATGGGTCAATAGGATTGGTCATTAGGTCTGGTTTGACCAATTTGACCAAAGTTGACTTTTTAGGTCATAAGGGTGACCTATGGGGTCAATAGGGTAAGTCATTAGGTCTAGTTTAACTAATTTGACCAAAGTTGACTTTTCAGGTCAAAAGGTTGACCTATGGTGTCAATTGGGTTGGTCACTGGGTCTGGTTTGACCAATTTGACCAAAGTTGACTTTTTAAGTCAAAAGGTTGACCTATGGGGTCAACAGGGTAGGTCATTGGTTCTGGTTTGACCATTTTGACCAAAGTTAACTTTTTAGGTCATAAGGTTGACCTATGGGGTCAACAGGGTAGGTCACTGGGTCTGGTTTGACCAATTTGACCAAAGTTGACTTTTAGGTCAAATGGGTTGACCTATGGGGTCAACAGGGTTGGTCACTGGGTCTAGTTTGACCAATTTGACCAAAGTTGACTTTTTAGGTCATAAGGTTGACCTTTAGGGTCAACAGGGTAGGTTACTAGGTCTGGTTTGACCAGTTTGACCAAAGATGACTTTTTAGGTCATAAGGTTGACCTATGGGGTCAACAGGGTAGGTCACTAAGTCTGGTTTGACCAATTTGACCAAAGTTGACTTTTTAGGTCATAAGGTTGACGTATGGGGTCAACAGGGTAGGTCATGAGGTCTGGTTTGATCAGTTTGACCAAAGTTGACTTTTTAGGTCATAAGGTTGACCTATGGGGTCAACAGGGTAGGTCATTAGGTCTGGTTTGACCAGTTTGACCAATGTTGAATTTTTAGGTCATAAGGTTGACCTATGGGGTCAACAGGGTAGGTCACTAGGTCTGGTTTGACCAATTTGACCAAAGTTAACTTTTTAGGTCATAAGGTTGACCTACGGGGTCAACAGGGTAGGTCATTAGGTCTGGTTTGACCAGTTTGACCAATGTTGACTTTTTAGGTCATAAGGTTGACCTATAGGGTCAACAGGGTAGGTCACTAGGTCTGGTTTGACCAATTTGACCAAAGTTGACTTTTTAGGTCATAAGGTTGACCTATGGGGTCAACAGGGTTGGTCATTAGGTCTGGTTTGAACAGTTTGACCAAATTTGACTTTTTATGTCATAAGATTGACCTATGGGGTCAACAGGGTAGGTCACTATGTCTGGTTTGACCAATTTGACCAAAATTGACTTTTAGGTCATAAGGTTGACCTATGGGGTTAACAGGGTAGGTCATGAGGTCTGATTTGACCAGTTTGACCAACGTTGACTTTTTAGGTCATAAGGTTGACCTATGGGGTCAACAGGGTATGTCATTAGGTCTGGTTTGACCAATTTGACCAAAGTTGACTTTTTAGGTCAAAAGGTTGACCTATGGGGTCAACGATGGTAGTCATCGGGTCCGGTTTGACCCGCTTGACCAAAGTTGACTTTTTAGGTCATAAGGTTGACCTATGGGGTCAACAGGGTAGATCATTAGGTCTAGTTTAACCAGTTTGACCAATGTTGACTTTTTAGGTCAAAAGGGCATTGACTCATTGTAAAATGAGGTCAACAAAAGGGCCTCCAATATGTGTAGAATACTAAATAAGTATTCTGCACATATTGGCGTTGACCGAAGTGGTCTTTGAGATGTCTCATAATGGTCAGGAAAGGAGGGGATGTCATATCGCTCCCAGAGGATGTCAGATGTCTTTTATGTCGGTTCTTAAGGTTAAAGGAAAGTTGTAATTTCCGCATCAGGAAAGAACTTATATCCAATAACCGAAGAGAGAAAATAGATGTCATTTTCTATTTTCCTCAAAATGTCGATGTCAAAATTTGGTTAAAGGAAAGTCGTCATTTCCGCATTAGGAAAGAACTTATACCCAATAACCGAAGAGAGAAAATAGATGTCATTTTCTATTTTCCTCAAAACGTCGATGTCAAAATTTGGTTAAAGGAAAGTCGTAATTTCCGCATCAGGAAAGAACTTATATCCAATAACCGAAGAGAGAAAATAGATGTCATTTTCTATTTTCCTCAAAATGTCTATGTCAAAATTTGGTTAAAGGAAAGTCGTCATTTCCGCATCAGGAAAGAACTTATATCCAATAACCGAAGAGAGAAAATAGATGTCATTTTCTATTTTCCTCAAAATGTCGATGTCAAGATTTGGTTAAAGAAAAGTCGTAATTTCCGCATCAGGAAAGAACTTATATCCAATAACCGAAGAGAGAAAATAGATGTCATTTTCTACTTTCCTGAAAATGTCAATGTCAATATTTTGTTAGAGGAAAGCCGTAATTTCCTTATCAGGAAAGGACTTATATCCAATAACCGAGAGAGTGACGAACTCATTAATATTTTTGGTGGGAATATCCGCTGGGGTTTTGACCTATATAGGTCGAAAGCTAATTCTCATGTTTGATTATCATAAATTATTCATTTTGTCATTTATTGATTTCAGGACCTGTCGACATATCACAGACAATGGGGATATATTTTTCTTCAACACTTCATTTTATTTCCATAAAAAGTCACCAGTACATATTTATTGCAAACAAAAGCTTACAGTACACACATATGTACATATCATATAGCACGTCGCAACAAACTATCGATATTTTACATGTCGAACGACTACCGATATATCACACATCGACAACTATAGATATATTATATGTCAAGAGTTCTTCATATCATGTCATAGATTTGGAGATTGTCAGATTGTCCATAAACGTCCTACACTCCAAAACATCATTCGTCGAGCATGTTTCAAGTGTTCAGACATTTATGGGATCACAGCAGTTCCAAAGGCTTTAGTCCTTCGAGCTCTGGTATTGGTTGATATCCGTCTGGTCGTTTGTCAGGTTTCATTCGTCGCAAGGTGATGGAGATTCGTGGCTTGTTAACACTGGGTATGCAGTGTTTTACAAAATCTGCACCGTTCCCTTGGAACAGAAGAACTGATCCTCGGGTTAAAAGGACACGGCATGTCCCTTCAAATTCTCCGGGTCCCAAGATTTGTATCTCTCTTCCGAATATCACGGAGTAGCGATTCATTAAAGAGAGAGTACAAAATGGTCTTTCAAAATCATGACTGTCGATGTGAGGAGTAATACAATCCCCTTTATCATACATATTAATGATGCAGCTATCGGGAACACAATCCGCAGGTATGATTCCCCAAGTAACAAGTCGTCTGATAATTTGGATTATCACAACGGGTAAAGGGTCGACTTGTTCATGTCATAGAATCCCAGGAAGATTTCCTTCTCTGTCTCTTGCATAGGTATAGCAACATCCGTATTGAATGGTTTGCCTACACTTACCTCGAATCCATTTACTAGGTTTAGAATAGGTCCTCCTTCGAAGGTGTCCACCTACCCACGATCTCGGGCTTCTATGATGTGGTTGATGATAGCAGCTTGTTCAGTTTCATCAAATATTCGGTAAAAAGTTTAAGACCATCCAGAATATTTATTGTTCTTTTATTCACATATTTATATTGTTCAAAGGTTCTCCACTCAATGGCGCGAATTCGTCGTATCTCTTCCTCCGAGTGATTCTTTTTGTCTGATACTCTTAAGTATTGAGCAGGTGTGACCGATGGTGGAGTGATGACTGCTTTGCCATCCTCTTTTTCTGTAAGGTCTAGATTTGTCGTTTCCGATATTATTTCCTCAAACGAAGTATTGTTAGTTCGCTATTTTAACTGACTCATATCTTCCTTGTCTTGTTTCTCTTGTAATTGTTTTTGTCGTTTTAGTCGTTTAATGCGATTTCGTCTTTGCGATCTGGTGAATCATGTCGTCAGATTTTTGGTTCCTGACGTTGATGCTCCTTGTACCGGGGCAGTCATGAATTCTGCTTCATCTGAGCTATCACTGATTGTGAAGTCATATTCTTCGGGTTGTCAGAGTTTAAATTCTATCAAAGGTGTTTGCAGATTAACTTCACTGTGATTCACCAGATAAAGTAACGATCCATGATATATGGATTCAACCTACAACAGGTCGAAATCAAAGTGAACTCTGGTCCCCGTGTCTATATGTCGACAGTCCAAGGCAAAAGTCATATTATTTTGGAATAAGAAAAATAATCTGTCTTCAGGCATTTTTCCTGAAAATATCAAGACAGAATATCATTTTAGATTTTCAAATGTTTGTTTAACAAATGAAAGAGATGTCACAAAACATCAAAGATGATTTTTGAAAGGAGAATTTATTGTCCCAGTTTATAAATAAGTCTTTATTCATTTCTTTTTTATGTCGCGTAATATTTCTTTAGAAAACGCCCATTGATTGGAGGTAGGATTCTTTCTCCTTGACAATCCACCAATTGGTAGGATCCTCCGGAGTATGTCTTTTCAATTACATATGGACCTTCCCATATCGGTTCGAATTTGCCACCTATCTTTCAATGAGCTAGTATAGGTCTTCGAAGAACTAAAACTAATTCACCGATTCGAAAGGTTCTAGGGCGAACTAGTTTGTCGTGAGCTCGTATCATTTTTTCTTGATACAATTCAAGATTTTGTTGGGCTTGCGGACGTTTGCCCACTAAATTTTCAAGTTCTTCAAGTCGCAACTCGACATTTTCTTCTTCGGTTATTTTATCGGTTATTGCGATTCCGGAGAAGGAATTTGGACTTCCAGAGGCAAAATGGCATCAGAACCATATACCAAAGCAAATGGTGTAGACCGTGTTGGAGTTCGGTATGTAGTTCTATAAGCCCATAAAGCTTCTATTAGTCGTTCATGCCATTGTCTCGGGCTATTACTTAATGTCTTTTTCAAGATTTGAACCAACGTTTTTTGAAAGCTTCGACTAATCCATTGGCTTTAGGGTAATAGATTGTGGAATATCTCCAGATCAATCCCATGTCTCCGGATAAAGTGATTCATTTTTGTGTTTTTGAAGGCCAATCCATTGTTCGATATGACTCTTTGAGGAATCCCAAATCTATAAACGATATGTGTTTTAAAGAAGTGGAGAACTTGTTCTGCCTTGACTTCTCGAAGGGGTATTGCTTCTGCCCATTTAGAAAATAGTCAGTAGCTGCCAGAATAAATTTATGGCCCTTGGAGGATGGAGGATCTATAGGGCCCACTATGTCAGTACCCCGACATTCAAATGGCCATGATGCAATAGTTGGGTGTAGGACATTTGGAGGTTGATGTCAAACTACTCCATGTATTTGACATTGATGACATTTCTTTGCAATGTCGAGGCGGTCGGTCATCATTGTTGACAATAATAACCCATTCTTTTTATTTTCATTTTCATTTTGGACCCAGATTGATGTGCACCACATAAACCTGAATGAACTTCCTTAACAATCTCTCGAGCTTCAATTTGGTTTAAACATCTTAACCACATTTAATCAAAAGATCGTTTGTAAAGAATGTCATTTATTAGAGCATATGATAATGCTCTTTGTTTAATTTGGTTGGCAATAGAACTATTTTCGTGTAATTTTCCGGTTAGTAAATATTGGATGATTGGTTGTCGCCAATCATCCTTCTCGTCACTTATTGTCATTGTCATATTTTCACCGATTTTATGCAAATTATCCATATCAATTTGAGAAAGAACTTGTCGTCCTTTTATTGAAATCGGTATGTCATCTTCTTCTGGACACGCAAATTCCTTCGCAAGTTTTGCCGAGCATCCGCTAGAGAGTTATCTCGTCTCGGGATCAAGAAAAATGTTACATCAGGAATTTGTTGAAGTAATTTCAGAGTGTAACGAGAATATTGTTCAAGTCGTGGTTTCAAAATTTTGTATTTGCCAGCAATTTGATTGATAATTAACTGGGAATCTCCGTAGATATTAATATTCTTAATTTCCATTAATATTGTCAATTCTAGACCGGTTATGAGCGCTTCATATTCGGCTTCATTATTCGTGCATGGTTACGTCGGATGATAGGAAAAGGGCATCATCATTTTGTCTGGAGTAATGAAAATTAATCCTACTCCGGCTTTGCCTGGTATGATTGTATGTCTATCTTTGTCTTTCCATGCAGATGATGCTCCGTCAATGAAGAGTTCCCATTGTTGCATGTTAGAATTTTTTACTTCTGATATTTGTTCATCAGGTAGATCGTCATTAAGGGGTGATCCCGCTGGAATTGGGTGTGCTGCTAAGAAATCTGCTAGGATTTCTCCTTTAATAGCACGTAACGGTACAAATGTTATGTCGAATTGTAACAAGATCATTTCCCATCTTGCTAATCTCCCAGAAAGTGTCGGTCGTGTTATTAAATATTGTAACGGGTTAACTGTTGAAATAAGAGTTACTTTATGAGAAAGCATATAATGTCTTAGCTTTTGAACTGCAAAGATCAGGGCTAAGCAATGCTTCTCAAATGTCAGATATTTTATTTCTGTTGGAACTAAACAACGACTCAAGTAGTATAACGCATTTTCTTTTCCTTCATCATTTACTTGTGCTAGTAAAGCTCCAAGTGAATTGTCCAATGCCGCGGTGTAAAGGATTAAAGGTCTTCCTAATACAGGGGCTGCTAAGCAGGAGGGGTTGTCAAATATTGTTTAATGTCTTCAAAGGCATGCTGGCATTTTTCATCCCACACGAATTTGGCATCCTTTCTAGTAAGGGCAGTAAGAGGTTGACATCTACCCAATAGATTGGAAATGAAACATCGTATATATGCTAATTTTCCTTGAAAGGATCTCAATTGAGTTAGATTTTTAGGAGGAGGCATATTTAGGATAGCTTCAATTTGAGAGGATCAATTTCTATCCCACAATGTCGAACTACAAATCCTAAAATTTTCTCGAAGTGACACCAAAGGCGCACTTTAAAGGGTTCATTTTAAGATTATATCGTCGTAGTCGTTCAAAGATAATTCTCAAATCGTATATATGATCGTCTTTTTGTTTACTATTGACAACCAGATCGTCGACATAACATTCGACTTGATTATGTATTAGTTCATCCAAAATCCGTGTCATGGCTCTTTGATAGGTTGCACCGGCATTTTTTAGTCCAAATGGCATAACCTTATAACAATATATGCCCATGGGTGTTCGGAAAGCTCGTATTTACTTCATCTTTCGAAAACATTTTTATTTGGTTATATCCTGATGATCCATCCATGAAAGAAAATATTGCATATTTTGATGCAATATCAAACATTAACTCAGGAATTGGTAAAGGAAATTCATCTTTTGGTCATGCTTTGTTCAAGTCTCTGTAGTCTATGCAGACTCTTATTTGTCCATTTTTATTTTTAACTAGCACCACATTGGCTAGCCATGTTGGATAATTTTCTTCTCGTATGAAGTCAGCCTCTATCAATTTCTTGACTTCTATAATGACTTGTTGCTCTATTTCGACACGCATCCTTCTTGGAGCTTGTTTAACTGGGTTTATGATTTGGTCTATCCCGAGTTTATGGATCGCGACTTCGGAGATAAACCGGGCATTTCATCATAAGTCCAAGCAAAACAGATCTTTATATTCCATCAACAATTGAGTTATGTCTTTTATTTCCTCATCATTAAGGAATGAACTAATAAAAGTCGGTTTTGGATTTTCATTAGTTCCTAAATTTATTTCTTTTAGTTCATCAATTATCGATTTAATTTCGTCTTCCAACTCCGGGGGAGCATTTTCAATTGGAAGATCAGGCAATGTTTCATAATCACATTCTTCTGTGACAGTTAAACAAAATTTAGTATCATCTAATGGTCCCAAAATTCCAAATTCAACACCTGTTTTAGAGTTAGAATTTCGTTTATTATCATTCCACATTTGTTCAGTGAAATGCGGTTGTTTTAAAGACCATTGTTTGAGCATTAAACTATTTTGAATGAATTTTCGTGCCCAAGGAGAATACAACTCAAAAGGAATTTTCATTGATTGTGGAAGATTTTCATCTTCTATTTTTACATCATTTTTAGTACAAGAAGAAGTAAAGCCAAGTCTAAACTTAATTGGCTTTTTGTCATCATTATATACTTCTTTGACTATTAGATTCTCAATCTTAGCAGTGGAGATTGGAGTTAGAGCCATAGAATGTATATAATGATTGATTTTGTCATACATAGATTCAAATTGTTTCTCTTTATCTTCTTCTTCTAGAGATATTTTGAATTGGGGTTCCTTTGCAACCACAGATGTCGTTTCTTCTTCAGAATCCAGGTGGATTTTGAACTTCAATGGTTTCTTCTTTGTGACAATTGGATCTTCTCTCCTTTGTCCTCGTTCTCGGCCTCGACCTCGAGTGCGAGTCTGACGGAAATTAGTCTCTTTTGTCTTTATTGAAGAAAAATCCTTTTTCATTTATTTTCTTTTCTTTGTTCTTTTCTTCCATATTTACTGTTGTCTCTTTGGAAGATATTGTTTTATTTATAGGAGCATAATATGTTGCATCTTCATGTATACCGATTTCATGGATTGAAAACGGTTGCAGATCTCCTATAATACGAAATTCTTATCCTTTTCGTAAATATTTGATACATTGATGTAATGAAGAGGGTACCATTTTATATTCATGGAGCCATGGTCTGCCAAGTAAGGCATTAAAAGAGGTGTCTGAATCAATAATATGAAATTTTGCTGTCGTTGCCAAGTCGGCTTTTTTTTAAGAGCAATGTTATTGATCCAAGGGCCCGTTCTCCTTGTTGATTGAATCCTCTTAACATCATTGTATCTCTTGATAGTTGAGAGGCATCAATGTCTAAGTATGCAAGAGTTCTCAGGTTTATAATGTTGATTGAAGCACCTGGGTCAATAAGAACTCTCGAAAGTATCGTCTCATTGATGTTTACTGTAATATATAGTGGACGATTATGTTCAGTTGTTCCGAGCAACAAGTCATTTTCAGAGAAGGTAATCTTTGTTGATTCCTCTAATGAGTAAGCTTTGTTTTGGGTAGTACTAGCAAGTTGAGTTAAGCAAATGTCAGGGTCCGAAAGGGCCTTGATTAATGATTCTCTCATTTCTTTGGAATGTATGAGAGCGTCATAGATGCTTAATTTTGCAGGTAATTTTCTCAAATGGGCCAGTACATTATAATCCACCTTGTTGTGAAGATCATCCTTATTTCCTTCAGAAGTTTGGGGATATATTGGAGGAATGATCTTATCTGGTGTAATTATTTGTTTTTCTCTTTCTTGTGGAATTATCCTAGGAGGTAAGATTTTTCCACTTCTCAAGTTAATTTCAATTATTTCCTCAAGTTGATTATCCGATTCATTTGTTTCTGAATCCGAAAATTCCAATTTTATAGAGATCGGAATTCCTTGTAATTGAAGCGTAGCAATGTCATCTTCATTTGTGTCGTTGTCAGATTTCTCATTTTCATTTTCATTAGTTTGGTTCTCTTTAGATTGATCATATACGATTTGAGCATTGTCTATAGGGTTAGAATTCAAATGGTCATTCTCGAAGCATCATCCGGAATAGACAAAATGTACGCAAAACTAGGATTGTTATTATTCATGGTAAAAAGAAAGTCATACAAAGTTATTGGCTTGAGGATTTTTCGTCCTTCGGCCGACATAATTATCCTAGTACAAGAGTGAAATGAACTAGAAGGTACAAAAGGAGTTGTAGCCCCTATGTCTGGAAGACCTTTAATCTTTTCCATTTTCTTGATTTTCTTTTTCTTTTCTTTCTTGGGAGATTTTGTAACTTGGTATTTAGCGAAGATCTCTTCAGAAATGCTATCCTTGTTTTTAGGATTAAGTTCATCTATTGAAATCATGTTGACTGATCCCTTTTCAGGTTCTTTCAAGTATTCTTTCGGGATGACTATATTTCCATCTTTGAAATTACGCTCTAACCAGTGTTTAAAGACGAAACATTCTTCAATTTTATGTCCGAGCATCCTGTGATAAGGGCAATAATTAGGATTGCTCTTCATGTCAATTTCTGCTGGTCTCTTAGCTTCTGGTAGCTTAAATTCAGGTATTTTAAGCAAGCTACGAAATATTTTGCTGACGGCTTTTGTTTTAAATGAATATACTTTATTCATTCTTTGAGCCATTGTTTTCTCTTCAGTTGATACTGGGATTGGTTGTTGAAGTTGTAATTGAGGTGATGTCTGTGATGTCGAAGGATTTTGTCATTGCTTCTTTTGCTCCGGTTGGATTTGCATCACTTGTTTGCCCTTTTCTGCAATATTCCCAGTTTTCTTTTCAAATGTAGTTTTTGTCTTTTCAGTTTTCTCCATTACACTCATCTGCTTAACCTCTTCCTGAAGAATGGCAGCTTTACTGAGTAATTTTTCAAAAGTTTTTATCGTAAATCCATTAAGCATAAAAGCTATAGGACCATGGATATTTTTGAGCAGTATTCCAACAGCAAGTTGTTCTTGTAACTGTGGCTCACATTTCATGCTGAGATTTCTCCAGCGTAAAATATAATCTACCAAGGTTTCTCCTGGTTTTTGTTTTTCTACCACCAGATCACCAACAGTGGTACGATGTTGTGCTCCTGCAAAGCGTTGAATAAAAAGGCTTTCAAGCTCTATAAAGGTTTTGGCAGATCCATTGGGAAGTTCTGCATACTAATCGAAGGCAACTCCCGTGAGACTGTTAACAAATTGTCGAAATAGGAGAGCATCATTTCCTCCAGCATTACAGCAACTTGCTCTAAAATGTGCCAGATGTTGTCGGGGATTTCCCGTTCCATCGAACATTTTAAAGACAGGAGGAACAAAACCCTTAGGATATTGAACAGAATCATATTCCTCTGGGTATGGCCTACCTTTTGGAGTTAATGCTCCAGCTTTTGCCTGAGCCATCGTTTCTTTAATTTTCTGTTCCACTATTTTCGTAATATCCTTTTCTGGAGTTTCATTATGAGGAGAATTCTTTCTCTTTCGAGTACTTTCCTCGACATCCATTAGTTCTTCTCTGCCTTCAAGGATGTGAATAGCCTCCGGTCTAATGATTTCAATAAGCTTGGAGAAGGGTCGGCTGGTGGTTTTTGCAAAGTCGCTACCAGTTCTTCCATTCTTTGTTCAAGATGACTTATTTGTTCATCTCGTTGTCGTATCACCTCTCGCAATTCCTCTTCATTTGATTCTCGTGCTAAGGAAGCAGATCGGGTTTCTACCATGTTAACACCGGCAACATTCTCATTGGAACTGTCAGAAGTATTTTTCCTTTCTTGTCCTGAAAGTTGTTTAATATCTTCCTTTAATTTATTTAATCTTTCTTGAAATGATTTTGTAGAATGTTTTCTGCAAATCTCTTCTTGTGAACTATTTGCAAGAGTGTTGGTGGTATTAGAATTCCTTTCAGATGATTTTCGCCTCCATACATTATTTTCAAGTATAGGGCGAGAATTCTCAGGTGGTGTATCATATCCAGTATAAGGATAATTTGCTTTTTGTAGCATCTGGACCAAGTCCGTCATTTTAGCAGTTGTATCCTCTACTTCTGACATTAATTTGTAATATCGAGTTTTGTCATTGGTGACCACTACATCTTTTATTCTAGGGCCCAATCGAAATTTTACTGGCACTCGAACACAATGTTTATCAATTGGGAATTGATAATCAGTTTCTTGATAATCGATTTTTCCATTGCTAAAATTCTCCTTTTCATGGTGTTGGAGATCTGCACAACCCATTTTATCTAATAACTTAGATAATGAACATTTTTCTTTTCGTGCTAATCTCTTAAACACTCGAATGTACAACACGAAATGGAGGAGATCTTTTAGGTTGAAAGGAATTGTCGGTATATTCAACGAGAATTTGAATATATTGATTTTCTTCTAAAAAGAAAGGATTTCCAAAATATTCTGTTGAAATTCGGGTGTTTCAAAATTATCATTTTCATTCCACCTTTTCTTTCTTTTAAATGAAGGAGTTCTATGAATGTTCCTCGAAGAAGATCCGATTTCATACATAGATGATGGTGGAACATCATCTTCCTCGTAAACTTGTTTTCCTTTCTTATCACTTTGTCTTTTCATTTCTTCAAGGATGTAAGGTTCTTCAAGTGTATATTCGAGTAAATTGTCCGTAAAATTCGGAAAGTCTTCATAAGGTTGCAAGTCAAATTCTTGAAAAGATTGAGTATCAGTTTGATAAGGATTATCCAATATGAATTCCGTTTCACTAAATAATCCATAATCATTGTGATAAAAATGAGGATTTTCCTCTATTGGTTTGTCAAAGTCTTGAAAGTAAGAAAAGATCCAATTCGGAGAATCCATTGCGATTTTTCTGTAATTTCAAGAAAAGAGAATATTATTGACTTATTTATAAACAGGGAACTTTTTATTTTCAATATTTTGAAATGAAAACAAATGATAACAAAAGATGAGAAGAAAGATTCTCCCCAGCGGAGTCGCCACTCTCTGTTTGGTGGCGATGAAGATTTAATAAGTCTTTCGTGGCGGATGGGTGGGGTCATGTCATCGCCATCCAATGTCAATGTCAAGGACTCTCCATCTAATATTAGCCTAGTTTTATTCATATAAATCCTACGAAGGATTTAGAGAATTTTTAGGACTAATAGTAGAAAAGGATGTTTATGATAATTCTTATATGAGGATATTCTAGGATAACATAGTCTAGAATTTTCATATTAAGAAAATCATGGTAAACCAGATATTTCTATTTCGGGTTCTTTTAGATCTCCTATAGAGGTAAGCCTCTATAGTTAATTACATCTTAAACAATTTTCAATTGTTTAAGAAAACTTCGATTAATGTTAATCATTTGTTTTCTAAGAATTCATTTTAAGGAGAGATGTACCCACTATCACTCCCGAATGTCGTTATATCATGTTATTGAATACTTTAGGTATTATGTCTAACTCTAAAGGTTCCGGTTTTGTTGTCAATGTTGTTGATTTGTTGAAAAATTTCAGGTTATATGTCTAACCTAAAAGTTTTGGTTTTGTTTTTGTTGTCAAAAGTTTCAGGTTATATATCTAACCTAAAAGTTTTGGTTTTGTTTTTGTTGTCAGAAGTTTCAGGTTATATGTCTAACCTAAAAGTTTTGGTTTTGTTTTTGTTGTCAAATGTTTCAGGTCATATGTCTAACCTAAAAGTTTTGGTTTTATTTTTGTTGTCAAATGTTTCAGGTTATATGTCTAACCTCAAAGTTTTGGTTTTGTTTTTGTTGTCAAAAGTTTCAGATTATATGTCTTACCTAAAAGTTTTGGTTTTGTTTTTTTTGTCAAAAGTTTCAGGTTATATGTCTAACCTAAAATTTTGGTTTTTTTTTTGTTCCGTCGTCGACGTCCTGCAAAACAGAGTTAGCACATCCTATAACATGCAAAGAAAATCTAGACGAAATTTCTTGCTTTCACCCTGCAAAGAAAACATTGTCAGAAATAACATCACAGAATATTTGGATATGTCTTGGATTTCAGTTTATGTCGAATTATTTTGAAATGTCAATTTTTTTGTTGATTATGTCAATTTTGGTTTTAAAATATTGAATTTATTAACTTGAGTTCATGTCTGCCTGAACTCTAAGTTAAAAGATTTGAAATTAGATTCAATATTGATTGAATTGACTTGGGTTCATGTCTGGTTGAACCTATGTTAGATTCAATGTTGATTGAATCTATTCATGTCTGTTTGAACTTAAGTTAAAAGGTTTGAAATTAGATTCAATAATGATTGAATTGACTTAGGTTCATGTCTGGTTGAACCTAAGTTAGATTCAATGTTGATTGAATCTATTTAACTTGAGTTTATGTCTGTCTGAATTCAAGTTAAAAGATTTGAAATTAGATTCAATATTGATTGAATTGATTTAGGTTCATGTCTGGTTGAACCTAAGTTAGATTCAATGTTGATTGAATCTATTTAACTTGAGTTCGCGTCTGTTTGAACCTAAGTTAAAAGGTTTGGTTTAGAATAGATTTAATTAAGTTTTAAGTCTTTTTTAAATAGGACTTAAAGGTTAATCCAGTCTAATAAATTAGACTCGATTAGATTTGTAGATCATCTAAGTCCCTTTTAGATAAGACTTAAGTTTTAATTAAGTCTATTTAAAGTTAGACCTAGACTTAGGATTGAACTTAAGCCGGGTTTTAGTTTAGATTCAAGTTAGGTTGAACTTAAGGCTTAGATTAGACTTAGGTTTATATCTTGTTAAACCTAAGTATGGTTTGACTTAAGTCTAATATGGGTTAGACTTAAGTTAGGTTTTTGAGTTAGGTTCATGTTAGGTTGAACCTAAGTTTTGGTTTGACTTGAGTCTAATGTGGGTTAGACTTAAGTTAAATTTCGAGTTTAGATTAAGTTAGGTTCGAAGTCGGGTTGAACCTAGACTTAAGGTCGATTTAAGTTCAATATGGGTTGATCCTAAGTTAAGGTTTAACTTGGATTAGATTATGTTCTAGTTGGATTGAACTTAAGTTCAGTTCAGTTTAGGTTAGGTTGAACCTAAGGTTTCAAGTTAAGTTAGGTTTGAGGTTCGATGTGGGTTGAACTTAAGATTTAGGTTAACTTGAGTTCAAGTTAGGTTGGACTCAAGTTAGATTAGGTTTAAGTTAGGTTCAATGTGGGTTGAACCTAAGGTTTAGGTTAACTTGAGTTCAAGTTTGGACTCAAGTTAGGTTTGGTTTAGGTTAGGTTCAATGTGGGTTGAACATAAGGTTTAGGTTAACTTAAGTTCAAGTTAGGTTGGACTCAAGTTAGGTTAGGTTTAGGTTAGGTTTAATGTGGGTTGAACATAAGGTTTACGTTAACTTAAGTTCAAATTAGGTTGGACTTAAGTTAGGTTAGGTTTAATTTAGGTTCAATGTGGGTTGAACCTAAGGTTTTGGTTAACTTGAGTTCAAGTTAGGTTATGTTTAGGTTAGGCTCTATGTGGGTTGAACATAAGGTTTTGGTTAACTTGAGTTCAAGTTTAGGTTGGACTCAAGTTAGGTTAGGTTTAGGTTAGGTTCAATGTGGGTTGAACCTAAGGTTTAGGTTAACTTGAGTTCAAGTTAGGTTGGACTCAAGTTAGGTTAGGTTTAGGTTAGGTTCAATGTGGGTTGAACCTAAAGTTTAGGTTAACTTGAGTTCCAGTTAGGTTAGGTTTAGGTTAGGTTCAATGTGGGTTGAACCTAAGGTTTAGGTTAACTGAGTTCCAGTTAGGTTAGACTCAAGTTAGGTTAGGTTTAGGTTAGGTTCAATGTGGGTTGAACCTTAGATTTTGGTTAACTTGAGTTTAAGTTAGATTGGACTTAAGTTAGGTTAGGTTTAAGTTAGGTTCAATGTGGGTTGAACCAAAGGTTTAGGTTAACTTGAGTTCCAGTTAGGTTAGACTCAAGTTAGGTTAGGTTTAGGTTAGGTTCAATGTGGGTTGAACCTAAGGTTTTGGTTAACTTGAGTTCAAGTTTAGGTTGGACTCAAGTTAGGTTAGGTTTAGGTTAGGTTCGATGTGGGTTGAACCTGAGGTTTAGGTTAACTTGAGTTCGAGTTTGGACTCAAGTTAGGTTTGTTTAGGTTAGGTTCAATGTGGGTTGAACCTAAGGTTTAGGTTAACTTAAGTTCAAGTTAGGTTGGACTCAAGTTAGGTTAGGTTTAAGTTAGGTTCGATGTGGGTTGAACCTAAGGTTTTGGTTAACTTGAGTTCAAGTTAGGTTGGACTCAAGTTAGGTTAGGTTTAGGTTATGTTGAACTTAGACTAAAAGGTTGGATTTGGATTTATCAGGCCTTAGTTGATTAAGGTTCAACAATTAATGAAGTCTAATGTAGTAGACTTAATTAGGATTTGTGTTTGATTAAGTCTTACTTAGTTAAGACTTAATAGTTTAATTAAGTCTAATGAGTTAGACTTAATTAAGGTTTATGTTTGATTAAACCTTAGTTAGTTAAGGTCTAATGGTTTAATTAGGTCTAATGGGTTAGACCTAATTAGGGTTTAAGTTTGACTAAACCTTAGTTAGTTAAGGTCTAATGGTTTAATTAGGTCTAATGGGTTAGACCTAATTAGGGTTTAAGTTTGACTAAACCTTAGTTAGTTAAGGTCTAATGGTTTAATTAGGTCTAATGGGTTAGACCTAATTAGGGTTAAGTTTGATTAAACCTTAGTTAGTTAAGGTCTAATGGTTTAATTAAATCTAATGGGTTAGACCTAATTAGGGTTTATGCTTGATTAAACCTTAGTTAGTTAAGGTCTAATGGTTTAATTAGGTCTAATGGGTTAGACCTAATTAGGGTTAAGTTTGATTAAACCTTAGTTAGTTAAGGTCTAATGGTTTAATTAGATCTAATGGGTTAAACCTAATTAGGGTTTATGCTTGATTAAACCTTAGTTAGTTAAGGTCTAATGGGTTAGACCTAATTAGGGTTTAAGTTTGATTAAACCTTAATTAGTTAAGGTCTAATGGTTTAATTAGATCCAATGGGTTGACACTAATTAGGGTTTAGGTTTGATTAAACCTTAGTTAGTTAAGGTCTAATAGTTTAATTAGGTCTAATGGGTTAGACCTAATAGGGTTTAAGTTTGATTAAACCTTAATTAGTTAAGGTCTAATGGTTTAATTAGGTCTAATGGTTTAGACCTAATTAGGGTTTAGGTTTGATTGAACCTTAATTAGTTAAGGTCTAATGATTTAATTAGGTCTAATGGGTTAGACCTAATTAGGGTTTAGGTTTGTTTTAAACCTAATATGTAAGAAGGTTAATTAAGTTTAATATGTCTTTAAACTTAATTAAAGGTTTGGTTTTGATTAATTAAGTTTAATATGTTCTTAAACTTAACTAAAAGTGTTGATTTTTGTATTTAAACCGAATTTAGGTAAGGTTTAATGGGTTAATTAAGTTTATTATGTCTTTAAACTTAATTAAAAATTTAATTTTTGTGTTAAACCTAATTTAGGTAAGGTTTAATGGGTTAATTAAGTTTAATTTGTTTTTAAACTTAATTAAGATTTGATTTTTATATTAAACCTAATTTAAGTAAGGTTTAATGGGTTAATTAAGTTTATTATGTCTTTAAACTTAAATAAGATTTTATTTTTATATTAAACCTAATTTAAGTAAGGTTTAATGGGTTAATTAAGTTCATTATGTCTTTAAACTTAATTAAAAGGTTTAATTTTGATTAATTAAGTTTAATATGTCTTTAAACTTAATTAAGATTTAATTTTCATATTAAACCTAATTTAAGTAAGGTTTAATGAGTTAATTAAGTTTATTATGTCTTTAAACTTAATTAAAAGGTTTAATTTTGATTAATTAAGTTTAATGTGTCTTTAAACTTAATTAAGATTTAATTTTCATATTAAACCTAATTTAAGTAAGGTTTAATGAGTTAATTAAGTTTATTATGTCTTTAAACTTAATTAAGATTTAATTTTTATATTAAACCTAATTTAAGTAAGGTTTAATGGGTTTAAATATTGTTTTAAATTTAGTTAAGTCCAATTTGGTCATTTTAGACTTAAGTGAAATTTCTCATTAGTCTATCATAGACTAGAACCATTTTCAAACTTTGATTGTTGATGAAAATAAGTTAAATTTATAAAGAGGTATTTTTAGGATTAAAATTATTTAATTAATAAAGGATTTTAACCCTAAATTTCAAAATACCATTCAAAATGATTTCTATGACTTAGAAATAATTTTCTTAGGGTTATTGTTCTATTGCCGTATCATTTCTAGCCATTTGCATTTTTATTTTCCTTAATTTTCAATTTTTATAATTATTATTTGAAATAATTACAAAGAAACTTGAAAATTAAAGAAAAGTGACCTAGGCATGTTTTCTGTCCTTGGAAAAATTATGGAAGGTCCCTAAGAACATAATGATAAATGCCTCAAAGTTTCATAATTTTTTTGAATTATAAATAATTTTTAATAATTAAAATACTCCAGAGAGTATTTAATTAATTAAAAATTAAATACTGAGAATAAAATTATGATTTTGGTCTCATAATTTTCTCCTCTTCAAGAGCTTTCCAGAGGTATTTTTATTTTATTTTTATGACCTCTAGATAAAAAGATATTGATTTTTGAAGTTTTTAAGGTTTTCTGGATTTTTTGTTAATTTCCCGCCGCCAAACTCACCGCCGTTCGACGCATGTCCTCGTACGCGTCGAACGAGCGGGAGGATCCGCTGCGGGCAGCCAAACAGCAGACACCGCGGGGAATCATCCGCGTCGTCCATCCCTAAGGCATGGGATCAGACGGCCGAGATAATTCGGATAAAAATCCGAATTATTTCGAACCATTAAACTTTAAACCTCAATATCTCACTCATTTCTTGATGAAATTGAGTGATTTTTTTTTAAAATGATCATCTAGATGAGAAGTATCCATCCATACGGTGATGATACACTTCTGGGCAAGTATAACACATGATATGTCGAAAACATGATTTATTTTGTAAAGAAAAATTCCATACCTTTGCCACAAGCAAAATAAGCTAGATCAGACCTTATGGTTGCCTTGTAGGACTCCAATAGCAGGTTATTGCTGCAACGAACTTGATCCGAAGTCGGGCTTGGGGAGGAATTTTGAATAAGTGCCTAAATCGGGACTGTTTTGAAATTTGGTCAAATTGGCTCAAATAAGCTCAAACTATGGCTTGGATTTGATCCTAAAAGATTGTTGGGACTCTTAGGAAGACTTTTTATGTTGGTAGCAGGTGGATTTGGGCAGCCTATAGTTCTCCCTAATTTTTTTCTTCTTCTTGCTATTTTCGGCCATGGGGTCTTATTTATAGCAAGGGGAGGTTATGGCTTAGCTTAGGACGTTCTAGGGGAGTAGTTACCTCCTCTATCGGCCCATCGGGTGAAGGAATTGGTCGAAGATAGGCATTGATGCTTCTCCCTAAGTTTTCCATGATGATCTCCATTGTTTTGTCTCTCACCCATCGGCTCATGTGAGAGGTGCATGGTGAGCTGCCTCTACTCTTCTTAGGGAGCTTACACCTCATTTCTTAAGCTTGGCAAATGGTGACACACAAGCTCATCCCTCATCATTGCTTCTAACCATGGTAAGGGGGGTTTCATGCATGGTTTTCCTTCCATTGGGTGGCTTGGGAGGTGGGTGGTGAGGCCTCATTTTGGCCGGCCACCTCATGGATAAATGAGGCTTAGAGTGAAGGAGAGAGTGACACCTTACCCCATGCATCATGATGGGTATTAACCCATGGCTAAGTGGTCTTAATGTGAGCTTAATTAAGCCTTAAGATGAGTTTAGCCTAATAAATTATGAGAATGTTATATGTCATTTCATTTCTTTTTAATTTCCCATTTTAATTAATTATTTTATTAATTAAAATTGTTAGAAATATTTTATTAATCAATTTATTAATTGAAAATAATTTCAATTTAATTAATTGATTAATTTTATCATTTTTGTCATTTTATGATTTTAATTTAATTTTCATTTTAATTAATTATGTCATTTAATTAAAATATTGAAAATTAAATCATTAATCATTTGAATTAATCAAAATAATTTTGAAATTAATTATTTGATTAATCTTGTTGTTTTTATTTCATTTTTATCTATTTTAAACAAAATAGATAGCTGTTGACCAATTTTGACCTGGGTTGACCCAAGTCAGCCCAAATTGATCAATTTAATTTTAAAATGTCCAGTACTTGTGATTTTGTCATTGTAGGGCTTTAAATGTGTCATTAGGTGAAAGGGTTGACTTATGGGTCAACAGGATTGGTCATTAGGTCTGGTTTGACCAATTTGACCAAAGTTAACTTTTTAGGTCATAAGGGTGACTTATGGGGTCAACAGGGTAGGTCATTAGGTCTGGTTTAACCAATTTGACCAAAGTTGACTTTTCAGGTCAAAAGGTTGACCTATGGGGTCAACAGGGTTGGTCACTGGGTCTGGTTTGACCAATTTGACCAAAGTTGACTTTTTAGGTCAAAAGGTAGACCTATGGGGTCAACGGTGGTAGTCATCGGGTCCGGTTCGACCATTTTGACCAAAGTTGACTTTTTAGGTCATAAGGTTGACTTATGGGTCAACGAGGGTTGGTCACTGGGTCCGGTTTGACCAATTTGACCAAAGTTGACTTTTTAGGTCAAAAGGGTTGACCTATGGGGTCAACAGGGTTGGTCACTGGGTCTGATTTGACCAATTTGTCCAAAGTTGACTTTTTAGGTCATAAGGTTGACCTATGGGGTCAACAGGGTAGGTCACTTGGTCTGGTTTGACCAATTTGACCAAAGTTGACTTTTTAGGTCATAAGGTTAACCTATGGGGTCAACAGGGTTGGTCATTAGGTCCGGTTTGACTCGGCTTGACCAAAGTTGACTTTTTAGGTCATAAGGTTGACTATGGGGTCAACGGGGCAGTCACTAGGTCTGGTTTGACCAATTTGACTAAAGTTAACTTTTTAGGTCATAAGGTTGACCTATGGGGTCAACAGGGTAGGTCATAAGGTATGGTTTGACCAGTTTGACCAAAGTTGACTTTTTAGGTCATAAGGTTGACCTATGGGGTCAACATGGTAGGTCATTAGGTCTGATTTGACCAGTTTGACCAATGTTGACTTTTTAGGTCATAAGGTTGACTCTATGGGGTCAACGGTGGCAGTCACTGTGTCCGGTTTCGACCAATTTGACCAAAGTTGACTTTTAGGTCATAAGGTTGACCTATGGGGTCAACGAGGTATGTCATTAGGTCCGGTTCGACTCGTTTGACCAATGTTGACTTTTTAGGTCATAAGGTTGACCTATGGGGTCAACAGTGGTAGTCACTGTGTCCGGTTTGACCGATTTGACCAAAGTTGACTTTTTAGGTCAAAAGGTTGACCTATGGGGTCAACAGGGTTGGTCATTAGGTCTGGTTTGACCAGTTTGACCAAAGTTGACTTTTTAGGTCATAAGGTTGACCTATGGGGTCAACATGGTAGGTCACTAGGTCTGGTTTGACCAATTTGACCAAAGTTGACTTTTTAGGTCATAAGGTTGACCTATGGGGTCAACAAGGTAGGTCATGAGGTCTGGTTTGACCAGTTTGACCAAAGTTGACTTTTTAGGTCATAAGGTTGACCTATGGGGTCAACAGGGTAGGTCATTTGGTCTGGTTTGACCAATTTGACCAAAGTTGACTTTTTAGGTCAAAAGGTTGACCTATGGGGTCAACGAGGTGGAGTCATCGGGTCCGGTTTGACCAGTTTGACCAAAGTTGACTTTTTAGGTCATAAGGTTGACCTATGGGGTCAACAGTGTAGGTCATTAGGTCTGGTTTGACCAGTTTGACCAATGTTGACTTTTTAGGTCAAAAGGGCATTGACTCATTGTAAAATGAGGTCAACAGGGATTTTGAGAGAATCTATAAGGGTTTGTCCTAGCATTGCATGGATTAACGGGAGACTTTGTATGAGAGATTTTCATCTGTCTTTCAAAAGCTAAGTATTGTGTTCTTCATTATCTTATGATTTTGTAAACACTGATGTAGTAAATTTGCTTTAATGAAATGAAATTTAATGTTGTGTTTTCTTCGTGTTTTGTGATGTCTTTCTCTTACACTTTCTTCTTAGTTGAAAATAGTGGTATGAGAAGATTATAGCATTATTTTCCTTTTACTTTTATTTTGCAACGAGTAAGATTCATGTTTAAGATATTGGAATACATACTAGAAATTTTTTTAATTATAAATATGATGGTTTTTACTTGCACTTCATTTACATTACAAGAAGAGCTTGTTGTAGTGTTAAAATTCGTTGTAATTGTATTAAGATTCGAGAGAGCGGTGTAATTCTCAACAAAGTGAAACCACATTCAAATTCCATGAATGGTGAAGTTCATGGGGGTTGAGTGCAAATAAATAGGGAAATATACTTTGATGGGCGTAGAATTGAAGATTTTAGGGTGACAGACTAAAATCCTTAATTCGATCTTAGTGTTTGTAAACTAAAGCTAGAGTTAGCCTTCAGGCAAATAGAAGTGTGAACTCTGGAGTGAGAGCCAGTATCCTCCCAGCCTAACCACAGATTTAGGGACTAAACATAGGATTAACCAATGTTCTTTATAGCACTCGGAAGAGGGTAAAGAATATGATTGCTCTTATTTGACACATACAATATTTAATGCATCTTCTTTCTTTATATTATCCAATTCACTACATAAGAATAATAGATTTTATTATCTCAAAACTCACCAATCAAATTCATCCAGAAAGAGTTATATTTAAAATTAATATTTTTCTTTAGGAGTAGTTATTAGTTGTCTTAAACTTAAACTTATTTTTAGGAGTATTTGTTAGAAAAACCACTTAAATCGACCTTCCAAACTAAGGGCTGATAGTAGTAGACTAGAATTTGACTAAGGACCTCTTACCTCACTTCCCTGTGGGATCGATAAACGGGACTCCACTAGAGCCCTGTATTACTTGAACGATACGTATACTTGCATTGAACCGCTAGTGTCTGCACATACATAGAAACATAAAAACATGCAGAAAAAAAAGCACACGTCGGGGGCACATCAGTATTCAACTAGCCTTTGTTTGAACATTCGGTGCACTATGTTTACCTCCATGTTTACTCTTCACATGGCTCGATTTTCCGATGAGTCTAAGCTGAGATTACAAAGACCTATAAGTTTACATTCTACTGGCCTAAGTGGTTACTTCTCGTCATACACATGTGAAGAAATCTAAGGGTGAAAGAAAAAAGAAATAATATGATGAGAGAGAGGTAGGGAATGCAAGAATATTTAAAACGATTCTTTTATTGTAAACATAATATAATTTGAAAATAATGAATAGATGTAATATATTTTGGTTCGAAAACTAATTTTGACATATTTTGCTAAGAAGACATAACAAGCAATTAATTCAAATTAATGCATCATGAAGCATATGTAGTCTTTTTTCCGGCTATAATGAACAATGAAATACAAAATCTGTTATTGAAATAGTTAATTAAGAACAACTAAAGGTTTCCATTCCTAATAGGTATCGAACCACAACCCTTTCATCATCAACCTTGTGTCTAGATCAGTATCACGTGACAGCATTTTTTCCGGACGCGGTCCGGCAGTCCGGCGGTCGGGCTCATAAAATTACTGTTACCGCACCTGTATGTTCCGACCATGCTAAATTCCCCAGCCAAAATACTTCTTCTGTTCGCCGGATCCTATTCTCCACTCCGAGACCGCCCCAACTAACTTCCGGTGGAACCCTACCCCCTACCCCTGCTGTCGTCTTTTCGTTGCAAACAATGGATCCGGCGGCGCCGGCGTCCCCAATCCGTGTGTTCTCTACTTTTTCCTCGCCGCTGGACCGTCCCATCGACGCGAGCTCATCGATAAGGAAGCCGCTTAGCCTTTGGCCAGGGATGTACCACTCGCCAGTGACTAACGCGCTGTGGGAAGCGCGGTCAAGCATCTTCGAGAGGCTTCTCGATCCGTCCATAGATGGACCGCCGCAGAGCGAGCTACTTGTGAAGACGCCAGCGCAAAGTCGGACTAGTATAGTTTATAACTTCTCCACCGATTACATCCTCCGGGAGCAGTATAGGGATCCATGGAATGAAGTCAGGATTGGGAAGCTGCTGGAAGATTTGGACGCGCTTGCTGGCACCATCGCAGTCAAGGTTTGTGTTTAGCTTCTTGCTCTTAGCTTTAGTTGTTCAAATTGGGGGTCCGAGCCTGAATGCATGCATTTTTTTGCTTAATTGATAAGATACGATACTGTTCGTGTATTAAGTTGATAAGAAACGTTGATTAGTTAAAAACTTGTGTTAATGAGATTCTTGTATATCTATCACTACTTCATTTGAAGATGTTGGGGAAGGAGTGAAAAAATGATATATCTGTCTATGTCGTATTCTTTTCTCTCATTCTCTTTCACCTAAATTTTGGAACTCTGACATCGCGGTTCTTAGAAATAACATTATATTGGTGATGCTCCCATTGAGATACCCTTCCTATTACCATCCTCCAACTTGACCTAGTCATCCCCTTCTTCAAACATGCCAAATCACAACCATGTAATTATCACTCCGACCTTCAATGGCCACCACCTCCTTTCAAGATATGGCTTGTGCATAGCATTTTCCATCTTCGCCGTTCAAGATTTTGCGGCATTCCCACAAGCATTATTCCACTCATGCTGGATTTATAGTTGGTATTCACCGCGACTTCATCAATGAGAGGACTCTTCTTCAAGCCTTTGTCCTTTAGCGATCTCTAATCTTGTTCAAATGAAGTTCAAGAATGCATCAATAATTTGTATGAGTTTTGCTCTAGCCGTCATGTTTCTTCGTCTTGTTATGAAACTTAGAGAAATATTTCTTGTCTTACTTCCCTCTCTTGGGCCTCGTTGGCACCTCGTTTGTTTTTGTTTTCTTATATTTATTTTTATTTTGTTTTGTTTATGTTTTGATTTGAATTAAATATATTTGACTATGGTAGTTAATTTTGAAAACATTCAAAATAACATTTAGGTGTTTTGACTATAAAAACAAAATAATAAAAACACAAAAAATATACTAAGAAAACATGTTTTCAAAAACAAAAGTAAAAACGAAAACAAAAATAAAAAATAAAAGTGATGCCAAATGGGCATTTAGCATGTCCCTCATCACTACCAATTGCTACCTCGCCCTCTTCCTCACCCCTTCTAACCCTGATCTCTCCCACTTCTCACCCCTTACCATCATTTCTCTTCATACCTAAGACTCTAACACTTCCTTTCTAACCTGCAGTCCTCTATTTGTTGGGTAATATTAGGATACTATATTATTTAGAGTTCTTGTATTTAATTAAATAGAAAAAGTTATTTAGTTAAATATTAATATTAATAAGATTCTTGAATAACTATAAATGCTCCATTTATTGATGTTGGGAAAGAATGAAGAAATGAGGTAAGTTTCTTCCCTAGGTTGTGTTCTTTTCTTTCTTTCTTCCCCACCTAAATTCTGGTGTATCTGGTATCCTCGAATTGTTATTGATCATAATCTCCTTTCCATGTCATTAATCCAATAGTTTGGTTCAAAATAGTCATCTTAATTCAGATGGATAGGCTTATTCGTAATTTTTTGTCCATGGTTAAGAAGCCACGAAAGAGATGCCATCATAGGATAACCTTTTAATGTAACTTTTTTTTATTATCTAGTTATAAGTATGGTAAGCCAAATTCTTAAAAAAAAAACTGTAGTTGAAAACCTTATCTTGCATGTCCTAAGTCATTATAGAAGTCATCCCCCATATAAGGTAGATTGCAGGATTAGAAATTGATGTTTTTATTTCTTGGTGAGATATTTTTGCAAATTTAATCTCAAATGTATACAAACCGCTTGCACATGACCATGAACCATGGACATCTTGGTTGACAGTTTAAGCCCTTAACCAATAGGCCAATATAACTTTCATTAAATTGATTCTTTTATTTTATGGGTTTTATTCTAATACAACTGTCACGTAAGATTTCTGTTTATCAATTCTCAAAAATATAATTGAAGATATGAGCTATGAGAAGATAGATGAATAAAATACACCAATACTATTATAGGCTTATATTTTGTTGGTTTCATCATATAATACTTTAGGTAAATGATTGGAAAGGCTGCCTTTTGGATTTAGTCTAATGATAATTGCAACTGACGAGCTATGAAGCTAAAATATCAACATGAACATGGAGAGATGATATAATGGTAAACAACACGACATGGTGTGTTATGAACATTATTTCTTTTCAATATTATTAATATAAGTATATGATAAAAAAATTTGATTTCAATATTTTTTTTATTTTGTAGGATTACATAATTGAATAGAATATCATATTTTCACATAAAAATTCATGTTGTAACAAAAGATAAACTAACATTAATACAATTACAAGTACATTTCAATATTTTGTCAAGTTCATGATGAACCAACATTAACATAAATTATTGATGATGATTTCTTTGTACTATGCTTGAAACCACTAAAAAAGGATACATAATCTTCAATAAAACTTCACTTACAGATTAATACATCAATTGAGTGCTAAAAAATGGATAGATATATTAACAAAACCCCTAAAAAATGGAATATAATCATCAAACGAACCTCACAGTATTATCACATTAATGGATGTTACAAATTTGGCTTAGATATAATCATTAACAATTCCATCCTGAACCAAAAATTTAGTTAACAACAACTTTTGTGTCATGTCTGTGCCAATGCATGTCTCGACCGTTTGGGGACGTGTCCTTGCTATCTTGCCACTAGTTTGGAATAAATTGTAGAAATTATCCTTCGTGGATGTTACCTTAGTTGTTGAAATGTTTTCTTAGCATAGAAACTGTTAAATTCATAACCCCTTGCTCCAATATATGCATTTTATATTTTCTCTCATGTCGGATGCTTTAAGTTTCTATTTCACAATTTGATGAATTTGCAACAAATATTGAATTGAATGTAGAACTCACTAGGACGCTTCTATTTTCCCTTTTTTACCTCTACCTTCTCTTTCTCCCAAATAATAATGTTAAAATAAAAAATTGTTCTATTATTTTAGCGCTTCGACCTGCTCACCGTAGCAATGTTCTTGAATGCTGAAGTACTAATTGTAAATTCCAATGGAAACATCTCCACCATAACAAAATATATATTTCACTTTTAAATTTCATTATATTTACATAAATGATCTCTTTTTCTCTGCACTTTTCTAATAACTAACTAGGATGATTTAGATGCTGAATTGCTAGAAGATTTTATCTTTGTCTTATGTTAATGGGATAATTCTTTTGCATCCTTGATGTTGGACTTGATGGAGTTCATCACTAACTCGACTTGTGTTTGTATTCTAGCACTGCGCTGATGACGATAGCACAACAAGGCCTCTTTTGCTTGTTACCGCTTCAGTGGATAAAATGGTTCTGAAGAAGCCACTTTGTGTGGACAAAGACCTAAAAATTTCAGGAGCTGTCACATGGGTCGGTCGATCCTCAATTGAGATACAAATTGAAGTCACTCAGTTTGAACAAGGTAATTCCGACAAAAGCAATTGAATGTTTAGTTTTCCTCTGTTCCGAGAAAATTGATAAAAAAAAGGCTAAAATATATGAGGAAGGTGTTTAACTGTGTAAATTGAGGATTGGTCATGTTTAGTGTTACTCTATTTTTTTTTCTGATCAATACGCAGAGCAATCAATAACACTAACAATTTGCTACTTTAGCTATATTAAATTATCCATATGAAACCTGTTTCCTTATTTTTTCTTGTTCAACATTTATACTCAGTTAGAAAACAGTTAAGAGTTGGCTTACTATTAATGACGAGTTATCTGAAAGTTGATGCTGTTTTTAGTTCAAAATACCACTTTTGTTTTGTATGACGAGATTATTTTCCTTTGTGTTTGTAGAAAATTCACTACAGTCAGATAGCCTAGCCCTAACAGCTTATTTTACATTTGTTGCCCGTGACTCGAAGACCGGAAAATCTGCTCCTATAAATCGACTTACCCCAGAAACTAACCAAGAGGAGTTTTTGCTAAAGGAAGGGGAAGCAAGAGATAAACTACGAAAGAGGAAGAGGGAAGAGGAAAAATTAATATTTGAAGGGGGGCACAATGTCCATGGGGAGGTGAAACGATTAAAGAATCTATTGGCAGAGGGCCGGGTGTTCTGTGATCTCCCAGCTCTAGCAGATAGGGATAGTATTCTGATACGGGACACTAGTCTTGAGAATTCGCTGATTTGCCAACCTCAGCAAAGAAACCTTCATGGCCGTATTTTTGGAGGATTTTTAATGCACCGAGCTTTTGAGCTTGCCTTCTCTACTGCCTATGCCTTTATTGGGCGAAGACCTTGCTTTCTTGAAGTTGATCATGTTGACTTTTTGAAGCCTGTGAGTATTTACTTTAATCTGATTTTTTTACTAATATGTTATTGATTTCACTGTTATAGATTTTTTCTTGTATGATTGTGTTATTTATTATACTATCTTTGAGCTTCTTTGGTGATGTGATGGAAGCCTTTTTTGCACTACGCTAGAGAAATTAAAAGTTTTTTGCACATCTCAGAAGAGGCATTTTTGTAAAACTTCCATTCTACTTGGTTGGGACTATTGGTGTAAATGTGTTGATTTGAGCTAATGTCACCCCTAATTTGAGGTTGACATTGATTATTTTGAGCTCGAGCTCAAGCTTACTTTTAAGAGCTTAAGCGGTCTCATGAGCTAGCTCACTTTATTAGAAAGGGAAGATAGGTTTGATAATGGTACCTATTATGATAATTTAATATAGAAGAATGATAGTTAGATGAGAGTTACTAAGTGATTAGAAATCGGTTGATATGAATAAGAAATGTTGTGAGTGATATGAAAAATTCGTTGAAGCAGATTTGAGAGATCCGAAGTAAAACTTAGCACAAAAGCACATAAAATAAAAAATCACAAAAATTACAAAGAACATCAAGAATTAATGTGGAAGCACTCGAGAATGGGAAAAAATTATGGAGTTACACTAGTCGAAGCTTTGTGATAGGTCACAACGACACTCTAAAATGGTGTAACGATGCTGCATTGCTATATCTGAGCGTTGTAATGCCTTGCTCTTGGGTTACTGAACCTGAACTGGGTGTTGTGGCATTGCATATCTTAGTGCTGTATTTGGGCTCTGCAACATTCCCCTTATAGCCTTGAAGTGTCGTGCTCTTAGAGTTGAACTTGTACCGAGCTTGATGACATTGCATTCTGGGCATTGGGAATTGTGTACTGTAAAAATATTTTTTCTGGGGCCAGCGCCCCTAAAACCAATATAGGGGATCCCCACTTTATACCCCATGAGCAAACTTACTATCAATCTTGATTGAGGATATTGAGTTCTTTGAGTATCTAATTGATTAACACAACCAGACTCCACATAATAAAAATTTCTCACTCAGATACTGATTGCAATTAATCCCGCTTCTCCAAAAAACTACAATTTCTTCATTGTTATGGAGTTATGGAGTGTAGTGTTGCTCATCCCTGTCTCAGCCTTTTCTGAATTCCAAATAAAGCCAAGCATAACTTCAGTTTTCAAACTATTACAGCCTTAGTCAACTTATTTTGGAGTATGTGTTTTGTGTATATTCTTCAAAGACAATTGACCATCTTCTAGGAGTCAACAAATGAAATGATAACTTAGCTGAATGTTTTTCATCTTGACATGAAATATGACACTCTTTAATAGATGAATATCACTCATACTGTCACTATGAAGCTTTACGTTCTCTTGTTTCTTGCCCAGTTCTGTCATAAAGCTTTGCAGTCAAATCATTTTTCTGTTTGTCATAGTGATTGCAATATACTCAACTTATGTAGCCGATAATGCAACATTCTTCCGTAACTTGAAAATTCAACCCACTATCGTGTTCCCCAAAGTGAAATATAACATTTATTTTTTCTTCCATCACTATCTCCTACAAGATCTGAATCTATATATTCTTGAAGATTAATCACTACACTTCTAAAGCGAAGTGCCTTGTTGATTGATTCTCTCAAGTATCTGAAAATTCACTTTACTGTCTTCAAATGATGTTTGTCTAGATTACTAATGTGCCAATTGACCACCCCTACGACACTTGCAATATCTTTTTTTGTAAATATCATCATCAACAACAACAAAAACAACAACAACAAAACATTTATCCCACTAAGTGGGGCCTGCTATAATAAATCCTTTTTCTCCATTGCATCCTATTTAGTGTCATATTTTCATTTAATTCTAATAAATTAAGATTATTTTTTATACAATATGCCCAAGCATTCCTGTGTCCACGTCTGCCTTTCTTAACATAATTCAAATCTAAAACATCTACTCTCCTAATCGGATCATTAGATGGTCGACGTTTAATTTGACTAAACCGTCTAAGGCGACTCTCTCTAGTTTTTGTTCTTCACTAGAACTACACCAACTCTATCACAATATATTAATTTCTCATTTTATCTCTAAGTGTAAAGCCACTCATCCACCTAATCATTCTCATCTCGGTAACACTTAGTTTTATGCTTCTCTTATAAAGGCCAACATTCAGCGCCATAGAGCATTGCAGGTCTTACCACCATCTTATAAAATATTTCTTTCAGTCTAAGCGGTACTTTTCTATCAGACAATAGGTCTGAAGCATTCCTCCACTTCAACCAACCAACTTGAATTCTACTAATAATATCCCCATCTATATCACCATCACTTTGAACAATAGACCCGCTATATCTAGATCGTTCACACCTTTTAATAATTTTATCACCCAAAGTTACACTCCTGTCACTAGGGCTACTGCTACTAAAATTACATTCCTTGTATGCAGTTTTAGTTATACTCAAGCGAAAGCCTTTAGACTCCAACGTAAACCTCCAAAATTCAAGTTTTTTTTGAGCATTTTCTCGTCTTATCCATAAGAAGGATATCATCAAATAGAGCATTTTCTCTTGTCTTATCCACAAGAAGGATATCATCAAATACGTTAAATGTCTAACAACTGAAGCATGAGAGCTTTTCCATCTGTGTGTTACGCCAACCACTGCCACTGGATCGGTCCCTCTGGACCAGTTGAAAGATAAAGCATCGGCCCACACCTGCATCAATGATCCTGATCGCACAAAGGACCACGTGGCCGATCATGTTCGCACGAAGAAGCAAAGGGGCGGCATTGTGCCGCGATAGAAGAGGACGGGGAGTAGGTGGGGACCACAAGAGGCTTAATTACATACACATTATCTTTAAAAAAATTGCGCTCAATCAAATATAGTATTCTTAGTGAAGTTGAAAATAGAAGAAAAGAGAAGTAAATAAAATGTCTAAAAGTGTGACATGCCTAATCCGAAAGAAAAATAAAAAAAAATTGGCCAATTTTTTCGAGAAATTTGAGGTGAGCATAAAAATTAAAAGGTAACATCTATGTCATTCTCTAATTAATAAGTCTAAAAAATTCTCCTAATAAAATTTTTATGATATTATATTCAGGAAAACGTTAATTGATTTTTGAGTAGGTTGGTTGATTATTAACTGATTTAAAAATGTTATTAGAAAATAAAAATATTTCAATCACACCAAATTAAAAATTTTGAGATCTTCTTTGGATCAGGAAGAGGGAAATTAAAGAAAGGGCTAGGTTACCAGATATTAATTAAAATTCACAACATGATAATTTTTGCATGTCTTTCATTTCATTTATATAACATAGTTAGAAAATCATAATTTCTTACATGCGAGCTATGAACATCAATTAAGTTTAATCTTATATATGAGATTATTTGAGGGCATGTAATGAGTAATTTGGAGAGTATTGATATAAGAGAAATTTACCTGTTATTTTTGCATTAAATTCTGTATTTTTTTTCTTACTCATCATGATTTTATGCTTGTAGAAGATTTTTTGTTGTATTTTGTAGGTTTTAGAGGTATAACACGTTCAATGGAGCTAAAACACGAAATGGGCCAAGCTAGTCCAATGTAACCATGCCAAAAAAAATGGCGTAATTACACTGGGTTTACTATATGCCCGTCGTAGTTACGCCAACCTTTGGCATGACCATGCTGTGAACCACGCCGGTTATAGTGTAACCACATCTACCGTGGTTGTGGTTACATCATTGCTAGTTGAATTTTGGTTTTGGCAAGACTTTTCAAGGTGAATTTGGGAAGATCTATATAATGGATACATTGGCATGATCTAAGGAGAGTTGCACACTTTTTTTAAAGGGAACTGTAAGAAATTTTATTGATACCAAAACAAGGAAATAGTATTTAGCAGGAGGTTTCAAAATACAAAACACACAAATGAAACCGAAGGAAACCGCTACCTAAAGGTACAACACACGCAAGACAGAAAATAACAAACCACACTAAAGCTCAGACATGGACATGGCATCAAAGTAGAAAAAATGCAACATACATCACCAAAAAGGCTACTCCAACCAAAATAGGAGGAAAACGAAGTCCTCAGGACGTCAACTAGTGCAAAAAAATCAAGCCCCAGGAAGGTCTACCTACACGAAAATAAAGAAAAGCGCATGCAAAACACTTAAACAGATAGGTTGGCGAATTACATGAGCTTGAAGACATGACAGTGAGCCACACAGAGAGGAGTAAGCCCCAACATCAATACTAGCAAGTAATAGCATCCAAAAAAGCCCATGAAAGCATACAGAGAGGAATTGAGGGAAGACGCGTCGAGCCTCCATGCCTGGTGGAAAACCGTCGTGATGGGGGCTTCAAACATCCTCACTAAATTCCAAAAATAAAATGAATGAAATTAGGACCTAAAAAATGAATTATGGATTAGTATCAAAATCCAAGTACACATTCAATCCAAGTTTGATGTGTGTACATGCGGTAGGCATAAAGGAAGGTAACCTGACTGAGCCAAAAGTCAAATAAAGCGGAAGCAGCAAGTGAAGAAGATGAACAACATGTGTCATGGATCCAAGAACAACATAACAACAACTAGAAGTGAACAGAAAAAAATCTAGATCATTCTCAGATAAGGGAGAGCAGTTTTGTCCATTTTGATAAGAATCTTGAAAACTTTATGAAACCCATCAGATGAACAGATGTTAGAGGAAACCATATTAGCTCTAGATTTAGCCAACTAATCCGTATAAGGATTCCCTTCATGATATATATATATATGAGATATTTTATAATTGATCTTTTTAAGCATGTTATGAATATCACGAATCAAGTAGAACAATTTGAAGCCATAACTTTTTGCTTCTTCATAAAATGTAACGAGTCTAATAGCAAGTTGGGCTTTAAGTTCGAACCAAATATTATTAAATTCTAGGTAGATAGCTAATTCAAGACTGAATTTGAAAGCAAAAATTTCAGCGTGGATGTCAGAAACTCTGTCCACATGACTAACAAAGGCAGCAATAATACTGCCCAAATGATTTCTCAAAATGCCACCAAACAGACATGCTGATTAATAAAGGAACAATTGGTATTGGATTTAATTCAGTTATAAGAAGGTTTAATCCAAGTTTTATGGATAGTAAGAGGTTCATATATACCATCACAAGGAATACCAAGGAGCCACTTTTTTGCAACCTTTAAAAAACGTAGAATTAATGGAATTGGAATTTTAAAGAAGATGAATTCTATTAAGGATATTGGATATGATCGCACTGTGATTCATTTCAATATTTCTGTGTTTAGCGAGTTTCTAGCTTTCCATATAAACCATAAAATTAGAGAAATAATAGTGCTCTCAACTTGATTTTTGAATGATGAGGGAAAACATTCCATCTATTTCATAATTAATTCCTTATTGTCTAATTGGGGATTAAAGATGTTTTTGTGATATATTTCATCCTTCCAACACTAAAATTTAGCAGCAATAGCTCCATTGTCAAAATGATGGCTAATAGTTTCATTTTGAAAACATCATTGGCATTTAGATACATGGTTAATCTCTTTTTTATGGAGATTACAATCCACAGGAGGAAAACCTGAAGGAATTTTCAAGTGAGAATGGGATTAGAATAAGAGATGGCCTTCCTCCAAAAAGATTTAAGAGTAGCAGAGGAATGCTTCTTAACCATTATATGTTCCCAAGCTTCCTTTCAGGAAAAATAGCCATTAAAAGATAGTGTAAATAACATTTTATCCGACGTGACCAAATTTAACTTGATTTGAGCAACTTTATGAATAAGAGAGGGAGTTAATAATTCAAGCAGAAAAGGGACATTCCTTAGAGATAACTAGATGGACTTTTAGGGAAGATGTAGAATGAGAGTTAATGAGAGAGTTCAAGGAGCATATGCCAAGCCAATTATCATGCCAAAAAAAGATATTCCCATTTCTCATACAGCAAGCAATTAAGGTTTCAACAGCCCATTTGGCATGACAAAGATGGTTCCAAGTAACGGTATCACCATTTTTGTATTAGCCAAAGAAGGTTGATTCCCTTGGCAATGGACCCTAGTGATGAAATTGGCCCAAAGGCTCTTAACCACTCTCATGGTCCAACATAGCATAACAGATAAAGAATATGCAAATTAAAAAAATGTTTTGCATCCCAACCCATCTGAGAAACAAAATTTATGCCATGAAGACCAAAGGAAAGATCGTTTCAACTCGGCTGATCCCCAAAAAATTTTTTTATAAGAATTTGAAAATTGAGGCAGCGGTTGCAAAGAGATTGATTGATTGATCAATATAATGGGTGAAGAGCATAGCACACTTTTAATTAGCATAATTCCTGCCAACGAAGAGCAGATGTAATTCCCAGCTAGCTATTTTATTCCAAATAAAAGTATTGATATCATCAAAGAGAAATATCCTTTTATTCCCTTTGTAGAGGGGAATATCAAGGTATCTGATAGGTTGATTTTTAATGGAAAAATTGTGGATACATTTGATGTTTTCCATTTGATTCGGAGAGTAAGATCTAACAGGAATATAACTTTTATTATTGTTAATAGCAAGACTACTAACACATTCAAAGTCGGTTAGGACTTTATTAATGATTTATACGGATTTTTAGCCGATCCATTCCTAAATATATAAATTCATTAGCAAAGCTAAAACGGGAAATAATGTAGCCACTCTTTTTATAATGACAATTCTTATGATTAGAGAAAATGTAATTAAGACCTCTAGAAAGGTATTCAATAACAATTATAAAGAGAGCAGGAGAGATGGGGTCTCCTTATCTCAGATCTTTGCCCGTTTAAAAAGAAAATCATTAGATTTGACATTAATGATCATATATAACCAACAATTGTTGATAGAGTTAGCAATCAACTTAATGTAGGCCTCATTAAAGCCAAGAATGAAGTAACACTTATAAAGGAAATACCCTTTGAGGTTATCATAAGCCTATAAGAGATATCAAGCTTTAAAATGATATTATGGCCTCTCATTTTAAGATCTTGCTTATGAACCATCTCTTGAGCAAGGAGAATTTTGTCCACAATCGCATGATCTTTCACGAAACTAGTTTGATTAGGAGATATTAGTTCAAGAGTATAAGAGTGAACACACCAACTAGGATTTTAGAGAGTTTAGTAAAGAAGTTGCACGAACTAATAGGAAAAAGTTGATCCCATTAAACATCTATGCCCCCCCCCCCCCAACCCCTTCCCTATCGATGGAGATGGATTGAAATCTCAATTCCCCCTCCTTATCAAAGACCTCATTTCAGAATTGATCAAGTTAGCATTGTTATTGGAGTCCACATGTTAAGTGAAGGGATTGAGGGAACAAGATTATTCACACAGATTAGTGGCAGGTTAGGAACATCATTAGAGGGAGATCCCAAGTTATCAACTTAATTATATTATTTAGTCTTTCAAAAAGCAACCAAAAGATTTATTGCTTGGGTTAGTACCCAGAGGCACATTAATATTAGTAGTAGTGGGAAAATTTGGAGGGTTGGGATTAGACATCTCATCATTGGGAGTATTAGGGATGGTAGGGAGCGGGAGAACAAGCTCTCGATGGTGATGTGATTGTCATCCAATTACATATTAAAATCATTCGGGATTGGGACAACATCCCTATAAACTTGACGACGACCATCTTGAACATTTGTTGCTTGCCGCTTCAGGTTAGGCTAAAGAACAAAATATTCATTAGCATGGTGAAAATGGTTTATACAATGAGAAAAGAAAAGAGGAAAGTTTTCATACACAAGTTTTGAAATAACCATGTCTTTCATTTCATATCTAGAATTCATCAGGAAGATGCTTGGAGATATCAATTTCCACCGATGGCCTCAGCAATGTAGCCGTAGCTTTGATCAGTATGGAGCGTGCGGCCAATGAAGGAAGCTGCAACATAGTGGATTAATAATTAATGAGATGCATTCTAAGGTGGGGGAATGGCACCCACATAGGAACACTAGGTGGAATGACACCCTCCCTAATATCAAAATATGGAGTTCACGTGAATAATCACATTTGATAGTTAGAGACATAGTAGGATCTTCTAGCTAAAATTCGACTACAGTCCATGTCGTTCTCCAGTTTAATGGAGACTTGCCGCGCATCAAGAAGCCCAATTGAAAAATTGCTTATTAAGATTGGAATAATAATAAAAAAAACTTATGGATATCACTAATCGGAGGGCGCTACAGTGCAAATTTACCCACTAGGGAAAGCAATGAGAGATGCTCGTGCATCACCTCATCGTCGTTGATATGCAAAGCAGTCATACGATGGAGTAGGAATGTGAAGGTACAAAGGCCCTAGATTTGCAGAGCAGCCAACAAGAGCTACGGGTGGAACTCGGGGCTTTAGGTGGCAGGGAGAGAGATTGAGCGAAATTAACGTGATTTAAAGTCCCCCCACCCCCTGCACCTGGTATGGGGAGAGAGAGGCCATGAGGCCGAAAGCAAGGAAAGATCAACCAGAGGTGGAGAAATCACTCACTATAAAAGAGGGTTATCACAAGGGAATCTAAAGTCTTCATGAAATTGCGATAGCATGAAGGAGCGGCAGATTATGAATTTGAGAGTTGGACAGTCATTGGAGGCTTTCTACAATATGAATTAGGTTTCTATTGCAAAACCTTAAGGTTCTTCTCTCTTCTTGCTCGAGGGAGGGAACTCTTAGGGTCATTTTCCTATGAGTTTTTAGAGTGTTTACATGAGAGAGTGGTTGAGCCTTCTCCGAGAAATATTGTGAAGAGTTGATTGTTGTAAGGCAAGGATTTGGTGACCCCTGACTTGGTTGTAAGTTTGTTACTTATTGCACTTGTGTCTTTAATTATTGCAATGAAGTTTTCCATGCTTTTTCTCGTGGCTAAACATGCTTTCATGCTCTTGTGATGTAATGATAGTATTTTTTATCATTGTTTTTCTCCCTGAGTTGCTTTTCCCGTATAAGTTTTCATGTCTTTTGAATGATTTATGTTGATTTGTTGACCTTTTGTTTGTCATTTACTCATAATCTGATCAATTAGAAAGTTAAAATTCCTTATGATATAGGGCTTCTAAACATACAAGTAAGTTAACACATGATAGCCTAATGAAATAGATATATTGCCAATAGAAAATTGCAACGTGGATAGTGGATCGGAGTAATCATGGAAAATATTGTATGTTTATCTCTTTTAACCAGTTTCTAACTCTTCTTATGACCTAAACATAAGCTGAGGATGATTGTGCATTTGATTGTCAACTATCGCAAAGGAGAACTCATCAGAAAACATAGAGAAAACATTAGAAGCACGAGCCTCATCACCTCTGAAGGACTTAAAGCTATACATTTCATTTCTCTTTATTGTCATTTCTGTTTTTGCTTTTTTAGGATTGTTTTTTTCACTATAACATTTTATCCCTTCAAACTAGACTTAACGGTTTAGTAAACAAGAACTTCCTCTATTAGAAAGATTTGACACTATCATTGTGAGATCGATGCGTGGACGCTTAATTCATATATTACTTGATCGACACGTATATTTATGTGATTGATTGACTTGCTTCGCAACAATATTGGGCATCAATAACTGAGATCAACATCACTCTTTCTAATAATATCGTAGGGTTTGTTATCTCCCAAATACGCATTCATTAGATCGTCTTAAGTCTAGTTTTTAAAATTCTATTTGTTTGGGTAAGCGTGAAAAGATACATCTGAATCTACCATCCATGATTCGATATTATATAGGGATAAAATAAGGGAGTCACCTTAGATTTTATTTGTGGAGACATTTATCGAAAGCATTTTATATGAACTTCCAACTCCATCATTATTCAGAGCTTTACAATCACTTTTAAAGTGATTTTTTCCTGCAATTCCAGCATTCATCTCTATTTTTTTCTCTTGCTAATAAGGGTTTTCCTCTCCTAAACTTGAATCTGTCCACACTTGTGTTTCTACCCTGATTTTTTCTCTAGATTCAATATTAGAGCAGAATTTAAAGTTTCAACGCTCGTTTTCTTGTGAACTTCTTTATTAAGTGTTTGCACAATGATATCATCAAAGTTTAACTGAGCCATCCCAACTATCTGGCAATAAAAATAAAAGTAACAGTGGACTTACCTCATCATCAAATTTGATGCTATTAGAACAAAACTGGTTTATCACACTGTTTTAGTTATTTGAGTGTTAAGCCACTGATTACCATCCATCTTCATACTCAATAACAGGTTTTATCAGAAATATTTTGTTTGAAGTCGAACGCTTCTCATACATTTCTATTAGTGCAACCATAAAGTTAACTGAGGTCTTCTTATTTACGATGTTGAATGCAACATCAGATCAAATTTAGTGTTGTTCGATCTAGAACTTCTTATTCTTGTAAAGTCATTAATTTTTTCATGTAGTGACATATTTTTTTTTTTTATATAACAATTTTCAATTTAGATTTTATAGAATGCAAAGCTTGAATTGTTGAACTTCTCAACTTTATACCTCACTTTGTCGGCCATTGCTCCTATTCAAACGAAAGATCTTCAGCAAACTCACCTCTTATGCCACTTATCTGGAGTAGACTTGGGTATTGAGCTGGATATACTTATTCTAAATAAAAATTATTTTTATACTAAACCACATTCTTATTTCCCTTAATAGGCAAAAAATTAAACCAATTTTATTTTACTTAGATTTAACTTGACCGAGCCTTTAAATTACTATTTTTATAAAAAATGAATACAAGTTTAAAATTTTAATTAATTTCTTTCTTATAGTTTTTATCTTAAAAGAATAAATAATTAATAAAATATTTAACATTTTCTTTCGAATCATATTTGTTATTTATTATATTAAAAAAATTACGTACTATGAACGGTTGAAAATATATGCGGCAAGTTGGTACGAATTTTTTCTTATATGTGTCGATGAATTTAATTGCAAGTGTATAAATGTAGAATATGTATGATTTCAAATTGATAACTTCTCGATATGTAAATACATAGTAATTTAGTAAAATATAGTAATTTAGTAAAATATCACGAAAAAAAAATGATTTACATACTTTCCATTCATCAATTTCTATTTAATTACATATCTAACACCTAGACTTCAATTTTTAAATATTTTTCATATTATCCATGCATGAAAGTTGTATCTTATTTTTTAAAAGATTAAAAAGTGATAATTTTTATGTGATATGCAAAGGAGTTTAGTAAAATACCATAAAAAAAAAAGATTTACATACTTTCCATTCATCAATTTCTATTTAATTACATATCTAACACCTAGACTTCAATTTTTAAGTATTTGTCATATTATCCATGCATGAAAGTTGTATTTTATTTTTTAAAAGATTAGAAAGTGATAATTTTTATGTGACATGAAATATTTGGTTGGTATTGATATAAAAATCAAAATTTATGGCTAGATAGAGAAATAGGGAGAAAGTTAACCGCCTTGAAAGCCTACAAACGCGAACTATACCTATGAGACCGGGCCATTAGGCGGGTCGGGCTTGACGCGAATCTGGCTTATTTCGCCTTTCTAAGCATGCTCATGGAGAGCCTGTGGGGCCACCCGCCCAACGCCCAAGTCTAGTTGGGAGAGATGTCAAAAATTCATGGAAATTGATTCGAGAGATCTGAAGCAAAACTTAGAATAGAAATATGCAACATTAGAAATCCTAGAAATTACACAGAACATCAAGATTTTACGTAAAAAAAATCTGAGTACAGAAAAAAACCATGGAGCCGCGTCACACCAAGAAATTCACTTATGAAAAATGAGAATAATTGTATAAATTACACTATTCAAGCTCTACACTCTTGGAAATCAATAACACTTCATCTTATTTGCATGAGAAATCGTGAAATCCAACTAAAGAAAACTATGCATTTCAAATATTTTTAGCAACTTTATGCTTGCATCCTAGAATTCTAGTGTATCTCAAGTACATATTACATAAATATTTTTTAAAGGGATGGCCTTACAAGCTTTTGTGTCTGAGTCAAGGGATAACTCAAACTTGAGTCATTAGCTCATTGGGCTCAGCTTACTAGCTATTCGTTGAGCTGAGCTCGTATGGACTTGACTAAGTCACTCTATAGTGGTACATGCAATGTTTTGTTAAATATGATTCACATCACATGTTCTTCTGGGAATGTTCTCTCCAGTCGTGTGGCTAGTTCTTTGTTGGGCCACCACTAAGAATATAACAAATGCGTTAAAAAACTTTAAGGTGTCCTGATTTGTGTATGTTAGTTCTTATTTATTTTGGGAAACATGCTAATGCAAGAAACTATTGCATCAAGAATTAAGCATGTAAACTTTTGATGTGTTGTTGGTTCTATATAGGTGGATGTGGGGGACTTCCTTCGCTTTAAATCATGTGTCCTGTACACCCAACTTGAGAACCATGAGAAACCCTCAATCAACATTGAAGTTACTGCTCATGTAACTAAACCTGAGTTCCGAACTAGTGAGGTAAGATTTTTTCAAAGTGCAGTGTATTTTGTGACTTGGAATGTACTCGAGAAATTCAATTGAAAGAGTTGGAAATTAATGCGACTGTTCTCTTTTGTGCATGGCAGGTGTCAAACACATTCTACTTCACATTTACAGTCTTGGAGAAGGGAATAAGAATCCGAAATGTTGTTCCTGCCACTGAAGAAGAGGCTCGGCGGGTAATTGAACGCATGGACGCTGAGAAGATGTTTGCTTAACAGGGAGACTGGACGAAAAACTAATTTCAGTACTGCTGCTCGCTCCTACCAATGCCATTATTATTTTATGTATCTGTAGTATTTGTTATCCTTGTAAATATTCAAAAGAATAAAATTGAATTATAAAGAACACACACAATGATTACTGCACCTCTTTTCTGATGTTTATATGCCTACCGCCCAATTCCTATGTATTCATATATCAATCACCTAAGCATCACTTTTTACCTACAGGGCACCCAATCTATACCAAAAAATATTGGAATTGGCTTATTTGTAGTAAAATTGAAAATTGAATGGTTGATATGTTAATGTACAAGTAGGAATTGGGTGGTAGACATATAAAGGCCCCCTTTTTTTAATTATTATGATTATATTCCGGCTGAATCATGTCCGGTATTTACAGTGCAGTTCTGGAATTTGCAGCCTGAAGATGGAAAGGAATAGTAAACCATCATAGCTGAGGCTTGTTTTACACAAATCTCATTTTCTTTCCTCTGTATGCCAGAATTATGTTTTATCTGTTTTATTTTTATACTAGTTAAGAAGAAGCATGGGATGTTTTTGAATTTCAGATAAGAAAATCGATTTGGAGGAGATTGAAATGGTTTCCTACAATATGTTATATTTGTCTTCACTTTGAACCCAGAGCTTCGGCTATTGAAACGTGCTCTCAAGCTTCAGTTTGAAACGGTAGCCAAATTTTCAAAAATTTTTTGTTATTAAAATAATAATAATAATAAGTTTTATATTGCATTAATTACAATAGAAATATTGATTACTAGATTTAAATTTTAAAATTAATTTATGTAGGTTAAATTTTCCAAAGCTAATGTGTTGAATTTCCTTGATCACGTGCTAATTATAAGATCTCAAATGGGGAAGCCAATCACCAACACGTGTTCCGCCTACTGAAATGTAATAGTTTACATGTTGAACTTATAATCATAAAAAAAGTAAATATGTGTGTGTGTGTGTCTATTTGGAGGAGATTGAAATGGTTTCCTATAATATGTTATATTTGTCTTCATGTGAACCTAAAGCTTAGGCTATTGAAACGTGCTCTCAAGCTTCAGATTGAAACGTTAGCCAAAATTCCTTTTTTTTTTTGTTATTAACATAATAATAATAATAAATTTATCATTGCATTAATTAAAATAGAATATTGATTACTAGATTTGAATTTTAGAATTCATTTATGTAGGTTAAATATTCCAAAGCTAATATGTTGAATCTCCCTGATCACGAGCAAATTTTAAGATCTCAAATGGGGAAGACAATCACCAACACGTATTCTGCCTACTAAAAGATAGTAGTTTACATGTTGAAATTATTATCATAGTAAAAAAAAAAGTAAATATTTTGAAAGTTGCAAGTTTAACTTGTTACAAAAATTAAAAATGATTTATTTTATATTTATGTATGTATGTATGTATATATATATATATATATATATATATATATATATATATATATATATATATATATATATATATATATATATATATATATATATATATAGCCAAAATCTACATAAGGTACCCATAAAGCAGTACCTAGGTAGCAGTATCATTAATGTCAAAAAGAGCTATTGCAGAATCTAATAAATGGGATAGAAAGGCTATCCCCATGAAGCAAAAGAAATTTGGGTGTGTGTGTGGGGGGGGGGGGGTGGGAATAGAGTGGTTACATTTACTATTCTTAGCCAGCCAATTAGCTAGTCTGTTGTCCTCTCTAGCTATAAAAGAGAAATCAGTAGTAATATGCAAAGTAAGCCTACTAATCTTGAGGGTTCAATGAAAGAGATACCATGGAGGAGAGTTTTCACTCCTTACAAGGTTGATAAGTACTTCAGAATCAGATTCAATCATGAGGAACTTAATTTTACATTGGACTACAATCTTGAGGGCCAAAAAAACAGCAATAGCCTCAGCTTCAAGGGCATCCCTAGCTTCCACTAGGGATTGAAAATAAAGTATGCATTTACCCAAATGGTCCCTAAAGGCACCACCAATCCCAGCAAAGCTGTTGGAAAAGCTACCATCAGTATTGGCCTTTATCCAAGGGCTAATAGGTCTAACCCGAGTCACCAGGGAAACAGGAGGAGGAAAAGCTGACTGCTTTGACAGTTTCAGGATGTCAGGAAACCTCTTCAGTTTGATAATTCTCCTGAGGAAGCTTATACAATGGCTAGACACCAAAGAGTAGGGAAGAGATGTTTGTTCATACTTACACTTGTTTCTTGCCATCCATATAAACCAAGCCACAATCCTCATGACAGTGAAAAGATTTGAGGAGTGCCATTCAGACCAGTTGCTAAAAAAGGATGCCCAGGTGAGATTAATAGTTGAGAAGGACACCTGACCAAGGAGAGAGGTCCACACTTGCTGGGAAAAAGTACATTTGAAAAATAGATGCTCCTAGGATTCGTCTTCTCTACAACACAGTATACACCAAGAGGGACCCCTTAATCCATTCAGTTTAAGGATATCATCAGTTGGCAGGACTTTATGGAACAGTCTCCACAGGAAAAATGACATTGAAGGAGTAATAAATTTATTCCATCAGATAGCTCCCCAGTGAGTAAAATTCCACTTGAAAATGGAATGATAGATAATGCAGAAGTAGATTGTGACTTAAACCTTTTTCAGGTGGATTATATCCTTATCAGCGAAGCTGATGGGAGTCATCAGCATTTCAGCAATCAGTTCAGGATTAATAGAATCAGGAAGCATTGATTCATTCCAAGTAAAGTCACCCCAACAATCAGCCACCACCAAATCAGTATTGATTCCATTCAAACCATCCCTGATAAGCTTGCCCTTACTTAACCAACTGTCCAGCCAAAAATTTATCTGCTCTTCACCTAACTGCTAAATGAAAAGCTCTTCAGCAGGGGCTCTAACTTTCAGTAGATTAACCCATAGCTTATAATCTCCCAATTTCCTAGTAATCAAGGAAGGATGGGAGCTCTTACAATATTTCTCCATCATAAATTTAGCCCATAGGGACCCTTATTGTCTTATTCTGATCCAATGTTCGCAAAGATTCACCTGACATACTCTTAAAGATCCAAAGTTTGCAAAGATTCACCTAACATACTCTTAAAGCCCAAACCTCCAGCTTCAATAGGTTTGCAAACCTTCTGCCAACTTTTCCATGGAATTGTTTCCTCTGCCCAGACCAAAGAAACCTATTAAATGCCCTTTCCAATAACAGCTGTATGCTTTTCTTCATAACAGACATTTGCATTAGATATGAAGGTAAAAAAATCAGGATTCTTTTGAGCAATGTAATTCTTCTTCCATTAGTCAAGAAGGAAGATGTCCAACAGGTAAGCTGGGATTGTATTTTTGTCAAAATACCATCAAATTGTGATTGTTTAGTTTTTTCTTTAAATAGCTAAACCCCCAAGTAGTTGATAGGTAGAGAGGAAATCTTGAAATGGGTAAAACTGCTCACCCACTGCCTGATATGAGTTTTCACATTCTTACTAACCAGCAGAAGGCATTTATTCTGAATAGAGAACAGTCCAGAGGTCTCTTGGAATGCCTGCAAACACTTAAATAGAGATTTGATAGAACTTTTTTAAAGCTCTAGAGAAGATAATGATATCATTTGCATAGGCCTGATGAGATTGAGATTAGATTTATGGCTGTATTGCAAGTAGTCTGAATTCCTAAACTTCTTATTCAGCATTCTAGACAAGTAGTCAAAAACAAGAATAAAAATTGTTGGAGACAAAGGGTCTCCTTGTTTCAAGCCCCTGGTTGCTTTGAAGAAGCCATGAAGTTTACCATTAATAAGGATGGAGTTCATATTGTTATTGAGCCACCTCATGATAAGAGTAATGAAATCTTCAGGGAAACCCCTAGCCCTCAATACCTCTTCAATGAAATCCTGAATCATAGGCTTTCTTTAAATCTAACTTGTAAATGAGGTTACCACTTCTACAACGTCTATCCAAATCAAGTAGCAGTTCCTGGGCTAATAACACATTATCAGCAATCAATCTTCCTCACACAAATGCAGATTGGTTGTCATAAATATGATTTGGGAGAGAAGGCTGTAATATATACATAGCCTTACTGATAACATTAGTGAGACTAATGGGTCTGAAAGCATCCCAACTCCTAGTGGACAGATCTTTTGGAACAAGCACCATGGTAGAATAATTAAATAGTTGGGGGGGGGGGGGTCAGTGTCCCTAAAGAAGGATTGGATAGCTTTGATGACCTCTCCTTTAACTATGTGCCAAGTTTTCTTATACGATTCAGAAGAAAAACCATCAGGGCCAGCAGCCCTATTACTATTTATAGATTTAATAGCTTGCCAAATCTCCTCTTCAGAAGGAATTGAGGACAGTTGAGAAGTGTTGCAAGGGTGGGGATCTGCACTGAACAAACCAGCATCAATGGGTCCTCTATCAGTGTTGGGTAGAGTGAGGAGATTATGAAAATACATCACAACATCAGTAGCAATCTCCTCAGAGTTCTAAATGTTGATCCCAACAGCATTCTTGATTTTAAAAATGGCATTACATTTTCTCCTGAATTTGATACAGGCATGGTAGTATCTAGTATTCCTGTCCCCATCTACAAACCTTGACACAACTGCTTTCTGCTTAAGAAAACTTTCCTGATTAGAAATGGCTGTCAAAAGCAACTCATTAGCATTATGTAACACATTCTCTTGTATCAACCCCTCCTCCAAGTCTTTCTCCAACTGCTTAACAGTTAATTCTGCCCTTTCCACAATTTTAAAAACTTCTCCAAATGTGGTCCAATTCCAATTCTTTAAATTATGAGACAACCTCTTTTGAAGACCCCAAAGTATAGCCCTGTCATTACCAATGAAATCTTGTTGCCAGGAATCAACAACCACCTTGAGAAAGTCAGGATGGGAAGTCCAAGCATTAATAAATCTGAATGGGGCTTTACCATTTCTGCACTGATTATGAATGGAGATCAATAAGGGCCTGTGATCAGACCCAGACATAGCAAGGGGGGATATAGTGGTATTAATAAAATTTTGTTGCCACATATCATTTGCCAAGAATCTATCCAACCTTTCCCATATCCTGCTTCTCCTCCAAGTAAATTTGGGTCCCAGAAATCCCATATCATGAAGCTCAGCATCTTGGATGGAATTAGAAAATTTTGTCATCTTATTGATGTCCCCAGCTCTACCCCCCAACTTTTCAGTAGGGGAAGCAATGCAGTTGAAGTCTCCTCCAACAATCCAGCTAGAAGACATAGATTGACTAATTAGGTAGAGTTGAGTCCACAAAACATTCTGAGAGGCATCAGAACAACCTGCATAAACAATTGTAGCAAAGCAGTCAAAATCACTAATGGTCACCCTAAAATGTACAAACTGAGGATGATCTATCAGAATAGACCAAGTAACTTCTTTCTTGATAAGGAGCCAAATTTTATGATTGGTATTGACAAATACCTGAAAGCAATGAAACTTCTTAGTAATAGAATGAGAGTTTTTGGAAACCATAGGTTCCAAAAGGGCTACACACCATAGCCTTTTCACCCTTATAAGATTTAGAAGTCTGTGAAGGGAATTAGGGTGAGCAATCCCCCTCACATTCCAACAGAGTAAATTAATCATGATGACTAGATTTACCCTTTCTTCTAGTCCTGGAAAGGGAGTTGACCCGACCGCCGCGCTTAACGCAGTAATGTTTGCTTCCAAAAGATAGCCAAAAAGCTTTGACTCGATTTATAAATAGCGGCTAGTGTATAAAATTAATATTATATAATTTAGTAATATTTTTACACACTAGAGGTACTACGCAAGTATACGTATCGTTTCAAGTAATATAGGGTTTTTAAACAAAGAACCCGAGTATCGATCCCATAGGGAAGATTTATAGAAATAAATTTTCTATAAAGTGAAAGCGAAATAAAATTGTAAAAATATTTTTATTTTGATTATAAATTACTTATTAATTTACTTAGATGCGATTAAAGAAAACAATAATAAGAAAATGATTTTATAGACTCTATATAAATAAACAACTTTCTTTCCTTGATTAATCTAAAATTTTTAAGATAATTTAATATTCGTTGGAGAATTTAATTTATGGTATTGTGCCGAAATAGAAGCATTCTATTCTTTACCCTTTGATCCGAGTGCAAAGAACATTGACTAATTTACTGAGAATAGGTCAGAATGTATTGTTAATAGAATGGGTTAATCTAGGCTCACACTTCTAGATGTCCGAGGGTGGCTATGGTCGGCCCTCTTAGTGACCACTTTCTGATACATAAATCAAATTATAAGAATTTAGTCTGTCACTCCAAAAACTTATCAATTCTACGCCCTTTAAATATTATCTTCCTTTTTATTTGCACTTCACCATGAATACCCGCTCATGGCCTATGACTACCCAAGGATTCATGTGACATTTACAAGTTTAGAGTTCTTCTCCTTCGAGGTTTCTAAACTCTTGACGAGTTTTAACAATTCAAACGACCAATTTAAAAAGTAAAGTAAGATCGGGTATTAATGTCATCACAATGTTTTGAAAATATTTTGAATTTTAATTCTCATCGAATCTTTATATTATCTTATCTATCTCTTCATAATTGAAGTAAGAAAGTAACTAACTACTCGGAACACATTGAAAATAAATAACAAAACATGATAATTAAACTTTGAATCAAATGTAAAAATATACTTATCTCAAATATTTCTTCTACGGATCTTCTTATTCCTATCGACTCCACGGTGTAATGAACTCCGGATGCAATAACTTGAAAATAAACTCACTAAACTAAACAAAAGTGGCCACTAAATTTCTCTCTCAATTCTCTCTAAGGATGAGAGATCCTAAAGTAGATAAGAGAAAGGGGTACGATGGGAGGGGCACGTTTTCGAAGAATTGGACCTCTATTTATAGGTTTCGAGAGTTGCTTTGAGGCACCTCTTCAAAACATGTCCACATTCGATGAATCTTCTAGAAGGTCGGTACGGCGCCTAGGCGCCATTCGGCGCTAGGCGCGGACACCGCGTCCGGTTCTTCGCACCTCTTCACTTTGGCTCGCACCTCTTCGTGATTAAAACCGTTTTGGAGCGTCCAAATGCAATGTATCACATGTCCTATTATCAAGGAACAGCTGCCGGCCTTCTAGAATGTCCGATAACCGCTCACTCCGTCAAAATAGCCGATCAAACGTTGTCGAAAACTTGGCGAGTTTTCGTATCGAGTCTGGCGCTTAGGCGCCAGGCCATATTTTTTTTATACTTTTGGTATTTTGCTCCGTTTTTGCTCCTTTTTCCTTCTTAGACCTTTTTACATCACCTACATCCAAAAACACAAAAAATACCTTTCATTAAAGCATAATATCCTTAGAAATTAAGAAGAATTAAGACATGAAGAAATAGGTATTTTTTTATAGATCAAAATCCCCCAAACTTAAATGTTACTTGTCCTCAAGTAACCCTTTTTACTACATAAAATATAACTTTTGGTTAAAAGATAAATATTTAAGATTCCTTATAATTTTTGATTTTATAAAGTCTTTAGTAAATTATTAACCCAATTTCACTAACTAGGTTTAATTTTAAGAATTTAAAGAATATTTAACTACTAAATCATAAGATTTCAAACTTTTCATTCATTTTGAAAATAATAGAAGTCTATTATATTAAGCTTTCATAGATTATTTACAAGAAAAAGATTTTCTTGAAAAATCTTTTCTAAATAAATATTTATGCATAAAAATTAAGTAAAGTATGTAATTAGTTTTCTTCCTATAAGATAATTCAAGTGAAGCCAATTTTTTATTAGGCATTTCCTCAACCTTCTCCTCTCTATCTCTTTCTTCTTTTTTTCTCTTTTTTTTTATAGAGAGAATTACTATATCTGGATAGCCAGTTAATGGTTTTGAACTTCACTATCCTTAACTTATATTTTCAAAACTTATACATCTCCACTTAATTATTATAACAAAAATAAAAATTCAAAATGAATTCCAATCTTTTCTTTTTCAAGTAATAATTTTTTATTACTTAATATTTCTAAAATTCTATTATTTCTATCATGAATAGAAAAATTCTTTTTCTCATTCTTCTTTAAGTTAAATAATTCTATTCTTAAAATCAATCAAAGTTAGTAAAATTTTGGTTAATTTCACTAAATTTTTTATAATTTCAAAAATAAAAGTGATCTCAAATAAATTCTTCATTCCTTAAGTTATGTTAAAAAGTTTATATTTTTAAGAAAGTATTAGCTCTTTAAGGACAAATAAAATTTAATTTTGAATGAATTTTCCCTTCCCTCAAACTTAAGTTTTGGTATCTTATGATAATTTGAAAGTATGAGAGAAAGAAAATCATAAGTATTTTTAGTAAGTATGTAAAAAAAAACAATCTTAAAAAGAAAAATTAACTTCTAAACATGCATTTATGAATAATTAAGATAAAATTGAAGCATGTATATAGAAAAGTAAGCAGAGCTAATTTTATGATGATATTAAATTTGAAACGAGAATTAAAACGAGCAAAATAATTAAGTACTAAACAATAAACTAAAACAACATATAAACTAATTCTAAATTCGAGTCTCAACACAACAGAATCCTAATACTAAACGATCGACATACATCGAATACAAAACTAACAAACAATCCAAATAAAACAAACTAACGGAAGTAACACATCGAAAGAAATCGATAACAACTAATCACTAGCTGTAGCCTCATCATCATCTTCATCACCAAAGGAAAATTCTACGTCCTAGGATCACAATGTGTGAATCTAGGAAAAGCTAACATCATGTTACCCAAATCGTAGGGCTTCATCATACTCGGCATCATAATTACTCTTCCTGCGGGTATAATCGGATAAATGATCTAGTTTTCTATCAATAGTATCAATCCTGCAGGTGAGTTTGAAATAACTCCTGCTCGTTGCTCTAAAAGCTGATCATGCATTGATTCCAGAAATCGATGGTGGCTCGGCGAAGTAGAGGGTCTAGAAGTAGAAGGTCTACACGTAGTATGTGCGAAGTAGAAGGAGCGGTCGATCTCTTCCCTCGAAGACGATCATAGATACTAATTCTCTCTCGCCCGATTGGCTTAGTAGACTTCGGCTTCTCCTCGGAAATATCAACGGTGACTCCATTACTAACACATAATGAATAGATCAAAGATGAAAATCCCAGTCCAACAGAAGTGTTGGATCTCGCAGTAGACTCCACAGAATCATAAATAATGCTCCCGACATCAATAGGCTTCCTCTCCTGAATGCAGTAATTTAAGATCGCTCGATCTCTAGTCACTTCACTCAGGTGGTTGGAAGGTAACAATCTTGCAGATATAAAGTAGTGCCATGCTTTAGATACACCATTTAATTCAGAGGATTTGAAGTTTACCCTCTTTCCGTTTCTGATCTTCCAAGATCCAGTACCGTTAGTCAGATAAGCAATAATCATGTCCAAATCTCCCTCAGATGGTGATAATCCAGAATAATAGCATTCAATAGTCGGTGGCAGGCCATAGAATATGTTGATTCTTTCTGGAGTAAATCCTACTCCGATTCCTCTAACAAAGACTTCAGAATCCTCGGCATCCAGAAAATTTGCATAAAATTCTCGAACAATCGGGATAACAGCAATAACAGTAAAGTAACAAAATCGTTGCCAGTTGTGCGCAATGATAGTGTTTTCGATCAGCTCCCCAGGATGATAAAAACTTCGTTCCGAGATGAACTTTCTCGACGACGCAAGTTCGTGGAAGCGAAAATGCGCAGCCGCAGTTGGAAATTTGCTGCTATCAAAATTTTCTTGTCCTTTCCCGCACTTAGATTTTGGAGCCATCTAAACGTGAAAGAAAACAAGAACTAATTTAGGAATCAAAGATTTAAACTCTTTTTAAGTTTATAAAACTTAGAATAAGTTTAAAAATCCAAAGGAATAACTAAAAATCAAATATTTTTTCAAATTTTCGGTTCTTAGCAAAACTTAGGGAAATCTATGGTGAAAATCGAAAATAAATGGTTTAAAGTGTAGATCTGACCTTGAGACGAAGAAATCGAGTGGTTTCGCGCTCAAATCCTTGATGTTTTGACCTCAAAATGGATATAGAGGATGTATTTTCGTAAAAATGGGGAAGAAGATGAAGCTTAGGCGTCAAAAATGGCTTTTGGGGGTTTAAATGGTAATTTTCGGGTACAGGCCGAACTGGCGCTTAGGCGCCAGACTCGCCTTTCACAAAAAATTTTTTAAAAATTTATTTTTCTACCAAAATTCATAAATTCAACTTCCAATGACTCATGTCAGAGTAGAGCTTCAGTTTCTAACTTCCACAACATTTTTTCAAAATTTTATAAAAATTAAATATTGAATCCACCAATCAAACATAAGGTTTTCAATCAAACTCACTAATTTCCATTTAAAATCTTCAATTTTGACTCAATACATTCCAGATAAGTACTACATTTGATTCAAGTTCCTAATACACACTCAAACATAACAATTTCAAAGCAAATACAACACACATTGAACATGAAAGCAAATAAACAAACACAATCGATTCTCTAAATCGATACAACAACTCAACAAACCATAATAACTATCTCTTTACCAGAATATTCTAATCTTCACAAGGGAAATTTTGTATTCCACTTGGAAAGAAAACTAGCACTCTCAGGAAATCCGTAGCCGTCTTTTCATCAATCCACTTGTTCTTCGCATACATTTCAACTTGAGCATCTTGATAAGCCGCAATATGATCAAATTGAAGTTTCATTTGCCATTCTAGATGTTCAACTTGATGAAACATCTCATGAAGGCGATCTCTAATCTTTTTAAAATCTTCTTCAAACTTATCCAAATGACTAGAAAATTTTTCTGAACTTACAGCGATGAAACCATTGAAGTAGGGTTGAGGATCCCTTGAGACCTTGTCCCTAGCCTCTTCTCCATGATTTCTCCTTTCCATTTCTTCAAAAATTTCTCAAATCTCTCAAGAATGAAATGTAAGGGACATAATTTTGATTGTTTGATGGTTAGGGAAGAAGATGGGTTGATTTAAAGGGGAAAATCGTGTGAAAAACTGAAAAATTTTCGATTTTTGCACGACCCAGTAACCGTGGCCCGTAAGCGCCGAATCTGGCGCCTAGGCCCCGAACCTATTGATACGTAGTTGATTCTGGCGCTTAGGAGCCGAATTCTGGCGCCTAAGCGCCGAAACTATGTTCAACTCCGTTTCGCCTAATCGTCAAATTTTCAAAATTTCATTCTCCAAGATAGGTAAATTATGCTTGGTAAGATTAATTTAGACTCGATAACACAAATTATAAGCAATCATAATGAAGGTTAACTTGATCTCCTTTTTACTCATATTAAAAATAGAGTGATCCTATTTTTAAATCTTACATACTTCAAATTCATTTTTTGCCTAAGTCAACCAAGACTTATGAGCATCAAATTTTTCTAAAGTAATATAAAATTAATCAAGATCGAGGCATAACCTTACATTAAAACACAAAAACACAAGATAATTATGGGTTGCCTCCCACAAAGCGCTTAGTTTAACGTCGTCAGCCCGACTTAAGTAATTCTTTAATCAGGTTGACTCGATTCATAAGCCTCTTTATAAATCTTCTTAATATCTCCCAAATAAGGCTTCAATCTTAATCCATTTACTTTAAAAATTTTTCCAGTTTTGGGATCTTTTATATCCACAGCTCCATCATGGTATACTTTCTCAAAAAAATAAGGTCAATCCATTTAGATCTCAATTTTCTAGGAAAAAGTCTTAAACGAGAATTAAACAGTAAAAATTTTTGTCCAGGCTCAAAAATTTTTCCTGAAATTTTCTTATTATGCAACATCTTCATTTTCTCTTTATAAATTCTCGCATTTTCATACGATTCATTTCTAATTTCTTCCATCTCATTTAGTTGCAATAATCATTTTTCTCCTACTTTATTCAAATTAAAATTAAACTCCTTTATCGCCTAATAAGCTTTATGTTCGAGTTCTACGAGTAAGTGACAATGTTTACCATAAATTAACCGGTAAGGTGACATTCGATTGGTGTCTTATAAGCTGTTCTATAAGCCCATAATGCAGAATCAAGTCTATCAACCCAATCAGTTCTTTTAGGATTAACAGTCTTTTCTAAAATTCTTTTAATTTCTCTGTTTGATTCTTGCATAATAGGATTTAATCTTCTTTGCGATTCTATAGTAGGTTTAAAATTTTCTTCCATTAAAATTCTATGCATGCAAATGAAAGGGCTTAATCCTTTTATATCAGCAATAGTCCAACCAAAAGCTTTCTTATAATTCTTTAACACACCTAGTAATTTTTCTTCTTGATCTTTACTCGGTTCGAAGAAATAATAACGAGTAAAGTTAACGAATTTCCAAGAAAAACATATTTTAAATGGGAAGGTAACATTTTTAATTCCGGTTCGAGTGCTTTTTTAATTGAGGGTAAAAGTATATCATTTTGAGTTATGTCTAAAGTTTCCCAATTATCTTTAATAAAATGAGTCTCTTCTTCTTCTACTATTTCGTCTTCATCAGTTAAAAATTCAAATTTATCTTCAGAAATAACTTTACATTTTTCTTGATATTGTTTTTCAATTAAATAATCAATTATATCCATTCGATAACATTTCTCTTTATCAGGGTACTTCATTTATTTAAGAACATTGAATTTAATTTCTTGATCATTGACTCTCATGGTTAATTCTCCTTTTTGCACATCAATCATAGCTCCTCCGGTAGCTAGAAAAGGTCTTCCTAAAATAATAGGTATCTCTTTATCTTCTTCCATATCGAAGTCTTATGAAATCTACGGGGAAGATAAATTTATCCACTTTAACAAGGACATCCTCTATAACTCCTTTAGGATAAGTGATAGATCTATCGACTAAGCGAAGAGTTACGGTGGTGGGAGTAATATCTCCTAAATCTAATATTCGAAAGATAGAAAATGGCATGATATTAATACTTGCTCCTAAATCGCATAAAGCTTTTCGCAAAATTTTTCTGCAATAGCACAGGGTATAGTGAAACTTCCAGGATCCTTAAGCTTTTCAGGTAATTTCTTTTGAATTATTGCACTGCATTCTTCACTTATTGTAACAATTTCAAAAGCTTCAAATTTTAATTTTTTGCTTAAAATATCCTTCATAAATTTTGCGTAAGTTGGCATTTGTTCTAAAGCTTCAGCAAAAGGTATGTTAATAGTAAGTTTCTTAAAAATTTCAAAGAACTTAGAAAATTGATGATCAAGTTTCTGCTGTTTAAGTCTTTGAGGAAAAGGTGGTGGTGGTTTTTCAACTTTCACATTAACAGGTATAACGAGTCGATCTTGACTAGGAGAGAGAGTTTCTTTAGGTTTTTCGATCTCTTGACCTCGATCTCTTTTTCAATTTCATTCTGCGATCTTTCTTTTAATTCCTTTCCACTTCAAGTTGCACGACTTTAACTTGTTCATGTTCTTTTCAAGTTTCCTTTGGATTGATTTCAACATTACTTGGAAGTGTTCCTACGAGTGCGTTATTAATTAAAGTAGCAATTTGCCCCATTTGATTTTCAATATTACGAATAGCGGTATTTTGATTTTGTAATTGATTATTCATTTGCATAATTAATTCTTCTATTGATAACTTTTTTCGTTGATTATTAAATCCGGGAGGTTTATATATTTGAATTAACTTGATTATTCCGATTTCCAGTGGGATGAGATTGATTATTACCCCATTGTTGTTGTGAATTATTCCAGTTAAAATTAGGATGATTTTTCCAACAGGATTATAATAATTTGAATAAGGATTATTTTTACTTGCAATAGCTTGTAAAGTTTCAATAGTTTGAGAATCTTCGATATTAGCGAGTTATTATGCGAAATATTAATTGCAAAATTATCTAATTTCTTAGACATTGCTGCAACTTGTGAAGCTAAGATAGAAAAGGCTTCATTATCTTGAATACTTAGCCATCTTTTTAGGGTTAATCCTTTCGGAAGGCCATTGAAAATTGTTATTAGCCATTTCTTCGATTAAAGTGTAAGCTTCTTCGAATGATTTAGACATTAAAGAACCTCAATGACGGCATCAATAATTGATTTTAAAGATCCAATTTATCCATTATAAAATGTTTGAATAATCGACCAATCGGGTAAAGCATGATGAGGACATTGTCTTAATAGTTCTTTAAATCTTTCCCAAGTTTCATATATTGTCTCCCGTCGAATTGACTAAACGAAGTAATATCATTTCTTAATTTAGCGAGTTTTAGAAGGAGGAAAATATTTAGCGAGGAATTTTTGTGCCATTTCGGCCCATGTTTTAATAGAACCGATCGCTAATGAGTTTAACCACATCTTTGCTTTATCTCTTAAAGAAAAAGGAAAGAGTCTAAGTCTAATAGCATCATCGGAAACATTGTTATATTTAAAGGTAGCACGAAAGTTCTAAAAAACTAACAAGATGTAAATTTGGATTCTCGTTTGGTGATCCACCAAATTGATTGTTTTGCACCATTTGAATAATAGACGGTTTAAGTTCGAAAAGAATTAGCATCTACGGTGGGTATTTGAATACTACTATGAAGTTCATCAAGTTGTAGGGTTAGCATAATCCCTTAATGGTTTATAAACATTTTGATCATTAAGTTCGATTGGATTTTGTAAAGTAGCCATTTCTTGAAATTTTTGAATTTGTTTTCCCTTTTTAATTTTTCTAATTGTTCTTTCCAATATCAGAATCTAAAGGTATTAATCCTTCAGAACCAAATCTTCGCATAAAACAAGCAATAAAATTTAACTATTCTATTTCTTTCTTCCTTTGATTTCGATCCCGGCAACGGCGCCAAAAACTTGACCGACCAGCCGCGCTTAACGCGATAATGTTTGCTTCCGAAAGATAGCGAAAAGCTTTGACTCGATTTATAAATAGCGGCTAGTGTATAAAATTAATATTATATAATTTAGTAATATTTTTACACACTAGGAGTACTACGCAAGTATACGTATCGTTTCGAAGTAATATAGGGTTTTTAAACAAAGACCCGATATCGATCCCACGAGGAAGATTTATAGAAATAAATTTTCTATAAAGTGAAAGCGAAATAAAATAGTAAAAATATTTTTATTTTGATTATAAATTACTATTAATTTACTAGATGCAATTAAAGAAAACAATAATAAGAAAATGATTTTATAGACTATATATAAATAAACAACTTTCTTTCCTTGAATTAATCTAAGATTTTTAAGATAATTTAATATTCGTTGGAGAATTTAATTTATGGTATTGTGCCAAATAGAAGCATTCCTATTCTTTACCCTTTGATCCGAGTGCAAAGAACATTGACTAATTTACGAGAATAGGTCCGGATGTATTGTTAGTAGAATGGGTTAATCTAGGCTCACACTTCAGATGTCGAGGGTGGTATGGTCGGCCTACTAGTGACCCTTTCTAGTACATAAATCAAATTATAAGAATTTAGTACTGTCACTCTAAAAACTTATCAATTCTACGCCCTTTAAATATTATCTTCCTATTTATTTGCACTTCACCATGAATAGCCGCTCATGGCCTACGGCTACCCAAGGATTCATGTGACATTTACAAGTTAAGAGTTCTTCTCCTTCGAGGTTTCTAAACTCTTGATAGGTTTTAACAATTCAAACGACCAATTTAAAAAGTAAAGTAAGATCAGGTATTAATGTCATCACAATGTTTTGAAAATATTTTGAATTTTAATTCTCCATCGAATCTTTATATTATCTTATCTATCTCTTCATAATTGAAGTAAGAAAGTAACTAACTACTCAGAACACATTGAAAATAAATAACAAAATATGATAATTAAACTTTGAATCAAATGTAAAAATATACTTATCTCAAATATTTCTTCTACAGATCTTCTGATTCCTACTGACTCCACAGTGTAATGAACTCCAGATGCGATAACTTGAAAATAAACTCACTAAACTAAACAAAAGTGGCCCTAAATTTCTCTCTCTAATTCTCTCTCTAAGGATGAGAGATCCTAAAGTAGATAAGAGAAAGGGGTACAATGGGAGGGGCACATTTTCTGAAGAATTGGACCTCTATTTATAGGTTTCAAGAGTTGCCTTGAGGCACCTCTTTAAAACATGTCCACATTAAATGAATCTTCTAGAAGGTCGGTCTGGCGCCTAGACGCCGGACACCGCGTCCAGTTCTTCGCACCTGTTCACTTTGGCTCGCACCTCTTCGCGATTAAAACCATTTTGGAGCGTCCAAATGCAATGTATCACATGTCCTATTATCAAGGAACAGCTGCGACCTTCAGAATGTCCGATAACCGCTCACTCCGTCAAAATAAGCGATCGAAACGTTGTCGAAAACTTGACGGTTTTCGTATCGAGTACGGCGCTTAGGCGTCGGTTACGGCGCTGGCGCCGAGCCATATTTTTTATACTTTTGGTATTTTTCTCCATTTTTGCTCCTTTTTGCTCCTTTTTCCTTCTTAGACCTTTTTACATCACCACATCCAAAAACACAAAAAATACCTTTCATTAAAGCATAATATCCTTAGAAATTAATAAGAATTAAGACATGAAGAAATAGGTATTTTTTTATAGATCAGGAGTCTAGAATCATATTAAAGGAGTTGCCGCTTGATGACACAAGGGTATCTTGTAGCCTTTTAAGTTTAATTGATCCTTTCTTCTTCCTCTTTCCCTGATTACTATTCTTGTCAAAGTTGAAAAATTCCCCTTCCAAAGCCTGGTCAAAATCATCAGAATGAACATTCAGATCTTCTCTTTCTGCAAAAAACAAGAGAAGGTACTGGATTTCTACTTTTCCTGGATCTTTTAACTTGCCATTCACCAGCTAGTTCCTTCTGCAAATTAGCTATGTCTTCATCATCAATAGAAATGTCCTTCAAGAGGAATTTTGCCAGGGGAACCTTAGCAACCACCTCATGATCTGCAACCATAGGCAGTGCAGTCACAGGGGGGCTAATAGTTACATTTTGGTCAGGAGCCAATACAGTTTCACCCGCATGGGGGCTTGGCTCAAAAGGAGGGTGGCAGTGCTGTCTCTAACATCAGAAGGTGCTTCAACAGCAACGCCATTAGTAGGTCTCCCAACAGATGTATTAGCATGTCCTCTAGGATTAGGGGCCCTCTTTGAAGGGTGTGAAGCCTAAAACACCTTTCCTTGGTATGACCAAACATTTTGCAGTGAGAACAGTAATAAGGTTTCTGCTCCATAACCACTTCTTGCCATGCTCCATCCAAGGCAGATCCAACCCAAACCCTTTTGAGTTCAAGTAAAGTAATATTCAATAAGAAACCTGGAAGCTGCAAGCCTGGCTTTATTCAAAGTGGCAGCATCCATCTACAATGGAGTGCCTAAGACTCTACTGATTTGGAAGAGAACATTCTTATTGAAGAATATATAAGGAAGGTTTGGAAATTTATACCAAATAGGGACCACAGGGGGGTCCTTACTTGGGTCGAAGTCAGGTGTCCATTCTTGAATCTTCATTTCTGTGCCAACAATGGTAATAGAATGTTTTGCAAACAGCTTTGCATAGTCCTCCTGATTGGTGAAATGGAATAACAGGTGCCTGCCATCCAAAAGCCCCATCTTCCAAGCTCTACAGAAATGTAATGAATCAAAGAATTTTCTTACCAAATCCATCTTAGGGTGACCCAACGCAAATTTTCCAATTAAAGTTAACCTCACCTCCTCATTTAGAGCTTCCAACCCATGTTCAGAAAAGAAAATGGCAGGAAGGCCATCCTTCTCTCCAAGAGGATGATCAAAAGGGCAAAACCCTTTGCCAGCTGCTGCATCGTGTATGACTAATACTCCAAAAATATATACAGTTTTTGCTATATAATTCTACCCATTTTTGATGATATTGCACTTTAAAGAAATGTATTTTTCATGATTTATTGCAGGTATGATGATTTTAGGTGATTGGAGTGAAAATAAGCGAAAAGGAACGAATTCAGAGCAAAAAGAAGCAAAAGGGTGGAAAACATGTTCTGGCGCCGCCGGTACCATTTTCCAGAGACTTTAAAATTTAATGGCAGGATAGAGCGCCGCCGGCGCCCGAAGTCGGTGGAATTCAAATTTGAAGAGTTTTGGCGACTTTTTGAAGGGATGCCTATGGAAACTCTTGGGATTTCGTCCCTAACTTATAAGTAACTGTTTTTGGATGAAAAGAATGGGGCTCTCTTGGTTTCTCTTACTCTCTCTTAGTGGTTTAGTGCGTGTTAAGTGTTAAGGTTTTATGAGAAGAGTGTGTAGAAATGAGGATTTGAGAGAAATTCTTCTCTAAGGAGTGAAGGAGAAGAAATAAACTGAGAGATTGCTTCTTCCTTTCTATTCTAAAGAGAGAATCAAGTGTTGTAAGAAAGAGAGAAAAAGGATTCAAAGGAACTTCAAGGGAATTGCATTGGGGAAGAGAAAGAGATAAGTTGTATTTTCTTTTGTAGTTTGTATTACTTTTCTTTTATATATAAAATCCATGTTTTATTGTATCTGCTTCATGAATTCTGAGTAGTCTCCTTTGTCTTTCTTCTTGCATAGAGATGTGGTGATGGATTGATGTGGATTTGATGTGCTTTTAATGTATTGAAGAAATTACGATGGTTTCTCATGCGAACTTAATTTACTTTTCGATTTGGCCAATTAAAATGTTAAAATATGTTATTGAACTTTAATTCTGAAAGGATTTAATTCCTACAACAATAATGAAAAATCCATTCAATTTTCATGGATGAATTGCGTAGTTCATGAGAATTGAGTGAAAATAAATAGGAAAATGTGTTTTGATTTACTTCAATGTGGAGATTTCAGGGTGACAGACTGAAATCCCCAAATTGGTTCTATGATTAGTAACTAAATATCGAAGGTTAGCCTTCGGGTGAAGGGTGAGTGGGAGCTCTGAAGTGAGAGCCGGTATCTCCCAGCCTAGCCTTAAATTTAGTGACTAAACTTAGGATATGTCAATATTCTTTTCATGTTTAGAAGAGTAGGTACTTGTCGACATATTTTTAGCTTTTGTGTTGTATTTTAGAAAAAGGGGGGTCGCCTACAAAAGTTGTCGGTGAATTTAAATTTTAAGTTTAATTTAAATATATATAATTTGGAAAGTAGCATTTTTATTTTTGAAAATAATTTTAAGTTTGAAAATTTTAACCGAGCTCACATCCCAAATAGTTTATATAAACGAGCACCACACCACAAACCGTGTATCTATCCCGAGGAATAGATGCACTGCTTGATAATGGGGCTCGATTAAATAAACTAGAAGATTTGTGACATCCGTTTGGTCTGCGAACCAATTTTATAAGCCTACAAGTTCCCCTGCTTAATATAAAGGAGTTAAGCAGGGTTTATATTACCTGGGTTCTTAAAGTTCCCTATAAGTGTAAGCCCCTATAGTTAATTATATCTTAAATGAAAAGTTTAAGGTTTTCAAACAATTGGATTTTGGTAATTTAAAAGTTTAAGAAAACTCTCGATAATGATCATGGATTTTGCTCTCAAGAATTTCAAAGTTTAAGGTTTTCAAACAATTGGATTTGGAAATTTCAATAGGGAATGGATCAAATTTGGAACAGTTATTTTGAGAGTCCAAAGGAAGAGAAGTAAGAGAAGCTGAGGATCCAAGAGGAATCTTGGAAACTTCCCAAACTATCCTATGATTTGGTTTCAATTTGAGAGAATTATTTGATGTTTCAATCCTGCCAATTTTAGTTAATTAGGACTTATATTTGTATGAAACAATTATACAAATAGTCTCGAAGATGTGAGGGTTTATGACGTACCAAACAACTACCTCGGAGTCCTAAGACCGGTTAGGGCTTAATTTGCATAATATGATTATGCAAGTGCCTAAAAAAAGTTGAGGATTTATGTTGCACTAGGAAAACTACCTCGAAATCCTATGGCTTAATTATTTAATTCTAAGAATGGTTGAGTTGAAGAAGACACAAGTTTTGCTGTTGAAGATGGCCGTGCTGCCCACTGTGCTCCAAGCTCCTTGTTGTTGCAGAAGGTTTAGTTTTAGGAGGTGATAATCAGGAGATGAGAGAAGTGTTTTGGTTTAAAAAAATCTTAAATTTCAGATGTCTTAATGTTTTAATTAAAACAAATCTTAAAGTTGATTAAGCAGAACCGATTAAGATCCCACGGTTCCGTCATCCCGACACCGCTAGTTTCAACGGATTCACTTAGTCCAAATGAATATGCTAAACTCAACTGAATGAGTTCCACACTTTCATTTAGACCGTGGGAAATCTTGTTAGTAACACGTGGGTTACATCATCCGAGGGATTCCCGATCATCCAACGAGACATTTTAATTTAGTTGCAATTGTAGTTTTTGTTGTTTTGTTTGTGGTTAAATCTTGACTTTTTTTATCTTTTCAATGTTGTGGCGGTGGATTTTATCTTGTATTGATTTTTTTTAGTTTAGTTTTGGGTTTCAGTTTTCATACAGGGTGACATTGTTTTTTATCAAGCAAGTTTTGCAAAGGATAAAGTACCGCACAGGTAAGTAAATTGCAATAAAATAAAAGCGTAACTGGCGGGTCTTCTCATCATTCCCTGCTGCACTCAAAACACATGTCAGGGCATTTAAATACTTGCAAGAAATACCTAGGTAAGGCTAAGGGAAGGTTCTGGTTGTTTACCAAAATCCTAATCCTATTGCTAGTCAACTCCTATGACGTCTAGGTCTTGTGTTTTATTGATGATTTTCTTCACCAAAGAACAACTAAGTTCAATTGTTCTTCTTAAACATCCCATCAGAGTGAGAAAGTGCTTAGGACAAGTCCTAAAAATTTTTTCAATGCTTATGGGATTATTTCGAGTCCAAATGAATTTTATTATACAGATAAATTGATCATCCAATGATTTAGTTAAGTTTTGTTTCTTGCTCAGTGAACTTGGACATTTGATTATCCGATGAGTGAAGTGACATTTCACTTGATACTTTATTTAAAGGTTATGAAGATGGAAGCCTTCAGGGGCAAATTAGTTTGTTAAAGGATTTAACCATTAAAGTTGAATCGTTGTTTCAAGACAGTTTAGTTTAGTTATAAAATTTCAAATTGATTTTTAAAAGTTTTAGATTACTTAGGTTAAAGAAGTTATTTGAATTATTTGAAAAATTTTAATGATTTGGATTTGTTAAACTTAATTATAACATTTTAGATTGATTTTTAATTTAATTTGATTATCATATTTTAACTTTTTTGAGATTATTTTTAACACTTCAAATTTGTTTTAGGTTAAATTTTAAGTGGTTCCAAATTAGCTTTAATATTTTAGGTTTATTTTAACTTGATTATTAAATCATTCAATATTTTAAACTTTAATTTAATTAATGATTGTTCTCATTTTTAGAATTAATCAAGAGTTGAATATTATTAAATTAATCCATCTAGGGACCTTAAATTAGAGAATTGATATCTTCTTAAGTCATATCCCTACTTTAATAACCCAAAAATTTTTTAATTATTTTTCCAAATTTTAAATGGTTTAATTAATTAAAGTTTTATTTTTGATGTTGTAGATGATCAATGGGTTTCTACCTCTTTAAGTCCCTAAGTTTCAATCATCCAAGAGAAGATTTAGGATCAAAAGTTCATCCCTCCCTTTGATTAAGCCTAAAGTATTATTTAGAGTTAAAATCCCTTAATTACCTTTATGCCCTCTTAAGCATATTCACTTCATAATTCACTAAATTGAGCTCAAATGAACTTGAAATTTTTATGTCACCTCACTCACATGTCAGTTAAGACATTAGAGGAGAAAATGTGATTTTTTTTTCATTTTTAATTTAATTTATATAATTAGTTTAATGAAAAATAAGGGTTTTCAATGAAAATTTAACAATATGACCAAGGTAAAGTTTCTATCCTTAGGAAAATTATGAGATGTTCCTACTAACGAAAGAACCACTTGGACCAATTTTGGTGATTTTTGAATTTTATTTTATTTATAATAATTATTTCAAGTTTTGGAGTATTAATTATTTATAAAATAAAATTAAAGTTGAAAATTAAGTTTTATATTTTTTTAAAATCTCTCTGACCTCTAGGAACTCAAAGAAAAAAATTTTATATTTTTTCTGATTTCTCTTTGAATTTTTAGAATTATTTTAGTGGGAAAGGTTGAAAAACCCATTTTTTAAATTTAAAAATTGCATTAAGCTTTTAAAATTCAATATCTTTCCCTAAGGACTTAGGAAAATCATTTGGTTGGTTCCTGAGTGATTAGGAAATAAAGTATAACATTTTTTTAATTTTTAATATTTTTGTCATTTTTATTTTTTTTTAATTATTAAATATTCAAAATTGGTTTAAAAATGAAAATTTTAGAAAAATTCCAGTTTTAATTTTCTTAGGCTTCTCTGATCCCAGAGAGGCCTCAAAACTAATTTGGTAAATTTTTGAAATGTATTTTAAATTTTATGAATTTTTAAAGTTTTAAAAGTGACCATGTGATTTGAATAGTTCATTTAATGGGTTAAATCATTTTTAATTGATTTCAGTTTTTATGTTAAACTCCTATAACCCTAAAGATCAGTGGAGAATTAATTTTGTATTATTTTAATGAGTGGTTGTTTGAAATTAATACAACCTTCATTTTGGGGTTTTGGCCAAATTAGGGTTCATTTAAATGAGTTAAGCCAAGTGACAATTTTCCTAGGGTCCTCCGGTCCAGAGATACATCCCCTAATTTTTCTAGATTTTATTAATCAACATGCTAATTATTAGAATTAAATTACCAAAATAGACACTTAAACTTGAAAAATAGATAACTTTCCACAGATGTAGCCTCTGGCCTTGGAAAATTCAGAGAATGTCCCCAAGATCAGAGGCTACAAAAGCCCTATAGTCTCATGTCATGTTGAATTGTGTGTGTGAGTGGAGAATTAAAATACTCAGAACAATATTAAGTTAATTAAAAATTAAATACTTAACAAAATAACCTAATTCTTTTTCCACATTAATCTCCTCTGTTAACTGAGCAAGAGGGTATTTTTAGTTTACTTTTAGGATTTTTCTATGCAAAGATATGCATTTTTAATGGTTATGGTATTTAAATAAATAAAAAATACCCTAATTACCTACTTAACCACGTGGCGCCACCTCAACCTAGGCAGATACGAAACTCCACATGTCGTCTCTCCATTCGGCTCTTCCATCTGAGTCAGCGTGCTTTTTTCGTTCTGAGGTTCCGTCCGGCTCGATCTCCGTTGTCCATCCGATACACGCTCGATCTAACGGTGGCTGGTCATCGTCATGTCGGCATATTTTTAGATTTAAAATTTAATTTAAATATATATAATTTGGAAAGTAGAATTTTGAATTTTGAAAAATAATTTTAAGTTTGAAAATTTTAAGATTTGAAATTAAATTGATCTCACATCCTAAATATGATATATAAACGAGCACCGCACCACAAACCGTGTATCTATCCCAAGGAATAGACACACTGCTTGATGATGGGGCTCGATTAAATAAACTGAAAGATTTGTGACATCTGTTTGGTCTGCGAACCAATTTTATAAGCCGACAAGTTCCCCTGCTTAATATAAAAGAATTAAGCATGGTTTAAATTACCTGGGTTCTTAAAGTTCCCTATAAGGGAAAACCCCTATAGCTAATTACATCTTAAATGATTCAATTAAGCATGGTTTATATTACCTGGGTTCTTAAAGTTCCCTATAAGGGCAAACCCCTATAGCTAATTACATCTTAAATGATGGGAATCATTTAAGAAAACTCTCGATAATGATCAGTGGTTTTACTCTCAAGGATTTCAAAGTTTAAGAATTCAAAGGATTTAATTTGGAATTTCAAAAGGGATTAGCTCAAATTTAGAACAGTTTATTTTAAGAGTCCAAAGGAAGGGAAGTAGGAGAAGCTGAGGATCAAAGAAGAATCTTGGCAACTTCCCAAACTATCCTATTATTTGGCTTTAATTTGAAAGAATTATTTAATGTTTCAATCCTGCCAATTTTAGTTAATTAGGACTTATGCTTGTATGATATAATGTCGCACCAAACGACTACCTCAGAGTCCTAAGACCGATTATGGCTTAATTTACATAACATGATTATGAAAATGAATGAAAAGTTAAGGATTTATGTTGCACTAAGCAAACTACCTCAAAATCCTATGGCTTGGTTATTTAATTCTATGAAAAGTTTTGCTGAAGTAGACACAAGTTTTGCTGTTGAAGATGGCCGTGCTGCCCACTATGCTCCAAGCTCCTTATTGTTGCAGAGGTTTGATTTTAGAAGGTGGCAATCAAGAGATGAGAGAAGTGTTCTGATTTAGAGAGGTTAAAAATTTAGATGGCTTATTATTTTAATTAAAAAAAATCTTAAAGTTGATTAAGTAGAACCGATTAAGATCCCACGGTTCTGTCATCCCGACACCGCTATTTTCATCGGATTCACTTAGTTCAAATGAATTTGCTAAACTCAACTGGATGAGTTCCACAGTTTCATTTAGACCGTGGGAAATCTTGTTAAAAACATGTGGGTTACATCATCCGAGGGATTCTCGATCATCCAACGAGACGTTTTAATTTTAGTTGTAATTGCAATTTTATTTTTGTTGGTGATTAAATTTTGAGCTGTTTAAACATGCTGGGTTCGATCATTTTCAAGCATTTATGAGTACGAAAAAGTAATACATTTAATAAATTGTTGAACTTAAATTGCAATAAACTTAAATGCATACCTGGTGGGCACTCCCGTCATTTTCACCTGCACTTAAAACACATGTTAAAGCATTTATATATTTGCAACAAGTACCACCTAGGCAAAGCTAAGGGAAGGTTTTGGTTGTCTACCAAAATCCTAATCCTATTGCCAGTAATTTCCTATGACGTCTAGGTTCTTGTGTTTTATTAAGGATGATTTTCTTCAACAAAGAACAATGAAGTCTCACTATTCTTTTAAAACATCCCATCAAGTTAGGGAAGTGCTCGGAATTGGATTTTGAACATCTTCTTAAACAGTTTAGGTATTATTTTAAGTTCAGTTAGTTTCATTATGGTAGTGAATCAATCATCTGAACTACTCTTCCTCAGTGAATCAGGATGTTTGATTATCCTATGAATAATGCGACATTTCATTTGATACTTCATTTGAGAATTATGATAATGAAAGCCTTTAGGGGCAAGCTAATTCATTAAAGGATTTAACCATTCTTAATTGAAATTGGATTAATGATTTCAAGGTGATTTAGTTCCATATTTTTTTAGGTCATTTAAGTTGAAAAAGTCTTTTGGTTCAGTTAAGTTTTAATGACTTGAGCTTGTTGTGACTTAATTATGATGTTTTTTTTAATTAACTTTTACTTGGTTTAATTTTAATGCCTTGATTATGAATTGTTTTTTTTAAATTGACCTTAATATTCCAGTTTTGTTTCAGTCTTATTTATGGGTGATTTCAAATTAGTTTTAATATTTTAAGTTATCTTAATTTGATCTTTAAATCATTTTTCCTTAACTTAAGTATTTTTAAGCTCTCAATTTAATTTCAAGATTATTCCTTCTTTCTTTTTTTTATTTCAAAAATTATTTGTTACAATTTCATTTAATGAAAGTTAGGTGATTTTTGATCAATTCATTGATTAGGGATTGAATTTCAAAGAATTAGAATATTCCTATATTAAATCCCTTAACCCTGATAATTCATTTCTTAATTAACTTCCAAAGTTTAATGATTTGATTAATTAAGGCTTTTCTTTTAAATGTTCAAGGTGATTAATGGGTTTCTACCCCTTAACTACCTTAGTTTCAATCTTTCAAATGGAAAGTTATGATCAAAGATTTTACCTCTCCCTCTGGTTAAACCTAAATTTTAATTAAGGTTAAAACCTTTTAATTACCCTAATGCCCTCTTAAGCATATTCATCTCATAATTCATCAAATTAAGCTCAAATGAACTTAAAATTTTTATGTCACCTCGCTCATATGTCAATTAGGACATTAGAGGAGAAGATACGATTTTTCTATTTTTAATTTAATTTATATAATTGTTTTAATGAAAATAGGAGATTTTCAATGAAAATTCAACAATATAACCAAGGTAAAGTATCTATCCTTGGGAAAACTATGGATGGTTCCTACTAACCAAGAGGACCACTTGGACCAATTTTGGTAATTTTTTTAATTATATTTTATTTATAATAATTATTTTAAAATTTAAGGTATTAATTAATTATAAAATAAAATTAAAGTTGAAAATTAAATTTTATATTTTTCTTAAATCTCTCTGACTCAAGGAACTCAAAGAAACAAATTTTATATTTTTCTGATTTTTCTTTAAATTTTTAGAATTATTTTAGTGGTAAAGGTTAAAAAATCCATTTTTAATATTAAAAATTACATTAAGCTTCTAAAATTCAATATCTTTTCCTAAGGACTTAGGAAAAATATTTAGTTGGTTCCTAAGTGATTAGGAAGCAAAATATGACATTTTTATGAATTTTATTATTTTTGTGATTTTCATTATTTTTAATTATTAAAATATTCAAAATAGGATGAAAAATGACAATTTTAGAAAAATTCCAATTTTTATTTTTTTAGGCTTTTTTGATACCAGAGAGGCCTCAAAAATGAATTTTGTGAATTTTTGAAATACATTGAGTTTTATGAATTTTTGAAGTTTAAAAGTGGCTATGTTACTTAGAAAATTCATTTTAATGGGTTAAACGATTCTTAATTAATTTCAAACATTTTATGGGGGTCCCTCTGACCCTAATGATCAGTGGAGAATTGATTTCAAGTTATTTTGATTTTTAATTTGTCTTAATTAATTCAAAGTTAGTTTTGGATCAAGTGAGCTATTAGAATTATTTACAACATTTAAAGCCATACCATAATTATCCCAAGTTCCTCAGGTTATAGGGAACCTATCCTAATTTTTCTAGAATTTTCCAAACAGTATGCTAACTACTGGACTTAAAATACCAAAACAAGCATAAAAACTTGGAAACAGATAACTCCATAAAGACATAGCCTCTGGCCTTGGAAAATTTAGGGAATGTTCCCAAGATCAGAGGCTACAAAAGCCATATGGTCTCATGCCATGTTGAACTGTATGCATGAATGGAGAATTAAAATACTCAGAACAGTATTAAATTAATTAAAAATAAAATACTTAACAAAATAACTTAATTCTTTTTTCACATTGTTCTCCTCTGTTCACTGAGCAAGTGAGTATGTTTAATTTATTTTTAGGATTTTTCTACACAAAGATATGCATTTTTAAAGTTATGGGCATTTAATTAAATCAGAAAATAGGCAATTTCCTACTTAACCATGTCGGCGCCACCTCAACCTACGGAGGGTTGAAGCTCCACGCGGCGTGCTTCTGTTCGACGCCGCCATCTGACTCGGTAGCCACGCAGCCCGCTGTTTCGTTCCAAGCTCCTATTCGGCTCGATCCTGGCCGTGCATCCCATACTCGCTCGATCCAATGGCGGCTGGTCATCTTTTAGGACTGGTGCGTCCCGAGAGCCATCCACCTTCTAACCCTAAGATCTCACTCGATAGAGCAATTGGGTGGGTTAGAAAGGTTTATTCTAGCTTCAGCAGCGCAAATTTTGAGTCAACCTCGATCACAGTACCAGCTTTCAGTTCTTCTTCGTCATCCTTAAAGTTCAGAACCAATCGCCCATTCGACATTTCTCTGTTAAAAAAGTAAGGAAAGGATCAGGGGTTGTACTTAGAACGAGAACAATAAGAAAATTTACTTATTAATGGAAAATTCTTATTCATTCCTTTTCCAATTTTAAGGGAAAGGGAAAATATGAGGAAAGATCAGGAGTGAGATTGGCTTGAAAGGAATGATCAAAATTTATTATTATAATGATTTCTTTCTTCACATATTATTTTTTTTATTTTTTTTTATACATACATTTTTTGTTAATCATTTTTTTTATCAATTTTAGGTTCAGACCCAGTTACAAGTGATTATTGTGCCTGTGCTTCTAGGTGTGAGACTTCGCTTCTTTTTTTTTAAGTTCATCCTTCGAAACATCAAGTTGTGTAATACTTTTTTAGATATCGTCCATTGATTGGAAGCATTATTCGCTCTCCACGCCAATTTACGAGCTGGTAGGAACCTTATGAGTAGACTTTCTCGACCACGAACGACCCCTCCCAAGTCGGTTCAAATTTACCTCTTATCTTGCGGTGTGCAAGAATAGGTCTTCTGAGAACTAGAACCAAGTCACCAACTTTGAATGTCCTTGTGCGGACCAGTTTGTCGTGGGCTTGGATCATCTTGGCTTGATACAATTTGAGATTCTGCTATGCTGAAAGTTGTTTTCCTTCCAAGCTTTCCAGTTCTTCTAGTAGTAGTTTGGCATTCTTTTCTGTAGTGATCTTATTTGCGACCGCAATTCTGAGTGACTGAAGCTGCACCTCCAAGGGTAAGACGGCTTTCGACTCGTACACTAGAGCGTAGGGCGTAGACCGAGTAGGAGTTCTGAACGTCGTTCTGTGGGCCTATAAGGCTTCTAAAAACTTCTCGTGCTAATTTCTCTTATTATCATCCAAAGTTTTCTTTAAGATCTGGAGGAGAGTTTTATTAAAAGCCTCGGCCAAGCCGTTCGCTCTCGGGTAGTAGATCGTCGAATAGCGCCAGTCGATCCCGTGCCTTCTGACAAAATTGTTGATCTTCGTACTCTTAAAAGCGAACCCGTTATCTAAAATAATTCTGCACGGTACCCTGAAACGGTAGACGACTTGATTATTGAGGAACTGTAACAAGTGATGTGCTTTCACTTCTCTGAGTGGTACTGCTTCTGCCCATTTGGAAAAGTAATCTGTCGTTGTAAGGATGAAACGATGTCCTCTTGAAGAAGGTGGTTCTATCGGACCGACAATGTCTGTACCCCAACATTTAAATGGCCATGACGCGATTGTTGGATGTAGCACATTTGGAGGTTGATGTAGAACCACTCCATACACTTGGCACTAGTGACAGCTCTTGGCAACCTTCATGTAGTTGGTCATCATCGAGGGCCAGTAGTACCCTAGTCTTTTAATTTTAATTTTTATCTTCGGACCTGACTGATGAGTGCCACAAAGTCTTGAATGCACCTCTTTAATAATTTCACGAGCCTCGGACTCACTCAGGAACCTTAGCCACATCTGGGCAAAAGACCTTCTGTATAACGTATTGTTTATTAATGCGTATGACAGATTTCTTTTCTTGATCTGATGGGCTAATGACCTATCGTCTGGTAGGTTTCCTGTTTGGAGGTAGTCGATTAACAGCTACAGCCAATCTTCTGTAGTTTCTGTCATTACGCAACTGATTCTTCTTTTTTTTCTTTTGATTTGTGTATTGCATCCATGTCGAGCTGTGAGAGGACCTGTCGTCCCTGAACCGACATTTCAACTGACTCATCCTGTAAGTAGGCAAACTCTTTTGCAAGGCAGGCTAACGCATCTGTGAGAGCATTTTCTCTTCTGGGAATCTTGTAGATCTTTACAGTCAGAATCTGCTTCAGCAACTTCATTGCATATTGAAAGTACTGCTCGAGTTTTGGTTTCAAAATTTTGTACCTTCCTGCGACCTGTTGTATGATAAACTGCGAATCACCGTAGATGTTGATGTCTGTTATCCCCATCTGAATGGTTAAATCCAGTCCAGTTACAAGGTCTTCGTATTCTGCTTTGTTTTTCGTACACGGCTGTGTTACATAGTAGGAGTATCTTAACATCCCCTGCTCTGGTGTTATAAATATTAGTTCGATTCCTGCCTTACCAGGCACTATCTTCTGCAATTCTTTGTCTCTCTGTGCTGAGGATGCTCCGTCAAAGTACAGTTCCCAACATCGATCATCGGGGTCTTCTAAGCTCTTTATCTGCTCATCTGGCAAGTGGCGATTCTGCCAGTAAAGGGTGTGCTGCGAGAAAATCTGCTAGGACTTGTCCATTTACGACACAAAGAGGAATGAAAGTTATATCGAATTGCAATAATATCATCGACCACCTGGCAAGTCTACCAGAGAGTGTAGGGTGGGTCATCAAATATTGCAATGGATTAAACTTCTAAATAAGGTTGACCTTAAGAGAAAGCATGTAATGCCTGAGCTTTTGAGCTGCAAAGACCAAGGCCAAACAATGATTCTCAATCGAATGATACTTTACTTCCGTCGGAAATAGATGACGACTCAAGTAGTAGAGAGCTTTTTCTTTACCCACGTCATTGACCTGGGCTAACAGGGCTCCGAGGGAGTCGTCTAAAGCCGCGGTATAAAGTATCAACGGTCTACCCGAGACTGGGGCTGCTAAGACATGAGGTGTCATTAAAAATCATTTGATTTCATCGAAGGCATGTTGAAATTTGGAGTCCCAAGTAAACTTGACATCCTTCTTAACTAAAGCAGAAAAAGTTTGACACCTTCTTAACAAATTCGAAATAAAGCGTCGAAGATATGCCAACTTCCCTTGAAAGGATCGTAATTGTTTCAAGGTTTTGGGAGGTTACATTTCTAAGATAGCTTTATTCTTCTCAGGATCGATTTCAATTCCGTGATGTCGAACAACAAATCCTATGAATTTCCTGGAGGCGACGCCGAAGGCGCATTTTAGGGGATTCATCTTAAGGTCGAATTGTTTCTTAACTAAAGTAGAAAAAGTTTGACACCTTCTTAACAAATTCGAAATAAAGCGTCGAAGATATGCCAACTTCCCTTGAAAGGATCGTAATTGTTTCAAGGTTTTGGGAGGTTACATTTCTAAGATAGCTTTATTCTTCTCAGGATCGATTTCAATTCCGCGATGTCGAACAACAAATCCTATGAATTTCCTGGAGGCGACGCCGAAGGCGCATTTTAGGGGATTCATCTTAAGGTCGAATTGTCTTAATCGCTCGAAAACAATTCTCAAATCATACAGGTGATCTTCTTTTAGTTTGCTCTTGATGAACACATCATCCACATAGCACTCGACTTGGTTGTGAATGAGATCATCAAAGATCCTCGTTAATGATCTTTGGTAGGTTGCTCCTGCATTCTTCAATCCTAAAGGCATTACTGTGTAGCAAAGATACTCTGATTGGCGTTCTGAAAGCGGTGAGCTTTTCATCTTCTGGTGCCATCTTGATCTGATTGTATCCTGACGATCCATCCATGAAAGAGAAAATCTCATGCGTCGAAGCGATGTCGATCATCAATTCTGGAATTGGCAGTGGGAATTCGACCTTTGGGCATGCTTTGTTCAAATCTCTGAAATCCACGTAGATCCTGATCTGACCATTCTTCTTTCTGACTGGTACCACATTGGCTAACCAAGTTGGATATTGTTCTTCATGGACAAATTTAGCATCGATTAGCTTCTTAACTTCAGTTATAACTTGTTGTTCAATCTCTAGACGCATTCTTCTGGGAGCTTGTCTGACTGAGACGGCAGCGTGATCCACTCCTAGCTTGTGAACCGCAACGTCTGGAGCTAATCCCGACATTTCATCATAACTCTAAGCAAAACAATCCATGAATTTCATTAGTAGCTTGATCATGTTTTCAGAGTCTTCTTTATTGAGTAAGGAGCTAAAAAAGGTCGGCCTAGGCTCTTCGCTAGTACCTAAGTTAACTTCCATTAACTCGTCTATTGTAGATTTAATTTTTTCTTAAAATTCTGGCGGAGCATCTCCGACTGGTAGATCCTCGAGATCATCTGAGGCTTCCAAGCAGTCTTCATTAGGCTCACAAGTGACAACCAAGCAAAATTCTGAATCATCAAGTGGCGCTACTGTGCCAAATCCAAGACCATGCTTTGAATTGGGAGGTCGACTGACATTATTCCATAATTTTTCAAATCGTTGAGATTGATCCTTCGACCACTATTTAGGTAAGACACCACGTTGCATTAAATTTTTAACACAGGGAGAATACCACTCAAAAGGCAATTCCATTAATTCAGATGAAGCAATATCTTTAAATTTTACATCATTCTCAATTTTGGAAGAAGATGCAACACGGTAGAATTTGATCGGTTTAGCACCACCACCACGCACTTCCTTGACCACCATACCCTCGATCTTATTAGGATAGATCGGGGTCAGGGTCATAGTATGTACACAGTGGTTTATCTTCTCGTACATCGATTTGTATTCTTCATTCTTTTCATCTTCGAGTGAGATCTTGAACTGGGGTTTCTTTTAATTTATTTTCATTGCTTCTTTCTTGATTTCATCTTCTTCGGAACTATTCTCCCAATAAACATCGATGACTGATTTCTTCTGTTCAACTGTTCCACCGTTTCTTCCTCGACCTCGTCCCCGGCCTTGACCTCGGGTGCGAGTTTTGGAGAAAAACATCACCATCTCGCCGTAAGGGAGTGGTGAGTAACTGTTGAACAAGAATTTCAGGCTCTCCGTCGTCTCGAACTCTTTTTTCTTCATTCGATATGACATTTCTGGAAAAGATAATTTTCTTCGGCAGTGCGTAGTAGGCTGCATCTTCGTGGATTCCGATTTCATGCACGGAGAACGGTTGCAAGTCACCTTTGATGCACTGTTCTCCCCCTCCTTCATAATACTTTATGCATTGGTGCAGAGACGACGGTACCATCCGGTTTTCATGGATCCACAGCCGACCCAGTAGAGCGTTGAACGATGTCTCATAATCAATTATGTAAAATTTTGTGGTTGTTCTTGCCAAATCACCGATCTTCATTCATAGTGTTATCGACCCAAGGACTCTTTCTCCTTTCTGGTTGAAGCCTCTCAGTAACATCCTGTTTGCTTCGAGATCACGGGCATCAATTTCCAACTATGATAATGTCCAAAAGTTCATTATGTTGATTGATGCTCCTGGGTCAACTAACACACTGGAGAGCGTGAACATTCCGATGGAGACTGAAATGTACAACGGTCGATTGTGATCAGCTGCTCCAAGTAGTAGATCATTGTCCGTGAAGGTAACATCGCACTATTCTTTCAACGAGCAAACCTCGTCTAAGGAATTACCGGCCATTTGAGCTAAAAAAATTTCTGGATCAAGTAAGGCCCTGACCAGAGTTTCCCTCATCTCCTTTGACAGGATCAGAGCATCTTAGATGCTCAGTTTGGCTGGTAGCTTCCTAAGATGGGCTAGCACGTTATAATCCACTTTATTATTAGGTGCTTTAATTTCTTCCCGAATGGGCAATTCGTCCGTTGGGGTTGGCTCTTTCTGAGCAACCACCTGCTTTCCTTTATCATTTGGACCCAATCTTGGGGGTAGAACTTTTCCGCTTCTTAGATTGACTTCTGTTATCTCTTCTGAATTTACCGGTGTCTCCTCTTGAATCAGAACAACTGGCTCTTCTAAAACTGTTTCGGAATCTGACACCTCTAATTCTATTGCGATCGGAGCTCCTCAGAATTCACAAATGGAATTGTCGCTTCTTGAGCTTTCATGGCCATTCTTATGAACGTCTTCTCCTCCATCGTGCACGTCGAGTTTTTGTATGATTTGAAAATTGTTAATCGTATCGAAATCGATATTCAGATTAGGTTGGTTATCATTAGTTACATAATGGTTAGAGACAGTCAAAACGTAGCCAACACCAAAACTCTTATCATTATAAGATCCCGCCGGGGCGAGCAAATAATCATACAAAGTCAAAGGTCCGAGGAATTTCTCCCCCGAATCAGAAACAACCATCCTAGGAAAATAGCCCCTACTCTACCCTTCAGAGCCTCGGTCTTCTCTTCTTCTACGATCTTCTCCTCCCTCTGGGGCTGTTGTTCAATCGTAATCGATAGTTCCGGTTTGGCAGGTTTCGAACTCTGAACTGAAGCACTTACCGAAGCGGTCTGGATGTGATCCAAAATTTTCTTCGAAGACTTCGTCCAGACAGTACTCTATCCATCGTTGGTCGTGTACGGGTCTATCGGAACAATAGGGTCCGTTGAAATAACATTGACGAAACCTCTTTTTTGGGGCTCCTTCATGTATTCCTTCGGGATCGTTATGTTCCCTTTCTAGAGGTTATCCTCGAGCCAATTCTTGAAGGTGAAGCAGTCCTCTATCTTGTGTCCAAGCATCATATGGTAGGGACAGTAATTCGAATGATCCTTCTTGTCGACTTCTTCTAGCCTCCTGAGCTGTGGCAGCTAAAAGTCAAGTGTTTTAATCAAATTGCGAAACATCTTGGCCACTACTTCAGTCTTGAAGGGGTATTCCTTATTCAAAAGTTCTTTCAGGGCACGTGGTGGACGAGGCGACGGTTTATCTTGCTGCCATGATTGATAGCTCGGTCGAGGCTGTTGATAGCTCTGCTAAGGTTGTTGGTAATTCCGTTGCGGTGGTTGATAACTTGGCTGTGGCCTCTCTTGATGTATCTGCACTGGCTTTTTACCTTTATCCACTGTCGTGACAACTCCTGATTTCTTCTCAAACTCTTTCATTGGCTTCTGTTTATCAGTTTTGTTGATGAAACTTAGCTGTTTTGCCTCCTCCTGCAAGCTCTCGACCTTGCTAAGCAACTTCTCGAAAGTTATAATTGTAAATCCTTTAAGGAGAAGTGCTATCGGGCCATGAATGCTCTTTGACAGAATACCGACTGCATGTTGTTCCTGAAGCTGTGGTTCACACTTCATACTTAAATTCCTCCATCGAAGTATGTAATCCACCAGGGTTTCGTTCAGTTTCTGTTGCTCCACCACTAGATCGTAGATAGTGATGTGGTGTCGAGCCCCAGCAAACCGATTAACGAAAATGTTCTCCAATTCTGAAAAGGTTTTGACCGAAGCATTCAGAAGCTCTGCGTACCAATCAAAGCCAATCCCTGACAAGCTGCTGACGAACTGACGAAATAGCAAAGTGTCGATCCCACCGGCGTTGCAGCAACTAGCACGAAGATGTGCGACATGCTGCCAAGGGTTTCCCGTACCGTTGAAAGTCTTAAACAGAAGTGGTACAAAACCCTGTGGGTATTGGACGACATCAAATTCCTCAAGGTAAGGTCTACCCGTCTGAAAAGATGCTCCATTCTTAGACTGGGCTAAGGCTTCTCGCACCTGCTGTTCCACCATATTCTTAATATCCTTTTCGGGAATCATTCTCTGCACAAAATCTTTCTTTGGCTGCTCATCTCCATTGACGGACGTAATCTCTTTCCCTCCATCTGGAATGTGAATGATCTCTAGGGGTGTGTCCTTTTGAGGTTGAGGCTGACTCTGGAGTGTGGCTAAGGCGACTGCCATCTCCTCCATCTTGTTTTTTATTCAATAGATCGTGTCATCCTTTTCTCGAAGACGTGTTCTCATTGCTTCTGGTTCGTCTTCTTCTGAAGTTGACGGAGCTCCTTGCAAAGCTGACGATGCTCGGGTCTCAACCATGTTAATCTCAATAAATTCTTCATCCATGAACTCTGATGAATCCACTTCATTTCCCAATTCTTCTCTTCTTTCTATTGCCAACCGCTGGATCTTCCCTATGGCAGCCTTCAGTGGTCTTTTCCAAATGGTCTTGCGGTTGTCAGGTGTCGACTGTTGAACCTCATCTTCAGGAGTTTATTTCAGGGCTGCAGTACTTTCTTCAGATTCAGGTTCTCTGAAGAGACTTCTCTTCCCAGAGCGTTCTGTCGGTATCGGTTCAACGATAATAGGTTGCCACACCATCCTTCTTGTAGTAGGAGGCCAAGGACTAGATTTTCTGTCGGCTGTACGTCGGTAGGTGGTGTTCCCTAATATGGTGACCTGATACAACAACAGACAAACTCCTTTCTCTAGCTCGTACCTTCTTCTGTGGCCTTTCTATGGCAGTGACGGGGTCTACTCGTGGTCTAAGGCGGGATCTAGCTGGCACCCGTCCCATCCTTCTTAGGATTTCTGACATAGGGTAACCTTCCTTTCTGGCTAACTTCTCCACCACGGGTTGTAATCGAGTAAGCGATGTAGTCTTGATCTTCTTCTTCTTACAATTACTGTAGTATGCAGGCAAGGGTAACGCAACGACAATCCTTCGAGCGTCTTCCTCACCAGATGCAGCAGAGAGAGGGTGGAATCTACTCCCTTCTAAAAGTGGTGAGATCTCAGGAAGCTCTTCTTCCTCTTCAAGAATCTCTTCAAGAAAAGCAGCTTCAGCAGCTCTAGTCTTTTTGATCCTAGCAATCTTTCTACTCTTATTCCTTCTTTGCGTCCGGGTTAAGGGTGCAAACCTTGAACTAGATCCTATTTCAAAAATAGACGGTATTCAGCAAAATCTGAAACCTCTACGGTAACAGGCTCATCATTGACTTGGACTTCTTTCTCTTTCAGTTTGGCGGAAGCCGGGGAAGGTGCAGTGATGACCAGACCAGTGGGGTAGAGATGACCATCCTAGGGGTAGCAACTAACCTCCTATGAATAGAGGTATTTCTTCCAACTGGGACCTTCTGCAGGGGAGGAAACTCTTGAGATGACTTCAGATTGAACTCAATTACGTGTTCCGTGATCTCCGGTACTTTGTCCATCAGTGCGAAAAGAGTAACATCGGTGAACTTAATGTCCTTGTTGTCGAATCCTTGTCAAATGCAAATGATTGCATCATCGAGCAGCTCATCCTTGTAGACAGCTAAGTTCATCCCGTTGGTGAAGGAGAAAATCAGCTTCGGGTCAGACATCTCTGCAGGGTAGATTCTGAACGTTAGTTCCAAATTACGCTTCCTTTCATCACAAAACTTTCCACGATGAGAAAGAGTCCAAACACATTTTCATTCATCTTTTTGTTTACTTATAAGGTATATTCATATTCCATCTTATTCGTGTACTTGCGATTTTAAAAAGGTTTATTTATTAAAAGGTTGTTTGTTAGAAGGTTTGCTTGTTAGGAACGAAACAATTAAAGGATGAAGGTTATAGAGAAGGTAAGGGATCCAATCCAGAATTGGAAAGGAAGAGAAAGTCTCGTAAGACTTCTCAAATTGAAGGACCGCTCCTAAGCTAACACCTATTGGGGGCCTACCTCGCCTTTTTGGGGAGGTGAGAGGATTCCAGAACCTCTCTGTTTAAGGATGTCTAAACAGTGGCTCCAAAATGCAAAAAGGAGTTGCCTACACTCGCTCAAGACAGAAATGAGTGAGGTATGCCAACGAAAAGAATGGTAATTTGGTCCACTAGAGGTATGGACTCACTACCGATTTATGAAAGCAAAACCATCTGATCAAAATGGAGAGAGGAACACCTCCCCAGCGGAGTCGCCAGAAATTGTCTGCATATTTTTAGATTTTAAATTTAATTTAAATATATATAATTTGGAAAGTAGCTTTTTGATTTTTGAAAAATAATTTTAAGTTTGAAAATTTTAAGATATAAAATTAAACTGATCTCACATCCCAAATAGTTTATATAAACGAGCACCGCACCACAAACCATGTATCTATCTCGAGGAATATACACACTGCTTGATGATGGGGCTCGATTAAATAAACTAGAAGATTTGTGACATCCGTTTGGTCTGCGAACAAATTTTATAAGCCGACAAGTTCCCCTGTTTAATATAAAGGAATTAAGTAGGGTTTATAGTACCTGGGTTCTTAAAGTTCCCTATAAGGGCAAGCCCCTATAGTTAATTACATCTTAAATGAAGGGAATTATTTAAGAAAACTCTCGATAATAATCAGTGGTTTTGCTCTAAAAAATTTCAAAGTTTAAGCATTCAAAGGATTCGATTTGGAATTTCAAAAGGGATTAGCTCAAATTTAGAATAGTTTATTTTGAGTCCAAAGGAAGAGAAGTAGGAGAAGCTGAGGATCCAAGAAGAATCTTGGCAACTTCCCAAACTATCCTATTATTTGGCTTCAATTTGAAAGATTTATTTAATGTTTCAATCCTACCAATTTTAGTTAATTAGGACTTATGCTTGTATGATATAATCACACAAATAGCCTCGAAGATGTGAGGGTTTATGTCGCACCAAACGACTACTTCAGAATCCTAAAACTGGTTAGGGCTTAATTTAAATAACATGATTATGCAAATACCTAACAAAAAGTTGAGGATTTATGTTGCACTAAGCAAACTACCTCGAAATCCTATGGCTTGGTTATTTAATTCTATGAAAGGTTTTGCTGAAGTAGACACAAGTTTTGCTGTTGAAGATGGTCGTGCTGCCTACTATGCTCCAAGCTCCTTGTTGTTGCAGAGGTTTGGTTTTAGAAGGTGGCAATCAAGAGATGAGAGAAGTGTTCTGGTTTAGAGAGGTTAAAAATTGAGATGGCTTAGTATTTTAATTAAAACAAATCTTAAAGTTGATTAAGCAGAATCGATTAAGATCCCATGGTTCCGTCATCCCGACACCGCTATTTTCATCGGATTCACTTAGTCCAAACGAATTTGTTAAACTCAACTGGATGAGTTCCACAATTTCATTTAGACCGTGGGAAATCTCGTTAGCAACACGTGGGTTACATCATCCCAGGGATTCCCGATCATCCAACGAGACGTTTTAATTTTAGTTGTAATTGCAATTTTATTTTTGTTGGTGATTAAATTTTGAGTTGTTTAAACATGCTGGGTTCTATCATTTTCATGCATTTATAAGTACAGGATAGTAAGACATTTTATAAATTGCATAATGTAAATTGCAATAAACTTAAATGCATACCTGATGGGTAATCCCATCATTTTCACCTGCACTTAAAACACATGTTAAAGCATTTATATATTTGCAACAAGTACCACCTAGGAAAAGCTAAGGGAAGGTTTTGGTTGTCTACCAAAATCCTAATTCTATTGCTAGTCATTTCCTATGACGTCTAGGTTCTTGTGTTTTATTGAGGATGATTTTCTTCACCAAAGAACAATGAAGTCTCACTATTCTTTTAAAACATCCCATCAAGTTAGAGAAGTGCTCGGAATTGGATTCTGAACCTCTTCTTAAACATTTTAGGAATTATTTTAAGTTCAGTTAGTTTGATTTTGGTGGTGAATCAATCATTCGGGCTACTCTTGCTCAGTGAATCAGGATGTTTGATTATCCTATGAATAAAGTGACATTTCATCCCTGTACTGTTACTACGACTGACTCTTCTTGTAGACATGCGAACTCTTTTATAAGTCAGGCCAAAGCGTCTGCAAGGGCATTCTCTTTTCTGGGAATCTTATATATCGTCACATTTAGAATCTACTCTAGCAAATTCATTGTATATTGAAAATACTGCTCGAGTCTAGGCTTCAGAATCTTGTACTATCCTGCGACCCGCTGTAAGATCAACTGCGAATCACCGTAGATGTTGATATCTGTTATAACCATTTGAATGGTTAATTCTAGTCGAGTTATAAAAGCTTCATATTCTGCTTCGTTGTTCGTACAAGGTTCTGTTAAATGGTAGGAGTACCTTAACAATCCCCGCTCTGGTGCTATAAAGATTAGTCTGATTCCTGCCTTACTGGGCACTATCGTTTGCAATTCTTCGTCTCGTTGTGCTGAGGATGCTCCGTCGAAGTACATTTACCAATGTTGATCATCGGGGTCTTCTAAGCTCATTATCGGCTTATCTGGAAAATCATCATAAGAGGCGATTCTGCTGGTAAAGGGTGTGCTGCGAGAAAGTCTGCTAGGACTTGTCCCTTTACGGCGTGAAGAAGAACGAAAGTTATATCAAATTGAAATACTATCATCGACAATCTAGCAAGTCTGAAAGAAAGCGTCGGTCGGGTCATCAAATATTGCAGTGGATTAAACTTCGAAATAAGGTTGACCTTATGAGAAAGCATGTAATGCCTGAGCTTTTGGGCTGCAAAGACCAGGGCCAAACAATGCTTTTCAATAGGAGAATACTTTACCTTCGTTGGAATTAGACGATGACCTAAGTAGTAGAGAGCATTTTCCTTACCCTCGTTATTGACCTGGACTAGCAGGGCTCCGAGGGAGTCGTCTAAAGTCGCGGTATAAAGTATCAATGGCCTACCTGAGACTGGGTCTGCTAAGACATGAGGTGTCATTAAATATCGTTTGATGTCATTGAAGGCATTTTGACATTTGGAGTCCCAAGTAAACTTGGCATCCATCTTAACCAAAGCAGAAAAAGGCTGACACCTTCCTGACAAATTCAAATTAAAGCGTTGAAGATACGCCAACTTCCCTTGAAAGGATCATAGTTGTTTTAAGGTTTTGGGAGGCTGCATTTCTAAGATAGCTTTAATCTTCTCCGGATTGATTTCAATTCTGTGATATCAGACAAAAAATCCTAAGAATTTCTCAGAGGTGACGCCGAAGGCGCATTTCAGGGGATTCATCTTAAGGTTAAATTGTCTTAATCACTTGAAAACAATTCTCAAATCACACAAGTGATCTTCTTTCAGTTTGCTTTTGATGACCACATCATCCACGTATCACTCGACTTGGATATTAATGAGATCATAAAAAATCCTTGTCATTTCTCTTTGGTATGTTACTCGTGCGTTCTTCAATCCGAAATGCATCATTGTGTAGCAGTACACTCGGATCGACGTTCTAAAGGCTGTGAGCTTTTCATCTTCTGGTGCCATCTTTATCTGGTTGTATCCCGACGACCCATCCATGAAAGAGAAGACTTCGTGTGTCGAAGTGATGTTGATCATTAATTCTAAAATTGGTAGCGGAAACTCGTCCTTTGGGCATGCTTTGTTCAAATCTCTGAAATCCACGCAGATTCTGATCTGATCATTCTTCTTTCTGACTGGTACCACATTGGCTAACCAAGTTAGATATTGTTCTTCACGGACAAATTTAGCATCAATTATCTTCTTAACTTCAGTTATTACCTGTTGTTCGATTTCTAGACGCATTCTTCGCGGAGCTTGTCTGACTGGAACGGCAGTGTGATCCACCCCAAGCTTGTGAACTGCGACTTCTGGAGCTAATCCTGACATTTCATCTTAACTTCAAGAAAAACAGTCCTTGAATTACATTAGTAGCTTGATCATGTTTTTAGAGTCTTATTTATTGTGTTAGGAGCTAACAAAGGTCGGCCTAAGCTCTTCGCTAGTACCTAAGTTAACTTCTGTTAACTCATCTATTGTAGATTTAATCTCTTCTTCAATTTCTGGCAGAGCGTCTCTGATTGGCAAGTCCTTGAGATCATCTGAAGCTTCTAGGCAGTCTTCATTAGATTCGCAAGTGAAAACCAAACAAAATTTTGAATCATCAGCTGGCCCTACCGTGCTGAATTCAAGACCATGCTTTGAATTGGGAGGTCGACTGGTTTTATTCCATAACTTTTCAAAGCATTATGAATGATATTTTAACCACTGCTTAGGTAATACACCACGTTGCATCAAATTTTGAACACAGGGAGAATACCACTCAAAAGATAATTCCATTAATTCGAATGAAGAAACATCTTCAAATTTTACATCATTTTAAGTATTGGAAGAAGAAGCACCTCGGTAAAACTTGATTGGCTTAGCACCTCCACCATGTACTTCCTTGACCACCATACCCTTAACCTTACTAGGGTAGATCGGGGTTAGGGTCATAGTCTATACATAGTGGTTAATCTTATCGTAAATTACTCTGTATTCTTCGTGCTTTTCATCTTCTAGAGAGATCTTGAACTGAGGTTTCTTCTGACTTATTGTTACTGCTTCTTTATTGATTTCTTTTTCTTCATCTTTGGAACTATCTTCCCAGTCAAATTTAATAACCAGATTCATTTGTTCAACTATTCTACCGTTTCTACCTCGACCTCGGATGTGAGCTCTAGAGAAACCTTCACCATCTCGCCGTAAGGGAGTGGTGAGTAATTGTTGAACTAGAATTTGAGGTTCTTCGTCTTTTTGAGTTTCTTTTACTTCATTCGACATGGCATTTCTAGAGAAAATTGTTTTCTTCGGAGGTGCGTAGTAGGCAGCTTCTTTATGTACTCCAATTTCGTGCATGGAGAATGGTCTCAAGTCACCTTTGATGTTCTTGTCCTCCATCATAATACTTTATACACTGGTGTAGAGACGACGCTACCATCCGGTTATCTGGATCCATTGTCGACCCAGTAGAAAGTTGAATAACATTTCAGAGTCAATTATGTAGAATTTCGCGGTTGTCCTTGCTAAGTCACCGATCTTCATTGACAGTGTTATTGATCCAATAGCTCTTTCTCCTTTCTGGTTGAAGCCTCTTAGTAACATTTTATCTATTTGAAGCTCACGGGCATCAATTTCCAAGTAGGCTAACGTCCGAAGGTTCATTATGTTGATTGATGCTCCCGGATCGACTAACACCCTAGAGAGCATGAAATTTCCTAAGACGACTGAAATGTATAAGGGTCGGTTATGATCGGCTGTCCCAAGTGGCAAGTCACTGTCCGTGAAAGTAACACCAAACTATTCTCTTAATGAGCAAACGTCATCTAAGGAGTTACTGGCTATTTGAGCTAAGCAAATCTCTGGATCAAGTAAGGCCTTGATCAGAGCTTCCCTCATCTCCCTTGAAAAGATTAAAGCATTGTAGATGCTAAGATTGGTGGGCAACTTCCGAAGATGGGCTAGCACGTTATACTCTTCTTCCCGAATGGGTAATTCTTTTGCTGGGGTTGGCTCTTCTTGAACAACCACCTGCTTTCCTTTATCTTTCGGACACACTCTCGGGGGTAGGACTTTTATGCTTCTTAAGTTGGCCTCTGTTATCTCTTCCTCTGAGTTTGATTCTGGATCAGCTGGCGCTTCTCCTTTCTGAATCGGAGCAGCAGATTCTTTTGGAGTCACTTCAGGATCTGAGAACTCTAGCTCAATCGTGATAAGAGATCCTTGGAATTCACAAACGGGTTCGTCATCTTCCAGACCATCGCAATCGCCTTCACTAAAATTTTCTTCTTTATCATTACCGTCAAGGTTTTGTATGATTTGAGAATAGTTAGTTGTTTCGAAATCGATATTCAGATTAGGTTGGTTGTTGTTAGTTACGTAATCGTTAGAAACAGTCAAGACGTAGCCAACACCATAACTCTTATCATTATAAGATCTCGCTGGGCGAGCAAATAATCATACAGGGTCAAAGGTTTGAGGGATTTCTCCCCCAAATCAGAAACAACCATCCTAGGAAAAGTAGCCCCTAGTCTACCCTTCGAAGCTTCGGTCTTCTTTTCTTCTGTGATCTTTTCCTCCTTCTGGGCGGTTCCTCGATTGCAATTGATAGTCCCGGCTTTGCAGGTTTAGAACTTTGAATTGAAACACGCACTGAAGCGGTTTGAATGTGATTTAATATTTTCTTCGAAGACTTCATCCAAACAGTACTCCATCCATTGTGGTCGTGTATGGGTCTATCAGAACAATAGGATCTGCCGAAACAACATTAACGGAACCTCCTCTCTGGGGCTCCTTCATGTATTCTTTTGGGATCGTTATGTTCCCTTGTCGAAGGTTGTTCTCGAGCCAGTTCTTGAAAGTGAAGCAGTCTTCGATCTTGTGTCTGATCATCCGGTGATAAGGATAGTATAGCGGATGGTCCTTCTTGTCCACATCCTCTGGTTTCCTGGGCTTTGGCAAAAAAAATCCGTTCTTCTTGACCGGACTAAGGAACATCTTGCCAACTGCTTCATTCTTAAAAGGGTACTCCTTCAGAAATTCTGTCAGGCTGCGCTTTTGTTGAACCGACTGTTGGTTGTATTGTTGTGACTGCTGGCCATACTGTTGCGACTGCTGAAAGTTCTGCTGAGGCAGTTGATAACTCGGCGGAGGTTGTTGATAGCTCTGCTGAGGTCGTTCTATTTGTTTTTGCATCAGTTGCTTGCCCTTGTCTATTGCTGCGATGGTCCCGGACTTCTTCTCGAAGGCTCTGACTAGCTTCTACTTATCATTCTTATCGGTGAACCTGAGTTGTTTCGCTTCCTCCTGTAGACTCGCGGCCTTGTTGAGCAATTTCTCCAATGTTTTAATTGTAAATTCCTTAAGGAGAAATTCTATCATACTGAATAATCTTTAGCAGAATTCTAATGGCATGCTGTTCCTGGAGCTGCGGCTCACATTTCATGCTTAGATTCCTCCATCGCAGTATGTAGTTCACCAAGGTTTCGTTTGGTTTCTATTGCTCGACAACAAGATCACCGATGGTGATGTGGTGATGAGCTCCAGCGAACCGTTTCATGAATAGGTTTTCCAATTCTGCGAATGTCTTTACCGAGCCGTTGGGCAGCTCCGCATACTGATCTATAAAAAAAATACCTATTTCTTTATGTCTTAATTCTTATTAATTTCTAAGGATATTATGCCTTAATGAAAGGTATTTTTGTGTTTTTGGATGTAGGTAATGTAAAAAGGTCTAAGAAGGAAAAAGGAGAAAAAATGGAGCAAAATACCAAAAGGATAAAAAAATATGGCCTGGCGCCTAGGCGCCAGAAACTGGCGCCTAAGCGCCAGACTCGATACGAAAACGGCTCAAGTTTTTGACAACGTTTGATTAGTTATTTTGACGGAGTGAGCGGTTATTGGACATTCTAGAAGGTCGCAGTTGTTCCTTGATAATAGGACATGTGATACATTGCATTTGGACGCTCCAAAATGATTTTAATCGCGAAGAGGTGCGAGCCAAAGTGAAGAGGTGCGAAGAACTGGAAGCGGTGTCCGGCGCCTAGGCACCAGATTCCGGCGCCTAGGCGCCCGACCGACCTTCTAGAAGATTCATTGAATGTGGACATGTTTTGAAGAGGTGCCTCAAGACAACCCTTGAAGCCTATAAATAGAGGTTCATTTCTTCAGAAAACGTGCCCCTCCCTTGTACCCCTTTCTCTTATCTACTTTAGGATCTATCACCCTTAGAGAGAGAATTAGAGAGAGAAATTTAGGGCCACTTTTGTTTAGTTTAGTTAGTTTATTTCCAAGTTATTGCATCTGGAGTTCATTACACTGTGGAGTCAGTAGGAATCAGAAGATCTGTAGAAGAAATAATTGAGATAAGTATATTTATACATTTGATTCAAAGTTTAATTATTTATTTTCAATGTGTTCTGAGTAGTTAGTTTACTTTCTTTCTTCAATTATGAAAATATAGATAAGATAATATGAAAGATTCGACGGAGAATTAAAATTCAAAATATTTTCAAAACATCGTGATGACATTAATACATGATCTTACTTTACTTTTTAAATTGGCCGTTTGAATTGTTAAAACTTGTTGAAGAGTTTTGAGACCTTGAAGGAGAAGAACTCTTACCTTGTAAATGTCACATGAATCCTTGGGTAGTCGAAGGCCATGAGCGGGCTATTCAAGATGAAGTGCAAATAAATAGGAAGATAAGATTTATCGGGCGTAGAATTGATTAGTTTTTAGAGTGACAGACTAAATTATTATAATTTGATCTATAGACTAGGAAAGGGTCACTAGTAGGGCCGACCATAGCCACCCTTGGACATCTAGAAGTGTGAGCCTAGATTAACCCATTCTACTAACAATACATCCAGACCTATTCTGTAAGTTAGCCAATGTTCTTTGCGCTGGATCAAAGGGTAAAGAATAGGAATGCTTCTATTTGGCACAATACCATAAATCAAATTCTCCAACGAATATTATATTATCTTAAAAATCTTAGATTAATTGAAGGAAAGAAAGTTGTTTATTTTATATAGAATTCATAAAATCATTTTCTTATTATTGTTGTCTTTATTTGCATCTAAAAAATTAATAGTAATTTATAATCAAATTAAAAGATAAAATATAAATATTTTTACTATTTTATTTTATTTTTCTTTCTTCATAGAAAATTTATTTCTATAAATCTTATGGGATCGATACTGAGGTCTTTGTTTAAAAACCCTATATTACTTGAAACGATACGTATACTTGCGTAGTACCACTTAGTGTGTAAAAATATTTTCTAAATTATATAATATTAATTTTATACACTAGCCGCTATTTATAAATTGAGTCAAAGCTTTTGGCTATCTTTTGGAAGCAAACATTACTGCGTTATTTGCGGTCGGGTCAAGTTTGTGGCGCCGTTGCCGGGGATCGAAGTAAGGAAGTAAGGAAGTAAGGAAGAAAGAAATAGAATTGTTTAAATTTTATTGCTTGTTTTATGTGAAGATTTGGTTCTGAAGGATTAATACCTTTAGATTATGAATTGGAAAGAACAATTAGAAAAATTAAAAAGGGAAAACAAATTCAAAAATTTCAAGAAATGGCTACTTTACAAAATCCAATTGAACTTAATGATCAAAATGTTTATAAACCATTAAGGGATTATGCTAACCCTAAAATTGATGAACTTCATAGTAGTATTCAAATACCACTGTAGATGCTAATTCTTTTGAACTTAAACCGTATATTATTCAAATAGTGCAAAACAATCAATTTGGTGGATCACTAAATGAGGATCCAAATTTACATCTTGTTAGTTTTTTAGAACTTTTTGCTACCTTTAAATATAACAATGTTTACGATGATGCTTTATTAGACTTAGACTCTTTCCTTTTTCTGTAAGAGATAAAGCAAAGATGTGGTTAAACTCATTAGCGACTGGTTCTATTAAAACATGGGCTGAAATGCACAAAAATTCCTTGCTAAATATTTTTCTCCTTCTAAAGCTGCTAAATTAAGAAATGATATTACTTCATTTAGTCAATTTGACGGGGAGACAATATATGAAACTTGGGAAAGATTTAAAGAGCTATTAAGAAAATGTCCTCATCATGCTTTACTCGATTGGTTGATTATTCAAACATTTTATAATGGATTAATTGGATCTTTAAAATCAATTATTGATGTTGCTGCTGGAGGTTCTTTAATGTCTAAATCATTTGAAGAAGCTTACACTTTAATTGAAGAAATGGCTAATAAAAATTTTCAATGGCCTTCTGAAAGGATTAATCCTAAAAAGATGGCCAATATTCAAGATAATGAAGCCTTTTCTATCTTAGTTTCACAAGTTGCAGCAATGTCTAAGAAATTCGATAGTTTTACAATTAATATTTCGCATAATAACTCTGCTAATATTGAAGATTCTCAAACTATTGAAACTTTACAAGCTATTGCAAGTAAAAATAATCCTTATTCAAATTATTATAATCATGGGTGGAAAAATCATCCTAATTTTAAGCTGGAATAATTCACAACAACAATGGGGTAATAATCAATCTCATCCAACTGGAAATTAGAATAATCGAGTTAATTCAAATTATAAACCTCCTGGATTTAATAATCAACAAAAAAAGTTATCGATAGAAGAATTAATTATGCAAATGAATAATCAATTACAAAATCAAAATACTGCTATTCGTAATATTGAAAATCAAATGGGGCAAATTACTACTTTAATTAATAACAGACCTGTAGGAACACTTCCTAGTAATGTTGAAATCAATCCAAAGGAAACTGGAAAAGAACATGAACAAGTTAAAGCTGTGCAACTTAGAAGTGGAAAGGAATTAAAAGAAAGATTGCAGAATGAAATTGAAAAAGAGATTGAGGTTGAAGAGATTGAAAAACCTAAAGAAACTCTCTCTCCTAGTCAAGATCAGACTGTTATACCTGTTAATGTGGAAGTTGAAAAACCACCACCACCTTTTCCTCAAAGACTTAAACAACAAAAACTTGATCATCAATTTTCTAAGTTCTTTGAAATTTTTAAGAAACTTACTATTAACATACCTTTTGCTGAAGCTTTGGAACAAATGCCAACTTACGCAAAATTTATGAAGGATATTTTAAGCAAAAAATGAAAATTTGAAGCTTTTGAAACTGTTGCATTAAGTGAAGAATGCAGTGCAATAATTCAAAAGAAATTACCTGAAAAGCTTAAGGATCCTTAAAGTTTCACTATACCCTGTGCTATTGGAGAAAAATTTTGCGGTAAAGCTTTATGTGATTTAGGAGTAAGTATTAATCTCATGCCATTTTCTATCTTTCGAAGATTGGATTTAGGTGATATTACTCCCACCACTGTAACTCTTCAGTTAGCTGATAGATCTATCACTTATCCTAAAGGAGTTATAGAGGATGTCCTTATTAAAGTGGATAAATTTATCTTCCCTGTAGATTTCATAGTACTTGATATGGAAGAAGATAAATAGATACCTATTATTTTAGGAAAACCTTTTCTAGCTACCGGACGAGCTATGATTGATGTGCAAAAAGGAGAATTAACCATGAGAGTCAATGATCAAGAAATTAAATTCAATGTTCTTAAATCAATGAAGTGCCCTGATAAAGAGAAATGTTATCGAATGGATATAATTGATTATTTAATTGAAAAACATTATCAAGAAAAATGTAAAGTTATTTCTGAAGAAAATTTTGAATTTTTAACTGATGAAGATGAAATAGTAGAAGAAGAAGAGACTCATTTTATTAAAGATAATTGGGAAACTTTAGACATAACTCAAAATGATATACTTTTACCCTCAATTAAAAAAGCACCTGAACTGGAATTAAAAATGTTACCTTCCCATTTAAAATATGTGTTTCTTGGAAATTCGTTAACTTTACTGTTATTATTTCTTCGAACCGAGTAAAGATCAAGAAGAAAAATTACTAGGTGTGTTAAAGAATTATAAGAAAGCTTTTGGTTGGACTATTGCTGATATAAGAGGAATCAGCCATTCCATTTGCATGCATAGAATTTTAATGGAAGAAAATTTTAAACCTACTATAGAATCTCAAAGAAGATTAAATCCTATCATGAAAGAGGTTGTTAAAAAAGAAATTATTAAGTGGTTAGATGCTGGTATTATTTATCCTATTTCAGATAGTCAATGGGTAAGTCCTTTTCATTATGTTCCGAAAAAAGGAGGTGTAACTCTCATTGTTAATGATAAAAATGAACTTATACCTACAATACAAGTTACTGGATGGCGAATTTGTATTGACTATAGGAAACTAAATAAAGCCACTAGAAAGGATCATTTTCCTTTACCTTTCTTGGATCAAATGCTCGATAAATTAGCTGGACACTCATATTTCTGTTTTCTGGATGGATTTTCTGGTTATCATCACCTACTTATTGCTCCTGAGGACCAAGAAAAGACAACTTTTACAAGTCCTTATGGAACATTTGCTTTTAGAAGAATGTCTTTTGGTTTATGTAATACACTTGCAACTTTTCAAAGATGTATGATGTCAATATTTTGTGATTTGATTGACAAAGGAATTGAAATATTCATGGACGATTTTTTATTCTTTGGAACTTCTTTTGAATCTTGTTTAGAAAATATAGCTAAAATTCTGAAAAGATGCGAAGAAACAAATTTAGTTCTTAACTGGGAAAAATGTCAATTCATGGTCACAGAAGGCATTGTACTTGGTCACAAAGTATCACGAAAAGTGATGGAAGTAGATCAAGCAAAAGTGAAAATTATTGCTTGAATTGCAACCACCTACTATCATTACGGATGTGAGAAGTTTTCTAGGTCATGTTTGGATTTTATAGAAGATATATAAAGGATTTTTCTAAAATTGCTAAACCTCTTTGTCATTTATTAGAAAAAGATGCACAATTTGAATTTAATGAAGAATGTATTAATGCTTTTAATATTCTAAAAGAAAAATTAATAACTGCACCTATCATTGTTGCACCTGACTGGAATAAATCTTTTGAATTAATTTGTGATGCAAGTGATTATGCAATTGAAGCTGTATTAGGACAAAAATATGATAAAGTTTTCAAAATTGTATATTACACTAGTAAAACTCTCACTGAAACACAAAGAAATTACACTACCACTGAGAAAGAGCTTCTAGTTATAGTATATGCCTTTGATAAATTTAGACCTTATCTTCTTGGTACTAAATGCATAGTTCATACTGATCATTCTGCTATTAAATATCTAATATCTAAGAAGGATTCTAAACCTAGACTTATAAGATGGGTTTTAATTCTGCAAGAATTTGATTTTCAAATAGTAGATAGAAAAGGAACTGAAAACCAAATTGCTGATCATTTATCTAGAATTAAAAATGATATTATTTCGGAAGAAAATATAAATGAGAAATTCCCCGATGAATCTTTATATGTTATTCAAAGATACAAAACATCTGTGGTATCGTTGATATTGTTAATTATTTAGTTAACAATATTTTGCCTTATGACTTGGATAACAAATTTATTAAGAAATTTAAATATGGTGCTAAATCTTATATTTGGGAAGAACCTCATTTATTTAAAATTAGTAAAGATTCTATGATTCGAAGATGTGTACCTTATGAGGAAACTTTTGCTATTATTAAAAAATGTCATGTTTCTGATTTTGGAGGACACTCTGGCATAGATAAAACTGCATTTAAAATTTTAAATTCTGGATTTTATTGGCCTACCTTATTTCAAGATGTGAGACAATATGTGAAAACATGTGATCGATGTCAAAGGATGGAAAATATATCTAGGAAAGATGAAATGCCTTTAAACTATATATTGGAAGTTGAAATTTTTTATATATAGGGATTAGACTTATGGGACCATTTGTTCCATCATCTGGAAAAATTTATATTTTATTAGCAGTTGATTGTGTTTCAAAGTGGATTGAAGCTATTGATTTACCCAACTGTGATTCCAAAAGTGTTTCAAAATTTTTAAAGAAAATAATATTTTCAAGATTTGGAATGCCTAAGGTAATTATCACTGATGGTGGAAGTCATTTCAGGGATATAAGAATTCAATCATTACTACAAAAATTTGGAATCAAACATAGAATTGCAACTGCTTATCACCCTCAAACTAGTGGAATGGCTGAAGTATCAAACAGAGAAATTAAAATAATTTTAGAAAAGACTATTAATCCTAAAAGAACTGATTGGGTTGATAGACTTGATTCTGCATTATGGGATTATAGAACAGCTTATAAGACACCAATTGGAATGTCACCTTACCGGTTAATTTATGGTAAACATTGTCACTTACCCGTAGAACTTGAACATAAAGCTTATTGGGCGATAAAGGAGTTTAATTTTAATTTGAATAAAGCAGGAGAAAAATGATTATTGCAACTAAATGAGATGGAAGAAATTAGAAATGAATCGTATGAAAATGCAAGAATTTATAAAGAGAAAATGAAGATGTTCCATGATAAGAAAATTTCAGGAAAAATTTTTGAGGCTGGACAAAAAGTATTACTGTTTAATTCTCGTTTAAGAATTTTTCCTGGAAAATTAAGATCTAAATGGATTTGACCTTATTTAGTTGAGAAAGTATACCATTATGGAGCTGTGGATATTAAAGATCCCAAAACAAGAAAATTTTTTAAAGTAAATGGATTAAGATTGAAGCCTTATTTGGGAGATATTAAGAAGATTTATAAAGAGGGTTATGAATTGAGTCAACTCGATTAAAGATTTACTTAAGTCGGGTGACGATGTTAAACTAAGCGCTTTGTGGGAGGCAACCCATAATTATCTTGTGTTTTTGTGTTTTAATGTAAGGTTATGCCTCGATCTTGATTAATTTTATATTACTTTAGAAAAATTTGATGCTTATAAGTCTTATTTGACTTAAGCTGAAAATTATTTTGAAGTATGTAATAAAAATAGGATCACTCTATTTTGAATATGAGTAAAAAAGAGATCAAGTTAACCTTCATTATGATAGTTTACAATGTGAGTTATCGAGTTTAAATTACTCTTACCAGTATAATTTACCTATCTTGGAGAACGAAATTTTGAAAATTTGACGATTAGGCGAAACAGAGTTGAACATAGTTCTAGCGCCTAGGCTCCAGAATTCGGCGCCTAAGCCCAAGAATCAACTATGTGTCAATAGGTCCGGCGCCTAGGCGCCAGATTTGGCGCCTAAGCGCCACGGTTACTGGGTCGTGCAAAAACCGAAAATTTTCAGTTTTTCACACGATTTTCCCCTTTAAATTAACCCATCTTCTTCCCTAACCATCAAGCAATCAAAATTATGTCCCTTACACTTCATTCTTGAGAGATTTGAGAAATTTTTGAAGAAATGGATAGAAGAAATCATGGAGAAGAGGCTAGGGACAAGGTCTCAAGGGATCCTCAACCCTACTTCAATGGTTTCATCGCTGTAAGTTTAGAGAAAATTTCTAGTCATTTGGATAACTTTGAAGAAGATTTTAAAAGGATTGGAGATCGCCTTCATGAGATGTTTCATCAAGTTAAACATCTAGAATGGCAAATGAAACTTCAATATGATCATTTTGCGGCTTATCAAGATGCTCAAGTTGAAATGTATGCGAAGAACAAATGGATTGACGAAAAGACGGCTACGGATTTCCCGAGAGCGTTAGTATTCTTTCCAAGTGGAATACACAATTTCCCTTGTGAAGATTAGAATATTCTGGTAATGAGATAGTTATTATGTTTGTTGAGTCGTTGTATCGATTTAGAGAATCGATTGTGTTTGTTAGTGTATTTGCTTTTATGTTCAATGTGTGTTGCTTTTGCTTTGAAATTGTTATGTTTAAGTGTGTATTAGGAACTTGAATCAAATGTAGTACTTATCTGGAATATATCGAGTCAATATTGAAGAGTTTAAATGGAAATTAGTGAGTTTGATTGAAACCTTATGTTTGATTGGTGGATTTAATATTTAATATTTATAAATTTTTGAAAAATATTGTGGAAATTAGAAACTGAAGCTTTACTCTGATATGAGTATATGGAAGTTGAATTTATGAATTTTGGTGGATAAATAAATTTAAAAATTTTTTTTTTTTGAAAGGCGAGTCTGGCGCCTAGGCGCCAGAATTCGGCTCCTAAGCGCCAGCTCGGCCTGCTACCTGAAAATTACCATTTAAACCCCCAAAAGCCATTTTTGACGCCTAAGCTTCGTCTTCTTCCCCATTTTCGCAAAAATACATTCTCTAGATCCATTTTAAGGTCAAAACATCAAGGATTTGAGCACGAAACCACTCGATTTCTTCGTCTCAAGGTCAGATCTACACTTTAAACCATTTATTTTCGATTTTCACCATAGATTTCCCTAAGTTTTGCTAAGAACCGAAAATTTGAAAAAATATTCAATTTTTAGTGATTTCTTTGGATTTATAAACTTATTTTAAGTTTTATAAACTTAAAAAGAGTTTAAATCTTTGATTCCTAAATTTGTTCTTGTTTTCTTTCACGTTTAGATGGCTCCAAAATCTAAACGTGGGAAGGCACGAGATAACTTTGATAGCAGTAAATTCTCTACTGCGGTTGCGCATTTTCGCTTCCATGAATTTGCGACGTCCAGAAAGTTCATTCTGAACGAATTTTCTACCATCCTGGAGAAATGATCGAAAACACTATTGTTGCGCACAACAGGCAATGATTTTATTATTTTACTGTTGTTGCTGTTATCCCGATTATTCGAGAATTTTATGCAAATTTTCTGGATGTTGAGGATTTTGAAGTCTTTGTCAGAGGTATCGGAGTAGGATTTAGTCCAGAAAGAATCAACATATTTTATGGCCTGCCACCGACTATTGAGTGCTATTATTCTGGATTATCACCATCCGAGGATGATTTGGACATGATTATTGCTTATCTTACCGACGTGCTTGGATCTTGGAAGATCAGGAACGGAAAAAGGGTAAACTTCAAATCCTCTGAATTAAATGGTGTATCTAAAGCATGACACTACTTTATTTCTGCAAGATTGTTACCTTCCAACCACCTGAGTGAAGTGACTAGAGATCGAGCGATCTTAAACTACTGCATTCAGGAGAGGAAGCCTATTGATGTCGGGAGCATTATTTATGATTACGTGGAGTCTCATTGCGAGGTCCAAGCACTTCGTTGGATTGGGATTTCCATCTACGATCTACTCACTATGTGTTAGTAATGGAGTCACTACTGATATTTCTGAGGAGAAGCTGAAGTCTACTAAGCCAATAGGGCAAGAGAGTGTTAGTATCTATGATCGTCTTTGAGGGAAGAGATCAACCGCTCCTTCTACTTCTGCACATACTTCAGGTAGACCTTCTACTTCTAGACCCTCTACTTTTGCTGAGCCACCATCAGATTTCGGGAATCAATGCATGATCGGTTTTTAGAGCGACGGCAGGAGTTATTTCAAACTCACTCAGCAGATTGATACTATTGATAGAAAACTAGATCATTTATCTAATTATACCCAGAGGAAGAGTAGTTATGATGCTTGAGTATGATGAAGCCCTAGTCAGATTCTGAAGGGTGAACATGATGTTAGTTTTCCTACTTTTCCTAGTTTCACACCATTTGTAGATCCTAAGGACGTAGAATTTTCCTTTGGTGATGAAGATGATGATGAGGCTACAACTAGTGATTAGTAGTTATAGATTTCTATGATGTGCTACTCTGCTAGTTTGTATTATTTGGATTGTTTGTTAGTTTTGTATTTGATGTATGTTGACTGTTTAGTGTTAGGATTCTGTTGTGTTGAGACTGAAGTTAGAATTAATTTATATGTTGTTTTAGTTAAATGTTTAGAACTTAATTATTTTGCTCTGTTTTAATTCTGTTTCAAATTTAATATTATCATAAATTAGCTTGCTTACTTTTTATATACATGCTTCAATTTTATCTTAATTATTCATAAAAGCATGATTAGAAGTTAATTTTTCTTTTTAAGATTGTTTTTACATACTTATTAAAAATTCTTATAATTTTCTTTCTCTCATACTTTCAAATTATCATAGTATACCAAAAATTAAGTTTGGGGGAAGGGAAAATCCATTCAAAATTAAATTTTATTTGTCCTTAAAGAACTAATATTTTCATAAAAATAAAAACTTTTTAACATAACTTAAGGAATAAAGAATTTATTTGAGATCACTTTTATTTTTGAAATTATAAACAATTTAGTGAAATTAACCAAAATTTTACTAACTTTGATTGATTTTAATAATAGAATTATTTAACTTAAAGAAGAATGAGATAAAGAATTTTTCTATTCATGGTAGAAATAATAGAATTTTAGAAATATTAAGTAAACAAAAGTTATCACTTGGAAAAGAAAAGATTGGAATTCTTTTTGAATTTTTATTTATGTTATAATAATTAAGTAGAAATGTATAAGTTTTGAAAATATAAGTTAAGGATAGTGAAGTTCAAAATCATTAACAGACTATCCAGATATAGTAATCCTCTCTATATACAAAAAAAAAAAAAAGAGAGAGAAGATAGAGAGGAGAAGCTTGAGGAAATGCATAATAAAAAATTGGCTTCACTTGAATTATCTTATAGAAAAAAAAACTAACTACATACTTTACTTAATTTTTATGCATAAATATTTATTTAGAAAAGATTTTTCAAGAAGATCTTCTTCTTGTAAATAATCTATGAAAGCTTAATATAATATACTTCTATTATTTTCAAAATGAATGAAAAGTTTGAAATCTTATGATTTGGTAGTTAAATATTCTTTAAATTCTTAAAATTAAACCTAGTTAGTGAAATTGGGTTAATAATTTACTAAAAACTTTATAAAATCAAAAATTATAAGGAATCTTAAATATTTATCTTTTATTTCCAAAGGTTATATTTTTATATAGTAGAAAGAGTTACTTGAGGACAAGTAACATTTAAGTTTGGGGGATTTTGATCTATAAAAAAATACATATTTCTTTATGTCTTAATTCTTATTAATTTCTAAGGATATTATGCTTTAATGAAAGGTATTTTTGTGTTTTTGGATGTAGGTAATGTAAAAAGGTTTAAGAAGGAAAAAGGAGCAAAAAGGAGCAAAAATGGAGCAAAATACCAAAAGGATTAAAAAATATGGCCTGGCGCCTAAGCTCCAGACTCGATACAAAAACTGTCAAGTTTTTGACAACGTTTGATCAGTTATTTTGACGGAGTGAGCGGTTATTGGACATAGAAGGCTGGCAGTTGTTCCTTGATAATAGGACATGTGATACATTGCATTTGGACGCTCCAAAACGGTTTTAATCGCGAAGAGGTGCGAGCCAAAGTGAAGAGGTACGAAAAACTGGATGCGGTGTCCGACGCCTAGGCACCATATTCCGGCGCCTAGGTGCCAGACCGACCTTCTAGAAGATTCATTGAATGTGGACATGTTTTGAAGAGGTGCCTCAAGGCAACCCTTGAAGCATATAAATAGAGGTCCATTTCTTCAGAAAAAGTGGCCTCCCATTGTACCCCTTTCTCTTATCTACTTTAGGATCTATCACCCTTAGAGAGAGAATTAGAGAGAGAAATTTAGGGCCACTTTTGTTTAGTTTAGTGAGTTTATTTCCAAGTTATTGCATCTGGAGTTCATTACACTGTGGAGTCAGTAGGAATCAGAAGATCTGTAGAAGAAATATTTGAGATAAGTATATTTATACATTTGATTCAAAGATTAATTATCATGTTTTGTTATTTATTTTCAATGTGTTCTGAGTAGTTAGTTTACTTTCTTTCTTCAATTATGAAAAGATAGATAATATAATATAAAGATTCGATGGAGAATTAAAATTCAAAATATTTTCAAAACATTGTGATGACATTAATACCTGATCTTACTTTACTTTTTAAATTGGCCGTTTGAATTGTTAAAACCTATTGAAGAGTTTTGAGACCTTGAAGGAGAAGAACTCTTAACTTGTAAATGTCACATGAATCCTTGGGTAGTCGAAGGCCATGTGCGGGCTATTCAAGGTGAAGTGCAAATAAATAGGAAGATAAGATTTAACGGGCGTAGGATTGATAAGTTTTTAGAGTGACAGACTAAATTATTATAATTTGATTTATAGACTAGGAAAGGTTCACTAGTAGGGCCGACCATAGCCACCCTTGGACATCTAGATGTGTGAGCCTAGATTAACCCGTTCTACTAACAATACATCCGGACCTATTCTGTAAGTTAGCCAATGTTCTTTGCGTCTGGATCAAAGGGTAAAGAATAGGAATGCTTCTATTTGGCACAATACCATAAATCAAATTCTCCAACGAATATTAAATTATCTTAAAAATCTTAGATTAATTGAAGGAAAGAAAGTTGTTTATTTTATATAGAATTCATAAAATCATTTTCTTATTATTGTTGTCTTTATTTGCATCTAGTAAATTAATAGTAATTTATAATCAAATTAAAAGATAAAATATAAATTTTTTTTACTATTTTATTTTATTTTTCTTTCTTCATAGAAAATTTATTTCTATAAATCTTCCCTGTGGGATCGATACTGGGGTCTTTGTTTAAAAACCCTATTTTACTTGAAACGATACGTATACTTGCGTAGTACCCCTAGTGTGTAAAAATATTTTCTAAATTATATAATATTAATTTTATACACTAGCCGCTATTTATAAATTGAGTCAAAGCTTTTGGCTATTTTTTGGAAGCAAACATTACTGCGTTATTTGCGGCCGGGTCACATACCAGTCAAAGGCAATCCCTGAAAGGCTGCTGACAAAATGGCAGAACAATGAAGCATCGCTACCCCCCGCGTTGCAGCAACTTGCGCGGAAGTGTGCAACATGATGTCCAGGGTTTCCCGTTCCATCAAAAGTCTTGAACAGAGGTGGTACGAAGCCTTTAGGGTATTGCATGACATCAAATTCTTCGGGGTATGGTCTTCTCTTCAGAATCATTTCCCCGCCTTTGGATTAGGCTAAGGCCTCTCGCACCTGCTGTTCTACCATATTCTTGATGTTTTTTTCCAGTATTAGACTCTGAGTGGAACCCTTCTTCTGTTTTTGTCTCCATTGAAGGACGTGACTTCTTTTCCTCCATCTGTAATGTGAATGACCTCCGGCGGTGTTTCCTTTGGGGGCTGAGGCTGACTCTGAAGCGTGGCTAGAGCAGCTGCCATCTCCTCCATTTTATTTTCCATCCGGTGAATTATATCATCCTTTTCTTGAAGACGGAGCCTCATTACCTTCGGGTCCTCTATTTTTGCAGTCGCTGAAGCTCCTAGTAGAGCTAAAGATGCTCGCGTCTCGACCACGTTGATTTCAGCAATATCCTCATCCATGTGTCCTGACAAGTTTCCATTTTCTGATCTATCTTTCCGTTCTTTAGCTAACTGCTGAATGTATGATCTTAACCTTTCCAGAGTGACCTCGAGTGACTTTCCTCTAACAGTCCTACAGCTGGTAGACGACAGTTGGTGAACGTCATTCTCTGGAGTTGTCTTTGAGACAGCAGTACCCCTCTCAGCTCTGGACTCGGCATCAGAACTGCTCATTTCTGGCTACTCTACCGGCATTGGCGCCGCGACGTTAGGTCGCCACACCATCCTTTTTGAGATTGGGTGCCTAGAGTCGGATGGCTCATCAGCGGTAGGTTGGAAGGTGGTTTGCCTACTATGATGCGGGCCAAATACCACGACAGGTAACCTTCTGCTACTCAATTTCCTCTTCATTGGCGGAAGTTGCTTTTGAATGATAGGGGGAAGTACCCTCGGTCCGAGACGTGCCTTGAAAGGTATTCTCCCCATTCTTCTCAAGATCTCAGGCACAGAGCAATTATCTTTCCTCTCCAAATTCTCGATTATCGTCTGTAATCGAGTGAGCAGTGTATTTCTTATTCTTCATCCTTTATGCTCATCGTAATATGCAGGCCGGGGTAACGCGACATCTATCTTTTGAGAACTTTCTTCCTCAGGAGCGGTAGAAAGTAGGTAAAATCTGTTTCCTTCCAACAGGGGTGAATGTTTTGGCAGTTCTTCTTCTTCTTCTGGAATTTCCTCAGGAATGGCAATCTCAACGGCTTTGGCTTTAGTTGTTCTTCTATTCTTATTCCTTCTCTGAGACTTAGTCAAGGATGCCATTCACGAGCTGGACCCTATCTCGAAGACAGGCGGTACCGCAAAGATAAGTCATACCCTCCACGGTAACAGGCTCATCACTGGTCTAGATTTCCTTCCCTTTCCATTTAGCAAGGGTAGGAGCAGTGATGACTAGACTGACAGGGGTAGCGAAAACAGTTCGGGAGGCAGTCCTGTTAGCTTTGATAGCCAATATCTTACGGGCAACGGTGTTCCGTCCAGTTGGGACACTCTTCAGGTGAGGAAACTGCTGAGTCGACTTCAAGCTGAACTCAACTATGGATTCTACAGATTCAGGTGTCTTGGGCTTCCGTAAGGCGACAGTGATGTCCCCGAACTTAACGTCCATCTGGTCGAACCCCTGTCCAAAACGGATGATTGCGTTGTCAGGCAGTCCATCCCGGTTGATTGCCAAGTCAGTTCCAGTAGCGAAGGAAAAGACCAGCTGTGGTGCAGACATCTTCTGCAGAAAAATTCAGGACTTCAGAGCTACCCTATACTTCCCTTATCATTACAATGATGTTTTGGACGAACGAAAGAAGATTCAAGGCAAAGTCCGAACAAGTTTTGTTAATTTCATTCTGATTTCATTTTTTTATTTCGTAAAGCTTTTCAGATTTTGTGGTTTTATTTTGTTTGTAGGTAATAGAGGCAATCGGGAGACAGAAAGTTGATAAAGATTCGAATAAGATTAAGGTTAATCACAAGAGAGAGAAAGCTGCGGGACCCTTATCCTGAACTCAGGAAAGGTAATTCCCGTAAGAATCTCGATTCGATAGATTGGTCTTAAACCACACTTATTGGGGGTCTCACCTCGACTTGGGAGGTGAACAGGAGGGTTCCGGAACCTCTCTGTTTAGGGGTGTCTAAACAGTGGCTCCAGAATTCGAAGGAGTTGACTATACCCGTCCAAGACAGAAATGAACAGGGTACGTCAACGGAAAGAATGATAGTTTGGTCCAATTGGGGCATGGACTTACTACCGATTTATGAAAGCAAAACCGTCTGATCAAAATAGAGAGAAGAACTTTTCCCCAGCGGAGTCACCAGAAATTGTCGATATATTTTTAGGTTATGTGTTGTATTTTAGAACAAGGGGGGTCGCCTACAAAAGTTGTCGGCGAATTTTAAATTATAAGTTTAATTTAAATATATATAATTTGAAAAGTAGCATTTTGATTTTTGAAAATAATTTTAAGTTTGAAAATTTTAAGATATGAAATTAAATCGATCTCACATCCCAAATAGTTTATATAAACGAGCACCACACCACAAACCGTGTATCTATTGATGCGACTTTTTTTTTATATGTAAGAATTTATGACCTCAGATTTATATATTTATAATGATTTTTGTAAAGTCACAATTTCAAACGCAAGTATACATACAGGGCTCTAATGGAGTCCTGGTTATCGATCCAACAGAGAAGCGAGGTAAAAGGTCCTTAGTCAAATTCTAGTTCACTACTAACAGCCTTAGATTGGAAGGTCGATATAAGTGGTTTTATAACAACTACTCCTAAATGCAGATGATTATATGTAAGGATAATAACTATTCCTAAATGCAGATATTACTTCTAAAGATAACCCTTTTTGGATGAATTGGTTTGGAGAATTTTGAGATATTAAAAACTACTATTCTTATGTAATGAAATAGATAATGTATAATTATGAGATGCATTTAATATTGTATGTGCCAAATAGAAGCATTCCTATTCTTTACCCTTTGGTCTAGGCATAAAGAACATTGACTAATCCTATGCTTGGTTATTGAATCTGCAGCTAGGCTGGGAGGATACCGACTCTCACTTCGGAGCTCCCACGTTCCCCTCACCTGAGGGCTAACAATCTATACATCAGCACCCAAATGATAGGACCGAATTAAGGATTTTAGCCCATCACTCTAAAATCTCTAATTCTACGCCCAATTAATATTATTTCCCTACTTATTTGCATTCAATTCCCATGAACTTCACCATCCATGGAATTTGAATGTGGTTCCACATTATTGAGAATTACACCGCCCTTTCGGGTCAATGCAATTACAATGAATTTTAACACTACAACGAGCTCTTTTTGTAATGTAAATGAAGTGCAAGTAAAAATCATCATATTTATAATTAAATTTACTTCTATCATGCATCACAAAATCCTAAACATGATTTCTACTCATCACAAAGGAAAAGTAAAATGAAAATAATGGATTAATCTTCTCATGCTGCTATTTCCAAAGAAGAAGAAAAAGTAAGAGAGATACGTCACAAAGCGCGAAGAAAACACAACGGAAACTTCATGTAACCAAAGTAAATCCACTAGGTAAGTATTTACAAAATCATAAGATAATGAAGAACAATACTTAGCTTTTTCCCTTTGAAAGAAAGACAAAGATCTCTCCCACAAAATCTCCCGGCGATCCATGCAATGCTATCGAAATCCCTTACAAATTCTCTCAAAATCTCGAAGGTGGAAAATACTTAGCTAGGAATTTTTGAGTTAACTCCTCCCAAATTTTAATAGAGCTAGGTGCTAACGAGTATAACCACATTTTAGCCTTATCCCTTAGTGAGAAAGGAAAAAGCTTTAGTCTAACAGCATCGTCTGACATACCATTATAACGAAATGTAGCACAAAGTTCTAGAAAATTTGATAAGTGTAAATAGAGATCTTCTAAAGAAGTTCCCCAAAACTGATTGTTCTGCACCAGTTGGATAATCTCAGGATTTATTTCAAACAAATCAGCTTCTACGATAGGGTTTTGTATACTGAAGTGAATTTTATCTATCGTAAGATTTATGTAATCCCTCAATGATTTATGGTGATTTTCCACGTTATTATCATGAAAGTTTTCTATTTCCATTTCTAGTTTTTCGAGTCCATACTATATTTTTATTTTTTGTATTTTTTTCAAACTCGAGATCATAAGGCACAAGTCCTGCATATCCTCTGTTTCGCATACATAACACAACAAATAATACATTAACAATTAAACAAATAATATATGAAATATATTCAACACAACAAAATATTTTCATGAACACCTTATTTTTCACACAAACAGTTTTTTTTCTTTTTTTCACAACACTTTTTCATATAAAAACACTTTTCACACAAAAATAGTTTTTACAATACTACAGTTTTCCAAGTCTAAGCCTAATTACTTCAACTAAAATTCTCCTAAAGTTCTTAGCGAAGCTTCCCCGACAACTGTGCCAAAAACGTGATGCGACTTTTTCTCAATGTAAGAATTTATGACCTTAGATTTATATATTTATATTGATTTTTGTAAAGTCACAATTTCAAATGCAATTATATTTATCGTATCAAATAATACAGGGCTCTAATGGAGTCCTGGTTATCGATCCCGCAGGGAAGCGAGGTAAAAGGTCCTTAGTCAAATTCTAGTTTACTACTAACAGTCTTAGATTGGAAGGTCGATAAAAGTGGTTTTTATAACAACTACTCCTAAATGCAGATGAATATATGTAAGGATAATAACTATTCCTAAATGCAAATATTACTTCTAAAGATAACCCTTTTTGGATGAATTGGTTTGGAGAATTTTGAGATATTAAAAACTACTATTCTTATGTAGTGAAATAGATAATGTATAGGAATGAGATGCATTTAATATTGTATGTGTCAAATAGGAGCAATCCTATTCTTTACCCTTTGGTCTAGGCATAAAGAACATTGACTAATTCTATGCTTGGTTACTGAATCTGCGGCTAGGCTGGGACGATACCGACTCTCACTTCGGAGCTCCCACGTTCCCCTCACTTGAGGGCTAACAATCTACACATCAACACCCAAACGATAGGACCGAATTGAGGATTTTGCCTGTCACTCTAAAATCTCTAATTCTACGCCCGATTAATATTATTTCCCTATTTATTTGCATTCAATTCCCATGAACTTCACCATCCATGGAATTTGAATGTGGTTCCACTTTGTTGAGAATTACACCACCCTTTTGGGTCAATGCAATTACAACGAATTTTAACACTACAACGAGATCTTTTTGTAATGTAAATGAAGTGCAAGTAAAAACCATCACATTTATAATTAAATTTACTTCTATCATGCATCACAAAATCCTAAACATGATTTCTAATCATTACAAAGGAAAAGTAAAATGAAAATAATGGCATAATCTTCTCATGCCGCTATTTCCAAAGAGGAAGAAAAAGTAAGAGAGATACTTCACAAAGCTCGAAGAAAATACAACGGAAACTTCATGTAACCAAAGTAAATCCACTAGGTAAGTAATTACAAAAACATAAGATAATGAAGAAAAATACTTATCTTTTTCCCTTAGAAAGAAAGACAAAGATCTCTCTCACAAAGTCTCCCGGCGATCCATGCACTGCTATCGAAATCCCTTACAAATTCTCTCAAAATCTCCTCTCCAATCGCCAAAAAGGGTAAAAATCTACATTTCTACTCCTATTCTAAAATCTATAATCATTCTCTATGTTTTTCTAACTTTTCCTCCTTTTTTGGCTTCAAATTCGGTTTAAAATAGTGTAGGGACGAATTTTCCAAGAGGTGCATGAAGAAACCTTCCAAAAAGCGTCCAGGTTCAATGTATTTGGCCAAAAACCGCCCAATTTCGCATCCTAACCGTTCGGAGCGCCGCCGACGCTGAATAGGGCGCTGCCGGCGCCCTATTTTCATGGTCTCGGGCTTCTGGCACCGCCGGCACCGATTTGGGCGCCCCCGGCACCCATCCTGCGCAGCTCCGCCATTTTGCTCCGTTTGGCTCCGTTTCAGCTCCGATTTGCCCCGTTTCAGTTACGTTGCATTCGTAATAGATAGCCCTAAAAAATAAGTATAAAAAAACCTTTCTTTAAAGTGTAATCTCATTCAAAAATATGCAATAAGTGTAAATGAGATTAAACATCAAAAGACTTATCGAAAGGTGTCAGGCCAAAATTTGTTTTCTTACTCGTTTTTGCTCCAAATTGCACCGTTTTTGCTTCTTTTTGCTCCAATCACAATTTTTGTACTTAAAACAAAAAAAAATACAAAATAACTTCCTTTTAAAGTGTAATATCACCAAAAATGAGTAAAAACATATAGTAAAATGCGTATATATTTTTTGTGCATGATCTATCCCGAGGAATAGATGCACTGTTTGATAATGGGGCTCGATTAAATAAACTAGAAGATTTGTGACATCCGTTCAGTCTGTGAAGCAATTATATAAGCCGACAAGTTCTCCTGCTTAATATAAAGGAATTACGTAGGGTTTATATTACCTGGGTTCTTAAAGTTCCCTATAAGGGCAAGCCCCTATAGTTAATTACATCTTAAATGACGGGAATCATTTAAGAAAACTCTCGATAATGATCAGTGGTTTTGCTCTCAAGAATTTCAAATTTTAAGGTTTTCAAACAATTGGATTTTGGAAATTTCAATAGGGAATGGATCAAATTTGGAATAGTTATTTTGAGAGTCCAAAGGAAGAGAAGTAAGAGAAGCTGAGGATCCAAAAGGAATCTTGGCAACTTCCCAAACTATCCTATGATTTGGTTTCAATTTGAGAGAATTATTTGATGTTTCAATCCTGCCAATTTTAGTTAATTAGGACTTATATTTGTATGACACAATTGTACAAATAGCCTCGAAAATGTGAGAGTTTATGTCGTACCAAACGACTACCTCGGAGTCCTAAGACTTGTTAAGGCTTAATTGGCATAATATGATTATGCAAGTGCCTAATGAAAAGTTTAAAATTTATGTTGCACTAGACAAACTACCTCGAAATCCTATGGCTTGATTATTTAATTGTAAGAAAGGTTAAGCTGAAAAAGACACAAATTTTGCTGTTGAAGATGGCTGATCCCCGATAAATGCAACGGCGTCAAAAACTTGGTACCTTCCGGTAAATGCAACGGCTCCAAAAACTTGACTCCGCTGGATAAAAGCGCTAATGATTTTAGATATGAAAATTATGATTTTATAATATGGGATACTACGCAAGTATTCGTATCGTTTATCAAGTAATATAGGACTTTCTGATTAAGCCCCGAGATATCGAACCCACAGGGAAAATGTAAAATCTTTAAAGAAATCAGAAAAATTATCATTTTTACTTTTTGTTATGGGTTTTGAAAGTATGTGTTTATTTTGAAAGGTTTTGAAAGTTGATTTGTCTTTTGAAATTTCTTTAATAAAATTTTAAGCAAGAAATTAAAATTATAATAACTAAAAAAAACTGTATGTAAAATACTATTAACTAGAATATCTTTTTCTTTCCTTTTATGAAGTAGTAATAATTCTTAAAGTATTATTGTGGAAGTACTTAAATTTGTTGTGACAGATAGAAGCAAATGTGTTTTTTACCCTTACTTGGTTCTATATAGAACATAGGTTAATTTGAAATTTTTATTATTTTGAACATGGTTAGGCAGGGAAGATACCAGTCTCTCACTCTAGAGTTCCCGCGATTCCCACCACCTGGGGGCTAACTTCTCATAACAAAACTCAAAACTTCAAACCAAATTAGGGGGTTTTAGTCGGTCACTCTAAAATCCTCTAATTTTACTCCCTTCCATAAAAATATCTTCTAATTTTACATTCAATTATATGGACTACAATTCTCACCCATATAATTGCATGTGATTCTTACTAACTTTTATGAGACAATATTGCATTGATCTTACATAATCTCAAGAAACTTTACAACATAACGAGCCAAATTAAGAAGTAAACAAAGTTTTTAGAATCAATCTTCACAACTTCTTCCAACTTTTGAACACTTATACTTTCCACAACAATTCTTTATAAATTAATTACTTCTCCATTTAAGAAAGAAAAAGATAAAGTAAACTACTCAGAATGCATTGAGAAAATATAAAAACACATTGATTTGAAATTAAAAACAATAAGAAAAATAACAAACGAAAGCAAGTATTAATAAAAAGATTAAAAGTAAACACTTATTTGAAAATCCTTTCCACAAGACTAATGAAGTTCCTCTGAAACTTTGACTCTTCGCTAAACTACTCCTCAGAGCAAGTCTCCCAACTCCGATGACTCAGAATAGAGACTTCAGACTTCAATAAAAACTAAACTAAAAGAAAGAAAAGAAGTGAGAAGAAGAAGACTTCACTCCGACCCTTTTCTCCTTTCTACTCTCTACTCCTACTCTTAATAAAAACTCTCACAAAATAAAAGTAAAATACTGTAAAAACTCTCTTCAAAATGCAAGTGGAAGAGCAGTGGAAGAATAGTAAAAAGACCCTTCAAAATGTAGTGGAAGAGCACTTAGTCATTCCTAAGACTCTCTTTAAATAGTAAACCAAAAGGTGCCTTGGTGTCTCTTCAAAATGTGTCCAGATTCGATGTATCTACCAAGGAACGCACCCCTTCATTCAAACTTGCCGCCCAAAGGAAGTTATGGTAGTTACCACCAAGAGTTGCATCCCATCCCCTTTGAAATTGGCTCCAAATACATGAAGATTTCGATTTTTAACTGTGGCGGCTAAGCGCCGGCCCAGCGGCGCTTAGCCGCCAGTGCCAAAATTTTGATTTTTCATTATTTTTGCTTCAAATTTGATCCAATTTTTCTCCTTTCATCATGACCATCCATTTTCATCATACCTGCAAGAAAAACACAAAATACCTTCCCTTAAAGTGTAATATCATTAAAAATAGGTATAAAAATGTGCATAAAAATACTATATATTTTAGGCTAAAAACTTGATCCCCGATAAATGCAACCGCGCCAAAAACTTGGTACCGTCTGGTAAATGCAAAGGCACCAAAAACTTGACTCCGCTGGATAAATGCGCTGATGTTTTTAGATATGAAAATTATGATTTTATAATATGAGATACTACGCAAGTATACGTATCGTTTATCAAGTAATATAGGACTTTCTGATTATGCCCCGAGATATCGAACCCACACTTTAAAGAAATGAGAAAAATTATCTTTTTACTTTTTGTTATGGCTTTTGAAAGTATGTGTTGATTTTAAAAGGTTTTGAAAGTTGATTTGTCTTTTGAAATTTCCTTAATAAAATGTTAAGCAAGAAATTAAAATTATAATAACAAAAAAAACTGTATGTAAAATACTATTAACTAGAATATCCTTTTCTTTCCTTTTAAGAAGTAGTAATAATTCTTAAAGTATTGTTGTGGATGTATTTAAATTTGTTGTGACAGATAGAAGCAAATGTGTTCTTTACCCTTACTTGGTTCTATAAAGAACATAGGTTAATTTGAAATTTTTATTATTTTGAATAATGTTAGGCAGGGAAGATACCAGTCTCTCACTCTAGAGTTTCCTCGATTCCCACCACCTTGGGGCTAACTTCTCATAACAAAACTCAAAACTTTAAACCAAATTAGGTGGTTTTAGCCTGTCACTCTAAAATCCTCTAATTTTACTCCCTTCCAAAAAAATATCTTCTAATATTACATTCAATTATAAGGACTAAAATTCTCACCCATATAATTGCATGTGATTCTTACTAACTTTTATGAGACAATACCGCATTGGATCTTACAAAATCTCAAGAAATTTTACAACTTAACAGACCAAATTAAGAAGTAAACAAAGTTTTTAGAATCAATCTTCACAACTTCTTCCAACTTTTTAACACTTATACTTTCCACAACAATTCTTTATAAATTAATTACTTCTCCATTTATGAAAGAAAAAGATAAAGTAAACTACTCAGAATGCATTGATAAAATACAAAAACACATTGATTTGAAATTAAACATGATAAGAAAAATAACAAACGAAAGCAAGTATTAATAAAAAGATTAAAAGTAAACACTTATCTGAAAATCCTTTCCACAAGACTAAGGAAGTTCCTCTGAAACTTTAACTCTTCGCTAAACTACTCCTCAGAGCAAGTCTCCCAACTCCGATGACTCAGAATACGTAATTCGTACTTCAATAAAAACTAAACTAAAAGAAAGAAAAGAAGTGGGAAGAAGAAGACGTCACTCCGACCCTTTTCTCCTTTCTACTCTCTACTCCCACTCTTAATAAAAACTCTCACAAAATAAAAGTAAAATACCGTAAAAACTCTCTTCAAAATGCAAGTGGAAGAGCAGTGGAAGAACAGTAAAAAGACCCTCCAAAATGCAGTGGAGAGAACTTAGTCATTCCTAAGACTCTCTTTAAATATTAAACTAAAAGGTGCCTTGGTGTCTCTTCAAAATGTGTCCAGATTCGATGTATCTACCAAGGAACACACCCCTTCATACAAACTTGCCGCCCAAAGGAAGTTATGGTAGTTACCACCAAGAGTTGCATCCCATTCCCTTTGAAATTGGCACCAAATACATGAAGATTTCGATTTTTAACTGTGGTGGCTAAGCGCCGGCCCAGCGGCGCTTAGCCGCCAGTGCCAAAATTTTGATTTTTCGTTATTTTTGCTCCAAATTTGATCCAATTTTGATCCTTTCATCATGACCATCCATTTTCATCATACCTGCAAGAAAAACACAAAATGTCTTCCCTTAAAGTGCAATATCATTAAAAATAGGTATAAAAATGTGCATAAAAATACTATATATTTTTGGTGTATCAAAATCCCCCAAACATAAAATGTTACTTGTCCTCAAGTGACAATTAATCTCATAGAACATTTAGCATGCAAATTATGTAATGAGTTTCTTACGAAGATACAAAATTTTGTTCTAGAAATGGAATAGTCCAATTTAGAAAAAATTTCAGTAATCAAAACCAACTTAAAGTTTAGAAAGTTCTTAAGTAAAGGAAAATGACAAATATAAGTTTCTATCTAATTCAAAAATATTTGTAGATTCTTCAAAATATAGTACTCAAACACTTATTTTTCTCACTTAAAAATCTTTATTTGAAAAATAATTTTACTTACTATGTTATAAGCTTAAGCTTTAGATTTTCTCTGAACTTATATCTTAAACTTTAGGTATGAAACCAATTTTTGATTAGGCCCTTAAATCCTCAAGCTTCTCCTCCCTTTTCATATACTATTTTTCACTCTTTTTTTTTATAAGGACAAGGATTACTATATCTGGATAGACCTTTAATGATTTTGAATTTCACCCTTCCATTTAAAATAAAGGTCAGATATACATCTTTCACTTAAAAATCATAATAATAATATTTGAAAATTAATCTTCAATAAAAGAAATTTAAGCTTTGAAGAATAAAAGTCAAATCTTCTATTTATCCAAAAATACAAAACTTCTTACTAAAGATAGTTTAACTTTATTTAACACTTCTTCATTAAGAAAATTTTAACTTTAAGTTTTTCATGATTACTATAAATTTTAACTAAATTATTTTATTCATTTCTATATTCAAAATTTTGTTCCCCTAATATAACTTCATGTACATAATTATTCTCAATCAAAAATAAGATTTATTTTTAAGTATTCTTGAGAATCAAATAAAATTTTACGCTTTTGAAAAATCTTTGTTTTTAAAATTCCCCCTCAAACTTTAATTTTTTTAATTAAGATAAAGCATTTAAGCATAAGAAATGATATATGGGTGAGAAATAAAAACTAAAATATCTTGCTTGCAGCAATTTTTAATATCCTAATATGCAAGTATAATAATTTAAATAACAGGAGTAAAATGAAATCAAATTTAGTTTTTTAGTTTTTTTTTTAATAAGAAAAGTAAAAATTTCAGAAGACTTCTACAGTAGTGGAGGTTTTCAAAGCAAATACACACCAACTAAAATAACACACTGATACAGATAACAGATGATAGTGGAATTTGAAAAAGTTTAAGCATTTAGTTTCCTAAGTAGAAGTTCCCAATAGTGGTTTATAATCTCCTATTTGAATTAAGGTACACACTATTAAAAACTCTGACATAACATACACATTAAAATATTTACTAATACACACTATCACAAAGCAACATATAAATCCACAATAAAATAACAACAATACCTGAATATGCAAAACAGATAAATAGTATAACTACAATCTGCATATTATCAAGGTTCAAATCATAACACAATCATCAAACAAAGCACTAGACAAAACAAACATCAATAACAACAACACCATAATAAAAACAAATAATACAAATCTACTCATCATCCTCATCAAGATCATCATCCTGCTCGTTCCAATCCCTGGATGGCACATAAGGTATGTAGAATGGATGAGGTGGCATCTCAGCACTCTAATCACCTCTAATCAGTCTATCCAAATATTGCTGATAATTCTCCTCATACTCATTGTGTTTCACAATATATCTTTCTACATTGTCAATCTTACCATCAATATCTCTAACAAGCTCACGAGTAACACTCACTTTTTCAAAATTTTTCTTAATAAACCAGTCTGTGAATCAGTAGATGATGATGCACGTGAAGTAGAAGCACAACAAATAGATACAGTAGAAGCAGAAGCAGTAGAAGCCCTACCAAATCCTCCTCTCTAACCAAACTCTGAATGTACAGTGTAAGCATCAACGTTTACACTGGTAATAGGTCTCAATGGCTGAAGTACCTCTTCCCAGGTTTCAAACTTCACTCCAGATCGTTCACATAGTGAATGAATCAAGGAAGGAAATCCCATACCTGCAATAGTGGTGGATCTAGCACTGTTCAAAACATAATCATAAATTATTCCTCCAATGTCAATAGGCTTCCCTTGTTGAATATGATGGTTCAACACAGCTCATTCTCTCGTTACTTCACTGGTGTGACTCGAAGGTAACAACTTAGATGAGATAAAACAATGCCATGCCTTAGAAATGGCATTCAATTTTGAAGCAGGAAAGTTCACTCTTCTATCATTTGTTATTTTCCAAAACCCTCTTCCATCAGTCAAAAATTCCATGATCTCATCTAACTCTCCTTCCATAGGATGATAGTTAGAATAAAAACAAAACATGTCAGGATTAGTCCATAAAAAGTATTGATTGCCCCAGAAGAAAAGTTAACTTCATTCCTCCTAACCATCATTTGATTTTCTTCTGCAGCAAGCAAATTTGCATAAAATTCTAGAACCACAGAAACAACAAGCAATGAATGGAGAAGCAACGATGAATTCTCCCAGTTCCTTCTAGCAATCATATCTTCAATCACCTCTCCTGGTTTGCTAAACACTCGCTCAGAAATCAACTTACGTGACTGCAATGCATCGACATATCGTTCCTCAGCCCTCAAACTAACAAATTTGTCAGAATCAAACTTTGTCTTTTCTCGTGAACGCTTTGACTTTGGAGCCATCTCAAAAAATTTACGAAAGATTCACCATAAATTCCAAAATCAAATTAAACTTGCTAAATTATCTTCCAAAAGATATTTTCACTAAATCCAAGCAATTTCTCAAGTTTTTCCTCAAATTTTCACCATGAATAGTGATTTTAAGATTTTTCATAATGTACTCAAAATACATGGTAAAAATCAAAAAAATTTCTTAGGAGTAATGCTTTTACCTCAAGGAATCCATATCTAACAACTTTTGTTGAGATCGGCTCTTAAATGATCCACAACATGATGCCCTAGCCTCTCTTTCGCGATAGACCAAAGGTTGAAGACGATGCAGCGGATTAAAAATGGCATTTTTTGGGGTTTTAACTGTTGGGAACCAATTTTCGTGAACTGGCACCTAAGCGCGAACTATCGGTACTTAGCCCGAAACATGGCGCTTAAGTGTCGGCACTTTGGCGCTTAGCCGCCAATACCCAAATTTTCATAATAATGGTATATTCACTAAATCACTTGGTTAATTACCCTTAATTACTCCAAAATAATTATTTCTCCCCACGTAGATCTTCAATATTCCAAATCAAAATTTAATACCCATTGATTCCACACAAATTTCACAAAAACACAAACTTATATTAAAACAAACATAACACTTAATATAATACTAGAATTTCTATCCACACATAGAGGATGAAATTCTCTAAATACAAGAGACATTAATCTCAAACTGTTAAGTATACATCTTTAGGATGTAACCATCACATCATCAGGCTCAGTTAATATATAAGCACTAAACACACTAAACATAACACACAAGAACACTAAACAAATAAAAATAAAACATTCTTAATTCCATTCTCCATTAGGTGAAATATATCCAGGACCACTATTATTCTCATTTGACCCTTCTGGAATATAAATTTGATAGAACGGGCGATAATTGTTCATTCTTACATCATCTTCTTCAATCCATTTGTTCTTCACAAACATCGCCTTATGTATTTCTTCCACGTCCTTGAATGATTGATTTGCATCTTGAGTTGCCATCCCATGTGTTCCAAATGTAAGTTAGTATCATTGATCTTTGCTTCCATTGAAGTCACTCGGGCTTCAATTTTTGCAATCATTTCTGCAATACCCTGAATACTAACAACGAGATAACCATTAAATAACTCTTTAGCACTATCACTAATGAGCTTACTTTTGTCAGAATTTTGCTTTTTCTTCATCTCATTCTCCCAAGAAGACATGATGCACTCAAAATTCTCTTCTTAAGACTCAGAAATGAAAATAGGACTTGGGGCAAGTGTTTCTCTTAAGTCAGGTCCTTTTTATAGAATTAGGAAGGGTTAAATCTGTCCCAAGACGTTTAAAAACTCCAAAATGACTCCCAAAACTTCTTCCCCACGATTTAGGCTTCTAGATCCACATTTTTCACATTTTTTATAACTGCGGCGCCTAAGCGCCAACTAGTCGGCGCTTAGCCGCCAGTGCACAATTTAGCACAGGTCTGCTAAGTGTCCAAATTTTCATTCTGACTTCTCTAAATCATCAATTAAGGTCAAATAAACTCTACTTAATTTTAAAAACTCCAAATTACTATCACTAAAAACATAAAAACAAACCAAACAAAGCAAACAAAACACACTAAACAAACATAAAGCAATGCACACCTATAAATATGGGTTGCCTCCCACAAAGCGCTTGTTTTAACGTCTTCAGCCTGACATACCCAGAACTCATTCTGAGTGACCCAACATCAAATTCTCATCATATTTAGATTTATTGACTGAAAAATATGGTTTTAGTCTATGTCCGTTAACTTTAAATATTTTTCGAGTCTTAGGATCTTGAATATCTACAACTCCATAAGAATAAACTTTTATCACAATAAATAGACCCATCCACCTGGACTTAAGTTTTCCAGAAAATATTCTCAATCTAGCATTATACAACAAAACTTGTTGTCTTGGTACAAGATTTTTGGTAAGAATCTTTCGATCATGCCATAACTTAATCTTTTCCTTATAAATCTTAGCATTTTCATAAGATTCATTCCTTATTTCTTCAAGCTCATTCAATTGCAATAATCTTTTTTCAGCAGGATTTTTCAAATTATAATTGAACTCTTTAATAGCCCAATATGCTTTATGCTCAAGTTCAAAGGGTAAATGACAAGCTTTTCCAAAAATCAGCCTATATAGGGACATTCCTATAAATGTTTTGTAAGCAGTCCTATAGGCCCACAAGGCATAATCCAGTTTAATTGACCAATCCTTTCTATTTGGATTAACAGTTTTTCCAATATTCTTTTAATTTCACGATTGGATAATTCAACCAAACCACTTGTCTGTTGATGATAAGCAGTAGCAATGTGATGATTAATATGATATTTCTTTGCTAACTTTCTAATAATCACATTTTTAAAATGACTTCTCCCATCAGTTATGATTACTCTTGGTATTCCAAATCTGCAAAATAAATTCTTTTCTAAAAACTTTGCAACACTTTGAGCATCACATCGAGGTAAAGCAATAGATTCAATCCATTTGGAAACATAGTCTACTGCTATCAAAATATAAACATTTCTGAAAGATGGTGTAAATGGTCCCATAAAAACTAGTCCCTAAACATCAAATATTTCAACTTCCAACATATAATTGAGGGACATCTCATTTCTTCTAGAAATATTGTCTACACGCTGAAATCTATCACATTTTTTAATATAAACATTCACATCCTTAAAAATTGTAGGCTAATAAAATCCTGATTATAATATTTTATATGCAGTTTTATCACTTCCAAAATGTCCCCCATAATCAGAATCATCACATTTTTGAGTAATTTCATAAGTCTCTTCCAAAGGTACACATCTTCAAATTATAAGATCCTTTCCTTGTTTATATAAAAATTGGTCATCCCAAAAATAAGTCTTAGCATCAGACAGAAATTTCTTCTTTTCATGGTATGTCAAACCATAGGGTATAATATTACTAACAATAAATTTTACTATGTCTGCAAACCACAGAACACGTAATTCTTTAACAGTGAACAGTTTTTCATCAGAAAAAAGTTCATTAAATTCTTCAATATCACAGAGAGATTTTTCAATTTCAAGCCTGTACAAATGATCAGCAATTTGATTATCAGAACCCTTCCTATCTACTATCTCAAAATCAAATTCTTGCAAAAGAAGAATCCATCTTATCAGTCTTGGTTTTGCATTATTTTTCTTCATTAAGTATTTAATAGCAGAATGATCAGTATGCACCACACATTTAGTTCTAATTAAATATGATTGAAATTTATCAAAGGCAAATACTATAGCTAATAACTCTTTCTCAGTAGTGGTATAATTAATTTGAGCTTCATTAAGAGTTTTACTAGCATAATAAATTACTTTGAAAATTTTATCATATTTCTGACCTAAAAAAACACCAATAACATAATCACTAGCATCATACATTAATTCAAAAGGTTTTTCCCAATTTGGTGAAATTATTACAGGTGCAGTGATTAATTTTTCTTTTAATGTTTCAAAGGCTTTGAGGTAATCATCATCAAAATTAAAAATTGCATCCTTTTCCAATAAACGACATAAAGGTTTTGTAATCTTTGAAAAGTCTTTGATGTAACGCCTGTAGAATCCAGCATGTCCTAAAAAACTTTTAATTCCCCTTACATTGGTTGGGCAAGGTAAATTAGATATAACTTGAATTTTTGCAGGATCTATCTCCAAACCTTTTTCTGAAATCTGATGTCCCAAAACAATTCCACCTGCTACCATAAATTGACATTTTTCCCAATTAAGGACTAAATTAGTTTCTTCACAGCATTTTAGAACTTTAGATAGATGTTCTAAACATGATTCAAATGAAATTCCAAACATTGAAGAGTCATCCATAAAAACTTCAATCCCTTTTTCAATCAAATCACAAAAAATAGCCATCATACATCTTTGAAATGTAGCAGGGGCATTACATAAACCGAAAGGCATTCTTCTAAAAGCAAACGTACCATAAGGACTAGTAAACTTAGTTTTCTCTTGATCCTCATGAGCAATTTGAATTTGGTGGTAACCAGTATATCCATCCAGAAAATAAAAGTATTTATGCCCAGCCAGTCTATCAAACATTTGATCTTGAAAAGGGAGTGGAAAATGATCTTTTCTTGTGGCAAGGTTTAATTTTCTATAATCAATGCATATTCGCCACCCTGTAACTTGTCTTGTTGGTATCATTTCATTTTTCTCATTAACAGTCATAGTTACTCCTCCTTTCTTAGGAACACAGTGAATAGGACTAACCCATGCACTATCTGAAATAGGGTATATAATTCCAGCATCCAACCATTTTAAAATTTCATTCTTAACAACGTCTTTCATGATAGGATTTAATCTCCTTTGGGGATCAACCCACGGTTTACAATTATCTTCCATAAGAATTCTGTGCATACAAATTAAAAGACTGATTCCTTTAATATCAGCAATTGTCCATCCAAAGGCTTTCTTGTGCTTCTTCAAAATTTTAAGCAAACTCTCTTCTTCTTTTTCAGTTAATTGAGAGGAAATTATAACAGGCAAGGTTGAGGATTCTCCTAGAAAAACATACTTCAAATGATCAAGAAGCATTTTTAACTCAAGTTCATGAGGTTTTTCAATTGATGGACCATAAGATTTATCTTTCTCAATCATATCCAACAATTAAAAACTTCACGAACAAACTTTAAATCTTCCTCTTGAAAATCTTCAGAATCATGGAACTCCTCTTCTTGCTTATATTTCAATTCTTCTCTTTCAACTTTCTCTTCATAAGTTGATTTGAAATGACCTTCACTTAAATATTCAATAACATCCATCCTATAACACTCATCTTCTTTACCTCTAGCAGGATATTTCATCGATTTTGAAATATTAAATGTAACAGTCTGATCATTAACCCTCATCGTTAATTCTCCTTTTTGCACATCTATCATAGCTCTGCATGTAGCTAGAAAAGGTCTCCCCAAAATTATGGGTATCTCTTTATCTTCCTCCATATCTAACACAATGAAATCCACAGGAAAAATAAATTGATCCACTTTTACCAAAACATCTTCTATAACTCCTTTAGGATATGTGATCAAACGATCTGCTAATTGCAGAGTTATAGTAGTTGGGGTTATTTCTCATAGTCCCAGTCTTTTGAATATTGATAGAGGCATAAGGTTAATGCTTGCACCCAAATCACATAAAGCTTTTCCATAGAATCTTTCTCCGATTGCACATGGAATTATGAAACTACCAGGATCTTTAAGTTTTTCAGGAAGCTTTTTCTGAATTATCGCACTACACTCCTCTCTAAGTGCAATAGTCTCATTTTCTTTAAACTCCCTCTTTTTATTAAGAATATCCTTCATAAATTTTTCATAGCTTGGCATTTGTTCTAAGGCTTCAGCAAATGGAATATTAATGGTAAGCTTCATCAATATCTCCAATAATTTTGAAAATTGCTTATCCAACTTTTGTTGATGAAGTCTCTAAGGAAATGGAGGTGATGGTTTTTCTAAATCAACCTTAGGTGGAGAATAGGTCTTTCCAAACCTTTTGGAGCATCCTCTTTAGGTCTTCCAATCTCCTCTTTCTCTACTTCAGTTTCTTTTTGAACTCTACCTTCCAATTCTTTTCACTTCTCAGTTGCACTGCTTTTACTTGTTCTTTATTCTTTTCTCTTGGATTCACTTCAGTTTTACTTGGAAGCATTCCTTGGGATCTATTACTTAAGGAATTTGCAATTTGTCCCAATTGATTTTCAATATTTCTGATGGTTGCTCCTTGAATTTTTAATTGATTTCCCATATGTGATACTACTTCTTCCATAGACAACTTCTTCTCCTTATTTTGTAAAACATTATTATAACCTGAAGGATAAGTTAATCTATTATTATTATTACCTTTGTTGTTCCAATTCCCCAATGGGTTTACTTGGTGGTTCCCCCATTGTTGATTAACACCACCCTGATTATTGTTATTCCGAGCTTAAAATTTGGATGATTCTTCCAACTCGAGTTATAATAATTGGAATATGGGTTGTTAGGTTTGATTATAGCATTCACAGTTTCTGGTGAAGAATAAGAATCAACCATTTGTCCTAATGAATTTTCTTCAATCATGAGATTTAGCTGAGAAAAATTCATCCCAAATTGGTATATCTTCTTTGATACAGAGACGAACTTGATTTGCTAGCATTGTAAAAGCATCATTTTCATAAACACCGGCTACCTTTTTAGGATTTAACCTTTCGAAGGCCATTGAAAATTATTAGTAGTCATTTCTTCAATTAAAGCATAAGCATCAGAAAATGGTTTAGACATTAATGGGTTTAGGGTATGGGAGTCGCCAGAAGTTTTCGGCATATTTTTAGGTTGTGTGTTTTGAAAAGGGGGTCGCCTACAGAAGTTTTCGGCGAATTTTAAATTTAATTTAAATTTAAATATATATATAGTTTTAGAAAGAATCATTTGATTTTGAAAATAATTTTATGTTTAAAAACTTTAAGATATGAAATCAAACAGATCTCACATCCCAAATAGTTTATATAAACGAGCACTACACCATAAAATGTGTATCTATCCCGAAGAATAGGCACATTGCTTGATGATGAGGCTCGATTAAATAAACTAGAAGATTTATGACATCTATTTGGTCTGCGAACCAATTTTATAAGCCGACAAGTTCCCCTGCTTATTATAAATGAATTAAGCAGGGTTTATATTACCTGGGTTCTTAAAGTTACCTATAAGGGCAAGCCCCTATAGTTAATTATATCTTAAATGACGGGAATCATTTAAGAAAACTCACAATAATGATCAGTGGTTTTGCTCTCAAGAATTTCAAAGTTTAAGGTTTTCAAAGGATTGGATTTTGGAAATTTCAATCGGGAATGGATCAAATTTGGAACAGTTATTTTAGGAATCCAATGGAGGAGAAGTAGGGGATGTCACGGATTCGAGACAAGTCTCGGTGACTTCCCAACTATCCTATTTGTTTGGCTTCGATTTGAGAGTTTATTTAATTTTGTAATCCTCGCCAATTTTAATTAATTAGGACTTATGCTTGTATGATATGATCACACAAACTGACCTCGAAGATGTGAGGGTTTATGTCGTACCAAACAACTACCTCGGAATCCTAAGATCGGTTAGGGCTTAATTTGCATAACATGATTATACAAATGCCTAACGAAAAGGTTGAGGATTTATGTTGCACTAGGCAAACTACCTCGAAATCCTATGGCTTAGTTGTTTAATTCTAAGAATGGTTTTGCTGAAGTAGACTCATATTTTGCTGAAGACGAGGGTCGTGCTGCCCACTGTGCTCCAAAGCTCCTTGTTGTTGTAGAGGTTTAGTTTTAGAAGGTGAAAATCAGGAGATGAGAGAAGTGTTTCGGTTTAGAGAAATCTTAAAGTCCAAATGTCTTTAATGTTTTATTAGGGGAATCTTAAAGTTGGTTATAACAACACCGGTTAAGATCCCACGGTTCCATCATTCCAACACCGTTATTTTTATCGGATTCACTTAGTCCAAATGAATTTGCTAAACTCAACTGAATGAGTTCCACACTTTCATTTAGACCGTGGGAAATCCCGTTAGCAACACGTAGGTTACATCATCCGAGGTATTCCTGATCATCCAACAAGATGCTTTAATTTAATTGCAATTGTAATTTTGTTGTTCTGTATATGATTAAATTTTGAGTTGTTTTATCTTTTGAATATTGTAACGGTGAATTTTATCTTATTGTGACTTTTAATTTAGTTTTGGTTTCAGTTTTGTGGCTATCCTAAAAGTTTCAGTTTTAATGCAACAATCTTGTTTAACATGCAAGAAGAGTAAAGTGCAGCTTATATAAATAAATTGCAAAAAAGTAAATTGCAATAAAATAAAAGCGTACCTGGAGGGTCATCTTGTCATTCTAAGCTGCACTTAAAACACATGTTAAGGAATTTAAATATCTCTAACAAATACATAGGTAAAGCTAAGGGAAGGTTTTGGTTGTATACCAAAGTCCTAATCCTATTGCTAGTCATCTCCTATGACGTCTAGATTCTTGAGAATGATTTTCTTCATCAAAGAACAATTAAATTCAATTGTTCTTCTAAAACATCCCATTATATTGAGGAAGTGTTTAGGACGAGTCCTAAACATCTTTTCAATATTTTTTGGGATTATTTTTTAGTCTAAATGAGTTTTATTGCACAGGTGAATTAATCATCCCAAAATTTAGTTTAGTTTCTTGCTCAGTGAATTAGGATGTTTGATTATCCTATAAGTAAAATGACATTTCACTTGATGCCTTACTTAAGAGTTATAATAATGAAAACCTTTAGGGGGCAAATCAGTTTGTTAAAGAATTTAATGATTTAAAATTGGAATTGGTGATTTAAAGTGATTTAATTTAGTTATAAAATTTCAATGGTTTTAAGTTTGGAATAGTGTTCGAGTTGTTGTAAATTTAGTTTAAATCATTAAACCTTTTTTTTATTATCTTAATGTTTCAGATTAATTTTGATGTTTTAAATTTACTTACAAGTGTTTGAATTATTCATATATGTTTGATGGTTTGATTTAGGTTAATTATGATATTTTAGGTTAGTTTTGATTAGCTTAATTTGTTTTATATGCTTAATTATGATTTGTTTTAATATTGTTTAAAATTTCAAATTTGCTTTAAGCTTGTTATTAAGTGATGTTGAATTAATTTTTTTAATTTAATTTAATTTAATTGTTAAATCACTTAATATTTTAAATATTAATTTAATTAAGAGTTATTTTCTTTTAATTTTTGATTTATTAATTCCAATTATTATTTTAAGTTTAATTAAGAATTAGATCTTATTGAAGTGAATTATTTAGGGATTTTAAATTAATGAATTAATATCTTCTAAAGTTATAACCCTAATCTTAATAATCCAAATTTTAATATAATCTTCCAAAATCTAAATTATTTAATTAATTAAAATTTACTTCAAGTATTTTAAAGATAATTAGTGGGTTTCTACCCCTTAATTCCCTAGGTTTCAATCATCAAAGAGAAAAGTTAAGATCAGATATTTTACCCTCCCTTTGATTAGACCAAAATATTAATTAGGGTTAAAATCCTTTAATTACCTTTATGCCCCTTTAAGCTTATTTATTTCATAACTCACTAAATTGAGCTCAAATGAACTTGAAATTTTTATGTCACTTTACTCATATGTCAATTAAGACATTAGAGGAGAAAATGTGATTTTTCTAAATTTAATTTAATTTATACAATTATCTTGATGAAAAATAGGGATTTTCAATGGAAATTCAACAACATGACCAAGAAAAAGTTTCTGTCCTTAGAAAAATTGTGGGATGTTCCTAATGACCAGAGGACCACTTGAACCAATTTTGGTGATTTTTTTAATTATATTTTATTTATTATAATTATTTTGAAATTTAGAGTGTTAATTAATTATAAAATAAAATAAAGGTTGAAAATTAAGTTTTATATTTTTCATAAATCTCTCTATTCTCAAGGTGTTCAGAGAAATAAATTTTATAATTTTCAGATTTTTTTTTGATTTATTAGAATTAATTTAGTGAGAAGGTTTAAAAATCCATTTTAATATTAAAAAATTGTCTTAAGCATTTAAAATTCAATATCTTTACTTTGAGACTTGGAAAAAATATTTGGTTTGTTCCTAAGTGATTAAGAAGCAAAATATGACATTTTTGTGATTTTTAATATTTTTATGATTTTTATTATTTTTTAATTATTTAAAATATTAAAATAAGGTAGAAAATGAAGATTTTTAGAAAATTTTAATTTTAATTTTCTTAGACTCCTCTAATATCAGAGAAGCCCCAAAACTAATTTGGTGAATTTTTAAAATGTATTTTTGGAGTTATGAATTTTTAAAGTTTAATTTTACTCATGTAACTTAATTAATCCATTTAGTGGAGTTAAATATTCCAATTGATTCCAAATTTTTATGTGAGGTCCCTCTGATCCTAAAGATCAGTGGAGAATTATTTTCAAGTTCTTTTGATGTGTGGTTAACCCTAACTAATTAAAGTTCAGTTTTGAGTAATTAGGCCAATTAGGGTTATTCTTAATGAATTAACTCAAAACATAATTATCCTAGGGTCCTCTAGTCCTAAGAAACTTTTACAAATTTTTCTAAAATTTTCTAAGCAACATGCCAATTAATGGAATTAAAATATCAAAAATAGTGACATAAACTTGAAAAATACATAACTTGTCATAGAGATGGCCTCTGACCCCTTAAAAATTCAGGGAATGTTCCCAAGATTAGAGGCTTCAAAAGCCCTATGGTCTCATGCCATGGTGAATTGTTTATGCAAATGGAGAATTAAAATATTGAAATGAGTAAATAATTAATTAAAAATAAAATACTTATCAAATTAACTCAATTCTTTTTCCACATTATTCTCCTCTGTTCACTAAGCAAGAGGGTATTTTTATTTTATTTTTATGGTTTTTCTACACAAAGATATGGATTTTCTAAGTTCTGGGTATTTAATTAAATAAAAAAATCCATATTTATCTACTTATCCACGTGGCGCCGACTCATCCTCGGCAGCTCCGAAAGCCCACACATCGCCTCCCTATTCGACGCCGCCATCTGACTCAGCGCTACGGGGCCCTCGGTTCACGTATTGTTCTCTAGTCTGACGTAATCTGAGCCGTCCACTCGATACACGTGCGATCAGACGACGCCTGGTCATCATCTACGACTGGTGTGCACCTGTGACCGTCCACACTAAAAACCTAAGATCTCTCTCATTTCTCAACGTGTTCTTATACTCTATGGATTCGTCTTGAAGAGACGAACACATCCAAACGAAATGGAGAATCGCTGGAAGCTCTCAGGGAGGAGTAGTGTCCATACCTTGGTTCAGGAGGTTAGGCCTCAACTGTATGTGCTCGGCACGTTCGCTGGAGTTGGAGGAGCCTGGGGATGAAGCCTCTGGCCCTGTCGAATTGTCTAAGTACAACTTCCACCAAGCCTGATTTCAAAGCTTGGCCGATAGAGAAAATGGCTGGCCTGGTGAGGGGGCTTCCACTGGGGAACTCCTTCTCTTGGTCCTGTGCAGGTGTGGGTGAGTTTAACTTGATTTTGGTGGAGGTTCTAGGGATGTCCTATTCTGGGTTGAGAATTGAGCTCCAAAATTGAGCTCAATTAATGGGGTTTAAGGCCGGAGAACAGTGGGGATGAATTGCTCTTGGCTAGGGGCAGCTCTGTGAGGAGTTTGGAGGAATTTTGTGAAGGTTGATTTCAGCCAAACTTTTGGTCGAGTGGGGTTGGCTTGCTTAAATAGACATGGCCAGGGCTTCCCAGGGGTAATTGATGGCTGGATCAGCTGCCTAGGGGAGGAGATGAAGAGCTGTGGTGGCCATTGGGCATGGGACAACTCAGCTGGTGAGAATTGAATTTTTGGCTCATTTCAAGCTCCTCGGCCATGGTGTTTTCTGGTGGCCTAGTGGCTGGCCGGCCAGGGTCAGGTCACCATCTGACTCAGGGGAGTCAGGGTTGGGGTTTGGTGCAGTCAATTGGCTTTGGACAAGTGTCTATGGTTTGATTTAAATGGAAAGGGGGAGGCTAATTTTGGGCTCATTTTGGTCCAATACATGGTTTAGGCTGGTGCACCTCCCCAAGGCTTGACTTTGGGCTGGGAGGAATCATTTGGGTCAGCCAAGAGAGAGTGGTGAGGTCTCATTCCATGGTGAGGTGGCTAAGCTTGGTTTAGAGTGTGACATGAATATGGTTAAAAGGGCTTAATGAAGGATTAGGAAAGATTCCCCTCTTCTTGCCATTAATGGCTTGGTGAGGTGGAAAGTGGCTTCCATGTCTTCCATGTGGCTTGTACATGGCTCAATGGCTCACATTTGGCTTGGAAAAAGTTTGGTCAATTTCATAAAAATGGATTTTAAGGATTTTGGATATTTTGGTGGAAATTTGGATGAAGCTTGATTTGGAATTATTTGATCATTGGTTTAGGACTTATGGATGGTTTTAATTGAATGCATGAGGAAGAAGAGTGTCATATGGACTTTGGATGAATTTTTGGACTTTTGGATTTGGTGGAAGTGGGCTTTTAGAATGGTTTAAGAAAGTGGGCCTTTAGGTTTGAAAACAAATTGGTGGATGGAAATTTTGTGAAGGATTGGGCCAAAAAAATGTTGGGTTTAGTTTAGGGATGTGTCATGAGTGATTTGAAATAAATTTGAGGTAATTTGGAGTTCAATTGGGTTTGATTTGGGACTTTTTTTGGTAAAGGGGCCAAAGTGGGTCAAATTGGGCTTACTTGGGTTAAGGTTGGGCTAATGTTAGATTTGATGTAAAATTAATGTTGAGAAATGTTTATGGGAGTGTTACAAAGAGTTTTCAACTTTGGTTTTGCTTTGATTTTGAGATTTGGGCCCATTTGGGTTTATGGTGGGTTTAGGCAAAAAATGGGGATTTTGGTTTTGGGTTGGGTTTGGGTGGAGTTTAGGTCCAAATTTGGGGCAAATCTTATTAGTGTTTTGTTTGTGGGAATATTAGGAAGGTTTAGGAAAAGATTTGTGGTTAATTGGAGTTGAGTTGGGTTAGTTTAGGCTAAGTTTAGGTCATGGGCCAAAATTGGGCTTTAAGCTTCAAATTTAAATTTGATCCGAATGTTAATCAAATTGGGCTTGGATTTGGTCTAAATTGATATTGGGGATGTTGAATTGAGGTTTAGAATTGAATTGGGTCAAATTTGAGGTCAACTGGGTTGGTTTAGTGGGACATTGGGTTCACTTGGGTTAAAAATGAGTCAAATTGGGGGTTTTGGTAAAAGTGGGTTAAATTGACAAAATTGGCTTATGGTGTAGTTGAACAAAATGAAATTGGGAATATTTGGGATTTTCTGGAATTTTCTGAATTTATGGATTTTTTGGTTAAAAATGGCATTTTGGGTATTTGGAGGGTATTGGGGGGTATTTTGGAAATTTTGGCATATTTGGCTATGGGTGATCAATTTAAATGGTGGGAAATGTTTAGGATTGGTTTTGAGAAATTTTGGGTAAATTAGGCAATTTTGCAAATTTTGGGCAATTTCAAAGGCATTTGGTAGGCTTGGTGGGTGTAGGGCCCTAGGGATCAAAAATTGAAATTTTGGAAAAATAAAGATTGATCAAGTTTAAGTAGAATGGAATCACTTTGGTTGAGCCATGAAGCCATATCAAGACCATAAGAGCCATGAGAGGACTCATTTGAGGCATTCAATATGTTGTTCCTAAACCTCTTAGCCAAGGGCCTAGGGGTTAAGGTTCATCCATATGAATTACCTACATGAGTCAGGAAGTCAAGCTAGGTATGAATGGTTTTAGGATTTGGAATGTGTGTGAAAGTGTAATGTGTGCAGGTCAACCCTCACCAGACCAGGCCACTCAGGGTAATCCTAAGGCCAAAGAGTCCTATAAGGAACTCATCCTTTAAACCTCCACATTTGATCTTAACCCTCCAAGTGACTTGGGGGTTTACAATCAAACTTGTGGGGTTTAAAGGGATTTTAAGAGGTGTTTGAATTTCTAAGTGGTGGGTCCCATTTCTAGTCCTCTAGGATAGTCAAAGGGAAAGCCTAAGGCTAGATCCTAAGGACTAAGGAGAGAGAAGAGAAAAGACCTCATCAAAAATGAGGTCAACAAATGGACCCCCCAATAGGTGTGGTGTGCTAACCAAGCACACCGCGCGTATTGGCGTTGACCGAAGAGATCAACAAAACCAACACAGACGTTTAAGTGACATACATAGAACAGAGTAGAAATAAATTTCAACTGGGGAGTATCGAGCATATCTGCAAGACTGGAGATCCCTGAACTCTTGCTGGGGAAAAGAAAAGGAGGTGAATTCCAGATCATAAGATCTGGGGAAATTTGATTTAGATTGCATTTCATTTTCTATTCCGAGTTTTTCTTTTAATGTGTGAGTTTAGATTTTGATTTGTTCTGAGTTCCAAGTTCGATTGAGGTTTAATTTAAAATCAATTCAAGGAAATCTGGATTTGAAATGAGAATTGGAACCTAAGTTCCAACCTCGGGATTGCGAAGAGAACTGGAATTTAGGTTCCAGCCTCGGAGTGAGAATCGGAGTTTAAGTATCGATTGAAAAGGATGAGAATCAGAATTTAGGTACTGATCTTGAAAGTTTAAGGAGAACTAGAATCGAGTTCCAGTCTCGATGGTTTAAAGAGAACTGCAATCTGGTTCCAGTCTCGAAGGTTTAAAGAGAACTGGAATCTGGTTCCAGTCTCAAAGGTTTAAAGAGAACTGGAATCTGGTTTCAGCCTCGAAGGTTTAAAGAGAACTGGAATCTGGTTCCAGCCTCGAAGGTTTAAAGAGAACTGGAATCGGTTCCGGCCTCGAAGGTTTAAAGAGAACCGGAGTCTGGTTCCAGTCTCGAAGGTTTAAAGAGAACTGGAATCTGGTTCTAGTCTCGAAGGTTTAAAGGGTTGAAATTTGCTGTGGAGATTTGATTTAGTGGAAGATTTGGAATGAGACGTGAAAGTGTTTCACGTCCCACAAGGATCGATCAAAGTCTGATTATTTGGCGAAGGATATGAATCCATGCCATCAGAACCAAATCGAAAATTTTTGTGGTTCTGCGTCAGAAGATTCAGTCGACCTTTTCAAAAGAGGGAAGGAAATATGGAGAGTCAAAAAGATATTTGAGAATAGCCGAAGGCTGGGGATTTCAGATTCAAGAATTTGTCTTAGTTGCTTGTTGTAATTTGATTTTTAGCTTGATTTTCAATTTAGAGTTCACGTTTATTTAGAGTTCGTGTTTATTTGTAGTTTGTTTTGACATTCAGATTTTTTTTAGAGATTTTTCATTTATATTTATTTCTTCTTTGTTCTTTGCTCAAAGTTCATTTAATTTAATGGTGTTTCCCAGTCAATTTGCACAAAAAGAGGTGAAGGCAGAACATGACATGGTCACTTTCATTCCAATCTTGTTGAAAATACATCATAAAACTTGATCCAAAACACGATGATATTTTCTTTGAGAATTTAATATCTCATACAATTCATATAAATCCAAAACGGATTGTGTAAGATTCTTGCAAATTGTTTCTAAAAGGGTCTGTGAAAATCCATGTCTGAATAATGAGATACATGGACAATAACATCACCTTCCAAGCCACCCTTGGCAGGAATGTCGTACGGATGTGCATTGGAGGTGTGCTATCTCCCATGTAACTCACAGCTCGTAAGGCCGGAGGCTCTCTAACTCTGGATCTGGCTGGAAGTGAAAAGGAATCTTTCTATCATCCATTCTCCTGAAAGTAACAGAGATCCGCTCAACAAGCATTCCTGGAATGCAATGCTTTGCGATGTCCACTCCATTCCCTTTTAACACCATGACGGAACCTACCGGTAGTGGTATCTCCACTCGCCCTCGGAATTCTCCGGGGCTTGCTATCCGGAGGTCAGATCCGAACATTATATTGCACTGGTTGACAAAAGACACTATGCAGAAAGGTCTAACAAAATCATGATGGTCTATGTGTGGAGGTATGCAGTCGCCCTCCTTGTAGATGTTAATGATGCAGCTATTGGGTAAGCAGTCAGCGGGCAATACCCTCCATGTTATCATCCTTTTTACCATTCTCTTGATAATATTCGGCATCATATACATCTCACTGCGACGGAGTATCCCTGTTGGATTTCCTTTTCTGTCTACCGCGAAGTTGTAGCAACATCCGCACTGGATCATAACTCTTCCTTTTCCTGGCATCCATCTTCAGAGTTCTGAATAAGTTTTCTCCCTCAGATGACCAGCTCGGCCCATTTTCTGAAGTTCAACGATGCAGTCTACAATTTGCTGTTGTTCGTAGATTGAAAACACATCTGTATGCAGCTCAAGGCCTTCCAAGATGTTAATCCTCTTGCCACGGATTCTTTCAAAGTATTCAAAAGTTTTCTTTTCAACATTCTGCGTTCTTTCCAACTCATATTCTGGAATTATCTGCAATCGGCGAGGTCTAGTAACGTACTGGGGAATGTATGGTTCAACTTCGGCACGCTCTCCTGCATGTCTTGGCTCCTCGGGGATAGTCTCTGTCTGGACATCCTCCGGGGTTGCTTTCGCAACAAGACTCTTTAAAACTGGTGCATTTGTCTGGCATCGTGGCACATATTTTGTTTCTGATCTCCTTGGGATTTCTTTTATCTGTTCTGCTTTCCTTGGAGTTGATCTCCTCTTTTCTGGTTCCTGACGAACGGGCTTCTTAGAAGTGCTTGCACTAACGGTAGCAGCTGTCTCTTCACGTTGATCCGCCGCTAGCTGGGTTAGCATCTTGCGGATGCGTCGGTTCTTGTTTCTTCGCTGGGTCGGAGTGAGAGTAGCTCTCCTTACCTCTTGAATTTATGTGGGGATTGCGCTGACGAGCCTGCCTTCTGCTGTAGCAACCACGAACTTAACTTTCTTGTCCTCTCCCATTGCGTGAGTGGTATTTACTTTTCTCTTCTTGTTGGTAGATGGTTGACTTGAGCCACCCAATTTTATCACTGTATGGCTGCGGAGCTCTTCCCGATCAATCGGAGTCCAATCATTTTCTTCATACTGTAGCCCGGCTGGTGTGAAGTTAGAGTCGATCTGAATCACAGCTCCATCATTCATCCTCTTTTTATCGAGTGCTAGACTCACGCCATTCTTAAAGTTCAGAACCAACCGCCCGTTCGACATTTCCCTTCGAAAAACAAGGAAAGGATTAGGGGATGTACCAAGAACAAGAACAGTAGAAAAAAAATTGTTTATTAATGAGGAGTTTTTATTTGTTTATTTCAAATTTAAATAGGAGTAGGAAAAGATGAAGAACGATCAAGAGTGAGACTCGATTTGAAAGGAAGGATAAAAACTTTATTATCATGATTTCACATGTTTTCTTTTAACATTTTTTTTTAACGATTTTCTTTATCATCCATTTTTTTTTATTTTTGGGTTCGGACCCAGTCATAAGTAATTACTGTGCCCGTGCTTCTAGGAATGAGGATTCATCCTTTGAAACATCAGGTTGCGTAATACTTCTTTAGATATCGTCCATTAATTAGAAGCATGGGTCATTCTCCACGGTAATTTACAAGCTGGTAGGAACCTCCTGAGTAAACTGTCTCGACCACGAATGGCCCTTCCCAAGTTGGTTCAAATTTACCACCTATCTTGCGATATGCAAGAATAGGTCTTCTGAGAACCAAAACCAAGTCACCGACTTTGAATGTCCTGGGATGGACTAATTTATCATGGGCCTGGATCATCTTGGCTTGATACAGTTCCAAATTCTGTTGTGTTGAAAGTCTTTTCCCTTCCAAGCTTTCCAACTCTTCTAGTCATAGTTTGGCATTTTTTTCTGCAGTGATCTTTTCTGCAACTGCAATTCTGAGAGACGGAAGTTGAACCTCTAAGGGTAGAATGGCCTCGGACCCGTACACTAAGGCGTAAGGCGTAGACTGGGTGGGAGTTCTGAAAGTCGTCTTGTAGGCCCATAAGGCTTCTAACAACTTCTCGTGCCAATTTATCTGTTGACCTCATTTTTGGTGAGGTCTTCTCTTCTTCTCTTTAGTACTTAGGATCTAGCCTTAGGCTTTTCCTTTGACTATCCTAGAGGATTAGAATTGGGACCCACCACTTAGAAATTCAAAACACTTCCTAACTCCCTGCAAACTCCACAAACTTGATTGTAGACCCCTAATCACCTAGAGGGTTGAAATCAAATGTGGGAAGTTTAAAGGATGAGTTCTTATAGGATTCTTTGGCCTTAGGACCGCCCCAGGTGGCTCCGGTCGCAGTGAAGGGCTGACTTACACACACACTACACCTATACACTACACTTTCACACACCTCTTAAAACCACACCCATACCCAATTTGACCTCCTAACTCATGCAGGTGATTCACATGGATGATCTTTAACCCCTAAGCGCTTGGCCAAGAGGGTTAGGAACAACATAGTGGGTGCCTCAAATGAGTCCCTTCATGGCTCATGTGGGCTTGATATGGCTTCATGGCTCAACCAAAATGATTTCATTCCACTTACATTCACCCAATCTTCAATTTTCCAAATTTTCAATTTTTGACCCCGGGACCCTACACCCGCCTAGCCTACCCAATACCCTTGAAACCACCCAAAATTTGCAAAAATCACCTAAATCACCCAAAAATCCTCAAGACCAATCCTAAACATTTCCTCACCACTCAAATTGATCATCCATAGCCAAAAATACCAAAACTTCCAAAAATACCTCCCAATACCCTCCAAATACCCAAAATACCCCTCTTAGCCAAAAATCCAAAAATTCAGAAAATTCCCAAAAAATTCCAGAAAATCCCAAATATTCCCAATTTCATTTTGTTCAACTACACCATGGGCCAATTTTATCAATTTACACCACTTTTGTCAAAATCCTCAATTTGACCCATTTTAACCCAAAGTGAACCCAATGTCAAACCAAACCTACCCAATTGACCCAAATTCTGGTCCAATTCAATTCTAAACTTCAATTCAACATTCCCAACACCAATCTAGACCAAATCCAAGTCCAATTTGATTGACATTTGGATCCAATTTCACTTTTGGCCTTAAAGCCCATTTTGGACCCATGACCCAAACTTAGCCCAAACTCATCCAATTCAACTCCAATTAACCCCAAATCTTTTCTAAACCTTCCTTAACATCCCCATAAACAAAACACTAACATGATTTGCCTAAAATTTAGAACCAAACCCCACTCAAATTCAACCCAAAATCAAAAAGCCCAATTTTGACCTAAACCCAAACATAACCCAAATAAACCCAAACCTCAAAATCAAAACCCAACCAAAGCCAAAACCTCTTTGAAATACTCCCATAAACATTTCCCAACATTTATTTTACATCAATTTCAACCCTAGCACAACATTGGCCCAAGTTAGCCCAATTTGACCTATATTGGCCCATTCACCAAAAAAGCCCAAATCCAACCCAATTCAAACCCAAACCACCCCAAATTTGCTCCAAATCACTCATGACCCATCTATGAGCTAAAACCAACATTTGTTTGGCCCAACCTTTTACAAAAATTCCCATCCATGAACTCATTCTTAAACCTAAAGGCCCACTTCCTTAAACCACTTTAAAAAGTCCACCCAAGACCATTTCAAAAGCCCAAGTTTTTAATCCAAAGCCCACATGACATTTACCCACATCATCCATTTAATCAAAATCAACCCTAAGTTTTAAAATCATCATTAAGCCATTCCAAATCAAGCTTCATGAAAATTCTCCACCAAAATACCAAAATTCCTAAATTCTATTTCCATGAAGTTGACTAAACTTTTCCCAAGCCAAATGGAGCCATGAACAAGCCATTCTCAAGCCACATGAAGCCATGAGGGCTTTGACTTGTCATTAGTCCATTTATGGCAAGAAGAGGGGGTTCTTTCCTAAACCTCCTTTAAACCTTTTTTACCTTAAGCATGTCACACACTATACCATGCTTAGCCACCTCACCATGGATGGGGACTTCACTACCCCAATTCAGCTGACCCAAATGATTCTCCCTCAGCCCAAGGTCAAGCTTTGGATGGTGAACCTAGCCCAAATGCATGAGTTGAACCAAACCAAGCCAAAATGAGCCTTCTACCATTCCATTTAAATCAAACTCCTTTACACATGTCCATGGCCAATTGACTGCACTAAACCCCAGCCCCGACCCACCCGAACAAGATGGTGACCAAGTGCTCGGCCGGCCGACCACCGGCCGCCGGAAAACACCATGGCCGAGACCTCGGGAGGAGCCAAAAAATTCAATTCTCCCTCGCCGACTTGTCTCAACCCAAATGGACAACATAGCTCTTCTTCTCCTCAGCAGAGCAGCTGATCCCCAGCCTTAAACCCCCCTGGGAGGCCCTCCACCCTCTCCTATTTAAACACCACCTCCTCTCGGCCATGAGAGGTGCTGAACCAGACCTTACTGAAACTCTGCCAAAATTGCTCTAGATCATTCTCCATACTTAGAGCAATTGATCCCGATGTCAATTTGCCCTGATCCCCACCAACAGAGCCCAATTTCTCAGCCAAAATTCCACCCAAAACCAGGACACTTCTCCACAGTGGATCAATTCTTAAATTGATTGGTCCTACACCTTCACCGGACCGAGGGAAGAAGTCCACCGACGAAAAGCCCCTCTCCGAGCCACCCATCCGTTCCGGACTCCAAGCTTTTTGATCGGGCTTGGTCGAAATCATACCTAGACAATCCACTGCGACCAGGAGACTTCATCCGGAGCTTGCACGGGATCCAATCGAAGGTGACACAACCCTCGGATTGAAGCTACACTTCTCCGAGCAAAGGTACGAGCTAACTCTTTATCCCGAGTTTCTGAAGATTCTCCATTTCAAATGCCTTAATTTCAATGCATGATCACCGTATAGATGTGTTCTTCTCTTCAAGACGAATCCATAGAGCACAAGAACACGAAAATCCGTTAAGTATTGAGTGAGATATTAGGGATTTAGTGTGGACGGTTCTCGGGTTAGGAGGCTTGGGGATGATGAACGGATGCCGTCCATTTAATACGCGCGCGGACGGACGGCCAGGATCGCGCCGGATGAGGAGACGGAACGATACAGCGGGCCCCCGGAGCGCTGAGTTGGATGGCGGCTCCGAATCAGAAGGCGACGCGTGTGCGTTCGGAGCTGCCAAGGTTGAGTCGGCCGCCGTTTTAAATAGAAAATTAGGGTATTTTCTTATTTATTTAATTCCCTAAACTTGGAAAATTCATAACTTTGTGTAGAAAAATCGAAAAATAAAATAAAAATACCCTCTTGCTCGGTGAACGGAGGAGAATAATGTGGAAAAGAAATCATTTAATTTCATCTAGTATTTTATTTTTAATGATTTATTTACCCTCTGCATTGTTTTAATTCTCCATGCATATAGGAGATTCACCATGGCATGAGACCATAGGGCTTTTGAAGCCTCCGAATTTGGGAACATTCCCTGAATTTTCCAAAGTCAGAGGCCATCCCTATGAGAAGTTATTGATTTTTCAAATTCATGTTGTTGTTTTGAGTATTTTAAATCCAATAATTAGCATGTTGTGAAATAAATTCTAGGAAAATTTGGTGATGTTTCTTATGACCAGAGGACCCTAGGAAAAATAGGTTTTGAATTAATTCACTTGGAATAACCCTAATTGGCTTAAACACCCTAAATAGGTTCTTAATTAATTAGAGCTAATCATACATCAAATTGACTTGAAATCAATTCTCCACTGACCTTTAGGATCAGAGGAACCCACCATAAAAATTTGAAGCCAATTGGGTTTGGTTAGCCCTATAAAATGGGTTGGTTAAGCCATTTAGCCAATTTAAACTTTAAAAATTCATAACTTTCAAAATACTTTTAAAAAATTCACCAAATTGGTTTTGGAGTCTCTCTGATATCAGGGGAATTTAAGAAAATTAAAATTTCAATTTTCTAAAAAAGTTGGTTTTTTTTGCATTATTTTAATATTTTAATAATTAATAAAATAATAAAAATCACAAAAATAATAAAATTCACCAAAATGTCATATTTTGAATTTTAGTCACTTAGGAACAAACCCCATATTTTTCCTAGGTCTCTATGATAAGTTATTAAATTTTAAAGCCCTAAGGTAATTTTAAAATTAAAGAAAATGTATTTTCTAGCATTTTCACTAAAATGATTCTAATAAATCAAAGAAAAATCAGAAAATTATAAAAATTGGTTCTCTGATTTCCTTGATATCAGAGAGATTTTTGAAAAATATAAAATTCATTTTTCAAACTTTATTTTATTTTTAAATTAATTAATACTCCAAAATTCAAAATAATTATAATAAAAATAATATAATTCAAAAAATCACCAAAATTGGTCCAAGTGGTCCTCTGGTCATTAGGAATGTTCCATAATTTTCTTAATGACAGAAACTTTCCCTTGGTCATGTTATTGAATTTTCCTTGGAAATCCCTATTTTCCACCAAAAATAATTACATAAATAAATTAAATATAGAAAAATCACATTTTCTCCTCTCATGTCTTTATTGACATATGAGTGAAGTCACATAAAAATTTCAAGTTCATTTAAGCTCAATTTAATGAGTTATGAAATTATTAAGCTTGAAGGGCAAAATGGTAATTAAAATTTTAACCCTTAATTAAAACTTTAGGCTTAATAAAATGGAAAGGTAAAATATTTGATCTTAATCTGATTTGGATGATTGAAATTTAAATAATTGAAGGGTAGAAACCTATTAAACAATTCAACAATAATTGAAATGAACTTTAATTAAAATAATTAATTAAATTTGGAAGAATAATAAAATTGGAATTATTAAAATAGGGATGTTATTAGGAAGAGGTTTGCTCTTTAATTTAAGAATCCCTAGATTAATCATCCCAATAATATTTAATTCCTAATTAAAATGATAATCCAAGTTTAAGATTTAAAATGCTAAAAGACTTAATCATTAAATTAAGTTAAGGTTAAATTATTTAAAGCAAATCCTTTTAAAATAAAATATTAAATTAAATTAAATTAAATTAAATTAAATTAAATTACATTAAATTAAATTAAATTAAATCAAATTAAATTAAATTAAATTAAATCAAATTAAATTAAATTAAATTGAATTAAATTAAATTAAATTAAATTAAATTAAATTAAATTAAATTAAAACTAAATCAAATTAAATTAAATCAAATTGAATTAAATTAAGCTAAAGCATATTATATTAAATTAACTTAAATTAAATTAAATTAAAGTAAACCACATTAAATTAAATTAAGTTAAGTTAAATTAAATTGAATTAAATATAACATTACTTAAGACATAAAGAAATTCAAAATAAATCTAAAACAACTTGAACACTATTCCAAACTTAAATCCATTAACTAAAATCAAATCACAACTCACTTGAACATCCATTTGCCCTCGAAAGCTCGTGATGTCATAACTCTTAAAAAGGAGTGTTAAAATAAGCGTTACTTCACTTATAGGATATTCAAATGTCCTAGTTCACTGAGCAAGATAACAAAACTTAAACTCCTGGACGATTAATTCATTTGTATAATTAAATTCATTTGGACTTAGAATAATCCTAGAAATGTTGAAAAGATGTTTAAGATTCGTCTTGAGCACTTCCTCAATATGATAGGATATTTATAAGAACAATTGAACTTAGTTGTTCTTTGATGAAGAAAATCGTCCTTAAACCAAAACACAAGAACCTAGACGTCATAGGAGATGACTAGCTATGGATTAGGACCTTTGGTAGAAAACCATAACCCTTCCCTTAGCTTCACCTAGGAACTTACTTTAAATGCTTAAATATTCTAACCGTGTTTTAAGTGCAGCTTGGGATGACGGGAAGACCCTCCGTGTACGCTTTTATTTTATCACGAATTTACTTTACTGCAATTTATTTAATCGCATTGCACTTACTTTTCTTGCATGATAAACAACTGTTGTATGAAAACCTACACCTTTAGGATAGTCCCTAAAACTGAAACCAAAACTAAATTAAAAGTCATTACAAGATAAAATTCACCGCCACAACGTTTCAAAATATAAAACAACTCAAAATTTAATCACAAACAGAACAACAAAACTACAACTACAACTAAATTAAAATGTCTTGTTGGATGATCAGGAATACCTCGGATGATGTAACCTACGTGTTGCTAACGGGATTTCCCACGGTCTAAATGAAAGTGTGGAACTCATTCAGTTGAGTTTAGCAAATTCATCTGGACTAAGTGAATCCGATAAAAATAACGATGCCGAAGGATGGAACCGTGGGATCTTAACCGGTGTTGTTATAACCAACTTTAAGATTTGTTTAATTAAAATATTAAAAACACCCGGATTTTAAGATTTTCTCTAAACCAAAATACTTCTCTCATCTCCCGATTTATAACTTCTAAAACTAAACCTCTGCAACAACAAGGAGCTCGGAGCATGGTGGGCAGCACGGCCATCGTCATCAGCAAAACCTGAGTCTACTTCAGCGAAACTTCCTTAGAATTAAATAACCAAGCCATAGGACTTCGAGGTAGTTTGCCTAGTGCAACATAAATCCTCAACTCTTCGTTAGGCATTTGCATGATCATGTCATGTAAATTAACCCCTAACCGGTCTTAGGACTCCGAGGTAGTCGTCCGATACGACATAAACCCTCACATCTTCGAGGTTATTTGTATGATTTTATTATACAAATATAAGTCCTAACTAATTAAAATTGGCAAGATCAAAATACTAAATAAACATTAGGACTTTCTTAAATTCAAGCCAAACAATAGGATAGTTGGGAAATTACCGAAGTTCGCTTCGAATCTGTGATTTCTCCTACCTTTCTTCCTTTGGATTCCTAAAATAAAATGTCCCAAATTTGATCCATTCCCTATTGAAATTCCAAAATTCAATCCTTTGAAAACTTAAACCTTGAAATTCTTGAGAGCGTAACTACCGATTATTATCGAGAGTTTTCTTAGGTGATTCTCGTCACTTAAGATGTAATTAACTATAGGGGCTTGCCCTTATAGGGAATTTTAAGAACCTGAGTAATATAAACCCCGTTTAATGATTTCATATTAAACAGGGGAATTTGTCGGCTTATAAAATTGGTTCGCAGATCAGACGGATGTCACAAATCTTCTAGTTTATTTAATCGAGCCCCATCATCAAGCAATATGTCTATTCTTCGGGATAGATACATGGCTTGTGATGCGGTGCTCGTTTATATAAACTATTCGGGATGTGAGATCGAGTTTGATTTCATATCTTAAAATTTTCAAATTTAAAATTATTTTCAAAATCAAATATTACTATTCAAATTATTTATTTAAATTAAATTAAAATTCGCCGACAATTTCTGTAGGCGACCCCCCTTTTTCAAATAAAACACCAAAACCTAAAAATATGCCGACAACTTCTGGCGACTCCGCTGGGGACAATTCCTCTCTCCATTTTTAATCAAATAGTTCTGCTTTCAAAAATCGGTAGTGTATCCATGTCCCTAATGGATCAAACTACCCTTCTTTCTGTTGGAATACTATGTTCATTTCTACCTTGAATGAGTATAGCCAACATTCTCTCGGATCTAGGAGCCACTGTTTAGACACCCCTAAACAGAGAGGTTCTGAGATCCTTTTACCTCATTTACGAGGTGGGGTGGACCCCAATAGGTGTTAGTTTAGGAGTAATCCTTCGAGTCGAGAAGTCTTGCATAAGACTTTCTTTTCCTTTCCAACTGCGAATCGATTCATTACCTTCTCTACACCTTTGAACATTCCGTTCTAAATAAACAAACCCTCTAATGAATGACTCTTTTAATAAATATACATGAACAAGAATGTGTTCGGACTCTTTTCGATTCCTTTCTTTTCATCCTGATGAGAAGAAGCATAACTTGGGACCGACAATCAAAATCTACCTTGCGGAAATGGAAGCCCCAAAGCCGATTTTCTCCTTCACCAATGGATCGGACTTCGCCGTTTACAAGGATGAGCTACCCGACAATGGGATCATCCGGTTTGGACAAGGATTCGAGAACACAAATGTCGGGATCGGCCGACGTTACCCTTTCGCACCGATGGACAAAGTATCGAGACCGAGAAACCCATGATTGAGTTCAACCTTAAGTCAACTCAAGAGTTTCCTCCTCCGCGAAGGGTTCCGACTGAGAGGAATACTACTCGTCCATAGGAGGACCGTTATCTCTACCCCCACCTGGTCTAGTCGTCTCTCGCACCTACCCCGGCTCCCGCCAACCGAAGGGGAAGGAAGTTCAAATTTGTAACGAACATGTTACCGCGGAGGGTACGGATTTCCGTGCAAGACCTTCGTTTTTGAAATTGGGTCCAGCTCAAGGGTTCCACCCCTAACACGGACTCGAGAGGAGAAACAGAGGCGGGAAGATTGCCGGAGAAGGCCGGAGCCGCCGAAGTCGCTTTCTTAGAAGAAATCCCCGAGTACACACCACTACCCGAATACATACCATTGTCCGAGTATACACCCCTTTTGGAAGGAAGTAGATTCCATCCCCTTTCCGCCGCAGGTCGACGAGGAAAATGTCCGCAGGATTGCCTCTACATTACCTCGGCCCGCATACTATAGCGACAACAGAAAGAAAAGGGCTAGGGTTACACCATTTGCCCGACTACAGACTGTGATTGAGAAATTAGCAAAGAAAGAAAGATGCCCTGTATCGGAAATTTTAAGAAGGATAGGGCGGGTGCCGGCCAAATCCCGTCTTGGGCCGCGAGTAGAATGCTGCTATCGGCTGCAGAAGAGCCTAATAGGAAGATGAAGGCTAGTCCACCTGTTGTTGTTTCAGGTTTACAGATCAGGGAGGATACCACCTTCCAGCATTCAGCTGACAGACCATCCGGTCCTAGGCTTTCTGCTGCTAGAAGGATGGTATGGCGTCCCACTACCGACCCGATTAAGACCGAAACAACGACCGGAAAAGGAAAGTCTCGTCGGGAGACTTGAGTCCGAGGAAAGTGCTACCGCGATGAAAGGGGACTCATGAGAAAGAAACTCGACAATTGTCACATGACAACTGCAAGGATGTACGAAAAGACCACCGGAAGATGCTATGGAAAAGTTAAGAGCCGATATTCGGCGACTAGCAAGGGAAAGAGAAGAGAAATTCGGAGATGAAGTTGACTCGTCGAGTTCATGGATGATGAATATGCGAGAAATTAACATGGTTGAAACACGAGCTTTGTCGGCTTCACAAGGTGCTCCTGCGGCCGCGAAAGAGAGGAGCCGGAAGTAATGAGGAGGCGGCTTCAAGAGAAAGATGATACGATCGTCCAAATGGCGAAAAGGATGGAAGAGATGGTCAGCAGCCCTAGCCACTCTCCGAGTCGGGTTCAACCCCAAAGAGAAACACCCCGAAGTTATTCACATTGTAGACGGAGGAAAGGAGATTACATCCGTGAACGGGGATGATCAATTAAAGAAGGATGCAACACAAAGTATGATTCCAGAAAAGGATATGAAGAGCTTGGTGGAACAGCAGGTGCGAGAAGCCTTGGCACAATCAAAGAGCGGAACATCCATTCAGACGGTAGACCTTACCCTGAAGAATTCGACGCTGTCCAATATCCGAAAGGCTTTGTACCACCTCTGTTCAAGACCTTTGATGGAACCGGAAACCCTCGGCAGCATGTTGCACATTTTCGTGCCGGTTGTTGCAATGCCGGCGGAAGTGATGCTTTACTCTTCCGACAATTTGTCAGCAGCCTGTCAGGGATCGCCTTTGATTGGTATGCGGAATTACCAAACGGCTCGGTGAAGACATTTTCAGAATTAGAAAACCTCTTCATCAAGCGATTTGCCAGAGCTCAGCACCACATCACTATAGGTGATTTAGTGGTAGAGAAGCAGAAGCCGAATGAAACCTTGGTGGACTACATACTTCGATGGAGGAATCTAAGTATGAAGTGTGAGCCACAGCTACAAGAACAGCACGCAGTCGGTATTTTACTTAAAAGCATTCATGGCCCGATAGCACTTCTCCTCAAGGGATTTACTATTAAGACTTTCGAGAAGTTGTTAAGCAAGGCCGGAAGCTTGCAAGAGGAGGCGAAGCAATTAAGTTTCACCGATAAAGCGGATAAACGAAGCCCGTGAAAACTTTTGAAAAGAAGTCCGGGATCGTCGCAGCCAGTCGATAAAGGCAAGCAACCGATACAAATATCGTCAGAACGGCCGCAGCAACCTCAACAGAATTACCAGCAACCCCGACCCAGCTATCAGTCATCTCAACAGTATGAACAACCGCCTCGTCCACAACGTACGTTTAGGGAGTTCCTGAGCAGGGAGTATCCATTCAAGAATGAGGCAGTGCCGAAAATGTTCCGCAACTCGATGAAGACTCCAGATTTCCAACCGCCGGAGCCTAAAAGACCAGAAGAAGTCGACAAGAGAGGTGATCCCAACTTTTGCCCTTACCACCGGATGCTTGGGCACAAGATAGAAGATTGTATTACCTTCAAAAGTTGGCTCAACGACAATCTTCGGAAAGGGAATATAACGATCCCGAAAGAATACATGAAGGAACCCCGAAAGGAGGTTCCGTCAATGTTATCTCGACGGATTTCATTGTTCCGATAGACCCCTATGCGACCGATGATGGATGGACTACCGCTTGGACAAAGTCTTCGAAGAAGGTTTTGGATCACATCCAAACCGCTTCGGTGCAAGCCTCAATTCAGAGTTCGAAAACTGTCAAGTCGGCGCTACCACTTGCGATAGAAGAACCACCTCAACAAGAGATGACTGAAGAAAAGAAGAAAATTGACGAAGAAGAGAAGACCGAGGCACCTAAGCCTAGACTAGGGGCTGCTTATCCTAGGATAGTTGTTTCCGATTCGGGGGAGAAATCCCTCGAACCTCTGACTCTGTATGATTATCTGCCCACTCCGGTGGGATCTTATAATAATGAGGGTTATGGCGTTGGCTACGTTTTGACTGTTTCTAACGATTACGTAACTAGCGACAATCAACCTAATCTGGACGTCAATTCTGATACAAATAACAATTCTCAAATCATACACAATCTCGACGATCACAATGACAAAGAAGACATCCACCAGGGAGGCTACGAGAGTTCAACAAGCAACGAATCTATTTGCGAATTTCGAGGAGCTCCAATCACAATAGAGTTAGAGCCTTCAGACTCCGAAGCTAATCCTGAAGAACTTGTCATTCCAATTCAGAAGGAGACACCAGTAAACTCAATGCTAAACTTAGAAGAAATCACAGAAGTCAACTTAAGAAGTGGAAGAGTTCTACCTTCGAGAATGGGTCCAAAGGACAAAGGAAAACAGGTGGTTGTTCGGGAAGAACCAACCCCGACGAAGAAATACCCATTCGAGAAGAAAATGAGGCACATGAAAACAAAGTGGACTACAACGTGCTAGCCCATCTTAGGAAACTACCGACCAAATTGAGCATCTACGACGCTCTCATCTTATCCAAGGAGATGAGAGAAGCTCGATCGAGGCCTTACTTGATCCGAAATTTGCTTAGCTCGAATGGCCGGAGAGTCCTTAGATGAGATTTGCTCGTTAAAGGAACGAGCGAGGTGTTACCTTCACGGACAATGATCTATTACTTGGGACGACGAGACCACAACCGACCATTGTACATTTCGATTACTAATTGGGAAGTTTACACTCTCCGGAGTATTGGTGGATCCAGGAGCATCAATCAATATAATGAATCTTTGAACGCTAGCATACTTGAAATTGATGCTCGCGAGCTCGAGGCGGACAAAATGTTATTAAGAGGATTCAACCGAAAGGAGAAAGAGCCCTCGGATCAATAACACTGCTAATGAAGACCGGTGACTTAGCAAAGACAACCGCGAAATTTCACATAATTGATTCAGAAACGTCGTTCAACACTCTGCTGGGCCGACCGTGGATACATGAAAACAGGATGGTAACATCATCTCTACATCAATGCATTAAATACTACGATGGAGGGGAACAGTGTATTAAAGGTGACTTACAACCATTTTCCGTACATGAAATCGGAATCCATGAAGATGCGACTTATTATGCACCTCCAAAGAAAACAATCTTCTCCGGAGATACCATAACAAATGAAGCAAAGGAAATTTGGGACAACGAAGAACCTGAAATTCTAGTCCAACGAGTCACTCACCACTCCCTTACGGCGAGATGGTGAAGGTTTCTCCACAACTCGCATCCGAGGTCGAGGCCGGGGACGAGGTCGTGGCAGAGACATTAGGACGAGTTGGACGAAGAAACCGACCATCAATGTTGATTGGGAAGATAGTTCGAAGAAGAAAAAGAAATCAAACAAGAAGCAGCGACAATAAGTCGGAAGAAGTCGCAATTCAGAATCCCTCTCGAAGATGAAAGAAACGAAGAATATAAATCGATGTACAAGAAGATTAACCACTATGTACATACTATGACCCTGACCCCGATCCATTCTAGTAAGATCGGGGGTATGGAGGTCAAAGAGGTACGTAGCGGTGGTGCAAAGCCCATCAAATTCTACCGTGGTGCTCCTTCCTCCAAAGCCGAAAATAATGTACAATTTGAAGATGCTACTTCATCGAATTAATGGAACCGCCTTTCGAGTGGTACTCTCCCCGTGTTCAAAATTTAATTCGGCCGTGGTTTCTTACCTTGACAATGGACAAAGGGTCGATCACAACATTTTGAAAAATTATGGAATAACTCCAGTCGTCCACCCAATTCAAAACATGGTCTCGGATTCGGCACAGTAGGATCAGTTGACGATACTGAATTTTGCATGGTTGTCACTTGCGAGTCTAATGAAAACTGCATGGAAACTACGAAGAACTCGAAGATTTACAAATTGGAGACGCTCCACCGAATTCGAAGAAGAGATCAAATCTACAATAGATGAGTTAACGGAAGTTAACTTAGGTACTAGCGAAGAACCTAGACCTACCTTTGTTAGCTCCTTACTCAATAAAGAAGACTTCGAAGAAATAATCAAGTTATTAATGGAATTTAAAGACTGTCTTCCTTGGAGCTACGATGAGATGCCGAGTTTAGCTCCGGAGGTCGCAATCCATAAGCTAGGGGTGGATCCCGCTTCGTTCCGGTCGGACAAGGTCCCGAAGAATGTGTCTAGAAATCGAACAACAAGTCATAACCGAAGTTAAAAAGCTAATAGACGCTAAATTTGTCCGTGAAGAACAATACCCGACTTGGTTAGCCAATGTGGTACCAATCGGGAAGAAGAATGGTCGGTTCGTAATTTGTGTGGATTTCGGAGATTTAAACAAGGCATGTCCGAAAGATGAATTCCCTCTACCGATCCCGAATTAATGATCGACATCGCTTCAACACATGAAATATTCTCATTCATGGATGGATCTTCGGGATACAACCGGATAAAAATGGCTCCGTAAGATGAAAAACTTACAACGATTCGAACGCCGATCGGAGTATATTGCTACACGGTGATGCCATTCAGACTCGAAGAACGCAGGAGCAACCTACCGGAGAGCGATGACAAGAATTTTTGATGATCTCATCCACAATCAAGTCGAATGCTACGTGGATGATATGGTCATCAAAAGCAAAGTAAAGGAAAACCACTCGTATGATTTGAGAATTGTTTTCGAACGATTAAGACAATTTAACCTTAAGATGAATCCCTTAAAATGCGCCTTCGGTGTCACCTCCGGAAATTCTTAGGATTCGTTGTCCGACATCGTGGAATTGAAATCGACCCGAAAAGATTAAAGCCATCTTAGAAATGCCACCTCCCGTAACCTTAAAACAACTACGATCTTTTCAAGGGAAGTTGGCATATCTTCGACGCTTTATCTCAAACTTGTCGAGTAGGTGTCGACCTTTCTCGGCATTAGTTAAAAAGGACGCCAAATTTATTTGGGAAGAGAAATGCCGGAGGGCCTTCGAGGACATTAAACAATATTTAATGACACCTCCTGTCTTAGCGACCCCGGCCTCGGGTAGACCGTCGATACTTTATACCGCGGCTTTAGACGACTCTCTCGGAGCCCCGTTAGCCTAGTGTCAATTATGAGGGTAAAGAAAATGTTCTTTACTACCTAAGCCGTCGTTTACTTCCGACGAAATAAGGTATCCCGCAATCGAAAAGCATTGTTTGGCCCCGATCTTCGCCGCTCAAAAGCTCGGGCACTACATGCTTTCTCATAAGGTCAACCCGATTTCGAAATTTAATCCATTGCAATACTTGATGACCCGTCCAATGCTTTCCGCGGACTTGCCGGATGGTCAATGATATTATTGCAATTCGATATAACTTTCGTGCCTCTTCGTGCCGTAAAGGGACAAGTCTTAGCAGACTTCTTCGCAGCACACCCTTTGCCGGCAGAATCTCCTCTCAATGACGACTTGCCAGATGAACAAATAATGAACCTAGAAGACCCTGATGATCGACGTTGGTAATTATATTTCGACGGAGCATCTTCAACACACAAAGACGAAGAATCGCAAGTGATAGTGCCCGGTAAGGCAGAGATCGGACTAATCTTTATAACACCGGAGCGGGGAATGTTAAGATACTCCTACCACTTAACAGAGCCGTGTACAAACAACGAAGCAGAATACGAAGCTCTCATAACGAGATCTGGAATTAACTATTCAAATGGGTATAACAGACATCAATATCTACGGGGATTCGCAGTTAATCATTCAACAGATCGCCGGACAATACAGAATTTTAAAACCAAGACTCGAGCAAAACTTCCAGTATGCCATACAGCTGTTGGAACAGATTCCGAATGTGATAATCTACAAAATTCCCAGAAAAGAAAACGCTTTAGCGGATGCGCTAGCCCGTCTCACAAAAGAATTTGCCTGTTCGCAAGATGAATCAGTGGAAGTGTCAGTTCACGGACGTCAGGTCCTATCACAACTCGACATAGACACAATACACAAATCAGAAAAGGAAAAAGGATCAATTGCGAGCAGTGACGTAAAACACGGAAGATTGGCGACGGCCATTAATGACTACCCGCAAACAGGAAAACTACCGGACGATAGGTCGTTAGCCCATCGTATCAAGAAAAGAACTCGTCCTACGCATTAATAAACAACACATTATACGGAAGATCTTTTGATCAAATGTGGCTAAGGTGCCTAAGCGGATCCGAGGCCCGTGAAATTGTTAAAGAGGTGCATTCAGGACTCCGTGGCGCTCACTGATCGGGTCCAAAGATGAAAATGAAAATTAAAAGACTAGGGTACTACCGGCCCTCGATGATGACCGACCGCATGAAAATCGCCAAGAGCCGTCACCGGTGCCAAGTGCACGGAGTGGTTCTACACCAACCTCCAAATGTGCTACATCCGACAATTGCGTCGTGGCCATTTGAATGTTGGGGCACGGATATAGTGGGTCCAATAGAACCACCATCTTCAAAAGGACATCGCTTCATTCTTGCGGCTACAGACTACTTTTCTAAGTGGGCAGAGGCAGTTCCACTTAGAGAAGTAAAAGCACACCATGTGCTACAATTTTTTAAGAACCAAGTTGTTTACCGTTTCGGAGTGCCGCGCAGGATCATCTCAGATAATGGGTCAGCATTCAGAAGCACGCAAATCAACAATTTTGTCAGGAGACACGGAATCGACTGGCGGTATTCAACAATTTACTACCCAAGAGCGAACGGCCTGGTCGAGGCTTTTAATAAAACTCTCGTTCAAATTTTAAAGAAGACTTTAGACGACAATAAGAGAAATTGGCACGAGAAGTTATTAGAAGCCTTATGGGCCTACCGGACAACCTTCGAACTCCTACTCAAGCTACACCTTACACTCGGTGTATGGGTCCGAGGCGAGTGTTACCCTTAGAGGTCCAAGCTTCCTTCACTCGGAATTGCAGTTGCAAACAAAATCACGACGGAAGAGAATGCCAAATTACGACTAGAAGAATTGGAAAGCTCGGAAGGGAAAAGACTTGCAGTCGCAGCGAGAATTTAGAACTATACCAGTGCTAAGATGGTTCAAGCCCATGACAGACCGGGTCCGCCCAAGTACCTTCAAAGTTGGTGACTTAGTTATCATTCTCAAAAGACCTATTCTCGCACACCGCAAGATAGGAGGAAAATTTGAACCCACTTGGGAGGGACCGTTTGTAGTTGAGGCGCTCACTCGGGAGGCTCCTACCGGCTAGTGAATCGCTAAGGAGAACGACATATGCTTCCGATCAATGGACGATACTTTAAAAAGTATTACGCTACTCGATGTTTGGAAGGAATGAATTTTCCATCCCTAGAAGCACGGGTGAAGTAATTACTTATGACTGGGTCCGAACCCAAAATAATAGAAAATGTACTAGAATAAATAAAATCATGATAATAAAGTTTTCCTTGTTTTCTCTTCCATATCAAAATCTCTTTCCTGATCTTATCCCACTCCATTCCTATTAAATTGAAAAATACAAAAGTAATAAAAAAAAACTGTCTTTAATAAACATTTTCTTAATGCTCTTGTTCTTAAGTATGGCCCACGATCCTTTTCCTTGTCTTTTCGCAGGGAAATGTCGAACGGGCGGTTGGTCCTGAACTTTAGAAATGGCGTAAGCCTTGCACTCGACGAAAAGAGGGTGAAAGATGGAGTGATAATAGAGATTGACTCGGACTTCGCACCAGCAGGCCTGCAATATGAGGAAAGTGACCGGGTCCCACCGACCGAGAGGAACCGCCCGGCCGACAATAATAAATGTGGGTGGCCCAAGCCACCAATCCAACGATAGAAGAAAAGAACAATAAACACCGAAGAAGACAAGAGAATCAAATCCGTAGTCGCTACAGCAGAGGTCGAGCTTGTCGGCGCCGCGCCTACGTAAATTCGAGAAGTACGAAGAGCTACTCTCACAACGAACTCAACGAAGAAATAAAAATCGCCGTATCCGCAAGATGTTAACTAAATTAGCAGCGGACCAGCGCGACGAGTTAGTTACTACTGCCAGTACATACACTTCAAGGACACCAATTCACCAGGAACCTGAAGAAAGGAGACCAGCTCCGAGGATGACAGAAGAGACCAGGGAAATCTCGAGAAGAACAGAAGAAAGAAGGCTACAACGCCACCAGACAAAACCACCAATAATGCATGACCTTGTTGCAGAAGCAACCCCGGAGGATGTCCCCACGGACATCATCCCCGAGGAGCCGAGGTATGCAGGAGAACGTGAAGGGATTGAGCCATATATCCCACAGTACGTCACCAGGCCTCGCCATTTGCAAATTATCCCGGAATACGAGCTAGAAAGAATACGGAATGTCCGAAGAAAACTTTTGAATACTTCGAGAGAATCGGAGGCGAGGAGGATCAATATACTAGAAGGCCTCGAATTACATACGGTACGTGTTCTCGGAATACGAACAACAACAAATCGTGGACCGCATCCGGGATTTGAAAAAGATGGGCCGAGCGGTGTCGCTTAAGAGAAAACACTTACTCGAACCCCGGAAATGGATGCCGGGGAAGGGGAGAATTACAATACAATGTGGATGCTACTACAACTTCGCGAGAAGACAGGAAGGGAAACCCACCGGGATACTCCGTCATGGCCAAGTGGATCCAATGCCATTAGTCATTAAAAGGATGGTAAAAAGAATGATAACATGGAGGGTACTGCCGGCAGATTGCATACCCAACAGTTGCATCATTAATATTTACAAGAAGGGTGACTGCATACCCCCGCACATAGATCACCACGACTTTGTCAGACCTTTACGCACGTTTCTTTTCTGAATGAGTGTAATATCATGTTCGGATCTGACCTCCGGATAGCGGGCCCGAGTGAGTTCCGAGGGCCGATAAAGATACCATTACCGGTAGGTTCCGTCATGATACCGAAGGGCAACGGAGCGGATGTCGCTAAACATTGCATACGGGAGTACCAGGTGAAGCGGATCTCGCTTACTTTCGAAGGATGGACGACGGGAAAGCACCTTACCACTTCCGACTGGACCCGGAGTTAGAGAGCCTCCGACCTTACGAGCCGTGAGTTACATGGAAAATATCACACCTCCAACGTACATCCATACGACATCCTTGCCGAGGATGGCTTGGAAGGTGATGTTATCGACCATGTACCTCACTATTCGGACATGGATTTTTGACGAGATACCCCGTTGGATGGATCGACAAAGATCATACATAGTCCGTTTTGAGTCTATATGAATTGTATGAGATGTATTCCAGATCGAGTTGTATAATGTATTTTCAACATGATCGGAATGAAAGTGATGATGTCACATTTTTGGCCTTCACCTCTTTTGTGCAAATTGACTGGGAAACGCCATTAAAGTTAAACGAACTTCGAACAAAGAACAGAAAAGACAAAAAAAATAAAAAAATATAATAATAAAAATAAAATAAAATAAAATAAAATAAAATAAAAAGAAAATAAAAATATAAATAATAAATGAGAATTATTTTCCTTAAAAATCCAAACATAAAAATAACTTCAAAATCCACGTGAACGCCAAATAAAATTCACATGAACATTAAATACACAGCTAAAAAATTTTTTTGGAAAGTTAAAGGACAAACAGAATGAAAATGAATCTCAAATCGGATCCCACTCTAAATTCATCTTTTCAAACATTTCAAATCAACTCCAAATCGAAATTTATCTCAAGAAGCTTTGAAATTCTCTCGTCGGGACAACTCTTCCTCACAAGAGACCCATACTTCAATTTCAGAACCCTAAATTTTTTTTTCGTCACACCGAAATCATTTCGACTTTTCTGGCCTACCTTTCTTCCTGTATGGAGATCGACTAGGTCTATTGACACGGAGCCACGAGCTTTGTCTGATTTGGTTCTGATGACATGGGACTGGGTCCCTCTTCACACAAATAAACCTTCGAGATTGGAACCAGTTTCCAATTCTCATTAAATTTCCGAGATTGGAATCCATTTCCAATTCTCATTAAACTTCCGAGATTGGAATCCATTTCCAATTCTCATTAAACCTTCGAGATTGGAACCAGTTTCCAATTCTCATTAAATTTTCGAGATTGGAATCCATTTCCAATTCTCATTAAACTTTCGAGATTGGAATCCATTTCCAATTCTCATTAAACCTTAGATATTGTAACCAGTTTCCAATTCTCATTAAACCTTCGAGATTGGAACCAGTTTCCAATTCTCATTAAACCTTCAAGATTGGAACCAGTTTCCATTTCTCTTTAAACTTCCGAGATTGGAACCAGTTTCCAATTCTCTTTAAACTTCCGAGATTGGAACCAGTTTCCAATTCTCATTAAACTTCCGAGATTGGAATCCATTTCCAATTCTCATTAAATTTTCGAGATTGGAATCCATTTCCAATTCTCATTAAACTTTCGAGATTGGAATCCATTTCCAATTCTCATTAAACTTTCGAGATTGGAATCCATTTCCAATTCTCATTAAATTTTCGAGATTGGAATCCATTTCCAGTTCTCATAAAATTTTTGAGATTGGAATCCATTTCCAATTCTCATTAAACTTTCGAGATTGGAATCCATTTCCAATTCTCATTAAACCTTCGAGATTGGAATCCATTTCCAATTCTCATTAAACCTTCGAGATTGGAACCAGTTTCCAATTCTCATTAAACCTTCGAGATTGGAACCAGTTTCCAATTCTCATTAAACCTTCGAGATTGGAACCAGTTTCCATTTCTCTTTAGACCTTCGAGATTGGAATCAGTTTCAATTCTCATTAAACCTTCGAGATTGGAACCAGCTTCCATTTCTCTTTAGACCTTCGAGATTGGAATCGGCTTCCATTTCTCTTTAGACCTTCGAGATTGGAACCGGCTTCCATTTCTCTTTAGACCTTCGAGACCGGAACCGGTTTCCAGCTCTCTTTAGACCTTCAAGATTGGAACCAGCTTCCATTTCTCTTTAAACCTTCGAGACCGGAACCGGATTCCAGTTCTCTTTAAACCTTCGAGACCGGAACCGATTCCAGCTTCTCTTTAAACCTTCGAGACCGGAACCGCATTCCAGTTCTCTTTAAACCTTCGGGACTAGAACCCGATTCCGAGTTCTCTTTAAACTTTCGAGATCGGTACCTAAATTCCGATTCTCATCCCCTTCAATCATCACTTAAACTCCGATTCTCATTCTCACGAGTCGGTACCCCGATTCCAGCTTTTCTCCACAATCCCGGATTGGAACTTAGGTTTCAATTATCACTTCAAATCCAAATTTTCTCAAATTGATTTTAAACCAAACTTCAATCTAAATTAAAACTCAAAATCTAAACTTACACATCATGACTTGAACATGAAATGAAACAAAATCTAAATTGAAATTCCCCAGATCATGTGATTTGGGACTCACCTCCTTCTCCTTTCCCCAGCGAGAGTTCAGGAATCTCTAGTCTCAGAGATATACTTGACACTCCCCAGCGGAAATTCTTCTACTTCGTCCTAAGTTTGTCACTTGGACATCTGTGTTGGATTTGTTGATCTTTTCGGTCAATGCCAATACGCGCGGTGTGCTTGGTTAGCACACCACACCTATTGGGGGTCCATTTGTTGACCTCATTTTTGGTGAGGTCTTCTCTTCTTCTCTTTAGTACTTAGGATCTAGCCTTAGGCTTTTCCTTTGACTATCCTAGAGGATTAGAATTGGGACCCACCACTTAGAAATTCAAACCACTTCCTAACTCCCTGCAAACTCCACAAACTTGATTGTAGACCCCTAATCACCTAGAGGGTTGAAATCAAATGTGGGAAGTTTAAAGGATGAGTTCCTATAGGATTCTTTGGCCTTAGGACTCGCCTGGGTGGCTCGGTCTGGTGAAGGGGCTGACTTACACACACACTACACCTATACACTACACTTTCACACACCTCTTAAAACCACACCCATACCCAATTTGACCTCCTAACTCATGCAGGTGATTCACATGGATGATCTTTAACCCCTAAGCCCTTGGTTAAGAGGGTTAGGAACAACATAGTGGGTGCCTCAAATGAGTCCCTTCATGGCTCATGTGGGCTTGATATGGCTTCATGGCTCAACCAAAATGATTTCATTCCACTTACATTCACCCAATCTTCAATTTTCCAAATTTTCAATTTTTGACCCCGGGACCCTACACCCGCCTAACTTACCCAATACCCTTGAAACCACCCAAAATTTGCAAAAATCACCTAAATCACCCAAAAATCCTCAAGACCAATCCTAAACATTTCCTCACCACTCAAATTGATCATCCATAGCCAAAAATACCAAAAATTCCAAAAATACCTCCCAATACCCTCCAAATACCCAAAATACCCCCTCTTAGCCAAAAATCCAAAAATTCAGCAAATTCCCAAAAAATTCCAACAAATCCCAAATATTCCCAATTTCATTTTGTTCAACTACACCATGGGCCAATTTTGTCAATTTACACCACTTTTGTCAAAATCCTCAATTTGACCCATTTTAACCCAAAGTGAACCCAATGTCAAACCAAACCTACCCAATTGACCCAAATTCTGGTCCAATTCAATTCTAAACTTCAATTCAACATCCCCAACACCAATCTAGACCAAATCCAAGTCCAATTTGATTGACATTTGGATCCAATTTCACTTTTGGCCTTAAAGCCCATTTTGGACCCATGACCCAAACTTAGCCCAAACTCATCCAATTCAACTCCAATTAACCCCAAATCTTTTCTAAACCTTCCTTAACATCCCCATAAACAAAACACTAACATGATTTGCCCAAAATTTAGACCCAAACCCCACTCAAATTCAACCCAAAATCAAAAAGCCCAATTTTGACCTAAACCCAAACATAACCCAAATAAACCCAAACCTCAAAATCAAAACCCAACCAAAGCCAAAACCTCTTTAAAACACTCCCATAAACATTTCCCAACATTTATTTTACATCAATTTCAATCCTAGCCCAACATTGGCCCAAGTTAGCCCAATTTGACCTATATTGGCCCATTCACCAAAAAAGCCCAAATCCAACCCAATTCAAACCCAAACCACCCCAAATTTGCTCCAAATCACTCATGACCCATCCATGAGCTAAAACCAACATTTGTTTGGCCCAACCTTTTACAAAAATTCCCATCCATGAACTCATTCTTAAACCTAAAGGCCCACTTCCTTAAACCACTTTAAAAAGTCCACCCAAGACCATTTCAAAAGCTCAAGTTTTTAATCCAAAGCCCACATGACATTTACCCACATCATCCATTTAATCAAAATCACCCCTAAGTTTTAAAATCATCATTAAGCCATTCCAAATCAAGCTTCATGAAAATTCTCCACCAAAATACCAAAATTCCTAAATTCTATTTCCATGAAGTTGACTAAACTTTTCCCAAGCCAAATGGAGCCATGAACAAGCCATTCTCGAAGCCACATGAAGCCATGAGGGCTTTGACTTGTCACTAGTCCATTTATGGCAAGAAGAGGGGGTTCTTTCCTAAACCTCCTTTAAACCTTTTTACCTTAAGCATGTCACACACTATACCATGCTTAGCCACCTCACCATGGATGGGGACTTCACTACCCCAATTCAGCTCGACCCAAATGATTCTCCCTCTCGCCCAAGGTCAAGCCTTGGATGGTGAACCTAGCCCAAATGCATGAGTTGAACTAAACCAAGCCAAAATGAGCCTTCTCCCATTCCATTTAAATCAAACTCCTTTACACATGTCCATGGCCAATTGACCGCACTAAACCCCAGCCTCGACCCACTCGAACAAGATGGTGACCAAGTGCTCGGCCGGCCGACCACCGAGCCGCCGGAAAACACCATGGCCGAGACCTTGGGAGGAGCCAAAAATTCAATTCTCCCTTGCTAACTTGTCTCAACCCAAATGGACAAGCATAGCTTTTCTTCTCCTCACCAGAAGCAGTCGATCCCCGGCCTTAAACCCCCGGGAGGCCCTCCACCCTCTCCTATTTAAACACCACCTCCTCTCGGCCATGAGAGGTGTCTGAACCGGACCTTACTCGAAACTCGCCAAAATTGCTCTAGATCATTCTCCATACTTAGAGCGAGCTTGATCCCCAATGTCAATTTGCCCCGATCCCCACCAACGAGCCCAATTTCTCGACCTAAAATTCCACCCAAAACCAGGACACTTCTCCACAGTGGATCAATTCTTAAATTGATTGGTCCTACACCTTCACCAGACCAAGGGAAGAAGTCCACCAGCAAAAGCCCCCTCTCCAGGCCACCCATCTGTTCCAGACTCCAAGCTTTGTGATCGGGCTTGGTCGAAATCATACCTAGACAATCCACCAGACCAGGAGACTTCATCTGGAGCTTGCTGGGATCCAATCGAAGGTGACACAACCCTCAGATTGAAGCCACACTTCTCTGAGCAAAGGTATGAGCTAACTCTTTATCCCGAGTTTCTGAAGATTCTCCATTTCAAATGCCTTAATTTCAATGCATGATCACCGTATAGATGTGTTCGTCTCTTCAAGACGAATCCATGAAGCACAAGAACACGAAAATCCGTTAAGTATTGAGTGAGATATTAGGGATTTAGTGTGGACGGTTCTCGGGTTAGGAGGCTTGGGGACGATGAACGGATGCCGTCCATTTAATACACGCGCGGACGGACGGCCAGGATCGCGCCGGATGAGGAGACGGAACGATACAGCGGACCCCCGGAGCGCTGAGTTGGATGGCGGCGCCGAATCAGAAGGCGACGCGTGTGCGTTCGGAGTCGCCAAGGTTGAGTCGGCGCCGCCGTTTTAAATAGAAAATTAGGGTATTTTCTTATTTATTTAATTCCCTAAACTTGGAAAATTCATAACTTTGTGTAGAAAAATCAGAAAAATAAAATAAAAATACCCTCTTTCTCAGTGAACAGAGGAGAATAATGTGGAAAAGAAAATCATTTAATTTCATCCAGTATTTTATTTTTAATGATTTATTTACCCTTTGCATTGTTTTAATTATCCATGCATATAGGAGATTCACCATGGCATGAGACCATAGGGCTTTTGAAGCCTCTGAATTTGGGAACATTCCCTGAATTTTCCAAAGTCAGAGGCCATCCCTATGAGAAGTTATTGATTTTTCAAATTCATGTTGCTGTTTTGAGTATTTTAAATCCAATAATTAGCATGTTGTGAAATAAATTCTAGGAAAATTTGGTGATGTTTCTTATGACCAGAGGACCCTAGGAAAAATAGGTTTTGAATTAATTCACTTGGAATAACCCTAATTGGCTTAAACACCCTAAATAGGTTCTTAATTAATTAGAGCTAATCATACATCAAATTGACTTGAAATCAATTCTCCACTGACCTTTAGGATCAGAGGAACCCACCATAAAAATTTGAAGCCAATTGGGTTTGGTTAGCCCTATCAAATGGGTTGGTTAAGCCATTTAGCCAATTTAAACTTTAAAAATTCATAACTTTCAAAATACTTTTCAAAAATTCACCAAATTGGTTTTGGAGTCTCTCTGATATCAGGGGAATTTAAGAAAATTAAAATTTCAATTTTCTAAAAAATTTGGTTTTTTTTGCATTATTTTAATATTTTAATAATTAATAAAATAATAAAAAACACAAAAATAATAAAATTCACCAAAATGTCATATTTTGAATTTTAGTCACTTAGGAACAAACCCCATATTTTTCCTAGGTCTCTATGATAAGTTATTAAATTTTAAAGCCCTAAGGTAATTTTAAAATTAAAGAAAATGTATTTTCTAGCATTTCCACTAAAATGATTCTAATAAATCAAAGAAAAATCAGAAAATTATAAAAATTGGTTCTCTGATTTCCTTGATATCAGAGAGATTTTTGAAAAATATAAAATTCATTTTTCAAACTTTATTTTATTTTTAAATTAATTAATACTCCAAAATTCAAAATAATTATAATAAAAATAATATAATTCAAAAAATCACCAAAATTGGTCCAAGTGGTCCTCTGGTCATTAGGAATGTTCCATAATTTTCTTAAGGACAGAAACTTTCCCTTGGTCATGTTATTGAATTTTCCTTAGAAATCCCTATTTTCCACCAAAAATAATTACATAAATAAATTAAATATAGAAAAATCACATTTTCTCCTCTCATGTCTTTATTGACATATGAGTGAAGTCACATAAAAATTTCAAGTTCATTTAAGCTCAATTTAATGAGTTATGAAATTATTAAGCTTGAAGGGCAAAATGGTAATTAAAATTTTAACCCTTAATTAAAACTTTAGGCTTAATAAAATGGAAAGGTAAAATATTTGATCTTAATCTGATTTGGATGTATGAAATTTAAATAATTGAAGGGTAGAAACCTATTAAACAATTCAACAATAATTGAAATGAACTTTAATTAAAATAATTAATTAAATTTGGAAGAATAATAAAATTGGAATTATTAAAATAGGGATGTTATTAGGAAGAGGTTTGCTCTTTAATTTAAGAATCCCTAGATTAATCATCCCAATAATATTTAATTCCTAATTAAAATGATAATCCAAGTTGAATAGCGCCAGTCGATTCCGTGTCTTCTGACAAAATTGTTGATCTTCGTGCTTCTGAATGCGGACCCGTTATTAGAGATAATTCTACGCGGAACCCCAAAATGGTAGATGACTTGATTCTTGAAGAACTGTGGCACGTGATGTGCTTTCACTTCTCTGAGCGGTACTGCTTCCGCCCACTTAGAAAAGTAATCTGTAGCTGAAAGAATGAAGCGATGTCCTCTTGAAGAAGGCGGCTCTATCGGACCCACAATATCTGTGCCCCAACATTCAAACGGCCACGATGCGATTGTCCGATGTAGCACATTTGGAGGTTGATGTAGAAGCACTCCATGCACTTGGCACTGGTGACAACTTTTGGCAATCTTCATGCAATCAGTCATCATTGAGGGCCAGTAGTACCCTAGTCTTTTAATTTTCATTTTCATCTTCGGACCCGATTGATGAACGCCACAAAGTCCTGAGTGTACTTATTTAACAATTTCACGAGCCTCGGACCTGCTCAGGCATCTTAGCCACATCTGATCAAAAGACCTTCTGTATAACGTATTGTTTATTAATGCGTAAGACAGAGTTCTTTTCTTGATTTGATGAGCTAGCGACTTATCGTCTGGTATGTTTCCCGTTTGCAAGTAGTCTATTAATGGTTGCCGCCAATCTTCTGTAACTTCTATTACTGCTGCAACCGATTCTTTTTCTTTTCCTTCTGATTTGTGTATTGTATCCATGTCGAGCTGTGATAGGACCTGTCGTCCTTGAACTGTCATTTCAACTGACTCATCCTGTAGGCAGGCAAATTCTTTTGCAAGGCGAGCTAACACATCTGCGAGAGCATTTTCTCTTCTGGGAATCTTGTAGATCGTTACATTCGGAATCTGCTCTAGCAATTTCATTGCGTACTGGAAGTACTGCTCAAGTCTTGGTTTTAGAATCCTATACTGTCCGGTGACCTGTTGAATGATCAACTGGGAATCACCAGAAATGTTGATGTCTATTATCCCCATCTGAATGGTTAATTCCAGCCCAGTTATAAGGGCTTCGTATTCTGCCTCGTTGTTTGTACATGGTTCTGTTAGATGGTAGGAATACCTTAACATCCCCTGCTCCGGTGTTATAAAGATTAGTCTGATTCCTGCCTTACCGGGCACTATCGTTTGCGATTCTTTATCTTTCTGTGCTGAAGATGCTCCATCGAAGTATAGTTCCCAACGCTGATCATCGGGGTCTTCTAGGCTCATTATCTGCTCGTCTGGCAAGTCTTCGTTGAGAGGCAATTCTACCGGTAAAGGGTGTGCTGCAAGGAAGTCTGCTAGGACTTGTTCCTTTATAGCACGAAGATGAACGAAAGTTATATCAAATTGAAATAGTATCATCGACCACCTGGCAAGTCTCCCGGAAAGTGTAGGTCTGGTAATCAAATATTACAACAGATTAAACTTCAAAATAAGGTTGACCTTATGAGAAAGCATGTAGTGCCTGAGCTTCTGTGCAGCGAAGATCAGGGCCAAATAGTGCTTCTCAAAAGGAGGATACTTTACTTTCGTCAAAATTAGACGACGGCTTAAGTAGTAGAGAGCATTTTGTTTTCCCTCGTCATTGACCTGGGCTAGCAGGGCTCCGAGAGAGTCGTCTAGAGCTGCGATATAAAGTAGCAACGGTCTACCCGAGACTGGGGCTACTAAAACAGGAGGTGTCATTAAATACTGTTTAATGTCATCGAAGGGATGTTGACATTTGGAGTCCCAAGTTAACTTGGCATCCTTCTTAACTAACGCAGAAAATGGCTGACACCTTCCTGACAAATTTGAGATAAAGCGTCAAAGATATGCCAATTTCCCTTGAAAGGATCGTAGTTGTTTCAAGGTTTTGGGAGGCAGCATTTTCTAAGATAGCTTTAATCTTCTCCGTATCGATTTCAGTTCCATGATGTCGAACAACAAATCCTAATAATTTCCCAGAGGTGACGCCGAAGGTGCATTTCAGGGGATTCATCTAAAAGTTAAATTGTCTTAATCGCTCAAAAATAATTCTCAAATCATACAAGTGATCTTCTTTTAGTTTGCTTTTGATGACCACATCATCCATGTAACACTCGACTTGGTTGTGAATGAGATCATCAAAAATCCTTGTCATTGCTCTTTGATAGGTTGCTCCTGCGTTCATTAATCCAAACGGCATCACTGTGTAGCAGTATACCCCGATCGGCGTTCTGAAGTCTGTAAGCTTTTCATCTTCTGGTGCAATCTTTATCTGGTTGTATCCTGATGATCCATCCATGAATGAGAGGACTTCATGTGTTGAAGCAATGTCGATCATCAATTCTGGAATGGGTAGCGGGAATTCGTCCTTTGGACATGCTTTATTCAAATCTCTGAAATCCACGGAGATTCTGATCTGACCATTGTTCTTTCTGACTGGTACCACATTGGCTAACTGACCCACTTTTTGTATGTATGTAATTTATGTTTATAGCCACGGAACCAAAAACTGATCCCGCTTTAAATATAGGTATATGATTTAATGTATAATGTGGATTCTACGCAAGTATATGTATCGTATCAAGTAATACAGGGCTCTAGTGGAGTCCTGGTTATCGATCCTACATGAAAGTTTTTAACAGAATTGTTATCAGCTAAATTTAAAGGAATTACTTACTAATAAAGTGAATAGAAATTCTAAGTAACTAAAGTAAACTAATGCTTAAAATAAGTTGATTTAATTAATTCAGAAAAAGTATCCTTCTCCTTGTTTTTAGAAAATTAAGTGAAATGATAAATTTAAATAAAATTTTTAAATTGTATTGTGACAAACGAGAGCATTCCTATTCTTTACCCTTTGGTCCAGGTGCAAAGAACATTGACTAATCCTATGTTTGATTACCGAATCCGTGGCTAGGCTCGGGAGGATACCGGTCGCCACTTCGGAGCTCCCACGTTCCCCTCACTCGAGGGCTAACATCTACACTTCAGCTCTCGAAACGAGTAGGATCGAATTGAGTATTTTAGTCCGTCACACTAAAATATCCACTTCTACGCCCGATAATTAATATTTCCCTATTTATTTGCACCCGCCTTCCAAGGCTCTCGACTTCCCGAATATTGGATGTCATTTTTACTATAGTTGATAATTCAACATATTTTAACTACTCAATCGGTCGGATTGAAAGTAAATTAAGTTTAAAGTAAAAATTATCACAATTTATTTATATTATATTAGGTGCTTTTATTTAATTTCATCAATCCGCATAATTTTCATAAACAAGGAGAAAGACTAAGGAAACTACTCAAAATGCATGAGAATAAAACAAAGCATGGATTTCATTTAAAGTTTAAAAATAATAAACAAAGATACTTATCTTAATTTCCTTCCCAAGCAGACTCCTTGAAGTTCCTTTGACTTTTCCTTCTAGTACAACGAACTAAATAGCACTCAATTAAACTAATAACTCACTAAAACACACTCAAACTACACTTAAGACACTAGAAATAGACTCACATAAGACTTAAAAGACACACACAAAACTCTAGAATTCGGCCTCTATTTATAGAGATAAATAAAGGTCCAAGGGGTGCTTAAAACACCTCTTCAAAAAGTGTCCAGGTTCAATGTATATGCATTTTGAACTAGCTCGCCGTCGGCGGGAAACGACCTCGCTGTCAGCAGGGCTTCTAGAAGGTCTTCAAACCGCGTGATCTCGCTGTCGGCGGGCTCGGGCTCGCTGTCGGCGAGGTAGTTATAATTCCTTCAGAAATTTCTCCTCACGATCTCGTCGTCGGCGGCCTCGATCTCGCCGTCGGCGAAGTAGTTATATTTGCATGAATTTCCTCCTTTTTGATCCAAATTTGCTCCATTTTGATGCATTTTGCTTCTATCACTAATAAATCTTCATTCCTGCAATAAAATAAAGAAAATACCTTTCTTTAAAGTGCAATTTCATCAAAAAATAGGTATGAATTTCTTAACATATTTTTATGTGATCAAAATCCCCCAAACTTAATTATTACTTGTCCTCAAGTAATTTTAATATTAAATAAAAATAATGATTTCTATAATAGAATTTTTCAACTCAAATAATATATGAATTAATTTTAAATAATATTATAATAAAGTTAAATAGAAATATTTCTAAGTAATTAAATTAACTTTATAGATATAAGATTACTTAGTTATTAGGTCTAAGATTTCTAGCTTTCTATTTATTTCAGGAATGACTATATTAAAAATAGTAAATTACTTAAGATATTTAGATGATAGGAAATTCAAGAAAACTCTATTTAATAAAATATTAATCCACAAATATAAGTTTAGAAATATAATTAAGTTTTACCCTTTAGGTTGAATCCATTGAAGCCAATTTTTTATAAGGCATCTCCTCAAGCTTCTCCTCACTTATATTTTTCTTTTCTTTTCCTTTCTTTTCTTTTCTTTTTCTTTTCTTTTTTTTTTTTTCAAGTGAGGATTACTGTATCTGGAAAGCCTGTTAATAATTTTGAACTTCAATTTCTCTTCCTAAATTTGAAACTTAAAATACTTCTTTGCTTATATATATTTCATAATTTTTACTTCATTAAGTTTCTATCCTTTCTTTTTCATCTATATACTTAAGAATTTCCAATTTTTAGAATATAGTCTCCCTTACTTTAAATAGTCTACTATATTCTTATTCTTTTTAACCAAATATCTTATTCTATTAATTAATTGAATTACTAGAAGTATTTTCTTTAACTTTATATAATAATTAAATAAAGCAACTCATATTTATTGAATTGAAAATTACTATAGAAAATCATTTAATAATTTTTGAAAATAGAATTTGAGAACAATTTTAATAATTAAATTTGTATATTTTTTTTACCTTCCCCCAAACTTAAATTTTTCTATCTATACTACATAGTGAAAAAGGGAAAGTATATAAATAAAATTCATCATACCTTTGAGCTTTAGGTATTTCTTTTCTTTGAAATTTCGTAGGCTTTTTCATTACTTACAGAACTTGTACTGTTAGTATTCTTCCACATATAACATTTAAAAAGAAAGTGCAGGGATGGAAATTTTTAAAACAAGTATCAAACATAATAAAGAAAACTTAATTTGTTACTACACATACATTTACAATAATACATTAAAGAATGTTTAACATCCTATATATATAAAAATTTACAACTAATTTAACACACATAAGAAATTTAACATCACTGCTCAAGCAAACAATCAACATATCAAGTCCAAAGTCCACAAAAAGTACTAAAATATTACATATAGAAATAATAAAGTTTGCAAAACAACAAATCTAAACAAATCAAACAAACTAAACAAAGACTCTAATCCTCTGCATCAAAATCCCAAGCTATGTTGTCTCCCTGATCTCCAGGCTAAGAAGGCTGAGCAGGCTGGTACTGTGTATATCGGGGGCACTCAGGAAAGACATAATCTAAATCACCACTCCTATATCGACGCTCAGCTTCATAGTATGCAATCTCGTACTCTGAATGTCGCTGGAGATATTCGCTATCATAATCGTGTCTTCTCTCCAAGCCTCCAATTCTTTGATCTATATGTTCAAATCTTCTTTCCATATTTTCTCTGAATGATTCAAAACTCTTTCTACTCAGGGTTAACTCATTCATCACATCTTGAAGGGTAAGAGTAGTGTACTGAGGGGGTGGTTCATAACTAGTAGAGGGTATATCTCTACTTGAAGAAGGTACATAATCCCTTGTCCCGCATCTCCATCCTTCGTGGGATTCATATTTCTTTATATTAGTCTGAGTAAGGGGTTTCATAGGTTCTATCCATTCCTCATCATCTCTTGCCTCTACCCCAGATAATTGGCAAAGTGCATAGATAAGACCAGAATGTCCTAGTCCTCCTCCACTTTCATTTCTAGCAGTGGCTAATATGTTTTTATATATAATATTTCCCACATTAATACTTTTCCGGTTCCGAATACGTAAATTCGAATCGTCTCTATCTCTTGTTACCTCACTATGGTGGTAGGTAGGTAACAAAGTAGAATAAATAAAATAATGCCGAGCTTTAGATGTTGCATTTAGCATAGAAAGAGGGAAGTTTACCCGTTCTCGCTGCTTTATCTTCCAGACTCCTTTCCCATCAGTGAGAAAGTCGATCACCTCTTCCAATGGTCCTTCCATAGTTCCAAAAGTTTCATATTCGCTTCTGGTGTCTCGAATTTCATAATAAGCGTTTATTCTCGCAGCGTTGATATCTACAAAAAATTCTCTAACTCTAACCGGTGCATCTTCTGCCTGTGTTAAGTTTGTATAAAATTCCTTCACAACTTCTACAGCTGCTCTATTGGTAACAAAACAGAAGTTTTCCCATCCTCTCTCCTTTATAACTCGCTCTACTTCTCCTCCTGGATTCTTGAAAAATCGATCTTGAATGCATTTTCTTGCTTGAATATTTTGAAAATATCGAGTTTGTGCTCTTGCATTAATGAATCGAGTTTCGTCAAAATCTAATCGTCGCTTTTGTCATGGAGCCATTTCTCGATCTGTGAAATTTACAAAAATTTTAACTAAACTCCAAAATATTACTAAGAAGGCTTCCTACAACAACTAAAATCCATTTAAATCAATTTCTATGAAATTCTTCCAAGTATTTTCTTCACATTTCAAAAATTTTCAAAATATTCCAATGTAGAAGAAATTCATGGTGAAAATCAAAAATTTTTGCATAGGAGTGAAGCTCTTACCAAGGGAAGATGAAATTTGGTGTCAAAAAGTGTTGAAATCGCTTCAAATCCAAGATCTCTCAAGCCCTAGGTCGGTTTTTTTGAAAATTTGAGGAAAGGGATGATGAATAGTGTCGGTTGACCGGTCAAATATAGGTCTTTTCAAGTTCTCGCTGTCAGCGAGATTTTTCTCGCCTTTGGCGAGCTAATTAATTCCATAAGGCAAAAGTTTCGGGAAAAATCCGCTGTCGACGAGCTCGGTCTCGCTGTCAGCGGGTTTTCTCGCTATCGGCGAGATAATTCTCGCCGTCGGTGAGGTCCCAAAAATTTTCAATTTTTGAATTTCGTCAATCATTTTCAACCTCGAATTGCCTTTAATTAATCTTCTGATCACTTAATTTGAATATTAATAAGAAGATTAAATACTATACTCACAAAAAGTCACACAAAACAAACAAAATAACTTCATAAATTAAATCCATGACACTTACAAATTTCACACTAACAACTTCACACATACTTAACTTAATTGTTCAAATCCATACTACTCAACATCGCAATCCAAACCACAACACTCTAAATGCTGAGACATAACAATTTACATAAAATCTCATCAAATCTAAAGTTCGACTCATAGTAAAACTTAACTCTAAATCAAACACACATATACAAATATAACATAAACATAGAAATCTTTCCTACTCTTCAGTGTCTGAACTAATATCTTCTCTGATATTCTCGATGCGACGCAGGTGCACAAATAAATTGTAGAAAGGCTCGAAAGGGAATTACGCAGTAGATTCTTCATTAATCCATCCTTTCTATCTTAGTAGATGAATAAAACTAGCCTCCAGATGTCCAATATGATCAAAGTGCTCCTTCATTCTCCAATCAATATGATCAAACATATCAGAGATATTGTCAATAGAATTCATCACATTTTGTAATTCTTTCTCCAATCCTTTAATCTTCTTCAGAATGAAATTAGTCTTATCAGTAATGGGACTTGCTAAAGGATTGTTCTGTGATGCTCTGTCAGAAATAATGGTGATCTCATCATTGTTATCCAAAGTGGGAAACATATCAGTAGGATCCAGTGGTTTCCATGGTAAAAGTACTTTTTCCCGAGCCTCATAAGAAACTTGGTACGATCGCATAAAGCAAATATAGTAGATGGGTGTCCAAGTCCATGCACTGACCCATGCACGATTAATCCCAATGCAGACTTTACTATTATTGATCCAACATCGATAGGTAATCCAATTAGAATACAATAGTTTAAAATAGCGCATTCCTTTGAAACTTTATTTACTCTCATGGTAGGTAATAATTTTGATGATATAAAGAAATGCCAGTGCTTTGAGACAGGGTTTAGAAGTGATGCAGAAAAACTGACATACCCGTCTTCTCGTAACTCCCAATCATCCGGTTCATTAGTCAGATATCTATAGATTTCGTTCATATTGTATCTTGAAGGCACAAAGTTGGAATAGTGATAAACAGAGGTATTTTCTATAGAAAACAATTCATTTACCCTTGCAGGAGTAAATGTTACCCATCTTCCTCTGACGTACACATTTCCATTGTTGATCGCATGTAAATAGGGTAAAACTCTTTAACTACAGGTATAATTACAGCGGAAGTTGTATAACAAAATACCTCCCAATGCGGCTGTGCGATCATTTCTTCGATTTTTGTAGTAGCATTCTCTACTCCTCTATTGACGAATCCTCTTTCTTTGATAAGTATTTTCTTCATCAAGCCTTTGTTGAAGATTCGCTGTGCCTCCGAACTGACAAATTTTCTCCGGTTGAAAACTTCAGTTTTTGTGGTTTCTAGGAATTTTGAGGCCATTTTGGATGGAATGGATTGGTCTCTAGTCGTTCCTAAGGAAGAAAATGATGTAAAATATGATTTGGAATAATTTCTTACGAAGGAATGGCTTAGATCCGTCCAAAACCGCAGGAAAAATCCTTAAGAAACAAAATTTCCAACTGCCTCGCCGTCGGCGGGAAGTTCCTCGCCGTCGGCGACTTAGTTATAAAACTGAATTAGTAAATGGTACACGATCTCGCTGTCAGCGGGATCGGGCTCGCTGACGGCGAGATTCGTAAAATCGCCCGTTTTCGCTCTGGTCCGAACATTTTCTGATCTCATCTAATAAGTTCAATTTTTGTGATGATTCTAAATAAAAATTTGAGTAGTAAGATTTATTTTAATAATATAGACTCACTAATATGTAGATATTTAAAAATAAAGGACTACTATGGGTTGCCTCCCATAAAGCGTCGGGTTTAACGTCGTCAGTTCGACCTAATTCAGTTAGTGTTCAGGTTGACTAAGCATTAAAACCTCTTTAAAATTTGATCGTCTATTTTCGAATTATTGTTTTAATCTATGTCCATTTACTTTAAATCTATGTCCTGTTTTTGGATCTTCAATTTCTATAGTTCCAAATGAAAATATTTGAGTTATGGTGAAAGGTCCTAACCATCGAGATTTCTATTTCCCAGGAAATAATTTCAATCTAGTATTATAAAGCAAAACTTCTTGTCTCGGTTCAAAATTTCTCCGATTAATCTTTCGATCATGCCATAATTTCATTCTTTCTTTATAAATCCTATCATTATCATATGATTCATTCCTTAATTCTTCCAATTCATTCAATTGCAACAACCTCTTCTCACCGAGCTTCTTTCATATTATAATTAAATTCTTTAATCGCCCGATATGCTTTATGTTCTAATTCAACTAGTAAGTGGCAAGTTTTTCCATATATAAGCCTATAAGGAGTCATTCCAATCGGAGTTTTATAAGCGATCTCGTATGCCCATAATGCGAGTGTCTAGTCTTATAGACCAGGTATGATCTATTAGGATTTACGAGACTTTTCTAATATACGCTTAATCTCTCGATTAGAAACTTCGGCTAATCCACTAGTTTGTGGATGATAAGCGATCGATATCTTATGCATAATATTATACTTTTCTACTAATTTGTGAATATATTTGTTTCTAAAATGAGTTCCTCCGTCAGTGATAATCACTCTCGGCATTCCAAATCTAGTAAAAATATTTTTCATTAAAAATTTTGAAACACTTTTAGCATCACTCCTAGATAAAGCTTGTGCTTCAATCCATTTGGAAACATAATCAACGACTACTAATATATATGAGTTTCCAAATGATGGAATAAAAGGTCCCATGAAATCTAATCCCCAAACATCAAAAATTTCAACTTCTAATATAAAATTCAGAGGAATTTCATTTTTTCTTGATATGTTTCCTGCTCTTTGGCATTTATCGCAGGTTTTGATATATCTATATACATCTCTAAATAGAGTAGGCCAGTAGAATCTAGATTGTAGAATTTTATATGCCGTTTTATCTGTCCCAAAATGACCTCCTAAATTAGAATCATGACATTTTTGAATAATTGGTTCAATTTCTTCATAAGGCACGCATCTTCTAATAATTAGATCCTTACATTTCTTATATAAGTATGGCTCATCCCAAAAATATGATTTAGTATCGTGAATGAATTTTTTCTGTTGTTGCGAAGTTAACATAGGTGGTAAAATGTCACTTAGAATATAATTTACTATATCAGCATACCAAGGTATTTTCAACTCATTAATATTATAAAGTTGTTCATCAAGAAAACTGTCTAAATTTTCATTATCAATATTAGATAATTCATGATTTTCTAATCTTGATAAATGATCGGCAATTTGATTATCAGTTCCCTTTTTGTTAACTATCTCAAAATCAAATTCTTGCATTAATAATATCCATCTGATTAATCTTGGTTTATAATCTTTCTTTTGCATTAATTATTTTATAGCATAATGATCAGTATGCACAATGCATTTAGTTCCTATTATATAATGCCGAAATTTATTAAAAGCATATACAACTGCTAATAATTATCTTTCAGTAACTGTATAATTTATCTCAGCATCATTTAGAGTTTTACTAGCGTAGTATATAACTTTGAAAATTTTATCATATCTTTGCCCAAGAACTGCTCCTATAACATAATCACTAGCATCACACATAAGCTCAAATGGTTTCTCCCAGTTAGGTGAAACTATTATAAGTGTTGTAATTAATTTATCTTTTAATAATTCAAAAGCATTTAGGCATTCAGTTGTAAATTCAAATTTCTTGTTCTTTTCAAGAAGTTGGCATAGAGGTTTAGTAATTTTTGAAAAATCTTTAATATAACGCCTGTAAAATCCAGCATGTCCCAGAAAACTTCTTACCCCTTTTACCGTAGTTGGAGGTGGTAATTTAGCTATTACTTGAATTTTTGCAGGGTCTACTTCCATGCCATTTTCTGAAATTTTATGCCCTAATACAATGCCGCCTGTAACCATAAATTGACATTTCTCCCAATTTAGAACTAAATTAGTTTTCTCACATACTTCAAATACTTTTTCAAGATGATTTAGGCATGTGTCAAATGTTGTTCTAAATACAGAGAAATCATCCATAAATACTTCTATTCCATTATCAATTAATTTACTAAATATAGACATCATACATCTTTGGAATGTTGCAGGTGTATTACATAATCCAAAAGGCATTCTTCGAAAAGCGAAAGTTCCATAAGGACTAGTAAATGTAGTTTTATCTTGATCCTCAAGAGCAATTTGTATTTGATAATAACCAATATATCCATCTAAGAAACAAAAATATTTATGTCCGGCTAATCTATCTAACATCCAGTGCTAGAAATGGTAAAGGGAAGTGATCTTTTCTAGTGGTTGTATTTAATTTTCTATAATCAATACATATTCGCCATCCGAGTAACTTGTCTTATAGGGATAAGATCATTAGTTTCATTAGCTTTGACGATCACCCCTCCTTTTTAGGTACACAGTGAATTGGGCTTACCGAAGCACATCGTCGAAATAGGATATATAATACCATTATCTAACCATTTTAAAATTTTCTTCTTGACTACTTCTTTCATTATTGGATTTAATCTCCTTTGTGGATCAGCTTTAGGTTTATGTTCATTATCTAAAATAATTCTGTGCATACAGATTGAAGGACTAATTCATTTAATATCTGCTAAAGTCCAACAAAAAATTTTCTTATATTTTTTAACGTATCTAAAAGTTTTTGTTCTTGAGATTCATTTAATTCAGATGAAATAATAACTGGTAGAGTTGAAGAATTACCTAAGTAAGCATATTTTAAATGATTAGGTAACATTTTTAACTCAAGTTCAGGAGGTTTAATAATTGATGGAACTATATTCTTTTCATTGTTTTCTGTGTTATCCAAAAATTCAAATTTCTCTTGAATATAATCTAATTATTCATTTATCTCAGATTTTTCGATTAATTCAATATTTTATTTTTCTAATTTCTCTTCATAATATTCTTTAAAATGTTCTTTTTGTAAATGATCAAGTACTTCCATTCGAAAACACTCATCATCTTTTTCTAGCGCAGGATATTTCATTGATTTAGCAATATTAAAAGTTACTTTTTGGTCATTTACTCTTATAGTTAATTCTCCTTTCTGAACATCAATCATAGCTTTTCCAGTGGCTAAAAATGGTCTTCCTAAAATGATAGGAATTTCTTTATCTTCTTCAATATCTAGAACAATAAAATCTACAGGGAAGATAAATTTATCCACTTTTACTAATACATCTTCAATAACTCCCTTAGGATATGTAACAAAATGATCAGCTAACTGAAGAGTTACTGAAGTAAGTGAAATTTCTCCCAATCCTAATCTCTTGAAAATTGATAGAGGCATTAGATTGATGCTTGCTCCTAAGTCACACAAAGCTTTTCCATAGAATTTTTCTCCAATAGCACAGGGTATAGTGAAACTACCCGGATCTTTTAATTTTTCGGGAAGTTTTTTCGAATAATAGCACTACACTCTTCACTAAGTGCAACCATTTCATTATCGGTAAATTTTCTTTTCTTATTTAGAATATCTTTCATGAATTTTACATAGTTTGGCATACGTTTCTAAAGCTTCTACGAAAGGAATATTTATCGTTAATTTCTTCAAAATTTCAAGGAATTTAGCAAATTGTTTGTCTTTTTATGTTGAATTAGTCGTTGAGGAAATGGTGGTGGAGGTTTTTTAATAGGAATTTTCATTGGTATTAAAGGATTTTCTAAGTTTTGATCTTGTTGATTCTTTTCCTTTTCAATTTCCACTTCCTCTTTTTGACTTTCAAGTTCTTTCTGAATTCGAGGTTCTAATTCTTTTCCACTTCGTAATTGTATCGCTTTAATTTGTTCATTTCCATTGTCTTTAGGATTCATTTCTACATTACTAGGAAATGTTCCAGGTATTCTATTATTAAGTGCAGTAGCGATATGTCCATGTTAATTTTCAATATTTTTGATAGCTGTTCCTTGATTTTGCAATTGATTTCCTTGTATTTGTAATTGATTTCCTTGATTTTGTAAATGTTGACCCATATTTAATATTAATTCTTCTATAGATAATTTCTTATCTTTAAATTGAGGGTTATTATTATTAAATCCAGGTGGATAATTAGGTTTATAATTAGGATTTCCTTGATTAGATGGATTTCCTAATTGTTGTGTTATATTATTCATCCATGGTTGATTAGTTGTATTATTATTCCAATTAAAATTAGGATGATTTTTCCATCCAGGATTATAATAATTTGCATAAGGATTATTGGGTCTGTTGTTAATTGCATTAATTGATTCATATTGAGATTGAGATTCTATAAGTTGTCCAGATAAATTTTCTTCTGTTATAGTTGGAGAGTAGTTCATTCCAAAATGATCTAATTTTTTAGATATAGCAGAAATTTGTGAAGCTAACATAGATATTGCATCATTTTCATGAATACTAGCTATTTTTTTCGGATTCATTCTATCAGCAGGCCATTGAAAATTATTTGTTGCCATTTCTTCGATTAGTGCATAGGCTTCATCAAATGGTTTTGACATTAATGATCCTCCAGCAGCAGCATCGATGATTGATCTTAAAGATCCTACTAATCCGTTATAGAAAATTTGGATAATTAACCAATTTGGTAACACATGATGTGGGCATTTCCTAAAAAGTTCATTAAATCTCTCCCAAGATTCATATATTGACTCTCCATCAAACTGACTAAAAGAAGTTATATCATTTCTAAGCTTAGCAGTTTTAGATGGTGGAAAATATTTGGATAGAAATTTTTGTAATAATTCTCCCCAAGTTTTAATAGATCCAAGTCTTTAGCGAATTTAACCACATTTTAGCCTTATCCCTTAAAGAAAAAGGAAAAAGTCTAAGTCCGATAGCATCGTTAGATACTCCTTCATATTTGAAAGTAGCACATAGTTCTAAAAAACTAGCAAGATGTAAATTAGGATCTTCGGTAGGTGAACCACTAAATTGATTGTTTTGTACCATTTGGATAATTGCAGGTTTAAGTTCGAATGAATTAGCAGCTACACCAGGGTTTTGAATAGTTAAATGAATTTCATCTAATGTAGGGTTGGCATAATCTCGTAATGGTCTTGGTTGATTGATATTTTGATTTTCAGCTATATTTGCCATTTGTGTTAAATTTATAATTTTTCTTTTTTTTTTCTAATTCTTTTAATTGTACGCTCTAATTCTGAATCGTAAGGTATTAAATTTTCGTTTCCAAATTTTCGCATACAATTTTAGATTAGTCCGTTACTTTAGTAAATAATTTCTTTACTTCCCCGGCAACGGTGCCAAAAACTTGACCCACTTTTTGTATGTATGTAATTTATGTTTATAGCCACGGAACCAAAAAATGATCCCGCTTTAAATATAGGTATATGATTCAATGTATAATGTGGATTCTACGCAAGTATACGTATCGTATCAAGTAATACAGGGCTCTAGTGGAGTCCTGGTTATCGATCCACGGGGAAGTTTTTAACGAAATTGTTATCAACTAAATTTAAAGGAATTACTTACTAATAAAGTGAACAGAAATTCTAAGTAACTAAAGTAAACTAATGCTTGAAATAAGTTGATTTAATTAATTCAGAAAAAGTATCCTTCTCCTTGTTTTTAGAAAATTAAGTGAAATGATGAATTTAAATAAAATTTTTAAATTGTATTGTGACAAATAAGAGCATTCCTATTCTTTACCTTTTGGTCCAGGTGCAAAGAACATTGACTAATCCTATGTTTGATTTCTGAATCTGTGGCTAGGCTGGGAGGATACTGGTTGCCACTTCAGAGCTCCCACGTTCCCCTCACCTGAGGGCTAACATGTACACTTCAGCTCTCAAACAGTAGGATCGAATTGAGTATTTTAGTCACGTCGCACTAAAATATCCAATTCTACGCCCGATAATTAATATTTCCCTATTTATTTGCACCCGCCTTCCAAGGCTCTTGACTTCCCTGAATATTGAATGTAATTTTTATTATAGTTGATAATTCAACATATTTTAACTACTCAATTGGCCAGATTGAAAGTAAATTAAGTTTAAAGTAAAAATTATCACAATTTATTTATATTAATTAGGTGCTTTTATTTAATTTCATCAATCCGCATAAATTTCATAAACAAGGAGAAAGGCTAAGGAAACTACTCAGAATGCATGAGAATAAAACAAAGCATGGATTTCATTTAAAGTTTAAAAACAATAAACAAAGATACTTATCTTAATTTCCTTCCCAAGAAAACTCCTTGAAGTTCCTTTGACTTTTCCTTCTAGTACAGCAGCTAAATAGCACTCAATTAAACTAATAACTCACTAAAACACACTCAAACTACACTTAAGACACTAGAAATAGACTCACATAAGACTCAAAAGACACACACAAAACTCTAGAATTCGGCCTCTATTTATAGAGGTAAGCGAAGGTCCAAGGGGTGCTTAAAACACCTCTTCAAAAAGTGTCCGGGTTCAATGTATATGCATTTTGAACTAGCTCGGCGTCGGCGGGAAACGACCTCGCCGTCGGCGGGGCTTCTAGAAGGTCTTCAAGCTGCGTGATCTCGCTGTCGGAGGGCTCGGGCTCGCTGTCGCGAGGTAGTTATAATTCCTTCAGAAATTTCTCCTCACGATCTCGCCATCGGCGGCCTCGATCTCGCCGTCCGCGAAGTAGTTATATTTGCATGAATTTCCTCCTTTTTGATCCAAATTTGCTCCATTTCATGCATTTTGCTTCTATCACTAATAAATCTTCATTCCTGCAATAAAATAAAGAAAATACCTTTCTTTAAAGCGCAATTTCATCAAAAATAGGTATGAATTTCTTAACATATTTTTCTGTGATCACTAACCAAGTCGGGTATTGCTCTTCACGGACAAATTTAGCGTCTATTAGCTTCTTAACTTCAGCTATTACTTGTTGTTCAATCTCCATATGCATTCTTCTCGGAGCTTGTCTGACTAAACGGCAGTGGGATCTACTCCTAACTTGTGAACTGCAACTTCTGGAGCTAATCCTGGCATTTCGTAATAACTCCAAGCAAAACAGTCTTTGAATTCCATCAATAGCTTGATTATCTCTTCGGAGTCTTCTTTATTGAGTAAGCAGCTAACAAAGGTCAGCCTAGGCTCTTTGCCAGTACCTAAGTTAACTTCCATTAACTCGTCTATTGTAGAATTAGTTTCTTCTTCGAATTCTGGTGGAGCATTTCCAATTGGTAGATCTTCGAGATCTTCTAAAGCTTCCAGGCAACTTCATCATGCTGGTGAGTGACAACTAAGCAAAATCCCGAATCATCAACAAACCCTACTGTGCCGAATCCGAGACCATGTTTTGAATTGGGAGGCCGACTGGCATTGTTCCATAATTTTTCGAAGTGTTGTGATCGACCTTTTGTCCATTGTTTAGGTAAGACACAACGTTGAATTAAATTTTGAACACAGGGAGAGTACCACTCAAAAGGCAATTCCATTAATTCAGAAGAAGTAACATCTTCAAATTGTACATAATTTTCAATTTTGGAAGAAGAAGCACCACGGTAGAATTTGTTCGGTTTAGTACCACTACCATGCACTTCCTTGACCACCATACCCTCGATCTTATTAGAATGGATCAGGGTCAGGGTCATAGTATGTACATAATGGTTAATCTTCTCATACATCGATTTATATTCTTCATTCTTTTCATTTTCGAGAGAGATCTTGAACTGGGGTTTCTTTTGACTTATCACCGCTGCTTCTTTCCTGATTTCTTCTTCTTCAGAACTATTCTCCCAATCAACGTCGATGACTTGTTTCTTTTGTCCAACTGTTCCAACGTCTCTTCCACGACCTCATCCCGGGCCTCAACCTCGGGTGCGAGTTCTGGAGAAACCTTCACCATCTCGCCGTAAAGGAGTGGTGAGTAACTGTTGGACTAGAATTTTAGGCTCTTCGTCGTCTTGCACTTCTTTTGCTTCATTTGGTATGATATTTCTGGAGAAGATTGTTTTCTTCGGAGGTGCGTAGTAGGCTGCATCTTCGTGAATTTTGATTTCATGTACGAAGAACGGCTGCAAGTCACCTTTGATACATTGTTCTCCTCCTTCGTAATACTTTATGCACTGGTGCAGAGACAACGGTACCATCCGGTTTTCATGGATCCATGGCCGACCCAGTAGAGCGTTGAACGATGTTTCAGAATCAATTATGTGAAATTTTGCGGTTGTCTTTGCTAAATCACTGGTCTTCATCAGTAGTGTTATCGATCCAAGAGCTCTTTCTCCTTTCTGATTGAACCCTCTTAATAAAATCTTGTCTGCTTCAAGTTCGCGAGCATCAATTTCCAAATATGCTAACGTTCGAAGGCTCATTATGTTGATTGATGCTCCCGGATCAACCAACACCCTGGAGAGCCTAAACTTTCCAATAGTGACTGAAATGTGCAACGTTCGGTTGTGATCAGCCGTTCCCAGTAATAAATCATTGTCCGTGAAGGTAACGCCTCGATGTTCTTTTAACGAGCAAACCTCGTCGAAGGAATTACCGGCCATTTGAGCTAAACAAATCTCAGGATCAAGTAGAGCTTTGATCAGAGTTTCCCTCATCTCCTTCGACAGGATCAGGGCGTCGTATATGCTTAGTTTGGCTGGTAGCTTCCTAAGATGGGCTAGCACGTTATAGTCCACTTTATTACCATGTTCCTCGGTTTCCTCTCGAATGGGCAATTCCTCTGCTGGGGTTGGCTCCTCCTGAGAAACCACCTGCTTTCCTTTATCTTTTGGACCCATTCTCGGGGGTAGAACTTTTCCACTTCTTAAATTGATACAGTTATTTCTTCTAAATCTGGTGTTGAATATGCCGGTGTCTCCCCTTGAATCGGAACGACTGGCTCTTCTGGTGTTGCTTCAGAATCTGATGACTCTAATTCTATCGCAATCGGAGCTCCTCGAAATTTACAAATAGACTCGTCGCTTGTTGAGCTTTCGTAGCCATCCTTGTGAACGTCTTCTCCTTCGTCGTGGTCATTGATGTTTAGTATGATTTGAGAATCGTTATTTATATCGGAATCGAGATCCGGATTAGCTTGGTTTTCGTTAGTTACGTTATCGTTAGAAACAGTCAAAATGTAGCCAACACCAAAACTCTTATCATTATAAGATCTCTCCGGGGCGAGCAAATAATCATACAAAGTCAGAGGTTCGAGGGATTTCTCCCCTGAATTAGAAACAACTATCCTAGGATAAGCAGCCCCTAGTCTACTCTTCGGAGCCTCAGTTTTCTTCTCTTCTATGATCTTCTCTTCCTTCTGGGGCGGTTGTTCAATTGCAAGTGATAGTGCCGGCTCGGCAGGTTTCAAACTTTGAGTTGAAGCGTGCAACGAAGCGTTCTAAATATGATCCAAGATTTTCTTTGAAGACTTTGTCCAGACGGTACTCCATCCATCATGGGTCATGTAAGGGTCTATCGGAACAATAGGATCCGTTGAAATAACATTGACGGAACCTCCCTTTTGGGGTTCCTTCATGTATTCCTTCGGGATCGTTATGTTCCCTTTCTGGAGATTGTCGTCAAGCCAAATCTTGAAAGTGATGAAATCCTCTATCTTATGTCCGAGTATTCGGTGGTAAGGGCAATAGTTTGGATGATCTTTCTTGTTGACTTCTTCTGGCCTCTTGGGCTCTGCTAGCTGAAAATCGGGTGTCTTCATTAAACTCGTCGAACATCTTCACTCATCGCTTCGGTCTTGAATGGATATTCCTTATTCGGAAAATCTTTCGGGGTACGCTGTGGACGAGGCGGTTGTTCATAATGCTGAGGCGACTGATAGCTTGGTCGAGGCTGTTGATAACCCTGCTGAGATTGCTGGTAAGTACGTTGCAGTGGTTCAAATCAAAATCATGGGTCGTTCTCCACGGAGTCGCCAGAAGTTGTCGGCATATTTTTAGGTTGTGTTTTGAAAAAGGGGGTCACCTACAGAAATTGTCGGTGAATTTTAAATTTAATTTAAATTTAAATATATATATAGTTTTAGAAAGAAACATTTGATTTTGAAAATAATTTTATGTTTAAAAACTTTAAGATATGAAATCAAACATATCTCACATCCCAAATAGTTTATATAAACGAGCACTACACCACAAACCGTGAATCTATCTCGAAGAATAGGCACACTGCTTGATGATGAGGCTCGATTAAATAAACTAGAAGATTTGTGACATTCGTTTGGTCTGCGAACCAATTTTATAAGCCGACAAGTTCCCCTGCTTATTATAAATGAATTAAGCAGGGTTTATATTACCTCGGTTCTTAAAGTTTCCTATAAGGGCAAGCCCCTATAGTTAATTACATCTTAAATGACGGGAATCATTTAAGAAAACTCTCGATAATGATCATTGATTTTGCTCTCAAGAATTTCAAAGTTTAAGGTTTTCAAAGGATTGGATTTTGGAAATTTTAATCGGGAATGGATCAAATTTGGAACAGTTATTTTCAGGAGTTCTAAGGAAGAGAAGTAGGAGAAGTTGAGGATCCAAGAAGAATCTTGGAAACTTCCCAAACTATCCTATTGTTTGGCTTCAATTTAGGAAAATTATTTGATGTTTCAATCCTGCCAATTTTTGCTAATTAGGACTTATATTTGTATGACATAATCATAAAAATAGCCTCAAAGATGTGAGGGTTTATGTCGTACCAAATGACTACCTCGGAATCCTAAGATCAGTTAGGGCTTAATTTGCATAACATGATTATACAAATGCTTAACGAAAAGGTTGAGGATTTATGTTGCACTAGGAAAACTACCTCGAAATCTTATGGCTTGGTTATTTAAAACTAAGAAATGTTTTGCTGATGTAGACTCATGTTTTGCTGATGACGATGATCGTGCTGTCCACCGTGCTCCGAGCTCCTTGTTGTTGCAGAGGTTTAGTTTTAGAAGGTGAAAATCAGGAGATGAGAAAAGTGTTTTGGTTTAGAAGAGTCTTAAGGTTCAAATGTCTTTAATGTTTTATTAGGGGAATCTTAAAGTTGATTATAACAACACCGGTTAAGATCCCACAGTTCCATCATTCCGGCACCATTATTTTTATTGGATTCACTTAGTCTAGATGAATTTTCTAAACTCAACTGAATGAGTTCCACACTTTCATTTAGACCATGGGAAATCCCGTTAGCAACACGTAGGTTACATCATCCGAGGTATTCCCGATCATCCAACAAAACGTTTTAATTTAATTATAGTTGTAGTTTTGTTGTTTTGTTTGTGATTAAATTTTGAGTTGTTTTATCTTTTGAATGTTGTGGCGGTGAATTTTATCTTATTATGACTTTTAATTTAGTTTTGGTTTCAATTTTGTGGCTATCCTAAAAGTTTCAGTTTTCATGCAACAATCTTGTTTAACATGCAAGAAGAGTAAAGTGTAGCTCATATAAATAAATTGCAATAAAGTAAATTGTAATAAAATAAAAGCATACTTGGAGAGTCTTCTCGTCATTCCAAGCTGCACTTAAAACACATGTTAAGGCATTTAAATATTTATAACAAGTACATAGCTAAAGCTAAGGGAAGGTTCTGGTTGTCTACCAAATTCTTAATCCTATTGCTAGTCATCTCTTATGACGTCTAGGTTCTTGTATTTTGTTAAGGATGATTTTCTTCATCAAAGAACAATTAAATTCAATTGTTCTTCTAAAACATCCCATCATATTGAGGAAGTGTTTAGGACGAGTCCTAAACATCTTTTCAATATTTTGGGATTATTTTTTAGTCCAAATGAGTTTTATTGCACAGGTGAATTAATCATCCCAAAATTTAGTTTAGTTTCTTGCTCATTGAATTAGGATGTTTGATTATCCTATAAGTAAAATGACATCTCACTTGATGCCTTACTTAAGAGTTATAATAATGAAAACCTTTAGGGGCAAATCAGTTTGTTAAAGAATTTAATGATTTAAAATTGGAATTGGTGATTTAAAGTGATTTAATTTAGTTATGAAATTTCAATGGTTTTAAGTTTGGAATAGTGTTCGAGTTGTTTTAAATTTAGTTTAAATCTTTAAACCTTTTTTTTATTATCTTAATGTTTCAGATTAATTTTGATGTTTTAAATTTACTTACAAGTGTTTGAATTACTCATATATGTTTGATGGTTTGATTTAGGTTAAATATGATATTTTATGTTAGTTTTGATTAGCTTAATTTGTTTTATATGCTTAATTATGAATTGTTTTAACATTATTTAAAATTTCCAATTTGCTTTAAGCTTGTTATTAAGTGATGCTGAATTAATTTTTAAAATTTAATTTAATTTAATTGTTAAATCACTTAATATTTTAAATATTAATTTAATTAAGGGTTATTTTCTTTTAATTTTTAATTTATTAATTCCCATTATTATTTTAAGTTTAATTAAGAATTAGATCTTATTAAAGTGATTTATTTAGGTATTTTAAATTAAAAAATTAATATCTTCTAAAGTTATAACCCTAACCTTAATAATCCAAATTTTAATATAATCTTCCAAAATTTAAATTATTTAATTAATTAAAATTCGCTTCAAATATTTTCAAGATAATTAGTGGGTTTCTACCCCTTAATTCCCTAGGTTTCAATCATCTATGAGAAAAGTTAAGATCAGATATTTTACCCTCCCTTTGATTAGACCTAAATATTAATTAGGGTTAAAATCCTTTAATTACCTTTATGCCCTTTTAAGCTTATTTATTTCATAACTCACTAAATTAAGCTCAAATGAACTTGAAATTTTTATGTCACTTCACTCATATGTAAATTAAGACATTAGAGGAGAAAATGTGATTTTTCTGAATTTAATTTAATTTATATATTTGTTTTTATGAAAAATAAGAGATTTCAAAGGAAATTCAACAACATAACCAAGGAAATGTTTCTATCCTTAGGAAAATTATGGGATGTTTCTACAGACTAGAGGACCACTTGGACCAATTTTGGTGATTTTTTTAATTATATTTTATTTATTATAATTATTTTGATATTTAGAATGTTAATTAATTATAAAATAAAATAAAGGTTAAAAATTAAGTTTTATATTTTTCATAAATCTCTTTGATGTCAAGGAGTTCAGAGAAATAAATTTTATAATTTTCTAATTTTTCTTTGATTTATTAGAATTAATTTAGTGAGAAGGTTGAAAAATCCATTTTTAATATTAAAAAATTGTCTTAAGCATTTAAAATTCAATATCTTTACTTTAAGACTTGGGAAAAATATTTGGTTTGTTTCTAAGTGATTAGGAGGTAAAATATGACATTTTTATGATTTTTATTATTTTTATGATTTTTATTATTTTTTAATTTTTTAAAATATTAAAATAAGGTAGAAAATTAAGAGTTTTAGAAAATTTAAATTTTAATTTTCTTAGACTCCTCTGATACCAGAGAGCCCACAAAACTAATTTGGTGAATTTTTAAAATGTATTTTTGAAGTTATGAATTTTTAAAGTTTAATTTTATTCATGTAATTTAATTAATCTGGTTAGTGGGGTTAAACATTTCCAATTGATTCCAAATTTTTATGTGAGGTCCCTCTAATACTAATGATCAATGGAGAATTATTTTCAAGTTCTTTTGATGTTTGGTTAACCCTAATTAATTAAAGTTCTATTTTGAGTAATTAGGCTGATTAGGGTTATTCTTAATGAATTAATTCAAAACATAATTATCCTAGGGTCCTCTAGTCCTAAGAAACTTCCCCAAATTTTCCTAGAATTTTCTAAGCAATATGCTAATTAATGGAATTAAAATACTAAAAATAGTGACATAAACTTGAAAAATACATAACTTGCCATAGAGATAGCCTCTTACCTTGAAAAATTCAGGGAATGTTCCCAAGATCAGAGGCTTCAAAAGCCCTATAGTCTCGTGTCATGGTAAATTGTTTATGCAAATGGAGAATTAAAATATTGAAATAAGTAAATAATTAATTAAAAAAAATACTCATCAAATTAACTTAATTCTTTTTCCACATTATTCTCCTCTATTCACTGAGTAAGAGGGTATTTTTATTTTATTTTTAATATTTTTCTACACAAAGATATGGATTTTTCAATTTCTAGGTATTTAAATAAATAAAAAAATCCATATTTATCTACTTATCCACGCGGCGCTGACTCAACCTCGGCGGCTCTGAAAGCCCACACGTTGCCTCCCTATTCGACGCCGCCATCTGACTCAGCACTTCGGGGGCCCGCGGTTTACGTACCGTTCTCTGGTCCGACGCCATCTGAGCCGTCCACTCGATACACGCCCGATCGGACGGTGTCTGGTCATCGTCTACGACTGGTGTGCACCCGTGACCGTCCACACTAAAACCCTAAGATCTCTCTCATTTCTCAATGGATTTTCGTGTTCTTATACTCTATGGATTTGTTGTGAAGAGACGAACACATCCATACGGTTTTACATGCATTGAAATCAACTCAAACGAAATGGAGAATTACTGGAAGCTCTCAGGGAGGAGAAGTGTCCATACCTTGGTTCAGGAGGTGAGGCCTCAACTGAATGTGCTCGAAACGTTCGCTGGAGTTGGAGGAGCCTGGGGATGAAGCCTCTGGCCCTGACGAATTTTCTAAGTACAGCTTCCACCATGCCCGATTTCAAAGCTTGGCCGATAGAGAGAATGGCTGGCCTGGTGAGGGGGCTTCCACTGGGGAACTCCTTCTCTTGGTCCTGTGCAGGTGTGGGTGAGTTTAATTTTATTTTGGTGGAGGTTCCGGGGATGTCTCGTTGCAGGCTGAGAATTGAGCTCCAAAATTGAGCTCAATCAATGGGGTTTAGGGCAGGAGAACAGTGGAGATGAATTGCTCTTGTTTAGGGGCAGCGCTGTGAGGAGTTTGGAGGAATTCTGTGAAGGTTGATTTCAGCCAACCTTTTGGTCGAGAGGGGTTAGCTTGTTTAAATAGCCATGGCCAGGGCTTCCCAGGGGCAATTGATGGCTGGGATCGGTACTTAGGGGAGGAGATGAAGAGCTGTGGTGGCCATTAGGCATGGGACAACTCAGCTGGTGAGAATTGAATTTTTGGCTCATTCCAAGCTCCTCGGCCATGGTGTTTTCTGACCCGATTTTTGTATTTCCAAATACAAGGATTTGTTACCACTGCTAGAAAATTTAATTTCTGGCAAAGGCGCGAAACACTTGACCTGGAATAACTTGCTATATAGATGTGTACCAAATTTTAATTACGACAATAACATTAAATAAAACTTGATTGCTACTTAATGCTTAGGCCGTTAATGTTTAATACTTTTTTTAAATATATGTTTATATAGCAAAATATAATTAAAAAAGAAAATATTTTATATACTTTTTGAGTACTACGCAAGTATACGTATCGTTTCAAGTAATATAGGGCTTTGAAACAAAGACCCCAGTATCGATCCCACGGGGAAAAAATATGGTAAAAAATTTTTAAATATTGTATTTCAAAAATCTTTTTGTATTTTAATCTAACTATAAATTACTTTTAATTTACTAGATGCATATAAAGAAAACAATAATAAGAAAATGATTTTGTGAAAATTATATAAAACGAACAACTTTCTTCCCTTCAATTAATCTAAGATTTTTAAGATAATTTAATATTCGTTGGAGAATTTGATTTATGGTATTGTGCCAAATAGAAGCATTCCTATTCTTTACCCTTTGATCCAGGCACAAAGAGCATTGGTTAATCTACAGATCAGGTCCAGATGTATTGTTAGTAGAATGGGTTAATCTAGACTCACACTTCTAGATGTCCAAGGGTGGCTATGGTCGGCCCTACTAGTGACCCTTTCTTATCTATAAATAAAATTATAAGAATTTTGTCTGTCACTCTAAAAACTTATCAATTCTACGCCCTTTAAATCTTATCTTCCTATTTATTTGCACTTCACCTTGAATAGCCCGCACATGGCCTTCGACTACCCAAGGATTCATGTGACATTTACAAGTTAAGAGTTCTTCTCCTTCTAGGTCTCAAAACTCTTCAACAGGTTTTAACAATTTAAATGGCCAATTTAAAAAGTAAAGTAAGTTCATGTATTAATATCATCACAATGTTTTGAAAATGTTTTGAATTTCAATTCTCCATCGAATCGTATATTATCTTATTTATCTCTTCATAAGTGAAGGAAGAAAGTAAACTAACTACTCAGAACACATTGAATATAAACAGTAAAACATAATAAATAAACTTTGAATTAAAAATAAAATACTTATCTCAAATATTCCTTCTACAGATCTTCTGATTCCTATTGACTCCACAGTGTAATGAACTCTAAATGCAACAACTTGAAAATAAACTCACTAAACAAAAATAAAAGTGGCCCTAAATTTCTCTCTCTATTTCTCTCTCTAAGGATGAGAGATCCTAAAGTGGATAAGAGAAAGGGGTTATAATGGGGGCACCTTTTCCGAAGAAATGGACTCCTATTTATAGGCTTCGAGGGTTGCCTTGAGGCACCTCTTCAAAACATGTCCACATTCAATGAATCTTCTAGAAGGTCTGTCTGGCGCCTAGGCGCCGGACACCGCATCCAGTTCTTCGCACCTCTTCACTTTGGCTCGCACCTCTTCGAGATTAAAACCGCTTTGGAACGTCGAAATGCAATGTATAACATGTCCTATTATCAATGAACAACTGCCAGTCTTCTATAATGTCCAATAACCGCTCACTCCGTCAAAATAACCGTTCAAACGTTGTCAAAAACTTGACAGCTCAGTATCAAGTCCGGCGCTTAGGCGCCAGGCCATATTTTTTTATAATTTTTGTATTTTGCTCCATTTTTGCTCCTTTTTACTCCTTTTTCCTTTTTTGTACCTTTTTACATCACCTACATCCAAAAACACAAAAATACCTTTCATTAAAGCATAATATCCTTAGAAATTGATAAGAATTAAGGCGTAAAAAATAGGTATTTTTTTATGGATCATTTTCCAGCGGCCTGGTAGTTGGCCGGCCAGGGTCAGGTCACCATCTGACTCAGGGAAGTCAGGGCTGGGGTTTGGGCAGTCAATTGACTTTGGACAATTGTCTAAGGTTTGATTTAAATGGAAAGGGGGAGGCTAATTTTGGGCTCATTTTGGTCCAAGGCATGGTTTAGGCTAGGTGCACCACCCCAAGGCTTGACTTTGGGCTGGGAGGAATCATTTGGATCAGCCAAGAGAGAGTGGTGAGGTCTCTTTCCATGGTGAGGTGGCTAAGCTTGGTTTAGAGTGTGACATGAATATGGTTAAAATGGCTTAATGAAGGATTAGGAAAGAATCCTCTCTTCTTTCCATTAATGGCTTGGTCAGGTGGAAAGTGGCTTCCATGGCGTCCATGTGGCTTGTACATGGCTCAATGGCTCACATTCGACTTGGAAAAAGTTTGGTCAATTTCATAAAAATGGATTTTAAGGATTTTGGATATTTTGGTGGAAATTTGGATGAAGCTTTATTTAGAATTATTTGATCATTGGTTTAGGACTTAGGGTTGATTTTAATTGAATGCATGATGAAGAAGAGTGTCATATGGACTTTGGATGAATTTTTGGGCTTTCCGATTTGGTGGAAGTGGGCTTTTAGAATGCTTTAAGAAAGTGGGCCTTTAGGTTTGAAAAGAAATTGGTGGATGGAAATTTTGTGAAGGATTGGGCCAAATAAATGTTGGGTTTAGTTTAGGGATGTGTCATGAGTGATTTGAAACAAATTTGAGGTAATTTGGAGTTGAATTGGGTTTGATTTGGGACTTTTTTTGGTAAAGGGGCCAAAGTGGGTCAAATTGGGCTAACTTGGGCTATGGTTGGGCTAATGTCAGATTTGATGTAAAACTAATGTTGAGAAATGTTTATGGGAGTGTTACAAAGAGTTTTCAACTTTGGTTGGGCTTTGATTTTGAGATTTGGGCCCATTTGGGTTTATGGTGGGATTAGGCCAAAAATAGGGATTTTGGTTTTGGGTTAGGTTTAGGTGGAGTTTAGGTCCAAATTTGGGGCAAATCTTGTTAGTGTTTTGTTTATGGGGATATTAGGAAGGTTTAGTAAAATATTTGGGGTTAATTGGAGTTGAGTTGGGTTAGTTTAGGCTAAGTTTATGTCATGGGCCAAAATTGGGCTTTGAGCTTCAAATTGGAATTGTAACCAAATGTTAATCAAATTGGGCTTAGATTTGGTCTAAATTGGTATTGGGGATGTTTAATTGAAGTTTAGAATTGAATTGGGTCAAATTTGAGGTCAATTGGGTTGGTTTAGTGGGACATTGGGTTCACTTGGGTTAAAAATGGGTCAAATTGGGTGTTTTGGTAAAAGTGGGCAAAATTGACAAAATTAGCTTATGATGTAGTTGAAAAAAATGAAATTGGGAATATTTGGGATTTTCTGGAATTTGCTGGGAACTTTTAGAATTTATGGATTTTGTGGTTAAAAAGGGCATTTTGGGTATTTGGAGGGTATTGGGGGGTATTTTTGGAAATTTTGGTATATTTGGCTAAGGATGGTCAATTTGAATGGTGGGAAATGTTTAGGATTGGTTTTGAGGAATTTTGGGTAATTTAGACAATTTTGCAAATTTTGGGTTATTTCAAGGGCATTTGGTAGGTTTGGCGGGTGTTTGGCCCCCGGGTTCAAAAATTGAAATTTTGGAAAAATGAAGATTAATCAACTTTGAGTAGAATGGAATCACTTTGGTTGAGCCATGAAGCCATATAAAGCCCATAAGATCCATGAGAGGACTCATTTGAGGCATTCACTATGTTGTTCTTAACCCTCTTAGCCAAGGGCCTAGGGGTTAAGGTCCATCCATATGAATTACCTACATGAGTCGGGAAGTCAAGCTAGGTATGAATGGTTTTAGGATTTGGAATGTGTGTGAAAGTGTAATGTGTGCAGGTCAACCCTCACCAGACCAGGCCACTCAGGGTAATCCTAAGGCCAAAGAGTCCTATAGGGAACTCATCCTTTAAACCTCCACATTTGATCTTAACCCTCCAAGTGACTTGGGGGTTTACAATCAAACTTGTGGGTTTTGAAGGGAGTTAAGAGGTGTTTAAATTTCTATGTGGTGGGTTCCATTTCTAGTCCTCTATGATAGTCAAAGGGAAAGCCTAAGGCTAGATCCTAAGTATTAAAAAGAGAGAAGAGAAAAGACCTCATCAAAAATGAGGTCAACAATACAGCAGCAACTTGATTTGCTAGCATTGTAAAAGCATCATTTTCATAAACATTGGCTACCTTTTTAGGATTTAACCTTTCAGAATGCCATTGAAAATTATTAGTAGCCATTTCTTCAATTAAAGCATAAGCATCAGAAAATGGTTTAGACATTAATGATCCACCACTACCAGCATCAATGATTGATCTAAGAGATCTAACTAATCCATTATAAAAAGTTTGAATTATTAACCAATCTGGTATCGTATGATTTGGACATTTCCTAAGGAGATCTTTAAATCTTTCCCATGCTTCATATATTGATTCCCCTTTAAACTGACAAAAAGATGTTATATCATTTCTCAACTTAGCATTCTTAGATGGTGGAAAATATTTAGCAAGGAACTTTTGTGACAGTTCACCCCAAGTTCTAATTGATCCAGGTTGTAACGAGTGTAACCATATTTTAGCTTTATCCCTCAGTGAGAAAGTAAAAAGTCTAAGTCTAATAGCATCATCCGAAACACCATCATATTTAAAAGTAGAACACAACTCCGAGAAAATTAGCAAGATGCAAATTAGGATCTTCGATTGTTGCTCCCCAAGCTGATTATTAGACACCATTTGGATAATAACGAGTTTAAGCTCAAAAGAATTAGCGACTACTGACGAGGTTTTGAATACTACCACGAAATTCATCTACTGTAGGGTTAACATAATCTCTTAAAGGTCTTAATTCTTGATGGATGCCTACATTTTTGATCTTGATGATTTGCCATTTCTTGAATATTTTTATCTTTTTCTGTATTTTTAATTTTGATTTTTCTGATAGTTCTTTCTAATTCAGAATCGTAAGGCACAAGTCCTTCAGAACCTGAACTACGCATACAACAATAAAACAAAATAAAACACAACACTCTAACAAAAATAAAGAAAAGTAAAAATTTAAAATTTCTTAATTCTCTTTAAAATGCAATTTAATTGTTTTCCCTGGCAACGACGCCAAAAACTTGATCCTCGATAAATACAGTGGTGCCAAAAACTTGGTACCGTCCAGTAAATGCAACGACACCAAAAACTTGACTCTGTTGGATAAATGCGCTGATGATTTTAGATATGAAAATTATGATTTTATAATATGGGATACCACGCAAGTATACGTATCATTTATCAAGTAATATAGGACTTTCTGATTAAGCCCCGAGATATCGAACCCACAGGGAAAATGTAAAATCCTTAAAGAAATTAGAAAAATTATCTTTTACTTTTTGTTATGGCTTTTGAAAGTTTGTGTTGATTTTGAAAGCATTTGAAAGTTGATTTGTCTTTTGAAATTTCCTTAATAAAATGTTAAGCAAGAAATTAAAATTATAATAAATAAAAAAAAACTGTATGTAAAATACTATTAACTAGAATATCTTTTTCTTTCCTTTTATGAAGTATTAATAATTCTTAAAGTATTGTTATGGAAGTATTTAAATTTGTTGTGACAGATAGAAGCATATGTGTTCTTTACCCTTACTTGGTTCTATAAAGAACATAGGTTAATTTGAAATTTTTATTATTTTGAACATGGTTAGGCGGGGAAGATACCAGTCTCTCACTCTAGTGTTCCCTTGATTCCCACCACCTAGGGGCTAACTTCTCATAACAAAACTCAAAACTTCAATCCAAATTAGGGGTTTCAGCCTGTCACTCTAAAATCCTCTAATTTTACTCCCTTCCATAAAAATATCTTCTAATATTACATTCAGTTATATAGACTAAAATTCTCACCCATATAATTGCATGTGATTCTTACTAATTTTTATGAGACAATACTACATTGGATCTTACATAATCTCAATAAATTTTACAACTTAACAAGCCAAATTAATAAGTAAACAAAGTTTTTAGAATCAATCTTCACAACTTCTTCTAACTTTTAGACACTTATACTTTCCACAACAATTCTTTATAAATTAATTACTTCTCCATTTAAGAAAGAAAAAAAAAAGTAAACTACTCATAATGCATTGAGAAAATACAAAAACAAATTGATTTCAAATTAAAAACAATAAGAAAAATAACAAACAAAAGCAAGTGTTAATAAAAAGATTATAAGTAAACACTTATCTGAAAATCCTCTCCACAAGACTAAGGAAGTTCCTCTGAAACTTTGACTCTTCGCTAAACTACTCCTCAGAGCAAGTCTCCCAACTCCGATGACTTAGAATACATACTTCAGACTTCAATAAAAACTAAACTAAAAGAAAGAAAAGAAGTGGGAAGAAGAAGACTTCACTCCGACCCTTTTCTCCATTCTACTTTCTACTCTTACTCTTAATAAAAACTCTCACAAAATAAAAGTGAAATACTGTAAAAACTCTCTTCAAAATGCAAGTGGAAGAGCAGTAAAAAGACCCTTCAAAATGCAGTGGAAGAGCACTTAGTCATTCCTAAGACTCTCTTTAAATAGTAAACCAAAAGGTGCCTTGGTGTCTCTTCAAAATGTGTCCAGATTCGATGTATCTACCAAGGAATGCACCCCTTCATTCAAACTTGCTGCCCAAAGGAAGTTATGGCAGTTAACACTAAGAGTTGCATCCCATCCCCCTTGAAATTGGCGCCAAATACATGAAGATTTCGATTTTTAACTGTGGCGGCTAAGCGCCGGCACAGCGACGCTTAGCCGCTTGATCACTAGAAAATGTATTAAGAATTTCATACTAATTTTATATGAAATTGCACTTTAAAGAAAGGTATTTTCTGTGTTTTATTACAGGAATGAAGAATTATAAGTACTGAAAGCAAAAAGCACAAAAGAAGCGGATTGGAGCAAAAAGGACTCAATTTGATGAAAAATTGAACTGTCCCGCCAACGGCGAGATTTAAGCCGCCGACGGTGAGATTTTCCTGAGAGATTTTGAATATTTTATAAAGAGCCAGCCGATGGCGAGATCGAGGCCGCCGACAGCGAGATCGGCACAGTTAGCCCACCTTCTAGAAGCCCGCTGACGGCGAGATCGAGCCTGCCGATGGCGCGACAGTTGAAAAGAGCCAAGATACAATGAACCTGGATGCTTTTTGAAGAGGTGCTTAAGAAACCTTTGAAGATTTGACTCCTTCTATAAATAGAGACGATTTCCGTCCCTTTGGTGTGTCATTTAAGTGTCCTCTTTTGGTGTGTGTCATTTTTGGTGTCTGTTGGTGTTGTTTTCATTTGTGTTAGAGTAAATCAGAGAGTCTTAGTGAGTTTAATTAAGTGTGTTGTACTGGAAGGAAGAGTCAAAGGAACTTCAAGGAGTACGCATGGGAGAAGAATTGAGATAATTATATTTGTTATTGTTTGTTAACTTTAATGAAATCCATGCTTTGTGTTATTTTTCCCATGCTTTCTGAGTACTTTCCTTAGTATTTTTCCTTGTTGAGATTATGTGAAGTGACGAATAAAAGTAACTTTGCCTAAAATTATTAAATAAAAATTGTGATAATCTTTTACTTAAAACCTAATTTACTTTCAATCTGGCCAATTTATTTGTTAACATATGTTGAATTATCAACTATAGTAAAGATTACATCCGATATTTAAGGAAGTCAAAAGCCTTGGAAGGAGGGTGCAAATAAATAGAGAAATATTAACTATCGGGCGTAGAATTAGACATTTTAGTGTGACAGACTAAAATATTCAATTCGGTCTATTGTACGAGAAGGCTGAAGTGTAGATGTTAGCCCTCGGGCGAGGGGAACGTGGGAGCTACGAAGTGGCGGCCGGTATCCTCCCGGCCTAACCGCAGATTCAGTAATCAAACATAGGACTAGTCAATGTTCTTTGCACCTGGACCAAAGGGTAAAGAATAGGAATGCTCCTGTTTAGCATAATATAAACTCTAAACTACTTTAATTCATCATTCTCTTAATTCTCTCAACAAGGAAAAAGATGCTTTTCTAAATTAGAATCTTACATTTAAACCTTTTTTAGCAATAGTTTTAGTATAAGTGTTCTAAATTTTCCGTATACTAACTTAGTAAGTAAGTCTACTTTAATTTGTCTTTGAAATTCTCTAACTTCCCAGTGGGATCGATATCTTGGACTCCATTAGAGCCCTTTATTACTTGATAACGATACGTATACTTGCGTAGTATCCACATTATAAATCATAATTTTCATAAAAGAATCATCAGTGTAAAGACATATTTGGTGCGGGATCAAGTTTTTGGTGTCATCGCCAATATCAATAACATATTTTTGTAAGTATAAATATCAAAAGTGGGTCAAGTTTTTGGCGTCGTTGCCGGGGAAGTAAAGTAATTATAGAATTATTAGAAGTAATTACTAGAGTAACGGACTATTTTTAATTTTGACTTAAAAATTGTATGCGCAAATTTAGAAACAAAAATTTAATACCTTACGATTTAGAATTAGAGCGCACTATTAAAAAAATCAGAAAACAAAGAAAAGAAATTTTAAATTTAACACAAATGGCAAATAATCCAGAAATTGAAAATATAAACCAACAAAGACCATTAAGAGATTATGCCAACCATATATTAGATGAAATTCACCTAGCCTATTCAAAACCACGATGTAGCTGCTAACTCATTCAAACTTAAACACTGCAATTATCCAAATAGTACGGAATAATCAATTTAGTGGTTCACCTAATGAAGATCCTAATTTACATCTTGCTAGTTTTTTGGAACTATGTGCTACTTTCGAATATCAAGGAGTATCTAATGATCTTTATTAGACTTAGGCTTTTTCCTTTTTCTTTAAGGGATAAGGCTAAGATATGGTTAAATTCATTAGCACCTGGATCTATTAAAACTTGGGGAGAATTATCACAAAAATTTCTATCCAAATATTTTCCTCCTTCGAAAACTACAAAACTTAGAAATGATATAACATCTTTTGGTCAGTTTGATGGAGAATCCATATATGAAGCTTGGGAGAGATTTAAAGAACTTCTTAGGAAATGCCCACATCATGTGTTACCAAATTAGTTAATTATACAAACTTTTTACAATGGTTTAGTAGGATCTCTTAGATCGATCATTGATCTTTCTTCTTGGAGGTTCATTAATGTCAAAACCATTTAATGAAGCCTATGCGTTAATCGAAGAAATGACTACTAATAATTTTCAATGGCTCTCTGAAAGGATAAACCCTAAAAAGATAGCCGATGTTCATGAAAATGATGTAATATCTATGTTAGCTTCTCGAATTGCTTGCTATATCAAAGAAATTAGATCATTTTGGAATGAATTACTCTCCTACTATATTAGAAGAAAACTCATCTGGACAAATTATAGATTCTTAATCTCCTTATGAAACTATAAATGCTATTAATAATAGACCCAATAATCCTTATGCGAATTATTATCCTGGTTGGAAGAATCATCCAAATTTTAATTGGAATAACAATATAGCTAATCAACTATAGATGAACAACTCTATAGGAAATCCACCTAATCAAGGAAATACAAATTATAAACCTTCTTATCCACCTGGATTTAATAACACTCAATTTAAAGATAAGAAGTTATCTATAGAAGAATTAATATTAAGTATGAGTAAGCACTTGCAAAATCAAGGAAATCAATTACAAGTTCAAGGAAATCAATTACAAAATCAAGGAACAGCAATTAAAAATATTGAAACTCAACTCGGACATATCGCTACCGCGCTTAAAAATAGAATTCCTGGAACTTTTCCTAGTAATGTGGAAATAAATCCTAAAGACCAAGGAAAAGAACAAATTAAAGCGATACAATTACGAAGTGGAAAAGAGTTAGAAACTAAAATTCGAGAAAGAAACGAGAAAGTAAAAATGAGGAAGTGGGAATCGAAAAAGAAAAGGATCAGCAAGATCAAAACTTAGAATATCCATTGACCCCTATGAAAATATCTATAGAAAAACCACCACCACCATGTCCTCAACGACTAAAGCAACATAAAAAAGATAAGCAATTTGCTAAATTCCTTAAAATTTTAAAAAAATTAACGGTAAATATTCCTTTTGTAGAAGCATTAGAACAAATGCCTAATTATGTAAAATTTATGAAAGATATTTTAAATAAAAAAAGAAAATTTACGGATAATGAAAGCTGTTGCACTTAGCGAAGAGTGTAGTGCAATTATTCAGAAAAAGCTTCCTGAAAAATTAAAAGATCCCGGTAGTTTCACTATACCTTGCGCTATTGAAGAAAAATTTTATGGAAAAGCTTTTTGTGACTTAGGAGCAAGCATCAATTTAATGGCTCTATCAATTTTTAAAAGATTAGAATTAGGAGAAATTTCACCTACTTCAGTAACTCTTCAGTTAGATGATCGTTTTGTGACTTATCCTAAGGGAGTTATTGAAGATGTGTTAGTAAAAGTGGATAAGTTTATCTTCCCGGTAGATTTTATTGATCTAGATATGGAAGAAGATAAATAAATTCCCATAATATTAGGAAGACCCTTTTTAGCCACTGGAAAAGCTATGATTGATGTTCAGAAAGAAGAATTGACTATGAGAGTAAACGATCAAAAAGTAACTTTTAACATAGCAAAATCAATGAAATATCCTGCTTTAGAAAAAGATGATGAATGTTTTCGAATGGAAATACTTGAAAATTTGCAAAATGAACATTTTAAAGAATATTATGAAGAAAAGTTAGAAAAAGAAAATACTGAATTAATTGAAGAAGCGGATAATGAAAAACTGGATTATATACGGGAAAAATTTGAAATGTTGGATAATACGAAAACGTCGAAAAGAATATAGTTCCGTCGATTATTAGACCTCCTGAACTCAAATTAAAAATTTTACCTAATCATTTAAAATATGCTTACTTAGGTAACCATTCAACCCTACCGGTTATTATATCGAATTTGAATTGAATGAATCACGAGAACAAAAACTGTTAGACACATTAAAAAAATATAAGAAAACTTTTGGTTGGACTTTAGCGAGATATTAAAGGAATTAGTCCTTCGATACTGTATGCACGGAATTATTTTAGATAATGAACATAAGCTAAGAGTAGATCCCGAAAGGAGATTAAACCCAATAATGAAAGAAGTAGTCAAGAAAGAAATATTAAAATGGTTAGATAATGGTATTATATATCCTATTTCAGACAGTGTTTGGGTAAGCCCAATTCATTGTGTTCCTAAGGAAGGAGGAGTGACCGTTAAAGCTAATGAAAATAATGATTTAATACCTATAACACAAGTTACTGGATGGCGTATATGTATTGATTATAGAAAATTAAATGCAGCCACCAGGAAAGATCACTTCCCATTACCATTTCTAGACCAAATGTTGGATAAATTAGCTGGACATAAATATTTTTGTTTTTTAGATGGATATACTAGTTATCATCAGATACCTATTACTCCTGAGGATCAAGAGAAAATTACATTTACAAGTCCTTATGGAACATTTGCTTTTCGAAGAATGTCTTTTGGATTATGTAATGCACCTGCAACATTCCAGAGATGTATGATGTCTATATTTAGTAAATTAATTGATGATGGAATAGAAGTATTTATGGATGATTTCTCTGTATTTGGAACGTCATTTGACGCATGCTTGAATCATCTTGAAAAATTATTAGAGGTATGCGAGAAAACTAACTTAGTTCTAAATTGGGAGAAATGTCAATTTATGGTTGCAGGAGGAATTGTATTAGGGCATAAAATTTTGGAAAATGGCATGGAAGTAGACCTACGAAAATTTAAGTTATAGCTAAATTACCACCTCAACTACGGTAAAAGGGGTAAGAAGTTTTCTTGGACATCTTTGGATTCTACGGACGCTACATAAAAGATTTTTCAAAAATTACTAAACCTACATGCCAACTTTTAGAAAAGGACGAGAAATTTGAATTCACAATTGAATGCCTAAATGCTTTTGAATTATTAAAAGATAAATTAATCACAGCTTTTATAATAGTTTCACTTGATTGGGAGAAACCATTTGAACTTATGTGTGATGCTTAGTGATTATGCTTATAGGAGCGATACTTGGGCGAAGATATGATAAAATTTTCAAAGTTATATACTTATCTTTAGTAAAACTCTTAATAATGCTTGAAATGAATTATACGATTCTTGAGAAAGAGCTATTAGCGATTGTTTATGCTTTTGATAAATTTAGGCCTTATCTAATTGGAACTAAATGTATTGTCCATACTGATCACTCTGCTATTAAATATCTGATGCAAAAGAAAGATTTCAAACCAAGATTAAATAGATGGATATTACTAATGCAAGAATTTGATTTGAAATCATTAATAAAAAGGACCGATAATCAAATTGCGAGATCATTTATCAAGGCTAGAATATAATGAATTATCCGACAACGATAATGAAATTACGACGATTTTCTGAAGAACAACTATATAATATAAATGAGTGGAAAATACCATGGTATCTTTGATATAGTAAATTATATTGTAAGTGATATTTTACCACCTATGTTAACTTTGCAACAACAGAAAAAATTCATTCATGATGTTAAAACATATTTTTGGGATGAACCATATTTATTTAAGCAATGTAAGGATCTTATAATTAGAAGATGTGTGCCTTATGAAGAAGCAGAACAAATCATTGAGAAATGTCATGATTCTGATTTTGGAGGACATTTTGGAACATATAAAACTGCTTATAAAATTTTACAATCTGGATTTTATTGGACTACTCTTTTTAGAGATGTTTATAGATATATCAGAACTTGCGACATATGCCAACGAGTAGGTAATATATCTTGAAGAAATGAAATGCCTCTAAATTTTATACTAGAAGTTGAGAATTTTGATGTTTGGGGATTAGATTTTATGGGACCATTTGTTCCTTCTTTTGGAAACTCATATTTATTAGTTGCTATTGATTATGTTTCTAAATGGATTGAAGCACAAGCTTTACCTCGATGTGATGCTAAGAGTGTTTCAAAGTTTCTAATGAAAAATATTTTTACTAGATTTGGAATGCCGAGAGTGATTATCACTGATGGAGGATCTCATTTTAGAAATAAATATAATCACAAACTAGTAGAAAAATTTAACATTATTCATAAAATATCAACTGCTTATCATCCACAAACCAGTGGATTAGCTAAAGTTTCTAATCGAGAAATTAAACGTATTTTAGAAAAGGCTGTAAACCACTAATAGATTGGATTGGTACATAAGACTAGACACTTGCATTATGGGCATACGGGACTACTTATAAAACTCCGATTGGAATGACTCCTTACGGACTAATTTATGGAAAGACTTGCCACTTACCAGTTGAATTAGAACATAAAGCTTATTGGGCAATTAAAAAATTTAATTACAATTTGAAAGAAGCTGTTGAGAAGAGATTATTGCAATTGAATGAATTAGATGAATTAAGAAATAAATCTTATCATAATGATAGAATTTATAAAGAAAAAATGAAATTATGGCATGATCGGAAGATTAACTTTGAAGAATTTTGAGTCAGGACAAGAAGTTTTGCTTTATAATACAAGATTGAAATTATTTCCTGGAAAATTAAAATCTCGATGGTTAGGGCCTTTCACTATAACTCAAATATTTTCATACGGAACTATAGAAATTGAAGATCCAAAAACTGGGCATAGATTTAAAGTAAACGGACACGGATTAAAACCTTATTTTGAAGGGAGAAGACCAAATTTTAAAGAGGTGTTGACCTCATTTTTGATGAGGTCTTCTCTTCTTCTCTTTAGTACTTAGGATCTAGCCTTAGGCTTTTCCTTTGACTATCTTAGAGGACTAGAATTGGGACCCACCTTTTAGAAATTCAAACCACTTCTTAACTCCCTGCAAACTCCACAAACTTGACTATAGACCCCTAATCACCTAGAGGGTTGAAATCGAATGTGGAAGTTTAAAGGATGAGTTCTATAGGACTCTTTGGCACTTAGGAGCGCCTACAGGTGGCACAGTGCAGTGAAAGGCTGACTTACACATACACTACACCTATGCACTACACTTTCACACACCTCCTAAAACACACCCATGCCGACTTAACTTCCGACTCATGTAGGTGATTCACATGGATGGTCCTTAACCACTAAGCCACGGTAAGAGGGTTAGGAACAACATGGTGAATGCCTCAAAATGAGTCCCTTCATGGCTCATGTGGGCTTGATATGGCTTCATGGCTCAACAAAAATGATTTCATTTCACTTATATTCACCAAATCTTCAATTTCCCAAATTTTCGATTTTTGACCCCGGGACTCTACACGCATGACCTACCAAAAGCGCTGAATAGCCCAAATTTCTCGAAAATCTCCAAATTACCCAAAATTCTCCAAAATCATTCCCAAACATTTCCACATCACTCAAACTGATCATCCATATCCAAAAATACCAAAAACTCCAAAAATACCTCCCAATACCCTTCAAATACCCAAAATACCCCTTTTGACCCAAAAATCCAAAAATTCAGAAAATTCCCAGAAAATTCCAGAAAATCCCAAATATTCCCAATTTCATTTTGTTCAACTACACCATGGGCCAATTTTGTCAATTTACCCCACTTTTTTCAAAACCCCCAATTTGACCCATTTTAACCCAAAGTAAACCCAATGTCAAACCAAATCTACCCAATTGACCCCAATTCTGGTCCAATTCAATTCTAAACTTCAATTCAACATCCCCAACACCAATCTAGACCAAATACAAGCCCAATTTGATTGACATTTGAATCCAATTTCACTTTTGGCCTTAAAGCCCGATTTGGACCTATGACCCAAACCTAACCCAAACTCACCCATTTCAACTCCAATTAACCCCAAATCTTTTCTAAACCTTCCTTGACATCCCCATGAACAAAACACTAACATGATTTGCCCAAAACTTTGATCCAAACCCCACTCAAATTCAACCCAAAGCTAAAAGGCCCATTTTGACCTAAACCCGAACCTAGCCCAGAATGAGCCCAAACCCCAAAATCAAAACCCAACCAAAGCCAAAACCTCTTTGAAACACTCCCATAAACATTTCCCAACATTAATTTCACATCAACTTCAACTCTAGCCCGACTTTGGCCCATGGTAGCCCATTTTGGCCCACTTTAGCCCACTTACCGATTAAACCCGAATTCAAACCAATTCAAACCCAAATCACTTCAAACTTGTCTCAAATCACTCATGACACATCCTTAAACTAAACTCAACAATTATTTGGCCCAAGCCTTTACCAAAATTTCATCCCAAAATCCATCTTAAAATTTAAAAGCCCACTTTCCTAAACCATTTAAAAGCCCACCTTTACCGCATCCAAAGGCCCAAAATTGATTCTAAAGCCCATATGACATTTTCATTTGTCATCCATTTGATCAAAATCATTCCCTAAGTTCCAAATCAATCATCAAATAATTCCAAATTAAGCCTCATGCCAAATTACCCCCTAAATGTCAAATATTTCTAAAACCCTTTTTTTATGAAACAAGTCAACTTTTTCGAAGCGAAATGCAAGCCATGCATGAGCCACATGAAGCCATGAGGGCTTTGACTTGTCATTAGTCCATTTATGGCAAGAAGAGGGGGCTCTTTCCTAATCCTTCTTAAACCCTTTTTTACCTTAAGCATGTCGCACACTAAACCATGTTTAGCCACCTCATCATGGATGGAGACTTCACCACTCCTTCTAAGTGACCTAAATGATTCCCTCGGCTCAAAATCAGAGCTTGGAAGGGTGCACCAAGCCCAAAATGGTGGGTTGACCCAAACCAAGCCAAAGTGAGCCTTCCCCCATTCCATTTAAATCAAACTCCTTTACACATGTCGAACCTCGATTGGTGCACAAGCCTCCGACCACGACCCACTGAGCTTGAGGGTGACCCGACTACTGGCCAGCCGGCCACCCGGTCGCCGGAAAACGCCATGCCCGAGACCTTGGGAGTGAGCCGATATTGAAATTCTCCCTTGCTTGAGCTGCCCCATGCCTAGTGGTCACCATGGCTGTTCTTCTCCTCACCGAAGCGGCTGATCCCAAGCCACTAACTCCCCCTGGGAGGCCCTCGAGCCATGCTTATTTAAACACCGCCCCCTCGCGGCCATGAGAGAAGAGTTGCACAAACCTTGCCAAAACTGCGCCAAAATTGTTCCGGACCCCTCCTCCTACACGAGCACTTGATCCCAGGTGAGATTCCCTGCCATTTCCTCTCTGTGAGCTCGATTTCGGAGTTGAAATCCAAGCCCAAAACCGGGACACTTCCCCACGGTGAACCAATCCCCAAATTGATTGGTCCTACACCTTCACCGGACCGAGGGAAGGTGTCCACCGGCAAAAGCCCCATCTCCGAGGCCACCCGGTTGCTCAGGACTCCGAGCTTTGTGATCGAGTCTGTGGTCGAAGTTCAACCTAGACGATTCACTGGACCGGGAGACTTCATGCGGAGCTTGCCGGGATCCGATCGAAGGTGCGACAACTCTCGGATTGAAGCTTCACTTCTACGAGCAAAGGTATGAGCTAATTCTTCATCCCGAAGCTTACGGAGATTCTCCATTTAAAATGCCTTAATTTCGATGCATGTTTGCCGTATGGATGTGTTCGTCTCTTGAAGACGAATCCATAGAAGCATAAGAACACGAAAATCCATTGAGAATCGAGTGAGTTCTTAGGGTTAGAGTGTGGACGGTCACGGGATCGCACCGGTCATGGACGATGAACGGATGCGCGTCCATTTAATACACGCGCGGACGGACGGCTCGGATGGCGTTGGACCGGGGAGACGGTACGAGAACCGCGGGGCCCGGGTTGCCGGCTCGGATGGCGGCGTCGAATGGGAGCGCGCCACGCGGCGTTTCGGAGGCTGCCGAGGGTTGACGCGGCGCCGCGTGGATAAGTAGATAAATAGGGTATTTTCCTATTTATTTAATTCCCTAAACTTGGAAAATTCATATCTCTGTGTAGAAAAATCACAAAAATAAAATAAAAATACCCTCTTGCTCGGTGAACGAGAGGAGAATAATGTGGAAAAGAAATTAATTAATTTTGTCCAAGTATTTTATTTTTAATTAATTATTTACTCCCTGCATTGTTTTAATTCTCCATGCATGTATACAATTCACCATGGCATGAGACCATAGGGCTTTTGAAGCCTCTGAACTTAGGGACATTTCACAGAATTTTCCAAGGTCGAGAGGCCATCTCTGTGAAAAGTTATTGATTTTTCAAATGCATGTTGTTGTTTTAAGTATTTTAATTTCAAAAATTAGCATGTTGTGAAATAAATTCTAGGAAAATTTGGTGATGTTCCTTATGACCGAGAGAACCACTAGGAAAAATAGGATTTGAGTTAATTCACTTAGATTAACCCTAATTGGCTTAAACACTCAAAATAGGTCTCTAATTAATTAGAGTTAACCATAGATCAAATTGACTTGAAATCAATTCTCCACTGACCTTTAGGATCAGAGGAACCCACCATAAAAATTTGAGGTCGATTGGACTTGGTTAGCCCCACTAATTGGGTTGATTAAGCTAGCTTAGCCATTTTAAACTTTAAAAATTCATAACTTTCAAAATATCTTTCAAAAATTCACCAAATTGGTTTTGGAGTCTCTCTGATATCAGGGGAGTTCAGGAAAATTAAAATTTCAATTTTCTAAAAAAGTTGATTTTTAATATTATTTTAATATTTTTAATAATTAAAAAATAATAAAAATCACAAAAATAATAAAATTCACCAAAATGTCATATTTTGAATTTTAACCACTTAGGAACAAGTCCCATATTTTTCCTAGGTCTATTTAGTGAGATATTAATTTTTAAAGCTCAAGGGTAATTTTAAAATTAAAAAATGTATTTTCTAGCATTTTCACCAAAATAATTATAATAAATTAAAGAAAAATCAGAAAATTGTAAAGTTTGGTTCTCTGGAATCCTTGATATCAGAGAGAATTTTAAAAATTATAAAATTTATTTTTCAACGTTTATTTTATTTTTAAATTAATTAATACTCCAGAATTTAAAATAATTCTAATAAATAAAATATAATTCAAAAAATTACAAAATTTGGTCCAAGTGGTCCTCTGGTCATTAGGAATGTCCCCTAATTTTCTTAAGGACAGAAACTTTCCCTTGGTCATATTATTGAATTTTCCTTGGAAATTCCTATTTTCTACAAAAAATAATTATATAAATAAATTAAATATAGAAAAATCACATTTTCTCCTCTCATGTCTTCATTGACACATAAGTGAAGTCACATAAAAATTTCAAGTTCATTTGAGTTCAATTTAGTGAGTTATGAAATTATTAGGCTTAAAGGGCAAAATGGTAATTAAAATTTTAACCCTTAATTAAAACTTTAGGTTTAATAAAAAAATTAACAAGTAAAATATTTGATCCTAATCTGATTTGGATGATTGAAATTTAATAATTGAAGGGTAGAAACCCATTAAGCAATTTAAAATGCTTAAACTTTAATTAAATAATTAATTGAATTTGGAGGAATAATAAAATTGGAATTATTAAAATAGGGATATTATTAGGGAGAGATTTATTCTTTAATTTAAAAAATCCCTAAATTAATCATCTCATTAATACTCAACTCTTAATTAAAATGATGACTCAAATTCAAAATATTAAAAGACTTAATCATTAAATAAAAATTAAATCATTAAACTCTTTCAAAAATTTTCAATTAAATTAAATTAAATTAAGATTAAAAGTTAAATTAAATTAAATTAAAATTAAATTAAATTAAATAAACAAATTAAATTAAATTAAATTAATTAAATACATTAAATTAAATAAATAAAATTAAATTAAATTAAGTTAAATAAAATTAAATAAATAAATTAAATTAAATTAAATTAAATTAAATTAAAATTAAATTAAATTAAATTAAAATTAAACTAAATTAAATTAAGAAATTAAATCAAATAAATTAAATTGAATTAAATTAAATCAAAATAAAATTAAATTAAAATAATTTAAATTAAAATAAATTAAATTAAATTAAATTAAGTTGAATTAAATAACCTCACTTAAGACATGAAGAAATAAATCTAAGATAACTTGAACAACTTATTCCAAACTTAAATCATTAATTTGAACTTAAATTTGAATCACGAAATCATTAAGAATCATTTTGCCCTTAGGAGCTTTAGTTATCATAACTCCTAAATAGAACATTAAAATGTTACTTCACTTATAGGACATTCAAATGTCCTAGTTCCATCGAGCAAGTTAACAAAACTTGAAAACCTCGGACGATCGATTCATTTACACAATTAAATTTATTTGGACTTGAAACAATCCTAGAAATATTGAAAAGATGTTTAAGATTCTTCTTAAGCACTTCCTCGATATGATAAGATATTTACGAGAACGATTGAACTTAATTGTTCTTTGATGAAGAAAATCGTCTTCGAACTAAAAACACAAAGAACCTGAGACGTCATAGGAAATGACTAGGCTATAGGATTAGGAACTTGGTAGAAAACCATAAACCTTTCCCTTAGCTTTACTAGGAACTTGCTTAAATATTCTAGCTGTATTTTAAGTGCGGCTTGGAATGACGGGAAGACCCTCCAGGTACGCTTTTATTTTATTGCAATTTATTTTATTGCAATTTATTTAATCGCATCGCGCTTATTTTTCTTGCATGATAAACAACAGTTGCATGAAAACCTACACCTTTAGGACAGAAACCAAAACTTGAAACCCAAAATTAAAATAAAAGACACTACGAGATAAAATTCACCTCCACGACATTTCAAAATATAAGACAACTCAAAATTTAATCACAAACAGAACAACAAAACTACAACTACGACTAAATTAAAACGTCTCATTGAATGATCGGGAATACCTCGGATGATGTAACCCACGCGTTGCTAACGGGATTTCACGCGTCTAAATGAAAGTGCGGAACTCATTTAGTTGAGTTTAGCAAATTCATACGGACTAAGTGAATTCGATGAAAATAACGGTGCGGGATGACGGAACCAGTGGGATCTTAATCGGTTTCGTTTAATCGACTTTAAGATACTGTTTTAATTAAAACACAAAAAACACTTGGAAATTAAGACTTCTCTAAACCGAACACCTCTCTCATCTCTTGATTTATGATTTCTAAAACTAAACCTCTGCAACAACAAGGAGCTCGGAGCATGGTGGGCGACACGGCCATCGTCGTCGGCAAAACTTGAACCTACTTCGACAAAACTTTCTTAGAATTAAATAACAAAGCCATAGGACTTCGAGGTAGTTTGCCCAGTGCAACATAAATCCTCGACTCTTCGTTAGGCATTTGCATTGCAAATTAAGCCCTAACCGGTCTTAGGATTCCGAGGTAGTCGTCCGATACGACATAAACCCTCATATCTTCCAGAGCTATTTGTATGATTTTATCATATAAATATAAGCCCTAATTAATTAAAATTGGCGAGATTAAAACATTAAATAAACATTAGGACTTTCCTAAATCCAAGCGAAACAATAGGATAGTCGGGAGATTACCGAAGTCCGCTTCGAATCCGTGATCTCTCCTACTTTTCTCCCTTTGGATTCCCAAAATAAAAATGTTCTAAATTTGATCCATTCCCTATTGAAATTTCCAAAATTCGATCCTTTTGAAAACTTAAACTTTGAAATTCTTGAGAGCAGAATTATTGATTATTATCGAGAGTTTTCTTAGGTGATTCCCGTCACTTAAGATGTAATTAACTATAGGGGCTTGCCCTTATAGGGAACTTTAAGAACCCGAGTAATATAAACCCTGTTTAATAGTTTCATATTAAGCGGGGAATTTGTCGGCTTATAAAATTGGTTCGCGGATCGAACGGATGTCACAAACCTTTCTAGTTTATTTAATCGAGCCCCATTATCAAGCGAGTGTGTTTATTCTTCGGGATAGATACACGGTTTGTGGTGCGAGCGCTCGTTTATATAAACTATTCGGGATGTGAGATCAGTTTGACTTCATATCTTAAAATTTTCAAATTTAAAATTATTTTCAAAATCAAATACTACTTTTCAAATTATTTATTTAAATTAAATTAAAATTCGCCGACAATTCCTGTAAGGCGACCCCCCTTTTTAAAATATCACACAACCTAAAAAAATATGCCGACAAGAGGTTTTAATGCTCAGTCAACCTGATTACTAACTAAATTAGGTCGGGCTGACGACGTTAAATCAAGCGCTTTATGGGAGGTAACCCATAGTAGTTATTAATTATGATTTATTTACTAATGTTATTGAAAATTAAAATATAGAATAAATTCTACTACTCATTTTACTTTTTAAAATCATCACAAATTTGAATCTATACGAAGAAATCAGAAAATATTCGAACCGGAGCTAAAATTGGGCAATTTACCTAATCTCGCCGACGGCGAGATCGATCCCGTTGACATCCAGATCGACGCGCCCAAATTCAGTTTAAAGTATTAACTAGCTCGCCGACGACGAGATAGTTAAAAAGTGGGTTTTAAGAGTTATTTTGTGGTTTTGGGCGGTTTTAACCTATAATATTCACTACAAAACGTTTAGAACTCATTATTTACACCATTCCTTCATTAGAAATGAATAGAGCCCCTCCAAAACAATCCATAATGGCCTCCAACCCATTAGAAACCACAAAATCTGGAGTGTTTAACCGATGAAAGTTCGTCGGTTTTGAGGCTCAGCGACTATTCAACAAGGTTTTGATGAAGAAGCGACTGATTAAAGAAAGAGGATTCGTAAATAGAGGAGCAGAGAATTCAACAACAACAATTGAAGAAATGATTGTTCAGCGACATTGGGAGGTATTAAGCTACACAACATCTGCTGTTGTCATTCCCGTAGTCAAGGAATTCTACTCTAATATGCATGTGATCCATAATGGAAGTGTTTACGTAAGAGGAAGATGGGTAACTTTCACTCCTTCTCGAATCAATGAATTATACTCGATTGAAAATACCCCTGTTTGCCACTGTTCAAATTTTGTTCCGACAAGATACAACTTGAACGAGATATATCGATATCTGACCGACGAACCTGATGACTGGGAAATACGAGAAGACGGTTATGTAAGTTTTTCTGCATCACTTCTTAACCCCGTCTCAAAGCATTGGCATTTCTTTATTTCATCGAAATTATTACCCACTATGAGGGTAAACAAAGTCTCGAAGGAATGCGCAATTTTAAATTACTGTATTCAATCTGGATTACCTATCGATGTTGGATCTATCATTGTGAAGTCTGCATTAGGATTAATTGTGAATGGATCGATTCATGGACTCGGACACCCATCAACAATTTTTGCTTTATGTAGTCAGTACTAAGTTTCCTATGAAGCTTGGGAAAAAGTGTTGTTACCCTGGAAACCATTAGATCCGATAGATATGTTTCCTACTTTGGATAACAATGATGATATAACAATTATCTCTGATTAAGCATCTCAAAACAATCCTTTAATCAGGCCTTTGACTGATAGAACTAACTTGATTCTACGAAAAATTAAAGGATTAGAGAAGGAATTACAGAATGTGATGAATTTTATTGATAATATCTCTGATTTATTCGATCACATAGACTGGAGAATGAAGGAGCATTTTGATCATTCAGGACATCTGGAGGCAAGTTTCATACAACTGTTGAGACAGAAGGGATGGATTGAAAAAGATTCTACAGAAGAATTCCCCTTCAGGCCTTTCTACAACCTATTTGTGCATCGACGATCTATTGGGAATATCAAAGAAGAAGTTAGTTCAGAATCCAATGAGTAGCAGAGATTTATCCTTATATTATTTATGTGTGTTGATTTGAACTTAGTCTTTAATATAATTTGGATTTTACAAAGTTAATCTCTATTTATATGAGATTGTATGTTGCTTGTTTTGTCTCAGCATTTAGAGTATTGTGGTGTGGATTGCAATGCTGAGTTAGATGTGTTTTGGTTAATTTGCTAAGTCAATTGTTAGTTTTGTGGTATTAGAAGTTTGTAAGTTCATGGATTTCATTTATAAAAGTTATAATGTTTGTGTTGTGTAAACCTTATATGAGTCAGTAGAATATCTAATCTTATAAAAATATATCAAATTAAGTGACCGAACATTAGAACAAGGCTTAATTAAGTTGAACATAAAAATTTTTAAAAATTCAGAAATCCCGCTGACAGCTAGATCGAAGCCGCCGACGGCGAGATTTTCCTGAAACTTTGGCCTTGGTAAATTAGTTAGCTCACCGATGGCGAGAAATTTCTCACCGACAGCGAGATCGCAACTATATTTTGACCGGTCAACCGACATTATTCATCATCCCCTTCCTCAAAACTTCAAAAAAACCGACCTAGGGCTTGATAGATCTGGGATTTGGAGCGATTTCAAGACATTTTAACGCTGGATTTCGTCTTCCCTTGGTAAGAGCTTCACTCCTATGTAAAACTTTTTGATTTTCACCATGAATTTCTTCTACATTGAGTATTTTGGAAAAATTTTGAAATGTGAAGAAAAGACTTAGAAGAAATTCATGGAATTTAATTTAGATTAATTTTAGTAACATTAGGAAGCCATTTTAGTAATATTTTGGAGGTTAGTTGAGATTTTTGTAAAATTTGATAGATCGAAAAAATGGCTCTGCGACAAAGAAGACGATTGGATTACGACGAAAACCGATTTGTGAATGCAAGGGCACAGTCAAGATATTTTCACAACATTCAAGCCAGGAAATGTATTCAAGATCGAGTTTTTAAAAAAATTCAGGAGGAGAAGTGGAACGAATAATCAAAGAAAGAGAATGGGAGAACTTATGTTACACAACAAATAGAGCTGCAGTGGAAGTAGTTAAAGAATTCTATGCTAATCTGACAGCGATAGAAGATGCACCAATCAAGGTGAGAGGATTTTTAGTAGATTTCAATGCTGCAAGAATCAATTCTTTTTATTAATTACAGGACTTATACACCAGCCAGTATGATACTTTTGGAACAATGGAAGGACCGCTAGAAGAAGTAATCAACTTTCTCACTGATGGGAAAGGAGTTTGGAAAATCAAGCAGCGTGAACGGGTAAACTTCCCTCTTTCTATGTTGAATGCAATATCTAAAGCTTGGCACTATTTTATTTATTCTACCTTGTTACCCACCTATCACCATAGTGAAGTAACAAGAGATAGAGCAGTTCTGAATTTCTGTATTCATAACCAAAGAAGTATTAATGTGGGAAATATTATTTACAAGAATATATTAGCCACTGCAAGAAGTGAGAGTGGAGGAGGACTAGGAAACCCTGGTTTGATTTATGCACTCTGCCAATTATGTGGGGTAGAGGCGAGAGATGATGAGGAATGGGTGGAGCCTATGAAACCCATTACTCCGGCTAATATTAAGACTTATGAATCCCACGAAGGATGGAGATCTGGAACTAGGAGTTACGTACCTTCAACTAGTAGGGATATTCCCTCCACCAGTTATGATCCTCCTACTTATAGTTCTCCTACCCTTCATGATTTGATGAATGAAATGACCCTGCAACGGAAGAGCTTTGAAAAGATTGAGGAAAAACTGGAGCATATTGATCAGAGAATTGGAGGATTAGAGCGAAGGCATGATTATGACAGTGAGTATCTCCAGAGACATTCGGAGTTTGAGATAGCTTATTATGATGCTGAGAATCGTTACAGGAGAGGAGAGCTTGATGTTATATTTCCTGAATGCCCCCGCTACAGTCATTACCAGCCTAATCCACCCACTGATCAAGGAAACGACCATACAGTTTGGGACTTTGATGCAGAAGATTAGATTCTATGTTTATTTGTTTAGTTATTTGACTTATAAACTTTGATGTTATGATTGATTGTATGTTTTTCTTAAAATTTTAGTATTAATGTTTAGTTTATGAACTTGATTATGATGTGGTGTAAATCTTTTTAAACATTGTTGTTAAAGTTATATAGTTTTTAAATTTTTAATGTTTTCAGACTGCTATTGTAACCTTGGATTGAATTAGTAAATGTATGTGGATGTAGTGTCATAATTTAGTATAAAATGTGGTAGTATTGTGTTAAACTTCTTTACCCAGCACTTTCTTTAATATTATGTATGTAGAAAGTTATTAATAGTACAGGTAATTAAGTGATGAAAAGAACCTGCAGAACTTCAAAAAGAAGAAACACCTAAAGCACGAAGGTATGATTTAAATTTACAGTTTCTTTCCTTTTCACCCTATATAGATAGATAGAAAAATTTAAGTTTGGGGGAGGGAAAAACACAAATTTAATTATTAAATTGTTCTCAATTTATATTTTCAAAAATTATCATAAAATGATTTTCTGTAGTAATTTTAATTCAGTAAACTAGAATTGATTTATTTAATTATTATAGAGAGTTAAGAGAAATACTTTTAATGATTAACTAATTTTTTAGATTAAGGATATTTAGTATAAGAGAATAAGAATATAGTTAACTATTTATAGTAAAGAAAACTATATTTTCAAATATAAAATTCTTAGGTATTTAGTTGAGAAAGAAAAGATTGAAACTCAATGAAGTAAAAACTTTGAAATATATATAAGAGAAGTAAATGTTTCCAGTTTCAAATTTACGAAGAGGAAAATGAAGTTCAAAATTATTAACAGGCTAACCAAAAATAGTGATCCTCAATTTAAAAAAAGTAAAGAAAAAGGGATTGAAAATCAATCCGTAAAGAAAAGAAAAAGAAATATATATATATATATATATATATATATATATATATATATATATATATATATATTCATTACCAGATTTATATAAATGGCTTCCTTTGTTTTTGCTCTGCTAGGGTTCCGACCATGACCCTGTCGGCGGCTGTCTTCCTGGGAGCTTCTCTAGTGGGAGGAAAGGTGGGGTGGTTTCAACTTTGGCTCTGTAATTGTTTTTGGTGGCCTTGCTATGTTTCTGGCCTTTCCCGGGCTGCTTCTTTTTTAAATTTTACTGTTCCATTGCTTCCTTGTCCTTTGCTCTTTCTGTTGCTCCTGGTTTGGCCTTGTTCTGGTCTCTCTGTCTCTACCTTGCACTGACTTTCTCCTGTTGGTGGTTTGGGATTTTCTGCCTGGCCTCCTGGTTTTGTTTTCCTGCTCCATGGCCTGTCCCATTGATTTGGATACTAATCTTTCTTGGGCTAAAGTTACCTATGGTGGTGTGGTTGGGAATGCCCCTCTATTTCGATCCCTCAAAGCTAATATTCCCACAAAAGCTATATGATGCTGCAGCTGGTAAAGCATCCTGCCCCTTCATCAGACCACTTGAAGTCAAGGATGGCTGCCCAGCAGTTATTTTTACTAACAAGGAATTGGAAGCACTTGATGAGGAAGTCAAACTCACCCTCATTCGGAAATTTGTGTTGGGTCACCCTAAAATGGAGCTAGTGAGAAAATACTTTGAATCCCTCAATTTTAAAGGCAGTTGGAAGATAGGTCTTTTGGATGGAAGACACTTGCTCATTAACTTCTCTAATGAGGAAGACTATGCTTTACTATTTGCAAAACAAGTTGTTAGCATTGCTGGAGTTGAAATGAAGATTATCAAGTGGACCTTAAATTTTGATCCAAGTAAAGATCCTCCTATAGTGCCTATTTGGTTTAAACTCCCCAACCTTCCATATAGATACTTTAACCAAACAGCTCTATTTCAAATTGGGAGATCCCTTGGCACACCTTTAAGATTTGATGCTGAAACTATTAATAAGGCAAAGCCAGAATCTGCTAGAATTCAAGTAGAAAGGGATATTTCCCTACCTGAGATAAAAAGGATTTGGATTGGGTCAGCTAGTGAAGGGCACTGGCAGGAGATTATCATGCAGCAAAAGCCCCACTTCTGCTCTCACTGCAAAATGTTTGGTCACACTAATGAAAGAGGTTATAGGCTCCACCCCCCTCACAGAAGATCAGTTAACTTGGCTAATAAAACTCCCTCTCCTCCTGCATGTACTGATATTATTAACACTGAATCTGTGGCACCTCCAGCAGGGAAGGATAAGGAAGTCTCTCAGGCAGTCTCCCCCCATAACAGAAGATCAAAACCCATGTCTCAGACTAGCCCCTACTGTCCCGATAATACTTGCCATACCATTGAAAATTGCTGCACCTATTCTTCGTGGGGAGATGGTCGATCCTCCTGTTGTCAGCCCACCCCTTCATTCAGTCCACCCAATTTTGTTGGAACAGTCACCTAGCAGATCTCTCTCCCCTGGGTCCAATGGTGACTGGTGTAGAAGAGAAGTAGAGGAAATCAAAATTGTGACACCTACTCAACCTACTAACCCCTCACCAGTGACTCTCCCTCCCAATGTTATTAATGATATGCAGACTGGTATTGAGGGTAAATGGAAAACCCAACTCTCAAAGAAGAAAAAGAAACTAAGCACTGAATTACAGAAATTGGGGTCTTCTCTATCTGAGGGGGAATTGGCAGGCTCTACAAGAAGAAGATCTAGATCTAGAACTAGATCTCAGTCATCCAACTCTCACCCCCATCTCAATGATTAACATGCTATGCTGGAATATTAGGGGCATTGGTAATCCTTTGTCCCTGAAAAGAATTTTCTACCTTATTAAGAAACATATATTATGGTGCTTTGCCATTTTTGAACCTTTGCTGCATAAGCACTCTTGCAAGCTCCTCAATAAATTCCATGGTTTTAACCACTTTACCAACTACAGTAACAAGATTTGGGTCTTCTGTAGAAAGGAAATCACCTGGTCTCTTCTTCTTGATCATCAACAATTCCTCCACTCCTCTTTCCAAATTAATGGCTATCAAGGTTTCATCACATTTGTACTATGCGAGGTTGCGGCAATATGGATAGATCTGCTTTGTGGGATCAGCTCATCAACATTGGCTCCAATCTCAATCACCCCTGGCTTGTGGGGGGGATTTTAACTGCATTGGATCACCTGGGGAAAAAATGGGAGGAAGGGCCCCAAATTTGACTAAGATGTCTAACTTCATTGAAAATTTACAAGATGCACATTTATTTGACATTGGCTATAGTGGTCCAAAGTATACTTGGAGAAGAGGAACTATATGGGAGAGATTGGACGGAATCTGAGTGAACCACCAATGGCTCTCCACCCGGCTCCTTACTTATGTCACCCACTTAAGCTTTGCTGAATCTGACCATAGACCCCTTTTGATTACCATTACCTCCCCTAACCAGACCAGCTCCCCTCCTCCTTTCAGATATCTGAATGTTTGGTCCTCCCAAGCTGATTTCAATTGCATTGTCCAGAAGCATTGGTGTAATATTGTTCACTCTACTCCTCTCATCAAACTTAGCTATCTCCAGATTAAACTCAGTAAGGCCCTCAGATACTGGAGCTGGAACTCCTTTGGTGACATTCACCAGGCTGTTAATACTGCTGAGAATGCTCTCACCCACCTGGAAACCCGGTTCCGAGCTGGTTTTGCTGCCGAAAACCAACTGTTTGATGCCCGAAGCTAAACTTATGGTTGCCATTGCTAATCGAGAAGTTGTTACGAAACAAAAAGCAGCTCTTGCCCATTTTGTTGATGGAGACGAAATTCTAAATTTTATCATGCACAAATTAACTACGAAGGAAGTGTAACAATATTCACAGTATCAAATATTAAGATGGTCGACTGTTATCTAATCTCCCTGACATTGCAGCTGATGCAGTTCAATACTTTAAGCAGCTCCTTACCCAACAAACTGGTCTCAGGACATCTATTGATAAATCCCTCTTCCAAGCTGATACTATATTTACATCCAGCCTTAATCTGGCTGATACCCCTTCAGCTAAAGAAATCTGGCATGCTCTTAATTCTGTGGATAGCTCCAAGACAGCTGGGCCTGATGGCTACACAGCTGACTTCTATAAGAAGTCCTGGGATTGGATTCAGAATGATGTGGTGGCAGCCATTCAAAGTTTCTTTATGGGTCATCCCCTCCCCAGCTGTTTCAGTGCATCAAATTATGTGTTAGTGCCCAAAACCTCTACTACTCAGAACTGGAACCATTATAGGCCTATTTTTCTATCAACTTTGATTAGTAAGACCATAAGTAAGATTATTGTGGGCAGGTTGCAACCTCACCTGGACAAGTTAATCAGGTCAAACCAGTCAGCCTTTGTCAAGGGGAGATCTATTAGTGACAATGTCCTATTGGCTCAGGAACTACTCCTTGATCTTGATAAGAGCCAGAGGGGGGGTAACCTCATTTGCAAACTTGACATCCAAAAGGCTTATGATACCATCAGTTGGGATTTTATCATGGAATTCCTTGCTGCCAGAGGTTTCAAGAGTCATTTCTGCAATCTTATTAGGAGATGGTTGGAAACAAATGAGCATTCCATCTTAATCAATGGTCAAGCTTGGGGGAGATTCAAAGAAACTAGGGGCCTTCAGCAGGGAGACCCATTATCCCCCACTATTTTCATCTTGTCATTAGACTACTTTTCAAGATTGGTGGATAGAGAGCTCCTTCCTCAAAACCTTTCCAGGTACCACCATAGATCTAACATTGCTATCTCACATTTAATGTATGCAGATGATATTATGCTTCTATCAACTGCCCACAAAAATGTTGTCAAAAAGATTAAGTGGTGCTTGGAGACTTTTCAACAACAGGCTGGTATGGTTTTCAACAAAGAGAAATGTCAACTGATATTTTCTAAGCATACTCCTGCCTCCACCAGACATTGGATTACTGAGCACACTGGATTTTCCAGTTTAACTCCTCCAATTAAATATCTAGGAGCTTATCTTACTGTGGGTAGGGCAAAAAAAATACAATTTGATGAATGCATGGGTAAGATAAAATCCCAACTCAATTGCTGGTGCAATTCCTTCCTGTCTAATGGTGGCAGAATCACCCTCCTGAAAAGCATTCTCACCTCTTTCCCATCTTACCTACTTCAACTGACACCTTTGAAGAAGAGTACTCATCTTCAACTGGAAAGAACATTCAATAGATTCCTATGGTCAGGACAAAGGCACCAGCTACACTGGACATCTTGGCTTAAAACTGCTAAAACCCTCCTAGCTGGTGGGCTAGGCTTTAGGGGTCTCCTCCACCTGCAGCATGTAAACTTCATTAAACTTTGGATCCATTTTAGAGCACAGACCTCCTTATGGGCCAAATTTCTGAAAGGCAAGTACTGCAAGCATGTCCACCCCTCCCTTGCTATCAGAAGACTGGGGGACTCCAAGATTTGGGTCAAAATGTTGAAAGTTAGACAGGAAGCTGAAGCTAAATTTTTTTGGGATTTGAGGAAGGGGGAGATCAATTTCTGGTTGGACAACTGGTGTCCAAAAGATTGGTTAATCCCTAGAAATGAAAATATTGATCTCTCTCAATCTGTTGCTGAGAGTTGGGATGGTGCTACATGGTCCATCCCACATCTTAGAGCTATCCTGCAGGACCAGTCAGCTCAGCAAGTTGCAACGGTTCCTATACATAGGGGGAAACCTGACAGTATCACTCTGGGGGTCTCCAAATATCAAAGCCTTACTAAACACCTACATAGCTCCTCCTTTCAGTGGCCTACTGTCAAGTGGGGGAAGTCTGTATGGAGTAAATACCTCTCCCCTTCCATGTCCTTCCTTTGCTGGAGAGCCCATCACAGCATTATCCCCACAGATGATATCCTTAAATTAAAAGGCTTGAGAGGTCCTTCCATCTGTGTTCTTTGTCATCGACAAGAAGAATCTATCCCCCATTTGTTCTTCCAGTGCAAATTCTCCCAGGATGTCTGGAATGAATTAAAATCCCAGCTAAGTAACAATAGCATTAACCTTCAATGGGAGTTATTCCATCATCATTGGTGCTATGGGGAAATTCCTAAGGTCAATACCATCCATTTCATTGCCCTCTGGTTATATGGATGGCTAGGAACCAGGCCATATTTGAAGACCTTACTGCTGTTGCCCCCTCTGTGGCCAGAAATTGCAAGTCCTACATAAGCAAACTCATTGTTCATAAGGGGTTCCCTCAAATTCTTCAACAGCCTCCCTCATTATCTCCTCTAGCCCCTGCTGTCTCCTTTCAGGTAAAAATTGTTAGATGGCAGGCTCCCCTTTGCAATTACATCAAGATAAATACTGATGGTAGTTTCTCCATTGATGGGGCTGGTGTGGGGGGCATCTTTAGAAATCACCTGGGCAATTGTCTCCTTTATTTCCTTGCCCCAGTCTCTGCCAAAGATGCCTTTGAATCAGAACTGATTGCTGTTCTTTGGGCTCTTCAGCTTGCTCAGATTGCTGGTTGGCAAAACATTTGGATTGAGGTGGACTCTCAAGATCTGATTAATAGCATTGACCATATCCATCAGTTACAGTGGCACCACAAATACTGGAAGCAACACATTCTTGCCCTCAGAACCCCTCACACTCAGTTCTCTTTTAACTTCAGGGAGGGTAACAAACCTGCCCATTGGCTTGCCCGAAAGGCTGTTATTTCCCCCAAAGCTGAGGTTTCCAACCTTCCATCCAATGAGCTAAATTTCTTAATTGCTGGAGACAAGCTGAGTTCCCCCCATTTTAGAATTGAATATAAATTTCCCCTCTGAGCCTTTTATGTTCCCTGGTGTTTTGACCTTAGAATGCCTCTGAAGTTTTTTGTTGCTATCTCTATGGTTCACCTGCTGGACATCTGCAGTGTTACTTCTGGGCCCTTATATCAAAGCTATTTACCTCAAGGAAGCAAGCTTATTTTCTCTCTTTTCTGGGAGGGAATCAACATGTTGATCTCTTGGTTTGTGGGGGCCCTCTTGCTGCAAGTTTGGTGAGTGGGAGGGGTTTTGCAATTTTTCTGTTTTTCTTATCTCATGGTAGAGGCTGCCACTAGGTTTTTGTTAGTATGGGTGCCTTTCTACCACTTTTTGTAAATCTTTTCATACTCAACATGTAGGGGCTTCTTCTGCCCTTTCCTTATATATATATATATATATATATATATATATATATATATATATATATATATATATATATATATATATATATATATATATATAAAGTGAGGAGAAGCTTGAGAAGATGCCTTATCAAAAATTGGTTTCATTTGAATAAACCTAAAGGGTAAACTTCAATTACATTTCTGAACTTATATATATGGATTAGTATTTTACTAAGTAGTGCTTTCATGAAATTCCTATCATCTGAATATCTTAAGTAATTTAATAATTGAAAAGTATAGTCATTCTTGAAATAAATAAAAGACTAGAAATCTTAAAATTGAGAACTAAATAGCTTTATATCTATAGAATTAGTTTAATTATTTTAAAATATTTCTAGAAAACTTTACTATAATACTTATTTGAATCAAATTCATAGTAATTCTGAATTAAAACTTTACTACAAATAATCATTACTTTTATGTAGTATCTAAATTACTTGAGGACAAGTAATACTTAAGTTTGGGGGAATTTGATCACTAGAAAATATATTAAGAATTTCATACCAATTTTATATGAAATTGCACTTTAAAGAAAGGTATTTTCTGTGTTTTATTGCATGAATGAAGAATTATAAGTACTGAAAGCAAAAAACACAAAAGAAGCGGATTTGGAGCAAAAAGGACTCAATTTGATGAAAAATTGAACTTTCCTGCCGACTTTCTTTGATTTAAGCCGCCGACTGCGAGATTTTCCCGAGAGATTTTGAATATTTTATAAAGAGCCCGCCGACGGCGAGATCGAGGCCGCCGACAGTGAGATCGGCGCGGTTAGCCCACCTTCTAGAAGCCCACTGATTGCGAGATCGAGCAGACAGTTGAAAAGAGCCAAGATACAATGAACTTGGATGCTTTTTGAAGAGGTGCTTAAGCAACCTTTGAAGATTTGACTCTTTCTATAAATAGAGACGCTTTTTGTCCCTTTGGTGTGTCATTTAAGTGTCATCTTTTGGTCTGTGTCATTTTTGGTGTCTGTTGGTGTTGTTTTCATTTGTGTTGGAGTAAATCATAGAGTCTTAATGAGTTTAATTAAGTATGCTGTACTGGAAGGAAGAGTCAAAGGAACTTCAAGGAGTCTGCTTGGGGAGAAGAATTGAGATAGGTATATTTTTATTGTTTGTTAACTTTAATGAAATCCATGCTTTGTGTTATTTTTCCCATGCTTTCTGAGTAGTTTCCTTAGTATTTTTCCTTGTTGTTGAGATTATGTGAAGTGACGAATCAAAGTAACTGTGCCTAAAATTATTAAATAAAAATTGTGATAATCTTTTACTTAAAACTTAATTTACTTTCAATTTGGCCAATTGATTTGTTAACATTTGTTGAATTATCAACTATAGTAAAGATTACATCCGAGATTCAAGGAAGTCAAAAGCCTTGGAAGGAGGGTGCAAATAAATAGGGAAATATTAACTATCGGGCGTAGAATTGGACATTTTAGTGTGACAGACTAAAATATTCAATTCGGTTATATTGTTTGAGAGTTGAAGTGTAGATGTTAGCCCTCAGGCGAGGGAAACGTGGGAGCTCTAAAGTGGCAGCCGGTATCCTCCCGGCTGCAGCTGCAGATTCGGTAATCAAACATGGGACTAGTCGATGTTCTTTGCACCTAGACCAAAGGGTAAAGAATAGGAATGCTCCTATTTGGCACAATACAAACTCTAAACTACTTTAATTCATCATTCACTTAATTCTCTCAACAAGGAAAAAGATGCTTTTCTAAATTAGAATCTTACATTTAAACCTTTTTTAGCAATATTTTTAGCATAAGTGTTCTAAATTTTCCGTATACTAACTTAGTAAGTAAGTCTACTTTAATTTGTCTTTGAAATTCTCTAAATTCCCTATGAGATCGATATCTTGGACTCCATTAGATCCCTTTATTACTTGATAACGATACGTATACTTGCATAGTATCCACATTATAAATCATAATTTTCATAAAAGAATCATCAGTGTAAAGACATATATTTGGTGTGGGATCAAGTTTTTGGTGTCGTTGCCAATATCAATAACATATTTTTGTAAGTGTAAATATCAAAAGTGGGTCACCGCTAGTGCCAAAATTTTTATTTTACATTATTTTTTCTCCAAATTTGATCCAATTTTGCTCCTTTCATTATGACCATCCATTTTCATCATACCTGTAAGAAAAACACAACATACCTTCCCTTCAAGTGCAATATCATTAAAAATAGGTATAAAAATGTGCATAAAAATACTATATATATTAGGTGTATCAATGGCCGTGCTGCCCACTATGCTCCAAGTTCCTTGTTGTTGCAGAAGGTTTAGTTTTAGGAGGTAATAATCAAGAGATGAGAGAAGTGTTTTGGTTTAGAAAAATCTTAAAGTTCAGATGTCTTAATGTTTTAATTAAAATAAATATTAATGTTGATTAAGCAGAACCGATTAATATCCCACGGTTCCGTCATCCCCACACCGCTATTTTCATCGGATTCACTTAGTCCAAATGAATCTGCTAAACTCAACTGGATGAGTTCAACACTTTCATTCAGACCATGGGAAATCTCGTTAGCAACACGTGGGTAACATCATCCGAGGGATTCCCGATCATCCAACGAGACGTTTTAATGTAGTTGCAATTGTAGTTTTTGTTGTTTTGTTTGTGGTTAAATCTTGAGTTGTTTTATATTTTGAATGTTGTGGCGGTGGATTTTATCTTGTATTAGTTTTTTTATTTTAGTTTTGGGTTTCAGTTTTCATGCAGGGTGACATTGTTGTTTATCATGCAAGTTTTGCAAAGGAGAAAGTACCGCACAGGTAAGTAAATTGCAATAAAATAAAAGCGTACCTAGCGGTTCTTCTCGTCATTCCCAGCTGCACTCAAAACACATTTCAGGGCATTTAAATACTTGCAAGAAATACCTAGGTAAGACTAAGGGAAGGTTCTGGTTGTCTACTAAAATCCTAATCCTATTGCTAGTCAACTCTTATAACGTCTAGGTCCTTGTGTTTTATGGATGATTTTCTTCACCAAAGAACAACTAAGTTCAATTGTTCTTCTAAAAGATCCCATCAGAGTGAGAAAGTGCTTAGGACAAGTCCTAAACATCTTTTCAATGCTTCTGGGATTATTTCGAGTCCAAATAAATTTCATTGTACAGATAAATTGATCATCCAAGGATTTAGTTAAGCTTTGTTTCTTGCTCAGTGAACTTGGACATTTGATTATCCGATGAGTGAAGTGACATTTCACTTGATACTTTACTTAAAGGTTATGAAGATGGAAGCCTTCAGGGGAAAATTAGTTTGTTAAAGGATTTAACCATTAAAGTTGAATTGTTGTTTCAAGACAGTTCATTTTAGTTATAAAATTTCAAATTGATTTTTAAAAGTTTTAGATTACTTAGGTTAAAGAAGTTATTTGAATTATTTGAAAAATTTTAATGATTAACTTAGTTATAACGTTTTAGATTGATTTTTAATTTAATTTGATTATCATATTTTAACTTTCTGAGATTATTTTTAACACTTCAAATTTGTTTTAGGTTAAATTTTAAGTGATTTCAAATTAGCTTTAATATTTTAGGTTAATTTTAGCTTGATTATTAAATCATTCAATGTTTTAAACTTTAATTTAATTAAGGATTGTTCATATTTTTAGAATTAATCAAGAGTTGAATATTATTGAATTAATCCATTTAGGGACTTTAAATTAGAGAATTGATATCTTCTTAAGTCATATCCATACTTTTAATAACCCAAAAATTTTTTAATTATTCTTCCAAAATTTAAATGGTTTAATTAATTAAAGTTTCATTTTTGATGTTGTAGATGATCAATGGGTTTCTACCTCTTTAGTCCCTAAGTTTAAATCATCCAAAAGAAGATTTAGGATCAAAAGTTCATCCCTCCCTTTGATTAAGCCTAATGTATTATTTAGAGTTAAAATCCCTTAATTACCTTTATGCCCTCTTAAGCATATTCACTTCATAATTCACTAAATTAAGCTCAAATGAACTTGAAATTTTTATGTCACCTCGCTCACATGTGAATTAAAACATTAGAGGAGAAAATGTGATTTATTTCATTTTTAATTTAATTTATATAATTAGTTTAATGAAAAATAAGGGTTTCCAATGAAAATTCAACAACATAACCAAGGTAAAGTTTCTGTACTTAGAAAAATTATGTGATGTTCCTACTGACTAGAGGACCGCTTGATTTTTTGAATTTAAATTTATTTATTATAATTATTTCAAATTATGTAGTATTAATTAATTATAAATAAAATTAAAGTTGAAAGTTAAGTTTTATATTTTTCTTAAATCTCTCTGACCTTAAGGAACTTAGAGAAACAAGTTTTTTATTTTTCAAATTTTTCTTTGAATTTTTAGAATTATTTTAGTGGGAAAGGTTGAAAACCCCATTTTTAATATTTAAAATTTACATTAAGCTTTTAAAATTCAATATCTTTACTTAGGAACTTAGGAAAAATATTTGGTTGGTTCCTAAGTGATTAGGAAACAAAGTAGGACATTTTTGTGATTTTTAATATTTTTGTGATTTTTATTATTTTTTAATTATTAAATATTCAAAATTGGGTTAAAAATGAAAATTTTAGAAAAATTCCAGTTTTAATTTTCTTAGGCTACTCTGGTCCCAGAGAGGCCTCAAAACTAATTTGGTGAATTTTTGAAATGTATTTTGAATTTTATGAATTTTTAAAGTATAAAAGTGACCATGTGATTTGAATAAATCATTTAATGGGTTAAATCATTTTTAATTGATTTCAAATTTTTATGTGAGACTCCTCTAACCCTAAAGATCAGTTGAGAATTGATTTTATGTTATTTTAATGAGTGGTTATTTCAAATTTATTCAACCTTAATTTTGGGGTTTTGGCCAAATTTGGGTTCATTTAAATGAGTTAAGCCAAGTTAAAATTTTCCTAAGGTCCTCTGGTCTAGAGATACTTCCCTTAATTTTTCTAGATTTTATTAATCAACATGCTAATTATTGGAATTAAATTACCAAAATAGACACATAAACTTGGAAAATAGATAACTTGCCACAAAGATAGCCTCTGACCTTGGAAAATTTAGGGAATGTCCCCAAGATCAGAGGCTACAAAAGCCTTATGGTCTCATGCCATGGTGAATTGTGTGTTTGAGTGGAGAATTAAAATACTTAGAACAGTATTAAATTAATTAAAAATTAAAATTCTTAACAAAATAACATAATTCTTTTCCACATTAATCTCCTTTGTTCACTAAGCAAGAGAGTATTTTTAGTTTATTTTTAGGATTTTTCTATGCAAAGATATGCATTTTTAAAGGTTCAGGTATTTAAATAAATAAAAAATACCCTAATTTCCTACTTAACCACGCGGCGCCACCTCAACCTAGGCAGATCTGAAACTCCACCGTTGTCTCTCCATTCAGAACCGCCATCTGAGTCAGCGCGCTCTTTTCATTCCGCGGTTCTGTCCGGCTCGATCTTCGCCGTCCATCCGATACACGCTCGATCCAACGGTGGCTGGTCATCGTCTCCGTCTGGTTCAACCCGAGAGCCGTCCACCCTAAAACCTTAAAATCTCGAGCTATACTCAACCAAATCAAGTGTGGTTTGTTTCTACATGCTCATCTAGCCTAAACGAAGCTATCCATACGGCTAACATATATTGAAATCAAGCCAAATAAAAAGAAGAATCACTGGAAGCTCGGGAGGAAGGAAATTTCAATACCTTTTCTCTGAGAGGTGTGGCCTCAATCAGAGATGATCGGCAAGTTTGTTGGGGTTCCAGAAGCCTACCGATTGAGTCCCTGATCGTGGTGAAATGTCTGGCTATGAAAGTGACCAGACCCGATTTAGAGCTCTGGCCGATAGAGCAATTAGGTGGGTTAGAGAGGGGGCTTTCACTGGGGAACTCCTTCTCTGGGTGCTGGGAAGGTGTGGGTGAGTTTAATTTGATTTTGGTGGAGGTTCAGGGGATGTCCTGTTTCCGGCCTGCTTTTTCATTTGAGAAATTTGGCTCAACTAGGGGATCTCAGGGCATGAGGACAGTGGGGATGAACTTCTCTTGGCTAGGAGGGGCTCTGGGAGCAAATTGGAGGAGTTCTGTGAGGGGAGTTTCAGCACCTTATTCATGGCTAAAAGGAGGGGATTTTATAGCCATGGTCGGAGAGGGGAGCTCAGGGTCAGACAATGAGTGCCTTGGGCCGCTTAGGGTGAGGGCAGTGCAGGCAAGGTGGCTGGTGAAAGGATTGGCCACTGCCCAGGCTCAATTTTGGGTTTCAAGGACAAAGGGGTGCTCGGGCGTGGCTATTTCGGTGATTGGGGTGGCTGGCAAGGACAGTCAGGCAGCTGGGCAGGCTGAGGAGGAGTGGGGGAGAAGTTTTGTTCAATTAATTTTGGCAGAGGAGGTTGCTTAAGAGGGATTAAAGAAGTGACATGGCTAAGTGATGGACCATTGGTCCATGGCTCATGGGGCTTGGGTTGAGTCAGGTTGAACCCACCCTAGGAAGTCTAGGGTTGGCAGTCAAGGGGTTGGTTTGATCAATTTTGGTTTGGTTTAGTACGATTTGGTTCATGTGTTCAATTAGGTTCACTTGGGATTGAGTTAGGCTAACTTGAGTTTGGGTTTGAATTGGATCAAATTGATTAATTAACATTGTGTAAATGATTGTAAGGATGATTTTTCATGAAGACATGAAGTGGTTTTGAGTTCATTTTGAGTTTCAATTTGGAGGATTTTGGAGTTTTGGTTAATTTTGGTTACCATGGGTTAAGTTAGATTTAGGTTTGGCTAGAGTTATGTTCAATGCCAATTGGTGGTTCAAAATGTTACAAATGATTGTTATGAAAGGTTTAGGATAGAAATTGGGTGGAAATTTTAGGTTTAGGGGATTCAATTGGAGAATTAGGGGTAGGTGACAACTTTAGGGCAAATTTGGGGATTTTGATTTCAAAGGGATTTTGAGTCGGGTTTGAGTTTAAATTGAGGGCCAATTGATGTTGTGTTTGGTGTAGGAATGTATTAGGAAGAGTTTAGAATTGAAATTGTGGAAAATTGAGTTGAATTGGGTTGGTTTAGGGTAAGTTTGGGTCATAGACCAAAATTGGGGTTTTAGGTTTCAAGTTGAAATTGAATTCAAATGTGAATCAAATTGGGATTGGATTTGGTTTAAATTTGTATTGTAGATGTTGAATAAAATAGGTCAATTGGATTGATTTGGTTTGACATTGGGTCCATTTGGGTTAAAAATGGGTCCAATTGGGGATTTTGATAAAATTGGGTGAAATTGGCAAAATTAGATTATGGTGTAGTTAAACAAAATGAAATTGGAAATATTTGGGATTTTCTGTAATTTTTTTGGGAGTTTTTAGAATATTTGGAATTTTGGGCTAAAAGGGGTATTAGGGTATTTGGAGGTTATTTGGAGGGTATTGGGATATTATGGTGGATTTAAGAGGTGGGAATTGTTTTGAAACGATTCTTAGGAATCTTGGGAATTCTGGGTAATTTTGGATGATTTGGTGGTTGTGGGGGCAATTTTGGTAATTTTGTGAGTTTAGGGGACCCAATGTCAAAACCAGAAATTTTGGAAAAATGAATGGGGTTTTAAATAGGGAGGAATGGTATCATTTTAGTGGGGTCAAAATTGAATAGAATTGATTTGGGATGGAATTAGGGTTTAGAGGCATGAGCCATGGACTTAGCCAAGTCCAACCACTTTGGGACCAAGTCTAGCCAAATGGTCACCATTTTATGCTCCTTCACATATTGACCTTAGCCATCTTAATCAAAGATTAGTGGCTTCAATTCAATAATGTGAGTTTCATAAAGGGTAGAAAGGCAAGGGTTCAAGGTTTGGGTCAAGTGGCTTAGGGGTGTGTGTGCGTGCAAGAGAAGCTCCAATCACCCAAGGTCACCCTAAGTCCAAACAATCCTATAGGAACTCACTATTGGCTGCCCATATGGTGGTTTTGACCTTCCAAGGTAATTTAGAGGTTTGCAACCATTCCCGTGGGGACCCAAAATGAGTCAAGAAATAGCTGAATTGCTAATGGGTGGGTCCCAAATCTAGTCCTCTAGGATAGTCAAGGAGAAGTCCTATGGCTAGATCCTAAGCACTTAAGAGAAAAGAAAAGACCTCACCAAAAATAAGGTCAACATTACTCTTTTAAGGGTAAAGAAACATCTATGCTCCTATTTGGCACAATAACATAGATAATTGTTCCATATCAATCCACACATCATATTCTCATTGTAAGAGGAAATATACTTTTCTCATATATCAAAAACCTTTCAAATACATAGTTTAGTGTGTCTGCTTGTTAATTCTGTCTTCAAAGTTGTTAGAAGTAAGTGTAGTTTAATTAATTGTTACTGTTTTCTGCATTGTGGTAGTAGAGTAGTATTAAACTTTAAGTGTAATTTAAGTAACGGATTTCAGTGCTATATTATATATATTGTGAAACACTTTCTTATACTTTGTACTTCCCTGTGGGATTGATAACCAGGACTCCATTAGAGCCCTGTATTACTTGATACGATATGTATACATGCGTTGAGTGTTCGGACTTTACAAAATTATTATAAACATATATAAATTTAAGTTCATACATTCTTGCATATATAAAGTCCGTCAGTCAAGTTTTTGGCGCCGTTGCCGGGGAATGTAACGAAGTAAGTCAGTAAGTAAGAAAGTATAAATGATATTTATTAATAATATAGTAACAGAAAACCTTTACTTTCTAGTGTGTAATTGTGTGTTTGTTTACTTTTTAAAAGTATTTGTGTGATTGTATATACGTCGTAGTGGATCTATAGGTTTAGTACCTTACGATTCGGAGTTAGAGCGTACTGTTAGAAAAATTAGAAAACAATAAAAATAAATTGAAAATCCTCGTGAAATGGTGAATAATCAGGATAATCAGAGAAATGATATTGGAAATTTTCCAAGATCTTTAAGAGATTATGCTAACCCAACAACAGATGAAATTCATATAACCATTTAAAGTCCTGATGTTGCTGCTAATTCATTTGAACTTAAACCTGTTATTATCCAAATGGTACAAAATAATCAATTCGGAGGAACACCTAATGAGGATCCAAATTTACATCTCGCTAGTTTTTTAGAATTGTGTGCTACTTTTAAAGATGATGGAGTGTCTAGTGACGCTGTCAAACTTAGACTTTTTCCTTTTTCATTAAGGGATAAAGCTAAGGCATGGTTAAACTTGTTAGCACCTTGATCTATTAGAACTTGGGTAGAACTACCTCAGAAGTTTCTATCAAAATTATTCCCTCCATCAAAGACTACTAAACTAAGAAATGATATTACATCCTTTTGTCAGTTTGAAGGAGTGTCAATATATGAAGCTTGGGAGAGATTTAAAGATCTTCTAGGAAATGCCCACATCATGCTTTACTAAATTGGTTAATAATTCAAACATTTTATAATGGATTAGTGGGATCATTGAGATCTATTATAGATTTTGCTGCTGGTGGATCGTTAATCTCAAAACCTCTTGATGAAGCATACGCATTAATTGAAGAAATGACTACTAATAATTTTTAATGGCTCTCTAAAAGGGTAAATCCTAAGAGAGTAGATAGTGTTCATGATTCAGATTTGATGACTATGGTAGTTTCTCAAATTGCAGCCCTTTCTAAGAAAATAGATCAATATGGAATGAATTATTTTCAAATACCTCAAGTGTTGGAGGAAAATTCATTTGGACAGATAACAGAATCTCAAACACCTTACGAGACTTTAAATGTTATTAATAGACCTAACAAACCTTATTCGAATTATTATAATCCTAGTTGGAAGAAGCAACCAAATTTCAATTAGAATAATAGCAATGCTAATGTTAACCCGCACTGGGCTAACAGTTATATAAATCCAATTGGAAATTTAAATAATCAAGGAAATACCAATTTTAGACCATCTTATCCTCCTGGATTTAATAGTAACCCACAATTTAAGGATAAGAAGTTGTCTACGGAAGAAATGATTCTGAATATGGGAAATCAATTACAAACTCAAGGTGTTGCTATGAAAAATATTGAAAATCAATTGGGACATATTTTCACTGCACTTAATAATAGACCTTCTGGAACACTTCCAAGTAAAGTGGAGATCAATCCAAAAGATGAAAACAAGGAACAACTTAAGGCTATTTAATTAAGGAGTGGAAAAGAATTGGAAACTAGAGTGCAAAAAGAAGTTGAAATAGAAAAGGAGAAGGAGGAAATCGAAAAAGGTCCAAACAAGATTTATCCAGACTTGGATTATCCTCTTGAGCCAATGAAGATAACTGTTGAAAAACCACCACCTCCATTTCCTCAAAGATTGAAGAAAAAAATAGGGATAACAGATTTGGAAAATTTTTGGAGATCCTTAAGAAATTAATGATAAATATTCCGTTTGTTGAAGCATTAGAATAGATGCCTGACTATGCCAAGTTTATGAAAGATATCCTGAGAAAGAAAAGAAAGTTTACAGATCATGAAACTGTTGCACATAGCGGAGAGTGTAGTGCAAGTATTTAGAAGAATATTCCGGAAAAACTTAAAGATCCTGGTAGTTTCACTATTCCGTGTGCTATAAGTGAAAATTTCTTTGGAAAGGCTTTATGTGATCTCGGAGCTAGTATTAATCTTATGCCTTTATCAACTTTCAAAAGGTTGGAAATAGGAGAAATTTCTCCTACATCTGTGACTCTTCAGCTGGCTGATCGTTCCATGACTTACCCTGAAGGAGTGGTGGAAGATGTGTTAGTGAAAGTTGATACATTTATCTTTCCTTTGGATTTTATTGTACTTGATATGGAGGAAGATAAAGAAATTCCAATCATTTTGGGAAGGCCATTCCTTGCTACTGGAAGAGCGGTGATTGATGTTTAAAAAGGAGAATTAACTATGAGAGTTAATGATCAAGAGGCGACCCTTAATATTTTAAAATCTATGAAGTATCCCTCAATGGAAAAAGATAATGAATGTTTTAGGATGAAGGTCTGTGAATATTTGAAAAAGAATCATTTTGAGAATATATTTGAAAAAGAAGTGGAATATGAAAATATGTTTGAAGAAGAAATTGAAGATGAAGAAAATTTGGATATTGAAAAGAATGAAGATTTGGAATATGTTCAGGAGAGATTCAAAGTGTTAGACACTATGGAAGGTAGAAATAAAAGCTTAATTCCATCTATAATAAAACCTCCTAAACTTGAGATGAAAATTCTCGCTAATCATTTAAAGTATATGTTTTTCGGAGAATCATCTACCTTGCCAGTTATTGTATCTATGGAGTTAAACAATTATCAAGAACAGAAGTTGTTGGAAATTTTGAAAAAATACAAGAAAGCTTTTGGATGGACTTTGGCAGATATTAAAGGAGTCAGTCCTTTGATTTGTATGTACAGAAGTTTATTAGATGAAGAACATAAACTGAGAGATGATCTGCAAAGGAGATTGAATCCTATAATGAAAGATGTAGTTAAGAAAGAGATTTAAAAATGGCTGGATGCTAGAATTATTTATCCTATTTCGGATAGTGCGTGGGTGAGTCCAATACATTGTGTACCAAAAAAGGTGGGAGTGACTATTGAAGTGAATGAATGTAATGAAATTATACCCACAAGACAAATTAATGGATGGTGAACTTATATTGACTATAGGAAATTAAATGCCGCCACCAAAAAAGATCACTTTTCTCTTCCTTTTCTTGATCAAATGCTAGATAAACTTGCTGGACACAAGTACTACTGTTTTCTAGATGGATATACTGGTTACCATCAAATACCTATTACTCCTGAGAATCAAGAAAAGACAACATTTACTAGCCCTTATGGAACCTTTGCATTTCGAAGAATGCCTTTTGGACTGTGTAATGCACCTGCAACATTTCATAGATGTATGATGTCTATCTTTAGTAGTATGATAGATAATGAAATAGAAGTTTTTATGGATGATTTCTCTGTATTCGTGACTTCATTTGAAATTTTCCTGGAAAACTTAGCAGAAAAGTTTTGGAGCTCTGCGAGAAAACAAGATCTAGTTCGAATCTGGGAGAAATGTCAATTTATGGTCGCAGGAGGAATTGTGCTTGGGCATAAAATTTCCGAACATGTTATGGAGGTCGATCCCGCTAAAATTAGAGTGATCGAGAGATTGCCACCACCCACTAATGTGAGAGAGGTGAGGATTTTCTTAGGACCCGCTGGATTTTACAGGTGATATATTAAAGATTTTTCTAAAATTACTAAACTTTTGTGCCGACTTTTAGAAAATGATAGAAAATTTGATTTTAATGATGAATGCTTGAGTGCTTTTAAATTATTGAAAGAGAAATTAATCACTACACCGATAATTGTTTCACCATATTAGGAGAAACCATTTGAACTTATGTGTGATGCTATTGATTATGCGATTGCAGTAACATTGGCGCAAAGGCACAATAAAGTTTTCAAAGTCATTTACTATGCTAGTAAAACTCTTAATGAGGCTTAAATTAATTATACCACTACTGAAAGAGAGTTATTAGCTATAGTATTTTCTTTTCAAAAATTTAGACCTTATTTAATTGGAGCTAAAAGTATTGTGCATACAGATCATTCGACTATCAAATATTTAATGCAAAAGAAGGATGCAAAACCTAGACTCATTATATGGATACTTCTTCTGCAAGAATTTTATTTTATGATAGTTGATAGGAAGGGAGCTGATAATCAAATAGTTGATCATCTGTCAAGAATAGAGTATGATAAATTATCTGAATTTGAAAAGGAAATTACAGAAATTTTCCCTGATGAGCAACTTTATACTATTATGGAAAGAAATTTGCCTTGGTATGTTGATATTGTACCACCTGATTTAACAAGGAAACAATAAAAGAAGTTTAAATATGATGCAAAATTTTATTTTTGGGATGAGCCCTATCTATATAAACAGCGTAAGGATTCGATTATTAGAAAATGTGTGCCACAAGAAGAAACGAATTCGATTATTCAACGATGTCATGATTCGAATTCGGAGGTCATTTTGGTGTCGATAAAACTCGCTTTTAAGATTCTACTATACTGGATTTTATTGGCTCTACTCTTTTTAGAGATGTTTATAGATATATTAAATCATGTGATTGATGTCTGAGAGTAGGTAATATCTCTAGAAGAAATGAAATGCCTCTAAATTATAATTTGGAAGTTGAAATTTTTTATGTATGGGATTAGATTTTATAAGACCATTTACTCATTAATTTGAAAATTTATATATATTGGTTGTCGTTAATTATGTCTCGAAATATATTGATTGAAGCTATTGCTTTACCTAGAGTGTTTCAAAATTTTTAAAGAAAAATATATTTACAAGATATGGAATGCCGAGAGTGATCATAACTGATGGTGGATCCTATTTCAGGAATAATTGAATTAAGAGATTAATTAAGAAATATAATATTATTTATAGAATCTCTTCTGCTTATCATCCCCAGACTAGGGGTTTAGCAGAAGTTTCTAATCGTGAAATTAAAAGAATTTTGGAGAAAACTGTGGATAATCATAAATTAGATTGGTATGCTCGATTAAATACTGCTTTATGGGCTTATAGAACTGTTTTTAAAACCCATATTAGAATGTCTCCTTATAGACTAGTGTTTGGTAAGACTTACTATTTATCGGTTGAATTGGAGCATAAAGCATATTGGGCGATAAAAGAGTTGAATTTTAATTTGAAGAATGCTGGAGAGAAAAGATTTATGCAATTGAATGAATTGGAAGAGATTTGAAATGCATCTTATCACAATGATAGGATTTATAAAGAGAAAATGAAATTGTGGCATGATCGAAAGATATTGAAAAAGAACTTAGAATTTGGACAAAAAGTTTTTTTATATAACACAAGATTGAAGTTATTTCCTGGAAAGCTCAAGTCTCTGGTTAGGACCTTTTACAGTTGTAAAAGTTCATTCTTTTGGAGCTGTTGATATTAAGGATCATGATACTCGAAAGATTTTCAAGGTTAATGGGCATCGATTAAAGCCTTAATTTTACGGGTTTCAAATTAGCTTCAAAGTGGTTTTTATACCGAGTCATCTCGATTAACTGAATGGTTTGTCAGGCTGACAACGTTAAACCATGTGCTTTATGGGAGGCAACCCATATCTATTTTTGAGGGGTGTTTGCTTGTTCGATGTAGTTGTGCTTTTTAGATAGTTATTTTTGAATCCTAATTACTCCTAAATACTTTTAAAAATTGATAAATGTTGGATCGAATTGAGAATTTGGAATATTTTGGGTCAAACGAAGTTCGGTGAAAATTTTTTGACCACTGGTGCCGCTAGCGCCAGAATGGGTGCCGCCAGCGCTCTATCACAGTTGCTACACTGAACTAACAGGTTTGAGCGCCACCGGTGCCCTATAGAGCGCAGTTGGCGACCAAAACCTGTTGACGGTTTTTAAGTTTTAAAATGCGAGTTTTGGTGGTTTTGGGAGGGATCTTCATCCTTATAACTCCCTAAGCTCCATTTTTAACTTCCTAACTCCATAAAAACGAAAACTACCATTCCCAATTCGCATTCCATGGATTCCTACTCCATTGAAACCCCTCGATCATCCGTTTTCAACCGAAGGATGTTCATAAGTTTCGAGGCGCAGCATCTGTTCAACAAAGTGATGATGAAGAGAAGGATTATCAATGAAAGAGGCTTCGTAAATTGAGGTATGGATAATCCTACTACTAGAATTGAAGAAATTATTAAGGAGAGACATTGGGAAGTGCTTTCCTACACTACCACTGCCGTTTTTGTTCCTGTTGTGAAAGAATTCTATGCAAATCTTCACGGGATCAACCAAGGGTTCGCATTTGTGCGTGGTAGATTTGTTCAATTCACTCCTGCATGAAATAACAATCTCTTTATGATCGAGAATGTACCCATTTGCCATTATTCTAATTTCAATGCCGCACGAGATAATATGAATAATGTGTATCGATATTTGACGGATGAGAATGAGGATTGGGAAATTAGAGAGAATGGATACATTAGTTTCTTATCTGCATCTCTCAATCTAGTCTTGAAGCAGTAGCACTACTTTATTTCGGCAATGTTATTTCCAACATTGAGATTAGCAAGGTAACCAAGGAAAGTGCCATTTTGAATTTTAGTATTCAAACTGGGAGGCCGATTGACATTGGTAATATCATTGTGAAATCAGTTTTCAGATTAATAATTCATGGATCTAAATTTGGGCTTGGACACCCGTCCACCATATTTCTATTATGTAGTCAATCACAAGTTCCGTACGAAAGTTAGGAAAATGTTCTTCTTCAATGGAGGCCTATTAATCCAACTAATCCTTATGACTACCAAACAGTGGGAGATGAAGACATGAATTTGCTTGCTGATCAACCAACACGGATTTCGCAACTAATTCAACCGTATTTTCCTGAAGGTTCTAGAATGATATTGAAGAGGATCAAACAGGTGGAGAAATAGGTATAGAAAGTTATAAGTGCAATTAATAACATTTCTAATTTATTTGATCATATAGATTGGAGAATGAAGGAAAAATTCGATCACAATGGTCAAACTGAGATGGGCTTAATTAACTTGATGAAGAAGAACGCGGTGATTACTAGGGAATCATCTGACTAATTTCCATTTCAACCATTTTATAATTTGTTCGTGCATCAGTAATTGATTGGAGATATTAGAGGAGAGGATAGTTCTGAAACTGATGTGGAGTAATTAATGGATTTTAATTATGCTTGTTGTGTGTTTAGTTACTTTGATTAAATATGCTTGGTGTGTGTAGTATCTGCTTTGCTTTGCTTAGTAATTTGCATTTGGATTTGGATATGATTACTTTCATTGTGTGCTTAAATTTTAGTGTTTGTCTATCGTAGCGTTCTTGCAAAACTAAAACATCTAAGAGTTGGTTTGGTTTAAATGAACATATTTGGTGTTTATGTTGTAACTTGGATTTTATATATATAAGTTTGTTGTGTATTATTTGTGTAAAGAATTGTGTGAATTATTACTTGTGAGATGATGTAAATGCCTATTAAAGTGTTAAACATCATTGTGGATGTCGAAACGATCAAAACTACAAAAAAAATTTTCAGACCCAGAAAATATTTTGGACTGGATCCGCCAGTGCCCAAATCCAGAGAGTTTGGCTATTATTTTAAATAGAGTGTCGCGGGCACCCTATCAAGCGCCGCCGGCACCCGAACCTAGTAAAAGGCCAAAAACCCTCATTTTCGAGATTTTTACCCTGGAATCCGCAAATTTTTCCATTACCTTCGTCTTCCTCCTCCATTTTTGCGATTTTGAAAATTTAGGGTTTCCTTGATCTTGGATTCAAGGTGATTTCAAAAATTTTCGACACCGGATCTACACTTCTGTTAGTAAGAGCTTCACTTTAAGTTAAAAATTTTTTATTTTCACCATGGAAATCTCTCACATTACTTAGGTTGGAATTTTTGGAGTTTTAAAGAGATTTTGAGATTTCCATGATGAAATTTGCTCTTACTTATTTAGAATAGTATTCGGAGTTAGTTACATTGTGAATTTGGGATTTATTGGAATTTTCTTGCAAATTTTAGAAATTCACATGGCTCTAAGGATGAGTAAAGGGAAGAGGAAATTGGATTTTGATGAGGAGAAATTATTTAATATAAAAGCCTAATTTCACTTTAACTCTTACCTTTACAATAAGAAGAGTATCCATGATAGAGCTTTTGATAGTCCTCGTGGATCTATAGAACAGTTAATTTCAGAACGAAACTGGGAGCGATTTTGTTATTTTACTGCGAATGTTGTTATGGGAGTTGTTAGGGAATTCTATTCAAATGTGCCCTGGACTTTGATAGAGTATGTGCTAGTTAGAGAAAAAAAGGTTAAGTTTACTCCTCAGCGTATCAATGCTTTCTATCAGACTCGGGAACCATTTGTTTGTGAATACGAAAACTTTGACACTCGAGGGGAGAATATGAGAGAAGTGATTGCTTTTCTGACTGACAAAAGAGGGGAATGGAAAGTAAGTCAAAAACAGTTGATTATCTTCCCCGCTTCCACATTGAATGTTGCATCAAAAGTTTGGCATTATTTCATCTCTATGAGACTATTACCATCTTATCACCACAGTGAAGTTACAAGGGATAGAGCGATTCTGAACTACTGTATTCAGAAGATGAAAAAGACTGATATTGGAGCTATTATCTACAAGAACATTCATACTATTGCTAGAGGCGAGACCACTAGTGGTTTAGGGCATCCTGCTTTAGTTCATGCCCTGTGTGTTCGACTCGGAGTGGAGTTTAACAGTTCTGAACAAGTGGCTATACCATTGAGACCAATTACAAAGACTATTATCCGTACTTATGATTCTCATGTGGGAGCCCGAGTTGAGTGTAGGATTACTGATATTCCTACTACGAGTTATGATGTTCCATCTACATCTGAGCCACCTACCTTATCTGATATTATGGAGTAGCTGAGATTACATAGTGCTAGTGTGGATAGACTTCATGGTAGGATGGATGTTTTTCAGGCAAGGAGTGATGTGATTGAAGATTATCTACAGAGGAGAGTTCAGTTCGATATTGCTTATTATGATGCTCAGGTCAGATTTATGCGGGGGAGTCTGATGTGATGTTTCCTACTTGCCCCAGTTATACACCATATAGACCTGACCCTGCTGATGACCCTGCTAATGACCCTGCTGATCCTGGTGTTGGAGATTGGTAGATTGTTTGTTTCTATTTAAGTTGTTCTTGTTGTGTTGTGTTGTACTGCTGAGATGTAGTAGTTATTTATTTTTCATGTTATGTGTAACCCTGTTGGTGTACTGTTATGTTGTACTGAAACATTGAAATTGTTAGTTGGATTGTGTAGTACTGTGATAGTTTGTTTCATGTTATAGTGTTTTGTTGGATGTTTATATGTTTAAAGTTAATTTCTCTTTACCCATGCAAATATTTAAAATTTTTATATCACTGCTACTAATTGTTTCATGCCTGCTAGTTGTAAATTTTGACTAATACCAAATAGCTGTTAAAGATTTCAAGATCCCAAAGACAAAAAGGTTAGTTTTCTTTTACTCTCAACTTTTTCAAATTTACTGAAAATTTTAAGTTTGGCGGAGGGTAGAGAAATATTAACTTTTATTTGTTCTCAATTATTATATTTTCAAAAATTATTAGCATAACTTATAGCAGTTGAACTTCACTGTAAGTAACTAAAACTTTTTATTTCAATTGAATATTATGGAAGGATTGGATGGAAATTTTTAGTAATAAAGGTTAATTTTATAGAAGTAAGATATTTGGTATGAAAGGATTTGATTATAGTTAACTATTTAAAGTAAAAAAAAATTGTATTTTTTAAATGTTAAGGGACTTAAAGTATTGTACGTTAAGAAGAGATTAAGACTTTATGATGAATAATAAAGCTTGTACTTAACTATAAAGTAAGGAGGTGTCTCAAGTTTGAACTTTAGAAAGAGGAGAGTGAAGTTCAAAATCATTAAAGGCTATCCATATATAGTAATCCTCATTAAAAGAAAAGAAAAGAAAAGAAGGATTGAAAAACAATCCCAAAAAGGAAAAGAGAAAGAAGAAAAAGAAAAGAAAAAGAAAAAAAAATATTTATGAGGAGAAGCTTGAGGAGATGCCTAATCAAAAATTGGCTCACTTGAGTTACCCTAAAGGGAAAACTTGATTTCATTTCTGAAATAATGTTTAAAGTATTGGCCTACATTCTAATAAAGTTTACATGAACTCCTTTTTCACATAGTCTTGCAAGGCACTCTTAATGTGACAAATTATGGTTCATCTTGAAATAAATAGAAGACTAGAACCCTTAGACTTGATTGTTGAATATTCTTATACCTGTAATGTTAACCTGAGTTACTAAACTTCTTTCTAAAAATCTAACCTATATATTCTTTTGAATGAAAAATTTTAGTGTCCTAAAGTTGAAAGTACATTGCCTAGTGTTATAATTTTATGTAGTAAAAAGATTACTTAAGGACAACTAATAGTTAAAGTTTGGGGGTTTTTGATGCACCAAAAATATATATGGTTTTTGCTATATAATTTGACCCATTTTTGGTGATATTTCACTTTAAAGAAAGTTATTTTTCATGATTTATTGCAGGTATGATGCTTTTGGGCGATTGGAGTGAAAATAAGCGAAAAGGAACGAATTCGGAGCAAAAAGGAGCAAAAAAGATGGAAAATATGTTCTGGCGCCACCGGCGCCATTTTCTAGAGACTTCAGAATTGAATGGCAGGATAGAGTGTTGTCGTGGCCCGAAGTCGGTGGAATTCAAATTTGAAGATTTGTGACGACTTTTTGAAGGGATGCCTATGGAAACTCTTGGGATTTCGTCCCTAACTTATAAGTAACTATTTTTGGATGAAAAGAAAGGGACTCTCTTAGTTTCTCTTGCTCTCTCTTAGTGGTTTAGTGTGTGTTAAGTGTTAGGGTTTAAGAGAAGAGTGTGTAGAAGTGAGGATTTGAGCGGAATTCTTCTCTAAGGAGTAAAGGAGAAGAAGTAAAGTGAGAGATTGCTTCTCCAAGTTAAGCAAACTCCATATAAAAGGTAATCCTCCATATTAGAACTATGGGGCCAAAGCATACCAAAATGTTCACCCACAATAGTCCAAACACCTCTAGCATAAGGACATAAAAAGAAAATATGAGGTGAGATTTCCTTAGCCGAATAACATAGATAGTATTGTGATGCAAGCCTTAACCCTTTAAGCTTTAGAATGTCATCTGATAGCAATAAAGAATGAAGTAACCTCCAAATGAAAAAGGAGATTGAGGGGGAGAGGATTTTATTCTAAACCAGTTTACCCCAAATCCATTTAGGAAAATGATATAACTTGTTATCAAGAAGTTTGGTAATAGTGTAAAGAGGAGAATTTCCATAGGGGGCAGTCCCTTTGTGAGGAACAATGGGAATGGTATAAATTTCAGCCACCTTATCACCAACATGATCAGTGAGGAGAGGTAAGTTTCGGTTGCCATCAACCTAACAATCAGAAACCAGAAGATTGTGATCATTGGAGGGGGTAGTAAGATCAGTAAAATTACTAGAGCCCCACTGTTCATGCCAAAAGGAGACTTTTCCTTCACCAATATCCCAGTGAATAAACTGATTAACCAGTAATCTAGCATTAAGAATGGACTTCCAAAGCTTGAATTCCCCATCCTTCCAGGTAACAAGGGAAGGGGGTTGAGAAGTGTAATATTTAGAATGCATGAACTGAGCCCACAGAGATATACCAGTTCTAAATTTAAACCATAATTTACACTTTTTAATAGCAGTAATGTGGTCCAGGTTTTTAAAACCCAAACCCCCAGCCATAGTGGGGCAATAAAATTTTTCCCACTTGGTCCAAGTTTTCCTCTTATCCCTACCAGCCCAAAGGAAATGATTGAAGAGATACTCCATAGTCTTTTTAGTACTTCTCTTAGTGGTAAATACATGTAAAGCATATAAAGGAAAACTTTGCAAAAAATATTTAAGCAAGTTTAACTGGCCACCATTAGAAAGGAAAACATTCCTCCAATCCTCAATTATGGCTTTGATATTATCAACAATAGAGTCAAATTGTGTCTACCTTCTCCTTCCTCTGAGAATATAAACACCAAGATACTGAAAAGGTAAGGAGGTAGAAGAGCAAGCATTATATGAGGTGGCCCATTGTATAACAGGGTGATACATCTAAAATATAAAAATTTTAAGCACATTTTTATATCTATTTTTGATGATATTACACTTTAATGGAAGCAATTTTTTTAACTTTTTCTTGTAGGTATGTTGAAAATAAGTGATTGTGATGAAAGGAGCAAAAAAGGATCAAATTTGGAGCAAAAATTAAAAGGTGTGCAAATTTGGCCTCTGGCGCTTAAGTTAAAATGACGAACTTAAATTATTTTTAGCGCAAATTTGAAGGGGTTTTTGAAGCACCCTTTGGTTTAAACTTCATTAACTTCCCCTTAACACCAAAATTCATTTAAAATTTTATTGGATGGATGCATCTCTTGGTGGATTCAATGAATTTGGACATAATTTGAAGAGACACCAAATCACCTTTTGGAGAATTATTAAAATGAAGAGTAAAATATCAGAAAGTGGTGCCACACCCTAGGAAGAGTTTTGAAGAGAAATTTTGGTGGGAGAAGTTGGAGAAAAGCTTAAAGTGGTTTCAGGGAAAGAGGAAGAAAGAGAGCCTTCTTCTAGCCAAATTTTCTTTACTCTTCCACTTTACCATATTTTGTATTAGAATTTAGGAGAGCCAATCACTAGAGTTGGGCGCCAACCTCTAAGGAGTTATCTAGTGGAAAGCAAAAGTTTTAGAGGAACATCCAGAGTCTTGCGGAGAGGAATTTCAAATAAGTGTTTATCATTGCTTTTACATTTAGTACTTGGTGCATTTTTATTATGTTTGCCTCTTTCAAATAAAGTTATTTTTGTGTTTTCTCCATGAGATATTGATGCAACAAAAATATATACTCTTTTAGCTATATGTTTTTACCTATTTTTGGTGATATTATACTTTAAAGGAAGGTATTTTTCATGATTTGTTACAGGTATGATGATTATAGGTGATTGGAGCGAAAAAATGCAAAAAGGAACGAATTTGGAGCAAAATAGAGCAATTTGGAGGAAAACAGCTTCTGGTGCCGCCGGCGCCCTCTTCCAGAGACTTCAGCAATTATTAGCAGGATAGGGCGCCGCCAGCACCACTATCGGGCGTTGCCGGCTCCCTATGTCGGTTCATTTCAAATTGAAGAGTTTTGGCGGGTTTTTGAAGGGGTACTTGAAGAAACTCTTGGGGAGTTTGTTCCTAACATTAAATTAAGTGTTCAAGATGAAAAAGGAGAGGAGGACTGTTGTACAGAGTGTAAGGAAAGTGTGAGTGAGAGTTAGGGTTTGTGATTTTAACAGAGATTCTTGTCTAAGGAGGGGAGAAGAGGGAGTAAAGTGAGAGACTGCTTCTTCATCTTTGTTCCAAGGAGATAATCAAGTCTTGCCAGGAATAGAAAAGGAATCAAGGGAACTTGGAAGGAATTTGCTTGGGGAAGAGAAGGAGATAAGTTGTATTTACTATTGTGGTTTGTATGACTCTTCTTTTATATATAAAATCCATGTGTTCTTATATCTTCTCCATGATTTGTGAGTAGTTTCCTTTGCCTTTCTTCTTGCATAAAGTAGTGATGATGTGCTGATGTGGAATTGATGTACCCTTAAAGTGTTATAAAAGTTATGATGTTTCTTTCATTTGGAACTTAATTTACTTTTCAATCCGGCCACTTGAATTGTTAAAATATGTTGAAGAACATTAATTCCAAAAGAATTGAATGTTCTACAACAAGAATGAAGAACCCATTTAATGTCCGTGAATAAATTGCATAGTTCATGGGGATTAAGTGCAAATAAATAGGGAAATGAGTTTTGATGGACTTCAAATTGGAGGTTTCATGGTGAAAGAATGAGATCCCCAACTTGGTCTTAAGATTGGTAACTAAAGCCTATGGTTAGCGTTCGGGTGAAGGGTGAGTGGGAGCTCCGTAGTGAGAGTCGGTATCCTCCCAGCCTAGCCTTAGATTTAGTGACTAAACTTAAGATATTGCAATGTTCTTTACATGCTTGGAAGAGGAGGTACACTTTTAAGTGTAAAGAAGCAAATATGCTCCTATTTGGCATAATACAAAAATTTACCATTCTTCATCATCCACACATCATAATCTTTATGCAGGAAGGAAGACACTTTCCACATAGAAGTATCTTATAAATCACGTAAGTTAGTGTGTGTTAGTTAAAGAGTTTAGAAAGTAGAAATAATTGTAGTAGCTTTATTTTTACCGTACTTTGCATTAACTAGTTGTAGTACACTTGAGCAATTGTTACAATTGGTATTGGATTTTAGTGCTATATTATCTACTTTGAAGAACGTTTCCCCTCCCTGTGGGATCGATAATCAGGACTCCATTAGAGCCTTGTATTACTTGATACGATACGTATACTTGCATTGCATGTGTGACTTTTCTAAATCATTATAAATATATAAATCTGAATTCATAAAGTCTTACATTTTTAAGCATATATAAAGTCACCGTCAGTTATGAGTAGTCTTCTTTATCTTTTTTCTTTTCAAATGAAGAAGTAATTAAATTATGGAAGGAAGTTGTGTGAAGTATAGATGTTTAAAGTTGGAAGAAGTTGTGATGATTCCACTACCTTGCACTTCATTTACATCTTGATTTGGCCAATTAAGTTGTTAAAATTTCTTGTGAGAACATGAAAGAACCAATGCAATATTATCTCAATCAACAATTAGAGTAAATCACATGCATTTATATGGGTGAGAATTGTAATGTATATATTTGAGTGCAAATAAATAGAGAGATATGCTTTTTAATGGGGAGTAAAATTAGAGGACTTTACAGTGACAGGCTAAAGCCCCCTAATTTGGTTTGATGTTTTAAATTTTGTTATGTGATGTTAGCCCCCAGGTGTAGGGAATAGAGGGAACTCTAGAGTGAGAGCTGGTATCTTCCCTACCTAACCCATCTACAAAATTTCAAAACTTTAAATTAATCAATGTTCTTTATAGAACCAAGTAAGTGTGAAGAATATAATTGCTCCTATTTTGCACAACACATTTAGATACTTCCAAAATGAAATTCCATAATTATTACTCGTTCGTTAAAAGAGGAAAAAGATATTTTATTCTCATTGCTTTCATATCGTTTGTATAGTCTTGTTAAATTTTAGTTGCTTTCTTTACTCTTAAAAAAATTTCAAAATAAAATTTCAAAATCTCTATCTTAAAACATACTTTACAAAATCAATTAGAAAAGTAAAAATTTATTTTTCTTATTTCTTTAAAATTTTAGACATTTCTCTGTGGGTTCAATATCTCGGGGCTTAATCAGAAAGTCCTATATTACTTGATAAAAGATACGTATACTTGCATAGAATCCCTTATTATAAATAAGTGAATATATTTCTTATTTGCTTCAGAATTAAGTTTTTGGTGTCGTTGCAAAGAAAGATATATCATCAACGAAAAAAAATATAAAGCAAAAAATGCAAGCATAAATATTCGGGGATCAACTTTTTGGTGCCGTTGCCGGGGAAATTAATTAAAATTTCATTTAAAGAAAATTAAGAAAAATCAAAATTTTTATTTTTTTCTTGCTTTTGTTAGAGTGTTTTATTTTATTTTATTTTATTGTGTATGCGTAGTTTTGTTTATGGTGGACTTTTTCCTTATGATTCTGAATTAAGGAGACCTATCAGAAAAATTAAAAAAATTAAAAATACTGAAAAAGATAAAAATATTCAAGAAATGGCAAATCAAAAAAATCAAAATGCTAACATCCATCAAGTTTTTAGACATTTAAGAGATTATGCTAACCCTACAGTAGATGAAGTTCATGGTAGTATTCAACGCCCTACTGTAGTTTCTAGTTCATTTGAACTTAATCCTGCTATTATCCAAAGGGTATTTAATAATCAGTTTGGGAGAGCACCAATTGAACATCCTAATTTACATCTTGCCAATTTTCTAGAATTTTGTGCAACTTTTAAATACGATGTTGTTTCAGATGATGTTTTAGACTTAGAATTTTTCCTTTCTCACTAAGGGATAAGGCTAAGATATGGTTAAATTCGTTAGCGTCTGGATCAATCAGAACTTAGAGTGATTTAACATAGAAATTCCTTGATAAATATTTTCCACCATCAAAGACTGCGAAGCTTAGAAATGATATTACTTTTTTTTCTCAGTTTGAAGTGGAATATATTTATGAAGCATGGGAAAGATTTAAAGATCTCCTAAGAAAGTGTCCACATCATTCGATACCAGATTGGTTAATAATTCAGACTTTTTACAATGAATTAATTGGATCACTTAAATCAATTATCAATGCAGTTGTTGGGGATTCATTGATGTCTAAACAATTTGCTGATGCTTATGCTTTAATTGAAGAAATGGCTACTAATAACTTTCAATGGTCTTCTGAAAGGTTAAATCCTAGAAAGGTAGCCAACATTCATGAAAATGATGCTTTTGCGATGCTAGCAAATCAAGTTGCTACAATTTCAAGAAAGATAGACCAACTTGGGATGAATTTTTCTCAGCTTATCTCCATGATTAAAAAAAATTCATTATGCCAAATGGTTGATTCTCAATCTTCACAAGAAACTTTGAATGCTATAAGTAAGCCTAATAACCCATATTCCAATTATTATAACTCAGGTTGGAAAAACCATCTAAACTTTAACTGGAATACCAATAATCAGGATAGTAGTAATCAACAATGGGAGAACAACCAAGTAAACCCATTAGGGAACTGGAACAATCAAGGGAATAATAATTATAGACCAACTTATCCTCTAGGTCTTAACAATACTTCATAATTTAAGAAAAAAAAGTTTTCTATAGAAGAAGTGGTGTTACAAATGGGAAATCAATTGCAAAGCTAAGGAGTTACAATCATAAATATTAAGAATCAGTTGGGACAAATTGCCAATTCATTAGGTAATAGATCCCAAGGAACGCTTCCGAGAAATACTGAAGTAAATCCAAGAGACAAGAATAAAGAGCAAGTAAAAGCAGTTCAACTGAGAAGTGGAAGAGAGTTTGAAGGTAGAGTTCAAAAAGTGATTGAAGTAGAGAAAGAAGAGATTAAAGAACAAAAAGAGGACGCTCCAAAAGGTTTTTAAAGACCTATTTCTCCACCTAAGATTGATTTAGAAAAGCCATCACCTCGATTTTCCTCAGAGACTTCGACAATAAAAGTTGGATAAGCAATTTTCTATGTTCTTAGAGATATTTAAGAAGATTATAATCAATATTCCATTTTTTGAAGCCTTAGAACAAATGCCAAGCTATGTGAAATTTATGAAGGATATTCTCAATAAAAAAAGGAAGTTTGAAAATAATGAAGTTGTTGCACTTAGTAAGGAGTGCAGTGCAATAATTCAGAAAAAGCTTCCTGAAAAGCTTAAAGATCCTGGTAGTTTCACAATTCCATGTGCGATCGGAGATAGATTTTATGGAAAATCTTTATGTGATTTAGGTTCAAGCATTAAACTAATGCCATTATCAACATTCAAAAGACTGGGATTAGGTGAAATAACTCATACTACTGTAACTCTGCAATTAGCGGATCGTTCGATCACATATCCTAAAGGAGTTATAGAAGATGTTTTCGTGAAAGTGGATCAATTTATCTTTCCTATTGATTTTATTGTGTTGGATATGGAGGAAGATAAAGAGATACCAATAATTTTAGGCAGAACTTTCCTAGCCATAGGAAGAGTGATGATAGATGTGCAAAAAAGGGAATTAACGATGAGAGTCAATGACCAAACTGTTACATTCAATATTTTGAAATCAAAAAAATATCCTCCAAGAGGTAAAGATGATGAATGTTATAGGATGGATGTTATCAGATATTTGAGTGAATTCCATTTCAAATCAGCTTATGAAAAGAAACCCGAAGGTTAAAAAATGGAACACGAGCAAGAAAAGTAATTACAACATCCTGAAGATTTTCATGAGGAAGATTTAAATTATGTTCATGAAAATTTTTAATTGTTGGACATGACTAAAAAAGATGAATCTTTTGATCCATCAATTGAAAAACCTCCTAAACTTGATTTAAAGTTGCTTCCTAACCAATTGAACTATGTCTTTTTAGATGATTCCTCAAATTTGTCAGTTATAATTTCTTCTCAATTGACTAAAAAAGAAGAAGAGAGTTTGCTTGAAATTTTAAAGAAATATAAGAAAGCATTTGGATGGACGATAGTTGACATTAAAGGAATCAATCCTTCAATTTGTATGCATAGAATCCTTATGGAAGATAACTGCAAACCACAGGATGATCCTCAAAGGAGATTAAATCTTATCATGAAAGAAGTTGTTAAGAAAGAAATTTTAAAGTGGTTGGAGCTAGAATTATCAGGCCTATTTTAGATCGGGCATGGGTTAGACCTATTCAATGTGTTCCTAAGAAAGGAGGATTTACTGTGATTGTTAATGAAAAGAATGAAATTATACCAACAAGACAAGTTACAGGGTGGCGAATATGCATTGATTATAGAAAATTAAACCTTGCCACAAGGAAAGACCAGGTTCCAATACTCTTTCTAGATCAGATGTTGTATAGACTAGCTGGCTATAAATACATTTATTTTCTAGATGGTATACTGGTTACCACCAAATACAAATTGCTCCTGAGGATCTAGAGAAAGTAACATTTACCAGTCCTTATGGTACACTTGATTTTAGAGGAATGCCCTTTGGTTTATGTAATGCCCCTGCTACATTTCATAGATGTATGATGACAATTTTTTTTATTTAATTAAAAAAGGAATTAAAGTTTTTATGGATGACTTTTCACTGTTTAGAATTTCATTTTAATCATGTTTAGAACATCTGTTAAGAGTTCTTAAGTGCTGTGAAGAAACTAATTTAGTCCTTAACTGGGAAAAATACCAATTTTTTGTAGCAGAAAAATTTGTTTTAGGACATTATATATCAGAAAAAGGTATGGAGGTAGATCCTGCAAAAATTCAAGTGATCTCTAATTTACCTTGCCCAAAAAATGTAAAGAGAATTAGAAGTTTTCTGGGACATGCTAGATTCTACATGCGTTACGTTAAAGACTTTTTAAATATTTCAAAACCTTTATTCCGTTTACTGGAAAAAGATGTGATTTTTTATTTTGATGATGAATGCCTAAAAGCTTTTGAAACATTAAAAGAAAAATTAATCACTACACCTGTTATAGTTTCACCAAACTGGGAAAAACCTTTTGAATTAATGTGTGATGCTAGTGATTATGCTATTGGAGTTGTTTTAGGTCAGAAGTATGAAAAGATTTTTAAAGTAATTTACTATGCTAGTAAAACTCTTAATGAAGCACAAGTTAATTATACCAGTACCGAGAAAGAGTTATTAACTATAGTATTTGCTTTTGATAAATTCTGATCATATTTAATTGGAACAAAATATGGGGTGCATACTGATCATTCTGTTATTAAATATTTAATGAAGAAGGATACAAAACCGAGATTGATAAGATGGATTCTTCTGTTTCAAAATTTGATTTTGAGATAGTAGATAGGAAGGGTACTGATAATCAAATTGCTGATCATCTGTCTAGGATTGAAACTAAAATATCTCTCTATGATACTGAAGAAATCAATGAACATTTTCCTGATGAAAAAAAATATTCATTATTATTAATGAGTGGCATGTTTCGTGGTATGTTGACATTGTAAACTTTATTATCAGTGATATTTTACCCAATGGTTTGACATACCAGGAGAGAAAGAAATTTTTTATCTGAAGTTATGACTTATTTTTGGGATGACCCTTTTTTATATAAACAAGGAAATGATATGATTATTCAAAGATGTGTGCCTTTAGAAGAAACTTATGAAATTATTCAAAAATATCATAATTCTTATTATGGGAGATATTTTGAAGTTGATAAAACTACATATAAAATCTAACAATCGTGATTTTATTGAACTACAATTTTTAGATACTAATGCTTATATTAAAAATTATGATAGATGTCAACGTGTAGGCAATATTTCTAGAAGAAATGAGATGCCACTATATTATATTTTGGAAGTTGAAATATTTTATAATTGGGGATTAGATTTCATGGGACCATTTACACCATCTTTCAGAAATACATACATTTTGATAGTAGTAGACTGTGTATCCAAATGGATAGAAGTTGTTGCTTTACCTCAATGTGATGCTCAAAGTGTTGCAAAGTTTTTAAGAAAGAATATATTTTGCAGATTTGGAATACCAAGTGTTATCATAACTGATGGGGGAAGTCATTTTAGAAATGTAATTTGGAAAAGATAGCAAAGAAATATCATATTAACCTGCACATTGCCACTGCTTATCTTTCGTAGATAAGTGATTTGGTTGAATTATCTAATCATGAAATTAAAATAATATTGGAAAAGACTGTTAATTCAAACAGAAAGGATTGGTCAATCAAACTGGATTATGCTTTGTGGGCCTATAGAACATCCTACAAAACTTCTATAGGAATGTCCCCATATAGGCTAAATTTTGGAAAAGCTTATCATTTACCAGTTGAACTTGAGCATAAAGCATATTAAACTATTAAGGAGTTCAATTATAATTTGAAAGATGATAGATAAAAAAGATTATTGCAATTCAATGAACTTGAAGAGATAAGGAATGAATCTTATTAAAATGCTAAGATTTATAAAGAAAAGATGAAGTTATGGCATGGTCGGAAGATTCTTACTAAACATATTGAGTCAGGACAAAAAATTTTGTTGTATAATGCAAGATTAAAAATATTTGCTTGAAAACTTAAGTCCAGATGGATGGGCCTATTTATTGTGATGAAAGTTTATTCTTATAGAGCTATGGATATTCAAGATCCTAAGACTGGAAAAATATTTAAAGTTAACGGACATAGAGTTAAACCTTATTTTTTAATTGATCAATTTAAAACCGATGAGAATCTGATGTTGGGTCACTAAGAATAAGCTCTAGGTATGTCAGGCTGAAGATGTTAAACTAAGCGCTTTGTGGGAGGCAACCCATAGGTATCGGTGTGCTTTGCTTTATGTTTACTTTGTGTGTTTTGTTTGGTTTGGCATGAGATTATGTGGTAGTATTTTGAAGTTTATATGCTATAGTGGTGTTATTTAGATCTTATTTGATGACTTAGAGGAATCAGAATGAAGATTTGGACATTTAGCAGATCCGTACTAAAATGAGCACTGGCGACTATGCGCCGCAGGTTGGCGCTTAGGTGCCGGAGTTACAAAAAACGTGAAAGATGGGGTTCTAGAGGCCTAAGTCATGGGGAAGTAGATTTAGGAGTTATTTGGGAGTTTTAACATGTCTAGGGTCAGTTTTTAAGACTTCCAAAGTCTATAAAAGGCCCAAAATTAAAGAAATACTTGCCCCAGTCCTTATTTTCATTCTTGAGTCTAAGGATGAGTATTTTGAGTGCAAATATGTCTTCTCAGGAGAGCGAAGTTAAGAAGAAGCCAACAAGGAGAATTTCATTAGTGAAAGTGTGCAAGAATTATTCAACGGATATCTGGCAGATAGTATTCAAGGAATTGTAGAAAAGCTTGCAAAGATCGAGGCTGACGTGGCTTCAATCAAAGCAAAGGTAAATGAAACTAACCTACATTTAGCGCACATGGGATGGCAACTCAAAATGCAATTCAGTCATACAAGTCATATGGAAGAAGCGGATAGAGCGATGTTTCTGAGAAACAAATGGTTAGAAGAAGAAGATGTGAGAGTTTTTAATCACCGCCCGTTTTATTATATTTATATTTCAGATGGTTCAAATGGAAATAATGGTGATTCTGGATATATTTCACCTACTGGAGATTGGAATTAAATTAAGTGTAGTCTTGTGATTTGTTTTTCAATGTTTAGTGTTTTGTGTTCGTGATTTATGTTTGTGTTTTGTTGCGTTTTAATTTTATGTTTGTTACATCTTAATGATGTATATTTTAGTTTAATGATTTGAGTTGTGAACTTATGTATTGGGGAATTTCATCCAAGGTGTTTGGACAGAAATTTTTTTAGTTTGTATTAAGTGTGGTTTGTTATTATTGACTTATAAGTTTATGTTATTGTGAAATTTGTTTAGAATCGATGTAAATTTTAGTATAATTTTGGAGTATTAGAATAGTTTATAGGGGAGAAATAATTATTTGAAGTGATTAAGGGGGATTAACTAAGTGTTTTAGTGTAATTAAATTAATTATCAAAATATTTGCACTGGCGGCTAAGCGCCAAACCATCGGCACATAAGCGCCATATTTCATAACTATGAGCCATATACTCCGTGCATAGGTGTCGGTTCGTGAAAAGCGGATTTTTGTAGTTAAAAACCCGAAAATTTCCATTTTTAACCATCCCATCACCTTCAACCTCTTGATTTCGTGAAAAGGATTCAAGATTATCACTAAGTTGGATCATTTAAGAGACGATTTTGATGAAATTTGTTAGATTTGAATTCTTTAAGGTATGAGCATTTCTCCCAAGGAAAAAATTTGGATATTCACCATGTATTTTGATTACATTATAGAAAGATCCAAAAATCATTATTCATAGTGAAAATTTGAGGAAAACTTGAGAAATTGCTTGGATTTTGTGGAAATTTCCTTTGTAAGTTAAGTTAGCAAGTTTAGTTTGATTTGGGAGTTTAAAGTGAGTTTTTAGAGATGGCTCCAAAGTCGAAGCACTCAAGAGAGAAGGCGAGATTTGATTCCAACAAATTTGTCAGTTCTAAAGTAGAGGATCGATACGTCGACACCCTATCATCACGTAAATTGATTCTCGAACGAGTGTTTAGCAAGCCAGGAGGAGATATTGAGGAGATGATTGCTAAAAGAATTTGAGAAAATTACTATTGCTTCTCTGCAGTTGCTATTCTTTTTGTAGTTAGAGAGTTTTATGCGAACTTGCCAACAGCAGAAGACAATTTGGTGATGGTTAGAGGTCAGCATGTAGATTTTTTGCCTGCTGTAATTAATACTTTTTACTAATTGCCTCCTGAGTTGTTTTGTTTTTATGCCAATTATCATCTTTTTTAGAGAGATTTAGATGAGATAATGTCTTTTCTTACTGATGGAAAAGGTTTGTGGAAGATAACAAATGAAAGAAGAGTAAATTTTCAAGCATCTAAGTTGAATGCCACTTCTAAGGCATGACATTACTTTATCTCATCTAAGCTGTTGCCTTCAAGTAATGTCAGTGAAGTTAAGAGAGAGAGAGAGAGAGAGAGAGAGAGAGATATTCTGAATCATTATATGCAGTAGGGAAAACCTATAAACATTGGAGCTACTATTTCTTATTATATTCTCAACTGTGTCAGAGCTGCGGCTACTGTAGGTATGGGGTTTCCTTCCCCGGTTCATTCACTTTGTGAGCAGTCTGGTGTTAAGTTTGAAACTTGGGAAGAAGTTCTTCAGCCACTTAGATTTATCACCAGTGTAAATGTTAACACTTACACAGTAGATTCAGAATTTGGCTGGAAGGGAGGATCTATTAGAGCTCCTAGTTCTACTGTTTCTACTTCTCGTGCTTCTACTTCACGTGCATCATCCTCAAGAGATGAGTTTTCTAGTTCACAAAGTAGTTTATTAAAGAAGATTTTGAAGAAGGTAATTGTAACCAGAGAACATGTTAGAGATATTGATGGGAAGTGGAAAATTTTGAGAGATATATTGTGAAACATGATGAGCTTGAGGAGAACTATCAGCAATTCATTGATAGACTGATTAGAGTTGATCACAGTACTGAGATGCCTCCTCATCATTTTTATATTTCTTATGTGCCTTCCAGAGATTGGAATGAGAGAGATGATGATGATGAGTAGGATTTCTTTTTATGTGTTGTTGAGTTTGTGATTTTTGTATTTGTTTTGTATGATGTCTGGAGTGTTATTTGTTGTTGTATTTTGCTGTGAACTCTGATATTGTGTAGACTATAGTTGGATGATTTTTGTTATGCACATTCAGATGTTTCTATGATGAATTGATGTTTTATGTTGTTGTTTGTAATATGTTTGTGGTAGTAAATGTTTTAATGTGGATCTAGTGTTTGAGTTTTTAGTAATGTACTATTTAATTCCAAAAACCGTTAGGAAATTAAAGCACTATTAGAAACCACTATTTAAATTGCATGTTTAAACTTGTCAAAATCTGCTACCATATATTATCTAGTATTGTTGTGATTTTAGTTATGTTAAGTTGGTGTGTATTTGCTTTGAAAACTTCCACTACTATAGAAGTCCTTTGAAATTTTAATGAAAATTTGAAACTTAAAAACTAAATTTCTTATGTTTTTAACTTGTTATACTTGCATGTTTAGGTTATGAGAATTCCTGATAGCATGTTATTTTAGTTTTTAATTTTTACCCAAGTATCATTTCTTATGCTTAAATATTTTATCCTAACTAAAATTTTAAAGTTTGGGGGGAATTTTAAAAACAAATTTTCAAAAACTAAAATTTTATTTGTTCTCAAGAATACTATAAATAAATTTGATTTTTTATTGACAACAATTATGTATATGAATTTATATTAGGGAAGAAAAATTTTGAATAAAAAGATGAGTAAGAGAATTTAGTTAAAATTTATAGTAATGATGAAAATTTTAAAGTTAAAATTTTCTTAGTAAAGAAATGTTAAATGTAGTTAAACTATCTTTAGTAAGAAATATTGTATTTTTGGAAAAATAGAAGATTTAACTTTTATTTTCAAAACTTAAATTTCTTTTATTGAAAAATAAATTTCAATACTATTATTATGACTTTTAAGTAAAAGAAATATATCAGTCCTTTATTTTAAATGGAAGGGTGGAATTCAAAATCATTAAAGACCTATCCAGATATAGTAATCATTGCCTTATAAAAAAAAAGTGAAAAGAAAAGGGATGAGAAGCTTGAGGATTTAAAGGCTAAATCATAAATTGGTTCCATATCTCAAGTTTAAAATATAAGTTTTGAGAAAATCTAAAGCTTAAGATTATAACATAGTAAGTAAAAATATTTTTAAATAAAAATTTTAAAGTGCGGAAAATAAAATGTTTAAATCCTACATTTTGAAAATTTTACAAGTATTTCTGAATTAGATAGGAACTTATATTTTTCATGATCCTTTACTTAAGAATTTTCTAAACTTTAAGTTAGTCTCATTTACTAAACTTTTTTCTAAATTGGACTATTTCATTTCTAGAACAAAATTTTGAAACCTTCCTAAAGAAACTCATTTACATAATTTACATGCCTGATTTTTATATGATTGTAGTGTCAGTTGAGGACAAGTAACATTTTAAGTTTGAGGCATTTTGGTACACCTAAAATAGATAATGTTTTAAGAACATTTTTATACCTATTTTTGATGATATTGCAGTTTAATGGAAGATAATTTTATATTTTTCTTGCAGGTATGATGAAAATTAGTGATTGTGATGAAAGGAGTAAAAAAAGATTAAATTTGGAGCAAAAATTGAAAGGTGTGCAAATTTGGCCTCTGGCGCCTAAGCGCCATATGGCTGGCACATAGGCGCCATAGTTAAAGTGACGAATATAAATTAATTTTGGTGCAAATTTGAAGGGTTTTTTAAGCACTCTTTGGTTTAAACTTCATTAACTTCCCATCAGCACCAAAATTCATTTAAAATTTGAATGGATGGATGCATCTCTTGGTATATTCATTGAATTTGGACATAATTTGAGAGACCCTAAAACACCTTTTGTAGAATTGTTAAAATGAAGAGTAAGAGATGAGAAAGTGGATCCACACCATAGGAAGAGTTTTGAAGAGAAAATTTGGTGGCAGAAGTTGGAGAAAAGCTTGAAGTAGTTTCAGAGAAAGAGGAAGAAAGAGAGCCTTCTTCTCGCCATATTTTTTTTACTCTTCCACTTTACTTTATCATAGTTTGTATTGGAATTTAACAGAGACAATCCTTAGAGCTAGGCACCAACCTTTAAGGAGTTATGTAGTGGAAAGCAAAAGTTTGATAGGAACTTCCAAAGTCTTGTGGATAGGAGTTTCAGCTAAGTGCTTATCTTTGTTTGTACATTTGGTTTTCAAGTAAGACTTGGTGTATTTTTACAATGTTTTCTTCTTTTAAATAAAGTTGTATTTGTGTTTTCTCCATGAGTTCTGAGTAGTTTTCTTTATCTTTTTCCTTTCAAATGAAAAAGTAATTAAATTATGGAATGAAGTTGTGTGAAGTATAGATGTTTAATGTTAAAAGAAGTTATGATGATTCCACTACCTTTCACTTCATTTACTTCTTGATTTGGCTAATTAAGATGTTAAAATTTATTGTGAGAACATGTAAGAACCAATGCAGTATTGTCTCAATCAATAATTGGAGTGAATCACATGCATTTATATGGGTGAGAATTGTAGTCCATATATTTGAGTGCAAATAAATAGGGAGATATGCTTTTTAATAGGGTGTAAAATTAGAGGACTTTAAAGTGACAGGCTAAAGTCCCCTAATTTGGTTTGATGTTCTAAATTTAGTTATGAGATGTTAGCCCCCAGGTGGAGGGAATAGAGGAAACTCTAGAGTGAGAGTTGGTATCTTCCCTGCCTACCCCATCTAAAAAATTTTAAAACCTTAAATTAACTAATCTTCTTTATAAAACCAAGGGTAAAGAATATAATTGCTCCTATTTCGCACAACACAATTAGATACCTCTACAATAAAATTTCACAATTATTACTGATTCATTGAAACAGGAAAAAGATATTTTATTCTCATTGCTTTCATATCATTTTTATAGTTTTATTAAATTTTAGTTGCTTGCTTTACTTTTTATTAAAAGAAAATTTCAAAAAAAAATTTCAAAATCTCTATCTTAAAACATAATTTACAAAATCAATTTGAAAAGTAAAAAGTTAATTTTCTTATTTTTTTTAAATTTTAGACATTTCCTTGTGGGTTCGATATCTCGGGGCTTAATAAAAAAGTCCTATATTACTTGATAAATGATATGTATACTTGCGTAGAATCCCTTATTATCAATAATTAAAATATAGTTCTTATTTTCTTTAGAATCAAGTTTTTGGTGCCGTTACAACGAAAGATATATTTTCATTGAAAAGAAATATAAAGTGAAAGACGTAAGCATAAATATTAGAGGATCACAGGGGTCTTAACAGATTTCCTAAAATAGAGATGAATTTTGTTCTTATTTAAAAGCATGTCAGTGGTGTTAGAGAAAGTATCAAGAGTGTGCATGATCTTTTTAATTGCAGACTTAGTAGCCTTAAGAAAAAGAATTGCATCATCAACGTATGCAAGATGGCTAACCATAACCTTGGATTTGTGATGATATTGTATATGTGGATGATGAGTATGTAAATGATTTAGTAATATAGAGAGATAATCAAAAGCCAAAATGAAAATAGTAGGGGAGAGAGGACTCTCTGCTGGATTCCTCTTTTAGTAGAGAAAAAACCGTAGGTGATACCATTAACCAAAACACTATAATAACTACTCTTCAGCCATCTATGAATCAGGGTGCAAATTTAAGGTTGAAAGGCTCTAGCCTGAAGCATAGCCAAAATGAAATCCCAATTTATAATGTCAAAGGCTTTCAGAATATCAAGTTTAAATATCATGTTACCTCTTATCCATTTCCTGTCAAGCTCCTTAGCCAATTCTTGTGTAAGTAATAAGTTATCAGTAATGTCCCTACCTTGTACGAAGGCGGATTATTGTGGTGAAATTAGGGTAGAAAGATGGGGTTGAAGAGGAGAAACAAGTAGCTTACTGTTGAATTTAGAGATGACAGTGGTGAGAGAGATAGGCCTAAAGTTATCTAAATAAATTTTATCTGTACCTTTAGGGATGAGAACAAGAAGAGCAACTTTGAAGTATTTGCCTGGGTCCTCACCCCGGAAGAAACTCTGAATAGCTGAAATGACCTCATGCTTTATAATTTCCCAACAAAGGCACATAGAAGAGAGAAGAAAACCTAAGATCCCCGATAACGTTAACGGCGCCAAAAACTTGATCCCGCCGGATAAAAATATGTGCTGATGATTTAGATATGGAAATTATGATTTTATAATATGGGATACTACGCAAGTATACGTATCGTTTATCAAGTAATATAGGACTTTCTGATTAAGCCCCGAGATATCGAACCCACAGGGAAAATTTAAAAATCTTTAAAGGAATCAGAAAATTATCTTTTTACTTTTTTTATGTCTTTTGAAAGTATGTCTTGATTTTGAAAAGTTTTGAAAGTTGATTTGTCTTTTGAAATTTCCTTAATAAAATGTTAAGCAAGAAATTAAAATTATAATAACTAATAACATTGTATGAAAAACACTATTAACTAGAATATCTTTTTCTTTCCTTTTATGAAGTAGTAATATTTATTAAAGTATTGTTGTGAAAGTATTTCAATTTGTTGTGGCAGATAGAAGTAAATGTGTTCTTTACCCTTACTTGGTTATATAAAGAACATAGGTTAATTTGAAATTTTTATCATTTTGAACATGGTTAGGTAGGGAAGATACCGGTCTCTCACTCTAGAGTTCCCTCGATTCCCACCAACTGGGTGCAAAATTCTTATAACAAAACTCAAAACTTCAAACCAAATTAGGAGGTTTTAGCCTGTCACTCTAAAATCCTCTAACTTTACTCCCTTCCATAAAATATCTTCTAATATTACATTCAATTATATGGACCACAATTCTCACTCATATAATTGCATGTGATTCTTACTAACTCTTATGAGACAATACCGCATTGGATCTTACATAATCTCTAGAAATTCTATAACTTAACAGGACAAATTAAGAAGTAAACAAAGTTTTCAGAATCAATCTTCACCACTTCTTCCAACTTTAAACACTTATACTTTCCATAACAATTCTCTATAAACTAATTACTTCTCCATTTAAGAAAGAAAAAGATAAAGTAAACTACTCAGAATGAATTGAGAAAATACAAAAACACATTGATTTGAAATTAAAAACCATAAGAAAAACAACAAACAAAAACAAGTATTAATTTAAAAACTAAATATAAGAACAAAAGTAAACACTTATCTGAAAATTCTCTCCACAAGACTCAGGAAGTTCCTCTGAAACTTTAACTCTTCACTAAACTACTCCTCAGAGTGGATCTCCCAACGTCGATGACTCATAATAAACTTCAGACTTAAATAGAAACTAAACTAAAAGAAAGAAAAGAAGTGGGAAGAAGAAGACTTCACTCCGACCCTTTTCTCCTTTCTACTCTCTACTCCTACTCTTAATAAAAACTCTCGCAAAATAAAAATAAGATACTATAAAAACTTTCTTCAAATGCAAGTGGAAGAGCCCTTCAAAAGGCAAAGGAAGAGCTCCTTAATCTTTCCTAAAGATGCATTGGTGTCTCTTCAAATGTGTCCAGATTCAATGTATCCACCAAAGAATGCACCCCTTTATTCAAAATTGTCACCCAAAGAAAGTTATGGATGTTACAACCAAGAGTTGTATCCTACCCCCTTTGAAATTAGCGCCAAATTCTTTTAGAATTCAATTTTTAACTATGGCGGCTAAGCGCCGGCCAGCGGCGCTTAGTCGCCAGTGCCAAAATTTTCATTTTTCATCTTTTTTTGCTCCAAATTTGATCCACTTTTGCTCCTTTCATCATGACCATCCATTTTCAACATACCTGCAAGAAAAACGCAAAATACCTTCTATTAAAGTGCAATATCATTAAAAATAGGTATAAAAAGATGCATAAAAATACTATATATTTTAAGTGTATCAAAATCCCCCAAACTTAAAATCTTACTTGTCCTCAAGTGACAGTTAATGTCATAGAACATTTTAGCATGCAAATTATGTAATGAGTTTCTTAAGAAGATAACAAATTTTTGTTCTAGAAATGGAATAGTCCAATTTAGAAAAATTTCAGTAATTAAAACCAACTTAAAGTTTAGAAAGTTATTAAGTAATGAAAAATGACGAATATAATTTTCTATCTAATTCAGAAATGTTTGTAGATTCTTCAAAATATAGGACACAAACACTTATTTTTCTCACTTAAAAAATCTTTATTTGAAAATAATTTTACTTACTATATTATAACCTTAAGCTTTAGATTTTTCTCTGATCTTCTATTTTAAACTTTAGGTATGAAACCAATTTTTGATTAGGCCCTTAAATCCTCAAGCTTCTCCTCCCTTTTCATATACTATTTTTCACTTTTTCTTTTCTTTTTCTTTTTTTTTTGTTTATAAGGCAAGGATTACTATATCTGGATAGGCCTTTAATGATTTTGAATTCCTCCCTTCCATTTAAAATAAAGGTCGTATATACATCTTTCACTTAAAAACATAATAATAATATTTGAAAATTACTCTTCAATAAAAGAAATTTAAGCTTTGAAGAATAAAAGTCAAATATTCTATTTATCCAAAAATACAAAACTTCTTACTAAAGATAGTTTAACTTTATTTAACACCTATTCATTAAGAAAATTTTAATTTTAAGTTTTTCATGAATACTATAAATTTTAACTAAATTCTTTTATTCATTTCTATATTCAAAATTTTTGTTCCCCTAATATAACTTCATGTACATAATTGTTCTCAATCAAAAATAAGATTTATTTTAAGTATTCTTGAGAATCAAGTAAAATTTTAGGTTTTTGAAAATCTTTGTTTTTAAAATCCCCCCAAAACTTTAATTATTAGTTAAGATAAAACATTTAAGCATAAGAAATGATACATGTGTTAGAAATAAAAACTGACATATCATGCTTGCAGGAATTTTTTTAATATCCTAATATGCAAGTATAACAATATAAATAACAGGAGTAAAATGAAATCAAATTTAGTTTTTCAAAACAATTTTTTTATACAAAGAAAAGTAAAAATTTCAAAAAGACTTATACAGTAGTGGAGATTTTTAAAGCAAATACACACCAACTAAAATAACACACTGATACAATTAACAGACGACAGTGGAATTTAAAAAATTTTAAACATGTAGTTTCCTAAGTAGAAGTTCTCAATAGTGGTTTATAATCTCCTAATGATTTTTTGAATTAAAGTACAGACTACTAAAAACTCTGACATAACATACACATAAAAATATTTACTATTACACATCACTACCACCAAGCAACATATAAAACATCAATACAACAACAACAATACATCTGAATATGCATAACAAAAAAATAATACAAACTACAGTTTGCATACTATCAAGGTTCACATCACAACACAATGATTAAACTAAATATTAAACAAAACACACATCAGTACATGAACAACAACACTGCAACGAAAACGAATAACACTAATCTGATCATCATCCTCATCCTCATCATCATCCTGCTCGTTCCAATCCCTAGATGACACATAAGGTATGTAGAATGGATGAGGGGGCATCTCAAAGACTCTGATCACCTCTAATCAGTCTATCTAAATATTACTGATAACTCTCCTCATATTCATCATATTTTACAATATATCTCTTTACATTATCCATCTTACCATCCATATCTTTCATATGCTCTCGAGTAAGACTCACTTTTTTCAAAAATTTTCTTAACAAACTAGTCTGTGAATCTGTAGATGATGAAGCACGTGAAGTTGTAGCACGAGAAGTAGATGCAAAGCAAGGCATGCAGTAAGCCCTACCAAATCCTCCTCTCCAACCAAACTTCAAATGTACAATGTAAGCACCAACGTCGACACCGGTAATTGGTCTCAATGGCCGAAGTACCTCTTCTCGTGTTTCAAACTTCACTCCGCATCATTCACATAATGAATGAATCAAGGAAGGAAATCCCATACCCGCAAAGAGTGGTCGATCTAGCACAGTTCAAAACATAATCATAAATTATACCTCCAATGTCAATAGGCTTCCCTTGTTGAATGCAATGGTTCAACACAGCTCTTTCTCTCGTTACTTCACTAGTGTGACTCGAAGGTAACAATTTAGATGAGATAAAATAATGTCATACCTTAGAAATGGCATTCAATTGGAAGTAGGAAAGTTCCCTCTTCTATCATTTGTAATTTTCCATAATCCTCTTCCATCAGTCAGAAATTTCATGATCTCATCTAATTCTCCTTCCGTAGGATGATAGTTAGAATAAAAACAGAACATGTCAAGAGGTAGTCCATAAAAAGTGTTGATTTCTCCAGAAGAAAAGTTGACCTCATGCCTCATAACCATCACTTGATTCTCTTCTGCAACAGGCAAATTTGCATAAAATTCTCTAACTACGTAAACAACAAGAACAACTGAGAAGCAACAAGAATTCTCCCAGTTCCTTCTAGCAATCATATCTTCAATCACCTCTCCTGGTTTACTAAACACACGCTCAGGAATCAACTTACGTGACTACAATGCATCGATGTATCATTCCTCAGCCCTCATACTAACAAATTTTTCAGAATCAAATCTTGTCTTTTCTCGTGCACACTTTGACTTTGGAGCCATCTCTAATAATTTACGAAAAATTCACCATAAATTCCAAAATCAAACTAAACTTGCTAAATTATCTTCCAAAAGATATTTTCACTAAATCCAAGCAATTTCTTAAGTTTTCCTCAAATTTTCATCATGAATAGCGATTTTGAGATTTTCTAAAATGTACTCAAAATACATGGTGAAAATAAAAAATTTTTACTTTGGAGTAGTGCTCTTACCTCAACGAATCCAAATCTAACAATTTTTGTTGAGATCGGTTCTTAAATGATCCACAATATGATGCCCTAGGCTCCTCTTCAATGATAAACCGAAGGTTGAAGACGACGGGGTGGTTTAAAAATGATAATTTTTGGGTTTTTAACTGCTGGGAACTAATCTTTGCGAACTGACGCCTAAGCATGAGCCCTTCGGCACTTAGCCGCGAAATCTGGTGCTTAAGTGCCAGAACTCTGGCGCTTAGCCGCCATTACCCAAATATTCATAATTAAGGTATATGCACAAAATCACTATGTTAAGCACCCTTAATTACTCCAGAATAATTATTTCTCCCCACATAAATCTTCCAATATTCCAAATCAAAATATAATATCCATTGATTCCACACAAATTTCACACAAACACAAACTTATATTAAAACAAACATAACACTTAATACAATTCTAGAATTTCTATCCTCACATAAAGGATGAAATTCTATAAATACAAGAGACTTTAATCTCAAACTGGTAAGTATACATTTCTAGGATGTAACCATCACATCATCAGGCTTAGTTAATACTTAAATATAAACACTAAACACACCAAACATAACACACATGAACACTAAACATAACACATAAGAACACTAAATAAATAAGAACAAAGCACTCTTAATTCCATTCTCCATTAGGCGGATTATATCCAAGACCACTATTATTCTCATTTGACCCTTCTGTAATATAAATTTGATAAAACGGGCGATAATTGGTCATTCTTACATCTTCTTCTTCAATCCATTTATTCTTCATAAACATTGCCTTATCTACTTCTTCCACATATCTTGAATGATCGAAGTGCATCTTGAGTTTCCATCCCATGTGCTCCAAATGTAGGTTACTTTCATTGATCTTTGCTTCCATTGAAGTCACTCGGGATTTAATATTTTCAATCATTTCTGCAATCCCTTGAATACTAACAGTGTGATATCCATTAAATAGCTCTTTAGCACTATCACTAATGAACTTACTCTTGTTGGAATCTTGCTCCTTCTTAATCTTATTCTCCCAGGAAGACATGATGCACTCAAAACTCTCTTTTTAAGATTCAGAAATGAAAATAGGACTTGGGGTAAGTGTTTCTCTTAAATCAGGTCCTTTTTATAGACTTGGGAAGTGCTAAAACTGCGCCAAGGCGTTTTAAAACTCCAAAATTACTTCCAAAACTACTCCCCCATGATCTAGGCTTCTAAAACCACTTTTTACACATTTTTTGTAACTGCGGCGCCTAAGCGCCAAACAGTCGGCGCTTAGCCGCCAGTGTTCAATTTTGCACAGGTCTGCTAAGTGTCCAAATTTTCATTCTGATTTCTCTAAACCATGAATTAAGGTCAAATAAACTCTTCTTTAGTTTAAAAACTCCAAATTATTACCACTAAAAACATAAAACCAAACCAAACAAAGCAAACAAATCACACAAAACAAACATAAATTAAAGCACACCAAAAATTATGGGTTACCTCCCACAAAGCGCTTGTTTTAACGTCTTCAGTCTGACATACCCAGAACTCATTCTGAGCAACCCAACATCAAATTATTATCATATTTAGATTTATTGACTAAAAAATATGGTTTAAGTCTATATCCATTAACTTTAAATATTTTTCCAGTCTTAGGATCTTGAATATCTACAGCTCCATAAGAATAAACTTTTATCACAATAAATGGACCCATCCACCTGGACTTAAGTTTTTCAGAAAACATTCTCAATCTAGCAATATACAGTAAAACTTTTTGTCCTGCTACAAGATTTTTAGTAAGAATCTTCCATTCATGCCATATCTTCATCTTTTCCTTATAAATCTTAGCATTTTCATAAGATTCATTCCTTATTTCTTCAAGCTCATTCAATTGCAATAATCTCTTTTAGCAGCATCTTTCAAATTATAATTGAACTCTTTAATAGCCCAATATGCTTTATGCTCAAGTTCAAAAGGTAAATGACAAGTTTTTCCAAAAATCAACCTATATGGGGACATTCCTATAGGTGTTTTGTAAGCAGTCCTATAGGCCCACAAAGCATAATCCAGTTTGATTGACCAATCCTTTCTATTTGGATTAACAGTTTTTTTCAATAGTCTTTTAATTTCACGATTGGATAATTCAACCAAACCACTTGTCTGCGGATGATAAGCAGTAGCAATGCGATGATTAATATGATATTTCTTTACTAACTTCCCAATAATCGCATTTCTAAAATGGCTTCCCCCATCAGTTATGATTACTCTTGGTATTCCAAATCTGCAAAATATATTCTTCTCTATAAACTTTGCAACACTTTGAGCATCACATCGAGGTAAAGCAATATCTTCAATCCATTTGGAAACATAGACTAATACTATCAAAATATAAACATTTCTGAAAGATGGTGTAAACGGCCCCATAAAATCTAGTCCCCAAACATCAAATATTTCAACTTCCAACATATAATTTAGGGGCATCTCATTTCTTCTAGAAATATTGCCTACACGCTGACATCTATCACAATTTTAAATATAAACATTCACATCTTTAAAAATCGTAGGACAATAAAATCCTGATTCTAATATTCTATATGCAGTTTTATCACTTCCAAAATGTCCCTCATAATCAGAATCATGTCATTTTTGAATAATTTCATAAGTCTCCTCCAAAGGTACACATCTTCGAATTATAAGATTCTTTCCTTGTTTATATAAAAATGAGTCATCCCAAAAATAAGTCTTAGCATTAGACAGAAATTTCTTCTTTTCTTCGTATGTCAAACCATAGGGTATAATATTACTAACAATAAAATTTACTATGTCTGCATACCACGGAACATACCATTCTTTAACAGTGAACAGTTTTTCATCAGGAAAATGTTCATTAATTTCTTCAACATCACAGAGATTTTTCAATATCAAGCCTTGACAAATGATCAGCAATTTGATTATCAGAACCCTTCCTATCTACTATCTCAAAATCAAATTCTTGCAAAAGAAGAATCCATCTTATCAGTCTCGGTTTTGCATCATTTTTCTTCATTAAGTATTTAATAGCAGAACGATCAGTATGCACCACACACTAGTTCCAATTAAATATGATCGAAATTTATCAAAGGCAAATACTAAAGCTAATAACTATTTCTCAGTAGTGGTATAATTAATTTGAGTTTCATTAAGAGTTTTACTGGCATAATAAATTACTTTGAAAATTTTATCATATTTATATCCTAAAACAGCACCAATAGCATAATCACTAGCATCACACATTAATTCAAAAGGTTTTTCCCAATTTGGTGAAATTATTACAGGTGCAGTGATTAATTTTTCTTTTAATGTTTCAAAGGCTTTATGACAGTAATCATCAAAATTAAAAATTGCATCCTTTTCAATTAAACGACTTAAAGGTTTTGTAATCTTTGAAAAGCCTTTGATGTAACGCTGTAGAATCCAGCATTGTTGACCTCATTTTTTTATGAGGTCTTCTCTTCTTCTTTTAGTGCTTAGGATCTAGCCTTAGGCTTTTCCTTTGACTATCTTAGAGGATTAGAATTGGGACCCACCTTTTAGAAATTCAAACCACTTCTAAACTCCCCGCAAACCCCACAAACTCGACCGTAGGCCCCTAATCACCTAGAGGGTTGAAATCAAATGTGGAAGTTTAAAGGATGAGTTCCTATAGGACTCTTCGGCCTCAAGATCGCCTCGGTGGCCTCGGTCTCGGTGAAGGGTTGACTTGCACACACACTACACCTACACACTACACTTTCACACACTTCCTAAAAACACACCCATACCCGACTTGACCTCCCGACTCATGTAGGTGATTCACATGGATGGTCCTTAACCCCCTAAGCCCTCGCGCAAGAGGGTTAGAACAACATAGCTGAACGCCTCAAATGAGTCCCTTCATGGCTCATGTGGGCTTGATATGGCTTCATGGCTCAGCAAAAATGATTTCATTCCACTTACATCCACCCAATCTTCAATTTTCCAAATTTTCAATTTTCGACCCCCGGACCCTACACCCGCTAACCTACCCAAAGCCCCGAATAGTCCCAAATTTCTCAAAAATTTCCAAATCACCCAAAATTCTCCAAAATCATTCCCAAACATTTCCACATCACTCAAATTGATCATCCATACCCAAAAATATCAAAAATTCCAAAAATACCTCCCAATACCCTCCAAATACCCAAAATACCCCTCTTAGCCAAAAAATCCAAAAATTCAGAAAATTCCCAGAAAATTCCAGAAACTCCCAAATATTCCCAATTTCATTTTGTTCAACTACACCATGGGCCAATTTTGTCAATTTACCCCACTTTTATCAAAATCCCCAATTTGACCCATTTTAACCCAAAGTAAACCCAATGTCAAATCTAACCTACCCAATTGACCCAAATTCTGGTCCAATTCAATTCTAAACTTCAATTCAACATCCCCAACACCAATCTAGACCAAATCCAAGCCCAATTTGATTGAAATTTGGATCCAATTTCACTTTTGGCCTTAAAGCTCAATTTGGACCCATGGCCCAAACTTAGCCCAAACTCACCCAATTCAACTCCAATTAACCCCAAATCTTTTCTAAACCCTCCTTGACATCCCCATAAACAAAACACTAACATGATTTGCCCAAGATTTTTGATCCAAACCCCACTCAAATTCAACCCAAAGCTAAAAGGCCCATTTTCGACCTAAACCCAAACCTAACCCAAATGAGCCCAAACCCCAAAATCAAAACCCATCAAAGCCAAAACCTCTTTGAAACACTCCCCTAAACATTTCCCAACATTAATTTTACATCAATTTCAACTCTAGCCCAACATTGGCCCAAGTTAGCCCAATTTGACCTACATAGGCCCACTTACCAATTAAACCCAAATTCAAACCAATTCAAGTCCAAATCACACCAAATTGACTCCAAACCACTCATGACACATCCCTAAACCAAACTCAACAATTATTTGGCCCAACCTCTTTACAAAATTTCTATCCATAAATTCATTTTCAAACTTAAAAGCCCACTTCCCTAAACCTTCCTAAAAACCCATTTCCACCAAATACAAAAGCCCAAATTTGGCCCTAAAGCCCACATGACATTTCCATTTGCCATCCATTTAATCAAAGCCATTCCCTAAGTTATAATTCCATCATCAAACAATTCCAAATCAAGCCCCATACAAATTCACATCAAAATATCAAAATTTTTCTTAAATCCATTTACATGAAATCGACTCGACTTTTCCCAAGCCAAAGGTGAGCCATGAAGCCATGCATGAGCCACGTGGAAGCCATGAGAGCCTCTTTACATGTCACCATACCATATTGGGTAGGAAGGAGGGCCCCTTTCCTTAATCTCTAAAGCTCATTAGCCTTAATCATGATTCACCTAAACCTAAATTTAATCCAAATATATTTGGATGGAGACTTCTCCATGCCAAACCAACTCGATCCCTTTCGATCCCCCACAAGCACCCAAAGCCACCTCGAAGGGTGCACCAAGCCCAAATGGGTGAGTTGACCCATTTAGACCCAAAACTAGCCATGCCCCATTCTATTTCGGATCAAGGCCTTTACACTCGGCCATTGCCAACCGCTTGCACAAACACCTGCCCCCGACCCACTCGACCCCGAGGGTGACCCTCGCTCGCCGGCCGCCCACCCCGCCGCCGAAAACTCCATGGCCGAGAAGTCCAAGTCAATCCAAGCTTGGAATTCTCACCGCCGAGCCGCCCCATGCCCAGCGGCCATTGCAACTGTTCTTCACTTGCCATGAGCAATCGATCCCAGCCCTCAACTCCCCCGGAGGCCCTCCACCCTCGCCTATTTAAACTCCCCACCTCTCGGCCATGAGAAGGTGCCGAAACAAACCTTAAGGAAACCCCGCCAAAATTGTTCCGTACTACTCCCCATACACAGAGCACTTGATCCCCACCGAAATCCCCTCGTCATTTCTGCTCTCGCGAGCTCAATTTCGCAGTCGAAATCCAAGCCCAAAACCAGGACACTTCTCCACAATGGATCAATCCTCAAATTGGTTGGTCCTACACCTTCACTGCACCAAGAGAAGGTGTCCACCAAGAAAAGCCCCATCTCCATGCCACCCAGCTTGTTCCGTACTCCAAAGGTTGTGATCGCCCTTGTGGAAATCACACCCAGCAATTCACCACATCCCTGTGCTTCATCCCTACCTCCCGCAGCCTCCAACGAACGTGCCGAGCATCTCCGATCGAGGCTTCACCTCTCGTAGCTAAGGTATGGCCTCACTCTTCCTCCCGAGCTTCGAACATTCTCCATTTTTATTGCGTAAATTTCATCCCACATAAACCGTATGGATGTGTTCGTCTTTTCAAGACGAATCCATAGAGCATAAGAACATGAAAATCCATCGAGTATCGAGTGAGATATTAAGGATTTAGTGTGGACGGCTCTCGGCGAGGACACTTGGGACGATGAACGGATGCCGTCCATTTGATACACGCGCGGACGGATGGCCGGGATCGCGTCGGATCGAAGACGGAGCGATACGCGACGGGTCCCGGAGCGCCGACGCGGATGGCGGCGTCGAACGGGAGCGCGACGCGCGTGCCTTCGGAGATGTTAAGGATGACGCGGCGCCGCGTGGATAAGTAGAAAATTAGGGGTATTTTCTATTTATTTAATTCCCTAAACTTCAAAAATTCATAACTTTGTGTAGGAAAATCATAAAAATAAAATAAAAATACCCTCTCGCTCAACGAATGTAGGAGAATAATGTGGAAAAGAAATCATTTAATTTCATCAAGTATCTTATTTTTTATAATTTATTTACTCTCCGCATACATTTAATTCTCCATGCATGTATACAATTCACCATGGCATGAGACCATATGGCTTTTAAGCCTCCGAATTTGGGAACATTCCCCGAATTTTCCAAAGTCGAGGCCATCCCTATGAAGAGTTATTGATTTTTCAAATTCATGTCATCGTTTTGAGTATTTTAATTCTAATAAATAGCATGTTGTGAAATAAATTCTAGGAAAATTTGGTGATGTTCCTTACGACCAGAGAACCCTAGGAAAATAGGACTCGAGTTAGCCCACTCAAAACAACCCTAATCGGCTTAAACACTTAAAATAGGTCTCTAATTAATTAGAGTTAACCATAGATCAAATTGACTTGAAATCAATTCTCCACTCGACCTTTAGGATCGGAGGAACCCACCATAAAAGTTTGAAGTCAATCGGACTCAGTTAGCCCTATTAATCGGGTCGATTAAGCCATTTAGTCATTTTAAACTTTAAAAATTCATAACTTTCAAAATACCTTTCAAAAATTCACCAAATTGGTTTTGGAGCCTCTCTGATATCAGGGGAATTTAAGAAAATTAAAATTTCAATTTTCTAAAAAAGTTGATTTTTAATATTATTTTAATATTTTTAATAATTAAAAAATAATAAAAATTACAAAAATAATAAAATTCACCAAAATGTCACATTTTGAATTTTAATCACTTAGGAACAAACCCCATGTTTTTCTTAGGTCTATTTGGTGAGATATTAATTTTTAAAGCTCTAAGGGTAATTTTAAAATTTAAAAATGTATTTTCTAGCATTTTCACTAAAATAATTATAATAAATCATAGAAAAATCAGAAAATTGCAAAAATTGCTTCTCTGATTTCCTTGATATCAGAGAGATTTTTGAAAAACATAAAATTCATTTTTTAACATTTATTTTATTTTTAAATTAATTAATACTCCAGAACTTAAAATAATTCTAATAAATAAAATATAATTCAAAAAATCACAAAATTTGGTCCAAGTGGTCCTCTGGTCATCAGGAATGTCCCCTAATTTTCTTAAGGACAGAAACTTTCCCTTGGTCATGTTATTAAATTTTCCTTGGAAATCTCTATTTTCTACCAAAAATAATTATATAAATAAATTAAATACAGAAAAATCACATTTTCTCCTCTCATGTCTTTAGTGACATATGAGTGAAGTCACATAAAAATTTCAAGTTCATTTGAGTTCAATTTAGTGAGTTTTGGAATTATTAAGCTTAAAGGGCAAAATGGTAATTAAAATTTTAACCCTTAATTAAAACTTTAGGTTTAATAAAAAATTAGCAAGTAAAATATTTGATCCTAACCTGATTTGGATGATTGAAATTTAATAATTGAAGGGTAGAAACCCATTAAGCAATTTAAAATGATTAAACTTTAATTAAATAATTGATTAAATTTGAAAGAATAATAAAATTGAATTATTAAAATAGGGATATTATTAGGGAGAGATTTATTCTTTAATTTAAAAATCCCTAAATTAATCATTTCATTAATGTTTAATTCTTAATTAAAATGATAATTCAAATTTAAAACATTGAAAGACTTAATCATTAAACTAAAATTAAATAATTGAACTCTTTAATTAAAATTAAAATGAATAAAATTAAATTAAATTAAATTAAATAAACTAAATTAAATTAAATTAAATTAAATCAAATTAAATTAAAAATTAAATTAAATCAAATTAATTTAATGTAACATCAAACCAAATTAAATTAAATTAAATTAAATTAAATTAAATTAAACTAAATCATATTACATTAAATTAACTTAAGTTAAATTAAATTAAATTAAACCACATTACATTAAATTAAGTTAAATTAAATTAAATTAAATTAAATTAAATATAAAGACATGAAGAATTCAAAAATAAATCTAAGATAACTTAACACTATTCCAAACTTAAATCATTAATTTGAATTTAAATTTAATCACAAATCATTAAATCTCATTTTGCCCTTAGGAGCTTTTACTATCATAACTCCTAAAATGTAATATTAAATGAAATGTTACTCACTTATAGGACATTCAAATATCCTAGTTCACCGAGCAAGTTAACAAAACTTGAAAACCTCGGACGATCGATTCATTTACACAATTTAAATTCATTCGGACTTAAAACAATCCTAGAAATATTGAAAAGATGTTTAGGATTCTTCCTAAGCACTTCCTCAATATGATAGGATATTTATAAGAACAATTGAACTTAATTTTTCTTTGATGAAGAAAATCGTCTTCAAACTAAAAACACAAGGAACCTAGATGTCATGGGAAATGACTAGCTATAGGATTAGGAATTTGGTAGAAAACCATAACCTTTACCTTAGCTTTACTCTAGAATTTGCTTAAATGCTCTAAATTGTATTTTAAGTGCAACTTGGGATGACGGGAAGACCCTCCAGTGTACGCTTTTATTTTATTGCAATTTATTTTATTGCAATTTATTTAATCGCATCGCACTTATTTTTCTTACATGATAAACAACGATTGCATGAAAACCTACACCTTTAGGATGTAAACCAAAACCGAAACCCATAACTAAATTAAAAGACACTACAAGATAAAATTCACCTCCACAACATTTCAAAATATAAGACAACTCAAAATTTAATCACAAACGTAACACAAAACTACAATTACAACCGAATTAAAACGTCCCGTTGGATGATCGGGAATACCTCGGATGATGTAACCTACGTGTCTGCTAACGGGATTTCCCACTGTCTAAATGAAAGTGTGGAACTCATTCAACTGAGTTTAGCAAATTCATCTCGGACTCAAGTGAATCCGATAAAAATAATGATGCCGAAGGATGGAACCGTGGGATCTTAACCTGTGTTGTTATAATCAACTTTAAGATTTGTTTTAATTAAAACACAAAAAACACTTGGAAATTAAGACTTCTCTAAACCAAAATACTTTTCTCATCCCCCGATTTATGATTTCTAAAACTAAAACCTCTCGCAACAACAAGGAGCTCTGAGCATGGTGGGCAAGACGGCCATCGTCGTCGCAGAAACTCGTGTCGACATCGCAAAACTATTCTTTAGTTTGAACAACAAAGCCATAGGACTTCGAGGTAGTTTGCCTAGTGCAACATAAATCCTCAACTCTTCGTTAGGCATTTGCATTGCAAATTAAGCCCTAACCTGGTCTTAGGACTCCGAGGTAGTCGTCCGATACGATATAAACCCTCACATCTTCCGTGCTATTTGTATGATTCTATCATATAAATATAAGCCCTAATCAACTAAAATCAGCAAGATTGAAACATTAAATGAATCCTCCAAATCCAAGCCAAACAATAGGATAGTTTGAGAAGTTGCCAAGATTCTTCTTGTATCCTCAACTTCTCCTACTTTTCTTCCTTTCGAACTCCCGAAATAAAATGTTCCAAATTTGATCCATTCCCTATCGAAATTCCAAAATTCAATCCTTCGAAAACTTAAACTTTGAAATTCTCGAGAGCGAGCATTATTGATTATTATCGAGAGTTTTCTTAGGTGATTCCCGTCACTTAAGATGTAATTAACTATAGGGCTTGCCCTTATAGGGAATTTTAAAGAACCTGAGTAATATAAACCCTGTTTAATGCTTTCATATTAAGCAGGGAATTTGTCTGGCTTATAAAATTGGTTCGCGTACCAAACGGATGTCACAAATCTCCTAGTTTATTTAATCGAGCCCCATCATCAAGCAAGGTGTGTCTATTCTTCGGGATAGATACACGGCTTGTGGTGCGATGCTCGTTTATATAAACTATTCGAGATGTGAGATCAGCTGACTTCATATCATAAAATTCTTTAAAATTATTTTCAAAATCAAAACACTACTTTTCAAATTATATATATATGTAAATTAAATTAAAAAATTCGCCGACAACTTCTGTAGGCGCCCCCTTTAAAAAAATACAACACAACCTAAAAATATGCCGACAAGCATGTCCTATGAGCAAGGTAAATTAGATATAACTTGAATTTTAGCAGGATCTACCTCCAAACCTTTTTCTGAAATCCGGTGTCCCAAAACAATTCCTCCTGCTACCATAAATTGACATTTTTCCCAATTAAGGACCAAATTAGTTTCTTCACAGCGTTTTAGAACCTTAGATAGATGTTCTAAACATGATTCAAACGAAATTCCAAACACTGAAAAGTCATCCATAAAAACTTCAATCCCTTTTTCAATCAAATCACAAAAGATAGTCTTCATACAGCTCTGAAATGTAGCAGGGGCATTACATAAACCGAAGGGCATTCGTCTAAAAGCAAACGTACCATAAGGACTGGTAAACATAGTTTTCTCTTGATCCTCAGGATCAATTTGAATTTGGTGGTAACCAGTATATCCATCCAGAAAACAAAAGTATTTATGCCCAGCCAGTCTATCCAACATTTGATCTAGAAAAGGGAGTGGAAAATGATCTTTCCTTGTGGCAATGTTTAATTTTATATAATCAATGCATATTCGCCACCCTGTAACTTGTCTTGTTGGAATCATTTCATTCTTTTCATTAACAGTCACAGTTACTCCTCCTTTCTTAGAACACAAATGAATAGACTAACCCATGCACTATCCGAAATATGGTAGATAATTCCAAGCATCCAACCATTTTAAAATTTCTTTCTTAACAACGTCTTTCATGATAGGATTTAATCTCCTTTGGGGATCGGCCCGCGGTTTGCAATTATCTTCCATAAGAATTCTGTGCATACAAATTGAAGGAGTGATTCCTTTAATATCAGCAATTGTCCATCCAAAGGCTTTCTTGTGCTTCTTCAAAATTTCAAGCAAACTCTCTTCTTCTTTTTCAGTTAGTTGAGAGGAAATTATAACAGGCAAGGTTGAGGATTCACCTAGAAAAACATACTTCAAATAATCAGGAAGCATTTTTAGCTCAAGTTCAGGAGGTTTTTCAATTGATGGACCATAAGATTCATCTTTTTCAGTCATATCCAACATTTCAAAACTTTCATGAACATACTATAAATCTTCCTTTTGAAAATCTACATAATCAAATAACTCCTCTTCTTGCTTATATTCCAATTCTTCTCTTTCAACTTTCTCTTCATAAGTTGATTTGAAATGACATTCACTTAAATATTCAATAACATCCATCCTATAACACTCATCTTCTTTACCTCTAGCAGGATATTTCATCAATTTTGAAATATTAAATGTAACGGTCTGATCATTAACCCTCATCGTTAATTCCCCTTTTTGCACATCTATCATGGCTCTGCCTGTAGCTAGAAAAGGTCTCCCCAAAATTATGGGTATCTCTTTATCTTCCTCCATATCTAACACAATGAAATCCACAGGAAAAATAAATTGATCCACTTTTACCAAAACATCTTCTATAACTACTTTAGGATATGTGATCGAACGATCAGCTAATTTCGCAGTTACAGGTAGTTGGGGTTATTTCTCCTAGTCCCCGTCTTTTGAATATTGATAGAGCATAAGGTTAATGCTTCGCACCCAAATCACATAAAGCTTTTCCATAGAATCTTTCTCCGATCGCACATGGAATTGTGAAACTACCGAGATCTTTAAGTTTTTTAGGAAGCTTTATCTGAATTATCGCACTGCACTCCTCACTAAGTGCAACAGTCTCATTTTCTTCAAACTTCCTCTTTTTATTAAGAGTTTCCTTCATAAATTTCGCATAGCCTTGCATTTGTTCTAGAGCTTCAGCAAATGGAATATTAATGTTAAGCTTCTTTAATATCTCAAAGAATTTTGAAAATTGCTTATCCAACTTTTGTTGACGAAGTCTCTGAGGAAATGGAGGCGGTGGTTTTTCTAAATCAACCTTAGGTGGAGAAATAGGTCTTTCAAAACCTTTTGGAGCGTCCTCTTTAGGTCTTTCAATCTCTTCTTTCTCTACTTCAGTTTCTTTTTGAACTCTACCTTCCAATTCTTTTCTACTTCTTGATCCTCGATCCGCAGCAATGCACCAAAAACTTGGTTTGCAATCGCCAAACAATGCAGTAATTTATGCTATCAAAAATATGTTATAGCCAATACTTTGACTCAAATAATAATAGCGGCTAGTGTATATAAATATAATTTTATAAGAAAATATTTTACATACTAGGGGTACTACGCAAGTATACGTATCGTTTCAAGTAATATAGGGTTTTAAATAAAGACCCCAGTATCGATCCCACGAGAAGGATTATAGATTTTTTTAAATATTTTGATTTTATTTTTATGTATTTCTTTTAAAGTTAAAAAGTCGATATTTAATTTACTAGATGCGTAAATAAAGCAGTAATAAAGTAATGATTTATGTAAATAAAAATAAGCAAACAACGTTCTTCCTTTCAATTAATCCAAGACTTTTTAGATAATGTAATATTCGTGGAGAATATAAATTTATGGTTTTGTGCCAAATAGAGGCATTCCTATTCATTACCTTCGCTCGATAGTATAAAGAACATCGGCTAATCTATAGATCAGTGTCCGGATGTATTGTTAGTAGAATGGGTTAATCTAGGCTCACACTATTAGATGTCCAAGGGTGGCTATGGTCGGCCCTACTAGTAAACCTTTCCTTCTCTATAAACCAAATTACAAGAATTTAGCCTGTCACTCTAAAAACTTATCAATTCTACGCCCATTAAATAATATCTTCCTATTTATTTGCACTTCACCTTGAAGAACCCGTGCAAGGCCTTCGACTACCCAAGGATTCATGTGATATCTACTAGTTAATAATTCATCTCCTTCTAGGTCTCAAAACTCTTCAACAGATTTTAACAATTTAAATGACCAATTTAAATAGTAAATTAAGATCCGGTATTAATATCATCACAATGTTTAAAATATATATATAATTTTTAATTTTCCAATGAATTTTATATTATCTTATTTATCTTTTCATAATTGAAAGAAGAAAGTAAAGTAACTACTCAGAACACATTGAATTTAAACAACAAAACATATAAATAAAACTTTGAGTCAAAATACAAATACTTATCTCAAGTGTTTCTCCAACTGAATCTCTGAATCCTTTTGACTCCAAAGTAAATAGACTTCAAAAGCACCGACTCTTCAAATACTCTCAATACAAACTCTAAATAAACTCACTAATTAATAAAAGAAACTATAAATATGGCCCTTAAAATATTTCTCTAATTTCTCTCTCTAAATGGACTATGGGCTAAGGGACTAGGTCGGGCGTTGGTGGTTTTTGGGCCTTTTCTCTCGAAGGAGTAGCCTCCTATTTGTAGGCTTCAAGGGTTGCCTTGAGGCACCTCTTCAAAATGTGTCCATGTTCAATGAATCTTCTAGAAGGTGTGTCTGGCACCTATGCGCCGGAATCTAGCACCTAGGCGCCAGACTCTGCGTCCAGTTCTTCGCACCTCTTCACTTTGGATCGCACCTCTTCGCGATCCTAACCGTTTCCAAGCGTCCAAATACAATATATCACATATCCTATAATCCAGGAATAACTGTCAATCTTCTAGATGGTCCAATAACCGCTAACACCGTCAAAATAACCATCCAAAAGTTGTCAAAAATCTTACAGGATTCTGGCGCCTAGGCGCCGGATTCTGGCGCCTAGGCGCCAGGCCAATTATTTTGACAATTTTGCATTTTTGCTCCATTTTTGCTCCTTTTTGCTCCTTTTTCATCATTTTTTCCTTCTTGAACATTTTTGCATCACCTACATCCAAAACACAAAAATACCTTTCATTAAAGCATAATATCCTTAAAAATTAAATAAAAATTAAGACATGAAAATAGGTATTTTTTTCATGGATCAAAATCCCCCAAACCTAAACATTACTTGTCCTAAGGTAACCCTTTTTACTATATAAAATGTATAACAATTGGAATAAAAGGTAAATATTTAAGATTTCTTATAATTTTTTATTTTATAAAGACTTTAGTAAATTATTAACCAAATTTAACTAAGTTTAATTTTAAGAATTTAAAGAATATTTAACTACCAAATCATAAGATTTCAAAAAATTTTAATTCACTTCGAAAATAATTGTAGTTTATTATATTAAGATCACATAAATTATTTACAAGAAAAAGATCTTCATGAAAATCTTTTCTACTAAAGATACATGCATAAAAATTAAGTAAAATATGTAATCAGTTTTTTTTTATAAGCTAATTCAAGTGAAGCCAATTTTTTATTAGGCATCTCCTCAAGCTTCTCATCTCTCTTCTCTTTTTTTTTTTTTACAGAGAGGATTACTATATCTGGATAGCCTGTTAATGGTTTTGAACTTCGCTGTTCTTAACTTATATTTTCAAACTTATACATTTTCACTTAATTACTATAACATGAATAAATTTCAAAAAGAATTTCAATCTTTTATTTTTCAAGTTATAATTTTTATTTCTTAATACTTCTAAAATTCAATTATTTCTACTATGAATAGAAAAATTTCTTAATCTTACTCTTCTTTAAGTTCAATAATTATATTCTTAAAATCAATCAAAGTTATTAAAATTTTGGTTAAGTCTACTAAATTATTTATAATTTCAAAAATTTAAATGATCTTAAATAGATTCTTCATTCCTTATGTTATGTTAATATTTTTTTTAGAAAATATTAGTTCATTAAGAACAAATAAAATTTAAATTTGCAAGTATTTCCCTTCCCCCAAACTTAAGTTTTGGTATATCATGAAAAAAATTAAAGTATGAAAGAAAGAAAGGTATAATTTAAAAAGGAATTTTTATAAGTATGTAAAAACAGTCTAAAAAGAAAAATTTACTTCTACACATGCTTTTTATGAATATTACTGAAATAACGAAGCATATATAAAAGTAAGCTGTGCTCATCATTTTTTTTATATCAGTAATTGAATTAAATGACTATACTACTAATAAGAATAAAAACGTAACAACATTACTAACTATTTAAGAATACTAAACAAGTAGGATGAAACGTAAATAAACATTAATTCATCCAAATTTCAGCCTTCAACACAATACACTAAATATTTAAAACAGTCTCAACATTAAACAATCCACACAGTTTCATAAACAAATCTACACTAACAAACAACAAACAACAAACAGCACTAGCAAGCAAGAAATAAACTAACAATAGAATCAGCACATCTCAGAGGTAAATCAAGCTACTAATCACTATATGTAGCCTCGTCATCGTCATCACCAAAAGAAAACTCTACATCCTTTGGATCAACATACGGTGAAAATTTAGGACAGGTAGGAAACTGAACATCATGCTCACCCTTCAAGAATCTCACTAAAGACTCTGAATACTCAGCATCATACTCACTTTTCTTTTGGGTAAACTCAGATAAATGATCAATCTTCTTGTCTATAGTATCTACTCTGTAGTGAGTTAGAAATAACTCATTCTGCTACTCCGAAAATTGATCATGCATCGATTCCCAGAAACTAGATGGTGGCTCAGCAGTAGAAGTAGAAGGTCTAGAAGTAGAAGCTCTACCTGGAGTAGGTACAGAAGTAGAAGGACCAGTAGATCTCTTCCCTCGAAGACGATCATAAATGCTAACACTCTCCTGCCCAATTGGCTTTGTAGTCTTCAACTTCTCCTCTGATATATCAGCAGAAACTCCATTGCTCATGCATAAAGAATGAATCAAGGATGGGAATCCTAATCCCACAGAAGTGATGGATCTAGCAATCGATTCCACTGAATCATAAATAATACCGCCAACATCTATCGGCTTCCTCTCCTGAATGCAGTAGTTCAGGATAACTCGATCTCTGGTAACTTCTCTTAGGTGCTTGGATGGTAGAAGTCTAGCAGAAATAAAATAATGCCATGCCTTTGAAATACCATTTAACTTAGAAGATTTGAAGTTGACCCGTTTGTCATTCCGGATCTTCCAAGCTCCAGTGTCATCAGTCAGATATGCAATAATCATCTCAAGATCTCCCTCAGATGGAGATAAACCGTAATAGTAGCACTCGATGGTAGGTGGCAGGCCGTAGAAAATATTGATCCGTTCCAGAGTAAATCCTACTCCGACACCTCTAATGAAGACTTCGTAGTCTTCCGCATCCAAAAAGTTAGCATAAAACTCGGGTACAATAGGAATAACGACAATAACAGTGAAATAACAGAATCATTGCCAGTTGTGTGCAACGATCGTGTTTACAATCATTTCTCTAAGATTGTAAAAACTGCGCTCTGAGATAAACTTTCTTGACGTCGCAAATTCGTGATAACGAAAATGCGCTGCCGCAGTCGAAAACTTGCTGCTGTCGAAATTTTCTCATGCCTTTCCTCGCTTAGATTTTAGTTCCATCTAAACGTGAAAGAAAACACAAATAAATTTAGAAATCAAATATTTAAACTCTTTTTAAGCTTGAGAAACTTAAAATGAGTTTGAAAATCCATGGCGAAACTCTAAAAATCAAAATTTTTCTCAAAATTTCGGTTTTTAGCAAAAAAATAGGAAAAACTATGGTAAGAATCAAAAATAAATGGACTAGAAGGCAGATCAGACCTCGAGATGAAGAAATCAAGTGATTTCGGGCTCAAAAACTTGATGTATTGACCTCAAGATGGATCTAGGGGGTGTATTTTCGCGAAAAAGAGGAAGGGGATGAAGCTTAGGCATCAACCATGGCTAATGGGATTTAAATGCTAATTTTCGGTAAGCAGGCTGAACCGGCGCCTAGGCGCCGAATTCTGGCGCCTAGGGCCAGACTCGCCTTTCACAAAAATCACTTTAAAAATTTTATTTTCCACCAAAACTCATAAATTCAACTTCCAATTACTCATATTAGAGAGTTTCCAACTTCCAAAATATTTTCCAAAAATTTTAAAAATTAAAAATTAAATCCTCCAATTAAACACAAGGTTTAAATCAAACTCTTCTAATTACATTCATAATCTTCAATTTTGGCTCAATACAATACAGATAAGTATAGTAATATGATTCAAGTCCTAACAAACAAACAAACTACATAATTTTCAAAGCAAATACCACACACATTGAACAATAAAACAAATACACAAACAACACATTCGATTTACTAAATCGATACAACGACAAACTAGTAAAAGTCTAGATCACACCACAGTAACTATCTAATCTTCAAATTAGAAATTTTCATTCTCTTCGCAAGGAAGATTACTAGGCCTACTTGGGAAGAATACTAACGCCCTCGGAAAATCTGTAGCCGTTTTTTCATCGATCCAATTGTTCTTAGCATACATCTCCACTTGAGCATCTTGATAAGCCTCTAGAAGATCAAATTGAAGCTTCGCCTGCCATTCCAGATGTTCAATTTGATGATACATCTCATGGAGGCAATCTCCAATACTTTTGAATTATGCTTCAAATTTATCTAGACGACTTGAAATTTTCTCCAAACTAACAACGATAAAACCATTGAAGTAGGGTTGAGGATCCTTTGAACCTTTGTCTCTAGCCTCTTCTCCAAGATTTCTTCTCTCCATTTCTTCAAAAATCCTCTCTAATCTCTCAAGAATGAAGTGTCTAGGTCGTAATTTGGTCGCTTAGGGATCGGGGATGAAGATGGGGTAATTTAACGGAGAAAATCGTGTGAAAAACTCGAAAATTTTTTGTTTTTACATGATCCGAAGAATCGTGGTGCTTAGGCGCCAAATCGGCGCCAGCGCCGGACCCATCGATACGCAGTTTTACTCTGGCGCTTAGGCGCCAAATTTAGGCGCCTAGGCGCCGGAACCATGTTCGACTCCGTTTCGCCTATCATCAAATTTCAAAGTTTCGTTCTCCAAAATAGGTAAATTAGAATGGTAAGATCAATATAGACTTAGTAACAAAAATTATAAACAATCATAATGAAGGTTAACTTAATCTCCTTTTTACTCACATATGAAATAGAGTGATCCAAAGTCCAAACTTTATATACTTCAAGATAATCTTTAGCTAAAGTCAATAAAGGCTTGTTAGCGTCAAATTTTCTAAAGTTATATAAAATTAGTCAAGATCGAGGCATAACCTTACATTAAAAATGTAAAAACACACAAAAATAATTATGGGTTGCCTCCCACAAAGCGCTTGGTTTAACGTCGTCAGCCCGACCTAATTAAGTCTTTAATCAGGTAGACTCAACTCGTTAGCCTCTTTATAAATCATTTTAATGTCTCCCAAATAAGGCTTCAGTCTTAATCCGTTAACTTTAAATATTTTTCCTATTTTTGGGTCTTTAATATTCACAGCTCCATAATGGTATACTTTCTCAATTATATATGGTCACATCCATTTAGATCTTAATTTTCCAGGAAAAGTCTTAAACGAGTATTAAATAATAATACTTCTTGTCCAGGCTCGAATATTTTTCCTGAAATCTTTTTATCATGTAACATCTTCATTTTCTCTTTATAAATTTTTACATTTTCATATGATTCATTTCTTATTTCATCCATCTCATTTAATTGTAATAATCGTTTTTCTCCTGCAGTATTCAAACCAAAATTAAACTCCTTTATCGCCCAATAAGCTTTATGTTCAAATTCAACAGGTAAGTGACAATGTTTACCATTAATTAACCGGTATGGTGACATTCCGATTGGTGTCTTATAAGCTGTTCTAAAAGCCCATAATGCAGAATCAAGTCTATCAACCCAATCAGTTCTTTTAGGATTAACAGTCTTCTCTAAAATTCTTTTAATTTCTCGGTTTGATACTTCAACCATTCCACTTGTTTTAGGTTGATATGCAGTTGCAATTCTGTGTTTGATTCCAAATTTGTCCAGTAATGATTGAATTCTTATATTTCTTAAATGACTTCCACCATCTGTGATAATTACCTTAGGCATTCAAAATCTTGAAAAAATCATTTTCTTTAAAAATTTTGAAACACTTTTGGAATCACAGTTAGGTAAAGCTACAGCTTCAATCCACTTTGAAACATAATCGACTGCTAATAAAATATAAATCTTTCTAGATGATGGTTCAAATGGTCCCATAAAGTCTAAACCCCATATATCAAAAATTTCATCTTCCAATATATAGTTTAGAGGCATTTCATCTTTTCTAGATATATTTCCCATCCTTTCACATCGATCACATGTTTTCACATAATGTCTCACATATTTGAACAAGGTAGGCCAATTAAATCCTGAATTTAAAATTTTAAATGCAGTTTTATCTACTCCAAAGTGTCCTCCAAAGTCGGAATCATGAATTTTTTTAATAATAGCAAAAGTTTCTTCATAAGGTACACATCTTCGAATTACAGAATCTCTTCCTAATTTAAATAAATGACGATCTTCTCAAATATAAGATTTAGCATCATTTTTAAATTTCTTAATACATTTGTTATTCAATCCATAAGGTAGAATATTGCTAACTAAATAGTTAACTATATCCGCATACCAAGGTGTTTGGCATCCTCGAATAACATATAAATGTTCATCAAGAAATTTCTCATTTATATTTTCCTCAGTAATAACATCATTCTTAATTCTAGATAAATGATCAGTAATTTGGTTATCGGTTCCTTTTTTTATCCACTATTTGAAAATCAAATTCTTGTAGAAGTAAAACCCATCTTATCAGTCTAGGCTTAACATCTTTTTTGTCATTAAATATTTAATAGCGGAATGATCAGTATGAACTATGCATTTGGTACCAAGAAGATAAGGTCTAAATTTATCAAAGGTATAGAATATAGCTAAAAGCTCTTTCTCAGTAATAGTGTAATTTCTTTGAGTTTCAGTAAGAGTTTTACTAGCATAATATATTACTTTGAAAATTTTCTCATATTTTTGTCCCAATACAACTCCAATTGCAAAATCACTTGCAACACACATTAATTCAAAGGGTTTATTCCAATTAAGTGAAATAATTATAGGTGCAGGTTTTAATTTTTCTTTTAAAATATTGAAAGCATTAATAGAGTCTTCATTAAATTCAAATTTAGCTTCTTTTTCCAATAAATGACAAAGAGGTTTAGCAATTTTAGAAAAATCCTTTATATATCTTCTATAAAATCCAGCATGACCCAAAAAACTTCTCACATCAGTAACAGTAGTAGGTGGTTGCAGTTCAACAATAATTTTCACTTTTGCTTGATCAACTTCCATCCTTTTTTGTGAAATTTTGTGACCAAGTACAATGCCTTCTGTGACCATAAATTGACATTTTTCCTAGTTCAGAACTAAATTTGTTTCTTCACGTCTTTTCAGAACTTTGGAAATATTTTCCAAACAAGATTCAAAAGAAGTTCCAAAGACTGAAAAATCATCCATAAATATTTCAATTCCTTTGTCAATCAAATCATAAAATATTGACATCATATATCTTTGAAAAGTTGCAGGTGCATTACATAAATCGAAAGGCATTCTTCTAAACACAAATGTTACATAAGGACTTGTAAATATTGTTTTCTCTTGATCCTCAGGAGCGACAGGTAATTGATGGAATAACCGGAGGTTTTATTGAGAGGATATTAAATAATGGTTGGCTAGCTAACTCTCACATTGATTGCTTTGCATTGAAAATGGAAAGTAGGAGACTAACATCACCACATTTGTTTAAACTCTATGTCTACGTTTCCTCACTCCATTGGGTAATATTTCAAGCATAAGTGATGTGAATTATATGCAGATACTTCCACAATTATATTGGTCCATGAACCTGAACCTGTTCTATCTGCAATCACTTAGGAATGGAAACTCCAAAACTTTTGTGAGGCACGTAACAAAGGGTTTAGAGTTCATTTTAATATCAATACTTAATAAACAACATTGGACACTACTTGTTGGCAAACTGCATAAGCACAAATGAAAATTGTACGACTCCTTCCACAGCACAATGCATATATCGTTTTCCTATGACATTATAAGACCACTTGGCAACTACTGATCTTTAATACTCAATTTTAATATATTTACTTAATGTAACCTGACGTACTTAATTAATTTTACGACATAGATATGCAGATTAATCATTTTGTCAGGGATGGCGGGGGAGCTTTTACAAGCAACTTGCTAAAATGGCCACTTTCTATGAAGAAAGACATACCGTTTCAAACAAATAGCGTGGATTGTGGTGTGTTCGTATGTAAATATTTTGAAAAACTTGTAAATATAGATAAGAGCTATTAAAGAGATCAATTGGGATGGCAGACTCGTATGCCATTATTCAGAGTTGAAATTGCATACGAAATCTGCAGAATGACATTGTCCAAACAGAAATTGTAATTAGTAAATTTTTTGGCTTGTAATTAGTCTAAATTTCTTGACTTGTAATTAGTAAATTTTTTGTCTTGTAATTAACAACTTAGTTAATTTTTTTTCCAAGCATTATTTGTTATGTAATTTATGTAATCATGTATGGGTTATTCTAATCATTTAATTGACACATCATATTAGTTTTATTGGTGATATCTCACCTGATTGGAAGCATGTGATTAAGTCATGCCCAAAATTTTACTTGTGTTACAAGTGTTGTATCATATAAAATTTTTAAGAATATAGGCTATTTGGCTTCTCCTGATTTGAGGAACTGGGCTGCAATATACTTGTACTAAGCGGACATGTGATAGTCGAAACAGTATGGAGATCAAATAATGAATTGTATAGTTCCCTAAAAGTTCTTCAACCGGGGCTTCTTCAACTAAGTTATCACCGACTTATTGTCGGGTTATTGCGTACATACGCCAACGGAGGAAAACATAATCGTCTTTCCATAACATGATAAAAGCATAGGCTGAAAAAAATAAGATAAATATCATACCAACAATCTGTCAAATGCACAAAAATTTCCTTACAAAAAATAACCATATGTATTTTGTCCTCATAACAAATACAACTCAGAATACACAAATGATATATAACACTCTACTCTTAAATCGCATTAGTAAGGATTTCAGTTTGTGAAAAATATACAAAATGTTTTACATTTCCACATTAAAAATCTCAATTAATCTACACGATCCAGTTAAGCCAGTCGATATATGTTGTGCACCAAGGAGCATGTCGATGCAAATCAATATAAATCTCATGCGGCATGTGTTAAACTGGAGTTGGAAGGATGTTCTGAAGTTGGAAGTATACGAACTTTAAGAGCAATAAAGAACCTGATTGTTGTATTCGATAACCAATGCAATCATGTAAGGTACAATGCCAAGATGTTAATGAAATATCAAGCAATAAATCAGAACTCATAAATCCTCTGAAATATGCTTTGCCGAAGGGAAAACCACTAAACCATTTTGGAATGCATGCTTCGAAAGATTTACGGGTTTCAATTTAGTGCTTCAGATTTCATCAACACCTTAACGTTCTACCTTACATGACTACGTTGGTTATCGAATACAACAATCAGGTTCTCTATTGCTCTTAACATTTCTATACTTCCATTTCAAAATATCTTTCGAACTCCGGTTTAACACCTGCCACATGAGATTTATATAAGGCACACACATAATGGACCATGCTGATCAAAAGCTCAAATATGCATCAACATGATCCCTCGTGCACACATATATGGAGTGGCTTACGTGCATCAGCTGGATGGATTATATATCAGTAATAGAATGCATCAGTAGTTTGGTGTACGTTCGTTCCACTGTGATGTGTTTCTGCAGTGGAGACAAGTAAACGTTAGACATATGAAAATTACTTATACACACACCGCAAAATAAGTCTGAATTATGTTTTTATACCCGACTCAGAAAATATGGCGCTGCATACATGTTTGCATCGAATTTCTTTTGTGCTTTCCTGACTCATGAACATGTCTTTGCTCCTTTCCTGAATGTAGTTGTACTGAGAGAGAATTACTGACATGTTCCTGCAGTGGGAACAAGTAAACGTTTGGCATATGAAAATTACTTATACACACACAACAAAATAAGTTTGAATTTTATTTTTGTACCTGACTCAGAAAATCGGGCGCTGCATACATGTTTGGATCAAATTTTCTTTGTGCTTCCTGACTCTCGTGAACATGTCTTACTCCTTTCCTGTATGTAGTAGTTGTACCGAGGGATAAGTACTGACGTGTTCCTGCAGTGGGGACAAGTAAACGTTAGGCATATGAAAATTACTTATACGCAACAAAATAAGTCTGAATTTTTTTTTTACCTAACTCAAAAAATCTGGCGCTGCATACATGTTTCCATGGAATTTCCTTTGTGCTTCCTGACTCACGAACATGTCTTGCTTTTTTCCTGTATGCAGTAGTTATACTGAGGGAGAAGTACTGATGTGTTCCTGCAGTGGGGACAAGTAAACGTTAGGCATATGAAAATTACTCATACACACACATCAAAGTAAGTCTGAATTTTATTTTTGTACTTGACTCAAAAAATGTAACGCTGCATACATGTTTGCATCGAATTTCCTTTGTGTTTCCTGACTCATGAACACGTATTGCGCCTTTCCTGTATGCAGTAGAGTAGTGAGGGAGAAGTGATGTTGCACGGAATAATACATTAAAGACATGCAAAAATATATACCCTTAACTTTCTTATGTTTCTCCCAGTATCCTTTCAACCTCGTATTAGGTATTCCTTTTGGCCTCCTTTTTATGGGGTCATTCAAATTGTATGGTATCTTTTGTGATTTCTTCAATTTTGTTTTTGTATTTGTTTGAGGTTCTTTCTCAGCTAGTAAGTTGTCAAAAGTTTTAGATAACGTTTTCAATGACTTGAGCATATATTTTTCGACACGTTCATGTCGTTCTGCCTTATTAACATGTTGGTACGTGAACTTTTGCGCGTGTGATCGAAATAAAAGACCACTTGAAGATCCGCCAGAAATTTGGAAGTCCATCAGGTGTTTATCTCCGAAACCACTGTAGATGTCTTTCTTAGCTTTCACGGACCATCGCAATAAGAAATATTATTCCGGGATCTTTGTTATTTTTACTGCATGGAGAACACTTAGAGAGTGAGCACAAAGCAACCCTATCATTTCAAACTTCTTGCAGCTGCAAGTGATCTCGCATTTAAACCTGTCATATTTAACAATCTAAGGATTCTTCGTCTCCAGATTATACAACTCATTTACGTAGAAATTACCTTCACTTTCAAATGAAAACTCCACAGTACTCCACATAGCCCATGTAACAACTCTTCCTGAAATATGGAGTATAGCTTGCGTATGTAAAATGAGGCAGCTTGTCTCAAAGCAGAGCTAGATTTAACTACGGGTGTAATAACAGTTTGAGAACATTTGAAATATTCATCCTTCTCATTTCTTCTCAATGATTTCATTATATTTTCAAGACCAATAAAACAATCAGTCAGAGAGCTTGTTGACTTAGATGCAGCATGACAAATGTTATTTGTGGACTCACTTCTTTGAGTTGATAAAATACATATTCCAAAGATTTCCTTATTAAATGTTTTTGACCACTTGTGCCTTATATTGTACAATTCATCCAACCACACATTACTGTGTACGTTTCCTCTATCAATCAATAATGCCCAGGTCTCATCAAACTCCTCTTCAGAATCACACTTTGTCATGCATTTATAAAATAAATTGTTCACCTCCTTGCAAGTCATACCACAATGGACCTTCGAAGGAAATTTCTTGTAGATATACCCCTGACATAACCTATGCCTTGTACTTGGAAGGCATACTTTGATAACTTTTGACATTGCTTGATCTCGATCTTTAAATTTTGAAACTGGATACTTACAATTCATTATTTGAATGAATGATTTGACTAACCATTTGAAAGACTCAATTGTCTCATCGGATAAAAACCTACTCCAAAGAGAACGTTTTGCCAATGATGGCTAACCCCTACAAAAGGAGCACAACATAAATTATACTCATTTAATTGGTAGCTTGTATAAAAATCACAACATCCCAAAACAGTCATAATCAAGCCGGCAGGACCCATCACTCCAGCAAAAGCTTGTCAGTCTACCACCCTTATTGGTTTTGAAGTCCCACGCAAACATGTTATCCTCATTTTGCCTCTCCATGAAGAGTTGTAAAAGAGAATATACATCACATTTTTAAATTCTACTTCTTCTTTCTCTTTGAATAAAGTTATAAGCATCCTGCTTCGTACATTCCAGGTTTTCAACACCCGACCTCTGAAGCAATACATTTAAATGCATCCACTACTCTGATCCCGGATTTTGTCATTGATCTCAGGAAATCTGCATTTAACTCGCTAATCTTCCTACTGGAACGTAGAAGATGCTTATCACCAGCTTTCGCCAAGGGGTGGTTATGACTTTCTACAAATTTCTAAATGGTCCATTTGCCCCGAACATTGATACTATATCGAACCATGGCTTGACAGCCAGTCCTTGTGTCTGTATTTTTGTACTTAAACATATTAGTTGATTGTGACTTTCTCTTGTGACCAGCTTTTCCATAAATATAATCTTTCGTCTTAATTTGTTTCGAAGTAGGCCAACACTACTATGGTCCATCCGGACAGTGAAACCAACATGACGTGCATAGGTGCAGTAGTTTTCATAAGCTTCTTGCTCATTGTGGACAATGATCATAAGAAAAATGTCTGTGATTGAATCGTTGGAAACATTTCCGACCTCTGGCACTTACAAATTTTCTTTATACTACACTGTCTTCAATTAAATATCAAAGGATATATAACAAATTGCAAAGAACATAGCAACTAATTATGGTTTGGTTATTCTCGGTCTATACTTGGCTTATTCTGATATATTTAGGCAGTAGTGTGATCCCATTTTCGATTTTCTAGGTTGTTTTGGTGTTACACTGGGGTTATTCTATGATTATTCTGGGGTTATTATAGGTTTATTTACGAGTTCTTTCAAAGTAACCCAAAAATATCCTCAAAGTAATATGCAAATAATCCGACAGTAACGTAAGCGTTCTTTTATGTTGATAAACATGTTTATTATTATGCTATTTTCATTATTATGCTATTTTCAGGTTATACTTGGTTTATTCTCCTATATTTACTCGTTTATTAATTCCTATTTTTGGTCTTTTAGGTTATTTTGTAGTTATTCAAGGGTTATTCTCAGTTAATTCTCAGGTTATTTATGATTTCTTTCAAATAACCCAACAATAATCCCTCAAAATTCTGGAGATCACCGGATAGTTATTTAGGTGTTTTTTAATGCTGAGTTACAGGTTCACTATTACGTTATTCTCGGTTTACAGTAGGTTTATTCTATTATATTCAGTCGGTACTGTGAGTCTACTTTCGGTTTTGAGGTTATTGTAAGGTTATTCTGGGTTTATTGTCGGGTTATTTAGTTCTTTCTAAATAACCCGAATATAACACTAAATTAATTCGGAAATAACCCGATAATTATTTAAGCGTTCTTTTATGCTGAGTAACGAGTTTATTATTACGCTATTCTCAGTTTATACTTGGGTTATTATGCTACATATTTAGTTCTTAGTCAGCCTATTTTCGATCTCTTGGATTATCTAAGGTTATTCTCGGGTTATTTTAGTTTTATATTCACAATATCCCACAATAACCCTCGAAATTCCGGAAATCACCGGATAGTTATTTAGGCGTTCTGTAATGTTCATTTACGGGTTTATTATTGGGTTATTCTTGGTTTACAGTTGGGTAATTCTGCTATAATCTGCTATGTTTAGTTTCTGGATTATTTTAACGTTATTCTCGGGTTATTTATGCGTTATTTTATATTACGTTACGGGTTTATTATTTGGTTATACTTAGTGTATGGTGGGCTTTTTCACGGGTTCTTTAGGATATCATCAGAATAAACCGAAAATAACCCAAAAATAACTCGAATCATGCAAAAAATAACGTACAACACATCATACGATAACATTTCAGACAACTAAGCTCACCTCCGTCCTACCAACGACGTTGCCATCCTCCTCGTAACTCATATTCGTAATCTCTTCCTTCACAAAGAAAGTCATATCCATCGCAGCTGCAAAATGAATACAAATATGTGCAGTAGATACTAAACCCTAGCAGAACAAAAATTTTCGTGATAAAAAAGAATACTACTACATCAAAAAAGATAAAAATTTTAATTGAAAGCGCATGTTAAAAAGGTGGGATACTATGGAGGTAAAAAAAAAAAAAAAAAAAAAAAAAAAAAAAAAAAAAAAGATGGAAAAGGAATGCCTTTCTAAGTGTTTCTTTCCCGTACCCGTACGGAATAAATGGATCTTTCCTCCTGGTTTCTTCCGTAACCTTTTTATTTTTCTCAGAAGAAGCTAGAGACGAAACGTGAAATTATAACCCAGGTATTGTCACCATTCTGAGATTTTCCTAAAGTCTCGAGCGAATACGATGACCCTTTCCACCTGCTTTCCTTCTGCGTTCTCAGCTGTTTCCTCTTGACCGAGAGAATGAATGCCGTTTAACTTTCCGTTTTCTTCTCTCTTAGAATCGTCTTTAGTGTCCTGTAATACCGTATGTTCGTGGACTGTGACTGACATTCTGAAAACTCGTTCTGGGATCGAAGTTGCACATATTACAGATTCTATCGTTTAAAAGGAAGCACCAAGTCATGGCCTTCTCTGCGTTTATTCAGAGGCTTTTCATACTGTTGTGCTGCTCACGCTGGATGAAGCTTCCGCGCGATTTCATCAAAATCCCTTGTTTCGTTGCTTTAATTTACGCGATTTGGATGGCCTGTTGGAGTTGTATTGCGTACAGAGTGATATAGAGGGTTTTGGAACTGTATTGTTGCTGGGCTAGAGTTGTTTGTGATGGTTCTGAAAAGGTTTGTAGGGCAAGAAGAGTGTGATGAGTCTTCTGCTCCAGAAGCAAAGCGTCCTTGCCTCCTGATTGCGTGAGTCTCTGGATTTTTATGTTTTTGAGATTTTGCGGCTCTTCTATGTTTCGTGATTAGTGGGTTGTGATCTGTCAGGACAATGAGAGACGTCATGGGAGCACAGTGTATGCAGAGCCACTTGTCAAAGCTTGAACCATTTCTCCGTCGCGTGGTACTATATTTCTCGAGATTTATTTTTTAGCACTTATATTTTAGCTATGAAGAACTATACCGACTGTAATCGATCTATTTTAGAGTTTGGCTACCCACTGTCAAGCTCTTTTTGTAGTTTTGCTTTATACCTACCAATTTGTTTTAATATTGCGTGATTTTGATATCTAAGCTGCTGCATTTCTCTGTCAAATGACTCTATGGGGCTGTTTGGTATCTTTTTTTTTGGTTAAATTCTGTCAATTAATAAATCATTTTTCAATCATATTATTAATCAAATTCAGAATTTTTTAAATCCCACCATTCATTGGATTTAATTGATTAAAGAATTTCGACCTCTCACAAATCTTATATATATATATATATATATATATATATATATATATATATATATATATATATATATATATATATATATATATAGTAAAGAAAGAGACTTATGGCTACAATTTTATCGTTCCGAAAATAAAAATTACAGTTCTGGAAAAGGTCCCAAACACACGCACCCTACAAAACCCCAAAAAGAAAGAAAAGAGGTAATAGGTGACTGTTGTAACATTTAGCCAAATAGTTTATTATGTATTAGTTTTGTTGTAACAATTTACTAGTTAATCGCTGTGTATGTTTTACATTACTGTTATATATTGTAATAGCCACCCATTATAGGCTAATTGGTATCTGTCCTCTTTTCTTTCTTTTAAACATTATGCTGACTGTTGAGGACACCAATGCTTTAGAGGTAATAGGTGAAATGAGAGATTTATGCTCCTTAGCTTGAATATGACTATTAGATCCTTTTGGGTTTCTAACTCCCTTAACGCTCCTTATAAATGCACTTCAAGGGTTCTTTGCAATTGTTCTCAAGTCTTACAGTGCTCAGGTAATCACCAAAATTATTTCAGTAACATAAAACTTATAAATAGATGTCATTATAAATGCATCATCATGTGTAAATTTCAAGGGTGTAATTACTACTTCAAATACTCTGAATCTCATGTCACGACCCGCAATAGAAATTTTCTTTCAGGATAATCATGTTACTTCATAGTTGCCTATTCTTATATATTTAGTTTTATATACTTGTCTAAATAGATTGAACCCATGAAAAAGTCGGTACTTCATTATTGATAAGGAAAAAAAAACATGCAAACTTATTTATGTACCTCAGTTAGGCTCAACATAAATGCATGAAGCGGGAGTTGCTACTCCATGTTGCTTAGTTGAATTGTATATGTAGCTTGACATAGTTGTGGTTGTGTTGATGGTGCACGGCGGTGGCTATGTTCAACATACTATGTTTTGGAATAAAACTCGATATATATTGCTGCCTGATAGAGAAAATAGAGTGATGTTTGAGGCTCTGGGAAATAATAGATTGATGGAAGTGCTACTGAGTAGCACACGGGGGTGAGGGTGAGGGTGATGGTGTTATTCATCTCAAAGCGAGTGAGATGAGAAACAACCTTCTTCTCTCATAGAAATATTTGTGTAACAATCGTCAATAAACAGTCAATTTTTGTGAGCTTAAACCTAATCTATAGATTTTTTCTTCATGTATAAGTCCTTTGGAAATAAGTTCTCTTTCGGGTTGATCTCTTTTAGCAACCTTGCAAATTTTTTTTAAATATTTTTACAACATATTATATTTAATTTTGATGTTGAGTATTCTCACAGTAATATAAGTTCGAAGTGGTTCATATAACCATCATACAATGGTTGTTGTGCTAAACTTAATAGTTCATTAAACCCTTGAATTTCTATTTTTGGAGGCTTCTCCATTGATTTTTACGCTAAAACCTTGTTGCGTCTAACATCATTTATTTATATTTTCCGGATATATATTTGTTCGAAAGAGTACTGCTTGTCGAAGCACTAGGTTGAGAATAAAGATGTAGCTACACCATCATGTAAAGTCTAAAATTAGTAATTGTGTTGAAGTTCTCTAAAATATAAATCCAACCTGACATGATCCGAGTAAGTATGTTCGTTTCTTATGTCTAGTACCAAGATAACTTCTCTAAAAGATAAATAGGATGTTGAGATGCCACATACATGAAGTACTCTATACCACCAAAGAATTTATTAGTTAATCATTTTCTCCTAGATACAATATATTGTATATTTATAATCTTTCATTGTGGAAGTCCATGCGATGTACAAATTGAACAAAATTCGATGTGAGTTTAACCTTTGATTGTAACTTACACACGAGTACATTGAATTATCAACATTGATCAATTTAAAATTCCTAAAAATTACGTGCTGTGAGTTTAAGCTATTGCTTGAACACTTGGATGAAAAAAAGTTGATCAACAGGAGAATGAATGATGCATGCTTTACAAAAATGACTGTCACAACCATTAAATTTTTAACTATCTATATATTTGGTAATATATTTGTATAAAATCTTTAACATCTAATTTTATTGGTGAATATAAAAACTGAAATCTTGTGGAAATTAAAATTATATGGTTTCAATGAAGATCAAATTTAACAACGCTTAGTTAAAATTACACCAAGAGAATAATCAAACAATTGTAAATCTAATATTACACCAATTTGAAATTTTCTTTCAGGATAATCATGTTACTTCATATTTGCCTTTTCTGATTGAACCCATGAAAAAGTCAGCACTTCATTAATCGTAAAGAAAAAAAAAACATGCAAACTTTTATATGTACCTCAGTCAGGCTCAACATAAATGCATGAAGCGGGAGTTGCTTAGTTGAATTGGATGGGCTAGCTTGACATAGTTGTGGTGGTGGTGGTGGTGGTGGTGGTGGTGGTGTACGGTGGTGGCTATGTTCAACAGACTATGTTTTGGAATAAAACTCGACATATATTGGTGGCTGATAGGGAAAATAGATTGATGTTTGTAGGATCTGGGAAAGAATAGATTGATGGAACTGCTGGTGAGTAGGACATGGGGGTGAGGGTGATGGTGTTATTCATGTCAAAGTGAGTGAGATGAGAAACAACCTTCTTCTCTCAAAGAAATATTTGTGCAACAATCATTAATAAACAATCAATTTTTGTGAGTTTAAACCTAATCCATACATTATTTTTTCATGTATAAGTCCTTTGGAAATATGTTCTCTTTCGGGTTAATCTCTTTTAGCAACCTTGCAAACCATTTTAAATATTTTTACAGCATATTATATTCAATTTTGATGCTGAGTATTCTCACAATAATAGAAGTTCAAGTGGTTCATATGACCATCATTCAATGGTTGTTGTGCTAAACTCAATAAACCCTTAAATTTCTTTGTTAGGAGGCTTCTCCATTGATTTTTACACTAAGACCTTGTTGTATCTAACCATCATTTATTTATATCATTTGGATATATATTCGTTTGAAAGAGTAGAGCTTGTCGAAGAACTTGGTTGAGAATACATATGTAGCTCACACCATCATGTGAAGTCTAAAATTAGTAATTGTGTTGAAGTTCTCTAAAATATAAATCCAACCTGACATGATCCGAGTTAAGTATGTTCGTTTCTTATGTCTAGCACATAGATATCAAGATAACTTCTCTAAAAGATAAATAGGAAGTTAAGATGCCACATACATGAAGTACTCTATACCACCAAAGAATTTATCAGTTAATCTTTTTCACCTAGATGCAATCTATTGTATATCTATATTCTTTCATTGCGAAAGTCCATGCGATGTACAAATTGAACAAAATTCGATAAGAGTATAACCTTTGATTGTAACCTACGCACGAGTACATTGAATTATCAACATTGATCAATTAAAAAAAAAAAACTATGTGCTATGACTTTAAGCTATTGCTTGAACACTTGGGTGAAAAGAAGGTGATCAACAGTAGAATGAATGATGCATGCTAATACAAAAATGACTGTCACAACCATTAAATTTTTAACTATCTATATATTTGGTGATATATTAGTATAAAATCTTTACCATCTAATTTTATTGGTGAATATAAAAATTGAAATCTTGTGGAAATTAGAATTATATGGTTTCAATGAAGATCAAATTTGACAACTCATAGTTAATCAAGAGAATAATCAAACAACTGTAAATCTAACCTACAAACGAATGCATTTTTCTTCCAAATTCAAATATAGATTTGGGCGATGGATCTTCAATTAATTCATAGAAATCATGCAAGGAATTGTAAATCCTACCAAAAACTTCAAATCAATTAAATATAGAATTTACTGGATGAAATCTCAAATTGAAATTTTGAATGGGAAGAGGAGGTTTACTTCCAATTTTACAAAGAAATTGGAAGAAATTTTACATTAAATGAGTTTTGGAGGAGCTAGGTCAAAAGAATCTAGTGTTGGCTAAGGGTAGCAAAAGGAGAAACAAAAAGGGAAAAATGGGTGTTTTGGTCCTCGGTCCAAATAAAATCCAAAATCGAAGAAAGTTAAAATAAAAAATCCGTCAATTTTTTTTTTTGATGAAATACCTGCCAAAAAATTCATCGTTTATTTTTTATAAATAAATAAGCAAATTTTGTTTGATAGTTTGTCATAAATAATTGACGTCTACTTCAGTTGCAAAATTTACTAGCAATTTTAACAGATAAACTCGACTTCTACTATTCTTTTAGGGGTTCTTTAGTTTGTTGAAAAATAAATACAGTGTAAAAGGAATATGTTTTAATTCAAATGTAATGTATTAGAATATTTAGATATTATTTGGTTTGATATAAAGTAAATATAAGAATTTATATTTTTGTGTTTAGTTTGAAGAAAAATGGAATCAATGTAGAATATGCTCGGCGATAGCGACAACAATTATAGGTGGTTGTGACACATACGGTGGGTGCCACATGGGTGTGAATGGCTTGCAACTGGCAGTGGCGATGGCATGAAGTAGGTGGTGGGTGGCGACCGACAGTGATCTACCCGATGGGTAGCTGATGATGGTTGTAACAGGCAGGGAATTGTGGCTGTCGGTGGACGACAGTAGGAGGCTGGGAAGCCGGTGGCAGTAGCGGTGGGAAGCATGCGGCGGTGGGTGATGGTGGAAGCAACAACAATCTTTAGTTTGTAATGCTATTAAAAATTGTCCAAATCCATCTAATTCAAAATTCACGAGCTTTGAGCTTTAAGGTGAAGTTTAAATTCACCAAAATTTTACACTGCATTCCTTTTTCATCTAATCAAACATTTAAATTTTGAACTCCTGTATTTATTTTTCTTTACACCTCTAATGCAAAGAACCAAGCAGCCCCTTTGTGAATTTATTGCTATTAGTGAAGTATTAGGATGGAAATATATAATATTACAACTAAATATTTATCGTTCAGATGGAATTTAAAAACGGGAATTAAAAAAAAGTAGAGCTTTGTGCTCCAAACGAATTTCCCAATCAAGATTTGCTTCTTCTACTGATGCTTAAGGATATCACAAGCATCTATCTTCTTGGATGTAACAACAGTTGCCTAGACTTGCGCTCCATAAGAAATACTCCGACAAGCTCAAATCAGTTTTCAATCTATAACTTGAACACCTACAACTGTAGGAAAAAAAAAAAGAGCCTGAGAAGCATAAAATGGAGAGAGAATTTCTACTTTTTAATCTTAGAAATGCTAGAGAAAACCTTTTAAATTAGTCACATAGGTTACATCCTTTCATATTCCATAGAGTTTAATCCCATAGCATACAACCTTTCAAATTCCATAGTTTATAAATTCTAACATCAATTTTTCATGCACCCATAAGTCACTTTTTTTTTCCAACATAGTTTGCCCATTTTTTAATCTATGGTAATTTGTTGGCCAACTTTCACATGTGCAATTCTTCCTTGTAACCTTTGATATATTTATTTTATTTTTTTATTATTCTGTCCGTAATGCATCTTAGAAAATATTTACTTGTGTTCAGCAGGAATTGCGCTATCAATGTTGCTAGATTGCTTCAATTTAATTACAAAAATTACCCCCCTTTAATTAAACTTCTTAAGACTGTAGAAGTGATAAATTTTAAACTTATTATTTCGCAATATTAATTGAATATTAGTTTTGAACCTTATGCTAGACCATTTTTTTTTTGAATTGACGAGTGGTTTATATTATTTGTATTCTTCTTTAAAACTACCTAAGTTTTTATATGTTTTGCACTCTATTCATGAATTGCGGAATTAAGGTTATTGGCCATATATATTAGCATAGTCCATCCAGTTCAGACGACAGGCTACTTCAAGGCTCAGCCTGATGTATTGTTATACACGAGTGATTCATTTCATCAAAGCATCATAATTGCCCTCATCCTAATCATTTGCATCTTTCTGTAACATCAACCCCAGTTGAGCTAACTTACCAAACATTCATATGAATTGTATGATCTGATATAAGGTCATGCATGCATCTTTTAATTATATGTTTGAGGGGATAATGCTATGGCCATTCTGCTTTCTTTGTTTGATATTTTGTCACCGAGAATCAAATTGTGAACAGTTTAATATATATAAATTATCTGTGCTAGCTTTAACTTAGGCCTAGATGATGCATCTAGTAGGACATTTCACAAAGCTGTATTCATGGATCCAATGATTTTTGGGTAGATAATCCCTGTTTATGTGACAATCTTGCCCCCAAATCGAGTGACTAACTTGATACTGATATGTAGAATATGTTGGCAATTGCTTAACTAGTTATTTTTTAACATGCTGATGATTGTTTGGGCACAAGTGCTGTATGTATCTTCCATTTTAATTATTTACCCTTGACATTGGTTTTCTCGAATATGCATTTTCTTTGAAATTGTTTATGAATTTTTGAACATATTGCTAGTTGCTGTGAATAATTATCCTCAAATGGAATGATATGTTCATTCAACCCCCGTTGTCATTGCTATACCATATTTATTCATCCTGTGGATTCTAAAATCCACAATTCCTAATGAAAAAGGTTCTTAAATTTCATGATTTTTAATGATAATTTATAATCACTCATTAATGAAACCCATATATGATGGAAATATCTGATGAACATTACTTATCAACAGTTTTTTCTATTGCATATGGTTTTCTATTTACCAAATTCTCTAATAAATTTTCAATTTTAATTATTGATATAGGTAAATATTGCATCATCCTTATTTTACATTGAAAATGTGCCAGCACTAATCTTAATGATATCTAATGGACCAGAATGAAGAGAGTACGACAAAGGAGGGCCCATCGACGCAAGAGTTGGAGACCCACTTATTCGATCATCCAAGCCAAATCAAGCAAGACAAAAGTTGACCGAGTAATAAAGACTGTTAAGTGACCCGAATCCAAGCAACTTGATCAGAAATGAGACAGAGATCTAAGCAAACTAGTATGAAGAAGCCGATTCGAGGAAACATATTGTCTCTTGGCATCTTCAATCATTCTGGGAGTATCTTGAAACTCTCTCATTTAGTATCAGGGGTCGAACGAGTCAATCCTACTTACCCGAAGCTAATCGATCTCAGTCGATTTACAACACCGACTAAGCCCAGCCAATCAAACTGGTCATGTCGAGTCAAAGCCATATGAGCTTAGCCGAACGAGCCACATACTTGGTGAGTTGTAGGCTCATAACTATAAAATACCTAGAATACACTGTACAACCCCATTAAAGCAATTGAAAAGATATAACATCTTCATATTGTACTCTCTCCTTTATAAATAGGGAGATAATTTCATGAATAAGACAAGACGTATTATTCTTCATTACTGTTCACTATTCTATTTATCCCTCTCTATCTCTTATTTATTATGTTCTATTCTTTGGGGTGTGATTCACAGACGAATTAATATTCAATATCCTCAAAGGTTTAATGAGCATGAATTATGCCATAGATAAGAAAAACAACACATGGAGAAGAAACTCACAATAGAGATACTGATATTATGGAGTGCACAAGAGAGTTCATGAACCAGTAGATCCAAGGCGGCAGATTCGAATGTTGGATGTCATTTGATTGGCATTGGCTCGGGGAAGAGAGCAACACTCCTGAGAGGAAGTGCTGTGCCCATTGGCCGAAAAACTCCTGTAAAGAGAATGAGACTCATAGTACTTTGATAGTGCTAGGTCAGTACCGATTGGTTGACATCGGTTCGGGCGTACTGAGATGCCCCGATATCCAGAGAATGAATTCATTTGGAAAATCTATGAAGGTGAGATCCTAGAGAGATTCAAAATCCTGGCATTAGAGTCCTATAAGAGTTGGAACAATCCAACCGATCAAATTCCAGAGAATGAATTCAAATGTTGAAGACCTGTCTCTCGCTGAAGTGGGACACCCCACCCCACCCCAACCCCACCCTCCCCTTCCCACCCTCAAGGTGAAAGGTGGGGACCGAGTGATGACTCGTGTCATTTTACCCGTCTGCATTATAAGATGCTTGGCTGCCCTGAGACCATAGGGTAACCGACAGAATATACAACTGTGGGAGTTAGACTTGATATCATGACTAGCAGCTGGCTTGGTACAATATATCAGTGAAGGTGCAAGCGTTGATTAATCATGAAAAGGTGCAAGCGTTGATTTAATCATGAAGTACCGAAGCCGAATCCGTTGAGGGTTTTGATAGTAAGATAGAGAAGGCCATCTAAACTAAATAGTACTTCAAGAGGGCGCCCTGAGAAAAGTGAGCTTATCTCTGGGATCCCAAGAGATTTTGCACTTATCACTAAGATGATGCCCATGACATGAAGAAATGCCGACACCTCCAAAGCTTAGTCGGGGAGTTGGTCAAGGCTAGGAAGTTGTAGGAATTCATAGTTCTAGGAGCAATGACCCAACGACAAACAAAAGTTTTGGTAGAGGAAATTTCAGACAACCCAATGCATTCCCATGCCATCCATATTGTTGGCATAGTTCTTGCCATCTTCAGAGGAGGCAAAGACTCATTATGCCAAGCCAGTCTGAAGATACTTCAGTCGGAAGAACTATGCGCGGCCACCATTGCTCCCAAACACAACTCGCATCCCCCCCCGAACCCTTGCCTTCATTGCCATCGTCATCATGACACTTATACCAGATTGGCAATATTCTCATCGACATTATCAGATCAGTGAACTTCCTGTTCAAATCAGTGTTCGATACGATGTGTCTCAGAAACAACCGACTGATCGTGGTAGAAGAGTCACTCTATGGTGTCTCTGGCAAGTTTTTCTATGGAGGGAAAATGATAAATAATTTATTAACATGTAGGATTTCCTAGTGGTTGACTTGCCACCCACTTATAATGCCATTTTCGAATGCCCCTTGCTCGACTCTTTCAAGGCCATCACATGGACTTATCCTGTAGTAATGAATTTCTGGGTGATTGGGAAGTAATCACCATTTGAGAAAATCTAGTGCAATCCTACACTTGTTATCTCCTAGTGTTCGGAAGCCTCGAATAGGAGCCACTCAAGATCGGAAATTTGTGCGAAGGAGGTCTCGAGACTAGTGAGATCACCTAACAAATTCTGGCGATCGAAGTTGAAATGCGTAAATGTTTTCTAATAAGCAAAGCTTTTGATGTAGCATCGAAAGATATGCTTATCTAATCCTTCCGGAACCGCCGAAATGCTTTTGTCTGGTTCACCGCCAAGATGTTGGGAAGACCAATTAATGTCACTTACCAACATTGACTATCAATACAATGGCTTAATTAATAAAGCAGAAGATGAGGTCCTCAGCTATCACTCTAGTGGTACCAACCTGAAAGGAAGTTCAGAAGCTATTGGAGGCTAGCTACATACGAGAGGTCCATTATTCGACATGGGTCCAACGTGGTCATGTTACATAAGTTAAACATCAAGTGGAGGATGTGTGTAGACTTCACCAATTTGAACACGGCCTGCCCGAAGGGGAGCTACCTCTTGGCTAGGATTGATGCGCTCGTGGATGTAGCGGTTGACCACTCTATAATGAGCTTCGTCGATGTGTTATTTGTTACCACTATATAAAGATGCACTCCACCAACACAAAAAAGTCATATTTATCACTAGCAAGGGTGTGTCTTGTTACATTATATTATTCTTAGGGCTTGAAAATACTGGCATTACATACCAGTGAATGATGGATGTAATCTTTTCAAAGCAAAAAGTAAACAACTTTGACATGCATGTGAATGTTGTGTTAGTAAAAAGCAAAACACACAAGTAACATATAAAACATTTAAAAGAAGCCTTTGAAACATTTAGAGAATTTAACATAAGGCTCAACCCACTGGAGTACACCTTCAGGGCATCCACATGCAATTTTTTGGGCTATCTCTTGACCTTGGAGAGGATAAAAGAGAACCCAGAAAAGGTGCAAGCGTTGATTGACATGCCATCCCCTCAATATATCAATGAAGCTAAAAAATTAACCGATCAGATCATAGGCCTAAGTCAATACATTTCAAAATCAGACAAGTGTGCTGTATTGTTTAAAGCTTTGAGATGAGCAAAGAACTTCGTTTGGTTAGATGAATGCGAACAAGCATTCATAAAGTTGAAAAATTACTTAGCGTTGCCACCACTCCTCTACAACCCAAAGCCGAACAAAGAATTATTTCTATATTTGGGGGTTGGATCTGAAACCATCGGCTCGGTTTTGGTCTGAGAGGAGTTATGGAAGCAATTCTTAATTTACTATGAGTCCTGTAGACACCAAACTTATATATCCTATTATGAAAAAACTAACATTTATATTTGTTATTTCTGTTCTTATGCCTTGCTCATATTTTCGAACGCATCCTGTCAGGATCATCACCAACGATTCACTCAAATATATCCTCAATTGGCTAGAATACTTTGGTCAGCTCCTTAATGAGGAGAGGAAATAATGAAGTTTGATATCTCTTAAGGTGCCCTGGACCGCATTCAAAGTGTAACCCTTAGCTAATTTCCTGACAAATTTTTTCGAATAAACAAGCCGGTTGAAGGAGTAGCAACTAATAGCCAGACTTGCATCCTTCACATCAACGAAGCGTTTAAACAAATCGCGGTGGAGCTTGGCCTCACTCTGACTAGTCTGACCGGAGAACATTTGTACCATTCAATCAAAATCAAATTCGAATTCCCCAACAACCAGATATAATATGAAACATTAGTTGTCGGGCCACATTTAACTTATGAGATGAGTGTTCGATATTTCTTGGTGAGTCCGAGTCGTAGTTGGTGGTGAATCAAGTAAGCGGGCAATTCGAGGTCAAAGATGATAGGATGGCTAAATACCTAGCAAAGCCAAAAAGGAGATAAAGAAGTTTGAAGGCTTCAAGATCGAGCATATCTTCCAAGAGGACAACCACGTAGCTTGTCTCTATTCAAGTGCATCTACTTAGGGAAGTGTTGGCTCAAAAGCTTGTATGATCGACTATTGAAGAAGTCAAAACGATGGAATTAGACATCAAAGAGCCAAATAGTTGGGTCTATATTCTCTACCTTGAGATTATAAAGATCTTAGAAGACGTTATCGACCCAAGACTCTTCAACATCAAAACAAATCATTATTTTTTTGGTCGAGGGAAAGCTTTTTTTAGAGATCAATCATGTTGCTATACCTAAAGTGTATAAAGGAAAATAACGCAAAATATGTCGAGTGTAAGAGCCACTATGAAGGAACGAATCAGACAACCCCACTTGATTTGCTGGTGCGACCGCTTTTCTCTTTTTAGTAACAATATTATTCTTTTTTCATGTTCCTGGCAGTACTACTTCTTTGGTCTCCCAATGGCGGGAAGAAGCATTTTCCTGCTGGGGGGATCAACGGTTCGACATATTCTTCATGACAGCTTGAAAGTCGACCAATTTAGATGAAAAGAGATGCAAAACAAATATGAAATCTCAAAGAGTCCCATCATTATGTATTTAGGATCAAAGGTGCGGAAATTAGGAGAGTTTAATTATTAAATCATTGATTAAGAATAAATTATATCTACTTTTTACATTAAATTATTTTTTCTTATCACAACGTTGCTCTCAAGAAGTAAGCGAATCAGAGAAATAAAATATATACATAAAAAATATGCTTGCGCTAATCTAGAGGAGATCTAATAGTCCAGAAGGGAAAAAGTACGATAGCGGAGGTTCCACCTACAGAAGAGTATGATTCTGACTTATCCAATCGGATGTAGCCGTTTAAGCCAAAGCAAGCAAGACCAAAGCCGACCGAGTGACCTGAATCTAAGCTGCTCGATCATAAGAGACATGCAAGCCAACCAACATAAAGATGCCTACTCAAGGAAAGATCTAGCTCTTAGCATTTTCAATCATACCGAGGGTATCCAGAAGCTCCTCCACTATTATCAAGGGCCACCGAGCCTATTCTTCCAACCTGAAGCCCATCACTCTCAGTCGACTGACAATGTCGGCTAAGCTCAGCCGATCAAATTGTCTGCCAAGCTGAAGCTATACGAGCTCAGTCGAATGGGCTAGATAGCAACCGATTGATAAAATCATACATGTAAAATACTTAGAATACAACCCCATTAAAACATGGACAAAAATGTAACATCACCATATTGTAATCTCTCCTCTATGACTAAGGAGATCATTTGACAAGATTTATTACTGTTAATTACAGATAACTTATCTCTCTATCTCTCTCTACCTCCTTACGCTCTAGGCCTTAGGGTATGATTCACGGACAAATTAAGATTCACCACATATTATCATTATTGTCACATTAGTATTGTCCTAGTTTTATGAGTTCATATTTGTATTATTTTTTTTTTTTAGTGTTGTTTGAGGGTTTAAATTTATTCTTTCCAATCATGTTGAACAACTTCTATCCAAATAACCTTAAGTCTATCTCTATTCTTTTCTAATTATCTAACAAGCACATTTTAGATTCTCTATTGTACATGTTCAAACCAAGATCCATCTCTTTGCCATTGCTATCTTATGCCCATTTCAACTAAAATAATTATTTCTTAATTAATATTTTCTAGTTTTGCCACATATTCATCTTTATATTCTCCTTTAAACCACAATCAATTTAGATATCAATGATGTTTTTATTGTCCAATATTGAAACATTTCAACATTATTGACTTAATTATGATTTTATAAAATTTACCTTTATGCTTTATCATCTCTTATCTCTAGGAATTACTCCATTTTAAAAAGCTAGCCTTAACTTTAGAACTTCCATTTTTTATCTTTGTTTTTGTTCTTCTATTGAGTAAGTCCAATTTACTTAAACCTATCATATTTAGGCCTTATCTTACAAAATTATTGAATGTTAATTGTTAATATTGTACCCACTATAGTCGTATTTGGTATACTTAACCTTTGTTTTACTAATTGCAAGGGTTTTATTTTCTATATATTTTCTTCTTTATTTTAGTTTTTCATTTATTTAGTGAATGTCCTTTTAAATATAATTATATCCTTTGCAAACAACACATACTTAGCAACTTGATTTAAATGCACTTTGTAAGTATCTCTATAATTAATGCAAAAAGATGTGGACTTAGTATTTGGTCTTTAGATTAAATTAAAGATATTTGAAAACTTTTGAGTAACTCCTCATGTATTTTTTATTAGTTAAATCATACATAACTAATAGAACAATATTGATTTGTGGACTGGGCAGTAGATTCTGACCATTGCATATCTAACGGCTGACTGATTTTGGTTAAACCAAATACATCAAAACTTCTAATCTGTTGGCTTTTAAAGCTTCCTCTAAAGTATATAAAGTTGTTAAACTTTTTCTATATGACGTGTTTGCATTTACGTAAAGTCGGCTTTGTATTTTTTATGAGATTCCAATAATTTTTTCTCATTTCAGGTGCAAGAGGAGGTGCAAAATGCTTTCAACCACCATGTGCACTCAGTTTCCAGGTCAATTTTGCTTTAGTTACCATATTGTTGGCATATATAGCATTGTTGATGGTGTCTTTGTGCACAATTCATTTATGTATTTAACTTTCTGCCACATATTTTACACTGGAGAAATTAAATGAAGAACATCTCTTTGCGGAAACATTTTATTAATTATTCTTTCACTGGAATGCTTGATTATGTTTTGGCTGTTTATTTTGATGCACAGATAGGAGCCTAGAAAATATAAATAAAATATTCTGTTTGCAGTAAATCTTTATTTGTATTCTTTAGATTATCAAACAATTTGTAATTTGTTGTGCTGTTTCCTGCAGTAGAATACTGCCTACAATTCAGAGCGAGCCCAGTGTTAGCAGACAATTTCAGCTTCATTTTCATAACACTTTACCTCAAACAATTTACACTGGCAGTAGAATAGAAGCTGAGGGTGGAGTTCCTCTTCAGGTTCTGATTGTAGATGTCTCAAAATCGATCATCACTTCTGGTCCTTTTGCATCAGCCAAAATTGAGATTCTCGCTCTGGATGGAGACTTTGGTGATGAGGATGATTGGTCTGAGAAGCATTTTGTTGATAATATAGTACGTGAGCGTGATGGAAAAAGGCCGCTGCTATCTGGAGAGCTGATAATTACGCTGAGCCGAGGAGTTGGATATGTTAATGATGCTTCTTTCACTGATAATTCCAGCTGGATAAGAAGTAGAAAGTTCAGATTAGGAGCACGAGTTTGCTCAAGTAAATTGATGGAAGGAAGAATTCGAGAGGCAAAAAGTGAAGCGTTTTTAGTGAAGGATCACCGTGGGGAATGTAAGTTGATACTTCCAGAATTATTAATATTCTTAAATGTAGGATTTCTGAGAAGTCATTTAAATGAAAATTGAGGTTTTAACAAAAATTACATTTTCAATGTACAAAATGTTGCATGGACAGACGATCAAGCTTGTTCAAAACATACATATAACTCTCACACAAACATACACACGCAGGCACATACTATCAGTAAACTATCACATACTATTGCATTTAAAATATAAGTTTTCCACTCCTATCAATATATTGCAGCATCATAAGCATATCAAAATAATCAAAATTTTTGTAATAATAGATAGGCATTGCGTAACCAGAGGTGGCTACTCAAACAAACAAGGATCAAATGGCTCTCGCCCTGTCTTCGAACACAGACCAGCCGGATAGGCGAGTCCGGGGAGCAAACTACAAAAATGTCAAGGCGTAGCATTAGCTGATTGGGCATAGGTCAGCCACATACGAAAGCCAAGTCCGGAGAGTAGAGTGGTAGAAAATCTCCACTATTCACTAAAGTATTTTGCTGGAAGAGGAACTCTTCAAGACCTAGCTTTAGGCGGGATATGACCAACAAGACAACCATATATGTCTAGAGGACTAGGAATGATGCAGGTCTAAATAACCATTTTTTAAAGACCAACTCCTATAAATAGAGGGTATTAAATGTAAATTTGGATTTTCCACATTTTTGCTTACAAGGGAGCCAAGGAAAAACTCCCTATGATTCCTATCATCCTGCTCATACTTTACTTTAACTCATATGCTCCAATTTCTTTCTCCTCCCTCTCTCTTTTTCTACACTCTATTTCTTCGGCGTGATTCAAGGACAAATCTGGGTTCAACCATTAAAATGTGCGGCGAGCGTGGATCATGTCACAAATAAGAAGCAGAGCTATGCAAGGTGAGGAACTAAGTCATAGAGAAGTAAAAAGTTAGCATGAACTACACTAGAGAATTTGTAACTGATCACATAAATGAGCTAAAAGAGTTTATAATGGAACTAATAGAGGTACACTTGCTCAATATGACGTTACCACCTCAGCCGACAAGACCTTTGCACTGAAGGGGTGGTCTCAGCGTCAACACTAGAAGAACCCCTTCACTGATCCCAGTTCATACTATATTAACAGCATGGGTTCGACCCCGTCTGATCGCAACAAATGAAGGCATGTTGAGACGCTATGGCCTTATCAGTTGGAGAATGCCTTATTCAAGGAGATCTCTGAAACTGAAGTGCCTGAGAGCTTCAAGATCTCTCTTTTGAACCCTACCGAGGACGATCACACACTTGCAATCATGTTGCCTCTTTCGAATCTAATGTGTTTGTTGAGAATAAATGATGCAATTAAGTGTTAGCTCTCTTCATGAATCTAAAGGAGTCTAGCCTCTAACGGTTCAACAACTTTCTATTAACAATAATTACCTCTTTTATAGAGTTCAATAGTATGTTCATAGTGTAAATTTGCCATTATGCATATGCCCCACAATTGCAGTCACTGCTACAACTTTGCCGGGAGTATGAAGTGTCGTTGCGTGTTTTATGAATCATTTCCAAAAAGGGATGCTAGAAATATGAGATCTGAAACCTATGCTTCCATAGCTCAAGGGATGAGAGAAGGCCCATTTCGCTTTGTTAGTGCCTGAATATGTTAGATGAGCTATTGGCAACTTACCAACAATTACATATCAGTGGAAGTGTACAATTCACTCTTGATCTCTTTAAGGGGCAAACTTTCGAAGAAGCACTTTTGATAAGGAACTTCCATGGAGGTGAATAAAAGTCAAATTGCCCTTGCGACCGACAACCAAGCCCAGGTTTGAGGAGCATCATCCTCGCCCATGCTAGCGAAGGACTCGTGCCAGAGAGGGGAGGTTGCCCTTTGGAAGGACGAGCTTGGTATCAGGAAAGGAAGTTGGATTACCAACTGGAGAGATCTACACCTCCAACTCATGAAATACCCCAGCAAACTTCGTTGAGTCTTGATGGCTGAAGTTTTAGAAGAGATCCAGAATAAAGACTTCTTCCATATACCCTCTCCGATGAAATCCGAAGGATACAATAGGGATTCAAAAAGGTATTGTGCCTATCATAGGGACTACAATCATGACAAAGAGAAGTGTTTCCACTTTCAAAGCTTGATTGAGGATTAGATTAAGGCTGGAAAATTGAAAGAATTTGTAGCACCAGGGAAAGTCATCCAGAGGTAGGGGAAAACCCCACTAGAAGAAGATTACCCAAATGCGCTCGCATCCACACCATCAACTCAGGAGATTTGTGCATTGTAGGGGTGAGTTGTACACCATCTGCCCATCATCTTCACTGAGGAAGACCTGCCAGCTAAAGATAATCCTTATAATGGTGTTATTCTGGTCAAGACACTAATCGTCAATTTTCAAATTGGCAACATCCTCATCGACATGTGAAATTATATAAGCATCTTTTCAAGTTTTTCTTTGATAAGATAAATTTAGGAACCGTGCGGCTATCAGCCATATCTGTGTTGCTTTACGGCTTTTTGGGAAAAGAACTGAAATAATAGGAGTTCTGACTTTGCCTATCACTTAAGACCAACATGATTAGCAATTTACCATCACGTACGACTTCATCATAGTCGAATTTATTATAGTCGACTTGCTTACAACTTACAATGTCATTTTTGATTGTCTCCTTAGACCTTTCAGATTATTATCTCAACTTACCACCTAGCAGTGAAGTTTTTTTAGGGACGAAGAGGTGATCACTGTCTGGGAAGACCTAGAGCAGTCCGTACATGCCACTTATGAGTCGTCTGTACTGTACACCTGGAGGCCTTGGAGTTAGTTGTTCAATGAGGGAACGACCTAAAATTTAGTGAAGCCATGAAGGAGATCATGTCACATTCGAGGATCCCAGTAATTGTTTTCGGTTAAGTGTGACTTTTGATGCACGATGAAAAGAGAAAATCATTGCCACTGTGTGAAAATTGCAATGTATTCCCTTGGTCCGCTGAAGATATGATGAGAGTCATTATCGATGTCACCTGTCACCGGTGAACGACAACTCAAAGGCTCAGCCAATTAAGCAAAAGAAGAGATTGATAGCAATTATACCGGTGGAACTAATTTAGGAGATATAGAAACTACCAACAGTTGGATAAATCAGAGAGGTACAATATCCAGACTGGGTGGCCAATGTGGTGAGAGTCCCATAATTAACTTCATCAGTTTCTACCCTGTTTATCCTAAGGAAAACTACCCTCTACTAAGATTGATATGTTCGTGGACTTGATCGTCGTCACTCAGTCATGAGTTTTCTTGATGTATCAATAGAAACCACCAAATCAAAATGGGCCATGTGATGCTAAAAATACTACATTCATTACTAGGGAAAGTGTATTGTGTTATAATGTATGCCAATTTGGCTTAAAAAACTAGGAGCCACTTACTAAAGGACGATGGATGTATTATTTGATAATAAAAAATGAAAAATTGAAGTTCATGTTGACAATGTTATAGTAAAAAGTAAAATACTAAAATACACATAAACCACCTAAAGGAAAATTTAGAAATATTAAGGAAATATAACCTAAAGTTAAATCTACTTAAGTGCATGTTTGGGGTTTGAATAATGAAACTCTTATTGTATCTGCTAAAATCTGAAGGAATCAAAACCAATCTTGAAAAAGTTCAAGCACTTGTATGCATGTTGTCTTATAGCAACATCGAAGAACTCTAGAAACCAAAAGACCGAATTGCGGGTCTAACTTGCTTCAACTCCAGGTCGGGGATAAGTGTGCAACTTTCTTCATGGTTTGGAGAAATGTTAAGAGCTTCATATGGACGAACAAATAGGAATAAGCCTTCGAAAGTTGGAGGATTTCTTAGCCTCGCCATATCTACTTTAAATCCCTTGGTCAGGCGAGGACATTCGCTATACTTAGAGGTCTGTTGTGAAGTGATCAGCTCGGTCTTGGTTCGAGAATAACGAGAAAAACAATTTCTGGTCCATCATCTTAGCAGGATCCTATGAGGTGTATAACACAGGTGCCCAATTATGGAATCAATAACCTTTTTCTTTAATTATTTTAGAGCAGAAGCTTTGTCCTTAATTCCAAATGCATTCGATATGAGTGGTCGCCGACTATTTGCTCAAGTTGGTCTTGATCAAGCCAGAGCATTCTGAATGGCTCCTCAAATGGACGATTGAGTTCAGTGAGTTTGATCTATCCTGTATTCGAGTTCACTGAGTTTGATCTATCCTGTATTCCCAGAACGATAATCAAAACATATGTCGTAGCTGACTTTTTTGTAGATTCCTTCAAGCCTAAGGACTTCGAAGATGGAACATAAACCTTGTCTACTCAATCTAGCTTATAGCGGATCTGGTTCATAGATTATATCATTTGAGTTTATTATTGAAAATATACTCTTTCCGATTGAAAACTTATAGAAACCAGGCTATCATTGGGAATTGGATTGCTTAATTTGAACTTTACTTCCTTTTTGTAAAGGATTAGACTTAATATAAACATATATTTATATATGAACTTTGTCAGCTCTGCCTTGCTCACAGAAGATAAGGTTTATATATATATACATTTGGAGAAAAACCCAAAACACTGATTTTGTTGAAAAAGAAAAGATACATAATGGGTGTATAAGAGGATCCAAAAGAGGCACCCTACCCATACGATACAATGTACAATAAAACGACAACATAAAAAGATATATACTCAAAAAAATTTAAAACTTACAAAAAACAAGTAGTTAGAGACGAGTCATTTTTGTCGGAGCCAGATAACAAACTTTTAAGTGTCGTGCTATTGCTAGGAGTAACCAAAGTGTCATCCATTAAGTTTCTAAGTTGGAATGTGCCCCCAGTCTTTTTCTTCCGCCGAGAAGTGTAAACCTGCCATTCTTCACCTGAAGATTGACTCATGCGATCCTCGGTCTGATTAGATGGTAGAACCACAGTAAAAGAAAAGCCAGCCGTTGCAACATCGGTAGGTGCAGTGTGTAATGTCACCTTTGCACCTGATGCTTGCTGAAGATGAGCTCAAGTGCTATCCTGATTTGCAATCCGAATATTATCTCTTGCAATATGGTCAGAGGTAGGGGCAATTGCATCATATACCAACTTCGGTCTTGTGGTGAGCCCCTCCTCAGGTGGAGCTAATGTGTCTAGAGCAGTGGGGAGTTCCTGAATTACATCAGATACCAACTCTTGTCTTGTGGTGAGTCCCTCTCAGGTGGAGCCAATGTGTCCAGAGCAGTGGAGTCCTGCTTTTGACTATCAGTTCTCAATTATGGGTGCAATCTGAAATATTTCTTTTGCAGGTGTCCAAACATCTTGCAGTGCTTGCAGTAGTGAGTTTTTTGTTCCATAATGATTTTTTGTCAATAACTATTGTGAGCAGAGCCAAACTAGATTTCTTCATCTGGTGTGTAATATCCCTTTCAATCAAAATCCTTGCAGTAGAAGGCCTTGAGAAATGAACTGTAGGTGTGTCTACCTGCATAGGTTTTTCAAGTAAATTCCCAATTACATATATGGTAGGATAGTCAAAGAATTGAAACTTGAGTTCAGATAATGAGAACCAGATAGACGTAAATGGGGGGTTCTTGACTAGGATCAAAATCAGGAATCCATTCGAGCAACTTCATAGGTTTGCCCTCAATTATAATGAATTTCTTTGAGAAAATCCTTGTGTAGTCTTCTTCTATGCACAACTGAATTATGACATGTCTTCTGTCTAAAAGACCCTCTTGCCAATCCCCAACTAGCTTGAAATATTCGAAAACCTTCATGATAATCTCCATCTAGTGTACATTTGTGTTTTTCTGCAAGAGATGAGATTTCAGCATCAGAGAGGAATAGTGCTGGTTTGCCCGCTTTTTTTCCTTTTCTTTTAATGAGATTGCAATCTCCATGTCTTGCAACAGAATCATGGTACGACTGAGGGAATATCAGACTGTCGGCGAGGTGGAAAGGGGTGTTGCGTTTGTGAGCCACTATAGTATTAGAGGGTTTGGCGGAGTTGTTACCGGAGAGGGCGGCGGAGTTGTTACCGGAGAGGGCGGCGGCGTAGGAAAGCCCTGAAGCCATTAGCTAAGTCAAGTTTAGCTCACAAATTTTGATATTTCACATTAAGTCAATCTTATCCCCTAATTTATGATGTTTTATATTCAATTCAAGCATAGCCCCCAAATTTTGACATTTCATATCATGTTCAAATTCAAATATTTCATATTTAAGTTTGTTGAATCCAAATCTATTTGGGAGACACCCTTAAGGAATAGAGTGTGAAAAGGAGGAAAAGAGCAAAGAGAGCACACTAATGAACATTAACGTCGCATAACCTTTATTGATGAAATGAACCCTTATTTATAGAAAAATGTATTGTAAGATTCCGTCTATATCCCTAGTAAAGTCGGTATGGTAGGGGCCATTTTAGGGTGACTCGTAGTTATAGGGCTGAGAGCTTGAAAAGATGTTCGACCGGTTTGTGAGCTGGGCTGCCATGGCCGAAGGGCTGGCCGGAAGGTGGCTACCACTCGTCTAAAATTTAGGCGTCTTCTGCTATCCGCCCAATCTAGATGAGGAATCCCGTTAGGTTGTCTGTGCGAGATCCATCTGGGTTATCTTTTGTGAGGTTTGTTGACTTCCTTCGACCACCGGGTTAGATTTTCCCTAGCCAGCAAGCGTCGGGTAGATAAATGAGGACTTTCAAACTACCCCAAGTGGGACCCAACTCACCACGCCATCTCCTCTGTCGGCTGTTGGATTTTCTTGACATTCTTGCTGATATATTTTTGATTTATATATTCAAGTTCCCCGATTCTCTTGCTCCTTGATATCGACAGCTGCGATAAGTACAAGAGAATCTTAATTTAAAAAAAAATGATCTGGTTTCATTATTGTTAAATGCTCCATTATTGAGTTCTCCTAGAATTTTGTGCCAAGCTCTTATAAATAGGGAGGAACTAAAGAAAAAAAGCTTATATTATCCTTCTATTTTCTTTGTCGAGATAGCTTCTCTGTTGTTAGTGATTATGGAGAGCGGTTACCCTTCCAAGTCATCCATGTTTGGTGAGGATGCTAGAAAAATGTCTTCTAGGTTAGGAAATAGAGGGTGATTCTTTGAAGGGTGAGCTACACTACTTGCGTCTAAGGCTAAACTTACTGAGCGATAGACGAAGTGGGGTCATTTGACTCACACAAAAAACACTCTGAAGAGTGGTCTCAAATAAAAGAGGGTGGTTTTTTAGTGGAGAAGCGTCGTATGGCGGAGACAAATCCATCCTAGAGAGGAAATAGCGGAGAAGATGTCTTCTTCTTAGGGTCTTTCTGTGCTGACAGAGGGATCAAGACAGAAATCTGTCGCTGTGGTGTTACCGTCGGAGTTGTTGGGGGTAATTGTTTAGAGAGCTGTCCACAATCCATCCCCGGTTGATGCTTCTAGGACCGCTGCTCCTCTTCCGACGGAACAAGGGATTGGTGAAATTGGTTTCTCTTTCACCACCTTAGAGTTGAACGGAATGATGAATCCTTTTGGTGATGGGATGAACACTCTGCCTCCCACGGAGCTTGATGCTGTTCAGGTTGATGCGATGACTAATCAGGGATCTGCTGAGGGTTCTAAGCATTCAGGTGGACCGGGAGTTAGTAAAACATGTCCGGTAGAACCCAGCTGAGACGACCGATATGTCAGGGCTGTCTGGCTCGACAGAGTGCCGACCCGGTGAGATAGAGGTCCTTCTGATTTGGGAGGTTGATCATCCCTGACCTCAGGACGCGCCACCGGAGAAGTTGGAGGAAGAAATAATGGCAATCCAAGCTCGAGAGGTCGTTCTTCAAGAGAAAGTGGCGGTGCTTCGAGCTGAAATGTTGGCTGTCTAGGAGGCGATCTCGGTCTCTTGGATTCAATCTGAAATAAATAGGGTATAGTTTAGATTAGGAGGGGATTTAGTGTACATACGGCTGTCTCAACTGGGTTATGTCCTGGCTGAGGCGGCGACCGATGGTATTATTAAGTATTTTATTTCAGACTGGTTAATTGTAATAAGGTGACTTTGAATTGTAAATATTCTTTCTTTTAAATGAAAATTCCTTCTTTTTGATATCTTTATGTGTCTAATGTGAATTTATTTCCGCAGTTCTTTGCGATGAAAAGACATTGACGCCCTTATGTCCTTTCGGCATCCACTGGGTACTATAAATACTGTTGGTAAAGTTTAGAAAAACCTTGCTTTACTTTTTTTCTGCCTCGTGTCCCTTCTATTCTCCTTTCTGCATTCTACTTTCCCTCTCATTTGTCCTTCCCGGTCATGGCTCCCAAATATTCTTGTTAACTTTTTGGCGCGAACCCTTCCGGTGTGGTGTTTTTAGTGTTTGCGAGACAGATTGAAGGTCTCTATAAGTCATGTTTTCGGATCCCGGGTCGTTCTTCTGCCGTTCGAAAGAACTGTGAGAGTGTCACACAAATTTGTGGAGAGCTTGGTCGTGTATCTTGACCAACTCAAATTTGGGTTAAGGTTGTCGTTCCGGCATGGCCCCCGCTCCATATTCGATTACAACGGTGTTATCCCGACCCAGGTAACACTGAACTTCGTTGCCGCAATAATGATGTTTGTTATCTTCCTCTGACGGTTGTATATCCCATGGTTGGTCGAGCTTTTTTCACATTTCTTTTGGTTTAAAATAGACAGGAACGGATATGTGTTCTCCTCGTCCGGCTTGAAACTCCAAGTTGTAATTGAGAGCAAAGTGAAAGGCTAGCGAGTGAAGTTCGTGATTGCCTCCAACAGAAGAGGTTGGGGAATCCTGTTTGGCCCATCATGTGGGAGGTGAAGAAACTCAAGACCCTCCCAGAGCCAAAAAGAGGATTTATGCGGACATGCTCGAGGGCTAAGTGTTGTCCTTGTTCCAATATCTGGAGGCAACTGTAGTTTACAGGATCCTTTGGCCAGAGAATCAAAGCGACATGACCATCAAACTGTGGGAATAAGTCGGATGCCAGAGAAGAAGAGCGGAAGAAAGTTGTCGTGGTTAAGACGGTTGAAAAGAAACCGAGGATGAAGATTGCCCAAGGGACGACTGATCCTATTTCGTGGCTGAAAAGACCATTGGGTATCCTTGGTGCTAGTAAGGGACTTTCCTTTCATCTTCATATGTATATTATTTTATTTGAAGAAATGAAAGATTCAACTTTTCTCCTTTTTTTTTTTCTATAATTCAGCTTTTGCTTCACGTTTTCTCTTACCAATTCCGCGTAGTACCCTGTTTGTTCGTAGCTCAAAGCTTGCTCTTTAGCGGCGCAAAAATTAGTAAGCTTACGAGTGGCCTCCCAGAATGATTTACCCTTTATCCCTCGCGGAGCTTGTCACTGTTGGGTAGAGGATCACATTTGGGAACTAGAAAACAAATTAGTCACGGTTTGGTCAGACGATTTTGGCGTCAGGGCTATCCATTTCCATTTTAAGCTTAGCCGAACGATCTTGGCATCATGACTGACCATTTTCATGTTGCGCTTAGTCGAACGATCTTGACGTAACGGTTAGCCATTTTCATTTTAGGCTTAGCCGAGTGATATTGGCGTCATGGCTAAACTGTTTTTATCTTTCAATCGGCTCGACGAGCTTGGCTTCCCAGTCGAAAGTTTCTTGATTTTAGGTTCAACCTGACGATCTTGGCATCAAGGTTGACTGTTTTTTAATTCTGTTGGCTTATGTTGTTGCCGACATTTGTCCGAGGCGTTGAAGTCAGGTTGTATCCATTCACTTGTGCGGGTCCCTTTTGCTTGATCAAACCTTAGTCTTAAGATTAGGCCCCTTCTCTATGGGAGGCGGCTGCTTTGATTCCCTTCCAGGATGATTGCCGTCATACCCTTCGTGGAGCTTGTTGCTACTAGACAGGGAACCATCTTCAGATGTTTGCCCGATCTGAGCTAAAGGATTTAAGCTTGTGGTAAAGGAAATTCTTGGGCTGGCCTTGATTGTCGATCAGACATTTGTGGCATCGTTGTCAGTCAATTTTTTAGAGATTTGAGTTCCCCGAGCATTAAACAGATGTTCTGGCAACTATTTGATTCTCAATTCCCCAAGGGTTTCTCTAGCCTGAAAATTTTGACTCTCATAAGCAATGCGTTCACTTATTTTTTGAAATTTAAGAGGCAAAAAAGTATGAATCATAAAGTAAAATAAGAGAGAGAGAGCTTTTTATCAGGAAGTATTGATACAAAAAGTATTAGATTTTAAGGGAAGATTATTTTGAAGTCATCTCCACTCAAGGTCTGGGGGATTTCATTTTCAGCGTAAGTCTTCAGTTTGTATGCTCCGGTTCATGCACCATGGTCGATGTGTATGGGCTGCTCCATGTTTGGTCTAGCTTTCCGATCAGGCATATTTGTTGTAGTATCGGGTGCCTCTCTTTTTGACTTCCTCCTGTCTCTGGGCTATTTTTACCCAGACTTGTTCCGCTGGGTCTACTGCAAGTGTCGCTCATTCGCCGTTTGCTTGCAGCCACTCTGGCAGAGCCTCGTTGAACCTCAGGCCGTGAGGACCCTTTGGCTGTAGTTGTTGTACTTTACTAGCAGCATGATCTCCATCCCGTGCGATGACATGAATGATGTTTGCCCGGTTGTAGTGGATGGAGTTGTTTAGAAGGCCCACAAAACGGATGGGAGTATATCCGCCTAGTTTGTTTTTGCTCCTTTGAGTTATTTTTTCTTAACAGATTTAGAGTAATTTTATAACTGCCTCTGCTTGGTTGTTTGTCCGAGGATGAACCGAGGTGAATTTAAGGCTAATCCTCGGCTTTAGCAAAAATCCCCGACTTTCTTGTCTGCGAATTGTGTCCCATTATCCATGATGATGATCAATGGTAGGCTATACCAAAAAATTAGGTTGGTCTAGATGAAGTTTAGACAGTCTCCGCAGTGATTTGGGCAAGAGCTTTGATGTCGATTCATTTTAAAAAACAATCAACCGCCATCAGGAGAAACTTGCGCTGCCCTTTGGAAGGCGGAAATGGCTCGAGGATATCCAATTCCAGATGACGAACAACCACAGACTGGTGATTGGTTGAATCTTGTGGGCCGGCTGATGCTGTAAGGGAGCATTTCTAGCACTATTCACACCTCCTGAAGAACATTCCTTCATCTTTTAGCAATGTTGGTCAAAAAATCCCAACAATTAGACTCAATGTGCTAGCATTTTTTCTCCTGAATGACTCTAATATTTCTTAGAATAGACTTTTCGAAGAATATCTTATGCTTCTTTTTCTTTGATACATTTTAGGTACATATGTTTTAAAAGGCAATTTTGGGGCGCACTTGTGCCCCAGGGCGGAGCGTAAGGCCTTTCGCGGGGGCTTACACCCGGGAAGATCCGAAGCACAGTACGCACCTTAAGGGGCATACGTCTTTTGACCTTGTTTTTGTTGAGGTTTAGTTTTCCTCCTAGATTTAGGATTCTAGCCTCAGGATCTTCCCCGACGATCCTAGATTCCTAGCGATGGGACCTACCTCTTTTTAGGGAGTCTGGAGCCACTTCGTTACTCTTTGAAATCCTGCATGAGATTCCGTACGGCTAGTCTGTAGCCGGTCGAAGTTGACGTCAGGAATTCAAATTGAGTCCCTATAGGATCCATGGACATTATGACAGCCTCATGCACGTCTTACACACGTGGACGCACAAATTCTCAGTTCGCGACCTCGAAGTCTTCAATTTCTCTGCAGTGGACTGGAGCTGGAGTCAGAACACCGGGACGATCGACATCAAAGTCAAAATTTCAGAAAAGGCCGGATTTGACGCACTTTCGACGCGACCGTTAACAAGGTTGTCCGAACGATCCCGGATGACGAAATTGACTGCGTCGATGCATCCGGAACGTCGATTTTACCGAAAATAGACGTTCGATTTGCGACGGTAGCCTGTCGGGGACGAAATTTGTGAAATAATTTTTATTATTCTAATAATAATAATAATATTTATATTATTATTATTATTATTATTATTATTATATATATACTTATATATTTCTCCCCCTATTTAATTAAATCTTAAGCCATATGCCTCCTCTCCCGTTCGATTGGTGCTCGGCCTCTCCTCTCGAGCAAGTCGCCCCGACCATTTCTGTCTTCCCCATGCTCGATCGTATCCTCTGTGGCCTTCTCCTTCTCGAGCCGCACGAACTCACCCCCATTCCTTATCCCTGGCTGTGACGACTTTTCCTCTGCTTTCCCCGTGCGAGCCTGTGGCCACCTGCGGCTATCTGCGACCTTTTTGTCGCTGCTGCCAGGGCTTTCTCCACTTGAGCTTATCTCCTGTAGGTACTCTTTGCACGCTCTCCTCCCTCTATTCTATAAATAGGCCCTATTTGGGGCGTCCCTGGGGTTGGCCGAATTTTTAGAGGAGAGGAGGTACTGCTGGACCGAATCCGGATTTTTGCTCCTCTTGTGTGCTCTACACTTGCTTACTTCTGGGAGAGGTGATTGAGAATCATTATGTTTGAGGCACCTTTTCTATATGTTACTTGAGAGGATTGAAGCTAAGTTGAGGATTTGTGAACTTGTCCATTCACTTTCTTAAGCATTAAAAGCCTGATGTTGGGATGTTTCTCCTTTTTTTGCTATGGCCGTGAGCCTCGTTGGCCTTTTCCCTACCTTGGCCGAAAGCTTCTATTTGGATTTATGGGAAGTTTTTACACTTATGTGATATGTTGAGTGGTGAATTGAATTGGGAGTTGGAGAATTGCAATGTTTGGGATTTGGGAATACTAGTAGGAGTCTTTTCTGGATCACTCCCATTTGGTTTATTTTGTGAGGTTTGAAAATGTCTCAAACCATATTCAGGGGTGTTTAAGACTAACCCTCCTACTGTTTGGGCCCCTTCCTTTTTTTTTTAAAAAAAATCGGATTTGGAGATGGGTTAGTTTCCTTTTCTTCCCCTTTTGCTCTTTGACTTGTTTTCTTTCACTTTTTTTCTTTTTTTTGGTTTTTGTTTTGTTTTGGGCATAGTGGTGTCGTTGGAGCAAGCGCATACCGGTGGTAGAGTGGAACGATATCCCATCCTACGACATTAGGACTCACTCCAGGGCTCCGATGAATCGTAGGATGACGGTATCATTCACCGCTATAAGGCAAGCGGGGCACCCGTACCTTCTAAGGTTGTTAGTGATCCTACGCTTGACGAAGTGATTGACTCGTGGACAATCGTAATTTTTAAAAAACTGATAAGAATGGATCGGATAAGAACATATACAATATTTACAACAAAACATATTTTCACTACAATCAAAGTTGCTACAAACTTTTGTATGTCTGAAATCCATGTGGATGCTAAAAACATAAATTTTTAAAATATAATATAACTTTGTTGTCCACTTGTTGATTATCAGTACTGGGTTAAAAAACATCCTCCCGAGTTAGGTTTAGTAGTACACCCTTCTAGTTAAGTGACAGACTTTATACATTCGGATGACCGAGTAACCTTTGACGACCCTCGAGAATAACTACATAGTTTCTGAGCCTAGCCCCGACCCGAGTGCTAGCGGTTTTCTTCTGAATTTTCGTATGATTTTGGTTAAGCACTCGTGGTCCTTTTTCCGAGACTTTCCCGAGGTTTTGATGATTTTATTTAAATTGTTTTTTATTTTCCCGAGTTTTCTATCGTGAGTCATTCCCCGTCCTTTCTCGAGTTTTCTGGACGATATTTCTTTTTATGCTTTGCTTTCGTGATGCATTTTAGCCTGCTACATTTAAGAAAATAACGAATCTCCCAGGTATACAGGTTTGTTTATATATTTACAGCATGTTACTTTTCGTACCTCTTACTGTTCTTTTTAGCACGTTGTACTATACTTTCTACTGCATGTTTTACTGTTTTTTTGTGCTATATACCCTGCTACACACTGTACAACCTTTAAACTTTCTTGCATAGGATGTTTAGGAAAACTACAACCATAGGGCCACCTGATTTGACATTATAACTTGCCACACTAGAAAACTTGAATTCGTCACGGCAAGGAGCTTGGAGCTAGCGCGGTGGGCAGCACGGCCATCTTCAACAACAAAACATATCTTCACCAGCTAAACCATTCCTTAGTAATTAAATAACAATACATAGTTTCGAGGTTGTTCGTCTAGTGCTACATAAATCCTCAATCTTTTTGGGCCTTTGTATAGCTCTGCTGTACAATATAAGCCCCAACTCGTTTTAGGACTTCGAGGTTGTCATTCGTCACGACCTAAATCCTTATATCTTCTAGGCTATTCGTGTGATCGTTTCACACAAATGTAAGCCCTAATTAAATAAAATTGGCAGGATGAAACACTTAAATAATTTCTCCCCTAAATCGAAGCCAAACCATAGGATAGCTTGGAAAATCGTCGAAGTTCGCCTCCGGATCTCCGACACCCCCTAGTTCTTTCTCCTTTGGATTCCACAATAAATGCTCCAAATTTGAGCCAATCTCCTTTCACACCTCTTTGTCCTATTTCGTTGAAAAGTGATATTCTTTTGACCTCCTTGAATATAATATTTTCTGATTTTTATCGAGAGTTTTCTTAACTGATTTCGGTCATTTAAGATGTAATTCATTATAGGGGCTTGCCCTTATAGGAAGCTTTTCCAAACCCAACTTAAAATAAACCCTATTTAATTCTTCATATTAAATAAGAGAACTTTTCGGCTAATAAAATGGTTTCGCTGACCAAACGGACGTCATATATTTCTTAGTTTATTTGATCGAGCCTCACCCTCAAGTTTTGTGTTTATCTTTCGGGATAAATGCTTGTCTTGAGGCGTAACGCTCTTTCATTTAAAATATGGAAAATATGATGTTAGTTTGATTTTATATTTTTCAAAAATTATATATGTATGTAAATTAAAACGTCTTTCCGAAGCGGGCGACGAGATTTCGATTCCGGCGACCACAGCTTCCTACGGGCACTCCACACCCAAAATAACGCCGACAGCTTCTGGCGACTCCGCTGGGGATTAGCTTCTCTCCATTTAAATCAGGAAATTTTATCTCCATACATCTGTGATGTGTCCATGTCCCTTATGGACCAAATTACCCTTCTTCCGTTGACATGCTTCACTTATTTCTTTCTTGGGTGAGCACGATCAACTCTTTTGGACTTCAGGACCGTCTGTTCAGTCATCTTTTGAACAAGATGGTTCAGGAGGCCCATTAAGGACTTTTTGAACTTTGTGTGGGGCCGGACCCCCATTAGATGTGTTGGTAGACTAGTTCTACCTGGGCATTGTGCGTTGTAAAGTTGGTCCCGTGCTGGGTCCTAAACTTTACTTTCCTTTTTGTGTCCTTTCGAGTTTGATTTGCTATTCTACAAATTAAATCGAATTGTGTCGCGCTGCGCTTGCTCTTTATTTAAACCTTCACATTTTAAACAATTCACCAATTAAATAAAGACTTACCCGGTCTACAGACCGACCTTTGTTAATTTGTAGTGCTTGCACTATGATTACACGGTATTGGCCAAATGACTAACCCCTGGGTTTTCATTTTGAAGTTCCTGTGATGGCGTTCTCGACGCTTACTTTTTCCTGCAACTTGTCGACAAGCCGTGACGCCTGCAATGTCACTCCTACCATCAAGTTTGGAACAGAGTTTGATGAATTCGAGGTCATACTCGGTAAAGCTCCATTCGTTGTAGTGAAGTCGCCGCTCCGGAGGTCTGGGAACCGTCCGCAGAAACCTGAATTGCCTACTTGATTTCCCTTCTTACCAAGAGGAAAAGACTACTGCTACCACAACACCTGCCAAGCCTGTTTCTCCCATTTTTGCTAAAGGAAAAGTGGTTATGATCGTCAAAGACCAGACTGAAGGATTTGTTGTCCCGTCGTCAATGTTTGAAATTGGATCAAGTTCGAGAGTTGCACCACTAACTCGGTCGCAAAGAAGAAGCCACAACCGAAAGATTCGCAAGTCTACTAAAGCTCAGATTTATGAAGAGATGTATGTCGATGAGATTTCTCGTCTAGAGGAGCTAGGATTGTTAGATACCACTCCACTCTTGCGAGGGAGTAGGTTCCATCCCTTAATGGACACCGATGGACACGAGAGTATCCAAAAGATTGCTGCTACGTTATCAACACCTCATGGACATGGTGAGGAGAAGAAGAAGTCTACTCCTATCACCCGAGTCAGTACAGTGTTTTAAAGACTAGCTGCTAAAGAAGGTTCTTCAGTCAGTGAATTGCTCAAGCGCATAGGATGTGCAGTATCCCATCACATGAAGAAAGAAATACTAAATAATGTCAGATCTGCCAAACAGTCTAAGACACCTGTTGAAGCTTTACCTCTTCGCATTCCTGTCAGGTTCCGCTTGGGGAGCAGAGTTGATGCTACCACCGTCACTACCAATTCTATCGTTACTAAATCAGTGGACCGTCGACCAGTTAAGTCACGTCTGGGTCCAAGAGTTCTACCGATTACCAGTCATGAAGATGTTTCTAAAATTCTGAAGAAAAGGATAAACAGGTTGCCTGATACGGTATCCGGTCTTTGCCATGGGGAGCACACCTTTCTTCGACATGTCGATGTTACTGTTGAGACACCTAGTCTCAAAGCATCATTATCAAAGAAAAAGGTATGGATACCCAAGGTCATTGCACCGATACGATTCAGTGAGCTCGTAAGTCAAAATTATGGAATGAAACAGAAATCTGAAGTATCCGAGAGGGTTACAACAATTACAAGCAAAGGAGATGTGCAGGCAGAGGATGTCCAAGAAAGGCCTACGGATCTCAAAATGATACAAGGGTTGACGATTGAAGACAAGATCGAAAGGCTCAAGAGCGAGATTTCAGAGTTAGCTCAGGGACGAGGAATTCCCGTTGATGATGAAAATGATGACTTCGAAGACTACCTCGAGGAGGAATGCATGGATATTATTGTCATCGAAACCAGAGCCGCTATATCTGCTCGCGACGCCCAATATCCTACTGAAGGGAACGTCGTAGATGAGCTGCGAAGGACTGTCCTCCTGAGGGATGAGCAAATCATTAAAATGGAGAAAATGATGGAAGAGATGACCGCTGCCATGACTGCTATGGCTGCGCACTCAAGGACAATCTCAACCGCAACAGCTAGCTTCCCCAGAAGTCAATTAACCAGAAATTATACAGATCATAAATGAAAGAAGAGAAGTTACTTCAGCTAACAGAGATGATCAACAAAAGAAAGACTCTGCTCAAAGCGTCATACCAGAAAGAGAATTTAAACAAATGGTCGAACAAGTTCGGGAGGCTATAGCCTAGTCTAAGAGTGGTTCATTGATTTTAAAGGGTAGACCCTACCCAGAGGAATTTGATGCCGTACCTTACCCTAAAAGCTTTGTGTCACCGAACTTTAAGATATTTGAGGGGACTGGAAATCCCATACAGCACATAGCACATTTCCGAGTCAGTTGTGGCAACACTGGAGGTACCGAAGTATTACTTTGCCGTTAGAGTTTGTCAGCAGCTTGTCAAAGATAACATTTGATTGGTATGCTGAATTACCTAATGGATCAGTGAAGAAATTCTTTGACTTAGAGCAGTTGTTCATGAAGAGATTTGCCGGAGCGCAAAGACCATGTTTCTATTGGAGATCTCGTGATAGAAAGACAAAAGCCTAACGAGACTTTAGTGGACTATATCTCGAGGTGGAGAAACCTTAGCCTCGAAGTGTGAATCTCGACCACGAGAACATCATGCAATTGAGATCTTACTCAAGAGCATCCATGGGCCAATAGCTTTCATGCTCAAGGGACTCACCATCAAGTCTTTCGAGAAATTACTCAGCAAAGCCAACAATCTGCAAGAAGAAGCCAAGCATATGGATTCTCATGAGAAGGTCGAGAAGTCCAGAACAACCAGGATATTCGAGAAGTCCGGGACAGGAGCAACGGTCGATAAGGGAAAACAGCCAATGAAGATTTATGTAGAAGATTCTCGTCAGACTTTCCAACCACCATCACAAAGATAACCAGCGGCAACAGACGCAACAGTATGGCCAGCCCAGCCAACAACCACATCAAGGATGATCATACCTAACAGAGAATAAGAAAATGTCCATTGCCGAACGAAGGAAAGTGGTGTATTCCTTCAAAGATGAAGCAGTACCCAAGATGTTCAGAAGCCTAATGAAGAAGTCTGAGTTCATATTACCAGATCCGAAGAAACCAGGGAGGTCGATAAGAAGGATCAACCTAATTATTGCCCGCATCACAGGATGCTCGGACACACCATAGAGAATTGCTTCGTCTTCAAGGATTGGCTCGAGAGGAATCTCAAAAGAAGGGAATATAACGATCCCGAAAGATTATTTAAAAGAACTCGAAAGAGGTTCTATAAATATGATTTTGGTCGAGCCAATAGATCCGTACTCAGAAAGAGATGAATGGACTACAGTTTGGAACAAGTCATCCAGAAATATATTGGGTTCAGTCCGCTTCAGTTCAGGCAAGCATTCAGAGTCTACCACCTGTTCAGTCAGAGATAGAAGTTTCGTCAAAAAGATCATCACAACCTGAGAAGAAACAAAAGAACGACGTCACGAAGACTGATAGCGTGGGGGGTAGGATAGGGACTGCCTCTGTTCGATTAGTTGTCTCAGATTCGGGGGAGAAAATCCTCGAACCTCTGACCTTATATGATTATCTTTTTGCCCCAACGGGGTATTATAAATATAATGATAATGATTTCAACTACGTTTTAACTATTTCTGCTGATAGTATGGCTGTTTTTGGTCACTCTAGCTTCGATCTCGATTCCCAAACCGATCCTCAAATCGTGCTTAAGTCCGATGAACCTGTTAACCAGAATGAAGAAGATATCGACGACACTAGCTACGATAGTTCAAGAAGTGACGAACCAGTCCTCGAATGTAAAGGGACGCCGATTGCCATCAACTTGGACTTTTCTGATTTAGAGTCGACATCAGGAAGATCAGCCACAGCGTCAGAAGAGATAACAGAAGTCTACTTGAGAAGAGGGAGAATATTGCCCTCGGGAACGGCTCCGATGGATAAAGGAAAACAAACAGTTATACAAGAAGAGCCACCCCTAGCAGTGGAATAGACACGTGCCCAAGAGGAAATCAAAAGCTCAAATAAAGTGGATTATAACGTGCTAGCGCATCTTAGGAAGTTGCCGACCAAACTAAGCATCTACGACGCTCTAATCTTGTCAAAGGAAATGAGAGAATGTCTGGTTTCGGCGCTGCTTGATCCAGATATTTGCTTAGCCTAGTTGGTCAGCACATCCTCGGATGAAGTTTGCTCGTTAAAAGGACAGTCAGAGGTAACTTTCACAGATGAAGACTTGTTGCTCGGTACCGCCGACCACAACCGTGCGCTTTACATCTCCGTCAATATCGGCAGATTCGTGCTATCCAGAGTTTTGGTGGATCCTGGAGCATCCCTCAACTTGATGAGTCTACGGACATGGGCCTATTTGGACATTGAAGCTCAGGAGCTTACGACCGATAAGATGATGTTAAGAGGATTCAACCAAAAGGGAGAGAGAGCCCTTGGATCAATTACTTTGCTTATGAAAGTTGGAGAGTTAGTAACAACCGCTAAATTTCATATCATCGACGCCGAGACCTCTTTTAATGTTCTACTTGGTCGACCGTGGATTCACGAGGATGACATGGTTTCGTCTTCCCTACATCAATGCATTAAATTTTACAAGGACAGGAATATTGCATCAAAGGAGATTTACAACCATTTTCAATTCATGAAGTTGGTATTCACGAAGACGCCGCTTACTACTCGCCTCTAAAGAAGACTGTTTTCTCTCGAGAAGTTATAATAAATAAGGTGAAGGATTCAGAAGAGTCACAAAGAAGAAGCCATTCAACTCCGCTTCGACAGTCTATTATTATCTCTTCACAACGAAGTGATAGGGGTTCTTTTAGCCCATACACCCGAGATCGAGGCCGGGGACGTGGACGAAGAAGAGCCGATGTAATTGTTGAACGGACTAGGCCGACCATCAACATTGATGAAGAAGAGAGTTCCGAAGAAGAAATAATAATGACAAAACAGAAGAAACCTCAGTACGAGATATCCTTAGAAGATACAAAGCAAAATGAATATGAGAAAATGTATGATCGGATAAACCACTATGTGAACGCCATGACCCTTACTCCGACCCTTCCTCAAAAGGTCGAGAGTTTAGAGGTTAAAGAGGTCCCTAGCGCTGGTTTAAAGCCGATCAAATTTTACTGTGTTCCTGCTTCTACTAGTCTTGAAAATCATATAAATTTAGATGAGAATTCGAATGAATTAATGGAATTACCTTTTGGTTACTTTTCATCTTGTGTGCAAAAATTAATTCAACATGGACATTTGCCAAAACAGACGCTGAAAGATATATTGTAACTCTTTGAAAAATTATGGAATGTTAAGAGTCGGATTCCTAACTCGAAAGAGGGTCTCGGATTTGGTACGGTCATACCAGTCGATGATTCGGGATTTTGCATGGTTGTTACTAGTGAATCGGAAGAGGATTGCCTCGATGTGGAGGATGACTCTACCGATCAGCTAATATAAGATGTTCCGCCAGAATTTGAAAAAGAAATTAAGTCAACAGTTGATGAATTAAAGGAAATCAATCTCGGGACTGAGGAGCAGCCTCGACCAACTTTCATAAGTTTTATACTCAACAAGGAAGAATCTACAGAATTAATAAAGTTATTGTCAGACTTCAGAGAGTGCTTCGCATGGAGTTATGATGAAATGTCAGGACTGTCAGCAGGGGTTGCAGTTCATAAACTCGGGGTGGAAAAAGATATGACCCCAGTAAAACAGGCTCCAAGAAGGATGCGTCTTGATATAGAGCAGCAAGTAATTGCCGAGGTAAAGAACTAATGGACGCTAACTTTGTAAGAGGAGCAATACCCCACATGATTAGCTTACATTGTGCTAGTTAAGAAGAAAAATGGACAGATCCGTGTATGTGTCGACTTCAGGGATTTAAACAAAGCATGTCCAAAAGATGAGTTTCCGTTGCCGATACTAGACATGATGATGGACATCGCTTCGACACACGAGGTTTTCTCTTTCATGGATGGATTGTCGGGATACAACCAGATCAGGATGGCTCCAGAAGATGCGGCTCTTACAGCCTTTAGAATACCTATTGGGATTTTCTGCTATACAGTAATGCCATTTGGGTTGAAGAATGCCGGAGCAACTTATCAGCGAGCAATGACGAAGATTTTTGATGACCTTATTCACAATCAAGTGGAATGCTACGTGGATGACTTGTTTATCAAGAGTAAACAAAAGATAAACCATCTGCACGATTTGAGGATAGTGTTCGAACGATTACGACAATACAATCTTAAGATGAATCCCTTAAAGTGCGCCTTTGGCGTTACCTCCGGGAAATTTATAGGATTTGTTGTTCGTCATCAAAGAATCGAGATCGACCCAGATAAGATTAAAGCTATCTTGGAAATGTCTCCTCCCAAAACCTTGAAACAATTACGTTTCTTCCAAGGAAAGTTGACATATCTGAGACACTTTATTTCTAATCTCAGGTTGGTGTCAACCCTTCTCGGCATTGATTAAAAAGGACGCCAAATTTATTTGGGAAGAGAAATGCCAACGGGCCTTCTAGGACGTTAAGAAATAGTTAATGACACCTCCTGTTTTGGCAGCCCCTATCCCGGGAAAACCTCTGATACTTTATACCGCGGCTTTACACGACTCTCTGGGAGCTCTGCTAACCCAAGTCAATGGCGAGGGTAAAGAGAATGCACTTTACTGCTTAAGTCGACGTCTAATACCGACGGAGATAGAGTATCCGCCTATCGAGAAGCATTGTCTAGCCTTGATTTTCGCCGCCCAAAAGCTTAGACACTACATGCTTTCTCATAAGATAACCCTGATTTTGAAAGTTAATCCATTGCAATATTTTATGACCCGACCAACACTTTCCGAACGTTTAGCAAAGTGGTTGATGATTCTATTGCAATTTGATATAACTTTTGTTCCCCTCCGCGCTATCAAGGGACAGATTTTAGCAGACTTTCTCGCTGCACACCCACTTTCAGCGGGGTCCCCTCTTAATGACGAGTTACCAGATGAGCAGATATTAAAAATGGAATTCTCCAGTGTGCAACGCTGGGAGATGTACTTCGACGGAGCTTCTTCAGCCATAAAAGATAAAGGATCAGGAACAGTTATACTAGACAAAGTAAATATTGGATTAATTTTCATTACGCCAGATAAGGGTATGCTGAGATTCTCCTACCACCTGACAGAGCCATGCACAAACAACGAAGCAGAGTATGAAGCCTTAATCACCGGATTAGAATTGACAATTTCAATGGATATAACAGATATCGTCGTCTACGGTGACTCTCAGCTTATAATTCAGCAAATCGCCGGGTAATATAAGATTTTGAAGCCAAGATTAGCAGAGTATCATCAGTACGCAATGAGGCCGCTGAAGCAGATTCCCAATGTGACTTTCTACCAGATTCCTCAGGGAGATAATGCTCATGCCGATGCTTTAGCAAAACTTGCGAAGGAATTGGCGTGTCCACCGCAGGGTTCCATCGACATCACAGTGCAGGGAAGACAAGTTTTGTCCCGAATCAACCTCAAAGATCTACGGAAGTTCAGAGAAGCAGGAATGACAGTCGCAGTTGCTGATGTCAACGAGGATTGACGCAAGCCATTTATAGAATATTTGCAAAGTGGAAAGTTACCGGAAGACAAGTCAACAGCACATCACATTACAAGAAGGGCTATGTCGTACGCTTTAGTAGGTGATGTCCTCTACAGGAGATCGTTCAATCATATGTGGTTGCGTTGCCTAAGCAGAGCCGAAGCGCAGAATATTGTCAAAGAGATACATGCCTGATTGTGTGGTGTTCACCAGTCAGGACCGAAAATGAAGATGAAGATAAGAGACTCAGATATTATTGGCTAGCGATGATGTCAGATTGCATGGATACAACCAGAAAGTGTCACCAATGCCAAGTGCATGGGGTGGTCTTACATCAACCTCCGAATGTGCTGCACCCAACTATTACTTCGTGGCCATTCGAGTGTTGGGGCACATACATAATAGGTCCGATAGACCCTCCATCCTAAGGGACATGCGATTTATTCTCGCAACTACGGATTACTTCTCCAAATGGGTAGAGACAGTGCTCTTACGAAATGTTACAACACAGCACGTCCTCTTTTTCAAGAATCAAATAGTCTACCGTTTCAGAATTCCGCGCAGAGTAATATCCGATAATGGAATAGCCTTCAAAAGAACCAAGACCAACAGCTTCGTCAAGCGACATGAGATAGATTGGAGGTACTCAACAATCTACTATCACAGAGCAAATGGCTTAGCAGAAGCATTCAACAAAACACTGGTACAGATTTTGAAGAAAACACTGGACGAAAACAAAAGAGATTGGCATAATAAATTGTTAGAAGCTTTGTGGACCTACTGGACAACATTCAGGACTCTCGCTCAATGTACACCCTACGCACTTGTGTACGGATCAGAGGCCGTGCTACCACTAGAAGTTCAGACGCCGTCTCTCAGAGTCGCTGTCGCCAATCAACTTACAACAGAAGAAAGTGCAAGACTCAGACTTGAAGAATTGGAAAGTCTCGAAGGAAAATGACTGGAAGCACAACAACATTTGGAGCTTTATCAGATAAGGATGACACAAGCTCACGACAAATTGGTCCGCCCAAGGACGTTCAAAGTTGGTGACCTCGTTCTCATTCTCAAGAGACCTATTCTTGCGCGCCGCAAGATAGGTGGGAAATTTGAGCCAACTTGGGAGGACCATTTGTCGTTGAGAAAGCTTATTCAGGAGGAGCTTACCAGCTGGTGGATTCTCAAGGCGGAAGACCCATGTTGCCGATCAACGGACGATACTTGAAGACATGCTATGCAACTTGATATCGCTTGAATTGAAACTTTAAAATCTTGATTATTCTGGGGTTATTTATTTGGCCAAATGTCTGTGACCGGGTCCAAAAATTTTGTAATAAAATTATTCTCAATAAAATGAAAAGTTTTGAAAAAAATATACACTTCGACTTTCTCTTTCTATTTTTACCAAATAAAATAATATTCTTACAAACATAAATTAAAGCCTTCTCTGGTAGGCATTCTATTTTGTACTTGTTCTTGTCGGATTTCAGCTCACTGATATTTTCCTGTCGTCTGCAGAGAAAATGTCAGGACAGAGGTTGATTTTTGCTTTCAAGGATGGCTTGAATCTCGCACTTGACGAAGAAAGGGCACCACAGGATGGCATCATAGGCTTTGACTTGGACTTTAATCAAGTCAATGTGGACTATGAGTCCCCTGCTGGGTGTGGCTAGCCATCAAGACAAAGAGAGGCTACCGCGTTATTAAAGATCAGCACCAGAAAGGATTCCTCACTGAAGGGGAAGAAAGTCATAGTACAACAAGATCCGATGGAGGGGACTAGTCGCTTGCCGTCCATGATAACTGCACCAACTGGAGGCTTAATCGCCGCTGATGATGAAAGACTGCCAGATACACCGTCACGAAAAACTCAGCGCAGAAATGCCAACCGCCGAAAACACAGAGCTTTCCGTCGTGAAGAAAGAAGACTAACACGAGAAACAAAAAATTTGCTTAATCCTATTCCAGAAGGAGATATCTACGAGCCAGGCATGAGAGAGACTTCTTCTAGCTTGCCAGTCATGGAGGATGAGTCCGGGTTTGCTACAGAGCCGGAAACATCAGATATTCCAAATGATCTTTGTCCAGGTTGCCCGACATGCAACGCAGAGATTCCCGTACGTACATCAACTACAGGGGCATTTGTGGAATGCCCAGATTGTAACGTCCTCCACCTAGAACGTTACAGTACACTGGAGTACATGTCCACAGACAATGGATTACAGAACACCGGTCATTCGACAGGAGAATAACATGTTCCGTTGGATACAGAATCATATATTTCGCTGGATACAGAGTCAGCATCAGCTTTGGTTTCTACTGACACTGAAATGAGGGAGCGTCCTCGATAGCTACCAATGATTACAATGACAGAACTTGACAAGTTGGTCAAAGTAAAGAAAAGAAAATTCGAATTTTATGAAGAAGTTCAGGGAAGATTCGTCAACATACCAGAAAACCTGGAGCTATATACCAGAGTTTTCTCCGAAAAGCGACGAAAAGAGTATCATCGGCTGTATATTTGACCTAAAAGACATGGGTCGAGCTGGTCTTTTAATGGAAAGGACATTCTGAACCAAAGAGATGGATGCGTGGAAAAGGTAGAATCACCATCCAATGTGGTTGCTGTTACAATTTCACTACAGATAGACAAAGGAATCCCCCAGGGATTTTGAGACATGATCAGGTGGATCCACTACCTCCCATGATAAAATGGATGATTAAGAGGATGGTTCGATGGAGGATACTTCCAGCAGACTGCATTCCCAACAGCTGCATCATCAATATCTACGATGAGGGTGACTGCATTCCCCCGCACATAGACCATCATGATTTTGTGAGACCTTTTTCTACAGTCTCCTTCATAAGCAGAAAAAATATCCTATTTGGAAAAGAAATAGATGTTCTTGGCTCCGACGAGTTCAGAGGATCCGTGGAGATTCCGCTACCAGTGGGTTCAGTACTAGTTCTCAAAGGAAATGGAGCAGACATTGCTAAACACTGCATTCCAGGAGTGCGATACCCCAGAGTTTCTGTAACTTTCAGAAGAATGGATAACAACAAGATGCCGTATGGGTTCCTTCCAGATCCAGAATTGGAAGAACTACTACCTTACAAGCTGTGAGAAGGTCGTCACCATTAAACGCATGCGAAGGGAATTATTGTCCTGGTGCGTGGCTTAGCAGGTCGGCTTGATCAAGAGCTCGCCTTACCAGAGATGGAAGACTTCCAGAAGACAGCTTTCTGTACTGTTTTTGACACAGCAGATATCATGATATACGTACAAGATATGTTCAGCTTGTGAAATGTACTCGATACGAGATATTTTCAATGTACTTTTGATGCGTTCAGCATATTGTACCCTTTTGATGCTTCAACTTACGTTCAACCTATAACCCCTGTTTGAAGCATATTTACGAAATCTCTTCCAGAATCTTGTCTGTTTGTTTAGTTGCCCTTGTGTGCGATGGATGAAAAAACACCAAACCATACATTGGTTCTGAACTACAACGAACAAAGAACGAAACGATGAAGACTTGAGAATAATAAAATTCAAATAAAATAATCTTTTGAAAAATCAATCAACGAAAATCAAATTTTGAAAAACATACTTTGATAATTAAAACAAAAAAAATATATAAGAAAAATCTGTTGAGTTTGTTTATCTCGAGCTTGAGATTTCTCACTCTCTGCTTACCTATCCTAATCTGCACCATTTTTCTACACATACCCACAAAATCTCACGTTCTGCACAAAATATCACATATCTTCCATATCTTTATCAACCTTATCACATGGCACATATTTATGATCTCTCTACAGTGTTTTCATGTTTCTTTCGAGGTCAATACCTTTGTTCTGACCTCAATATCTTTCGAGATTGGTATAAGACCCCCTTAAATGGAATATGACATCTCATTCTTAATATCTTCCGAGATTGGTATAAGACCCCCTTAAATGGAACTTGGCGTCCTATTCTCAATATCTTTCGAGATCGGTATAAGACCCCCTTAAATGGAACATGACGTCATATTCTCAATATCTTTCGAGATCGGTATAAGGCCCCTTTAAATGGAACATGACATCCCATTCTTAATATCTTCCGAGATTAGTATAAGACCCCCTTAAATGGAACATGGCGTCCTATTCTCAATATCTTTCGAGATCGGTATAAGACCCCCTTAAATGGAACATGGCGTCATATTCTCAATATCTTTCGAGATCGGTATAAGGCCCCTTTAAATGGAACATGACATCCTATTCTCAATATCTTTCGAGATCGGTATAAGGCCCCCTGTATAAGGCCCCCCTTAAATAGAACAGGACATCCTATTCTCAATATCTTTCGAGATCGGTATAAGGCCCCCTTAAATGGAACATGACATTCTATTCTCAATATCCTTCGAGATCGGTATAAGACCCCCTTAAATGGAACATGGCATCCTTTCTCTTCATTCCACCATAGATTTTACCTATATTTCATTTCTCTCCTCGGGATCAGTACCTATATTCTGATTCCTATCTTTCGAGGCCAATACCCATATTATAGTTCTCTTTTTGGGATCAGTACCTATATTCTGATTCCTATCTTTCGAGGCTAGTACCCATATTCTAGTTCTCTTTTCGGGATCAGTACCTATATTCTGATTCCTTTCTTTCGAGGCTACTACCCATATTCTAGTTCTCATTTCGGGATCAATACCTATGTCCTGATTCCTATCTTTCGAGGTCGGTACCTAAATTCCGACTCTCCTTTCCGAGATTTATATCTAAACTTCAATTCTCACCTCGGGATCAATACCTAAATATTGATTCCCATCCTCGATACATATATGAAATTTGATAACTCCGAATCCACTCTCCAATCCCCAACGAGAGTTTCTACTCATCGATTTTGATCGAATATCCACTTGCTAATTCCTCAGCGGGAACAGCTTGCACTTCACTCTACACTTCTTTCTAGGTCTGTATTGGTTTTGTTGATCTCGTAGGTCAACGTCAATACGCGTAATGTGCCTGCCCAACACACCACACCTATTGGGGGTCCATTTGTTGACCTCATTTTTGTTGAGGTTTAGTTTTCCTCCTAGATTTAGGATTCTAGCCTCAGGAGCTTCCCCGACGATCCTAGATTCATATCGATGGGACCCACCTCGTTTTAGAGTCTGGAGCCACTTCGTTACTCTTTGAAATCCTGCACGAGATTCTGTACCGCTAGTCTGTAGCGGGTCGAAGTTGACGTCAGGAATTCAAATTGAGTTCCTATAGGATCCATGGGCATTATGACAACCTTGTGCACGTCTTACACACCTGGACGCACAAATTCTCAGTTCGCGGCCTCGACGCCTTCAGTTTTTCTGCAGTGGACTGGAGCTGGAGTCAGAACGCCGGGACGATCGACATCAAAGTCAAAATTTCAGAAAAGGCCGGATTTGACGTACTTTTGACCGACCGTCAACGAGGTTGTCCGAACGATGCCGGATGACGAAATTGACTGCGTCGATGCGTCCGAAAGGTTGATTTTACTTAAAATTGATGTTCGATTTGCGACGGTAGCCTGTCAGGGACGAAATTTGTGAAATAATTTTTATTATTCTAATAATAATAATAATATTTATATTATTATTATTATTATATACATTTATATATTTCTCCCCCCTATCTAATTAAATCTTAAGCCCTATGCCTCCTCTCCCATTCGATTGGTGCTCGACCTCTCCTGTGCGCACAATCGGGGACATCGTTCGTCCCTCTCCAGCGCTCGAGCGAGTCGCCTCGACCATTTCTGTCTTCCACATGCTCGATTGTATCCTCTGTGGCCGTCTCCTTCTCGAGCCGCACGAACTCACCCCCATTCCTTATCCTTGGCTGCGACCACTTTTCCTTTGCTTTCCCCGTGCGAGCCTGCGGCCTCCTGCGGCTATCTGCGATCTTTTTGTCGCTGCTGCCAGGGCTTTCTCCACTTGAGCTTATCTCCTGTAGGTATTCTCAGCACCCTCTCCTCCCTCTATTCTATAAATAGGCCCTATTTGGGGCATCCCTGGGGTTGGCCAAATTTTTAGAGGAGAGGAGGTGCTGTTGGACTGAATTCTGGATTTTTTTTCTCTTCTTGTGTGCTCTACACTAGCTGGTAATACTTTTCCCCCTTCTCTTTCACATAACATTGCTTGGTGAGGCTTGGGTTTGCTTCACCTTACCCGGCTCCGTTTCTTTTCTCTGTTTGGTCCCTCGGCTGGACACCTATGTGCCATGGCATGTTTCATTTGCTTGCTTAAATGGTTGTTTTTTCTTTTCACCCCCTCTAGTAGCATGCTAGTGTGTTGTTATATTAAGACTCGGGGGTGTTTTACTCTTCGAAGCATGTGAAATATGGAGATTGGTATGTTACTATCTTCTTCTCTTCTTTGTGTTTAAGACAAGGTTCAAAATATTAAAAATGTGGCTTTGAAATTATGCTATTCCTCTTTATAAGCATGTTGGGATATACATTATGTGGCTTTACATTTGGGCTTATCTAGTGTGAAGTATTGAGAAGGCTCATTTGAGTCTTGCAAGCATGTGGTAAGTTTGGTTTTGAAGGCATGTTACTACCTACCTCTTTTCTTTATGTTCATGGCAAGTTCAAAATATTAAAAATATGGCTTTGGGACCATGCTAGCTCCTCTTGCAAGTATGTTGGTGTGTGTAATATGAAGCTCTTCATTCACTCTTATTTGTTATGAATTATAGGAGAGCTCATTTTTGTTCTTTTATGAGCATGTGGAGGCTCGGTTTTGGGCTCCTTGTAGGTTAGCCTTAATGAAATGCGTGTTATGAAATTTTTAGTAGGTTTGGAAGGCTTAGTGGCTTGTCTTGGTAGCTTGGCTTGGCTCTTTATAAGATGCTCTTCTATTCTCTTTATCTATTTGTTGGAGGAGGGCTTAAATGTGCTCTTGTTTAAAGTATATAATAGTTCTATGTTGTAACACCTAAGGAACTCCTGGTTTTTTTTTAGCCTATGAAAGGCTCGGTTTTCTCTTTAAGGAGGTTTGGGTGTTAGTCATGTGGAAGCTTGGTCTTTGGTTTCATGTTGGGGTTATGTTTCAAATGTGTAAATTTCATATATTAAGCTTTAAAAAGTTTGTTTTGGCTTGGTTCTAGCCTTACTGTGACTCGAGTTTATGCCTTGTGCTGGCTTGGTTTTAGCCCTGCTGTGTTTTCTTGCTTGGGCTTGATCCTGGCCTTATGGTGGCTCAGGTTTATGCCTTGTGCTGGCTCGGTTTTACTCCTGTTGTAGTTTCCTGCTTTGGCTTTGTGTTGGGCCGGTTTTAGCTTCATGCTTGGCTCGGTTCCAGCCTCACTGTGGCTCGAGTTTATGCCTTGTGTTGGCTCGGTTTCAGCCCTATGGTGATTCAATCCCATGGTTTTGTGTTGGGCTGCATTTATGGCTTTGTGATGGATAATTTTATACCTTGTGATGGTTTGGATTCCCCTTGGCTTACTTGTGGGGAGAGGTGATTGAGAATCATTATCTTTGAGGAACCTTTCCTATATGTTACTTGAGAGGATTGGAGCTAAGTTGAGGATTTGTGAATTTGTCTATTCACTTTCTTATGTATTAAAAGCCTTATGTTGGGATGTTTCTCCTTTTTCTGCTTTCGTCGTGAGCCTCCTTGGCCTTTTCCCTACCTTGGCTGAGAGCTTCTATTTGGATTTATGGGAAGTTTTTACACTTATGTGATATGTTGAGTGGTGAATTAAATTGGGAGTTGGATAATTGCAATGTTTGGGATTTGGGAATACTAGTAGGAGTCTTTTCCGGATCACTCCCATTTGGTTTATTTTGTGAGGTTTGAAAATGTCTCAAACCATATTCAGGGGTGTTTTAAACTAACCCTCCTACCGTTGGGCCCCTCCATTTTTTTTTTATAAAATCAGATTTGGAGGTGGGTTAGTCTCCTTTCCTTCCCCTTTTGCTCTTTGACTTGTTTTCTTTCGCTTTTCTTGTTTTTTTTTGGTTTTCGTTTTGTTTTGGGGCATATGGTGCTGATGATAAAGACCAACTGGTGGTAGAGTGGAATGATATCGCATCCTACGACATTAGGACCCACTCCAGGGCCCCAATGAACCGTAGGATGACGGTATCATTCACCGCTGTAAGGCAAGCGGGACACCCGTACCTTCTTAGGTTGTTAGTGATCCTACACTCGACGAAGTGATCGACTCGTAGACAACCATAATTTTTAAAAAAACTGATAAAAACGGATCGTATAAGAACATATACAATATTTACAGCAAAACATATTTTCACTATAATCAAAATTGATACAAACTTTTGTATGCCTGAAATCCACCTGCATGCTAAAAACATAAAATTTTAAAATATAATATAACTTAGTTGTCTACTTGTTGATTGTCAATACTGGGTTAAGGAACACACTTCTGAGTTAGGTTTAGTAGGACACCCTTCTAGTTGAGTGGCGGGCTTTATACATTCGGTGACCGAGTAGCCTTCGACGACTCTTGAGAATAACTACATAATTTCTGAGCCTAGCTCCGACCCGAGTGCTTGCGGTTTTCTTCGGATTTTTCGTATGATTTTGGTAAAGCACTCATGGTCCTTTTTCTGGGACTTTCCCGAGGTTTTGATGATTTTATTTAAACTGTTATTCATTTTCCCGAGTTTTCTATCGTGAGTCATTCATCGTCCTTTCTCGAGTTTTCTGAACGATATTTTTTTTCTGCTTTTCTTTCGTGATACATTTCAGCTTGCTACATTTAAGAAATTAACGAATCTCCCAGGTATACAGGTTTGTTTATATATTTACATGTTACTTTTCGTACCTGTTACTGTTCTTTTTAACACATACTATACTCTCTACTGCATGCTTTATTGTTTTTCTGTGCTATATACCCTGCTACACACTGTACGACCTTTAAACTTTCTTGCATAGGATGTTTAGGAGAACTACATCCATAGGGCCACCTGATTTGACATTATAACTTGCCACACTAGAAAACTTGAACTCGTCACTTCAAGGAGTTTGGAACTAGCGCGATAGGCAGCACGGCCATCTTCAACAACAAAACATATCTTCACCAGCTAAACCATTCATTAGTAATTAAACAACAATCCATAGAATTTCGAGGTTGTTCGCCTAGTGAGACATAAATCCTCAACCTTTTTGGGCTTTTATATAACTCTGCTGTACAATATAACCCGAACTCGTTTTAGGACTCCGAGGTTGTCGTTCGCACGACCTAAATCCTCATATCTTCTAGGCTATTCGTGTGATCGTTTCACACAAATGTAAGCCCTAATTAAGTAAAATTGGCAGGATGAAACACTTAAATAATTTCTCTTCTAAATCGAAGCCAAACTATAGGATAGCTTGAGAAGTTACCGAGGTTCGCCTCCGGATCTCCGACACCCCCTAGTTCTTCCTCCTTTGGATTCCACAATAAATGTTCCAAATTTGAGTCAATCCCCTTCACACTCTTTGTCCGATTTCGTTGAAAAGTCACTATCCTTTCGACCTCCTCGAAGATAATATTTCACGATTTTTGTCGAGAGTTTCTTAAGTGATTTCGGTGATTTAAGATGTAAATAACTATATTGCCGCTCGCTTATAGAGACTTTTCCTAACCTAGCTTAAAATAAACCTTATTTAATTTTTCATATTAAATAGGAGAACTCATCGACGGATAAAATTGTTTCACAGTACAAATGGACGTCATATATTTCTTGGATTTATTTGATCGAGCGTCATCTCTGATCTTCGTGTTTATCTTTCGGGATAAAGACGTATCGTGAGTGTGTAGCGCTCTTTCATTTAAACTATGAAAAATAAGTGGTCAGTTTGATTTCATATTTTTTGCAAAAATTATATATATATATATGTAAATTAAAACGTCCTTCCGAAGCGGGCGACGAGATTTCGATTCCAGCGAACGACAGCTTCCTACGGGCACTCCACACCCAAAATAACGCCGACAATGTCCTGCCCCATAATCAAATAAAAAAAGGGTAAGAAATCCCTAATTCTACATAACTATTCAAATCGAATTTCTCCCGCGCAAATTCTTCTTTCGCAGGCCTTCTTCGTTTCTCGCACCGTCGCACTCAAATCATCCCGCAACAGGCTCTTCTGCCTCGCTCTTCTGCTTCGTCTTCATCCTATCGTCGTCTTCGTCATCTTTATCCCGCATGCAGGTAATCCCGTATGTAGGCTCTTCCGCGTCGTATTCATCCAGCAGGCTCTCCGTCTTCATTCCAAGCGCTGTGTCTTCTCTCCCTCTCTCACACTCTTCTCCTCTCTCGCGCCCGCGTTGTTTCTCCCACAATGGCTCAACCACATAAGTTTGATTGTTTTGCGATCTTTTAAGCTTTTATGAGTTTTAATTGATCATTTCACTGTTGTTACAGTGAGGTTGTTGACTCTGACTGTTATTGTACTGTAACAGCTATAGTGAATCACAAATATCTTTTTTTCTTTCTCGTTAAAGATTTGTTAGAGATTAATCTAGCTACAATAAACCATAAATATATTTTTTTTCACGTTTACAACAAATTAAAATATTTTTTTATGTTTGCAATTTGCTAGTAGTGGATTTGATTTGATTTTTTTAATGGTAGATTAGTTATTAATTTCTAATGGAAGGGGAGGATTGTGTGGCTAGTAGTAGTCGCACTAGCAATAAAGACTTTGCATGAAAATATATAACAAGCAAATCGAATGAAAAATATTTCAGATGTAAGTTTTACAATAAAGTGTGTAGAGGAACAATAAACAGGATGAAACATCTTGCCGACAGACAAAAGGGCATTAAACCATGCACTAAAGTTCAAGAAAGATGCAAGAAAGCATTAGAAGAACATGCAAAAGTCAAAGCACAAATGATAGTGTATTAAATGACATTAAAAACAGTGCAATAAATATTGGTGAATGTCAAAATGCTCCCAAATCATCATTAGTTGACTCATCCAGGGGCCACCTAGAATTATAGGTCCAATAAATTCTTTCACCGCAACAAAAAAGGAATTTTACTCTAAATTCCAAGTGAAAAACGATGAAATAAAAGAAACATGTAGAGCAATTGGTAGATTCTGCTATTTTGCTGGATTGACGTTGAATGTTGCCAATGACTCATATTACATGTCTGTTTGAAGCAGTTTCTAATTTTGGACCTGGTTTTACTCCGTCTATAAAGCATGAATTGAGAACTTGGATACTTAAAGATGAGGTTGCTACAATCAATAAGATGTTAGAGAAGCATAAGAAGGCATGAAGTAAATATATGTGCTCGACTATGTTAGGTAGTTGGACAAATGGATAAAAGTAGAACTTTGACTATTTTTCTGTGAACAGCCCAACTATGACTTTTTTTCTTAAATTTATGGATGCTTCTAATGCTATAAAAAGTGGTGAGTTACTATTAACTTATTTGGATGAAGTGATCGAAGAATTGGAAGAAAAAATGTGGTGCAAATTATAATGACAATGAATCAAACTATGCGAATGTAGGTAAAAAGATAATGGAGAAAAGATAACATATTTATTGGACACCATGTGTAACACATTGTATTGATCTAATATTTGAAGACATTGGAATGTTGAATATTCACGAGAGCAATCTTGCAAAAGCAAAGGAAGTTGCTAAATTCATTTACACGTGTTCTTGGTTTGATGAGATATTTTACAAAGGAGATGGACCTCATTCGTCCAGGCATCACATGGTTTGCTACAACATATTTGACCCTTCAAAGCATTTACAAGCAAAAAGAACCACTTTTGGCAATGTTCTCCTCAGAAGCTTGGTGTTCTATTCAATAGGCAAAGAAGACAAAATGTACAAAAGCTCGAGCTATTATTTTATTTGATCAACATGTTTGGGGCCATCTTGCTTATTGTATCAAAAGTGTTATACTGCTTGTAAATATTCTAAGAGAGGTTGACTCAGAAGAAAGACTAGCCATGAGTTATATTTATGAGTTAGTGGATTCAACAAACGAAAGAAATTATTTTTAATTGTGGGCATAATGAAAAGAAGTATAGACCTATTTGAAGGAAAATAGATGCAAAGTGGGAAATCCAACTTCATAAACCACCACATGCAGTTGGTTATTATTTAAACCCTCAATTTCACTTTGAGGATAATTTTTCTAATGATGATGAGGTAAAATAAGGGTTAATAGCTTGTTTGAAAAGAATTTTGAATTATGAAGATCGTCTTAGAGCTGATATTCAATTGGACTTGTATGATAACTTATGAGGAGACATTGGGAGTGAGTTGCTATGGACTCAAGAAAGTTGAGATCTCCTGCTGATTGGTGGATGAAATTTGGTGGAAAAATACCTGAGTTAACGAGTTTTGCTATTCGAGTCCTTAGCCTCACATGCAGTTCATCTGGTTGCGGAAGAAATTGGAGCACTTTTGAAGTGATAATCATTTTTGTAGTTTTTAAAAGTTAAAATTATTATTATTTTCCTGTAGCATCACCTCTTAAAATTGATAATTTTTATTTCAGATTTATACTAAGAAGATGAATGAGTTGCATTACGAGAAGTTGAATGCTCAAATATATGTAAGATATAATACTAAATTGAGGGAGAGAAGTATAAGAAGAAAATAAGACTTCGATCCAATACTTCGATCTAATATTGATAAATGATATAGATTCTGATGATGAGTGGATTGTTGAGAAAGAAGATCCAATGCTTCCACAAGAACCTTCTTGGATGAATGAAGACGAATAAATATTTGATGTTGATGTAATAAAAAATGTGTCAACGACAAATGCAAATGATGAATCACAAAATATTACACAAGGAAGAAATGCAAATTTTATAACATATTCACACAGGAAAATAAAAATGGTTGAAAGAACAAATTTCATATTTACATTTACTTTTTTTTTACATAAATATGCATTCTTAATTTCTCATAGAAAAAGATCCCAAATATTTGGAAATTTCATTTTATTTTTGTTTGTAATTAAGACAACAATGATAAGGAGAAACAAATTATGAATGCGCCTGAGATTGAGTATGATGATGATTCAATGAAGTGGACAACGAATGCAGAGAATATGAAGGATCTGGTTGTGATTGGAGCACAACTATTGGTGAAGAAGAATATTTTGATGTTGAATTTGAAGAATGAATAATCTTCAAGGCTTGAGATGAAATGATCATAAATTTATTTTTTGACTCAAACATGTTTACTTATTTTTATATGTTTCTATTTATTGTGGTGAATTTTGCTAATATCTTGAAGATTCTAGTTCTAGAAGACATGTTTTGTTTGTGTTTAAATTATTTTATTATGCACAAATTTATATTTTTTCTCTTAATATTTATATTCCTTATTTATTTATGTGGTGAGGCTTACGCTCGACTTCTTAGGTTGTATGCCTCGGCCCATAACAGCTAAAACGCCCCGCCCAATGCTCACGGCTTTTAAAACATTGCTCCTAGGGCCGCTTTTATTTCTCCCGAAAGGCCATACAGGGGGCTGCCGGTGCCATCAATCGGTCGGCTCGAAGGTTGAGCTTATCGAACATCGACTTGAATAGTATATTCACTATGCTATCGGTGTCGATCAAAATACTCCCGACTTGAAAATTGCTTAATATCCTTGTTACAATGATAACATCGTTGTTGGAATTTCCTATGGGGGGCAATCACCGTTGGTGAATGTGATGGGGGCAGCTCCCCTTCCTCTTCATAGAAGCGCATGGCACAGTTCCCTTGTTCTGGACCTCTCCTGGAAGGCCCACCTGAATGAGTATGTTCTCCCAAAGATAGCAGGTACTATCCCGGCGATGTCGACAACATTCGTTCGGGTAGATCGTTCGGAACTTATACTACCGGGGCCTTTCCTTGCCTCTCTGACTAGATGCCCCCGATGCCACAAATTTTTTCAATTTTCTGGCCTTAATCAGCTCCTCGAACAGGTTTAGGAGGTGCCTGCATTCTTCCGTGTTGTAGTCAGGTGGTACTTGTAGTACTTCCTTGTGTCCCGAAAAAAGGCTCCGACCTTCATTGGTGGTGCTTATTTGAGGTACTCCCTATCTTGGATGGCATCCACAATCTCGGCCATTGGCACCCTTAACAGAGTGGCTCGAGGGCCCTCATATTCATTAAATGGTTGTTCATAGTGTTGGATCGGTCTTTCATAATAATGAGCTGGCCGCTAGTCATGGCTCCTTGCTTGACCTCCTTGATTGCTACTTCGGCTAGACCCTCTTTTGTCTCGAGTGGGTCGACCGTCTTCATACTGTTGTCAGACGGGCGGACTGTGATTCCTTTGGTTTCCTCCCGCCATTTTGGGGGGCAGAGGGTGCTCTCTTCTGAGTTTGGCGAAGTTCTTATTGGCCATCTCCAACTGTTAAGCCAAATCGTGTGGCTCATGCAAACTGAGGTTATAACGGAACCTCTCGGACCTCAGAGCTTGCTTCAGGGCGACCTGTGCCATTTCGGATCAGAGATCTTTCACCTCTAGCATTTCTCTCTGAAATTGTAAGATGTAACAACGCAAGCTTTCATTCGGTCTTTGTTCAAGCTGCCACAAGGATTGCACACTTTCCTTGGGTTCTTTGGAAGTCCGAGAAATTGCTGATGCTTCTGGCTGGAAGCTAGTTGAACCACCTTAAGGCCGATGATCTCAAGGTTGTGAAGACAGACGACATTTGAATGCGTTTGAAACCTTGAGCAGGCACATTGATGACTCGAACAAGGCTAGGTGGTCGTTGGGATCCAAGCCGGCCCCTATAAGCTTTCAATGCCGGGAGTTTGGGAGATTGAACTTCTTCTGGGGCTCAGCGCCCGAGATCTGAAGGGAGAAGGGATTCTCCAGCTGGAGTGGGGCTTCTGAGCGCTTGAACCCCTATCTCTCTACCTACATAGATTCAACACTGTCCTGGTACTACGAGACTTTGGCCCTCTTTTGTCCATGGTTCAGTCTTTTGCCGTTATTTGCTGGCACCGAGGGTTCCACCGTTAAGAAGTCCGTTTGCTTCCTAGAGCCTTGAGACCCCTCATGACCTCTCTGCGATCTAGCCGGACACCTAGTTCACTATCTGGGTTTTTAACTTCTATATTTCCCGCTTCACGAACGTTTCCATGAATTTTTTAGTACATTGTGCATTAGCTATGTCCCTCGAGCGATTTTCCTCTCGCTGTTGTTGTTGCTCTCCCCTTCTTCCCAACAACATGACTCCACACTCATCGTAATTTTTAAGATGTTGAATCCAAATCATTTGGGGAGACGCATATACGGAATAAAAGATCAGAGAGAACACATTAATGAACAATGAAGTCGCATAACCTTTATTAATGAAATGAGCCCCTTTTTATAGAAAAAATGACGGTAAGTTTACATCTTTACCCCTAATAAAGTAGGTACAGTAGGGGTAATTTTGGTGATTCATTGTTATAGGGTCTGGATCCTGAAAAGGTGTTTGACTGATTTGTGATCCGGGCGGCCATGACCGAAGTGCTGACTGGATGGTGCCGGTCACCTGTCTCAAATTTGGGCGGCTTTTGCCGTCCGCACAACCTGGATGAAGAATCTCGTCAGGTTGTCCGTGCGAGATTTATTTGGGTTACCATTTGTGAGGGTTGTTGACTTATGTCCAACATGGGGTTAGATTTCTCACTGCCAACAAGTGCCGAGTAGATAAATGCGGAATCTCGAACTACCCCTAATGGGCCCCAACTCGCCACGTATTCGCTCTGCTGGCTCTTGGATTTCATTGAGATTCATGTTGGCTGGCACATTTTTGATGTACAAAATTATTTGCATGTTTAAAGAGTTCAAATTTTTAAGTCATTTGCAGGCCTAAACCAAAGAAAATTTCAGCAGCCTACCAAAATTTTCCCTGTTAAGGGGATTGCATCAGGGGTGCCTAGCCTGCCCAGCTCCCTATAAAATGCATTGATCAGTATTGTGTGACATTGCAACCGTAGAGGGGTCTTCTAATCCATCAATCTATAAGATGCATGTGAGTTTCAACTAACCTGTATGAAAATAATGCGAACATAATTTCGCTGCATTTATACCTTCGCTTGTGAGACAGTGACAATGACAATGAAATGAGATTTAGCGGGCTGATGAATTATCACACAATCCTCTTTCTCTCTTTAGATATATTATCTTTATATTTATTTGGGGAGGGATGTCTGGTAAGTGGAGATAGAAAAGAACAATAAAATGAGAAAATCAGGTTGCTTGTACGTAGAGATTTTGGGCTGGTGCAATAAGGTTTTATTTGGATTGGGCTTGAGACAGCAGAGAAGGTAGGATTGGTTCGAGCAATGGAAGGAGAGATGAACAATATATTCAAAAGTCTTTGTATGCAACGATCTTGTGGTTGCCTTTCCTGCTAGCCCTAGCCACACTTTCCCATTGGCTTTCATTTTGTGCATAATGGTCAGACGAGAGATAGGAGTGAGCAAATTGGAAATTTGTGATTGACTGAAGCAAATTGAAAGCTTTTTAGGTCACATTATTCAGTGATTCCGTCATTAATTAAAAAAATGTGTATGATAAAATTTTTTGAATAGAAAAATATATGATTTAGAAGAGTCAAACTTCTATGAAATAGTAAATTTTGGACTACAATATGAAAGTAAGCAAATTCTATCATAGGTGAGAACTAATTCCATTTTTGAAGCCTTGTTAGTCCTTTATATTTTTTGTCATTTGAGTGTATGGTGTGTAGCTTTGAAGAAGAAGAGTCTCTACAGCATTTTTTGGGTCATGTTGGTTGCTTGTGAGATCAACGGTATGCAATCTGTGGCATAAAAACACTCATACTGTTGAAGCAAACAGGGATAAGTGAGGCTTGAGAAGAGAGGAGCAAAATTGATGCTCATGGGATTGTGGTGCTCTGTGTATTCGATTTGATAGGGGGGAGGGGGGAGGGGGGTGCGTCGTGCCATATTATGTACATGTGCTATTTTGTGTTATTGCATGTAGCGAAGAAGAAGTATATAAATAGAGAAAATCATTTTTTTTTTGCTTGGTACCGCTTGAAAAGCCGAAGGGTTTATAGAATGGTTTCATGTTGGTGACTCTAGTTCCTACCTACCACCCAACAAAAGTTTATCAAATGTTAAAGAGCCATCCAAAGAAAAAATCATTACATGTTAAAGAGCAAATATAGGTGATCTTCGAGCCAGGTATTTTAAGGTTTCCTGCTGGATATTCTATTGTAATATAACTGTTGTTTCATTTTGAGATCCGCCTGATTTATGACTTGTGATTCTCCCAACTCCAGTTGGTTGTCTGTTCTCTGACACATTTTAATAATCTAGCATACAAAAAACACCATCCCCCATTACTAAACGATGAAGTGTGGCGTTTGGAAAAGATTGGTAAAGATGGTGCTTTCCACAAGAGGCTCTTTGAAAATGAGATTCATACTGTTCAAGATTTCTTAAGGAATCTAGTCATGGACTCGTCCAAGCTGCGAAGTGTAAGAAATGCACTCAATTTTTCTTAGAAACACCGCAAAATATAAATATCATTTATAACAACTCACATTTCACTTCAATATCTGTAGCTGCTGGGCAATGGAATGTCTAACAAGATATGGGAAGCTACTCTAGAGCATGCAAAAGAGTGTGTTCCAGATGATAAGCTGTATTCTTACTGTGGAGGAGGAGGGGTCATCCTCATCTTCAATTCAATATATCAGCTTATTGGTGCAACCATCGACCACATATACCATCACATGAATGAACTGTCTGCATCACAGAAGGTATGAACTGATATAAGTTTTGCAGTTTTTAAGGGTTTTATCTTATTCCACTTTTCATGCTGCTGTGATTGTCTACTTCAGTCTTCACTGAAACTTTATGTCCACAAGGAGCAAAACATAACCACTGATGGAGAACAGGACCAGCAAGCATAGAAAGATAAATTAGAAGAAAAAGATGTCATTGCACCTAGATATCCTTAGAATTGGGCGATATCTTGACTTTATCAATGTTGGAGTGTGGATACTGGCACCCGAAGGGAAGAGTTCCAGCAGCTCAAAGGAGTGCTACTGCACTGCTCCTATAGGCATTTCTGCGCCTGTCTTGGCATAGCCACACCCGATGCGGGAATAATTACACTGGGCGGCGTAACCAGGCCACAATGGGCTTTTGCTATGCCGAGATGTTTTGGATATTTCACTTCCTTCCCTAGCACACAAAATATTTAAGCCGCTACTCGGTGCGGTCACGCCACTAGGGCAGTTCCTCCTGTTCGGTTCTTAAAGCTTCGATTTGAGCAACAAAGAAAAATGACACTTGTGTACGGTGTGCTCTCTTGAAAGCTTTTGTGTGGAACGGAGAAGTTTGAGAGGGGAATTTTGAAGTGAGGGCTCTCTCTTGCAAGTTCGAGAGAAAGGTTTTGACCAAAGTTCTATAAGTTTCTACATTTATAGAGAGTAGATCGGCTTGCGTATCCCTGCACTTTTTCTCCCATTCATAGTGGAATTTCTCGGTGGCCTGACTCCGTCGTATTTTCTCGTTCTCGTGTTTTTCCACATAAATTCTAGTGTGCTTTTTCTGGAATTATTTTTTTTGCGCTTCTGTTGGATTTATTTTTGTTTCGGATTTTTCAAATTGGTGTGATCCTATTATGCGATATGGTTTTGATTTCTATTGATCAAAGCCCTAAATATATATTTCCATTCCAACAAGTGGTACCAACGCTGAATATGTTTGATTCGAGTGGGAATAATGTCCAAGGAAACAATGTACAATGCGGAGAAAATTCAATGGATCAATATTAGTGTAGTGGAGGATACAAGTGGAGGATTTGTTGTATTAGAAAAAAAATATATTTGTCACTACAATCAATCACTAAGAAGCCTGAATCGACGAATATAGAAGAATGAGAAGTTATGGATCGAACAACCCCAGGTTTGATATGTTTGTCACTTTTCTAAAATATTTCATTCAATATGGTGAATGAGAAAATCACAGAAATCTCTTGGCGGCACTGACAATGATGTATGGGAAACCTACGTCAAATAAGATTTTTCTAACGAGGTTATTCAACATGAAGATGGTGAAAGGCAGTTCAGTGTCAGAACCTCTGAACAAGTTCGACACTGTAAGAAGCCATTTGTTATGTATGGATTAATGATGTGGTTAGAGTAGTATTAATTACATGTTTATTGTTGGATAGCTGGGATGAATTAGTTACGTCTACGAGTAAGTCTTCAGGAAATATGAAGCTTAACTTCGATAATGTCGTGGAGTTGGAGCTGAATGACGAAATTCGCAGAGGCAGCTAATGGCAAATCTTAAGGTTTTGTGTTGAATGCTGAAAACATGGAAAGGAATCTTGACATAAATATGGGAAGAGTCAGTTTCAAGTCCAGAAGAGGAAAGTCCAATTTAAGCAAAAGAAATGACAAAGGATAAAGTTGAAACTATGGAAAGAAAAGGCATTACGGGAAAGATTATAAAGCTTTAAGGAGGGCTGATGGTAGAGGATAAGAAAGGAATCTCTTTACAACAATCTCCAGTGGTGAAATCCAAGGTGTTTTCTAGTGTTATCTTTAACCAGTATTGAATCTTAGATAGTATATTTAGGCGCCTCTTTTCATGCATGCCCCAACAAAGAGGTGCTTAGAAGTTACACTCAGAGTAATTTAAGAAAGGATTATTTGGGAGACAATAATGCTTATAATATCATAGAAAAGAGTGATGCAGATATGAAATTGTGAAATGAAAGTGTGGAAGCTAATTGAAATTAGGGATATGCGAAGTCTGAATAAAAATTTGATCTCGATGAGCAAGCTGACAAGTTATGGTTCGTGATTAATTTCACAGATGATTCGTGGAAGGTTACCCGAGGCCAATGGTGATGAATCGGGACAATATTGAAGAAATTCTTTACCTGATCAATGGAATGATAGATTTCATTGATATGGCTGTAACCAAGGTGGATGTAAGTCTATGACACTGTAAGCTTGGCCGTATAATCGAAATGTATGAAGCCTTTACTTTTAAAGCATAAATTTCATGGTTAGAAATCTATAAATTTTGATTTCTGTGAAGATTGTATATATGATAATTGGAAGAAAATTTCTTCTAAAAGTGGGTTAATGGTGAGGGCAAAGAAACTAAAACTAGTGTGTACTGGTGTTTGGGGTCCTACTCCAATTCAGTCAATTAGAGGTTCACACTACTTTGTCACATTTATTGACGATCATACCAGAAATGTATGAGTATACTTCTTAAAGCAAAGATCTAGCATATTTGAAGCCTTTAAAAGGTGGAAGTTTGTGGTAGAAAATGAGATAAACTTGAAGGTGAAGTATCTCAAATAAGATAACAGTGGCGAGTATCGTGATAAAAATTTTAGGAATTACTGTGCTTCAGAAAGGATCAGGCATGAGTTGAATTTTTCAATAACTCAATAATAGAATAAGGTAGCTGAGAGCATGAATAGAAATATTACGGAGTGTGCCAGAAGTATTGAGATTGTATACAGGCTTGACAAGGCAGTTCTGAGCAGAAGCAATGAACACTTGGAGTATTTGATCAACTGTGCTCCACCGTACCTTTGAAGGGAGGCTTACGTAAAAAAGTCTTGATTGAAAAAGAGGTAAATCTACATGTTGATGTAGGTAGGGTCTATGAGTAAACTAGACTTAAAGTCCTTCAAATGCATATTCATTGATTATGACTCATATGAGTTCAGTTACAAGTTCTAGGATCATCAGAATAAAAGATTCATCAGGAGGAGCAGTGATGTTTTTTTTAATCAAAATGAAGATATATATGAACATGATCAGAACTCAAGATAGCCCGTCTGTTACTTCTGAATAATCGAAATATGTTGTGATAGAAGACACTTATGATAAGGAGAGTGGAGAAAGATGCGCTCAATCAGATGAGGTATATGAAGTTCCACAGTTACCTACTATTAAAGTCAGGAGGTCCATTAGAGTTATTCTACCGACACAAAAGGATTCCATTTTACTGTATTATTTATTGTTAACAGATAGTGACAAACTAAAGTGCTATGAGGAGACCATTCAAGTTGAAGAGTCAAGAGAGTGAGAGCCTATCATTGATGATGAAATACAGTTATTAGTCAAATCAGACTTGAGATTGGATTTAGGGTTTAGGGTTTAGGGTGAAAGAGATTGACGGGATTATCAGATGGCAAAAGGACACTGTACAACAAGTGGGTCTCTAGGGTGAAAGAGAAGTCAGATGGTAGCACGCTACAAGGTAAAAATTATTTTGAAGGGATTCCAGCAGAAGAAAGGAACGAACTATACAAAAAATCTTTTCTCTTGATAAAGATGACAACCACTAGAGTTGTGCTGAGTTTGGTAGCAGAGGAAGTTTTGCATCTAGAGAAGATAGAAGTAAAAATAGTTTTTTCTCATGGAGATCTGGAAGATGAATTATATATGATACATCAGCAGGTTACAAGGTTCCAAGAAAAAAAACTAGTGTGTATGTTGAAGAAGAGCCTCTATGGCCAGGTCCCGAGACAGTGTTAGGCTCTGTTTGGCGCAGCTGCAGCTTCTCAATTTTCAATTACTGAGTATCTTGCCAGAAATCTATTGCGGGAAGCAATTATGGGAAATACTGGTATCGTTTAGTGCAAATGCTCGAAAACAGCTGTGAAGCAGCTGTTTCAGAAAAAAATGTCCATCCCGCCCCTGTTTTGTAAAACTGTTTAAAACAGAACTGTGAAAATGATATTTTATACAATTCTGAAGCAAAATTTTACTTCGAAACAGTTCAAGAATTCAAAATTTGTGAGCACATTTTTGTATTTGAGAAATTTCATTGATCATTGAAGGTAAAACATCATAAACTATGTTCTCATTTGTAACACAAGTGCTATGTATATAAATAACTGCCCCCAAATGGATGTTGGGCGCTCGAATTGAAAATAGTAATGTTTCAAGTGCTATGTATATAACAGCCCCAAAAATTTGGATGCCTATAAGTGAATGATGATCAAAATAAAAAAATCATTAATTCCAAACTTCCCAAACATCAGTGGGTCAATGATTATAGAGAAAGCATATTGACTAATAAATTAGGGATAAGATCCTTAATCTGGGAAAGAACACACTAACAAGCCCCACAAGCATACAAAGATATTTAAATGTTTATCCCAACATTAATAACTCACTGCCATTCATTACAAATACTTCAAAACTGCATTTCAGAAGCATAAATCAAACTCCAGATATGAAAATGAATTGAATTTTTTAAGAAAACCTGAACCAATCTATAATTCTTTGGTTAATCCAGATCAAACAAAGGATTATAATCTATGATTAATTATCTTTTCAAACTTTAACGTAGAAAACCAACAAATGATGAAAATAGGGACAATTATGTAAAAATAAGTGGATCTCATAAATCCACGAACTAACCACCAAGGAATCTATCTGATGGTGAAAATAAGGACACCAGTGAGAACAAGCAAATTTCTTAAATCCACTATCGGCCGCTAAAATGCGCGTCTTGCGTCTTTGGGATTTAATTTAATAGATATACATATATTAGTTTTGAAAATAAAACGTTAAATTTTAAAATATGAGAATGAGAATGGACGGATCTCATTCGTTTAGCAGTTTGAATGAACGAGCGTAATATCGCAAGTAACGCATCTATTCTGAAGAATAGATACCCTACTTGACGATTTCGCTCGATCAAATAAACTACAGAATTCATGACATCCGTTCTGGTTTGCGAACCTTTATGTGGACCGACAAATTTCCCTATTTAATACAAAAAGAATTAAATAGGGTTTATATTACTCAGGTTCGTAAAGCTCACCTATGTAGACGAACCCCATAGTTGATTACCACTCGAATGATCGAAGTCACTCGAGAGAACTCTCGATTTAGATCGGGGTTTCTATCTTCGTGGATTCGAGGTAGGGTTTTCAACGAAGTGTGGTAGTAGGAAATCTAATAGGTGAAAGGCGCAATGTAAAACATTTATTTTTCAGAGTCAACGAAAAGAGAGGTAGGGGACGTCACGGATCTGGAGGAGAACCTCGATGACTTCCCAGATTATCCTAATGTTAGGCTTCAAATTTTGGAAATAAATTTATTTAAGTTTCAATCCTGCCAATTAATTACAGGAATTACATTTACATAATCACCTGATTATGCAAATAACCTGAAATATAGAAGGATTTACGCGGTATCTGACGACGACCTTGGAATCCTAAGCGAGTTAGGGCTTATATTGCACAGCAAGGCTATGCAAATGCCTACAAGAACAGTTGAGAACTTATGTCGCGCTAGGCAGACTAACTCGAAGTCCTATAGCTTGTTATTTAGACTAAGGAATGGTTTTGCTGATGTTGACACATGTTTCTTTGTTGAAGATGGCCGTCTTTGCCCACCGTGCTAGCTCCAAGCTCCTTGCTGTGAAGAGGTTGAGTTTTCTAATATGACAAGTTAAAATGTTCAATCAGGTGGCCCTATGGTCGAGTTCTTCTAAACATCCTATGCAAGTATGTTTAAAGCATCGAGGCGGTGGCTCGAAAAATTTGTGCTCGGTGGTGCAAGAAATGTGCACGAGGCTATCCTAAGGTTCGGTGGTCCTATAGGAGCTCAATTTGGATTCCTAACGCTAATTCCAACCTGCTACGAGCTAGAGGTGCGGAATTTCGTCCTGGATTCCAAAAGAGTGACGAAGTGGCTTCAAGCATTCTAAAACGAGATAGGCCCATTGCTAGGAATCTAAGATCGTCGGGGAAGCTCCTAAAGCTAGAACCCTAAATCCTAGGAGGAAAACTAAACCTCGACAAAAGTGAGGTCAACAAATGGACCCCCAATAGGTGTGGTGTGCTAAACAAGCACACCGCTCGTATTAGTGTTGACCGAAGAAGATTAACAAACCAACACAAAGCCGCCTAAGTAAAGTACTTGGGACAGAACATAGAAATTGAGAGAGTTGTTTCCGCTGGGGAATTAAGAGGGGGAATTTTCAATATGGGATCTTCGGAATTTTAATTTTCAAATTTCAAATTTCAAACTTGGATTTGACCTTCGATTTCGTAGTAAAATTCGAGTTTTTTAGAAGAGTGAAGAGACTGGATCGAGATGGAAAGCGCAATGACTCTCATCCAACTCAGAGACTGAACGAGCAAACTTGACTAGAATCATTACGATAGGAAGGGATCCTCAAGTAATGCGGAATCGGATGCCGGGATCTTTGTCCACTAGAACTTGATAGGAGCAATTGCAAAGCAATGCGATATCGGATGCTGGGTCCTCCACTTCTAAAATCGATAGGAGAACATGCAGAGCAATGCGGTTTTGGATACTGAGATCCTCCACCTCTAAAATCGACAGGAGAACATTGCAGAGCAATGCAGTATCGGATACTGAGATCCTCTATCTCTAAAATATATAAGGAGATCATTGCAAAGCAATGCGGTATTGGATACTGGGATCCTCTACCTTTAGAATTGACAGGAGATCATCGCAAGGCAATGCGGTATCGGATACCGGGATCCTCAATCTCTAAAACAGACAGAAGAACATTGCAAAGCAATGCGGTGTCGGATATTGAGATTCTCAACCTCTAAAATCGACAAGAGAACATTGCAGAGCAATGCAGTATCGGATACTGAGATCCTCTACCTCTAAAACTTGACATAAATTTAACAGGAGCCATTGCAAAACAATGCGGTATCGGATGCTGGGATTCTCCACCTCTAAAACTTGAAAGGAGACCATTGCTGAGCAATGCGGTATCAGTTACTGTGATCCTCCACCTTTAAAACTTGACAGAAATTTAACAGGAGCCATTGCAAAGCAATGCGGTATCAGATGCTGGGATCCTCAACCTCTAAAATTGACAGGAGAACATTGCAGAGCATTGCGGTATCGGATACTAGGATCCTCTACTTCTAAAACTTGACAGGAGAACATTGCAGAGCAATGCGGTATCGGATACTGAGATCCTCTACCTCTAAAACTTGATAAGAGACCATTGCTGAGCAATGCGATATCGGATACTAGGATCCTCAACCTCTAAAATTGACAGGAGAACATTGCAGAGCAATGCAGTATCGGATACTGAGATCCTCCACCTCTAAACTTGACAGAAATTTAACAGGAGCCATTGCAAAGCAATGCGGTATCGGATGCTGGGATCCTCCACCTCTAAAACTTGAAAGGAGACCATTGCTGAGCAATGCGGTATCGGATACTGTGATCCTCCACCTCTAAAACTTGACAGAATTTAACAAGAGCCATTGCAAAGCAATGCGGTATCGAATGCTGGGATTCTCAACTTCTAAAACTTGATAGGAGACCATTGCTGAGCAATGCAGTATCGGATACTGGGATTCTCAACCTCTAAAATTGACAGGAGAACATTGCAGAGCAATGCGGTATCAGATACTGGGATCCTCTACCTCTAAAACTTGATAGGAGAACATTGTAGAGCAATGCGGTATCAAATACTGGGATCCTCTACCTCTAAAACATGATAGGAGACCATTGCTGAGCAATTCGGTATCGGATACTGGGATCCTCAACCTATAAAATTGACAGGAGAACATTACAGAGCAATGCGGTATCGGATACAGGGATCCTCTACCTCTAAAAACAGATTAAGAGGGAATATGAGGGTGTTTCATATCCCACTCGAAGAGTCGACCGAAAAGGATCTTGTTTGGGAAAGGATGTGATTCCACGTCAACAGAATCAATCGAAACTCGCGGCTCCGTGTCAATAGAATCAGCTGATCCTTTCTCAAACGAGAGGGAATTGAAGGGATATCAATCACAGCCTCAGACTGGAGAATTCGAATTTGAAATTTGGTATTTGAATCTAGGATAAATTCGTGCAACTTGTGCAGTGCAGAAATTTGCTGAAAAGCCTGTGCAGAGAAAAAAAAAGAATTTTTTCAAGCAGAATTTTTTTTTTTGAATGTTGATTTTTATTTTGTTTCATTCGTTTTAGGATTTGGACCCAGTTTTAAGACAAGCGCAACATCTGAGCTTCTAAGAACGAGTCTTCGTCTTTGAAACACAAGACACAGTGCATCCTGAAGTATCGTCTACATCGACTCAGCGACTGAGTCTTAGAAAATAACTCACTCTTTAAGGTCTTATCGGAATTATATTCTTCAGTACGTATAAAGGTGTGTTATCTCTAAGGACGCCACGACTAAAGTAGCCGCAATTTCGCAGCTTTGTTTGTAGTAGTCATCATTTGATCTGTTGCAGATTCTGTAAAGGTTGTTGAAGTTGTCTTTGAGAAGTTGCTCTGACGTTCTTCGAATTGACATTGAAGTTGTATTTGCTGAGCGCTGAAAGATATGACTTCAGGGTCGAATTTCCATTAACTGCTAATATCATCATCTTTCCTTTAATTCTTTCTTTCTTGGCTACAGCGATTTCGGACTTCGGGTCATGTGATCGAAATAATTTTCATTGTCCAAAGATATTTCGAGCAATTAATGACTAACCAAAAGGCGTAGAATCACTTCGACTCTCCAAAGCATAATATCGGAAAACTTCTTAAGGTTGACTTTCAAGTTTCATTAATCGGGGATGATTAAGAAACCAATTTTTGATTATATGCTTGCCTCAAGCTTCTTCTCAGGGAGCATTCTTTTTCTTTTTCTTTTCTTCCTTTTTTTTATTGAGCTTTTCGCTCTTCTTTTTTTTATTGAGGATTACTATATCTGATGGAGCACATGTTAAAAATTTTGAATGTCTGGATTGAGACACCAATTTTTGATTTTGTGCTCACCTCAAGCTTCTCCTCAGTTGAATCTTCACAAATAAAAGTTTTTCCTTTTTTTTTTATTGCTCCTTTTGTTTTCTGAGAGTTGCTGTATCTGGTAGTGCATATCTCTGTTAAAGATTTTGAATGTCGAAACCCCCCTAATTAATAATTCTGAAATGTCCCTTAATATGAATCCTGAGATATTATAATTATTCGAAAGTCTGGACCCAGCCACATGGCAGAAAATTAAAAGGCTCTTGATATCCCAAGTCAATTACTCGTATTTCAAACACACTGCTTCATTTTGAGATCCACTTAGGACCCAGTTCGAATTCCTTAAAGAAAACAACTCAGTTATTAGGGCATTAATTTCATTCTTTCTTGAAGTCGAAGTCTTAGCAAAATATCCAATTTTGAGTTTTCCAAATATCGAGCAATTCTTGACAAAAACAAAATCCTTTTTCTTCATTGCAGTAGGAGGAACGGTACAGACCATCACTGATTATACTAAGCAGCAAAAGTAGTACAATAGTAATTAAAAAGTGTCCCGTCCGTTGTCAGTGCGTAGAAATCAATTGAAGCAAACACATCACCGAAATCATATTTATAGAACTTATTTTAAGTTCTTTTCAAATATTCATCGGAGATTGTTACGCTTCCATTCCTGAAGTTCTCCTCAAACCAGTCTTTGAAGCTGCAGCACTCATCTATGGTATGTCCAACGAACCTGTGGTATAGGCAATATCTCGGATGTCCTTTCCTGTTGACCTCCTCCGGTCTCTTTGCTACGGGCAACTCCGACTTTGGGATTCTTAATCAGACTGCGGAACATCTTCCTCGCTGCTTCATCTTTAAAAGAGTATATCCTGCTTGATCGATCAACTGTGGTTGGAACTTGCCTCTCATCTGTCTGGTAAGACGTCTGCTGAAATGGTCGCTGTGCCTCCTGACGAAGACGTTGGAAGGTCTGCTGAGGTTGTTCGGCTTGTATTTGCAACTGTCTCTTTCCCCTGTTAACCACTGCAACTGTTCCAGATTTCCTTTCATATGTCTTGGTCGTCCTGAACTTCTCAGCATTCTGATAAGAATCCATATGCTTGACTTCTTCCTGCAGATTGCTAGCCTTGTTGAGTAACTTCTCGAAAGACTTGATGGTGAGTCCCTTAAGCATGAAAGCTATTGGCCCATGGATGCTTTTGAGTAAGATTTCAATCGCATGATATTCCCGTAGTCGAGGTTCTCACTTCATGCTTAAGGTTTCTCCAACGTAGGATGTACTCCACCAAAGTTTCATCCGGCTTCGGTTCTCTTCCACAAGATCACCCTATAGTGACGTGGTGTTGAACCCCGACAAAACGCTTGACAAAAAGATTCTCCATTTCTGCGAAAGTCTTCACTGAACCGTTCGATAAGTCTGCGTACCAGTCGAAGGCGATTCCTGAAAGACTGCTCACAAACTGTCGAAGCAGTAGCGCATCACTACCCCCCGCGTTGCAGCAACTTGCTTGAAAATGTGCAACATGCTGTCGAGGGTTTCCAGTCCCGTCGAAAGTCCTGAACAAAGGTGGTACGAATTCCTTAGGATATGGGACGACATCGAACTCCTCCGGGTAGGGTCTACCCTTTGAAATTGACGCGCCCCCTTTCGATTGGGCTAAGACTTCCTTTACCTGCTGTTCGACCAGCTGCTTAATGTCTTCTTCTGGCATCATATTCTGAGTTGAATCTTTCTTTGGCGGTTCGTCCCGGTTTGCAAAAGCGACTTCCCTTCGTTCGTCGGTAATATGGACAATCTCTGGCTGATTCATCTCCGGGGATGCCACCTTCGTGAGTGCGACCGTCCTCGTGCTGCAACCATGACAGCCATCATTTCTTCGATCTTCTTCTCGAGGTTGTTAATAATTTCATCTTTTGCTTCGGGAGGCCCTTTGCCACTCATCCGCTGTGTTCTCCTCAACGGACGGAGCATCACGCGCAGACGACGTAGCTTGGGTTTCAACAACGTTGATTTCAGCGAATTCACCCTCCATGTAATCTGCTAGGTTGTAATCTTCATCTTCAAAGTTTTCTTTCCGATCTTTAGACAGTCGTGCAATGTTAGCTCGAAGCTTTTCCAAAGCGGACTCAATTGACTTTCCTTTGATAGCTTTAAGGTCAGTTGGACGTTTTTGAGAAACATCACTTATTTCCTCGAGCAACGGTGTTGTCGTGTAGAAGCTAATGGAATCACTCGACATCATATTTATAGAACATTTTTCAGGTTCTTTTAAATACTCATTTGGGATCGTTAAGTTTTCGCTTCCGAAATTCTTCTCAAGCCAATCCTTGAAGCTGAAGCAGTTTTTTATGGTGTGGCCGAGCAACCGGTGGTATGGGCAGTATTGGGGATGATCTTTCTTGCCGGCCTCCTCACGGCTTCTTCGGCTCCGGTAGTCCGAATTCGACCTCTTTATCGGAGTAACGGAATATCTGCGACATTGATTCCTCTTTGAACGGGTATACCTTGCTTAATCGTTGATTCATTGTTGGACCCTGTCTCCCATCTACCTGGTATGGTCTCAACTGGAATGATTGTTCTTCAGACCGTTGCGGTTGCTTTCGCGGCTGCTTGATCTTCAGAATTCCCTTATCGCGTTTCCATTCCTGTGTCTTAGTCATTTGTACGGACTTCGAATCAGACTCAATCTTGAACTTAGCAGACGGTAGAACACAAGCATCGACTGACTCTTCCTCATGTAGAATATCTTTTCCTCTAGTTAGCGGAGCGACTGGTACAGCGGTAGTGAATCCGACAGTAGGAGCAGAAATAACCTTAGGAGACGTCCCAACGCTCGTAACGACAACAGAGTTCTTTTCAATCCATTCCTTCTTTGGCATGGGGAGTTCCTCAACAGACTTCAGGTTGAACATTACAATAGGCTTAACGGACTTGCTCATTTCAGGCTTCATCATTTCAATAGCCACGTCCCCGAACTTAGCTTCAACATCATTGAACCCTTGTCCAAACTTGATGAGTGACAGATCAGACAGCTCGTCCCTATTGACGGCGAACTCTACTCCGGAGGCGAAAGAAAAGATCAACTTTGGCGAAGACATCGTTCCTGACATTTAAAGAATTTACGAAGTCAGTAACGTCCGTGCCTTGCAGTTTCAACGGAAGTACTTAAGCTACCGTACTTGTACTACAAACTGGGCAATTTTCTTATTCTTTTTGGTATTTTCACCTTATTTTATTTTTATTTCCGGCTTTTAAATTTGTTAACATTATTTGTTTAATTTCAAAATTTAAACGGAAGGTACAAGAGTGGAGATTTGGTTCAATTTGTCGACACAAATCAAACCCGAGAGACACAGAGTAAAAGTGTAATTTAGGACCCAGTCCGGGGCTGAATTCACAACGCATCTCGCGCACTAACACACCTATTGGGGGTCCGACCCCACACAAAAAGAAAGCCCTAAAGATTCCCGAACCACTCTGTTAGAGGTGGTCAAACAGATGGTTCTGGAACCAATAGAGTTGACCGTGCTTGCCCAAGAAAGAAATGAGCAAAGCATGCCAACGGAATAATGACAATTTGAACCATGAGGGTCATGGACACATTGTCGATGTACGAAGATGGAAACCCTGGATCATAATGGAGAGTAGAGCTAGTCCCCAGCAGAGTCGCCAGAAGTTGTCGGCCGCTGAAATGCGCGTCTTGCGTCTTTGGGATTTAATTTAATATATATACGTATATTAGTTTTGAAAATAAAACGTTAAATTTTAAAATATGAGAATGAGAATGGACGGATCTCATTCATTTAGCAGTTTGAATGAACGAGCGTAATATCGCAAGTAACGCATCTATTCCGAAGAATAGATACACTTACTCGACGATATCGCTCGATCAAATAAACTACGTAATTCATGACATCCGTTCGAGTCTGCGAACGCTTTATGTGGACCGACAAATTCCTCTATTTATATACAAAAAAATTAAATAGGGTTTATATTACCTGGGTTCATAAACACTCCCTATAGTGGCGAGCCCTATAGTCGATTACCCTCGAATGACCGAAGTCACTCGAGAGAACTCTCGATTTAGATCGGGGTTTCTATCTTCATAAATTCGAGGTAGGGTTTTCAACGAAGTGTGGTAGTAGGAAATTCAATAGGTGAAAGGCGCAATGTAGAACATTTATTTTCCAGAGTCAACGAAAAGAGAGGTAGGGGACGTCACGGATCTCGAGGAGAACCTCGATGACTTCCCAGACTATCCTAATGTCACGGATCTCGAGTTTTCTAATGTGGCAAGTTAAAATGTTCAATCAGGTGGCCCTATGGTCGAGTTCTTCTAAACATCTTATGCAAGTATGTTTAAAGTTGTACAGTGTGTAGCAGGGTATAAAGCACAGGAAGTAAAGCATGCGATAGAATATGGTGCGATGTACTTAAAAAGGAGCGATATGAAGTATGAATAATACGCTGTAAATGTAAACAAACCTGTATACCTGGGAGATCTGCTATTGTACAAGCTGAAGTGCGTCATGCAAGCGAAAGCCAAACAGAAAACAAGAATATCGTCCAGAAAGCTCGAGAAAAGACGGCGAATGACTCACGACAGAAGACTCGAGAAAGTGAGTAACAAAAACAAAGTAAAGTCCTCAAAACCTCGGGAAAATCCTAAAAAAGGACTACGAGTGCTTCATCTAAAAATCATACGAAAAATCCGAAGAAAACCGCAAGCACTCGGGTCGGGGCTAGGCTCAGAACTGTGTAGTACTGCTCGAGGGTCGTCGAAGGCTACTCGGTCACCCGAGTGTATAGAGCCCGCTACTCAACTAGAAGGGTGTCGTACTAAACCTAACTCAGGAGAGTGTTCCTCAACCCAAGACTGATAATGGACAAGTGGACAACCGGATTTTATAATATGGTTTTAAAATTTGATGTTTTTCGCATGCACGTGGGTTTCAGACATACAAAAAGAGTTTGAATCAATATTTTTTTGTAATGAAATAGTATCCATAGATTTTGAAAATTGGGATTGTCCACGAGTCGATCACTTCGTCGGGTGTAGGGTCACTAACAATCCTAAGAAGGTACGGGTACCCCGCTTGCCTTATAGCGGTGAATGATACCGTCATCCTACGGTTCACCGGGGCCCTAGAGCGAGTCCTGGTGTCGTAGGATGGGATATCATTCCACTCTACCACCGGTGTGCCTTTAGCATCATCGCCGTCATTGCCCCGAACAAAACAAAACCAAAACCAACTCCGAGTAAAGCGGGGAAATCATGTCAATCAACGGGAATGGGAAGGAAAGGAGATTAACCCGCCTCCAAATCCGAGAATGACCAAAACGGGAGGACGGTTAATCTAAAACGCGCCTAAAGCACATAAGAGTAGAATACTGAAAGCGAAGCCTGAGGTCCTTGAATCAATCCTGAGGATATCACTTTCTTACTTAGGCATAACTGGATCGACCCTAAAAAGGAGTGTTCTTTGCATTCAGATAAAACCAAACAAAAAGAAAGGAAATCCAGAAATCTTTTTAAAACCACGTAAATCAAACGGGAAACGAATGACTTGGGGAAAAACCACTACTAGAATCTCCAAACCCGTACTAAAATCCAAATTTTTTTTTTAAAATCTCGAATTAATTTCCAATTCCTAAAACACAGGCTCTCCCAGTGGGTTCACCTACAGGCTCGGGACCAAGATTACAACGATAGGATAATCGATAAACCTCCGATACATAAGAAAGTGAATGTCTGAGCTCACGAGCCTCCAAATTAGCACCAATTCCACCAAATGAAGCATCCGAGGCATGTCTCAAGTATCATGCTCAATTTCTTTCCCACGAGCAAATAAGGAAACATTTCCAAATCGATTCGATCAACCTCATAGACAAGTATAGCAAAAGCAAGGCCACCACCACATCAATCACCCCACCAAAGCCCTCGGCCGAGGCTACAAACGAAGAAAGGGCTCACGGCCAAGCTCCTACAAAGGGACGGCAGAAGTAAAGCCTCCCAAAATCCAAATCACCACGATGAGGCTCACGGCCAAGCCCCATACAAGCCCCTCACACTAACCCCAACTCCTCACAGGTGCATAAAAATAAGTCCACTAGATAACCAAAAAGTTCAGCCCATATAAAGCTCAAACCAAGCTAACACAAAGGCTAAACCCGAGCCATACAAAGGCTAAACCCGAGCCATACAAAGGCTGCAAAGAGGGATGCTATAGGAATAACAAGAACCAAAACCGAGCCCCCAACATGCCATGGGGACAGCTGCTAGGCAGCAGTAAAACAAAAACAAAAAAAGGCCCCAAATTCAAACGCCAAAGGGGACTGCCGCAGGGGTAGCAGAACACCAAACCGAGCCAGACCAGGCCCCAACCCGAGCCACCATACGACTAGGATCAAGCCCAACACAAGGCTAGAACAGAAAGGAGCACAGTAGGAGTGAAAAAACCGAGCCACGATCAAGCTAAAACCGAGCCCAGTACCAAGCTAAAAAAAAAAAAAAATACAGCAGGGTAAAACCGAGCCATTACAGGGCTTAAACCCAGACCATCACATGGCTACAATCAAGCCCAGCACCAAGCAAAAAAGCAAGAACCATAACCGAGCCCCAAAGTTCCATGGGGACAGCTGCTAGGCAGCAGCAAACAGAAACAAAACAACCCCCACCTCAAGTGCCAAAGGGGGCAGCCAACATTAATTGAAAACAGAGAAATAAAAGGCTCCCAAACAGGTGCAAAGGAGCAGCTACCAAAAACATCAGAAACAAGCTCTCGGGTAGGGGCCAAGACAAGCAAACCGAGACTTCACAAAGCCCCAAAATCCAACTCAATGTAAGGATGAATCCAAGCTACTGAATTAAGCATGAAGCTAAAGCAAAACACCTCCATATATTCAATATAACAATGTATAGGGCCATTATATACTTAGCATGAGAACAAACATGGGGCTTTCCAAAGTAAAGTAAAACATTTCCCTAGCATACCATTTTGACAAAGCAAAGCTACAAGGAGCAAGAAGCCGAGCCCGATATATGCATATCGAAAAGCTAAACAAGTTCCTCCATAACTCATGCCAAACAAGAGTAAGGGGCCTTATAATGCATACCCCAACATGCTAATAAGAGAGGCTAATACCTTGCCTAAAAAAAAAAACATATTTTTCATGCCTTAGATAATAGAAAAGAGAGAGAGGAGAGTTCACAACATAGCCTATCTCATTCCCCTAAGCAAATCACCAACATTTCATATAGAACATGCTCAAAATCTCTATTCCTACTCATGCTTCAATCATTAAAGTACTCCCAAACATCCACATAAGCTCATACTAGCATGCCACTATGTAAAAGGGTAAGAAAACATCATTTTAAGCAATCAAACAAGCCATTTCATAACACATGAACATCCAGCCGAAACTATAAGCAGGTAAAGCCGAACCAAAAGCAAGGCCACGGGCACCCTGGGCCAAACCGAGAAGGAGAAAAAGGGGAGAAGAGAGTACCAGCTAGCGTAGAGCACACAAGAAGAGCAAAGCAAATCGGGCTCCAATCCAACAGACACTTCCCCACCTCCAAGAGAAATCGACCAACCCTAAATTCATCCTAAAACGGGGCCTTTATAGGCGAGAGGAGGGAAAGGAAAGCCGCTCCTTACCTGCAGAGCTGGACGCAAGTGGGGGAAGGTCAGGGGGATGGCGACAAAGTGTCGCAGCCAAGAGCCGAGGCTCGGCAGCAGGGATATGAGTCGAGAAGGAGACAAGACCGCGCGAGAGATCACACGAGGTCACCATCTCGCAGGGATAACACTCGAGCAGGGATGGGGGAGAACTGCGTGCGGCTCGAGGAGGTAACGGCCGCAAGGAGGTGCCACGCTCGAGCGCGGAGAAGGCCAGCAGCTCCCTCACACTCGTGCGGGACGGGCGAGTGTAACCGAGGGGTGAGGCGAGTGATTAGGGCTTGGGGTAGGTTTAAATAGGTTTTATATATATTTATATTATTAATTTTATTAAAGTCAAGCCCAAAATCTTAATTTTCGCTCCGACAGACGATCGTAGCAAATTAAATATCAATTTTAGGTAAAAACGACGTTCCGGACGCATTGGCGAAGTCCGTTTCGTCATCCGAGGTCGTTCGGACAACCTTGTCGACGCCCGCGTCGAAAGTGTGTCAAATCCGGCATTTTCTGAAATTCTGACTCGACATCACTCTTCCTGACATTCTGGCCTCAATCTTGATTCGTCGCGAAGTAATTGAAACGTCGAGGCCGTGGCTCAAGGAATTTGTGCTTGGTGGTGCAAGAAACGTGCACTAGGCTATCCTAAAGTCCGGTGGTCCTATAGGAACTCAATTTGGATTCCTAACGCCAATTCCGACCTGCTATGAGCTAGAGGTGCCGAATTTCGTCCGGGATTCCAAAAGAGTGACGAAGTGGCTTCAAGCATTCTAAAACGAGGTAGGCCCATTGCTAGGAATCTAAGATCGTCGGGGAAGCTCCTAAAGCTAGAACCCTAAATCCTAGGAGGAAAACTAAACCTCGACAAAAGTGAGGTCAACATCCACTAGCTAAAGCATAACAAGAAATTCATTCTTAATCCAAAGAAGTTAAGCAAATGTTAGAGAAAAGAAGTTCCTCGCCATTAAATCAAGAAAAAGGAACAAAATCTTACTGAACGAAGGTGGTCTATAGATCAATCGATGAAGAGAGAAGGAGAAGGGAGCTCCATTTTAATATGCTGATAAAGTTCCAAATTAAGTCGAAAACCAAAGGATGAAGAAGACCCACAAGCCCTCATGTCAAAGTGTCCAAGGTCGCAGAAATTTTTCTCACCCCGACAGACCCAAAATTCCGTTGAAAGGGTTCACAAGCATCATCACTAGGCTGCGATCTGGGGGAGCTTGATGAATCTCCTCGCACTCAGCTTTGCGTTGTCTTCTTACTGTTGCTTCGAGGACGAGAATCCGGGCTGCTTGAGAGGCGGAGGACGACCTTCGGAGAAGAGGAGAAGAGGGAGAAGTATGTTGCTTGCGATTCTTTTTTTGCCGGATTTGTTTCAGATGCGGGTAACGCAAAGAAGAGGACATGTGGGTAATAAGCCGGACGACGAAGCTGGGACGCGGGTCGGTGGGCGCTTTCCGCGTTGGGGTAAAATGGCGGCAGGTCGTAGCGGCACCGCCGACCCAAACAGCCAAAAATAACGGCCTGTTGCCGCGTCGCAGCCCTGCCGTCGCCCCAAACGGAGCTTTAAAGGATGTTTGAAAGGTTCATGTTTGACTGGGTACATGATGTGTCAAATAGACCACAATTGATTCATATTGCTATGTTTTGCTGTATTTGTTTATGGATGACATGATTGTAGGGGCCAATATGGAGAAAATTTGGGACTTAAATGAGCATTTATCAAGTGAGTTCGAGATGAAGAATTAAAATTCAACAAAAATAATCCTTGAGATGAGAATTAGCACGGTTATTGGTGCATGTATACTGAAGTTGTCTTAGGCAGTCTGTTGAAAAGACCCTATAGATGTTCAACATGGGTGAGACAAAACTAGTTTGCGGTAGTCACTTCAGGCTATTTATAAGCGGAGCAAACACAGATGGGGAGAATACCTTAGGCATCAACAGTTTGAAATCTAACGTATGGTATGATTTGTACCATACAAGATATTGCGTATGCAGTGAGAGTGGTCAGCAGGTACATGGGCAACCCAGACAGACATCATTGGAAAGCGATGAAGAGGATTCTCAGATATTTGAGAGGAACAATCAACATAACAATTTGTTATGGAAATGCTGGGAGCAATCTTGAGGAAGTGTATGAGATTTGGATGAAAAAAGTACGACAAAGTATATCTTCACTTTCAGAAACACAGTGTTGAGTTGGGTTTTAGGTTACAGAAGATTATTGTATTTTCAATTACGAAGGTTGAATATGTTGCTATCATTGAGGCTAGTAATGAGATGATTTGGCTGCAGAGCTTTATGGAAGATTGAGCAAGTGCAGCGGATTGGAAAGCTTAACAGTGATTGTATGAATGTAATTCACACCAAAGGGCATAATACTATCGCCTCAAAGGAGCGCTCCAGTGACACTTCACCGGGTGCTCCTGCATTTGTCGCCACGCCTGATTCAGGAGTAGCTATGTCGGGCAACATAACAACCTCACAATGGGCATAGCTACACCGAGATTTTTTTGATCTTTTGCTTCCTTCCTGAGGGCACAAAATATTTGCGTCGCTACTCGATGTGGTGACGCTTAAAGCTTCGATTTGAGTGATGAAGAAAAATGAATCTTGTGTGCAGTTTATTCTCTTGAAGCTTTTTGTGCGAGCGAAGAAACTTGAGAGAAGGATTTCGAGGTGAGGGCTTTTTCTTTAGAGATGAGAGGAAGGTTTAGAGCGGAGTTCTGTAGATAGTAGACGTGAGTGTATATCTCTGCACATTTTCTCATTCATAGTGAAATTTCTTGGTGCTGTGGCTCCGTGGGTTTTTTCTTGTGCTCGGTTTCTCCGTGTAAATCCTGCTGGGCTTTTTCTAGAATTGTCTTGTTGTGCTTCTTTTCAAACTTTTTTATTCCGGATTTTTCGAATTGCTGATCCTATTCTACAGTGTGGTTTTGATTGTTAATTGATCAGAGCCTCAAGTTTATATTTCCATCTCAACAATTAAAATAGATATAAATATCTTTTCTTATTTGTTATCAAAATAAGAATACATAATATAACAATTTCTCTGCAAATCAAAAACCCCTCAGAGTTGTTTAGAATTGATAAATACAGACGAGCTCTTTTCTTTTAGATTTTTTTCTTTACTATAGTTTGGCCATGCACTTACTCATCCTTGTTGTTTGCAGATTATAGTGGACAAGTTGAAAGAACTTGCTTACAGAAATCAAAATGACATAGCTGAACTGACACTACCGGTTCACACGTTTACAAAGCTGCCAGCGATAGATGGTTCCATAAACCCTCCTGTTTCATGTTGGTCTGAACCTCAGATTCCAGATATCCCCGCTGGGACAGTTCAAGGTGGTTGGAATTAACATCTTTTTATATGAATCCTCATCCCCTTTGCATTCCTCTCACACTACATTGACAGCTGACGTGCGCCTTTTAACAGATGAGCCAAACACGCATCAGCTTAGCATTCTTCAACCATCTCAGCATCATGGACCACGTAGCGGACTTTTAGAAGACCTCATTCAGCTGAAAGACGTTTTTGGCCCAACTCAAAGATTTGGTTTCCTCAACAATTTTAATTGCCATGAAAGAGAGTTCTTTGACCTCCCTGAAGGTAAAGGGAGTACCATCCTGACTACTGAGCAGCCGTATGCTGGATACAACAATTCTGATTTTGAACTGCTGACTTCTTTTATGCCTCCATTATGGGACCATGGCAAAACACTTTGTCGGACGTCTGATGGCTCATTAGGCTTTGGTCATGAGCTGCCGATATCACATACGAGTACAAGTGCTCGTATCGGATCTAGCCGGTGGGTTAAGTTGATCGCAGCGCTTAAATGGTTGTTCATAATGCGGCAATTGGCTGCAAGAAGGGCCTTAGAGCCTGCCAATATGAATAGGATTACAGAAATAGGATACCCAGCATTAACAACTGCCATGTGCACTGATGCAACAACTTGGTGGTGAATTTTCCTGTGTTGAAAATGGTCTTCGGATGAAGTACCCTTCCGGCTGTTGTTCTCTGGACTTGCTATATTTTTAATCGGAATTTAGGAATTTTCTCAGTGCCGTTAGTTGTATAATCTAAATGTTGACTGAAATATGTTTGGAATAAAGAAGGTTCCCCTTCCTTCATAAGACTTGTTGGGGGTTCTTTTGTAACGCCTTATTAACAGTATTTATCTATTGGATTTATTAAATGCGACCAATAAAAAAAAAACGTAAATTTGTAGCGTAGAGCTGGAGGATTATTGTTGAGATGAAATCTGCCATACTCAGAAGCGATGTGTTGTTTCTATAGGCAGTTAAAGGTTTTGTCATATCCCGCTAATGATTAATGTGGTTAACTAAAGGGCTGTTTGTTTGAAAGTATTGGCGTTGTATAGAAAATTAAATACATGAATTTTAAAAATTTTACTGTTTGGTATTCTATGAATTAAAAACCTAATGAATTCATCGGATACTTTTACACAAAAAAGTTACTTCTCGGTGTTCATGTAGTCCGCCCATTTCAGAGCAAAAACCAATCATGCCGCAGTACTCAAGAATGTTGTTATCGAGAAAGCTGTCTTTTCTTGGGACGGAATTGATGGCATTACCATTGCTTTGTTCGGAGACTTAGGTAGGCGAAGCTTCAAATGATTCCCGAGCAGGCAAAGCCGCGAAGGCTAATCATAGACGATTGCAAGCAACTCCCGCGACAGGTAACTGCTTCTTTCGCACACGATTCCCAATGCATTCGCATATGTTTTCCCTTCGATCTACCCTAGTTCGAGATCCTGTAGCTGCTGTAAGGACGAATTGGCGAGGCGGTTTCTGTTTTGTGTTGTTTTGGAGCTTCATGTTGGTGAGGAGGAAGAAGCTGGAAAGCTATACAGGATATTATCATATAGCTTCAAATATTTTTCTCTAAAAATTTCCCATGGACGTCTCAAAATCCGTTTAACGTTTTCATTACAACTCTTTTTCTGTAGCTTAGTTTATCATTTCATTCTTTGTCAAATGGGTTTAACTTTAGGTCTTCTGTTGGCCAATTAGCCAACTTCAATAACCTGAATAGAGAAAAGTTCCAAAGTTGCCTTTAATTTCAAAATCATTCGCAGTCACTTAAGGACGTGTTAGATGTGCAAGATCATAATTTCAGGTCGCCGTTATTTGCACATTTAAATTAATGATGGTATTTTTTTTTGGTAATAGATGTTGCTATATTATGAGGGTATAACGCGTTAATACTTCCATCATTAAAAATAAGGAAGATTTACTAACAAACAACTTAGCGCCCGCGTGGAATTTTCAATACTCCGACGTGGTTGTTTGTTTTCTCCGTATTCACTGCGTTTCAGGATAAATTAGTTTCCTTTTGTATAACACGCCTCCCGTGAGTTCGACCCTGCGTCCTAAGTTCGGATAAAATTGTATATGACTTCGCCCTCTCGCGTTCCGCGACAAGCGTGATTATTGGAGGTGTTATTCAGGTTATATTGCGGGATAGTTGTTCCACTGCAATTGTGTTATTAGTGATGTTATTATGATAGTATTTTGGTGTTATTAGCTCAAAATTTAAACAAATTGGTGTTATTATGCGCGGAATTGAAATAATTTGATGTTATTACGCGCGATTTGTGCAACGAGTCTTAATTCAGTTGCATTGCTGTAATATTGTGGTGTTATTGGCGGAGAATTGCCGTCGAACCGTGGTGTTATTGCGGCGGTGGGGAGGTGGTGTTATTGCGGCAGTTTTTTAGTTGTATTGTGGTGTTATTGCGCAGTTTTGTTAAAGGATCATGGTATTATTGCGGCGGCGGGGTAGCGATGTTATTGCTGTAGTTTTTTGATTTTATTGTTGTGTTATTGCGGAGTTAATAATAATAATTTATAGGATTTAATTTTAAAAAAAATGTTATATTATAATTTATAGAACAAAAATGATCATATTTTGTGGTGTTATTCGCATTTCCGCGGTATTATTCATCGGTGTTATTGACATCTCCGCGGTATTATTGACATTTCCATGGTGTTATTGGCATCACCGCGGCAGTGTTATTAGTTATTTTGCGGTGCTATTGCCATTTTCACGGTGTTATTGCCATTTTTACGGTGTTATTGGCATAATACTATAGAATATTTCAATAAAAACGTGGAGTAACACATGGCAGCATTTCATGGAGCTCGGACGTAGCTGTATGTAGTATTTTTTTCTTTTTTTGTAGCTATATGTAATATTTTTTTGGTAACACGTAGCGGCATTTCATTAAGCCAGAGGGGGTTTGGTAGCTCAATACTTGCTGATTATGATGTTTTACATTATTGATTATGTCGTTCAGAGGTTGTGGCGAGTACTTATGGGAAATTTGGTGTAGCGGAGATGAGATACAAAGAGAGTAATTTTATGTGACTAATGGATTAATTTAATTAATTTTCTTTTTTATTAACCTTGGTAGTCTCTTTTAAGTGAGGTGTACGTCCTTTTTTGTAATGTTAAGAAGTTTATATTCGCTTCTAAATTATATAATTTATATCTATGATAGTTCTGTCGTAAACAACATTACTGCACATAGGCAGAATGATCATTTATCCAGAAACAATACGCAAATCAACTGTTTTTCAAACTCATAAACCAAACAGACAACGTAAACTTATTTCGACTAACAATTTATCGATGGATTATCGATAATCTACAATTGTTCTACAACAGGACCCTTAGTTAAAATATACTTACATATATATTACTTTAAGGGGTTTTTTTTTTATATATCATCTATGAAAGAGGTGTATTTATCTTTTATATGTTTAAGTAGCATTTTTGACGTGACATGAAATATTAGGCTAGTATAAATCTAAAAAGCAAAGTGTAGTTATTAGGTATGTAAAAACAAAAGACTTAGAGTCTGTTTGGGTCTGTTTGGGGCAGCTGCAGCTTATCCAGCTTATCCAGATAATCTGTTGATAAGCAACTGATCCGAATAAGCTGTCTAGCTGTTTGGTTTTTGCGTTTGGAAACAACTGATTCTGGATAAATGACCATTCTGCCACTATTTTGGATAATCTATTTAGGTGTTGGTTTATGAGTTTGGAAAACAACTGAATTGCAGCTTTTACTAGATAAAAGACCAACCAGATAGGTGCAGTGTTGAAATCTACACTAGAACTTTAACGGCTACACATCTGACAGATAAGAACAAAAAAATATTCTTTCATGACAATACAAAATTATGATAATTTTAATAAATTTATTTAATTATTTCATATAGCCATAAAGAAACGCTGCATTCTTGTTTCCCACCCTGCTTCAATGATTCGAAGGAATAAATGCATGTACCTAAATTTATAGAACCAGAATTTACACGTTATAAATTATAGTTTTTTAAAAACTATTTTTAAATAATGTTTAGCATAAATTCTAATAAATAATTTACATTTTATACTAATTTTAAAATTAATTAATTTAAATTTATCTTTTTTCTATTGCGTCCTATCTAACACATAAAATGTAATTTTTATGTATGTATCAAATTACCTATATTTGAAAAGATATGATATATTTTAAAAACGTTAGTATTAATATTTTCTCAAGTGATATAATAGCTTTGAACAACTAATAGAATTTTGAAAGATTTTGAATTGTTTGTAATGTAAATTTATAGTATCAATATACGCATATGTACTATATACCACCATTCTAACTTTTAAAAATTATACTAGGGAAGGTGACATGTCTTTAAAAATTGAAGTTTAGGTGTATGATATGTAAATACATAAGAATCGAGGTATGTATGCAAATCTTATCCAATATTTAATGAGAAAGAACCCAAACAAAGCATTTTCCATAATCTAAGATAATATATACAGAACAAATTTTTAAAAGAATGGATAACTTATAAACTGTAATGCAGATATCATTACTCAGGAGAAATATTTCATTGAAACTTCAAAAGCATCTAATTGAAATAGAGAAGGCCTCACGCAAAGCCTCCTAATTTTCATATGTCACACACAAAAGTTTAATATGACAGATTTGGAATTCCTAAGCATCTAATTGAAATAGGAAGTGCATCTAATTGAAATAAACTTTCACACACTAATATGGAACATCATAAAACCTTAAAAAAAGAAGAAAAAGTAACATAATAAAATTACAAGGAAAAAAATGACAATATTCACTTCAAAATGTAGAAGCATGTCACGACAAATGTTGCCTGTTTCTGACACCCCAGAACTCCGAGCAAACTTGTCTTGTTGGGAAGCACTCAAACCACAAACGATGTTCTCAAGTTGTGATAGCGTCAAACTCCGAGCAACGATGTCTGGTTGGGACAACGTAGAAATGGACGTATTGTCGGCCCACCTAAAGAAATTGCAGTCCTCCGATCAGTGTGCCCATCACGGGCATCCATAGAATTGTCGTTCGTAGCTATGTTGTTGACGTGATGTGAGTAATAAGGACGGCAGTTCGTAGTGGCATAGCACTCGCTTGGGCTTTTTTGAAAACATGTAGCTCATCTTACTACAATTATACATATTACAAGTGTAATGCACAATAATACAAGTTCTTAGAGAGTAGATTCAATAGTCTTTTCTTGAAAAAATGATCTCATATTAATAGTTTATAGGGGTATATAATAAAATAACATGTTTGTTGATACACCTAAAATATATAGTATTTTTATGCACATTTTTATACCTATTTTTAATGTTATTGCACTTTAAGGGAAGGTATTTTGTGTTTTTTCTTGCAGGGATGATGAAATTGGATGGTCATGATGAAAGGAGCAAAATTGGATCAAATTTGGAGCAAAAATAATGAAAAATCAAAATTTTGGCACTGGCGGCTAAGCGCTGCTGGGCCGGCACTTAGCCGCCACAGTTAAAAATCGAATTTCAAATGAATTTGACGCCAATTTCAAAGGGGATGGGATGCAACTCTTGGTGGTAACTACCATAACTTCTTTTGGGCGGCAAGTTTGAATGAAGGGGTGCGTTCCTTGGTAGATACATTGAATCTGGACACATTTTGAAGAGACACCAAGGCACCTTTTGGTTTACTATTTAAAGAGAGTCTTAGGAAAGATTAGAGGAGGCCTTATGAGGCTCTTCCACTGCGTTTTGAAGGGTACTTCCATTGTTCTTCCACTGCATTTTAAGAGTTTTTATTAAGAGTAGGAGTAGAGAGTAGAAAGGAGAAAAGGGTCGGAGTGAAGTCTTCTTCTTCCCACTTCTTTTCTTTCTTTTAGTTTAGTTTTTATTGAAGTCTGAAGTCTATATTCTGAGTCATCGGAGTTGGGAGACTTGCTCTGAGGAGTAGTTTAGCGAAGAGTCAAAGTTTCAGAGGAACTTCATTAGTCTTGTGGAGAGGATTTTCAGATAAGTGTTTACTTTTAATCTTTTTATTAATACTTGTTTTCGTTTGTTATTTTTCTTATTGTTTTTAATTTAAAATCAATGTGTTTTTGTATTTTCCCAATGCATTCTGATTAGTTTACTTTATCTTTTTCTTTCTTAAATGGAGAAGTAATTAATTTATAAAGAATTGTTGTGGAAAGTATAAGTGTTTAAAAGTTTGAAGAAGTTGTGAAGATTGATTCTAAAAACATTGTTTACTTCTTAATTTGGTCTGTTAAGTTGTAGAATTTCTTGAGATTATGTAAGATCCAATGTAGTATTGTCTCATAAAAGTTAGTAAGAATCACATGCAATTATATGGGTGAGAATTGTAGTCCATATAATTGAATGTAATATTAGAAGAAATTTTTATGAAAAGGGAGTAAAATTAAAGGATTTTAGAGTGACAGGCTAAAACCCCCTAATTTGGTTTGAAATTTTGAGTTTTTTTATGAGAAGTTAGCTCCCAGGTGGTGGGAATCGAGGGAACTCTAGAGTGAGAGGCTGATATCTTCCCTGCCTAACCATCTTCAAAATAATAAAAATTTCAAATTAACCTATGTTCTTTATAGAAGCAAATAAGGGTAAAGAACACATTTGCTTCTATCTGTCACAACAAATTTAAATACTTTCACAACAATACTTTAAGAATTATTACTACTTCATAAAAAGAAAGAAAAAGATATTCTAGTTAATAGTATTTTACATCAAGTGTTATTAGTTATTATAATTTTAATTTCATTGCTTAACATTTTATTAAGGAAATTTTAAAAGACAAAACAACTTTAAAAAATTTTCAAAATCAAGACATACTTTTTCAAAAAAAATTAAAGAAAGTAAAAAGATAATTTTCTATTTTCTTTAAAAATTTTCATATTTTCCCTATGTTCGATATCTCGGGACTTAATCAGAAAGTCCTATATTACTTAATAAACAATACGTATACTTGAGTATTATCCCATATTATAAAATCATATGTTTCATATCTAAATCATCAGCGCATTTACCGGACGGTACCAAGTTTTTGGCGCCGTTGCATTTATCGGGGATCAAGTTTTTGGCACCGTTGCCGTGGAAAATTAATTTAAATTGCATTTTAAAGAAAATTAAGAAATTTTAAATTTTTACTTTTCTTTGTTTTTGTTAGTGTGTTGTGTTTTGTTTTGTTTTATTGTTGTATGCGTAGTTCAGGTTCTGAAGAACTTGTGCCTTACGATTCTGAATTAGAAAGAACTACCAAAAAAATAAAAAAATTTAAAATTACAGAAAAAGATAAAAATATTCAAGAAATGACAAATCATCAAGATCAAAATATTGGCATCCATCAAGAATTAATACCTTTAAGAGATTATGTTAACCCTACAGTAGATGAACTTCATGCTAGTATTCAAAACCCTGCAATGAGCTGCTAATTCTTTTGAGCTTAAACCTGCTATTATCCAAATGGTGTCTAATAATCAGTTTGGGGAGCAACAACTGAAGATCCTAATTTGTATCTTGCTAATTTTCTAGAGTTGTGTGCTACTTTTAAATATGATGGTGTTTCGGATGATGCTATTAGACTTAGACTTTTTCCTTTCTCACTAAGGGATAAAGCTAAAATGTGGTTACATTCGTTAGCAACTGGATCAATTATAACTTAAGGTGAACTATCACAAAAGTTTCTTGCTAAATATTTTCCACCATCTAAGACTGTTAAGTTGAGAAATGATATAACATCTTTTTGTCAGTTTGAAGGGGAATCAATATATGAAGCATGAGAAAGATTTAAAGATCTCCTCAGGAAATGTCCACATCATGCGATACCAGATTGGTTAATAATTCAAACTTTTTATAATGGATTAGTTGGATCTCTTAGATCAATCATCGATGCTTTATTCTTAGTGGATCATTAATGTCTAAGCCATTTTCTGATGCTTGTGCTTTAATTAAAGAAATGACTACTAATAATTTTCAATGGCCTTCTGAAAGGTTAAATACTAAAAAGGTAGCCAGTGTTTATGAAAATGATGCTTTTACAATGTTAACAAATCAAATTGTCGTTCGTATCAAGGAAGATAGACCAATTTAGGATGAATTTTTCTCAGCCAAATCTCATGATTGAGGAAAATTCATTAAGCCAAATGGTTGATTCTTATTCTTCACCAGAAACTGTGAATGCTATAATCAAACCTAACAACCCATATTCCAATTATTATAACTCATGTTGGAAGAATCATCCAAATTTTAACTAGAATAACAATAATCAGGGTGGTGTTAATCAACAATGGGGGAACCACCAAGTAAACCCATTGGGAAATTGGAACAACCAAGGTAATAATAATAATATATTAACTTATCCTTCAGGTTATAACAATGCTTTACAAAATAAGGAGAAGAAGTTGTCTATGGAAGAAGTAGTATCACATATGGGAAATCAATTACAAATTCAAGGAGCAACCATCGAAATATTGAAAATCAGTTGGGACAAATTGCAAATGCCTTAAGTAATAAATCCCAAGGAATGCTTCCAAGTAATACTAAAGTGAATCCAAGAGAAAAGAATAAAGAACAAGTAAAAGCAGTTCAACTGAGAAGTGGAAAAGAATTGGAAGGTAGAGTTCAAAAAAGAAACTGAAGTAGAGAAAAAGAGATTGAAAGACCTAAAGAGGACGCTCCAAAAGGTTTGGAAAGACCTATTTCTCCACCTAAGGTTGATTTAGAAAAACCACCACCTCCATTTCCTTAGAGAATTCGTCAACAAAAGTTGGTTAAGCAATTTTCAAAATTCTTGGAGATATTAAAGAAGCTTACCATTAATATTCCATTTGCTGAAGTCCTAGAACAAATGCCAAGCTATGCGAAATTTATGAAGGATATTCTTAATAAAAAGAGGAAGTTTGAAGAAAATGAGACTGTTGCACTTAGTGAGTAGTGTGATGCGATAATTCATAAAAAGCTTCTCGAAAAAATTAAAGATCCCGGTAGTTTCACAATTCCATGTGCAATCGGAGAAAGATTCCGTGGAAAAGCTTTATGTGATTTAGGTGCAAGAATTAACCTTATGCCTCTATCAATATTCAAAAGACTGGGACTAGGAGAAATAACCCCAACTACTGTAACTCTGCAATTAGCAGATCGTTCGATCACATATCCTAAATGAGTTATATAAAATGTTTTGGTAAAAGTGGATCAATTTATTTTTCCTGAGGATTTCATTGTGTTATATATGGAGGAAGATAAAGAGATGCCCATAATTTTGGAGAAACCTTTTCTAGCTACAGGCAGAGCCATGATAGATGTGCAAAAAGGGGAATTAACGATGAGGGTTAATGATCAGACTGTTACATTTAATATTTCAAAATTGATGAAATATCCTGCTAGAGGTAAAGAAGATGAGTGTTATAGGATGGATGTTATTGAATATTTAAGTGAATGTCATTTCAAATCAACTTATGAAGAGAAAGTCGAAAGAGAAGAATTTGAATATAAGCGAAAGAGGAGTTATTTGATTCTGAAGATTTTCAAGAGGAAGATTTAAAGTTTGTTCGTGAAAGTTTTGAATTGTTGGATATGACTAAAAAAGATGAATCTTTTGGTCCATCAATTGAAAAACCTCCTGAACTTGAGTTAAAAATGCTTCATGATCATTTGAAGTATGTTTTTCTAGGTAAATCCTCAACCTTGCTTGTTATAATTTCCTCTCAATTAACTGAAAAAGAAGAAGAGAGTTTGCTTGAAATTTTGAAGAAGCACAAGAAAGCCTTTGGATGGACAATTGCTGATATTAAAGGAATCAATCCTTCAATTTGTATGCACAGAATTTTTATGGAAGATAATTGTAAATCGCGGGCTGATCCCCAAAGGAGATTAAATCCTATTATGAAAGACGTTGTTAAGAAAGAAATTTTAAAATGGTTAGATGCTTGGAATTATCTACCCTATTTCGGATAGTGCATGGGTTAGTCCTATTCACTCGTTCCTAAGCAAGGAGGAGTAACTCGTGATCGTTAACGAAAAGAATGAAATGATACCAACAAGACAAGTTACAGGGTGGCGAATATGCATTGATTATAGAAAATTAAACCTTGCCACAAGGAAAGATCATTTTCCACTCCCTTTTCTAGATCAAATGTTGGATAGACAGGCTAGGCATAAATACTTTTATTTTCTGGATGGATATATTAGTTACCACCAAATTCAAATTGCTCTTGAGAATCAAGAGAAAACTACGTTTACCAGTCCTTATGGTACATTTGCTTTTAGAAGAATGCCCTTTGGTTTTTGTAATGCCCCTGCTACATTTCAGAGATGTATGATGGCTATTTTTTGTGATTTAATTAAAGAAGGGATTGAAGTTTTTCTGGATAACTTTTCAGTGTTTGGGATTTCGTTTGAATCATGTTTAGAACATCTATCTAAAGTTCTAAAACGCCGTGAAGAAACTAATTTGGTCCTTAATTGGAAAAAATGCCAATTTATGGTAGCAGGAGGAATTGTTTTGGGACATCGGATTTCAAAAAAAGGTTTGGAGGTAGATCCTGCAAAAATTCAAGTTATATCTAATTTACCTTGCCCAACCAATGTAAGGGGAATTAGAAGTTTTTTAGGACATGCTGGATTCTACAGGTGTTACATTAAAGACTTTTCAAAGATTATAAAACCTTTATGCCGTTTACTGGAAAAGGATGCAATTTTTAATTTTGATGATGACTTTCGTAAAGCCTTTGAAACATTAAAAGAAAAATTAATCACTGCACCTGTACTAATTTCACCAAATTGGGAAAAACCTTTTGAATTAATGTATGATGTTAGTGATTATGCTATTGGTGCTGTTTTGGGTCAGAAATATGATAAAATTTTCAAAGTAATTTATTATGCTAGTAAAACTCTTAATGAAGCTCAAATTAATTATACCACTACTGAGAAAGTGTTATTAGCTATAATATTTTCCTTTGATAAATTTCGATCATATTTAATTGGAACTAAATGTGTTGTGCATACTGATCATTCTGCTATTAAATACTTAATGAAGAAAAATGATGCAAAACCGAGACTAATAAGATGGATTCTTCTTTTGCAAAAATTTGATTTTGAGATAGTAGATAGGAAGGGTTCTAATAATCAAATTGTTGATCATTTCTCCAGGCTTGAAATTGAAAAATCTCTCTGTGATATTGAAGAAATTAATGAACATTTCCAGATGAAAACTGTTCACTGTTAAAGAATGACATGCTCCGCGGTATGCAGACATAGTAAACTTTATTGTTAGTAATATTATACCCTATGGTTTGACATATCATGAAAAGAAGAAATTTCTATATGATGCTAAAACTTATTTTTGGGATAACCTATTTTTATATATACAAGAAAAGGATCTTATAATTCAAAGATGTGTACCTTTGGAAGAGACTTATGAAATTATTCAAAAATTTCATGATTCTGATTATAGGAGACATTTTGGAAGTGATAAAACTGTATATAAAATATTACAATCAGGATTTTATTGGCCTACAATTTTTAAGGATGAGAATGTTTATATTAAAAGTTGTGATGTATGTCAACGTGTAGGCAATATTTCTTAAAGAAATGAGATGCCCCTCAAGTATATGTTGGAAGTTGAAATATTTGATGTTTGGGGACTAAATTTTATGGGACCATTTACACCATCTTTCAGAAATGTTTATATTTTGATAGTAGTAGACTATGTTTCCAAATGGATTGAAGCTATTGCTTTACCTCGATGTGATTCTTAAAGTGTTGCAAAGTTTTTAGAAAAGAATATATTTTGCAGATTTGGAATACCAAGAGTAATCATAAATGATAGGGAAAGTCATTTTAGAAATGCGATTATTGAGAAGTTAGCAAAGAAATATCATATTAATCATCGCATTGCTACTGCTTATCATCCGCAGACAAGTGGTTTGGATGAATTATCCAATCGTGAATCTAAAAGAATATTGGAAAAAACTGTTAATCCAAATAGAAAGGATTGGTCAATTAAACTGGATTATGCTTTGTGGGTCTATAAGACTGCTTACAGAACATCTATAGGAATGTCCCCATATAGGCTGATTTTTGGAAAAGCTTGTCATTTACCTTTTGAACTTAAGCATAAAGCATATTGAGCTATTAAAGAGTTCAGTTATAATTTGAATGCTGCTGAAAATAGATTATTGCAATTGAATGAGCTTGAAGAAATAAGAAATGAATCTTATGAAAATGCTAAGATTTATAAGGAAAATATGAAGTTATGGCATGTTCAGAAGATTCTTACCAAAAATCTTGTACCGGGACAACAAGTTTTCTTTGTATAATGCTAGATTGAGAATATTTTATGGAAAACTTAAGTCCAGGTGGATGGGTCCATTTATTGTGATAAAAGTTTATTCTTATGGAACTGTAGATATTCAAGATCTTAAGACTGAAAAAATATTTAAAGTTAACAATCATAGACTAAAACCATATTTTTAGTAAATAAATCTAAATCTGATGAGAATTTGATGGGTCACTCAGAATGAGTTATGGGTATGTCAGGCTGAAGATGTTAAAACAAGCGCTTTGTGGGAGGCAACCCATATTTATTGGTGTGCTTTGCTTTATGTTTTTTTAGTGTGTTTTGTTTGCTTTGTTTGGTTTGTTTTTATGTTTTTAGTGATTGTAATTTGGAGTTTTTAAACTTAAGTAGAGTTTATTTGACCTTAATTGATGATTTAGAGAAGTCAGAATGAAAATTTGGACACTTAGCGGACCTGTGCTAAATTGTGCACTGGCGACTAAGCGCCGACTAGTTGGCGCTTAGGCGCAGTTTTAAAAAAATGTGAAAAATGTGGATCTAGAAGCCTAGATCGTGGGGGAGAAGTTTTGGGAGTTATTTTGGAGTTTCTAAACGTCTTGGGGCTGTTCTAACATTTCCAAAGTCTATAAAAAAGGACCTGACTTAAGAGAAACACTTGCCTCAAGTCCTATTTTCATTTCTGAAGTCATAAGAAGAGAATTTTGAGTGCAGTATGTCTTTCTGGGAGAATGAGATGAAGAAGAAGTAAGATTCTGACAAAAGTAAGTTCATTAGTGATAGTACTAAAGAGTTATTTAATGGATATCTCGCTGTTAGTATTCAGGTTATTGCAGAAATGATTGCAAAAATTGAAGCCCGAGTGACTTCAATGGAAGCAATGATCAATGATACTAACTTACATTTGGAACAGATGGGATGTCAACTCAAGAAGCAATTCAATCATTCAAGGTATGTGGAAGAAATAGATAAGGCGATGTTTGTGAAGAACAAATGGATTGAAGAAGATGATGTAAGAATGAACAATTATCGCCCGTTCTATCAAATTTATATTCCAGAAGGGTCAAATGAGTATCATAATGGTCCGGGATATATTCCGCCTAATGGAGAATGGAATTAAGAGTGTTTTGTTTGTTTAATGTTCTTATGTGTTATGTTTTGTGTTCTTGTGAGTTCATGTTTGGTGTGTTTAGTGTTTTTATTTAAATATTAACTAAGCCTGATGATGTGATGGTTACATCATAGAGATGTATAATTATCAGTTTGAGAATAATATCTCTTGTATTTAGAAAATTTCATCCTTTATGTTTGGATAGAAATTCTAGTATTGTATTAAGTGTTATGTTTGTTTTAATATAAGTTTGTGTTTTTGTGAATTTTGTGTGGAATCAATGGTTATTAAATTTTGATATGGAGTATTGGAAGATTTGTGGGGAGAAATAATTATTTTGGAGTAATTAAGGGTGATTAACCAAGTGATTTAGTGCATATACCTTAATTATGAAAATTTGGATATTGGCGGCTAAGTGCCAGAATGCCGGTGCTTAAGCGCCAGATTTCGCGGCTAAGCGCCTAGAGTTCGTGCTTAGGTGCCAGTTCGCGAAAATTGGTTCCCAAAAGTTAAAAACCCAAAAATTACCATTTTCAACCACCCAATCGTCTTCAACCTTCGGTTTACCGTGAAAGAGGAGCCTAGGGCATCATATTATGGATCATTTAAGAGTCGATCTCAACAAAAATTGTTAGATTTGGATTCCTTGAGGTAAGAGCACTACTCATAAGTAAAAATTTTGATTTTCACCATGTATTTTGGGTACATTATGGAAAATCTTAAAATCACTATTCATGGTGAAAATTTGAGGAAAAACTTGAGAAATTGCTTGGATTTAGTGAAAATATCTTTTGGAAGATAATTTAGCAAGTTTAGTTTGATTTTGGAAATTATGGTGAATTTTTTGTGAATTTTTAGAGATGGCTCCAAAGTCAAAGCATGCACGAGAAAAGACGAAGTTTGATTCTGACAAATTTGTTAGTATGAGGGCTGAGGAACGATACGTCGATGCATTGCAGTCACGTAAGTTGATTCATGAGCGTATGTTTAGGAAGCCAAGAGAGGTGATTGAAGATATGATTGCTAGAAGAAACTGGGAGAATTACTGTTGCTACTCCGCTGCTGCTGTTGTTTCTGTAGTTAGAAAATTTTATACAAATTTGCCTGCTGCAGAAGAGAATCTAGTGATAGTTAGGAGGCATGAGGTCAACTTTTCTTCTGGGGCAATCACTAATTTTTATGGACTACCTCTTGACATGTTCTTTTTTTATTCTAACTATCATCATTCGGAAGGGGAATTAGACGAGATCATGGAATTTCTGACTGATGGAAGAGGATTATGGAAAATAACAAATGATTGAAGAGTGAACTTTCCTGCTTCCAAATTGAATGCCATTTCTAAGGCATGACATTATTTTATCTCATCTAAGTTGTTACCTTCGAGTCATACTAGTGAAGTAACTAGAGAAAGAGCTGTGTTGAACCATTGTATTCAGCAAGGAAAGCCTATTGACATTGGAGGTATAATTTTTATTATGTTTTGAACTGTGCTAGATCAACCACGACTGTAGGTATGGGATTTCCTTCCTTGATTCATTCACTATGTGAACGATCTGGGGTGAAGTTTGATACCTGGGAAGAGGTACTTCAACCATTGAGACCAATTACTAGTGTAAACGTTGGTGCTTACACTGTACATTCAGAGTTTGGTTGGAGAGGAGGATTTGGTAGGGCTTCTACTGCTTCTGCTTTTGCTGCATCTACTTCTCGTGCTACTACTTCACGTGCTTCGTCATCTACTAATTCACAGACTAGTTTATTAAGAAAGATTTTGAAAAAAGTGAGTCTTACTCGAGAGCATATGAAAGATATGGATGGTAAGCTGGATAATGTGGAGAGATATATTATAAAACATGATGAATTTGAGGAGAGTTATCAAAAATATTTGGATAGACTGATTAGAGGTGATCAGAGTGCTGAGATGCCACCTTATCCATTCTACATACCTTATGTGCCATACAAGGATTGGAACGAGCAAGATGATGATGATGAGGATGAAGAGTAGATGTATGTTGTTTGTTTTAGTTATTGTGTTGTTATACTGTGTTACTATGTACTTTATCTAGTGTTTTGTTTGATGATTGTGTTGTGATGTGAACCTTGATAGTATGCAGATTGTAGTTGTACTATTTATCTGTTATGTATATTTAGGTATTGTTGTTGTTTTATTGTGGATTTATATGTTGCTTTGTGATAGTGTGTAATAGTAAATGTTTTTTTATGTTTATGTTATGTCAGAGTTTTTAATAGTGTGTACCTTAATTCAAAAACTGTTAGGAGATTATAAACCACTATTAGGAACTTCTATTTAGGAAACTATATGTTTAAAATTTTTTCAAATTCCACTATCATTTGTTATCTGTATCAGTGTGTTATTTTAGTTGGTGTGTATTTGCTTTGAAAACCTCCACTACTGTAGAAGTCTTCTGAAATTTTTTACTTTTCTTATTATTTAAAAAAACAAATATATATAAATTTGATTTCATTTTACTCCTGTTATTTAAATGGTTATACTTGCATATTAGGATATTAAAAATTCTATGAAGCATGATATGTTAGTTTTTATTTCTCACCCATATATCATTTCATATGCTTAAATGTTTTATCTTAATTAAAAAATTAAAGTTTGGGGGGGATTTTAAGAAACAAAGACTTTCAAAAACCTAAAATTTTATTTTATTCTCAAGAATACATAAAAATAAATCTTATTTTTTATTGAGAACAATTATGTACATGAAGTTATATTAGGGGAACAAAATTTAGAATATAGAAATGAATAAAAGAATTTAGTTAAAATTTATAGTGATCATGAAAAACTTAAAGTTAAAATTTTCTTAATGAAGAAGTGTTAAATAAAGTAAAAATATCTTTAGTAAGAAGTTTTGTATTTTTGGATAAATAGAAGATTTGACTTTTATTCTTCAAAGCTTAAATTTCATTTATTGAAGAGTAATTTTCAAATACTATTATTATGATTTTTAAGTGAAAGACATAAATCTGATCTTTATTTTAAATGAAAGATGGAATTCAAAATCATTCAAGGTCTATCCAGATATAGTAATCCTTGCCTTATAAAAAAAAAAAAGAGAAAAAGTGAAAAATAGTATATGAAAAGGGAGGAGAAGCTTGAGGATTTAAGGGCCTAATAAAAAGTTGGTTTCATACCTAAAGTTTAAGATATAAGTTCAAAGAAAATCTAAAACTTAAGGTTATAATATAGTAAGTAAAATTATTTTTCAAACAAAGATTTTTAAGTGAGAAAAATAAATGTTTGAATCATATATTTTGAAGAATCTACAAATATTTCTGAAATAGATAGAGACTTATTTTTGTCATTTTTCTTTACTTAAGAACTTTCTAAACTTTAAGTTGGTTTTAATTACTGAAATTTTTTCTAAATTAGACTATTCCATTTCTAGAACAAAATTTTGTTATCTTCCTAAGAAACTCATTACATAATTTGCATGCTAAGATATTCTATGAGATTAATTGTCACTTGAGGACAAGTAATATTTTAAGTTTGGGGGCGCTTAGCTGCCAGTGCCAAAATTTTGATTTTTTATTATTTTTACTCCAAATTTGATCCAATTTTGCTCCTTTCATCATGACCATCCATTTTCATCATACCTGTAAGGAAGACAAAAAATAATTTCCCTTAAAGTGTAATATCATTAAAAATAGGTATAAAAATGTGTATAAAAATACTATATATTTTAGGTATATCATTTGTCCCTATTTTATAAAGACATTATAAGTAATTATAACACCATTATATCTTTTCATCTTTGTAACAAACTTTGAGGTCCTTTAATATCTATAATTGGCATTGACGCTGTTTCCTATTTATAACTATTTCAAGAGGGTGATTTAATGACCTGCGATATTGACATTCGGTAGTGTTGACCTCATTTTTGATGAGGTCTTTTCTCTTCTCTCTCCTTAGTACTTAGGATCTAGCCTTAGGCTTTCCCTTCGACTATCTTAGAGGACTAGAAATGGAACCCACCACTTAGAAATTCAAACACCTCTTAACTCCCTGCAAACCCCATAAGTTTGATTGTAAACCCCTAAGTCACTTGGAGGGTTAAGATTAAATGTGGAGGTTTAAAGGATGAGTTCCTTATAGGACTCTTTGGCCTTAGGACTACCCTGGGTGGCCTGGTCTGGTGAGGGTTGACTTGCACACATTACACTCCCACACACACATTCCAAATCCTAAAACCATTCATACCTAGCTTGACTTCTTGACTCATGTAGGTAATTCATATGGATGGACCTTAACCCCTAGGCCCATGGCTAAGAGGGTTAGGAACAACATAGTGAATGCCTCAAATGAGTCCTCTCATGGCTCTTATGGGCTTGATATGGCTTCATGCTCAACCAAAGTGATTCCATTCTACTCAAACTTGATCAATCTTCATTTTTTAAAAATTTCAATTTTTGACCCCCGGGGCCCTACACCCACCAAACCTACCAAATGTCCTCGAAGCTACCCAAAATTTGCAAAAATTACCTAAATTACCCAAAATTCCTCAAAACCCATCCTAAACATTTCCCACCATCCAAATTGATTATCCTTAGCCAAATATACCAAAATTTCCAAAAATACCCCCCAATACCCTCCAAATACCCAAAATACCCTTTTAACTCAAAAATTCCAAAAATTCAGAAAATTCCAAAAAATCTCAAATATTCCCAATTTAATTTTGTTCAACTACACCATAAGCCAATTTTGTCAATTTAACCCACTTTTACCAAAACCCCCAATTTGGCCCATTTTTAACCAAAGTAAGCCCAATGTCAAACTAAATCAACCCAATTGACCTCAATGTTGATCCAATCCAATTCTAAACTTCAATTCCATATCCCTAATATCAATTTAGACCAAATCTAAGCCCAATTTGATTAACATTTGGATCCAATTCCAATTTGAAGCTTAAAGTCCAATTTTGGCCCATGACCTAAACTTAGCCCAAACTAACCCAACTTAACTCCAATTAACCCCAAATCTTTTCCTAAACCTTCCTAATATCCCCAAAAACAAAACACTAACAAGGTTTGCCCCAAATTTGAACCTAAACTCCACCCAAACCTAACCCAAAACCAAAATCCCCAATTTTGGCCTAAACCCATCATGAACTCAAACAAGCTCAAATCCCAAAATCAAAGCCCAACCAAAGTTGAAAACTTTTTTTAACACTCCCATAAAAATTTCTCAACATTACGTTTACATCAAATCTAACATTAGCCCAACCTTAGCCCAAGTTAGCCCAATTTGACCCACTTTGACCCCTTTACCAAAAAGTCCCAAATCAAACCCAATTCAACTCCAAATCACCTCAAATTTGTTTCAAATCACTCATGACACATCCCTAAACTAAACGTAACATTTATTTAGCATGGTCCTTCACAAAATTTTTTATCCAAAAGTCCATTTTGAAACATAAAGCCCACTTCCTTAAACCATTTTAAAAGCCCATCCAAAATGATTTCAAAAGGCCCAAAGTCAATCCAAAGCCTACATGACACTTTCAACTCATCATCCCTTTGATTTAAATCACTCCCTAAGTTTCAAATTCATCATTAAACTTTTCTAAACTAAGCCATGTGCCAAATTACCCCTAAATATCTAAAATCCTTAAAACCCATTTCCTTGAAATTGACTAAGCTTGGCCCAAGCCGAATGGAGCCATGGAGCCATGCATAAGCCATATGTAAGCCATGAGGAGCCATAGACTTGTCATCACTCCCTAAATGGCAAAAGGAGGAGATCCTTTAAGCACTCCCTAAAAGTCATTAGCCCTACCCATGATTCCCCTTAACCCAAAACTAATCCAAATAATCTTGATGGGGACTTCACCACTCCTCATAAGCTGACTCACCTGACTTCCTGACCCACTTTTTAAAATTTATGAAATTTATGTTTATAGCAACGACACCAAAAACTTGATCCCGCTTTAAATATAGATATATGATTTAATGTATAATGTGGATTCTACGCAAGTATACGTATCGTATCAAGTAATACAGGACTCTAGTGGAGTCCTGGTTATCGATCCCACAGTGAAGTTTTTAATAGATTTGTTATCAGCTAAATTTAAAGGAATTACTTAATAATAAAGTGAACAGAAATTCAAAGTAACTATAATAAACTAAAGTAAACTAATGCTTGAAATAAGTTGATTCAAATAATTCAGAAAAAAAGTATCCTTCTTCTTGTTTTTAGAAAATTAAGTGAATGATGAATTTAAATAGAATTTTTAAATTGTATTGTGACAAATAGGAGCATTCCTATTCTTTACCCTTTGGTCCAGGTGCAAAGAACATTGACTAATCCTATGTTTGATTACTGAATCTGCAGTTAGAGTCGGGAGGATACTTGGTCGCCACTTCGAAGCTCCCACGTTCCCCTCACTCGAGGGCTAACATCCACACTTCGACTCTCGAAACAGTAGGACCAAATTGAGTATTTTAGTCTTTCACACTAAAATATCCGATTCTACGCCCGATAATTAATATTTCCTATTTATTTGTACCCGCCTTCCAAGGCTTTTGACTTCCCTGAATATTGAATGTAATTTTTACTATAGTTGATAATTCAACATATTTTAACTACTCAATTGGCCAGATTGAAAGTAAATTAAGTTTTAAGTAAAAATTATCACAATTTATTTATATTATATTAGGTTCTTCTATTTAATTTCATCAATCCGCATAATTTTCATAAACAAGGAGAAAGACTAAGAAAACTACTCAGAATGCATGGGAATAAAACAAAGCATGGATTTCATTTAAAGTTAACAACAATAAACAAAGATACTTATCTTAATTTCCTCCTAAGCGAGACTCCTTGAAGTTCCTTTGACTTTTCCTTCTAGTACGAGCAAACTAAATAGCACTCGATTAAACTAATAAACTCACTAAACTCACTCAAACTAAATTAAACTCACACAAATGACACTTAAGACACTAGAATGGGACACACAGAAGACTCAAAAGACACACAAAGATACTAGAATTCGACCTCTATTTATAGAGGTAGGCAAAGGTCCAAGGGGTTCTTAAACACCTCTTCAAAAAGTGTCCAGGTTCAATGTATATGCATTTTGAACTAGCTCGCCGTCGGCGGGAAACGACCTGGTCGTCAGTGGGGCTTCTAGAAGGTCTTCAAACCGCACGATCTCGCTGTCGGCGAGCTCGGGCTCGCTGTCGGCGAGGTAGTTATAATTCCTTCAGAAATTTCTCCTCACGATCTCGCCGTCGGCGGCCTCGATCTCGCCGTCGGCGAAGCGGTTATATTTGCATGAATTTCCTCCTTTTTGATCCAAAATTGCTCCATTTCATGCTTTTTGCTTTTATCACTTATAAATCTTCATTCTGCGATAAAATAAAGAAAATACCTTTCTTTAAAGTGCAATTTCATAAAAAATAGATATGAATTTCTTGATGTATTTTTACGTGATCAAAATCCCCAAACTTAATTATTACTTGTGCTCAAGTAATTTTAATACTAAATAAAAATAATGATTTCTATAATAGAATTTTTCAACTCAGATAATATATGAATTAATTTTACATAACATTATAATAAAGTTGAATAGAAATATTTCTAAGTAATTAAACTAACTTTATAGAGATAAGATTATTTAGTTATCAGGTCTAAGATTTCTAGCTTTCTATTTAATTCAGGAATGACTATATTAAAAATAATAAATTACTTAAGATATTTAGATGATAGGAAATTCAAGAAAACTCTATTTAGTAAAATACTAATCCACAAATATAAGTTTAGAAATATAACTAAGTTTTACCCTTTAGGTTGAATCCATTGAAGCCAATTTTTGATAAGGCATATCCTCAAGCTTCTCCTCACTTAATGTTTTTTTTTTCTTTTTCTTTTTCTTTTCTTTTTCAAGTGAGGATTACTATATCTGGATAGTCTGTTAATAATTTTGAACTTCAATTTTTCTTCCTAAATTTGAAACTTAAAATATTTTTTTGCTTATATATATTTCATAGCATTTACTTCATTGAGTTACTATCCTTTCTTTTTTCACTTAAATACTTAAGAATTTTCAATTTTTAGAATATAGTTTCCCTTACTTTAAATAGTTTACTATATTCTTATTCCTTTTAACCAACTATCTTATTCCATTAATTAATTGAATTACTAGAAATATTTTCTTTAACTTTATATAATAATTAAATAAAGTAACTCATATTTATTGAATTGAAAATTACTATAGAAAATCATTTAATAATAATTTTTGAAAATAGAAATTGAGAACAATTTTAATAATTAAATTTGTATTTTTACCTTCCCCCAAACTTAAATTTTTCTATCTTTACTACATAGTGAAAAAGGGAAAGTATATAAATAAAATTCATCATACCTTGGAGTTTTAGGTATTTCTTTTCTTTGAAATTTTTGCAGGCTTTTTTTATTACTTACAGAACCTGTACTGTTAGTATTCTTCTACATATAATATTTAAAAAGAAAGTGCAGGGATGGAAAATTTAAAATAAGTATCAAACATAATAAAGAAAACTTAATCTGTTCTACACATACATTTAAAATTTAAACAATACATTATAGAAAGACTAACATCCTATATATATAAAAATTTGCAACTAATCTAACACACATAAGAAATTTAATATCACTGCTCAAGCAAACAAACAACATATCAAGTCCAAAGTCCACAGAAAGTACTAAAATATTACACACAGAAATAATAAAGTTTGCAAAACACAATTCTAAACAAACCAAACAAACTAAACAAAGACTCTAATCTTCTACATTAAAATCCCAAACTATGTCGTCTCCCTGATCTCCAGGCTGAGAAGGCTGAGCATGCTGGTACTGTGAATAACGGGGGCACTCAGGAAAGACAACATCTAAATCACCACTCCTATAACGACGCTCGGCTTCATAGTATGCAATCTCGTACTCGAATGTCGGCTGGAGATATTCGCTATCATAATCGTGTCTTCTCTCCAAGCCTCAGATCCTTTGATCTATATGCTTAAATCTTCTTTCCATATTTTCTCCAAATAACTCAAAACTTTTTCTACTCGGGGTTAACTCATTCATCAGATCTTGAAGGGTAGGAGTGGTGTACTGAGGGGGTGGTTCATAACTAGTAGAGGGTATATCTCTACTTGAAGAAGGTACATAATCCCTTGTCCCAGATCTCCATCCTTCGTGGGATTCATATTTCTTTATATTAGCCTGAGTAAGGGGTTTCATAGGCTCTATCCATTCCTCATCATCTCTTGCCTCTACCCCATATAATTGGCAAAGTGCATGGATAAGACCGGGATGTCCTAGTCCTCCTCCACTTTCATTTACGCGAGTCGGCTAATATGTTTTTATATATAATATTTCCCACATTAATACTCTTACGGTTCCGAATACGTAAATTTAGAAGCTGCTACATCTCTTGTTACCTCACTATGGTGGTAGGTAGGTAACAAAGTAGAACAAATAAAATAATGCCGGACTTTAGATGTTGCATTTAGCATAGAAAGAGGAAGTTTACCCGTTCCCACTGCTTTATCTTTCAGACTCCTTTCCCATCAGTGAGAAAGTCGATCACCTCTTCCAGTGGTCCTTCTATAGTTCCAAAAGTTTCATACTCGCTGGTGTAGGTGTCTCGTACTTCATAATAAGCGTTTATTCTAGCAGCGTTGAAATCTACAAAAAATCCTCTAACCTTAACTGGTGCATCTTCAGCCTGTGTTAAGTTAGTATAAAATTCCTTCACAACTGCTACAACTGCTTTGTTGGTCACGTAACAGAAATTTTCCCAACCTCGCTCTTTTATAACTCGCTCTACTTCTCCTCCAGGATTTTTGAAAACTCGATCTTGAATGCATTTTCTTGCTTGTATGTTTGAAAATATCTAGTTTGTGCTCTTGCATTAATGAATCAGGTTTCGTCATAATCTATTCGTCGCTTTTGTCGTGGAGCCATTTCTCGATCTGTGAAATTTACAAAAATTTTAACTAAACTCCAAAATATTACTAAGAAGGCTTCCTACAACAACTAAAATCCATTTAAATCAATTTCTATGAAATTATTCCAAGTATTTTCTTCACATTTCGAAATTTTTCAAAATTCTCCAATGTAGAAGAAATCCATGGTGAAAATCAAAAATTTTTGCATAGGAGTGAAGCTCTTACCAAGGGAAGATGAAATCCGGTGTCAAAAAGTGTTGAAATCGCTTCAAATCCGAGATCTCTCAAGCCCTAGGTAGGTTTTTTCGATAATTTGAGGAAAGGGATGATTAATAGTGTCGGTTGACCGGTCAAATATAGGTCTTTTCGCGTTCTCACTGTCAGCGAGGTTTTTCTCGCCATCAGCGAGCTAATTAATTCTATAAGGAAAAAGTTTCGGGAAAAATCCGCCGTCGGCGAGCTCGGTCTCGCTGTCAGTGGGTTTTCTCGCTATCGGCGAGATAATTCTCGCTGTCGGTGAGGTTCCAAAAAATTTTAAAATTTTGAAATTCGTTAATCATTTTCAACCTCGAATTGCCCTTAATCAATCTTCCGATCACTTAATTTAATAATAATACGAAGATTAGATACTTATACTCACAAAAATTCACACAAAACAAACAATATAACTTTATAAATGAAATCCATGAAACTTACAATTTTCACACTAACAACTTCACACATACTTAACTTAAATGTTCAAATCCATAATACTCAGCATCGCAATCCAAACCACAACACTCTAAATGTTGAGACATAACAATTTACAAATAATCTCATCAAATACGAGATGATCGAATCAAAGTTCGACTCATAATAAAACCTAACTCCAAATCGAACACACATATATACAAATATAACATAAATATAAAAATCTTTCCTACTCTTCAGTGTCTGAACTAACATCTTCTCTGATATTTTTGATGCGACGCAGGTGCACAAATAAATTGTAGAAAGGCCTGAAAGGGAATTCTACTGTAGATTCTTCATTAATCCATCCTTTCTGTCTTAGTAGATGAGTAAAACTGGCCTCCAGATGTCCAGGTATGATCAAAGTGCTCCTTCATTCTCCAATCGATATGATCGAACATATCGGAGATATTGTCGATGGAATTCATCACATTTTGCAATTCTTTCTCCAATCCTTTAATTTTCTTCGGAATGAAATTAGTCTTATCGATAAAGGGCCTTGCTAAAGGATTGTTACGTGATGCTCTATCAGAAATAACGGTAATCTCATCATTGTTATCCAAAGTGGGAAACATATCAGTAGGATCCAGGGGTTTCCATGGTAAAAGTACTTTTTCCCAAGCCTCATAAGAAACTTGGTATTGACTACATAAAGCAAATATAGTAGATGGGTGTCCAAGTCCATGCACTGACCCATGCACAATTAATACCAATGCAGACTTTACTATTATTGATCCAACATCGATAGGTAATCCAATTTGAATACAGTAGTTTAAAATAGCGCATTCCTTTGAAACTTTATATACTCTCATGGTAGGTAATAATTTTGATGATATAAAGAAATGTCAGTTCTTTGAGACAGGGTTAAGAAGTGATGCAGAAAAACTGACATACCCGTCTTCTCGTAACTCCCAATCATCCGGTTCATCAGTCATGTATCTCCCAATGCCGCTGTGCGATCATTTCTTCGATTTTTGTAGTAGAATTCTCTACTCCTCTATTGACGAATCCTCTTTCTTTGATAAGTCTTTTCTTCATCAAACCTTTGTTGAAGATTCGCTGTGCCTCCGAACTAACGAATTTTCTCCGGTTGAAAACTTCAGTTTTTGTGGTTTCTAGGAATTTGGAGGCCATTTTGGATGGAATGGATTGGTCTCTAGTCGTTCCTAAGGAAGAAAATGGTGTAAAATCGGATTTGGAATAATTTCTTACGAAGGAATGGCTTAGATCCGTCCAAAACCGCACGAAAAATCTTTAAGAAACCAAATTTTTAAGCTGCCTCGCCGTCGGCGGAAGTTCCTCACCGTCGGCGACTTAGTTATAAAGCCGAATGAAGTAATGGTCCATGATCTCGCTGTCGGCGGAGCTCGGAGCTCGTTGTCGGCGAGATTCGTAAAAATCGCCCGTTTTCGCTCCGAGTCCGAATATTTTACGATTTCATCGATAAGTTCAATTTTTGTGATGATTCTAATAAAAATTTGAGTAGTAAGATTTGTTTTAATAATATAGACTCACTAATATGTATATATTTAAAAATAAAATACTACTTATGGGTTGCCTCCCATAAAGCGCTTGGTTTAACGTCGTCGGCCGAGCCTAATTCGATTAGTGTTCGGGTTGACTAAGCATTAAAACCTCTTTAAAATTTGGTCGTCTATTTTCGAAATATGGTTTTAATCTATGTCCATTTACTTTAAATCTATGTCCTGTTTTTGGATCTTCAATTTCTATAGTTCCATATGAAAATATTTGAGTTATGGTGAAAGGTCCTAACCATCGAGATTTCAATTTCCCGGGAAATAATTTCAATCTAGTATTATAAAGCAAATCTTCTTGTCCTGGTTCAAAATTTCTCTGATTAATCTTCCGATCATGCCATAATTTCATTCTTTCTTTATAAATCTTATCATTATCATATGATTCGTTCCTTAATTCTTCCAATTCATTTAATTGCAACAATCTCTTCTCACCAGCTTCATTCATATTATAATTAAATTCTTTAATTGCCCAATATGTTTTATGTTCTAATTCAACTGGTAAGTGGCAAGTTTTTCCATATATAAGCCTGTAAGGAGTCATTCCAATCAGAGTTTTATAAGCAGTCCTGTATGCCCATAATACATTGTCTAGTCTTATAGCCCAGTCTGATCTATTAGGATTTACAGACTTTTCTAATATATGCTTAATATCTCGATTAGAAACTTCAGCTAATCCACTAGTTTGTGGATGATAAGCAGTTGATATCTTATGCATAATATTATATTTTTCTACTAGTTTGTGAATATATTTGTTTCTAAAATGAGTTCCTCCGTCAGTGATAATCACTCTCGGCATTCCAAATCTAGTAAAAATATTTTTCATTAAGAATTTTGAAACACTTTTAGCATCACACCTAGATAAAGCTTGTGCTTCGATCCATTTGGAAACATAATCAACGACTACTTAATATATATGAGTTTCCAAATGACGGAATAAAAGGTCCCATGAAATCTAATCCCCAAACATAAAAAATTTCAACTTCTAATATAAAATTCAGAGGCATTTCATTTTCTCTTGATATGTTTCCTACTCTTTGGCATTATCGCAGGTTTATATATATATATATACATCTCTAAATAGAGTAGGCCAGTAGAATCCAGATTGTAGAATTTTATACGCAGTTTTATCTGTCCCAAAATGTCCTCCAAAATCAAAGTCATGACATTTTTGAATGATTGGTTCAGTTTCTTCATAAGGCACGCATTTTCTAATAATTAGGTCCTTACATTGCTTATATAAGTATGGTTCATCCCAAAAATATGATTTAGTATCGTGAATGAATTTTTTTGTTGTTGCAAAGTTAACATAGGTGGTAAAATGTCCCTTACAATATGATTTACTATATCAGCATACCAAGGTATTTTCAACTCATAAATATTATAAAGTTGTTCATCGGGAAAAGCATGCTAAAATTTCATTATCAAAATTAGATAATTCATGATTTTTTAATCTTGATAAATGATCAGCAATTTGATTATCAGTTCCCTTTTTGTTAACTATCTCAAAATCAAATTCTTGCATTAATAATATCCATCTGATTAATCTTGGTTTAGAATCTTTCTTTTGCATTAAATATTTTATAGCGAGAATGATCGGTATGCACTGATACATTTAGCTCCTATTAGATAATGCCGAAATTTATTAAAAGCATATACAACTGCTAATAATTCTCTTTCGATAGCTTGTATAATTTATCTCGGCATCATTTAGAGTTTTACTAGCATAATATATAACTTTGAAAATCTTATCATATCTTTGGCCAGAAGCTGCTCATATAGCATAATCACTAGCATCACACATAAGCTCGAATGGTTTCTCCCGATTAGGTGAAACTATTATAGGTCTTGTAATTAATTTATCTTTTAATAATTCAAAAGCATTCGGGCATTCGGTTGTAAATTCAAATTTCTTGTCCTTTTCGAAGTTGGCATAGAGGTTTAGTAATTTTTGAAAAATCTTTAATATAACGCACTGTAAAATCCGGCATGTCCAGAAAACATCTTACCCCTTTTACCGTAGTTGGAGGTGGTAATTTAGTTATTACTTGAATTTTTGCGGAGTCTACTTCCATGCCATTTTCCGAAATTTTATGCCCTAATACAATGCGCTTTGTAACCATAAATTGACATTTCTCCCGATTAAGAACTAAATTAGTTTTCTCGCATACTTCAAATACTTTTTCAAGATGATTTAAGCATGTGTCGAATGTTGTTCCAAATACGGAGAAATCATCCATAAATACTTCTATTCCATTATCAATTAATTTACTAAATATAGACATCATACATCTCTGGAATGTTGCAGGTGCATTACATAATCCAAAAGGCATTCTTCGAAAGCGAAAGTTCCATAAGGACTAGTAAATGTAGTTTTCTCTTGATCCTCAGGAGCAATTTGTATTTGATGATAACCGGTATATCCATCTAAGAAACAAAAATATTTATGTCCAGCTAATCTATCCAACATACGGTCTAGAAATGGTAAAGGGAAGTGATCTTTTCTAGTGGTTCGTGTTTAATTTTCTATAATCGATACATATTCGCCATCCAGGTAACTTGTCTATAGGGATAAGATCATTATTTTCATTAGCTTTGATGATCACCCCTCCTTTTTTAGGTACACGATCAATTGGGCTTACCCAAGCATCGTCAGAAATAGGATATATAATACCATTATCTAACCATTTTAAAATTTATTTCTTGACTACTTCTTTCATTATCGGATTTAATCTCCTTTGTGGATCGGCTTTAGGTTTATGTTCATTATCTAAAATAATTACGTGCATACGGATTGAAGGACTAATTCCTTTAATATCTGCTAAAGTCCGACAAAAAATTTTCTTATATTTTTTTAACGTATCTAAAAGTTTTTGTTCTTGAGATTCATTTAATTCGGATGAAATAATAAGCTGGTAGAGTTAAAGAATTACCTAAGTAAGCATATTTTAAATGATTAGGTAACATTTTTAACTCGAGTTCGGGAGGTTTAATAATTGATGGAACTATATTTTTTTCGGTATTTTACGTGTTATCCAAAAATTCAAATTTCTCTTGAATATAATCTAATTCTTCATTTATCTCAGAGTTTTCAATTAATTCAATATTTTATTTTTCTAATTTTTCTTCATAATATCCTTTAAAATGTTATTTTTGTAAATGATCAAGTACTTCCATTCGAAAACACTCATCATCTTTTTCTAGCGCAGGATATTTCATTGATTTAGCAATATTAAAAGTTACTTTTTGGTCATTTACTCTCATAGTTAATTCTCCTTTACGAACATCGATCATAGCTTTTCCGGTGGCTAAAAATGGTCTTCCTAAAATGATAGGAATTTCTTTATCTTCTTCCATATGTAGAATAATAAAATCTACGGGAGAAGATACATTTATCCACTTTTACTAATACATCTTCGATAACTCCCTTAGGATATGTAACGAACGGTCAGCTAAGCGAAGAGTTGCTGAAGTAAGTGAAATTTCTCCCGATCCTAATATCTTGAAAATTGATAGAGGCATTAGATTGATGCTTGCTCCTAAGTCACACAAAGCTTTTCCATAGAATTTTTCTCCGATAGCGCGGGGTATAGTGAAACTACCGGTATCTTTTAATTTTTCGGGAAGGTTTTACTGAATAATAGCACTACACTCTTCACTAAGTGCAACCATTTCATTATCGGTAAATTTTCTTTTTTATTTAGAATATCTTTCATGAATTTTACATAGTTTGACATACGTTCTAAAGCTTCTACGAAAGGAATATTTATCGTTAATTTCTTGAAAATTTCGAGGAATTTAGCAAATTGTTTGTCTTTTTTATGTTGAATTAGTCGTTGAGGAAATGGTGGTGGAGGTTTTTCAACAGAAATTTTCATTGGTATTAAAGGATTTTATAAGTTTGAATCTTGTTGATTCTTTTCCTTTTCAATTTCCACTTCCTCTTTTTGACTTTCAAGTTCTTTCTGAATTCGATGTTCTAATTCTTTTCCACTTCGTAATTGTAACGCTTTAATTTGTTCATTTCCCTTGTCTTTGGGATTTATTTCCACATTACTAGGAAATGTTCCAGGTATTCTATTATTAAGTGCGGTAGCGATATGTCAAGTTGAGTTTCAATATTTTTGATAGCTGTCCCTTGAGTTTGTAATTGGTTTCCTTGTATTTGTAATTGATTTCCTTGATTTTGTAAATGTTGACCCATATTTAATATTAATTCTTCTATAGATAATTTCTTATCCTTAAATTGAGGGTTCTTATTATTAAATCCAGGTGGATAATTAGGTTTATAATTAGGATTTCCTTGATTAGATGGATTTCCTAATTGTTGTGTCATATTATTCATCCAAGGTTGATTAGTTGTATTATTGTTCCAATTAAAATTAGGATGATTTTTCCATCAAGGATTATAATAATTTTCATAAGGATTATTGGGTACATTTGTTAATTGCATTAATTGTTTCATATTGAGATTGGGATTCTATAAGTTGTCCGAGATGAATTTTCTTCGTTATAGTTGGAGAGTAATTCATTCCAAAATGATTTAATTTTTTAGATATAGCGACAATTTGTGAAGCTAACATAGATATTGCATCATTTTCATGAATACTAGCTTTTTTTTTCGGATTCATTCTATCGGCGAGCCATTGAAAATTATTAGTTGCCATTTCTTCGATTAATGCATAGGCTTCATCAAATGGTTTTGACATTAATGATCCTCCAGTGACGGCATCGATGATTGATCTTAAAGATCCTACTAATCCATTATAAAAAGTTTGGATAATTAACCAATACGGTAACACATGATGTGGGCATTTCCTAAGAAGTTCTTTAAATCTCTCCCAAGATTCATATATTGACTCTCCATCAAGCTGACTAAAAGAAGTTATATCATTTCTAAGCTTAGCGAGTTTTAGATGGTGGAAAATATTTGGATAGAAATTTTTGTGATAATTCTCCCCGAGTTTTAATAGATCCGGGTGCTTAACAAATTTAACCACATTTTAGCCTTATCCCTTAAAGAAAAAGGAAAAAGTCTAGAATCTAATAGCATCGTTAGATACTCCTTCATATTTGAAAGTAGCACATAGTTCTAAAAAACTAGCAAGTTGTAAATTAGGATCTTCGATAGGTGAACCACTAAATTGATTATTTTGTACCATTTGGATAATTGCAGGTTTAAGTTTGAATGAATTAGCAGCTACATCAGGGTTTTGAATAGTTAAATGAATTTCATCTAATGTAGGGTTGGCATAATCTCGTAATGGTCTTGGTTGATTGATATTTTTATTTTCAGGTATATTTGCCATTTGTGTTAAATTTATAATTTCTCTTTTTTGTTTTCTAATTCTTTTAATTGTACGCTCTAATTCTGAATCGTAAGGTATTAAATTTTCGTTTCCAAATTTTCGCATACAATTTATAAAATAAAATAGTCCGTTACTTTAGTAAATAATTTCTTTACTTCCCCGACAACGACGCCAAAAACTTGACCCACTTTTTAAAATGTATGCAATTTATGTTTATAGCAACGACACCAAAAAATTGATCCCGCTTTAAATATAGATATATGATTTAATGTATAATGTGGATTCTACGCAAGTATACGTATTGTATGAAGTAATACAGGGCTCTAGTGGAGTCCTGGTTATCAATCCCACAATGAAGTTTTTAACAGATTTGTTATCAGCTAAATTTAAAGGAATTACTTACTAATAAAGTGCACAGAAATTTAAAGTAACTATAATAAACTAAAGTAAACTAATGCTTGAAATAAGTTGATTTAAATAATTCAGAAAAAGTATCCTTCTCCTTGTTTTTAGAAAATTAAGTGAATGATGAATTTAAATAGAATTTTTAAATTGTATTGTGACAAATAGGAGCATTCCTATTCTTTACCCTTTGGTCCAGGTGCAAAGAACATTGACTAATCCTATGTTTGATTGCGAATCGCGGCTAGGTCCGGGAGGATGCTTGCTGCCACTTCGAGCTCCCACGTTCCCCTCACTGAGGGCTAACATCTACACTTCGGCTCTCGAAACGGTAGGACCGAATTGAGTATTTTAGTATGTCACACTAAAATATTCAATTCTACGTCCGATAATTAATATTTCCCTATTTATTTGCACCCGCCTTCCAAGGCTTTTGACTTCACTGAATATTAGATGTAATTTTTACTATAGTTGATAATCAACATATTTTAACTACTCAATTGGCCAGATTGAAAGTAAATTAAGTTTTAAGTAAAAATTATCACAATTTATTTATATTATATTAGGTTCTTCTATTTAATTTCATCAATCCGCATAATTTTCATAAACAAGGAGAAAGACTAAGAAAACTACTCAGAATGCATGGGAATAAAACAAAGCATGTATTTCATTTAAAGTTAACAACAATAAACAAAGATACTTATCTTTATTTCCTTCCAAAGCAGACTCCTTGAAGTTCCTTTGACTTTTCCTTCTAGTACAGCAAACTAAATAACACTCAATTAAGCTAATAAACTCACTAAACTCACTCAAACTAAATTAAACTCACACAAATGACACTTAAGACACTAGAATGGGACACACATAAGACTCAAAAGACACACAAAGATACTAGAATTCGGCCTTTATTTATAGAGGTAGGCAAAGGTCCAAGGGGTGCTTAAATACCTCTTCAAAAAGTGTCCAGGTTCAATGTATATGCATTTTGAACTAGCTCGCCGTCGGCGGGAAACGACCTCGCCGTCAGCGGGGCTTCTAGAAGGTCTTGAGCCGCGCGATCTCGCTGTCGGCGGGCTCGGCTCGGCTGTCGGCGAGGTAGATATAATTCCTTCGAAATTTCTCCTCACGATCTCGCCGTCGGCGGCCTCGATCTCACCGTCGGCGAAGCAGTTAAATTTGCATGAATTTCCTCCTTTTTGATCCAAAATTGCTCCATTTCATGCTTTTTGCTTTTATCACTTATAAATCTTCATTCCTGCAATAAAATAAAGAAAATACCTTTCTTTAAAGTGCAATTTCATCAAAAATAGATATGAATTTCTTGATGAATTTTTCTGTGATCACCTCCCTCAGCCCAAAATCAGAGCTTTGGATGGTGCACCAAGCCCTAAGCCATGACTTGATCAATTGGAACCCAAAATGACCCCTTACCACTTACCACTTAAATCAAACCTCTTTACACTTGGCATTGGCCAACCTGATCAGGATGGTGACCTGACCTTGGCCGGCCAGCCACCAGGTCGCCGGAAAACACCATGGCCGAGAGGTCTAAATGGATTCAAAAATTCAATTTGAACTAGCTGAGTTTTCCCATGCCCAATGGCCACTCTGCGACTGTTCTTCTCTTCACCAGAGCAGTTGATCCAAGCCATCAAACCCCCCTGGGAGGCCCTGCCCATGGCTATTTAAATAAGCCACCCCCTCTCGGCCAAAAGGTTGGCTGAAAACAACCTTCACAGAATCCCTCTAAACTCCTCATAGAGCATCCCCTAGCCAAGAGCAATCCATCCCCACTGTTCTCCTGCCCTAAATCCCATTGATCGAGCTCAATTTTGGAGCTCAATTCTCAGGCCAGAACAGAAAATCTCTCAAACCTCCACCAAAATCAATTTAAACTCACCCACACCTGCACAAGACCAAGAGAAGGAGTTCCCCAGTGGAAGCCCCCTCACCAGGCTAGCCATTCTCTCTATCGGCCAAGCTTTGAAATTGGGCTTGGTTGAAGTTGTACTTAGACAATTTGACAGGGCCAGAGGTTTCATCCCTAGGCCCTTCCAGCTCCAATAAATGTGCCGAGCACATTCAGTTGAGGCCTCACCTCCTGAACCAAGGTATGGGCACTCCTCTTCCCCGAGAGCTTCCAACAATTCTCCATTTCGTTTGAGTTGATTTCAATGCATGTAAACCATATAGATGTGTTCGTCTCTTCAAGACGAATCCATAGAGTATAAGAATACGAAAATCTTTTGAGAAATAAGAGAGATCTTAGGGTTTTAGTGTGGACGGCTCACGGGACACACTAGTCGTAGACGATGACCAGGCGCCGTCCGATCGCGCGTGTATCGAGTGGACGTCCAGATTGCGCCGGATCGAAGGATGGAACGAGACCGCGGGCCACGTGGCATCCGAGTTAGATGGCGGCGTCGAATGGGAGTGCACCGCGTGGGCTTTCGGATCCGCCGAGGTTGAGTCAGCGCAGCGCTGGATAAATAGATAAATAGGCTATTTTCTATTTATTTAAATACCCAGAAATTGAAAAATACATATCTTTGTGTAGAAAAATCACAAAAATAAAATAAAAATACTCTCTTGCTCAGTGAACAGAGGAAAATAATGTGGAAAAAGAATTGAGTTAATTTGATGAGTATTTTATTTTTAATTAATTATTTACTCATTTCAATATTTTAATTCTCCATTTGCATAGACAATTCACCATGACATGAGACCATAGGGCTTTTGAAGCCTCTAATCTTGGAAACATTCTCTGAATTTTTCAAGGTCAGAGGTTATCTTTATGGCAAGTTATGTATTTTTCAAGTTTATGTTACTGTTTTTGGTATTTTAATTCCATTAATTAGCATATTGCTTAGAAAATTCTAGGAAAATTTGGGGAAGTTTCTTAGGACCAGAGGACCCAGGATAATTATGTTTTGAGTTAATTCATTAAGAATAACCCTAATTGGCCTAATTATTCAATACTAAAATTTAATTAATTAGGGTTAACCACACATCAAAAGAACTTGAAAATAACTCTCCACTAATCTTTAGGATCAGAGGGACCTCACAAAAAAATTTGGAATCAATTGGAAATGTTTAACCCCACTAAATGGATTAATTAAGTTACATGACCAAAATTAAACTTTAAAAAATTCATAACTCTAAAAATACATTTTAAAAATTCACCAAATTGGTTTTGTGGGCTTTTTGATATCAGAGGAGTCTAATAAAATTAAAATTGGAATTTTTCAAAAATCTTCATTTTCTACCTTATTTTAATATTTTAAATAATTAAAAATAATAAAAATCATAAAAATAATAAAAATCACAAAAATATCATATTTTGACTCCTAATCACTTAGGAATAAACTAAATATTTTTCCCAAGTCTCTTGGTTAAGATATTGAATTTTAAATGCTTAAGACAATTTTTAATATTAAAAAATGGATTTTCCAACCTTTCACCAAATTAATTCTAATAAATCAAAGAGAAATCATAAAAATATGAAATTTGCTTCTCTGAACTCCTTGAGGTTATAGAGACTTAAGAAAAATATAAAATTTATTTTTCAATTTTAATTTTATTTTATAATTAATTAACACTCAAAAACTCAAAATAATTATAATAAATAAAATATAATTTAAAAAATCATGAAAATTGTTTGAAATGGTCCTCTGGTTAGTTGGAATATCCCATAATTTTCCTAAGGACAGAAACCTTACCTTGGTCATGTTGTTGAATTTTTATTGAAAACCTATATTTTTCATAAAAATAATTATATAAATTAAATTAAATTCAAAAAAATCACATTTTCTCCTCTAATGTCTTAATTGACGTGTGAGTAAAGTGACATAAAAATTTTAAGTTCATTTGAGCTTAATTCGATGAGTTATGAAAAGAACAAGCTTAAATGGGGCATAAAGGTAATTAAAGAATTTTAGCCCTAATTAATATTTAGGTTTAATCAAGGGGAGAGTAAAATATCTGATTTTAAAATTTTCATTAGATGATTGAAACCTAGGGAATTAAGGGGTAGAAACCCATTAATCATCTTGAAATTATTTAAAGTAAATTTTAATTAGTTAAATAATTTAAATTTTGGAAGAATAGATTAAAAATTTGGATTATTAAGATTAGGGATTTGATTTAAGAAGATATCAATTCTTTAATTTAAAATCCCTAAATGAATCACTTTAATAATATTTAACTTTTAATTAAATTCAAATTGGTAATTGTAATTAATAATTAAATAATTAAAAGAAAAATAAACCTTAATTAAATTAAAACTTAAAACATTAAATAATTTGATAATCAAATTGAAATAAAAAGAAAATTAATTTCAAAAAATAACTTGAAAGCAAATTTAAAGCAAACTTGAAACATGAAAGTTAATCTAAAAAATAATTCATTATTAATAATCAAAGCAATTAAGAGTTGACCTAAAATATTGCAATTAAATTAAATTAAAATTAAATCATTAAAATTTAATCAAATTGAATAATCTAAAAACCTTTTTCAACCTAAGTAGACTTTAAACATTGAAAATCAATTTTAAATATATAACGATGTAATTGAATTAAAATAACTTGAACACAATTCCAAACTTAAAATTATTAATCAAAATTTTCTAACTAAACTACTCATCTTAAATCATCAATCCAATCGAAACGGTTAAATTCTTTAACAAACTGATTTGGCCCCTAAAGGTTATCATTATTATAACTCTTAGGTAAAGTATCAAGTGAAATGTCACTTTACTCGTAGGATAATCAAACATCCTGGTTCACTGAGTAAGAAACAAACTAAACTAAACTTTTGGATGAACAATTCACTTGTACAATAAAATTCATTTGGACTCAAAATATTCCCAGAAGCATTGAAAAGATGTTTAGGACCCGTCCTAAGCACTTTCTCAATATAATGGGATGTTTTAGAAGAAAAATTGAACTTAATTGTTCTTTGGTGAAGAAAATCATCCTTAACAAATACAAAGAACCTAGACGTCATAAGAAATGACTAGCAATAGGGTTAGGAATTTGGTAGACAACCCGAACCATCCCTTAGCTTTACCTAGGTACTTGTTATAAATATTTAAATGCCTTAACATGTGTTTTAAATGCAGCTTGGAATGACGAGAAAACTCTCCAGGTACGCTTTTATTTTATTGCAATTTACTTTATTGCAATTTATTTATATGAGCTACACTTTACTCTTCTTGCATGTTAAACAATATTGTTGCATGAAAACTGAAACTTTTAGGATAGCCACAAAACTGAAACCAAAACTAAATTAAAATCAACATAAGATAAAATTCACCGCCACAACATTTAAAAGATAAAGCAACTCAAAATTTAATCACAAACAGAACAACAAAACTACAATTGCAACTAAATTAAAACATCTCGTTGGATGATCGGGAATACCTCGGATGATGTAACCTACGTGTTGCTAACGGGATTTCCCACGGTATAAATGAAAGTGTGGAACTCATTTAGTTGAGTTTAGCAAATTCATCTGGACTAAGTGAATCCGATAAAAATAATGGTGCCGAAATGATGGAACCGTGGGATCTTAACCGGTGTTGTTATAATTAACTTTAAGATTCCCATAATAAAACATTAAAGACATTTGAAATTTAAGATTGTTCTAAACCAAAACACTTTTCTCATCTCCTGATTTTCACTTTCTAAAACGAAACCTCTACAACAACACGGAGCTCGAAGCACGGTGGGCAGCACGGCTATCTTCGTCAATGAAAACTTGTGTCTACTTCAGCAAAACCTTTTCCTAATTTTAAATAACTAAGTCATAGGACTTCGAGGTAGTTTGCCTAGTGCAACATAAATCCTCAACCTTATTGTTAGGCATTTGCATAATCATGTTATGTAAATTAAGCCCTAACCGGTCTTAGGACTCCGAGGTAGTCGTTTGGTATGACATAAACCCTCACATCTTCTAGGCTATTTGTATGATCATGTCATACGAATATAAGTCCTAATTAACTAAAATTGGAAAGATTATAACATTAAATAAACTCTCAAATTGAAACCAAACAAATAGGATAGTTGGGAAGTCACTGAGACTTGTCTCGAATCCGTGACATCCCCTACTTCTCCTCCATTGGATTCCTAAAATTAACTGTTCCAAATTTGATCCATTCCCTATTGAAATTTCCAAAATCCAATTGTTTGAAAACCTTTAACTTTGAAATTCTTGAGAGCAAAAACACTGATCATTATCGAGAGTTTTCTTAAATGATTCCCGTCATTTAAGATGTAATTAACTATAGGGGCTTGCCCTTATAGGGAACTTTAAGAACCTGAGTAATAAAAACCTCGCTTAATTCCTTTATATTAAGCAGGGAATTTGTTGGCTTATAAAATTGGTTCGCGGACCAAACGAATGTCACAAATCTTCTAGTTTATTTAATCGAGCCTCATCATCAAGCAGTGTGTTTATTTTTTGGGATAGATACACGGTTTGTGGTGTGGTGCTCGTTTATATAAACTATTTGGGATGTGAGATCGGTTTGATTTCATATCTTAAAATTTTCAAACTTAAAATTATTTTCAAATCAAATGCTATTTTACAAATTATATATATTTAAATTAAATTTAAAATTTAAAATTCGCCGACAATTTCTGTAGGCGACCTCTTTTTCTAAAATACAACACAACCTAAAAATAAGCCGTACAGGTAGCCTGAAAATCATTCAACCGATTGGAAATTTTTTGATTAACTGGAAAGTTTTCAGTCGTTTGGAAGGTCTTTTGTCAGCCTTCTCGAGTGAATCCTCAATAGTGGCCTTCTTGTTGTTAGGGTGAACATAGACCATCAGACAGAGGGTGTATCACCGTAATCTGATGGGAGACTTTTGTTTGGGAAAAGGACCATCACAAAGGATTATAAATATATTCAACGAGGTGCCTTTTGGCCATCTTTGTGAAGAATCTAAAAATCAGTTGAGGAATTGATTGCAAACAACTGTCTCTCAGGTCAGGTGCATAATATTCTTTCATTTGGTTGTAAATTCGTTTGGTCAGCCACAATATCTATTGAAAGAAATGATGCTTGACATATCTATCCTTCTGAAGTTATGTTAAAGTTATTTTAATAATATCTTTAATTGAGAACAAATAAAAGTTAATCTTTCCTACCCAAAACTTAAGTTTTTCGGTATATATCAAATTAGTAGACGAGAAAGAAAAACAAAAAGAAAACTAACATTTTAGTGTTGGACTTGTTATTTCTCTTGAACATAGACATACAATCATTAACACAAACATACAATCATTACAGTCTCAATTCAAACTAATAAAAAAAAACCTAAATTCATCACAATTTTACTAACATAATAAAGTACAATTACCACACACATCAATCATATAAAACTAAGTAACAAACACACAAGTTCACACATCAATAATCTACTAAAAGAATACTACTCTACCAGTCATCCTCCTCCTCCTCTTCTTCTACTTCAAGCTGGTATGGAACATAGCGGGGGTAAGTAGGAAATATCACACTAGAATCACCCCTCATGAATCTCATCCGAGCATCATGGTAACCTATATCATACTCAACTCTTCTCTTTTGATATTTATCAGTAATATTATTCCTTGTTTCTAATCCACCAATTCTGTTATTCACAATGTCAGCCTGTTCTATCATCAACCGCTTCATAACATCAGAAGGTAGAAGGTAAATCATGACTAGTAGAAGGAACATCACCACTCTTACTCCCAACTCTCCATCCCACATGAGATTCTTAGGTACGAATATTGGCCTTATTGATAGGCTTTAAATGATGGACGATCCTCGAATATTTATACATATGTTTTACACTTTATATTTCTTCTCAATGATAATATCTCTTTCTTTACAATGGTACCAAAAACTTGATTCTGAAGCAAATAAGAAATCAATTTTAATTTTTTTTATCTGGGATTCTACGCAAGTATACACATTATTTATCAAGAAATGTAAGACTTTTTGATTAAGCCCTAAGATATCGAACTCAAAGGGAAATGTCTAAAAATTTAAAGAAAGAAAAAAAACTTTTACTTTTCAAAATGATTTTGTAAGTTATGTTTTATAATTAAAAATTTTAAATTCTTTTTGCTAATTTGTTTTAGAAAAACTAAAGTAAGCAACTAAAATTAACAGGACTATTAAATAATATGAAAGCAAATGAGAATAAAATATATTTTTCTTCTTCCAATGAATCAGCAATAATTATAAAATTTTGTTGTGGAAGTATCTAAATGTGTTGTGCCAAATAGGAGCAGTTATATTCTTTACCCTTACTTGGTTCTATAAAGAACATAGGTTAATTTGAAGTTTTGAAATCTTGTAGATGGGTTAGGCAGGGAAGATACTAGCTCTCACTCTAGAGTTCCCTCTTTTCCCTCCACCTGGGGGCTAACATCTCATAACAAAACTTAAAACATCAAACCAAATTGGGGGCTTTAGCCTGTCACTCTAATGTCATCTAATTCTACACCCAATCAAAAGCATATCTCCGTATTTATTTGCACTTAACTATATGTACTACAATTCTCACCCATACAATTTCATGTGATTCTTTCCAATTGTTGATTGAAACAATACCGCATTGGTTCTTACATGTTCTCACAACAAATTTTAACATCTTAATTGGCCAAATCAAGAGGTAAATGAAGTGCAAGGTAGTGGAATCATCACAACATCTTCCAACATTGAACATCTATGCTTCACACAATTTCCTTCCATAATTTAATTACTTCATCATTTTGAAAGGAGAAAGATAAAGAAATCTACTTAAAACTCATGGAGAAAACACAAACACAATTGATTTGAAAGTAGAAATCACTGTGAAACTACAACAAGTCTTACTTTAAAACCAAATGTAAAATCAAAGATAAAAATTTATCTGAAAATCCTCTCCACAAGACTCTTGGAGTTCCTCTGAAACTTTTGCTTTCCACTAAATAAATCCTTAGAGGGTGGTGCCCAACTCTAAGGATTCACTCTCCTAAATTATAATACAAACTATGATAAAGTAAAGCCTCTTTCCCTTCAACTACTTCATACTTTTCTCCAACTTCTCCCGCCAATACTTCTCTTCAAAACTCTTCTCTTTTCTGATCTTTAAGTCTTCATTTTAATAATTCTTCAAAAGGTGCTTTGGTGTCTCTTCAAATTATGTCCAAATTCAATGTATCTACCAAAGGATGCATCTCTTCATTTAAATTTGTTGCCCAAAAGAAGTTTAAACCAAAAGTTGCTTAAAAAACCCCTTGAAAATGATGTTAAATTTTATTTAATTCGTCACTTTTAACTGTGGCGCCTATGCGCCAGAGGCTAATTTTGGACACCTTTAATTTTTGCTCCAAATTTGATCCTTTTTTTGCTCCTTTCATCACAATCACTAATTTTAATCTTACTTGCAAAAAAAACATGAAAATACCTTCCATTAAAGTGAATATCATCAAAATTATCTTCTATTAGAAAGTTCATAAGTAAAGGATCATGAAAAACATGAGTTACTATCTAATTCAGAAATACCTGTAAATTTTTCAAAATATATGATTTAAACATTTTATTCACTTATAATTTTTTATTAGAAAATAATTTTACTTATTATATTATATTTTTAAGCTTTAGATTTTCTCAAAACTTATATTTTAAAAATTAAGGTGTGGAACCAATTTTTTGATTAGGCCCTTAAATCCTCAAGCTTTTCCTTCCTTTTTTTCTTTTTTTTCTTCTTTTTTCTTTTTAACATACTATTTTTCTTTTTATCTTTCTTTTTTTAAGGCAAGGATTACTATATCTAGATAGTCCTTTAATGATTTTGAAGTCCACCCTTTCATTTAATCAAAGGTTTGATATATATTCTTCTCTTAAAAATTATAATAATAGTGTTGAAAATTATTTTTCATTAAAAGAAATTTAAGTTTTGAAAATAAAAGTCAAATCTTCAATTTTTTTCAAAAATACAACATTTCCTACTAAATATAGTTGATCTATATTTAACATTTCTTTACTAAGAAAATTTTTAACTTTAAATTTTTCATCATTACTATAAATTTTAACTAAATTTTCGTACTCATATACATAATTATTTTCAATCAAAAATCAAATTTTATTTATAGTTTTCTTGAGAACAAATAAAATTTTAGTTTTTGAGAATTATTTTTAAATTCCCCCTAAAATTTAAATTTTTAGTTAAGATAAAATATTTAAGCGTAATAAATGATACACGGGTAAGAATTAAAAACTAAAATAATATGCTTACAAGAATCTTCATAACCTAAATATGCAAGTATAAAAGTTTGAAAACAGGAGTAAACAAAAATCAAATTTAGTTTTAAATTTTTTCAGAAAATAGAAAATTCAATAGACTTCTAAAGTAGTGGAGGTTTTCAAAGCAAAAACACACCAACTTAACATAACAAAAATCACAACAATACTAGAAAATGTATGGTAGCAAATTTTTGAAAAGTTTAAACATACAATTTAAATAACGATTTCTAATAGTGTTCTAAATTTTCCTAACAGTTTTTGGAATTAAATTATACACTACTAAAAACAAAATACACAATAACTACATTAAAACATTTACTACCATAAACACATTACAACAATACATCACATAAATCATAACTATCACAAAACATCACTTCAACATAAATATATCTGAATATACATTACAGAAATAGTCCAATTATAAACCACACGTATCATAGTTCATAACAAAATACATCAAGCAATAAAAAGTCTAAACATCACAAAACACAAATAAAAACATCACAGACTCAGTAAATATCAATCCTAATCATCATCTTCATCATCATCTTCTTCATCATTCCAATCTCTAGAAGGTAAATATGGAATATAATAAGGATGAGGAGGAATCTCAGCACTGTGTATCCTTTAATTAGTCTGTCCATATATTGCTGATAATTCTCATCATACTCATCATGTTTTTGAAGATATCTCTCAATATTTTCCACCTTCCCATCTATATTCTTAACATGTTCTTTGGTTAAACTTACTTTCTTCAAAATCTTCTATAACAATCTAGTCTGTGAATCAAAAAACTCACTTCTAGATGATGATGCATGCAAAGTAGAAGCACGAGAAGTAGAAGCAGAGAACTAGGAACATTAACTGATCATCCTTTCTAGCCAAATTTTGAATGTACAATGTAAGTGTTCACATTTACACTGGTAAATGGTTTAAGTGGCTGAAGAACCTCTTCCCAATTTTCAAATTTAACACCAGACTGCACACAAAGTGAATGAATCAGGGAAGGAAATCCCATCCCTATAGTAGTATCAGCTCCAGCACAGTTGATGATACAAAAAAGAATAATAGCTCCAATGTCTATCGGCTTTCCTTGCTGAATATAATAATTTAGAACAACTCTCTCTCCTAACATCGCTAACTTGATTCAACGGTAATAACTTAGATGATATAAAATAATGCCAAGCCTTGGAGGTGGCATTTAACTTTGAGGCTTGGAAGTTCACTCTTCAGTCATTTGTAATTTTCCAGAGACCTCTTCCATCAGTAAGAAAAGACATAATCTCATATAATGTCCCTTCCGTAGGATGATAATTTGCATAATAACAAAACATTTCAGGAGGCAGTAGGTAAAAGGTATTGATTACTGCTGGCAAAAAAATCAACTTGTTGTCCTCAAACTACCACCATATTTTCCTTTGCTGCTGGCAAGTTAGCATAGAACTCTCTTACTATAGAAACAACAGCTACAGCGGAGAAGCAACAATAATTTCTCCAATTTCTTAGAGCAATCATTTCTTCAATATCTCCTCCTGATTTACTAAAAAATCGCACATGAATCAACTTACGTGACGTCATCGCATTAACGTAATGATCCTCTACTCCAAAACTGATAAACTTGTCTGAATCAAATCTATCTTTCCCTTTCAAACTCTTCAATTTTGGATCCATTTCTAAAATTACAATAATTTTCACCATAAATTCCAAAATTAACAAAACTTGTTAAACTTAACATCTAAAGGCAAAATCCACATAATCCAAGCCATTCTTAAACTTTTTCTCAAATTTCACCATGAATAATGATTTTTGGATTTCTCAAGAATGTACTCAAAATACATGGTGAAAATCAAAAAATTTTTTCTTAGGAGAAGTGCTCATACCTCAAGGAGTTGAGATCTAACAAATTTCGTAAAAATCGGCTCTAAATTGATCAAATTAAGTGAAGCCCTAGAAAGATTATCGCGACTTTGGGAGGTTTGAAGGAGATAGTGGTTAAAAATGTCAATTTTCAAGATTTTAACGCCTGTAAACCGTTTTTCACGAACCGGCGCCTATGCGCAAAAATTTGGCACTTAGCCGCGAGTTCTGGTGCTTATGCGCCAAGGGTTTGGCGTTTAGGCGCCAGTGCACAGATTTTGTTAATTAATTAAATTGCTCTAATATGCCTAGTTAATCGCTCTTAAACGATTTAAATAACTATTTCTACTCTATACACACAAATACTCCAAATCTCACTTAAATATCAATCAATTCATATAAATTTCACACACAAACATATATTTCATAAAAATCAAAACACTTAATCCAATTAAAAATTTCGATCCAAAATGCTTGGATTAAATTTTTCTAAACACCAACTCCTTACACACATAACTAAAGACAAAACCACATAATTCAAATGCAACATACTTAAAATAAAAACACTAAACAAACATTACAACAATCACAAATGTTAAACACTAAATTTAGATAACTAAATTACAAGACCACACTTGAATTTAATTCCATTCTCCATTAGGCGAAATATATCCAGAACCACCATTAGTTTCATTTGAACCAACTGGGATGTAAATTTAATAAAACAGGCGATGGTTGAAAACTCTTACATCTTCTTCTTCTAATCATTTTTTCTTCAGATACATTGCTTTATCAGCTTCTTCCACATAACTTGTATGATTAAATTGCATTTTGAGTTGCCATCTAATGTGCACTAAATGTGCTTTAGTTTCATTTACCTTTACTTTGATTGATGCCATGTCAGCCTATGATGCACCAAAAATATATATGATTTTGCTATATAATTTTATCCATTTTTGGTGATATTGCACTTTAAAGAAAGGTATTTTTCATGATTTATGCAGGTATGATGATTTTAGGTGATTGGAGTGAAAATAAGAAAAAAGGAACGAATTTGGAGCAAAAAGGAGAAAAAAGAAGCAAAATGGTGGAACTAGGTTCTGGCGCCGCTAGCACCGGAATGGGCACCGCCGGTGCCCAAATCTGGAGACTTCAAAAGTAATGGCACAATAGAGCGCTGCCGGCGCCCTATAAGGCACCGCCGGCGCCCGAAGTCGGTGGAATTCAAATTTGAGTTTTGGCGACTTTTTGAAGGGATGCCTATAGAAAATCTTGGGATTTCGTCCCAATCTTATAAGAAACTATTTTTGGATGAAAATGGTGTGCTTCTTCAGTGGTTCTAGTGTAGTTTTAGTGAGTGTTAAGTGTTAGGGTTTGAAGGAGAGTCAATATATCAACTTGGGGGAGAATTATCTCAAAAGTTTCTATCAAAATATTTCCCTTCATTAAAGACTACTAAACTAAGAAATGATATTACATCCTTTTGTCAGTTTGAAGGAGAGTCAATATATGAAGCTTGGGAGAGATTTAAAGATTTACTTAGGATGTGCCCACATCATTTTGGGAAGACCATTTTGGGAAGACCTATCATTTTGGGAAGACCATTCCTTGCTACTAGAAGAGCAGTAATTGATGTTCAAAAAGGAGAATTAACTATGAGAGTTAATGATCAAGATGTGACATTTAATATTTTAAAATCCATGAAATATCCCTCAATGGAAAAAGATAATGAATGTTTTAGGATGGAGGTTTGTGATTACTTGAGAAATGATCATTTTGAAAATATATTTGAAAAAGAAGAAGAATATAAAAATATGTTTGAAGAAGAAATTGAAGATGAAGAAAATTCAGATAGTAAGAAGAATGAAGATTTGGAGTATGTTCAGGAGAGATTCGAAGTATTAGACACTATAGAAGGTGGAAATAAAAGCTTATTTCCATCTATCATAAAACCTCCTGAACTTGAGATGAAAATTCTCCCTAATCATTTAAAGTATATGTTTTTAAGAGAATCATCTACCTTGCCAGTTATTGTATCTACGGAGTTAAACGATTATCAAGAGCAGAAGTTGTTGGAAACTTTAAAAAGATACAAGAAAGCTTTTGGATGGACTTTGGTAGATATTAAAGGAGTTAGTCCTTCGATTTGTATGCACATAATTTTATTAGATGAAGAACATAAACCGAGAGTTGATCCACAAAGGAGATTGAATCCTATAATGAAAGAAGTAGTTAAGAAAGAGATTTTAAAATGGCTGGATGCTGAAATTATTTATCCTATTTCGGATAGTGCTTGGGTGAGTCCAATACATTGTGTACCGAAAAAGGGAGGAGTGACTGTTGAAGTGAATGAATGTAATGAAATTATACCCATAAGTCAAATTAATGGATGGCGAATTTGTATTGACTATAGGAAAATAAATGCCGCCACCAGAAAAGATCACTTTCCCCTTCCTTTTCTCGATCATGCTAGATAGACTTGCTGGACACAAGTACTACTATTTTCTGGATGGATATACTGGTTACCATAAAATACCTATCGCTCTTGAGGTTCAAGAAATGACAATACTTACTAGCCCTTATGGAACCTTTGCTTTTCGAAGAATGCCTTTTAGACTGTGTAACGCACCTGCAACATTTCAGAAATGTATGATGTTTATATTCAGTTGTATGATAGATAATGGAATAGAAGTTTTTATGGATGATTTCTCTGTATTCAGGACTTCATTTTAAAATTTTCCTGGAAAACTTAGCAAAAGTTTTGGAGCTCTGTGAGAAAACAAATCTAGTTCTGAATTGGGAGAAATGTCAATTTATGGTTGTAGGAGGAATTGTACTTAGGCATAAAATTTCTGAACATGGTATGGAGGTCGACCCTACTAAAATTAGAGTGATTGAGATATTGCCACCACCCACTACTGCGAGAGAGGTGAGGAGTTTCATAGGACACGCTGGATTTTACAGGCGATATATTAAAGATTTATTTAAAATTACTAAACCTTTGTGCCGACTTTTAGAAAAGGATAGAAAATTTGATTTTAATGATGAATGCTTGAGAGCTTTTGAATTATTGAAAGAAAAATTAATCACTGCACCTATTATTGTTTCACCCGATTGGGAGAAACCATCTGAACTTATGTGTGATGCTAGTGATTATGCGATCAGAGTAGCATTGGGGCAAAGACACGATAAAGTTTTCAAAGTCATTTACTATGCTAGTAAAACTCTTAATGAGGCTCAAATTAATTATACCACAACCGAAAGAGAGTTATTAGCTATAGTATTTGCTTTTGAAAAATTTAGACCTTATTTAATTGGAGCTAAAAGTATTGTGCATGCAGACCATTCGACTATCAAATATTTAATACAAAAGAAGGATGCCAAATCTAGACTCATTAGATGGATACTTCTTCTGCAAGAATTTGATTTTATGATAGTTGATAGGAAGGGAGCTGATAATCAAATAGCTGATCATCTATCAAGAATATAATATGATAAATTATCTGAATTTGAAAAGAAAATTACTGAAAATTTCTCTAATGAGCAACTCTATACTATTAAGGGAAGCAATTTGCCTTGCTATGTTGATATTGTGAATTATATTGTAAGTGATATTGTACCACCTGATTTAACAAGGAAACAACAGAAGAAGTCAAATGTGATGCAAAATTTTATTTTTGGGATGAGCCCTATCTATATAAACAGTGTAAGGATCTGATTATTAGGAAATGTGTGCCACAAGAAGAAATAAATATTATTATTCAACGATGTCATGATTCTGAATTTGGAGGTCATTTTGGTGTTGATAAAACTTCTTTTAAGATTCAGTCTGGATTTTATTGGCTTACTCTTTTTAGAGATGTTTATAGATATATTAAATCATGTGATCGATGTCATAGAGTAGGTAAGATCTCTATAAGAAATGAAATTCTTCTTAATTATAATTTGGAAGTTGAAATTTTTGACCATTTACTCCTTCATTTGAAAATATATATATATTGGTTGCCGTTGTTATGTCTCGAAATGGATTGAAACTATTGCTTTATCTAGATGTGATGCTCGGAATGTTTCAAAATTTTTAAAGAAAAATATATTTACAAGATATGGAATGTCGAGAGTGATCATATCTGATGGTGGATCTCATTTCAGGAATAATAAAATTAAGAGATTATTTGAGAAATATAATATTATTTATAGAATCTCTACTGCTTATCATCCCAGACTAGTGGTTTAGCAGAAGTGTCTAATCGTGAAATTGAAAGAATATTGGAGAAAACTGTGGATAATCATAAATTAGATTATCTGCTCGATTAGATACTGCTTTATAGGCTTATATGACTGCTTCTAAAACCTCTATTGGAATGTCTCCTTATAGACTAGTGTTTGGTAAGACTTGTCATTTACCAGTTGAATTGGAGCATAAAGCATATTGGGCGATAAAAGTGTTAAATTTTAATTTGAAAGAGAGAAAAGATTTATGCAATTGAATGAATTGGAAGAGATTAGAAATGCATCTTATCACAATGATAGAATCTATAAAGAGAAAATGAAATTATGGCATGATTGAAAGATATTGAAAAAGAACTTGAAATTTGGACAAAAAGTTTTATTATACAACACGAGATTGAAGTTATTTCCTGGAAAGCTCAAGTTTAGATGGTTAGAACCTTTACAGTTGATATTAAAGATCCTGATACTAGAAAAGTTTTCAAGGTTAATGGGCATCGATTAAAGCCTTACTTTGACGGGTTTCAACCTGACTTCAAAGAGGTTTTAATGCTGAGTCATCTTGATTAAAGCCTTACTTTGACGGGTTTCAACCTGAATTCAAAGAGGTTTTAATGCTGAGTCATCTTGATTAACTGAATGGTTTGTCGGGTTGATGACATTAAACCAAGCACTTTATGGGAGGCAACCCATATGTATCTTTATGCTGTGTTTGCTTGTTCGATGTAGTTGTTCTTTTTAGATAGTTTTTTTTGAATCCTAATTATACCAAAATACTTTAAAATTGATAAATGATGGATCGAATCGAGATATTGGAATATTTGGGGCCAAACGAAGTTCAATAAGAATTTTTGACCACTGGCGCCACCAGCGCCAGATTGGGCGCCGCCGACGTCCTATCACATATGTAACACTGAACTTACCTGTTTGAACATCGCCGGTGCCCAAAACTTGTTGAAGGTTTTTAAGTTTTAAAATGTGAGTTTTGGCAGTTTTTGGCAGGATCTTCGTCGTTAAAGCTCCCTAAACTCCATTTTTGACTTCCTAACTCCAGAAAAATGAAAACCATCAATCCTAATTTGTATCCTATGGATTCCTACCCCATTGAATCGTTTGTTCAACAAAGTGACGATGAAAGAAGGATTATCAAGGAAAGAGGCTTCATAAATCGAGGTATGGATAATCTTATAATAGAATTGAAGAAATTATTAAGGAGAGACATTGGGAAGTGCTTTGCTACACTACCGCTGCCGTTTTTGTTCCTGTAATGAAAGAGTTTTATGCAAATCTTCACGGGATTAACCAAGGGTTCATATTTGTGCGTGGTAGATTTGTGCAATTCACTCCTGCACGAATTAACGATCTCTTTATGATCGAGAACGTGCATATTTGTCATTATTCTAATTTCAATGCCACGATGGATAATATGAATGATGTGTATCGATATTTGACGGATGAGAATGAGGAATGAGAAATTAGAGAGAATGGATACATTAGTTTCCCATATGCATCTCTCAATCCAGTGTCGAAGCAGTGGCACTACTTTATTTCAGCAAAGTTATTTCCGACATTGAAGATTAGCAAGATAACTAAGGAAAGTCCCATTTTGAATTTCTCTATTCAAACTAGGAGGCCGGTTGACATTGGTAATATCTTTATGAAATCAGTTCTAGGATTAATTGTGCATGGATCTAAATATGGGCTTTGACACCCGTCCATCATTTTTCTATTATTTAGTCAGTCACAGGTTCCTTATGAAAGTTAGGAAAAGGTTCTTCTTCCATGGAGGCCTATTGATCCAACGAATCCCTATGACTACCAGACAGTTGGAGATGAAGATGACATGAATTTTCTTGCTGATCAACCAACACAGACTTCACAACTGATTCAACCCTATTTTTTGAAAGTTTTAGAATGATATTGAAGAGGATCAAACAGTTGGAGAAAGAGGTACAGAACGTTATGAATGCAATCAATAACATTTCTGATTTATTCGATCATATAGATTGGAGAATGAAAGAGAAATTCGATCACACTGGTCTAATTGAGATGGGCTTGATCAATTTGATGAAGAAGAACGCAGTGATTGCTGAAGAATCATCTGACAAATTTCCAATTCCTCTATTCTATAATTTATTTGTGCATCAGCAATCGATTGGAGACATTATAGGAGAGGATAGTTCTGAAACTGATGTGGAGTAATTAATGGATTATACTTATGTTTGTTGTGTGTTTAGTTTACTTTGCTTAGTTATGTTTGGTTTGTGTAGTATTTGCTTTGAAATTTGAACTTGGATTTGGATGTAATTACTTTCATTGTGTGCTTAGATCTTAGTGTTTGCCTATCGTAGAGTACTTGCTGCGCTAAATATCTAAGAGGAGTTGGTTTGAATGAACATATTTGGTGTCTATGATGTAACTTGAATTTTATATATATAAGATTTTTGTGTATTGTTTGTGTGAAGAATTATGTTAATTATTGGTTATGGGATGATGTAGATGCCTATTAAAGTGTTAAACATCATTGTGGATGTCGAAACGATCGAAATTACGGAAAAAGTTTCGGACCCAGAAAATATTTTGGACTGGCGCCGCCGGCGCCAGAATGGGCGTTACCGGCACCCAAATCCAGAGAGTTTGGCTAATATTTTAAATAGAGCGCCGCCGGCGCCCTATCGAGTGCCGCAGGCTCCCGAACCCAGTAAAAGGCCAAAAACCCTCATTTTCGTGATTTTTACCCTGGGACCCGCAAATTCTTCAATTTCCTTCGTCTTCCTCCACCATTTTCGCGATTTTGAAAATCTTGGGTTTACTAGATCTCGAATTTAAGGAGATTTCAAAGCTTTTCGACACCGGATCCACACTTCTCTTGATAAGAGCTTCACTTTAAGTTAAAAATTTTTTATTTTCACTATGAAAATCTCTCACATTGCTTAGGTTGGAATTTTCGGAGTTCTAAAGAGATTTTGAGATTCTCATGATGAAATTTGCTCTTGCTTGTTTAGAATAGTATTTGGAGTTTGTTACATTGTGAATTTGGGATTTATTGCAATTTTCTTGCAAATTTTAGAAATTCACAAGGCTCCAAAATTGAGTAAAGGGAAGAGGAAATTGAATTTTGATGAGGAGAAATTCATTAATATTAAAGCCCAATTTCGCTTTAACTCTTACCTTTACAACAAGAAGTGTATCCAGGATTGAGCTTTTGATAGTCCTGAAGGATCTCTAGAACAGTAAATTACAGAGCGGAACTGTGAACGATTTTGTTATTTCACTACGAATGCTGTTATGGGAGTTGTTAGAGAGTTCTATTCGAATGTTCCCTGGACTGAAACAGAGTATGTGCTTGTTAGAGGAAAAATGGTTGAGTTTACTCCTCAGCGTATTAATGCTTTCTATCAGAGTAGGGAACTATTCGTTTGTGAATACGAAAACTTTGACACTTGAGGGGAGAATATGAGAGAAGTAATTGCTTTTCTGACTGACGGGCGAGGAGAATGGAAAATAAGTCAAAAATAGTTGATTAACTTCCCCGCCTCCACATTGAATGTTGCTTTAAAAGTTTGGCATTATTTTATTTCTACAAGACTATTAACATCTTATCACCACAGCGAAGATATATGGGATAGAGCAATTCTGAACTATTGTATACAGAAGATGAAAAAGATTGATATTGGGGCTATTATCTACAAGAACATTTAGACTATTGCTAGAGGCGAGACCACTAGTGTTTTAGGACATCCTGCTTTAGTTCATGCTCTGTGTGTTCAGCCTGGAGTGGAGTTTAATAGTTCTGAAGAAGTGGCTATACCATTAAGACCAATTACAAAGAATATTATCCGTACTTATGAGTCTCATGTGGGAGCCCGAGTTGAGCGTATGAGTACTGATATTCCTACTACTAGTTATGATGTTTCATCTATATCTGAGCCGCCTACCTTATCTGATATTATGGAGCAGTTGAGATTACAGAGTGCTAGTGTGGATAGACTCCATGGTCGAATGGATGTATTTGAGGCGAGGAGTGATATGAATGAAGATTATCTGCAGAGGAGAGTTGAGTTCGATATTGCCTATTATGATGCTCAGGTCAGATTTATGAGGGGGGAGTTCAATGTGATATTTCCTACTTGCCCCAGCTATACACCATATAGACCTGACCCTGCTGATGACCCTGCTGATCCTGGTGTTGGAGATTGGTAGATTGTTTATTTCTATTTCTGTTGATCTTATTTTGTTATGTTGTACTGTTGTGTTGTAGTAGTTATTTATTTTTCATGTTATGTGTAACCTCGTTGGTGTACTGTTATGTTGTACTAAAACATTGAAATTGTTAGCTGGACTTTGTAGTACTGTGATAGTTTTTTCATGTTGTAATGTTTTGTTGGATATTTAAATGTTTAAAGTTAATCTCTCTTTACCCATGCAAATATTTAAATTTTCATATCACTGCTACTAATTGTTTCATGCCTGCTAGTTGTAAATTTTGACTAATACCAGATAGCTGTTGAAGATTTCAAGATCCCATCACAGAAAGGTTAGTTTTCTTTTACTCTCAACTGTTTCAAATTTACTGAAAAATTTAAGTTTGGGGGAGGGTAGAGAATTACTAACTTTTATTTGTTCTCAATTATTATATTTTAAAAAATTATTAGCATAACTTCTGGCAGTTGAACCTCATTGTAAGATAATTAAAACTTTTTATTTCAGTTGAATATTATGGAAGGATAGGATGAAAATTTTTAGTGATAAAGGTTGATTTTATAGAAATAAGATTTCTGGTATGAAATAATTTGATTATGGTTAACTATTTAAAGTAAAGAAAACTGTATTTTTGAAATATTAAGGGACTTAAAGTATTGTGTGTTAAGAAGAGATTGTGACTTTATAATGAATAATGAAGCTTGTACTTAACTATAAAGTAAGGAGATGTCTCAGGTTTGAACTTTAGAACGAGGAGAGTGAAGTTCAAAATCATTAAAGGCTATCCAGATATAGTAATCCTCATTAAAAAAATGGAGAAAAGAAGGATTGAAAAACAATCCCAAAAAGAAAAAGAGAAAGAAGAAAAAGAAGAAAAGAAAGAAAAATATTTATGAGGAGAAGCTTGAGGAGATGCCTAATCAAAAATTGGCTTCACTTGAGTAAGCCTAAATGGAAAACTTGATTTCATTTCTGAATTTATGTTTTAAGTACTGGCCTACATTCTAATGAAGTTTGCATGAACTCCTTTTTCACCTAGTTTTTTGAGGCACTCTTAATGTGACAAATTATGGTTTATCTTGAAATAAATAGAAGACTAGAACCCTTAGACTTGATTGCTGAATATTCTTATACCTGTAGTGCTGACTTGAGTTACTAAATTTCTTTCTGAAAATCTAACCAATATATTCTTTTGAATGAAAAATTTTAGTGTCCTACAGTTGAAAAGTACATTGCCTAGAGTTATAATTTTATGTAGTAAAAAGATTACTTAAGGACAAGTAATAGTTAAAGTTTGAAGGATTCTGATGCACCAAAAATATATACTGTTTTTGCTATATAATTTTACTTATTTTTGGTGATATTGCACTTTAAAGAAAGGAATTTTTTATGATTTGTTGCAGGTATGATGATTTTAGGTGATTGGAGTGAAAAGAAGCAAAAAGGAACAAATTCGGAGCAAAAAGGAGAAAAAAGAAGCAAAATGGTGGAAACTATGTTCTGGTGCCGCCGGCGCCCAAATCTAGAGACTTCAGTAATAATGGCACGATAGAGCACCGCCGACACCCTATCTAGTGCTGTTGGCGCTCGAATTCGGTGTAATTCAAATTTGAAGCGTTTTAGCGACTATTTGAAAGGGACGCCTATGGAAACCCTTGGGATTTCGTCCCTATCTTATAAGTAACTATTTTTGGATGAAAATGGTGTGCTTCTTCAGTGGTTCTAGTGTAGTTTTAGTCAGTGTTAAGTCTTAGGGTTTAGGAGAAGTGTGTGTAGAGTGAAGATTTGAGGGGAATTCTTCTCTAAGGAGTGAAGGAGGAGTAAAGTAAGTGATTACTTCTTCCTTTCCATTCTAAAGAGAGAATCAATAGTTGTAGAAAGAGAGAAGAGGATTCAAAAGAACTTTAAGGGAATTGCATTGGGGAAGAGAAAGAGATAAGTTATATTTCTTCTGTGGTTTGTATGACTTTTCTTTTATATATAAAATCTATGTTTTATTGTATCTTCTCCATGAATTCTGAGTAGTCTCCCTTGTCTTTCTTCTTGCATAGAGATGTAATGATGGATTGATGTGGATTTGATGTGCTTTTAATGTAATGAAGAAATTGTGATGGTTTTTCATTTTGAACTTAATTTACTTTTCGATTTAGCCAATTGAAATGTTAAAATAAGTTGTTGAACATTAAGTTTGAAAGGATTTAATGTCCTACAATAATAATGAAAGATCCATTCAATTTCGATGGATAAATTGCGTAGTTCATGGGAATTGAGTGCAAATAAATAGGAAAATATGTTTTGATGGACTTCAATGTGGAGATTTCAGGGTGACAGGATGAAATCCCCAAATTGGTTCTAAGATTAGTAACTAATATGAAAGGTTAGCCTTAGGGTGAAGGGTGAGTGGGAACTCCGAAGTGAGAGCTGGTATCCTCCCATCCTAGCCTTAGATTTAGTGACTAAACTTAGGATATGTTAATGTTCTTTTCTTGCTTAAAAGAGAGGGTACTCTTTTAAGGGTAAAGAATCATCTATGCTCCTATTTGGCACAATAACATAGATAATTGTTCCATATCAATCCACACATCATATTCTCATTGCAAGAGGAAAGATACTTTTCTCATATATCGAAAACCTTTCTAGTACTTAGTTTAGTGTGTCTGTTAGATAATTCTGTTTTTAAAATTGTTAGAAGTAATTTTAGTTTAGTTAATTGTTACTGTTTTCAACATAGTGTTTGTAGGAGTATGTGTTAAACCTTAAGTGTTATTTAAATATCAGATTTTAGTGCTATATTATTTATATTGTGAACACTTTCTTATACTTCGAACTTCCCTGTGGGATTGATAACCAGGACTCCATTAGAGCTCTATATTACTTGATACGATATGTATCCTTACGTTGAATGCTTGGACTTAACAAAATCATTATAAATATATAAATTTGAGTTCATAAATTCTTGCAAAATATAAGTCCCGTGCATCAGCCTCCATCTTTGCAATACTTTCTGCGATTCCTTAAATACTAACAGCTAGAAAACCACTGTATAACTCTTACGCATTCTCACAAATGAACTTCTTCTTGTTGACTTCCTCTTTCTTCTTAACTTCGCTCTCCCAAGAAGACATTTTTGCTCTCAAAATAGTCTTTCTTAAGACTCAGAAATGAAAATAAGAACTAGGGCAAGTATCTCTTAATTCTGGGCCTTTTTATAGACTTGGGAAGTCCCAAAAACTAACCTTAGACATGTTTAAACTTCCAAATAACTTCTAAAACCACTTACCCACGATTTAGGCTTCTAGAACCACATTTATCATGATTTTTAACAGTGGCGCCTAAGTGCCAACATCTAGCGCATAAGCACCAGTGCTCATTTTAACACAGTTCTGCTAAATGTCCAAATCTACATTCCGACTCCTCTAAGTCATAAATTAAAGCCCAATAAACACCACTATATCATAAAAACTTCAAAATACTACCACATTTTCTCAAATAATACTAAACTAAAGCACTCAAAGCAAACTTAAAGCAAAGCACACCAATAAATATAGGTTGCCTCCCACAAAGCGCTTGGTTTAACATCTTCATCCTGACATTACCAGAGCTTATTCTGAGTGACCCAACATCAGATTATCATCAAATTTAGGTTGATTGACTGAAAAATAGGGTTTTAATCTATGACCGTTGACTTTGAATATTTTTCTAGTCTTAGGATATATAATATTCGCAGCTCTATAAGAATAAACTTCCATCACAATAAATGGACCCATCTACCTGGACTTAAGTTTTCTAGTAAATATTTTCAATCAAGCATAATATAACAAAACTTGTTGTCTTGATTCAAGATTTTTAGTAAGAATCTTCCAATCATGCCATAACTTCATCTTTTCTTTATAAATCTTAGCATTTTCATAAGATTCATTCCTTATTTCTTCAAGCTCATTTAATTACAACAATCTCTTTTCACCAGCATCTTTCAAATTATAATTGAACTCTTTAATAGCCCAATATGCTTTATGCTCAAGTTCAACTGGTAAATGACAAGCTTTCCTAAAAAATAGCTTATTTTGGTAAATTCTTATAGGGGTTCTGTATGCAGTCCTATAGGCCCACAAAGCATAATCCAGTTTGATTGATCAATCCTTCCTGTTTGGATTAACAATCTTTTCTAATATTCTTTTAATTTCACGATTGGATAAGTCAACCAAAACACTTATTTGCGGATGATAAGCAGTAGCAATGCGATGGTTAATATGCTTTTTCTTTACTAGCTTTTCCATAATCGCATTTCTAAAAAAACTTCCCCCATAAGTTATGATAACTCTTGATATTCCAAATCTGCAAAACATATTCTTTCTTAAAATTTTTTCAAAAATTTGAGCATCACATCGAGGTAAAGAAATAGCTTCTATCCATTTGGATACATACTCTACTGCTATCAAAATGTATATATTTCTGAAAGATGGTATAAATGGTCCCATGAAATCTAATCCCCAAACGTCAAATATTTTAACTTTCAACATATAATTGAGGGCATCTCATTTCTTCTAGAAATATTACCTACATGTTGACATCGATCACAATTTTTAATATAAGCATTAACATCCTTAAAAATTGTAGGCCAATAAAATCCAGATTGTAAGATTTTATATGAAGTTTTATCAACACCAAAATGTCCCCCATAATCAGAATTATGACATTTTTGAATAATTTCATAAGTTTCTTTTAAAGGCACACATCTTCGAATAATCATATTCTTTCCTTATTTATATTAAAATGGGTCATCCCAAAAATCAGTCTTAGCTTAAGATAAAAATTTCTTCCTCTCTTCGTTTGTCAAATCATAGGGTAAAATATCACGGACAATACAGTTTACAATGTCGGCATACCACGAAACACGTCACTCATTGATAGTGAACAATTTTTCATCAGGAAAATGTTCATTAATTTCCTTTTCCAAGTAGAGAGATTTTTCATTATCAAGCCCGGATAGATGATCAGTAATTTGAATATCAGTACTCCTATCTACTATTTCAAAATCAAATTCTTGCAAAAGAAGAATCCATCTTATTAGTCTTGGTTTTGCATCCTTCTTTTTCATTAAATACTTAATAGCAGAATGGTCAGTATGCACCAAACATTTTGTTCCAACTAAATATGATTTGAATTTATCAAAGACAAATACTATAGCTAGTAACTCTTTCAATTGTGGTATAATTAGTTTGAGCTTCATTAAAAGTTCCACTAGCATAGTAGATCATTTTGAAAATCTTATCATATCTTTGACCTAAAACAGCTCCAATAGCATAATCACTTGCATCACACATTAATTCAAAAGGTTTTTCCTAGTTTGATGAAACTATATCAGGTGCAGTGATTAATTTTTCTTTTAATGATTCAAAAGCTTTTAGGCATTCTTCATTAAAATAAAAAATCACATCTTTTTCCATTAAACAGCATAAAGGCTTTAAAATTTTTAAAAAGTTTTTAATAAAATGACTGTAGAATCCAACATATCCCAAAAAACTTCTAATTCCCATTACATTAGTTGGGAAGGTAAATTAGCGATTACTTGAATTTTTGCAGTATCTACCTCCATACCTTTTTCTGATATACGATGTCCCGATACAATTCCTCCTGCTACCATAAATTGGAATTTTTCCCAATTAAGGACTAAAATTGTTTCTTTATAGCACTTAAGAACTTTTAATAGATGTTCTAAACATGATTCAAATGAAATTCCAAACTCTGAAAAGTCATCCATAAAAACTTCAATTCCTTTTTCAATTATATCACAAAAAATTACCATCATACATCACTGAAATGTAGCAGGGGCATTACATAAACCAAAGAGCATTCTTCTAAAAGCAAATGTACCACAAGGACTGGTAAATGTTGTTTTCTCTTGATCCTCATGAGCAATTTGTATTTGGTGGTAACCAATATATCCATCCAGAAAATAAAAGTATTTATGCCCAACTAGTTTATCCAACATCTGATCTATAAAGGGTAGTGGAAAATGATCTTTCATTGTGGCAAGGTTTAATTTTCTATAATCAATGCATATTGGCCACCCTATAACTTGTCTTGTTGGTATTAATTCATTCTTTTCATTAGCAGTCACAGTAACTCCTCCTTTCTTAGGAACACAGTGAATAGGACTAACCCATACACTATCTAAAATAGGGTAGACAATTCTAGCATCCAACCACTTTAAAATTTTTTTCTTAACAACATCTTTCATGATAGGATTTAATATTCTTTAAGGATTATCCTGAGATTTGTAAATCTCTTCCAAAAGGATTCTATGCATACAAAATTGAAGGACTGATTCCTTTAATATCAGCACTTGTCCATCGAACGGCTTTCTTATATTTCTTTAAAACATCAAGCAAACTCTCTTCTTCTTTTTTAGTCAATTGAGAGAAAATTATAACTGGAAAAGTTGAGGAATCACCTAAAAAACATAGTTTAAATGAGTAGGAAGCATCTTTAATTCAAGTTTAGGTGATTTTTCAATTGATGGACTAAAAGATTCATCTTTTTCAGTCATGTCCAATAGTTCAAAATTTTCATGAACATAATTTAAATCTTCCTCATGAAAATATTCAGAATGTTGTAATTCCTCTTCTTGCTCGTGTTCCAATTTTTCACTTTCAGATTTCTCTTCATAAGTTGATTTGAAATGGCATTCACTTAAATATCTGATAACATCCATTATGTAGCATTCATCATCTTTACCTCTTGTAGGATATTTCATTGATTTTGAGAAATTGAATGTAACAGTTTGATCATTGACTCGCATAGTCTGCCTGTAGCTAGGAAGGGTCTCCCTAAAATTATGGGTATCTCTTTATTTTCCTCCATATCTAGCACAATAAAATCAACATGAAATATAAATTGATCCACCTTCACTAAAACATCATATAGAACTCCTTTAGGATATGTGATCGAACGATCTGCTAATTGCAGTTACAGTAGTCAGGGTTATTTCTCCTAATCTCAGTCTTTTGAATATAGATAATGGCATAAGGTTAATGCTTGCACCTAAATCACATAAAGCTTTCCCATGAAATCTGTCTCCGATCGCAAATTGAAATTGTGAAACTACCAGGATCTTTATGTTTTTCTGGAAGCTTTTTCTGAATTATTGCACCGCACTGTTCACTAAGTGCAACAGTTTCATTATCTTCAAATTTCCTTTTTTTGTTGAGAATATGCTTCATAAATTTCACATAGCTTAACATTTTTTCTAAGGCTTCAGCAAATGGAATGTTGATTGTAAGCTTCTTAAATATTTCCAAGAACTTTGAAAATTTCTTATCCAACTTTTGTTGTCGAAGTCTTTGAAGAAATGGAGGTGGTGGTTTTTCTAAATCAATCTTAGGAGGATAAATAGGTCATTCCAAACCTTTTGGAGTGTCCTCTTTTAGTTCTTCAATTTCTTCTTTCTCTACTTCAATCTTTTTTTGAACTCTACCTTCCAACTCTCTTCCACTTCTCAACTGAATAGCTTTTATGTATTGCTAGGAAGTGTTCCTTGGGATCTATTACTTAATGAATTGGCAAACTGTCCCAATTGATTCTCAATATTTGTGATTGTAGCTCCTTGAGTTTGTAATTGATTTCCCATTTATAACACCACTTCTTCTATAGACAATTTCTTCTTCTTAAATTGTGAAGCATTGTTAAAACCTCGAGGATAGGTTGGTCCATAATAATTATTCCCCTCATTGTTCCAGTTTCCCAATGAGTTTACTTGATTGTTCCCCCATTGTTGATTACTACCACCCTGATTATTGTTATTCCAGTTAAAGTTTGGATGGTTCTTCCATCCTAGGTTATAATAATTTGAATATAGGTTATTAGGCTTATTTATGACATTCAAAGTTTTTAATGATGTTTGAGAATCAACCATTTAGCTTAATGAATTTTCTTCAATCCTGGAAATTGGCTGAGAAACATTCATTCCAAACTGTTCTATCTTCCTTGAAATTGTAGCAACTTGATTTGCTAGCATGGCGAAAGCATCATTTTCACAAATATTGGCTACCTTTTTAGGATTTTACCTTTCAGAAGGCCAATAAAAATTATTAGTAGCTATTTCTTAAATTAAAATAGAAGTTTCATGAAATTGTTTAGCCATCAATGAACCACTAGCAACAACATCAATAATGGATTTAAGAGATCCAGCTAATCCATTGTAAAAGGTTTGAATTATTAACCAATCTGGTATCAAATGATGTGGACACTTTATTAGGAGAACTTAAAACGTTCCCATGCTTCAAAAATAGATTCCCCTTTAAACTGACAAAAAGATGTAATATCATTTCTAAGCTTCACAGTCTTTGATGGTGGAAAATATTTAGCAAGGAATTTTCGTGCTAAATCACCCCAAGTTTTGATAGATCTAGGTGCTAACAAATTATCCATATCTTAGCCTTATCCCTCAATGAGAAAGGAAAAATTCTAAGTCTAATAGCATCGTCTGAAACACCATCTTATTTAAAAGTAGCAAACAATTCTAGAAAATTGTCAAGATGTAAATTTGGATCTTCAGTTGGTGCTCCCCCAAACTAATTATTAGATACCATCTGAATAATAACAGGTTTAAGTTCAAATGAATTAGCCGCTACAGTAGGGTTTTGAATACTCTAGTAAAGTTCATCTACTGTAGGGTTAGCATAATCTCTTAAAGGTCTGAATTCTTGATGGATTTCAACATTTTGATTTGCCATTTCTTGAATATTTTTATCTTTTTCTGTATTTTAAATTTTTCTGATATTTCTTATAGTTCCTTCTAATTAAGAATCGTACGGAACAAGTCCATCAGAACCTAAACTATGCATACACAATTATAAAATAAATAAAATAAAACACACTATCAAAAGCTTGGAAAAGTAAAAATTTAGTTTTTCTTGAATTTTCTTTCGAAAATAAATTAATTAATTTCCCCAGTAACGGATGCCAAAATCTTGATCCCCGAATATTTATGCTTGCGTTTTACACTTTATATTCTTCCTCAATGATAATATCTCTTTCTTTACAATGGTACCAAAAACTTGATTCCAAAGCAAATAAAAAATTAATTTTAATTTTTCTTATATGGGATTTTACGCAAGTATACGTATCATTTATCAAGTAATATAGGACTTTCTCATTAAGCTCCGAGATATCGAACCCACAGGAAAATGTATAAAAATTTAAAGAAAGCAGAAAAACAACTTTTACTTTTCAAAATGATTTTGTAAGTTATGTTTTATAATTAAAAAGTTTAAATTCTTTTTGCTAATTTTTTTAGAAAAAGTAATGCATACAACTAAAATTAACAAGACTATTAAATAATATGAAAGCAAATGACAATAAAATATCTTTTTCCTTTCTCAATGAATCAGTAATAATTATGGAATTTCTTTGTGGAAGTATCTAAATGTGTTGTGCCAAATAGGAGCAGTTATATTCTTTACCCTTACTTGGTTCTATAAAGATCATAGGTTAATTTGAAGTTTTGAAATCTTGTAGATGGGATAGGCAGGGAAGATACCAGCTCTCACTCTAAAGTTCTCTCATTTTTCTCCACCTGGGGGCTAACATCTCATAACAAAACTTAAAAAATCAAACCAAATTAGGGGCTTTAGCCTGTCACTCTAAAGTCCTCTAATTCTACACCCAATCAAAAGCATATCTCCCTATTTATTTGCACTCAACTATATTGACTACAATTCTCACCCATATAATTTCATGTGATTCTCTTCAATTGTTGATTGAGACAATACCACAATGGTTCTTACATGTTCTCACAACAAATTTTAACATCTTAATTAGCTAAATCAAGAGGTAAATGAAGTGCAAGGTAGTGGAATCATCACAACTTCTTCCAATGTTGAACATCTATACTTCTCACAACCACCTTCCATAATTTAATTACTTCATCATTTGAAAGGAAAATGATAATGAAAACTAATCAGAACTCATGTATAAAACATAAACTCAATTTGATTTGAAAGTAGAAATCATAGTGAAAACACAATAAAAATTACTTTAAAACCAAATGTAAAAACAAAGATAAAAACTTATCTGAAAATTCTCTCCACAAGACTCTTGAAGTTCCTCTAAAACTTTTGCTTTCCACTAAATAACTCCTTAGGGGTGGTACCGAACTTTAAGGATTCACTCTCCTAAATTCTAATATAAACTATGATAATGTAATGTCGAAAAGTAAAGAAAGTATGGCAAGAAGAAGACTCTCTTTCTTCCTCTTACCATTCAACCACTTCAAGCTTTTCTCCAACTTCTCCTGCCAATACTTCTCTTCAAAACACTTCTATTTTCTGATATTTAAGTCTTCATTCTAATAATTCTTCAAAAGGTGATTTGGTGTCTCTTCATATTATGTCCAAATTCAATTTATCTACCAAATGATGTATCTCTTCATTCAAATTTCCTGCCTAAAAGAAGTTAAGGAAGTTTAAACTAAAATTTGTTTCAAACACCGCTTGAAAATGGCGCCAAATTTAATTTAATTAGTCACTTATAACTGTGACGCCTATGCGCCAGCCATCTGCGCTTAGGCGCCATAAGCTAATTTTGCATACCTTTCATTTTTGCTCCAAATTTGATCTTTTTTTTGCTCCTTTCAACAATCACTCATTTTAATCATACCTGCAAGAAAAACATGAAAATACTTTCCATTAAAGTGCAATATCATAAAAAATAGATATAAAAATGTCCAAAAAAAAATACTATATATTTTAGGTGTATCAATGGACCAACTCTTCACTACTATCAAACTCAACTCTTGATTGTACACATAATGTGTAAATTTGATTTAGAATGACCTAATCCTCTAGTGGTTTCTCTCTTAGCCATAGTCTGGATACTCTTATAAATAATAACACCAATATTAATCATTTTCATATTTTGAATACAATAATTCAAAATAACTCTATCTCTTGTAACTTCACTATGATGGTAGATAGGTATTAATCTTGCAGAAATAAAATAGTGTCAGGCTTTGGATGCAAAAATTAACATCGAATCGGAAAAATTTATCTTTTGCCTTCGCTTCATTTTCCACTCCTATTTCCATCAGTAAGAAAAGTAATTACGTTATTTAAATTAGAATCCATAGTACCAATTGATTCATACTCACAGAATGAAGTACCCCTTAACTGGTAGAAAGTGTTGATTCGGTCTGGGGTAAACTCTACCATTATTTCTCAAACAAGCACATGTTCAACTTTGGTCCACTACAGATTAGCATAGAATTCATGAATCTCATCCACAATCGCATCGTCAGAAAATAACAGAATGTTTCCCAGTGTCGAGCAGCAATTACCTGTTCCACAACTCCACCCAAATTTTCAAATGCTCGATCTTGTATACACTTTTTATTGTGAAGGCTAGAGTTGAAGTGGTATTGTGCTTTAATATTAACAAACTTTTTCTCAACGAAATCCAACTTCCTCTTTGTTGACCTTACATTTAGTTCAGGTCTAGTCACTTATTAGAATAGCCTAGTTTCTAGCCATAGGACTCTCCTGGTGACTTCTTAGAAGACTAGTCATGGAACGCTCACCATAGAAATTTAAACTTTTCTAACTTCATTGAGAGTTTTCATATGCTAAGGCATAACCTCCAGTTTTGGGAGGAAGAGACCAAGCATAAGGAAGCCCAGGGAGTCTCCTATAGGTGGTCAGGCCATAGGATCTACCCTGGGAGGTTTGGAGCTTACAATACACTCACACTACACCCTCACAACTCTCAACAAAACACATCCCACTTTGATCCCCTAACTCTTTAGAAGCTCATGTTAGTGGTTTTCCCAAGCCATTAGCCTCAGACTAGGGTTTGGCTTGTACCAACACATAAATGAACAAATGAGGGTGACCCTTGATCCATGGCTCAACTTAAACAATGCCATATTGCTCACTTTCAACCAATCCAATTTTTCCAAACATTCCAAATTTCTAGCCCCTTTGCCCCAAAATACCTAAAATACCCAAAATACCCTAAAACCCCTACAATTCCCCAAAATTTCGAAAATCACCCAAATTACCCATAATTTCCAAATAATTATTCCAAAATACTCCTTACCACTCAAATTAACCAAAATTACCCAAAATTGTCAAATCTTCCTAAAAATCCCCAAATTACCCAAAATTTCCACTCAATTGATGTTGGGAACTCTTTATGACATCCCCATAGAACAATTGGAACCTTCAATTGGCCTTGAACCCAACCCTAGCCCAACCTAAGCCCAAGTTAACTCAACTTAGCCCAAATTGACCAAATCCCAAACCAAGCAAAATTGACCTAATAAATCAAATCAATGCCACTCCAAACCTTTTATAAACACTTCATGAAAATCATACACACCATATTAATCAATCATTTTTTGTCAAACCAAGCTCAAACCCAAGCTAGACCAACTTGAACCCAAATGACCTAAATTGAACCTATGGCCCAATGTGACCAAATTATCCCAAATGTGACCAACCTAGGTCCACCACAGCCACACCCCTAAAAAGCACCCTAGACCCACCTAGCCCACTCTAATAGAACCATGGACCAAAGGTCCCTTGAATTAGGGGATTTCACCACATATTTGGCCTTAATCAAAATATCTCCACCATCATCACTTGCCATTGAGGGTAAAACATCATTATTCCTCCCCTGGCTCATCTGAACCCCCTGGCCACCAGCCTTAGTTATGACGGCCACCGTAATGGCTGGAAAATGCTAAAATAGAGAGCCACTCCCTCTCAAATTGAACCCAAACTCCACCCAATGGCCAAGTCAGCTTAAAACTGCCATTAGAACTCATCTGCTCTCCACCTAGGCAGTTGAATCCACTCATCACCAGACCTTGAGCTCAGCCCAATGGCTATGGCCATAAATAGAGCTATCCTCAGCCAAAACCAGGTGCTGAACAAGGAAACTCCACTAAATTCTTTCCAAAACTTCCCTGAGAGGTCCTAAGAGTGATCCCATTATCTTCAGCCACTAATTCCCATTGCTGGAGCTCAATTTCAGAGCTCAAATTTGGTCAGAAACCAGGACATATTTCTCCACAGCTCCAGAGTGCACTTAATTTCAATTAACTGCACCTACACCTTCACAGCAGTGGAAGAAGAAAGTCCCTCATCAAAGCCCCGTCACAGAAGGCATGTGCACCAGACTTCCACCAACACCTGAAATCGGGCCTGGTTGAATTTGGGTCTAGACAATTCACTAGAGCAAAATGCTCTATCAGGAGGTTCCTTGGGACCAATCAAAGCTGCCACAACCATTTGGTTGAGGCCTCCCCTCTCAGACAATGGTATTTGACTCAATCTTCCTCCCGAGCTTTTCTTCATCCTCCATAATTGTACACTATATTTCATACCATATAAACCATATGGGTAGGTTCGTCTAGGCTTGATGAAGCTCTAGAAACAAACCCTGTGTGATTTGGTTGAGTATCAAGAGAGATCTTAGGTCTAGAATGTGGACGGCTCTCAGGATGAACCAATTGAAGACGATGAACGAGCGTCGTCGGATCACTCGTATAATGCTTGGACGGCTAGGATGGAGTCGGACGGAGATCAGATACATTAAGCGTAACCTCATGGATATCCAGTCGGATGACAACATCGAATAGGAGCGCGCCGCGTGGTCTTTCGGAGGTGCCGAGGATCCAGTCAGCACCGCGTGGTTAAGTAGGAAAATATGGAATTTCTGATTTATTTAAATCATATGAACTTTAAAAATCCATAACATGGCCTAGAAAAATCATAAAAATAAAAAAATACCCTCTTGCTCAGTGAACAAAAGAGAATAATAGGAAAATAGTTTGAAATTTATTTAATGCATGCATGATTTTTAATTAATTAAATACCCTCTGGGTCTTTTGATTCTCCATGCATGTAGACATTTCACATGGCCTAATTTTTGGCATGTTATTTTCTCTGTCATGAGGGATATTCCATGATTTTTCCAAGGTCAGAGAGGATCTCTAGATAGAGAACTTTATTTTTTAAGTTTAGGCATCTGTTTTCGTAAAATAATCCTAATAATTAGCATGGTAATTATAAAATTTCAGAAAATCATGGCAGCTTCCTTATGACCAGAGGACCCTAGGATAAAATTTTCATGGGTTAAATCATTAATAAATGTCCTAATTATCAACTTGGTTTAAAAATGAATTTAAATTAATATGAGTTCATTAAATTTGAAAATCACTTAAAAAAATTATCCACTGTATTTTAAAGGTCAGAGAACTCCCCATAAAAATTTCATAGCATTTGGAATTCATTTGGTTACCTAAATGAATTTTCTAAGTGAAATGGTAATTTTGAACATTAAACTAATCTTAATAATTAAAATATAACACAAAAAATTATAGAATAGGTTTTTGGGAGTTCTCTGTGATCAGAGGATTTTTTTAAAAATAAAAATGGGATTTTCACAAAAAAATCATTTTAATCATATTTTTAATATTTAAATAATTAAATAATAGTAAAAATCACCAAATTGTTGCATTTGGTCTCCTAATCACTTAGGAACCATCCCCATAATTTTTCCAAGCTTCAAAATTAAAAGAGCAATTTTTAAAGGCTAAAATTAATTTTAAAAGGGTAAAAATGAATTTTCTTAATTTTCCACTATAATAATTCTAATAATAAAAATAAAAATAAAAATAAGAAAAATATAAAGTTTATTTCTCTGGGTTCCTTGACCTTAGAGGGACTTAAGAAAAATATAAAATTGAATTTTCAACCTTTGAAATATTTTATAATTAATTAAAACTCCAGAACTTAAAATAATTCTAATAATTAAATTAAAACTCAAAAAATCATGAAATTTGGTCTAAGTGGTCCTCTGGTCTAGGTCTACCTCCCATAAAAATTTCAAAGTCATATGTTTTTTTTTGGACAAGTTATTAAATTTCCATTGAAAACCCTTATTTTTGCATAAAAATAAATATATAAATTAAATTAAAATTTGAAAAACCATATTTTCTCCTCTAATGTTTTAATTAACCCATAAGTGGGGTCAAATAAAAATTTTAAAGTCATTTGAGCTAAATTTAATGAATTATGAAGTGATAAAGGCCTTTACGGGTAAAATTGTAATTTTGGAAAATTTAGCCTTAATTAATATTTAGGCTTAATCAAAATGGGAAAAGGGCAATAAATGATCTTAATTATTATGTTGGATGATAGAAAAATTAAGGGACAAATGGTAGAAACCCATTGCAACTTTGTCACATCAAAATTATATTTTTAAATTTCCTTAATTATTATAATTTGGAAGGAAAATCAAATTACGAGAGCCTTAAGGTTAGAGGTTGATTTTGGAGGTTAATATTCCACTAATTTAATTCCCCTTTATTTGATTTTCAATGATGAATCAATATTTTGATAAGGATCATAATCATGAAAATGATAAAATTCCCTTTTCTAAAAACATAAAATTACCCACTAAATCTTAAGGGCTTAGTAATGAGCTAGGATTAATCAAAAGGATTAATTAACAAGAGTTAGAAAAGATAAGATGATTAATCTTAAACTACCTTTTGAAACATTACAAGCTCATCAAAATTTGATATATATATATTTTTCTCCATAGTTAATTTTGCCTTTAAGGGCCCACTCACATAATTCCTAAGTAAAGCACCAAATGATAACTACCCCACCTTTCGGAATGACTAAAACATTGGCTCACTAAGCATAAGAGTATGAAATAGATAAATCATTTAATAACTATAATAAGTCTAGAAGGACCTCAAGGAAGTTCAAAATGATTGTGGAATATCAGGGTTTCTCCTGGACTGTTTCACAAATCTTCTGGACAACTTGTAGGGCTATTGCACCTATTATACTTATTAAATGAAGAAATCTCATAAATGAATAGGAGGTCACCGGGTTATGACATAGAGTTTGGTAAGCCCGTGACAAACCTACCCATAAGGCTTTACTTCTCTACAAAATATAAATTTTTATTGCAAGAATACTAAAGTTTCAGGTGGAGATGACGGGAAGATGTACTAGGTATGCTTTTATTTTAATGTAATCTAGTTACCTGCACTCAACTGTACTTTCTTTTCTTGCAAATCTACATGCTAAACAACAATGTCACTGTTGAACTCATTTTTATGAAAGGTCTCAATAAACCCCATTGACCCAACAGGTCAACCCTTGAATTAAAAAGTCAACTTTGATTAAAATGGTAAATCCTGACCCAATGACCAAACCTACTGACCCAACAGGTCAACCCTTGACTCAAAAAGGCAACTTTGGTCAAAATGGTCAATCCTAACCCAATGACCAACCCTACTGACCCAACAGGTCAACCCTTGACCCAAAAAATCAACTTTGATCAAAATAGTTAATCATGACCCAATGACCAACCCTACTGACCCAACAAGTCAACCCTTGACTCAAAAAGTCAACTTTGGTTAAAATGGTTAATCCTGACCCAATGACCAACCCTACTGACCCAACAGGTCAACTCTTGACCCAATAAGCCAACTTTTGACTCAGAAAACAACTTTGGACAAATTGATCAATTTTTGACTCAAAGATCAATTGTTGACTACCAAGTCAATCAAAACACTAAAATAATTAAATATGATCCATTTAACCACCTAAAGGCATTAAAAGACCAGTAAGACAACTTTGGTCAACCCTTGACCTAGATAGGTCAAAAATTGATTAAAATGCCTAACCCATACCTCTTTGGTCACCAAATTGACTTCAACAATAGAAATTGGCATAATCAAACTGACATTGATTAAAATTACCAAAGTTAACCCAAAAGTCACCACATTAACCTTTGGGTTGACTAAAACCCTAAATTTGGTTAACATGACCAATTTAGACCACAAAATGACAAAATCACCAATCTTATGACCAAATCAACCTTGACAAAGTTGAGAAAGTCACATTGAACATCCTTGGACTAAAATTTATCAATCAAGGCTAACTTAAGTCAACTTGGGTCAATATTGATCAACCTTAGTCAACATTCATCAAATTTGGTCAAAATACTCAATTTTGAACCAAAAATAATTTAATCAAATAATTATTCCAAAATTATTTTGATTAATTAATTGGCCAAGAATATAATTTTCAACATTTTAATTAATTAAATAATTAATTAAAATGAAAATATAATCAAATGCCATGAAATAAAACAAAATTCAATTTTAAGTAAAAATGACATGACAATTAATCAAGTAATTAGTTTGGAATTATTTTCAATTAATAATTGATTAATAAAATAATTTCTAGTATTTTAATTAATGACATAATTAATTAAAATGGAAATTAAATTAAGAAAGGGGTATGAAATGGAATTTTAACCTATGACATCATGGTTTTAAAAAATTCCAATATCCTTTATGACATCACACATGACTTCATATAAAGTCATCTATGGGTCACCCATGACCTATGAGACTCATTAGATACGGATTAACACATTAAATAACCCATAATTCACCACTTTAACCAAGGTTAAGAAAGTTCATCATGAAGGGAAATGAGGTGTCATCCTCTCCCAAATTTAAAGTATGACTCATCTCCTCAATCAAAATTAGGTGGCTCACCACTTTGGGTGCCTCATGAACTCACCAATGGGAGTAAACACTAATTAAACTCTCTTGGATACCATACTTAACTCAAGTTATGTTCCATCATAACTAAATTATAATTTTTTTAATGAGAGGTTTATGTGTCATCCCCTCATTAAAAATTTAAATGACATGTTGAAAGGAAAAGGGCTTGCCTTCTTGACTGACCATTCACCTCCTAGACCACCCAATGGAGGGGAAACAAGAGTCTAACTCATTCCACACAATGGTTAGAGGCCATCATGGCTAAGGCATGCATGGAATGACTAAGTTGCTAAGGTGTCACCATTCCTTCAAATGAAACAAATGAATTTGGAAATTACCTAGGGGAGGTGAATTCAGTAAGATTCACCAAGCCCAAGCCACCTCACAAGGGATCCAATGAAGGCAAGACAAGATCCAAACTCAAAGCCTTCACCATGGTTAAACCTATGATGCCTAGGCTTGGAAATCGGCAATCCATCATTTCCATAGCTTAAATCTTCCCCCAAAAACATCAATGATACAGATAGTAACCTCCCCAGATGATCTAAAGCCAACCTAAGCTCACCCAAGGTCAGCCATGGCTATAAAAGAACCCAAACCCAAGCCATGGAAGGAGAGGAGACAAAAATTTGAAACTCTCTAATTACTGCCAAAATCTCTCAGCTCCCAACATTAAAGTTTCTTCTTAGAGCCTAGGCAATGGATCCCCAATGAAACCAGGCTCTCAAACCCACCATAATCCCTCAATTTGACGAACCTGAGAGCACAAAAAATAAGACAAAACCAGGATAAAATGGGTTTCTGAAATAAAACTCCACCAAACTCAAAATTGACCTTCTCAAGTCCATTTAGAGGTCAGAAGAAGAAGAGCCCAACTAAAATTGAGCTTCTCCATAACCTCTAGCCTTTTATTCGCCATCTCACATTGAACCGAGCTCCTCAAAATTCAAAATCATATACATACCCAATTTGAACTCAAATTGAAGTCTTTGGAAGCTTTCTGGGACCAAGACGACCAATCCAAAGCAATCATATCAAAGTTTAATACACTGTGGCGAAGGTATGGTTCTTCATTATCAATGGCGGTCAGGTTTCACACTTTGTGAAAGAAATCATTCCAAAACCCCTGCAAAGCCGTATGGATGTCTTCGTCTCCTCAAGACGAAGCTGTAGGATAAAAAATCACTCTATTTCATCAAGAATCGAGTGAGATATTGATCCTAGACCATGGACGGTCTGCGGGATCAGAGGGATGAAGACGATGAACCACAGCCGTCCGTTCCCGTGTTTTGGAAACATACAGTTGAGATTAAATCCTGCTGTCTCCTGTGTTCGGATCCCCGCAGTGGATTAGCCGCATTTTGACCCGTCCAAGGACACACGGCAGCCAAAGATTTATCTGGATTTAATTAAATCTAAATAAACCTTAAACTCTTCAAAATTACATATATTGACATAGAAAATTCATAAAAATATGACAAAATTATCCTTGGATTCAGCAAGAAGAGAAAATTATGAGACTAAAATCATAATTTTATTTATTGTATTTAATTTTTAATTAATTAAATACTCTCTAAGATATTTTAATTATTAAAAATTATTTACAACTCAGAAAAATATGAAAATTTTAGGGAAGAACCTTTAAGTCCTTAGACACATCTCTTGATTTTTCCAAGGTTAGGATAATTCTCTAAGATAAGATTTCCTAATTTTCAAGTCACTTTATAATTATTTTTAATAATAATTATAAAAATTTTAAAAAAATGGAAAATTAAAATTCAAAATGGTTAGAAATTTTAGGGTGACAGACAATGATCTTAAAATAATAATTCTTAAGCCACTAAGTCAATTTTAAAAGACATTTTAAAATAGGGTTATGATTTATTAATTATAAATTAATATTTTAAATCCCTTTCCTTCTTTTACTTAACCCATTTCACAATGGACTAAGTCAATGATGAGTCTAAACCCAAATAAACTCAAATCAAACATTAATTAGGTTTAAAGACATATTAAACTTAATTAACTCATTAAACCTTAATTACATTAGGTTTAATACAAAATTAAATATTAATTAGGTTTAAAAACATATTAAACTTAATTAACTCATTAAACCTTATTACATTAGGTTTAATACAAAATTAAACTTTAATTAGGTTTAAAGACATATTAAACTTAATTAACTCATTAAACCTTAATAACATTAGGTTTAATACAAAATTAAACTTTAATTAGGTTTAAAGACATATTAAACTTAATTAACTCATTAAACCTCAATTACATTAGGTTTAATCCAAAATCAAACATTAATTAGGTTTAAGGAAATATTAAACTTAATCAACTCATTAAACCTTAACTAAATTAGGTTTAATAAAAAATCAAACTCTAATTAAGCTTAGGACATCACTAGGCTTAATTAAACCTATTAAACCTTAACTAAATTAGGTTTAATACAAAATCGAACTCTAATTAAGCTTGAGACATCACTAGGCTTAATTAAACCTTAATTAAATTAGGTTTAATACAAAATTAAACTTTAATTAAGCTTAAGACATTAACAGGCTTAATTAAACCTGTTAAACCTTAATTAAATTAGGTTTAATACAAAATCAAACTTTAATTAAGCTTAAGAGATCATTAGTTTTAATTAATCCTAAATAAATCAGACATAATCCTAATTAAGTCTGATTAATCTATTAAGCCTCATTCAAATTAGGTTTAATTAATCCTAAACCAATTAGACTTAACCCATATTAATTCTAATTAATCAATTAAACCTTACTCAAATTTGGTTTAAAACAATTAGATTTAACCCATATTAATTCTAATTAATCAATTAAACCTTATCCAAATTAGGTTTAATTAACTCTTAAACCAATTAGACTTAACCCATATTAATCTAATTAATCAATTAAACCTTACCCAAATTAGATTTAATTAACCCTAAACCAATTAGACTTAACCCATATTAAGTCTAATTAATCAATTAAACCTTATCCAAATTAGGTTTAATTAACTCTTAAACCAATTAGACTTAACTCATATTAAGTCTAATTAATCAATTAAACTTTACCCAAATTAGGTTTAATTAACCCTAAACCAATTAGACTTAACCCATATTAAGTCTAATGAATCAATTAAAGCTTACCCAAATTAGGTTTAATTAATCCTAAACTAATTAGACTTAACCCTTATTAAATCTAATCAATAAAATAAAACCTTGCCCAAATTAGGTTTATTTAATCTTAAACCAACTAGACTTAACCTATTGATGCGACTTTTTTATATGTAAGGATTTATAAATAATAGATATATAATCACAATGATCCAACGTAAGTATACGTATCATATCAAGTAATACAGGGCTCTAATGGAGTCCCGTTTATCGATCCTACAGGGAAGTGAGGTAAGAGGTTCTTAGTCAAATTCTAGTCTACAATTATCAGACTTTAGATTGGAAGGTTGATATAAGTGGTTTTTCTAACAAGTACTCCTAAAGGTAGATAATTATATGTAAGAATAATAACTACTCCTAAATGAAATCATTAATTCTAAAGATAACCCTTTATGGATAAACTGGTTTGGTGAATTTTGAGATAATAAAATCTACTATTCTTATGTAATGAATTGAATAAATTTTAGGAATGAGATGCATTAAATACTGTATATGCCAAATAAGAGCAATCCTATTCTTTACCCTCTTCAGAGTACCCCCTCTTCAGAGTGCTATAAGGAACATTGGCAAATCCTAGGCTTAGTCCCTAAATCCAAGGTTAGGCTGGGAGATACTGGCTGCCACTTCAGAGCTCCCACTTCCCTTCACTTGAAGGCTTAACCTATCTTTAGTTACTAAACTTTAGGACCAAATTAGGGATCTCAGTCTGTCACCTTGAAACCTCCAATTCGACGCCCATGAAACCATATTTCCCTATTTATTTGCACTCAATCACCATTAACTACTTAATTCATTCACGGACATTGAATGTGGTTCCACTTTGTTGAGAATTACACCTCCCTTTCGGGACAATGCAATTACAACAAATTTTAACAATACAACGGGTCCTTTTTGTAATGTAAATGAAGTGCAAGTAAAAACCATCACATTTATAATTAAAAAATGTTTTAGCAAGCATCCCAATATCTTAAACATGAGTCCTACTCATTGCAAAAGAAAATAGAGTGAAAATAATGATATAAACTTCTTATGCCACTATTTCCAAACAAGAAGAAAGAGTAAGAGAAAGACATCACAAAGCATGAAGAAAACACAACAAAAAACTTCATTTCAAAGAAAATTCACAAAATAAGTGTTTACAAAATCATAAGATAATGAAGAACACAATACTTAGCTTTTTCGCCTTGAAAGAAAGATGAAAATCTCTCCCACAAAGTCTCCCGCCGATCCATGCAATGCTAGAACATTCCCTTACAGATTCTCTCAAAATTCCCTCACCAATCTCTCCAAAATGGTAGAAATCTACATTTCTACTCCTATTCTAAGATCTCTCAACATTATCCATGTTCTTCCAAACCTCTTTCCATTTTTTGGCTTCAAATTCGGTTTAAAATAGTGTAGGGACGAATTTCCCAAGAGGTGCATAAAGAAACCTTCCAAAAAGCGTCTAGATTCGATGTATATGGCCAAAAAATGCCCAATATCGCATCATAACTGCTCGGAGCACTGCCAGCACTGAATAGAGCACTGCCGGCACCCTATTTTCGTGCCCTTGGGTTTTTGGCGCCGCCGGCGCCGGTTTGGGAGCCCCCGGCGCCCATTCTGTGTAGCTCCACCATTTTGCTCTATTTGGCTCCGTTTTAGCTCCGATTCACCCCGTTTCAGTTGCGTTGCGTTCTTAATAGATAGCCCTAAAAAATAAGAATAAAAAAAAACCTTTATTTAAAGTGTAATCTCATTCAAAAATATTCAAGAAGTGTAAAAGTGATTAAGCATAAAAAGACTTATCAAAAGGTGCCAAGCCAAAATTTATTTTCTTGCTCGTTTTTGCTCTAAATTGCACCATTTTTGCTTCTTTTTGCTCCAATCACCTAAAATCATCATACCTCTAAAAAATCATGAAAAATACATTCCTTTAAAGTGAAATATCACAAAAAATGAGTAAAATCATATAGCAAAAACTGTATATATTTTTGGTGTATCAAAATCCCCCAAACTTAACTATTATTTGTCCTCAAGTAACACTATAACTTTAAAAATAAAATATGTTGACTTGTGGTTACGGGTTTCAATAGAGTTTCCTATAATTTCATCTCAAAAATATTATAGTATAAAATAGGAGAAATTCTAGCAAATCAACCTAGGACTAGAGCGTAAGAATATCTCATATTAAACTTAGGAATCCTAATTTTCTATTTACTTCCAAAGTTATTGAAACTTGTCAAACTAAAGATTCAAAGAAAGTATAAAAATAGAATTTAAGCACCTTATCTATACCAATTTAACCAATACCTTTTGAAATAAGAATAAGCTTAGGATTGTTTTTAAGACTTTTCATTTGAAAAGATTCAAGTGAAACCAATTTTTGATTAGGCTTCTCCTCAAGCTTATCCTCACTTATTTTTTTTTCTCTTTTTTTTCGTGATTATTTTCAATCCCTTTTTTCACCTTTTTTTTCTTTCTTTTGGGATCATTTTTAATCCCTTTTTTTCATTTTTTATGTGAGGATTACTATATTTGGACAAACCTTTAATAACTTTGAATTTCACTATCCTCTCTCTAAAATCCAAAAATCAAAACTTTCCCTCAATTTTTACAAGTGTATTATTAGTTTGAAAAAGGTTTTCAATAAAGGCTCAATTCTTATTAAGTATAAATCTAAGAATTTTAGCTTTTCAAATATTCAACTCCTTTCTACCATAAATAGAAAAATCATTTTCCCAATGATTTTTTCTACATAATATCTTAACTCTAGAACAGTTTCTTCACATAGAATTTCAACTAAGTTATTTTTCTAACTTTCCTAAAATTGAAATTATAGTAACCTAAAGGTAACACCACATACCACAAGTCATTTTAAAAATGATATCAAATTAAATATAGGCTACTGAGGACAAATAAAGTTAAATTTTAAAAATTTTTCTTCCCCCTAAACTTAAATTTTAAAATATTTTATAATTAATTCTATAAAATGTAGCAGGAAGAAAAAGTAAAAGTTGAATCTACTTACTACTACAACAACCTATCAAATTCATATACATGCATGATTATGATAGAATGACTGTAGGAGAAATTAAATATAACCTAAAACATGCTTGTAATAAAAGTACACTAAAAGGAAGTATTTTCACATTAAAATTTTATTTTTCTTCCGACCACCAAACTTAATTTTTAACATATATAACATTCAATACAGAAAATATAAGCAGGAAGAAAAACAGTTTAAAAATTCTATCTACTACAAATGGCATTCAAAACCATTTACATGTATTCATTAGGACAAAACAATATGCAGCAGAAAGTAAATCTAAACTAATCATGCCAAATTGAAATTCACTAAATAAAAGTTTAACTAGCATAGCAGGTATCAGCAAGGGAATATAAAAATGTTCTTCAATTATTTTATAAAATCGTAACACAAACATAAACACACATAAGATATATGAGGTCAATTATTCCTTTAACTCATCGCATCACACTAATTTACTTCCAATTTCTAACGGAATCACTACACTAGTAAATTAGGTACTTTCAAATGATTTTATAAATTATAATCTCAAAGATAAGATTATCCCTGATAAATTGGTTTCTGAACAACAATCTCAGTTATCATCTAATCCCTTTAATTAAGCACCTCTAACTATTATAAATCGTAGTGTAAGATCATCCACAAGTTATTCATCAAATAGGTTCATGACTCCTATCAAATGAAAACAAAGTTAGAGAAAATATGTAACAAAATTAAGATGGATCTATCACAGTTTAAATTCATGATGTCTCTTGTAAAACTCTGTTGACCTCATTTTTTGGTGAGGTCTTTTCTTCTCTCTCCTTAGTACTTAGGATCTAGCCATAGGTTTTCTCTTTGACTATCCTAGAGGACTAGAAATGGAACCCACCACCACTTAGAAATTCAAACCACTTCTTGACTCCCTTCAAACCCCACAAGTTTGAGTGTAAACCCCTAAACCACCTGGAGGGTTAAGATCAAATGTGGAGGTTTAAAGGATGAGTTTCCTATAAGACTCTTTGGCCTTAGGACTACCCTGGATGGTCTGGTCTGGTGAGGGTTGACTTGCACACACAATACACTCTCACACACATTCCAACCCTAAAATCATTCTTACCCAATTTGACTTCCCGACTCATGTAGGTAATTTATATGGATGGACCTCAACCCCTAGGCCCCTGGCTAAGAGGGTTAGGAACAACATAGTGAATGCCTCAAATGAGTCCTCTCATGGCTCTTGTGAGCTTAATATGGCTTCATGGCTCAACCAAAATGATTTCATTTTACTCACACTTGATAAACCTTCATTTTTCCAAAATTTCAATTTTTGACCCCCGGGACCCTAAACCAACCAGACCTACCAAATACCCTTGAAATTGCCCAAAATTTGCAAAATTGCCTAAATTACCCAAAATTCCTCAAAATCAGTGCTAAACATTTCCCACCACTCAAAGTGATCATCCTTGGTCAAATATACCAAAATTTTCAAAATACCCCCCAATAACCTCCAAATACCCAAAATACCCTTTTAACCCAAAAATTCAAAAATTCAGAAAATTCCCAAAAAATTTCAGAAAATCGAAAATATTCCCAATTTCATTTTGTTCAACTACACCATAAGTCAATTTTGTCAATTTAGCCCACTTTTACCAAAGCCCCCAATTTGACCTATTTTTAACCTAAGAGAGCCCAATGTCCAACCAAACCACTCCAATTGACCTCAATTTTGATCCAATTCAATCCTAAGCTTCAATTTAATATCCCCAATATCAATTTAGACCAAATTCGAACCCAATTTCATCAACATGTGGATCCAATTTCAATTTGAAGCTTAAAGCCCAATTTTGGCCCATGACCTAAACTTAGCCCAAACCAACCCAACTCAACTCCAATTAGCCCCAAATCTTTTCTAAAACCTTCCTAACATCCCCACAAACAAAATACAAACTTGATTTGCCCAAAATTTGAACCCAAACTCCACCCAAGCCTATCCCAAACCAAAAATCCCCAATTTGGCCTAAATCAATCATGAACCCAAATGAGCCCAAATCCCAAAATCAAAGCCCAACCAAAGTTGAAAACTCTTTGTCACACACCCATAAACATTTTTCAACATTAATATTACATTAAACCCAACATTGGCCCAACCTTAACTCAATTTAGCTCAATTTGATCCACTTTGGCCCCATTACCAAAGAGACCCAAATTAAATCCAATTCAACCCCAAATTACCCCAAATTTGCTCCAAACAATTCATGAAACATTCCCAAATAGAATCCAATAATTATTGGGCCCAACATTCTACAAAACATTCATCCACTAACTTGTTTTAAAACCTAAAAGCCCACTCTCTTAAAATATTTAAAAGCCCATCCAAAATGATTTCAAAAAGCCCAAAATCCATTCCAAAGCCCACATGAAATTTCCCCTCATCATCCCTTTGATTTAAATCATTGCCTAAGTTTCAAATTCATCATCAAATTATCCTAAATTAAACCTCATGCCAATCTCCCCTAAAGTTATCAAAAATGCCAACATCCTTTCTCATGAAAATGAGCTAACTTTTCCCTAAGCCACATAAAGCCATGAAGCCATGCATAAGCCACATACAAGCCATGGAAGCCACTTTCCACCTCAACAAGCCATTAATGGAAATAGGAGGAGTTTCTTTCTTAACCCTTCATTAAACCTTTTTAACCTCATTTATGCTACACTCTAAACGAAGCTTAGCCACCTCACCATGGATGGAGACTTCACCACTCCAATTCAGCTGACCCAAATGATTCCCTAAGCCCAAAACCAGGTCATGGGAGGGTGCACCCAACCCATTTGCATGAGTTGAACAAACTAAGCCTAAAATAGCCCTTTCCCCATACCATTTAAATCAAACCACTTTACACATGTCCAAAGCTACTTGAGTACACCAAATCCCAGCCCTGACCCACTGGTCAAGATGGTGACCTAACCCTGGCCGGCCAGCCACCACAACCGCCGGAAAACCCCATGGCTGAGAGGTCCATGTGAGCCAAAAAACTCAAAACTCACCTGCTGAGCTGTCTCATGGCCAGTGGACACCATGGCTGTTCTTCCCTTGACCTAGGCAGCAAATCCCAACCCTCAATTGCCCCTGGGAAGCCCTCCAGCCAGCTCTATTTAAACTCCACCCCCTCTCGGCCAAAGAAGGTGTTGAACTAAACCCTAACAAAACTCTGTCCACAACCATATAATTGAGGCTTCTCCTCTCAGACAAAGGTATTGGACTCACTCTTCCTCCTGAGCTTTTCTTCATCCTCCATAATTGTACACTGCATTTCATACAGTATAAACCATATAGATAGGTTTGTCTAGGCTAGATGAAGCTCTAGGAACAAACCCCACATGATTTGGTTAAGAATCAAGAGAGATCTTAGGTTTAGAAGGTGGACGGCTCTAGAGATGAGCAAGTTGAAGACAATGAACGAGTGTTGTCGGATCGCGCTTATAATGCTTGGACGACCAGGATGGAGTCGGACGAAGATCAGGTACATAAAGCGCGATCGTATGAATATCATGTCAGATGGCGGCGTTGAAAAGAAGTGTGTCGCGTGATCTTTAGGAGCTGCTGAGGATCCAGTCAGTGTCGTGTGGTTAAGTAGGAAAATATGGAATTTTTGATTTATTTAAATCATCTGAACTTTAAAAATCCATAACTTGGCCTAGAAAAATGATAAGAGTAAAAGAAAAATACCTTCTTGCTCAGTGAATAGAGGAGAATAATGGGGAAATGGTTTCAAATTTATTTAATACATGTATGATTTTTAATTCATTAAATACCCTCTGGGGTCTTTTGATTCTCCTTGCATGTAGACATTTCACCATGGCCTGATATTTTAGCATGTTATTGTCTCTGTCATGAGGGATATTCCATGATTCTTCCAAGTTCATAGAGGATCTCTAGACAGAGAACTTTATTTTTTAAGTTTAGGCATCTGTTTTCATAAATTAATCCTAGTAATTAGCATGGTGATTATAAAAATTCAAAAAATCATGGTAGGTTCCTTATGACTGCGAGGACCTTAGGATAAAACTTTCATGGGTTAAATCATTAAGAAATGACCTAATTATCAACTTGGTTTAAAATTGAATTTAAATTAATTTGAGTTCATTAAATATGAAAATCACTTAAAAACAATTCTCCACGATATTTTAAAAGTCACAGAACTACCCATTAAAAATTCATGGCATTTGGAATTCATTTGGTTACCTAAATGAATTTTCTAAGTGAAAATGGTAATTTTGAACATTAAACTAATTTTAATAAATAAAATATAACTCAAAAAATTATAAAATTGGTTTTTGGAAGTTCTCTGTGATCAAAGGATTCTTTTAAAAATAAAATTGGGATTTTCATAAAATTCATTTTTAATAATATTTTTAATATTTAAATAATTAAATAATAGTAAAAATCACCAAATTTTTGCATTTGGTCTCCTAATCACATAGGAACCATCCCCACAATTTTCCCAAGCTTCAAAATTAAAATAGCAATTTTTAAAGGCTTAAATTAATTTTAAAAGGGTAAAAATGAATTTTCTTAATTTTCCACTAAAATAATTCTAATAATAAAAATAAAAATAAGAAAAATATAAATTTTATTTCTCTGGGTTCCCTGAGCTCAGAGAGACTTAAGAAAAATATAAAATTGAATTTTCAACCTTTAAAATATTTTATAATTAATTAAAACTCTAGAATTAAAAATAATTTTAATAATTAAATTAAAACTCAAAAAATCATGAAATTTGGTCCAAGTGGTCGTCTAGTCTAGATCTACCTCCCATAAAAATTTCAAATTCATATGTTTTATTCTGGACAAGTTATTGAATTTCCATTGAAAACCCCTATTTTTGCATAAAAATAAATATATTAATTAAATTAAAATTTGAAAAATCACATTTTCTCCTCTGATATTTTAATTAACCAATAAGTGGGGTCACATAAAAACTTTAAAGTCATTTGAGCTAAATTTAATGAATTATGAAGTGATAAAGGCCTTTAAGGGTAAAATTGTAATTTTAGAAAATTTAGCCTTAATCAATATTTAGGTTTAATCAAAATGGGAAAAGGGCAATAAATGATCTTAATTATTATGTTGGATGATTGAAACATTTAGGGACAAATGGTAGAAACCCATTGCACTTTTGTCATATCAAAATTAAATATTTAAATTTCCTTAATTATTATAATTTGAAAAGAAAATCAAATTACGAGAACCTTAAGGTTAGAGGTTGATTTTGGAGGTTAATATTCCACTAATTTAATTCCCCTTTATTGGATGTTCAAATGATGAATCAATGTTTTGATAAGGATCATAATCATGAAAATTATAAAATTCCCTTTTCTAAAAACATAAAATTATCCACTAAATCTTAAGGGCTTAGTAATGAGCTAGGCTTAATCAAAAGGATTAATTAACAAGAGTTAATAAAGAAAAGATGATTAATCTTAAACTAGCTTTTAAAACATTACAAGTTCATCAAAATTAGATATATATATATATATATATATATATATATATATATATATATATATATATATATATATATATATATATATATATATATATATATATATATATATATATATATATATATACATTCATCACCAAATCTTATATGACATAGCCGACTCTATGGGGAAACCACTCAAGTTCGACATGCCTTCGCTAACATTTCCGGAATCTCCAAAGCCAGATTTCGGTGGAAAGGGATATAACCCAGCCATATATTGATGGGGTATGGTCGGGTACAACTAATAATGGCTATTGGCAACCTATTGTCCTTGAATATCAACCTTTATATTGCAAACACTGCCATATTTATGGGCATACCGTGGAGCAAGTGCTATAGAGTACATCCAGAGCTCAGACCTTTTAAGATAGCCCAAAAGAACCCTTTGGAGGTTAATCAACCTTCAACCAGTAAACAGCAAACTGAAGATGGTCCATTTCCTCTGCACACTTTTGCTGACAGAAGTAACAATGAGTCTCAGGGTGCTGGAATTGCTGAAACCAGTGCTGGGAGGAACAATCATACTACTCACTTTATTACTAATCCTACAAACTCGTGGAAGATATCACCGATAAGAACCCCCGATGAAAATAGATTAGATGGGTCGAAGCCGTGGCTACCGAAAGTAGGATTGATTATTTATCAAGTGCTCGGTGAATCCCTTGGCCGATACTCGAGATTCGGTGTCCTCCTATCATCCCTCCGCATTTTTCGAGTGCCAACAATACGGTGTATAATGAGCATCCCGTACCACAAGCTTCCGAGCAGGTCCTCTTTAGATCATTTGCCTTCGAAATGGAAGGAGCCCGGACAATTCGAAAAGTAGGAAAAAAAGGAAAGATGTCATGGAACTGAAATACCTGTCTCACACTAATATCATTGATGCTTTGGATCCTGATACTTCTAAGGCCCCTCCCCTTAGGTTTACTAGGGCTGGTAAGGCTACTCACCATGATTAAATTATTGTGCTGGAATGTTAGGGGTGTGAAAAGTCCTGGCACCCTTAACAGAATCAAAAACCTTATCAGGACTTATAGGCCTTGGATCATTGCCTTGCTGAAACCTATGGTTAATAGCAACACTCTCGCATTCAACAAAAAGTTTAAGGGTTATAATTTCTATGCTAACCGTAATAATAAAATTTGGCTCTACATTAGACATGAGATTACTTTCCGCATTCTTTCGATGACTTCCAGCTCCTCCACTCGCACTTCAACATTGATCATTTCTCCGGTCCGGCTACTTTCATCTATGCCGGTTGCTCTTCCCTAGATAGATCTATGCTTTGGGATAAGCTTATTAATATTAGCGATGTTATCCGGGAAAATTGGTTAGTTGGTGGTGATTTTAACAGTATTGCCGACCCTAGTGAGAAATTTGGTGGGAGAACCCCTAACCTTCAGAATATGTTGCAATTCACTTCCGAATCCAAAGTGCTCAATTATTTGACTTGGGCTATATTGGTACTCCCTTCACTTGGCAAAGAGGAAAAATTTTAGAGAGACTAGCATGCATTTCCGGTCAACAGTAATTGGATGAATACCTTCCCAATCACTAGAGTACACCACTTAAATAGAACTTGTTCTGATCACTCTCCCATTATTATTAAGATATCACTTTTTCCAGCATAATGGACATCCTTCTTTCAGATTTCAAAATGTTTGGGCTAAACACTGTAACTTCCTGGAAGCTGTCAAGATAGGGTGGAAATCCCCCTCATCTTCTTTTGATAACCCTCTAATTAGGTCGTGGAGATTACGAAACATCTATCAAGTCATTTAAAAAGTTGGAACAAAGTCTGTCTTTGGTAATGTATTTGAGCGGACTAAGCAATGGGCTGATAAGGTACAATTTCTCGGAGGCTGAACAGTGTAAAGGCTGGATAATCTTGATGAACTCATGGATGCCTAAGATAAGTATTTACATGCTTTGACTATTGAAGAAGAATTTCTTTCACGTAAGGTCGCTATTAACAAACAAATTGTATGGGGATAGAAACTCCAAGTATTTCCATGCAGTGATTAAATACGAAGACAAATTAATGCCATAACCGGAATCAAAACTCGGGATGAAATGTGGTTAGATGATCCTATCCCGATTAAGGAGAATGCTCGTTCAAGCACTTTCGTAGCCTCCTTGCTGCAACCCCTATAGAACCTGCTGTCTTTAGGGGGGATTTGTTTAATGACCAGCTGAATACTGTGCAAAATCTGCAGTTGCTTCATTTACCTGATGAAGCTGAGATTCTTCATGCTTTGAAATCAATGGATGGGAACAAGGCTGCAGGTCCAGATGGGTTTACTCCTGTTTTCTACCTGACTGCCTGGGAAATTGTTGGTAAAGATGTGGTGAAGGCTGTCCAAGCTTTTTTCAGTGGGACTGACTTACCAAACTATTTTGCTGCCACAAGTATTGCTCTGATTGCTAAAGATGAGAAGAGAAGTACCTGGAATGATTTCGAGTCAATAAGTATCACTAATACTCTCAACAAGATTATTAGTAAGATCATGGTGAGAAGACTACAGCCATCTCTACATCTTTTAGTCAGTGAAAACCAATCTGCTTTCATCCAGAATAGAAATATAATGGATAATGTAATGCTTGCTCAAGAATTACTTTTGGAGATTGACAAGCCTTGCAGAGGACATAATGTAATATTTAAGTTGGACCTAAGGAAGGCTTATGATTCTATTAGCTGGCACTTCATCCATATCATGCTACAGGCAAGAGGCTTTAGCCCAGCTTTTTGTCAGTTTATTCAGAGATGGTTAAATAACACTTCCTTCACTATTCTACTCAATGGCTCTAATTATGGGTTCTTTAAACCGGGCAGGGGCCTGAAGCAGGGGGATCCCTTATCTCCAACAATCTTTATACTTGCTTTTGATTACTTTTCTCGATTTCTTAACCAGGCTCACAGAAATTTTCCATATCTATGTTATCATCACAGCTCTAAACCTATCATAAGTCACCTTGCTTATGCTGATGATGTGATCCTCTTCACTAATGGTGGCAAACAATCTATAAAGAAGTCTTTGGATATTCTGAAACATCTTCAGCAAGTCTCAGGGCTGGAACTCAACAAACACAAATGTCAATTCATGGCTGGGAAATATTTCGAAATCTAAATTGGATAAAGAATACTACCGGCTTTTCTACTTCGATAAGCCTTTAAAATATCCGGGGGTTCGGTTAATTAAAGGCAGGAAGAAACAAACTCATTATGATGAAGTGGTTCACAAGGTTACAGCTCAGATTAACAGTTGGACCAACAGCTTTCTTTCCAATGGTGGAAGGGTGACTCTTCTCAAGAGTATTCTCACCACCTTCCCTTTGTTTACTATGCAGATGGTCAGAATGAAGAAAAGCATACAAAGACTGTTGGAAACTACCTTTAACAAATTCTTGTGGGAGGGGTAGCACAAACAAGCACATTGGGCCACATGGAATAAGCTTTGTAAACCCATTAAATCTGGTGGCCTGGGGTTCAAGAGCTTTCAACACATTATAAAAATTTTCCTTTGTAAACTGTGGATGAAATTCAGGAAACTAGATACCCTGTGGGCTCAATTTTTATTAGCTAAATATCTGCAGAACCAGCCATCCCGATGCTCGTAAAGGTGAAAATTGGAGATTCTCAACAATGGAAAAGTTTATCGAAGATCGGGATCGAAGCTAATAATTTTTTTCGCTCGGGAGATTAGAGATGGTTCGCCAATTTCGGCTCGACAACCGGCTTATGGATGATCGACCGTATCCCATCCCTAACATTTCTTTGAATTATAACTCTAGAGTTGCTGATTTCTGGACTAATCATCAATGGGATGAAGACAAATTGAAGGAGGTTGTGGATATTCCATCCATTCAAAAGATCAAGGAGATCCCCATCAATAGAGTACAGGAGAACTCTGATCAGCTAATTCTCAAGAAACCTCCCTCTCAATCTATTAACTCCTACATCTACCAGTCCATACATCATTGGCCTCAAAACAATTGGGGTTGTCACCTATGGAATAAATATTTGACCCCCTCTATGTCATTTTTCAGCTGGAGATTGTTTCATAGATTCTTGCCTATAGATGATATACTGAAATTGAAGGGCCTTAGACTGGTTTCCAGATGCCATCTTTGATGTGCTCAGGAGGAATCATATGACCACATACTTTTTCAATGTCCTGTGGTTAGGGAGGTATGGAATAGAGTGCCTGGAACATTTTCAACTTACACATCACTTCGAGAACCGGATATCTCGTGGAGGACTCGCTGGGTCGATTGGCTGGAATTGAGGCTTTCAATGTATCCACTGATCATTTGGTGGTTTGTATGGATGGCAAGGAATAAAAATAAGTATGAGAACTCTTTATGTTCTATAAACCAAATCATTGCTAACTCGTCGCTCCTTCATACACGGGGCTTATAATACACATGAATTGAGGAACAAAACTAGGATCCAAATTAAGTTATTTCACCGGATCCCTCCCTCCACTTCTTGGGTCAAAGTTAACATAGATGGGAGTTATTCCCCCTATTCTTCCGGTCGTGGTGGTGTGTGTAGAAACCACCAAGGTAAACTATCGTGGGGATTTCAAACTTCTATTGTCTCCGATTCACCTATTCAATCCGAAATGACTCGCTGCCATTTGGGCTCTAAAGTCTCGCTAAGGCTGCTGGCATTCTCTTATCCGGATGGAATCGATTCACTTCAACTAGTCAATATAATGAATGGCATTACTGATGTTCCATGGATGCTTATATACCTTCACGAGATCCTCGAAGGACTTAACAAAGGAAGTAACAATCATCGGAGACATCCGCATAGGGAGGGAAATCAACCGACCAATTGGCTTGCAAAACGGCTTCAAAACCGCAACTTTCAAATGTTTCAATTTCTCTTCGGGTATCTTAAACAACTACTTTTTGGTGATTTGCTTTCACTTCCTTTTATCGGATGTAACTAAACTTTTGTTCCATTAATGCATTTTATATTTTGCTAATATATATATATATATATATATGGGAATAAAAATGGCGGCTGGTAAGGATTCTGCTCTGCTAGGGTTTCAGCCATGACCCTGCCGGCGGCTAAGTTTTAGGTGAGTTCTCAGGTGGGTTCTCAGTCTTGCTACCTCCCCTTTTGGCCTCCTGTGAAGTGTAGTTCTGAGCCTTGGTCACTCCTCTGGCTGTTTGAGTCTTCCCGGGTTCTTCCTTATTCAAATTCTACTGTTACATTGCCTGCTTGCTGAGCTCCACTTCCTGTTGTCCCTTTCTGCAAGGTTCTCTTTGTTTCTGTGGCTATTCCTGTTTCACTGCTCTGGTTTGTCTCTCCTGGATTCACCTCCTGTCTTCTCGCCGATCGGGGTTTTCCGATCGGGCTTTCTCTGATGGCCTGTCCAATAGATTTGGAAACCAACTTAAATTGGGCTAAAGCCACTTATGCTGGAGTGGTTGGCAATGCCCCTTCTACTTCTGACCCCTCTAAACTCATTTTCCCCCAAAATCTTCATGAGGCTGCAGCAGGGAAGATCTCCTGCCCTTTCATTCACCCACTTGAAGTAAAAGAAGGATGCCCCGTCGTTATTTTTACTGATGAAGAACTGTCAGCTTTGGATGATGAAGTGAAACTTACTCTGATTGGCAAATTTATGGTGGGACACCCCAAGATGGAAACTGTCAGAAATTTCTTTGCATCCCTTAACTTCAAGGGCAATTGGAAAATTGGACTCTTAGATGGGAGACATCTGCTAATCAATTTCTCTAATGAGGAGGATTATGCACTTCTATTTGCTAAACAAGTGGTTTATATAGCTGGGGTGGAAATGAAAATCATCAAGTGGACCCCCAACTTTGATCCCAACAAAGACCCACCTATTGTTCCTATTTGGTTCAAATTACCAAATCTTCCCTATAGATATTTTAATCAGACAACACTATTCCAAATTGGTAGATCACTTGGCACACCCCTAAGACTTGATGCTGAAACTCTAAATAAGGCTAAACCTGAAGCAGCTAGAATCCAAGTTGAAAGGGACATTACCTTGCCTGTGATTCACAAGATCTGGATTGGTTCAGCCAATGAGGGACAATGGCAAGAAGTCATTATGCAACAAAAGCCTTATTTCTGCTCCCATTGTAAAATGTTTGGACATACTAATGAGAAATGTTTTAGACTCCATCCCCCAAGCATGAAAGTACAGAATTCTGGCAAATCCATAGCTGAAACTACCTCACATGAAGCTGTTGTTGCTCATCAGGATCAGGGGGTCTCCGTGTCCGTCGAATTTATTCCGGCTTACGGGGACCAGCTCGGTATTTCTCCCCCACGAGCTCCAACTCTCCTTGCTACTTCTAATACTGGTGTTGGCAATATCCTCCTTAGATCAATCCCCCCCTCCTTACCAGGTAATGACTCAGTTTCCCCTACTGCTACCAGTCCCACTGACTGGTGTAGAAAGGAGGAACTGGAAGTCAGAATGATCACACCCACTCCATCAATTGAGCAGCTATCCGACCCACGGGTCCCCACTCAAGTTGAAGTCAACCAAATGAATTCGATTTGGAAGGCAAATGGCTCACACTGATTTCCAAGAAACGAGAAAAAAGGCTCTTTCGAAGTTCGAAGCCGGGTACTCCTCTCTCTGCGGGGAACCGGCCGCAACTCTTTAACTAGGGGTAGATCTTGATCTAGATCTCGGTCTTCCCTCATCCCTTTACCTAATCTATGATTAGTTTCCTAATTTGGAACATTAGGGGTATTACAATCCCCTAACTTTCAAAAGGCTTTTGTATCTTAATAAAAAATATAAATTTTGGTGCATTTCTATTTTGGAACCCCCGGTTCACAAGTGTCCATGAAGTTTATCAACAAATTACATGGATTCTCTCATGTTGCTAATTGCAATAACAAAATTTAGGTTTTCTCGTAGAAAGAGGTTTCCGGACTCGTTCTTATAGACATACGGACAATTTATCCACTCCTCTTTTCGGATTAATGGGAGACAAGGCACTCGCTACCTTTGTCTATGGTGGATGCAATGAGTCGATAAAAACCGTTATGGGACCGGCTCCATGAGATCGGTATTCATTTGCATTCACCTTGGTTAGTTGGAGGTGATTTCAACAGATATTGGGTCCACTCCGTGAAAAGAAAGGAGGCAGACCTCCCAAGCTTTCTGAAATGACCATGTTTAATGATAGTATCACTGCTGCCAATCTCTTTGACATTGGTTTTAGAGGTTCTGAGTTCACTTGGTAGAGGGGAAATATCTGGGAGAGACTTGACAGGGTCCTGGTGAATAATGATTGGCTTGCAAATTGGCTTCAAACCTATGTTACTCATCTAAATTTCTCTGGATCTGATCACAGGCCTCTTCTCATCTCCATAACTTCCCCCAGCACTGCTCCAATACTCCCCTCCATTCAGATACTTAAATGTTTGGTCCACCTATGAGGGGTTTCATAATGTGGTGAAGGATCATTGGCTCTGCGAGGACCAGTCCGATCCCCTTACTAAGCTAAGTATTCTCGGAAAAATTTAAGCAAAGCCCTTAGAAAATGGAGCTGGACATCTATCGGGGATTTTTCTCGTCGTTGTTAAAGAAGCCGAGAGAAATTTGACTAGAGTGGAAGCTGCTATTGAAGTCGGACTTGAACCCGAAGATCCGTTCTATTCCGCACAATCGAATCTCCTTATCTACTATCGAAAAGCTGGATCGGTACCTTAAATAGAAAGCTGCATTTAATCATTTACTTCATGGGGACAGAAATACTTAATTCTATCATGCCTGTATCAAATATAGAAGAAAATGCAACAATATTCACTCCATTTTATCCTCTGATGGAAGAAAACTCATTGATGACAATGAGATTGGGTTGGATGCTGTCTCTTACTTTGAAAAGCTCCTCAATCACAACCCCTTGTGCAGAAAACCCATTGATGGTTCTTTGTTCCAGGAGAATTACCAATATACCAAGCAATCTACATCTCACTCGCCATACCTTCGACTTCGGGAGATCCGGATGGCTTTAAATTCAATCGACCCTTCTAAAACCTGCAGGCCCGGATGGTTACACTCGCTGATTTCTACAAGAAGGAGTGGAATCTGGTGGGGGTTGATGTTGTTGCTGCAGTCCAAAGCTTCTTCCAAGGTCAATCCCTGCCTAGCTATTTCTGTGCTTCCAGCATGGTACTGATTCCCAAAAGCTCTACCTTGCAAAGATGGGAACATTTTAGACCCATTAGCCTTACATCTGTGATTAGCAAAATAATCATCAAAGTCATGGTGGGAAGACTCCAACCTCATTTGGATAACATTATCAGTTTGAATCAATCAGCCTTTGTCAAAGGCAGATTAATTACTGATAATGTTTTCTTCGGCACAAGAACTCCTATCGGATTTAAACAAAGCCCATTGGGGGGGCAACCTGATTTATAAACTTGATATACAAAAAGCATATGATACCATAAATTGGGATTTTATCATAGAAGTATTGATTGCTAGAGGATTCAATCATCACTTCTGCAACTTTATCTCAAGGTGGCTCCACTCCAATGAACATTCCATATTAATTAATGGTTCTGCTAGAGGTAAGTTCAAAGCAACTAGAGGTTTACAGCAAGGAGACCCATTATCTCCCACTATCTTCATCCTTACAGTGGACTATTTCTCCAAGATGGTTGACCATGAGTTGCTGAACAAACCTTATGCAAGGTTCCACCACAGATCCAACATCTCCATTACCCACCTGATGTATGCTGATGATATAATGCTGTTTTCCAGTGCTCACAAATCAGCTGTTAAGAAGGTTAAAATATGTTTGGATTCCTTTCAACAACAATCAGGCATGGTGTTTAATACTGATAAATGTCAGTTGATTTTCTCAAACTTGACAACTTGTCCAATCAAGCACTGGATCTTGAACTACACTGGCTTTAAATGTGTTTCTCCTCCTCTGAAATATCTTGGGGCTTTCCTCACCATGCGCAGAACCAAACAGATACAATTTGATGATATCATAGCCAAGATCAACTCACAACTTAGCAGCTGGACCATCTCCTTTTTATCTAATGGAGGTAGGATCACTCTCCTCAAGAGCATCCTGACCACTTTCCCTTCATACTTACTCCAAATGGTCACTATGAAGAAAAGTACACAATTACAGATGGAGAGGGCATTTAACAGGTTTCTTTGGTCTGGCCAGACTAAGCAACCACACTGGACCTCCTGGCAAACTGTTGCTAAACCAACTCGCCGCAGTGGCACTGGGACCGAAAGGTCTCTCACACATCCAACAAGTTAACTTCTCGCAAACTCGGGTACATTTCGGGGCCCAAACATCTTTATGGGCAAGGTTTATGATGGGAAATACTGCAGGTCTTCACACCCTTCCCAGGTGGAAAGAAAATTGGGGGATTCCGAACTCGGGTCAAACTTCTTAGTGTTAGAAAGACAAGTGAGGACTTATATATCCGGAATTTGGGAAGGGGAGAAATCAACTTCTGGCTTGATAATTAGTGTCCCAAAGAATGGTTGGTTGCTAGAAGTCCTCACCTTGAACATTCTTCTAAAGTCTCTGATTTCTGGGATGGGCACAACTGGTCTCTCCCTCACCTCAAAGCCATCCTTCAAGACCAGCCGACCTCACCGATCTCCACTATCAAATTTACTGTAACGGTTCCGGACTCCATCCGCAGCCCAATCATCAACATCGAGCATCTCTAAAGTCTTTTATAACACCCTATACCAGTGGACTTCTGTGCCTTGGCATCTTGCTGTATGGAATCAATTTTTGTCCCCCTCTATGACCTTCCTTTGTTGGAGAACACTCCACAGATTAATTCCCACTGATGACATCCTGAAGCTAAAAGGGCTTAGAGGCCCTTCCAAGTGTGTTTTATGCTACTCTCAGGAGGAATCCATCCCCCACCTGTACTTCAACTGCCCTTTCTCCAGTTCTGTTTGGCAGCAGTTATCTGACAGCAGGCAAATTAAGTATTGTCGCTGGGAAGAGTTTAGTAATTTCTGGTTAGAGGGGAACAGCCAGCAAATCCAAACCATCCATCTCATTGTCATCTGGTTTCTGTGGATGGCCAGGAACAATGCCAAGTTTAATGGTATTGTTGCCTCTTCTACCAAAGTGGCCAAAAACTGCAAAGTCTATCTACACAAAATCATTAGTCACAAAGGCTTCACCAACCTGTTAAACATTGATTTACATACTACCTCTACTCCTGCCCCCAAGGTCTTATTGGTAAGTTGGCTTCCCCCCATTAGACCTACACTTAAAATTAACTCTGATGGCAGCTTCTCAAATGGGAGAGCTGGTGTTGGGGGCATTTTCAGAAACCACCATGGTCACTGTCTGCTTTATTTCTTTGCTCATGTACTAGCTCTGGATGCACTGGAAGCTGAATACATTGCAGTCCTTTATGCCTTGTAGCTTGCACAGTCTGTTCACTGGTCTAACCTCTGGATTGAAGTTGACTCCACTGCTCTTGTTCACAGCTTACATCTGGAGGGTGGCTCCTCTTGGAGGCACAACCACCGGATCCACCGGATTCAACAGCCTCTCATCCCCTCGGACTACCTTCTCTTCAATTTTTAGGGAAGGAAATAAAGTTGCCCACTGGCGGCAAGTAAGGGTGCATCTTCTCAGCGAGGTGAGGGTATCCACTACCCCCACTTATGAGTTAAACTCGATCATTGCTGGGGACAAGGTGAGCCTCCCCACCTTAGACCGGGAAGGAAATAACTTCAGAATGGTTGGCATTTAGACCTTCAGTTTATCCTCCTGGAAGCAGTTTCCTATCTGGCTGGATGTTGGCAACTTCTGCATCTCCTCCCCTTACTGCTTTTACCAGTAGGCAGTGTTGGTGACATCTCTTTTTTCTTTTCTTTGGATTAAGTGGTTATTGGGCACTTTTTTCTTTGGATAGGCTTACTTTACACTTAGATTAGCTACTTTTTCTTTTGGTATGGAGTTGTACTGAGTCATGTTTGTTCCCATTTGGGATATTTTGTAACTCCATTCTTTTGAATCAACATGTAGGGAGCCTAATGTAGCTCCTTTCTTTCAAAAAAAAAATAAATAAATAAATAAATAAAATAATATATATATATATATATATATATATATATATATATATATATATATTCCATAAGTTAATTTTTCCTTTAAGGGCCCACTCACATAATTCCTAAGTAAAGCACCAAATGATATCTACCCCGCCTTTCAGGATGACTAAAACATTGACTCACTGAGCATAAGGGTATGGAATAGATAAATCATTTAATAACTATAATAAGTTCAAAAGGACCTCAAGGAAGTTCAAAAATATTGTGGAATATCTAGGTTTCTTCTGGACCGTTTCACAAATCTTCTGGACACCTTGTAGGACTATTGCACCGATTATACTTATTAAATAAAGAAATCTCATAAATTAATAGGAGGTCACTGGTTTATGACATAGTGTTCGGTAGGCCTGTAACGAACCTACCCATAGGGCTTTACTTCTCTGCAAAATATAAATGTTTATTGCAAGAATACTAAAGTTTCTGGTGGAGATGACTGGAAGACCTACCAGGTATGTTTTTATTTTAATGCAATCTACTTACCTGCACTCTACTGTGCTTTCTTTTCTTGCAAACCTACATGCTTAACAGCAATGTCACCCTGCATGAAAATAGAAACCTTTAGGATAGCCACAAAACTGAGACCAAAATCAAAATTTAAAATTAAGACAAGATAAAATTTACCACCACAACATTCAAAAATATAAAACAATTCAAAATTTAATCACAAACAAAACAAAAACCATAATTGTAACTAAATTAAAACTTCATGTTGGATGATTGGGAATCCCTCGGAGGAGGTAACCTACAGGTTGCTAACGAGGTTTCCCATGGTCTAAATGAAAGTATGGAACTCATTAAGTTGAGTTTAGAAAATTCATTTGGATTAAGTGAATCCGATGAAAATAACGATGCCGAGATGATGGAACCGTGGGATCTTAACCGGTGTTGCTATAATCAAATTTAATGTTCCCCTAATAAAATATTAAGACACCTCAATTTAAATATTTCCAAAACATGACTCTTCTCTCCTCTCTTACAATTGACACTTCTTTAAACTAAACCTGCTATGACAACTTGGAGCATGCATAGTGGGCAGCATGGCCATCTTCAATAGTAAAACTTGTCTACATCAGCAAAACAATTTCTTAGTTTAAGCAACAAGACATAAGACTTTGAGGTAGCCTACTTAGTGCAGCATAAATCCTCATCTTTTCTTTAGGCCCTTGCATAACCAAGTTGTTCAACATAAGCCCTAACTCATCTTAGGATTCTGAGGTTGTCATCAGGGATGACATAAATCCTCATATCTTCCAAGCCATTCACATGATCAGTATCAAGTGAATGTAAGTCCTAAAATTATAAAACTGATAAGAAAAAGCATCAAATAAATATTCTAAATCAAAGCCAAACCATAGGATAGTTTGGGAAGACATCAAGATTTTCCTTGAATATATGTCCTTCCCCTAGCCTTTCCTCCTTTGGATTCTTATGAAATGAAATCTTCCAAGACTTGAGCCATTCACCTATTAAACTTGCGAATATCACATTTTACTTGAAAACCTTACCATTGGAAATCAAGAATATAAAAATTTCCTGATCTATATCAAGAGTTTTCTTAGGTGACTTCGGTTATGTAAGATGTAATTAACTATAGGGGCTTGCACTTATAGAAAACTTAAAGTCCCCAAATTAATATAAACCCTATCTAATTTCTTCATATTAGATAGGGGAAACTGTCAGTCAAAAATGGTTCCAAATCAAACAGATGGCATGAATTCTTTAGTTTGTTTGATCAAGCCTCACCACAAGTCATATATCTATTATTAAGGATAGGTACATGTCTTGTGATGAAGCGCTTGACTATCTAAACTAATGTTTGTATGAAATTAGTTTGATTTCACATCCATCAAAAATATTATTTTCAAAAATCCGTATATATATATATATATATATATATATATATATATATATATATATATAAATTAAATCAAATTTCAATACTTTAAACCTTTTTTTTCAAAAATATCAAACCTCACATCGCAACATACAAGAAGTCTTAACGGCCGACACTCTTCCCCTTACTCATCCTTGGAGCCATTTCAAAATTTCTAGAAAATGTAAAAATAAATCAAAATAAATTCAAATTGCAATGTAGTAAACTCTAAATACAAATCTAATGGGTAATAACTACACCATAGATTATCTCAAAGCTTTCTTTAAAAACTCCAATTTTTTTGGATCTCCCCAATGTAAGAGATTTCCATGGTGAAAAAAAAAATTTAGTTTAAAGTAGGGCTCTTACTAAGAGAAGATGTGACCAACGTCTTTAAGCCCTAAAATCACCTCTAATCCAAATGTAAGCAAGCCATAGGTGCAGGTTATGGCCTTGGCTAGAGGTTGAAGATTGTCAAAATGGGGTCAACTGCTAAAATTCGTGATTTTAAAATGAATTGGTAAGTTTCGAGTTTTGGGAGCCATCGGCGCCAGACCGATTTTCTGGGTCTGAAATTTTTTTTGCGATTTTGATCATTTCTAAGTTGCATCATCTAATCAGTCTTTTTAAGCATTTATTTTCATAATTAACATAATTAAGAGATTAAATAATAAAAATTTTACACAAACAATACCAAACATCACTTTTATATATAAAATCTACAATTACAAACATAGACATATAAATCACTCTACCACATAATAATTTAGCGTCACAATCAAAGCACAACACTCCAACACTGAAAAGTAAACATAGGTTCAAATCCCAAGCATCATAATTCTGAAATCACACAATAAAGCAAGCCAAATACTAATCACACCTAAGCATTCTAAAGTTCAAATACTAAATACTAGATATAATATAGAGTCACTACTCCTCATCAATGTCAGTGCTATCTTCTTCTCTGATATCTCTCATCGATTGGTGGTGCACAAAAAAATTGTAGAAGGGTCGATACATAAATTTGTCAATCAAATCCTCTTCAATCCAAGACTTTTTCTTCATCAAACGTATCAAGCCTTCTTCAATATTCTTAGTATGATTGAATTGCTCCTTCATCCTTTAATCAAGATGATCAAATAAATCAGAAACATTATTAATTGCATTCATAAAATTTTGTACTTCTTTCTCCAGTTTCTTGATCTTCTTCAAAATTAACTGCAAACTTTCAGGAAAGTGAGGTTGAATAGGTAGTAAAATCTGGGATGGTTGGTCCACAATTATGCCCATATAATTCTCATCCCCAATTATTTGGCAGTCATAAATGTTAGTTGGGTCCATGGGCTTCCAAAGGAGAAGCACTTTTTCCCAGCTTTCATATGATACTTGTGACTGGCTGCAAAGAAGAAATATGGTAGAAGGATGTCCCAGCCCATAATTTGTTCAATGTACAATCAAGCCTAAGACAGATTTCACAATTATGGTACCAATATCAATTGACCTTCCCATTTCAATACAATAATTTAGTATTGCTGTTTCTATCGTCACTTTGTTAATTTTCATAGTTGGGAGTAATTTCACAGATATAAAGAAATGCCATTACTTCAACACAGGATTCAAGAGTGAAATAGAGAAATTTACATACACGTTGTCTCTTATCTCCCAATGTTCACATTCATCCATCAAAAATCAATAAATTTTATTCATGTTGTCTCTCGTAGGAGAAAATTTTGTGTAACGGTAGATTGACACATTTTATATCATAAATAGTTTGTTAATACTTGTAAGAGTTTATGATACCCACCTGCCTCGCACATAGACTACTCCTTGGTTGATTTCATAAAGATTTGCATAAAACTCTTAAACCACATAAACGACTACAGCAGCAGTAGTGTAGCAGAATACTTCCCATTGCCTCTGCACAATAAACTCTTCTACTAGAGTATTTTGAGCATTCAAACCACAGTTGACAAAGCCTCGTTCCTTGATTATTCTTTTCTTCACAAGAACTTTGTCGCAAAGTAGCTGCGTGTCGAAAGTGATGAACTTCCTCTTACTGAAAAGTCTAAATCTTGGAGTTGCTAAGAAGTTGGAAGCCATTGGGTGAAACTTTGGGAACTATCTTTCCATTTTTTTTTGGAGTTCAAGGGTTTAAAATCGAGTTTTAAAAGTTATAAGGGAGAAAATCCAGCTTAAAACAACAAAAAATTGCCATTTGAAACTCCAAAACCATCTCTAAAACCATCAGCACCGTCGGCGTTGAATAGAGAGTCGTCGGCGACCGTGCTCCACAATTTGATAATTTTTTTTGTAAAAGGGCACCGTCAGCACTAAGTATGGCATCTTTGGTGCTAGAATGCAGTTTTGTTCTAAACTTTACTTTGGTCCATATAAATTTTGAATCTTCGATACAATCCAATAATTATCATCATTCAAGATATTTATGAGTGAGTAGGCCTCAAATATATAATTAACTAGTAATAATATAAACGATAACCAACTCAAACAAATTAAATAACAAGATAACTATGGGTTGTTTCCCATAAAATGCTTGGTTTAACATTATCAGCCCGACAAATTTTAATTTTATTTAGGATGACTCAACATTAATATCTCTTTAAAATTTGGTCGACACCCCTCAAAAAATAGTTTTAATCTATGCCCATTAGCTTTAAATATTCTTCCAATTTTAGAAATTTCAATATCAACAGCTCCAAATTTATAAGCTTTTATAATAGTGAAAGGTCCTATCTACCAAGACTTTAGTTTTGCAGGAAATAATCTCAATCTTGTATTATATAACAAAACTTTTTGTCCAAGTTCAAATTTCTTTCTTTAATCTTCCGATCATGCCATATCTTCATTTTATCCTTATAAATTATATCATTATCATAAGATTCATTTCTAATTTCTTCTAACTCATTAATTTGTAATATTCTTTTCTCACCAACATCCTTTAAATTGAAATTAAACTCTTTCATTGTCCAATATACTTTATGTTCCAATGTTACTGGTAAGTGGCAATTCTTTCCAAAAATTAATCTATAAGGAGACATTCCTATAGAAGTTTTATAAGCAGTCCTATATGCCCATAATGTATTATCTAATCTAGTTGAACAATCTAATTTGTGGGAACTTATAGTTTTCTCCAAAATTTGCGATAGATACTTCAGCTAAACCACAAGTCTGGGGATGATAAGCGGTTGAGATTCTATGGATAATATTATATTTTTCAACCAATCTCTGAATCTGATTACTCCTAAAATGAGATACACCATCAGTAATGATAACCCTCGGCATTCCATATCTTGTAAAAATATTTTCATTAAAAATTTTGAAACACTCCGAGCATCACATCTAGGTAAAGTTATTGCTTTAAACTAATTTGTAGTCTACTGCAATAAATACGTATATATTCTTAACTGAAAGAATAAATGGTCCCATGAAATCTAATCTCAAACATCAAATTTCTTAACTTCCAATGTAAAATTTTGGGCCATTTCATTTCTTCTAGAAATATTACCTACTCGCTAACATCAATCACATGTTTTAATATATCTATTAACATGCCTAAAAAGGGTAGGCCAATAGAATCTAGATTGTAAAATCTTAGGTGCAAGCTTTTCAGTTCCAAAATGTCCCCAAATTCAGAACAATAACATCTCTGAATAATTAGTTCAATTTCTTCATAAGGCACACATCTCCTAATGACTAGATCCCTACATTGTTTATATAAATATGGGTCATCCCAAAAGTAAAGTTTGGCATCATACATAAATTTATTTTGTTTTTTCTTTGTTAATTCATGTGGTAAAATATCACTCATAATATAATTCATAATATCAGCATACCACAGTAAATTCCATTCCTTAATATTATAAAGTTTTTCATTAGGAAAAATTTCAATAATGTCATCTTCAAAATAAGATAGTTCATGTTGTTCCAACCTAGATAAATGATCAGTTATTTGATTGTCAGTTCATTTTCTATCCACTATGATAAATTCAAATTCTTGCATTAGAAGTACCCATCTGATTAATCTTGGTTTATCATCCTTCTTTTACCTTAATTATTTGATACTAGAATGGTTTGTATGCACTATGCATTTAGTCCCAATTAAATACGACCAAAATTTTTCAAAAGGATATACGCTAGCTAATAAACCTCTTTCGGTAGTGGTATCATTAATTTGAGCATCATTAATAGTCTTACTAGCATAATATATAACTTTAAAATATTATCATACCATTGCTTTAAAACAGCTCCAATTGCATAATCACTGGCATCACACATTAGTTCAAATGGTTTCTCCCAATCAGGTGAAACTATTGCAGGAGCAGTGATTAGTTTTTCTTTCAATAATTCAAAGGCATTTAAAAATTCTTCATTAAAATTAAATTTCTCATCTTTTTCTAAAAGTTGGCACAGAGGCTTAGCAATTTTTGAAATTTTTTTAATATATCGCATGTAGAAACCAACATGTCCTAAAAAACTTCTAACCCCTCTCACTATAGTAGGAGGTGGTAGTTTTGCAATGATTTGAATTTTTGTAGGGTCTACTTCCATGCCATGTTAAAAAATTTTATGCCCAAGTACAATTCCTCCTACAACCATAAATTGACATTTCTCTCAATTTAGAACTAAATTTGTCTTTTCACATAACTCCAAAACTTTTTCTAAAGTATTTAAACAAGAGTCAAATGAATCCAAATATAGAAAAATTGTTCATAAAAACTTCTATTTCATTATTAATCATATTACTAAAAATTGATATCATACATCTTTGAAATTTTGCAGGTGCGTTACATAATCCAATGAGCATTCTTCGAAAAAAAATGTTTCACAAGGACTAGTAAATGTGGTATTTTCTTGATCCTCGGGAGCAATTGGTATTTGATGATAGCCGATATATCCATCTAAAAAACAAAAAATATTTGTGCCAGCTAGCCTATTCAACATTTAGTCTAGAAAAGGTAAAGGAAAGCGATCTTTCATTGTGGCGACATTTAGTTCTCTATAATCGATACAGATTCACTAACCAGTGACTTGTCTCGTAGTTATTAATTCATTTCTTTCATTTGTATCAACTGTCACTCCTCCTTTCTTAGGAATATAATAAATTGGACTTACCCAAGAAGTTTCTTACCAACCATTTTAAATTTCTTTCTTTACTACTTCCTTCATCTTTAGATTTAATCTCCTCTGCGCATCAGCTTTATGTTTATGTTGTTCATCTAATAAAATTCTATTCATGTAGATTGAAGAACTGATTCCTTTAATATCAGCAAAAGTCTAACCAAAAACTTTTTTTATCATTTAAATGTATATAATAATTTCTGTTATTGTAAATCATTTAGATTTGAGGATACAATAACTGGTAATATATAAATTATCCTAATAACAAATACTTTAAAAACTTGGGAAATATTTTCATTTCAAGTTCAGGAGGTTTTATGATAGATGTAATTAGACTTTTATTATCATTTTCTGTAGTATCTGATACACCTAAAATATATTGTATTTTTATACACATTTTTATACCTATTCTTAATGATATTGCACTTTAATCGAAGGTATATTTGTGTTTTACTTGCAGGTATAATAAAATAGATGAATGTGAAGAAAGGAGTGAAAAAGAGTCAAATTTGGAGCAAAAATGAAGAATGGTGTGAAATTAAACGCTGGCGCTGATCCCAATATTTTATATATAAGGATTTATGAAGTTAACACCACTACTCGAAGATTTTAATCCCTAGTAATGGTACCAAAAACTTGATCCAAAGCAAAGTAAGATTTCAATTTTTTCTTTAAATAGTAAGGATTCTAAGAAAGTACAGATATCATTATCAAGTAATATAAGGCTCTCTGATTAAGCCACGAATATCGATCCCGCAGAGATATAGGTTAATCACAGCGGGTTTCAAGAGAAATTCTAGTTTATAATAACACGCAAAAGTTTGAAAGGTTAATAAATGTTTGGTTTTGATTATATACTACAATTATCACTATAATACCTTCTACTCCTAAACTAAAATACTAAGTGAAGATCAGAAAGTTGGGCTTTATATATTAAAAGTACCCTTTCTCATACAATGAAATTAGTGACATGTGTAAAAGTAAAACAAGTAGAGAGAGATTGTGAAAAATAAGAGCAATTATATTCTTTACCCTTATTAGAGATGCTATAAAGAACATTAGTTAATCTAAAGTTTGAATAGTTCTAAGGACGAGCTAGGCAGGGAAGATACTATCTCTCACTCTAGAGTTCCTCCTTATCCCTCCACTTGGAGGCTAACATCTCGCATCAAAACCTAAATTAGTAGCCAAATTAGGGGGCTTTAGTCTATTACTCTAAAGTCCTCTAATTCTACACTAATCAAAGATTATTTCCCTATTTATTTGCAGTCAACCATATGGACTACATTCTCATCCATACAATCTCATGTGATTCTACTACATTTGATTGAGACACACCATCAAGGATCTTACATGTTCTCAAAACAAATTTTAACATGCAAGTTGATCAAGTTTACATGTAAATGAAGAACAAGGTAAAATCATCAAAATATATTCTCACTACTCAATTTTATATCCTACACATGCATACAAATTAATTTTAAGAGGAAAGAGTAACTACTCACTACACATGAAGAGACAACAAGAACTTTTCATTGCTACTCACTACACATGAAGAGACAACAAGAACTTTTCATTGAACAAGACTATAAAATCATGCAAACAAAATACTAGATTCAAATAAAAATATAATGAAAATACTTATCTTTGATGGAAATCAGACTCTCCTTGTATATCATAAGCAATCTTCTTACAATCCTCTCCAAGAACAAAGTGAAAAGAAAAGAAGAAATCTCTCACTCTCTCTTTTTCTCTCTCACCTTGTCGCCCCACTTGGGCCTCTCACCCAAGCCATCTTCTTCTCCTCTAAGCCTTCTTCTTCTCTTCTAATTATTTCAAGAGTTCAAGAGTTTAAAAAGAGTTTTAAAAACATTTCCAAGCGATAAATAGTTTCCCAAGAGATGCTCTCTTCAAAGGTGTCCATATTCAATGAATCTTCCAAAGGGTGTCTCAAGGGTCACTTATATAATAAATACTTTTAACCTCCCTAAATCCTTACCTAAAGTGCATTTTATCATTTACAACAAATTCCCAAAGAGACACACGAAGCAACGCTTCAAAAATCGTCCAAATCTGATGTATATTCTAGAAGATATGTTGAAAACCATCATCGGCGCCTAAGAACTGATTTTGGGCACTTAGCGGCCCTCTGGTGGTGACTAAGAGCCATTTTTGGGTGATTAAGTGCCTGACATGGGTACTTAAGTGCCCATTTCAGACTCCATGTCTTCGGTGTGCCCCAGTTTGACTCATTTTTCTCTGGTATGCTCCATTTTGGTCCATTTTTTGTTCATTTCGCTCAAATCACTCCATATTCTTCAATTTATTGTACCTTCAACCAAAAAAAACAAGAAAACAAACCTTTAAAGTGCAATATCATTACAAAATATAGTATGAAAATAGTACATTTTGAGGCGTATCAAAATCCCCCAAGCTTAAACATTACTTGTCCTCAAGTAATACTACACTTTTAAAATACTTTATATAGATTAGAGTTAATGGGTCATCCTTTAATATTTCTAAAATTTTGTTCTAAAATGTGATAGTTCAACCAAGAAGAACTTCTAGTGAATTAGACTAGCCCAGGGTCTAAAATATTTATCATCAAACTTAAGAATTTGTTTTCTTATCTAATTCAGAAATATATGCAGATTTTTCAAACTTTGGATTCTATGAACTTTACTTTTTAGACTTAAAAACTATTTTAAAAATAATTTTACTAATATATGTGTAAAACCAAGCTTAGAATTGTTCTAGGTTCTTTACTCTGGAAAGGGTCAAGTGAAACTAATTTTTTAATAGAACCTCTCCTCAAGCTTCTCCTCACACCTTTTTTTTTTGTGCATTTTCTTTTTCTTTTTCAGGGTATTTTTGATCCATTATTTTTTTTCACTCTTTTATTTTCTTTTTATGTGAGGATTATTATATCTGGATAAGTACTGAATATAATTTTAAATTCCACTATCATTCTATAAAGTTAAAACTTATTACTATCCTTCCCTTGAAAAGATGTGTGTGTGTGTGTATCTATATATATACATATATATATATATATATATATATATATATATATATATATATATATATATATATATATATATATGTATGTATGTATGTATGTATATATTTATATAATACTTTCTGAAAGAGCCTTAAATGTTTGAAACAAAAATTCTAAGAATCCTTAGTTTTTCAAATATACAATGGTTCCTACTAAAGATAGTTATTTTTTTTCCCAAGATCTAAATATCCTTAACTCTAGGTTCACCCTTTTCACTAAAAGTATCAACTAAGTTTTCCTACTCCATGTCTATACTAAAATTCTAACATTCTTAAGATGACTCCACATAACAATAATCATTCGAAATAAAATACAAATTTATTTGTAGTACTTTTGAAAACAAGTATGGTTTAAATTTGAAACATTTTTCTTTTCACCCCAAACTTAAGCTCAAACATGTGTAACAATGAAGTAAAAAAAAAATGCGGCAGGAAAAGACCACTTTTACAATTTACTACACATCCTTAAAAAATATCAACAAAGAATACATGGAAGAATATTGGAGTAGAAGGTAAATCTAGCCTAATCATTCTTGACATAACACTATAAAGAAAATTTAAATAATAGAATAAGTAAAAAATGAAGATTAAAGATGAACACATTTTAAACTTTTTAAAGGAATTCTTGGATGCTAACGAGTTTAAAATATTTAGATAAGCTTTGTCAACTCCAATGACTCATTCAACTTGACTCACAAACACAGACACACAAACTCCAATACATAGACTCACAGATTCATAAAGAAACAACAACTAAGGTTAATTCGATCTCCCTTCTACACACATTTTCCCTCCATACTTTCAATTTCTAACAGAAGAAACTACATTAAAAGCGTGAGTTTACTATAAGATTTTATATGGTTTTCGCCCATGGACCAAAATTCCCTCTTGTGTAGTCAATTCAAAGTTACTCTAACTCTAAGGTATTCACAATCTGTTAAATAAAAATAGTGCAGTTCATCCAGATATTGTTCACTAAGTAAGTTCACGACCTTACTCAATGAAGACAAAGCTAGATAAATGAAGTAATAGAGTTGACATGGAGTGGTCCAAGTCCAAACTCTACATGTTTCAAGGTAATGCTCAGCTCCGATTGAGAACTAAATTTTAACAAGCTTGTCAGCTTGCTACTACCAAAAGTCATATAGAAACCTTATCATAATGAAGGAATTATCTCATAACATTAATCCAATCCACTCTTACACATCAATCACAGATCAAAGTCTAATATCTCTCTATTATCGAATCTAGTATAACAATAATCACACTAAACATATAATAAAGATAACCATGGGTTGCCTCCCATGAAGCGCTTGGTGTAACATCGATGACCCGATGTATCCAATGTTTACTCTAGTTGCCCCAGCATTAGAATCTCATTTATTTTTTTTGTCTACCACGTAATATGTCATTCAGTGATTTTGAATAACTCTTTCTTAGGAGATCTTTTACTGATTTCATCATTCAATTTAGGTTCTTCTTATGATTGAGTCGAATCTAAATATATAAATACTGGTGGTGTAGATGAATTCCCTAAATAGGTAGGCTTTAAAATGGTATGGGGTACATCCATGTTAAGTTCGTGAGATTTTGCAACAGATAGAATTAAAAGTTTAATATTTTTTGGTAACGTCCATTATTTTACACCTCTCCTGAACATACATACAGTCTTCTTTAAATAACGTTTTCAACTCATCATGAAAGTTCATTTTGATCTCATATGTTAACTTACTCTCAAAACTTTCTTGGAAATGGTCTTAACTTAGACAATCAATTTCATCCATCCAAAAACAATCATCATCTTTTCTCTCAGCTGGATGTTTCATAGTCTTTAACACGTCAAAGGTGACTTTTTGGTCAATAATATTCATAGTCAACTCTTCTTTTTACACATCTATCATAGCATGTCCAGTAACAAGGAAAGGTCTCCCCAAAATAATTAGATTTTCTTTATCCTCATCCTTATCTAATACAATAGTCCATAAGAAAGATAAATTTATCCACTTGATACAACTAAAATATATAGTATTTTTATGCACATTTTTGTACCTTTTTTTTAATGATATTGCACTTTAATGGATGGTATTTTGTGTTTTTCTTGCAGGTATGATGAAAATGGATGGTTATGATGAAAAGAACAAAATTGGATCAAATTTGGAGCAAAAAAAATGAAAAATGAAAATTTAGGCACTAGCGGGTAAGCACCGCTAGGCTGGCGCTTAGCCGCCACAGTTAAAAATCGAAATCAAAAGGAATTTGGCGCCAATTTAAAAGGGGATGGGATGCAACTCTTGGTGGTAACTTCCATGACTTCCTTTGGGTGGCAAGTTTGAATAAAGGGGTGCACTCTTTGGTGGATACATTGAATCTGGACACATTTGAAGAGACACAAAGGCACCTTTTGGTTTAATTTTTAAAGAGAGTCTTAGGAATGACTAAGTGTTCTTCCACTTGCATTTTGAAGAGTGTTTTTACAGTATTTTACTTTTATTTTTTGAGTGTTTTTATTAAGAGTAGGAGTAGAGAGTAGAAAGGAGAAAAGGGTCGGAGTGAAGTCTTCTTCTTTCCACTTCTCTTCTTTCTTTTAGTTTAGTTTCTATTGAAGTCTGAAGTTTATTCTGAGTCATCGGAGTTGGGAGATCCACTCTGAGGAGTAGTTTAGTGAAGAGTTAAAGTTTCAAAAGAACTTCCTGAATCTTGTGGAGAGAATTTTCAGATCAGTGTTTACTTTTGTTCTTACATTTAGTTTTATAATTAATACTTGTTTTTGTTTGTTGTTTTTCTTATGGTTTTTAATTTTAAATCAATGTGTTTTTGTATTTTCTCAATGCATTCTAAGTAGTTTACTTTATTTGTTTCTTTCTTAAATGGAGAAGTAATTAGTTTATGGAGAATTGTTGTGGAAAGTATAAGTGTTTAAAGTTGGAAGAAGTTGTGAAGATTCATTTTGAAAACTTTGTTTACTTCTTAATTTGGCCTGTTAAGTTGTAGAATTTCTTGAGATTATGTAAGATCCAATACGGTATTGTCTCATAAAAGTTAGTAAGAATCACATGCAATTATATGGGTGAGAATTGTAGTCAATATAATTGAATGTAATATTAGAAGATATTTTTATGGAAGGGAGTAAAATTAGAAGTTTTTAGAGTGACAGGCTAAAACCCCCTAATTTAGTTTAAAGTTTGGAGTTTTGTTATGAGAAGTTAGCCCCCAGGTGGAGGGAATCGAGGGAACTCTAGAGTGAGAGACTGGTATCTTCCCTGCCTAACCATATTTAAAATGATAAAAATTTCAAATTAACCTATGTTCTTTATAGAACCAAGTAAGGGTAAAGAAGACATTTGCTTCTATCTGTCACAACAAATTTAAATACTCCCACAACAATACTTTAAAAGTTATTACTACTTCATAAAAGGAAAGAAAAAGATATTCTAGTTAATAGTGTTTTACATATAGTGCTATGAGTTATTATAATTTTAATTTCTTGCTTAACATTTTATTAAGGAAATTTCAAAAGACAAATCAACTTTCAAAACTTTTCAAAATCAAGACATACTTTCAAAAGCCATTAAAAAAAAGTAAAAATATAATTTTCTGAATCCTTTAAAGAGTTTCATATTTTCCCTGTGGGTTCGATATCTCGGGGCTTAATCAGAAGGTCCCATATTACTTGATAAACTATACGTATACTTGTGTAGTATCCCATATTATAAAATCATAATTTTCATATCTAAATCATCACCATATATATATATATATATATATATATATATATATATATATATATATATATATTGGTGCAGGACCAAGATTTTTGGCTCAAATAACTTTATTCGACGGAGTCAAGTTTGTAGCGCCGTTGCGGGGGATAAATAATTAAATTGCATTTTAAAGAGAATTAAGAAATTTTTAATTTTTAATTTTCTTTGTTTTTGTTAGTGTGTTGTGCTTTATTTTGTTTTATTATTTATGTGTAGTTCAGGTTCTGAGGAACTTGTGCCATACGATTCTGAATTAGAAAGAACTATCAGAAAAATAAAAAAAAATTAAAAATATAGAAAAAGATAAAAATATTCAAGAAATTTCAAATCATCAAAATCAAAATGTAGGCATCCATCAAGAATTAAGACCTTTAAGAGATTATGTTAACCCTACAGTAGATGAACTTCGTGGTAGCATTTAAAACCTTGCTTTAGCTGCTAATTCTTTTGAGCTTAAACCTGATATTATCCAAATGGTGTGTAATAATCAGTTTGGGGGAGCAACAACTGAAGATTCTAATTTGCATCTTGCTAACTTTCTAGAGTTGTGTCCTACTTTTAAATATGATGGTGTTTCGGATAATGTTATTAGACTTAGACTTTTTCGTTTCTCACTAAGGGATAAAGCTAAAATATGGTTACATTCGTTACCACCTGGATCAATAAGAACTTGGGGTGAACTGTCAAAAAAATTCCTTGCTAAATATTTTCCACCATCTAAGACTACTAAGTTGAGAAATGATATAACATTTTTTTCAGTTTGAAGGGGAATCAATATATGAAGCATGGGAAAGATTTAAAGATCTCCTCAGGAAATGTCCACATCATGCGATACCAGATTGGTTAATAATTCAAACTTTTTATAATGGATTAGTTGGATCTCTTAGATCAATCATCGATGCTGTTGGTGGTGGATCATTAATGTATAAATCATTTTCTGATGCTTATGCTTTAATTGAAGAAATGTCTACTAATAATTTTCAATGGCCTTCTGAAAGGTTAAATCCTAAAAAGGTAGCCAGTGTTTATGAAAATGATGCTTTTACAATGTTAGCAAATCAAGTTTCTGCTGTATCAAGGAAGATAGACCAATTTGGGATGAATTTTTCTCAGCCAAATCTCATGATTGAAGAAAATCCATTAGGCCAAATGGTTGATTCTTATTCTTCACCAAAAACTGTGAATGCTATAATCAAACCTAACAACCCATATTCCAATTATTATAACCCAGGTTGGAAGAATCATCCAAATTTTAACTGGAATAACAATAATCAGGGTGGTGTTAATCAACAATGGGGGAACCACTAAGTAAACCATTTGGAATTGGAAAAACCATAGCAATAATAATAATAGATTAACTTATGCTTCTAATTATAACAATGCTTTACAAAATGAAGAGAAGAAGTTTTCTATGGAAGAAGTAGTATCACATATGGAAATCAATTACAAATTCAAGGAGCAACCATCAGAAATATTGAAAATCAATTGAGACAAATTGCAAATGCCTTAAGTAATAGATCCCAAGGAATTTTTCCAAGTAATACTGAAGTGAATCCAAGAGAAAAGAATAAAGAACAAGTAAAAGCAATTCAACTGAGAAGTGGAAAAGAATTGGAAGGTAGAGTTCAAAAAGAAACTGAAGTAGAGAAAGAAGAGATTGAAAGACCTAAAGAGGACGCTCCAAAAGGTTTTGAAAGACATATTTCTCCACCTAAGGATGATTTAGAAAAACCACCACCTCCATTTCCTCAGACACTTTGTCAACAAAAGTTGGATAAGAAATTTTCAAAATTCTTAGAGATATAAAAAATGCTTACCATTAATATTCCATTTCCTGAAGCCCTAGAACAAATGCCAAGCTATGCGAAATTTATGAAGGATATTCTTAATAAAAAGAGGAAGTTTGAAGAAAATGAGACTGGTGCACTTAGTGAGGAGTGCAGTGCGACAATTCAGAAAAATCTTCCTGAAAAACTGAAAGATCCTAGTAGTTTCACAATTCCATGTGCAATCAGAGAAAGATTCTGTGGAAAAGCTTTATGTGATTTGGGTGCAAGCATTATTAACCTTATGCCTCTATCAATATTCAAAAGACTGGGACTAGGAGAAATAACCCCAACTACTGTAACTCTACAATTAGCAGATAGTTCGATCACATATCCTAAAGGAGTTATAGAAGATGTTTTGGTAAAAGTGGATCAATTTATTTTTCCTGTTGATTTCATTGTGTTAGATATGGAGGAAGATAAAGAGATACTCATAATTTTGGGGAGATCTTTTCTAGCTACAGGCAGAGCCATGATAGATGTGCAGAAAGGGGAATTAACGATGAAGGTTAATGATCAGACTGTTACATTTAATATTTCAAAATTGATGAAATATCCTACTAGAGGTAAAGAAGATGAGTGTTATAGAATGGATGTTATTGAATATTTAAGTGAATGTCATTTCAAATCAACTTATGAAGAGAAAGCTGGAAGAGAAGAATGGGAATATAAGCAAGAAGAGGAGTTATTAGATTCTGAAGATTTTCAAGAGGAAGATTTAAAATATGTTCATGAAAGTTTTGAATTGTTGGATATGACTGAAAAAGATGAATCTCATGGTCCATCAATTGAAAAACCTCCCGAACTTGAGCTAAAAATGCTTCCTGATCATTTGAAGTATGTTTTTCTAGGTGAATCCCCAACTTTTCCAGTTATAATTTCCTCTCAATTAACTGAAAAAGAAGAAGAGAGTTTGCTTGAAATTTTGAAGAAGCACAAGAAAGCCTTTGGATGGACAATTGCTAATGTCAAAAGAATCGGTCCTTCAATTTGAATGCATAGAATTCTTAGGGAAGATAAATGCAAACCGCGGGCTGATCCCCAAAGGAGATTAAATCCTATCATGAAAGTCATTATTAAGAAAGAAATTTTAAAATGGTTGGATGCTCGAATTATCTACCCTATGTCAGATAGTGCATGGGCTAGTCCTATTCAGAGTGTTCCTAAGAAAGGAGGAGTAACTGTGACTGTTAATGAAAAGAATGAAATGTTACCAACAAGACAAGTTACAGGGTGGCGAATATGCATTGATTATAGAAAATTAAACCTTGCCATAAAGAAAGATCATTTTCCACTGCCTTTTCTAGATCAAATGTTGGATAGACTGGCTGGGCATAAATACTTTTGTCTTCTGGATGGATATACTGGTTACCACCAAATTCAAATTGCTCATGAGGATCAAGAGAAAACTATGTTTACCAGTCTTTATGGTATGTTTGCTTTTAGAAGAATGTCCTTTGGTTTATGTAATGCCCCTGCTACATTTCAGAGATGTATGATGGCTATTTTTTGTGATTTAATTGAAAAAGGAATTGAAGTTTTATGGATGACTTTTTCAGTGTTTGGAATTTCATTTGAATCATGTTTAGAACATCTATCTAAAGTTCTAAAACGTTGTGAAAATGCTAATTTGGCCATTAATTTGGAAAAATGCTAATTTATGGTAGCAGGAGGAATTATTTTAGGACATCGGATTTCAGAAAAATGTTTGGAGGTAGATCCTGCAAAAATTCAAGTTATATATAATTTACCTTGCCCAACCAATGTAAGGGGAATTAGAAGTTTTTTAGGACATGCTGGATTCTACAGGCTTTACATCAAAGACTTTTCAAAGATTACAAAACCTTTATGTCGTTTACTGGAAAAGGATGCAATTTTTAAATTTGATGATGACTTTCGTAAAGCCTTTAAAACATTAAAAGAAAAATTAATCACTGCACCTGTAATAATTTCACATAATTGGGAAAAACCTTTTGAATTAATGTGTGATACTAGTGATTATGCTATTGGTGCTGTTTTAGGTCAGAAATATGATAAAATTTCCAAAGTAATTTATTATGCCAGTAAAACTCTTAATGAAGCTCAAATTAATTATACCTCTACTGAGAAAGAGTTATTAGCTATAGTATTTGCCTTTGATAAATTTCGATCATATTTAATTGAAACTAAATGTGTGGTGCATATTGATCATTCTCCTATTAAATACTTAATGAAGAAAAATAATGCAAAACCGAGACTGATAAGATGGATTCTTCTTTTGCAAGAATTTGATTTTGAGATAGTAGATAGGAAGGGTTCTGATAATCAAATTGTTGATCATTTGTCCGGGCTTGAAATTAAAAAATCTTTATGTGATATTGAATAAATTAATGAACATTTTCCAGATGAAAAAATGTTCACTGTTAAAGATTGGCGTGTTCCGTGATATGCAGACATAGTAAACTTTATTGTTAGTAATATTATACCTTATGGTTTGACATACCAAGAAAAGAAGAAATTTCTGTCTGATGCTAAGACTTATTTTTGGGATGACCCATTTTTATATAAACAAAGAAATGATCTTATAATTCAAAGATGTGTACCTTTGGAAGAGACTTATGAAATTACTCAAAAATGTCATGATTCTGATTATGGGGGACATTTTGGAAGTGATAAAACTGCATATAGAATATTACAATCAGGATTTCATTGGCTTACAATTTTTAAGGATGTGAATGTTTATATTAAAAATTGTGATAGATGTTAGCGTGTAGGTAATATTTCTAGAAGAAATGAGATGCCCCTCAATTATATGTTGGAAGTTAAATATTTGATGTTTGGGGACTAGATTTTATGGGACCATTTACACCATCTTTCAGAAATGTTTATATTTTGATAGCAGTAGACTATGTTTCCAAATGGATTGAAGCTATTGCTTTACCTCGATGTGATGCTTAATGTGTTGCAAAGTTTTTAGGAAAGAATATATTTTACAGATTTGGAATACCAAGAGTAATCATAACTGATGGGGGAAGTCATTTTAGAAATGCGATTATTGGGAAGTTAGCAAAGAAATATCGTATTAATTATCGCATTGCTATTTCTTATCATCTGCAGACAAGTGGTTTGGTTGAATTATCCAATCGTGAAATTAAAAGAATATTAGAAAAAAACTGTTAATCCAAAGAAAAAGGATTGGTCAATTAAACTGGGTTATGCTTTGTGGGCCTATAGGACTGCTTACAGAACACCTATAGGAATGTCCCCATATAGGATGATTTTTGGAAAAACTTGTCATTTACCTTTTGAACTTGAGCATAAAGCATTTTTGTCTATTAAAGAGTTCAATTATAATTTGAAAGAAGCTGCTTAAAAGAGATTATTGCAATTGAATGAGCTTGAAGAAATAAGGAATGAATCTTATGAAAATACTAAGATTTATAAGGAAAAGATGAAGTTATGGCATGATCGGAAGATTCTTACTAAAAATCTTGTAGCAGGACAAAAATTTTTACTATATAAAGCTAGATTGAGAATATTTTCTGAAAAACTTAAGTCCAGGTGGATTGGTCCATTTATTGTGATAAAAGTTTATTCTTGTGGAGCTGTAGATATTCAAGATCCTAGGACTAGAAAAATATTTAAAGTTAACGGACATAGACTTAAACCATATTTTTCGGTCAATAAATCTAAATTTGATAATAATTTGACGTTGGGTCACTCAGAATGAGTTTTGGGTATGTCAAGTTGAAGACGTAAAAATAAGCGCTTTGTGGGAGGCAACCATAAATATCGGTTTGCTTTGCTTTATGTTTGTTTTGTGTGCTTTGTTTGCTTTGTTTGGTTTGTTTTTATGTTTTTAGTGGTAGTAATTTGGAGTTTTTAAACTATAGTAGAGTTTATTTGACCTTAATTGATGATTTAGAGGAGTCAGAATGAAAATTTGGACACCTAGCAGACCTATGCTAAATTGAACACTGGCGGCTAAGCACCGACTGGTTGGCACTTAGGTGCCGCAGTTATAAAAAAAATGTGAAAAATGAGGTTCTAGAAGCCTAGATTGTGGGGGAGTGGTTTTGGAAGTTATTTTGGAGTTTTAAAAAGTCTTGAGGCAGTTTTAGCACTTCCCAAGTCTATAAAAAGGACCTGATTTAAGAGAAACACTTGCCCCAAGTCCTATTTTCATTTCTAAGTCTTAAGAAGAGAGTTTTGAGTGCATCATGTCTTCCTAGGAGAATGAGATTAAGAAGAAGCAAGATTCTGACAAGAGTAAGTTCATTAGTGACAGTGCTAAAGAGTTATTCAATGGATATCTTGCTGTTAGTATTCAAGGGATTGTTGAAATAATTGAAAAAATTGAAGCCCGAGTGACTTCAATGGAAGCAAAATTCCATGAAAGTAACCTACATTTGGAGCACATGGGATGGCAACTCAAGATGCAATTCAGTCATTCAAGGTACGTGGAAGAAGCGGATAAGACGATGTTTTTGAAGAACAAATGGATTGAAGAAGATGATTTAAGGATGAACAATTATCGCCTGTTTTATCAGATTTATATTCCAGAAGGGTCAAATGAGAATCATAATGGTTCGGGATATAAACCACCTAATGGAGGATGGAATTAAGAGTGCTTTGTTCTTATTTGTATAGTGTTCTTATGTGTTATGTTTAGTGTTCATGTTTGTTCTGTTTGGTGTGTTTAGTGTTTATATTAAAGTATTAACTAAGCCTGATGATGTGATGGTTACATCCTAGAGAGGTATACTTATCAGTTTGAGATTAAAGTTTCTTGTATTTAGAGAATTTCATCCTTTATGTGTGGATAAAAATTCTAGAATTGTTTTAAGTGTTATGTTTGTTTTATTATAAGTTTGTGTTTGTGTGAAATTTGTGTGGAATCAATGGATATTAAATTTTAATTTGGAATATTAGAAGATTTATGTGGGGAGAAATAATGATTCTGGAGTAATTAAGGGTGAGTAACAAAGTGATTTAGTGCATATACCTTAATTATGAAAATCTGGGTACTGGCGGCTAAGCGCCAGAGTGTCGGTGCTTAAGCGCTAGATTTCACGGCTAAGCACCGAGGGATTCGCGCTTAGGCGCCAGTTCGCGAAAATTGGTTCCCGACAGTTAAAAACCTGAAAATTGCCATTTTAAACTACCCCATCATCTTCAACCTTCGGTTTATCGCGAAAGAGGAGCCTAGGGCATCATATTGTGGATCATTTAAGAGCCGATCTCAACAAAAATTGTTAGATTTGGATTCCTTGAGGTAAGAGCACTACTCCTAAGTAAAATTTTTTTGATTTTTACCATGTATTTTGAGTACATTTTGGAAAATTTCAAAATCACTATTCATGGTGAAAATTTGAGGAAAAACTTGAGAAATTGCTTGGATTTAGTGAAAATATCTTTTAGAAGATAATTTAGCAAGTTTAGTTTGATTTTGGAATTTATATTGAATTTTTCGTGAATTTTTAGAGATGGCTCGCGTGCGAGAGAAAAGGCCAGATTTGATTCTGACAAATTTGTTAGTACGAGGACTGTGGAATGATACGTTGACGCACTGCAGTCATGTAAGTTGATTCCTGAGCTTGTATTTAGTAAGCTAGAAGAAGTGATTGAAGATATGATTGCTAGAAGGAACTGGGAGAATTACTGTTGCTTCTCCGCTGTTGCTGTTGTTTCTGTGGTCAGAGAATTTTATGTAAATTTGCCTGCTGCAGAAGAGAATCAAGTGATGGTTAGGAGGCATGAGGTCAACTTTTCTTCTGGGGCAATCAACACTTTTTATGGACTACCTTCTGACATATTCTATTTTTATTCTATCTATCATCCTACGAAGGAGAATTAGATGAGATCATGGAATTTCTGACTGATAGAAGAGGATTATGGAAAATAACAAATGATAGAAGAGTGAACTTTCCTGCTTCCAAATTGAATGCCACTTCTAAGGCGTGGCATTATTTTATATCATCTAAATTGTTACCTTCGAGTCATACTAGTGAAGTAAAGAGAGAAAGAGTTGTGTTGAACCATTGCATTCAGTAAGGGAAGCCTATTGACATTGGAGGTATAATTTATGATTATGTTTTGAACTGTGCTAGATCAACCACTACTGCAAATATGGGATTTCCTTCCTTGATTCATTCATTATGTGAAAGATCTGGAGTGAAGTTTGAAACCTGGGATGAGGTACTTCAGCCATTGAGACCAATTACCAGTGTCAATGTTGGTGCTTACACTGTACATTCAGAGTTTGGTTGGAGAGGAGGATTTGGTAGGGCTTCTCATTGCTTCTGCTGCATCTACTTCTTGTGCTACTACTTCACGTGCTTCATCATCTACAGATTCACAGACTAGTTTGTTAAGAAAGATTTTTAAGAAAGTGAGTTTTACTCGTGAGCATGTTAGAGATATTGATGGTAAAGTGGATAATGTGGAAAGATATATTGTGAAACATGATGAGTATGAGGAGAGTTATCAGTAATATTTGGATAGATTGATTAGAGGTGATTAGAGTGCTGAGATGCCCCATCATCCATTCTACATGCCCTATGTGCCATCTAGGGATTGGAACCAGCATGATGATGATGATGATGAGGATGATGAATAGATTTGTGTTATTTGTTTCGTTGTAGTGTTGTTGTTGATGTACTGATGTGTATTTTGTTTAGTATTTAGTTTGATCATTGTGTTGTGATGTGAACCTTGATAGTATGCAGACTTTAGTTTGTATTATTTTTCTGTTATGCATATTCAGAAGTATTGTTGTTGTTGTATTGATGTTTTATATGTTGCTTTGTGTTAGTGATGTGTAATGGTAAATGTTTTTATGTGTATGTTATGTCAGAGTTTTTAATACTGTGTATTTTAATTCAAAAACTGTTAGGAGATTATAAACCACTATTAGGAACTTCTACTTAGGAAACTACATGTTTAAAATTTTTTAAATTCCACTATCATCTGTTATCTGTATCAGTATGTTATTTTAGTTGGTGTATATTTGCTTTGAGAACCTCCACTACTGTAGAAGTCTTTTTGAAATTTTTACTTTTTTTTGTATAAAAATTGTATTGAAAAACTAAATTTGATTTCATTTTACTCCTGTTATTTAAATTGTTATACCAGCATATTAGGATATTAAAAATTCTTGCAAGCATGATATGTCAGTTTTTATTTCTCACCCATGTATCATTTCTTATGCTTAAATGTTTTATCTTAACTAAAAATTAATGTTTTGGGGAGGGGGATTTTCAAAATAATGATTTTCAAAAACCTAAAATTTTATTTAATTCTCAAGAATACTTAAAATAAATATTGTTTTTGATTGAGAACAATTATTTACATAAAGTTATATTAGGGGAACAAAAATTTTGAATATAGAAATGAATAAAAGAATTTAGTTAAAATTTATTGTAATCATGAAAAACTTAAATTTAAAATTTTCTTAATGAACAGGTGTTAAATAAAGTTAAACTATCTTTAGTAAGAAGTTTTGTATTTTTGGATAAATAGAAGATTTGACTTTTATTCTTCAAAGCTTAAATTTCTTTTATTGAAGAGTAATTTTCAAATATTATTATTATGATTTTTAAGTGAAAGATGTAAATCTGACCTTTATTTTAAATGGAAGGGTGGAATTCAAAATCATTAAAGGCCTATCAAATATAGTAATCCTTGCCTTGTAAAAAAAAGAGAGAAAAAAGAAAAAGAAAAGAAAAAGTGAAAAAGAGTATATGAAAAGGAGGAGAAGCTTGAGGATTTAAGGGCCTAATCAAAAATTGGTTTCATACCTAAAGTTTAAGATATAAGTTTAGTGAAAACCTAAAGCATAAGGTTATAATATAGTAAGTAAAATTATTTTTAAATAAAGATTTTTAAGTTAGAAAAATAAGTGTTTGAGTCCTATATTTTGAATAATCTACAAATATTTCTGAATTAGATAGAAACTTATATTTGTCATTTTCCTTTTTACTTAAAGAACTTTCTAAACTTTAAGTTGGTTTTAATTACTGAATTTTTTTCTAAATTGGACTATTCCATTTTTAGAAAAAAATTTTGTTATCTTCCTAAGAAACTCATTACATAATTTGCATGCTAAAATGTTCTATGAGATTAATTGTCACTTGAGGACAAGTAACATTTTAAGTTTGGGGTATTTTGATACACCTAAAATATATAGTATTTTTATGCACATTTGTATATCTATTTTTAATGATATTGCACTTTAATGGAAGGTATTTTGTGTTTTTCTTGTAGGTATGATGAAAATGGATGGTCATGATGAAAGGAGCAAAATTGGATCAAATTTGGAGCAAAAAAAAATGAAAAATGAAAATTTGGGCAATGGTGGCTAAGCGCCGCTGGGCCGGCGCTTAGCCGCCACAATTAAAATCGAAATCTAAAGGAATTTAGAGCCAATTTCAATGGGGATGGGATGTAACTCTTGGTGGTAACTTCCATAACTTCCTTTGAGCGGCAAGTTTGAATGAAGGGGTGCATTCTTTGGTGGATACATTGAATCTGGACACATTTGAAGAGACACCAAGGCACCTTTTGGTTTAATTTTTAAAGAGAGTCTTAGGAATGACTAAGTGCTCTTCCACTTGCATTTTGAAGAGAGTTTTTATAGTATTTTACTTTTAGTTTGTGAGAGCTTTTATTAAGAGTAGGAGTAGAGAGTAGAAAGGAGAAAAGGGTCGGAGTGAAGTCTTCTTCTTCCCACTTCTTTTCTTTCTTTTAGTTTAGTTTCTATTGAAGTCTAAAGTTTATTCTGAGTCATCAGAATTAGGAGATCCGATCTGAGGAGTAGTTTAGTCAAGACTTAAAGTTTTAGAAGAACTTCCTGAGTCTTGTGGAGAGAATTTTCATATAAGTGTTTACTTTTGTTCTTACATTTAGTTTTATAATTAATACTTGTTTTTGTTTGTTGTTTTTCTTATGGTTTTTAATTTCAAATCAATGTGTTTTTATATTTTCTCAATGCATTCTGAGTAGTTTACTTTATCTTTTTATTTCTTAAATGGAGAAGTAATTAGTTTATGGAGAATTGTTGTGGAAAGTATGAGTGTTTAAAGTTGGAAGAAGTTGTGAAGATTGATTCTAAAAACTTTATTTACTTTTTATTTGGCCAGTTAAGTTGTAGAATTTCTTGAGATTATGTAAGATCCAATGCAGTATTGTTTCATAAAAGTTAGTAAGAATCACATGCAACTATATGGGTGAGAATTGTAGTCAATATAATTGAATGTAATATTAGAAGATATTTTTTTGAAGGGAGTAAAATTAGAGGATTTTAGAGTGATAGGCTAAAACTCCCTAATTTAGTTTGAAGTTTTGAGTTTTTTTATGAGAAGTTAGCCCCCAGGTGGAGGGAATCGAGGGAACTCTAGAGTGAGAGACCTGTATCTTCCCTGCCTAACCATGTTCAAAATAATAAAAATTTCAAATTAACCTATGTTCTTTATAGAACCAAGTAAGGGTAAAGAACACATTTGCTTCTATCTGTCACAAAAAATTTAAATACTTTCACAAAAATACTTTAATAATTATTACTACTTCATAAAAGGAAAGAAAAAGATATTCGAGTTAACAATGTTTTACATACAGTATTATTAGTTATTATAATTTTAATTTCTTGCTTAAATTTTATTAAGGAAATTTCAAAAGACAAATCAACTTTCAAAACTTTTTAAAATCAAGACATACTTTCAAAAGCCATTAAAAAAAGTAAAAAAAATAATTTTCTGATTCCTTTAAAGATTTTCATATTTTCCCTGTGGGTTCAATATCTCGGGGCTTAATCAGAAAGTCCTATATTACTTGATAAACGATACGTATACTTGCGTAGTATCTCATATTATAAAATCATAATTTTCATATCTAAATTATCAGCACATATATATATCGGTGCGGGACCGAGTTTTTTGGCACACATATATTTATCGGGGATCACCACTCTAACAAGCTCGTCTTCAATAACCCCTTTTGGAAAAATGATAAATCGATCAGCTAACTGAAGGGTTACATTAGTGGGAGAAATATTGGCTAAACATAACATGCTAAATATAGATAGAGGCTTCACATTAATGCTCGCTCCTAAATCACATAAAGCTTTTCCTCATAATTTTCTTCAATTGCACAAGGACTTGTTAAACTACAAGCATCTTTAAGTTGATGAGGAAGCTTTTTCTAAAGTATTACGCTGCACTCCTCACTTAATGCATCTTTCTTGTAATCACCAAATTTCCTTCTCTTGTTTAATATCTCCTTCATAAACTTTGCATAACTAGGCATCTGTTCCAAAGCATCAGTGAAAGGAATATTTATTGTTAACTTCTTAAGTACTTCCATGAACTTTGAAAATTGTTTATCCATCTCATGTTGTCTAAGTCTTTGAGTTAATGGAGGTGGTGGTCTTTCTAAATTAATTTTAGTCTGAGATATTATTTTTTCCAGATCCTTAGAAACTTGTTCTTCAGGTCTTTTAGTTTCCTTTGTTTCTCTCACTACTTCTTTCTCTTTTCAAGCTACATCATCTATCTCTCTTCCACTTCTTAATTGGACAGCTTCCACTAGTTCATTATTGTTCTCTTTAGGGTTGATCTCAGTATTGCTAGGACATGTTCCTTGGGTCTATTGCTAAGTGAATTAGCAATTTGTCCCAGTTGATTCTCTATGTTTCTAATCGTAGCATTTTTACTTTGTAACTAGTTTCCCATTTGCAATACCACTTCTTCTATAGACATATTCTTATCCTCAAATTGTTGATCATTGTTAGATTCATGTGGATATGAAGGTCTAGAGTTTGTGTTCCCTTGATTATTCCAAATTGCATTTTATTTGCATGATTATTTTCCCATTGTTGGTTTCTAACCTCAGTATTATTATTCCAATTAAAATTAGGATGGTTCTTCCAACTTGGGTTGTAAAAGTTAGAAAATAGGTTGTTTGTGGTATTTAAAGTCTCATATGATAAGTTGAATTAATCAAATGCCCTAATTAACTTTCCTCACTTACTGGAGTAAATTGAGGCTGGTTCATTCCAAATTGGTCCAACTTCTATGATATTGCAGTAACCTGAGATGCAAAAATTATAATCGCATCTTTATCATGAATACTGGCTACCTTTTTAGGATTTACCCTCGCAGAGATTGTAGCCATTTATTCAATTAATGCGTACACTTTATCATATGGTTTTGACATTAATGAACCACCAACAGCAGCATCAATAATGGACCTAAGGGATCCTACTAACCTATTGTAAAAAGTTTGAATGATTAACCAATCAGGTAGAGCATGGTGTGGACACTTTCTTTGGAGTTCCTTAAATCTTTTCTAGGCTTCGTATATTGATTCCCCTTTCTACTGACTGTTGACCTCATTTTTGATGAGGTCTTCTCTTCTTTTTTTTAGTACTTAGGATCTAGCCTTAGGCTTTTCCTTTGACTATCCTAGAGGATTAGAATTGGGACCCACCACTTAGAAATTCAAATCACTTCTTAACTCTCTCCAAACTCCACAAACTTAATTGTAGACCCCTAATCACCTAGAGGGTTGAAATCAAATGTGGAAGTTTAAAGGATGAGTTCCTATAGGACTCTTTGGCCTTAGGACCGCCCACAGGTGGCACTGGTGCAGTGAGGGCTGACTTACACACACACTACACTTATACACTACACTTTCACACACCTCCTAAAACCACACCTATACCCAACTTGACCTCCTGACTCATGAAGGTGATTCACATGGATGGTCCTTAACCCCTCAGCCCTTGGCTAAGAGGGCTAGGAACAACATAATGAATGCCTCAAATGAGTCCCTTCATGGCTCATGTGGGCTTGATATGGCTTCATGGCTCATGTGGGCTTGATATGGCTTCATGGCTCAACCAAAATGATTTCGTTCCACTTACATTTACCCAATCTTCAATTTTCTAAATTTTCAATTTTTGACCCCCGGGACCCTACACCCGCCTAGCCTACCCAAAACCCTTGAAACTACCCAAATTTTTCAAAAAATCTCCAAATACCCAAAATTCCTGAAAACCAATCCCAAACATTCCCACATTACTCAAATTGATCATTCATAGCCAAAAATACCAAAAATTCCAAAAATACCTCCCAATACCCTCCAAATACCCAAAATGCCCCTCTTAGCCAAAAAATCCAAAAATTCAGAAAATTCCCAGAAAATTCCATAAAATCCCAAATATTCCTAATTTAATTTTGTTCAACTACACCATGGGCCAATTGTGTCAATTTACCCCACTTTTGTCAAAATCCCCAATTTGACCCATTTTAACCCAAAATGAACCCAATGTCAAACCAAACCTACCCAATTGACCCAAATTCTGGTCCAATTCAATTCTAAACTTCAATTCAACATCCCCAACACCAATCTAGACCAAATCCAAGTCCAATTTGATTGGCATTTGAATCCAATTTCACTTTTGACCTTAAAGCCCAATTTGGACCCATGACCCAAACTTAGCCCAAACTAACCCAATTCAACTCCAATTAACCCCAAATCTTTTCTAAACCTTCCCTAACATCCCCACAAAAAAAACACTAACATGATATACCCAAAATTTAGACCCAAACCTCACTCAAATTCAACCCAAAGCTAAAAGGCCCAATTTTGACCTAAACCCAAACCTAACCCAAATAAGCCCAAACCCCAAAATCAAAATCCAACCAAAGTCAAAACCTCTTTGAAACACTCCCATAAACATTTCCCAACATTAATTTTACATCAATTTCAACCCTAGCCCAACATTGGCCCAAGTTAGCCCAATTTGACCTACATTGCCCCATTTACCAAAGAGGCCCAAATCCAACCCCATTCGAACCCAAATCACTCCAAACTCATTTCAAATCACTCATGACATATCCCTAAACCAAACCCAACAATTATTTGGCCCAAACTTCTACAAAATTCCCATCCATGAATTCATTCTTAAACCTAAAGGCCCATCCCCTTAACCTTCCTAAAAGCCCATCAAAAAATAATTTCAAAAGGCCCAAAGCCCACATGACAATCCTCTATCATCATCCATTTGATAAAACCATCTTCTAAGTTCTAAATCCATGATAAAATAAATCCAAATCAAGCCATATGCCAAATCCCATCAAATCACCCCTAAATTACCAATATTTTTAAAGCCTTTTTCATGAAATTGACCAAACTTTTCCCAAGCCAAAGATGAGCCATGAAGCCATGCATGAGCCACATGGAAGCCATGAGAGCCTCTTTACATGTCACCATGCCATTTTGGGCAAAAGAAGGAGACTCTTTCCTTAATCTCCTAAAGTCATTAGCCTTAACCATGATTCCCCTTAACCCAAATTTAATCCAAATATATTTGGATAAGGACTTCTCCATGCCAAACCAGCTGATTCCTTTGACTCCCCACAACACCCAAAGCCTCCTTGAAGGGTGAACCAAGCCCAAAAGGTGGACTTGACCAAATCAAGCCACAATTGGCCTTCCCCATGCCATTTTAATCCAAGCTTTTGACACATGGCAAAGCCCGATTGCCTACACTAAACCCCAGCCACGACCCACTTGAACAAGATGGTGACCAGTGCCTGGCCGGCCAGCCACCAGGCCGCCGGAAAACACCATGGCCGAAAGCTCACATGTGAGCCAACATTGAAATTCCCCCTTGCTGAGCTGCTTCAAGCCCAATGGCCACCATGGCTGTTCTTCCCTTGACCTAAGCAGCTGATCCCAAGCCTTAAACCCCCCTGGGAGGCCCTCCACCCTCTCCTATTTAAACCTCACCTCTCTCGGCCATGAGGAGGTGCTGAACCAGACCTTACTGAAACCCTGCCAAAATTCCTCCAGACCACTCTCCACACTTAGAGCAGTTGATCCCAGGTGACAATTTGCCCTAATCCCCACCAACGAGCTCGATTTCTCGACCAAAATTCCACCCAAAAACGGGACATCTCCCAACTCTCCACCAAATTCAAATTAAACTCACCCACACTCGCACAAGGTCAAGAGAAGGAGTTCCCCGGTGAAAGCCCCTCTCCGGGCCACCCATCCGTTCCGGACTCCAAACTTTGTAATCGGGCGTGGTCGAAATCATACCTGGACAATTCACCAGCCCAAGGGACTTCATCTGGAGCTTGCTTGGACCCAATCGAAGGTGACACAACTCTCAGATCGAAGCTTCACTTCTCTGAGAAAAGGTATGGACTCACTCTTCTTCCCGAGTTTACAGAGATTCTCTATTTAATTTGACTCAATTTCAATACATGTTTACCGTATGGATGTGTTTGTCTCCTCAAGACGAATCCATAGAGCATAAGAACGCGAAAATCCGTTGAGAATCGAGTGAGAAATTAGGGTTAGAAGGTTGACGGTCACGGGTGCACACCAGTCGTAGATGATGACTGGGAACCGTCAGATCGAGCGTGTATCGAGCGGACGGTCTGGATCGAGCCGGACAGCGCGATGGTGCATGAACCGCGGGGCCCTGGAGCGCTGAGTCGGATGGCGGCGCCGAATCAGGAGACGACGCGTGTGCGTTCGGAGCTGCCGAGGTTGAGCTGGCGCCGCGTCACTTAAGTAGAAAAATAGGATTTTTCCTATTTATTTAATTACCAGAACTTGGAAAATGCATAACTTTGTGTAGGAAAATCAGAAAAATAAAATAAAAATACCCTCTTGCTCAGTGAACAGAGGAGAATAATGTGGAAAAGAAATCATTTAATTTCATCAAGCATTTTATTTTTAATTATTTATTTACTCTCTGCACTATTTCAATTCTCCATGCATGTATACAATTCACCATGGTATGAGACCATAGGGCTTTTGAAGCCTCTGAGTTTGGAAACATTCCCTAAATTTTCCAAAGTCAGAGGCCACCCCTATGAAGAGTTATTGATTTTTCAACTCTAGGTCACTATTCTGAGTATTTTAATTCTAATAATTAGCATGTTGTGAAATAAATTCTAGGAAAATTTGGTGATGTTTCTTATGACCAGAGGACCCTACGGAAAATGGTTTTTGAGTTAACTCACTTGTAATAACCCTAATTGGCTTAAACACCCAAAATGGAGCTTTAATTAATTAGAGCTAATCATACATCAAATTGACTTGAAATCAATTCTCCACTGACCTTTAGGATTAGAGGAACCCACCATAAAAATTTGAAGTCAATTGGACTTGGTTAGCCCTATCAAATGGGTTGATTAAGCCATTTAGCCAAACTTAAACTTCAAAAATTCATAACTTTCAAAATACTTTTCAAAAATTCACCAAATTGGTTTTGGAGCCTCTATGATATCAGGGAAATTTAAGAAAAATAAAATTGCAATTTTCTAAAAAAAGTTGATTTTTTACATTATTTTAATATTTTTAATAATTAAAAAATAATAAAAATCACAAAAATAATAAAATTCACCAAAATGTCACATTTTAAATTTTAATCATTTAGGAACAAACCCCATATTTTTCTTAAGTCTCTATGATGAGATATTAAATTTCAAAACCCTAAGGTAATTTTAAAATTAAAAAAATGTATTTTCTAGCATTTCCACTAAAATAATTCTAATAAATCAAAGAAAAATCATAAAATTATGAAAATTGGTTCTCTCGTTTCCTTGATATCAGAGAGATTTTTGAAAAATATAAAATTCATTTTTCAACCTTTATTTTATTTTTAAATTAATTAATACTCCAAAATTCAAAATAATTATAATAAAAATAATATAATTCAAAAAATCACCAAAATTGGTCCAAGTGGTCCTCTGGTCATTAGGAATGTGCCATAATTTTCTTAAGGACAGAAACTTTCCCTTGGTCATATTCTTAAATTTTCCTTGAAAATCCCTATTTTCCACCAAAAATAATTACATAAATAAATTAAATACAGAAAAATCACATTTTCTCCTCTAATGTCTTGATTGACATATGAGTGAAGTCACATAAAAATTTCAAATTCATTTAAGCTCAATTTAGTGAGTTATGGAATTATTAAGCTTGAAGGACAAAATGGTAATTAAAATTTTAACCCTTAATTAAAACTTTAGGCTTAATAAAATGAAAGAGTAAAATATTTGATCCTAATCTGATTTGGATAATTGAAATTTAAATAATTAAGGGTATAAACCTATCAATCATTTTTAAGAATAAACCTTAATCAATTAATTAATTAAATTTGGAAGATTAATAAAAAAATTTGGAATTATTAAAATAGGGATATTATTAGGAAGAGATTTATTCTTTAATCTAAAAAATCCCTAAATTAATCACCTCAATAACATTTAATTCCTAATTAAAATGATAATCCAAATTCAAGATTTAAAATATTAAAAGACTTAATCATTAAATTAAATTAAAGATTAAAACATTTAAATTAAATCCTTCCAAAATTTCAATTAAATTAATACTTTAATAATTAAATTAAACCATCTTTAAAATATAAAAAAAAGAGATATAAAATATTAAATTAAAATTAAAAATTTAAATTAAATTTAAATTAAATTAAAACATATTAAATTAAATAAAATTAAATTAAATTAAAACATATTAAATTAAATTAAATTAAATTAAATTAAAATTTATTAAATTAAATTAAATTAAATAAAATTAAATTGAAAGTAAAACTAAACCAAATTAAATTAAACTAAAATTAAATTAAATTGAATTAAATATAACATCACCAAAGACATAAAGAATTTAAAATAAATCTAAAACAACTTGAACACTATTCCAAACTTAAACCCATTAATTGAAATTAAATTAAATCACAAATCACTTGAACATTAATTTGCCCTCAAAAGCTCATGTTGTCATAACTCCTAAATGGAGTGTTAAGTAAAGTATTACTTCACTCATAGGATATTCAAATGTCCTAGTTCACTGAGCAAGATAACAAAACTTGAACTCCTGGATGATTAATTCATTTTGTATAATTAAATTCTCTTGGACTTAAAATAATCCTAGAGGTATTGAAAAGATGTTTAAGATTCGTCTTAAGCACTTCCTCAATATGATAGGATGTTTATAAGAACAATTGAACTTAATTGTTCTTTGATGAAGAAAATCGTCCTCAAACCAAAACACAAGAACCTAGACGTCATAGGAGATAACTAGCTATAGGAGTAGGACCTTGGTAGAAAACCATAACCCTTCCCTTAGCTTTACCTAGGAACTTGCTTTAAATGATTAAAATATCCTAAATTGTGTTTAAGTGTAGCTTGGGATGACGGGAAGACCCTCCAGGTACGCTTTTGTTTTATTGCAATTTACCTTCTTGCAATTTACTTTATTGCAAATGCACTTTACTTTTCTTGCATGATAAACAACTGTTGCATGAAAACTCACACCTTTAGGATAGTCCCTAAAACTGAAACCAAAACTAAATTAAAAGTCATTGCAAGATAAAATTCACTGCCACAACATTTCAAAAAATAAAACAACTCAAAATTTAATCACAAACAAAACAACAAAACTACAACTACAACTAAATTAAAACGTCTTGTTGGATGATCGGGAATACCTCGGATGATGTAACCTACATGTTGCTAACGGGATTTCCCACGGTCTAAATGAAAGTGTGGAACTCATTTAGTTGAGTTTAGCAAATTCATACTGGACTGAGTGAATCCGATAAAAATAACGATGCGGAAGGATGGAACCGTGGGATCTTAACCGATGTTGTTATAATCAACTTTAAGATTTGTTTTAATTAAAACATAAAAAACACTTGGACTTTAAGATTTATAAAACCAAACACTTCTCTTCTCTTTTGATTACAATCTTCTAAAACTAAACCTCTGCAACAACAAGGAGCTCGAAGCATAGTGGGCAGCACGGCCATCGTCATCAGCAAAACCTGAGTCTACTTCAGCGAAACTTTCTTAGAATTAAATAACCAAACCATAGGACTTCGAGGTAGTTTGCCTAGTGCAACATAAATCCTCAACTTTTCGTTAGGCATTTGCATAATCATGTTATGTAAATTAAGCCCTAACAGGTCTTAGGACTCCGAGGTAGTCGTTTGGTACTACATAAACCCTCGCATCTTCGAGGCTATTTGCATGACTGCGTCATACAAATATAAGTCCTAATTAATTAAAATTGGCAGGATCAAAACATTAAATAAACTCCCAAATTGAAGCCAAACAATAGGATAGTTTGGAAAGTTGCCAAGATTCTTCTTGGATCCTCAGCTTCTCCTACTTCTCTCCCTTTAGACTCTTAAAATAAACTGTTCCAAATTTGATCCATTCCCTATTGAAATTTCCAAAATTCAATCCTTTGAAAACCTTAAACTTTGAAATTCTTGAGAGCAAAACCACTGATCATTATTGAGAGTTTTCTTAAATGATTCCCATCATTTAAGATGTAATTAACTATAGGGGCTTGCCCTTATAGGGAACTTTAAGAACCCGGGTAATATAAACCCCGCTTAATTTCTTTGTATTAAGCGGGGAACTTGTCGGCTTATAAAATTGGTTCGCAGACCAAACGGATATCACAAATCTCATAGTTTATTTAATCGAGCCCCATCATCAAGTAGTGTGTCTATTCTTCGGGATAGATACACAGCTTGTGATGTGGCGCTCATTTATATAAACTATTTGGGATGTGAGATCAGTTTGATTTCATATCTTAAAATTTTCAAATTTAAAATTATTTTCAAAATCAAATGCTTCTTTCTAAATTATATATATATATATTTAAATTAAATTTAAAATCTAAAATTCGCCGACAATTTCTATAGGCGACCCCTTTTCAAAATACAACACACTAACCTAAAAATATGCCGACAACTTCTGGCGACTTCGCTGGGGAAATTTCCTCTCTCCATTTTAATCAGATAGTTCTGCTTTCAAAAATCAGTAGCGTATCCATGTCCCTAGTGGATCAAACTACCCTTCTTTCCGTTGGAATACTATGTTCATTTCTACCTTGAGCGAGTATAGCCAACATTCTCTCGGATTTACCACTGTTTAGACACCCCTAAATAGAGAGGTTTCGAGATCCTTTTACCTCATTTCTTAGGTGGGGTGGACCCCCAATAGGTGTTAGTTTAGGAGCGGTCTGGCGGGTCGAGACTTTCTCTTCCTTTTCCAGTTCCTAATCAATTCCTTTTACCCTTCCTACAACTCTCCTTCTTTTAATAATTCTCTGTCTTAACGAACAAATCTTTTCGAAAAACAATTATCTAAATAAATTTTCTTTTAATACCACAAATACACTAAGGTAAACGGAAATGTATTCGGACTCTTTCTTTTTCGTCATAAGTTTTACGACAAGAAGAAGCACGATTCGGGGACTAACATTTGGAATCTGCCCTGCAGAAATGGAATCCCCAAAACTGATCTTCTCCTTCGTCAACGGACTGGACTCAGTCCGTGTTCGAGGACGAATCGCTTGATAATGGAATCATTCGATTCGGACAAGGATTCGGGGACACCGACATCAAAATCCCCGACGTCACTCTCTTTTCACTCACAAACAAAGTACCGGAAACTGAGAAGCCGTTGATTGAGTTTAACCTCAAGTCAACTCATGAATTCCCTCCTCTACAAAATATTCCAACTGAGAGGAATACTGTTGTTCGCAGAAGGACTGTTGTTGCAACTCCCACTAGTCTAGTTGTCACTGTACCTACCCCGGCTTCTGCCAAACTAAAGGGGAAGGAAGTTCAGAAGTGTGATGAACTCATTCTCGTGGAGGGTACATATCTTCTCGTGAGACCTTCCGTTTTTGAAATCGGGTCCGGCTCGAGAATTCCATCAACGACACGGACTCGGAGGAGGAACGAAGTAGAAGGATTACTAGAGAAGCCGAGCTGCCGAAGTTACTTTCTGGAGGAAATCCCGGAAGCGCCCGAGTATACACCGCTGCCTGAATACATACCACTTTTGGGAGGAAGTAGGTTCCATCCCCTCTCCGCCGCAGAGGATGAGGAAAATGTCCGCAAGATTGCTGTTGCATTGCCTCAGCCCATATATTACAGTGAAGGCCGTAAGAAAAGGGCTAGAATTATGCCATTTGCTCGACTGCAAACCCTGATAGAAAAGTTAGCAAAGAAAGAAAAATGCCCTGTGTCAGAAATTTTAAGAAGGATAGGGCGGGTGCCGGCCAAATCTCGTCTTGAACTGCGAGTAGAACCTGCTATCGCTGCGGAAAAGCCAAATAAGAGAATGAAAGCTAGTCCACCTGTCGTTGTTTCAGGACTACAAATTAGGGAGGATACCACCTTCCGAGCATTTGGGTGACGGACCATCCGGTCCTAGACCTTCCGCTTGCTAGAAGGATGGTATGGCGTCCCACTACCGGACAATTGAAATTAAAACAACGACTCGAGAAGGAAAGTCTCGTCAGGAGACTTGAGTCCGAAGAAAGTGCTACCGCGAGTGAAGGGGACTCATGAGAAGGAAACCCGACAGTTATCGCATGACAACTGCAAGGATGTGCAGAAGAGACCATTAGAAGATGCTATGGAAAAGCTAAGAACTGATATTCGGCGATTAGCAAGAGAAAGAGAATAAAAATTCGGAGATGAAGTCGACTCGTCAGAGTTCATGGATGATGAATATGCAGAAATTAACATGGTTGAAACACGAGCTTCGTCAGCTTCACAAGGTGCTCCTGCAGCCGCAGAAAGAGAGGGCCGGAAGTAATGAGGATGCAGCTTCAAGAGAAAGATGATACGATCGCCCTAATGGCAAAAAGAATGGAAGAGATGGCTGCAGCCCTAGCCACTCTCCAGAGTCAGGTTCAACCCCAAAGAGAAACACCCCCAGAAGTTATTCACATTGTAGATGGAGAAAAGGAGATTACATCCGTCAACGGGGATGATCAATTAAAAAAGGATGCAACACAAAGCATGATTCCGGAAAAGGATATCAAGAGCATGGTGGAACGACGAAGTGCGAGAAGCCTTGGCACAATCAAAGAGCGGGACATCCATTCAGACGGGTAGGCCTTACCCCGAAGAATTCGACGCTGTCCAATATCCGAAAGGCTTCGTACCACCTCTATTCAAGACCTTTGATGGAACTGGAAACCCTCGGCAGCATGTTGCACATTTTCGTGCCAGTTGTTGCAATGCCGGTGGAAGTGATGATTTACTCTTCCAACAATTTGTCAGCAGCCTGTCAGGAATCGCCTTTGATTGGTTTGCGGAATTACCGAACGGTTCGGTGAAGACATTTTCGGAATTAGAGAACCTCTTCATCGAGCGATTTGTCGGAGCTCGGTACCACATCACTATAGGTGATTTAGTGGTAGAGAAGCGAGCCGAACGAAACTTTGGTAGACTACATACTTCGATGGAGGAATCTAAGTATGAAGTGTGAACCACGACTACAAGAACGAGCATGCGATCGGCATTTTACTTAAGAGCATTCATGGCTCGATAGCACTTCTCCTCGAGGGATTTACTATTAAGACTTTCGAGAAGTTGTTAAGCAAGGCCGGAAGCTTGCAAGAGGAGGCGAAGCAATTAAGTTTCACCGACAAAACGGACAAACGAAGCCCGTGAAAACTTTTGAAAAGAAGTCCGGGATCGTCGCAGCGGTCGATAAAGGCAAGCGACCAATACAAATACCGTCGGAATGACCGCGGCAAATTCAACGAGATCACCGGCAACCCCGACCCGGCTATCGGTCATCTCGATAGTATGAACAAGCTGCCTCGTCCACAACGTACGTTAAGGGAGCTTCGAGCGAGGAGTATCCGTTCGAGAATGGGGCGAGTGCGGAAAATGTTCCGCGGTCCGATGAAGACTCCGGATTTCCAATCGCCGAGAACCTAAGAGACCGGAAGAAGTCGACAAGAAAGGTGATCCCAACTTTTGCCCTTACCACCGGATGCTTGGGCACAAGATAGAAGATTGCATTACCTTCAAAAGTTGGCTCAACGACAATCTTAGAAAAGGGAATATAACGATCCTGAAGGAATACATGAAGGAACCCCAGAAAGGAGGTTCCGTCAATGTTATCTCGACGAATCTCATTGTTCCGATAGATCCCTATGTGACTGATGATGGATGGACTACCGCCTGGACAAAGTCATCGAAGAAGATTTTGGATCGCATCCAAACCACTTCGGTGCGAACCTCAATTTAGAATTCGAAACCTATTAAGTCGGCATTATCACTTGCGATAGAAGAACCACCTCAACAAGAGACGATTGAAGAAAAGAAGAAAATTGATGAAGAAGAAAAGACCGAGGCTTTTAAGGCTAGACTAGGGGCTGCTTATCCTAGGATGGTTGTTTCCGATTCGGGGGAGAAATCCCTCAAACCTCTGACTCTGTATGATTATTTACTCACTCCGGTGGGATCCTATAATGATAAGGGTTATGGCGTTGGCTACGTTTTGACTGTTTCTAACGATTACGTAACTAGCGACAACCAACCTAATCCGGACATCGATTCCGATACAAGTAACAATTCTCAAATCATACACAATCTCGACGATCACAATGACAAAGAAGACATCCACCAAGGAGGCTACTAGAGTTCAACAAGCAATAAATCTATTTGCGAGTTTCGAGGAGCTCCAGTCACAATAGAGTTAGAGCCTTCGGACTCGAAGCTAATTCGGAAGAACTCGTCATTCCGATTCGGGAGGAGACACCGAGCAAACTCAATACCGGATTCGAAGAAATTACGAAGTCAACTTAAGAAGTGGAAGAGTTCTACCTCCGAGAATGGGTCCAAAGGACAAAGGAAAGCGGTGGTTGTTCGGGAAGAACCAACCCGGCGGAAGAAATACCCATTCGGGAAGAAACCGAGACACATGAAAATAAAGTGGACTACAACGTGCTAGCCCATCTTAGGAAACTACCGAGCCGAACTAAGCATCTACGACGCTATCATCTTATCAAAGAAGATGAGAGAAGCTCTGATCAAGGCCTTGCTTGATCCAGAAATTTGCTTAGCTCAAATGACCGGAGATTCCTTAGATGAGGTTGCTCGTTAAATGACCTACTACTTGGGACAGCAGACCACAACCGACCGTTGTACATTTCAGTTACAATTGGGAAGTTTACACTCTCCAGAGTATTGGTGGATCCAGGAGCATCAATCAATATAATGAATCTTCGAACGCTAGCATACTTGGAAATTGATGCTCGCGAGCTTGAAGCGGACAAAATGTTATTAAGAGGATTCAACCAGAAAGGAGAAAGAGCCCTCGGATCAATAACACTGCTAATGAAGACCGGTGACTTGGCAAAGACAACCGTGAAATTTCACATAATTGATTCAGAAACGTCATTCGATGCTCTCTCGGGCCGACCATGGATACATGAAAACCGGATGGTACCATCATCCCTACATCGGTGCATCAAAATACTACGATGGAGGGGAACGAGTGCATCAAAGGTGACTTACAACCATTCTCCGTACATGAAATTGGAATCCATGAAGATGCGACTTATTACGCACCCCCGAAGAAAACAATCTTCTCCGGAGAAACCATAACGAATGAAGCAAAGGAAGTTAGGGACGACGAAGAACACTGAAGTTTTAGTCCAACGAGTCACTCACCACTCCCTTACGGCCGAGATGGTGAAGGTTTCTCCACGACTCGCATCCGAGGTCGAGGCCGGGGACGAGGTCGTGGCGAGAGACGTTAGGACGGTTGGACGAGAGGAAACCAGCCATCAATGTTGATTGGGAAGATAGTTCGAAGAAGAAAAAGAGATCAAGCAAGAAGCAGCGACAATAAGTCGGAAGAAGCCGCAATTGAGGATCTCTCTCGAAGATGAAAAGAACGAGGAATATAAATCGATGTACGAGAAGATTAACCACTATGTACATACTATGACCCTGACCCCGATCCATTCTAATAAGATCGAGGGTATGGTGGTCAAAGAGGTACGTAGCGGCGATGAAAAGCCCATCAAATTCTACCGTGGTGCTCCTTCCTCCAAAGCTGAAAATAATGTACAATTTGAAGATGCTACTTCATCGGAATTAATGGAATTGCCTTTTGAGTGGTATTCCCCTGTGTCCAAAATTTAATTCGGCGTGGTTTCTTACCTCGACAATGGACAAAAGGTCAATCACAACATTTTGAAAATTTATGGAATAACTCCGGTCGTCCACCCAATTCAAGGCATGGTCTCGGGTTCGGCACGGTGAGGATCGGTTGACGATACTGAATTTTGCTTGGTTGTCACTTGCGAGTCTAATGAAAACTGCATGGAAACTACAGAAGAGTTTGAAGATTTACAAATTGGAAACGCTTCACCAGAGTTCGAAGAAGAGATTAAATCTACAATAGATGAGTTAACGGAAGTTAACTTAGGTACTAACGAAGAGCCTAGACCTACCTTTGTTAGCTCCTTACTCAATAAAGAAGACTCCGAAGAAATAATCAAGTTATTAATGGAATTTAAAGACTGTTTTGCTTGGAGCTACGATGAGATGCCGGGATTAGCTCCGGAGGTCGCGATCCATAAGCTAGGAGTGGATCCTACCTACGTTCCAGTCGGACGAGGTCCCGGAAGAATGCGTCTAGAAATCGAACAACAAGTCATAGCTGAAGTTAAAAAGCTAATAGACGCCAAATTTGTCCGTGAAGAACAATACCCGACTTGGTTAGCCAATGTGGTACCAGTCGGGAAGAAGAATGGTCAGATCAGAATTTGTGTGGATTTCAGAGATTTAAACAAGGTATGTCCCAAAGATGAATTCCCTCTACCGATCCCAGAATTAATGATCGACATTGCCTCAACACATGAAATATTCTCATTTATGGATGGATCTTCGGGATACAACCGGATAAAAATGGCTCCAGAAGATGAAAAACTTACGAGCATTCGAACGCCGATCGGAGTATATTGCTACACGGTGATGCCATTCGGATCGAAGAACGCGGGAGCAACCTACCGGAGAGCGATGACAAGAATTTTTGATGATCTCATCCACAATCAAGTCGAGTGCTACGTGGATGATGTGGTCATCAAAAGCAAAGTAAAGAAAAACCACACGTATGATTTCGAATTGTTTTCGAACGATTAAGACAATTTAACCTTAAGATGAATCCCTTAAAATGCGCCTTCGGCGTCACCTCGGGAAATTCTTAGGATTCGTTGTCCGACATCGTGGAATTGAAATCGACCCGGAAAAGATTAAAGCTATCTTAGAAATGCCGCCTCCCAAAACCTTAAAACAACTACGATCTTTTCAAGGAAGTCGGCATATCTTCGACGCTTTATCTCAAACTTGTCGAGTAGGTGTCGACCTTTCTCGGCATTAGTTAAAAAGGACGCCAAATTTATTTGGGAAGAGAAATGCCGGAAGGCCTTCGAGGACATTAAACAATATTTAATGACACCTCTGTCTTAGCGGCCCCGGTAGACCGTTGATACTTTATACCGCGGCTTTAGACGATTCTCTCGGAGCCTCGTTAGCCGGAGTCAATGATGAGGGTAAAGAAAATGCTCTTTACTACCTAAGCCGTCGTTTGCTTCCGACGGAAGTAAAGTATCCCACAATTGAAAAGCACTGTTTGGCCTCGATCTTTGCCGCTCAAAAGCTCAGGCACTACATGCTTTCTCATAAGGTCAACCTGATCTCGAAATTTAATCCATTGCAATACTTGATGACCCGTCCAACGCTTTCTGGCAGACTTGCCAGGTGGTCAATGATATTATTGCAATTCGATATAACTTTCGTGCCTCTTCGTGCCGTAAAGGGACAAATCCTAGCAGACTTCCTCGCAGCACACCCTCTGCCGGCAGAATCTCCTCTCAATGACGACTTGCCAGATGAACAAATAATGAGCTTAGAAGACCCTGATGATCGACGTTGGGAAATATATTTCGACGGAGCATCTTCGACACACAAAGACGAAGAATCGCAAGTGATAGTGCCCGGTAAGGCAGGAATTGGACTAATCTTTATAACACCGGAGTGGGGGATGTTAAGATACTCCTACCACTTAATAGAGCCGTGTACAAACAATGAAGCAGAATACGAAGCTCTCGTAACAGGACTGGAATTAACTATTCAAATGGGGATAACAAACATCAACATCTACGGGGATTCGCAGTTAATCATTCAACAGATCGCCGGATAGTACAGAATTTTAAAGCCAAGACTCAAGCAATACTTCCAGTATGCCATACAGTTGTTGGAACAGATTCCGAATGTGACGATCTACAAAATTCCCAGAAAAGAAAACGCTTTAGCAGATGCGTTAGCGCGCCTCGCAAAAGAATTTGCCTGCTTGCAAGATGAATCAGTAGAAGTGTCAGTTCACGAACGTCGGGTCCTATCACGGCTCGACATAGACACAATACACAAATCGGAAAAGAAAAAGAATCGATTGCGGCGGTGACGGAAAACACGTAAGATTGGCGACGACCATTAATGAACTACCCGCAAACAGGAAAACTACCGGACGATAGGTCGTTAGCCCATCGGATCAAGAAAAGAACTCTGTCCTACGCATTAATAAACAACACGTTATATAGAAGGTCTTTCGATCAAATGTGGCTAAGGTGCCTAAGCGGGTCCGAGGCCCGTGAAATTGTTAAAGAGGTGCATTCAAGACTCTGTGGCGCTCACCAGTCGGGTCCGAAGATGAAAATGAAAATTAAAAGACTAGGGTATTACTGGCCCTCGATGATGACCGACTGCATGAAAATCGCCAAGAGCTGTCACCAATGCCAAGTGCACGGAGTGGTTCTACACCAACCTCCAAATGTGCTACATCCGACAATTGCATCATGGCCATTTGAATGTTGGGGCACGGATATAGTGGGTCCAATAGAACCACCATCTTCAAAAGGACATCGCTTCATTCTTGCGGCTACAGATTACTTTTCCCGAGTGGGCAGAGGCGGTTCCACTCGGAGAAGTGAAAGCACACCACGTGCTACGGCTTTTCAAGAACCAAGTTGTCTACCATTTTGGAGTGTCACGCAAGATCATCTCAGATAATGGGTCAGCATTCAGAAGCACGCAAATCAACAATTTTGTCAGGAGACACGGAATCGACTGGCGGTATTCAACAATTTACTATCCAAGAGCAAACGGCCTGGCTGAGGCCTTAATAAAACTCTCGTTCAAATTTTAAAGAAAACTTTGGACGATAATAAGAGAAATTGGCACAATAAGTTATTAGAAGCCTTATGGGCCTACCAGACAACCTTCGAACTCCTACTCGAAGCTACACCTTACGCTCCGGTGTATGGGTCCGAGGCGAGTGTTACCCTTAGAGGTCCAAGCTTCCTTCACTCGAATTGCGATTGCAAACAAAATCACGACAGAAGAGAATGCCAAATTACGACTAGAGGAGTTGGAAAGCCTGGAAGGGAAAAGACTTGCAGCACAGCAGAATTTAGAACTATAACAAGCTAAGATGGTTCAAGCCCATGACAGATTGGTCCGCCCAAGAACCTTCAAAGTTGGTGACTTAGTTCTCGTTCTCAAGAGACCTATCCTTGCACACCGCAAGATAGGAGGAAAATTTGAACCCACTTGGGAAGGGCCATTTGTGGTCGAGGCGATCTACTCGGGAGGCTCCCACCGGCTAGTGAATCGCCGAGGAGAACAACATATGCTTCCGATCAACGGACGATACTTGAAGAAGTATTACGCTACCCGATGTTTCGAAGGAATGAATTCTTCATCCCTAGAAGCACGGGCGAAGTAATTACTTATGACTGGGTCCGAACCCAAAAATAATAAAAAAATGTGCTAAAATAAATAAAATCATGATAATAAAGTTTTCCTTGTCCTCTCTTCCAAATCAAAATCTTTTTTCGATCTTCTCCCATTTCATTCATGTTGAATTTAAAAATACAAAAGGAATAATAAAAAAAAGAAAGAAAAAAAAAAAGAAAACTTTGTCTCTAATAAACATTTTCTTAATGTTCTTGTTCTTAGTACAGCCCCTGATCCTTTTCCTTGTCTTTTCGCAGGGAAATGTCGAACGGGCGATTGGTCCTGAACTTTAGAAATGGTGTAAGCCTTGCACTCGACGAAAAGAGGGTGAAAGATGGAGCGATAATCGAGATTGACTCGGACTTCGCACCGGCGGGCTCGCGATTCGAGGAAGGTGACCGGGTCCCGGCTGACCGAGAGGACCGCCGAGTCGGACGATAATGAAAGTGGGTGGCCCAAGCCACCAACCCGGCGACAAGAAAAGGAAAACAAACACTGAGGTGGACAAGAGAATTAAGTCTGTGGTCGCTACAGCAGAGGGCAGGCTTTTCAGCGCCGCGCCCACAGAAATTCAGGAAGTACGAAGAGCTACTCTCACAGCAACTCAGCGAAGAAATAAAAATCGCCGTATCCGCAAGATGTTAACTAAACTAGCGACGGACAAGCGCGACGAGGCGATCGCTACTACCAGTGCATATACTTCAAGGATATCGGTTCGCCAGGAACCTGAAGAAAGGAGGCTAGCTCCGAGGATAACAGAAGAGACCAGGGAAATCTCAAGAAGATCGGAAGAAGGAAGGCTACCACGCCACCAGATAAAGCCACCAGTAATGCATAACCTTGTTGCGAGCTAACCCCGGAGGATGTCCCGACGGAGACCATCCCCGAGGAGCCGAGGTATGCATGAGAACGCGAAGGGATTGAGCCATATATCCCACGATGACGTCACCAGGCCTCGCCATTTGCAGATTATTCCAGAATACGAACTAGAAAGAATGCAGAATGTCGAGAAGAAAACTTTTGAATACTTCGAGAGAATTAGCGGCAGGAGGATCAATATACTAGAAGGCCTCGAGCTACATACAGACGTGTTCTCAGAATACGAAGAACAACAAATTGTGGACTGCATCCGGGATTTGAAAAGAATGGGTCGAGCAGGCTGCCTAAGAGAAAACACTTACTCGGAACCCCGGAGATGGATGCCAGGGAAAGGGAGAATTACAATACAATGTGGATGCTGCTACAACCTTGCAGAAGACAGAAGGGAAACCCACCGGGATACTCCGTCATGGCAAGGTAGATCCAATGCCATTAGTCATCAAAAGGATGGTAAAGAGAATGATAACATGGAGGGTACCGCCAACAAATTGCATACCCAACAGCTTGCATCATTAACATTTACAAGAAGGGTGACCGCATACCCCCACACATCGATCACCACGACTTTGTAAGACCTTTCACGTACAGTTTCTTTTCGAATGAGTGTAATATCATGTTCGGATCCGACCTCCGGATAGCGAGCCCGAGTGAGTTCCAAGGGCCAGTAAAGATACCATTACCGGTAGGTTCCGTCATGATACTAAAGGGCAACGGAGCGGATGTCGCTAAACATTGCATACCGGGAGTACCAATGAAGCGGATCTCGGCTACTTTCGAAGGATGGATGACGGAAAGCACCTTACCACTTCCAGCCTGGACCGTGAGCTAGAGAGCCTCCGGCCTTACGAGCTGTGAGTTACATGGAAAATATCACACCTCCAACACACATCCATACGACATCCTTGCCAAGGATGGCTTGGAAGGTGATGTTACTGACCATGTACTTCACTATTCAGACATGGATTTCTGACAGATGCCTTTTTGGATGGATCGACAAAGATCATACATAGTTCGTTTTGAGTCTACATGGATTTTATGAGATGTATTCCAGATCGAGTTGTATGATGTATCTTCAACATGATTGGAATGAAAGTGACCATGTCACATTTTTGGCCTTCACCTCTTTTGTGCAAGTTGACTAGGAAACGCCATTAAAGTTAAATGAACTTCGAACGAAGAACATAAAAGAAAAAAAAACAATAAAAGAAAACTTTCCTTAAAAATCTAAAAAAAAAAGAAAATGATGAACGCCAAATTCACATGAACATTAAATGAACGATAAAGCAAATTTGAATTGTTAAAGGACAAACAAAATGAACACAAATCTCAAATCAAATCTCAATCAAATTCAAATTCAACCTTCCAGATTTCAAATCAAATCTCAATCAGATTCAAACTCAACATTCCAAATCTGAAATCCAATCCGTTCTACTCTCTCTCTTGTCTGGGATGGAAGCGGTCGATTCCATTGACACGGAGCCATGAGGTTTTTGATTCAGATCTGATGGCGAGGAATTGTATCCAATCCAAACCAGCAACTTTTACGTTCAACTCTTTTGAATGGGATATGTAACATCTACATATTCCCTCCTAATCTGTTTCTTTTCACAAAAATCTTTTACAACTCTTATGAAATTCTCGAAACACCAAAATTCCACACTTTTCAAATCAACATTACAAATCTTTGCAAAATCAATTACCATTCAAAATCAAATTTTTGGGGTTGAGGATTTTACATCCGAGACTGCATTGCTTTAGGTTCTTTCCCTATCGCAATGAAATACATTAAAATCAAACTTTTGAGGTTAAGGATTTTACATCCGAGACTGCATTGCTTTAGGTTCTTTCCCTATCGCAATGAAATACATCAAAATCAAACTTTTGAGGTTAAGGATTTTACATCCGAGACTCGCATTGCTTTAGGTTCTTTCCCTATCGCAATGAAATACATCAAAATCAAATTCTTGGGGTCGAGGATTTTACATCCGAGACCGCATTGCTTTAGGTTCTTTCCCTATCGCAATGAAATACATCAAAATCAAATTCATGGGGTTGAGGATTTTACATCCGAGACTGCATTGCCTTAGGTTCTTTCCTTATCGCAATGAAATACATCAAAATCAAATTCTTGGGGTTGAGGATTTTACATTCGAGACTGCATTGCTTTAGGATTCTTTCCCAATCGCAATGAAATACATCAAAATCAAACTCTTGAGGTTAAGGATTTTACATTCAATACCGCATTGCTCTGAGATCTCTCCTCATTGTAATGATTCAATCCAATTAATTCAATTTTCTTTTGAGGTTGAAGATGTTACATCTAAAACCACAAAATTCCAATTTTCATTTCAAGTTCAAATCCCTTCAAATTAATTTTAACAAAACTTCAATCTAAATTGAAACTCAAACAAAAATCCGAACTTATACATCAAAACTTAAACTGAAATAAAATGAAATCTAAATCGAAATTCCCCAGCATCATGTGATTTGGGATTCACCTCCTTTTCCTTTCCCCGCCGAGAGTTCGGGAATCTCCGGTCTCGGAGATATACTTGACACTCTCCAGCGGAAATTCTTTAATTTCGTCCTAAATTTGTCACTTGGACATCTGTGTTGGTTTTGTTGATCTTTTCGGTCAACGCCAATACGCGCGGTGTGCTTGGTTAGCACACCACACCTATTGGGGGTCCATTTGTTGACCTCATTTTTAATAAGGTCTTCTCTTCTTTTTTTTAGTACTTAGGATCTAGCCTTAGGCTTTTCCTTTGACTATCCTAGAGGATTAGAATTGGGACCCACCACTTAGAAATTCAAACCACTTCTTAACTCCCTGCAAACTCCACAAACTTGATTGTAGACCCCTAATCACCTAGAGGGTTGAAATCAAATGTGGAAGTTTAAAGGATGAGTTCCTATAAGACTCTTTGGCCTTAGGACTGCCCTGGGTGGCCTGGTCTGGTGAGGGCTGACTTACACACACACTACACTTATACACTACACTTTCACACACCTCCTAAAACCACACCTATACCCAACTTGACCTCCTGACTCATGAAGGTGATTCACATGGATTGTCCTTAACCCTCAGCCCTCGGCTAAGAGGCTGTGGAACAACATAATGAATGCCTCAAATGAGTCCCTTCATGGCTCATGTGGGCTTGATATGGCTTCATGGCTCAACCAAAATGATTTCATTCCACTTACATTTACCCAATCTTCAATTTTCTAAATTTTTTTGACCCCGGGACCCTACACCCGCCTAGCCTACCCAAAACCCTTGAAATTACCCAAATTTTTCAAAAAATCTCCAAATACCCAAAATTCCTCAAAACCAATCACAAACATTCCCACATTACTCAAATTGATCATTCATAGCCAAAAATACCAAAAATTCCAAAAATACCTCCCAATACCCTCCAAATACCCAAAATGCCCCTCTTAGCCAAAAAATCCAAAAATTCAGAAAATTCCCAGAAAATTCCATAAAATCCCAAATATTCCTAATTTAATTTTGTTCAACTACACCATGGGCCAATTGTGTCAATTTACCCCACTTTTGTCAAAATCCCCATTTGACCCATTTTAACCCAAAATGAACCCAATGTCAAACCAAACCTACCCAATTGACCCAAATTCTGGTCCAATTCAATTCTAAACTTCAATTCAACATCCCCAACACCAATCTAGACCAAATCCAAGTCCAATTTGATTGGCATTTGAATCCAATTTCACTTTTGACCTTAAAGCCCAATTTGGACCCATGACCCAAACTTAGCCCAAACTAACCCGATTCAACTCCAATTAACCCCAAATCTTTTCTAAACCTTCCCTAACATCCCCACAAACAAAACACTAACATGATTTACCCAAAATTTAGACCCAAACCCCACTCAAATTCAACCCAAAGCTAAAAGGCCCAATTTTGACCTAAACCCAAACCTAACCCAGAATAAGCCAAAACCCCAAAATCAAAATCCAACCAAAGTCAAAACCTCTTTGAAACACTCCCATAAACATTTCCCAACATTAATTTTACATCAATTTCAACCCTAGCCCAACATTGGCCCAAGTTAGCCCAATTTGACCTACATTGCCCCATTTACCAAAGAGGCCCAAATCCAACCCCATTCAAACCCAAATCACTCCAAACTCATTTCAAATCACTCATGACATATCCCTAAACCAAACCCAACAATTATTTGGCCCAAACTTCTACAAAATTCCCATCCATGAATTCATTCTTAAACCTAAAGGCCCATCCCCTTAACCTTCCTAAAAGCCCATCAAAAAATAATTTCAAAAGGCCCAAAGCCCACATGACAATCCTCTATCATCATCCATTTGATAAAACCATCTCCTAAGTTCTAAATCCATGATAAAATAAATCCAAATCAAGCCATATGCCAAATCCCATCAAATCACCCCTAAATTACCAATATTTTTAAAGCCTTTTTCATGAAATTGACCAAACTTTTCCCAAGCCAAAGATGAGCCATGAAGCCATGCATGAGCCACATGGAAGCCATGAGAGCCTCTTTACATGTCACCATGCCATTTTGGGCAAAAGAAGGAGACTCTTTCCTTAATCTCCTAAAGTCATTAGCCTTAACCATGATTCCCTTAACCCAAATTTAATCCAAATATATTTGGATAAGGACTTCTCCATGCCAAACCAGCTGATTCCTTTGACTCCCCACAACACCCAAAGCCTCCTTGAAGGGTGAACCAAGCCCAAAATGTGGACTTGACCAAATTAAGCCACAATTGGCCTTCCCCCATGCCATTTTAATCCAAGCTTTTGACACATGGCAAAGCCCAATTGCCTACACTAAACCCCAGCCCTGACCCACCTGAACAAGATGGTGACCAGTGCCTGGCCGGCCAGCCACCAGGCCGCCGGAAAACACCATGGCCGAAAGCTCACATGTGAGCCAACATTGAAATTCCCCCTTGCTGAGCTGCTTCAAGCCCAATGGCCACCATGGCTGTTCTTCCCTTGACCTAAGCAGCTGATCCCAAGCCTTAAACCCCCCTGGGAGGCCCTCCACCCTCTCCTATTTAAACCTCACCTCTCTCGGCCATGAGGAGGTGCTGAACCAGACCTTACTGAAACCCTGCCAAAATTCCTCCAGACCACTCTCCACACTTAGAGCAGTTGATCCCCAGTGACAATTTGCCCTAATCCCCACCAACAGAGCTCAATTTCTCAGCCAAAATTCCACCCAAAAACAGGACATCTCCCAACTCTCCACCAAATTCAAATTAAACTCACCCACACCTGCACAAGGTCAAGAGAAGGAGTTCCCCAGGTGAAAGCCCCTCTCCGGGCCACCCATCCGTTCCGGACTCCAAGCTTTGTAATCGAGCTGTGGTCGAAATCATACCTGGACCATTCACCAGCCCAAGGGACTTCATCTGGAGCTTGCTTGGACCCAATCGAAGGTAAAACAACTCTCAGATAGAAGCTTCACTTCTCTGAGCAAAGGTATGGACTCACTCTTCTTCCTGAGCTTACAGAGATTCTCTATTTAATTTGACTCAATTTCAATACATGTTTACCGTATGGATGTGTTCGTCTCCTCAAGACGAATCCATAGAGCATAAGAATTCGAAAATCCGTTGAGAATCGAGTGAGAAATTAGGGTTAGAAGGTTGACGGTCACGGGTGCACACCAGTCGTAGACGATGACTGGGAACCGTCAGATCGAGCGTGTATCGAGCGGACGGTCCGGATCGAGCCGGACAGCCGCAATGGTGCATGAACCGCGGGGCCACGGAGTGCCGAGTTGGATGGCGGCGCCGAATCGGAGACGACGCGTGTGCGTTCGGAGCTGCCGAGGTTGAGCTGGCGCCGCGTCACTTAAGTAGAAAAATAGGATTTTTCCTATTTATTTAATTACCAGAACTTGGAAAATGCATAACTTTGTGTAGAAAAATCAGAAAAATAAAATAAAAATACCCTCTTGCTCAGTGAACAGAGGAGAATAATGTGGAAAATAAATCATTTAATTTCATCAAGCATTTTATTTTTAATTATTTATTTACTCTCTGCACTATTTCAATTCTCCATGCATGTATACAATTCACCATGGTATGAGACCATAGGGCTTTTGAAGCCTCTGAGTTTGGAAACATTCCCTAAATTTTCCAAAGTCAGAGGCCACCCCTATGAAAAGTTATTGATTTTTCAACTCTAGGTCACTATTCTGAGTATTTTAATTCTAATAATTAGCATGTTGTGAAATAAATTCTAGGAAAATTTGGTGATGTTTCTTATGACTCGGAGGACCCTACGGAAAATGGTTTTTGAGTTAACTCACTTGTAATAACCCTAATTGGCTTAAACACCCAAAATGGAGCTTTAATTAATTAGAGCTAATCATACATCAAATTGACTTGAAATCAATTCTCCACTGACCTTTAGGATTAGAGGAACCCACCATAAAAATTTGAAGTCAATTGGACTTGGTTAGCCCTATCAAATGGGTTGATTAAGCCATTTAGCCAAACTTAAACTTCAAAAATTCATAACTTTCAAAATACTTTTCAAAAATTCACCAAATTGGTTTTGGAGCCTCTATGATATCAGGGGAATTTAAGAAAAATAAAATTGCAATTTTCTAAAAAAAGTTGATTTTTTACATTATTTTAATATTTTTAATAATTAAAAAATAATAAAAATCACAAAAATAATAAAATTCACCAAAATGTCACATTTTAAATTTTAATCATTTAGGAACAAACCCCATATTTTTCTTAAGTCTCTATGATGAGATATTAAATTTCAAAACCCTAAGGTAATTTTAAAATTAAAAAAATGTATTTTCTAGCATTTCCACTAAAATAATTCTAATAAATCAAAGAAAAATCAGAAAATTATGAAAATTGTTTCTCTCGTTTCCTTGATATCAGAGAGATTTTTGAAAAATATAAAATTCATTTTTCAACCTTTATTTTATTTTTAAATTAATTAATACTCCAAAATTCAAAATAATTATAATAAAAATAATATAATTCAAAAAATCACCAAAATTGGTCCAAGTGGTCCTCTGGTCATTAGGAATGTGCCATAATTTTCTTAAGGACAAAAACTTTCCCTTGGTCATATTCTTAAATTTTCCTTGAAAATCCCTATTTTCCACCAAAAATAATTACATAAATAAATTAAATACAGAAAAATCACATTTTCTCCTCTAATGTCTTGATTGACATATGAGTGAAGTCACATAAAAATTTCAAATTCATTTAAGCTCAATTTAGTGAGTTATGGAATTATTAAGCTTGAAGGACAAAATGGTAATTAAAATTTTAACCCTTAATTAAAACTTTAGGCTTAATAAAATGAAAGAGTAAAATATTTGATCCTAATCTGATTTGGATGATTGAAATTTAAATAATTAAGGGTATAAACCTATCAATCATTTTTAAGAATAAACCTTAATCAATTAATTAATTAAATTTGGAAGATTAATAAAAAAAATTGGAATTATTAAAATAGGGATATTATTAGGAAGAGATTTATTCTTTAATCTAAAAATCCCTAAATTAATCACCTCAATAACATTTAATTCCTAATTAAAATGATAATCCAAATTCAAGATTTAAAATATTAAAAGACTTAATCATTAAATTAAATTAAAGATTAAAACATTTAAATTAAATCCTTCCAAAATTTCAATTAAATTAATACTTTAATAATTAAATTAAACCATCTTTAAAATATATAAAAAAAGAGATATAAAATATTAAATTAAAATTAAAAATTTAAATTAAATTTAAATTAAATTAAAACATATTAAATTAAATAAAATTAAATTAAATTAAAACATATTAAATTAAATTAAATTAAATTAAAATGTATTAAACTAAATTAAATTAAATTAAATTAAATTGAAAGTAAAACTAAACCAAATTAAATTAAACTAAAATTAAATTAAATTGAATTAAATATAACATCACCAAAGGCATAAAGAATTCAAAATAAATCTAAAACAACTTGAACACTATTCCAAACTTAAACCCATTAATTGAAATTAAATTAAATCACAAATCACTTGAACATTAATTTGCCCTCAAAAGCTCATGTTGTCATAACTCCTAAATGGAGTGTTAAGTGAAGTATTACTTCACTCATAGGATATTCAAATGTCCTAGTTCACTGAGCAAGATAACAAAACTTGAACTCCTGGATGATTAATTCATTTTGTATAATTAAATTCTCTTGGACTTAAAACAATCCTAGAGGTATTGAAAAGATGTTTAAGATTCGTCTTAAGCACTTCCTTAATATGATAGGATGTTTATAAGAATAATTGAACTTAATTGTTCTTTGATGAAGAAAATCGTCCTCAAACCAAGACACAAGAACCTAGACGTCATAGGAGATAACTAGCTATAGGAGTAGGACCTTGGTAGAAAACCATAACCCTTCCCTTAGCTTTACCTAGGAACTTGCTTTAAATGATTAAAATATCCTAAATTGTGTTTAAGTGTAGCTTGGGATGACGGGAAGACCCTCCAGGTACGCTTTTGTTTTATTGCAATTTACCTTCTTGCAATTTACTTTATTGCAAATGCACTTTACTTTTCTTGCATGATAAACAACTGTTGTATGAAAACTCACACCTTTAGGATAGTCCCTAAAACTGAAACCAAAACTAAATTAAAAGTCATTGCAAGATAAAATTCACCGCCACAACATTTCAAAATATAAAACAACTCAAAATTTAATCACAAACAAAACAACAAAACTACAACTACAACTAAGTTAAAACGTCTTGTTGGATGATCGGGAATACCTCGGATGATGTAACCTACGTGTTGCTAACGGGATTTCCCACGGTCTAAATGAAAGTGTGGAACTCATTTAGTTGAGTTTAGCAAATTCATCCGGATCGAGTGAATCCGATAAAAATAACGATGCGGAAGGATGGAACCGTGGGATCTTAACCGATGTTGTTATAATCAACTTTAAGATTTGTTTTAATTAAAACATAAAAAACACTTGGACTTTAAGATTTCTAAAACCAAACTCTTCTCTTCTCTTTTGATTACAATCTTCTAAAACTAAACCTCCGCAACAACAAGGAGCTCGGAGCATAGTGGGCGACACGGCCATCGTCATCGACAGAAACTCGAGTCTACTTCAGCAAAACTTTCTTAGAATTAAATAACCAAACCATAGGACTTCGAGGTAGTTTGCCTAGTGCAACATAAATCCTCAACTTTTCGTTAGGCATTTGCATAATCATGTTATGTAAATTAAGCCCTAACCGGTCTTAGGACTCCGAGGTAGTCGTTTGGTACTACATAAACCCTCACATCTTCGAGGCTATTTGCATGACTGCGTCATACAAATATAAGTCCTAATTAAGTAAAATTGGCAGGATCAAAACATTAAATAAACTCGCAAATTGAAGCCAAACAATAGGATAGTTTGGGAAGTTGCCAAGATTCTTCTTGGATCCTCAGCTTCTCCTACTTCTCTCCCTTTAGACTCTTAAAATAAACTGTTCCAAATTTGATCCATTCCCTATTGAAATTTCCAAAATTCAATCCTTTGAAAACCTTAAACTTTGAAATTCTTGAGAGCAAAACCACTGATCATTATCGAGAGTTTTCTTAAATGATTCCCATCATTTAAGATGTAATTAACTCTAGGGGATTGCCCTTATAGGGAACTTTAAGAACCCAGGTAATATAAACCCTGCTTAATTTCTTTGTATTAAGCAGGGGAACTTGTCGGCTTATAAAATTGGTTCGCAGACGAAACGGATGTCACAAATCTTCTAGTTTATTTAATCGAGCCCCATCATCAAGTAGTGTGTCTATTCTTTGGGATAGATACACGACTTGTGATGTGGCGCTCATTTATATAAACTATTTGGGATGTGAGATCAGTTTGATTTCATATCTTAAAATTTTCAAATTTAAAATTATTTTCAAAATCAAATGCTACTTTCTAAATTATATATATATATATATATATATATATATATATATATATATATATATATTTAAATTAAATTTAAAATCTAAAATTCGCCGACAATTTCTATAGGAGACCCCTTTTCAAAATACAACACACTAACCTAAAAATATGCCGATACTGACAAAATGAGATAACATCATTTCTAAGTTTAATAGTCCTTAAAGGTGGAAAATACTGAGCTAAGAATTTATGAGTTAACTTCTCCCAATTTTTAATAGAGCTAAGGGCTATTGAGTATATCTAAATTTTAGCCTTATCCCTTAGTGAGAAAAGAAAAAGCTTTAGTCTAATAGCATCATCTGACATGCCGTTATAATGAAATGTAGCACAAAGATCTAGAAAACTTGATAAGTTTAAATAGAGATCCTCCAAAGGATTTCCTCAAAACTGGTTGTTCTACACTAGTTGGATAATCGCTGGATTTAGTTTAAACGAGTCAGCTTCTACGATAGGGTTTTGTATACTTGAGTGAATTTCATCAGTCGTAGGATTTACATAATCCCACAATGATTTATGATGATTTTCCAGCTTATTATTTTGAATGTTTTCCATTTCCATTTCTTGTTTTTTAAGTCTTTTATGTTTTTTGATTATTTTCCCTTTTCTAACCCGGGATCATAAGGTACAAGTTCTGCAGATCCATTATTTCGCATACATAATAAAATAAACAATACATTAATAATTAAACAAGTAAAACAAAAAATATATTCAACACAACAAATTATTTTCTTAAACACCTTGTTTTTCACACAAACTGTATTTTTCACAACACTTTTTCATACAAAAAAAATACATTTCTCACAAAAATAGTCTTTACGACACTACAGTTTTTCAATTCCAAGCCTAATTACTTCAACTAAAATTCTCCTTAAAGTCAAGATCAACCATTGTGATCCCCGACAATGGCACCAAAAACTTGATCCCAATATTTTATATATAAGGATTTATGAAGTTGACACCACTACTTGAATATTTTAATCCTCGGCAACGGTGCCAAAAACTTGATCCCGATATTTTATATATAAGGATTTATGAAGTTGACACCACTACTTGAAGATTTTAATCCCCATTAACGGCGCTAAAAACTTGATCCAAAGTAAAGTAAGATTTCAATTATATATTTAAATAGTAAGGATTTTATGCAAGTATATGTATCATTATCAAGTAATCTAAGGCTTTCTTATTAAGCCCTGAATATCGATCCCACGGAGATTAAGGTTAATCACAGTGACTTTCAAGAGAAATTCTTGTCTACAATAACACGCCCTAGCTTGGAAGGTCAATAAAGGTTTGGTTTTCATTATATCCTACAATTATCACTACAATACTACTTCTACTTCTATATTAAAATATATAGGGAAAATCAGAAAGTTGGGCTTGATATCTTAAAAGTACCCTTCCTCATACAATGAAATTAGTTACATGTGTAAAAGTAAAACAAGTAGAGAGAGATTATAACAAATAGGAGAATCTATATTATTTACTCTTACTAGAGATGCTATAAAGAACATTGGTTAATCTAAAGTTTGAATAGTTCTGAAGATGGGCTAGGCAGGGAAGATACTAGCTCTCACTCTAGAGTTCTCTCTTATCCCTCCACCTGGACGCTAACATCTCACATTAAAACCTAAAACAATAGAAAAAATTAGGGGCCTTTAGCCTATTACTCTAAAATCATCTAATTTTACACCCATCAAAGATTATTTCTTCATTTATTTACACCTAACCACATGGACTACATTCTCATTCATACAATCTCATGTGATTCTTCTACAGTTGATTGAGACAACACCATCAAGAATCTTAAATGTTCTCACAACAAATTTTAACACGCAAGTTGATAAAGTTTACATGAAAATGAAGAACAAATTGAAATCATCACAATATACTCTCACTCTACTTAATTATAAATCCTACAAAATCAGACTAATTCATTGTAAGAGGGAAGAGTAAGGAAAACTACTAACTACACATGGAGAAACAACAAGAACTTTTCATGGAAAAAGAATTTAAAACCATGCAAATAAAGTACTAGATTCAAATCAAAATACAAGAAAAATACTTATCTTTGATGGAAATCAGACTCTCCCTGTATAGCATAAGCAATCTCTTTACAATCCTCTCCAAGAACAAAGTGAAAAGAAAAGAAGAAATCTCTCACTCTCTCTCTTTCTCTCTCACCTTGTCACCCCACTTGGGGCTCTCACCCAAGCCTTCTTATTCTTCTCCAAGCCTTCATATTCTCTTCTAATTAGTTCAATATTTCAATAGTTTAAAAAGATTTTTAAAAATATTTTTAATCCTTATTTATAATTTCCCAAGAGATGCTTAAGTGTCTCTTCAAAAGCGTCCATATTCAATGAATATTCCAAAGGGTGCCTCAAGTGTTTCTTCAATAATAACTACTTATAACCTCCCTAAATACTTAAATAAAGTCCATTTTATCATTTCCAATTAAATACCTAAGAGACACACGAAGTAACGCTTCAAAAATCGTCCAAATCTGATGTACATTCTAGAAGATATGTTGAAAACTGTCACCGGCGCCTAAGCAATGATTTTGGGGGCTTGGCCGCCCTCTGGTGGCGCCTAAGCACCATGTTTGGGTGCTTAAGCACTTGGCATAGGTACTTAAGTGCCCATTTTGGTCCATGTCTTTGTTGTGCCCCAGTTCGACCTGTTTTGCTCCGGTATGCTCCACTTTTGTCCATTTTTGTTCCTTTTACTCAAATCTCTCCAAAATCTTCATTTTATTGTACCTACAACCAAAAACACAAAAAATACCTTTAAAGTGCAAAATCATTATAAAATATAGCATGAAAATAGTACATTTTTAGGCGTATCAGGTGCCTAAGCGTCAGGTCTAGCGGCTAAGCTCCAGGGTCTCTCGGCTAAGCGCCTAGACCATGCACTTAAGCTCCGACAGTTACTTTAGAAAATTAAATATTTTTTAAATAAATATCAAAGGGGTGTTTGAGGCAACCTTTATTACAAACGTGAATAACTTCTTATTGGCACAAATTATCATTCAAATGGCTCCTAAAGGTGGAAACTTCTAGAAGATTCATTGAATGAAGATATATTTTGAAGGAAAACCAAAGCACCCATTGGAAAATTATATCAAGAAGGTAGTTATAGAGTTTTAGGGTGGAGTCTTGAGAGTCGAGTGAGTCTTGTATGAGTGAGTAATTCCACTCCAACTTCACCATTTATTTGATCACGTTAGTATAGATTTTATTAGGATTAGAAGTGAGATTTGGAGTCCTTTGGCTTGGGCATCCAACCCTAAGGAAGATTGTAAGGGAAAACAAAGGAATCAAAGGAACTTTTAGATTTTAATGAAGAGGAATTTCAGATAAGTCTTTATCTTCTTATCTGCATTTAGTTTTAATTGAGACTTCTTATGCTTTCACTATGATTTCTACTTTTAATTCTAATTGTTGTTGTGTTTTCTCCATGAATTCTGAGTAGTTTTCTTTATTTTTTCCTTAAAATGATGAATTAATTAAGTTTTGGATGAATGATGATTGAAATATAGATCGTCAATGTTGGAAGAAGTTGTGATGTTTAAAACCTTGCACTTGATTTACTTCTTGATTTGGCCAAATAAGTTGTTAGTATTTGTTGTAAGAACATGTAAGAACTATTTTGGTATTGTCTCAGTCAACTAATGGTAAGAATCACATGAGATTATATGGGTGAGAATGTAATCCATATGGTTGAGTGAAAATAAATATGGAGATAAATTTTGATTGGTGTAAAATTAGAGGACTTTAGAGTGACAAGCTAATGCCCCCAATTCAATTTAATTTTTTTTATCTTGATACGCGATGTTAGCCCTCAGGTGGAGGGAGAAGAGGGAACTCTAGAGTGAGAGCTAGTATCTTCCCTACCTAGCCCGTCTTCAAGATATCTAAAGCATTAGATTAACATATGTTCTTTATAGCATCTCTAGTAAGGGTAAATAATATTATTGCTCCTATTTGGCACAACACATCTTAGATATTTCTGTAACAAAATTCCAAAACTTATTACTGATTCATAATAAGGACAAATATTATTTTTTTTGCATCTGCTTTCATCTTACAAAAATCTTGCTAAATTTAGTTAGATATTTACTGTATTTTCCATTATCAAAAATGGCCAGAAAGAATTTAAATTTTATTCATGTAATATTATCTATAGTTTATGTAATAGTGTTTTTAAAAAGTAAAGTTTGTTATCTGTTTTCTTAGAAAGGCTCCTTGTGGGTTTTATATTCGGGGATTTATTAGAAAGTTCTTTATTACTTGATAACAATACGTATACTTGCGTAGAATCCCAATTTAAAATATAATCAGTGAACTCTTATTTGCATTGGAGTCAAGTATTTGGCACCGGAGTAAAGAAAGAAATATGGTTATTCTAAGATAGCTTTAATCTTCTTTGGATTGATTTCTCCACGATGACAGACAACGAATCTTAAAAACTTCACAGAGGTGACACCAAAGATACACTTCAAGGGATTCATTTTAAGATTAAATTGTCGCAACCATTTGAAGACAAACCTCAAATCATACAAGTGGTTTTCCCTTTGTTTACTCTTGAAGACCAATTTATCCACTTAACACGTGACTAGATTGTGAATGAGGGTGTTAAAGATTCTCTTCATGGCTTCTTGATATGTTGCTCTAGCTTTCTTTTATTTGAAGGAAATTACTGTATAAAAGTATTCTAATTGGATTTCTAAACACTGCAAGTGTTGCATCTTCTGGTGCCACCGTGATTTGGTTGTACCCAGATGATCCATCAATTAATGTGAAGATTGCATGTAAAACTGCAATGTCTACAATTAGTTATGTAATTGGTAATGGAAATTCATCCTCGGGGCAAGCTTTGTTCAGGCCTCTGAAATTGACGCAGACTTGAATATGCCCATTCTTCTTTCTGACTAGCACAACATTAGCTAACAATGTGGGATAATGTTCTTCTTCTACAATGTTAGTGCCTATTAACATTTTGATCTAAGTAGTAACTTATTGCTCTATCTCGAGAAGCATCCTCCTAGGAGCTTGTTTGATCAGGGTTCTAGTTGGGTCTACTCAAAGTCTATGAACTGCAATCTCAGTGCTAAACCAGACATCTCATCGTAGCTCTAATCGAAGCGGTCTCTGAATTCTGACAATAACTTGACCAATGCAATGTCCTTCTTACTTAATAAAAAGTTGATGAAAGTGGGTCTAGTGCCATTTTCAGTCCCTAGATTGATCCCTTTTAATTAATCAACTGTTGATTTGATTTCTTCTTCAAATTTTGGTGAAGCATCCTCTATCTAGGATTATTTAGAGTTATCTACCATTTTGAGGCAATTTTCATCCTCTGATCTATTAGTAACAACCAAGCAAAATTTTGTGTCATATTCTAGCCTTACAGCGCCTAACCCAACACTTTTTTTCAAGTTGAAAGTTTGATTTTTGTGGTTCCATAATTCCTTGAAAAGGTGTATCATGTCTTTTAATAATTGCTTAGGCACAAAACCATGTTGAGCAAGTTTTAAAAATACAGAGAGTGCCATTAAATAGGTAATTCCATTAATTCATTAGAAGTATCCTCTTGTAGTTTTTAATTGGTTTCAGAACTAGAAAAAAGAGAACTGTGATGGAATTTTATTGGTTTCATGCCCACATTTTGTACTCCCTTGACCTCCAAACCCTTAAATTTAAGAGGATGAATTAGGGTCAGGGTCAGGGTTTGTACGTAGTGGTTAATCTTATCATATAATGGCCATGTTCAGCTTTTTCCTAATCCTCTAAAGGGATCTAGAACGGAGGCTTCCTTTGACCTGCCATTATTGCATTCCTCTCGATATCTTCATCCATAAAACTCACTTCCTACTTTCCTCTCTCTCATTACAAAGGATCAGTGGGAGATTGCTAAACTAAGACCTAGTGATCCCATTCCTGTAGTCCTTTTAAATCTTTAACTTTATTTGGTATAGAGTCTCTATAGAATATTGTCTTTTATGGAGGAACATAATAGGCAACGTCTTCATGTATGTGTACTTCATGTATTGAAAGTGGTTGTAAGTCACCTTTTATGCAATTTTCTTAACATTGATCATAGTATTTATGCACTGATGTAGAGAAAAAGGAACCATCTTATACTCATGAATCCAAGGTCGACCTAATAGGGCATTGAACAAAGTTTCTGAATTCATGATATGGAATTTTGATGTTGTTACGAGATCACCAATCTCCTTTGACATTGTTATCGATCCAAGGGTACTTTCTCCTTTCTGATTAAATCCTCTTAGCATCATTTTATGGATCATAAGTGATACACCTAAAATATATAGTATTTTTATGCACATTTTTTTACCTATTTTTAATGATATTGTACTTTAATGGAAGGTATTTTGTGTTTTTTTGCAGGTATGATGAAAATGGATGATCATGATGAAAGGAGCAAAATTGGATCAAATTTGGAGCAAAAAAAAATGAAAAATGAAATTTTGGGCACTAGAGGCTAAGCGCCGCTAGGCCGGCGCTTAGCTGCCACAGTTAAAAATCAAAATCTAAATGAATTTGGCACCAATTTCAAAGGGGATGGGATGCAAATCTTGGTGTAACTTCCATAACTTCCTTTGGGCAGCAAGTTTGAATGAAGGGGTGCATTCTTTGGTGGATGCATTGAATCTGGACACATTTGAAGAGACACCAAGGCACCTTTTGGTTTAATTTTTAAAGAGAGTCTTAGGAATGACTAAGTGCTCTTCCACTTACATCTTGAAGAGAGTTTTTACAATATTTTACTTTTATTTTGTGAGATTTTTTATTAAGAGTAGGAGTAGAGAGTAGAAAGGAGAAAAAGGTCAGAGTGAAGTCTTCTACTTCCCACTTCATTTCTTTCTTTTAGTTTAGTTTCTAATGAAGTCTGAAGTTTATTCTGATTCATCGAAGTGGGGAGATCTACTCGGAGGAGTAGTTTAGTGAAGAGTTAAAGTTTCAGAAGAACTTCCTGAGTCTTGTGGAGAGAATTTTTAGATAAGTGTTTACTTTTGTTCTTACATTTAGTTTTTTAATTAATACTTGTTTTTGTTTGTTGTTTTTCTTATGTTTTTTCATTTAAAATCAATGTGTTTTTGTATTTTCTCAATGCATTCTGAGTAGTTTACTTTTTCTTTTTCTTTCTTAAATGGAGAAGTAATTAGTTAATGGAGAATTGTTATGGAAAGTATAAGTGTTTAAAGTTGGAAGAAATTGTGAAGATTGATTCTGAAAACTTTGTTTACTTCTTAATTTGGCTCGATAAGTTATAGAATTTCTTGAGATTATGTAAGATCCAATGCGGTATTGTCTCATAAAAGTTAGTAAGAATCACATGCAATTATATGGGTGAGAATTGTAGTCCATATAATTGAATGTAATATTAGAAGATATTTTTTATGAAAGAGAGTAAAATTAGACGATTTTAAAGTGACAGGCTAAAACCCCCTAATTTGGTTTGAAGTATTGAGTTTTGTTATGAGAAGTTAGCCCCCAGGTGGAGGGAATCGAGGGAACTCTAGAGTGAGAGACTGGTATCTTCCCTGCCTAACCATGTTCAAAATGATAAAAATTTTAAATTAACCTATGTTCTTTATAGAACCAAGTAAGGGTAAAGAACACATTTGCTTCTATCTATAACAACAAATTTAAATACTTCCACAAGAATACTTTAATAATTATTTCTACTTCATAAAAGGAAAGAAAAAGATATTCTAGTTAATAGTGTTTTACATACAGTGTTATTAGTTATTATAATTTTAATTTCTTGCTTAACATTTAGTTAAAGAAATTTCAAAAGACAAATAAACTTTCAAAACTTTTCAAAATCAAGACATACTTTCAAAAGCCATTAAAAAAAAGTAAAAGATAATTTTCTGATTCCTTTAAAGATTTTCATATTTTCCCTGTGGGTTTGATATCTCGGGGCTTAATCAAAAACTATATTACTTGATAAACGATACGTATACTTGCGTAGTATCCCATATTATAAAATCATAATTTTCATATCTAAATCATCAGCACTTATTTATATCGGTGCGGGACCAAGTTTTTTTGGCGCACATATATTTATCAGGGATCAAGATTTTGGCGCCTTTACCGAGGAAAAATAATTAAATTGCATTTTAAAGAGAATTAAGAAATTTTAAATTTTTAAGTTTCTTTGTTTTTGTTAGTGTGTTGTGTTTTATTTTGTTTTATTGTTGTATGTCTAGTTCAGGTTTTGAGGGACTTGTGCCTTACGATTCTGAATTAGAAAGAACTATCAGAAAAATCAAAAAAATAAAAATACAGAAAAAGATAAAAATATTCAAGAAATGACAAATCATCAAAATCAAAATGTAGGCATCCATGAAGAATTAAGACCTTTAAGAGATTATGTTAACCCTAAAGTAGATGAACTTCATGGTAGTATTCAAAACCCTACTGTAGCTGCTAATTTTTTTGAGCTTAAACCTGCTATTATCCGAATGGTGTTTAATAATCAGTTTGGGGGAGCAACAACTGAAGATCCTAATTTGCATCTTGCTAATTTTCTAGAGTTGTGTGCTACTTTTAAATATGATGGTGTTTCGGATGACGCTATTAGACTTAGTCTTTTTCCTTTCTCACTAAGGGATAAAGCTAAAATATGGTTACATTCGTTACCACCTGGATCAATAAGAACTTGGGGTGAACTGTCACAAAAATTCCTTGCTAAATATTTTCCACCATCTAAGACTGCTAAGTTAAGAAATGATATAACATCTTTTTGTCAGTTTGAAGGGGAATCAATATATGAAGCATGGGAAAGACATAAAGGTCTCCTCATGAAATGTCCACATCATGCGATACCAAATTGCTTAATAATTCTAACTTTTTATAATGGATTAGTTGTATCTCTTGGATGAATCATTGATGCTGCTGGTGGTGGATCATTAATGTCTAAACCATTTTCTGATGCTTATGATTTAATTAAAGAAATGGCTACTAATAATTTTCAATGGCCTTCTGAAAGGTTAAATCCTAAAAAGGTAGCCAGTGTTTATGAAAATGATGCTTTTACAATGTTAACAAATCAAGTTGCTGTTGTATCAAGGAAGATGGACCAATTCGGGATCAATTTTTCTCAGCTAAATGTCATGATTAAAGAAAATTCATTAGGCCAAATGGTTGATCTTATTCTTCACCAAAAACTGTGAATGCTATAATTAAACCTAACAACCCATATTCCAATTATTATAACCCAGGTTGGAAGAATCATCCAAATTTTAACTGGAATAACAATAATCAGGGTGGTGTTAATCAACAATGGGGGGACCACCAAATAAACCCATTGGGGAATTGGAACAACCAGGGTAATAATAATAATAGATTAAGTTATACTTCTAATTTTAACAATGCTTTACAAAATAAAGAGAAGAAGTTGTCTATGGAAGAAGTAGTATCACATATGGGAAATCAATTACAAATTGAAGGAGCAACCATCAGAAATATTGAAAATTAATTGGGACAAATTGCAAATTCCTTAAGTAATAGATCCCAAGGAATGCTTCCAAATAATGCTGAAGTGAATCCAAGAGAAAAGAATAAAGAAAAAGTAAAAGCAATTCAACTGAGAAGTGGAAAAGAATTGGAAGGTAGAGTTCAAAAAGAAATTGAAGTAGAGAAAGAAGAGATTGAAAGACCTAAAGAGGACGCTCCAAAAGGTTTTGAAAGATTTATTTCTCCACATAAGGTTGATTTAGAAATACCACCACCTCCATTTCCTCAGAGACTTCATCAACAAAAGTTGGATAAGCAATTTTCAAAATTCTTAGAGATATTAAAGAAGCTTACCATTAATATTTCATTTACTGAAGCCTAGAACAAATGCCAAGCTATGCGAAATTGATGAAGGATATTCTTAATAAAAAGAGGAAGTTTGAAGAAAATGAGACTGGTGCACTTAGTGAGGAGTGCAGTGCGATAATTCAGAAAAAGCTTCCTGAAAAACATAAAGATCCTGGTAGTTTCACAATTCCATGTGCAATCAGAGAAAGATTCTGTGGAAAAGCTTTATGTAATTTGGGTACAAGCATTAACCTTTTGCCTCTATCAATATTCAAAAGACTGGGACTAGGAAAATTAACCCCAACTACTGTAAGTCTACAACTAGCAGATCGTTTGATCACATATCCTAAAGGAGTTATAGAAGATGATTTGGTAAAAGTGGATCAATTTATTTTTCCTGTTGATTTCATTGTGTTAGATATCAAGGAAGATAAAGAGATACCGATAATTTTGGGAGACCTTTTCTAGCTACAAGCAGAGTCATGATAGATGGGCAAAAAGGGGAATTAACGATGAGGGTTAATGATCAGACTATTACATCTAATATTTCAAAATTGATGAAATATCCTACTAGAGGTAAAGAAGATGAGTGTTATAGAATAGATGTTATTGAATATTTAAGTGAATGTCATTTCAAATCAACTTATGAAGAGAAAGCTGAAAGAGAAGAATGGGAATATAAGCAAGAAGAGGAGATTTTTTTATTCTGAAGATTTTCAAGATGAAGATTTAAAGTATGTTCATGAAAGTTTTGAATTGTTGGATATGACTGAAAAAGATTAATCTTATGGTCCATCAATTGAAAAACCTCCTGAACTTAAGCTAAAAATACTTCCTGATCATTTAAAGTATGTTTTTCTAGGTGAATCTCAACTTTGCCGGTTATAATTTCCTCTCAATTAACTGAAAAAGAAGAAGAGAGTTTTCTTGAAATTTTGAAGAAGCACATGAAAGCCTTTGGATGGACAATTGCTGATATTAAAGGAATCAGTCCTTCAATTTGTATGCACAGAATTCTTATGGAAGATAATTGTAAACCGCAGGCTGATCTCAAAAGGGATTAAATCTTATCATGAAAGATGTTGTTAAGAAAGAAATTTTAAAATGGTTGGATGCTGGAATTATCTACCCTATTTCAGATAGTGCATGGGTTAGTCCTATTCACTGTGTTCCTAAGAAAGGAGGAGTAACTGTGATTGTTAATGAAAAGAATGAAATGTTACCAACAAGACAAGTTACAGGGTGGTGAATATGCATTGATTATTGAAAATTAAACTTTGCCACAAGGAAAGATCATTTCCACTCCCTTTTCTAGATCAAATGTTGGATAGACTGGCTGGGCATAAATACTTTTGTTTTCTGGATGGATATACTTGTTACCATCAAATTCAAATTGCTCCTGAGGATCAAGAGAAAACTACGTTTACCACTCTTTATGGTACGTTTGCTTTTAGAAGAATGTCCTTTAGTTTATGTAATGCCCCTGCTACATTTCAGAGATGTATGTGGCTATTATTTGTGATTTAATTGAAAAAGGGATTGAAGTTTTTATGGATGACTTTTCAGTGTTTGGAATTTCAATTGAATCATGTTTATAACATCTATATAAAATTTAAAAATGATGTGAAGAAACTAATTTGGTCCTTAATTGGGAAAAATGCCAATTTATGGTAGCAGGAGGAATTGTTTTGGGACATCGGATTTCAGAAAAAGGTTTGGAGGTAGATCCTGCAAAAATTCAAGTTATATCTAATTTACTTTGCCCAACCAATGTAAGGGGAATTAGAAGTTTTTTAGGACATTCTGGATTCTACAGGCGTTACATCGAAGACTTTTCAAAGATTACAAAACTTTTATGCCGTTTACTGGAAAATTATGCAATTTTTAATTTTGATGATGACTGCTATAAAGCCTTTGAAACATTAAAAAAAAACTAATCACTGCACCTGTAATAATTTCACAAAATTGGGAAAAACCTTTTGAATTAATGTGTGATGATAGTGATTATGCTATTCGTGCTTTTTTAGGTCAGAAATATGATAAAACTTTCAAAGTAATTTATTATGCTAGTAAAACTCTTAATGAAGCTCAAATTAATTATACCACTACTGAGAAAGAGTTATTAGCTATAGGTTTGTCTTTGATAAATTTCGATCATATTTAATTGGAAATAAATGTGTGGTGCATACTGATCATTCTACTATTAAATACTTAATGAAGAAAAATGATGCAAAACCGAGACTGATAAGATAGATTCTTCTTTTGCAAGAATTTGATTTTGATATAGTAGATAGGAAGGGTTCTGATAATCAAATTGCTGATCATTTGTCCAGCCTTGAAATTGAAAAATCTCTCTGTGATATTGAATAAATTAATGAATATTTTCCTGATGAAAAACTGTTCATTGTTAAAGAATGGCGTGTTCCGTGGTATGCAGACATAGTAAACTTTATTGTTAGTAATATTATACCCTATGGCTTGACATACCAAGAAAAGAAGAAACTTCTGTCTGATGCTAAGACTTATTTTTGGGATGACCCATTTTTATATAAATAAGGAAAGGATCTTATAATTTGAAGATGTGTACCTTTGGAAGAGACCTATGAAATTATTCAAAAATGTCATGATTCTGATTATGGGGGACATTTTGGAAGTGATAAAACTGCATATAGAATATTAGAATCAGGAATTTTGTTGGCCTATAATTTTTAAGGATGTGAATGTTTATATTAAAATTGTGATAGATGTCAGCGTGTAGGCAATATTTCTAGAAGAAATGAGATTCCCCTCAATTATATGTTGGAAGTTAAAATATTTGATGTTTGGGGACTAAATTTTATGGGTCCATTTACACCATCTTTCGAAAATGTTTATATTTTGATAGCAGTAGACTATGTTTCCAATTGGATTGAAGCAATTTCTTTACCTCGATGTGATGCTCAAAGTGTTGCAAAGTTTTTAGAAAAGAATATATCTTCCAAATTTGGAATACCAAGAGTAATCATAGCTGATGGGGGAAGTCAATTTAGAAATGCGATTATTGGGAAGTTAGCAAAGAAATATCATATTAATCATCGCATTGCTACTGCTTATCATCCGCAGACAAGTGGTTTGGTTGAATTTTCCAATCATGAAATTAAAAGAATATTAGAAAAAACTGTTAATCCAAATAGAAAGGATTGGTCAATCAAACTGGATTATGCTTTATGGGTCTATAGGACTGCTTACAAAACACCTATAGGAATGTCCCCATATAGGCTGATTTTTGGAAAAGCTTGTAATTTACCTTTTGAACTTAAGCATAAAGCATATTGGGATATTAAAGAGTTCAATTATAATTTGAAAGATGCTGTTGAAAAGAGATTATTGCAATTGAATGAGCTTGAAGAAATAAGGAATGAATCTTATGAAAATCTTAAGATTTATAAGGAAAAGATGAAGTTATGGCATGATCGGAAGATTCTTACTAAAAATCTTATACCAAGACAAAACGTTTTACTGTATAATGCTAGATTGAGAATATTTTCTGGAAAACTTAAGTCCAGGTGGATGGGTCCATTTCTTGTGATAAAGCTTATTCTTATGGAGCTGTAGATATTCAAGATCCTAAGACTGGAAAAATATTTAAAGTTAACAGACATAGACTTAAATCATATTTATCAGTCAATAAATATAAATCTGATAATAATTTGATGTTGGGTCAATCAGAATGAGTTCTGGGTATGTCAGGCTGAAGACGTTAAAACAAGCACTTTGTGGGAGGCAACCCATAAATATCGGTGTGCTTTGCTTTATTTTTGTTTTGTGTGCTTTTTTTTCTTTGTTTGGTTTAGTTTTATGTTTTTAGTGGTAGTAATTTGGAGTTTTTAAACTATAGTAGAGTTTATTTGACCTTAATTGAAGATTTAGAGGATTCAAAATGAAAATTTGGACACTTAGCGAGACTGTGCTAAATTGAGCACTGCGGCTAATTGCTTCCGATCAGTTGGCGCTTAGGCGCCGCAGTTATAAAAAAATGTGAAAATGAGGTTCTAGAAGTCTAGATCGTGGGGGAGTGGTTTTGGAAGTTATTTTGGAGTTTTAAAACGTCTTGGGGTATTTTTAGCACTTCCCAAGTCTATAAAAAGGACCTGATTTAAGAGAAACACTTTCCCCAAGTACTATTTTCATTTCTGAGTCTTAAGAAGAGAGTTTTGAGTGCATCATGTCTTCCTAGGAGAATGAGATTAAGAAGAAGCAAGATTTTGACAAGAGTAAGTTCGTTAGTGACAGTACTAAAGAGATATTCAATGGATATCTCGCTGTTAGTATTCAATGGATTGCTAAAATAATTGCAAAAATTGAGGCCCGAGTGACTTCAATGGAAGCAAAAATCCATGAAAGTAACCTACATTTGGAGCACATGGGATGGCAACTCAAGATGTAATTCAGTCATTCAAGGTACTTGGAAGAAGCGGATAAGGTGATGTTTCTGAAGAACAAATGGATTGAAGAAGATAATTTAAGGATGAACAATTATCGCCCGTTTTATCAGATTTATTTTGTAGAATGATCAAATGAGAATCATAATGGTTCGGGATATAATCCGCCTAATGGAGAACGGAATTAAGAGTACTTTGTTCTTATTTGTTTAGTGTTCTTATGTGTTATGTTTACTGTACATGTGTGTTATGTTTGGTGTGTTTAGTGTTTATATTTAAGTATTAACTAAGCCTGATGATGTGATGGTTACATCCTAGAGATGTGTATACTTATCAGTTTGAGATTAAAGTCTCTTGTATTTAGAGAATTTCATCCTTTATGTGTGGATAGAAATTCTCGAATTGTATTAAGTGTTATGTTTGTTTTAATATAAGTTTGTTTTTATGAGAAATTTGTGTGGAATCAATGGATATTAGATTTTGATTTGGAATATTGGAATATTTATGTGGGGAGAAATAATTATTCTGGAGTAATTAAGGTTGATTAACAAAGTGATTTAGTGCATATACCTTAATTGGGAAAATCTGGGTACTGGCGGCTAAGCGCCAAAGTGCCGATAGTTAAGTGCCAGATTTCGCAGCTAAGAGCCGAGGGGTTCGTGCTTAGGTGCCAGTTCACGAAAATTGGTTCCCAGCAGTTAAAACCCCAAAAATTACCATTTTGAAACCACCCTGTCATCTTCAACCTTCGGTTTATCGCAAAAGAGGAGCCTAGGGCATCATATTGTGGATCATTTAAGAGCCGATCTCAACAAAAATTGTTAGATTTGGATTCTTTGAGGTAAGAGCACTACTCCTAAGTAAATTTTTTTTATATTAACTATGTATTTTGAGTACATTTTAGAAAATCTTAAAATCACTATTCATTGTGAAAATTTAATGAAAGACTTGAGAAATTGCTTGGATTTAGTGAAAATATCTTTTTGAAGATAATTTAGCAAGTTTAGTTTGATTTTAGAATTTATGGTGAATTTTTTGTGAATTTTTAGAGATGGCTACAAAGTCAAAGCATGCTAGAGAAAAGGCCAGATTTGAGTCTAACAAATTTATTAGCACGAGGACTGAGGAAAGATTCGTTGACGCACTGCAGTCACATAAGTTGATTCCTGAGCGTTTATTTAGTAAGCCAGGAGAAGTAATTGAAGATATGATTGCCAGAAGGAACTGGGAGAATTACTGTTGCTTCTCCGTTGTTGCTTCGTTGTTTACGTGGTCGAGAGAATTTTATGCAAATTTGCTTCGTCGCGAAGAGAATCAAGTGATGGTTAAGAGGCATGAGGTCAACTTTTTTTCTGGGGCAATCAACACTTTTTATGGACTACCTCCTGACATGTTCTGTTTTTATTCTAACTATCATCCTACGGAAGGAGAATTACATGAGATCATGGAATTTCTGACTGATGGAAGAGGATTAAAGAAAATAATAAATGATAGAAAAGTGAACTTTCCTGCTTCCAAATTGAATGCCACTTCTAAGGCATGGCATTATTTTATCTCATCTAAATTGTTACCATTAAGTAATACTAGTGAAGTAACGAGAGAAAGAGCTGTGTTGAACCATTGCATTCATCAAGGGAAGCCTATTGACATTGGAGGTATAATTTATGATTATGTTTTGAACTGTGCTGATCAACCACTACTGCAGGTATGGGATTTCCTTCCTTGATTAATTCATTATGTGAATTATCTGGAGTGAATTTTGAAACCTGGGAAGGGGTACTTCAGCCATTGAGACCAATTACCAGTGTCAACGTTTGTGCTTACACTGTAAATTCAGAGTTTGGTTTGAGAGGAGGATTTGGTAGGGCTTCTACTGCTTCTGCTTCTGCTGCATCTACTTCTCGTGCTACTACTTCACGTGCTTCATCATCTACAAATTCACAGACTAGTTTGTTAAGAATGATTTTGAAGAAAGTGAGTTTTACTCGTGAGCATGTTAGAGATATTGATGGTAAAATGGATAATGTGGAAAAATATATTGTGAAACATGATGAGTATGAGGAGAGTTATAAGCAATATTTGGATAGACTAATTAGAGGTGATCAGAGTGCTGTGATGCCCCCTCATCCATTCTACATACCTTATGTGACATCTAGGGATTGGAACCAGCATGATGATGATGATGAGGATGATGAGTAGATTTGTGTTATTTGTTTTCGTTGTAGTGTTGTTGTTGATGTACTGATGTGAGTTTTGTTTAGTATTTAGTTTGATCATTGTATTGTGATGTGAACCTTGATAGTACGCAGACTGTAGTTTGTATTATTTTTCTGTTATGCATATTCAAATGTATTGTTGTTGCTGTATTGATGTTTTATATGTTGCTTTGTGGTGGTGATGTGTACTAGTAAATGTTTTTATGTGTATGTTATGTCATAGTTTTTAGTAGTGTGTACTTTAATTCAAAAATTGTTAGGAGATTATAAACCACTATTGGGAACTTCTACTTAGGAAACTACATTTTTAAAAATTTTCAAATTCCACTATCATTTGTTATCTGTATCAGTGTGTTATTTCAGTTGGTGTGTATTTGCTTTGAAAACCTCCACTACTGTAGAAGTCTTTTTGAAATTTTTATTTTTCTTTATATAAAAATTATTTTGAAAAACTAAATTTGATTTCATTTCACTCCAGTTATTTAAATTGTTATACTTGCATATTAGGATATTAAAAATTCCTGCAAGCATGATATGTCAGTTTTTATTTCTCACCTATGTATCATTTCTTATGCTTAAATGTTTTATCTTAACTAAAAATTAAAGTTTTTTTTTTTTGAGGGGGGGGGATTTTAAAAACAAAGATTTTCAAAAACCTAAAGTTTTATTTTATTCTCAAGAATACTTAAAATAAATCTTATTTTTGATTGAAAACAATTATGTACATGAAGTTATATTAGGGGAAAAAAATTTTGAATATAGAAACTAATAAAAGAATTTAGTTAAAATTTATAGTAATCATGAAAACTTAAAGTTAAAATTTTCTTAATGAAGAGGTGTTAAGTAAAGTTAAACTATCTTTAGTAAGAAGTTTTGTATTTTTGGATAAATAGAAGATTTGACTTTTATTCTTCAAAGCTTAAATTTCTTTTATTGAAGAGTAATTTTCAAATATTATTAATATGATTTTTAAGTGAAAGATGTATATCTGACCTTTATTTTAATTGGAAGGGTGGAATTCAAAATCATTAAAGGCCTATCCAGATATAGTAATCCTTGCATTATAAAAAAAAGATAGAAAAAAAGAAAAATAAAAGAAAAAGAGAAAAATAGTATATGAAAAGGAGGAGAAGCTTGAGGATTTAAGGGCCTAATCAAAAATTGGTTTTATACCTAAAGTTTAAGATATAAGTTCAGAGAAAATCTAAATCTTAAGGTTATAATATAGTAAGTAAAATTATTTTCAAATAAAGATTTTTAAGTGAGAAAAATAAGTGTTTGAGTCCTATATTTTGAAGAATCTACAAATATTTCTGAATTAGATAGAAACTTATATTTGTCATTTTCCTTTACTTAAGAACTTTATAAACTTTAAGTTGGTTTTAATTAATGAAACTTTTTCTAAATTGGACTATTCCATTTCTAGAAAAAAATTTCATTATCTTCCTAAGAAACTCATTACATAATTTGCATGCTAAAATGTTCTATGAGATTAATTGTCACTTGAGGACAAGTAACATTTTAAGTTTGGGGGATTTTGATACACCTAAAATATATAGTATTTTTATGCACATTTTTATACCTATTTTTAATGATATTGCACTTTAATGGTAGGTATTTTGTCTCTTTCTTGCAGGTATGATGAAAATGGATGGTCATGATGAAAGGAGAAAAATTGGATCAAATTTGGAGCAAAAAAAATGAAAAATGATAATTTGGGCACTGGCGGCTAAGCGCCGCTGGGCCGGCGCTTAGCCGCGACAGTTAAAAATCCAAATCTAAAGGAATTTGGCGCCAATTTCAAAGGGGATGGAATGCAACTCTTGGTGGTAGCTTCCATAACTTCCTTTGGGCGGCAAGTTTGAATGAAGGGGTGCATTCTTTGGTGGATACATTTGAAGAGACACTAAGGCACATTTTGGTTTGATTTTTAAAGAGAGTCTTAGGAATGACTAAGTGCTCTTCCACTTGCATTTTGAAGAGAGTTTTTACAGTATTTTACTTTTATTTTGTAAGAGTTTTTATTAAGAGTAGGAGTAGAGAGTAGAAAGGAGAAAAGGGTCGGAGTGAAGTCTTCTTCTTCCCCCTTCTTTTCTTTCTTTTAGTTTAGTTTCTATTGAAGTCTGAAGTTTATTCTGAGTCATCGGAGTTGGGAGATCCGCTCTGAGGAGTAGTATAGGAAGAGTTAAATTTTCAGAAGAACTTCCTGAGTCTTGTGGAGAGAATTTTCATATAAGTGTTTACTTTTATTCTTACATTTAGTTTTTTAATTAATACTTGTTTTGGTTTGTTGTTTTTCTTATGGTTTTTCATTTCAAATCAATGTGTTTTTGTATTTTCTCAATGCATTCTGAGTAGTTTACTTTATCTTTTTCTTTCTTAAATGGAGAAGTAATTAGTTTATGGAGAATTGTTGTGGAAAGTATAAGTGTTTAAGGTTGGAAGAAGTTGTGAAGATTGATTCTGAAAACTTTGTTTACTTCTTAATTTGGCCTGTTAAGTTGTAGAATTTTATGAGATTATGTAAGATCTAATGTGGTATTGTCTCATAAAAGTTAGTAAGAATCACATGCAATTATTTGGGTGAGAATCGTAGTCCATATAATTGAATGTAATATTAGAACATATTTTTATGGAAGGGAGTAAAATTAGAGGATTTTAGAGTAATAGGCTAAAACCCCCTAATTTGGTTTGAAGTTTTGAGTTTTGTTATGAGAAGTTAGCCCCCAGGTGGAGGGAATCGAGGGAACTCTAGAGTGAGAGACTGGTATCTTCGCTGCCTAACCATGTTCAAAATGATAAAATTTTCAAAATAACATATGTTCTTTGTAGAACCAAGTAAGGGTAAAGAACACATTTGTTTCTATCTGTCACAACAAATTTAAATACTTCCACAACAATAGTTTAATAATTATTTCTACTTCATAAAAGGAAAGAAAAAGATATTCTAGTTAATTGTTTTACATACAGTGTTATTAGTTATTATAATTTTAATTTCTTGCTCAACATTTTATTAAGGAAATTTCAAAATACAAATCAACTTTCCAAACTTTTCAAAATCAAGACATACTTTCAAAAGCCATTAAAAAAAGTAAAAGATAATTTTCTGATTCCTTTAAAGATTTTCATATTTCCCTGTGGGTTCGATATCTCGGGGCTTAGTCAGAAAGTCCTATATTACTTGATAAACGATACTTATACTTGCGTAGTATCTCATATTATAAAATCATAATTTTCATATCTAAATCATCAGCACTTATATATATTGGTGCGGGACCAAGTTGTTTTGGCGCACATATATTTATCGGGGATCAATAAGCTTGTGAATGACGATGTCCGGCTAATTTCCCTATGTTCATTATGTTGATAGATGCTCCAGGATCCACCAACACTTAAGAGAGCGTAAATCTACCAATGTTGACTGAAATATACAGAGGTCGGTTGTAGTCAGCAGTGTTTAGAAACAAGTCTTCATCTGTAAAGGTTACACAAGAATGTTCTCTTAGTTAACAAACCTCATCTAAGGAGGTTCTAGCCAATTGTGCTAAACAAATTTATGGATTAAGTAAGGGCTCGATTGATCCCCGACAAATATATGTGCTTACGATTTATATATGAAAATTATGATTTTATAATTTGGGATACTACGTAAGTATACATATTATTTATCAAGTAATATAAGACTTTCTGATTAAGCCCCGAGATATCAAACCCATAGGGAAATGTAAAAACCTTTTAAAGAAATAAGAAAATTATATTTTTACTTTTTAAATGACTTTTGAAAGTTGTTTTTGGTATTTTTGATAAAAAACTAAGCAGGAAATGAAAATTATCAGAACTTTAAAACACGATATAAAACACTAGGAAATAAAATATCTTTTTCTTTCTCTTATAAAGAAGTAATAATTATGAAAGTATTGTTGTGGAAGTATTTAAATGTGTTGTGACAAATAGGAGCAAATTTATACTTTACCCTTACTTGGTTCTACAAAGAACATTCATTAATTTGAAATTTTAAAATTTTGAAAATGGTTAGGCAGTAAAGAAACCAGCTCTCACTCTAGAGTTCCCTCGATTCCCTCCACCTGGGGGCTAACTTCTCATAACAAAATTTAAAATATCAAACCAAATTACGGGGCTTTAGCCTGTCACTCTAAAGTCCTCAATTTTACTCCCCATTAAAAACATATCTCCTAATATATTTACATTCAATTATATAGACTACAATTCTCACCCATATAATTGCATGTTATTTTTACCAATCGTTGTTTGAGATAATAATGCATTGGATCTTACATAATCTCACAACAAATTTTAACATCTTAATTGGCCAAATTAAGAAGTAACTTAAGTTCATAGAATTTAATCTTCACAACTTATTCCAACTTTAAACACTTATACATTCCACAACAATCCTACATAATTTAATTACTTTTTCATTTAAGAAAGAAAAAGATAAAGAAAACTACTTAGATCTCATGGAGAAAACACCAGCACACATTGATTTGAAAATATAAATCATAGTGAAAACATAAATAAGTTTTAATTAAAACTAAATATAAAAACAGAAGTAAACACTTATCTGAAAATCTCCCTCCACAAGACTCCAAAAGTTCCTTTGAAACTTGATTTTCCACTGAAACACTCCTCAGAGTGGGTCCCCCAACTCTGATGTCTCAGAAACAGACTTCAGACTTCAATAAAAACAAAATAAAAGCAAGGAAGAGAATTGGTGAGAAGAAGGCTTCAATCCAACCCCTTTCTCCTTTCTTACTCTCTACTAACTCTAAAAGACTTTAAAAACTATAAAAAATAAAAGACAAAAAGTAAAACTATAAGAGACCTCTTTGAAACTAATTCCAAGTCTTCATTATATAATTTTCCAAAAGGTGTCTTGGTGTCTCTTCAAATCATGTCTAGATTCAACGTATCCACCAAAAGATGCATCCCTTCTTTCAAATTTGCTGCTCATGGGAAGTTAAGGAAGTTACCACCAAAAGTTGCTTCAAATACCCCTTGAAATTGGCGCCAAAAATAAAGAAAATTTAATTTTTAACTGTGGCGCCTAAGAGCCGACCAGGCGACGCTTAGTCGCTAGTTTCCAGTTTTTCATTTTTTTCATTTTTTTGCTCCAAATTTGATCCAATTTTGCTCATTTCATCATAATCACTCATTTTTATCATATCTACAAGAAAAACACAAAATACCTTCAATTAAAGTGCATTATCATTAAAAATAGGTATAAAATGTGCATAAAAACACTATATATTTTAGGTGTATCAAAATCCCCCAAACTTAAAATATTACTTGTCCTCAATTGACTCTTAATCACATAGAAAATTTTAGCAAGCAAATTATGTAATGAGTTTCTTAAGAAGGTAACAAAATTTTGTTCTAGAAATGGAAGTGTCCAATTTAGAAAAAATTTAGTAATTAAGACCAATTTAAAGTTTAGAAAGTTCTAATTCAGAAAGTTTAGGTAAAGTATAATGTAAAATATAGGTTTCTATCTAATTTAGAAATACTTGTAGATTCTTCAAAATATTGGATTCACACACTTATTTTTCTCACTTAAAAATATTTATTTGAAAATAATTTTACTTACTATATTATAACCTTAAGCTTTAGATTTTCTCAGAACTTATATCTTATACTTTAGGTATGGAACCAATTTTTGATTAGGCCCTTAAATCCTCAAGCTTCTCCGCCCTTTTCACATACCTTTTTTTTGTAAGGCAAGGATTACTGTATCTGGATAGGCCTTCAATGATTTTGAATTCTACCCTTTCATTTAAAATAAAGGTCTAATATACATCTTTCACTTAAAAATCATAATAATAATATTTAAAAATTACTCCTCAATAACAGAAATTTATGCTTTGAAGAATAAAAGTTAAATCTTCTACTTATCCAAAAATACAACATTTCTTACTAAAGATAATTGAACTACATTTAACACTTCTTTACTAAGAAAATTTTAACATTAAATTTTTCATTATTACTAGAAATTTTAACTAAATTCTCTTATTCATTTCTATATTCAAAATTTTGTTCTCCTAATATAACTTCATATACATAATTGTTTTCAATCAAAAATCAAATTAAATTTATGTATTCTTGAGAACAAAAAAATTTAAAGTTTTTGAAAAATATTCTGTTTTTAAAATCCCCCCACCCCCCCCCCCCGCGCAAAATTTAACTTTTAGTTAAGATAAAACATTTAAGCATAAGAATGATACATGGGTGAGAATTAAAAACTAACATAACATGCTTGTAGAAATCTTATTATCCTAAATATGCAAGTATAACAATTTAAAAATTGGAGTAAAAAGAAATCAAATTCAATTTTTTTTTAAAATAGAAAAGTAAAAATTTCAAAAGACTTCTATAGTAGTGGAGGTTTTCAAAGCAAATACACACCAACTGAAATAACTGAAATCACACCAATACTAGGTAACAAATGGTAGTAGTAGATTTTGAAAAGTTTAAAACATGCAGTTTTTAAATAATAGTTTTTAATAGTGTTCCATATTCTCCTAACAGTTTTGGAATTGAAGTACACACTATAAAAACTCTGACACAACATACACATTAAAACATTTACTACTACATATATATCACACAAAGCAACATATAGAATATCAATCCAATAAAGATACATCTTAATATTCATAAAAAAATAGTCCAACTACAATCAGCATACTACAAGAGTTCACACCACAAACAAAACATTAAAATAAAACAAAAGATACAACATACATCAGTACATTAACAGAAACTCAGTTACACATAAAAAAACAAATCTACTAAGCATCCTCATCATCCTCATCATCTTGCTCGTTCCAATCTCTGGATAGAACATAAGGTATATAAAATAGATGAGGGGGTATCTCAGCACTCAAATCACCTCTAATCAATCTATCCAAATAATGCTGATAATTCTCCTCATATTCATCATGTTTTATAATATATTTTTCTATAGTATCCATCTTACCATCCATGTCTCTAACATGCTCACGAGTAAGACTCACCTTCTTCAAAATCTTTCTCAACAAACTAGTCTGTGAATCACTAGATGATGAAGCTCGCGAAGTAGTAGCACGGGAAGTAGAAGTAGCAGAAGCAAAAGCAGAAGAAGTAGAAGCCCTACCAAATCCTCCTCTCTAGCCAAACTTTGCATGTACAGTGTAAGCTCCAACATTTACACTGGTAATTAGTTTCAAAGGCTGGAGAACCTCTTCCCAAGTTTCAAATTTCACACCAGACCGCTCACATAATGAATGAATCAAGGACGAAAATCCCATAACTGCAGTAGTGGTAGATCTAGCACAATTTAAAATATAATCATAAATGATTGCTCCAATATCTATAGGCTTCTCTTGCTGAATGCAATAGTTCAACACAGCTCTCTCCCTTGTAACTTCACTAGTATGAAATTAAGGCAACAGCTTAGATGAGATAAAATAATGCCATGCTTTAGAATTGACATTTAACTTAGAGGCCTGAAAATTAACTCTTCTATCATTAGTTATCTTCCATTATCCTCTTCCATCAGTCAGAAATGCCATTATCTCATCTAACTCTCCCTAGGTAGGATGATAGTTAGAATAAAAAAAATATATCAGGAGGTAGTCGATAAAAAGTATTGTTTACTGCAAATGAAAAATCAACTTCTTGCCTCCTCACCATCACCAGATTCTCTTTTGCTCCAGGTAAGTTCGCATAAAACTCTCTAACCACAGAAACAACAGCCACAACGGAGAAGCAACAATAATTCTCCCAATTCCTTCTAGAAATCATCACTTCAATAACTTCTCCTGGCTTACTGAACACACGCTCAGGAATTAATTTACGTGATTGTAGTGCATCGACGTATCGTTCCTCAGCCCTTGCACTAATAAACTTGTCAGAATCAAATCTTATCTTTTCTCTCGCGTGCTTTGACTTTGGAGCCATCTCTAAAAATTCACGAAAAAATTCACCATAAATTCTAAAATCAAACTAAATTTGTTAAATTAACTTCCAAATATAATTTCCACAAAATCTAAGAAATTTCTCATCCTTTTCCTCAAAGTTTCACCATGAATAGTGATTTTATGATTTTCCAAAATGTACTCAAAATAAATGGTGAAAATCTACATTTTTTGCTTAGGAGTAGTGCTCTTACCTCAAGGAATCTAAATCTAATAATTTTTGTTGAGATCGGCTTTCAAATGATCCAATATATTGATGCCCTACACTCCTTTTTCGTGAAAATCAGAGGTTGACGATGATAGAGATAGTTAAAAAAGGCGATCTTCGGGTTTTTAACTGCTGAAAATCAATTTTTCGCGAACCAACGCCTAAGCGCGAGACCTTCGGTGCTTAGCCGCAAAATCTGGCGCTTAAGCTCTGGCACTCTGGCGCTTAGCTGCCAGTGCCCAGATTTTCACAATTAAGAAAATGCACTAAACCACTTAGTTAACCACCCTTAATCTTCTCAAAATAACTGTCTCTTCCCCATAAATCTCCCAATACTCCAATTTCAAATTTTAATATCCATCGATTCCTATCAAGTTTCACACAGACACAGACTTATATTAATTAAAAAAAACCACACTTAATACAAACTAAAAATTTCTATCCAAATGCTTTGGATGAAATTTTCTAGATACAAAAGGACTCAATAATCATAAAGATAGGTTTACATCACTAAGATGTAACAATCACACATTAAAGTGCAACATAACACAAACATAAAACATTAAATACATAAAACATAAGATACACAAAACAAACCACAAGATCAAACTAACATTTAATTCCACTCTCCAGTAGGCACAATATATCCAGAACCACTATTATTTCCATTTTACCCTTCTGGAATATAAATCTGATAGAATGGGCGTACATCTTCTTCTTCTAACCACTTGTTCTTCAGGAACATCGCCTTATCCGCTTCTTCCATGTGACTTTTATGACTGAATTGCATCTTGAGTTTCCATCCCATATGCTCCAAATGTGTATTAGTTTCATTTGTCTTTGCTTCGATTGAAGTCACTCGGGCTTCGATCTTTGCAATATTTTCTACAATTCCTTGAATACTAACAACGAGAAATCCATTGAATAACTCTTTATCACTGTCACTAATAAACTTACTCTTGTCAGAATCCTCTTTCTTCTTGATCTCATTTTTTCAGGAAGACATGATGCACTCAAAACACTCTTCTTAAGACCCAGGAATGAAAATAGGACTTGAGGCAAGTGTTTCTCTTAATCCAGGGCCTTTTTATAGACTTTAGAAGTGCATAAACCGCCCTTAAATGTTTTAAAACTCCAAAATAACTTCAAAAACCACTTCCCCACGATCTAGGCTTCTAGAACCTCATTTATCACATGCTTTATAACTCTGGCGCCTAAGCGCCAACTAGGCGGCGCTTAGCCGCCAGTGCTCAATTTAGCACAGGTCTGCCAAATGTCCAAAATTTCATTCCAACTCCTCTAAGTCATAAAATAAGGTCAAATAAACACTACTATAACATAAAAACTCCAAAATACTACCACCAAAACATAAAAACAAACCAAAAAAGCACACAAAGAAAACATAAAGCAAAGCACACCGATAACTATGGGTTGCCTCCCACAAAGCGCTTAGTTTAACGTCTTCAGCCTGACATACCCATAACTCATTCTGAGTGACCCAACATCAGATTCTCATTAGATTTAAGTTGATCAACTAAAAAATAAGGTTTAAGTCTATGACCGTTAACTTTAAATATTTTTCTAGTCTTAGGATCTTGAATATCCACAGCTCCATAGGAATAAACTTTTATCACAATAAATGGACCCATCCACCTAGACTTAAGTATTCTAGAAAAAATTCTCAATCTGACATTATACAGTAAAACTCTCTATCCTAGCACAAGATTTTTAGTAAGAATCTTCCGATCATGCCATAACTTCATCTTTTCCTTATAAATCTTAGCATTTTCATAAGATTCATTCCTTATCTCTTCAAGCTCATTTAATTACAATAATCTCTTCTTAGCAGCATCTTTCAAATTATAATTGAACTCTTTAATAGCCCAATATGCTTTGTGCTCAAGTTCAATAGGCAAATGACAAGTTTTTCCAAAAAATCAGCCTATATGGGGAGATTCCTATAGGGGTTCTGTAGGAAGTCCTATAGGCTCACAAAGCATAATCCAATTTGATTGACCAATTCTTTTTTATTGGATTAACATTCTTTTCCAATATCTTTTAATTTCATGATTGGATAATTCAACCAAACCACTTGTCTGACGATGATAAGCAGTAGCAATGCGATGATTTATATGATATTTCTTTGCTAACTTCTCAATAATAACATTTTTAAAATGACTTCCCTCATCGGTTATGATTACTCTTGGTATTCAAAATCTACAAAATATATTATTTCTTAAAAACTTTTCAACACTTTGAGCATCACATCGAGGTAAAGCAATAACTTCAATCCATTTGGAAACATAGTCTACTGCTATCAAAATATAAACATTTCTGAAAGATGGTGTAAATAGACTCATGAAATCTAATCCCCAAACATCAAATATTTCAACTTCCAACATATAATTAAGGGTCATCTCATTTCTTCTAGAAATATTGCCTACACGTTGACATCTATCACAATTTTTAATATAAGCTTTCACATCCTTAAAAATTGTAGGCCAATAAAATCCAGATTGTAAGATTTTATATGCAGTTCTTTCAACTCCAAATTTCCCCTATAATCAGAATCATGACATTTTTTAATAATTTCATAAGTCACTTCCAAAGTTACACATATTCGAATTATAAGATCATTTCCTTGTTTATATAAAAGGGGTTATCCCAAAAAGAAGTCTTAGCATCAGACAGAAATTTCTTCTTTTCCTGGTATGTCAAACCATAAGGTATAATATTACTTACAATAAAGTTTACTAAGTCGGCATACCACGGAACACACCACTCATTAACAGTGACTAATTTTCATTAGGAAAATGTTCATTAATTTCTTCAGCATCACAGAGAGATTTTTTATTTTCAAGCCTGGACAAATGATCAGCAATTTAATTATCAGAACCCTTCCTATCTACTATCTTAAAATCAAATTCTTGCAAAATAAGAATCCTTCTAATCAATCTCAGCTTCACATCCTTCTTCTTCATTAAATATTTAATAGCAGAATGATCAATATGTACCACACATTTAGTTCCAATTAAATATGATCGAAATTTATCAAAGGCAAATACTATAGCTAATAACTCTTTCTTAGTAGTGGTATAATTAATTTGAGCATCATTAAGAGCTTTACTAGCATAATAAAAAACTTTGAAAATTTTATCATATTTTTGACCCAAAACAGCACCAATAGAATAATCACTAGCATCACACATTACTTCAAAAGGTTTTTCCCAATTTTGTGAAATTATAACAGGTGCAGTGATTAATTTTTCTTTTAATGTTTCAAAAGCTTTTAGGTAATCATCATCAAGATAAAAAATTGCATAATTTTCCAGTAACCAGCATAAAGGTTTTGTAATCCTTGAAAAGTCTTTGATGTAACGCCTGTAGAATCCAGCATTTCTCAGAAAACTTCTAATTCCCCTTACATTGGTCGAGCATGGTAAATTAGAGATAACTTGAATTTTTGCAGGATCTAACTCCAAACCTTTTTCTGAAATTCGATGTCCCAATACAATTCCTCCTGCTACCATAAATTGACATTTTTCCTAGTTAAGGACTAAATTAGTTTCATCACAGTGTTTTAGAACTTTAGACAAATGTTCTAAACATGATTCAAATGAAATTTCAAACATTGAAAAGTCATCCATAAAAACTTCAATCCCCTTTTTAATTAAATCACAGAAAATAGCCATCGTACATCTCTGAAATATAGTAGGGGCATTCAATAAACCAAAGGGTATTCTTCTAAAATCAAACATACCATAAGGACTGGTAAACATAGTTTTCTCTTGATCCTCAGGAGCAATTTGAATTTGGTGGTAACCAGTATATCCATCCAGAAAACAAAAGTATTTATGCCCAGCCAGTCTATCCAGCATCTGATCCAGAAATGGGAGTGGAAAATGATCTTTCCTTGTGGCAAGATTTAATTTTCTATAATCAATGCATATTCACCACCCTGTAACTTATCTTGTTTGAATCATTACCGTCACAGTTACTCCTCCTTTCTTAGCAACACAGTGAATAGGACTAACCCATGCACTATTTGAAATAGGGTAGATAATTCCAGCATCCAAACACTTCAAACTTTCTTTCTTAATAACATCTTTCATGATAGGATTTAATCTCCTTTGGGGATCAGCCCGAGGTTTGCAATTATCTTCCATAAGAATTATGTGCATACAAATTGAAAGACTGACTCCTTTAATATCAGCAATTGTCCATCTAAAGGCTTTCTTGTACTTCTTCAAAATTTCAAGCAAACTCTCTTCTTCTTTTTCAGTCAATTGAGATGAAATTATAACAGGCAAGGTTGAGGACTCACCCAGAAAAATATACTTCAAATGATCAGGAAGCATTTTTACCTCAAGTTCAGGAGGTTTTTCAATCGATGGACCATAAGATTCATCTTTTTTAGTCATATCCAACAATTCAAAATTTTCATGAACATAATTTAATTCTTCCTCATGAAAATCTTCAGAATGATGTAACTCCTTTTCTTGCTTATGTTCCAATTCTTCTCTTTCAGGTTTTTCTTCATAAGTTGACTTGAAATGATATTCACTCAAATATCTGATAACATCCATCCTATAACATTCATAATCTTTACCTCTTACAGGATATTTCATCGATTTATAAATATTAAATGTAGCAGTTTGATCATTAACCCTCATCGTTAATTCCCCTTTTTGCACATTTATCATTACTCTACCTATGTCTAGGAAAGGTCTTCCCAAAATGATGGGTATCTCTTTATCTTCCTCCATATCAAGCACAATGAAATCAACAGGAAAGATAAATCGATCCACTTTAACCAAAACATCTTCTATAACTCCTTTTGGATATGTGATCGAACGATCTGTTAATTGCAAAGTTACAGTAGTTGGGGTTATTTCTCCTAATCCCAGTCTTTTAAATATTGATAGAGGCAGAAGGTTAATGCTTACACTCAAATCACATAAAACTTTTCCATAGAATCTGTCTTCGATTGCACATGGAATTGTAAAACTACCAGGATCATTAAGCTTTTCAGGAAGCTTCTTCTGAATTACTGCACTGCACTCCTCACTAAGTACAACTGTCTCATTATCTTAAAAATTCCTCTTTCTGTTGAGAATATCCTCATAAATTTCACATAACTCGGCATTTGTTATAAGTCTTCAATAAATGGAATATTAATGGTAAGCTTCTTAGATATCTCCAAGAATTTTGAAAATTGCTTATCCAACTTTTGTTGACGAAGTGTCTGAGGAAATGGAGGTGGTGGCTTTTCCAAATCAGCCTTTGGTGGATAAATTGGTCTTTCCAAAACTTTCAGAGCATCCTCTTTTGGTTCTTCAATCTCTTCTTTCTCTACTTCAATTTCTTTCTGATCTCTACCTTCCAACTCTCTTCCACTTCTCATTTGAATTGCTTTTACATGCTCTTTATTCTTATCTCTTGTATTACTTGGAAGCATTCCTTGGGATCTATTACTTAATGAATTTTCAATTTGCCCCAATTGATTTTTTATATTTCTTATGGTTGCTCCTTGAATTTTTAATTGATTTCCCATATGTGACACCACTTCTTCAATAGACAACTTCTTCTCCTTTAATTGTAAAGCATTATTAAAACTTGGAGGATAGGTTAGTCTATAATTATTATTTTCTTAGTTGTTCCAGTACCCCGATGGGTTTACTTGGAGGTTCCCCCATTGATGATTAATATCACCTTGATTATTGGTATTTCAGTTAAAGTTTTGGTGGTTCTTCCAACCTGAGTTATAATAATTGAAATATGGGTTATTAGGCTTGCTTATAGCATTCAAAGTTTTTGGTGAAGAATAAGAATCAACCATTTGGCCTAATTAATTTTCTTCAATCATGGAATTTGGCTGAGAGGGTGCGACCATACCAGCACCAGTGCACCGGATCCCATCAGAACTCCGCATTTAAGCGTGCTTGGGCGAGAGTAGTACTAAGATGGGTGACTTCCTGGGAAGTCCTCGTGTTGCACCCCTCCCTTTAAAGTAAAGGATATTAAGGCTTCGTTGTTGTTGTATGGAATTTCGCTGAGAAAAATTCATCCCAAAATGGTCTATCTTCCTTGAAATTGCGGCAACTTGATTTGCTAACATTAAAAAAGCATCATTTTCATGAACACTAACTACCTTTTTAGGATTTAAAATTTTAGAAGGCCATTGAAAATTATTAGTAGCCATTTCTTCAATTAAAGCATAAGCATCAGAAAACTGTTTAGACATTAATGATCCACCAGCAGCAGCATCAATAATTGATCTAAGAGATCCAACTAATCTATTGTAAAACGTTTGAATTATTAACCAATCTGGTATCGAATGATGTGGACATTTCTTAATGAGATCTTTAAATCTTTCCCATGCTTCATATAATGATTCACCTTCAAACTGACAAAAAGATGTAATATCATTTCTTAACTTCACTGTCTTCGATGATGGAAAATACTTAGCAAGGAATTTTTGTGCTAAATCTCCCCAAGTTCTGATAGATCCATGTGCTAATGAATTTAACCATATCTTAGCTTTATCCCTTAGCAAGAAAGGAAAAAGTCTAAGTCTAATAGCATAATTCGAAACATCATCATATTTAAAAGTAGCACACAACTCTAGAAAATTAGCAAGATGCAAATTAGGATCTTCAATTGTTGCTCCCCCAAACTGATTATTAGACACCATTTGGATAATACCAGGTTTAAGCTCAAAGGAAATAGCAGCTACAGCATGGTATTGAATACTACCATGATGTTCATCCACTGTAGGGTTAGCATAATCTCTTAAAGGTCTGAATTCTTAATGGATGCCAACATTTTAATTTTGATGATTTGCCATTTCTTGAATATTTTTCTCTTTTTCTATATTTTTAATTTATTTGATTTTTCTGATAGTTCTTTCTAATTTAGAATCATAAGGCACAAGTTCCTTAGAACTTGAACTACGCATACAATAATAAAATAAAACAAAACACACTAACAAAAACAAAGAAAAATAAAAATTTAAAATTTTCTTAATTTTCCTTAAAAATGCAGTTTTAAATAAATTCCCCAGACGGTGCCTAAAACTTGATCCCCGACAAATGTATGTGCTTATGATTTAGACATGAAAATTATGATTTTATAATATGGGATACTACACAAGTATATGTATCGTTTGTCAAGTAATATAGAACTTTCTGATTAAGCCCCGAGATATCGAACCCATAGGGAAATGTAAAAACTTTTTAAAGAAATAAGAATATTATATTTTTACTTTTTAAATAACTTTTGAAAGTATGTTTTGATTTGTAAAGTTTGAAAGTTATTTTTGGTATTTTTGATAAAAAGCTAAGCAGGAAATGAAAATTATCAGAACATTAAAACACAATATAAAACACTAGGAAATAAAACATCTTTTTCTTTCTCTTATAAAGCAGTAATAATTATAAAAGTATTGTCGTTAAAGTATTTAAATGTGTTGTGAAAAATAGGAGAAAATTTATTCTTGACCCTTACTTGGTTCTATAAAGAACATTAGTTAATTTGAAATTTTAAAATTTTGAAAATAGTTAGGCAGGGAAGATACCTACTCTTACTCTAGTGTTTCCTTAATTCTCTCCACCTAGGGGCTAACTTCTCATAACAAAATTAAAAATATCAAACCGAATTAGGCGGCTTTAGCCTACCACTCTAATGTCCTCTAATTTTACTCCCCATTAAAAACATATCTCCTAATATATTTGCATTCAATTATATGGACTACAATTCTCACCCATATAATTGCATGTGATTTTTACCAATTGTTATTTGAGATAATACCGCATTGGATCTTACGTAATCTCACAACAAATTTTAACATCTTAACTGGCCAAATTAAGAAGTAAATTAAGTTCATGGAATTAAAACTTCACAACATATTCCAACTTTAAATACTTATGCATTCCACACAATCCTACATAATTTAATTACTTCTTCATTTAAGAAAAAAAAGATAAAGAAAACTACTCAGATCTCATAGAGAAAACACAAGCACACATTGATTTGAAAATAGAAATCATAATGAAAACATAATAATTTTTAATTAAAAACTAAATATAAAAACAGAAGTAAACACTTATCTGAAAATCCTCTCCACAAGACTCCGGAAGTTCCTTTGAAACTTAACTTTCCACTAAAACACTCCTCAGAGTGGGTCGCCCAACTCTGATGACTCAGAAAAAAACTTCATACTTCAATAAAAGTTAAATAAAAGTAAGGAAGAGAATTGGTGAGAAGAAGGCTTCACTCGAACCCCTTTCTCCTTTCTTACTCTCTACTAACTCTAAAAGGCTTTTAAAACTATAAACAATAAAAAACAAAAACAAAAACTAGAACATTACTCTTTGAAACTAATTCCAAGTCTTCAATATATGATTTTCCAAAAAGTACATTAGTGTCCCTTCAATTCATGTCCATATTCAACGTATCCACCAAAAGATGCATCCCTTCATTAAAATTTGCCGCTCATGGGAAGTTAGGTAAGTTACCACCAAAAGTTGCTTCAAACACCCCTTGAAATTAGCATCAAAAATGAAGAAAATTCGATTTTTAACTGTGGCGCCTAAGCGCCGACCAAGCGACGCTTAGCCGCCAGTGTCCAATTTTTCATTTTTTTCATTTTTTGCTCCAGTATTGATCCAATTTTGCTTCTTTCATCATAATCACTCATTTTCATCATACCTGTAAGAAAAACACAAAATAACTTTCATTAAAGTGCAAAATCATCAAAAATAGGTATTAAAATATACATAAAAATACTATATATTTTAGGTCTATCATCGATCAGTTCTTCTCTCATCTCCTTTGGCAGGATCAGAGCGTCGTAGATGCTTAGTTTAGCAAGCAACTTACGAAGATGGGATGGTACATTGTATTCCACTTTTCTATTAATTTCTGCAGTTTCCTTCATGATAGATTTTGTTAGCGGAATCAACTCTTCTTGATGGATACCTGCTTCCCCTTATTTTTTAAACTGTTCTTAGTGGTAACACTTTTCCACTTCTTAAATTTTGTTTTGTTATTCGTTCCAATTTTTTGTTTTGACCCAAAGGAGCAATGATTAGTTCTTCTGGAATTGTTTTTGAATTTGAGATTTCCACGTCAATTGCAATTGATTTTTCCTATAATTCGAGGACTGGTGCCTTGCTTCCTGAGCTTTCATAGCCCGTGTTGTTAGTGTCTTCCTTAGCCTCGTTGACGAGTTCATTAGGATTTCAGATGATTTGAGGATTGTCACATGAATTAAATTTTGAATTAGATTGGTTTTCAGGTATGTTATTTCTAGTGACATTTAAAACGTAGTTGAAATCATTAATCTTTACATTATAAGATCCCGAAGGAACATAAAGATAATCATACAGAGTCAGCGTTTTGAGGGATGTCTACCCCGAATCAAAAATAACCAATTGAAAATAAGAAGCCCCTACTCTACTCATAGTGTCATCCGTCTTCACTTCTTCGACGGCCTCCTTTTTTATTTTTTGTTTTTGCAACTTTTCTAGTGTAATTGATAAAGTTGGATTTGCAGGATCTAGGCTTCGAAGAAAGACTTGTATTGAAGCAGTCTGAATCTGATCCAATATTTTATTGGAGGATCTAGTCCAAATTTTACTCCATCCATCATCTGTTATGTAAAGATCAAGTGAGGCATTTAGATCAACCAAAGTCATATTGATATAACCTTTCTAAGGTTCTTTCAAATACTTTTTCTAGATTGTTATGCTCCCATTCTTATAGTTCCTCTCGAGCTATTCCTTGAAACTAAAGTATTCCTCTATAGTGTGCCCAAGTAATTTGTGGTATGGGCAATATGTGGGGTGATCCTTCTTATTAAATAATTCTAGCTTCTTCATCTTGAGCAATATGAACTCAGGCTTCTTCACAAAATTCCATAACATCTTTTCCACTGCCTCATCTTTCAATGAATATACTCTATTCAACTGATAGATCATGGATGGACCTTGCCCTCTATCCATTTGATAGGATCTCTATTGGAACAGTTGCAGACTGTATTGCTTGTTGTTCTGCTGGCTATGTTACTTGGTATGCTATTGGTTATACTGCTAGGTATGCTACTGGTTATACGACTACGAATACTGGTAAGTCTATCGAGGCTGCTCAACTTGAATCTATAATGGATGCATGCCTCTCTCTACTATTGCCATCATTTTAAATTTACTCTTGAATGCCTTTACCGGCTTCAGCTTCTCAGCTTTCTCCAATAATCTGAGTTTCTTAGCCTCTTTCGGCAAACTCACAACTTTACTGGGTAGCTTTTTGAAGGTCTTGATCATGAATCCTTCAAGTAGGAATGCTACAAGACCATGGATGCTCATGTGAAAGCTCTCTATCACATGTTTTTCTGGTAACTGTGGCTCACATTTAATGCTTAAATTCCTCCACCGCAAGATATATTCCACTAAGGCCTCTGTTGTCTTTTGTCACTCTTGTCAGCCATTAAATTGGAAATTTATCTTTTTAAAATATTTGATTTAATATATATATATATATAGTTATGGAAAATAACATTTTAATTTTGAAAATACGAGACCAACCGAATCTCATATATTCAATATTTTAAATAAATGAGCACTACATCACAAGTCATACATCTACCCGAGAGAATAAACACATTGCTTGGTAATGAAGCTTAATTAAATAAACTATAGAAAATATGACATCCGTTTTGATCTGCAAAACATTTATATTGATTGAAAAGTTTCCCCTATCTAATATAAGAGATTAGATATGGTTTATATTAAGTTGGGTCCTTAAAATTTCTTACAAGGGCAAGTTGTTATAGTTAATTACACCTTTAGCAACTAAAGTCACCTAAGAAAACTCTCGATTTAGATCAGAGGTAATGTCTTCGTGAATTTCAAAGTTTTAGGATTTTTAAGGTTAGACATATGGAATATCAAATGGGAAAGGTTCAAATTGGAACAATTATTATGGAATCTAAAGAGAAGTAGGGGACATCACAGATGTTGAAAAGATCCTCAGTGACTTCCCAAACTATTCTTTGGTTTGGCTTCAGCTTTGAAGTAAATTTATTTAATATTTCATCCTGCCAATTTTATTAATTAGGGCTTACATTTGCATGATACCGACCATACAAATATCCTGGAAGATAGGAGGATTTATGTCGTACCGAACGATGACATCACAATCCTAAGACGAGTTAGGATATATTGCATAACAAGGTTGTACAAAGGTCTAAAGGTATGTTGAGGACTTATGTCGTGTTGGGCAGACAACGTTAAAGTCCTACGGCTTGTTGTTTATACTAAGGAAAATATTTTTGGTTGTAGATTAGTTTGCTCTTTAAAAGATGTTCTTTTATAGGTCATCATTGTGCTGCTCACAGTACATGCTCCAAGCTCCTTGCTGAAGTAGCAGCCCTAATGTCTAAGGTTTAAATGGGTTTACAAAGTATTTATTATAATTATTTTGTTGTTGTGATTATTTTTTAAATGTCTTATGGAGAAATTTAAGTTGATTAAGCAATACTGGTTAGGATCTCATGTTTCCCTTATTCCTGCACCACTATTTTCTTTGGATTCACTTAGTCTAAATAAGTTTTTAAGCTCATTAAATCGGGGAAATCTCATTAGCAGCCATAGGTTGCCTCCTCCGAAGGATTTGAGATCATCCAAAGAGGGTGTATTAAATTTAGTTATCTATTTAAAAAAAAAACATTTAACTTTTAAATTATTTTGTTTTGTTTTTTTTTTTTTAACATGCATATTTGTTTTGAGTTTTACAGGTAAAGTAAACAAATGTAGATAAGAAAATGCGTTAAAGTGAAAAGGAAAGGAATTTGCTTTGCAAAAATGTAAATGCGTACTTGTCATCTTCTCACACTCCCGTTGAAATATTAGAACTTGCAGCATGTATATATATAATTTTTGTGGGAAATTTAAATTAATTACGAAGAAGCAAAATAGGAAATGCAGTTTAAGGTGTGTCCACCAAGTCCTAGGTCATAACTTTGTGGGTTCCTATTTATTTTTTTTAAGGATGACTTTCTTGAGAAAATACATAATATGTTCAATTGTCCTCCAAGACATCCAAAAGACTATAAAAAAGTTCAGGGTGTAACTCTAGACAACTTTCACAACCCTTTGAATCATCTTGAGTTCTTTTGAACTTATTATGTTGCTAAATCTTTCATTCATTATCAAGTTATAGCTTAATGAGTATATTTTAACCCGTGCTCAATGAACCTTGATTTTTTAATCATCCCTATGAGTGGGGTAACCATTTATTCATTTGATATTTCACTTATGAATTATGTGGGTGAAGACCCTTAAGGTTAAAATTGATTTATTAAGGAACTTAACCACTTTAAACAAAATCAGGCTAGTAGTGTCTTCAAAATGTTTTATTATTAATTATTTATTTTTTTTTATTTTTTTTTTCATTTTGTTTTCTAACTTCATTAAGCAAATTAGGACTAAGCCTAGATCGCTACTAAGCCCTTAGGATTTTGGTTAAATTTGTAATTTTTAGAAATATTAAATAGGGGTGAATTTCATCTCTATCATAGATTGTATTATCATCAAATCATTGGCTATAGTTATTGAATTAGTGAATTATAACCCTCCAAAATCAAACCATTCATTCTAGGATTATTCAATTTAATTAACTTCCAAGTCATAATAATTAGGGTAATTACAATTTTATCCTTATTATGACAAAGTGAGGAATTAGTTTCTACCTCTTAATCCCTTATGTTTTAATCATCTAAAAAAGTTGATTATGATCATTCATTAACCATTTACCTTTAACTTCACCTAAAAATTAATTAGGGTTTAAATTCCATAATTACCATTTTGCCCTTTAAGGCTTTATCACTTCAAAATTTTTTAAATTAAACTCAAATGACTTTACAATTTTTATGTTACCCCACTCATGGGTCAATTAAAATATCAGAGGAGAAAATGTAATTTTCTCTTTTTTATTTTATTTTTAAAATTATTTTAATGCAAAATTAGGTATTTTAAGTTAATTCATTAACCTATCAAAGGTATATTATCTGTCCTTAGAAAAATTATTGGAGGTTCACCTGGTCAGATGACCACTTAGACCAATTTTCATGATTTTTTTTTAATTTTTTATTTTAATTATTTGGTTATGTTGAGTATTAATTAAATATAAATATCTTTTAAATTCAAAAATTGCTTTTTATATTTTTCTTAAATCTCTCTAAGTTTAAGAAACTTAGAGAAACAAATTTTATATTTTTGTGATTTTTTTTTACTTTAATTATTGTAATTATTTTAATGAAAAATTAAGGAAAATTCATTTTAAGAATTAAAAAATTCATATCTATTTTTAGAACAATATAGTATATTTTATATTTTGTTCTTTTTTTCATTATGTGAATTATTTTAATTGTTTTAAATTATTTTGAATTAAAAAAACTTAGAAAAATGAAGTATTTATTTTATCATCAATTTTCTTTTTCTCAGGTGCCTCTGATCACAAGGGACTCCCAAAATTATTTTTCATAATTTTCTTAATTATATGTTAATTATTCGAATTATTTTAATGCAAAATGTTATTTTACTTGAAAAATTAAGTTTGACAATCAAATCAACCTATATTGAAGTCAAATTTTTATGGGGGGTTTCCTTAACTATTATATTTAGTGTGGATTGATTTTTATGATTTTCCTAATTATATTTTATTTATTTAATTTTGGTTATGTTTTAATGAGTTAAATACATAAAGTACTATTTTTAATTATTTAAACCCATTTTGTATTTTTCTTAGGGTCTTTTGACCACAGTAAACCTATGAAAGTCATTTTTATTATTATTTAATTTACATTTTAATTTTTATAATTTTCTAATTAAAACAGAGGTGATTTACATAAAAAATTAGGGCTTCCATACTTAGAGGTGTTCTCTGATGTTGGAAAAACTAGGAAACACACCTAAATATATTAAGTTTAAACCCTCTAAATTTCATCTGCAGTGATCTATATTTAATGAATTATGATTTAATGTAGGTTTAAGGTATTTAATTAATTTAAAAATAAATATAAGTCAAATAATTTTAATTTTTATTCCACTTTATTCTCCTTTATTCATTGAGCAACATGGTATTTTTCTTTTGTTTTTACCGTTTTTCTACACCAAGATATGAATTTTCTAATTTTTTTTAATTAAATAAATCATAAAATTTTTAATTTCTTACTTAACCATGTCAACCTCGGTAACTGCTAACTTTCCACGCGTCACCGCACCACTAGACGTTGTCTTCTGAGTCAGCTGCCATGCGGCTCATTATTCAGGTATCATCTCTTCATCCAAAGCAATCTCAAGCATCCATCTTATACACGCAAGATTAGATAGTTGCACGTCTTTTTCCCCAAATGGTGTGAGATGTGAACCACAAGAACTAAAACCCTACGATCTCTCTTTATACTCAACGAAAATACTAGCGGTTTGTTCCTACACCTTCATCTAGTTAAGACAAACACGTCTATACGGTTACTTAAGCATGGATTTGAAATTTTCTTCATAAAGGCCCAAAACGAGATCGATTTGGGCTGGTGAGGTGTATACCTTCATCCAAGAGGTGTGGCCTCAATTGAATGCTTGAAAAAGCATCAGTGGAGTTTAGCAAACCTCTTCAAAGTGTCAATTTGCTCTGGTGAAAGGTTTGAGTCAGACTTACTTCTATAGGTGGTGAGGACTTGATCAAATTTCTGTGCAAAGAGCTTGGGATGTGGGGGTTTCGATGGGGATCTTCTTCATTTGTCCTAAGGAAGCTCAGTGACCAATCAATTTGAAAGTTTGTGAAGGTTTATGGGGTGACCAAAAAGTGTCATTTTTTGCGCTATTTTGGATGGTAAAACTGAGCTCAGGCAGTGGGGGAAGTGGCTGGAATTTGAATGGATAGTGCTCAGTGAGGCTGCAATTAGAGTTTAGAGTAAGTTTCGCAGGGCTTCGCCAAGGTTCTGGATCATCTCCCCTTTAGCTGTAAGAGGTGGATTTTTCTAGCCATGGCCCTTGGGGTGGGTTCGAGCTCTGATTAGCTGATGCCAATAAGCTGAGGTGGAGAGAAGTTCGACCCTAGCTATCAATTAAGGATTTCCACAAAGGATGGGCTCAATTTGGGGTTGAAAGCTTGGGTGGATTTCTCAATATTAAGCTCTCCGGCGACTAGGGTAGCTGGCTAGAGCTTGGGTGGTGGCTGGCTGAGTCAGGGAGCTCAGAGGGAGGTCTAATGGTGATTAAGGTGGAGGTTTTATCAAGTGATGACAGGATTGGGTCACTTAATCAAATATGGGATGAGGTTCTCCAATTTGAGGGACCCTTGGTCCATGTCTCAAGTAGGTTGCGCTAGGTGATCTAGGTTAGGTCTTAGGGTTCAAATGATGGTTGTGGAGGCCTTCGCTTGGTCAATTTCAGTGGGTTTGCTCATGTTTAGGGTTTGGGTTCAAAATTGGGTTTTAGTTTGGACATGGGTCTAGGTTGGGTTTGGGCTAGAATTGGATCAATTTATTGTTTTATTTGGTGTAGAATATTGTTATGAAGAGTTTAGAATTCAATTGGGTGGAAATTTAAGGGGTTCAATTTGGAAGATTTTGAATTTTGGGGCAATATTGGGTGTTTTGACTTAGGTTGTATTGGAGTGAAGTTTAAGTTTGGCTTAAGTCTAATTGAGTGCTCAAATTCATCTAGTGGAATGTCATGAAGAGTTTGGAAAGTGAATTTGGTGGGATTAAATTGATTGTGAGGTTCAATTTGGTGGATTTTAAGGATATGGTCTAATTGGGGATTTTGAATAGAGCTTGGAATTTGGGTTTGGAATTGGGTGCAATTGGGCTTGGATTTCATTTTGATTGAGATTAGAAATGATGAACTTTGATTTGGAATTGAAATTTGGGAGTTTTGGAATCAATTTGGTGGAAATTAAGGGGTGATTTGGAGATTTTAAGTTTTTGGGGGCAGCTTAGGGATTTTAGTTAAAAGTGGACAACTTGAGTGCAATTAGGGTCAAGGGATGGTTCAAATTGATTTTGGGGACATTTTGAATGATTTTGAAGATTTTGGGATTTTTTTTTGTGGAATTTTTGGGGCATGAAGGGTATTTTGATAATTTTGGCAATTTTGGGGGTAATTTGGGAATTTTGGGATGTTTTGGTCAATTTGAGTGGTATGGAATGATTTGAAATGATTTTTCAAGAAAATTTAAGATTTTGGAGAATTTTAAGAATTTTTGGAAAAATTAGGGATTAAGGGGCACTTTGGTAATTTTATGAAAGTTTGGGGCTAAAAGGTCAAAATTGGGAAATTGGTAAAGTTGGGATTAGTTGATAGTATTGATCATAGAATTACCACTATTGAGCCATGGAACCAAGGGAAGTTCCTTTTTGGATCCTCCATGTGTTGGTCTTAGCCAAAACCTAGCCTAGGGCTGAGGGCTTGGAGGAACACCCACATGAGTTTTCAAAAGAGTGGAGAACCAGGTTAAGGGTGATTGGTTTAGAGTTTTGGGTTGTGAGTGAAAGTGTGGTGTTTTGTGTGTGTGTGTAAGACTGACCAAGGCCGCACCACCTAGAGCTAACCCTAAGGCCAAGCAATCTTATGGGCACCCTTCTTGAGTTCCCTCATATTTGGCCCCCATCGTACTTAGTGCTAGAGGTTAGAACCAAACATATGGAACTCCAAGGAAAGTAAAGAAGTATTCGAGATTTTTAATGGGGTAGGGCCTCATCTCTAATCCTCTAGGATCATCAACAGGAAAGTCCTATGGCTAGATTTTAGGCTCCTAAAGAAAAATGATTGGACCTAAAGAAAAGCGTGGTCAATGAATGGACCCCCAATAGCTGTGATGTGCTGGACTAGCACACCACGCGTATCAGCGTTGACAGAAGAGACCAACAAAACCAACACAGACATCTAAGCTAACATGCTTAGAGCATAGTGTAGAATTTAATGAGAATCATTTTTGTTTGGGAAACGCATGAGTATCTTCAAATTCTAGTTGTTAATTAAATTTCCAAATTTTAACGTGACTTTCGTATTTTATGAATTTACGGAGGTAACCATCTGGATCTCTTATTGAAAACCTGAAGGTCGGGATGAACTTAATTTGTGAATTTCACTTTACTTTCAATTCAGATTTAGGTTTAAATTTAGATTTAGATACTTATGATTTTGCGAAGCTTAAAGTTTTAAAAGACTCGGGGAAAGCAGCATTAGATGCCTTGCTCCATCTAAAAGAGTCTCATGTTGGTCTTGACATGCTGAGAATGCAGTATTTGAAAGGAAATTTAAGGGACTCACATCCGTCTAATGAAGGGGAGTTGAAATTTAGGTACTAGTCCCAAAATAAGATTTGTAAATTTTGTTCCAACCCTAGAATGAGAATTGTAATTTAGGTACCGACCTCGAAAGATGAGAATCAGAATTTAGGTACTTACCCCGATGGATAAGAACTGGAATTTAGGTACCAGCTTTAGAATGAGAATTGGAATTTAGGTACTGATCTCAAATGATGGAATCAGAATTTAAGTACTGAAACCCGAAGGATGAGGATTGGAATTTAAATACTAGACTCAGAATAAGAATCAAAATTTTTGTACTGATCTTGAAAGATGGGAATCAAATTTTAGGTACTAAAACCTGAAGGATAAGGACAGGAATTTGGGTATTAGCCTCAGAAAGAGAATCAGACTTTAAATATTGATCTCTAAAGATGGGAATCAAGATTTATGTACTGAAAACCAAAAGAAGAGAACTAGAATTTAGGTACCATCTGAACCCAACTTTTATGAGTATCTGTATATGTAAGAATTTATGAATTTATTTTTAAATATTTATAATAATTTTGTTCGATTTCAAATACAAGTATACGTATCGTTTCAAGTAATACAGGGCTCTATTGGAGTCCTGGTTATCGATCCCACAGGGAAGATTAATAGAAAATGAATTGAAGAAATTTATTAGATTTTCAAATTAAAAGTAATTATAATTTTTATTTCTTTTCAAAATTTAGATTTTAAGTTTAATAAATTTTCTACTAAATGTAAGTAAGCAACAATAAAGTAAAGGTTAATGCAAGTATAAATTAAACAACTTTCTCCTTTTCAACCAACAGAATAATTATCATTCATGGAGAACTTAGATTATGGTATTGTGCCAAATAGAAGCATTTCTATTCTTTACCTTCGCTCGATAGTATAAAGAACATTGGCTAATCTATATATCAGTTTAAGATGTATTATTAGTAGAATGGGTTAATCTAGGCTCACATTTCAAAATGTCCAAGGTTGGCTATAGTCGGCCCTACTAATGACCTGTTCCCTTTCTATAAACCAAATTATTAGGATTTAGTCTGTCACCCTAAAAACTAATCAATTCTACACCCAATAAATAATATCTCCCTATTTATTTGCACTTCACCTTGATTAACCCGCTCAAAGGCTTCAATTACTCAAGGATTCATGTGATATCTACTAGTTAAGAACTCATCTCCGGATAGGTCTCAGAATTCTTCAACAGGTTTTAACAATTCAAATGGCCAGTTTAAAAAGTAAATTATGATCAGGTATTAATATCATTGTAATAATTTTAAAATTTTTTAAGTTAAGTTCTCCAACAAAATCAAATTATCCTATTATCTTTTCATAGTTGAAAGGAGAAAGAAAAGTAACTACTCAGAACACACTGAATTCACACAAAAAACATATTTATAAAAACTTAAACCAAGTTACAAATACTTATCTGGATTGTTGCTTCAAGTGATCCTTTGACTCCTACTGACTCCAATGCAAGGTACAATACTTCAACATCAACAACACTTATAAACTCACACTTACTACTCAAGGAATTGAGTAGATAAACTCACTAAATACTCAAGAAGAAAATATGGTGGATCTCTAAATCTATCTCTGGATGTTGGAGATCTAGGGGGAGCTAGATGGATGGAGAGAGAGGGACCTTTTTCTGTAGAAATGTCTCTTATTTATAGAGCTCTAAAAATGGCCAAGGGTTGCTTAAGGCACTTCTTCAAAATTCATCCAAATTTAATGAATCTTCTACAAATTAACTGTGGTGCCTAGGCACCGGAATCTAGCGCCTAGGCACCAGAGTTCGTGACCAAGTCTTCGCACCTCTTCACTTTGGATCGCACCTCTTCGCTATTAAAACTGTTTTCCTGTGTCCAGATGCTTTGCATCACATGTCCTATGTATTAGGAGTAACTTCCAGTCTTCTAAAAGGTCTGATAACCTCTTAAAACTGTCAAAATAACTGCCCAAAGTTGTCAAAAATCTTATCTGCTTCAGTATCAAACTGGCGCTTACATGCCAGAATCTGGCGCCTAGGTGCCAGACCTATAATTTCGGCAACTTTGCTTTTTAGCTCTAATTTTGCTCCTTTTTGCTCATTTTTCCTTCTTGAACTCTTTTTTTATCACCTATATCCAAAAACATAAAAATACCTTTCATTAAAGCATAATATCCTTAAGAATTAAATCATAAATAAGGCATAAAAATAGATACTTTTTAAGTGGATCACCAGTCTCAGAATGAGAATCAAAATTTAGGTATTGATCTCGAATGATGTAATACAAAATTTAGGTACTGAAACACAAAGGACAAGAACTGAAATTTAGTTACTAGCCTCAGAATGAAAATCAGAATATAGGTACCAATCTCGAAAGATGGGAATTAGAATGTAGGTATTGAAACCCAAAGGATGAGGATTGGAATTTAGGAACCATGTTCGAAATGAGAATAAGAATTTTGGTACCGATCTCGAAACATGGGAATCAGATATTAGGTACTAAAACTCAAAAGTTGAGAACTAGAATTTAGGTACCAGCCTCGGAATGAGAATCAGAATTTATGTACCGATCTCAAAAGATGGGAATTAGAATTTCGTTATTGAAACCCTAAGGATGAGGACTGGAATTTAGGTATCAGCCTCGGAGTGAGAATCAGAATTTTGGTATCGATTTCAAAACATGGAATCAAAATTTAGGTACTGAAACCCGAAGGATGAGAACTAACATTTAGGTACTAGCTTTGGAATGAAAATCATAATTTAGGTACTGATCTAAAAAAATAGGAATCAGAATTTCGGTACTGAAACTCGAAGGATGAGGACTGAATTTTAGGTACCAACCTTAGAGTGAGAATCAAAATTTAGGTACCAATCTTAAAAGATGGGAATCATAATTTAGATACTGAAACCTGAATGATGAGGACTGGAATTTAGGTACCATCCTCACAATGAGAATGATCTCAAAAGATGGGAATCATAATTTAGGTACTGAAACCCAAAGGATGAGGACTTGATTTTAGGTACCATCCTCAAAATGATAATCTGAATTTTGGTACCGACCTCGAAAGATGGGAATCAAAATTTAGGTACTGAAACCCGAAGGATGAGAACTGAATTTTAGGCACCAATCTCGAAATGAGAATCAAAATTTTGGTACTGATCTCGAAAGATAGGAATCACAATTCATGTACTAAAACCCAAAGGATGATGAATGGAATCTAGGTACCAGCCTCGGAAAAATCGTGGATGCTGAAGAATTATGGAATTTTGCAATTTGCAAAAATTTTGAAATTTGTAAGAAGGCTCCGTGACATTGTGAAGTTTCAAAGAAGATTGCAGAAAGTTTAAGTTTGTGGGAAGTGACGTTGTGAACGGCCAAAATAAATGAAAGGTGAGGGACTCGTGAAACGAAAGAAGAACATAGAATCACAAAATGTGAAAGAAAATTGAGCTCGTGGAAGAATGTGCTTATAATTTATTTTCTTATTTTTTTCCTTTATTTTATTATATCATTTATTTTTTTTGTTAAAACATTTCCCGATTTCGATTTTATTTTATCCATTTTTAATTTCAAATTTTTTAATCTTATTTATTTTTAAATTTTACTTGTGTCATTCTTAGTTCGTTACAATTCGGGACCAACGTATGGTCCTACGGCACTTTATCAATCACACCAACGGTCGACAGTTCCAAGAGCACATGTTGAATCAAAGTGGAAATATTTTCATTAATTATGACTGGAATGTAGTACAACTGATCACATGCTGACATCATCGAAAGAAAATCACGAATACATCAAAGTAGACATTGTAATCCGTCATGTCTCTCCTGCTATGGTGCAGTGCAAAAAGTAACAAGCTGTTTATCTGTCTTCTAAGATCATCTTGTGATCGAGCTAACAACCTAAGCTATACTCTGGGACAGATGTACCCTTTCTCACACTAAGAGGTAAAACTATCTCACAACTCAAGTGGTTGAAGTCCCTCCAAGTCTGGGTCGGGCTAGTATCCGTATAGCACTTTACTGTCATCCATCCTCCGAAACGTAACTGAGATTCTACGGTAGGCCACCCCAAGAATGCAATGCTTTGCTAAGTCTACTCCATTTTCCTTTAAAATTAGCATGTACTTGATCGACAGTGGGTTCTCTACCGACACTTGGAATTCTCTAGGACCAATGATCTATATCTCCCTCCCAAACAGAATGTTGCTCTTACTTATAAATGAAACTATACAAAAGGACCTACCAAAGTCATGGTGATCTATATGAGGGGGAATGCAACACTTCCTCATAGATATTAATGATGCAACTGTTGGGGATGCAATCCACTGGTAATACATTCCATACAACCATTCTTTTAATCATCTTCTTTATCTCGGATGACAGAGGATCAATCTCATAATTCTTAAAATCCCCCGAGGGGGGTTCACTTGCATGTCCTTTGAAAAATTATAGTAGGAACTACACTGAATAGAGATTCTGCCCTTTTCCCTCTTCCATTTCTGGGGTTCTGAATATGTCTTCCCTCTCAAATGACCTGTTCAACCTAAGTCCTTGAGGTTGAACACACAATTTAAAATCTTGTCTTAATCCTTCTTCAAGAATACATCGGTGTATAACTCAAGACCCTCCAAAATGTTGACGTATTTTCATTGAATTTGCTTGTAATGCTCAAACTCTTGTTTCTGGGCCATGCATATCTTCACCATTTCATAGTCTGGAATAATTTGTGGTCTTCGAGACTCGACAAATTGTGGTATGTAAGGCTCCACATTGAGATGTTCTTGGCTCCTGAACATCATCGATGTTGTTGTGGTATGTAAGGCTCCACATCGAGATGTTCTTGGCTCCTGAACGTCATCGATGCTGCTGTGTATTCTTTGAAAGTTCTGTAATGCTCCAAGCAGAGAACAGTACGTTCTAGACACTCTATAAATGATCCAACTGATGTTGTTAATGTTTTGGACACTCTGTAAATGATCCAACTGATGCTGTCCTTCTTGGTATTTCTGTATTACACGTTGGACATTCTGTGCAAAGCTCCTCAAATGGACCTTGTAGCAGTGTAGGCACTGTAGTAACCTCTGGCTGACCCTATGTAGGGAGGGGACTAACGGAACTCTCCTTCATGCTTGGATCATAATCTCCCTCCTCATGAATTGGAGGAAACTCTACAACTGTCTCTCGGGCCTGTCTCCTTTTGATTTTATCCAATGCCCTGAGTTTACAATGATTGGCATTCCAGAACTGTGTGAGTATCAACGACATATCCAGAACACTCTCCAAGGTAGCACTGACTAGTTCCCCTCCTGGATTAGTGATCATCGATGGTATTTTCTTGCTCCTTTCTACTGAGCGGTGTACGTGTCCATTCTTCTAGATGATTCTCCTCCTCTCTACGCCTGATCCTCATTACAGACTTCAGTTTCTCCATGGCTGACCAGGCTCATCAGTGGGCTTTTGTAATCCACATTGAATTGTGTGAAATCATGTCAAAGTTTATCACTCGTCTTGTCGGGACTTTCTCCTCATTATGTGAAAGATTCAATCTATCTTTGAAAGCAAAGATTAGCTTCTAACCCGACATTGTTCCTGTGGAAGACAGGAGAAACGTCAGCACGCTTAAATTCAAACGAATAAGAACAATAACAACCTTATTATCTTGGTGAATTTTAAATTATACATATGTTATTATCTTATTTAATATGAAATTATGAAAATAGAAATTTAACTAAGAGATTTCAACGTGCACGTTTTAATATACAAAAATTCATCTTACTTTAATCCAATTTTATTACAAAATTTCCATTTTTGGACCCAGTCATAGACACTGGACATATAGCTCTCCTTGGAATGAACCTCATCTTTCGAGCTTGTCATGTTGCATAGTACTTCTTTAGATATCGTCCATTCATCGACAACATGGGTCTTTCACTTTGAGAATTGACTAACTAGTACGATCCTCCTAAGTAAACCTTCTCCACCATGAATGGTCCTTTCTAGGTCAGTTCGAATTTTCCACCTATCTTGTGATGTGCAAGAATAGGACTTTTAAGAATAAGAACGAGGTCTCCGACTTTGAACGCCCTCAAGCGGACCCGTTTATCATGGGCTTGAATCATCTTTGCTTGGTAGAGTTCCAAGTTCTATTGTGCTTGTAATGGTTTCCATTTGAGTCTCTCAAATTTTGTAAGTCGAAGTCTGACATTGTCTTCTGTTGCAATCTTGTTGGCGACGTTGACTTTGAGAGAAGGTAGCTGAATTTCCAATGGAAGCATTGCTTCAGACCCGTACTCAAGTTTGTATGGCGTAGACTATGTCGACATTCTGACAGTCATCCTGTATGGCCATAAAGCTTCCAACAAATTTTTGTGCCATCCTATTTTGTTCTTGTCTAATATTTTCTTCAAAATTTGCACGAGCATCTTGTTAAAGGCTTCTGCCATGCTGTTTGCTTTGGGATAGTAGATTATAGAATATGTCCAATCAATTCTGTGAAGTTTGACAAAACTGTTGATCTTTGTACTTTTGAAAGAGAACCCATTGTCAGAGATGATTCTGCAAGGGACACCAAAATGGTAGACAATCTGATTTCTGAAAAACTGAAAAGCATACTACACCGTGACATCTCGTAACATCACTGCCTCTGCCCATTTAGAGAAGTAATCTGTAGCTGCAAGAATGAATCTGTGTCCCTTTGATGATTGAGGGACTATAGGACCCACTTTGTCCGTACCCCAACACTCAAATGGCCATGAGGCAACCATCAGATGTAACACATTCGGAGGCTGGTGCAAGACCACTCCATGTATTTAACACTGATGGCATATTTTAGCTATTTGCATATAGTTTTTCATCAATTCTAGACAATAGTACCTGAGTCTCTTGATCTTCATCTTCATTTCGGCTCTGAATGGTGAGCATCACACAATCTGGCATGTGCTTCTTTGATGATATTCTACACTTCTGTTATGCTCAGACATCTCAGCCGTATCTAGTCAAATTATCTTCTGTACAGAACATTGTTGACTAAAGCATATGACAGAGCTCTCTTCTGGATCTGATGTGCCACTGACTTATATTTCGATAGTTTACCATTTTTCAAATATTCTATTAATGGTTGGAGCCTGTCTTTGGTGTCTTTTGTCACCGTAGCTACTATCTCTTCTTTTCCTAGCTTGTGTAGATTATCAAGGTCGATCTGTGACAGAACCTGACGTCCTTGTACCGTATTGTCAATGGAGTCTTCTGGTGAACATGCTAATTCCTTAGCAATTTCATTTAAAGCATCCGTATGGGCATTATCAACATGAGGAATCCTGTAGAGCGTCACATTAGGAATCTGCTCTGGTAGTTTCATCATATACGTGTGATATTCTATGAGTCTTGGCTTCAGAATCTTGTTCTGTCTGGCTACTTGCTGAATGACGTAATATGAGTCCCCATAAATGACAACGTCCATTATATCCATTAATATTGCTAATTCTAATCCATTTATCAAAACCTCGCATTATGCTTCATTGTTGGTGCACAGCTATATAAGTGGTAGGAGAATCAGCATTGTCTGATCCAGTGTAACGAAGATCAAACCAATTTCTGCCTTGCTGGGTATGACTATTTGCGATCCTTTATCTTTCCAGGCTGATGAAGCTCCGTCAAAGTACATATCCTAATGCAAGGAACTGGACTGTTCCACTTGCATTATCTGTTAATCTAGCAAATCATCATTAAGTGGGGAACCAGCCCGTGTTGGGTACGCTACTAGAAAGTTTGGAAGAATCTGCTCTTTGATAACGCGAAGGGGCACGAAAGTTATATTGAACTGCAATAAAATCATCGACCACCTTGTTAAATGTCCATAAAGTGTTGGTCAGGTCATCAAATATTACAAAAAATTAACTTTCAAACATAGGTTGACCTTATGAAAAAGCATGTAGTGCCTAAGCTTATGAGCAGTAAAAACCAAAGCTAGGCAATGTTTCTCAATAGGAGGATACTTCACCTTCGCTAGTATTAGACATCGAATCAAGTAGTAGAATGTGTTTTCCTTACCATCATCATTGAATTGGGCTAGTAGAGCTCCGAGGAAGTCATCTAAGCCTGCGATATAAATTATCAATGGTCGACCCAGGATAGGGGTTACCAATACAGGATGTGTCGTTAGGTATCAATTAATATCTCCAAAAGCACATTGGCATGGCTGTTCCAATTAAAACTTGGCATCCTTTTAAAGTAAATTCAAAAAGGGTAGGCACCTTCCTGATAGATTAGATATAAAGCGTATTAGATATGTCAATTTTCCTTGAAAAGAACATAGTTGTTTCAAAGCTCTGTGAGGCGGCATTTCTAAGTTAGCTTTAATCTTTTCTGAGTCGATTTTGATTCCCCAATGATGGACAACAAATCCTATAAATTTGCTGGAGGTAACGCTGAAAGCGTACTTAAGGGATTCGTCTTAAGATTATATTGTTGTAATCGTTCGAACATGATCCTTAAATCATACAAATGGTTATTCCTTTCTTTGCTCTTGATGACTAAGTCATCCATGTAGCATTCTACTTAGTTGTGAATGAGGTCATCAAAGATCTTTGTCATTGCTCGTTGGTAGGTAGCTCCGGCGTTCTTTAAACCAAACGACATCACGGTGTAGCATTAAATTCCAATCGGAGTTATGAATGTTGTAAGAGTTGCATCCTATGGAACCTGCTTGATCTGATTGTATTCTGATGATCCAACCATGAAGGAGAAGATCTCATGTGACAATGCACTGTCTACCATCAACTCCAGTATCAATAAAAAAAAATTCATCCTTTGGACACGCTTTGTTGAAATCCTAGAAGTTGACACACACTCGTATATGTCTATTCTTCTTCTTAAATGGTACAACATTAGCTAACCAAGTGGGGTATTATTCTTCTCGCTCAAACTTAGCGTCTATCAACTTCTTCACCTCAGCTGTGACTTTTTGTTATATTTCAAGGTTCATTCTTCTGGGAGCTTGCTTTACCAGGCTTGTACTCTGATCCAATCCGAGCCTATGAACTGCAGCTTCTAAAGACAACCCTGGCATTTCGTTATAGCTCCATGAAAAATAATCCTTGAATTCTAAAAATAGCTTAACCAAATCCACAAATTCTTCATCATTCAGTAGAAAACTTATATAAGTGGGTCGGGGCTGCTCCTCAGTCCCGAGGTTGATTTCCTTTAATTCAACTACTATAGCCTTGATTTCTTCTTTGAAATCAAGTGGAGCTTCATCTATTGGCTGATCTTCAGAATCATCTTTGACATCAAAACATTCCTCTTCTGATATATTATTAACAACCATGCAATATACCGAATCATCGACCGGCTCTATCGTACCAAATCTAAGACCATTTTTCAATTTGAGAGTTTGTCCTTCAACATTCCATAATTTCTTGAAAAGTTGTAGCTTGTTCTTTGGCATTTGCTTCAGCACATATCCTTGTTGAACTAACTTTTGTTATTACGAAGCAAAGTAACCAAATGGTAATTCCATTAATTTATTATGATCATCTTCTTTAAGATTTATATAAATTTTAGAATTAGAAGAAGGGGAAGCATGGTAAAACTTGATCGGTTTCAAACCAACACTCCGAACTTCCTTGACCTTCATACTCTTGACCTTTTGAGGATGGATCAGAGTTAAGGTCATGGCTTGCACGTAGTGGTTGATCCGATCGTACATTGACTTGTATTAAATTTTTTCTGTATCTGTTGACCTCATTTTTGGTGAGGTCTAGTTTATTCTTTAAAAGCCTAAGATCTAGCTACGAGACTTTCTTGTTGACTATTTTAGAGGACTAGTGATGGAACCCTACCCCATCAGAAATTCTAAACACATCTTTACTCTTCTTGGAGTTCCACATGTTTGATACTGACCTCTAGCACTTAGTAGGTTGGGGCCAAATGAGAGGGAGCTCAAGAAGATATTTCCATACAATTGCTTGGCCTTAGGGTTTACCCGAGGTGGTGTGGCTTTGGTCAGTCTTGCACAAACACACATAACCCCATACTCTCACTCACGACCTAAACCCTAAACCAATCACGCTCAACCTGGTTCCCTATTCTTTTGGAAATTCATGTGGGTGGTTCCTTAACCCTTTAGCCCTAGACTAGGGTCTGGCTAGAACCAACACATGAAGGATCCAAAATTGGATTTCCCTTGGTCTCAATAGGGGTAATTTTATGATTAACATTCTTAAATGATCCCAATCTTGCAAAATTCCAAATTTTGACCTTTTTTAGCCTCAACTTTCCCAAAATCACCAAAATACCCTAAACCCTAAATTTCTTCAAATATCCCCAAATTGCCCAAATTCTTAAGTTCTCAAATTCTCTTCAAAAATCATTTCAAATTATTCCAATCACTCAAATTGCCCAAAATACCTCAAAATTTTCAGAACTTCCAAATTACTTAAAAATACCCAAACTTACCAAAATGCCCTTCATGCCCCAAAATTCAAAAAATTCTCAAAATCTCCAAAATCACTACAAATATCCCCAAAATCAATTCAAACCACTCCATTGAGCCAAATTTGACCCATTTTAACTAAAATCCCCAAATTGCCCCTAAAGGCCCAAAATCCACAAATCACCCTCAATTTTCACAAAATTGATTTTAATCTCACCCAATTTCAATTCCAAATCAAAATTTATCATATAAAATCTAAATTAAGCCAAATTTAATCCCAATTGAGCAAATTTTATAACTAAATTCCAAATCCATACTCAAATTTGACCATGTCCCAAATCCCACCGAATTGAACCACATAACTAAACCAATTCCCTCAATTTTGAATTCTAAACTCTTCATAACAGTCCCCTCAATCAATTTGAGCCCTTAATTGGTCCTAACCTAAACTCAAACCTCAACGAATTCCAACCTAAATTAAAACCCCTAATTTTTCCCTAAAACCTAAATGTCACAAAATTAAGTTTCCTAACTCTACAAATTCCACCTAATTGATATCTAAAACTCTCCATCACAATATCTTGAATCAATTTGAACCATCAATTAGACCAAATCCAAACCCTAGCCCAATCAAAATCACACAAAATTGAACTCCCCAATCAATTCAAAATCCCTCAATTCCTTTTCAAAACTTCTCATGACAATCATACACATCAAATTGATCAATAAATTAACCAAAGTCTTAGCCCAAACCCAACATAGACCCTAGTTCAAAATAAAACCCAAATTTTGAGCCCAAATCCCAATATTGACCGAACCCATCCAAATTAACTGAACCATGGTCACCACATCCAACATTTTAGCAAGCTTGATCCACCTAGCCCAACCTAGTTGAGCCATGTACCAAGGTTCCCTTGATTAGAGGGATTTCTTCCTATATTTAGCCTAACCCAAGGAGATTTTCCACCAGCCATCAAACCTCCCAACTAATCACCATTATGACCTCCACTGTCTCCCCTAGCCACCAGTTCTGGCCTGGCCGGCCGGCCTAGTCACTGAAAAACATCAAAACTGAGAGCCACTCAACCTTTAAAACCAAAATTGAACTCCCATAGTTGGCCAAATCCTATTGGCCACTTGCACCTTTCTTCCCCCAACCTAAGAAGTTTAGCTCGCCCGGATTAAAGCCCTGGTGGCCACCCTTTCCCTGTCTATTTAGCCACCACCTCCCATAGCCAAAAGATAGAGTGTGCAAAAACCTTGAGGAAACTCTGCCAAATTGCTTTTAGAGCTTCTTCAAGATCTTCTGAGCTCAAGCCCACCACTCTCCAGCCATCTTCTCCACTCTCTGAGGCCAATTTCTTCACCTAAGAATTAGTTAGAAACAGAACACTCCTTGAAACTTCACCAAACTCCAGATTGACTCATCCCTCACCTTCCCCAAACCAAACAAGAAAGTTCTACTAGAGAACCCCATCTCCCAGCCCTGACTTCCGTTCTAGCCTCTCCACATGTAAGTGTAACTCCTACACAGACACTTCACTAGAGTCAAGTGACAGTTCTAGCAGATTTGTGAGGTCTCAACGAAGCTTCTAGAAGCATCTGATTGAGGCCTCACCTCTCAAACTAAGGTTTAGGCCATTTTCCTGTAAATCAAGCTCGGTTTGGGTCATTATGAATCAAACATGTATTTCATACTCGATCAACCATATATAAATAGGTTCGTCTCGAATAGATGAAGGTGTAGTAAGTAACCCAATGCAATTTCATTAAGTATCGAGAGAGATCTTAGGGTTAGAAGGTGGACGATTCTTGGTTTAGAATAGATGGGTATGATGAACGAATGTCATCTGTTCGCATGTGTATCAAATCAATGGACCAGATGGCACAAGACGAGATGAAGATGCATAAAGCGTATGCCGACTGGGTGGCTACGTGGATGACGACGTCAAATGGTAAAGCGACACGTAGCTCTTTAGAGCTACCTAGGATGACGTGGCTAATGCGTGGTTTAGTAAGAAAATCCCTAATTTTTTATTTATTTTAATTCAATAACATAAAAAATTCATATCTTGGTGTAGAAAAATCTTAAAATAAAATAAAAATACTTAGTTGCTCAATGAATAGACGAGAATAGAGTGGAATAGAAATTAAAAATATTTGATTTATATTTATTTTAAATTAATTAAATACTCAGAAAATTTTTTAAATCATAACTTAATAAATGCAAACCACCAAGGCGTGAAATATTGAGGGCTTATTTGCTCTTTTGTTAGAAGTGCTCTAAGTTTTCCAAAGTCAGAGAGTATCCCTAACACAAAAGCCCTGATTTTTAAGTTAATCACTTATGTTTTAATTAAAAAATTTTAATAATTAAAATATAAATTAGAGAAATAAAAAACTTATTTTGGTAGGTTCATTGTGGCTAGAGGACCCTAGGAAAAATATAAATGCGGTTTAAGTCATTAAAAATGACACTAATTGTGATTATCTCATAAAAACCTTTAAAAAATTAAATATTTAAGATATAAATAGAAAAATCAAAAAAATAAGCCCACACTGTAAAAAAAATCATATTAACTCAGTGTAAAAATTTGAAACCCATTTGACCTAATTGAATCATTAAATTTGATTTCTAAGTAAAAATACATTTTTGGCATTAAAATAATTATAATAATTAAAAATAAAATTAAAAAAATTATGAAAATGATTTGAGAGTTCCATGTGACTAGAGGAACTTAAGAAAACTAAAATTAATATTAAAATAAATACTTCATTTTAAGCTAATTTCTAATTTAAAAATAATTAAAATATCACAAAAATCACTAAAGCACAAAAGTGCACAATTATAATCTAAATTATTCCTGATTACTTGGGAGAAATTGAAATATTTTCTAATTTTCTAAAAATATTTAGGAATTTTTAAAGGTTAAAAATGAAATTTTCCCTTATTTTGCACTAATATAATTATAAAAATTAAAATAAAAAAAATATTAAATTTGCTTCTCTAATTTCCCTGAACTCAGAGAGATTTAAGAAAAACATAAAACCTAATTTTTCACTTAAATATTATTTTTCATTTAATTAATACTCAAAACAAACAAATAATTATAATAATTAAAATAAACTTAAAAAAATCTTAAAAATTGGCCTCATTGGTCCTCTGACCTAGGTGAACCTCCAATAATTTTTCTAATGATAGATGGTATACTTTTGATAAGTTAATGAATTAACTTGAAAAATACCTATTTTTGCATTAAAAATAATTCTAAAAATAAAATAAAAATAAAAAATTTCATTTTCTCCTTTGATATTTTAATTGACCCATGAGTGGGGTAACATAAAATTTCAAAGTCATTTGAGTTAAATTCAAAGAATTATGAAGTGATAAGACCCTAAAGGGGAAAATAGGAATTATGGAATTTAAGCCAATTAATGTTTAAGTTAAATCAAAGGATAAATGGGTAAAGAATGATAATAATTGACTTTTCTAAGTAGTTGGAACACATGGGATTAAGAGGTAGGAACCAAGTTATCACTCTCCCACAATAAGGGTATAATTGTAATTTTCCCTTAATTATTGTAAATTGGAAGTTAATTAAAGTCAATGATCCTAGAGTGAAAGGTTTGATTTTGTAAGGTTATAATTAACTAATTAAAAACCTTTAATCAATGGTTTGGTTATAATACAATGTTTAATCAGAATTAAGTTCACCCAATTTGATATTCCTATAATTGCAAGTCTACCCAGGAAATCTTAAGGGCTTAGTAGTGAATTAGGCTTAATCCAGTTTTGTGTAATGGGGCTTAGAAAAGACAATGTAGATGATCACAAATACTTTGAAAAGACTACTAGACCACCTATAAAGTTTAAATTGGCTAAACTCCTTATCAAATCAATATGCCCTTAAGGGCCTCCACTCACATAATTCATAAATAAAATATCAAGTGATAGTTACCCCACTCATAGGGATGATTAAAACATCAAGTTTCATTGAGAAATAGGTTAAAATGTATCTATTAAATCTTAAATGATGGATGAATGATTTAGCAACATAACAAGTTTGTTGACCTCACTTTTGGTTGAGGTCTAGTTCTCTATAGATTGCCGAGGGTATAGCCATAGGACTTCCTAATGACTTTTCTTAGAGGACTAGCAATGGAACCCTCCCCATAGAAATTCAAACTTTTTGTACTTCACTTGAACTTTCATGTTCTTAAGGCCTAACCACCACCTTTGGGAGGAAGAGATCGAACATAAGGAAGTTTAAGTGAAATCCCTATAAGTGACTAAGCCTTAGGATTAGCCTTCGAGAAGCCTGTGTCACACACTGACATTCACAATTACACATTACGTTCTACACTCACAACCTAAATCGAATGCATTTCACTTCGACATTTGGACCCATTGGAAACTCATGTGAGTGGTCCCACTAGCCTTAAGCCTATGGCCAAAAGAGCTAAAATCACCACATAGATGACCAAAGGAAGCTTTCCTTAGCTTGTAACCCATCCAGAATGGTTCCATACTTCATGTTCCGACAATACTTCACTTCTCCCACAATTTCATTTTTTACCTCGAAATTACCAAATTGTCCCTAAAAAGGGGACCCAAAACCCAAAATTCCACAGTCACCCGAGGTTCCCGAAAGTTATTCCAAAATTTTATTCTCATCGAACTAAGAATTTTGACTGTAAACATGGCATACATTTGAGCTACCGGCGGACCCCTCACGACTTAAATAGTCTCTACTTGAACGACATTCCAGACCCCGCAAAACCCTCCACAGTGGTCAGAAATGCCTCCGGACACTGCCGTTCAACTCCAAATTCAATTTTGAACCACTCTAGATCTTTAAATCACACTTTTGACAAAATTTCCGAAAAAAATCCCCAAAATTACCAAAATGACAGAACATAGCCAAAAATTTGAAAAATTCCAAAAATTCTCAAAATTTCCCAAAATCTCCGAACAATTCTCAATTTCATTTTCTCCAACTACACCATAGACAAATTTTGTCAATTTAAGACGATTTTATCAAAAGCTCCAATTTTGACTTAAGCCCAACCTAGGCTCCGGTTTGACCCAATTTGACCCAATGTTAGCCAATTTTTTTCCGATTTGAATTTTTCACTCTTCGACACATCTCCCTAAACTAAATGCGACATTTGATCGCCACCAATTTGGCTTTGAATTTCACCCAAATCCGATTTAATCGCAAAATCCCAAAATTTGACCAATTTTTTGACCCATTTCGACGACGAGGTTGTCCGAACGACCTCAGATTCACAAACAGACTTCGCCATTGTGTCCAGAATGTCGCAATTACTAAGAAAACATATATAACTTACTATATTTTGACGCACGATGAAATCGGCTCGAACTCAGTGTGATTTTGCTTAAAATTTGCATTTTCACCACTTAAATCAAATTCTGGCTCAAACCCACACCTAATTTAACCTGGACGAAACCTCTCCTCCTTGGCTCTTTGATTTCACCCTAGGTATCGCACCTCCATGGCCGAATCTCCTCCATGAGCCTCTTCCTCCATGGCTAGGTCATTTCCCCTCTTCTTCTTGTGTTTGGTGAGGTGGCCTCTTCCCCTCCTTGCAAAGTCTGCCATCGGAGCATCTTCTGGCCCTAGGTCACATCCTTGGCAGCCCTTTTTTCACTTCCATGGTGCTTGGTCACTTCTCCATGCCTTTTCTTTTCATTCCATCATCTCAAATATGGGTAAGAGGCTTCACCTTCTTTAAACCATTGGGTATTATCCATGGGGAATTTTTGGGCTTCTTCTTCCTCCTCCCATGGCTATAAAATAGCTTTCTTTCTCCTTTTTTTTGGTTGGATGAAAATTGCAAAAATAAGGGGAAGTGCTGCCATTTTTTTGCTCTAATCCAAGGCTTAGGTATGGATTTACATTTTAGGGCTATGCATCTTCATCGCCTTTCATTTTCCTAGGGTTTAGATGGTTTGTTTTAAGCATTTGGGAGAGGTTTCCCCTCCCATAGTTTCACATTAATATGCTTTATGTTGGTGAATTTCATGGTAAGATTTGGAGTTCATGCTTGAATCATATGAATTTTTCATATGACAAAGTTCTAAATTGTTCCTACATGTGAAAGCTTTGAATCTATGCTTTTATGGCCACTTTTCTTATGCCTAAACTTGGTATTGCACATTTGTTTTTTTTTTTTTTTTGAAGGTCACTCTTGCATACAAAGGAACTTGAAATTTATGGCATTTTCATATGCAAGATGTGGGGCTTTATGTAGGATTTCATGGTTAAAGTTACATGCTTAGGCTTTGGATTTTATGCTTATGTCTAAAGCTTGACTTTACATGTGTAAATTTTGGAACTTGGGTTTCCATTTGAGGCCCACTCTCACATGTAATAATTTTGGTTTTCATGAGCCTCTTTCACATTCTTAGAAAGTAGATTTTCATGGCTCTACATGTGGATTCTTTTTTCTTTAGGGGGTTTACACACTTCTCCATTGTGGTTAGTTTGTTTTGTTTATCGGAGCATGAAATCTTCACTTTTTAGAAGTTCTACATTCCTCCTTTTTTATGGTTGATTCACTTTACTTACCAAAGCATGAAAGTCCTTTTTGGAATGATTCACATGCCTCTTTATTATGGTTAGCTTGTTTTTTTTTTAAGAAAGAGAGCATGAGAATTTCTTTACATGTGAAGGTTTAAAAATTTTACATACACATTGGGGCCTTTTCCTTTACATGTAAAAGCTTAGAAATTTTTCATATACATGGGAGTTCACTTTACATGTTAAAGACTTAGCTAGCAATTTACATATACTTGAAGCTTCTCTTTACTTGCTAAAGTTTTAGTAATTTACACATACATTTGGAGATTTCTCTTTACTTGCTAAAGTCTTAGCAATTTGCATATACTTGGAGTATTTTTTCTTTTCATGCAAACATTTAGAGGTTTTCACATGTATTGGAGTTTTTGTGAGGTTTTGGAGTAGCCTTCACATGGTATGTTCTCATTGAAACTTATGGTGGAATTTTTTAGCTAAGGGCATGCTCTGTACTTCTTTACATCAAATCTTAAAATAGTAGCCTTACATAACATGCTTTAGTGGATTTATACCTCTTTATGTTCAAAGAGATGTGTATGAAAAAGTGAACATGCTTTTGTTACATGTGGTTTGCTCCTTTTAAGAAATTTTCTCATTCCTTGATTAAAGAATAGGGCTAGCATTTCATGATTATCCTTCACTTTTCTTTACTTTCATCAAATGCTCCCTTAATAATCATTGCATGAAAGAGGCACCAAATGCATGTGGCCTCTATGGTGAGTTGTGAAATGAGGATTTTGAAAAGGTAAGCTTTATGTGGCATTGTTGTTGACCTCGTTTTTGGTGAGGTCTGATCGCTCTCCTTAGTACTTAGGATCTAGCCATAGGTTTTCCCTTCGACTATCCTAGAGGACTAGAAATGGGACCCACCACTTAGAAATTCAAACACTTCTTGACTCCCTTCAAACCCCACAATTTTGACTATAAACCCCTGTGTCACTTGGAGGGTTGAAATCAAGTATGTGGAGGTTTAAAGGATGAGTTTCCTATAGGATTCTTTGGCCTTAGGATCACCCTGGGTGGCCAGGTCATGGTGAGGGCAAGCTTGCACACACCACACTCTCACACTCATTCTACCCTACAACCACACTCTCACCCAACTCAACTCCCTGACTCATGTAGGTAACTCATATGGATGGACCTTAACCCCTAAGCCCCTGGCTAAAAGGGTTAAGAACAACATATTGAGTGCCTAAAATGAGTCCTCTCATGGCTCTTGTAAGCTTAATATGGCTTCATGGCTCAACCAAAATGGTCCCATTTTACTCACACCTAATTAATCTTCATTTTCCCCAAATTTCAATTTTTGAAGCTCGGGGCCTTAAACCCACCAAACCTACCAAATGCCATTGAAATTGCCCAAAATTTGCAAAATTGCCTAAATTACCCAAAATTCCTCAAAATCAATCCTAAATATTCTCCACCACTCAAATTGATCATCCATGGCCAAATATACCAAAATTACCAAAATACCCCCCAATACCCTTCAAATACCCAAAATACCCTTTTTAACCCAAAAATCCAAAAATTCTAAAAATTCTCAAAAAAAATTCCAGAAAATGCCAAATATTCCCAATTTCATTTTGTTGAACTTCCACATACCCCAATTTTGTCAATTTAATCCAATTTGATCGAAAGTCCCAAATGGGCCCTTAAGGCCCAAAATGACCAACAAACTCAATCCACCCCAAATTCAACCCAAATGTTACCCAATTTTCCCCAAATTTGTTTTGAAACCTTTCTAACATCCCCACAAACAAAACGCTAACTTAATTTACCCAATATTTGGACCCAAATTCCACCCAAGCTTAACCCAAACCAAAATTTCCCAAATTGACCTAAACCAATCATAAACCCAAACAAGCCCAAATCCCAAAATGAAGACCCAACCAAGATGGAAAACTCTTTTGTACACTCCCATAAACATTTTACAACATCAATTTTACATAAAAACCAATATTAGCCCAACCTTAGCCCGAGTTAGCACAATTGGACCCACTTTGACCCTATTATTAAAGAAGCCCAAATTAAATCCAATTAAACCCCAAATGACACCAAATCTTTTCTAAAGATCTCATGACACATTCCTAATCTAAATAAAACATTTATTTGACACAACCTTTTACCAAATTTTTATCCAAAATTCCATTTTTAAAACATAAAAGACCATTTCCTTAAAGCATTTAAAAGCCCATCTTTCATCAAATTTAAAAGCCCAAAACCTATTTCAAAACCCACATGACATTTTCATTTATCATCTCTTTAATAAAAATCATTTGGTAAGTTCCAATTTCATCATGAAATAAATCTAAATCAAGCCTCATGCCAAAATACCCCTAAATTTCAAAAATCCCAAAATCCCTTTTTCATGCAAGTGAACCAAGCCATTCCCAAGCCAAATGAAGCCATGAACAAGCCATGAACAAGCCACATGAAGCCATGAGAGCTTTGACTTGTCCCAATGTAGATGCTAATTCTTTTGAGCTTAAACCGTCTATTATTCAAGTGGTTCAAAACAATCAATTTAGTGGAACACCAAATGAGGATCCAAATTTACACCTTGCTAGTTTTTTAGAACTTTGTGCTACCTTTAAATATAACAATGTTTCTGATGATGCTATTAGGCTTAGACTCTTTCCTTTTTCTTTAAGAGATAAAGCAAAGATATGGCTGAACTCATTAGCAACATGTTCTATTAAAACATGGGCTGAAATGACACAAAAATTCCTTGCTAAATATTTTCCTCCTTCTAAAACTACTAAATTAAGAAATGATATTACTTCATTTAGTCAATTTGATGGGGAGACAATTTATGAAACTTGGGAAAGATTTAAAGAACTTTTAAGAAAATGTCCTCATCATGCTTTACCTGATTGGTTAATTATTCAAACATTTTATAATTGATTAATTGGATCTTTAAAATCAATTATTGATGTCATGCTGTAGAGGTTCTTTAATGTCTAAATCATTTGAAGAAGCTTACACTTTAATTGAAGAAATGACTAACAATAATTTTCAATAGCCTTCTGAAAGGATTAATCCTAAAAGAATGGCAAGTATTCATGATAATGAAGCCTTTTATATTTTAGCTTCACAAGTAGCAGCAATGTTTAAGAAATTAGATAGTTTTGCTATTAATATATCACATAATAACTCTGCTAATATTGAAGATTCTCAAACTATTGAAACTTTACAAGCTATTGCTAGTAAAAATAATCCTTATTCAAATTATTATAATCCTTGATGGAAAAATCATCTTAATTTTAACTGGAATAATTCACAACAATGGGGTAATAATCAATCTCATCCCAATGGAAATTGGAATAATCAAGTTAATTCAAACTATAAACCACCTGGATTTAACAATCAGCAGAAAAAGTTATCTATAGAAGAATTAATTTTACAACTATGTAATCAGTTACAAAATCAAAACACTGCTATTCGTAATATTGAGAATCAAATGGGACAAATCGCTAATTTAATTAATTATAGACTCCCAGGAACACTTCCTAGTAATATTGAAATCAATCCAAAAGAAACTGGAAAAGAACATGAACATGTTAAAGCTGTACAACTTAGAAGTGGAAAGGAATTAAAAGAATGAATGCAGAATGAAATTAAAAATGAGATTGAGGTTGAAGAGATTGAAAAATCTAAATAAAATTCTTCTCCTAATAAAGATCAAACTGATATTTCTATTAATATGGAAGTTGAAAAACTACTACCACCTTTTCCTCAAAGACTTAAACAGCAGAAGCTTGATCATCAATTTTCTAAGTTCTTTGAAATTTTTAAGAAACTTACTATAAAGATACCTTTTGCTGAAGCTTTGGAACAGATGCCAACTTATGCAAAATTTATGAAGTATATTTTAAGTAAGAAACGAAGATTTGAAGCTTTTTAAACTGTTGCATTAAGTGAAGAATGTAGTGCAATAATTCAAAAGAAATTACCTCAAAAACTTAAAGATCCTGGAAGTTTTACTATACCTTGTGCTATTGGAGAAAAGTTTTGTGGAAAAGCTTTATGCGATTTAGGAGAAAGTATTAATCTCATGCCATTTTCTATTTTTCGAAGGTTGAATTTAGGAGAGATTACTCCCACCACTGTAACCCTTCGGCTTGTTGATAGATCTATCACTTACCCTAAAGGAGTTATAGAGGATGTTCTTTTTAAAGTAGATAAATTTATCTTCCCTGTAGATTTCATTGTACTTGATATGGAAGAAGATAAAGAAACACCTATTATTTTAGGGAGACCTTTTCTAGCGACCATACGAGCTATGATTGTTGTGCAAAAAGGAGAATTAACCATGAGAGTTAATGATCAAGAAATTAAATTTAATGTCCTTAAATCAATGAAGTACCCTGACAAAGAAAAATGTTATCGAATGGATATATGTGATTATTTAATTGAGAAACATTATCAAGAAAAATGTAAAGTAATTTCTAAAGAAAAATTTGAATTATTAACCGATGAAGATGAAGAACTAAAAGAAGAAGAAACTCATTATATTAAGGATAATTGGGAAACTTTGGACATAATTCAAAATGATATATTTTTACCCTCAATTAAAAAAGCCCCTGAACTGGAATTAAAAATGTTACATTCACATTTAAAGTATGCATTTCTGGGAAATTCATTAACTTTACTTGTTATTATTTCTTTTGAGCTAAGTAAAGATCAAGAAGAAAAATTGATAGGAGTGTTAAAGAATTATAAGAAAGCATTTGGTTGGACAATTGTTGACATAAGAGGAATAAACCCGTCCATTTGTATGCATAGAATTTTAATGGAAGAAAATTTTAAACCTACTATTGAACCGCAAAGAAGATTAAATCCTATCATGAAAGAGGTTGTTAAAAAAGAAATTGTTAAATGGTGAGATGATGGTATTATTTATCCTTACGGATAGCCAACGGGTAAGTCCTATTCATTGTGTTCTAAAGAAAGGAGGAGTAACTGTCATTGTCAATGATAAAAATGAACTAATTCCTACAAGACAAGTTATTGGAAGGAGAATTTGCATTGATTATAGGAAATTAAATGACGCCACTAGAAAGGATCATTTTCCTTTACCTTTCTTGGATCAAATGCTTGATAAATTAGCTGGGCACTCATATTTCTGTTTTCCGGATGGATATTCCGGTTATCATCAATTACCCGTCGCTCCCGAGGACCAAGAGAAAACAACATTTACAAGTCCTTATGGAACATTTGCCTATAGAAGAATGCCTTTTGGTTTATGTAATGCACTCGCAACTTTTCAAAGATGTATGATGTCAATATTTTGTGATTTGATTGACAAAGGAATTGAAATATTCATGGAAGATTGTTCAGTTTTTGGAACTTCTTTTGAATCTTGTTTGGAAAATATTTCCAAAATTCTGAAAAGATGTGAAGAAACAAACTTAGTTCTTAACTGGGAAAAATGTCAATTCATGGTCACAAAAGGCGTCATACTTGGTCACAAGATTTCACAAAAAGGGATGGAAGTAGATCAAGCAAAAGTGAAAATTATTGCTGAATTACAACCACCTACTACTGTTACTGATGTGAGAAGTTTTCTAGGTCATGTTGGATTTTATAGAACATATATGAAGGATTTTTCTAAAATTGCTAAACCTCTTTGTCATTTATTGGAAAAAGATGCTAAATTTGAATTTAACAAAGATTGTGTTAATGCTTTTAATATTTTAAAAGAAAAATTAATTATTGCACCTATCATTGTTGCACCTAATTAGAATAAATCTTTTGAATTAATGTGTGATGCATGTGATTTTGCAATTGGAGCTGTATTGAGACAAAAATATGAAAAAAATTTCAAAGTTATATATTATGCTAGTAAAACTCTTACTGAAACTCAAAGAAATTACACTACTACCGAGAAAGAGCTTCTAGCTATAAGTATATGCCTTTGATAAATTTAGACCTTATCTTCTTGGTACTAAATGCATAGTTCATACTGATCATTCCGCTATTAAATATCTAATGTCAAAAAAGGATGCTAAACCTAGACTAATAAGATGGGTTTTACTTCTACAAGAATTTGATTTTCAAATAGTGGATAAAAAATGAACGGACAACCAAATTGCTGATCATTTATCTAGAATTAATAATGATGTTATTACTAAAGAAAACATAAATGAGAAATTTCCTGTTGAACATTTATATGTTATTTAAGGATACCAAATACCTTGGTATGCAGATATAGTTAACTATTTAGTTAGCAATATTCTACCTTATGGATTGGATGAAAAATTTATTAAGAAATTTAAAAATGATGCTAAATATTATATTTGGGAAGATCCTCATTTATTTAAATTAGGAAGAGATTCTATAATTCGAAGATGCGTACTTTATGAAGAAACTTTTGCTATTATTCAAAAATTTCATGATTCCGATTTTGGAGGACACTTTGGAGTAGATAAAACTGCATTTAAAATTTTAAATTCAGGATTTTATTGGCCTACTTTATTCAGAGATGTGAGACATTATGTTAAAACATGTGATCGATGTCAAAGAATGAGAAATATATCCAAGAAAGATGAAATGCCTTTAAACTATATATTGGAAGTTGAACTTTTTGATATATGGGGTTTAGACTTTATGGGACCATTTGTACCATCATCTGAAAAAATTTATATTTTATTAGCAGTTGATTATGTTTCAAAGTGGATTGAAGCTGTAGCTTTGCCTAACTGTGACTCCAAAAGTGTATCTAAATTTTTAAAGAAGATGATTTTTCAAGATTTAGAATGCCTAAGGATAATATCACATATGGTGGAAGTCATTTTTGAAATGTAAGAATTCAATCATTACTGCAAAAATTTGGAATCAAACATAAAATTGCAACTGCATATCACCCACAAACAAGTGGAATGGTTAAAGTATCAAACAAAGAAATTAAAAGAGTTTTAGAGAAGACTGTTAATCCTAAAAGAACTGATTGGGTTGATAGACTTGATTCTGCAATATTGGCTTATAGAACAGCTTATAAGACACCAATGGGAATGTCATCTTACCGGTTAGTTTTTGGAAAACACTGTCACTTACCTATTGAACTTGAACATAAAGCTTATTGGGCGATAAAGGAGTTTAATTTTGATTTGAATAATGCAGGAGAAAAACGATTATTGCAATTGAATGAGATGGATGAAATAAGAAATGAATCATATGATAATGCAAAAATTTATAAAGAGAAAATGAAGGTATTACATGATAAAAAGATTTCAGGAAAAATATTTGAGCCTGGACAAGAGTATTACTATTTAATACTCGTTTAAGACTTTTTCCTAGAAAATTGAGATAAAAATGGATAGGACCATATATAATTGAAAAAGTATACCAATATGGAGCTGTAGATATTAAAGACCCCAAAACGGGAAAGTTTTTTTAAGTTAATGGATTAAAATTAAAGCCTTATTTAGGAGACATTAAAAAGATTTATAAAGAGGCTTATAAATTAAGTCAACCTGATTAAAGAATTACTTAGGTCGGGCTGACGACGTTAAACCAAGCGCTTAATGGGAGGCAACCCATAGATTTTATTTTTAGTGTGTTTTTACATTTTTAATGTATGGTTATGCCTCGGTCTTGACTAATTTTATATAACTTCAGAAAATTAAAAATTATCTTGAAGTATATAAAGTTTGGACTTTGGATCACTCCATTTCATATGTGAGTAAAAAGGAGATCAAGTTAACCTTCATTGAAATTATGTATAATTGTGTTATTGAGATTGTTTTGATCTTATCATTATAATTTACCCATTTTTGGAGAACGAAACCTTGAAATTTGACGTTAGGCGAAACAGAGTTGAACATGGTTCCGGCGCCTAGGCGCCAGAATTCGGCGCCTAAGCGCCAGAATAAGCTGTGTGTCGATGGGTCCGACGCCTAAGCACCATGGTTATTGAGTTGTGTAAAAACCGAAAACTATCAGTTTTTCACACGATTTTCACCTTTATATTAACCCATCTTCATCCCCAATCCCTATGCAATCATTATTTCGACCTACCCATACACTCCATTCTTGAGAGATTAGAGAGGATTTTTGAAGAAATGGAGAGGAGAAATCTTGGAGAAGAGGCTAGAGACAAAGGTCCAAAAGATCCTCAACCCTACTTCAATGGTTTCATCGTTGTAAGTTTGGAGAAAATTTCTAGTCATCTTGATAAATTTGAAGCGGATTTCAAGAGTATTGGAGATCGCCTCCATGAGATGTATCATCAGATTGAACATCTGGAATGGCAAGTGAAACTCCAATTTGATCATCTAGTGGCTTATCAAGATGCTCAAGTGGAGATGTATGCGAAGAACAATTAGATCCGAGAAAACGGCTACAGATTTTCCAAGAGCATTAGAGTTCTTCCCAAGTGGGCTGAATAGTTTTCCTTGCATAGATAATGAAAATTAGATAGTGATTTGGTGAGATCGTGATTTATCTAGTGAGTCATTATATCGAATTAGTGAATCGATTGTGTTTGTTTGTGTATTTGCTTTCATGTTCAATGTGTGTTGTATTTGTTTTCAAATTGTCTTGTTTGATTGTGTGTTAGAACTTGAATCATTATATTATACTTATCTGAAGTGTATTGAGCTAATATTGAAGATTATAAATGGAAATTAGAGGAGTTTGATTTAAACCTTGTTTTTGATTGGTGGATTTAATATTTAATTTTTAAAATTTTTTGGAAAATGTTTTGGAAGTTAGAAACTGAAGCACTACTATAATATGAGTAATTGGAAGTTGAATTTATTAATTTTGGTAGAAAATAAAATTTTTAGAGTGATTTTTGTGAAAGGCGAGTCTGGCGCCTAGGCGCTAGAATTCGGCGCCTAAGCGCCGGTTCGGCCTGCTTACCCGAAAAACATCATATAAACCCCATTAGCCATGGATGACGCCTAAGCTTCATCTCCTTCCTCATTTTCGTGAAAATACACCTCTTAGATCCATTTTGAGGTCAAAACATCAAGTATTTTGGCGCGAAATCACTTGATTTCTTCGTCTCGAGGTCAGATCTACACTCTAATCCATTTATTTTCGATTTTCACCATAGTTTTTCCTATGTTTTGCTAAAAACTGAAATTTTGGGAAAAATTTTGATTTTTAGGTATTCTATTTGGATTTTTAAACTTATTTTAAGTTTCTTAAACTGAAAAAAAGTTTAAATATTTGATTCCTAAATTTGTTCTTATTTTCTTTCACGTTTAGATGGCACCGAAATCTAAGTGAGGGAAGGGATGAGAAAATTTTGACAGTAGCAAGTTAGCGACTGCGGCAGCGCATTTTCAATATCACGAATTTGCGACGTCGAGAAAGTTTATCTCGGAGCGAAGCTTTTACAATCCGGGTGAAATGATCGAGAACACAATCGTTGCGCACAACTGGCAACGATTCTGTTATTTCACTGCTGTTGCTGTTATTCCAGTCGTTCGGGAATTTTATGCTAACTTTTTAGATGCGGAAGACTACGAAGTCTTCGTCGAGGTATTGAGTAGGATTTACTCCGGAGAGGATCAATGTATTTTATGGACTGCCACCTACCATCTGAGTGCCACTATTCTGGATTATCTCCATCTGAGGGAGATCTTGAGATGATTATTGCTTATTTGACTGAAGGCACTGGAGCCTGGAAGATCCAGAATGAAAAACGGGTAAACTTCAAATCTTCTAAGCTAAATGGTGTTTCAAAGGCTTGGCATTATTTTATTTCTGCTAGACTTCTACCTTCCAACCACCTGAGTGAAGTTACCGGAGAAAGAGCTATCCCGAACTATCGCATTCGGGAGAGGAAGCTGATAGATGTCGGCAGTATTATTTATGATTCTGTGGAGTCTACTGCTAGATCCAGGTACTTCTGTGGGACTGGGATTCCCATCTTTGATCTATTCTTTATGTGTTAGCAATGGAGTCACTGCTGATATTTCTGAGGAGAAGCTGAAGTCTACCAAGCTAATTGGGCAGGAGAGTGTTAGTATATATGATCGTCTTAGAGGGAAGAGATCGACCGCTCCTTCTACTTCTGCACACACTTCAGGTAGACCTTCCACTTCCATACCTTCTACTTCTACTGCTGAGCCACCATCTAGTTTTTGGGAATCGATGCATGATCAGTTTATAGAGCAGTAGTATGAGTTATTTCAAACTCACTGCAGAGTTGATTCTATTGATAAGAAAATTGATCATTTATCTGAGTATACCCATAGGAAGAATAGTTATGATGCTGAGTATGATGAAGCTCTCGTTAGATTCCTGAAGGGAGAGCATGATGTTCAGTTTCCTACCTTTCCTAGTTTCTCACCATATGTTGATCTTAAGGATGTTGAGTTTTCTTTTGGTGATGATGACGATGATGAGGCTATAGACAGTGATTAGTGGCCTGATTTACCTCTGATTTGTACTAAGTCTGTTGTTAGATTAGTTTGTTTGCTAGTATTGATTGTTGTTTGTTGTTTGTTAGTTTAGATTTGTTTATGTACTTTGTGTGGATTGTTGGGTGTTGAGACTGTTGTTAGAGTATTTTTAATGTATTGTGTTTAAGATTGAAATTTGGATAAATTTATGTTTATTTCTGTTTATGCCTACTGTTTAGTAGTTAGTATTGTTGTTCTATTTCTATTATTATAAGTAGTATAGTCATTTAATTTAACTACTAATGAGCCTGCTTACTTTTATACCTGCTTCATTATTTCAGTATTATTCATAAAAGCATGTGTAGAAGTAAATTTTTCTTTCTAGAATGTTTTTTTTCCTACTTATAAAAATTCCTTTTTAAAATTATGTTTTTCTTTCTCTCATACTTTAAAAAAAAATTTCATGATAGACCAAAACTTAAGTTTGGGGGAAAGGGAAAATACATTCAAATTTAAATTTTATTTGTCCTTTAAGAACTAATATTTTTTTAAAATAAAAATTTTTAACATAACATGAGGAATGAAGAATCTATTTAAGATCACTTAAATTTTTTAAATTATAAATAATTTAGTGGACTTAATAAAAAATTTTAATAACTTTGATTGATTTTAAGAATAGAATTATTCAACTTAAAGAAGAATAAGATTAAGAAATTTTTCTATTCATAGTAGAGATAATTGAATTTTAGAAGTATTAAGAAATCAAAAATTATAACTCGAAAAAGAATAGATTGAAATTCTTTTTGAAATCTATTTATGTTATAATAATTAAGTGAAAATGTATAAGTTTGAAAATATAAGTTAAGGATGGTGAAGTTCAAAACCATTAACAGGCTATCCAGATACAGTAATCCTCTCTTTTTTTTTTAAAAAAAAAGGATATAAAAAAAAAAAGAAAAAGAGAGGAGAAGCTTGAGGAAATGCCTAATCAAAAATTGGTTTCACTTGAATTAACTTATAAAAAGAAAACTGATTACATACATTACTTAATTTTATGCATGTATTTTTATTAGAAAAGAATTTCATGAAGATCTTTTTCTTGTGAATAATTTATGTGATTTTAATATAATAAACTACAATTATTTTCAAAGTGAATGAAAAATTTTTGAAGTCTTATGATTTGGTAGTTAGAATATTCTTTAAATTCTTAAAATTAAACTTAGTTTGTGAAATTTGGTTAATGATTTAATAAAGCCTTTATAAAATCAAAAATCATAAGAAGTCTTAAATATTTACCTTTTATTCCAAATGTTATACATTTTATATTGTAAAAAGGGTTACTTGAGGACAAGTAACATTTAAGTTTGGGGGATTTTGATCCAAGAAAAAAATACCTATTTTTATGCCTTGATTTTTATTAAATTTTAAGGATATTATGCTTTAATGAAAGGTATTTTTGTGTTTTTTGATGTAGATGATACAAAAATGTTCAAGAAGGAGAAAAATATGAAAAAGGAGCAAAAAGGAGCAAAAAAGAGCAAAAATAGAGCCAAAATGCAAAATTGTCGAAATTACTGGCCTGGCGCCTAGGCGCCAGAGTCCGGCGCCTATGCGCCAGCTCGATACAGAAAACTGTTAAGTTTTTGACAATTTTTTGGCGGTTATTTTGATGGTGTGAGCGGTTACTGGACCTTCTAGAAGACTGGCAGTTGTTCCTGGTTTATAGGACATGTGATACAATGTTCTTAGACGCTTCAAGACGGTTTTAATCACGAAGAGGTGCGATCCAAAGTGAAGAGGTGTGAAGAACTGGACGCGGTGTCTGGCGCCTAAGCGCCAGATTCCGGCGCCTAGGCGCCAGACACACCTTCTAGAAGATTCATTGAATGTGGACACATTTTGAAGAGGTGCCTTGAGGCAACCCTTGAAGCCTATAAATAGGAGGGTATTCCTTCAGAGAAAAACGCCCCATCTACCCCCTATCTAGAGTCCAACCTAGTGAGAGAATTAGATAGATCATATTAGGGCCACCTTTTTACTTTCCTTCATAAATTAGTGAGTTTATTTTAGAGTTTTTATTTAGAGTTTGAAAGAGTTGGTGCATCTGTAGTTCATTACGCTGTGGTGTCAGTTGGAATCAGAAGTTCAGTAGGAGAAACATCTAAGATAAGTATTTTTATTTTGATTCAACGTTTATTTATTATGTTTTGTTATTTTATTTCAATGTGTTCTGAGTAGTTACTTTACTTTGTCCTTTCATATATGAAAAGATAAATAAGATAATACAAAATTTGTCAGAGAATTAAAAATTATATATTTTCAAAACATTGTGATGATATTAATATCGGTTCTTAATTTACTATTTAAATTCACCTTTTAAATTGTTAAAACCTGTTGAAGAGTTTTGAGACCTAGAAGGAGATGAATTCTTAACTTGTAGATATCACATGAATCCTTGGGTAGTCGAAGGCCTTGTGCGGGTTATTCAAGGTGAAGTGCAAATAAATAGGAAGATGTTATATATTGGGCATAGAATTGATAAGTTTTTAGAGTGACAGACTAAAATCTTATGATTTGGTTTATAGAAAAGGAAAGAGTAACTAGTAGAGCCGACCATAGCCACCCTTGGTCATCTAGTAGTGTGAGCCTAGATTAACCCATTCTACTAACAAGACATCCGGACCTGATCTATAAGCTAGCCAATGTTCTTTGCACCTGGATCAAAGGGTAAAGAATATGAATGCTTCTATTTGGCACAATACCATAAATTTATATTCTCCACGAATTTTATCATTATCTTAGAAAATCTTGGATTAATTAAAAGGGAGAAAGTTGCTTTCTTATTGCTATTTACATCAATTATTTTATTTCTGCTTTATTATTACATCTAGTAAATTAAAGATATTTTATTTTTGATTATAAAAGAAATACTTTAAAATAAAAATATTTAAAGATCTATAACTCTCTCCTCGTGGGAACGATACTGGGTCTTTGTTTCAAAGCCCTATATTACTTGAAACGATACGTATACTTGCGTAGAACCCCTAGTGTGTAAAATATTTTCCATAAAATTATATTTACATACACTAGCCGCTATTATTATTTATAACATATATTTTTGAAAGAATTAATTAGTACGTTGATCTTCAGAGGACTTCGGGTCAAGTTTTTGGCACCGTTGCCGGGGAATAAGATTTTAGTACGCATATATTTATATCGGGTTAAGTTTTTGGCGCCGTTGCCGTGGAGAGCAGAGGCAAACTTTTAGATTTTAAGTATTTTTATTTTATTCATTTTTCTTTATTATAAAAAAACATATATATAATAATAATATTTATTTTAATTCTTGCTAATTGACTTTTTATGCGTAGTTCTGGATCTGAAGGATTATTACCTTTAGATTCAGAATTATAAAGAACTGTTAGAAGAATTAAAAAAGGAAAACAAATTTAAAAATTTCAAGAAATGACTAATTTACATAACAATTTATAAAATCCAATTGAAATTAATGATCAAAATGTTTATAAACCATTAAGGGATTATGCTAACCCTACAGTTGATGAACTTCATGGTAGTATTTAAATACCCACTGTAGATGCTAATTCTTTTGAGCTTAAACCGTCTATTATTCAAGTGGTTCAAAACAATCAATTTAGTGGAACACCAAATGAGGATCCAAATTTACACCTTGCTAGGTAAGTAGGCACAAAGTTCAAATTTAGATTTTAAATGTAGCACAAAGTTCTAAAAAACTAGCAAGGTGTAAATTTTTTGTAGGTAAGTAGGCTGGTTTGCAGGTGTAAAAAGCTGTAGGTAAGTAGGCTGTTTTGTGATGCAGGTAATTTTGTATTATTATTAATTTTTTTTTGAAAATATGTATGTGTATTTTTTGTAAAGTAATTCAATCCACAAGTTGAATACCCTAATCGAATTAGGACTGCTAACACCTTTAGACCGTCAGTGGTAGAAACCCCAAGGACAGTTGAATAGTATCGGTAATTTTCTTTCTCTACCCTCTCCAGGGTCTCTGAGTCAGGAGATACTATTCTATGATTCTCTCGGGTTGGTTCTCTATTGCAATTCTATCATCGTCCCCATCGCACTTACAGCCTTGTTTGATGGCCCCACATATAGCGGAAAGCTACACGTGCACACTTATGTGTCCTGCATAAGTATGTGAATTGAGCCAAGAAACAAGGTGAAAATCAAAGGACTGAGGTCAAGGAAGAAAGAGAGGAGGAAGTGACCAATCTAACACAACGTCGTAAAGGAGATGGGTCACTCCTCAAGACAGACGTCAAAGACATGTATGGAGAGGAGATTGTAACACATGTAAAACAGGTAAATAAAAACCCCTCCAATGTGGTGCACTGGGTGACTGTGAAATGTAACAAGTGTGAGCCCATAGGTGGATAAAAATCGAGGGTGATATAAAGACTCAAATGTTATCAGATGTGTAATGTAGGGTGACAAAGACGATGTTATAAATGAGGTGAAATAGAATGTGGGGTAAGTTAACATGTAGGAGATGTATCATGTAGGGAAAATGTCATTAAGGAATGTATCACGTAGGGAATGTATCATGTAGGATGTGTGTCATACGAGATATTTCATGTAATGAATGTATCATGTAGGGAAAATGTCATATAGGGTGTGTGTCATGTAGGATGTATGCCATGTAGGGTGTATATCATATCTCAGATCCAACCAAGAAAAATTAGGCAGCATAACGACATAATAAAGTGATTTTTCACACCTGCAATTTTGCCCAAAAGTACAACAAGCATGTATATATGTAACAACATTCAACATTTCCATCAAATCCCAAGCATCAACATGTTTGCAATAACAAGATAATGAGAGAAAGAGAGCATATGACACTATTCCAAGCATATCAAGCAAGCTAAAAGAATGTAAAGGAGAAAGAATTTCTCACTAATTATTTTTAAGCTCCCAAGCATGCTAGAACTCTTCACTTTAAAGTTCTAAACAATGCAACATAAAGCATACCTTTTCAAAATCCTCATTTCACAACTCACCATAGAGGCTACATGCATTTGGTGCCTCTTTCATGCAATGATTATTAAGGGAGAAAGTAAAGAAAAAAAAAGGAGAATCATGAAATGCTAGCCATATTCCTTCATCAAGGAATGAGAAAATGTCTTAAAAGGGGAAAACCACATGTAACAAAAGCAAGTTCACTTTTTCAAACACTTCTCTTTGAACATAAAGAGGTATAAATCCACTAAAGCATGTTATGTAAGGCTACTATTTTAAGATTTGATGTAAAGAAGTATAGAGCATGTCCTTACCTCAAAAATTCCACCATTAGTTTCAAAGAGAACTTACCATGTGAAGGCTACTCCAAAACCTCACAAAAACTCCAATACATGTGAAAACCTCTAAATCTTTGCATATAAAGAAAAAAGACTCCAAGTACATGCAAACTGCTAAGACTTTATCAAGTAAAGAGAAATCTCCAAATGTATGTATAAATTGCTAAGACTTTAGCAAGTAAAGAGAAGCTTTAAGTATATGTAAATTGCTAAGTCATAACATGTGAAGAGAAGTTCCAAATATGTGTTGATTGCTAAGTCTTTAACATGTAAAGTGAACTCCCATGTATATGAAAAATTTCTAAGCTTTTACATGTAAAGGAAAAGGCCCTAATGTGTATGTAAATTTTTAAACCTTCACATGTAAAGAAATTCTCATGCTCTCTTTCTAAAAAAAAAAAGCTAACCATAATAAAGAGGCATGTGAATCTTTCCATAAAGAACTTTCATGCTTTAGTAAGTAAAGTGATTCAACCATAAGAGAGGAGGAATGTAGACCTCCTAAAAAAGTGAAGATTTCAAGCTCCAATAATCAAAGCAAACTAACCACAACGGTGAAGTGTGTAAAACCCCTCAAAATAAAAGAATCCACATGTAGAGCCATGAAAATCTACTTTCTAAGAATGTGAAAGAGGCTCATGAAAACCTAAATTAGACATGTGAGAGTGGGCCTCAAATGGAAACCCAAGTTCCAAAATTTACACATGTAAAGGCAAGCTTTAGACATAAGCATAAAATCCAATGCCTAAGCATGTAACTTTAACCATGAAATCCTACATAAAGCTCCACATCTTGCATATGACAATGCCATAAATTTCAAGTTCTTTTGTATGCAAGAGTGACTTAAAAAAAAAACAAATGTGCAATTCCAAGTATAGGCATAAGGAAAGTGGCCATAAAAGCATAGATTCAAAGCTTTCACATGTAAGAAAAATTTAGAACTTTGTCATATGAAAAATTCATATGATTCAAGCGTGAACTCCAAATCTCACCATGAAATTCACCAAAATAAAGCAATTAAAAGTGAAACTATGGGAGGGGAAACCTCTCCCAAATGCTTAAAACAAACCATCTAAACCCTAGGAAAATGAAAGGAGATGAAGATGCATAGCCCTAAAATGTAAATCCATACCTAAGCCTTCGATTAGAGCAAAAAATATGGCAGTACTTCCTCTTATTTTTACAATTTTTGGCCAATAAAAAAAAAAGAAGAAAGAAAGCTATTTTATAGCCATGGGAGGAGGAAGAAGAAGCAAAAAATCTCTCATGGACAAGACCCAATGGTTTAAAGAAGGTGAAGCCTCTTACCCATCTTTGAGATGATGGAATGAAAAGAAAAGGCATGGAGAAGTGACTAAGCACCATTGAAGTGAAAAGAGGGCTGCCAAGGATGTGACCTAGGGCCAGAAGATGCTCCCATGGCAGACTTTGCAAGAAGGAGAAGAGGCCACCTCACCAAGCACAAGAAGTAGAGGAGAAATGACCTAGCCATGGAGGAAGAAGCTCATGGAGGAGATTTGGCCATGGAGGTGCGACACCTATGGCAAAATCGTGAGAGCCATGGAGGAGGGGGTTTCGGCCATGTTAGATTAGATGTGGGTTTGAGCCGGAATTTGATTTAAGTGCGGAAAATGTGAATTTTAAGTAAAATCACACCGATTTCGAGCCGATTTCGTCGTGCATCAAAATATAGCAAGTTATATATGCTTTCCTAGTAATTTCGAAGTTCCGAACACAACAACGAAGTCTGTTTGCAAATCAGAGGTCATTTGGGCTACCTCATTGTCGAAACAGGTCAAAAATTTGGTTAAATTTGGGGATTTTGCGATTAAATCGGATTTGGGTGAAATTCAAAGCCAAATTGGTGGCGATCGAATGTTGCATTTAGTTTAGGGGGATGTGTTAAAGCGTCAAAAATTTAAATCGGGAAGAAATTGGCTAACATTGGGTCAAATTGGGTCAAACCGGAGCCTAGGTCGGGCTTAAGTCAAAATTGGGGCTTTTGATGAAATCGACTTAAATTGACAAAATTGGGCTATGGTGTAGTTAGAGAAAATGAAATTGAGAATTTTTCAGAGATTTTTGGAGTTTTTTAGAATTTTTGGAATTTTTTGAATTTTTGGCCATGTAGGGGCATTTTGTAATTTCGGGGATTTTTTGGGAATTTGTCAAAAGTGTGATTTAAAGGTCTAAAGTGGATCAAAATTGAATTTGGAGTTGAATGACAGTGTACTGGAGTGTTTCTGACCACTACGGAGGGTTTTGCAGGGCCTGGAATGTCGTTCAAGTAGTGACTATTTAAGTCGCGAGGGGTCCGCCGGTAGCTCAAAAGTATGGCATGTTTACAGTCAAACTTCTCAGTTTGACGAGAGGAACACTTCGGAACAATTTTTGGGAACCCCGGGTGACTCTGTGGAATTTTTGGTTTTGGGTCCCTTTTTTAGGGCAATTTGGTAATTTCAGGGTAAAATATGAAATTGTGGGAAAAGTGAGGTATTGTTAGACCATGAAGTATGGAACCATTCTGGATGGGTTACAAGCTAAGGAAAGTCTTCTTTGATCCTCTATGTGGTGATTTTAGCTCTTTTGGTCATAGGCTTAAGGCTATTGGGACCACTCACATGAGTTTCCAAAGGGTCCGAAGGTCGAAGTGAAATGCATTCGATTTAAGATGTGAGTGTAGAACATAATGTGTAATTGTGAATGTCAGTGTGTGACACAAGCTTCCTGAAGGATAATCCTAAAGCTTAGTCACTTATAGGGATTTCACTTAAACTTCCTTAAGTTTGGTCTCCTCCTCTCAAAGCTGGAATTTAGGCCTTAAGCACATGAAATTTCTAGTGAAGTACGAAAAGTTTGAATTTTTATGGGGAGGGTTCCATTGCTAGTCCTCTAAGAAAAGTCACTAAGAAGTCTGATGGCTAGACCCTAGGCAATCTATAGAGAAACTAGACCTCAACCAAAAGTGAGGTCAACAAATGAACCCCCAATAAGTGTGGTGTGCGGGAAGAGCACACCGCACGTATTGGTGTTGAACGACGAGATCAACAAAACGAACACAACTGCTTGAGTTAACAAAATCAAAACAGCAGGTAGAATCAAGAGAGAGAGTATCCACTGGGGATTGAACTTCTGCTGGGGAATAAAATAGATGGATCTTTAATTCGTAGTTATGAATTCATTTTTCAAATTTCGAACTTGAGAGTTACTTACTTTGTTTTCCTTTTAAGCTTTGATTTTTTTTATTTCGATTTCAATTTTGATTTTGATTTTGATTTCAATTTTGATTTTGATTTGTATTTTTAATTTTGATTTTGAGGAACTTTCAAATTTAGAAAAGTGTAGAGGCCGGATCGAGATGAAAAACACAAGGACTCACATTTAACTCAGGAGGTAAAATGTGTTTAGAATGAAGTAGGCGAAAGCCACTTCGAATGCTGAGATTGTAAAGGAGGGAGTAGGGCGGAGGCCTATCCCGAAGAATGCGTATGTATGCTGAGACTTCAAAGGAGGGAGTAGGGCGGAGGCCTATCCCGAATGCTGAGAATTGCTAAGATTGCTGAGATTGTCGAGATTGTTGGTTGTTGAGATTGATGAGATTGCTGAGAAAGCTGAGATTGCTGAGATTGCTGAGATTGTTGAGTGCTGAGATTGATGAGATTGCTGAGTGCTGAGATTGCTGATATTGTTGAGCGCTGAGATTGCTTAGTGCTGAGATTGCTGAGATTGTTGAGTGCTGAGATTGTTGAGATTGCTGAGTGCTGAGATTGCTGATTGCTAAGATTGCTGAGATTGCTGAGAATACTGAGATTGCTGAGTGCTGAGATTGCTGAGATTGCTGAGATTGCTGAGAATGCTGAGATTGCTGAGAAGGGAGTAGGACGGAGGCCAATCTCGAATGCTGAGATTGCTGAGAATTATGTAGATTTGTAGAGATTTGAAGGCTTGTGAAATTACAAGATTATTGAAATTTGCTGAAATTTTGAAATGCATTGACTTGCAGATGTTTGCTGAGATTTTGTAAATGCAGAGACTGAAGAATTTTGCTGGGATTTGAAAATTCAGATATTTGTGAAAATTTTGCTGAGATTTGTAATTGTGGAGATTAAGAATTTTGCTGAGATCTATTTGTGCAGAGATTGAGAAAAATTTTGTAAAGTTCAGAGAATGTTTATAAAAGTTCATACAGTGCTTAATTTTATTGAAATGTCTGTGCAGAGATTTAAGAAAACTTATAAGGTGTAGAGTTTCATTTTGATTTTGACTTTTATTTTGTTTGATGCTAAGTTTTATTTTGTTACATTTGTTTTAGAATTTGGACCCAGTTTCAGACAAGTGCGGCATCAGTGCTTCATAGGATAAGGCTTTGTCTATGAAACAACGCGATGTACTGTACTTCTCTAGGTATCGCTCACCGACTGAAGGTATACCACAACTGAAGAGGTCGTAACTTCGTAGCTTCATTTGTAGCAGTCTTCGTTTGCTTCGTCAGCGATTTCATAAAGTTTTTTCACACCGTCTTTGAGAGATTGCTCTGACGTTCTTCGAGTTGATGTTGGAGTTGTATTTGTTGGGCACTGAGGGATATGACTTCAGAGTTGAAGTTCCATTAATTGCCAATAACATAGCCCTTTCTTTTAATTCCCTCTTTCTGAGCCTAAACATATTTCAAAATTTTTGTTCATGTGATTAAAATGTTTTTCATAGTCCAAAGATATTTCTGGGCCATTTAATGATCGACCCAGAGACATAAAATTAATTGACTCTTTTCAAAGCACAATATCAGAGGAATCTTCTTAAGGTGGTCTTTCAAGTTTTATTAATCGGGGGAGGATTAAGACACCAACTTTTGATCATATGCTTTCCTCAAGCTTCTTCTCAGGAAGCCTTCTTGTTTTCTTTTTTTCATTTATTTTCTTTTATTGAGCTTTTTGCACAATTTTTTTTGTTCTCTTTTCTGTTCTTTTCCATCGAGGATTACTATATCTAGTGGAGCACATGTTAATGATTTTGAATGCCTTAATTGGGATACCAATTTTTGATTTTGTGCTCACCTCAAGCTTCTCCTCAGTTGGATCTTCACAAAAAAAGTTTTCCTCTTTTTCTTTTCTTTTTTTTGCTCCTTTTATTTTCTGAGAATTACTGTATATGGTATAACATATTTCTTTTAAAGATTTTGAATGTCAAAACTCCCCTAATTAATAATTCTGAAATGTTCCTCAACATGAATCCTGGGATATTATAACTTATTTAGAAGTCTGGACCTAGTCACATGGCAGAAAATTAAAAGGCTCTTGATATCCATAGTCAATTATCATATTTTAACCACACTATTTCATTTTGAAATCTACTTAGGTCCCAGTCCAAATTCTTTAAAGCGAAGGACCCAGTTATTAGGGCATTAACTTCATTCTCCCCTGAAATCATATTCTTTCCAAAAACATCCAAAAATTTTCTTTAAAGATCATGGGCTTTTAAAATGTTGAATAGTTCTAGATAACAAAAAACTCCTTGTCTTTCATTCATTGTGGTGGGAGGGACGGGGCAAACTAACATCAATCCTACTAAAATCCCTTTATACTGGTAGTAGTAGTGAAATAGTAGTCAAAAGACGTCCTTTCCACTACTGTTTGCATAGAATTCAGCTGGATCAAAACAAATCGACCAAAATCATAGAACCTATTTCAAGTTTTTTTCAAGTATTCTTCCGGGATCATTATGTTCCCACTCTTGAAGTTCTTCTCAAGCCACTCTTTGAAATTGATACAGCCTACAATGGTGTGCCCAAGCATTCTGTGATATGGGCAATAGTTGGGATGATTTTCCTTGTTAACTTCCGCTGGTTTCTTTGGCTCGGGAAATCTAAACTCGAGCTTCTTAACCAAATTCTAAAACATCTTTACTACTGCCTCATCTTTGAAGGGATATACTTTACTTAACAGTTCGACCATAGGCCGAACCTGCCTTCCATCTGTCCAAAGCGGCGTCTGCTGGGATGACTGTCGACTGTGCTGCTGGTTGTACTGTTGACGCTGGCCACGCTGCTATGAAAGTTGGTTATACTGTGATGGGAGTTGTAAATTGTACTATGTCAGCAGCTCAGCCTGGATCAACATCTACTGCTTACCCCTGTTAACTGTTGCTACTGTCACTGATCTCCTTTCAGACATCTCTGCTGGCTTCGCCCTGTCATCCTTCTCCACAAATCAGATTTGTTTGACTTCTTCTTGCAGGCTTGCGGCTTTGCTAAGTAGTTTCTCGAAAGTCTTGATCGTAAGTCCCTTGAGCAAGAAACCTACTAGACCATGGATGCTCTTTAGAAGAATCTCAATTGCGTGTTATTCTTGAAGCTGTGGTTCACACTTCATGCTGAGGTTTCTCCAATGCAAGATGTATCCCACCAAAGTCTAGTCCGGCTTCTGCTTCTCTTTCACAAGATCGCCTATAATGACATGGTGCTGAACACCTGCAAACCACTTGACAAAAAGGTTTTCCATTTCCGTGAAAGTCTTTACTAAATTGTTTGGTAATTCTGCATACCAGTCGAAAGTGGTTCCCGAAAGACTGCTCACGAACTGTCGAAATAATAGTGCATCACTACCCCATGCGTTGCAGCAACTTGCTCGAAAGTGTGCAACATGTTGTGGGGGTTTCCAGTCCCGTAAAAAGTTTTGAACAAAGGTGATACGAAACCCTTAGGGTATTAGACGACATCAAACTCCTTTGGGTAGGGCCTACCTTTCAGAATTGATGTCCCTCTTTTTGATTGACCTAAGGCTTCTCTCACCTGTTGTTTGACTATCTATTTAATGTCATCTTCCAGCATCAGACCCTGAATTGAATCTTTCTTTGGCTGTTCATCGGAGATGAACTCTCTTCTTTCATTCGTAATTTGAACAGTTTCTGGCCGGCTTACTTCTGGAGGTGCCATCTGATGTGGTTGTGACTGTCTTTGCATTGTAGTCATGGCGATCGTCATATCTTGGATCTTCTTCTTATGGCAGCTAATCTACACATCTCTTTTTTGGATGGCTCTTCGGTACTCTTCTATGGTGTTCTCCTCAAAAGGAGCATCACCCACAGGTGACGTAGCTTGGGTCTCGACGACGTTGATTTCTACGAAATCACCTTCAATGTAGTTTGTTAGGTTGTAAACTTCATCTTCAATATCTTCTTCCTGATCTTTAGACAGTTGTGCGATATCAGCTATGAGTTTTTCCAAAGTGGACTCAATCGACTTTCCCTTGATATCTTTGAAGTCAACTGAAGATTTTAGAGAAACATCACTTATTTCCTCGAACACTGGTGTCATCGAGTAAAAGTCAATTGAATCATCTGAAATCATATTTATAGAACCTTATTTAGGCTCTTTTAAATATTCCTTTGGGATCACTATACTTCCATTTTTGAAATTCATTTCTAGCCAATCCTTGAAGACGAAGCATCCTCTATTGTGTGCCCGAGTAGTCTGTGATACAGAAAGTAGTTGGGTTCATTGCTCTTACCGACTTCTTCTAGTTTCTTGGGCTCTGGTAGTTTGAACTTGGGCCTCTTTATTAAGCTGCAGAACATCTTTGTTATGACGTCGTCCCTGAAGTAATAGTTCTTGTTGAGAAGTTTTTCTATTATCTTTATCGCATTTAACTGGTATGATCTCTTCTGAAATGGCTGCTGGCACGACTGACTGTACTGCGACAGGCAAGTCTGTTGTGGCTGCTCAACTTTCAGAATTCCCTGGCTGTGCCTCATTTCCTGTGTTCTTGTTAGTTGTATGGACTTTGAATCAGTCCTAATCTTGAATGTAGAGAACGGTGGAAAACAAGCATTGAATGACTCTTCCTCGTGTAGAATCTCTTTTCCTTTACTTGACGAAACAACTTGTACAGTGGCGACGAATCCAGCTGTAAGAGGAGAAACAGTGATGGGATCAGTCCCAACATTCATAATGACATCAGAGTTCTTTTCAATCCACTCCCTCTTTGGCATAGGGAGTTCCTCAACAGACTTCAGGTTGAACTCTACAATAGGCTTAACAGACTTGTCCATTTCAGACCTCATCATTGCGACGGCCACATCCCCAAATTTGACTTCAACATCGTCAAACCTTTGTCCAAACCTAATAACTGTCAGGTCAGACAATTCATCCCTATTGACAGTAAACTCCATCCTGGAGGTGAAAGAAAATATCAACTTTGGCGAAGGCATTACTCTTATCAGTTGGAGAGAATTTATGGAAGTTAGTGACATCCCAAGCTTGTAGTTTCAACGGAAGTACCCAAATTAATGCACTTGTACTGTAAACTGGGCATCCTTTAAAATTTAATTTTATGAAATTTTTTTTATTTCGAAATTTTGTTTTTTGTTTTATTATTATATATTCGATTTGTATTGAGAAGTTTTATTTTGATTTGAGAATTTTGACAAAATTCTGTTTTGTTTGTTCTTTTATCATTTTTAATTTTCCATTATTTTTACTGCTAATTTAAGGAATTTGAATTTCGTTTGTGACATTTAAAAGGGGTTTAATACTTGAAAAAGAGTTTGACTTATCTTGCATGCAGTAAGCTCATACTCGGAGGACGGGGAAAGGAACGAAGCACACGACTTACATATTAATTTGGCGGAACTAATCCACCAACACACCTATTGGGGGTCCGACCCCACAAAAAGATCAAAGAAAAAGTCTAAAGCCTCCAGGACCCTTTTGTTTAATGGTGGCTTAAACAAGCGGTCCTGAAGTTAATGAGAGTCGATGATACTTAACCAAGAAATAAATAGGTAAAGCATATCAACGGAAGAATGGTAATCTGGTCTATGAGGGACATAGACACATCACTGATGTGTAAGAACAAGTTTCCCGATTCGTATGGAAAGAGAAACGATTCCCCAGCGGAGTCGCCAGAAACTGTCGGCACGTGAAAGGTAAAGGTTTTAATGTGAGTTTTTGTTTGGGTTGCCCACTAGAGGTTGTCAGCTGTCGTAATCGAAATCCCGTCACCCGCTTCAGAGGGACAGTTTTAATTTTATTATAAATTTAGTTTAGAAAAATATGAAGTCAAACTGATGTCATATCTTTCTGAAGTTCAAATGAAAGAGCACTATACCTTAAACCTTGTATCTATCCCGAAGGATAAACACAAAATTTGAGGATGAGGCTCGATCAAATAAACTAAAGAAGTAAATGACATCCGTTTGGTCTGCGAAACCGTTTATTTGCCAACAAGTTCCCTTATTTAATACAAAGGATTAAATAGGGTTTATATTAAGTTGGGTTCAAAAACGTTTCCTATAAGGGCAAGCCCTTATAGTTAATTACATCTTAGATAACTGGGATTACCTAACAAAACTTTCAATACAAATCAGGAAATATGTTCTTATGACTTCAAAAGGATAAGATTTTATTCGATGAAATGTGATAGTCGAAATCCAATAGGTGAGTGGTGTTAAGTCTTGAGAAAGAGTTGTTGTAGAATCCAAAGGTGGAAGAACTAGGAGAAGGCATGGATCCGAGAAGATTCTCGGTGACTTCTCAAACTATCCTATTGTTTGGCTCAATTGATGAAAAGATTTAATTTATGTTTCATCCTGCCAATTTTAATTAAGTAGGACTTACATTCACTTAATGTCAATCATGTGAATAGCCTGGAAGATGTGAGGATTTATGTCGTATTGGAATGACAACCTCAGAAACTTAGACGAGTTAGGGCTTATAGTGTACCTGGTGCAAAGGCCTAAAAGAAGAGGTGAGGGTTAATATTGCACTGGGCAAGTACCTCGAAGTCCTATGGCTTGTTGTTATTACTAAGGAGAGAAGGTTGTTGTTGTAGGCTCGTTGTTTGCTCTCTTGAACATGTCCTTCCACATCCTCGATTATGCTACCCTTGGTGTGTTGGCTCGAGCTTCTTATTGTTGTTGTAGAAGTTCTAGTTTATAGAGGAGACAAATGTAGGGGGTGAAAGAATTTGTGTGTTTTAGAATGTTGAAAATTGAGGTGGCTTAGTGTTTTATTTAAACAAATATGAAATTTGATTACAACACCACCAGTTAGGACCCCACGGCTCCCTCATTCTAATTACATTTTTTCATCGGATTCCCTTAGTCCGGATGAATTTACAAAATCCAACTTAATGGATTTCTTGCTTTCATTCAGACTGTGGGAGTTCTTATCAGCACACGTAGGTTGCGTCATCCAAGGAACTCCCGTTCATCCAAAGGGGTGATTTATGTTAGTTGAAGTTAAGATTTTATTTTGTTTGTTTTTAAATTTTGAGTTGTCTTATATTTTGAAATGTTGTGAAGTTATTTATTTCATCCCAAGCAGTTATATATACAGTAATGTAAAGTACTGAAAAGTAAAGCAAGAAACTGTCCCAAGCAGGTATATGTGCAGTAATTTAAAGTAGTCAAAAGTAAAGCAGGAAATTGTCCCAAGCAGGTATATGTGTACCAAAAAGGAAAATAAGAAAGCCAAGCACATGTACTAAAGGTAGAGCACGAAATCGTAACAAACAAGTGAATGTGTATGTGCCACAGTGTGTGAAAGAAAGACTAAGTGTAAAACCTGTGTAGTAGACCCAAAATGGAATCACAGGAAAGCCAAAAGTACATAAGAGGTAACGTCTCGTAGGAAATCCGGGAAAAGAAATCCGTAAAGAAAATCCGTAGGAAACAACGTGGGAAAAACCATAGAAAAACAAAGGACTACAAATCCAAAAGGACTGTAAGCACGATGGTGTAGAGGACTCAAAGCTGTGCTCTATGTCCCACCTTAGGTACTAACTACTAGACCGAATTTCTATAGAAGGCAGCCCTAACACGACTCGAGTAGTCAACCGTGAACCTTTGTAAATTTTTTCATTCATTTCAATTTGGATGTCATGTAAGTAAAAAGCTATAGGTAAGTAGGCTGTTTTGTGGCGAAGGTAATTTTGTATTATTATTATTTTTTTAAAATATTTATGTGTATTTTTTGTAAAGTAATTTGATCCACAGGTTCACTACCCTAATCGAAATAGGACTGCTAACACATTTAGACCGTCGGAGGTAGAAACCCCAAGGACGGGTGAATAGTATCAAAAAATTTCTTTCTCTACCCTTTCCAGGGTCTCTGAGTCAGGAGATATTATTCAATGATTCTCTCAGGTCGGTTCTCTATTGCAATTCTATCATCGTCTCCATCACACTTACAGCCTTGTTTTATGGCCCCACATATAGCGGAAAGCTATACGTTCGCACTTATGTGTCTTGCATAAGCACGTGAATTGAGCCAAGAAACAAGGTGAAAATCAAAGGACTGAGGTCAAGGAAGAGAAAGAGGAGGAAGTGACCAATCTAACACAACATCGTAAAGGAGATGGGTCACTCCTCAAGACAGACGTCAAAGACATGTACGGAGTGGAGATTGTAACACATGTAAAAGAGGTAAATAAAAACCCCTCCAACGTGGTGCCCTGGGTGACTGTGAAATGTAAGAAGTGTGAGCCCATAGGTGGATAAAAATCAAGGATGATATAAAGACTCAAATGTTTTTAGATGTGTACTGTATGGGGACAAAGACGATGTTATAAATGAGGTGAAATAGTATGTGGTGTAAGGTAACATGTAGGGGATGTATCAGATAGGGAAAATGTCATATAGGAATGTATCATGTAGGGAATGTATTATGTAGGAAATATATCATGTAGGGAATGTACCATGTAGGATGTGTGTCATATGAGATATTTCATGTAGGGAATGTATCATGTAGGGAAAATGTCATATAGGGTGTGTGTCATGTAGGATGTATGTCATGTAGGGTGTATATCATATCTCGGATCCAACTAAGAAAAATTGGGCAGCATAACGCCATAAAAAAGTGATTTTTCACACCTGCAATTTTGCCCAAAAGTACAACAAGCATGTATATATGTAACAACATTCAACATTTCCATTAAATCCCAAGCATTAACATGTTCACAATAACAAGATAATGAGAGAAAGAGAGCATATGACACTATTCCAAGCATATCAAGCAAGCTAAAAGAATGTAAAGGAGAAAGAACTTCTCACTAATTACTTTAAAGCTCCTAAGCATGCTAGAATCCTTCTCTTTAAAGTGTTAAACAATTGTCGGCATATTTATAGGTTATGTGTTTTGAAAAAGGGGTCGCCTACAGGAGTTGTCGACGTATTTTATTTTAATTTTATTGTATATATAGTTTAAAATACTTTGGAAAGTAGCATTTGATTTTGAAAATAATTTTAAGTTTGAAAATTTTAAGATATGAAATCATACCGATCTCACATCCCAAATAGCTTATATAAACGAGCACCACATCACAAACCGTGTATTTATCTCGAAGAATAGACACACTGCTTGATGATGGGGCTCGATTAAATAAACTAGAAGATTTGTGACATCCGTTTGGTCTGTGAACCAATTTTATAAGCCGACAAGTTCCCCTGCTTATTACAAAGGAATTAAGCAGGGTTTATATTACCTGGGTTCTTAAAGTTCCTTATAAGGGCAAGCCCCTATAGTTAATTACATCTTAAATGACAGGAATCATTTAAGAAAACCCTCGATAATGATCAGTAGTTTTTCTCTTAAGAATTTTAAAGTTTAAGGTTTCAAACAAATTGGACTTTAGAGATTTCAATAGGGAATAGCTTAAACTTGGAACAGTTTATTTTAGGAATCCAAAGGAGGAAAGGTAGGAGAAGTTGAGGATCCAAGAGGAGTTTTGGCAACTTCCCAAACTATCTTATTGTTTGGCTTCAATTTAAGAATATTATTTAATGTTTCAATCCTACCAATTTTAATTAATTAGGACTTATATTTATATGACATAATCATACAAATAGCCTCGAAGATGTGAGGGTTTATGTCGTACCAAACAACTACCTTAGAATCCTAAGACCGGTTAGGGCTTAATTTGCATAACATAATTATACAAATGCCTAAAAAAAGTTGAGGATTTATGTTGCATTAGGCAAACTACCTCGAAATCCTATGACTTGGTTATTTAATGCTAAGAAAGGTTTTGCTGATGTAGATTCAAGTTTTGCTGACGACGATGGCCGTGCTGCCCACTATGCTCCAAGCTCCTTGTTGTTACAGAAGGTTTAGTTTTGGAAAGTGAAAATCAGGAGATGAGAGAAGTGTTCTGGTTTAGAAAAGTCTTAAGGTTCAGGTGTTTTAACATTTTGTTAGGGGAATCTTAAAGTTGGTTATAACAACACCGGTTAAGATCCCACGGTTCCATCATTTCAGTACCGTTATTTTCATCAGATTCACTTAGTCCAAATGAATTTGCTAAACTCAACTAAATGAGTTCCACACTTTCATTTAGACCGTGGGAAATCCCGTTAGCAACACGTAGGTTACAACATCCGAGGTATTCCCGATCATTCAACGAGACGTTTTAATTTAGTTGTAGTTGTGGTTTTGTTGTTCTGTTTGTGATTAAGTTTTGAGCTGTTTTATATTTTAAATGTTGTGGCGGTGAATTTTATCTTGTTGTGACTTTTAATTTAGTTTTGGGTTTCAGTTTTGTGGCTATCCTAAAAGTTTCAGTTTTCATGCAGGGTGACATTCTTGTTTAACATGCAAGAAAAGTAAAGTGCAGTGCATGTAAGTAATTGCAATAAAGTAAAAGCGTACCTGGAGGGTCTTCCCGTCATTCCAAGCTACACTTAAAACACATGTCAGAGCATTTAAAAATTTCAAGGAAAGCACCTAGGTAAGCCTAAGGGAAGGTTCTGGTTGTCTACCAAAATCCTAATCCTACTGCTAATCAATTCCTATGATGTCTAGATTCTTGTGTTTTATGGATGATTTTCATCACCAAAGAACAATTACGTTCAATTGTTCTTCTAAAACATCTCATCATATTGAGGAAGTGCTTAGGACGAGCCCTAAACATCTTTTCAATACTTCTGAGATTATTTTGAGTCCAAATGAATTTCATTGTACAAGTGAATTAATCATCCAAGAATTTAGTTAAGTTTTGCTTCTTACTCAATGAACTTAGACATTTGATTATCCGAAGAGTGAAGTGACATTTCACTTGATACTCCATTTAAGAATTATGTGGGTGGAAGCCTTTAGGGCAGGTTAGGTTATTAAGAAACTTAACCATCTTATTTAGATTTAAGTTGGTTTTTTTTAGATTGATTCAAATTAATTGTAATATTTTAGTTTAATTATATCTGTCTTATGTTATTTCAATTTGATTGTGTAATTTCAAAAGTTGACTTAGCTATTTTAAAATTGTCTTAACTTTAGTTTTAGTTATATTTATTTTAATTGTGTTGATTTGAAGTTGATTTTAATTTAGTTGCATTAATTTAATTTTGATTTAAAGTTGATTAAATTATTTTAAAATTGTTTTGAATTTAATTATATTTAATGTAAATTGTTTTTTTATTAATTATGTCATTTTAAAATTATTTTTAATTTAATTAATTATATTTTTTTAAAATTATTTTTTTTATTAAATTATCTTAGAAATTATTTTAATTTGGTTATTTAATTTATCTTAGTTTTCAGTAATGAGTTATTAAATTAATATTAAGTAGTATTTGATTTTTATCATTAATTAGGGGTTAAGATTAATAAATTAATATCTTCCAAGATTAAACCCCTTCACTTAATACATTCTCCTTTAATTAACTTCAAATTTTTAATAATTTAAGAAATTATAACCATTTTGTTTATGTTGGAAAAGTGATAAATGGGTTTCTACCCTTTAATTCCTCATGTTTCAATCATCTAAGGAGATTAATTAGGATCATTCATTACCCATTACCCATAATTAAGCCTAAATATTGATTAAGGCTAAATTTCAATAATCACCATTTTGCCCCTTAGGCTTGTTCACCTCAGAATTCATTAAATATAACTCAAATGAGTATGGAATTTTTATGTCACCATACTCATAGGTCAATTAAAATATCAGAGGAGAAAATGTGATTTTTCTATTTTTAATTTAATTTTAATAATTATTTTTATGGAAAATAAGGGTTTTCAATGAAAATTCAATAACATGACCAAGGTAAAGTTTCTGTCCTTAAGAAAATTATGGGATGTCCCTACTGACCAAAGGACCATTTGGACCAATTTTGGTGATTTTTTGAATTATATTTTATTTATTATAATTATTTTGAGTTTTGGGGTATTAATTAATTATAAAATAAAATTAAAGTTTAAAAATGGATTTTATATTTTTTCTTAAGTCCTTTTGACCTCAAAGAGTCCAAAGAAAAAAATTTTATAATTTTTTGATTTTGTTTGATTTATTAGAATAAATTTTTTGAAAAGGTTGGAAAATCCATTTTTTAATATTAAAAATTGTCTTAAGCCCTTAAAATTCAATATCTTAATCTAGGGACTTAGGAAAAACAAATTTGGTTGGTTCCTAAGTGATTAGGGGACCAAATAAGACATTTTTATGAATTTTAATATTTTTGTGATTTTTTTAAATTTTTTAATTATTAAAATATTAAAAATATGGTTAAAATAAAAATTTTTAGAAAATTCCAATTTTAATTTTGTTAGACTCCTCTGATATCAGAGAGCCCACAAAACCAATTTGGTAAATTTTTAAAGTGTATTTTGAGTTTTATGAATTTTTTAATTTTAAAAATGGCTATGTCACTTAATTAATTCATTTAATGGCTTAAATTATTTTCAATTGACTTGAAATTTTTATGTGAGGTTCTCTACATCCTAAGTGATAGTAGAAAATTGTTTTCAAGTGATTTTGATGTGTAGTTACTCCTAATTAATTAAAGTTCTGTTTTGAGTGTTTAGGCTAATTAATGTTATTTTTAAGGAATTAAGTCAAACCATAATTTTTCTAGGGCCCTCTGGTCCTAAGATACTTCCCCTAATTTTCCTAGAATTTTCTAAGCAATATGCTAATTACTGGAATTAAAACATCAAAGCAGACACATAAACTTGGAAAATCAATAACTTGCCACAGAGATGGCCTCTGGTCTTGAAAAATTCAAGGAATGTTCCCAAGAACAGAGGCTACAAAAGCCCTATGGTCTCATGCCATGGTGAATTATATGCATGAATGGAGCATTGAAATACTTAAAACAGTATTAAATTAATTAAAAATGAAATGCTTAACAAAACAAATTAATTCTTTTTCCACATTATTCTCCTCTATTCATTGAGCAAGAGGGTATTTTTTTTATATTTTTGTGATTTTTCTATGCAAAGTTATGGATTTTTGAAATTCAGGGCATTTAAATAATTCAAAAATACCCTAATTTCTTACTTAACCACGTCGACGCCGTGTCATCCTCTGCAGATCCGAAGCTCCATGTGGCGCACCTCCATTCGACGCTGCCATCTGACTGGGATGCCACGCAGCTCGCGGTTCATGTTCCATTTCTTCATCCAGCGCGATCCCGATCGTTCACCCGATACACAAGCCATTTGACGGTACCTTCTAACCCTAATATCTCACTTGATACTTAACCAAATTACGTGTTTTTGGGCTCTGCGGACTCGTCTCAACAAGGCGAACACATCCATATGGCTATGATGCTATGAAATAGACTTAAACAAAATGGAGAATCAAAAGAAGCTCTCGGGAAGGAGGAGTTCCATACCTTGGCTCTGAGAAGTGAAGCTTCAATCAGAGAGGCTCGGCACGTTTGTTGGAGCTGGAGGAGCCTAGGGATGAAGTCTCTGGTCCTGGTGAAATGTGTAGACTCGATTTCCACCAAGCCCGATTTCAAAGCTTGGACAATAGAAGGAATGGCCGGCTTAGTGAGGGGGCCTTTGCTGGGGAACTTCTTCTCTTGGTCTGGTGAAGGTGTAGAGTCAATCAAATTGAGGATTGGCTCACTGTGGTGAAGTGTCCTGGTTTTAGGCTTGAGATTGAACTCTGAAATTGAGCTCAACTAGTGGGGATTAGGGCTGGATTTCAGTGGGGATCAACTCCTCTATGCCAAGAGAAGAGTTTGGAGAAATTTTGGCAGAGATTTGGTAAGGTTTTTTTTTCAGCACCTCTCATGGCTGTGAGGATGGTGGGTTTAAATAACCATGGCTGGAGGGCTAATTGGTAAGATTTGGTAAGATTTCTCCCAGGGGTAATTGGACGTTGGGATCAGCTACCTAGGGGAGGAGAAGAACAGTTGTAGTGACCATTTGGGTTGGGACAACTCAGCAAGGTAAAATTTGGATTTTGAATTAAATAGGTGCTCACGGGTGTGGTGTTTTCCGGCGGCTAGGGTGGTGGTCAGGCCAGGGTCAGGTCACCATCTTGACCAGCTGAGGTCGTGGCTCGAGGTTTGTGAATTCAATTGGGGTTTGACATGTGTAAAGGGTTTGATTTAAGTGGTAAAGGGGGAGGGCTATTTTGAGCTTGGTTTGGTCAACCCATGGAAATGGGCTTGGTGCACCCACCAAGGTCTGATTTTAGGCTGAGAGAAATCAATGGGTTCAGCCAAGAGAAGGTGGTGAGGTCTCCATTCATGAATATTTGGATTAATCATGGGTTAAGGAGAAGCATGGGTAAGGTTAATGACCTTAAGGAATCAATAAAGAAGCTCCTCCTTTTGTTGAAGTTCATCAACTGTAGGGTTAGCATAATCCCTTAATGGTTTATAAACATTTTGATCATTAATTTCAATTGGATTTTGTAAATTGTTATGTAAATTAGTCATTTCTTGAAATTTTTAAATTTGTTTTCCTTTTTTAATTCTTCTAATCAGCTTCTTTCTAATTCGTAATCTAAAGGTAATAATCCTTCGCATCCGTAACTACGCATAAAAAGTCAATTAGCAAGAATTAAAATAAATATTATTATTATATATATGTTTTTTTAGTAATAAAGAAAAATGAATAAAATAAAAATACTTAAAATCTAAAACTTTGCCTTTGCTCTCCACGGCAACGGCGCCAAAAACTTAACCCGATATAAATATATGCGTACTAAAATCTTATTCCCCGGCAACGGTGCCAAAAACTTGACCTGAAGTCTTTTGAAGATCAACGTACTAATTAATGCTTTCAAAAATATATGTTATAAATAATAATAGCGGCTAGTGTATGTAAATAAAACTTTATGGAAAATAGTTTACACACTAGGGGTTCTACGCAAGTATACGTATCGTTTCAAGTAATATAGGGCTTTGAAACAAAGACCCCGGTATTGTTCCCACGAGGAGAGAGTTATAGATCTTTAAATATTTTTATTTTAAAGTATTTCTTTTATAATAAAAAATAAAATATCTTTAATTTACTTGATGCAATAATAAAGCGTAAATAAAATAATTGATGTAAATAGCAATAAGAAAGCAACTTTCTCCCTTTCAATTAATCTAAGATTTTCTAAGATAATGATAATATTCGTGGAGAATATAAATTTATGGTATTGTGCCAAATGGAAGCATTTATAATCTTTAACCTTTGATCCAGGTGCAAAGAACATTGGCTAGCCTATAGATCAGGTCCAGATGTATTGTTAGTAGAATGGGTTAATCTAGGCTAACACTACTAGATGTCCAAGGGTGGCTATGGTTGGCCCTACTAGTGACCCTTTCCTTTTCTATAAACCAAATCATAAGATTTTAGTCTGTCACTCTAAAAACTTATCAATTCTACGCCCAATATATAACATCTTCATATTTATTTGCACTTCACCTTGAATAACCCGCACAAGGCCTTCGACTACCCAAGGATTCATGTGATATCTACAAGTTAAGAATTCATCTCCTTCTAGGTCTCAAAACTCTTCAACAGGTTTTAACAATTTAAATGGCTAATTTAAATAGTAAATGAAGAACCGGTATTAATATCATCACAATGTATTGAAAATATATGATTTTTAATTCTCCGACGAATTTTGTATTATCTTATTTATCTTTTCATAATTGAAAGGAGAAAGTAAAGTAACTACTCATAACACATAGAAATTAAATAACAAAATATAATAAATAAACTTTGAATCAAAATAAAAATACTTATCTTAGATGTTTCTCCTACTGAACTTCTGATTTCTACTGACTCCACATCGTAATGAACTACAGATGCACCAACTCTTTCAAACTCTAAATACAAACTCTAAAATAAACTCACTAATTTAAGAAGGAAAGTAAAAAAGGAGGCCCTAATAATATCTCTCTAATTCTCTCTCTAGGTTGGACTCTAGATAGGGGGTTAGATGGGGCGTTTTTCTCTGAAGGAATACCCTCCTATTTATAGGCTTCAAGGGTTGCCTCAAGGAACCTCTTCAAAATGTGTCCACATTCAATGAATCTTCTAGAAGGTGTGTCTGGCGCCTAGGCGCCGGAATCTGGTGCCGGACACCGCGTCCAGTTTTTCGCACCTCTTCACTTTGCATCACACTTCTTCGCATTAAAACCGTTTTGAAGCGTCCAAATACATTGTATCACCTGTCCTATAAACTAGGAACAACTGCCAGTCTTTTAGAAGGTCCAATAACCGCTCACACCATCAAAATAACCGCCCAAAAGTCATCAAAAACTTAACAGTTTTCTGTATCGAGCTGGCGCTTAGGTGCCAGGCCAGTAATTTCCAGAATTTTGTATTTTGGCTCTATTTTTGCTCCTTTTTGCTCCATTTTCATATTTTTCTCCTTCTTGAACATTTTTGTATCACCTACATCCAAAAACACAAAAATACCTTTCATTTAAGCATAATATCCTTAAAATTTAATAAAAATCAAGGCATAAAAATAGGTATTTTTTTCTTGGATCAACATCCAAATAGAAATGAATGAAAACATTTGCAAAGGTTCACGGTTAACTACTCAAGTCAGGTTAGGGCTACCTTCTACAGAAAGTCGGTCTAGTAGCCATTACCTAAGGTGGGACATAGAGCACACCTTTGAGTCCTCTACACCATCGCGCTTACGGTCCTTTTGAACTTGTAGTCCTTTGTTTTTCTATGGTTTTTCCCATGTTGTTCCTACGCATTTTCTTCACGGATTTGTTTTCCCAAATTTCCTATGAGACGTTACCTCTTGCGGACTTTTGGTTTTCTTGTGATTCCCTATTGGGTCTACTACATAGGTTTTACAGTTAGTCTTTCTTTCACACACTGTGGCACATACACACACACTTGTTTGTTAGGATTTCATGTTTTACTTTTAGTACATATTCTTAGTTTTCTTATTTTCCATTTTGGTACACATATACCTGCTTGGGACAGTTTCCTGCTTTACTTTAGACTACTTTACATTACTGCACATATACCTGCTTGGGACAGTTTCCCGCTTTACTTTTCAGTACTTTACATTACTGCATATATAACTGCTTGGGATGAAATAAATCACTTCACAACATTTCAAATCATAAGACAACTCAAGATTTAATCACAAACAAAATAAAATCTCAACTTCAACTAAATTAAATCACCCCTTTGGATGAACGGGAGTTCTTTGGACGACGCAACCTACGTATTGCTGATAAGGTCTTCCACGGTCTGAATGAAAGTACAGAATCCATTAAGTTGGATTTAGTAAATTTGTCTGGACTAAGGGAATCCGATGAAATAATGTAACCGGAATGAGGGAGTCGTGGGGTCCTAACCGGTGGCATTATAATCAACTTTATTATTATTTTAAATAAAACACTAAGCCACCTCAATTTTCAACATTCTAAAACACACTACTTCTCTCACCCCCTACATTTGTCATCTCTAAAAACTAAAACTTCTGCAACAACAACAAGAAGCTCGAGGTAGCACACCGAGGGCAGCACGATCGAGGATGTGGAAGGACATGTTCGAGAGATCAAACAACGAGTCTACAACAACAAACTTCTCTCCTTAGTAATAACAACAAGCCATAAGACTTCAAGGTATTTGCCCAGTGCAATATAAAACCTTACCTCATCTTTTAGGCCTTTGCACCTGGTGCACTATAAGCCCTAACTCGTCTACCTTTCTGAGGTTGTCATTCCGATACGACATAAATCCTCACATCTTCCAGGCTATTCACATGATCGACATTAAGTGAATGTAAGTCTTACTTAATAAAAATTGGCAGGATGAAACAAAAATTAAATCTTTCCCTAAATCGAGCCAAACAATAGGATAGTTTGAGAAGTCACCGAGAATCTTCTCGGATCCGTGCCTTCTCCTAGTTCTTCTCTTTCTCAAGGCTTGACACCACTCACCCATTGGATTCCGACTATCACATTTCGTCGAAGAAAATCTTAGCCTTTTGAAGTCGAAACAACATATTTCCTGATTTTTATCGAATTTTTTTTAGGTAATCTCAATTATCCAAGATGTAATTAACTATAGGGGCTTGCCCTTATAGGAAACTTTTTTGAAACCAGCTTAATATTTAATCGTTCGTATTAAATAAGGGAACTAGTCGGCAAATAAAATGGTTTTGTAGACCAAACGGATGTCATTTACTTCTTTGGTTTATTTGATCGAGCCTCATCCTCAAATTTTGTGTTTATCCTTTGGGATAGATACAAGGTCTGAGGTATAGTGCTCTTTCATTTGAACTTCAGAAAGATATGAGATCAGTTTGACTTCATATTTTTCTAAACTAAATTTATAATTAAATTAAAATTGTCCTTCTGAAGCGGGTGACGGGATTTCGATTCCGGCGGCCGACAGCTTCTAGTGGGCAACCCAAACAAAAACTCACACTAAAACTATTACTTTTCACGCACCGACAAAGTTCAGAAGAGCTCGATACATTCCAAAGGGTTTTAAAAGAGGTATAAGGTTCATTCAACACATCCCTTTATAGTCTTTTGGTTATCTTTGAGGATAATTGAACCCATTATGTTATTGCTAAAGAAAATCATCCTTAAATTCCAAATGAATAGGAACCCACTAAGTTATGACTAGGAGCCGGTAGGATCACCCCGAACCTTTCTCGCTTTCTTTTTCTGCAAATTATTCAAATTCTCTTGAAAACTAAATATATTTATTGCAAAAGGTAAAGTTTTAGCGGATGCACAAGAAGATGACAGATACACATTTACGTTTTTGCATTGCAATTTTCTTTCATTTTTCTTTACCACATTTTCTTACCTGCATTTATTTACTTTACATGCAAAACTCAAAACAAATTTACATGCTAAACTAAAAAACAAAAACTGAAATTGACATTCAAAACAAAACTCAAGATGAAACAAAACTTCTTTTCAGAATTAAACAACATTTTCAAAATAAAGACAAAAATGAACTAAATTCAATACACCCACTTTGGATGATCGGGAATCCCTCAGAGGAGGCAACCTACGGCTGCTAACGGAATTTCCCCAGTCCGGATGAATTTAACAATTCATTTAGACTAAGTGAATATGAAAAAAATAGTGGTGCCATAATGAGGGAACCATGGGATCATAATCGGTATCGCTTAAACAACTTAAACTTCCACTGTAAGACATCTAAAACAACAACAACAGTCACAAAAACAAAACCTGACATGTACAACTTAAACCACTTAGAACTACTTTGAACCTCTTGAACTTCAAACTTCTAAACTTAAAACCCTCTACAACGAGTAGCTTGGAGCATGCACCATGGGCAACACAATGAGGATGTATTGAAGAACATCTTTAAGAGAGAAAATAAGTCTACAACAACAAAACTGATCAACAACAACAAATGCTTCCATAGAAATAAACAACAAGCCCTAGGACTTTGTGTTCATCTGTCTAGTGCAACATAAATCCTTAATTGATATCCTAGGACTTTGCACACTGTGCAATATATGCCCTAACTCGTCTTAAGATTCAGAGGTTGTATTCCGATATGACATAAATCTTCATATCTTCCAGGTTATTTTTATGATTGGTATCATACAGATGTAATCCCTAAAAAATAAAATTGGTAGGATGAAATATTAAATAATTTATCTTCAAAGTTGAAGCCAAACATAAGGTAGTTTGGGAAGTCACTGGGGTTCACCTCAGGATCCGTGGCATCCCCTAGCTTTCTCTCTTTGGATTCCACAATAACTGTCCCCATTTGATATTTCCTATGTTCGACCTTGAAAATCCTAAAACTTTTGAGTTCATGAAGATAATACTTCCTGATCATCATCAAGAGTTCTCTTAAGTGACTTCGGTCATTTGAGAGGTAATTAATTATAGGGGCATGCCCTTGTAGGAAACTTTATGAACCCATGTAATATAAACCCTATCTAATCTTTCATATTAGATAGGGGAACTTGTTGGTAAACATAAATGGTTCACAGACTATACATATGTTATGGATTCTTTATTTTATTTAAATGAGCCTCATCATCAAGTAATGCATCTGTTCTTCGGGGTAGATGCATAGCTTGCAATGTTATGCTCTTTTATTTAAACTATTGCATATATGAGATCGGTTTTATTTCATATTTTCAAATTAAAATGTTACTTTTCAAAATAACATATATGTATTAAATTAAATCTATTTTAAAACGTGCGACGGGATTCTCATTACGGCGATCGACAACCTCCAACTTATTTTATCGGGAGACAATTTCTAGTGCTTCTGCTAGGTAATGGTTTCTCTCTCCATTTTGATCAGGAAACTTCACCTTCATACATCGGTAAGGCATCCATGTCCCTCATGGTCCAGATTACCATTCCTTCATTGACATGCTTTGCCTATTTCTCTCTTGGGAATGTACAGACGAATCCTCCTGATTCCAGAACCGTCTGTTTAAAAACCCTTAGATAGAGGGGCTCAGGAGTCTTTAGGATTATTCTTTTTGTGTGGTCAGATCCCCAATACGTGTTTTGGTGAACACGTTTCGCCAAAGCAAGGCACTTTGTGAAGAGGGTCTCGCACAGGGTCTTGTACTTCAATTCTAATTCGTGTCTCTTGGGCTCGATTTTCTATATGCAAATTGAGCCAACATTTTTTACGAATCTTAAATTCTTATTAATCTCAAAAATTAAATCTGAACTCTTCAAATTTATAACAAAATTGAAAATGTACTGCAAAAATTTGAAAAATAGAAGAACAAAACAAGATAAAATAAGCACTTGAAAACAAAACGAAACAAAATGAAAGCGACGTACCCAGTTCACAGAACAAATTTTGTTAATTCATAGTGTTTGCATTATGATTACAAAGTACAAGCCATTGCTAACATTTCAAACTTTTCTTGAATTGACAGTTAAAATGTCAACCCCAACGCTCACTTTCTCATTCAACATGGCCATCGATCTAGAAGCTCGTCTTGTAGTGCCCACAATCCAATTCGAGACTGGCTTCAGTGAGTTTGCAGTTGTGGTTGGTTAAGCCTCATTTTTCGTCATGAAAATTTCTGCCCCAGGAGTTCAAGAACCTTCCATTGAGTTTGACCTGAACTTCCATCAAGACTTCTCTTCTGTTAAGAAGGCAAAGGTTATCGCCGCCCCCGTTAAGTCATTAGCTTCTACACCAAGTAGGATTGTTACCCCTACCGCCACTGGATTTGTTGTCACTGCACCGGCCTTACCGTCTGTTAAAGGAAAGGAAGTTATGTATGTAGAGGACTCCGCTGATGCAGATCTTGCCCCGCAGTTAGTGTTCGAGTTTAGTTCTTATTCCAGAGTCACTCCACCAGTTAGACCTCAAAGGAGGAACCACAATGGCAAGGTTCTGAGAGCCATCAGGGCTCAAGCTACAAGTCTACCCATTATTGAAGAGATTCCTCAGCAGGAGGAACTCGATGTGTGGGAAAAATCTCTTCTTCTTTGAGGGAGTAGGTTCCACTCGTTGTCAGATACTACAGGAGATGAGAGACTCTGTAGGATTGCTACTGTCTTACTGTCCTTCATGGACGTGATGAGAAAAGGGAATAGTCCGCTCCCATCAACAGGATCCGTACTATGTTCCAGAAGTTAGCCAACAAATAAGGATGTTCTGTCACCACATTACTTAAGAGGATGGGTTGCGCAGAGAACCAAAGATGAAGAATGAGATTTTAAAGAAGTACATGCCCACCCATCAGATACAGAAGTCACTAGACATATCGTCAGCTCGAATTCCCGCTAGAATATGTTTGGGGTACGTGTCGACACTGTCACCACCTACAGATACTAACCCGATGCTCACAAAGGGTAGATCGATCAAGTCCCGGTTGTGTCCAAGAGTACCATGTGCTGCTACTTTTGAAGAATTCCCAAAGAAATATAATAAGAGAGGATTTTTTACCTATGTACCAAGTCTACATCCTAGGGAGCACACTTCTCCTCATCACTCTAATGTCCCCGCCAAGACATTCCGTCTTAAGGTACCAACTTTAGAGAGGAAAGTGTGGTTACCGAAGGTTGCTGTACCGGTACGCTTTGAGAAGTCCATGGATTATGTTTGTAAGATGGATCATAAGTCTGATGTTCCCGTTGCCACTACTGTCATCGCTTCAGAATCCACTGCAGAAAGGAACGATATTCAGGAAAAGCTCGTAAATCTTAAGAAAATTAAAGAAAAAGCAGTAGATGATAAATTTCGAAAGCTCAGAGCTGAAATTTCAGAATTAGCCGAAGAATGAGGATTAGACGTTGATGACAAGGATTATTACCTGTCAGACTACATGGATGAAGAATTCATGAAAATAAATGTCGTCGAAGCCAGGCCCATGTCGTCTGCGTGCAATGATCCGCCCCTATCAAGGAGAACACTGTGAATGAGCTTCAAAGGGCCATTCTGCTAAGAGATGAACAGATTAGTCACATGGAGAAGAAAATGGAAGAGACAGCTGCCGCTATGAACACCATGGCCACATTGCACGGGCAATCGTAGTCACGACCAGTAGCATTTCTAGAGGTGAATTTGCCCAAGATCATCCACATACAGATGAAAGAAGAGAGGACACTTCTGCTAAGGAAGACAAGCTGCCAAAGAAAGACATCGTTTAGAATTTAGTACAAGAAAAGGATATGAAGAAGATAATCGAACAACAAGTAAATTAAGCCTTAACCTTTATGAAACTTGGGCATCTGTTTCAAGGGGCAGACCCTACCAGGTGGAGTTCGATGAAGTTCAATATCTTAAAGTTTTTGTACCTTCGACTTTTAAGACCTTTGATGGAATGGGCAACCCTCGACAACATGCTGCACAATTTCGAACAAGTTGCTGCAGCGTGGGGGGAAGCGAGGCATTACCCTTCTGACAGTTTGTAAGAAGTATTTCAGTGATCGCATTTGATTGTTTTGCAGAAATTCCTAACAGATTAATCAAGATGTTTACATAATTATAAAATTTTTTTGTGAAAAAGTTTGTTGGGGTGCATCACCACATTACCCTTGAAGATCTTATAATGGAGGAGCAGAAGCCCAACGAGACTTTTATGGGTACATACTACGTTGGAGAAATTTGAGCTTAAAGTGTGAACCTTGTTGCAGGAACAACATGCAATCGAAGTAGTACTCAAGAGCATCCATTGGTCAATAGATTTGATGCTTAAAGGAACCATCAAGTCCTTTGAAAAGCTACTCAGTAAAGCCAGCAGCTTTGCAAGAAGAGATCAAGCATACGAAGCCTCCAGATATGACCGAGAAGTCCAAGCCAGCTAAGACATTTGAGAAGAGGTCTTGTGTAGTGGAAATGGTCGATAAAAGCAAGCATCCAGTGAGGATCCAGACTGAGCAACCTCCATCACAGTACAACCAGCTTCCTCAGTAGTTCAGTCAACCTCGTCCGCAATAGTATAGTTCGTTGTATGTTTAGCATGCTCAGCAATATAGTCAGCAGCACAGTCAGCCTGGTCAGCAGTCATTCCAGCAGAGGCCTTATGAAACAGATGGAGGAGAGGGTCCGTCAATGACAAGCCAATTGAACAAGTTCTACTCCTTTAAAGATGAAGCTGTGGCAAAGATTTTTCGAAATTCAATTATGTAGCCCGAGTTCAAATTGCATGAACCAAAGAAATTAGAGGAAGTCAACCTAAAAGATCAACTCAACTACTGCTCGTACCACAGATTACTTAGACATACTGTAAAGAATTGCTTTAGCTTAAAAGATTAACACGAGAGGAACTATAAAGAAGGGAACATAGCGATCCCAAATAATCTTTTAAAAACCTAAAAGTGGTTCTATAAATATGATTTCATCTAAGAAAATCTATCTGATAAGTCTATATGCCGATAAGGATGGATGGAGCACAGTTTGGACCAAATCCCTTAAGAAGTTATTGGATCAAATTCAGATCATTCTGCTACCCAGAGTCTGCTGCCTGTTAAGTCAAAGATGGAAATTACACTAGAGAGACCATTACAACTGAAGACTGAAAAGAAGAAGGACATCATAGATGAGATAGAGATTTATAGTGCGAAGGATAGGATAGGGGCTGCCCCTGTTAGATTGGTTGTCTCAAAATTGGTGGATAAATCCCTTAAACCGTTAACTATGTATAATTTCCTCTACCCCCTTTAGGTTTTATAATTATAAGAATGATGATTTTGGTTACGTTTTGAGTATCTCTAGTGATGAAGTAATTGACCATGACTAATCTAACCCTGATTTTGATTCAAAAAATGATCCTCAAATCAAACTAAATCTCAATGAGACCAATGACATCTACAAAGAAGACATCGATATCTCTAGTTATGACAATTCAAGAAGCGAGGAGCTAGTCCTCAAGTGCAAAGGAACATTGATCGCCATCAGCATAGACAATTTAGATTCAGAATGGGAAGAACTAATTTTGACATTTGCAAAATCTTCGGGTCTAGATGTCAAATAAATCACAAAAGTGAATCTAAAGAGTGGAAAGATATTACCCGCAAGAATGGCTCTGATTGAAAAAGTAAAGCAAATAGTTACTCGAGAAAAGCCACCTCCATAGATAAAAGAAACATATGTTCAAGAAATTGGATGCTCAAATAGGGTGGATTACAATGTACTAGCTCATCTTAGGAAGTTGTCAGCCAAACTAAGCATCTGCGATGCTCTGATCTTATTAAAGGAGATGAGAGAAACTCTAGTCAAGGCTCTACTTGATCCAGAAATTTGTTTAGCAAAATTGGCTAGCACATCCTCATATGAAGTTTATACTTTGAAGGAACAATCCACGTAACCTTCACTGACGATGACTTGCTACTTGCCACTACCGATCACATCCGACCGCTCTACATTCCGTCAATATTAGCAGATTCATCCTTTCTAGAGTTTTGGTAGATTCAGCTTGATGAGTCTATAAACGTTAGCTTACTTGGATAATGATGCGTTAGGAATTCACTACAGATATAATGATGTTAAGAGGATTAAACTAAAAAGAAGAAAGAGCACGTCAATCGATCACCCTGTTAATGAAAGTTGGAGATTTATAACAACCGTAAAATTCCATGTCATCGATGTGGAGACTTCATTTAACGCTCAACTTTGTCGATCGTGGCTTCACGAACACAATATGGTTTTGTCATCGTTACATTAATGCATCAAGTATTACAAGAATGGACAAGAATATTGCTTCATGGAAGACTTGCAACCATTCTCAATACATGAGGTAGGCATCCACGAAGACGCCATGACCCGACCCACAATTACGCAGTAAATTAACTTCCAAAAGATGGCCAAAAACTTGACCCGATTTATAAATAGCGGCTAGTGTGCAAAATCTTAAATGATATAAAAATTAGAAAATATTTTACACACTAGGGGTACTACGCAAGTATATGTATCGTTTCAAGTAATATAGAGTTTTCTTTAAAAACCTCAGTATCGATCCCACGAGGAAGTGAAGTAAGAGGTCTTTAGTCAAATTCTAGCCTACTACAATTACTCCTTAGGTTGGAATGTCGATTAAAATTGTGTTTTATCTAGTAACTATTCCTAAATGCAAGTGTTAAATGTAATAGTAACTATAACTAAATGCAAATAATAATTCTAAAGATAACCCTTTTTGGATGAGTTGGTTTGGAGAATTTTGAGATACTAAAAACTACAATTCTTATGTAATGAAATAGATAATGTATAGGAATGAGATGCATTTAATATTGTATGTGCTAAATAGAAGCAATCCTATTCTTTACCCTTTGGTCCAGGCATAAAGAACATTGACTAATCCTATGCTTGGTTACTGAATCTGCGGCTAGGCTGGGAGGATACCGGCTGCCACTTCGGAGCTCCCACGTTCCCCTCGCCCGAGGGCTAACATCTACACTTCAGCACCCAAACGATAGGACCGAATTGAGGATTTTAGCCTGTCACTCTAAAATCTCCAATTCTACGCCCGATAATTATATTTCCCTATTTATTTGCATTCAATTCCCATGAACTTCACCATCCATGGAATTTGAATGTGGTTCCACTTTGTTGAGAATTACACCGCCCTTTCGGGTCGATGCAATTACAACGAATTTTAACACTACAATGGGCCCTTATTGCAATGTAAATGAAGTGCAAGTAAAAACCATCACATTTATAATTAAATTCACTTCTATCATGCATCACAAAATCCTAAACATTATTTCTACTCATTGCAAAAGAAAAGTAAAAGGAAAACAATGGCATAATCTTCTTATGCCACTATTTCTAAAGAAAAAGAAAGAGTAAGAGAGATGCGTCACAAAGCACGAAGAAAACATAAAGGAAACTTCATTTAACAAAAGCAAATCCACTAAATAAATGTTTACAAAATTATAAGATAATGAAGAACAATACTTAGTTTTTTCCACTTGAAAGAAAGACGAAGATCTCTCCCATAAAGTCTCCCAGTGATCCATACAATGCTAGCGAAATCCCTTACAAATTCTCTCAAAATCTCCTCTCCAATCTCTCCAAAAGGGTAGAAATCTACATTTCTACTCTTAATCTAAGAATCCTAAACATTCCTCTAAGTTTTTCTCTTCTTTCCTCTATTGTTTCTCTCTAAAAAATTCCTCTCTAATCTAACCCATATTCGCCATTTTAAAGAGTACGGATGAAGTTTGAAGAGTTTCCATAAGCACCCCTTCGAAAAAGCGTCCAGATACGTCAAATTTCGGCCATAACCGCCCAAAAGTCGGTCCAAAAGCTTCCGGCCGCCGTCGGCGGGTTCGAGCTCGCTGTCGGTGAGCTTTTCGGGCTTATTTCGGTGCTCTCGGGTAAATCTCGCCGTCGGCGAGCAGGCTGCTGCGCGACTCCACGGTTTCGCTCCGTTTGGCTCCGTTTCAACTCCGTTTTACCCCATTTCAGTTGCGTTGCGTTCATAACAGATAGCCCTAAAAAATAAGCATAAAAATAATCTTTCTTTAAAGTGTAATCTCATTCAAAAATATGCAAGAAGTGTAAAAGAGATTAAGCATCAAAAGACTTATCGAAAGGTGTCAGGGCAGAATTTCATTTCTTGCTCGTTTTTGCTCCAAATTGCACCCTTTTTGCTTCCTTTTGCTCCAATCACCATTTCTTGTACCTAAAACCAAAAACATACAAAATATCTTCCTTTAAAGTGTAATATCATCAAAAAAATGAGTAAAATAATATAGCAAAAAGCGTATATATTTTAGGCGTGTCAAAATCCCCCAAACTTAACTGTTACTTGTCCTCAAGTAACACTTTTACTACATAAAAATATAACTCAAGGCAATGTAATTTTTCACATGTAAGACACTAAAATTTTTTATTTAAAATAATATATTGGTTAGACTTTTAGAAAGAAATTCAGTAACTCAGGTTAACACTACAAGTATAAGAATATTCAGCAATCAAGTCTAAGGGTTCTAGTCTTCTATTTATTTCAAGATAAACCATATTTGTCAAATTAAGAATGCCTTGAAAGATTATATGAAAAAGAAGTTCATGCAAACATCATTAGAATGTAGGTTAATACTTTAAATATAAATTCAGAAATGAAATCAAGTTCTCCCTTTAGGGTGACTCAAGTGAAGCCAATTTTTTATTAGGCATCTCCTCAAGTTTCTCCTCATAAGTATTTTTCATTCTCTTTTTTTTTTTTTTCTTCTGAGATCATTTTCAATCCCTTTTTTTTACACTCTTTTCTTTTTCTATATATATTTTTTTAAATGAGGATTACTATATGTGGAGAGCCTGTAATGATTTTGAACTTCACTCTCCTCTTTCTAAAGTTCAAACTTGAAACACATCCTTACTTTATAATTAGGTATTAGCTTTATTATTCATCATAAAGTCATAATCTCTTCTTAACACACAATACTTTAAGTCTCTTAACATTTCAAAAATACAATTTTCTTTATTTTAAATAGTTAACTATAATCAAATTCTTTCCTACCAAATATCTTACCCTTATAAAATAAACCTTTATTACTAAAAACTTTCATCCAATCCTTCCATAATATTCAACTGAAATAAAAAGTTTTAGTTATCTCAAGTGAGGTTCAATTGCTAGAAGTTATGCTAATAATTTTTGAAAATATAACAATTGAGAACAAATAAAAGTTAATATTTTTCTTCCCCCCAAACTTAAATTTTAAAATATTTTGCAACTAATTCCATAAAATATAGCAGGAAGAAAAAGTAAAGGTTGAATATACTTACTACTACAACATTCTATCAAATTCATATCATGCATAATCAGGATAGAAAGACTGTAGGAGAAAGTAAATCTAGCCTAAAACATGCTTGTAATAAAATTACACTAAAAGGAAGTATTTTCACTTTAAAAGTTTATTTTCTTCCCACCCCCAAACTTAATTTTTAACATATGTAGCATTTAGTACAAAAAATATAAGCAGGAAGAAAACAGTTTAAAAATTCTATCTACCACAAATGTCTATTAAAATCATTTGCAAGTATTCATTAGGACAGAACAATATGCAGTAGAAAGTAAATCTAAACTAATCATGTCAAAATGAAATTAACTAAACTAAAGTCTAACTAGCATAGCATGTATCAGCAAGGGAATATAAAAATGTTCTTCAAGACCTAAATAAAGTTGTAACACAAACATAAACACAAACACACAATTCAAATACAAACACAAATGATAAATGAGGTCAATTCTTCCTTTAACTGAGCCAACCTCACTATGTTACCTTCAATTTTTAACGGAATCACTACACTAGTAAATTAGGTACTTTAAAATGATTTTATAGATTATAATCCCAAAGATAAGATTACCCCTGATAAATTGGTTTCCGGACACCAATCTCAGGCATCACCTAATCTTTATAATTAAGCACCTCTAACAGTTATAAAGATAGTGTGAGATCATCCTAATGTTATTCATCAAATAGGTTCGCGACTCCTACCAAATGAAATCAAAGTCATAGAAAGGAAGTAACAAAATTAAGATGGATCTGTTATAGTTTAAATTCATGATGTCTCTTGTAAAACATAATTCTGGGTGAGACCCAAGTCAGAGTGGACTCGTTAATCCAACTACAACAAAAGAACATATAAGTCTAACCATAATAAGAAGTTAAGGAATCACCTCCCTCATGACACACAAAGATCAAATCAAACTGCTAATAATCCAAACATCTACCAATCAACAATCAAACTAATCAATCCACTATAAAGCAAATACAATAGATCACTAACAATCAAGACTCTCAGGCACACTAAATCAAAGCACACCGATAACTATGGGTCGCCTCCCATAAAGCGCTTGGTTTAACGTCGTTAGCCCGACAAATGATTCCTCCCGGATCAAAATTCCATTTAAGTAATCCTCAATCAATCGCCTAATCATTTTCGGATCCGAGGATTCCTATAAAATCCTCAAATTTTAATTTTTCATTCAAGCACTTCTTTTTCAGCTTGATTTATATAATTGTTCCTCATATTTTTTTCTAGATCCAATATTCTTCTATTGATTTTTTCAATCCGCATATTAATATCATCCTTGAAATTTATAAGAAATGGATCTTTATAAAATACTTCAATATCTTCCAAATTTTGGATCAAATTCTCTCTAGATAATTCAGATTCAGGATCAAATTCTTCTATGTCACTCTTATGATTCAAGTTATCTTCCAATTCTTCCCATTTATAATTATTAAATGATGGAGGATCTATCTTAGTTGAGGAAATAGGTTTTTCTAATTCCTTAAGAATTTCTTCCAATGGTCTTCCAATATCCTTATCCTCTTTTCTCAACTCAAAGTTCTTTTGAAATTTATCCTCAAATTCTCTTCCAAGTCCTAGTTCAATAATTTTATCTTGTTCATCATTTAATTCAGGTTTTTCTTGTGATTGAGTCGTATCTAAAGATATAAAGACTGGTTGTATAGATGAATTCCCTAAATAGATAGGCTTTAAAATTATATGGGGTTCATCCATCTTAAGTTCATGAGATTTTTCAACAGATGGAATTAAATGTTTACTATTTTTGGTAGAGTCCATCATTTCACATCTCTCCTGAACATACATACAGTCTTCATTAAATAACCTTTTTGAATCATCATGAAAATCTATTTCAATGTCATCTGCTAACTTACCCTCAAAACTTTCTTGGAAATGGTCTTTACTTAAATAATCAATTTCATCCATCCAAAAACAATCATCATCTTTTCTCTCAACTGGATATTTCATAGTCTTTAATACATCAAAAGTGACTTCATGGTCATTAATATTCATAGTCAACTCTCATTTTTGCACATCTATCATAGCTTGTCCAGTAACAAGGAAAGGTCTTCCTAAAATAATTGGAATTTCTTTATCTTCCTCCATATCTAATACAATAAAGTCCAAAGGAAAGATAAATTTATCCACTTTAACAAGCACATCTTCTATAACTCCTTTTGGATAAATGATAGATCGATCAGCTAACAGAAGGGTTACAGTAGTGGGAGAAATATCGATTAAACCTAACCTTTTAAATATAGATAGAGGCATCACATTAATGCTCACTCCTAAATCACATAAAGCTTTTCCACATAATTTTTCTCCAATCGCACAAGGAATTGTAAAGCTATAAGGATATTTATGTTTCCGAGGAAAATTTTTCTGAAGTAAAGCGCTGCACTCCTTACTTAGTGCAATTGTCTCGTAATCCCCAAATTTCCTTTTCTTGCTTAATATATCCTTTATAAACTTTGCATAACTTGGCATCTGTTCCAAAGCTTCAGTGAAAGGAATATTTATCGTTAACTTCTTAAGTACTTTCATGAACTTTGAAAATTTTTTATCCAACTCATGCTGTCTTAGTCTTTGAGGAAATAGAGGTGGTGGTTTTTCCAAACTGATTTTAGTTGGAGATATTAATTTTTCTAGATCCTTAGAAACATGTTCTTCAGGTCTTTTAGTTTCCTTTGTTTCTCTCACAACATCTTGTTGACCTCATTTTTGATGAGGTCTTCTCTTCTTCTCTTTAGTACTTAGGATCTAGCCTTAGGCTTTTCCTTTGACTATCTTAGAGGACTAGAATTGAGACCCACCACCTAGAATTTCAAACCACTTCTAAACTCCCTGCAAACTCCACAAACTCGACTATAGACCCCTAATCACCTGAGAGGGTTGAAATCAAGTGTGGAAGTTTAAAGGATGAGTTCCTATAGGACTCTTCGGCCTTAGGACCGACCCAGGTGGCCTCGGTCCAGTGAAAGGGCTGACTTACACACACACTACACTCATACACTACACTTCCATGCACCTCCCGAAAATACACCCATACCCAACTTGACTTCCCGACTCATGTAGGTGATTCACATGGATGGTCCTTAACCCCTAAGCCCTTGGCTAAGAGGGTTAGGAACAACATAATGAATGCCTCAAATGAGTCCCTTCATGGCTCATGTGGGCTTGATATGGCTTCATGGCTCAACCAAAATGGTTTTATTCCACTTACATCCACCCAATCTTCAATTTTCCAAATTTTCAATTTTTGACCCCCGGGACCCTACACCCCGCCTAACCTACCAAATGCCTTTGAAACTACCCAAATTTCTCAAAAATTTCCAAATTACCCAAAATTCTCCAAAATCAATCCCAAAAATTTCCACATCACTTAAATTGATCATCCATAACCAAAAATGCCAAAAATTCCAAAATACCCCCCAATACCCTCCAAATACCCAAAATACCCCTCTTGACCCAAAAATCCAAAAATTCAGAAAATTCCCAGAAAATTCCAGAAAATCCCAAATATTCCCAATTTCATTTTGTTCAACTACACCATGGGCCAATTTTGTCAATTTACCCCACTTTTATCAAAACCCCCAATTTGACCCATTTTAACCCAAAGTAAACCCAATGTCAAACCAAATCTACCCAATTGACCCCCAATTTTGGTCCAATTCAGTTCTAAACTTCAATTCAACATCCCCAACACCAATCTAGACCCAATCCAAGCCCAATTTGAGTGGCATTGGGATCCAATTTCACTTTTGGCCTTAAAGCACAATTTGGACCTATGACCCAAACTCACCCAATTCAACTCCAACTAACCCCAAATCTTTTCCAAACCTTCCTTAACATCCCCATAAACAAAACACTAACATGATTTGCCCAAAATTTAGACCCAAACCCCACTCAAATTCAACCCAAAATCAAAAAGCCCAATTTTGACCTAAACCTAAACCTAGCCCAAATGAGCCCAAATCCCAAAATCAAAACCTAACCAAAGCCAAAACCTCTTTGAAACACTCCCATAAACATTTCCCAACATTAATTTTACATCAATTTCAACTCTAGCCCAACTTTGGCCCATGGTAACCCATTTTGGCCCACCTTAGCCTCTTTACCAAAAAGGCCCATATCCAACCCAATTCAAACCCAAATCACCTCAAACTTGTTTCAAACCACTCATGAAGCATCCCTAAACCAAACTCAACAATTATTTGGCCCAAGCCTTTACCAAAATTTCATCCCAAAATCCATTTTAAAATTCAAAAGCCCACTTTCCTAAACCATTTTAAAAGCCCATCCTTTACCACATCCAAAGGCCCAAAATTGGTCCCAAAGCCCATATGACATTTCCCCTCATCATACTTTCAATTAAACTCAATACCTAAGTCCTAAATCCATCATCAAATCATTCCAAATCAAGTTCCATACAAATTTCCATCAAATTACCAAAAAATTCCTAAAACCCTTTTCATGAAACAAGTCAACCCTTTTCCCAAGCCAAATGGAGCCATGAACAAGCCATCCTCAAGCCACATGAAGCCATGAGGGCTTTGACTTGTCATTAGTCCATTTATGGCAAGAAGAGGGGGCCCTTTCCTAATCCTTCTTAAACCTTTTTTTACCTTAAGCATGTCACACACTAAACCATGCTTAGCCACCTCACCATGGATGGAGACTTCACCACTCCATGGCAGTCGACCCAAGTGACTCTTTTCAGCCCAAGACCAGACCTTGGGTGGTGCACCTAGCCCAAAAGGATGGGTTGACCCAAACCTAGCCAAAATGACCTCTTCCCCATTTCATTCCAAGCCATCTCCTTTACACTTGGCCATTGCCAATTGCTTGCACAAACACCCAGCCCTGACCCACCTGACCCTGAGGGTGACCCTTGCCTGCCGGCCAGCCACCCTGGCCGCCGGAAAACACCATGGCCGAAAGCTCACATGTGAGCCAACATTGAAATTCTCCATTCGTTGACTTGTCCCAACCCAAATGGATAGCATGGTCTGTTCTTCCCTTGACCTAAGCAACTGATCCCAACCATTAAACCCCCCGGGAGAGCCTCCGACCTCGCCTATTTAAACACCACCCCTCACGGCCATGAAAAGAGAGTTGCACAAACCTTGCCAAAACTCGCCAAAATTGTTCCGTACTCCTCCCCATACACGAGCACTTCATCCCCAAGTGAGATCCCCCTGCCATTTCTTCTCTGTGAGCTCAATTTCAGAGTTGAAATTCCACCCAAAACCAGGACACTTCTCCACAGTGGACCAATCCCCAAATTGATTGGTTCTACACCTTCACCAGACCAAGGGAAGGTGTCCACCAGCAAAAGCCCCATCTCCAAGGCCACCCGGCTGCTCCGGACTCCAAGCTTTGTGATCGACTCGTGGTCGAAGTCCAACCTAGACAATTCACTGAGACCAGGAGACTTCATCTGGAGCTTGCTAGGATCCAATCGAAGGTGCAACAACTCTCAGATCGAAGCTTCACTTCTCTGAGCAAAGGTATGAACTCATTCTTCTTCCCGAGCTTACAGAGATTCTCCATTTCATTTGAGTAAATTTCAATGCATGTTTACCGTATGGATGTGTTCGTCTCTTCAAGACGAATCCATAGAGCATAAGAACACGAAAATCCATCGAGAATCGAGTGAGAAATTAGGGTTAGAAGGTTGACGGTCACGGTGCACACCGGTCGTAGACGATGACCGGGAGCCGTTGGATCGCGCGTGTATCGAGCGGACGGATCGATTGCGCCGGACCGGAGAACGTTACGTGAACTCGCGGGTCCCGGACGGGCCGACTCGGATGGCGGCGCCCAATCACGGCGCGACACGTACCGCTTCGGAGAGGCTAAGGATGCGCCGGCGCCGCGTGGATAAGTAGAAAATTAGGGGTATTTTCTATTTATTTAATTCCCTAAACTTGGAAAATTCATAACTTTGTGTAGAAAATCGAAAAATAAAAGAAGAATACCCTCTTGCTCGGTGAACGGAGGAGAATAATGTGGAAAAGAAATCATTTAATTTCATCAAGTATTTTATTTTTAGTAATTTATTTACTCTCTCGCATACATTTAATTCTCCATGCATTCATACAATTCACCATGGCATGAGACCATAGGGCTTTTGAAGCCTCCGAATTTGGGAACATTCCCCGAATTTTTCAAAGTCGAGGCCATCCCTATGAAGAGTTATTGATTTTTCAAATTCATGTCACTGTTTTGAGTATTTTAATTCCAATAAATAGCATATTGTGTAATAAATTCTAGGAAAATTTGGTGATGTTCCTTATGACCAGAGAACCCTAGGAAAAATAGGATTTGAGTTAATTCACTCAAATTAACCCTAATTGGCTTAAACACCCAAAATAGGTCTCTAATTAATTAGAGTTAACCATAGATCAAATTGACTTGAAATTAATTCTCCACTGACCTTTAGGATCAGAGGAACCCACCATAAAAATTTGAGGTCAATTGGACTTGGTTAGCCCCACTAATTGGGTTGATTAAGCCACTTAGTCATTTTAAACTTTAAAAATTCATAACTTGCAAAATATCTTTCAAAAATTCACCAAATTAGTTTTGGATTCTCTCTGATATCAGGGAGTTTAAGAAAATTAAAATTTCAATTTTCTAAAAAAGTTGATTTTTAATATTATTTTAATATTTTTAATAATTAAAAAATAATAAAAATCATAAAAATAATAAAATTCACTAAAATGTCACATTTTGAATTTTAATCACTTAGGAACAAACCCCATATTTTTCTCAGGCTTATTTAGTGAGATATTAATTTTTAAAGCTCTAGGATAATTTTAAAATTAAAAAAATGTATTTTTTTAGCATTTTCACTAAAATAATTACAATAAATCAAAGGAAAATCAGAAAATTGTAAAATTTGGTTCTCTGGAATCCTTGATATCAGAGAGAATTTTAAAAATTATAAAATTCATTTTTTAACATTTATTTTATTTTTAAATTAATTAACACTCTAAAACTTAAAATAATTATAATAAAAATAATATAATTCAAAAAATCACCAAAATTAGTCCAAGTGGTCCTCTGGTCATTAGGAATGTCCCCTAATTTTCTTAAGGATAGAAACTTTCCCTTGGTCATGTTATCAAATTTTCCTTGAAAATCTCTATTTTCTACTAAAAATAATTATATAAATAAATTAAATACAGTAAAAATCACATTTTCTCCTCTCATGTCTTTATTGACATATGAGTGAAGTCACATAAAAATTTCAAGTTCATTTGAGTTCAATTTAGTGAGTTATGAAATTATTAAGCTTGAAGGGTAAAATGGTAATTAAATTTTAACCCTTAATTAAAACTTTAGGTTTAATAAAAAATTAACAAGTAAAATATTTGATCCTAACCTGATTTGGATGATTGAAATTTAATAATTGAAGGGTAGAAACCCATTAAGCAATTTAAAATGATTAAACTTTAATTAAATAATTGATTAAATTTGGAAGAATAACAAAATTGGAATTATTAAAATAGGGATATTATTAGGAAGAGATTTATTCTTTAATTTAAAAATCCCTAAATTAATCATCTCATTAATATTCAACTCTTAATTAAAATGATAACTCAAACTTAAAATATTAAAAGACTTAATCATTAAACTAAAATTAAATCATTAAACTCTTTCAAAAATTTCAATTAAAATTAAATTAAATTAAATTAAAAATCAAATTAAATTAAGTAAATTAAATTAAAATTATATTAAATTAAATTAAGATTAAAAGTTGAATTAAATTAAATTAAATTAAATTAAATTAAATAAATTAAATTAAATTAAATAAATTAAATTAAATTAAATTAAATTAAATTAAATTAAATTAAATAAATAAATTAAATTAAATTAAATAAACTAAATTAAATTAAATTAAATTAAATTAAATTAAATTAAATTAAAAATTAAATCAAATTAAGCTAAATTGAATTAAATTAAATCAAATCAAGCTAAATTGAATTAAATTAAATCAAATCAAATTGAATTAAATTGAATTAAATTAAATCAAAATAAATTAAGTTAAATTAAATAACATCACTTAAGACATAAACCTAAAATAATTCAACACTATTCCAAACTTAAATCATTAATTTGAACTTAAATTTGAATCACAAACTATTAAATACTATTTTGCTCTTAGGAGCTTTTATTATCATAACTCCTAAATGGAATATCAAATGAAGTGACACTTCACTTATAAGGATATTCAAACATCCTAGTTCATCGAGCAAGTTAACAAAACTTCAAAACCTCGGATGATCGATTCATTTACATAATTAAATTCATTTGGACTTAAAACAATCCTAGAAATATTGAAAAGATGTTTAAGATTCTTCTTAAGCACTTCCTCAATATGATAGGATATTTATAAGAACAATCGAACTTAATTGTTCTTCGATGAAGAAAATCGTCCTCAAACCAAAAACACAAAGAACCTAGACGTCATAGGAAATGACTAGCTATAGGATTAGGACCATGGTAGAAAACCATAACCCTTACCTTAGCTTTACCTAGGAACTTGCTTAAATATTATAACTGTGTTTTAAGTGCAGCTTGGGATGACGGGAAGACCCTCCAGGTACGCTTTTATTTTATCATAATTCACTTTCCTGCAATTTATTTTATTGCAAATGCACTTTACTTTTCTTGCATGTTAAACAACAGCTTGCATGAAAACCTACACCTTTAGGACGTAAAACCAAAACCGAAACCATAACTAAATTAAAAGACACTACAAGATAAAATTCACCTCCACAACATTTCAAAATATAAGACAACTCAAAATTTAATCACAAACGTAACACAAAACCGTAATTACAACTAAATTAAAACGTCTCATCGAATGATCGGGAATACCTCTGATGATGTAACCCACGTGTTGCTAACGGGATTTCCCACGGTCTAAATGAAAGTGCGGAACTCATTTAGTTGAGTTTAGCAAATTCATCCGGACTAAGTGAATTCGATGAAAATAACTGTGTTCGGGATGACTGAACCGTGGGATCTTAATCGGTCTCGTTTAATCAATTTTAAGACCCGTTTTAATTAAAACATAAAGAACACTTGGAAATTAAGATTCCTCTAAACCAAACACTTCTCTCATCTCCCGATTTATGACTTCTACAATTAAACCTCTGCAACAACAAGGAGCTCGGAGCATGATGGCAAAGACGGCCATCGTCGTCGACAAAAACTTCCCTAGAATTAAACAACCAAGCCATGTGACTTCGAGGTAGTTTGCCTAGTGCAACATAAATCCTCAACTCTTCGTTAGGCATTTGCATTGCAAATTAAGCCCTAACCGGTCTTAGGATTTCCGAGGTAGTCGTCCGATACGACATAAACCCTCATATCTTCCAAAGTCGTTCGTATGATTCTATCATATAAATATAAGCCCTAATTAATTAAAATTGGCAAGATTAAAACACTAAATAAACATTAGGACTTTCCTAAATCCAAGCCAAACAATAGGATAGTCGGGAGATTATCGAAGTTCACTTCGAATCCGTAATTTCTCCTACTTTTCTTCCTTTCGAATTCCTAAAATAAAATGTTCCAAATTTGATCCATTCCCTATCGAAATTCCAAAATTCAATCCTCGAAAACTTAAACTTTGAAATTCTAGAGAGCAGAATTATCGATTATTATCGAGAGTTTTCTTAGGTGATTCCCGTCACTTAAGATGTAATTAACTATGTGGGCTCGCCCTTATAGGGAACTTTAAGAACCTGTGAATATAAACCCCGCTTAATGTTTTCATATTAAGCAGGGAATTTGTCGGCTTATAAAATTGGTTCGCGACCAAACGGATGTCACAAATCTCCTAGTTTATTTAATCGAGCCCCATCATCAAACAAAGGTGTCCATTCTTCTGGATAGATACACTGGCTTGTGGCGCGTGCTCGTTTATATAAACTATTCGGGATGCGAGATCGGCTTGATTTCATATCTTAAAACTTTTAAACTCAAAATTATTTTCAAAATCAAATATTACTTTTCAAATTATTTATTTAAATTAAAAATACGCCGCAATTTCGTAGGCGACCTCTTTTCAAAATAAAACACACAACCTAAAAATAATGCCGACATATTTCGGCGACTCCGCTGGGACTAGTTCCTCTCTCCATTTTAATCAAATAGTTTCGTTTTCAAAAATCGGTAGTGTATCCATGTCCCTAATGGATCAAACTACCCTTCTTTCCGTTGGAATACCGTGTTCATTTCTACCTCGAACAAGTATAACCAACATTCTCTCGGATTTAGGAGCCACTGTTAGACACCCCTAAACAGAGAGGTTCCGAGATCCTTTTACCTCATTTCGAGGTGGGGTGGACCCCCAATAGGTGTTAGCTTAGGAGTGATCCTTCGAGTCGAGAAGTCTTCGCTTAAGACTCTCTTTTCCTTTCCAACTCCGATTTAGATTCCTTACCTTCTCTACACCTTTCGAACACTCCGTTCTAAATAAACAAACCCTTTAATAAGTGATTCTTTTAATAAGTGATTCCTTTTTATAAATACATGAACAAGAATGAGTTCGGACTCTTTTCAATTCCTTTCTTTTCGTCCTAAAGAAAAGAAGCATAACTTCGGGACTCGACAAACTGAATCTACCCCGCGAAATGGAAGCCCCGAAACCGATTTTCACTTTTACCAATGGATCGGACTTCGCCGTCTATAAGGATGAGCCGCCCGATAATGGAATCATCCGATTTGGACAAGGATTTGAAAACACGAACGTCAAGATCACCGACGTCTCCCTCTTGCACTAATGAACAAGGTATCCGAAGCCGAGGAGCCGTTGCTTCGAGTTCAACCTCAGGTCGACCCAAGAATTCCCTCCTCTCGCAAAGGATCCCAACTAAGAGGAATACCGTTGTCCGCAGAGGACCGTTCTTTCTACCCCCACCGGTCTAGTTGTTTCCGCACCTACCCCGACTTTTGCCAAATCAAAGGGGAAAGAAATCCGGAATTATGATGGACCCGTTACCGTGGAGGGTACAGCATCTTCTCGTAAGACCTTCTCGTTTTCGAGATCGGGTCCAGCTCAAAGATTCCGTCACCGACAAGGACCCAAAGAAGAAACGAAGTGAAGGATCGCTAAAGAAGCCGTAGCCGCCGAAGTTGCTTTCCTAGAAGAAATTCCGAATCGCCGTAATATACACCGCTTCCCGAATACATACCACTCTTGGGAGGAAGCAGGTTTCATCCCCTCTCCGCCGCAGAAGATGAAGAAAATATTCGCAAGATTGTCGCCACATTACCACAGACCCGCATATTACAATGATAGCCGCAAGAAAAGAACTAGAACTACGCCGTTTGCTCGACCGCAAACTTTGGTAGAAAAGTTAGCAAAGAAGGAAAACCGCCCCGTGTCGAAATTCTACGAAGGATGTGGCATGTGCCGCCAAATCCCGTCTGGGCCCCGAGTAGAACCCGCCATCATGACGAAAAGCCAAGTAAAAGAATGAAGGCTAGTCCGCCCGTTGTCGTCTCGTGATTACAAATTGTGGAAGATACCACCTTCCAAAGATTTGGCCGACGCACCATCCGGTCCTAGACCTTCCGCCGCCGAAGGATGGTATGGCGTCCCACTACCTGGGCAATCGAGATCGAAACAAAGCAACTCGAGAAAGAAAGTCTCGCCAGAGACTCGAATCCGAAGAAAGTGCTACCGCGATGAAGGAGACTCGTGAGAAGGGAACCCGGCAGCCTATCGCACGACAACCACGAAGACACACGAAGGCCCCGCTAGAAGATGCCATGGAAAAGTCGAGAACCGATATCCGACGATTAGCAAAAGAAAGAGAAGAAAAGTTCGGAGACGAGATCGATTCATCTGAATTCATGGACGACGAATACGCGTAAATCAACATGGCTGAGACACGAGCTTCATCGCCTTCGCAAGGTGCTCCCGCAGCACGCAGAAGAGAGGAGCCGAACCGATGAGAAGGCAACTTCAGGAGAAAGATGATACGATCGCTCAAATGGCAAAAAGGATGGAAGAGATGGCCGTAGCTCGGCCACTCTCCGCAGTCAAGTACAACCACATGAGAGACACCCCGCAGGTCATTCACATCGTAGACGGAGGAAAGGAGATTACATCCGTCAACTGGGATGATCACCGAAAAGGATACAACACAAAGTATGATTCCCGAAAAGGATATCAAGAACTTGGTAGAACAACAGATGCGAGAAGCCTTAAGCACAATCAAAGAGCGGAACATCCATTCGGACGGGTAGACCTTACCCCGAAGAATTCGACGCCGTCCAATACCCGAAAGGCTTCGTACCACCTCCGTTCAAGACCTTCGACGGAACCGGGAACCCCCGACAAGATGTGGCACACTTTCGTGCCGCTGTCGCAATGCCGCGGGAGCGATGCATTACTCTTCCGACAGCTTCGTCGCCAGCTCGTCAGAATCGCCTTCGACCGGTATGCGTAATTACCAAACGGTTCGGTGAAAACATTCTCGTAACTAGAAAACCTCTTCATCAAGCGATTCTGCCGGAGCTCGAAGACCACATCACTATAAGTGATTTAGCGGTAGAAAAGCGTAAGCCGAATGAAACCTCGGTAGATTACATACTTCGATGGAGGAACCTAAGCATGAAGTGTGAACCACAGCTTACAAGAACAACACGCAATCGGCATTTTACTTAAAAGCATTCACGGCCCGATAGCACTTCTCCTCAAGGGATTCACTATTAAGACTTTCGAGAAGTTGTTAAGCAAGGCCGAAAGCTTGCAAGAAGAGGCGAAGCAATTAAGTTTCGTCGACAAGACGGATAAACAAAAGCCCGTAAAGACTTTTGAAAAGAAATACGAGGATCGTTGCAGCATGACAAAGGCAAGCAACCGATGCAAATACCACCGAACGGCTGCAGAGCAACTACAACAGAATTACCGAAGAACCCCGCCAAATTATCACTCATCTCCGCAAGATGAACAACCACCTCGTCCGCAACGTACATTAAGAGAGCTTTTGAGCGGAGAATATCCGTTCAAGAATGAAGCAGATGCCGAAAATGTTCCGTAAGTCCGATGAAGACTCCGGATTTCCACTGCCAGAGCCTAAAAGACCGAAGAGGTCAACAAGAAAGGTGATCCCAACTTTCGCCCTTACCACCGGATGCTTCGGGCACAAAATAGAAGATTGCATTACCTTCAAAAGTTGGCTCAATGACAACCTTCGGAAAGGGAATATAACGATCCCGAAGGATTACACGAAGGAACCCCGTAAAGGAGGTTCCGTCAATGTTATCTCGACCGATCCCATCATTCCGATGGATCCCTATACGACCGACGATGGATGGACTACCGCTCGGACGAAGTCTTCGAAAAAGATTTTAGACAAGCATCCGCACCGCTTCGTGCGAGCTTCAATTCGTAGTTCAAACCTGTTAAGCCGGTACTATCACTCGCGATGAAGAACCACCTCAACAGGAGACGATCGAAGAGAAGAAGAAAATCGACGAAGAAGAAAAGACCGAGGCTCCTAAGGCTGGACTAGGGGTCGCTTATCCTAGGATAGTTGTTTCCGATTCGGGGAAAAATCCCTCGAACCCCCGACTCGTATGATTATCTCGCTCACTTCGGTGGGATCATATAATGATAAGGGTGATGGCGTTGGCTACGTTTTGATCGTTTCTAACGATTACGTAACTAACGATAATCCGGATATCGATTTCGATACCAACGACAATTCTCAAATCATACACGATCTCGACAAGCAAAATAACGAAGAAGACATCCATCAAGGAGGCTACGAGAGTTCAACAAGCAACGAATCTATTTCGCGAGTTTCGAGGAGCTCCAGATCACGATAGCAGTTAGAGCCTTCGCACTCGAAGCTAATCCCGAAGAGCCCGTCATTCCGATTCAAGAAGAGACACCGCAAGCTCAACAATAGATTCGAAGAAATTACGAAGTCAACTTAAGGAGTGGAAAAGTTCTACCTCCGAGAATGGGTCCAAAAGACAAAGGAAAGCGTGTGGTTGTTCGTGAAGAACCAACCTCTAGCAGAAGAAATACCCATTCGAGAAGAAGCAGAGACACATGAAAACAAAGTGGACTACAACGTGCTAGCCCATCTTAGGAAACTACCGAACAAACCGAGCATCTACGACGCTCTCATCTTATCAAAGGAGATGAGAGAAGCTCGATCAAGGCCTTACTTGATCCGAAATTTGCAACTTCAAATGGCCGGAGATTCCTTAGATGAGGCTCGCTCGTTAAAGGAACAACGAGGTGTTACCTTCACGGACAATCACCTACTACTGGGACAGCAGTACCACAACCGACCGTCGTACATTTCGCTTACAATCGGGAAGTTTACACTCTCCGCAGTATTGGTGGATCCAGGAGCATCAATCAATATAATGAATCTTCGAACGCTAAGATACTTGGAAATTGATGCCCGCGAGCTCGAGGCGGACAAAATGTTATTAAGAGGATTCAACCAGTAAAGGAGAAAGAGCCCTCGGCTCAATAACACCGCTAATGAAGACCGGTGACTTAGCAAAGACAACCGCGAAATTTCACATAATCGATTCGAAACATCGTTCAACGCTCTACTCGGGCCGACCATGGATACATGAAAACAGGATGGTACCATCATCTCTACATCGATGCATCAAATACTACGATGGAGGGGAACAAGTGCATCAAAGGTGACTTACAACCATTCTCCGTACATGAAATTGGAATCCACGAGGATGCAGACTTATTATGCACCACCGAAGAAAACGATCTTCTCCGGAGATACCATAACAAATGAAGCAAAGAAAGTTCGGGACAACGAAGAACCCGAAGTTCTAGTCCAACAGCCACTCACCACTCCCTTACGGCGAGATGGTGAAGGTTTCTCCACAACTCGCATCCGAGGTCGAGGCCGGGGACGAGGTCGTGGTAGAGACGTTAGGACGATCGGGACGAGGAAACCAACCATTAAAGTCGATCGGGAAGATAGTTCCGAAGAAGAAAAAGAAATCAAACAAGAAGCGAGACAATAAGTCGAAGAAGCCGCAATTCGAATCCCTCTCGAAGATGAAAGAAACGAAGAATATAAATCGATGTACGAGAAGATTAACCACTATGTACATACTATGACCCCGACCCCGATCCATTCTAATAAGATCGAGGGTATGGAGGTCAAAGAGGTACGTAGCAGATGGTGCAAAGCCCATCAAATTCTACCGTGGTGCTCCTTCCTCCAAAACCGAAAATAATGTACAACTCGAAGATGCTACTTCATCGTAATTAATGGAATTGCCTTTCGAGTGGTACTCTCCCCGTGTTCAAAATTTAATTCAGCGTGGTTTCTTACCTCGACAATGGACAAAAGGTCAATCACAACGTTTTGAAAATTTATGGAATAACTCCGTCGTCCACCCAACTCGAAGCATGGTCTCGGATTCGGCACGCAGGATCGGCCGACGATACTCGAATTTTGCTTGGTTGTCACCTGCGAGTCTAATGGAAACCGCATGGAAACTACGGAAGAGCTCGAAGATTTACAAATTGGAGATGCTCCACCGTAACTCGAAGAGGAAATCAAATCTACAATAGATGAGTTAATAGAAGTTAACTTAGGTACTGAAGCAAAGAGCCTAGACCTACCTTTGTTAGCTCTTTACTCAATAAAGAAGACTCGAAGAAATAATCAAGTTATTAATGGAATTCAAAGATCGTTTTGCTTGGAGCTACGATGAGATGCCGTGCTTAGCTCCGCAGGTCGCAGTCCATAAACTAGGAGTGGACCCTACTTCGTCCCGTCCGACAAGGTCCTGAAGAATGCGTCTAGAAATCGAGCAACAAGTCATAACCGAAGTTAAAAAGCTAATAGACGCTAAATTTGTCCGTGAAGAACAATACCCGACTTGGTTAGCCAACGTGGTACCAGTCGGAAGAAGAATGGTCGATCGAATTTGTGTGGATTTCAGTAGATTTAAACAAGGCATGTCCAAAAGATGAATTCCTCTACCGATCCTGCAATTAATGATCGACATTGCTTCAACACATGAAATATTCTCATTCACGGATGGATCTTCGAGATACAACCGGATAAAAATGGCTCCGGAAGATGAAAAGCTTACAAGCATTCGAACGCCGATCGGAGTATTTTGCTACACAATGATGCCATTCGGATCGAAGAACGCAGAGCAACCTACCAAAGAGCAATGACAAGAATTTTTGATGATCTCATCCATAATCAAGTCGAATGCTACGTGGACGATGTGGTCATCAAAAGCAAAGTAAAGGACAACCACTTGTATGATTTGAGAATTGTTTTCGAACGATTAAGACAATTTAACCTTAAGATGAATCCCTTAAAATGCGCCTTCGGCGTCACCTCCGGAAATTCTTAGGATTCGTTGTCCGACATCGTGGAATTGAAATCGACCCGAGAAGATTAAAGCTATCTTAGAAATGCCGCCTCCCAAAACCTTAAAACAACTACGATCTTTTCAGGGAAGTCGGCATATCTTCGACGCTTTATCTCAAACTTGTCGTGTAGGTGTCAGCCTTTCTCGGCATTAGTTAAAAAGGACGCCAAATTTATTTGGGAAGAGAAATGCCGTAAGGCCTTCGAGGACATTAAACAATACTTAATGACACCTCCCGTTTTAGCAGCTCCGGCCTCGTGTAGACCGCTAATACTTTATACCGCGGCTTTAGACGACTCTCTCGAGCCTCGTTAGCACTGTGTCAATGATGAGGGTAAAGAAAATGCTCTTTACTACTTAAGTCGTCGTTCATCGCCGACGGAAATAAGGTATCCCGCAATTGAAAAGCATTGTTTGGCCCCGATCTTCGCCGCTCAAAAGCTCGGGCATTACATGCTTTCTCATAAGGTCAACTCGATCTCGAAGTTTAATCCATTGCAATACTTCGATGACTCGTCCAACGCTTTCCGACGGACTTGCCGGATGGTCAATGATATTATTGCAATTCGATATAACTTTCGTGCCTCTTCGTGCCGTAAAGGGACAAGTCTTAGCAGACTTCCTCGCAAAGACACCCTTCGCCGGCAGAATCGCCTCTCAATGAAGACTTGCCGGATGAACAAATAATGAACCTAGAAGACCCTGATGATCGACGTTGGGAATTATATTTCGACGGAGCATCTTCAGCACACAGAGACGAAGAATCGCAAGTGATAGTGCTCTGTAAGGCAGGAATCGGGCTAATCTTTATAACACCGGAACGGGGGATGTTAAGATATTCCTACCACTTGACAGAACCATGTACAAACAACGAAGCAGAATACGAAGCCCTCATAACGGGACCGGAATTAACCATTCAAATGGGGATAACGAGACATCAACATCTACTGGGATTCACAGCTAATCATTCAACGGATCATCGGACAAGACAGAATTTTAAAACCAAGACTCGAGCAATACTTCCAAGTATGCCATACAAATTGTTGGAACAGATTCCAAATGTGACAATCTATAAAATTCCTAGAAAGAAAACGCTTTAGCGGATGCGCTAGCTCGTCTCGCAAAAGAATTTGCCCGTTTGCAAGATGAATCGATGGAAGTGTCGGTTCACGGACGTCGGGTCCTATCACAACTGACATAGACACGATACACAAATCGAAAAGGAAAAAGGATCACGGTAACAAGTGATGTGAAAACACGGAAGATTGGCGACAACCATTAATAGATTACCCGCAAACGAGAAAACTACCGGACGATAGGTCGTTAGCCCATCGGATCAAGAAAAGAACTCGTCCTACGCATTAGTAAACAATACGTTATACGTAAGGTCTTTCGATCAAATGCGGCTAAGGTGCCTAAGCGGGTCCGAGGCCCGTGAAATTGTTAAAGAGGTGCATTCGAGACTCGTGGCGCTCACCGACCGAGTCCAAAGATGAGAATGAAAATTAAAAGACTAGGGTACTACCGGCCCTCGATGATGACCGATCGCATGAAAATCGCCAAGAGTCGTCATCGCTGCCGAGTGCACGGAGTGGTTCTACACCAACCTCCAAATGTGCTACATCCGACAATCGCATCGCGGCCATTCGAATGTTGGGGCACGGATATAGTGGGTCCAATAGAACCACCGTCGTCAAAAGGACATCGCTTCATTCTTGCGGCTACGGATTACTTTTCCAATGGGCGAGCAGTTCCACTCGGAGAAGTGAAAGCGCACCACGTGCTACATTTTTTCAAGAACCAAGTTGTTTACCGTTTCGGGTGCCGCGCGAATCATCTCGGATAATCGGTCGGCATTCGAAGCACACAAATCAACAATTTTGTCGGGAAACACGGAATCGATCGGCGATATTCAACAATTTACTACCCAAGAGCGAACGGCCTCGCCGAGGCTTTTAATAAAACTCTCGTTCAAATCTTAAAGAAAACCTTGGACGATAATAAGAGAAATTGGCACGAGAAGTTGTTAGAAGCCTTATGGGCTCACCGGACAACCTTCGTAACTCCTACGCAAGCTACACCTTACGCTCTGGTGTATGGGTCCGAGGCAGTGTTACCCTTAGAGGTTCAGCTTCCTTCACTCAGAATTGCAGTTGCAAATAAAATCACAACAGAAGAGAACGCCAAATTACGACTCGAAGAATTAGAGAGCCTGGAAGGGAAAAGACTTGCAGCGCAACGGAATTTAGAATCGTACTGTGCTAAGATGGTTCAAGCCCATGACAAACCGGGTCCGCCCAAGAACCTTCAAAGTTGGTGATTTAGTTCTCGTTCTCAAAAGACCTATTCTCGCACACCGCAAGATAGGAGGAAAATTTGAACCCACTTAGGAAGGACCGTTTGTGGTCGAGCAAGCATACTCGTGGAGGTTCCTACCAGCTAGTGAATTGCCAAGGAGAACGACATATGCTTCCGATCAATGGACGATACCCGAAAAAGTATTACGCTACCCGATGTTTCGAAGGAATGAACTTTTCATCCCTAGAAGCACTGGTGAAGTGATTACTTATGACTGGGTCCGAACCCAAAAAATAAAAATGTGCTAAAATAAATAAAATCCTGATAATAAATTTTTTCTTGTTTTCTTTTCCAAATCAAAATCTCTTACCTGATCTTATCCCACTTTATTCCTGTTAAGTTTAAAAATATAAGAATGATAATAAAGCAAAATGTCTTTAATAAACATTTTCTTAATGTTCTTGTTCTTAAGTACGCCCCGATCCTTTTCCTTGTCTTTTCGCAGGAAATGTCGAGCGGGCGGTTGGTCTTGAACTTTAAGAATGGCGTAAGCCTTGCACTCGATGAAAAGAGGGTGAAAGATGGAGCGATAATAGAGATCGACTCGGATTTCGCACCAGCGAGCCTACGATACGAGGAAAGTGACCGGGTCCCGGTTGACCGAGAAGAACCGCCCGGACATACGATGATGAAAGTGGGTGGCCCAAGCCACCAATCCAACGAACAAGAACGGAAAGACAAACATTGAAGAAGATAAGAAAATGAAGTCCGTAGTCGCTACGGCAGAAGGCGAGCTTGTCGGCGCCGCGCCCACGAGAGATTCAAGAAGTTCGGAGAGCTACTCTCACGACGACGCAACGAAGAAATAAGAATCGCCGTATCCGTAAGATGTTGACAAAACTAGCCGCGGATCGGCACGACGAGGCGAGTTGCTAATGTCGGTGCAAACACTTCGAGGACACCGGCTCACCGAGAACTCGAAGAAAGGAGGCCAGCTCCTAGGATGACAGAAAGAACCAGGGAAATCTTCAGAAGATCAGAAGAAAGAAGGCTACCACGCCACCGAATAGAACCACCAATGACGCATGACCTTGTTGCAGAAACAACCCCGGGGGATGTCTCGACAGACATCATCCCTGAGGAGCCGAGGTATGCAGGAGAACGTGAAGGGATCGAACCTTACATCCCACAATATGTCACTGTGCCTCGCCATCTGCAGATTATTCCGGAATACGAGCTGGAGAGAATGCGAATGTTGAAAAGAAAACCTTTGAATACTTCGAGAGGATTAGAGGCGGAAGAATCAATATACCTGGAGGGCCTCGAGCTACATACGGACGTATTCTCGGAGTATGAACAACGAAGAAATCGTGGATTGTATCCGGATTTGAAAATAATGGGCCGAGCAGGCCGCCTAAGGGAAAACACATACTCGAACCCCGGAGATGGATGCCGGGGAAAGGAAGAATCACAATACAATGTGGATGCTGTTACAACTTTGCCGAGGACAGAAGGGAAACCCGCCGGAATACTCCGTCATGGGCAAGTGGATCCGATGCCATTAGTCATCAAGAGAATGGTAAAGAGATTGATAACATGGAGGGTACCGCCGCGTGATCGCATACCCAATAGCTGCATTATCAACATCTACAAGCGAGGTGACCGTATACCCCCGCACATAGATCACCATGACTTTGTCAGACCTTTCTGCACAGTCTCTTTCCTGAGCGAGTGTAACATCATGTTCGGATCTGACCTCCGGATAGCAGGCCCAGGTGAGTTCCGAGGGCCAGTAAAGATACCACTACCGGTAGGTTCCGTCATGATACTGAAGGGTAACGGAGCAGATATCGCCAAGCATTGCATACCAGGAGTACCAGTGAAGCGGATCTCAGTTACGTTCAGGAGGATGGACGACAGAAAGACACCTTACCATTTCCAACCGGACCCGGAGCTAGAGAGCCTCCGCCTTACGAGCTGTGAGTTACATGGAAAATATCACACCTCCAATGTACATCCATACGGCATCCTTGCCAAGGATGGCTTGGAAGGTGATGTTATTGACCATGTACCCCACTATTCAGACATGGATTTTTGACAGATGCTTCTTTAGATGGATCAACAAAGATCATACACAGTCCGTTTTGAGTTTACATGGATTGTATGAAATATATTCCAGATCAAGATGTATGATGTATCTTCTACATGATTGGAATGAAAGTGACCATGTCACATTTTTGGCCTTCACCTCTTTTGTGCAAATGGATTGGGAAACGCCGTTAAAGTTAAATGAACTTCGAACAAAGAAATCGTAAAAGGAATAAAAAAATAAGGAATAAAAGAAGACTTTCCTAAAAAAAAAAAATCTCTAAAAAATGATGAACACCAAATCCACATGAACATTAAACAAACGATAAAATAAAATTTGAATCATTAAAAGATAAACAAAATCAACATAAATGTTAAATCAAATTCTCAATCAAACTTCAAATTTGATCTTCCAAATTTCAAATCAAATCTTAAATCAAATTTCAACCGAGTTCAAACTCATCCTTCCAAATTTTAAGTTCAATCTTTCCAAATTTCAAACCTCAAATTCAATCTTTCCAGATTCCAAATCTCTATCAAATCTCAAATTCGATCTTTCCGGATCTCACATCAAACCTCAATCAAATTCAAACTTTTGGGTCGAGGATTTTACATCCAAGACCGCACCGCTTTAGGATTCTCTTCCTATCGCACCGAAATACATCAAATTCAAACTTTTGGGTCGAGGATTTTACATCCAAGACCGCATCGCTTTAGGATTCTTTCCCTATCGCACCGAAATACATCAAATCCAAACTTTTGGGTCGAGGATTTTACATCCAAGACCGCATCGCTTTAGGATTCTCTTCCTATTGCACCGAAATACATCAAATTCAAACTTTTGGGTCGAGGATTTTACATCCAAGACCGCACCGCCTTAGGATTCTTTTCCTATCGCACCGAAATACATTAAATTCAAACTTCGGGTCGAGGATTTTATATCCAAGACTCGCACTCGCTTTAGGATTCTCTTCCTATCGCACCGAAATACATCAAATTCAAACTTTTGGGTCGAGGATTTTACATCCAAGACTGCACTCGCTTTAGGATTCTTTTCCTATCGCGACCGAAATACATCAAATTCAAACTTTTGGGTCGAGGATTTTACATCCAAGACTCGCATCGCTTTAGGATTCTTTCCCTATCGCACCGAAATACATCAAATCCAAACTTTTGGGTCGAGGATTTTACATCCAAGATCGCACCGCTTTAGGATTCTCTTCCTATCGTACCGAAATACATCAAATCCAAACTTTTGGGTCGAGGATTTTACATCCAAGACCGCACTCGCTTTAGGATTCTCTTCCTATCGCATCGAAATACATCAAATTCAAACTTTTGGGTCGAGGATTTTACATCCAAGACCGCATCGCTTTAGGATTCTTTCCCTATCGCACCGAAATACATCAAATTCAAACTTTTGGGTCGAGGATTTTACATCCAAGACCGCACCGCTTTAGGATTATTTTCCTATCGTACCGAAATACATCGATTCAAACTTTTGGGTCGAGGATTTTACATCCAAGACCGCATCGCTTTAGGATTCTTTTCCTATCGCACCGAAATACATCAAATCAAACTCTTGGGTCGAGGATTTTACATCCAAGACCGCATCGCTTTAGGATTCTTTTCCTACCGCACCGAAATACATCAAATTCAAACTCTCGAGGTTAAGGATTTTACATCCAATACCATATTACTCCGAGATCTTTCCTCATCGCAATGACCCAATCCAATCAATTTGATCTTCTTTTGGGGTCGAAGATGTTACATCTAAAACTTCAAAATTCCAATTTTCATTTCAAATCAAATCCCTTCAAAATTAATCTTAACAAAACTTCAATTTAAATGAAAACTCAAAATCTAAACTCACACATCATGACTCGAACATGAAACAAAATAAAATCTAAATCGAAATTCTCCCGCATCATGTGATTTGGATTTTTACCTCCTTTCCCTTTCCCCAGCGAGAGTTCAAGAATCTCCATTCTTAGAGATATACTCGACACTCCCCAGCTGAAACTCTTCTACTTCGTCCTAAGTTTGTTACTTGGACATCCGTGTTGGTTTTGTTGATCGCTCGGTCAACACCAATACGCGCCGTGTGCTCCGTCGACTCACCACACCTATCGGGGGTCCATTTGTCGACCTCATTTTCGATGAGGTCTTCTCTTCTTCTCTTTAGTACTTCAGGATCTAGCCTTAGGCTTTTCCTTTCGACTATCTTAGAGGACTAGAATCGAGACCCACCACCTAGAATTTCAAACCACTTCTAAACTCCCCGCAAACTCCACAAACTCGACTATAGACCCCTAATCACCTAGAGGGTTGAAATCGAGTGTGGAAGTTTAAAGGATGAGTTCCTATAGGACTCTTCGGCCTTAGGATCGACTCCGGTGGCCCGGTCCGGTGAAAGGGCCGACTTACACACACACTACACTCATACACTACACTTCCATGCACCTCCTGAAAATACACCCATACCCAACTTGACTTCCCGACTCATGTAGGTGATTCACATGGATGGTCCTTAATCCCTAAGCCCTCGGCTAAGAGGTTAGGAACAACATAGTGAATGCCTCAAATGAGTCCCTTCATGGCTCATGTGGGCTTGATATGGCTTCATGGCTCAACCAAAATGGTTTTATTCCACTTACATCCACCCAATCTTCAATTTTCCAAATTTTCAATTTTCGACCCCCGGACCCTACACCCCGCCTAACCTACCAAATGCCTTCGAAACTACCCAAATTTCTCAAAAATTTCCAAATTACCCAAAATTCTCCAAAATCAATCCCAAACATTTCCACATCACTTAAATTGATCATCCATAACCAAAAATGCCAAAAATTCCAAAATACCCCCCAATACCCTCCAAATACCCAAAATACCCCTCTTGACCCAAAAATCCAAAAATTCAGAAAATTCCCCGAAAATTCCAAAAAATCCCAAATATTCCCAATTTCATTTTGTTCAACTACACCATGGGCCAATTTTGTCAATTTACCCCACTTTTATCAAAACCCCCAATTTGACCCATTTTAACCCAAAGTAAACCCAATGTCAAACCAAATCTACCCAATTGACCCCCAATTTTGGTCCAATTCAGTTCTAAACTTCAATTCAACATCCCCAACACCAATCTAGACCCAATCCAAGCCCAATTTGGGTGGCATTGGGATCCAATTTCACTTTTGGCCTTAAAGCCCAATTTGGACCTATGACCCAAACCTAACCCAAACTCACCCAATTCAACTCCAATTAACCCCAAATCTTTTCCAAACCTTCCTTAACATCCCCATAAACAAAACACTAACATGATTTGCCCAAAATTTAGACCCAAACCCCACTCAAATTCAACCCAAAATCAAAAAGCCCAATTTTGACCTAAACCTAAACCTAGCCCAAATGAGCCCAAATCCCAAAATCAAAACCTAACCAAAGCCAAAACCTCTTTGAAACACTCCCATAAACATTTCCCAACATTAATTTTACATCAATTTCAACTCTAGCCCAACTTTGGCCCATGGTAACCCATTTTGGCCCACCTTAGCCTCTTTACCAAAAAGGCCCATATCCAACCCAATTCAAACCCAAATCACCTCAAACTTGTTTCAAACCACTCATGAAGCATCCCTAAACCAAACTCAACAATTATTTGGCCCAAGCCTTTACCAAAATTTCATCCCAAAATCCATTTTAAAATTCAAAAGCCCACTTTCCTAAACCATTTTAAAAGCCCATCCTTTACCACATCCAAAGGCCCAAAATTGGTCCTAAAGCCCATATGACATTTCCCCTCATCATACTTTCAATTAAACTCAATACCTAAGTCCTAAATCCATCATCAAATCATTCCAAATCAAGTTCCATACAAATTTCCATCAAATTACCAAAAAATTCCTAAAACCCTTTTCATGAAACAAGTCAACCCTTTTCCCAAGCCAAATGGAGCCATGAACAAGCCATCCTCAAGCCACATGAAGCCATGAGGGCTTTGACTTGTCATTAGTCCATTTATGGAAAGAAGAGGGGGCCCTTTCCTAATCCTTCTTAAACCTTTTTTTACCTTAAGCATGTCACACACTAAACCATGCTTAGCCACCTCACCATGGATGGAGACTTCACCACTCCATGGCAATCGAACCAAGTGACTCTTTTCAGCCCAAGACCGGACCTCGGGTGGTGCACCTAGCCCAAAAGGATGGGTTGACCCAAACCTAGCCAAAATGGCCTCTTCCCCATTCCATTCCAAGCCATCTCCTTTACACTTGGCCATTGCCAATTGCTTGCACAAACACCCACCCCCGACCCACCCGACCCCGAGGGTGACCCTTGCTCGCCGGCCAGCCACCCCGCCGCCGGAAAACACCATGGCCGAAAGCTCACATGTGAGCCAACATTGAAATTCTCCATTGCTGACTTGTCCCAACCCAAATGGATAGCATGGCTGTTCTTCCCTCGACCTAAGCAACTGATCCCAACCATTAAACCCCCCGGGAGAGCCTCCACTACCGCCTATTTAAACACCACCCCCTCACGGCCATGAAAAGAGAGTTGCACAAACCTTGCCAAAACTCGCCAAAATTGTTCCGGACTCCTCCCCATACACAGAGCACTTCATCCCCAAGTGAGATCCCCCTGCCATTTCTTCTCCGCGAGCTCAATTTCGAGTTGAAATTCCACCCAAAACCAGGACACTTCTCCACGATGGACCAATCCCCAAATCGATTGGTTCTACACCTTCACCGCACCGAGGGAAGGTGTCCACCAAGCAAAAGCCCCATCTCCAGGCCACCCAGTTGCTCCAGACTCCAAGCTTTGTGATCAGCTGTGGTCGAAGTCCAACCTAGACAATTCACTGCGACCGGAGACTTCATCTGGAGCTTGCTAGGATCCAATCGAAGGTGCAACAACTCTCAGATCGAAGCTTCACTTCTCTGAGCAAAGGTATGAACTCATTCTTCTTCCCGAGCTTACAGAGATTCTCCATTTCATTTGAGTAAATTTCAATGCATGTTTACCGTATGGATGTGTTCGTCTCTTCAAGACGAATCCATAGAGCATAAGAACACGAAAATCCATCGAGAATCGAGCGAGAAATTAGGGTTAGAAGGTCGACGGTCACGGTGCACACCGGCCGTAGACGATGACCGGGAGCCGTTGGATCGCGCGTGTATCGAGCGGACGGATCGATTGCGCCGGACCGCAGAACGTTACGTGAACCGCGGGTCCCGCGACGGCCGACTCGGATGGCGGCGCCCAATCGCGGCGCGACACGTACCGCTTCGGAGAGGCTAAGGATGCGCCGGCGCTCGCGTGGATAAGTAGAAAATTAGGGGTATTTTCTATTTATTTAATTCCCTAAACTTGGAAAATTCATAACTTTGTGTAGAAAAATCGGAAAAATAAAAGAAAAATACCCTCTCGCTCAGTGAATGTAGGAGAATAATGTGGAAAAGAAATCATTTAATTTCATCAAGTATTTTATTTTTAGTAATTTATTTACTCTCTCGCATACATTTAATTCCCCATGCATTCATACAATTCACCATGGCATGAGACCATAGTGGCTTTGAAGCCTCCGAATTTGGGAACATTCCCCGAATTTTCCAAAGTTGAGGCCATCCCTATGAAGAGTTATCGATTTTTCAAATTCATGTCACTATTTTGAGTATTTTAATTCCAATAAATAGCATGTTGTGTAATAAATTCTAGGAAAATTTGGTGATGTTCCTTATGACCAGAGAACCCTAGGAAAAATAGGATTCGAGTTAATTCACTCAAATTAACCCTAATCGGCTTAAACACCCAAAATAGGTCTCTAATTAATTAGAGTTAACCATAGATCAAATTGACTTGAAATCAATTCTCCACTGACCTTTAGGATCAGAGGAACCCACCATAAAAATTTGAGGTCAATTGGACTCTGGTTAGCCCCACTAATTGGGTCGATTAAGCCACTTAGTCATTTTAAACTTTAAAAATTCATAACTTGCAAAATATCTTTCAAAAATTCACCAAATTGGTTTTGGATTCTCTCTGATATCAGGGGAGTTTAAGAAAATTAAAATTTCAATTTTCTAAAAAAGTTGATTTTTAATATTATTTTAATATTTTTAATAATTAAAAAATAATAAAAATCACAAAAATAATAAAATTCACTAAAATGTCACATTTTGAATTTTAATCACTTAGGAACAAACCCCATATTTTTCTCAGGCTTATTTAGTGAGATATTAATTTTTAAAGCTCTAGGATAATTTTAAAATTAAAAAAATGTATTTTTTTAGCATTTTCACTAAAATAATTACAATAAATCAAAGGAAAATCAGAAAATTGTAAAATTTGATTCTCTGGAATCCTTGATATCAGAGAGAATTTTAAAAATTATAAAATTCATTTTTCAACATTTATTTTATTTTTAAATTAATTAACACTCTAAAACTTAAAATAATTATAATAAAAATAATATAATTCAAAAAATCACCAAAATTAGTCCAAGTGGTCCTCTGGTCATTAGGAATGTCCCCTAATTTTCTTAAGGACAGAAACTTTCCCTTGGTCATGTTATCAAATTTTCCTTGAAAATCTCTATTTTCTACTAAAAATAATTATATAAATAAATTAAATACAGAAAAATCACATTTTCTCCTCTCATGTCTTTATTGACATATGAGTGAAGTCACATAAAAATTTCAAGTTCATTTGAGTTCAATTTAGTGAGTTATGAAATTATTAGGCTTGAAGGGTAAAATGGTAATTAAATTTTAACCCTTAATTAAAACTTTAGGTTTAATAAAAAATTAACAAGTAAAATATTTGATCCTAACCTGATTTGGATGATTGAAATTTAATAATTGAAGGGTAGAAACCCATTAAGCAATTTAAAATGATTAAACTTTAATTAAATAATTGATTAAATTTGGAATTATTAAAATAGGGATATTATTAGGAAGAGATTTATTCTTTCATTTAAAAATCCCTAAATTAATCATCTCATTAATATTCAACTCTTAATTAAAATGATAACTCAAACTTAAAATATTAAAAGACTTAATCATTAAACTAAAATTAAATCATTAAACTCTTTCAAAAATTTCGATTAAAATTAAATTAAATTAAATTAAAAATCAAATTAAATTAAGTAAATTAAATTAAAATTATATTAAATTAAATTAAGATTAAAAGTTGAATTAAATTAAATTAAATTAAATTAAATTAAATAAATTAAATTAAATTAAATTAAATTAAATTAAATTAAATTAAATTAAATAAACTAAATTAAATTAAATTAAATTAAATTAAATTAAATTAAATTAAAAATTAAATCAAATCAAGCTAAATTGAATTAAATTAAATCAAATCAAGCTAAATTGAATTAAATTAAATCAAATCAAATTGAATTAAATTGAATTAAATTAAATCAAAATAAATTAAGTTAAATTAAATAACATCACTTAAGACATAAACCTAAAATAATTTGAACACTATTCCAAACTTAAATCATTAATTTGAACTTAAATTTGAATCACAAACTATTAAATACTATTTTGCCCTTAGGAGCTTTTATTATCATAACTCCTAAATGGAATATCAAATGAAGTGACACTTCACTTATAAGGATATTCAAACATCCTAGTTCATCGAGCAAGTTAACAAAACTTGAAAACCTCTGGATGATCGATTCATTTACATAATTAAATTCATTTGGACTTAAAACAATCCTAGAAATATTGAAAAGATGTTTAAGATTCTTCTTAAGCACTTCCTCAATATGATAGGATATTTATAAGAACAATCGAACTTAATTGTTCTTCGATGAAGAAAATCGTCCTCAAACCAAAAACACAAAGAACCTAGACGTCATAGGAAATGACTAGCTATAGGATTAGGAACATGGTAGAAAACCATAACCCTTACCTTAGCTTTACCTAGGAACTTGCTTAAATATTCTAACTGTGTTTTAAGTGCAGCTTGGGATGACGGGAAGACCCTCCAGGTACGCTTTTATTTTATCATAATTCACTTTCCTGCAATTTATTTTATTGCAAATGCACTTTACTTTTCTTGCATGTTAAACAACAGTTGCATGAAAACCTACACCTTTAGGACATAAACCAAAACTGAAACCATAACTAAATTAAAAGACACTACAAGATAAAATTCACCTCCACAACATTTCAAAATATAAGACAACTCAAAATTTAATCACAAACGTAACACAAAACCGTAATTACAACTAAATTAAAACGTCTCATTGAATGATCGGGAATACCTCTGATGATGTAACCCACGTGTTGCTAACGGGATTTCCCACGGTCTAAATGAAAGTGCGGAACTCATTTAGTTGAGTTTAGCAAATTCATCCTGGACTAAGTGAATTCGATGAAAATAACTGGTGCGGGATGACGGAACCGTGGGATCTTAATCGGTTCGTTTAATCAATTTTAAGACCTGTTTTAATTAAAACATAAAGAACACTTGGAAATTAAGATTCCTCTAAACCAAACACTTCTCTCATCTCCCGATTTATGACTTCTACAATTAAACCTCTGCAACAACAAGGAGCTCGGAGCATGGTAGGCAAAGACGGCCATCGTCGTCGCAAAACTTCCCTAGAATTAAACAACCAAGCCATAGGACTTCGAGGTAGTTTGCCTAGTGCAACATAAATCCTCAACTCTTCGTTAGGCATTTGCATTGCAAATTAAGCCCTAACCGGTCTTAGGATTTCCGAGGTAGTCGTCCGATACGACATAAACCCTCATATCTTCCAGTCGTTTGTATGATTCTATCATATAAATATAAGCCCTAATTAATTAAAATTGGCAAGATTAAAACACTAAATAAACATTAGGACTTTCCTAAATCCAAGCCAAACAATAGGATAGTCGGGAGATTATCGAAGTTCACTTCGAATCCGTAATTTCTCCTACTTTTCTTCCTTTGAATTCCTAAAATAAAATGTTCCAAATTTGATCCATTCCCTATTGAAATTCCAAAATTCAATCCCTTGAAAACTTAAACTTTGAAATTCTAGAGAGCAGAATTATTGATTATTATCGAGAGTTTTCTTAGGTGATTCCCATCACTTAAGATGTAATTAACTATAGGGGCTTGCCCTTATAGGGAACTTTAAGAACCCAGGTAATATAAACCCTGCTTAATGTTTTCATATTAAGCAGGGGAATTTGTCGACTTATAAAATTGGTTCGCGGACCAAACGGATGTCACAAATCTCCTAGTTTATTTAATCGAGCCCCATCATCAAACGAGTGTGTCCATTCTTCGGGATAGATACACGGTTCAGTGGCGCGGTGCTCGTTTATATAAACTATTTGGGATGTGAGATCGGTTTGATTTCATATCTTAAAACTTTTAAACTCAAAATTATTTTCAAAATCAAATATTACTTTTCAAATTATTTATTTAAATTAAAAATACGCCGGCAATTTCTGTAGGCGACCTCTTTTCAAAATAAAACACACAACCTAAAAATAATGCCGACACATCTTTCTCTTTTCTAACCACATCCTCTATATCTCTTTCACTTTTTAATTGGACAGCTTCTATTTGTTCATTAGTGTTCTCTTTAGGGTTGATCTCAATGTTGCTAGGAAGTGTTCCTTGGTGTCTATTGCTAAGAGAATTAGCAATTTGTCACAGTTGATTCTCTATGTTTCTAATCGCAACATTTTGACTTTGCAACTAGTTTCCCATTTGTAATACCACTTTTTCCATAGACATTCTCTTATCCTCAAATTGTTGATCATTGTTAGAGTCTGGTGGATATGAAAGTCTATAGTTTATGTTCCCGTAATTATTCCAACTTCCATTAGGATTTGCATGATTATTTTCCCATTGTTCGTTTCCATCGTCAGTAGTAGGATTCCAGTTAAATTTAGGATGGTTCTCCCAACCTGGGTTGTAAAAGTTAGAGTACGAGTTATTTATGGTATTTAAAGTCTCATATGATAATTTAGAATCAATTATACGCCCTGATGAACTTTCCTCATTTACAGGAGTAAATTGAGGTTGGTTCATTCCAAATTGGTCCAACTTCCTTGATATTGCGGCAATGCGAGATGCAAGAATTGTAATTATATCCGTATCATGAACACTAGCTACATTTTTATGATTTACCCTTGTAGAGGGCCATTGAAATTCATTTGTAGCCATTTCTTCAATTAATTCATACGCTTCATCAAATGATTTTGAAATTAATGATCCACCAGCGGCAGCATCAATTATAGACCTAAGGAATCCTACTAACCCATTATAAAAAGTTTGAATGATTAACCAATCGAGCGAGAGCATGGTGTGGACACTTTCTTAGGAGTTCCTTAAATCTTTCCCGAGGCTTCGTATATTGATTCCCCTTCATATCGACAAAATGAGATAATATTGTTTCTAAGTTTAGTAGTCCTTGAAGGTGGAAAATACTTAGCTAGGAATTTCTGACTTAACTCCTCCCAATTTTTAATAGAGCCAGGTGCTAATGAATATAACCACATTTTAGCCTTATCCCTTAGTGAGAAAGGAAAAAGCCTTAGTCTAACAGCATCATCTGACATGCCATTATAACGAAATGTAGCACAAAGTTCTAGAAAATTTGATAAGTGTAAATAAGGATCTTCTAAAGGAGTTCCCCCAAATTGATTGTTTTGTACCAGTTGGATAATCTCAGGATTTATTTCAAATGAGTCAGCTTCTACGACAGGGTTTTGTATGCTATAGTGAATTTCATCTGTCGTAGGATTTATGTAATCCCTCAATGAAGTATGATGATTTTCTAAGTTATTATCATGAAAGTTTTCCATTTCCATTTCTAGTTTTTCGAGTCCTTTCTGTATTTTTATATTTTTATTTTTTTTAAACTCGGGATCATAAGGTACAAGTCCTGCAGATCCCTTGTTTCGCATACATAACATAACAAACAATACATTAACAATTAAACAAATAATAAATGAAATATATTCAACACAACAAAACATTTTCACGAACACCTTATTTTTCATATAAATAGTTTTTTCTTGTTTTTCACAACACTTTTTCATATAAAAACACTTTTCACACAAAAATAGTTTTTATGACACACAGTTTTTCAAGTCTAAGCCTAATTACTTCAACTAAAATTCTCCTAAAGTTCTTACCGAAGCTTCCCCGGCAACGGCGCCAAAAACTTGACCCGACCCACAATTACGCAGTAAATTAACTTCCAAAAGATGGCCAAAAACTTGACCCGATTTATAAATAGCGGCTAGTGTGCAAAATCTTAAATGATATAAAAATTAGAAAATATTTTACACACTAGGGGTACTACGCAAGTATACGTATCGTTTCAAGTAATATAGAGTTTTCTTTAAAAACCTCAGTATCGATCCCACGAGGAAGTGAAGTAAGAGGTCTTTAGTCAAATTCTAGCCTACTACAATTACTCCTTAGGTTGGAATGTCGATTAAAATTGTGTTTTATCTAGTAACTATTCCTAAATGCAAGTGTTAAATGTAATAGTAACTATAACTAAATGCAAATAATAATTCTAAAGATAACCCTTTTTGGATGAGTTGGTTTGGAGAATTTTGAGATATTAAAAACTACAATTCTTATGTAATGAAATAGATAATGTATAGGAATGAGATGCATTTAATATTGTATGTGCTAAATAGAAGCAATCCTATTCTTTACCCTTTGGTCCAGGGCATAAAGAACATTGACTAATCCTATGCTTGGTTATCGAATCTGCGGCTAGGCCGGGAGGATACCGGTTGCCACTTCGGAGCTCCCACGTTCCCCTCGCCTGAGGGCTAACATCTACACTTCAGCACCCAAACGATAGGACCGAATTGAGGATTTTAGCCTGTCACTCTAAAATCTCCAATTCTACGCCCGATAATTATATTTCCCTATTTATTTGCATTCAATTCCCATGAACTTCACCATCCATGGAATTTGAATGTGGTTCCACTTTGTTGAGAATTACACCGCCCTTTCGGGTCGATGCAATTACAACGAATTTTAACACTACAATGGGCCCTTATTGCAATGTAAATGAAGTGCAAGTAAAAACCATCACATTTATAATTAAATTCACTTTTATCATGCATCACAAAATCCTAAACATTATTTCTACACATTGCAAAAGAAAAGTAAAAGGAAAACAATGGCATAATCTTCTTATGCCACTATTTCCAAAGAAAAAGAAAGAGTAAGAGAGATGCGTCACAAAGCACGAAGAAAACATAAAGGAAACTTCATTTAACAAAAGCAAATCCACTAAATAAATGTTTACAAAATTATAAGATAATGAAGAACAATACTTAGCTTTTTCCCCTTGAAAGAAAGACGAAGATCTCTCCCATAAAGTCTCCCAGTGATCCATGCAATGCTAGCGAAATCCCTTACAAATTCTCTCAAAATCTCCTCTCCAATCTCTCCAAAAGGGTAGAAATCTACATTTCTACTCTTAATCTAAGAATCATAAACATTCCTCTAAGTTTTTCTCTTCTTTCCTCTATTGTTTCTCTCTAAAAATTCCTCTCTAATCTAACCCATATTCGCCATTTTAAAGAGTACGGATGAAGTTTGAAGAGTTTCCATAAGCACCCCTTCGAAAAAGCGTCCAGATACGTCGAATTTCGGCCATAACCGCCCAAAAGTCGGTCCAAAAACTTCCGGCCGCCGTCGGCGGGTTTGAGCTCGCTGTCGACGAGCTTTTTGGGCTTATTTCGGTGCTCTCGGGTAAATCTCGCCGTCGGCGAGATCGACCTCGCCGTCGGCGAGCAGGCTGCTGCGCGGCTCCACGGTTTCGCTCCGTTTGGCTCCGTTTCAACTCCGTTTCGCCCCATTTCAGTTGCGTTGCGTTCATAACAGATAGCCCTACAAAATAAGCATAAAAATAACCTTTCTTTAAAGTGTAATCTCATTCAAAAATATGCAAGAAGTGTAAAAGAGATTAAGCATCAAAAGACTTATCGAAAGGTGTCAGGGCAGAATTTCATTTCTTGCTCGTTTTTGCTCCAAATTGCACCCTTTTTGCTTCCTTTTGCTCCAATCACCATTTCTTGTACCTAAAACCAAAAACATACAAAATACCTTCCTTTAAAGTGTAATATCATCAAAAAAATGAGTAAAATAATATAGCAAAAAGCGTATATATTTTAGGCGTGTCACGCCGCCTACTACGCTCCCCCAAAGAAGACTATATTTTCAAGAGAAGTTGAGCTAAATAAGATTGAAGATTCACAAGGGCTGCAAGGATAGAACCATTTGGCTCTACTTCAATGATCTCCCACCACTCCTTTGTAACAAGCTGGTGGAGGTACTTTTAGGTCATGCATCCGAGATCATGTTCGAGGTCGTGGGCAAAGAAGAACTCATAAGATCGTTGAACAAATGAAGTCAATGATTAACATGGACATAGAAGATAGCTCTGAAGAGGATAACTCTGTGATCCACTAAAAATTTGATAGCCCTTTTACTATTTATTTCATACCTATTTTTGATGATATTGCACTTTAAAGAAATGTATTTTTCATGATTTCATGCATGTACAATGATTGCAGGCCTTTGGAGCAAAAGGAAGCAAAATGGAGCAAATATGTAGCAAAAGGGACAAAAGTGCATTTTATTAAACTAGCGCCGAACGGCACTGTCGCTAGTGCTGGAGCACGCTACTTTACATAGATTTTCGATCGAATTGGCTGAATAATGCACCTAACAACACCCTATCCAGCTTCGGACTGTGCCCTATCCCGATTTTAAACTAGATTCAATGTATTTGGCTGGATTTTGGAGGGTTGCTTGAGGAAACTCTTGGGAATTCAGTTTTGGCCAAATTTAAACTTCCTTGGAGCCAGGTTTAGAGAGGAGAGAAGAGTTTAGAGTGTGGGGAGAGTTTAGAGAGAGTGTCTTTCCATTTTGTTTAGGAAATCTAGGTTTTGTGTTTTCTCTTCTAAGGAGTGTAAGAGGAGAGGGAAAGTGAGAGATTTCTTCTTCCTTACTTATCTAAAGAGAGAATTGTGTGTTGTTGTGAAGAAAAAAAAGGAGTCAAAGGAATTCCTTGAGATTCGCTTGCGGAAGAGTTTGAGATAAGTTGTCTTTTCTTTACTCTGTTTGTATGATGTTATTTTTATATATAAAATTCATGTTTTGTCATCTTTTCCTCATGAGTCTTAGCTAGATTTCTTTGTGTTTCTCCTTTTCATGTGATGTGTTAATGTTGTGATATGAAAATGATGTACCTATTTATTATGGAGAATTTGTGATGACCTTTTCACTTTGAACTTTATTTATTTTTTAATGTGGTCAATTGAATAGTTAAAACTTTTTGGGAAATATATGTTCTGAAAGGATTATGAGTTCCACAACAAAAGAAAAGGTAAAATTTAATGTCCATGAATGAGAGACGTAATTTATGGGGATTGAGTGCAAATAAATAGGGAAATATACTTTGATGGGCGTAGAAAATTGGAGATTTCAGAGTGACAGGCTGAAATCCTCAATTTGATCCTAATGTTTAGAAATAAAGCGAGAGTTCGGCGAAGGGAAGTGGGAGCTCTGGAGTGAGAGCCAGTATCCTCCTAGTCTAACCACGGATTTGGGGACTGAACTTAGGATTAGACAATGTTCTTTATACGCTGAAAAATGGGTAAAGAATAGGGATGCTTCTTTTTTGACACAATACTTTGCAATACTGATCTATGTCATAATAATCAACATACTATAATTGGAAAGGATGAAGACTCTTTCTTACAACTGTACTTTGTTATAAATTTAGTCTTGTGTTAGTCTAATTTGCTAGAAGTTTAGAATGTGCTTTGGTAGAAATAGTAACTACAATTGTTTGTCTTTATTTTAAGAATTAAACTTATTTGCAATTCTACTGTGATTCAATAAGTGATTTTTGTACTATGCCATAAAATTAAAGCCTCCCTTTGGGATCGATATCCAACACTCCACTAGGGCCCTGTATTACTTGAGCGATATGTATACTTGTGTTTAATTGTGTGACACATTATTAAACTAAATCAATATATATATCTAAATCTGAGTTCATAAAACTTGGCAAATTTAAAAGTCGCTCCAAGTTTTTGGCACCGTTGCCGGGGAGGTAACATAAGGTAAGGTAAGAACAGGTAATTGTTAAAATTTAATTTTGTACTATTTAAAATCTTATATTTGAATTGCAAGACATAACTGTGTGTGTTTGTTTATTGTTAGAATACTTATTGTGTTTGTGAGAGTATTATCAGATCTTTGGGTTTAGTGCCTTACAATTCTGAATTAGAGCGTATAATTGGTAAAATTCGAAAACAACAAAAACAATCTATAAATCCTCACAAAATGGAGAACAACTTTAACAATCAAAACAAAAATATACCAAGACCTTTAAGAGATTATACTAATCCAACAGCAGATGAAATTCACTTGACTATCCAAAACCCTGATATTGCTGCTAATTCATTTGAGCTTAAACCTGCTATTATCCAAATGGTACAAATAATCAATTTAGAGGAACACCTAATGAAGATCTAACTTACATCTCACAAGTTTTCTAGAACTGTGTGCTACTTTTAAATACGATGGAGTGTCAAACGATGCTGTTAAGCTTATATTTTTTCCTTTTTCATTAAGGGATAAGGTTACGGCTTGGTTAAATTTGTTAGCACCTGGATCTATTAGAACTTGGTGAGAGATTTCACAAAAGTTTCTATCAAAATATTTCCCCCTTCCAAAACTGCTAAGCTGAGGATTGATATCACATCTTTTAGTCAGTTTTATGGAGAATCCATATATGAAGCTTGGGAAAGATTCAAAGATCTTCTGAGAAAGTGTCCACATCATGCTTTACCAAACTGGTTAATAATTCAGACTTTTTATAATGGATTAGTGGGAACTTTGAGATCGATTATCGATGTCGGTGCTGGTGGATCATTAATGTCTAAACCTTTTGATGAAGCATATTCAATAGTTGAAGAGATGACTACTAATAATTTTCAATGGCCCTCCGAGCGGGTTAATCCTAAGAGAGTATCTAGTATTCATGATTCTGATATGATAACTATGATAATCTCTCAAATTGTTGTACTTTCTAAAAAAATAGATCAATATGGAATGAATTATTCTTCAACACCCCCAGTGTTAAAAGAAAATTCATCAGGACAGATGATGGACTCTCAGATGTCTTATGAAACATTAAATGTCATAAATAAACACGTCAATAATCCTTATTCAAATTATTATAATCCTAGTTGGAGGAATCACCCGAACTTCAATTGGAATAACATCAATGCTGTTGTTAACCCGCAATGAGGAAACAATCATATGAATCCAGTAGGAAATTCGAACAACTAAGGAAATACCAATTATAAACCTTCTTATCCTCCTGGTTTTAATAGTAATAAACAATTTAAGGAAAATAAGTTGTCTACTGAAGAAATGATTCTGAATATGGTTAACAAAATTCAAGTTCAAAACATTGCAATGAAGAACATTGAGAATCAATTGGGACATATCTTTTCTGTGCTTAATAATAGACCTTTTGGGAATCTTCCTAGAAATGTTGAGATAAACTTAAAAAGATCAAAACAAGGAGCAAATTAAGGTTATTCAATTAAGGAGTGGAAAAGAATTGGAACCAATAGTTTAAAAATAAGTCAAAGTTAAAAGAGAGGAAGTGAACATTGAGAAAGATTCTAATAAGATATATCCAGATGAATATCCACTAGAACCAATGAAGAAAACTGTTGAAAGAGCACCTCCACCTTTTCCTCAAAGATTAAAGAAAGAGAACATGGATAATTGATTTGAAAAGTTTTTAGAAATTTTTAAGAAATTAACGATTAATATTCCCTTTGTTAAAGCATTAGAGCAGATGTCTGATTATGCAAAGTTTATGAAGGATATTCTAAAAAAGAAAAGAAAGTTTAAAGACCAAGAGACTGTTGCACTTAGCAGTGAGTGTAGTGCAATTATTCAGAAGAAGCTTCCTGAAAAACTTAAAGACCCAAGTAGTTTTACTATCCCGTGTGCTATAGGTGAGAAATTTTTCGGAAGAGCTTTATGTGATATTGGAGCTAGTATTAATCTTATTCCTTTATGAGCTTTCAAAAGATTGGGAATAGGAGAAATTTCACCTACATCTGTGACTCTTCAACTGCTGATCGTTCTATCACTTATCTTAAAGGAGTTGTGGAAGATGTAATAGTAAAGGTGGATAAATTTATCTTTCATGTGGACTTTATTGTATTAGATATGGAGGAAGACAAAGAAATTCCAATTATTCTGGGAAGACCATTCCTTGCTACAGGGAGAGCTATGATCGATGTTCAAAAAGAAGAATTAACTATGAGAGTCAATGATCAAGAGGTAACTTTGAATATTCTGAAATCTATGAAATACTCTTCAACTGAAAAAGATGATGAGTTGTTTTGAATGGAAATCTGCTATTATTTGAGAGAATATCATTTTAAAGAAGTATTTAAAGAAAATATGGAATGTGAGGATGAATATGAAACTAAAAGTGAAGATTATTTAGATAATATGATGAGTGAAAATTTAGAATTTTTTCAGCAAAAATTTGAAAGATTGGATACTATGGAAAATGGAGATAAAAGTTTAATTTCATCTATCATTAAACCCCCTGAACCTGAGCTGAAAATTCTCCCTAATCATTTAAAGTATATGTTTTTAGGAGAATCATCAACTTTCCTAGTCATTGTTGTTGACCTCATTTTTTTGGTGAGGTCTTTTCTCTCCTTAGTGCTTAGGATCTAGCCATAGGTTTTCCCTTTGACTATTCTAGAGGACTAGAAATGTGACCCACCACTTAGAAATTCAAACACTTCTTAACTTTTCTTGAACCCCACACAGATTACCATAAACCTCCAAGCCCCTTTGGAAGGTTAAAAGTTAAATGTGGAGGTTCAAGGATGAGTTCTAACAGGATTCTTTGGCCTTAGGATTACCTTGGGTAGTCTGGTATTGGTCAGGTTAACCTGTACACACTCTCACATATATTATAAACCCTAAAACCACTCTTACTCAACTCGGCTTCCTGACTCATGTAGGAAACTCATATGAATGGACCTCAACCCCTAAGCCCTGGCTAAGAGGGTTAGGAACAACATATTGAGTGCCTAAAATGAGTCCTCTCATGGCTCTTGTGAGCTTAACATGGCTTCATGGCTCAGCCAAAATGGTTTCATTTTACTCGCATCTAATCAATCTTCATTTTTTCCCAAAATTTCAATTTTTGACCCCCGGGGCCCAAAACCCACCAAACCTACCAAATACCCTTGAAATTGCCCAAAATTTCTAAAATTGCCTAATTTAACCAAGATTCTTCAAAATCAATTCTAAACATTCCCCACCACTCAAATTGATCATCCATGACCAAGTATATCAAAATTCCCAAAAATAGCCCCCAATACCCTTCATGTACCCTCCTTGTACTCTAAATAGCCTAAAATTCCAAAAATTCAAAAAATTCTCAAAAAATCCCAAAAATTCCAAAATATTATCCACATCATTTTTTTCAACGGATACATACCCCAATTTTGTTAATTTAACCAAATTTGATCAAAAATTCCAAATTGGCCCTTAAGGCCCAAATCGACCAAGTAACTCAATCCATCCCAAATTGAACCTAAATGTCACCCAATTTTCTCCAAATTTGTTTCTAAATCTTCCTAACATCCCCATAAACAAAACTCTACATTAATTTACCCTAACTTTGGAGTCAAACTTCACCCAAACCCAACTCAAACCAAAATTCTCCAATTTGGCCTAAACCATTCATGAACCCAAACAAGCCCAAATCCCAAAATCAAGACCCAACCAAAATTGAAAACTCTTTGTCACACCTCCATGAATATTTTACAACATTAATTTTAGATCAAACCCAACATTAGTCCAACCTTAACCCAAGTTAGCCTAATTTGTCCAAATTGACCTTACACCTTAATTACACTCAATTAACCCCAAATTAATCCAAAATGACCCTAAATCTTTTCTAAAACCCTCATAATATTTCCTAAACAAAACTTGACATTCATCTAGCCCAAATTTTAGTCAAAGTCAAACCCAAGCTTAAACCAATTCACCCATAATTAAAAGCACAAAATCCAAACCTAAGCTCTAATTCATTTCAAAAGCCCAAAATTTGTTCTAAAAGCCTATATGACAAATCCCTCTTCGTCAACCATTTAATAAAATCATTCTCTAAGTTCCAATTTCATCACCAAATAATTCTAAATCAAGCCTCATGCCAAATTACCCCTAAATGTCAAAAATCCCTAAAACCCATTTTTATGCAAAGTGAGCTAAGCCATTCCCAAGCCAAATGGAGCCATTGAGCCATGCACAAACTACATGAGAACCATGAAATCCTTGGACTCCTCATCAATCCATTAATGCCAAAATTACTCCACACTCTTCTCCTAGCCTAGAGAAGTTGATCCCCACCAGAATCCAGCCTTGAAGCCCTCTGCTTGAGCTCAATTTCAGAGTTCAGTTTTAAGCCTGAAACAGGACATTTCACCACAGTGACCCCAAATTGATCAACCCTACACCATCACCGGACCAAGAGAGGAAGTTCCCCAGTGGAAGCCCCCTCACCAGGCCACCCATTTGTGCTGGAGACCAAAGCTCGAAATCGGGTTTGGACAAAATCATACCTAGGCATTTCACCACGACCAGAGGCTCCATCCCTAGCTTCCCTAGACTCCAACGAACGTGCCAAGCTCCTCTGATCGAAGCCTCACTTCTCAGAGCCAAGGTATTGAACTCTTCCTTCCCGAGAGCTTGTTTTGATTCTCCATTTTGTTTAAGTCAATTTCAAAGCATCATAGCCGTATATATGTGTTTGCCTTGTTGAGACGAGTTCTTAAAGCCCAAGATCATGTAATTTGGTTCAGAAATGATGGAGATCTTAAGGTTTGAGTGTGGAAGGTCTCGGGTTAGGGCACTTAGGGACGATGAACGGATGCTGTCCATTCGCGCGTGTATTGGATGAACGGTGGAGATCAAGCCGGATGAAGAGATGGAGCGGGACAGCGTGCCACGTGGCTGCCGAGTCAGATGGCAGCGTCAAAAAGGAGCGCGCTGCGTGGAGCTTCGACCCGGATAAGGATGACGCAGCGCCGACGTGGTTAAGTAGATAAACAAGATATTTTTAAATTATTTAAATGCCCTGACCTTTGAAAGTGCATATCTTTGTGTAGTAAAATCATAAAAATAAACTAAAAATACCCTCTTGCTCAGTGAACAGAGGAGAACAATGTCGAAAAAGAATTGATCTATTTTGTTGAGTATTTAATTTTTAATTAATTAAAAACTGATCTGAGTATTTTAATTCTCCACTCACACACACAATTCACCATGACATGAGACCATAGGGCTTTTGTAGCCTATATTCTTGGGAACAATCCCTGAATTTTCCAAGGTCAGAGGCCACCTCTATGGCAAGTTACCTATTTTCCAATTTTTTGTGGCTGTTTTAGTATTTTAATTCCATTAATTTGCATATTGCTTAGAAAACTCTAGAAAATTTGTGGGAGGTATCTTATGACTAGAGGACCCTAAGAAAATTATGGTTTTATTTAACTCCTTAAACATAACCTTAATTAGCCTAAACACTTAAAATTGAACTTTAATTAATTAGGAGTAACCACACATTAAAATCACTTGAAATCAATTCTCTGTTGTCACATAGGATACAGAAAGCCTTACATAAAAATTTTAAGTCAATTGGAATTAATTTAACCTATTAAATGAATTAATTAAGTGACATAGCTATTTTAAAAATTACAAAATTCATAAAACCCAAAATATATTTCAAAAATTCACCTTACTTGTTTTGTGACCTCTCTGTGATCAGTGGAGTCCAATAAAAATAAAATCACATTTTTCATAAAAATTTGATTTTTAATCATTTTTTAATATTTAATAATTAAAAATTATAAAAAATCGAGAAAAATATGAAAATTCACCAAAATGTCACATTTGGTCTCCTAATCACTTGGGAACCATCAAAATATTTTTCCTAAGTCTCTAAGTTGAGATATTACTTTTTAAAGGCCTAGGATAATTTTTAATATTTAAAAAATGAATTTTTTTAACCTTCTACTAAAATAATTCGAATAAATCAAAGAAAAATCAAAAAAATATAAAATTTATTTCTCTGAACTCCTTGACTACAAAGAGATTTTCTAAAAATATGAAATTAATTTTTCCACCTTTAAAATATTTTAAAATGAATTAATATTCCAAAATTTAAAATAATTATAATAAATAAAATATAATTCAAAAAATCACCAAAATTGGTCCAAGTGGTCCTCTAGTTAGTAGGAACCTCCCATAATTTTCCCAAGGACAGAAACTTCCTCTTGATCATGTTATAAATTTTTCATTGAAAAATCCATATTTTCCCTAAAATTATTATATAAATTAAATTAAATTTGAAAAAAAAATCACATTTTCCCCTCTAATGTCTTAATTTACATGTGAGTAAGGTGACATAAAATTTTCAAGTTCATTTGAGTTTGATTTGATGAATTATGGTAAGAATATGCTTAAGAGGGCATTAAGGTAATTAAAAGGTTTTAACCTTAATTAAAATTTAGGTCTAACCAAAGGGAGGGTAAAATATTTTAATCCTAATTTTCATTTGGATGATTGAAATATGGGATGTTCAAGTGGTAGAAATCCATTAAATCATCTTAAACATTAAAATAAAGAAACATTAATTAAATTACATGAAATTTGAAAGATTAATTAAAGCTTAGATAATTAATGATTAAAAAGAAATGTAATAAAAAATCCTAATCCTCTAAATTAAATTCCCCAATTAATAATTCAATTAAACATTATTTAATGTCAATTAATGGAACTTTAAAATAATGATTAAAATTGATATTTTAAGAACACTTTGTTGAAAATCTTATGATTGAACTAAAGACACTAAAGGAAATTAATTTGAAATTGCCCAAAACTTAAATTAAGAATAAAATTTTAAAACATTTAAAGATTAATTTGAAAAGTTAAAATCATTTAAACTAATAAAACTTAATTGAATTGAACAACTTGAACACTATTCCAAACTTAAGATAATCTAAAAAGAGAAAGAAGACTAATCATAACTACATCACTGTAAATCTTCAACTAAAAAAAAAAACTCCAATTAAGAATGGTTAAAATCTTTAATGAACCAATTTGCCCCTAAAGACTTTCATTATCATAACTCTTAAATGAAGCATTAAATGAAATATCACCTTACTCACAAGGATAATCAAACATCCCGATTCACTGAGCAAGAATAATCTGGGTGATTGATTCATCACCACAATGAAACGAACTGAACTTAAATAATCCCTACAATGTTTATGAAGATGTTCAGAATTCAGTTCCGAGCACTTCTCTAACTTAAGGGGATGTTTTAAAAGAACAGTGAGACTTCATTGTTCTTTGGTGAAGAAAATCATTCTTAACAAAACACCAGAACCTAGACGTCATAGGAATTGACTAGCAATAGGACTAGGATTTTGGTAGACAACCAGAACCTTCCCTTAGCTTTACCTAGGTGTTTTCTTATTGCAAATATATAAATGTTTTAACATGTGTTTTAAATGCAGGTGAAAACGACGGGAATGCCACCAGGTACGCGTTTAAGTTTATTGCAATTTATATTTGGCAATTTATTAAATGTCTTACTTTCCTGTACTTATAAATGCATGAAAATGATCGAACCCAGCATGCTTAAACAACTCAAAATTTAATCACCAACAAAATGAAACTGCAATTATAACTAAAATTAAAACGACTCGTTAGATGATCGGGAATCCCTCGGATGATGTAACCTACGTGTTGCTAACGAGATTTCTCACGGTCTAAATGAAAGTGTGGAACTTATTTAGTTGAGTTTAGCAAATTCATTTGGACTAAGTGAATCCGATGAAAATAACGGTGCCGGGATGACGAAACCGTGGGATCTTAATCGGTTCTGTTTAATAAACTTTAAGAATTGTTTTAATTAAAATACTAAGCCACCTCAATTTTCAACCACTCTAAACTAGAATACTTCTCTCAACTCTTAATTGTCACCTTCTAAAACCAAACCTCTGCAATAACAAGGAGCTTGGAGCATAGTGGGCAGCACGACCATCTTCATCAGCAAAACTTGTATCTACTTCAGCAAAACCTTATTTAGAATTAAACAACAAGTCATTGGATTTCGAGGTAATTTGCCTAGTGTAATATAAATCCTCAACTTTTCGTTAGGCAATTGCATACTTGTTTTATGCAAATTAAGCCCTAACCGGTCTTAGAACTCCGAGGTAGTCGTTTGGTAATGCTGCCTCCCAAAACTTTGAAACAACTATGATCCTTTCAAGGGAAGTTGGCATATCTTCGACACTTTATCTCAAATTTGTCAGGTAGGTGTCAGCCCTTCTCGGCATTAATTAAAAAGGATGCCAAATTCATTTGGGAAGAAAAATGCCAGCGGGCCTTCGAGGACATTAAGCAGTATTTAATGACACCTCCTGTCTTAGCAGCCCCAGTCTCGGGTCGACCTTTGATACTTTATACCGCGGCTTTGGACGACTCCCTCGGAACCCTGCTAGCCCAGGTCAATGACGAGGGTAAATAAAATGTACTCCATTACTTAAGCCGTCGTCTAATTTCGATGGAAGTAAACTATCCTCCGATTAAAAAGCATTATTTGGCCCTGATCTTCGCCGCTCAAAAGCTCAGGCACTACATGCTTTCTCATAAGGTCAAACTTATCTCGAAGTTTAATCTGTTGCAATATTTCATGACCCGGCCGACGCTTTCCGGCAGACTTGTTAGGTGGTCGATGATACTATTGTAATTTGATATAACTTTCGTTTCTTTTCGTTTCATAAAGGGACAAGTCCTAGTAGATTTTCTCACAGCACACCCTTTACCGGCAGAATCACCTCTCAACAACGACTTGCCAAATGAGCAGATAATGAGCCTAGAAGACCCCGATGATCAACGTTGGGAACTGTACTTAGACGGAGCATCCTTAGCACAGAAAGATAAAGAATTGCAAATGATAGTGCCTGGTTATAACACCAAAGCGGGGGATGCTAAGGTATTCCTACCATTTAACAAAATCATGTACAAACAATGAAGCAGAATATGAAGCCCTTATAACCGGACTGGAGTTAACAATTTAGATGGGGATAACAGATATCAACATCTACGGCGATTCACAGTTGATCATACAACAGGTCGCAGGACAGTACAGAATTTTGAAACCAAGACTCGAGCAATACTTTCAGTATGCAATGAAGTTGTTAAAGCAAATTCTGAATGTAACAATCTATAAGATTCCCAGAAGAGAAAATGCCCTTGCAGACGTGCTAGCCCGCCTTGCAAAAGAATTTGCCTGCTTACAGGATGAGTCAGTTGAAATATCAGTTCAGGGACGACAGATCCTATTACAGCTCGACATGGATGCTATACACCAATCAGAAAAAGAAGAAGAATCAGTTGCAGCAGTAACCAAAACTACAGAAGATTGGTGCCATCCATTAATAGACTACCTGCAAACAGGAAACCTACCGGATGACAAGTCAGTAGCCCATCGGATTAAGAAAAGAACTCTATCATACGCATTAATAAATAATACCTTATACAGAAGGTCTTTCGATCATATGTGGCAAAGGTGCCTGAGCGGATTCGAAGCTTGTGAAATTGTTAAAGAGGTGCACTCAGGACTTTGTGGCGCTCATCAGTCGGGTCTGAAAATGAAAATGAAGATTAAAAGATTAGGGTACTACTGGCCCTCAATGATGACCGACTGCATGAAGGTTGCCAAGAGTTTTCACCAGTGCCAAGTGCATGGAGTGGTTCTACATCAACCTCCAAATGTGATGCATCAGACAATCGCGTCGTGGCCGTTTGAATGTTAGGGCACATATATCGTGGGTCCGATAGAACTGCCTTTTTCAAGAGGACATCATTTCATTCTTGCGGCTACAGACTACTTTTCCAAATGGGCAGAAGCTATACCGCTCAGAGAAGTGAAAGCACATCACGTGCTACAGTTCTTCAAGAATCAAGTCGTCTACCGTTTCAGGGTACCGCGCAGAATCATCTCAGATAACGGGTCCGCATTCAGAAGTACGAAGATCAACAGTTTTATCAGGAGGCACGGGATCGACTGGCGCTATTCGACGATCTACTACCCAGGAGCAAACGGCTTGGCCGAGGCTTTTAATAAAATTCTCGTCCAAATCTTAAAGAAAACTTTGGACGATAACAAAAGAAATTGGCATGAGAAGTTATTAGAAGCTTTATGGGCCTACAAGACAACTTTCAGAACTCCCACTCAGTCTACACCGTACGCTCTAGTGTACGGGTCCGAGGCAGTCTTGCCTTGGAAGTTCAGCTTCCATCTCTCAAAATTGCAGTTGCGAATAAGGTTACTACAGAAGAGAACGTCAAACTACGACTAGAAGAATTGGAAAGCTTGGAAGGGGAACGATTTTCAGCACAGCATAATCTGGAATTGTATTAAGCCAAGATGATCCAGGCCCACGATAAGCTGGTCCGCCCAAGGACATTAAAAGTCGATGACTTAGTTCTAGTTCTCAAGAGACCTATTCTTGCACACTGCAAGATAGGGGGTAAATTTGAACTGACTTGGGAAGGGCCGTTCATGGTCGAGACAGTCTACTCTGGAGGTTCCTACCAACTTGTGAATTGCCATGGAGAACGATCTATGCTTCCAATCAATGGACTATATTTGAAGAAGTATTACGCAACCTGATGTTTCGAAGGATGAAACTTAAAAAATGAAGTCTCATTCCTAGAAGCACGGGTGGAGTAATCATTTGTAACTGGGTCCGAACCCAAAATATAAAAATGGATGATAAAAATCATTAACAAAAAAATGTGTTAAAAAGAAAATATGTGAAATCATAATAATAAAATTTTGATCCTTTCTTTCAAATCAACTCACTCATGATCTTTCCCCATCTTTTCCTTCTCTTATTAAAATTTGAAAGAAATGAATAAGAATTTTTCATTAATAAGTAAATTTTCTTATTGTTCTCGTTCTTAGTACAGCCCTTGATCCTTTCCTTGTTTTCCGCAGGGAAATGTTGAACGGGCGGTTGGTTCTGAACTTTAAGAATGGCGTGAGTCTAGCACTCGACGAAAAGAAGATGAAAGATGGGGTCGTGATTGAGATCGACTTTGATTTCACACCGGCCGGGCTATAGTATGAGGAAACTGATTGGACCCCGATTGACCGGGAGGAATTCCGCAGCAAGATAGTGGTGAGACTGGGAGGCCCGAGTTAACAGTCTACCAGCAAGAAAAGGAAAGTAAATGCCGTATATGCAACGGGAGAAGACAAGAAATTCAAGTCCGTGGTTGCTACAGCAGAGGGCAGGCTTGTCAACGTCGTGCCCACAGAAGTTCAGGAAGCAAGGAGAGCTACTCTCACTCCTATACAACGAAGAAACAAGAACCGCTGCATTCGCAAGATGCTGAGCAAGCTAGCAGCGGACCAGCATGAAGAGACAGTTGCTACCGTTAGTGTAAGTACTTCTAAGAAATTAGTTCGGTGGGAACCAGAAAAGAAGAGATCAACTCCAAGGACTGCAGAAAAGATGAAAGAGATTTCGAGAAGAGCAGAAACATAATCAGTACCATGACGCCAGATGGATATACCAGCGTTGAAGAGTCTTGTTGCGAAAGCAACCCCAGAGGATGTCCTGAAGGAGACTATCCCCGAGGAGCTGAGACATGCAGGAGAGCGTGCTGGGGTTGAACCATACATACCACAGTACGTTACTAGACCTCGCCGATTGCAGATAATCCCAGAGTACGAGTTGGAGAGGTTGCAGAAAGTCTAAAAGAAAACCTTTGAATATTTTGAAAGAATTCGAGGCAAGAAGATCAACATCCTGGAAGGCCTTGAGCTGCATACGGATGTGTTCTCAGACTACGAGCAGCAGCAAATTGTGGATTGTGTCATCGAGCTTCAGAAAATGGGTCGAGCTGGTTGTTTGAGAGAGAAGAGCTACTCAGAACCTTGAAGGTGGATGAAAGGAAAAGGAAGATTTACGGTCCAGTGCGGGTGTTGCTACAACTTCGCCGAAGACAAAAAGTGAAATCCACCAGGGATACTCCATCGTAGTGAAATGGATATGATGCCAAGAATTATCAAGAGGATGGTGAAAAGGATGGTGACATGGAAGGTACTGCCTGCAGATTGCATACCCAATAGCTGCATCATTAACATATACAAGGAGGGCGACTACATACCGCCACACATGGATCATTACGACTTCGTCAGCCTTTCTACACAGTGTCTTTCGTCAACCAGTGTAACATCATGTTCGAATCAGACCTCCGGATAGCATGCTCCGGAGAATTTCAAGGGCTGGTGGAGATACCTCTACCGGTAGGTTCCGTCTTGGTGCTAAAAGGAAATGGAGTAGACGTAACAAAACACTGCATTCCCGGGGTGCCTGTTCAGTGAATCTCCATCATTTTCAGAAGGATGGACGACAACAAAATGCCTTTCCACTTTCAGCCAGATCCAGAGTTAGAGAGCTTTCGACCCTACAAGCTGTGAGCTACATGGAAAATAGCATACCTCCAATGCACATCCGAACGACATTTCCTGCCAAAGATGGCTTGGAAGGTGATATTATCGTCCATGTGTCTCACTATTCAGACATGGATTTCGACAGATACTTTTGGAAGAAACTTACATGAATCTTACACAATCCATATTGGATTTATGTGAATTGTATGAGATATTGAATTTTTAAGGAAAATATCATCATGTTTTGGATCAAGATATATGATATATTTTCAACAAATTGGAATGGAAACGACCATGTCGTGTTTTACCTTCACCTTTTTTGTGCAAATTGACTGGGAAACGCCATAAAGTTAAATGAACTTCGAATGAAGAACGAAAAGAAAAGAAAATGAATAAGAACTTTTTTTTCTAAGAATCTAAATGTGGAAATGAACTCTAATTAAACAAAATGAAATCGAATCACTAAGAAACAAGAGAAACAAATCTAAATCTCGAATTGAATTCCGATATGAATTTCCAATTCGAATCTTTCAGTTCTTCTTCAAATCAAAATCCATTTGAAATTTGAATCCTCTCCTCGACTTATTGCTAGGTCGAGTCTTTTCAGCTTGGTACGCTTACCTGCTTCCTTCAATTCTCTTTCTTCTGTGTGTAAGACGATTGACTAGTTCTATTGACACGGAGCCATGAACTTTGTCTGATTTGGTTCTGATGGCATTGGACTGAGTCCCTCCTTGCATGGATCTCTCTTTTGAGAAACCTTTGAGCGGGACTTGAAACTCCTTCATATCCCATTCATCCTTTCGAGACTGGTACCTAAATTCTCGTTCTCTCCTTTTGAGGTCGGTACCTAAATTTTGACTCTCTTTCTGAGAATTGATACTTAAATTTCAATTCTCATCCTTTCGAGACTAGTACCTAAATTTCAGTTCTCTCCTTTTGAGGTCGGTACCTAAATTCCTACTCTCTTTCTGAGAATTGATACCTAAATTTCAATTCTCATCCATTCGAGACAGGTACCTAAATTCTAGTTCTCTCCTTTCGAGGTCGGTACCTAAATTCCGACTCTCTTTCTGAGATTGATACCTAAATTTTAATTCTCTCCTTCGAGACTGGTACCTAAATTCCAGTTCTCTCCTTTCGAGGTCGGTATCTAAATTCTGACTATCTTTCTGAGATTGATACCTAAATTTCAATTCTCATCCTTTCAAGACTGGTACCTAAATTCCAGTTCTCTCCTTTCGAGGTCGGTACCTAAATTACGACTCTCTTTCTGAGATTGATACCTAAATTTCAATTCTCTTCTTCGAGACTGGTACCTAAATTTCAGTTCTCTCCTTTCGAGGTTGGTACCTAAATTCTGACTCTCTTTCTGAGATTGATACCTAAATTTCAATTCTCATCCTTTTCCAGACTGGTACTTAAATTCTAGTTCTCTCTTTTCGAGGTCGATACCTAAATTCTGACTCTCTTTCTGAGAATTGATACCTAAATTTCAATTCTCATCTTTTCGAGACTGGTACCTAAATTCCAGTTCTCTCCTTTCGAGGTCGGTACCTAAATTCCGACTCTCTTTTTGAGATTGATAACTAAATTTCAATTCTCTCCTTCGAGACTAGTACCTAAATTCCAGTTCTCTCCTTTTCGAGGTCGGTACCTAAATTCCGACTCTCTTTCTGAGATTGATACCTAAATTTCAATTCTCATCCTTCGAGACTGGTACCTAAATTCCAGTTCTCTCCTTTTGAGGTCGGTACCTAAATTCCGACTCTCTTCCTGAGATTGATACCTAAATTTCAGTTCTCATCCTTTCGAGACTGGTGCTTAAATTCTAGTTCTCTCCTTTTGAGGTCGGTACCTAAATTTCGACTCTCTTCCTGAGATTGATACCTAAATTTCAATTCTCATCCTTCGCGACTGGTACCTAAATTCCAGTTCTCTCCTTTTTGGGTCGGTACCTAAATTTTGACTCTCTTCTTGAGATTGATACCTAAATTTCAATTCTCATCCTTTCGAGACTGGTACCTAAATTCCAGTTCTCTCTTTTTGAGGTCGGTACCTAAATTCCGACTCTCTTTTTGAGAATTGATACCTAAATTTCAATTCTCATCTTTTCGAGACTGGTACCTAAATTTCAGTTCTCTCCTTTTGAGGTCGGTACCTAAATTCCGACTCTCTTTTTGAGAATTGATACCTAAATTTCAATTCTCAGCTTTCGAGATCAATACCTAAATTCTGATTCTCATCCTTTTCGATCGGTACTTAAATTCTGATTCTCTCTCTCGAGGCTAGAGCTTAACTTCCAGTTTCTCTTATTGTGTCTTGAGCCTAAATTCTAGTTCTCTTTCAAACTTCCGAGGCTGGAGTCTAACTTCTAGTTCTCACCTAGTATCTTTGAGAATGGAACCTAAATTCCAGTTCTCTTTTCAATCCCGAGATTGGGACCTAGGTTCCAATTCTCATTTCAAAATCCAGAATTTCCTTGAAATCGATCTTAAATCAAACTTTAATCGAAATTGAAACTCGGAACAAATCGAAATCCAAACTCAAAATTAAAACTTGAAATAAAAAAATGAAATGAATCTAAAGTCCGGTCTCTCCAGATCTTGTGATTTGGAATTCACCTCCTTTTTCCCCAGCGAGAGTTCTAGAATCTTCAGTTTTGGAGATTTACCTGATACTCCCTAGTGAAAATTTTCTACGCTTTTTTCTATGTGTGATGCTTAGACGTCTGTGTTGGTTTTGTTGATCTCTTAGGTCAACGCCAATACGCGCGATGTGCTTGGTTAGCACACCGCACCTATTGGGGTCCATTTGTTGACCTCATTGTTTTGGTGAGGTCTTTTCTCTCCTTAGTGCTTAGGATCTAGCGATAGGTTTTCCCTTTGACTATTATAGAGGACTAGAAATGGGACCCACCACTTAGAAATTTAAACACTTCTTAACTTTTCTTGAACCCCACACAGATGACCATAAACCTCCAAGCCCCTTTGGAAGGTTGAAAGTCAAATGTGGAGGTTTAAGGATGAGCTCCAACAAGATTCTTTGGCCTTAGGATTACCCTGGATAGTCTGGTCTTGGTCAGTTTAATCTGCCCACACCACACTCTCACATACATTCTAAACCCTAAAACCACTCTTACCCAACTCGGCTTCCTGACTCATGTAGGAAACTCATATGGATGGACCTCAACCCCTAAGCCCCTGGCTAAGAGGGTTAGGAACAACATATTGAGTGCCTAAAATGAGTCATCTCATGGCTCTTGTGAGCTTGAAATGACTTCATGGCTCAATCAAAATGGTTTCATTTTACTCACATCTAATCAATCTTCATTTTGTCCCAAAATTTCAATTTTTGACCCCCAGGGCCCTAAACCCACCAAACCTATCAAATATCCTTGAAATTGCCCAAAATTTCTAAAAATGCCTAAATTAACCAAGATTCCTCAAAATCAATCCTAAACATTCCCCACCACTCAAATTGATCATCCATGACCAAGTATATCAAAATTCCTAAAAATAGCCCCCAATACCCTTCATGTACCCTCCTTGTACTCTAAATAGCCTAAAATTCCAAAAATTCAAAAAATTCTCAAAAAATGCAAAAAATTCCAAAATATTATCCACATCATTTTCTTAAACTGCACATACCCCAGTTTTGTCAATTTAACCCAATTTGATCAAAAATTCCAAATTGGCCCTTAAGGCCCAAATCGACCAAGTAACTCAATCCACACCAAAATGAACCCAAATGTCACTCAATTTTCTCCAAATTTGTTTTGAAATCTTCCTAAAATACCTCCAAACAAAACTCTACATTAATTTACCTCAACTTTGGGTACCTCATATCTTAGATTCTACCAAAATTGAATCTAAGTAATGTCAAAATTTAAGTTTTAACCAAATCACTTTAAACCTTAGGTTCAACCCAAACTGAACCTAAGTGATATCATACCTTAGGTTCTAACTAGATTGAATCTAAGCAACGTCAAATCTTAAGTTCTACCTAAATCACCTTATGTCTTGGGTTTTACTTAAAATTCATACCTTAGGTTCTACCTAAATTGAACCTAAAATTTCACATTTGACATACCAATTCATGACAAAAATACAAATAAACTTCACTTTAAATGACATTTAGACTTAAGCTTAAACCCAAAAATGTAACCAGATTTGAGAAGATATTTTGGAGGAAGCAACCCATGGTTGTTAACAAAATATTTTTCAGTCATTTGTGACTAATAACTTAATCGTCCAAAATGACGGAACCATAAGGACCTTAATCAGGTCAAACAAAACAAAAATAAATGAAAAAAAACACAAAATTTAATTGGTTAATAAATCATAAACAACATAAAAATTTCAACCTTTAAAATCCGAAAAAGACATTAAAACTTCAATGAAACCTTAATCAACAATGATCACCGAGCACAACTTAAAACATAATATGTTTTGATCTTCGAAGATCTCTAGGACGATGCAATCAGTAGTTGTTGACAAGAGTCTTCTGGTCCTAGTTTAAACACCTTTTGGACTAAGAAGATCGAGACATCCAATGGCTCTGGGACGACGGAGCCATGAACATCTTGACCGGGTTGTCAAAAAACTAAAATTTAACTAAATAAATCAACAATTTAAAAAATAAAATCAACGTTATTTCTTTTATAAATCTAACACTGTTTTTCTTGCAGGTTGAAGATAAGTTCCATTTTAGATTTACTTTGCATGTTATTAGGACGTGCTAACTCTGTTTTGTAGAGCGACATTCTGAACACCGGATAACAAACTTTAAAACAAAACCAAAATCACAACAAAATAACAACTAAAAAATAAAACAACAACATCAAAATAAAATAAAATCAAAATCAAATAATGAGAGCATGCAAACAAAACCAAAACAAAATAAACCAAAATGATAACAAAATAAAACAAAACAACGACATAAAAAAACCAAAACAATAAAAAAAAACTAAACAAAATGACAACAATAAACCAAAACTTTAGGGTAGTATGTGACACTTAGAAAGATATTACTTTTAGAATCAAACATTAATGTTTCCTTCCTTGATCTTAAATTTTCTTAGAGAACGAATTTTAACTTTAATTAAGAGTTGTTTTAGGCAATCCTAATTGTCTAAGATGTAATTAACTATATGAGTCTATTTCTATAGGAGAATAGAGGACTCATAATAGGTATTATACCTAAAATCTCTGATTATTAAATTTTCCATGTGGTCGTCATTATACGGGGATCTCCAGAATTAGACATTCTAGAGTTTTCTCTATAATGTTCACCATAATTCAGACATTTCCTTTTTCTACTATTTTTCTATTTTCATCAGCCCTTTTATTTCTTCTCCAAACTTCTTAATATCTAAGGACCCTCTACATGATCCAAAAGAATAATATTACTTGAAGATTTGGACAATGTAATAGATAAACATAGTGGCGACTCCTCAACCTCAACAACGACATCTACAAACATCCGACATCCATAACGTCACACGAGAGAATTGGCGGCGCCGGTGGTGACGAGCCTCCCGGGTACCATCAAATATCTAATAGAATATTATTTTGCTGATTGAACTAGCTAAAGGATAAACTCCCATTATGCAAATCAACGGAACTAGAGTTGAAAATGTAAGAATTAAAAAATCCACAACTTTGTTGGAAATTAGGGGAACACCACTATTTTTATTTTCAAGATAATCAATGCAATTGAAATCTCTCATAATGAGCTTAATCTAATATTAGTAGCTAGCATAGAAAGGGAATTCCACAACTTCTTTTGTGGCACATTTATTAGCATATATAAACACAACTAATAAAATTTGATGATAATAAAAAATTTCGATAGTCCATGTATAAATTAAGCAATATTCCTTTTTTAGAGAAAGAGACATCCAAATTTCCCTTAATTCAAATTTGGCCATTCATAGAGCAATGAAAATTGCTTAATTATTGTTCATTTGGGAAAATGGAGAAACATTTAAGGGTGAATGAGTCAGATATAAGTGAAGTATTGAGTTTATTTTCAAGTAGACAAAGAAGATTAAGTTCTTGATATTGATTAGATTCATAAAATCAGTTAAACACATCACTGTTGAGAGGTGTCTATTTGGTTGATGGAATCTGTGGTTTGTTCATGGGGGCAGGATAAATATAAGGCAATGATCATCCTAAGTTTCTTAGAGTGAAATGAATAAGGATTATTATCATTTAGTGAAGAGTTATTCTTATTTGCTTTAGTTAAGGAATCATTAGTAATGGAGTTGTTGTGAGTAGGAGAAATAACTAGAATATTGAGGTTTGGGGTAGTTGTTAAGGATAGGATTATTTGAGAGGAGGTGGGTGTGCTGTAATGTTTTGAGAATTTGAGAAGAGGAAGGCTGCTTGAAAAATTGAGGACTTCTTCCTTTTATATAAAGAGAAGGTAGAAGAAGGCTTAAAATAGGTGGATTTAAGGGAAACCGCAGAATCATATGAAAAAATATCACATTTTTTATAAGATGATGGCCAACACTTCTAAAAAACTTGGAGTTGAACATCTTTGCCTTTCACAAACATAGTAATAACATCAGGAAGAGTATATTCAGCGAAAAATTGAATGTTATAACTGACAAATGTCAACCTTGTACCTTTAGCCGTAAAAGGATAAATAGAAAGAAGGATTTTGATTTTACTAGTAAATTTGAAATATTGATTTGAGACCAAAAAGATAAAGGGAGATTATAAAATCTCACAAATGGACACTTATTCAAAATTTTTCTTGATTATTTTAAAAATAGGACTCCATTTTTTAAAAAAAGAAAGGATTTTCACCAATAAAGCAAGCATCTCTATAAAAAATCATAACTAAATCTTCAGTACAAGTAAACTTATAAAGAAAAAAATTTCAGTAAGTGAGATGAGCTTCATAGTACTTTGAACTTGTCAAACTTTATAATTAGCTTGAAGGAGGTGACCATAGTGATGAGAGCATAGCCAACCAATGCAAAGTTTCATTGTTTAAAACCTTCATCAAGTTTCTCATCCATGAAAAGAATCTTATTCACATTATAAGGGATGAATGTGATGAGATAAGTCCATTATAGTTAACGGGCGGATGACGGGCATGAATGAATATGGAGAAATAAAAGAGGGGAGTTAAAGAGGCATGATCAATGGGGTTGGAGGGACAAGGGCCCTCGACCAAGCGAAAGTGCAAGACAACAAGATGAGGTGGTTAAGAGTTCAAAAACACATTAAAAATGGATAAAAAGGGAGCAAGTGAGAACCCTAACAGGGCTAAATTCATTTATGTCCATTTTTTAGTTGATCGTTCAATGCACATTTGAAGAATTACTCTCTTATTAATAAAATAATATTTTAGAAAATAAATTAAAAAAAATTATGAACCCTTTGAACTTCTTTGATATCAATTGTGTTTTTATTTTTTCTTTTGTTATTAAAAAAGATGTTTGTTTTTTTTTGTATTTTTATATATTTTTATTTTTTATTTCTAGAAAAATAATATATTTTTGAAAACACAAAAAAAAAAGATATTTTGAGTAATTTTAAAAAATATCATACAAACATTTTTGTTTATAAGTAAAATAATATAAAAAAATGATCCCAAATGGATCATTTAACATTTAGGGGGAAAAAAATGGGAAAAGCATGGAAAAAAAAAAAAAAACAATTTTCGACAACCATAGTATATAATTAATCGTTTTAAGAATTAGGGCCTTCGCCCGCTCCAGGTCGTTTGGAAGCCTCACTTAAATTGGTCTCCTGCTTCCTCGTCGTCGTTGTGCGGGAGGGTAACGCTGAAGGAGCACGATGGCGCTGGCGTTCGACGAGTATGGCCGACCCTTCATCATCATTAAAGAGCAAGAACAGAAAAGGCGGTTGCGGGGACTTGACGCTCAGAAGGCCAACATCAACGCCGGCAAAGCCGTTGCACGTATCCTCCGCACCTCCCTCGGCCCTAAAGGCATGGACAAGATGCTTCAGAGCCCGGATGGTGATGTCACCATCAGTGAGTAACCTTCGTCCTTGCTCCATTGTCTAGGGTTTTACGTATGTTTTAATTAAGAAAAAAAGATTTGACGTTGGATGGATCTTGAGAAGGTTTTATTTATTATTATTTATTTATTTCTTGTCGGAGCTCATAAATTTTGCTTATTTATTCTTTTCTCGAAGGTAGCAGGCGTCAAGTGATTGATTTGATATTGTATGCTTACTCTTTTTTTGACGTAGCCCACAAACCTGAGTCATTTTTTACATATTTTATGGGATTAGAGTGACAAACGCAGATGATGATGGGAATTTGTTGCTGAACTCAAATTCGCCAAACATAGGCCAACTTCGCTTATATCTGATGTTCTCGCTTCGCTCCTTTGGTTCATCGCTGTTAATCTGACTAACTGAGCGTTACCAATGACTTTTAGAGCAAGCTGAGAAGTTATGGTTTTGATTTGAATTTAGACTCGCCAAACACTGCAAGATTTAAAAAGATTCGGACTTGTGTACTTCATGTTAATCTATGAAGGGCCTGCGAAGGCAGCCAAAAGTTCTGTTATGGTTTCGATTTGGATGCTCGCTGTTCTTCTGGGCACAGTAGAAATGTATGTTTGATGGATAACGAGATGAGTCAAATTAGCTCTTTTTGTTTTCCTTGCTTTAGGAGAATGGTCAGTGTGATGGGTGGTTCAGAAATGAACGTGATAGAGAATAGGAAGCTGTGCCCTTTTTATATTTTGTGGTCAAAATGTGAATCATGTAATCTGTCACAATTTCTTCTTTGGATATGCAAACTTAAAGCAGACAGTATTTATGTTCCTGTAATCTTTTGTTTTTATTTCCTATTCTTAATTGCTTTCGTGGATATTGACTTTGGAATATATGCCATTTGTCCTTGTTTTAAAACGTTAAGCATTCACGTATTTTGAAGTACACAAGTACAGTTGAAGAAGTAACTCATGAGTTTTATAGTCAGTGGAATAAATTTGTTCTGACGTATATTTTTTTCTGCACAGCAAATGATGGTGCGACAATATTGGAGAAGATGGACGTGGACAATCAGATAGCAAAGCTAATGGTAGAATTGTCCCAGAGTCAAGACTATGAAATTGGTGATGGCACTACTGGGGTTGTTGTAATGGCTGGTGCACTTTTAGAGCAAGCTGAGAAGCTGCTTGAACGTGGCATTCATCCTGTCAGAGTCGCAGAGGGATATGAAATGGCATCACGGATAGCTGTTGAACATCTTGAGCAGATTGCGCAGAAATTTGATTTCAGTGTGACCAATATAGAACCTCTTGTGCAAACTTGCATGACAACATTATCATCAAAGATGTGAGCATGAAATGCTATACAATTCTATCCATTCACATAATACTTTTTTCTTGCATGAAACTTCCTTCGCCTGATATACTCTTTAGTAATTATTGTGATTACTGCTTTGCACGCCTTGTTAACTTTTGTTATACTTTGCTGATATTTTATTGTCTTGCTTGCTTTTTCTTTCAGAGCTTGTTTCGTTAATGTATGCTGTTGTATTTATAGTCTGTATATTCTTAACATATTAGTTGAAACTCTTTTTCAAGAAATATTTTCTTTCATGACTAATTTTAACTTGCATCTATAGGGATATCATTTAGTGATGTAAATTCTATATATAATCGGTTTGTTTATTAAGATACGATTTTTACATATGATTCTGTTGAATTGAATTACAAAAGGATTTGCCATGCATCTGAAGCATGCTTCTTCCTTTGGGCTTACCAAAGGTTTGACTATGTTGATTGAAATATGATTGAGTTATCAGAATGAAACAGATGTGTATGCCATATGAATGTGTATTCCTTAAACATTTAAACTTTTATTTCATATATTTCATGTGTATGCACAGTTATGTAAAATGTGAAACACAACCCAATTATTTGTGGTTATAGCCACAATAAAGTCTACTTGCTCTCTTTGATCCAAATGATGCCATTACACACCTTTCTCTCCCTCTTTTATTTAAAAGGTGGCCAAATGTAAAGCATTATTGAAGGATGAATTCTTCTTGCCTCCTCATGAAGATTGTTTCATGAAAGTTTCCATTCATTCATTCACACTTTATCAAGGGCTCTTCATAAAACTTTTTATCCATTCATTTCCACCTCTTCATGAAAAGTTTGCATCGATTCATTCACATATTTTTATGTAGAAGTGCTTTATAAATGGTTTTATTCTTTCCATCACACTTCTTGATGTAAGGTGATTAAGTACCCTAACCACGCATCTAAAAGGTGGTGACCAACATCCAAATAGTTTGTCATGATTTGCATTTCATGTGTTAAGTGTCAGTAAGTTCTCGTGATTTAAGGCTTCTTATGCTGGCATAAATTTATGTGTTTGCTATTTATGTTGCCTTAGTCAAAGTCCTATCACTTACTCCTCCTTAATGCCTAAACTCTCTTCTTTCAAGAGCACGCTGCTCCTTGTGTTCACTCTTATGCTTCGTTTCATTAGTTCTTTCTTTTCTCTATTGTGGAATTATGATAAGAAATATTGGTACAGCTTTTATCAGAAATTGAAAATATTTCCTACGTGCTGGCACAGTCAAGGTTTAATTGGAATTGAGAATGAGAAATTAAATGCATCATGAAATGCCTTGACAAATTTCAAAACCTATATCTTATAACTCGTCTTATTTTGAGGGGCTAGGAAAAAAATTCAAAACTTATTTTCGCTTGATTTTTTAAAACCCACCCCACAATCAATTGAAATGTGGGTTTTGAATCTTAACAGTTCGTACTGAGGCGTGGTTTTTGAGTTGCATCTATTTATAGAATCTATTTGACTCTATAATGGCTTATTTAGATATTTGAATTTTGCTTTTAATAGAATTTTTTGGTTAAGGACACTTAAACTCTAAAATTATCAGATTTTACCCTAATAAAAACCAATAAAAATCAAAATTAAACTTAGATAACCTATCTTTTCCTCTCATGAGAGCTTCTAGTGCCAGCCAAATCCACAAACTAAGCTTCGACCATTAGCCACTAGTAAAGTTTCTGGTACTAGCGACAAGTCTAACCTTCTTTAAGATCTTTTCTTTATTCTTTTATTTTTTCTTCCCTTTCATTTTTGTTTGTTTCACATCAGTGATAGGGTTGGTTTAGTTCCAATGACGGACGAAATTAGAGAGAGCAGTCTTATATGATTTTGTCACATTAAATGTCAATCATCTGATGATTCGATTGGGAGAGTAGATGTTTTAGATTTGACTTATGTTAAGAAAGGCAGAGGTAGACCTAGGAAGACTTTGGCATATTGTATAAAAATGATCTTAATTTATTCGAATTAAATGAAGTTATGACACTAAATACGACGCAGTAGAGAACATGATTCGTGTAGCCGACCCCACTTAGTAGCATAAAGGTTTTGTTTTTGTTGTTGTTGCTGTTGCTGTTGTCCTTTCTTCTTCTCAAAGTTAGTTTTTTTTAAGGGTGCAATAACTCCTTTTTCCCCTTTTCAATTTTCTTTCTTCTTAAGAAAAGTCAAATTTATTATCTGTTTTTAGCTTCACCCCACTATTTTTCTTTATTTTATCCAATTTCCTTTTTTTGTAGTTTTTAATATAATTATATTATTTGGTTTTAGGAAATCTATTTTTCTTAACCTTTATCTTGTTGTAAACTAACAGTAATTTGATTGCTTTCTTTTAATGTTTCAACATAGTTGTTGAACTTCTACTAATAGTGTAGTTGGTGTTAAGGAAAACTATTGCTCGGAAGCGTGAGACTTGAGTTGTAATAGATGCGAATAACACAAAGAAAGGCTTCATGTATATCAACTGTAATTTTTTTTTAGTAGAAGTATCATAGAATATGCTAAAAGAATAAAGTATCATGTTTCTCAAACTCATAAGACTGTGAGATCTTATTAAATAAAGTCTTATTTATTTATTTTTTATTATGCGTAGACTTGCTATAATAACTTGATTTATGGAAGAATGAAGTGATAGTATTAGATGAGGAAGAAGATGAATGAGATGAGCGACTTTAGAGAGATGGGAGGATGATAAAGCTATTAAATATGTCGATTGTTTTTTAGACAATCATACTAGTGATGATGATAACAATAATTTTGATTTTTGGGGCATTAAAATACTTCACTTAGAATCTAGTTCTATCTTGAGTTACTAATTTTTATCTTATTAACTTCAAAGTTCTATTCAATTTTTTGAGCTTTATGCTTTCTTATTTTGTATTTAATAAGTAAAGGTTATGTTTTCCTGATGAACCTTGTTTGTTTTCAAAATTTTTTATAATTCTATGGCCTTTGTTTTCTTATTTCAAAATCATTGTCTCGATTGTATTTGAAACTTATATTTTTATTCAATGGAGGAATCCTCAATTCTTAATAGTTTTTTAAACTTTGACCAAGAGGAGTCAAAGTTGGGCCTTACATGGATGCATTTTTCTCCCTTCAAAAAATGGGATCAAGGATCAAACCCTTTCTTGAAAAAGTATTCAATCATATTTTTTCCCCAAATTTGCTCAGTGGTTCTCATTGGACGACGTTTTTCCTCGTCAAATGTCTGGTAGAGAAAAAGAGTCACAGGAGGATATCGTGTTGGAAAAGATCATTACCCATGAAGGCACTAAATTTTCCTATCACATCAACATGGGATGGCCAAGTGATACAATAAAAATGTAGGTTAACCATTATTCCACACCACTTAGATTCATAGCAATGAACCTCTTCTTAAAAAAAGGAGAATCGTGATTAAGAGATTAAGCATTAACTTCATGCATGTCATGTGAACGTTTATGTTTTTGTCAAAATTTTATTTAATATTTTTTATGTGCGTGTACAAATCATTTAAAATAAATTGTGAATGTAAAACCCAATCTAAATAGTGGATTTGATTCACTAAAAGAAGGGTACCGTGCATCTCTTTTGGTCTAAAGGATGCTCACGTACCCCTTTCCCCTTTTGATATAAAGTTGTCTAAGTTGTAGAACTTTTTCTCACCGAATGACGCATCCATTTTTACCTATTCATGTCGGGGTGTTTCTTGAATGGCTGCACCCATTCATGCGCACCTTTTATTGCAAGGATGCTTCATAAAAGTTGCGTCTATTCTTCCACTCTACTTCATTAAATGGTGCTGCTGCATCCATTCACACCTTTTCATGTAAGGGTGCTTCATGAAGTGTTTCATTTCTTGCCTTACGCCTCATCATGTAAGGGGACTTAAGCATCCAAACCACGCCTATAAAAGCGTTAGGGACACCCCAACCTAATAGCATCCAATTCACTTGTAATGCTTTCTACTCCATGCTTCAAGTGCTAATAAAAATGGTTTTTTGATGGTGCTTTCTTTGTGGTTCCCAAAAATTACTTCCATGCTTTTTCTTGTAAATTTTACTCAACCAAAACGCTTTTGTACTCACTATTTTCCTCTTTAAATCCTAAATTCTTTTATATGGGGATGCGACTCCTTTAATGGCTACTCTATTTCTTGTTATCACTATTTTCTAATTGTCAAAAACTGTCTTCTTTAAACAACTCATTATTACTTGAAGTGTTATTCTGCTTCACTATCACTACTCCACACTTTTGAAAGGTATTTATTTATTAAGTACCCCTTTTTAGGTGATATTGGAAAGCTTTGTGCCATAAATTTAAAATGTGCGAAGTACTTTTTTCAAGAGAAGACTAAGCTGAGTCCCACGAAGTCGTTCAAAGAAAGGTGTAAAACACAAAATTCCTTTTCGAAGGAAGAGCTAAGCATCTTCTAATCCTTAAATTGCTTTGTTGTTCTTTTTTAGTGAATCCTAATCTATAGGGCTTGCATTGTTTTGGATCAATATAATAGGAGTTTTATTTGCTTCATCATCACAATGGAAGTAAATGAGATCATTTACTCAAATTATTGTTTTTGCAGCTTTTGATGAATGAATTATTGAGAAAGACTTGTTTATATGATGTGAGATTTGATAAATATAGTTGGAGGGGTTTTATTGCTTCATCTCCTTGATGAAAGCATGTGAAATTAATGTGGAGATGTTTAATAGGTTTGAAGTGTTTTTGAAACAAGAAGGATGGTTTAGGGTTGTTAGTAGCGTGGTGAATGTGTTTATTAGTTGCAAGGCTTTAAGAAGTTATTGGCCTAAATTTTATGGCAATTAACGACTAGATTTTAATTGGTAGAAAATTATGGGGAACTCTAGATATTTAATAACTAATGTGATGATTAGTCAATTAGATGTGTTTAGGAAGTTATGAATGTTCTTTGATTTGTCACACCATTGGATAATTGGAATTGCATTTCGGTGCGAGGGATATCATAGTTATCAATGTTAAATAACTCACCATAGGGCAAAGGTCTCTGTAGGTCCATAGCGCATGGCGCGGCAGGTGTCATTTTAAATGCGACACAAAATAAAAAAGTATTAAAAAGCCAGATAAATATGAAATAATATTAAATATGATGATAAAAAAATAGAAATAATATTTAAATTCAAGTGCTTAAAACCTCAATTTCCTAACTACTATAACTTTGTAAATCTAATATTTTAGAAGCGATCAAATTAGTCATGTAAAGAAGTATCATCATCATCACAAATAAAAAGACTTAATTCCTTCATCAATATCATTTTAACCTCGCAAAATATAATCTTTATCATCATTTTCATTGAGTAGAGCTCACTATTGTGCGCTCTATATATGTACATATATATTTATGTGTACATATGTGTATATACACACACATACAAGTGTGTGTGAAATTTACATACATACCACACAATTCTTTTGTATTAACATATTCAACCTCTAACTTTTAATATTTACTTATATAACACTTTGTAGCATAATTGCATTAAAACATATTCATGAAAATATAAATTTACATATATATCACACAATTATTATATATTTACATATTCAACATTGAATGTTTAATAGACATATAACATTATGTAGCTTAATCACATTAACATATTTATGAAAAAATATGTTCCAATTTAAGAAAGGAGTGTATGTGGCATTTTTGTGTGATGTTGAAATTTTAGGGTTTTATAAATAAATATTAATGTTTAGGCGATAGATAGGAAAATATATAAGAATTGAATTGTATGACTGTAATTTTTTTTTATTTTTTCAGAGTAAATCCTAAAACTCAAGTAGGTATGCACAATGTGCCATGCGCCATTGCTCCTGCAGGATACCAATGAGACACTTTTTTGGTGTGCTATGCCATGTCATGCAAACTGTTGTGCGGGTGCACTGTGCACCATGTTCCATGGCGTGCACCATTTTGCATTGTTGACATGTATGGGGGATATGACTCGATTTTTGAAGAGGCTGAGGGTGGTTTGACATTCTTTGAAGATGATGGGGATTTAACCTTAGGAGAATATGAAACAAGAGAGGAAATGATATTTTAGGGTTCATAATCCTTGATTTTGAATGTTCGTAAATCAATCCAAAATTCTAATAGTACATCAACACTTAATAAATATAGGATTTGCAAGAGGTTAAAGCTACTTCTCATTGAAGCAATGAGGGTATAATATTACATGAAGGGCTTTAAAAAGGAGGAAAATTTAATAGAAAAATGTGTTTCACTTTACGAATGGAATGGTAGTGGCAATTTTATGTGTTATTAAAAATTAGAGTTCTATAAAAATAAATATTAATGTTTAGACGACTGATATGCTAATATATAAGAATTGAATTGTATGAATGTTATACTTTCTTTATTTTCATGATAAATTTTAAAAATCAAGTTGGTGTGCACTATGCGCCGTGCATCATTTCCCATGCTTAATGCAAATGGTGCGAGCTATTTTGGTGGGCTATGCCACGCCATGCAGGTGGCATGAGGGTGTGTCGCGCCATGCCCCTTGGCGTGCATGATTTTACATTATTAACATGTATGTGTGATATGACTCGATCTTTGAAGAGGTTCACGGTGGTTTGAGGTTTTGTGAAGATTATGGGGATTTAAATGTAATAGAATAGGAAACAAGAGTGAAAATGATATTTTGGGGTTCTTAAACCTTGATTGTGGATGTTTGTAAATCCATCCAAAATACTAATAGGGCATCAACACTTTATAAATACAAGATTTGCAATAGATTAAAGCTATTTCTCACCGAAGCGATGAGGGATAAATAATACATGAAGGGATTTAAAAAGGAGGGAAATATAATTGGAAGCACACCAAAATATGCCAATTAAAATTCATCCTAGGCCTATTTTAGAAGGCTCACTCAATGAACGCTATTTTGGAAACTACATAAATCACCTCAAATATAAAGCATTTATTATAATATTTGATCTTCATTTGGAATTCCCAATTTGTTTTGATTGATGAGCTTCCAAAACTGTTATTATTTAAAAAGTTTCCTCCAAACCTCACACGATGCCTCTTTGCCAGTTCTACATCAGGGATGATACACACAGATTCTTGTTCTTGGTTGTTGTACAAAATTTGTTGTGTAGATCATGTTTTGTTATGAATGGGAATGACAAAGTTATTTACCATTCCTGTATTACAATATATGGATTATATGTTTTCTGAGTATTTTGTTATTGCCACATTAAGTTACCTCATCATACTTATTTTTCTCGATTTTTGAACTTTCATTTTATTGTTGCAAGTTATTTTGAGTTTCAAATGGACATGGGAACTCGTGAAACATTTTATGTATGATAGTGCAAAGGCTATTTTTTTTTTCTATGATTCCGCAAGTTAGTAAAATTAAATCCATTTTATGTAGTGTCAATCGTTGCAAGAAAAGTTTAGCAGAAATAGCTGTTAAAGCTGTACTAGCAGTTGCAGATTTAGAGAGAAAAGATGTCAATTTGGATCTGATTAAGGTGGAAGGAAAAGTTGGAGGAAAGCTGGAAGATACTGAACTCATATATGGAATCATTGTTGACAAGGATATGAGCCATCCTCAGATGCCCAAAAGAATTGAAGACGCAAAAATTGCTATTTTGACCTGCCCATTTGAGCCACCCAAGCCAAAGATAAAGCATAAGGTGGACATTGACACTGTGGAGAAGTTTCAGACTCTAAGACAGCAAGAGCTTATGTATTTTGATGACATGGTCCAGAAATGTAAGGTAGGTCAATTGTAAGCTGCATGTGATTTCTGTCTTTTCTGTTTACCTAATGAACAGAATAACTATGGTGATTTTGGAAAAAAATATATTTTGTCATGCGCATTTTGTTTGGGTAATTTTCTCAGGTGATAATTCTGTGAATTTTTCAACATATTTTACATAATAACAATATATTTTTTCTGTGGATAACAACTGCATTCTCTCTGGATCAGGCAGAGACAACGAAATACTTTAATAGTCAATTTGTTTGGCTTGCAAGGCTTGATGGAAATTTGGATGGTTGTATGATTTAAGGAAATTTGTAGGTTGTTGGGGATTATTTATAATAAAGTAAACTCTTTTATGCATTTATGCCTGCCCGTGCCTTTGTGTGTGAATGCTTGTTAACAATCATGCATGTTATATCGATTTTATGTGTTTGCAAGGCCTTATTTCAAGGCCTGATGAGAATATGAATGGTTTGGTTTAAACAATAACGTTGGTTTTTTAGGATTTCTCTGAAAAGCACAACTATATTTATGCATTCATGCATGTATGCTCTTTTGCTACTTTTTGTGAATGCATGTTGATAATCATTCATATGTGCATGTCTGTGTTTCCATCTAGATGAGGCTCTGTTTAACGTTCATGAGCATGCTTGGCCATGTCAAATTCTTTTCATAGCTGATTTTATTTGTATGTTGGTTTTCTAGGTTTTTTATATGGCTTTTTATTTGCTTGCAACCCATTTATACTTGTGTACACACTGCTCTTTTCCTAGAAATGTTAGCTCTTGAACCATGCAAGGAATTGCTCCTTGTGTATGTTATTTTAATTGTTTGAAGCTTTGTTAGTTTTAAACCTTACAGTTTAATTGATTCCCATCCTTTCAGGATGTTGGTGCTACTCTGGTAATTTGCCAGTGGGGTTTTGATGATGAGGCGAATCACTTATTGATGCATCGCAACTTGCCTGCTGTTAGATGGGTTGGAGGTGTAGAATTAGAACTAATTGCAATTGCTACAGGTATGTTTGGATGCTGAAATATTTGGGTTGCCTTCTAGGGTTGTGCTTTGTTGTTTTATTTTGTTAGATTGTGATTTAACTTTTGTTTTTTATTGCCTACAGGTGGAAGGATTGTTCCTAGGTTCCAGGAGTTGACACCAGAAAAGCTGGGAAGGGTACGCTTGCCATTTGGCTCACTTGAAGCTCATAGTGCAAATCATCCTTTATTTACCTCTGGAATTTTGAAATTTTTTCTAGTTTGTGCCATAATTATGGTTCCAGATCATTTTGTTTTCAGCTCAAAATCCAGTTCTTGTTTGGACTGTATAGCATTCATGTTTATAGAAATTAAGAAACCAGTTTTCCTGATCTAATTCTTTTGCAGGTTATCATGTTGTATGTACTTATCAGTCTTTTAATTGAGTTGTCATGATAAATGTCTCTGTTTGTAAGTGTGTATGGAATATTTGTGGTAAACGTCTTTCTGTTGTGAGACTGTGTGTAACATAAAATAATTTTCTAATCAACTTATATGTTTATGAGAGTTTCAACATATTTTGAACTTGAATGTTTACTTTTCTTAAGGACTGGTTTATTTTCTTTAAGACATCTGCTATATAGGACAATGCAATTCCCAAAAATGACGACTCTGATCTTTGGTTATAAAATACTTGTAGGATGTGTTTTACTTCAGTAATCCCCTTCTAATTACTCCTTATAAGTTGAATGCTCTCTACATAGATTGCCAAGAGAACACAAAGCTAGATGAAACGTCTGAAGAAGATGGAGTTATTTGTCACGCTGTTCTGAAGGCCATCCTTATTAATAACTTCGTAGAACTTATTGAACCATGTTGAACTTTTTTATTTAATCCATATATGGCCTACATGAGCTTTCATACTATTACCTCCTGAGCAATCATAGTCTGTTTTTTGCTTCATAGAAATGTCTTCAAAGGGATCATCATAAAGGAATTTATTACTTAAACTATTTGCAGTAATGACCAGCTTTTTTTTATAGTGATAGATATAAGAATTCAGATGAAGTTAAGCCTGACAAGGGGGTCAAGATAGTTGATCTCATAGACTTTTGTAAAGCTTTTGGCAAGATGAAGTTAAGCCTGGCAAATGGGGTGGTGTCAAGGTAGTCGATCTCATGTACATTAGTAAAGCTTTTGGCAATATATTTCAACACTCCATGCATACCGATTTAGCTTTTGTTTTCATTTTAGCATCCATAATTTGTTCCTTCTGCCAATTTTGTAGTTAATCTTGGTATACCTTGGGAATAGAAGTCAAGGATAAAGACCAGGTTAAATGCGAGAAGATAGAGGAAAGATGATTGCTATACATATATAATTGAATATGATGATCAGTTTATTGTCTTTTACTTTTACAAAGGTCAATTTGTGGATGGAGATGAGCCAGTGCTTGAGACGTTGATGTTCAGTTGGTTTGAACAAAATGAATTGTGTTGTTATAGCAGGCAGATGTTATTGTGTTTACGCTAGCAGAGGCTTAGTAGGAAAACGACTAAGTGGAGAGGATTGTTTACTGAAATGGTGTGGAGACTCATAGGGAGAGGACTTGTGAACATATGCTAGAGTATATACCTGTCTAGTATTTAGGCTTGTCATATTGACAGTCTTTTTAAAAATGAGAGTATCCTAAAAAATATACATTGAATGAATTTAGGAGAGATTTTGTAAAGGGCACGAAAAAGGAGAAAAATGAGTAAGTGGAGAGGTTGATTCACAAAAATGGTGTGGGGGCTCTTCAGGGAGGACTGATGAAGGGTAACATATTCCAAAATATATACCCGTCTCGTATGTAGGCATATAATAGCAAAAACCTTTCTAAAAATGAGAGTATCCTAAAAAGATACATTTCTTTAAGAAAATATTTGTTACTGAATTGTATATACAAAGCATACAGGCAATAATGTCCTCAATAGGAAAATGTGATAGCTCTAGATCGATAATGAAGAAAAAGGTGACATCTTTAAGGATGATAGACGAGATACATTTGTGAAGTAGCATGTAGTCTAAGTTGTGTCACTCTAAAATTGACTAGGAATATTCATATGGGACATCGAGGTCTAGGCCCTGTAAGGAAGATGAACTTTTGTTTCTCAATGGAAAATGCATAAGACGAGTTAAGACTTCAAAATTACATTTGAGTAAATTTATCTGTCATATGAGAATGATCATTAATAAAGGTAATAAAGCTCCTAAATTCTATGTGTGGACAAGAAATGAATCCCAAATCTTAGATTAACCTAATTGAAATAGGGCATCATTTAAACTCATCTTGTAAAATGGAAAGACACTTGATGATTGTGTAACTCATAGGCATTACATTCACATTTGATGGGTACGAGGAGATGGGATTTAACTTACTTAATCTTTGTGATCGATAATGGTCCAAATGATAAGGCCATTGATACAAAATGAGTAGGGAAGAGAAGATAGAAGGGACGTCAAGTCTCGAGTTCTAAACTCAATTTCAATATTTAACCATTTATTTTATAACAATATCTTACAAATATAATCAGAGGGATGAAATGTTACATTGTAGTTATAAACTTTAGTGAGATAATGAATGGATAACAAATTAATATCTACCTTAGGAACATCTACAGTACTTGCAAAGGCTTTGTAAAGTATAGAGCTTTTGATAGACAAGGGGTGGGGGAGGGATGAGGTAGAATGGATATCAACATTGCCTGGTAATGTAAGTGTTCTATTGCCTTTCATATTGAAGAAGCACAGGATCCTGTAAAATATTGGATGTGCTAGAGGAAGATATTGTTGCGTGGAAATGACATGGAAGGGGGTATATGTATTTTGTTTGAGAGTGTTGAACAAGGTGACGGTCCTTTTGAGAAAATAGAATGATTATTAACGTTGTCCGATAAGTTGAGCATTTGATTCCCATCCATATGTGAAGAAGCACACGGGACTCTAAAATCTTGGATGTACTGGTAGAAAAAATTGTTTCAAAGCCATGGGTGGAAATGAAATAGTTGGGGGCATATATGGATGGTCTAAGAACATTGAATAAGGGGATAGTCCTTTTGAGAAAGGGTGACATATCCTGAAGAGTTTTGGGAGTGAAAACACTAGTAATTAGAGGCATAGTGGACAACGGAGGGACAATCATGTTCTGCTCAACAATGCTTTCAAAGATTAGTACAATTCTAATGAGAGAAAGGAGAAAAGAACTTTCTCTCATGACTTATTCTCCTTTCTGTCATAATTGTATTCCTCAAGACCATGATCACTATCAGTTTGACCACCATTACCATAATTGATATGATCATCGTGATTTGCTTTAGCGAGGATGCAATGTCATAAACTACTAGAGATGGTGTCAAAAGTTTTCCACCTGATCCTTTGCCAAAACATAAAGGGGTCATCAAAATAGTTCAGTTGTTAAACATTTAAAAAAAAAATCTTGAAGGAATAAAATATTTTTATTTGTTATTTTAGAGGAAAAGGATATGAACCGAACAAAAAGGATTTCAACAAGGAATAAGTAGATTCATCACAAATCATTCGTTCTTATTTGAATAATTAATTGGTGAAATTCTTTGCCAATAAAAAGCAAAATTAAAGATTCTTTTGATGATAAACTCAAAATCAATTGTCATATTGGAAGAACCATAAAAGATAAGAAATAAAAAATATTTCTAATTTATGATAAGATAATATTGTGATCAAAGAAACATATTTAAAAAATTTGAGGAAGGTTTAGTTGAAATATATTTTTAACTAATTTACTCAACTTTTTAAAATCATTTATTGAGAGACATTTTGCACAGAGAGTGTTGACATGAGAGATATTACTCATTTGAAAATAAGCTGAATGGAGACAGTTCAACCTCTTATTATTATTGTTTTGAAACTTGACAACTGAGGCAAGTGAGGCCTAAAGATCATCGACCGAGTAAGAAGGCCATAGCCAAATCTTTCATTTTTGAAAATTTAAAGGTTTCACGAAATGTTGAATTGGAAGATGAATATGATGCAATTTATTGTATGAATCGATAGATGAACAAGTGTCTCTAAATTATAGGATATAGTTGTTACTGTTGAATTTGATAGTGTCACCATAGTTGGAGGTTTTCTTTTTTTTTTAATTATGAGATATTGAGAAGCCATGATGGGGAGAATGAGTCAGTGAATTGGAGTTATATTATATCATTGAGAACATGTGATGAAGGAAAGATTGTGCTACTAGGTGAGTGACAACAAGTGCAATAGAAACAATAACAAGAGATGCAAAATGAGGGGAGTGTTGGGTGCCTTTGAAGTCGTGTGGGATATATAAAACCATGGAGGGTGGTGAACGAACATTAATGTAATAATCAGTGTTGTAGCGGGATATTGTGCGCTTGGATAATTGTTTGCATGGGTTTACAATGAGTACACAATGGATCAAGCTTGTGCAAGCTGGCATTGAAGCTGCATAATAGCAAGCACGCGTGGAGTAGAGCTGGAAGTGGTACACCTGGTGAGTCAGGGAGTTGGAGTTATCTCATATCATTGAGAATTTTTGTTGAAGGAAAGATTGTGCTAGTAGATGAATGACAATAAGTGCAATGGAAATAATAACAAGAAATGCATAACGAGGAGTTGAACGAGTGTTGGATGTGTTTGAACTCGTGTGGGAGATAAAAAATTATGGAGGTGATGTATGTGCATCAATGTCACAATCAGTGTTGTACTGGGATATTGTGTGATTGGTTGATTGCGTGATGGGTTTTCATTGAGCAGACAACTAATCAAGCTTGTGCAAGCTGGCAATGAAGTGGCATAATAGCCAGAACATTTGTGATGAGGTGGAAGTGGGACAGCTGGTGAGCACATGGAAGTTTTGGTTGCAGGGGCTAGAAGGAATAGAGTTGACTATGGTTTGGGATAACATTATTTTGTTAGATGAGAAATCTTTTTCTTGTGTTTATTTTCATTAGAGGAGTTAATGCTATAAATTTAATCTATTAACTATATTATAAAGTAGTTTCTTAATAATTGTTTGATAAAATGTTTTATCTTCATAAAGAATGATCAATTTGATTAAGCAAGTTGTTCCTGGGTTGTGGATGAGTATAATAATATTGATCTTGCATTTAAAAGTAGTAATATAAAAACTTAGTTATGTGGCAAGTCGCCTTCTTTCCTCTAAGAGGAGTGTTGGATCGACCTTTTTTTTTCTCAAAAATGAATATTAGTCTAATTACTCAAATTCTCTCTAACCCATCCCAAATCCAGCATTTGTTCTAATTCCCATTCATATGTGCACTCTTTTCTGGGCTATGGAAGCCTCATGAAATTGCTACACTCCTTTTGGAAACTCAATGCATCTAGTGCACCATTGTTTGTATATGGTTGTTTCTCATTGGTTGGAAGTCTCATGAACTAGGTTCGCTCTTTTTTAATAATATTATTTATCTAATGAATTGACTACATGAAGTAAGCAGATATCTGTCTTCTCTAATCTTGTATAGTTATGTTGTCTTAGTATGGATTAGATTGATTGGAAATACCTAAATTATAACGATAAGTTAGGTGTGTTAGATTGCGACCATTAAGAATGTATGCTAGAAATAGATCCGACATGCCAACACGACTCGAACTCGACTCTAAATGTTCGGTTGCGGGTTAACCCGAATATTTTTTGAATTTTCTCTTGGGTCAGAGAATTAACCTGTTTATTCTTTGGGCCGGGTTCGGGTCTACCCGTTTCAGGCCGAATCATTTTCTGGTTGGACTTGAACACCCATCGACTCAAATTAATATCCCTAGGTGTCAAAATTGACCTGACACGTCAACACGAATCAATTTTGAGTCGAAAAATTCGGGCTCGTGTTGGCTCAAATATTTTCTTAGTCGAGTTTTGGTCAGAGAATTCAACCCATTTGTTATTTGTGTCGGGCTTAGGTTGACCCGATTCGTGTCTGGTCATTTTTAGGTCGGACTTGACCTCGACCCGACTTGACACCCCTACTGTTTGTAATACTTTTATTACATCGACTATTAGGTAATCACCAAATAAAGACAAGGCTTTAAAAAAAAAAAAAAAAAAAAAGGTTACCTTGAACATATAGAATATAGAGCAAAAAATGCATCGTTATATTGCAAGGTGGATTTGAACATAGGGTGGATATATGGTCAGATCAAGGATAACTTGGCTAGAATTTGTGAAGGAAAGTCGTGCATAAGATAGAGCTAATACCAGGCACTTCGTGAAAAAAAAATAATTGCTTTAACTAGAGTACATACCATATGCATAGTATGCAAATCTAGATATGTAAATAAATGTCTGAGAAGGGTTCATGAAGTGATCCCAATTAGTTGGGATAAAGATGATGATAATGATGGTCGTGTGTGGTCTTGTTGCTCTTGCTTAAATTGTCAATAGTAGTCATTTCCTTCATCATGTGTTCTATGCTATTCTAAATGTTCAATAATGGTTTTTTCCTTCATTATTAATATATTCTGAATACATATTTTCTGTTTTTCAATATATATTTTAGTTGTTTATGGTTTTATTTAGACTGCTTGTCATTCTTGTATCACTTAGGCTGGTCTAGTTAGGGAAAAGTCATTCGGGACTACGAAGGACCGGATGTTATATATTGAGCAATGTGCAAACTCCAGAGCTGTGACAATATTCATTCGAGGAGGTATGCAAGCTTTTTCGATTTTATTTACATAACTGTTTGTTGTGTACGTGTTATTTGTCTTATCTTATCTGTATTATATTCTTAAATATGTTGATCAATTTGAAGTGCTGCTATATTCAGCAGACTTGCGTATTTGCGCCCTATAAATACGCAGATGTATGTATGTGTGTCTGTCTATATATATATATATATATATATATATATATATATATATATATATATATATAGACACGCACAAGCAGATTATACTGTTAAATTCTTTTATTCATCACTGAGTCTGTGATTATAGCTCTACTGAACATTATGACTACTCATAACACCATTTTATATGAGAATATAGTGTTAGAATCACATCAAGAGTCCAATAGTTGGATTATGTATTTATGTCTAAAATCATAAAATTCTCGGGTAGGCTTTTCATGACTTGTCTCGGAGCACATATGAGATGAATTTTAAAAGGCCATGTAGAAAGTCCCTTCAATATATTTTACACCATTTTATATGAGAATATAGTGTTAGAATCACATCAAGAGTCCAGTAGTTGGATTATGTATTTATGTCTAAAATCATAAAATTCTCCGGTAGGCTTTTCATGACTTGTCTTGGAGCACATATGAGATGAATTTTAAAAGGCCATGTAGAAAGTCCCTTCAATATATTGTACCTCTAAAACGATACTTAAATAATGCGGGTGGTGAGATTGAATTATAAAAGCCTGTTTAGAAACTCCCTTTCTCCAATATATTTTACCTTTAAAACAATCTGCTTATGTCATATGAAACCCATATAAAATCTCGGTTATTTGAACCATGCAAAAAATCACATCTTATGATGTGATCATGATAAAGCTCATTGCATTTTGTGAAACTTCCACTGGGATAAATCTTAGTCATTTGCACTCTGCAAATTCCACGTCTTATCATGGAATCATGACAGCTCATTGCCGTTTCTTTGAACTAAGGCGATTGCTCAGACGTAGTGTGTGTTTAAATAGGAGTAGATTGGAATGTATGGCTTGTGTAATACATTTAAATATAAATAGAAATACCAACGCTGCCACAAAAAAAAAAAAAAAAAAAAAAGAGACCCTCCCCCACTCCCCCCTTCAAATTTATCATTTTTATTCTAATATTTATCAGCTGTTTTCTCATACTGGCATAAAAACATATCATTATATTCTTCTTCAAATTTTTTTCCTATTATAAATCATGGTCATTTTACCTCGTTTTTGAAACATATCGTTATTACTGCTGCTTTCCTCTCTTATCATATATCAGGGTCATTTTATATTTTTGCTGTGAACTAAAGAAGTTCTCAGATTACAAGTATAAAATTAATCTTTTTCCTACGCATGCCAAGTCTCACTGGCAACCTTTGCATCAAATTTTTGATTTTTGCAAGTCAATGCTACAAATACCTGAATTTTTTTGATGCAATCAAAATTCTCCATTGTTAAATAACTTACTGAAGTTTTGGTTGGCTTGATTCTGCCATCTAAAATGGAATTTATGGTTTGTGTGATGTATGCCTACTATCAACTATCTGGTAAAATGGAGATTGGACTATCTTTGAAGATTAGAAAATAACAATGTATGGAATGTGAATAAGATTGTTTAATCCTAGAGATTTATTAGACTTCCTTAATGAATTATAAGCACAATCTTAGGTTTCAAGTCATGTTTAAAATTGCAAAAATTTAGTAATGCCTTAGCATAAATATGACGAGGAACGAATTTAGGTGCATGCCTTGAATAACTCGGGCTAGGATTACACCTATTTGGTCCATATTTGGCGTGCGTCTTATTTGTATATGCTTTTTCCTAGATGGTTCGACTTTGAACCAAAGCCGCAACTAAGCAATTAGGTTGAGGAGGGCACCTTATTCATTGAATTTTTTTCCTTTTTTAGGCGGTTTGACTTTCAACTGAAGTCGCAACCCATGTTTGGCTTACATCTTTCATGCAAGATCTCCCCTCTCCCTCTCACGACGATATCCCGGCTGGCCTTCCTAGCATTGCTGCTGCTTAAGTGATAAGAATGTTGAAAGTTTTTGATTATTTATTATGTTTTATTTATATCGATGGATATTATTGTGTTGGACTATAAAATTGAGGCAAATTTATTATGTTAAACTTATCTTAAGTCTTAATTTACTTTGATGGTTTATGTTACTTTCATTTCATTTTTTAGATTATTTTGATTAGTTGATATCTACATTATATTTTTATTTTGCGCAAGTTTATATGTTATTTTGTGGCTTACACAAATTTTTATTTGATATAGGAGTAATTTTTCACTTTGTACTATGTTACAACGTTAATGTATTTCTTTAATATATTTATAAGTTATGTTGCTATTAAGTTAATTTTGACTTTTTTATTTTCACTAGGCAATTTTTAAACTGTGAGGTTACGGCTCATAATGCCTTGAGACTTGTGGCTCAACTTATGAATAAAAAAAACCCCAATATTCAATTGCTCAATTTTAAGCATTGGTTTCATGATAATCACCATTTTGAGAGAAATATAGTTTTTATTAGATTTGATAAAAAATCAATTATAAAGGCAATGTATTTTAGCTTTCTTAAATTTTATATTAGTAAATGAAAGTTTGTGGTTGCACTGTATTCTAGTTCAATATGAAAGAGTAATAAGATTGCATTATAAAAAGTCGTAGAAGTTGATATTTTATATAATACAAACACTGGGATACATTCTAAAAATTGATTGGACTTTCTAAAAACTATAAAGCCATAAGTTTAATCTTTGGTTTCAAGGCAAGTACCTATATAAAAAAGTTATAGTTTTTAGTTAGATTTGATGAAGAATATATTATAAAAGGCAATCTCTCAGTTTTTTGGTAAAGTTAATATTAGTAATCTAAAACTTATGGCTGTAGTAAATTCTAGAGTTTGTTTTGAAGTAGTATGTAGATTGCGTTATAAGAAGTTAGAAAGCTTTATATTATATATAATACAAGCATTAGGAATGTAGATAGATTCAGATAACTATTTTAGTGGATGTTATAATAAATTTTCTGTGAGTATTAGCTGAAACTCCAGTCATGTTTTTTTTTTCCTGGATTTTTTATTTAAAGAAATGTTGGTAAGTTTAAGCTTTATATGCACGAACTATGCTTCAGGTGCCTTAGAAGATAAATATGTTTAAAAAATTGATAATAATTATTGTGTTTTTTTTTGATGTTCTTAACTAGTTTTTTGATTAATTTTTATATAAGTGCCAACTACCAATACAAAAACAATTGATAATAGTTAATGTGAATTCTTTTGATTTTTTCCCTGGTGGTTTTGATCAATCTTTATGCCAATACGAAAGCTGATAACATCTAAAGATTTTTATAAAAAATCAATATAGTGGATGGGACGAGAGATCATCACAATCATTATAATTAACTCTTACAGTCTGTTTGTGGCAAGCTTAAAATATGAAAAACAATAGGTTCGGAGAATCTGAAGAGATATCATTGTCATCATAATTGCCGTAAGCTCTAACCCATTTATTTGAGGCCAATTTTATGATTTCTCATATTCTATTCATTCCTATCGAGTGTTACATGAGACCTTGTTATTTAACCTGTTTTTTAAAATCTTATTGAACAACTACTATCTATTTTCCCTTAGGTCTGCCATTCTCCCTACTTTTTATAACATTAATACTTTCTAGTCGTCTAATAGATGTCTATTTAAAATTGCTTAATCTTCAATAGATGTATTTCAACCATATCTCTAATATAATTAGCTTATTTTTGTTAATATTAATTTTATCTACTTATTTAATTGTTGTATTTGCTATGTTTCATTTTTCATGCCCATACCATGAAGTTTCCTAATATTATTTTATCTTCAATATATGCTTTTCTAACCATTTCTTTAATAGAACTGTTCCTTTTTTTCTTCATAGTATTATTAAACATCTATTTAACATTCTCGTTTCTAGCATACTTAATTGTTATGTTAAACTTTTTTAGGTCTAGACCATCTAAAGTTTTTTTTTCATTATCTTATCTTTAACAGATACTACTCTTGATCTCCCTTATAAGACAATCATTTTTCAATGATCATTCGTGGTTTTGCTCGATATCCATATGAATTTTTTTATTTTGATAAATGACTCTTTTACTCCTGACTCATGCATTTATGCAATATAACTTTGCATAATCACAAGTTCTAAATATTATTATATATTACTTATGAGACATTTCTTCATTTTAAAAAATTAGCCTTAATTGTAGTAGTTTTATCCTCTTCTACGTATCAAAACTCATGGGAAGGCATTGTTGGGGAGATATACGATTTTACCACATGTAATTTGTTTATTATAGCTGCTTTTCTTCAAATTTTTTTATATTTCTAAGATTAATCTCTAGACAAATACTTTTGAGACATTTCTTCATTTTGACAAATTGGCCTTAATTGTAGTAGTTTTATTCTCTTCTACATATCAAAACTCATGAAGGGAATTGTTGGAAATAAAACAATTTGTACCACATGTAAGTTGTTTATTTTAGCTGTTTTTTTTTTTTAAATTTTATTATATTTCTTAATTGAATCTATAGACAAATATTTCTCTATTTTTTATAGACCGATACTATTGACATGAATTTTGTTACGCCGACCTAGCCTAAGGGCAATTTTGTTTTTTATATCCGTAAGGGCAATTTGTTGTTTTATTATTATTATTATTATTATTATTATTATTCGGTATAACTAGACTTATTATGTTTAGGGTTGGGCTAAAATGCATGAGATTGGATTGTGAGTCTCAGGTTTAGAGTTTGAGAGAGATTTCTTACTTCAAATTGTAGGATTTTGTAGAGATTGCCTACCTCTCAAATTGTAGGTGCTTATTTTTCATATTCTTGCTGAGTTATTTGGATTATTAAAGAAAATATTTGTGTTTGCCCTAATTTATGTGAAAAAGTGTATCAATTTGGATGTCAGATTGTATTAAATTGGTATTGGAACAGTTAGTCCTGGGAATCAAAGGAAAAGAATAGGGCGTCAAGAGCCACGATCTACAACATGAACTCGACATACAAGGAAAGCCATGACGAGATCGCAACTTACGGAGACTCGAAACTCAAACTTTCTAGCTTGCAGAGAAGACCACGAAGGAATCACGTCTTCCGTCTTCTATGAAGACTGACAAAATCGACGAAATCACAATGTGCAGAGATTTGTAGCTCACATCTCATATGTGTCCACATCGTCTACCCAATACAGTTGCGGTCAGAGCTACCTGAGAAGGCAATGACTGGCAAGCGGCGTATAAAGACCCAAAACTCCTATTTTCCTCTTCCTCTCGTGCTGTCTACCTGATAGTCATGATTCAAGCTAATTGGGAAGGCAATCGCCGTGAAGAGGCATATAGAGATGCAAAACTCCTAACTTTCTTCTATTCTGGTTTCGTAACTCCCATCTCTCTTGTTCCAACTCTTCCTAAGTGCAGTAGTTGCGATTCCAAGCTAGTTGGGAAGACAACACTGTATTGGAGTATTCCTGGATCGTAGACTCGATGAATATTCACTTGATTTGTCTCATCCGGAAGCAGATGAATGATTTTAGCATATAAAAATTGTCTTTTTTTGATAAAAAAATTCTAAGAAGAATGACAGCCAAGAAAGTGGATGATTTGGAAAAGAAGTTAGAGAAAGAGATTAGCCAAATCAGATATAGGATGGAAGAAAGGTTTGCCACCATAATAGATAGCTTTTCTTCCATGGTGAACCAAATGTAGAACCAATTTGAGAGTATGGGAAAAATTTGAGAGATGATAAAGAGGCTCATTGAGATGCTATCCAAGACCCCGTCAGCGTCTCAATTTGCAAAACCTGAAGGAAAAGAGATCAAACATGAGAAAAACATTCACCATCACGAACCCTATCCCAGGGCTTTGATTGGGGGTGAAATAGAGACTTCTGATGGAGGCGGTTGAGTCTAGATATGGAGAAGAAATCATTCAAGAGGTATGGGGAGCACAAAAAAGAAAGGTGAGAAGTAGGGAAGGGGTGTGGTTTTGATCGAAGGAGGGAGTTTTACCCTCGATATATGGGGGAAAACAGCAGAGGGAGATAAAGTTGGGGTGAAGATGCTTGGGTTAGGAAGTTGAAAATGTCGATCTTTGAGGGGGAGGACACATATGGGTGTATCGGGTGAAGCGATACTTCACAGTGAATGGGTTAGATGGGGAGGAGAAGCTCATGGTGGCGGGATTGTGATTGGAGGGGAAAGTCCCAGCCTTATTTCAGTGGAGGGATGCTAGATACCCGTCTGTTAGTGGGATGAATTTAACGATTGTTTGTTGGAACGTTTTCGAGCCATTTGGGAAGGAGACTTACACGAGCAATTCTATGCCTTGATTTGGGAGGGGACGACCATGAAATATATGGAGAGATTTGAACTATTATCGGGACGACTATGAGGGATTTGTGAAGCAGGATTGGAGGGGAATTTCATGATGGGTTTAAAGCCCGGACATACGGGCAGTAATCCAATCTTTGAGACCGTGGAGATTGAGGAGATGATGGAGCTAGCCCAGATGGTGAAGGACAAGAACTAGATGGAGAAGGCTAGCAGGAGCAACACAGATGGAGTGTGGTACCCAGTGGCTACAACCATGACAATATCAAAAGCTCAAACAGTGGAAGTACAGACGGAGGCTGCACACGACATGAATAATGGGCCACAATCGGGAAGACACTCTAGTGCTTTACAAAGACATAAATTTTGTAGAAGCGAACCGAGGGGTTTGTTTTCAGTGTGATAAGTTTAACCCAGGACACTGTTGCAAGGATTAAAAGTTACTAGTTTTTATAGCGCATGACGAGGAGGTTGAGGATGAAGAAATAGAGACAACTATGGTTGAGAAACACTCGTATTTTTTCACTTTGAGGACAAAGTGTCTTTTGGAGGGATAGTATTGTTTCGCTGGTGTCTAGCCTAAGGGCAATTTTGTCTTTTATATGCCTAAGGGCCATTTTGTCTTTTATATGCCTAAGAGTAATTTAGTCTTTTATTTTAATTATTGTTGGGTATGTATAAGCTTATTATATTTAGGGTTGAGTTTTATGCATGAGATTGGATTGTGAGTCTTAGGATTAGGGTTTGGGAGAGATTTTATACTTCTAGAATTGTAGGAATTTGGAGAGATCTCTTACTTCTCGAATTGTAGGTGCTTATCTTTTGTCCTAATTTTTGGCAAAAGTTGTGTTGATTTTGACGTCGGATCGTATCAGATTTGTAGTTAGATTATAGATGATTGGTTTCAGTGCATGACATCTACTCATGTTAAGCTAGCTGGTGTCCTAGTCTATGAATCTAGTTGATGTGGTTATACTCTTAATTTTGCTTAATGGCTTTTTATTGTTTAGGTAATAAAATGATGATCGAGGAAACAAAGCGCAGTCTCCATGATGCACTTTGTGTGGCAAGGAATCTCATCCGTAACAATTCTATTGTATATGGAGGTGGATCTGCTGAAATTTCTTGTTCGATTGCTGTTGATGCTGCTGCATATAAATATCCAGGAGTGGAGCAGGTGGTTAATTTATTCATCAAGTTGCTTTTCTACTTTGCTTTAGTGGCTCATCTGACTTAGAAACTTAGTTTCTTATCTTCTCTTTTTCCTTTGTATTTTTTACAGTATGCCATTAGATCCTTTGCTGAAGCTCTAGATTCAATCCCAATGGCTCTTGCGGAGAACAGTGGCCTCCAACCTATAGAAACGGTGTCTGCAGTAAAATCTCAGCAAATTAAGGTATTAGTTTTTGGCTTTTCACTCTAAATTAAAGTTATTTCCCTATGAACTTTTTTGCTATTGGGATGTGCATTCCAAATACAGTATTCTGTAGTTTTTCTCTTTATTGAGTACTTGTTTTTTAACAAAATTTCATTTCTCATGGTGTTTACTTTCCAGCGATATTGTTATTCCCTAAATGTGGATTCTTATGTCATAATGCCTATCCTCAGCTTTACCCTGAAAATTGCTTCATAAATCTTTTCAAAATTAAAAGAGATGTTTTGTGCTACTTTTCTAGGTAAATATATACTTTCCGGTTATGTTTCCTTGTAATTTATATCAAACTCTTAGACATTTAAAACTGTTAAGACTGTTAATTACTTGTTTTTTTCCTTGCTAGTGTACTTCTACTTGACACACTAATGACTTTTATCCACTTTTTTTTATACTTTTAAATGAATATTTAACTTACCTGAAAACAGTAATTATGAGTAATAATTTTCTGGATTATTTGTTCCACCTTTTCAATGTTCCTCCTCCCAAACGAACAAGGAAATGATCACCGGGAGTTTATCACAGAGAATCTAACATCGCCTAAAGGACTTTCTCCATTTGTTTTGTCAAATTTCAGACTTGCGGCTGTGTTATTGTATCTCTTGAACAAATAGCAGCGATTTTCCTTGTGTCTAGTTTAGCTGGACAATCCGGGATCTGCTATATGAAAGTGCGATCTGGTAAACAGGCCTCAAGGCAAAACATTGTCACATAAGATTGATCATATCTGAAGTGCGGGAAGCTTTTAAAATTTTTTTTTGCTTTTTTTTTTTTGTTCTTACGGTCACCAGTAGTCACCATGAAAAATTGGATGTAATTAATTTGCTTAGGCAATTTTGAATTGGTTTTGGTTGATCTGTTTTCCTTACAAATTTTTGGAGAACCAGGTCTTATATGTTTACTTTTAATTAAATAAAATGTTTTAGAAGATGATTGTTTTGGATTCACTCATATTATTTTAAGAGGAAAATCACGACATTTTACTGTTTTATAGAACATATTTAACTCAAGCAGTTCAATGAAATATTATCTGTTTTATTGTGTAATAGGGTGAGATTTCAGTGGATACTATAAAAAACACTTACCTGGTGGATACTAGCAATCTTAATTTTGACCTTTATGCTTTTTGGAGTTACCGTGATTCACATCGGAGTTTGATTTGTGGTGTAGATTGTTTGTAAGAAGACAAATAATTTGATATCAAGCTTGTGCGTGATTTTCATCATTTTCTGGCAATACGAAAATACAATATATGATCTTGATGTTATTTTAGATGATTTGTGATACGTTAACTCCCTTATGTATTGGCATTAAGAGCTTCAAGATGAACTTTGTTTTCAACGACTACCCGTCACTATTGCAATTTAGTGTGTTGGCTTGAATGGGCTATCATTTTGACCCAATCTGGGTTGAGCGAGTCAATCATTAAGCCCAAGTACGGGATCATCCACTTCTCAAATAGGTAGAGGCATGAATTGGTAATAATAAATATTTAGGTTTATTCAAGATTAGGGAAACGGCCGAACCATCACGCTGCAAGCTCTAACTTCACTCTCGCTCGCGCATGTGGTCCATTCCAATGAGTTTTGCTTGGTCCCTTGTGCGATTTGGTTTATCCATCCTAAGATGCTATGTGCGCTCGCGCTATCGATCTCTGTTCCAGGGAGCTCCTCACTCCTGGTAATGCGATTCATCCATCCCAACAAGCTCTCTCTTGCGTCAGCCATCATGCATCCACCACTATCCATTATCACAGTCGTTTCCTTTGTTTAGTTTTCAAGTCAATGTGGAGGAAAATCTAACTAAGGTTGTGGAAAGCATCTTTTATTTAATTCAAAATTAAAATTTTTGTTGTTTCTTTTATCTGAAGTTGAGTTTTGATAGTTTTCAAATTTTATTTTTTATTTTCCAATCATTTTGTTGATGATTCATAATGGGGTGCTGTGATTCTCTTTGGTCAAATGGGACATCTTGAGTTGGATTGATCTTCAACATTTTATCATAAATGACTCATTTAAATTTAGAGTAATTTTTTATCTATACTCAACCTAATATTGAGGCTTCTTTCTAAATTTATGTTAAATATCTCACTATCATTATTAGTCGTATCCCAATCATTTGGGGTTGGCTTTATTAATTCTTATTGTTCATTCTTTTTTCTCGAGTGTTTCATGAATAGTCTTATTTTGTGGAATCTATTTGCATGATCTTGTATAATTTTACCATTGATTAACCAATTTTCTTCTTCATTTTTTCAATTTTAATTTTGTCGGGGTAAATTTTTCCTATATACTGTATTTAGGTACCCGAAAGAATGTCAGAGCCCATTCAAGAAATGAAAAAAGATTCAACATGAAAGTATACTAGATAAAAATGGGTGATATCAATTACGTGAGATTAATTTTTTGTGGTAAACTAATGAAAAGGAGGAATTACTTTTACAAACAACATTTGGTTGGGGGCTTTCGAATTGTTATAGCTTGAAGTAATAATCCTCTGTCGGTGAAAGATGAAATTAAGAAGGCCTAGAAGAAGAAAATTCGAAAGTTCAAATTAGTGAAATACCACATGTAAATACTGATGAAATTAAAGATTTTGATATGATGATATATGATGTTTTTTTGCATGCTCGATAGTCAGAGCCATCTAAAAGGCATGTCAAAATGAAATGTCTTTAGTCAAATTTCAAAAATTTTCATGCTTAAGGATCTAAATGCTAAAGTAGATTTCTTTTTTATGCTTAGTTTTGTGAAGTAACGATATAGTAATATCTTACATCAAAAAGAAATGTCTCTAGTCACATTTTAACAATTTCCCGTCTTAAGGATGTAAATGTTAAAGAAGATATCTGTTTTATCTCAAATCTTGTGAAGTAACAAAGGAGTAATATGCATAAATGGATGGAGCTATTAGGTAGAATATAAGAGAAATAATAATTCAAAATATTGTTGTTGGATGTGATGTATGTTGCTGATTTTTCCTTAATTGTAATTAAATGTGAAAGTTTCCTGGCATTAGCGGAGATATTTTGGCAATTTAGTTTTGCCATGAAACCAATTAGATTGTGTGTTTTGGGTTCCATACTTGAAAAGGAGTTATGGCAAACACAACAACTATTGCAAAGCCATAAAGAAGTTTGTCTTAAATACTTATGGTTGATGGTTTGAAAATAATTGGTGAACTTCTTGGTAAATCATCCAAGAAAAGCCATATTTATAGAGGTAGTACTAGTTCTTTTTTTTTTTTTTTCCCATTTTCAAATCATGTGGTAGAGATTAGAAGGGAAACTTCATCGATCTTTGTGTGCAACAAAACATTTTTTAATCATACATATCTTTTCAGTAGAACTAATATTGAAGAAGACAAAAAAAATAGTTTTTTAAAGGCATCCATTGGAAGATTGAGTAACAATGTTGATGAAAAAGATAAAATTAATAATGAATTGAGTATGTATATTAGTGGTGGATTGTAAGACAAGATTATTTGGGACTAGAGTAGTAAATGGTTTCAATAATGTTATAATCAACAATGAAAGTTTTTAAATATTTTTAGCTGATTGTTGGTTAGTTTATTACCAAGGGGCTCACACAAAGTTTTAAGTGGAGTTTTTTTTAACATGTAAGTACAAATTAAAAGTATATATTGATTATTGCTATAAAAATTTACATTTTCAACTTCATAGCAAAAGGAAAAAATGTTGGATCATGATCACCTTAAAGTTTTAGTCAATGTGAAGTATAGAGATTTTATTCATAGTTACAACTATGGTGACTTTATCTAGTAATTAGCTATTTAATGAAAATTAATATACAAAATATACAAGATATGATGCTGATGAGGATTAAAAATAAAAGAAATGAATGATGAGTTATGTAGAGACATTGAATTTATTATTTTTGCAGTAGCCACTGATTTTTATTAAATAAGCTATAATATTTTACAGCGATCTAAAAACAAGGAGATGAATCTTTATTTAGGTTTAACTTTTTTGATTTTGAAGATAATGAGGGTGATGAAGGAGATTATGATGTATGAGATAATCATGATTCTGATAAAGGAAACATATTTTTCTTTACTTGTGATGATGAGAAAATATTAGACAATTTTCTTAAAATTTATTCGATTTAGGTGTTGACCACTTGAATTTAAGCATTATTTTTATCATCTTCATAATAATGGGGGGTTTATCTTTCAATTTAATAGTTTTTCTTATTTCTCTACTTTTTTATCCTTATTTGTTTAACATTTTGCATCATATTTAAAATGTCATGCTTCATGTTATACATTATGCGCTATGGCTTTAGGTGAATTTTTGCACCATGGTTCTCCAATCGCTAGAAAACATGTGATAAAAAATTGCCAACCTACACCGATATTCATTGCTTACAACATGGCTCGCCCTTTGATGATTGTTTTCGCATTCTTCTAGTATTATCAATTGGCATTTCTGGTCACTCATTATTGTCTTCTAACGTAATTATATTCAAACATTTCCATGTGAGATATTTTCTATGCTCCAAATTTTTGCATAGTAGTTTGCATTCTCTAACAATGAGTAAAGTGCACACTTCTTGTAAAAATCAAACTCAAGATGTTTTATTCGGCTACGTCTATATTATTCCCTTTTTAGGTTCATATAAAATCTATCTTCTATGTGTACAACATACTTCATCTGTTTTGTGTTGTTGCATGATATTTGTGCTAGCTAAGATGCAAATTTAAATCTTTATTGATGTGAATTTTTTGGCAGGCAACAAATTGACATTGGTTGTAAGAAATGACTTCGTACCTTCAGATGTGTAATGGATCTTTAAATTTCCTGATGCAAAAATGACTGCAATACCCTTGATAATGTCGTCTCGTTCTGATTCTCATTAATAGAGAAATCTATCCATAACAAAGGCAATCCCAATCCAAATATTATTTGTTTGCCTTCTCGACAGGCAAAACCAGGCTAACGAAATAACTTTTGCCTACATCCTTGGAGAGCATGTGCATCATTTAAGAGAAGTTCAGAATGAGATCTGTCCCCTATATCACGAATTGGCCTTCTAAAAAATTGATGCCATCCGTCCACTGCCTCTTTATATCAGAGTTCTTTCTATAGAATGCTTCCATGATAGTTTTTTTTCCATAAGTTGATGCCTCTCCACGGTTGCCATCAGATGATGATGGAATTTATATGAACAGCTTGACTCATCCATTTGTTGCAAGCCAATTTCCTTGCAATCAATCTATAGCTATAGTAAATATACTGTAGACTCAATTTGTGGTTTTGATTAAAAAATGTTTTGTTTGTAATTCTCACCCTTTGATGTTGTGCAAACAACTTTGTTTACTTGTTGATTCGGCACCCTTCCCCAAAAATCAATAAGTATTTCACTATTTACTCAATTTTGTTAGCTTTGCATGCACTGGACTCCTGTCTCCCTTCTCTGGTTGTGTATCGCCTCATTTGAAGAAAGAAACAATCATTTAGCATTGTAAACATATCATAAGTGTTGGAGGTTAGGATGATCTGTTGTTGAAGAAAAAAATGCAGGCCTGTGGTTGGATTTTTTTGCGTCTGATTCTCTCTTAAATTCAAAATTCAGAGGAGTAGCTGCAAGTCGGAAAAAAAAGCAGAGGATGAAAAACAGTTACCTATTTTTATCTGATTCTCAAAGTAATTATCCATGAAATGGACGTTTATAGAACTACGATAGTGTTAACTATGCTCAAATCAAATCCTTATCTAAGATGTTTAAGTGTTAATGAGCCAGCCAGTTATCCACGTAATCAAACCACTGATTTTAAATTTTAGAAATGAGTTGTTGAACTACTCTTCAAATATGCAAGGAAATAAAAAATTACTTTATTTAGAAAAAAATTTCTTTAAATTTAGGATTAACTTTTAATTTAGAGTTGGATAATTATTGTTTAAGCTTATGCATGAGTTGCAAATAATACTCATTTCAAACATTTAATTTTCATGAGCCGAAACATGGGGCATGCTCAGGAACATAAATGAGTAAGATAGCCAATGTTCAAACAAGTTTATTTGTATGATCTTATGACCTCTTGCACTCCATAATGAACTAAGAACACATGAGCATCTTATTCATGTAAAATAGATTGCTAAGAACACAATAAACTGCGTGTTTAATGCTATGAAGCACAGGTATAGACATTACACGACGCGATACTCTGACATGACATAATTGAAAAAAGTAGGACATGAGCATCATAGACACATTTTTTTTATATTTAATAAATTATTAATATAAAGTATAGATTCCCTTATTATTCTTTACCAGCGACATCATGTCAAAACAAAGTATGCAAGAATAAAATTTAACTTTATAAGTTGAAATTTTATCATGAAGCCACATGTTTGCAAAAATCAATTTTCAAAATTAAGACTATTTTTCAAAAGAATTTATCCAACTCTTATACTAAAACTTAATATATTCTACAATTACACTTTCAATTAATTAAGTTAATGTTGAACTTTTAGAATTAGAATAACTATATTAATAACTATTTACTCAATAAAGAGTAAAAGGATTTAGTAGTTATAAAAATGGGGAGGTTTTGATTATGCTTGGCTTCGATGAATAGAAGTTTTAGCGCAAGCATTGCAAAGGTCACACGTATTTGGATAGCTTTTAACGTTCAAGTTTGACTCTAGCTCAAGTTGTGATAAAGAAGCTTTAGCGGGTGCCGGTTCGGCTTTGTTGAGCATAAGGGAACTCCAACACTCGGCTTCGACAAATGCAGGATGAATCTTAGGTGCTCTGCATTAATAAAAAAGAACCATTGATGGTCAACTTTGACGAATATTGAATGAACATTCGATACTTGATTTTGATGAATTTTGGAGCTTCAACATGACGAGAGAGAAGGTTGCTTCTACTTCATGGTATAATGTGGGCTATACGTATATTTATAATTTTCTTCTTTTTGTGTCCTATTTTTTTTTTCTAAATTTTGTTGTGCCCATGTCCGATGTCGTGTCAAGGCGTGTCTCGGACTGAAGAAAATTTAAACACATTTTGTAGTGTCAGAAAAGTGATGGGGCTTGTTGGAGCCGTGCCTTTGTCCGATTCGTGTCCGACATAGGTACAATATGTTTTTAAAAGTATCGGAGGTACATATGTTTAATGATGGCTTAATTTTCTATGTGATGACTAGGACTAGTCAAACGGTTGATCTGGTCGGATCGGTTGAAAATTTTATTAAATGAAGTCAAATAACAAACAAAATCTAATCGACCAATTAATTTATATAACTTATCCAAATGAAATCAAAATTTAATTCGATTTAGTCGGTTTGATTTTGGCTTAACCAAAATTTGAAATTATAATGGAGATATATGCATTCATATTAATTGGTTGATGGATTTGTCGAACTAATTGTTTGATAGATATTGATAATTGTTATATAATTTGATTTTTGGGTTTAATCAATTTTATTTTCTAAACATAACCAATAACAAAAACCCAAATACCTTTAAATTGGAACAAAAATCTTGCCATGATTTCATCAATTGAGCCAAATCAACCAAGTATGTTCGGTTCATTTCAGGACACACCCCTAGTTATTACTTATTCCATGTTCTTGTTTTAATTTTTGGTTAAATTTATATGCTTAAAAATTATGCATATTATTAAATGTATGTGCATTTTGCAGATATCAAATAAATAACTAGATCAGTGATTTAATGTTAGTAATGAAGTTATATGTTTAAATTATTAGCATGTAATGTATAATTAGATTGGTTTGATTAAAAGCTTGATTTCTCCTTGAACATGATAAAGAAACTAGTGAACAAGCTGGAACAAGATATTATAAGTTGAACTATGTTCAATCTTAACTCAAAACATGTTAATAAATGAAATGTACTAGTTGGCTAGATTTAGTTCATTTATAACCCTACTCTTTATGTGCCCCTTGCCCTGTTAAAGGATAATTTTCCTTCCTCGATCATCTCAATGTACTTTCTTCTTCTAAATCTTTCTATTACTTGTCAAAGATGCTATTGGTTGGTCGAAGTAAGAAGTACCATACATAGCAAGTCAAATTAAGTTTGATGCAGCAAGTTCCCCCTCTTAGTTCAACATTATTTAAGTAATCTAAGATTAAAATTTATAAATTTAGAAGTCTTGACACTCTAATCACTTGATGAATTTTCCTCGGAATTACTATTGTGATGAATTGATTTCTCTATAGCCTCGTCCTCAGTGTATCAATATCCTCCCAAATCTGTTTCACCGTTTATCTTCAACTATATTCCTTTCTCATAATCAATAAGAATTTTAATTCAAGTTTGAAACTTAGACTTGTTATTATAATGAATTACTCTCTTATGGTGCATCCTCAGCTATGTAAATTTTCACCCATTCTTTCTCCACATCTTCAATTTCAACCATATTCCTCTATCCCAATCAATAAAAATCGACACAAAATATTAATTCAATTTTAAAACAATTTGTTGGTTTAAGATCATCACTATCATCCTCAACAAATTCTTTATTATCTGACGACACATCATTACCAACTAGCAAATCTTCATCATTCTCCAAGGTTTTTGTTCAAATGTTGGTTTACATTATGCACAACAAGAAATTAAAAGATCAAAATTTAATTCAAGCTCGTGGAACTGTTTTGAGCAGGGCTGGGTCTCAGTGATCTTTGTATTTTCAAGAATAAAAGGAATCTATCGCCCTGAACTTTTCAACGAGTAGTGTCTAATGCTGCTTATAAGAATTGCAGCTTTTTTTTTTGCTTGCTTGCTTGCCAACAGCATATGTCCAAACCATTAATAAGCTTATTAATGCTGACTTTTTCAGGAGAGTACTCCTTTCTGTGGCATCGACTGCAATGATGTTGGTACAAACAACATGCAAGAACAGAACGTCTTTGAGACACTGATTGGGAAACAGCAGCAGATCTTACTTGCAACGCAGGTTGTCAAGATGATTCTCAAGATTGATGATGTGATTTCTCCTTCTGAGTACTAACTAGAAAATTTTTTCTTTCCTGCGTTTCTTCCCGTTTCATGGCTTTCCTTATATTGCTGTAGTCTTAAGAATTGTCTTATTGTTACATTTATTTTACATGGTTTTTGGAGAATTTGTCATGCTCATCTCAAACTAAGCAAGAATTTTTTTTTTTTAAAAAAAGACGATTTTAATTTCAGTTTAAATGTTTTTCAATTTTATGTGGCCTTGATTTTGCGCATTGCAGTAGTTTTGAATTATCTTCAGAATATGCTTCTGATATGCTTGCTTGCGATGCTCTAATTAATTTTGTGGCATTTAGATGCATGTAACATACTTTTAGTTATTTTACATATCAAACATCTAAAATATCATATTTAATTATGATAAATATTGCTCCAACTAACAATATGTTTTTTTTCATGCGTAAATTTATGGCACCAAACAGTTGGTAGTGTTATCGCTATTATAACTTTCTCGTTTGAACTGTTTTCTTTTAAAGGTTTATGTGCTCTAGATATTCTATGGCTAAATTTTATTATCTAAGACTTGAGATTTTATGTTGAGGATATGTCGCCGGGTTTTGCATTAGTTTATATCTCACAGGTTTTAATTTTCTTGATTTTTTACGATCGTCTAAAATGTAATTTTGAGGCCGTTGCTTGAGGTGACGTCTCAAGCCTAATTTTTATTATTCGGATTTTTCTGATTGTGCCTAAAAATGACCGTAATATTTTTTTAAAAATTACTTTAAATAATCTTATACTTTGCTGTTACTGAAAATAAAATTTTGGTTCCGTAGAGTATCAAGAATTTTGAACAATGTGTCCAAGGGAGGATATTTGATTGACTTATTTACTCAACGGGTAGTCAGCGTACGTATAATTTTCTGGAAAATCAAACATGATTAATCTATTATGTTGGGAGTCATGTTAAAGTGATGGTAAAAATGAAATTGTCCATCGTAGTGTGTGGGCCTGTATCTCAAGGAGATTCAATTGATAAAATTACAAAGTATGACTAACGAGAGCTTAAAAATGAATGATCAATGGGCACAATAAAGATATAAAAGGACCTAGGCTTAAGACCAATCAAGCTGTGCAGAGACATAACTTACCTATCGTCATATAACTTGACTCAAGAAAAGAGTTGGGCATCACTAGTCATCTCATGGGTATGCTTTTGAATCCTCAGTAGGTGTCGAGAAATGGCTGTAAAATAATCACACAAAGCAACCGAGAGAATTGTCTGGTCAAGGAGCAAGCTAGCTATCAAATTACGGTGATTCATTATCTGATAGCTTAGAATTGTTTTGCTGATAGGTGTTCATCGCCTAGGCATATTAGAATAGCCAATCGATAAAGCTAAGTCAATCGAGTTAAGTCTTGCCGACCTGAAGACCATCAAAGGCCGATTGTCAACTCTGTTGATGACATGCCTCATCAATCGAGTCGGGATTGACAGATTTCTGCAGACCGAGTCATAAGGTGGCCGAACCGAATATCTATACATGTAAATTTTTTAAAATATCTTATAATTCCCCCATTAAAGCAGGAATACACATGCAATTTCATATATTATTTCACTCCCTTATGAAAAAAAGAATCACTTTATGAGAGAGGGCTAATTAAGAATTCAAATTATTGTTTATTGCAGTGCACTTCCCTCTCCGTGTCTCTCTCTTCTAATGTACTTTCTATTCCTTTGGTATGATTCACAGACAAATCAAGATTCCACATACTAAAAGGTGCCGTGAGTGTGGATCATGACAGGACATGCCCATCTCCCGGGTAACTACCTCCATGGCATTCTATTCATTTGGCGCGATTCACGAATAAATCAAAATTTCACATAGTAAAAGGTGTGAGTGTGGATCATGACCCGACATGACCCTCTCTATCTCTATCTCTCTCCTAACATGCTTTCTATTCCTTTGCTGTGATTCACAGACAAAGCAATATTTCACATAGTAAAAGGTGTTGTGAGCGTGGATCACGACACAGAAAAGAAAAAGTAGCACACATAGAAGAAAATCCCACAGAGACTCCAACAATATGAAGTGTGCCTAGAAGTTTGTGCATCAGCAGATTCACGAACAAAAAGACTAGATGATGGATGCCCTCGAGGCATTACTTCGAAGAAGGGAGCAAAATCTCAGAGAGGAAGGGCTAACATTTTTGTTTGGAATTATACAAGGGTCAAATTAATCTAACCGACCACATAACATTCTTTAAGTCAACTGTTGATACACCAAAAAATGTGCAATTTTATGTATACATTTTATGCTTAAAATTGGTGATATTGCACAAGAAATGTATTTTCATGTTTTGTTGCATGTATATTGATTTTAGGTATTTGGAGCAAAAATGAGCAAAAATGAAGAAATTTAGAGTCAAAATGCATATTTTCAGCATAATGGTACTAGAGGTGTCAAAATTGGCGCCAAAGGCACCATAATACAGAGAAGAGGATCCAAAACAGTGCCAGAAGCACCAGAATCCAGAGAGAAGCATTGGATTCCAGTAAACAGGCGCCAAAGACTGATTTGGACAAATTTTTGGCAGTTTTTGACTATTTTTGAGATGTTTTAGAAGGCTTCAAGTAATTCAAACGCCCCATGGAGTGGTTCAATGTATCTAGACACTTAGGGAAGGCTCTTGAATGAAGAGATATGTCTTTTGGATGAAGGGATTTGCCTCTTAGTATGAAGAGGTGCGTCTCTTTGGAAAAATGAGGGATTTTTGAATTTCTTTAGAAGAGGGGCTGGCGCCACTCTTAAGCAGTCTAATTGTGAGTCTAGTGTGTGGAGAGCGTGTCTTGAGGGTTTTTTTCTTGTGAGTCATGTGGAGTATAGCGTTAGGTTTTGTGTGGAGAGGATTTTCTTCTAGAGTTGTAAGAGGAAAGGGAAGGGTGAGAGGTTTCTTCTTCATTACACTTCTAAGAGATAATTGAGTGTGATTGTAAAGAGAGAGTGCTTCAAGGAAACTTCAAGGGATTTTATTGAGGAGGAGTGCGAGATAAGTTGTGTTCTTTTCTTTCTTCTTTTGTAAACTTATCTGTATATATAAAATTCATGTTTTGTTTTATCTTCCTCAAGAATTCTGAGTAGTCTTCTTTGTCATTCTCCCTATAATAAGATATGGTTTTTTGAAGAATTAATATTGTTGTGCAAGGTGTTAAATGTTAATAAATTGTGATGATTCGAACTATGACCTTCATTTACTTTTGGATCTGACTAATTGAATTATTAAAACTTATTGAGAAACATAAGATTCGAAAGAGGTATGCTTTTTACAACAAGGTGAGAGTCACATTAAATTTCATGGATGAGAATGTAGTCCATGGGTTTGAGTGCAAATAAATAGAGAAATATGTTTTGATGGGTGTAGAATTGGAGGTTTTAGGGTGACATACTAAAATACCCAATTTGGTCCAGTGGTTTGGAAACTAAAGCGAGTTGTTAGTCCTCATGGGGGAAGTGAGAGCTCTGCAGTGAGAGCCAGTATCCTCCCAGCCTAACCACAGATTTAGGGACCAACTCTAGATTAGTCATTGTTCTTTATGCACTCGACAGAGGTAAATAATATGATTGCTCCTATTTGGCACAATACAATTTTATATAATTTTAAATTATTTTAATTACTTCACTAACCATAAACTCATTGTAAAGGGAAGGATGCTTTCTTAAATTTGAACTCTTTGTCACAAAACTTTATTTAGTCTTAGTAAATTTAACTTTGAAGTTTAGAAAATAGCTTAGTTAACTTAAGTTCTTTTAGCTACATTTCATTGTCATACATTAAACATACTTTCGATTTGTTGTTCCTCCTAAAGTTTTTATAGTTTGAATATTGTGTTTTACGTTATGACCATAAGAATTTCCGCCTCTTTGTAGGATCGATACTTAGGACTCCATTAGAGCCTTTTATTACTTGAGCGATACATGCACTTGCGTAGAACCCATAGTGTGTGAACTATTATCTATATTTTATAACATTTCAATTTTTCTCACTAACCATCTCAAGGGAATTAAATTGAAATAAAACACGCAAAAAAACAACACACATTAAGGGGCACATAGTGTTTTTGGCACTGTTGTCGAGAAGTAACGGTAACTTACTTTATAATTTTGGAAGACTTTGTTTGAACTGAAAAACTTATATTAAGAAAAATCGTAGTATAATAAATATTTTTATATTATAGTGTGTTTGCTTGTTTTATTTGCTTATTGTGTTTGTGTATTCGTAGTTTAAGATCTAGAAGTTTTGTACCTTACGATTCAGAGTTAGAAAGAATTATAAGAAAAATTCGAAAACAACAAAAAGAATCTGAAAATATGAACAAAATGGCTAACAACTTAAATAATCAAGGAATTGAAAATGAACATCACCAGACACTTTTAAGAAATTATGTCAATCCTATATTAGATGAAATTCACTTGAGTATCCAAAATTCTGTTGTAGCTGCTAATTCATTTGAGCTTAAACCTGTTATTATCCAAATTGTATAAAATAATCAATTTGGAGGAACACCGACTGAAGTTCCTAACTTACATATTACTAGTTTTCTAGAATTGTGTGCTACATTTAAATATGACGGAATGTTGAATGATGCCGCCAGACTTAGACTTTTTTCTTTTTCATTAAGGGATAATGTTAAGATGTGGTTAAACTCTCTAGCCCTTGGATCTATCAGAACTTGGGGAGAATTATCATAAAAAATTTTATTTAAATATTTTCCACCATAAAAAACTACTAAGCTTAGAAATGAAATCACATCTTTTTGTCAGTTTGAAGGAGAATCAATATATAAAGCTTGAGAACAATTTAAAGAACTCCTTAGAAAGTGTTCACACCATGCGTTACCAGATTGGTTTATAATTCAAAATTTTTATAATGGATTATTGAATCTTTTACATCAATAATTGACGCTGCCGCTGGTGATCATTACTATCAGAACCATTCGATGAAGCATATTCTTTAATTGAAGAGATGACTACTAATAATTTTTAATGGCCCTTTGAATGGGTTACTCTAAAAAGAGTAGTCAGTGTTCACGACTCTGATGCACTATTTATTTTGGCTTCTCAAATTGCTGCAATATCAAATAAGATAGATCAATATGAGATGAATTATTCTCAAACACCTTCTGTGCTTGAGTAAAATTTATTGGGAAAAATGATAGATTCTCAATTATCATATGAAACTTTAAATGCAATAAATAACCGAATTAATAATCCATATTTAAATTATTATAATCCTAGTTAGAAAAATCACCCTAATTTAAGTTGGAATAACAATAACTCATGTAAATTCACAATGGGGGAACAATTCTTTGAACCCATTGCAAAATTCAAACAACCAGGGAAACACTAAGTATAAAGTTTATTATCCTCCAGGTTTTAATAGCAATTCACAAATTAAGGAGAAGAAGTTATCAATGGAAGAATTAATATTGCAAATGGGAAATCAATTACGAAGCCAAGGAGCACAATTACAAAGTCAAGGAAATTAGTTACAAAGTTAAGGAGCTGTAATTAGAAACATGAAAAATCAGTTAAGATATATTGCTACTGCACTTAGCAATAGGACTCCAGGAACTTTGCTTAGTAATGTTGAAGTTAATTTCAAACATCAAAATAAAGAGCAAATTAAGGCTATTAAACTGAGAAGTAGAAAAGAATTAGAAACAAAAGTTTAAAAAAGAGATTGAATTTGAAAAAGGTGTGGAAAATGAAAAGTCTAGAGAAGATTTTAATCTTGATTCAAAATATCCTATTAAACTAATGAAAATTACTGTAGAAAGACCGCCACCTTCATTTCCTCGAAGATTGAAACAACATAACAGAGATAACCAATTTATAAAATTCTTAGAAATATCGAGGAAATTAACTATAAACATTCCATTTATTGAAGCCATGAAATAAATGCAAAGCTATGTGAAGTTTATAAAGGACATACTTAATAAAAAAAAGGAAGTTTACAAATAATGAGACTGTTGTACTTAGTGAGGAGTGTAGCGTAATTTTTTTAGAAAAAGCTTCCTGAAATACTTAAAGATTCTGGAAGTTATACTATTCCTTGTGCTAGTGGCGAATGATTTTTGGAAAAGCATTATATGATTTGGGAGCCAGTATTAATCTTACACCTCTATCAATTTTCAGAAAGTTGGGTTTAGGAAAAATTTACCCTACTACTGTAACTCTTCAATTAGCTGATCGCTCGATTACCTATCCTAAAGGAGTTATAGAAGATGTATTGGTAAAAATTGATAAATTTATCTTTCCTATGGATTATAATGTGTTAGATATGGAGGAAGATAAAGAAATTCCTATCATTTTATGGAGACCATTTCTTGCCTCTGGAAGAGCTTTGATAGATGTTCAGAAAGGAGAATTAACCACGAGAGTCAGTGATCAAGAAGTTACATTTAATATATCAAAATCAATGAGATACCCAACAAAAGGAAGAGATGACGAATGCTTCAGAATGGAAATTAATGATTATTTAAGCAATGATTATGTAATAGATACATTTGAAAAGAAAACTGAAGAAGAAAATTTGGAGCATGAAGATGAGGATATAATTCAAGATAAATCTATAGAAGTGAGTAATGAAGAATTGGATTATGTTTAGGAACAACTTGAACTGTTAGATACCGCAGATAATAATAAAAATCTTATACCTTCAATTGTGAAACCTCCTGAAATTGAAATGAAAATACTTCATACACATTTAAAATACGCCTTTTTAGGAGGTTTATCCACATTACCTTCTACTGTATCCTTAGAATTATTTGAATCACAAGAACAAAAGTTGGAAACTTTAAGAAGATATAAGAAAACCTTTGGATGATCCTTCGCTGATATCAAATGAATCATTCCTTCGATTTGTATGCACATAATTTTATTGGAAGAACAACACGAACCTAAAGTTGATCCTTAAAGGAGATTAAATCCGATGATTAAAAAAGTTGTCAAGAAAGTAATTTTAAAATGAATGGATGCTGGAATAATATATCTTATTTCAGACAGTGCTTGGGTAAGTCTAATTCATTGTGTTCCTAAGAAAGGGGGGTGTGACTATTGCAATAAATGAGAATAATGAATTAATACCAACACGTCAAGTCACTGTTTGGTGAATCTGCATTGATTATAGAAAACTAAATTTCGTCACTACTAAAGATCACTTTCCTTTACATTTTTTGGACCAAATGTTGGATAGGCTAGCAAGGCACAAACACTTTTGCTTTTAGATGGATATACCGGCTATCATCAAATTCCTATTGCTCTTGAGGATCAAGAGAAGAAAACATTTACTAGACCTTATGATACTTTTGATTTTCGACTAATGCCCTTTGGTTTATGTAATGCAGCTGCAACATTTCAAAGATGTATGATGTCAATTTTTAGTGATTTAATTGAAAAATGAATAGAATCTTTTATGGTTGATTTTTCTGTGTTTGGAACTTCATTTAAATTATGTCTAAATCATTTATAGAAACTCCTAGAACTTTGTGAAAAATTGAATTTAGTATTGAATTGGGAAAAAAGGTCAATTCATGGTTGCAGGAGGAATTGTATTTGGGCATAAGATTTCTGAAAATGACATGAAAGTAGATCAAACAAAAATTCAAGTTATCGCTAAAATACCTCTACCAACTATTGTGAGAGGGATTAAAGTTTTTTAGGACATGTTAGTTTTTACATGTGGTATATAAAAGATTTTTCAAAAATTACTAATCCTTGATGCTAACTTTTAGAAAAAAGATATAAAATTTTATTTTAATCAAGAGTGCCTTAATGCTTTTGAATTATTAAAGGAAAAATTAATAACTACCCTTATAATAGTTTCACCTGATTGGGAGAAACTATTTAAGCTAATGTGTGATGCAAGTGATTATGCAATTGGAGCTGTTTAGGGCAGAGATATGACAAATTTTTTAAAGTTATATATTATGCTAGTAAAACTTTAAATGATGCTTAAATTAATTATACCACTACTAAAATGAGCATTTGACAATTGTTTATGCTTTCGATAAGTTTAGGTTATATCTGATTGGTGCTAAATGTGTTGTGCATAGAGACCACACTGCTATAAAGTATTTGATGCAAACGAAGGATGCTAAACCAAGACCAATCAAATGGATTTTCTGATGCAAGAATTTGATTTTGTAGCAGTAGATATGAAGAGATTTGATAATTAAATAACTGATCATTTATATAGACTGAAACATGAAGAAACATTTGATCTTGAAAGAGAAATTAATGAAACTTTTCCTGATGAACATGTATATACTGTTAAGGAATGGGAAATAGCATGGTATGCTGATATTATGAATTACATTGTTAGTGGTGTTTTACCATATGATTTGAGAAAACAAAAAGAGAGGAAATTTGTTTATGATGCAAAATTTTATTTTTGGGATGCCCCATATTTATACAAATGATGTAAAGATTTAGTTATTTGGAGATGTGTGCCTTATGAAGAAATTGAAGAAATCATTCAAAAATGTCATGATTCTGAATTTGGGGGTCATTTTAGAATTGATAGAACTGCTCAAAAAATTTTACAATCTAGATTTTATTGGCTTACTCTATTTATAGATGTTAATATATATATAAAAATATGTGATCAATGTCAGAGAGTAGGTAATATTTAAAAAAAAAAATGAAAGCACCTGAATTTTACTTTAGAAGTTGAAATTTTTGATGTTTGGGGATTGGATTTTATGGGACCATTTATACCTTATTTGGAAATTTATATATATTAATTGCAGTAGACTATGTATCAAAGTGGATTCAAGCAATAGCTTTACCTCGATGTGATGTTCAGAGTGTTTCAAAATTTTTAATCAGAAATATTTTTACAAGATATGGAATGCCGAGAGTAATCATTATTGATGGAGGATCTCATTTTAGAATAAAAGAATTGAAAAATTGGTTGAAAAGTATGATATTATACATAGGATTACAATTGCTTATCATCCCCAGAGTAGTGGTCTAGAAAAGTATCTAATCATAAAATTAAAAGAATTTTGGAAAAACTGTAAATCCTAATAAAATGGATTGGTCTGCTAGATTAGATATTGCATTATGGGCTTGCAAGATAGCTTATAAAACACCATTAAGAATGTCCCCATATAGATTAATTTTTGGGAAGACTTATCACTTACCAGTAGAATTGGAGCGAAAAGCTTATTGGGCTATTAAGGAATTTAATTTTAATTTGCAAGATGCTGGTAAGAAAAGATTATTGCAACTGAGTGAGCTTAAAGAAATTAGGAATGAATCTTATGATAATGCTAGGATATAAAAAAAGAAAATGAAAGAATGACATGATCAAAAGATAATTAAAAAAGAATTAGAGCATGGACAGGAAGTTTTACTATATAAAACATGATTGAAATTATTCCCTGGAAAACTTAAGTCTACGTGGTCAGGGCCATTCACTGTTGTAAAAGATTACCCCTATAGAGTTATTAATATTGAAAATCCAAAAATTAGAAAAATATTTAAGGTAAATGGGCACAGACTGAAACCTTATTTTGATTGTTAAAGGCCAAATTTTAAAGAGATATTAATGTTAGGTCATCCAAAGTAAAAACTGTGAATGTCGAACCGAAGACATTAAACCAAGCTCTTTATTGGAGGAAACACATAGTTATCTTTGTTAATGATATAAATCTGTTTTAATAAGTAATATTATATATTTATATATCTATATTTAAGCTCTCTTTATGAATTCTGTATAATAGGGAGGCTTAAATTTTGAAAAAATACATTAAAAACATCTTTAATTATTGAATTATATGGAAGATTTGAGATTTATTTAGACCATAAACAAAACGGTACAAAATTCTGTTTTGGCGCCAGAGGAACCAGAATAGCGCCAAACTACAGAGAACTTGCGCCAGAGGAGCCAGAATTCGGTGCTAGAGGCGCCATTAGTTACTAAGATGGTTTGTAAGGTTCTAAAGGTGATTTTTGGCGGTTTTGGACTGATTTTCTTCCTTGTAATTCCCAAAATCTGTATTTTGGAGTTATTTAAGTCAGTATAACGAAAGAGAATTCACCATTTTTGAATCCGATGGCTTCCAACTCTATAGAAACTTCTAGATATGAAATTTTCAACAGAAGAAAGTTCATCAGTTTCGATGTGAAGAAATTATATGACAAGATTCTCGTAAAGAAGAGATTAATAAAGGAGAGAGGCTTCGTAAATCGAGGATTCAACACACCAAGTACTCAAGTGGAGGAGATTTTGTGCAGAGACGCTGGGAAGTGCTATGCTATACCATTACTGCAGTAGTCGTTCCTGCGGTTAAAAAGTTCTATGCTAATCTTCGTGGGATTAACCAGAGAGTCGTCTACGTTCGAGGCAGGTGGGTACCATTTACTCCTTCAAGAATAAACAATTTGTTTAGGATTGAAATCGTCCCGATTTGCCATTATGCCAATTTTGTCCCTATAGAAGATAACTGATGCACCAAAAATATGTTTGATTTTTTATATATCTTTTGTATTCATTGACCCGACCCGCAATAACGCAGTAATTTTTTCTTCCAAAAGATGGCCAGAAACTTGACCCAAATTTTAAATAGCGGCTAGTGTATAAAATCAAAATGTTGTAAAATTTTAGAAAATATTTTACACACTAGGGTTACTACGAAAGTATACGATCGTTTCAAGTAATATAGGGTTTTCTTTTATAACCCCAGTATCGATCCGACAGAGAAGTGATGTAAGAAATTCTTTAGGCTAATTCCAGTCTATTTCTATAAGGCCTAAATTTGGAATGTCGATTAAAATGGTATTTTTTTAAATAACTAATCCTAAATAAATTTCTTAAATAAAAAGATATCTTATGGAAAAATTGGTTTGGAGAATTTCGAGATATTAAAAACTACATTTCTTTTGCAATTACATAGATAATGTGTAGGAAAGAAATACTTAGAATTTTATGTAGTGGTGCCAAATAGAAGCAATCCTATTCTTTACCCTTTGGTCCAGGTGTAAAGAACATTGGCTAATCTATAGATCGGTTCAGGATACTTTATTAGTAGAATAGGTTAATCTAGGCTCACACTTCTAGATGTCCAAGGGTGTCTATGGTCGGCCCTACCAGTTACCCATTCCCTTTCTATAGGCCAAATTATTAGAATTTAGTCTGTCACTCTAAAAACTAATCAATTATGCGCCCAATAAACAATATTTCCCTATTTATTTGCACTTCACCATGAATAACTTGCATATAGCCTTCGATTACCCAAGGATTCATGTGATATCTACTAGTTAAGAACTCATCTCCGGATAGGTCTCGTAATTCTTCAACGAGTTTTAACAATACAAGTGATCAATTTGTAAAGTAAATAAAGATCCGGTATGAATATCATCACCATAATTTAATAAGAGAATATCTAAGCAAATCTTAATTACTAAACATGCATCTATTTCATTACAAAACAAAAGTAAATGAAAATAATGGCATAAGAAGTAAAAGAATTGATAGAATTATGTAATAAATTAAGTGCCAAAAGGAACTTATTTCATTAGTATTCTATTATATTTATGCAACTATCTGTCACCTAGAAGCGTTTAATAGTTAATTCTATCATAAAAATGCTTTTCCTGGACATGCCACTACTTCATATTAAAAGAAAGAGTAAAGAAAATCACTTACGAAGTATGGATAAATCTCGACAGAAAACTTAGTTTAAAATAAAGAAAATGCACTTGAAAGTGTTTACAACAATTATAAGAGAATGAATAACACAATACTTAGCTTTTTCCCTCTGAAGGAAAGAAAAAGATCTCTCCACCAAAGTCTTCCATCAATCCATGCGCTGCTCGTACATCCCTTACATAAATATCTCAAAACCCTCACCAATCTCTCCATAAGATAGAGAAATCTACATCTTCATGACTCTAAAATGACTAAGGGGAAGAAAGAGAGAAAGAGAGAGAGAGAGAGAGAGAGAGAGAGAGAGAGAGAGAGAGAGAGAGGAGAGAGAGGCCCTTGTTTCTGTAGAAATATCTCCTATTTATAGAGCTCTGAAAATGGCCAAGGGTTGCTTAAGGCACCTCTTCAAAAGTAGTCCACATTCATTGAATCTTCTAGAAACCGACTCTGGCGCCTAAGCGCCGATCCCGGCGCCTAGGCGCCAGACTCTTGTGACCATGTCTTCGTACCCCTTCACTTTGGTTCGCACATCTTGGTGATTTAAACCGCTCCAATGTTTCTAGATTCATTGTATCACATGTCCTATATATTAGGAGTAACTTTTAGTATTCTAGAAGGTCTAGAAACTACTTAACACCGTCAAAATAACTCCCAAAGTTGTCAAAAATCCTCCAATAATCGTTTTTGGATGATTTGGGCACCTAGGCCTTGATTATGGCGCCTAGGCGCCGTTTTCTCGTCGTCACTGGCGCCTGGGCGCCGGGTTTGGCTCCTAGGTGCTTCCATGTGCGTAGCTCCACTGTTTTCCTCCGTTTGGTTCCGTATCAACTCCGTATCGCCACATTTCAGTTGCGTTGCGTTCCTAACATCTTCACCTAAAAGATAGATATAAAAATAACCTTTCTCAAAAGTATAATTTCATCAAAAAATATGTGAGAAATATAAAGGATATTAAGCATAGAAAGACATATCATTATTTGCTAAGTTAGAATTTTCTTCCTTGCTTATTTTGGCTCAAAATTGCATAGTTTTTGCTTCATTTTCTCTAAAATCATTTTTTTAAACTTAAAGACAAAAATATGAAAAATTCCCTCCTTTAAAGTGTAATATCTTTAAAAAATGTGCATAAAGTTAGCATGAAATGCACACTAGAAATATGTATTTTTAAAGTGGATCACTCATTTTTGGTGATATCACACTCTAATGGAAGACATTCTTTATGTTTTGCTGTAGGTATGATGATTTTAGGTAAATAGAGCAAAAAAAGTGAAAATGAATGAATTTGGAGCGAAAAAAGGCAAAAACCAGGATTTGAAGTTCTGGCGTCGACAACGACCAAACAAGCTCTGATGACGCCTAAACAAGCGCTGATGGTGTGTTTTTTCAGAGAGCTGGTAATTAAATGGCGTGATAGGCCACTTACGACGACCTATTGGCCACCGACGGCGCCCAGTGTTAGTGGAGGCCATATTTAATGTATTTTGACGACTTTTGGAGGGATTCTTGAGGAAACTCTTTGGGAATTCGTTCCTAGACTATTTTAACTTTTTTTGGGCGCTAGAATTGGTAGTGTGTGTTTAGGAGAGTGAAATAAAGTGTGTGTGAGTGAAGAGGAAGTCTTTAGAGAGATTTTAGAGTTTAGGGCTTAGTTTTAAGTGTTGTTTTGTGAGGGATTCTTCTCAAAAGATTTGTAGGAGAAGAAGGAAAGTTAGAGATTGCTTCTTCCCTACTATTCCAAGAGAGAGTTGTGTATTGTTATGAAGAGAGAAGGAGATTCAAAGGAACTTCAAGGGATTCGCTCAGGGAAGAAATTAAGATAAGTTGTATTTACTTTTTTATATATAAAATCTTTGTGTTGTTGTGTCTTCCTCATGAATTCTGAGTAGATTTCTTTGTCTTTCTCCTTGAAATGATAAATGGTAAACTGATGGTTTAGATTGGATGTGCCATATGTATGATAAGAAATAGTGATAATTTTTCACTTAGATCTTCATTTACTTTTCGATCTGGCCAATTAAATTGTTAAAATATGTTGTGAAATATACTATCCAAAAGAGCTATGCTTTCTACATAAAAAGTGGAGATTACATTCAATGTTCATGAATGAGTGATGTAGTTAATGGGGGTTGGGTGCAAATAAATAAGGAAATATGGTTTAATGAGCGTAGAATTGGAGAATTTAGGGTGACAGACTAAAATCCCCAATTTGGTCTTAGTGATTGGAAACTAAAGCAAGAGTTAGCCTTCAGGCGAAGGGAAGTGGGAGCTCTAGAGTGAGACTCAATATCAGTATCCTCCTAACCTATCCTCAGATTTAAGGACTAAACCTAGGATTAGCCAATGTGCTTTATAACACTCGGAAGAGGGTAAAGAATAGGTATGCTTCTATATGTCAGAATACAATAATTATACTAATCTATATCATTCACTCACCATAACATCATTGTAAGGGGAGGGCACTTTCTCTAAATTTAAATCTTACATTACAAAACTTAGTATAATAATAGTTAACTTTAATCATAAGTTTAGTTTGTGCATTAGCAATTTTAAAATCTTTAGTAAACTTTAGAATCTTAGTATTTACTTTTAATGCTTTGCAAATTTGAATGTTGGATTTTTGTGCTACTTTTAAGGTTTGCTTCCTCCCTGTGGGATCGATAACCAGGACTCCACTAGAGCCCTGCATTACTTGACCGATATGTATACTTGCGTATACACTAGCTGGTGATTATATTTTATAATTGAATTGAAAATACTTTTGAATATTACTTTAAGTCTACAGTAGCCGGAATAACCGATCAAGTTTTTAGGCGTCGTTACCGGGGAGGCAATAGTAAATTTAGTAGTAGCTAAAGACCTTTAATTCGTATTTGTGTATGCATAGTTTTGGATCCGAAGGTTTATTACCTTACGATTTGGAATTAGAACGTACTGTTAGAAAAATTTAAAAACAACAAAAAGAATTAAAAATTTGAGCAAAATGGCGAACAGTCTAGATAACCAAAGACATGAAAATGAACATCAACCTAGACCTTTAACATATTATGCTAACCATACAACAGATGAAATTCACATAACTAATCAAAATCCTGATGTAGCTGCTAATTTATTTGAGCTTAAACCTGCTACTATCCAAATGGTATAAAATAATCAATTTGGTGGAACACCGAATGAAGATCTTAACTTTTAATTTGTTAGTTTTTTAGAATTGTGTGCTACATTTAAATATGACGGAGTGTCAAACGATGCTGTCAGGCTTAGAATTTTTCCTTTTTAATGCTAAGACGTGGTTAAATTCGTTATCACCTGGATCTATCATAACTTGGGGAGAACTATCACAAAAATTTTGTCGAAATATTTCCCTCCATCAAAAACTGCAAAGCTTAAAAACGATATTACATCTTTCTGTTAGTTTGAAGGGTAATCAATTATGAAGCATGAGAAAGATTTAAAGATCTCCTTTAGAAGTGTCCATATCATGCTTTACCAGATTGTTGAATAATTCAAACATTTTATAATGGATTAGTGAGATCTCTTGGATCGATTATTGACACTGCTACTGATGGATCTTAAAGTCAAAATTTTTTGATGAGACATATTCTTTAATTGAAGAGATGGTTACTAATAATTTTCAACGGTCCTCTAAATGGGTAAATCTAAAAAGAGTAGATAAAATTCATGATTCTATTGCAATAACTATGTTGGTATCCCAAATTGCTATGATTTCAAAGAAAATAGACCAATTCAAAATGAACTATTCTCAAATGCCTCAAGTGTTAAGAAAATTGATTGGGGCAGATAATATATTCTCAATCATCTTATGAGACTTTAAATGCTATCAATAATAAACCCAACAATCCTTATTCTAATTATTATAATCCCGGTTGGAAAAACCATCCAAACTTAAACTAGAATAATAACACTACTACTATTAACCTACAATGGGGGAACAACTCTGTGAACCCATTGGAAAATTTAAATAACCAGGGAAACACTAATTATAGACCTTGTCTTCCAGGTTTCAATAATATCCCATAATTTAAGGAAAAGAAGTTGTCTATGGAAGAATTGATATTAAACATGGGTAATCAATTGCAAAGTCAAGGGAATCAATTACAAAGTCAAGGAAATCAGTTGCAAAGTCAAGTAACTGCTATTAAAATTATTGAAAATCAATTGACACATATTGCTACTGCACTTACTAATTGACCTTCTAGAACTTTCCCTAGTAATGTTGAAATTAACACAAGAGATCAAAATAATAAACAGCTTAAGATTGTACAGTTAAGAATTGGAATCAAGAGTCCAAAAAGACGTTGATGTTGAAAAAGAGAAGGTGGAGACTGATAAAGGACATGATAATATATATCTTGATTTGGAATATCTGCTTAAACCAATAAAAATTACTATAGAAACCACCACCTCCGTTTCCTTAAAGATTGAAACAACAAAAGAGAGATAAAAAATCTTCTAAATTTCTAGAAATCCTTAAAAAATTAACTATAAATATCCCTTTTGTTGAAGCCTTAGAACAAATGCCCAACTATGTGAAGTTTATGAAGGATATACTAAATAAAAAAAAGGAATTTTTCATACAATGAAACTATCGCACTCAGTGAAGAGTGTAGTGCAATTATCCAGAAAAAATCTTTCTGAAAAGCTTAAGGATTCTGGTAGCTTCATGATATACCTAAAATATATAGTGTTTTTATACACAATTTTATACCTAATTTTGATGATATTGCACTTTAATGGAAGGTATTTTGTGTGTTTTCTTGCAGGCTTGGTTAAATGGATGAATATGATGAACATAGTGAAAAAGTATCAAAATTGGAAAAAAAATGATGAAAATTGAAGAAGTGATCTGTGGCGGCTAAGCGCCGGAACCCGCGCTTACCTACCAAGGCCAGTGGCTATGTGCCACAGTTGGAGCTTACACACCAGATGAACCGCGGTTAAGCACCTGTACCCCGTGTTTACACACGATAGTTATAAAAGAGGAGTTATTTTAATTTAGGTGCCATTTTGAAGAGGTTTTCGAATTACCTCTTTGTGAGAATGTGTGTTACTTCCTATTGTCTTCAAATTCAATTCAAAATACTCTTGAATGGATGCATCTCTTGGAAGATATGTTGAATCTAGACACAAATTGAAGAGCTACGAAGACACATTTTGGAAAAGTATAAAAAAAGGACTTGAAGATCAGAAAAAGTGGTTGTTGTTGGAGGGTGTGGTTAGTTTTTAAGAGTGAGGTTTATGTTAGAGAGTTATTTTAGAACACACCTCTCAACTTCACCATCTTTACTTTATTTTATATAGTTTTTATTAGGAGTAGATTTGAGATTTAGAGTCTACGGAGTTGGACGCCAACCTCTAAATAGTATTGTAAGGGAAAAATTTTTTTTCAAAGGAACTTCAAGAGTTTTGTGGAGAGGATTTACAGATAGGTCATTATCTTTGTAGTACATTTAGTTTTTAATTAAAACTTATTGTGTTTTCACTTGATTTCTACTTTTATACCATGTTGTGATTATATTTTCCCCATGAATTCTGAGTAGTTTTCTTTATCTTTTTTTAAGTGATGAAGTAATTAAGTGATGGAAGTATGTTGTGTGAAGTATTGGATTTAAAAGTTGGAAGAAGTTGTGATGATCCAAAACCTTGCACTTTATTTACCTCTTTTTTGGCTAATTAAGATTTTAAAATATGTTGTGAGAACATGTAAGATCCATTGCGGTATTATCTCAATCAATAATGGAAAGAATCACATGAGATTATATGGCTGAGAATGTAATACATATGATTGAGTGCAAATAAATAAGGAGATATATTTTGGTGGGTGTAGAATTAGAGGAATTTAGAGTGATAGGCGTGACAAGCTAAAGCCCCCAATTTGATTTATTGTTTTATGTTTAGATACGAGATGTTAGCCCCCATGTGGATGGAATCGAGGAAACTCTAGAGTGAGAGCTAGTATCTTTCTTGCCTAACTCATCTTCAAGATTTTTAAAACAGTGAATTAACCTATGTTATCATTAGCATCTCTAATAAGGGTAAAGAATATAATTTCTCCTATTTGGCACAACACATTTTAGATACTTCCACAACAAATATTCTTCATAACTTGTTACTGATTCATAAAAAGGAAAAAAGATATTTCATTTGCATAAGTTTTCATGTTACAAAAGTTTAGTTAAAGTTGTTGTTTACTTTTACTTCAAATTATAAAGTTAATAAAAAGAATCAAATTTCATGTCCTAAAATATTATCTTTAGTCTGAGTAAGATCTTTCTTTAAAATAGTAAACAGTTAATTTTGCTATTTTCATCATTTATCACTTTCCCTGTGGGTTTGATATCTCGGGGCTTAATTAGAAAGTCCTATATTACTTGATTAAACGATACATATATTTGCATAGAATCCCATTTTAAAATATCAATTTAATCTCTTATTTATATTGGCATCAAGTTTTTGACATCATTATGAAGAAAGAGATATCATTAAAGAGAAGTATTAATTCAAATATAAAATGTAAGCATAAATATCCGGGATCAAGTTTTTGGTGCCGTTGCTGGGGATCGAAATTAAGAAAGAAAAATTTTCAAAAGAAAAATTAACTTCTTTTAAAGTTCCATTTCGACTTGTTAGATTTTTTTTAGGTTGTTGTTTTTACTGTGTTTTATAATTGTGTATGCGTAGTTCAGGTTAGGAAGGACTTGTACGTTTCAATTCGGAATTAGAAAGAACTATAAGAAAAATCAGAAAAATAAAAAATATAGAAAAAGAAAAAAATATTCAAGAAATGACAAATCAAAATAATCAAAATGCTGAAATCCATCAAGAATTAGACCTTTAAGGGATTATGCTAACCCTACAGTAGATGAATTTCATGGCAGTATTCAAAATCCTGCTGTAGTGGCTAATTCATTTGAACTTAAACCTGCTATTATCCAAATGATATCTAATAATCAGTTTGGGGGAGCACCAACTGAGGATCCAAATTTACATCTTGCTAATTTTCTAGAATTGTGTGCTACATTTAAATATGATGGTGTTTCAGATGATGCTATTAGACTTAGAATTTTCCTTTCTCATTAAGGGTTAAAGCTAAGATGTGGTTAAATTCCTTAGCACCTAGATCTATCAAAACTTGGGGTGATTTAACACAAAAATTTCTTGCTAAATATTTTCTACCATCAAAGACCGTTAGGCTTAGAAATGATATTACATCTTTTTGCTAGTTTGAAGGGGAATCTATTTATGAAGCATGGGAATGTTTTAAAAATCTCCTAAGAAAGTGTCCACATCATTCGATGCCAGATTAGTTAATAACTGAAACTTTTTATAATGAATTAGTTGGATCTCTTAGATCCATTATCAATGTTGCTGCTGGTGGTTCATTGATGTCTAAACAAATTAATGATGCTTATGCTTTAATTGAAGAAATAGCTACAAATAATTTTCAATGGCCTTTTAAGATGGTAAATGATCCCTGATAAATATATGTGCGCCAAAAAACTTGGTCCCGCACCGATATATATAAGTGCTGATGATTTAGATATGAAAATTATGATTTTATAATATGGGATACTACGCAAGTATACGTATCATTTATTAAGTAATATTGGACTTTCAGATTAAGCCCCGAGATATCGAACCCACAGGGAAAATATGAAAATCTTTAAAGGAATCAGAAAATTATCTTTTAATTTTTTTAATTGCTTTTGAAAGTATGTCTTGATTTTGAAAAGTTTTGAAAGTTGATTTGTCTTTTGAAATTTCCTTAATAAAATGTTAAGCAAGAAATTAAAATTATAATAACTAATAACACTGTATGTAAAACACTATTAACTAGAATATCTTTTTCTTTCCTTTTATGAAGTAGTAATAATTATTAAAGTATTGTTGTGGAAGTATTTAAATTTGTTGTAATAGATAGAAGCAAATGTGTTCTTTACCCTTACTTGGTTCTATAAAGAACATAGGTTAATTTGAAATTTTTATCATTTTGAACATGGTTAGGCAGGGAAGATACTAGTCTCTCACTCTAGAGTTCCCTCGATTCCCACCAACTGGGGGCTAACTTCTCATAACAAAACTAAAAACTTCAAACCAAATTAGGGGGTTTTAGCCTGTCACTCTAAAATCCTCTAATTTTACTCCCTTCCATAAAAATATCTTCTATTATTACATTCAATTATATGGACTACAACTCTCACCCATATAATTGCATGTGATTCTTACTAACTTTTATGAGACAATACAACATTAGATCTTACATAATCTCAAAAAATTCTACAACTTAACAGGCCAAATTAAGAAGTAAACAAAGTTTTCAGAACCAGTCTTCACAACTTCTTCCAACTTTAAACACTTATGCTTTCCACAAAAAGTCTCCATAAACTAATTACTTCTCCATTTAAGAAAGAAACAGATAAAGTAAACCACTCAGAATGCATTGAGAAAATACAAAAATACATTGATTTGGAATTAAAAACCATAATAAAAACAACAAACAAAAACAAGTATTAATTATAAAACTAAATGTAAGAACAAAAGTAAAGACTTATCTGAAAATTCTCTCCACAAGACTCAGGAAGTTCTTCTGAAACTTTAACTCTTTACTAAACTACTCCTCAGAGTGGATCTCCCAACTCCGATGACTCAGAATAAACTTCAGACTTCAATATAAACTAAACTAAAAGAAAGAAAAGAAGTGGGAAGAAAAAGACTTCACTCCGATCCTTCTCTCATTTCTACTCTCTACTCCTACTCTTAATAAAAACTCTCACAAAATAAAAGTAAAATACTGTAAAAAATCTTTTCAAAATGCAAGTGGAAGAGCACTTAGTCATTCATAAGACTCTCTTTAAAAATTAAACCAAAAGGTGCCTTGGTGTCTCTTCAAATGTGTCCAGATTCAATGTATCCACCAAAGAATGCACCCCTTCATTCAAACTTGCCGCCCAAAGGAAGTTATGAAAATTACCACCAAGAGTTGCATCCCATCCTCTTTGAAATTGGTGCTAAATTCCTTTAGATTTTGATTTTTAACTGTGGCGGCTAAGTGCCGGCCCAGCGGCGCTTAGCCGCAAGTGCCCAAATTTTCATTTTTCATTTTTTTTTGCTCCAAATTTGATCCAATTTTGCTCCTTTCATCATGACCATCCATATTCATCATACCTGCAAGAAAAACATAAAATACCTTACATTAAAGTGTAATATTATTAAAAATAGGTATACAAATGTACATAAAAATACTATATATTTTAGATGTATCATTAAATCCTAAAAAGGTAGCCAATATTCATGAATCTGATGCTTTTGCAATGTTAGCAAATCAAGTTGCTATAGTTTCAAGGAATATAGACCAATTTGGAATGAATTTTTCTTAACCAATTTCATTGATTGAAGAAACTTCATTAGGCCAAAATGGTAGATTCTCAAACATCATTAGAAACTTTGAATGCCATAAAAAAACCTAACAACCCATATTCCAATTATTATAACCTAGGTTGGAAGAACCATCCAAACTTTAACTGGAATAACAGTAATCAGAGTGGTAGTACTCAACAATGGGAGAACACTCAAGTAAACCCGTTGGGGAATTGGAACAACTAAGGGAATAATAGTTATAGACCTACTTATCCTCTAGGTTTTAACAGTACTTTAAAATTTAAGGAGAAGAAGTTGTCTATAGAAGAAGCGGTGTTACAAATGGGAAATTAATTGCAAAGTCAAGGAGCTACAATTAAAAAAAATGAGAATCAATTGCAACAGGAAGAGTAATGATAGATGTGCATAAAGGGGAATTAATTATCCTCGTTAATGTTCAAACTATTACATTTAATATTTTAAAATCAATGAAATATCCTGCTAGAGGTAAAAATGATGAATGTTTTAGGATGGATGTGATGAGATATCTAAGTGAATGCCATTTCAAAGCAAATTATGAAGAAAAAATCTGAAAGAGAAAAAATGGAACACGAGAAAGATGAGGAAACACAATATTGTGATGGTTTTATTGAGGAAGACTTAAATTATATTCAAGAAAGTTTTAAAGGTTTGGACATGAAAAAGAAAGATGAATCTTTTTGTATATCAATTGAAAAACCACCTGAACTTGAATTAAAGTTACTTCATGAAGATTTAAATATGCCTTTTTAGGTGATTCCTCAACTTTGCATGTTATAATTTCCTCGAAAAAAATATAGAAGAAGAAGAGCGTCTGCTTGAAACTTTAAAGAAATTTAAGGAAGCCTTTGGATGTACCATAACTGATATTTAAGGAATCAGTCCTTCAATTTGTATGCACAGAATCCTTATGAAAGAAAACTACAAACCCAGGCTGATCCTCAAAGGAGATTAAATTCTATTATGAAAGAAGTTGTCAAGAAAGAAATTTTAAAGTGGTTAGATGCTCAAATTATCTACCCGACCTTACCCGCAATTACGCAAGTAAAATAGCTTAAAAAATTATGGCCAAACTTGACCCCAAATCTGATTAAGCAGCTAATGTACGATAATTAAAGATTAAAGTTTGATAAAATAAATATAAATCGTACACTAGGGGTACTACGCATGTATACGTATCGTTTTGAGTAATACAGAGCTTTCTTTAAAAACCCCAGATATCGATCCCACAAGGATTAATTTAGTTACAAGAAAGAAAACTAATAATTAAAATATTTTAATTTAAAAATAATTAAAATATGAAAATTAGCTAGTGATTAACAGTAAACAAATATTCTTTTCCCATACGAAATATTCCATGATTAATAAGCATATCAAATTAATTGAGAACTTGAAAATGTAGTTTTGTGACAAATAGGAGCATGTATATCCTTTACCCTTTGGTCCAGATCATCAAGAACATTAGCTAGTTTTTAAAGACTAGATTAGGATGTATTATTAGTAGAAATGGACGAATTTCTAGACTCTGACTTCTAGGTTCCCCCCCGAACGGTTACCTATGGTCTGGCCTACTAGTGACCCGTCACATCTTTTGTAAAACCAAATTGATTGAATTTAGCCTGTCACACTAAAAACATAATCAATTCTACGCCCATAAAAGATTATCTCCCTATTTATTTGCAGCCCCCTTTTAGAGAAATGTGATACAGACAAGTTAAGAATTGCTTAGCCCATGGTCAGATCTTAAGAATTCTTCACAGTTTTTAACAATACAAGAGGACATTTGTAAAGTAAATCAAGATTAGATATAATATCATCACAAATTTTTAGAAAATAGGAAATTAAATTCTCAAATCTAATTTAAATATGTTATTAATTCATTTCATATTCGTAGGTAGAAAGAAAAGAAGACTACTCAGAAAGCATAGAAATTACACCACAAATCATATTCATAAAACATAAATCCAAAGCACTAAACTTAAGAAACAAGATATAAATACTTATCTGGAATGCAATCCAAGCAATCCTTTGAAGTTTCTCTGACTCCACAGACTTTAACATGACTTTGACTCTTCAATTCACACTAAACAATCACTAAAATAAAGAATAAGACACTTAACACTCTTAATTAATTCACTACTCACTCACTCTAACACATTTTGTACACTCTATACACACTCCACACACACCTTGCTGTAGAAATGGTCTGCTATTTATAGATCTCCGGAAATGACCAAGGGTTGCTTTGTCGACATATTTTTAGGTTGTGTGTTGTATTTTGAAAAGGGGTCGCCTAACGAAATTGTCGGCGAATTTTAGATTTTAAATTTAATTTAAATATATATATATAAATTTAGAAAGAAGCATTTGATTTTTTTTTTAAAAATAATTTTAAGTTTGAAAATTTTAAGATATGAAATCAAACCAATCTCACATCCCAAAAATATTATATAAACGAGCACCACACCACAAACTGTGTATCTATCCTGAAGAATAGACACACTGCTTGATGATGGGGCTCGATTAAATAAACTAGAAGATTTGTAACATCCGTTTGGTCTGCGAACCAATTTTATAAGTCGACAAGTTCGCCTGCTTAATATAAAGAAATTAAGCAGGGTTTATATTACCTGGGTTCTTAAAGTTCCCTATAAGGGCGAGCCCTCGTAGTTAATTACATCTTAAATGACGGGAATCATTTAAGAAAACTCTCGATAATGATCGGTGTTTTTGCTCTCGAGAATTTCAAAGTTTAAGGTTTTCAAAGGATTGGATTTTGGAAATTTCAAAAGGGATTAGCTCAAATTTGGAACAATTAATTTTAGGAGTCCAAAGGAAGAGAAGTAGGAGAAGCTGAGGATCCAAGAAGAATCTTGTCAACTCCCCAAACTATCCTATTGTTTGGCTTCAATTTGGGAGTTTGTTTAATGTTATAATCCTGTCAGTTTTAATTAATTAGGACTTATATTCGTATGATATGATCATACGGATGGCCTGGAAGATGTGAGGGTTTGTGCCGTATCGAACGACTACCTCAGAGTCCTAAGACCGGTTATGGCTTAATTTGCATAACATGATTATGCAAATGCCTAACGAAAAGTTGAAGATTTATGTTGCACTAGGCAAACTACCTCGAAATCCTATGGCTTGGTTATTTAAAACAAGGAAAGGTTTTGCGATGTAGATTCCAGTTTTGCTGACGACGATGGCCGTGCTGCCCACTATGCTTCAAGCTCCTTGTTGTTGCAGAGGTTTAGTTTTAGAAAGTGAAAATCAGGAAATGAGAGAAGTGTTTTAGTTTAGAAAAGTCTTAAAGTCCAAATGTCTTTAATGTTTTATTAGGGGAATCTTAAAGTTGATTATAACAACACCGGTTAAGATCCCACGGTTCTATCATCCCGGCACCGTTATTTTTATCGGATTCACTTAGTCCAAATGAATTTACTAAACTCAACTGAATGAGTTCCACACTTTCATTTAGACCGTGGTAAATCCCGTTAGCAACACGTAGGTTACATCATCCGAGGTATTCCCGATCATCCAACAAGACGTTTTAGTTTAGTTATAGTTGTAGTTTTGTGTTCTGTTTGTGATTAAATTTTGAGTTGTTTTATATTTTGAAATATTGTGGCGGTGAATTTTATCTTGTTGTGACTTTTAATTTAGTTTTGGGTTTCAGTTTTGTGGCTATCTTAAAGGTTTCAGTTTTCATGTAGGGTGTCAATCATGTTTAACATGCAAGAAAAGTAAAGTACATTGCAGGTAAGTAAATTGCAATAAAATAAAAGCGTACCTGAAGGGTCTTCCCGTCATTCCAAGCTACACTTAAAACACATGTTAAGGCATTTATATATTTGCAAGAAAACACCTAGGTAAAGCTAAGGAAAGGTTTTGGTTGTCTACTAAAGTCCTAATCCTATTGCTAGTCAATCCCTATGACGTCTAGGTTCTTTTTGTGTTTTGTTAAGGATGATTTTCTTTATCAAAGAATAATTAAGTTCAGTTGTTCTTCTAAAACATCTCATCATATTGAGAAAGTGCTTAGGACGAGTCCTAAACATCTTTTCAATACTTCTGAGATTATTTTGAGTCCAAATGAATTTTATTGTACTGGTGAATTAATCATCTAAGAATTTAGTTAAATTTTGCTTCTTGCTCAGTGAATTAGGATGTTTGATTAACCTATGAGTCAAGTGACATTTCACTTAATGCTCCATTTAAGAGTTATGATAACGAAAGCTTTTAAGGGCAAATTAATTTATTAAAGATTTTAATGATTTAAAATTGGAATTGATGATTTAAAGTGGTTTAATTTAGTTATGAAATTTTAATAATTTTAAGTTTGGAATAGTGTTCAAGTTGTTTTAATTTAATTAAATCTTTACATTTTAAATGATCTCGATGTATTAGATTAATTTGGGTTGAAAGAGGTGTTTAGATTATTCAATTTAGATTTTAATGATTTAATTTTAATTTAATTGAAATATTTTAGGTTAATTTTTAATTGGTTTGATTTTTAATTATGAATTAGTTTTGACGTTGATTTTTGATGTTTCAAATTTATTTTAGATTTGCTTTCAAGTGGTCTTTGAGATTAATTTTTAATGTTTTAAATTTATTTCAATTTGATTATCAAGTTATTCAATGTTTTAAGTTTTAATTTAATAGGGGTTACTCTTTTTCTTTTAATTATTTAATTTATTAATTTCAATTATCACTTTAAATTTAATTAAAAGCTAAATATTATTAAAGTGATTCATTTAGGGATTTTAACTTAAGTGATTATAGTCTCCCTAAATTATATCCCCATTTTAATAATTTAAATTTGAATTAATCTTCCAAAATTTAAATTATTTAATTAATTAAGGTTTCATTTTTTTGGATTATTAGAAATGATTAATGGGTTCCTACCCTTTTATTTCCCAAAGTTTCAATCATCTAAGAGAAAATTAAGATCAAATATTTTACCCTCCATTTTGATTAAACCTAAAGTTTTAATTAGGGGTTAAAATTCTTAATTACTATTATGCCCTTTTAAGCCTAATTATTTCATAACTCATCAAATTGAGTTCAAATGAGCTTAAAATTTTTATGTCACTTCACTCACATGTCAATTAAGACATTAGAGGAGAAAATGTGATTTTTCTATTTTTATTTTACTTTATATAATTTTTTTAATGAAAAATAGGGATTTTCAATGGAAATTCAACAACATGACCAAGGCAAGGTTTCTGTCCTTAAGAAAATTATGGGATGTCCCTATTGACCAGAGAACCACTTGGACCAATTTTGGTCATTTTTCAAATTATATTTTATTTATTATTATTATGTTGAGTTTTGGAGTGTTAATTAATTATAAAATAAAATTAATTTTGAAAAGTGGATTTTATATTTTGCTTAAATCTCTCTGACCTCAAGAAACTTAGAGAAATAAATTTTATAATTTTCTGATTTTCCTTTGCTTAAATCTCTCTGACCTCAAGAAACTTAGTGAAAAGGTTAAAAAGATACATTTTTAATATTAAAAATTGTTTTAAGGCTTTAAAAATTAAGTATCTTAACCTAGAGACTTAGAAAAAATATTTGGTTTGTTCCTAAGTGATTAGGAGTCAAAATATGACATTTTGTGATTTTTAATATTTTTGTGAATTTTATTATTTTTTAATTATTAAAGTATTAAAATAAGGTAGAAAATGAAATTTTTTTAAAAATTCCAATTTTAATCTTCTTAGACTTTTCTAATATCAGAGAAGTCTCAAAACCAATTTGGAGAATTTTTGAAATTTATTTTTGGAGTAATGAATTTTTAAAGTTTAATTTTGGTCATGTAACTTAATTAGTCCATTTAGTGGGGCTAATCACCTCCAATTGATCTCAAATTTTTATGTGAGGTCCCTCTGATCCTAAAGACCAGTGGAGAATTATTTTCAATTTATTTTGATGTATGGTTAACCCAAATTAATTAAAATTCAGTTTTGAGTTTTTAAGCCAATTGGGGTTATTGTTAATGAATTAACTCAAAATACATTTTTCCTAGGGTCCTCTGGTTCTAAGATACCTCCCCAAATTTTCCTAGAATTTATTGAACAACATGCTAATTATGGGAATTAAAATTCCAAAACAGAGACATAAACTTGAAAAATACATAACTTGCCATAGAGATGGCCCCTGACCTTGAAAAATTTAGGGAATGTTCCCAAAAATAGAGGCTACAAAAGCCCTATGGTCTCATGCCATGGAGCATTGTATGCATGTATGGAGAATTAAAATACTGAAAATAGTAAATAATTAATTAAAAATAAAATATTCATCAAAATAACTTAATTCTTTTTCCACATTATTCTCTTCTGTGCACTGAGCAAGTGGGTATTTTTATTTTATTTTTGTGATTTTTCTACACAAAGTTATGGATTTTCTAAGTTCTGGGTATTTAACTAATTCAGAAAATAAGGATTTTTCTACTTATCCATGCGGCACTGCGTCAACCTTGGCAGCTTCGAAGCCCTACGTGTCGCGCTCCCATTCGACGCCACCACCTGAGTCAGCAGCCACGCGTCCCGTGGTCCCGCTCCGTCTTCTGATCCGACACGATCTGCACCGTCCATTCGATACACGCTCGATCCAACGGCGGCTGGTCATCGTCTCCGACTGGTGTGTCCCGAGAGCCGTCCACACTCAAACCCTAGGATCTCTCTCATTTCTCAACGGATTTTTGTGTTCTTATGCTCTATGGATTCGTCTTGAGGAGACGAACACATCCATACGGTTTACATGCTATGAAATTGATTTAAATGAAATGGAGAATTCACAGAAGCTCGGGAGGGAGAAGTGATCCATACCTTGGCTCTGAGAAGTGAAGCTTCAATCAGAGAGTTGTGGCACCTTCGATTGCACCCAAGGAAGCTCCGGATGAAGTCTCGTCTGCGGGAATTTCCTAGGTACAAAAATGACCAAGGCCGATTTCAAACCTTGGACTCTGGACGCAATGGCTGGCCTGGTGAGGGGGCTTTTGCTGAGGAACTTCTTCTCTACCTCTGGTGAAGGTGTGGGAGAAGTTAATTTGAATTTGGTGGAGTTTCAAGGGATGTCCTGTTCTGGCCTGAGAATTGAGCTCCAAAATTGAGCTCAATTAGTGGAAATTAGGGCAGGAAGACAGTGGGGATGAGTTGCTCTAGGCTAGGGGAAGCTCTGTGAGGAGTTTGGTGAAGTTCTGTGAAGGTTGATTTTAGCCAACCTTTTGGACGAGAGGAATGGCTGGTTTAAATAAACATGGTTAGGGGCTTCCCAGGGGTAATTGAGGGCTGAGATTTGCTACTTAAGGAAGTAGAGGAAGAGCTGTGGTGGCCAATTAGGATGGGGCAGCTCAGCAGGTGAAATTTGAATTTTTGAATCCATTTAGACCTCTCGGCCATGGCGTTTTCCAGCGGCCTGGTGGCTGGCCGGCCAGGGTCAAGTCACTGTTCTGATCAGGGAGGTCAGTGCTTGAGACTTGTGAGCTCAATTGTCCAATGCCATGTGTAAAGGGGCTGAATTGAAGTGGAATGGAGAAAGGCTTATTTTGGGTCCTATTTAGTCAACCTATAGTTTTAGGCTTGGTGCACCACCCAAGGCCTGGTTTTGGGCTGAAAAGAGTCCTTTGGGTCAACCAAGAGAAGGTGGTGAGGTCTCCATCAAAATTGTTTAAGTTAATTTTGGGTTAGGGTGTAGCATAAATAAGGTTAAAAAGGCTTAATGAAGGCTTAGGAAAGGCTCCCCTCTTCTTGCCATAAATGACTAGGTGAGATGTCAAAACTCTCATGGCTTCATATGGCTTGTAAATGGCTCACATTTGGCTCACATTTAGCTTGGAAAAGGTTGGCTTGTTTCATGAAAAAGGGTTCTAGGAATTTTTGATGAATTTTTGGGAGATTGTCATGTGCCTTGATTTAGAATGATTTGATGATCAATTAGAACTTTAGGGATGATATCAATTAAAAGGATGATGAGAGGAAACTTCATGTGGGCTTTGGAATAAGTCTTGGGCTTTTTGAAATAATTTTGGATGGGCTTTTAAAATGGTTTAAGGAAGTGGGCTTTTAGTTTTTGAAATAAATTGATGGATGAAAATTGGTGAAGGGTTGTGTCAAATAAATGTTGGGATTGGTTTAGGAATGTACCATGAATAATTTGGAACAAGTTTGGGGTGATTTTGAATTGAATTGGGTTCAATTTAGGCTTTTTGGTAATGAGGCCAAAGTGGATCAAATTGAGCTAACTGGGTTAAGGTTGGACCAATGTTGGGTTTGATGTAAAATTAATGTTGAAAAATGTTTATGGGGGTGTGACAAGGAGTTTTCAACCTTGGTTGGGCTTTGATTTTGGGATTTGAGCCTATTTGGGTCCATGATTGGTTTAGGCCAAATTGGGGATTTTTGATTTGGGTTAAGTTTGGGTGGAGTTTGGGTTCAAATTTGGGGCAAATCATGTTAGTGTTTTGTTTGTGGGGATGTTAGGAAGGTTTAGGAAAAGTTTTGGGGTTAATTGGAGTTGAGTTGGGTTGGTTTGGGCTAAGTTTTAGGTCAGGGGCCAAAATTGGGTTTTAAGCTTCAAATTGACATTGGATCCACATGTTGATGAAATTAGATTTGGGTTTGGTCTAAATTGGTATTGGGGATATTGAATTGAAGTTTGAATTGAATTGAATCAAAATTGAGGTCAATTGGGTTGGTTTGGTTGGACATTGGGTCCACTTAGGTTAAACATAGGTCAAATTGGAGGTTTTGATAAAAGTGGGCCAAATTGACAAAATTGGCTTATGGTGTAATTGAACAAAATGAAATTGGGAATATTTGGGATATTTTGGAATTTTCTGGGAATTTTCTGATTTTTTGGAATTTTTGGGTTAAAAGGGTATTTTGGGTATTTGGAGGGTATTGGGGGGTATTTTTGGAAATTTTGGTATATTTGGTCATGGATGATCAATTTGAGTGGGGGGAAGTATTTAGGACTGATTTTGGGGAATTTTGGGTAATTTAAGTAATTTTGCAAATTTTTGGCAATTTCAAGTGTATTTAGAAGGCTTGGTGGGTTTAGGGTCCCGGGGGTAAAAAACTGAAATTTTGGAAAAGTGAAGATTGATCAAGTGTGAGTGAAATGAAATCATTTTGGTTGAGTTATGAAGCCATATTAAGCTCACAAAAGCCATGAGAGGACTCATTTTAAGCACTCAATATGTTGTTCCTAACCCTCTTAGCCAGGGGCTTAGGGGTTAAGGTCCATCCATATGAATTACCTACATGAGTCAGGAAGTCAAATTAGTTAAAGGTATTTTTAGGGTTTGGAATGTGTGTGTGGGAGTGTTGTGTGTGCAAGCTTACCCTCACCAGACCAGGCCACCCAGGGTAATCCTAAGGCCAAAGAGTCCTATAGGAAACTCATCCTTTAAACCTCCACATTTGATTTTAACCCTCCAAGTGGCTTAGGGGTTTACAATCAAGCTTGTGGGGTTTGAAGGGAGCCAAGAAGTGTTTGAATTTCTAAGTGATGGGTCCCATTTCTAGTCCTCTAAAATAGTCAAGGAGAAACCCTATGGCTAGATCCTAAGTACTAAGGAGTGAGAAGAGAAAAGACCTAACCAAAAAATGAGGTCAACATGCTTAAGGTACCTCTTCAAATTCATCCACATTCGTTGAATGTTATAGAATTTAACGCTACCTAGGTGCCAGTTCTGGCTCCTAGGCACCAGGATTACTACACGAATGGACGCACCCATTCACATTTAGGTCGCACCTCGTCGTTTAATAACTGCTCTCCCGTGTCTATTTGCATTGCATTTGGTTTATAACAAGCGGGAAAATGTCCACGGGATTCTAGATTAGTTTGAAAGCGTCAATAACCACCCAATAACCGTGAAGAAATTTTTAGAATTAATCTGATGTCTGGCGCCTAGGCGCCATAATCAGCTTCTTTGCTCTTTTTGGCTCATTTTTGCTCCTTTTTAACTCTTTTTATTCATAAACTCATTTTGTTATACCTGCAACCAAAATAGAAGAAATACCTTTCATTAAAGCGTAATATCCTTAAAATATTAATAAAAATTTGATATAAAATTCTATGTAATTTTAAGGCGGATGACTACCCTATTTCAGATAGTGCATGGGTTAGTCCTATTCACTGTGTTCCTAAGAAAGGAGGAGTAACTGTAACTGTTAATGAAAAGGATGTATTAATACCAACAAGACAAGTTACATGATAACAAATATGCATTGATTATAGAAAATTAAATCTTCCCACCAGGAAAGATCATTTTTCACTTCCTTTTCTTGATCAAATGTTGGATATACTAGCTGGGCATAAATACTTTTGTTTTCTGAATGGATATACTGGTTATCACCAAATACAAATTGCTCCTGAGGATCAAGAGAAAATAATGTTTAATAGTCCCTATAGTACATTTGCTTTTAGAAGAATGCCCTTTGGTTTATGTAATGTCCCTATTACATTTCAAAGATGTATGATGGAAATTTTCTGTGATTTAATCGAAAAAGGAATTGAAGTATTTATGGATGATTTTTCAGTGTTTGGAATTTCATTTGAATCATGTTTAGAACATTTATCTAAGGTTCTTCAACTCTATGTAGAAACAAATCTAGTCTTTAATTGGGAAAAATGCCAATTTAATGGATGCAGGAGGAATTGTTTTGGGATATCAAATTTCAGAAATAGGCATGGAAGTAGACCCTACAAAAATTCAAGTGATCGCTAATTTAACTTGCCCAACAAATGTAAGGGAGATTAGAAGTTTTTTGGGATATGTTGGATTCTACAAGAGTTATATTAAAGACTTTTCAAAAATTGCTAGCCTCTATGCCATTTATTGGAAAAAAGATGCAATGTTTAATTTTAATGAAGACTGTGTAAAAGATTTTGAATTATTAGAAGAAAAATTAATCACTGCACCAGCTATTGTTTCACTATATTGGGAAAAATCTTTTGAATTAATGTGTGATGCAAGTGATTATGCTATTGGAGCTGTTTTAGGATAAAAACATGTTAAAAATTTTAAAGTAATCTACTATGCTAGTAGAACTCTGAATGAAGCTTAAATCAATTATATCACAACTAAAAAAGAGTTACTAGCTATAGTATATGCTTTTGATAAGTTAATATCATATTTAATTGGAACTAAATGTGTGGTGCATAATTACCATTTTGCTATATTATATTTAATGAAAAAGAAGGATGTTAAACCAAGATTGATAAGATGGATTCTTCTTTTGCAAGAATTTGACTTTGAGATAGTAAATAGGAAGAGTACTAATAATCAAATTACTGATCATCTGTCCATGCTTGAAAATGAAAAATCTCTCTTTTCGGTATAAAAAATTGATGAACATTTTCCTGATGAAGAACTATTCATTATTAATGAGTGGCATGTTCCATGATATGCAGACATTGTGAACTTTATTGTTTGTGACATTTTACCCTATGGATTTACATACCAACAGAGAGAAATTTTTATCTACAGCTAAGACTTATTTTTGGGATGACCATTTTTATATAAACGAGGAAAGGATCTTATTTTTCGAAGATGTGTAACATTAGAAGAAAATTATGAAATTTAAAAATATCTTGATTCTGATTTTGGGGGATATTTTGGTTTTTGATAAAATTGCTTATAAAATTCTACAATCTGGATTTTATTGGCCTACAATTTTTAAGGATGTTAATGCTTATATTAAATATTGTGATCGATGTCAGCGTGTAGGAAATATTTCTAAAAGGAATGAATTGCCTCTCAATTACATGTTGGAAGTTGAAATATTTGATGTTTGGCGATTATATTTCATGTGAACATTTATACCATCTTTTAGAAATTTATACATTTTTTTTAGTAGTAGACTATGTATCAAAATGGAGAGAAGCTGTTGCTTTACCTCGATGTGATGCTCGAAGTGTTGAAAATTTTTTAAGAAAGAACATATTTTGTAGATTTAAAATACCAAGAGTAATCATAACTGATAGGGGAAGTCATTTTAAAAATGAAATTATGGAAAAATTAGTAAAGAAATATCATATCATTCATAAAATTGCTATTGCATATCATCCTCAGACTAGTGGTTTGGTTAAATTATCCAATTATTAAATTAAAAGAACTTTGAAAAAAATCTGTTAATCCAAACAAAAAGGATTGGTCAATCAAACACGATTTTGCTTTGTGGGCTTATAGGACTACTTACAGGACTTCTATAGGAAAGTCCCCATATAGCCTAATTTTTAGGAAAGTTTGTCATTTACTAGTTGAATTTGAGCATAAAACATATTGGGCTATTAAAGAGTTCAATTATAATTTGAAGGATGCTGGTGAGAAGAGATTATTGCAATTAAATGAGCTTGAAGAGATAAGGAATGAATTATATGAAAATGTTAAGATATATAAATAAAAGATAAAGATGTGGCATGATGGAAAGTTTCTAAATAAAAATATTAAACCAGGACAACAAGTTTTTCTATGTAATGCCAGGTTAAGATTATTAGCTGGAAAATTAAGTCCAGGTGGATGAGCCCATTTACTGTAAAAAAAGTTTATTCATATGGAGCTGTGGATATTAAATATCCTAAAACTAACAAAATTTTTAAAGTAAATGATCATAGACTGAAACCTTATTTCTTAGTAGATAAACTTAAACTTGATGGAAATTAAATGACGGGTCACCCAAATTAATTATTTGGTATGTCAAGCTGACGATGTAAAACCAAGTGCTTTGTGGGAGACAACCTATAGTTATCGACGTGCTTTGTTTTAAATTTGTTTTGTGTGTTTTATTTGGTTTTATGTAAGAGTTATATGGTAGTATTTTACTTATATTGTGTTTGTGGAGATTAATAAGACCTTATGTGACTATTTGAATGAGTAAAAATGAATTCTCGGACGTTTAGCAAACTGTGCTAAATTGAGCATTGGCTGCTGAGCACTAGCAATTGGCGCTTAGGTGCTGGAGTTATGAAAAACATAAAAAATATGTTTCTAGAAGCCATTATCATGGGGAAGTTGCATGGCACGTTATAGGAAGGTTTGTGAATGTGGGAGGATAGTTTTAGGCCATCTAAACCTTATAAAAAGGGACCAAATTAAAGGAAATTCATCTCATTCTAAATTTCTATCCTAAGAGCCTTATAGAAGAGTTTAAAGTGGAGAAATGTCTTCTTGGGAGAGTAAAAGGAAGAAGGAGGATGCTAAGAAGATGAAGTTTATTAGTGAGAGTGCGCAAGAGTTATATAATGGATTTCTGGCCGTTAGTATTCAAGAAAAAGCTGAGAAGATTGCAAAGATCAAGGATGATGTTGCATCAATTGAAGCAAAGGTAAATGAAACTAATGCAGATTTAGCACATATTGGATGGCAATTAAAAATGGAATTTAGTCATACAAGTTATGTTGAAGAAGCGGACAAGGTGATGTATCTGAAAAACAAGTGGATTGAAGAAGATTCTATCAGATGTATTCATCATCGTCCATTCTATTAAATCTATATACCAAATGGTTCAGATGGAACTAATCGAGGTACTAGATATATTCCACCTAATGGAGACTGGAATTAAGTTCTATAATGTGTTAAGTGTAAGTTATTTATGTTTTGTGTTTAATTAGTTGTGTTAAGTGTTTGATGTTTATGTATGTTGTGTGTTTTTTATTTTATGTTTTATGTTAGTGTTTGAGTGTTTATAGTGAGTAGAAAATATGAGATCTTATCCAAGTATCTTGGATTAAAGACTTGTAGTTTATACTTGTAATTTGTATGAGTTTAATTAAATAAAAGTTTGTGTTTGTGTAAAACTTGCGTTGAATCATATTTAATCTAAAGAAATGTAATTCTGGAGATAAGAAGATTATAAGGTGATGAGATACTTATTAAATCAATTTAGGGTTGGTTAAAAAAGTAAGAATATTTTTTTAACAAAAAAATTGAAAACTGCGAGTTGGCGGCTATGCACCGAGACCTCGAGCTTACGCGCCAGAGCTCCGCGGCTAAGCGTCATACTTTCACGCTTAAGCGCCGGTTCACAAAAATCAGTTTTCAGGTTTAAAAACCTAAAAATTACCATTTTACACCTAACCATCATCTTCTACTTTCGGATATTAATGATTTTGGAGGCTTGGGAATGACCACATTTGTAAATATTGGGCCTTTTTAAGTGAAAATTTTTAGATTCTATCTACTTGAGGTAAGATCACTAATCCTAAGTAAAATTTTTGATTTTCACCATATATTTTGAATGTATTTTGGAGAAATATGAAAATAACTATTCATGGTGAAAATTTAAGAGAAAGCTTGAGAAATTACTTGGATTTAGTAGTTTAAGCCTTTAGGAGTTGAGTTTAGTGATTTTAAGTTGAATGTGGAATTTATAGTGATTTTTTAAGCAAATTTTAGAAATGGCACTTAAGAAGAGTAAAGAGGAACCCAAATTTGATTCTAACAAGTTTGTTAGTTTGAAAGCTCAAGATCGTTACGTGCAAGCATTTCAGTCACGTAAAGCGAGGATTCGATAAACCAGGCGAAGAAATTGAAGATATGATTGTGAATCTCCTCTGGGTTAAATTTTTTTTTACTATTGTAGCTGTTACTTCTATTGTTTGGGAGTTCTATGCAAATCTATCAGAGTCAGATGAAAACTTTTTCTGGGTACGAGGATAACTGATACATTTTACTCCTGAGGTAATCAAAAGATTTTACCTATTACCGCTTAGTATGCTTTATTTTTATTCAAATTACAATCCTACTAAGGAAGAATTGGATGAGATTATCTCTACTTTGACTGATGGGAGAGGATTATGGAAAATTACTAATGAGAGAAGTGTTAACTTCCTTACATCAAAGTTGAATGCCACCTCCAAAGCATGACATTATTTTATATCATCCAAGATGCTTCCTACAAATCATCTAAGCAAAATGACTAGAGGAAGGGCCACTTTGAACTATTGTATTCATTAGAGGAAGGTGATAGACATTGGAAAGATTTTTTATGGTTGTATCTGGAGTACCGCCAGATCTGCCACCACTGTAGTTATGGCATATTCTTCCCTTATTCATTCATTGTGTGAGCAGGCTAGTGTTAGATCTGAGAATTGGGAAGGGGTTCTTTAGCCTCTTAAGCCTATTACTAATTTGAATTTGAAGACTTATGATGAGCATTAAGTTTTTGGCTGGAGAGGAGGATTTTCTAGGGGTTCTAGTGTATCTGCTTCTGCTGCATCTACATATCGTGCTTCCACTTCCCAGGAATCTTCAGGTCAGTTTTTTTTATTCTCAGTCTGAGCTTTTGAACAAGATAAGAGATAATGTTAACTATACTGTGGATCGAGTGCATGATATAGAAGGGAAAGTAGACCATATGGGGGACTATCTTCATAAACATTGTGAGTATGAGGGGAATTATCGCAATTATATGGATATATTGATTAGAGTTGATTTTAGCATTGTGCTACCTACTTATCCACAGTATAGCCCATATGTGCTTACCCGTACCTGGAACGAAAAGGATGATGAGGAAGAGGAAGAAAATGATTAGGATTGATATTTTATTTTGAGTTATGTTTTGTGATGTGATTTGTGGTAGACTATTTCTATTATTATTGTTTTTGTGTGATTTATTATCATTTATGGATGTTATAAAGGATTAATCTATATCTTTTCTTTTGTTGTAATAGTTGTCGAGACATTTTATATTGTGTTTGTGATATGTGATGTTATATGTTTGTGGTAGTAAATGTGTTAGTGATTTGTTAGTGTATTTTGTTTGTTAGTTAAGAACTTTTTCCAGAAAACTATTTAGGAAGATTTTTAAATACTATTAAAATCCACTGATTAAAATTTCATACTTAACTTTTCAATTTACTACGATATATATGTCTTAGTTATAGATTTCTATTTATGTTCTTTTGAATTTATTTTATAAAATATAAAATATTTAAAATTTTGGATTAAGTCATTTTCATTCATGTTTTTAATACCTACATATTTAGGATATAAAAATTCTTGCAAGTTTAATACTTATAGTTTTACGTTCCTACCCATGTATCTTGTTACTATGCTTAAATATTTTATAATGACAAATATTTAAAGTTTGGGGGAATAACAAACAATTTTCAAAAATTTAAAATTTTATTTGTTCTCAAATGTACTAAAAATTTAGTTTTGAATGAAAAATAATTATGTGTATGAAGTTATATTAGGGAAATAAAATTTTGAATATAGAAATGAGTAAGAGAATTTAGTTAAAATCTATAGTAAGGATGAAAAATTTAAAGTTAAAAATTTCTTAGTAAAGAAATGATGAATATTTTATAACTATCTTTAGTAGAAAAAGTTATATTTTTAGAAAAAATAGAAGGATTAGACTTTTATTTTTAATACTTAAGTCTCTTTTATTAAAAAAATAATTTTCAAAGCTTTTATTATATTTCTAAGTTAAAGATATATATCTACCTTATGCTTTAGGAAAGGAAGAGTGTAATTCAAAAATCATTAAAGGTCTATAAAGATATAGTAATCCTTGCCTAATAAAAAGAAGAAAAAGAAAATAAAAGAAAAAAGAGAAAAAAAAAGAAAAGTAAGAAAAAAAGATGAGTATGTGAAAAGGACGGAGAAACTTGAGGATTTAAGGGCCCAATCAAAAATTTGATCCACACCTGATCTTTTTAGAGTATAAGATTTGATGAAAATCATGAAGCTTATAAATATAATATAGTGAGTATAAGTATTTTTAGCAAAGATTTTCAATAAAGAAATTAAAATGCCTAAGCCATATATTTTGAAGAATCTATAAGTATTTCTGAATAAGATAGGAAATAGTATTTTTCATTAACCTTTACCTAAGAGATTTCTAAATTTTAAATTGTTCTCATTTACTAAATTTTTTTTTCTAAATTGGACTACTATATTTTTAGAACAAAATTTTAAAATCTCCTAAAGAAACTCATCACATTATTTAGTTGTATGCTTTTTATATGATTAAAGTGTCACTTGATACACCTAAAACATATAGTATTTTTATACACATTTTTATACCTATTTTTGATGATATTGCACTTTAATAGAAGGTATTTGTGTGATTTTCTTGCAGGTATGATTAAATGCATGAATATGATGTAAGGTGTAAAAAAATATCAAAATTGAAGCAAAAATGATGAAATTTAAGCAGTGATCCGTGGCGGCTAAGCGCCGGAACTCACGCTTACGTGCCAAGGCGCGACGGCTATGCGCCACAGTTGGAGCTTACATGCCAGATGAACTGCGGCTAAGTGCCGGTACCCCGCGCTTACGCGCGACAGTTATAAAGGAGCAGTTATTTTAATTTGGGCGCCATTTTGAAGAGGTTTTTTAGGCACCTCTTAATGAGAACGTAGGTAACTTCCTACTGACGCCAAACTCAATTCAAAATACTCTTGAATGAATGCATATCTTGGAAGATAAGATGAATTTGGACACAAATTGAAGAGATATGAAGTCACCTTTAGAAAAAGTATAAAAAGAGGACTTGATGATAAAAAAAGTGGTTGTTATTGGAGGGTGTGGTTAGTGATTAAGAGTGAGGTTAATGTTAGAGAGTTATTTTAGAACACACCTCACCACTTCACCATCTTTACTTTATTTAATATAGTTTTTATTAGGAGTTGAATTGAGATTTGCAGTCTACGGAGTTGTGCGCCAACCTCTAAAGAGTATTGTAAGGGAAAGCAAAGTTTTGAAAGGAAATTCAAGAGTTTTGTGGAGAGGATTTACATATAAGTCTTTATCTTTGTATTACATTTGATTTTTAATTAAGACTTCTTGTGTTTTCACTATGATTTATACTTTTAAGATAAGTTGTGATTACATTTTCTTCATGAATTATGAGTAGTTTTCTTTATCTTTTTCTTTAAGTGATGAAGTAATTAAGTGATGGAAGTATGTTGTGTGAAGTATAGGATTTAAATGTTGGAAGAAGTTGTGATGATTCAAAATCTTAAACTTTATTTACTTCTTGATTTAGCCAATTAAGATGTTAAATATGTTGTGAGAACTTGTAAGATCCAGTGCACTATTATCTCAGTCAACAATTAGAAAGAATCAAATGAGATTGTATGGGTGAGAATGTAATCCATATGGTTGAGTGCAAATAAATAGGAAGATATACTTTGATGGGCGTAGAATTAGAAGACTTTAGAGTGACAGGCTAAAGCGCCCACTTTGATTTATTGTTTTATGTTTTGATACGAGATGTTAGTCCCCAGTGGAGGGAATTGAGGAAAATCTAGAGTGAGAGCTAGTATCTTTCTTGTCTAACCCGTCTTCAAGATTTTTTAAACAGTGAATTAACCTATGTTCTTTTTAGCATCTCTAGTAAGGTTAAATAATATAATTGCTCCTATTTGCACAACACATTTTAGATATTTCCACAACAAATATTCTCCATAACTTGTTACTGATTCAAAAAAAGGAAATAAATATTTCATTTGCATAAGTTTTCATCTTACAAAAGTTTAGTTAAAGTTGTTGTTTACTTTTACGTCAAATTATAAAATTGACAAAAAGAATCAAATTTCATTTCCTAAAATATTATCTTTAGTTTGAGTAAGTTCTTTCTTTAAAATATTAAGAAGTTAATTTTAATAATTTCATTGTTTATCACTTTCCACCGTGGGTTCGATATCTCGGGGCTTAATCGGAAAGTCCTATATTACTTGATTAAACGATACGTATACTTGCATAAAATTCCATTTTAAATATTAATTTAATCTCTTATTTATATTGGCATCAAGTTTTTGGCATCATTATAGATAAAGAGATATCATTAAAGAGAAGCATCAATTCAAATATAAAACATAAGCATAAATATCCGGGATCACTTCACTATTCCTTGTGCTACAGGGAGAAAAGTATTTTTAGAAGAGCTTAATGTGATATGGAAGCCAGCATTAATCTTATGCCTTGACCGAGCGTTGGCTGCAGTGAATATGCATACTTAAAGTAGTATTTCAAAAGTATTTTCAATCCATCTATAAATTATAATCAGTTTAATAAGAAAGCAGCCCGATTATGGGCAAGTATACGTATCGTTCAAGTAAAGGGAGGGAGTAAACCTTAAAGCGTAGCACAGAATTCCAATATTTGAATTTGCAAAACACAAAAAGGAAATTCTAAAGTTACCAAAGTTTAAAGATGCTACAGAATTTAAAATTACAAAGTACTTTCTAAATTTCAGACTAAAGTAAACAATAACTACACTGAGCTTTGTTATGCAAGGTTCAAATATAGAGAAAGTGTCCTCCCCCTTACAATGATTTTGTGGTGAGTGAATGATATATATTAGTATAGTTTTTTTTATTATGCCAAATAGGAGCATAGCTATTCTTTACTCTCTTTCGAGTGCTATAAAGAACATTGGCTAATCCTAGGTTTAGTTCCTAAATCCTTGGTTAGGCTGAGAGGATACTGGCTTTCCCTCCAGAGCTCCCACGTCCCTTCGCCTGAAGGCTAACTCTCACTTTAGTTTCCAAACACTAGGACCAAATTGGAGATTTTAGTCTGTCAACCTAAAATCTCCAATTCTACGCCCTACAAAACATATTTCCCTATTTATTTGCGCTCAACCCCCATGAACTTCACCATCCATGAGTTTGAATGTAATCTCCACTTTTTTATAGAAAGCATAACCCTTTCGGATCGTATGTTTCAAAACATATTTTAACAAATCAATTGACAAGATTGAAAAGTAAATGAAGAACGAAGTGGAAAATCATCACAATTTATATTCTTTTATATGACACAACCAATCTAAACCATTACTTCACCATTTATCATTGTAAGGAGAAAGACTAAAAAATTTACTCATAATTCATGGAGAAGAGATGACAAAACAAAGATTTTATATATAAAAGAAAAATCATACAAACAATGAAAAGTAAATACAACTTATCTCAGTTTCTTTCCCAAGCAATTCCTTTGAAGTTCCTTTGAATCTCCTTCTCTCTTCAAAACAACACACAATTCTCTCTTAGAATAGTAGGAAAGAAGCAATCTCTCACTTTCCCTCTCCTCCTACAACTCTTTTGAGAAGAATCCCTTACAAAGAACCAAACCCTAGACTCTAGACTCTCTCCAAAGACTTCCTCTCTACTCACACACACTTTACTTCACTTTCACACATACACCCATTTCTGCTGCCTAAACAGTTTAAATTTGTATAGGAATGAATTTTCTAAGAGTTTCCTCGGAAATCCCATCAAAAAGCGTCCAAATACATTGAGTCTAGCTTGAACCGACATTGGGCGCCGTCGATGGCCAATAGAGGGCTGCCGACAGCATATCGCGCCATTTAATTCTGAACTCTTGGGAAAAACCCTCCGTCAGCACCAGACTTTTAAAAATATGCTTTTTGCCCTTTTTCGTTCCTTTTTGCTCCTTATTGCTCTTTTTGCCTAAAATCATCATACCTGCAGCTAAATATGAAAAATACATTCCATTAAATGCAATATCACAAAAAATGAGTATATAATATATATGAAAAATCAAACATATTTTTGGTGCATCCAAATCTCCCAAACATAACTATTACTTTTCCTCAAGTAATATTTTTACTACATAAAAATATGGCTCTTTAGTAGTGAACTTTACTTAATGATTACTATGATTTTTGATTTAAATGAATATAATAACAAGATTTTTAGAAAGGTTTTCAATAACTTTGGTCAAAATTATAGGTATAAGAACGTTTAGTAATCAAGTCTAAGAGTTCTAGCATCCTTTTTATATTAAGATTAACCATAATTTATCACATTAAGGTACTTTGAAGGATCATATGAAAAAAAAGTTCAAGTAAACTCTATTAGTAAGGATGCTAACACTTTAAATATAAATTCAGAAATGAAATTCAGTTCTTCCTTTAAGTTGATTTTAGTGAAACCAATTTTTGATTAAGCATCTCCTTAAGCTTCTCCTCACCAATATTATTCTTTTTTTTTCTTTTGGGATAGTTTTTCAATCCTTTCTTTTCTCTCTCTCTTTTTTTTCTTGTGAAGATTACTATATATGGATAGCCTTTAATAATTTTGAACTTCACTCTCCTCTTCCTAAAGTTCGAATTTTAAACATTTCTTTACTTTATATCTATATATTAGCTTTTAATAATTCATCATAGAGTTAGACTCCTTTCTCCTCACATAATCCTCTAAGTTTCTTAACATTTCAAAAATACAGTTTTTTTTACTATAAATAATCAACTATAATCTCATCCTTTTATTCTAAAAATCTTAATCCCATAAAATTAACCTTCATCACTAAAAACTTCCATTAAAATCTACTATGATATTTAAAAAAAATAAAAAATTGAGTGATATGAAATTAAGCTCATTTACTTCAAGTCATTTAAAATAACTTTGAAAATATATATTTATAGAGAATAATTAATAGTTAAATCTTTTTTCCTTCCTCAAACTTAAGTGTATATCAAATTACTAAAGAGAGAGAAAACAAAAATAAAACTAACCTTTTTGTGCTGGGCTTTTGAATCTTCTGAAGCATCCGGGTATTGATTAAAATTTAACTATAGATATAAAATAGTTAGAAGCATTGTTCATATATATATATATATCAGGGATTTACAGGGTAAAGAAAACTTAAAACACTACATAGAAACATAATACAACATCAAGTACAACTTTACTACAATGGTTACATAAAACATTAACTGCAAATTAACCTAACTGAAATAAAAGTACAATCATAACACATTACTACAACAATAAAGCAAATAACTAATACAGCAATCAACTCAACAATAACAAACATAAAGAAGACTAATTTGCCATTCTTCATCTCTTCTTTCGTCTGCTTCTTCTTCTTCCTCAGACTGGTATGGATAGTAGTGAGGGCAAGTAGGAAATATCACTCTAGCTTCTGTCCTCATGAATCACATCTGAGCATCATGATAGGATATATCATATTCCACTCTCCTCCTTTGGTAATCATCATTGATGCTATTCCTTGCTTCCAAACCATCCATTCTGCTATGAAGTCTAGAAGTATCATCTTGTTGTATCATCAACCGCTCCATAACATCAGAAATACTAGGTGTCCCTGAAGTAGATGATTTATCATGACTAGCAGAGGGAATCTCACTACTCTTGCCTCCAGATCTCCATCCTACATGAGATTCATAGGTGTGAATGTTATCCTTGCTAATGGGCTTTAAAGGGTGCAACAGCGCTTCGTTAGCATTAACCTCAATTCCTGATTGTATGCATAATGCATAAATCTGGGCCAGATGTCCCAATCCTCTAGTGGTTCCTCCCTTAGCAATAGTCAGAATGTTGTTATAATTGATTCTTCCAATATCAATAACTCTCATTTTCTGAATACAAAAATTCAGAATCACTCTATCCCTTGTAACTTCACTATGGTGGTAGGTAGGTAGTAGTCTTGCAGAAATAAAGTAATGTCAGGCTTTAGATGTTACATTGAGAGCGGAAGCAGGAAAATTGATCTTTTGTCTTTGCTTAGTTTTCCACTCCCCTTTTCCATCAGTAAGAAAAGCAATAACCTCATTCAAAACAACATCTTCAGTACCAAAAGTTTGATATTTACAGAACGGATTATCTCTCAAATGGTAGAATGCATTGATCCATTCAAAATTAAATTCTACCATTTGTCCCCGTATCAATACATACTCTTCTTCAGTATAATGCAACTTGGCAGAGAACTCACAGACAACATCAGCAAAAACATCTGCAGAAAAATAACAGAAAGTCACCCAATTTCATTAAAAAATCATCTGTTCTATAACTTCGCCCAGATTTTGAAATCCATGATCTTGAATACATTTCTTGCTACTAAATGAAGATTTAAAATAATACTGGGCTTTTACATTTACAAATCATTTATCATCGAAATCATTCTTTCTCTTCCCCTTAAATAGCTTTGGAACCATATCCATAATTTCTAAAAATTTGCAAATAAATCCAAATAAATTCCAAAATCACAATGCTATAAACTCCAAATTTAAATCTAACAAATAAAAGCATTTCACCATGGATTAACTCTCACTTTTCTTCAAAAAATTCAAATTTTTGGATCTCCACAATGCAGGAGATTTCCATGGTGAAATAAAAAATTCTTAACTAAAAGTGTAGCTCTTACCAAGGGAAGATGAAATCCGACTTCAAAAAGCTTTAAAATCGCCTTAAATCCAAGTTTAACCAAGCCATAGGGAAGTTTTTTAATAATGGCTAGAGGTAGAAGACGGTTAAATGGGGTCAAAGGGTAAAACATCATGATTTAAGTGATTCTAGGAAATTTCAGGTATTGAGAGTCGTCAGCGTCCATTATGACGCCGTCGGTTCGAGACCTATCATAATAATATAAAATCTCGGGAAAAACTCACTGTCGGACCCCATTCTAGCACTGCAGGCGCCTGAATTTTAAGTTCTAAAATTTTCGCAATTTTTAATCATTTAAAAGTTAAGAAAACATCTAATTAGCCTTTTTAAGCATCCAAATTCATAATTAAGTGATTAACAAACACTACTTTCATACAAACAACACAAAACATCACTTTTATATATAAAAGCCAAAGTTACAAACTTCCAAACAAATCAATTAGTCTACCATAACAATAACTCAGCGTCGCAATCAACTATACCGTTGAAAAGATAACATAAATTCAAATCTCAAGCATATAAGTCTGAAATCACACCAAAAGCAAGCTAAATAGAAACCAAACTCAAGCAAATGAAGTCCAAATACTTAAAAAAATTAAATAAAAATAGATAATCACTACTCCTCATCAATGTCTGTGCTATCATCTCTGATATCTCCCATGAATTGGTGGTGACAAACAAATTGTAGAAGGGTTGATACGAGAATTCATTAGTCAAATCCTCTTCAATCCAAGCCATTTTCTTCATCAAACATATTATTCCTTCTCCCATATGTCCAATGTGATTAAACTGTTCCTTCATCCTCTGTGATCAAACAATTCAGATATATATTAATTGCATTCATAAGATTTTGTACGTCTTTCTCCAGTTTCTTTATCTTCCTCAGAACCAACTGTGCACTTTCTGAACAACGTGGTTGAATAGACAATAAACTCTGAGTTGGTTGATCCACAGATATGTTCAATTCATTTTCACTCTCAAGTGTTGGACAATTATAAATATTATTTGGGTCCATAGGTGTCCAAGGATGAAGCACTTTTTCCCAACTCTCATGAGGTACTTCTGACTGGCTGCAAATAAAAAATATAGTGGAAGGATGTTCCAATGCTTAATTTGATCCATTCACAATCAATCCCAAAATAGATTTCACAATTATAGTGCCAATATTAATAGATCTACCAGTCTAAATGCAATAATTTAATATCGCACATTCCTACGTCACTTTAGTTATTTTCATAGTCGGGAGTAATTCCAAAGATATAAAGATCTGCCATTGCTTAGACATAAGATTTAATAATGTCGTAAAGAAATTAACATACCCATTCTCTCTTATCTCCCAATCTTCACTGTCGTCTGTCAGATATTGATATATTTCATTTATATTGTCTCTTGTAGGGATGAAATTTGTATAATGGCAAATTGATACATTCTCTATCAGGTAAAGTTCATTAATTTTGGAAGGAGTAAATGATATCCACCTGCCTCACACATAGAAGACTCCTTAGTTGATTCCATGAATATTACATAAAATTCCTTTACCATCGGAATGACTACTACGACAGTGGTGTAACAAAACACTTCCCATTGTCTTTGCGCAATAATTTCGTCAACACGAGTATTAGGAACATTCATACCTCAATGGACAAAGCCTAGTTCTTTGATAAGCTTTCTCTTTATAAGGACTTTTTCACAAAGCCTTTGCGCCTCGAAACTGACGAACTTCCTCCTGTTGAAAACTCTAACCCTTAGAGTTTCTAAGAAGTTGGAAGCCATTGGAATGTGAGTTTTGGAACTTCTTTTTCATTTTTTTGGAGTTAGTGGGTTTAAAAATGAGTTTAGGGAGATATAAGGGTGAAATTTCTGCTCAAAACTGCCAAATTTTGCCTTTGAAACTCTAAAAACCGTTCTCTGGTCGTCAGCACCGTCGGCGTTGAATTATGCTCTGTCGGCACCCAAGCTCTGAATTTTTCAAGTGCACTCTGGAAAGATAAGTTGCCGGCTTTGGTTTGGGTGCCGTCGGTGCCAAAGAATAAATTTGCGTCCCAACGACTTTTTCGTCCAAATAAACTCCAAATCTTTGATTCCATCCAATATTAATCTCCATTTATGATATTTATGAGTGAGTAGGACTCAAATATATATAACTATCTAATAAAAAGCATCAATAAAAATTAAACCAAAACACACAAAACACATAGATACTATGGGTTGCCTCCTATAAAGCGCTTGGTTTAACGTCGTCAGCCCAACAAACATTAGTCTCAATCAGGATGACTTAACATTACAACCTCTTTGAAATTAGGTCGTGAACCCTCAAAATATGGTTTTAATCGATGCTTGTTAACTTTAAATATTTATCTAGATTTAGGATCTCAATATAAACAGATCCAAATTGGTATACTTTTATAACATTGAAAGGTCATATCCACAAAGACTTAAGTTTTCGAGGAAATAATCTTAATCTTGTATTATATAACAAAATTTCTTGTCCAGGTTCGAATTCCTTTCTAATAATCTTCCGATCGTGCCATATCTTCATCTTCTCCTTATAAATTCTTTAATTATCATAAGATTCATTTCTCATTTCTTCCAATTCATTTAGTTGCAATAATCTTTTCTCACCAGCATTCTTTAAATTGAAATTGAACTCTTTAAAAGCCCAATATACTTTTTGTTCCAATTCAATTGGTAAATAAAAAGTCTTTCCAAAGATCAACTTCTAAGGAGAAATTCCGATAGACATTTTATAAGCAGTTCTATATATCCATAATGCAGTATCTAATCTCACAGACCAATCTAATTTATTAGGATTTACAGATTTCTCCAATATTCTTTATTTCGCGATTAGATACTTCTGCTAATCCACTTATCTAGGGATGATAAGCAGTAGAGATTCTATGCATAATATTATATTTTTCAGTTATTCTCTGAATCAGATTATTCCTAAAATGGGATCCACCATCAATAATAATTACTCTAGGCATTCTATATGTAGTGAAATTGCTTTTCATTAAAAATTTTGAAACACTTCGAGCATCACATTTAGGTAAAGCTATGGCTTTAATCCATTTTGATACATAGTCAACAACAACCAATATATATATATTCCCAAATGAAGGAATAAATGGTCCAATAAAATTTAATCCCCAAACATCACAGATTTTAACTCCTAATGTAAAATATAGGAGCATTTCATTTCTTTTAGAGATATTACCTACTCTCTGGCATTAATCACAAGTTTTAATATATCTATAAGATACTTAAAAAGAGTAGGCCAATAGAATCCAGATTGTACAATTTTATGTGCAATTTTATGAGTTCCAAACTGTCCCCCATATTCAGAATCATGGCATCTCTAAATAGTTGGTTCAATTTCTCCTAATAACTAGATCTTTGGATTGTTTATATAAATATGGGTCATCCCAAAAATAGGTTTTGACATCATAGATAAATGTTTTCTATTGTTGCATTACAAATCATGTGGTAAAACATCACATACAATATAGTTCATGATATCAGCATACCAAAGTATATTCCATTCCTTAATATTGTAAAGTTCTTCTTTAGGAAAAGTTTCTGTAATCACATTTTCAAAATTAGATAGTTCATATTGTTCAAATTTAAAAAATTGATCAGCAATTTGGTTACCAGATCCTTTTCTATTCACTATAACAAAATTAAAATCATGCATTAGAAGTACCCATATGATTAATCTAGGTTTAGCATCCTTCTTTTGCATTAAATATTTGATAGCAGAGTGATTCGTATGCACTATGCATTTAGTTCCAATTAAGTATGACCTAAAGTTTTCCAAAGCAAATATTTTGCTAATAACTTTCGTTCAGTAGTGGTATAATTAATTTGGGTTTTGTTAAGAGTTTTACTAGCATAGTATATAACATTAAAAATTTTATCATTTCTCTGCCCTAAAACAACTCTAATTGCGTAATCACTGACATCACACATAAGTTCAAATGGTTTCTCTCAGTTAGGTGAAACTATTATTGAAACAGTGATTAATTTTCTTTTAATAGTTGAAAGGCATTTAAGCATTCTTTATTAAAATCAAATTTCTTATCTTTTTTTTAAGATTTGGCATAGAGGTTTAGTAATTTTTGAAAAAACTTTAATATAACGCCTATTGAATCCATCATGTCCTAAAAAACTTCTTACCCCTCTCACAATAGTTGGAGGTGGTAATTTCACGATAATTTGAATTTTTGCACGGTCTACTTCCATGCCATATTCAGAAAATTTTATGCCCAAGTTTAATTCCTTCTGTAACCTTAAATTGACATTTTTCCCAATTCAGAACTAAATTTACTCTTTCACATAAATCCAAAACGTTTTCTAAATTATTTAAGCAAATGCCAAATGAAGTTCTGAATACAGAGAAATCATCAATAAAAACTTCAATTCCATTGTCAATCAAATTACTAAAAATTGACATTATATATCTTTTAAATGTTGCAGGCGCGTTACATAATCCAAAGTGCATTCTTCAAAAAGCAAATGTTCCATAAGGATTAGTAAAAGTAGTTTTTTCTTGATCCTCAAAAGCAATTGTTATTTGATGATAGCTGACAGTGACTTTATATATGCTTAAAAATGCAAGAATTTATGAATTCAGATTTATATATTTATAATGATTTAGTAAAGTCACAAATTCAATGCAAGTATACGTATCGTATCAAGTAATACATGGCTCTAATGGAGTCCTGGTTATCGATCCCACAGGGAAGGCAACGTTCTTTAAATCAGATAATATAGAACTAAAATCCAATACCAACTGTAGCAATTGCTCAAGTGTACTATAACTAGTGAATTCAAAGTATGGTAATAATAAAGCTACTACAATTACTTCAACTTACTAAACTAATTTAAATAACACACACTAACTTATGTGATTTATAAGATACTTCTATGGGAAAAGTGTCTTCCTTCCTGCATAAAGATTATGATGTGTGAATGATGAAGAATGGTAATTTTCTGTATTGTGCCAAATAGGAGCATATTTGCTTCTTTACCCTTAAAAGAGTACCTCCTCTTCCAAGCATGTAAAGAACATTGACATATCTTAAGTTTAATCACTAAATCTAAGGCTAGGCTGGGAGGATACCGACTCTCACTACGGAGCTCCCACTCACCCTTCACCCGAAGGCTAACCATAGGCTTTAGTTACCAATCTTAGGACCAAATTGGGGATCCCATTCTGTCACCACGAAACCTCAATTTGAAGTCCATCCAAACTCATTTACCTATTTATTTGAACTCAATTCCCATGAACTACGAAATTCATTCACGGACATTGAATGGGTTATTCATTCTTGTTGTAGAACATTCAATTCTGTTAGAATTAATGTTCCTCAACATATTTTAACAAATCAATTGGCCGGATTGAAAAGTAAATTAAGTTCCAAATGAAAGGACCATCACAACTTTTATAACACTTTAAGGGCATATCAATTCCAAATCACCACATCATCACTACTTTATGCAAGAAGAAAGACAAAGGAAACTACTCACAAATCATGGAGAAGATACAATAAAATATGGATTTTATATATAAAAGAAGAGTCATACAAACCACAATAGCAAATACAACTTATCTCCTTCTCTTCCCCAAGCAAATTCCTTCAAAGTTCTCTTGATTCCTATTATATTCCCTGCAACAATTGATTTCCTCCTTGGAACAAAGATGAAGAAGCAATCTCTCACTTTACTCCCTCTTCTCCCCTCCTTAGAGAAGAATCTCTCTTCAAATCATAAACCCTAACTCTCACTCACACTTTCCTTACACTCTCTACAGTAATCCTCTTCTCTTTTTTCATTTTGAACACTTAATTTTATGTTAGGAACGAATTCCCCAAGAGTTTCTTCAAGCACCCCTTCAAAAATCTGCCAAAAATCTTTAATTTGAAATGAACCGACATAGGGCACCGGCGGCACCCTATCCTGCCAATAATTACCGAAGTTTCTGGAAGATGGCGCCGGCGGCGCCAGAAGCTGTTTTCCTCCAAATTGCTCTATTTGGCTCCAAATTCGTTCCTTTTTTGCATCTTTTCGCTCCAATCACCTATAATCATCATACCTGCAACAAATCATGAAAAATACCTTCCATTAAAGTGTAATATCACCAAAAATAGGTAAAAACATATAGCTAAAAGTGTATATATTTTTGGTGCATCAAAAGCCGGTATATCCATCTAAAAAGAAAAAATATTTATGCCCAGCAAGTCTATCCAACATTTGGTCGAGAAAAAGTAAAGGAAAGAAATCTTTCCTGGTGGCATCATTTATTTTTTTATAGTCAATACAAATTCGCCAACCAGGGACTTGTCTCATGGTCATTAATTAATTTCTTTCATTAGTCACAACATTCACTCCTCCTTTCTTCGGAGTACAAACCCACGCACTATCTAAAATAGGATATATAATTCTAGCATCTAACAATTTCAAAATTTCTTTCTTTACTACTTCCTTAATCATTGTATTTAATATCCTTTGCAGATCAGTTCTAGGTTTATGTTGTACATCCAACAAAATTTTATGCATACAAATCGAAGGACTGATTCCTTTAATATCAGCTAAAGTCCAACTAAAAGACTTTTTGTATCTTCTCAAGGTTTATAATAATCTCTGCTATTGTAAGTCATTTAAATCTGAGGATACAATAACTGATAAAGTAGATAATTCTTCTAAAAACACATATTTCAAATTATTTGGAAGTATTTTCATCTCAAATTCAGGAGGTTTTATGATAGATTGAATTAAATTTTTATTATCATTTTCTGTAATATCCAAAGTTTCAAATCTTTCCTGAATATAATCCAATTCTTCATAAAAAATCTCTTCAAATTTATATTCCATTTCATCTTAATCCTCACATTTTATACTTTCTTGTTCCTTTTTTTCTTCAAAATTTTCCTTAAAATGCTCTTCTTTTAAATAATCATAAATTTCCATTCGAAAGCATTCATCATCTTTTACTGTTGCAGGGTTTTTCATAGCTTTTGATATATTAAATGTCACTTCTTGATCATTAACTCTCATTGTTAACTCTCGCTTTTGAAAATCAATGATAGCTCTTTCAGTGACAAGGAAAGGTCTTCCCAAAATTATAGAAATTTCCTTATCTTCCTCCATATGTAAAACAATAAAATTCAAAGGGAAGATAAATTTATCAACCTTTACTAAAACATCTTCAACAACTCCTTTAGGATAAGTAATAGAATGATCAGCCAATTGAAGAGTTACTGAAGTAGGGGAAATTTCTCCTATTCCCAATCTTTTAAAAGTTGATGGAGGCATAAGATTAATGCTGGCTCGCAGATCACACAGGGCTCTTCCAAAAAACTTTTCTCCAATAGTACAAGGAATAGTGAAGTTGCCAGGATCTTTAAGTTTTTCAGGAAGCTTTTTCTGAATAATTGCACTACATTCTTCACTGAGTGCAACACTCTAATTATCTGAAAACTTCCTTTTCTTGTTTAGTTTATCCTTCATAAACTTCACATAATTGGGAATTTGTTCTAAAGCTTCAACAAAAGAGATATTTATAGTTAATTTTTTAAGGATTTCAAGAATTACAAAAGCTGTTTTTGACTCTTTTGTTGTTTTAATCTTTGAGGAAACGAATGTGGTGGTATTTTATGGTAATTTTCATCGGTTTAAGTGGATATTCCATACCATGATATATATTATCATTACCTTTATCGGTTTCTTCCTTTTCCTTTCCAACTTCGATGTCTTTTTGCACCCTTGATTCCAATTCTTTTCCACTTCTTAACTGTATAGCCTTAAGTTGTTCTTTATTATGATCTTTTCGGTTAATCTCAACATTAGTAGGCAAAGTTCTTGATGGTCTAGTACTAAGTGCAGTTGCAATATGCACCAATTGATTTCCAATATTTTTAATAACAGGTCCTTGACTTTGCAATTGAGTCCCTTTACTTTGCATTTGATTACCATTTTGAATATCAATTCTTTTATAGACAACTTCTTATCCTTGAATTGTGGGTTACTATTAAAGCACTGAGGGTAAGAAGCTCTATAACTATAAACAACCTTACACTCTAATTAGCTCTAACCCATTAGACCTTATTAAAACTTAAGACTTACTTAAAATTAGGCTTAAACAACCTTACTCTAATTAATTCTAACCCATTAGACGTAATTAAACCCTTAAGCCTTACTTAAAGTAGGCTTAAACAATCTTAAATCCTAATTAAGTCAAACTCTAATTAGACTTAATAAACTTTTAAGCCTTGCTTACATTAGGCTTAAACAACCTTAAATCTTTATTAAGTCTAACCCTAATTAGAGGTAATTAAACCCTTAAGCCTTACTTAAATTAGGCTTAAATAACCTTAAACCCTAATCAAGTCTATCTTTAATTAAACTTGAACCAAAACCTAACTTGAGTTCAACCTAACTTGAACCTAAGTTAACCAAAATATTAGGTTCAATCCATTTTGAACCTAACTCAACTAAAATCTAACTTGAGTTCAACCTAACTTGAACCCAAGTTAACTTAAATATTAGGTTCAACTCATTAAGCCTAACTCAACCAAAACCTAACTTAAGCTCAACCTAACTCGAACCCAAGTTAACCTAAATATTAGGTTCAACCCATATTGAACCTAACTCAACCAAAACCTAAATTAAGTTCAGCCTAACTTGTACCCAAGTTAACCCAAACACTAGGTTCAACCCATATTGAACCTAACTCAACCATAACCTAACTTGAGTTTAACCTAACTTGAACCCAAGTTAACCTAAATATTAGGTTCAACCCATATTGAACCTAACTTAACTACAATCTAACTTGAGTTCAACTTAACTTGATCCCAAGTTAACCTAAAAATTAGGTTTAACCCATATTGAACCTAACTCCACCAAAAGTTCTAACTCGGGTTCAATCTAACTTGAACGCAAGTTAACCAAACCTTAAGTTCGACCCATATTGAACTTAATTGGAACTTAATTTAAGTTCAAACCAACTTGAACTGAAGACAAACTTAAAACCATTTAGGTTCAACATACATTGAACCTAACATTAATGCATACTTAAGTTCAATCCAACTTGAACTTAAGTTAAACTTAAGACCATTTATTTTAAAGGTTATTTCACCATGAACTTAAGTTAAACCTGATACCATTTAGGTTTAATATCTATTGAACCTAGTTTATAACTTAGGTTCAACTCAAATTGAACCAAAATCAAACTTTCAACTTAAGATCAAACTAAAGCTGAACTTAAGTTAAAACTTTTAATTTAAGTTCAACCCACATTGAACTTAAAAGATTAACTGAAAAACATTAGATTCAAATGATATTGAATCTAATTATTAAAGTCTAATCTACAGTAGAATTCAACCAAAATCTTTAGTTTCAATAGACATTGAATCTAAACCTTTAAATCTATTTCATAATAGATTTGATTTTAAAATGTTAGATTGAAACAACATTGAATCTAATTTTCAATGTCTAATTTAGATTAGGCTTAAACACCTTTTAGATTCAAATGACATCGAATCTAAAATCCTAAAGTCTAACTTATGTTAAATTTTACTCAATTTAAGTCTAATCTACATTAGATTTAACACCTTTTAGATTCAAATGACATGGAATCTAAAATCCTAAAGTTTAACTTATGTTAGATTTTACTTAAGTCTAGTCTACATCAGACTTAACACCTTTTATATTTAAATGACACCGAATCTAAAATTTTATAATCTAACTTATGTAAGATTTTACTCAATTTAAGTCTAATCAACATTAAACTTAACACCTTTTAGATTCAAATGACATCGAATCTAAAGTTCTAAATTCTAACCTGTGTTAGATTTTATTCTTAAATTTCCTATATTCAAACAACATTGAATCTAAAAAAAAAGTCAATTCTAATTAGATCTTACAGACATTAGATCTAAATAAACTTGACCCCTTTCTTTAAGTCTAAATCACATTAGACTTAACTAAGCAAATCAAAAATAACATATATAAAAATGACATATGATGTGGACTTTTAATTATTCAAGAACTTATGAACCTAAATTTATATATTTATAATGATTTTGTAAAGTCCAAACCTCAACCCAAGTATACGTATCGTATCAAGTAATACAGGACTCTAATGGAGTCCTGGTTATCGATCCTACAGGACACCTATGGCACTATAATTGTGAAATCATCTTTGGAGAAATATGAAAATAACTATTCATGGTGAAAATTTAAGAGAAAGCTTGAGAAATTACTTGGATTTAGTAGTTTAAGCCTTTAGGAGTTGAGTTTAGTGATTTTAAGTTGAATGTGGAATTTATAGTGATTTTTTTAAGCAAATTTTAGAAATGGCACCTAAGAAGAGTAAAGAGGAACCCAAATTTGATTCTAACAAGTTTGTTAGTTTGAAAGCTCAAGATCGTTACGTACAAGAATTTCAGTCACGTAAAGCGAGGATTCGATAAACCAGGCTAAGAAATTGAAGATACGATTGTGAATCTCCTCTGGGTTAAATATTTTTGTACTGTTGTAGCTGTTACTTATATTGTTTGGGAGTTCTATGCAAATCTATCAGAGTCAGATGAAAACTTTTTCTGGGTACGAGGACAACTGATACATTTTACTCCTGAGGTAATCAAAAGATTTTACCTATTACCGCTTAGTATGCTTTATTTTTATTCAAATTACAATCCTACTAAGGAAGAATTGGATGAGATTATCTCTATTTGACTGATGGGAGAGGATTATGGAAAATTACTAATGAGAGAAGTGTTAACTTCCTTACATCAAAGTTGAATGCCACCTCCAAAGCATGACATTATTTTATATCATCCAAGATGCTTCCTACAAATCATCTAAGCAAAATGACTAGAGGAAGGGCCACTTTGAACTACTGTATTCAGTAGAGAAAGGTGATAGACATTGGAAAGATTTTTTATGGTTGTATCTAGAGTACTGCCAGATCTGCCACCACTGTAGGTATGACATATTCTTCCCTTATTCATTCATTGTGTGAGCAGGCTAGTGTTAGATCTGAGAATTGGGAAGGGGTTCTTTAGCCTCTTAAGCCTATTACTAATTTGAATTTGAAGACTTATGATGAGCATTAAATTTTTGGCTGGAGAGGAGGATTTTCTAGGGGTTCTAGTGTATCTGCTTCTGCTGCATCTACATATCGTGCTTCCACTTCCCAGGCATCTTCAGGTCAGTTTTTTTGATTCACAGACTGAGCTTTTGAACAAGATAAGAGATAATGTTAACTATACTGTAGATCGAGTGCATGATATAGAAGGGAAAGTAGACCATATGGGGGACTATCTTCATAAACATTGTGAGTATGAGGGGAATTATCGCAATTTTATGGATAGATTGATTAGAGTTGATTTTAGCGTTGTGCTACCTACTTATCCACAGTATAGCCCATATGTGCTTACCCATACCTGGAACGAAAGGGATGATGAGGAAGAGGAAGAAAATGATTAGGATTGATATTTTATTTTGAGTTATATTTTGTGATGTGATTTGTGGTAGACTATTTCTATTGTTATTGTTGTTGTGTGATTTATTATCATTTATGGATGTTATAGAGGACTAATCTATATCTTTTCTTTTGTTGTAATAGTTGCCGAGACATTTTATATTGTGTTTGTGATATGTGATGTTATATGTTTGTGGTAGTAAATGTGTTAGTGATTTGTTAGTGTATTTTGTTTGTTAGTTAAGAACTTTTTCCAGAAAACTATTTAGGAAGATTTTTAAATACTATTAAAATCCACTGATTAAAATTTCATACTTAACTTTTCAATTTACTACGATATATATGTCTTAGTTATGGATTTCTGTTTATGTTCTTTTGAATTTATTTTATAAAATATAAAATATTTAAAATTTTGGATTAAGTCATTTTCATTCATGTTTTTAATACCTACATATTTAGGATATAAAAATTCTTGCAAGTTTAATACTTATAGTTTTCTGTTCCTACCCATGTATCTTGTTACTATGCTTAAATATTTTATAATGACAAATATTTAAAGTTTGGGGGAATAACAAACAATTTTCAAAAATTTAAATTTTTTTTTGTTCTCAAATGTACTAAAGATTTAGTTTTGAATGAAAAATAATTATGTGTATGAAGTTATATTAGGGAAATAAAATTTTGAATATAGAAATGAGTAAGAGAATTTAGTTAAAATCTATAGTAAGGATGAAAAATTTAAAGTTAAAAATTTCTTAGTAAAGAAATGATGAATATTTTATAACTATCTTTCGTAGGAAAAGTTATATTTTTTAGAAAAAATAGAAGGATTAGACTTTTATTTTTAATACTTAAGTCTCTTTTATTAAAAAAATAATTTTCAAAACTTTTATTATATTTCTAAGTTAAAGATATATATCTACCTTATGCTTTAGGAAAGGAAGAGTGTAATTCAAAAATCATTAAAGGCCTATAAAGATATAGTAATCCTTTCCTTATAAAAAGAAGAAAAAGAAAATAAAAGAAAAAAAAGAAAAAAAGATGAGTATGTGAAAAGGACGGAGAAACTTGAGGATTTAAGGGCCAAATCAAAAATTTGATCCACACCTGATCTTTTTAGAGTATAAGATTTGATGAAAATCTTGAAGCTTATAAATATAATATAGTGAGTATAAGTATTTTTAGCAAAGATTTTCAATAAAGAAATTAAAATGCCTAAGCCATATATTTTGAAGAATCTATAAGTATTTCTGAATAAGATAGGAAATAGTATTTTTCATTAACCTTTACCTAAGAGATTTCTAAATTTTAAAATGTTCTCATTTACTAAATTTTTTTTTTCTAAATTGGACTACTATATTTTTAGAACAAAATTTTAAAATTTCCTAAAGAAACTCATCACATTATTTAGTTGTATGCTTTTTATATGATTAAAGTGTCACTTGATACACCTAAAACATATAGTACACATTTTTATACCTATTTTTGATGATATTGCACTTTAATAGAAGGTATTTGTGTGTTTTTCTTGCAGGTATGATTAAATGCATGAATATGATGTAAGGTGTAAAAAAATATCAAAATTGATACAAAAATGATGAAATTTAAGCAGTGATCTGTGGCGGCTAAGCGCCGGAACTCACGCTTACGTGCCAAGGCGCCATGGCTATGCGCCACAGTTGGAGCTTACATGCCAGATGAACGGCGGCTAAGAGCCGGTACCCCGCGCTTACGCGCGACAGTTATAAAGGAGCAGTTATTTTAATTTGGGCGCCATTTTGAAGAGGTTTTTTAGGCACCTCTTAATGAGAACGTGGGTAACTTCCTACTGAAGCCAAACTCAATTCAAAATACTCTTGAATGAATGCATATCTTGGAAGATACGATGAATTTGGACACAATTTGAAGAGATATGAAGTCACCTTTTGAAAAAGTATAAAAAGAGGACTTGATGATAAAAAAAGTGGTTGTTGTTGGAGGGTGTGGTTAGTGCTTAAGAGTGAGGTTAATGTTAGAGAGTTATTTTAGAACACACCTCACCACTTCACCATCTTTACTTTATTTAATATAGTTTTTATTAGGAGTTGAATTGAGATTTGCAGTCTACGGAGTTGGGCGCCGACCTCTAAAGAGTATTGTAAGGAAAAGCAAAGTTTTGAAAGGAAATTAAAGAGTTTTGGGGAGAGGATTTACATATAAGTCTTTATCTTTGTATTACATTTGATTTTTAATTAAGACTTGTGTTTTCACTATGATTTATACTTTTAAAATAAGTTGTGATTGCATTTTCTTCATGAATTATGAGTAGTTTTCTTTATCTTTTTCTTTAAGTGATGAAGTAATTAAGTGATGGAAGTATGTTGTGTGAAGTATAGGATTTAAATGTTGGAAGAAGTTGTGATGATTCAAAATCTTAAACTTTATTTACTTCTTGATTTAGCCAATTAAGATGTTAAATATGTTGTGAGAACTTGTAAGATCCGATTGCACTATTATCTCGGTCAACAATTAGAAAGAATCAAATGAGATTGTATGGGTGAGAATGTAATCCATATGGTTGAGTGCAAATAAATAGGAAGATATACTTTGATGGGCGTAGAATTAGAAGACTTTAGAGTGACAGGCTAAAGCGCCCACTTTGATTTATTGTTTTATGTTTTGATACGAGATGTTAGGCCCCAAGTGGAGGGAATTGAGGAAAATCTAGAGTGAGAGCTAGTATCTTTCTTGTCTAACCCGTCTTCAAGATTTTTTAAACAGTGAATTAACCTATGTTCTTTTTAGCATCTCTAGTAAGGTTAAATAATATAATTGCTCCTATTTGGCACAACACATTTTAGATATTTCCACAACAAATATTCTCCATAACTTGTTACTGATTCAAAAAAAGGAAATAAATATTTCATTTGCATAAGTTTTCATCTTACAAAAGTTTAGTTAAAGTTGTTGTTTACTTTTACGTCAAATTATAAAATTGACAAAAAGAATCAAATTTCATTTCCTAAAATATTATCTTTAGTTTGAGTAAGTTCTTTCTTTAAAATATTAAGAAGTTAATTTTAATAATTTCATTGTTTATCACTTTCCCTGTGGGTTCGATATCTCGGGGCTTAATCAGAAAGTCCTATATTACTTGATTAAACGATACGTATACTTGCATAAAATTCCATTTTAAATATTAATTTAATCTCTTATTTATATTGGCATCAAGTTTTTGGCATCATTATAGATAAAGAGATATCATTAAAGAGAAGCATCAATTCAAATATAAAACATAAGCATAAATATCCGGGATCACTTCACTATTCCTTGTGCTACAGGAGAAAAGTATTTTTAGAAGAGCTTAATGTGATATGGAAGCCAGCATTAATCTTATGCCTTGACCGAGCGTTGGCTGCAGTGAATATGCATACTTAAAGTAGTATTTCAAAAGTATTTTCAATCCATCTATAAATTATAATTAGTTTAATAAGAAAGCAGCCCGATTATAGGCAAGTATACGTATCGTTCAAGTAAAGGGAGGGAGTAAACCTTAAAACGTAGCACAGAATTCCAACATTTGAATTTGCAAAACACAAAAAGGAAATTCTAAAGTTACCAAAGTTTAAAGATGCTACAGAATTTAAAATTACAAAGTACTTTCTAAATTTCAGACTAAAGTAAACAATAAGTACACTGAGCTTTGTTATGCAAGGTTCAAATATAGAGAAAGTGTCCTCCCCCTTACAATGATTTTGTGGTGAGTGAATGATATATATTAGTATAGTTTTTTATTATGCCAAATAGGAGCATAGCTATTCTTTACTCTCTTCCGAGTGCTATAAAGAACATTGGCTAATCCTAGGTTTAGTTCCTAAATCCTTGGTTAGGCTGAGAGGATACTAGCTTTCACTCCAGAGCTCCCACGTCCCTTCGCCTGAAGGCTAACTCTCGCTTTAGTTTCCAAACACTAGGACCAAATTGTATAGTTTTTCCAATCCCATTCTGTCACCACGAAACCTCAATTTGAAGTCCATCCGAACTCATTTCCCTATTTATTTGAACTCAATTCCCATGAATTACGAAATTCATTCACGGACATTGAATGGGTTATTCATTCTTGTTGTAGAACATTCAATTCTTTTAGAATTAATGTTCCTCAACATATTTTAATAAATCAATTGGTCGGATTGAAAAGTAAATTAAGTTTCAAATGAAAGGACCATCACAACTTTTATAACACTTTAAGGGCATATCAATTCCACATCACCACATCATCACTACTTTATGCAAGATGAAAGGCAAAGGAAACTACTCACAAATCATGGAGAAGATACAATAAAACATGGATTTTATATATAAAAGAAGAGTCATACAAACCACAATAGCAAATACAACTTATCTCCTTCTCTTCCCCAAGCAAATTCCTTCAAAGTTCTCTTGATTCCTATTATATTCCCTGCAACACTTGATTTCCTCCTTGGAACAAAGATGAAGAAGCAATCTCTCACTTTACTCCCTCTTCTCCCCTCCTTAGAGAAGAATCTCTCTTCAAATCATAAACCCTAACTCTCACTCACACTTTCCTTACACTCTCTACAGTAATCCTCTTCTCTTTTTTCATTTTGAACACTTAATTTTATGTTAGGAACGAATTCCCCAAGAGTTTCTTCAAGCACCCCTTCAAAAATCTGCCAAAAATCTTTAATTTGAAATGAACCAACATAGGGCACCGGCGGCACCCTATTCTGCCAATAATTGCTGAAGTTTCTGGAAGATGGCGCCGGCGGCGCCAGAAGCTGTTTTCCTCCAAATTGCTCCATTTTGCTCCAAATTCGTTCCTTTTTGCATCTTTTCGCTCCAATCACCTATAATCATCATACCTGCAACAAATCATGAAAAATAACTTCCATTAAAGTGTAATATCACCAAAAATAGGTAAAAACAAATAGCTAAAAGTGTATATATTTTTGGTGCATCAAAAGCCGGTATATCCATCTAAAAAGAAAAAATATTTGTGCCTTGCAAGTCTAACCAACATTTGGTCTAGAAAAGGTAAAGGAAAGTAGTCTTTCCTAGTGGCAACATTTAATTTTCTATAATCAATATAAATTCGCCAACCAGGGACTTGTCTCATGGTCATTAATTAATTTCTTTCATTAGTCACAACATTCACTCCTCCTTTCTTCGGAGTACAAACCCAAGCACTATCTGAAATAAGATATATAATTCTAGCATCTAACAATTTCAAAATTTCTTTCTTTACTACTTCCTTAATCAATGTATTTAATATCCTTTGCAGATCAGCTCTAGGTTTATGTTGTACATCCAACAAAATTTTATGCATACAAATCGAAGGACTGATTCCTTTAATATCAGCTAAAGTCTAACTAAAAGACTTTTTTGTATCTTCTCAAGGTTTATAATAATCTCTGCTATTGTAAGTCATTTAAATCTGAGGATACAATAACTGATAAAGTAGATAATTCTTCTAAAAACACATATTTAAAATTATTTGGAAGTATTTTCATCTCAAATTCGGGAGGTTTTATGATAGATTGAATTAAATTTTTATTATCATTTTCTGTAATATCCAAAGTTTCAAATCTTTCCTGAATATAATCCAATTCTTCATAAAAAATCTCTTCAAATTTATATTCCATTTCATCTTAATCCTCACATTTTATACTTTCTTGTTCCTTTTTTTCTTCAAAATTTTCCTTAAAATGCTCTTCTTTTAAATAATCATAAAGTTCCATTCGAAAGCATTCATCATCTTTTACTGTTGCAGGGTTTTTCATAGCTTTTGATATATTAAATGTCACTTCTTGATCATTAACTCTCATTGTTAACTCTCGTTTTTGAAAATCAATGATAGCTCTTTCAGTGACAAGGAATGGTCTTCCCAAAATTATAGAAATTTCATTATCTTCCTCCATATGTAAAACAATAAAATTCAAAGGGAAGATAAATTTATTAACCTTTACTAAAACGTCTTCAACAACTCCTTTAGGATAAGTAATAGAATGATCAGCCAATTGAAGAGTTACTGAAGTAGGGGAAATTTCTCCTATTCCCAATCTTTTAAAAGTTGATGGAGGCATAAGATTAATGCTGGCTCGCAGATCACACAGGGCTCTTCCAAAAAACTTTTCTCCAATAGTACAAGGAATAGTGAAGTTGCCAGGATCTTTAAGTTTTTCGGAAGCTTTTTCGAATAATTGCACTACATTCTTCACCGAGTGCAACACTCTAATTATCTGAAAACTTCCTTTTCTTGTTTAGTTTATCCTTCATAAACTTCACATAATTGGGAATTTGTTCTAAAGCTTCAACAAAAGAGATATTTATAGTTAATTTTTTAAGGATTTCAAGAATTACAAAAACTGTTTTTGACTCTTTTGTTGTTTTAATCTTTGAGGAAACGAATGTGGTGGTATTTTATGGTAATTTTCATCGGTTTAAGTGGATATTCCATACCATGATATATATTATCATTACCTTTATCAGTTTCTTCCTTTTCCTTTCCAACTTCAATGTCTTTTTGCACCCTTGATTCCAATTCTTTTCCACTTCTTAACTGTATAGCCTTAAGTTGTTATTTATTATGATCTTTTCGGTTAATCTCAACATTAGTAGGCAAAGTTCTTGATGGTCTAGTACTAAGTGCAGTTGCAATATGCACCAATTGATTTCCAATATTTTTAATAACAGGTCCTTGACTTTGCAATTGAGTCCCTTTACTTTGCATTTGATTACCATTTTGAATATCAATTCTTTTATAAACAACTTCTTATCCTTAAATTGTGGGTTACTATTAAAGCACTGAGGGTAAGAAGCTCTATAACTATAAACAACCTTACACTCTAATTAGCTCTAACCCATTAGACCTTATTAAAACTTAAGACTTACTTAAAATTAGGCTTAAACAACCTTACTCTAATTAATTCTAACCCATTAGACGTAATTAAACCCTTAAGCCTTACTTAAAGTAGGCTTAAACAATCTTAAATCCTAATTAAGTCAAACTCTAGTTTGACTTAATTAACTTTTAAGCCTTGCTTACATTAGGCTTAAACAACCTTAAATCTTTATTAAGTCTAACCCTAATTAGAGGTAATTAAACCCTTAAGCCTTACTTAAATTAGGCTTAAATAACCTTAAACCCTAATCAAGTCTATCTTTAATTAGACTTGAACCAAAACCTAACTTGAGTTCAACCTAACTTGAACCTAAGTTAACCAAAATATTAGGTTCAATCCATTTTGAACCTAACTCAACTAAAATCTAACTTGAGTTCAACCTAACTTGAACCCAAGTTAACTTAAATATTAGGTTCAACTCATTAAGCCTAACTCAACCAAAACCTAACTTAAGCTCAACCTAACTTGAACCCAAGTTAACCTAAATATTAGGTTCAACCCATATTGAACCTAACTCAACCAAAACCTAAATTAAGTTCAGCCTAACTTGTACCCAAGTTAACCCAAACACTAGGTTCAACCCATATTGAACCTAACTCAACCAAAACCTAACTTGAGTTTAACCTAACTTGAACCCAAGTTAACCTAAATATTAGGTTCAACCCATATTGAACCTAACTTAACTACAATCTAACTTGAGTTCAACTTAACTTGATCCCAAGTTAACCTAAAAATTAGGTTTAACCCATATTGAACCTAACTCCACCAAAAGTTCTAACTCAGGTTCAATTTAACTTGAACGCAAGTTAACCAAACCTTAAGTTCGACCCATATTGAAATTAATTGGAACTTAATTTAAGTTCAAACCAACTTGAACTGAAGACAAACTTAAAACCATTTAGGTTCAACATACATTGAACCTAACATTAATGCATACTTAAGTTCAATCCAACTTGAACTTAAGTTAAACTTAAGACCATTTATTTTAAAGGTTATTTCACCATGAACTTAAGTTAAACCTGAAACCATTTAGGTTTAATATCTATTGAACCTAGTTTATAACTTAGGTTCAACTCAAATTGAACCAAAATCAAACTTTCAACTTAAGATCAAACTAAAGCTGAACTTAAGTTAAAACTTTTAATTTAAGTTCAACCCACATTGAACTTAAAAGATTAACTCAAAAACATTAGATTCAATTGATATTGAATCTAATTATTAAAGTCTAATCTACAGTAGAATTCAACCAAAATCTTTAGTTTCAATAGACATTGAATCTAAACCTTTAAATCTATTTCATAATAGATTTGATTTTAAAATGTTAGATTGAAACAACATTGAATCTAATTTTCAATGTCTAATTTAGATTAGGCTTAAACACCTTTTAGATTCAAATGACATCGAATCTAAAATCCTAAAGTCTAACTTATGTTAAATTTTACTCAATTTAAGTCTAATCTACATTAGATTTAACACCTTTTAGATTCAAATGACATGGAATCTAAAATCCTAAAGTTTAACTTATGTTAGATTTTACTTAAGTCTAGTCTACATTAGACTTAACACCTTTTATATTTAAATGACACCAAATCTAAAATTTTATAATCTAACTTATGTAAGATTTTACTCAATTTAAGTCTAATCAACATTAAACTTAACACCTTTTAGATTCAAATGACATCGAATCTAAAGTTCTAAATTCTAATCTGTGTTAGATTTTATTCTTAAAATTCCTATATTCAAACAACATTGAATCTAAAAAAAAAATCAATTCTTATTAGATCTTACAGACATTAGATCTAAATAAACTTGACCCCTTTCTTTACGTCTAAATCACATTAGACTTAACTAAGCAAATCAAAAATAACATATATAAAAATGACATATGATGTGGACTTTTAATTATTCAAGAACTTATGAACCTAAATTTATATATTTATAATGATTTTGTAAAGTCCAAACCTCAACCGAAGTATACGTATCGTATCAAGTAATACAGGACTCTAATGAAGTCCTGGTTATCGATCCTACAGGGAAGGCATGTTCCTTACAATAAATAGTGTAATACTGAAATCCAATACTCAAATCGCAATTAAGTTTAAGTTTACTTCTACTAACTAGATGCAGAGAACAGTAAAAGTTAAGAAAACTATATCTACTTCTAATATCTAAAAATAGAATTAACTAACACACACACTGAGCTATGTATTTGAAAGGTTTTGTTATATATGAAAAGTATCTTTCTACTTGCAATGAGTATATCATGTGTGAATGATAATAATGATTAATTATTGTATTATGCCAAATAGGAGCATAAATGTTTCTTTACCCTCAATAGAGTACCCTCTCTTCCAAGCATGAAAAGAATATTGACAAATCGTAAGTTCAGTCACTAAATCTAAGGTTGTCACTACGGAGCTCCCACTCACCCTTCACCTGAAGGCTAACTGATGCGGTGCGACTTTATATATGCTTTAAAATACAAGAATTTGATACCACTTTTTAGAATATATAATTCCTGGAAAATGACTTCAAAGACTTAATGCACGAGGTTTACTTTTATTAATTTATATTTAGAATTTTTAATAATTATTGTAAAAGTCACAATTTTAAACGCAAGTATACGTATCGTTCAAGTAATACAGGGCTCTAGTGGAGTCCTGGTTATTGATCCCACTGGGATAGTAAATTTATAAAAAGTAAGAAATGTAAGAAATATTTTGAAATTTTCAAATTAAATGCAATTTATATATACTCTCTTTTTTTTAATATATGTTTTCAAATTTGATTTACTAACAATTTTTTTCTATAAGCAAGTAAGCAGTAAGCAGTAATAAAGTAAGTAGTAATTAAAATTTCAATGCAAGTATAAAAATGACTTTCTCCTTTTCAAATAATCCAAGATTTATGGAATAATTATCTTTTGTTGGGACTTTAGATTATGGAATTGTGCCAAATAGAAGCATTCTTATTCTTTACCCTTTGGTCCAGGTGCAAAGAACATTGACTAATCTATAGATCGGCTCAGGATGTTTTATTAGTAGAATGGGTTAATCTAGGCTCACACAACTAGATGTCCAAGGGTGGCTATGGTCGGCCCGACCAGTCACCCATTACCTTTCTATAAACCAAATTATTAGAATTTTGTCTGTCACTCCAAAAACTAATTAATTTTATGCCCAAGAAATATTATCATCCTATTTATTTGCACTTCACCTTAAATTATCTGCGTATAGCCTGCGATTATCTAAGGATTCATGTGATATCTACTTGTTAAGAATTTATCTCCGGATATGTCTCAAAATTCTTCAACAGGTTTTAAAATTTTAAATGGCCAATTTAAAAAGCAAACTAAGATCAGGTATTAATATCATTACAATGTTTTAAAATATTTTAAATTTAATTCTCTACAAAATTTAATTAATTTAAAATCTTTTCATAGTTGAAAGAAGAAATATAACTAACTACTCAGAACCAAAGTACAAATACTTATCTGAAGTGTTCCTTCAAGTGATCCGCTGACTACTACTGACCCCAAAGCAATGATGAAAGACTTGAACAACAATAACTCACAATAAATACTCAAAATAAACTCACTAGAAAAAAAGTAAAGTGGCACCCTAAGTATGGAAGAGATAAAATAAAACTAAAGAGGGCAGAGAAGATGCTAAAATGGGTATGTGTACTAAGACGGGGGGGGGGGGGGGGGAGTTGGTGCGATTTTTTCTGTAGAATGGGCTCCTATTTATAGAGCTCTGAATTTGACCAGGTTGCTTAAGGCACCTCTTCAAAATCCGTCAAAATTCAATGCATCTTCTATAAGGTAACTGTCGCGCCTAGGCACCGGGATCTGGCGCCTAGGCGCCGGACTCCGTGACCAGGTCTTTCGCACCTCTTCATTTTGGATCACACCTCTTCACGATCCAGACCATTTCCTTGTGTCCAAATACATTGTATCACATGTCCTATATATTAGGAGTAACTTCCAGTCATCAAGAAGCTCCAATAACCGCTTAACACCATCAAAATAACTGCCTTATGTTGTCAAAAATCTTGACAGCGTCTGCTTAGACGCCGGATTCTGGTGCCTAGGTGCCAGGCCAATAATTCCAATATTTTGCTCCATAAGCTCCATTTTTGCTCCATTTTTGCTCCTTTTTCCTTCTTTTTCTTTTTCCGACTCTTTTTTAATCATCTACATCCAAAAACATGAAAATACCTTTCATTAAAGCATAATATCCTTAAGAATTGAATAATAAATAAGGCATAAAAATGGGTATTTTTAGGTAGATAGAAATTTCGTTAACAATGTAATGAGTTTTCTTACTATAAGATAATTCATGTGAAGCCAATTTTTCATTAGACATTTCCTCAAGCTTTTCCTCACATTCTTTTCTTTTTTTTCTGGATTGTTTTTCAATTCCTTTTTTTTAAGTGAGAATTACTATTTTTGGATAGCCTGTTAATGATTTTGAACATCACTATCCTTAAGTTATTTTCAAAAACTTATACATTCTTACTTAATAAATATGACATTTTTAATAATTTATTATTTTTCAAAACTTATTTCAATCTTTTCTTTTTCAAGCAATAATCTTGATTCCATAGTATTTCAAAAATACAATTCTCTTTACTATAAATAGAAAAATTTTGATCTTATTATTCTTTAAGCTAAATAATTCTATTCTTAAAATCAATCAAAAATTTTGAAATTTTAGTTAAGTTTACTAAATTATTTATAAATTCAAAAATTTAGATAATCTTTAACAGATTTTTCATTCCTTATGTTATGTTAACATATTTTTAAAGAAAATATTAGTTCTTTAAGGACAAATAATATTTAAATTTGATAAATGTTTTCCCTTCCCCCAAACTTCAGCTTTAGAACAAATATGAATCATGTAATTTTCTAAAGCATGAGAAAAAGAAATAAACATGAATTAATCTAAGTACAATAATGTTGTAGTAAGGAAAAACTAACTTCTACTTCTACACATGCTTCAATATGAATATAACAGAAATGATTAAGCATGTATAGAAAAGTTTTGCAGAGCAGGAGTTACTTTCTAAAAAAAATCTTTTTTTTGAACATGCAAATTTACTAACTATTCCTGAACACTAAACAGTAGGCTGAAACAAAAATAAACATTTATAAAAATTCATTAATATTTCAGTCTTAAACACACATCAGATAATCTAAAAACAATTTCAACTTAAAGCGTTCACATAAACACTAACAAATAGCATCACACTTAACAACACAAGAAACAAGAAACACACTAAAAAAAAAAGAACAATCTCCAGAGGTAAGTCAAGCTACTAATCACTGTCTGTAGCTTCATCATCGTCATCACCAAAAGAAAACTCCATACCCTTTGGATCAACATATGGTGAAAATCTGGGACAAGTAGGGAACTGAACATCGTGCTCACCCTTCAGAAATCTCACTAAAGACTCAGAATACTCAGCATCGTAATCACTCTTTCTTTGTGTATACTCAGAAATATGATCAATCTTCTTATCTATAGTATCTACTCTATAATGAGTTAAGAATAACTCATTCTGCTGCTCTATAAATTGATCATGCATGGTTTCCAAAAAAGTAGTTAGTGGCTCAGCAGAAGTAGATGGTCTAGAAGTGGAAGCTCTACCTAAAGTAGGTAATGAACCAGAAGGTGCAGTAGAACTCTTACCTCGAAGTCGATCATAGATACTGACGCTTTCTCTTCCTATAAGCTTTGTCGACTTGAGCTTTTCCTCAGAAAGCTCAACAACTACTCCAGCACTTTGACATAGAGAATAGATCAGAGATGGAAAACCAAGTCCAATAGAAGTGTTAGAACGAGCAGTAGCCTCTACAGAATCATAAATAATGCTCCCTACATCAATATGCTTCTTCTCTTGAATGCAGTAGTTGAGAATAACTCAATCTTTGGTAACCTTGCTCAGATGATTGGATGGAAGGAGACGAGCAGAAGTAAAGTAATGCCATGCCTTTGAAACAACATTAAGCTTAGAAGATGAAAAATTTATCCTTTTTCTGTTCTTTTAGGCTCCAGTACTATCAGTCAGGTAGGCAATGATCATATCCAAATCTCCCTCTGATGGAGATAATCCAGAGTAATTGTTGACCTCATTTTACAATGAGTCAATAACCTTATGACCTAAAAAGTCAACTTTGGTCAAATTGGTCAAACCAGACCTAGTGACCAACCCTGTTGACCCCATAGGTCAACCTTTTGACCTAAAAAGTCAACTTTGGTCAAATTGGTCAAACCAGACCCAGTGACCAACCCTGTTGACCCCATAGGTCAACCTTTTGACCTAAAAAGTCAACTTTGGTCAAATTGGTCAAACCAGACCTAATGACCAACCCTGTTGACCCCATAGGTCAACCTTATGACCTAAAAGTCAACATTGGTCAAAATGGTCAAACCAGACCTAATAACCAACTCTGTTGACCCCATAGGTCAACCTTATGACCTAAAAAGTCAACTTTGGTTATATTGGTCAAACCAGACCTAATGACCAACCCTGTTAACCCCATAGTTCACCCTTAAGACCTAAAAAGTCAACATTGGTCAAAATGGTCAAACCAGACCTAGTGACCAACCCTGTTGACCGCATAGGTCAACCTTTTGACCTAAAAAGTCAACATTGGTCAAAATGGTCAAACCAGACCTAGTGACCGACCTCGTTGACCGCATAGGTCGACCTTTTGACCTAAAAAGTCAACTTCGTCAAATTGGTCAAACCGGACCGAGTGACCGACCACTGTTGACCCCATAGGTCAACCTTTTGACCTAAAAGTCAACATTGGTCAAAATGGTCAAACCAGACCCAGTGACCAACCCTGTTGACCCCATAGGTCACCTTTTTGACCTAAAAAGTCAACATTGGTCAAAATGGTCAAACAAGACCTAGTGACCAACCCTGTTGAATCCATAGGTCAACCTTTTGACCTAAAAAGTCAACTTTGGTCAAATTGATCAAACCAGACCTAGTGACCAACCCTGTTGACCACATAGGTCAACCTTTTGACCTAAAAAGTCAACATTGATCAAAATGGTCAAACCAGACCTAGTGACCAACCCTGTTTACCCCATAGGTCAACCTTTTGACCTAAAAAGTTAACATTGATCAAAATGGTCAAACTAGACCTAATGACCAACCTTGTTGACCCCATAGGTCACCCTTTTGACCTAAAAAGTTAACTTTGGTCAAATTGGTCAAACCAGACCTAATGACCTACCCTGTTGACCCCATAGGTCAACCTTATAACCTAAAAAGTCAACAGTGGTCAAAATGGTTAAACCAGACCCAATGACCAATCCTGTTGACCCATAAGTCAACCCTTTCACCCAATGACACATTTAAAACCCCACAATGACAAAATTACAAGTCTTGGACATTTTAAAATTAAAATGATCAATTTGAAGCTAACTTAGGTCAACCGAGTCAAAATTAGTCGACTCCTATCTATTTTGATTAAAATAGATAAAAATGAAATAAAAACAACAAAATTAATCAAATAATTAATTTCGAAATTATTTTGATTAATTAAAATGACTAATGATTTAATTTTCAATATTTTAATTAAATGATATAATTAATTAAAATAAAAATTAAATTAAAATCATAAAATGACAAAAATGATAAAATTAATCAATTAATTAAATTGAAATTATCTTCAATTAATAAATTGATTAATAAAATATTTTCCAACAATTTTAATTAATAAAATAATTAATTAAAATGGGAAATTAAAAAGAAATGAAATGACATATAGCCTTCTCATAATTAATTAGGCTAAAGTCATCTTAAGGCTTAATTAACACATAATTAAGCCCACATTAAGACCACTTAGCCATGGGTTAATACCCATCATGATGCATGGGGTAAGGTGTCACTTCTCCTTCACCCTAAGCTGCATTTATCCATGAGGTGGCTGGCCAACATGAGGCCTCATCTTCCACCTGCCAAGCCACCCAATGGAAGGAAAACCATGCATGAAACCCCCCCTTACCATGGTTAGAAGCAATGATGAGGGATGAGCTTGTGTGTCACCATTTGCCAAGCTTAAGAGATGATGTGTAAGCTCATTAGGAGGTGCAAGGACAGCTCGCAAAACACCTCTTGCATGAGCCGATGGGTGAGAGCCAAAGCAATGAGCTTCATCATGGAAAACTTAGGGAGAAGCATCAATGCATATCCTCAGCCGAATTGATCATCCAATGGACTAATAGAGGAGGTAACTACTCCCCTAGAACATCCTAAGTTAAGCCATAACCTCCCCTTGCTATAAATAGAACCCCATGGCCGAACCTAGCAAGAAGAAGAAAAAATTTAGGGAGAACTATAGGCTGCCCAAATCCACCTGCTCCCAACATAAAAAGTCTTCCTATGAGTCTTAGCAATCTTTTAGGATCAAATCCAAGCCATAGTTTGAGCCTATTTGAGCCAATTTGACCAAATTTCAAAAACAGCCCCAAATTAGGTACTTCATCAAAATTCCTCCCTAAGCCCGACTTCTGGATCAAATTACTGCAGCAATAACCTTCCATTGGAGTCCTAGAAGGCAACCATAAGATCTGATCTAGCTTGATTTGCTTGTGGCAAAGGTATGGAATTTTTCTTTACAAAATAAATCGTATTTTCAATATATCATGTGTTATTCTAGCCCAGAACTGTATCATCACCGTATGGATGGATACTTCTCATCCAGATGATCATTTTAAAAAAACATCACTCAATTTCATTAAGAAATGAGTGAGATATTGATGTTTAAAGTTTAATGGTTCGAGAATTTTTGGATTTTTGGCCAAATTTTCTCCGCCGTCCTATCCCGCGTTTTAGGAAAGGACGACGCAGATCTCTCCCCCTCGGTGTCCCGTATTCGGATCCCCGCAGCGGATCCTCCCGCCCGTTCGACGCGTACAAGGACACGCGTCGAACGACGACGAAATTGGCGGCGCGGTTTTGTTTTTTTTAAAAAAAATCCATTAAATCCTTAAAAACTTCAAATATTCATATCTTTTGATCCAGAGGTCATAAAAATAAAATAAAAATACCTCTGGAAAGCTCTTGAAGAGGAGAAAATTATGAGACCAAAATCATAATTTTATTCTCAGTATTTAATTTTTAATTAATTAAATACTCTCTGGAGTAATTTAATTATTAAAAATTATTTATAAATCAAAAAATTATGAAACTTGGAGGCATTTATCTTTATGTTCTTAGGGACCTTCCATGATTTTTCTAAGGACAGAAAACATGTCTAGGACACTTTTCTTTAATTTTCAAGTTTCTTTATAATTATTTCAAATAATAATTATAAAAATTGAAAATTAAGGAAAATAAAAATGCAAATGGCTAGAAAAGATAGGGCAAAAGACAATAACCCTAAGAAAATTATTTCTAAGTCATAGAAATCATTTTGAATGGTATTTTGAAATTTAGGGTTATAATTTTTTATTAATTAAAAAAATTTAATCCTAAAAATAACCCTTTATAAATTTAACCTATTTTCATCAACAATCAAAGTTTGAAAATGGTTCTAGACATATTAAACTTAATTAATCAAAATTAAACTTTTTAATTAAGTTTAGAGACGTAATAAACTTAATTAACCCATTAAACCTTACTTAAATTAGGTTTAATATAAAAATTAAATCTTAATTAAGTTTAAAGACATAATAAACTTAATTAATTAAAATTAAACTTTTTTAATTAAGTTTAAAGACATAATAAACTTAATTAACCCATTAAACGTTACTTTAATTAGGTTTAATACCAAAATTAAATCTTAATTAAGTTTAAAGACATATTAAACTTAATTAATCAAAATTAAACTTTTTAAATTAAGTTTAGAGACATAATAAACTTAATAAACCTATTAAACCATACTTAAATTAGGTTTAATATAAAAATCAAATCTTAATTAAGTCTAAAGACATATTAAACTTAATTAATCAAAAATAAACTTTTTAATTAAGTTTAGAGACATAATAAACTTAATTAACCCATTAAACCTTACTTAAATTAGGTTTAATATAAAAATTAAATCTTAATTAAGTTTAAAGACATATTAAACTTAATTAAACAAAATTAAACTTTTTAATTAAGTTTAAAGACATAATAAACTTAATTAACCCATTAAACCTTACTTAAATTAGGTTTAATATAAAAATTAAATCTTAATTAAGTTTAAAGACATATTAAACTTAATTAATCAAAATTAAACTTTTTAATTAAGTTTAAAGACATAATAAACTTAATTAACCCATTAAACCTTACTTAAATTAGGTTTAATATAAAAATCAAATCTTAATTAAGTTTAAAGACATATTATACTTAATTAATCAAAATTAAACTTTTTAATTAAGTTTAAAGACATAATAAACTTAATTAACCCGTTAAACCTTACTTAAATTAGGTTTAATATAAAAATCAAATCTTAATTAAGTTTAAAGTTATATTAAACTTAATTAATCAAAATTAAACTTTTTAATTAAGTTTAAAGACATAATAAAGTTAATTAACCCATTAAACCTTACTTAAATTAGGTTTAATATAAAAATCAAATCTTAATTAAGTTTAAAGACATATTAAACTTAATGAATCAAAATTAAACTTTTTAATTAAGTTTAAAGACATAATAAAGTTAATTAACCCATTAAAACTTACTTAAATTAGGTTTAATATAAAAATTAAATCTTAATTAAGTTTAAAGACATATTAAACTTAATTAATCAAAATTAAACTTTTTTAACTAAGTTTAAAGACATAATAAACTTAATTAACCCATTAAACCTTACATAAATTAGGTTTAATATAAATCAAATCTTAATTAAGTTTAAAGACATATTAAACTTAATTAATCAACATTAAAATTTTTTTAATTAAGTTTAAAGACATAATAAACTTAATTAACCCATTAAACCTTACTTAAATTAGGTTTATTAAAAAAATCAAATCTTAATTAAGTTTAAAGACATATTAAACTAAATTAATCAAAAGTAAACTTTTTAATTAAGTTTAAAGACATAATAAAATAATTAACCCATTAAACCTTACTTAAATTAGGTTTAATATAAAAATCAAATTTTAATTAAGTTTAATGACACATTAAAACTTAATTAACCAAAATTAAATCTTTTAATTAAGTTTAAAGACAAATTAAGCTTAATTAACTCATCAAACCTTACTTAAATTAGGTTTAATATAAAAATCAAATTTTAATTAAGTTTAAAGACACATTAAAACTTAATTAACCAAAACTAAACTCTTTTAATTAATTTTAAAGACAAATTAAGCTTAATTAATTAAACCTTACTTAAATTAGGTTTAAATACAAAAATTAAATTTTTAATTAGGTTTAAAGACATATTAAACCTAATTAAACAAAACCAAACCTTTAATTAAGTTTAAAGACATATTAAACTTAATTAACCTCCTTACACATTAGGTTTAATCAAACTTAAACCCTAATTAGGTCTAACCCATTAGACCTAATTAAACCATTAGACCTTAACTAACTAAGGTTTAATCAAACATAAACCATAATTGGGTCTAACCCATTAGACCTAATTAAACCATTTGGACCTTAACTAACCAAGGTTTAATCTAACATAAGCCTTAGTTAGGTCTAACCCATTAGACCTAATTAAACCATTAAACCTTAACTAACCAAGGTTTAATCAAACATAAACCCTAATTAGGTCCAACCCATTAGACCTAATTAAACCAATAAACCTTAATTAACTAAGGTTTAATCAAACATAAACCCTAATTAGGTCTAACCCATTAGACCTAATTAAACCATTAAACCTTAACTAACCAAGGTTTAATCAAACATAAACCCTAATTAAGTCCAAACCATTATACCTAATTAAACCATTAAACCTTAACTAACTAAGGTTTAATCAAACATAAACCTTAATTAAGTCTAACTCATTAGACCTAATTAAACTATTAAGTCTTAACTAAGTAAGACTTAATCAAACACAAATCCTAATTAAGTCTACTACATTAGATTTTATTAATTATTAAACCTTAATCAACTAAGGTTTAATTAGACCCAAATCCAACCTTTTAGTCTAAATCCAACATAACCTAAACATAAACTTAAACCTAACTTGAGTCTAATCTAACTTGAACTCGAGTTAACCTAAACCTTAGGTTCAACCCACATTGAACCTAACAAACCTAACCTAACTTGAGTCCGATCTAACTTGAACTCAAGTTAACCTAAACCTAGGTTCAACCCACATTGAACCTAACCTAAAACTAACATAACTTGAGTCCAATCTAACTTGAACTCAAGTTAACCTAAACCTTAGGTTCAACTCACATTGAAACTAACTTAAACCTAACATAACTTGAGTTCAATCTAACTTTAACTCATGTTAACCTAAACCTTAGGTTCAACCCACATTGAACCTAACCTAAACCTAACCTAACTTGAGTCCAATCTAACTTGAACTCAAGTTAAACCAAACCTTAGGTTCAACCCACATTGAACCTAATCTAAACCTAACCTAACTCTAGACCAATTTAACTTGAACTCAAGTTAACCTAAACCTTAGGTTCAACCCACATTGAGCCTAACTTAAATTAAAACCTTAGGTTCAACCTAACTTAAACTCAAATCAAATTTTAATTTAACCCACATTGAACTAAAAATCAACCTTAAGTTTAGGTTCAACCTTACTTAAACCTAAGTCTAACCCACATTAGACTCAAGTCAAACCAAACTTAGGTTCAACCTGACATGAACCTAACCCACAACCTAACTTAAGTCTAACCCATATTAGACTTAAGTCAAACCATACTTAGGTTTAACACGATATAAACCTAAGTCTAACCTAAGCCTTATGTTCAACCTTACTTGAATCTAAACTAAAACCCGGCTTAAGTTCAATCCTAAGTCTAGGTCTAACTTTAAATAGACTTAATTAAAACTTAAGTCTTATCTAAAAGGGACTTAGATGGTTTGCAAATCTAATTGAGTCTAATTTATTAGACTTGATTAACCTTTAAGTCCTATTTAAACAAGACTTAAAACTTAATTAAATCTATTCTGAACCAAACCATTTAACTTAAAGTTCAGACAGACATGAACTCAAGTTAAATAGATTCAATCAACATTGAATCTAACTTAGGTTCAACCAGACACGAACCCAAGTCAATTCAATCAATATTTAATCTAATTTCAAACCTTTTAACTTAAGTTCAGACAGACATGAACTTAAGTTAAATAGATTCAATCAACATTGAATCTAACTTAGGTTCAACCAGACACAAACCCAAGTCAATTCAATCAATATTAAATCTAATTTCAAACCTTTTAACTTAAGTTCAGACAGACATGAACTCAAGTTAAATAGATTCAATCAACATTGAATCTAACTTAGGGTCAACCAGACACGAACCCAAGTCAATTCAATCAATATTAAATCTAATTTCAAACCTTTTAACATAAATTTAGACAGACATGAACTCAAGTTAAATAGATTCAATCAACATTGAATCTAACTTAGGTTCAACTAGACATGAACCCAAGTTAATTCAACAAATATTGAATCTAATTTCAAACATTTTAACTTAAGTTCAGACAGACATGAACTCAAGTTAAATAGATTCAATCAACATTGAATCTAACTTAGGTTCAACCAGATATGAACCCAAGTCAATTCAATCAATATTGAATCTAATTTCAAAACTTTTAACTTAAGTTCAGACAGACATGAACTAAAGTTAAATAGATTCAATCAACATCGAATCTAATTTAGGTTTAACCGAGACATGAACCCAAATTAATTCAATCAATATTGAATCTAATTTCAAACCTTTTAACTTAAGAACTCAAGTTAATTCAGAATTAAGTTTAAAATCAAAATATAAATTCAACATTTCAAACCAAAACTGACATAATCAACAAAAAAATTGACATTTCAAAATAATTCGACATAAATTGACATCCAAGACATATCCAAATATTTTGTGATGTTATTTATGACAATGTTTTCTTTGTAGGGTGAAAACAAGAAATTTCGCTTAGATTTTCTTTACATGTTATAGGGTGTACTAACTCTGTTTTGCAGGACGACATTCTAGGCGAACAAAAACAAAACCAAAACTTTTTAGGTTAGACATATAACCTGAAACTTTTGACAACAAAAACAAAACCAAAACTTTTAGGTTAGACACATAACCTGAAACTTTTCAACAAAACAACGACATTGACAACAAAAACAAAACCAAAACTTTTTTAGGTTAGACACATAACCTGAAACTTTTCAACAAAACAACGACATTGACAATAAAAACAAAACAAAAACTTTTTTAGGTTAGACACATAACCTGAAACTTTTCAACAAAACAACGACATTGACAACAGAAACAAAACCAGAATCTTTAGGTTAGACATAATACCTAAAGTATTCAATAACATGATATAACGACATTCGAGAGTGATAGTGGGTACATCTCTCCTTAAAATAAATTCTTAGAAAACAAATAATTAACATTAATCAGAAGTTTTCTTAAACTATTGAAAATTGTTTAAGATGTAATTAACTATAGAGGCTTGCCTCTATAGGAGATCTAAAAGAACCTGAAATAGAAATATCTGGTTTACCGTGATTTTCTTAATATGAAAATTCTAGAATATGTTATTCTAGAATATCCTCATATAAGAATTATCATAAACATCCTTTTCTACTATTAGTCCTAAAAATTCTCTAAATCCTTCATAGGATTTATATGAATAAAACTAGGCTAATATTAGATGGCGACTCCTTGATATTGACATGATACAGAAATTGACGGCGACGACACCCCATCCACATATTATTTCATCGCCATCAAAGAGTGGCGACTCCGCTGGGGAAAAGCTTTCTTCTCATCTTTTGTTATAATTTGTTTTCATTTCAAAATTTTGAAAATAAAAAGTTCCCAGTTTATAAATAAGTCAATAATATTCGCTTTTCTTGAAATTACAGAAAAATCACAATGGATTCTCCGAATTCGATCTTTTCTTACTTTCAAGACTTTGACATACCAATAGAGGAAAATCCTCCTTTTTATCACAATGATTATGGATTATTTAATGAAACGGAATTCATATTAGATAATCCATATCAAACTGATACTCAATCTTTTCAAGAATTTGATTTGCAACCTTCTGAAGACTTTCTGAATTTTACAGACAATTTACTCGAATATACACCTAAAGAACCTTATATCCTTGAAGAAATGAAAAGACAGAGTGATAAGAAAGGAAAACAAGTTTACGAGGAAGATGATGTTCCTCCATCATCTATGTATGAAATCAGATCTTCTTCGAGGAACGTTCATAGAACTCCTTCATTTAAAAGAAAGAAATGGTGGAACGAAAATGATAATTTTGAAACACCTGAATTTCAACAGAATATTTTTGGAAATCCTTCCTTTTTAGAAGAAAATCAATATATTCCAATTCATGTTGAATACACTGACAATTCCTTTCAACCTAAAAGATCTCCCCCATTTCGTGCTGTACATTCAGTGTTTAAGAGATTAGCACGAAAAGAAAAATGTTCATTATCTAAGTTATTAGATAAAATGGGTTGTGTAGTCTCCAACACCATGAAAAGGAGAATTTTAGTAATGGAAAATTCAGATTATCAAGAAACTGATTATCAATTCCCAACTGATAAACATTGTGTTTGAGTGCCAGTAAAATTTCGATTGGGCCCTAGAATAAAAGATGTAGTGGTCAATAATGACAAAACTCGATATGACAAATTAATGTCAGAAGCAGAAGATACAACTGCTAAAATGACGGACTTGGTCCAGATGCTACAAAAACAGATTGTCCTTATACTGGATATGATACACCACCTGAGAGTTCTCGCCCTATACTTAAAAATAATGTATGGAGGAAAAAATCATCTGAAAGGAATTCTAATACCACCAACACACCTGCAAATAGTTCACAAGAAGAGATTTGCAGAAAACATTCTGCAAAATCATTTCAAGAAAGATTAAAGAAATTAAAAGAAGATATTAAACAACTTTCAGGACAAGAAAGGAAAAATACTTCTGACAGTTCCAATGAGAATGTTGCCAGTGTTAACATGATAGAAACCCGATCTACTTCCTTAGCACGAGAATCAAATGAAGAGGAATTGCGAGAGGTGATACGACAACGAGATGAACAAGTAAGTCGTCTTGAACAAAGAATGGAAGAACTGGTAGCGACTTTGCAAAAACCACCAACGGACCCTTCTCCAGCTATTGAAATCATTAGACCGGAGGCTATTCACATCTTTGAAAGCAGAGAAGAACTAATGGATGTCGAGGAAAGCACTCGAAAGAGAAAGAATTCTCCTCATAACGAAACACCAGGAAAGGATATTACAAAAATAGTGGAACAAAAAATTAAAGAAACGATGGCTCAGGCAAAAGCTGGAGCATTAACTCCAAAGGGTAGGCCATACCCAGAGGAATATGATTTTGTTCAATATCCTAAAGGTTTTGTTCCTCCTGTCTTTAAAATGTTCGATGGGACGGGAAATCCCCGACAACATCTGGCACATTTTAGGGCAAGCTGCTGTAATGCTGGAGGAAACGATGCTCTCTTATTTCGACAATTTGTTAACAGTCTCACGGGAGTTGCCTTCGACTGGTATGCAGAACTTCCCAATGGATCTGTCAAAACCTTTATAGAGCTTGAAAGCCTTTTTATTCAACGCTTTGCAGGAGCACAACATCATACCACTGTTGGTGATTTGGTGGTAGAGAAACAAAAACCAGGAGAAACCTTGGTAGATTATATTTTACGCTGGAGAAATCTCAGCGTGAAATTTGAGCTACAGTTACAAGAATAACATGCTGTTGGAATACTACTCAAAAATATCCATGGTCCCATAGCATTTATGCTTAAAGGATTTACGATAAAAAATTTTGAAAAATTACTTAGTCAAGCTGCCAATCTTCAGGAAGAGGTTAAGCAGATGAGTGTAATGGAGAAAACTGAAAAGACAAAAACTATCAAAACTTTTGAAAAGAAACACTGAGAATATTGCGAGAAAAGGCGAACGAAGTGATGCAAATCCAACCGGAGCAAAAGAAGAACGACAAAATCCTTCGACATCACGAGACATCACCTCGATTACAACTTCAACAACCAATCCCAGTATCAACTGAAAAGAAAACAATGGCTCGGAGAATGAATAAAGTATATTCATTTAAAACGAAGAGCTATCAGTAAAATATTTCGTAGCTTGCTTAAAATACTTGAATTTAAGCTACCGAAGCTAAGAGGCCAGCGAGAAATTGACATGAAGGACAATCCTAATTATTGCCCTTATCACGGGATGCTCGGACATAAAATTGAAGAATGTTTTGTCTTCAAAGACTGGTTAGAGCGTAATTTCAAAGATGGAAATATAGTCATCCCGAAAGAATACTTGAAAGAACCTGAAAAGGGATCAGTCAATATGATTTCGATAGAGGAACTTAATCCTAAAAACAAGGATAGAATTTTTGAAGAGATCTTCGCTAAATACCAAGTTACAAAATCTCCCAAGAAAGGAAAGAAAAAGAAAATTAAGAAAATGGAAAAGATTAGAGGTCTTCCAGACATAGGGGTTGTAACTCCTTTTGTACCTTCTAGTTCATTTCACTCTTGTACTAAGATAGTTATGTCGGCCGAAGGACAAAAATCCTCAAGACGATAACTTTGTATGACTTTCTTTTTACCATGAATAATAACAATCCTAGTTTTGAGTACATTTTGTCTATTCTGGATGATGCTTCTGAGAATGACCATTTGATTTCTAACCCTATAGATAATACTCAAATCGTATATGATCAATCTAAAGACAACCAAAATACTGAAAATGAAAATGAGAAATCTGACAACGACAAAAATGAAGATGACATTGCTATGCTTCAATTACAAGGAATTTCAATTTCTATAAAATTGGAATCTTTGGATTCAGAAACAAATGAATCGAATAATCAACCTGAAGAAATAGTTGAAATTAACTTGAGAAGTGGAAAATTCTTACCTCCTAGGATATTTCCACAAAAAAAAGAAAAACAATTAATTACACCAGATAAGATCATTCCTCCAATATATCCCCGAACTTCTGAAGGAAATAAGGATGATCTTTACAACAAGGTGGATTATAATGTACTGGCCCATTTGAGAAAATTGCCTGCAAAATTAAGCATCTATGACGCTCTCATACTTTCCAAAGAAATGAGAGAATCATTAATCAAGGCCCTTTCGGACCCTGACATTTGCTTAACTCAACTTGCTAATACTACCCAAAACGAAGCTTACTCATTAGAGGAATCAACAAAGATTACCTTCTCTGACAATGACTTGTTGCTCGGAACAACTGAACACAATCGTCCACTATATATTACAGTAAACATCAATGACACGATTCTTTCGAGAGTTCTTATTGACCCAGGTGCTTCAATCAACATTATGAATCTGAGAACTCTTGCATACTTAGACATTGATGCCTCTCAACTATGAAGGGATACCATGATGTTAAGAGGATTCAATCAACAAGGAGAATGGGCACTTGGATCAATAACATTGCTCTTAAAAATAGCCGACTTGGCAACAACAGCTAAATTTCATATTATTGATTCAGATACCTCTTTTAATGCCTTACTTGACAGACCATGGCTCCATGAATATAAAATGGTACCCTCTTCATTACATCAATGTATCAAATATTTACGAAAAGGACAAGAATTTCGTATTATAGGAGATCTGCAACCGTTTTCAATCCATGAAATCGGTATACATGAAGATGCAGCATATTATGCTCCTATAAATAAAACAATACCTTCCAAAGAGACAACGGTAAATATGGAAGAAAAGAACAAAGAAAAGAAAATAAATGAAAAGGATTTTTCTTCAATAAAGACAAAAGAAACTAATTTCCGTCAGACTCGCACTCGAGGTCGAGGCCGAGGACAAGGACGAGGGAGAGAAGATCCAATTGTCACAATGAAGAAACCATTGAAGTTCAAAATTCACCTGGATTCTGAAGAAGAAACGACATCTGTGGTTGCAAAAGAACCTCAATTCAAAATATCTCTAGAAGAAGAAGATAAAGAGAAACAATTTGAATCTATGTATGACAAAATCAATCATCATATACATTCTATGACTCTAACTCCAATCTCTACTCGCTAAGATTGAGAATCTAATAGTCGAAGAAGTATATAATGATGACAAAAAGCCAATTAAGTTTAGACTTGGCTCTACTTCTTCTTGTACTAAAAATGATGTAAAAATAGAAGATGAAAATCTTCCACAATCAATGAAAATTCATTTTGAGTTGTATTCTCCTTGGGCACAAAAATTCATTTAAAATAGTTTAATGCTCAAACAATGGTCTTTAAAACAACCGCATTTCATTGAACAAATGTGGAATGATAATAAACGAAATTCTAACTCTAAAAAAGGTGTTGGATTTGGAATTTTGGGACCATTAGATGATACAAAATTTTGTTTGATCTGTCACGGAAGAATGTGATTCCGAATCATTGCACGATCTTCTAATTGAAAATGCTCCTCCGCGATTGGAAGAAGAAATTAAATCGACAATTGATGAACTAAAAGAAATAAATTTAGGAACTAATGAAAATCCAAAACCGACTTTTATTAGTTCATTCCTTAATGATGAGGAAATAAAAGACATAACTCAATTGTTGATGGAATATAAAGACTGTTTTGCTTGGACTTATGACGAAATGCTTGGTTTATCTCCAGAAGTCGCAGTCCATAAACTCGGGATAGACCAAATCATAAACCCAGTTAAACAAGCTCCAAGAAGGATGCGTGTTGAAATAGAGCAACAAGTCATTGCGGAAGTCAAGAAATTGATAGAGGCTGACTTCATACGAGAAGAAAATTATCCAACATGGCTAGCCAATGTGGTACCAGTTAAAAAGAAAAATGGACAAATAAGAGTCTGCATAGACTACAGGGACTTGAACAAAGCATGTCCAAAAGATGAATTTCCTTTACCAATTCCTCGAATTAATGGTTGATATTGCATCAAAATATGCAATATTTTCTTTCATGGATGGATCATCAGGATATAACCAAATAAAAATGTTTTTGAAAGACGAAGTAAATACAGCTTTTCGAACACCCATGGGCATATATTGTTATAAGGTTATGCCATTTGGACTAAAAAATGCCGGTGCAACCTATCAAAGAGCCATGACACGGATTTTTGATGAACTAATACATAATCAAGTTGAATGTTATGTCGACGATCTGGTTGTCAATAGTAAAAAAAAAGACGATCATATATACGATTTGAGAATTGTCTTTGAATGACTACGACTATATAATCTTAAAATGAACCCTTTAAAGTGCGCCTTTAGTGTCACTTCAGGAAAATTTTTAGGATTTGTAGTTCGACATCGTGGGATAGAAATTGATCCTCTCAAAATTGAAGCTATCCTAAATATGCCTCCTCCTAAAAATCTAACTCAATTGAGATCCTTTCAAGGAAAATTAGCATATATGCGACGTTTCATTTCCAATATATCGGGTAGATGTCAACCCCTTACTGCCCTTACTAGAAAGGATGCCAAATTTGTGTGGGATGAAAAATGCCAGCATGCCTTCGAAGACATTAAACAATATCTGACAACCCCCCCTGTCTTAGCAGCCCCTGTATTAGGAAGACCTTTAATCCTTTACACCGCGGCATTGGACAATTCACTTGGAGCTTTACTAGCACAAGTAAATGATGAAGGAAAAGAGAATGCATTCTACTACTTGAGTCGTTTTTAGTTCCAACGGAAGTAAAATATCCAACAATTGAAAAGCATTGTTTAGCCCTGATCTTCGCAGTTCAAAAGCTAAGACATTATATGCTTTCTCATAAGGTAACTCTTATTTCAAGAGTTAACCCGTTACAATATTTAATAACACGACCGACACTTTACGGGAGATTAGCAAGATGAGGCAATGATCTTGTTACAATTTGACATAACATTTGTACCATTACGCGCTATCAAAGGACAAATCCTAGCGATTTCTTAGCGGCACACCCAATTCCGGCGGGATCACCCCTTAACGACGATCTACCCGATGAACAAATATCGAAGTAAAAGATTCTAACATGCAACGATGGGAACTCTACTTTGACGGAGCATCATCCGCATGGAAAGAAAAAGATAAACGGACGATCATACCGGGCAAAGCCGGAGTAGGATTAATTTTCATTACTCCGGACAAAATGATGATGCCCTTTTCCTATCATTTGACAGAACCATGCACGAATAATGAAGCCGAATATGAAGCGCTCATAACCGGTCTAGAATTGACAATATTAATGGAAATTAAGAATATTGATATCTACGGAGATTCCCAGTTAATTATCAATCAAATTGCTGGCAAATACAAAATTTTGAAACCACGACTTGAACAATATTCTCGTTACACTTTGAAATTACTTCAACAAATTCCTGATGTAACATTTTTCTTAATTTCGAGACGAGATAACTCTCTAGCGGATGCTCTGGCAAAACTTGCAAAGGAATTTGCGTGTCCAGAAGAAGATGACATACCGATTTCTATAAAAGGATGACAAGTTCTTTCTCAAATTGATATGGATAATTTGCATAAAATCGGTAAAAATATGACAATGAAAATAAGTGACAAAAAGGATGATTGGCAACTACCAATCATCTAATATTTACAAACTGGAAAATTGCCTGAAAATAGTTCTATTGCCAACCAAATTATACAAAGAGCATTATCATATGCTCTAATAAATGACGTCCTTTATAAACGATCTTTTAATCAAATGTGGTTAAGATGTTTAAACCAAATTGAAGCTCGAGAGATTGTTAAGGAAGTTCATTTAGGTTTATGTGGTGCACATCAATTTGGGCCCAAAATGAAAATGAAAATAAAAAGAATAGGTTATTATTGGCCAAAAATGATGACCGACTGTCTTGACATTGCAAAGAAATGTCATCAATGTCAAATACATGGAGTAGTTTTACATCAACCTCCAAATGTCCTACATCCGACCATTACATCATGGCCATTTGAATGTTGGAGTACGACATAGTGGGCCCTATAGATCCTCCATCCTCCAAGGGCCATAAATTTATTCCAGCAGTCTACCGACTATTTTTCTAAATGGGCGAAGCAATACCCCTTCGAGAGTCAGGCGTAACAAGTTCTCCATTTCTTTAAAACACATATCGTTTATAGATTTGGGATTCCTCGAAGAGTCATATCGAATAATGGGTTGGCCTTCAAAAACACAAAAATGAATCACTTTATCCAGAGACATGGGATTGACTGGAGATATTCCACAATCTATTACCCTAAGGCCAATGGATTAGCTGAAGCTTTCAATAAAACGTTGGTTAAATCTTGAAAAAGACATTAAGTAATAGCCCGAGGCAATGACATGAACGACTAATAGAAGCTTTATGGGCTTATTAAACTACATACCTAACTCCAACACGGTCTACACCATTTGCTTTGGTATATGGTTCTGTAGCCATTTTTCCTCTGGAAGTCCAAATTCCTTCTCTTAGAATCAAAATAACTGATAAAATAACTGAAGAAGAAAATGTCAAGTTGCGACTTGAAGAACTTGAAAATTTAGAGGGCAAACGTCTGCAAGCCCAACAAAAACTTGAATTGTATCAAGCAAAAATGATACGAGCTCACGACAAACTAGTTCGCCCTAGAACCTTTCGAATCGGTGAATTAGTTTTAGTTCTTCGAAGACCTATACTAGCTCATCAAAAGATAGTTGGCAAATTCGAACCAATATGGGAAGGTCCATATGTAATTGAAAAGACATATTCCGGAGGACCTACCAATTGGTGGATTATCAAGGAGAAAGAATCCTACCTCCAATCAATGGGCATTTTCTAAAGAAATACTACGCGACATAAAAAAAAAAAGAAATGAATAAAGACTTATTTATAAACTGGGACAATAAATTCTCCTTTCAAAAATCATCTTTGATGTTTTGTGACATCTCTTTCATTTGTTAAACGAACATTTGAAAATCTAAACTAATATTCTGTCTTGATATTTTCAGGAAAAATGCTTGAAGACAGATAATTTTTCTCATTCCGAAATAATATGACTTTTGCCTTGGACCGTCGACATATAGACGCGGGGACCAGAATTCACTTTGATTTTGACCTGTTGCAGGTTGAATCCATATATCATGGATTGTTACTTTATCTGGTGAATCACAGAGAAGTTAATCTGCAAACACCTTTGATAAAATTCAAACTCTGACAACCCGAAGAATATGACTTCACAATCAGTGATAGCTCAGATGAAGCATAATTCATGACTGCCCCGGTACAAGGAGCATCAACGTCATGAACCAAAAATCCAACGACAGGATTCACCAGATCGCAAAGACGAAATCGCAATAAACGACTAAAACGACAAAAACAATTACAAGAGAAACAAGACATGGAAGATATGAGTCAGTTAAAATCGCGAACTATCAATACTCCGTTTGAGGAAATAATATCGGAAATGACAAATCTAGACCTTACAGAAAAAGAGGATGGCAAAGCAGTCATCACTCCACCATCGGTCACACCTGCTCAATACTTAAGGGTATCAGACAAAAAGAATCACTCGGAGGAAGAGATACGACGAATTCGCTCCATTGAGTGGAGAACCTTCGAACAATATAAATATGTGAATAAAAGAACAATAAATATTCTGGATGGTCTTAAACTTTTTACCGAATATTTGATGAAACCGAACAAGTCGCTATCATCAACCACATCATAGAAGCCCGAGATCGGGGTAGAGTGGACGCCTTCGAAGGAGGACCTATTCGAACCTACTAAATGGATTCGCGGTAAGGGTAGGCAAACCATTCAATACGGATGTTGCTATAACTATCCAAGAGACAGAGAAGGAAATCTTCCTGGGATTCTACGACATGAACAAGTCGACCCTTTACCCGTTGTGATAATCCAAATTATCAGACGACTTGTTACGTGGGGAATCATACCTGCTGATTGTGTTCCAGATAGCTGCATCATTAATATGTATGATAAAGGGATTGTATCCCTCCTCACATCGACAGTCATGATTTTGAAAGACCATTTTGTACTCTGTCTTTAATGAATCATTGCTCCGTTATATTAGGAATAGAGATACAAATCTTGGGACCCGGAGAGTTTGACGGGACATGCCGCGCCCTTTTAACCCGAGGATCAGTTCTTCTGTTCCAAGGGAACGTGCGAGATTTTGTAAAACACTACATACCCGGTGTTAACAAGCCATGAATCTCCATCACCTTGCGACGAATGAAACCTGACAAACGACCAGACTGATATCAACCAACAGAGCTCGAAGGACAAAAGCCTTTGGAACTGCTGTGATCCCATAAATGTCTGAACACCTGAAACATGTTTGACGAATGATGTTTTGGAGTGTAGGACGTTTATGGACAATATAATAATCTCCAAATCTATGACATGATATGAAGAACTCTTGACAAATAATATATCTATAGTTGTCGATGTGTGACATATCGGTAGCTGTTGACATGTAAAATATCAGTAGTTTGTTGCAGCGTGCTACATGATATGTACATATGTATGTACTGTAAGCTTTTGTTTGCAATAAATATGTACTTGTGACTTTTTATGGAAATAAAATGAAGTGTTGAAGAAAAATATATCCCCATTGTCTCTGATATGTCGACAGGTCCTGAAATCAATAAATGACAAAATGAATAATTTATGATAATTAAACATGAGAATTAGCTTTCGATCTATATAGGTCAAAACCCCAGCGGATATTCCCACCAAAAATATTAGTGAGTTCTCCACTCTCTTCGGTTATTGGATATAAGTTCTTTCCTGATGCGGAAATTACGACTTTCCTTTAACAAAATCTTGACATCGAAATTTTGAGGAAAATAGAAAATGACATCTATTTTCTCTCTTCGGTTATTGGATATAAGTTCTTTCCTGATGCGGAAATTACGACTTTCCTTTAACCAAATCTTGACATCGACATTTTGAGGAAAATAGAAAATGACATCTATTTTCTCTCTTCGGTTATTGGATATAAGTCCGTTCATGATGCGGAAATTACGACTTTCCTCTAACCAAATCTTGACATCGACATTTTGAGGAAAATCAAAAATGACATCTATTTTCTCTCTTCGGTTATTGAATATAAGTTCTTTCCTGATGCGGAAATTACGACTTTCCTTTAACCAGATCTTGACATCGACATTTTGAGGAAAATAGAAAATGACATTTATTTTCTCTCTTCGATTATTGGATATAAGTCCTTTCTTGATGTGGAAATCACTGCTTTCCTCTAACCAAATCTTGACATCGACATTCTGAGAAATAGAAAATGACATCTATTCTCTCTCTTCGGTTATTGGATAAAAGTCCTTTCCTGATGTAGAAATCACGGCTTTCCTCTAACCAAATCTTAACACTGACATTCTGGAAAATAGAAAATGACATCTATTTTCTCTTTCCGGTTATTGGATATAAGTCCCTTCCTGACACGGAAGTCATAACTTTCCTCTAACCAAATATCAACATTGACATTTTGAGAAATGGAAAATGACATCTATTTTCTCTCTCCGGTTATTGGATATAAGTCCCTTCCTGACACGGAAGTCATGACTTTCCTCTAACCAAAAATCAACATTACCATTTTGAGAAATGGAAAATGACATCCATTTTTTCCCTCCTGTTATAGGATATACGTCCTTTCCTGACACGGAAATCACATCATTCCTTTATCAAAATATCGACACCGACATTTTAAAAAATGAAATATGACATCCATTTTCCCTCCCAATAAATCTCTTTTCAAATACAAGAAGGAAATCTCTTCTTAAGAACCAACATAAAAGACATCTGACATCCTCTGGGAGTGATATGATATCCCCTCTTTTCCTGACCATTATGAAACATCTCTTAGACCACTTCGATCAACGCCAATATGTGCAGAATACTTATATAGTATTCTACACATATTGGGGGCCCTTTTGTTGACCTCATTTTACAATGAGTCAATAACCTTATGACCTAAAAAGTCAACTTAGGTCAAATTGGTCAAACCAGACCTAGTGACAAACCCTGTTGACCCCATAGGTCAACCTTTTGACCTAAAAAGTCAACTTTGGTCAAATTGGTCAAACCAGACCCAGTGACCAACCCTGTTGACCCTATAGGTCACCCTTTTGATCTAAAAAGTCAACTTTGGTCAAATTGGTCAAACCAGACCTAATGACCAACCCTGTTGACCCCATAGGTCAACCTTATGACCTAAAAAGTCAACATTGGTCAAAATGGTCAAACCAGACCTAATAACCAACCCTGTTGACCCCAAAGGTCAACCTTATGACTTAAAAAGTCAACTTTGGTCAAATTGGTCAAACCAGACCTAATGACCAACCCTGTTGACCCCATAGGTCACCCTTATGACCTAAAAGTCAACATTGGTCAAAATGGTCAAACCAGACCTAGTGACCAACCCTGTTGACCCCATAGGTCAACCTTTTGACCTAAAAAGTTAACTTTGGTCAAATTGGTCAAACCAGACCTAGTGACCAACCCTGTTGACCCCATAGGTCAACCTTTTGACCTAAAAAGTCAACATTGGTCAAAATAGTCAAACCAGACCCAGTGACCAACCCTGTTGACCCCATAGGTCACCTTTTTGACCTAAAAAGTCAACATTGGTCAAAATGGTCAAACCAGACCTAGTGACTAACCCTGTTGACCCCATAGGTCAACCTTTTGACCTAAAAAGTCAACTTTGGTCAAATTGGTCAAACCAAACCTAGTGACCAACCCTGTTGACCCCATAGGTCAACCTTTTGACCTAAAAAGTCAACATTGATCAAAATGGTCAAACCAGACCTAGTGACCAACCCTGTTGACCCCATAGGTCAACCTTTTGACCTAAAAAGTCAACATTGGTCAAAATGGTCAAACTAGACCTAATGACCAACCCTGTTGACCCCATATGTCACCCTTTTGACCTAAAAAGTCAACTTTGGTCAAATTGGTCAAACCAGACCTAATGACCTACCCTGTTGACCCCATAGGTCAACCTTATAACCTAAAAAGTCAATAGTGGTCAAAATGGTCAAACCAGACCCAATGACCAATCCTGTTGACCCATAAGTCAACCCTTTCACCCAATGACACATTTAAAACCCCACAATGACAAAATCACAAGTACTTGGACATTTTAAAATTAAAATGATCAATTTGAGCCGACTTGGGTCAGCCTGAGTCAAAATTGGTCAACACCTATCTATTTTGATTAAAATAAATAAAAATGAAATAAAAACAACAATTAATCAAAAAATTAATTTCAAAATTATTTTGATTAATTAAAATGACTAATGATTTAATTTTTAATATTTTAATTAAATGACATAATTAATTAAAATTAAAATTAAATTAAAATCATAAAATGACAAAAATGATAAAATTAATCAATTAATTAAATTGAAATTATCTTCAATTAATAAATTGATTAATAAAAAATTTTCCAACAATTTTAATTAATAAAATAATTAATTAAAATGGGAAATTAAAAAGAAATGAAATGACATATAGTCTTCTCATAATTAATTAGGCTAAACTCATCTTAAGGCTTAATTAACACATAATTAAGCCGACATTAAGACCACTTAGCCATGGGTTAATACCCATCATGATGCATGGGGTGAGGTGTCACTTTCTCTTTCACCCTAAGCTCCATTTATCCATGAGGTGGCCGGCTAACATGAGGCCTCATCTTCCACCTCCCAAGCCACCCAATGGAAAAAAAAACCATGCATGAAACCCCCGCCCCCTTACCATGGTTAGAAGCAATGATGAGGGATGAGCTTGTGTGCCACCATTTGCCAAGCTTAAGAGATGATGTGTAAGCTCATTAGGAGGTGCAAGGACAGCTCACAAAACACCTCTTGCATGAGCCAATGGGTGAGAGCCAAAGCAATGAGATTCATCATGGAAAACTTAGGGAGAAGCATCAATGCATATCCTCACCCGAATTGATCATCCAATGGACTAATAGAGGAGGTAACTGCTCCCCTAGAACATCCTAAGTTAATCCATAACCTCCCCTTGCTATAAATAGAACCCCATGGCCGAACCTAGCAAGAAGAAGATAGAATTTAGGGAGAACTATAGGCTGCCCAAATCCACTTGCTCCCAACATAAAAAGTCTTCCTAAGAGTCTCAGCAATCTTTTAGGATCAAATCCAAGCCATAGTTTGAGCCTATTTGAGCCAATTTGACAAAATTTCAAAAACAGCCCCAAATTAGGTACTTCTTCAAAATTCCTCCCTAAGCCCGACTTCTAGATCAAATTGCTGCAGTAATAACCTTCCATTGGAGTCCTAGAAGGAAACCATAAGATCTGATCTAGCTTGATTTGCTTGTGGCAAAGGTATGGAATTTTTCTTTACAAAATAAATCGTATTTTCAATATATCATGTGTTATACTAGCCCAGAAGTGTATCATCACGTATGGATGGATAATCATTTTAAAAAAAATCACTCAATTTCATCAAGAAATGAGTGAGATATTGATGTTTGAAGTTTAATGGTTTGAGAATTTTCGGATTTTTGGCCGAATTTTCTCCGCCGTTCGATCCCGTGTTTTAGGAACGGACGGCGCTGATCTCTCCTCCGCGGTGTCCCGTGTTCGGATTCCCACGGCACATCCTCCCGCCCGTTCGACGCGTACGAGGACACGCGTCGAACAGCGGTGAGTTTGGCGGCGCGGTTTAAAAAAAAAGTCCATTAAATCCTTAAAAACTTCAAATATTCATATCTTTTGATCCAGAGGTCATAAAAATAAAATAAAAATACCTCTGGAAAGCTCTTGAAGAGAAGAAAATTATGAGACCAAAATCATAATTTTATTCTCAGTATTTAATTTTTAATTAATTAAATACTCTCCGGAGTATTTTAATTTTTTAAAATTATTTATAAATCAAAAAATTATGAAACTTGGAGGCATTTATCTTTATGTTCTTAGGGACCTTCCATGATTTTTCTAAGGACAAAAAACATGTCTAGGACACTTTTCTTTAATTTTCAATTTTCTTTATAATTATTTCAAATAATAATTATAAAAATTGAAAATTAATGGAAAATAAAAATGCAAATGGCTAGATATGATAGGGCAACAGACAATAACCCTAAGAAAATTATTTCTAAGTCATAGAAATCATTTTGAATGGTATTTTGAAATTTATGGTTAAAATTCTTTATTAATTAAGTAATTTTAATCCTAAAAATAACCCTTCATAAATTTAACATATTTTCATCAACAATCAAATTTTGAAAATGGTTCTAGTCTTTGATAGACTAATGAGAAACTTCACTTAAGTCTAAAATGACCAAATTGGACTTAACTAAATTTAAAATAACATTTAAACCCATTAAACCTTACTTAAATTAGGTTTAATATAAAAATCAAATCTTAATTAAGTTTAAGGACATATTAAACTTAATTAATCAAAATTAAACTTTTTTTAATTAAGTTTAAAGACATAATAAACTTAATTAACCTATTAAACCTTACTTAAAGTAGGTTTAATATAAAAATCAAATCTTAATTAAGTTTAAAGACATATTAAACTTAATTAATCAAAATTAAACTTTTTAATTAAGTTTAGAGACATAATAAACTTAATTAACCCATTAAACCTTACTTAAATTAGGTTTAATATAAAAATTAAATCTTAATTAAGTTTAAATACATATTAAACTTAATTAATGAAAATTAAACTTTTTAATTAAGTTTAAAGACATAATAAACTTAATTAACCCATTAAACCTTACTTAAATTAGGTTTAATATTAAAATTAAATCTTAATTAAGTTTAAAGACATATTAAAATTAATTAATGAAAATTAAACTTTTTAAATAAGTTTAAAGACCTAATAAACTTAATTTACCCATTAAACCTTACTTAAATTAGGTTTAATATAAAAATCAAATCTTAATTAAGTTTAAAGACATATTAAACTTAATTAATCAAAATTAAACTTTTTAATTAAGTTTAAAGACATAATAAACTTAATTAACCCATTAAACCTTACTTAAATTAGGTTTAATATAAAAATTAAATCTTAATTAAGTTTAAAGACATATTAAACTTAATTAATAAAAATTAAACTTTTTAATTAAGTTTAAAGACATAATAAACTTAATTAACCCATTAAACCTTACTTAAATTAGGTTTAATATAAAAATCAAATCTTAATTAAGTTTAAAGACATATTAAACTTAATTAATAAAAATTTAACTTTTTAATTAAGTTTAAAGACATAATAAACTTAATTAACCCATTAAACCTTACTTAAATTAGGTTTAATATAAAAATCAAATCTTAATTAAGCTTAAAGACATATTAAACTTAATTAATCAAAATTAAACTTTTTAATTAAGTTTAAAGACATAATAAACTTAATTAACCCATTAAACCTTACTTAAATTAGGTTTAATATAAAAATTAAATCTTAATTAAGTTTAAAGACATATTAAACTTAATTAATCAAAATTAAACTTTTTTAACTAAGTTTAAAGACATAATAAACTTAATTAACCCATTAAACCTTACATAAATTAGGTTTAATATAAATCAAATCTTAATTAAGTTTAAAGACATATTAAACTTAATTAATCAAAATTAAATTTTTTTAATTAAGTTTAAAGACATAATAAACTTAATTAACCCATTAAACCTTACTTAAATTAGGTTTAATATAAAAATCAAATCTTAATTAAGTTTAAAAACATATTAAACTTAATTAATCAAAATTAAACTTTTTAATTAAGTTTAAAGACATAATAAACTTAATTAACCTTTTAAACCTTACTTAAATTAGGTTTAATATAAAAATCAAATTTTAATTAAGTTTAAAGACACATTAAAACTTAATTAACCAAAATTAAATCTTTTAATTAAGTTTAAAGACAAATTAATCTTAATTAACTCATCAAACCTTACTTAAATTAGGTTTAATATAAAAATCAAATTTTAATTAAGTTTAAAAACACATTAAAACATAATTAACCAAAACTAAACTCTTTTAATTAAGTTTAAAGACAAATTAAGCTTAATTAATTAAACCTTACTTAAATTAGGTTTAAATACTAAAATTAAATTTTTAATTAGGTTCAAAGACATATTAAACCTAATTAACCAAAACCAAACCTTCAATTAAGTTTAAAGACATATTAAACTTAATTTACCTCCTTACATATTAGGTTTAATCAAACTTAAACCCTAATTAGGTCTAACCCATTAGACCTAATTAAACCATTAGACCTTAACTAACTAAGGTTTAATCAAACATTAACCCTAATTGGGTCTAACCCATTAGACCTAATTAAACCATTAGACATTAACTAACCAAGGTTTAATCAAACATAAACCTTAATTAGGTCTAACCCATTAGACCTAACTAAACCATTAAACCTTAACTAACCAAGGTTTAATCAAACATAAACCCTAATTAGGTCCAACCCATTAGACCTAATTAAACTATTAAACCTTAATTAACTAAGGTTTAATCGAACATAAACCACTAATTAGGTCTAACCCATTGGACTAATTAAACCATTAAACCTTAACTAACCGAGGTTTAATCGAACATAAACCCTAATTAAGTCCAACCCATTATACCTAATTAAACCATTAAACCTTAACTAACTAAGGTTTAATCAAACATAAACCTTAATTAAGTCTAACTCATTAGACCTAATTAAAGCTATTAAGTCTTAGCTAAGTAAGACTTAATCAAACACAAATCCTAATTAAGTCTACTACATTAGACTTAATTAATTATTAAACCTTAATCAACTAAGGTTTAATTAGACCCAAATCCAACCTTTTAGTCTAGATCCAACATAACCTAAACATAAACTTAAACCTAACTTGAGTCCAATCTAACTTGAACTCAAGTTAACCTAAACCTTAGGTTCAACCCACATTGAACCTAACCTAAACCTAACCTAACTTGAATCCAATCTAACTTGAACTCAAGTTAACCTAAACCTTAGGTTCAACCCACATTGAACCTAACCTAAACCTAATCTTACTTGAGTCCAATCTAACTTGAACTCGAGTTAACCTAAACCTTAGGTTCGACCCACATCGAACCTAACTTAAACCTAACATAACTTGAGTCCAATCTAACTCGAACTCGAGTTAACCTAAACCTTAGGTTCGACCCACATTGAACCTAACCTAAACCTAACATAACTTGAGTTCAATCTAACTTGAACTCAAGTTAACCTAAACCTTAGGTTCGACCCACATTGAACCTAACCTAAACCTAACCTAACTCGAGTCCGATCTAACTTGAACTCAAGTTAACCTAAACCTTAGGTTCAACCCACATTGAACCTAATCTAAACCTAACCTAACTTGAGTCCAATCTAACTTGAACTCAAGTTAACCTAAACCTTAGGTTCAACCCACATTGAGCCTAACTTAAATTAAAACCTTAGGTTCAACCTAACTTAAACTCAAATCAAATTTTAATTTAACCCACATTGAACTAAAAATCAACCTTAAGTTTAGGTTCAACCTGACTTGAACCTAAGTCTAACCCACATTAGACTCAAGTCAAACCAAACTTAGGTTCAACCTGACATGAACCTAACCCAAAAACCTACTTAAGTCTAACCCATATTAGACTTAAGTCAAACCATACTTAGGTTTAACACGATATAAACCTAAGTCTAACCTAAGCCTTATGTTCAACCTAACTTGAATCTAAACTAAAACCCGGCTTAAGTTCAATCCTAAGTCTAGGTCTAAATTTAAATAGACTTAATTAAAACTTAAGTCTTATCTAAAAGGGACTTAGATGGTCTGCAAATCTAATTGAGTCTAATTTATTAGACTTGATTAACCTTTAAGTCCTATTTAAACAAGACTTAAAACTTAATTAAATCTATTCTGAACCAAACCTTTTAACTTAAAGTTCAGACAGACATGAACTCAAGTTAAATAGATTCAATCAACATTGTATCTAACTTAGGTTCAACCAGACACGAACCCAAGTCAATTCAATCAATATTTAATCTAATTTCAAACCTTTTAACTTAAGTTCAGACAGACATGAACTCAAGTTAAATAGATTCAATCAACATTGAATCTAACTTAGGTTCAACCAGACACGAACCCAAGTCAATTCAATCAATATTAAATCTAATTTCAAACCTTTTAACTTAAGTTCAGACAAACATGAACTCAAGTTAAATAGATTTAATCAACATTGAATCTAACTTAGGTTCAACCAGAGACGAACCCAAGTCAATTAAATCAATATTAAATCTAATTTCAAACCTTTTAACTTAAGTTTAGACAGACATGAACTCAATTTAAATAGATTCAATCAACATTGAATCTAACATAGGTTCAACTAGACATGAACCCAAGTTAATTCAATCAATATTGAATCTAATTTCAAACCTTTTAACTTAAGTTCGAACGGACATGAACTCAAGTTAAATAGATTCAATCAACATTGAATCTAACTTAGTTTCAACCAGACATGAACCCAAGTCAATTCAATCTATATTGAATCTAATTTCAAATCTTTTAACTTAAGTTTATACAAACATGAACTCAAGTTAAAATAGATTCAATCAACATCGAATCTAATTTAGGTTTAACCAGACACGATCCCAAATTAATTCAATCAATATTGAATCTAATTTCAAACCTTTTAACTTAAGAACTCAAGTTAATTCAGAATTTAAGTTTAAAATCAAAATATAAATTCAACATTTCAAACCAAAACTGACATAATCAACAAAAAAATTGACATTTCAAAATAATTCGACATAAATTGACATCCAAGACATATCCAAATATTCTATGATGTTATTTCTGACAATGTTTTCTTTGCAGGGTGAAAACAAGAAATTTCGCTTAGATTTTCTTTACATGTTATAGGGTGTACTAACTCTGTTTTGCAGGACGACATTCTAGGCGAACAAAAACAAAACCAAAACTTTTTAGGTTAGACATATAACCTGAAACTTTTGACAACAAAAACAAAACCAAAACTTTTAGGTTAGACACATAACCTGAAACTTTTCAACAAAACAACGACATTGACAACAAAAACAAAACCAAAACTTTTTTAGGTTAGACACATAACCTGAAACTTTTCAACAAAACAACGACATTGACAATAAAAACAAAACCAAAACTTTTTTAGGTTAGACACATAACCTGAAACTTTTCAACAAAACAACGACATTGACAATAAATACAAAACCAAAACTTTTTTAGGTTAGACACATAACCTGAAACTTTTCAACCAAACAATGACATTGACAATAGAAACAAAACCAGAACCTTTAGGTTAGACATAATACCTAAAGTATTCAATAACATGATATAACGACATTCGGGAGTGATAGTGGGTACATCTCTCCTTAAAATAAATTATTAGAAAACAAATGATTAACATTAATCAGAAGTTTTCTTAAACAATTGAAAATTGTTTAAGATGTAATTAACTATAGAGGCTTGCCTCTATAGGAGATCTAAAAGAACCCGAAATAGAAATCTCGCGGTTTACCATGATTTTCTTAATATGAAAATTCTAGAATATGTTATTATAGAATATCCTCATATAAGAATTATCATAAACATCCTTTTCTACTATTAGTCCTAAAAATTCTCTAAATCCTTCATACGATTTATATGAATAAAACTAGGCTAATATTAGATGGCGACTCATTGACATTGACATGATACAGAAATTGACGGCGACGACACCCCATCCATATATTATTTCATCGCCATCAGTAATAGCACTCAATGTTTGGCGGCAGACCATAGAAAATATTGATGCGTTCAGGAGTGAATCCTACTCCAACTCCTCAAACGAAAATCTCGTATTCTTCAGCATCCACGAAATTAGCATAAAACTCTCTAACAACCGGGATAACGCAACATCGGTGAAATAGCAGAATCGTTGCCAGTTGAGCGCAACGATTATCTCCCCTATTCTTTCTTCAGGATTATAAAAACTTCTCTCCGAGACAAATTTTCGAGTCGAAGCAAAATCATTATATCGGAAGTGTGCAGCAGCAGTGAGGAAGTTGCTACGATCAAACTTTTCTCGTTCCTTTCTTCGCTTAGATTTGCATGCCATCTAAACGTGAAAGAAAAACTCGAAATAAATTCAACGGATCTTGGAAATTAAACTAATTTAAGCTTTTCAAACTTGAAAGAGCTTAAAAATTCATGGATTTAACCTTAAAAATCAAAATTTTTCTCAAAATTTCAGTTTTTCTCAATGAGAGCAAATTCTATGGTGAAAATAAAAAATAATGAGTTTAGAATGTAGATCTGACCTCGGGATGAAGAAATTGGGTGATTTCAAGCTCAAAAAATTGAAAATCCGGCTTTAAATGGGATCTCTAGGGGTATTTTTGCGAAAAATAGTGGAGAAGGAAGCTTAGGCGTCAAAATTGGCGTGGGGGTATTTAAGAAGATGAGTTTTCTGGTTCAGGCCGAACCGGCGCCTAGGCGCCAGACTTGCCTTTCCAAAAATTCAATTTACATTAAATATTTTCCACCAAATCTTATCAAATTTAGACTCCTAATAATTCTTATGAGAGTATTAATTCAATTTATATCCTCCAAATATTTTCACAATCAATTTAAAATGATATTATAGATCTACAAAAATGTATCCAAATTCTTCAATTCCAATCCATAACTTCCATTCTAAATTCAATAAATTTCAGTACAAGACTGTATCAAGGTTCATAGTTTTATAAATAACACAAACAATAACATATTCAAAGCAAACATTCAAATCCAACAACACACATTGAAAAATTAAGCAAACACACAAATTCGATATTCAACACACTAACACAAGACTCGATCACACCTAACACACATATACGATCTATTTAATACCGATCTTCAATTACCATCTCTTTCGCAATGAAGTTTGCTAGGACCGAAGGGATAGAACACCAACACCCTTGGAAATTCCAAAGCTGTCTTTCATCAATCCACTTGTTCTTTGCGTACATTTATACTTGAATGTCATGATAGGCTGCTATATGATCAGATTGAAGTTTGGTTTTCCATTCTAAGTGTTCGTATAGGTGGTACATCTCATGGAGACGATTACCAATACTTTGAAGTTTTGCTTCAATCTTATCCAATCGACTAAACTTTTTCTCCATACTAACAACAATAAAACCATTAAAATACGGTTGAGGATCTTTCAGAGATTGGTCTCTTACCTCATTTCCATGATTTCCCCTATCCATTGCCTCTAAATCCTTCTTAACTCCTCAAAAATAGATTGCTCTGGTTGAAATTATTGTTTCTATGGGATTGGGGACGAAGAATAGGCTATATATAAAGAGATTTCATGTGAAAAATTGAAGAATTTTGATTTTTCCACGATATGTAACCGTGGCGCTTAGGCGCCTGAATCTGGCGTATAGGCGCCGGATCATCAATACGCAGGCCATTATGGCGCTTAGGTGTGAACTTTTGGCGCCTAGGCGCCGGAACCTCGATTGATTCCGATTCGCCTATCCTCAAATTTTACAAGTTTCGGTCGTAAAAAAATGTTTAAAAAACGGGTATGATCAACACAAAAACACAATTACAAAAAAATTCAAATCACAAATAATCACAAACGAAGGTTAACTTGATCTCCGTTTTACTCACATTTGACATGGAGTGGTCCAAGTCAAAATTCTATATATTTCAAGAAAAAGTTTAGCTTAAGCCAATACAGACTTGTTAGCCTTCTATTTCCAGAAGTTATATACAAATTTCGTCAAAACCAAGGCATAACCTTACAATAATAATTAAACTCATACTAATAAATATGGGTTGCCTCCCACAAAGCGCTTGGTTTAACGTCGTCAGCCCGACCTAATTAATTGAATTATTCAGGTAGACTCAGCTCATAAGCCTCTTTGTAATTTAATTTCATTCTCCCATATAAGCCTTCAGTCTTAATCTGTTAACTTTAAATACTTTTCCAGTTTTGGGATCTTTAATATCCACTGCTCCATAAGGGTATACTCTCTCAATTATAAATGGTCCCATCCATTTAGATTTTAATTTTTCAGGAAAAAGTTTTAAATGAGCATTAAATAATAATACTTCTTGTCCAGGCTCGAATATTTTCCTTGAAATTATTTTGTCATGCAATTTCTTCATTCTTTCCTTATAAATTCTTGCATTTTCATAAGACTCATTTCTTATCTCTTCCATTTCATTCAGTTATAATAATCATTTTTCTCCTGCAGTATTCAAATTATAATTGAACTCCTTTATCGCCCAATAAGCTTTATGTTCATGTTCAACAGGTAAGTGACAATGTTTACCATTAATTAACCGAAAAGGTGACATTCAGATAGGTGTCTTATAAGCTTTCTATAAGCCCATAATGTAGAATCAAGTCTATCAACCCAGTCAGTTCTTTTAGGATTAACAGCCTTTTCTAATATTCTTTTAATTTTTCTGTTTGACACTTCAGCCATTCCACTTGTTTGAGGATGATAAGCAATTGCAATTCTATGTTTAATTCCGATTTTTCCAGCAATGATTGAATTCTTATATTTCTGAAATGACTTCCCCCATCTGTAATAATTATCTTGGGCATTCCAAATCTTGTAAATATCATCTTCTTTAAGAATTTTGAAACACTTTTGGAATCACAATTAGGTAAAGCTACAGCTTCGATCCATTTTGAAACATAATCAACTGCTAATAAAATATAAATTTTTCCAGATGATGGTACGAAAGGTCCCATAAAGTCTAAACCCCATATATCAAAAATTTCTATTTCAAATATAAAGTTTAGAGGCATTTCATATTTTCTGGATATATTTCCCATTCTTTGACATCGATCACAAGTTTTCACATAATGTCCAACATCTTTAAATAAATTAGGCCAATAAAATCCTGAATTTAAAATTTTAAATGCAGTTTTATCAACTCTAAAGTGTCCTCCAAATTCAAAATTGTGACATTTTTGAATAATTGCAAAAGTTTCTTCTTAAGGTATACATCTTCGAATCACATAATCTCTTCCTATTTTGAATAAAAGAGGATCTTCCCAAATATATGATTTACAATCATTCTTAAATTTCTTAATGTATTTAATATTCATCCCATCAGGTAAAATATTGCTAACCAAGTAGTTAACTATATCTGCATACCAAGACATTTGTAATCCTTGAATGACATATAATTGTTCATCAGGGAATTTCTCATTTATATTTTCTTCATAAATCTTCTCACTATCATTTTTGATTCTTGATAAATGATTAGCAATTTGGTTGTCAGTTCCTTTTCTGTTTACAATTTCAAAATCAAATTCTTGTAAGAGTAAAACCCATCTGATCAATCTAGGTTTAGCATCCTTTTTAGATATTAAATACTTAATAGCAGAATGATCAGTATGTATGATACATTTTGTTCAAAGAAGATATGGTCTAAATTTATCTAAGGCATATACTATTGCTAAAAGCTCTTTTTCAGTAGTAGTGTAATTTATTTGAGTTTCATTAAGAGTTTTACTAGCATAGTATATAACTTTGAAAATTTTCTCATATTTTTGTCCTAATACAAATCCATTTGCATAATCACTTGCATCACACATTAATTCAAAAGGTTTATTCCAATCAGGTGCAACAATGACAGGTGCAGTGATTAATTTTTCTTTCAGAATATTGAACGCATTCAGACAATCTTCATTAAATTCAAATTTAGCTTCTTTTTCCAATAAATGGCAAAGAGGTTTAGCAATTATAGAAAAATCCTTTATATATCTCCTATAAAGTCCAGCATGACCTAGAAAACTTCTCACATCAGTAATGATAGTAGGTGGTTGAAGTCAGCAATAATTTTCACTTTTGCCTGATCAACTTCCATTCTATTTGTGAAACTTTATGTCCAAGTACAATTCCTTCTGTGACCATAAACTGACATTTTTCCCAGTTTAGAACTAAATTTGTTTCTTCACATCTCTTCAAAACTTTCATTATATTCTCCAAGCAAGATTCAAAAGAAGTTCCAAAAACTGAAAAATCGTCCATAAATACTTCAATTCCTTTATGAATCAAAACACAGAATATTGACATCATACATCTTTGAAAAGTTGCAGGTGCATTGCATAAACCGAAAGGCATTCTTCTAAAGGCAAATGTTCCATAAGACTTGTAAATGTTGTCTTTTCTTGATCCTTAGGAGCAACGAGTAATTGATGATAACCAGAATATCCATCCAGAAAACAGAAATATGAGTGTCCTGCTAGTTTATCCAGCATTTGATCCAAGAAAGGTAAAAGAAAAAGATCATTTCTAGTGGTGTTGTTTAATTTTCGATAGTCAATGCAAATACGCCATCCAGTAACTTGTCTTGTTGGGATTAATTCATTTTTTTCATTAACAATGACAGTTACTCCTCCTTTCTTCAGAACACAATGAGTAGGACTCACCTATTAGCTATCCGAAATAGGATAAATAATTCCAGCATCTAACCATTTCAAAATCTCATTCTTGACAACCTCTTTCATAATTAGATTTAGTCTTCTTTGAGGTTTAATAGCGGGCTTACAATTTTCTTCCATTAAAATCCTATGCATACAGATTGAAGGGCTTATTCCTTTTATATCTGCAATAGTCCAACTAAAAGCTTTCTTATAATTCTTCAGAACTTCTATTAATTTCTCTTCTTGATCTTTGCTTTATTTTGAAGATATAATTACAGGTAAAGTTAAAGAATTTCCAAGAAATGCATACTTTAAATGTGCAGGTAATAGTTTTGATTCCAGTTCAGGGGCTTTTTCAATTGAGGGTAAAATTATATCTTTTTAGCTGTCTAAAATTTCACAATTTTCATGAATATAATGAGTTTCTTCAGATAAATTTTCTTCTTTTAATGACTCATTATATAACATAGATTCTTTATCTTTATCATAAAAAATGACCTTACATTTTTCTTGATAATGCTTTTCAATTATATAATAAAAAATGTCAATCCGATAGCATTTTTCTTTATCAGGATACCTCATTGATTTCAGAACATTGAATGTTATCTCTTAATCATTAACTCTCATTATTAATTCTCCTTTTTGCACATCAATCATAGCTCGACTGGTAGCTAGAAAAGGTCTCCCTATAATGATAGGTATTTCTTTATCTTCTTGCATATCTAGAACAATGAAATCCACTGGGAAGATAAACTTATCTACCTTAACAAGAACATCCTCTATAACTCTTTTAGGATAAGTGATCGATCGATCAGCTAACTGCAAAGTTATAGTGGTAGGAGAAATCTCTCATAGATCTTACCTTTGAAAGATTGAAAATGCAATGAGATTAATACTAGCTCCTAAATCATATAAGGTTTTTCCACAAAATTTTTCTCCAATAGCACATGATATAGTGAAACTTCCAGGATCTTTAAGTTTCTGAGGTAATTTTATCTGAATTATTGCACTACGTTCTTCACTTATTGCAACAGTTTCATAAGCTTCAAATTTTCTCTTCTTGCTTAAAATATCCTTCATAAATTTTGTATAGCTTGACATTTGCTCCGAAGCTTCAGCAAAAGGAATGTTGATGGTATGTTTCTTAAAAAATTCAAAGAACTTAGAAAATTGATGGTTAAGCTTCTGCTGTTTAAGTCTTTGAGGAAAAGGTGGTGGTGGTCTTTCAACTTCCACTTCAATAGGTACATCAATTTGATCTTTACTTGGAGAAAAGGTATCTTTAGGTTTTTCAATCTCTTCAACTTCTTTCTCTTTTTCAATCTCATTCCATATTTTCTCTTTTAATTCCTTTCCACTTCTGAGTTGTATAGATTTTTCTTGTTCATGTTCTTTTCCAGATCCTTTAGGATTAATTTCGACGTTGCTAGGCAGTGTTCCTTGAGGTCTGTAATTAATGAAATTACCGATTTGATCCATCTAATTCTCAATATTACGAATAGGAGTGTTTTGAGTTTGTAGCTGATTGCTTATTTGCAAGATCAATTCTTCTACAGACAACTTTTTCTACTGATTGTTATAACTAGGAGGATAAGTTGGTATATAGTTTGAATTTCCTTGATTGTTCCAATTTGGATTAACTTGATGTCCATTACTCCAATTAAAATTAGGCTGATTTTTCCAACCAGGATTATAATAATTAGAATAAGGGTTATTAATTTTACTAGCAATAGCTTGCAAAGTTTCCATTGTTTGAGAATAATCAGAATTTGCAGAATTGTCATTACTTACATGCGATATATTAATAGCAAAATTATCTAATTTCTTAGATATCGTAACCACTTGTGAAGCTAAAATAGGAAATGCTTCATTATCTTGAATACTGGCCATTCTTTTAGGATTAACCCTTTCAGAAGGCCAACGAAAATTATTATTAGCCATTTCATCAATTAAGGTGTAGGCTTCTTCAAATGTTTTAGCCATTAAAGAACCACCAGCAGCAGCATCAATAATAGATCTAAGTGATCCAATAAGTCAATTATAAAATGATCGAATAATTAACCAATTTGGTAAAGCATGATGAAGACATTTTCCTAATAGTTCTTTAAATCTTTCCCAAGCTTCATAAATTGTTTCTTCATCAAATTGCATAAATGAAGTAATGTCATTTCTCAATTTAGCAGTTTTAGAAGGAGGAAAATATTTAGCAAGGAATAATTGTGCCATATCAGCCCATGTTTTAATAGAACAAGTTGCTAATGAATTAAGCCACATCTTTACTTTATCTTTTAAGGAAAAAGGAAAGAGTCTAAGCCTAATAGCATCATCAAAAACATTATTATATTTAAAGGTAGCACAAAGTTCTAAAAAACTAGCAAGGTGTAAATTTGGATCCTTATTAGGTGTTCCTCCAAATTGATTATTTTGAACCATTTGAATAAAAGAAGGTTTAAGCTCAAAAGAATTAGCATTTACAGCTGGAATTTGAATACTAGCATGAAGTTCATCAGCTGTAGGGTTTGCATATTCCCTTAATGGTTTAAAAATATTATGTTCATTAATTTTGATTGGATTTTGATTATTGTTATGTAAGTTAGCCATTTCTTGATGTTTTGAAATTTATTTTCCTTTTTTAATTCTTTTTATTGTTCTTTCTAATTAAAAATCAAAAGGCAGTAATCCTTCAGATCCAGAACTACGCATAAAATTTAAAAAAAATTTTTGTTTTGTTTTGTTGTTTGTTTTTATATTATATTATTTTTATTTTTTATTTTTTTTATATTTTTTATTCTATCCCCGGCAACGGCGCCAAAAACTTGATGTGATGCGACTTTATATATGCTTTAAAATACAAGAATTTGATACCACTTTTTAGAATATTTAATTCCTGGCAAATGGCTTCAAAGGCTTGATGCACGAGGTTTACTTTTATTAATTTATATTTATATTTTATAATAATTATTGTAAAAGTCACAATTTTAAATGCAAGTACACGTATCGTTCAGGTAATACAGGGCTCTAGTGGAGTCCTGGTTATCAATCCCACAGGGATAGTAAATTTATAAAAAGTAAGAAATGTAAGAAATATTTTGGAATTTTCAAACTAAATGCAATTTACATATACTCTTTTTTTTAATATATGTTTTCAAATTTGATTTACTAACAATTTTTTTCTATAAGCAAGTAAGCAATAAGTAGTAATAAAGTAAAGTAAACAGTAATTAAAATTTCAATGCAAGTATAAAAATGACTTTCTCCTTTTCAACTAATCCAAGATTTATGGAATAATTATCTTTTGTAGGGAATTTAAATTATAGTCTTGTGCCAAATAGAAGCATTCCTATTCTTTACCTATTGGTCCAGGTGCAAAGAAAATTGACAAATCTATAGATCGGCTCAGGATTTTTTATTAGTAGAATGGGTTAATCTAGGCTCACACTACTAGATGTCCTAGGGTGGCTTTGGGCGGCCCAACCAGTGACACGTTACCTTTCTAGAAACCAAATTATTAGAATTTAGTCTGTCACTCTAAAAACTAATTAATTTTATGCCCAATAAATATTATCTTCTTTTTATTTGCACTTCACCTTAAATAATCAGCGTATAGCCTGTAATTACCTAAGGATTCATGTGATATCTACTAGTTAAGAATTTATCTCTTGATAGGTCTCAAAATTCTTCAATAGGTTTTAACATTTTAAATGGCCAATTTAAAAAGTAAACTAAGATCAAGTATTAATATCATCACAATGTTTTAAAATATTTTAATTTTAATTCTCTACAAAATTTAGTTGATTTATAATATTTTCATAGTTGAAAGGAGAAAGATAATTAACTACTCAGAACACATTGAAACAACACAACAAAACATATTTATAAAACTTTGAACCAAAGTACAAATACTTATCTGATGTGTTCCTTTAAGTGATCCGCTGACTTCTACTGACTCCAAAGCAATGATGAAAGACTCCAACAATAATAAAATACAATAAATACCCAAAATAAACTCACTAGATACAAAGTAAAGTAGCACCCTAAGTATGGAAGAGATTAAAAAAAAACTAAAGAGGGGAGAGAAGATGCTAAAATGGGTATGTGTACTAAGAGGGGGGGTTGGTGCGACTTTTTCTGTAGAATGGGCTACTATTTATAGAGTTCTGAATTTGACCAGGGATTGCTTAAGGAACCTCTTTAAAATTCGTCCAAATTCAATGCATCTTCTAGAAGGTAACTGTCGTGCCTAGGCGCCGGGATCTAGCACCTAGGCACCGGACTCCGTGACCAGGTCTTGCACACCTCTTCACTTTGGATCACACCTCTTCGCTATCTAGACCATTTCCTTGTGTCCAAATACATTGTATCACATGTCCTATATATTAGGAGTAACTTCCAGTCTTCTAGAAGATCCAATAACCGCTTAACACCATCAAAATAACTGCCCAAAGTTGTCAAAAATTTTGACAGCTTCTGTATTGAACTGGCGCTTAGGTGTCGGATTCTGGCGCCTAGACGCCAGGCCAATAATTCTAATATTTTGCTTCATAAGCTCCATTTTTGCTCATTTTTGCTCATTTTTTCTTCTTTTTCTTTCTTGGACTCTTTTTTAATCATCTACATCCAAAAACATGAAAATACCTTTCGTTAAAGCATAATATCCTTAAGAATTGAATAATAAATAAGGCATAAAATGGATATTTTCATAGGTAGATCACTAACCTTCGACTTTAGTTACCAACTTTAGAACCAAATTTGGGATCTCAGCCTGTTAATTAATTGTTCAATAGATTCACCAGGATTGTCAAAAGCTCGATCTTGAATACACTTCTTATTCTAAAGGTAAGAATTAAAATGAAATTGCGCCTTGACATGGACAAAATTTTTCTTCATCATAATCAAATTTTCTCTTCCCCTTACTCACTTTTGGAGCCATGTGAATTTCTAAAATTTGCAAGAAAATTCTAATAATTTCCAAATCCATAATGTAGCAAACTCCAAATACTATTCTAAACAAGTAAGAGCAAATTTCATCATAGGAAATCCCAAAATTTCTTCAAAAATCCCAATATTCCAATCTAAGTAATGTGAGAGATTCCTATGGTGAAAATAAAAAATTTTTAACTCGAAGTTAAGCTCTTACCAAGAGAAGTGTAGTCTGATATCGAAAAGCCTTGAAATCGCTTCAAATCCAAGATCTAGTAAGCCCTAGTCCTTCAACGTCATGAAAATGAAGGAGGAAGACGAAAGCAAGGGAGAAATTCACGGGTCCCAAGGTCAAAATCACAAAATATAAGGGTTTTGGCCTTTTCCTGTATTCGGGAGCCGGCGACACTCTATTTATTCAATTAGCCAAAAGTCTCTCTATTTGGGCACCGGCGGCGCCAGTACAAAAATTTTTTTGGGTCCGAAAATTTCTTTCTAATTTCGATCGTTTTGTCCTCCATAATCTCATTTAACACTTCATTAAGCATCTATTTCGTCACACAAGCAATAACTAACACAGTTCATACACAAACAACATAAAACATCACTTCTATACATAAAATCCACATTAAAACATAAACACTAACATGTTCATCAAATCAAATCAATGACCCTTAGATTTTTAGTATTACAAGTACACTACAATAAGCAAACACTAAAATCTAAGCACAGACAACGAAATTAAGCATAGTAAATCAAAATTCAAATTACAAAGCAAAGTAAATCAAATACTAAACACACCAAACAAAACTAATTGTTGACCTCATTTTTGAGGTCATTCTTTTCTCCTTCTAGCCTAGGATCTAGCCTTAGGGTCTTCCTATTTTGGACTATCTTAGAGGACTAGACTGGGACCCACTATGTTTAGAAATTCGAGTCATTTCCTTGCTCCTTGAAATTTCATATGGACGGCTCTAAATCCTCGACGCTTAGTTGAGTCGATTAAAAGCCGACATGTTGAAACTCCTGTTGAGTTCCTATAGGGATTTGAAAGCCATAGGTGGACCCTACTGCGTGCGACGTTTGAATTTTGGCCACGAGTAATATGTTTGACTATGGTTCTCACTTAGGCGAAGACCGGTCATTAATTTGCTCGATAAGTGGCTACGGTCGAGTCAAAATAAATTCATTCTTGCGACGTTACGCAAATTTAATTTAAATTGATGCGACCGTCGACGAACTTGTCCAAACGGCCCCGAATGACGAAACGGACTGCGCCGATGCGTCCAGAACGTCGATTTTAGCCAGGAAGGACATATAATTTGATAATTTTTCGAGTCGGCTCGAATCGAGCGTAAATCGACATTTTTTTAAATAAGATGATCATATAAATAAATATTTTTTATATATATATGATAAAGATATTTTTTTTAACCCTAATCCTACGGTTCACGGGGCACGATTACTATTCACTTCCTCCTATTTCATGCATGCAATTTCGTTCTCCTTCCCGTGCCCTAACCGAACCTCGCCGCATTCTTCTTCGGTGACGACCGAATTCGAGAAACTTCTTAGCCGGTTTCCCGGTCACCTCTCCCCCCTCCGAACACAACCGACATTCTCTCCGGTCGTAACTGCCGGTCGTATTTCCTAATCGTTTCTCCCGCCCGAACGAATCAGGTAACCTTCCTTGAGGCTTGTTCGGGTTGGTTCTCCTACTAGTTGTAGAGTTGTTGTCACCGTCGGTCTTCACCGACGGTAGCTTCGACAGTGAATTCTCTGTCCCCGTCGCCTATAAATACTCCCCTTTTGTGGAAGCGTTGGCGCGAGTTTTTTTTCTTGAGTCTGATCTCTTTAAGTAGCATTTCTTTTGAGAGGATTTCTGAAGTGAAGAATAAGGAAGAGTTTAAGGGCTATTGGCTCTGTTGGGAAATTTGAGATCGTCTTGTTCGTGATTGCTCCCGTGTCTCAGCTTTTTCTAAGGTAAGTTCCTTTTACTTTCCTCTCTTCTTCGGCCATTTAACATGACATTTGCTTTTGGATTTCTCTCACACCTCTGTTCAGAGAATTAAGAGTTAGAGATGGAATTCTTATTGGCAGATATACTGTTGCTTGCTATCTTTTTTTATTTTGAATCAGCAGAATATGCATTTTGTTTTGGATCTCTTCCATGGAAATGAATTTGAGATATTTTCATTGTACTTTAGTCGATCCATATTTTCCTTCTCTCTCGAGAAGAATAAATAAGATGAGTCATGCTTTCTTGTCTAAAACTCATCCTGAAAAACGATTCTTGCGATTCGAAGATTCTAGTTTAACTGGTGTTTCTGAGTTGATGTACTTCTTGAAGGAAAATCTTCTTCCTATTCTTCCTGCTCCCTCTCTCGCTTCTTCCGCTTCTTCTTCTTCCTTTCTTAGTCATTCCATGAAACATATGTGCTCATGTGGCTATACTGAATAGCCGAGGAAATGAGCTTAAAAGTAATATACAATATATGTTTACCGATTATTGTTGAAGTTGGAAGTTTTCCCGTGAGGGAGAGGTGAGAGTTAGTTAAATTTTCCGAATAGTTTATGAAGTGTATTTGGCTCTGGAATGAAGCTTGTCCCTTAAAATTATGAAGCATGGTTTTCATGGATGTTTGACTTGATACAGAAGTTCCATCTCTTTAATTTCTTGAAATTACATGAGTCGCCACTTTTGTGAAATTAATTTTAGTGAGGTTTGTGAAGTGAGTTTGCTAAGTGTTTTTTTTTTTTTTGAGAAGTTTGCTCACTTAAAAGATCAATTAAAATAATCTTGAGAAAAACATCAATTTTCTCTTTGAATGGTGTAGGAATAAAAGTTTATGTACCACCTTGGAATTACAATAGCCTCTTGATATTTTGAAATACATGTATGTTTATCTCGAATTACTCATTCAATCTGATGATGAATGAAATACAAGGAAAAGAAATTGGTAAACTCTTGATATTCGAATTACATAACCTTGATTTGAAATTGTTTCACGTTTACAAATAAGGGATCATATATTGAAGAATTAAGAATATGTGAAGGTTGAATGGTATGTATGTAAATATACCCTTTGTTTCTTTTATTTGGCTGTATGTAGGACTTAAGCCATATGTTACATATATGGTTATTGTGGGTGATCTTTATTCTTGAAGTCCTCTTCACTATTCATTTAAAAGATTTTTCTTCAAACATTTTTTGGTTTAAAATTAATAAACATCTGATTAGGGCCTTTTCTTAATCTTCTACGTACCTGAACTGTTTGCTTGTATTTTGAGAGAATGTTTATGAATTATAATCTGGAGTTGGTGTTGGATTTTTTTTACTGAATTAAAAAAGCTTGGAAGATCTCCTCTACCTTGGTTTTACCAAGGCCAAATTTGGGATTGTATGTATGGAAAAGTCGAAGTTAATTTATTTAAATTATAAAATTTGAATCTCTTACTCTAGCATGTTCAAATGAGCTTTTTCGGGTTCCATGATATTGGGACATTTCCTGTGTTTTGATTTAGTAAGTCTAAACTTTGGAAATTTTGGACCTTTCTTTGCAATTACCCGCTGAAGTATGATTTAAAAAAAGGAGTTGTCATTGTGGTATTTTCTGAAACCGGGATTTAGAAATGTTGAATGATCTTTTGCTTTGGTTCACTAAAGCTAAATTTCAAAATTTTGATAATTTCTTCTAATTTGGTTGCTGGAATCAAATTTTGGAACATGATGTTTAAGAGGATTGCCTTACATTGCTTGAACAGCTATTTATGAGCAAATTTATTGGTTTTTTTTGATTTGCTGAAATTAAAATTGATGATATATTTTGCTTTCAATTACTGGACTCATTTGTTAGTTTGCTGGATCTTCCCTGCACTTGCTGAAGTAGAAGTTTTTTTTTTTGGAGAATATATATATATTTCCTTACCTTGGCTTGGATGAGCAAAATTCTTGAATTGGAATAATTATTTGTTTCATTTGCGATGCCTGAGCTGATAGAGAGTAAATGAGTTGACTTGTGCAATAACTTTTTTTATGTTTGAGAGGCATTTATCTGTTTGAGTGATAGTATGATATATATATATGATAGTATAAAAATTGATATTCCTTCAAGATGGTTCGCTCTTACGATTCTCTCATTTATTATTGAGGAAGCTTGCAGAGAAGTGCAAAGAATTAAAAAAAAAAAAAGAAGATTGGTGGAAACCCTCATTCATATTGCAGGTTTTTGAAATGGTTGAAATGGTTTATTTAAATAATTCATGATTTGGATTAGCTCAAATTACAGATTTCAAATTTTTTTTTATATATACATATGAAAAGGTATGCTACTCATATTCTTCATATATACATGACATTGGAATAATTGTTTCTTTTGGTCTTATGAAATGAAGCATCTACGACTATTGAAATATATATGAAATATCAAAGTGGAGGCATAAGTCGGATATGCGGGGTACAGGCAATGATGCACACTCGAATAATCGTGCTTTTATAGCCGAGACAAATAATAAAAAAATCAATACTCAATATTAGATGCTCATTTCACCTTGAGTTAGGTGGCTTTAATCCCTACCTTTAAGAAATCCGTGAACCGACGACAAATACTACGACGTCAGATATTACACTGACATAGTAACAGATACTACAACGATAGATACTACGCCCTTACAACAATAAACACCTCGCTTGCACAACAGATACTACACTGCACTTGCACAACAATAAACACCACGCTTGCACAACAGATACTACGCCAACACATCAAACCAAATGTCACACACATAGCACAACACATATCACATCACACATATAGCACATTATACACAACGCATTTAGTACATCAAATCAAACATGACATATCAAACACATCACATCAAACACAACATATATAATTATTAAACTTATTACACACTACCCTACTACACATAACACATTGCACATTGCACAATATACACTGTAGATTACACATACACATCACATATTAAATATCACACACACACACATATCATTTATCAAATCACATACACTACACATTACCCTACTACACACTATCCATTAAACACTATACACTATACACCAGGTAACACATATCACACATCACAGAATAGATACTACGACGTACCAAATGTTACACTGGTAAAGAATTCAGATACAACAAAACTGGTTCACTCACTAATTAAGTGGTAGGGATTAGGATTGCCTACTCTAGGGTGATTTGCTGGTGACTTTATTTGAGATTAATACAAACTTCAGTACTTCGGGTTGCCTATGGGATCAAGATAAAAAAATAAAAAAGGAAGTCTACGGACTGAGCCTATCCTCAAATAGAATTCTTATTCCCCCACTTTGATATTTTATATGTTTATGGCTAAACTTGATTGTATAGTTGCTTGTAGCTATTAGCTTGCTTCCGAGACATCGACGGAGTTGGCCAGGTACACATTTTTTTATTGTACAGTTCATTTACTTTCTTTATTACATGCATCTCTTTATTTTTGTATATACATTTACCTGCATTTATGCTTTTCTTTTATGCTTGCCCTTAGGATAGGCCATCTAGGGCATGGTTAGTTTTTTTTATTACACATGTTTATTTTAATTATTCCCTCGCACATGCCCTTAGGATAGGCCGTTCGAGGCATGGTTTTCTCTTTTCTCTTACCTTAATTCTTTCTCGAGACGAGACGACAAAGGACGAATGAAGGATCTTCGATCGGATTTTCATAGATTTAAATAACATCTATAGGGCGTCGAGGTTGTCATTTGATACGACGTAAATCCTCACATTATCTTTTAGGACTTAGTACGATCGTACATCGTACGATATAAGTCCTAAACTGTTTAGGATTTCGAGGTTGTTGTTTGGCACGACATAAATCCTCTCATTTTTTTTTGGGTCATTTACATATGACATGTAGATATAAATCCCAAATCATCTAATTAATTTGCAAGATTGATATATAAACACAACTTCACTTTCAAAGATGTCTAGCCCAACTATAGGTTAGGTTGAGATGTCACTGAAGCTCCTTCAGTATCTTCGACATCTCTTACTTTTCATACCTTTGGACTCTGAAAGTAACTGTTCCACATTGAACCATTCCCTTTGATTCTCCTACAAGCAATCATGGAAACCTAAACGTTGAAATTCTTGAAGACAAAGCCCATGATCCTTATCGAGAGTTTTCTTAGGTGACTTTGGTTACTTAAGATGTAATTAAATATAGGGGCTTGCCTCTATAGGGAATTAAGAACCCAGATTAATCTAAACCCTATTTAATCTGTGTATTAGATAGGGGAATTTGTCGGCTATAAAACTCGCAAACCAAAATAGAGTCATAAATTTTTAAGTTTAGATAGTTAAGCCTACTAACAAGTGGTACGCTCATCTTTTGGGATGATGTGTCACTTGTGGTATCGTGCTCAACTATTTAAACTATTTGATATGAGATCTATCTGGTCTCGTTATTTTCAAAATAAAAAAAAACATATATTATCATTCTAAAAAAAAAAAAAAATCCTTTACATATTACATTAAATTTAAACTTTAAAATTTTATTTTCAAAATAGTAAGAAAAAATTAGCCGACAATTTCTGGCGACTCCGCTGGGGACTAATTCTTCTTTCCATTTTGGATCATAAGGATTTGTCTTCATACATCGATAGTGTGCCCATATCCCTAGTGGGCCAGACTATCATTCTTCCGTTGATGTACTTTGCTCATTTCTTCCTTGAGCGAGTATTGTCAACTCCCTTTTGATTCTAGAGCCACTGTTTAATCATCCTTAAACAGAGAGGTTCCAGAATCTTGAAATCTTTAAGGTGGGATGGACTCCCAATAGGTGTGGTAGGTTAGGAGCAGTATATCGAAGTGAGTCCGATGCGAATTTAATCTTTTATATAAGTCTTTCAATCTCATATTGGATCCTATACTTTTTGTATTTGCTTTGCCTTAATTTTAAAATAAATCAACCAATTAAAACTTTCTATAATTTGTTCGGATAAGACCTGAAAAGGGCACCCAGTTAATCTTGATGTTTATTTCCAATGGCAGAAATGTCTTCCCCGAAACTGATCTTCTCCTTCGCTACTGGAAAGGACATCGTTGTTAGCAAGAACCAATTGCCTGATAAGACAATGATCAAGTTTGGTCAAGGGTTTGACGATGTTGAAATCAAGTTCGCAAATGTTCCAGTTGCCGTGGTGAGGTCTGTGGCAAATAAGTCGAGTAGAACTCGTTGTTGAGTTCAACTCGAGGTACGTCGACGAATTCCCTCCGCTGAAGCGAGTACTAGTTGAGAATAACCACGTTGTTGCTTGTGGAGTCACGTTACTAGAATCATCGACAACCCCAAGAATGTTTCTGCTGCTCCAGTTGACTTGGTTGTTCTTACGTCTGCTGCTGCTTCAACATTAGCAAAAGGAAAGGGCGTCCTAGTGACTGATGAACCTGTAATTGAAAAAAGTTTGGCTTTCACTTCGCTACCTTCTGTTTTTGAAATTGGGTCCAGTTCTAAGTCTGCGACTTTGACTAGAACACAGAGGAGAAACAGAAACAGGAAAATAGCCAAAATCAAGAGATTGGAAGCCGCTAAAGTTACCGTTCCTGTGGAAGTTTTTGAGGAGGAAACTGGACTTCTTGAAACCTCACCCCTTCTTAGAGGAAGCAGGTTTCATCCTTTGTCCGTTGCCCCCGCTGAAGAAGACGCTTCAAGAATTGCTGCTGCGTTACTGGTATCACCTCGTTGTAAGAATGAGAAAAATAAGAAACCTGCGCTTTTCTTTGAAATTCATCGTGTGTTTGAATGATTGGCTCAGAGAGAGCGTTGTTCAGTTGCTGAGATACTGAAGAAAATTGGGTGTGCTGTCCCACTGCATATACAAGCTGAAATCTTAAAGGATGATAAACCCAGCCATCGACATCATAAGTCTGATCGAAGGAACGAGACGTTACAGCCCCGTGTTTCTGCTAAGTTACGTCTGGGGAAACGTATAGTTACTTCTACAGATCATATCTTCACCACCCATCAGAAAGTCACAGGACGCCAACCTGCAAAATCTCGTCTTGGACCAAGGATAGTTCCTTCAATTGGATCACAGGAAGTTCTGTTCCGAAAGGAGACTCTGAGGAACGATAAAGGGTTGTCTACTATAGTATCTGGTTCTCAGACTAGGGAGCACACCACTTCTAGATGTGTTAGTGCTTTTAATAAGCCATTTGATTTTAAAGCACCAACGCTAAAGAAAATGGTGTGGCAACCTAAGGCTATTGAATCAATACTTATAGAAAAGCCCAAAGTCAATTACAAGAAGAATGATTCTAGTCCCGAGAGGATAATTGGTACTCCGGAAGCTGCTGCAGATGGGGTTAGTTGTCAGACACCCCATGTGGATTCAACGGATAAGGTGAACTTAATTGAAGATAAACTGGAAAGGTTGAGAGAAGATATTCAACGGTTATCCAAGGAAAGGAAAGAAGAATCGAATGATGAGGAAGATTTGACGGATTATATGGATGAAGATTTTGCTGAAATAAATATGGTTGAAACTAGAGCATCCTCGACTCTACGAGAGGCTCTGATACTAGTTGAAGAAAATGTTACTGAAACAGTGCAAATGATTATTACTTCGTTTTCAAAGACTGGTTAGAATACAATCTCAAGAAGGGGAGCATAGCGATCCTGAGAGAGTATCTGAAAGAACCTGAAATAGGTTCGGTCAATACGATTTCAGTTGATCTGATTATTTCAAGTGACTTCGATGAATGAAATACTGCCTGAGTGAAGCCTTTGAAGTAAATTTGAGCAAGATTCAAACTTCTTCAGTGCAGTTTATCGTACAAAGTTTGAAACCTCTTCCCAATTGAGGGATAGCAGGTTTCATCTTTGGATTACTACCGTTGATGAGAAAGAGATATCAACAGGATTCTTGTTGCTTTGGCCCGACCCTCCCACCATGATGGAAATAAGAAAGGAAAGAAACATGCTACTGTCCAGAAATCATTCAACATTGGACAAGCTCATCCAAAAGGAGATGAGTTGTGTTACTCAAATTCTGCAGATAATTTAAGATCAAGATTTTTGAAAAAAGAAGAAATTGACTGAGATGTCCAAAGTTTAATCAGGAGAAAGAAATGACGCAAGATAAATATTCGGTGTTTGGTAAGACTATGATTTCGGGGAGAATGAAATTGATATTCTAATAATTGGGTCCTTCACTTTAAGGAATTCGGATCGGGTCCTAAGTAAATTTCGAAATAATATATTGTGCTTAAAATACGAGTAATTGACTTGGGATATCACCGGTCTTTTAATATCCCACCAATTGATTGGGTCCTAACTTTTGAATGGACTATAATATCTCAGAATTGATATTAAGATGTATTTCAAAATTATTAATTAAGGGAGTCCAGACATTCAAAATCCTTTTTCAAAGATATGCTCTACCAGATATAGTACTTCTCAAAAAAAAAAAAAAAGAAGAAGAAGAAGAAAGAGAAACATGGAGAGTTAATTTATATAGGCTAGTAAATTATGTGAGAGTTAAATTATATAGGCTAGTAAATTATGTGAAAAGAAGTTTCCCTGAGAAGAAGCTTGAGGTGAGCATATAATTAACAAATTGGTGTCTGAATTCTCCTTTAATTAATAAAATTTGGAGAACCATCTTAATAAAATTCTTCTGATATTATGTTCAGGAAAATAGCCAAGTGATCATGGTCTCCTTGGTTGGCTATTAACTGACCCTGAAATATCTTTGGGAAAATGAAAAATATTTTAATCACATGATCAAAATTCTAAAATTTGCTTAGATTCAGAAAGAAAGAATTAAAGAAAGGGCTGTTTTATTAGTAATTAATGGAAATTCGAGCCTGATGTCATGTCATTCAATACCCAGAAAATTCAACTCCAACTCCAATACAGGAACTTAAGAATATTCTTCCAAGGCAACATGGATAATTTGTGCGGAAATCAGTGATAAAAGAATGACATCCACTACAATTGAGCTATAAGTTTACAATCTTCCGAGTCAAGCAGAAGTACAAGAAATCGTCAAAAAAGTACACTCAGGGTTGTATGCTACTCACCAATTGGGTCTGAAGATGAAAATTAAAATCGAAAAGTTGGAATACTACTGGCCAATAATAATGATAGATTGCATGAATATTTCTAAGAATTGATATATGGAGCGGTCTTACACCAACCCCCAAATGTGCTCCACCCGACGGTCGCGTTGTGACTGTTTGAGTGTTGGGGCATAAATGTGGTGGGTACTATAGATCCTCCATCTTCAAAAGGACACCAATTCATCCTAGCAGTTACCGATTTTTTTTTCAAAATGGGCAGATATTGTACCACTCAGAGAAGTGAAAGCACACCACGCGTTACAGTTCTTCAAAAATCAAGACATCTATTGTTTTGGTGTACCACGCAGGATAATTTCGGACAACAAGTCCACATTCAAAAGCATCAAGATCAATAATTTCATTTGAAGACGCGGTATTGATTGGGGATACTCTACAATTTACTACGAGGCTGGCCAAGGCTTTTAATACCATATAAACCATATGGATTGGTTTTTTTAGGCTAGATGAAGCTTTAAAAACAAACCCCCAATGGTTTGGTTGAGTATCGTGAGAGATCTTAGGTCCAGAAGGTAGAAGGTTCTCTGTGCACACCAGTTGGGGACGAAGACGAGCAGCCGTCCGATCGAGCGTGTATCAAATGGAGGGCCAGGATTGCATCGGATGAATGCTTGGAGCATAAAGCGCATGCTGACTCAGAAGATGGTGTCTAACCAAAAGGAGACGCGTGTGATTTCGACCCGCCGTAGGTTTACGTGGCGCCGATGTGGTTAAGTAGGAAATTAGGGGATTTTTGATTTATTTATTTCCCTGAATTTTAAAAATCCATATCTTGGCCTAAAAAAATCATAAAAATAATGGAAAAATACTTGCTTACTCAGTGAACAGAGGAGAATAATGTGAAAATGGTTTGAAATTTATTTGGTTTGAAATTTATTTGACGCATGTATGATTTTTAATTAATTAAATACCCTTTGTAGTTTTTTAATTCTCCATGCATTAAGACATTTCACCATGGCTTGCCCTTTTAGCATGTTATAGCCTCTGTCATGGGGGACCTTCACTGTTTTTTCTAAAGTCAGAGGGGACCTCTAAGAAGAGTTCTATATTTTTCAAGTTTTGGCAGCTATTTTCATAAATTAATTCTAAAAATTAGCGTGGTGGTTATAAAAATATAGAAAAATCATGGTAGGTTTCCTATCACCGAAGAACCCTAGGATAAAATTTTCATGGGTTAACTCATTAAGAAATAACATAATCATCAACTTAGTTTAAAACTGAATTTAAATTAATTTGAGCTCATTATATATGGAAATCAATCAAACACAATTCTCCACTGTACTTTAAGAGTCAGAGAACTCCCCATAAAAATTTCATAGCATTTGGGATTCATTTGGTCACCTAAATAAATTTTCTAAGTGAAATAATAATTTTGAACATTAAACCAATTTTACTAATTAAAATACAACTAAAAAAATTATAAAATCGGTTTTAGGAGTTCTCTGAGATCAGAGGATTTTTATAAAATTAAAATTAGAATTTTTACAAAATTTTCATTTTTAATCATATTTTATATATTTAAATAATTAAATAATAATGAAAATCACAAAAATCTTAAAAATCACCAAATTGTCACATTTGGTTTCCTAATCACTTGGGAACCATCCACATAATTTTTCTAAGCCTCAAAATCAAAATATTAATTTTTAAAGCCTTAAATTAAATTTTAAAAGTGTAAAATGAATTTCCATAAATTTCCACTAAAATAATTCTAATAATTAAATTAAAAATAAGAAAAATTTAAAATTTGTTTCTCTAGGTTCAATGACCTTAGAGGGACTTCAGAAAAATATAAAATTGAATCTTCAACTTTTAAAATATTTTATAATTAATTAAAGTTCTAAAATTTAAATTATTTCTTATAATTAAATTAAAACTAAAAAAAAATTAAATTAAATTTAGTCTGAGTGCTCCTTTGTTCTAGGTGTACCTCCAATAAAAATTTCAAAGTCATATGTTTTGTTTTGGATAAATTATCGAATTTTCATTAAAAATCCCTATTTTGTATTAAAATAAATATATAAATTAAATTTAAATTTTAAAAATCCCATTTTCTCTCTAATGTTTTAATTAACCCATAACTGGGGTCACATAAAAATTTCAAAGTTATTTGAGCTAAATTTAATGAATTATGAAGTGATAAAGCCCTTTAGGGGTAAAATTATAATTTCGAAAAAAAATTAGCCTTAATCAATATTTATGCTTAATCAAAATGGGAAAAGGGCAATAAAAGACCTTAATTATTATGTTGGATGATTGAAATGTCAAGGGATGAATGGTATAAACCCATTGCAATTTTCTCACATCAAAATTAAATACTTAAATGTCCTTAATTATCATAATTTCGAAAAAAATCAAATTAAAGAGAGCCTTAAAGTTAGGGGTTGATTTTTGTAATTAATATTCCACTAATTTAATACCCCTTCATTTAGTGTTTAAATGCTAATTTAATATTCTGATAAGAATCATAATCATGAAAGTCGTGAAATTTCCCTTTCTAAAAACATGAAAATACTCGCTAAGATATTGTGGGCTTACTAATGAGCTAAGCTTAATCGAAGGAATTAACTAATAAGAATTAGAAAAGAAAACATAATTAATTTTAAAACTATCTTTGAAACATTACAAGCCCATCAAAAATTTGATAAATTCTTCCATAAGTTAATTTTGCCTCTAAAGGGCCACCCATATAATTCCTAAGTAAAGTACCAAGTGATAATTACCCCACCTTTTAGGATGACTAAAACATCGGCTCACTGAGCATAAGGCTTAGAAATAGATAAATCATGTAATAACTATAATAAGTCCAAAAGGACCTCAGGGAAGCTAAAAAAGAATGTGAAATATTCAGGTCTTTCCTGTATCTTTTCACAAGTCTTCTGGACACCTTGTAGGACTTTTGCACCTATTATATCTATTAAATGAAAAATATCTCTCAAAATGAATGGAATTCACCAAGTTATGACATAGAGTTTGATAGGCCTGTGACGAACCTATCCATAAGGTTTTACTTCCCTACAAAATATAAATGTTTATTGCAATAATACTAAAGTTTCAGGTGGAGATGACGGGAAGACCTACCAGGTATGCTTTTATTTTAATGCAATTTACTTACCTGCACTCTACTGCACTTTCTTTCCTTGCAAATTTGCATGCTAAACAACAATGTCACCCTGCATGAAAACTGAAACCTTTAGGATAGCCACAAAACTGAAACCAAAATCAAAATTTTTTTAAAAAAAATCAAAATAAGATAAAATTCACCGCCATAACATTCAAAATATGAAATAACACAAAATTTAATCACAAACAAAACAAAAATCATAATTGTAACTAAATTAAAACGTCTCGGTAGATGATCGAGAATTCCTCGGAGGAGGTAAGTTACGTGTTGCTAACGGGGTTTCCCACAGTCTAAATAAAAGTATGGAACTCATTAAGTTGAGTTTAGTAAATTCATTTGGACTAAGTGAATCTGATGAAAATAGCGATGTCGGGATGATGGAACCGTGGGATCTTAACCGGTGTTGTTATAATTAACTTTAATGTTCCTCTAATAAAATATTTAAACATCTCAATTTTAAATAATTCCAAAACATGACACTTCTCCTTTCTCTTTAATTGCCACTTCTTTAAACTAAACTTACTACGACGAGGAGCTTAGAGCATGCATAGTGGGGAACACGACCATCCTCAACAAAAAAACTTGTCTACATCAGCAAAACAATTCCTTAGAAATTAAAACAAGTCATAGGACTTCGAGGTAGCCCGCTTAGTGCAACATAAATCCTCACCTTTTTTTAGGCCTTGCATAACAGTGTTGTGCAACATAAGACCTAACTCGTCTTAGGATTCTAAGGTTGTCATCGGGTATGACATAAATCCTCCTATGTTCTAGTCCATTCACATAATCAATATCAAGTGAATATAAGTCCTAAATAATAAAATTAATAGGATGAAACACCTAATAAATAACCTAAATCAAAGCCAAACCATAGGATAGTTCAGGAAGACATCAAGATTTTTCTTGAATTTATATCTTTCCCCTAGCCATCTCGTCTTTGGAATCTAGTGAAATGAAATGTTCCAAAACTTAAGCCATTCACCTATGAAATTTCTGACTATCACATTTTCTTTGGAAACCTTACCTATGGAAGTCTTGAATAAAATTTTTTCCTGATCTATATCAAGATTTTTCTTAGGTGACTTCGGTTATCTAAGATGTAATTAACTATAGGGGTTTGCCCATATAGGAAACTTAAAGACCCCATATTAAAATAAACCCTATCTAATTCCTTCATATTAGTGAGGAGAAATTGTCGGTCAAAAGGGTTTGCAGACCAAACGAAAGTCATGAATTCTTTAGTTTATTTGATCAAGCCTCATCCCAAGCCATGTATCTATTCTTTGGTATATGTACATGTCTTGTAATGAAGCACTTGATTATCTAAACTAACGCTTGTAAGAAATCAGTTTGATTTCGTATTTGCCAACATTAAAATATTATTTTCAAAAATCCATATATATATTAAATTAAATCAAATTTCTATTTTATAAAACTATAAGTCACATTTTATTAATGTTTCACTCCCACACGTTTCAACGACCGACAATTTTCTGGCGACTCCGTTGGGATAGTTTCTCTCTTCATTAAGATCAGGAAATACTATATTCATATATAGGTAATGTGATCTTATCCCTCATGAGCTAGATTACCATTATTCCATTGACATACTTTACCCATTTCCTCCTCGGGAAAGTATAATCAACTCCTCTGGATTTTAGGATCGTTTGTTTGGTTACTCCTAAACAGAAGGGTTAAGAAATCTCTAGATTTTCCTTTTGATCTTATGGGGTCAGACCCCCAATAGGTGTGTCAGCGAGCAAGTTTCACTAGGTCAATCTGCGCTATGAAGGAGATCTTTGAAAGGGTCCCATAATTCACCTCCTTTTTGTATCTCTCGGGTTCAATCCTATCTTCGACAGATTGACCCACTCTTCCTTAAATCTTAAGATTCCTTTTAACAAACATATGAAAACCTAAAATGAAATAAAAAGATAATAAAATATCAAAATGAAATGAAATTTTCCCAGTCCACAGAACAACCTTTTTCATAGTGTTTGCACTATGATAAGGTTTTTGGCCCTCAAGAACCTTTGGAATGCTTCTCTTGACAGTTAAAGATGTCAACCCCTACATTGAATTTCTCCTATAACTTGCCCTCCTCTCGCGAGGCTTTTCTTGCAGCACCAATGATTCAGTTCGGGACCGACTTCAGTGAGATTGAAGTCGTACTCGGAAAAGCCCCGTTCGTGGTCGTGAAAGTTGCCACTCCTGAAGTTCAAGAGCCGTCTGCTAAGTTCGATCTAAACTTTCATGAAGATTTCCCTTCTGATAAGAAGGTAAAATTAACTACTGCTCCCGTCAGATCTGTTGTCTTCGTGCCAAGGAGTGTTGTCACCTCTTCTGCCACTAGTTTCGCCGTCACTGCACCTACTTTCCCATCTGCCAAAGGGAAAGAAATTCTGCATGAAGATAATTCTGAAGATAGCATTCTTACCCTACCATCAGTCTTCGAGATTGGCTCAATTTCTAGACCTGCCCTGCCAACCAAATCTCAAAGAAGAAACCACAACAGCAGGATTCGCAAGGCTTCCAGGGCACAAGTTGCAAGCTTGTCAGCAATTGATGAGATTCCTCAACAGGAGGAACTTGGTTTACCAGATACCTCTCTTCTTCTTCGAGGTAGCAGGTTCCACCCATTATTTGACACTACTAGAGATGAAAGCCTCCATAGGATTTTCGCTACACTTTTAACACTACACAATCGTGATAAGGTGAGGGAGAGGACCACACCTATCACTCGAGCTCACACCCTTCTGTGAAGATTGCTGAAATAGAAGGTTGTTCTGTCGCTAAGTTTCTCAAGAGGATGGGATGTGCAATATCCCCAGAAGTTAAGGATAAAATTCTGAAAATGGAAAGACCCGTCCAAGTTTCCATTAAATACCGTTTGGGAAAACATATTAATACAGTACTACAGATGATGCTACTACCATTCCGACACCTGAGATGAACAAGTCAATTAAGCCCCGACTGAGCCCAAGAGTATCAGCTGCCGATGATGATAAGGAACCCCGAAAGAGAAAGAATTAGAGAGGATTATTCTCCTATGTACATGGTTGATCCATTGAAAATTTGATAGCTTTTTACTAATCATTTCATACCTATTTTGATGATATTTCACTTTAAAGGAAGGTATTTTTGATGATTTCATGCAGGTATAATGATTTTAGGCTTTTGGAGCAAAAGGAAGCGAAAAGGAGCAAATTTGGAGCGAGAAAGGAAATAAGTACATTTTATTGAACTAGCACCGAACGACACTGTCACCAGCGCCGAATAAAACAAATTTCGAGAGAGATACAACGTTTTGGTGAAATAAGGCATCGAACAATGCTCCTACCAGTGCCGGACACAACCTATCCCGATTTTGAACTAGATTTAGTGTATTTGGCTGGATTTTGAAAGGTTGCTTGAGGAAACTCTTGGGAATTTAGTTTTGGCCGAATTTAAACACTTTTGGAGCCACATTTCAAAGGGGGGAAGAAAGGATGTTAGGTTTGTGTTTTTCTATTCTAAGGAGTGTGAAAGGAGAGGGAAAGTGAGAGATTCAAAGAGAGAATTGTGTGTTGTTGTGAAGAAAGAAGAGGAGTGAAAGGAATTCCTTGAGATTTGCTTGGGGAAGAGTTTGAGATAAGTTGTCTTTACTTTACTCTGTTTGTATGACGTTGCTTTTATATATGAAATCTATGTTTTGTCATCTTTTTCTCATGAGCCTTGAGTAGATTTCTTCCTCTTTCTCCTTTTCATGTGATGTGTTGATGTTGTGAAATGGAAATGATCTGTCGATTTATTATGAAGAATTTGTGATGACCTTTTCACTTAGAACTTCATTTACTTTTTGATCTGGCCAATTAAATTGTTAAAACTTGTTGGGAAACATATGTTCCAAAAGGATTATGAGTTCCACAATAAAAGTGAAGGTCACATTCAAATTCCATGAATGGTGAAGTTCATGGGGGTTGAATGCAAATAAATAGGGAAATATACTTTGATGTCCTAGTATTGGAGATTTCAGAGTGACAAGCTGAAATCCTCAATTTAGTCCGAATATACAGAAACTAAAGCGAGAGTTATCCTTCAAATGAAAAGATGTGGGAGCTCTGGAGTGAGAGCCAGTATCCTCCCAGCTTAACCACGGATTTGGAGACTGATACACCTAAAATATATAGTGCTTTTATGCACATTTTTATACCTATTTTTGAAGATATTGCACTTTAATGGAAGGTATTTGTGTTTTTCTTACAGGTATAATTAAAATGAGTGATTATGATGAAAGGAGCAAAATTGGATCAAATTTGGAGCAAAAAAATGAAAAAAATGAAAAATTGGACTTTGGAGGCTAAGCGCCGCCTGGTCGGTGCTTAGCCACCACAGTTAAAAATCAAATTTTCTTCATTTTTAGTGCCAATTGCAAGGGGTATTTGAAGCAACTTTTGGTGGTGACTTCCTTAACTTCCCATGGGCGGCAAATTTGAATGAAGGGATGCATCTTTTGGTGGATACATTGAATCGGGACATAATTTGAAGGGACACTAAGGCACCTTTTGGATTATTATTAAAATTATGTCATAATAGTTTTTAGAGAGTCTAGTTTTCAAGAGTCTTTTCTAATTTTCAGTGTCATCTTCTAGTTTTAAAGAGTCTTTCCTAGTTTTACATTCAGTCTTTTACTGTTTATAGTTTAGTTAATTTAGTTTTAGAGGAGAAAGGGTTGGTGTAAACCTTCTTTAAACTAATTTTCTTTCATCCATTTATCTAGTTTTTATTAAAGTATAAAGTCAGAGTCAGAGTCAACAGAGTTGGGTGCCAACCTCTGTAGTGTTCTCTTGTGGAAAGTCAAGTTTCAAAAGAACTTCTGGAGTCTTGTGGAGAGGATTTTCCGATAAGTGATTTCTTTTGTTTTTATATTTAGTTTTCTTATTGTGTTTTCTTTATGACTTCTATTTTCAAATCAATGTGTTCTTGTGTTTTCTCCATGAGTTCTGAGTAGTTTTATTTATCTTTTTCTTTCTTAAATGAAGAAGTAATTAAATTATGTAGGATAGTTGTGGAATGTATAAGTGTTTAAAGTTGGAATAAGTTGTGAAGATTTAATTCCATGAACTTAATTTTCTTCTTAATTTGACCAGTTAAGATGTTAAATTTGTTGTGAGATTATGTAAGATCCAATGCGGTCTTGTCTCAAATAGCAATTGGTAAAAATCACAGTAATTATATGGGTGAGAATTGTAGTCCATATAATTGAATGCAAATATATTAGGAGATATGTTTTTAATGGGGAGTAAAATAAGAGGTCTTTAGAGTGACATGCTACATCCCCCTAATTTGGTTTGATATTTTAAATTTTGTTATGAGAAGTTAGCCCCCAGGTGGAGGGAATCGAGGGAACTCTAGAGTGAGAGCTGGTATCTTCCCTGCTTAACCAAGTTCAAAATTTTAAGATTTCAAATTAACCAATGTTCTTTATAGAACCAAGTTGCTCCTATTTATCACAACACATTTAAATACTTCCACAACAATACTTTCATAATTATTACTGCTTTATAAGAGAAAGAAAAAAATATTTTATTTCTTAGTGTTTTATATCGTGTCTTAAAGTTCAGACAATTTTTATTTCCTGCTTAGCTTTATATCAAAAGTACCAAAAAAAAATTCAAACTTTACGAATCAAAACATACATTCAAATGTAATTTAAAAAGTAAAAATATAATTTTCTTATTTCTTTAAAAGGTTTTTACATTTTCCTGTAGGTTCGATATGTCGGGGTTTAATCAGAAAGTCCTATATTACTTGATAAACGCTACGTATACTTGCGTAATATCCCATATTATAAAATCATAGTTTTCATATCTAAATCACATTAGCACATGTATATTCATCGGAGATTAAGTTTTTGGCGCAGTTGTCGGGGAAATTAATTAAAAAAACATTTTTAAAGAAAATTAAGAAAAGTTTAATTTTTTTACTTTTCTTTATTTTTGTTAGTTTGTTGTGTTTTGTTTTATTTTATTATTGTATGCGTAGTTCAGGTTCTGAGGGACTTGTGCCTTATGATTCTGAATTAGAAAGAACTATCAGGAAAATCTAAAAAATTAAAAATTTTGAAAAAGATAAAAAAATTCAAGAAATTGCAAATCATCAAAAACAAAATGGTGGCATCCATCAAGAATTTAGACCTTTAAGAGAATAAGCTAACCCTACAGTGGATGAACTTCATGGTAGTATTCAACACCCTGTTGTAGCTGCTAATTCCTTTGAGCTTAAACCTACTATTATCCAAATGGTGTCTAGTAATCAGTTTGGGGGAGCAACAACTGAAGATCCTAATTTGCATCTTGCTAATTTTCTGGAGTTGTGTGCTACTTTTAAATATGATGGTGTTTTGGATGACGCTATTAGACTCAGAATTTTTCCTTTCTCACTAAGGGATAAAGCTAAGATATGATTAAATTCGTTAGCATCTGGATCTATCAGAACTTGGGGTGATTTAGCACAAAAATTCCTTGCTAAATATTTTCCACCATCGAAGACTGTGAAGTTAAGAAATGATATTACATATTTTTGTCAGTTTGAAGGTGAATAAATATATGAAGCATGGGAAAGATTTAAAGATCTCCTCGAGAAATGTCCACATCATTTGATACCAGATTGGTTAACAATTTAAACCTTTTACAATGGATTAGTTGGATCTCTTAGATCAATTATCGATGTTGCTGCTGGCGGATCATTAATGTATAAACAGTTTTCTGATGCTTATGCTTTAATTGAAGAAATGGCTAATAATAATTTTCAATTGCCTTCTGAAAGGTTAAATCCTAAAAAGGTAGCCAATGTTCTTGAAAATGATGCTTTTGCAATGTTAGCAAATCAAGTTGCTGTAATTTCAAGGAAGATAGACCAATTTGAGATGAATTTTTCTCAGCCAAATTACATGATTGAAGAAAATTCATTTGGCCAAATGGTTGATTCTTATTTTTCACCAAAAACTTTGAATGCTATAAGCAAGCCTAATAACCCATATTCCAATTATTATAACCTAGGTTGGAAGAATCATCCAAACTTTGACTGGAATACGAATAATCCGGGTGGTATTAATCAACAATGGGGGAACCACCAAGTAAACCCATTGGGGAACTGGAACAGCCAAGGAAATAATAATTATATACTAACCTATCCTCCAGGTTTTAACAATTCTTTACAATTAAAGGAGAAGAAGTTGTTTATTGAAAAAGTGGTGTCACATATGGGAAATTAATTGCAAATTCAAGGAGCAACCATCAGAAATATTAAAAATCAATTATGTTAAATTGCAAATTCATTAAGTAATAGATCCTAAGGAATGCTTCCAAGTAATACTGAAGTGAATCCAAGAGATAAGAATAAAGAGCATGTAAAAGCAATTCAACTGAGAAGTGGAAGAGAGTTGGAAGGTAGAGTTCAGAAAGAAACTGAAGTAGAGAAAGAAAAGATTGAAGAACCAAAAGAAGACGCTTCGAAAGGTTTGGAAAGACAAATTTCTCCACCTAAGGTTGATTTGGAAAAGCCATCACCTCCATTTCCTCAGAGACTTCGTCAACAAAAGTTGGGTAAGCAATTTTCAAAGTTCTTAGAGATATTTAAGAAGCTTACCATTAATATTCCATTTGTTGAAGCCTTTTAACAAAAGCCGATCTATGTAAAATTTATGAAGGATATTCTCAACAAAAAGAGGAAGTTTGAAGATAATGAGATAGTTCCAGTTAGTGAGGAGTGCAGTGCAATAATTCAGAAGAAGCTTCTTGAAAAGCATAAAGATCCAGGTAGTTTCACAATTCCATGTGCAATCAGAGACAGATTCTATGGAAAAGCTTTATGTGATTTGGGTGCAAGCATTAACCTTATGCCTCTATCAATATTCAAAAGACTGGGATTAGGAGATATAAGCTCAACTACTATAACTCTGTAATTATTAGATCGTTCGATCACATATCCAAAAGGATTTATAGAAGATGTTTTGGTTAAAGTGGATCAATTTATCTTTTCTATTGATTTCATTGTGCTTGATATGGAGGAAGATAAAGAGATACCCATAATTTTAGGAAGACCTATTCTAGCCACAGGCAGAGCAATGATACATGTGCAAAAAGGAGAATTAACGATGAGGGTTAATGATCAAACTGTTACATTTAATATTTCAAAATCGATGAAATATCCTACAATAAGTAAAGATAAAGAATGTCATAGGATGGATGTTATCAGATATTTGAGTGAATGTCATTTCAAGTGAACTTATGAAGAAAAATCTGAAAGAGACGAATTGGAACATAAGCAAGAAGAGGAGTTACATCATTCTGAAGATTTTTATGAGGAAGAATTTAAATATGTTCATGAAAATTTTGAATTGTTGGATATGACTGAAAGAGATGAATCTTATGGTCCATCAATTGAAAAACCTCCTGAACTTGAGTTAAAAATTCTTCCTCATCATTTGAAGTATGTTTTTTTGGGTGAATCCTCAACCTTTCCTGTTATAATTTCATCTCAATTGACTTACAAAAAAGAAGAGAGTTTGCTTGAAATTTTGAAGAAGTACAAGTAAGCCTTTGGATGGACAATTGTTGATATTAAAGGAATCAGTCCTTCAATTTGTATGCATAGAATTCTTATGGAAGATAATTTCAAACCTCGGGTTGATCCCCAAAGGAGATTAAATCCTATCATTAAAGATGTTGTTAAGAAAGAAATTTTGAAGTGGTTGAATGTTGGAATTATCTAACCTATATCAGATAGTGCATGGGCTAGTCCTATTCACTGCGTTCCTAAGAAAGGAGGAGTAACTGTGATTGTTAATGAAAATAATGAAATGATTCTAACTAGAAGTTACAGGGTGGCGAATATGCATTGATTATAGAAAATTAAATCTTGCCACAAGGAAAGATCACTTTCCACTCCCATTTCTGGATCAGATGCTGGATAGACTGGCTGGGCATAAATTCTTTTATTTTCTGGATGGATATACTGGTTACCACCAAATTCAAATTGCTCTTGAGGATCAAGAGAAAACTATGTTTACCGGTCCTTATGATACATTTACTTTTAGAAGAATTCCCTTTGGTTTATGTAATGCCCCTGCTACATTTCAGAGATGTATGACGGCTATTTTATGTGATTTAAGTGAAAAAGGGATTGAAGTTTTTATGGATGACTTTTCAGTGTTTGGAATTTCAGTTGAATCATGTTTAGAACATTTGTCTAAAGTTCTAAAACACTGTGAAGAAACTAATTTAGTCCTTAACTGGAAAAATTCTAATTTATGGTAGCAGGAGGAATTGTATTGGGACATCGGATTTTAGAAAGAGGTTTGGAGGTAGATCCTGCAAAAATTCAAGTTATCTCTAATTTACCTTGCCCGACCAATGTAAGGGGAATTAGAAGTTTTCTGGGACATGCTGGTGTTGACCTCATTTTTGATGAGGTCTTTTCTCTTCTCTCTCCTTAGTACATAGGATCTAGTCTTAGGCTTTCCCTTTGACTATCTTAGAGGACTAGAAATGGAACCCACCACTTAGAAATTTAAACACCTCTTAAAATCCTTGCAAACCCCATAAGTTTGATTGTAAACCCCCAAGTCACTTGGAGGGTTAAGATCAAATGTGGAGGTTTAAAGGATGAGTTCCCTATAGGACTCTTTGGCCTTAGGACTACCCAAGGTGGCCTGGTCTGGTGAGGGTTGACCCGCACACATTACACTTTCACACACATTCTAAATCCTAAAACCATTCATACCTAGCTTGACTTCACGACTCATGTAGGTAATTCATATGGATGGACCTTAACCCCTGAGCCCTCTGGCTAAGAGGGTTAGGAACAACATAGTGAATGCCTCAAATGAGTCCTCTCATGGCTCTTATGGGCTTGATATGGCTTCAAGGCTCAACCAAAGTGATTCCATTCTACTCAAACTTGATCAATCTTCATTTTGCCAAAATTTCAATTTTTGACCCCCGAGGCCCTACACCCGCTAAACCTACCAAATGTCCTTGAAACTATCCAAAATTTGCAAAATTGCCTAAATTACCCAAAATTCCACAAAATGTGTCCTAAACATTTACCACCATTCAAATTGATCATCCTTAGCCAAATATGCCAAAATTTCCAAAAATACCCCCTTATACCCTCCAAATACCCAAAATGCCCTTCTTAACAAAAAATTCCATAAATTCCAAAAATTCCTAGAAAATTTTAGAAAATCCCAAATATTCCCAATTTCATTTTGTTCAACTACACCATAGGCCAATTTTGTCAATTTAACCCACTTTTACCAAAACCCCCAATTTGACCCATTTTTAACCAAAGTAAGCCCAATGTCAAACCAAATCAACCCAATTGACCTCAATTTTGATCCAATTCAATTCTAAACTTCAATTCAATATCTTTAATGTCAATCTAGACCAAATACAAGCCCAATTTGATTGACATTTGGATCCAATTCTAATTTGAAACCAAAATCCCCATTTTTGGGCTAAACCCAAACCTAACTTAAATGGACCCAAATCCCAAAATCAAAGCCCAACCAAAGTTTAAAACTCTTTGTAGCACCCCCAAAAACATTTCTCAACATTAATTTTACATAAAATCGAAACTTAGCCCAACCTTAGCCCAAGTTAGCCCAATTTAAACCACTTTGACCCCTTTACCAAAAAAATCCCAAATTAAACCCAATTCAACTCTAAATTAATTCAAACCTATTCTAGATCACTCATGATACATCCCTAAACTAAACCCAACATTTTTTTGGCCCAATATTTTACAAAATTCCATTTACCAATTTTTTTCAAACTTAGAAGCCCACCTCCTTAAACCTTTCTAAAGGCCCATCTAAAATAAATCCAAAAGCCCAAAATCTATCCTAAAGCCCACATGAAATGTCCCCTCATCATCCCCTTTAATTTAAATCACTCCCTAAGTTTCAAATTCATCATTAAACGTTTCTAAAGTAAGCCATGTTCCAAATTACCCCTAAATATCCTAAATCCTTAAAACCCATTTTCATGAAACCAAGCCAAGCCATACCTAAGCCATATGGAGCCATGGAGCCATGCATAAGCCATATGCAAGCCTTGGGAGCCCCTTTCCACCTCACCAAGCCATTAATGGCAAGAAGAGGGGCCCCTTTCTTAAGCCTTCCTTAAGCACTTTTAACCCCCTTCATGCTACACACTAAACCAAGTTTAGCCACCTCACCATGGATGGAGACCATACCATTTTCTCTTGGCTGACCCAAGTGATTCTTTTCAGCCCAAAACCAGGCCTTGGGTGGTGAACCTAGCCCAAAACCATGGGTTGACTCATTTGAACCCAAAATAGCCTTCCCCCCATTCCATTTCAATTCAACTCCTTTACACATGTCCATGGCCAATTGACTGCACTAAACCCCAGCCCTGACCTCCCTGACCTTGAGGGTGACCTGACCCTGGCCGGCCAGCCACCCGCCGGAAACCTCCAGGCCGAGAACACCCATGTGAGCCAATTTTTGAATTTTGACTTGCTGACTTGTCCCATGCCTAATGGCCACCATGGCTGTTCTTCTCCTCACCAGAGCAGTTGATCCAAGCCATTAAACCCCCCTGGGAAGCCCTCCAGCCACCTCTATTTAAACCACACCACCTCTCGGCCAAAGAATGTGCTGAACCAAATCCTACTGAAACTCTGTCAAAATAGTTCCAGACCACTCTCCACACATAGAGCACTTGATCACCATTGGATTCCAGCCCCAATTTCCCCCAGCTGAGCTCAATTTCTGAGTTCAAATTCAAGCCCAAAACCAGGACATCTCCCAAACCTCCACCAAATCCAAATTAAACTCACCCACACCTGCACAGGACCAAGAGAAGGAGTTCCCCAGTGAAAGCCCCCTCTCCAGGCCACCCAGTTGCTCTCAGCCTCCAAGCTTTGAAATCGGACGTGGACACTTTCATACCTAGACAATTCCCCAGAGCCAGAGACTTCATCTGGAGCATCCTTGGGTGCAATCGAAGGTGATACAACTCTCTGATTGAAGCCTCACTTCTTAGAGCCAAGGTATAGACCTCTCCTTTCTCTCGAGCTTCCAGTGATTCTCCATTTTGATTTACTTAATTTCATAGCATGTAAACCGTATGGATGTGTTCGTCTCTTCAAGACGAATCCATAGAACATAAGAAAATGAAAATTCGTTGAGAAATGAGAGAGTTCTTAGGGTTTTAGTGTGAACGGTCACGGGTGCACCCCAGTTGTAGACAATGACCAGGCGCCGTTCGATCGAGCGTGTATCGAGTGGACGGTCCAGATTGCGCCGGATCAAAGGACGTTACATGAACTGCGGGCCCCCAGAGCGCTGAGTCAGATGGAAGCGTCGAATGGGAGCGCGAAGCGTGGGCTTCCGGAGATGCCGAGGATGAGTCGGCGCCGCGTGGGTAGAAAAATATGGATTTTTTGATTTATTTAAATACCCAGAACTTAGAAAATCCATATCTTTGTGTAGAAAAATCACAAAAATAAAATAAAAATACCCTCTTGCTCAGCGAACAGAGGAGAACAATGTGGAAAAAGAATTAAGTTAATTTGATGAGTATTTTATTTTTATTTAATTATTTACTGATTTCAATGTTTTAATTCTCCACTCAAACACACAATACACCATGGCATGAGACCATAGGGCTTTTGAAGCCTCTATTCTTGGGAACATTCCCTGAATTTTCCAAGGTCAGAGACCATCTCTGTGGCAAGATATTGATTTTTCAAATTTATGTGTCTGTTTTACCATTTTAATTCCAGTAACTAGCATGTTGCTTAGAAAATTCTAGGAAAATTTAGGAAGGTATCTTATGACTAGAGGACCCTAGGAAAATTTTGGTTTGGTTTAGTTCCTTAAGAATAACCCTAATTGGCTTAAACATTCAAAATTAAATTTTAATTAATTAGGATTAACCACACATCAAAACCACTTGAAAACAATTTTCCACTGATCTTTAGGGTCAGAGGAATCCCACATAAAAGTTTGAAATCAATTGGAAATGATTTAACCCACTAAATGGATTAATTAAGTCACATAATTAAAATAAAACTTTAAAATTTCACAACTACCAAAGTACATCTAAAAAATTTACCAAATTGGTTTTGGGACTTCTCTGATATCAGAGAAGTTTAGGAAAATTAAAATTGGAATTTTCTAAAAATTTTCATTTTTCACCATATTTTTAATATTTTAATAATTAAAAAAATAATAAAAATCAAAAAAATATTATAAATCATAAAAATGTCACATTTGGCCTCCTAATCACTTAGGAACAAAATAAATATTTTTCTGAAGTCTATAGGTTAAGATATTGAATTTTAAAGGCTTAAAACAATTTTTAATATTAAAATTGAATTTCCTTACATTTTGACTAAATTAATTCTAATAAATCAAAAAAATATCAAAAAAATATAAAACTTGCTTTTCTAAACTCCTTGAGGTCAGAGGGACTTAAAAAAAATATAAAATCCATTTTTTTAAGTTTAATTTTATTTTATAATTAATTAACACTCTAAAACTCAAAATAATTATAATAAATAAAATATAATTTAAAAAATCACCAAAATTGGTCCAAGTGGTCCTCTGGTCATTAGGAACTTCCCATAATTTTCTTAAGGATAGAAACCCATCCTTGGTCCTGTTGTTGAATTTCCATTGAAAATCCTTATTTTTCATTAAAATAATTATATAAATTAAATTAAATTCAGAAAATCACATATTCTCCTCTAATGTCTTAATTGGCATTTGAGTGAAGTGACATAAAAATGTCAATTTCATTTGAGCTTGATTTGATGAGTTATGAAATAAATAAGCCAAAAGGGGCATAAAGGTAATAAAAGGATTTTAACCCTAATTAACATTTAGGTCTAATCATAATGGGGAGGGTAAAATATCTGATTTTAAAATTGTCATTAGAAGATTGAAACTTAGAAAATTAAGGGGTAGAAACCCATTAATCATCTTGAAAATATTTAAAGTAAACCTTAATTAATTAAATAATTTGAATTTTGGAAGAATAAGTTAAATCTTGGATTATTAAAATGTGGATATAATTTAGAGAGACTATAATAACTTAAACTAAAATCCCTAAATGAATCACTTTAATAATATTTTAACGTTTAATTAAATTTAAAGTGATAATTGAAATTAATAATTAAATAATCAAAAGGAAAGTGAACCTTAATTAAATTAAAACTTAAAACATTAAACAATTTGATAATTAAATTGAAATAAATCTAAAACAAAAATTATTAATTTCAAAAATCTCTTGAAAGTAAATTTAAAACAAATTTGAAACATTAAAAATTAATTTCATAAAAATAAATTCTTAATTAAAAAAAATATTAATCAAACTAATTAAAAGTTAATCCAGAATATTACAATTAAATTAAAATTAAATCATTTAAATTCCTCTTTTAAATCAAATGGTTTAAAACACTTAAATTAAAACAATTTGAACCCTATTCCAAACATAAATTTATTAAAATTTTATAACTAAATTAAATCATTTTAAATCACCAATTCTAATTTTAAATCATTAAAATCTTTAATAAATTAATTTGCCCGTAAAGGTTTGCATTATTATACCTCTTAAGTAAAGCATCAAGTGAAATGTCATTTTACTTATAGGATAATCAAACATCCTAATTCACTGAGCAAGAAGGAAAATCTAAACTGAATTCTTCGATGATCAACTCACCAGTGCAATTAAACTCATTTGGACTCAAAGTAATTCCAAAAATATTGAAAAGATGTTTAGGACTCTTCCTAAACACTTCCTCAATATGATGGGATGTTTTAGAAGAACAATTGAATTTAATTGTTCTTTGATGAAGAAAATTATCCTTAAACAAAATACAAGAACCTAGACGTCATAGGAAATGACAAGCAATAGGATTAGGACTTTTGTAGACAACCAAAACCTTTCCCTTAGCTTTACCTAGGTACTTGTTATAAATATTTAAATGCCTTAATATGTGTTTTAAGTGCAACTTGGGATGACGGGAAGACCCTCCAGGTACGCTTTTATTTTATTGCAATTTACTTTATTGTAATTTATTTACATGCACTGCACTTTACTTTTTCTTACATGTTAAACAAGATTGTTGCATGAAAACTAAAACTTTTAGGATAGCCACAAAACTGAAACCAAAACTAAATTAAAAGCCACCACAAGATAAAAGTCACCACCACAACATTCCAAAATATAAAACAACTAAAAATTTAATCACAAACAGAACAACAAAACTATAATTGCAACTAAATTAAAATGTCTCGTTGAATGATCGGGAATACCTCAGATGATGTAACCCATGTGTTGCTAACGGGATTTCCCACGGTCTAAATGAAATTGTGGAACTCATTCAGTTGAGATTAGCAAATTCATCTGGACTAAGTGAATTCGATGAAAATAACGGTGCCGGGATGACGGAACCGTGGGATCTTAATCGGTTCTGTTTAAACAACTTTAAGATTTATTTTAATTAAGATATTAAAAAAAATTGGATTTTAAGGTTTCTGAACCAAAACACTTGTCTCATCTCCTGATTTTCACCTTCTAAAACTAAACCTCTGCAACAACAAGGAGCTCGGAGCATGGTGGGCAGCACGGCCATCGTCATCAGCAAAACTCGGGTCTACTTCAGCAAAACTTTCCTTAGAATTAAATAACCAAGCCATAGGATTTCTAGGTAGTTTGCCTAGTGCAACATAAATCCTCAACTTTTCTTTAGGCGTTTACATAATTATATTATGCAAATTAAGTCCTGACTCGTCTTAGGATTCTGAGGTAGTCATTTTGTACGGCATAAACCGTCACATCTTCGAGGCTACTTATGTAATTATATCATACAAATATAAGTCCTAATTAATTAAATTTGGCAAGATTGAAAAATTAGGTAAATTCCTAAATTGAAGCCAAATAATAGGATAGTTTGGGAAGTTGCCAAGATTCTTCTTGGATCCTCAGCTTCTCCTACTTCTCTTCCTTTGGACTCCTGAAATTAACTGTTCCAAATTTGATCCATTCCTAATTGAAATTTACAAAATCCAATTGTTTGAAAACCTTAAACTTTGAAATTCTTGAGAGAAAAACCACTGATCATTATCGAGAGTTTTCTTAAATGATTCCCGTCATTTAAGATGTAATTAACTATAGGGGCTTGCCCTTATAGGGAACTTTAAGAACCCAGTTAATATAAACACTGCTTAATTCATTTATATTAAGCAGGGGAATTTGTCGGCTTATAAAACTGGTTCGCATACCAAAAGAATGTTACAAATCTTCTAGTTTATTTAATCGAGCCCTATCATCAAACAATGTGTCTATTCTTCGAGATAGATACACGGTTTGTGGTGTGGTGCTCGTTTATATAAACTATTTGGGATGTGAGATCAGTTTGATTTCATATCTTAAAATTTTCAAACTTAAAATTATTTTTAAAAATCAAATGTTATTTTCTAAATTATATGTCTATTTAAATTAAAATTAAATTTTAAAAACTCACCGACAACTTCTGTAGGAGACCCCTTTTTTTTTTCAAAATACACAACCTAAAAATAAGTCGTACAATTTCTGGCGACTCCGTTGGGGACTAGTTCCTCTCTCCATTTTGATTAGATGGTTTTGCTTTCATAAATCGATAGTGAGTCCATATCCCTAGTGGACCAAAACTATCATTCTTCCGTTGGCATACTACGTTCATTTCTATCTTGAACGGGTATAGTCAACTTCTCTCAGATTTAGGAACCACTATTTAGACACCCCTAAACAGAGAGGTTCCGAAATCCTTTTGCCTTTTTTTTCTGAGGTGGGGTGGACCCCCAACAGGTTTTAGCTTAGGAGCGGTCCTTCGGCTTGAGCTTAGGAGCGGTCCTTCGGGTTGAGCTTAGGAGCAGTCCTTCGGGTAGAGAAGTTTTGCGAGAATTTCTCTTCCATTTCAATCCCGAACCGGGTCCTTTTCTTTTCTATAAACTTCCGTCCTTTAAACATTTCATTCCTAACAAATAAATCCTCTAATAAACAACCCTTTAAACAAACTCTTTTAAATCATAAATACATTAAGATAAACGAGAATGTGTTCGGACTCTTTCTTTTTTGTTCTAAGTTTTGTGACAAAAGGAAGCATAATTCGGGACTGACGTTTGAAATCTACCCTGCAGAAAATGACTGCGCCAAAGTTAATTTTCTCCTTCACCAATGGAATGGACTTCGCCGTCTATAAGGATGAGCTGCCTGATAATGGGGTCATCCGTTTTGGACAAGGATTCGATAACACAGATATCAAGTTCACTGACGTCACTCTCTTCGCACTAATAGACAAAGTGCCAAAAACTGAAGAGCCCGTAATTGAGTTCAATTAGAAGTAGACACAAGAATTCCCTCCCCTGCAAAGGGTTCCAGCTGAAAGAAGTACTGCTATTCGTAGGAGGACTGTTGTCTCTACCCCCACCGGTCTAGTCATCTCTGCACCTACCCCAGCTTCTGCCAAACTAAAGGGAAAGGAAATCTAAGTCTGTGATGAGCCTGTCACCTGTCACCGTGGAGGGTACAAATTTTGCTACAATACCATCTATTTTCGAGATTGGGTCCAGTTCAAGAGTTGCACCCCTAACTCGGACTCAAAGGAGAAATAGAAGCATAAAGATAGCCAGGATTGAGAAAGCCAAAGCTGTTGAAGTTGCTTTTCTAGAAGAAATTCCTGAGGAAAGAGAAGAACTGCCTGAGTATATACCTCTATTGGAAGGGAGTAGGTTTCACCCCTCTCTGCTGCATCGGATGAAGAAGATGTCCGAAGGATTGCCGCTACACTACCCGACCTGCATACTATAGTAACTGCAAAAGAAAAAGGGTTAAGACTACGTCATTTGCTCGGCTACAAGCTGTAATAGAAAAATTGGCAAAGAAAGAAAGATGCCCTGGGTCAGAAGTCCTAAGAATGGGACGAGTGCCAGCTAGATCCCGCCTCGGATCACAAGTAGAGCCTGTCACTACCGCAGAGAAACCAAGGAAGAAAATGAGAGCTAGTTCACCTGTTGTTGTATCAGGCCATCATATTAGGGAGGACACCACCTACCAGCATGTAGCTGACAGACCGCCCGGTCCTAGGCCTTCTGCTGCAAGAAGGATGGTGTGGCGCCCTATTATTACCGAACCAAGACCAATACAACGGCTTGAGAAGAAAAGCCTCGTCAAAGAGCCTGAATCAGAGGAAAGTGCTACTGCAATAAAAGAAAATCCAGGAAAAGAAGTTCAATAACCACCACACGACAACCGTGATACCGTCTGGAAGAGACCCCTCAAGGATGCTATTGGAAAGCTAAGGACGGATATCCGACAGTTGGCAAAAGAAAGAGGAGAAAAGTTAGAAAATGAAGTTGATTCATCAGAGTTCATGGATGAGGAGTATGCCAAGATTAACATGGTTGAAACACGAGCATCATCAGCGTCGCAAGGTGCCCCGGCAGCTGCGGAAAGAGATGAATCGGAAGTGATGAGAGCACAGCTTCGGGAAAGAGATGACACAATTTCCTAGATGGCAAGGAGGATGGAAGAGATGGCTGCTGCTTTAGCCACTCTCCAAAGTCAGGTGCAACCTCAGAAAGAAACACCCCCAGAAATCATCCATATTGCAGATGGAGGAAAAGAGATCACATCCGTCAATGGAGACGAGCCACCAAAGAAGGATTCTGCACAGAGCATGATTCCCGAAAAGGACATTAAAAATATGGTAGAATAGCAGGTGCAAGAAGCCTTAGCATAGTCTAAGAGTGGAGCATCTATTCAGACGGGTAGACCTTACCCTGAAGAGTTCGATGCAGTCCAATACCCAAAAGGCTTTGTACCACCTCTGTTTAAGACTTTTGGTGGAACAGGAAATCCCCAGTAGCATGTCCCACATTTTCATGCTAGTTTCTGTAATGCCGGTGGAAGTGACGCTTTACTCTTCCGTCAGTTCGTCAGCAGCCTGTCAGGGATTGCCTTTGACTGGTACGCAGAATTGCCAAATGGTTCAGTTAAGACCTTTGCAGAATTGGAAAACCTCTTCGTTAAGCGGTTTCCTGGGCCTCGACATCACATCACTATCTGTGATCTAGTGGTGGAACACCAGAAACCGAATGAAACTTAGTGGATTACATACTTCGATGAAGAAATTTAAGCATGAAGTGTGAACCCCAACTTCAGGAGCAGCATGCAGTTGGCATCTTGCTTAAGAGTATCCATGGCCCGATAACACTTCTCCTTAAAGGTTTTACAATCAAGACTTTCGAGAAGCTGCTTAGCAAGGCCGGGAGCTTGTAAGAGGAAGCAAAGCAGCTAAGTTTCGTGGACAAGAGCGATAAGCAGAAGCCCTTAAAAACATTCGAAAAGAATTATGGAATCGTCGCGGCAGTAGATAAGGGCAAGCAGCCAGTACACATACAACCAGAGAAGCCACAACCTAGCTATCAACCACCACAACGTACTTACCAACAACCTCGGCAGGGTTATCAACAGCCTCGACCGAGCTATCAGTTGCCTCAGCATTATGAACTGTTGACCTCATTTTTGATGAGGTCTTCTCTTCTTCTCTTTAGTACTTAGGATCTAGCCTTAGGCTTTTCCTTTGACTATCTTAGAGGACTAGAATTGGGACCCACCTTTTAGAAATTCAAACCACTTCTAAACTCCCCGCAAACTCCACAAACTCGACTATAGACCCCTAATCACCTAGAGGGTTGAAATCAAATGTGGAAGTTTAAAGGATGAGTTCCTATAGGACTCTTTGGCCTTAGGATCGCCCTGCAGGCCCTGGTCTCGGTGAAAGGCCGACTTACACATACACTACACCTATGCACTACACTTTCACACACCTCCTAAAGCACACTCATACCCAACTTAACTTCCCGACTCATGTAGGTGATTCACATGGATGGTCCTTAACCCCTAAGCCCTCGCTAAGAGGGTTAGGAACAACATGGTGAATGCCTCAAATGAGTCCCTTCATGGCTCATGTGGGCTTGATATGGCTTCATGGCTCAACAAAAATGATTTCATTTCACTTATATTCACCAAATCTTCAATTTTCCAAATTTTCAATTTTCGACCCCCGGACCCTACACCCACCAACTCTACCAAATGCCCTCGAAACTACCCAAATTTCTCAAAAATTTCCAAATTACCCAAAATTCTCCAAAATCAATCCCAAACATTCCCACATCACTCAAACTGATCATCCATATCCAAAAATATCAAAAATCCCAAAATACCCCCCAATACCTCCCAAATACCCAAAATACCCTTTTGACCCAAAAATCCAAAAATTCAGAAAATTCCCAGAAAATTCCAGAAAATCCCAAATATTCCCAATTTCATTTTGTCCAACTACACCATGGGCCAATTTTGTCAATTTACCCCACTTTTATCAAAACCCCCAATTTGACCCATTTTAACCCAAAGTAAACCCAATGTCAAACCAAATCTACCCAATTGACCCCAATTTTGGTCCAATTCAATTCTAAACTTCAATTCAACATCCCCAACACCAATCTAGACCAAATACAAGCCCAATTTGATTGACATTGGGATCCAATTTCACTTTTGGCCTTAAAGCCCAATTTGGACCTATGACCCAAACCTAACCCAAACTCACCCAATTCAACTCCAACTAACCCCAAATCTTTTCTAAACCTTTCCTAACATCCCCATAAACAAAACACTAACATGATTTGCCCAAAACTTTGATCCAAACCCCACTCAAATTCAACCCAAAATCAAAAGGCCCATTTTGACCTAAACCCAAACCTAGCCCAAATGAACCCAAATCCCAAAATCAAAACCCAACCAAAGCCAAAACCTCTTTGAGACACTTCCATAAACATTTCCCAACATTAATTTTACATCAATTTCAACTCTAGCCTAACTTTGGCCCATGGTAGCCCATTTTGGCCCACCTTAGCCTCTTTACCAAAAAGCCCATATCCAACCCAATTCAAACCCAAATCACCTCAAATTTGTTTCAAACCACTCATGACACATCCCTAAACCAAACTCAACAATTATTTGGCCCAAGCCTTTACCAAAATTTCATCCCAAAATCCATTTTAAAATTCAAAAGCCCACTTTCCTAAACCATTTAAAAGCCCATCTAAAACCATTTCAATGAGCCCAAAATCTACCCTAAAGCCCACATGACATTTCCATTTGCCATCCACTTAATCAAAGCCATTACCTAAGTCCTAAATCCATCATCAAATCATTCCAAATCAAGTTCCATACAAATTTCCATCAAATTACCAAAAAATTCCTAAAATCCATTTTCATGAAATTGACCAAGCTTTCCCTAAGCCAAAAGTGAGCCATGAAGCCATGCATGAGCCACATGTGAGCCATGAGAGCCTTGGACACTCCACCATGCCATATTGGGCAAGAAGAGGGGGCTCTTTCCTAATCCTTCTTAAACCCTTTTTTACCTTAAGCATGTCACACACTAAACCATGTTTAGCCACCTCATCATGGATGGAGACTTCACCACTCCTTCTAAGCTGACCTAAATGATTCCCTCACTCAAAATCAGAGCTTGGAAGGGTGCACCAAGCCCAAAATGGTGGGTTGACCCAAACCAAGCCAAAGTGAGCCTTCCCCCATTCCATTTAAATCAAACTCCTTTACACATGTCAAACCTCAATTGACTGCACAAGCCTCCAGCCCTGACCCACCGGACCTTGAGGGTGACCCATGCCTGGCCGGCCGGCCACCCAGTCGCCGGAAAACGCCATGCCCGAGACCTCGGGAGTGAGCCAACATTGAAATTCTCCCTTGCCGAGCCGCCCCATGCCTAGTGGTCACCATGGTCGTTCTTCTCCTCACTCGTAGCAACTCGATCCCAACCCTCGCCACCCCGGGAGAGCCTCCAGCCATGCCTATTTAAACACCACCCCTCACGGCCATGAGAGGAGAGTTGCACAAACCTTGCCAAAACTCGCCAAAATTGTTCCGTACCCCTCCTCATACACGAGCACTTGATCCCCAAGTGAGATCCCCCTGCCATTTCCTCTCGCGAGCTCAATTTCGGAGTCGAAATCCAAGCCCAAAACCAGGACACTTCACCACAGATGAGTCAATCCTCAAATCGATTGACTCTACACCTTCACCGTACCAAGAGGAGAAGTTTCCCAGCAAAAGCCCCTCACCAGTGCCGCCCATTCCTTCCAGCTCTCCAAGCTTTGTGATCGGCCGTGGTCACTTTTGTACCTGAGCGATTCACCGTGCCAAGGGACTTCATCCGGAGCTTGCTCGGACCCAATCGAAGGTGACATAGCCCTCGCATTGAAGCTTCACTTCTCTGAGCAAAGGTATGAGCTCTCTCCTTCTCCCGAGCTTCTGGAGATTCTCCATTTCAAATGCCTAAATTTCAATGCATGTTTACCGTATGGATGTGTTCGTCTCTTCAAGACGAATCCATAGAGCATAAGAACACGAAAATCCATCGAGAATCGAGCGAGTTCTGTAGGTTAGAGTGTGGACGGTCACGGATCACACCGGCCATGGACGATGAACGGATGCCGTCCATTTAATACACGCGCGGACGGACGGCTCGGATGGCGTCGGACCGTGAGACGCGCACGAGAACCGCGGGGCCCGGTTGCCGACTCGGATGGCGGCGTCGAATAGAGCGCGCCACGCGGCGTTTCGGAGTCGCCGAGGCCGACGCGGCGCCGCGTGGATAAGTAGATAAATAGGGTATTTTCCTATTTATTTAATTCCTGCAACTTGGAAAATTCATATCTTTGTGTAGAAAAATCACAAAAATAAAATAAAAATACCCCCTCGCTCGAAGTGAACGAGGAGAATAATGTGGAAAAGAAATTAATTAATTTTGTCCAGTATTTTATTTTTAATTAATTATTTATCCCCTGCATTGTTTTAATTCTCCATGCATGTATACAATTCACCATGGCATGAGACCATAGGGCTTTTGAAGCCTCCGAACTCGGGAACATTTCCTGAATTTTCCAAGGTCGAGGCCATCTCTCGTTAAAAGTTATTGATTTTTCAAATGCATGTTGTCGTTTTAAGTATTTTAATTTCAAAAATTAGCATGTTGTGAAATAAATTCTAGGAAAATTTGGTGATGTTCCTTATGACCAGCAGAACCCTAGGAAAAATAGGATTTGAGTTAATTCACTTAGATTAACCCTAATCGGCTTAAACACCCAAAATAGGTTTCTAATTAATTAGAGTTAACCATAGATCAAATTGACTTGAAATCAATTCTCCACTGACCTTTAGGATCAGAGGAACTCATCATAAAAATTTGAGATCAATTGGACTTGGTTAGCCCCACTAATTGGGTTGATTAAGCCACTTAGCCATTTTAAACTTTGAAAATTCATAACTTTCAAAATGTCTTTCAAAAATTCACCAAATGGGTTTTGGAGTCTCTCTGATATCAGGGAGTTCAGGAAAATTAAAATTTCAATTTTCTAAAAAAGTTGATTTTTAATATTATTTTAATATTTTTAATAATTAAAAAATAATAAAAATCACAAAAATAATAAAATTCACCAAAATGTCATATTTTGAATTTTAATCACTTAGGAACAAGTCCCATATTTTTCCTAGGTCTATTTAGTGAGATATTAATTTTTAAAGCTCTAAGGTAATTTTAAAATTAAAAAATGTATTTTCTAGCATTTTCACCAAAATAATTATAATAAATCAAAGAAAAATCAGAAAATTGCAAAGTTTGGTTCTCTGGAATCCTTGATATCAGAGAGAATTTTAAAAATTATAAAATTTATTTTTCAACATTTATTTTATTTTTAAATTAATTAATACTCCAGAACTTAAAATAATTCTAATAAATAAAATATAATGCAAAAAATTACAAAATTTGGTCCAAATGGTCCTCTGGTCATTGGGAATGTCCCCTAATTTTCTTAAGGACAGAAACTTTCCCTTGGTCATATTATTGAATTTTCCTTGGAAATTTCTATTTTCTACAAAAAATAATTATATAAATAAATTAAATACAGAAAAATCACATTTTCTCCTCTCATGTCTTCATTGACACATAAGTGAAGTCACATAAAAATTTCAAGTTCATTTGAGTTCAATTTAGTGAGTTATGAAATTATTAGGCTTAAAGGGCAAAATGGTAATCAAAATTTTAACCCTTAATTAAAACTTTAGGTTTAATAAAAAAATTAACAAGTAAAATATTTGATCCTAATCTGATTTGGATGATTGAAATTAAATATTTGAAGGATAGAAACCCATTAAGCAATTTAAAATGATTAAACTTTAATTAAATAATTAATTGAATTTGGAAGAATAATAAATTTGGAATTATTAAAATAGGGATATTATTAGGAAGAGATTTATTCTTTAATTTAAAAATCCCTAAATTAATCATCTCATTAATATTCAACTCTTAATTAAAATGACAACTCAAACTTAAAATATTAAAAGACTTAATCATTAAATAAAAATTAAATCATTAAACTCTTTCAAAAATTTTCAATTAAATTAAATTAAATTAAGATTAAAAGTTGAATTAAATTAAATTAAAATTAAATTAAATTAAATAAACAAATTAAATTAAATAAATAAATAAAATTAAATTAAATTAAATAAAATTAAATTAAATTAAATTAAGTTAAATTAAATTAAATTAAATTAAATTAAATTAAATTAAATTAAATTAAATTAAAAATTAAATTAAATTAAATTAAAATTAAATTAAATTAAATTAAGAAATTAAATCAAATAAATTAAATTGAATTAAATTAAATCAAATCAAATTAAATTAAATAAATTAAATTAAAATAAATTAAATTAAATTAAATTAAGTTAAATTAAATAACCTCACTTAAGACATGAAGAAATAAATCTAAAATAACTTGAACACTATTCCAAACTTAAATCATTAATTTGAACTTAAATTGAATCACAAATCATTAAATGTCATTTTGCCCTAGGAGCCTTAGTTATCATAACTCCTAAATAGAACATTAAAATGAAATGTTACTTCACTTATAGTGACATTCAAATGTCCTAGTTCATCGAGCAAGTTAACAAAACTTGAAAACCTCGGACGATTGATTCATTTACACAATTAAATTCATTTGGACTTAAAACAATCCTAGAAATATTGAAAAGATGTTTAAGATTCTCCTTAAGCACTTCCTCAATATGATAGGATATTTACAAGAACAATTGAACTTAATTGTTCTTTGATGAAGAAAATCGTCTTCAAACCAAAATCACAAAGAACCTAGACGTCATAGGAAACGACTAGCTATAGGATTAGGAATTTGGTAGAAAACCAAAACCTTTCCCTTAGCTTTACCTAGGAACTTGCTTAAATATTCTAACTGTATTTTAAGTGCAGCTTGGAATGACGGGAAGATCCTCCAGGTACGCTTTTATTTTATTGCAATTGTAATTTATTTAATTGCATCGTATTTATTTTTCTTGCATGATAAACAACAAGTTGCATGAAAACCCACACCTTTAGGACGTAAACCAAAACTCGAAACCCAAAATTAAAATAAAAGACACTACAAGATAAAATTCACCTCCACAACATTTCAAAATATAAGACAATTCAAAATTTAATCACAAACGTAACAACAAAACTACAACTACAACTAAATTAAAACGTCTCATCGAATGATCGGGAATACCTCGGATGATGTAACCCACGTGTTGCTAACGGGATTTCCCACGGTCTAAATGAAAGTGCGGAACTCATTTAGTTGAGTTTAGTAAATTCATCCGGACTAAGTGAATTCGATGAAAATAACGGTGTCGGGATGACGGAACCGTGGGATCTTAATCGGTTCTGTTTAATCAACTTTAAGATCTGTTTTAATTAAAACACAAAAAACACTTGGAAATTAAGACTTCTCTAAACCAGAACACTTTTCTCATCCCCTGATTTGTGAATTCTAAAACTAAACCTCTGCAATAACAAGGAGCTCGGAGCATGGTGGGCAGCACGGCCATCGTCGTCAGCAAAACTTGAACCTACTTCAGCAAAACTTTCTTAGTATTAAATAACAAAGCCATAGGACTTCGAGTTAGTTTGCCTAGTGCAACATAAATCCTCAACTCTTCGTTAGGCATTTGCATTGCAAATTAAGCCCTAACCGGTCTTAGGATTCCGAGGTAGTCGTCCGATACGACATAAACCCTCATATCTTCTAGTGCAATTTGTATGATTCTATCATATAAATATAAGCCCTAATTAATTAAAATTGGCAAGATTAAAACACTAAATAAACATTAGGACTTTCCTAAATCCAAGCCAAACAATAGGATAGTCGGGAGATTACCGAAGTTCGCTTCGAATCCGTAATTTCTCCTACTTTTCTTCCTTTGAATTCCCAAAATAAAAATGTTCCAAATTTGATCCATTCCCTATTGAAATTTCCAAAATTCAACCCTCGAAAACTTAAACTTTGAAATTCTCGAGAGCGGAATTATTGATTATTATCGAGAGTTTTCTTAGGTGATTCCCGTCACCTAAGATGTAATTAACTATAGGGGCTTGCCCTTATAGGGAACTTTAAGAACCTGAGTAATATAAACCCCGGTTAATAGTTTCATATTAAGCTGTGGAATTTGTCGGCTTATAAAATTGGTTCGCGTGACCAAACGGATGTCACAAACCTTTCTAGTTTATTTAATCGAGCCCCATTATCAAGCAGTGTGTCTATTCTTCGGGATAGATACACGGTTTGTAGTGCGGCGCTCGTTTATATAAACTATTCGGGATGTGAGATCGGTTTGATTTCATATCTTAAAATTTTCAAATTTAAAATTATTTTCAAAATCAAATACTACTTTTCAAATTATTTATTTAAATTAAATTAAAATCCGCCGACAATTTTTGTAGGCGACTCCTTTTTTTCAAAAATAAAACACACAACCTAAAAAAATGCCGACATATTTCTGGCGACTCCGCTGGGGAAAAGTTCCTCTCTCCATTTTAATCAAATAGTTCTGCCTTCAAAAATCGGTAGTGTATCCATGTCCCTAATGGATCAAACTACCCTTCTTTCCGTTGGAATACTATGTTCATTTCTACCTTGAACAAGTATCACCAACATTCTCTCGGATTTAGGAGCCACTCGTTTAGACACCCCTAAACGGAGAGGTTCCGAGATCCTTTTACCTCATTTCTGAGGTGGGGTGGACCCCCGATAGGTGTTAGTTTAGGAGTGATCCTTCGGGTCGAGAAGTCTTGCTTAAGACTCTCTTTTCCCTTCCAACTCCGATTCAGATTCCTTACCTTCTCTACACCTTTGAACACTCCGTTCTAAATAAACAAACCCTTTAATAAGTGATTCCTTTTTATAAATACATGAACATGAATGAGTTCGGACTCTTTTCAATTCCTTTCTTTTCGTCCTAAAGAAAAGAAGCATAACTTGGGACTGACAACCGAATCTACCTCGCGAAATGGAAGCCCCGAAACCGATTTTCTCCTTCACCAACGGACCGGACTTCGCCGTCTATAAGGATGAGCTGCCCGACAATGGAATCATCCGATTTGGACAGGGATTTGAAAACACAAATGTCAAGATAACCGACGTCTCCCTCTTTGCACTGATGAACAAGGTATCTGAAACTGAAGAACCACTGCTTGAATTCAACCTTAGGTCAACCCAAGATTTCCCTCCCCTGCAAAAGATCCCGACTAAGAGGAGTACCGACGTCCACAGGAGGACCTGTTCTTTCTACCCCCACCGGTCTAGTTGTTTCGCACTCGCCCCGACTTTTGCCAAATCAAAGGGGAAAGAAATCCAAGATTATGATGGACCCGTTACCGTGGAGGGTACGGATCTTCCCGTAAGACCTTCGTTTTTGAGATCGGGTCCGGCTTCAAGAATTCCGTCACTAACAAAGACCCAGAGAAGAAACGAAATGAAGGATCGCTAAAGAAGCCGAGGCCGCTGAAATCGCTTTCCTAGAGGAAATTCCGGAACCGCCGGAATATACACCGCCGCCCGAATACATACCACTCTTGGGAGGAAGCAGGTTTCATCCTCTCTCCGCCGCGAAGATGAAGAAAATATTCGCAAGATTGCTGCCACATTACCACAGACCCGCATATTACAACGATAGCCGCAAGAAAAGAACTAGAACTACGCCGTTTGCTCGACCGCAAACTTTGGTAGAAAAGTTAGCGAAGAAGGAAAACCGCCCCGTATCGAAATTCTAGGGAGGATAGGGCGGGTGCCGGCCAAATCCCGTCTTGGGCCCCGAGTAGAACCCGCCATCATGACGAGAAAGCCAAGTAAAAGGATGAAGGCTAGTCCGCCCGTTGTCGTCTCGGGATTACGGATTAGGGAGGATACCACCTTCCGACATTTGGCCGACGTGACCATCCGGTCCTAGCACCTTCTGCCGCCGAAGGATGGTATGGCGTCCACTCACCGGGCAATTGAGATCGAAACAACGTACCCGAGAAAGAAAGTCTTGCCAGGAGACTCGAATCGAAGAAAGTGCTACCGCGATGAAGGGGACTCGTGAGAAAGGGACCCGGCAGCTATCGCACGACAACCACGAAGATACACAGAAAGCCCCGCTAGAAGATGCCATGGAAAAGTTGAGAACCGATATCCGACGGTTGGCAAAAGAAAGAGAAGAAAAGTTCGGAGATGAGATCGATTCATCGGAATTTATGGACGACGAATATGCAGAAATCAACATGGTTGAGACACGAGCTTCATCGCCTTCGCAAGGTGCTCCTGCGCGCCGCAGAAGAGAGGAGCCGAACCGATGAGAAGACAGCTTCAAGAGAAAGACGACACGATCGCTCAAATGGCGAAAAGGATGGAAGAGATGGCCGTAGCTCCGGCCACTCTCCGCAGTCAAGTACAACCACAAAGGGAAACACCCCCGCAGGTCATTCACATCGTAGACTGGAGGAAAGGAGATTACGTCCGTCAATGGGGATGATCACCGAAAAGGATACAACACAAAGTATGATTCCCGAAAAGGATATCAAGAACTCGGTAGAACGACGGGTGCGAGAAGCCTTAGCACAATCAAAGAGCGGGACATCCATTCGGACGGGTAGACCTTACCCCGAAGAATTCGACGCCGTCCAATACCCGAAAGGCTTCGTACCACCTCTCGTTTAAGACCTTCGATGGAACCGGGAACCCTCGACAAGCATGTGGCACACTTTCGTGCCGCTTGTTGCAATGCCGGCGGGAGCGATGCATTACTCTTCCGACGGTCCGTCGGCAGCTTGTCGGGAATCGCCTTCGACCGGTATGCGGAATTACCAAATGGTTCGGTTAAGACATTCTCGCAGCTAGAGAACCTCTTCATCAAGCGATTCGCCGGAGCTCAACACCACATCACTATAGGTGATTTAGTGGTAGAAAAGCGAAGCCGAATGAAACTTTGGTGGATTACATACTTCGATGGAGGAACTTAAGTATGAAGTGTGAACCACAACTGCAAGAACAGCATGCAGTCGGCATTTTGCTAAAAAGCATCCATGGCCCGATAGCACTTCTCCTCAAGGGATTCACTATTAAGACTTTTGAGAAGTTGTTAAGTAAGGCCGGAAGCTTGCAAGAGGAGGCGAAACAATTAAGTTTCACCGACAAGACGGACAAACAAAAGCCCGTAAAGACTTTTGAAAAGAAATCCGGATCGTTGCAGCAGCCGACAAAGGCAAGCAACCGATGCAAATACCACCGTAACGGCCGCAAAGAACCACAACGCATTACCAAAGCAACCCCGGCCCAGCCTATCGACTCATCTCCGCAATATGAACAACCACCTCGTCCGCAACGTACATTAAGGGAGCTTTTGAGCGGAGAATATCCGTTCAAGAATGAAGCAAGCTGCCGAAAATGTTCCGTAGCTCGATGAAGACTCCGGATTTCCAACGCCGGAGCCTAAAAGACCGAAGAGGTCAACAAGAAGGGTGATCCCAACTTTCGCCCTTACCACCGGATGCTTGGACACAAGATAGAAGATTGCATTACCTTCAAAAGTTGGCTCAATGACAACTCCGCGGAAAGGGAATATAACGATCCCGAAGGAGTACATGAAGGAACCCCGTAAAGGAGGTTCCGTCAATGTTATCTCGACTGATCCCATCATTCCGATAGATCCCTATACAACTGACGATGGATGGACTACCGCTTGGACGAGGTCTTCGAAAAAGATTCTAGACAGCATCCAGACCGCTTCGGTACGAGCTTCAATTCGTAGTTTGAAACCCGTTAAGCCGGTACTCATCACTTGCGATGAAGAACCACCTCAACAGAGACGATCGAAGAAAAGAAGAAAATTAACGAAGAAGAGAAGACCGAGGCACCTAAGGCTAGACTAGGGGCCGCTTATCCTAGGATAGTTGTTTCCGATTCGGGGGAGAAATCCCTCGAACCCTTGACTCGTATGATTATCTACTCACTTCGGTGGGATCATATAATGATAAGGGTGATGGCGTTGGCTACGTTTTGACTCGTTTCTAACGATTACGTAACTAACGATAGTCCGGATATCGATTTCGATACCAACGACAATTCTCAAATCATACACGATCTCGACAAGCAAAATAACGAAGAAGACATCCATCAAGGAGGCTACGAGAGTTCAACAAGCAACGGATCTATCTCGCGAGTTTCGAGGAGCTCCAAGTCACGATAGAAGTTAGAGCCTTCGTACTCGAGGCTAATCCGAAGAGCCCGTCATTCCAATTCAAGAAAAGACACCGGCGAGCTCAACAATAGATTCGGAGGAAATTACGAAGTCAACTTAAGAAGTGGAAAAGTTCTACCTCCGAGAATGGGTCCAAAAGACAAAGGAAAGCGTGTGGTTGTTCGGGAAGAACCAACCCCGCAGAAGAAATACCCATTCGAGAAGAAGCAGAGACACATGAAAACAAAGTGGACTACAACGTGCTAGCCCATCTTAGGAAACTACCAGCCAAACTGAGCATTTACGACGCTCTCATCTTATCAAAGGAGATGAGAGAAGCTCTGATCAAGGCCTTACTTGATCCAGAAATTTGCTTAGCTCAAATGGCCGGAGAGTCCTTAGATGAGGTTTGCTCGTTAAAGGAACAACGAGGTGTTACCTTCACGGACGATGACCTACTACTTGGAACAGCAGACCACAACCGACCATTGTACATTTCAGTTACAATCGGAAAATTTACACTCTCCGCAGTATTGGTGGATCCGGGAGCATCAATCAATATAATGAATCTTCGAACGCTAACGATACTTGGAAATCGATGCCCGCGAGCTCGAAGCGGACAAAATGTTATTAAGAGGATTCAACCGTAAAGGAGAAAGAGCCCTCGGCTCGATAACGCTACCGATGAAGACCGGTGACTTAGCAAAGACAACCGCGAAATTTCACATAATTGATTCGAAACGTCATTCAACGCTCTACCGGGCCGACCATGGATACATGAAAACAGGATGGTACCATCATCTCTACATCGTTGCATCAAGTACTACGATGGAGGGGAACAAGTGCATCAAAGGTGACTTACAACCATTCTCCGTACATGAAATTGGAATCCACGAAGATGCAGTCTTATTATGCACCGCCGAAGAAAACGATCTTCTCCAGAGATACTATAACAAATGAAGCAAAGAAAGTTCGGGACAACGAAGAACCCGAAGTTCTAGTCCAACAGCTCACTCACCACTCCCTTACGGCGAGATGGTGAAGGTTTCTCCACAACTCGCATCCGAGGTCGAGGCCGGGGACGAGGTCGTGGTAGAGACATTAGGACAATTGGACAGAGGAAACCAACCATCAATGTCGATTGGGAAGATAGTTCTGAAGAAGAAAGAGAAATCAAACAAGAAGCAGCGACAATAAGTCGAAAGAAGCCGCAATTCAAAATCCCTCTCGAAGATGAAAGAAACGAAGAATATAAATCGATGTACGAGAAGATTAACCACTATGTACATACTATGACCCTGACCCCGATCCATTCTAATAAGATCAAGGGTATGGAGGTCAAAGAGGTACGTAGCGGTGGTGCAAAGCCCATCAAATTCTACCGTGGTGCTTCTTCCTCCAAAACTGAAAATAATGTACAATTTGAAGATGCTACTTCATCAGAATTAATGGAATTGCCTTTTGAGTGGTACTCTCCCTGTGTTCAAAATTTAATTCAGCGTGGTTTCTTACCTCGACAGTGGACAAAAGGTCAATCACAACGTTTTGAAAATTTATGGAATAACTCCGGTCGTCCACCCAACTCAAAACATGGTCTCGGATTCGGCACAATAGGATCAGTTGATGATACTGAATTTTGCTTGGTTATCACCTGCGAATCTAATGAAAACTGCATGGAAACTACGGAAGAACTCGAAGATTTGCAAATCGGAGACGCTCCACCAGAATTCGAAGAAGAAATCAAATCTACAATAGATGAGTTAATAGAAGTTAACTTAGGAACTAGCGAAGAGCCTAGACCTACCTTTGTTAGCTCTTTACTCAATAAAGAAGACTCCAAAGAAATAATCAAGTTATTAATGGAATTCAAAGACTGCTTTGCTTGGAGCTACGATGAGATGCCGAGTTTAGCTCCGCAGGTCGCAGTCCATAAACTAGGAGTGGACCCTACTTCGTTCCGCGTCGGACAAGGTCCCGAAGAATGCGTCTAGAAATCGAACAACAAGTCATACCGAAGTTAAAAAGTTAATAGACGCTAAATTTGTCCGTGAAGAACAATACCCGACTTGGTTAGCCAACGTGGTACCGACCGAGAAGAAGAATGGTCGATCGAATTTGTGTGGATTTCAGAGATTTAAACAAAGCATGTCCGAAAGATGAATTTCCTCTACCGATCCCAGAATTAATGATCGACATTGCTTCAACACATGAAATATTCTCATTCATGGATGGATCTTCGGGATACAACCAGATAAAAATGGCTCCAGAAGATGAAAAGCTTACAGCATTCAGAACGCCGATCGGAGTATACTGCTACACAGTGATGCCATTCGGATCGAAGAACGCAGGAGCAACCTACCAAAGAGCAATGACAAGAATTTTTGATGATCTCATCCACAATCAAGTCGAATGCTACGTGGACGATGTGGTCATCAAAAGCAAAGTAAAGGACAACCATTTGTATGATTTGAGAATTGTTTTCGAACGATTAAGACAATTTAACCTTAAGATGAATCCCTTAAAATGCGCCTTCGGCGTCACCTCCGGAAATTCTTAGGATTCGTTGTCCGACATCGTGGAATTGAAATCGATCCGGAAAAGATTAAAGCTATCTTAGAAATGCCGCCTCCCAAAACCTTAAAACAACTACGATCTTTTCAAGGGAAGCCGGCACATCTTCGACGCTTTATCTCGAACCCGTCGAGTAGGTGTCGACCTTTCTCGGCACTAGTTAAAAAGGACGCCAAATTTATTTGGGAAGAGAAATGCCGTAGGGCCTTCGAAGACATTAAACAATATTTAATGACACCTCCCGTCTTAGCAGCCCCGGCCTCGTGTAGACCGCTAATACTTTATACCGCAGCTTTAGACGACTCCTCGAGCCCTATTAGCCTGAGTCAATGATGAGGGTAAAGAAAATGCTCTTTATTACTTAAGTCGTCGTTTACTCCCGACGGAAATAAGGTATCCCGCAATTGAAAAGCATTGTTTGGCCCTGATCTTCGCCGCTCAAAAGCTCAGGCATTACATGCTTTCTCATAAGGTCAACCTAATCTCGAAGTTTAATCCATTGCAATACTTGATGACTCGTCCAACGCTTTCCGGCGTACTTGCCGCGATGGCCAATGATATTATTGCAATTTGATATAACTTTCGTGCCTCTTCGTGCCGTAAAGGGACAAGCCCTAGCAGACTTTCTCGCAAAGACACCCTTTGCCGGCGAATCTCCTCTCAACGACGATCCGCCGGATGAACAAATAATGAATTTAGAAGACCTCGATGATCGACGTTGGGAATTATATTTCGACGGAGCATCTTCAAGCACACAAAGACGAAGAATCGCAAGTGATAAGTGCTCGGTAAGGCAGGAATCGGGCTAATCTTTATAACACCGGAGCGGGGGATGTTAAGATACTCCTACCACTCGACGGAACCATGTACAAACAACGAAGCGTAATACGAAGCCCTCATAACAGATCTGGAGTTAACCATTCAAATGGGGATAACAGACATCAACATCTACGGAGATTCACAGTTAATCATTCAACGGATCGCCGGACAAGATGCAATTCTAAAACCAAGACTCGAGCAATACTTCCAGGATGCCATACAAATCGTTGAACAGATTCCAAATGTGACAATCTACAAGATTCCCGAAAAGAAAACGCTCTAACGGATGCGCTAGCTCGTCTCGCAAAAGAATTTGCTCGTTTGCAAGATGAATCGATGGAAGTGTCGCTCACGGACGTCGAGTCCTATCACAGACTTGACATGACACGATACACAAATCGGAAAAGGAAGAAGAGTCAACTAGCAGAAGTGACGTAAAAACACGGAAGATCGGCGACGACCATTAATAGATTACTTGCAAACAGGAAAACTACCGGAGGATAGGTCGTTAGCCCATCGATCAAGAAAAGAACTCGTCCTACGCACTAATAAACAACACATTATACGTAAGGTCTTTTGATCAAATGTGGCTAAGGTGCCTAAGCGGGTCCGAGGCCCGCGAAATTGTTAAGGAAGTGCATTCGAGACTCGTGGCGCTCACCGCCGGGTCCAAAGATGAAAATGAAAATTAAAAGACTAGGTACTACTCGGCCCTCGATGATGACCGACCGCATGAAAATCGCCAAGAGCCGTCACCAATGCCAAGTGCACGGAGTGGTTCTACACCAACCTCCAAATGTGCTACATCCGACAATCGCATCGTGGCCATTCGAATGTCGGGGCACGTATATAGTGGGTCCAATAGTAACCGCCGTCGTCAAAAGGACATCGCTTCATTCTTGCGACTACAGATTACTTTTCCAAGTGGGCAGAAGCAGTTCCACTCAGAGAAGTGAAAGCACATCACGTACTACAATTTTTTAAGAACCAAGTTGTCTACCGTTTCGGGGTGCCGCGCAGATCATCTCGTATAATGGGTCAGCATTCGAAGCACACAAATCAACAATTTTGTCGTGAGACACGGAATCGACCGGCGATATTCAACAATTTACTACCCAAGAGCAAACGGCCTAGCCGAGGCTTTTAATAAAACTCTCGTTCAAATTTTAAAGAAGACTTTAGACGACAATAAGAGAAATTGGCACGAGAAGTTGTTAGAAGCCTTATGGGCCTACCGGACAACCTTCGAACTCCTACGCAAGCTACACCTTACGCTCCGGTGTATGGGTCCGAGGCAAGTGTTACCTTTAGAGGTTCGGCCTCCCTTCACTCGTAATCGCAGCTTGCAAATAAAATCACAACTGAAGAGAACGCCAAATTACGACTCGAAGAATTAGAGAGCCCGGAAGGGAAAAGACTTGCAGCGCAATCGTAATTTAGAATTATACCAAGCTAAGATGATTCAGGCTCATGATAAACCGGTCCGCCCAAGAACCTTCAAAGTTGGTGATTTAGTTCTCGTTCTCAAAAGACCTATTCTCGCACACCGCAAGATAGGAGGAAAATTTGAACCCACTCGGGAAGGACCATTCGTAGTTGAGGCGACCTACTCAGGAGGCTCCTACCAGCTAGTGAATTGCCAAGGAGAACGACATATGCTTCCGATCAATGGACGATACTTGAAAAAGTACTACGCTACCTGATGTTTCGAAGGAATGAACTTTCCATCCCTAGAAGCACGGGCAAAGTGATTACTTATGACTGGGTCCGAACCTAAAAATAACAAAAATGTGCTAAAATAAATAAAATCCTGATAATAAAATTTTCCTTGTTTTCTTTTCCAAATCAAAATCTCTTACCTGATCTTATCCCACTTCATTCCTGTTAAGTTTGAAAATATAAAAGTAATAATAAAACAAGATGTCTTTAATAAACATTTTCTTGATGTTCTTGTTCTTAGTACAGCCCCTGATCCTTTTCCTTGTCTTTTCGCAGGGAAATGTCGAGCGGGCGGTTGGTCTTGAACTTTAAGAATGGCGTAAGCCTTGCACTTCGATGAAAAGAGGGTGAAAGATGGAGCGATAATCGAGATCGACTCGATTTCGCACCGCAGGCCTACAAGACGAGGAAAGTGACCGGGTCCCGGTTGACCGAGAAGAACCGCCCGGACATACAGATGATGAAAGTGGGTGGCCCAAGCCGCCAATCCAAAGAACAAGAAAAGAAAGACAAATATCGAAGAAGATAAGAAAATGAAGTCCGTAGTCGCCACGACAGAGGGCAGCTTGTCGGCCGCCGTGCCCACAGAGATTCAAGAAGTTCGGAGAGCTACTCTCACAAAGCAACGCAACGAAGAAATAAGAATCGCCGTATCCGTAAGATGTTGACAAAACTAGCCGCGGATCGGCATGACGAGGCAACTCGCTAATGTCGTACATACACTTCAAGGACACCGGTTCACCGAGAACCGCGAAGAAAGGAGGCCAGCCTCCTAAGATGACGTAAAGAACCGTGGAAATCTTCGGAAAACCAGGAGAAAGAAGGCTACCACGCCACCGGATAGAACCACCGCGTGATGCATGACCTTGTTGCGTAGCAACCCCGGGGATGTCCCGACGTACATCATCCCCGAGGAGCCGAGGTATGCAGGAGAACGTGAAGGGATCGAACCTTATATCCCACAATACGTCACTAGTGCCTCGCCATCTGCAGATCATTCCGGAATACGAGCCGGAGAGAATGCAAAATGTCGAAAAGAAAACCTTCGAATACTTTGAAAGGATTAGAGGCGAAGAATCAATATACCTGGAGGGCCTCGAATTACATACGTACGTATTTTCGGAGTATGAGCAACGAAGAAATCGTGGATTGCATCCGGATTTGAAAAGACTGGGCCGAGCAGGCCGCCTAAGGGAAAACACATACTCAGAGCCCCGGAGATGGATGCCAGGGAAAGGAAGAATCACAATACAATGTGGATGTTGTTACAACTTTGCCGAGGACAGGAAGGGAAACCCGCCGGAATACTCCGTCATGGGCAAGTGGACCCGATGCCATTAGTCATCAAGAGAATGGTAAAGAGATTGATAACATGGAGGGTACCGCCAGCAGACCGCATACCCAATAGCCGCATCATCAACATCTACAAGCAGGGTGACCGTATACCCCCACACATCGATCACCATGATTTTGTCGACCTTTCGCACGCTCTCTTTTCGAGCGAGTGTAACATCATGTTCGGATTCGACCTCCGGATAGCGGGCCCGTGTGAGTTCCGAGGGCCGTTGAAGATACCACTACCGGTAGGTTCCGTCATGATACCGAAGGGTAACGGAGCAGATATCGCCAAGCATTGCATACCGTGAGTACCAGTGAAAAGGATTTCGATTACGTTCGAAGGATGGACGACGTAAAGATACCTTACCATTTCCGACTGGACCCGAGCTAGAAAGCCTCCGACCTTACGAGCCGTGAGTTACATGGAAAATATCACACCTCCAATGTACATCCATACGGCATCCTTGCCAAAGATGGCTTGGAAGGTGATGTTATCGACCATGTATCTCACTATTCGTACATGGACTTTCGACGGATGCTTCTTTAGATGGATCGACAAAGATCATACACGATCCGTTTTGAGTCTACATGGATTGTATGAAATATATTCCGGATCAAGTTGTACGATGCATCTTCAGCATGATTGGAATGAAAGTGACCATGTCACATTTTTGGCCTTCACCTCTTTTAGGCAAATCGATTGGGAAACGCCATTAAAGTTAAATGAACTTCGAACAAAGAACAGAAAAGAAATAAAACAAAAAAAAAGAGATAAAAGAAAACTTTCTAAAAAAAAAAAAAAAAAAATCTAAAAATGACGAACACCAAATTCACATGAACATTAAATAAACAACAAAATAAAATTTGAATCATTAAAGGATAAACAAAATCAACAAGAATGTTAAATAAAATTCTCAATCAAATTTCGAATCCAATCTCGATCAAACTTCAAATTTCATCTTCCAAATTTCGAATCAAATCCTCAATCAAATTTCAACCGAGTTCAAACTCATCATTTCAAATTTCAAATCTCAAATTCAATCTTTATCAAATTCCAAATCTCTATCAAATCTCAAATTCAATCTTTATCAAATTTCAAATCTCAGTCAATCTCAAATTCAATCTTTCCAAATTTCAAATCTCAAATTCGATCTTTCCAGATCTCACATCAAACCTTACATCAATTCAAACTCTTGGGTCGAGGATTTTACATCCAAGACTGCACTGCTTTAGGATTCTCTTCCTACTGCACTGAAATACATCAAATTCAAACTCTCGGGTCGAGGATTTTACATCCAAGACCGCACCGCTTTAGGATTCTCTTCCTATCGCACCGAAATACATCAAATTCAAACCTTTGGGTCGAGGATTTTACATCCAAGACCGCACCGCTTTAGGATTCTCTTCCTCTCGCACCGAAATACATCAAATTCAAACTCTCGGGTCGAGGATTTTACATCCAAGACCGCACCGCTTTAGGATTCTCTTCCTACCGCACCGAAATACATCAAATTCAAACTCTTGGGTCGAGGATTTTACATCCAAGACCGCACCGCTTTAGGATTCTCTTCCTATTGCACCGAAATACATCAAATTTAAACTCTCGGGTCGAGGATTTTACATCCAAGACCGCACCGCTCTAGGATTCTCTTCCTATCGCACCGAAATACATCAAATTCAAACTCTCGGGTCGAGGATTTTACATCCAAGACCGCACCGCTTTAGGATTCTCTTCCTACCGCACCGAAATACATCAAATTCAAACTCTTGGGTCGAGGATTTTACATCCAAGATCGCACCGCTTTAGGATTCTCTTCCTATCGCACCGAAATACATCAAATTCAAACTCTTGGGTCGAGGATTTTACATCCAAGACCGCACCGCTTTAGGATTCTCTTCCTATCGCACCGAAATACATCAAATTCAAACTCTCGGGTCGAGGATTTTACATCCAAGACCGCACCGCTTTAGGATTCTCTTCCTATCGCACCGAAATACATCAAATTCAAACTCTTGGGTCGAGGATTTTACATCCAAGACCGCACTCGCTTTAGGATTCTCTTCCTATCGCACCGAAATACATCAAATTCAAACCTTTTGGGTCGAGGATTTTACATCCAAGACCGCACTCGCTCTAGGATTCTCTTCCTACCGCACCGAAATACATCAAATTCAAACCTTTTGGGTCGAGGATTTTACATCCAAGACCGCACCGCTTTAGGATTCTCTTCCTACCGCACCGAAATACATCAAATTCAAACTTTTGGGTCGAGGATTTTACATCCAAGACCGCACTCGCTTTAGGATTCTTTTCCTATCGCACCGAAATACATCAAATCAAACTCTCGAGGTTAAGGATTTTACATCCAATACCACATTACTCCGAGATCTTTTCTCATTGTAATGACTCAATCTAATCGATTCGATCTTCTTTTGGGGTCGAAGATGTTACATCTAAAACTTCAAAATTCCAATTTTCATTTCAAATCAAATTCCTTCAAATTAATCTCGACAAACTTCAATCTAAATTAAAACTCCAAATTGAAATCTAAACTCACGCATCGTGACTTGAACATGAAATAAAACAAAATTTAAATCGAAATTTCTCCCAAATCATGTTATTTGGGATTCACCTCCTTTTCCTTTCCCCAGCCGAGAGTTCAAGAATCTCCGGCTCCAGAGATATACGTGACGCTCCCCGACGGAAACTCTTCTACTTCGTCCTAAGTTTGTTACTTGGACATCCGTGTTGGTTTTGTTGATCGCTTCGGTCAACACCAATACGTGCGGTGTGCTCCGTCACTCACCACACCTATTGGGGTCCATTTGTTGACCTCATTTTCGATGAGGTCTTCTCTTCTTCTCTTTAGTACTTAGGATCTAGCCTTAGGCTTTTCCTTTCGACTATCTTAGAGGACTAGAATCGGGACCCACCTTTTAGAAATTCAAACCACTTCTAAACTCCCCGCAAACTCCACAAACTCGACTATAGACCCCTAATCACCTAGAGGGTTGAAATCAAATGTGGAAGTTTAAAGGATGAGTTCCTATAGGACTCTTCGGCCTTAGGATCGCCCAGGTGGCTCGGTCCGGTGAAAGGCCGACTTACACATACACTACACCTATGCACTACACTTTCACACACCTCCTAAAGCACACTCATACCCAACTTAACTTCCCGACTCATGTAGGTGATTCACATGGATGGTCCTTAACCCCTAAGCCCTCGGCTAAGAGGGTTAGGAACAACACGTGAATGCCTCAAATGAGTCCCTTCATGGCTCATGTGGGCTTGATATGGCTTCATGGCTCAACAAAAATGATTTCATTTCACTTATATTCACCAAATCTTCAATTTTCCAAATTTTCAATTTTTGACCCCGGGACCCTACACCCACCAACTCTACCAAATGCCCTCGAAACTACCCAAATTTCTCAAAAATTTCCAAATTACCCAAAATTCTCCAAAATCAATCCCAAACATTCCCACATCACTCAAACTGATCATCCATATCCAAAAATATCAAAAATCCCAAAATACCCCCCAATACCTCCCAAATACCCAAAATACCCCTTTTGACCCAAAAATCCAAAAATTCAGAAAATTCCCAGAAAATTCCAGAAAATCCCAAATATTCCCAATTTCATTTTGTCCAACTACACCATGGGCCAATTTTGTCAATTTACCCCACTTTTATCAAAACCCCCAATTTGACCCATTTTAACCCAAAGTAAACCCAATGTCAAACCAAATCTACCCAATTGACCCCAATTTTGGTCCAATTCAATTCTAAACTTCAATTCAACATCCCCAACACCAATCTAGACCAAATACAAGCCCAATTTGATTGACATTGGGATCCAATTTCACTTTTGGCCTTAAAGCCCAATTTGGACCTATGACCCAAACCTAACCCAAACTCACCCAATTCAACTCCAACTAACCCCAAATCTTTTCTAAACCTTTCCTAACATCCCCATAAACAAAACACTAACATGATTTGCCCAAAACTTTGATCCAAACCCCACTCAAATTCAACCCAAAATCAAAAGGCCCATTTCGACCTAAACCTAAACCTAGCCCAAATGAGCCCAAACCCCAAAATCAAAACCCAACCAAAGCCAAAACCTCTTTGAGACACTTCCATAAACATTTCCCAACATTAATTTTACATCAATTTCAACTCTAGCCTAACTTTGGCCCATGGTAGCCCATTTTGGCCCACCTTAGCCTCTTTACCAAAAAGTCCATATCCAACCCAATTCAAACCCAAATCACCTCAAATTTGTTTCAAACCACTCATGACACATCCCTAAACCAAACTCAACAATTATTTGGCCCAAGCCTTTACCAAAATTTCATCCCAAAATCCATTTTAAAATTCAAAAGCCCACTTTCCTAAACCATTTAAAAGCCCATCTAAAACCATTTCAATGAGCCCAAAATCTACCCTAAAGCCCACATGACATTTCCATTTGCCATCCACTTAATCAAAGCCATTACCTAAGTCCTAAATCCATCATCAAATCATTCCAAATCAAGTTCCATACAAATTTCCATCAAATTACCAAAAAATTCCTAAAATCCATTTTCATGAAATCGACCAAGCTTTCCCCAAGCCAAAAGTGAGCCATGAAGCCATGCATGAGCCACATGTGAGCCATGAGAGCCTTGGACACTCCACCATGCCATATTGGGCAAGAAGAGGGGGCTCTTTCCTAATCCTTCTTAAACCCTTTTTACCTTAAGCATGTCACACACTAAACCATGTTTAGCCACCTCATCATGGATGGAGACTTCACCACTCCTTCTAAGCTGACCTAAATGATTCCCTCAGCTCAAAATCAGAGCTTGGAAGGGTGCACCAAGCCCAAAATGGTGGGTTGACCCAAACCAAGCCAAAGTGAGCCTTCCCCATTCCATTTAAATCAAACTCCTTTACACATGTCAAACCTCAATTGACTGCACAAGCCTCCAGCCCTGACCCACCTGACCTTGAGGGTGACCCATGCCTGGCCGGCCGGCCACCCAGTCGCCGGAAAACGCCATGCCCGAGACCTTGGGAGTGAGCCAACATTGAAATTCTCCCTTGCTGAGCTGCCCCATGCCTAGTGGTCACCATGGCTGTTCTTCTCCTCACCAGAGCAGCTGATCCCAACCCTTGGCCACCCCTGGGAGAGCCTCCAGCCATGCCTATTTAAACACCACCCCCTCACGGCCATGAGAGGAGAGTTGCACAAACCTTGCCAAAACTCTGCCAAAATTGTTCCAGACCCCTCCTCATACACAGAGCACTTGATCCCCAGTGAGATCCCCTCGCCATTTCCTCTCCGCGAGCTCAATTTCGCAGTCGAAATCCAAGCCCAAAACCAGGACACTTCACCACAGTTGAGTCAATCCTCAAATCGATTGACTCTACACCTTCACCGTACCAAGAGGAGAAGTTTCCCGAAGCAAAAGCCCCCTCACCAGGCCAGCCATTCCTTCCAGCCTCCAAGCTTTGTGATCGGGTCGTGGTCACTTTTGTACCTGAGCAATTCACCGAGCCAAGGGACTTCATCCGGAGCTTGCTCGGACCCAATCGAAGGTGACATAGCCCTCGGATTGAAGCTTCACTTCTCCGAGCAAAGGTATGAGCTCTCTCCTTCTCCCGAGCTTCGGAGATTCTCCATTTCAAATGCCTAAATTTCAATGCATGTTTACCGTATGGATGTGTTCGTCTCTTCAAGACGAATCCATAGAGCATAAGAACACGAAAATCCATCGAGAATCGAGTGAGTTCTGTAGGGTTAGAGTGTGGACGGTCACGGGATCACACCGGTCATGGACGATGAACGGATGCCGTCCATTTAATACACGCGCGGACGGACGGCTCGGATGGCGTTGGACCGAGGAGACGGTACGAGAACCGCGGGGCCCGGGTTGTCGACTCGGATGGCGGCGTCGAATAGGAGCGCGCCACGCGGCGTTTCGGAGCCGCCGAGGTCGACGCGGCGCCGCGTGGATAAGTAGATAAATAGGGTATTTTCCTATTTATTTAATTCCCGTAACTTGGAAAATTCATATCTTTGTGTAGAAAAATCACAAAAATAAAATAAAAATACCCCTTGCTCGAGTGAACGGAGGAGAATAATGTGGAAAAGAAATTAATTAATTTTGTCCAAGTATTTTATTTTTAATTAATTATTTATCCCCTGCATTGTTTTAATTCTCCATGCATGTATACAATTCACCATGGCATGAGACCATAGGGCTTTTGAAGCCTCTGAACTTGGGAACATTTCCTGAATTTTCCAAGGTCGAGGCCATCTCTGTGAAAAGTTATTGATTTTTCAAATGCATGTTGCTGTTTTAAGTATTTTAATTTCAAAAATTAGCATGTTGTGAAATAAATTCTAGGAAAATTTGGTGATGTTCCTTATGACCAGAGAACCCTAGGAAAAATAGGATTTGAGTTAATTCACTTAGATTAACCCTAATCGGCTTAAACACCCAAAATAGGTTTCTAATTAATTAGAGTTAACCATAGATCAAATTGACTTGAAATCAATTCTCCACTGACCTTTAGGATCAGAGGAACTCATCATAAAAATTTGAGATCAATTGGACTTGGTTAGCCCCACTAATTGGGTTGATTAAGCCACTTAGCCATTTTAAACTTTGAAAATTCATAACTTTCAAAATGTCTTTCAAAAATTCACCAAATGGGTTTTGGAGTCTCTCTGATATCAGGGGAGTTCAGGAAAATTAAAATTTCAATTTTCTAAAAAAGTTGATTTTTAATATTATTTTAATATTTTTAATAATTAAAAAATAATAAAAATCACAAAAATAATAAAATTCACCAAAATGTCATATTTTGAATTTTAATCACTTAGGAACAAGTCCCATATTTTTCCTAGGTCTATTTAGTGAGATATTAATTTTTAAAGCTCTAAGGTAATTTTAAAATTAAAAAATGTATTTTCTAGCATTTTCACCAAAATAATTATAATAAATCAAAGAAAAATCAGAAAATTGCAAAGTTTGGTTCTCTGGAATCCTTGATATCAGAGAGAATTTTAAAAATTATAAAATTTATTTTTCAACATTTATTTTATTTTTAAATTAATTAATACTCCAGAACTTAAAATAATTCTAATAAATAAAATATAATGCAAAAAATTACAAAATTTGGTCCAAATGGTCCTCTGGTCATTGGGAATGTCCCCTAATTTTCTTAAGGACAGAAACTTTCCCTTGGTCATATTATTGAATTTTCCTTGGAAATTTCTATTTTCTACAAAAAATAATTATATAAATAAATTAAATACAGAAAAATCACATTTTCTCCTCTCATGTCTTCATTGACACATAAGTGAAGTCACATAAAAATTTCAAGTTCATTTGAGTTCAATTTAGTGAGTTATGAAATTATTAGGCTTAAAGGGCAAAATGGTAATCAAAATTTTAACCCTTAATTAAAACTTTAGGTTTAATAAAAAAATTAACAAGTAAAATATTTGATCCTAATCTGATTTGGATGATTGAAATTAAATATTTGAAGGATAGAAACCCATTAAGCAATTTAAAATGATTAAACTTTAATTAAATAATTAATTGAATTTGGAAGAATAATAAATTTGGAATTATTAAAATAGGGATATTATTAGGAAGAGATTTATTCTTTAATTTAAAAATCCCTAAATTAATCATCTCATTAATATTCAACTCTTAATTAAAATGACAACTCAAACTTAAAATATTAAAAGACTTAATCATTAAATAAAAATTAAATCATTAAACTCTTTCAAAAATTTTCAATTAAATTAAATTAAATTAAGATTAAAAGTTGAATTAAATTAAATTAAAATTAAATTAAATTAAATAAACAAATTAAATTAAATAAATAAATAAAATAAAATTAAATTGAATAAAATTAAATCAAATTAAATTAAGTTAAATTAAATTAAATTAAATTAAATTAAATTAAATTAAATTAAATTAAATTAAAAATTAAATTAAATTAAATTAAAATTAAATTAAATTAAATTAAGAAATTAAATCAAATAAATTAAATTGAATTAAATTAAATCAAATCAAATTAAATTAAATAAATTAAATTAAAATAAATTAAATTAAATTAAATTAAGTTAAATTAAATAACCTCACTTAAGACATGAAGAAATAAATCTAAAATAACTTGAACACTATTCCAAACTTAAATCATTAATTTGAACTTAAATTTGAATCACAAATCATTAAATGTCATTTTGCCCTTAGGAGCCTTAGTTATCATAACTCCTAAATAGAACATTAAAATGAAATGTTACTTCACTTATAGGACATTCAAATGTCCTAGTTCATCGAGCAAGTTAACAAAACTTGAAAACCTCGGACGATTGATTCATTTACACAATTAAATTCATTTGGACTTAAAACAATCCTAGAAATATTGAAAAGATGTTTAAGATTCTCCTTAAGCACTTCCTCAATATGATAGGATATTTACAAGAACAATCGAACTTAATTGTTCTTCGATGAAGAAAATCGTCTTCAAACCAAAATCACAAAGAACCTAGACGTCATAGGAAACGACTAGCTATAGGATTAGGAATTTGGTAGAAAACCAAAACCTTTCCCTTAGCTTTACCTAGGAACTCGCTTAAATATTCTAACCGTATTTTAAGTGCAGCTTGGAATGACGGGAAGATCCTCCGTGTACGCTTTTATTTTATTGCAATTGTAATTTATTTAATTGCATCGTATTTATTTTTCTTGCATGATAAACAACGGTTGCATGAAAACCCACACCTTTAGGACAGAAACCAAAACTGAAACCCAAAATTAAAATAAAAGACACTACAAGATAAAATTCACCTCCACAACATTTCAAAATATAAGACAATTCAAAATTTAATCACAAACAGAACAACAAAACTACAACTACAACTAAATTAAAACGTCTCATCGAATGATCGGGAATACCTCGGATGATGTAACCCACGTGTTGCTAACGGGATTTCCCACGGTCTAAATGAAAGTGCGGAACTCATTTAGTTGAGTTTAGTAAATTCATCTGGACTAAGTGAATTCGATGAAAATAACGGTGCCGGGATGACGGAACCGTGGGATCTTAATCGGTTCTGTTTAATCAACTTTAAGATCTGTTTTAATTAAAACACAAAAAACACTTGGAAATTAAGACTTCTCTAAACCAGAACACTTTTCTCATCCCCTGATTTGTGAATTCTAAAACTAAACCTCTGCAATAACAAGGAGCTCGGAGCATGGTGGGCAGCACGGCCATCGTCGTCAGCAAAACTTGAACCTACTTCACAGAAACTTTCTTAGTATTAAATAACAAAGCCATAGGACTTCGAGTTAGTTTGCCTAGTGCAACATAAATCCTCAACTCTTCGTTAGGCATTTGCATTGCAAATTAAGCCCTAACCGGTCTTAGGATTCCGAGGTAGTCGTCCGATACGACATAAACCCTCATATCTTCTAGTGCAATTTGTATGATTCTATCATATAAATATAAGCCCTAATTAATTAAAATTGGCAAGATTAAAACACTAAATAAACATTAGGACTTTCCTAAATCCAAGCCAAACAATAGGATAGTCGGGAGATTACCGAAGTTCGCTTCGAATCCGTAATTTCTCCTACTTTTCTTCCTTTGAATTCCCAAAATAAAAATGTTCCAAATTTGATCCATTCCCTATTGAAATTTCCAAAATTCAACCCCTCGAAAACTTAAACTTTGAAATTCTCGAGAGCAGAATTATTGATTATTATCGAGAGTTTTCTTAGGTGATTCCCGTCACCTAAGATGTAATTAACTATATGGGCTTGCCCTTATAGGGAACTTTAAGAACCCGAGTAATATAAACCCCGTTTAATAGTTTCATATTAAGCAGTGGAATTTGTCGGCTTATAAAATTGGTTCGCAGACCAAACGGATGTCACAAACCTTTCTAGTTTATTTAATCGAGCCCCATTATCAAGCAAAGTGTGTCTATTCTTCGGGATAGATACACTGGTTTGTAGTGCGGCGCTCGTTTATATAAACTATTCTGGATGTGAGATCGGTTTGATTTCATATCTTAAAATTTTCAAATTTAAAATTATTTTCAAAATCAAATACTACTTTTCAAATTATTTATTTAAATTAAATTAAAATCCGCCGACAATTTTTGTAGGCGACTCCTTTTTTTCAAAAATAAAACACACAACCTAAAAAAATGCCGACATGAACAACTGCCTCGTTCACAGCATACCCTGAAAGATTTTCTGAACAAGGAATATCCATTCAAAACTGAAGTAGCGGCGAAGAAGTTGCACAGTTTAATGAAAACACCAGATTTTCAGCTACCAGAGCCCAAGAGGCTGGAAGAAGTCAATAAGAAAGATCATCCAAACTATTGCCCTTACCACCGGATGCTCGGGCATAAGATAGAGGATTGCATCACTTTCAAGATTTGGCTTCGACGACAATCTCCGTAAAGGGAACATAACGATCCTGAAGAAATACATGAAGGAACCCCAAAAGGGAGGTTCCGTCAATGTTATTTCAACAGATCCTATTATTCCGATAAACCCGTACACAACCCATGATGGTTGGAATACCATCTGGACAAAGTCTTCAAAAAAAATGTTAGACCATATCCAGAACGCTTCGGTGCACACTTCAATTCAAAGTTTGAAACCTACCGAGCCGGCACTATCGTTCACGATCGAAGAACCGCCCCAGAAGGAAGAGAAGATCGTAGAAGAGAAGAAAATCGAGGCTCCAAAGAGTAGACTTGGGGCTGCTTATCCTAGGATGGTTGTTTCCGATTCAGGGGAGAAATCCCTCGACCCTCTGACTCTGTATGATTATTTGCTCGCCCCGGTGGGATCTTATAATGATAAGAGTTTTGGCGTTGGCTACGTTTTGACTGTTTTTAACGATTACGTAACTAACGAAAACCAAGATAATCTGGATCTCGATTCCGATATAAATAACGATTCCTAAATCATACTAAACCTCAATGACCACGACGAAGGAGAAGACGTTCACAAAGATGGCTACGAAAGATCAACAAGCGGTGAGTCTATTTGTGAATTTCGAGGAGATCCAATTGCAATAGAACTAGAGTCATCAGATTCCGAATCAACTGCAGAAGAGCCAGTTGTTTCGATTCAAGAGGATAATCCGGCAGATTCAACACTAGATTCAGAAGAAATAACTGAAGTAAATCTAAGAAGTGGAAAAGTTCTACCTCCGAGAATGGGTCCAAATGATAAAGGAAAGAAGGTGGTTGCTCAGGAAGAGCCAATCCCAGCAGAGGAATTGCCCATTCGGGAAGAAATCGAGGAACATGGTAATAAAGTGGACTATAATGTGCTAGCCCATCTTAGGAAGCTACCAACCAAACTAAGCATATACGACACTCTGATCCTGTCAAAGGAGATGAGGGAAGCTCTGATCAAGGCTCTACTTGATCCAGAGATTTGTTTAGCTCAAATGGCCGGTAATTCCTTAGACGAGGTTTGCTCGTTAAAAGAACAGCGAGGTGTTACCTACACAGACAATGATCTATTACTCGGAACGGCTGATCACAATCGACCATTGTAAATTTTAGTAACTATCGGAAAGTTTACGCTCTCCAGGGTGTTAGTTGATCCGGGAGCATCAATCAACATAATGAGCCTTCGAACGTTAGCTTGGAAATTGATGCTCGGGAACTTGAAGCAGATAAGATGTTATTAAGAGGGTTCCATCAGAAAGGAGAAAGAGCACTCGGATCAATAACACTGTTAATGAAGACCAGTGATTTAGCAAAGACAACTGCAAAATTCCATATAATTGATTCTGAGACATCGTTCAACGCTCTACTGGGTCGGCCATGGATCCATGAAAACCGGATGGTACCGTCGTCTCTGCACCAGTGCATAAAGTATTACGAAGGGGGAGAACAGTGTATCAAAGGTGATTTGCAACCATTCTCCGTGCATGAAATCGGAATTCACGAAGATGCAGCCTACTATGCGCCTCCGAAGAAAACAATCTTTTCTAGAAACACCGTACCAAATGAAGCAAAAGAAGTGCAAGATGATAAAGAGCCTGAAATTCTAGTCCAACAGTTACTCACCACTCCCTTACGGCGAGATGGTGAAGGTTTCTCCAGAACTCGCACCCGAGGTCGAGGCCGGGGACGAGGTCGTGGAAGAGACATTAGAACAGTTGGACAGAAGAAACCAGTCATCAACGTAGATTGGGAGACCAGTTCCGAAGAAGAAGAAATCAAGAAAGAAGCAGCAACAGTAAATCAAAGGAAACCCCAGTTCAAGATCTCTCTAGAAGATGAAAAGAATGAAGAATACAAATCAATGTATGAGAAGATTAACCATTATGTACATACTATGACCCTGACCCCGATCCATTCTAATAAGATCGAGGGTATGGTGGTCAAGGAAGTACGTGGTGGTACTAAACAGATCAAATTCTATCGTGGTGCTTCTTTATCCAATACTAAAAAAGAAGTACAATTTGAAGATGTTACTTCCTCTGAATTAATGGAACTGCCTTTTGAGTGTACTCTCCCTGTGTTCAAAATTTAATTCAACGTGGTGTCTTACCTAAACAATGGACAAAAGGTCAATCACAATATTTTGAAAAACTATGGAATAATGCCAGCCGGCCTCCCAACTCAAAACATGGTCTCGGATTCGGCACAATAGGATCAGTTGACGATATATGATTTTGCTTGGTTGTCACTTGCGAGCCTAATAAAGACTGCTTAGAAGCCTCAGAAGATCTCGAAGATCTGTAAATCGGAGATGCTCCACCAGAATTCAAAGAAGAAATTAAATCTACAATAGACGAGTTAATGGAAGTTAACTTAGTACTAGCGTAGAGCCTAGGCCGACCTTTGTTAGCTCCTTACTCGATAAAGAAGACTCTGAAGAGATAATCAAGCTATTGATGGAATTCAAGGACTATTTTGCTTAGAGTTATGATGAAATGCCAGGATTAGCTCCAGGGGTCGCAGTTCACAAGTTAGGAGTAGATCCCAATGCTGTTCCAGTTAGACAAGCTCCTAGAAGAATGCGTCTGGAGATTGAACAACAAGTTGTAGCAGAAGTTAAGAAGCTAATAGACGCTAAATTTGTCCTTGAAGAACAATACCCAACTTGGTTAGCCAATGTGGTACCAGTCAGAAAGAAGAATGGTCAGATCAGAATCTGCGTGGACTTTAGAGATTTAAACAAAGCATGTCTAAAGGACGAATTCCCTCTACCAATTCCAGAATTGATGATCGACATCGCTTCAACACATGAAGTCTTCTCATTCATGGATGGATCATCAGGGTACAACCAGATAAAGATGGCACCAGAAGATGAAAAGCTTACAACCTTCAGAACGCCAATTGGAGTGTACTGCTACACAGTGATGTCGTTTGGATTAAAGAACGCAGGCGCAACTTACCAAAGAGCAATGACGAGGATTTTCGATGATCTCATTCACAACCAAGTCGAGTGCTATGTGGATGATGTGGTCATCAAGAGTAAACTAAAAGAAGATCACTTGTATGATTTGAGAATTGTTTTCGAGCGATTAAGATAATTCAACCTTAAGATGAATCCCTTAAAATGCGCCTTCGGCGTCACCTCTGAGAAATTCTTAGGATTTGTCGTCTGACATCATGGAATTGAAATCGATTCTGAGAAGATTAAAGCTTTCTTAGAAATGCCGCCTCCCAAAACCTTGAAACAACTACGGTCATTTCAAGGAAAGTTGGCATATCTTCAACGCTTTATCTCGAATTTGTCAGGAAGGTGTCAGCCTTTTTCTGCTTTGGTTAAGAAGGATGCCAAGTTTACTTGGGACTCCAAATGTCAACATGCCTTCGATGACATCAAACAGTATTTAATGACACCTCCTGTTTTAGCAGCCCCAGTCTCAGGTAGACCGTTGATACTTTATACCGCAGCTCTAGACGACTCTCTCGGAGCCCTGCTAGCCCAGGTCAATGACGAGGGAAAAGAAAATGTGCTCTACTACTTGAGTCATCGTCTAATTCAGAATGAAAAAGTATCCTCCAATTGAGAAGCATTGTTTGGCCTTGATCTTCGCCGCTGAAAAGCTCAGGCATTACATGCTCTCTCATAAGGTCAGCCTTATTTCAAAGTTTAATCCGTTGCAATATTTGATGACCCGTCTGACACTTTCCGGCAGACTTGCCAGGTGGTCAATGATACTATTGCAATTCGATATAACTTTCATTCCTCTTCGTGCCATAAAGGAACAAGTCCTAGCAGACTTCCTAGCAGCACACCCTTTACCGGCAGAATCGCCTCTCAACGACGACTTGCCAGACGAGCAGATAATGAGCCTAGAAGACCCCGATGATCAGCGTTGGGAACTGTACTTCGAAGGAGCATCTTCAGCATAGAAAGATAAAGAATCGCAAATGATAATGCTCGGTAAGGCAGGAATCTGACTAATATTTATAACACCGAAGTGGGGGATGTTAAGATACTCCTACCACTTAACAGAACCGTGTACAAACAACGAGGCAGAATACGAAGCCCTCATGACCGGATTGGAATTAACTATTCAGATGGGAATAACAGATATCAATATCTACGGGGATTCATAGTTGATCATTCAGCAAGTTGCAGGCCAATACAGAATTCTAAAACCAAGACTCGAATAATACTTTCAGTATGCCATGAAACTGTTGGAGCAAATTCCAAATGTAACGATCTACAAGATTCCCAGAAGAGAAAATGCTCTCGCAGATGCGTTAGCCCGCCTTGCAAAAGAATTTGCCTGCTTGCAGGACGAGTCAGTTGAAGTGTTAGTTCAGGGACGGTAGGTTCTCTCACAGCTCGACATGGATACAATACACAAATCAGCAGAAAAAGCAGAAGAAACAATTGTAGCAGTGACAGAAAATACAGAAGATTGGCGGCAGCCACTAATAGACTACTTGCAAATGGGAAACCTACCAGATGACAAGTCGATAGCCCATCAAATCAAGAAAAGAACTCTGTCTTACGCATTGATAAATAATACATTATACAGAAGGTCTTTTGATCATATGTGGCTAAGATGCCTGAGCGGGTCCGAGGCTTGTGAAATTGTTAAAGAAGTACACTATGGACTTTGTGACGCTCATCAGTCGGGTCCAAAAATGAAGATGAAGATTAAAAGACTAGGGTACTACTGGCCCTCAATGATGACCGATTGCATGAAGATTGCCAAAAGTTGTCACCAGTGCCAAATGCATGGAGTGGTTCTACATCAACCTCCAAATGTGCTACATCCGACAATCGCGTCGTGGCCGTTTGAATGTTGGGGCACAGATATAGTGGGTCCAATAGAACCGCCTTCTTCAAGAGGACATCGCTTCATTCTTGCAGCTACAAATTACTTTTCCAAGTGGGCGTAGCGCACCGCTCGTAGAAGTGAAAGCACAAAGACGTGCTACAGTTCTTCAAGAATCAAGTTGTCTACCGTTTCGGGGTACCGCGCATAATTATCTCAGATAACGGGTCTGCATTCAAGAGTACAAAGATCAACAATTTTGTCAGGAGACACGGGATCGACTGGCGCTATTCTATGATCTACTACCCAAGAGCGAACGGCTTGGCTGAGACTTTTAATAAAACTCTCGTCCAAATCCTAAAGAAAACCTTGGACGAAAATAAGAGAAATTGGCACGAGAAGTTGTTAGAAGCCTTATGGGCCTACAAGACGACTTTTAGAACTCCTACCCAGTCTATGCCTTACGCCTTAAGTGTACGGGTCCGAGGCTGTTCTACCCTTAGAGGTTCAGATTCCTTCTCTCAGAATTGCAGTCGCAAACAAAATTACTACAGAAGAAAATGCCAGACTACGACTAGAAGAATTGGAAAGCCTGGAAGGGAAAAGACTTTCAACGACGACAGAATTTGGAGCCGTATCAAGCCAAGATGATCCGAGCCCATGATAAATTGGTCCGCCCAAGGACATTCAAAGTCGGTGACTTGGTTCTAGTTCTCGAAGACCTATTCTCGCACATCGCAAGATAGGTGGTAAATTCGAACCGACTTGGGAAGGGCCATTCGTGGTCGAGACAAGCTTACTCAAGAGGTTCCTACCAGCTTGTAAATTGTCGTGGAGAACGACCTATGCTTCCAATTAATGGATGATATCTAAAGAAGTATTACGCAACCTGATGTTTCGAAGGATGAATCCTCATCCTAGAATTACGGGCATAGTAATTACTTATGACTGGGTCCGAACCGAAAAATATAAATAAAAAAGTGGATGATAAAGAAAATCGTTAAAAAAAATGCTAAAGAAAACATCATGATAATAAATTCTTTATCCTTCCTTTCAAATCGAGTCTCACTCTTGATATTTCTTCATCTTTTCCTATTCCTATTTAAATTTAAAATAAATGAATAAAAAAAGCTCTTCATTAATAAACATTTTTTTTCTACTGTTCTTGTTCTTAGTACAGCCCCTGATCCTTTCCTTGTTTTTCGCAGGAAAATGTCCAACGGGCGGTTGGTTCTGAACTTTAAGAATGGCGTGAGTCTAGAACTTGATGAAAAGAGGGTGAGGGATGGAGCCGTGATCGAGATTGACTCTGACTTCACACCAGCCGGGCTACAATATGAAGAAAATGATTGGACCTCGATTGATCGGGAAGAGCTCCGCAGCCATACAGTAATGAAATTGGGTGGCTCAAGTCAACCATCCGCCAGCAAGAAGAGAAAAGTAAACACCGCTCACGCAACAGGAGAAGACAAGAAAGTTAAGTTCGTTGTTACTACAGCAGAGGGCAGGCTTGTCAATGCCGTGTCCACAGAAATCCAAGGGGTAAGGAGAGCTACTCTCACAGCCACTTAGCGATGGAACAAGAATCGCCGCATTCGCAAGATGTTAACCAAGTTAGCAGCAGATCAACATGAAGAGACAGTTTCTACCGGCAATACAAATACTCTGAAGAAATTGGTTTGTCAGGAACCTGAAAATAGGAGATCAACTTCAAGGAAAACAGAACAGATAAAGGAAATTTTAAGAAGAGCAGAGATAGAATCAGCGCCTCGACGCCAAGCATATGCACCAGTTCTGAAGAGTCTTGTTGTGAAAGCAACCCCGAAGGATGTCCCGACAGAGACTACCCCCGAGGAGCCAAGACATGTAGGAGAGCATGCCGGGGTGGAACCATACATTCCTCAATACGTTACTAGACCTCGCCAGTTGTAGATAATTCCAGAATATGAGTTAGAAAGAATGCAGAATGTCGCAAAGAAAACTTTTGAATACTTTGAGAGAATTGGAGGCAAGAGGATCAATATATTAGAAGGGCTCGAGCTGCATACAGATGTATTCTCAGATTACGAGCAACAGCAAATTGTAGACTGCATACTTGAACTCCAGAAAATGGGCCAGGCTGGTCGTCTGAGGGAAAAGACTTATTCAGAACCCCGAAGATGGATGCCAGGGAAAGAAAGAGTTACGATCCAGTGCGGATGTTGCTACAACTTTGCGGTAGATAGAAAAGGAAATCCACTAGGGATACTCTATCGCAGTGAGGTGGATCCGATGCTGAATGTTATTAAAAGAATGGTAAAGAGGATGATAACATGGAGGGTATTGATTGCAGATTGCATACCCAACAGCTGCATCATTAACATCTACAAGGAGGGCGACTGCATACCTCCACACATAGACCATCATGATTTTGTTAGACCTTTCTGCACAGTGTCTTTTGTCAACCAAAGGCAATATCATGTTCGAATCTGACCTCCGGATAGCAGGCCCCGGTGAGTCCGAGGGCCGGTAGGTTCCGTCATGGTGTTAAAAGGGAATGGAGCGGACATCGCAAAGCATTGCATTCTAGGAGTGCCTGTTGAGCGGATCTCTGTTACTGTCACGAGGATGGACGATAGAAAAATGCCTTTCCACTTCCAGCCAGATCCAGAGTTAGAGAGTCTACGGCTTTACGAGCTGTGAGTTACATGGGAGATAACACACCTCCAATGCACATCCACACGACATTCCTGTCAAGGATGACTTGGAAGGTGATGTTATTGTCCATGTATCTCACTATTCAAACATGGATTTTGACAGCTGCTTTTAGAAAAAACTTGAAGAATCTTACACAATCCGTTTTGGATTTATATGGATTGTATGGGATATTAAATTCTCAAAGAAAATATCATCATGTTTTGGATCAAGATGTATGATGTATTTTCAACAAGATTGGAATGAAAATGACCATGTCATGTTTTGCCTTCACCTCTTTTTGTGCAAATTGACTGGGAAACTCCATTAAATTAAAAGAACTTCGAGCAAAGAACAAAGGGAAAATGAAAATAGACGAGAACTCTTTTAAGAATCTAAAATGTCAAAATGAATTCTAAACTGACACGAACTCTAAATATTTTTTGAAATTGAATCACCAAAATGAACGGAATGAATTTAAATCTCAATATAAATCCTTTGATCTGAATCCTTCAATTATTCTTCAAAAAGAAATATGTTTGAAACTCTTCTGAAATTCAAATCTTTTCCTCGACTTGTCACCTGGTTGAGTCTTTTCAACTTGGTACACTTACAAATTATTTTTAAATCTTTTTTCTGTGTGTTAGAGGATCGACTAGTTCTATTGACACGGAGCCACGAACTTTGTTCGATTTGGTTTTGGTGGCATGGGACTGGGTCCCTCTTCATACAGATAAACTTTCGAGGCTGGAGCCGAACTTCCAGTTCCCTTCGAGACTAGAGTCTAACTTCTAGTTCTCTTTAAATCTTCAAGATTGAAACTAGTTTCCATTTCTCATTAAATCTTCGAGATTCTCATTAAATCTTCGAGATTGGAACCAGTTTCCATTTCACATTAAATCTTCGAGATTGGAACCAGTTTCCATTTCTCATTAAATCTTCGAGATTGGAACCAGTTTCCATTCCACATAGTTTCCATTTCTCATTAAATCTTCGAGATTGGAACCAGTTTCCATTTCTCATTAATCCTTCGAGATTGGAACCAATTTCCATTTCTCATTAAATCTTCGAGATTGGAACCAGTTTCCATTTCTCATTAAATCTTCCAGATTGGAACCAGTTTCAATTTCTCATTAAATCTTCGAGATTGGAACCAGTTTCCATTTCTCATTATATCTTCGAGATTAGAACCAGTTTTCATTTCTCATTAAATCTTTAAGATTGGAACCAGTTTCCATTTCTCATTAAATCTTCGAGATTGGAACCAGTTTCCATTTCTCATTAGACCTTCGAGATTGGAACCAGTTTCCATTTCTCATTAGATCTTCGAGATTGGAACCAGTTTGCATTTCTCATTAGATCTTCGAGATTGGAACCAGTTTCCATTTCTCATTAAATCTTCGAGATTGGAACCAGTTTCAATTTCTCATTAAACTTTCGAGATTGGGAACCAGTTTCCATTTCTCATTAAACCTTCGAGATTGGAACCAGCTTCCATTTCTCATTAGACCTTCGAGATCGGAACCAGCTTCCATTTCTCATTAAATCTTTGAGATCGGAACCAGTTTCCATTTCTCTTTAAACCTTCGAGACTGGAACCAGATTCCAGTTCTCTTTAGACCTTCGAGGCTGGAACCTGATTCCAGTTCTCTTTAAACTTTCGAGATCAATACCTAAATTTTGATTCTCATCCTTTTCAATCGATACTTAAACTCCGATTCTCACTCCAAAGCTAGTACCTAAATTCCAGTTCTCTTCGCAATCCCGAGGTTGGAACCTAGGTTCCAATTCTAATTTCAAATCCAGATTTCCTTGAATTGATTCTAAATTAAACCTAAATCGAAACTGAAACTCAAAACATATCGAAATCTAAACTCACACATTAAAAAACTTGGAATAGAAAATGAAATAAAATCTAAATAAAATTTCCCTAGATCTTATGATCTGGAATTCACCTCCTTTTTTTTTCCCCAGCGAGTGTTCAGGGATCTTCAGTCTTGGAGATATACTCGATACTCCCTAGTGGAAATTTGTTTCTACTCTATTCTAAGTGTGTCACTTAGACGTCTGTGTTAGTTTTGTTGATCTCTTTGGTCAATGCCAATACGCGCGGTGTGCTTGGTTAGCACACCACACCTATTGGGGGTCCATTTGTTGACCTCATTTTTGATGAGGTCTTTTCTCTTCTCTCTCCTTAGTACTTAGGATCTAGCCTTAGGCTTCCCTTCGACTATCTTAGAGGACTAGAAATGGAACCCACCACTTAGAAATTTAAACACCTCTTAAACTCCCTGCAAACCACATAAGTTTGATTGTAAACCCCCAAGTCACTTGGAGGGTTAAGATCAAGTGTAGAGGTTTAAAGGATGAGTTCTCTATAGGACTCTTTGGCCTTAGGACTACCCCGGTGGCCCGGTCCGGTGAGGGTCGACCTGCACACATTACACTTTCACACACATTCCAAATCCTAAAACCATTCATACCTAGCTTGACTACTCGACTCATGTAGGTAATTCATATGGATGGACCTTAACCCCTAGACCCTTGGCTAAGAGGGTTAGAAACAACATAGTGAATGCCTCAAATGAGTCCTCTCATGGCTTTTATGGGCTTGATATGGCTTCATGGTTCAACCAAAGTGATTCCATTCAACTCAAACTTGATCAATCTTCATTTTGCCAAAATTTCAATTTTTGACTCCCGGAGCCCTACACCCGCTAAACCTACCAAATGTCCTTGAAACTCTCCAAAATTTGCAAAATTGCCTAAATTACCCAAAATTCCTCAAAATCTGTCCTAAAAATTTCCCACCATTCAAATTGATCATCCTTAGCCAAATATACCAAAATCTCCAAAAATACCCCCCAATACCCTCCAAATACCCAAAATGCCCTTCTTAACCAAAAATTCCAAAAATTCCAAAAATTCCCAGAAAATTCCAAAAAATCCCAAATATTCCTAATTTCATTTTGTTCAACTACACCAAAGGCCAATTTTGTCAATTTAACCTACTTTTACCAAAACCCCCAACTTGACCCATTTTTAACCAAAGTAAGCCCATTGTCAAACCAAATCAACCCAATTAACCTCAATTTTAATCCAATTCAATTCTAAACTTAAATTCAATATCCCCAATATCAATCTAGACCAAATCCAAGCCCAATTTGATTGACATTTGGTTCCAATTCCAATTTGAAACCAAAATCCCCATTTTTGGCCTAAACCCAAACCTAACCCAAATGGGCCCAAATCCCAAAATCAAAGCCCAACCAAAGTTGAAAACTCTTTGTAGCACCCCCATAAACATTTCTAAACATTAATTTTACATAAAATCCAACCTTAGCCTAACCTTAGCCCAAGTTAGCCCAATTTAACCCACTTTGACCCCCTTTACCAAAAAAATCCCAAATTAAACCCAATTCAACTCCAAATTATTTCAAACCTATTCTAGATCACTCATGATACATCCCTAAACTAAACCCAACATTTTTTTGGCCCAATATTTTACAAAAATTCCATTTACCAATTTGTTTTCAAACTTAAAAGCCCACCTCCTTAAACCTTTCTAAAGGCCCATCTAAAATAAATCCAAAAGCCCAAAATCTATCCTAAAGCCCACATGAAATTTCCCCTCATCATCCCCTTTGATTTAAATCACTCCCTAAGTTTCAAATTCATCATTAAACTTTTCTAAACTAAGCCATGTGCCAAATTACCCCTAAATATCCTAAATCCTTAAAACCCATTTTCATGAAACCAAGCCAAGCCATCCCTAAGCCATATGGAGCCATGGAGCCATGCATAAGCCATATGCAAGCCTCGGGAGCCCCTTTCCACCTCACCAAGCCATTAATGGCAAGAAGAGGGGCCCCTTTCTTAAGCCTTCCTTAAGCACTTTTAACCCCATTCATGCTACACACTAAACCAAGTTTAGCCACCTCACCATGGATGGAGACCATACCATTTTCTGTTGACTGACCCAAGTGATTCTTTTCATCCCAAAACCAGGCCTTGGGTGGTGAACCTGGCCCAAAACCATGGGTTGACTCATTTGAACCCAAAATAGCCTTCCCCCCATTCCATTTCAATTCAACTCCTTTACACATGTCCATGGCCAATTGACTGCACTAAACCCCAGCCCTAACCTCCCTGACCTTGAGGGTGACCTAACCCTGGCCGGCCAGCCACCACAGCCGTCGGAAACCACCAGGCCAAGAGCACCCATGTGAGACAATTTTTGAATTCTGCCTTGCTGACTTGTCCCATGCCTAATGGCCACCATGGCTGTTCTTCTCCTAACCGAGCAAGCTTGATCCAAGCCATTAAACCCCCCGGGAAGCCCTCCAGCCCACCTCTATTTAAACCACACCACCTCTCGGCCAAAGAAGGTGCCGAACCAAATCCTACCGAAACTCGTCAAAATTGTTCCGCACCACTCTCCACACATAGAGCACTTGATCCCCATTGGATTCCAACCCCAATTTCCCCCAGCTGAGCTCAATTTCTGAGTTCAAATTCAAGCCCAAAACCAGGACATCTCCCAAACCTCCACCAAATCCAAATTAAACTCACCCACACCTGCACAGGACCAAGAGAACGATTTCCCTAGTGAAAGCCCCCCTCTCTAAGCCACCCAGTTGCTCTAGCCTCCAAGCTTTGAAATCGGCTGTGGACACTATCATACCTAGATAATTCCCCAGAGTCAGAGACTTCATCTGGAGCTTCCTTGGGTGCAATCAAAGGTGACACAACTCTCTAATTGAAGCTTCACTTCTCAGAGCCAAGGTATAGACCTCTCCTTTCTCCCGAGCTTCCAGTGATTCTCCATTTTGATTTACTTAATTTCATAGCATGTAAACCATATGGATGTGTTCGTCTCTTCAAGACAAATCCATAGAGCATAAGAACACGAATATCTGTTGAGAAATGAGAGAGTTCTTAGTGTTTTAATGTGAAAGGTCACGGGTGCACACCAGTCGTAGATGATGACCAGGCGCCGTTCGATCGAGCGTGTATCAAGTGGACGGTCCAGATTGCGCCGGATCGAAGGATGTTACATGAACCGTGGGCCTCCGGAGCGCTGAGTCAGATGGCGGCGTCGATTGGAAGAGCGACGCGTGGGCTTTCGGAGCTGTTGAGGATGAGTCGGCGCTGCGTGGATAAGTAGAAAGATATGGATTTTTTTATTTATTTAAATACCCATAACTTAGAAAATCCATATCTTTGTGTAGAAAAATCACAAAAATAAAAAAAAATACCCTCTTGCTCAGTGAACAGAGGAGAACAATGTGGAAAAAGAATTATGTTAATTTGATGAGTATTTTATTTTTAATTAATTGTTTACTGATTTCAATGTTTTAATTCTCCACTCATACACACAATACACCATAGCATGAGACCATAGGGTTTTTGTAGCCTCTGTTCTTGGGAACATTCCCTGAATTTTCCAAGGTCAGAGACCATCTCTGTGGCAAGATATTGATTTTTCAAATTTATGTGTCTGTTTTACCATTTTAATTCCAGTAATTAGCATGTTGCTTAGAAAATTCTAGGAAAATTTTGGGAGGTATCTTATGACCGAGGACCCTAGGAAATTTTTGTTTGGTTTGATTCCTCAAGAATAACCCTAATTGGCTTAAACATTCAAAATTGAATTTTAATTAATTAGGATTAACCACACATCAAAACCACTTGAAAACAATTCTCCACTGATCTTTAAGGTCAGAGGAATCCCACATAAAAATTTTAAATCAATTGGAAATGATTTAGCTCACTAAATGGATTAATTAAGTCACATAACTAAAATTAAACTTTAAAAATTCACAACTCCCAAAGTACATCTAAAAAATTTACTAAATTGGTTTTGGGACTTCTCTGATTTCAGAGAAGTTTAGGAAAATTAAAATTGGAATTTTCTAAAAATTTTCATTTTTCACCATATTTTTAATATTTTAATAATTAAGAAAAAAATAAAAATCACAAAAATATTAAAAATCATAAAAATGTCACATTTGGCCTCCTAATCACTTAGGAACAAACCAAATATTTTTCTCAAGTCCATAGGTTAAGATATTGAATTTTAAAGGCTTAAAATAATTTTTAATATTAAAAATGAATTTCCTTACATTTTCACTAAATTTATTCTAATAAATAAAAAAAATCAGAAAAAATATAAAATTTACTTCTCTGAACTCCTTGAGGTCAGAGGGTCTTAAAAAAATATAAAATCCATTTTTTAACTTTAATTTTATTTTATAATTATTTAACACTCTAAAACTCAAAATAATTATAATAAATAAAATATAATTTAAAAAATCACCAAAATTGGTCCAAGTGGTCCTCTGTTCATAAGGAACTTCCCATAATTTTCTTAAGAACAGAAACCCTTCCTTGGTCATGTTATTGAATTTCCATTGAAAATCCCTATTTTTCATTAAAATAATTATATAAATTAAATTAAATTTAGAAAAATCACATATTCTCCTCTAATATCTTAATTGGCATATGAGTGAAGTGACATAAAACTTTCAAGTTTATTTGAGCTTAATTTGATGAGTTATGAAATAAATAAGCCTAAAGGTGCATAAAGGTAATAGAAGGATTTTAACCCTAATTAACATTTAGGTCTAATCAAAATGGGGAGGGTAAAATATCTGATTTTAAAATTTTCATTAGAAGACTGAAACTTAGAAAATTAAGGGGTAGAAACCCATTAATCATGTTGAAAATATTTAAAGTAAACCTTAATTAATTATATAATTTGAATTTTGGAAGAATAAGTTAAAATTTGGATTATTAAAATGGGGATATAATTTAGAGAGACTATAATAACTTAAACTAAAATCCCTAAATGAATCATTTTAATAATATTTAACTTTTAATTAAATTTAAAGTGATAATTGAAATTAATAATTAAATAATTAAAAGGAAAGTGAACCTTAATTAAATTAAAACTTAAAACATTAAATAATTTGATAATTAAATTGAAATAAATCTAAAACAAAAATTATTAATTTCAAAAATCACTTGAAAGTAAATTTAAAACAAATTTGAAACATTAAAAATTAATTTCATAAAAATAAATTCTTAATTAAAAAATAATAATAATCAAACCAATTAAAAGTTAATCCAGAATATTACAATTAAATTAAAATTAATTCATTAAATTAAAATTAAATCATTTAAATTCCTCTTTTAATTCAAATGGTTTAAAACACTTAAATTAAAACAATTTGAACACTATTCCAAACTTAAATTTATTAAAATTTTATAACTAAATTAAATCATTTTAAATCACCAATTCTAATTTTAAATCATTAAAATCTTTAATAAATTAACTTGCACTTAAAGGTTTGCATTATTATAACTCTTAAGTAAAGCATCAAGTGAAATGTCATTTTACTTATAGGATAATCAAGCATCCTAATTCACTGAGCAAGAAGGAAAATCTAAACTGAATTCTTGGATGATCAATTCACCAGTGCAATTAAACTCATTTGGACTCAAAGTAATTCCAAAAATATTGAAAAGATGTTTAGGACTCTTCCTAAACACTTCCTCAATAAGATGGGATTTTTTAGAAGAACAATTTAATTTAATTGTTCTTTGATGAAGAAAATCATCCTTAAACAAAATACAAGAACCTAGACGTCATAGGAAATGACTAGCAATAAGATTAGGACTTTGGTAGACAACCAAAACCTTTCCCTTAGCTTTACCTAGGTACTTGTTATAAATATTTAAATGCCTTAATATGTGTTTTTAAGTGCAGCTTGGGATGACGGAAAGACCCTCCAGGTACGCTTTTATTTTATTGCAATTTAATTTATTGCAATTTATTTACATGCACTACACTTTACTTTTTCTTACACGTTAAACAAGATTGTTGCATGAAAACTAAAACCTTTAGGATAGCCACAAAACTGAAACCAAAACTAAATTAAAAGCCACCACAAGATAAAATTCACCGCCACAACATTTCAAAATATAAAACAACTCAATATTTAATCACAAACAGAACAACAAAACTACAATTGCAACTAAATTAAAATGTCTCGTTCAATGATTGGGAATACCTCAGATGATGTAACCCACGTGTTGTTATTGGGATTTCCCACGATCTAAATGAAATTGTGGAACTCATTCAGTTGAGTTTAGCAAATTCATCTGGACTAAGTGATTTCAATGAAAATAACGGTACCAGGATGACGAAACCATGGGATCTTAATTGGTTCTGTTTAAACAACTTTAAGATTTGTTTTAATTAAGATATTAAAAACATTTGGATTTTAAGGTTTCAAAACCAAAACATTTCTCTCATCTCCTGATTTTCACCTTCTAAAACTAAACCTCTGCAACAACAAGGAGCTCGTAGCATGGTGGGCAGCACGACCATCGTCATCAGCAAAACTCGGGTCTACTTCAGCAAAACTTTCCCTAGAATTAAATAACCAAGCCATAGGATTTCAAGGTAGTTTGCCTAGTGCAACATAAATCCTCAAATTTTCATTAGGCATTTGCATAATCATATTATGTAAATTAAGTCCTGACTCGTCTTAGGATTCCGAGGTAGTCGTTTGGTACGACATAAACCCTCACATCTTCGAGGCTACTTGTGTGATTATATCATACAAATATAAGTCCTAATTAATTAAAATTGGCAAGATTGAAACATTAGGTAAATTCCTAAATTGAAGCCAAACAATAGGATAGTTTGGGAAGTTGCCAAGATTCTTCTTGGATCCTCAGCTTCTCCTACTTCTCTTCCTTTGGACTCCTGAAATTAACTGTTCCAAATTTGATCCATTCCCAATTGAAATTTCCAAAATCCAATTGTTTGAAAACCTTAAACTTTGAAATTCTTGAGAGAAAAACCACTGATCATTATCGAGAGTTTTCTTAAATGATTCCCGTCATTTAAGATGTAATTAACTATAGGGGCTTGCCCTTATAGGGAACTTTAAGAACCCAGGTAATATAAACCCTGCTTAATTCATTTATATTAAGCAAGGGAATTTATCGGCTTATAAAACTGGTTCGCAGACCAAACGGATGTTACAAATCTTCTAGTTTATTTAATCGAGCCCTATCATCAAGTAGTGTGTCTATTCTTCAGGATAGATACACGGTTTGTGGTGTGGTGCTCGTTTATATAAACTATTTGGGATGTGAGTTCGGTTTGATTTCATATCTTAAAATTTTCAAAATTAAAATTATTTTTAAAAATCAAATGCTATTTCTAAATTATATGTATATTTAAATTAAATTTAAAATTTAAAAACTCGCCGACAACTTCTGTAGGTGACCCATTTTTTTTCAAAACACACAACCTAAAAATATGCCGACAGCTGGATTCTACAAGCGTTACATCAAAGACATTTCGAAGATTACAAAACCTTTTTACTGTTTACAGGTAAAGGATTCAATTTTTTATTTTGATGATGATTGCCTAAAAGCTTTTGAAACTTTAAAAGAAAAATTAATCACTACACCTGTTATAATTTCACCAAATTGGGAAAACCCTTTTGAATTAATGTGTGATGCTAGTGATTATGCTATTGGTGTTGTTTTGGGTCAAAAATATGAGATAATTTTTAAATTTATTTATTATGCTAGTAAAACTCTTAATTAAGCTCAAATTAACTATACCACTACTGATAAAGAGTTATTAGCTATAGTATCTTCCTTTGATAAATTTCGATCATATTTAATTGGAACTAATGTGTGGTGCATACTGATCATTTAGCTATCCAATTTTTAATGAAGAAGAAGGATGCGAAGATAAGATTGATTAGATGGATTACTCTTTTGCAAGAATTTGATTTTGAGATAGTAGATAGGAAGGGTTCTGATAATAAAATTCCTGATCATTTATACTGGCTTGAAATTGAAAAATCTCTCTGTGATGCTGAAGAAATTAATGAACATTTTCCTGATGAAAAATTATTCACTGTTAATGAGTGGCATGTTTCGTGGTATGCCGACATAGTAAACTTTATTGTCAGTAATATTATGTGTTATGGTTTGACATACTAGGAAAAGAAGAAATTTCTATATGATTCTAAGACCTATTTTTGGGATGACCCATTTTTATATAAACAAGGAAGTGATCTTATAATTTGAGGATGTGTACCTTTGGAAGAGACTTATGAAATTATTCAAAAATGTCATGATTCTGATTATGGGAGACATTTTGGAGTTGAAAGAATTTCATACAAAATCTTACAATCTGGATTTTATTAGCCTACAATTTTTAAGGATGTGAATGCTTATAATAAAAATTGTGATAGATGTCAGCGTGTAGGCAATATTTCTGGAAGAAATGAGATTCCCCTCAATTATATGTTGGAAGTTGAAATATTTGATATTTGGGGATTAGATTTCATGGGTCCATTTACACCATCTTTTGGAAATGTTTATATTTTGATAATAGTAGACTATGTTTCCAAATGGATTGAAGCTATTGCTTTACCTCGATGTGATGCTCGAAGTGTTGTAAAGTTTTAAGAAATAATATATTTTATAGATTTGGAATACCAAGAGTAAATATAATAGATGGGGGAAGTCATTTTAAAAATGCGATTATTGAGAAGTTAGCAAAGAAATATCATATAAATCATCGCCTTGCTACTGCTTATCATCCTCAGACAAGTGGTTTGGTTGAATTATCCAACCGTGAAATTAAAATAATTTTAGAAAAGACTATTAATCCAAACAGAAAGGAATGGTCAATCAAACTGGATTATGCTTTGTGGGCCTATATGACTGCTTAAAGAACCCCTATAGGAATGTCCCTATATAGGTTGCTTTTTTGAAAAGCTTGTCATTTGCCTATTTAACTTGAGCATAAAACATATTTGGGGTATTAAAGAGTTCAATTATAATTTAAAAGATGCTGCGAAAAAGAGATTATTGTAATTAAATGAACTTGAAGAGATAAGGAATGAATCTTATGAAAATGCTAAGATTTATAAGGAAAAGATGAAGTTATGGCATGATCAGAATATTCTTACTAAAAATCGTATGTCGGGATAGAAAGTTTTGCTGTATAATGCCAGATTAAGAATTTTTTCTGGAAAACTTAAGTCTAGGTGGATGTGTCCATTTATTGTGATAAAAGTTTATTCCGATGGAGCTGTGGATATTCAAGATCCTAAGACAGGAAAAATATTCAAAGTTAATGGTCATAGACTTAAACCTTATTTTTCAGTTGAGAAACTTAAATCTGATAAGAATCTGATGTTGGGTCACTCAGAATGAGTTCTGAGTATGTCAGGTTGAAGACGTTAAACCAAGCACTTTGTGGGAGGCAACCCATAGTTATCAGTGTGCTTTGCTTTATGTTTACTTTGTGTGCTTTGTTGGTTTATTTTTATGTTTTTGTAGTAGTATTTTAGAGTTTTTTATGTTATAGTAGTGTTATTTGACCTTATTTTATGACTTAGAGGAGTCAGAAAGAAATTTTGGACATTTGGCAGACCTGTGCTAAATTGAGCACTGGCGGCTAAGTGTCGCCTAGTTGGTGTTTAGGCGCTGGAGTTATAAAACATGTGATAAATGAGGTTCTAAAAGCCTAGATCATGAGGAAGAGGTTTTTGAAGTTATTTTGGAGTTTTAAAACGTATAAAGGTGGCTTATGCACTTCTAAAGTCTATAAAAAAGCCGTGGATTAAGAGAAACACTTGCCCCAAGTTTTATTTTCATTCCTGAGTTTTAAGAAGAGTGTTTTGAGTGCATCAACTCTTCCAAGGAGAATGAGATCAAGAAGAGAGAAGATTCAAACAAGAGTAAGTTTATTAGTGACAGTGCTAAAGAGTTATTTAATGGATTTCTCGCCGTTAGTATTCACGGAATTGTAGAAAAGATTGCAAAGATCGAAGCCCGAGTGACTTCAATCGAAACAAAGATTAATGAAACTAACGCACATTTGGAGCATATGGGATGGCAACTTAAGATGCAATTCAGTCATACAAGTCACGTGGAAGAAGCAGTGTCGGCATATTTTTAGGTTTGTGTTTTGAAAGGGGGTCGCCTACAGAAATTGTCGGTGAACTTTAAATTTTAAATTTAATTTAAATATATATATAATTTAAATAGTAGTATTTGATTTTGAAAATAATTTTAAATTTGAAAATTTTAAGATATGAAATCAAACCGATCTCACATCTCAAATAGTTTATATAAACGAGCACCGCATCACAAACCGTGTATCTATCCCGGAGAATAGACACACTGCTTGATGATGGGGCTCGATTAAATAAACTAGAAGATTTGTGACATCCGTTTGGTCTGCAAACCAATTTTATAAGTCGACAAGTTCCCCTGCTTAATACAAAGAAATTAAGCAGGGTTTATATTACCTGGGTTCTTAAAGTTCTCTATAAGGGCAAGCCCCTATAGTTAATTACATCCTAAGTGTCCGAAGACACTTGAGAAAACTCTCGATAATGATCAGTGGTTTTGCTCTCAAGAATTTCAAAGTTTAAGGTTTTCAAAGGATTAAATTTTGGAATTTCAAGAGGGATTAGCTCAAATTTGGAACAATTAATTTTAGGAGTCCAAAGGAAGAGAAGTAGGAGAAGCTGAGGATCTTGGCAACTTCCCAAACTATCCTATTGTTTGGCTTCAATTTAAGAGTATGTTTAATGTTGTAATCTTGCCAATTTTAATTAATTAGGACTTATATTTGTATAACATAATCATACAAATAGCCTCGAAGATGTGAGTGTTTATGTCGTACCGAACAACTACCTCGGAGTCCTAAGACCGATTAGGGCTTAATTTGCATAACATGATTATGCAAATGCCTAACAAAAAGTTGAGGATTTATGTTGCACTAGGCAAACTACCACGAAATCCTATAGCTTGGTTATTTAATTCTAAGAATGGTTTTGGTGAAGTAGACTCAGGTTTTGCTGACGAAGATGGCCGTGCTGCCCACTACGCTCCAAGCTCCTTGTTATTGCAGAGGTTCAGTTTTAGAAGTCATAAATCGGGAGATGAGAGAAGTGTTTTGGTTTAGAGAAAATCTTAAAATCCAAGTGTTTTTTTTAATATTTTAATTAAAACAAATCTTAAAGTTGTTTAAACAGAACCGATTAAGATCCCATGGTTCCGTCATCCCGGCAACGTTATTTTCAGCGAATTCACTTAGTCTAGATGAATTTGCTAAACTCAACTGAATGAGTTCCACACTTTCATTTAGACCGTGGGAAATCCCGTTAGCAACACGTGGGTTACATCATCCGAGGTATTCCCGATCATTCAACGAGATGTTTTAACTTAGTTGCAATCGTAGTTTTTTTGTTCTGTTTGTGATTAAATTTTGAGTTGTTTTATATTTTGGAATGTTGTGGCGGTGAATTTTATCTTGTAATGACTTTTAATTTTGTTTTGGTTTTAGTTCAGGGACTATCTTAAAGGTTTTGGTTTTCATGCAACAATCTTATTTATCATGCAAGAAAAAGTAAAGCGCAATGCATGAAAGTAAATTGCAATAAAGTAAATCGCAATAAAATAAAAGCGTACTTGAATGGTCTTTCCGTCATCTCAAGCTGCACTTAAAACACATGTTAAGGCATTTAAATATTTCAAAAAGTACCTAGGTAAAGCTAAGGGAAGGGTTTTGGTTGTCTACCAAATTCCTAATCCTATTGCTAGTCATCTCCTATGACATCTAGGTTGTTGGTTTGGTTTAAGGATGATTTTCTTCATCAAAGAACAATTAAATTCAATTGTTCTTCTAAAACATCCCGTCATATTGAGGAAGTTCTTAGGACAAGTCTCAAACATCTTTTCAATACTTCTGGGATTATTTTGAGTCCAAGTAAATTTAGTTGCAAATATGAATTAATCATCCAGGAGTTTAGATAAACTTTGTCTCTTGCTCAGTGAACTTGGGTATTTGATTACCTGATGAATGAAGTGACATCTTATTTAATGCTCTATTTAAGAGTTATAATAATTAAAGCCTTTAAGGGCAAGTTGGTTTATCAAGGATTTTAATCATTCTTAATTTAAAGTTTGAGTTAATGGTTTAAAGTGTTTTAATTTAATTATGAGGGTTTAATTAATAATTTTAAGTTTGGAATAGTGTTCAAATTATTTTAAATTTAATTTAAATCTTTACATTTTCAATTATCTTGGTATTTCAAGTTGATGTTCATGTTTTCAAATTTACTTAGATAGGAAGAGGTATTGAAATTATTGATATGTTTTGATTTAACTCTTAATGATTTCATTTAGGTTTGTTGTTAAGTGATTTTAAATTAATTTAATTTAATTTAATTTGATTTAATTTGATTTAATTTAATTTAATTTAATTTAATTTTAATTTATTTTAATTTAATTTAATTTAATTTAATTTTATTTAATTTTAATTTAATTTTAATTTTAGTTTAACTTTAACTTTAGCTTAATTTTGATTTGATTTAATTTAATTTTAGTTTTAATTGTTAATTTGGATTATTACTTTAATTTCTTAATTAAGAATTAAATATTGTTAAAGTGACTTATTTAGGGATTTTTAAATTAAAGAATAAATATCCTCTTAATAATATCCCTATTTTAATAATCCTAATTTTAAATATATTCTTTCTAAAATTTAAATTATTTAATTAATTAAAGTTTCATTTTGATACTTTCAAAGTGTTTAATGGGTTTCTACCCCTTAATTTCCCTAAGTTTCAATCATCCAAGAGAAAGTTAAAATTAAATATTTTATCCCCCATTTTGATTAAACCTAAAGTTTTAATTAATGGTTAAAAATTTTTAATTACCTTTATGCCCTTTTAAGCTTATTTATTTCATAACTCACTAAATTGAGCTCAAATGAATTTGAAATTTTTATGTCACCTCACTCACATGGAAATTAAGACATTAGAGGAGAAAATGTGATTTTTCTGACTTTAATTTATTTATATAATTATTTTTAGTAGAAAATAGGGGTTTTCAAAGAAAATTTAACAACATGACCAAGGAAAGATTTATATCCTTAAGAAAATTATGGGATGTTTCTAATGACTAGAGGACCACTTGAACCAAATTTTGTGATTTTTTGAATTATATTTTATTTATTATAATTATTTTGAGTTTTAGAGTGTTAATTAATTTTAAAATAAAATAAAAGTTGAAAAATAGATTTTATATTTTTCTTAAATTTCTCTAATCTCAAGGAGTCCAGAGAAATAAATTTTATAATTTTCTTTTTTTTTTGATTTATTAAAATTATTTTAGTGAAAAAGGTTGAAAATTCATTTTTTCATATTAAAAATTACATTAAGCCTTTAAAATTTAATATCTTATCCTAGGGACTTAGGAAAAATATTTGGTTTATTCCTAAATGATTAGGAGTCAAAATGTGACATTTTTATTATTTTTAATATTTTTATGATTTTTATTATTTTTTAATTATTAAAATATTAAAATATTGTGAAAAATCAACTTTTTTTAGAGAATTCAAACTTTAATTTTCCCGAACTCCCCGATATCGAGAAGCTCCAAAACTATTTTTGTGAATTTTTGAAAATTATTTTTGGAGTTATGAATTTTTAAAGTTCCATTTTGCTTATGAGGCTTAATCAATCCATTTGGTGGGGTTAATCAAGTCCAATGATGTCAAAATTTTATGTAAGGTTGCTCTGACCCTAAAGAGTAATGAAGAATTGTTTTCAAGTCAATTTGATGTGTGGTTAACTCTAATTAATTCAAATTCAATTTTAGGGGTTTAGGCCAATTAAGGTTATTATGAATGAATTAACTCAAAATATATCTTTCATAGGGTCCCCTAGTCCTAAGAAACATCACCAAATTTTCCTAGAATTTATTTTACAACAAGCTAATTATTGCAATTAAAATACCTAAAACAGTGACGTGAACTTGAAAAATCAATAACTTTTCACAGAGATGGCCTCCGACCTCGAAAAATTCAGTGGAATGTTTCCAAGATCGAGGCTTCAAAAGCTCTATGGTCTCATGCCATGGTGAATATCTATGCAAATGGAGAATTAAAACATTGAAAACAGTAAATAAATTATTAAAAATAAAATACTTATCCAATTCATTTGATTTCTTTTCCACATTATTCTCCTCCGTTACTTAGCAAGAGGGTATTTTTATTTTATTTTTGTGATTTTTCTATGCAAAGATATGAGTTTTTGAAATTTAGGGCATTTAAATAATTCAAAAATACCCTAATTTCCTACTTATCCACGCGGTGTCGCGTCAACCTCGGCAGCTCTGAAAGCCCACGCGTCGCGCTGTGATTCGGCGCCGCCATCTAACTCAGCTCTCCAGAGGCCCGCGGTTCACGTACCATTGCGCTGTCCGGCTTGATCTCGACCGTCCGCTCGATACACGCGCGATCCAACGGCTCCTGGTCATCGTCTACGACCGGTGTGCACCCGTGACCGTCCACACTCAAACCCTAATATCTCTCTCGATTCTCAATGGATTTTCGAGTTCTTATACTCTGTCGATTCTTCTTGAAGAGACGAACACATCCATATGGTTTATAGGCTATGAAATCAACCCAAACAAAATGGAGAATTGTTGGAAGCTCGGGAGGAAGAATGCGTTCATACCTTTGCTCAGAGAAGTGAAGCTTCGATCTGAGAGTTGTGTCACCTTCGATCGAGTCCGAGTAAGCTCCGCATGAAGTCTCTGGCTCTGGGGAATTGTCTAGGTATGAAAGTGACCAAGGCCGATCACAAAGCTTGGAGGCTGGAAGCAATGGCTGGCCTGGTGAGGGGGCTTTTGCTGGGGAACTTCTCCTCTCGGTCTGGTGAAGGTGTAGGATCAATCAATTTGGAGATTGGCTCACTGTGGTGAAGTGTCCTGTTTTTTGGGTGGATTTTTAACTTAGAAATTGAGCTCACAGAGAGGGTTTTAGGGTTGGATTTCAGTGGGGATCAAGTTCTCTATGTCTGGAGAGGGATCTGGAATGATTTTGGCAGAGTTTTGGTAAGGTTTTGTTCAACACCTCCTTTGGCCGAGAGGTGGTGGTGTTTAAATAGAGGTGGTCGGAGGGCTTCCCAGGGGCAATTGGAGGCTGGGATCAGCTGCTCGGGGAGGAGAAGAGCAGCCATGGTGTCCATATGGGTCGGGACGAGCTCGACCAGTGGGTTTGAATTTTTGAAGCCAAATAAGGCTCTCGGCCTCGGTGTTTTCCGGCGGCTGTGGTGGCTGGCCGGCCAGGCATGGGTCACCATCTGACTCAGTGCGGTCAGGGCTGGAAGTTGGTGCAAGCAATGGGTATTGGCCATGTGTAAAGGAGTTGGATCAAAGTGGAAGGGGGAGAAGGTTATTTTGGGTTCAAATGGGTCAACCCATGGTTTTGGGCTTGGTGCACCACCCAAGGCCTGGATTTAGGCTGAAAAGGTTCATTTGGGTTAGCCAAGAGGAAATGGTATATTCTCCATCAAGGATTAGGTGGCTAACTTGCTTTAGTGTGTATCATGGATGGGGTTAAAAAGGCTTAAGGAAGACTTAAGAAAGGGGCTCCTCCATTTGCCATTTATGGGATTGTCACATGTCAAACTTCTCATGGCTTTACATGGGGCTTAAGGATGGCTTCATGGCTCCATGTGGCTTAGGAATGGCTTAGCCAAGTTTCATGAAAATGGGTTTTAGGGATTTTTGGCATTTAGGGGTGATTTGGCATGAGGCTTAATTTGGAATCATTTGATCATGGATTTAAAACTTAGGGGTTGATTTTGGTTAAAAGGATGACAAATGAAAATGTCATGTGGGCTTTAGTGACGATTTTGAGCTTTTGAAATGGTTTTGGATGGGCTTTTAAAGTGGTTTAAGGAAGTGGGCTTTTGGATTTAAAGTAAATTTAGGATGAAAATTTTGTAAAGGATCATCCCAAATAAATGTTGGGTTTATTTTAGGGATGTGTCATGAGTGATTTGGAACAAATTTGAAGTGATTTTGAATTGAATTGGGTTTAATGTGAGTCTTTTAGTAAAGGGGCCAAAGTGGGTCAAATTGGGCTAACTTGGTTTATGGTTGGGCTAAAGTTGGATTTGATGTAAAATTAATGTTGAGAAATGTTTATGGGAGTGTCACAAATAGTTTTCAACTTTGGTTGGGCTTTGATTTTGGGATTTGGGCCCATTTGGGTTAGGTTTGGGCTTATATCAATTTAAGGGATTTTGGTTTTGGGTTAGGTTTGGGTGGAGTTTAGGTTCAAATTCTGGGCAAATCAAGTTAGTGTTTTGTTTATGGGGATGTTAGGAAGGCTTTAGAAAAGATTTGGGGCCAATTGGAGTTGAATTGGGTTGGTTTGAGCTAGGTTTAGGTCATGGGCCAAAATTGGGCCTCAAGCTTCAAATTGAAATTGGGCTCAAATGTAAATCAAATTAGACTTGGATATGGTCTAAAATGATATTGAGGATATTGAATTGAAGTTTAGAATTGAATTGGACCAGAATTGAGGTCAATTGGGGCGGTTTGGTTTGACATTGGGTTCACTTGGGTTAAAAATGGGTCAAATTGGGGGTTTTGATAAAAGTGGGGTAAATTGGAAAAATTAGCCCATGGTGTAGTTGAACAAAATGAAATTGGGAATATTTGGGATTTTTTGGAATTTGTTGGGAATTTTCTGAATTTTTTGGATTTTTGGGGCAAAAGGGTATTTTGGTAATTTGGGGGGGGTTTAGGGGTATTTTTGGAAATTTTGGTATTTTTGGCCAAAGATGGTCAATTTGAATGGTGGGAAGTCTTTAGGATTGGTTTTGAGTAATTTTGGGTAATTTGGGAAATTTTGCAAATTTTGGGTCATTTCAAGGACATTTGGTAGGTTTGGTGGGTCCGGGGCCCCGGGGGTCAAAAATTGAAATTTTGAAAAAAGAAAGATTGATCAAATGTGAATGAAATGGGATCACTTTGGTTGAGCCATGAAGCCATATTAAGCCCATATGAGCCATGAGAGGACTCATTTCGGGCATTCACTATGTTGTTCCTAACCCTCTTAGCCAGTGGCTTAGAGGTTAAGGACCATCCATATGAATTACCTACATGAGTCAGGAAGTCAAGTTGGGTGAGAGTGTGGTTTTAGGACTTGGAATGTGTGTGAGAGTGTAGTGTATGTGCAAGTCGACCCTCACCAGACCAGGCCATCCAAAGTATTCCTAAGGCCAAAAAGTCATATAGGGAACTCATCCTTTAAACCTCAACATTTGATTTCAACTCTCTAGGTGATTAGGGGTCTACAATCAAGCTTGCGGGGTTTGCAGGGAGTTAAGAGGTGTTTGAATTTCTAAAGGGTGGGTTCCATTTCTAGTCCTCTAAGATTAGTCAAAGAAAAAGACTGAGGCTAGATCCTAAGTACTAAAGAGAGAAGCAAAAGACCTCATCAAAAATGAGGTCAACAAGCGGATAAGGCGATGTTCCTGAAGAACAAGTGGTTAGAAGAAGATGATGTAAGAGTATTCAATTATTTCCTGTTCTATCAAATTTATATTCCAGAAGGGTCAAATGAAAATAATAGTGGTTCTGGATATATTCTGCCTACTGGAGAGTGGAATTAAATGTTAGTTTAATCTTGTGGTTTGTTTTGTGTATTTTATGTTTTATGTGTTTGAATGTTTTAAGTGTTTAATTTTTAATGTTTTATGTTTATGATCTGTTGCACTTTAATGTGTGATTGTTACATCTTAGTGATGTAAACCTATCTTTACGATTATTGAGTCTTTTTGTATTTAGGGAATTTCATCCAAAGTGTTTGGATAGAATTTTTTAGTTTGTATTATGTGTGGTTTGTTTTTAACGAATATAAGTTTGTGTTTGAGTAAAACTTGATCGGAATTGATGGAGATTAAAGTTTGAAATTGGAGTATTGGAGATTTATGAAGAAGAGACTATTATTTCTAGAAGATTAAGAGTGATTAACTAAGTGCTTTAGTGCATTATCTTAATTATGAAAATCTGGGCACTGGAGGCTAATCGCCAGAGTGTCGGCGCTTAAGCGCTGAAGGCCTCGTGCTTAGGCGCCAGTTCACAAAAATTGATTTTCAGCAGTTAAAAACCATAAAATCGCCATTTTTAACTTCCCTATCGTCTTCAACCTCTAATTTTCACAAAAAGGAGCCTAGGGCATCAATATATTGGATCATTTAACAGCCGATCTCAACAAAAATTATTAGATTTGGATTCCTTAAGGTAAGAGTACTACTCCTAAGTAAAAATTTTTAATTTTCACCATGTATTTTGAGTACATTTTGGAAAATCCTAAAATCACTATTCATGGCGAAAATTTGACAAAAATGATAAGAAATTTCTTGGATTTAGTGGGAATTACTTTTGGAAGTTAATTTAGCAAGTTTAGTTTGAATTTGGATTTATGGTAATTTTTTCTTGAATATTTAGAAATGGCTCCAAAGTCAAAGCGCGTGAGAGAAAAGATGAGATTTGATTCTGACAAGTTTGTTAGTGCAAGGGCTGAGGAACGATACGTTGACGCACAACAGTCACGTAAATTGATTCATCAGTGTGTGTTTAGTAAGCCAGGAGAAGTTATTGAGGAGATGATTGCTAGAAAAAATTAGGAGAATTATTGTTGCTTCTCAGCTGTTGCTGTTATTTCTGTGGTCAGAGAGTTTTATGCAAGCTTACCTGCAGCATAAGAGAACTTGGTGATGGTGAGAAGGCAAGAAGTACATTTTACATCTGCGGTAATCAATACTTTTAATCGACTACCTCCTGATATGTTTTGTTTTTATTCTAACTATCATCCTACTGAGGGTGAGTTAGATGAGATAATGACATTTCTGATTGATGGAAGAGGATTATGGAAGATCACTAATGAAAGAAGACTCAATTTTCAGGACTCTAAGTTAAATGCCACATCTAAAGCATGGCATTATTTTATCTCATCTAAGCTGTTGCCTTCAAGCCATCTAGTGAAGTTAAGAGGGAGAGAGCTGTGTTGAACTATTGCATTCAACTAGAGAAGCCTATAGATATTGGAGCAATCAATTATGATTATATTTTGAATTGTGCTAGATCTACCACTACTCCAGGTATGAGATTTCCTTCCTTGATTCATTCATTATGTGAACGGTCTGGAGTGAAATTTGAAACTTGGGAAGAGGTCCTTCAGCCTTTAAAACCAATTACCACTGTAAACGTTGGAGCTTACACAATACATTCAGAGTTTGGCTGGAGAGGAGGATTTGGTAGGGCTTCTACTGCTTCTACTTCTCGTGATACTACTTCAAGAGCTTCATTATCTAGTAATTCACATACTGGTTTGTTAAGAAAGATTTTGAAGAACGTGAGTCTTACTCGTGAGCATATTAGAGATATGGATGGTAAGATTGATAATATGGAAAGATATATTGTAAAACTTGATGAATATGAGGAAAATTATCGGTTTTATTTGGATAGATTGATTAGAGGTGATATGAGTGCTGAGATGCCCCCTCATCCATTTTATATACCTTATGTGCCATCCAGAGATTGGAACGAGCAAGATGATGATGAGGATGAGGATGATTAGTGGATTTGATTTTTTTTGTGTTACTTAGTTTTTGTTGATGCACTGATATATGTTATGTCTTGTGTTTTATTTTGATATTTTGTTTGGGTGTGAAATCTGATAATTTGTTAATTATTGTTGGAATATTATTTTTTTATGCATATTCAGATGTATCTTTGTTGGATTGATATTCTATATGTTTTTTTGTGTGATATATGTGTAGTAGTAAAAGTTTTAATGTGTATGTTGTGTCAGAGTTTTTATAGTGTGTACTTTAATTCCAAAACTGTTAGGAGAATATGGAACACTATTAAAAACTATTATTTAAAAACTGCATGTTTAAAACTTTTCAAAATCTACTACTACCATGTGTTATCTAGAATTGGTGTGATTTCAGTTATTTTCAGTTGGTGTTTATTTGCTTTGAAAACCTCTACTATTGTAGAGTCCTTTGAAATTTTGAAATTTCTAATTAATGAAAAACTGAAAATTTTGAATTTGATTTATTTTTACTCCTGTTTTTAAATTGTTATACTTGCATATTAAGCATATTAAGATTCCTGAGTTTTTAATTGTAACCCATGTATCATTTCTTATGCTTAAATGTTTTATCCTAACTAAAAATTAAAGTTGGAGGGGGGGGGGATTTTAAAAATAGAAAATTTTTCAAAAACCAAAAATTTTATTTTTTCTCAAGAATACTTAAAATTAATTTGATTTTTGATTGAAAACAATTATGTATATGAAGTTAAATTAGGGGAACAAAATTTTGAATATAGAAATGAATAAGAGAATTTAGTTAAAAATTATAGTAATAATGAAAATTTTAAAGTTGATATTTTCTTAGTAAAGAAGTATTAAATATAGTTCAACTATCTTTAGTAAGAAATATTATACTTTTGGATAAATAAAAGATTTGACTTTTATTCTTCAATGCTTAAATTGCGTTTATTGAGGAGTAATTTTCAAATACTATTATTATGATTTTTAAGTGAAAGATGTATATCAGACCTTTATTTTAAATGGAAGAGTGGAATTCAAAATCATTAAAGGCTTATCAAGATATAGTAATCATTGCCTTATAAAAAAGAAAAAGAAGAAAAAAAAAAGGAAAAAAAAAAGAAAAAATAAAAAAAAAAGAAAAAAGTGAAAAATAGTATGTAAAAAGGAAGGAGAAGCTTGAGGATTTAAGGGCCTAATCAAAAATTGGTTCCATACCGAAAGTATAAGATATAAGTTCTGAGAAAATCTAAAGCTTAAGGTTATAATATAGTAAGTAAAATTACATTCAAATAAAGATTTTTAAGTGAGAAAAATAAGTGTGTGAATCCTATATTTTAATAAATCTACAAGTATTTCTTAATTAGATAGAAACCTGTATTTTACATTATCCTTTACCTAAGAACTTGGTAAACTTTAAGTTCGTCTTAATTACTGAAATTTTTTCTAATTTGGGCTATTCCATTTCTAGAACAAAATTTTGTTACCTTCCTAGGAAACTCATTACATAATTTGTATGCTAAAATTTTCTATGTGATTAAGAGTCACTTGAGGACAAGTAACATTTTAAGTTTGGGGGATTTCGATACACCTAAAAAATATAGTATTTTTATGCACATTTTTATACCTAATTTTGATGATATTACACTTTAATGAAAGGTATTTTGTGTTTTTCTTGTAGGTATAATAAAAATGAGTGATTATGATGAAAGGAGCAAAATTGAATCAAATTTGGAGCAAAAAAATGAAAAAAATGAAAAGTTAGTGGCTAAGCATCGCCTGGTCGGTGCTTAGTCGCCACAGTTAAAATTCGAATTTTCTTCATTTTTGGCGCCAATTTCAAGGGGTTTTTGAAGCAACATTTGGTGGTGACTTCCTTAACTTCCCATGGGTGACAAATTTGAATGAAGGGATTCATCTTTTGGTAGAAACATTGAACTGGGACATAAATTGAAGAGACACTAAGACACCTTTTGGATTATTATTAAAATTATGTCATAAGCATTTTTTGAAGTCTAGTTTTCAAGAGACTTTTCTAATTTTCAGAGTCATCTTCTAGTTTCAAAGAGTCTTTCCTAGTTTTACTTTCAGTCTTTTACTGTTTATAGTTTAGTTAGTTTAGTTTTAGAAGAGAAAGGATTGGTGTGAAAACTTCTTTCCACCAATTTTCTTTCATCCATTTATCTAGTTTTTATTGAAGTTTAGTCAGAGTTGGAGTCAACAGAGTTGGGCGCCAACCTCTGTACTATATTCCTGTGGAAAGTCACGTTTCAAAGGAACTTCCGGAGTCTTGTGGAGAGGATTTTCAGATAAGTGTTTACTTCTATTTTATATTTAGTTTTCTTGTTGTGTTTTCTTTATGATTTCTATTTTCAAATCAATGTGTGCTTGTGTTTTCTCCATGAGTTCTGAGTAGTTTTCTTTATCTTTTTCTTTCTTAAATGAAGAAGTAATTAAATTATGTAGGATAGTTGTAGAATGTATAAGTGTTTGAAGTTAGAAAAAGCTGTGAAGATATATTTCCATGAACTTAATTTACTTCTTAATTTGAATAGTTAAGATGTTAAATTTTTTATGAGATTATGTAAGATCCAATCTTGTACTGTCTCAAACAACAATTGGTAAAAATCACATGCAATTATATGGGTGAGAATTGTAGTCCATATAATTGAATGCAAATATATTAGGAGATATGATTTTAATGGAGAGTAAAATTAGAGGTATTTAGAGTGACAGGCTAAAGCCCCCTAATTTGGTTTGATATTTTAAATTTTGTTATGAGAAGTTAGCCCCCAGGTGGAGGGAATCAAGGGAACTCTAGAGTGAGATCTGGTATCTTCCTTACCTAACCATGTTCAAAATTTTAAGATTTCAAATTAACCAATGTTTTTTATAGAACCAAGTAAGGGTAAAGAATAAATTTTCTCCTATTTGTCACAACACATTTAAATACTTCCACAACAATACTTTCATAATTATTACTGCTTTATAAGAGAAAAAAAAAGATATTTTATTTCCTAGTGTTTTATATCGTGTTTTAAAGTTCTGATAATTTTTATTTCCTGCTTAGCTTTATATCAAAAATAGCAAAAACAATTTTCAAACTTTATGAAGCAAAACATACTTTCAAAAGTAATTTTAAAAGTAAAAATTTAATTTTCTTATTTCTTTAAAATGTTTTACATTTCCCTGTGGGTTCGATATCTCGGGGCTTAATCAAAATGTACTATATTGCTTGATAAACAATAAGTATACTTGCGTAGTATCCCATATTATAAAATCCTAATTTTCATATCTAAATCACATTAGCACACGTATATTTGTCGGGCATCAAGGACTAAACTTAGGATTAGATAACGTTCTTTATACGCTAAAATATGGGTAAAGAATAGGAATGGTCCTATTTGGCACAACACATTTACATCCCTGATCTATGCCATAGTAAGCATCACATTATGAATGGAAAGGAGGAAGAATCTTTCTTGTAATTGAACTTTGTTATAAATTTAGTCTTGTGTTAGTTTAACATGCTAGAGTTTAGAACATATTTTAGTAGATATAGTAACTGAACCTGTTTGTCTTTACTTCAAGAACTAAACCAATTGCAATTGTGCTGTGATTCTATAAGAGAATTCTGTGCTATGCCATAAAAGTAAAGCCTCCCTATGGGATCAATATTCCAGGACTCCACTAGAGCCCCGTATTACTTGAGCGATATGTATACTTACGTTAATTATGTGACTCATTATCATTTAAATCAATATATATATCTAAATCTGAGTTCATTAATTTTTGCAAATTTAAAAAGTCACACCAAGTTTTTGGCACCATTGTTGGGGACTCAAGGTAAAAAGAGAAAAAGTAACTGTTAAAATTTATTTTTGTAGTATTGGAAATCATATATTTGAATTGCAAGTCATAGCTGTGTGTTCCTGTTTATTGTTAGTGTGTGTTTATTGTGTTTGTATGCGTAGTATCAGATCTATAGATTTAGTGCCTTACGATGCTAAATTAGTAAGTACTATTAGAAAAATTCAAAAACAACCAAAATAATCTGTAAATCCTCTCAAAATGATGAAAAATTTAAACAATTAAAACAAAAATATACCAAGACCTTTAAGAGATTATGCTAATCCAACATCAGATGAAATTCACTTAACTATTCAAAATCCTGATATTACTGTTAATTCATTTGAGCTTAAACCTGTTATTATCAAAATGGTATAGAATAATCAATTTGGAGGAACACCTAATGAAGATCCTAATTTACATCTCGCTAGTTTTCTAGAACTATATGCTACTTTTAAATATGATGGAGTGTCGAACGATGCTGTTAGACTTAGGATTTTTCCATTTTCACTTAGGCATAAGGCTAAGGCGTGGTTAAATTTGTTAGCACTGGTTCTATTAAAACTTAGGGAGAGCTTTCACAAAAGTTTTTGTCGAAATATTTTCCTCTTTCCAAAACTGCTAAGTTGAGAAATGATATCACATCTTTTAGTCAGTTTGATGGAGAATCCATATATGAAGCTTGGGAAAGATTTAAAGATCTTTTGAGGAAGTGTCCACACCATGCTTTACCACACTGGTTAATAATTCAAACATTCTATAATGGATTAGTAGGATCATTGAGATCGATTATCGATGTTACTGCTTGTGGATCATTAATGTCAAAACTTTTTGATGAAACATATTCGTTAATTAAAGAGATGGCTACTAATAATTTTCAACGACCTTCTGAGAGGGTAAATCCTAAGAGAGTTGGTAGTATTCATGATTCTGATGTGATAACTATGATAGTCACTCAATTTGCTGCACTTTCTAAGAAAATAGGTAAATATGGAATGAATTATTCTCGAACACCCCCAGTGTTAGAAGAAAATTCATCAGGTTAGATGATAGACTCTCAAATGTCTTATGAAACCTTGAATGTTATACATAATAAAGTCAATAATCTTTATTGGAATTATTATAATCTGAGTTGGAGGAATAAACAAAATTTTAACTAGAATAATACTAATGCTGTCGTTAACCCGCAATGGGGAAACAATCCTATGAATCCAGTTGGAAATCTGAACAACCAAGGAAATACCAATTTTAGACTTTCTTTTCCTCCTGGTTTTAATAGTAATAAAAAATTCAAGGAAAAGAAGTTGTCTACTGAAGAAATGATTCTGAATATGGGTAATCAAATTCAAGCTCAAAACGTTGTGGTGAAGAACATTGAAAATCAATTGGGACATATCTTTACTACACTTAATAATTGACCTTCTGGGAATCTTCATAGCAATGTTGAGATCAACTTGAAAGATCAAAATAAAGAGCAAATTAAGGCTATTCAATTGAGGAATGGAAAAGAATTGGAATCAAGAGTTCAAAAAGAAGTCAAAGTTGAATGAGATGAAGTGAACATTGAGAAAGATTCTACTAAAATTGTCAGCGCGTGAAAAGTTTGGTTTGGATTTTTTAAAATGTGGGTCGCCTAGTAGAAGCTGTAGGTCACCGGAATCGAAATCCCGTCGCCCGCTTCGGAAGGACAGTTTTAATTTAATTATAAATTTAGTTTAGAAAAATATGAAATCAAACTGATCCCATATTTTCTGAAGTTTAAATGAAAGAGCACTATACCTCAAACCTTGTGTCTATCCTGAAGGATAAACACAAAATTTGAGGATGAGGCTCGATAATATAAACTAAAGAAGTAAATGACATCTGTTTGGTCTGTGAAACCATTTTATTTGCCGACAAGTTCCCTTATTTAATACGAAGGATTAAATAGGGTTTATATTAAACTAGGTTCAGAAAAGTTTCCTATAAGGGCAAGCACCTATAGTTAATTACATCTTAGATAATTGGGATTACCTAAGAAAACTTTTGATACAAATCAGGAAATATGTTCTTAAGACTTCAAAAAGGCTAAGGTTCTCTTCAACAAAATGTGATAGTCGGAATCCAATAGGTGAGTGGTGTCAAGTCTTGAGAAAGAGTTGTTTTAGAATCTAAAGGAGGCAGAACTAGAAGAAGTCATAAATTCAAGAAGATTCTCAGTGACTTCTCAAACTATCCTATTGTTTGGCTCAATTTAGGGAAAGATTTAATTTATGTTTCATCCTGCCAATTTTAATTAAGTAGGACTTACATTCACTTGATGTCGATCATGTGAATAGCCTGGAAGATGTGAGGATTTATGTCATATCGGAATGACAACCTGAGAAACCTAAATGAGTTAGGGCTTATAGTGCACTAGGTGCAAAGGCCTAAAAGATGAGGTGAGGGTTTATATCGCACTAGGCAAATACCCCGAAGTCCTATGGCTTGTTTTTATTACTAAGGATAGAAGCTTGCTGTTGTAGACTCGTTGTTTGATCTCTCGAACATGTCCTTCCACATCCTCGATCGTGCTGCCCTCGATGTGTTACCTCGAGCTCCTTGTTGTTGTTGCAGAAATTTCAGTTTTAGAGTTGACAAATGTAGGGGGGAGAGAAGTAGTGTGCTTTAGAATGTTGAAAATTGAGGTGGCTTAGTGTTTATTTAAACAAATGTTAAATTTGATTATAACACCACCGGTTAGGACCCCACGGCTCCCTCGTTCCGGTTACATTATTTCATCAAATTCCCTTAGTCCAGATGAATTTACTAAATCCATATTAATGGATTCCGTACTTTCATTCAGACCGTGGTAGACCTTATCAGCAACATGTAGGTTGCGGCATCCAAGGAACTCCCATTCATCCAAAGGGGTGATTTAATTTAGTTGAAGTTGAGATTTTATTTTGTTTGTGATTAAATCTTGAGTTGTCTTATATTTTGAAATGTTGTGAAGTGATTTATATCATCCCAAGCAGTTATATGTGCAATAATATAAAGTAGTGAAATGTAAAATAGGAAACTGTCCCAAGCAGGTATATGTGTAATAACGTAAGGTACTGAAAAGTAAAGCAGAAAATTGTCCTAAGCAGGTATATGTACAATAATGTACGGTATACAAACTTAGCCAAGCAAGTATATGTGTACCAAAAAAAGGAAAATAAGAAAACAAAGCACACGTACTAAAAGTAGAGCACGAAAGCCTAACAAATAGGTTGTGTATGTGACACAGTGTGTGAAAGAAAGGCTAAGTGAAAACCTGTGTAGTAGACCAAAAAGAATCAAAAGAAAACCAAAAGTTTGCAAGAGGTAATGCCTTGTAGGAGATTCAGGAAAAAAATCCGTAGAGAAAATTCGTAGGAAATCCATAGAAAACAAATATAAAGAAAATCCGTAGTAAATTTGAAGAAAGTAACGTAGGAAAAACCAAAAAAATAATGGACTATAAGTCTAAAAGGAACGTAAGCGCGATGGTATAGAGGACTCAAACCTGCGCTGTATGTCCCACCTTAGGTACTGACTACTAGACCGACTTTCTACAGAAGGCAGCCCTAACCCGACTAGAGTAGCCAACCGTGGACCTTTGCAAATTTTTCATTCATTTCAATTTGGATGTCATGCAAGTAAAAAGAAAAGTTGTAGGTAAGTAGGTTGTTTTGTGGTGGAGGTAATTTTGTGTTTTTTTGAAAATATTTATATGTATTTTTTGTAAAGTAATTTGATCCACAGGTTGACTACCCTAATCAAACTAGGACTGCTAACATCATTAGACTGGTGGTGGTAGAAATCCCAAGGACGAGTGAATATTATCGGTAATTTCCTTTCTCTACCCTCTCCAGGGTCCCTGAGTTAGGATATACTATTCCGTGATTCTCTCAGGTCGGTTCTATATTGCAATTCTATCATTGTCCCCATCGCACTTACAAACTTGTTGATGGCCTCACATATAGCGTAAAGCTATACATGTGCACTTATGTGTCCTTCATAAGCACGTGAATTGAGCAAAGAAACAAGGTGAAAAAGAAAGGATAAGAGATCAAGGAAAAGGGAGAGGAGAAAATAATCCACCTAACGTGACGTCGGAAAGGATGTGAGTTATTTTCTCAAAATTGAAGTAAATAGAAGATATGAGTAAAAACAACTAAACCTCTCCCAACATGGTGCAGAGAGGTGACGGTGAGACATGCGAAGAAAATGAGCTAAACCCCTCCAACGTGGTGCGAGGGGTAGCTGCAAAGAGTCAAACCTCTCCAACATGGTGCAAGAGGTTATCATGTAAAGCATGTAGAGTAAAAGGGTCAAACCCCTGCAACATGGTGCCAAGGGTTATCATGTAGTGGATGTAAAGAAACAAAGTAAAGTAGTGAAGTAGTGTGAGAAAATATGAAAGGTGTAGTGTTGTGGCTAAGTAGTGTAACATGTGAAGTAGTGTGACATGTGTAGGGTACTGTAGTGATGTAATGAAGTAGTGTGATATGAGAGGTAGTGTGAAGATGTAGCCTGTAAGGTAGGGAGTGATGTAGTGAGGTAGTGTGATATGTGAAGTGGTGTGATGATGTAACATGTAAGGTGGAGAGTGATGTAGTGAGGTAGTGTGATATGTGATGTGGTGTGATGATGTAACATGTAAGGTAGGAAGTGAAAACAAATCCCCCCATCTTGGTGCGGGGGATAACTATAAAGTATGTGGAGAAAAAAAGGTTGAGATATGTGAAATCAAAACCAAAAGCTAGGAAAGCAGGGAGAAAACATTCCCAAAAGGAAAGGAAAAGTCAAATCCGATCAGAGAAAAATTCAGCAGCATAACAGCATAAAAAATCAATTTTCACACCTGCAATTTACAATCCAAGAAGTACACAAGCATATATATGTAGCAATATTCAACATTTCCATCAAATTCCAAGTTTCCCATAATCACAACATCCAACCTATATGTATATAGCACCATTCCAAGCATTTTAATCAAGTTCCAAGCATTTTAATCAAGTAGAGCAATGTAAAGAAGGAAGAATTCCTTACTAACATATGAAATTTAAATCACCCAAGCATATTAAGCATATAGTTTTGAAACAAACCAAGCATAAAAAAGCATATCCAAACTCTCTCTTTGAAGCGGTAAGCATGTCATTTCTCCTCTTTTCCTCTTCTCACTTAAAAGGAACTCACATGATGCTTAGCAATGCAAATTTAAAATAAGGGCAGCAAAGAGAAGCTTTAAATAACCTTGCAAAAAGGCTACCAATGTAATCTTTCATGTGGGGGCAGCAAGTAGATACCCATAACCAACTTGTAAAGAAGCTACCAATGTAATTTTTCATGTGGGGGCATCAAGTAAGTGTTCGAAACCAACTCCAAGATAACATACAAGTGCAGACTTTTAGTTTAGGAATGCATAAGAATGATCTAATGCACCTCTAAACAAATGTAAAAGTGCAGATTTTTAGTTTAGGCATGCATAAGGATGAGCTAAATCAACTCCACATAAACTTGTAAGTGCAGTTATTTCATTTAGGAATGCATAGGAATGATCCAAAGCACCTCTAAACTAATGTGCAAGTGCAGATTTTTATCCTTGGAGTGCATAAGGTTGATGTAAACCAATTCCAAATTAATGTATAAGTGCTGATTTTGACATTTGGCATACATAGGATGGTGGCATTTCTTCCCAAAGGCAATGACTATAACCCAAAAAGGTACTACAGTCATGTATGTGACAATATCCCATCCTTCCAACAAGCATTTGATATCAGTGGCTCTTTTCATAAGTGAAACATGTAGGCATTTCAAAAGTAAAGTGGAGCAGGTGTAACATGTGAAGTTTCATGTATGTAACATATGAGTGTCTTGAAATTGAGTGAAATGAATATGACTGTGAAGTTTCATGTATGTAGTATGTAGGTGTGTTGAAAGTAAGTGAAGTGTATGTGAATGTGGAGTTTCATGCAGGTGACATGTGAATGTATCAAAACTTAAGTGAAGTGAATGTAGAACGTTGGGTGTATGTTTGTACCATGTGATTGCTTTGAATTTGGTGAAATGTAATATGTGAAATGAACTTCCATGGATATGGCATGGATGTGTTTTAAAATTTGGTGGAATGTAACGTGAATGTGAAATTTCATGAATATAGCATGTGAATGCTTCAATTGTAGTGAAGTGCATGTGAAAATTTCAAAACCTTGAAATGACTTGCATGAAAAAGAGAGCTTTGAGTTTCTACAAGTAAAACGCCATTTTATGCATGAAATGAGATGAAACACATATGAAATTATAGCCTTGATGTTATGTATATGAATACATGTTGAAATAGGTGAAAAACAAGCTCACATAGCTTCAAATTTGGATATTCCATGTATGTACATGTTTAAATAATAAAATTGCAACTATTTCACCAAAATTGCTTCATGTGTATTCCAACCAATGAAAAGCATCATAAATGCATGGAATGAATGAGGTATGCATGAAAAACAAGTTTAGATGTTACGCATGTGAATACTTGATTAAATAGATGAAAAATAATCACATGTGTGTTCAAATTTTGATTGTTTTGCATATGCCTATCTTCAAATCCGAAAATTGCACATAATGAATAAGTCTTTTCATGCTTCAAAATGTAAAGCCCGAAAGTCAAGATATGTTAAGCAAGAGAAGAGAAACATGCCATCTCTTTCAAATGAGGTGTATCAAGCCTTAAGCACTTTCAAACATGTATAAGGCATCACCAAGCTTTCAAGTAAAAGTGTACCATACTTAGGAAATCCCAAGCATTTTGCCATGTAAAGCACTTTGAAAAACCAATATACAAATGTAGAATTTTGATTTTTGAAGGCATAGCAATGATTTAAAACACCTCCAAAGAAGTGTCACAATGCAGATTTTTGACTTTGGAAAGCATAAACATGATATAAACCAACTTCACATGAAAGCATGAGTGCAAATTCTTCATCCTAATGAGCATAGAAGCAATCCAAATGATCCCCAGAGAACTACATAGGTGTAGATCTTTTTTTATTTTAGTAAGTGTAAACACGATGTAAGTTCATCTCATACAACTTCGCAAATGTAAATCGTTCATTTTGGTAAGTATAGATTGATAAACACCTCTTTTTGTGCATGAAATGAGTTGGATAGTGTGCAAAAATAAAGCCTAGGTGTTATGCATATGAAAATCTAGAGAAATGTATAAGAAATAAGCACATATAACATTTTCCATGAGTGCTTCAAGTAATGCCACTCTCAAATCCGAAAATTGCACATAAATTCACCAATTTATTCCCATATTAGCTAGCCAACGCTAAGCCACAATAAAGCTTGAAATGAGGTAAGAAACATGTGATATTAGAGCTTAAGTGTTGTGTATATGAATACATGGTGAAATATGTGAGAAATGAACATATAAGACCTCATTCATAAGTGTTTCAAATAGAGCCTATTTCCAATCCGAAAATTGCATGTGAGAAAGGCTTCCAAACAAAGCCACACATAAAGCATTAGTTTGCACATAAGAAGGGCTTAAAAAATCCAAGTAAAGGGCATATAACTTGCACATGAGAAAGGAACTTTAAAGAATAACCACACATTCCATATCTCGATATGTAAAAGAAACCCTCTAAGAGCCACACTCAAGACCACCCTTTACTATGTGAAAATTGTTTCAAGAGACTAGGTGTGCTTTCCGCATTCTTTCCATGAAAAAAGAGTTTCAAAAAGCAATGTACAAAGCCAACCTTTGGTCTATTAAAGCATTTCAAAAATCAAATGCAAGTCTCATAATTTTCCATGTAAAGAGAGCTTCAAATACCACAAATAAATCCCAAGACTTTAGCACATGAGAAAGCTTTCAAAAGCTAAGTGTATAGCTTACATTTTGGCATGTAAAACCTTAGCATAACTTGAAACCTTTGCTATATTGAGATAGCTTCAAAGATTAAGCATGAATTTGAAATTTAGCCATGTGAAAATGACTTCAAAACTTACCCATAAGCTCAAACATTTGGCATGTGAAATGGCCCCAAAAACCTAAGCCTAAAATTGAAGTTTTGCCATGGAAAAAAATTTTAAAAATCCAAGCATAAACTTGTAATTTTACCATGGAAAAGTACTTCAAAACTTAACCACAATATTGAAATTTTTGGCATGTAAAAATAACTTCAAAGCTAAACATAAAACTCAAAGTTTTGGCATGTAAAAATGGCTTCAGACACAAGCATAGATTTCAAATCTTTGGCATGTAAAAATAGCTTCAAAGCCAAACATAAAGATCCAAATTTTTTTGTCATGTGAAATGGTTTCAAACATAAGCATAAATTTCACATTTTTGGCTTGTAAAACCTTAGCCAAAAGCCACATAAATTAAGCCATGAGAGGGGAATTTGTACCTTAATGGCCAAGATCACCAACCAAGCCAAAGGAAGAAGTGAAAAAGGTAAGAAACCTAATCCAAGCAAGAAGCAATCAAATTGAAAGAAATTTGAACATCACCTCCCCTCAAATTGTGAATTTTGGCCAACCCAAAAACAGGAAAATAGGGGCTATTTTATAGCCAAAAGAAGAAAAAGATGAAGTCCTTAACTTACCCATTGACAAAGACCATTGGTACAAAGAAGATGCAGCCATTGAACCTCTTTTGACGTGATGGAGAGCTGAAATTTCTTCCATGGAAGAACTTACATGGAGGAGAAGAGGCCATCACACCATGCACAAGAGGAGAAGAAGGAGGCCACGCCTCCTAGGCACAAGAGGGGGAGATTCGGCCATGGAGGTGTGCAGCTAGGGTAAAATTGCGAGAGCCAGGGATGAGGCTCTCAGTTTCACAAATTCGGGAGAGGGGAGGCTGCTAGGGTTCAGACAGGGCTAGAGTTTGGTGTGAGTCTTAGGCGTGGGCTAGGCTAGGTTTGAGTTTAAGTGTCAAAAATGAAATTTTTTTAATTGAAATTGCACCGATTTTCGATTCGATTTCATCGTGCATCAGAATATAGCAAATTATATATGCTTCGCAAGTAAGTCCAATGTTTCAGACACAAAGGCGCAGTCCGTTTGTAAATCTGAGGTCGTTTGGGCAACCTCGTAGTCGAAACGGGTCAAAATTATGTTAAATTTGGGGATTTTGCGATTAAATTGGATTTTGGTGAAATTCAAAGCCAAATTGGTGGTGATTGAATGTTGCATTTAGTTTAGGGGGATGTGTCGAAGCGGCTAAAATTTAAATCGGGAAGAAATTGGCTAACATTGGGTCAATTTGGGTCAAATTGGAGCCTTGGTCGGGCTTAAGTCAAAATTGGGTCTTCTGATGAAATCGGCTTAAATTAACAAAATTGGGCTATGGTGTAGTTGGAGAAAATGAAATTGGGATTTTTTTTGGAGATTGTGGGAATTTTTGGGAATTTTTGGAACTTTTCAAATTTTTGGCGATGTAGGGGCATTTTGGTAATTTCAGAAATTTTTCGGGAACTTGGTCAAAAGTGTTATTTCAAGGTCCAAAGTGGTTTAAAATTGAATTTGGAGTTGAACGGCAGTGTCCTCGGGCATTTCTGACCACTGTAGAGAGTTTTGCGGGGTCCGTAATGTCGTTCAAGTAGCGACTATTCAAGCCACAAACGGTTCGCCAGTAGCTCAAAAGTATGACATGTTTACAGTCAAACCTCTCAGTTTGTTGGGAGGAATGCTCCAAAATAATTTTCAGGAACCCCAGGTAACTCTGTGGAATTTTGGGTTTTGGGTCCCTTTTCAAGGGCAATTTGGTAATTTCGGGGTAAAAATTGAAATTTTGGGAAAGGTGAGGTATTGTCAGACCATGAAGAATGGGATCATTCTGGATGGATTACATGCTAAGGAAAGCCACCTTTGGTCCTCTATGTGGTGACCTTAGTTCTTTTAGCCATAGGCTTAAGGCTAGTGGGACCACTCACACGAGTTTCCAAAGGATCTGAAGATCGAAGTGAAATGTATTTGAATTAGGATATGAGTGTATAATGTAATGTGTAAATGTGAATGTCAGTGTGTGACACAGGCTCCCCGAGAGCTAATCCTAAGGCTTAGTTACCTATTGAAATTTCTCTTAGACTTCCTTATGTTTGGTCTCTTCCTCGCAAAGCTGGAGGTTAGGCCTTAAGCACATTAAAATTCAAGTGAAGTAAGAAAAGTTTGAGTTTATATGGGGAGGGTTCCATTGCTAGTCCTCTAAGAAAAGTCACTAAGAAGTCCTATTTCTAGACCCTAGGCAATCTATAGAGAAACTAGACCTCAACCAAAAGTGAGGTCAACAAAAATATATCCAGATGAATATCCGATAGAACCAATGAAAATAACTGTTGAAAAAGCACCTCCTCCTTTTCCTCAAAGACTGAAGAAACAAAATAGGGATAACAGATTTGCAAAATTTTTGGAAATTCTTAAGAAATTAACGATTAATATTCCCTTTATTGAATCATTAGAGTAGATGTCTGATTATGCAAAGATTATGAAGGATATTCTTAGAAGGAAGAGAAAGTTTAAAGACCACGAGACTGTTGAACTTAGCGGTGAGTGTAGTGCAATTATCCAGAAAAAGCTTCCTGAAAAACTAAAAGACCGAGGTAGCTTCACTATTTCGTGCGCTATAGGTGAAAATTTTTCGGAAGAGCTTTATGTGGTCTTGGAGCTAGTATTAATCTTATGCCTTTATCAACTTTCAAAAGATTAGGAATATAAGAAATTTCACCTACATCTGTGACTCTTCAACTGGCTGATCATTTTATCACTTATCCTAAAGGAGATGTGGAAGATGTATTAGTGAAGGTGGATAAATTTATCTTTCCCGTGGACTTTATTGTATTAGATATGGAGGAAGATAAAAAAATTCCAATTATTTTGGGAAGACCATTCCTTGTTACTGGGAGAGCTATGATTGATGTCTAAAAAGGAGAATTAACTATAAGAGTTAATGAACAAGAGACAACTTTCAATATTCTGAAATCTATGAAGTACCCTTCAATTGAAAAAGATGATGAGTGCTATCGAATGGAAGTCTGCGATTATTTGAGAGAAGATTTTTTTAAAGATGTATTTAAAGAAAATCTAGAATTTAAGGATGAAAATGAATGTGAAAATGAAGATGATATAGATGATATGAAGAATGAAAAGTTAGACTTTGTTTAGGGAAATTTTGAAAGATTGAATACTGTGGAAAATAGAGATAAAAGTTTGATTCCATTTATCATTAAACCCCCTGAACTTGAGGTGAACATTCTTCTTAATAATTTGAAGTACATGTTTTTAGGAGAATCATCTACCTTACCACTCATTGTATTATCGGATTTAAATGAATATCAAGAATAAAAATTATTGGAAAGTTTAAAAAAATACAAAAAAGCTTTTGGTTGGTCCATAGCTGATATTCAATGAATAAGTCCTTCGATCTATATGCACAGAATTTTATTGGATGAACAACACAAACCAAGAGTTGAACCACAAAGGAGACTGATCCCAATAATAAAAGAAGTGGTTAAAAAAGATATTAAAGTGGTTAGATGCTGGAATTATATAACCTATTTCTGATAGTGTTTGGGTGAGCCCAATTCATTGTGTTCCTAAGAAAGGAGGAGTGACTGTTGATGTAAATGATCGAGATAAAATTATACCAACAAGACAAGTCACTGGTTGGCGAATATGTATTGATTATAGAAAATTAAATTCTGCCACCAGAAAAGATCACTTTCCTTTACCCTTTTTAGACCAAATACTAGATAGACTTGCTGGACACAAGTACTATTGCTTTCTGGATGGATATACTGGTTATCACCAAATACCTATTGTTCCTGAGGATCAAGTGAAAACTATATTTACTAGCCCTTATGGAAATTTTGATTTTAGAAGAATGCCCTTTTGATTATGTAATGCACCTGCAACATTTCAAAGATGTAATACATCCATGTTTAGCAATTTAGTTGATGATGGAATAGAAGAGTTTATGGATGATTTCTCAGTATTTGAAGATTCATTTCATGCATCTATATGTAACTTAGAAAAAGTTTTAGAGGTATACGAGAGAACAAATTTAGTCGTAAACTAGTAAAAGTGTCAATTTATGGTTGCAGGAGGAATTGTGCTTGGGCATAAAATATCTGAATATGGCATGGAAGTAGATCCTGCGAAAATTTATATTATAGAAAATTTTCTACCTCCAACAACTGTGAGAGGGGTAAGAAGCTTTTTGGGACATGTAGGATTCTACAGGCGATATATCATAGACTTTTAAAAAAATTCTAAGCCTCTATGCCAACTTTTAGAAAAAGAGAGAAAGTTTGATTTTAATGATGAATTCTTAAAAGCTTTCGATCTACTGAAGAAAAAATTAATGCTGCACCTATAATAGTTTCACCTGACTCGGAGAAACCATTTGAACTAATGTGTGATGCTAGCGATTACACTATCAGAGTTGTTTTAGGGCAAAGAAATGATAAAATTTTTAAAGTTATATATTATGCTAGTAAGACTCTTACTGCTACTCAAATTAATTACACTACTACTGAGAGTGAGTTATTAGCAATTGTATATGCTTCTGAGAAATTTAGATGTTACTTAATCAGAGCTAAATGCATAGTGCATACTGATCATTTTGCTATTAAATATTTAATGCAAAAGAAGTATGCAAAACCAAGACTGATTTGATGGATGCTTTTAATGCAAGAATTTGATATTTAGATCATTAATAGAAAAGGGGTCGATAATTAAATAGCTGATCATTTATCTAGACTTGAACAACCTAATTTGGATGACATTGAAAAGAAAATTACTGAAACTTTTCCTGATGAGCAATTATAATATATTATTGAAGGAAATTTACCGTGGTATGCTGATATTGTGAACTACATCGTTAGTAATATTTTACCACCTGATTTAACAATGCAACAGCAGAAAAAATTTAAGCATGATGCTAAATTTTATTTCTGGGACGATCCTTATCTGTACAAGCAATGTAAAGATCTTATTATTAGGAGATGTGTGCCTTATGAAGAAACTAAAAAAATTATTCGAGAATGTCATGATTCTGAATTTGTAGGACATTTCAGAATTGATAGAACTGTACATAAGATTTTGCAATCTAAATTTTATTGGCCTACACTTTTCAGAGATGTTTATAAATTTATCAAAACTTGTGATCAATGTTAGAGAATAGGCAATATATCTAGAAGAAATGAAATGCCACTTAATTTTACTCTGGAATTTGAAATTTTTGATGCATGGGGATTAGATTTTATGGGACCATATATGCCTTCATTTGGAAATATATATATTGATTGTTATTGATTATGTATCAAAATGGATTGAGGCAATAGCTTTACCTAGGTGTGATGCTAAAAATGTTTTGAGGTTTTTAATGAAAAATATTTTCACAAGTTATGGAATGCCTAGAGTAATCATCACTGATGAAGAATCCCATTTAAAGAAAAATATGATTCAGATATTGGTGGAAAAATATAATATGATGCATAGAATCTCTACAGCTTATCATCCCCAAACAAATGGTTTAGCAGAGGCATCTAATCGTGAAATTAAACGAATTTTGGAGAAAGTCATTAATTCTGAAAAATTAGACTGGTCTGCTAGATTAGATACTACTTTAAGAGCATACATAACCGCTTATAAAACTCCGATAAGAATGTCCCCTTACAGATTAATCTTTGGAAAAACCTGTCATTTGCTAGTTGAATTGGAATATACAACATATTGGGCGATAAAAAAATTGAATTTTAATTTGAAAGATGCTGGTGAGAAGAGACTTTTGTAATTGAATGAATTGGAAGAAATCAGAAATGAATCATATGATAATGATAAAATATATAAGGAAAGAAAAAAATATGGCATGATTGGAAGATTGTCAAAAATGAATTTAAACTAGGACAAAAAGTTTTATTATAAAATACAAGATTTAAATTTTTTCATGGGAAACTGAAATCTAAATGGACAGGACCTTTCATTGTCGTAAAAGTGTATCAGTTTGGAGCTATGATTATTGAAGACCCTAAATTTGGAAGGATATTTAAATTTAATGGCCAAAGATTTAAACCATATTTTGAAGGAAACAGACCTAATTTTAAAGAGGTTTTAATGTTGGATCAACCTGAATAACTGAAAGTTATGTCAGGCTGACGACGTTAAGCTAAGCGCTTTGTAGAAGGCAACTCACATTTATTGAGTGTTTGCTTTTTTTGATGTGTTATTTGTGTTTATTTGTTTCTTAATTAAAACTTATTCTTCCTTAATTATCGTTAATAATATTAAAAAAATGAACCGAATCAAAATTTGAAAAAAATTTGAACGAAGTGAAGTTTGACAAATTTGAACTAGCACCGAACGGTGCTGATATGAGTGCCGGACAGCGACGCTGTTCAGAAAATCATTTCTCGTCTTTAAAATCTGAGTTTTGGCAGTTTTAGGCGGCAACTCCTCCAATATAACTCGCAAAAACAGCCCATAGATGCTGGAACTTCCAAAATAAGAAAGAGGAAGACCCAAATTCTTATCTAAATGAATTCTGACTCGATGGAAATTCAATGATTTTAAGCGTTCAACCGTAGAAAGTTCATAAGTTTTGAGGAGCAGTGACCTTTCAACAAAAATATCTCAAAAATGAGATTGATTAAGGAGCGGGGCTTTGTAAATTGAGGTATGAATTCACCTACAAATAGAATTGATGAAATTATTGTTCATAGACTTTGGGAAGAATTGTGTTATACTACTGCCGCTGTAGTTGTTCCAGTTGTGAAGGGGTTTTATGGAAATCTTCATGGAATCAACCAAGGATCAGTTTATGTACGAGGTAGGTTTGTCACATTTACTCCTGCAAATATTAATGATTTATATATGATAGAGAATGTGCCAATCTGCCACTATTTAAAATTTTCCCTGATGAAGGAGAATATGAATGACATATAGAGATATCTGACGGATGAAAGTGATGAATGGGAGATAAGAGATAGCAGGTATGTAAGTTTCTCGACCACACTGTTAAATCCTACATCGAAACACTTATAATACTTCATTTGTGCAAAATTGCTCCCAACAATGAAAATTAGTAAGGTAACTAAGGAGTGTGCTATTCTGACTTATTCTATTCAAATGGGAATGCTTATTGATGTTGGTTCGATAATTGTTAAGTCTGTTTTGGAATTGATTGTTCATGGATTAAAGTATGGGCTTGGAAATCCTTCCACCATATTTCTCATCTGCAGTCAATCACAAGTGCCATATGAGAACTGGGAAAGAGTACTTCTACCTTGGAAGCCTATAGACCCAGAAGATGCATATAATAACCAGGAAATTGGTGATATGAATGATATGAGCATTATTGAAGATCAACCATCTCAAAGGTCAATACATATTCCTCATTTTTCTGAATGTTCACAGATCATCCTGAAGAAAATCAAGAAATTGGAGAAGGAAATACAACATCTGATGAATGCAATCAACAATCTTTCTAATTTCTTTGATCATCTCGATTGGAGAATGCTAGATATCTTGAAGGAAGTTTGACGCAATTGATGAGGAGAAAAGATTGGATTGAAGAGGATTCTACTGAAGAATTCCCATTTCGTCCATTCTACAATTTATTTGTCCATGCCATGCTCAATTGATGGGAGATCTTAGAATTGATGATAGTTCAGATGAAGAATGATAACTTGATTAGTGTATTTATGTGTTTGTGTATCAGATTGCTTTTCTTTGTTTTACTTTATTTGGTTTGAATGTTATATTTGGACTTGATTGTTTGTTTAGTTCTCAACGTTATTGTGTTGTGGTTGTGTGCGACGTTGAATTTAAGATTATATGGCTTGAAAATATGTAATGTTTAGTGTTGTGTGTATGCGTATGACTCATGGATTTTATATTTGAAAGTAATGTTATGTGTTGTTTGTGTTAAAAAATATCATTTGCCATGGCTTTAGGATGTTATTTAATGCTTAATTAGATTAATTAGACATCGGAGCGGGCTTGAAATGATCGAAATTGCAAAAGAAAGTTGGAAGCCTAGTTTTTGAACTGGCGTCGAACGACACTGGAGAGCGCCAAAAGTTAGAGAGTTTGGCCATTTCAGCAGAATAATGTGCTGAACAACGTTGCTTCCAGCGCCGGACAGCGCTCAAACGAAAAAAATTCCCGAAACTCCAAATTTTTGCGATTTAACCCAGGGACCCACCATTTTTGCCCAAATCTCTGTCTTGAATCTCCAGCCAAGGATGATTTTTGCGCCTAGGGCTCACTAGCATTTAAATTTAAAGTGATTGAGTGGCTGGAAAAGTTTGAATTTCGTCTTCTCCTAGTAAGAGCTACACTTTAACCTTAAAATTTTCAAACTTGACAGTGGAAACCTCTTACATTAGAAAGATTTGGAATTTTAAAGTTTTTGGAGATACTTTGGAGATTTTTCATGGATTTTGGGTTCTTATTTATTTAAATTTTCCTTGGAGTTGATTGCATTGTAATTTTACAATTGATTTGGAAAAATTTGATATTTAAAGATAAATGGATCCAAGAGTAGCTAAAGGGAAAAGAAAATTTGAATATAAATTTGTGAATTTGAAAGCCTATTCACATTTTAGTATGTTTCTTAGCAATAAGAAATGTTTTCATGAAAGTGCCTTCGAAAATTCTAGAGGAATGGTTGAAGATCTGATTACTAATCGTCAATGAGAGATTTTGTGTTATTTCACTGCAAATGCGATGCTGGGTATTGTTCGAGAATTTTATGCTAAGCTGTATTATTCTGAGAGTGAATTTATTCTAGTTAGAGGCAAAATGGTTGAATTTACTCCTGCCAGCATAAATGTATTTTATCAGTTGTGAATATGAAAATTTTTCTATCACGAATCAAGTATTGGACACGAGATTATAAAATTTTTGATTGATGGAAAAGAGGAATGGAAAATTAAGCAGAGAATGAAAGTTAATTTTCCCCTATCTACTTTGAATCTTGTATCAAAAGCCTAGTAGTATTTCATTTCTGCAAGACTGTTACCTACCAACCATCACAGTGATGTTACTATTGATAGAGCTGTTACAATTACAGTATTCAAAACATGAAGAATATAAATATTGGAGCTATTATTCATAAAAGTATTTTGACAAGCTCAAAAGGAGAGACTACAGGGGGACTAGGACACCCCAGTATGATTCATGCTTTATGTATTCAGGCAGGTGTAATGATCGATGATAATGATGAGGTAGTCCACCCCCTGAAGCCTATTACTAAATTAAATCTGAAAACTTATGAAGCCCATGTAGGATGGAAATGGAGTAAGAGAGCTGATGAACCTTCTTCTAGTCGAGATAGACCATCTACATCAACAGAGCCTACTCTGCATTATGTTATGAATCAATTAGAAAGGTTAAACACCATAGTAGAGGGACTAGAAGTAAGGAACAAAATTAATGATGATTATCAAGTGCAGTGGAGAGAATATGAGATAGCTTATCATGAAGCACATATGAGATTTTTCAGGGGAGACACTGATGCTGTATTTCCTACTTAACCTGAGTATACTCCATACTAGCCTGAGGAACCTAATGATGGTGGAGCTCCTGCAGAAGATAAAGATTGGTAGTTTTTGTATTTTTATTTTTATTTCATTGAACTTTGTGATGTATTTGTGTTTTGTATTTCTGATGTACCTGAGACATCTTATGATTTGTATTTGAGATGTTATATGTGTGTTGGATGTACTTGTAGTAGACTTTGTTGTTGATTTGTGATGTATGTGATGAGATAGTGAAGTTTTTATGTGTTTGGAATGCTAGTTTAATTTGTATAAGTAAGAGTTGGATGTTAATGTTATGTGCACTGTTTAATGTATTTAAACTTCTTCTTTATAAACTTTTAACCCATATTTGTGTATAGAAACGCTTCTTAATTATTTCAGGTCAATTTTTCTGCTTTATGAAGAAAAACCTGCTGAAACTCAAAGGTATGAAAAGCCAGCATATTGAGGTATGAGTTATATTTAGATCTTTTCTTCTTCCATGTAAATTATATTAAAAAATCTAATTTTAGGGGAAGGGAAAAAATTAAGTGTTAATTGTTCTCATTTAAAATTATTTTAAAAAATTAGTAACATGATTTCTATGATTGAACTCAATTTCAGATAACTGTATTTTGATTTTATTTAAGTATTTTATATAATTGAATGAAAGTGTTTGGTAATGAAAAGTAATTTTTTAATTTAAGATATTTGGTATAAAAGTATAGGACTACAGTCAACTATTTAAGTAAGAAAAATTGTATGTTTGAAATATTAAGAATCTTAAAATTTTATGTGATAGGAAAGTATTGAGACTCTATGATGAATCATTAATGAGCTAAAGATGTGCCTATAAGATAAAGAAATGTGGTAAGTTTCAAATTTATGGTGAGAAGGGTGAAGTTCAAAATCATTAAAGGCTATCCAGATACAGTAATCCTCACTGAAAAGGAAAAAAAAGAAAAGCAAAAGCAGAAAAGAAAAGAAAAAAAAAAGCAAAAGCAAAAGAAAAAGAAAAAAAAAAAGAGAAGTGAGGAGAAGCTTGAGGAGATGCCTAATCAAAAATTGACTTCACTTCGACCTACCTAAAGGGAAAAAACTTAATTACTATCTCGAACATATATGTATGGATTAGCATCTTTACTAGTAGTGTTCTCATAAAATTCTTTTCATGTAATCCTTTTAAGCCTTAATAGGACAATCTACTCTTAGACTTGATTACTAGATATTCTTACACCTGCAGAATTTACTTGAATTATTCAAATATCTTTCTGAAAATTTTACTATTGTACTTATCTAAATTAAAATTATTGTATTTGAACCAGAAATTTACGAGTATCTGTATATGCATGAATTATGAGTTTATATTTAAATATTTATAATAATTTTGTGAAGTCTCAATTTCAAACGCAAGTATACATATCGTTTCAAGTAATATAGGCTCTATGGGAGTCCTGGTTATCGATCCCATAGGGAAGATTAAGGGAAGACTAATTTAAGAAATTTATTAGATTTTCAAATTAAAAGTAATTATAATTTTTATTTCTTTTCAAAATTCAGATTTTAGATTTAATGAAATTTCTACTAAATGTAAATAAAGCAGCAATAAAGTAAAGGTTAATGCAAGTATAAATAAAACAACTTTCTCCTTTTCAACTAATCCAATATTTTTCAAAATAATTATCATTCGTGGAGAACTTAAGATTATGGTATTGTGCCAAATAGAAGCATTCTTATTCTTTACCTTCGCTCGATAGTATAAAGAATATTGGCTAATCTATAGATCAGTTCATGATGTATTATTAGTAGAATGGGTTAATCTAGGCTCACACTTCTAAATGTCCAAGGGTGGCTATGGTCGGCCCTACTAGTGACCCATTCCCTTTCTATAAACCAAATTATTAGAATTTAGTCTGTCACTCTAAAAACTAATAAATTCTATGCCCAATAAACAATATCTCCCTATTTATTTGTACTTCACCTTGAATAACCCGCTCAAGACCATTGATTAACCAAGGATTCATGTGATATATACTAGTTAAGAACTCATCTCCGGATAGGTCTCAGAATTCTTCAACATGTTTTAATAATTCAAATGGCCAGTTTAAAAAGTAAATTAAGATCAGGTATGAATATCATCACAATAATTTTAAAATTAAGTTAAGTTCTCCAACAAAATCAATTTATCTTATTATCTTTTCATAGTTGAAAGGAGAAAGATAAGTAACTACTCAAAACACATTAAATTCACACAACAAACATATTTATAAAACTTTGAACTAAGTTACAAATACTTATCTGGAATGTTCCTTCAAGTGATCCTTTGAATCCTACTGACTCCAATGCAAGTTACAAGACTTCAACAACAACAAACTTATAAACTCTCATATACTACTCAAGGAATTGAGTAGTGACACTCAAAATAACTAAAATAAACTCACTAAATACTTAATAAGAAAATATGGTGTCTCTCTAAATCTATCTCCTGATGCTGGAGATCAAGGGAAGACACGTTCTCTGTAGAAATGTCTCTTATTTATAGTGCTTCAAAAATAATCGGGGGTTGCATAAATCCCCTCTTCAAAATTCATCCAAATTCAATGAATATTCTAGAAAGTAACTGTGGCACCTAGTCGCCGCGATCTGGCACCTAGGCACCGCGATCTGGCGCCTAGGCACCGCGATCTGGCGCCTAGGCACCGCGATCTGGCGCCTAGGCGCCGGACTCGGTGACCAAGTATTTTCACCTCTTCACTTTGGATCTCACCCTTCGCGATTAAAACTGTTTTCCTGTGTCCAGGTGCATTTTATCACATTTCTTATGTATCATGAGTAACTTTCGGTCTTCTAGAAGGTCTAATAACCACTTAACACCGTCAAAATAACTGCCCAAAGTTGTCAAAAATCTTATCTATTTCCGAATTCTAGCGCCTAGGCGCCATATTTATAATTTCAGGAACTTTGCTTTTTAGCTCTATTTTTGCTCCTTTTTGCTCCTTTTGCCTTGTTGAACTCTTTTTTCTTCACCTATATCCAAAAACATAAAAATACCTTTCATTAAAGCATAATATTCTTAAAAATTAAATCATAAATAAGGCATAAAAATAGGTACTTTTGAAGTGGATCAAATTCCCCCAAACATAAATGTTATTTGTCCTCAAGTAACTCTTTTTATTACATAAAACATATAACATCTGGAATGGAGTTTAAATATTTAAGGTTCCTTGTAATTTTTGGTTTTATAAATGCTTTAGCAAATCATTAACCAAATTTCACTGATTAAAGTTAATTTTAAGAATTTAAAGAATACTTAACTACCAATTCATAAGACTTTCAATTTTTCATTTATTTCAAGAATAATTGTAATTTTTCATATTAAGGTTACATAGATAATTTACAAGAAAAAGAATTTCATGAAAAACTTTTCTAGTAAAGATATTTGTACGTAAAAATAAAGTTAAAAATGTTATTAGTTTTCTTCCTATAAGATAATTCAAGTGAAGCTAATTTTTGATTAGGCTCTCCTCAAGCTTCTCCTCATATTTTTTTGCTCTTTTTTTAAAGGATAATTTTCAATCCTCCATTTTTTTTAATTTGTGAGGATTACTATATCTGGATAGCCTTTTAATGATTTTGAACTTCACTATCCTTAACTTATATTTAAAAATTTATACATTTTTACTTAATAAATATGACATTTTTAATAAGTATTTTTCAAAAAAATTTTTCAATCTTTTCTTTTTCAAGTAATAATCTTGATTCCCTAGTATTTAAAAATACAATTCTCTTTACTATAAATAGAAAAAATTTTAATCCTATTATTCTTTAAGTTAAATAATTCTATTCTTAAAATCAATCAACATTATTAAGATTTTAGTTAAGTTTGTTAAATTATTTATAAATTCAAAAATTTAACTAATCTTAAATAAAATTTTCATTCCTTATGTTATGTTAATATTTTTTTAAAGAAAAAATTAGTACATTAAGGATAAATAATATTTAAAATTCAAAGAATTTTCCCTTCCCCCAAACTTCAGTTTTTGTATAAACATAAATTATGAAAATTTCTGAAGTATGAGAGAAAGAATAACATATTTCTGCCAGGAATTTTTCTAAGTATATGAAATATAATCTAGAATGGAAAATTTTTTTTCTACACATACATTTTATGAATATAAAAGTAAGGTCTAAGCATATATAGAAAAATTTTAGTAAGTAGGATCAATTTCTATAGAAATTTTATTTTTAATTTTTAAACAACAATAACTAAACTAAACAGGTGTACTGATTACTATACTAACACAGAAATAAAACATCTCATTACAGAAATAAAATCTAAAAAATACAACAATCATTAGTACATCAATAAGTGTCTCAGAACAGTGCATCAAACATAAAAAAAACAAATCATCACATACATGAAAAACTAACACACTAACAAAACATAACATGAATAATACAAATATACAATCCTAAAAATCTAATCAACACTAGCAGTCTCCTAATCCTCATCATCATCAAAGGAAAAGTCTACATTTTTGTTCTGGATATCAAATGGTGTGAATCTAGGGTCGGGACTGAACTGAATGATCACCCTTTAGGAATCTAACAAGAGACTCAGAATGCTCAGCATCAAAATCACTCTTCCTCTGGGTGTACTCAGAAAGATGATCCAATTTCAAATCTATAGTATCGACTCTACACTGGGTCAAAAGTAACATATTCTGCTGCTCTATAAATTTCTCATGCATATTCTCCCAAAAACTAGATGGTGGCTCAGCAGCAGAAGTAGAAAGTCTAGAAGTAGAAGGTCTACCAAAAGTAGGTAATGAACTAGATGGTATGGTAGAACTTTTACCTCTGAGTCGATCTTAAGTACTGACACTTTCTTGTTTAATGAGCTTTGTAGACTTGAGCTTCTCCTTTGAAAGCTCAGCAACAACTCCAGCACTTTCGTACAGAGAATAAATCAGAGATGGGAATCCTAATCGCACAGAAGTGCTAGAACGAGCGTGGCCTCTACAAAATCATAAATAATACTCCCAACATCTATCAGCTTCCTCTCTTGTATGCAATAGTTGAGGATAACTCTGTTCTTTATGACCTCACTCAAATGGTTGGATGGAAGGAGGCGAGCAGAAATAAAGTAATGCCATGCCTTAGAAATACCATTTAGCTTAGAAGATGAAAAATTTACCCGTTTTTCATTCCAGATCCTCTAAGCTCCAGTACCATCTGTCAAGTATGCAATAATCATTTCCAAATCTCCCTCAGATGGAGATAATCCAGAATAATAGAACTCGATGTTCGGTGGTAGGTCATAGAAAATGTTGATTCTCTTTGGAGTAAATCCTACTCCAACTCCTCTTACGAAGATCTCGAAATCTTCGACATCCAAGAAATTTACATAAAATTCCCTGACGACAGGGATAACAGCAACATCAGTGAAGTAACAGAATCGTTGCCAGTTCAAGGCAACGATCATATCTTCAATCCTTCCACCAGGATTGTAGAAATTCCTCTCTGAGATAAACTTCCTTGTCGTAGCAAAATTGTTGTAACGAAAATGTGCTGCGGCAGTGGCAAACTTGCTACGATCAAAATTTTCTCTTTTTTTCCCTCGCTTAGATTTTGGAGCCATCTAAACGTAAGAGAAAGAAAACACAAAATAAATTAAAGGATCAAAAGAATAAGCTTATTTAAGCTTTTAAAGCTTCAAATCCATGGATTAAACTCCAAAAATAAAAAATCTTCGGTTTTTCTCAAAAATTAAAAAGTCCATGGTGAAAATAAAAAAAAATGGATTAGAAGGTAGATCTGACCTTGAGATGAAGAAATCGAGTAATTCCAAGCTCAAAAACTCAAAACTCTGACCTAAAAATGGATCCTTAAAGTTGATTTTCGCGAAAAAGGGAAGAAGAAGGGAGCTTAGGCGTCGTTAATGGCATTGGTGGGTTTAAAAACCTGATTTTCTGGTGCAGGCCGAACTGGCTCTTAGGTGCCGAGTTCTGGCGCCTAGGCCCCAGACTCGCCTTTCCAAAAATTCGATTTAAAAATTGTATTTTCCACTAAAACTTAACAAATTTGACTTCTAATTACTCACATGTGAGTATTACTCTAATTTCTAACTTCCAAACATTTCCACAAACAATTAAAATGATAAATTAGATCTAACATTCAAACTTAAGATATAATCTAACTCTTCAATTCCATTTCACATTTTTCCATTCCAAGCTTAAGAAATTCCAGGAAAAAATACTATAACAAGGTTCATCATTCAATAAACAATACAAACAACACTAATTCAAAGCAAATTCACACTCAAACAACACACTTTGAACAATGAAAGCAAACACACAAACTAAATATATGACTCACTAGAAAATGACTCAATCACACCTAGAACACATCAATGATCTATTCATCACCGAACTTTGAATTTTCATCTCTCTCGCAATGAAGTTTGCTAAGCTAGCATGGATAGAAAACCAACGTCTTTAGAAATTCCAAAGCTGTCTTTTTGTCAATCCATTCGTTCTTTGCATACATTGATACCTGAGAATCTTAAAAGGCCACCATATGATCGAATTGAAGTTTCGTCTGCCCTTCCAAGTTCTCGATTTAGTGATACATCTCATGCAGACGATTCCCAACGCTTAGCAATTCCGCCTCAATTTTATCTAGTCGATTAAATAATTTCTCCAAATTTACAACAATAAATCCATTGAAATAAGGTTGAGGATCTTTAGAAGACTTATCTCTTGTCGTATTGCCATGATCTCCTCTCTCCATTGCTTCTAAACTTCTCTTTTATCCTAAAAAATGAATTATTCGAACAAAATTAGGGTTGATTAGGGATTGGGGATGAAGATAGGGCAATTTATAAGAAGAATTCATGTGAAAAACTGAAGATTTTTTGTTTTTGCACGAACAGTAACTGGGGTGCTTAGGCGCCGAAATTTGGTTCCTAGGCGCCCGACCATCGATACACATGGGTTATGCCGGCGCTTAGGTGCCATGTTTGGGCACCTAGGCGTCGAAACCACGTTCGAGTCTGTTTCGCCTATCGTCAAATTTATAAAGTTTCGGTCTTAAAATAGGTCTATTAAAATAGTGTGATCAACACACACACATGGATTAAGATAAATTCAAATCACAAACAATCACAATGATAATATATGGGTTGCCTCCCACAAAGCGCTTGGTTTAACATCGTCAGCTCGACCTAATCAATTATATTAATTGAGTAGACTCAGCTCGTAAGCCTCCTTGTAAATCAGTTTCGTTTATCCCATATAAGGCTTCAGTCTCTAATCCGTTAACTTTAAATATTTTTCCCGTTTTGAGATCTTTAATATCCACAACTCCATAAGGGTATACTTTCTTAATAATAAATGATCCCATCCATTTAGATCTTAATTTTCCAGGAAAAGGTCTTAAACAAGTATTAAATAATAATACTTCTTTTCCAGGCTCAAATATTTTTCTTGAAATCTTTTTTATCATTCAATTTCTTCATTCTTTCCTTATAAATCTTTGCATTTTCATAGGACACATTTCTTATCTCTTCCATTTCATTCAGTTGTAATAGTCGTTTCTCTCATACAACATTCAAATCATAATTAAACTCCTTTATTGCCCAGGAAGCTTTATGTTCCATGTTTTCGTTCGTTTTTCTCTCTTTTATTTTAGAAGGAGTCGCCATCCTGTCGATCATCGTATACTTCCCACATTCGAATAAATTTCCCTCTCGAATCAGATAAGTGATTCAAAGAGGAGACGAACCGAATAAGAAGGGACATACGACAATGCAACAAACAAGAGAAAACACAAAACGTGGAGAGCCTACGTCCGATAAACCTCGCAAGGATAAGTTAAGTGTGTCCGCCCAAACAAGATCGGGTGAAAAGCACCTTAAACCGATATCCGTGAAAGAATGCCTATGTAGACTACCCATAACAAGAGAGTCAGGTGTAGGTGCATGTTCTGGGGTCAAGAGCACTCCCAATGGGACGTATCCCACTTGGTTAATTACATCTTGGGGGGTACCCAAGAATACTCTTGATAAAAGGAGTTTCGATTATAGTATCATGAACCTGGGGTAATAGGTACTCAAAGGAAGGTTATTCCGTGTGGGAACGCCACGATGCTTTCAAAGCTCCCGCTAAACTACGGGGAAGAGAGTGAGTCTTTCACAGTCCCCGAATGGGTAACAGACTCATCAGCATATGATACCCACAAAATAACCTAAATCATTTTGACAGGGATATCCCAACACGTCAAAGCACATCCGGGCCATAAGGGCAGAGGACAAATCGTCATATCCGAAATGGGCGGCAGCTCATCGGCATCGGGCCGTCAAAATGATATCAACGAAGTCAAGGAGCGAAGTGGTTCAACAGGGGTAGTCAAAGGAATGGAGGAGTAATCCTAAAGGGGTAGAGGTAGCCAAGTTGGGGTACCACGGACCCGTCATCCCAAGCAGTAGGACCCTAAGTCTACCCGGACGTGAAGGTAGTCGACCCAACACGTCCTGAAATCCCCGATCAACAATCCAAGAATTGCATTATCCACGAAGGCCTCGGTATCCCTAAGGTCAGAGGAAAGAAACTCTATCCTATGAATATAAGCTGGAGCTCCAAGAGGTGGGTCTCACACCTGCCAAATTGGCAAGGATGCCTCAGGAAAGAAGAGGAAGAGAGGTTCAGCTACAAAGCTGTAAACGCTCCAAACAAAAGGATTTACACCCCGTCTGGGTCGGGGAGCCTTCTAACACCCTAGGCGCACTAGACAACCACCTATAAAGGTATGCTGGGCTAGCCAGGTTAGAGAAGCACGGGGACTCCTCCTCGGGACATGCAAATATGAATGCAGTTATCTAGAGCGGTCTTTAAATAATGTGGAGGCCCTATTAGTATGACTTGGGTGATAGCCATGCAATGCAACCCATTTAAAATCCGGCCCGAAGGCCATGCAAGAAAGTAAAAGTGCAGATTTTAAAAACTTGAATATTTTAATCCTAAAAATCATTTATCTTAAATATTTTATTAGGATTATTAACAGATAAAGTTTACAATTTTAGGGTCCTTAAAGAGCCTAAATAGTATCGTGAAGTCTCAGATCACAGAAAGAAACAAGGAAAACACATGCAGACATGCAAATATGCAATAAAAGAAAGAAAGAAAGCACTCCATAATAAATTAAAAGAGGCCAAAATGTCGCTGGACTGGCGACATATCCCAAGAAAAGCAGTAAAAGCGGCCGGACACCGCATATACATGCCCGGCCCTAATTCTATACAACAATATAAAAATGCAGAATTATGATACGGGGCACGAGCATCTGCCCCTGGTCCCTTCCACGTGGTTCTAGCTTCGAAGCGCCTCGGAGCCCATGCCCGTATCTTATTTCTGCTACATCTAGGAAAAGAAAAGACTTAATCCTGCATGAAAACAAGTATTAGCGGGAAAGCTCACATGCATTGACGTATAATGAGCCATGCCTTATAAGTGGGGGAGCTAAACAACACCTGCAAGCAAATTGTCAGAAATCATTACTTACTCCCCCCATAGCGATACCTGTATGCACATAGAGACATGGCTCCCTACAGAAAAGCGCCCTAACATACTACCATACATATGCAGCATGCAGTCACATCACAAACACAGTGCAGAAGAAGGATACCTGGCTAGGGCAACCAATCCATCAAAGAACAATAGCCAGGCATCAAAAAGACTACCTAGCATCCTAATCCTAGCCTAGCACATGTCGGCATATTTTTAGGTTATGTGTTTTATTTTGAAAAGCGGGTCGCCTACAGAAATTGTCGGCGAATTTTAGATTTAATTTAAATAAATAATTTGAAAAGTAGTATTTGATTTTGAAAATAATTTTTAAATTTGAAGATTTTAAGATATGAAATCAAACTGATCCCACGTCCCGAATAGTTTATATAAACGAGCACCGCGCCACAAACCGTATATCTATCCCGGAGAATAGACACACTGCTTGATGATGGGGCTCGATTAAATAAACTAGAAGATTTGTGACATACGTTTAGTCCGCAAACCAATTTTATAAGCCGACAAGTTCCTCGCTTAATATGAAAACATTAAACAGGGTTTATATTACTCGGGTTCTTAAAATTCCCTATAAGGGCAAGCCCCTATAGTTAATTACATCTTAAGTGATGGGAATCACCTAAGAAAACTCTCGATAATAATCGGTAGTTCCGCTCTCAAGAATTTCGAAGTTTAAGTTTTCAAAGGATTGAATTTTGGAATTTCAATAGGGAATGGATCAAATTTGGAACATTTTATTTTGGGAATCCAAAGGAAGAAAGGTAGGAGAAATCACAGATTCAAAGCGAACTCCGGTAATTTCCCGACTATCCTATTATTTGGCTTGGATTTAGGAAAGCCCTAATGTTTATTTAGTATTTTGATCTTGCCAATTTTAATTAGTTAGGACTTATATTCGTATGATAAAATCATACAAATAGCCTTGAAGATGTGAGGGTTTATGTCGTATCAGACGACTACCTCGGAGTCCTAAGACCGGTTAGGGCTTAATTTACATGATATGATCATGCAAATGCCTAACGAAGAGTTGAGGATTTATGTTGCACTAGGCAAGCTACCTCGAAGTCCTATGGCTTGGTTATTTAATTCTAAGAAAGTTTTGTTGAAGTAGACTCAGGTTTTGCTGATGAAGATGGTCGTGCTGCCCACCATGCTCCGAGCTCCTTGTTGTTGCAGAGGTTTAGTTTTAGAAATCATAAATCAGGAGATGAGAGAAGTGTTCTGGTTTAGAGAAAGTCTTAATTTCCAAGTGTTTTTTATGTTTTAATTAAAACACATCTTAAAGTTGATTATAACAACACCGGTTAAGATCCCACGGTTCCATCCTTCCGGCATCGTCATTTTTATCGGATTCACTTAGTCCAGATGAATTTGCTAAACTCAACTGAATGAGTTCCACACTTTCATTTAGACCGTGGGAAATCCCGTTAGCAACACGTAGGTTACATCATCCGAGGTATTCCCGATCATCCAACAAGACATTTTAATTTAGTTGTAGTTGTAGTTTTGTTGTTCTTTTGTGATTAAATTTTGAGTTGTTTTATATTTTGAAATGTTGTGGCGGTGAATTTTATCTTGTAATGACTTTTAATTTAGTTTTGGTTTCAGTTTTAGGGACTATCCTAAAGGTGTGGGTTTTCATGCAACGGTTGTTTATCATGCAAGAAAAGTAAGTGCGATGCGATTAAATAAATTGTAATAAGGTAAATTGTAATAAAATAAAAGCGTACTCGGAGGGTCTTCCCGTCATCCCAAGCTGCACTTAAAACACAATTAGAATATTTAAGCATTTAAAGTAAGTTCCTAGGTAAAGCTAAGGGAAGGGTTATGGTTTTCTACCAAGGTCCTACTCCTATAGCTAGTCATCTCCTATGACGTCTAGGTGTCGGTATTTTGGTTTGAGGACGATTTCCTTCATCAAAGAACAATTAAGTTCAATTTTTCTTATAAACATACTATCATATCGAGGAAGTGCTTAAGATGAATCTTAAACATCTTTTCAATATTTCTAGGATTATTTTAAGTCCAAGAGAATTTAATTATACAAATGAATTGATCGTCCGGGAGTTCGAGTTTTGTTATCTTGCTCGATGAACTAGGACATTTGAATATCCTATAAGTGAAGTAACACTTCACTTAATACTCCATTTAGGAGTTGTGACAACAAGAGCTTTCGAGGGCAAATTGATGTTCAAGTGATTTATGATTTAATTTAATTTCAGTTAATGGATTTAAGTTTGGAATAGTGTTCAAGTTCCTTTATATTTACTTTTGAATTTCTTTATGTCTTAGGTGATGTTATTTTTAATTCAATTTAATTTAACTTTAATTTAATTTAATTTGGTTTAGTTTTAATTTTAATTTAATTTATTTAATTTAATTTAATTTCAATTTTAACCTGATTTTATTTTTTTATTTTAATTTAATTTAATTTAATTTAATATGTTTTAATTTAATTTAATTTAATTTAATGTGATTTAATTTAATTTAATTTAATTTAATTTGATATAATTTGATTTAATTTAATTTAATTTAATTTAATTTAATTTAAATTTAAATTTAATTTTATTTTTAATTTTAAATTAATATTTTATTTTTTATGTTTTAAAGATGATTTAATTTTAATTGTTAAAGTATTAATTTAATTGAAATTTTAAAAGGATTTAATTTAAATAATTTAACTTTAATTTAATTTAATGATTAAGTCTTTTAACATTTTAAATCTTAAATTTGGATTATCATTTTAATTAGGAATTAAATATTATTGAGATGATTAATTTAGGGATTCTTAAATTAAAGAACAAATCTCTTCCTAATGATATCCCTATTTTAATAATCCCAATTTTTTCATTATTCTTCCAAATTTAATTAATTATTTAATTAAGGTTTTATTTTAATTATTTTTAAATTATTTGGTAGGTTTCTACCCTTTAATTATTTAAATTTCAATCATCCAAATCAGATTAGGATCAAAAATTTTACTCTTTCATTTTGTTAAGCCTAAAGTTTTAATTAAGGGTTAAAATTTTAATTACCATTTTGCCCTTCAAGCTTAATAATTTCATAACTCACTAAATTGAGCTTAAATGAATTTGGAATTTTTATGTGACTTCACTCATATGCCAATAAAGACATTAGAGGAGAAAATGTGATTTTTCTGTATTTAATTTATTTATGTAATTATTTTTGGTGGAAAATAGGGATTTCAAGAAAAATTTAATAATATGACCAAGGGAAAGTTTCTGTCCTTAGGGAAATTATGAGACATTCCTAATGACCAGAGGACCACTTGGACCAATTTTGGTGATTTTTTGAATTATATTATTTTTATTATAATTATTTTGAGTTTTAGAGTGTTAATTAATTTAAAAATAAAATAAAGGTTGAAAAATGAATTTTATATTTTTCAAAAATTTCTCTGATATCAAGGAAACCAGAGGACCACTTTTTATAATTTTCTGATTTTTCCCTGATTTATTAGAATTATTTTAGTGGAAATGCTAGAAAATACATTTTTTAATTTTAAAATTACCTTAAGGCTCTAAAATTTAATATCTCATCATAGAGACCTAAGAAAAATATGGGACTTGTTCCTAAATGATTAAAATTCAAAATGTGACATTTTGGTGAATTTTATTATTTTTGTGATTTTTATTATTTTTTAATTATTAAAAATATTGAAATAATGCAAAAAATCAACTTTTTTTAGAAAATTGCAATTTTAATTTTCTTAAATTCCCCTAATACCAGAGAGGCTCCAAAACCAATTTGGTGAATTTTTGAAAAGTATTTCGAAAGTTATGAATTTTTAAAGTTTAAGTTGGCTAAATGGCTTAATCAACCCATTTGGTAGGGCTAACCAAGTCCAATTGACTTCAAACTTTTATGGTGGGTTCCTCTGATCCTAAAGGTCAGTGGAGAATTGATTTCAAGTCAATTTGATGTATGATTAGCTCTAATTAATTAAAGCTCCATTTTGGGTGTTTAAACCAATTAGGGTTATTCCAAGTAGATTAACTCAAAACTTATTTTTCCTAGGGTCCTCTGGTCATAATAAACATCACCAAATTTTCCTAGATTTTATCTCATAATATGCTAATTATTGGAATTAAAATACTCAAACTAGCAACCTAGAATTGAAAAATTAATAACTCTTCATAAGGATGGCCTCTGACTTTGGAAAATTCAGGGAATGTTCCCAAATTCAGAGGCTTCAAAGCTCCTATGGTCTCATGCCATGGTGAATTGTATACATGCATGGAGAATTGAAAATGTACAGAGAGTGAATAAATTATTAAAAATCAAATACTCAATGAAATTGAATGATTTCTTTTCCACATTATTTTTCTCTATTCACTGAGCAAGAGGGTATTTTTATTTTATTTTTCTGATTTTCCTACACAAAGTTATGCATTTTTGAAGTTTAGGGAATTAAATAAATAGGAAAAATAACCTAATTTCTTACTTATCCACGCGGCGCCCTGTCATCCTCGGCATCTCCGAACGACCATGCAGCGCGCTCCCATTCGACGCCGCCACTTGAGTCAGCAGTCTTGGTCCAGCCTTCCGCGTATCATCCGCTTGTCCGACCTAATCTGAGCCGTCCATCCGCGCGTGTATTGAATGAACGGCATCCGTTCATCGTCCCCAAGCCTCTTAGCCCGAGAACCGTCCATCTTCTAAGCTTAAGATCTCGCTCGATACTTGACCAAATTAAACGTTCTTATGCTCTATGGATTCGTCTCGAGAGGACGAACACAACCATACGGTTTATGTGGCATGAAATTGACTCAATAAAAATGGAGAATGATCAGAAGCTCGGGAAGAAGAGTAAGACCATACCTTTGCTCAGAGAAGTGTGGCTTCGATCTGAGGGTTGTGTCACCTTTGATTGGGTCCAAGCAAGCTCCAGATGAAGTCTCCTGTCCTGGTGAATTGTCCAGATATGACTTTGACTAAGCCCGATTTCAACCTTTGGAGTCTGGAACAGATGGGTGGCCTGGAGAGGGGGCTTTCACTGGGGAACTTCTCCTCTTGACCTTGTGCAGGTGTAGGTGAGTTTAATTTGACTTTGGTGAAGGATTTGGGAATGTCCCTGTTCGGCTCGAGAATCGAGCTCCAAAATTGAGCTCAATTAGTGGGGATTAGGGCAAATCGACGGTGGGGATCAAGTGCTCTAGGTGTGGGGAGAGTCCGGAGTGATTTTGGCAGAGTTTCCTTAAGGTTGGTTCAGCACCTCCTCATGGCCGAGAGAGGTGGGGTTTAAATAGGAGAGACTGGAGGGCCTCCCAGGGGAAGTTAGGACATGGGATCAGCTGCTTAGGTCAAGGGAAGAACAACCATGGTGGCCATTGGGCATGGGGCAACTCAACGAAGGTGGAATTCCAAAGTTTGGCTTCTCCCCATGTCTCGGCCATGGCGTTTTCCGGCGGCACAGTGGCCGGCCGGCTGAGCACTCGGTCACCATCTTGTTCGGGTGGGTCGGGCTAGGGTTTAGTGTAGGCAATTGGCCAATGCCATGTGTAAAGGGCTTGGATTAAAATGGTATGGGAGAGAGGCAATTTTGGCTCAAATGGGTCAACCCATCCTTTTGGGCTAGGTGCACCACCCAATGCTTGGTTTAGGCTGAAGGGAAAGTGATTTGGTTCAGCATAATCGGTAGGGTCAAGTCACCATCCAAGCACAATTAGGCATAAGCATGGTTAAGGGGAATCATGGGAGTGGTTAATCACCTTAAGGGAATGTGGAAAGGATCTCCTACTTTTGCCCAATGTAGTAAGGTCACATGTGAGCAACTCACATGGCTTGCATGTGACTTAAGAGTGGCTTCATGGCTTGCCTTTGGCTTCGGGAAAAAGCTTGGTCAATTTCATGAAAATGGATTTTAGAAATTTTGGTAATTTAGGGGTGATTTGATGTGATTTAGCATATGGCTTGATTTGGAACCATTTGATGATTGATTTAGGACTTAAGGGATGATTTTAATTGAATTCATGATGAAGAAGAGTGTCATATGGGCTTTGTATAAATTTTGGGCCTTTAAAATTTAGTGAAGATGGGCTTTTAAAATGGTTTAGGGAAGTGGGCTTTTAGATTTCAAAACAAATTTTAGGATGAAAATTTTCGAAAGGATTGGATCCAATAAGTGTTGAATTTAATTTAGGAATGTTTCATGAATGATTTGGAATCAATTTGAAGTAGCTTGGGCTTGAATTGGGTTGGATTTGGACTTCTTTGGTAAATGGGCCAATGTAAGTCAAATTGGGCTAACTTGGGTCAATGTTGGGCTAGAGTTGAAATTGATGTAAAATTAATGTTGGGAAATGTTTCAAAGAGGTTTTGGCTTTGGTTGGGTTTTGATTTTGGGGTTTGAGCTTATTTGGGTTAGGTTTGGGCTTAGGTTAAAATTGGGTCTTTTAGCTTTGGATTGAATTTGAGTGGGGTTTGGGTCTAAATTTTGGGCAAATCATGTTAGTATTTTGTTTGTGGGGATGTTAGGGAAGGTTTAGAAAAGATTTGGGGTTAATTGGAGTTGAATTGGGTGAGTTTGAGCTAAGTTTGGGTCATGGGTCCAAATTGGGCTTTAAGGTCAAAAGTGAAATTGGATTCAAATGTCAATCAAATTGGGCTTGGATTTGGTCTAGATTGGTGTTAGGGATGTTGAATTGAAGTTTAGAATTGAATTGGACCAGAATTTGGGTCAATTGGGTAGGTTTGGTTTGACATCGGGTTCACTTTTGGGTTAAAATGGGTCAAATTGGGGATTTTGACAAAAGTGGGGTAAATTGACAAAATTGGCCCATGGTGTAGTTGAACAAAATGAAATTGGGAATATTTGGGATTTTTTGGAATTTTCTGGTAATTTTTCTGAATTTTTGGATTTTTGGGTCAAGGGGGGCATTTTGGGTATTTGGAGGGTATTGGGAGGTATTTTTGGAATTTTTGGTATTTTTGGCTATGGATGATCAATTTGAGTAATGTGGGGATGTTTGGGATTGGTTTGGAGGAATTTTGGGTGATTTGGAGATTTTGAAAAAATTTGGGTAATTTCAAGGGTTTTGGGTAGGCTAGGCGGGTGTAGGGTCCCGGGGGTCAAAAATTGAAAACTTGGAAAATTGAAGATTGGGTAAATGTAAGTGGAATGAAATCATTTTGATTGAGCCATGAAGTCATATCAAGCCCACATGAGCCATGAGAGGACTCATTTAAGGCATTCACTATGTTGTTCCTAACCCTCTTAGCCAAGGGCTTAGGGGTTAAAGACCATCCATGTGAATCACCTGCATGAGTCAGGAGGTCAAATTGGGTATGGGTGTGTTTTTAGGAGGTGTGTGAAAGTGTAGTGTATAGGTGTAATGTGTGTGTAAGTCAGCCCTTCACCAGACCAGACCACCCAGGGCAGTCCTAAGGCCAAAGAGGCCTATTGGAACTCATCCTTTAAACTTCCACATTTGATATCAGCCCTCTAGGTGATTAGTGGTCTACAATCAAGTTTGTGGGGTTTGCAGGGAGCTAAGAAGTGGTTTGAATTTCTAAGTGGTGGGTCCAAATTCTAATCCTCTAGGACAGTCAAAGGTAAAGCCTAATGCTAGATCCTAAGTACTAAAGAGAAGAAGAGAAGACCTCATCAAAAATGAGGTCAACAAATGGACCCCCAATAAGTGTGGTGTGCTAACCAAGCACACCGCGCGTATTGGCGTTGACCGAAAAGATCAAAAAACCAACACAGATGTCCAAGTGACAAACTTAGGACAAAGTAGAAGAATTTCCGCTGGGGAGTGTCAAGTATATCTCTGAGACTGGAGATTCCTGAACTCTCGCTGGGAAAGGAAAAGGAGGTGAATTCCAAATCACATGATCTGGGGGAATTTCGATTTAGATTTCATTTTGTTTCAGTTTAAGTTTTGATGTGTAACTTCAGATTTTAGCTTGAGTTTTAATTTAGATTGAAGTTTTGTTGAAATTAATTTGAAGGGATTTGAATTTTGAAATGAAAATCGGTATTTTTGTGGTTTTAGATGTAACGTCTTCAACCTCAAAATAAAATTGAATTGATTGGATTGAATCATTACAATGAGGAGAGATCTCAGAGCAATGCGGTATTGGGTGTAAAATCCTTAACCTCAAGAGTTTGATTTTGATGTATTTCATTGCAATAGGGAAAGAATCCTAAAGCAATGCAGTCTCGGATGTAAAATCCTCAACCCCAAGAATTTGATTTTGATGTATTTCATTGCGATAGGGAAAGAATCCTAAAGCAATGCAGTCTCGGATGTAAAATCCTCAACCTTAAAAATTTGATTTTGATGTATTTCATTGCGATAAGGAAAGAATCCTAAAGCAATGCAGTCTCGGATGTAAAATCCTCAACCCCAAGAATTTGATTTTGATGTATTTCACTGCGATAGGAAAAGAATCCTAAAGCAATGCAGTCTCGGATGTAAAATCCTCAACCCCAAAAATTTGATTTTGATGTATTTCATTGCGATAGGGAAAGAAACCTAAAGTAATGCAGTCTCGGATGTAAAATCCTCAACCCCAAGAATTTGATTTTGATGTATTTTATTGCGATAGGGAAAGAATCCTAAAGCAATGCAGTCTCGGATGTAAAATCCTCAACCCCAAAAATTTCATTTTGATGTATTTCATTGCGATAGGAAAGAATCGTAAAGCAATGCAGATCTCGGATGTAAAATCCTCAACCCCAAGAATTTGATTTTGATGTATTTCATTGCGATAGGGAAAGAATCCTAAAGCAATGCAGATCTCGGATGTAAAATCCTCGACCCCAAAATTTGATTTTGATGTATTTCATTGCGATAGGGAATGAATCCTAAAGCAATGCGATCTCGGATGTAAAATCCTCAACCCCAAGAATTTGATTTTGATGTATTTCATTGCGATAGGAAAGAATCCTAAAGCAATGCAGTCTCGGATGTAAAATCCTCAACCTCAAGAGTTTGATTTTGATGTATTTCATTGCGATAGGGAAAGAATCCTAAAGCAATGCAGTCTCGGATGTAAAATCTTCAACCCCAAGAATTTGATTTTGATGTATTTCATTGCGATAGGGAAAGAATCCTAAAGCAATGCAGTCTCGGATGTAAAATCCTCAACCCCAAGAATTTGATTTTGATGTATTTCATTGCGATAGGGAAAGAACCTAAAGCAATGCAGTCTCGGATGTAAAATCCTCAACCCCAAAAGTTTGATTTTGATGTATTTCATTGCGATAGGGAAAGAACCTAAAGCAATGCAGTCTCGGATGTAAAATCCTCAACCCCAAAAGTTTGATTTTTTTGAATGGTAATTGATTTTGCAAAGATTTGTAGTGTTGATTTGAAAAGTGTGGAATTTTGGTGTTTCGAGAATTTCATGAAAGTTGTAAAAGACTTTCATGGAAAGAAATAGATTAGGAGGGAATATTTAGATGCTACATATCTCATTCAAAAGAGTTGATTGAAAGTTGCTGGTTTAGATTAGATACAATTCCTCGCCACTAGATCAGTATCGACGTGGCTCCGTGTCAATGGAATCGACCGCTTCCATCCCAGACAAGGGAGAGAGTAGAACGGATTGGATTTCAGATTTGGAAGGTTGAGTTTGAATTTGATTGAGATTTGATTTAAAATTTGGAAAGTTGAATTTGAATTTGATTGAGATTTGATTTGAGATCTGGAAGGTTGAATTTGAGTTTGATTGAGATTTGATTTGAGATCTTGAAGGTTGAATTTGAATTTGATTGAGATTTGATTTGAAATCTGGAAAGTTGAATTTGAATTTGATTGAGATTTGATTTAAGATTTGGAAAGTTGAATTTGAATTTGATTGAGATTTGATTTGGAAGAGAAAACAAGAAAAACTTTATTATCATGATTTTATTTATTTTAGCACATTTTTTATTATTTTTGGGTTCGGACCCAGTCATAAGTAATTACTTCACCCGTGCTTCTAGGGATGAAAAATTCATTCCTTTGAAACATCAGGTAGCGTAATACTTCTTCAAGTATCGTCCGTTGATCGGAAGCATATGTCGTTCTCCTTGGTAATTCACTAGCTGGTAGGAGTCTCCTGAGTAGGCTGCCTCAACCACAAACGGCCCTTCCCAAGTGGGTTCAAATTTTCCTCCTATCTTGCGGTGTGCAAGGATAGGTCTCTTGAGAACAAGAACTAAGTCACCAACTTCGAAGGTTCTTGGGCGGACCAGTCTATCATGGGCTTGAACCATCTTAGCTTGGTATAGTTCTAAATTCCGTCGCGCTGCAAGTCTTTTCCTTCCGGGCTTTCCAATTCCTCTAGTCGTAATTTGGCATTCTCTTCTGTCGTGATTTTGTTTGCAAGCTGCAATCCTAAGTGAAGGAAGCTGGACCTCTAAAGGTAACACTCGCCTCGGACCCATATACCAGAGCGTAAGGTGTAGCTTGAGTAGGAGTTCTGAAGGTTGTCCGGTAGGCCCATAAGGCTTCTAATAACTTCTCGTGCCAATTTCTCTTATTATTGTCCAAGGTTTTCTTTAAGATTTGAACGAGAGTTTTATTAAAAGCCTCAGCGAGGCCATTTGCTCTTGGCTAGTAAATTATTGAATAGCGCGAGTCGATTCCGTGTCTCCTGAAAAAATTGTTGATTTGCGTGCTTCTGAATGCTGACCCATTATCTGAGATGATCCTGCACGGCACTCCAAAACGGTAGACAACTTGGTTCTTGAAAAAATGTAGCACGTGATGTGCTTTCACTTCTCTAAGTGGAACTGCCTCTGCCTACTTGGAAAAGTAATCTGTAGCCGCAAGAATGAAGCGATGTCCTTTTGAAGATGGTGGTTCTATCGGACCCACTATATCTGTGCCCCAACATTCAAATGGCGACGACGCAATTGTCGGATGTAGCACATTTGGATGTTGGTGTAGAACCACTCCGTGCACTTGGCATTGGTGACAGCTCTTGGCGATTTTCATGCAGTCGGTCATCATCGAGGGCCAGTAGTACCCTAGTCCTTTAATTTTCATTTTCATCTTCGGACCCGACTGGTGAGCGCCACAGAGTCCCGAATGCACCTCTTTAACAATTTCACGAGCCTCAGACCCGCTTAGGCATTTTAGCCACATCTGATCAAAAGACCTTCTGTATAATGAATTGTTTATTAATGCGTAAGACAGAGTTCTTTTCTTAATCTGATGGGCTAACGACCTATCGTCTGGTAGTTTTCCCGTTTGCAGGTAGTCTATTAATGGCTGTCGCCAATCTTCTGTGTTTTCTGTCACTGTTGCAACTGATTCTTCTTCTTTTTCTGATTTGTGTATTGTGTCTATATCGAGCTGTGATAGGATCTGACGTCCGTGAACTGACACATCCACTGATTCATCTTGTAAGCAGGTAAATTCTTTTGCGAGGCGGGCTAACGCATCTGCTAAAGCGTTTTCTTTTCTCAGAATTTTGTAGATCGTCACATTCGGAATCTGTTCCAACAGTTTCATGGAATACTGGAAGTATTGCTCGAGTCTTGGCTTTAAAATTCGTATCGTCCGGCGATCCGTTGAATGATTAACTGCGAATCCCCGTAGATGTTGATATTTGTTATCCCCATTTGAATAGTTAATTCTAGTTCCGTTATGAGGGCTTTGTATTCCGCTCGTTGTTTGTACGGGGCTCGTTAAGTGGTAGGAGTATCTTAACTTCCCCGCTCCGGTGTTATAAAGATTAGTCCGATTCCCGCCTACAGGCACTTATCACTTGCGATTCTTCATCTTTGTGTGCCGAGGATGCTCCGTCGAAATATAGTTCCCGGCGTCGATCATCGGGGTCTTCTAAGCTCATTATTTGTTCATCCGGCAAGTCGTCATTGAGAGGAGATTCTGCCGGCAAAGGGTGTGCTGCGAGGAAGTCTGCTAGGACTTGTCCCTTTACGGCTCGAAGAGGCACGAAAGTTATATCGAATTACAATAATATCATTGACCACTTGGCAAGTCTGCCAGAAAGCGTTGGACGGGTCATCAAGTATTGCAATGGATTAAATTTCGAGATCGAGTTGACCTTATGAGAAAGCATGTAGTGCCCGAGCTTTTGAGCGGTGAAGATCGGGGCCGAACGAGTGCTTTTCAATTGTGGGATACTTTATTTCCGTTGGAAGTAAACGACGGCTTAGGTAGTAAAGAGCATTTTCTTTACCCTCATCATTGACACTAGGCTAACGGGGCTCCGAGAGAGTCGTCTAAGGCCGCGGTATAAAGTATCAACGGTCTACCCGAGACTGGGGCTGCTAAGACAGGAGGTGTCATTAAATATTGTTTAATGTCCTCAAAGGCCCTCTGTCATTTCTCTTCCCAAATAAATTTGGTGTCCTTTTTAACTAATGCCGAGAAAGGCTGACACCTACCTAACAAGTTCGAGATAAAGCGTCGAAGATATGCCAACTTCCCTTGAAAAGATCATAGTTGTTTTAAGGTTCTGGGAGGTGGCATTTCTAAGATAGCTTTAATCTTTTCCGGGTCGATTTCAATTCCACGATGTCGGACAACGAATCCTAAGAACTTTCCGGACGTGACGCCGAAGGCGCATTTTAAGGGATTCATCTTAAGGTTAAATTGTCTTAATCGTTCGAAAACAATTCTCAAATCATATAGGTGGTTTTCCTTTACTTTGCTTTTGATGACCACATCATCCACGTAGCATTCGACTTGATTGTGGATGAGATCATAAAAAATTCTTGTCATTGCTCTCTGGTAGGTTGCTCCTGCGTTCTTCAATCCGAATGGCATCACTGTGTAGCAATATACTCCGATCGGAGTTCTGAATGCTGTAAGTTTTTCATCTTCCGGAGCCATTTTTATCCGGTTGTATCCTGAAGATCCATCCATGAATGAGAATATTTCATGTGTTGAAGCGATGTCGATCATTAATTCTGGGATCGGTAGAGGAAAATCATCCTTTGGACATGCCTTGTTTAAATCTCTGAAATCTACACAAATTCTGATCTGACCATTCTTCTTCCTAACTGGTACCACATTGGCTAACCAAGTCAGGTATTGTTCTTCACGGATAAATTTAGCATCTATTAGCTTTTTAACTTCAGCTATGACTTGCTGTTCAATTTCTAGACGCATTCTTCTGGAACCTTGTCTGACTGGAACAAAAGTAGGATCCACTCCTAGCTTATGGACTGCGACCTCGCGGAGCTAAACACAGCATCTCATCGTAGCTCCAAGCAAAATAGTCTTTAAATTCCATTAATAACTTAATTATTTCTTCGAGTCTTCTTTATTGAGTAAGGAGCTAACAAAGGTAGGTCTAGGTTCTTTGCTAGTACCTAAGTTAACTTTCGTTAACTCATCTATTGTAGATTTGATCTCTTCTTCGAACTACGGTGGAGCATTTCCAATTTGTAAATCTTGAAGTTCTTCCGTAGCTTCCATGCGGTTTTCATTAGACTTGCAAGTGACAACCATGCAAAATTCAGTATCGTCAACTGATCCTACTGTGCCGAATCCGAGACCATGCTTTGAATTGGGTGGACGACCGGAGTTATTCCATAAATTTTCAAAATGTTGTGATTGACCTTTTGTCCATTGTCGAGGTAAGAAACCATGTTGAATTAAATTTTGCACACAGGGAGAGTACCACTCAAAAGGTAATTCCATTAATTCTGATGAAGTAGCATCTTCAAATTGTACATTATTTTCAGTTTTGGAGGAAGGAGCACCACAGTAGAATTTGATGGGCTTTGCACCGCCGCTATGTACCTCTTTGACCACCATACCCTCGATCTTATTAGAATGGATCGGGGTCAGGGTCATAGTATGTACATGTAGTTAATCTTCTCGTACATCGATTTATATTCCTCGTTCTTTTCATCTTCGAGAGAGATCCTGAACTGCAGCTTCTTCCGACTTATTGTTGCTGCTTCTTGCTTGATTTCTTTTTCTTCTTCAGAACTATCTTCCCATTCAACATTGATGGCTGGTTTCCTCTGTTCAACTGTCCTAACGTCTCTGCCACGACCTCGTCCCCGGCCTCGACCTCGGATGCGAGTTGTCGAGAAACCTTCACCATCTCGCCGTAAGGGAGTGGTGAGTGACTGTTGGACTAGAACTTCAGGTTCTTCGTCGTCCCAAACTTCATTTGCTTCATTTGTTATGGTATCTCTGGAGAAGATTGTTTTCTTCGGGGTGCGTAATAAGCCGCATCTTCATGGATTCCAATTTCATGTACGGAGAATGGTTGTAAGTCACCTTTGATGCATCGTTCCCCTCCATCGTAGTATTTGATGCACCGATGTAGAGATGATGGTACCATCCGGTTTTCATGTATCCACGGTCGGCCCAAGTAGAGCATTGAACGATGTTTCGAATCAATTATGTGAAATTTCGCGGTTGTCTTTGCTAAGTCACCGGTCTTCATTAGCAGTGTTATTGAGCCGAGGGCTCTTTCTCCTTTCTGGTTGAATCCTCTTAATAACATTTTGTCCGCTTTGAGCTCGCGAGCATCAATTTCCAAGTATGCTAGCGTTCGAAGATTCATTATATTGATTGATGCTCCTGGATCCACCAATACTCTGGAGAGTGTAAACTTCCCAATTGTAACTGAAATGTACAACGGTCGGTTGTGGTCTGCTCGTCCCAAGTAGTAGGTCATTGTCCGTGAAGGTGAGACCTCGTCGTTCCTTTAACGAGCAAACCTCATCTAAGGAATCTCCGAATCATTCGAGCTAAGCAAATTTCGGATCAAGTAAGGCCTTGATCAGAGCTTCTCTCATCTCCTTTGATAAGATGAGAGCGTCGTAGATGCTCAATTTGGCTGGTAGTTTCCTAAGATGGGCTAGCACATTGTAGTCCACTTTATTTTCATGTGCCTCATTTTCTTCTCGAATGGGTATTTCTTCTGCCGGGGTTGGTTCATCCTGAACAACCACCTACTTTCCTTTGTCCTTTGGACCCATTCTCGGAGGTAGAACTCTTCCACTTCTTAAGTTGACTTCTGTGATTTCTTCTAAATTTAGTATTGAGTTTGCTGGTGTTTCCTTCTGAATTGGAATGACAGGTTCTTCAGGATTAGCTTCGGAGTCTGAAGGTTCTAACTCTATTGTGACTGGAGCTCCTCGAAACTCACAAATAGATTCGTTGTTTGTTGAACTCTCGTAGCCTCCTTGGTGGATGTCTTCTTCGTCATTATGATCATCGAGCTTGTGTATGATTTGAGAATTGTTATTTGTATCGGAATCGACGTCTGGATTAGGTTGATTGTCGCTAGTTACGTAATCGTTAGAAACAGTCAAAACGTAGCCAACACCATAACCCTCATCATTATATGATCCCACCGGAGTGAGCAAATAATCATACGTAGTCGGAGGTTCGAGGGATTTCTCCCCGAATCGAAACAACTATCCTATGATAAGCGGCCCCTAGTCCAGCCTTAGGAGCCTCGGTCTTCTCTTCTTCGTCAATTTTCTTCTTTTCTTCGGCCGTCTCTTGTTGAGGTGGTTCTTCTATCGCAAGTGATAGTGCCGACTTGACAGGTTTCGAACTCTGAATTGAGGCTCGCACCGAAGTGGTTTGGATGCGATCCAAAATCTTCTTCGAAGACTTTGTCCAAGCGGTAGTCCATCCATCACTAGTCGCATAGGGATCTATTGGAACAATGAGATCCGTTGAGATAACATTGATGGAACCTCCTTTCTGGGGTTCCTTCATGTATTCCTTCGGGATTGTTATGTTCCCTTTTCGAAGATTATCGTTGAGCCAACTTTTGAAGGTAATACAATCTTCTATCTTGTGTCCAAGCATCCGGTGGTAAGGGCAAAAGTTGGGATCACCTTCTTGTCGACTTCTTCGGTCTTTTAGGTTACGGCAGTTGGAAATGCGGAGTCTTCATCGATCTGCGGAACATTTTCGGCACTGCCTCATTCTTGAACGGATACTCCCTGCTCAGAAGTTCCCTTAACGTACGTTGTGGACGAGGCGGTTGTTCATACTGTTGAGATGACTGATAGCTCGGTCGGGGTTGTTGGTAATTCTGTTGAGGTTGCTGCGGCCGTTATGACGGTATTTGTATCGGCTGCTTGCCTTTATCGACTGCTGCGACGGTTCCAGACTTCTTTTCAAAAGTTTTCACGGGCTTCTGTTTGTCTGTTTTGTCGATGAAACTTAATTGCTTCGCCTCTGTACGGCTTATTTTTAGGTTGAGTGTTGTATTTTTGAAAAGAGGTCGCCTACAGAAATTGTCGGCGAATTTTTAATTTAATTTAAATGAATAATTTGAAAAGTAGTATTTTATTTTGAAAATAATTTTAAATTTGAAAATTTTAAGATATGAAATCAAGCTGATCTCACATCCCGAAAAGTTTATATAAACGAGCACCGCACCACAAACCGTGTATCTATCCCGAAGAATAGACACACTGCTTGATGATGGGGCTCGATTAAATAAACTAGAAAGGTTTGTGCCATCCGTTTGGTCTGCGAACCAATTTTATAAGCCGACAAGTTCCCCAGCTTAATATAAATGAATTAAGCAGGGTTTATATTACCTGGGTTCTTAAAGTTCCCTATAAGGGCAAGCCCCTATAGTTAATTACATCTTAAGTGACGGAAATCACCTAAGAAAACTCTCGATAATAATCGGTAGTTATGCTCTCAAGAATTTCAAAGTTTAAGTTTTCAAGGATTGAATTTTGGAATTTCAATAGGGAATGGATCAAATTTGGAACATTTTATTTTAGGAGTCCAAAGGAAGAAGGGTAGGAGAAATCACAGATCCAAAGCGAACTTTGGTAATTTCCCAACTATCCTATTGTTTGTCTTGAATTTAGGAAGGTCCTAATGTTTATTTAGTATTTTAATCCTGCCAATTTTAATTAGTTAGGACTTATATTCGTATGATAAAATCATACAAATAGCCTCGAAGATGTGAGGGTTTATATCGTATCGGACGACTACCTCGGAAATCCTAAGACCTGTTAGGGCTTAATTTACATGATATGATCATGCAAATGCCTAACGAAGAGTTGAGGATTTATGTTGCACTAGGGAAACTACCTCGAAGTCCTACGGCTTGGTTGTTTAGTCCTAAAGAAAGTTTTGCTGATGTAGATTCCAGTTTTGCTGACGACGATGGCCGTGCTGCCCACCATGCTCCGAGCTCCTTGTTGTTGCAGAGGTTTAGTTTTAGAAGTCATAAATCAGGAGATGAGAGAAGTGTTTGGTTTTAGAGAAAGTCTTCATTTCCATGTGTCTTTAATATTTTAATTAAAACAGGTCTTAAAGTTGATTAAACGAACCGATTAAGATCCCACGGTTCCGTCATCCCGCACCGTTATTTTCATCGAATTCACTTAGTCCGGATGAATTTGCTAAACTCGACTAAATGAGTTCCGCACTTTCATTTAGACCGTGGGAAATCCCGTTAGCAACACGTGGGTTACATCATCCGAGGTATTCCCGATCATTCAATGAGACGTTTTAATTTAGTTGTAGTTGTAGTTTTGTTGTTCTGTTTGTGATTAAATTTTGAGTTGTTTTATATTTTGAATGTTGTGGCGGTGAATTTTATCTTGTAGTGTCTTTTAATTTAGTTATGGGTTTCAGTTTTGGTTTCTGTCCTAAAGGTGTAGGTTTTCATGCAACTGTTATTTATCATGCAAGAAAGGTAAAGTGCAACACGAGTAAATGAATTGCAGCAAGATAAATTGCAATAAAATAAAAGCGTACATGGAGGGCCTTCCCGTCATCCCAAGCTGCACTTAAAATACAATTTAGAGCATTTAAGCATTTATGACAATTCCCTAGGTAAAGCTAAGGGAAGGGTTATGGTTTTCTACCAAAGTCCTAATCCTATAGCTAGTCATTCCTATGACGTCTAGGTTCTTGTATTTTAGTTTGAGGACGATTTTCTTCATCAAAGAACAACTAAGTTCAGTTGTTCTTATAAATATCCTATCATATCGAGGAAGTGCTTAAGACGAATCTTAAACATCTTTTCAATATTTCTAGGATTGTTTTAAGTCCAAATGAATTTAATTACACAAATGAATTAATCGTCCGAGAGTTTAAGTTTTGTTGTCTTGCTCAGTGAACTAGGACATTTGAATATCCTATGAGTGAAGTAACACTTCTTTTAACGCTCCTTTTAAGAGTTATGACATCATGAGCTTTCGAGGGCAAATGGATGTTCAAGTGGGTTGTGATTTAATTTTAGTTAATGGATTTAAGTTTGGAATAGTGTTCAAGTTGTTTTAGATTTATTTTGAATTCTTTATGTCTTTATATTTAATTTAATTTAATTTAATTTAACTTAATTTAATTTAATTTAATTTAATGTGGTTTAATTTAATTTAATTTAACTTAAGTTAATTTAATGTAATATGATTTAGCTTAATTTAATTTAATTTGATTTAATTTAATTTAATTTGATTTAGTTTTAATTTAATTTAATTTAATTTAATTTAATTTAATATAATATAATATAATATAATATAATATAATTTAATTTAATTTAATTTAATTTAATTTAATTTAATTTAATTTAATTTAATTTAATTTAATTTAATTTAATTTTTAATTTAATTTTTAATTTTAAAGGGATTTGTTTTAAATAATCTAACTTTAATATAATCTAATGATTAAGCCTTTTAGCATTTTAAATCTTAAACTTGGATTATCATTTTAATTAGGAATTAAATATTATTGGAATGATTAATTTAGGGATTTTTAAATTAAAGAACAAATCTCTTCCTAATAATATCCCTATTTTAATAATTCCAATTTTATTATTCTTCCAAATTTAACTAATTATTTAATTAAGGTTTATTTCAAATATTTTAAATTGTTTAGTAGGTTTCTACCCTTTAATTATCTAAATTTCAATCATCCAAATCAAGTTAAAATCAAATATTTTACCTATTAATTTCATTAAGCCTAAAGTCTTAATTAAAGGGTTAAGATTTTAATTACCATTTTGCCCTTCAAGCCTAATAATTTCATAACTCACTAAATTGAGCTCAAATGAACTTGAAATTTTTATGTGACTTCACTCATATTTCAATAAAGACATTAGAGGAGAAAATGTGATTTTTCTGTATTTAATTTATTTATATAATTATTTTTGGTGGAAAATAAGGATTTCCAAGGAAAATTTAATAATATGACCAAGGGAAAGTTTCTGTCCTTAAGAAAATTATGGGACATTCCTAATGACCAGAGGACCACTTGGACCAATTTTTGTGATTTTTTGAATTATATTTTATTTATTAGAATTATTTTAAGCTCTGGAGTATTAATTAATTTAAAAATAGAATATAAGTTGAAAAATGAATTTTATAATTTTTAAAATTCTCTCTGATATCAAGGATTCCAGATAATCAAATTTTACAATTTTTTGATTTTTCTTTGATTTATTATAATTATTTTAGTGAAAATGCTAGAAAATACATTTTTTTAATTTTAAAATTACCCTAGGGCTTTAAAATTTAATATCTCATTAAATAGACCTAAGAAAAACATGGGGTTTGTTCCTAAGTGATTAAATTTCAAAATATGACATTTTGGTGAATTTTATTATTTTTGTGATTTTTATTATTTTTAATTATTAAAATATTAAAATAATGATGAAAAATCAACTTTTTTAGAAAATTGAAATTTTAATTTTCTTAAATTCCCCTGATATCAGAGAGGCTCCAAAACCAATTTGGTGAATTTTTGAAAGGTATTCTGAAAGTTATGAATTTTTAAAGTTTAAAATGACTAAATGGCTTAATCAACCCATTTAGTAGAGCTAACCAAGTCCAATTGACTTCAAATTTTTATGGTGGGTTCCTCTGATCCTAAAGGTCAGTGGAGAATTGATTTCAAGTCAATTTGATGTATGGTTAGCTCTAATTAATTAGGGGTCTATTTTGGATGTTTAAGCCAATTAGGGTTATCTTAAGTGAATTAACTCAAGTCCTATTTTTCCTAGGGTTCTCTGGTCATAAGGAACATCACCAAATTTTCCTAGAATTTATTTCACAACATACTAATTTTTGGAATTAAAATACTCAAAACAACAACATGCATTTGAAAAATCAATAACTTTTCACAGAGATGGCCTCTAACCTTGGAAAATTTAGGGAATGTTCCCAAGTTCAGAGGCTTCAAAAGCTCTTTGGTCTCATGCCATGGTGAATTGTATGAATGCATGGAGAATTAAAACAATGCACGGAATAAATAATTAATTAAAAATAAAATACTGGACAAAATTAATTAATTTCTTTTCCACATTATTCTCCTCTGTTCACTGAGCAAGAGGGTATTTTTATTTTATTTTTGTGATTTTTCTACACAAAGATATGGATTTTTAAAGTTACGCGTATTTAAATAAATCGAAAAATCCCTAATTTCCTACTTATCCACGCAGCGCCGTGTCAACCTCGGCAGCTCCGAAGGGGTACGTGTCGCGCTGTGATTGGGCGCCGCCATCTGAGTCAGCCATCCCGGGACCCGCGGTTCACGTATCATTCCCTGGTCCGGCGCAATCTGAACCGTTCGCTCAATACACGCGCGATCCAACGGCTCCTGGTCATCGTCTACGACTGGTGTGCACCCGTGACCGTCAACCTTCTAACCCTAATTTCTCACTCGATTTTCAACGGATTTTCATGTTCTTATGCTCTATGGATTCGTCTTGAAGAGACGAACACATCCATACGGTAAACATGCATTGAAATCAAGCCAATCAAAATAGAGAATTGGCGAAGCTCGGGCGAAGAGGGAGTTCATACCTTTGCTCGCAGAAGTGAAGCTTCGATGCGAGAGTTGTGTCACCTTCGATTGGGTCCAAGTAAGCTCCGGATGAAGTCCCTTGGCACAGTGAATTGTCTAGCTATGAAAGTGACCACAGCCGATCACAAAGCTTGGAGGCTGGAGCAACTGGGTGGCCTGGAGATGGGGCTTTCAGTGGGAAACTTCTCCTCTTGGTCCAGTGAAGGTGTAGGACCAATCAATTTAGGGATTGGCTCACTGTGAAGAAGTTTCCTGGTTTTTGGGCTAAAGTTTGAGCTCGAAATTGAGCTCGACTGGAGGGAATTGAGGTCGGAATTCGGTGGGGATCAAGTGCTCTATGTGTGGAGAGTGATGCGGAGTGATTTTGGCGCAGTTTCCTTAAGGTTAGGTTCGGCACCTCTCATGGCCGAGAGGGGTGGTGTTTAAATAGGAGAGGGTGGAGGGCCTCCCGGGGAGAGTTGAGGGCTGGGATCGGCTGCTCTTGGCATGTGAAGAACGGCCATGGTGGCCATTGGGCATGAGGCGGCTCAGCGAGTGAGAATTCCAAGTTTGGGCTCACATGTGAGCTCTCGGCCCAGTGGTTTCCGGCGGGCGTGGTGACTGGCCGGCCAAGCATGGGTCACCTTCAAGGTCAGGTGGGTCAGGGCTGGGGTTTGGTGCAAGCAATTGGCACTTGCCATGTGTAAAGTGGCTGAATTAAAATGGAATGGGGAAGGGGTCATTTTGGCTTCAATTTGGTCAACCCATTGGTTTGGGTTGGGTGCACCTCCCCATGGCCTGATTTTGGGCTGAGAGGATCAGTTGGGTCAGCCAAGAGAGGATGGTGTGGTCTCTATCCAAATAGTTTAAGTTAATTTTTGGTTATAGTGTTGCATTAAAGAGGTTAAAATGGCTTAAGGAAGGCTTAGGAAAGGACTCCCTCCACTTGCCATTAATGGCTTGGTGACAAGTCAAACCCCCCATGGCTTCATGTGGCTTGTCTATGGCTTGCATGTGGCTTGCATTTGGCTTGAAAAAGGTTGACTTGTTTCATGAAAAAGGGTTTTAGAAATATTTGGCATTTAGGGGTAATTTGACATGTGGCTTGATTTGGAATGGTTTAATTGATGATTTTGAAACTTAGGGGTGATTTTGATCAAATGGATGATGAGGGGAAGTGTCATGTGGGCTTTAGGATGATTTGGGCTTTTGAATTTTGAAGGAAATGGGCTTTTAGGAAGGTTTAAGGGAAGTGGGCTTTTAAGTTTAAGAATGTGTTCATGGATGAGAATTTTTGTAAAAGGTTGGGCCAAATAATTGTTGGTTTTGGTTTAGGGATGTTTCATGAGTAATTTGAAATAGATTTAAGGTGGTTTGGGTTTGAATTGGGTTGAATTTGGGTTTATTTAATAAGTGGGCCAATGTAGGTCAAATTGGGCTAACTTGGGCCAATGTTGGGCTAGGGTTGAAATTGATGTAAAATAAATGTTGGGAAATGTTTATGGGAGTGTTTCAAAGAGAGTTTGGCTTTGGTTGGGTTTTGATTTTGGGGTTTGGGTCTATTTGGGCTAGGTTTAGGTTTAGGTCAAAATTGGGCCTTTTGATTTTGGGTTGAATTTGAGTGGGGTTTGGGTCTAAATTTTGGGCAAATCATGTTAGTTTTTTGTTTATGGGGATGTTAAGGAAGGTTTAGAAAAGATTTGGGATTAATTGGAGTTGAATTGGGTGAGTTTGGGCTAAGTTTGGGTCATGGGTCCAAATTGGGCTTTAAGGCCAAAAGTGAAATTGGATCCCAATGCCCATCAAATTGGGCTTGGATTTGGTCTAGATTGGTGTTGGGGATGTTGAATTGAAGTTTAGAATTGAATTGGATCAGAATTTAGGTCAATTGGGTAGGTTTGGGTTGACATTGGGTTTAATTTGGGTTAAAATGGGTCAAATTGGGGGTTTTGATAAAAGTGGGGTAAATTGACAAAATTGGCCCATGGTGTAGTTGAACAAAATGAAATTGGGAATATTTGGGATTTTCTAAAATTTTCTGGGAATTTTCTGAATTTTTGGATTTTTTTTGGCTAAGAGGGGTATTTTGGGTATTTGGAGGGTATTGGGAGGTATTTTTGGAATTTTTGGTATTTCTGGGTATGGATGATCAATTTGAGTGGTGAGGAAATGTTTAGGAATGTTTTTGGGGATTTTGGGTAGTTTAGGTGATTTTGCAAATTTTGGGCGATTTCGAGGGCATTTGGTAGGCTTGGCGGGTGTAGGGTTCGGGGTCAAAAATTGAAAATTTGGAAATTTGAAGATTGGGTGAATGTAAGTGGAATGAAATCATTTTTGTTGAGCCATGAAGCCATATCAAGCCCATATGAGCCATGAAGGGACTCATTTGAGGCATTCACTATGTTGTTCCTAACCCTCTTGGCCAAGAGCTAAGGGGTTAAGGACCATCCATGTGAATCACCTACATGAGTCGGGAGGTCAAGTTGAGTATGGGTGTGGTTTTAAGAGGTGTGTGAAAGTGTAGTGTATAGGTGTAGTGTGTGTGTAAGTCAGCCCCTTCACCGGACCGAGCCACCCGGGCAGATCCTAAGGCCAAAGAATCCTATAGGAACTCATCCTTTAAACTTCCACATTTAATTTCAACCCTCTAGGTGATTAGGGGTCTACAATCAAGTTTGTGGAGTTTGCGGGGAGTTAAGAAGTGGTTTGAATTTCTAAGTGGTGGGTCCCAATTCTAATCCTCTAGGATAGTCAAAGGAAAGGCCTAAGGCTAGATCCTAAGTACTAAAGAGAAGAAGAGAAGACCTCACCAAAAATGAGGTCAACAAATGGACCCCCAATAGGTGTGGTGTGCTAACCAAGCACACCGCGCGTATTGGCGTTGACCGAAAAGATCAACAAAATCAACATAGATGTCCAAGTGACAAACTTAGGACGAAGTAGAAGAGTTTCCGCTGGGGAGTGTCAAGTATATCTCTAAGACTGGAGATTCCTGAACTCTCGCTGGGGAAGGGAAAAGGAGGTGAGTCCCAAATCGCATGATCTGGGGGAATTTCGATTTAGATTTTCGTTTTGTTTTAGTTTAAGTTTTGATGTGTAAGCTTAGATTTTGAGTTTCAATTTAGATTGAAGTTTGGTTTAAAATCAATTTGAGGAAATTTGGATCTAAAGTTTGGATTCGAAACGAGGTTCCAATCCCGGGATTATGGAGAAAACTGGAATCGGGGTAGCAGCCGTAGAATGAGAATCGGAGTGAAAATCAGAGTTTAAGTGTCGATTGAAAATGATGAGAATCAAAATTTTGGTACTGATCTCGAAAGTTTAATGAGAATTGAAACGGAGTTTCAATCTCGAAAGTTTAAAGAGAACTAGAATCTGGTTCCAATCTCGAAGGTTTAAAGAGAAATGGAAACTGGTTCCAATCTCGAAGGTCTAAAGAGAAGTGGAAGCCGGTCCCGATCTCGAAGGCTTAATGAGAATTGGAAGCCGGTTCCAATCTCGAAGGCCTAAAGAGAAATGGAAGCCGGTTCCAATCTCGAAGGTCTAAAGAGAAATGGAAGCCGGTTCCAATCTCAAAGGTCTAATGAGAAATGGAAACAGGTTCCAATCTCGAAGGTCTAAAGAGAAATGGAAACTGGTTCCAATCTCGAAGGTCTAAAGAGAAATGGAAACTGGTTCCAATCTCAAAGGTTTAATGAGAAATGGAAACTGGTTCCAATCTCAAAGGTTTAATGAGAAATGGAAACTGGTTCCAATCTCGAAGGTCTAATGAGAAATGGAAACGGATTCCAATCTCGAAAGTCTAAAGAGAACTGGAAACTGGTTCCAATCTCGAAGGTCTAATGAGAAATGGAAACTGGTTCCAATCTCGAAGGTCTAAAGAGAAATGGAAGCCGGTTCCAATCTCAAAGGTTTAATGAGAAATGGAAACTGGTTCCAATCTCGAAGGTCTAAAGAGAAATGGAAACTGGTTCCAATCTCAAAGGTTTAATGAGAAATGGAAACTGGTTCCAATCTCGAAGGTCTAATGAGAATTGGAAACTGGTTCCAATCTCGAAGGTCTAATGAGAATTGGAAACTGGTTCCAATCTCAAAGGTCTAATGAGAATTGGAAACTGGTTCCAATCTCGAAGGTCTAAAGAGAAATGGAAACTGGTTCCAATCTCAAAGGTCTAAAGAGAAATGGAAACTGGTTCCAATCTCAAAGGTCTAAAGAGAAATGGAAACTGGTTCCAATCTCGAAGGTTTAATGAGAATTGGAAACTGGTTCCAATCTCGAAGGTCTAAAGAAAAATGGAAACTAGTTCCAATCTCAAAGGTCTAAAGAGAAATGGAAACTGGTTCCAATCTCAAAGGTTTAAAGAGAAATGGAAACTGGTTCCAATCTCAAAGGTTTAATGAGAATTGGAAACTAGTTCCAATCTCGGAAGTTTATTTGTGCAAAGAGGGATCCAGTCCCATGTCATCAGAACCAAATCGAACAAAGCTCGTGGCTCCGTGTCAATAGACCTAGTCGATCTCCATACAGGAAGAAAGGTAGGCCACAAAAGTCGAAATGATTTCGATGTGACGAGAAAGGTTTAGGGTTCTGAAATTGAAGTGTGGGTCTCTTGTGAGGAAGAGTTGTCCCGACAGAGAAATTCAAAGCTTCTTGAGATAAAATTCGATTTGGAGTTGATTTGAAAAGTTTGAAAAGATGTATTTAGAGTGGGATCAGATTTGAGATTCATTTTGATTTTGTTTGTCCTTTAACTTTCCAAAAAAAAATTTTAGCTATGTATTTAATGTTCATGTGAATTTTATTTAGCGTTCACGTGGATTTTGAAGTTATTTCTTATGTTCGGATTTTTAAGGAAAAATAATTCTCATTTATTATTTATATTTTTATTTTCTTATTTTTTTTTTTTTTTGTTCTTTGTTCGAAGTTCGTTTAACTTTAATGGCGTTTCCCAGTCAATTTGCACAAAAGAGGTGAAGGCCAAAATTGTGACATGGTCACTTTCATTCCAATCATGTTGAAGATACATCATACAACTCGATCTGGAATACATCTCATACAATCCATGTAGACTCAAAACGGACTATGTATGATCTTTGTCGATCCATCCAAAAAAAGGTATCTGTCAAAAAATCCATGTCTGAATAGTGAGGTACATGGTCAATAACATCACCTTCCAAGCCATCCTTGGCAAGGATGCCGTATGGATGTACGTTGGAGGTGTGATATTTTCCATGCAACTCACAGCTCGTAAGGTCAGAGGCTCTCTAGCTCCGGGTCTGGCTGGAAGTGGTAAGGTGCTTTCCTGTCGTCCATTCTTCTGAAAGTAACTGAGATCCACTTCACTGGTACTCCTGGTATGCAATGTTTAGCGACATCTGCTCCGTTGCCCTTTAGTATCATGACGGAACCTACCGGTAATGGTATCTTTACTGGCCCTCGGAACTCACCTGGGCCTCGCTATCCGGAGGTCAGATCCGAACATGATGTTACACTCGTTCGGAAAAGAAGCCGTGCGAAAGGTCCGACAAAGTCGTGGTGATCTATGTGCGGGGGAATGCGGTCACCCTTCTTGTAAATGTTAATAATGCAACCGTTGGGTATGCAATCTGCCGCGTACCCTCCATGTTATCATTCTTTTTACCATCCTTTTAATGACTAATGGCATTGGATCCACTCGGCCATGACGGAGTATTCCCGGTGGGTTTCCCTTCCGTCTTCTCGCGAAGTTGTAGCAGCATCCATATTGTATTGTAATTCTCCCCTTCCCTGGCATCCATCTCCGGGGTTCTGAGTATGTATTTTCTCTTAAGCGGCCTGCTCGGCCCATCTTTTTCAAATCCCGGATGCAGTCCACGATTTGTTGTTGTTCGTATTCTGAGAATACGTCTGTATGTAGCTCGAGGCCTTCTAGTATATTGATCCTCCTGCCTCTGATTCTTTTGAAGTATTCAAAAGTTTTCTTCTGGACATTCTGTATTCTTTCTAGCTCGTATTCTGGGATAATTTGCAAATGGCGAGGCCTGGTGACGTACTGTGGGATATATGGCTCAATCCCTTCACGTTCTCCTGCATACCTCGGCTCCTCGGGGATGATGTCCGTCGGGACATCCTCCGGGGTCGCTTCTGCAACAAGGTCATGCATTACTGGTGACTTTATCTGGTGGCGTAGTAGCCTCCTTTCTTCTGTTCTTCTTGAGATTTCCCTGGTTTCTTCTATTATCCTCGGAGCTGGCCTCCTTTCTTCAGGTCCCTGGTGAACTGGTGTCCTTGAAGTGTATGCACTGGTAGTAGCAACTGTCTCGTCGCGCTGGTCCGCTGCTATTTTGGTTAACATCTTGCGGATACGACGATTTTTATTCCTTCGCTGAGTTGCTGTGAGAGTGGCTCTTCGTACTTCCTGAGTTTCTGTGGGCGCGGCGCTGACAAGCCTGCCCTCTGCTGTAGTGACTACAGATTTGATTCTCTTGTCCTCTTCAGTGTATGTTTTTCTTTTCTTACTCGTTGGATTGGTGGCTTGGGCCACCCACTTTCATTATCGTACCGATCGGGCGGTTCGTCTCGGTCAATCGGGACCCGGTCACTTTCCTCGTATTGCAAGCCTGCCGGTGCGAAATGCTGAGTCGATCTCTATTATCGCTCCATCTTTCACCCTCTTTTCATCGAGTGCAAGGCTTACGCCATTTCTAAAGTTCAGGACCAACCGCCCGTTCGACATTTCCCTGCGAAAAGACAAGGAAAAGGATCAGGGGCTGTACTAAGAACAAGAACATTAAGAAAATGTTTATTAAAGACAAAAAATTTTTTTTATTTTTATATTTTTTAAATTCAACGGGAATGAAGTAGGAAAAGATCAGGAAAGAGATTTTGATTTGGAAGAGAGAAAACAAAGCAAACTTTATTATCATGATTTTATTTATTTTAGCACATTTTTTATTATTTTGGGTTCGGACCCAGTCATAAGTAATTACTTCACCCGTGCTTCTAGGGATGGAAAATTCATTCCTTCGAAACATCAGGTAGCGTAATACTTTTTCAAGTATCGTCCATCGATCGGAAGCATATGTCGTTCTCCTTGGCGGTTCACTAACCGGTAGGAGCCTCCCGAGTAGATCGCCTCAACTACAAACGGTCCCTCCCAAGTGGGTTCAAATTTTCCTCCTATCTTGCGGTGTGCAAGAATAGGTCTCTTGAGAACAAGAACTAAGTCACCAACTTTGAAGGTTCTTGGGCGGACCGATCCGTCATGGGCTTGAACCATCTTAGCTTGGTATAGTTCTAAATTTTGCTCGCGCCGCAAGTCTTTTCCCTTCCGGGCTTTCCAATTCTTCTAGTGGTATTTTGGCATTCTCTTCTCGTCGTGATTTTGTTTGCAATCGCAATTCCGAGTGAAGGAAGTTGGACCTCTAAGGGTAACACTGCCTCGGACCCATACACCAGAGCGTAAGGTGTAGCTTGAGTAGGAGTTTTGAAGGTTGTCCGGTAGGCCCATAAGGCTTCTAATAACTTCTCGTGCCAATTTCTCTTATTATCGTCCAAGGTTTTCTTTAAAATTTGAACGAGAGTTTTATTAAAAGCCTCAGCAAGGCCGTTTGCTCTCGGGTAGTAAATTGTTGAATATCGCCAGTCGATTCCATGTCTCCTTACAAAATTGTTGATTTGCGTGCTTCTGAATGCTGACCCATTATCCGAGATGATCCTGCGCGGCACCCCGAAACGGTAGATAACTTGGTTCTTAAAAAATTGTAGCACGTGATGTGCCTTCACTTCTCTAAGTGGAACTGCCTCTGCCCACTTGGAAAAGTAATCTGTGGCCGCAAGAATGAAGCGATGTCCTTTTGACGACGGTGGTTCTATTGGACCTACTATATCCGTGCCCCAACATTCAAATGGCCACGACGCAATTGTCGGATGTAGCACATTTGGAGGTTGGTGTAGAACCACTCCGTGCACTTGGCATTGGTGACAGCTCTTGGCGATTTTCATGCAGTCGGTCATGATCGAGGGCCAGTAGTACCTTAGTCTTTTAATTTTCATTTTCATCTTCGGACCCGACCGGTGAGCGCCACGAGTCCCGAATGCACCTCTTTAACGATTTCACGAGCCTCGGACCCGCTCGAGCATCTTAGCTACATTTGATCGAAAGACCTTCCGTATAATGTGTTGTTTATTAATGCGTAGGACGAGTTCTTTTCTTGATCCGATGGGCTAACGACCTATCGTCCGGTAGTTTTCCCTGTTTGCGAGTAATCTATTAATGGCCGTCGCCAATCTTCTGTGTTTTCTGTCACTGCTGCAACTGATTCTTCTTCTTTTTCTGATTTGTGTATTGTGTCTATGTCGAGCAGTGATAGGACCTGACGTCCGTGAACTGACACTTCAACTGATTCATCTTGCAAACAGGCAAATTCTTTTGCGAGACGGGCTAGCGCATCCGCTAAAGCGTTTTCTTTTCTAGGAATTTTGTAGATTGTCACATTCGGAATCTGTTCCAACAGCTGTATGGCATACTGGAAGTATTGCTCGAGTCTTGGTTTTAAAATTCTGTATTGTCCGGCGATCTGTTGAATGATTAACTGCGAATCCCCGTAGATGTTGATGTCTGTTATACCCATTTGAATAGTTAATTCCAGTCCTGTTATGAGAGCTTCATATTCTGCTTCGTTATTTGTACACGGCTCTGTCAAGTGGTAGGAGTATCATAACATCCCCCGCTCCGGTGTTATAAAGATTAGTCTGATCCCTGCCTTACCGGGCACTATCACTTGCGATTCTTCGTCTTTGTGTGCTGAAGATGCTCCGTCGAAATACAATTCCCAACGTCGATCATCAGGGTCTTCTAAGCTCATTATTTGTTCATCTGGCAAATCGTCATTGAGAGGCGATTCTGCCGGCAAAGGGTGTGCTGCGAGGAAGTCTGCTAAGACTTGTCCCTTTACGGCACGAAGAGGCACGAAAGTTATATCGAATTGCAATAATATCATCGACCATCCGGCAAGTCCGTCGGAAAGCGTTGGACGGGTCATCAAGTATTGCAATGGATTAAATTTCGAGATCGAGTTGACCTTATGAGAAAGCATGTAGTGCCCGAGCTTTTGAGCGGTGAAGATCGGGGCCAAACGAGTGCTTTTCAATTGCGGGATACCTTATTTCACGTCGGCAATGAACGACGGCTTAGGTAGTAAAGAGCATTTTCTTTACCCTCATCATCGACACCGGCTAACAGGGCTCCGAGAGAGTCGTCTAAAGCCGCGGTATAAAGTATTATCGGTCTACCTGAGACTGGGGCTGCTAAGACAAGAGGTGTCATTAAATATTGTTTAATGTCCTCGAAGGCCCTCTGGCATTTCTCTTCCCAAATAAATTTGGCGTCCTTTTTAACTAGTGCCGAGAAAGGCTGACACCTACCTGACAAGTTCGAGATAAAGAGTCGAAGATATGCCAGCTTCCCTTGAAAAGATCGTAGTTGTTTTAAGGTTCTGGGCAGTGGCATTTCTAAGATAGCTTTAATCTTTTCCGGGTCGATTTCAATTCCGCGATGTCGGACAACGAATCCTAAGAATTTCCCGGAGGTGACGCCAAAGGCGCATTTTAAGGGATTCATCTTAAGGTTAAATTGTCTTAATCGTTCGAAAACAATTCTCAAATCATACGAGTGGTTTTCCTTTACTTTGCTTTTGATGACCACATCGTCCACGTAGCATTCGACTTGATTGTGGATGAGATCATCAAAAATTCTTGTCATTGCTCTACGGTATGTTGCTCCTGCGTTCTTCGGTCCGAATGGCATCATCGTGTAGCAATATACTCCGATAGGCGTTCTGAATGCTGTAAGTTTTCCATCTTCTGGAGCCATTTTTATCTGGTTGTATCCTGAAGATCCATCCATGAATGAGAATATTTCATGTGTTGAAGCAATGTCGATCATTAATTCTGGGATCAGTAGAGGGAATTCATCTTTCGGACATGCTTTGTTTAAATCTCTGAAATCCACACAAATTCTGATCTGACCATTCTTCTTCCTGACTGGTACCACATTGGCTAACCAAGTTGGGTATTGTTCTTCACGGACAAATTTAGCGTCTATTAGCTTTTTAACTTCAGCTATGACTTGTTGTTCGATTTCTAGACGCATTCTTCTAGGACCTTGTCTGACTGGAACAGAAGCAGGATCCACCCCTAGCTTAGCCTTAGGTGCCTTGGTCTTCTCTTCTTCGTCAATTTTCTTCTTTTCTTCAATTGTCTCTTGTTGAGGGGGTTCTTCTATCGCAAGTGATAGCGCCGGCTTGACAGTTTTCGAACTTTGAATTGAAGCTCGCACCGAAGCGGTTTGGATGCGATCCAAAACCTTCTTCGAAGACTTTGTCCAAGCGGTAGTCCATCCGTCATCAGTCGCATAGGGATCTATCGGAACAATGAAATCCGTCGAGATAACATTGACGGAACCTCCTTTCGGGGTTCCTTCATGTATTCTTTCGGGATCGTTATATTCCCTTTCCGAAGATTGTCGTTGAGCCAACTTTTGAAGGTAATACAATCTTCTATCTTGTGTCCAAGCATCCGGTGGTAAGGGCAAAAGTTGGGATCACCTTTCTTGTCGACTTCTTCTGGTCTTTTAGGCTCTGGCAGTTGGAAATATGGAGTCTTCATTAGGCTGCGGAACATTTTTGGCACTGCCTCATTCTTGAATGGATATTCCCTGCTCAGGAACTCCCTAAAAGTACGTTGTGGACGAGGCGGTTGTTCATATTGTTGAGATGACCGATAGCTGGGTCGGGGTTCGTCGGTAATTCCGTTGAGTTCTGTTGCGGCCGTTCGACGATATTTGTATCGGTTGCTTGCCTTTATCGATCGCTGCGACGATCCCGGACTTCTTTTCAAAAGTTTTCACGGGCTTCTGTTTGTCTTTTTTATCGGTGAAACTCAATTGCTTCGCCTCCTCTTGCAAGCTTCCGGCCTTGCTTAACAACTTCTCGAAAGTCTTAATAGTAAATCCCTTGAGGAGAAGTGCTATCGGACCATGGATGCTTTTTAGTAAAATGCCGACTGCATGCTGTTCTTGTAACTGTGGCTCACACTTCATACTTAGGTTCCTCCATCGAAGTATGTAGTCCACCAAAGTTTCGTTCGGCTTCTGCTTTTCTACCACTAAATCACCTATAGTGATGTGGTGCTGAGCTCCGGCAAATCGCTTGATGAAGAGGTTCTCTAATTCTGAAAATGTCTTCACCGAACCGTTTGGTAATTCCGCATACCAATCAAAGGCGATCCCTGACAGGGCGTCGACAAATTGTCGGAAGAGTAAAGCATCACTTCCGCCGGCATTGCAACAACTGGCACGAAAATGTGCAACATGCTCGCCGAGGGTTTCGGTTCCATCAAAGGTCTTGAACGGAGGTGGTACAAAGCCTTTCGGATATTGGACAGCGTCGAATTCTTCAGGGTAAGGTCTACCCGTCCGAATGGATGTCCCGCTCTTTGATTGTGCCAAGGCTTCTCGCACCTGCTGTTCCACTAAGCTCTTGATATCCTTTTCCGGAATCATACTTTGTGTTGTATCCTTCTTTAATTGATCGTCCCCGTTGACGGATGTAATCTCCTTTCCTCCGTCAACAATGTGAATGACTTCTGGGGGTGTTTCCCTTTGGGGTTGAACTTGACTTTGGAGAGTGGCTAAGGCTACAGCCATCTCTTCCATCCTTTTTGCCATCTGGGCGATCGTATCATCTTTCTCTTGAAGCTGCCTCCTCATTACTTCCGGCTCCTCTCTTTCTGCGGCTGCAGGAGCACCTTGCGAAGCTGACGAAGCTCGTGTTTCTACCATGTTAATTTCTGCATACTCATCATCCATGAACTCTGATGAGTCAACTTCATCTCCGAATTTCTCTTCTCTTTCCCTTGCTAGTCGACGAATATCAGTTCTTAACTTTTCCATAGCGTCTTCTAATGGCCTTTTCTGTATATCCTTGCAGGTGTCATGTGATAACTGTCGAGTTTCTTTCTCATGAGTTCCCTTTACTGCGGTAGCACTTTCCTCAGACTCAAGTCTCCTGACGAGACTTTCCTTTTCTGGTCGTTGTTTCGGTCTTATTGGCCGGTAGTGGGACGCCATACCATCCTTCTAGCAGCAGAAGGCCTAGGACCGGATGGTCTGTCGACTGAATGCTGGAAGGTGGTATCCTCCCTGATCTGTAAACCTGAAACAACAACAGGTGGGCTAGCCTTCATTTTCTTATTTGGTTCTTCTGCAGCGATAGCAGATTCTACTCGCGGCCCAAGACGAGATTTGGCCGGCACCCGCCCTATCCTTCTTAAAATTTCCGACACAGGGCATCTTTCCTTCTTCGCTAACTTTTCAATCACAGTCTGTAATCGGGCAAGTGGTGTAACCCTAGCCCTCTTTCTTCTGTTGTCATTATAGTATGTGGGCCGAGGTAATGTAGAGGCAATCCTGCGGACATTTTCCTCGTCAGCTGCGGCGGAAAGGGGATGGAATCTACTCCCTTCCAAAAGGGTGTATACTCGGACAATGGTATGTATTCGAGTAGTGGTGTGTACTCGGGAATTTCTTCTAGGAAAGCGACTTCGACAGCTCTCCGGCCTTCCCGGCAATCTTCCCGCCTCTGTTTCTCCTCCGAGTCCGTGTTAGGGGTGGAACCCTTGAGCTGGACCCAATTTCAAAAACAGAAGGTCTTGCACGGAAATCTGTACCCTCCACGGTAACATGCTCGTTACAAATTTGAACTTCCTTCCCCTTCAGTTTGGCGGGAGCCGGGTAGGTGCAGAGACGACTAGACCAGTGGGGGTAGAGATAACGGTCCTTCTATGGACAGCGGTATTCCTCTCGCTTGGAACCCTCTGCAGAGAGGAAATTCTTGAGTTGATTTAAGGTTGAACTCAATCATGGGTTTCTCAGCTTCTGACACTTTGTCCATTAGTGCGAAAAGGGTAACGTCAGCGATCTTGACATTTGTGTTTTCGAATCCTTGTCCAAATCGGATGATCCCATTGTCGGGTAGCTCATCCTTGTAAACAGCGAAGTCCAGTCCATTGGTGAAGGAGAAAATCAGTTTTGGGGCTTCCATTTCTGCAAGGTAGATTCTGATTGTCAGTCCCAAGTTATGCTTCTTCTCATTAGGACGAAAAGAAAGGAATCGAAAAGAGTCCGAACACATTCTCGTTCATGTATATTTGTTAAAAGAGTCATTCATTAGAGGGTTTGTTTATTTAGAACGGAATGTTCGAAGGTGTAGAGAAGGTAATGAATTTGATTCAGAATTAGAAAGGAAAAGAAAGTCTTATGCAAGACTTCTCGACTCGAAGGATCACTCCTAAACTAACACCTATTGGGGGTCCACCCCACCTCAGAAATGAGGTAAAGGATCTCGGAACCTCTCTGTTTAAGGGTGTCTAAACAGTGGCTCCTAAATCCGAGAGAATGTTGGCCATACTCGTTCAAGGTAGAAATGAACATAATATTCCAACGGAAAGAAGGGTAGTTTGATCCATTAGGGACATGGATACACTACCAATTTTTGAAAGCAGAACTATTTGATTAAAATGGAGAGAGGAACTAGTCCCCAGCGGAGTCGCTAGAAATTGTACGGCTTATTTTTAGGTTGAGTGTTGTATTTTTGAAAAGAGGTCGCCTACAGAAATGGTCGGCGAATTTTTAATTTAATTTAAATAAATAATTTGAAAAGTAGTATTTTATTTTGAAAATAATTTTAAATTTGAAAATTTTAAGATATGAAATCAAACTGATCTCACATCCCGAAAAGTTTATATAAACGAGCACCGCACCACAAACCGTGTATCTATCCCGAAGAATAGACACACTGCTTGATGATGGGGCTCGATTAAATAAACTAGAAAGGTTTGTGCCATCCGTTTGGTCTGCGAACCAATTTTATAAGCCGACAAGTTCCCCGCTTAATATAAATGAATTAAGCGGGGTTTATATTACCCGGGTTCTTAAAGTTCCCTATAAGGGCAAGCCCCTATAGTTAATTACATCTTAAGTGACGGAAATCACCTAAGAAAACTCTCGATAATAATCGCTTGTTCTCGCTCTCAAGAATTTCAAAGTTTAAGTTTTCAAGGGATTGAATTTTGGAATTTCAATAGGGAATGGATCAAATTTGGAACATTTTATTTTAGGAGTCCAAAGGAAGAAGGGTAGGAGAAATCACAGATCCAAAGCGAACTTTGGTAATTTCCCGACTATCCTATTGTTTGGCTTGAATTTAGGAAGGTCCTAATGTTTATTTAGTATTTTGATCCTCGCCAATTTTAATTAGTTAGGACTTATATTCGTATGATAAAATCATACAAATAGCCTCGAAGATGTGAGGGTTTATATCGTATCGGACGACTACCTCGGAAATCCTAAGACCGGTTAGGGCTTAATTTACATGATATGATCATGCAAATGCCTAACGAAGAGTTGAGAATTTATGTTGCACTAGGCAAACTACCTTGAAGTCCTACGGCTTGGTTGTTTAGTCCTAAAGAAAGTTTTGCTGATGTAGATTCCAGTTTTGCTGACGACGATGGCCGTGCTGCCCACCATGCTCCGAGCTCCTTGTTGTTGCAGAGGTTTAGTTTTAGAAGTCATAAATCAGGAGATGAGAGAAGTGTTTGGTTTTAGAGAAAGTCTTCATTTCCATGTGTCTTTAATATTTTAATTAAAACAGTCTTAAAGTTGATTAAACGAACCGATTAAGATCCCACGGTTCCGTCATCCCGACACCGTTATTTTCATCGAATTCACTTAGTCCAGATGAATTTGCTAAACTCAACTAAATGAGTTCCGCACTTTCATTTAGAACGTGGGAAATCCCGTTAGCAACACGTGGGTTACATCATCCGAGGTATTCCCGATCATTCAATGAGACGTTTTAATTTAGTTGTAGTTGTAGTTTTGTTATTCACGTTTGTGATTAAATTTTGAGTTGTTTTATATTTTGAATGTTGTGGCGGTGAATTTTATCTTGTAGTGTCTTTTAATTTAGTTATGGGTTTCGGCTTTGGTTTCGTCCTAAAGGTGTAGGTTTTCATGCAACTGTTATTTATCATGCAAGAAAGGTAAAGTGCAACACGAGTAAATGAACTGCAATGAAGATAAATTGCAATAAAATAAAAGCGTACATGGAGGGCCTTCCCGTCATCCCATGCTGCACTTAAAATACAATTTAGAGCATTTAAGCATTTATGACAATTTCCTAGGTAAAGCTAAGGGAAGGGTTATGGTTTTCTACCAAAGTCCTAATCCTATAGCTAGTCATTCCTATGACGTCTAGGTTCTTGTATTTTAGTTTGAGGACGATTTTCTTCATCAAAGAACAACTAAGTTCAATTGTTCTTATAAATATCCTATCATATCGAGGAAGTGCTTAAGACGAATCTTAAACATCTTTTCAATATTTCTAGGATTGTTTTAAGTCCAAATGAATTTAATTACACAAATGAATAATCGTCCGAGAGTTTAAGTTTTGTTGTCTTGCTCAGTGAACTAGGACATTTGAATATCCTATGAGTGAAGTAACACTTCTTTTAACGCTCCTTTTAAGAGTTATGACATCATGAGCTTTCGAGGGCAAATGGATGTTCAAGTGGGTTGTGATTTAATTTTAGTTAATGGATTTAAGTTTGGAATAGTGTTCGAGTTGTTTTAGATTTATTTTGAATTCTTTATGTCTTTATATTTAATTTAATTTAATTTAATTTAACTTAATTTAATTTAATTTAATGTGGTTTAATTTAAATTAATTTAACTTAAGTTAATTTAATGTAATATGATTTAGCTTAATTTAATTTAATTTGATTTAATTTAATTTGATTTAGTTTTAATTTAATTTAATTTAATTTAATTTAATTTAATTTAATTTAATTTAATTTAATTTAATTTAATTTAATTTAATTTAATTTAATATAATTTAATTTAATTTAATTTAATTTAATTTAATTTAATTTAATTTAATTTAATTTAATTTAATTTAATTTTTAATTTAATTTTTAATTTTAAAGGGATTTGTTTTAAATAATCTAACTTTAATTTAATCTAATGATTAAGCCTTTTAGCATTTTAAATCTTAAACTTGGATTATCATTTTAATTAGGAATTAAATATTATTGGGATGATTAATTTAGGGATTTTTAAATTAAAGAACAAATCTCTTCCTAATAATATCCCTTTTTTAATAATTCCAATTTTATTATTCTTCCAAATTTAACTAATTATTTAATTAAGGTTTATTTCAATTATTTTAAATTGTTTAGTAGGTTTCTACCCTTTAATTATCTAAATTTAAATCATCCAAATCAAGTTAAAATCAAATATTTTACCTATTAATTTCATTAAGCCTAAAGTCTTAATTAAAGGGTTAAGATTTTAATTACCATTTTGCCCTTCAAACCTAATAATTTCATAACTCACTAAATTGAGCTCAAATGAACTTGAAATTTTTATACGACTTCACTCATATGTCAATAAAGACATTAGAGGAGAAAATGTGATTTTTCTGTATTTAATTTATTTATATAATTATTTTTGGTGGAAAATAAGGATTTCCAAGGAAAATTTAATAATATGACCAAGGGAAAGTTTCTGTCCTTAAGAAAATTATGGGACATTCCTAATGACCAGAGGACCACTTGGACCAATTTTTGTGATTTTTTGAATTATATTTTATTTATTAGAATTATTTTAAGCTCTGGAGTATTAATTAATTTAAAAATAGAATATAAGTTGAAAGATGAATTTTATAATTTTTAAAATTCTTCTGACATCAAGGATTCCAGAGAACTAAATTTTACAATTTTCTGATTTTTCTTTGATTTATTATAATTATTTTAGTGAAAATGCTAGAAAATACATTTTTTTAATTTTAAAATTACCCTAGGGCTTTAAAATTTAATATCTCATTAAATAGACCTAAGAAAAACATGGGGTTTGTTCCTAAATGATTAAATTTCAAAATATGAAATTTTGGTGAATTTTATTATTTTTGTGATTTTTATTATTTTTAATTATTAAAATATTAAAATAATGATGAAAAATCAACTTTTTTAGAAAATTGAAATTTTACTTTTCTTAAATTCCCCGATATCGGAGAGGCTCCAAAACCAATTTGGTGAATTTTTGAAAGGTATTCTGAAAGTTATGAATTTTTAAAGTTTAAAATGACTAAATCGGCTTAATCAACCCATTTAGTAGGGCTAACCAAGTCCAATTGACTTCAAATTTTTATGGTGGGTTCCTCTCGATCCTAAAGGTCAGTGGAGAATTGATTTCAAGTCAATTTGATGTATGGTTAGCTCTAATTAATTAAGGGTCTATTTTGGATGTTTAAGCCAATTAGGGTTATCTTAAGTGAATTAACTCAAGTCCTATTTTTCCTAGGGTTCTCTGGTCATAAGGAACATCACCAAATTTTCCTAGAATTTATTTCACAACATGCTAATTTTTGGAATTAAAATACTCAAAACAGCAACATGCATTTGAAAAATCAATAACTTTTCACAGAGATGGCCTCTAACCTTGGAAAATTCAGGGAATGTTCCTAAGTTCAGTAGGCTTCAAAAGCCCTATGGTCTCATGCCATGGTGAATTGTATGAATGCATGGAGAATTAAAACAATGCAGGAGTAAATAATTAATTAAAAATAAAATACCTGGACAAAATTAATTAATTTCTTTTCCACATTATTCTCCTCTCGTTCACCGAGCAAGAGGTATTTTTATTTTATTTTTGTGATTTTTCTACACAAAGATATGGATTTTTAAAGTTCGGTATTTAAATAAATCGAAAAATCCCTAATTTCCTACTTATCCACGCGGCGCCGTGTCAACCTCAGCAGCTCCGAAGGGGTACGTGTCGCGCTGTGATTGGGCGCCGCCATCTGAGTCAGCCGTCCCGGGACCCGCGGTTCACGTATCATTCCCTGGTCCGGCGCAATCTGAACCGTTCGCTCAATACACGCGCGATCCAACGGCTCCTGGTCATCATCTACGACTGGTGTGCACCCGTGACCGTCAACCTTCTAACCCTAATTTCTCACTCGATTTTCAACGGATTTTCATGTTCTTATGCTCTATGGATTCGTCTTGAAGAGACGAACACATCCATACGGTAAACATGCATTGAAATCAAGCCAATCAAAATAGAGAATTGACTGAAGCTCGGGCAGAAGAGGGAGTTCATACCTTTGCTCAGAGAAGTGAAGCTTCGATCTGAGAGTTGTGTCACCTTCGATTGGGTCCAAGTAAGCTCCAGATGAAGTCCCTTGGCCTGGTGAATTGTCTAGCTATGAAAGTGACCACAGCCGATCACAAAGCTTGGAGGCTGGAGCAACTGGGTGGCCTGGAGATGGGGCTTTCAGTGGGAAACTTCTCCTCTTGGTCCAGTGAAGGTGTAGGACCAATCAATTTGGGGATTGGCTCACCGTGAAGAAGTGTCCTGGTTTTGGGCTAAAGTTTGAGCTCAAAATTGAGCTCAGCTGGAGGGAATTGGGGCTGGAATTCAGTGGGGATCAAGTGCTCTATGTGTGGAGAGTGATCTGGAGTGATTTTGGCAGAGTTTCCTTAAGGTTAGGTTCAGCACCTCTCATGGCCGAGAGGGGTGGTGTTTAAATAGGAGAGGGTGGAGGGCCTCCCAGGGAGAGTTGAGGGCTGGGATCAGCTGCTCTTGGCATGTGAAGAACAGCCATGGTGGCCATTGGGCATGAGGCAGCTCAGCAGGTGAGAATTCCAAGTTTGGGCTCACATGTGAGCTCTCGGCCTGGTGGTTTCCGGCGGCTGTGGTGGCTGGCCGGCCAGGCATGGGTCACCTTCAAGGTCAGGTGGGTCAGGGCTGGGGTTTGGTGCAAGCAATTGGCACTTGCCATGTGTAAAGTGGCTGAATTAAAATGGAATGGGGAAGGGGTCATTTTGGCTTCAATTTGGTCAACCCATTGGTTTGGGTTGGGTGCACCTCCCCATGGCCTGATTTTGGGCGGAGAGGATCAGTTGGGTCAGCCAAGAGAGGATGGTGTGGTCTCTATCCAAATAGTTTAAGTTAATTTTGGGTTATAGTGTTGCATTAAAGAGGTTAAAATGGCTTAAGGAAGGCTTAGGAAAGGACTCCCTCCACTTGCCATTAATGGCTTGGTGACAAGTAAAACCCCCCATGGCTTCATGTGGCTTGTCTATGGCTTGCATGTGGCTTGCATTTGGCTTGAAAAAAGGTTGACTTGTTTCATGAAAAAGGGTTTTAGAAATATTTGGCATTTAGGGGTAATTTGACATGTGGCTTGATTTGGAATGGTTTAATTGATGATTTTGAAACTTAGGGGTGATTTTGATCAAATGGATGATGAGGGGAAGTGTCATGTGGGCTTTAGGATGATTTGGGCTTTTGAATTTTGAAGGAAATGGGCTTTTAGGAAGGTTTAAGCGAAGTGGGCTTTTAAGTTTAAGAATGTGTTCATGGATGAGAATTTTTGTAAAAGGTTGGGCCAAATAATTGTTAGTTTTGGTTTAGGGATGTTTCATGAGTAATTTGAAATAGATTTAAGGTGGTTTGGGTTTGAATTGGGTTGAATTTGGGTTTATTTTATAAGTGGGCCAATGTAGGTCAAATTGGGCTAACTTGGGCCAATGTTGGGCTAGGGTTGAAATTGATGTAAAATAAATGTTGGGAAATGTTTATGGGAGTGTTTCAAAGAGATTTTGGCTTTGGTTGGGTTTTGATTTTGGGGTTTGGGTCTATTTGGGCTAGGTTTAGGTTTAGGTCAAAATTGGGCCTTTTGATTTTGGGTTGAATTTGAGTGGGGTTTAGGTCTAAATTTTGGGCAAATCATGTTAGTTTTTTGTTTATGGGGATGTTAAGGAAGGTTTAGAAAAGATTTGGAATTAATTGGAGTTGAATTGGGTGAGTTTGGGCTAAGTTTGGGTCATGGGTCCAAATTGGGCTTTAAGGCCAAAAGTGAAATTGGATCCCAATGCCCATCAAATTGGGCTTGGATTTGGTCTAGATTGGTGTTGGGGATGTTGAATTGAAGTTTAGAATTGAATTGGATCAGAATTTGGGTCAATTGGGTAGGTTTGGGTTGACATTGGGTTTACTTTGGGTTAAAATAGGTCAAATTGGGGGTTTTGATAAAAGTGGGGTAAATTGACAAAATTGGCCCATGGTGTAGTTGAACAAAATGAAATTGGGAATATTTGGGATTATCTGGAATTTTCTGGGAATTTTCTGAATTTTTGGATTTTTTTTGGCTAAGAGGGGTATTTTGGGTATTTGGAGGGTATTGGGAGGTATTTTTGGAATTTTTGGTATTTCTGGGTATGGATGATCAATTTGAGTGGTGAGGAAATGTTTAGGAATGTTTTTGGGGATTTTGGGTAGTTTAGGTGATTTTGCAAATTTTGGGCAATTTCAAGGGCATTTGGTAGGCTTGGCGGGTGTAGGGTCCCGGGGGTCAAAAATTGAAAATTTGGAAAATTGAAGATTGGGTGAATGTAAGTGGAATGAAATCATTTTTGTTGAGCCATGAAGCCATATCAAGCCCATATGAGTCATGAAGGGACTCATTTGAGGCATTCACTATGTTGTTCCTAACCCTCTTAGCCAAGGGCTAAGGGGTTAAGGACCATCCATGTGAATCACCTACATGAGTCAGGAGGTCAAGTTGAGTATGGGTGTGGTTTTAAGAGGTGTGTGAAAGTGTAGTGTATAGGTGTAGTGTGTGTGTAAGTCAGCCCCTTCACTGCACTGAGCCACCCGGGCGATCCTAAGGCCAAAGAATCCTATAGAACTCATCCTTTAAACTTCCACATTTAATTTCAACCCTCTAGGTGATTAGGGGTCTACAATCAAGTTTGTGGAGTTTGCAGGGAGTTAAGAAGTGGTTTGAATTTCTAAGTGGTGGGTCCCAATTCTAATCCTCTAGGATAGTCAAAGGAAAGGCCTAAGGCTAGATCCTAAGTACTAAAGAGAAGAAGAGAAGACCTCACCAAAAATGAGGTCAACAGCCTCCTCTTGCAAGCTTCTGGCCTTGCTTAACAACTTCTCGAAAGTCTTAATAGTAAATCCCTTGAGGAGAAGTGCTATCGGGCCATGAATGCTCTTAAGTAAAATGCCGACTGCATGCTGTTCTTGTAGCTGTGGCTCACACTTCATACTTAGGTTCCTCCATCGAAGTATGTAGTCTACCAAAGTTACGTTCGGCTTCTGCTTCTCGACCACTAAATCACCTATAGTGATGTGGTGCTCGAGCTCCGCAAATCGCTTGATGAAGAGGTTCTCTAATTCGAAAATGTCTTCACCGAACCGTTCGGTAATTCCGCATACCAATCAAAGACGATTCCTGACAGGCTGCTGACAAATTGTCGGAAGAGTAAAGCATCACTTCCGCCGGCATTGCAACAACTGGCACGAAAATGTGCAACATGCTGCCGAGGGTTTCCGGTTCCATCAAAGGTCTTGAACAGAGGTGGTACAAAGCCTTTCGGATATTGGACAACGTCGAATTCTTCGGGGTAAGGTCTACCCGTCCGAATGGATGTCCCGCTCTTTCGATTGTGCCAAGGCTTCTCGCACTCGTCTGTTCCACCATGCTCTTGATATCCTTTTCCGGAATCATATTCGGGTAGAATCTTTCTTTGCTCGATCGTCTCCATTAACGGATGTAATCTCTTTTCCTCCGTCCGTAATATGAATAACTTCGGAGGCGTTTCTCTTGGGGGTTGAGCCGGACTCGAAGAGTGGCTAGGATCTGCACCATCTCTTCCATCCTTTTTCCCAATTGAGAGATTGTATCGTCTTTTTCTCGAATTTGTGCTCTTAATGCTTCCGATTCATCTCTTTCCACGACTGCCGGAGCACCTTGCGAAGCTGACGATGCTCGTGTTTCAACCATGTTAATTTCTCGCATATTCATCATCCATGAACTCGACGAGTCGACTTCATCTCCGAACTTTTCTTCTCTTTCTCTTGCTAATCGTTGAATGTCGGTTCTTAGCTTTTCCATAGCGTCTTCCAATGGTCTTTTTCGTGCGGTTTCGCAGCTTATCATGCGATGGTCGTCGGGTTTCCTTTTTGGGAGTCCCCTTCATTGCAGTGGTGCTTTCTTCGGACTCAAGTCTCCTGACGAGACTTTCCTTTTCTGGTCGTTGTTTCGGTCTTAATTGACCGGTAGTGGGACGCCATACCATCCTTCTAGCAGTAGAAGGCCTAGGACCGGATGGTCTGTCGACTGAATGCTGGAAGGTGGTATCCTCCCTGATCTGTAAACCTGAAACAACAACAGGTGGACTAGCCTTCATCTTCTTATTTGGCTCTTGTGCAGCGATAGCAGGTTCTACTCGTGGCCCGAGACGGGATTTGGCCGGCACCCGTCCTATCCTTCTTAAAATCTCCGATACAGGGCATTTCTCTTTCTTTGCTAACTTCTCAATCACGATCCGTAGTCGGGCAAATGGTGTAATCCTAGCCCTTTTCTTTCGTTGTCGCTATAGTATGCGGGTCGAGGTAATGTAGAAGCAATCCCGCGGACATTTTCCTCGTCACTGCGGTGGAAAGGGATGGAATCTACTTCCTTTCAAAAGGGGTGTATATTCGAGCAATGGTATTTATTCAGGTAGTGGTGTGTACTCGTGATTTCTTCTAAGAAAGCGACTTCGCGGCTCCGGCCTTCCCGGCAATCTTCCTACCTCTCGTTTCTTCTCCGAGTCCGTGTTAGGGGTGGAACCCTTGAGCTCGGACCCAATTTCAAAAACGAAGGTCTTGCACGGAAATCTGTACCCTCCATGGTAACATGCTCATTACAAATTTGAACTTCCTTCCCCTTCGGCTTGGCGAAAGCCGGGTAGGTGCGGAGACGACTAGACCGGTGGGGGTAGAGATAACAGGTCCTCCTTTGGACAGTAGTATTCCTCTCAGTTGGAACCCTTTGCAGGGGAGGAAACTCTTGAGTTGACTTAAGGTTGAACTCGATCAAAGGTCTCTCAGTTTCAGATACTTTGTTTGTCAGCGCGAAAAGGGTAACGTCAGTGATCTTGACATTTGTGTTCTCGAATCCTTGTCCAAACCGGATGATCCCATTGTCGGGCAGCTCATCCTTGTAAACAACGAAGTCCGATCCATTGGTGAAGGAGAAAATCCGCTTGGGGCTTCCATTTCTGCGGGTAGATTCTGTTTGTCGATCCCAAGTTATGCTTCTTCTCATCGGGACGAAAAGAAAGGAATCGAAAAGAGTCCGAACACATTCTTGTTCATGTATTTATAAGAAGGAGTTATTTGTTAAAAGAGTCATTCATTAGAGGGTTTGTTTATTTAGAATGGAATGTTCAAAGGTGTAGAGAAGGTAATGAATCTGATTCAGAGTTGGAAAGGAAAAGAAAGTCTTATGCAAGACTTCTCGACTCGAAGGACCACTCCTAAACTAACACCTATTGGGGTCCACCCCACCTCGAAATGAGGTAAAAGGATCTCGGAACCTCTCTCGTTTAGGGGTGTCTAAACAAAGTGGCTCCTAAATCCGAGAGAATGTTGGCTATACTCGTTCAAGGTAGAAATGAACATAGTATTCCAACGGAAAGAAGGGTAGTTTGATCCATTAGGGACATGGATACACTACCGATTTTTGAAAGCAAAACTATCTGATTAAAAATGGAGAGAGGAATTTTTCATCCCTAGCGGAGTCGCCAGAAATTGTCGGCATATTTTTAGGTTATGTGTTTTATTTTGAAAAGGGGGTCGCCTACAGAAATTGTCGGCGAATTTTAGATTTAATTTAAATAAATAATTTGAAAAGTAGTATTTGATTTTGAAACTAATTTATAAATTTGAAGATTTTAAGATATGAAATCAAACTGATCCCACGTCCCGAATAGTTTATATAAACGAGCACCGCACCACAAACCGTATATCTATCCCGAAGAATAGACACACTGCTTGATGATGGGGCTCGGTTAAATAAACTAGAAGATTTGTGACATCCGTTTATTCTGCAAACCAATTTTATAAGCCGACAAGTTCCCCTGCTTAATATGAAAACATTAAACAGGGTTTATATTACTTGGGTTCTTAAAATTCCCTATAAGGGCAAGCCCCTATAGTTAATTACATCTTAAGTGACGGGAATCACCTAAGAAAACTCTCGATAATAATCGTAGATTCTGCTCTCACGAATTTCGAAGTTTAAGTTTTCAAAGGATTGAATTTTGGAATTTCAATAGGGAATGGATCAAATTTGGAACATTTTATTTTGGGAATCCAAAGGAAGAAAGGTAGGAGAAATCACAGATTCAAAGCGAACTCCGGTAATTTCCCGACTATCCTATTGTTTGGCTTGGATTTAGGAAAGCCCTAATGTTTATTTAGTGTTTTGATCTTGCCAATTTTAATTGGTTAGGACTTATATTCGTTTGATAAAATCATACAAATAGTCTCGAAGATGTGAGGGTTTATGTCGTATTAGACGACTACCTCGGAGTCCTAAGACCGGTTAGGGCTTAATTTACATGATATGATCATGCAAATGCCTAACGAAGAGTTGAGGATTTATGTTACACTAGGCAAGCTACCTCGAAGTCCTATGACTTGGTTATTTAATTCTAAGAAAGTTTTGCTGAAGTAGACTCAGGTTTTGCTGATGACGATGGTCGTGCTGCCCACCATGCTCCGAGTTCCTTGTTGTTGTGGAGGTTTAGTTTTAGAAATCATAAATCAGGAGATGAGAGAAGTATTCTAGTTTAGAGAAAGTCTTAATTTCCAAGTGTTTTTTATTTTTTAATTAAAACAAATCTTAAAGTTGATTATAACAACACCGGTTAAGATCCCACGGTTCCATCCTTCCGGCATCGTCATTTTTATCGGATTCACTTAGTCCGGATGAATTTGCTAAACTCAACCGAATGAGTTCCACACTTTCATTTAGACCGTGGGAAATCCCGTTAGCAACACGTAGGTTACATCATCCGAGGTATTCCCGATCATCCAACAAGACGTTTTAATTTAGTTGTAGTTGTAGTTTTGTTGTTCCGTTTGTGATTAAATTTTGAGTTGTTTTATATTTTAAAATGTTGTGGCGGTGAATTTTATCTTGTAATGACTTTTAATTTAGTTTTGGTTTCAGTTTTAGGGACTATCCTAAAGGTGTGGGTTTTCATGCAACAGTTGTTTATCATGCAAGAAAAGTAAGTGCGATGCGATTAAATAAATTGCAATAAGGTAAATTGCAATAAAACCCAAGCTGCACTTAAAACACAATTAGAATATTTAAGCATTTAAAGCAAGTTTCTAGGTAAAGCTAAGGGAAGGGTTATGGTTTTCTACCAAGGTCCTACTCCTATAGCTAGTCATCTCCTATGACGTCTAGGTGCTCGGTATTTTGGTTTGAGGACGATTTCCTTCATCAAAGAACAATTAAGTTCAATTGTTCTTATAAACATCCTATCATATCGAGGAAGTGCTTAAGACGATTCTTAAACATCTTTTCAATATTTCTAGGATTATTTTAAGTCCAAGAGAATTTAATTATACAAATGAATTAATCGTCCGGGAGTTCAAGTTTTGTTATCTTGCTCAGTGAACTAGGACATTTGAATATCCTATAAGTGAAGTAACACTTCACTTAATACTCCATTTAGGAGTTGTGACAACAAAAGCTTTCGAGGGCAAATTGATGTTCAAGTGATTTATGATTTAATTTAATTCCAGTTAATGGATTTAAGTTTGGAATAGTGTTCAAGTAGCTTTATATTTATTTTTGAATTTCTTTATGTCTTAGGTGATGTTATTATTAATTCAATTTAATTTAACTTTAATTTAATTTAATTTGGTTTAGTTTTAATTTTAATTTAATTTATTTAATTTAATTTAATTTCAATTTTAACCTGATTTTATTTTTTTAATTTAATTTAATTTAATTTAATTTATTATGTTTTAATTTAATTTAATTTAATTTAATTTAATGTGATTTAATTTAATTTAATTTGATATAATTTGATTTAATTTGATTTAATTTAATTTAATTTAATTTAATTTAATTTAATTTAAATTTAAATTTAATTTTATTTTTAATTTTAATTTAATATTTTATTTTTTATGTTTTAAAGATGATTTAATTTTAATTGTTAAAGTATTAATTTAATTGAAATTTTAAAAGGATTTAATTTAAATAATTTAACTTTAATTTAATTTAATGATTAAGTCTTTTAGCATTTTAAATCTTAAATTTGGATTATCATTTTAATTAGGAATTAAATATTATTGAGATGATTAATTTAGGGATTCTTAAATTAAAGAACAAATCTCTTCCTAATGATATCCCTATTTTAAAAATCCCAATATTTTCATTATTCTTCCAAATTTAATTAATTATTTAATTAAGGTTTTATTTTAATTATTTTTAAATTATTTGGTAGGTTTCTACCCTTTAATTATTTAAATTTCAATCATCCAAATCAGATTAGGATCAAATATTTTACTCTTTCATTTTATTAAGCCTAAAGTTTTAATTAAGGGTTAAAATTTTAATTACCATTTTGCCCTTCAAGCTTAATAATTTCATAACTCACTAAATTGAGCTTAAATGAATTTGGAATTTTTATGTGACTTCACTCATATGCCAATAAAGACATTAGAGGAGAAAATGTGATTTTTCTGTATTTAATTTATTTATGTAATTATTTTTGGTGGAAAATAGGGATTTCCAAGAAAAATTTAATAATATGACCAAGGGAAAGTTTCTGTCCTTAGGGAAATTATGAGACATTCCTAATGACCAGAGGACCACTTGGACCAATTTTGGTGATTTTTTGAATTATCTTATTTTTATTATAATTATTTTGAGTTTTAGAGTGTTAATTAATTTAAAAATAAAATAAAGGTTGAAAAATGAATTTTATATTTTTCAAAAATCTCTCTGATATCAAGGAAACCAAAGGACCACTTTTTATAATTTTTTGATTTTTCCCTGATTTATTAGAATTATTTTAGTGGAAATGCTAGAAAATACATTTTTTAATTTTAAAATTACCTTAAGGCTCTAAAATTTAATATCTCATCATAGAGACCTAAGAAAAATATGGGATTTGTTCCTAAATGATTAAAATTCAAAATGTGACATTTTGGTGAATTTTATTATTTTTGTGATTTTTATTATTTTTTAATTATTAAAAATATTAAAATAATGCAAAAAATCAACTTTTTTAGAAAATTGCAATTTTAATTTTCTTAAATGCCCCTGATACCAGAGAGGCTCCAAAACCAATTTGGTGAATTTTTGAAAAGTATTTTGAAAGTTATGAATTTTTTAAAGTTTAAGTTGGCTAAATGGCTTAATCAACCCATTTGGTAGGGCTAATCAAGTCCAATTGACTTCAAACTTTTATGGTGGGTTCCTCTGATCCTAAAGGTCAGTGGAGAATTGATTTCAAGTCAATTTGATGTATGATTAGCTCTAATTAATTAAAGCTCCATTTTGGGTGTTTATGCCAATTAGGGTTATTCCAAGTAGATTAACTCAAAACTTATTTTTCCTAGGGTCCTCTGGTCATAATAAACATCACCAAATTTTCCTAGAATTTATCTCATAATATGCTAATTATTGGAATTAAAATACTCAAACTAGCAACCTAGAATTGAAAAATTAATAACTCTTCATAAGGATGGCCTCTGACTTTGGAAAATTCAGGGAATGTTCCCAAATTCAGAGGCTTCAAAAGCCCTATGGTCTCATGCCATGGTGAATTGTATACATGCATGGAGAATTAAAAATGTACAGAGAGTGAATAAATTATTAAAAATCAAATACTCAATGAAATTGAATGATTTCTTTTCCACATTATTCTCCTCTGTTCACTGAGCAAGTGGGTATTTTTATTTTATTTTTCTGATTTTCCTACACAAAGTTATGCATTTTTGAAGTTTAGGGAATTAAATAAAACGTATCATCCGCCTTCCGCGTATCATCCGCTGGTCCGACCTAATCTGAGCCGTCCATCCGCGCGTGTATTGAATGAACGGCATCCGTTCATCGTCCCCAAGCCTCTTAGCCTGAGAACCGTACATCTTCTAGGCTTAAGATCTCGCTCGATACTTGACCAAATTAAACGTTCTTATGCTTTATGGATTCGTCTCGAGAGGAGGAACACATCCATACGGTTTATGTGGCATGAAATTGACTCAATAAAAATGGAGAATGATCAGAAGCTCGGGAAGAAGAGTAAGACCATACCTTTGCTCAGAGAAGTGTGGCTTCGATCTGAGGGTTGTGTCACCTTCGATTGGGTCCAAGCAAGCTCCGCATGAAGTCTCCTCGGCTCGGTGAATTGTCTAGGTATGACTTCGACCAAGCCCGATTTCAACCTTTGGAGTCCGGAACGGATGGGTGGCCCGGAGAGGGGGCTTTCACCGGGGAACTTCTCCTCTTGACCTTGTGCGGGTGTAGGTGAGTTTAATTTGACTTTGGTGAAGGATTTGGGAATGTCCTATTCTCGGCTCGAGAATCGAGCTCCAAAATCGAGCTCAATTAGTGGGGATTAGGGCAAATCGACGAAGTGGGGATCAAGTGCTCTAGGTGTGTGGAGAGTCTGGAGTGATTTTGGCAGAGTTTCCTTAAGGTTGGTTCAGCACCTCCTCATGGCCGAGAGAGGTGGGGTTTAAATAGGAGAGGCTGGAGGGCCTCCCAGGGGAAGTTAGGACTTGGGATCAGCTGCTTAGGTCAAGGGAAGAACAACCATGGTGGCCATTGGGCATGGGGCAACTCAGCAAGGTGGAATTCCAAAGTTTGGCTTCTCCCCATGTCTCGGCCATGGCGTTTTCCGGCGGCCTGGTGGCTGGCCGGCCAGGCACTGGTCACCATCTTTTTCAGGTGGGTCAGGGCTGGGGTTTAGTGTAGGAAATTGGCCAATGCCATGTGTAAAGGGCTTGGATTAAAATGGTATGGGAGAGAGGCAATTTTGGCTCCAAATGGGTCAACCCATCCTTTTGGGCTAGGTGCACCACCCAATGCTTGGTTTCGGCTGAAGGGAAAGTGATTTGGTTCAAGCATAATCAAGTAGGGTCAAGTCACCATCCAAGCACAATTAGGCATAAGCATGGTTAAGGGGAATCATGGGAGTGGTTAATCACCTTAAGGGAATGTGGAAAGGATCTCCTCCTTTTGCCCAATGTAGTAAGGTCACATGTGAGCAACTCACATGGCTTGCATGTGGCTTAAGAGTGGCTTCATGGCTTGCCTTTGGCTTGGGAAAAAGCTTGGTCAATTTCATGAAAATGGATTTTAGAAATTTTGGTAATTTAGGGGTGATTTGATGGTATTTAGCATATGGCTTGATTTGGAACCATTTGATGATTTATTTAGGACTTAAGGGATGATTTTAATTGAAGTCGTGATGAAGAAGAGTGTCATATGGGCTTTGTATGAATTTTGAGCCTTTAAAATTTAGTGAAGATGGGCTTTTAAAATGGTTTAGGGAAGTGGGCTTTTAGATTTCAAAACAAATTTTAGGATGAAAATTTTCCAAAGGATTGGATCCAATAAGTGTTGAATTTAATTTAGGAATGTTTCATGAATGATTTGGAATCAATTTGAAGTAGCTTGGGCTTGAATTGGGTTGGATTTGGACTTCTTTGGTAAATGGGTCAATGTAAGTCAAATTGTGCTAACTTGGGTCAATGTTGGACTAGAGTTGAAATTAATGTAAAATTAATGTTGGGAAATGTTTATGGGAATGTTTCAAAGAGGTTTTGTCTTTGGTTGGGTTTTGATTTTGGGGTTTGAGCTTATTTGGGTTAGGTTTGGGCTTAGGTTAAAATTGGGTCTTTTAGCTTTGGGTTGAATTTGAGTGGGGTTTGGGTCTAAATTTTGGGCAAATCATGTTAGTGTTTTCTTTGTGGGGATGTTAGGGAAGGTTTAGAAAAGATTTGGGGTTAATTGGAGTTGAATTGGGTGAGTTTGAGCTAAGTTTGGGTCGTGGGTCCAAATTGGGCTTTAAGGTCAAAAGTGAAATTGGATTCAAATCTCAATCAAATTGGGCTTGGATTTGGTCTAGATTGGTGTTGGGGATGTTGAATTGAAGTTTAGAATTGAATTGGACCAGAATTTGGGTCAATTGGGTAGGTTTGGTTTGACATTGGGTTCACTTTTGGGTTAAAATGGGTCAAATTGGGGATTTTGACAAAAGTGAGGTAAATTGACAAATTTGGCCCATGATTTAGTTGAACAAAATGAAATTACGAATATTTGGGATTTTTTGGAATTTTCTGGGATTTTTTCTGAATTTTTGGATTTTTGGGTCAAGGGGGGCATTTTGGGTATTTAGAGGGTATTGAGAGGTATTTTTGGAATTTTTGGTATTTTTGCCTATGGATGATCAATTTGAGTAATGTGGGGATGTTTGGGATTGGTTTTGAGGAATTTTGGGTGATTTGGAGATTTTGAAAAATTTGGGTAATTTCAAGGGTTTTGGGTAGGCTAAGCGGGTGTAGGGTCCTAGGGGTCAAAAATTGAAAATTTGGAAAATTGAAGATTGGGTAAATGTAAATGGAATGAAATCATTTTGATTGAGCCATGAAGCCATATCAAGCCCACATGAGCCATGAGAGGACTCATTCGAGGCATTCACTATGTTGTTCCTAACCCTCTTAGCCAAGGGCTTAGTGGGTTAAAGACCATCCATGCGAATCACCCGCATGAGTCGGAGGTCAAACCGGGTATGGGTGTGTTTCTAGGAGGAGTGTGAAAGTGTAGTGTATAGGTGTAATGTGTGTGTAAGTCGGTCCTTCACTGCATCGTACCACCCGTAAGGCGCTCCTAAGGCCAAAGAGTCCTATAGGAACTCATCCTTTAAACTTCCACATTCGATTTCAACCCTCTAGGTGATTAGGGGTCTACAATCAAGTTTGTGGGGTTTGCAGGGAGTTAAGAAGTGGTTTGAATTTCTAAGTGGTGGGTCCTAATTCTAATCCTCTAGGACAGTTAAAGGAAAAGCCTAAGGCTAGATCCTAAGTACTAATGAGAAGAAGAGAAGACCTCATAAAAAATGAGGTCAACAACACACGATCTAACGAAGAGTGCATTAAAATAGTGCCTAAGCACGTGGTAAGTCTGGGTATAGTATGACTTTGACGGGGTCGCCGCACCGGCCTCGACCTAAAGATCCAAAGGATCTAAAGGGCGTCACGAAGAAGGGTGACACGAGTTAGATCCATTGGATCCTTAGCACAGTCATACTCTTGTCAATCCCAATGACTTAACTCGCATTGCTCATTGGGATCAACCCAGCAAGCAATGCTCGTTAAGGCATCGCGAATGATAAGGGGTCACTCTCCTAACGAGCCTGGCTCGCTACCATGTAAACATGCAAATGCAAATGCAGACAATCATGTGATAGAATGTGTGTACCATGGGGCAGTGACTCAGGAAAGGATGGGCATGCCGTGGAGGCAGCAGCCCGAACAAATGGGTGTGTCGTAGAGGCAGTGACCCGAAAGTGGGCGTGCCGTAGAGGCAGTCACCCGAAGGTGGGCGTGCCGTAGAGGCGGTCACCCGAGAGAAATGGGTGTGTCGTGGAGGCAGTGACCCGAAGGATGGGCATATCGTGGAGACAGGGGCCCGAGGAGGTATGCCGGGGTGGCAGTGACCAAAAGGATGGGCGTGCCGTGGTGCCAGTGGCCCGAAGAAGGTATGCCGATGCGGCTTTGACCCGAGAATATGCAACATAGGTAGGTGAACATGCAAATGATCATGCAAATGAACATACACAACATGCAGTGGTGCAAGTGGTCGCTGGACCGAACTGTGGTGGCCGGTCGAAGCAAAGTGCATGTTGACTGGGGTGGGCAGCCGGTTGAGGCAAAGTGCAAATGCAAACATACATCTAGTAGGATGCAGAAGCATACAAACATGCAAGTGATCGATCGACCGAGCCGTGGTGGTCAGTCGAACCAAAGTGAGATGCTCGTCGGGCCGCAGTGGCCGGAAGAAGAATGCTCGATGGGCCGGGGTGGCCGGTCGGAGCGGAGTAAAATGCAAACATGCTCAAAGCAAAAATGAGTGCAATATGAAGCAAACAAATGCAGATAACTAACCAGGCTCGTGCTAACGACATCACCCAGGAAACATATGATTTAGACCCTTGGATGCGCGGTATCGCCGCCTCATGCTTTGGCGAGGAAATGTGGGGAGTTTCTCCCCGGATGTCCGAGGGGGAAACTCTCCGCGGCGTCGCGAAATGGGCTAGCTACAGAGCTTTTCCCATTTCACAAACTCCTCCAGACTTTGCAAAGCGAGCCAGCTACAAAGCTTCTCTCGCTTTGCCAATTCCGACCTCCCAGTTTCTCCAAGTAAAACTGAGGAATCCAGAGCAAAGGAGTGAGGGACTCCGACCCATCGGGACTGGTGCTAGGCTCACAACAACAGGGAGACACTCGACCCAACGGAGGGTAGTTGGCCACGCACAGGAAATCCTAACATACAGGCCAGCTCTAGGTAAATAAACGATCCATCACATAGGCACGTCATCGCGCTGGCGCACACCGGCACACGCACCCCATGTGGGTGACCGAACCCACACGCCTACACAGAACTAAACCTAGGGCCAGCTAGGAGTTTTGAGGAATCTCACCACCGTGACGGTTGAAGGCGCGTTTTCTTTGCTCGCTCCAAGCCGCTTCCTCACTAATACGACCATGGGTCATGTACCTCATAATGAAAGAAGGCGGGAGCTAATGAGATGCACTTCCCGGTGGATCTCGCAATGACACAGGGAAAGCAAGAACGAGTGAGGTATATAGGTACCCAATGTAAATAATTTTTGCATATGGAAATGCAAACAAAACATATACCTTAGCGAGAGGGGAAGAACGGCGCCGACGAAGGCCGAAAGGAGACTTTTCTCGCAAAGTAAGACTTCCACGCTTATTCAAGTAGTGGAGTTGTCGCCGCCCATCGACAGTAGATCACTCCAGTGAGATATTCTGACCACCAGGGAATGAGAGATGATGAGGTGGAGTAGTTCGTCTGCGGCATACAAGAAGAAAAAAAAATGCGAGGTGAGAGGTTTAAACTCCACCTTAATTTTTTTTTGCATGCAAAGGAAGTGCAGGCAAGCTGTGCATTACATGCAGGAAGGAAAAAAAAAGTCCTTGCCGGCGAGAGAGAAGGAGGTGGCACTGAAGGAGGAGGCTGCGGCGAGCTCGACCGAAGGTTTGTGGAGAGCCGCGGCGGCGAGCTTCAGCGACAAGGAGGAAGAGGTGGTCGGCTTTCACTAGCGAGGAACGGCTTGCGGCGTGAGATTAGCACGATGTAGAACTGTCGGCAAGGGAGGAAGACCACCAGCTTTGGAGAGAGGGAGGCAGTCAGGCGAGGGCTTTACGGTGCGAGATCTGCCGGCGAGAAGCAGCGGCTGGCCGGCGTCAGGCTGAGGGAGAAAGCTCGGTCTAAGCTTTCCCGAAACCAGGAGGAAGAGTCGCGGCTCTAAGATAGAAAAGGAGCAGGCTTTTTTTATTTTTCCCTCTCCTCTCTTTTTGATAAAGTGGTAAGAGATAACGAAGAGAAATGAGGATAGAGAGGATAGGATAGCTTAAGGAAAAAGATAAAGTTTTCTCCACCTTATTTTTATTTTTAATGCCCCACAGAGTTAATGTGATTAAAAAACATAAATATCCTCAAGTGCATGCGTATGAATAGTTTAATAATATATATATATATATATATATATATATATATATATATATATATATATATATATATATATATATATATATATATATATGGAAAAGGAGCTACTCTTGGCTCCCTACATGTTGATTCAAAAGAGTGAAGTTACGTAAATTTCCCAATGGGAACAACTCAACCCAATACAACTCCACACCAAAAGAAGAAAATACCTAACTAAGTGTAAAATAACCTATCCCAAAATCTGCCCAATAAAAACTAATCCAAAAGAAAAGAAAAGACACCAAAATCTGCATACTACTAAGGCATTCCCAAAGAAGTTAAGGACCAGATTGTAGGTGCTGCAGAAGTGACAAACATCCAGCCAGATACATATCTGCTTCCAGGAGAAAGCTGAAAGCCTAGAAGCCAACCATCCTGAAGTAAGGAGCTTGAATCCTATCAGTTTCCATCAACAGTTGCAGTAGGGGAGGAGGGTCAGCAGATATCAGAATGCTGGGAGATAGCATAAGCAGAGGGCACTAATCCATAATTCTGAAGGGGGGAGCTTGATAAGAGTCTGCCTGAATAAGATATTGTAACTGGGAAGGTAGAGTAGAAGAGACCATTATCTCTTGTGATGAGATGGCTCTTTTAGCAATCCAATTTGCAGGCATGTTTCCCTCCTCCATAATACTGAAGTGGGGACCTTGATAAGATTCAGCCTGGATTAGATATTGTAACTGGGAAGGTAGAGTAGAAGAGACCATTTTCTCCTGTGATGAGAGGGCTCTTTTATCAATCCAATTTGCAGGTCTGTTACCTTCGCTGAAAATAAAATTAAAATGCACTGTAAGATGGGGCAGCAAAGCTCTGATTTTATAAACCCAAGTAGAATGGTGCCAAGGAGGGGGAAGATCATTCTAAAAGTACTGTATTAAGGTAGATGAGTCTCCCTCCACAATGATAGAAGACCACTGAAATAGAGTAGCAATGTGAAGTGCCCAAAAAGCAGCAGCCAATTCAGCTTCCAATGGATCAGCAGCAGTAGTCGGAGCTTGGAAAAAAAGTAAGCATTTCCCTGTATGGTCTCTAAAAATCCCACCTATACCAGCATTCTGATTAGTGAAGGCTCCATCATTATTTACTTTAATAAAAGGAGGGCTGGGAGCTTTCCAATATATCTGAATGATTCTATGAAGAATAGGTCTATCAGTAGTCAAAGATGACTGAATGATGTTTGGAAACTTTTTAACAGAAATTAACTTTGAGATAAAAGAGAGGCAATGGGTTACCACCCTTTCGCCTTGCTAAGCAGCCCTTCATACTTCACCCCATTTCGTGCATCCAAATGAACCAAGCCACAATAAGTGGGATCTCCCCATCTTTAGCTTTCTGCCGGGATTTCCGAGCGAGCGCTTAAATCCTCGCCAATCTAACAATAACCGGTTAATGTTCAATTTTCCGAGCGGACCCGACCAAACCTCCCGAGAAAAGGAGCATTTAAAAAAGAGGTGTTTCAATGTTTCAGAATTTGCTCCACGTAGGAGGCATTTGGAAGGGCCTCTCGAGCCTTTGAGTTTTAGAATATCATCTGTTGGAACAAAACCATGGAAGATTCTCCAAATGAGGAAGGACATGGAAGGAGTAAGATATTTGTTCCAAATAGCTTTACCCCAGCTGACCTAATTCCAAGAGTTGATACTAAGGTAAATATGTTTGGTAATGCTATTACTCTTACCATTTAACCATCTGAGCTTATCCAGCTGATACCTATCAAAAGGGATTTGAGCCACCTGATCCACTGCAGAGTCAACTAGGAAGAGTTGCAGTTTAGGAATAGACCAATTCATGTTCTCCCAGCAGCTGGAGACAGGGAAGTAATCTTTATTAATATTAGGAAGTGGAACCAATATCTCCCTTTGACACCATTTATCATGCCAAAACAGAATGTCACCCTTGCCTAACTCCCAGTATATGAGGGATTCAGCTGTCTCTTTGTTGATGAGCATTTGTTTCCAGATTCTAGATATTCCTGTCTTGATTTGAGAGGATAAAGGATGGGTATTTCTGCAGTATTTACCTTTCATGAATTGAGCCCAGAGAGAATTTTGCTCCCCGAAATGGATCCATAACTTACAAAAATTGACTTGCCGTAGATGCTTCAAGCCTTTAAAACCTAAACCACCAGCCTTCTTTAGGCAAGGCTACCCTTTGCCACTGTCCCAAGGAATTTGTTTTCTTTGACCGATCCAAAGGAATCAGTAAAGATTCTCTCAATCCGAATTCGGAGCTTTTCTTCGGGCAAGTCATTTGTAAAATATAAGAAGGAAATGAGGTTAACATGCTATTCAGAAGAGTTATTCTGCCACCAGATGAAAGGAAGGAATTGGACCAACTTGAGAGATGAGTGTTCAGCTTGCCAATGATCTCTTCAAAATGACTTTATTTAGTTCTGCCTTTAATTAAGAGAACCCCCAAATATTTCATGGGAAGGCTGGTTTTGACAAAACCAGTGAAGACAGTAGTCCAGTGGATAATATTAGGATGGATATTGTTGGGGAATAGCAATTCACATTTATTTTTGTTGAATTGAAGGCCAGAAATCTGTTGAAAATTGTTGAGGCAGCTCATCACCTTTTTAACAGCTGCTTTAGAAGCCCTGGAAAATATCATTATATCATCAGCATATAATAGGTGAGAAATGATAATATCAGACCTATGGTGAAATTGAGTATAAGGATGGTTTGAGACTTGAGTTTCCAGCAGCCTAGAGAGATAGTCCATAACAATAATAAAAATGGTGGGTGAAAGTGGATCTCCTTGTTTAAGCCCTCTAGTGGCTCTGAAGTCTCCCCAGCATTTACCATTAATGAGGAGTGAATGGTTGTTATTCTGAAGCCATCTCTTTATGAGTAAACGAAAGCAGTAGAAAAACCTCTAGCATTAAGCACCTGAAGAATAAAGTTCCAATCAATAGTATCATATGCCTTTTAATGTCAAGCTTGTAATTCAAGTCACCTCCCCTACAAGATCTATCCAAATCAAGCAAAAGTTCTTGAGCAAGGAGGACATTATCGGCTATAGATCCGCCTTTACGTAAGTCGATTGGTTGGGGCTGATAATATGAGCAAGGTGAGGTTGCAATCTGCCTACAATGATTTTACTGATAACCTTGCTGATAACAGTGGTTAGGCTGATTGGTCTATAGTGATTCCAGCACTTGGGGGCATTGATCTTGGGCACAAGTACAATAGTAGATGCATGGAAATATTGGGGAATATCCCTTCCAGAAAAGAAGCTTTGAATAGCAGTTGTTACCTCAGCTTTGCAAGTGTTCCAGGTTTTTTTATAGAATTCAGCACTGTACCCATCAGGCCCTGCTGTTTTAGAGCTGTCAATAGAATTAATTGTCACCCATATTTCCTCTTGTGAAGGAATATCAGCTAATTGGAGAGAGTGAGTGTAGTTATATTCTTTGTTAAACAGGCTATCATCAATAGGGGGTCTGCTGCCAGGATTGTAAGTGAGAAGTTCCTGAAAATATTTGACAGCATCATTAGCAATAGCAGCTTCCTCATTCAGGTAGACTACCTTGATCATTTAATATGGAATGAATAGCATTACATTTCCTTTTGTACTTAATCCAAGCATGAAAAAATTTGGTGTTCCTATCTCCATCTTTGAATTTGGAAATGGTAGCTTTTTGTCTTAGGAATTGGTCCTGCCAATCAATAAGGGTAAGCAATTGTTCTTGAGTAGCCACCATCTGGCAATACTTAGTTTCATCAGAGAGCCGCAACTTCCGGAGAAGATAGAGCCTTCTCAGCTCGTAAAATGTTTTGAGTGATGTCACCAATAGACTCCCAACTCCGAGTGGGAGAGAACAGACGACCAATTTCAGTTGAAGATTCTGAAGTCTGGTGAAAGGGTTAGAGTGGGGACAACCAGTCCACTGCTTGGAGATAAGTGATTGGAACTGAGGGTGGGAGGACCAGAAATTCAAAAATCTAAAAGGGGGGAAGTGGTTATGTTGGGGGGAGTAGTAATGGAAATAAGTAAGGGTCTGTGGTCAGACCCAGCAAAATTGAGGTGGGAAATGGTTGTATGAAGGAAAGTTTGGTGCCATGAGTTGTTAGCCAGAAATCTATCTAATCTCTCCCAAATCTTACCCCTCCTCTAGATAAAAGGGTTCCCTTGAAACCCCAAATCAAAAAGGCTTGCTCTCTGGATGTTATCATTAAACTCAGTGAGTTTGGTAAGATTTGGTGGTCTGCCACCAGATTTTTCAACAGTAGAAGAAATATTGTTAAAGTCTCCACCCACAATCCAACTGTGATTCTCCATAGAGCTGAGTAAATGGATTTCCTGCCAGAGTTCTTTTCTTGCAGTTTTAGTGCAGCCAGGCATATACAAAAGTAGTAGCAAAAGTGATTCCATTAACAGATACGGTGTAAATGAACCAATTGAGGGTGGTCCACAATAACTTTGCAATGGAGTTCCCGCCTGCTTATAACCCAGATTTTATTATAGGAGTTAGTAAAAATAGAACGACCGAGCAAACCCGGAAAAGAGTTTGGATTTATTTTTGTGCACCATTGGTTCCAAGAGCACAATACTCCAAAGATGGTGTTTCTTAAAAAGATGAAGTAGCCTTTTAAGGGATAAGGGGTGGTCCACACCCCTAATGTTCCAACTTAAAAAATTAAACATCTGGTGGTTTAAGGTGCGGGTGGGGAGTGAGCGTGAAGCAGATCTTAATCAAGATCTAGTTCTACCACTTCTATTATCAGGGGGGTAGAGTTGCAGTCCCCACCTTGGGTCAGTTTCTGCAATTCAGACAACACCTTTTTCTTCTTTCTTGTTTTTTGTTCCTGCCAGGTAGCTTCCATATTGTTCTGGGATTTTATTATTATATCTGTGGAGGGTATAATCTCCTGCTCAATGCTTTCTTCACTGTTTAAATCTTGTGTTGCCATAACTGGAAGTTCCGGGGGTAATGTAGGGGTATCTTCTTCAGTAGGAGTTGTTAGATTATCTTGAGTGTTTTCTGGGGTAACTTCTCTGGGCAAACTGAAATCTTCAACCAAAGAGTCTAGAGCAATAGGTTCTTCCATTGAATTTCCTTTAACAGTATCCCTGGTCTGTTGCACCATTGGTTGGGCCTTGACTTGCTTTTTGAGAGGGGGTTTTAATCTATAACATTTCTCCATGAAATGTCCAAACATTCTGCAGTGTTTACAAAACACTGGTTTGGTTTCCATTTGGACTTCTTGCCAAAATCCTTCACCACTATCTGAGATGATAATCCACAGCTTATCTAACTCAGGAAGTGAGACATCTCTCTCAATCAGCACTCTAGCTCCATGAGTGTTCCCCAAATCAGAAGTGGAGGGGTCCACTTTTAGGGGAGTTCTTAATGCTCTACTAATTTGGAATAGAGAATTTGTGTGATACAAATTCAATTGGCGTGATTAGGAAATTTAAACCATATAGGTTTAAGGGAGGTTCTTTAGCTGGGTCAAAACCAGGGTACCATTTGATAAATTTCATTTGTGTGTTAGCTATTTGCATAGTCTGCAATCCAATTAATCTTGCATAGTCTTCTTCTCTGGATAATCTGATGAGTAGATGCCTACCATCCATCACTCCAATTTTCCATTGTCCCACAAAGGGGATTTGCTCAAAAAGGTTCCTGACTAATTCCATCTTAGGATGGCCATATTGGAATTGTCCCACAATGGAGAATTTAATAGCTTCAAGCAAGTGTTTCCATTTCCTTAGTAGTGAAAATAATAGTCGGTCTCGCCCTCCTTAGAACCAAGAGGTCTAATGAAAGGGCAATCAGATTTCCCAGCTGCCGCATCATGTAGGTTTGTGGAAAAAGTATTTTGTCTGCAGCTTTAGCAGGACGCAAGCCTTTACTTAATGTAGATGCATAAGAGGTGGAGGCGTTTACCCCATCCATTACAAAAAGATTACCAGAGCTAATGTAACATCAGTAAACACAATTAAAGAAGAAGAATCTGGTAGGAGAAAGTGACTGCAAGCAACACTCAGGAAGCAAACTCAGCCAATGGAACAGTAATAGTTCAAAATATTTGCCCGGGAAAGATCAAAATAACTTGAAAGAACCTTACCAGCCACCCACCACCTCTAGAAACACCAAACCTGAAAACCAAACAGCACCCAAAACCTTGGAAAGCCTTCCAAAGGACCCAGCCGCCACCCAGGGAAGCCATTACCAGCCAAACCCTAGCAGAGCAAAGGAGCCAGCCGCCACCATATTTCATGTATATATATATATATATATATATATATATATATATATATATATATATATATATATATATATATATATATATATATATTCAGCTATATGGGATATAGATAAGAGGCGTTTAAAAAATTTTATCCCGTGGGAGAGGCGTAGGAGTATAATAATAGGATAGGATTTTTTTATTATTATTATTTTATTATATTATATTATAATAATAATATTAATTATAATATTATTATTATTCTTCCCGTATTTCTCCCCGGATATGTCATCGCGATGAAATGAACATCTCCCCTAGATAAAATCGACGTTCCGGACTAATTCGTGCAGTCCGTTTCGTAGCCCGGGATCATTCGGGGTCGTTCGGACCACCTTTTTGGTTATCGAGCTCCAAAATGATAATTCACATATTTTTACCCCGTCTACGAAGCCATTGCGAGGTGGGCATCCTCCTTGAGTAATGTCGACGTCCCGAACACACTCGCGTGGTCCGTTTAGTCGTTCGAAGTCATCTGGATGATTTCACTGATGATCGGGCCAATTCGAGATAATTTCGCACGCGTCACGACGCATAATATTCGTCTACCCGTTTGGGTTGTCTGATGAGAAAAATGCCGACCGGCCTTCGCCTAAACAGAAGCCAAAGCCTAGCAGAATGACCTCGGCAATGTGCCCCTCAACACGCACCGAAATGTCTCAAATGAATGTCTTGTGCTATATCGGTCAACACATGCATCAATCAAGGTTCCCTAGCGCTCGAGCAGACATTCTACACTCGTGACATCAAAAATTGATGGCAACATTCCAGTTCAACAAGTAAGTGACAGTGTTTACCATAAACTAACCGATAAGGTGACATTCTGATAGGTGTCTTATAAGCTGTTTTATAAGCCCATAATGCAGAATCAAGTCTATCAACCGAGTCAGTTCTTTTAGGATTAACAGTCTTTTCTAATATGCTTTTAATTTCTCTGTTTGATACTTCAGTCATTCCACTTGTTTGTGGGTGATAAGCAGTTGCAATTTTATGTTTAATTCTGAATTTTTCCAATAATGATTGAATTCTTACATTTCTGAAATGACTTCCCTCATCAGTGATAATTACCCTTGGCATTCCAAATATTGTAAAAATCATTTTCTTTAAAAATTTAGAAACACTTTTGGAATCACAGTTAGGTAAAGCTACAGCTTCAATCCACTTTGAAACATAATCAACTGCTAATAAAATATAAATCTTTCCAGATGATAGTAAAAAAGGTCCCATAAAGTCTAAACTCCATAAATCAAAAATCTCAATTTCTAATATAAAGCTTAGAGGTATTTCATCTTTTCTGGATATATTCCCCATTCTTTGACATCGATCACAAGTTTTCATATAATATCCAACATCTTTGAATAATGTAGGCCAATACATCCAGAATTTAAAATTTTAAACGCAGTTTTATCCACTCCAAAGTGTCCTCTAAATTCAGAATCGTGACATTTTTGAATAATTGCAAAAGTTTCTTCATAAGGTACACATATTCGAATCACAGAATCTCTGCCTATTTTAAATAAATGAGGATCTTCCCAAATATATGATTTAGAATCATTCTTGAATTTCTTAATATATTTGTTACAATCCATACTGTAAAATATTTCTAACCAAATAGTTAACTATATCTGCATACCACGATGATTGTAATCCTTGAATAACATATAACTGTTCATAAGGAAATTTCTCATTTATGTTTTCTTCAGTAATCTTCTCACTATTATTTTTAATTCTTGATAAATGATCAACAATTTGGTTGTCAGCTTCTTTTATGTCCACTATTTGAAAATCAAATTCTTGTAAAAGTAGAACCCATTTTATCAATCTAGGTTTAACATCCTTTTTCGACATTAAATACTTAATAGCGGAATGATAAGTATGTACGATACATTTGGTCCCAAGAATATAAGGTCTAAATTTATCAAAGGCATATACTATTGCTAAGAGCTCTTTCTCAGTAGTAGTGTAATTTCTTTGAGTTTCATTAAGAGTTTTGCTAGCATAATATATTGCTTTAAAAATTTTCTCATAGTTTTGTCCCAATACAGCTCCTATTACATAATCACTTGCATCACACATTAATTCAAAAGGTTTACTCCAATCAAGTGCAATAATGACAGGTGCAGTAATTAATTTTTCTTTAAAAATATTGAAAGCATACAGACAATCTTCATTAAATTCAAACTTAGCTTCTTTTTCTAATAAATGACAAAGAGGTTTAGTAATCTTAGAAAAATCCTTTATATATCTTCTATAAAATCCAGCATGACCCAAAAAACTTCTCACATCAATAACAGTAGCAGGTGGTTGAAGTTCAGCAATAATTTTCACTTTTGTTTGATCAACTTCCATCCCTTTTTGTGAAATTTTATGTCCAAGTAAAATTCCTTATGTGACCATAAACTGAAATTTTTCCCAGTATAGAACCAAATTTGTTTCTTCACATCTTTTCATAAATTTAGTTATATTTTCCAAGCAAGACTCAAAAGAAGTTCCAAATACTGAAAAATCGTCCATAAATACTTCAATTCCTTTATCAATTAAATCACAGAATATTGACATCATACATCTCTAAAAAGTTGCAGGTGCATTACATAAACCGGAAGACAATATTCTAAAAGCAAATGTTCCATAAGGACTTGTAAATGTTGTTTTCTCTTGGTCCTCAGGAGCAACGGGTAATTGATGATAACCAGAATATCCATCCAAAAAACAGAAATATGAGTGTCCAGCTAATTTATCCAACATCTGATCCAAGAAAGGTAAATGAAAACAATCCTTTCTAGCGGCGTTGTTTAATTTTGGATAATCGATGCAAATTCGCCATCCAGTAACTTGTCTTGTAGGGATTAATTCATTTTTATCATTAACAATGACAATTACTCCTCCTTTCTTCTAAACACAATGAATAAGACTTACCCATTGATTATCCGAAGTAGGATAAATAATTCCAGCATCTAACCATTTTAAAATCTCTTTTTTAACAACCTATTTCATAATTGGATTCAATCTTTTTTGAGGTTTAATAGTAGGTTTACAATTTTCTTCCATTAAAATCCTATAGATTGAAGCACTTATTCCTCTTATATCTGCAATAGTCCAACCAAAAGCTTTCTTATAGTTCTTCAGAAATCCTATTAATTTTTCTTCTTAATCTTTGCTTTGTTCTAAAGATATAATCACAGGTAAAGTTAATGAATTTCCAATAAATGCATATTTTAAATGTGCAGGTAACATTTTTAATTCCAGTTTAGGGGCTTTTTCAACTGAGGGAAAAAGTATATCATTTTTAGTTGTGTCTAGAATTTCCCAATTATCATGAATATAATGAGTTTCTTCAGATAAATTTTCTTCATTCACTTCTTCAATTTCTTCAGTTAATGACTCATTATATAGCATAGATTCATTATTTTTTTCTTCATAAATGACTTTACATTTTTCTTGATAATGCTTTTCAATTATATAATAAAAAATATCCATCTGATAGCATTTTTCTTTGTCAGGATACCTCATTGATTTCAGAACATTAAATGTTATCTCTTAATCATTAACTCTCATTGTTAATTCTCCTTTTTGCACATCAATCATAGCACGTCCGGTAGCTAAAAAAGGTCCCCCTAAAATAATAGGTATTTCTTTATGTTCTTCCATATCCAGTACAATGAAATCCACAAAGAAGATAAATTTATCCACTTTAATAAGAACATCCTCTATAACTCCTTTAGGATAAGTAATAGATCGATCAACTAACTGAAGGTTACAGTGGTGGGAGAAATCTCTCCTAAATCTAACCTTCGAAAGATAGAAAATGGCATGAGATTAATACTTGCTCCTATATCACATAAGGCTTTTCCACAAAATTTTTCTCCAATAGCACATGGTATAGTGAAACTTCCAGGATCTTCAAACTTCTGAGGTAGTTTCTTTTGAATTATTGCACTACATTTTTCACTTAATGCAACAGTTTCATAAGCTTCAAATTTCCTTTTCTTGCTTAAAATATCCTTCATATATTTTGCATAACTCGGCATTTGTTCCAAAGCTTCAGTAAAAGGAATGTTGATGGTATGTTTCTTAAAAATCTCAAAGAATTTAGAAAATTGATTGTCAAGCTTTTGCTGTTTTAGTCTTTGAGGAAATGGTGGTGGTGGTCTTTAACTTCCACTTAAATAAGAATTACTGTTTGATCTTTTCTTGGAGAAAGGGTTTCTTTAGGTTTATTAATCTCTTCAACCTCTCTCTTTATCAATTTCATTCTGAGTTTTCTCTTTTAATTCTTTTCCACTTCTAAGTTGTACAACTTTTTCTTGTTCATGGTCTTTTCCTGTTTCTTTTGGATTAATTTCGACGTTGCTAGGCAGTGTTCCTTGAGGTCTCTAATTAAATTAGCAATTTGTCTTATTTGATTCTCAATATTTCGAATAGCTGTGTTTTGATTTTGTAACTGATTACCTAGTTGTAAGATCAATTCCTCTAAAGATAACTTTTTCTGTTGATTGTTAAAACCAGGAGGATAAGTTGGTCTAAATTTTGAATTTCCTTAATTGCTCCAATTTCCAGTTGGATTAACTTGATTATTACTTCATTGTTGATGTCCATTATTCCAATTAAAATTAGGGTGATTTTTCCAACCTGGATTATAATAATTCGAATAAGGGTTATTAGTTTTACTAGCAATAGCTTGTAATGTCTCTATTGTTTGAGAATCATCAATATTTGGAGAATTGTCATTACTTACATGCTATACATTAATAGCAAAATTATCCAATTTCTTAGATATCACACCCACTTGTGAAGCTAAAATAGAAAAGGCTTCATTATCTTGAATACTTTCCACTCTTTTAGGATTAACCATTTCAGAAGGCCATTGAAAATTATTGTTAGCCATTTCTTCAATAAAAGTATAAGCTTCATCAAATGTCTTAGCCATCCAAGAACCACCACCAGCAGCATCTATAATAGATCTAAGTGATCCAATAAGTCTGTTATAAAATGTTTGAATAATTAACCAATCTGGTAACGCACGATGAGGACATTTTCTTAATAGTTCTTTAAATCTTCCCATGCTTCATAAAATGTCTCTCCATCAAATTGCATAAATGAAGTAATATCATTTCTTAATTTAGCAGTTTTAGAAGGAGGAAAATATTTAGCAAGGAATTTTTGTGCCATATCTACCCTAGTTTTAATAGAACCAGTTGCTAATGAGTTAATCCACATTTGCTTTATCTTTCAAGGAAAAAGGAAAGTGTCTAAGCCTAATAGTATCATCAGAAACATTATTATATTTAAAGGTAGCACAAAGTTCTAAGAAACTAGCAAGATGTAAGTTTGGATCCTTATTTGGTGTTCCTCCAAATTGATTATTTTGAACCATTTGAATAATAGAAGGTTTAAGCTAAAAAGAATTAACATCTACAACAGGCATTTGAATACTAATATGAAGTTCATCAGCTGTAGGGTTTGCATAATCCCTTAATGGTTTATAAACATTTTGTTCATTAATTTCTATTGGATTTTGATTATTGTTATGTAAGTTAGACATTTCATGATATTTTTGAATTTTTTTCCTTTTCTAATTCTTTTAACAGTTCTTTCTAATTCAGAATCAAAAGGTAATAATCCTTCAGATCCAGAACTACGCATAAAAATTATATAAAAGAACTTGAAAATAAAATCTTTTGATATTTTTGTTTTTGTAAATATTTTTGTATTTATTTATTTTCTTTAGAGAAATAAAAAGGTATATAAAATATTTTTAATTTGAAAAATCTAAAAAATTATTTCTCACTTCCTTCCTTCCTTCCTTTTCTTCCCCGGCAACGACGCCAAAAACTTGAACCACCACTTTACGAGTATTTGTATATGTAAGAATTTATGAATTTATATTTAAATATTTATAATAATTTCATAAAGTCTCAATTTCAAATGCAAGTATATGTATCGTTTCAAGTAATACGGGGTTCTATTGGAGTCCTGGTTATCGATCCCATAGGGAAGATTAAGGGAAGATAATTGAATGAATTTATTAGATTTTTAAATTAAAAGTAATTATAATTTTTATTTCTTTTCAAAATTTAGATTTTAGGTTTAATGAAATTTCTACTAAATGTAAATAAAGCAGCAATAAAATAAAGGTTAATGCAAGTATAAATAAAATAACTTTCTCCTTTTCAACTCATCCAAGATTTTTCAGAATAATTATCATTCATTGAAAACTTGAGATTATGGTATTGCCCCAAATAGAAGCATTCCTATTCTTTACCTTCGTTCGATAGTATAAAGAAAATTGGCTAATCTATAGATCGGTTCAGGATGTATTATTAGTGAATGGGTTAATCTAGGCTCACACTCCTAGATGTCCAAGGTGGCTATGGTCGGCCATACTAGTGACTCGTTTCCCTTCTATAAACCAAATTATTAGAATTTAGTCTGTCACTCTAAAAACTAATCAATTCTACGCCTAATAAACAATATCTCCCTATTTATTTGCATTTCACCTTGAATAACCCGCTCCAGGCCTTCGATTACCCAAGGATTCATGTGATATAGGTCTCAGAATTCTTCAACAGGTTTTAACAATTCAAATGGCCAGTTTAAACAACAGATTAAGATCAGGTATGAATATCATCACAATAATTTTAAAATTAAGTTAAGTTCTCCAACAAAATCAAATTATCTTATTATCTTTTCATAATTGAAAGGAGAAAGAAAAGTAACTAGTCAGAACACATTAAGTTCACACAATAAAACATATTTATTAAACTTTAAACCAAGTTACAAATACTTATCTGGATTGTTCCTTCAAGTAATTCTTTGACTCCTACTGGCTCCAATGTAAGGTACAAGACTTCAACAGCAACAACACTTACAAACTCTCACCTACTACTCAAGGAATTGAGTAGTAACACTTAAAATAACTAAATAAACTCACTAAATACTCAAGAAGAAATATGGTGGCTCTCTAAATCTATCTCCTGATGCTGGAGATCGAGGGGAGGCAAGTTCTCTGTAGAAATGTCTCCTATTTATAGAGCTTAAAAAATGACCAAGGGGTGCAGGCACCTCTTCAAAATTCGTCCAAATTCAATGAATCTTCTAGAAAGTAACTGTGGCGCCCAGGCTTCAGGATCTGGCACCTAGGCGCCAGACTCCGTGACCAAGTCTTCGCACCTCTTCGCGTTTAGAACTATTTTCTTGTATCCAGATGCATTGTATCACATGTCCTATGTATTAGGAGTAACTTCTAGTCTTCTAGAAGGTCTGATAACCACTTAAAACCATCAAAATAACTGCCCAAAGTTGTCAAAAATCTTATCTGCTTTAGTATCAAACTAGTACTTAGACGCCGGATTCTGGCGCCTAGGCTCCAGACCTATAATTTCGGCAAATTTGCTTTTTAGCTCTATTTTTGCTCCTTTTTGCTCCTTTTTCCTTCTTGAACTCTTTTTTCATCACCTATATCCAAAAACATAAAAATACCTTTCATTAAAGCATAATATTCTAAAATATTGAATCATAATTAAGGTATAAAAATACTTTTGAAGTGGATCAGTATTTTAGAAAGAAAGTTCATTGCAGTGGATCATACTTTTATGTATTAACTAGAATTACTTGAGGATAGGTAAAAGTTAAGTTTTGGGGATCTTCATCCACTGAAAATTTGATAGCTTTTTACTATTCGTTTCATACCTATTTTTGATGATATTGCACTTTAAAGGAAGGTATTTTTGATGATTTCATGCAGATACAATGATTTTTAGGCCTTTAGATCAAAAGAAATCGAAAAGGAGAAAATTTAGAGCGAAAAAGGACAAAAGTGCATTTTATTGTACTAGCACCAAACGACGCTGTCACCAACACCGAACAACGCCATTTTTCAGAGAGTTACGACATTTTGGTGGAATAATGCGTGGAACGGCGCTCCTACCAGCGCCGAACAGCGCCCTATCCTGATTTTGAACTAGATTCAATCTATTTGGTTGGATTTTGAAAGGTTGCTTTAGGAAACTCTTGGAAATTCATTTTTGGCCGAATTAAACACTTTTGGAGCCACATTTCAAAGGGGGGAAGAAAGGAAGAGAAGAGTTTAGAGTATAGAGAGCGATTACTTTCCATTTTTTGTACGAAGTTAGGTTTGTGTTTTTTTCTTCTAAGGAGTGTGAGAGGAGAGGGAAAGTGAGAGATTTATTCTTCCTTACTATTCTAAAATGAGAATTTTATGTTTTTGTGAAAAAAATAAGAGTAAAAGGAATTCCTTCAGATTTACTTGGGGAAGAGTTTGAGATAAGTTGTCTTTACTTTACTCTGTTTGTATGACGTTGTTTTTATATATGAAATCCATGTTTTGTCATCTTTCCTTATGAGTCTTGAGTAGATTTATTTGTCTTTCTACTTTTCATGTGATGTGTTGATGTTATGAAATGGAAATGATGTGTCGATTTATTTTGAAGCATTTGTGATGACCTTTTCACTTAGAACTTCATTTACTTTTTGATCTGGCCAATTGAATTGTTAAAACTTGTTGGGAAACATATGTTCCGAAAGGATTATGAGTTCCACAATAAAAGTGAAGGTCACATTCAAATTCCATGAATGGTGAAGTTCATGGGGGTTGAATTGGAGATTTCAGAGTGACAGGCTAAAATCCTCAATTTGGTCCTAATGTTTTGAAACTGAATCAAGAGTTAGCCTCCCGGTGAAGGGAAGTGGGAGCTCTAGAGTGAGAGCCAGTATCCTCACAGCCTAACCACATATTTTAGGACTAAACTTAGGATTATGATTAGCTAATGTTTTTTATACACTGAAATATGGATAAAGACTAGGAATGCTCCTATTTGGCACAATACATTTGCATCACTGATCAATGTCACAATAATCAACACATTATGACTGGAAAGGAGAAAGACTCTTTCTTGCAATTGAACTTTGTTATAAATTTAGTCTTGTGTTAGTTTAACTTGCTAGAGTTTAGAACGTGCTTTGATAGATATAGTAATTGAACCTGTTTGTCTTTACTTCAAGAATTAAACCACTTACAATTGTGCTGTAATTCTATAAGAGATTTTTGTGCTACGCCAAAAAAGTAAAGCCTCCTTATAGGATCAATATTCCAGGACTCCACTAGAGCCTTGCATTATCTGAGCGATACGTATACTTGCATTATTTGTGTGACTCATTATCATTTAAATCAATATATATATATATATATATCTAAATCTGCGTTCATTAATTTTTGCCAATTTAAAAAGTTGCACCAATGGTCTACACACTAGGGAGCAAACTTCGTCTCGTTATTCCAATATCCCCGCCAAGACACCTCGTCTCAAGGCGTCGACTTTTAAGAGGAAAGTGTGGTTACTGAGAGGTGTTGCACCAGTGCAATCAAAAAGTCTGTTGACCAAAAAATGGATCGTGAGTCTTATATTCCTGTTGCCACTACTGCCGTTGCTTCTGAATCAGTTACAGGGAAAAGTGACAGTCCAAGGAAGCCTACAGATTTAAAATTGACTAAAGAGAAAATAGTTGATGATAAAGTTCGAAGGCTCCGAGCAGAAATTTCTGAGTTAGCCAAACAACGAGGGTTGGATTTTGATGATGATGATTACTTCCTGTCAGATTACTTGGACGAAGAATTCTTGGAAGTTAATATGGTCAAAACTTAGTCCATGTCATCTGTACCGAAGCTCTTAGTGAGGAGAACACCGCAGACGAGCTACGGAGGACCATCCCGACAAGAGATGAACATATTAGCCATTTGGAAAAGAGAATGGAGGAAATGATTGCCGCCATGACTGCCATGGCTACACTCCACAGGCAATAATAGTAAAGACCCACAGTGTCTCTTAAGATTAACCAACCTGAAATCATACACATTTCCGATGAAAGAAGAGAAATCGCTTCGACCAATGAAAATGAACCACCGAAAAGAGATCCAACTCCAAACCCCCCAGAAAAGGACATTAAACAGGTGGTTGAACAGCAAGCTCGGGAGGCCTTGGCTTAGTCCAAAGGTGGAGCATCAGTTTCAAAGGATAGAACCCACCTGGAGGAGTTCGATGTCGTACCTTACCCCAAAGGCTTCGTGCCCCCGACATTGAAGACGTTCCACAACACAGGAAATCCTAGACAACACATAACAAACTCTAGAACTAGTTGTTGCAACACAGAAGGAAGTGAAGCTCTTTGTTTCATCAGTTTGTCAGCAGCCTGTCAGGAATAGCGTTCAATTGCTATGGCGAGCTTTCCAATAGATGAGTAAAGACTTTTTTAGAAATGGAAAACATAATCGTGAAAAGATTCACCGGTGCTTGACATCATGTTACCATAGGAGATCTCGTGGTGGAGCGGCAGAAGCCCGATGAGAGTTTGGTCGACTAAATTATCAGATGAAGAAACTTAAGCATGAAATGTGAACCTCAGCTACAAGAACAACACACGATCGAGATACTACTCAAGAGTATCCACGGTCCGGTAGCTTTCATGCTTAAGGGTCTCACCATCAAGTCCTTCAAGAAGCTACTCAGCAAAGCTAGCAGCTTACAAGAAGAATTCAAGCACATGGAACCTGTAGAAAAGATAGAGAAAACAAAACCTGCTAAAGTATACGAGAAGAGATCTGGCGTAGTGGCAACGGTCGACAAAGGAAAGCAACCAATGAGGATTCAACCTGAGCAGTTACCACAGCAGCACGGTCAGTCGCCTCACTACAGTCAGCCTCAGCAGTATGGTCAACCTCGTGCACAACAGAGCAGTCACTCTGGTCAGGAACAGAGGTTATACAGGACAGATGGATGATAGGGTCCAACAATGTCAGAACGGCAACGCAGGAACTACTCTTTCAAAGACGACGCCTTAGCAAAGATGTTCAGGAATTTAATGAAGAAGCTCGAGTTTAGATTGCCCAAGCTTAAGAAGCCAGAAGAAGTGGACAAGAAGCATCAACCCAACTTTTTCCCCTACGACAGGATGTTCGGACACACCATAGAAAGCTGCTTCAGTTTCAAGGATTGGCTTGAGTGAAATTACCAAGACAAAAATATAACAATAACAAAGGAATATTGAAACAACATGAAAGAGGTTCTATAAAAGTTATTTTAGCCAAACCAATCTCTCTAATTGATCCATATATTGGCAAAGGTTGATGGAGTACAATTTGGAACGAGCTCAAGAAAGTCCTGGATCATCTTTAGTATACTCCAAAGAAATCTGTTGTCCAGAGTGTAACGCCACCAATCCAAGATTAAAGCTTCACCAAGGAGGCCACCGCGACAAGAATGAAGAAAGAAGCGGATCATGAATGAAATTAAGGACGATAGCGCAAAGGGTAGGATATAGGCTGCCCCTGTTAGATTGGCTGTTTAGGATTCAGGGGCGAAACCCCTCAAATGCCTGACTTTTTACCATTATCTTTATGCCCCTCCAGGGTCTCATAATGATAATATAAATGATGTCGGCTATGTTCTTACTGTCTCTAGTGATGACTTAATTAATCACAACCTCTCTAACCCTGATTTTGATTCCCAAAATGATCCTCAAATCATGACTATTCCCGACGAGAATGTCGACGAAAAAGAAGAAGATATTGACAACACCGGCTTCGATAGCACTGAAAGGGAGGAGCCAGTCCTCGAATGCAAAGGAACTCCACTTGCCATCAACGTGGACTTTTCAGATACAGAAGAGCCAGATACAATAGTAGATAAATCTCCGGGTCCAGAAGCAGAAGAAATAACAGAGGTACATTTAAGAAGTAGCAAGGTGCTACTGCCAAGGACAACTCCAATGGATAAAGGAAAACAAGCAATCACTCAACAAGAAGTATCTCCAATGAAAGAAGAAGTACAAGCTCAAAATGAAATTGAAGATTCAAATAAAGTAGATTACAACGTGCTAGCTTATCTGAGGAAGTTGCTAGCCAAACTAAGCATTTAGGATGCTCTGATCCTGTCAAAGGATATGAGAGAAAATTTGATCCAGGATCTACTTAGACTAAATATTTTCTTAGCACAGTTGGCTATCTTGTCCTCAGATGGAGTTTGTACTTTGAAAGAACAACCTGACGTAACCTTCACCGATAAAGATTTTCTACTCAGTACAGCCGATCACAACCGTCCGCTCTACATTTCCGTCATCATCGGCAGGTTCGTACTTTCAAGAGTGTTAGTGGATCTTGGAATGTTACTCAACATATTGAGTCTACGGACACAAGCTTACTTGGACATCGACGCTCAAGAAATTTGTATGGATAAAATGATGCTAAAGGGATTCAACCAGAAAGGAGAAAGAGCCCTCGGATCTATAACAGTGCAAATGAAAGTTGGAAATCTAGTAACAACTGCAAAATTTCATGTCATTTATGTGGATACATCATTCAATACCATGCTTGGTCAAACGTGACTTCACGAGTACAATATAGTCCCATTGTCGCTTCATCAATGCATCAAGTACTACAAGGACGGACAAGAACTTTGCATTAAGGGAGACTTATAAACTTTCTCAATAAAAAAAGTAGGCATTCACGAAGACACTGCCTACTATGCTCCCCTAAAGAAAACAATACTTTCAAGAGAATTTGTGACAAGTAAAGTCGAAGATTCAGAAGAGCTACGAGAATGGGACCATACATCTCCAGTTCAATGATCTCCCACCATTCCTTCACAACGAGTTGGTGGAGGTTATTTTAGCCCATGAATTCGAGGTCGAGGCTGGGGACGTGGTCGAGGAAGAACTCACCAGGTTGTTGAATAGACGAAGCCTCCAATCAGCATTGAAGTTGAATGAAGCTCCTAAGAAGACAAAGAAACAATGATGATAAGTCAGAAGAAGCCTTAGTTCGAGATTTCTATGGATGTCACATAAAGGGATAAATATGAATCAATGTATGATCAGATTAATCATTATGTTCAAGCCATGAATCTAACTCCGATCCATCCTCAAAAGATTGAGAGTATGGAAGTCAAGGAAGTCCATAATGATGGTTTCAAACCGATCATCTTTTATAAAGCTTCTCTTTCTACTTCTGAACCTTGTATAATTCTCTAAGAAAATAATTCAGATGAATTAATGGAATTACCTTTTGGTTACTTTTCACCATGTGTACAAAAATTAATTCAACAAGGATATCTGCCAAAGCAAATGCTAAAAGATAAGTTACAATCGTTCAAAAAATTATGGATTACCTAAGGAAAGAAACTTAACTCGAAAGAAGGTCTTGGGTTCAGTACAATAAGACTTGTCAATGAATCAAGATTTTGCATGGTTGTTACAAGTTAGCCAGTGGAAGATTACCTAGACATCCAAAATGAATACAAAGATAAAAAAATAGAAGAGGCTCCGCCGGAGTTTGAAGAAGAAATCAAGTCAACTATGGACGAAGTAAAAGAAATCAATCTCGGGACTGAGGAGCAGCTCCGACCTACTTTTATAAGTTCATTGCTCAACAAAGAAGAGGTTACAGACTTGGTCATGATACTGTCATAATTTAAAGATTGCTTCATTTGGAGTTATGAAAATATGCCCGGACTATCTCCAAAGGTTGCAATTCACCGACTAGGAGTGGAAAAAAATAAAACGCCAATAAAGCAAGCTCTAGAAGAATGCGCCTCGAAATAGAACAGCAAGTTGCAATAGAAATAAAGAAATTAATAGTTGCTAACTAACCCACTTTTTTATGTTTGCAAATTATGTTAATAGCAACGGCACCAAAAACTTGATCGCGCTTTAATATATATATTTGATTTTATGATGGAATGTATAATATGGATTCTACGCAAGTATATGTATCGTATCAAGTAATACAGGGCTCTAGTGGAGTCCTGGTTATCGATCCCACAGGGAAGTTTTACTAGATTTGTAACAGCTAAATTTAAAAGTATTTACTTACTAATATAGTATACAGAAATTTAGAATACATAACTAAATCAAACTAAAGTAAACTAATGCTTTAAATAAAGTTGATTTAAAGATTTCAGAAAAAGTATCCTTCTCCTTGTTTTTAGAAAATTAAGTGAATGATGAATTCAAATAGATTTTTTATTGTATTGTGACAAATAGGAGCATTCCTATTCTTTACCCTTTGGTCAGGTGCAAAGAACATTGACTAATCCTATGCTTGATTACTGAATCTGCGGCTAGGCTGGGAGGATACTGGCTGCCACTTCGGAGCTCCCACGTTCCCCTCACTCGAGGGCTAACATCTACACTTCAGCTCTCAAACAATAGGACCAAATTGAATATTTTAGTCTGTCACACTAAAATGTCCAATTCTACGTCTGATAAATAATATTTCCCTATTTATTTGCATCCTCCTTCCAAGGCTTTTGACTTCCCTGAATATTGGATGTAATCTTTACTATAGTTGATAATTCAACATATTTTAACAAATCAATGGGCTAGATTGAAAAGTAAATTAAGTTTTAAGTAAAAATTATCACAATTTATTTTAATATATTAGGCACTTCTATTTAATTTCATCAATTCACATAATTTCTTAAACAAGGAGAAAGACTAAGAAAACTACTCAGAATGCATGGGAATTAAACAAAGCATGGATTTCATTTAAAGTTAACAACAATAAACAAAGATACTTATCTTGATTTCCTACCCAAGCAGACTCCTTGAAGTTCCTTTGACTTTTCCTTATAGTACAGCACACTTCTAAACTCGCTAATTACACTTACTAAAACTAAAACTAGACACCAAGTAAACACTAAGACTCTTCAAAATAGACACACAGTAGACACACAATAGACACCACATACTAAAATTCGTCCTCTATTTATAGAGGTAGACAAAGGTCCAAGGGGTACTTAAGCACCTCTTCGAAAAGCATCCAGGTTCAATGAATCTAGCATTTTGAACTGTCTCGCCGTCGGCAAGAAATGACCTCGCCGTCGGCGGGGTTTCTAGAAGGTCTCCAAACCGCGCGATCTAGCTGTCGGCGGGCTCGGGCTCTTTGTCGGCGAGGTAGTTGCAAATCCTTCAAAAATTATCCTCATGATCTCGCCGTCGGCGGGCTCGATCTCACCGTCAGCGACTTAGTTCATTTTGCATGAATTTCTTCCTTTTTTGATCCAAATTCGCTCAATTTCATGTTTTTTGTTTTCATCACTTATAAATCTTCATTCCTGCAATAAAATAAAGAAAATACCTTTCTTTATAGTGCAATTTCATAAAAAATGGGTATGAATTTCTTAATATATATTTTCCTGTGATCACTAACTTTGTCCGAGAAGAACAATATCTGACATGGTTAGCCAACGTCGTGCCAGTAAAAAAGAAAAGTGGACAAATTTGAGTATGTGTCGACTTTAGAGATTTGAATAATGCATGTCCGAAAGATGATTTCCCATTGCTGATACTGGAACTGATGATGGACATTGCGTCATCACACAAAATTTTCTCTTTCATCGATGGATCATTAGGTTACAACCAGATTAAGATGGCTCTAGAAGATGCAACACTTACATCATTCAGATCTCCGATCGGGATTTACTACTACACCGTGATGCAATTCAATTTAAAGAACGCAGGAGAAACTTACAAAAGAGCAATGAAAAAAATCTTCAATGATCTCATTCACAACCAAGTGGAATGCTACGTGGATGATTTGGTCATTAAGAGCAAAGTAAAGGAAAATCAACTAACTGATTTGAGGATCGTATTTGAATGATTACAGCAATACAATCTAAGGCTGAATCCATTAAAGTGAGCTTTCGGTGTTACCTCCGAGAAATTTTTAGGATTCATTGTCCGTTATCGGAGAATCAAAATCGACCCAGAAAAGTTTAAAGCTATCTTAGAAATGCCCCCTCCTAGAACCTTGAAACAATTACGATCTTTTCAAGGAAAACTGGCGTACCTAAGATGTTTCATATCTAATATGTTAGGAAGGTGTCTACCCTTTTTGAACCTACTTTGAAAGGATGTCACATTTGTTTGGGGAGAGTCGTGTCAATGAGCTTTCGAAGATATTAAATGATATCTAACGACACCTCCTATTTTGACAGCCTGTATCCCAGGTAGACCATTGATAGTTTATACTATGGCTTTAGATGAGTCTCTTGGAGCACTACTTGCTTAAGTCAATGATGAGGGTAAAGAGAATGTGCTCTATTACATGAGTCGACGTCCAATACCAGCAGAAGTAAAGTATCCTCCTATTGAGAAACATTGTCAAGCTTTGGTTTTTGCTGCTCAGAAGCTTAGACACTACATGTTATCTCATAAGGTCAACCTAATTTCTAAAGTTAATCAATTGCAATATTTGATGACCCGACCAACACTTTTTGGACGCTTAGCAAGGTGGTCTATGATACTATTGCAATTTGACATAGCTTTTGTACCCCTTCACGTTATCAAGTGGCAGATTCTTGCAGATTTTCTTACAGTGCAACTACTGCAAGTTAGGTCCCCGCTCAATGAAGAACTACCAGACAAACAGATACTACAAATAGAGCAGCCCAGTTCCAGACGTTAGGAAATGTACTTCGATGGAGCGTCATTAGCCCAAAGAGACAAAGGACAACAGACAATGATACCAGGAAAGGCAGGAATTAGTTTAATCTTCATGTCTCCGGATCACGCGATGCTGAGATTCTCTTATCACTTGTCAGAGTCGTGTACCATTAATGAAGCAGAGTATGAAGCTCTAATCACCTATTTGGAATTAGCAATAGTAATGGAAATAGAAGATTTCCATTTATGGCAACTCACAACTCATCATTCAGCAAGTGGCAGGACAGTATAAAATTCTGAAACCAAGATTAGAAGAATACCACCGGTTCACAATGAAATTACTCAAGATGATTCTTAGTGTAATATTCTATAGGATTCCTCAAGCATACAACATCCACGCGGGCACTTTAGAAAAACTCGCTAAAGAATTGGCTTGTCCACCCGAAGATTCTGTAGATATTACAGTACTGGGACGTCAGGTTTTATCGCAGATTGACCTCGACAGCATTCACAAGCTTGGAAAAGAGGAGATAGCAGCGACAGGGTTAGATGATACAGAAGATTGGCGTCAACCATTGATAGAATATTTCCAAACTGGAAGATTACCAGAAGACAAATCAGCAGCACATCAAATTCATAAGAGAGCTATCTCATATGCCTTAGTTGACAGTGTTTTGTACAGAAGATCCTTCGATCAAATGTGGCTCAGATGCCTCAGCAAAGCAAAAGCACATAAAATCATGAAAGAAGTACATGCCGAACTGTGTGGAGCTCACCCGTCACTACCAAAGATGAAGATGAAAATCAAAAGACTCGGATACTACTGGCCGGTAAAGATGACAGATTGCATGGACACAACAAAGAAATGTCATCAATGTCAAGTGCACGGAGTGGTCTTGCACCATCCTCTGATTGTTCTACACCCCACGATTGCTTCGTGGCCATTTGAGTATTGGAGAATAGATATAGTAGGTCTGATAGACCCTCCATCTTCAAAAGGACACAGATTTATACTCGGAGGCTACTTCTCCAAGTGGGCAGAGGTAGTTCCGCTATGGGAAGCTATAACACAGCAAGTTCTACAGTTCTTTAAGAATCAGGTTGTCTATCGCTTCGGTGTGCCGCAAAGGATTATTTCTAACAACGGGTCCACCTATAAGAGCACAAAAATCAACAACTTATTCAGGAGACATGGGAAAGATTGGAGATACTCTACAATCTATTACCTCAAAGCAAATGGCTTGGCAAAAGCCTTCATCAAGAAACTCATTTAAATTCTAAAGAAGAAGCTCGAAGACAACAAAAGAGGATGGCACGAGAAATTGCTAGAAGCTTTGTGGGCCTACAGAATGATAGTCAGAACACCGACACAGTCTACACCTTATGCACTTGTGTACGAGTCCAAGGCAGTCCTTCTGCTAGAACTTTAGCTACAGTCACTCCGGATCGCCATCGCCAATCAAATTACAATAGAAGAGAATGCCAAACTTTGATTGGATGAATTGGAAAGTTTCAAAGGGAAAAGATTGCTTGCACAGCAGAATTTGGAACTCTACCAAGCAAAGATGATTCAATCACCCGATACTTGGTCCGCCTGAGGTCGTTCAAAATTGATGACCTCGTGCTCGTTCTCAGAAGGCCTATTCTTGCACACCGCAAAATAGATGGAAATTTTGAACCGACCTAAGAAGGACCATTCATGGTGGAAAAGGTTTACTCTAGAGGGTAGTACCAGCTGGCAGATTCGTAATGTGATAGACCCATGTTGCTAATAAATGGAAGATATCTCAAGAAGTACTATGCGACTTGAGTAATATGAAGAAAGATTTTCATTTCGATATAGAATAGGTCCAGTGTCTGTGATTGGGTTCAAATCTTGTAATAAAATAAAGTTAAATAAAATAAAGTAAATTTTCTCACAAAATAAAAGACGCTTGTTGAAATTTTTAACTCTAAATTTTATAAAACTATATTAAATAAGATAATGGCATTAAAATAATTATAAAACTTATTGAAATGAAAGATAATAAGTTTGTCCTTGTTCTTATTCGTGCACAACACCACCCGCTGACATTTCCCCCTATTTACTTATGTAGGAAGTGTCAGGTTACGAGTTGGTGTTTGCTTCTCGTCTTGAAAAGAAACACACAAAAGAAGACTACAGACATGAAGTCAATGAAGAAGATTGGTTGTAAAGAGACTGGACATACAACAGTATATGGTGGTAACAGAGGGTTCGTTGACTCACACCTCCTCGCTATGAGTCACAGTTAGGTCCCATCCATGATCACTACTCGAGAGGGTGATCTTGTCACCGCTTCAACTAAAAGAGTCCTAGATGCACCGTTGGTGTGTACAAACCCGAGTCCTAGATAGGATGGAGAGGGGACAAGCTCGGGAGCAAACCTCCGCACTATCACCCATTCCAGAAGATTCTTATGATCCTAAAATGAAAGAAACCGATGACAGTACACCGCACAAGGATCCTTCGCCGACATTGGATCTGATGGAAGAAATTTTGACTAGGATTCCGACTTGCAACTCGAGTTTACCCAGACTGCCTTCAGCGACAGAGACATTTTCAAAGTGCCTGGAATGTCACGTTTTACAGATAGAGGTGTATGACACATTTGAAGCGTATGCAGCTGCCTCAATGCTACTCAGGAGCCGGGAATATCCTGATGTGGAGCCGTACGTACCACAGTTCATCCTATTGCCGCCATCACTACAAGGAGTGCCAGACTACGTGATGGCAAAAATCAGAAGAATCAGGAAAAAAGAACTTCAACACTATGAAGAAATACAAGAGAAAATTGTCAATATCCTGGAAGGACTCGGATTTTACACTGACTTATTCTCAAAGAAAGATGAAGAAAAAATTATGTACTGCATCGACACTCTTCAGACTTTGGGCAGAGCGGGTCACTTGAGGCCGATGACATATACAGAGCCATCAAAATAGAAATGAGGAAAGGGCAGAGTCACTATCAATGTGGCTGCTGCTATAACTTCACTAAAGATCAACAAGGCAATCTGTTGACCTCATTTTTGGTGAGGTCTTCTCTTCTTCTCTTTAGTACTTAGGATCTAGCCTTAGGCTTTTCCTTTGACTATCCTAGAGGATTAGAATTGGGACCCACCACTTAGAAATTCAAACCACTTCTTAACTCCCCGCAAACTTCACAAACTTGATTGTAGACCCCTAATCACCTAGAGGGTTGAAATCAAATGTGGAAGTTTAAAGGATGAGTTCCTATAGGATTCTTTGGCCTTAGGACCGCCTACAGGTGGCTCGGTCCGGTGAGGGGCCGACTTACACACACACTACACCTATACACTACACTTTCACACACCTCTTAAAACCACACCCATATCCAATTTGACCTCCTAACTCATGCAGGTGATTCACATGGATGGTCTTTAACCCCTAAGCCCTCGGCAAGAGGTTAGGAACAACATAATGGATGCCTCAAATGAGTCCCTTCATGGCTCATGTGGGCTTGATGTGGCTTCATGGCTCAACCAAAATGATTTTATTCCACTTACATTCACCCAAGCTTCAATTTTCCAAATTTTCAATTTTTGACCCCCGGGACCCTACACTCGCCTAACTTACCCAATAACCTCGAAACCCCCAAAATTTGCAAAATCACCTAAATTACCCAAAATTCTCCAAAATCAATCCTAAACATTGCCTCACCAATCAAATTGATCATCCATACCCAAAAATACCAAAAATTCCAAAAATACCTCCCAATACCCTCCAAATACCCAAAATACCCCTCTTAGCCAAAAAATCCAAAAATTCAGAAAATTCCCAGAAAATTCCAGAAAATCTCAAATATTCCCAATTTCATTTTGTTCAACTACACCATGGGAAAATTTTGTCAATTTACCCCACTTTTATCAAAACCCCCAATTTGACCCATTTTAACCCAAAATGAACCCAATGTCAAACCAAACCTACCCAATTGACCTAAATTCTAGTCCAATTCAATTCTAAACTTCAATTCAACATCCCCAACACCAATCTAGACCAAATCCAAGTTCAATTTGATTGAAATTTGGATCCAATTTCACTTTTGGCCTTAAAGCCCAATTTGGACCCATGACCCAAACTTAGCCCAAACTCATCCAATTCAACTCCAATTAACCCCAAATCTTTTCTAAACCTTCCTTAACATCCCCATAAACAAAACACTAACATGATTTGCCCAAAATTTAGACCCAAACCCCACTCAAATTCAACCCAAAATCAAAAAGCCCAATTTTGACCTAAACCCAAACCTAACCCAAATAGGCCCAAACCTCAAAATCAAAACCCAACCAAAGCCAAAACCTCTTTGAAACACTCCCATAAACATTTCCCAACATTTATTTTACATCAATTTCAACCCTAGCCCAACATTGGCCCAAGTTAGCCCAATTTGACCAATATTGGCCCATTCACCAAAGAGGTCCAAATCCAACCCAAACCTAGCCCAAACACTTCAAATTTATTCCAAATCATTCATGAAACATTCCTAAACTAAATTCAACACTTATTGGATCCAATCCTTTGCAAAATTCTCATCCTAAAATCAAAAAAAGAACCCACTTCCCTAAATCACTTTAAAAGCCCACCTTCACTAAATTTCAAAGGCCCAAAGCCCACATGACAACCTTATATCATCATCCATTGGATGGAACCATCTCCTAAATTCTAAACTCATGATAAAATAAATCAAAATTAAGCCATGTGCCAAATTCCATCAAATCACTCCTAAATTACCAAAATTTCCAAATTCCATTTTCATGAAATTGACCAAGCTTTTCCCCAAGCCAAAGACAAGCCATGAAGCCACATGCAAGCCATGGACAAGTCACATGAAATCATGGGAGGTTTGACATGTGATCAAGCCATTAATGGCAAAAGGAGGAGCCTCTTTTAAGCCCCCATAAAAAGGTTTTAACCCTTTTAATGCTTCACCTTAATCCATGATTAATCAAAATATTCATGGATGGTGACCTCTCCACCCTTTTCTAGCCGATTCACCCGATCCTCCCTCAGCCCAAATCATCCATGGAAGGGTGCACCAAACCCAAAATGGTGGGTTGACCCATTTGGACCCAAAATGAGTCTCTCCCCATACCATTTTAATCCAAACCCTTTACACATGTCCATGGCCAATCGATTGCACAAACCTCCAACCCCGACCCACTCGGACTCGAGGGTGACCCATGCTTGCCGGCCGCCCGCCCGGGTCGCCGGAAAACACCATGGCCGAGACCTCGGGAGGAGCCAAACTTTGGAATTCCACCTCGCCGAGTTGCCCCATGCCCAATGGCCACCATGGTCGTTCTTCACATGCCAAGAGCACTGATCCCAACCCTCGGCCACCCCCGGGAGAGCCTCCACCATGCCTATTTAAACACCACCCCCTCTCGGCCATGAGAGGTGCCGAACCAAACCTTAAGGAAACTCGCCAAAATCATTCCGCATCACTCTCCACACATAGAGCACTTGATCCCCACCGAATTCCAGCCCCAATTCTCTCCAACTGAGCTCAATTTTGAGCTCAAACTTTAGCCCAAAAACCGGGACACTTCTTCACAAGTGGATCAATCTTCAAATCGACCGGTCCTACACCTTCACCGTACCAAGAGGAGAAGTTTCCCACCGAAAGCCCCATCCCTGAGCCACCCAGCTTGTTCCAGCCTCCAAGCTTTGTGATCGGCCGTGGTCACTTTCATAGCTAGACAATTCACTGTGCCAAGGGACTTCATCTGGAGCTTACTTGGACCCAATCGAAGGTGACACAACTCTCAGATCGAAGCTTCACTTCTCTGAGCAAAGGTATGAACTCATTCTTCTTCCCGAGCTTACAGAGATTCTCCATTTAATTTGAATCAATTTCAATGCATGTTTACCGTATGGATGTATTCGTCTCTTCAAGACGAATCCATAGAGCATAAGAACACGAAAATCCATTGAGAATCGAGTGAGAAATTAGGGTTAGAAGGTTGACGGTCATGGGTGCACACCGGCCGTAGACGATGACCGGGAGCCGTTGGATCGCACGTGTATCGAGCGGACGGTTCGGATCGAGCCGACCGTGGAATGTTACGTGAACCGCGGGTCCCGGACGGCCGACTCGGATGGCGGCGCCCAATCACGCGCGCGACACGTACCCCTCTCGGAGCCGCCGAGGTCGACACGCGCGCCGCGTGGATAAGTAGAAAAATAGGGATTTTCTCGATTTATTTAATTCCCTAAACTTCAAAAATTCATAACTTTGTGTAGAAAAATTAGAAAAATAAAATAAAAATACACTCTCGCTCGGTGAACGAGAGGAGAATAATGTGGAAAAGAAATCATTTAATTTCATCCAAGTATTTTATTTTTAATGATTTATTTACCCTCCGCATTGTTTTAATTCTCCATGCATATAGGAAATTCACCATGGCATGAGACCATAGGAGTTTTCAAGCCTCCGAATTTGGGAACATTCCCGAATTTTCCAAAGTCGAGGCCATCCCTACGAGAAGTTATTGTTTTTTCAAATTCATGTTACTCGTTTTGAGTATTTTAAATCCAATAATTAGCATGTTGTGAAATAAATTCTAGGAAAATTTGGTGATGTTTCTTATGACCGTAGGACCCTAGAAAAATAGGTTTTGAATTAATTCACTTGAATAACCCTAATCGGCTTAAACACCCTAAATAGGTTCTTAATTAATTAGAGCTAATCATACATCAAATTGACTTGAAATCAATTCTCCACTCGACCTTTAGGATCAGAGGAACCCACCATAAAATTTTGAAGTCAATTGGGTCTGGTTAGCCCTATCAAATGGGTTGATTAAGCCATTTAGCCAATTTAAACTTTGAAAATTCATAACTTTCAAAATACTTTTCAAAAATTCACCAAATCGGTTTTGGAGCCTCTCTGATATTAGGGGAATTTAAAAAAATTAAAATTTCAATTTTCTAAAAAGTTGATTTTTTGTATTATTTTAATATTTTAATAATTAAAAAATAATAAAAATCACAAAAATAATAAAATTCACCAAAATGTCACATTTTGAATTTTAGTCACTTAGGAACAAATCCCATATTTTTCTTAGGTCTCTATGATGAGTTATTAAATTTTAAAGCCCTAGGGTAATTTTAAAATAAAAAAAATGTATTTTCAAGCATTTCTATTAAAATAATTCTAATAAATCAAAGAAAAATTAGAAAATTATAAAAATTGATTCTCTGATTTCCTTGATATCAGAGAGATTTTTGAAAAATATAAAATTCATTTTTCAAACTTTATTTTATTTTTAAATTAATTAATACTCCAAAACTCAAAATAATTATAATAAAAATAATGTAATTCAAAAAATCACCAAACTTGGTCCAAGTGGTCCTCTGGTCATTAGGAATGTTCCATAATTTTCTTAAGGACAGAAACTTTCCCTTGGTCATATTATTAAATTTTCCTTGGAAATCTCTATTTTCTACCAAAAATAATTACATAAATAAATTAAATACAGTAAAAATCACATTTTCTCCTCTAATGTCTTTATTGACATATGAGTGAAGTCACATAAAAATTTCAAATTCATTCGAGCTCAATTTAGTGAGTTATGAAATTATTAAGCTTCAAGGGCAAAATGGTAATTAAAATTTTAACCCTTAATTAAAACTTTAGGCTTAATAAAATGAAAAGGTAAAATATTTGATCTTAATCTGATTTGGATGATTGAAATTTAAATAATTAAAGGGTAGAAACCTATTAAACAATTCAACAATAATTGAAATGAACTTTAATTAAAATAATTAATTAAAATTGGAAGAATAATAAAATTGGAATTATTAAAATAAGGGATGTTATTAGGAAGAAGTTTGCTCTTTAATTTAAGAATCCCTAAATTAATCATCCCAATAATATTTAATTCCTAATTAAAATGATAATCCAAGTTTAAGATTTGAAATGCTAAAAGACTTAATCATTAAATTAAGTTATGGTTAAATTATTTAAAGCAAATCCCTTTAAAATAAAATATTAAATTAAATTAAATTAAATTAAATTAAATTAAATTAAATTAAATTAAAACAAATTAAATTAAATTAAATTAAATTAAATTAAATTAAATTAAATTAAAACACATTAAATTAAATCAAATTAAATTAAATTAAATTAAATTAAATTAAATTAAATTACATTAAATTAAATTAAAATTAAATTAAATTAAATTAAATTAAATTAAATTAAATTAAATTAAATTAAATTAAATTAAATTAAATTAAATTAAATTAAATTAAATTAAAACTAAATCAAATTAAATTAAATCAAATTAAATTAAATTAAGCTAAAGCATATTATATTAAATTAACTTAAATTAAATTAAATTAAATTAAACCACATTAAATTAAATTAAATTAAGTTAAATTAAATTAAATTAAATTAAATATAACATCACCTAAGATATGAAGAATTCAAAATAAATCTAAAACAACTTGAACACTATTCCAAACTTAAATCCATTAACTAAAATTAAATCACAACTCACTTGAACATCCATTTGCCCTCGAAAGCTCGTGATGTCATAACTCTTAAAAAGGAGTGTTAAAAGAAGCGTTACTTCACTTATAGGATATTCAAATGTCCTAGTTCACTGAGCAAGACAACAAAACTTAAACTCTCGGACAATTAATTCATTTGTATAAATAAATTCATTTGGACTTAAAACAATCCTAGAAATATTGAAAAGATGTTTAAGATTCGTCTTAAGCACTTCCTCAATATGATAGGATATTTATAAGAACAATTGAACTTAGTTGTTCTTCGATGAAGAAAATCGTCCTCAAACTAAAATACAAGAACCTAGACGTCATAGGAAATGACTAGCTATAGGATTAGGAACTTGGTAGAAAACCATAACCCTTCCCTTAGCTTTACCTAGGAACTTACTTTAAATGCTTAAATATTTTAACTGTGTTTTAAGTGCAGCTTGGGATGACGGGAAGACCCTCCAGGTACGCTTTTATTTTATTGCAATTTATTTAATCACATCGCACTTACTTTTCTTGCATGATAAACAACTGTTGCATGAAAACCTACACCTTTAGGATAGTCCCTAAAACTGAAACCAAAACTAAATTAAAAGTCATTACAAGATAAAATTCACCGCCACAACATTTCAAAATATAAGACAACTCAAAATTTAATCACAAACAGTAATAACAAAACTACAACTACAACTAAATTAAAACGTCTTGTTGGATGATCGGGAATACCTCGGATGATGTAACCTACGTGTCGCTAACGGGATTTCCCACGGTCTAAATGAAAGTGTGGAACTCATTCGACTGAGTTTAGCAAATTCATCTGACTAAGTGAATCCGATAAAAATAACGATGCCGAAGGATGGAACCGTGGGATCTTAACCGGTGTTGTTATAATCAACTTTAAGATTTGTTTAATTAAAATATTAAAAAACACCCGGATTTTAAGATTTTCTCTAAACCAAAACACTTCTCTCATCTCCCGATTTATGACTTCTAAAACTAAACCTCTCGCAACAACAAGGAGCTCGGAGCATGGTGGGCAACGACGACCATCGTCATCAAGAAAACCCGAGTCTACTTCAAAGAAACCTTCCTTAGAATTAAATAACCAAGCCATAGGACTTCGAGGTAGTTTGCCTAGTGTAACATAAATCCTCAACTCTTCGTTAGGCATTTGCATGATCATATCATGTAAATTAAGCCCTAACCGGTCTTAGGATTTCCGAGGTAGTCGTCCGATACATAAACCCTCACATCTTCGAGGCTATTTGTATGATTTTATCATACAAATATAAGTCCTAACTAATTAAAATTGGCAAGATCAAAATACTAAATAAACATTAGGACTTTCCTAAATTCAAACCAAACAATAGGATAGTCGGGAAATTACCGAAGTTCGCTTCGAATCCGTGATTTCTCCTACCTTTCTTCCTTTCGAATTCCCAAAACAAAATGTTCCAAACTTGATCCATTCCCTATTGAAATTCTAAAATTCAATCCTCGAAAACTTAAACCTCGAAATTCTCGAGAGCGTAACTACCGATTATTATCGAGAGTTTTCTTAGGTGATTCCCGTCACTTAAGATGTAATTAACTATAGGGGCTCGCCCTTATAAGGAATTTTAAGAACCCGTGTAATATAAACCCCGTTTAATGTTTTCATATTAAACGAGGGAATTTGTCGGCTTATAAAATTGGTTCACGGACCAAACGGATGTCACAAATCTTCTAGTTTATTTAATCGAGCCCCATCATCAAGCAATGTGTCTATTCTTCGGGATAGATACATGGTTTGTGATGCGGTGCTCGTTTATATAAACTATTCGGGATGTGAGATCGAGTTTGATTTCATATCTTAAATTTTTCAAATTTAAAATTATTTTCAAAATCAAATATTACTTTTCAAATTATTTATTTAAATTAAATTAAAATTCGCCGACAATTTCTGTAGGCGACCCCCTTTTCCAAATAAAACACCAAAACCTAAAAAATACGCCGACACAATCCTCCGGGGATCTTACAACATTATGAGGTGGATCCGAAGGCGCCCCAAATCAAGAAGATGATAAAGAGGATGGTCGAGTGGCATGTGTTGCCTACAAATTATATTCCTAACAGTTGCATCATAAATATTTATGAGGATGGGGCTGTATTCGGCCTCATATCGACCACCATGACTTTGTGAGACCCTTCTACACGTTCTCTTTTATAAGTGAAAGTAATATCTTATTTGGAGGAGAAATCCAAATTGTTAGACCGAGATAATTCCGAGGTTCTATTGAAATCCCCCTACCAGTCAGATCAGTATTGGTATTAAAAGGAAATGGAGCAGATTTAGCAAAACACTGCATCCCAGGAGTTACAAGAAAAAGGGTGTCAATCACTTTCAGAAGAATGGATAAAGATAAAGCGTCATTTTACTATGAGCTGGATACAGAACTGGAGAACATTCGTCCTTTGCCACTGTGACGGTAGTACCTCCGAGCGTTTGCAAGGGGGCTTTTGTTCCGGAGCGTAACCTTGGCAGGTTAGCTAGTCCTCGTAGTAGTCTCAGGTAGCAGTAATCTATTACCCCTCACAATGGGTCACGTCAGTTATTGTCACAACTTTTGCAACAGTCAGACGATATGATATGTCAGTTCTGTTCAGTTTTGTACACATGATCTACTTTTGGATGCTTGTCAGCAAATGATCAGTTGTACTACTTTCAGCAAAATTAATGAAGTTTTCTGTTTTCAGAAATGTTTTTTTCAGCGTGAGAGTTGAAAGCCGTTGAACCATGAGTTGGTTCCAAAATGAAAAGGACAAAAGAATGATGCAGAAGAAAAGGATAAAATGACAACAAAATAAAATTAAAATAAAAAAGAACTCAAAACTTAAGTCAAATAAAATCAAAATTTAAATCAAAATTTAAATCGTAATTTATATCGAATGAAACAAAATGAAATAAAACAAAACCAAATGAAAGAAAATAATGAATTGAAAACAAACGAATGATAATATTCTCTCTCTCGAGATTCTGAGTCCTTGCACTCATCTTCAAATCCCTCGCTTTTGCGAGCACTCCATGAAATTTGGCACATTTCACACAGTGCCCCTTCTCACAAATTCAAAATATCATGAAATTCAAAGAAATCTTGCAATGGCTACCAGTCTCGGTCAATTTGTACGAAATTTACTTTCTTTAAAATTCAATACCAAGTTTTACTAAATTCTCCTCAAATGAAATTCCGGGAACGGAGCTTGGTCGTCTGATTCCCCCAAAATTCCCTAATTTTCCATTTCCCTTTAGAGAAAATTTTCTACCCTCCATGAAATTCGAGAAACGAAGCTTAGTCGTCTGATTCCCCCAAAATTCCCTAATTTTCCATTTCCCTTCTGAGAAATTTTTCTGCCTTCCACGAAGTTCTGAGAACGGAGCTTAGTCATCTGATTCCCCCAAAATTCCTTAATTTTCCACATCCTATCAGAGAAATCTTCCGCCTTCCATGAAATTCTGGGAACAGAGCTTATTCGTCTGATCCCAAAAAATTCCCTAATTTTCCATATCTTATCCGAGAAATTTTCCTCCTTCCATGAAATTCCAAGATCGGAGATCAGTCGTCTAATTTACTTAAAATTACCTAATTTTCCATTTCCCTTGTGAGAAATTTTCCACGTTCCATGAAATTTCGGGAACGGAGGCTAGTCGTCCGATTCCCTGAAATTTCCTTAATTTTCTATATCCTATCCGAGAAATTTTCTGCCTACCATGAAATTTCAGGATCGAAGCTCAGTTGTTCGATTTCTTCAAACTTCATTATATTTTTATCTTCCTTCCATGAAATTTTCCACACCCATGAAATCTAGAGGTCGGTACCAAAATTCTGATTCTCATTTCCGAGGTTGGTACATAAATCCTAGTTCTCACCCTGCAGGATTAGTACTTAAATTCTGACTCCCACCTTTCGAGATCGGTACTGAAATTCTGATTTCCCCTCTGTACTCACTTCTCACTCAAAATTTTGCACAATATTAAAAACTTCAAATTCAAAGTTCCAGAAATTCTGAAATTTCCATAAATTCCATAAAACTTAAAATTAAAATTGAAACTTAAAATTAAAAAAAAATTAAAACTCAAAATTCAAACTCAAAAATCAAGTTCAAATATCAAATTCAAATTCTAAATCCATAGTTCCAACTTCAAATTGATTCGAATTGGACTCCTTCAGAGTTTGAAGGTTTGAAATCCATAGCTTCTCTCATAAAGGTATTCCATTTTCCCTCCCCAGCGAGAGTTCCTAGTACTTGAAGGTTTCAACCAGATAATCCCCAACAGAAACTTCCTCGCAAAATTCTATGTTTGTCTTGAGTTTTAACTAAGACAGTTTTGTTGGTGTTGTTAATCTCTTCGTTCAACACTAATACGTGCAGTGTGCTTGCCCGGCGCACCACACCTATTGGGGGTCCATTTGTTAACCTCACTTTTGGTTGAGGTCGAGTCATTCTTTAGAAAAGCCTAGGGTCTAGCCATAGGACTCTCCTGGAGACTTTCTTAGAAGACTAGTCATGGAACTCTTTTCCTTAGAAATTCAAACATTTCTCACTTAACTGGGAGTTTTCATATGCTTAAGGCCCAACCTCCAATTTTTGGAAGGAAGAGGCCAAGCATAAGAAATCTAGGGGAAGTCTCCTATAGGTGGTCAGACCTTAGGATCTACCCTGGTCACACTCACAATCCTAAACAAAGCACATTTCCGTTGATCCACAAACTTTTTGGAATCTCATGTAAGTGGTTTTCCCAAGCCATTAGCCTCAGGCTAGGGTTTGGCTAGTACAACCACATACAAGACCAAATGAGGGTTAGCCTTGGTCCATGGCTCAACCTAAGCCATGCCATATTACTCACCTTCAACTAATCACAATTTTCCCAAAAATTACAAATTTCTAACCGCTTTGCCCCAAAATACCCTAAATACCCAAAATACCCAAAATATCACCAAAACCTTAAAATCCTCCAAAATTTCCAAAATCACCCAAATTACTCATAATTCTCCAAAAATCATTCCAAAATACTTCCTACCACTCAAATTAACCAAAATTACCCAAAATTGCCAAATTTCCCAAAAAATCAACAAAATGACCAAAATGCCCTCTTAGCCCAAAATTCCAAAAATTCCAAAAATTCCCATAAATTTCCAAAGCATCCCAAATATTCTCAATTTCATTTCTCTCAACTACCACATGACCCAATTTGGCCAATTTAGCCCAATTTAATCAAAGCCCCAATCTAACCAATTTAACCCTAAAGAGCCCAAATTAAACCCAATGTCTACCCAATTAACCCCAATCTTGCCCAATTTCAATTCCAAAATTTAATTCAACATCTTCAATGTTAATCTAAACCAAATATTATCACTTAAAATCTAAAATCCCCAATTTTGCCTAAGTGACCCAAATCTTCCAAATTGACCCAATGCCAATCAAATCCTCCCCAATTTAAATTCTAAACTTCCTATGACACTCCCCTAAACTGAATTGAACCATCAATTGCCCCCAATTTGAGCCCAAGTCTCACCCAAATCCATTTAAAGTCCAAAACCCCCAATTTTGACCCAAATCAAGCATATGTCCAAATGTCATCAAACTGATCGCCCTACTCCCAAAATTTCCACCCAATTGATGTTGGGAACTATTCATGACATCCACCTAGACCATTTGGAACCTTTGATTGGCCTTGGACCCAACTCTAGCCTAACCTAAACCCAAGCTAACCCAACTTGCCCCAAATTGACCAAAATGACAAATCAAGCCAAATTGATACCCCACACTAATCCAAAACCACTCCAATCCTTCTCTAAACCATTTATGACAATCATATACACAATATTGCTCAATAATGTGGGCTCAACCCAAGCTCAAACCTATGTTAGCCCAATTTGAACCCAAAGTGACCCAAATGATCCCATGTCCTAATTTAATCAATTTGATCCAAATGTGAGCAACCAACTCCTCCATAGCCACTAAACTGATCATAAGAACCATCCTAGATGCTCTTAGCCCATGCTAGTGAGCCATGGAACAAAGTATTCTCAATTTGGGGGATCCCCTTCCATATTTTCTTAAACAATATGGATCCCACTTGAAGGCCTGGCTGACCTGACCACTGACTCACCTAACCCATGGCCAACTCCTTTGTCCTTGCCGATCAGCCTAGTTGCCAGAGGAGTTCAAATCGAGAGACACATCCAAACCAAGAAAACCCAAACTCCACCCCATGGCCAAGTCAGCCTAAAACTTCTATTGGAGCGCATCTGCCCTCCACCTAGGCAGTTGAATCCACCCATCACCAGCCCCTGAGCTCAGCCCAATGGCCATGGCCATAAATAGAGCTCTTCACGGCTAAAATCAGGTGCTCATTTTTTTTTCAAGGAAACTCCACCAAATTGCTTTCAGAGTTTTCTTGAGAGGTCCTAAGAGTGATTCCACTGTCATCAACCACTAATTCCATCTGTCTGAAAGAAATTTCACCAATAAAATCTCAGCCGGAACCAAGACAGACTTCTCTACAGCTCTAGAGTGCACCAAACTTCAATTAACTGCACCCACACATTCACAACATTGAATGAAGAAGGTCCCCCATTAAAGCCCCATCACAGAAGGCCTCTGCACTAGACTTTGATCAACACCTGAAAACGTACTCTGGTCAAATTCAAGTCTAGGCATTTCATCACAATGCAAGGCTCCATTTGGATTTTTGTTGGGACCAATCAAAGCTGCCACAACCATATGATTGAGGCCTCCCCTCTCAGACAAAGGTATTGAACTCACTCTTCCTCCCGAGCTATTCTTCGTCCTCCATAATTGTACATTATATTTTATACCATATAAACCATATAGATAGGTTCGTCTAGGCTAGATGAAGCTTTAGAAACAAACCCCAAGTGATTTGTTTGAGTATCTAGAGAGATCTTAGCTCTAGAAGGTGGACGATTTTCCGTGCACACCAGTTGGGGACAAAGACGCGTGGCCGTCCGGTCGAGCGTGTATCAAATGGAGGCCCAGGATTGCACCGGATGAATGTTTGGAGCATAAAGCACGCGCTGACTCAAAAGGCGGAGCTGAACCAGAAGGAGATGCTTGTGTTTTTGACCCGCCATAGGTTTACGTGGCGCCAACGTGGTTAAGTAGGAAATTATGGGATTTTTGATTTATTTATTTCCCTGAACTTTAAAAATCCATATCTTGGCTTGGAAAAATCATAAAAATAAAAAAAAAATACCCTTTTGCTCAGTGAATAGAGGAGAATAATGTGGAAATGGTTTGAAATTTATTTGGTGCATGTATAATTCTTAATTAATTAAATACCCTCTGTAGTTTTTAATTCTCCATTCATATAGACATTTCACCATGAGTTGCCATTTTAGCATGTTATAGCCTCTATCATGGGGGACCCTCACTGATTTTTCCAAAGTCAGAGGAGTCCTCAATGAAGAGTTCTATATTTTTCAAGTTTTGGCATCTGTTTTCATAAATTAATTCCAAAAACTAGCATGGTGGTTATAAAAATCCAGAAAAATCATGGTAGTTTTCCTATGACCAAAGGACCCAAAGATTAAATTCTCATGGGTTAAATTATTAAGAAATAACCTAATTACCAGCTTAGTTTAAAACTGAATTTTTTTTAATTTGAGCTCATTAGATATGGAAATCACTCAAAAAAAATTCTCTACCAACTTTAAGGGTCCGAGAACTCCTAAAAATTTCATAGCATTTGGGATACATTTGGTCACCTAAATGATATTTCTAAGTGAAATAATAATTTTGAACATTAAACCAATTTTAACAATTAAAATACAACTAAAAAATTTGTAAAATTAGTTTTGGGAGTTCTCTGCGATTAGAGGATTTTTCTAAAAATAAAATTGGAATTTTTACATGAGTTTTATTTTTAATCATATTTTAAAAATTTAAATAATTAAATAATAATAAAAATCACATAAATCTTAACAATTACCTAATTGTCACATTTGGTTTCTTAATTACTTGGGAATCATCCACATAATTTTCTTAAGCCTCAAAGTCAAAATATTATTTTTTAAAGCCTTAAATTAAATTTTAAAAGGGTAAAAATGAATTTCCTTAATTTTCCACAAAAATAATTCTAATAATTAAACTAAAAAATAGAAAAATATAAAATTTGTTTCTCTTGGTTACCTGACCTCAGAGGGTCTGGGACTTATAAAAATATAAAATTGAATTTCCAACTTTTAAAATATTTTATAATTAATTAAAATTCTAGAAATTAAAATAAATCTTATAATTTAATTAAAACTCAAAAAATCATAAAATTTGGTCCAACTGGTCCTATGGTCTAGGTCAACCTCTAATAAAAATTTTAAAGTCATATGTTTTGTTTTAGACAAATTATTGAATTTTCACTGAAAATCCCTACTTTTGCAATAAAATAAATATATAAATTTGAATTTGAATTTAAAAATTCACCTTTTCTCCTCTAATGTTTTAATTAACCCATATGTGGGGTCACATAAAAATTTCAAAGTCATTTAAGCTAAATTTAATGAATTATGAAGTGATAAAGGCGTTTAGGGGTAAAATTGTAATTTTGGAAAAATTTAGCCTTAATCAATATTTAAGCATAATCAAAATGGGAAAAGGATAATAAATGACCTTAATTATTATGTTAGATGATTGAAATGTCAAGGGATGAATGAAAGAAACCCATTGCAATTTTGTCACATCAAAATTAAATACATAAATTTTCTTAATTATCATAATTTGGAAGAAAATCAAATTAAAGAGAGCCTAAAAGTTTGGGGTTGATTTTGGAAGTTAATATTCCACTAATTTAATACCCCCTTTATTTGGTTTTTAAATGTTGATTTAATATTCTGATAAGAATCATAATCATGAAAGTCGTAAAATTTCCTTTTCTAAAAATATGAAAATACTCGCTAAGATCTTAAGGGCTTAGTAATGAGCTAGGCTCAATCAAAGGAATTAACTAATAAGAATTAGAAAAGAAAACATAATTAATTTTTAAAACTAACTTTGAAACATTACAAGCCCATCAAAAATTTGATAAATTTTTCTATAAGTTAATTTTGCCTCTAAAGGCACACTCATATAATTCCTAAGTAAAGCACCAAGTGATAATTACCCCTCCTTTCAGGATGACTAAAACATCGGCTCACTGAGCATAAGGGTACAAAATAGATAAATCATTTAATAACTATAATAAGTCTAAAAGGACCTCAGGAAAGCTCAAAAGGATTGTGAAATATCTGGGTCTTCCTTGTATCTTTTCACAAGTCTTCTGGACATTTCGTAGGACTATTGCACCTATTACATCTATTAAATGAAAAATATCTCTCAAAATAAATGGAATTCACTAGGTTATGACATAGAGTTTGGTAGGCCTATGAGGAACCTATCCATAGGGTTTTACTTCCCTACAAGACATAAATGTTTATTGCAAAAATACTTAAGTTTTAGGTGGAGATGACGAGAAGACCTATGACCCTCGATCCGCAAAGAATGCACCAAAAAACTTGGTTTGTGTTCGCCAAACAATGTAGTAATATATGCTATCAAAAATATGTTATGGTCAATAATTTGACTTAAATAATAATAGCGGCTAGTGTATATAAATATAATTTTATGGAAAATATTTTACACACTAGGGGTACTACGCAAGTATACGTATCGTATCAAGTAATATAGGGCTTTAAATTAAGACCCTAGTATCGATTCCATGAGGAGGATTATAGATTTTTCTTTTTAAATATTTTGATTTTATTTTATGTATTTCTTTTAAAGTTAAAAATTTAATATTTAATTTACTAGATGCGTAAATAAAGCAAGAATAAAGTAATGATCGATGAAAATAAAATAAGCAAACAACTTTCTTCCTTTCAATTAATCCAAGATTTTTTTAGATAATGTAATATTTATGGAGTATATAAATTTATGGTATTGTGCCAAATAGAACCATTCCTATTCTTTACCTTCGCTCGATAGTATAAAGAACATTGGCTAATCTATAGATCAGGTCTGGATGTATTGTTAGTAGAATGGGTTAATCTAGGCTCACACTACTAGATGTCCAAGGGTGGCTATGGTCAGCCCTACTATTGACCCTTTCCTTCTCTATAAACCAAACTACAAGAATTTAGCTTGTCACTCTAAAAACTTATCAATTCTATGCCCAATAAATGTTATCTTCCTATTTATTTACACTTCAACTTGAATAACCTGCGCAAGGCCTTCGACTACCCAAGGATTCATGTGATATCTACTAGTTAAGAATTCATCTCCTTCTAGGTCTCAAAACTCTTCAATAGATTTTAACAATTTAAATGGCCAATTTAAATAGTAAGTTAAGATCTGGTATTAATATCATCACAATGTTTAAAATATATATATAGTTTTTAATTCTCCAACAAAAGTTATATTATCTTATTTATCTTTTCATAAGTGAAAGAAGAAAGTAAAGTAACTACTCAGAACACATTGAATTTAAACAACAAAACAAAGAAATAAAACTTTGAATCAAAATACAAATACTTCTCTCAAGTGTTTCTCTAACTGAACCTCTGAATCCTTTTGACTCCAAAGTAAATAGACTTCAAAAACAATGACTCTTCAAATACTCTCAATAAAAACTCTAAATAAACTCACTAAGAAACTATAAATATGGCCCTTAAAATATTTCTCTAATCTCTCTAAATGGAACTATAGGATCTCTCTCTAATTTTAGGCTATGTGGGACGTGGGGCTAAGTTGGGCTAAGTTGGGCCAAGTTGGGCATTTTCTCTGAAGGAGTAGCCTTCTATTTATAGGCTTCAAGGGTTTCCTTGAAGCTCCTCTTCAAAATGTGTCCAGGTTCAATGAATCTTCTAGAAGGTGTGTCGGCGCCAGCGCTGCATCCGGTGCCTAGGCGCCGGGCTCCGCGTCCAGTTCTTCGCACCTCTTCACTTTGGATCTCACCTCTTCGAGATCCTAACCGTTTCCAAGCGTCCAAATACAATGTATCACATGTCCTATAATCCAGGAATAACTGCCAATCTTCTAGATGGTCCAATAACCGCTCACACCGTCAAAATAATTGTCCAAAAGTTGTCAAAAATCTTACAGAATTCTGTATCGAACTGGCGCTTAGGCGCCGGATTCTGGAGCCTAGGCGCCAGGCCAATTATTTTGACAATTTTACATTTTAGCTTCATTTTTGCTCCTTTTTACTCCTTTTTCATCTTCTTTTCTTTCTTGAACATTTTTGCATCACCTACATCCATAATACAAAAATACCTTTCATTAAAGCATAATATCCTTAAGAATTTGATAAAAATTAAGGCATAAAAATAGGTATTTTTTTCATGGATCAAAATCCCCCAAACTTAAACGTTACTTATACTCAAGTAACCCTTTTTACTATATAAAATGTATAACAATTGGAATAAAAGGTAAATATTTAAGATTTCTTATAATTTTTGATTTTATAAAGGCTTTAGTAAATCATTAACTGAATTTTACTAACTAAGTTTAATTTTAAGAATTTAAAGAATATTTAACTACCTAATCATAAGATTTCAAAAAAAAATTCATTAACTTCTAAAAGAATTTTAGTTTATTATATTAAGATCACATAAATTATTTACAAGAAAAAGATCTTCATTAAAATCGTTTCTAATAAAGATTCATGCATAAAAATGAAGTAAAATATGTAATCAGTTTTTTTCTTATAAGCTAATTCAAGTGAAGCCAATTTTTGATAGGCATCTCTTCAAGCTTCTCCTCTCTCTCTCTTTTTTTTTTATTTATTTTTATTTTTTTACAGAGAGGTTTACTATATCTGGATAGCCTGTTAATGGTTTTGAACTTCGCTATCCTTAACTTATATTTTCAAACTTATACATTTTCACTTAATTACTATAACATGAATAGATTTCAAAAAGAATTTCAATCTTTTCTTTTTCAAGTTATAATTTTTGATTTCTTAATACTTCTAAAATTCAATTATTTCTACTATGAATAGAAATTTTTCTTAATATTACTCTTCTTTAAGTTCAATAATTCTATTCTTAAAATCAATCAAAGTTATTAAAATTTTGGTTAAGTCTACTAAATTATTTATAATTTCAAAAATTTAAATGATCTTAAGTAGATTCTTCATTCCTATGTTATGTTAATATATATTTTTTTAGAAAATATTAGTTCATTAAGGAAAAATAAAATTTAAATTTGCATGTATTTTTCCTTCCCCCAAACTTAAGCTTTGGTATATCATGAAAAAAAAGAATTTAAAGTATGAGAGAAAGAAAGGTATAATTTAAAAAGGATATTTTATAAGTATGTAAAAACAGTCTAAAAAAGAAAAATTTACTTCTACACATGTTTTTTATGAATATTACCGAAATAATGAAGCTGTCTAGAAGTATGCGTGCTCATATATATATATATATATATATATATATATATATATATATCAATAAATTGAATTAAATGACTATACTACTCAAAGTAATGAAACGTAACAACATTACTAACTATTAAGAATACTAAACAAGTAGGCTGAAACAGAAATAAACATTAATTCATCCAAATTTCAGTCTTCAATACAACACACTAAATATCTAAAACAGTCTCAACATCAAACAATCCACACCAAGTTTCATAAACAAATCTACACTAACAAACAACAAACAACAAACAACCAATTGTACTAGCAAACAAGAAATAAACTAACAACAGAATCAACACATCTCAGAGGTAAATCAAGCTACTAATCACTATCTGTAGCTTCTTCATCGTCATCACCGAAAGAAAACTCCACATCCTTTGGATCAACATACGGTGTAAATCCAGACGTGTAGGAAATCGAATATCATGCTCACCCTTCAAGAATCTCACTAAAGACTCGAATACTCAAGCATCATAATCACTTTTCCTTTCGGGTATAATCGGATGGATGATCAATCTTCTTATCTATAGTATCTACTCCGTAGTGAGTTAGAAATAACTCATTCTCGTCGCTCCGTAAATCGATCATGCATCGATTCCCAAAAACTAGATGGTGGCTCAGCAGTAGAAGTAGAAGGTCTAGAAGTAGAAGCTCTACCTGGAGTAGGTACAGAAGTAGAAGGACCATTAGATCTCTTCCCTCGGAGACGATCATAAATGCTCACACTCTCCAGCCCAATTGGCATTATAGTCTTCAACTTCTCCTCTGATATATCACGTAAACTCCATTGCTCATGCATAAAGAATGAATCAAGGATGGGAATCCTAATCCTACGTAAGTGTTGGATCTAGCAATTGATTCCACTGACTCATAAATAATACTGCCAACATCTATCGGCTTCCTCTTTTGAATGCAGTAGTTCAGGATAGCTCGATCTCTGGTAGCTTCGCTCAGGTGATTGGAAGGTAAAAGTCTAGCAGAAATAAAATAATGCCATGCCTTTGAAATACCATTTAGCTTAGAAGATTTGAAGTTTACTCGTTTGTCATTCCGGATCTTCCAAGTTCCAGTGCCATCAGTCAGATATGCAATAATCATCTCACGATCTCCCTAAGATGGAGATAAACCGAATAGTAAAGACTCGATGGTAGGTGGCAGCCGTAGAAAATATTGATCCGTTCCGAGTAAATCCTACTCCGACACCTCTAACGAAGACTTCGTAATCTTCCGCATCCAAAAAGTTAGCATAAAACTCGCGTACAATGAGAATAACGACAACAATAGTGAAATAACAGAATCGTTGCCAGTTGTGTGCAACGATCGTGTTCTCGATCATTTCACCAGGATTGTAAAAACTGTGTTCTGAGATAAATTTTCTTAACATCTCAAATTTGTGATAACGAAAATGCGCTGCCGCAGTCGAAAACTTGCTGCTGTCGAAATTTTGTCATGCCTTTCCTCGCTTAGATTTTGGTGCCATCTAAACGTGAAAGAAAACACAAATAAATTAAGGAATCAAAGATTTAAACTCTTTTTAAGCTTGAGAAACTTAAAATGAGTTTAAGAATCCATGGAGAAACTCTAAAAATCAAAATTTTTCTCAAAATTTTGATTTTTAGAAAAAAATAGGAAAAACTATGGTAAGAATAAAAAATAAATGGATTAGAAGGTAGATCTGACCTCGAGATGAAGAAATCAAGTGATTTCGGGCTCAAAAACTTGATGTTTTGACCTCAAAATGGATCTAGAGGGTGGGTTTTCGCGAAAATGAGGAAGGGGATGAAGCTTAGGCGTCAACCATGGCTAATGGGGTTTAAGTGCTAATTTTCGGTAAGCAGGCCGAATCGGCGTCGAGTTCTGGCGCCTAGGTGCCAGACTCGCCTTTCACAAAAATCACTTTAAAAATTTTATTTTCCACCCAAACTCATAAATTCAACTTCCAATTACTTATATTAGAGTAGTGCTTAAGTTTCCAACTTCCAAAATATTTTCCAAAAATTTTTAAAAATTAAAAATTAAATCCACCAATTAAACACAAGGTTTAAATCAAACTCTTTTAATTCCATTCATAATCTTCAATTTTGACTCAATACAATACAGATAAGTATAGTAATTTGATTCAAGTCCTAACAAACAATCAAACTACACAATTTCAAAGAAAATACAACACACATTGAACAATAAATCAAACACTCCAACAATACAATCGATTTACTAAATCGATACAATGACACACTAATAAAAGTCTAGATCACACCACAATAACTATCTAATCTTCAAATTAGAAATTTCCATTCTCTTCGCAAGGAAGTTTACTCGGCCTACTTGGGAAGAATACTAACGCTCTCAGAAAATCCGTAGCCGTTTTCTCGTCGATCCATTTGCTCTTCGCATACATCTCAACTTGAGCATCTTGATAAGCCGCTAAATGATCAAATTGAAGCTTCGCCTGCCATTCCAGATGTTCAATTTGATGACACATCTCATGGAGGCGATCTCCAATACTTTTGAATTCTACTTCAAACTTATCTAGATGACTTGAAATTTTCTCCAAACTTACAATGATAAAATCATTGAAGTAGGGTTGAGGATCCTTTGAACCTTTGTCTCTAGCCATTTCTCCAAGATTTCTTCTCTCCATTTCTTCAAAAATCCTCTCTAATCTCCTAAGAATGAAGTGTCTAGGTCGTAATTTTGGTTGCTTAGGGATTGTAAACGAAGGTGGGGTGATTTAAAGGAGAAAATCGTGTGAAAAACTGAAAATTTTTTGTTTTTACACGATCCAGTAACTGTGGCGCTTAGGCGCCAGACCCATCGATACACAGTTTATTCTGGAGCTTAGGCGCCGAATTCTGGCGCCTAGGCGCCAGAACCAAGTTCGACTCCGTTTAGCCTATCGTCAAATTTCAAATTTTCGTTCTCCAAAATAGGTAAATTAGAGTGGTAAGATCAATATAGACTTAGTAACACAAATAATAAATAATTATTATAAAGGTTAACTTGATCTCCTTTTTACTCACATATGAAATGGAGTGATCCAACGTCCAAACTTATATACTTCGAGATAATTTTTAGCTTAAGTCAATGAAGACCTGTTAGCATCCAATCTTCTAAAGTTATATAAAACTAGTCAAGACCGAGGCATAACCTTACATTGAAAATGTAAAAACACACAAAAAACAACTATGGGTTGCCTCCCACAAAGCACTTGGTTTAACGTCATCAGCCCGACCTAAATAAGTCTTTAATCAGGTTGACTTAACTCGTAAGCCTCTTTATAAATCATTTTAATGTCTCCTAAATAAGGCTTTAGTCTTAATCCGTTAACTTTAAATATTTTTCCTGTTTTGGGATCTTTAATATCCACAGCTCCATAATGGTATACTTTCTCAATTATATAAGGTCCTATCCATTTAGATCTTAATTTTTCAGGAAAAAATCTTAAACGAGTATTAAATAATAATACTTCTTGTCCAGGCTCGAATATTTTTCTTGAAATCTTTTTATCATGTAATATCTTAATTTTCTCTTTATAAATTTTTGCATTTTCATATGATTCATTTTTTATTTCATCCATCTCCTTTAATTGTAATAATCATTTTTCTCCTGCAGTATTCAAATCAAAATTAAACTCCTTTATCGCCCAATAAGCTTTATGTTCAAGTTCAACAGGTAAGTGACAATGTTTACCATAAATTAACTGGTAAGGTGACATTCCGATTGGTGTCTTATAAGCTGTTCTATAAACCCATAATACAGAATCAAGTCTATCAACCCAATCAGTTCTTTTAGGATTAACAGTCTTCTCTAAATTTCTTTTAATTTCTCTGTTTGATACTTCAGCCATTCCACTTGTTTAAGGGTGATATGCAGTTGTAATTCTGTGTTTGATTTCAAATTTTTCCAGTAATGATTGAATTCTTAAATTTCTAAAATGACTTCCACCATCTGTGATAAATACCTTGGGCATTCGAAATCTTGAAAAAATCATTTTCTTTAAAAATTTTGAAACAGTTTTGGAATCACAGTTAGGTAAAGATACAGCTTAAATCCACTTTGAAACATAATCAACTGCTAATAAAATATAAATCTTTCCAGATGATGGTACAAATGGTCCCATAAAGTATAAACCCCATATATCAAAAATTTCAACTTTCAATATATAGTTTAAAGGCATTTCATCTTTTTTAGATATATTTCCCATCCTTTTACATCGATCACATGTTTTCACATAATTTCTCACATCTTTAAACAAGGTAGGCTAATAAAATCCTGAATTTAAAATTTTAAATGCAGTTTTATCTACTCCAAAGTGTTCTCCAAAATTGAAATCATGACATTTTTGAATAATAGCAAAAGTTTCTTCATAAGGTACACATCTTCGAATTACAGAATCTCTTCCAAATTTAAATAAATGAGGATCTTCCCAAATATAAGATTTAGCATCATTTTTAAATTTCTTAATATATTTGTTATTCAATCCATAAGGTAGAATATTGCTAACTAAATAGTTAACTATATCCGCATACCAAGGTGTTTGGCATCCTTGAATAACATATAAATGTTTATCAGAAAATTTATCATTTATATTTTTCTCAGTAATAACATCATTCTTAATTCTAGATAAATGATCAGCAATTTGGTTATCAGTTTATTTTCTATCCACTACTTGAAAATCAAATTCTTGTTGAAGTAAAATCCATCTTATCAGTCTAGGCTTAGTATCTTTTTTGACATTAAATATATAATGGTGGAATGATCAGTATGAACTATGCATTTGGTACCAAGAAGATAAGGTCTAAATTTATCAAAGGCATAGACTATAGCTAAATGCTCTTTCTCAGTAGTAGTGTAATTTCTTTGAGTTTCAGTAAGAGTTTTACTAACATAATATATAACTTTGAAAATTTTCTCATATCTTTGTCCCAATACAGCTCCAATTGCAAAATCACTTGCATCACACATTAATTCAAAGGGTTTATTCCAATTCGGTGCAATAATTATAGTTGCAATTATTAATTTTTCTTTTAAAATATTAAAAGCATTAACACAGTCTTCATTAAATTCAAATTTAGCTTCTTTTTCCAATAAATGACAAAGAGGTTTAGCAATTTTAGAAAAATCTTTTATATATCTTCTATAAAATCCAGCATGTTCCAAAAAACTTCTCACATCAGTAACAGTAGTAGGTGGTTGCAGTTTATCAATAATTTTTACTTTTGCTTGATCAACTTTCATCCCTTTTTGTGAAATTTTGTGACCAAGTACAATGCCTTTTGTGACCATAAATTGACATTTTTCCTAGTTCAGAACTAAATTTGTTTCTTCACATTTTTCAGAACTTTGGAAATATTTTCCAAACAAGATTTAAAAGAAGTTCCAAAGACTGAAAATTCATCCATAAATATTTCAATTCCTTTGTCAATCAAATCACAAAATATTGACATCATACATCTTTGACAAGTTGCAGGTGCATTACATAAACCGAAAGACATTCTTCTAAACGCAAATGTTCCATAAGGACTTGTAAATGTTGTTCTTTCTTGGTCCTCAGGAGCGACAGGTAATTGATGATAACCAGAATATCCATCTAAAAAATAGAAATATGAGTGTTCAGCTAATTTATCAAGCATTTGATCCAAGAAAGGTAAAGGAAAATGATCCTTTCTAGTGGCGCCATTTAATTTCTGATAATCAATGCAAATTCGCCAACCAGTAACTTGTCTTGTAGAAATTAGTTCATTTTTATCATCGACAATGACGAGCTACTCCTCCTTTCTTAGAACACAATGAATAAGACTTACCCATTGGCTATCCGAAATAGGATAGATAATTCCAGCATTTAACCATTTTAAAATTTCTTTTTTAACAACCTCTTTCATGATAGGATTTAATCTTCTTCGAGGTTCAATAGTAGGTTTAAAATCTTCTTCCATTAAAATTCTATGCATACAGATGGAAGGGCTTATTCCTCTTATATCAGCAATAGTCCAACCAAAAGCTTTCTTATAATTCTTTAACGCTCCTATTAATTTTTCTTCTTATTTTAAACTTAGTTTAGAAGGAATAATAACAGGTAAAGTTAATGAATTTCTAAGAAAAGCATAATATAAATGTGCAGTTAACATTTTTAATTCCAGTTCAGCGGCTTTTTTAATTGAGTAAAGCTTAAAATTTTGTGTTATGTCCAAAATTTCCCAGTTATCTTTAATATAATGAGTTTCTTTAGATAATTCTTCTTCTTTTAGTTCTTCATTTTCGTCAGTTAACAATTCAATTTTTTCTTCAGAAATGACTTTACATCTTTCTTGATAATGTTTTTCAATTATAAAATCAATAATATCCATTTGATAGCATTTTTCTTTATCAGGGTATTTCATTGATTTAAGAACATTGAATTTAATCTCTTGATCATTAACTCTTATGGTTAATTCTCCTTTTTGCACATCAATCATAGCTCGTCCAGTAGCTAGAAAAGGTCTCCCTAAAATAATTGGTATTTCTTTATCTTCTTCCATATCAAGTACAATGAAATCCACAGGGAAAATAAATTTATCCACTTTAACAAGAACATCCTCTATAACTCCTTTACGGTAGGTGATAGATCTATCAGCTAACTGAAGGGTTACATTGGTGGGAGTAATCTCTCCTAAATTCAACATTCGAAAAATAGAAAATGGCATGAGATTAATACTTGCTCCGAAATCACATAAAGCTTTTTCACAAAATTTTTCTCCAATAGCACAAGGTATAATATAACTTCCAGGATCTTTAAGTTTCTGAGGTAATTTCTTTTGAATTATTGCACTACATTCTTCACTTAATGCAACAGTTTCAAAAGCTTCAAATTTTCATTTCTTAATTAAAATATCCTTCATACATTTTGCATAAGTTGGCATCTGTTCCAAAGCTTCAGCAAAAGGTATGTTAATGGTAAGTTTCTTAAAAATTTTAAAGAACATAGAAAATTGATGATCAAGCTTCTGCTGTTTTAGTCTTTGAGGAAAAGGTGGTGGTGGTTTTTCAACTTCCACAGTAATAGGAATAACAGTCTGATCTTGACTAGGAGAAGGTGTTTCTTTAGGTTTTTCAATCTCTTCAACCTCAATCTCATTTTTAATTTCATTCTGCATTCTTTCTTTTAATTCCTTTCCACTTCTAAGTTGCACAGCTTTAACATGTTCATGTTCTTTTCCAGTATCTTTTGGATTGATTTCAACATTACTAGGAAGTGTTCCTGGAGGTCTATGATTAATTAAATTAGCGATTTATCCTATTTGATTCTCAATATTACGAATAGCAGTGTTTTAATTTTGTAATTGATTACTCATTTGTAAAATTAATTCTTCTATAGATAAATTTTTCTGTTGATTATTAAATCCAGGTGGTTTATAGTTCGAATTTACTTGATTGTTCCAATTTCCAGTTGGATGGGATTGATTATTACCCCATTGTTGTTGTGCTTTATTCTAGTTAAAATTAGGGTGATTTTTCCATCCAGGATTATAATAATTGGAATAAGGGTTATTTTTACTATCAATAGTTTGTAAAGTTTCAATAGTTTGAGAATCTTCATTATTAGCAGAGTTGTTATGTGATATATTGATAGCAAAATTATCTAATTTCTTAGATATTGCAGTTACTTGTGAAGCTAAGATAGAAAAGGCTTCGTTACATGAATACTTGCCATTATTTTAGGATTAATCCTTTAAGAAGGCCATTGAAAATTATTGTTAGCCATTTCTTCAATTAAAGCATAAGCTTCTTCAAATTATTTAGCCATTAAAGATCCTCCAGCAGCAAAGATCAATAATTGATTTAAGTGATCCAATAAGTCTGTTATAAAATGTTTGAATAATTAACCAATCAGGTAAAGCATGATGAGGAAATTTTCGTAATAGTTCTCTAAATCTTTCCTAAGTTTCATAAATTGTATTGTCATCAAATTGACTTAATGAAGTAATATCATTTCTTAATTTAGCAGTTTTAGAAGGAGGAAAATATTTAGCAAGGAATTTTGTGCCATTTCAGCCCATGTTTTAATAGAACTTGTTGCTAATGAGTTCAACCACATCTTTGCTTTATCTCTTAAAGAAAAAGGAAAGAGTCTAAGTCTAATAAGCATAATCGAAACATTGTTATATTTAAAGGTATCACAAAGTTCTAAAAAACTAGCAAGGTGTAAATTTGGATCCTCATTCGTTGTTCCCCCAAATTGATTATTTTGAACCATTTGAATAATAGATCGGTTTAAGCTCAAAAGAATTAGCAACTACGAGTAGGTATTTGAATACTACTATGAAGTTCATCAACTATAAGGTTAGCATAATCCCTTAATGGTTTGTAAACATTTTGTTCATTAATTTTAATTAGATTTTATAAATTAGTATGTAAATTAGCCATCTCTTGATATTGTTGAATTTGTTTTCCTTTTTTAATTCTTCTAATAGTTCTTTCTAATTCAGAAACTAAAGGTAATAATCATTCAGATCCAGAACTACGCATAAAAAATAAAAATTTAAAAGTAATAAAATTATATCTTTTTTATTTTTGTTGTTTTTTTTTATTTAATATTTTAGACAATAAAAGAAATAAATAAAAAAATATATTTAAAATCTAAAATGTTTGCCTCCCCGGTAACGGCGCCAAAAACTTGACCCTCGATCCACAGCAATGCACCAAAAAACTTAGTTTGCAATCGCCAAACAATGCAGTAATATATGCTATCAAAAATATGTTATGGTCAATACTTTGACTTAAATAATAATAGCGGCTAGTGTATATAAATATAATTTTATGGAAAATATTTTACACACTAGGGGTACTACGCAAGTATACGTATCATATCAAGTAATATATGGCTTTAAATTAAGACCCCAGTATCGATCCCACGAGGAGGATTATAGATTTTTCTTTTTAAATATTTTGATTTTATTTTTATGTATTTCTTTTAAAGTTAAAAAGTTAATATTTAATTTACTAGATTCAAAAATAAAGCAGTAATAAAGTAATGATTGATGAAAATAAAATAAGCAAACAACTTTCTTCCTTTCAATTAATCCAAGATTTATTTAGATAATGCAATATTTGTGGAGAATATAAATTTATGGTATTGTGCCAAATAGAAGCATTCCTATTCTTTACCTTCGCTCGATAGTATAAATAACATTGGCTAATCTATAGATCAGGTCTGGATGTATTGTTATTAGAATGGGTTAATCTTAGCTCACACTACTAGATGTCCAAAGGTGGCGATGGTCTGCCCTACTAGTGACCCTTTCCTTCTCTATAAACCAAATTACAAGAATTTAGCCTGTCACTCTAAAAACTTATCAATTCTATGCCCAATAAATATTATCTTCTTATTTATTTTCACTTCACCTTGAATAACCCACGCAAGGCCTTCGACTACCTAAGGATTCATGTGATATCTACTAGTTAAGAATTCATCTCCTTCTAGGTCTCAAAACTCTTCAACAGATTTTAACAATTTAAATGTCCAATTTAAATAGTAAATTAAGATCCGGTAATAATATCATCACAATGTTTAAAATATATATATAGTTTTTAATTCTCCAACAAATGTTATATTATCTTATTTATCTTTTCATAATTGAAAGGAGAAAGTAAAGTAACTACTCGTAACACATTGAATTTAAACAACAAAACATATAAATAAAACTTTGAATCAAAATACAAATACTTATCTCAAGTGCTTCTCCAACTGAACCTCTGAATCGTTCTGACCCCAAAGTAAATAGACTTCAAAAGCAATGGCTCTTCAAATAATCTCAATATAAACTCTAAATAAGCTCACTAAGAAACTATAAATATGGCCCTTAAAATATTTCTCTAATCTCTCTAAATGGAACTATAGGATCTCTCTCTAATTTTAGGCTATGTGGGGCGTGGGGCTAAGTTGGGCTAAGTTGGGCGTTTTTCTCTGAAGGAGTAGCCTTCTATTTATAGGCTTCAAGGGTTGCCTTGAAGCACCTCTTCAAAATGTGTCCAGGTTCAATGAATCTTCTTGAAGGTGTGTCTGGCGCCTAGGCGCCGGGCTCCGCGTCCAGTTCTTCGCACCTCTTCACTTTGGATCGCACCTCTTCGCGATCCTAACCGTTTCCAAGCTTCCAAATACAATGTATAACATGTCCTATAATCCAGGAATAACTGCCAATCTTCTAGATGGTCCAATAACCGCTCACACCGTCAAAATAACCGTCCAAAAGTCATCAAAAATCTTATAGAATTCTGTATAGAACTGGCGCTTAGACGTCGGATTCTGGCACCTAGGCGCCAGGCCAATTATTTTGACTGTTTTGCATTTTAGCTCCATTTTTGCTCCTTTTTGCTCCTTTTTCATCTTTTTTCTTTCTTGAACATTTTTGCATCACTTACATCCAAAACACAAAAATACCTTTCATTAAAGCATAATATCCTTAAGAATTTGATAAAAATCAAGGCATAAAAATAGGTATTTTTTTCATGGATCAACCTACCATATATGCTTTTATTTTAATGCACTTTACTTACCAGCACTCTACGACTCTTTCTTTCCTTGAAAATTTGCATGCTAAACAACAATGCCACCCTGCATGAAAACTGAAACCTTTAGGATTGCGACAAAACTGAAATCAAAATTAAAATAAAAAAAATCAAGATAAGATAAAATTCACCACCACAATATTCAAAATATAAAACAACTTAAAATTTAATCACAAACAAAAAAAATAATAATTGCAACTAAATTAAAACGTCTCGTTTGATGATCGGGAATCCCTCGGAGGAGGTAACCTACCTGTTGCTAACGAGGTTTCCCACGGTCTAAATGAAAGTATGGAACTCATTAAGTTAAGTAAATTCATTTGGTCTAAGTGAATCTGATGAAAATAGCAATGTCGGGATGATGGAACCGTGGGGTCTTAACTGGTGTTTCTATAATTAACTTTAATGTTCCCCTAATAAAATATTAAGACATCTCAATTTTAAATATTTCCAAAATATGACATTTATGTTTTCTCTTTAATTTCCACTTCTTTAAACTAAACCTACTATGACGAGGAGCTTGGAGCATGCATAGTGTGCAACACGGCCATCCTCAACAATAAAACTTGTCTACATCAGTAAAATAATTCCTTAGAAATTGAAACAACAAGCCATAGAACTTCAAGGTAGCCCGCATAGTGCAACATAAATCCTCACATTTTTTAGGGCCTTGCATAACTGTGTTGTGCAACATAAGTCCTAACTCATCTTAGGATTCTGAGGTTGTCATCGGGTATGACATAAATCCTCTTATCTTACAGGACATTCACATGATTAGTATCAAGTGAATGTAAGCCCTAAATAATAAACTTCACAGGATGAAACACAAAATAAATATTTTAATTCAAAGTAGAACCATAGCATAGTTCGGGAAGACATCAAGATTTTTCTTGAATCTATATCCTTCTTCTAGCCATCTCTCTTTTAGATTCTGGTGAAATGTAATGTTCTGAAACTTGAGTCATTCACCTATTGAATTTCTGACTATAACGTTTTCTTTGGAAACCTTACCTTTGGAACTCATGAATATAAATATTTCCTGATCCATATCAAGAGTTTTCTTAGGTGACTTCAGTTATCTAAGATGTAATTAATTATAGGGGCTTGCCATTATAGGAAACTTAGAGACCCAATATTAATATAAACCCTATCTAATTCCTTCATAATAGATAGGGGAAATTTTCAGTCAAAAAGGGTTCGCAGACCAAACGGATGTCATTAATTCTTTAGTTTATTTGATCAAGCCTCATCTAAAGTCATGTATCTATTCTTCGGTATAGGTGCATTTCTTGTGATGAAGCGCTTGATTATCTAAACTAACGTCTGTATGAAATCGGCTTGATTTCGCATTCACCAAAATTAAAATATTATTTAAAAAAATCCATATATATATATATTAATTTAAATGAAATTTCTATTTTATAAAACTATGTCACATTTTTTAAAAGTATCACTCCCACACGTTTCAATAATCAACACTTGGGCACAAAAAAGTTATTCAAAATAGTTTAATGCTTAAATAATGGTCTTTAAAAGAAGCACACTTTATTGAAAAAATGTGGGATAATAATAAACGAGACCCTAATTCTAAGGAGGGTATTGGATTTGGCACTCTAGAACCTCTAGATGATACGAAATTTTGCTTAGTCATCACCAAAGAGAAAAATTCTGAACAGATACATGACCTTCCAATTGAAGATACTCCCTTAGAATTGGAAGAATAAATTAAATTGACAGTTGATGAATTAAAAGAAATAAATTTAGGGACTTATGAAAACCCAAAACCAACTTTCATCATTTCATTCCTTGACAAAAAGGAAACAAAAGAAACAATTCAATTGCTGGAAGAATACAAAGACTGCTTTGCCTGAACTTATGACAAAATGCCTGAACTAGCTGCATAAGTCATAGTCCACAAACTTGGGATAAAATAAATTGAAATCCCTGTTAAATAACCACCAAGAAGGATGCATGTTGAAATTGAACAAAAAGTCATTGTCAAAGTTAAGAAATTAATTGAGGCTGGTTTCATACGAGAAGAAAATTATCCAACATGGCTGGCCAATGTAGTGTCAGTTAAAAAGAAAAATGGTCAAATTAGGGTCTGTATAGACTTCAAGGATTTGAACAAAGCATGTTCGAAGGTTGAATTCCCTTTATCAATCCTAAAATTTATGGTCGACATATCATCCACAAATGCAATATTTTCCTTTATGGATGGATCATGAGATATAATCAAATAAAAATGTTTTCAGAAGATGAAGAAAATACAACCTCAGGACACCTATAGGGATAAACTGTTACAAAGATATGTCATTTGGATTAAAGAATGTTGGTGCAACGTATCAAAGAGCCATGACACAGATGTTTGACAAACTTATACATAATTAAGTCGAATGTTATGTGGACATTTTGGTTGTCAACATTATACAAAAAGACGATCACATGTACGATTTAAGAATTGTCTTTGAACAATTAAGTCAATATAATCTTAAAATGAATCCATTAAAATGCACTTTTAGTGTCACTTCGGGGAAATTTTTAGAATTTTTTGTTCGACATCGTGGGATTGAAAATGAAGCCCTTAAAATTCGAAGCCATACTAAATATTCTTCCTCCTAAAAATCTAACTCAATTACGATCCTTTCAAGGAAAACTAGAATACATATGATGTTTTATTTCTAATTTGTTAGGTAGGTGTCAACCCCTCACTGCCTTAACCAGAAATAATACCAAATTTGTATGGGATGAAAAATACTGATGCACCAAAAATATATACTATTTTTGCTATATAATTTTACCCATTTTTGGTGATATTGCACTTTAAAGAAAGGTATTTTTCAAGATTTGTTGCAGGTATGATGATTTTAGGTGATTGAAGCTAAAAGAAGAGAAAAGTAACGAATTCAGAGCCAAAAGGAGCAAAAAGGAGGAAAACAGCTTATGGCGTCGCTGGTGCCATTTTCCCAAGATCCCAGAATTAAATCGGATGATAGAGCGTCGCTGGCACTCGACGGTGGATTTCAAATTTGAAGAGTTTTGGCGACCTTTTGAAGGGATGCTTAAGGAAACTCTTGGGAATTCATTTCTAACTTATAAGTAACTGTTTTTGGATGAAAATTGTAAGGTTCTAGGAGAGTTCTAGTGAGGTTTTGGTGAGGAGAAGAGAGATTCTAGTGTAGTTCTAGAGAGGGAGAGTGTGTGTTGAGTGTTAGGGTTTAGAAGAGAAGACTGTATAGGGATTCTTCACTGAGGAGTGAAGGAGAAGGAGTAAAGTGAGAGATTTCTTCTTCCTTTCCATTATAAAGAGGAAATTCAGTGTTGCAAAGAAGATAGAAAAGGATTCAATGGAACTTCAAGGGAATTGCATTGGGGAAGAGAAAGAGATAAGTTGTATTTGTTTTTATGGTTTGTATGACTTTTCTTTTATATATAAAATCCATGTTTTATTGTGTCTTCTCTATGAATTCTGAGTAGTCTCCTTTGTTTTTCTTGTTGCATAGAGATGTGATGATTTGATAATGTGGATTTGAAGTGCTATTAAAATATTGATGAAATTGTGATTATTTTTCATTTCGAACTTATTTTACTTTTCGATCTAGCCAATTGAATTGTTAAAATCTGTTGTTGAACATTAACTCTGAAAGGATTTAGTGTCCTACAATAGTAATGAAGAATCCTTTCAAGCGTAGTTCATGGAGGTTTCAGGCTGACAGGCTGAGATCCCCAATTTGGTCCTAAGATTAGTAACTAAACTAGAAGGTTAGCCTTCAGGTGAAGGGTGAGTGGGAGTTCTGTAGTGACTGCCGGTATCCTCCCAGTCTAGCCTTAGATTTAGTGACTGAACTTAGGATATTTCAATGTTCTTTTCATGCTTAGAAGAGGAGGTACTCTTTTGAGGGTAAAGAAACATTTATGCTCTTATTTGGTACAATACAATAAATAATCATTCAATATCATTCACAAATCATATACTCGTTGCAATAGGAAAGATAGTTTTCTTATATATCAAAACATTTCCAATACATAGCTTAGTGTGTGTTGGTTAGTTAATTCTACTTTAAAGATATTAGAAGTAATTGTGCTTTTCTTAATTATTACATTTTTCTGCATCTTGTTAGTAGAAGTAAACATTAAACTTTAATTGCAATTTGAGTATTGGATTTCAGTATTACATTATCTATTGTAAGAATCATGCCTTCACTATTGGATCGATAACCAGGACTCCATTAAGGCCCTGTATTACTTAATACGATATGTATACTTGCGTTGAATGTTTGGACTTTACAAAATCATTATAAATATATATAAATTTGAGTTCATTAGTTAATGCAATATTAAAAGTCCACATCACATTTTTGGCACCGTTGCCGGGGAGGTATAAACGGTAACTATTGATAATATAGTAACTGAAAACCTTTAGTTTGTATTGTGTAATTGTGAGTTTGTTTACTTTTTATAGTATTTGTGTGATTTTATATGAATAGTAGCGGATGTATAAGTTTAGTACCTTACGATTCAGAGTTAGAGCGTACTGTTAGAAAAATTAGAAAACAACAAAAATAAACTGAAAATCTTTGCGAAATGGTGAATAATCAAGATAATCAGAGAAATGATATAGGAAATTCGCCAAGACCTTTAAGAGATTATGTTAATCCAACAGCAGATGAAATTCATCTAACTATTCAAAATCATGATGTTTCTACTGATTCATTTGAGCTTAAACATGCTATTATCCAAATGGTACAAAATAACTAATTTGGAGGAACACCTAATGAAGATCCAAATTTACAGCTCACTAGTTTTCTATAACAGTGTGCTACTTTTAAATATGATTGAGTGTCGAGTGATGCTGTCCGATTTAGACTTTTTACTTTTTCATTAAGGGATAAAGCTAAGGCGTGGTTAAATTTGTTAACACCTAGATCTATTAGAACTTGGGGAGAATTGTCTCAAAAGTTTCTATCAAAATATTTCCTTCCATGAAAGACTGCTATGCTAAGAAATGATACCACATCTTTTGGTCAGTTTGAAGAGGAATCAATATATGAAGCTTGGTGATGATTTGAAGATCTTCTTAGGAAGTGCCCACATCATTCTTTACTAGATTAGTTAATAATTCAAACATTTTATAATGGATTAGTGGGATCATTGAGATGGATTATAGATGCTGCTGCTGGTGGATCGTTAATGTCAAAACCTTTTGATGAAGCATATGCATTAATTAAAGAAATGGCTACTAATAATTTTCAATGGCCCTCTGAACGGGTAAATCATAAAAGAGTAGCTAGTGTTCATGATTCAGATATGATGACTACGATAGTTTCTCAAATTGTAGCCCTTTTTAAGAAAATAGATCAGTACGGAATGAATTATTCTCAACAACATCAAGTGTTAGAGGAAGATTAATTTGGACAGATTACATAATCTCAAACACCATACAATACTTTGAATGCTATTAATAGACCTAATAATCCTTATTCGAATTATGATAATCCTGGTTGGAAGAATCACCCAAATTTCAACTGGAATAAAAGCTATGCCAATGTTAACCCACATTGGGGGAACAGTTCTATAAATCTAGTTGGAAATTTGAACAATCAAGGAAATACCAATTTTAGACCCTCTTATCTTCCTGGATTCAATAGTAACCCGCAATTTAAGGATAAGAAGTTGTCTACTGAAGAAATGATTATGAATATGGGAATCAATTACAAGCTCAAGGTGTTGCGATAAAAAATATTAAAAATCAATTGGGACATATTTTCACTGCACTTAATAATAGAAATTCTGGAACGTTTCCAAGTAATGTTGAGATCAATCCAAAAGACCAATACAAGGAACAACTTAAGGCTATTCAATTAAGAAGTGGAAAGGAATTGGAGACAGAGTAAATAAGGATGTTGAAATAGAAAAGGAGAAGGTGGATTTTGAAAAAGGTTCAAACAAGATTTATCTAGACATGGATTATCCTCTTGAATCAATGAAGATTACTATTCAAAAATCACCGCCTCCATTTCCTTAAAGATTGAAGAAACAAAACAAGGATAATAGATTTGGAAAATTTTTGGAGATCTTTAAGAAATTAATGATAAATATTCCTTTTGATGATGCATTATAATAGATGCCTGACTATGCCAAGTTTATGAAGGATATTCTTAAAAAGAAAAGAAAGTTTATAGATCATGAAACTGTTGCACTTAGCGGAGAGTGTAGTGCAATTATTAAGAAGAAGCTTCCAGGAAAACTTAAATATCCTGGTAGTTTTACTATCCCGTGTGCTATATGGGAAAATTTTTTTGGAAGAGCCTTATGTGATCTAGGAGCTAGTATTAATCTTATGACTTTATCAACTTTCAAAAAGTTGGGAATAGGAGAAATTTATCCTACATCTGTGACTCTTCAGTTGGCTGATCGTTCCATTACTTACCCTAAAGAAGTGGTGGAAAATGTGTTAGTGAACGTGGATAAATTTATTTTTCCTGTGGATTTTATTGTACTTGATATAATGGAAGATAAAGAAATTCCAATTATTTTGGGAAGACCATTCCTTGCTAGTGGGAGAGCAGTGATTGATGTTCAAAAAGGAGAATTAACTATGAGGGTTTATGACCAAGAGGTGACCTTTAATATTTTGAAATCTATGAAGTATCCCTCAATGGAAAAAAATAATGAATGTTTTAGGATGGAGGTTTGTGAATATTTAAGAAATAATCATTTTGAAAATATATTTGTAAAAGAAGTAGAGTATGAAAATATATTTGAAGAAAGAATTGAAAATGAAGAAAATTCAAATAGTAAGAAGAATGAAGATTTGGAGTATGTTTAGGAGAGATTTGAAGTATTAGACACTATGGAAGGTGGAGATAAAAGCTTAATTCCATCTATAATAAAATCTCCTGAACATGAGCTGAAAATTCTCTCTAATCATTTGAAGTATATGTTTTTAGGAGAATTATCTACCCTACCAGTTATTGTATCTTCGGAGTTAAACGAATTTCAAGAACAAATATTGTTGGAAATTTTAAAAAGATACAAAAAGGCTTTTGGATGGACTTTAACAGATAATAAAGGAATCAGACCTTTGATTTGTATGCATAGAATTTTATTAGATGAAGAACATAAAGCGAGATTTGATCCGCAGAGGAGATTGAATCTAATAATGAAAGTAGTTAAGAAGGAGATTTTAAAATGGCTGGATGCTGAAATTATTTATCCTATTTAGGATAGTGTTTAGGTGAGTCCAATACATTGTGTACTGAAAAAGGAAGGAGTGACTGTTGAAGTGAATGAATGTATTGAAATTATACCCACAAGAAAAATTAATGGATGGCGAATTTGTCTTGACTATAGGAAATTAAATTTCATCACCCGAAAATATCACTTTCCTCTTCCTTTTCTCAATCAAATGCTAGATATACTTGTTGGACACAAGTACTACTGCTTTCTGGATGGATATACTGGTTATCATCAAATACCTACTGCTCCTGAGGATTAAGAAAAGACAGCATTTACTAGCCCTTACGGAATCTTTGCTTCTCAAAGAATGACTTTTGGACTGCGTAATGCACTGTTGACCTCAATTTTGGTGAGGTCTTTTGCTTCTCTCTTTAGTATTTAGGATCTAGCCTTAGGCTTTTCCTTTGACTAATCCTAGAGGACTAAAAATGGAACCCTCCACTTAGAAATTCAAACACTTCCTGACTCCCTACAAACCCCACAAGCTTGATTGTAGACCCCTAATCACCTAGAGGGTTGAAATCAAATGTGGAGGTTTAAAGGATGAGTTCCCTATAGGACTTTTTGGCCTTAGGAATACCCCGGATGGCCCGGTCGCAGTGAGGGTCGACTTGCACATACACTACACTCTCACACACATTCCAAGTCCTAAAACCACACTCTCACCCAACTTGACTTCCTGACTCATGTAGATAATTCATATGGATGGTCCTTAACCCTTAAGCCCCTGGCTAAGAGGGTTAGGAACAACATAGTGAATGCCTCAAATGAGTCCACTCATGGCTCATATGGGCTTAATATGGCTTCATGACTCAACCAAAATGATTCCATTTCACTCACACTTGATCAATCTTCCTTTTTTCAAAATTTCAGTTTTTGACCCCCGGGACCCCGGACCCACCAAACCTACCAAATACCCTTGAAATGACCCAAAATTTTCAAAATTTCCCAAATTACCCAAAATTCCTCAAAACCAATCCTAAACACTTCCCACCACTCAAATTGACCATCTTTGGCCAAAAACACCAAAATTTCCTAAAATACCCCTAAATCCCCCCTAAAATTACCAAAATACCCTTTTACCCCAAAAATCCAAAAATTCTAAAAATTCCCAGAAAATTTCAAAAAATCCCAAATATTATCAATTTTATTTTGTTCAACTACACTAAGGGCCAATTATGTCAATTTACCCCACTTTTAACAAAACTCCCAATTTGACCCATTTTTTTAACCCAAGTAAACCAAATGTCAAACCAAACCACCCTAATTGACCTCAATTTTGGTTCAATTCAGTTCTAAACTTCAATTCAATATCCCAAATATCAATTTAGATCAAATCCAAGTCCAATTTGATTGACATTTGGGCCCAATTCCATTTTGGGGCTTAAGGCCCAATTTTGACCCATGACCTAAACCTAGCCCAATTCAACTCCAATTGGCCCCAAATCTTTTCTAAAGCGTTCATAACATCCCCATAAACAAAACACTAACTTGATTTGCCCAAAATTTTAACCTAAACTCCACCCAAACCTAACCAAAAACCAAAATCCCTTAAATTGACCTAAGCCCAAACCTAACCCAAATGGGCCCAAATCCCAAAATTAGAGCCCAAACAAAGTTGAAAACTCTTTGTAACACTCCCATAAATGTTTTTTAACATTAATTTTACACCAAATTCAACCTTAGCCCAACCTTAGCCCAAGTTAGCCCAATTTGGCCCACCTTGGCCCCTTTAGAAAAAAAGCCCAAATTCAACCCAATTCTACTCCAAATCACACCAAATGGATTCCAAACCATCCATGAAACATCCCTAAACTAAACAAAACATTTATTTGGCATGGTCTTTCACAAAATTCTTCATCCAAAAGTCCATTTTGAAATATAAAGTCCCACCCATTTAAGCCTTTTAAAAAGCCCACTTCCACCAAACCCAAAAGCCCAAAAATTCATCCAAAGCCCACATGACAATTCCTTCTCATCATCCACTTAATAAAATCATTCCCTAAAATTTGAAAACTATGATTAAATCATTCCAAATTAGGCTTTATCCAAATTCCCATCAAAATGCCAAAATTCCTAAAATCCATTCCCATGAAATTGACCAAGCCATTTCCCAAGCCAAATGTGAGCCAAGAAGCCATGCACAAGCCACATGGGAGCCATGAAAGCCTCTGGACTCCTCACCAATCCATTAGTGGTGAGAGAGGGGAACCCTTTCTTAACCAATGATTAAGCCTTTTTTACCCTTTCCATGATTCCCCCTAACCCAAGATTAATCAAAATGATCTTGATGGAGACTTCTCCACTCCAATTCAGCTGAGCCATATGATTCCCTTCAGCCCAAATCAGGCCTTGGTGGGTGCACCAAGCCCATTTCTATGGATTGACCAAAACAAGTCCAAATTAGCCTCTTCCCCCATTGCATTTAAAGCAAAACCCTTTACACAAAGAAACAGTCAATTGAGCTCACAAACCTCAAGCCTTGACCTTCCTGACCATGAGGGTGACCTGACCCTACCGGCCAGCCGCCTGGGTCGCCGGAAAACACCATGCCCGAGAGCTCCATGTGAGCCAAAAAATTCAAAACTCACCTGCTGAGCTGTCCCAACCCCAATGGCCACTGGAGCTCTTCTTCTCCTCCCCTGAGCAGCTGATCCCAGCCTTCAAACCCTTCTGGGAAGCCCTCTAGCCATTCCTATTTAAACACTACCCCCTCTCGGCCAAAGAAGGTGTTGAACCAAACCTTACCAAAACTCTACCAAAATCACTCCAGATCCCTCTCCAAACATAGAGAACTTGATCCCCATTGAAATCCAGCCCTAAAGCCCTCACTGTGAGTCCAATTTTGGAGTTGAAATTCAAGCCCAAAACCAGGACACTTTACCACAGTGAGCCAATCTTCAAATTTATTGACTCTACACCTTCACCAGATCAAGAGGAGAAGTTCCCCAGCAAAAGCCCCCTCACCAGGCCAGCCATTGCTTCCAGCCTCCAAGCTTTGTGATCGGCCTTGGTCACTTTTGTACCTAGGCATTTACCTAGAGCAAGAGACTTCATCTGGAGCTTGCTTGGTCTCAATCGAAGGTGACACAACCCTCAGATTGAAGCTTCACTTCTCTGAGCAAAGGTATGAACTCAATCTTCCTCCCGAGCTTTTGGAGATTCTCCATTTAGTTTGAGTTGATTTCAATGCACCTTAACCATATAAATGTGTTTGTCTCTTCAAGACGAATCGATAGAGTATAAGAACGTAAAAAATCCATGGAGAATCAAGTGAGATCTTAAGGTTTTTGTCTGGACGGTCACGGGTGCACACCAGTTGGAGACGATGGACAGAAGCTGTTGGATCGCGTGTGTATCGAGCGGACAGTCGAGATCAAGCCGGACAGCGCAATGGTACATGAATGACGGACCCCCGTAGCGCTGACTCAGATGGCGGCGCCGAATCACAGAGCGACGCGTGGGCTTTTGATCCGGACAAGGATGACGCGGCGCCGAGTCGGATAAGTAGGAAATTAGGATTTTTTTTGGATTCATTTAAATACCAGAACTTCAAAAATTCATATCGTTGCATAGAAAATTCACAAAAATAAAATAAAAAATACCCTCTTGCTCAGTGAACAGAGTAGAATAATGTGGAAAAGAAATCAAGTTAATTGGATGAGTATTTTATTTTTAATAATTTAATTACTGTTTCAAATGTTTTGATTCTCCATTTACATAGACAATTCACCATGGCATGAGACCATAGGGCTTTTGAAGCCTCTAATCTTGGGAACATTCTATGAAATTTTTAAGGTCAGAGGCCATCTCTGTGAAAAGTTATTGATTTTTCAAGTTCATCTCACTGTTTTAGGTATTCTAATTCCAATAATTAGCATATTGTAAAATAAATTATAGGAAAATTTGGTGGTGTTTCTTAGGACCAGGGGACCCTATGAAAAATATATTTTAAGTTAATTCATTCATAATAACCCTAATTGGCCTAAACTCCCAAAAATGAATTTGAATTAATTAGGGTGAAGCACACACCAAATTGACTTGAAAACAATTCTCCATTGTTCTTTAGGGTCAGAGGAACCTTACATAAAATTTTGAAATCAATTGGACTTGATTAACCCCACCAAATGGAGTGATTAAGCCTCATAAGCAAAATGGAACTTTAAAAATTCATAACTCAAAAACTACTTTTCAAAAATTCACAAAAATGGTTTTGGAGCTTCTCTGATATCAGGGGAGTTTAGGTAAATTAAAATTGGAATTTTCTAAAAAAGTTGATTTTTCACAATATTTTAATATTTTAATATTTAAAAAATAATAAAAATCTCAAAAATATTAAAAATCATAAAAATGTTATATTTTGACTCATAATCACTTAGGAACAAACCAAATATTTTTCCTAAGTCCCTAGGATGAGATATTGAATTTTAAAGGCTTAATGTAATTTTTAATATTAAAAAATGAATTTTTCAACCTTTTTCACTAAAATAATTCTAATAAATCAAAGAAAAATCAAAAAGTTATAAAATTTGTTTCTCTGGACACCTTGAGGTTAGAGAAATTTAGGAAAAATATAAAATCTATTTTTCAGTTTTTATTTTATTTTAAAATTAATTAATACTCTAAAATTCAAAATAATTATAATAAATAAAATATAATTCAAAAAATCACCAAAATTGGTCCAAATGGTTCTCTAGTCATTAGAAACATCCCATAATTTTCTTAAAGACAAAAACTTTGCCTTGGTCATGTTGTTAAATTTTCTTTGAAAACTTCTATTTTCTACCAAAAATAATTATATAAATAAATTAAAGTCAGAAAAATCACATTTTCTCCTCTAATGTCTTAATTGACATGTGAGTGAGGTGACATAAACATTTCAAATTTATTTGAGCTAAATTTAGTAAGTTATGAAATAAATAAACCTAAAAGGGCATAAAGGTAATTAAAGAATTTTAACCCTTAATTAAAACATTAGGTTTAATCAAAACGGAGGGTAAAATATTTGATTTTAACTGTCTCTTGGATGATTAAAATTTAGGGAAATTAAAAGTGTAGAAACGCATTAAACACTTTGAAAATATCAAAATGAAACTCTAATTAATTAAATAATTTAAATTTTGGAAATAATATATTTAAAATTTTGATTATTAAAATACGGATATTATTAAGAGGATATTTATTCTTTAATTTAAAAATCCCTAAATAAGTCACTTCAATAATATTTAGTTCTTAATTAAAAATTAAAATAATAATCCAAACTAAATAAATTTAAAAAAAATTAAAAGAAGATAACCCTTAAATGAATTAAAGCTTAAAATGTTAAATGGTCCAATAATTAAAATCAAATTTAAAATCTTGGAATTAAATTAAATTAAATTAAATTAAGTCAATTCAAAGTTTAAATTAAATTAAATTAACACCTTAACAATTAAATTAAATTAAATTTAAAATATTGAAACTAAAATTAAATTAAATTAAATTAAAATTAAAATTAAATTAAATTAAAATTAAAATTAAAATTAAAATAAATTAAAATTAAATTAAATTAAATTAAATTAAATTAAAATTAAAATTAAATTAAAATTAAATTAAAATTAAATTAAATTAAATTAAATTAAATAAAATTAAATTATATCAAATTAAATTAAATTAAATTAAATTAACATCACTTAACAATAAACCTAAATGAAAACATTAAGAGTTAAATCAAAACATATGAAAGATTTCAACGCCTTTTTCAATATAAGTAAATCTAAAACATAAAAAGTTAATATGAAATATAATATCACTTAAAGTGTAAAGATTTAAATTAAATCTAAAATAATTCGAACCCTATTCCAAACTTAATAATCATTAATTAATTTTTATAATTAAATCAAATCAAATTAAATCATTAAAATATTTATTACTTTGCCCTTAGAAGGCTTTTATTGTTATAACTCTTAAATGAAGCGTCAAGTGAAGTGTCACTTCACACATAAGATATTCAAATGTTCTAAGTTCACTGAGCAAGAAACAAAAAAAAATTAAAATCCTTTGATGATTAATTTACCAATACAATAAAATTCATTTGAACTCAAAATAATCCTAGAAGTATTGAAAAGATGTTTAAGATTCGTCTTAAACACTTCCTCGATACGATGGGGTGTTTTAGAAGAATAATTGAACTTAATTGTTCTTTGGTGAAGAAAATCATCCTTAAACAAAACCCAACAATCTAGACATCATAAGAAATGACTAGCAATAGGATTAGGATTCTAGTAGACAACCAAAACCCTTTCCCGTAGCTTTACCCTAGGTATTTCTTGCAAAAATATGTTTAAATGCTCTAACATGTGTTTTAAGTGTAGCTTGGGATGACGGGATGACCCTCCAGGTACGCTTTTACTTTGTTGCAATTTACTTACATGCGCTGCACTTTACTTTTTCGCATGTTAAACAAGATTGTTGCATGAAAACTAAAACCTTTAGGATAGCCACAAAACTGAAACCAAAACTAAATTAAAAGTAACCACAAGATAAAATTCACCACCACAACATTCCAAAATATAAAACAACTCAAAATTTAATCACAAACAGAACAACAAAACTACAATTGCAACTAAATTAAAACGTCTCGTTGAATGATCGGGAATACCTCGGATGATGTAACTCACGTGCTGCTAATGGGATTTCCCACGGTCTAAATGAAAGTGTGGAACTCATTCTGTTGAGTTTAGCAAATTCATCTGGACTAAGTGAATTCGATGAAAATAACGGTGTCGGGATGACGGAACCGTGGGATTTTAATCGGTTCTGTTTAATGAACTTTAAGATTTGTTTTAATTAAAATATTAAAAAACACTTGGATTTTAAGATTTTCTCTAAACCAAGACACTTTTCTCATCTCCTGATTTGCTCCTTCTAAAACTAAACCTCTGCAACAATAAGGAGCTAGGAGCATGGTGGGCAGCACGGCCATCGTCATCAGCTAAACTCGGGTTTACTTCAAAGAAAACCTTTCTTAGAATTAAATGACAAAGCCATAGGATTTCGTGGTAGTTTGCTAGTGCAACATAAATCCTCAACTTTTTGTTAGGCATTTGCATAATCATGTTATGCAAATTAAGCCCTAACCGGTCTTAGGACTCCGAGGTAGTCGTTCGGTACGACATAAACTCTCACATCTTCGAAGCTATTTGTGTGATTATGTCATACAAACATAAGTCCTAATTAATTAAAATTAGCAGGATTGGAACATTAAATAAATTCCCAAATTGAAGCCAAACAATATGATAGTTTGGGAAGTTACCATGATTCTTCTTGGATCCTCAACTTCTCCTACTTCTCTTCCTTTGGACTCCTGAAAATATCTGTTCCAACTTTGATCCATTCCCTATTGAAATCTCCAAAATTCAATCCTTTGAAAACCTTAAACTTTGAAATTCTTGAGAGTAAAACCACAGATCAGTATCGAGAGTTTTCTTAAATGATTCCCGTCATTTAAGATGTGATTAACTATAGGGGCTTGCCCTTATAGGGAACTTTAAGAACCCAGGTAATATAAACCCTGCTTAATTTCTTTATATTAAGAAGGGGAACTTGTTGGCTTATAAAATTGGTCCGCAGACCAAACGGATGTCACAAATCTTTTAGTTTATTTAATCGAGCCCCATCATCAAACAGTGTGTCTATTCTTCGGGATAAATACACGGTTTGTGGTGCGGTGCTCGTTTATATAAACTATTCGGGATGTGAGATCGGTTTGATTTCATATCTTATAATTTTTAAGCTTAAAGTTATTTTCAAAATCAAATGCTTCTTTCTATATATATATATATATATATATATATATTTAAATTAAATTTAAATTTTAAATTCGCCGACAATTTCTGTAGGCGACCCCCTTTTCAAAACACAACCAAAAAATATGTCGACAATTTCTGGAGTCTCCGCTGGGGAATAGTTCCTCTCTCCATTTTGATCAGATGGTTTTACTTTCATAAATCGGTAGTGTATCCATGTCCCTAGTGGAGCAAACTACCATTCTTCCGTTGGAATACCTCGTTCATTTCTATCTTGAATGGGGATAGTCAACTTCTCTCAGATTTAGGAGCCACTGTTTAGATACCCCTAAATGGAGAGGTTCCGAGATCCTTTGACCTCTTTTCTGAGGTGGGGTGGACCCCCAATAGGTGTTAGTTTAGGAGAGGTCCTTCAAGTCGAGAAGTCTTGCATAAGGCTTTCTCTTCCTTTCCAATTCTAAATCGGGCCCTTTACCTTTTCTATGACCTTTTTCTTTTAATCGTTTTGTTCCTAATAAACAAATCTTCTAATAAACAACCCTTTAATAAACAAACTCTTTTAAATCAAAAATACACTAAGATAAACGAAAATGTGTTCGGACTCTTTCTTTTTCGTCCGATGTTTTGCGACAAAAGGAAGCATAATTCGGGACTAATACTCAGAATCTACCCTGCAGAAAATGACTGCGCCAAAGTTAATCTTCTGCTTCACCAATGGAATGGACTTCGCCGTTTATAAGGATGAGCTACCCGACAATGGAATCATCCGTTTTGGACAAGGATTTGGTAATACATATATCAAGTTCGCTGACGTCACTCTCTTCACACTAATGGACAAAGTGTCAGAACTGAGAAACCCCTGATTGAGTTCAACCTGAAATCGACTCAAGAATTCCCTCCCCGCAAAGGGTTCCAGTCGAAAGGAGTACTACTGTTCGTAGGAGGACCGTTGTCTCTACCCCACCCGGTCCAGATCATCTCGCACCTACCCCGGCTTCGCCAAACTAAAGGGGAAGGAAATCCAAGTCTGTGATGAGCCTGTCACCGTGGAGGGTACAGATTTTGGTATAATACCATCTGTTTTTGAGATTGGGTCCAGTTCAAGAGTTGCACCCCTAACTCGGACTCAAAGGAGAAATAGAAGCACAAAGATAGCCAAGATTGAGAAGGCCAAAGCTGCTAAAGTTGCTTTTCTAGAAGAAATTCCCGAGGAAAGAGAAGAACTGCCTGAGTATATACCTCTGTTGGAAGGGAGCAGGTTTCACCCTCTCTCTGCCGCATCAAATGAAGAAGATGTCCAAAGGATTACCGCTACATTACCCCGACCTGCATACTACATCAATTACAAAAGGAAAAGGGATAAGACTACGCCATTTGCTCGACTGCAAGCTGTGATAAAAAGATTGGCAAAGAAAGAAAGATGTCTGTGTCAGAAATCTTAAGAAGGATGGGACGAGTGCCAGCTAAATCCCGCCTCGGACCGCGAATAGAGCCCGTTGCTGCCACAGAGAAACCAAAGAAGAAGCTAAAAGCCAGTTCACCCATTGTTGTATCAGGTCTACAAATTAGGGAGGATACCACCTTCCAGCATATAGACGACAGATCATCTGGTTCTAGGCTTCTGGCTGCAAGAAGGATTGTATGGCGACCTACTATTGGCGAGCTAAGACCAAAACAATGTCCTGAGAAGAAAAGTCTTGTTAAGAGGCTTGAATCAGAAGAAAGTGCTACTGTAATAAAGGGGACTCCCGGAAAGGAAGTTCAACAACCGTCACGAGACAACTGCGGGACCGTGCGGAAAAGGCCACTAGAGGATGCCATGGACAAGTTAAGGACCGACATCCGATGGTTAGCAAAAGAAAGAGAAGAAAAACTAGAAGATGAAGTTGATTCATCAGAATTTATGAATGACGAGTATGCTGAAATCAACATGGTTGAGACGCGAGCATCATCAGCTTCACAAGGTGCTCCAGTGGCTCCAGAAAGTGATGAACCGGAAGTGATGAGAGTACAACTTCAAGAGAAGGATGGTACAATTTCCCAGATGGCAAAGAGGATGGAAGAGATGGCTGCCAGTTTAGCCACTCTCCGCAGTCGGTTCGACCTCGAAAGAGACACCCCGAAATTATCCATATTGCAGATGGAGGAAAAGAGATCACATCCGTCAACGGAGACGAACAACCAAAGAAGGATCCTACACAAAGCATGATTCCAGAAAAGGACATCAAAAACATGGTAGAACAGCAGGTGCGGTAGACCTTACACCGAAGAATTTGATGCGGTCCACTACCCAAAAGGCTTCGTACCACCTTTGTTCAAGACTTTTGATGGTACCGAAAACCCTCGGCAGCACGTTCCACATTTTTGTGCTAGTTGTTGCAATGCCGGTGGGAGTGACGCTTTACTCTTCTGACAGTTCGTCAGCAGTTTATCAGGGATTGCCTTTGACTGGTACGCGGAATTGTCATACGGTTCAGTAAAGACTTCTTCAGAACTAGAGAATCCCTTCGTTAAGCGGTTTTTCGGGACTCAGCACCACATCGCTATCGGTGATCTAGTGGTGGAGCAACAGAAACTGAACAAGACTTTAGTGGATTACATACTTCGATGGAGAAACTTAAGCATGAAGTGTGAGCCACAGCTACAAGAGCAACATGCAGTCGGCATCCTACTTAAAAGTATCCATGGCCCGATAGCACTTCTCCTTAAAGGATTTACAATCAAGACTTTCGAGAAGTTTCTTAGCAAGGCCGGGAGCTTGCAAGAGGAGGCAAAGCAGTTAAGTTTTGTAGACAAGACCGATAAGCAGAAAACTGTGAAGACATTCGAAAAGAAGTTCGGAATCGTCGCGACAGTAGATAAGGGCAAGCATCCAATGCAGATACCGCCAGAACGACCACAGCCTAGTTACCAACCACCACAACGGACATACCAACAACCACAATAGATCTATCAGCAACTTCGTCCGAGCTATCAGTCGCCTCAGCATTATGAACAACCGCCTCGTTCATCGCGTACCTTAAGTGAACTTCTAAATAGAGAATATCCATTCAAAACTGAAGCAATAGCGAAGAGGTTCCGCAGTTTAATGAAAACACCAGATTTTCGACTACCAGAGCCTAAGAGGCAGGAGGAAGTCAATAAGAAAGATCATCCAAACTATTGCCCTTACCACCAGATGCTCGGACACAAGATAGAGGATTGCATCACTTTCAAGAGCTGGCTTGATGACAATCTCCGAAAAGGGAACATAATGATCCCGAAGGAATACATGAAGGAACCTCGGAAAGGAGGTTCCGTCAATGTTATCTCGACGGATCCTATTGTTCCAATAGACCCTTACACAATCGATGATGGATAGAGTACTGTTTGGACAAAGTCATCAAAGAAATTTTTGGATCACATCCAGACCGCTTCGTTACGCACTTCAACTCAGAGTTTGAAACCTGTCGAGCCGGCACTATCACTTGCGATTGAAGAACCGCCCCGGAAGGAGGAGAAGATCGTGGAAGAAAAGAAGACCGAGGCTCCGAAGGGTAGACTAGGGGCTGCTTATCCTAGGATGGTTGTTTCCGATTCGGGGGAGAAATCCCTCGAACTCCTGACTCTGTATGATTATCTGCTCGCCCCAGCGGGATCTTATAATGATAAGGTTTATGGCGTTGGCTACGTTTTGACTGTTTCTAACGATTACGTAACTACCAAAAACCGGCTTAATCCGGATCTTGATTCCAATACAAATAACGATTCTCAAATCATACACAACCTCGATGACCACAATGAAGAAGATGTTCATAAAGGAGGCTACGAAAGCTCGACAAGCAACGAGTCCATTTGTTAATTCTGAGGAGCTCTGATCACGATAGAATAAGAACCATCAGACACCGAAGCAACTTCAGAAGAGCCAGTTGTTCCAATTCAAGAGGAGACACCGGTAAATTTAGAAGAGATAACAGAGGTCAATCTATGAAGCGGAAAAGTTCTACCACCGAGATAGGGTCCAAAGGATAAAGGAAAGCAGGTGGTTGCTCAGGAAGAGTCAACCCCAAAAGAGGAACTGCCCATTCGGGAAGAAACCGAGGAACATGGTAATAAAGTGGACTACAATGGGCTAGCCCATCTTAGGAAGCTACCAGCCAAACTAAGCATATACGATGCTCTGATCCAGTCAAAGGAGATGAGGGAAGCTCTGATCAAGGCTTTACTTAATCCAGAGACTTGTTTAGCTCAAATGGCCGGTGATTCCTTCGACGAGGTTTGCTCGTTAAAAGAATAGCGAGGTGTTACCTTCACGGACAATGAGCTATTACTGGGAACAGCTGATCACATCCGACCGTTGTACATTTCAGTCACTATTGGAAAATTTACGCTCTCCAGAGTGTTGGTTGATCCAGGAGCATCAATCAACATAATGAATCTTTGAACACTAACATATTTGGAAATTTATGCTCGCGAGCTTGAAGCAGACAAGATGTTATTAAGAGGCTTCAATCAAAAAGGAGAAAGAGCTCTTGGATCGATAATACTACTAATGAAGACCGGTGATTTAGCGAAGACAACTGCAAAATTCCATATAATTGATTCTGAGACATTGTTCAACGCTCTACTGGGTCGGCCATGGATCCATGAAAACCGGATGGTACCGTCGTCTCTGCACCAGTGCATAAAGTATTACGAAGGAGGGGAACAGTGCATCAAAGGTGATTTGCAACCGTTCTCCGTGCATGAAATTGGAATTCTTGAAGATGCGACCTACTACGTGCCTCCGAAGAAAACTATCTTTTCCAGAAATACCATACCAAATGAAGCAAAAGAAATTCGAGACAATGAAGAACCTGAAGTTCTAGTCCAACATTTACTCACCCCTCCCTTACGGCGAGATGGTGAAGATTTCTCCAGAACTCGCACCCGAGGTCGAGGCCGGGGACGAGGACGTGGAAGAAACGTTGGAACAGTTGAACATAAGAAACCAGTCATCGATGTTGATTGGGAGAACAGTTCCGAAGAAGAAGAAGAAATTGAGAAAGAAGCAGCGACAATAAGTCAGAAAGAACCACAATTCAAGATTTCTCTCGAAGATGAAAAGAATGAAGAATATAAATCATTATACGAGAAGATTAACCATTATGTACATACTATGATCCTGACCCCGATCTATTCTACTAAAATCGAGGGTATGGTGGTCAAGGAAGTGCATGGTGGTGGTGCTAAGCCGATTAAGTTTTACCGTGGTGCTTCTTCTTCCAATACTAAAAAAGATGTACAATTTGAAGATGTTACCTCTTCTGAATTAATGGAACTGCCTTTTGAGTGGTACTCTCCCTGTGTTCAAAATTTAATTCAACGTGGTGTCTTACCTCGACGATGGACAAAAGGCTGATCACAACACTTTGAAAAATTATGGAATAATGTCGGTCGGCCTCCCAATTCAAAACATGGTCTCGGATTCTGCACAGTAGGATTAGTTGATGATACGGGATTTTGCTTGGTTGTCACTTGCGAACCTAATAAAGATTGCTTGGAAGCCTCAGAAGATCTTGAAGATCTGCAAATTGGAGATGCTCCACCAGAATTCAAAGAAGAAATTAAATCTACAATAGACGAGTTAATGGAAGTTAACTTAGGTACTGGCGAAGAGCCTAGGCCGACCTTTGTTAGCTCCTTACTCAATAAAGAAGACTCCGAAAACATAATCAAGCTATTAATGGAATTCAAAGACTATTTTACTTGGAGTTACGATGAAATGCCAGGATTAGCACCAGAAGTCGCAGAGCATAGGCTAGGAGTGGATCCTACTTCCGTTCCAGTCAGACAAGCTCCCAGAAGAATGCATCTAGAAATTGAGCAACAAGTAATAGCCGAAGTTAAGAAGCGAATAAACGCTAAATTTGTCCGTGAAGAACAATACCCAACTTGATTAGCCAACGTGGTACCAGTCAGAAAGAAGAATGGTCAGATCAGAATCTACGTGGATTTCAGAGATTTGAATGAAGCATGTCCAAAGGATGAATTTCCACTACCAATCCCAGAACTGATGATCGACATCGCTTCGACGTATGAAATCTTCTCATTTATGGATGGATCGTCGGGATACAACCAGATAAAGATTGCGCCAAGAGACGAAAAGTTCACGACATTCAGAACGCCGATAGGAGTGTATTGCTACACAGTAATGCCATTCGGACTAAAGAACGCAGGAGCAACATACCAAAGAGCGATGACGAATATTTTTGATGATCTCATTCACAACCAAGTCGAGTGCTACGTGGATGATGTGGTCATCAAAAGTAAACTAAAGGAAGATCACCTGTATGATTTGAGAATTGTTTTCGAGCGACTAAGACAATTTAACCTTAAGATGAATCCCTTAAAATGCGCCTTCGGCGTCACCTCCGGGAAATTCTTAGGTTTTGTTGTCCGACATCACGGGATTGAAATCGATCCGGAGAAGATTAAAGCTATTTTAGAAATGCCTCCTTCTAAAACTTTGAAACAACTATGATCCTTTCAAGGGAAGTTGGCATATCTTCGACGCTTTATCTCAAACTTGTCAGGTAGGTGTCGACTCTTCTCAAGCATTGGTTAAAAAGGACACCAAATTGTTCTGGATGAGAAATGCCGCCGGGCTTTCAAGGACGTTAAGCAATATTTAATGATACCTCCCGTCTTAGCAGACCCCGGCCTCAGTGGACCGTTGATACTTTATACCGCGGCTTTAGACGATTCTCTCGGAGCCCTGCTAGCCCAGGTCAATGATGAGGGAAAAGAAAACACTCTCTTCTACCTAAGTCGTCGTCTTATCTCGACGGAAGTAAGGTATCCACCGATTGAGAAGCATTGTTTGGCCCTGATCTTCGCCACTCAAAAGCTCAGGCATTACATGCTTTCTCATAAGGTCAACCTTATTTCGAGAGTTAATTCGTTGCAATACTTGATGACCCGACCAACGCTTTCTGGCAGACTTGCCAGGTGGTCGATGATACTATTGCAATTCGACATAACTTTCGTTCCTCTTCGTGCCGTAAAGGGACAAGTCCTAGCAGGCTTCCTCGCAAAGACACCCTTTACCATCGAAATCGCCTCTTAACGACGACTTGCTAGACGAGCAGATAATGATCCTAGAAGACCCTGATGATCGACGTTGGGAACTATACTTCGACGGTGCGTCCTCGACGACGGAAGAACAAAGAATTGCAAACGATAGTGCCCGGTAAGGCAGGAATCGGACTAATCTTTATAACACCGGAGCGGGGGATGTTAAGATACTCCTACCCATTAACAGAACCGTGTACAAACAACGAAGCAGAATACGAAGCCCTCATAATAGGATTGGAATTAACCATTCAGATGGGAATAACGGACATCAACATCTACGGAGATTCTCAGTTGATCATTCAACAGGTCGCCGGACAGTACAGAATTTTAAAACCAAGGCTCGAGCAGTACTTTCAGTATGCCATGAAATTGTTGGAACAAATTCCAAACATAACAATCTACAAGATTCCCAGAAGAGAAAATGCTCTCGCAGATGCATTAGCCCGCCTTGTAAAGGAATTTGCCTGCTTACAGGATGAGTCGGTTGAAATGTCAGTTCGAGGACGACAGGCCCTATCACAGCTCTACATGGACATAATACACAAATCAGCAGAAAAAGCAGAAGAAACAATTGCAGTAGTAACAGAAAATACAGAAGATTGGCGGCAGCCACTGATAGACTACTTGCAAACGGGAAACTTACTAGACAATAAGTCGATAGCCCATCAAATTAAGAAAAGAACTCTGTCTTACGCATTGATAAACAACACGTTATACAGAAGGTCTTTTGATCAGATGTGGCTAAGATGCCTAAGCGGGTCTGAGGCTCGTGAAATTGTTAAAGAAGTGCATTCAGGACTTTGTGGTGCTCATCAATCGGGTCCGAAAATGAAAATGAAAATTAAAAGACTAGGGTACGACTGACCCTCAATGATGACCGACTGTATGAAAGTCGCCAAAAGTTGTCACCAGTGCCAAGTGCACGGAGAGGTTCTACACCAACCTCCAAATGTGCTACATCCGACAATCGCGTCGTGGCCATTTGAGTGTTGGGGTACAGATATAGTGGGTCCGATAGAACCGCCTTCTTCATGAGGACATCGCTTCATTCTTGCAGCTACGTGACTACTTTTCTAAGTGGGCGTGCGATACCGCTCGTAGAAGTGAAAGCACATCACGTGCTACAGTTCTTCAAGAATCATGTCGTCTACCATTTTGGGGTACCGCGCAGAATCATTTCAGATAATGGGTCTGCATTCAAAAGTACAAAGATCAACAATTTTGTCAGAAGACATGGGATCGATTGGCGATACTCAACGATCTACTACCCAAGAGCAAACGGCTTGGCCGAGGCTTTTAATAAAACTCTCGTTCAAATTTTAAAGAAAACTTTGGAGGTCAAAAAGAGAAATTGGCACAAGAAGTTGTTAGAAGCCTTATGGGCCTACAGGACGACTTTTAGGACTCCTACTCAGTCTACGCCTTACGCTTTAGTGTACGGGTCCGAGGCCGTCTTGCCCCTGGAAGTTCAGCTTCCGTCACTCTGAATTGCAGTTGCAGAAAAGATCACTATAGAAGAAAATGCCAGACTACGACTAGAAGAATTAGAAAGCTTGGAAGGGAAAATACTTTCCGCGCAACAGAATTTGAAACTATATCAAGCCAAGATGATTCAGGCCCATGATAAACTAGTCCGTCCAAGAACTTTCAAAGTCGGTGACTTAGTTCTTGTTCTCAAGAGACCTATCCTTGCACATCGCAAGATAGGTGGTAAATTTGAACCAACCTGGGAGGGACCATTTGTGGTCGAGACGAGTCTACTTCGGAGGTTCCCACCAACTCGATGAATCGCCATGGAGAACGACCCATGCTTCCAATTAATGGACGGTATTTAAAGAAGTATTACGCAACTCGATGTTTCGAAGGGTGGCCTCTAAAGTAGAATCTTATCCCTAGAAACACGGTGAAGTAATCACTTTGTGATCGGGTCCGAACCCAAAACAAAATAAAATGGATGATAAAAAAAAATCTCATCAACAAAAATGTTAAAAGGAAAACATGGGAAATCGTAATAATAAAATGTCAATCTTTCCCTTTAAATCCATTCATTCTTCATATTTTCTCATCTCTTCCTACTTTCTTTAAATTTAAAAGAAGTGAATAAGAATTTTTAAGTGTTTTTCTTATTGTTCTTGTTCTTAGTACAACCCCTGATCCTTTCCTTGTTTTTTTTTGCAGGGAAATGTCAAACGGGCGGTTGGTTCTAAACTTTAGAAATGGCGTGAGTCTAGCACTTGATAAAAAGAGGGTGAGGGACTGAGCAATGATAGAGATTGACTCAGACTTCTCACCATCCGGCTTACATTATGAAGAAAATGATTGGATCCCAGTTGAGTTGATCGAGAAGAACTTCACAGCCAGACAGTGATGAAAATGGGTGGCCCAAGCCACCAATCCAGCAGCAAGAAAAGAAAAGCAAATGCCGCTCATGCAACCAGAGAAGATAAGAAAGTTAAGTTCATGGTTGCCACAGTAGAGGGTAGGCTTGTCAGCGCCGCACTCGCAGAAATTCAAGGGGTAAGGAGAGCTACTCTCACTGCTACCCAGCGAAGAAATAAGAATCGTCTTATTCGCAAAATGTTGACTAAGTTAGCAGAAGATCAACATAAACAGACAGTGGATACCGTTAGTGCAAATGCTCCAAGGAGACTGGTTCGTCAGGAACCAGAAAGAAGAAAGTCAACTCCAAGAAAGTCAGAACAGATAAAAGAAGTACCAAGAAAAGCAGAAATAGAGTCAGTACCTCGACGCTGAGCAGATATACCAGACCTGAAGAGTCTTGTTACGAAAGAAACCCCGGAGGTTGTCCCTACAGAGACTATCCACGAGGAACTGAGACATGCAGACGAACGTGCTGGGGTTGAGCCATACATCCCGCGGTATGTTACTAGACACCTAGGACTTCAGATAATCCTGGAATACGAGCTGGAGAAAATGCAATGAGTTGAGAAGAAAACTTTTGAATACTTTGAAAAAATTGGAGACAAGAGGGTCAACATTTTAGACGGCCTCGAGCTGCATACAAATGTATTCTCAGATTACGAGTAACAACAAATTGTAGACTGCATCCTCGAATTACAGAAAATGGGCCGAGCTGGCCGCCTGAGAGAAAAGACCTATTCAGAACCCCGAAGATGGGGAAGAGTTACAATCCAATGCGGATGTTGCTACAATTTTGACCTAGATAGAAAAGGAAATCCACCAGGGATACTCCGTCGCAGTGAGGTGGATCTGATGCCAAAAATCATTAAGAGAATGGTGAAAAGGATGATAACATGGAGGGTATTGCCGCGTATCGCATATCCAACAACTCGCATTATTAACATCTACAAGGAAGGCGACTGCATACCTCCACATATAGACCATCATGACTTTGTTAGACCCTTCTGCACAGTGTCATTCATCAACCAGTGCAACATCATGTTCGGATCTAACCTCCGGATTGCAGGCCCCGGTGAGTTCCGAGGGCCGGTGGAGATACCACTACCGGTAGGTTCCGTCCTGGTGTTAAAAGGAAACGGAGCAGACGTTGTGAAGCATTGCATTCCAGTAGTGCCTGTGGAGCGGATCTCAGTTACTTTTAGAAGAATTGACGACAGAAAAATGCCTTACCACTTTCAGCCAGATCCAGAATTGGAGAGTCTCCGACCCTACGAGCTGTGAGTTACATGGGAAATAACACACCTCCAATACACATCCATGAGGCATTCCTGCCAAGGGTGGCTTGGAAAGTGATGTTATTGCCCATGTTTCTTACTATTCAGACATGGATTTTTGACAGACGCTTTTGGATGGATCAACAAGAATCTCACACAATCCGTTTTAGATTTACATGGATTGTATGAGACACTAAATTTCCGAGGAAAATGTCATCATGATTAGATCAAGTTGTATGATGTATTTTCAGGAAGTTGGAATGAAAACGACTACGTCATATTTTTTCTTCACCTCTTTCTGTGCAAATTGACTGGGAAACGCCATTAGAGTTAAATGAACTTTGAACGAAGAACAGAAAAGAAAAGAAAATAAATGAGAACTTTTCCTAAAAATCTGAATATTAAAATGAACTTCAAATTCACATGAACACTAAATAAACAACAAAAAATAAAATGGGATCGTTAAAGGACAAACAAAACGAATCTAAACTCCGAATTGAATTTCGATCTCAAACCTCTGATTCGAACCTTTCAGTTCTTTCCTCCATCAAAATCTGTTGGAAACTCTTTTGAAATTTAAATATTCTCTTCGACTTATCGTTAAGTCAAGCCTTTTCAGCTTAGTACGCTTACCAGTTCCTTTCAGTTCTCTTTCCTCTGTGTTTTAGAGGATCGACTAGTTCTGTTGAAACGGAGCCACAAACTTTGTTCGATTTGGTTCTGATGGCATAAGACTGGGTTCCTCTTCATACAGAAAAATTTCCGAGACTGTTACCAAATTACAGTTCTCTGCCTTTCGAGGTCGGTACCAAATTCTGACTCTCTTTCGAATTGATACCAAATTTCAATTCTAAATTTCTGAGACTGGTACCAAATTCCAGTTCTCTACCTTTCGAGATCGGTACCAAATTCCGACTCTCTTTCGAATTGATACCAAATTTCAATTCTAAATTTCCGAGACTAGTACCAAATTCCAGTTCTCTTCCTTTCGAGGTCGAGACCAAATTCCGACTCTCTTTCGAATTGATACCAAATTTCAATTCTATATTTCTAAGACTGGTACCAAATTCCAGTTCTCTTCCTTTCGAGGTCGGTACCAAATTCCGACTCTCTTTCGAATTGATACCAATTTTCAAATCTAAATTTCCGAGACTGGTACCAAATTCCAGTTCTCTTCCTTTCGAGGTCGGTACCAAATTCTGACTCTCTTTCGAATTGATACCAAATTTCAATTCAAAATTTCTGAGACTGGTACCAAACTCCAGTTCTCTTCCTTTCGAGGTCGGTACCAAATTCCGACTCTCTTTCGAATTGATACCAAATTTCAATTCTAAATTTCTGAGACTGGTACCAAATTCCAGTTCTCTTCCTCTCGAGGTCGGTACCAAATTCCTACTCTCTTTCGAATTGATTCCAAATTTCAATTCTAAATTTCCGAGACTGGTACCAAATTCTAGTTCTCTTCCTTTCAAGGTCGGTACCAAATTCCGAATCTCTTTCGAATTGATACCAAATTTCAATTCTAAATTTCCGAGACTGGTACCAAATTCCAGTTCTCTTCCTTTCGAGGTCGGTACCAAATTCCGACTCTCTTTTGAATTGATACCAAATTTTAATTCTAAATTTCCGAGACTGGTACCAAATTCCAGTTCTCTTCCTTCGAGGTCGGTACCAAATTCCTACTCCCATTCAAATTGATACCTAAATTTCGATTCACAACTTTTGAGACTGGTACCTAAATTCCAGTTCTCTCCTTTCGAGGTCGGTACCAAATTCTGACTCTCATTCAAATTGATACCTAAATTTCGATTCACAACTTTCGAGACTGGTACCTAAATTTCGGTTCTCATTTCGAGGTCGGTACCTAAATTCTGACTCTCTTTCCGAGATTGATACCTAAATTTTGATTCTCTTTCAGGATTGATACTTAATTTCAAATCTCACTCTCTCAAGATGAGTACCTAAATTCTGATTCTCATCCTTTTTCCATCGATACTTAAACTCTGATTCTCACTCCGAGGCTGGTACCTAAATTCCAGTTCTCTTCATAATCCCGAGGTTGAAACCCAGGTTTCAATTCTCATTTTAAATCTAAATTTCAAATTCAAAATTTCCTTAAATTGATTTTAAATTAAACTTCAATCGAAATTGAAACTCAGAACAAATTGAATTCAAAACTCACACATTGAAACTTGAAATTTAAAAGTAAAATGAAATCTAAATCGAATTCCCCAGATCTTGTGATTTGGAGTTCACCTCCTTTTCCATTCCCCAGCGAGAGTTCAGGAATCTCCAGTCTTGGAAATATACCTGATACTCCCCAGCGGAAGTTCTTCTACTTCGTCCAAAGTTTGTCACTTGGACATCTGTGTTGGTTTTGTTGATCTCTTCGGTCAACGCCAATACGTGTGGTGTGCTTGGTTAGCACACCACACCTATTGGAGGTCCATTTGTTGACCTCAATTTTGGTGAGGTCTTTTTCTTCTCTCTTTAGTACTTAGGATCTAGCCTTAGGCTTTTCCTTTGACTAATCTTAGAGGACTAGAAATGGAACCCACCACTTAGAAATTCAAACACTTCCTGACTCCCTACAAACCCCACAAGCTTGATTGTAGACCCCTAATCACCTAGAGGGTTGAAATCAAATGTGGAGGTTTAAAGGATGAGTTCCCTATAGGACTTTTTGGCCTTAGGAATACCCTGGATGGCCTGGTCTGGTGAGGGTTGACTTGCACATACACTACACTCTCACACACACTCCAAGTCCTAAAACCACACTCTCACCCAACTTGACTTCCTGACTCATGTAGGTAATTCATATGGATGGTCCTTAACCCCTAAGCCCCGGCTAAGAGGGTTAGGAACAACATAGTGAATGCCTCAAATGAGTCCTCTCATGGCTCATATGGGCTTAATATGGCTTCATGGCTCAACCAAAATGATTCCATTTCACTCACACTTGATCAGACTTCCTTTTTTCAAAATTTCAGTTTTTGACCCCCGGGGCCTCGGACCCACCAAACCTACCAAATACCCTTGAAATGAACCAAAATTTCCAAAATTTCCCAAATTACCCAAAATTCCTCAAAACCAATCCTAAACACTTCCCACCACTCAAATTGACCATCTTTGGCCAAAAACACCAAAATTTCCAAAAATACCCCTAAACCCCCCAAAATTACCAAAATACCCTTTTACCCCAAAAATCCAAAAATTCTAAAAATTCCAACAAAATTCTAGAAAATCCCAAATTTTATTCAACTACACCTTGGGCCAATTTTGTCAATTTACCCCACTTTTACCAAAACCCCCAATTTTACCCATTTTTTTAACCCGTGAACCCAATGTCAAACCAAACCACCCTAATTGACCTCAATTTTGGTCTAATTCAATTCTAAACTTCAATTAAATATCCTCAATATCAATTTAGACCAAATCTAAGTCCAATTTGATTGACTTTTGGGCCCAATTCCAATTTGGGGCTTAAGGCCCAATTTTGACCCATGACCCAAACCTAGCCCAATTCAACTCCAATTGGCCCCAAATCTTTTCTAAAGCCTTCCTAACATTCCCATAAACAAAACACTAACTTGATTTGCCCAAAATTTGAACCTAAACTCCACCCAAACCTAGCCCAAAACAAAAATTCCTTAAATTGACCTAAGCCCAAACCTAACCCAAATGGGCCCAAATCATAAAATTAGAGCCCAACCAAAGTTGAAAACTCTTTGTAACACTCCCATAAACATTTCTCAACATTAATTTTACACCAAATTCAACCTTAGCCCAAAATTAGCCCAAGTTAGCCCAATTTGGCCCACCTTGGCCCCTTTACAAAAAAAGCCCAAATTCAACCCAATTCTACTCCAAATCACACAAAATTGATTCCAAACCATTCATGAAACATCCCTAAACTAAACCCAACATTTATTTGGCATGGTCTTTCACATCCAAAAGTCCATTTTGAAATATAAAGGCCCACCCATTTAAGCCTTTTAAAAAGCCCACTTCCACTAAACCCAAAAGCCCAGAAATTCATCCAAAGCCCACATGACAATTACTTCTCATCATCCACTTGATAAAATCTTTCTCTAAAATTTAAAAACTATGATTAAATCATTCTAAATTAGGCTTTATCCAAATTTCCCATCAAAATGCCAAAATTCCTAAAATTCTTTCCCATGAAATTGACCAAGCCATTTCCCAAGCCAAATGTGAGCCAAGAAGCCATGCACAAGCCACATGGGAGCCATGAAAGCCTTGGACTCCTCACCAATCCATTAATGGTGAGAGAGGGGAACCCTTTCTTAACCAATGATTAAGCCTTTTTTACCCTTTCAATGATTCCCCCTAACCCAAGATTAATCTAAATGATCTTGATGGAGACTTCTCCACTCCAATTTAGCTGAGCCATATGATTCCCTTCAGCCCAAATCAGGCCTTGGTGGGTGCACCAAGCCCATTTCTATGGATTGACTAAACCAAGTCCAAAAGAGCCTCTTCCCCCATTCCATTTAAATCAAAACCCTTTACACATGGCAACTGTTAATTGAGCTCACAAACCTCAAGCCTTGGTCTTCCTGACCATGAGGGTGACCTGACCCTGCCGGCCAACCGCCTGGGTCGCCGGAAAACACCATGCCCGAGAGCTCCATGTGAGCCAAAAAATTCAAAACTCACCTGCTGAGCTGTCCCAACCCCAATGGCCACTGGAGCTCTTCTTCTCCTCCCCTGAGCAGCTGATCCCAGCCTTCAAACCCCCCTGGGAAGCCCTCTAGCCATTCCTATTTAAACACTACCCCCTCTTGGCCAAAGAAGGTGTTGAACCAAACCTTACCAAAACTCTACCAAAATCACTCCAGATCCCTCTCCAGACATAGAGAACTTGATCCCCACTGAAATCCATCCCTAAAGCCCTCTCGGTGAGCCCAATTTTGGAGTTGAAATTCAAACCCAAAACCAGGACACTTCACCACAGTGAGCCAATCTTCAAATTTGATGACTCTACACCTTCACCAGACCAAGAGGAGAAGTTCCCCAGCAAAGCCCCCTCACCAGGCCAGCCATTGCTTCCAGCCTCCAAGCTTTGTGATCGGCCTTGGTCACTTTTGTACCTAGGCATTTCCCCAGAGTAAGAGACTTCATCTGGAGCTTGCTTGGACTCAATCGAAGGTGACACAACACTCAAATTGAAGCTTCAATTCTCTGAGCAAAGGTATGAAATCACTCTTCCTCCTGAGCTTCTGGAGATTCTCCATTTAGTTTGAGTTGATTTCAATGCACCTTAATTGTATAGATGTGTTTGTCTCTTCAAGACTAATCGATAGAGTATAAGAACGCAAAAAATCGATGGAGAATCGAGTGAGATCTTAAATTTTTAGTGTGGACAGTCACGGGTGCACACCAGTCGGAGACGATGGCCAGGAGCCGTTGGATCGCGCGTGTATCGAGTGGACGGTCGAGATCCAGCCGGACAGCGCAATGGTTCGTGAATGGCTGGCCCCCGTAGCGCTGACTCTGATGGCGGCGCCTAATCACAGAGCGACGCGTGGGCTTTCGATCCGGACGAGGATGACGCGGCACCGAGTCGGATAAGTAGGAAATTAGGATTTTTTTGGATTTATTTAAATACCAGAACTTCAAAAATTCATATCTTTGTATAGAAAAATCACAAAAATAAAATAAAAATACCCACTTGCTCAGCCAACAGAGGAGAATAATGTGGAAAAGAAATAAAGTTAATTGGATGAGTATTTTATTTTTAATAATTTATTTACTGTTTCTAATGTTTTGATTCTCCATTTGCATAGACAATTCACCATGGCATGAGACCATAGGGCTTTTGAAGCCTCTGATCTTGGGAAAATTCCCTGAATTTTTTAAGGTCAGAGGCCATCTCTGTGAAAAGTTATTGATTTTTCAAGTTCATTTCACTGTTTTAGGTAGCCTAATTCCAATAATTAGCATGTTGTAAAATAAATTCTAGAAAAATTTGGTGGTGTTTCTTAGGACTAGGGGACCCTATGAAAAATATATTTTAAGTTAATTCATTCATAATAACCCTAACTGGACTAAACTCCCAAAATTAAATTTGAATTAATTAGGGTTAACTACGCACCAAATTGACTTGAAAATAATTCTCCAGTGCTCTTAAGGGTTAGAGGAACCTCACATAAAATTTTGAAATCAATTGGACATGATTAACCCCACCAAATGGATTGATTAAGCCTCATAAGCAAAATGGAACTCTGAAAATTCATAACTCCAAAATTACCTTTCAAAAATTCACAAAAATGGTTTTGTAACTTCTCTGATATCAGGGGAGTTCAGGAAAATTAAATTTGGAATTTTCTAAAAAAAGTTGATTTTTCACAATATTTTAATATTTAATAATTAAAAAATAATAAAAATCATAAAAATATTAAAAATCATAAAAATGTCACATTTTGACTCCTAATCACTTAGGAACAAACCAAATATTTTTCCTAAGTCCCTACGATGAGATATTGAATTTTAAAGGCTTAATGTAATTTTTAATATTAAAAAATGAATTTTCAACCTTTTTCACTAAAAACATTCTAATAAATCAAAGAAAAATTAGAAAATTATAAAATTTATTTCTCTAGACTCCTTGAGGTCAGAGAAATTTAAGAAAAATATAAAATCTATTTTTCAATTTTTATTTTATTTTAAAATTAATTAATACTCTAAAATTAATAATAATTTTTATAAATAAAATAAAATTCAAAAAATCACCAAAATTGGTCCAAGTGGTTCTCTAGTCATTAGAAACATTCCATTATTTTCTTAAGGATATAAACTTTGCCTTAGTCATGTTGTTGAATTTTCTTTGAAAACCCTTATTTTATACCAAAAATAATTATATAAATAAATTAAAGTCAGAAAAATCATATTTTCTCCTCTAATGTCTTAATTGACATGTGAGTGAGATGACATAAAAATTTCAAATTCATTTGAGCTCAATTTAGTTAGTTATGAAATAAATAAACCAAAAAAAGCATAAAGGTAATTAAAGAATTTTAACCCTTAATTAAAACTTTAGGTTTAATTAAAACGGAGGGTAAAATATTTGATTTTAACTTTCTCTTGGATGATTGAAATTTAGGGAAATGAAAAGGGTAGAAACCCATTAAACACTTTGAAAGTATCAAAATGAAACTCTAATTAACTAAAAAATTTAAATTTTGGAAAGAATATATTTAAAATTTAGATTATTAAAATAGGGATATTATTAAGAGGATATTTATTCTTTAGATTAAAAATTCCTAAATAAGTCATATTAATAATATTTATTTCTTAATTAAAAATTAAAATAATAATCCAAACTAAATAAATTAAAAAAAAATAGAAGAAGATAACCCTTAAATGAATTAAAGCTTAAAATGTTAAATGGTCCAATAATTAAAATCAAATTTAAAATCTTGGAATTAAATTAAATTAAATTAAATTAAGTCAAGTCAAAGTTTAAATTAAATTAAATTAACACCTTAATAATTAAATTAAATTAAATTAAAAATATTGAAACTAAAATTAAATTAAATTAAATTAAAATTTAAATTAAATTAAAAATAAAATAAAATTTAAATTAAAATTAAATTAAGTTAAAATTAAATTAACTTAAATTAAATTAAAATTAAATTAAAATTAAATTAAAATTAAATAAAAATTAAATTAAATTAAATTAAATTAAATTAAATTAAATTAAATTAAATCAAATTAAATTAAATTAAATTAAATTAACATCATTTAACAACGAACCTAAATGAAAACATTAAGAGTTAAATCAAAACATATGAAAGATTTCAACGCCCTTTTCAATATAAGTAAATCTTAAACATGAAAAGTTAATCTGAAATATAAATCACTTAAAGTGTAAAGATTTAAATTAAATCTAAAATAATTCGAACCCTATTCCAAACTTAATAATCATTAATTAATTTTTATAATTAAATCAAATCAAATTAAATCATTAAAATATTTATTACTTTGCCCTTAAAAGGCTTTTATTGTTATAACTCTTAAATGAAGCGTCAAGTGAAGTGTCACTTCACACATAAGATATTCAAATTTCCTGAGTTCACTGAGCATGAAACAAAATAAAATTAAAATCCTTTGATGACTAATTCACCAATACAATAAAATTCATTTGAACTCAAAATAATCCCAGAAGTATTGAAAAGATGTTTAAGATTCGTCTTAAACACTTCCTCGATACGATGGGGTGTTTTAGAAGAATAATTGAACTTAATTGTTCTTTGGTGAAGAAAATCATCCTTAAACAAAACCCAACATCCTAGACATCATAGGAAATGACTAGCAATAGGATTAGGATTATGGTAGACAACCAAAACCCTTTCCCTTAGCTTTACCCTAGGTATTTCTTGCAAACATCTGTTTAAATGCTCTAACATGTGTTTTAAGTGTAGCTTGGGATGACGGAAAGACCCTCCAGGTATGCTTTTACTTTGTTGCAATTTACTTACATGCGCTGCACTTTACTTTTTCTTGCATGTTAAACAAGATTGTTGCATGAAAACTAAAACCTTTAGGATAACCACAAAACTGAGACCAAAACTAAATTAAAAGTCACCACAAGATAAAATTCACCGCCACAAAATTTCAAAATATAAAACAACTCAAAATTTAATCACAAACAGAACAACAAAACTACAATTGCAACTAAATTAAAACGTCTTGTTGAATGATTGGGAATACCTCGGATGATGTAACCCACGTGTTGCTAACGAGATTTCCCACGGTCTAAATGAATGTGTGGAACTCATTCAGTTGAGTTTAGCAAATTCATCTTGACTAAGTGAATTTGATGAAAATAACGGTGCCGGGATGACGGAACCGTGGGATCTTAATCGGTTCTGTTTAATCAACTTTAAGATTTGTTTTAATTAAAATATTAAAAAACACTTGGATTTTAAGATTTTCTCTAAACCAAGACACTTTTCTCATCTCCTGATTTGCACCTTCTAAAACTAAACCTCTGCAACAACAAGGAGCTTGGAGCATGGTGGGCAGCACGACCATCGTCATCAGCAAAACTCGGGTCTACTTCAGCAAAACCTTTCGTAGAATTAAATAACAAAGCCATAGGATTTCGTGGTAGTTTGCCTAGTGCAACATAAATCCTCAACTTTTTGTTAGGCATTTGCATAATCATGTTATGCAAATTAAGCCCTAATTGGTCTTAGGACTCCGAGGTAGTCGTTCGGTACGTCATAAACTCTCACATTTTCGAGGCTATTTGTGTGATTATGTCATACAAACATAAGTCCTAATTAATTAAAATTAGCAGGATTGCAACATTAAATAATTTCTCAAATTGAAGCCAAACAATAGGATAGTTTGGAAAGTTGTCAAGATTCTTCTTGGACCCTCAACTTCTCCTACTTCTCTTCCTTTGGGCTCCTGAAAATAATTGTTCCAAATTTGATCCATTCCCTATTGAAATCTCCAAAATTCAATCCTTTGAAAACCTTAAACTTTGAAATTCTTGAGAGCAAAACCACTGATCATTATCGAGAGTTTTCTTAAATGATTCACGTCATTTAAGATGTAATTAACTATAGGGGCTTGCCCTTATAGGGAACTTTAAGAACCCAGGTAATATAAACCCTGCTTAAAATCTTTATATTTAGCAGGGGAACTTGTCGGCTTATAAAATTGGTCCGCAGACCAAACGGATGTCACAAATCTTTTAGTTTATTTAATCGAGCCCCATCATCAAACAGTGTGTCTATTCTTCAGGATAAATACATGGTTTGTGGTGCGGTGCTCGTTTATATAAACAATTCGGGATGTGAGATAGGTTTGATTTCATATCTTAAAATTTTCAAACTTAAAGTTATTTTCAAAATCAAATGATTCTTTCTAAATATATATATATATATATTTAAATTAAAATTAAAATTTAAATTCGCCGACAATTTCTGTAGGCGTCCCCCTTTTCAAAACACAACCTAAAAATATGTCGACATGCACCTGCAACATTTCAGAGATGTATGATGTCTATCTTCAGCAGCATGATAGATAATGGAATAGAGGTTTTTATGGATGATTTTCTGTATTTGGAACTTCATTTGAAATCTATTTAGAAAACCTAGCAAAATTTTTGGAGCTTTGTGAGAAAACAAATTTAGTGCTGAATTGGGAGAAATGTCAATTTATGGTTGCAGGAGGAATTGTGCATGGTAATAAAATTTCTAAACATGGTATGGAGGTCGACCCTACTAAAATTAGAGTGATTGAGAGATTTCCACCACCCACTACCATGAGAGAGGTGAGGAGTTTCTTAGGATACGCTGGATTTTACATGCGATACATTAAAGATTTTTCTAAAATTACTAAACCTTTGTGCCAACTTCTAGAAAATGATAGAAAGTTTTATTTTAATGATGAATGTTTGAGTACTTTTGAATTATTGAAAAAGAAATTAATCACTGCTACTATAATTGTTTCACTAGATTGGGAGAAACCATTTGAACTCATGTGTGATGCTAGTGATTATGTGATCGGAGTAGCATTGGGGCAAAGGCATAATAAAGTTTTTAAAGTCATTTACTATGCTAATAAAACTCTTAATGAAGCTCAAATTAATTATGCCACTACTGAAAGATAGTTATTAGCTATAGTATTTGCTTTTAAAAAGTTTAGACCTTATTTAATTGGAGCTAAAAGTATTGTGCATACAGACCATTCAGCTATCAGATATTTAATGCAAAAGAAGGATGTGAAACCTAGACTGATTAGATGGATACTTCTTCTACAAGAATTTGATTTTATGCTAGTTTATACGAAGGGATCTGATAACCAAATTGCTGATCATTGGAATTTGAGAAGGAAGTTAGAGAAACTTTCCCTGATAAACAACTTTATATTATAATGGGCAAAAATTTCCTTGGTATGCTGATATTGTGAATTATATTGTGAGTGATATTGTACCACCTGATTTAACAAGACAACATTAAAAGAATTTTGAATATGATGTAAGATTTTATTTTTGGGATGAGCCCTATCTATATAAATAGTGTAAGGATTGGATTATTAGGAGATGTGTTCCACAGGAAGAAACTAATTTAATTATTCAATGATGTCATGATTTTGAATTTGGAGGTCATTTCGGTGTTGATAAAACTGCTTTTAAGATTTTACAATTGGGATTTTATTGGCCTACTTTTTTAAGGATGTATGCAAATATATTAAATCATGTGATCGATGTCAGAGAGTAGGTAATATATCTAGAAGAAATGAAATGCCTCTGAACTATAATTCGGAAGTTGAAATTTTTGATGTATGGGGATTAGATTTTATGGGACCATTTACTCATTCATTTGGGAATTTATATATACTGGTTGCAGTTGATTATGTCTTGAAATGGATTGAAGCTATTGCTTTACATAGATGTGATGCTTGGAGTGTTTTAAAATTTTTAAAGAAAAATATATTTGCGAGATATCGAATGCCGAGAGTGATTATAACTGATGGTGGATCCCATTTCAGGAATAATCAAATTAAGAGATTGATTGAGAAATACATTATTATTCAAAGAATCTCTACTACTTATCATCCCCAAACTATTGGTTTAGAAGAAGTGTCTAATCATGAAATTAAAAGAATTTTGGAGAAAACTATGGATAATCACAATTAGATTGGTCTGCTCGATTATATACTGCATTATGGGCTTATAGGACTGCTTTTAAGACCCTTATTGGAATGTCCCCTTATAGACTAGTGTTTGGTAAAACTTGTCATTTACCGGTTGAATTGGAGCATAAAGCATATTGGGTGATAAAAGAGTTAAATTTTAATTTGAAAAATGCTAGAGAGAAGAGATTTATGGAATTGAATGAATTGGAAGAAATTAGAAATGCATCTTATCACAATGAAAAGATCTATAAAGAGAAAATGAAATTATGGTATGATCGGAAGATATTGAAAAAAAAATTTCAACTTGGACAAAAAGTTTTGTTATATAACACTAGATTGAAATTATTTCCTGGAAAGCTCAAGTCTAGGTGGTTGGGACCTTTTACAGTTCTAAAAGTTCATTCGTTGGAGCTGTTGATATTAAGGATCCTGATACTGGAAAGATTTTCAAGGTTAATGGGCATTGATTAAAGCCTTACTTTGATGGGTTTTAACCTGATTTCAAAGAGATTTTAATGGTGAGTCATCTCGATTAACTGAATGGTTTGTTGGGCTGACAACGTTAAACCAAGCGCTTTATGGGAGGCAACCCATATCTATCTTTATGGCGTGTCTGTTTGTTTGTTGTAGTTGTGCTTTTAGATAGTAATTTTGGAATCCTAATCACTCTTAAATATTTTTAAAAATTTATAAATATTGGATCGAATTAAAATATTGAAATATTTTTGACCAAATGAAGTTCAGTGAGATTTTTTGCCACTGACGACGCCGGCGCCAGAATGGGTGCCGCTGATGCCCAAATACAAAGAAGTTTGTTGAATTTCGGGTTTGAGCGCCGCCGGTGCCTAATTACAAAGAAGTTTGTTGAATTTTGGGTTTGAGCATCACTGACACTCTATCAAGCACCGTCAGCGCCCAAAACCTATTGACGATTTTTGGAGTTTAAAAATGCAATTTTTGGCGGTATTGAGCAGGATCTTCTTCCCTATAACTTCCTAAACTCCATTTTAAACTTCCAAACTCCAGAAAAAAATGAAAACTACCTTTCCCAATTCACATCTCATGGATTCCTACTCCATAGAAACCCCTCGTTCTCACATTTCAACCGACGGAAGTTTATCAGTTTCGAGGCACAGCGATTACTCAATAAATTGATGATGAAGAGGAGTATTATCAAGGAAAGTGGCTTTATTAATCAAGGTATCGATAATACAACTACAGGAGTTGAAGAGATAATAAAGGAAAGACGTTGGGAAGTGCTATGATACACTACCGCTGCCGTAGTCATTCCGGTTGTGAAGGAATTCTATGCAAATCTTCACGGGATCAACCACGGATTCATCTTTGTGCGAGGTAGGTTTGTTTAATTCACTCCTGCGAGAATTAACTATCTCTTTATGATTGAGAATGTACATATTTGCTACTATTCCAATTTAAATGCCACAAGTGATAATATGAATGATGTGTATCATTATTTGACGGATGAAAATGAAGATTGGGATGTTAGAGAAAATGGATATATTAGTTTCCCTTATACATCTTTAAGTCTAGTGTCAAAGCAGTGGAATTACTTCATTTCGGCAAAGTTATTTTCAACTTTAAATTTCTGTATTCAAACTGGAAGGCCGATTGATATTGGTAATATAATTGTGAAATCAGTTTTGGGATTGATAGTTCATGGATCTAAATATAGGCTTGGACACCCGTCCACCATATTTTTGTTGTGTAGTCAATCACAAGTTAAGGTTCTTCTTCCCTGGAGGTCTGTTGATCCAACTAATCTTTATGACTACCAAACAGTAGGAGATGAAGGTGATATGGATCTGCTTGCTGATCAACCAACTCAGACTACACAACCTATTCAGCCTTACTTTCCTGAAAATTCCAGAATGATACTGAAGAGAGTCAAGCAGTCGGAAAAAGAGATTCAGAATGTTATGAATGTCATCAATAATATATCTAATTTATTTGATCATATAGATTTGAGGATAAAGGAACAATTTGATCACACTGTTCGGATTGAGATGGGCCTGATTAAACTGATGAAGAAGAATGATGTGATTGCTGAGGATTCATATGATGAATTCCCATTTTGTACCTTCTACAATTTGTTCGTGCTTCAGCAATCTATTGGAGATATCAGAGAGGAAGATAGTTCTAAGATCGATGTGGAGTGATTACTGGATTCTGCTTATGTTTGATGTGTGTTTGCTTTGCTTTTCTTAATTCTTTATGGTGTGTTTAGTATTTACTTTGCTTTGCTTTGTAGTTTGAATTTGGATTTACTATGTTTAATTTCATTTTGTTTGCTTAGATTTTAGTGTTTGCTTATCGTAGTGTACTTGCAACACTAAAAATCTAAGAGTTGTTGGTTTAATTTGATGAACATATTAGTGTTTATGTTGTAATGTGGATTTTATATATAGAAGTATGTTTTGTATTGCTTGTGTAAGAATTGTGTTAGTTATTGCTTGTGTGATGAAATAGATGCTTAATGAAGTATTAAAAGTCATTGTGGAGAATGAAACGATTGAAATTATGAAAAAATTTTCAGACCTAGAAAAATTTTTTGCACTAGCGCCGCCGGCGCCCAATCTTGAGAGTTTGGGCATTTTAAAAAAATAGAGCGCCGCAGGCGGCGGAGTACAGAAAAAACCCAAAAACCCTTTATTTCACGATTTTGACTGTGGGACCCACAGGTTTTTCCATTGCTTTCGTTTTCCTCCTCCATTTTCACGATTTTGAAGACCTAGGGCTTATTAGATCTTGGATTTGAAGAGATTTCAAGGCTTTTCCAAACTGAATCTACACTTCCCTTGGTAAGAGCATCACTTTAACTTAAAAATTTTTTATTTTCACCATAGGAATTTCTTACATTGGTTAGATTGGAATTTTGGGATTTTTGAAGAAATTTTGGGATTTCCTGTGATGAAATTTGCTCTTACTTGTATTGAATAGTATTTGAAGTTGTTACATTGTGGATTTGAAATTTATTGGAATTTTTTCTTGAAAATTTTTAGAAATTCACATGGCTCTAAGCATGAGTAAAGGGAAGAGAAAATTGGATTTTGATGAAGAAAAATTTGTCAATGTCAAAGCGTAATTTTTCTTTAATCCTTACCTTTACAATAAGAAGTGTATTCAGGATCGAGCTTTTGATAACCCTGGTTGATCTGTAGAACAGTTAATTGTTGAGTGAAACTGGGAGAGGTTTTGTTATTTTATTGCTAATGCTATTTTGGGTGTTGTTAGACAGTTCTATGCAAATGTGCCCTGGACTGAGACTGAATATGTGCTAGTTAGATGAAAAATGGTTGAATTTACTCCTAAGCATATTAATGCATTTTATCAGGCTTCGGAACCATTTGTTTGTGAATATGAAAATTTTGGTACCTGAGAGGCAAATATGAAGGAAATGATTGCTTTTCTTACAGACGCAGGAGGGAAATGGAAAGTAAGTCAAAAACAGATGATTAAGACAGAAAAGGGGAATGGAAAAGTAAGTCAAAAATAGATGATTAACTTCCCCACTGCTAAGTTAAATGTTGCATCCAATGTTTGGCACAATTTCATCTCTACAAGACTGTTACCTTCTTATCACCACAGTGAAGTTACAAGGGATAGGGAAATTCTGAAATATTGTATTCAGAAAATGAAGAAGATTGATATTGAAGCTATTGTCTTCATGAACATTCAGTCTATGCTAGAGGCGAGACCATTGGAGGATTAGGACATCCTGCCCTAATTCATGCCCTGTGTGTTCAGTCTGGAGTAGAGTTCAGTAGTTCTGAAGAGATAGCTATACCTCTGAGACCCATTACAAAGACTATTATTCTTACTTATGAGTTTCATGTGGGAGCACGAGATGAGAGTAGGAGTACTAATATTCCTACTACGAGTTATGACATTCCATCTACATTTGAGCCCCCTACATTATCTGATATTATGAAGCAGTTGAGATTACAGAGTGCTAGTGTGGATAGACTCCTTGGTAAGATGGATGTGTTTGAGGCCAAAAGTAATGTGAATGAAGATTATATGAGAAGAAGAGTTGAGTTCGATATTTCCTATCATGATGCTCAGGTCATATTCATGAGGGGGGAGACTGAAATGATATTCCCTATCTGCCCCAGCTAAACACCGTATAGACCTGATCGTGCTGACCCAACTGATAAACCTGGTGATGAAGATTGGTAGTTTGTTTGTTTCTGTTTCAGTTTTTCTTTTTATGTGTTGTGTTGTATTGTTGTGATGTAGTAGTTATTTACTTTCCATGTGATGTGTAAACCTATTAATGTACTGTTATGTTGTAATAAAAAATTGAAATTTTTAAATGAACTGTGTAGTGCTGTGATAGTTTTTTACTAATTGTGGTGTTTTGTTGGATGTTTAGATGTTTAAAGTTAATATCTCTTTAACCTACAAATGTTTAAAATTTTTATATCACTGTTACTAACTGTTTCACGCCTGCTAGTTGTAAATTTTGACTAATGTCAGATAGCTTTTGAAGATTTCAATATCTGAGCACAAAAAGGTTAGTTTCTTTTACTCTCTACTGTTTCAAATTTATTGAAAAATTTAAGTTTGGGGGAGGGTAGAAAAATATTAACTCATATTTGTTCTCAATTATTATATTATCAAAAAATTATTATCATAACTTCTAGCAGTTAAACCTCACTTTAGATAACTAAAACTTTTTATTTCAGTTGAATATTATGGAAGGATTGGATGAAAGTTTTTAGTAATAAAGGTTAATTTTTTAGAGGTAAGATATTTGGTATGAAAGGATTTGATTATAGTTAACTATTTAAAGTAAAGAAAATTGTACTTTTGAAATGTTAAGAGACTTAATGTATTGTGTGTTAAGAAGAGATTGTAACTTTATGGTGAATAATAAAGCTTATACCTAATTATAAAGTATGGAGGTTTTTCAAGTTTGAACTTTAAAAAGAGGAGTGAAATTCAAAATCATTACAGGCTATCCAGATATAGTAATCCTCATTAAAAAAAAGAGAAAAAGGAGAGAAAAGAAAAGAAGGATTGAAAAAAAATTCCAAAAAGAAAAGAAAAAGAAAAAGAAAGAAAAATATTTATGAAGAGAAGCTTAAGGAGATGCCTAATCAAAAATTGGCTTCACGTGAGTAACCATAAATGGAGAACTTGATTTCATTTCTGAATTTATTTTTAAAGTATTGGCCTCAATTCTGATGAAGTTTTCTTGAACTCCTTTTTCACATAATCTTTCAAGGAACTCTTAATGTGACAAATTATGGTTTATCTTGAAATAAAAAGAAGACTATAACTCTTAGTCTTGATTCCTGAATATTCTTATACCTGTAGTGTTGACCTGAGTTTCTGAATTTATTTCTAAATTCTAACCAATATATTCTTTTGAATGAAAAATTTTAGTGTCTTACAGGTGAAAGTACATTGCCTTGAGTTATATTTTTATGTAGTAAAAGGATTACTTGAGGACAAGTAATAGTTAAATTTGGGGGATTTTGATGCACCAAAAATATATACTATTTTTGTTATATAATTTTACCCATTTTTGGTGATATTGCACTTTAAAGAAATGTATTTTTCATGATTTGTTGCAAGTATGATGATTTAAGGTGATTGGAGCGAAAGAAGCGAAAAGGAACGAATTCGGAGTGAAAAGGAGCAAAAAGGAGGAAAACAGCTTCTAGCGCCGTCGGCGCCAGAATGGGCACCACTGGTGCCATTTTACCAAGAGCCCATAATTAAATCAGTCGATAGAGCGCTGCCGGCACCCATTCAATGTCAGTGGATTTCAAATTTGAAGACTTTTGGCCACTTGTTGAAGGGATGGTTAAGGAAACTCTTAGGAATTCGTTTCTAACTTATAAGTAACTATTTTTGGACAAAAATGGTGAGGTTCTACGAGAGTTCTAATGAGGTTTTGGTGAGGATAAGAGAAGTTCTAGTGTAGTTCTAGAGAGGGAGAGTGTGTGTTGATTGCTAGGGCTTAGAAGAGAAGAGTGTAGAAGTGAGAATTTGAGAGGGATTCTTCTCTAAGGAGTGAAGGAGAAGGAGTAAAGTGAGAGATGGCTTCTTCCTTTCCATTCTAAAGAGGGAATTGAGTGTTGCATAGAAGAGAGAAAAGGATTCAAAGAAAATTCAAGGGAATTGCATTGGGGAAGAGAAAGAGATAAGTTGTATTTGTTTTTGTGGTTTGAATGACTTTTATTTTATGTATTAAATTAATGTTTTATTGTGTCTTCTCTATGAATTCTGAGTAGTCTCCTTTGTCTTTCTTCTTGCATAGAGATGTGATGATGTGATAATGTGGATTTGAAGTGCTTTTAAAATATTGAAGAAATTGTGATCATTTTTCATTTCAAACTTAATTTACTTTTCGATCTAACCAATTGAATTGTTAAAATCTGTTGTTGAACATTAAATCTAAAAGGATTTAGTGTCCTACAACAGAAATGAAGAATCCATTTGTAGTTCATGGGAATTGAGTGCAAATAAATAGGGAAATGTGTTTTGATGGACTTCTAACTGGAGGTTTCAGGGTGACAGGCTGAGATCCACAATTTGGTCATAAGATTAGTAACTAAACTTGAAGGTTAGCCATCAGGTGAAGGGTGAGTGGGAGCTCCGTATGTCAGCCGATATCCTCCCAGCCTAGCCTTAGATTTAGTGACTAAACTTAGGATATGTCAATGTTCTTTACATACTTGGAAGAGGGGGTACTCTTTTGAGGGTAAAGAAACAATTATGCTCCTATTTGACACAATACAATAAATAATCATTCCATATCATTCACACATCATTTACTCATTGCAAGAGGAAAGAGATTTTTCTTATATATCAAAACCTTTCAAATACATAGCTTAGAGTGTGTCTGTTAGCTAATTCTGTCTTAAAGATATTAGAAGTATTGTAGTTTGCTTAATTGTTACTGTTTTTTGCATCTTGTTAGTAGGAGTAAACATTAAACTTTAATTGCAATTTGAGTATTGGATTTCAGTATTAGGTTATCAATTGTAAGAATTGTGCCTTCCTTGTGGGATCGATAACCAGGACTCCATTAGAGCCCTATAATACTTGATACGATACGTATACTTGTGTTGAATGTTTGGACTTTACAAATCATTATAAATATATATAAATTTGAGTTCATAACTTCTTGCAATATTAAAATTCCGCACCAAATACCAACACGCCTTTGAAAATATAAAAGAATATTTAACAGTACCTCCTGTTTTGGTAGTCCCTGTGTTAGGAAGAACTCTGATCCTTTACACCACGACACTGGACAATTCCTTTAGAGCGTTACTAGCCCAAGTAAATGACGAGGGAAAAGAAAATGCATTATATTATATGAGCCATTGATTGGTTCCAACTGAAATAAAATATCCAGCAATTGAAAATCATTGTTTAGCTTTGATTTTCACAGTTTAAAAGCTAAGGCACTATATGCTTTCTCATAAAGTAACTTTTATTTCAAGAGTTAACCCATTACAATATTTGATGACACGATTGACACTTTCTGGAAGATTAGCAAGATGGGCAATGATATTGCTCAAATTTGAGATAACATTTGTTCCACTACGTGCTGTTAAAGGAAAAATCTTGGCAGATTTCTTAGCAGCACACCCAATTCTGACTAGATCATCTCTTAATGATGATTTACCTGATGAAAAAATATTAGAAATAAAAAATTCAGACAAAAAATGATGGGAATTATATTTTGATGGAGCGTCATCTATTTGAAAAGATAAAGAAAATTAGTTAATCATACCAGGCAAAACTGGGGTAGGATTAATTTTCATTACCCCAGACAAAGCAATGATGTCATTTTCCTATCATTTAACTGAAGAATGCACGAATAATGAAGATGAATATGAACCACTCATAACCGATCTCGAATTGAAAATACAAATGGAAATAAAAAATATCGACATCTATGGAGACTCTCAATTGATCATCAATCAAATTGCAGGCAAATACATGACTTTGAAACCTAAACTTGAACAATATTTTGTTACATTCTAAAATTGCTTCAACAAATTCCTGATGTAACGTTCTTCTTAATCCTGAGACAAGACAATTCTTTATTAGATGATTTAGAAAAACTTGCAAAATAATTAGCTTGTCCAAAAGAAGATGACATACTAATTTCTCTAAAAGGACGACAAGTTCTTTCTCAAATTCATAAGGACAATCTACACATAATTGGTGAAAACATGATAATAACAACATTGAAGAAAAAAAGGATGATTGGTGACAACTAAATATTCAATATTTACAAACCAAAAGGTCACCCAAAAAAAATTCTATCGCAATTCAAATCAGACAAAGAGCATTGTCATATGCTCTAGTAAATGATATTCTTTACAAAAGATCTTTTGACCAAATGTGGTTAAGATGTATAAACCAATCTAATGCTCAAGAGATTGTTCAAGAGGTTCATTCAGGCTTATGTGGTGCACACCAATCTGAACCTAAAATAAAAATGAAAATAAAAATAATGGGATATTACTTGCCAACAATGATGATTGATTGTCTTGAAACTGCAAAGAAATGTCATCAATGTTACATACATGGAAGTGGTTTTACATTAACTGCCAAATATGTTACATCCAACTATTGCATCTTAGCCATATGAATGTTAGGGCACGGACATAGTGGGCCTTATAGGCCCTCCATCATCTAAAGGCCATCGATTTATTTTGACAGCCATTGATTACTTCTCCAAATGGGCAGAAGCAGCACCACTCAGAGGAGTTAAGGTAGAACAAGTTCTCCATTTCTTTAAGACTCATATTGATTATAGATTTGGAATTCCTCAAAGAGTCATATCAGATAATGGACTGGCTTTTAACAATACAAAAATGAATAATTTTATTCAAAGACATGGGATAGATTGGAGATATTCTAATATCTATTATCCTAAAGCCATTGGTTTAGCTGAAGACTTCAACAAAACATTGGTACAAATTTTGAAAAAGACATTAATTAACAGTCTAAGACAGTGGCATGAGCGATTAATAGAAGCTTTATGTGTGACCCGGTCGCAAATAACGTAGTAATTTGTGCTTCCAAAAATATGTTATAGCCAATACTTTGACCCAAATAATAATAGCGGCTAGTATATATAAATATAATTTTATGGAAAATATTTTACACACTAGAGGTACTACGCAAGTATAAGTATCGTTTCAAGTAATATAGAGTTTTCTATTATAACCCCTATATCGATCCCACAGAGAAGCGAGGTAAGCAATCTTTTAGGCCAATTCCAGTCTATTTCTATAAGGCCTAAATTTGGAATGTTGATTAAAAAGGTTTTCTAATAACTAATCCTAAATTAAATTCTTAAATAAAAAGATAACTTATGGATAAATTGGTTTGGAGAAATTCGAGATATTAAAAATTACCTTTCTCTTGCAATTACATAGATAATGTGTAGGAAAGCAATGCTTAGAATTTAATGTAGTGCCAAATAGAAGCATTCCTATTCTTTACCCTTTGGTCCAGGCATAAAGAACATTGGCTAATCTATAGATCGGTTCAGGATGTTTTATTAGTAGAATGGGTTAATCTCGGCTCACACTACTAGATGTCCAAGGGTGGCTATGGTCAGCCCTACCAATGACCCGTTCCCTTTCTATAGATCAAATTATTAGAATTTAGTCTGTCACTCTAAAAACTAATCAATTTTGCGCCCAATAAACAATATCTTCCTATTTATTTGCACTTCACCTTGAATAACCCGCACAAGCCTTTCGACTACCCAAGGATTCATATGATATCTACTAGTTAAGAATTCATCTCCTTCTAGGTCTCATAATTCTTCAAAAGGTTTTAACAATACAAGTGATCAATTTGTAAAGTAAATGAAGATCCGGTATGAATATCATCACCATAATTTGATAAGAGAATATCTAAGCATATCTTAATTCTTAAACATGCATCTATTTCATTACAAAATAAAAGTAAATGAAAATAATGGCATAAGAAGTAAAAGCATTGATAGAATTATGTAATAAATTAAGTGCCAACAAGGAACTTATTTCATTAGTATTCTATTATATTTATGCAACTACCTGTCACCTAGAAGCATTTAATAGTTAATTCTATCATAAAAATGATTTTCCTACGCATGCCACTACTTCATATTAAAAGAAAGAGTAAAGAAAATCACATACGAAACATGGATAATTTACGACAGAAAACTTGGTTTAAAACAAAGAAAATTTACTAGAAAATGTTTACAACAAATACAAAGAAATGAATAACACAATACTTAGCTTTTTCCTCTGAAAGAAAGAAGAAATTATCTCCACCAAAGTTTCCCACTGATCCATGCGACGATCGTACATCCCTTACATAAATATCTCAAAATCCCTCACCAATCCCTCCATAAGATATAGAAAATCTACATCTTCATGACTCTAAAATGACTAAAATGACTAAGGGGAAAGAGAGAGACTATAGGGTGCGATTTTCTCTGAAGGAGTGGACTCCTACTTATAGGCTCCAAGGGTTGCCTTGAGGCACTTCTTCAAAATGTGTCCAAATTCAATGAATCTTCTAGAATGTGTGTCTGGCGCCTAGGCGCCGGAATCTGGAGCCTAGGCGCCGGACACCGCGTCCAGTTCTTCGCACCTCTTCACTTTGGCTCGCACCTCTTCGCGATTTAAACCGCTCCAATGTGTCTAGATTCATTGTATCACATGTCCTATATATTAGGAATAACTTCCAGGCTTCTAGAAGGTCTAGAAACTACTTCACACCATCAAAATAACTCCCCAAGTCGTCAAAAATCCGTCCATAACCATTTCTGGATGATTCTGGCGCCTAGACCTTCATTCTGGCACCTAGGCGCCGTTTTCTCGTCGTCACTGGCGCCTAGGCGCCACCCTGTGCGCAGCTCCACCGTTTTGCTTCGTTTGGCTCCGTTTCAACTCCGTTTCGCCCCATTTCAGTTGCGTTGCGTTCCTAACATCTTCACCGACAAGATAAAAATAAAAATAACCTTTCTCAAAAGTATAATTTCATTCAAAAACATGTGAGAAATATGAAAGATAGTAAGCATAGAAAGACATATTGATATGTGCTAAGTTAGAAGTTTCTTTCTTGCTCATTTTAGCTCAAAATTGCATAGTTTCTGCTTAATTTTCTCTAAAATCATATTTTTATACTTGAAAACAAAAATATGCAAAATTACTTCCTTTATAGTGTAATATCAAAAAATATGCATAAAGTGGGCATGAAATGAACATTAAAAATATGTACTTTTTTCATGGATCAAAATCCCCCAAACTTAAACGTTACTTGTCCTCAAGTAACACTATAATCATTAAAAACCAAATAAGTAAATCATGTGTATGAGTTTTTTTAGGAGTTTCTAAAATTTTGTTCTAGAAATATATTAGTCCAATTTAGAAAAAATTTTAGTAAATGAGACCAATTTAAAGTTTAGAAATCTCTTAGATGAAAGAGTATGAAAATATGTGTTGTTATCTAATTCAGAAATACTTGTAAATTTTTCAAAATATTGGGGTTAGGCATTTTATTTTCTTTACTTAAAAATCATTATTAAAAATAATTATACTAACTATATTATATTTTTAAGCTTAAGATTTTCTAAAATCTTATATTTTAAAAAGCTCAGGTGTGGAACCAATTTTTGATTAGGCCCTTTAATCCTCAAGCTTCTCCTTCCTTTTTCACATAATATACTCTTTTTTTGTTTTATTTTTCTTTTTCTTTTTCTTTTCCTTTTCTTTCTTTCTTTTTTTTTTCTTTTTAGGCAAGGATTACTATATCTGGATAGGCCTTTAATAATTTTGAATTCCACCCTTCCTTTCTTAAAGCATAAGGTAGATATATATCTTTTACTTAGAAATATAATAAAAGTTTTGAGAATTATTTTTCAATAAAAGAAATTTAAATATTGAAAACAAAAGTCTAATCATTTTATTTTTCTAAAAATACAACTTTTCTTACTAAAGATGGTTACACAATATTTATCATTTCTTCACTAAGAAAAATTAACTTTAAATTTTTCATCACTACTATAAATTTTAACTAAATTCTCTTACTTATTTCTATATTCAAAATTTTATTTCCCTAATATAACTTCATACACATAATTATTTTTCAATCAAAATCAAGTTTATTTATAGCGAGTTTTGAGGACAAATAAAATTTAAGTTTTTGAAAATTGTTTTTCATTCCCCCCCAAACTTGAAATTTTTAAAATATTTTGCAATTAATTCCATAAAATGTAGGAGGAAGAAAAATAAAAGATAAATCTACTAACAACTACAACATCCTATCAAATTTATATACATTCATAATTAGGATAGAATGACTGCATGAGAAAGTAAATCTAGCCTAAAACATGCGTACAAAAATATTAAACTAAAAAGAAAGTATACTAACTTTAAAATATATTTTTCTTCCTACCCCAAACTTGAATTTGAATATGTATAGCATTCAGCACAGAAAATATAAGTAGGAAGAAAAATAGTTCAGAAATTCTATCTACCACAAAAGTTTGTCAAAAACATCTACAAATATTCCTCAGGACATAACAGTTACAATAGAAAGTAAATCTAAACTAAACATGCTAGAATAAAATTAAAATAAAGAAAGGTTAAATAAGCATGACAAACATTAGCATAGGAAAATATATTTAGGTGTTCTTCAAATCTCTAAATTGTTGTAACACAAACACAAATACAAACACACAAACTAAAATATCTAGACTCGCAGATTCATTCACAAATATCAATTGAGGTTAATTTGATCTCCTTTTCTACTTACATTTTCCCTTCTTACTTTCAATTTCTAACGGAAGAAACTATACTAATAACGTGGGTGTATTAATAAAAGTAGTGCAATTCATCTATATTTTGTTTACTAAATAAGTTCGCGACCATACTCAGTGAAAACAAAGTCAGTTAAAGGAAGTAACAGAGTTGACATGGAGTGGTCCAAGTCTAAACTCTACATGCTTTAAGGTAATTCTCAGCTCAAGTTGAGAACTGAGTTATAACAGACTCGTCAGCCTACTACCACCAGAAGTCATATACAAATTTAGTCAAGACCAAGGCATAACCTCACAAATCTAATCCACACTAAAGCAAACTCAAAACATAAACATTAAAAATCATGACTCTCAAGCACACTAAATCAAAGTACACTGATAACTATGGGTTCCCTCCCATATAGCGCTCGGTTTTAACGTCGCGGGCCCGACAAATGTTTCCTCCTGGATCAAAATTCCATTTTAATAATCCTTGATCAATCGCCCAATCATTTCCAGATCCAGGGATTCCTATAAAATCTTCAAATTTTAATTTTTCATTTAGATCTTCATATTCAGTTTGATTTGTATCATTGTTCCTCGTATTTCTTTCTAGATCCAATATTCTTCTATTGATTTTATGAATTTGCATATTAATATCATCCTTAAAATTTATAAGAAATGGATCTTTATAAGATACTTCAATATTTCCCAAATTTTGGATCGGATTCTCTTTAGATAATTCAGATTCAGGATTAAATTCTTCTATATTACTCTTCTGTTTCAACTTATCTTCTAATTCTTCCCCTTTATAATTATTAAATGATGGAGGATCTATCATAGTTGAGGAAATAGGTTTTTCTAATTCCTTAGGAATTTCATCCATTGGTCTTCCAATATCCTTATCCTCTTTTCTCAACTCAAAGTTCTTTTGAAATATATCCTCAAATTTTCTTCCAAGTCCTAGTTCAATAACTTTATCATGTTCATCATTCAATTCAGATTTTTCTTGGGATTGAGTCGAATCCAAAGATATGAAGACTGGTTGTGTAGATGAATTCCCTAAATAGGTAGGCTTTAAAATTGTATGGGATACATCCATCTTAAGTTCATGAGATTTTTCAACAAATGGAATTAAAAGTTTACTATTTTCGGTGACGTCCATCCTTTCACACCTCTCTTGAACATACATATAGTCTTCTTTAAATAACATTTTTGAATCATCATGAAAATCCATTCCGACCTCATCTGTTATCTTACTCTCAAAACTTTCTTGGAAATGGTTTTTATTTAGATAATCAATTTCATCTATCCAAAAACAATCATCAATTTTCTCGACTTGGATGTTTCATAGTCTTTAATACATCAAAAGTTACTTCCTGGTCATTAATATTCATAGTCAACTTTCCTTTTTGCACATCTATCGTAGCTTGTCCAGTAACAAGGAAAGTTCTCCCTAAAATAATTGGAATTTCTTTATCTTCCTTCATATCTAATACAATAAAGTCCATAGGAAAGATAAACTTATCCACTTTAACAAACACGTCTTCTATAACTCCTTTTGGATAAATGATAGATCGATCAGCTAACATAAGGGTTACAGTAGTGGGAGAAATATCGACTAAACCTAACCTTCTAAATATAGATAGAGGCATCACATTAATGCTTACTCCTAAACCACATAAAGCTTTTCTACATAATCTTTTTCCAATTGCACAAGGAATTGTAAAGCTACAAGGATCTTTAAATTTTCGAGGAAATTTTTTCTGAAGTATAGCGCTGCACTCCTCACTTAATGCAACTATCTCGTAATCCCCAAATTTACTTTTCTTATGTAATATTTCCTTCATAAACTTTGCATAACTTGGCATCTGTTTCAAAGCTTCAGTGAAAGGAATATTTATCGTTAACTTCTTAAGTACTTTCATGAACTTTGAAAATTTCTTATCCAACTCATGATGTCTAAGTCTTTGAGGAAATGGAGGTGGTGGTATTTCTAAACTGATTTTAGTTGGATAGATTAATTTTTCCAAATCCTTAGAAACATGTTTCTCAGGTCTTTTAGTTTCCTTTGTTTCTCTCACAACATCTTTCTCTTTTCTATCCACATCCTCTATCTCTCCTCCACTTTTTAATTGGACAGCTTCTACTTGTTCATCAGTATTCTCTTTAGGGTTGATCTCAATGTTGCTAGGAAGTGTTCCTTAGGGTCTATTGCTTTGTGAATTAACAATTTGTCCCAATTGATTCTCTATGTTTATAATCACAGCATTTTGACTTTGCAACTGGTTTCCCACTTTCAATACCACTTCTTCCATAGACATCTCCTTATCCTCAAATTGTTTATCATTGTTAGAGTCCGGTGGATATGAAGGTCTATAGTTTGTGTTCCCCTGATTATTCCAACTTCCATTAGGATTTGCATGATTATTTTCCCATTTTTGGTTTCCACCATCAGTAGTATGATTCCAGTTAAATTTAGGATGATTCTCCCAACTCGGGTTGTAAAAGTTAGAATATAGGTTGTTTGTGGTATTTAAAGTTTCATATGATAAGTTAGAATCAATCATATTCCCTAATGAACTTTCCTCACTTACTAGAGTAAATTGAGGCTGGTTCATTCCAAATTGGTCCAACTTCCTTGATATTGCAGCAACCTGAGATGCAAGAAGTGTAATCACATCTATATCATGAACACTAGCTACATTTTTATGATTTACCCTTGCAGAGGGCCATTGAAATTCATTTGTAGCAATTTTTTCAATTAATGCATACGCTTCATCAAATGATTTTGACATTAACGATCCACCAGCAGCAGCATCAATTATAAACATAAGGGATCCTACTAACCCATTGTAAAAAGTTTCAATGATTAACCAATTAGGCAGAGCATGGTGTGGACACTTTCTTAGGAGTTCCATAAATCTCTCCCAGGCTTCGTATATTGATTCCCCTCCATATTGACAAAATGAGATAATATCGTTTCTAAGTTTAGCTGTCTTTGAAGGTGGAAAATACTTAGCTAGGAATTTCTGAGTTAACTCTTCCCAATTTTTAATAGAACCAGGTGCTAATGAGTATAACCACATTTTAGCCTTATCTCTTAGTGAGAAAGGAAAAAACCTTAGTCTAACGACGATCGTCTGACATGCTGTTATAACTAAATGTAGCACAATGTTCTAGAAAACATGATAAGTGTAAATAGGGATCCTCCAAAGGAGTTCCCCCAAACTGGTTATTCTACACAAGTTGGATAATCTCAGGATTTATTTCAAACGAGTCAGCTTCTACAACAGGGTTTTGTATACTTGAGTGAATTTCATCTGTCGTAGGATTTTCATAATCCCTCAATGAAGTATGATGATTCTCTAAGTTATTATCTTGAAAGTTTTCCATTTCCATTTCTAGTTTTTCGAGTCCCTTCTGTTTTTTTAATTTTTTCCATTTTTCTAACTCGGGATCATAAGGCACAAGTCCTTCAGATCCTTTGTTTCGCATACAGAGCACAACAAACAGTACATTAACAATTAAACAAATAATAGATAAAATATATTCAACACAACAAAACATTTTCACTAACACCTTATTTTTCACACAAATAGTTTTTGCGATACTACAGTTTTCCAAGTCTAAACCTAATTATTTCAACTAAAGTTCTCCTAAAGTTCTTACCAAAGCTTCCCCGGCAACGGAGCCAAAAACTTGACCCGACCGCAAATAACGCAGTAATTTGTTCTTCCAAAAATATGTTATAGCCAATACTTTGACCCAAATCATAATAGCGGCTAGTGTATATAAATATAATTTTATGGAAAATATTTTACACACTAGAGGTACTATGCAAGTATACGTATCGTTTCAAGTAATATAGAGTTTTCTATTATAACCCCAGTATCGATCCCACAGAGAAGCGAGGTAAGCAATCTTTTAGGCTAATTCCAGTCTATTTCTATAAGGCCTAAATTTGGAATGTTGATTAAAAAGGTTTTCTAATAACTAATCCAAAATTAAATTCTTAAATAAAAAGATAACTTATGGATAAATTGGTTTAGAGAAATTCAAGATATTAAAAATTACCTTTCTCTTGCAATTACATAGATAATGTGTAGGAAAGCAATGCTTAGAATTTAATGTAGTGCCAAATAGAAGCATTCATATTCTTTATCCTTTGGTCCGAGCATAAAGAACATTGGCTAATCTATAGATCGGTTCAGGATGTTTTATTAGTAGAATGGGTTAATCTAGGCTCACACTACTAGATGTCCAAGGGTGGCTATGGTCAGCCCTACCAGTGACCCATTCCCTTTCTATAGATCAAATTATTAGAATTTAGTCTGTCACTCTAAATACTAAACAATTTTGCGCCCAATAAACAATATCTCCCTATTTATTTGTACTTCACCTTGAATAACCCACACAAGGCCTTCGACTACCCAAGGATTCATGTGATATCTACTAGTTAAGAATTCATCTCCTTCTAGGTCTCAGAACTCTTCAACAGGTTTTAACAATACAAGTGATCAATTTGTAAAGTAAATGAAGATCCGGTATGAATATTATCACCATAATTTAATAAGAAAATATCTAAGCATATCTTAATTCTTAAACATGCATCTATTTCATTACAAAATAAAAGTAAATGAAAATAATGGCATAAGAAGTAAAAGCATTGATAGAATTATGTAATAAATTAAGTGCCAACAAGGAACTTATTTCATTAGTATTCTATTATATTTATGCAACTATCTGTCACCTAGAAGCATTTAATAGTTAATTATATCATAAAAATGATTTTCCTACGCATGCCACTACTTCATATTAAAAGAAAGAGTAAAGAAAATCACTTACGAAACATGGATAATTCACGACAGAAAACTTAGTTTAAAACAAAGAAAATCCACAAGAAAATGTTTACAACAAATACAAAGAAATGAAGAACACAATACATAGCTTTTTCCTCTGAAAGAAAGAAGAAATTATCTCCAGCAAAGTTTCCCACTGATTCATGCGACGCTCGTACATCCCTTACATAAATATCTCAAAATCCCTCACCAATCTCTCCATAAGATATAGAAATCAACATCTTCATGACTCTAAAATGACTAAAATGACTAAGGGGAAATAGAGAGACTATAGAGTGCTATTTTCTTTGAAGGAGTGGACTCCTATTTATAGGCTCCAAGGGTTTCCTTGAGGCACTTCTTCAAAATGTGTCCAATTTTAATGAATCTTCTAGGTGTGTCTGGCGCCTGGCGCCAGGCGCCTAGGCGCCGGACACTGCGTCCAGTTCTTCGCACCTCTTCACTTTGGCTCGCACCTCTTCGCGATTTAAACCGCTCCAATGTATCTAGATTCATTGTATCACATGTCCTATATATTAGGAATAACTTTCAGGCTTCTAGAAGGTCTAGAAACTACTTAACACCGTCAAAATAACTCCCAAAGTCGTCAAAAATCCGTCCATAACCGTTTCTGGATGATTCTGGCGCCTAGGCCTTGATTTTGGCTCCTAGGCGCCGTTTTCTCGTCGTCACTGGCGCCTAGGCGCCACCCTGTGCGCAGCTCCACCGTTTTGCTCCGTTTGGCTCTGTTTCGCCCCATTTCAGTTGCTTTGCGTTCCTAACATCTTCACCTACAAGATGGACATAAAAAATAACCTTTCTCAAAAGTAGAATTTCATTCAAAAACATGTGAGAAATATGAAAGATAGTAAGCATAGAAAGACATATTGATATGTGCTAAGTCAGAAGTTTCTTTCTTGCTCATTTTGGCTCAAAATTGCATAGTTTCTGCTTAATTTTCTCTAAAATCATATTTTTATACTTGAAAACAAAAATATGCAAAATTACTTCCTTTATAGTGTAATATCAAAAAATATGCATAAAGTGGGCATGAAATGAACACTAAAAATATGTACTTTTTCATGGATCAATGTGCCTATAGAAATACATACCGAACACCCACACAGTCAACACCGTTTACTTTGGTATATGGTTCTAAGGCCATTTTACCACTCAAAGTGAAAATACCTTATCTTAGAGTTGTGATCGTAGATAAAATAACTGAAGAAGAAAATGTCAAATTATGACTTAAACAACTTAAGAGTTTAGAAGGCAAAATGTTTACAAGCTCAACAAAATCTTGAACTGTATCAAGCAAAAATGATATGGGCCCATGACAAATTGGTTTGTCCTAGAACCTTCAGAATCTTTGAATTAGTATTAGTTCTCTAAAGACCTTTTATCGCTCATCAAAGAATAGGTGGAAAGTTTGAACCAATATGGGAGGGCCCGTATGTAATTAAAAAGACATATTCGGGAGGATCTTACCAATTGGTAGATTGTCAAGGAGAAAGAATCTTACCCTCAGTTAATGAACGTTCTTTTAAAAAATATTATGCGACATAAAAAAAATGATGACTTCTTTGTAAACTAGGAAAATAATAAAATCTTTCATATTCTCTCTATGATACAAATTTTGATATTTGTATCTTATGATATCGTTTTTGCTTAGTAAGAAAGTGCTTATAAGCATAATTCATTGACATAATAAAATGATAACGACAATTAAATAACCTTTTTTGAATTAAAATTAAGTCTAACATGCAAAGCGATGTTTCTTTGGCTCTAGACTAACGATGCATTAAAAAAGGATCAAGAATTCACTTTGATTTTGACTTATCTCAAGTTGAATAACTTTACGATGGACCTCTGGTATCTATTGCCAATCAAGAAGAAGCAAAAGAAAAGCCATCTGTGTTAGAATTCAAACTTTGACAACAAAATAACAATACAGAAGAAATCATTTTTGCAGAACAAAAATGAAAAACTGACACTGGAAAACTAAAATCATTAGTGGTAACTACAACTCATGAAGCTGAAGAAACAATTGTTAGCAGAGTAAATAAGTCAGCCTCCAGATTAACTAGAGCTCAAAGAAGAAATTGAAATAAACGACTTAAAAGACTCGAAGAAAAGGAAAGACTAAATATGAAATCTATGGAGGAAAACAATGATTTAGAATTTCCAGTTCTTGAAGATATTTCTAAAGAAACATATTTTGTCTTAAAGAGAAGAAAAAACTGGACCAGGAAGAGGAAAGGATTGAGGGGATGACATTCACTCTGACTCCTTATGTACCAGCATTAGATCTCACATCATTAGAGATGTCAACTGATAAACGCATCGATTCTGAGGAAGAATTAAGATGTATCTAAGCTATTAGATGATAGACATTTGAACAATTTAATTATATTAATGGTCAAACCGTCAATATATTAGAAGGCATTCAGCTATTCACCAGAGTCTTTGATGAAAACGAGCAGGCTGCCATTATTGAACTTGTAATGGAAGCACGCGACCTCGGATGAGCTGGATGCTTAAGAAGGAGGACTTATTCTGAACCTAATTATTGGATACGTGGTAAGGGTAGAATGAAAATTCAATATGGATGTTGTTATAATTATGCTTTAGACAACGAAGACAATCCTCCCAGAATTTTATGGCATGAATAAGTGGATCCGTTACACACAATGATTATTCAATTTATCAGACGATTGATAACATAGAACATAATGCCCACTGATTGTGTTCTAGACAGTTGCATCATAAATATATATGAGGAAGGAGACTGTATACCACCTCTTATTGATATCCATGTCTTTAAATGACCCTTTTTTACTATGTCGTTCATGAACAAATGTTCTATTTTATTTGGGAGAAAAATACAAATTGTGGGACCTAGAGAATTTTGTGGATCTTACCAGATTCTTCTACCACGAGGATCAGTCCTTATTTTCTAAGGTAATGGAGCTGATGTTTCTAAGCATTGCATACCGAGTGTAAGCCGATAATGTATTTCGATAACAATGTGAAGGATGCATCCTGAAAAGTGTGTTGATGGATATCGACCAATACTAAAAGTTGAAGGGCTACAACCTTTGGAACTACCTTGACCTTATGAACATCCAAACACCTAAGACATACTCGATAAACAATGTCTTGGAGTGTTAGATATTTATGGTAGGTCTAACATTATCCAGGGTTATGAGAATGATAGACAAACAATCCGACAACTTTTAATATGATGTTATGTAAATAGTTTACAGTGTGTGTTGTGTAATATACGATGTATTGTTGACTTCTATCATCTATGTACATTATTTTTGGGAGTGGAATAAAATATTGTAAAATATTCCGCAAGTGTCAATAATACATTGACCTGTCCAAAAATGCCAAAATGAAAACTTTAAATTAAAAGAATGACATGATAAACAACTTGTGATAATTAACATGAGATTTGTCCTTTGACTTGTAAAGATAACCTTCAGCTATTAAATATAAGTCCCTTTCTGACATGGAAATATGGCATTCCTATAGCTGTTTCTTTGAGAAATGATATAATTCACATAATATTCCTTCTCAAAATCGACATATCAACATTTGGCATTTCTGAGAGATGGTATGATATCCTCTCTCTCTCTCTCTCTCTTCGGTTATTGGATATAAGTCCATTCCTGACACAGAAATATGAAATTTCTATAGCTCTTTCTTTAAGAAAAGATATAAGTCGCATAACAATCTTTCTCAAAACTAAAATTGCAACATTTCACATTTTTTAGAGATGTTATGGTATCCTCTCTCTCTTCAGCCATTAGATATAAGTCCCTTCTTGACACATAAATATGACATTCCTATAGCTCTTTTATTGAGAAAGGATATAAGTTGTATATCATTCCTTATCAAAATTGATATATCAACATTTGACATTTTCGAGAGATGGTACGATATCCACTCTCCCTCCAACTATTGGATATAAGACCCTTCCTGATATGGAAGTATGGCTTTCCTTTAGCTCTTTCTTTGAGAAAGAATATAGGTGGCATAGCAGTCCTTCTCAAAATTAACAATACCAACATTCGATATCTTTAAAAAGCAGTGTGAGACCTCATTTACTGGAATATGTCATCCATCTTATTTTCAAAATGAAATTTTTCTAACAACAAATTGACAATTCTGTTGGGCTACATTATTTTTGTCAACACTAATATGTGCGACATACTTATACAGTATTCCAGACATATTGGGGGGTCCATTTGTTGACCTCACTTTTGTGAGGATCATTTCTAGATCATCTTGAGGCAGGATGTTTACCAATATTGACTCCCTAAATCTCATTAATGGCCACTAAACCTTACTGACTATGGTAAAACCCTAATGAAGCCTTTTTTAACCAAAAACTTAATGACACCCTAAAATGATCAAATTAGCAATGATAAAACCTAATTTGATAAATTACTGACCAAACTTATTAAACTTTGATCCAAATGGTCAATTTTGGTCAAACTGGTCATCCTTGACACAATGACCAACAACATTGACCAAACTGGTCAAACTTCGACCCAAATGGTCAACTTTGGTCAAACTGGTAAATCCTTAACCTAATGACCACCACATTGACCAAACTGGTCAATCTTTTACCCAAATGGTCAACTTTGGTCAAATTGGTTAATCCTTGACCTAATGACCACCACACTGACTAAACTGGTCAACCTTTAACTCAAAAGATCAACTTAGGTCAAACTGGTTAAATTTGGTCAAACCATGACCCATGACCACTACATTGACTACATTGACCAACGCTTCACATAATTAACTCAACAATGGTCAAGGTGACCAATGTAAAGCCCAGAGGTCACCACATTAATTATTAGGTAAATATAAACCCTAAAATTGATCAGCACAACCAAATCAACCAAAAAATTCAAAACCTTTGGACCCCATGAACAATCAAGCCATGACAAGGTTGGAAAAGTCAAATTGGTTATCCTTAGGCTAGATTGGGTTAACTTGGGTCAACATGTCAACCATGGTCAACCCTAGTAAACATTAATTAAATTTGGTAAAAACACCCAATGTTGAACCAAAAATGATAAAATTAATTAAATAATAAATTTAAAAATTATTTTTAACCAATTTAATGGTTAATATTATAATTTCCAATATTTTTAATTAATTACATAATTAATTAAAAATAAATTTATGATTAATAACCGTGAAATGAATTTGGACATGTGACATCACACTTGACCAAATAAATGACTTTCAATTTTAAAACCCAACAATGACATCATAAATGACATCATATGAGTTACACATGACCCATGAGATACTTTACCCATAAGTTAACACATTGGATAACTCATGACACATCATCATAACCATGGTTAAACATCATCATGAAGGCATCATGGTGAGTAAATTGAAGTGGAAAAACCTCCTCATTTCAAATTATTAATGACCCTTTACCACAACGGGCCACTTTAATTGCCATCTCACATGTTTCGTGGACCACTCAATAAGCAGAAGACACCACTTAAGCTCTCTCCTTTACCATGATTAATCAAGATGAAAATTCATCACGAAGTCATGATGAGTGAGCATAGATGGTATCAATTAACTAAGACACCTTTGGGGGACGGTTTGGGTGAGTCACTACTCTCCTCTCCCCTCATCCAATCAAAGAGAAGCTTGCTTTAACCAACCCTTTCACCATAGGTTAAAGGTCATCATGACCAAGCCATAGAAGTGAGTATAAGGAAACCTATGTGTCATCTCCTCATGAAAATTGTTGGTGACATGCTAGCATATGTGGAAAGAGATTAACTAACTCACCTTAGAGTCACCATTCACCTCACCTCCAACCCAATGGAAAGAAGCCAAGGCTTAGCCAAATCTAATGCATTAAATGTGAATTCATCATGGACTAACCTGGGAATGCTTAACCATGGCTGCCACCTAGTTGAAACCTTATCTCCAAGTCATACTGGACATGTTATCACCTCCCCTAGGCAAGCGCAACTCAGCCAACACCATCCATGGCTGTAAAAGAGGCCAAACCCGAGAAGGTTAAGGTGGAGACCAAAAATAGGAGACACCTATACACTGCCCATTTCCTTTAGCTTTGAACATCAAAATTCTTCCTTAGGACTTGAGCAATTGATCCCCATTGAATCAAGCCCCTCAAATCCACTCCTTCTTCTCAATTTAGCCAACCCGAAAACCCTAAAACCTGATAAAATTGGACTTTGAAATGAAGTTCCTCAAAACTTCAAATTGATCACTCTGGAAGATTTTTGAGACCCTACAAAGTTGAGCCCAATCTACATTGCCCTCTCCCATAGGCTCTAAACTAGTTTCCAACTTCAGCTTTCCAAGCTGAAACACACCTTGGCTGAACCCATACCTAAGCCTAAAGCAGTTCCAAATTGAAGTTAGGGCAAGCTTGCTGAGGTCGATATGAAGGTGTAGAGCCAATCAAATCAAAGTTTCATAAGCAGAGGCCAAGGTATGGCTCATCGACCTAGCTTTTGGTCGTTAAAATCGTTGGGAGGTTTGAAACTTTTGGAAAGTGTAAATGTAGTTTTATAAATTAGGGTTTTGATTTAATTTAATATATATATATATATAGTTTTGAAATATACCATTTTAATAATAATTTTGTTTTAATATGAAATCAAATCGATCCCATATAATCAATATTTTAAATAATCAAGCGCTTCATTACAAGACATGTATCTATCCCGACGAATGAATACATGCTTGATGTTGAAGATGGATCAAATAAACTAAAGAATTCATGATATCTATTTGGCCTGTGAACCTTTTTGTGTTGACCGACTATTTCCCTTATATAATATGAAGCAATTAGATAGGGTTTATATTAATCTGGGGTCTTTACTTTTTCTATAAGGGCAAGCCCTTATAATTAATTACATCTTAGATAACCGAAGTCAACTAAGAAAACTCTTGATAAAGATCAAGAAATATTATATTCATGAATTTCAAATGGTAGGTTCCTTCAAGAAAATGTGGTAATAGGAAATCAAATAGGTGAATGACTCAAGTTTCAAAACATTTACTGTAGGAGTCCAAGGGAGAAGAAAGCTACGGGAAAGGAAAGAATATGAGAAAGTCTCAGTGTCTTCCCAAACTATCCTATTGTTTAGCTCCAGTTTGAGACATTTATTTGATCTTCATCCTGCAGATTTTATTATTTTGGACTTGTATTCACCTGATATCGATCATGTGAATAGCCTGGAAGGTAAGAGGATTCATGTCATACTGGATGACCACCTCGGAGCTTAAGACGAGTTAGAGTTTATATTGCACAATAGAGTTATGCAAAGGCCTAAGGAGATAAAGTGAGGGTTTATGCTGCACTAGGAAAACTACCTCAAAGTCCTATGACTTGTTGTTTGAATTTCTAAGGAGTTTTGTTGTTGAAGATGGTCATGGTGCCCACTATGCATGTTCCAAACTAGTCATCGCAGCAGATTTAGTTTAAAGAAGTGTTAACTGTAGAGGAAAAGAGAAGTGTCATGTTTTAGAAATATTTAAATCGAGGTGCCTTAATGTTTTATTAGGGGACAATGCTTTAGTTGATTATGCAGAACCAGTTAAGATCCCACGGTTCCATCATATCGGCACCACAATTTTCTTTGGATTCACTTAGTCCAGATGAATTTACTAAACCCAACTTAATAAGTTCCATACTTTTATTCAGACTATAGGAAATCTCGTTAAAAACTGTAGGTTGCATCCTCCGAGGTATTCCCAGTCATCCAATAGAGACATTTTAGATTAGTCGCAATTATGATTTTTGTTTTATTTGTGATTAAATTTTGAGTTGTTTTATATGTTGACTGTTGTGGCGGTGAATTTTATCTTATTTTTTATTTTTTTTAATTTTGATTTCAGTTTTGGTTTTGTGGCTATCCTAGAAGGTTTATATTTCATGTCGGGTGACATTGTTGTTTAACATGCAAGCTCGTAAGCAAGAAAAGTAAAGAAAGTGCAGGAAAAGAAAGTGCTGTAAACTTATAAATGTGTACCTGACGAATCTTCTCAATCCTCCACCTGAAACTTTAGTATCTTTGCAATGAACATTTATAGTTTACAGTAAAGTAAAGCGTATAGATAGGTTAGTCAGAAGCTTTCAAAATCCTATGTAATAACTTGGTGGGTCCTATTCATTCATTTAAGAGATCTCTTCAATTAATAAATATGATATGTTCAGTTGTCCTACAAGGTGTCCAGAAGATTTGTGAGAAGCCCTAGGAAAAACCTAGATATTTAATAATCCTTTTGAGCTTCTTTGAGTTCATTCTAAACTTATCATAATTATTAAATGATTCATTTATTTCACCCCTTTATGCTTGGTGAGCTAATGCTTTAATTACCTCGAAAAGTGAGGTAAATATCACTTGATATTTAATTTAAGAATTATGTAAGGGGGACCTTAAGACATAAACTTAATTTATGAAAGAATTTAATCAATTTTGACGGGCTTGTAGATTCGTAGTGTTTTCTTTCCTAATCCTCATTAGTAAAATTTGATTAAGCCTAATCTCACTACTAAGCCCTTAAACATATCAGTGGGTAAATTTATGATTTTTAGAGAAATTGATTTAATTGGCAGTGACTTGATCAAGATATTTCAATATTGTTAAACATTAATTAGGGGTATTAGATCAGTGAATTATTAGCTTCCAAGGTCATACCTCTAACCTTAAGGACCACTTAATTTAATTTTCTTCCAAATTATAACGATTAATTTAATTATAAACTTATCCTTTTAATGTGACAAAAATGAGATGGATTCCAACCATTTATACCTTTTCTTTTCAATCATTCAAACATAATAATTAAGATCATTTATTGTCCTTTTCCCGGTTTAATTAAGCCTAAATATTGATTAAGGCTAAATTCTTTAAAATTATGCTTTTGCCCCTAAAGGCCTTCATCTCCTCATAATTTATTATGTTTAACTCAAATGACTTTGAAATTTTTATGTTACCACACTTATGGTTTAATTAAAACATTAGAGAGTAAAATGTGATTTTTCAAATTTTAATTTAATTTATATAATTATTTTAATGTAAAAAGAGAGATTTTCATTGAAAATTCAATAACTTGACCAAAACAAAACCTTTGACTTTAAAAATTTTATTGGAGATAGACTTTGACTAGAGGACCACCAAAACCAAATTTCATGATCTTTTGAACTTTAAATTAAATCTTATAATTAATTTAATTTTTGGAGTATTAATTAATTATAAAATATTTTAAAGGTTGAAAATTATGTTTTATATTTTTCTTAAATCTCTTTAAGATCAGGGAACCCAGAGAACAAATTTCATATTTTTCTAAGTTTATTTTAATTTTTAGAGTTATTTTGGTGGGAAGTTGATGAAATTCATTTTTTTTAAACTTTAAAAATTAATTTAAGGCTTTGAAAATTAATATCTTGACTTAGAGGCTTGGGAAAATTGTTTGGATGGTTCCTAAATGACTAGGTGACCAAATGTGACAATTTTTTAAATTTTAATATTTTAATATTTTTTATCATTTCTAATTATTTTAAAATTCACTTTTAGGCTTAAAAATGAAATGTTTATTTTAATTGCTATATTATTTTCATAAAATTCCACTGGTCATGAGGAACTCCCAAAACCATTTTTATAAATTTTTTGTTTGTATTTTAATTACTAAAAAAATCATTTTAGTAGTAAAGATGTCTTTTAACTTAGAAAATTCAATTACGTGCTTAAATAAATTCCAAATGACTTCAAAATTTTTAGGGGAGTCCTTCTGACCCTAAACCACAGTGGAGAATGCTTTTTGAGCCATTTACATATTTAGTTTATTTAAATTAATTCCACTTTAGTTTACGTTAAAATGACAATTAGGTGCATTGTTAAAGATTTAGCTCAATTTAAATTTTTTCCTTGGGTCCTCTGATCACAATCAACCTACCAAAATTTTATATTGCAGTTTCTTGATCAATATTTTAATTATTATAATTATTTTACCAAAAAATGTAAAATATTTTGAGAAATAAGGATCTCATCATAGAGATCTCCCTTGGACTTCAAAAAATCAAGGAAGATCCCCCATCACAGAAGATCAAAACCCCTAAATTTCATGCTATGGTGAAATGTCTAAGCCAATGGAGAATTAAAATACTCCAGACTATATTTAATTAAACAAAAATAAAACATGCATCAAATAAACTTCAAACCATTTCAACATTATTCTCCTCTGTTCACTAAGCATTAAGGTATTTTTATTTTATTTTTCTAATTTTTCTACACCAAGTAATGAATTTTCTAAGTTGAATTGAATTAAATAAATCAAAAATCCCTAATTTTCTATTAAACCATGCGGCGCTGACTATATCCTCATCGGATCTGAAAGACCACACGACGCTTCCTGATTTGACGCCGCCTTCTGACCAGACATGCACGCGGCAGCGCTTTATTCATCAAGAGTTCGTCTGACTCCATCTTGGCCACCCAAGCATTACACGGGCGATCGAACCGTCCTCCTTCATCGTCTTCGACTGGTTCATCCCAAGAGCTGTCCACCTTTTGGCCTTAATAACTTGAGCTAGACTAAGCGAAATCGTATGGGGTTTGTTCTCAGAGCTTCATCTGGCTTAGAAGAACCTATTTATATGGCTAACCTAGCTTGAAATTGCCCCAATGTGTTGGATAATCGAAATAAGCTCGGGAGGAAGGTGAGGTTCAATACCTTTATCTGAGAGGGGAGGCCTCAATCAGATGGTTGTGGCAGCTTCAATTGGTCCCAAAAAATCTCCAGATGAAGCCTTTTGCTGTGGTGAAATATCTAGACCTGAATTCGACCAAGGCCAATTTAAGATGTTGATCAAATTTTGGTGCAGAGGCTCTCTGTGATGGGGCTTTGATGGGGGAATTTCTTATTTTAGTACTGTGAAGGTGTGGGCATATTTAATTGAACTTTGGTGCACTGTGGAGCTGTGGTGAATTGTGTCTTGGTTTTGACTAAAATTTCAGTGGAGAAATTAGCTCTCGATAGTGGGGATCAATGGCTAAAGGCAGTGGGCTTACACTCAGAAGGTCTTAAGGGAGCTCTGGTGGCAATTTAGTGGGGTATTCCTTGAGAAAATTTCAACTCCCCCCTTGGCCGTGAAAGATGGCTTTTATAGCCATGGCCAATGAGTGGAGCTCAGGGCATCAATTTGGGTGCTTTAGGTTGCTTATAGGGAGAGCTAAGTAGTGTCATTGATCACTGAGGGGATAATTCATTGAAAAAGCCCAATTTTGGGTTAAAATGGGTATGGGAGCGCTCAAGCTTAGCCATTATGGCGGCTAGGGCATCCATTAAAGATGGAAAAGTGACTCGCAGGCTGATGGGAGGTGAGAAATTTTTAAATGATGCTTAATGGGCTTCATGATGAGTAGTTTGCTTGGAGTAATGGTTTAGCCAAAAGGTAAGTAAAGTTGACTTAAGTGAAGGAACATAGGTCCATGGCTCAATTGGCTTGGATTTATTAGTTTTTGGCTAGTCCTTAGGGTTCCAAGGTGGGCTGTGGTGGAGCCAATTTGGTCAATTTCATTCAATTTAGGTAACTTGGGTCATGGACCTAATTTTAGGCATTTAGGTTCAAGGTTGGGCTAGCTTGGGTTTAAGCTTTGGTTGGACCCAACTGATTGAGCAATTTGATGGAAATGATTTTCACAAAGGGTTTAGGAAGGGATTGGAGTGGGTTTGAATTGGTTTGGGGGTTCAATTTGGCTTAATTTGGGATTTTGATCAATTTGGGGCAAGTTGGGTTAGCTTGAATTTAGGTTAGGCTAGGGTTAGGTCCAAGGCCAATTGAAGGTTTCAAATGGTCCATGGGGATGTTAGGAAGAGTTTTTTATATTAATTGGATGGAAATTTTAGGGTTAGGATATTCAATTTGATGACATTTAGACATGTGGCACATTTGGGAGAAATTTAGGGATTTTGGCTTTGGGTTGACTTGGGTGAGACTTGAGCTCAAATTGGAGGCAATTGAATGTTGCATTCATCTTAGGGAGTGTAATGAAAAGTTTAGAATTCAGATTGAGGGGAAATTGATTGATATTAGGTTTAATTTTGGTGAAATGGGTCATTTGGTGAAAATTGGGGATATGGAATTCAAGTGAAATTGAGATCAAATGTGAGTTAAATTGGGTTTGTATTTAGTTTATATTGGGGCTAGAGATGTTGAATCAAAGTTTGGAATTGAGATTGGGCAAGATTGGGTCAATTGGGTGGACATTGGGTATAATTTGGGCATTTTTGGGTTAAATGAGTCAAATTGGGGCTTTTGGTTAAATTATGCTAAATTGGTCAAATTAGGTCATGTGGTAGTAGAGAGAAATGAAATTAGAAATATGTGGGAGGTTTTGGTAATTTTTAGACTTTTTGGATTTTTGGGCTAGGAGGGGTATTTTGGTAATTTTGTAAATTTTGGGGTTATTTTAAAAATTTTGGTTAAATTGGTCAACTTGAGTGGTGGAGAATATTTTGAAATAATTTTAGGAGAAAAAATGGGTAATTTAGGTAATTTTGGATATTTTGGGGGATTTTAGGGTCTAGGGGTATTTTGGGTAGATTTAGGGGCAATGGGTCAAAAGTTCAAATTTTGGAAAAATTGAGGTTCATTGGACGTGAGTAACATGGGGTTATTTAGGTTGAGCCGTGGACCACAAACAACCCTCATTTGGTCCTCTATCGTGATCAAAGCTCCTCAGAATTCACAAATGGACTCGTTGCTTGTCGAGCTTTCGTAGCCTCCTTTGTGAACATCTTCTTCATCGTGGTTATCGAGGTTATGTATGATTTGAGAATCGTTATTTGTATTGGAATCGAGATCCGGATTAAGCCGGTTGTCTCTAGTTACGTAATCATTAGAAACAGTCAAAACGTAGCCAACGCCATAACCCTTATCATTATAAGATCCCGCCGGGGAGAGCAGATAATCATACAGAGTCAGGAGTTCGAGGGATTTCTCCCCCGAATCGGAAACAACCATCCTAGGATAAGCAGCCCCTAGTCTACCCTTCGGAGCCTCGGTCTTCTTTTCTTCCACAATCTTCTCCTCCTTCTGGGGCGGTTCTTCAATCGCAAGTGATAGTGCCGGCTCGACAGGTTTCAAACTCTGAGTTGAAGCGTGTACCGAAGCGGTCTAAATGTGATCCAAAATTTTCTTCGATGATTTTGTCCAGACGGTACTCCATCTATCATCGGTCGTGTACGATTTTATCTGAACAATGGGATCCGTTGAAATAACATTGACAGAACCTCCTTTTTAGGGTTCCTTCATGTATTCCCTTGGGATCGTTATGTTCCCTTTACGGAGATTGTCATCAAGCCAACTCTTGAAAGTGATGCAATCCTCTATCTTGTGTCCAAGCATCAGGTGGTAAGGGTAATAGTTCGGATGATCTTTCTTATTGACTTCCTCCGGCCTTCGGGCTCGGTAGTCGAAAATCTGGTGTCTTCATTAAGCTACGGAACATCTTCACTATTGCTTCAGTCTTGAATGGATATTCTCTATTTAGAATTTCTCTTAAGGTACGCGATGAACGAGGCGGTTGTTCATAATGCTGAGGCAACAGATAGATTGGTCGAGGTTGTTGGTAGCCCTGCTGAGGTTGCTGATAGATCTGTGGTGGTTGTTGGTAAGTCCGTTGCGATGGTTGATAACTAGGCTATGGTCGTTCTGGCGGTATCTGCATTGGCTGCTTGCCCTTATCTACTGTCGCGACGATTCCGGATTTAGTTTTCGAATGTTTTCACGGGCTTCTGCTTATCGATCTTGTCCATGAAACTTGACTGCTTTGCCTCCTCTTGCAAGCTCCCGACCTTGCTAAGCAACTTCTCGAATATCTTGATTGTAAATCCTTTAAGGAGAAGTGCTATCGGGCCATGGATACTCTTAAGTAGGATGCCGACTGCATGTTGTTCTTGAAGCTGTGGTTCACACTTCATGCTTAAATTCCTCCATCGAAATATGTAATCCACTAAAGTGTCGTTCGGTTTCTGTTGCTCCACCACTAGATCACCGATAGTGATGTGGTGCTGAGCCCCGGCAAACCGCTTAACGAAGAGATTCTCTAGTTCTGAAAAGGTCTTTACTGAACCGTTTGGCAATCTCGCGTACCCGCCGAAGGCAATCCTCGACAAACTTCCGACGAACCGACGGAAGAGTAGAGCGTCACTCCCACCGGCATTGGCAGCAACTAGCACGAAAATGTGCGACATGCCGCCGGGGTTTCCCGTTCCATCAAAAGTCTTAAATAGAGGTGGTACGAAGCCTTTCGGGTATTGGACTGCATCGAACTCTTCGAGGTAAGGTCTACCCATCTGAATAGATGCTCCACTCTTAGATTGTGCTAGGGCTTCTCGCACCTGCTGTTCTACCATGTTTTTAATGTCCTTTTCTGGGATCATGCTTTGTGCAGAATCGTTCTTTGGTGGTTTATCTCCATTGACGGATTTGATCTCTTTTCCTCCATCTGCGATAAGGATGATCTCTGGGGGTGTTTCTTTCTGAGGCTGAACCTGACTCTGGAGAGTGGCTAAGGCAGCCGCCATCTCTTCCATCTTCCTTGCCATTTGAGAAATTGTGTTATCCTTCTCTTGAAGTTGTGCTCTCACCACTTCCGGTTCATCTCTTTCCGCTGCTGCCGGAGCACCTTGCGAAGCTGATGATGCTCGTGTCTCAACCATGTTGATTTCATCATACTCGTCATTCATAAATTCTGATGAATCAACTTCATCTTCTAGTTTGTCTTCTCTTTCTTTTGCTAACCGTCGGATGTCGGTCCTTAACTTATCCATGGCATCCTCTAGTGGCCTTTTCCGCACGGTCTCGCAGTTATCACATGACGGTTGTTGAACTTCCTTTCCGGGAGTCCCCTTTATTGTAGTAGAACTTTCTTCTGATTCAAGTCCTCTGACGAGACTTTTCTTCTCAGGACATTGTTTTGGTCTTAGCTCGCCAGTAGTAGGTCGCCATACCATCCTTCTTGCAGCCGGAAGCCTAGGACCGGATGATCTATCGGCTATATGATGGAAGGTGGTATCCTCCCTAATTTGCAGACCTGATACAACAACGGGTGAACTGGCTTTTATCTTCTTCTTTGGTTTCTCCGTGGCCGCAATAGGCTCTATTCGCGGTCCGAGGCGGGATTTAGCTGGCACCTGTCCCATCCTTCTTAAGATTCTGACACAAGGCATCTTTTTTTCTTTGCCAATCTTTATATCACAGCTTGCAGTCGAGCAAATGGCGTAGACTTAACCCTTTTTCTTTTGCAGTTGCTATAGTATGCTGGTCGGGGTAGCATAGCGACAATCCTTCGGACATCTTCTTCATCCGATGCTGTAGAGAGAGGGTGAAACCTGCTCCCTTCCAACAGAGGTATATACTCAGGCAGTTCTTCTCTTTCCTCAGGAATTTCTTCTAGAAAAGCAACTTCAGCAGCTTTGGTTTTCTCGATCTTGGCGATCTTTCTGCTTCTATTTCTTCTTTGAGTCCGAGTTAGGGGTGCAACTCTTGAACTGGACTCAATCTCGAAAACAGACGGTATTGCAGCAGAAATCCGTACCCTCCACTGTGACCGGCTCATCACGTACTTGGATTTCCTTCCCCTTCGCGCTTGCGAAGTCGAGGTAGGTGCGGAGATGACTAGACCGGTGGGGTAGAGACAACGATCCTCCTACGAACAAGTAGTACTCCTTTCAGCTGGAACCCTTTGCAGAAAGGGAATTCTTGAGTCGATTCTAGTTGAACTCAATTACAGGCTCTTCAGTTTCTGGCACTTTGTCCATCAGTGCGAAGAGAGTGACGTCGGCGAACTTGATATCTGTGTTGTCGAATCCTTGTCTGAAACGGATGATTCCATTGTCGGGCAGCTCATCCTTGTAAACGGCGAAGTCCATTCCATTGGTGAAGGAGAAGATTAACTTTGGGGCGCTCATTTTCTCAGTAGGCGATTCCGAATGTCAGTCCCGAATTATGCTTCCTTTTGTTATAAAGTTTAGGACAAAAAAGAAAGAGTCCGAACACATTTTCATTTATCTTAGTGTATTTGTGATTTTTAAAAGAGATTGTTTATTAGAAGGGTTCTTTATTAGCGGGTTCGTTTGTTAGAAACGAAACGATCAAAGTAAAAAAAAGGTTATAGAAAAGGTAAAGGGCCCAAATTGGAAAGGAAGAGAAAGTCTTATGCAAGACTTCTCGACTCGAAGGACCGCTCCTAAACTAACACCTATTGGGGGTCCACCCCACCTCAGAAAAGTGGTAAAAGGATCTCGGAACCTCTCCGTTTAGAAGTGTCTAAACAGTGGCTCCTAAATCCGAGAGAAGTTGGCTATACTCGTTCAAGACAGAAATGAACGGGGTATTCCAACGGAAGAATGGTAGTTTGCTCCACTAGAGACGTGGATACACTACCGATTTATGAAAGCAAAACCATCTAATCAAAATGGAGAGAGGAACTAATCCCCACGGAGTCGCCGTAAATTGTTTCGGCATATTTTAGGTTATGTGTTTTGAAAAGGGGTCGCCTACGTAAATTGTCTGCGGATTTTAGATTTTAAATTTAATTTAAATATATATATATATATATAATTTAAAAAGTAGCATTTGATTTTGAAAATAATTTTAAGTTTTAAAATTCTAAGATATGAAATCAAACTGATCTCACATCCCAAATAGTTTATATAAACGAGCACCACATCACAAATCGTGTATCTATCTCGAAGGAAAAACACACTGCTTGACGATGGGGCTCGATTAAATAAACTAGAAGATTTGTGACATCCGTTTGGTCTGCGAACCAATTTTATAAGCCAACAACTTCCCCTGTTTAATATAAAGAAATTAAACAGGGTTTATATTTCCTGGGTTCTTAAAGTTTTCTATAAGGGCAAGCCCCTATAGTTAATTACATCTTAAATGACGGGAGTCATTTAAGAAAACTCTCGATAATGATCAGTGGTTTTGTTCTCAAGAATTTCAAAGTTTAAGGTTTTCAAAGAATTGGATTTTGGAAATTTCAAAAGGGAATGGACCAAATTTGGAATAGCTTATTTCGAGAATCCAAAGGAAAAGAAGTAGGAGAAGTTGAGGATCCAAGTAGAATCTTGGCAACTTTCCAAATTATCGTATTGTTTGGCTTCAATTTGGGAGTTTATTTAATTTTATAATCCTGCTAACTTTATTTTTTTAGGTCTTATATTCGTGTAACATAATCACACAAATAGCCTTGAAGATGTGAGGGTTAATGTCGTACCGAACGACTACCTCGGAGTCCTAAGACCGGTTAGGGCTTAGTTTGCATAACATGATTATGCAAATGCCCAACGAAAAGGTTGAGGATTTATGTTACACTAGGCAAACTACCTCGAAGTCCTATGGCTTGGTTATTTAATTATAAGAAAGTTTTGCTGAAGTAGATCCGAGTTTTGCTGAAGAAGATGGCTGTGCTGCCCACCGTGCTCCAAGCTCCTTGTTGTTGCAGAGGTTTAGTTTTAGAAGTCATAAATTAGGAGATGAGAGAAGAGTTTTGATTTAGAGAAAATCTTAAAATCCAAGTGTTTTTAATATTTTAATTAAAACAAATCTTAAGGTTGTTTAAACAGAACCGATTAAGATCCCACGGTTCCGTCATCCCGACACCGTTATTTTCATCGAATTCACTTAGTCCAGTTGAATTTGCTAAACTCAACTAAATGAGCTCCACACTTTCATTTAGACCATGAGAAATCCCGTTAGCAACACGTGGGTTACATCATCCGAGGTATTTCCGATCATTCAACGAGACGTTTTAATTTAGTTACAATTGTAGTTTTGTTGTTCTGTTAGTGATTAAATTTTGAGTTGTTTTATATTTTGGAATATTGTGGCAGTGAATTTTATCTTGCAATGACTTTTAATTTAGTTTTGGTTTCAGTTCAGGGGCTATCCTAAAGGTTTTGGTTTTCATGCAACAACCTTTTTATCATGTAAGAAAAAGTAAAGCACAATGCATGTAAGTAAATTGCAATAAAGTAAATTACAATAAAATAAAAGCATACCTGGAGGGTCTTCCCGTCATCCCAAGCTGCACTTAAAATACATGTTAGAGCATTTAAACATATTTTTGCAAGAAATACTTAGGTAAAGCTAAGGGAAAGGGTTTTGGTTGCCTACCGTAATCCTAATCCTATTGCTAGTCATTTTCTATGACGTCTAGGTTGTTGGTTTGGTTTAAGGATGATTTTCTTCATCAAAGAAAAATTAAATTCAATTGTTCTTCTAAAACATCTCATCATATTGAGAAAGTGCTTAGGACGAGTCCTAAACATCTTTTTAATATTTCCGATATCATTTTGAGTCCAAGTAAATTTAGTTGCACAGGTGAATTAATCATCCAGGAGTTTAGTTAAACTTTGTCTCTCGCTCGATGAACTCGAGTATTTTGATTACCTGATGAATGAAGTGACATCTCACTTAATACTCTATTTAAGAGTTATAATAATTAAAGCCTTTAAGGGCAAGTTGGTTTATTAAGAATTTTAATCATCCTTAAATTAAAGTTTGAGTTAATGATTTAAAGTGATTTAATTTAATTATGAGGTTTTACTTAATAATTTTAAGTTTCGAATAGTGTTCAAATTATTTTAGATTTAATTTAAATCTTTACACTTTCAATTATCTTAGTATTTCAGATTGATGTTTATGTTTTAGATTTACTTAAATAGAAAGAGGTGTTGAAATTATTAATATGTTTTAATTTAATTCTTAATGATTTTATTTAGGTTTGTTGTTAAGTGATTTTAATTTAATTTAATTTGATTTGATTTTAATTTAATTAAATTTAATTTTAATTTAATTTTAATTTAATTTTTAATTTAATTTAATTTAATTTAATTTTAATTTAATTTAATTATATTTTAATTTAATTTAATTTAATTTAATTTAATTTTAATTCAATTTAATTTTAGTTTCAATATTTAAATTTAGTTTAATTTAATTGATAAGGTGTTAATTTAATTTAATTTAAACTTTGACTTGACTTAATTTAATTTAATTTAATTTAACTCCAAGACCTTAAATTTGATTTTAATTATTAGACCATTTAACATTTGAAGCTTTAATTCATTTAAGGGTTATCTTCTTTTAATTTTTAATTTATTTAGTTTGGGTTATTATTTTAATTTTTAATTAAGAACTAAATATTATTGAAGTAACTTATTTAGAGATTTTTAAATTAAAGAATAAATATCCTCTTAATAATATCGCTATTTTATTAATCCAAATTTTAAATATATTCTTTCCAAAATTTAAATTATTTAATTAATTAGAGTTTCATTTTGATATTTTCAAAGTGTTTAATGGGTTTTTACCCTTTAATTTCCCTAAGTTTCAATCATCCAAGAGAAAGTTAAAATCAAATATTTTACCCTCCATTTTGATTAAACCTAAAGTTTTAATTAAGGGTTAAAATTCTTAACAACCTTTATGCCATTTTATGCTTATTTATTTCATAACTCACTAAATTGAGCTCAAATAAATTTGAAATTTTTATGTCACCTCACTCACATGTCAATTAAGACATTAGAGGAGAAAATGTGATTTTTCTGACTTTAATTTATTTATATAATTATTTTTAGTAGAAAATAGGGGTTTTCAAAGAAAATTCAACAACATGACCAAGGTAAAGTTTCTATCCTTCAAAAAGTTATGGGATGTTCCTAATGACCAGAGGACCACTTGGACCAATTTTGGTGATTTTTTTAATTATATTTTCTTATTATAATTATTTTGAGTTTTAGAGTATTAATTAATTTTAAAATAAAATAAAAATTGAAAAGTAAATTTTATATTTTTCTTAAATTTCTCTAACCTCAAGGAGTCTAGAGAAACAAATTTTATAATTTTCTGATTTTTCTTTGATTTATTAGAATTATTTTAGTGAAAAAGGTTAAAAAATCATTTTTTTAATATTAAAAATTACATTAAGCCTTTAAAATTCAATATCTTATCCTAAGGACTTAGGAAAAATATTTGGTTTGTTCCTAAGTGATTAGGAGTCAAAATGTGACATTTTTATGATTTCTAATATTTTTGTGATTTTTATTATTTTTTAATTATTAAAATATTAAAATATTGTGAAAAATTAACTTTTTTAGAAAATTCCAATTTTAATTTTCCCGAACTCCTCTAATATCGCAGAAGCTCCAAAACCATTTTTGTGAATTTTTGAAAAGTATTTTTGGAGTTATGAATTTTTAAAGTCCTATTTTGCTTATGAGGCTTAATCAATCCATTTGGTGGGGTTAATCAAGTCCAATTGATTTCAAAATTTTATATAAGGTTCTTCTGACCCTAAAGAGCAATGGAGAATTATTTTCAAGTCAATTTGGTGTGTAGTTAACCCTAATTAATTCAAATTCCATTTTGGGAGTTTAGGCTAACTAGGGTTATTATGAATGAATTGACTCAAAATATATTTTTCATATGGTCCCCTGGTCCTAAGAAACACCACCAAATTTTCCTAGAATTTATTTTACAACATTCTAATTATTGGAATTAAAATACTTAAAACAGTGACATGAACTTTAAAAATCAATAACTCTTCACGGAGATGGCCTCTGACCTTGAAAAACTTAGGGAGTGTTCCCAAGATCAGACGCTTCAAAAGCCCTATGGTCTCATGCCATGATGAATTGTCTATGCAAATGGAGAATCAATATATTGGAAACAGTAAATAAATTATTAAAAATAAAATACTTATCCAATTAACCTGATTTCTTTTCCACATTATTCTCCTCTGTTCACTGAGCAAGAGGGTATTTTTATTTTATTTTTGTAATTTTTCTATGCAAAGATATGAATTTTTGAAGTTCTGGTATTTAAATAAATCCAAAAAAATCCTAATTTTCTACTTATCCGACTCGGCGCCGCATCATCCTCGTCCGGATCGAAAGCCCACGCGTCGCTCTGTGATTTGGGACCGCCATCTGACTCAGCGCTCCAGGGGCCTGCAGTTCACGTAACATCCCCTGGTCCGGCGCAATCTGAACCGTTCGCTCGATACACGCACCATCCAACGGCTCCTGGTAATCGTCTACGACTGGTGTGCACTCGTGACCGTTTACACTCAAACCCTAATATCTCTCTCAATTCTTAATGGATTTTCGAGTTCTTATACTCTATGGATTCGTCTTGAAGACACGAACACATCCATATGGTTTATAAGCTATGTAATTAACCGAAACAAAATGGAGAATTGCTGGAAGCTCGGGAGGAAGAGTGAGTTCATACCTTTGCTCAGAGAAGTGAAGCTTCAATCTGAGGGTTGTGTCACCTTCGATTGAGTCCAAGCAAGCTCCAGATGAAGTCTCTGGCTCTAGGGAATAGTCTAAGTATGAAAGTGACCAGACCCGATTTCAAAGCTTGGAGGCTGGAGCAACTGGGTGGCTAGGAGAGAGTGATTTCACTGGGGAACTCCTTCTCTTGGTCATATGCAGGTGTGGGTGAGTTTAATTTGGATTTGGTGGAGGTTCCGGAGATGTCCCGGTTTTTGGGTGGATTTTCAACTCGGGAATCGAGCTCCGTTAATGGGGTTTAGTGGCAATTGAATACCGGGGATCAACTCGCTCCAGGTTAGGAGAAGGTCTTGGAGCAATTTTGGCAGAGTTTCCTTAAGGTCTGGTTCATCACCTTGTTTGCCTGAGAGGTGAGTGGGTTTAAATAGAGGTGGCTAGAGGGCCTCCCAGGGGGTTTAATGGCTTGGATCAACTGCCTTGGCCAAGGGAAGAATAGCCACAGTGGCCATTTAGGTTGGGACAAGTTAGCTAATTCAAATTGAATTTTTGATTCAAATTAAGCCTCTATGCCTGGTGGTTTCTGGTGGCTGTGGTGGCTGGCCGGCAAGGCATGGGTCACCCTCGTGGTCGTGGAGGTCGGGGCTTCGAGTTTGGTGCCAACAATTGGCTTTGGACATGTGTAAAGGAGTTGGATTGAAATGGCATGGGGAGAAGGTTATTTTGAGTTCAAAAGGGTCAACCCATGGTTTTGGGCTTGGTGCACCACCCAAGGACTGGATCTAGGCTGAAAATATTCATTTGGGTCAGCCAAGAGGAAATAGTGTAGTCTCCATCAAGGATTAGGTGGCTAACTTGGTTTAGTGTGTATCATGGATGAGGTTAAAAAAGCTTAAGGAAGGCTTAAGAAAGGGGCCACTCCATTTGCCATAAATGACATGGTGAGGTATCAAAACTCTCATGGCTTCATATGGCTTGTAAATGGCTCACATTTGGCTTACATTTGGCTTGGAAAACGTTGGCTTGTTTCATGAAAAAGGATTTTAAGGATTTTTGGTATTTAGGGGTAATTTAGCACATGGCTTAGTTTAGAAAAATTCAATGATGAATTTGAAACATATGGAGTGATTTAATTAAATGGATGATGAGATGAAAGTGTCATGTAGGCTTTGGATTGATTTTGGGCTTTTTGAAATTATTTTGGATGGGCTTTTAAAGTGGTTTAAGGAAGTGGGCTTTTGGATTTAAAGTAAATTTAGGATGAAAATATTGTAAAGTATTGTGCCAAATAAATGTTGCAATTGGTTTAGGCATGTGTCATGAGTGGTTTGGAATCAATTTGGTGTGATTTGGAGTAGAATTGGGTTGAATTTGGGCTTTTCTTGGTAAAGAGGCCAACGTGGGCCAAATTGGGCTAACTTGGGCTAAGGTTGGGCTAAGGTTGAATTTGGTGTAAAATTAATGTTGAAAAATGTTTATGGGAGTGTTACAAAGAGTTTTCAACTTTGGTTGGGCTCTAATTTTGGGATTTGGGCCCATTTGGGTTAGGCTTGGGCTTAGGTCAATTTAAGGGATTTTGGTTTTGGGTTAGGTTTAGGTGGAGTTTAGGTTCAAATTTTGGGCAAATAAATTTAGTGTTTTGTTTGTGGGGATGTTAGGAAGGCTTTAGAAAAGATTTGGGGCCAATTGGGGTTGAGTTGGGTTGGTTTGGGCTAGGTTTAGGTCATGGGCCAAAATTGGGCCTTAGGCTTCAAATTGAAATTGGGCCCAAATGTCAATCAAACTGGACTTGCATTTGGTCTAAATTGATATTGGGGATATTGAATTGAAGTTTATAATTGAATTAGACCAAAATTCAGTTCAATTGGGGTGGTTTGGTTTGACATTGGGTTCACTTGGGTTAAAAAATGGGTCAAATTGCGGGTTTTGGTAAAAGTGGGGTAAATTGGCAAAATTGGCTCATGGTGTAGTTGAATAAAATGAAATTGAGAATATTTGGGATTTTCTGTAATCTTCTGAGAATTTTTAGAATTTTTGGATTTTTTGGGGTAAAAGGATATTTTGGTAATTTTGGGGGGGTTTAGGGGTATTTTTGGAAATTTTGGTATTTTTGGCCAAAGATGTTCAATTTGAGTGGTGGGAAGTGTTTAGGATTGATTTTGAGGGATCTTGGGTAATTTAGGTAATTTTGCAAATTTGGGGTCATTTCAAGGGTATTTGGTAGGTTTGGTGGGTCCGGGGCTCCGGGGGTCAAAAATTGAAATTTTGAAAAAAGGAAGATTGATCAAGTGTGAGTGAAATGGAATCATTTTGGTTGAGCCATGAAGCCATATTAAGCCCATATGAGCCATGAGATGACTCATTTGAGGCATTCACTATGTTGTTCCTAACCTTCTTAGCCAGGGGCTTAAGGGTTAAGGACCATCCATATAAATTACCTACATGAGTCAGGAAGTCAAGTTGGGTGAGAGTGTGGTTTTAGGACTTGTAATGTGTGTGAGAGTGTAGTGTATGTGTAAGTCAACCCTCACCAGACCAGGCCATCCAGGGTATTCCTAAGGCCAAGAAGTCCTATAGGGAACTCATCCTTTAAAACCTCCACATTTGATTTCAACCCTCTAGGTGATTAGGGGTCTACAATCAAGCTTATGGGGTTTGCAGGGAGTTAAGAAGTAGTTTGAATTTCTAAATGGTGGGTTCCATTTCTAGTCCTCTAAGATTAGTCAAAGGAAAAGCCTAAGGCTAGATCCTAAGTACTAAAAGGAGAAGCAAAAGACCTCACTAAAATTGAGGTCAACAAATGGACCCCCAATAGGTGTGGTGTGCTAAACAAGCACACCGCGCATATTGGCGTTGACCGAAGAGATCAACAAAACCAACACAGATGTCCAAGTGACAAACTTAGGACGAAGTAGAAGAATTTCCGCTGGGGAGTATCAGGTATATTTCCAAGACTGGAGATTCCTGAACTCTCGTTGGGGAATGGAAAAGGAGGTGAACTCCAAATCACAAGTTCCGGGGAAATCGATTTAGATTTCATTTTACTTTTACATTTCAAGTTTCAATGTGTGAGTTTAGATTTCGATTTGTTCTGAGTTTCAATTTCGATTGAAGTTTTAATTTAAAATCAATTTAAGGAAATTTTGAATTTGAAATTTGGATTTGAAATGAGAATTGAAACCTGGGTTTCAACCTCAGGATTGCGAAGAGAACCGGAATTTAGGTACCAGCCTCGGAGTGAGAATCAGAGTTTAAGTATCGACAGAAAAATGATGAGAATCAGAATTTAGGTTTTGATCTCGAGAGAGTGAGATTTGAAATTTAAGTATCAAACCTGAAAGGGAATCGAAATTTAGGTATCGATCTCGGAAAGAGAGTTGGAATTTAGTACCGACCTCGAAAGGAGAGGACTGGAATTTAGGTATCAGTCTCAAAAGTTGTGAATTGAAATTTAGGTATCAATTCGGATGAGAGTCAGAATTTAGGTACCGACCTCAGAATGAGAACTGGAATTTGGTACCAGTCATGGAGATTTAGAATTGAAATTTAGGTATCAATTCGAATGAGAGTCGGAATTTGGTACCGACCTCGAAGGAAGAGAACTGGAATTTGGTACCAGTCTCGAAAGAGAGGATTGAAATTTGGTATCAACCTCGAAAGAGAATCAAAATTTAGGTATCGATCTCGAAGGAAGAGAACTAGAATTTGGTACCGTCTCGAAAGAGAGGATTGAAATTTGGTATCAACCTCGAAAGAGAATCAAAATTTAGGTATCGATCTCGAAGGAAGAGAACTGGAATTTGGTGCCAGTCTCGGAAATTTAGAATTGAAATTTCGGTATCAATTCGAATGAGAGTCAGAATTTGGTACCGACCTTGAAGGAAGAAAACTGAAATTCGGTACCAGTCTCGAAAGAGAGGATTGAAATTTGGTATCAACCTCGAAAGAGAATCAAAATTTAGGTATCGATCTCGAAGGAAGAGAACTGGAATTTGGTACCAGTCTCGGAAATTTAGAATTGAAATTTATGTATCAATTCGAATGAGAGTCGGAATTTGGTACCGACCTCGAAGGAAGAGAACTGGAATTTGGTACCAGTCTCGGAAATTTAGAATTGAAATTTAGGTATCAATTCGAATGAGAGTCGAAATTTGGTACCGACCTCGAAAGAAGAGAACTGGAATTTGGTACCAGTCTCGGAAAGAGAGGATTGAAATTTGGTATCAACCTCGAAAGAGAATCGAAATTTAGGTATCGATCTCGGAAAGAGAGTCGGAATTTGGTACCGACCTCGAAGGAAGAGAGCTGGAATTTGGTACCAGTCTCGAAGATTTATCTGTATGAAGAGGGACCCAGTCTCATGCCATCAGAACCAAATCGAACAAAGTTTGTGGCTCCGTATCAACAAAACCAGTCGATCCTCTAAAACACAGAGGAAAGAGAACTGAAAGGAACTGGTAAGCGTACCAAGCTGAAAAGACTTGACTTAACGACAAGTCGAAGAGAAAATTCAAATTTCAAAAGAGTTTCCAACAGATTTCGAATTAGGAAAGAACTGAAAGGTTCGAATCAGAGGATTCAGATCGGAATTCAATTTGAGATTTAGATTCATTTTGTTTTTCCTTTAACGATCCCATTTTATTTTATTTTTTTGTTGTTTACTTAGTGCTCATGTGAATTTGAAGTTCATTTTAATATTCAGATTTTTAGGAAAAGTTCTCATTTATTTTCTTTTCTTTTCTGTTCTTCATTCAAAGTTCATTTAACTCTAATGGTGTTTCCCAATCAATTTGCACAAAAAGAGGTGAAGGCAAAATATGACGTAGTCGTTTTCATTCAAACTTGCTGAAAATACATCTTGCAACTTGATCTGATCGTGATGATATTTTCCTCAGAAATTTTATGTCTCATACAATCCATGTAAATCCAAAACGGATTGTGTAATATTCTTGTTGATCCATCCACAAGCGTCTGTCAAAAATCCATGTCTGAATAGTAAGAAACATGAGCAATAACATCACCTTCCAAGCCATCCTTAGCAGGAATGCCGCATGGATGTGTATTGTAGGTGTGATATTTCCCATGTAACTCACAGCTCGTAGGGCCGGAGACTCTCCAATTCTGGATCTGGCTGAAAGTGGTAAGGCATTTTTCTGTTGTCCATTCTTCTAAAAGTAACTGAAATCCGCTCCACAGGCACTCCTGGAATGCAATGCTTCGCAACGTCTGCTCCGTTTCGTTTTAACACCATGACGGAACCTACCGGTAGTGGTATCTCCACTAGCCCTCGGAACTCACCGGGGCCTGCAATCCAGAGGTCAGATCCGAACATGATGTTGCACTGGTTGACGAATGAAACTGTGCAGAAGGGTCTAACAAAGTCATGATGGTCTATATGTGGAGGTATGCAGTCGCCTTCCTTGTAGATGTTAATAATGCAGTTGTTGGGTATGCAATATGCAGGCAATACCTCCATGTTATCATCTTTTTCACCATTCTCTTAATGATTCTTGTCATCGGATCCACCTCACTGCGACGGAGTATCCCTGGTGGATTTCCTTTTCTGTTTAGGGCAAAATTGTAGCAACATCCGCATTAGATTGTAACTCTTCCTTTTTATGGCATCCATCTTCGGGGTTCTGAATAAGTCTTTTCCCTTAGGCGGCCAGCTCGGCCCATTTTCTGTAATTCAAGGATGCAGTCTATAATTTGTTGTTGCTCATAATCTGAGAATAAATCTGTATGCAGCTCGAGGCCTTCCAAGATGTTAACTCTCTTGTCTCCAATTCTTTCAAAGTATTCAAAGGTTTTCTTCTCAACTAGTTGCATTTTCTCCAGCTCGTATTCCGGGATTATCTGAAGTCCTCGGTGTCTAGTAACATACTGCGGGATTTATGGCTCAACCCCAGCACATTCTTCTGCATGTCTCGGCTCCTCGGGGATAGTCTCTGTAGGGACATCCTCCCGGGTTGCTTTCGCAACAAGACTCTTTGGATCCGGTACATCTGCTCGGCATCGAGGTACTAACTCTATTTCTACTTTTCTTGGTATTTCTTTTATCTGTTCCGACTTTCTTGGAGTTAACTTTCTTCTTTCTGGTTCTTAACGAACCGGTCTCCTTGGAGCATTTGCCCTAATGGTATCCACTGTTTGTTTATATTGATCTTCTGCTAACTTGGTTAACATTTTGCGAATGGGACGATTCTTATTTCTTCGCTGGGTAGCAGTGAGAGTAGCTCTCCTTACCCCTTGAATTTCTATGGGTGCGGCGCTGACAAGCCTACCCTCTGCTGTGGCAACCACGGACTTAACTTTCTTATCTTCTCCGGTTGCATGTGCGGTGTTTGCTTTTCTTTTCTTGCTGCTGGATTGGTGGCTCGGGCCACCCATTTTCATCACTTTCTGGCTGTGAAGTTCTTCTCGATCAACTGGGATCCAATCATTTTCTTCGTATTGTAAGCTGGCTGGTGTGAAGTCTGAGTCAATCTCTATCACTGCTCCATCCCTCACCCTCTTTTCATCAAGTGCTAGACTCACACCATTTCTAAAGTTTAGAACCAACCACCCGTTTGACATTTCCCTGCGAAAAAATAAGGAAAGGATCAGGGGTTGTAATAAGAACAAGAACAATAAGAAAAACACTTAAAAAATCTTATTCACTTCTTTTAAATTTAAAGGTAGTAGGAAGAGATGAGAAAATATCAGGAATGAATGGATTTAAAAGGAAAGATTGACATTTTATTATTACGATTTCCCATGTTTTCTTTTTAACATTTTCGTTGATGAGATTTTTTTTATCATCAATTTTATTTTTTTTTGGGTTCGGACCCAGTCACAAAGTGATTACTTCACCCGTGTTTCTAGGGATAAGATTCTACTTTAGAGGCCACCCTTTAAAACATCAGGTTGCGTAATACTTCTTTAAATACCGTCCATTGATTGGAAGCATGGGTCGTTCTCCACGGCAATTCACCAGTTGGTAGGAACCTCTTGAGTAGACTGTCTCGACCACGATCGGCCCTTCCCATGTGGGTTCAAATTTACCACCAATCTTGCGACGTGCAAGGATAGGTCTTCTGAGAATCAAAACCAAGTCACCGACTTTGAATGTCCTGGGACGGACTAATTTATCATGGGCCTGGATCATCTTGTCTTGATACAGTTCCAAATTCTGCTGTGCGGAAAGTCTTTTGCCTCCAAGCTTTCCAATTCTTCCAGTTGTAGTCTGGCATTTTCTTCTGTAGTGATCTTTTCTGCAACTGTAATTCGAAGTGACGGAAGCTGAACTTCCAAGGGCAAGACGGCCTTGGACCCGTACACTAAAGCATAAGGTGTAGACTGAGTAGGAGTCCTAAAAGTCATCCTGTAGGCCCATAAGGCTTCTAACAACTTCTCGTGTCAATTTCTCTTGTCGTCGTCCAAAGTTTTCTTTAAAATTTGAACGAGAGTTTTATTAAAAGCCTCGGCCAAGCCGTTTGCTCTTGGGTAGTAGATCGTTGAGTATCGCCAATTGATCCCGTGTCTTCTGACAAAATTGTTGATCTTTGTACTTTTGAATGCAGACCCATTATCTGAAATGATCCTGCGCGGTACCCCAAAACGGTAGACGACTTGGTTCTTGAAAATTTGTAGTACGTGGTGCGCCTTCACTTCTCTGAGTGGTATAGCTTCTGCCCTCTTAGAAAAGTAATCTGTAGCTGCAAGAATGAAGCGATGTCCTCTTGAAGAAGGCGGCTCTATCGGACCCACAATATCTGTGCCCCAACACTCAAATGGCTATGATGGGATTGTCGGATGTAGCACATTTGGAGGTTGATGTAGAACCACTCCATGCACTTGGCACTGGTGACAACTTTTGGCAATCTTCATGCAATCGGTCATCATCGAGGGCCGGTAGTACCCTAGTCTTTTAATCTTCATTTTCATTTTCGGACCCGACCGATGAGCGCCACAAAGTCCGAGTGTACTTCTTTAACAATTTCACGAGCCTCGGACCCGCTCAGGCATCTTAGCCACATCTGATCAAAAGACCTTCTGTATAATGTATTGTTTATTAATGCGTAAGATAGAGTTCTTTTCTTGATTTGATGGGCTAATGACTTATCTTCCGGTAAGTTCCCTGTTTGCAAGTAGTCTATTAATGGCTGCCGCCAATCTTCTGTATTTTCTGTCACTGCTGCAACTGATTCTTCTGCTTTTTTTGATTTGTGTATTGTATCCATGTCGAGTTGTGATAGGACTTGTCGTCCCTGAACTGACATTTCAACTGACTCATCCTGTAAGCAGGCAAATTCCTTTGCAAGATGGGCTAACACATCTACGAGAGCGTTTTCTTTCCTGGGAATCTTGTAGATTGTTACGTTTGGAATTTGTTCCAACAATTTCATGGCATACTGAAAGTACTGCTCGAGCCTTGGCTTCAGAATTCTGTAATGTCCCGCAACTTGTTGAATGATCAACTGTGAATCTACGTAGATGTTGATGTCCGTTATTCCAATCTGAATGGTTAATTCCAATCCGGTTATGAGGGCTTCGTATTCTGCCTCATTGTTTGTACATGGTTCTGTTAAGTGGTAGGAGTACCTTAACATTCCCCGCTCCGGCGTTGTGAAGATTAGTCTGATTCCTGCCTTACCGGGCACTATCGTTTGCAATTCTCTATCTTTTTGTGCTGATGAAACACCGGCGAAGTATAGTTCCCAACGTCGATCATCAGTGTCTTCTAGGCTCATTATCTGCTCGTCAGGAAAACTGTCGTCGAGAGGCGAATCCGCCGGCAAAGGGTGTGCTGCGAGGAAGTCTGCTAGGACTTGTCCCTTTACGGCGTGAAGAGGAATGAAAGTTATGTTGAATTGCAATAGTATCATCGACCACCTGGCAAGTCTGCCAGAAAGCTTCGGTCGGGTCATCAAACGGATTAACCCTTGAAATAAGGTTGACCTTATGAGAAAGCATGTAATGTCTGAGCTTTTGAGCGGTAAAGATCAGGGCCAAACAATGCTTCTCAATCGGAGGATACTTTACTTCCGTCGGGATTAGACGACGGCTTAGGTAGTAGAGAGCGTTTTCTTTTCCCTCATCATTGACCTGGGCTAGCAGGGCTCCGAGAGAATCGTCTAAAGCCGCGGTATAAAGTATCAACGGTCTACCTGAGACTGGGGCTGCTAAGACAGGAGGTGTCATTAAATATTGCTTAACGTCCTTGAAAGCCCGCTGGCATTTCTCATCCCAAATGAATTTGGCGTCCTTTTTAACCAATACCGAGAAGGGCTGACACCTACTTGACAAGTTCAAGATAAAGCGTCGAAGATATGCCAACTTCCCTTGAAAGGATCGTAGTTGTTTCAATGTTTTGGGAGGAGGCATTTCTAAAATAGCTTTAATCTTCTCCTGATCGATTTCAATCACGCGATGTCGGACAACAAATCCTAAGAATTTCCTGGAGGTGATGCCGAAGATGCATTTTAAGGGATTCATCTTAAGGTTAAATTGTCTTAGTCGCTCGAAAACAATTCTCAAATCATACGAGTGATCTTCCTTCGGCTTACTTTCGATGACCACATCATCCACGTAAGCACTCGACTTGGTTGTGAATGAGATCATCCAAAATCTTCGTCATCGCTCTTTGGTATGTTGCTCTTGCGTTCTTTAGTCAGAATGGCATTACTGTGTAGCAATACACTCCGATCGGCATTCTGAATGTCGTGAGCTTTTCGTCTTTTGGTGCCATCTTTATCTGGTTGTATCCTAATGATCCATCCATGAAAGAGAAGACTTCACGTGTTGAAGCGATGTCGATCATCAGTTCTGGAATTGGTAGTTGGAATTCATCCTTTGGACATGCTTTATTCAAATCTCTGAAGTCTACGCAGATTATGATCTGTCCATTCTTCTTTTTGACTGGTACCACATTGGCTAACCAAGTTGGATATTGTTCTTCACGGACAAATTTAGCATCTATTAGCTTCTTAACTTCGGCTATAACTTGTTGCTCAATTTCTAGACACATTCTTCTGGGAGCTTGTCTGACTGGAACGGAAGTAGGATCCACTCCTAGCCTGTGAACTGCGACTTCTGGAGCTAATACTGGCATTTCGTCGTAACTCCAAGCAAAAAAGTCCTTGAATTTCATTAATAGCATGATTATGTCTTCGGAGTCTTCTTTGTTGAGTAAGGAGCTAACAAAGATAGGCCTAGGCTCTTCACTAGTACCTAAGTTAACTTCCATTAACTCGTCTATAGTAGATTTGATTTCTTCTTCGAATTCTGGTGGAGCATCTCGATTGGTAGATCTTCGAGGTCTTCTGAAGCTTCCAAGCAGTCTTCATTAGGCTCGCAAGTGACAACCAAGCAAAATCCTGTATCATCAACTGATCCTACTGTGCCGAATCCGAGACCATGTTTTGAATTGGGAGACCGACCGGCATTATTCCATAATTTTTCAAAGTCTTGTGATCGGCCTTTTGTCCATCGTCGAGGTAAGACACCGCGTTGAATTAAATTTTGAACACAGGGAGAGTACCACACAAAAGGTAGTTCCATTAATTCGAAAGAAGTAACATCTTCAAATTGTACATCACTTTCAGTTTTGGAAGAAGAAGCACCACGACAAAATTTAATCGGCTTAGCACCACCACCATGCACTTCCTTGACCACCACACCCTCGATCTTATTAGAATGGATCGGGGTCAGGGTCATAGTATGTACATAATGGTTAATCTTCTCGTACATTGATTTATATCCTTCATTCTTTTCTTCTTCAAGAGAGATCATGAATTGTGGTTCCTTCAGACATATTGTCGCTGCTTCTTTCTTAATTTCTTATTTTTCTTCGGAACTGTTCTCCCAATCAACATCAATGACCGGTTTCTTCTGTCCAACTGTTCAAACGTTTCTTCCACGTCCTCGTCCCCGACCTCGACCTCGAGTGCGAGTTCTGGAAAAATCTTCATCATCTCGCCGTAAGGGAGTGGTGAGTAACTGTTGGACTAGAACTTCAGGTTCTTCATCGTCTCAAATTTCTATTGCTTCATTTGGTATGGTATTTCTGGAAAAGATTGTTTTCTTCGGAGGCGCGTAGTAGGCTGCATCTTCATGAATTCCAATTTCGTGCACGGAGAACAGTTGCAAATCACCTTTGATGCACTGTTCCCCTCCTTCGTAATACTTTATGCACTGGTACAGAGACGACGGTACCATCCGGTTTTCATGGATCCATGGCCGACCTAGTAGAGCGTTGAACAATGTCTCAGAATAATTTATGTGGAATTTTGCGGTTGTCTTTGCTAAATCACCAGTCTTCATTAGTAGTGTTATCGATCCAAGAGCTCTTTCTCCTTTTTGATTGAAGCCTCTTAATAACATATTGTCTGCTTCAAGCTCGCCAGCATCAATTTCCAAATATGCTAGCGTCCGAAGATTCATTATGTTGATTGATGCTCCCGGATCAACCAACACTCGGAGAGCGTAAACATTCCAATAAGTGATCGAAATGTACAACGGTCGGTTGTGATCAGCTGTTCCCAGTAATAGATCATTGTCCATGAAGGTAACACCTCGTCGTTCTTTTAACGAGCAAACCTTGTCGAAGGAATTACCGGCCATTTGAGCTAAACAAATCTCTGGATCAAGTAAAGCCTCGATCGTAGCCTCCCTCATCTCCTTTCGACGGGATCAGAGCGTCGTATATGCTTAGTTTGGCTGGTAGCTTCCTAAGATGGGCTAGCACGTTGTAGTCCACTTTATTACCATGTTCCTCGGTTTCTTCCCGAATGGGCAGTTCCTCCGCCGGGGTTGGCTCTTCATGAGCAACCACCTGGTTTCCTTTATCCTTCGGACCCATTCTCGGGGGTAGAACTTTTCTGCTTCTTAAATTGACCTCTGTTATCTCTTCTAAATTTACCGGTGTCTCCTCTTAAATCGGAACAACTGACTCTTCTGAAGTTGCTTCGGTGTCTGATGGTTCTAATTCTATCATGATCAGAGCTCCTCGGAATTCACAAATGGACTCGTTGCTTGTCGAGCTTTCATAGCCTCCTTTGTGAACATCTTCTTCGTCATGGTTATCGAGGTTATGTATGATTTGAGAATCGTTATTTGTATTGGAATCGAGATCTGGATTAAGCCAGTTGTCGCTAGTTACGTAATCGTTAGAAACAGTCAAAACGTAGCCAACGCCATAACCCTTATCATTATAAGATCCCGCCGGGGCGAGCAGATAATCATACAGAGTCAGGAGTTCGAAGGATTTCTCCCCCGAATCGGAGACAACCATCCTAGGATAAGCAACCCCTAGTCTACCCTTCGGAGCCTCGGTCTTCTTTTCTTCCACGATCTTCTCCTCCTTCTGGGGCGGTTCTTCAATCGCAAGTGATAGTGTCGGCTCGACAGGTTTCAAACTCTGAGTTGAAGCGTGTACCAAAACGGTCTGGATGTGATTCAAAATTTTCTACGTTGATTTTGTCCAGACGGTACTCCATCCATCATCGGTTGTGTACGGGTTTATCGGAACAATGGGATCCGTTGAAATAACATTGACGGAACCTCCTTTCTGGGGTTCCTTCATGTATTCCTTTGGGATCGTTATGTTCCCTTTCCGGAGATTGTCATCAAGCCAACTCTTGAAAGTGATGCAATCCTCTATCTTGTGTCCGAGCATCCGGTGGTAAGGGCAATAGTTCGGATGATCTTTCTTATTGACTTCCTGCAGCCTCTTGGGCTCTGGTAGCTGAAAATCTGGTGTCTTCATTAAGCTACGGAACATCTTCGCTATTGCTTCAGTCTTGAATGGATATTCTCTATTTAGAAGTTCTCTTAAGGTACGCGATGAACGAGGCGGTTGTTCATAATGCTGAGGCGACTGATAGCTTGATCGAGGCTGTTGGTAGCCATGCTGAGGTTGCTGATACATCTGTGGTGGTTGTTGGTAAGTTCGTTGCGGTGGTTGATAACTGGGCTGTGGTCGTTCTGGCATTATCTGCATTAGCTGCTTGCCCTTATCTACTCCCGCGATGATTCCGGATTTCTTTTCAAATGTTTTCACGGGCTTCTGCTTATCGGTCTTGTCCACGAAACTTAACTGCTTTGCCTCCTCTTGCAAGCTCCCGGCCTTGCTAAGAAACTTCTCGAAATTCTTGATTGTAAATCCTTTAAGGAGAAGAGCTATCGGGCCATGGATACTCTTAAGTAGGATGTCGACTGCATGTTGTTCTTGAAGCTGTGGTTCACACCTCATGCTTAAATTCCTCCAACGAAGTATGTAATCCACTAAAGTCTGGTTCGGTTTCTGTTACTCCACCACTAGATCACCGATAGTGATGTGGTGCTGAGCCCCTGCAAACCGCTTAACTAAGAGACTCTTTAGTTCTGAAAAGGTCTTTACTGAACCGTTCGGCACTCCGCGTACCCGCCGAGGGCAATCCTCGAAAAACTGCTGACGAACTGACGGAAGAGTAGAGCGTCACTCCCACCGGCATTGCAGCAACTAGCACGAAAATGTGCGACATGCTGTCGGGGGTTTCCCGTTCCATCAAATGTCTTAAATAGAGGTGGTATGAAGCCTTTCGAATATTGGACTGCATCGAACTCTTCGGGGTAAGGTCTACCCGTCTGAATAGATGCTCCACTCTTAGATTGTGCTAGGGCTTCTCACACCTGCTATTCTACCATGTTTTTAATGTCCTTTTCTGGGATCATGCTTTGTGCAGAATCCTTCTTTGGTGGTTCGTCTCCATTGACGGATGTGATCTCTTTTCCTCCATCTGCGATATGGATGATCTCTGGGGGTGTTTCTTTCTGAGGCTAAACCTGACTCTGGAGAGTGGCTAAGGCGGCCGCCATCTCTTCCATCTTCCTTGCCATTTGAGAAATTGTGTTATCCTTCTCTTGAAGTTGTGCTCTCATCACTTCCGAATCATCTCTTTCCACTACTGCCGGAGCACCTTGCGAAGCTGATGATGCTCGTGTCTCAACCATGTTGATTTCAGCATACTCGTCATTCACAAATTCTGATGAATCAACTTCATCTTCTAGTTTTTCTTCTCTTTCTTTTGCTAACCGTCGGATGTCGGTCCTTAACTTATCCATGGCATCCTTTAGTGGCCTTTTCCGCACGGTCTCGCAGTTGTCACGTGACGGTTGTTGAACTTCCTTTCCGGGAGTCCCCTTTATTGCAGTAGCACTTTCTTCTGATTCAAGTCTTCTGACGAGACTTTTCTTCTCAGGACATTGTTTTGGTCTTAGCTCGCCAGTAGTAGGTCGCCATACCATCCTTCTTGCAGCCAGAAGCCTAGGACTGGATGATCTGTTGGCTATATGCTGGAAGGTGGTATCCTCCTAATTTGCAGACCCGATACAACAACGGGTGAACTGGCTTTTATCTTCTTCTTTGGTTTCTCCATGGCAGCAACAGGCTCTATTCGCAGTCCGAGGCGGGATTTAGCTGGCACCCGTCCCATCCTTCTTAAGCTTTCTGACACAGGGCATCTTTCTTTGTTTGCCAATCTTTCTATCACAGCTTGCAGTCGAGTAAATGGCATAGTCTTAACCCTTTTTCTTTTGCAGTTACTATAGTATGCTGGTCGGGGTAGCATAGCGACAATCCTTCGGACATCTTCTTCATCTGATGCTGCAGAGAGAGGGTGAAACCTGCTCCCTTCCAACAGAGGTATATACTCAGGCAGTTCTTCTCTTTCCTCAGGAATTTCTTCTAGAAAAGCAACTTCAGCAGCTTTGGCTTTCTCGATCTTGGCGATCTTTCTGCTTTTATTTCTTCTTTGAGTCCGAGTTAGGGGTGCAACTCTTGAACTGGACCCAATCTCGAAAACAGAAGGTATTGGAGCAAAGTCTGTACCCTCCACGATGACAGGCACATCACAGACTTGGATTTCCTTCCCCTTCAGTTTGGCAGAAGTCGGGGTAGGTACGGAGATGACTAGACCGGTGGGGGTAGAGACAACGGTCCTCCTACGAACGGTAGTACTCCTTTCGAGTCGGAACTCTTTGCAGGGGAGGGAATTCTTGAGTCGATTTCAAGTTGAACTCGACTACGTGCTCTTCGCTTTCGGCACTTTGTTCATCGGTGCGAAGAGAGTGACGTCGCCGAACTTGATATCCGTGTTGCCGAATCCTTGTCCGAAACGGATGATTCCATTGTCGGGCGACTCATCCTTGTAAACGGCGAAGTCCATTCCATTGGTGAAGGAGAAGATTAACTTTGGGGCAGTCATTTTCTGCAGGGCAGATTCCGAATGTCAGTCCCGAATTATGCTTCCTTTTGTTATAAAGTTTAGGACGAAAAAGAAAGAGTCTGAACACATTTTCGTTTATCTTAGAGTATTGGTGATTTTTAAAAGAGATTGTTTATTAGAAGGGTTATTTATTAGCGGGTTCGTTTGTTAGAAACGAAACGATCAAAGGAAAAAAAGGTTATAGAAAAGGTAAAGGGCCTGAATTAGAAAGGAAGAGAAAGTCTTATGCAAGACTTCTCGACTAGAACCGCTCCTAAACTAACACCTATTGGGGGTCCACCCCACCTCAGAAAAGAGGTAAAAGGATCTCAGAACCTCTCCATTTAGAAGTGTCTAAATAGTGGCTCTTAAATTCGAGAGAAGTTGGCTATACTCATTCAAGACAGAAATGAACGGGGTATTCCAACGGAAGAATGGTAGTTTGCTCCACTAGGGACATGGATACACTACCGATTTATGAAAGCAAAACCATCTAATCAAAATGGAGAGAGGAACTAATCCTCAGCGGAGTCGCCAGAAATTGTCGGCATATTTTTAGGTTATGTGTTTTGAAAAGGGGGTCGCCTACAGAAATTGTCGGCGGATTCTAGATTTTAAATTTAATTTAAATATATATATATATATATAATTTAAAAAGTAGCATTTGATTTTGAAAATAATTTTAAGTTTGAAAATTTTAAGATATGAAATCAAACCGATCTCACATCCTAAATAGTTTATATAAACGAGCACCACATCACAAATCGTGTATCTATCTCGAAAGACAAATACACTGCTTGACGATGGGGCTCGATTAAATAAACTAGAAGATTTGTGACATCCGTTTGGTCTGTGAACCAATTTTATAAGCCGACAAGTTCCCCTATTTAATATAAAGAAATTAAATAGGGTTTATATTACCTGGGTTCTTAAAGTTCCCTATAAGGGCAAGCCCCTATAGTTAATTACATCTTAAATGACGGGAGTCATTTAAGAAAACTCTCGATAATGATCAGTGGTTTTGTTCTCAAGAATTTCAAAGTTTAAGGTTTTCAAAGGATTGGATTTTGGAAATTTCAAAAGGGAATGGACCAAATTTGAACAGCTTATTTCGAGAATCCAAAGGAAAAGAAGTAGAAGAAGTTGAGGATCCAAGTAGAATCTTGGCAACTTCCCAAACTATCCTATTGTTTAGCTTCAATTTGGGAGTTTATTTAATGTTATAATCCTGCCAATTTTATTTATTTAGGTCTTATATTCGTGTGACATAATCACACAAATAGCCTTGAAGATGTGAGGGTTAATGTCGTACCGAACGACTACCTCGGAGTTCTAAGACCGGTTAGGGCTTAGTTTCCATAACATGATTATGCAAATGCCTAACGAAAAGTTTGAGGATTTATGTTGCACTAGGCAAACAACCTCGAAGTCCTATGGCTTGGTTATTTAATTCTAAGAAAGTTTTCCTGAAGTAGATCCGAGTTTTGGTGAAGAAGATGGCCGTGCTGCCCACCGTGCTCCAAGCTCCTTGTTGTTGCAGAGGTTTAGTTTTAGAAGTCATAAATCAGGAGATGAGAGAAGTGTTTTGGTTTAGAGAAAATCTTAAAATCCAAGTGTTTTTAATATTTTAATTAAAACAAGTCTTAAAGTTGTTTAAACGGAACCGATTAAGATCCCACGGTTCCGTCATCCCAAAGACCGTTATTTTCATCGAATTCACTTAGTCCGGATGAATTTGCTAAACTCAACTGAATGAGTTCCACACTTTCATTTAGACCGTGGGAAATCCCGTTAGCAACACATGGGTTACATCATCCGAGGTATTCCCGATCATTCAACGAGACGTTTTAATTTAGTTACAATTGTAGTTTTGTTGTTCTGTTTGTGATTAAATTTTGAGTTGTTTTATATTTTGGAATGTTGTGGCGATGAATTTTATCTTGCAATGACATTTAATTTAGTTTTGGTTTCAGTTCAGGGGCTATCCTAAAGGTTTTGGTTTTCATGCAACAATCTTGTTTATCATGCAAGAAAAAGTAAAGCGCAATGCATGTAAGTAAATCGCAATAAAGTAAATTGCAATAAAATAAAAGCGTACCTGGAGGGTCTTCCCGTCATCCCAAGCTGCACTTAAAATACATGTTAGAGCATTTAAACATATTTTTGCAAGAAATACCTTGGTAAAGCTAAGGGAAAGAGTTTTGGTTGTCTACCAGAATCCTAATCCTATTGCTAGTCATTTCCTATGACGTCTAGGTTGTTGGTTTGGTTTAAGGATGATTTGCTTCATCAAAGAACAATTAAATTCAATTGTTCTTCTAAAACATCTCATCATATTGAGAAAGTGCTTAGGACGAGTCCTAAACATCTTTTCAATATTTCCGAGATCATTTTGGGTCCAAGTAAACTTAGTTGCACAGGTGAATTAATCATCCAGGAGTTTAGTTAAACTTTGTCTCTTGCTCAGTGAACTTGGGTATTTGATTACCTGATGAATGAAGTGACATCTCACTTAATACTCTATTTAAGAGTTATAATAATTAAAGCCTTTAAGGGCAAGTTGGTTTATTGAGAATTTTAATCATCCTTAAATTAAAGTTTGAGTTAATGATTTAAAGTGACTTAATTTAATTATGAGGTTTTAATTAATTATTTTAAGTTTGGAATAGTGTTCAAATTATTTTAGATTTAATTTAAATCTTTACACTTTCAATTATCTTAGTATTTCAGATTGATGTTTATGTTTTAAATTTACTTAAATAGAAAGAGAAGTTGAAATTATTAATATGTTTTAATTTAATTCTTAATGATTTCATTTAGGTTTTTTGTTAAGTGATTTTAATTTAATTTAATTTAATTTGATTTTAATTTAATTTAATTTAATTTTAATTTAATTTAATTTAATTTTAATTTAATTTTAATTTAATTTTTAATTTAATTTAATTTAATTTAATTTTAATTTAATTTAATTATATTTTAATTTAATCTAATTTTAATTCAATTTAATTTTAGTTTCAATATTTTAAATTTAGTTTAATTTAATTGTTAAGGTGTTAATTTAATTTAATTTAAACTTTGACTTGACTTAATTTAATTTAATATAATTTAACTCCAAGACCTTAAATTTGATTTTAATTATTAGACCATTTAACATTTGAAGCTTTAATTCATTTAAGGGTTATCTTCTTTTAATTTTTAATTTATTTAGTTTGGGTTATTATTTTAATTTTTAATTAAGAACTAAATATTATTAACGTAACTTATTTAGAGATTTTTAAATTAAAGAATAAATATCCTCTTAATAATATCGCTATTTTAATAATCCAAATTTTAAATATATTCTTTCCAAAATTTAAATTATTTAATTAATTAGAGTTTCATTTTGATATTTTCAAAGTGTTTAATGGGTTTTTACCCTTTAATTTCCCTAAGTTTCAATCATCCAAGAGAAAGTTAAAATCAAATATTTTACCCTCCATTTTGATTAAACCTAAAGTTTTAATTAAGGGTTAAAATTCTTAATTACATTTATGCCCTTTTAAGCTTATTTATTTCATAACTCACTAAATTTAGCTCAAATGAATTTGAAATTTTTATGTCACCTCACTCACATGTCAATTAAGACATTAGAGGAGAAAATGTGATTTTTCTGACTTTAATTTATTTATATAATTATTTTTAGTAGAAAATAGGGGTTTTCAAAGAGAATTCAACAACATGACCAAGGTAAAGTTTCTATCCTTAACAAAGTTATGGGGTGTTCCTAATGACCAGAGGACCACTTGGACAAGTTTTGGTGATTTTTTGAATTATATTTTATTTATTATAATTATTTTGAGTTTTAGAGTATTAATTAATTTTAAAATAAAATAAAAATTGAAAAATAGATTTTATATTTTTCTTAAAAGGAGTCCAGAGAAACAAATTTTATAATTTTCTGATTTTTCTTTGATTTAGTAGATTTATTTTAGTGAAAAAGGTTAAAAATTCATTTTTTTAATATTAAAATTACATTAAGCCTTTAAATTTCAATATCTTATCCTAAGGACTTACGAAAAATATTTGGTTTGTTCCTAAGTGATTAGGAGTCAAAATGTGATATTTTTATGATTTGTAATATTTTTGTGATTTTTATTATTTTTTAATTATTAAAATATTAAAATATTGTGAAAAATCAACTTTTTTAGAAAATTCCAATTTTAACTTTCCCGAACTCCCCGATATCAAAGAAGCTCCAAAACTATTTTTGTGAATTTTTGAAAAGTATTTTTGGAGTAATGAATTTTTAAAGTCCCATTTTGCTTATGAGGCTTAATCAATCCATTTGGTGGGTTAATCAAGTCCAACTGATTTCAAAATTTTATGTAAGGTTCTTCTAACCCTAAAGAGCAATGGAGAATTATTTTCAAGTCAATTTGGTGTGTGGTTAACCCTAATTAATTCAAATTCAATTTTGGGAGTTTAGGTCAATTAGGGTTATTATGAACGAATTGACACAAAATATATTTTTCATAGGGTCCCCTGGTCCTAAGAAACATCACCAAATTTTTCTAGAATTTATTTTACAACATGCTAATTATTGGAATTAAAATACCTAAAACAGTGACATGAACTTTAAAAATCAATAACTCTTCACAGAGATGGCCTCTGACCTTGAAAAATTTAGGGAGTGTTCCCAAGATCAGAGCTTCAAAAGCCCTATGGTCTCATGCCATGATGAATTGTCTATGCAAATGGAGAATCAAAACATTGGAAATAGTAAATAAATTATTAAAAATAAAATACTCATCCAATTAACTTGATATCTTTTCCAAATTATTCTCCTCTATTCACTGAGCAAGAGGGTATTTTTATTTTATTTTTGTGATTTTTCTATGCAAAGATATGAATTTTTGAAGTTCTCATATTTAAATAAATCCAAAAAATCCTAATTTTCTACTTATCCGACTCGGCGCTGCGTCATCCTTGTCCGGATAGAAAGCCCATGCGTCGCTCTATGATTTGGGGCCGCCATCTGACTCAGCGCTCCAGGGGCCCGCGGTTCACGTAACATTCCCTGGTCCGGCGCAATCTGAACCGTCCGCTCGATACACGCGCGATCCAACGGCTCCTGGTCATCGTCTACGACTGGTGTGCACTCGTGACAGTCCACACTCAAACCCTAATATTTCTCTCGATTCTCAATGGATTTTTGAGTTCTTATACTCTATGGATTCGTCTTGAAGAGACAAACACATCCATATGGTTTATAAGCTATGAAATTAACCCAAACAAAATGGAGAATTGCTGGAAGCTCAGGAGGAAGAGTGAGTTCATACCTTTGCTCAGAGAAGTGAAGCTTCGATCTAAGGGTTGTGTCACCTTCGATTGAGTCCAACCAAGCTCCAGATGAAGTCTCTGGCCCTGGGGAATAGTCTAAGTATGAAAGTGACCAGACCCGATTTCAAAGCTTGGAGGCTGGAGCAACTGGGTGGCCTGGAGAAAGGGCTTTCACTGAGGAACTCCTTCTCTTGGTCCTGTGCAGGTGTGGGTGAGTTTAATTTGGATTTGGTGGACGTTCCAGAGATGTCCTGGTTTTTGGGTGGATTTTCAACTCAGGAATTGAGCTCTGTTAATGGGGTTTGGGGCAAAGGAACACTGGGGATCAACTGCTCTGGATTAGGAGAAGGTCCTGGAGCAATTTTGGCAGAGTTTCCTTAAGGTCTGGTTCATCACCTTGTTTGCCCGAGAGGTGAGTGGGTTTAAATAGAGGTGGCTGGAGGGCCTGCCAGGGGATTTTAATGGCTTGGATCAACTGCCTTGGCCAAGGGAAGAACAGCCACAGTGGCCATTAGGTTGAGACAAGTCAGCTAATTCAAATTGAATTTTTGATTCAAATTAAGCCTCTCGGCCTGGTGGTTTCCGGCGGCTGTGGTGGCTGCCCGGCCAGGCATGGGTCACCCTCAGGGTCAGGGAGGTCAGGGCTTGAGTTTGGTGCCAACAATTGGCTTTGGACATGTGTAAAGGAGTTGGATTGAAATGGCATGGGAAGAAGGTTATTTTGAGTTCAAAAGGGTCAACCCATGGTTTTGGGCTTGGTGCACCACCCAAGGACTGGAACTAGGCTGAAAAGATTCATTTGGGTTAGCCAAGAGGAAATGGTGTAGTCTCCATCAAGGATTAGGTGGCTAACTTGGTTTAGTGTGTATCATGGATGAGGTTAAAAAAGCTTAAGGATGGCTTAAGAAAGGGGCCACTCTATTTGCCATAAATGACATGGTGAGGTGTCAAAACTCTCATGGCTTCATATGGCTTGCAAATGGCTCACATTTGGCTTACATTTGGCTTGAAAAACGTTGGCTTGTTTCATGAAAAAGGATTTTAAGGATTTTTGGTATTTAGGGGTAATTTGGCACATGGCTTAGTTTAGAAAAATTCAATGATGAATTTGAAACATAGGGAGTGATTTAATTAAATGGATGATGAGATGTTGATTTTGGGCTTTTTGAAATCAATTTGGATGGGCTTTTAATGTGATTTAAGGAAGTGGGCTTTTGGATTTAAAGTAAATTTAGGATGAAAATTTTGTAAAGGATTGTGCTAAATAAATGTTGCAATTGGTTTAGGCATGTGTCATGAGTGGTTTGGAATCAATTTGGTGTGATTTGGAGTAGAATTGGGTTGAATTTGGGCTTTTTTTGGTAAAGGGGCCAAGGTGGGCCAAATTGGGCTAACTTGGGCTAAGGTTGGGCTAAGGTTGAATTTGGTGTAAAATTAATGTTGAAAAATGTTTATGGGAGTGTTACACATAGTTTTCAACTTTGGTTGGGCTCTAATTTTGGGATTTGGGCCCATTTGGGTTAGGCTTGGGCTTAGGTCAATTTAAGGGATTTTGGTTTTGGGTTAGGTTTAGGTGGAGTTTAGGTTCAAATTTTGGGCAAATCAATTTAGTGTTTTGTTTGTGGGGATGTTAGGAAGGCTTTAGAAAAGATTTGGGGCCAATTGGGGTTGAGTTGGGTTGGTTTGGGCTAGGTTTAGGTCATGGGCCAAAATTGGGCCTTAGGCTTCAAATTGAAATTGAGCCCAAATATCAATCAAATTGGACTTGGATTTGGTCTAAATTGATATTGGGGATATTGAATTGAAGTTTAGAATTGAATTAGACCAAAATTGAGGTCAATTGGGGTGGTTTGGTTTGACATTGGGTTCACTTGGGTTAAAAAATGGGTCAAATTGCGGGTTTTGGTAAAAGTGGGGTAAATTGGCAAAATTGTCCCATGGTGTAGTTGAATAAAATGAAATTGAGAATATTTGGGATTTTCTGGAATCTTCTGGGAATTTTTTGAATTATTGGATTTTTTGGGGTAAAAGGGTATTTTGGTAATTTTGGGGGGTTTAGGGATATTTTTGGAAATTTTGGTATTTTTGGCCAAAGATGTTCAATTTGAGTGGTGGGAAGTGTTTAGGATTGATTTTGAGGGATCTTGGGTAATTTAGGTAATTTTGCAAATATGGGATCATTTCAAGGGTATTTGGTAGGTTTAGTGGATCCGGGGCCCCGGGGGTCAAAAACTGAAATTTTGAAAAAGGAAGATTGATCAAGTGTGAGTGAAATGGAATCATTTTGGTTGAGCCATGAAGCCATATTAAGCCCATATGAGCCATGAGAGGACTCATTTGAGGCATTCACTATGTTGTTCCTAACCCTCTTAGCCAGGGGCTTAAGGGTTAAGGACCATCCATATAAATTACCTACATGAGTCAGGAAGTCAAGTTAGGTGAGAGTGTGGTTTTAGGACTTGTAATGTGTGTGAGAGTGTAGTGTATGTGCAAGTCAACACTCACCAGACCAGGCCATCCATGGTATTCCTAAGGCCAAGAAGTCCTATAGGGAACTCATCCTTTAAAACCTCCACATTTGATTTCAACCCTCTAGGTGATTAGGGGTCTACAATCAAGCTTATGGGGTTTGCATTGAGTTAAGAAGTAGTTTGAATTTCTAAATGGTAGGTTCCATTTCTAGTCCTCTAATATTAGTCAAAGGAAAAGCCTAAGGCTAGATCCTAAGTACTAAAATAAAAAGCAAAAGACCTCACCAAAATTGAGGTTAACAAATGGACCCCCAATAGGTGTGGTGTGCTAACCAAGCACACCGCGCGTATTGGCGTTGACCGAACAGATCAACAAAACCAACACAGATGTCCAAGTGACAAACTTAGGACGAAGTAGAAGAATTTCCGCTGGGGAGTATCAGGTATATTTCCAAGACTGGAGATTCCTGAACTCTCGCTGGGGAATGGAAAAGGAGGTTAACTCCAAATCACAAGATCTGGGTAAATCAATTTAGATTTCATTTTACTTTTACATTTCACGTTTCAATGTGTGAGTTTAGATTTTGGTTTGGTCTGAGTTTCAATTTCGATTGAAGTTTTAATTTAAAATCAATTTAAGGAAATTTTGAATTTGAAATTTGGATTTGAAATAAGAATTGAAACCTGGATTTCAACCTCAGGATTGCGAAGAGAACCGGAATTTAGGTACCAGCCTCGGAGTGAGAATCGAGTTTAAGTATCGACGAAAAAAGGATGAGAATCGAATTTAGGTATCGATCTCGAGAGAGTGAGATTTGAAATTTAAGTATCAAACCTGAAAGGGAATCGAAATTTAGGTATCGATCTCGGAAAGAGAGTCGGAATTTAGTACCGACCTTGAAAGGAGAGGACTGGAATTTAGGTAACAGTCTCGAAAGTTGTGAATCAAAATTTAGGTATCAATTCGGATGAGATTCGGAATTTAGGTACCGACCTCGGAATGAGAACTGGAATTTGGTACCAGTCTCGGAGATTTAGAATTGAAATTTAGGTATCAATTCGAATGAGAGTCGGAATTTGGTACCAACCTCGAAGGAAGAGAACTGGAATTTTGTACCAGTCTTGAAAGAGAGGATTGAAATTTGGTATCAGCCTCGAAAGAGAATCAAAATTTAGGTATCGATCTCGAAGGAAGAGAACTGGAATTTGGTACCAATCTCGGAAATTTAGAATTGAAATTTAGGTATCAATTCGAATGAGAGTCAGAATTTGGTACCGACCTCGAAGGAAGAGAACTGGAATTTGGTACCAGTCTCGAAAGAGAGGATTGAAATTTGGTATCAACCTCGAAAGAGAATCAAAATTTAGGTATCGCTCTCGAAGGAAGAGAACTGGAATTTGGTACCAGTCTCGAAAATTTAGAATTGAAATTTAGGTATCAATTCGAATGAGAGTCGGAATTTGGTACCGACCTCAAAGGAAGAGAACTGGATATTGGTACCAGTCTCGGAAATTTAGAATTGAAATTTAAGTATCAATTCGAATGAGAGTCGGAATTTGGTACCGACCTCGAAGGAAGAGAACTGGAATTTGGTACCAGTCTCGGAAAGAGAGGATTGAAATTTGGTATCAACCTCGAAAGAGAATCGAAATTTAGGTATCGATCTCGGAAAGAGAGTCGGAATTTGGTACCGACCTCGAAGGAAGAGAACTGGAATTTGGTACCAGTCTCGAAGATTTATCTGTATGAAGAGGGACCCAGTCTCATGCCATCAGAACCAAATCGAACAAAGTGTGTGGCTCCGTGTCAACAGAACTAGTCGATCCTCTAAAACACAGAGGAAAGAGAACTGAAAGGAACTAGTAAGCTTACCAAGCCGAAAAGACTTGACTTAACGACAAGTCGAAGAGAAAATTCAAATTTCAAAAGGGTTTCCAACAGATTTCGAATTAGGAAAGAACTGAAAGGTTCGAATCAGAGGATTCAGATCGGAATTCAATTTGAGATTTAGATTCATTTTGTTTGTCCTTTAACGATCCCTTTTTTTTGTTGTTTACTTAGTGTTCATGTGAATTTGAAGTTCATTTTAATATTCAGATTTTTAGGAAAAGTTCTCATTTATTTTCTTTTCTTTTCTGTTCTTCGTTCAAAGTTCATTTAACTCTAATGGCGTTTCCCAGTCAATTTGCACAAAAAGAGGTGAAGGCAAAATATGACGTAGTCGTTTTCATTCCAACTTGCTGAAAATACATCTTACAACTTGATCTGATCGTGATGACATTTTCCTCAGAAATTTTATGTCTCATACAGTCCATGTAAATCCAAAACGGATTGTGTAAGATTCTTGTTGATCCATCCACAAGCGTCTGTCAAAAATCCATGTCTGAATAGTAAGAAACATGGGCAATAACATCACCTTCCAAGCCATCCTTGGCAGGAATGCTGCATGGATGTGTATTGGAGGTGTGTTATTTCCCATGTAACTCACATCTCGTAAGGCCGGAGACTCTCCAATTCTGTATCTGGCTGAAAGTGGTAAGGCATTTTTCTGTCGTCCATTCTTCTAAAAGTAACTGAAATCCGCTCCACAGGCACTCCTGGAATGCAATGCTTCGCGACGTCTGCTCTGTTTCCTTTTAACACCAGGACGGAACCTACCGATAGTGGTATCTCCACCGGCCCTCGGAACTCACCGGGGCCTGCAATCTGGACGTCTGATCCGAACATGATGTTGCACTGGTTGATGAATGACACTGTGCAGAAGGGTCTAACAAAGTCATGATGGTCTATATGTGGAGGTATGTAGTCGCCTTCCTTATAGATGTTAATAATGCAGCTGTTGGGTATGCAATATGCAGGTAATACCTCCATGTTATCATCCTTTTCACCATTCTCCTAATGATTCTTGCCATCGGATCCACCTCACTTCGACAGAGTTTCTTTGGTGGATTTCCATTTCTGTCTAGGGCAAAATTGTAGCAACATCCGCATTAGATTGTAACTCTTCCTTTCCCTGGCATCCATCTTCGGGATTCTGAGTAAGTCTTTTCCCTCAGGCGGCCAGCTCGGCCCATTTTTTGTAATTCGAGGATGCAGTCTACAATTTGTTGTTGCTCATAATATGAGAATACATTTGTATGCAGCTCGAGGCCTTCCAAGATGTTGACCCTCTTGTCTCCAATTCTTTCAAAGTATTCAAAGGTTTTCTTCTCAACTAGTTGCATTTTCTCCAACTCATATTCCAGGATTATCTAAAGTCCTCGGTGTCTAGTAACATACTGCGGGATGTATGGCTCAACCCCAGCACGTTCCTCTGCATGTCTCGGCCCCTCGGGGATAGTCTATGTAGGGACATCCTCTGCGGTTACTTTCGCAACAAGACTCTTCAGATCTGGTACAGCTGCTCGGCCGAGGTATTGACTCTATTTCTACTTTTCTTGGTATTTCTTTTATCTGTTCCGACTTTCTTGGAGTTAACTTTCTTCTTTCTGGTTCCTGACGAACCGGTCTCCTTGGAGCTTTTGCACTAACGGTATCCACTGTCTGTTTATATTAATCTTCTGCTAACTTGGTCAACATTTTGCGAATGCGACGATTTTTATTTCTTCGCTGGGTAGCAGTGAGAGTAGCTTTCCTTACCCCTTGAATTTCTGCGGGCGCGGCGCTGACAAGCCTACCCTCTGCGGTGGCAACCACGGACTTAACTTTCTTATCTTCTCTGGTTGCATGCGCGGCGTTTGCTGTTCTTTTCTTCTGCTCGGATTGGTGGCTCGGGCCACCCATTTTCATCACTCGTCTAGTTGTGAAGTTCTTCTCGATCAACTGGGATCCAATCATTTTCTTCGTATTGTAAGCCGGCTGGTGTGAAGTCTGAGTCAATCTCCAACACTGCTCCATCCCTCACCCTCTTTTCATCAAGTGCTAGACTCACGCCATTTCTAAAGTTTAGAACCAACCGCCCGTTTGACATTTCCCTGTGAAAAAATAAGGAAAGGATCAGGGGCTGTACTAAGAACAAGAACAATAAGAAAAACACTTAAAAAATCTTATTCACTTCATTTAAATTTAAAGGAAGTAGGAAGAGATGAGAAAATATCAGGAATGAATGGATTTAAAAGGAAAATTAACATTTTATTATTACGATTTCCCATGTTTTCTTTTTAACATTTTCTTTTATGAGATTTTTTTTATCATCCATTTTATTTTATTTTAGGTTCGGACCCAGTCACAAAGTGATTACTTCACCCGTGTTTCTAGGGATAAGATTCTACTTTAGAGGCCACCCTTCGAAACATCAAGTTGCGTAATACTTCGTTAAATGACGTCCATTGATTGGAAGCATGGGTCGTTCTCCACGGTAATTCACCAGTTGGTAGGAACCTCCTGAGTAGACTGTCTCGACCACGAACGGCCCTTCCCATGTTGGTTCAAATTTACCACCTATCTTGCGATGTGCAAGGTTAGGTCTTCTGAGAATCAAAACCAAGTCACCGACTTTGAATGTCCTGGGACGGACTAATTTATTATGGGCCTGGATCATCTTGGCTTGATACAGTTCCAAATTCTGCTGTGCGGAAAGTCTTTTCCCCACCAAGCTTTCCAATTCTTCCAGTCATAGTCTGGCATTTTTTTCTGTAGTGATCTTTTCTGCAACTGTAATTCGGAGTGACGGAAGCTGAACTTCCAGGGGCAAGACGGTTTCGGACCCGTACACTAAAGCGTAAGGTGTAGACTGAGTAGGAGTCCTAAAAGTTGTCCTGTAGGCCCATAAGGCTTCTAACAACTTCTCGTGTCAATTTCTCTAGTTGTCGTCCAAAGTTTTCTTTAAAATTTGAACGAGAGTTTTATTAAAAGCCTCGGCCAAGCCATTTGCTCTTGGGTAGTAGATCGTCGAGTATCGCCAATCGATCCCGTGTCTTCTGACAAAATTGTTGATCTTTGTACTTTTGAATGCAGACCCATTATCTGAAATGATCCTGCGCGGTACCCCAAAACGGTAGACGACTTGGTTCTTGAAAAACTGTAGTACGTGGTGTGCCTTCACTTCTCTGAGTGGTATAGGTTCTGCCCACTTAGAAAAGAAATTTGTAGTTGCAATAATGAAGCGATGTCCTCTTGAAGAAGGCAGCTCTATTGGACCCACAATATCTATGCCCCAACACTCAAATGGCTACGATGCAATTGTCGGATGTAGCACATTTGGAGGTTGATGTAGAACCACTCCATGCACTTGGCACTGGTGACAACTTTTGGCAATCTTCATGTAATCGGTCATCATTGAGGGCCGGAAGTTCCTTAGTCTTTTAATCTTCATTTTCATTTTTGGACCCGACTGATGAGCGCCACAAAGTCCTGAGTGTACTTCTTTAACAATTTCACGAGCCTCGGACCCGCTCAGGCATCTTAGCCACATCTGATCAAAAGACCTTTTGTATAATGTATTGTTTATTAATGCGTAAGACAGAGTTCTTTTCTTGATTTGATGGGCTAATGACTTATCGTCTGGTAAGTTCCCTGTTTGCAAGTAGTTTATTAATGGCCGCCGCCAATCTTACGTATTTTTCGTCACTGCTTCGTAATCGATTCTTCGCTTTTCTGATTTGTGTACTGTATCCATGTCGAGTTGTGATAGGACTTGTCATCCCTGAACTGACATTTCAACTGACTCATCCTGTAAGCAGGCAAATTCCTTTGCAAGATGTGCTAACGCATCTGCGAGAGCATTTTCTTTCCTGGGAATCTTGTAGATTGTTACGTTTGGAATTTGTTCCAACAATTTCATGGCATACTGAAAGTACTGCTCGAGCCTTGGCTTCAGAATTCTGTACTGTCCCGCAACTTGTTGAATGATCAACTGTGAATCTCCGTAGATGTTGATGTCTATTATTCCCATCTGAATGGTTAATTCCAATCCGGTTATGAGGGCTTCGTATTCTGCCTCGTTGTTTGTACATGATTCTGTTAAGTGGTAGGAGTACCTTAACATTCCCCGCTCCGGCGTTATGAAGATTAGTCTTATTCCTGCCTTACCGGGCACTATCGTTTGCAATTCTTTGTCTTTTTGTGCTGATGACGCACCGTCGAAGTATAGTTTCCAACGTCGATCATCAGGGTCTTCTAGGCTCATTATCTGCTCGTCAGGCAAATTATCATCGAGAGGCGAGTCTGCTGGCAAAGGGTGTGCTACGAGGAAGTCTGCTAGGACTTGTCCCTTTACGGCGCGAAGAGGAACGACAGTTATGTCAAATTGCAATAGTATCATCGACCACCTGGCAAGTCTGCCAGAAAGCGTCGGTCGGGTCATCAAGTATTGCAACGGATTAACCCTTGAAATAAGGTTGACCTTATGAGAAAGCATGTGATGTCTGAGCTTTTGAGCGGTAAAGATCAGGGCCAAACAATGCTTCTCAATCGGAGGATGCTTTACTTCCGTCGGGATTAGACGACGGCTTAGGTAGTAGAGAGCATTTTCTTTTCCCTCATCATTGACCTGGGCTAGCAGGGCTCCGAGAGAATCGTCTAAAGCCATGGTATAAAGTATCAACGGTCTACCCGAGACTAGGGCTGCTAAGACAGGAGGTGTCATTAAATATTGCTTAACGTCCTTGAAAGCCCACTGGCATTTCTCATCCCAAATGAATTTGGCGTCCTTTTTAACCAATACCGAGAAGGGCTGACACCTACCTGACAAGCTCGAGATAAAGCGTCGAAGATATGCTAACTTCCCTTGAAAGGATCGTAGTTGTTTCAAAGTTTTGGGAGGAGGCATTTCTAAAATAGCTTTAATCTTCTCCGGATCGATTTCAATCCCGCGATGTCGTTCAACAAATCCTAAGAATTTCCTGGAGGTGACGCTGAAGGCGCATTTTAGGGGATTCATCTTAAGTTTAAATTGCCTTAGTCGCTCGAAAACAATTCTCAAATCATACAGGTGATCTTCCTTCAGTTTACTTTTAATGACCACATCATCCACGTAGCACTCGACTTGGTTGTGAATGAGATCATCAAAAATCTTCGTCATCACTTCTTGGTATGTTGCTCCTGTGTTCTTTAGTCCGAATGGCATTACTGTGTAGCAACACACTTCGATCGGCGTTCTGAATGTCGTTAGCTTTTCGTCTTCTGGTGCCATCTTTATCTAGTTGTATCCTGATGATCCATCCATGAAAGAGAAGACTTCATGTGTTGAAGCGATGTCGATCATCAGTTCTGGAATTGGTAGTGGGAATTCATCGTTTGGACATGCTTTATTCAAATCTTTGAAGTCTACGCAGATTCTTATCTGTCCATTCTTCTTTCTGACTGGTACCTTGTTCTTCACGGACAAATTTAGCGTCTATTAGCTTCTTAAGTTCGGCTATAACTTGTTGCTCAATTTCTAGACGCATTATTCTGGGAGCTTGTCTGACTGGAACGGAAGTAGGATCCACTCCTAGCCTGTGAACTGCGACTTCGGAGCTAATCTCGGCATTTCATCGTAACTCCAAGCAAAACGATCCTCGAATTCCATTAATAGCTTGATTATGTCTTCGGAGTCTTCTTTGTTGAGTAAGGAGCTAACAAAGGTAAGCCTAGGCTCTTCGCTAGTACCTAAGTTAACTTCCATTAACTCGTCTATAGTAGATTTGATTTCTTCTTCGAATTCTGGTGGAGCATCTCCGATTGGTAGATCTTCGAGGTCTTCTGAAGCTTCCAAGCAGTCTTCATTAGGCTCGCAAGTGACAACCAAGCAAAATCCCGTATCATCAACTGATCCTACTGTGCCGAATCCGAGACCATGTTTTGAATTGGGAGACCTACTGGCATTATTCCATAATTTTTCAAAGTGTTGTGATCGGCCTTTTGTCCATCGTCGAGGTAAGACACCGCGTTGAATTAAATTTTGAACACAGGGAGAGTACCACTCAAAAGGTAGTTCCATTAATTCGGAAGAAGTAACATCTTCAAATTGTACATCACTTTTAGTTTTAGAAGAAGAAGCACCACGGTAAAATTTAATCGGCTTAGCACCACCACCATGCACTTCCATGACCACCATACCCTCGATCTTATTAGAATGGATCGGGTTGAGGGTCATAGTATGTACATAATGGTTAATCTTCTCGTACATTGATTTATATTCTTCATTCTTTTATTCTTCAAGAGAGATCTTAAATTGTGGTTCCTTCAGACTTATTGTCGCTGCTTCTTTCTTAATTTCTTCTTTTTCTTCGGAACTGTTCTCCCAATCAACATCGATGACCGATTTTTTCTATCCAACTGTTTCAAAGTTTCTTCCACGTCCTCATCGCCGGCTTCGACCTCGGGTTCGAGTTCTGGAGAAATCTTCATCATCTCGTCGTAAGGGAGTGGTGAGTAACTGTTGGACTAGAACTTTGAGGTTCTTCATCGTCTCGAATTTCTTTTGCTTCATTTGGTATGGTATTTCTGGAAAGGATTGTTTTCTTCGGAGGCACGTAGTAGGCTGTATTTACATGAATTCCAAATTTGTGCACGGAGAACAGTTGCAAACCACCTTTGATGCACTGTTCCCCTCCTTCGTAATACTTTATGCACTGGTGCAGAGACAACGGTACCATCCGATTTTCATGGATCCATGGCTGACCCAGTAGAGCGTTGAACGATGTCTCAGAATAATTTTTGTGGAATTTTGCGGTTGTCTTTGCTAAATCACTAGTCTTCATTAGTAGTGTTATCGATCCAAGAGCTCTTTCTCCTTTTTGATTGAAGCCTCTTAATAACATCTTGTCTGCTTCAAGCTCGCGAGCATCAATTTCCAAATATGCTAGCGTCCGAAGATTCATTATGTTGATTGATGCTCCGAGATCAACCAACACTCCGGAGAGCGTAAACTTTCCAATAGTGATCGAAATGTACAACGGTCGGTTGTGATCGACCGTTCACGGTAATAGATCATTGTCCATGAAGGTAACACCTCGTCGTTCTTTTAACGAGCAAACCTCGTCGAAGGAATTACCGGCCATTTGAGCTAAATAAATCTCCGGATCAAGTAAAGCCTTGATCGAGCCTCCCTCATCTCCTTTGACGGGATCGAGCGTCGTATATGCTTAGTTTGGCTGGTAGCTTCCTAAGATGGGCTAGCATGTTGTAGTCCACTTTATTACCATGTTCCTCGGTTTCTTCCCGAATGGGCAGTTCCTCTGCTGGGGTTGGCTCTTCCAGAGCAACCACCTGCTTTCCTTTATCCTTTGAACCCATTCTCAGGGGTAGAACTTTTTCACTTCTTAGATTGACCTCTGTTATCTCTTATAAATTTACCGGTGTCTCCTCTTGAATCAGAACAACTGACTCTTCTGAAGTTGCTTCGGTGTCTGATGGTTCTAATTCTATCGTGATCAGGGCTCCTCGGAATTCACAAATGGACTCGTTGCTTGTCGAGCTTTCATAGCCTCCTTTATGAACATCTTCTTCATCATGGTTATCGAGGTTATGTATGATTTGAGAATCGTTATTTGTATTGGAATCGAGATCCGGATTAAGCCGGTTGTCGCTAGTTACGTAATCATTAGAAACAGTCAAAACGTAGCCAACGCCATAACCCTTATCATTATTAGATCCCGCCAGGGCGAGCAGATAATCATACAGAGTCAGGAGTTTGAGGGATTTCTCCCCCGAATCGAAAACAACCATCCTAGGATAAGCAGCCTCTAGTCAACACTTCGGAGCCTCGGTCTTCTTTTCTTCCACGATCTTCTCCTCCTTCTGGGGCGGTTCTTCAATCGCAAGTGATAGTGCTGGCTCGACAGGTTTCAAACTTTGAGACTTGGATTTCCTTCCCCTTCAGTTTGGCAGAAGTCGGGGTAGGTGCGGAGATGACTAGACCGGTGGGGGTAGAGACAACAGTCCTCCTACGAACAATAGTACTCCGTTCAGCTGGAACCCTTTGCAGGGGAGGGAATTCTTGAGTCGATTTCAAGTTGAACGCAATTACAGGCTCTTCTGTTTCTGGCACTCTGTTCATCAGTGCGAAAAGAGTGACATCAGCGAACTTGATATCTGTGCTGTCGAATCCTTGTCTGAAACGGATGATTCCATTGTCGGGCAGCTCATCCTTGTAAACGGCGAAGTCCATTCCATTGGTGAAGGAGAAGATTAACTTTGGGACAGTCATTTTCTGCAGGGCCTTTGATTTTAAATTTAATTTAAATATATATATATATATAGTTTAAAAAGTAGCATTTGATTTTGAAAATAATTTTAAATTTGAAAATTTTAAGATATGAAATCAAACCGATCTCACATCCTAAATAGTTTATATAAACGAGCACCACATCGCAAATCGTGTATCTATCTCGAAAGACAAACACACTGCTTGACAATGGGGCTCGATTAAATAAACTAGAAGATTTGTGACATCCGTTTGGTCTGTGAACCAATTTTATAAGCAGACAAGTTCCCCTGTTTAATATAAAGAAATTAAACAGGGTTTATATTACCTGGGTTCTTAAAGTTCCCTATAAGGGCAAGCCCCTATAGTTAATGACATCTTAAATGACGGGAGTCATTTAAGAAAACTCTCGATAATGATCAGTGGTTTTGTTCTCAAGAATTTCAAAGTTTAAGGTTTTCAAAGGATTGGATTTTAGAAATTTCAAAAGGGAATGGACCAAATTTGGAACAGCTTATTTCGAGAATCCAAAGGAAAAGAAGTAGGAGAAGTTGAGGATCCAAGTAGAATCTTGGCAACTTTCCAAACTATCCTATTGTTTAGCTTCAATTTGGGAGTTTATTTAATGTTATAATCCTTCCAATTTTATTTATTTAGGTCTTATATTCGTGTGACATAATCACACAAATAGCCTTGAAGATGGAGGGTTAATGTCGTACCGAACGACTACCTCAGAGTCCTAAGACCGGTTAGGGCTTAGTTTGCATAACATGATTATGCAAATGCCTAACAAAAAGGTTAAGGATTTATGTTGCACTAGGCAAACTACCTGAAAGTCCTATGGCTTGGTTATTTAATTCTAAGAAAGTTTTGTCGAAGTAGATCCGAGTTTCTTCGAAGAAGATGGCCGTGCTGCCCACCGTGCTCCAAGCTCCTTATTGTTGCAGAGGTTTAGTTTTAGAAGTCATAAATCAGGAGATGAGAGAAGTGTTTTGGTTTAGAGAAAATCTTAAAATCCAAGTTTTTTTAATATTTTAATTAAAACAAATCTTAAAGTTGTTTAAATAGAACCGATTAAGATCCCACGGTTCCGTCTTCCCGCACACGTTATTTTCATCAAATTCACTTAGTCCGGATGAATTTGCTAAACTCAACCGAATGAGTTCCACACTTTCATTTAGACCGTGGGAAATCCCCTTAGCAACACGTGGGTTACATCATCCGAGGTATTCCCGATCATTCAACGAGACGTTTTAATTTAGTTACAATTGTAGTTTTATTGTTCTGTTTGTGATTAAATTTTGAGTTGTTTTATATTTTGGAATGTTGTGGCGGTGAATTTTATCTTGCAATGACTTTTAATTTAGTTTTGGTTTCAGTTCAGGGGCTATCCTAAACGTTTTGGTTTTCATGTAACAATCTTGTTTATCATGCAAGAAAAAGTAAAGCGCAATGCATGTAAGTAAATCGCAATAAAGTAAATTGTAATAAAATAAAAGCGTACCTGGAGGGTCTTCCCGTCATCCCAAGCTGCACTTAAAATACATGTTAGAGCATTTAAACATATTTTTGCAAGAAATACCTAGGTAAAGCTAAGGGAAAGGGTTTTGGTTGTCTACCAGAATCCTAATCCTATTGCTAGTCATTTCCTATGACGTCTAGGTTGTTGGTTTGGTTTAAGGATGATTTTCTTCATCAAAGAACAATTAAATTCAATTGTTCTTCTAAAACATCTCATCATATTGAGAAAGTTCTTAGGACGAGTCCTAAACATCTTTTCAATATTTCCGAGATCATTTTGAGTCCAAGTAAATTTAGTTGCATAGGTGAATTAATCATCCAGGAGTTTAGTTAAACTTTATCTCTTGCTCAATGAACTTGGGTATTTGATTACCGAATGAATGAAGTGACGTCTCACTTAATACTCTATTTAAGAGTTATAATAATTAAAGCCTTTAAGGGCAAGTTGGTTTATTGAGAATTTTAATCATCCTTAAATTAAAGTTTGAGTTAATGATTTAAAGTGATTTAATTTAATTATGAGGTTTTAATTAATAATTTTAAGTTTGGAATAGTGTTCAAATTATTTTAGATTTAATTTAAATCTTTACACTTTCAATTATCTTAGTATTTCAGATTGATATTTATGTTTTAGATTTACTTAAATAGAAAGAGGTGTTGAAATTATTTATATGTTTTAATTTAATTCTTAATGATTTCATTTAGGTTTGTTGTTAAGTGATTTTAATTTAATTTAATTTAATTTAATTTTAATTTAATTTAATTTAATTTTAATTTAATTTTAATTTAATTTTTAATTTAATTTAATTTAATTTAATTTAATTTAAATTTTAATTTAATTTAATTTTAATTTTAATTTAATTTAATTTAATTTAATTTAATTTAATTTAAATTTAATTTAATTTAATTTTAATTCAATTTAATTTTAGTTTCAATATTTTAAATTTAGTTTAATTTAATTGTTAAGGTGTTAATTTAATTTAATTTAAACTTTGACTTGACTGAATTTTACTTAATTTAATTTAACTCCAAGACCTTAAATTTGATTTTAATTATTGGGTCATTTAACATTTTAAGCTTTAATTCATTTAAGGGTTATCTTCTTTTAATTTTTAATTTATTTAGTTTGGGTTATTATTTTAATTTTTAATTAAGAACTAAATATTATTGAAGTAACTTATTTAGAGATTTTTAAATTAAAGAATAAATATCCTCTTAATAATATCCTTATTTTAATAATCCAAATTTTAAATATATTCTTTCCAAAATTTAAATTATTTAATTAATTAGAGTTTCATTTTGATATTTTCAAAGTGTTTAATGGGTTTCCACCCTTTAATTTCCCTAAGTTTCAATCATCCAAGAGAAAGTTAAAATCAAATATTTTACCCTCCATTTTGATTAAACCTAAAGTTTTAATTGAGGGTTAAAATTCATAATTACCTTTATGCCCTTTTAGGCTTATTTATTTCATAACTCACTAAATTGAGCTCAAATGAATTTGAAATTTGTATGTCACCTCACTCACATGTCAATTAAGACATTAGAGGAGAAAATGTGATTTTTCTGACTTTAATTTATTTATATAATTATTTTTAGTAGAAAATAAGGGTTTTCAAAAAAAATTCAACAACATGACCAACGTAAAGTTTCTATTCTTAAGAAAGTTATGGGATGTTCCTAATAACTAAAGGACCACTTGGACCAATTTTGGTGATTTTTTGAATTATATTTTATTTATTATAATTATTCTGAGTTTTGGAGTATTAATTAATTTTAAAATAAAATAAAAATTAAAGAAAAGATTTTATATTTTTCTTAAATTTCTCTAACCTCAAGGAGTCTAGAGAAACAAATTTTATAATTTTCTGATTTTTCTTTGATTTATTAGAATTATTTTAGTGAAAAAGGTTAAAAATTCATTTTTTTTAATATTAAAAATTACATTAAGCCTTTAAAATTCAATATCTTATCCTAGGGACTTAGGAAAAATATTTGGTTTGTTCCTAAGTGATTAGGAGTCAAAATGTGACATTTTTATGATTTTTAATATTTTTGTGATTTTTATTATTTTTTAATTATTAAAATATTAAAATATTGTGAAAAATCAACTTTTTTAGAAAATTCCAATTTTAATTTTCCTGAACTCCCCTAATATCAGAGAAGCTCCAAAACCATTTTTATGAATTTTTGAAAAGTTTTATTGGAGTTATGAATTTTTTTAAAGTCCCATTTTCCTTATGAGGCTTAATCAATCCATTTGGTGGGGTTAATCAAGTCCAATTGATTTCAAAATTTTATGTAAGGTTCTTATGACCCTAAAGAGCAACGGAGAATTGTTTTCAAGTCAATTTGGTGTGTGGTTAACCCTAATATTTCAAATTCAATTTTGGGTGTTTAGGCCAATTAGGGTTATTATGAATGAATTGACTCAAAATATATTTTTTATAGGGTCCCCTGGTCCTAAGAAACACCACCAAATTTTCCTAGAATTTATTTTATAACATGCTGATTATTGGAATTAAAATACCTAAAACAGTGACATGAACTTTAAAAATCAATAACTCTTCACAGAGATGACCTCTGACCTTAAAAAATTCAGGAAATGTTCCAAGATCAAAGGCTTCAAAAGCCCTATGGTCTTATGCCAAGATGAATTGTCTATGCATATGGAGAATCAAAACATTGGAAATAGTAAATAAATTATTAAAAATAAAATACTCATCCAATTAACTTGATTTCTTTTCCACATTATTTTCCTCTATTCACTAAGCAAGTAGGTATTTTTATTTTATTTTTGTGATTTTTCTATGCAAAGATATGAATTTTTGAAGTTCTGGTATTTAAATAAATCCAAAAATCCTAATTTTCTACTTATCCGACTCGGCGCCGCGTCATCCTCGTCCGGATCGAAAGCACACTCGTCGCTCTGTGATTTGGCGCCGCCATCCGACTCAGCGCTCCAGGGGCCCGCAGTTCATGTAACATTCCCTGATCCGGCGCAATCTGAAACGTCCGTTCGAGACACGCGCGATCCAACGGCTCCTGGTCATCGTCTACGACTGGTGTGCACCCGTGACCGTCCACACTCAAACCCTAATATTTCTCTCGATTCTTAATGGATTTTCGAGTTCTTATACTCTATGGATTCATCTTGAAGAGACGAACACATCCATATGGTTTATAAGCTATTAAATTAACTCAAACAAAATGGAGAATTTCTAGAAGCTCGGGAGGAAGAGTGAGTTCATACCTTAGCTCAGAGAAGTGAAGCTTCGATCTGAGGGTTGTGTCACCTTCGATTAAGTCCAAGCAAGCTCCAGATGAAATCTCTGGCTCTAGGGAATTGTCTAAGTATGAAAGTGACCAGACCCGATTTCAAAGATTGGAGGATGGAGCAACTGGGTGGCCTGGAGAGGGGGCTTTCACTGGGGAACTCCTTCTCTTGATCCTGTGTAGGTGTGGGTGAGTTTAATTTGGATTTGGTGGAGGTTCCAGAGATGTCCTGGTTTTTGGGTGGATTTTCAACTCAGGAATAGAGCTCTGTTAATGGGGTTTAGGGCAAAGGAACACTGGGGATCAACTGCTCTGGGTTAGGAGAAGGTCCTGGAGCAATTTTGGCAGAGTTTTCTTAAGGTCTGGTTCATCACCTTGTTTGCCCGAGAGGTGAGTGGGTTTAAATAGAGGTGGCTGGAGGGCCTCCCAGGGGGGTTTAATGGCATGGATCAACTGCCTCGGCCAAGGGAAGAACAACTACAGTGGACATTTAGGTTGGGACAAGTCAGCTAATTCAAATTGAATTTTTGATTCAAATTAAGCCTCTCGGCCTGGTGGTTTCCGGCGGCTGTGGTGGCCGGCCGGCCAGGCATGGGTCACCCTCGGTGGTCGTGGAGGTCGTGGCTTGAGTTTGGTGCCAACAATTGGCTTTGGACATGTGTAAAGGAGTTGGATTGAAATGGCATGGGGAGAAGGTTATTTTGAGTTCAAAAGCGCCAACCCATGGTTTTGGGCTTGGTGCACCACCCAAGGCCTGGATCTAGGCTGAAAAGATTCATTTGGGTCAGCCAAGAGGAAATGGTGTAGTCTCCATCAAGGATTAGGTGGCTAACTTTGTTTAGTGTGTATCATGGATGAGGTTAAAAAAGCTTAAGGAAGGCTTAAGAAAGGGGCCCCTCCATTTGCCATAAATGACATGGTGAGGTGTCAAAACTCTCATGGCTTTATATGGCTTGCAAATGGCTCACATTTGGCTTACATTTGGCTTGGAAAACGTTGGCTTGTTTCATGAAAAAGGATTTTAAGGATTTTTGGTATTTAGGGGTAATTTGGCACATGGCTTAGTTTAGAAAAATTCAATGATGAATTTGAAACATAGGGAGTGATTTAATTAAATGGATGATGAGATGAAAGTGTCATGTAGGCTTCGGATTGATTTTGGGCTTTTTGAAATCATTTTGGATGGGCTTTTAAAGTGGTTTAAGGAAGTGGGCTTTTGGATTTAAAGTAAATTTAGGATGAAAATTTTATAAAGGATTGTGCCAAATATATGTTGCAATTGGTTTAGGCATGTGTCATGAGAGGTTCGGAATCCATTTGGTGTGATTTGGAGTATAATTGGGTTGAATTTGAGCTTTTTTGGTAAATGGGCCAAGGTGGGCCAAATTGGGTTAACTTGGGCTAAGGTTGGGCAAAGATTGAATTTGGTGTAAAATTAACGTTGAAAAATGTTTATGGGAGTGTTACAAAGAGTTTTCAACTTTGGTTGGGCTCCAATTTTGGGATTTGGGCCCATTTGGGTTAGGCTTGGGCTTAGGTCAATTTAAGGGATTTTGGTTTTGGGTTAGGTTTAGGTGGAGTTTAGGTTCAAATTTTGGGCAAATCAATTTAGTGTTTTGTTTTTGGGGATGTTAGGAAGGCTTTAGAAAAGATTTGGGGCCAATTGGGGTTGAGTTGGGTTGGTTTGGGCTAGGTTTAGGTCATGGGCCAAAATTGGGCCTTAGGCTTCAAATTGAAATTGGGCCCACATTTCAATCAAATTAGACTTGAATTTGGTCTAAATTGATATTGGGGATATTGAATTGAAGTTTAGAATTGAATTGGACCAAAATTGAGGTCAATTGGGGTGGTTTGGTTTGACATTGGGTTCACTTGGGTTAAAAAATGGGTCAAATTGTGGGTTTTGATAAAAATGAGGTAAATTGGCAAAATTGGCCCATGGTGTAGTTGAATAAAATGAAATTGGGAATATTTGGGATTTTTTGAAATTTTCTGGGAATTTTTAGAATTTTTTGATTTTTTGGGGGTAAAAGGGTATTTTGGTAATTTTGGGGGGGTTAGGGGTATTTTTGGAAATTTTTGTATTTTTAGCAAAAGATGGTCAATTTGAGTGGTGGGAAGTGTTTAGGATTGATTTTGAGGGATCTTGGGTAATTTAGGTAATTTTGGAAATTTTGGGTCATTTCAAGGGTATTTGGTATGTTTGGTGGGTCCGGGGCCCCAGGGGTCAAAAACTGAAATTTTGAAAAAAGGAAGATTGATCAAGTGTGAGTGAAATGTAATCATTTTGGTTGAGCCATGAAGCCATATTAAGCCCATATGAGTCATGAGAGGACTCATTTGAGGCATTCACTATGTTGTTCCTAACCCTCTTAACCAGGGGCTTAGGGGTTAAGGACCATCCATATGAATTACCTACATGAGTCAGGAAGTCAAGTTGGGTGAGAGTATGGTTTTAGGACTTGGAATGTGTGTGAGAGTGTAGTGTATGTGCAAGTCAACCCTCACAAGACCAGGCCATCCAGGGTATTCCTAAGGCCAAGAAGTCCTATAGGGAACTCATCCTTTAAAACCTCCACATTTGATTTCAACCCTCTAGGTGATTAGGGGTCTACAATCAAGCTTGTGGGGTTTGCAGGGAGTTAAGAAGTAGTTTGAATTTCTAAATGGTGGATTCCATTTCTAGTCCTCTAAGATTAGTCAAAGGAAAAGCCTAAGGCTAGATCCTAAGTACTAAAAGGAGAAGCAAAAGACCTCACCAAAATTGAGGTCAACACCCGTCTCCTGAAAGCTAACTCTCACTTTAGTTTCCAAACACTAAGACAAAATTAGGGATTTTAGTCTGTCACCCTAAATTCTCCAATTCTACGCCCATCAAATTATAATTCTCTATTTATTTGCACTCTACCCCCATAAACTTCACCATCCATGAAATTTTAATGTGGTTTCACTTTGTTGAGAATTACACCGCCCTTTGGGACAATGCAATTACAACAAATTTTAACACTACGGCTCTTATTGTAATGTAAATGAAGTGTAAGTAAAATCATCACATTTATAATTAATACATCTTCTTGCATGCATCCTAATATCCTAAACATGAATTCTACTCATTGTAAAAGAAAAGTAGAATGAAAACAATGTAATAATCTTCTTATGCCACTATTTTCAAACAAGAAGAAAGAGAAAGAGAAACACATCACAAAGCACGAAGAAAACACAAAATAAAATCTCATTTCAAAGAAAATCCACAAAATATGTGTTTACAAAATCATAAGATAATGAAGAACACAAAACTTAGCTTTTTCCCCTTGAAAGAGATAAAATCTCTCCCATAAAGTCTCTCGCTGATCCATGTAATGCTAGAACAAACCCTTACAAATTCTCTCAAAATCCCCTCACGAATCTCTCCAAAATGGTAAAAATCTACATTTGTACTCCTATTCTAAGATCTCTTAACATTCTACACATTTTTCCTAACATTTCTCTCACACAAACACACTTTTTCTGACCTAAAATCGCTAATTTAAAGTGTGGGGACGAATTTTCGAAGAGTTGCCACAAGAAACCTTTCAAAAAAGCGTCCAAATACGTTGAATATCTACTTCTAGCCGGCGCTATTTCTAATGAATTATTTGTGCTTACTGGATTCAGGCGTGATCCGGCGCTGGATAGGGCGTCGTCCGGTGCCCTACTCTGCCAGCTCCAGCATTTTGCTTCGTTTGGCTTTGTTTCAGCTCTGATTCGCTTCGTTTCAGTTGTGTTGCATTCCTAAAAAATAGCTCTACAAAATAAGCATAAAAACAACCTTTCTTTGAAGTGTAATCTAATTCAAAAATATGCAAGAATTATAAAAGAGATTAAGCAAAGAAAGACTTATCAAAATGTGTCAGGCCAAAATTTATTTTTTTGCTCATTTTTGCTCCACCATTTTTGTTTTCTTTTCTCCAAAAGTTATTTCTTGTACCTAAAACTAAAAAACATACAAATGCCTTCATTTATTGTGCAATGTCATCAAAAATAGGTATGAAATAGACATTAAAAAGCTATCAAATTTTCAGTGGATCAAGATCCCCAAACTTAACTATTACTTGTCCTCAAGTAATTTAGTTAATGCATAAAATAATGATCCACTGTATAGAACTTTCTTTCTAGAATACAATGATTTTGACTTAGATAAATACATTAGTAAATTTTTCAGAAAGATCTTTGAATAATTCAAGTAAATTTTGCAGGTATAAGGCTATCTAGCCATCAAGTCTAAGGGTTCTAGCCTTTTATTCATTTCAAAAATGACTGTAAATTGTCCTATTAAGGCATTTAAAAGGATTACATGAAAAGAAGTTTATTAGAACACTACTAGAAAAGATGCAAATCCATACATATAAGTTCAGGAAAGTAATTAAGTTCTTCCCTTTAGGTAGATCCAAGTGAAGCTAATTTTTGATTAGGCATCTCCTCAAGCTTCTCCTCACTTTTTTTTTCTTTTTCTTTTTTTTCTCTTTTCTTTCTTTTTTTCTTATTTTTTTTCTTTTGTTTTTGTTTTTTTAAGTGAGGATTACTATATCTGAATAGTCTTTAATAATCACCCTTCTCACCCTAAATTTGAAACTTACCACGATTCTTTACCTTATAGGAATTTTATTAGCTTATTATTTATTCATCATAGAGTCTCAATCCTTTCCTTTCATATAAATTTTTAAGAGTCTTAATATTTCAAACATACAGTTTTTCTTACTTTGAATAGCTGACTATAGTCCTACTCTCTTATACCAAATATCTTATCCTACAAAATTACTTTTCATTACCAAAAACATTCATTCAAGTCCACTAAATCACTCAAATAAAATCAAAATACACTTATCTGAAATTGAGCTCTATCACAGGAAATCATGTCAATAATTTTGAAAATACTTTTAAATGAGAACATCTAATAGTTAATCCTTTCTCTCCACCAAACTCAAGTTTTAGATTATTTTGCAATTAATTCTATAAAATGTGGCAGGAAGAATAAATAATTGAATTTACTAGGTACTACAACATTCTATCAAATTCATATACATGTATAATCAGGAGAAAATGACTGCAAAAGAAAGTAAATCTAGCCTGAAACATGCTTGCAATAAAATTACACTTAAAGGAATTATTCTCACTTTAAAATTTTATTTTTCTTCCTACCCCCAAACTTAATTTTTAACATATATAGCATTTAGTACAAAAAATATAAGCAGGAAGAAAACAGTTTAGAAATTCTATCTACCACAAATGTTTATCAAAAATAACTTCAATTATTCAACAAATTAGAATAATATGCAATATAAAATAAATCTAAACTAATCATGCCAGATTGAAATTCAATAAATAAAAGTTTAATTAGCGTAGCGGCTATCAGCAAGGGAATATAAAGATGTTCTTCAAGTCTTATATAAAGTTGTGACAAAAACAAAAACACACATAATAAATGAGGTCAATTTATCCTTTAATTCATCACATCTCACTACTTACCTCCAATTTCTAACGGAATCACTACACTAATAAATTATGTACGTTTTAAATGATTTTATAGATTATAATCCCATAGAAAAGATTATCCCTGATAAGTTGGATCACATGCACCAACCTCAGGCATCATCTAATCCCTTTAATTAAGCACCTCTAAAAGTTATAAATCGTACTGTAAGATAAGATCATCCACTTCATCAAATAGGTTCATGACTCCTATCAAATGAAATCAATGTCAGAGAAAGGAAGTAAAAAAATTAAGATGGATCTATCACTACTCAAACTAATGATCTCTCTTGTAAAATTCAAGTTCGAGTAAGACCCGAGTCATAGTGAACTCGTCAATCCAACTACTACAAGAGAACATACAAGTCTATCCATAATAAGAATTTAATTAATCACCTCCCTTGTGACACACAAAATTTAAATCAAACAACTAACAATCCAAACATCCACCAATCAACAATCAAACTAATCAATCCATAATGACACAGAGATCAAATCAACCCACTTTAAAGCAACACAATAAACACTAATAATCACGACTCTCAAGCATACTAAATCAAAACACACTGATAACTATGGGTTACCTTCCATAAAGAGCTTGGTTTTAACGTCGTGGGCCCGACAAATAATTCCTCCAGGATCAAAATTCTAATTAGTAATCTTCGATCAATCGCCCAATTCTTTTTAGATCCACGGATTCCTACAAAGTCTTCAAATTTTAATTTTTCATTCAGTTCTTCCTTTTCAGATTTATTTATATCATTGTTCCTCATATTTCTTTCTTTATCCAATATTCTTCTATTTATTTTTTGAATTTCCATATTAATATTATCCTTAAAATTTATAAGAAATGAATTTTTATATGATAATTCAAGATCTCCCAAATTTTGGATCGGATTCTCTCTACATAATTCAGATTCTAGATCAAATTCTTCTATGTTACTCTTCTGTTTTAAGTTATCTTCTAATTCTTCCCCTTGATAATTATTAAATGATGGAGGCGGTCTTTCTAGATCTATCATAGTTGAGAAAATAAGTTTTTTTAAGTCCTTAGGAATTTCTTCCAATGGTCTTTCAATATCCTTATCCTCTTTTCTCAACTCAAAGTTCTTTTGAAATATATCCTCAAAGTCTATTCCAAGTCTTAGTTTGATATCTTTATCTTGTTCATCATTCAATTCAGGTTTTTCTTGTGATTGAGTCGAATATGAGTAAATTGAGGCTGGTTCATTCCAAATTGGTCCAACATCCATGATATTGCAGCAACCTGAGATGCAAGAATTGCAATCACATCTGTATCATGGACACTAGCTACATTTTTATGATTTACCCTTGCAGAGGGCCATTGAAATTCATTTGTAGCCATTTCTTCAATTAATGCATATGCTTCATCAAATGATTTTGACATTAATAAACCACTAGCATTAGCATTTATAATGGACCTAAGGGATCCTACTAACCCATTATAAAAAGTTTGAATGATTAACCATTTGGCAGAGCATGATGTGGACAGTTTCTTAGGAGTTCCTCAAATCTTTCTCAGGCTTCGTATAATGATTCCCCTTCATACTGACAAAATGAGACAATATTGTTTCTAAGTTTAGTAGTCCTTGAAGGTGAAAAATACTTAGCTAGGAATTTCTGAGTTAACTCCTCCCAAGTTTTAGTAGAACCAAATGCTAATGAGTATAACCACATTTTGGCCTTATCCCTTAGTGAGAAAGGAGAAAGAATTAGCTTAACATCATCGTCTGACATGTTGTTATAACGAAATGTAGTACAAAGTTCTAAAAAATTAGATAAATGTAAATAAAGATCCTCCGAAGGAGTTCCCTCAAACTAGTTGTTCTGCACTAGTTGGATAATCGCTAGATTTAGTTCAAACTAGTCAGCTTCTACGACAGGGTTTTGTATACATGAGTGAATTACATCTATCGTAGGATTTTCATAATCCCTCAATGATTTATGATGATTTTCCAAGTTATTATTTTGAATGTTTTTCATTTCCATTTTTTATTTTTCAAGTCCTTTCTATTTTTTTATTTTCTTCCATTTTTTAACTCGGGGCCACAAAGCACAAGTCCTACATATCCTTTATTTTTCATACGTAACACAACAAACAATACATTAATAATAAAATAAATAAAACAAAAAATATATTCAACACAACAAAACATTTTCACAAACACCTTATTTTTCACACAAATAATTTTTACACAGCACTTTTCCATTCCAAAAACACTTTTCATACAAAAAAAGTTTACGAAACTAAAGTTTTCCAATTTTAAGCCTAATTACTTTAACTAAAATTCTCCAAAAATTCTTACCGAAGCTTCCCCGGCAACGGCGCCAAAAACTTGTTGCAAATTTTTTATATGCAGGAATTTATGAACCCAGATTTATATATTTAAAATGATTTTGTAAAGTAACAATTTCAAACGCAAGTAAACGTATCGCTCAAGTAAAATAGGGCTCTAGTGGAGTCCCGTTTATCGATCCTACAGGGAAGAGAGGTAAGAGGTCCTTAGTTAAATTTTAGTCTACTACTATTAGACTTTAGTTTGGAAAGTCGACATAAGTGGTTTTTTTAACAACTACTCTTAAAGGTAAATCTTATTTTTAAAATGACTAATAACTATTCCTAAGAGAAAATATTAATACTAAAGATAACCCTTTTTGGATAAATTGGTTTGGAGAATTTTGAGATAATAAAAACTACTATTCTCAAGTAATGAATTGGATAATGTAAACAAATGAAATGCATTAAATATTATATGTGCCAAATAGAAACAATCATATTCTTTACCCTCTTCCGAGTGCATAAAGAACATTGGCTAATCCTAGGTTTAGTCTGTAAATCCGTGGTTAGGCTGGGAGGATACTGGCTCTCACTTCAAAGCTCCCACTTCCCTTCGCCTGAAGGCTAACTCTCGCGTTAGTTTCCAAAAACTAGGACCGAATTGAGGATTTTAGTCCGTCACCTTAAAATCTCCAATTCTATGCCTATCAAAGTATATTTCTCTATTTATTTGCACTAAACCCCCATAAACTTCACCATCCATGGAATTTCAATGTGGTTCCACTTTGTTGAGAATTACACCCCCCCATTTGGGACAATGCAATTACAACAAATTTTAACACTACAACGAGCCCTTATTGTAATGTAAATGAAGTGCAAGTAAAAAACTATCACATTTATAATTAAAACATCTTCTTGCATGCATCCCAATATCCTAAACATGAATCTTATTTATTTAAAAAAAAAGTAGAATAAAAACAATGGAATAGTCTTCGTATGCAACTATTTCCAAACAAGAAGAAAAAGTAAGAGAAACACATCACAAAGCACGAAGAAAATACAACGGAAAACCTCATTTCAAAGCAAATCCACAAAATAAGTATTTACAAAATCATAGGATAATGAAGAACACAACACTTAACTTTTTCCCCTTGAAAGAAAGATGAAAATCTCTGTCATAAAGTCTCCCGCTGAACCATGCAATGCGAGAACAAACCCTTACAAATTCTCTCAAAATCCCCTCACCAACCACTCCAAAAGGGTAGAAATCTACATTTGTACTCCTATTCTAAGATCTCTTAACATTCTCCACATTTTTCCTAACATTTCTCTCACACATACACACTTTTTCTAACCTAAAATCGCTAATTTAAAGTGTAGGGATGATTTTTTGAAGAGTTGCCACAAGAAACCTTTCATAAAGCATCTAAAAACGTTGAATATTGGCCATAACCGCTTCTGGCGCAGTCCGATGTTGTCTGGGCGCTGTCCGGTGCTATTTCCAATGAATTTTTTGTGCTTTCTGGACTCTAGCGCGGTCCGGTGCTGGATAAGGCGCCGTCCGGCGCCCTACTTTACGCAACTCTACCGTTTTTCTTAATTTGGCTCCGTTTCAACTCTGATTCGCAACATTTTAGTTGCGTTGTGTTCCTAACAGATAGCCCTACAAAATAAGCATAAAAACAACCTTTCTTTAAAGTGTAATATCATTCAAAATTATGCAAGAAGTGTAAAAAGATTAAGCAAAGAAAGACTTATCAAAATGTGTCAGACCAAAATTTGGTTTTTTGCTCGTTTTTGCTCCAAATTGCACCATTTTTGTTTCCTTTTCTCCAAAAGTCATTTCTTATACCTAAAACCAAAAAACATACAAAATACCTTCTTTTATAGTGCAATATCATCAAAAATAAGTATTAAATAAACATTAAAAAGCTATCAAATTTTCAGTGGATCGCACATCAGCTAGAACAACCACTTAATCCAACTTGTTATACCCAAGCTGTGAAATACTCTCAATAGAAGCAAGAAATGAATGTGGAGTTTCATGCCCTGGAAGCCCAAGGTACTTTGGAATTGGTACCATTACCTGCTAACCGATCAAACTTGGGCTATCGTTGAACTTATTGTATGAAATTAAACTCTGACGGGTCAGTGGCCAGATACAAGGCCTAATTGGTTACTCAAGGAGACAAACAACAATTGGAAGTCAAGTAGCATGATACATTTAGCTAGGTTGCAAAAATTCCTTCTCTTTGGGTGTTATTTACTAAGAACTTTTGAAACAATGGGTTATCTTTTAGTTTGACATATCAAATGCATTTCTACACGACACATACATGAAATTGTTTATATGCAGCAACCTATTAATTCATTGATCCAAAACTTTTGCATCATGTTTTCTTACACAAGCAGGCCAATTATGGTCTTAAGCAATCTCCTCAACAATGGATTGCCAACATCACAACAATATTCATTGATCTAAGCTTTAAATTCAGCAAAACTCACCCATGTTTGCTCATATCTAAACAAACTACTCACAACATATATGTTCTATATGATGATGTTTTGATTACATTAAAATGTGAATCCATCATTGTTGAGATGAAAAAAAAACTTCACTCCATATTTGAGATAAGGATTTAGGACATGTATCCAAATATCTGTGAATTGAAATTACTCACACCAATTCATTTCTCCTCCTGGGCCAACAAAGGTATCTTTAATAGACTTTGCACACAGTTGTTTCTACACTACTGCAGATAAAGCTCAACCAACAACCAGAGGCCAGACATCAATTAGAAAAGCCAACGACTTACAAGCAACTCACTGGATCGCTGCAATATCTCACAATAACCAAACCAAACATCTTATTGTTGTCAAAAAACTTTGCCAAAATATGCATAACCCTTCGACATACTACCATCAATTACTTCAATGTTTATTTCATTATCTATAAGTAATAGCTGACCAAGGTAATCTTATTACATCAGCATACCTCAATTAAAAAACCTACATCAACTGTGATTAGGCAGCTGATTCTATAAACAGAAGTCCATGACTGATTATTCCTCATAAAAGAGTACTACCTTAATCTCGTGGACGGCTAAGAAGCAACATACGGTTGCTCCATCATTGATGAAAGTAGAATATCATGCCCGTGCAATAGCGACATTCGAAGTCATAAGATTACAACATCTTCTACAAGATTTTAACATTCTTCAATTACGGCCTACTAAACAATTTTATGGTAATCTCTCATCCATGGCCATCACAAATAACCCAGTATTCCAATCTCACACTAAACATATTGAAATTTACTACCACTTTATACGTGACCACATTCAATCAAGAGAGCTACAAATTCGCTACATTCATAATCAGAAACAATCAGATGATAATTTTACCAAACCTCTATCTAAACAACGGTTCAATCAATTTAAATCAAAATGAATGGTGCGGTCTCAACCCATCACCTTGCCGAAGGTTAAAAGCATCAAAACATCAACACGACAGCTAGCAGAAAAGACAAAATTGGTTAGGAATATTAACTTAATTCTAACGGAACAGATAAATTTGTTAATGCCTACATCTAGAATGTACAGTCCATTATGATTGCAAGGACTTCAATGAAAATTTTGAAATGGACCCCGAATTTTGATCCAAGCAAGAAACATGTATCTGAAGTGGTGAAACTCCAAGCTAGGTCTTCCACTTTGGTGGCAGGTGGTTCTACTAAAGTACAGGCTGGCTCTCCCTCTAAGTCTTTAAGAGGCAGAACTAAATCTAGATCACAGCCTTCATTCCAACCCCCTCATCTATGATCAATTTCCTATGCTGGAATATTAGGGGTATTGCTCATCCCCTCTCTATCAAAAGAATTTTAAATTTAAACAAGAAACACAAGTTATAGTGCATTGCCATCTGGTGAGACTTTTTTTATATGTAAGAATTTATGACCTCAGATTTATATATTTATAATGATTTTTTAAAGTCACAATTTCAAACGTAAGTATACATATCGTATCAAGCAATACAGGGCTCTAATGGAGTCTTGTTTATCGATCCCCACAGGGAAGCAAGGTAAGAGGTTCTTAGTTAAATTCTAGTCTACTACTAACAGCCTTAATTTGGAAAGGTGATATAATTGGTTTTTCTAACATCTACTCCTAAATGCAAATGATTATATGTAAGAATAATAACTACTCCCTAATTCAAATATTAATAATAAAGATAACCCTTTTTGGGGAAATTGGTTTGGTGATTTTTTAGATAATAAAACTACTATTCTCATGTAACGAATTGGATATCGTATAGGAATGAGATGCATTAAATATTGCATGTGTCAAATAGGAGCAATCATATTCTTTACCCTGTTCCGAGTACCCCCTCTTCAGAGTGCTATAAAGAACATTGGCAAATCCTAGGCTTAGTCCCTAAATAAAAGGTTAGGCTGGGAGGATATTGGCTGCCACTTCAGAGCTCTCACTTCCCTTCACCTGAAGGTTAACCCTAGCTTTAGTTACCAAACTGTTAACCTCATTTTTGTAATGATTCAATACCTTTTGACCTAAAAAGTCAACTTTGGTCAAAATGGTCAAACCAGACCCAATGACCAATCATGTTGACCCCATAGGTCAACCTTTTGACCTAAAAAGTCAACTTTGGTCAAAATGGTCAAACCGCACCTAATGACCAACCCTGTTGACCCCATAGGTCACCCTTTTGACCTAAAAAGTCAACTTTGGTCAAAATGGTCAAACCGGATCTAATGACCAACCCTCGTTGACCCCATAGGTCACCCTTTTGACCTAAAAAGTCAACTTTGGTCAAAATGGTCAAACCAGACCCAATGACCAACCCTGTTGACCCCATAGGTCACCCTTTTGACCTAAAAAGTCAACTTTGGTCAAAATGGTCAAACCAGACCCAATGACCAATCTTGGACCCCATAGGTCAACCTTTTGACATAAAAAGTCAACTTTGGTTAAAATGGTCAAACCATACCTAATGAACAATCCTGTTGACCCCATAGGTCAACCTTTTGACCTAAAAGTCAACTTTGGTCAAAATGGTCAAACCAGACCCAATGACCAACCCTGTTGACCGCATAGGTCACCCTTTTGACCTAAAAAGTCAACTTTGGTCAAAATGGTCAAACCAGACCCAATGACCAATCCTGTTAACCCCATAGGTCACCCTTTTGACCTAAAAAGTCAACTTTGGTCAAAATAGTCAAACCAAACCCAATGACCAACCCTGTTGACCCCATAGGTCACCCTTTTGACCTAAAAAGTCAACTTTGGTCAAAATGGTCAAACCAGACCCAATGACCAACCCTGTTGACCCCATAGTCACCCTTTCGACCTAAAAAGTCAACTTTAGTCAAAATGGTCAAACCGGACCCAATGACCAACCTTGTTGACCCCATAGGTCACCCTTTTCGACCTAAAAGTCAACTTTGGTCAAAATGGTCAAACCGGACCTAATGACCAACCTCGTTGACCCCATAAGTCACCCTTTTGACCTAAAAAGTCAACTTTGGTCAAAATGGTCAAACCGGACCCAATGACCAACCCCGTTGACCCCATAGTCACCCTTTTGACCTAAAAAGTCAACTTTAGTCAAAATGGTCAAACCAGACCCAATGACCAACCCTGTTGACCCCATAGGTCACCCTTTTGACCTAAAAGTCAACTTTGGTAAAAATGACCAAATTAGACCCAATGACCAAACCTGTTGACCCCATAGGTCAACTCTTTGACCCAATGACATGTTTAAAACCCCACAATGATAAAATCACAAATATTATGATCAAATCAAACAAGACAAAGTTGAAAAAGGTCACATTGGACATCTTGAAATTAAATTGATTAATTTTGGCTGACTTGGGTTAACCTAAATCAAAATTGGTCAACACTTATCTATTTTGACCAAAATAGGTAAAAAATGAAATAAAAACAACAAAATTAATCAAATAATTAATTTCAAAATTATTTTGATTAATTAAATTAATTAATGATTTAATTTTCAGTGTTTTAATTAAATGACATAATTAATTAAAATGAAAATTAAATTAAAATCATAAAATGACAAAATTAAATAAAAATGATAAAATTAATCAATTAATTAATTTGAAATTATTTTCAATTAATAAATTGATTAATGAAATAATTTCCAACAATTTTTAATAACATAATTAATTAAAATGGAAATGACACATGGCCTTCCCATAATTAGTTAAAGTTAAAACTAAATTGAACTCATCATAAGACATAATTAACACATGACAAAACTTAGCTTAAATTATGGCTAACCATGGGTTAACTCCCATCATGGTGAATAAAATGAGGTGGCTCTTTCTCCTTCATTCTAAGCCATGACTCACCTCTACTCAACAATGAGGTGGCCGGCCAACGCTAAGGCATATTTCCCACCTCCTAAACTAACCAATGGGAAGGGAACAAAGCTTAAACTCCACTCCTCACCATGGTTAAATGAAATCATGAGGGGGAAACATATGTGTCACCATTTGCCAAAGCTAATGGGTGACTTGTAAGCTCATGAGGAAGAGAAATTACAGCTCATTTCAAAGAGCTAAACCACCTCATGCATGATCCAATGGAAAGGAGCCAAAACAATGAGCTCATGATGGAGAACTTTGGAGAGACAACCATAGTTATCCCCTCAGCCGAAACTTTATCTTCAATTCATTAATAGGGAAGATAACAACTCCCTTAGTATAGCCTAAGCCAAGCCATGGCCTCCCCATGGCTATAAATAAGGCCATACCCGAGCCTTACTAAGAAGAAGAAAAAAATTTAGTGAGACCTATAGGCTGCTCAAATCTTCTGGCTCCCAACACAAAAACTCATCCCAAGAGTCTTAGCAATCCATTTTGATCAACCCAAGTCATAGATTGAGCCCAATCGAGCCAATTCGATCAAAATTCAAAAATAGCCCAAACCAGCCACCTTCTTAAAATTCTCCTCTGAGGCTGACTTTTAAACCAAATTGGTGCAGTAACAAGCTTGATTTACTTTTGGCAAAGGTATGAAATTATTTTTCTTAAAATAATTCATATTTTTGAAATATCATGTGTTATACTAGCCCAGAAATGTTGCATCACCGTATGGATATATTCTACATGTTTAGATGATTCCATAGGTTCAAAAAACACTCAATTTCATCAAGAAATGAGTGAGATATTAACATTTAAAGTTTAACAGTTATGAATTTTTCTGGAATTAAAATGGATTTATCTCCGCCGTCCGTTCCCGTGTTTTGGAACGGACGGCGCTGATCAAACAGCGTGGTGTCCGCTTTTCGGCCTCCGACAGCAGATTTTCTCTCTCTTTGACAGATCCGAGGACACGCATCGGCGTGGGATCACTTTGGCAGCGGGAAATTGGTTAAAAATCTGTTTTAACCTTAAAACAATCGAAAATTCATAACTTTTTTAATATAAATCACAAAAATATAACAAAAATACCTCTGGAAAGAACAAAATGAGAAGAAAATTATGAAATAAAAATCATAATTTTATTCCCATTATTTGATTTTTAAATAATTAAATACTCTCTGGAGTATTTTAATTATTAAAAATTATTTAAAAATAAAAAAAATATGAAACTTTGAGGCATTTATCTTTATGCTCTTAGGAATGTTTCATGATTTTTACAATGACAGAAAACATGTCTAGGACACTTTTTTCTAATTTTCAAGTCATTTTGTAATTATTTCAAATAAATTATTATAAAAAATGAAAATTAAGAAAAATAAAATAAAAATGATTAGAAATGTTAGGGCAACAGAAAATAACCCTAAGAAAATCATTTCTATATCATAAAAATAATTTTTGAATAATATGTTAAAATTTAGGACTAAAATTTTTTATTAATTAAATAATTTTAATCCTAAAAATCACCTTTTCATAAACTTAGCTTATTTCCTTCAAAAATCTAAGTTTGAAATGAATCTAGTCTATGTTAGGCTAATGGCAAATAATCAATTAAGTCTAAAATGATAAAATTAGACTTAATTATGTTTAAAACATCATTTAAACCTATTAAACCTTAAGCTTAATTAATTAAGTCTAAAATGACAAAATTAGACTTAATTAGGTTTAAAACATCATTTGAACCTATTAAACCTTAAGCTTAATTAATTAAGTCTAAAATGACATAATTAGACTTAATTAGGTTTAAAACATCATTTAAACCTATTAAACCTTAAGCTTAATCAATTAAATCTAAAATGACAAAATTAGACTTAATTAGGTTTAAAACATCATTTAAACCTATTAAACCTTAAGCTTAATCAATTAAGTCTAAAATGACAAAATTAGACTTAATTAGGTTTAAAACATCATTTAAACCTATTAAACCTTAAGCATTATCAATTAAGTCTAAAATGACAAAATTAGACTTAAATAGATTTAAAACATGATTTAAACCTATTAAACCTTAAGCTTAATCAATTAAGTCTAAAATGACAAAATTAGGCTTAATTAGATTTAAAACATCATTTAAACCTATTTAATTAAGTCTAAAATGATAAACTTAGACTTAACTAGGTTTAAAATGTCATTTAAACCTATTTAACTAAATTTAAACCTTAAGCTTAATCAATTAAGTCTAAAATGACAAAATTAGACTTAATTAGATTTAAAACATCATTTAAACCTATTTAATTAAGTCTAAAATGACAAACTTAGACTTAATTAGGTTCAAAACGTCATTTAAACCTATTTAACTAAATTTAAACCTTAAGCTTAATTAATTAAGTCTAAAATGACAAAATTAGACTTAATTAGGTTTAAAACATCTTTTAAACTTATTTAATTAAAGTTAATCCTTTATTACATTAAATTTAATCAAACATAAACCCTAATTAGGTCTAACCCATTAGACCTAATTAAACTATTAAGTCTTAACTAAATTAGACTTAATCAAACATAAACCCTAATTAGGTCTAACCCATTAGACCTAATTAAACTATTAAGTCTTACTAAATTAGACTTAATCAAACCTAAACCCTAATTATGTCTAACCCATTAGACCTAATTAAATCAATTAAACCTTACCTAAATTAGGTTTATCTAACCTTAAACAATTAGACTTAACCCATATTAAGTCTAATTAATCAATTAACCTTAAACAATTAGACTTAACCCATATTAAGTCTAATTAAATCAATTAAACCTTACCTAAATTAGGTTTAATTAACCTTAAACAAATTAGACTTAACCCATATTAAGTCTAATTAATCAATTAACCTTACCTAAATTAGGTTTAATTAACCTTAATCAATTAGACTTGACCCATATTAAGTCTAATTAATCAATTAACCTTAAACAATTAGACTTAACCCATATTAAGTCTAATTAAATCAATTAAACTTTACCTAAATTAGGTTTAATTAACCTAAACAATTAGACTTAACCCATATTAAGTCTAATTAAATCAATTAAACCTTACCTAAATTAGGTTTAATTAACCTTAAACAATTAGACTTAACCCATATTAAGCCTAATTAAATCAATTAAACCTTAACTAAATTAGGTTTAATTAACATTAAACAATTAGACTTAACCCATAATAAGTCTAATTAAATCAATTAAACCTTACCTAAATTAGGTTTAATTAACCTTAAACAAATTAGACTTAACCCATATTAAGTCTAATTAATTAATTAAACCTTACCTAAATTAGGTTTAATTAACCTTAAACAATTAGACTTAACCTATATTAAGTTTAATTAATCAATTAAACCTTGCCTAAACTAGGTTTAATTAACCTTAAATAAGTCTAATTAAGTCATTAAACCTTACGTAAATTTGGTTTAATTAACCTTAAACAATCAAACTTAACCCATATTAAATCTAATATAACCTGAATACAACCTAACTTGAACTCAAGTTAACCTAAACCTTAGGTTCAACTTACATTGAATCTAACATAACCTAAACCTAACTTAAGTCTGACCTACATTAGACTTAAGTCAAACCAAACTTAGGTTCAACCTGACATGAACCTAAGTCAAACCTAAACCTAACTTAAGTCTGACCAACATTAGACTTAAGTCAAACCAAACTTAGGTTCAACCTGATATGAATCTAAGTCAAACCTAAACCTGAACTTAAGTCTAACCCATATCAGACTTAAGTCAAAATCAAACTTAGGATCAACCCGACATGAACCTAAGTCTAACCCAAACTTAATCTTAACTCAAGACTCAACCCATATTAAACTCAAACCAACTTTAAGTATAGGTTCAACTTAACTTGAACTTAACTTAAGTCAAACCTTAACTTAAAACCAAATCATATTGAACTTTTAACTTAACTTAATTCAAACCTAAATTCAACATAAAATTTTAATTAAGTCTAACATATTAGACTTAATTAAATCATCAAACCATTAATTAATTGAGATTTAAATCAACAAACATTGATTAAGTCTAATTCATTAATATCTCAATAAACTACAGACTTAAATAGACTTAATTAAAACTTAAAGTCTTACCTAAGAAGGACTTAGATGATCGGCAATTCTAATTAAGTCTAATTTATTAGACTTCGATTAACCTTTAAGTCCCGTTTAAACAAGGCTTAAAACTTAATTAAGTCTATTCTAAACTAACCTTTTAACTTAAAGTTCAGTACAGTACATGAACTCAAGTTAATTAGATTCAATCAACATTGAATTTAACTTAGGTTCAACCGGACATGAACCCAAGTTAGTTCAATCAATATTGAATCTAACTTCCAACCTTTTAACTTAAGTTCAGACAGATATGAACTCAAGTTAATCTAACCCAACTTTCAACTCGAATTCAAACAGACATGAATTCAAAACTTAATTTTAAACTTAAATCAAGACATAAATTCAACATTTCAAACCAAAATCGACATAAATTCGATATTTTAAATAAAAATTCAACATAATCAACATAAATTCGATATTTCAAACAAAATTTGACTTAATCGACATTTCAATAAATCAGCATAACCGACATAAAATTGACATTTCAAATATAAATTTGACAAATATCGATATTAAATGAAATTAATACGATATTTCGACAAAATTAAACATTAATCAATATAATTTGACATAAACCGACATCCAAGACATGTTAAATCAAAACATCCTACAAAATTCTAAGGCAATGAACATGACATTATTTTTTGACAATCTTTTCTTTGCAGGGTGAAGACAAAAAGTTTCGTTTAGATTTTCTTTGCATGTTATAGGATGTGTTAACTCTATTTTGCAGGACGACATTCTGGACAAACAAAAAAAAAATAAAAACAAAAACATTTAGGATAGTCACCAAAACAAAACAAAACAAAGACATGGAAAACAAAAACAAAACTTTTAAGATAAAGAAATGAAAAACAAAATCAAAACTTTAAAATAATAAATATGACATGACATTTAGGAGTGATAGTGGGTACATCTCTCCTTAAAAATAAAATTTTAGAAAACAAATGATTGACATTAATCGAAGTTTTCTGAACAATTAAAAATTGTTTAAGATGTAATTAACAATGAAGCTTGCTTCATAGGAGATCCAAAAGAACCCACAATAGAAATCTCTCGGTTTTCCATGATTTTCTTTATAAGAAAGTTCTAGGATATATTATTCTAGGATATTCTTCTATAAAGATTGTCATAAACATCTTTTTCTACTATTAGCCCTAAATTCCTCAAATCTTTCATGGGATTTATAGGAATAAAATTAGGCTATTTTTAGATGGCGACTCCTCAACATCGACATTCCACACCAATCTCTTCCCGTTGTCACCACAAAAATTAGGACCAAATTGGGGATCTCAGTCTGGCACCCTGAAACCTCCAATTTGACGCCCATGAAACCATATTTCCCTATTTATTTGCACTTAATCTCCCATGAACTAAAGTCTTTCTATGACACCCTTACAGATTCTCTCAAAATTCCCTCACCAATCTCTCCAAAAAGGTAGAAATCTACATTTCTACTCCTATTTTAATATCTCTAAGCATTCTCCATGTTTTCCCTATCATCTACTCTCTTTTTTGGCTTCAAATTTAGTTTAAAATAGTGTAGGGACGAATTTCCCAAGATGCATAAAGAAACCTTCCAAAAAGCGTCTAGATTCGATGTATATGGCCAAAAACCGCCCAATATCGCATCCCAACCATCCGGAGCGCCACCGGCGCTAAATAGGGCAATGCTGGCACCCTATTTTCATGCCCTCGGGTTTCTGGCGCCGCCGACGTGGAATTGGGCACCCGCGGCGCCCATCCTATTGCAGCTCCACCATTTTGCTCTGTTTGGCTCCGTTTCAGCTCTGATTCGCCCCGTTTCAGTTCAATTCTGTTCCTAACAGATAGCCCTACAAAATAAGCATAAATATAACCTTTCTTTAAAATGTAATCTCATTCAAAATATGCAAGAAGTGTAAAAGAAATTAAACATAGAAAGACTTAACAAAAGGTGTCAGGCCAAAATTTGTTTTCTTGCTTTTTTTTGCTCCAAATTTCATAATTTTCTCTTCTTTTTGCTCCAATCACCATTTCTTGTACCTAAAACAAAAAAATATACAAAATGTCTTCCTTTTAAAGTGTAATATTATCAAAATTGAGTAAACTTATATAGCAAAAAGCGTATATATTTTAGGTGTGTCAATACCCCCAAACTTAACTATTACTTGTCCTCAAGTAACACTATAACTTTAAAAATAAAATATGTTGACTTGTGGTTATGGGTTTAAATAGAGTTTTCTATAATTTCATCTCATAAATATTATAGTATAACATAGGAGAAATTCTAGAAAATCAATCTAGGACTATAGTGTAAGAATATCTCATATTCAACTTAGGAATCCTGATTTTTTATTTACTTTAAAAGTTGCTGAAAATTGTTAAACTAAAGATTCATAGAAAGTATAAAAAAAAAATTTATGCACCTTATCTATACCAATTTAACTAATACCTTTTAAAATAAGAATAAGCTTAGGATTGTTTTTAAGTCTTTTCATTTAAAAAGATTTAAGTGAAACCAATTTTTAATTTGGCTTCCCCTCAAGCTTCTCCTCACTTATTTTCTTTTTCTTTTTCTTTTTTTTTCTTTCGGGATCATTTTCAATCTCTTTTTTTTCACTTTTTTTCCTTTCTTTTGGGACTATTTTTAATCTCTTTTTTTTACTTTTTTTATGTGAGAATTACTATATCTTGATAGACCTTTAATAATTTTGAATTTCACTATCCTCTTTCTAAAATCCAAAACTCAAAACTTTCCCTCACTTTTTATAAGTGTAAGTATTAGTTCAAAAAATATTTTTAATAAATGCTCAATTCTCATTAAGTATAAATCTAAGAATTTTAGCTTTTCAAATATTCAACTCATTTCTACCATAAATAGAAAATTCATTTTTTCAATGTTTCCAACAAAATATCTTAACTCTAGAACAGTTTATTTACTAAGGATTTCAACTAGATTATTTTTCTATTATTCCTAATATTGAAATTATAGTAACCTAAAGGTAACACCACATACCACAAGTCATTTTAAAAGTGATATCAAATTAAATATAGGCTACTGAGGACAATTAAAGTTACATTTTAAAAATTTTTCTTCTCTACAAACTTAAATTTTAAAATATTTTGCAATTAATTCCATAAAATGTTGTAGGAAGAAAAAGTAAAAGTTGAATCTACGTACTACTACAACATCCTATCAAATTCATATACATGCATAATCAGGATAGAATGACTGTAGGAGAAAGTAAATCTAACCTAAAACATGCTTGTAAAAAAATTACACTAAAAAGAAGTATTTTCAAATTAAAATTTTATTTTTTTCTTCTTACCCCCAAACTTAATTTTTAACATATATAACATTTAATACAGAAAATATAAGCTGGAAGAAAAACAATTTAGAAATTCTATCTACCACAAATGTCTATCAAAACCATTTACAAGTATTCATTAGGACAAAACAATATGCAGCAGAAAGTAAATCTAAAATAATCATGCCAGAATGAGATTCACTAAATAAAAGTTTAACTAGCATAGCAGGTATCAACATGGGAATATAAAAATGTTCTTCAATTATTATATACAATTGTAACACAAACATAAACACACAGAAGATAAATGAGGTTAATTCATCGTTTAAATCGTCCAATCTCACTACCTTACCTCCAATTTCTAACGGAATCACTACACTAGTAAATTAGGTACTTTCAAATATAAATTATAATCCCAAAGATAAGATTATGCCTGATAAATTGGTTTTCGGACACCAATCTCAGGCATCATCTTATCCCTTTAATTAAGCACCTTTAACAGTTACATATTGTAGTGTACCTAACAAACGAAAACAAAGTTAGAGAAAGGGAGTAACAAAATTAAATGAAGCTGACATTGTTAAAATTCATGATATCTCTTGTAAAACTCAAGTCCGAGTAAGACCCGAGTTATAGTGAACTCGTCAATCCAACTACTACAAGAGAACATACAAGTCTAACCATAATAAGAAGTTAAGGAATCACCTCCCTCATGACACACAAAGATCAAATCAAATTACTAACAATCAAAACATCCATCAATCAATAATCAAACTTATCAATCCATAATGACACATAATGATCAAGTCAATCCACTCTAAAGCAAACACCATACAACACTAACATTCATGACTCTCAAGCACACTAAATCAAAAGCACACTAATAACTATGGGTTGCCTCCCATAAAGCGCTTGGTTTAACGTCATAAGTCTAACAAATGATTCCTCCTGGATCAAAATTCTAATTAAGTAATCCTTGATCAATCGCCCAGTCTTTTTCAGATCCAGAAATTCTTATAAAATTCTCAAATTGTAATTTTTCTTTTAGCTCTTCTTTTTCAAATTGATTCATACCATTGTTCCTCATATTTCTTTCTAGATCCAATATTCTTCTATTGATTTTCTTAATCTACATATTCATATCATCCTTGAAATTTATAAGAAATGGATCTATATATGATAATTCGAGATCTCCCAAAATTTGGATCAGATTCTCTCTAGATAATTCAGATTCTGGATCAAATTTTTCTATCTTACTCTTATGATTTAAATTATCTTCCAATTCTTCCCCTTTATAATTATTAAATGATGGAGGGCCTCTCTTAGTTGAGGAAATAGGTTTTTCTAATTCCTTCAGAATTTCTTCCAATGGTCTTCCAATATTCTTATCTTTTTTTATCAACTCAAAGTTCTTTTGAAATTTATCCTCAAATTCTCTTCCAAGTCCTAGTTTAATAACTTTATCTTGTTCATCATTCAATTCAGGTTTTTCTTATAATTGAGTTGAATATGAAGATATAAAGACTGGTGGTGTAGATGAATTCCTTAAATAGACAGGCTTTAAAATTGTATGGGATACATCCATCTTAAGTTCATAAGATTTTTCAACAAATGGAATTACAAGTTCACTATTTTTGGCAGCTTCTATCATTTCACACCTCTCTTGAACATACATACAGTCTTCTTTAGATAACATTTTCAACTCATCATGAAAATCCATTCCAACCTCATCTGTTATCTTACTCTCAAAACTTTCTTGGAAATGGTCTTTACTTAGATAATCAATTTCATCCATCCAAAAACATTCATCATCTTTTCTCTCAGCTGGAAATTTCATAGTCTTCAACACATCAAAAGTGCTTCCTGGTCATTAATATTCATAATCAACTCTCATTTTTTCACATCTATTATAGTTTGTCCAGTAACAAGGAATAGTTGTTCATTATAGTTCTCTTTAGGTTTGATCTCAGTGTTGTTAGGAAGTACTCATTTGGGTCTATTGTTAAGTGAATTAGCAATCTCTCCCAGTTTATTCTCTATGTTTCTAATCGCAGCATTTTGACTTTGCAACTGGTATCTCATTTGCAATACCACTTTGTCTATAGACATCTTCTTATCCTCAAATTGTTGATCAATATTAGAGTCCAGTGGATGTGAAGGCCTATATCTTGTGTTACCCTGCCTATTTCAACTTCCATTAGGATTTGCATGATTGTTCTCCCATTGTTGGTTTCCACCCTCAGTAGTATGATTCCAGTTAAAATTAGGATGGTTCTTCCAACATGGTTTGTAAAACTTAGAATATGGGTTGTTTATGGTATTTAAAGTCTCATATAATAAGTTGGAATCAATCATACGCTCTAATGAACTTTCCTCACTTACAGGCGTAAATTGAGGTTGGTTCATTCCAAATTCGTCCAACTTCCTTGATATTGCAGCAACCTGAGATGCAAGAATTGCAATCGCATCTGTATCATGAACACTAGCTACGTTTTTATGATTTACCCTTGCAGAGGGCCATTGAAATTCATTTGTAGTCATTTCTTCAATTAATGCATACGCTTCATTAAATATTTTTGACATTAATGAACCACCAGCAGCAGCATTAATAATGGACCTAAGGGATCCTTCTAACCCATTATAAAAAGTTTGAATGATTAACCAATCTGACAGAGCATGATGTGGATACTTTCTTAGGAGTTTTTTAAATCTTTTTCAGGCTTCGTATATTGATTCCCATTCATACTGACAAAATGAGATAATATTGTTTCTAAGTTGAGTAGTCCTTGAAGGTGGAAAATACTTAGCTAGGAATTTCTGAGTTAACTCCTCCCAATTTTTAATAGAACCAGGTGCTAATGAGTATAACCACATTTTAGCCTTATCCCTTAGTAAGAAAGGAAAAAGCCTTAGCCTAACAGCATCGTCTGACATGCCATTATAACGAAATGTAGCACAAAGTTCTAGAAAACTAGATAAGTGTAAATAGGGATCCTCCGAAGGAGTTCCCCCAAACTGGTTTTTGTGCTCAAGTTGGATAATCACTAGATTTAGTTTAAATGAGTCAGCTTCTACAATAGGGTTTTGTATGCTTGAGTGAATTTTATCTATCGTAGGATTTACATAATCCCTCAATGATTTATAATGATTTTTCAACTTATTATTTTGAATGTTTTTCATTTCCATTTCTAGTTTTTCAAGTTCTTTCTGTTTTTTTTTTCATTTCACTAACTCAGTATCATAAGGAAAAAGGCTTACAGATCCTTTGTTTTGCATACGTAACACAACAAACAATAAATTAACAATAAAACAAATAAAATGAAAAATATATTTAATACAACAAAACATTTTCACAAACACCTTATTTTTTACACGAACATTTTTTTTTACAACACTTTTTCACACAAAAAAATACTTTTCACACAAACACAATTTTACGACACTAAAGTTTTCCAATTCTAAGCCTAATTACTTCAACTAAAATTCTCCTAAAATTCTTACCTAAGCTTCCCCGGCAACGACGCCAAAAACTTGATGCGACTTTTTTATATGTAAGAATTTATGACCTTAAATTTATATATTTATAATGATTTTGTAAAGTCACAATTTCAAACGCAAGTATACGTATCGTATCAAGTAATACAGAGCTCTAATGGAGTCCCGTTTATCGATCTCACAGGGAAGTGAGGTAAGAGATTCTTAGTCAAATTCTAGTCTACTACTAACAGCCTTAGTTTGGAAGGGTGATATAAGTGGTTTTTCTGACAACTACTCATAAATGCAAATGATTATATGTAAGAATAATAACTACTCCATAATTCAAATATTAATACTAACGATAACCCTTTTTGAGGAAATTGGTTTGGTGATTTTTGATATAATAAAAACTACTATTCTCATGTAACGAATTGGATATCATATAGGAATAAGATACATTAAATATTGCATGTGCAAAATAGGAGCAATCCTATTCTTTACCCTCTTCCGAGTACCACCTCTTCAAAGTGCTATAAAGAACATTGACAAATCCTAGGCTTAGTCCCTAAATTCGAAGGTTAAGTCAGGAGGATACTGATGTGCCACTTCGAGCTCCCACTTCCCTTCACTCGAAGGCTAACCCTAGCTTTAGTTACCAAACTTTAGGACCAAATTGGGAATCTCAGCCTGTCACCTTGAAACCTCCAATTCAACGCCCATGAAACCATATTTCCCTATTTATTTGCACTCAATCCCCATGAACCACGCAATTCATTCACGGACATTAAATGTGGTTCCACTTTGTTGAGAATTACACTGCCCTATCGGGTCAATGCAATTACAACAAATTTTAACACTACAACGAGCTCTTTTTGTAATGTAAATGAAGTGCAAGTAGAAACCATCACATTTATAATTAAAACTTCTTTTAACAAGCATCCCAATATCTTAAACATGAATCCTACTCATTGCAAAAGAAAATTAGAATGGAAACAATAACATAATTTTCTTATGCCACTATCTCTAAACAAGGAATAAGAGAAAGACATCACAAAGCACGAAGAAAATACAACGGAAAACATCATTTCAAAGAGAATCTACAAAATAAGTGTTTACAAAATCATAAGATAATAAAGAACACAATACTTAGCTTTTTCCCTTGAAAGAAAGATGAAAATCTCTCCAATAAAGTCTCCCGCCGATCCATGCAATGCTAGAACATTCCCTTATAGATTCTCTCAAAATCCCCTCACCAATCTCTCCAAAAAGGTAGAAATCTACATTTGTACTCCTATTCTAAGATCTATAAGCATTCTCCAATTTTTTCCTATCATCTACTCTCTTTTTTGGCTTCAAATTCGGTTTAAAATAGTGTAGGGACGAATTTCCCAAGAGGTGCATGAAAAAACCTTTCAAAAAGCGTCCAGATTCGATGTATATGGCTAAAAACCGCCCAATATCGCATCTCAACCATCCGGAGCACCGCCGGCGCTGAACAGGGCGCTACCGGCGCCCTATTTTCGTGTCCTCGAGTTTCTGGCGCCGTCGGCACCGGTTTGGACGCCCCCGGCGCCCATCCTGGCGCAGCTCCACCATTTGCTCTGTTTGGCTCCGTTTTAGCTCTGATTCACCCTGTTTCAGTTGTCTTGCGTTCCTAACTGATAGCCCTACAAAATAAGCATAAAAGCAACATCTTTAAAGGGCAATCTCATTCAAAAATATGCAAGAAGTGTAAAAGAGATTAAACATAGAAAGACTTATCGAAAGGTGACAGGCCAAAATTTGTTTTCTTGCTCATTTTTGCTCCAAATTACATCATTTTTGCTCCAAATTACATCATTTTTGCTCCAATCACCTTTTCTTATACCTAAAACCAAAAAACATACAAAATACCTTTCTTATAAAGTGTAATATCATCAAAATTGAGTAAACTTATATAGCAAAGAGCGTATATATTTTAAGCGTGTCAACATCCTTGAACCTAGGTTTATAAACACCTGCATAAGATTATTAGTAAGTTCTCTGGTTTCTCACACTATGCCAACATCAATAACAAAATTTGGATATTTTGTAGAAAGGAGATCTCTTGGAATATTCAGGTGGAAGATCAATAATTTGTGCACTTTTCTTTTCAGATGAATAGAAATTTAGGTTTTGCCTCCTTTATTTATGCTGGCTACAGCAAGGATGATAAGAAAGAACTGTGGTCCTGCCTCCATAACATTAGTGCACACATGCACTCCCCATGGCTAGTGGGGGGAATTTAAACTGTATCACCTCCTCTGCTCAGAAATATGGGGGTAGAACTCCAAAACTCTCCAAAATGACTACATTCAGTGATAATATCCAACTAGCTGGGTTGTTTGATTTGGGTTTCAAGGGTCCTATTTTACCTGGAAGAGGGGACATATTTCGGAAAGACTGGATAGGATACTAGTTAATGGTCCCTAGCTTTCCCATTTCCTTCTTACCTTTGTAACCCACCTCAGTCTTGATGGGTCTGATCACAGACCACTGTTAATTTCCATCACTTCCCCCTCCAAAACTGGTCAACCCCACCCCCCCCCTCCCCTTCAGATATCTCAATATGTGGTCTACCCATCCTACCTTTATTAGCACTGTCTCCACTTCTTGGGGTGTGTCACCCACCCTGAACCCCTTACTAAACTTAGCCTACTGCATATAAAGGTGAGAAGAGCCCTTAGAAAATGGGGCTGGAACACATTTGGGAATGTTTTCACTGTTGTGGAGGATGCTGAGAAAGAGGTGGAGCAATTAGAGCTTGATATTCAGAAGGGCACTGCTGAGGAAAAGACTTTATTAACTACTCAAAATAATCTACTTACAGCCATTGAGAAGTAAGAGTTGTTTCTAAAACAGGCTTCCATTAATATTTTTACTGAGGGGGACAGACATAAAAAGTTTTATCATGCTTTCATTAAATATAGAAGGAAGTAAAACATCATCCACACTATCCAGACTACTGAAGGGATTTGGCTTAATGACAATACTGAAATCGCTGGACATGCAATCTCCTATTACACTAAACTTTTGAACCAGGTCCCTGCTAGAAGGCTGCCTATAGATAGAACTCACTTTATTGATGAACTACCCTATACCAGTAATCTTGGGTTAACTAATTCCCCCACTGAACAAGAGATATGGAGGGCTCTAAACTCCATGGACAGTTCCAAAACTGCATGCCCATATGGCTTCACTGCTGATTTCTACAAAAAATCTTGGGATATCATCAAGATGGATGTCATTGCTGTTGTTTAAAGTTTTTTTCAAGGTTATGACCTCCCTAGTTACTTAAGTGCTTCCAACTTTGTCCTTGTGCCCAAGTCAGATGTTTAGAAGAACTGGGAACATTTTAGACCTATAAGCCTCACTTCAGTGATTAGCAAAATCATCAGCAAAGTTATTGTGAGCAGACTTCAACCACATTTGGAGAAGCTGATCTGCCCCCAATCAGACTGCTTTTGTTAAGGGGAGATCCATTACAGACAATGTTTAGCTAGCTCAGGAACTATTGTTGGACTTGGACAAGCCGTGTAGGGGGTCAATCTAATTTATAAGTTGGATCTAAAAAAAGCTTATGATACAATAAGTTGGGACTTTATCCTGGAAATCCTCTCAGCCAGAGATTTCCAATCTGAATTATGCACCCTCATTCACAGACGGATGTCAAATAATGTTCACTCCATTCTCATTAATGGGCAAGCTAGGGGATCTTTCATTGCTACAAGAGGGTTGAAGCAAGGTGGTCAAGTATCACCTACAATCTTTATTCTTACTATGGATTATCTGTCCATAATTATTAACAAGAATCTACTATCTCAGAGCTACACTAGGTTCCATCACAGGTTAAATTTGCCTATTTCACACCTTGTGTATGCTGATGATGTTATGGTGTTTTCTAGTGCCAATAAAAATGTTGTTAAAAAAGTGTACAATTGCCTTCAGCTTTTCCAGTCTCACTCAGGGATGCTCTTCAACCCTAGAAAATGCCAGCTGATCTTCCCTAAAAGAGTCTCCCGCACTAGCAAGCAGTGGACTTTAAGCCACATTGGGTTCTCTAGCTCTCCACTTGCCATGAAATACCTCGGTGTCCTTCTCATTACTGGGAGGTCCAAGCAGGCGCAGTTAAAGAAGGTTCTCAACAAAATCACCTTCTATCTTTCCTGTTGGACCTATTCCTTCCTCTCTAATGGAGGCAGAATTCTACTTTTAAAAAGTATCCTCACCACATTACCTTCTTATATTATACAGATGACTAATCTAAAGAAAAGTACTAAAATTCAACTGGAAATGGCTTTTAACAGGTTTCTGTGGTCTGGGCAAAGACAGCAACTTCATTGGGCCTCTTGGCAAAAGGCTGCTAAACCCACTTTGGCTGGAAAAATTGGGTTTAAAGGGCTCCAACATCTCCATCAAGTCAACCTGTGCAAGAACTAGATTAAATATAGAGCTCAATCCTCTTTATGGGAAAAGTTCATGTGGGGGAAATACTGCAAAGACCAGTATCCCTCTCTTACCGTCAGGAAAGTTAGGGATTCTAGAATGTGGGTTAGTTGACTCCTAGTCAGACACATTGCTCAAGAGTTGTTCCTTTGGGATTTGGGGAATGGGGAAGTTAATTTCCGGCTGGATCATTGGTGTCCTAAGGAGTGGTTGACTCCTATTTCTGATCACTATGACCTACATCTAAAAGTAGTTGATTGTTGGGAGGGTAATTACTGGTCCCTTCCTACACTGTCTACTCTACTTTAGGAGTCTTCTACTACCCATATCTCTAGGCTACACTTTGATATGTGTCGACCAGATACAATCATTTGGCAGGCTTACACTAAGCAAAATCTCACTAAAGCCATCTACTCAAAATGATCAGCTGGGATCAGGATCAGGTGCCTTGGGGGGAAGTTGTTTGGAACAACTTCTTATCCCCGTCAATGTCTTTTTTCTGTTGGAGAGCATTTCATAAATTATTGCCAACTGATGACATTCTCAAGTTAAAAGGTTTGAGGGGCCCCTCCAGATGTTGGTTGTGCCTGATGGAGGAGAAATCCATTCCTCATCTTTTATTTGAGTGCAGTTTCTCCCAGGCTGTTTGGACTGAACTCCTTAAACACTTAACTCTAGTGGCATCCAATTTTCAATGGGCACATTTCCATTCTTGTTGGCATAGCTGGCAAATAAGGATATGTGAGTCAATCCATTTCATGGTTGCTTGGTTCTTGTGGATGGCCAGAAATCAAGCCAAATTTGAGGATTAACCCTCTTCCATTGCTCAGGTGGTGAGGAATTGCCTCTCTTTTCTCCATAAACTGATTCCTCACAAGAAGATTCCTAACATCTGTGCTTCCCTTCCCCCTGCGAAATTGGCTTCTCCTCTGATCAACAAAGTCTACTGGAAACCTCCTGAGCCATCTCTTATCAAAGTCAACACTGGTGGTAGTTTCTCAAACCTTGGTGCAGGTGTGGGGGGGAGAGGGGGGGGGGGGTTTAGAAATCATGAAGGGAAATCTCTCTTGTTCTTTCCTGCCCCTGTCACTGCTTCTAATGCCCTTGAAGCTGAACTGATAGCTGTCTATTGGGCGGTTCACTTTGTTGTTAGGGCCTCGTGGTCCTCTCTGTTGGTTGAAGTGGACTTCACTGTGCTGATTCATCTACTGGAATCTGACGAGCTGTCCCCATGGCAGCATACACACTGGATTCAGAAGATCAGACAGCTTATCTCTCAATTAAATGCTCTCTTCACCTTCAACTATAGGGAGGGCAACAAACCTGCAAATTGACTTGCTAGATTTGGATTGCACTCTAACTCAATGTGTATCCTCTTCCCCCTCTTCTTTTTTTGCTTTTTGGGCACCGTCTGGAGGTCCCACATTTCAAGATTGTAAGCTGATCTTTTATTTTAATAGAAGACATTTTTGCTAATATATATATATATATATATATATATATATATATATATATATATATATATATATATATATGGTGGACTGGACATTCTAGTATTCTTCTATTCTTTCACAAACAGCAAGAGCCGCTTAAATTTTTATTCAAAGTACACTATAAATTTTGAGAAAAATTGATTTAAGGTAGGTTTAAATCGGTAAAAATACAAATAAAAAACAGGAAATTAAATATGAACATGTTAATCAGCAGTTTAAAGCAATATTATAGTGAAAAAAAGAAATCGCCAAAGCAAATAAGAAATCAATACTTATATGCCAACAAAATTTCTCAAGAAAATTGTTACTTTTTAATATATTTAAGTGTAGCAACTATTCATTATTTAAATTTTATATTCTTCTTATTTAGAAAAACTTCATCAAAAGCATGATACCATAAAATCATTAACACTTTCATGAAAAACTTTTAAGTAACTGAAGAGTTTAGTTGTATGAATCATAAAGTTCAATGCTAAAATGTCAAACTTCTGTTTCTGAGTATGCAAGAAAAAAAAAAGATTAAAAAAGAATAAAACATCTTTCCAATGCTATAAACTTCCATTTCAAAGGACTAAACTTCATACTACAAATCAATTGAAGGAGAAAATAATCACCACAATATTCTCCACCCGTTTTCTAACACTAATCGTTTTTTGCTTTTACACCTCAAAATCATAAAAGGTACGACTGCTTAACACCTCCTATCTTTGTTAAAGATAATTTGTCAAAATGATTAAACCACATAATCATTAAAATCTATAATACAATCTCAAATGTGCCGCAAGCAATGCACCGAATGTACAATGCAGTTAGATCAAACCGGGTCTCCATACAGAATTCTGGCAATGCTCTGCACCCTCTATCAAGATGTTCCATGTGTGCTTCAGCCAATCTTGACCTCAGGAACTCAAGATTCGCCTAATGACATTGATTGTATAAAAAACACAGATGAATTCATATTTTTATATTTATATAATTTAATATGATAATGAGATATAAAATGAATACATAGAATTAGAGATTAACCTTATCATTCTCAAGGTCAAGCTGCAACATGCAGTCTGTACAATGTATGAGACGATGGGTCTCCTTGAGTTCTCCTCGCTTGCAGATTGGGCACCAAATTTTACTCTTTAAAGCCTGATCTAACTTAAAATAAGTTCAATTGTATGAGTAAGGAACTACTAACACAATGGATAAGATAAAAAGCAGAATAGAAAACCTATGTCTTGATCTTAGATGGCCTTAATAAGTTATATCAAGTTTTAGTCTGCTTTAAGAATGTACAAGGTGTTTATCTAGGACATTAAAAGACTACAAATCTGTTTATTTTACAATTATAAAAAAGCCTAAATCTACTTGAATCGAGTAAAATACAATTGAACTTCGTCAGTTATTGGCAACAGAGATCGGCTCAGGTTTAGGCAATGAGAATACCCATGATCTGTTAATATGAATAATAATTACACGGGTTTACCATCTATCTTTATTTAGGCCAAAAAGATTAACTATGTTTGACATTATAGCTATAATAGTTGCTGATTCAGTTTGTTTTCTGAAGATAACAGTGACCATGAAGATAACAGTGACCAAAGACATCTCAGAAATAGGCTAGTTGGAAGGCTTGGACATGATCCAAATTCAGGCTTGATCACCAAAAGAAATTTTAGTACTTAGACTAATAACTGATTGGCAGGCATAATTCAACTCATCTTCAGAACTAAAACCAATATAGTGATCCTCAAATGATGATGATCAATCAACTCTCACGAGAGCACCTAGCCCAAGAGCAATTTAGTTTTTTATTATTATTGTTGTTGTGTATAAATACGCTTGTTATGTCTAGGATTAGGTTTGTGCATAAGATTAAATCGAGTCTTAGTTCTAGAGTTTGGGAGAGATTTCCTACCTCTCAATTTTAGGAATCGCCTGCCTCTGGAATTGTAGGGGCTTATCTTTTGAATTTGTGTGAGTTGTTTGGATTTATGAAAATAATATTTGTGTCTGCCCTATTTATTTTAAAAATCCGAGTCGATTTCGACGTCAGATTGTAACAAATTGGTATCAGAGCCACAATTTTAGGAGAACAATTCATCTTGATCTTCGATCAATCAGAGAAGATGATCGATCGATCGAACTCGCTGTCGGGTGAAGATTTCAACATACCGAGCCAGAGACGCATCCCTCACAGGCGTGAGGAAAACGTCATAAATTCGGTTCCTGGTAACCCGCGACCGCGATCCCTTACGCGACAACGCCGCACGACAGATGCAAAGCCAGCTTTCTCCTCCCGCTCCATCCCACAATAGAGCTCCAATTTCAGCACAAGGAAGGCGGCGACGGGATCGCATCGCAGACGAACGAGGATTTCGCTGGATTCCCAGCTCCTGCCGTTGAAGCACAGCCTATTCAGCAGTTGGAGCACGGCGTGAATCTCCTGCTTCTTCTGTCGTTTTACAAAGAATCCTTCTACCGCATTGCTTCTGTCGTTGGTCCGCTTCCTCTTCCGCTAGTCTGTAGGAAGGATTCTGCGGAAAGGATTCCTTGCCGCATTCCTTACAAAGTGTCCTTGCCGTTTGATTTCCAAAAATGTTTCTGTCTGTTATCTTGCAATGTGATATCCTTCATGGTTACTACAGGAAGGTGTAGAGTACCTAGACATTTTTTCCAAGAATATATCATTTGACTAGTAATTGGATTAAGAAATGCCATCAAAGAAAGTAGATGATCACGAGAAAAAGTTGAAGAAAGAGATGAATCAAATCAAATCTGTAATGAAAGAATGATTCGCCACCATAGAGCAGAGGTCTTCTATGGAGAATAGACTGGTGGATCGATTCAAAAGCATGGGGGAAATTTGAGAGATGCTAAAGAGCCTAATTGAGATGCAATCCAAGAACCCACTGATAGTTCAATTTACAAACGTAAACAAAGGTTGACTGGAGAATCTGTGGCAGGATTGAAAGGAATAGAGATCAAATGTGAGAAATGTGAGAAGGAAAACATCCGCCATCACGAACCTCCTCTTAGGGCTCCAGTTAGGTGCGGATTAGAGATTTCTGATGGAGGCGGTCGTGCCGAAACATGGAAAAGGGATTATATCAGAGGTTTGGAGAAGCGCGAAAAAGAAGGAAGAGGAGCAGGGAGGAGATATGGCTATGATTGAAGGAGTTGTGCCCTCGATGCATGGAGAAGTTAGAGTTAGCAAGTTGAAGATGCTGATCTTCAAGAGGGAAGACGCATATGGGTGGGCGTACCAGGTGGTGTGATACTTCATGGTGAATGGGTTAGATGGTGAGGAGAATCTCATGGAGACAAGATTGTGTTTGGAGGAAAAAGCTTTAGCCTGATTTCAGTGGAGGGAGGTTAGAAACCCGATTTGTTCATGGCATCAATTTAAGGATTGTTTGTTGGAACGTTTACGAGCCATTTGGGAGGAAAACCTACATGAGCAATTCTATGACTTGACTCAAGAGAGGACGGTCATAGAATACAGGGAGAGATTTGAACTATTGTTGGTATGACAGTGGAGATTTCTAAAATAGGACTGGAGGGGAATTTCATGAAAGGCTTAAAGCCCGACATACAGCCAGCACTCTAATTACTAAGACCGCGAGGATTGAGAGAGATGATGGAGTTAGTCCAAATAGTGGAAGACAAAAACCAAACAAAGAAGGCCAACAGGAGCAACACAGATGGAGCGTCATCCGAAACTACTGCAACCATACCAATGCAAAAAATTCAAACAGTGGAAGTCTAGAGGGATGCTGCACGGGACATGAATAATGAATCACAACCGGGAGAAACACTCAAGCAAGCGCCTTACAAAGACAGAGATCCGGGAGAAGTAAGCAAAGTGGTTATGCTTTCGGTGTGATGCGAAGTTTACACCAGGACACCGTTGCAAGAATCTAAGATTGCAAGTTCTCATGGTGCAAGACGAGAAAGCAAAGAATGAAGAAATAGAGACATCAGTGAGGGAGGAGAAATACTCATTTTTTCTCACCTTGAGGACAATGTGTCTTTTGGGGGGAGAGGGGGGTATTATTACGAGGGCGCCTAGCCTAAGGGCAATTTAGTCTTATATTATTACTATTGCTCGCTATAAATATGTTTTTTATGTCTCGAGTTAGGTTTATGTATGAGATTAAGTTGTGAGTCCTAAATCCAGGGTTTGGAAGAGATTTCCTACTTCTCTAATTGTAGGATTTGGGAGACATTGTCTATCTCTCGAATTATAGGTGCTTATCTTTTTTATTTGTGTGAGTTGCTTGATTATAGAAGAAAATATCTTTGTTTGCCCTAATTTCGGTAAAAATATGAGTTGATTTCGACGTCGGATATTTAACATCACCACAAAGATTTAGAAAATTTTGACACACTTTTATGAACTAGTGGAGTTTCAAAGATAGTCATTATACCCATATGAATTGTGGATGGATAAATGGATGAGACAATTGCGTATATAATCATAGGATTATAAAGAAGATGATGAGAAATGGATTGCTAAGAAAAATCACTTGTAATGGATGAAGATTACTATTTGGGGTTTCACTTAAGTTCGGATTGGAGATGGTAAAGGTGTACAGTTTCTTAGACCATAAATGAGGATGGGGTGTTAGGTAGGTTAGGTTTAAGTAGATTTCAGAGAAGATATGGATGAGTATGTTAGGGTTACATATGGAGGAAACAACTTAGGTAGGGGAATATGGGCCAGTAATGGGAGCTGGGATACATTAGGGGTCTTGGATGTAGACTTCGAGATGAAAGGTTCTCGTACCAATTTAATGGCATGTACTTGATGAATATCTAGGCTACTTAGTGTATTCTCCTTATTTGAATTGACTGAACTCTGAGCTTTCACCATGATTCAATCCACAGACGAGACGAGTGATTAGAGGGTGTAAAGAGAATAAGATAATGAGAGAAAATTGAGATCATATAAAAGAGAGTTTGATTATTTCATCAAGGATAAATAATGGGACAATTAAAAAGAAAGATTTGAGAAGAAAAGTAATAATGGCCTTCAAACTTAAAACTGCAATCCTTTCCTTATCAACAAAATTGGATTACAAGGAATAATTATTTAAATCTATTAAAAAATATATATATATATTACCTAATGAAAAAAAAACTACTAATAAATCTCCTACATGACTAAATATGAAATCGAAGTAAATTAAGGGTCTATTTGGGCTGTCTTTTTTATAGCGTTGCTTTCTAGAAAATTAACATAGCTCTATTCGGCTATAGTTTTTGGTGATTTTAAGATATTTTTATGGTAAGAGGTTTTTTTTTTCAATCAAAACTACTATATGAAAAAGTCTTTATTCAACAATAGAATAATATATATATATTTCTATTACCACAACAAAATTTAAGAAAATTTTTCCCCACTACAGATTTACAACTATTTTTACAAACAACTATAGGAAACACAAACAAATGGCTAGAACATGCTAAATGTTGCCAAGTCTAGAAACGGGTCATGTCTTGGGGTGTCTATCAATTTGCTAGGGACTTTTTGTGCATCACAATTCCTGGGTAAATATGGCTAAAACTTTTATTATCTAGCATTAAAGTAGCAACAGCACAATAAAAATGCACCTGATCATCATTAATCTGCATGTGTTCAAAGACCGCTTGAGCCAGGTATTCATCTTCTTCTTCAATCAACTCCAACTCTGCATAGAATCACAAAGGTCAATGTCTTACAAAGGCAACATTAGGAATTGAGTTGTTTTCTTCTTTGCGGTGTGAGGTCAAAGCCTCAAGGCGGATCAAGGCATGAGCCTCAAAACAAAAATATTAAAAATTCATAAAATTAAACATAATTCATAAATATGACATCTAACATAATTCATTGCATGAAGAGCAGGACTAAAGTTACAGGATTTATTGCATCGCATACAGATCATTATTGCTCAAGTAGTTGCTGATTAGGCGGTCGATGATGATGTCTCTGCCACCGCCACACTACTTACTATTGTTATGGAATGAATAATCCTAACTGCATCCTATTAATAACAGTTATATTAAGCCTAAGTATGATAGAGAATTGGTAGTATTTAGCAATGAAACAAAATGCACCAAATTCTTATTTACAGAAATATAAAATTTTTTCCACATGTCACCCTCAACTCGTAATTTGTATGACTTCAACAACAACAACAACAACAACAAAACCTTAATCCCACTAAGTGGGGTCGGCTACATGAATCCTTTTTCTCATTTGCGTCCTATTTAGTGTCAAATTTTCATTTAATTCGAATAAATTAAGATCATTTTTTATGCAATAAGCCCAAGTCTTCCTAGGTCTACCTCTGCCTTTCTTAACATAAGTTGAATCTAAAACATCTACTTTCCCAATCGAATCATCAGGTCGTCGACGTTTAATTTGACCAAACCATCTAAGGCGACTATTTTTGTCTGTCACTGGTGCAACACCAACCCTATTACGAATATATTCATTTCGCATTTTATCTCTAAGTGTAAAGCCACTCATCCACCTAATTATTCTCATCTCGGCAACACTTAACCTAGCATTATGCTTCTATTTTAAAGGCCAACATTCAGCACCATAGAGCATTGCAGGTCTCACCACCATCTTATAAAATTTTCATTTCAGTCTAAGCAGTACTTTCTATCACACAATAGGCCGGACTTCAAAACACTATAATCTTGTGAAATGGAATTAAGGTCCAGTAAAAAAGACTAGCTGTCAATGATCAACTTTTATTCAGATTGTGACATAGTTCAGGGCATTTTCTTGAAATTATATAAATTTTTTTTCCGCTGAAAATAGCTCAGGGCATTTTCTGGTGCAACCTTGGTAATGAATAAAATCATATTCTACTCGGAGAAAGGCTGCTAAATACAAAAAACTATCTTCATCTAAATTGGTAATGCTTGGTTACTCCTAAGAAAAAAAGGCTATAATTCAAGTTTCTAACAAAGGATAATGCGCGTTCTTCAAGGCAAACCTTTGTCAGAATAAATAAATATAATCTAAGGATGAGAACAAGCAAAAAACATCTTCAATGTATTGCTTACAAGGATAAACCTAGAGAAGAATTTTATGTCTATGAAATAAATGGGTCTACTTCTCATGATCTGCGTCAATGGAGACAACACAAACGAATAAGGAATCATGGCAAAATATGAACAAAATCTCTAAATGCTAGGACCTGGAGCAAAATAGAAGAAAAGAAGTGTTGAAAAGTCGAACAAGGCAATTCCATGAATTCCCCATCAAACATAATCAGTGGGGAAGAAATATAAGTCCATAAGGTTGATGCACAGGAAGCAGTGGAATTATTGTTGCATAAAGAAGTTTAAAGAAATGAGGTAAAATATATAACACAATAAATCCCCGAGCTGTAAATCAAGAATCCTCAAAGCAGTTTTTGTTGTTTCCTTGAAGCATAGAGGAAAATTTTGGAAGCCCAAATGTGGACTATAAGAAAATTTAATTCAATTCATCATACCTAAATTTTTGTAATGCATAAGAGGTTATTTAGAAAAAAAAAAATTAGAAAATTGAAAATTCAAACTACCTAAAGGGGTTTATTACGTAATAAACCTCATAAAATAGTAAATGGAACATAAACATAGCTAACTCCTAACTAATGCAAATGCATAAGGGAAATTTTGCCTATCTTGATCATCAACAATCGGTTAGAAGAAAACAAACAACGTCAGATAGCAATATCAGCCAATAAATATGAACATAGAAAAATTTGGTAAAGAATATATTACTAGCAGGGCAATGAGGAGACATAGATAGCTTATAAAACAAGTACAAGAGATTTTGCATGCATTTTAGCATATAAAGTTTCTATAAGCTAAAGTACCCCAATTATATTTTCAGTCATGTGAACGTAAAATACCTAAGAAAAAACTAAATACAATATTTTGGAATAAATCAAAAGGAAAGAAGATGAAAAGCTGAGTTTTGGTAATATACCTCTACGGAACTTTTCCTCTCTAATGTCTTTGTAAAGTATCCTCTCCATTTCCATCATAAGATCTTCACTTTCAATTTCGGAACAGACGTGGGGATCATACTCCCATAATATGTCATCATTTTTAGAATTTGAGATACCATGATGGTCCCCCAAAGGTGGCACTTTGATTTTCTTGAGCTCATCACTCACAATGTGCCAGAATGTTGAATCAACAACCTCCTGAGTTTTTTAAAGGAAAAGTTCATCATAAGCAGCCAAATGCAAATAGGATACAGATTATGATGATGATAATGATGAAAATGATGCATTATCCAAAAAAAAAAAATGATAAACTGAACGGAATGGACATCCTACTCAGAATTTTTTTAGCCCCAACAATCATAAAAACAGAATAGCCACCATCATTTGTTAGTACAAAATTAAAAAAGGATTTTCTCAAACAATTTTCAAGATACTTTAAACAAGAGTTGATAGCATCTTCATTAATATTTATAGCACTGAGCTGCAAAATTTGTTCATGATATGTTAACATTTATCTGTCAATTTAATGACTATCATCTTCTTTACATATGCAATGAATTATGCTTCCCCCTTTAGTTCCATCAACCTAAAATTTCAAATAAATTCCAAATAAAATTTTAGTCATCATCCATCATGGACTAACCTTCCACTTGCCAACAAACTATTTTAATGTTTCTAATTTTAAAATAGCATAGAAGGAAAAAAAATATATTTCTTTTGTGGTCAACATGCAAGAATTTATAATATAATATTATATTATTGGGAATCCTCGAATCTCATAGAATCTTTTATGCATATGGAGATGTGGCTTAATATCTTGTTGCTATCATTCAACGACCTATGGCACCTAGCATACCTCTAAGCCTCTTAAAAACTAAGAGGTTGTTTGGATCCATTTTTTGTTTTCCATTTTTTTATTTTGTTTTCGAAAGCTAAATAAATAAAACAAAAAACAAATTTGTTTAGTTGTTTTTATGTATTTAAATTACTAAAACATCTTTAAACTATTTTTAAAAACTCAAAAAAGGATAAAATATGTTTTCATTATTTTTAAAACTTGCTTCGTGACAAGCGACCGGGTGATAGACAGAAAATGTCCACCAAAGCAATGAGTCCTCTCAGCCATAGGCGAACCTCCAGCCCCCTCTTCCCTCCCCCCCATCTCCACTCTTTAGAGCACTGCATCCACAGGACCTGTCGAGATGAAACACTGCCGAGCCTCAATTGTTATATTAAAGAAACTAGAGAGGTTGAATCCAGAGTGAAGGGAGACGATATCAAAAGCCTTGAGGTTCCTTATACAGGTATCAAAATCCAGGTTGAATCCATAAATGGGTGGTTTGCATGTAAATTCCCTTATCTTTTTTGTTTAAATATTTCAAAAAAATGTATCTTTTTTTTTTCTAAAAAAAACTAATATGAAGACCAAATATTTTTATTATTATTATTATTTTTTAAAGCAGAAAAATCATAAATGCACCAAACGTGCTTTTGTATTATGTTAAAGCAAAACACAACAAACTAAAAACATAACTAAAAAACAAGAAACATAAAGTGCTCTCAAACATCCCCTAAGGGCTTTTGGGATCACTTTTATTTTTTGTTGTTCAGTTTTTGCTTTTATTTTTTGTTTTGTTTATGTTTAATTTTGAAACAAACATTTTTGGCATATTTGTTTACGATATAGTTATTTTTCAAAACACTCAAAATACCTAAACGTTGTTTTTAGTGTTCTAAAAAACACGATAATCCAAGATGGGAATTTTTTAAGAACACGTTGAACAAACATGTTTTTAAAAGTAAAAGAAAAAAATAAATAAAATTGATCACAAACCAGTCCTAAGATTAAGGTAATCCAAAATGGGAATTTTTCTACAAACTATGAAATTTATTCAATCTGCTTTCAAGGATTATGCAGAAATCCTTCACTCAAAACCTCCCTTGCAATTTTTGTGCTTGTTTTCAGCAAAACTAGCCTATGGAAACTGTCGTACTGCCTATAGAAGAATTTAATCACCACTTATTTGTATGGTCAGAAAAAAATGTGTCATGGTTGAGGTCACAGTAAAAAAAGAATCCTTAGAGAGACAAAACATCCACAAGCAAGTTATTTAAAGTGCACAACATGATCCATCACTTCTCTCTTATTTTTGTTGTTGGCATAGTAGAGGAGGGGCCATTGAGAATGCATTAGCCTCACCTACAAAAATTAACTGTATAAACAAGGAATACTTAACTTACCCAAACTGAAACTTTCAGTGTTTGTTTTATTTAGCATTTTGTGCTAGCAATAACACATATATCAAAGAATGGAAGAAAAATAATTGGTTAAAAGGCCATCAAAATTGCCATAAGCATTATTTGTTCCAAAAACTACAACTGCAACTGATTCACTACAGAATCATATCAAGAAAAAATAAATTCATCTTAACCAAGTTAAAAATTATACGTAAAACTGTAATTTGCCAAATCAAAAGCTAAAATACCCACATTCCTTCAATCAATGTCACATTTAAAAAAAAAAACTATAATCTTAAATAGATGATAGCCAAAATTTTGCTTGCACGGTCGCAATCCTGGAAGCCCCTGCTCATGGAAAGTTTGTTTGTTCAGATAATAAATAGAATAAAATATAGATGTTTTAGATAAAATGAGATTCAATCTCAAATAATGAAATTAAGGGTATATTTTAGAAAACTATGGCCCCATAAGAACATTAATATTCTCAATGGAGTTACTAAGATCAAATAGTAAATAATTATTAATTTAATCCAAAGCCAAGAAAAAGTGAGTGCCAACAAGCATAATTGATAAAAAACCTGAAATTCGTTTTCAAGGTCTTATGATCAAATACCACCTGCATCAACTTTATGCTTCGGTACTCAAATTCCCAAATAGCAAAAAATACAAAGAGAAGTCAACTTTATGGATGTAATAATCAGGCTATACAAGCTATATATAAAAGAGAAATTTGTGATTGCTGGATTAACAAAAGATAGCTTTATTTTCTAAATAAAAAAGTGTCGATACCAATCGAATCAAAAAGGAACCTTTTGGTTTGAAGCATGCCGCCCGTTTGATCTAATTTCACAGAGCAACAGGGCTCTCTCCTCCCGGACCCTTTTCAAGCAATTTTGCCGAAGCTGTCCGAAAGATTAGAAAAATATAAGTCAAATATCTGAAATATTGTAAAAGCTGAAATCAAGCGCGCCAGGGACTATAAACAAACTAATAAAACAATCACCTTCTCTTTCCAATTAGAGTGATGGGTTTTGACACTTTTCCTTGTTGGTCTACAACCATCCATCACCGCCAAATAAATAGAGTTCCAGCTAGGGTTTGCACTTTCAATTTCGTATTACCCCGCTAAAGAAATGGAAGAGCTGCATCGTGAGGACGCTGAAAGGGCATGCCCCAAGGCACAAGAGAGCAAAATGGGGACGATAGGCTTTTTTTTTTCTTCATATATTTAATGTCTTAATTTGGAATAAAATGTTTTTGGATATTAAAAATAACTCAACTTAATTTCAAAACACTCAAAATAATTATTTTAGTGCTTTTTAAAAGAAAGTTGATATCATTTTAAAAATAAAATAATCAGAAATACACTAGAACCAGATCAAGATTTTTTTTTTTAATTTTGCATTTAGTTCATAAAATACATTTATGTCTTATATTTATTGTTCTAATCAATAGAATAAAATATTGAGTGATTTCTCTCGACAGAAGCAATGAAATAAAAGCTCTCTTTGGATGGGATTTTCATCGGATGTTTCTTCCACCACAATGCGAACTTGGTTCGTTGGTGCAACAAATATTTCACGTTTGGTATCAAAAATGTCCAAAATAAGCTTCAAGTACTTCATAATAAAAATCCCAACGTTCCCAAAGCAAAGCGATCTGATGAGGGAGAAGAGCATTCACGCGGTTGCGAGTTTGGTGGTTCCTCTTTATCCTCACTTATCTTGGTCTCGCTGTCATTCTTCTTGATACACTCCATCTAAGAGAAAATTTTCTTGTTTTGACTCCGGGCATAGCTCTACGTGCAAACTCCTAATAATATATCGTCACGTGCGTTATATCGAGCCCACCTAAAAAAAATATTAAAGTGAAACATCATAGATTTTTTGAGTGGAACTGCGTAAGTTATTGGAGTAGATTTGCGCTTGTTATTTGGAAGTTTATTGGGAGGTTATTGGGAAGTTAATGGAGGTTATTTGATTATTAACTCTAATAACACCGCAATAACCCCTCAATACCCCACCCCAGTCCATTAACTTTCATGGTTCCACTCCAATAACCTCTGCAATAACCTCCGCGGTTCCACTTCAATAACTCATTGCAATAACCCCGCAATAACCCTCCAATAGCCTTTATGATTCCACTTTAATAACCACCTGCATTAACCCCCACAATAACTTTCTAATAACCCCCCAATAACACTCTAATAACCTCCGTGGTTTCACTTCAACAACCTCTTAATAATCTCCACGATATAGCACAAGCAGCGGCATATTACTGGAGTTCGCACGTAAAGCTACGTTTAGAGTGCGGACAAAAAATTTTTCCCAATTCAAGGGCTTGATTTGGTGGCTTAGAGGAATGCATAGTCTTCTATTGGTGGATTCCATTGGTTGTATTGGGGAAAAGTTATCTGTCAAGACTCCCCATGTAGCTCTACGTGCAGACTCCCAGTAATATACTGCCATGTGTGTTATATTGGGCCCACCTAAAAAAATATTAGTGGAACCACAGAGGTTATTGGAGTGGAACCGTGAAAGTTATTAAAGTGAAACAGCAGATTTTATTTGGAGGGTTATTGGGAGGTTATTATGGGGTTATTGGGGTATTAACTCCAATAATGCCACAATTACCCCCCAATAACCTCTATGATTCCACTCCAATAACCCTATGCAATAACCTCCACGGTTCCACTTCAATAACCCTCTGCATTAACCAACACAATAAGGCCCTAATAACCCCCAATAACCCCCTATAACCTCTGCGATTTCACTTCAATAACCCCCCCTGCGCGATGTAGCACATGTGGCGGCATATTACTGGAGTCACACGTAAAGATACGTCCAGAGTCTAGACAAAAAATTTTTCCCTGTATTGACAGAAATAGATAATTACAGGAAAAAAAATATTCTATCCGGAATATGGATGAGAAAAGTTGTGGCCGGCTCCAATGAAATCTAGTCACTTGTGATCATGTGTAATTTTTTGTCCCACAAAGAAAAAAATGAAAAAAGAATACCTTTTTTTAATTATTGATGCTGCCTAATCCTTCTATTTTCTTCGAAAAAGTTTTATTTTATCATGTGCCACGACCCTACCCATCTCACTGCTTCAAAAAAGAAAATGCTCTACGCTGAATCATAACATTTCAAAAACAAAACCGGTTCTTAAATATCCATTTTCACTATTCGCCACCCTTAGGGTTAGCACTATGTGACTCCCGAACCTATAGATTTCTTTGTTTGAAATCATTTGCACTGTTGTTCACCCGTCGAGATACATTGGAAGTCCCCCTTTATCGCCATGTAAGTCTGGTGATGTTCAGGTTTTTATGAAACAAAATTTCCGCTAGGATCAAGAGTTTTTTAGTGTAAACTCGTTTAGTTCTATTTGTCTTTTGAAGCAAGCTAATACACAACAATGAAAGAACACAAGGAAACCAAAGAGGCTAATAGTCGCAAAAAGTCATCCAAGTAATTTTATTTCTGTTTGTACTTCCATTCTAAAGTTTAGGGAAATCGTGAAAAGCATCTCTACATAAAGTATTTTCAAGCATTGCTCTTATGATTTTTTGTAACACATCATTTGTTTGACAATAAAAACACATTTGTTTGACAATAAGACTATATTTTGTTGAAAATAATACCATATTGATACACAAACTACATTATAATTACACCATGATAACACCAAAATAACACCACAATAAGTGGATGATCTTACACTGCAATTTATAACTGTTAGAGGTGCTTAATTAAAGAGATTTGATGATGCCTGAGGTTAGTGCACGTGAGCCAATATATCAGGGATAATCTTATCTCCTGGATTATAATCTATAAAATCATTTAAAATGTACCTAATTTATTAGTGTAGTGATTCCGTTAGAATTTGGAAGTAAGTTAGTGAGATGTGATGAGTTAATGGAAGAATTGACCTCATTTATCATATGTGTTTGTTTGTATGTTACAATTTTATATAGGACTTGGGGAACATTTTTATATTCCTATACTGATACGTGATATGCTATTAGATTTTTTTTTTTATTCAATTTCATTCTGACATGTTTAGTTTAGATTTACTTTCTGCTACATGATTTTTGTCCTAATGAATAATTATAGATATTTTTTATCGACATTTGTAGTAGATAAAATTTCTAAACCGATTTTCTTTCTTCTTATACTTTCTGTACTAAATGATATATATGTTAAAAAATCAAGTTTGGGGGTAAGAAGAAAAATTAAATTTTAAAGTGAGTATACTTCCTTTTAGTTTAATATTATTGCAAGCATGATTTAGGCTAGCTTTACTTTCTCATGCTGTCATTCTATCCTAATTATGCATATATGAATTTGATATGATGTTGTAGTAGCTAGTAGATTCAATTACTTTTTCTTCCTGCTACTTTTTATGAAATTAATTGCAAAATATTTAAAAATTCAAGTTTGGGGGGAAGAAAATTTTTTAAAATGTAACTCTATTCATCTTCAGTAACATGTATTTAATTTGATAGCACTTTTAAAATGACTTGTGGCAAGTGGTGTTACCTTTAGGTTACTATAATTTTGATTTTAGGAATGCTAAAAAAATAACTTAGTTGAAATCCTATGTGAAGAAACTGTTCTTGAGTTAAGATATTTTGTAGAAAACATTAGGAAAATGATTTTGTAATTTATGGTACAAAGAAGTTGAATATTTGAAAAGCTAAGATTCTTAGATTTATACTTATTGAGATTTGAGCTTTTATTGAAACATTTCTTCAAACTAATACTTACACTTTTAAGAAGTGAGGGAAAGTTTTGCGTTTTGGACATTAGAAAGGGGATAGTGAAATTCAAAATTATTAAAGGTCTATCCAGATATAGTAATCCTCACATAAAAATAAGAAAAAAAAAGGATTGAAAATGATCCTGAAATAAAGAAAATAAAAAAATGGAAAAGAAAGTGACAAAAAAATATGCGAGGAGAAGTTTGAGGAGCAGCCTAATCCAAAATTGGTTTCACTTGAATCATTTTAAATGAAAAGACTTAAAAACCATCCTAAGCTTATTCTTATTTCAAAAGATATTGGTTAAATTAGTTTAGATAAGGTGCTTAAATTCTATTTTTTATACTTTCTTTGAGTCTTTAGCTTGACAAGTTTCAATAACTTTTGAACTAAATAGAAAATTGGGATTCCTAAGTTGAATATGAGATACTCTTACACTCTAGTCCTATGTTGATTTACTAGAATTTCTCTTATGTTACAATGTAATATTTCTAAGATAAAATTATAGGAAACTCTATTGAAACCCACAACCACAAGTCAACATATTTGGTTTTTAAAGTTATAGTATTACTTGAGACAAGTAACAGTTAAGTTTGGGAGAGTTGACACGCCTAAAAATTGTTTGATTTTTCATATATATTTTATGCTTAATTTTAATAATATTGCACTTTAAAGGAATGTATTTATTATGTTTTTTGATTTTAGTTATAATAAAAAGATTCTTGGATAACAAGAAACAAGAACGGTGCAAATTGGAGCAAAAACGATCAAGAAAGCAAATTTTGGTTTGACACATTTCGATAAGTCTTTCTATACTTAATCTCTTTTACACTTCTTGCATATTTTTGAATGAGATTACACTTTAAAGAAAAGGTTATTTTCATGTATATTTTGTATTTCTATATGTTAGAAACTCAACGCAACTAAAATGGGGCGAAATAGAGTTAAAATGAAGCCAAACGGAACAAAATGATGGAGCTACGCAGAATGAGCACCGACGACACCAGAAACCCGAGAGTGACGAAAATATGGCACCGGCGGTGCCCAAAATGACGCTGACAGTACCTGAGACAATTTAGATGCGATTTTGGGCAGTTATGGCCCAGATTCACAGAATCTGGACGCTTTTTGGAAGATTTCTTGAAGCACCTCTTGAGAAATTCGTCCCTACACTATTTTAAAGTGAATTTGAAGCCAAAAAAGTATGAGGAATGCTTGGAAAAACGTGGAGAATGTTTAGAGATCTTAGAATATGAGTACAAATGTAGGAGAGATTAAAGAGGGGGTTTTGAGAGAATATGTAAGGGAATCTACTAACATTGCATGGATCTGCTAGAGACTTTGCGGGAGAGATCTTCATCTTTTTTTCAAAGGGAAAAGTTAAGCACTATACTCTTCATTATCTTATGATTTTGTAAACACTAATGTAATGGATTTTCTTTGATGAAATTAAGTTTTAAGTTTTGTTTTTTTTTTGTGATTTGTGATGTCTTTCGCTTACTATTTCTTCTTGTTTGGAAATAGTGGCATAAGAAGATTATTCCATTATTTTCATTCTATTTTTCTTTTGTAATAATTAGGATTCATGCCTAGGATATTGCGATGCATGCTATAAGAATTTTTAATTATAAATGTGATGGTTTTTTTATTGCACTTCATTTACATGACAATAAGAGCTCGATGTAGTGTTAAAATTCGTTGTAATTACGCTATGATCCGAGGGGGTGGTGTAATTCTCAACAACGTGGAACCACATTTAAATTTCATGGATGGTGAAGTTCATGGGGGTTGAGTTCAAATAAATAAAAAAAATACTTTGATGGGAGTATAATTGGAGATTTTAGGGTGACAAACTAAAATCCCCAATTTGGTTCTAGTGTTTGGAAACTAAAGCGAGAGTTAGCCTTCAGGTGAAGGTAAGTGGGAGCTCTGGAGTGAGAGTCTGTATTCTTCCAGCCTAACTACGGATTTAGGGACTAAACCTTGGATTAGCTAATGTTCTTTGTGCACTCGAAAGAGGGTAAATAATAGGATTGCTCCTATTTGACACATACAATAGTTAATACATCTCATTTCTTTACATTATCCAATTCACTACATAAGAATAATAGATTTGTTATCTCAGAATTCACCAAACTAATTCATCCAGAAAGGGTTATCTTTAGAATTAATATTTTCCTTTAGGAGTAGTTATTAGTTATTTTAAACATAGATTTACCTTTTTGAGTATTTGTTAGAAAAACCACATATATATCGACCTTCCAAACTAAAGTCTGATAGTAGAACACTAGAATTTGACTAAGGACCTCTTACCTCGCTTCCCTGTGAGATCGATAAAGGGGACACTATTAGAGCCCTGTATTTCTTGAACGATATGTATGCTTGCTTATAACCTCTAATGTGTGCACATACATACAAACATAAAAATAAGCAAAAAAATAGCACACGTCGGGGGCGCATCAAATACTCACACACTCTAAAAGGAACGCTAAAAATATCACAACAAAGTCTTTAAAACTCCCCAAAATTTCTCTTCTCATCTTCTAATTTCGGTCAAAATGTTTCTATTTAATAGATCTCTTAATATAACCAAGGGTTGCTTCAAGCACCCTTTTAAAATTCGAGCAAATTCATTAAATATTGTATAAAGTTGGTTACTGACCCTACAACACAAGGATGCTATGCTATAACGTTGAATTCGTCTGTAGGGTGGTGCTATGGCACCAAGGGTAGCGCTATAGCACCACACAAAGTAGTCTAATTTTGCTCCATTTTTCCCTCATTTTCTCTAAATGTCCATTATGTGTACCTAAAACAAAAAAATTGCAAAATACTTTCCTTTAAAGTGCAATATCATAAAAAATGTACATAAAATTCTTATAAAAAGTGCATTAAAAATGGGTAATTTTTAGGTGGATCAATTCCCCCAAACTTAACCGTTTCTTGTCCCCACGTAACTTCTTATACTTTATAAAAATTTATAACTTATGGTAGTGAGTTTAACTTAAACACTTCTATATTTTTTGCTTGATAAATACTATAGTGAAGTTTATAAAAATTATTAATAACTCTGGTTAAAACTAAAATGTAAGAATATCTAGTCCTCAAGTTTACAACTTCTGATTTTCTATTCATTTCAAGAGTAACTACAATTTGTCATACTCGAGATGCTTAAAAATTTTACAAAAAAAGAATCTCATTAGAATTTCATTAGTAAGGGTGCTAATACTTTAAGTCCAAGTTTAGAAATGTAATTAAGTTACTTTCCTTAATGTGACTTAAGTGGAGCCATTTTTTGATTGGCATCTCCTCAAGCTTCTCCTCACATATTTTTTTATTTTTGCTTTTCTTTTTCTTTTTTCTTTTAGGATCATATTCAATCATTTCTTTTTTCTTTTCATGTCATGTAAGGATTACTATATCTGAATAGCCTTTAATGATTTTGAACTCCACTATCCTCTACTTAAAGTAAAAACATCCCATATTTCCTTACTTTAACAAATGTGTATTAGTTTTGAAAAAGATTTTCATAAAGTCTCAATTCTTTTTTTTTCAAGTGTAAATCTATGATCCTTAATATTTCCAAAAATATAGTTTTCTTTACTTTAAATAGCAAAAGCATAACCCCATACTTTTATACTAAATATCATAATTCTAGAACTAACCTTTATTATTAATAACTTTTACTTAGTTCTTCTATGACATTTATAAAATAAAAAATATAGTTATCTAAAGCTAACCCTACATACTGCAGATTATGTTCAAATAATTTTAAAAGTACAGTTCTATGAGGCAATTAAAGTTTAGTTCTTAAAAAGATTTTCTCCCTTCCCCCACATTTAAATTTTTAATTAATTTAAAACAGGAAAGTTCATGAAGAAAGAGATAAATTTTAAAATTTAAAACAGGAGAATCAGTACATGTACAAGTAGTAAAGATAGGTGCTAAGTAGTAGTAAATACAAGATTAACATGTATAATAATAAAAATATAAAGTAAAAAGCTACTCTATCATATAATCTGGAGCAAATGGTAAACAACAAAACAATTGAACTAAAAGGTTCAAGAAAAAAGTTTAATACATAAGTCAAAATAAAAAAACACCACACTCTAATATAAATCAAACTAATCACTCACAACAGAAAGTCCAAATATAAAAACAAATCAAAAGATAGAAAACAATGGACTACATATCCTCTTCCTCATCATCATCTGCATCATCATCATCATTATCATCACCCAAATCTATATCCTCATCCATCTCATGAGTCTGATATGGTGTAAAATTGGGGAGATTAGAAAATTCTACTGAATGATCACCCCTCATGTATCTCATCATAGCCTCTTTAAAAGCAAAATCATACTCAGCTTTACTCAATGTAAAATTATTATTACACAACATGTGAGCTTCAGTGCCTTTTCCCTGATTCTGTAAAGAAAAGATATCTCCTTGTTGTATAAAGATTTGCTCCAAAAACCTATTCAAAGGAGTAGTATCAGATGTAGATGGTCTAAAAGCAGAAGCAGGAGCAGAAACTAAAATAGAGGGTATGTTAAATCCTTCAGTACTAGCTCTTGTCCCAAAATGTTTTCCATACTTTTCCAAGTTTTTCTTCCTAATAGGCTTATGTGATGGTAAAATTTCCCCTCAAGTCTCATACTTAACACCAGAATCAACACACAGGTTGGTAATGAGAGAGGGGTATCCCATACCTTTAATAGTTCCTTCCCATGAGTAAATAAGCATGTTCTTGTAGATCAAAGAATGTCAATAAGTCTTTTAATCTAAATACAATAGTTTAAAGTGGCTCCCTCATGAGTTACCTCACTGAAATGGTTAGTTGGAAGCAATCTACCAGATATAAAATAATGTCAAGCTCGAGAATGAACATTAAGCTTAGAAAATGAAAAGTTTACCCGGCGTCCATTATTTATCTTCCAAACTCCATTTCCATTAATAAAAAATCTCATAATTTCATCCAATCCATCGTCAGTAGGACGAACTCAGTAAAGAAGCAGGTAGGGACAATGTGCAACTTGTAAATGTGGTTAATTTGAAGAGAACTAATATCCACATACTGCCCTCTTACAAATACCAGATCATCTGACTCACCCGACAGGTTGGCATAAAACTCTCGAACAACTGAAATCGCAGCCACAACAGTGAAATAACAAAAGTTTTACTGATGTCACTCAGCAATCAAGTATTCAATCGTTCCACCAGGATGAAGAAAACTACACTCTGCAATCAATTCCTTTGATTGCAGATCTGCATATTTGTCATGTGCCTTCGTACTGACAAACTTATCAAAATCAAATGTGGCCTTTCCTTTGCCTCTCTTCATTTTAGGAGCCATGATCAATCTAAAGATTTCCAAAAAAAATTCCAAAAAATCACGAATGCAACTATGTGAGGCTCGTATAAACATATTCTAAACCAAATAATCATTCAACCATGGATTTCAACCTATTTTCATAAAATTTTATGATTTTTGGCCTAATCCACAATGTGAAAGAAATCCATAGTGAAATAAAAAATTTTCAAAGCCAAGTTGAAGATCTTACCTAAAGATGATGAAATCTAGAGTTTGAAGCCATACCTCTAAGCCAATCAAGCACAAATATATGCCCTAGGGGAGAAAAATGTGAAAAAATTGGAGGAAGAACGAACCAGAGGCAAATATGGTGGATATCATGGGTCTAAGCTCTTAAAAAAACTATCGGGTTGGTTCGGTGCTATAGCACCAAGCCATGGCACTATATCGCCAGTCACAACATAATGAGTGGCACTATTGCACCCAATAATGGACCTATATCCCCATTTAAACTCATCCAGATTTTGAAATATTTTTGTATTTTGAAAGAAAATAGAAAATCTAAGATGTTGAAAGGCTAACATTACAGTTTTAACGACATTTTGAAAGATATTGAGTTCGTCGTCATTCCAAAAATTAAGTTCGCAATTATCATTTCAATCATTTTGAACGCATAAGGCCAGTTTCTCACAATATAACAACATTTGTTTTCTTATATTAATAATAATTTTAATACAAACGACACAACATAAATATATTTAGATGTCAATACAACAAAGACACATTGATGCACCAAAAATATATTTGATTTTCACATAGAGTTTATACTATTTTTTGTGATATTGCCTTTAAAGGAGGGTATTTTCTTGTTTTGTTGCAGGTATGTTGGTTTTTGGCATGTGGAGCAAAAAAGAAGAAATTTAGAGTCAAATGAAGCAATTTTGGAAATTGCTCTGGCACCGATGGCGCCAATATCCAGAAAGGGAGCAGAAATCTAAATTTTGCTCTGGCACCGATGACGCCAGGATGGGTGCTGACGACGCCATTTGACAGAGCCTTGGCAACAATGGCACCCAATTCCAAAGACTGACGTTTCCTCTGAGGGTTAATTGTGAATTTTTGGCATATTCAATGTATTGAGATGATTTTTGGAAGGTTGCTTAAGGCATATCTTAGGAAATTCGTCCCTACACTATATTAGAGTACAAAAATGCCAGAAAAAGGGGAAGTAAGTGGAGAGTAGAGGAGAAATCAGTGTAAGTGAGAGATTAAGTAAAATAGGGTTTTCTCTAGAGTTTTAGGAGAAGAAGGAAAGTGAGAAACTTGTTCTTCATTACTTTTCTAAGAGAGAATTGAGTGTTATTGTAAAAAGGGAAAGAGACTCAAAGGAACTTCAAGATATTTGGTTTGGGAAAGAGTTTCAGATAAGTTTTATTTATTAATTGTTGTTTGTATGAACTTTCTTTATATTCAAAATCCATGTTTTTTTGTATCTTCCTCATGAATTCTTTGTCTTTCTCCTTACATTGAGGTATGATAAAATGAACAGATAGATTGGATATGCAATTTTAATGTTAAATACTTGTGTTGATTTTGCACTTCATACTTCATTTACTTTTCGATCTAGACAATTAAATTGTTAATTATTTGTTGTGAAACATACAATCCGAAAAGACTACGTTTTACAATAAAGTGAGAATCACATTCAATTCTATGGATGAGAATGTTGTCCATGGGGATGAGTGCAAATAAATAGGGAAATATACTTTGTTGGGCATATAATTGGAGATTTTAGGGTGACAGACTAAAATGCACAATTCAGTCTTAGTGTTTGGAAACTAAAGCGAGAGTTAGCCCTCAGACGAGGGGTAAGTGGGAGCTTTGGAGTGTGATTCAGTATCCTCCCAGCCTAACCACAGATTTAGAGACTAAACCTAGGATTAACCAATGTTCTTTATGCACTTGAAAGAGGGTATAGAGTAGGATTTCTCCTATTTGGCACAATACAATTTCCAACAATCTAAAACTTTCAGTAACCATAACCTCAATGCAAGGAGAATGATACTTTCTCCAATTTGAACCTTTTGTTACAAAATAGTAAAATTTTGTTTAGAATTAGTAAATTTACTTTAATGATTAGAAGGTAGTTTGGTAAGCTTAGTTATATTAGCATCATTTAAACATTATCAACTTGTACTTTTCACTTATAAGTTTTATATAGTTTGAGCGTTGTGTTTTAGTGTTTCTATCATAAATTTACACTTTTCTTGTGGGATCGATAACCGTGACTCCACTAGAGCCCTGTATTACTTGAGCAATAAGTATACTTGGATTTTCATACTGGTGACTATAAAAATATATAAATTTATAGAACCTCACATCAAGTTTTTGGGCTCTGTTGTCGGGGAAGGTAACAGTAAATTTAGTAGCATATGAAAGACTTTTGTTTGATCAATAAAACTTATTTTTGTGTTATTGCTTATTTTTAAGTGTGCTTATTGCATTTGCTTATGCGTAGTATTGGATCAGAAGGTTTAATACCTTATAATCCAGAATTAGAACGTACTATTAGAAGAATTTGAAAACCAAGAAAAGAATCTGAAAATTTGAAAAAATGGCGAACAATTAGATAATCAAAGAATAGAAAACGAACATCAACAAAGAACTTTAAGAGATTCTACTAACACTACAATAGATGAAATTCACTTAAATATTCAAAATCCTGATGTTGAACTAATTTATTTGAGCTTAAACTCGCTATTATCCAGATGGTACAAAATAATCGGTGTGGGGGATCGCCTACTGAAGATTGTAATTTATATCTTTCTAGTTTTTAAGAATTGTGTGCTACATTTAATATGACGGAGTGTCGAATGACGCTGCCAGACTTAGACTTTTTTCTTTTCATTAAGGGATAAAGCTAAGGCGTGGTTAAATTCTTTAGCATCTGTATCTATCAGAATTTGGGGAGAAATATCTCAAAAAATTTTAGTTAAATTTTTCTACTTTCAAAAACTACCAAGTGTAGGAATAATATTACATCTTTTTGTCAGTTCGATGGGGAATTAATATACAAAGCTTGTGAAAGATTTAAAGATCTCTTTAGAAAGTATCTACAACATGCTATACAAGATCGGTTAATAAATCAAACTTTTTACAATGGATTAATTGGATCTCTTAGATCTATGATCGATGCTGGTGGATCATTGATGTTAAAACCTTTTGATAAAGCATATTCTTTAATAGAGGAGATGACTACTAATAATTTTCAAAGGCCCTCTGACACGCCTAAAATTTATACGCTTTTTGCTATATAATTTTACTCATTTTTTGTGATATTATACTTTAAAGGAAGGTATTTTGTATGTTTTTTGGTTTTAAGTACAAGAAATGGTGATTGGAGAAAAAGAAGAAAAAATGGTGTAATTTGGAGCAAAAACGAGCAAGAAAGAAAATTTTAGCCTAACACTTTTCGATAAGACTTTATATGCTTAATCTCTTTTACACGTCTTGCATATTTTTGAATGAGATTACACTTTAAAGAAAGTTTGTTTTTATGCTTGTTTTGTAGGGTTATCTGTTAGGAATGCAATGCAACTGAAACGGGGCGAATCGGAGCAAAATTATGGAGCTGTGCAGAATAGGGTGCTGGCGGCGCCAGGAACCCGCGACTATGATTTTTGGGCGCCGGCAGCGCCCAAGTACGGCGCCGGCGGCACCAGGAGTGGTTATTGGCCAAATACATTGAATCTGGACACTTTTTGGAAGGTTTCTTCATGCACCTCTTGCGAAATTCATCCCTACACTATTTTAAACCGAATTTGAAGCCAAAAAGAGGGGAGTAGAAGTTAGAAAATTGTAGAGAATGATTAGAGATCTTAGAATAGGAGTAGAAATGTAGATTTCTACCTTTTTGGATAGATTGGAGAGGGGATTTTGAGAAAATATGTAAGGGAATGTTCTAGCATTGCATGAATCGATGAGAGACTTTGTGTGGGAGATTTTCATCTTTCTTTCAAGGGAAAAAAAGTTAAGTATTGTGTTCTTCATTATCTTATGGTTTTGTAAACACTTATTTTGTGGATTTGCTTTGAAATGAAGTTTTCTGTTGTGTTTTCTTCGTGCTTTGCGATGTCTTTCACTTACTCTTTCTTCTTCTTTGGAAATAGTGGCATAAGAAGATTATGTCATTGTTTTCATTCTACTTTTCTTTTACAATGAGTAGGATTCATGATTAGGATATTGGGATGCTTGCTAAAAGATGTTTTAATTATAAATGTTATGGTTTTTACTTGCACTTTATTTACATTATAATGAAGGCCTGTTGTAGTGTTAAAATTTGTTGTAATTGCATTGACCCGAAAGAGAATGAGTAATTCTCAACAAAGTGGAACCACATTCAATGTCCGTGAATGAATTGCGTAGTTAATGGGGATTGAGTGCAAATAAATAGGGAAATGAGTTTTGATGGACTTCAAATTGGAGGTTTCATGGTGACAGAATGGGATCCCCAATTTGGTCTTAAGATTGGTAACTAAAGCCTATGGTTACCCTTCGGGTGAAGGGTGAGTGGGAGCTTCGTAGTGAGAGTCGGTATCCTCCCAGCCTAGCCTTAGATTTAGTGATTGAACTTAAGATATGACAATGTTCTTTACATGCTTGGAAGAGGATGTACTCTTTTGAGGGTAAAGAAACATTTATGCTCCAATTTGACACATACAATATTTAATGTATCTCATTCCTAAACTTAATCCAATTCATTACCTAAGATTAGTAGATTTTATTATCTCAAAATTCACCAAACCAATTTATCTAAAAAGGGTTATCTTTAGAAGCAATATTTTCCTTTAGGAGTATTTATTAGTTACTTTAAAATTAATATTTACCTTTAGGAGTAGTTGTTAAAGAAAAACCACTTATATTGACCGTCCAAACTAAAGTCTGATAGTAGTAGACTAGAATTTGACTAAGGAACTTTTTACCTCGCTTCCCTGTGGGATCGACAAACGGGACTCCATTAGAGCCCTGCATTACTTGATACGATACGTATACTTGCGTTTGAAATTGTGACTTTACGAAACCATTAGAAATATATAAATCTGGGGTCATAAATTCTTACATATAAATAAGTCGCATCACCCTCTGAAGGGGTAAATCCAAAAAGAGTAGTTAGTATCCATGATTCTGATGCAATATCTATTTTGGCTTCTCAAATTTCTGCAATACCAAGGAAAATAGATCAAATTGGAATGAACTATTCTCAAACGCCTCTAGTGTTAGAGAAAAATTCATTGGGACAAACTAATAGAATCTTAATCATCTTATGAGACTTTGAATGCCATAAATAATATACCCAAGAATCCTTATTCTAATTATTATAATCCTGGTTGGAAGAGTCACGCTAATTTAAATTGGAATAATAATAAAAATTCAGTGAACCCATTGGGAAATTCAAACAACCAAGGAAATCCTAACTATAGACCTTATTATACTCCATGTTTTATTAGTAACTCACAAGTTAAGGAGAATAAATTATCTATTGAAGAATTGGTATTAAACATGTGGAAAGGTAATCAATTACAAAGTCAAGGATCTACTATTAGAAATATTAAAAATTAATTGGAACATATTGCGACTGCATTTAGTAATAGACCTTCAGGAATTCTTCCTAGTAATGTTAAAATTAATCCATAAGATCAAAATAAAGAGAAAATAAAGGTTATTCAACACAGAAGTGGAAAGGAATTGGAAACAAGAGTACAAAAAGAAGTTGAGATTGAAAAGGAAATGGTGGAAATTAAAAAGGGTAATGATGACACATATCCAGATTTAGAATTTTCAATTAAAACAATGAAAATTACTATGGAAAGACCTACACCTCCATTTCCTCATAGATTAAAACAAAAACAAAGAGATAAAAAGTTTTCAAAGTTTTTAGATATCCTTAAAAAATTAACTATAAATATTTCATTTGTTGAAGCCTTAGAACAAATGCCAAATTATGTGAAGTTTATGAAGGGTATACTTAACAAGAAAAGGAAGTTTACTGATAATGAGACTATTACACTTAGTGAGGAGTGTAGCACAATTATTCAGAAAAAGCTTCCTGGAAAACTAAAAGATCTGGTAGCTTTACCATACCTTGCTCTATTGGTGAATGAATTTTTAGAAGAGTCATATGTGATTTTGGAGCCTTTATTAATCTCATGCCTCTATTAATTTTTAGAACATTGGATTTAGGAGAGATTTCCCCTATTATTGTAACTCTTCAGTTAACCGATCGATCGATCACCTATCCTAAAGGAGTTATAGAAGATGTATTGGTAAAGGTTGATAAATTTATCATTCCGGAGGATTTTATTGTTTTAGATATGGAGGAAGATAAAGAAATTTCTATTTTTTTTAGACCATTCCTTGCAACTAGAAGAGCTATGATAGATGTTCAAAAAGGAGAATTAATTATGAGTGTCAATGATAAAGAAGTAACAATTAATCTATCAAAAGCCATGAAATATCCTGCAATAGAAAAATATAATGAATGTTTTAGAATGGAAGTTTGTGATTATCTAAGTAATGATAATTTTAAGGAAAAGTTTGAAGATAAACTAGAGCAAGAAGATTTGAAATATGAGGATAAGGATGAGATAAAAGATAATAACATTGAGATAAATAATGAAAAGTTAGATTATGTTTAGGAAATATTTGAGATGTTGGATATTACAGAAAATGATAATAAAAATCTCATTCATTCAAGTATAAAACCTCCTGAATTTGAAATGAAAGTATTACCTACCCATTTAAAATACGTATTTTTAGTAGATTCATCTACATTACCTGTTATTATATCCTCAGATTTAACTGAATCATAAGATAAAAACTATTAGAAACTTTAAAAAGATACAAAAAAGCTTTTACTTAGACTTTAGCTGATATTAAAGGAATCAATCCTTCAAATTGTATCCATAGAATTCTATTGGATGAACATCATGAACCTAAGGTTGATCCTCAAAGGATATAAAATTAGATAATGAAAGAAGTTATTATGAAAAAAAATTTAAAATGGTTAGACACTGAATAATATATCCTATTTTAGATAGTGCTTAGGTAAGTCTAATTCACTGCGTTCCAAAGAAAGGGGGAGTGACAATATATGTAAATGACAAAAAAGAATTAATACCAATAAGACAAGTCATTAGGTGGTGAATCTGTATTAAATATAGAAAATTAAATGTTGGCACTAAGGAATATCACTTCCCTTTACCTTTTCTAGACCAAATGTTGAATAGATTAGCTGGGCACAAATATTATTGCTTTTTGGATGGATATACCAGCTATCATCAAATTTCAATTGCTCTTGAGGATCAAGAAAATACAATATTTACTAGTCCTTACGGAACATTTGCCTTTCAAAAAATGCCCTTTGGATTATGTAATGCACCTGCAACATTTCAAAGATGTATGATGTCAATTTTCCGTAATTTAATTGAAAATGGAATGAAAGTGTTTATGGATGACTTTTTAGTGTTTGGAACATCATTAGAATCATGTTTAAATCATTTAGAAAACATTTTGGAACTATGTGATAAAAAAAATTTAGTTTTAAATTTGAAGAAATGTCAATTTATGGTTGCAGGAGGAATTGTACTTGAACATAAAACTACTGAAAATGACATGGAGGTAGATCCAGCAAAAAAAAATATTGCTAAACTACTGCCTCTTACCACAATGAAAGGGGTTAGAAGTTTTTTAGGGCATGGTTTCTATTGGCATTATATAAAAGAGTTTTAAAAAATTACTAAGCTTCTGCATCAAGTTTTAGAAATAGACATAAAATTTGATTTTAATGAAGAATGCATAAAGGCCTTTGAATTATTAAAAGAAAAGTTAATCACTGCTCCGATAATAGTTTCAACTGACTAGGAGAAATCATTTGAGCTAATGTGCAATGCTAGTGATTGTGCCATTTTAGCTGTTTTAGGGAAAATATATGACAAAGTTTTTAAAGTAATATACTATACTAGTAAAACTTTAAATGATGCTCAAGTTAATTACACCACTACTGAAAGAGAGTTTTTGGCCATCGTTTATTCTTTTGATAAATTTAGGTCATATTTAATTGGGGCTAAACGTATAGTGCATACAGATCATTATGTTATTAGGTATCTAATGCAAAAGAATGTGTGAAACTAGGGTTAATTTGATAGATACTTCTAATGCAAGAGTTTAATTCTGATATGATGGATAAAAAAGGAACTAATAATCAAATAACTGGTCATTTATCAAGGTTGGAACAGAAAGAATTATCTGATTTTGTAAATGAAATTACAAAAACTTTCCCTTACAAAAAATTTTATAGTATTAATGGAAGGAATATATCGTGGTATGCAGACATTGTAAATTATATTATGAAAGATATTTTACCATCAGAATTAACAATGCAACAACAGAAAAAATTTAATTATCATGAAAAATTTTACTTCTGGGAAGACCCATATTTATATAAATAGTGTAAAGATCTAATTATGATGAAATGTGTGTTTTATGAAGAAACTAAACAAATTATTCAAAGATGTCATAATTTTGAATTTGAAGGACATTTTGGAACTGATAGAATTGAACATAAGATTTTAAAATTTGGACTTTATTGGCCTACTCTTTTTAGAGATTTTAATGAATATATTAAAACATGTGATCAATTTTAGTGAGTTGGAAATATTTCAAGAAAAAATGAGATACCTCTGAATTATACATTAGAAGTTGAAATTTTTGATGTATGGGGATTATATTTTATGGGACAATTTATTCCTTCATTTGAAAATTTATATATATTAATTGTTATAGACTATGTATTAAAATGAACTGAAGAATATTTATCTAAATGTGATGCTCGGAGTGTTTCAAAATTTTTAATGAAAAATATTTTTACAAGATATGGAATGCTGAGAGTGATCATTACTGATGGAGGAACCCATTTAAGAATAAAAAAATTGAGAAATTGGTTGGAAAATATAATATTAAGCATAGTTTCTCAACTGTTTATCATCCCAGAGCTAGTGGTTTATCAAAAGTATCAAATCGTGAAATTAAATGAATTTTAGAAAATACTATGAATCCCAATAAATTGGATTGCTCTGCTAGTTTAGATATTGCACTTTTGGCATATAGGACGACTTATAAAGCTCCTATAGGAATGTCCCCATATAGACTATTTTTTGGAAAAACATGCCACTTGCTAGTAGAATTGGAACGTAAAGCCTATTAGTCTATTAAGGAATTTAATTTCAATTTAAAGGTTTCACGTAAGAAAAGATTGTTGCAACTAAAAGAACTTGAAGAGATCAGAAAGAAATCTTATGATAATGCTAAAATTTATAAAGAAAAAAAATGAAAATATGGGATGACAGGAAGATATTAAGAAAGAATTTTGAACATGGACAATAAATTTTGTTATATAATACAAGATTGAGATTATTTTTAGGAATACTGAAGCCTATTTAGTTAGGACCATTCACTGTTATTAAAGTTTATTAATATGAAGTTGTTGATATTGAAGATCCTAGAACTTGAAATGTATTTAGTTAATGGGCATAGATTGAAACATTATTTTGAGGGGCATAAACCATATTTTAAATAGGTTTCAATGTTGTGTCATCCTGAGTAAAAAATGGATATGTCGAACTGAAGACATTAAACCAAGCACTTTGTGGGAGGCAACCTATAGTTGCTTTTGTTATTTATGTTATGTTTTAGTTGTTATTGTTGATAATATTATTATTTAATATTACTTTGGAGTCCTACATATTCTTATATGTCATAAATTACGACAATTATTGGATTTTATGGAAGATTTAGAATTTATTTGGCCCAAAGCGAAACGATGTGTGATTTTGCTCTGGCGCCATCGACGCGAGGATGGGCACCTTTTTTCGTTCAATTTTATCGCTGACGGTGCCGCAATTATGGTGATGGTCTGGTTGCTTCTAAGAGCAATTTTTGGTAGTTTTGGATGGATTTTTTGTCATAGTAACTCCCTAAACGTTTTTTAAAGCTATTTTCACAGAAAAATGTTAAGAGATTCACCAATGACGAATTCCATGGTTTCTAATTCCAAGAATACTTCAAGGTATGGAATTTTAAATAGAAGAAAGCTCATCATTTTCAAGTCGTAGTAACTTTACAATAAAGTTCTTGTGAAGAAGAGACTAATCAAGGAAAGAGGCTTTGTGAATCGAGGATTGAGCATTCTAAGTACTCAAGTGGAAGAGATTATTATGTGAAGGTGTTGGGAAGTTCTCTGCTGCACTACTGCGACGGTAGTCTTTCCTGTGGTGAAATAATTTTATGCATATCTTCATGGAATCAACCAAGAAGTCATCTATATTCGAGGTAGGTGGGTACCATTTACTATTTCTTCCACCTTGTATCTATTAAATAGATTTTCTATCATGTTTGTGACAGATATAAGAATTATAGAACCTGAAGAATTCTGCGGTTTATACCAGATTCCCCTTCCGCGTGGATCAGTCATGGTCTTACAAGGGAATGGAGCCGATGTTGCTAGACATTGCATACCGAGTGTAAGCAAATAACGGATCTTGATTACACTACAAAGAATGCGTCCTGAAAAACTGTTGATCGGTTATAAACCTGTGCCAAAGCTCGAGGGATTAAAACCTTTGGAACCACCATGGACCTATGAACATCCAAACACCTGAGACATACGTGACAGACAGTGTCTTGGAGTGTTAGATATTTGTAGTAGGTCTAGCAGTATCCAGGGGTACAAAGATGAAGGACGATCTAACAACTTCTGATGTGATGTTATATCGACAGTTTGTATTGTGTGTTGTATGATATACGATGTACTGTTGACTTTTATCATCAATGTACATTATCTTTGGTAGTGGAATAAAATTTTGAAAGATATTCCCAGTTGTCAATGATACATCGGCAGGTCCAAATATGTCAAAATCAACACTTTAAATAAAAAATGACATAATAAAAAAAATCGTGATAATTAAGATGAGATTTATCCTCTGACCTATAAAGGTCAAATCCCTAGTGGATACGTTCTTCTTTCTGTGTTTTTCACACATAAATTATGTTATTGGATATAAGACCGTTCCTGACATGGATATATGGCATTCCTTTAAATCTTTCTTTGAGAAAAGACATAAGTCATATAGCATTTCTTCTCAAAACTGACATACCAACTTCTGACACATCCGAGAGATGGTATAACACCCACTCTCTCTCCAGTTACTGGATATAAGACATTTCCATACACAGAATTATGACATTCCTTTAGCTCTTTCTTTGAGAAAGGATATAAGTTTATAGCATTCCTCCTCAAACTGAAATATCAACATTTGATATTTTTGAGAGACGGTATGACATCCACTCTCTCTCCGGCTATAAGAGATAAGACCTTTCCTGACACGGAAACATGACACTCCTTTAGCTCTTTTTTTGAGAAAGGATGTAAGTGCTATAACATTCCTTCTCAAAATTGACATATCGATATTTGACTTTTCTGAGAGATGGTATATCATTCACTCTTTCTCTGGCTATTGGATATAAGACCCTTCCTAACATAGAAACATGAAATTCCTTTAGCTCTTCGTTTGAGAAAGGATATAAGTCGCATAACATTCCTTCTCAAAATCGACATATTTATATTTGACATTTTTGAGAGAAGGTATGACATCCACTCTCTCTCCGGTTATTGGATATACGACCCTTCCTGACACAAAAACATGACATTCCTTTAGCTCATTCTTTGAGAAAGGATATAAGTCACATAACATTCCAATCAAAGTTTAATCAACACAGGCCAAGGTATGGTTCTTTGGACTCAAACCGACATTAGATTTGATACTTTGTGAAACAAACCAATTCACAACCCTAACATCACCGTATGGATGGGTTTGTCCTCTTCAGATGAAGCTATAGGAACAAAAATCACTTAAATCCATTAAGAATCGAGCAAGATCTTGTCCCTAAATCATGAACAACTTGCGGGTTTAGACCAGAGGAAGGAGATGAATGGATGTCGTCCATTTCTGTGATTTCGAAATGAATAGCTCTGATTTAATCTCAGCTGATCTGTTATTCTAAATCTCGTAGTTAATCAGCCGCGTTAAGACACATCCGAGGAAACGCGGCCTCCTATGATAACTTTGGGTTAATAAGAATTTAATTAAATCCAAATTAACCATAAATTAATCACAAATCCATATCATGATAAATAAAAATCACAGAAATATAATAAAAATACATCTAAACTCAGAACAGTGAGAGGAATAATGTGGAAATGAAATTATGAATTAAGGAAATATATATAATTTTTAATTAATTAAATACTCTCTGAAGTAATTTAATTAATAAAATTATTTATAAATCAGAAAAAATGAAAATTTTAGGGATCAATCTTGAAGTCCTTATGAACATCCTATGATTTTTGTAAGGCTAGGTAAATTTCCTAGAATAGGATTTCTTAATTTCTATTAAGCTTTGTAATTATTTTTAATAATAATTATAAAAAAATAAATTAAGAAATTAAATTATAAATTGGTTAAGAACATTAGGAGGATAAACTCAAACCCTAAAATGACAAATCTTGGCCTTTTGAAAATTTAAAATAACAATTTTGTTTTAGGGTTAAAATTATTAACTATGAATTAATATTTAAAACACTAAAAACCTTTTAAGACTCAAATTTTGACCATACTTAGTCCATTCCACGTTGGACTAAGTCAATTATGAGTCTAACTTCAAATAGACTCAAACCAAACCTTAATTAGGTCTAAGACACTAATTAGACTTAATTAAATCAAGTTAAAGCTTAATCACATTAGGTTTAACTTAACAAACCTTAATTAGGTCTAAGACACCAATTCGACTTAATTAGATCAAGTTAAACCTTAAACACATTAGGTTTAACTTAACAAACCCAAATTAAGTTAAGACACCAATTAGAATTAACTAAATCAAGTAAAGCCTTAATCACATTAGATTTAACTTAAAAAGCCCTAATTAGGTCTAAGACACCAATTACACTTAGTTAAATCAAGTTAAGCCTTAATCACATTAGGCCTAACTTAGTAAACCATAATTAGGTCTAAGACATTAATTAGAATTAATTAAATCAAGTTGAGACTTAATCACATTAGGTTGAACTTATAAAACCCTAAATTGGTCTAACCCCTCATTAGACCTGATTAATCACCTTAAAATTTAATTATATTAGGTTTAAGACAAATTAAACCCTAATTAGACGTAAACCTAATTATGTCTAATTAAATCAATTAAACCTTACCTAAATTTGGTTTAATTAATCCTAACTAATTAGACCTAACCCTAATTAGGTCTAATTAAATAAATTAAACCTTACTTAAATTATGTTTAATTAATCATAAACCCTAATTAGACCTAACCTTAATTAGGTCTAATTAAATCAATGAAACCTTATTAAATTTTGTTTAATTAATCATAAACCTGACATGCCTAAAAATTGCTTGATATTTCATCTTCTTTTTATGCTTAACTTTAATGATATTGCACTTTAAAGGAATGTATTTTGTATGATTTTGGTTTTAGATACAATAAATGATCTTTTTAAGAAAAGAAGCAATAACATTGTAATTTAGAGCAAAAACGAGTAAGAAAGCAAATTTTGGCCTGACACAATTCAATAAGTCTCTCTATGCTTAATCTCTTTACACTTCATGCATATTTTTGAATGAGATTAAACTTTAAAGAAAGGTTGTTTTCAAACTTATCTTGTAGGGCTATCTGTTATGAACACAACGCAACTGAAACGGGGAGAAACAGAGCTAAAACGGAGCAAAACGAAGCAAAACGGTGGAGCTGCCGAGAGTGGGCACCGACGTTGCCAGAAACCCGAGAGCAACATTTTTTGGCGCCAGCAACGCCCAAAAATGGTGTCGACAGCGCCATGGGTTGTTATTGGCCATATACATTGAATCTAGACCCTTTTTTTAGATGGTTTCTTGAGGCATCTCTTGGGAAATTCATCCCTACACTATAATAGATTGATTTTATGTCAGAAAAAGTAATAGGAATGTTAGGAAAAACGTGGAGAATGCTTAGAGATACTAGAATAGGAGTAGAAATGTAGATTTCTACCATTCTAGAAATTTTGGTGAGGGGATCTTGAGAGAATCTGTACTAGCATTGCTTGGATCAGCGGGAGATTTTGTAAAAGAGATTTTCATCTTTCTTTCAAGGGGAAAATCTAAGTAATGTGTTCTGCATTATCTTATGATTTAGTAAACACTTATATAGTGGATTTCCTTTAATGTAATGAAGTTTTCCATTGAGTTTTCTTTGTGTTTTGTGATGTATTTCTCTTTCTCTTTCTTTTTATTTGGAAATAGTGGCATGAGAAGATTATGTCGATATTTTCATTTTACTTTTCTTTTTCAATGAGTAGGATTCATTTTTAGGATATTAGAATGCATGCTAAATGAAGTTTTAATTATAAATGCGATGTTTTTTACTTTCATTTCATTTACATTACAAAAAGAGCTCGTTGTAGTGTTAAAATTCGTTGTAATTGCATTAAGACCCGAGAGGGCGGTGTAATTCTCAATAAAGTGGAACCACATTCAAATTCCATGGATGGTGAAGTTCATGGGGGTTGAGCGAAAATAAATAGGGAAATATACTTTGATGGTGTTGACTTCACTTTTGTGAGGATCATTTCTAGATAATTTAGAAAAATGAAGTCTACCAACATTGACCTCCTAAACCTTACCAATGGTAATTAAACTCTAATGCCTAAGATAAAACCCAAATGAAGCCTTTTGAACCTAAATTTTAATGAAATTCTTAAATGATCAAATCAGCAATAACAAACCCTGATTTGATCAACTCTATTGACCCAATAGGTCAACCTTTGACTCAAATGGTCAACTTTGGTCAAACTGGTCAATTCTTGACCCAATGACCACCCTATTGACCCAATAGGTCAACATTTGACTCAAATAGTCAGCTTTGATCAAACTGGTCAATTCTTAATACAATGACGACCCTATTGACTCAATAAGCCAACCTTTGACCCAAATGGTCAACTTATGTCAAACTGGTCAATTCATAACCCAATGACCAACCTATTGACCCAATTAGTGAACTTTTAACCTAAAATGTCAAAATTGTTCAAAATTATCAATTTATAACCTAATGACCATCACATTGACCTAACATCAACACTATTGACCACCAAGTCAATATAAATCCTAAAATTGGTCACCTAAACCATCCCCATAACCATGGTTAAGGACCATCATGAATAAACCATGGAAATGATGGAAATTAGGCATAAGTGTCACCTTATCATCAATCCATTAAATAAGCTAGATAATTTACTTAGGGTGGGTAAATTCAACTCAAATAAGGAAGGCCATAGTCACCTCCTAAAGTGTCCAATGGTGGCAAGCTAAGACATAAACCCAATCTTTACCATGAGTGAACTCATTTTGGATTAGCTTAGGGATACTCAAACATGGCTGCCACCTAGCTAAAATCTTATCCTCAAGCTATCATGACACATTAGCACCTCTCTTAGACAAGCTCAAGCTTAGCCATAGCCTCCCATGGCTATAAATAGGCCAAATTTGAGAAGACCAAGGAGGAACGACCAAAATATAAAACACCTATACACTGCCCAGTTCCCCTAACCTTGAACATCAAAGTTCTCTCTTAGGACCTAAGCAGTTGATCCACTATAGATTTGAGTCCTGAAATCCACTCAATCTTCCCAATTTACCCAACCTAAAAACCTCAAAAACAGGACAAAAATGGATTTTGAAATAAAGTTATCCAAAACTTTAAATTGACCTTCCTTGATGCTTCATAGGACCATATGAAGAGGAGCCCAATCAAAATTGTCCATCCTCATACGTGCTAACCCACTGTTCAATCTCCTCCTCTCAAGCCGAAACACCTTGATAACAAACTCATATACATACCCAATTTAACTTCAAATTAAGTTGGGGACAAGTCTTCTGAGGACAGGGTGAAGCTTCCAAGCTATTCAATATGAGCCTCCATCTACTATGGCCGAGGTATGATTCTTAACAACTAAATCGAGCTTAGGTTTGGTATAGAGTAGGTCAAACTAATTTAAAACCCATACAAATCCATATGGATGTCTTCATATCTTTGAGATGAACCTCTAGAAACAAATTTCACTCAAATCCATGGAGAAATGAGTGAGATTTGTGTCTAGAAAATGTACGGTGTCCGAGTTGAGACAGAATGAAGGAGACGAACATATGTCGTCCATTTCCATATTTTGGAGTTGGATGGTTCTGATTAAATCCCATTTGCTCCGCTATTCGGCAACCCGTCTGACGACACGCGGCACCCCTAGAAATTTCTGTTTAGATTAAAGGTTAATTTAAATCAGATTGACCTTAATCTAATAAAAAATGCATATCTTGACATAGAAAAATCACAAAAATATGGCAAAAATACTTTTGAACTCAGGACAGAGAGGACAATAATATGGAATTGAAATTTTGAATTTAGGAGTTATATTTGATTTTTAGTTAATTAAATACTCTCGGGAGTATTTTAATTATTAAAAAATATTTATAAGTCAGAAAAATATGAAAATTTTAGGGAATAACCTTTAAACCCTTAGACAAGTCTCCTAATTTTTCTAAGGCTAGGAAAATTCTCTAGCATAGGATTCCCTAATTTCATGAGATTCTATTATTATTTCTAATATTAATTATAAAATTAAAAATTAAGGAAATAAAAATTTGAAATTGGTTAAGTGACTTAGGGAGACAGACACAAACCCTAAAATGACAAGACTTAACCTTTTAAAAATTTAAAATGACACTTTAAGTTAGGGTTAAAATTTATTAATTATAAATTAATATTTTAAAATCCTAAAATCTTTCTCTTTATCTTACTTAGCCCACTTCACAATGGACTAGGCCAATGTTGAGTCTAACTCCAAATAGACTCAAGACAAACCCCTAATTAGGTCTAAGACATCATTAGGCTTAATTAAACATCATTAAACCTTAACAACATTAGGTTTAATACAAATTAAACCTTAATTAAGTTTAACCCATATTAAACCTAATTAATCATCTTAAACCCTACTTACATTAGGTTCAAGCAATTATTAAACCCTAATTAGATTTAACCCTATTAAACCTAATTAATCAACTAAAACCTTACTTACATTAGGTTTAAGTAATTATTAAACCCTAATTAGGTTTAACCCATATTAAACCTAATTAATCAACTTAAACCTTACTTACATTAGGCTTAAGTAATTATTAAACCCTAATTAGGTTTATTCCATATTAAACCTAATTAATCAACTTAAACTTTACTTACATTAGGTTTCAGTAATTATTAAACCCTAATTAGGTTTAACACATATTAAACATAATTAATCAACTTAAACCTTACTTAAATTAGGTTTAAGTAATTATTAAACCCAAATAAGGTTTAACCCATGTTAAACCTAATTAATCAACTTAAACCTTACATACATTAGTATTAAGTAATTATTAAACCCTAATTAGAATTAACCTATATTAAACGTAATTAATCAACGTAAACCTTGCTTACGTTAGGTTTAAGTAATTATTAAACCCTAATTAGGTTTAACCTATATTAAACCCAATTAATCAACTTAAACTTTACTTACATTAGGCTTAAGTAATTATTAAACCCTAATTAAGTAAACCCCATATTAAACCTAATTAATCAACTTAAACCTTACTTACATTAGGTTTAAGTAATTTTTAAACCCTAATTAGCTTTAACCATATCAAACCTAATAAATCAACTTAAACCTTAATTACATTAGGTTTAAGTAATTATTATACCCTAATTAGGTTTAACCCATATTAAACCTAATTAATCAACTTAAATCTTACTTACTTTAGGTTTAAGTAATTATTAAACCCTAATTAGATTTAACCCATATTAAACCTAATTAATCAACTTCAACCTTACTTACATTTGGTTTAAGTAATTATTAAACCCTAATTAAGTTTAACCCATATTAAACCTAATTAATCAACTTAAACCTTACTTACATTAGGTTTATGTAATGATTAAACCTCTAACCCTTTAGACCTAATTAAATCATTAAACCTTAACTAACTAAGGTTTAAGATACCTAAACCCTAATTAGGTTAACCTATTAGACCTAATTAAATTATAAAATCGTAACTAACAAAGGTTTAATCATACCTAAACCCTAATTAGTTCTAACCCATTAGATCTAATTAAATCATTAAACCTTAACTAACTAAGGTTTAATCCTACCTAAACCCTAATTAGGTCTAACCCATTTGACCTAATTAAATCATTAAACCTTAACTAACTAAGGTTTAAGCATACTTAAACCCTAATTAGGTGTAACCCATTAGACCTAATTAAATCACTAAACCTTAACTAACTAAGGTTTAATCATAACTAAGTTATAATTAAGTCTAGCTTATTAAACTTGGTTAGGTCAACTTAAGTTCAACCCATATTGAACTTAAGTCAAACCTAAACTATAGGTTCAACCTATCTTGAACCTAAGTCAAACCCAAACTTAAGTTCAACCCATATTGAACTTAAGCTCAGGTTCAACCTAACTTGAATCTAAGTCAAACTCTAACTCAATTTAAACCTTAGGTTTAACCTATTTTGAACCTAACTTAACTTAAAAACTTGGTTCAACCCATATTGAACCTAACTAAACTAAAACCTAACTTGAACCCAAGTTAACATAAATATTTGGTTCAACTCATATTGAACCTAACACAACCAAAACCTAACTTGTGTTCAACCTAACTTAAACCCAAGTTAACCTAAACATTAGGTTCAACCCATATTAAACCTAACTAAACCACAACCTAATTTGAGTTCAATCTAATTTGAACCCAAGTTAACCAACCATAGGTTCAACCCATATTGAACCTAACTCAAAAAAAAAAAAAAAATCTAACTTAGGTTCAACCTAAATTGTACCTAAATCAAATTTAAGTTCAACCCATATTGAACTTAAGTCAACATTTCCAACTTAGGTTCAACCTAAATTGTACCTAAGTTAACCCAAACTTAAACTCAACCCATGTTGAACTTAAGTCAATACTTCTAACTCCAATTTAAGTCTAATCTACATTGAATCTAAAATTTTAAAGTCTAACTTATGTTTATATTTTACACATTTTAAGTCTAACCTACATTAGACTTAACACTTTTTAGATTCAAATGACAATGAATCTAAAAATCTAAAGTCTAACTTATGTTAGATTTTACACAATTTAAGTCTACTTTACATTAGACTTAATAACTTTTTGATTTAAATAACATAGAATCTAAAATTTTAAGGTCTAAATTATATTAGATTTTACAAAATTTAAGTCTAATATACATTAGACTTAACACCTTTCATATTCAAATGACAACGGATCAAAAAATCTAAAGTCTAACTTATGTTAGATTTTACACAATTTAAGTCTAATTTACATTAGACTTAACACCTTTTATATTCAAATGACATCGAATCTAAAAGTTTTAAAGACTAATTTATGTTAGATTTTATTCAAAATTGGGTCTAAAAATTCTAAAGTTTAATTAGATCTTACAAACATTAAATCTAAATAAACTACACCCTTTTCTTTAAGTCTAAATTACATTAGACTTAAATAAACAAATCAAAACCAACATATATCAAAATGACATGGAAAATTTTAATTTGTTAATAAATCGTAAATAACTTAAAATTTTCAACCAAAAATCTGAAAAGACATTAAGACCTAAATAAAACCTTAATGAAGAAAGATCACCGAACGTAACTTGAACCCAAGTGGTCTTAATCTACCAAGATTACTTGGATGACACAATCCTGGTTGTTGGCAGGAGTCTTCTAGTCCTGGTTTAAAGACGTTTTGAACTAAGTAGATTAAGGCCCCTGATAACCCTGGGACAATGGAGCCAGTGACATCTTGGCCGAGTTATCTAAAATTTAATCAATTAAAATAAAAAATTTAAGAAATAAAATTGAAATTATTTCTTTTAAATCTGACATTATTTTCGTTGCACGGTAAACACGAGTTTCATTTTATATTTTTTTTTGCATGTTCTAGGGTGTGGTAACTTTGTTTTGCAGGAAGATCAAGACGAAACGACAACATTAATTTTGTTTTAGATTTTCTTTGCATGTTATAGGATGTGCTAACTCTGTTTTGTAGGGAGATATTCTGAAGACATGACAAGCGATAATAAAACAAAATCAAAATAACATTAAAACAAAAACATTAACAAAACAGAACAAAACAAAATATAAAAACAACATTAATAACAAAACCGAATAAAACAAAACCTAAACTTTTAGGATAGCCAAAAAGCATAAACTTTTAGGATAGTCACCAAAAAAATAATAAATTACAAGACAAAGCAACAACAAAATGACAAACAAGAAAACAAAAATAAAATTGAAATAACAAATGACATTGGCAAAAATCAAACTCTTAGGGTAGTATGACATATTACCCCTAGGATTGAACGTTGACGTTTCTTTCCTTATTCTTGAAACTTCTTAGAAAACAAGTGATTAACATTAATCAGAAGTTTTCTTAGACAATTTTAAATTGTCTAAGATGAATTAACTATAGGATTTTGCTCCTATAAGAGATTTAAGAACTTAGGATAAGTATCACACCTATAAATCTCTGTTTATCAAAATTTCATATTTGATCGTCCTTATATAAAATTTCAAGAATAAGACATTCTATAATCTCTTTTTATAAGGATTATCACCGAGATTCCTTATTCAAATATTTTCTATTATATTAGCCCTTCAATTTCTTTAAACTTCTTATTATCTGAGGATCTTTTACATGATCCAAAAGAAATAAGATTTTTTATGATTAGGGCAATATAATAGATAAGCAGAGTGGTGAATTCAAAACATGACATCTATATTGACACTGAAAAATCTCTGACATGGCTCTGAATGCCGACAGATGAGTGTAGAATTAGAGATTTTAGGGTGACATATTAAAATCCCAAATTTGTTCCTAGTGTTTGGAAACTAAAGCGAGAGTTAGCCTTTAGGCAAAGGGAAGTGGGAGCTCTAGAGTGAGAGCCAGTATCCTCCCAGCCAAACCACAGATTTAGGGACTAAACCTTGGATTAGCCAATACTTTTTATAGTACTCAGAAGAGGGTAAAGAATATGTTTACTCCTATTTGGCACATACAATATTTAATGTATCTCATTCCTAAACATTATCAAATTCACTACATAAGAATAGTAGTTTTTACATCTCAAAATTCTCCAAACCAATTCATACAGAAAGAGTTATCTTTAGAATTAATATTTTCCTTTAGGAGTATTTATTAGTTGTTTTAAACTTAAGACTTGCCTTTAGGAGTACCTATTAAAAAACCACTTATATCGACATTCCAAACTAAGGTCTGATAGTAGTAAACTAGAATTTGACTAAGGACCACTTACCTCTCTTCCCTATAGGATCGATAAATGGGACTCCACCAGAGCCCTGTATTACTTGAACGATATGTATACTTGCGTAAAACCTCTAGTGTGTGCTCATACTTACGAACATAAAACAAACAGAAAAACAACACAGGCAGGGGGTGCATCAAGTTTTTGGCACCGTTGTCGGACAAGCTTCGGAATAAATTTTAGGAGAATTTTAGTTGAAGTAATTAGTCTTAGAAATGGAAACTTTTGTATCATAAAATTGTTTCTGTGTGAAAAGTGTTTTTTGTATGAAAAAATGTTGTAAAAAAACTGTTTGTGTGAAAAACATAGTGATTGTGAAAATGTTTTGTTGTGTTGAATATTTTGTTTCTATTTTTTTGTTGTTAACGTATTGTTTGTTGTGTTATGTATGAAAAATATAGGATCTATAGGACTTGCGCCTTATGGTTCCGAGTTAAAAAAGTGAAAAAAAAAAATCAATAAGGACTTGAAAAATAAGAAATGGAAATGGAAAAATATCAAAATAATTACTTGGAAAATCATCACAAATCTTTGAGGGATTATATAAATCCTACAAATGATGAAAGTCACTCAAGTACACAAAACCCTTTCGCAGAAGCTGACTCATTTGAATTAAATCCAGCGATTATCCAACTGGTGCAGAACAACCAGTTTGGGGGAACTCCTTCAGAGGATCCTTACTTACATTTTTTTTGTTTTCTAGAACTTTATGCTACATTTTGTTATGACGACATGTTAGACAATGTTATTAGGTTAAGGATTTTTCCTTTCTCACTAAGGAATAAGGCTAAAATGTGGTTATAATCATTAGGACCCGACTCTATTAAAAATTATGAAGAGTTAACCCAGAAATTCCTAGCTAAGTATTTTCCACCTTTAAGGACTAATAAACACAAAAACGATATCATCTCATTTTGTCGGTATGAAAGGGAATCAATATACGAAGCCTGGGAAATATTTAAGGAACTTCTAAGAAAGTGTCCACACCATGCTCTGCCTAATTGGTTAATCATTCAAACTTTTTACAATGGGTTAGTAGGATCCCTTAGGTTCATTATTGACGCTGCTTCTGGTGGATCGTTAATGTCAAAAATATTTGATGAAGCGTGTGATTTAATTGAAAGAATGGGTACAAATGAATTTGAATGGACATCTGAGTGGGTATATCCTAAAAAGGTAGCTAGTGTTCATGATGCAGATGCGATTGCAATTCTTGCATCTCAGGTTGCTGCGATATCAAGGATGTTGGACCAATTTGGATTGAACCAGCCTCAATTTACTCTTGTAAGTGAGGAAAGTTCATTAGGGCATATGATTGATCCAAACTTATTAAATGAGACTTTAAAAACCATAAACAACCTATATTCTAACTATTACAACCTAGGTTGGAAGAACAATCTTAATTTTAACTGGAATCATACTACTGGGAGTGGAAACCAACAATGGGAAAAAAAATAATTTAAATCCTAATGGAAGTTGAAATAATCAAGGGAACACAAAATATAGACCATCAAATCCACTAAACTCTAACAATGATCAACAATTTAAGGATAAGAATATGTCTATAGACGAAGTGGTATTGAAAATGGGAAACCAATTACAAAGTCAAAATGCTGTGATTAGAAACATAGAGAATCAACTGGGATAAATTGATAATTCACTTAGTAATATACCCCAAGGAACACTTACTAGCAACACTGAGATCAAACCTAAAGAGAAAAATAATAAACAAGTAGAAGCTGTCCAATTAAGAAGTGGAAGAGAGAGAGAGGACGTGGTTAGAGAAAAAAGTTGTGAAGAAGCAAAGGAAAAAAAACCTAAAGAACATGTTTCTAACGATCAAGAAAAATTAATATCTCCAACTAAAATTAATTTGGAAAGACCACCACATCCATTTCTTCAAAGACATAGATATCATGAGTTGGATAAACAATTATAAAGGTTCATGGAAATACTTAAGAAGCTAACGATAAATATTCCTTTCACAGAAGCTTTAGAACAGATGCCAAGTTATGCAAAATTTATGAAGGAGATATTAAACAAGAAAAGGAAATTTGGGGATTACGAGACAGTTGCACTAAGTGAGGAGTGCAGTACTATACTTCATAAAAAGTTTCCTCAAAAACTTAAAGATCCTTGTAACTTTGCAATTCATTGTTCAATTGGAGAAAGATTATGTGGAAAAGCTTTATGTGATTTAGGAGCGAGCATTAATGTGATGTCTCTATCTATATTTAGATGGTTAGGTTTAACCGATATCTCTCCCACTACTATAACCCTTTAGTTAGCTGATCGATCTATCATTTATTCAAAAGGGGTTATAGAAGACGTGCTTATTAATGTGGATAAATTTATCTTTTCTATGGACTTTATTGTATTAGATAAGGAGGAAGATAAAGAATATCCAATTTTTTTTGGGAGACCTTTCCTTGTTAATGGACAAGCTATGATAGATGTGCAAAAAGGAGACTTGATTATGAATACTAATGACCAGGAAGTCACTTTTGATGTGTTAAAGACTATGAAACATCCAGTTGAGAGAAAAGATGATGATTGTTTTTGGATGGATGAAATTGTTTATCTAAGTAAAGACCATTTACAAGAAATTTTTGAGAGTAAGTTAAAATATGAGATCAAATGGACTTTCATGATGAGTTGAAAAAGTTTTTTAAAGAAGACAGTATGAATGTTCAGGAGAGGTGTGAAATGATGGACGCTACCAAAAATAGTGAACTTCTAATTCCATCTGTTAAAAAATCTCATGAACTTAAGATGGATTTACCTCATACAATTTTAAAGCCTACCTATTTAGGGAATTCATCTACACCACCAGTCTTTTTCTCTTTAGATTCGACTCAATCACAAGAAAAACCTGAATTGAATGATGAACAAGATAAAGTTGTTGAACTAAGATTTGAAAGAGAATTTGAGGATATATTTCAAAAGAGCTTTGAGTTGAGAAAAGAGGATAAGGATATTGAAAGACCATTGGAAGAAATTCCTAAGGAATTAGAAAAACCTATTTCCTCAACTAAGATAGATACATAATGACCACCTCCATCCTTTACTCAGTGCTAAGGGGAAGAATTGGAAGATAACTTAAAACAGAAGAGTAATGTCGGCATATTTTTAGGTTGTGTTTTGTAATTTTAAAATGGGGTCGCCTACAGAAGTTGTTGGCGAATTTTAGATTTTAAATTTAATTTAAATGTATATATAATTTTAGAAAGTAACATTTTGATTTTGAAAATAATTTTATGTTTGAAATTTTAAGATATGAAATCAAACTGATCTCACATCCCAAATAGTTTATATAAACAAGCACCGCACCACAAACCGTGTATCTATCGCGAAGAATAGACACACTGTTTGATGATGGGGCTCGATTAAATAAACTAGAGGATTTGTGACATCCATTAGGTCTACGAACCAATTTTAGAAGCCGACAAGTTCCCCAGCTTAATATAAAGGCATTAAGCAGGGTTTATATTATCTGGGTTCTTAAAGTTCCCTATAAGGGCAAGCCTCTATAGTTAATTACATCTTAAATGACGGGTGTCACTTAAGAGGTGTCACTTAAGAAAACTCTCGATAATGATCAGTCGTTTTGCTTTCAAAAATTTCAAAGTTTAAGGTTTCAAACAAATTGGATTTTGGAAATTTCAATAGGGAATAGCTCAAATTTGGAACAATTATTTTTGAGAGTCCAAAGGAAAAGAAGTTGGGGATGCCACAGACCCGAAGCGAACTTCGGTGACTTCCTGACTATCCTATTGTTTGGTTTTAATTTGAGGATTTATTTAATGTTTCAATCCTGCCAATTTTAATTTATTAGGACTTATATTTGTATGATATAATAACACAAATAGCCTCGAAAATAAGAGAGTTTAAGTCATACCAAACAACTACATCGGAGCCCTAAGACAGGTTAGGGCTTAATTTGCATAATATGATTATGCAAATGCCTAATAAACAGTTGAGGATTTTTGTTGCACTAAGCAAACTACCTCGAAATCCTATGGCTTAGTTATTTAATTCTAAGAAAGGTTTTGCTGAAGTAGACACAAGTTTTGCTGATGAAGATTGTCGTGCTGCCCACTGTCTCCAAGGTCCTTGTTGTTGCAGAGGTTTGGTTTCAGAAGGTGGCAATCAAGAGATGAGAGAAGTGTTTTGTTTTAGAGAGGTTAAAAATTGAGATGGCTTAGTATTTTAATTAAAATAAATCTTAAAGTTGATTAAGCAGAACCGATTATGATCACACGGTTCCGTCATCCCAGCACCGCTATTTTCATTGGATTCACTTAGTCCAATTGAATTTGCTAAACTCAATTGAATGAGTTCCTCACTTTCATTTAGACTGTGGGAATCTTGTTAGCAAAACGTGTGTTACATCATCCGAGGGATTCTCGATCATCTAACGAGACATTTTAATTTTAGTTATAATTGCAGTTTCATTTTTGTTGGTGATTAAATTTTGTGTTGTTTAGACATGCTGGGTTCAATCATTTTCATGCATTTGTAAGTACAGGAAAGTAAGACATTTAATAAATTGCTCAATGTAAATTGCAATAAACTTAAATGCATACCTGGTGGGCACTCCCGTCATTTTCACCTGCACTTAAAACACATGTTAAGGCATTTATATATTTGCAACAAGTACCAAGGTAAAGCTAAGGGAAGGTTCTGGTTGTCTACCAAAAATCTAATCCTATTGCTAGTCAATTCCTATGACGTTTAAGTCTTTGAGTTTTGTTAAGGATGATTTTCTTCATAAAAAAAATGATGAAGTCTCACTCTTCTTTTAAAACATCTCATCAAGTTAGAGAAGTGCTCGCATACTGAATTTTGAACACATTCTTAAACATTCTAAGGATTATTTTAAGTTCAGTTAGTTTCATTGTGGTGATGAATTAATCACCTGGGTTACTTTTGCTCAGTGAATTAGGATGTTTGATTATCCTTGTGAGTAAGGTGACATTTTCATTTAATGCTTCATTTAACAATTATGATAATGAAAGCTTTTAGGGGCAAGCTAGTTCTTCATTAAAGATTCAACCGTTCTTAATTTAAAGTTTGAGTTGATGATTTCAAGGTGATTTAGTTTAGTTATAATATCTTGATCAATTATTTTAAGTTTGGAATAGTGTTTAAAGTTGTTTAATTTAGTTAAGTTTTAGTATTTTAGAAAGTCTTAACTTTTTTTTTTGTTCTTTTTGAATATTTTAAACTGTTTTAATTTTAATTGATCATAACCTTGTAATTTTATAAATTATGCCAAATCAACTTTATTGTTTTAATTTATTTAATTTAAGTTTCAAACAATTTCAGATTACTTTTGATATTTCAAGTCTCTTTTAATTTGATTTTCTTACTTCAAATTGGTGTTAATGTATTAAGTTTTAGTTTAATTATGCATTTTTTAGATTAGTTTCAATTATTATTTTAAAGCTCCTTTAATAGATATTTAAATAATGTTTGATCAAATTATTGATTAGGGATTTAAGTTTAAAGAATTAGAATTCTCTTATATTACATCCCTAATCTATCATCCAAAATCTTTGATTATTCTTCCAAAACTTCATATGATTTAATTAACATTTCTTCTTTAATGTTTAAGGTGGTTTAATGAGTTCCTACCACTTAAATCCCCTATGTTTCAATCATCCAAAATAAAGTTAAGATCAAAGATTTACCCTCCCCTTTGGTTAAGCCTAAAAATTAATTAAGGTTAAAAAATTTTTAATTACCTTAATGCTCTCTTAAGCTTATTCATCTCATAATTTATTAAATTAAGCTCAAATGAACTTAAAATTTTTATGTCACCACACCCACATGTCAATTAAGACATTAGAGGAGAAAATGTGATTTTTTTTCAATTTTAATTTAATTTATATAATAATTTTAAAGGAAAATAAGGATTTTTAATGAAAATTTCATGACATGACCAAGAGGAAGTTTCTGTCCTTAGGAAAATTATGGGAGGTTCCTATTGACTAGAGGATCACTTGGACCAATTTTAGTGATTTTTTTGAATTATTTTAAGTTTTGGGGTATTAATTAATTATAAAATAAAATTTAAGTGAAAAAATGGGTTATATATATATTTTTTAAATCTCTCTGATCTCAAGGAGCTCAAAGAAACAAATTTTATAATTTTATCATTTTTCTTTGAATTTTTAGAATTTTTTAGTAAAAAAGTTGGAAAATTCATTTTTTTAATTTTAAAAATTGCCTTAAGCCTTTAAAATTCAAAATCTTTATTTAGAGACTTAAGAAAAATATTTGGCTGATTCCTAAGTGATTAGGGGACCAAATATGACATTTTTATGAATTTTAATATTTTTGTGTTTTTTATTATTATTTTTTTAATTATTAAAATATTAAAAGATAGGTTAAAAATGAATTTTTTTTTAGAAAAATCCAATTTTAATTTTCTTAGACTCTTCTAACATCAGAGAGGCCCCAAAACCAATTTCATGAATTTTTGAAATATATTTTAAGTTTTATGAATTTTTAAATTTTAATTTTGGCCATGTTATTTAGAAAATCCATTTAATGGGTTAAACCATTTTAATCAATTCGAAACTTTTTATGGGGTTCCTCTGACCCTAAAGATCAGTGGAGAAGTGATTTCAAGTTATTTTGATTTTTAGTTTGTTCTAATTAATTCAAAGATGGTTTTGGGTCAAGTAAGCCATTAGGATTATTTACAACATTTTAAGCAATGCCATAATTATCCCAAGTTCCTCTGGTCATAGGGAATCTACCCTAATTTTCCTAGAAGTTTCCAAATAGTATACTAATTATTGGAATTAAAATACCAAAACAGGCATAAAAACTTGGAAAATAGATAACTTGTTGTGGGCATAACTTCTGGCCTTGAAAAATTCAGTGAATGTCCCTAAGATGAGAGGCTACAAAAGCCCTATGGTCTCATGCCATGGTAAATTGTGTGTGTGAGTGGAGAATTAAAATATTCAAATCAGTATAAAAATTATTAAAAATTAAATATTCAATCAAATGACCTGATTTCCTTTTCACATTGTTCTCCTCTGTTTACTAAGCAAGAGGGTATTTTTCTTTTAATTTTGTGATTTTTCTACACAAAGATATGGATTTTTAAAGGTTCTGGTATTTAAATAATTTAGAAAATATCCTATTTTCCTACTTATCCGACGCGGCGCCACCTCAACATATGACAGGTCAAAGCTCCACGCAGCGGGATTTGATTCGGCGCCACCATCTGACTTGGCAGCCACGCGGCCCGCGGTTCCATTCCAATCTTCCGTCCAACATGATCCTGGCCATCCATCCAATACACGCGCGATCCGACGGTTGCTGGTCATCGTCCCCAATTGACTCAACCCGAGTACCGTCCACCTTCTAGACCTAAAATCTCGCTCGATACTTAACCAAATCGAGTGCGGTTTCTTCCTGCACACTCATCTAGACTAGGGATACACATCTATACGGCTAATACACATTGAAATCATGTAGAATAAAATGGAGAATCCATAAAAGCTCAGGAAGAAGAAGAGCTCAATACCTTTACTTTGAGAAGTGAAGCTTCGATCAGAGGTGCTCGACACGTTCGTTGGAGTACCAGGAGGCTGCGGATTGAGGCTCGAGCGCTGGTGAAATGCATAGGTATGACTTCGTCCAAGTCCGATTTCGAGCTCTGGACGATAGAAGAAATGGCTAGCCTGGTGAGGGGGCTTTCACTGGGGAACTTCCTCTCTACCTCTGGTGAAGGTGTGGAAGAAGTTAATTTGGTTTTTATGGAGATTTGGTGAGTGTCCTGTTTGCGGCCTGATTTTTGGCTGAGAATTTAAGCTCAGCCAGTGGGATTCAGAGCAAGAGAGCATGGGGTTCTTCTTCTCTAGGTTGGGAGAAGCTCTGGGAGTGAATTGGGGAGGTTTTGTGAGAAAATCTTTCAACACCCCTCTCATGGCCGAGAGGTGTGAGTTATATGGCCAGGGCCATAAGGTTGAGCCAGGGCTTAATTGATGGGTGTATTCAACTGCTTAGGTGGAGGGCAGAGAGGCTCCAAGATTTAATTTGGCTGAGGTGGCCAATTAGGTGAGTTTGGGTGAGTTTAGCTTAGTGGTGGCTCTCGGTTTTGACTCCCTTCAGTGACTAGGCTGGCCGGTAAGGATAGGGGAGCTGGCCCCAGGTCAGGTGAGTCAGGTAGTAGCGTTTAATGGTGATTAATCGGTTAAGGGGGAATTTAGGATGAGGCAAAAGGGGATTTATCCATTTAAGGGAAGAAATCCCTTAAAATGGGGGACCCTTGGTCCATGGCTCACTTAGCTTGGGCTAGGTGGATCTAGGGTGATTCCTAGGGTTCAAATTATGGCTGTGGAAGAGTTGGTTTAGCCACATTTGGTTCAATTTGGTTTGGTTAGGCCATAGGTTCAATTTGGCTCACTTGGGTTTAGGTTGGTGATGCGATGCGACTTTATATATGCTTTAAAATACAACAATTTGATACCACTTTTTAGAATATTTAACTCCTGGTAAATGGCTTTAAAAACTTGATGTGCGAGGTTTACTTTTCTTAATTTATTTTTAGATTTTCTAATAATTATTGTAAAAGCCACAATTTTAAGTGCAAGTATACGTATCGTTCAAGTAATACAGGGCTCTAGTGGAGTCCTGATTATCGATCCCACAGGGATAGTAAATTTATAAACAGTATAAAATGTAAGAAATATTTTGGAACATTCAAATTAAATGCAATTTATATATACTCTTTTTTATAAATATATATACTTTCAAATTTAATTTACTAACAATTTTTACTATAAGCAGATAAGCAGTAATCAGTAATAAAGTAAAGTAAGCAATAATTAAAATTCAATACAAGTATAAAAATGACTTTCTCCTTTTCAACTAATCCAAGATTTATAGAATAATTATCTTTTGTATGAAATTTAGATTATGGTATTGTGCCAAATAGAAGCATTTCTATTCTTTACCCTTTGGTCCAGGTGCAAAGAACATTGACTAATCTATAGATTGGTTCAGGATGTTTTATTAGTAGAATGTGTTCATCTAGGCTCACACTACTAGATGTCCAAGGTTGGCTATAGTCGGCCCTACCAGTGACCCGTTCCCTTTCTATAAACCAAATTATTAGAATTTAGTCTGTCACTCTAAAAACTAATTAATTTTACGCCCAATAAATAATATCATCCTATTTATTTGCACTTCACCTTAAATAATCCGCGTATAGCCTGCGATTACCTAAGGTTTCATGTGATATCTACAAGTTAAGAATTTATCTCTGGATAGGTCTCAAAATTCTTCAACAGGTTTTAACAATTTAAATGGCCAATTTAAAAGGTAAACTAAGACCAGGTATTAATATCATTACAATGTTTTAAAATATTTTAAATTTAATTCTCCTACAAAATTTAATTAATTTATTATCTTTTCATAGTTGAAAGGAGAAATTTAACTAACTACTCAGAATATATTGAAATAACATAACAAAACATATTTAAAAACTTTGAACCAAAGTACAAATACTTATCTGAAGTGTTCCTTCAAGTGATCCGCTGCCTTCTATTGACTCCAAAGCGATGATGAAAGACTCCAACAGTAACAACACACAATAAATATTCAAAATAACCTCACTAGATAAAAAATAAAGTGGCACCCTAAGTACGGAAGAGACTAAATAAAACTAAAAGGGGAGAGAATATGCTAAAATAGGTATAGGTACTAAGAGGGGGGGTGGTGCGATTTTTTCTGTAGAATGGGCTTCTATATATAGAGCTCTGAATTTGACCAGGGGTTGCATAAGGCACCTCTTCAAAATTCATCCAAATTCAATGCATCTTCTAGAAGGTAAATGTCGCTCCTAGGCGCTGGGATTTGACGCCTAGGCACCAGACTCTGTGACCAGGTCTTTCGCTCCTCTTCACTATGGATCACACCTCTTCGCGATCTAGACCGTTTCCTTGTGTCCAAATACATTGTATCACATGTCCTATATATTAGGAGTAACTTCCAGTCTTCTAGAAGCTCCAATAACCGCTTAACACCGTCAAAATAACTGTCCAAAGTCTTAAAAAATCTTGACAGCATCTGTATCGAACTGGCGCTTAGGTGCCGGATTCTGGCGCCTAGGCGCCGAGCCAATAATTCCAAAATGTTGCTCCATAAGCTCTATTTTTGCTCCTTTTTGCTCCTTTTTCCTTCTTTTCTTCCTTGGACTCTTTTTTAAATATCTACATCCAAAAACATGAAAATACCTTTCATTAAAGTATAATATCCTTAAGAATTAAATAATAAATAAGGCATAAAATGGGTATTTTTTAGGTAGATCAAATTCCCCCAAACTTAAACGTTACTTGTCCTCAAGTAACCCTTTTAATTACATAAATTAGATAACATTTGGAATGAAGTTGGAATATTTAAGATTCCTTATAATTTTTGGTTTTATAAATACTTTAGCAAATCATTAACCAAATTTCACTAATTAAGTTTAATTTTAAGAATTAAAGAACATTTAACTACTAAATCATAAGACTTCCCATTTTTCATTTATTTCAAGAATAATTCTAGTTCATCATATTAAGGTCACATAGAATATTTACAAGAATAAGATTTTCATGAAATATTTTTCTAGTAAAAATATTTGTACATAGAAATTAAGTTAAAAATGTAATCAGTTTTGTTCCTATAAGATAACTCAAGTGAAACCAATTTTTGATTAGGCATTTCCTCAAGCTTCTCCTCACTTTTTTTTAAGATTACTATTTTTGGATAACCTGTTAATGATTTTGAACTTCACTATCCTTAACTTATTTTGAAACACTTATACATTCTTACTTAATAAATATGACATTAATAATTTATTATTTTTCAAAACTTATTTCAATCTTTTCTTTTTCCAGCAATAATCTTGATTCCTTAGTATTTTAAAAATACAATTCTCTTTACTATAAATAGAAAAAATTTGATCTTATTATTCTTTAAGCTAAATAATTCTATTCTTAAAATCAATCAAAATTTTTGAAATTTTAGTTAAGTTTTCTAAATTATTTATAAATTCAAAAATTTAGGTATTCTTAAACAGATTTTTCAATCCTTATGTTATGCTAATATTTTTTTAAAGAAAATATAAGTTCTTTAAGGACAAATAATATTTAAATTTGATAAATGTTTTCCCTTCCCCCAAACTTCAGCTTTAGTATAAATATAAATCATGAAATTTTCTAAAGCATGAGAGAAAGAAATAAACATGAATTAATCTAAGTACAATAATGATGTAGTAAGGAAAAACTAACTTCTACTTCTACACATGCTTTAATATGAATATAACAGAAATGATTAAGCATATATAAAAAAGTTTTGCAGAGCAGGAGTTACTTTCTAAAAAAAATCTTTTATTTATTTTTTGTTTTTAAACATGCATACATACTAACTATTTATGAACACTAAATAGTAGGCTGAAATAGAAATAAACTTATATAAAAATTCATTCATATTTCAGTCTTAAACACACATCAGATAATCTAAAAACAATTTCAACATAAAAAGTTCATATAAACACAAACAACTAACATCACACTAAATAAAACAAGAAACAAGAAACACACAAAAAAATTAGAACCAACAATCTCCAGAGGTAAGTCAAGCTACTAATCACTGTCTATAGCTTCATCATCGTCATCATCAAAAGAAAACTCCATATCCTTTGGATCAACATATGGTGAAAATCTGGGACAAGTAGGGAACTGAACATCGTGCTCACCCTTCAGAAATCTCACTAAAGACTCAGAATACTCAGCATTGTAATCACTCTTTCTTTGTGTATACTCAGAAAGATGATCGATCTTCTTATCTATCGAATCTACTCTACAATGAGTTAGGAATAACTCATTATGTTGTTCTATAAACTGATCATGCATGGTTTTCCAAAAACTAGATGGTGGCTCAGCAGAAGTAGATGGTATAGAAGTAGAAGCTCTACCGGAAGTAGGTAATGAACCAGAAGGTGCAGTAGAACTCTTACCTCGAAGTCGATCATATATGATGATGCTTTCCCTTCCTATAGGCTTTGTCAACTTGAGCTTTTCCTCCGAAAGCTCAGCAACTACTCCAGCACTTTGACATGGAGAATAGATTAGAGATGGAAAACCAAGTCCAATAGAAGTGCTAGAACGAGTAGTAGCCTCTACAGAATCATAAAAAATGCTCCCTACATCAATAGGCTTCCACTCATGAATGCAGTAGTTGAGAATAGCTCTATCTTTGGTAACCTTGCTCATATGATTGGATGGAAGGAGATGAGCTGAAATAAAGTAATGTCATGCCTTTGAAATACCATTAAGCTTAGAAGATGAAAAATTTACCCTTTTTCCATTCTGAATCTTCCAGGCTCCAGTACTATCAGTCAAGTAGGCAATGATCATATCCAAATCTCCCTCAGATGGAGATAATCTGGAGTAATAACACTCTATATTTGGCGGCAGGCCATATAAAATATTGATGCGTTCAGGAGTGAATCCTACTCCAACTCCTTGAACGAAAATCTCGTATTCTTCACCATCCACGAAATTAGCATAAAACTCTCTAACAACCGGGATAACGACAACAACAGTGAAATAGCAGAATCGTTGCCAGTTGAGCGCAACGATTGTCTCTTTAATTCTTCCTCCAGGATTATAAAAACTTCTCTCCGAGATAAATTTCCGAGTCGTAGCAAAATCATTGTATCGGAAGTGTGCAGTAGAAGTGACGAACTTACTACAATCAAAATTTTCTCGTTCCTTTCGTCATTTAGATTTGGGTGCCATCTAAACGTGAAAGAAAAATGCGAAATAAATTCAACGGATCTAGGAAAATAAACTAATTTAAGCTTCTCAAACTTGAAAGAGCTTAAAAATCTCATGGATTTAACCTTAAAATCTAAATTTTTCTCAAAATTTTGGTCTTTCTCAATGAGGGCAAAATCCATGGTAAAAATAAAAAATAATGAGTTTAGAATGTAGATCTGACATCGGGATGAAGAAATCGGGTGATTTCAAGCTCAAAAACTTGAAAATCCGGCTTAAAATGGGATCTCTAGGGGGTATTTTCATGAAAACCAGTGGAGAAGGAAGCTTAGGCGTAAAAAATGGCGTGGGGGGGGGTTAAGAAGATGAGTTTTCGGGTTCAGGCCGAACCGGCGCCTAGGCACCGACTTTTGGCACCTTTCCAAAAATTCAGTTTAAATTTTATATTTTACACCAAATCTTATCAAATTTAACTCCTAATTACTCTTATGAGAGTATTAATCCAATTTATATCCTCCAAACTTTTTCACAATCAATTTAAAATGATAGTATAGATCCACTAAAATGCATCCGAATTCTTCAATTCCAATCCCTAATTTCCATTCCAAATTCAATAAATTTCAGTACAAGACTGTATCAAGGTTCATAGTTTTATAAATAACACAAACAACAACATATTTAAAGCAACATTCAAATCCAACAACACATTGAACAATTAAGCAAACACGCAAATTCGATATTCGACACACTAACACAAGACTTGATCATAACTAAAACACATATAAGATCTATTTAACACTGATCTTCATTTACCATCTCTTTCACAATGAAGTTCGCTAGGACTGAAGGGATAGAACACCAATGCCCTTGGAAAATCAAAAGCCATCTTTTCATCAATCCACTTGTTCTTCACATACATTTCTATTTGTGCGTCATGATAGGCAGCCATATGATCATATTGAAGTTTGGTTTGTCATTCCAAGTGTTCATATTGGTGGTACATCTCATGGAGACGATTACCAATACTTTGAAGTTCCGCTTCAATCTTATCCAATCGACTAAACATTTTCTCCATACTAACAACAATAAAACCATTAAAATAAGGCTGAGGATCTTAGGAGATTTGTCTCTTACCTCATTTCCATGATTTCTTCGATCCATTGCCTCCAAATCCTTCTTAACTCCTCCAAAATGGATTGCTCTGGTCGAAATTAATGTTTCTATGGGATTGAGGATGAAGAATAGGCAATATATAAAGAGATTTTGTGTGAAAAACTGGAGAATATTGGCTTTTCCACGATCTGTAACCGTGGTGCTTAGGTGCTAGAATCTGGCGCCTAGGCACCAGATCATCGATACGCAGGCCATTCTGGCATTTAGGCGCCAACTTTTGGAGCCTAGGCGCCAGAACCTCGATCGACTCTAATTCTCATATCGTCAAAATTTTCAAGTTTCGGTCCTAAAAACAGGTCTAACAAACGGGTATGATCAACACCCAAACACAATTACAAAAAAATCAAATCACAAACAATCACAAACGAAGATTAACTTGATCTTTTTTTTACTCACATTTGACATGGAGGGGTCCAAGTTTAAATTCTATATACTTCAAGAAAATGTTTAGCTTAAGCCAATACAGACTTGTTAGCCTTCTATTTCCAGAAGTTATATAAAAATTTAGTCAAGACCAAGGCATAACCTTACAACAATAATTTAACTCACACTAATAAATATGGGTTGCCTCCCACAAAGAGCTTGGTTTAACGTCATCAGCCCAACCTAATTAATTGAATTAATCGGGTAGACTTAGCTCATAAGCATCTTTGTAATTTAATTTCATTTCTCCCATATAAGGTTTCAACCTTAATCCGTTAACTTTAAATACTTTTCCAGTTTTGGGATCTTTAATATCCACAGCTCCATAAGGGTATACTTTCTCAATTATAAATGGTCCCATCCATTTAGATTTTAATTTTCCAGGAAAAAGTTTTAAACGAGCATTAAATAATAATACTTCTTGTCCAGGCTCAAATATTTTCCTTGAAATCATCTTTTCATGCAATTTCTTCATTCTTTCCTTATAAATTCTTGCATTTTCATAAGACTCATTTCTTATTTCTTACATTTCATTTAGTTGTAATAATCATTTTTCTTCTGCAGTATTCAAATTATTATTGAACTCCTTTATCGCCCAATAAGATTTATATTCAAGTTCAACAGGTAAGTGTTAATGTTTACCATAAATTAACCGATAAGGTGACATTCCGATAGGTGTCTAATAAGCTTTTCTATAAGCACACAATGCAGAATTAAGTCTATCAACCCAATCAATTCTTTTAGGATTAACAATCTTTTCCACTATTCTTTTAATTTCTCTGTTTGACACTTCAGCCATTCCACTTGTTTGAGGATAATAAGCAGTTTCAATTCTATGTTTAATTCTGAATTTTTCCCGCAATGATTGAATTCTTATATTTCTGAAATGACTTCCCCCATCTGTGATAATTATCCTGGGCATTCCAAATCTTGTAAAAGTCATTTTCTTTAAAAATTTCGAAACACTTTTGGAATCACAGTTAGGTAAAGCTACAACTTCAATCCACTTTGAAACATAATCAACTGCTAATAAAATATAAATCTTTCCAGATGATGGTACGAAAGGTCCCATAAAGTCTAAACACCATACATCAAAAATTTTGATTTCTAATATAAAGTTTAGTGGCATTTCATCTTTTCTGGATATATTTCCCATTCTTTGACATCGATCACAAGTTTTCATATAATATCCAACATCTTTAAATAAAGTAGTCCAATAAAATCAAGAATTTAAAATTTTAAATGCAGTTTTATCCACTCCAAAGTGTCCCCCAAATTTAGAATCATGACATTTTTGAATAATTACAAAAGTTTCTTCATAAGGTACACATCTTCGAATCACAAAATCTCTTCCTATTTTAAATAAATGAGGATCTTCCCAAATATATGATTTACAATCATTCTTGAATTTCTTAATGTATTTGCTATTCAACCCATTTAGTAAAATATTGCTAACCAAATAGTTAACTATATCTGCATACCAAGGCATTTGTAATCCTTGAATAACATATAATTGCTCATCCGAGAATTTCTCATTTATATTTTCTTCATAAATCTTCTCATTATTATTTTTTATTCTTGATAAATGATCAGCAATTTGGTTGTTAGTTCCTTTTCTGTTCACAATTTCAAATCAAATTCTTGTAAGAGTAAAACCCATACGATCAATCTAGGTTTAGCATCCTTTTTAGATATTAAATACTTAATAGCATAATGATCAGTATGCACGATACATTTTGTTCCAAGAAGATATGGTCTAAATTTATCAAAGGCATATACTATTGCTAAAAGCTCTTTTTCAGTAGTAGTGTAATTTTTTTGAGTTTCAATAAGAGTTTTGCTAGCATAGTATATAACTTTAAAAATTTTCTCATATTTTTGTCCTAATACATCTCTGATTGCATAATCACTTGTATCACACATTAATTCAAAAGATTTATTCCAATCAGGTGCAACAATGATAGGTGCAGTGATTAATTTTTCTTTCAGAATATGAACGCATTCAGACAATTTTCATTAAAATCAAATTTAGCTTCTTTTTCCAATAAATGGCAAAGAGGTTTACCAATTTTAGAAAAATCATTTATATATCTCCTATAAAATCCAACATGACCCAGAAAACTTCTCACATCAGTAACAGTATTAGGTGGTTGCAGTTCAGCAATAAGTTTCACTTTTGCTTGATCAACTTATATTCCTACTTGTGAAACTTTATGTCCAAGTACAATTCCTTCTGTGACCATAAATTGACATTTTTCCTAGTTTAGAACTAAATTTGTTTCTTCACATCTCTTCAAAACTTTCGTTATATTTTCCAAGTAAGATTCAAAAGAAGTTCCAAAAACTGAAAAATCGTCCATAAATATTTCAATTCCTTTATCAATCAAATCACAAAATATTAACATCATACTTCTTTAAAAAGTTGCAGATGCATTGCATAAACTGAAAGACATTCTTCTAAAGGCAAATGTTCCATAAGGACTAGTAAATATTGTCTTTTCTTGATCCTCAGGAGCAATGGGTAATTGATGATAACCAGAATATCCATCCGAAAAACAGAAATATGAGTGTCCAGCTAGTTTATCCAGCATGTGATCCAAGAAAGGTAAAGGAAAATGATCCTTTCTAGTGGCATTTTTTAATTTTCGATAGTCAATGCAAATACATCATCCAGTAACTTGTCTTGTTGGGATTAATTCATTTTTTTTCATTAACAATGACAGTTACTCCTTCTTTATTTGGAACACAATGAATAGGACTCACCCATTGGCTATTTGAAATAGGATAAATATTTCCAGCATCTAACCATTTCAAAATCTCTTTCTTGACAACCTCTTTCATAATTGGGTTTAATCTTCTTTGAGGTTTAATAGTGGGTTTACAATTTTCTTCCATTAAAATACTATGCATATAGATTGAAGGGCATATTCCTTTTATATATGCAATAGTCCAACCAAAAGATTTCTTATAATTCTTCAGAACTCCTATTAATTTCTCTTCTTGATCTTTGCTTAATTCTGAAGATATAATTACGGGTAAAGTTAATGAATTTCCAAGAAATGCATACTTTAAATGTGCATGTAACATTTTTAATTCCAGTTCAGGGGTTTTTTCAATTGAGGGTAAAAGTATATCATTTTTAGTTGTGTCTAAAATTTCCCAGTTTTCATGAATATAATGAGTTTCTTCAGATAAATTATTTTCATTTAATGAATCATTATATAACATAGATTATTTATCTTTATCATCAGAAATGAACTTACATTCTTCTTGATAATGCTTTTCAATTATATAATAAAAAATATCCATCCGATAGCATTTTTCTTTATCAGAATACCTCATTGAATTCAGAACATTGAATGTTATCTCTTGATCATTAAATCTCATCATTAATTCTACTTTTTGCACATCAATCATAGCTCGTCCAGTAGCTAGAAAAGGTCTCCCTAAAATGATAGGTATTTCTTTATCTTCTTCCATATCTAGAACAATGAAATCCACATGGAAGATAAATTTATCTACCTTAACAAGAACATTCTCTATAACTCCTTTCAACTTCTACTTCAATAGGTACAACAGTCTGATCTTTACTTGGAGAAAGGGTATCTTTAGGTTTTCAATCTCTTCAACTTCTTTCTCTTTTTCAATCTCATTTCGTGTTTTCTCTTCTAATTCCTTTCAACTTCTGAGTTGTACGGCTTTTGCTTATTCATGTTCTTTTCCAGATCCTTTAGGATTAATTTCGACATTTCTAGGCAGTGTTCCTTGTGGTCTGTAATTAATGAAATTAGCGATATGACCCATCTGATTCTCAATATTACAAATAACAGTGTTTTGACTTTGTAGCTGATTGCTTAGTTGCAAGATCAATTCTTCTACATACAACTTTTTCTGCTGATTGTTATAACCAGGAGGATAAGTTGGTCTATAGTTTGAATTTCCTTAATTGTTCCAATTTGGATTAACTTGATGTCCATTACTCTAATTAAAATTAGGATGATTTTTCCAACCAGGATTATAATAATTAGAATAAAGGTTATTAGTTTTACTAGCAATAGCTTGCGAAGTTTCCATTGTTTGATAATCATCAGAATTTGCAGAATTGTCATTACTTACATGTGATATATTAATAGCAAAATTATCTAATTTCTTAGATATCGCAGCCACTTGTGAAGCTAAAATAGAAAAGGCTTCATTATCTTGAATACTGGCCATTTTTTTAGGATTAACCCTTTCAGAAGACCATTGAAAATTATTATTTGTCATTTCTTCAATTAAAGTATAGGCTTCATCAAATGTCTTGGCCATTAAAGAACCACCACCAGAAGCATCAATAATAGATCTAAGTGATCCAATAAGTCCATTATAAAATGTTTGAATAATTAACCAATCTGGTAAAGCACGATGAGGACATTTTCTTAATAGTTTTTTAAATCTTTCCCAAGCTTCATAAATTGTTTCTTCATCAAATTGCATAATGAAGTAATATCATTAATCAATTTAGCAGTTTTAGAAGGAGGAAAATATTTAACAAGGAATTTTTGTGCCATATCTGCTCAAGTTTTAATAAAACAAGTTGCTAATGAATTAAGCCACATCTTTGCTTTATCTTTTAAGGAAAAAGGAAAGAGTCTAAGTCTAATAGCATCATCAGAAACATTATTATATTTAAAGGTAGCACAAAGTTCTAAAAAACTAGCAAGATATAAATTTCGATCCTCATTAGGTGTTCCTCCAAATTGATTATTTTGAACCATTTGAATAATAAAAGGTTTAAGCTCAAAAGAATTAGCATCTACAGATGGCATTTGAATACTAACATGAAGTTCATCAGCCGTAGGGTTTGCATATTCCCTTAATGGTTTATAAATATTTTGTTCATTAATTTCGATTGGATTTTGATTATTGTTATGTAAGTTAGTCATTTCTTGATGTTTTGAAATTTGTTTTCCTTTTTTAATTCTTTTAATTGTTCTTTCTAATTCAGAATCAAAAGGTAGTAATCCTTCAGATCCAGAACTACACATAAAATTTAAAATATTTTTGTTTTTTGTTTTGTTTTTTTCTTTACTTTATATATATATATATTTATACTATCTCTGACAACGGTGCCAAAAACTTGATGCGATGTGACTTTATACATGCTTTAAAATACAAGAATTTGATACCAATTTTTAGAATATTTAATTCCTGGTAAATGGCTTCAAAAACTTGATATGCGAGGTTTACTTTTATTAATTTATATTTAGATTTTATAATAATTATTGTAAAAGTCACAATTTTAAATGCAAGTATACATATCGTCCAAGTAATACCGGGCTCTAGTGGAGTCCTGGTTATCGATCACACAGGGATAGTAAATTTATAAAAAGTAAGAAATGTAAGAAATATTTTGGAATTTTCAAATTAAATGCATTTTATATATATAATTTTTTTATATATATATTTTTTCAAATTTAATTTGCTAACAACTTTTACTATAAGCAAGTATGCAGTAAGCAGTAATAAAGTAAAGTAAGCAATAATTAAAATTCAATGGAAGTATAAAAAAGACTTTCTCCTTTTCAACTAATCCAAGATTTATAGAATAATTATCTTTTGTACAGAATTTAGATTATGGTATGGTGTCAAATAAAAGCATTCCTATTCTTTACCCTTTGGTCCAGGTGCAAAGAACATTGACTAATCTATAGATCGATTCAGGATGTTTTATTAGTAGAATGGGTTAATCTAGGCTCACACTACTAGATATCCAAGGGTGGCTATGGTCGGCCCTACCAGTGACCCGTTCCCTTTCTATAAACCAAATTTTAAGAATTTAGTCTGTCACTCTAAAAACTAATTAATTTTACGCCCAATAAATAATATCTTCCTATTTATTTGCACTTCACCTTAAATAATCCTCGTATAGCCTGCGATTACCTAAAGATTCACGTGATATCTACAAGTTAAGAATTTATCTCCGGATAGGTCTCAAAATTCTTCAACAGGTTTTAATAATTTAAATGGCCAATTTAAAAGGTAAACTAAGATCATGTATTAATATCATCACAATGTTTTAAAATATTTTAAATTTAATTCTCCTACAAAATTTAATTAATTTATTATCTTTTCATAGTTGAAAGGAGAAAGTTAACTAACTACTCAGAACACTTCGAAATAGCATAACAAAACATATTTATAAAACATTGAACCAAAGTACAAAAACTTATTAGAAGTGTTTCTTCAAGTGATCCGCTGACTTCTACTTACTCCAAAGTGATGATGAAAGACTCCAACAACAATAACACATAATAAATACTCAAAATAGCCTCAATAGATACAAAATGAAGTGGTACCCTAAGTATGGAAGAGACTAAGGGTCTGTTTGGGGCAGCTGCAGCTTATCCAGCTTATTTAGATAAGCTGCTGATCCTGATAAGCTGCTGATAAGTAGCTGATCTAGATAAGCTGTCTGACTGTTTGGTTTGCACGTTTGTAAAATTGTTGGTTTTGGATAAATGACCATCCTGCCCTAATTTTGAATAAGCTGTTTTGTTGTTTGGTTTCTGCGGTTTCGAAACAGCTTTTTTGCAGCTGTTTTCAGAAAAATAACAAATTTTTAATTAAGATATAAATTCTTATTTTATATTTAATAAAGAGTTTTTTAAAATATGAAATCTTATTTTGAAATATAAAATCTTACTAATTGATGTTTTATTGTGTGTTATGTATGTAAATCTTCCATTTTGTAAAGTAATATGATGTTTTATTATATCTATCTATAATCATGACGTTCATATATCTTGTTTCAGATATTGAGCTTTAGATTTTTTTATTGCTTTCAACATTGCTACCATACTTTCTCAGGTTAATTTGGAAACAATTGATTGGTTATTTGTAAAATTAGTGCAACATACAACAATATTCAAGTGGATTGTTCTTGATTAGAAGTCTCACCTAAAAGAGCAGGCTAATAATTTGTCAGAAACTCCAAGCAGCACATATAGCACTTCCAGGTTGCTAAAGTTGATGAGAAAGTTGCTGTAAACATGCACAAAGAAACTATCACTAGCAAATATGGGCAGAATCTTCAATAAAGTTTAGAGTAGAGCAAAATATCATTTTATGCAACTTAAACTAATGATGAAGGTGTCAACATAACATCAACAATTATCCTTATGAATTGTTGACTATAGTAAGGATTCCAAACTCAAGGAAAATAAAGACTAACTAACATATTTGAAGACTGGTCCTTTTCAATATCATCCTCCACAAACACCATATTACAACTTTTAATCAATGAAGTGAATTGACGATGCTTTAAGTGCCCAGCCAATTGCTAGCTTTAAGACGCCAATCGAAAGGAAGCAACCACTATAGCTTTAAGACGGCTTCATGCTCAATTACTAGCTCTCATAAGCCAACTCGACCAAACAAGTTGACTACAATCATGGATGTATGGTAGTCCATTAATAGATCCTACAACCTCTTCAGCAAGTCAGTCGCACATCAGTAGCTTTAGTACTCTCTACAGATATGTTGCTTACTAATATATATTTTCTTGTGGCACTTGAGAATCCGAATCCTAATCATTAAATACTGGATCTTGGGCAGGGCTAATCGTTGGATATTTTATTCTCTTTATCCCTTATGTTCTCCCATTGTAGCAACATAAGCCATATACTAAATGGATTTGCTTCCTATGTCATCTCCTTTCCGACTTTCCTCGTTTCCCGTAATAAATATGGTTTAAAACAACATCCACATACATTTTGGAATTCAACAAATGTGCAGCCTTAAATTTGTCTGCCATCAAAATTTCAATTATTGATGAATATGATTCTAATTAAATGCACTTGCAGTACATGTATTTTGACTAGTTCTAACAAAACCATCATAATGATTTAATCCTAGTTCATTTTACTATAGAGTTTCAATCACATTGCCTAATGCCAAAAATTAAAAACCCTAAATATGAGTGAAACTAGAGCTACTGATCTATGATGTACAATGTGATTAGTTTTCAAAGTGGTTTTATCCCAAATCCAGTCGATGAAATTAAGGTCATCAAACATTTAATTGATAAACTAGTAAAATCTTCCTGGCATAAAAAGTAAAACTTTCAGCAATCAATCACAAAATAATAAAACTTAACGCTAAAATTGCTCAAATGAACAAAAACATTCTCTGCATCATAAACTCTACTAGTTCTGTTTTCCAGGATATTCATGGGTAAACATTAAAGAGTTAAAAATCAAAAGAAAAATAAGGTTTATTATTATATTATTATAATTATCATCACCGTATTAGTTCTTGCACGGAAGTGGACGAAGTCACGCAGGAACTCTAGGATAAGCCTGGTCTTTGGAATCAGATACTTAGCTAGATTGACAAGCCCTACTTAGCTGGATCGACAAGCTCCACGCTTTGCTTAACACACTCAGGCGGCTTCTTCAGCACGGCTTCTACCAGCACACTAGTTCCTGTCGGCGTGAGCAGCGCAAGAGAACATACACTCGCAGACAATACATGAAGGAGGAGGGTCACGGGGGTAATACGACCCCATTACCCCCAAATACGCGATCCAAAACGTGGCCCGCAGGGGTCATCTCGCTGGCCACTTCTTTCATAAAATAAAAACTGAGTTTTTGGATCCGCACTTAATAAGTGCAAATCAAACAGTACGGGAGCATTTTTAAAATCGCCCCCGTACTCATAAGCTGCCCCAAATGGGCACTAAATAAAATTAAAAGGGGAGAGAAGATGCTAAAATAGGTATAGGTACTAAGAGGGGGAGGGGGTGGTGCGATTTTATCTGTAGAATGGGCTCCTATTTATAGAGCTCTGAATTTGACTAGGGTTTGATTAAGGCACCTCTTCAAAATTCGTCCAAATTCAATGCATCTTATAGAAGGTAACAGTCACGCCTAGGCACCAGGATTTGGCGCCTAGGCATCGGACTCCGTGACCAGGTCTTTCGCACCTCTTCACTTTAGATCGCACCTCTTCGCGATCCAGACCGTTTCCTTGTGTCTAAATACATTATATCACATGTCCTATATATTAGGAGTAACTTCCAGTCTTCTAGAAGCTCCAATAACAGCTTAACCCCGTTAGAAATAACTGCCCAAAGTCGTAAAAAATCTTGACATCGTCTGTATCGAATCGGCGCTCAGGCGCCGGATTCTGGCGCCTAGGCGCCAGACCAATAATTTCAAAATTTTGCTCCATAAGCTCTATTTTTGCTCCATTTTGCTCCTTTTTCCTTTTTTATCTTCCTTGGACTCTTTTTTAATCATCTACATCCAAAAACATGAAAATACCTTTTATAAAGCATAATATCCTTAAGAATTGAATAATAAATAAGACATAAAAATGAGTATTTTTAGGTAGATCAGTTGGGCTAACTTGGGTTTGGGTTTGATTTAGGTCCAAATGTCTTGAGCAACGTTGTAGAAATGATTGCCATGAAGAAGTTTCATGAAGACATGGAAGGGTTTTGATTGAAAGGTCAATTAGGTAGATTTTTGGATTTTGGTTAAATTGGGTAAGGTTGGGTCAAGTTGGGTCCAAGTTGGGTTAAGGTGGGGTTTAGACCCAACTGAAAGTTTCAAATGGTTTAGGGGAATGTATTGAAGAGTTCCCAACATCAATTGGGAGGAAATTTTAGGATTAGGTCAATCAATTTGGTAGATTTTAGGCATGGATTCAAGGTAGGTCAAAATGGGGGTAATCTTGGTTTTCAAATCGATTTAGTTAAGCTTAGGCTCAAATTGGGACAATTGAAGGTTGCATGGGTTTCATGGGATTGTCATGGAAGGTTTAGGATTGAAATTGGAAGAAAAAAATTGACATTAGGTTAATTGGAAAATTTTGGATTAATTAGGCAAAATTGGAGATTTTGGATTTCAAATGCAATTGAACTCAAATGTGAATCAATTTGGACTTGGATTTGGTTTAGATTGGTATTGGAGATGTTGAATTAAAGTTTAGAATTGAAATTGGGCAAAATTGAGGTCAAATGGGTTGATTTGGTTTTACATTGGGTCCTTTTATGTTAAAAATGGGTCAAATTGGGGGTTTTGATAAAATTGGGTTAAATTGGAAAAATTAGCCCATGGTGTAGTTGAACAAAATAAAATTGGGAATATTTGGGATTTTCTAGAATTTTCTGGAAATTTTTGGAATTTTTGGAATTTTGGGCGATTTTTAGGAAATTTTGGGAGAGCTTTGTGGTTGTAGGGGTATTTTGGGTAATTTTAGGTAGGCTTAAGGACCCAATGTCAAAACCATGAATTTTGGCAAACATGGAATTTGGTTATGCAGTGAAGAAGCCTAGAGTGAGCCATGGACCAAGGAATGTCCATTTTGAACATCCCATATGTTGTTCCTAACCCTCTTAGCCAAAAAGCTAGGGGTTTGAACTTAACCACAAGAGTACTATAATGAACCAGGAGTCAAGATTGGGTAGGGATGGTTTAGGATTTAGTATGGGTGTAGGAGTGTAGTGTGTGTGCCAGCCAGACCTCACCAAGACCAGGCTACCCAGGGCAGTCCTAAGGCTTGAACATCCTATAGGAATTCATCTTTGTTTTCCTACATATTGGTCCCAACCTTCCAAGTGATTTGGAGGTTGATGACCATCTATGTAGGATTGCAAAGAGAATCAAAATTTGGTTTAAATTTTGTAATGGTGGGTTCCATCTCTTGTCCTCTAGGATAGTTAAGGAAAATTCCTATGGCTAGGTCTTAAACACTAAGAGGAAAGAAAATACCTCACCAAAAATGAGATCAACAAATGGACCCCCAATAGGTGTGGTGTGCTAACCGAGCACACCGCGCATATTGGCATTGACTGAAGAGATCAACGAATCCAACACAGACGTCTAAGTGACACACTTAGAACAAAGTGTAGAGAATTTCCATTGGGGAGTATCAGGTAAATCTCCAAGATTGAAAATTCCAGAACTCTTACTGGGGAAAAGGAGGTGAACTCCAAATCACAAGATCAGGAGGGACTGAATTTTAGATTCATTTCATTTTTTATTTCAAGTTTTAATTTTGATTTTGAATTTTGATTTAATCAGGGTTTCGATTTAAATTAAGATTTAATTTAAGATTGATTTTAAGGTTAACTTCATTGAAATTCTGAATTTAGAATGAGAATTCGAACCTAAGTTCCAACCTCGGGATTGAAAAGAGGACTGGAATTTAGGCTCCAGCCTCAAAGATCTGAAAGAGAACTGGAATTTAGGCTCTAGCCTCCAAGAATTGAAAGAGAACTAGAATTTGGGCTCCAGCCTCAAAGATTTGAAAGAGAATTGGAATTTAGGTTCCAACCTCGAAATTTGAAAGAGAACTGGAATTTAGGCTCCAGCCTCGAAGAGAACTGGAAGTTAGGCTCCAGCCTCGAAGAGAACTGGAAGTTATGCTCCAGCCTGAGAAGTTTGAAAGAGAACTAAAATTTAGGTTCTAGTCTCAGGAAGGGAACTGGAAGTTAGGCTCCAGCCTCAGAAGTTTGAAAGAGAACTATAATTTAGGCTCTAGTCTCAAGAAGAGAACTGGAAGTTAGGCTCCAGCCTCGAAAGATTGAAAGAGAACTAGAATTTAGGCTCTAGTCTCAGGAAGAGAATTGAAAGTTAGGCTCCAGCCTCAGAAGTTTGAAAGAGAGCTAGAGTTTAGGCTCTAGTCTCATGAAAGGAACTAGAAGTTAGGCTCCAGCCTCAAAAGATTGAAAGAGAACTAGAATTTAGTTTCTAGTCTCAGGAAGAGAACTGAAAGTTAGGCTCCAGGCTCAGAAGTTTGAAAGAGAACTAGAATTTAGGCTCTAGTCTCAGGAAAATAATTGGAAGTTAGGCTCCAGCCTCGGAAGTTTGAAAGAGAACAAGAATTTAGGCTCTAGTCTCAGGAAGAGAACTGGAAGTTAGGCTCCAGCCTCGGAAGTTTGAAAGAGAACTAGAATTTAGGCTCTAGTCTCAAGAAGAGAACTGGAAGTTAGGCTCCAGCCTCGAAAGTTTGAAAGAGAACTAGAATTTAGGCTCTAGTCTTAGGAAGAGAACTGGAAGTTAGGTACCAGCCTCAGAAGTTTGAAAGAGAACTAGAATCTAGGCTGTAGCCTCAGAAAGAGAACTGGAAGTTTGGCTCTAGCCTCGAAAGTTTGAAAGAGAACTAGAATTTTGGCTCTAGTCTGAGGAAGAGAACTGGAAGTTAGGCTCCAGCCTCGAAAGTTTGAAAGAGAACTAGAATTTAGGCTCTAGTCTCAGGAAGAGAACTGGAAGTTAGGCTCCAACCTCGAAAGTTTGAAAGAGAACTAGAATTTAGGCTCTAGTCTCAAGAAGAGAACTGGAATTTAGGTTTGACCCGACCGCAAATAACGCTGTAATTTATGCTTCCAAATATATGTTATAGCCAATACTTTAACCCAAATAATAATAGCGGCTAGTGTATATAAAGATAATCTTATGGAAAATATTTTACACACTAGAGGTACTACGCAAGTATACGTATCGTTTCAAGTAATATGGGGCTTTAAATAAAGACCCTTGTATCGATCCCACAAGGAGGTTTATAGATTTTTAAATATTTTAATTTTATTTTTATGTATTTCTTTTAAAGTTATAAATTTAATATTTAATTTACTAAATGCAGAAATAAAGCAGTACTAAAATAATGAGTGATGTAAATAATAATAAGCAAACAACTTTCTTCCTTCTAATTAATCCAAGACTTTTTAGATAATGTAATATTCGTGGAGAATATAAATTTATGGTATTGTGCCAAATAGAAGCATTCCTATTCTTTACCTTCGCTCGATAGTATAAAGAACATTGGCTAATCTATAGATCAGGTCTGGATGTATTGTTAGTAGAATGGGTTAATCTAGGCTCACACTACTAGATGTCCAAGGGTGGCTATGATCGGCCCTACTAGTGACCCGTTCCCTTTCTATAAACCAAATTAAAAGAATTTAGTCTGTCACTCTAAAAACTTTTTAATTCTACGCTCATTGAATAATATTTTCCTATTTATTTGCACTTCACCTTGAATAACTCGCACAAAGCCTTCGACTACCCAATGATTCATGTGATATCTACTTGTTAAGAATTCATCTCCTTCTAGGTCTCAAAATTCTTCAACAGATTTTAACAACTTAAATGGCCAATTTAAATAGTAAATTAAGATCCAGTGTTAATATCATCATAATATTTAAACATATTTAGTTTTTAATTCTCCAACGAATTTTATATTATCTTATTTATCTTTTCATAATTGAAAGGAGAAAGTAAAGTAACTACTTAGAACACATTGAATTTAAATAAAAAAACATATAAATAAAACTTTGAATCAAATTACAAATACTTATCTCAAGTGTTTCTCCAACTGAACCTCTGATTTCTACTGACTCTAAAGTGAAATAGACTTCAAAAGCACCAACTCTTCCAAACTCTCAATACAAACTCTAAATAAAATAAACTCACTAATTTATGAAGGAAAGTAAACTAAAAGTGTGGCCCTATATTTAAAATTATCTCTTTGATTGGGGCCTCTTTTTCTGTAGAAATGGCCTCCTATTTATAAGCTTCAAGGGTTGCCTAAAGCATCTCTTCAAAATGTTTCCAAGTTCAATGAATCTTCTAGAAACAGTGTCTGACGCCTAGGCGCCGGACTCCACGTCCAGTTCTTCGCACCTCTTCACTTTGGATCGCACCTCTTCGCGATCCAAACCGTTTCCAAGCGTCTAGATACAATGTATCACATGTCCTATAATCCAGGAATAACTGCCAATCTTCTAGAAGGTCCAATAACCGCTCTAACCGTCAAAATAACTACCCAAAGTAGTTACAAAATTGTAACTGTTTTGGTATTAAGCTGGCGCTTAGGTGCCGGATTCTAGCGCCTAGGCGCCAGACCCATTATTTTGGCAATTTTACATTTTTGCTCCATTTTTGCTCCTTTTTACTCCTTTTTGCTCCTTTTCATCTTTTTTTCTTTTTGAACATTTTTACATCACCTGCATAAGAAAACATAAAAAAATACCTTTCATTAAAGCATAATATCCTTAAAATTTTAATAAAAATCAAGGCATAAAAATAGGTATTTTTTTCATGGATCAAAAATCCCCCAAACATAAATGTTACTTGTCCTCAAGTAGCCCTTTTTACTATATAAAATGTATAACAATTGGAATAAAAGGTAAATATTTAAGATTCCTTGTAATTTTTGATTTTATAAAGGCTTTAGTAAATCATTAACCAAATTTCACTAACTAAGTATAATTTTAAGAATTTAAAGAATAATTAACTACCAAATCGTAAGACTTCAAAATTTTTCATTCATTTCAAAAATAATTGTAGTTTCTTATATTAAGATCACATAAAGTATTTACAAGAAAAAGATCTTCATGAAAATCTTTTCTAATAAAGATGCATGCATAAAAGTTAGGTAAAATATGTAATTAGTTTTCAAATTATAAGATAATTCAAGTGAAGCTAATTTTTTATTAGGCATCTCCTCAAGCTTCTCCTCTTTTTTTTTTCACAGTTAGGATTACTGTTTCTGGATAGTCTGTTAATGATTTTGAACTTCACTATCCTTAACTTATATTTACAAACTTATACATCTTCACTTAATTACTATAACATGAATAGTTTTCAAAATGACTTTCAATATTTTCTTTTTCAAGTTATAATTCTTGATTTCTTAATACTTCTAAAATTCAATTATCTCTACCATGAATAGAAAAAATTCTTAATCTTACTCTTCTTTAAGTTGAATAATTCTATTCTTAAAATCAATCAAAGTTATTAAAATTTTGGTTAATTCTACTATATTATTTCTAATTTAAAAAAATTAAGTGATCTTGAATAGATTTTTCATTCCTTATCTTAAGTTAGTAATTTTTTTAGAGAAAATATTAGCACATAAGGACAAATAAAATTTAAATTTGCATGTATTTTCTCTTCCTCCAAACTTAAGTTTCGATATATCATGAAAAATTTTAAAGTATGAGAGAAAGAAAGGCACAATTTAAAAAGGAATTTTATAAGTATGTAAAAACATTCTATAAAGAAAAATTTACTTCTACACATGCTTTTTATGAATATCACTGAAATAATGAAGCATATATAAAAGTAAGCAGATTCAATTTTTATATCAGTAGCTAAATTAAACGACAATACTAATCACAATAACAGAAACATAACAACATCAATAACTAAAAAGTACGACAATCATCAGTACAGCTGACATCAACAAAACATCAAACCAACATAAACCAATCATACTACTAAGTCTAACACACAGACAAATAAAACAAGAACATAATCTCGACAATCTAATCATCACTCGCAGTCTCCTCATCATCATCATCATCGACACCAAAGGAAAAATCCTCAGTCTTCTTCGGATCATAAGGTGTGAATCTAGGACAAGTAGGGAACTGAACAGACTGTTCTCCATTCAGGAATCTAACAAGAGCTTGTCCGCATATTTTTAGGTTGTGTTTTGAAAAGGGATCGCCTACAGAAATTGTCGGTGAATTTTTTTTTTAATTTAATTTAAATATATAATTTGAAAGGTAGTATTTGATTTTTAAAAATAATTTTTAAGTTTAAAAATTTTAAGATATGAAATTAAACCGATCTCACATCCCAAATAGTTTATATAAACGAGCACCACACCACAAACCGTGTATCTATCCCGAAGAATAGACACACTGCTTAATGATGGGGCTCGATTAAATAAACTATAAGATTTGTGACATCCGTTTGGTCTACGAACTAATTTTATAAGCTGACAAATTCCCTTGCTTAATATAAAGGGATTAAGCAGGGTTTATATTACCTGGGTTCTTAAAGTTCTCTATAAGGGTAAGCCCTTAAAGTTAATTACAACTTAAATGACGGGAATCATTTAAGAAAACTCTCAATAATGACCAGTGGTTTTGTTCTCAAGAATTTCAAAGCTTAAGGTTTTCAAATGATTGAATTTTGGAATTTCAAAAAGGGGTTAGCTCAAATTTGGAACAGTTATTTTCAGGAGTTCGAAGGAAGAGGAGTAGGAGAAGTTGAGGATCCAAGAAGAATCTTGGCAACTTCCCAAACTATCCTATTGTTTGGCTTCAATTTGGGAATAATGTTAATGTTGCAATCTTGCCAATTTTAATTAATTAGGACTTATATTCGTATGACACAATCATACAAATAGCCTCGAAGATGTGAGGGTTTATGTCGTACCAAACAACTACCTCGGAATCCTAAGACCGGTTAGGGCTGAATTTATATAATATGATTATGCAAATGCCTAACGAAAAGTTGAGGATTTATGTTACTCTAGGAAAACTACCTCGAAATCCTACGGCTTGGTTATTTAATTCTAGGAAAGGTTTTGTTGATGTAGATTCCAGTTTTGCTGACGACGATGGCCGGCTGCCCACTATGCTCCGAGCTCCTTGTCGTTGCAAAGGTTTAGTTTTAGAAGTCATAAATCAAAGGATGAGAGAAGTGTTTTGGTTTAGAGAAAACCTAAAATTCAAATGTCTTTAATGTTTTATTAGGGAAATCTTAAAGTTAATTATAACAACACCGGTTAAGATCCCACGGTTCCATCATTCTGGCATCGTTATTTTTATCGGATTCACTTAGTCCAGATAAATTTGCTAAACTCAACTGAATGAGTTCCACACTTTCATTTAGACCGTAGGAAATCTCGTTAGCAACACGTAGGTTACATCATCCGAGGTATTCCCGATCATCCAACGAGACGTTTTAATTTAGTTATAGTTGTAGTTTTGTTGTTCTGTCTGTGATTAAATTTTGAGTTATTTTATCTTTTGAATGTTGTGGCGGTGAATTTTATCTTATTGTGACTTTTAATTTAGTTTTTGGTTTCAGTTCAGGGACTATCCTAAAGGTTTTGGTTTTCATGCAACAGTTTTGTTTAGCATACAAGAAAAGTAAAGCGCAGTGTAGAAAATGCAATAGAGTAAATTGCAATAACATAAAAGCGTACCTGGAGGGTCCTTCCATCATTCCAAGCTACACTTTAAAACACATATTAAAGCATTTAAATATTTCAACAAGTACTTTAGGTAAAGACTAAAGGAGGGGTTTTGGTTGTCTACCAAAATCCTAATCCTATAGCTAGTCATTTCCGATGGCGTCTAGGTTCTTGATTTTGGTTAAGGATGATTTTCTTCATCAAAGAACAATTAAGTTAAATTTTTCTTTAAAAACTACCCATCGTATTGAGGAAGTGCTTAGAATAAATCCTAAACATCTTTTCAATACCACTGGGACAGTTTTGAGTCCAAGTGAATTTAATTATACAGTTGAATTAATCATCCAAAGGTTTAGTCAAGTTTCGTTCCCTTGCTCAGTGAACTAGGATATTTGATCATCCTATGAGTGAAGTGGCATTTACTTAACGCTTCATTTAATAGTTATAATAATTTAAAGTTTTCAAGGGCAAATTAATTTGTTAAAGATTTTAATGATTTGAAGTTAAAGTTGGTGATTTACTTCAATGTGATTTAATTATGAAATTTTAATCAATGATTTTAAGTTTGGAATGATGTTTGATTCATTTAAGTTAAACTTTTTATAAATGATATCAATATTTTATGTCAATTCAATTTTAGGTTTAACTTAGGTCAAAGAGGTGTTCAAATTATTTATTAAATTTTGATGATTTAATTTGGATTAATTATATTAATTAATTTAATTTTTACATTATGTTTTAAGGCAAATTGTCTTTAAATTATTTAAAATTTGTAATTTAGATATAAGTTTGTTTTGAAATGATTTTAAATTAGTTTTAAATATTTTAATTTACTTTTTAATTATTTAATATTTTAGGTTTTAATCAATTATTAAATAATTTAATGGTTAAGAATTATTTACTTTTAATCATTTAATTAATAATTCCACTTATCCTCTTAGGTTAAGAGTTAAATATTATTAAGTGATTTATTTAGGGATTTTAAATTAAAGAATCAATATCTTCTTAAGTTATGTCCCCATTCCAATAATCTAATTTCAATTAATCTTCCAAATTAAATTATTTAATTAATTAAAGTTTCATTCTTTTGTTCATTAAAGTGATTAATGGATTTCTACCCTTTGACTTCCCAAAGTTTCAATCATTTGAGAGAAAATTAAAATCAGATATTTTACCCCCATTTTGATTAAACCTAAAGTTTTAATTAGAGGTTAAAATCTTTTAATTACCTTTATGCCCCTTTAAGCCTATTTATTTTATAACTCATTAAATTAAGTTAAATGAACTTAAAATTTTTATACCAGTTCACTCACATTTCAATTAAGACATTAGAGGAGAAAATGTGATTTTTCTGAATTTAATTTATTTATATAATTATTTTTAATGGAAAATAAATGTTTTTAAAGAAATTCACCAACATGACCAAGGTAAAGTTTCTATTCTTAAGAAAATTATGGGATGTTCCTAATGACTAGAGGACCACTTGGACCAATTTTGGTGATTTTTCAAATTATATTTTTTTTATTATAATTATTTTAATTTTTGGAGTGTTAATTAATTATAAAATAAAATAAAAGTTGAAACATGAATTTTATATTTTTAAAAAATCCCTCTGACCTCAAGGAGTTCAGTGAAACAAACTTTATATTTTTGTGAGTTCTCTTTGATTTATTAGAATTAATTTAGTGGGAAGGCTAGAAAATACATTTTTTAATTCAAAAATTGTTTTAAAGCTTTGAAATTAAATATCTTAACCTAGAGACTTAGGAAAAATATTTGATTGGTTCTTAAGTGAATAGGGGACCAAATATGAAATTTTTATGATTTTTATTATTTTTGTGATTTTTATTATTTTTTATTTATTAAAAATATTAAAATATGCTTAAAAATGAAAGTTTTTAGAAAATTTTAATTTTATTTTTCTTAGACTCCTTTGATATCAGGGAAGTCTCAAAATCAATTTAGTGAAATTTTGAAATGTATTTTTGAAGTTATGAATTTTTAAAGTTTAATTTTGGTTATGTGACTTAATTAATCCATTTAGTGGGGTTAAACATTTCCAATTGACTTCAAAGTTTTATGTGAGGTTCCCCTGATCCTAAAGATCAGTGGAGAATTATTTTCAAGTCATTTTTAATGTGTGATTAACTCTAATTAATTAAAGTTCAATTTAGAGTGATTAAGCCAATTAGGATTATTTTTAAGGAATTACTTCAAACCATAATTTTCCTAGGGTCCTCTGGTCCTAAGAAACTTCACCGAATTTTCCTGGAATTTTCTGAGCAACATACTAATTTTTGGAATTAAAATGTCAAAAATAGTGACATAAACTTGAAAAATACATAACTTGCCATAGGGATGGCCTCTGACCTTAAAAAAATCAGAGAATGTTCCCAAGGTCAGAGGCTTCAAAAGCCCTATGGTCTCATGCCATGGTGAAATGTTTACATGCATGGAGAATTAAAACATTGAAATCAGTAAATAATTAAATAAAAATAAAATATTCATCAAATTAACTCAATTCTTTTTTCACATTATTCTCCTCTGTTCACTGAGCAAGAGGGTATTTTTTTTATATTTGTGATTTTTCTATGCAAAGATATGAATTTTTGAAGTTTCTGGTATTTAATTAAATAGAAAATAACCTAATTTCCTACTTAAACCAGTCAGCGCCGCGTCAACCTCGGCAGCTCTGAAGCCCTATGTGTCGCGCTCCCATTCAACGCTCCACCTGAGTCAGCAGCCACGCATCCCGCGGTCCCGCTCCGTCTTCTGGTCCGACTTGATCTCCGCCGTTCAACCGATACACAATCGATCGGACGGTTCCTGGTCATCGTCTACGACTGGTGCGTCCCGTGAGCCGTCGACCTTCTAACCCTAATATCTCTCTCGTTTCTCAATGGATTTTCGAGTTCTTATGCTCTATGGATTCATATTGAGAAGACGAACACATCCATATGGATAGCATGCTATGAAATTGACTCAAATGAAATGAAGAATTGCTGGAAGCTATTGGGAAGGAGGCGATCCATACCTTGGTTCTGAGAGGTGAAGCCTCAATCAGAGATGCTCCACACATTCGTTGGAGTCCAAGGAGGCTAGGGATGAAGCCTGGAGCTGTGGTGAAATGCCTAACCTTGACTTCCACTAGGCCCGATCACAAAGCTTGGAGGCTGGAACAACTGGGTGGCTTGGAGAGGGGGCTTTCTCTGGGGAACTTCTTCTCTACCTCTGGTGAAGGTGTGGGAAGAGTTAATTTGGATTTGGTGAAGTTTCAGAGAGTGTCCTATTTCTGGCCTGATTTTCAGCTGAGAAATTGGGCTCAGCTGGGGGAATTCTGGGCAGGAGAACAGTGGGGTTCTTCTTCTCTAGACTGAGAGAAGCTTTGGGAGTGGTTTGGTGAGGTTTAGTTGAGAAAAATTTCAACACCTGTCAACAACCTTCTCATGGCCGAGAAGAGGAGTTTAAATGGCCAGGGCTATTGGGCTGAGCTAGGGCTCAATTGGTGGGTGGATTCCACTCGCTAGGTGGAGGGCAGTGGAGCTCCAAAGTTTGATTTGGCTAAGGTGGCCAATTGGGTGAGTTTGGGTGAGTTTCACTTGGTGGTGGTTCTCGGTTTTGACCCCCTCCGGCGGCTAGGTCGGCTGGCAAGGACAAGGGAGCAAGGGAGCTGGCCATGGGTCAGGTCAACCAAGGAGTAGGATTTAATGGTGATAAACTAGGCAAGGGGGGATTTTGGGGTAAGGCAAAAGAGGATTTATCCACTTAAGGGAAGAGATCCCTTAAAATGGGGACCCCTTGGTCCATGGCTCACCTAGCTTGGGCAAGGTGGATCTAGGGTGGTTCCTAGGGTTCACATAGTGGCTGTGGATAGGTTGGTTTAGCCACATTTGGTTCAATTTGGTTTGGTTTGGTCATGGGTTCAAATTGGCTCACTTGGGTTTGGGTTGGGCTAACTTGGGTTTGGGTTTGATTTAGGTCCAAGTGTCTTGAGCAACATTGTAGAAATGATTGCCATGAAAAAACTTTCATGAAGACATAGAATGGTTTTGAGTTCAATTGGAAGGTCAATTTGGTGGATTTTGGTATTTTGGTTAATTTAGGCAAGGTTGAATCAACTTGGGTCCAAGTTGGGTTAAGGTGGGGTTTAGACCCAATTGAAAGTTTCAAATGGTCTAGGGGAATGTATTGAGGAGTTTCCAACATCAATTGGGAAAAAATTTCAGGGTTTGGCTAATCAATTTGGTGGGTTTAGGGCATGGATTCACTTTAGGCTAAAATGGGGATTTTTGGATTTCAAATGGAATTGAACTCAAATGTAAATCAAATTTGTCTTGGATTTGGTTTAGATTGATAGTAACGATGTTTAATTAAAGTTTAGAATTGAAATTGGGCAAAATTGAGGTCAAATGGGTTGGTTTGGTGTGACATTGGGTTCATTTAGGTTAAAAATGGGTCAATTTAGGGATTTTGATAAAAGTGAGTTATTTTGGCAAAATTGGGCTATGGTGTAGTTGAATAAATGAAATTGGGAATATTTGGGATTTTCTGGAATTTTCTGAGAATTTTTGGAATTTTTGGAATTTTGTGCCAAAAGGGTATTTTAGGGTATCAAGAGGTTATTTGGAGGGTATTGGGGTATTTTGGTGGTATTAAAAGGTGGGAATTGTTTCAAAATGATCTCTGGGATTTTTGGGTATTTTTTGGGGAATTTGGAAAATTTGTGGCAATTAGGTAATTTTAGGTAGGTTTGAAGGACCCAATGTCAAAACCAGGAATTTTGGCAAAAGTGGAATTTTGATCATGATGAAGCTTAAAGTGAGCCATGGACCAAGAAATGTCCACCCTGGACATCTCATGGGTTGTTCCCAACCCTCTTAGCCAAAGAGGTAGGGGTTTGGACTTAGCCACACGAGTGCTCCAATGAACCAGGATGGTGAATTGGGTTAGGATGGTGTGTGTGAGAGTGTAGTGTGTAAGCCAGACCTCACCAGGACCATGCCACCCAGGATAGTCCTAAGGCTTGAACAACCTTATAGGAGCTCACTATTGGTTCTTCATATGGTGGTCTTAACCTTCTAAGGTGATTTAGAGGTTTGCAACCATCCAAGTGGGATCCCAAGAGGAGTCAAGAAGCAGCTGAATTGCTAAAGGGTGGGTCCCAATTCTAGTCCTCTAGGATAGTCAAGGAAAAAAACCTTATGGCTAGATCCTAAGAAGCACTAAGGAGAGAAAAGACCTCACAAAAAATTTGGTCAACAAATGGACCCCCAATAGGTGTGGTGTGCTAACCAAGCACACCGCGCATATTGGCGTTGACCGAAGAGATCAACAAAACCAACATAGACGTCTAAGTGACACACTTAGAATAGAGCGTAGAACAATTCTGCTGGGAAGTGTCCGGTAAATCTCCAAAACTGAAGATTCCCAAACTCTCACTGGGGAAAAGGAGGTGGATTCCAAGTCCCAAGACTTGGAGAGATTAGATTTTGGATTTGTTTCATTTTTATTTCAAGTTTCAATTTTGAGTTTGAATTTCAAATTGATTTGAGTTTCAATTTTAGTTAAAGTTAGATTTAAGATTGATTTTAAGGTGGATTTCGTTGAGATTCAGAATTAGGAATGAGAATCAGAACCTAGGTTCTAACCTCAGAATTTGAAAGAGGACTAGAATTTAGGCTCTAGTCTCAACGAAGAGAGTTGGAATCTAGGCTCCAACCGCCGAAAGAAGATCAGAATTTAGGTACTGATCGAAAGGGATGGGGACCAGAATTTAAGTACTAGCCTCGGAAAAAGAATCAAAATTTAGGTACCGACCTCACAAAGGATGAGAATCAAAATTTAAGTACTGATCTCGAAAGGAGAGAATTGAAATTTAAGTATCAATCTCAAAAAGAGAGTCGGAATTTAGCAAAGGATGAGAATCAGAATTTAAGTACTGATCTCGAAAGAAGAGAATTCAAATTTAAGTATCAATCTCAAAAAGAGAGTCAGGAATTTAGGTACCGACCTCGAGAGGGATGAGAATCAGAATTTAGGTACTGATCTCGAAAGAGATGAGAATTGAAATTAAAGTATCAATCTTAAAAAGAGAGTTGGAATTGAGGTATCGACCTCGAGAGGGATGAGAATCAAAATTTAGGTACTGATCTCGAAAGAGATGAGAATTGAAATTTAAGTATCAATCTCAAAAAGAGAGTCGGAATTTAGGTACCGACCTCAAAAAGAGGTTCGGAATTTAGGTACCAACCTCAAAAGGAGAGAACTGGAATTTAGGTACCAGTCTCGAAAGAGAATCAAAGTTTAGGTATCGATCTCGTAAGGAGAGTCGGAATTTAGGTACCGATCTTAAAATTTCAAGAGTGCTAAAAAGTTTCTCAGAAGAGTGTGGATTATGGACAACGAGATCGGGATGCCTTAGCGGTCTTATACCCAAGTAGGAGGATTAGAGTGCGGAAAAGATTCTCGAAAGGATGCGGGATTGTGGACACCGAGATCAGGATGCCTTGGCAGTCTTATACCCAAGTCGGAGAATTAGAATGTGGAAAAGTTTCTCGGAAGGATGCGGGATTGTGGACACCGAGATCAGGATGCCTTAGCGGTCTTATACCCAAGTCGGAGGATTAGAGTGCAGAAAAGTTTCTCGGAAGGATGCGAGATTGGCGGAAATTTAGAAGAGAGAATCGAAACTTAAGTATTGATCTCGAAATGAGAACTGGAAGTTAGGTACCAGTCTTAGAAGGATGGGAACAGGAATTTAGGTACCAATCCCAAAAGTTGGTATTGATTTAGTTTTGAAGATTCTGTGGAAAATTTAGTTTAGTGGAAGATTAGAATGAGACATGAAAGTGTTTCACATCCCAAGAGAGCTGATCAAAGATTGATTATTTGGTGAAGGATATGAATCCATGCCATCAGAACCAAATCGAAAGCTTCGTGGTTTTGTGTCAGTAGACTCAGTCAACCTTCTCAAAAGAGGAAAGAAATAGCGGGGAGTCGAAATGTTTTCGAGAACAACAAGAGGCTGGGGATACCTGATTCGGAGCCTCGTTTTCATTATTCATTACCTTTAGTGATTTTATTTTTTTTATGTTTATTTCATTTTCAATTAAAATATCACTTTGATTCGGATTTTCATTGATTTACTTGGTTCACATATTGAAGTTTTAAGTTGATCTATTTTAAGTTTTGGTTTGTGTTTTATTTAGACTTTGAATTCAAATTTTATTTTGTTGTTATCATTTCATTCAAATCATTCTTCGTCCAACTTTTTTTTTAAACCGAGTTAAACTCAGGTCTGGTGCCGTTTGCAGTAAATTGCACAAAACTAAAGGTAAAACCGAAAGTTCAACTCCACTAAAATGTTGAAGATACATCAGGTGATTCCATCAAAACATTTCTGATGACATCCTTCTGAAAACAAACTTTTACAAAAGTTCATATATATATATATCTGAACACAGACTACATTGGTATCTCCGTGTACTCTGACAAATTTATCTGTTCGATTCATCCATGTCTGAAAAGTAAACTACATAGGTAATAACATCACCTTCTAAGCCACTTTCCGGAGGAGAATCCCACGTAAGTGTATTTTATAAGTGTGTTACTACTATGTAGCCTACAACTCGTAGGGCTGCAAATTCTCTAGTTCTGGATCTGGCTGGAAGTAGACCGGAATCTTAATATCGTCCATCCTTCTGAGGGTGATGGAGACTCGCTCGTAGGGAACTCCCGGTATGCAGTGCTTCGCTACATCTGCACCATTTCCTTGTAGTACGAGAACAGAGCCTACCGGTAGAGGTATCTCCACCGGCCCTCGGAATTCTCCGGGGCCAATTATCCGGAGTTCTGTCCCAAACATGATGTTGCATTGGTTGATGAAGGAAACAGTACTAAAGGGCCTTACAAAATCATGATGATCTGTGTGTGGTGGGATGCAGTCTCCTTCTGCATAGATGTTGATAATACAGCTATTCGGTATGCAATCAGAGGGTAGGACTCGCCAAGCCACCATCCTTTTTATCATTTTCTTAATTAAATATGGCATTGGATCCACTTCATTGTAGCTGAGTATCCCTGGCGGATTTCCTTTCTTGTCATCAGCGAAGTTGTAACAACATCCAAATTGAATAGTGATCCTCCCCTTACCTCTTTTCCATTTCTTTGGCTCGGAGTAGGTCCTGCTACGTAATCGTCCTGCACAACCTTGTTTCTTCAGCTCAATGACGTAGTCTACAATTTCACTCTGCTCGTAGTGAGAGAAAACATCTGTATGTAACTCTAGTCCTTCCAGGATGTTGACATATCTGCCTCTGATTCTCTGAATGTATTCAAAATCTGCTTCCGCACACTCTGGATCATCTCCAATTCGTGCTCTGAAATTATCTGCAGCTGTCGGGGTCTAGTGACGTACTGTGGGATATATGGCTCCACACCGTCACACTATCTTGGGATCCTCACTATCTCAGGTGTAAGCTCTGTAGTAACCTTTTCCGGAACAACCTCTGCTATGGTGCTCATGAGGACTGGCCTCCTTGGGGTAACTGCTACGGCCGTCGGGGTTTCTTCCTTGTTCTGCTCTTCTGTTAATTTCTTCAGTATCTTGGCGATACGGCAATTCTTGTTTCTTCTCTGAGTTGGGGTCAGGGTGGCTCTCCTCTCTCCCTAAATCTCGGTAGGGGCAGCACTGACAAGCTTTCCTCCTACGGATGTTATCACTGATTTCATTATGTTTTCCTCGATCATATTAATCTTTCTCTTCTTGTTTGCAGCTTGGGGAGCCTTCTTGTTGAGCCTCATCACTATCTTCCCACGAAACTGCTCGGGATCCACAGCAGTCCAAGAAGTTTCCTCATATTCCAACTCCAGTTGTTCAAGGTCCGAGCCAACCTCTATCACAGCATCAGCTTTCAGTTCTTCTTTGTTAAGTGCAAGACTTACGCCATCCTTAAAGTTTAGGAACAGCCGCCCGTTCGACATTTCCCTGAAAAGAAAACAAGGAAAGGATCAGGGGCTGTACTTAGGACGAGAAGAATAAGAAAAATTTACTTATTAATGAAAAATTCTTATTTAATTATTTTGAATTTTATAAGAGTAAGAGAAGATAAGAAAAGAACAGGAGTGAGCTTGTCTCAAAATGAAGAATCAAAATTTTATTATTACTTCAATTGCATATGTTTTCCTTTAACACACATTTTTTTATTTATTTATGATTTTTATCATTCATTTTCTTTTCGAGTTCGGACCCAGTTATAAGTGAAATTTCATTTTTCGAAACATCAGGTTGTGTAATACTTCTTCAAATATCGTCCATTAAATGGAAGCATAAATCGTTCTCCATGGCAATTCACAAGCTGGTAAGAACCTCCTGAGTAGACTGTCTCGACCACGAACGACCCTTCCCAAGTCGGTTCAAATTTACCTCCTATCTTGCGGTGTGCAAGAATAGGCCTTCTGAGAACTAGGACCAAGTCACCGACTTTGAATGTCCTTGGGCGGACCAGTTTGTCGTGGGCCTGGATCATCTTAGCTTGATATAGTTCCACATTCTGTTGCGCTGCAAGTCATTTTCTTTCCAAGTTTTCCAATTCTTCCAGCCGTAGTCTGGTATTTTCTTCTGTAGTGATCATCTCTGCAACTACAATTCTGAGCGATGGGAGCTGAACTTCCAAGGGTAGAACTGCCTCAGACCCGTACACTAGAGTGTAGGGCATAGACTGAGTAGGAGTCCTGAAAGTCATTCTGTAGGCCCATAAGGCTTCTAACAACTTCTCGTGCCAATTACTTTTGTGATCATCCAAAGTTTTCTTTAAGATTTGGACGAGAGTTTTCTTAAAAGCCTCGGCCAAGCCGTTTGCTCTTGGGTAGTAGATCGTCGAATAGCGCCAATCGATCCCGTGTCTTCTGACAAAACTATTGATCTTCGTGCTTTTAAACGCGGATCCATTGTCTAAGATAATTCTGCGCGGTACCCCAAAGCGGTAGACGACTTGATTCTTGAAGAACTATAGCACGTGATGTGCCTTCACTTCCCTGAGCGGTACTGCTTCTGCCCACTTGGAAAAGTAGTCTGTAGCTGCAAGAATAAAGCGATGTCCTCTATAAGAAGGCAGTTCTATTGGACCCACAATATCTGTACCCTAACATTCAAATGGCCATGACGCGATTGTCGGATGTAGCACATTTGGAGGTTGATGTAGAACCACTCCATGCACTTGGCACTGGTGACAACTCTTTGCGACCTTCATGCAGTCGATCATCATTGAGGGCCAGTAGTACCCTAGTCTTTTAATCTTTATTTTCATCTTCAGACTTGACTGATGAGTGCCACAAAGTCCTGAGTGCACTTCTTTAACGATTTCACGAGCCTCGAACCCGCTCAGGCACCTTAGCCACATCTGGTCAAAAGACCTTCTGTATAACGTATTGTTTATTAATGCGTAAGACAAAGTTCTTTTCTTGATTTGATGGGCTAATGACTTATCATCTGTAGGTTTCCTGTTTGCAAGTAGTCTATTAACGGCTGACGCCAGTCTTCTACATTTTCTGTTATTGCCACAATTGTTTCTTCTTCTTTTTCTGATTTGTGTATCATGTCCATATCGAGCTGTGAGAGGACCTGTCGTCCCTGAACTAACACTTCAACTGATTCATCCTGTAAGCAGGAAAACTCTTTTGCGAGGCGGGCTAATGCATCTGCAAGAGCATTTTCTCTTATGGGAATCTTATAGATTGTTACATTTGGAATTTGTTCCAACAATTTCATGGCGTACTGAAAGTACTACTCGAGTCTTGGTTTTAGAATTCTGTACTGTCCGGCGATCTGTTGAATGATCAACTGCGAATTTTCGTAGATGTTGATATCTGTTATACCCATCTGAATGGTTAATTCCAATCCTGTTATGTGGGATTCGTATTCTGCTTCGTTATTTGTACACGGTTCTGTTAGGTGGTAGGAGTATCTTAACATCCCCCGCTCCGGTGTTATAAAGATTAATATGATTCCTACCTTACCGGGCACTATCATTTGTGATTCTCTGTCTTTCTGTGTTGAAGATGCTCCATTAAAGTATAATTCCCAACGCTGATCATCAGGGTCTTCTAGGCTCATGATCTGCTCGTCAGGCAAGTCGTCATTGAGAGGCGATTCTGCCGGTAAAGGATGTGCTGCGAGGAAGTCTGCTAGGACTTGCCCTTTTACGGCACGAAGAGGAATGAAAGTTATATCGAATTGCAATAGTATCATCGACCACCTGGCAAGTCTGCCGGAAAGCGTCGGGCGGGTCATTAAATATTGCAACGGATTAACTTTCGAGATAAGGTTGACCTTATGAGAAAGCATGTAATGCCTGAGCTTTTGAGCGGCGAAGATCAGGGCCAAACAATGCTTCTAAATTGGAGAATACTTTACTTCCGTTGGAATTAGATGACGACTCAAGTAGTAGAGAGCATTTTCTTTTCCCTCGTCATTGACCTGGGCTAACAGGGCTCCAAGGGAGTCGTCTAAAGCCGCGGTTTAAAGTATCAATGATCTACCCGAGACTGGGGCTGCTAAGATAGGAGGTGTCATTAGATACTGCTTAATGTCCTTGAAGGCTCGCTGGTATTTCTCTTTCCAAACGAATTTGGCGTCCTTTTTAATTAATGCCGAGAAGGGCTGACACCTACCTGACAAGTTTGAGATAAAGCGTCGAAGATATGCCAATTTTCTTTGAAAGGATCGTAATTGTTTCAAGGTTTTGGGAGGCGGCATTTCTAAGATAGTTTTAATCTTTTTCGGATCGATTTCAATTTCGCGATGTCGGACAACAAATCCTAAGAATTTCTCGGAGGTGACACCGAAGGCGCATTTTAAGGGATTCATCTTAAGATTAAATTATCTTAATCACTCGAAAATAATTCTCAAATCATACAGGTGATCTTCCTTCAGCTTACTCTTGATGACCACATCATCCACGTAGCACTCGACTTGGTTGTGAATGAGATCATCAAAAATCCTTGTCATCGCTCTTTGGTAAGTTACTCCTGCGTTCTTCAATCCAAAAGGCATTACTGTGTAGCAGTAAATTCTGATTGGCATTCTGAAGGCTGTGAGTTTCTCATCTTCTGGTGCCATCTTTATCTAGTTGTATCCTGAAGATCCATCCATGAAAGAGAAGATTTCATGTGTTGATGCGATGTCGATCATTAATTCTGGAATGGGTAGCGAGAATTCGTCTTTCGGACATGCTTTGTTTAAATCTCTGAAATCTACACAGATTCTGATCTGACCATTCTTCTTTCTGACTGGTACCACGTTGGCTAACCAAGTCGGGTATTGCTCTTCACGGACAAATTTAGCATCTATTAGCTTCTTAACTTCAGCTATTACTTGTTGTTCAATCTCTAGACGCATTCTTCTGGGAGCTTGTCTGACTGGAACGGCAGTGTGATCCACTCCTAACTTGTGAACTGCAACTTCTGGAGCTAATCCTGGCATTTCGTCTTTACTCCAAGCAAAACAGTCCTTGAATTCCATTAATAGTTTGATTATTTCTTCAGAGTCTTCTTTATTGAGTAAGGAGCTAACAAAGGTCAGCCTAGGCTCTTCGCTAGTACCAAAGTTAACTTCCATTAACTCGTCTATTGTAGATTTAATTTCTTCTTCAAATTTTGGCGGAGCATCTCCAATTGGTAGATCTTCAAGATTATCTGAGGTTTCCAAGCATTCTTCATTAGGCTCACTAGCGACAACCAAGCAAAATCCTGTATCATCAGCTGATCCTTCTGTGCCGAATCCAAGACCATGTTTTGAATTGGGAGGCCGACTGGCATTGTTCCATAACTTTTCAAAGCGTTGCGATTGGCCTTTTGACCATTGCTTAGGCAAAATACCACGTTGAATTAAATTTTGAACACAGGGAGAATACCACTCAAACGGCAATTCTATTAATTCGGAAGAAGTAACATCTTCAAATTGTACATCATTTTCAGCTTTGGAAGAAGGAGCACCACGGTAGAACTTGATCGGCTTAGCACCATGCACTTCCTTGACCACCATACCCTCGATCTTGTTAGGATAGATCGGGGTCAGAGTCATAGTATGTACATAGCGGTTTATCTTCTCGTACATCGATTTGTATTCTTCATTCTTTTCATCTTCGAGAGAGATCTTGAACTGCAGTTTCCTTTGGTTTACTGTCGCTGCTTCTTTCTTGATTCCTTCCTCTTCAGAGCTATTCTCCCAATTAACATCGATGACCGGTTTCTTCTGTCCAACTGTTCCAACGACTCTTCCACGACCTCGTCCCCGACCTCGAACTCGGGTGCGAGTTCTGAAGAAACCTTCACCATCTCGCCGTAAGGGAGTGGTGAGTAACTGTTGGACTAGAATTTCAGGTTCTTCGTCGTCTTGCACTTCTTTTTCTTGATTTGGTATAGCATTTATGGAGAAGATTGTTTTCTTTGGGGGTGCGTAGTAAGCTGCATCTTCGTGGATTCCGATTTCATGTACGGAGAACGGTTGCAAATCACCTTTGATACACTATTCTTGTCCTCCTTCATAGTACTTTATATACTGGTGTAGAGACGACCTTACCATCTGGTTCTCATGGATCCATGGTCGGCCCAGTAGAGCTTTGAATGATATCTCAGAATCAATTATGTGGAACTTTGCGGTTGTCTTGGCTAATTCACCGATCTTCATTAACAGTGTTATCGATCCAAGAGCTTTTTCTCCTTTTTGGTTGAAGCCTCTTAGCATCATCTTGTCTGCCTCGAGATCACGGGCATCAATCTCTAAATAGGCTAGAGTTCAAAGGTTCATTATATTAATTGACGCTCCTGGATCAACTAGCACCCTAGAGAGTGTGAACTTTCCAATACTGACTGAAATGTACAACAATCGGTTGTGATCTGCTGTTCCAAGTAGTAAAATATTGTCCGTGAAGGTAACACCGTGCTGTCCTTTCAATGAGCAAACCTCGTCAAAGGAATTACCAGCCATTTAAGCTAAGCAAATTTCTGGATCAAGCAAGGCCTTGACTAGAGATTCTCTCATCTCCTTTGATAGGATTAGAGCGTCGTTGATGCTCAGTCTGGCCGGTAGGTTCCTAAGATGGCCTAGCACATTATAGTCCACTTTGTTACCAGGCTGTTCAATTTCTTCCTGAACGGGCAATTCTTCCGCTGGGGTTGGCTCTTCCTGAGCAACCTGCTTTCCGTTATCCTTTGGACCCAATCTCGGAGGTAGGACCTTTCCGCTTCCTAGATTGACTTCTGTTATTTCTTCTGAATCTACTGGTGTCTCTTCTAGAATCGGAACGACTGGCCCTTCTGAAGTCGCCTCGACGTTTGACAGTTCTAACTCTATCTTGATCGGAGCTCCTCAGAATTCACAAATAGACTCATCACTTACTGAACTTTCGTAGCCATCCTTGTGAATGTCCTTCTCTTCATCGTGGTTATCTAGGTTTTGTATGATTTGAGAATCGTTATTACTATCGAAATTGAGATTTGGATTAGGTTGGTTGTCGTTAGTTACGTAATTGTTAGAAACAGTCAAAACGTAGCCAACACCAAAACTCTTATCATTATAAGATCCTGTCGGGGCGAGCAAATAATCATACAGAGTCAGAGGTTCGATTAATTTCTCCCCCGAATCAGAAACAACCATCCAAGGAAAAGCAGCCCCTAGTCTACTGACCCACAATTTTATATTATGATATTTTTAATTTAATTGCAACGACACCAAAAACTTGACCCCGCTATATTATATGTATAGAATTGTAATTATTTATGTTGTGGATGCTACGCAAGTATACGTATCGTATCAAGTAATACAGGGCTCTAGTGGAGTCCTGGTTATCGATCCCACAGGGAAAGAGAAAATTAAATAACAACTAATTTTAAAATAATAATAATAATAAAATTAGTATACGAAAATTTAGAATTCTAAATTTAAGCGCAATAAAGTAAACTAAGTATTCTAATCAGGTAACTTAACTAAGTAGAGAATTAATACGTATTAAAAGTGCAGGAAATTAAACTAAATAAGTCTTAACTATTTAGAAAAAGTATCTTTCCCCTTGTTTAGAAATTTAAGTGATTGATGAATTTAAATAGATAATTTTAAGGTATTGTGACAAATAGGAGCATTCCTATTCTTTACCCTTTGATCCGAGTGTAAAGAATATTGACTAATCCTATGTTTGATTGCGAATCCGCGGCTAGAGCTGGGAGGATACCGATCGCCACTTCGAGCTCCCACGTTCCCCTCGCTCGAGAGCTATTATCTACACTTCGACTCTCGAAACAATAGGACCGGATTGAAAATTTTAGTCCGTCACACTAAAATGCTCAATTCTACGCCCAGTGATATTATTTCCCTATTTATTTGCACCTTCCTTCCAAGGCTTTTGAATTCCCTGAATATCAGATGTAATTTTTACTATAGTTGTAAATCAACACATTTTAACAAATCAAATGGCCAGTTTGAAAAGTAAATTAAGTTTTAAGTAAAAATTATCACAATTTATTAATATATAAAAGTATCTCTATTTTAATTTCATCAAGTCACTTAATTTCATAAACGGGGAGAAAGACTAAATAAACTACTCGGAATGCATGGGAACTAAACTAAGCATGGATTTCATTTAAAGTTAAAAACAATAAATACAAATACTTATCTTGATTTATCCCTGACGGACTCCTCGTAGTTCCTTTGACTCTTCCTTCCGAGTACGACACGACTCACTAATTACTCACTAAACTCACTAAAGACTCACTAAAGACACACAACTGCACACAAAACTAGACAAAAGACTAAAAGATTGCACACAAAAGACTGATTTTCGGCCTCTATATATAGAGGTAAGCAAAGGTCCAAGAGGTGTGTAAGCATCTCTTCAAAAAGTGTCCAGGTTCAATGTATCTGTGCCATTTGAACTAGCTCGCCGTCGGCGACGAACTACCTCGCTGTCGACGAGGCTTCTAGAAGATCTTCAAACCGCGCTATCTCGCTGTCGGCGGGCTCGGGCTTCGTTGTCGGCGAGACGATTATAAATCCTTCAGAAATGTCTCCTCGTAACCTTGCCGTCGGCGGGCTCGATCTCGCCGTCGGCGACCCAGCACAAATTGCGTTATTTTCTTCCTTTTTGCTCCAAATCCGCTCCTTTTTATGTTTTTTGCTTTTATCACCTAAATTCTCCATTCCTGCAATAAAATAAAGAAAATACACTTCTTTAAAGTGCAGTTTCATCAAAAATAGGTATGAATTTCTTAATAAATTTTTCGGTGATCAAAATCCCCAAACTTACTTATTACTTGTCCTCAAGTAATTTTAGTACTACATAAAAATAATGATTTCTATAGTAAGATTTTTCAATTCAAATAAACTATGAATTAGATTAATTAATATAATAAAGTTAAATAAAAATAATTCATGTAATTTTAATTAATCTTATAGAAATAAATTAGTTATCGAGTCTAAGATTTCTAGCTTACTATTCATTTCAGGAATGACTATATTTAAAAGAATAACTACTTAAGATATTCATATGATAAGAAATTCAAGAAAACACTATTAGGTAAAATTCTAATCCATAAATATAAGTTTGGAAATATCTAAGTTTTTTTTTTTTTTTTAGGTTAATTCAAATGAAGCCAATTTTTGATAAGGCATCTCCTCAAGCTTCTCCTCATTTTTCTTTTTCTTTTTCTTTTTCTTTTTCTTTTTTTCTAATGAGGATTACTGTATCTGGAGAGTCTGTTAATAATTTTGAACTTCATTTTCATCTTCCTAAATTTGAAACTTAGGAATATTTCTTAGCTTATATATACTTCATAGTTTTTACTTCATTGATTTTCAATCTTTTCTTTTTCACTTGAATACTTAAGAATTTTAATTTTAGAATATAGTTTTCCTTACTAAAAATAGTTTACTATATTCTTATTCCCTTTAACCAAATATTTTATTCTATTTAATTAATTAAAGCACTAGAAATATTTCATTTAACCTTTTATAATAATTAAATAAAATAATTCATATTAATTAAATTGAAAATTTTGCTATAAAAATCATTTTATAATAATTTGAAAATAGAAATTGAGAACAAGTTAATATCTAAATTTGTATTTTACTCCCCCCCAAACATAAATTTTTATATCTATTCTAAATAATGAAAAAGGGAAAGTAAATAAATCATACCTTTGAAGTTTAGGTATTTCTTTTTCTTTGAAATTTTTGCGAGCTTTTTCATTTTTCATTGAACCTGTACTGTTAGTATTCTCCATATATATATAACAATTTAAAGAAAATGCAGGGATAAAATCTAAGATAAGTATTAAATATAACAATTAAAATTAACTCTACACTACACATATGAATTACTAACATATTAAAAACATTGAACTAACGGATTAACAATTTTACAACTTAAAACAATACAGAATAAAATAAAAACATATTAAAGAAAACTAACATCCTATTTAACATAAAAACAAATGCAATTAACTAACACAAAAACAATAACTAAACTATTATCACAATTCAAGCAAATAATCTAACAAACATCCAATGTCTCAAAACATAAAGTACTTGAATATTACAAATATATAAAGTCTTCAAAATAACTTAACATCAAACAAATAAAACAAATAAAGTCCTAATCTTCAGCACCAAAGTCCCGAGCTATATCATCTCCTCCACGATCACGTAAGTCGAGAAGGCGAAGCGAGGATGATACTGTGAATATCGGGGGCACTCAGGAAAGACAACATCTAAATCACCACTCCTATAACGACGTTCAGCTTCATAGTATGCAATCTCGTATTCTGAATGTCGTTGGAGATATTCGCTATTATAATCATGTCTCCTCTCCAGATTATCAATTCTTTGATGAAAATGATCAAATCTTCTCCCCATTGTCTCTCCAAACTGCTCAAAACTTCTCCTATGCAGTGTCAATTCATTCATCAGATCTTGTAGGGTAGGGGTGGTAGGCTCAGGAGGTTCATGGCTAGTAGAGGGTATATCTCTACTTGATTGAGTGAAATAACTTCTTACTCCTGCTCTCCACCCTTCATGAGATTCATACTTCTTAATATTGCCGATTGTGAGTGGTTTCATTGGTTCTACCCATTCTTCATTATCTACAGCCTCAACTCCGGAGAGTTGGCGAGTGTAAAAATTAATCCGGGGTGTCCCAATCCGGCTCCACTCTCATTTCGGGGAGTGGCCGGGATGTTTTGATAAATAATTCTCCCGATGTTGATGCTTCGTTATTCCGAATACGAAATTCGAATTGCTACATCTCGTGTTACCTCACTGTGGTGATATGTGGGTAACGAGTAGAACAAATAAAGTAATTCCGGGCTTTGGAGATCGCATTTAATTTAGAAAGAGGAAAATTCACTCTTTCCTGCTGCTTAATTTTCCAAACTTCGGTCCCATCGGTGAGAAAGTTAATGACTTCCTCCAGGTGGTCCTTCCATCGTTCCAAAAGTTTCATACTCGCTAAAGTGCGAGTCATGAACTTCATAGAACGCGTTAATTCTTGCGAATTGAAATCTACAAAAAATCCTCGTACCTTTACTTGGTGCATCTTCGGCGACGGTTAAATTGGCAAAAAATTCTTTAACCACTTCTACGAGTACTCTATATTGAACGTAACGAAATTCTCCCAACCTCGTTCCTTAATAATCCGCTCTACTTCTCCTCCCGGATTTTTGAAAACCCGATCTGCAATGCACTTTCTTCCTTGTATGTTTTCAAAATATTTAGCCTGTGCTCGTGCATTGATGAATCGGTCTTCGTCGAATTCTACTCGACGTTTTTGTCGTGGAGCCACACGATCGATCTGTGAAAATCATGAAAATTTTCACTAAACTTAAAAATAATCCTAAGAAGGCTTCCTACAACATTTGTAAGCAATTTAAATTAAATTCCATGGATTTCCACCGAATATTTCTTCCATATTTTGATTTTTCCCAAAATTTACAATGTGGTGAAAATACATGGTGAAAATCAAAAATTTTTGCATAGGAGTGAAGAACTTACCAAGAGAAGATGAAATCCGGTGTTTTTGAGTGATGAAATCGCTTCAAATCCAAGATCTCTCAAGCCCTAGGTCGGTTTATGCGAAAATGAGAGGTTGGGGATGATGCATAGTGTTTTTGACCAGTCAAATAAATGTTTTTCCCGACCTCGCTGTCAGCGAGATTTTTCTCGCCGTCGGCGAGCTAATATTTTTCAAAACCAAAAACTCTCGGGAAAAATCCGCTGTCGGCGAGAAATTCTTCGTTGTCAGCGAGATCGATCTCGGCTTGTCGGCGGGATTTTCTCGCCGTCGGCGAGATTCCAAATATTTTAAAATTTTTAAAATTCGTCACTCATTTTCGTCCTTAATTTGCCTTATATTATATTTCCGATCACATCATTTATTTATTAATTTAATATGAAGATTAACTACTTATACACAAACAAATTCACACAACACAACAAATTAACTTTAATATTGAAATCCATGCGATATACAAACTAACATAATTTTAGACTCTATAATCAAACTTCGAACTTCAATCCTTACTACTAATCGAGCATCGCAAACCAATCCACGACACACTAAATGCTTGATACAAAACTATGACACATATCTTAATTAAGTTTGAGATATTCGAATCATCACTCCACACATAATAAAATCTAAATCAAATCAAATAACATCAATACAAACATACTATGGAAATCTTTACTACTACTCTTCAAGGTCGAATCTTCATCTTCTACGATATTTCCGATATGACGATGATGCACAAATAAGTAATAGAAAGGCCTGAAGGGAAATTCCGAGCGGATTCTTCGGTGATCCAACCCTTACGTCTCGGTAAATGAAGAAAGCTAGCTTCCGGGTGTCCGGAATGATCAAAGTGTTCCTTCATCCTCCGATCGATGTGATCGAATAAATCAGATATATTGTCGATTGAATCTCTTACTTACTGCAGTTCTTTCTCCATTCCTTTAATTTTCTTCATAAGTAACTCCGTTTTATCTGAAATAGGCCTTGCTATAGGATTATTCTGTGAAGCTCTATCAGGGATAAATGTAATGTCTTCATTATTGTCCAAAGTAGGGAACATATACGTAGGATCAAGCGGCTTCCAAGGTAACGGAACCTTTTCCCAAGCTTCATAAGAACACGATGCTGATCGCATAATGCAAAAATAGTAGATGGGTGTCCTAGTCCGTGAGCCGACCCATGCACAATTAAACCCGATGCGGACTTAACAATTATTGATCCAACATCAATAGGCAATCCATTTTGAATACAATAATTCAATATAGCGCATTCCTTCGAAACCTTGTTTACCCTCATAGTAGGTAACAATTTAGATGAGACGAAAAAGTGCCAGTGCTTTGAGACATGATTCAAAAGTGATGTAGAGAAACTAACATACCCGTCTTCACGCATTTCCCAATCTTCCGGTTCATCAGTCAGATATCAAAATATCTCATTCATATTATATCGAGAAGGCACAAAATTTAAATAGTGACATACCGGGGTGTTTTCTATAGAGAATAATTCATTTACTCTTGATGGAGTAAACGTCACCCATCTTCCTCGGACGTAGACATTCCCATTGTTGATCGCATGTAAGTTAGAGTAGAACTCTTTCAAAGCTCGGAATAACAACGACGGACGTAGTGTAACAAAATACCTCCCAGTGCCGCTGCGCGATCGTTTCTTCTATCTTCGTAGTGGAATTCTCTAATCCTCGATTGAAAAATCCCCGTTCCTTGATAACTCTTTTCATTATCAAAACGTTGTTGAAGATCCGCTGCGCTTCCGCACTCACAAATTTCCTCTGGTTAAACACTCCAGATTTAGAGGAATCTAAGAATTTGGAGGCCATTATGGTGAATGGTATGAATTCTAGTGAAGAAGGCAGACATAGAATGGTTTAAGAATAGGTTTTCACAAAGGAATTGGTGTTGAAACCGTCCAAATTGGCATTCAAAGTTTAAATAATTCATCTTTATAAGTTCCTCGCTGTCGGAGAGGACGTTTCTCGCCGTCGGTGACTCAGTTATAAAAACTGCCTTTCAGGTTCTCGCTGTCGGCGGGACGTTGCTCGCTGTCAGCGAGCTCTATAAATAAACAGAATCTAATTTAGGCGCAAACCACGCTGTCGGCGAGTATCGACCTCGCCGTCGGCGAGATTCCAAAATAATGTCCAATTTCGCTCTAAATTGAATAATTTCTTTTCTCATCATAATGGTTCGAATATGTGATGATTCTTAATAATAATTGAGTAGTAAAGTTTCAATAATATAGACTAACTATTATGATACAATAAAAATAGATGACTAATATGGGTTGCCTCCCATAAAGCGCTTGGTTTAACGTCGTCGGCCCGACCTAATTTCAATTATTAATCGAGTCGACTAAGCATTAAAACCTCTTTATAGTTAGGTCTAATACCTTCGAAATATGGTTTTAATCTATGTCCATTAACTTTAAATTTATGTCCAGTTTTTGGATCTTCGATTTATGTAGTTCCGTATGAAAATATTTGAGTTATGGTGAAAGGTCCTAACCATCGAGATTTCAATTTTCCAGGAAATAATTTCAATATAGTGTTATACAACAAAACTTCCTGTCTGGTTCAAAATTTCTACGATTAATCTTCCGATCATGCCATAATTTCATCTTTTCTTTATAAATCCGATCATTATCATATGATTCATTTCTTAATTCTTCCAATTCATTTAATTGCAGCAATCTCTTCTCACCGACTTCCTTCATATTATAATTAAATTCTTTAATCGCCCAATATGCTTTATGTTCTAATTCAACTGGTAAGTGGCATGTTTTTCCATATATAAGCTCGTAAGGAGTCATTCCGATCGGAGTTTTATAAGCGGTCCTATAAGCCCATAATGCGATTGTCTAATCTAATAGACCAATCTAACCTATTTGGGTTTACTGATTTTTCTAAAATAAGTTTAATCTCACGATTAGATACTTTAGCTAATCCGCTAGTACGTGGATGATAAGCGAGTGGATATCTTATGAGTAATATTGTATTTTTCTACTAGTTTGTGAATGTATTTATTTCTAAAATGAGTTCCTCAGTCGGTGATAATCACTCTCGGCATTCCAAATCTAGTAAAAATATTTTTCATCGAAATTTTGAAACACTCTTAGCATCACACCTAGGTAAAGCTTGTGCCTCAATCCATTTGGAAACATAATCAACAGCTACTAATATATATGAGTTTCCAAACGAAGGAACAAAAGGTCCCATAAAATCTAATCCCCAAACATTAAAAATTTCAACTTCTAATATAAAGTTTAGAGGCATTTCGTTTCTTTTAGATATATTTCCTACTCTTTGACATTTATCGCAAGTTTTAATATATCTGTATACATCTCTAAATAGAGTAGGCCAGTAAAATCCAGATTGTAGAATCTTATAAGCAGTTTTATCGATCCGAAATGTCCTCCAAAATCAGAATCATGACATTTTTGAATAATTGGTTCGGTTTCTTCATAAGGTACACATCTTCTAATAATTAAATCCTTACATTGCTTATATAAATATGGTTCATCCCAAAAATAGGTTTTCGTATCATGGATGAATTTTTACGTTGTTGTAAAGTTAGCATAGGTGGTGAAATATTACTAACTATATAGTTTACTATATCGGCATACCATGGTATTTTCCACTCATTGATATTATATAGTTGTTCATCGGAAAAAGCGTCTATAATTTCATTTTCAATATCGAGATAATTCATGATTTTCTAATCTTGATAAATGATCCGCAATTTGATTATCGAGTTCCTTTCTTATTAACGATCTCAAAATCGAATTCTTGCATTAATAGCATCCATCTAATTAATCTTGGTTTGGAATCTTTCTTTTGCATTAAATATTTGATAGCGAGAATGATCGGTATGCACGATACATTTTGTTCCAATCGGATAAGGTCTAAATTTATTAAAACCATATACTACCGGTAATAATTCTCTTTACATAACTGTATAATTTATTTCAGCATTATTTAGAGTTTTACTAGCATAGTATATAACTTTAAAAATCTTTTCATATCTTTCCCCAAGAACTGCTCCTACAACATAATCACTAGCATAACACATAAGCTCAAATGGTTTCTCCCAGTTAGGTGAAACTATTATAGGTCTTGTAATTAATTTTTCTTTTAAGAGTTCAAAAGCATTGAGGCATTCGATTGTAAATTCAAATTTCTTGTCCTTTTCGAGAAGTTGGCATAGAGGTTTAGTAATTTTTGAAAAATCTTTTATATAGCGTCTGTAGAATCCAACATGTCCAAGAAAACTTCTTACCCCTTTTACCGTAGTTGGAGGTGGTAATTTAGCTATAACTTGAATTTTTGCGAGGTCCACTTCCATGCCTTCTTCCGAAATTTTATGCCCTAATACAATGCCGCCCGCAACCATAAATTGACATTTCTCCCGATTTAGAACTAAATTTATTTTCTCACATACTTCTAAAACTTTTTCAAGATGATTTAAGCATGCGTAAAATGATGTTCCAAATACAGAGAAATCATCCATAAATACTTATATTCCATTGTCGATTTACTTACTAAATATAGACATCATACATCTCGGAATGTTCTTTGGTGCATTACATAATCCAAAAGGCATTCTTCGAAAAGTGAAAGTTCCATAAGGACTAGTAAATGTAGTTTTCTCTTGATCCTCAGGAGCAATTTGTATTTGATGATAACCGGTGTATCCATCTAGAAAACAAAAATACTTATGTCCGGCTAATATATCTAACATACGATGTAGAAATGGTAAAGGGAAGTGATCTTTCTGGTGGCGATATTTAATTTCCTATAATCAATACATATACGCTAACCGGTAACTTGTCTTATAGGAATAAGATCGTTATTTTCATTGGCGATGACGGTCACTCCTCCTTCTTAGGAACACGGTGAATTGGGCTTACCGAAGCATCGTCGGAAATAGGATATATAATACCATTATCTAACCATTTTAAAATTTCTTTCTTAACTACTTCTTTCATTATCGGGTTTAATCTCCTTTGGGGATCTGCTTTAGGTTTATGTTCATCATCTAAAATAATTCTATGCATACGGATTGAAGGACTAATTTCTTTAATATCTCGCTAAAGTCCAACCAAAAGTTTTCTTATATTTTTCTAAAGTTTCTAAAAGTTTTGTTCTTGAGATTCGTTTAATGCGGATGAAATAATAAGCTGGTAAAGTTAAAGAATTACCTAAATAAGCATATTTCAAATGATCGGGTAATATTTTTAGCTCGAGTTCGAAGGTTTAATAATTGATGGAACTATATTCTTGTCGGTGTTTTCGGTATTATCCAAAAATTCAAATCTTTCCTGAATATAATCTTGTTCTTCATTATTATCTTCAATTAATTCGATGTTTTCTTTTTCTAATTTATCTTCGTAATATTCCTTAAAATGTTCGCGTTGTAAATGTTCAAGTATTTCCATTCGAAAACATTCATCATCTTTTTCTAGCGCAGGATATTTCATTGATTTTGCGATATTAAATGTAACTTTTTGGTCATTTACCCTCATAGTTAATTCTCCTTTCTAAACATTAATCATAGCTTTTCCAGTAGCTAAAAATGGTCTTCCTAAAATGATAGGAATTTCTTTATCTTCCTCCATATCTAAAACAATAAAATCTACTGGGAAGATAAATTTATCCACTTTTACGAACACATCTTCAATAACTCCCTTAGGATAGGTAACCGAACGATCGAGCTAATTGAAGGGTTATCGAAGTAGGTGTAATTTTTCCTAATCCTAATCTCTTAAAAATAGATAGAGGCATTAGATTGATGCTTGCTCCTAAGTCACACAAAGCTTTTCCATAAAAATTTTCTCTATAGCGCGGGGTATAGTGAAACTACCGGGATCTTTCAATTTTTCGGGAAGCTTCTTCGAATAATAGCACTACACTCTTCACTAAGTGCGACTTGTTTCATTATCGAGTGAGTTTTCTTTTCTTATTTAGAATATCTTTCATAAATTTTACATAATTTGGCATACGATCTAAAGCTTCGACAAAAGGTATATTGATTGTTAATTTCTTTAATATTTCGAGGAATTTAGCAAATTGTTTATCTTTTTTATGTTGAGCTAGTCGTTGAGGAAATGGTGGTGGAGGTTTTTCAACGAAATTTTCATAGGTATTAAAGGATGTTCTAAGTTTAAATCTTGTTGAATTGTTTCCTTTTCGATTTCCACTTCCTCTTTTTGGCTTTCAAGTTCATTTTGAATTTGAGGTTCTAATTCTTTTCCACTCCTTAGTTGTATTGCTTTAATTTCTTATCTATGGATGAATTAATTTTGAATATGGGTCATCAACTACAAAATCAAGGAAAAGAACAAATTAAAGCAATACAACTAAGGAGTGGAAAAGAATTAGAACCTCAAATTCAAAAAGAACTTGAAAGCCAAAAGAGGAAGTGGAAATTGAAAAGGAAACAATTCAACAAGATTTAAACTTAGAACATCCTTTAATACCTATGAAAATTTCTGTTGAAAAACCTCCACCACCATTTCCTCAACGACTAGCTTAACATAAAAAAGATAAACAATTTGCTAAATTCCTTGAAATATTAAAGAAATTAACAATCAATATACCTTTTGTCGAAGCTTTAGATCGGATGCCAAATTATGTAAAATTTATGAAAGATATTCTAAATAAGAAAAGAAAATTCAACGATAATGAAACGAGTCGCACTTAGTGAAGAGTGTAGTGCTATTATTCGAAGAAGCTTCCGATAAATTGAAAGATCCGAGTAGTTTCACTATACCACTGCGTTATAGGAGAAAATTTTTATGGAAAAGCATTGTGTGACTTATGAGCAAGCATCAATCTAATGCCTCTATCAATTTTTAAGAGATTAGGATTAGGAAAAATTACACCTACTTCGATAACCCTTCAATTAGCCGATCGTTCGGTTACCTATCCTAAGGGAGTTATTGAAGATGTGTTAGTAAAAGTGGATAAATTTATCTTCCCAATAGATTTTATTGTTTTAGATATGGAGGAAGATAAAGAAATTCCTATCATTTTAGGAAGACCATTTTTAGCTACTGGAAAAGCTATGATTGATGTTCAGAAAGGAGAATTAACTATGAGAGTAAATGAACAAAAAGTTACATTTAATATCGCAAAATCAATGAAATATCTCGCGCTAGAAAAAGATGATGAATGTTTTCGAATGGAAATACTTGAACATTTACAACGCGAACATTTTAAGGAATATTACGAAGATAAATTAGAAAAAGAAAACACTGAATTAATTGAAGATAATAATGAAGAACTAGATTATATTCAGGAAAGATTTGAATTTTTGGATAATGCTGAAAACAACGACAAGAATATAGTTCCTTCAATTATTAAACCTCCTGAACTTGAGCTAAAAATATTACCCGATCATTTGAAATATTCTTATTTAGGTAATTCTTCAACTTTACCAGGTTATTATTTCATCCGCATTAAACGAATCTCAAGAACAAAAACTTTTAGAAACTTTAAAAAAATATAAGAAAACTTTTGGTTGGACTTTAGCAGATATTAAAGGAATTAGTCCTTCAATCTGTATGCATAGAATTATTTTAGATGATGAACATAAACCTAAAGCAGATCCCCAAAGGAGATTAAACCCGATAATGAAAGAAGTAGTTAAGAAAGAAATTTTAAAATTGTTAGATAATTGTATTATATATCCTATTTACGACGATGCTTGGGTAAGCCCAATTCATCGTGTTCCTAAGAAGGGAGGAGTGACCGTCACTCGCCAATGAAAATAACGATCTTATTCCTATAAGACAAGTTACTGGTTGGCTTATATGTATTGATTATAGGAAATTAAATACCGCCACCAGGAAAGATCACTTCCCTTTACCATTTCTAGACCAGATGTTAGATTGATTAGCCGGACATAAGTATTTTTGTTTTCTAGATGGATACACCGGTTATCATCAAATACAAATTGCTCCTGAGGATCAAGAGAAAACTACATTTACTAGTCCTTATGGAACTTTCACTTTTTGAAGAATGCCTTTTGGATTATGTAATGCACCAGCAACATTCCAGAGATGTATGATGTCTATATTTAGTAAGTTAATTGACAATGGAATATAAGTATTTATGGATGATTTCTCCGTATTTGGAACATCATTAGACACATGCTTAACTCATCTTGAAAAAATATTAGAAGTATGTGAGAAAACAAATTTAGTTCTAAATTGGGAGAAATGTCAATTTATGGTTGCGGGCGGCATTGTATTAGGGCATAAAATTTCGGAAAAAGGCATGGAAGTGGACCTCGCAAAAATTCAAGTTATAGCTAAATTACCACCTCCAACTACGGTAAAAGGGGTAAGAAGTTTTCTTGGACATGCTTGGATTCTACGGACGCTATATAAAAGATTTTTCAAAAATTACTAAACCTCTATGCCAACTTCTCGAAAAGGACAAGAAATTTGAATTTACAATCGAATGCCTCAATGCTTTTGAACTCTTAAAAGAAAAATTAATTACAGCACCTATAATAGTTTCACCTAAGCTCAGGAGAAACCATTTGAGCTTATGTGTGATGCTAGTGATTATGTTGTAGGAGCGATTCTTAGGCAAAGATATGAAAAGATTTTTAAAGTTATATACTATGCTTAGTAAAACTCTAAATAATGCTTTGAAATAAATTATACGATTCTGAGAAAGAGAATTATTACCGGTAGTATATGGTTTTAATAAATTTAGACCTTATCCGATTGGAACAAAATGTATCGTGCATACCGATCATTCTGCTATCAAATATTTAATGCAAAAGAAAGATTCCAAACCAAGATTAATTAGATGGATGCTATTAATGCAAGAATTCGATTTTGAGATCGTTAATAAGAAAGGAACCGATAATCAAATTGCGGATCATTTATCAAGATTAGAAAATCATGAATTATCCGATATTGAAAATGAAATTATAGCACGATTTACTGATGAACAACTATATACTATCAATGAGTGGAAAATACCATGGTATGCTGATATAGTAAACTATATAGTTAGTAATATTTTACCACCTATGCTAACTTTACAACAACAGAAAAAATTCATCCAAGATACGAAAACTTATTTTTGGGATGAACCATATTTATATAAGCGATGTAAGGATTTAATTATTAGAAGATGTGTACCTTATGAAGAAAGCCGAACCAATTATTCAAAAATGTCATGATTCGATTTTGGAGGACATTTCGAGGCCGATAAAACTGCTTATAAGATTCTACGATACTGGATTTTCTGGCCTACTCTATTTAGAGATGTATACGGATATATTAAAACTTGCGATAAATGTCAAAGAGTAGGAAATATATCTAGAAGAAACGAAATGCCTCTAAACTATATATTAGAAGTTGAAATTTTTGATGTTTGGGGATTAGATTTTATGGGACCTTTTATTCCTTCGTTTGGAAACTCATATATATTAGTAGCTGTTGATTATGTTTCTAAATGGATTGAGGCACAAGCTTTACCTAGGTGTGATGTTAAGAGTGCTTCAAAATTTCTGATGAAAAATATTTTTACTAGATTTGGAATGCCGAGAGTGATTATCATCGACGGAGGAACTCATTTTAGAAATAAATACATTCACAAACTAGTAGAAAAATACAATATTACTCATAAGATATCCATCGCTTATCATGCACGGACTAGCGGATTAGCTGAAGTATCTAATCGTGAAATTAAACGTATTATAGAAAAATCAGTAAACCAAATAGGTTAGATTGGTCTATTAGATTAGACATCGCATTATGGGCTTATAGGATCGCTTACAAAACTCCGATTGGAATGACTCCTTACGAGCTTATTTATGGAAAAACATGCCACTTACCGGTTGAATTAGAACATAAAGCATATTGGGCGATTAAAGAATTTAATTATAATATGAAGGAAGCTGGTGAGAAGAGATTGCTGCAATTAAATGAATTGGAAGAATTAAGAAATGAATCATATGATAATGATCGGATTTATAAAGAAAAGATGAAATTATGGCATGATCGGAAGATTAATCAGAGAAATTTTGAACCAGGACGGAAGTTTTGTTGTATAATACTAGATTGAAATTATTTCTGGAAAATTGAAATCTCGATGGTTAGGACCTTTCACCATAACTCAAATATTTTCATACGGAACTACATAAATCGAAGATCCAAAAACTGGACATAAATTTAAAGTTAATGGACATAGATTAAAACCATATTTCGAAGGTATTAGACCTAACTATAAAGAGGTTTTAATGCTTAGTCGACCTGATTAATAATTGAAATTAGGTCGAGCTGACGACGTTAAACCAAGCGCTTTATGGGAGGCAACCCATATTAGTCATCTATTTTTATTGTATCTTAATAGTTAGTCTATATTATTGAAACTTTACTACTCAATTATTATTAAGAATCATCACATATTCGAACCATTATGATGAGAAAAGAAATTATTCAATTTAGAGCGAAATTGGACATTATTTTGGAATCTCGCCGACGGCGAGGTCAATACTCGCCGACAGCGAGGTTCACGCCTAAATTAGATTCAGTTTATTTATAGAGCTCGCTGACAGCGAGAAACGTCCCGCCGACAGCGAGAACCTGAAAGACAATTTTTATAACTGAGTCGCCGACGGCGAGAAACGTCCTCCCCGACAGCGAGGAAGTTATAAAGATGAGTTATTCAAACTTTGAATGCCGATTTGGACGGTTTCAACACCAATTCCTTTGTGAAAACCCATTCTTAAACCATTCTAAGTCTGCCTTCTTCACTAGAATTCATTCCATTCACCATAATGGCCTCCAAATTCTTAGATTCCTCTAAATCTGGAGTGTTTAACCGGAGGAAATTTGTGAGTACAGAAGCGCAGCGGATCTTCAACAAGGTTTTGATAAAGAAAAGTGTTATCAAGGAACGGGGATTTGTTTATCGAGGATTAGAGAATTCCACTATGAAGATAGAAGAAACGATCGCGCAGCGACACTGGGAGGTATTTTGTTACACTACGTCTGCTGTTGTTATTCCAGTTGTGAAAGAGTTCTACTCTAACTTACATGCGATCAACAATGGGAATGTCTACGTCCGAGGAAGATGGGTGACGTTTACTCCATCAAGAGTAAATGAATTATTCTCTATAGAAAACACCCCGGTATGTCACTATTTAAATTTTGTGCCTTCTCGATATAATATGAATGAGATATTTTGATATCTGACTGATGAACCGGAAGATTGGGAAATGCGTGAAGACGGGTATGTTAGTTTCTCCGCATCACTTTTGAATCTCGTCTCAAAGCATCGGCACTTTTTCATCTCATCTAAATTGTTACCTACTTATGAGGGTAAACAAGGTTTCGAAGGAATGCACTTATATTGAATTATTGTATTCAAAATGGATTGCTTATTGATGTTGGATCAATAATTGTTAAGTCACGCATTAGGTTTAATTGTGCATGGGCCAGTTCACGGACTAGGACACCCATCTACTATTTTTGCATTATGCGATCGATATCGAGTTTCTTATGAAGCTTGGGAAAAGGTTCCGTTACCTTGGAAGCCGCTCGATCCTACGGATATGTTCCCTACTTTGGACAATAATGAAGACATTACATTTATCTCCGATAGAGCTTCACGGAATAATCCTATAGCAAGGCTATTTCAGATAAAACGGAGTTACTTATGAAGAAAATTAAAGGAATGGAGAAAGAACTGCAGAAAGTAAGAGATTCAATCGACAATATATCTGATTTATTTGATCACATTGACTGGAGGATGAAGGAACACTTTGATCATTACGAGACACCGGAAGCTAGCTTTCTTCATTTATCGAGACGAAGGGTTGGATCATCGAAGAATCGCTTCGGAATTTCCCTTCGGGCCTTTCTATAACTTATTTGTGCATCATCGTCATATCGGAAATATCGGAGAAGATGAAGATTCTGACCTTGAAGAGTAGTAGTAAAGATTTCCATAGTATGTTTGTATTGATGTTATTTGATTTGATTTAGATTTTATAATGTGTGGAGTGATGATTTGAATATCTCAAACTCAATTAAGATATGCGTCATAGTTTTGTTTCAGCATTTAATGTGTCGTGGATTGGTTTGCGATGCTGATTAGTAGTAAGGATTGAAGTTTGAAGTTTGATTATAGAGTCTAAAATTATGTTAGTTTATATATCTCATGGATTTCAAAATTAAAGTTAAATTTGTTGTGTTGTGTGAATTTATTTGTGTATAAGTAGTTAATCTTCATATTAAATTAATAAATAAATGATCTGATCGGAAATATAATATAAGGAAAATTAAGAACGAAAATGAGTGACGAATTTCAAAAATTTTAAAATTTTTGGAATCTCGCCGACGGCGAAAAATCCCGCCGACAATGAGATCGATCTCGACGACAGCGAAGAATTTCTCGCCGACGGCGGATTTTTCCCGAGAGTTTTGGTTCGAAAAATATTAGCTCGCCGACGGCGAGAAAAATCTCGCTGACAGTGAGGTCGGGAAAACATATATTTGACCGGTCAAAAACACTATTCATCATCCCCAACCGCTCATTTTCGCAAAAACCGACCTAGGGCTTGAGTGATCTTGGATTTGAAGCGATTTCATCACTCAAAAACACCGGATTTCATCTTCTCTTGGTAAGTGCTTCACTCCTATGCAAAAATTTTTGATTTTCACCATGTATTTTCACCACATTGCAAATTTTGGGAAAAATCAAAATATGGAAGAAATATTCGGTGGAAATCCATGGAATTTAATTTAAATTGCTTATAAATGTTGTAGGAAGCCTTATTAGGATTATTTTTAAGTTTAGTAAAAATTTTCATGATTTTCACAGATCGATCGTATGGCTCCATGACAAAAACGTCGAGTAGAATTCGATGAAGATCGATTCATCAATGCACGAGCACAGGCTAAATATTTTGAAAACATACACGGAAGAAAGTGCATTGTAGATCGGGTTTTCAAAAATCCGGGAGGAGAAGTAGAGCAGATTATTAAGGAACGAGGTTGGGAGAATTTCGTTACGTTCGATATAGAGCATATTGTAGAAGTGGTTAAAGAATTTTATGCCAATTTAAGCTGTCGAAGATGCACCGATAAAGGTACGAGGATTTTTTTGTAGATTTCAATGCTGCAAGAATTAACGCGTTCTATGAAGTTCATGACTCGCACTTTAGCGAGTATGAAACTTTTGGAATGATGGAAGGACCACTGGAGGAAGTCATTAACTTTCTCACTGATGGGACCGGAGTTTGTAAAATTAAGCAGCAAGAAAGAGTGAATTTTCCTCTTTCTAAATTAAATGCGATCTCAAAGCTGACATTACTTTATTTGTTCTACTCGTTACCCACATATCACCACGGTGAGGTAACACGAGATAGAGCAATTCGAATTTCTGTATTCGAATAACGAAGCATCAACATCGGGAGAATTATTTATCAAAACATCACGGCCACTCCTCGAAATGAGAGTGGAGCTGGATTGGGACACCACTGGATTAATTTTTACACTCGCGCAACTCTCCGGAGTTGAGGCTAGAGATAATGAAGAATGGGTAGAACCAATGAAACCACTCGCGACTGGCAATATTAAGAAGTATGAATCTCATGAAGGGTGGAGAGCGAGGAGTAAGAAGTTATTTCACTCGGTCGAGTAGAGATATACCCTCTGCTAGCCATGAACCTCTGAGCCTACCACCCCTACCCTACAAGATCTGATAAATGAATTGACACTGCATAGGAGAAGTTTTGAGCAGTTTGGAGAGACAATGGGGAGAAGATTTGATCATTTTGATCAAAGAATTGATAATTTGGAGAGGAGACATGATTATGATAGCGAATATCTCCAGCGACATCCGAAATACGAGATTGCATACTATGAAGCTGAACGTCGTTATAGGAGTGGTGATTTAGATGTTGTCTTTCCTGAGTGCCCCCGATATTCACAGTATCATCCTGCTCGGTCTTCTTAGCCTACGGATCGGGGAGGAGATGATATAGCTCGGGACTTTGGTCTTGAAGATTAGGACTTTATTTGTTTTATTTGTTTGATGTTAAGTTATTTTGAAGACTTTATATATTTGTAATATTCGGTACTTTATGTTTTGAGACATTGGATGTTTGTTAGATTATTTGCTTGAATTGTGATAATAGTTTAGTTATTGTTTTTGTGTTAGTTAATTGCATTTGTTTTTATGTTAAATAGGATGTTAGTTTTCTTTAATATGTTTTTATTTTATTACTGTATTGTTTTAAGTTGTAAAATTGTTAATCTGTTAGTTCAATGTTTTTAATATGTTAGTAATTCATATGTGTAGTGTAGAGTTAATTTTAATTGTTATATTTAATACTTATCTTAGATTTTATCCCTGAATTATTTTTAAATTTTTATATATATATGGAGAATACTAACGATACGAGTTCAATGAAAAATGAAAAGCACGCAAAAATTTCAAAGAAAAGAAATACCTAAACTTCAAAGGTATGATTTATTTACTTTCATAAATATAATAATTAATTAAAATTAATATTATTATGATATAACATCATTAAAATTAATATTATAAATTATATGAATTATAGTTATTAATAATATTGTAGATTAAAATTTAAATATATGAATAAATATCATATTATTAGTTAAGATTTTATTGTTATTAAATTTAGTTATTATAAAATAATTTTTAAAAATTTAGAGATCTTCGTCTTTCTTTTAAAATTTAGTTATCATAATATTATAAAATAATTTTTGAGTGATGAAATCGCTTCAAATCCAAGATCTCTCAAGCCCTAGGTCAGTTTTTACGAAAATGAGAGGTTGGGGATGATGAATAGTGTTTTTGACCGGTTAAATAAATGTTTTTCCCGACCTCGCTGTCAGCGAGATTTTTCTTGCCGTCGGCGAGCTAATATTTTTCAAAACCAAAAACTCTCGGGAAAAATCCGCTGTCGGCGAGAAATTCTTCGCTGTCAGCGAGATCGATCTCGCTGTCGGCGGGATTTTTCTCGCCGTCGGCGAGATTCCAAATATTTTAAAATTTTTAAAATTCGTCACTCATTTTCGTCCTTAATTTGCCTTATATTATATTTCCGATCACATCATTTATTTATTAATTTAATATGAAGATTAACTACTTATCACAAACAAATTCACACAACACAACAAATTAACTTTAATATTGAAATCCATGAGATATACAAACTAACATAATTTTAGACTCTATAATCAAACTTCAAACTTCAATCCTTACTACTAATCAGACATCGCAAACCAATCCACGACACACTAAATGCCGATACAAAACTATGACGCATATCTTAATTAAGTTTGAGATATTCAAATCATCACTCCACACATAATAAAATCTAAATCAAATCAAATAACATCAATACAAACATACTATGGAAATCTTTACTACTACTCTTCAAGGTCAGAATCTTCATCTTCTCTGATATTTGCGATATGACGATGATGCACAAATAAGTTATAGAAAGACCTGAAGGGAAATTCCGAAGCAGATTCTTCAGTGATCCAACCCTTCGTCTCGGTAAATGAAGAAAGCTAGCTTCCAGGTGTCCGTGAATGATCAAAGTGTTCCTTCATCCTCCGATCAATGTGATCAAATAAATCGGATATATTGTCGATTGAATCTCTTACTTTCTGCAGTTCTTTCTCCATTCTTTTAATTTTCTTCATAAGTAACTCCATTTTATCCGAAATAGGCCTTCGCTATAGGATTATTCCGTGAAGCTCTATCGAGAGATAAATGTAATGTCTTCATTATTGTCCAAAGTAGGGAACATATCCGTAGGATCGAGCGGCTTCCAAGGTAACAGAACCTTTTCCCAAGCTTCATAAGAAACCTGATACTGACTGCATAATGCAAAAATAGTATATGGGTGCCCTAGTCCGTGAACTGACCCATGCAAAATTAAACCCAATGCAGAATTAACAATTATTGATCCAACATCAATAGGCAATCCATTTTGAATACAATAATTCAATATAGCGCATTCCTTCGAAACCTTGTTTACCCTCATAGTAGGTAACAATTTAGATGAGATGAAAAAGTGCCAGTGCTTTGAGACAGGATTCAAAAGTGATGCAGAGAAACTAACATACCCGTCTTCACGCATTTCCCAATCTACCGGTTCATCAGTCAGATATCGAAATATCTCAATCATATTATATCGAGAATGCACAAAATTTAAATAGTGACATACCGGGGTGTTTTCTATAGAGAATAATTCATTTACTCTTGATGGAGTAAACGTCACCCATCTTCCTCGGACGTAGACATTCCCATTGTTGATCGCATGTAAGTTAGAGTAGAACTCTTTCACAATCGGAATAACAACGGCGGACGTAGTGTAACAAAATACCTCCCAGTGCCGCTGCGCGATCGTTTCTTCTATCTTTGTAGTGGAATTCTCTAATCCTCGATTGACAAATCCCTGTTCCTTGATAACTCTTTTCTTTATCAAAACTTTGTTGAAGATCTGCTGCGCTTCCGCACTCACAAATTTCCTCCGGTTAAACACTCCAGATTTAGAGGAATCTAAGAATTTGGAGGCCATTATGGTGAATGGAATGAATTCTAGTGAAGAAGGCAGACTTAGAATGGTTTAAGAATGGGTTTTCACAAAGGAATTTGTGTTGAAACCGTCCAAATCGGCATTCAAAGTTTAAATAACTCATCTTTATAACTTCCTCGCTGTCGGCGAGGACGTTTCTCGCCGTCGGCGACTCGGTTATAAGCCGCCTTTCAGGTTCTCGCTGTCAGAGGGACGTTTCTCGCTGTCAGCGAGCTCGATAAATAAACTGAATCTAATGTAGGCGCGAACCTCGCTGTCGGCGAGTATCGACCTCGCCGTCGGCGAGATTCCAATTATATAATATCCTTTGCAATATCATAATATATATAAAAACTTGACCCACAATTATCTAATTTTCCACCAAATATTTGTTTGATGATAAGGTTATTAACTTGTTCTCAATTAATTAAGTTAAAAAACCTACCAGGATTTTGATCACTGAAAAAATTTATTAAGAAATTCATGCCTATTTTTGATGAAATTGCACTTTAAAGAAGGGTATTTTCTTTATTTTATTGTAGGAATGGAGAATTTAGGTGATAAAAGCAAAAATCATAAAAAGGAGCGGATTTGGAGCAAAAAGGAAGAAAATAAAGCAATTTGTGCTGAGTCGCCGACGGCGAGATCGAGCCCGCCGACGGCGAGGTTACGAGGAGACATTTCGAAGGATTTATAACCGTCTCGCCGACGAGAGGCCGAGCCCGCCGACGGCGAGATAGCGCGGTTTGAAGATCTTCTAGAAGCCTCGCCGACAGCACGAGGTAGTTCGTCGCCGACGGCGAGCTAGTTCAAATGGCACGGATACATTGAACACCGGACACTTTTTGAAGAGATGCTTACACACCTCTTGGACCTTTGCTTACCTCTATATATAGAGGCCGAAAATCAGTTTTTTAGTGTGCAATCTTTTAGTCTTTTGTCTAGTTTTGTGTGCAGTTGAGTGTCTTTAGTGAGTCTTTAGTGAGTTTAGTGAGTCGTGCTGTACTGGAAGGAAGAGTCAAAGGAACTACGAGGAGTCTGCTTGGGGATAAATCAAGATAAGTATTTGTATTTATTGTTTTTAACATTAAATGAAATCCATGCTTAATTTAGTTCCCATGCATTCGAGTAGTTTATTTAGTCTTTCTCCTCGTTTATGAAATTAAGTGACTTGATGAAATTAAAATAGAGATACTTTTATATATTAATAAATTGTGATAATTTTTACTTAAAACTTAATTTACTTTTCAAACTGGCCATTTGATTTGTTAAAATGTGTTGATTTACAACTATAGTAAAAATTACATCTGATATTCAGGGAATTCAAAAGCCTTGGAAGGAAGGTGCAAAAAAATAGGGAAATAATATCACTAGACGTAGAATTGAGCATTTTAGTGTGACAGACTAAAATTTTCAATTCGATCCTATTGTTTGAGAGCTGAAGTGTAGATGTTAGCCCTCAGGCGAGGGGAACGTGGGAGCTGCGAAGTGGCGGTCGGTATCCTCCCGGCTTAGCTGCAGATTCAGTAATCAAACATAGGATTAGTCAATATTCTTTACACTTGGACCAAAGGGTAAAGAATAGGAATGCTCCTATTTGTCACAATACCTTAAAATTATCTATTTAAATTCATCAATCACTTAAATTTCTAAACAAGGGGAAAGATACTTTTTTCTAAATAGTTAAGAGTTATTTAGTTTAATTTCCTCGCACTTTTAATACGTATTAATTCTCTACTTAGTTAAGTTACTCGATTAGAATACTTAGTTTACTTTATTGCGCTTAAATTTAGAATTCCAAATTTTCGTATACTTAGTTTTATTATTATTATTATTTTAAAATTAGTTGTTATTTAATTTTCTCTTTCCCCGTGGGATCGATAACCAGGACTCCACTAGAGCCCTGTATTACTTGATACGATACGTATACTTGCGTAGCATCCACAACATAAATAATTACAATTCTATACATATAATATAGCGGGGTCAAGTTTTTGGTGTCGTTGCAATTAAATTAAAAATATCATAATATAAAATTGTGGGTCAAGTTTTTGGCGCCGTTGCTTAGGAAAGTAAGAAAAATTTACTAGAGTAACGGACTATTTTAAAATAATCATAATAAATAAATTAATATCTATTCAAAAATTGTATGCGCAAATTTGGAAACGAAAATTTAATACCTTACGATTCCGAATTAGAGCGTACAATTAAAAGAATTAGAAAACAAAAGAAACAAATTATAAATTTAACACAAATGGCAAATATTCCCGAAATTCAAAATATGAACCAACAAAGACCATTAAGAGATTATGCCAACCCTACATCGAGTTGAAATTCATTTAACTATTCAAAACCTTGATGTAGTTGCTAATTCATTTGAACTTAAACCTGCAATTATCCAAATGGTACAAAATAATCAATTTAGTGGTTCACCTATTGAAGATCCTAACTTACATCTTGCTAGTTTTCTAGAACTTTGTGCTACTTTTAAATATCAAGGAGTATCCGACGATGCTTATAAGACTTAGACTTTTTCCTTTTTCATTAAGGGATAAGGCTAAAATGTGGTTGAATTCGTTAAGACTCTGGATCTATTAAAACTCGGGGAGAATTATCACAAAAATTTCTATCCAAATATTTTCCACCATCTAAAGCTCGCTAAGTTTAGAAATGATATAACTTCTTTTTGTCGGTTAGATGGAGAATCAATATATGAAGCTTGGGAGAGATTTAAAGAACTTCTTAGGAAATGCCCACATCATGCGCTACCAGTATCGGTCGATTATTCAAACCTTTTATAATGGATTAGTAGGATCTTTAAGATCAATCATCGATGTCTGTCATCTTTGGAGGTTCATTAATGTCTAAACCATTTAATGAAGCTTATGCACTAATCGAAGAAATGACAACAAATAATTTCCAATGGCCTCGTGATAGAATAAATCCGAAAAGATAGTCGGCATTCATGAAAACGATGCAATATCTATGTTAGCTTCTCAAATTGTCTGCTATATCTAAGAAATTAGATAATTTTGGAATGAACTACACTCCTACTTTAGAAGAAAACTCATCTAGACAAATCATAGAATTTCAATCTAATTATGAAACTTTAAATGCTATTAATAATAGAACTAATAACCCTTATTCAAACTATTATAATCCCGGTTGGAAAACTCATCCAAATTTTAATTGGAATAACACATCTAATCAACAATGGATGAATCAACCTAATCAAGCAAATCCAAACTATAAACCTAATTACCCACCTGGATTTAATAACAATAACCCTCAATTCAAAGATAAGAAATTATCTATGGATGAATTAATTTTGAATATGGGTCATCAACTACAAAATCAAGGAAATCAACTACAAATTCAAGGAAATCAATTACAAATTCAAGGAACATCTATTAAAAATATCGAAACTCGATTTGGATAGATTACTACTTGCGCTAAATAATAGAATACCTGGAACTTTTCCTAGTAATGTGGAAATAAATCCTAAAGATCAAGGAAAAGAACAAATTAAAGCAATACAACTAAGGAGTGGAAAAGAATTAGAACCTCAAATTCAAAAAGAACTTGAAAGCCAAAAAGAGGAAGTGGAAATTGAAAAGGAAACAATTCAACAAGATTTAAACTTAGAACATCCTTTAATACCTATGAAAATTTATGTTGAAAAACCTCCACCACCATTTCCTCAACGACTAGCTCAACATAAAAAAGATAAACAATTTGATAAATTCCTTGAAATATTAAAGAAATTAACAATCAAGATACCTTTTGTCGAAGCTTTAGATCAGATGCCAAATTATGTAAAATTTATGAAAGATATTCTAAATAAGAAAAGAAAATTCACCGATAATGAAACGAGTCGCACTTAAAGAGTGTAGTGCTTATTATTCGAAGAAGCTTCCGAAAAATTGAAAGATCCTGGTAGTTTCACTATACCCTGCGCTATAGGAGAAAATTTTTATGGAAAAGCTTTGTCGACTTAGGAGCAAGCATCAATCTAATGCCTCTATCAATTTTTAAGAGATTAGGATTAGGAAAAATTACACCTACTTCGAGTAACCCTTCAATTAGTCGATCGTTCGGTTACCTATCCTAAGGGAGTTATTGAAGATGTGTTAGTAAAAGTGGATAAATTTATCTTCCCAGTAGATTTTATTGTTTTAGATATGGAGGAAGATAAAGAAATTCCTATCATTTTAGGAAGACCATTTTTAGCTACTGGAAAAGCTATGATTGATGTTCATAAAGGAGAATTAACTATGAGAGTAAATGACCAAAAAGTTACATTTAATATTGCAAAATCAATGAAATATCCTGCGCTAGAAAAATATGATGAATGTTTTCGGATGGAAATACTTGAACATTTACAACGCGAACATTTTAAAGAATATTACGAAGATAAATTAGAAAAAGAAAACACTGAATTAATTGAAGATAATAATGAAGAACTAGATTATATTCAAGAAAGATTTGAATTTTTGGATAATACTGAAAACACTGACAAAAATATAGTTCCATCAATTATTAAACCTCCTGAACTTAAGCTAAAAATATTACCTGATCATTTGAAATATGCTTATTTAGGTAATTCTTCAACTTTACCGAGTTATTATTTCATCCGCATTAAACGAATCTCAAGAACAAAAACTTTTAGAAACTTTAAAAAAATATAAGAAAACTTTTGGTTAGAATTTAGCAGATATTAAAGGAATTAGTCCTTCAATCTGTATGCATAGAATTATTTTATATGATGAACATAAACCTAAAGCAGATCCCCAAAGGAGATTAAACCCGATAATGAAAGAAGTAGTTAAGAAAGAAATTTTAAAATGGTTATATAATGGTATTATATATCCTATTTCTGACAGTGCTTGGGTAAGCCCAATTCACCGTGTTCCTAAGAAGGGAGGAGTGACCGTCACGCTAATGAAAATAACGATCTTATTCCTATAAGATAAGTTACTGGTTGGCGTATATGTATTGATTATAGGAAATTAAATACCGCCACAGGAAAGATCACTTCCCTTTACCATTTCTAGACCAGATGTTAGATAGATTAGCCGGACATAAGTATTTTTGTTTTGCAGATGGATACACCGGTTATCATCAAATACAAATTGCTCCTGAGGATCAAGAGAAAACTACATTTACTAGTCCTTATGGAACTTTCGCTTTTCAAAGAATGCCTTTTGGATTATGTAATGCACCAGCAACATTCCAGAGATGTATGATGTCTATATTTAGTAAGTTAATTGACAATGGAATAGAAGTATTTATGGATGATTTCTCTGTATTTGGAACATCATTTGACACATGCTTAACTCATCTTGAAAAAGTATTAGAAGTATGTGAGAAAACAAATTTAGTTCTAAATTGGGAGAAATGTCAATTTATGGTTGTGGGCGGCATTGTATTAGGGCATAAAATTTCGGAAAAAGGCATGGAAGTGGACCCTCAAAAATTCAAGTTATAGCTTAAATTACCACCTCCAACTACGGTAAGAGGGGTAAGAAGTTTTCTTGGACATGCTGGATTCTACAGACGCTATATAAAAGATTTTTCAAAAAATACTAAATCTCTATGCCAACTTCTCGAAAAGGACAATAAATTTGAATTTACAATCGAATGCCTGAATGCTTTTGAACTCTTAAAAGAAACATTAATTACAGCACCTATAATAGTTTCACCTAACTGGGAGAAACCATTTGAGCTTATGTGTGATGCTAGTGATTATGCTGTAGGAGCGATTCTTGGGCAAAGATATGAAAAGATTTTTAAAGTTATATACTATGCTAGTAAAACTCTAAATAATGCTGAAATAAATTATACAGTTACAGAAAGAGAATTATTAGCGGTAGTATATGGTTTTAATAAATTTAGACTTATCTGATTGGAAAAAAATGTATCGTGCATACTGATCATTCTGCTATCAAATATTTAATGCAAAAGAAAGATTCCAAACCAAGATTAATTAGATGGATGCTATTAATGCAAGAATTCGATTTTGAGATCCTAATAAGAAAGGAACTGATAATCAAATTGCGGATCATTTATCAAGATTAGAAAATCATGAATTATCTGATATTGAAAATGAAATTATAGACAGTTTTCCAGATGAACAACTATATAATATCAATGAGTGGAAAATACCATGGTTTGCTGATATAGTAAACTATATAGTTAGTAATATTGTACCACCTATGCTAACTTTACAACAAACAACAACAACAACAAAGCCTTAATCCCACTAAGTGGGGTCTGCTACATGAATCCTTTTTCTCCATTGCGTCCTATTAAGTGTCAAATTTTCGTTTAATTCTAATAAATGAAGATCATTTTTTATGCAATAAGCCCAAGTTTTCCTAGGTCCGCCTCTCGCCTTTCTTAACATAAGTTGTATTTAAAACATCTACTCTCCTAATCGGATGATCGAGTGGTCGACGTTTAATGTGACCAAACCATCTAAGGCGACTCTCTCTAATTTTATCCGTCATCGGTGCAACTCCAACCCTTTTACGGATATATTCATTTCGCATTTTGTCTCTAAGTGTAAAGCCACTCATCCACCTAATCATTCTCATCTCGGCAACACTTAACTTAACATTATGCTTCTCTTTTAAAGGCCAACATTCAGCACCATAGTAGCATTGAAGGTCTCACCACCATCTTATAAAATTTTCCTTTCGATCTAAGCGAACTTTTCTATCACACAATAAGCCGGACGCATACCTCCACTTAAACCAACCAACTCTGAATTCTACTATTAACATCCCCATCTATATCACCATCGCTTTGAACAATGGACCCGAGATATCTAAATCGTTCACACCTTTTAATAATTTGATCACCCAAAGTTACACTGTCGTCACTAGACCTACTATTACTAAAATTACATTCCATGTATTCAGTTTTAGTTCTACTCAAACGAAGACCTTTAGACTCCAATGTAGACCTCCATAATTCAAGTTTTTCCTGGGCTTTTTCTCTCGTCTTATCCACGAGGAGGATATCATCGGCAAAAAGCATACACCAAGGTACATCCTCTTGTAAATGCCCAGTAAGACCATTCATAAATAAAGCAAAAAGATATGGGCTTAAAGCCGATCCTTGATGTAAACCAACGAAATAGTAAAATACTTGAGTCAATCCTCCTTCGGCTCGAACACATGTAACAACTCTAGTATACATATCTTTAATGACTTGAATATAAGTCATATCAACACCTTTCTTCTCAAGGACTCTCCAAAGAACATCTCTAGGAACCTTATCGTAAGCTTTTTCTAAATCAATAAAAATCAAATGTAGATCCTCCTTATTATGTCTCGTACTTCTCCATCAAACCTCTCAATAAATGTATAACTTCCATGGTAGACACTGCCCGGCATAAATCCAAATTGATTATGAGAAATCTTCGTAATACGTCTTAACCTATGTTCAATTACCCTCTCCCATAATTTTAAAGTATGACACAACAATTTAATTCCTCTATAATTTGCACACTCTTGTGCATCTCCTTTATTCTTAAAAATGGGGACCAAAATGCTCTTTCTCCACTCCTCAGGCATCCTTCTAGTTTTTAAAATAATATTAAAAAGTTTAGTAAGCCAGGAAACTCCCAAATCACCTGAACATTTCCACACTTCAATTGGGATATCATCAGGTCCTACAGACTTTCCCCCCTTGGTTTTCTTTAAAGCCTCATAAACTTCTTTTTTACTAATGCGACGGTAAAAATGAAAAGTTTTATTATTATTAACGATATTAAGATCACTAAGGTCAATCGTACTTTCAGCATCATCATTAAAAAGTTTATCAAAATAACTCACCCACCTATGTTGAATATCTTTTTCTAAGAAAAGCACTTTTTGATTTTCATCTTTAATACATTTTACTTGAGTTAAATCTTTACTTTTCTTTTCTCTTTGTTTGGCTAGTTTATACATATATTTTTCACCTTCCTTAGTATCTAACATGTTATAAAGATCACTAAAAGCAGAATTTTTAGCGTCACAGATTATTCTTTTACACTCCTCAGCGGGCCGTTTTATAATTTTTCCAATTCTCTACGCTTTTACATTTAAACCAATTTTTATAACATAACTTCTTATATTTTATCTTTTCTTGCACATTATTATTCCACCACCAACTATTTTTATTTATAGAAACTTTTTCTTTTGATTCTCCAAATACATCTTTAGCCACTTGTTTAATAGTATTAGTTAATTTTTCCCACATAATATTCGCGTCTTCATGAACATCCCAAATATTTAAATCTTGAATTTTACTCATAAAAATAATTTTATTTGTGTCTTTTAGGTGCCCCCATCTTATTCTACGATGTTGAATCCTAGTATTCTTTATTTTACAACTCTTCATCTTAAAATCTAGAACTAATAAACGATGTTGGGTACTTAATTGCTCACTTGGAATAACCTTACAATCCTTACAATCTCGACGATCTCTTCTTCTCATAAGAAAATAATCAATTTGTGTTTTATTAGATCCATTCTTATAAGTAATAAGATGCTCATCTCTTTTCTTGAATAAAGTATTAGTAATAATCATATCGTACGCTAAAGCAAAATCTAAAATGGTTCTACCTTCTTCATTAATCGCTCCATAACCGTAGCCACCATGAATATTTCTGAAATCTTCAACCACTCTACCGACATGCCCATTTAAATCTCCTCCAATAAAAATTTTTTCTTCAAGGGGTATCAAGTGTATTAAGTCTTCTAAATCATTCCAGAATTTATCTTTAGAACCTATATCTAAACCAACCTGAGGAGCATAAGCACTTATAATATTAAAAATCTTAGTATCAATAATAATCTTAAGTGCTATAATTCTATCTCCAACTCTATTAATTTTGACAACATTATCTTTCAAACTCTTATCTATAATTACACCTACACCATTTCTAGTACGACTCTTACCGAATACCATAGTTTAAAACCTAAGTTATCAATCTCCTTAGCTTTTTCTCCAACCCATTTAGTTTCTTGAATAAATAGGATATTTATCTTTCTATGGATCATAATATCAACCAATTCCATTAGTTTACCATTGAGAGTACCTATATTCCAGGATCCTATCCTAATACTAGTATCATGGACTAACTTCTTTACCCGCATCCGTCCGTAATGTGGGAACCCTTGCTTACTTGACACTACACCCGGGCGCCGGTGTAGCGGCCCTTGCACACTTTCCACTCGTATTCGGAGCCATACGGCGCGTCGCTTCCGGGGACGCCCTAGCACTTACACAATGATCAAAAGGATTCATGTCATGAATTTTTTTTGACAAGTTTTACGCTGGCTGTCGACTACCTAACGCAACCCTCCACTTTTCACATCCGGGCTTGGGACCGGCAACGGCAGTGTTATGCTAACTTTACAACAACAGAAAAAATTCATCCATGATACGAAAACCTATTTTTGGGATGAACCATATTTATATAAGCAATGTAATGATTTAATTATTAGAAGATGTGTACCTTATGAAGAAACTGAACCAATTATTCAAAAATGTCATGATTCTGATTTTGGGGGACATTTCAGGATCGATAAAGCCGCTTATAAGATTCTACAATCTGGATTTTACTGGCCTACTCTATTTAGAGATGTATACAGATATGTTAAAACTTGCGATAAATGTCAAAGAGTAGGAAATATATCTAGAAGAAACGAAATGCCTCTAAACTTTATATTAGAAGTTGAAATTTTTGATGTTTGGAGATTAGATTCTATGGGACCTTTTATTCCTTCGTTTGGAAACTCATATATATTAGTAGCTGTTGATTATGTTTCCAAATGGATTGAGACACAAGCTTTACCTAGGTGTGATGCTAAGAGTGTTTCAAAATTTCGATGAAAAATATTTTTACTAGATTTGGAATGCCGAGAGTGATTATCACCGACGGAGGAACTCATTTTAGAAATAAATACATTCACAAACTAGTAGAAAAATACAATATTACTCATAAGATATCCACTGCTTATCATCCACGTGACTAGCGGATTAGCTGAAGTATCTAATCGTGAGATTAAACGTATTTTAGAAAAATCCGTAAACCCGAATAGGTTAGATTGGTCTATTAGATTAGACAATCGCATTATGGGCTTATAGGATCTGCTTATAAAACTCCGATTGGAATGACTCCTTACGAGCTTATATATGGAAAAACATGCCACTTACCAGTTGAATTAGAACATAAAGCATATTGGGCGATTAAAGAATTTAATTATAATATGAAGGAAGTCTGGTGAGAAGAGATTGCTGCAATTAAATGAATTGGAAGAATTAAGAAATGAATCATATGATAATGATCGGATTTATAAAGAAAAGATGAAATTATGGCATGATCGGAAGATTAATCGGAGAAATTTTGAACCGGGACGAGAAGTTTTGTTGTATAATACTAGATTGAAATTATTTCCCGGAAAATTGAAGTCTCGATGGTTAGGACCTTTGATCATAACTCAAATATTTTCATACGGAACTATAGAAATCGAAGATCCAAAAACTGGACATAAATTTAATGTTAATGGACATAGATTAAAACCATATTTCGAAGGCATAAGACCTAACTATAAAGAGGTTTTAATGCTTAGTCGACCCGATTAATAATTGAAATTAGGTCGGGCTGACGACGTTAAACCAAGCACTTTATGGGAGGCAACCCATATTAGTCATCTATTTTTATTGTATCTTAATAGTTAGTCTATATTATTGAAACTTTACTACTCAATTATTATTAAGAATCATCACATATTCGAACCATTATGATGAGAAAAGAAATTATTCAATTTAGAGCGAAATTGGACATTATTTTGGAATCTCGCCGACGGTGAGGTCGATACTCGCCGACAGCGAGGTTCGCGCCTAAATTAGATTCAGTTTATTTATCGAGCTCGCTGACAGCGAGAAACGTCCCGCCGACAGCGAGAACCTGAAAGGCAGTTTTTATAACTGAGTCGCCGACGACGAGAAACGTCCTCGCCGACAGCGAGGAAGTTATAAAGATAAGTTATTTAAACTTTGAATGCCGATTTGGACGGTTTCAACACCAATTCCTTTGTGAAAACCTATTCTTAAACCATTCTAAGTCTGCCTTCTTCACTAGAATTCATTCCATTCACCATAATGGCCTCCAAATTCTTAGATTCCTCTAAATGCGGAGTGTTTAACCGGAGGAAATTTGTGAGTGCGGAAGCGCAGCGGATCTTCAACAAGGTTTTGATAAAGAAAAGAGTTATTAAGGAACGGGGATTTGTCAATCGAGGATTAGAGAATTCCACTACGAAGATAGAAGAAACGATCGCGCAGCGGCACTGGGAGGTATTTTGTTTCACTACGTCTGCTGTTGTTATTCCAATTGTGAAAGAGTTCTACTCTAACTTACATGCGATCAACAATGGGAATGTCTACGTCCGAGGAAGATGGGTGACGTTTACTCCATTAAGAGTAAATGAATTATTCTCTATAGAAAACACCCCAGTATGTCACTATTTAAATTTTGTGCCTTCTCGATATAATATGAATGAGATATTTCGATATCTGACTGATGAACCGGAAGATTGAGAAATGCGTGAAGACGGGTATGTTAGTTTCTCTGCATCACTTTTGAATCCTGTCTCAAAGCATCGGCACTTTTTCATCTCATCTAAATTGTTACCTACTATGAGGGTAAACAAGGTTTCGAAGGAATGCGCTATATTGAATTATTGTATTCAAAATGGATTGCCTATTGATGTTGAATCAATAATTGTTAAGTCTGCATTGGGTTTAATTGTGATATTTATATTAATTAAAACTATAAATATAACTATAATTCTAATTATAAACATATATTATAAATAGTTATAAACTGCGAATAATATAGATATAAAAATAATTAATAAATATATTCTAATACATTATATTATTATATTTAATTGAATATGTTTAGGAGATAATATTATATTTTATTTAATATAATAATATAACATAAAAATATATTAATTATAAACTTAATTAATATAGTGATATTAATAATATAAATACTATTACATATTAATATATATCACTGAAAAATTTATTAAGAAATTCATACCTATTTTTGATGAAATTGCACTTTAAAGAAGGGTATTTTCTTTATTTTATTGCAGGAATGGAGAATTTAGGTGATAAAAGTAAAAATCATAAAAAGGAGCGGATTTGGAGCAAAAAGGAAGAAAATAATGCAATTTGTGCTGAGTCGCCGACGGCGAGATCGAGCCCGCCGACGGCGAGGTTACGAGGAGACATTTCTGAAGGATTTATAACTGTCTCGCTGACAACAAGCCCGAGCCCGCCGACAGCGAGATAGCGCGGTTTGAAGATCTTCTAGAAGCCTCGCCGACAACGAGGTAGTTCGTCGCCGACGGCGAGCTAGTTCAAATGGCACAGATACATTGAACCTGGACACTTTTTGAAGAGATGCTTACACACCTCTTGGACCTTTTCTTACCTCTATATATAGAGGCCGAAAATCAGTCTTTTGTGTGCAATCTTTTAGTATTTTGTCTAGTTTTGTGTGCGATTATGTGTCTTTAGTGAGTCTTTAGTGAGTTTAGTGAGTAATTAGTGAGTCGTCTTTGTCTTGGAAGGAAGAGTCGAAAGAACTACGAGGAGTACTGCAGGGTTAAATCAAGATAAGTATTTGTATTTATTGTTTTTAACTTTAAATGAAATCCATGCTTAGTTTAGTTCTCATGCATTACGAGTAGTTTATTTAGTCTTTCTCCTCGTTTATGAAATTAAGTGACTTGATGAAATTAAAATAGAGATACTTTTATATATTAATAAATTGTGATAATTTTTACTTAAAACTTAATTTACTTTTCAATCGGCCATTGGATTTGTTAAAATGTGTTGATTTACAACTATAGTAAAAATTACATCGATATTCGGGGAATTCGAAAACCTTGGAAGGAAGGTGCAAATAAATAGGGAAATAATATCACTGGGCGTAGAATTGAGCATTTTAGTGTGACGAGACTAAAATTTTCAATTCGGTCCTATTGTTTGAAGGCTGAAGTGTAGATGTTAGCCCTCGGGCGAGGGGAACGTGGGAGCTGCGAGTGGCGGTCGGTATCCTCCGGCTGGCCGCAGATTCGATGATCAAACATAGGATTATTCGATATTCTTTACACTGGACCAAAGGGTAAAGAATAGGAATGCTCCTATTTGTCACAATACCTTAAAATTATCTATTTAAATTCATCAATCACTTAAATTTCTAAACAAGGGGAAAGATACTTTTCTAAATTGTTAAGACTTATTTAGTTTAATTTCCGCACTTTTAATACGTATTAATTCTCTACTTAGTTAAGTTACACGATTAGAATACTTAGTTTACTTTATTGCGCTTAAATTTAGAATTCCAAATTTTCGTATACTAGTTTTATTATTATTATTATTTTAAAATTAGTTGTTATTTAATTTTCTCTTTCCTCGTGGGATCGATAACCAGGACTCACACCCTGTATTACTTATGCGATACGTATACTTGCGTAGCATCCACAAAATAAATAATTACAATTCTATACATATAATATAGCGGGGTCAAGTTTTTGGCGTCGTTGCAATTAAATTAAAAATATCATAATATAAATTGTGGATTTTGATCACTGAAAAATTTATTAAGAAATTCATACCTATTTTTGATGAAATTGCACTTTAAAGAAGGGTATTTTCTTTATTTTATTGCAGGAATGGAGAATTTAGGTGATAAAAGCAAAAATCATAAAAAGGAGCGGATTTGGAGCAAAAAGGAAGAAAATAATGCAATTTGTCTTGAGTCGCCGACGAGCGAGATCGAGCCCGCCGACGAGCGAGGTTATGAGTAGACATATTTGAAGGATTTATAAGCGTCTCGGCGACAACGAGCCCGAGCCCGCCAGACAGCGAGATAGCGCGGTTTGAAGATCTTCAGAAACCTCACGCGACAACGAGGTAGTTCGTCGCCGGCGATGAGCTAGTTCAAATGGCACAGATGCATTGAACCTGGACACTTTTTGAAGAGATGCTTACACACCTCTTGGACCTTTGCTTACCTCTATATATAGAGGCCGAAAATCAGTCTTTTGTGTGCAATCTTTTAGTCTTTTGTAGTTTATTAATGTTATATATAAATCATAATTAATATTATTATAGGTATGAATTTCTTAATATCAATGCATAAACTATTAATTAAATATATATATTAATACTAGGATATTATATTAACTATATTAATATAAATAAATTAGCCTTGATATTAATAGTGAATTAAACAATAAATTAATATTATTTTTTTATTTTTTATTTTATTTTTATTTTTATTTTTTTAGGTTAAATCAAATGAAGCCAATTTTTGATAAGGCATCTCCTCGAAGCTTCTCCTCAATTTTCTTTTTCTTTTTCTTTTTCTTTTTCTTTTTTCTAATGAGGATTATCTGTAGGTTGGAGAGCACTGTTAATAATTTTGAACTTTATTTTCATCTTCCTAAATTTGAAACTTTGGAATATTTCTTAGCTTATATATACTTCATAGTTTTTACTTCATTGATTTTCAATCTTTTCTTTTCACTTGAATACTTAAGAATTTTAATTTTAGAATATAGTTTTCCTTACTAAAAATAGTTTACTATATTCTTATTTCCTTTAACCAAATATTTTATTCTATTTAATTAATTAAAGCACTAGAAATATTTCATTTAACCTTTTATAATAATTAAATAAAATAATTCATATTAATTAAATTGAAAAATTTGCTATAAAAATCATTTTATAATAATTTGAAAATAGAAATTGAGAACAAGTTAATAACTAAATTTGTATTTTACTCCCCCCCAAAATTAAATTTTTATATCTATTCTAAATAATGAAAAAGGGAAAGTAAATAAATCATACCTTTCAAGTTTAGGTATTTCTTTTTCTTTGAAATTTTTGCAGGCTTTTTCATTTTTCATTGAACCTGTACAGTTAGTATTCTCCATATATATACATAACAATTTAAAGAAAATGCAGGGATAAAATCTAAGATAAGTATTAAATATAACAATTAAAATTAACTCTACACTACACATATGAATTACTAACATATTAAAAACATTGAACTAACAGATTAACAATTTTACAACTTAAAACAATACAGAATAAAATAAAAACATATTAAAGAAAACTAACATCCTATTTAACATAAAAACAAATGCAATTAACTAACACAAAAACAATAACTAAACTATTATCACAATTCAAGCAAATAATCTAACAAACATCCAATGTCTCAAAACATAAAGTACTGAATATTACAAATATATAAAGTCTTCAAAATAACTTAACATCAAACAAATAAAACAAATAAAGTCCTAATCTTCGACACCAAAGTCCAGAGCTATATCATCTCCTCCACGATCCGTAGGTGAGAAGGCCGAAGCGAGGATGATACTGTGAATATCGGGGGCACTCGGGAAAGACAACATCTAAATCACCACTCCTATAACGACGTTCGGCTTCATAGTATGCAATCTCGTATTCAGAATGTCGCTGGATATATTCATCTATCATAATCATGTCTCCTCTCCGGATTATCGATTCTTTGATCAAAATGATCAAATCTTATCCCCATTGTCTCTCCAAATCGCTCAAAACTTCTCCTATGCGATGTCGATTCATTCATCGGATCTTGTAGGGTAGGGGTGGTAGGCTCGGGAGGTTCATGGCTAGTAGAGGGTATATCTCTACTCGGTCGAGTGAAATAACTTCTTACTCCTGCTCTCCACCCTTCATGAGATTCATACTTCTTAATATTGGCGATTTGTGAGTGGTTTCATTGGTTCTACCCATTCTTCATTATCTACAGCCTCGACTCGAGAGAGTTGGCGAGTGTAAAAATTAATCTAGGGTGTCCCGATCCGGCTCCACTCTCATTTCGAGGAGTGGCCGGGATGTTTTGATAAATAATTCTCCCGATGTTGATGCTTCGTTATTATGAATACGAAATTCGAGTGCTCCATCTCGTGTTACCTCACTTGTGGTGATATGTGGGTAACGAGTAGAACAAATAAAGTAATGCCGAGGCTTTGGAGATTGCATTTAATTTAGAAAGAGGAAAATTCACTCTTTCCTGTCAGCTTAATTTTCCAAACTCGGTCCCATCGGTGAGAAAGTTAATGACTTCCTCTAGTGGTCCTTCCATCGTTCCAAAAGTTTCATACTCGCTAAAGTGCGAGTCATGAACTTCATAGAACGCGTTAATTCTTGCGGCATTGAAATCTACGAAAAATCCTCGTACCTTTGCGGGTGCGACTTCGGCGCGGTTAAATTGACATAAAATTCTTTAACCACTTCTACAGCTGCTCTATATTGAACGTAACAGAAATTCTCCCAACCTCATTCCTTAATAATCCGCTCTACTTCTCCTCCTGGATTTTTGAAAACCCGATATGCAATGCACTTTCTTCCTTGTATGTTTTCAAAATATTTAGCCTGTGCTCGTGCATTGATGAATCGGTCTTCGTCGAATTCTACTCAACGTTTTTGTCGTGGAGCCATACGATCAATCTGTGAAAATCATGAAAATTTTCACTAAACTTAAAAATAATCCTAAGAAGGCTTCCTACAACATTTATAAGCAATTTAAATTAAATTCCATGGATTTCCACTGAATATTTCTTCCATATTTTGATTTTTCCCAAAATTTGCAATGTGGTGAAAATACATGGTGAAAATCAAAATTTTTTGCATAGGAGTGAAGCACTTACCAAGAGAAGATGAAATCCGGTGTTTTTGAGTGATGAAATCGCATCAAATCCAAGATCTCTCAAGCCCTAGGTCGGTTTATGCGAAAATGAGAGGTTGGGGATTATGAATAGTGTTTTTGACCGGTCAAATATATGTTTTTCCCGACCTCGCAGTCAGCGAGATTTTTCGCGCCGTCGGCGAGCTAATATTTTTTGGAACAAAAAACTCTAGGGAAAAACCCGCTGTCAGCGAGAAATTCTTCGCTGTCAGCGAGATCGATCTCGCTGTCGGCGGGATTTTTCTCCCCGTCGGCGAGATTCCAAAAATTTTAAAATTTTTGAAATTCGTCACTCATTTTCGTCCTTAATTTGCCTTATATTATATTTACGATCACATCATTTATTTATTAATTTAATATGAAGATTAACTACTTATACACAAACAAATTCACACAACACAACAAATTAACTTTAATATTGAAATCCATGAGATATACAAACTAACATAATTTTAGACTATAATCAAACTTCAAACTTCAATCCTTACTACTAATCAACATCGCAAACCAATCCACGACACATTAAATGCTGATACAAAACTATGACGCATATCTTAATTAAGTTTGAGATATTCAAATCATCACTCCACACATAATAAAATCTAAATCAAATCAAATAACATCAATACAAACATACTATGGAAATCTTTACTACTACTCTTCGAGGTCGGAATCTTCATCTTCTCGATATTTCCGATATGACGATGATGCACAAATAAGTTATAGAAAGGCTCGAAGGGAAATTCGAAGTAGATTCTTCGGTGATCCAACCCTTCGTCTCGATAAATGAAGAAAGCTAGCTTCCGGGTGTCCGGAATGATCAAAGTGTTCCTTCATCCTCCGATCGATGTGATCGAATAAATCGGATATATTGTCGATTGAATCTCTTACTTTACTGCAGTTCTTTCTCCATTCCTTTAATTTTCTTCATAAGTAACTCCGTTTTATACTGAAATAGGCCTTGCTTATAGGATTATTCCGTGAAGCTCTATCGGAGATAAATGTAATGTCTTCATTATTGTCCAAAGTAGGAACATATCCGTAGGATCGAGCGGCTTCAAGGTAACGAACCTTTTCCCAAGCTTCATAAGAAACACGATCTTGACTGCATAATGCAAAAATAGTAGATGGGTGTCCTAGTCCAGTGAACTGGCCCATGCACAATTAAACCCAATACGAGACTTAACAATTATTGATCCAACATCAATAGGCGATCCATTTTGAATACAATAATTCAATATAGCGCATTCCTTCGAAACCTTGTTTACCCTCATAGTAGGTAACAATTTAGATGAGATGAAAAAGTGCCGGTGCTTTGAGACGAGGATTCAAAAGTGATACGGAGAAACTAACATACCCGTCTTCACGCATTTCCCGATCTTCCGGTTCATCGATCGGATATCGAAATATCTCATTCATATTATATCGAGAAGGCACAAAATTTAAATAGTGACATACCAGGGTGTTTTCTATAGAGAATAATTCATTTACTCTTGATGGAGTAAACGTCACCCATCTTCCTCGGACGTAGACATTCCCATTGTTGATCGCATGTAAGTTAGAGTAGAACTCTTTCACAACTGGAATAACAACAGCGGACGTAGTGTAACAAAATACCTCCCGTGCCGCTGCGCGATCGTTTCTTCTATCTTCGTAGTGGAATTCTCTAATCCTCGATTGACAAATCCCCGTTCCTTGATAACTCTTTTCTTTATCAAAACCTTGTTGAAGATCCGCTGCGCTTCCGCACTCACAAATTTCCTCAGGTTAAACACTCCAGATTTAGAGGAATCTAAGAATTTGGAGGCCATTATGGTGAATGGAATGAATTCTAGTGAAGAAGGCAGACTTAGAATGGTTTAAGTATGGGTTTTCACAAAGGAATTGGTGTTGAAACCGTCCAAATCGGCATTCAAAGTTTAAATAATTCATCTTTATAACTTCCTCGCTGTCGGCGAGGACGTTTCTCGCCGTCGGCGACTCAGTTATAAAAACGCCTTTCGGGTTCTTCGTTGTCGGCGGGACGTTTCTCGGCTGTCGGCGAGCTCTATAAATAAGCCGAATCTAATTTAGGCGCGAACCTCGGCTGTCGGCGAGTATCGACCTCGCCGTCGGCGAGATTCCAAAATAATGTCCAATTTCGCTCTAAATTGAATAATTTCTTTTCTCATCATAATGGTTCGAATATGTGATGATTCTTAATAATAATTGAGTAGTAAAGTTTCAATAATATAGACTAACTATTAAGATACAATAAAAATAGATGACTAATATGGGTTGCCTCCCATAAACCGCTTGGTTTAACGTCGTCGGCCGACCTAATTTCAATTTTTAATCGAGTCGACTAAGCATTAAAACCTCTTTATAGTTAGGTCTTATACCTTCGAAATATGGTTTTAATCTATGTCCATTAACTTTAAATTTATGTCCGAGTTTTTGGATCTTCGATTTCTATAGTTCCGTATGAAAATATTTGAGTTATGGTGAAAGGTCCTAACCATCGAGACTTCGATTTTCCAGGAAATAATTTCAATCTAGTATTATACAACAAAACTTCTGTCATCGGTTCAAAATTTCTCCGATTAATCTTCCGATCATGCCATAATTTCATCTTTTCTTTATAAATCCGATCATTATCATATGATTCATTTCTTAATTCTTCCAATTCATTTAATTGCGGCAATCTCTTCTCACTGAAGCTTCCTTCATATTATAATTAAATTCTTTAATCGCCCAATATGCTTTATGTTCTAATTCAATTGGTAAGTGGCATGTTTTTCCATATATAAGCCTTGTAAGGAGTCATTCCAATCGGAGTTTTATAAGCGATCCTATAAGCCCATAATGCGATTGTCTAATCTAATAGACCAATCTAACCTATTTGGGTTTACGGATTTTTCTAAAATACGTTTAATCTCACGATTAGATACTTCAGCTAATCCACTGATACTGTGGATGATAAGCGAGTGGATATCTTATGAGTAATATTGTATTTTTCTACTAGTTTGTGAATGTATTTATTTCTAAAATGAGTTCCTCCGTCAGTGATAATCACTCTCGACTTTCCAAATCTAGTAAAAATATTTTTCATCAGAAATTTTGAAACACTCTTAGCATCACACCTAGGTAAAGCTTGTGCCTCGATCCATTTGGAAACATAATCAACGACTACTAATATATATGAGTTTCCAAACGAAGGAATAAAAGGTCCCATAAAATCTAATCCCCGAACATCAAAAATTTCAACTTCTAATATAAAGTTTAGAGGCATTTCGTTTCTTCAGATATATTTCCTACTCTTTGACATTTATCGCAAGTTTTAATATATACGTATACATCTCTAAATAGAGTAGGCCGGTAAAATCCAGATTGTAGAATCTTATAAGCGAGTTTTATCGATCCGAAATGTCCTCCAAAATCGGAATCATGACATTTTTAAATAATTGGTTCAGATTTCTTCATAAGGTACACATCTTCTAATAATTAAATCCATACATTGCTTATATAAATATGGTTCATCCCAAAAATAGGTTTTCGTATCATGGATGAATTTTTTCTGTTGTTGTAAAGTTAGCATAGGTGGTAGAATATTACTAACTATATAGTTTACTATATCAGCATACCATGGAATTTTCCACTCATTGATATTATATAGTTGTTCATCAGGAAAACTGTCTATAATTTCATTTTCAATATCGGATAATTCATGATTTTCTAATCTTGATAAATGATCCGCAATTTGATTATCGAGTTCCTTTCTTATTAACGATCTCAAAATCGAATTCTTGCATTAGTAGCATCCATCTAATTAATCTAGGTTTGGAATCTTTCTTTTGCATTTAATATTTGATAGCGAGAATGATCGGTATGCACGATACATTTTGTTCCAATCGGATAAGGTCTAAATTTATTAAAACCATATACTACCGCTAATAATTCTCTTTACGTAGCTTGTATAATTTATTTCAGCATTATTTAGAGTTTTACTAGCATAGTATATAACTTTAAAAATCTTTTCATATCTTTGCCCAAAACTGCTCCTACGACATAATCACTAGCATCACACATAAGCTCGAATGGTTTCTCCCAGGTTAGGTGAAACTATTATAGGTCTTGTAATTAATTTTTCTTTTAAGAGTTCAAAAGCATTCGGGCATTCGATTGTAAATTCAAATTTCTTGTCCTTTTCGAGAAGTTGGCATAGAGGTTTAGTCATTTTTGAAAAATCGTTTATATAGCGTCTGTAGAATCCAGCATGTCCAAGAAAACTTCTTACCCCTTTTACCGTAGTTGGAGGTGGTAATTTAGCTATAACTTGAATTTTTGCAGGGTCCACTTCTTATGCCCTAATACAATGCCGCCCGCAACCATAAATTGACATTTCTCCCAATTTAGAACTAAATTTGTTTTCTCACATACTTCTAATACTTTTTCAAGATGAGTTAAGCATGTGTCAAATGATGTTCCAAATACGGAGAAATCATCCATAAATACTTCTATTCCATTGTCGATTAACTTACTAAATATAGACATCATACATCTGCGGAATGTTCTTTCTTGCATTATATAATCCAAAAGGCATTCTTCGAAAAGCGAAAGTTCCATAAGGACTAGTAAATGTAGTTTTCTCTTGATCCTCGGGAGCAATTTGTATTTGATGATAACCGGTGTATCCATCTAGAAAACAAAAATACTTATGTCCAGCTAATCTATCTAACATACGGTCTAGAAATGGTAAAGGGAAGTGATCTTTCCTGGTGGCGGTATTTAATTTCCTATAATCGATACATAAACGCCAGACCGGTAACTTGTCTTATAGGAATAAGATCGTTATTTTCATTAGCGGTGACGGTCACTCCTCCCTTCTTAGGAACACGGTGAATTGGGCTTACCCAAGCTATCGTCGGAAATAGGATATATAATACCATTATCTAACCATTTTAAAATTTCTTTCTTAACTACTTCTTTCATTATCGGGTTTAATCTCCTTTGGGGATCTGCTTTAGGTTTATGTTCATCATCTAAAATAATTCTATGCATACGGATTGAAGGACTAATTCCTTTAATATCTGCTAAAGTCCAACCAAAAGTTTTCTTATATTTTTTTAAAGTTTCTAAAAGTTTTTGTTCTTGAGATTCGTTTAATGCGGATGAAATAATAGCTGGTAAAGTTGAAGAATTACCTAAATAAGCATATTTCAAATGATCGGGTAATATTTTTATCTCAAGTTCGGGAGGTTTAATAATTGATGGAACTATATTCTTGTCAGTGTTTTCAGTATTATCCAAAAATTCAAATCTTTCCTGAATATAATCTAGTTCTTCATTATTATCTTCAATTAATTCAGTGTTTTCTTTTTCTAATTTATCTTCGTAGTATTCCTTAAAATGTTCGCGTTGTAAATGTTCAAGTATTTCCATTCGAAAACATTCATCATCTTTTTCTAGCGCAGGATATTTCATTGATTTTGCAATATTAAATGTAACTTTTTGGTCATTTACTCTCATAGTTAATTCTCCTTTACGAACATCGATCATAGCTTTTCCGGTAGCTAAAAATGGTCTTCCTAAAATGATAGGAATTTCTTTATCTTCCTCCATATCTAAAACAATAAAATCTACTTGGGAAGATAAATTTATCCACTTTTACCAACACATCTTTAATAACTCCCTTAGGATAGGTAACCGAACGATCAGCTAATTGAAGGGTTACTGAAGTAGGTGTAATTTTTCCTAATCCTAATCTCTTAAAAATTGATAGAGGCATTAGATTGATGCTTGCTCCTAAGTCACACAAAGCTTTTCCATAAAAATTTTCTCCTGTAGCGCAGGGTATAGTGAAACTACCAGGATCTTTCAATTTTTCAGGAAGCTTCTTCTGAATAATAGTACTACACTCTTCACTAAGTGCGGCTTGTTTCATTATCGGTGAATTTTCTTTTCTTATTTAGAATATCTTTCATAAATTTTACATAATTTGGCATACGATCTAAAGCTTCGACAAAAGGTATATTGATTGTTAATTTCTTTAATATTTCGAGGAATTTTGCAAATTGTTTATCTTTTTTATGTTGAGCTAGTCGTTGAGGAAATGGTGGTGGAGGTTTTTCAACGAAATTTTCATAGGTATTAAAGGATGTTCTAAGTTTAAATCTTGTTGAATTGTTTCCTTTTCAATTTCCACTTCCTCTTTTTGGCTTTCAAGTTCTTTTTGAATTTGAGGTTCTAATTCTTTTCCACTCCTTAGTTGTATTGCTTTAATTTGTTCTTTTCCTTGATCTTTAGGATTTATTTCCACATTTCTAGGAAAAGTTCCAGGTATTCTATTATTTAGCGCAGTAGCAATATGTCCAAGTTGAGTTTCGATATTTTTAATAGATGTTCCTTGAATTTGTAATTGATTTCCTTGAATTTGTAGTTGATTTCCTTGATTTTGTAGTTGATGACCCATATTTAAAGTTAATTCATCCATAGATAATTTCTTATCTTTGAATTGAGGTTTATTGTTATTAAATCCAGGTGGGTAATTAGGTTTATAGTTTGGATTTGCTTGATTAGGTTGATTCATCTATTATTGATTAGATGTGTTATTCCAATTAAAATTTGGATGAGTTTTCCAACCAGGATTATAATAGTTTGAATAAGGGTTATTAGTTCTATTATTAAAAGCATTTAAAGTTTCATAATTAGATTGAAATTCTATGATTTGTCCAGATGAGTTTTCTTCTAAAGTAGGAGAGTAGTTCATTCCAAAATTATCTAATTTCTTAGATGTAGCGAGCAATTTGAGAAGCTAACATAGATATTGCATCGTTTTCATGAATGCTGGCTATCTTTTTCGGATTTATTCTATCAGTGAGGCCATTGGAAATTATTTGTTGCCATTTCTTCGATTAGTGTATAAGCTTCATTAAATGGTTTAGACATTAATGAACCTCCAGCGACGACATCGATGATTGATCTTAAAGATCCTACTAATCCATTATAAAAGGTTTGAATAATCGACTGATACGGTAGCGCATGATGTGGGCATTTCCTAAGAAGTTCTTTAAATCTCTCCCAAGCTTCATATATTGATTCTCCATCTAATCGACAAAAAGAAGTTATATCATTTCTAAACTTAGCGAGTTTTAGATGGTGGAAAATATTTGGATAGAAATTTTTGTGATAATTCTCCCCAAGTTTTAATAGATCCGAGTGCTTAACGAATTCAACCACATTTTAGCCTTATCCCTTAATGAAAAAGGAAAAAGTCTAAGTCTTATAGCATCGTCGGATACTCCTTGATATTTAAAAGTAGCACAAAGTTCTAGAAAACTAGCAAGATGTAAGTTAGGATCTTCGGTAGGTGAACCACTAAATTGATTGTTTTGTACCATTTGGATAATTGCGGGTTTAAGTTCGAATGAATTAGCAGCTACATCGGGGTTTTGAATAGTTAAATGAATTTCATCGATGTAGGGTTGGCATAATCTCTTAATGGTCTTTGTTGGTTCATATTTTGAATTTCAGGAATATTTGCCATTTGTGTTAAATTTATAATTTGTTTCTTTTGTTTTCTAATTCTTTTAATTGTACGCTCTAATTCAGAATCGTAAGGTATTAAATTTTCGTTTCCAAATTTGCACATACAATTTTTGAATAGATATTAATTTATTTATTATGATTATTTTAAAATAGTCCGTTACTCTAGTAAATTTTTCTTACTTTCCCCGGCAACGGCGCCAAAAACTTGACCCACAATTTTATATTATGATATTTTTAATTTAATTGCAACGACGCCAAAAACTTGACCCCACTATATTATATGTATAGAATTGTAATTATTTATGTTGTGGATGCTACGCAAGTATACGTATCGTATCAAGTAATACGGGGCTCTAGTGGAGTCACGGTTATCGATCCACGGGGAAAGAGAAAATTAAATAACAACTAATTTTAAAATAATAATAATAATAAAACTAGTATACGAAAATTTGGAATTCTAAATTTAAGCGCAATAAAGTAAACTAAGTATTCTAATCGAGTAACTTAACTAAGTAGAGAATTAATACGTATTAAAAGTGCGGGAAATTAAACTAAATAAGTCTTAACTTATTTCGAAAAAGTATCTTTCCCCTTGTTTAGAAATTTAAGTGATTGATGAATTTAAATAGATAATTTTAAGGTATTGTGACAAATAGGAGCATTCTATTCTTTACCCTTTGGTCAGGGTGTAAAGAATATTGACTAATCCTATGTTTGATTGCCGAATCTGCGGCTAGGTCGAGAGGATACCGACTGCCACTTCGAGCTCCCACGTTCCCTCGCTCGAGGGCTAACATCTACACTTTAGCTCTCGGACAATAGGACCGAATTGAAAATTTTAGTCTGTCACACTAAAATGCTCGATTCTACGCCCGATGATATTATTTCCCTATTTATTTGCACCTTCCTTCCAAGGCTTTTGAATTCCCCGAATATCGGATGTAATTTTTACTATAGTTGTAAATCAACACATTTTAACAAATCAAATATCCAGTTTGAAAAGTAAATTAAGTTTTAAGTAAAAATATTAATTATTAAATAATAATGTTGACTATAATTTAGAAAGTAAGAAAAATTTACTAGAGTAACGAACTATTTTAAAATAATCATAATAAATAAATTAATATCTATTCAAAAATTGTATGCGCAAATTTGGAAACGAAAATTTAATACCTTACGATTACGAATTAGAGCGTACAATTAAAAGAATTAGAAAACAAAAGAAACAAATTATAAATTTAACACAAATGACAAATATTCCTGAAATTCAAAATATGAACCAACAAAGACCATTAAGAGATTATGCCAACCCTACATCAGATGAAATTCATTTAACTATTCAAAACCACGATGTAGTCTGCTAATTCATTTGAACTTAAACACTGCAATTATCCAAATGGTACAAAACAATCAATTTAGTGGTTCACCTACTGAAGATCCTAGCTTACATCTTGCTAGTTTTCTAGAACTTTGTGCTTATTTTTAAATATCAAGGAGTATACGACGATGCTTTATAAGACTTAGACTTTTTCCTTTTTCATTAAGGGATAAGGCTAAAATGTGGTTGAATTCGTTAGCATTTGGATCTATTAAAACTTGGGGAGAATTATCACAAAAATTTCTATCCAAATATTTTCCACCATCTAAAAGCTGCTAAGTTTAGAAATGATATAACTTCTTTTTGTCGGTTAGATGGAGAATCAATATATGAAGCTTGGGAGAGATTTAAAGAACTTCTTAGGAAATGCCCACATCATGCGCTGCAGATTGGTGATTATTCAAACCTTTTATAATGGATTAGTAGGATCTTTAAGATCAATCATCGATGCTTGCTTGCTTGGAGGTTCATTAATGTCTAAACCATTTAATGAAGCTTATGCACTAATCAAAGAAATGGCAACAAACAATTTCCAATGGCTCTGTGATAGAATAAATCCAGAAAAAGATAGCCGACATTCATGAAAACGATGCAATATCTATGTTAGCTTCTCAAATTGCTGCTATATCTAAGAAATTAGATAATTTTGGAATGAACTACTCTCCTACTTTAGAAGAAAACTCATCTAGACAAATCATAGAATTTCAATCTAATTATGAAACTTTAAATGCTATTAATAATAGAACTAATAACCCTTATTCAAACTATTATAATCCTGGTTGGAAAACTCATCCAAATTTTAATTGGAATAACACATCTAATCAACAATGGATGAATTAACCTAATCAAGCAAATCCAAACTATAAACCTAATTACCCACCTGGATTTAATAACAATAACCCTCAATTCAAAGATAAGAAATTATCTATGGTTGAATTAATTTTGAATATGGGTCATCAACTACAAAATCAAGGAAATCAACTACAAATTCAAGGAAATCAATTACAAATTAAAGAAACATCTATTAAAAATATCGAAACTCAACTTGGACATATTGCTACTGCGCTAAATAATAGAATACCTGGAACTTTTCCTAGTAATGTGGAAATAAATCCTAAAGATCAAGGAAAAGAACAAATTAAAGCAATACAACTAAGGAGTGGAAAAGAATTAGAACCTCAAATTCAAAAGAACTTGAAAGCCAAAATGAGGAAGTGGAAATTGAAAAGGAAACAATTCAACAAGATTTAAACTTAGAACATCCTTTAATACCTATGAAAATTTCTGTTGAAAAACCTCCACCACCATTTCCTCAACGACTAGCTCAATATAAAAAAGATAAACAATTTGCTAAATTCCTTGAAATATTAAAGAAATTAACAATCAATATACCTTTTGTCGAAGCTTTAGATCAGATGCCAAATTATGTAAAATTTATGAAATATATTCTAAATAAGAAAAGAAAATTCACTGATAATGAAACAGTCGCACTTAGTGAAGAGTGTAGTGCTATTATTCAGAAGAAGCTTCCTGAAAAATTGAAAGATCCTGGTAGTTTCACTATACCCTACGCTATAGGAGAAAATTTTTATGGAAAAGCTTTGTGTGACTTAGGAGCAAGCATCAATCTAATGCCTCTATCAATTTTTAAGAGATTAGGATTAGGAAAAATTACACCTACTTCGAGTAACCCTTCAATTAGCTGATCGTTCGGTTATCTATCCTAAGGGAGTTATTGAAGATGTGTTAGTAAAAGTGGATAAATTTATCTTCCCAGGTAGATTTTATTGTTTTAGATATGGAGGAAGATAAAGAAATTCCTATCATTTTAGGAAGACCATTTTTAGCTACTGGAAAAGGTATGATTGATGTTCAGAAAGGAGAATTAACTATGAGAGTAAATGACCAAAAAAGTTACATTTAATATCGCAAAATCAATGAAATATCCTGCGCTAGAAAAAGATGATGAATGTTTTCGGATGGAAATACTTGAACATTTACAACGCGAACATTTTAAGGAATATTACGAAGATAAATTAGAAAATGAAAACACTGAATTAATTGAAGATAATAATGAAGAACTAGATTATATTCAGGAAAGATTTGAATTTTTGGATAATACGAAAACAACGACAAGCATATAGTTCCATCAATTATTAAACCTCCCGAACTTGAGCTAAAAATATTACACGATCATTTGAAATATGCTTATTTAGGTAATTCTTCAACTTTACCAGTTATTATTTCATCTGCATTAAATGAATCTCAAGAACAAAAACTTTTGGAAACTTTAGAAAAATATAAGAAAACTTTTGGTTGGACTTTAGCAGATATTAAAGGAATTAGTCCTTCAATCTGTATGCATAGAATTATTTTAGATGATGAACATAAACCTAAAGCGAAAGAAGTAGTTAAGAAAGAAATTTTAAAATGGTTAGATAATGGTATTATATATCCTATTTCGACGATTGCTTGGGTAAGCCCAATTCATTGTGTTCTAAGAAGGGAGGAGTGACCGTCACTGCCAATGAAAATAACGATCTTATTCCTATAAGACAAGTTACTGGTTGGCGTATATGTACTAATTATACGAAATTAAATACAACCACCAGGAAAGATCACTTCCCTTTACCATTTCTAGAGCAGATGTTAGATAGATTAGCCGGACATAAGTATTTTTGTTTTCTAGATGGATACACCAGTTATCATCAAATACAAATTGCTCCTGAGGATTGTTGGCATATTTTTAGGTTGAGTGTTGTATTTTGAAAAGGGATCGCCTAACAGAAATTGTCGGCGAATTTTTAATTTAATTTAAATAAATAATTTGAAAATTAGTATTTGATTTTGAAAAAATAATTTTTTAAATTTGAAGATTTTAAGATATGAAATCAAACTGATCTCACATCCCGAATAGTTTATATAAACGAGCACCGCACCACAAACCGTGTATCTATCCCGAAGAATAGACACATCGCTTGATGATGGGGCTCGATTAAATAAACTAGGAGATTTGTGACATTCGTTTGGTCTGCGAACCAATTTTATAAGCCGACAAGTTCCCCTGTCTAATATGAAAACATTAAACAGGGTTTATATTACATGGGTTCTTAAAATTCTTTATAAGGGCAAGCCCCTATAGTTAATTACATCTTAAGTGACGGGAATCACCTAAGAAAACTCTCGATAATAATCAGTAGTTATGCTCTCTAGAATTTCAAAGTTTAAGTTTTCAAGGGATTAAATTTTGGAATTTCAATAGGGAATGGATCAAATTTAGAACATTTTATTTTGGGAATTCAAAGGAAGAAAGGTAGGAGAAATCACTGATTTGAAGCGAACTTCGGTAATTTCCCGACTATCCTATTGTTTGGCTTGAATTTAGGAAAGCCCTAATGTTTATTTAATGTTTTGATCTTGCCAATTTTAATTAATTTGGACTTATATTTGTATGATAAAATCATACAAATAGCCTCGAAGATGTGAGGGTTTATGTCTTACCGAACGACTACCTCGGAGTCCTAAGACCGGTTAGGGCTTAATTTACATGACCTGATCATGCAAATGCCTAACGAAGAGTTGAGGATTTATGTTGCACTAGGCAAACTTCCTTGAAGTCCTATGGCTTAGTTATTTAATTCTAAGAAAGTTTTGCTGAAGTAGACTCAGGTTTTGCTGATGGCGATGGCCGTGCTGCCCACCGTGCTCCGAGCTCCTTGTTGCAGAGGTTTAGTTTTAGAAGTCATAAATCAGGAGATGAGAGAAGTGTTCTGGTTTAGAGAAAATCTTAATTTCCAAGTGTTTTTTTATGTTTTAATTAAAATAAATCTTAAAGTTGATTATAACAACACCGGTTAAGATCCCATGGTTCCATCCTTCTGGCATCGTTATTTTTATCGGATTCACTTAGTCCAGATGAATTAGCTAAACTCAACTGAATGAGTTCCACACTTTCAGTTAGACCATGGGAAATCCCGTTAGCAACACGTATGTTACATCATCCGAGGTATTCCCGATCATCCAACAAGACGTTTTAATTAAGTTGTAGTTGTAGTTTTGTTGTTTTGTTTGTGATTAAATTTAGAGTTGTTTTATATTTTGAAATGTTGTGGCGGTGAATTTTATCTTGTAATAACTTTTAATTTAGTTTTGGTTTCATTTTTAGGGACTATCCTAAAGGTGTGGGTTTTCATGCAACAGTTGTTTATCATGCAAGAAAACTAAGTGCGATGCGATTAAATAAATTGCAATAAGGTAAATTGCAATAAAATAAAAGCGTGCACGGAGGGTCTTCCCGTCATCCCAAGTCTGTACTTAAAACACAATTAGAATATTTAAGCATTTAAAGCAAGTTCCTAGGTAAAGCTAAGGGAAGGGTTATGGTTTTCTACCAAGTTCCTAATCCTATAGCTAGTCATCTCCTATGACATCTAGGTTCTTGTATTTTGGTTTGAGGACGATTTTCTTCATCGAAGAACAATTAAGTTCAATTGTTCTTATAAATATCCTATCATATCGAGGAAGTGCTTAAGACGAGTCTTAAACATCTTTTCAATATTTCTAGGATTATTTTAAGTCCAAGAGAATTTAATTATACAAATGAATTAATCGTCCGGGAGTTCAAGTTTGTTATCTTGCTTAGTGAACTAGGACATTTGAATATCTTATGAATAAAGTAACACTTCACTTAACACTCCATTTAGGAGTTATGACAACAAGAGCTTTCGAGGGCAAATGGATGTTCAAATGGTTTATGATTTAACTTAATTTCAATTAATGGGCTTAAGTTTGGAATAGTGTTCAAGTTGTTTTAGATTTATTTTTGAATTCTTTATGTCTTAGGTGATGTTATATTTAATTTAATTTAATTTAATTTAGTTGATTTAATTTAATTTAATTTAGTTCAATTTAATTTAATTTAATTTAATTTAATTTAATGTGGTTTAATTTAATTTAACTTAATTTAAGTTAATTTAATATAATATGATTTAATTTAATTTAATTTAATTTGATTTAATTTAATTTGATTTAATTTAATTTAATTTAATTTGATTTAATTTAATATGTTTTAATTTAATTTTATTTAATTTTTTTTATTTAATTTAATTTAATTTAATTTTTAATTTTAATTTAATATTTTATTTTTTATGTTTTAAAGATGATTTAATTTTAATTGTCAAAGTATAAATTTAATTGAAATTTTAAAAGGATTTAATTTAGATAATTTAACTTTAATTTAATTTAATGATTAAGTCTTTTAGCATTTTAAATTTTAAATTTGGATTATCATTTTAATTAGGAATTAAATATTATTGAGATGATTAATTTAGGGATTCTTAGGGATTCTTAAATTAAAGAATAAATCTCTTCATAATGACATCCCTATTTTAATAATTCCAAATTTATTATTCTTCCAAATTTAATTAATTATTTGATTAAGGTTTATTTTAATTATTTTTAAATTGTTTAGTAGGTTTCTACCCTTTAATTATTTAAATTTCAATCATCCAAATCAGATTAAGATAAAATATTTTACTTTTTCATTTTATTAAGCCTAAAGTTTTAATTAAGGGTTAAAATTTTAATTACCATTTTGCCCTTCAAGCTTAATAATTTCATAACTCACTAAATTGAGCTTAAATGAATTTGAAATTTTTATGTGACTTCACTCATATGTCAATAAAGACATTAGAGGAGAAAATGTGATTTTTCTGTATTTAATTTATTTATGTAATTATTTTTGGTGGAAAATAGGGATTTCCAAAGAAAATTTTATAATATGACCAAGGGAAAGTTTCTGTCCTTAGGAAAATTATGCGACATTCCTAATGACCAGAGGACCACTTGGACCAATTTAGGTGATTTTTTGAATTATATTCTTTTTATTATAATTATTTTGAGTTTTGGAGTATTAATTAATTTAAAAATAAAATAAAGGTTGAAAAATGAATTTTATATTTTTTAAAAATCTCTCCGATATCAAGGAAATCAGAGAACCAATTTTTATAATTTTCTGATTTTTCTTTGATTTATTATAATTGTTTTAGTGGAAATGCTAGAAAATACATTTTTTTTATTTTTAAAATTACCCTAGGGCTTTAAAATTTAATAAATCATCATAGAGACCTAAGAAAAATATGGGGTTTGTTTCTATGTGATTAAAATTCAAAATGTGACATTTTGGTGAATTTTATTATTTTTGTGATTTTTATTATTTTTTAATTATTAAAAATATTAAAATAATGCAAAAAAATTTAAATTTTTAGAAAATTACAATTTTAATTTTCTTAAATTCCCCTGATATCAGAGAGGCTCCAAAACCAATTTGGTGAATTTTTGAGAAGTATTTTGAAAGTTATGAATTTTTTAAGTTTAATTTTGGCTAAATGGCTTAATCAACCCATTTGATAGGGCTAACCAAGTCCAATTGACTTCAAATTTTTATGATGGGTTCCTCTGATCCTAAAGGTCAGTGGAGAATTAATTTCAATTCAATTTGATGTGTGATTAGCTCTAATTAATTAAGGATCTATTTTGGGTGTTTAAGCCAATTAGGATTATTCCAAGTGAGTTAACTCAAAACCTATTTTTCTTAGGGTCCTCTAGTCATAATAAACATCACCAAATTTTTCTAGAATTTATTTCACAATATGCTAATTATTGGAATTAAAATACTCGAACTAGCAACCTAGAGTTGAAAAATCAATAACTCTTCATAGGGATAGCCTCGACTTTGGAAAATTCAGGGAATGTTCCCAAATTCGGAGGCTTCAAAGTCCTATGGTCTCATGCCATGGTGAATTGTATACATGCATGGAGAATTAAAAATGTGCAGTAAGTAAATAAATTATTAAAAATCAAATACTCGATGAAATTGAATGATTTCTTTTCCACATTATTCTCCTCATTCATTCGAGCGAGAGGGTATTTTTATTTTATTTTTCTTATTTTTCTACACAAAGTTATGCATTTTTGAAGTTTAGGGAATTAAATAAATAGAAATATAACCTATTTTTCTACTTATCCACGCGGCGCCAACTCAACCTAGGCATCTTCGAAGCACCGCGTGTCGTCTTCTGATTCGGCGCCGCCATCCACCTCAGTGCTCCGGGGGCCCGCTGTATCGTTCCGTCTCCTCATCCGGCGCGATCCTGGCCGTCCGTCCGCGCGTGTATTAAATGAACGGCATCCGTTCATCGTCCCCAAGCTTCCTAACCCGAGAACCGTCCACACTAAATCCACTAATATCTCACTCAATACTTAACGGAATTTCGTGTTCTTGTGCTCCATGGATTCGTGTTGAAGAGACGAATACATCTATACGGTGATCATGCATTGAAATTAAGGCATTTGAAATGGAGAATCTCCGGAAGCTCGGGATAAAGAGTTAGCTCATACCTTTGCTCGGAGAAGTGTGGCTTCAATCGAGGGTTGTGTCACCTTCGATTGCGTCCGAAGCAAGCTCCGGATGAAGTCCCTTGGCACAGTGAATTGTCCAGGAATGATTTCGACCAAGCCCGATCACAAAGCTTGGAGTACGGAACAAATGAGTGGCACGGAGAGGGGGCTTTTGCTTGGTGGACCTCTTCCCTTGGTACGAGTGAAGGTGTAGGATCAATCGATTTGGGGATTGACCCATCGTGGCAAAGTGTCCTGGTTTTTGGGTGAAATTTCGGTTGAGAAATTGGGTTCGTTGGTGGGGATTAGGGCGAATTGACACTTGAGGATCAGCTGCTCTAAGTATGGAGGAGGGCCTGGAACAATTTTGGCGAGTTTCAGCAAGTTTTGTGCAACTCTCCTTCATGGCCGTGAGGGGGTCGGGTTTAAATAGAGGTGGCTGGAGAGCCTCGCGAGGGATGGCCGAGGGTTGGGATCGGTGCTTTGGGCATGGGAAGAACGAGCCATGGTGGCCATTGGGCATGGGGCGGCTCGGCGAGGGAGAATTCCGATGTTGGCTCACATGGGAGCTCTCGGGCATGGTGTTTTCCGGTGGCACTGGTGGTGGCCGGCCGGTCTCGAGTCACCATCTTGACCGAGTGGGGTCGGGGCTTGGCATTATTGCGATCGATTGAGCATGGACATGTGTAAAGAACTTGGATTAAAATGGCATGGGGACATGGCTAATCTTGGCTAGGTTTGGTCGACCCATTTGTTTGGGCTGGGTTCACCTCCCCATGGCTGGCCTTGGGCTGAGAAAATCGGTTAGGCTAGGCTGGTCAAAAGGTGGTGATGTCCTTATCCAAGAATATTTGAATTAAATCTTGGTTAAGGGGTATCATGGGTGAGGTTAAAGACTTTTAGGAATTAAGGAAAGCTCCCCCTCGCCTTACCCAATGTGGTATGGTCACATGTCAAACAATTCACATGGCTTGCATGTGGCTTAAGAGTGGCTTCATGGCTCACCTTTGGCTTGGGTAAAAGCCAAGTCAATTTCATGGAAATGGGTTTAAGAAAATTTTGGCATTTTGATGGGAATTTGTATGGGGCTTAATTTGGAATGGCTTCATGATGAGTTTTGAAACTTAGGGATTGATTTAATTGAAAATATGGTGTAGAGCAATTGTCATATGGGTTTTGGATTGATTTTGGCCCTTTGGATTTTTGGTGGAGATGGGCTTTAGGAAGGTTTCATGTAAGTGGGCTTTTAAGTTTCAAAATGGGCTTTTGGGTGGAGGTTTTTTTGCAAAGGGCCATGCCAAATAAATGTTGGGTTTGATTTAAGAGTGTATCATGAGTGATTTAAAGCAAATTTGGGGTGGTTTGGGTTTGAATTGGGTTGGATTTGGGTTTCTTTGGTAAAGGGGCTAAGGTGGGTCAAAATGGGCTACCATGAGCTAAGGTTGGGCTAAAGTTGAAATTGATGTAAAATTAATGTTGAAAATGGCTTATGGGGCTGTTTTAAAGAGTTTTCAACTTTTATTTGGTCTTGATTTTGGGGTTTGGGCCTATTTGGGCTAGGTTTAGGTGTAGGCCCATTTAAGGGATTTTGGCTTTGAGTTGAATTTGAGTGAGGTTTGAGTCCAAATCTTGGGCAAATTATGTTAGTGTTTTGTTTGTGAGGATGTTAGGGAAGGTTTAGAAAAGGTTTGGGGTCAATTGGAGTTGAATTGGTTTGGTTTGGGCTAAGTTTGGGTCATGGGTCCAAATTGGGCTTTAAGGCCAAAAGTGAAATTGGATTCAAATGTCAATCAAATTGGACTTGGATTTGGTCTAAATTGATATTGTGAATATTAAATTGAAGTTTAGAATTGAATTGGACCAAAATTGGGGTCAATTGGGTAGATTTGGTTTGACATTGGGTTCAGTTGGGTTAAGAATGGGCTAAATTGGGGGTTTTGGTAGAAGTGGGGTAAATTGACAAAATTGGCCCATGGTGTAGTTAAAAAAAATGAAATTGGGAATATTTGGGATTTTCTGGAATTTTACGGGAATTTTCTGAATTTCTGGATTTTTTGGCTAAGAGGGGCATTTTGGGTATTTGGAAGGTATTTGGGGGTATTTTTGGAATTTTTGGTATTTTTGGCTATGGATGATCAATTTGATTGGTGAGGAAATGTTGAAGGTTAATTTTAGGGAATTTTGGGTGATTTGGAAATTTTGGAGGATTTGGGCAATTCTAAGGGCTTTTAGTAGGTTAGGCGGGTGTAAGGTCCCGGGGGTCAAAAATTGAAAATTTAGAAAATTGAAAATTTAGAAAATTGAAGATTGGGTAATTGTAAGTGGAATGAAATCATTTTGGTTGAGCCATGAAGCCATATCAAGCCCATATGAGCCATGAAGGGACTCATTAGAGGCATCCATTTATGTTGTTCCTAACCCTCTTGCCGAGGGCTTAGGAGTTAAGGACCATCCATGTGAATCACCTTCATGAGTCGGGAGGTCAAATTGGGTATGGGTGTGGTTTTAGGAGGTGTGTGAAAGTGTAGTATATAGGTGTAGTGTGTGTGTAAGTCGGCCCCTTCACCGGACCAGGGCCGCCTGGGGCGATCCTAAGGCCCAAAGAGTCCTATAGGAACTCATCCTTTAAACTTTCACATTTGATTTCAACCCTCTAGGTGATTAGGGGTCTACAATCAAGTTAGTGGAGTTTGCAGGGAGTTAAGAAGTGGTTTGAATTTCTAAGTTGTGGGTCCCAATTCTAATCCTCTAGGACAGTCAAAGGAAAAGCCTAAGGCTAGATCCTAAGTACTAAAGAGAAGAAGAGAAGACCTCATCAAAAATGAGGTCAAAAAATGGACTACCAATAGGTGTGGTGTGCTAACCCAACACACCGCGCGTATTGGCGTTGACCGAAGCGATCAACAAAACCAACACAGATGTCCAAGTGACAAACTTAGGACGAAGTAGAAGAGTTTCCGCTGGAGAGTGTCAAGTATATCTGCGAGACCGGAGATTCACGAACTCTCGGCTGGGGAAAGGAAAAGGAGGTGAATCCCAAATCACATGATGCGGGGAATTTCGATTTAGATTTCGTTTTGTTTCAGTTTAAGTTTTGATGTGTAAGTTCAGATTTTAGCTTGAGTTTTAATTTAGATTGAAGTTTTGTTAAAATTAATTTGGAGGGATTTGAATCTTGAAATGAAAATTGGAATTTCGTGGTTTTAGATGTAACATCTTCAACCTCAAAAGAAAATTGAATTGATTGAATTAAATCATTACAATGAGGAAAGAACTCAGAGCAATGCGGTATTGGATGTAAAATCCTTAACCTCGAGAGTTTGATTTTGATGTATTTCATTGCAATAGGGAAAGAATCCTAAAGCGATGCGGTCTCGGATGTAAAATCCTCAACCCCAAGAATTTGATTTTGATGTATTTCATTGCGATAGGGAAAGAACCTAAAGCAATGCGAGTATCGGATGTAAAATCCTCGACCCCAAAAGTTTGATTTTGATGTATTTCATCGCGATAGGGAAAGAATCCTAAAGCAATGCGATCTCGGATGTAAAATCCTCGACCCCAAAAGTTTGATTTTGATGTATTTCATTGCAATAGGGAAAGAATCCTAAGGCAATGTAGTCTCGGATGTAAAATCCTCGACCCCAAAAGTTTGATTTTGATGTATTTCATTGCGATAGGGAAAGAATCCTAAAGCGATGCGGTCTCGGATGTAAAATCCTCGACCCCAAGAATTTGATTTTGATGTATTTCATTGCGATAGGGAAAGAATCCTAAAGCAATGCGGTCTCGGATGTAAAATCCTCGACCACTAAGAATTTGATTTTGATGTATTTCATTGCGATAGGGAAAGAATCCTAAAGCGATGCGGTCTCGGATGTAAAATCCTCGACCCCAAAATTTTGATTTTGATGTATTTCATTGCAATAGGAAAGAATCCTAAAGCAATGCAGTCTCGGATGTAAAATCCTCGACCCCAAAAGTTTGATTTTGATGTATTTCATTGCGATAGGGAAAGAATCCTAAAGCAATGCAGTCTCGGATGTAAAATCCTCGACCCCAAAAGTTTGATTTTTTGATGTATTTCATTGCAATAGGGAAAGAATCCTAAGGCAATGCAGTCTCGAATGTAAAATCCTCAACCCCAAAAGTTTGATTTTGATTTATTTCATTGCGATAGGGAAATAATCCTAAAGCAATGCAGTCTCGGATGTAAAATCCTCAACCCCAAAAGTTTGATTTTTGATGTATTTCATTGCGATAGGGAAAGAATCCTAAAGCAATGCGATCTCGGATGTAAAATCCTCGACCCCAAAAGTTTGATTTTGAATGGTAATCGATTTTGCAAAGATTTGTAGTGTTGATTTGAAAAGTGTGGAATTTTGGTGTTTCGAGAATTTCATGAAAGTTGTAAAAGACTTTCATGGAAGGAAATAGATTAGGAGGGAATACGTAGATGCTACATATCTCATTCAAAAGAGTTGATCGAAAGTTACTGGTTTGGATTAGATACAACTCCTCGCCACTAGATCCGAATCGAAAACTTCGTGGCTCCGTGTCAATGGAATCGACCGCTTCCATCCCAGACAAGGGAAAGAGTAGAACGTATTGGATTTCAAATTTGGAAGGTTGAGTTTGAATTTGATTGAGATTTGATTTGAAGTTTGGAAAGTTGAATTTGAATTTGATTGATATTTGATTTGAAATTTGGAAAGTTGAATTTGAATTTGATTTAAAATTTGTGTTCATTTTGTTTGTCTTTAACGATTTATCGTTCATTTAATGTTCATGTGAATTTGGAGTCCATTTTTTATTTAGATTTTTAAGGAAAGTTTTCTTTTATTCTTTTTGTTTCTTTTCTGTTCTTTGTTCGAAGTTCATTTAACTTTAATGGCGTTTCCCAGTCAACTTGCACAAAAGAGGTGAAGGCCAAAAATGTGACATGGTCACTTTCATTCCAATCGTGTTGAAGATACATCATACAACTCGATCTGGAATACATCTCATACAATCCATATAAATCCAAAACGGACTGTATAAACTTCTTGTTGATCCATCCAAAAGGCATACTGTCAAAAAATCCATGTACGAATAGTGAGGTACATGGTCGATAACATCACCTTCCAAGCCATCCTTGGCAAGGATGCCGTATGGATGTATGTTGGAGGTGTGATATTTTCCATGTAACTCGCGGCTCGTAAGGCGGAGACTCTCTAGCTCCGGGTCACAGTTGGAAGTGGTAAGGTGCTTTCCTGTCATCCATCCTTCTAAAAGTAAGCGAGATCCGCTTCATTGGTACTCCCGGTATGCAATGTTTAGCGACATCTGCTCCGTTGCCCTTTAGTATCATGACGGAACCTACCGGTAATGGTATCTTTCTCGGCCCTCGGAACACACATGGGCCTGCTATCCGGAGGTCGGATCCGAACATGATATTACACTTGTTCGGAAAATAAAGCTGTGCGAAAAGGTCGACAAAATCGTGGTGATCTATGTGCGGGGGTATGCGAGTCACCCTTCTTATAAATGTTAATGATGCAAGCTGTTGGGTATGCAATCTCGCGGCGATACCCTCCATGCTTATCATTCTTTTTACCATCCTTTTGATGACTAATGGCATTGGATCCACTGGCCATGACGGAGTATCCACGGTGGGTTTCCCTTCCTGTCTTCTACGAAGTTGTAGCGACATCCACATTGTATTGTAATTCTCCCTTTCCACGGCATCCATCTCGGGGTTCCGAGTAAGTGTTTTCTCTTAAGCGGCACGCTCGACCCATTCTTTTCAAATCCGGATGCGGTCTACGATTTTTTGTTGTTCGTATTACGAGAACACGTACGTATGTAGCTCGAGGCCTTCTAGTATATTGATCCTCCTGCCTTCGATTCTCTCGAAGTATTCAAAAGTTTTCTTCTCGACTTTCGCATTCTTTCTAACTCGTATTACGGGATAATGCGCAAATGGTGAGGCCTGAGTGACGTACTGTGGGATATATGGCTCAATCCCTTCGCGTTCTCCTGCATACCTCGGCTCCTCGGGGATTGTCTCCGTCGAGACGTCCTCCGGGGTTGCTCCTGCAACAAGGTTATGCATTACTGGTGACTTTATCCGGTGGCATGGTAGCCTTCCTTCTTCTGATCTTCTCGAGATTTCCCTGGTCTCTTCTGTTATCCTCGGAGCTGGCCTCCTTTCTTCGAGTTCTGGCGAACCGGTATCCTTGAAGTATATGCACGCGGCAGTGCATCTGCCTCGTCGCGGCCGGTCATTGCTAGTTTAGTTAACATCTTGCGGATACGGCGATTTTTGTTTCTTCATCGAGTTCTTTGTGAGAGTAGCTCTTCGTACTTCTCGAATTTACGTGGGCGCGGCGGCGACAAGCTCGTCCTCTGTCGTAGCGACTACGGATTTGATTCTCTTGTCTTCTTCGAGTGTTTGTTTTTCTTTTCTTCTTCTTGGATTGGTGGCTTGGGCCACCCACTTTCATTCTTGTCGGTCGGGCGGTTCCTCTCGGTCGGTGGGACCCATTCACTTTCCTCGTATTGCGGGCCTGTTGGTGCGAAGTACGAGTCGATCTCTATTATCCCTCTATCTTTCACCCTCTTTTCATCGAGTGCGAGGCTTACGCCATTTCTAAAGTTTAGGACCAACCGCCGGTTCGACATTTCCTGCGAAAAGACAAGGAAAAGGATCGGGGTACATACTAAGAACAAGAACATTAAGAAAATGTTCATTAAAGACGAGTTTTCTTCTTTTTTTTTTATTATTACTTTTGTACCTTTTTTTTTCGAATTGACGGGGATGAAGTGGGAAAATATCAGGAAAGAGATTTTGATTTGGAAGAGAAAACAAGAAAAACTTTATTATCATGACTTTATTTATTTTAGCACATTTTTTATTATTTTTGGGTTCGGACCCAGTCATAAGTAATTACTTCACCCGTGCTTCTAGGGATGAAAAATTCATTCCTTCGAAACATCAGGTAGCGTAATACTTCTTCAAGTATCGTCCGTTGATCGGAAGCATATGTCGTTCTCCTTGGCAATTCACTAGGCTGGTAGGAGCCTCCCGAGTAGGTCGCCTCAACCACAAACGACCCTTCCCAAGTGGGTTCAAATTTTCCTCCTATCTTGCGGTGTGTAAGGATAGGTCTCTTGAGAACGAGAACTAAGTCACCAACTTTGAAGGTTCTTGGGCGGACCCGATCTGTCATGGGCTTGAACCATCTTAGCTTGGTATAGTTCTAAATTCTGCTGCGCTGCAAGTCTTTTCCCTTCCAGGCTTTCCAATTCTTCTAGTCGTAATTTGGCATTCTCTTCTGTCGTGATTTTGTTTGCAACTGCAATCCTAAGTGAAGGAAGCTGGACCTCTAAAGGTAACACTGCCTCGGACCCATATACCAGAGCGTAAGGTGTAGCTTGAGTAGGAGTTCTGAAGGTTGTCCGGTAGGCCCATAAGGCTTCTAATAACTTCTCGTGCCAATTTCTCTTATTAGCGTCCAAGGTTTTCTTCAAGAATTGAACGAGAGTTTTATTAAAAGCCTCAGCCAGGCCGTTTTCTCTTAGGTAGTAAATTGTTGAATAGCGCCAGTCGATTCCGTGTCTCATGACAAAATTGTTGATTTGTGTGCTTCTGAATGCTGACCCATTATCTGAGATGATCCTGCATGGCACTCCGAAACGGTAGACAACTTGGTTCTTGAAAAACTGTAGCACGTGGTGTGCTTTCACTTCTCTAGAGTGGAGCTCGCCTCTGCCCACTTGGAAAAGTAATCTGTAGCCGCAAGAATGAAGTGATGTCCTTTTGAAGATGGTGGTTCTATCGGACCCACTATATCTGTGCCCCAACATTCAAATGGCCACGACACAATTGTCAGATATAGCACATTTGGAGGTTGGTGTAGAACCACTCCGTGCACTTGGCATTGGTGACAGCTCTTGGCGATTTTCATGCGGTCGGTCATCATCGAGGGCCGGTAGTACCCTTGTCTTTTAATTTTCATTTTCATCTTCGGACCGTGGTGAGCGCTACGGAGTCCTGAATGCACCTCTTTAACGATTTCACGAGCCTCGGACCCGCTTAGGCATCTTAGCCGCATCGATCAAAAGACCTTACGTATAATGTATTGTTTATTAATGCGTAGGACGAGTTCTTTTCTTGATCCGATGGGCTAACGACCTATCGTCCGGTAGTTTTCCTGTTTGCGGGTAGTACATTAATGGTCGTCGCCGATCTTCCGTGTTTTTACATCCATTGTTGCAACTGATTCGTCTTCTTTTTCGATTTGTGTATTATGTCCATGTCGAGCTGTGATTGGACCGACGTCCGTGAGCTGACACTTCCACCGATTCATCTTGTAGACGGGCAAATTCTTTTGCGAGGCGGGCTAACGCATCTGCTAAAGCGTTTTCTTTTACGGGAATTTTGTAGATCGTCACATTCGGAATTAGTTCCAACGGTTTCATGGCATACTTGGAAGTATTGCTCGAGTCTTGGCTTTAAAATTCTGTACTGTCCGGCGATCTGTTGAATGATTAACTGCGAATCCCCGTAGATGTTGATGTTTGTTATCCCCATTTGAATAGTTAATTCTAGTCCTGTTACGAGGGCTTCGTATTTTGCTTCGTTATTTGTACACGGCTCTGTTAAGTGGTATGCATATCTTAACATCCCCGCTCCGGTGTTATAAAGATTAGTCTGATTCCTGCCTTACCGGGCACTATCACTTGCGATTCTTCGTCTTTATGTGCTGAAGATGCTCCGTCGAAATACAATTCCCAACATCGATCATCAGGGTCTTCTAAGCTCATTATTTGTTCATCTGGCAAGTCGTCATTGAGAGGAGATTCTGCCAGCAAAGGGTGTCTTGCGAGGAAGTCTGCTAGGACTTGTCCCTTTACGGCACGAAGAGGCACGAAAGTTATATCGAATTGCAATAATATCATTGACCACACTGGCAAGTCTGCCAGAAAGCGTCGGACGGGTCATCAAGTATTGCAATGGATTAAATTTCGAAATCAGGTTGACCTTATGAGAAAGCATGTAGTGCCTGAGCTTTTGAGCGGCGAAGATCAGGGCCAAACAATGCTTTTCAATTGTGGGATACTTTATTTCCGTTGGAAGTAAACGACGGCTTAGATAGTAAAGAGCATTTTCTTTACCCTCATCATTGACACATGCTAACGGGGCTCCGAGAGAGTCGTCTAAGGCCGCGAGTATAAAGTATTAATGGTCTACACGAGGCTCAGGGCTGCTAAGACGGGAGGTGTCATTAAATATTGTTTAATGTCCTCGAAGGCCCTCCGGCATTTCTCTTCCCAAATAAATTTGGCGTCCTTTTTAACTAATGCCGAGAAAGGTCGACACCTACCTAACAAGTTCGAGATAAAGCGTCGAAGATATGCCAACTTCCCTTGAAAAGATCGTAGTTGTTTTAAGGTTACGGGAGGTGGCATTTCTAAGATAGCTTTAATCTTTTTCGGGTCGATTTCAATTCCACAATGTCGGACAACGAATCCTAAGAATTTCCCGGAGGTGACGCCGAAGGTGCATTTTAAGGGATTCATCTTAAGGTTAAATTGTTTTAATCGTTCGAAAACAATTCTCAAATCATACAGGTGGTTTTCCTTTACTTTGCTTTTGATGACCACATCATCCACATAGCACTCGACTTGATTGTGGATGAGATCATAAAAAATTCTTGTCATTGCTCTCTGGTAGGTTGCTCCCGCGTTCTTTAGTCCGAATGGCATCACTGTGTAGCAGTATACTCCGATCGGCGTTCTGAATGCTGTAAGCTTTTCATCTTCTTGAGCCATTTTTATCTGGTTGTATCCTGAAGATCCATCCATGAATGAGAATATTTCATGTGTTGAAGCAATGTCAATCATTAATTGCGGGATCGGTAGAGGGAATTCATCTTTCGGACATGCCTTGTTTAAATCTACGAAATCCACACAAATTCGATACGACCATTCTTCTTCTACGTCGGTACCACATTGGCTAACCAAGTCGGGTATTGTTCTTCACGGACAAATTTGGCGTCTATTAGCTTTTTAACTTCGGCTATGACTTGCTTGTTCGATTTCTAGACGCATTCTCCTGGAACCTTTTCTGTGGAGCGAAGTAGGATCCACTCCTAGCTTATGGTATGCAACCTCTGGAGCTAATCCTGGCATCTCATCGTAGCTCCAAGCAAAACAATCTTTAAATTCCATTAATAACTTGATTATCTCTTCGGAGTCTTCTTTATTGAGTAAGGAGCTAACAAAGGTAGGTCTAGGTTCTTCGCTAGTACCTAAGTTAACTTCCGTTAACTCATTTATTGTAGATTTGATCTCTTCTTCGAACTCTGGTGGAGCATTTCCAATTTGTAAATCTTCAAGTTCTTTCGTAGCTTCCATGCAGTTTTCATTAGACTCGTAAGTGACAACCATGCAAAATTTAGTATCGTCAACTGATCCTACTGTGCCGAATCCGAGACCATGCCTTGAATTGGGTGGACGACCGGAGTTATTCCATAAATTTTCAAAATGTTGTGATTGACCTTTTGTCCATTATCGAGGTAAGAAACCACGCTGAATTAAATTTTGAACACAGGGAGAGTACCACTCAAAAGGTAATTCCATTAATTCTGATGAAGTGACATCTTCAAATTGTACATTATTTTCAGTTTTGGAGGAAGGAGCACCACGATAGAACTTGATGGGCTTTGTACTACCGCTACGTACCTCTTTGACCACCATACCCTCGATCTTATTAGAATGGATCGGGGTCAGGGTCATAGTATGTACATAGTGGTTAATCTTCTCGTACATCGATTTATATTCCTCGTTCTTTTCATCTTCGAGAGAGATCCTGAATTGCGGCTTCTTCCAACTTATTGTCGTTGCTTCTTGCTTGATTTCTTTTTCTTCTTCAGAACTATCTTCCCAATCAACATTGATGGCTGGTTTCCTCTGTCCAACTGTCCTAACGTCTCTGCCACGACCTCGTCCCCGGCCTCGACCTATAGATACTTTAATCAAACAGCATTATTCCAAATTGGTAGATCTCTTGGCACACCCCTAAGACTTGATGCTGAAACTCAAAATAAGGCTAAACCTGAAGCAGCTAGAATCCAAGTTGAAAGAGACATTACCTTGCCTGAGATTCACAAGATCTGGATTGGTTCAGCTAGTGAAGGACAATGGCAAGAAGTCATTATGCAACAAAAGCCTTATTTCTGTTCTCATTGTAAAATGTTTGGACATACCAATGAGAGATGTTTTAGACTCCACCCTCCAAGAAGGAAAGTTCAGAACTCTAGAAAAGCTATAGCTGACACTACCTCACATGAAGCTGCTGTCCATTATTATGCACAATAGGCTCTGGGGGCCTCCGGGCTGCGGGATCATCGGTTCGACCCACCTCCCCGGCTTACGGGGGATCCGCTGGTCTTCCTCCTCCACGGGATCCAATCCCTCTTGCTACTCCTCATACCGATGTTGGTAATGTCCCCCCGAGATCGGCTTCCCCTCCTTGTCGGATGATGACTCAGTTACCCCTACTGCTGCCAAATGTCCCACTGACTGGTGCAGAAGGGAGGAATTAGAAGTCAGAATGATTACACCCACTCCATCAATTGAGCAGCTAACTGACCCACAAGTCCCCACTCAAGTTGAAGTTAACCAGATGCAATTTGATATGGAAGGCAAATGGCTCACCCAGATCTCCAAGAAACAGAAAAAAAAGGCTCTCTCTGAAGTATAGAAGCTGGGTACTCCTCTATCTGTGGGGGAACTGGCTGGCAATTCTTTAACTAGGGGTAGATCTAGATCTAGATCTCGGTCTTTCCTCACCCCTTACCTAATATATGATTAGTTTCCTAATTTGGAACATTAGGGTATTGCCAATCCCCTAACTTTCAAAAGGCTTTTGTATCTTAATAAAAAATATAAATTTTGGTGTATTTCAATTTTGGAACCCTTGGTTCATAAGTTTCCACAGAAGATAATCAGCAAATTACATGGATTGTCTCACTATGCTAATTGCAATAACAAAATTTGGGTATTCTGCAGCAAAGAGGTTTTCTGGACTGTTCTCATAGACAACAGACAATTCATTCACTCTTCATTTCAGATTAATGGGAGAGAAGGCACTGCAACCTTTGTTTATGGTGGTACCGCGATAAGGATGATAAAAAGCTCGCTATGGGATCGGATTCAAGAGATCGGTGTTCACTTGCATTCACCTTGGTTAGTTGGAGGTGACTTCAACGACATTGGGTCTACCGGTGAGAAGAAAGGTGGCGGACCTCCCAAGCATTCAGAAATGACTATGTTCAATGATAACTTCACTGCTGCCAATCTCTTTGATATTGGTTTTAGAGGTTCTGAGTTCACTTGGAAGAGGGGTAAAATCTGGGAGAGACTTGACAGGGTCCTGGTGAACAATGAATGGCTTGCAAATTGGCTTCAAACTTATGTTACCCATCTAAATTTCTCTGGATCTGATCACAGGCCCCTTCTTATCTCTATAACTTCTCCTAGCTGCTCCAACACTCCTCCTCCATTCAGATACCTAAATTTTTGGTCCACTTATGAGGGGTTTCACAATGTGGTGAAGGATAATTGGCTCTGTGAGGACCAGTTTGATCCCTTAATTAAGCTAAGCATGCTGCAGAACAACTTAAGCAAAGCACTTAAAAAATGGAGCTGGACATCTATTGGGGATTTTTCTGCTGCTGTTAAGGAAGCTGAGAGGGAATTGACCAGAGTGGAAGCTGCTGTTGAAGCTGGACTTGAACCTGAAGACCTTTTCTATTCTGCACAATTGAATCTCCTTACAGCCACTGAAAAACTGGATCAGTATCTTATACAGAAAGCTGCCTTTAATCATTTTCTTCATGGGGATAGAAATACCCAATTCTATCATGCCTGTATCAAATATAGAAGAAAATGCAACACCATTCACTCCATTTTATCCTCCGATGGGAGAAAGCTCCTTGATGACTATGAGATTGGTCTGGATCTCTGTCTCATACTTTGAAGGGCTCCTTAATCACAACCCCTTGTGCGGGAAACCCATTGATGGTTCTTTGTTCCAAGAGAATTTCCAATACACCAGCAATCTGCACCTCACTGCTATGCCCTCAGCTCAGGAGATCTGGATGGCTTTAAATTCGATTGACCCCTCTAAAACTGCAGGCCCAGATGGTTACACTGCTGATTTCTACAAGGAGTGGAATCTGGTGGGGGATGATGTTGTTGATACAGTCCAAAGTTTCTTCCAAGGACAATCTCTGCCTAGTTATTTCTGTGCCTCTAGCATGGTACTGATTCCAAAAAACTCTACTCTGCATAGGTGGGAACATTATAGACCCATCAGCCTTACTTCTGTGATCAGCAAAGTAATCAACAAAATTATGGTGGGGAGACTCCAACCTAAATTGGATAAAATTATCAGTTTGAATCAATCTGCCTTTGTCAAAGGCCGACTCATTACTGATAATGTTTTGCTAGCACAAGAACTCCTATTGGATTTAAACAAAGCCCATAGGGGGGTAACCTGATTTATAAGCTTGATATCCAAAAAGCATATGACACTATAAATTGGGACTTCATCATTGAAGTATTGACTGCTAGAGGATTTAATCACCACTTCTGCAATTTTATCTCAAGGTGGCTTCATTCCAATGAACATTCCATTTTAATTAATGGTACTGCTAGAGGCAAGTTCAAAGCCACGAAAGGTTTACATCAAGGAGACCCATTAGCTCCCACTCTCTTCATCCTTACAGTGGACTATTTCTCCAAGATGGTTGATCATGAGTTGCTGAACAAACCATATGCAAGGTTCCACCATAGATCCAATATCTCCATTACCCACCTGATTTATGCTGATGATATCATGGTGTTTTCCAGTGCTCACAAATCAGCTGTTAAGAAGGTCAAAAAGTGTTTGGACTCCTTTCAACAACAATCAGGTATGGTGTTCAATACTGATAAATGTCAATTGATTTTCTCAAACTTGACAACTAGCCCAATCAAGCACTGGATTTTGAACTACACTGGCTTCAAATGTGTTTCTCCTCATCTGAAATACCTTGGGGCATACCTCACTCTGGGCAAATCCAAACAGATACAATTTGATGATATTATAGTCAAAATTAAATGCCAACTTAGCAGCTGGACCATCTCTTTTTTATCCAATGGAGGTAGGATCACTCTTCTCAAGAGTATCCTGACCACCTTCCCTTCATACCTACTCCAAATGGTCACTATGAAGAAAAGTACCCAACTACAGATGGAGAGGGCATTTAACAGGTTTCTTTGGTATGGCCAGACTAAGCAACCCCACTGGACCTCTTGGCAAACTGTTGCCAAACCAACTGCTGCAGGTGGCCTGGGATTGAAAGGTCTCCCACACATCCAGCAAGTTAATTTTTATAAACTCTGGATACATTTCAGAGCCCAAACCTCATTATGGGCAATGTTCATGATGGGGAAGTACTGCAGATCTTCACACCCCTCCCAGGTGGAAAGAAAATTTGGGGATTCCAGAACCTGGGTCAAACTTCTCAACGTTAGAAAGACAGCCGAGGATTTATATATCTGAACCTGGGAAGGGGAGAAATCAACTTCTGGCTTGATAATTGGTGTCCCAAAGATTGGTTGGTTGCTAGAGGCCCACGTATTGAGCACTCCTCCAAAGTCTCTCGATTTCGGGATGGGCACAATTGGTCTCTTCCCCACCTCAAAGCCATTCTCCAAGATCGATCGGCCTCACTCGATTTCTACCATCAAATTTACTAGAGCGACTCCCGACTCCATTTGCGAGCCCAACCATCACCATCGAGTATCTCTACAAGTCTTCATAACACCTTATACCGGTGGACTCCTGTGCCTTGGCATCTTCTCGTATGGAATCAATTTCTGTCCCCCTCTATGGCCTTCCTTTGTTGGAGAACTCTCCATAGATTAATTCCCACTGATGACATTCTGAAGCTTAAAGGGCTTAGAGGCCCTTCCAAATGTGTTTTATGCAACTCTCAGGAGGAATTCATCCCCCATCTGTACTTCAACTGCCCCTTCTCTAAATTTATTTGGCAGCAGTTATCCGACAGTAGGCAAATTAAGAATTGTCACTGGGAAGTTTTTAGTAATCTCTGGTTGGAGGGGAATAGCCAGCATATTCAAATCATCGATTTCATTGTCATCTGGTTTCTGTGGATGGCCAGGAACAATGCTAAGTTCAACGGTATTGTTGCCTCTACTACCAAGGTGGTGAAAAACTGCAAAGCTTATCTACACAAAATCATTAGTCACAAAGGATTCACCAACCTTTTAAATATTGATCTACCTACTACTACTACTCCGCCTTCAAGGTCATATTGGTAAGATGGCTTTCCCCCATTAGACCAATAATCAAAATTAACAACGATGGCGGTTTCTCGAATGAGAGAGCGAGGTGTTAGGGGCATTTTCGAAATTCTCATGGTCGATGTCTTCTCTATTTCCATGCTCCCTGTACTAGCTATGGATGCTGCGGAAGCCGAATACATTGCGATCCTATATGCCCTGCAGCTTGCCCATTTTGTTCATTGGTCCAATGACCCACAATTTTATATTATGATATTTTTAATTTAATTGCAACGACGCCAAAAACTTGACCCCGCTATTTATATGTATAGAATTGTAATTGTTTATGTTGTGGATGCTACGCAAGTATACGTATCGTATCAAGTAATACAAGGCTCTAGTGGAGTCCTGGTTATCGATCCCACGGGGAAAGAGAAAATTAAATAATAACTAATTTAAAATAATAATAATAATTTTTAAAATAGTATACAAAAATTTGGAATTCTAAATTTGAGCGCAATAAAGTAAACTAAGTATTTTAATTAGGTAACTTAACTAAGTAGAAAATTAATACGTATTGAAAGTGCAGGAAATTAAACTAATTGCTAAATAAGTCTTAACTATTCAGAAAAAGTATCTTTCCCCTTGTTTAGAAATTTAAGTGATTGATCAATTTAAATATATAATTTTAAGGTATTGTGACAAATAGGAGCATTCCTATTCTTTACCCTTTGGTCAGAGTGTAAAGAATATTGACTAATCCTATGTTTGATTACCGAATCTGCGGCTAGGTTCGGGAGGATACCGACTGCCACTTCGAGCTCCCACGTTCCCCTCGCACGAGGGCTAACATCTACACTTCGGCTCTCGAAACAATAGGACCGAATTGAATATTTTAGTCGTCACACTAAAATGCTCAATTCTACGCCCGATGATATTATTTCCCTATTTATTTGCACCTTCCTTCCATGGCTTTTGAATTCCCCGAATATCAGATGTAATTTTTACTGTAGTTGTAAATCAACACATTTTAACAAATCAAATGGCCAGTTTGAAAGTAAATTAAGTTTTAAGTAAAAAATTATCACAATTTATTAATATATATAAAAGTATCTCTATTTTAATTTCATCAAGTCACTTAATTTCATAAACAGGGAGAAAGACTAATAAACTACTCAGAATGCATGGGAACTAAACTAAGCATGGATATCATTTAAAGTTAAAAACAATAAATACAAATACTTATCTCGATTTATCCCCAAACAGACTCCTCGTAGTTCCTTTGACTCTTCCTTCCAGTACAGACACGACTCACTAATTACTCACTAAACTCACTAAAGACTCACTAAAGACACACAACTGCACACAAAACTAGACAAAAGACTAAAAGATTGCACAAAAGACACAAAAGACTGCACACTAAAGACTGATTTTCGGCCTCTATATATAGAGGTGAGCAAAGGACCAAGAGGTGCGTAAGCATCTCTTCAAAAAGTGTCCAGGTTCAATGTATCTGTGCCATTTGAACTACCTCGCCGTCGGGGACGAACTACCTCGGCTGTCGGCGAGGCTTCGAAGATCTTCGAGCCGCTCCAGCTCGCTTGTCGGTGGGCTCGGGCTCGCTGTCGGCGAGACGGTTATAAATTCTTCGGAATTTTCTTCTTGTAACCTCGCCGTCGGCGGGCTCGATCTCGCCATCGGCGACTCGGCCTAAATTGCATGATTTTGCTCCAAATTCGCTCCTTTTTATGATTTTTGCTTTTATCACCTAAATTCTCCATTCCTGCAACAAAATAAAGAAAATACCCTTCTTTAAAGTGCAATTTCATCAAAAATAGGTATGAATTTCTTAATAAATTTTTCAGCGATCAAAATCCCCCAAACTTACTTATTACTTGTCCTCGAAGTAATTTTTAGTACTACATAAAAATAATAAGTTTTATAATAAGATTTTTCAATTTAAATAAACTATGAATTAGATTAATTAATATCATAATAAAGTTAAACAAAAATAATTCATGTAATTTAATTAATCTTATAGAAATAAATTATTTAGTTATCGAAGTCTAAGATTTCTAGTTTACTATTCATTTCGGGAATGACTATATTTAAAAGAATAACTACTTAAGATATTCATATGATAAGAAATTCAAGAAAACACTATTAGGTAAAATTCTAATCCATAAACATAAGTTTGGAAATATCTAAGTTTTTTCCTTTAGGTTAATTCAAATGAAGCTTATTTTTGATAAGGCATCTCCTCGAAGCTTCTCCTTATTTTTCTTTTTCTTTTTCTTTTTTCTTTTCTTTCTCTTTTTTTTTTTAATGAGGATTACTGTATCTGGAGAGCCTGTTAATAATTTTGAACTTCATTTTCATTTTCCTAAATTTGAAACTTAGAAATATTTCTTAGCTTATATATACTTCATAGTTTTTACTTCATTGATTTTCAATCTTTTCTTTTTCACTTGAATACTTAAGAATTTTAATTTTAGAATATAGTTTTCCTTACTAAAAATAGTTTACTATATTCTTATTCCCATTAACCAAATAGTTTATTCTATTTAATTAATTAAAGTACTAGAAATATTTCATTTAACCTTTTATAATAATTAAAAATAATAATTCATATTAAATCAAATTGAAAAATTTCTTATAAAAATCATTTTTATAATAATTTGAAAATAGAAATTGAGAACAAGTTAATAACTAAATTTGTATTTTACTCCCCCCAACTTAAATTTTTATATCTACTCTAAATAATGAAAAAGGGAAAGTAAATAAATCATACCTTTGAAGTTTAGGTATTTCTTCTTTTTTTTTCTTTGAAATTTTTGCGAGCTTTTTTATTTTTCATTGAACACTTATCTTGTTAGTATTCTCCATATATATATAACAATAAAATGCGGGGATAAAATCGAGATAAGTATTAAATACAACAATTAAAATTAACTCTACACTACACATATGAATTACTAACATATTAAAAACATTGAACTAACAGATTAACAATTTTACAACTTAAAACAATACAGAATAATAGAAAATAAAAACATACTAAAGAAAACTAACATCCTAATTAATATAAAAACAAATGCAATTAACTAACACAAAAAAAAAAAAACAAAAACTAAACTACTATAACAATCCAAGCAGATTAATCTAACAAACATCTAATGTCTTACAACATAAAGTACTGAATATTACAAACATATAAAAGTTTTTTTTTTTAAATAAAAAAAAAAACTTAACATTAAACAAACAAACAAATAAAGTCCTAATCTTCAACATTAAAGTCCCAGGCTATATCATCTCCTCCACGATACGTAAGTGAGAAGGTCGAGCAGTCGGTATCTGTGAATATCGGGGCACTCGGGAAAGACAACATCTAAATCACCACTCTTATAGCGACGCTCAGCTTCATAGTATGCAATCTCGTATTCCGAATGTCGCTGGAGATATTCACTATCATAATCGTGTCATCTCTCCAAGCCTCCAATCCTTTGATCTATGTGCTCAAATCTTCTTTCCATATTTTCTCTAAATAACTCAAAACTCTTTCTACTCAGGGTTAATTCATTCATCAGATCTTGAAGGGTAGGGGTGGTAGACTCAGGAGGTTCATAGCTAGTAGAGGGTATATCTCTACTGGGTCGAGTGAAAAACTTCTCACTCCTGATCTCCAACTTTCGTGGGATTCATATTTCTTTATATTAGCCTGAGTTAGGGGTTTCATAATCTCTATCCATTCCTCATCATCTCTTGCCTCTACCCCAGATAATTGGCAAAGTGCATAGATAAGACCAGGATGTCCTAATCCTCCTCCACTTTCATTTCTAGCAGTGGCTAATATGTTTTTATATATAACACTTCCCACATTAATACTCTTACGCTTCGAATACGAAATTCGGAAGCTTGCTCATCTCTTGTTACCTCACTATGATGGTAGGTAGGTAACAAAGTAGAACGAAATAAAATAATGCCGAGCTTTTGATGTTGCATTTAGCATAGAAAGAGGGAAGTTTACCGTTCTGCTTGCTTTATCTTCCGAGACTCCTTTCCCATCGGTGAGAAAGTCGATCACCTCTTCTAATGGTCCTTCCATAGTTCCAAAAGTTTCATATTCGCTCCGAGTGTCTTGAACTTCATAATATGCGTTTATTCTAGCAATGGCTGAAATCTACGAAAAATCCTCTAACTTTAACCGGTGCATCTTACACTTTGTGTTAAGTTTGTATAAAATTCCTTTACAACTTCTACGATACTGCTGCATTGGCAACGAAACGAAGTTTTCCCATCCTCGCTCCTTTATAACTCGTTCTACTTCTCCTCGTGGATTCTTGAATACTCGATCCGTAATGCACTTTCTTCCTTGTATATTTTCAAAATATTTTGCACTGTGCTCGTGCATTGATGAATCGGTTTTCGTCGAACTCTACTCGACATTTTTGTCGTGGAGCCATTTTTCGATACGTGAAATTTACAAAATTTTAACTAAACTCCAAAATATTACTAATAAGGCTTCCCACAACAACTAAAATCCATTTAAATCGATTTCATGAAATTCTTCCAAGTATTTTCTTCACATTTCAAAATTTTTCAAAATATCCCGATGTAGAAGAAATCAATGGTGAAAATAAAAAATTTTTGCATAGGAGTGAAGCTCTTACCAAGGGGAGATGAAATGCGGTGTCAAAAAGTGTTGAAATCGCTTCGAATCCAAGATCTCTCGAGCCACTAGGTCGGTTTTTCGAAAATTTTAGGAAGGGGATGATGAATAGTGTCGGTTGACCGGTCGAATATAGGTCTTTTTGCGTTCTCGGCTGTCGGCGAGATTTTTCTCGCCGTCGGCGAGCTAATTAATTCCATAAGGCAAAAGTTTCGGGAAAAATCCGCCGTCGGCGAGAAATTCTTCGTCGTCGGCGAGATCGATCTCGGCTTGTCGGCGGGATTTTCTCGCCGTCGGCGAGGTCCTAAAAATTTCAATTTTTGAATTTCGTCGATCATTTTCAACCTCGATTTGCCTTATATTATATTTCGATCATATCATTTATTAATTTAATATGAAGATTAGCTACTTATACACAAAGAAATTCACACAACACAACAAATTAACTTTAATATTGAAATCCATGAGACATACAAACTAACATAATTTAAAACTCTATAATCAAACTTCGAACTTCAATCCTTACTACCAATCGACGCCATCGCAAACCAATCCACGACACACTAAATGCTGATACAAAACTATGACGCATATCTCGACTAAATTTGAGATATTCGAATCATCACTCCACACATAATAAAATCTAAATCAAATCAAATAACATAAATACAAACATACTTATAAAAATCTTTACTACTACTCTTCGAGGTCGAATCTTCATCTTCTCGATATTTCCTATATGACGATGATGTACAAATAAGTTATAGAAAGGCCTGAAGGGAAATTCGAGACGGATTCTTCGGTGATCCAACCCTTACGTCTCGGTAAATGAAGAAAGCTAGCTTCCAAGTGTCGAGAATGATCGAAGTGTTCCTTCATCCTCCGATCGATGTGATCGAATAAATCGGATATATTGTCGATTAAATCTCTCGCATTACGTAGTTTTTCTCCATTCCATTAATTTTCTTCATAAGTAACCCCGTTTTATACGAAATAGGCCTTCGTTATAGGATTATTACGTGAAGCTCTATCGGAGATAAATGTAATGTCTTCATTATTGTCTAAAGTAGGGAACATATACGTAGGATCGAGCGGCTTCAAGGTAACGGAACCTTTTCCCAACCTTCATAAGAAACACAGTCGTGATTGCATAATGCAAAAATAGTAGATGGGTGTCCTAGTCAGTGAGCCCGGCCCATGCACGATTAAACTCAATGCGAGACTTAACAATTATTGATCCAACATCGATAGGCGATCAATTTGAATACAATAATTCGATATAGCGCATTCCTTTGAAACTTTGTTTACCCTCGTAGTAGGTAACAATTTAGATGAGATGAAAAAGTGCCGGTGCTTTGAGACGGGATTCAAAAGTGATGCGGAGAAACTAACATACCCGTCTTCACGCATTTCCCGATCTTCAGGTTCATCGATCGGATATTGAAATATCTCATTCATATTATATCGAGAAGGCACAAAATTTGAATAGTGACAAATCGGGGTGTTTTCTATAGAGAATAATTCATTTACTCTTGATGGAGTAAACGTCACCCATCTTCCTCGGACGTAGATATTCCCATTGTTGATCGCATGTAAGTTAGAGTAGAACTCTTTCACAAGTTGGAATAACAACGACGAGACGTTGTGTAACAAAATACCTCCCGAGTCCTGTTGTGCGATCGTTTCTTCTATCTTCGTAGTGGAATTCTCTAATCCTCGATTGACAAATCCCGTTCCTTGATAACTCTTTTCTTTACCAAAACCTTGTTGAAGATCCGTGGCGCTTCCGCACTCACAAATTTTCTCCGGTTAAACACTCCAGGATTTAGAGGAATCTAAGAATTTGGAGGCCATTATGGTGAATGGAATGAATTCTAGTGAAGAAGGCGGACTTAGAATGGTTTAAGAATGGGTTTTCACAAAGGAATTGGTGTTGAAACCGTCCGAGATCAGCATTTAAAGTATATATAACTCATTTTTATAACTTCCTCGTTGTCGGCGGGAGGTTTCTCGCCGTCGGCGACTTAGTTATAAGACCGCCTTTCGGGATCTCGGCTGTCGGCGGGCTCGTTTCTCGGCTGTCGGCGAGCTTATAAATAAACTAAATTAAATTAAGCGCGAACCTCGGCTGTCGGCGAGTATCGACCTCGCCGTCGGCGAGATTTCAAAATAATGTCCAATTTCGCTCTAAATCGAATAATTTCTTTTCTCATCATAATGGTTCGAATATGTGATGATTCTTAATAATAATTGAGTAGTAAAGTTTCAATAATATAAACTAACTATTAAGATACAATAAAAATAGATAACTAATATGGGTTGCCTCCCATAAAGCGCTTGGTTTAACGTTGTCGGCCGACCTAATTTCAATTATTAATCGAGTCGACTAAGCATTAAAACCTCTTTATAGTTAGGTCTTATACCTTCGAAATATGGTTTTAATCTATGTCCATTAACTTTAAATTTATGTTCGGTTTTGGATCTTCGATTTCTATAGTTCCGTATGAAAATATTTGAGTTATGGTGAAAGGTCCTAACCATCGAGACTTGATTTTCCAGGAAATAATTTCGATCTAGTATTATATAGCAAAACTTCCGTCACAGGTTCAAAATTTCTGCGATTAATCTTACGATCATGCCATAATTTCATCTTTTCTTTATAAATCCGATCATTATCATACGATTCATTTCTTAATTCTTCCAATTCATTTAATTGCACCAATCTTTTCTCACCGACTTCCTTCATATTATAATTAAATTCTTTAATCGCCCGATATGCTTTATGTTCTAATTCAATTGGTAAGTGGCATGTTTTTCCATATATAAGCACTGTAAGGAGTCATTCCAATCGGAGTTTTATAAGCGATCCTATAAGCCTATAATGCGATGTGTCTAATCTAATAGACCGATCTAACTTTATTTGGGTTTACGGATTTTTCTAAAATACGTTTAATCTCACGATTAGATACTTCAGTTAATCCGTTAGTACTGTGGATGATAAGCGAGTGGATATCTTATAAGTAATATTGTATTTTTCTACTTAGTTTGTGAATGTATTTATTTCTAAAATGAGTTCCTCCATCGGTGATAATCACTCTCGGCATTCCGAATCTAGTAAAAATATTTTTCATCGAAATTTTGAAACACTCTTAGCATCACACCTAGGTAAAGCTTGTGCCTCGATCCATTTGGAAACATAATCAACGGCTAATAATATATATGAGTTTCCAAACGAAGGAATAAAAGGTCCCATAAAATCTAATCCCGAAACATAAAAATTTCAACTTCTAATATAAAGTTTAGAGGCATTTCGTTTCTTAGATATATTTCCTACTCTTTGGCATTTATCGCGAGTTTTAATATATCTATATACATCTCTAAATAGAGTAGGCCGAGTAAAATCCAGATTGTAGAATCTTATAAGCGGTTTTATCGATCCCAAAATGTCCTCCAAAATTAGAATCATGACATTTTTGAATAATTGGATTCAGTTTCTTCATAAGGTACACATCTTCAATAATTAAATCCTTACATTGCTTATATAAATATGGTTCATCCCAAAAATAAGTTTTCGTATCATGGATGAATTTTTTACGTTGTTGCAAAGTTAGCATAGGTGGTAAAATATTACTAAGCTATATAGTTTACTATATCGGCATACCATGGTATTTTCCACTCATTGATATTATATAGTTGTTCATCGGGAAAAGCATGCTATAATTTCATTTTCAATATCGGATAATTCATGATTTTCTAATCTTGATAAATGATCCGCAATTTGATTATCGGTTCCTTTCTTATTAACGATCTCGAAATCGAATTCTTGCATTAATAGCATCCATCTAATTAATCTTGGTTTAGAATCTTTCTTTTGCATTAAATATTTGATAGCGAGAATGATCGGTATGCACGATTTATTTTGTTACGATCGGATAAGGTCTAAATTTATTAAAACCATATACTACCGCTAATAGTTCTCTTTACGTAAGCTTGTATAATTTATTTCGACATCATTTAGAGTTTTCTTAGCATAGTATATAACTTTAAAAATCTTTTCATATCTTTGCCGAAGCTGCTCCTACTGGCATAATCACGAAGCATCACACATAAGCTCGAATGGTTTCTCCCGGTTAGGTGAAACTATTATAGGTGTTGTAATTAATTTTTCTTTTAAGAGTTCGAAAGCATTCGGGCATTCGATTGTAAATTCAAATTTCTTGTCCTTTTCGAGAAGTTGGCATAGAGGTTTAGTAATTTTTGAAAAATCTTTTATATAGCATACGTAGAATCCGGCATGTCCAGAAAACTTCTTACCCCTTTTAGCGTAGTTGGAGGTGGTAATTTAGCTATAACTTGAATTTTTGCGGGGTCCACTTCCATGCCTTTTTCGAAATTTTATGCCTTAATACAATGCCGCCCATAACCATAAATTGACATTTCTCCCAATTTAGAACTAAATTTGTTTTCTCACATACTTCTAATACTTTTTCAAGATGAGTTATGCATGTGTCGAATGATGTTCCAAATACGAGAAATCATCCATAAATACTTTTATTCCATTGTCGATTAACTTACTAAATATAGACATCATACATCTCCGGAATGTTCTTTGGTGCATTACATAATCCAAAAGGCATTCTTCGAAAAGCGAAAGTTCCATAAGGACTAGTAAATGTAGTTTTCTCTTGATCCTCAGGAGCAATTTGTATTTGATGATAACCGGTGTATCCATCTAGAAAACAAAAATACTTATGTCCGGCTAATCTATCTAACATACGGTCTAGAAATGGTAAAGGGAAGTGATCTTTCCTGGTGGCGGTATTTAATTTCCTATAATCAATACATATACGCCAACCAGTAACTTGTCTTATAGGAATAAGATCGTTATTTTCATTGGTAGTGACGGTCACTCCTCCCTTCTTAGGAACACAGTGAATTGGGCTTACCCAAGCACTGTCAGAAATAGGATATATAATACCATTATCTAACCATTTTAAAATTTCTTTCTTAACTACTTCTTTCATTATCGGGTTTAATCTCCTTTGGGGATACTGCTTTAGGTTTATGTTCATCATCTAAAATAATTCTATGCATACGGATTGAAGGACTAATTCCTTTAATATCTGCTAAAAGTCCAACCAAAAGTTTTTAAATATTTTTTTAAAGTTTCTAAAAGTTTTTGTTCTTGAGATTCGTTTAATGCGGATGAAATAATAACTTGGTAAAGTTGAACAATTACCTAAATAAGCATATTTCAAATGATCGAAGTAATATTTTTAGCTCGAAGTTCAAGAGGTTTAATAATTGATGGAACTATATTCTTGTCGGTATTTTCGGTATTATCCAAAAATTCAAATCTTTCCTGAATAAAATCTAGTTCTTCATGATTATCTTCAATTAATTCGAGTGTTTTCTTTTTCTAATTTATCCTCGTAATATTCCTTAAAATGTTCTTGTTGTAAATATTCAAGTATTTCCATCCGAAAACATTCATCATCTTTTTCTAGCGCGGGATATTTCATTGATTTTGCAATATTAAATGTAACTTTTTGGTCATTTACTCTCATAGTTAATTCTCCTTTACGAACATCGATCATAGCTTTTCCGGTAGCTAAAAATGGTCTTCCTAAAATGATAGGAATTTCTTTATCTTCCTCCATATCTAAAACAATAAAATCTGCTGGGAAGATAAATTTATCCACCTTTACTAACACATCTTCGATAACTCCCTTAGGATAGGTAACCGAACGATCGGCTAATTGAAGGGTTCTCGAAGTAGGTGTAATTTTTCCTAATCCTAATTCTTAAAAATCAATAGAGGCATTAGATTGATGCTTGCTCTAAGTCACACAAAGCTTTTCCATAAAATTTTTCTCCTATAGCGCAGGGTATAGTGAAACTACCGAGATCTTTCAATTTTTCGGGAAGCTTCTTCGAATAATAACACTACACTCTTCACTAAGTGCGACTTTTTCATTATCGGTGAATTTTCTTTTCTTATTTAGAATATCTTTCATAAATTTTACATAATTTGGCATCGATCTAAAGCTTCAAAAAAGGATATTGATTGTTAATTTCTTTAATATTTCAAGGAATTTAGCAAATTGTTTATCTTTTTTATGTTGAGCTAGTCGTTGAGGAAATGGTGGTGGAGGTTTTTCAACAGAAATTTTCATAGGTATTAAAGGATGTTCCAAGTTTGAATTCTGTTGAATTGTTTCCTTTTCAATTTCCACTTCCTCTTTTTGGCTTTTAAGTTCTTTTTGAATTTGAGGTTCTAATTCTTTTCCACTCCTTAGTTGTATTGCTTTAATTTGTTCTTTTCCTTGATCTTTAGGATTTATTTCCACATTACTAGGAAAAGTTCCGGGTATTCTATTATTTAGCGCGGTAGCTTAATATGTCCGAGTTGAGTTTCGATATTTTTAATAGATGTTCCTTGAATTTGTAATTGATTTGCTTGAATTCGTAGTTGATTTCCTTGATTTTGTAGGCGATGACCCATATTCAAAATTAATTCATCCATGGATAACTTCTTATCCTTGAATTGAGGGTTATTGTTATTAAATCCAGAGTGGGTAATTAGGTTTATAGTTTGGATTTGCTTGATTAGGTTGATTCATCCATTGTTGATTAGATGTGTTATTCCAATTAAAATTTGGATGAGTTTTCCAACTCAGGATTATAATAGTTTGAATAAGGGTTATTAGTTCTATTATTAATAGCATTTAAAGTTTCATAATTAGTTTGAGATTCTATGATTTGTCCAGATGAGTTTTCTTCTAAAATAGGAGAGTAGTTCATTCCAAAATGATCTAATTTCTTAGATATAGCGACAATTTGAGAAGCTAAATAGATATTGCATCGTTTTCATGAATGTCTGGCTATCTTTTTAGGATTTACTCTATCAACGAGCCATTGGAAATTATTTGTTGCCATTTCTTCGATTAGTGCATAAGCTTCATCAAATGGTTTAGACATTAATGAACCTCCAGCAGCGACATCGATGATTGATCTTAAAGATCCTACTAATCCATTATAAAAGGTTTGAATAATCGGCCTAATACTGGTAGCGCATCATGTGGACATTTCCTAAGAAGTTCCTTAAATCTCTCCCAAGCTTCATATATTGATTCTCCATCTAATCGACAAAAAGAAGTTATATCATTTCTAAACTTAGCAGTTTTAGATGGTGGAAAATATTTGGATAGAAATTTTTGTGATAATTCTCCCCAAGTTTTAATAGATCCGAGTGCTAACGAATTCAACCACATTTTAGCTTTATCCCTTAATGAAAAAGGAAAAAGTCTAAGTCTTATAGCATCGTCAGATACTCCTTGATATTTAAAAGTAGCACAAAGTTCTAGAATACTAGCAAGATGTAAGTTAGGATCTTCAGAAGGTGAACCACTAAATTGATTGTTTTGTACCATTTGGATAATTACGGGTTTAAGTTCGAATGAATTAGCGACTACATCGGGGTTTTGAATAGTTAAATGAATTTCATCCGATGTAGGGTTGGCATAATCTCTTAATGGTCTTTGTTGGTTCATATTTTGAATTTCGAGAATATTCGCCATTTGTGTTAAATTTATAATTTGTTTCTTTTGTTTTCTAATTCTTTTAATTGTATGCTCTAATTCAGAATTGTAAGGTATTAAATTTTCGTTTCCAAATTTGCGCATACAATTTCAGAATAGATATTAATTAATTTATTATGATTATATTAAAATAGTCTGTTACTTTAGTAAATTTTTCTTACTCTCCCCGGCAACGGCGCCAGAAACTTGACCCACAATTTTATATTATGATATTTTTAATTTAATTGCAACGATGCCAAAAACTTGACCCCACTATTTTTATGTATAGAATTGTAATTGTTTATGTTGTGGATGCTACGCAAGTATACGTATCGTATCAAGTAATACGGGGCTCTAGTGGAGTCACGGTTATCGATCCCACGGGGAAAGAGAAAATTAAATAACAACTAATTTAAAATCATAATAATAATTTTTAAAATAGTATACGAAAATTTGGAATTCTAAATTTGAGCGCAATAAAGTAAACTAAGTATTTTAATTAGGTAACTTAACTATGTAGAAAATTAATACGTATTGAAAGTGTAGGAAATTAAACTAATTGCTAAATAAGTCTTAACTATTCAGAAAAAGTATCTTTCCCCTTGTTTAGAAATTTAAGTGATTGATGAATTTAAATAGATAATTTTAAGGTATTGTGACAAATAGGAGCATTCCTATTCTTTACCCTTTGGTCCAGTGTAAAGAATATTGACTAATCCTATGTTTGATTACTGAATCGCGGCTAAGTCGGGAGGATACTGATCGCCACTTCGAGCTCCCATGTTCCCCTCGCCTGAGGGCTAACATCTACACTTCAGCTCTCAAACAATAGGACCGAATTGAATATTTTAGTCGGTCACACTAAAATGCTCAATTTTACGCCCAGTGATATTATTTCCCTATTTATTTGCACCTTCCTTCCAAGGCTTTTGAATTCCCCAAATATCAGATGTAATTTTTACTATAGTTGTAAATCAACATATTTTAACAAATCAAATGGCCGGTTGAAAGTAAATTAAGTTTTAAGTAAAAAGTTATCACAATTTATTAATATATATAAAAGTATCTCTATTTTAATTTCATCAAGTCACTTAATTTCATAAACGAGGAGAAAGACTAATAAACTACTCGGAATGCATGGGAACTAAACTAAGCATGGATTTCATTTAAAGTTAAAAACAATAAATACAAATACTTATCTCGATTTATCCCCAAACGGACTCCTCGTAGTTCCTTTGACTCTTCCTTCTAGTACAGACACGACTCACTAATTACTCACTAAACTCACTAAAGACTCACTAAAGACACACAATCGCACACAAAACTAGACAAAAGACTAAAATATTGCACAAAAGACACAAAAGACTGCACACTAAAGACTGATTTTCGGCCTCTATATATAGAGGTAAGCAAAGGACCAAGAGGTGCGTAAGCATCCCTTCAAAAAGTGTCCAGGTTCAATGTATCTGTGCCATTTGAACTACCTCGCCGTCGGTGACGAACTACCTCGCTGTCGGCGAGGCTTCTAGAAGATCTTCAAACCGCTCTAGCTCGCTGTCAGCGGGCTCGGGCTCGCTGTCAGCGAGACAGTTATAAATTCTTCAGAATTTTCTTCTTGTAACCTCGCCGTCGGCGGGCTCGATCTCGCCGTCGGCGACTCAGCACAAATTGCATGATTCTGCTCCAAATTCGCTCCTTTTTATGATTTTTGCTTTTATCACCTAAATTCTCCATTCCTGCAACAAAATAAAGAAAATACCCTTCTTTAAAGTGCAATTTCATCAAAAATAGGTATGAACTTCTTAATAAATTTTTCGGCGATCATCCAACCTCTGGATTGAAGTTGACTCTACTGCTCTTGTTCACAGCTTACACCAGGAGAGTGCTTCCTCTTGGAGGCACAACTATTGGATCTACCAGATTCATCAGATTACATCCCCCGGACTAAATTCTCTTCAATTTTTAGGGAAGGTAATAAAGGCCGCCTACTCGGTTGGCAAGTAAGGGTGCAACTTCTCAGCGAGTGAGGGTATCTACTACCCCCATAACCGAGTTAAACTTGATCATTGTTGGGGATAAGCTGAGCCTTCCCCATCTTAGACTGGTAAATTTCACTTCTCTATAGCCCATCTGATGGACTGACCTTTCTGGCCTTTCCTGTTGGGCTAGCTCTCAGATTGTTTGGCCTTCTGCTGCTCCTGGAGGAAGTCTTTCTACATCCTAAGCCCTCCCTCTTCCCTGTAATCAGTGTTTACCCTTTTGTATTTTCCTGTATGGGCTTTATTGTACTTGGTAGAGAACCATAGGGGTCTTAGGTGGTTCTCCTTTCTCTTTTGTACTACCTTTATATTATAACATGTAAGGAGCCAATGTTGCTCTTTTTCCAATATATATATATATATATATATATAAAGAGAAGGAGCTGCTCATGGCTCTCTACATGTTAGAGTAATAGAAGAAGTACATGACCATGGAGAAGGGGCCCCAGATTAACAAAGAAACCTAGGGGGCAAAACCAAAAAATTCTACTCCCAAAACCAGACCCCAGCAGAAAACATAATTCTGTAAAGGTGTAAAGATAAATGAAAAAGAAAACAAAACAAAATAAAATTGCAGTCCACGATATCACAACCCCAAACCGGACACAGATCGCAACCTTTAACAATTCAATCTGAGGTAGGGAGCAGCAAAGAGGTCTCCAGCAATCAGTAATTTAAGTTGAGTAGGGGGGGAGGTGGAGAGAGTCACCATGGAGGAGAGGGCACCAGCTTTAGCAAGCCAATCTGCAAGTTTGTTACCTTCTCTGAAGATGAATTGAAACCTGACTTTGAGTTGAGTTTTAAGTTGCTGAATCCTATGTAGCCGATAAGAATAATACCAATTGATTTTTGTGCTGCAGTTATCAATCATGTGGAACATCTCTTGTGAGTCCCCCTCCACAATCAGGGAGGTCTAAGGGAACTTCACAGCCAGCTTCTGTTGACCTCATTTTTGGTGAGGTCTTCTCTCTCCTTAGTGCTTAGGATCTAGCCATCGGGCTTCTCCTTGACTATCTTAGAGGACTAGAAATGGGACCCACCACTTAGAAATTCAAACACTTATTGGAGCCCTTCAAACCCCACAAGTTTGACTATAAACCCCCAAGCCACTTGGAGGGTTAAGATCAAATGTGGAGGTTTAAAGGATGAGTTTCCTATAGGACTCTTTTTCCTTAGGATTACCCTGGGTGGCCTGGTCTGGTGAGGGTAAGCTTGCATACACCTCACTCCCACACACACATTCCAAGCCCTAAAACTAACTTTAACCAATTTGACTTCCTCACTCATATAGGTAATTCATATGAATGAACCTTAAACCCTAAACCCCTGGCTAAGAGGGTTTGGAACAACATATTGAGTGCCTAAAATGAGTCCTCTCCTGGCTTTTGTGAGCTTAATATGGCTTCATGGATCAATCAAAATGATTTGAATTCACTCACACTTGATCAATCTTCACTTTTCCAAAATTTTAATTTTTGACCCTGGGGACCATAAACCCACCAAGCCTACAAAATACCCTTGAAATTGCCCAAAATTTGCAAAATTGCCTAAATCACCCAAAATTCCTTAAAATCAATCCTAAACATTTCCCCCCACTCAAATTGATCATCCATGACCAAATGTAACAATATTTCCAAAAATACCCCTCAATAACCTCTAAATACCCAAAATACCCTTTTAACCCAAAAATTCCAAAAAATTCAGAAAATTCCTAGAAAATTTCAAAAAATCCCAAATATTCCCAATTTCATTTTGTTCAACTACACCATAAGCCAATTTTGCCAATTTAGCCCACTTTTACTAAAACCCCCAATTTGACCTATTTTTAACCTAAGTGGACACAATGTCCCTCAAAACCACACCAATTGACCTCAATTTTGATTCAATTAAATTCTAAACTTCAATTCAATATCCCTAATACCAACGTAGACCAAATCCAAGCCCAATTTGATGAACATTTGGATCCAATTCCAATTTGATGCTTAAAGCCCAATTTTGGCCCATGACTTAAACTTAGCCCAACCCAACCTAATTCAACTTCAATTGGCCCCAAATCTTTTCTAAAACCTTCCTAACACCCCCACAAACAAAACACTAACTTGATTTGTCCAAAAATTTAATCCAAACTTCACTCAAATCTAATCCAAATAAAAAATCCCCAATTTGGCCTAAAGCCCACCATGAATCCAAATAGGCCCAAATCCCAAAACTAAAGCCCAACCAAAGTTGAAAACTCTTTATTACACCCCCATAAACATTTCTAAACATTAATTTTACATCAAATCCAACATTAGCCCAACATTAGCACAAGTTAGCCCAATTTGCCCCACTTTGACCCTATGACTAAGGAAGCCCAAATTAAACCCATTTCAACTCCAAATTATTTCAAATCTATTCCAAGTCACTCATGACACATCCCTAAACTAAACCTAACATGTGTAAGGCCCAAACTTTACCAAAATTTTCATCCAGCAACTTGATTTAAAATCTAAAAACCCACTTGCCTAAAGCTTTTAAAAGTCCATTCCTAAACAATTCCAAAAGCCCAAAATTGACCCTAAAGCCCACATAACATCTCTTTCCATCATCCATTTCAATTGAAGCCATCCCTATGTTTTAAATCAATGATCAAGTCATTCCAAATCAAGCCACATGACAATATCCCCAAAATTCATCAAAAATCCCTAAAACCTACTTCCATGAAATTGACTAAGCTTAGTCCCAAGCCAAATGGAGCCATGGAGCCATGCATAAGCCATATACAATCTTTGAGGAGCCCTTTCCACCTCACCATGCCAATTATGGCAAGAAGAGGGGAGCCTTTCTTAAACCTTTACTAAGCTTTTTTAACCCCATTCATGATACACTTTAACCAAAATTAGCCACCTCACCTTGGATGGGGACTTCAACACCTTCTCTTAGCTGACCCAAATGATTCCTCCCAGCCCAAAGTAAAGCCTTGGGGAGGTGCTCCTAGCTTAAACCATGCCTTGGACCAAATCAAGCCAAAATAAGCCTTCCCCCCTTTCCACTTAAATCAAATCCTTTACACATGGCCAAAGCCAATTGCTTGCACCAAACTCAATCCTTGGACTCACTGAGTCAAGATGGTGACCTGACCCTGTCGGCCAGCTGTCTGGGTCACCGGAAAATGCCATGGCCGAGAGCTCCATGTGAGCCAAACTCCCAAATTCTCCCTAGCTGAGCTGCCCCATGCCCAATGACCACTGTGGCTATTCTTCCCTTGACCAAGGCAGCTGATCCCATGCCCTAACTCCACCTGGGAAGCCCTCCAGCCAGCTCTATTTAAACTCCACATCCTCTCAGCCAAATGAGGTGATGAACCAGAGCTTAACAAAACTCTGCCAAAATTGCTCCAGGACCTTCTCCTAACCCAGAGCATTTGATTCCCAGTGTCCCTTTGCCTAATACTTATTAACAGAGCTCAATTTCTCAGTCAAAAATCCACCAAAAAACTAGGACAACTCTGAAACCTCCACCAAAATCAAATTAAACTCACCCATACGTGCACAAGACCTAGAGAAGGAGTTCCCCAGTGAAAGCCCCCTCACCAGGCCAGCCATCCTCTCTATCGACAAAGCTTTGAAATCGGCCTTGGTCACTTCCATACCTACGCAATTCCTCAGAGCTAGAGACTTCATATGGAGCTTCCTTGGGTGCAATCGAAGGTGCCACAACTCTCCGATTGAAGCTTCACTTCTCAGAGCCAAGGTATGGACCCCTTCTTCCACTTGAGCTTCCAACGATTCTCTATTTTGCTTGGCTTAATTTCATAACATATAAACCATATGGATGTGTTCTTCTCCTCAAGAAGAATCCATAGAGCCTAAGAACAAGAAAATCTGTTGAGAAATGAGAGAGATCTTAGGGTTTTATTGTGGACGGCTCACGGGACACACCAGTCGTAGAAGATGACCAGGCGTCGTCCGATCGCGCGTGTATCGAATGGACGATCCAGATTGCGCCGGATCGAAGGATGGAGCAAGACCGCGGGCCGCGTGACATCCGAGTCAGATGGCGGCGTAGAATGGGAGCACGTCGAGTGGGCTTTCGGATCCGCCGAGGTTTGTTGACCTCATTTTTTATGAGGTCTTCTCTTCTTCTTTTAGTGCTTAGGATCTAGCCTTAGGCTTTTCCTTTGACTATCTTAGAGGATTAGAATTGGGACCCACCTTTTAGAAATTCAAACCACTTCTAAACTCCTCGCAAACTCCACAAACTTGATTGTAGACCCCTAATCACCTAGAGGGTTGAAATCAAATGTGGAAGTTTAAAGGATGAGTTCCTATAGGACTCTTTGGCCTTAGGACTGCCCTGGGTGGCCTGGTCTGATGAAGGGGCTGACTTACACACACACTACACTTCCATACACCTCCTAAAACCACATCTATACCTAACTTGACCTCCTGACTCATGTAAGTGATTCACATGGATGGTCCTTAACCCCTAAGCCCTTGGCAAGAGGGTTAGGAACAACATAGTGAATGCCTCAAATGAGTCCCTTCATGGCTCATGTGGGCTTGATATGGCTTCATGGCTCAACCAAAATGATTTTTATTCCACTTATATTTACCCGATCTTCAATTTTTCAAATTTTCAATTTTTGACCCCGGGACCCTACACCCCGCCTTAACCTACCAAATGCCATCGAAAATACCCAAAATTTCCAAAATCACCTAAATTACCCAAAATTCCCCAAAATCAATCCTAAACATTCCCACATCACTCAAATTGATCATTCATAGCCAAAATACCAAAAATTCCAAAAATACCTCCCAATACCCTCCAAATACCCAAAATACCCCTCTTAGCCAAAAAAATCCAAAAATTCAAAAAATTCCCAGAAAATTCCAGAAAATCCCAAATATTCCCAATTTCATTTTGTTCAACTACACCATGGGCCAATTTTTCCAATTTACCCCACTTTTGTCAAAACCCCCAATTTGACCCATTTTAACCCAAAGTAAACTCAATGTCAAACCTAACCCACCCAATTGACCCAAATTCTGGTCCAATTCAATTCTAAAATTCAATTCAACATCCCTAACACCAATCTAGACCCAATCCAAGCCCAATTTGATTGAAATTTGGATCCAATTTCACTTTTGGCCTTAAAGCCCAATTTGGACCCATAACCCAAACTTAGCCCAAACTCACCCAATTCAACTCCAATTAACCCCAAATCTTTTCTAAACCCTCCTTGACATCCCCATAAACAAAACACTAACATGATTTGCCCAAGATTTTGATCCAAACCCCACTCAAATTCAACCCAAAGCTAAAAGGCCCAATTTTGACCTAAACCCAAACCTAGCCCAAATTAGCCCAAATCCCAAAATCAAAACCTAACCAAAGCCAAAACCTCTTTGAAACACTCCCATAAACATTTCCCAACATTAATTTTACATCAATTTCAACTCTAGCCCAACATTGGCCCAAGTTAGCCCAATTTGACCTACATAGGCCCACTTACCAATTAAACCCAAATTCAAACCAATTCGAGTCCAAATCACACCAAATTGACTCCAAACCACTCATGACACATCCCTAAACCAAACTCAACAATTATTTGGCCCAACTTCTTTACAAAATTTCTATCCATAAATTCATTTTCAAACCTAAAAGCCCACTTCCCTAAACCTTCCTAAAAGCCCATTTCCACCAAATACAAAAGCCCAAATTTGGCCCTAAAGCCCACATGACATTTCCATTTGCCATCCATTTAATCAAAGCCATTCCCTAAGTTATAATTTCATCATCAAACAATTCCAAATCAAGCCCCATACAAATTCACATCAAAATATCAAAATTTTTCTTAAATCCATTTACATGAAATTGACTTGACTTTTCCCGAGACAAAGGTGAGCCATGAAGCCATGCATGAGCCACATGGAAGCCATGAGAGCTTCTTTACATGTCACCATACCATATTGGGTAGGAAGGAGGGCCCCTTTCCTTAATCCCTAAAGCTCATTAGCCTTAATCACGATTCACCTAAACCTAAATTTAATCCAAATATATTTGGATGGAGACTTCTCCATGCCAAACCAGCTGATCCCTTTGATCCCCCACAGCACCCAAAGCCACCTTGAAGGGTGCACCAAGCCCAAATAGGTGAGTTGACCCATTTAGACCCAAAAACTAGCCATACTCCATTCTACTTTGGATCAAGGCCTTTACACTTGGCATTTGCCAATTGCTTGCACAAACACCCGACCACGACCCACGACCTCGAGGGTGACCCTTGCACTGGCCGGCCGACCCCGATCGCCGAAAAACTCCATGGCCGAGAGGTCCAAGTCAATCCAAGCTTGGAATTCTCACTGTTGAGCTGCCCCATGCCCGAGTGGCCATTACGGACTGTTCTTCACTTGCCATGAGCGGTGATCCGAGCCCTCGACTCCCCCGGGAGGCCTCGGCCACTGCTATTTAAACTCCCCACCTCTCGGCCATGAGGAGGTGCTTGAAACAAACCTTAAGGAAACTCGCCAAAATCACTCCGGATCACTCTCCACACATAGAGCACTTGATCCCGCTGAATTCCAGCTCCGATTCCCTCCGAGTGAGCTCGATTTTGAGCTCGAACTTTAGCCAAAACCGGGACACTTCTTTACGGTGAGCCAAATTCCCAAATTGATTGGTCCTACACCTTCACTCGGACCGAGAGGAGAAGTTTCCCAGCGAAAGCCCCATCTCCGGAGCCACTCGGTTGCTCCAGCCTCCAAGCTTTGTGATCGGGCCGTGGTCGAAGTCCAACCTAGACGATTCACCGAGACCCGGGAGACTTCATCCGGAGCTTCTGCAGGATCCGATCGAAGGTGCGACAACTCTCGGATCGAAGCCACACTTCTCCGAGCAAAGGTATGAGCTAATTCTTCATCCCGAGCTTCGGAGATTCTCCATTTCAAATGCTTTAATTTCAATGCATGATAGCCGTATAGATGTGTTCGTCTCTTGAGAAGAATCCATAGAGCATAAGAACATGAAAATCCATTGAGTATCGAGTGAGATATTAGGGATTTAGTGTGGACGGCTCTCGGGTGAGGACACTTGGGGACGATGAACGGATGTCGTCCATTTAATACACGCGCGCACGGACGGCGGGGATCGCGCCGGATGAGGAGACGGAACGATACGGCGGGCCCGGGACGGGCGACTCGGATGGCGGCGCCCAATCACAGCGCGACACGTACCCCTTCGGAGCTGCCGATGTTTCGTCGGCGCCGCGTGGATAAGTAGAAAATTAGGGGTATTTTCTATTTATTTAATTCCACTAAACTTCAAAAATCCATATCTTTGTGTAGAAAAATCACAAAAATAAAATAAAAATACCCTCTTGCTCGGTGAACGAGAGGAGAATAATGTGGAAAAGAAATTAATTAATTTTGTCAAGTACTTTATTTTTAATTAATTATTTACTCTCTGCATTGTTTTAATTCTCCATGCATTCATACAATTCACCATGGCATGAGACCATAGGGCTTTTGAAGCCTCTGAACTTGGGAACATTCCCTGAATTTTCCAGGGTCAGAGGCCATCTCTGTGAAAAGTTATTGATTTTTCAAATGCATGTGGCTGTTTTGAGTATTTTAATTCCAAAAATTAGCGTGTTGTGAAATAAATTCTAGGAAAATTTGGTGATGTTCCTTATGACCAGAGAACCCTAGGAAAAATAGGACTTGAGTTAATTCATTTAAAATAACCCTAATTGGCTTAAACACCCAAAATAGACCCCTAATTAATTAGAGTTAACCATAGATTAAATTGACTGGAAATCAATTCTCCACTGACCTTTAGGATCAGAGGAACCCACCATAAAAGTTTGAAGTCAATTGGACTTGGTTAGCCCTATTAATTGGGTTGATTAAGCCATTTTAGTCATTTTAAACTTTAAAAATTCATAACTTTCAAAATACCTTTCAAAAATTCACCAAATTGGTTTTAGAGCCTCTCTGATATCAGGGGAATTTAAGAAAATTAAAATTTCAATTTTCTAAAAAAGTTGATTTTTAATATTATTTTAATATTTTTAATAATTAAAAAATAATAAAAGTCACAAAAATAATAAAATTCACCAAAATGTCACATTTTGAATTTTAATCACTTAGGAACAAACCCCATATTTTTCTTAGGCCTATTTGGTGAGATATTAATTTTTAAAGTTCTAGGGTAATTTTAAAAATTAAAAAAATGTATTTTGTAGCATTTTCACTAAAATAATTATAATAAATCATAGAAAAATCAGAAAATTGCAAAATTTGCTTCTCTGGTTTCCTTGATATCAGAGAGATTTTTGAAAAACATAAAATTCATTTTTCAACATTTATTTTATTTTAAATTAATTAATACTCCAGAACTTAAAATAATTCTAATAAATAAAATATAATTCAAAAAATCACAACATTTGGTCCAAGTGGTCCTCTGGTCATTAGGAATGTCCCATAATTTTCTTAAGGACAGAAACTTTTCCTTGGTCATGTTATTAAATTTTCCTTGGAAATCTCTATTTTCTACCAAAAATAATTACATAAATAAATTAAATACAGAAAAATCACATTTTCTCCTCTAATGTCTTTATTGACATATGAGTGAAGTCACATAAAAATTTCAAGTTCATTTGAGCTCAATTTAGTGAGTTATGAAATTATTAGGCTTGAAGGGCAAAATGGTAATTAAAATCTTAACCCTTTAATTAAAACTTTAGGCTTAATAAAATTAATAGGTAAAATATTTGATCCTAATCTGATTTGGATGATTGAAATTTAATAACTAAAGGGTAGAAACCCATTAAGCAATTTAAAATGATTAAACTTTAATTAAATAATTGATTAAATTTGGAAGAATAATAAAATTGGAATTATTAAAATAGGGATATTATTAGGAAGAGATTTATTCTTTAATTTAAAAAATCCCTAAATTAATCATTTCATTAGTGTTTAATTCTTAATTAAAATGATAATTCAAATTTAAAATATTAAAAGACTTAATCATTAAACTAAAATTAAATTATTGAACTCTTTTAAAATTTTAATTAAAATTAAAATGAATAAAATTAAATTAAATTAAAAATTAAATTAAATCAAATTAAATCAAATTAAAAATTAAATTAAAATTAAATTAAATTAAATTAAATCAAATTAAAAATTAAATTTAAAATTAAATCAAATTAAAAATTAAATTAAAAAATTAAATTAAATTAAGAATTAAATTAAATTAAATTAAATAAATTAAATTAAATTAAATTAAATTAAATCAAATTAAATTAAATTAAATCAAATTAATTTAATGTAACATCGAACCAAACTAAATTGAATTAAATTAAATTAAATTAAATTAAACTAAATCATATTACATTAAATTAACTTAAGTTAAATTAAATTAAATTAAACCACATTACATTAAATTAAGTTAAATTAAATTAAATTAAATTAAATATAAAGACATGAAGAATTCAAAAATAAATCTAAGATAACTTGAACACTATTCCAAACTTAAATCATTAATTTGAACTTAAATTTGAATCACAAATCATTAAATATCATTTTGCCCTTAGGAGCTTTTACTATTGTAACTCCTAAATGGAGTATTAAATGAAATGTTACTTCACTTATAGGACATTCAAATATCCTAGTTCACTTGAGCAAGTTAACAAAACTTGAAAACCTCGGACGATCGATTCATTTACATAATTAAATTCTCTTGGACTTAAAACAATCCTAGAAATATTGAAAAGATGTTTAGGATTCTTCTTAAGCACTTCCTCGATATGATAGGATATTTATAAGAACAACTGAACTTAATTGTTCTTTGATGAAGAAAATCGTCTTCAAACTAAAAACACAAGGAACACTAGACGTCATAGGAGATGACTAGCTATAGGATTAGGAATTTGGTAGAAAACCCTAACCCTTACCTTAACTTTACCTAGGAACTTGCTTAAATATTCTAAGCGTGTTTTAAGTGCGGCTTGGGATGACGGGAAGACCCTCAGGGTACGCTTTTATTTTATTGCGATTTACTTTACGGTAATTTATTTAATCGCATCGTACTTATTTTTCTTGCATGATAAACAACGATTGCATGAAAACCTACACCTTTAGGACGAGAAACCAAAGCCGAAACCCATAACTAAATTAAAAGACACCACAAGATAAAATTCACCTCCACGACATTTCAAAATATAAGACAACTCAAAATTTAATCACAAACGGAACAACAAAACTACAACTACAACTAAATTAAAACGTCTCATTGAATGATCGGGAATACCTCGGATGATGTAACCCACGTGTTGCTAACGGGATTTCCACGGTCTAAATGAAAGTGCGGAACTCATTTAGTTGAGTTTAGCAAATTCATCCGGACTAAGTGAATTCGATGAAAATAACGGTGCCGGGATGACGGAACCGTGGGATCTTAATCGGTTCGTTTAATCAACTTTAAGATCCGTTTTAATTAAAATGTTAAAAACACATGGAAATTAAGACTTCTCTAAACCAAAACACTTCTCTCATCTCTCGATTTATGACTTCTAAAACTAAACCTCTGCAACAACAAGGAGCTCGGAGCATGGTGGGCAGCACGGCCATCGTCGTCAGCAAAACTTGAACCCACTTCAGCAAAATTTTCCTAGAATTAAACAACAAAGCCATAGGACTTCGAGGTAGTTTGCACTAGTGCAACATAAATCCTCGACTCTTCGTTAGGCATTTGCATTGCAAATTAAGCCCTAACCGGTCTTAGGATTCCGAGGTAGTCGTCAGATACGACATAAACCCTCATATCTTCCAGTGCTATTCGTGTGATTCTATCATATAAATATAAGCCCTAATTAACTAAAATTGGCAAGATTAAAACATTAAATGAACATTAGGAATTTCCTAAATCCAAGCCAAACAATAGGATAGTCGGGAGATTACCGAAGTTCGCTTCGAATCTGTAATTTCTCCTATTTTTCTTCCTTTGAATTCCTAAAATAAAATGTTCCAAACTTGATCCATTCCCTATTGAGATTCAAAAATTCAAATTCTTTGAAAACTTAAACTTTGAAATTCTTGAGAGCAGAATTATTGATTATTATCGAGAGTTTTCTTAGGTGATTCCCGTCACTTAAGATGTAATTAACTATAGGGGCTTGCCCTTATTGGGAATTTTAAAGAACCTGAGTAATATAAACCCTGTTTAATGTTTTCATATTAAACAGGGGAATTTGTCGGCTTATAAAATTGGTTCGCAGACCAAACGGATGTCACAAATCTTCTAGTTTATTTAACCGAGCCTCATCATCAAGCAGTGTGTCTATCCTTAGGGATAGATACACGGTTTGTGGTGCGGTGCTCGTTTATGTAAACTATTTGGGATGTGAGATCGGTTTGATTTCATATCTTAAAATCTTCAAATTTAAAATTATTTTCAAAATCAAATACTACTTTCTAAATTATATATATATTTAAATTAAATTAAAAATTCGCCGACAACTTACGTAGGCGACCCCTTTCAAAAACACACAACCTAAAAATATGCCGACAACTTACGGCGACTCCGTGGGGAAAATTCCTCTCTCCATTCTAATCGAACAGTTACGCTTTCAAAAATCGGTAGTGCATCCATGTCCCTTATGGATCAAACTACCCTTCTTTCCGTTGGGATACTATGTTCATTTCTACCTTGAACAAGTATAACCAACATTCTCTCGGATTTAGGAGCCACTTGTTTAGACACTCCTAAACGGAGAGGTTCCGAGATCCTTTTACCTCATTTACGAGGTGGGGTGGACCCCCGATAGGTGTTAGTTTAGGAGTGATCCTTCGAGTCGAGAAGTCTTGCTTAAGACTCTCTTTTCCTTTCCAACTCCGATTCGGATTCCTTACCTTCTCTACACCTTTGAACACTCCGTTCTAAATAAACAAACCCTCTAATAAGTGATTCTTTTAATAAGTGATTCCTTCTTATAAATACATGAACAAGAATGAGTTCGGACTCTTTTCAATTCCTTTCTTTTCGTCCTAAAGAAAAGAAGCATAATTTGGGACCGACAACCGAGAATCTACCTGCGAAATGGAAGCCCCGAAGCCGATTTTCTCTTTTACCAATGGATTGGACCTCGTCGTGCATAAGGATGAGCTGCCCGACAATGGAATCATCCGATTTGGACAAGGATTTGAAAACACAAACGTCAAGATCACCGACGTCTCCCTCTTTGCATCGATGAACAAGGTATCCGAAGTCGAGGAGCCGTCGCTTGAGTTCGACCTTAGGTCGACCCAAGAATTCCCTCCTCCGCAAAGGATCCCGACTAAGAGGAGTACCGATGTCCATAGAAGGACCGTTATCTCTACCCCCATCTGGTCTAGTTGTTTACGCACCTACCCGACTTTTGCCGAATCAAAGGGAAAGAAATCCGGAATTATGATGGACTCGTTACCGTGGAGGGTACGGATCTTCTGTAAGACCTTACGTTTTCGAAATCGGGTCCGGTTCGAAGATTCCGTCACTAACGAGGACCCAAAGAAGAAACGAAGTAGAAGGATCGCTAGAGAAGCCGAGCTGCTGAAATTGCTTTCCTAGAGGAAATTCCGAAGCGCCGAGAATATACACCACTTGCTCGAATACATACCACTCTTGGGAGGAAGCAGGTTTAATCCCCTCTCCGCACGAGAAGATGAAGAAAACATTCGCAAGATTGCTTGCCACATTACCACGGCCCGCATATTACAACGATAGCCGCAAGAAAAGAACTAGAACTACGCCGTTTGCTCGACTGCAAACTTTGGTAGAAAAATTAGCAAAGAAGGAAAAGCTGCCCGTATCGAAATTCTACGAAGGATAGGGCGGGTGCCGAGTCAAATCCCGTCTTGGGCCCCGAGTAGAACCCGCCATCATGACGGAAAAGCCGAGTAAAAGAATGAAGGCTAGTCCACTCGTTGTCGTCTCGGGATTACGGATTAGGGAGGATACCACCTTCCGAGCATTTGGTCGACGGACCATGCGGTCCTAGCACCTTCTGCGCCGGAAGGATGGTATGGCGTCCCACTGCTGGGCGAGTTGAGATTGAAACGACGGCCCGAGAAAGAAAGTCTCGCCGGGAGACTTGAATGCGAAGAAAGTGCTACCGCGATGAAGGGGACTCGTGAGAAGGGGACCCGGCGGCTATCGCACGACAACCACGAAGACACACGAAAGCCCGCTAGAAGATGCCATGGAAAAGTTGAGAACCGATATCCGACGATTGGCAAAAGAAAGAAGAAAAGTTCGAGAGACGAGATTGATTCATCGGAATTCATGGACGACGAATACGCGAGAAATCAACATGGTTGAGACACGAGCTTCAGCGGCTTCGCAAGGTGCTCCTGCGGCCGCGAAGAGAGGAGCCGGGGCGATGAGAAGGCGGCTTCGAGAAAAGACGACACGATCGCTCGAATGGCGAAAAGGATGGAAGAGATGGCCGTAGCTCCGGCCACTCTCCGGAGTCGAAGTACAACCACATAGAGAGACACCCCCGGAGGTCATTCACATTGTAGACGGAGGAAAGGAGATTACGTCCGTCAATGGGGATGATCGATTGAAAAAGGATACAACACAAAGTATGATTCTGAAAAGGATATCAAGAACTTGGTGGAACGGCGGAGTGCGAGAAGCCTTAGCACAATCGAAGAGCGGGACATCCATTCGGACGGGTAGACCTTACCCGGAAGAATTCGACGGCATCCAATACCCGAAAGGCTTCGTACCACCTCCGTTCAAGACCTTCGACGGGCCGGGAACCCCAGACGGCATGTGGCACACTTTCGTGCCGGTTGTTGCAATGCGGCGGAAGCGATGCATTACTCTTCCGACGAGTTCGTCGGCGATCCGTCGGGAATCGCCTTCGGCCGGTATGCGGAATTACCAAATGGTTCGGTGAAGACGTTCTCGGAGCTAGAGAACCTCTTCATCGAAGCGATTTGCGGAGCTCGGCACCACATCACTATAGGTGATTTAGTGGTAGAGAAACAAAAGCCGAATGAAACTTTGGTGGATTACATACTTCGATGGAGCAACTTAAGCATGAAGTGTGAACCACAAGCTGCAAGAACAGACATGCGATCGGCATTTTACTAAAAAGCATCCATGGCCCGATAGCACTTCTCCTCAAGGGATTTACTATTAAGACTTTCGAGAAGTTGTTAAGCAAGGCCGGAAGCTTGCAAGAAGAGGCGAAGCAATTAAGTTTCGCCGACAAAACAGATAAACAAAAGCCTGTAAAGACTTTTGAAAAGAAATCCGGGATCGTTGCAGCAGTTGACAAAGGCAAGCAACCGATGCAAATACCACCAGAACGGCCGCAGCAACCACAACGAGAATTACCGACAACCCCGGCCCAGCTATCGGTCATCTCCGCGGTATGAACAACCACCTCGTCCGCAACGTACATTAAGAGAGCTTTTGAGCGAGAGAATATCCGTTCAAGAATGAAGCGATGCCGAAAATGTTCCGTAGTTTGATGAAGACTCCGGATTTCCAGTTGCCGGAGCCTAAAAGACCGGAGGAAGTCAACAAGAAAGGTGATCCCAACTTTTGCCCTTACCACCGGATGCTTGGGCACAAAATAGAAGATTGCATTACCTTCAAAAGTTGGCTCAATGACAACCTTCGGAAAGGGAATATAACGATCCCGAAGGAATACATGAAGGAACCCCAGAAAGGAGGTTCCGTCGATGTTGTCTCGGTCGATCCCATCATTCCGATAGATCCACTATACGATCGACGATGGATGGACTACCGCTTGGACGAGGTATTCGAAAAGATTTTAGACGGCATCCAAACCGCTTCGGTGCGAGCTTCAATTCGGAGTTTGAAACCTGTTAAGCCGGTACTATCACTTGCGATAGAAGAACCACCTCGACGGGAGATGATTGAAGAAAAGAAGAAAATTGACGAAGAAGAGAAGGCCGAGACACCTAAAGCTAGACTAGGGGCTGCTTATCCTAGGATAGTTGTTTCGATTCGGGGGAGAAATCCCTCGAACCCACGACTCGTATGATTATCTCGCTCACTTCGGTGGGATCATATAATGATAAGGGTGATGGCGTTGGCTACGTTTTGACTGTTTCTAACGATTACGTAACTAACGATAATCCGGATATCGATTTCGATACCAACGACAATTCTCAAATCATACACGATCTCGACGAGCAAAATAACGAAGAAGACATCCATCAAGGAGGCTACGAGAGTTCAACAAGCAACGAATCTATTTGCGAATTTCGAGGAACTCCAATCACAATAGAGTTAGAGCCTTCAGACTCCGAAGCTAATCTCGAAGAACTTGTCGTTCCGGTTCGAGAGGAGACACCGAGCAAGCTCAATGCTAAATTTAGAAGAAATCACGAAGTCAACTTAAGAAGTGGAAGAGTTCTACCTCCGAGAATGGGTCCAAAGGACAAAAGAAAGCAGGTGGTTGTTCAGGAAGAACCAACCCCGGCAGAAGAAATACCCATTCGGGAAGAAAACGAGGCACATAAAAACAAAGTGGATTACAACGTGCTAGCCCATCTTAGGAAACTACCGGCCAAACTGAGCATTTACGACGCTCTCATCTTATCAAAGGAGATGAGAGAAGCTCTGATCAAGGCCTTACTTGATCCGGAAATTTGCTTAGCTCAAATGGCCGGAGATTCCTTAGATGAGGTTTGCTCGTTAAAGGAACAACGAGGTGTTACCTTCACGGACGATGACCTACTACTTGGAACGACGAGACCACAACCGACCATTGTACATTTCGATTACAATCGGAAAATTTACACTCTCCGGAGTATTGGTGGATCCGGGAGCATCAATCGATATAATGAATCTTCGAACGCTAGCATACTTGGAAATTGATGCCCGCGAGCTCGAAGCGGACAAAATGTTATTAAGAGGATTCAACCGGAAAGGAGAAAGAGCCCTCGGATCAATAACGCTACGATGAAGACCGGTGACTTAGCAAAGACAACCGCGAAATTTCACATAATTGATTCGAAACGTCGTTTAATGCTCTGCTCGGGCCGACCATGGATACATGAAAACGGGATGGTACCATCATCTCTACATCGGTGCATCAAATACTACGATGGAGGGGAACGGTGCATCAAAGGTGACTTACAACCATTCTCCGTACATGAAATTGGAATCCACGAGGATGCGGCTTATTATGCACCACCGAAGAAAACGATCTTCTCCGAGAGATACCATAACAAATGAAGCAAAGAAAGTTCGGGACAACGAAGAACCCGAAGTTCTAGTCCAACGATCACTCACCACTCCCTTACGGCGAGATGGTGAAGGTTTCTCCACAACTCGCATCCGAGGTCGAGGCCGGGGACGAGGTCGTGGTAGAGACGTTAGGACAATTGGACGAGAGGAAACCGACCATTAATGTCGATTGGGAAGATAGTTACGAAGAAGAAAAAGAAATCAAACAAGAAGCAGCGACAATAAGTCGGAAGAAGCCGCAATTCAGAATCCCTCTCGAAAATGAAAGAAACGAAGAATATAAATCGATGTACGAGAAGATTAACCACTATGTACATACTATGACTCTGACCCCGATCCATTCTAATAAGATCGAGGGTATGGAAGTCAAAGAGGTACGTAGCGGTGGTGCGAAAGCCCATCAAATTCTACCGTGGTGCTCCTTCCTCCAAAGCTGAAAATAATGTACAACTTGAAGATGCTACTTCATCGGAATTAATGGAATTGCCTTTTGAGTGGTACTCTCCCTGTGTTCAAAATTTAATTCGGCGTGGTTTCTTACCTCGACAATGGACAAAAGGTCGATCACAACGTTTTGAAAATTTATGGAATAACTCCGGTCGTCCACCCGACTCAAAACATGGTCTCGGATTCGGCACGGTAGGATCGAGTTGATGATGCTGAATTTTGCTTGGTTGTCACTTGCGAATCTAATGAAAGCCGCATGGAAACTACGGACGAACTCGAAGATTTACAAATTGGAGATGCTCCACCAGAATTCGAAGAAGAAATCAAATCTACGATAGATGAGTTAATGGAAGTTAACTTAGGTACTAGCGAAGAACCTAGACCTACCTTTGTTAGCTCCTTACTCAATAAAGAAGACTCGAAGAAATAATCGAGTTATTAATGGAATTTAAAGAGCTGTTTTGCTTGGAGCTACGATGAGATGCCGGGATTAGCTCCGGAGGTCGCGAGTCCATAAGCTAGGAGTGGATCCTACTTCCGTCCCGGTCAGACAAGGTCCCAGAAGAATGCGTCTGGAAATCGAACAACAAGTCATAGCCGAAGTTGAAAAGCTAATAGACGCTAAATTTGTCCGTGAAGAACAATACCCGACTTGGTTAGCCAACGTGGTACCAGTCAGGAAGAAGAATTGTCGGATCGGAATTTGTGTGGACTTCGAGAGATTTAAACAAGGCATGCCCGAAAGATGAATTCCTCTACCAATCCCGAATTAATGATCGACATTGCTTCGACACATGAAATATTCTCATTCATGGATGGATCTTCGGGATACAACCGGATAAAAATGGCTCCGAGAAGATGAAAAGTTTACGGCATTCGAACGCCGATCGGAGTATTTTGCTACACGAGTGATGCCATTCGGATTGAAGAACGCGGGAGCAACCTACCGAGAGCAATGACAAGAATTTTTGATGATCTCATCCATAATCAAGTCGAATGCTACGTGGACGATGTGGTCATCAAAAGCAAAGTAAAGGACAACCACTTGTATGATTTGAGAATTGTTTTCGAACGATTAAGACAATTTAACCTTAAGATGAATCCCTTAAAATGCGCCTTCGGCGTCACCTCCGAGAAATTCTTAGGATTCGTTGTCCGATATCGTGGAATCGAAATCGACCCGGAAAAGATTAAAGCTATCTTAGAAATGCCGCCTCCCAAAACCTTAAAACAACTACGATCTTTTCAAGGGAAGTCGGCATATCTTCGGCGCTTTATCTCAAGCACTGTCGGGTAGGTGTCGGCCTTTCTCGGCACTAGTTAAAAAGGACGCCAAATTTATTTGGGAAGAGAAATGCCGAGAGGGCCTTCGAGGACATTAAACAAAATTTAATGACACCTCCTGTCTTAGCAGCCCTGGTCTCGGGTAGACCGCTAATACTTTATACCGCGGCTTTAGCCGACTCTCTCGGAGCCTCGTTAGCCCGGATCAATGATGAGGGTAAAGAAAATGCTCTTTACTACTTAAGCCGTCGTTCATCGCCGACGGAAATAAGGTATCCCGCAATTGAAAAGCATTGTTTGGCCCTGATCTTCACCGCTCAAAAGCTCAGGCATTACATGCTTTCTCATAAGGTCAACCTGATCTCGAAGTTTAATCCATTGCAATACTTGATGACTCGTCCAACGCTTTCCGGCAGACTTGCCAGATGGTCGATGATATTATTGCAATTCGATATAACTTTCGTGCCTCTTCGTGCCGTAAAGGGACAAGTCTTAGCGGACTTCATTGCGGACACACCCTTTGCGGCGGAATCTCCTCTCAATGACGATCCGCCGGATGAACAAATAATGAACCTAGAAGACCTTGATGATCGACGTTGGGAATTATATTTCGACGGAGCATCTTCGGCGCACAAAGACGAAGAATCGCAAGTGATAGTGCCGGTAAGGCGGGGATCGGACTAATCTTTATAACACCGGAGCGGGGGATGTTAAGATACTCCTACCACTTGACGGAGCCGTGTACAAACAACGAAGCGGAATACGAAGCCCTCATAACGGAATCTGGAATTAACCATTCAAATGGGGATAACGGACATCAACATCTACGGGGATTCACGGTTAATCATTCAACGGATCGCCGGACAATACGAAATTTTAAAACCAAGACTCGAGCAATACTTCCAGGTATGCCATACAACTTGTTGGAACAAATTCCAAATGTGACAATCTACAAAATTCCCGAAAGAAAACGCTTTAGCGGATGCGCTAGCTCGTCTCGCAAAAGAATTTGCACGTTTGCAAGATGAATCGGTAGAAGTGTCGGTTCACGGACGTCGGGTCCTATCACGACTCGACATAGACACGATACACAAATCGAAAAGGAAAAAGGATCAATTGCGGCGAGTGACGAGAAAACACGGAAGATTGGCGACGGCCATTGATAGATTACACCGCAAACAGGAAAACTACCGGATGATAGGTCACTAGCCCATCGGATCAAGAAAGAACTACGTCCTACGCATTAGTAAACAATACGTTATACGGAAGGTCTTTTGATCAAATGTGGCTAAGGTGCCTAAGCGGGTCCGAGGCCCGTGAAATCGTTAAAGAGATACATTCGGGACTGCGTGGCGCTCACCGGTCGGGTCCAAAGATGAAAATGAAAATTAAAAGACTAGGGTACTACTGGCCCTCGATGATGACCGATCGCATGAAAATCGCCAAGAGGCGTCACCAATGCCAAGTGCACGGAGTGGTTCTACACCAACCTCCCAATGTGCTACATCCGAACAATTGCGTCGTGGCCATTTGAATGTTGGGGCACGGATATAGTGGGTCCGATAGAACCACCATCTTCAAAAGGACATCGCTTCATTCTTGCGGCTACAGATTACTTTTCCAAGTGGGCGAGGCGGTTCCACTTAGAGAAGTGAAAGCACATCACGTACTACAATTTTTCGAGAACCAAGTTGTTTACCGTTTCGGAGTGCCGCGCGGAATCATCTCGGATAATGGGTCGGCATTCGAAGCACACAAATCAACAATTTTGTCGGGAGACACGGAATCGGCTGGCGATATTCAACAATTTACTACCCAAGAGCAAACGGCCTCGTCGAGGCTTTTAATAAAACTCTCGTTCAAATTTTAAAGAAAACTTTGGACGATAATAAGAGAAATTGGCACGAGAAGTTGTTAGAAGCCTTATGGGCCTACCGGACAACCTTCAGAACTCCTACGCAAGCTACACCTTACGCTCTGGTGTATGGGTCCGAGGCGAGTGTTACCTTTAGAGGTTCGGCTTCCTTCACTCGGAATTGCGATTGCAAATAAAATCACAACGAAGAAAATGCCAAATTACGACTCGAAGAATTAGAGAGCACTGGAAGGAAAAGACTTGCGGCGCAACGAGAATTTAGAACTATACCAAGCTAAGATGGTTCAAGCCCATGACAGACCGGGTCCGCCCAAGAACCTTCAAAGTTGGTGATTTAGTTCTCGTTCTCAAAGACCTATTCTTGCACACCGCGAGATAGGAGGAAAATTTGAACCCACTTGGGAAGGACCGTTTGTGGTTGAAGCGGTATACTCGGGAGGTTCCTACCGGCTAGTGAGCTGCCGAGGAGAACGACATATGCTTCCGATCAATGGACGATACTTGAAAAAGTATTACGCTACCCGATGTTTCGAAGGAATGAACTTTCCATCCCTAGAAGCACGGGTGAAGTGATTACTTATGACTGGGTCCGAACCCAAAAATGACAAAAATGTGCTAAAATAAATAAAATCCTGATAATAAATTTTTCCTTGTTTTCTTTTCCAAATCAAAATCTCTTTCCTGATCTTATCCCACTTCATTCCTGTTAAGTTTAAAAATATAAGAATAATAAAAAAAACGTCTTTAATAAACATTTTCTTAATGTTCTTGTTCTTAGTACAGCCCCTGATCCTTTTCCTTGTCTTTTCGCAGGGAAATGTCGAGCGGGCGGTTGGTCTCGAACTTTAAGAATGGCGTAAGCCTTGCACTCGATGAAAAGAGGGTGAAGGATGGAGCGATAATCGAGATTGACTCGAATTTCGCACCGAGCGGAGCCTACGATACGAGGAAAGTGGCCGGGTCCCGGTTGACCGAGAAGAACTGCCCGGACATACAGTGATGAAAGTGGGTGGCCCAAGCCACCAATCCAGCAGCAAGAAAAGAAAGACAAACATTGAAGAAGATAAGAAAATGAAGTTTGTAGTCGCTACAACAGAAGGCAGGCTTGTCAGCGCCGCGCCCACAGAGATTCAAGAAGTTCGAAGAGCTACTCTCACGCGCAACGCAACGAAGAAATAAGAATCGCCGCATCCGTAAGATGTTAACAAAACTAGCCGCGGACCGGCGCGACGAGACGAGTTGCTAATGTCGGTGCATACACTTCAAGGACACCGGTTCACCGGGAACCGAAGAAAGGAGGCCAGCTCCTAGGATGACGGAAAGAACCGGGAAATCTCACAAAGACCAGAAGAAAGAAGGCTACCACGCCACCGGATAGAACCACCGATAACGCATGACCTTGTTGCGAAGCAACCCGGGGGATGTCCCGACGAGCATCATCCACCGAGGAGCCAAGGTATGCGGGAGAACGTGAAGGGATTGAACCGTATATTCCACAATATGTCACCGAGGCCTCGCCATCCGCAGATCATTCCGGAATACGAGTCGGAGAGAATGCAAAATGTTGAAAAGAAAACCTTTGAATACTTCGAGAGAATTAGAGGCGGAAGAATCAATATACTTGGAGGGCCTCGAGCTACATACAGACGTATTCTCAGAGTATGAACAGCAGCAAATCGTGGATTGCATCCGGGATTTGAAAAGAATGGGCCGAGCGGGCCGCCTAAGGGAAAACACATACTCAGAACCCCGGAGATGGATGCCAGGGAAAGGAAGAATCACAATACAATGTGGATGCTGTTACAACTTTGCGGAGGACGGGAAGGGAAACCCACCGGGAATACTCCGTCATGGGCAAGTGGATCTGATGCCATTAGTCATCAAGAGAATGGTAAAGAGATTGATAACATGGAGGGTACTGCCAGCAGATTGCATACCCAATAGTCGCATCATCAACATCTACAAACGAGGTGATCGCATACCCCCACACATGATCACCACGACTTTGTCGGACCTTTCGCACGGTCTCTTTCCCGAGCGAGTGTAACATCATGTTCGGATCCGACCTCCGGATAGCAGGTCCGAGTGAGTTCCGAGGGCCGATAAAGATACCTTTACCGGTAGGTTCCGTCATGATACTGAAGGGCAACGGAGCGGATATCGCTAAGCATTGCATACCGGGAGTACCGGTGAAGCGGATCTCGGTTACTTTCGAAGGATGGACGACAGGAAGACACCTTACCATTTCCAGCCAGACCGGAGCTAGAGAGCCTCCGGCCTTACGAGTTGTGAGTTACATGGAAAATATCACACCTCCAATGTACATCCATACGGCATCCTTGCCAAGGATGGCTTGGAAGGTGATATTATTGACCATGTACCCCACTATTCGGACATGGATTTTTGACGGATGCTTCTTTGGATGGATCAACAAAGATCATACACGATCCGTTTTGAGTTTACATGGATTGTATGAAATATATTCCAGCATCAAGATGTATGATGTATCTTCTACATGATTGGAATGAAAGTGACCATGTCACATTTTTGGCCTTCACCTCTTTTGTGCAAATTGATTGGGAAACGCCGTTAAAGTTAAATGAACTTCGAACAAAGAACGAAAAGGAATAAAAAAATAGAATAAAAGAAAACTTTTCTTAAAAAAAAAAAAAAAAAAATGACAAACACCAAATTCACATGAACATTAAATAAACGATAAAATAAAATTTGAATCATTAAAAGATAAACAAAATCAACATAAATGTTAAATCAAATTCTCAATCAAATTTCAAATGTGATCTTCCAAATTTCAAATCAAATCTTAAATCAAATTTCAACCGAGTTCAAACTCATCCTTCCAAATTTCAAATTCAATCTTTCCGGATTCCAAATCTTTATCAAATCTCAAATTCGATCTTCCGGATCTTAAATCAAATCTCGACTCAAATTTCAAATCTCAAATTCGATCTTTCCGGATCTCACATCAAACCTCGGTCAAATTCAAACTTTTGGGTCGAGGATTTTACATCCAAGATCGCACTCGCTTTAGGATTCTTTCCTATCGCACCGAAATACATCAAATTCAAACTTTTGGGTCGAGGATTTTACATCCAAGACCTGCATCGCTTTAGGATTCTTTCCCTATTGCACTCGAAATACATCAAATTCAAACTCTTGGGTCGAGGATTTTACGTCCAAGATCGCATCGCTTTAGGATTCTTTCCCTATTGCACCTTGAAATACATCAAATTCAAACTTTTGGGTCGAGGATTTTACATCCAAGACCGCACTCGCTTTAGGATTCTTTCCCTATTGCACTTGAAATACATCAAGTTCAAACTTTTGGGTCGAGGATTTTACATCTAAGATCGCATTCGCTTTAGGATTCTTTCCCTATCTGCATCGAAATACATCAAATTCAAACTTTTGGGTCGAGGATTTTACATCCAAGACCGCATCGCTTTAGGATTTTTTCCCTATTGCACTCGAAATATATCAAATTCAAACTCTTGGGTCGAGGATTTTACATCCAAGACCGCACTCGCTTTAGGATTCTTTCCTATTGCACTGAAATACATCAAATTCAAACTTTTGGGTCGAGGATTTTACATCCAAGACTGCACTGCTTTAGGATTCTTTCCCTATTGCACTGAAATACATCAAAATCAAACTCTTGAGGTTAAGGATTTTACATCCAATACCGCATTACTCTGAGATCTTTCATCATTGTAATGATCCAATCCAATCGATTTGATCTTCTTTTGGGGTTGAAGATGTTACATCTAAAACTTCAAAATTCCAATTTTCATTTCAAATCAAATCCCTTCAAATTAATCTTGACAAACTTCAATCTAAATTAAAACTCCAAATTGAAATCTAAACTCACACATCATGACTTGAACATGAAGCAAAATAAAATCTAAATTGAAATTTCTCCCAGATCTTGTGATCTGGAATTCACCTCCTTTTCCTTTCCCCAGCGAGAGTTCAGGAATCTCCAGTCTTGGAAATATACTTGACACTCCCCAGCTGAAGCTCTTCTACTTCGTCCTAAGTTTGTTACTTGGACATCTGTGTTGATTTTGTTGATCGCTTCGGTCAACACCAATACGCGCGGTGTGCTCCGTCAGCTCACCACACCTATTGGGGGTCCATTTGTTGACCTCATTTTTTATGAGGTCTTCTCTTCTTCTTTTAGTGCTTAGGATCTAGCCTTAGGCTTTTCCTTTGACTATCTTAGAGGATTAGAATTGGGACCCACCTTTTAGAAATTCAAACCACTTCTAAACTCCTCGCAAACTCCACAAACTTGATTGTAGACCCCTAATCACCTAGAGGGTTGAAATCAAATGTGGAAGTTTAAAGGATGAGTTCCTATGGGACTCTTTGGCCTTAGGACCGCCTACAGGTGGCTCCGGTCCGATGAAGGGGCCGACTTACACACACACTACACTTTCATACACCTCCTAAAACCACATCTATACCTAACTTGACCTCCCGACTCATGTAAGTGATTCACATGGATGGTCCTTAACCCCTAAGCCCTCGCTAGCAGGGTTAGGAACAACATAGTGAATGCCTCAAATGAGTCCCTTCATGGCTCATGTGGGCTTGATATGGCTTCATGGCTCAACCAAAATGATTTTTATTCCACTTATATTTACCCAATCTTCAATTTTTCAAATTTTCAATTTTTGACCCCCGGGACCCTACACCCCGCCTAACCTACCAAATGCCCTTGAAAATACCCAAAATTTCCAAAATCACCTAAATTACCCAAAATTCCCCAAAATCAATCCTAAACATTCCCACATCACTCAAATTGATCATTCATAGCCAAAATACCAAAAATTCCAAAAATACCTCCCAATACCCTCCAAATACCCAAAATACCCCTCTTAGCCAAAAAATCCAAAAATTCAGAAAATTCCCAGAAAATTCCAGAAAATCCCAAATATTCCCAATTTCATTTTATTCAACTACACCATGGGCCAATTTTGCCAATTTACTCCACTTTTGTCAAAACCCCCAATTTGACCCATTTTAACCCAAAGTAAACTCAATGTCAAACCTAACCCACCCAATTGACCCAAATTCTGGTCCAATTCAATTCTAAACTTCAATTCAACATCCCTAACACCAATCTAGACCCAATCTAAGCCCAATTTGATTGAAATTTGGATCCAATTTCACTTTTGGCCTTAAAGCCCAATTTGGACCCATAACCCAAACTTAGCCCAAACCACCCAATTCAACTCCAATTAACCCCAAATCTTTTCTAAACCCTCCTTGACATCCCCATAAACAAAACACTAACATGATTTGCCCAAGATTTTGATCCAAACCCCACTCAAATTCAACCCAAAGCTAAAAGGCCCAATTTCGACCTAAACCCAAACCTAGCCCAAATTAGCCCAAATCCCAAAATCAAAACCTAACCAAAGCCAAAACCTCTTTGAAACACTCCCATAAACATTTCCCAACATTAATTTTACATCAATTTCAACTCTAGCCCAACATTGGCCCAAGATAGCCCAATTTGACCTACATGAGCCCACTTACCAATTAAACCCAAATTCAAACCAATTCAAGTCCAAATCACACCAAATTGACTCCAAACCACTCATGACACATCCCTAAACCAAACTCAACAATTATTTGGCCCAACTTCTTTACAAAATTTCTATCCATAAATTCATTTTCAAACCTAAAAGCCCACTTCCCTAAACCTTCCTAAAAGCCCATTTCCACCAAATACAAAAGCCCAAATTTGGCCCTAAAGCCCACATGACATTTCCATTTGCCATCCATTTAATAAAAGCCATTCCCTAAGTTATAATTCCATCATCAAACAATTCCAAATCAAGCCCCATACAAATTCACATCAAAATATCAAAATTTTTCTTAAATCCATTTACATGAAATTGACTTGACTTTTCCCAAGCCAAAGGTGAGCCATGAAGCCATGCATGAGCCACATGGAAGCCATGAGAGCTTCTTTACATGTCACCATACCATATTGCGTAGGAAGGAGGGCCCCTTTCCTTAATCCCTAAAGCTCATTAGCCTTAATCATGATTCACCTAAACCTAAATTTAATCCAAATATATTTGGATGGAGACTTCTCCATGCCAAACCAGCTGATCCCTTTGATCCCCCACAGCACCCAAAGCCACCTTGAAGGGTGCACCAAGCCCAAATAGGTGAGTTGACCCATTTAGACCCAAAAACTAGCCATGCCCAATTCTACTTTGGATCAAGGCCTTTACACTTGGCATTTGCCAATTGCTTGCACAAACACCCAGCCCTGACCCACCTGACCCTGAGGGTGACCCTTGCCTGCCGGCCAGCCACCCCAGTCGCCGGAAAACTCCATGGCCGAGAGGTCCAAGTCAATCTAAGCTTGGAATTCTCACCTGCTGAGCTGCCCCATGCCCAGTGGCCATTACAGCTGTTCTTCACTTGCCATGAGCAGCTGATCCCAGCCCTCAACTCCCCCTGGGAGGCCCTCCAGCCCTGCCTATTTAAACTCCCCACCTCTCGGCCATGAGGAGGTGCTGAAACAAACCTTAAGGAAACTCTGCCAAAATCACTCCAGATCACTCTCCACACATAGAGCACTTGATCCCCACTGAATTCCAGCCCCAATTCCCTCCAAGCTCGAGCTCAATTTCGAGCTCAAACTTTAGCCCAAAAACCAGGACACTTCTTTACGGTGAGCCAATTCCCAAATTGATTGGTCCTACACCTTCACTGGACGAAGAGGAGAAGTTTCCCACTCGAAAGCCCCATCTCCAGAGCCACCCAGTTGCTCCAGACCTCCAAGCTTTGTGATCGGCCGTGGTCGAAGTCCAACCTGGACAATTCACTGCGACCGGGAGACTTCATCCGGAGCTTGCTAGGATCCAATCGAAGGTGCAACAACTCTCAGATCGAAGCCACACTTCTCTGAGCAAAGGTATGAGCTAATTCTTCATCCCGAGCTTCTGGAGATTCTCCATTTCAAATGCTTTAATTTCAATGCATGATAACCGTATAGATGTGTTCGTCTCTTCAAGAAGAATCCATAGAGCATAAGAACATGAAAATCCATTGAGTATCGAGTGAGATATTAGGGATTTAGTGTGGACGGCTCTCGGGTGAGGACACTTGGGGATGATGAACGGATGCCGTCCATTTAATACACGCGCGCACGGACGCCCAGGATCGCGCCGGATGAGGAGACGGAACGATACAGCGGGCCCCGGGACGGCTGACTCGGATGGCGGCGCCCAATCACGGCGTGACACGTACCCCTTCGGAGCTGCCGATGTTTCGCTGGCGCCGCGTGGATAAGTAGAAAATTAGGGGTATTTTCTATTTATTTAATTCCCTAAACTTCAAAAATCCATATCTTTGTGTAGAAAAATCACAAAAATAAAATAAAAATACCCTCTTGCTCAGTGAACAGAGGAGAATAATGTGGAAAAGAAATTAATTAATTTTGTCTAGTACTTTATTTTTAATTAATTATTTACTCCCTGCATTGTTTTAATTCTCCATGCATTCATACAATTCACCATGGCATGAGACCATAGGGCTTTTGAAGCCTCCGAACTTGGGAACATTCCCTGAATTTTCCAGGGTCGAGGCCATCTCTCGTGAAAAGTTATTGATTTTTCAAATGCATGTGGCTGTTTTGAGTATTTTAATTCCAAAAATTAGCATGTTGTGAAATAAATTCTAGGAAAATTTGGTGATGTTCCTTATGACCAGAGAACCCTAGGAAAAATATGACTTGAGTTAATTCATTTAAAATAACCCTAATTGGCTTAAACACCCAAAATAGACCCCTAATTAATTAGAGTTAACCATAGATTAAATTGACTTGAAATCAATTCTCCACTGACCTTTAGGATCAGAGGAACCCACCATAAAAGTTTGAAGTCAATTGGACTTGGTTAGCCCTATTAATTGGGTTGATTAAGCCATTTAGTCATTTTAAACTTTAAAAATTCATAACTTTCAAAATACCTTTCAAAAATTCACCAAATTGGTTTTAGAGCCTCTCTGATATCAGGGGAATTTAAGAAAATTAAAATTTCAATTTTCTAAAAAAGTTGATTTTTAATATTATTTTAATATTTTTAATAATTAAAAAATAATAAAAATCACAAAAATAATAAAATTCACCAAAATGTCACATTTTGAATTTTAATCACTTAGGAACAAACCCCATATTTTTCTTAGGCCTATTTGGTGAGATATTAATTTTTAAAGTTCTAGGGTAATTTTAAAAATTAAAAAAATGTATTTTCTAGCATTTTCACTAAAATAATTATAATAAATCATAGAAAAATCAGAAAATTACAAAATTTGCTTCTCTGGTTTCCTTGATATCAGAGAGATTTTTGAAAAACATAAAATTCATTTTTCAACATTTATTTTATTTTAAATTAATTAATACTCCAGAACTTAAAATAATTCTAATAAATAAAATATAATTCAAAAAATCACAAAATTTGGTCCAAGTGGTCCTCTGGTCATTAGGAATGTCCCATAATTTTCTTAAGGACAGAAACTTTTCCTTAGTCATGTTATTAAATTTTCCTTGGAAATCTCTATTTTCTACCAAAAATAATTACATAAATAAATTAAATACAGAAAAATCACATTTTCTCCTCTAATGTCTTTATTGACATATGAGTGAAGTCACATAAAAATTTCAAATTCATTTGAGCTCAATTTAGTGAGTTATGAAATTATTAGGCTTGAAGGGCAAAATGGTAATTAAAATCTTAACCCTTTAATTAAAACTTTAGGCTTAATAAAATTAATAGGTAAAATATTTGATCCTAATCTGATTTGGATGATTGAAATTTAATAACTAAAGGGTAGAAACCCATTAAGCAATTTAAAATGATTAAACTTTAATTAAATAATTGATTAAATTTGGAAGAATAATAAAATTGGAATTATTAAAATAGAGGATATTATTAGGAAGAGATTTGTTCTTTAATTTAAAAAATCCCTAAATTAATCATTTCATTAGTGTTTAATTCCTAATTAAAATGATAATTCAAATTTAAAATATTAAAAGACTTAATCATTAAACTAAAATTAAATTATTGAACTTCTTTTAAAATTTTAATTAAAATTAAAATGAATAAAATTAAATTAAATTAAAAATTAAATTAAATCAAATTAAATCAAATTAAAAATTAAATTAAAATTAAATTAAATTAAATTAAATCAAATTAAAAATTAAATTTAAAATTAAATCAAATTAAAAATTAAATTAAAAAATTAAATTAAATTAAGAATTAAATTAAATTAAATTAAATTAATTAAATTAAATTAAATTAAATTAAATCAAATTAAATTAAATTAAATCAAATTAATTTAATGTAACATCAAACCAAACTAAATTGAATTAAATTAAATTAAATTAAATTAAACTAAATCATATTACATTAAATTAACTTAAGTTAAATTAAATTAAATTAAACCACATTACATTAAATTAAGTTAAATTAAATTAAATTAAATTAAATATAAAGACATGAAGAATTCAAAAATAAATCTAAGATAACTTGAACACTATTCCAAACTTAAATCATTAATTTGAACTTAAATTTGAATCACAAATCATTAAATATCACTTTGCTCTTAGGAGCTTTTACTATTGTAACTCCTAAATGGAGTATTAAATGAAATGTTACTTCACTTATAGGACATTCAAATATCCTAGTTCACTGAGCAAGTTAACAAAACTTGAAAACCTCGGACGATCAATTCATTTACATAATTAAATTCTCTTGGACTTAAAACAATCCTAGAAATATTGAAAAGATGTTTAGGATTCTTCTTAAGCACTTCCTCAATATGATAGGATATTTATAAGAACAACTGAACTTAATTGTTCTTTGATGAAGAAAATCGTCTTCAATCTAAAAACACAAGGAACCTAGACGTCATAGGAGATGACTAGCTATAGGATTAGGAATTTGGTAGAAAACCCTAACCCTTACCTTAGCTTTACCTAGGAACTTGCTTAAATATTCTAATTGTGTTTTAAGTGCAGCTTGGGATGACGAGAAGACCCTCCAGGTACGCTTTTATTTTATTGCGATTTACTTTACGGTAATTTATTTAATCGCATCGCACTTATTTTTCTTGCATGATAAACAAAAGTTGCATGAAAACCTACACCTTTAGGACAGAAACCAAAACTGAAACCCATAACTAAATTAAAAGACACCACAAGATAAAATTCACCTCCACAACATTTCAAAATATAAGACAACTCAAAATTTAATCACAAACGAGAACAACAAAACTATAACTACAACTAAATTAAAACGTCTCATTGAATGATCGGGAATACCTCGGATGATGTAACCCACGTGTTGCTAACGGGATTTCCCACGGTCTAAATGAAAGTGCGGAACTCATTTAGTTGAGTTTAGCAATTCATCTGGACTAAGTGAATTCGATGAAAATAACGGTGCCGGGATGACGGAACCGTGGGATCTTAATCGGTTCTGTTTAATCAACTTTAAGATCTGTTTTAATTAAAATGTTAAAAACACATGAAAATTAAGACTTCTCTAAACCAAAACACTTCTCTCATCTCCTGATTTATGAATTCTAAAACTAAACCTCTGCAACAACAAGGAGCTCGGAGCATGGTGGGCAGCACGGCCATCGTCGTCAGCAAAACTTGAACCCACTTCAGCAAAATTTTCCTAGAATTAAACAACAAAGCCATAGGACTTCGAGGTAGTTTGCCTAGTGCAACATAAATCCTCAACTCTTCGTTAGGCATTTGCATTGCAAATTAAGCCCTAACCTAGGTCTTAGGATTCCGAGGTAGTCGTCCGATACGACATAAACCCTCATATCTTCCGAGCTATTCGTGTGATTCTATCATATAAATATAAGCCCTAATTAACTAAAATTGGCAAGATTAAAACATTAAATGAACATTAGGACTTTCCTAAATCCAAGCCAAACAATAGGATAGTCGGGAGATTACCGAAGTTCGCTTCGAATCTGTAATTTCTCCTATTTTTCTTCCTTTGAATTCCTAAAATAAAATGTTCCAAACTTGATCCATTCCCTATTGAGATTCAAAAATTCAAATTCTTTGAAAACTTAAACTTTGAAATTCTTGAGAGCAGAATTATTGATTATTATCGAGAGTTTTCTTAGGTGATTCCCGTCACTTAAGATGTAATTAACTATAGGGGCTTGCCCTTATAGGGAATTTTAAAGAACCTGAGTAATATAAACCCTGTTTAATGTTTTCATATTAAGCAGAGGAATTTGTCGGCTTATAAAATTGGTTCGCAGACCAAACGGATGTCACAAATCTTCTAGTTTATTTAACCGAGCCCCATCATCAAGCAGTGTGTCTATCCTTAGGGATAGATACACGGTTTGTGGTGCGGTGCTCGTTTATGTAAACTATTCGGGATGTGAGATCAGTTTGATTTCATATCTTAAAATCTTCAAATTTAAAATTATTTTCAAAATCAAATACTACTTTCTAAATTATATCTATATTTAAATTAAATTAAAAATTCGCCGACAACTTCTGTAGGCGACCCCTTTTCAAAACACACAACCTAAAAATATGCCGACAAGGTTGAGTTAGCACCGTGCTGGATAAATAGATAAATAGGTTATTTTTCTATTTATTTAAATACCCAGAAATTTAAAAATCCATAACTTTGCATAGAAAAATCATAAAAATAAACTAAAAATACCCTCTTGCTCAGTGAATAGAGAAGAATAATGTGGAAAAGGAATTGAGTTAATTTGATGAGTGTTTTATTTTTAATTAATTATTTACTCATTTCAATGTTTTAATTCTCCATTTTCATAGACAATTCACCATGACATAAGACCATAGAGCTTTTGTAGCCTCTGATCTTGGGAACATTCCCTGAATTTTCCAAGGTCAGAGGCAACCTCTATGGCAAGTCATTCATTTTTCAAATTTTTGTGCCTGTTTTGATATATTAATTCCAGTAATTAGCATGTTGCTTAGAAAATTCTAAGAAAAATTGGGGAAGTTTCTTAGGACCAGAGGACCCTAGAAAAATTATGGTTTGAGTTAATTCATTAAGAATAACCCTAATTGGCCTAAATACCCAAAACCAAGATTTAATTAATTAGGAATAACCACAAATAAAAATCACTTGAAAATAATTCCCCACTGATCTTTAGGGTCAGAGGAGTTTCACATAAAAATTTAAAACCAATTGGAGGTGATTAGGCCCACTAAATGGACTAATTAAGTTACATGACCAAAATTAAACTTTAAGAAATTCATAACTCCAAAAATATATTTCAAAAATTCACCAAAATAATTTTGGAGCTTTTCTGATGTTAGGGGAGTCTAAGAAAATTAAAATTAAAATTTTCTAAAAATCTTCATTTTTAATCATATTTTAATATTTTAATAATTAAATAAATAATAAAAATCATAAAATATTAAAAATCATAAAAATGTCATATTTTACTTCATAATCACTTAGGAATAAACCAAATATTTTTCCTAAGTCTCTAGGTTAAGATATTGAATTTTAAAGGCTTAAAACAATTTTTAATAATAAAAAATGAATTTCCTTACATTTTTCACTAAATTAATTATAATAAATCAAAGAAAAATCAGAAAAATATAAAATTTGTTTCTCTGAACTCCTTGAGGTCAGAGAAATTTATGAAAAATATAAAATTCATTTTTAAATTTTAATTTTATTTTATAATTAATTAAAACTCCAAAACACAAAATGATTATAATAAAAAAAATATAATTCAAAAAATCACCAAAATTGGTCCAATTGATCCTCTGATCAATAGGGACATCTCATAATTTTCTTAAGGATAGAAACCTTGCCTTGGTCATGTTGTTGAATTTCCATTGAAAATCCCTATTTTTCATTAAGATAATTATATAAATTAAACTAAATTCAGGAAAATCACATTTTCTCCTCTAATGTCTTAATTGACATTTGAGTGAAGTGACATAAAAATTTTAAGTTCATTTGAGCTTAATTTAATGAGTTATGAAATAATTAGGCTTAAAAGGGCATAATAGTAATTAAGAATTTTAACCCCTAATTAAAACTTTAGGTCTAATCAAGGGGAGGATAAAATATTTGATCTTAATTTTCTCTTAGATGATTGAAATTTTGGGAAATTAAAGGGTAGGAACCCATTAATCATTTCTAATAATCAAAAAAAAAAAAAAGAAAAATGAAACCTTAATTAATTAAATAATTTATATTTTGGAAGATTAATTGAAATTTGAATTATTAAAATGGGGATTATAACTTAGAGAGACTATAACCCTTTAATTTAAGATCCCTAAATAAATCACTTTAATAATATTTAACTCTTAATCAAACTCAAAAATGATAATTGAAATTAATAATTAAATAATTAAAAGGAAAATAAACCTTAATTAAATTAAAAGCTTAAAACATTAAGTGATTTGATAATCAAATTGAAATAAATTTAAAAGATTAAAATTAATTTGAAATTACTTAAAATACAAATCTAAAACAAACTTGAAACATCAAAATCAACCCCAAAATAAATCATAACATAAAAAATCAAACCAATTAAAAATTAACCTAAAATATTTCAATTAAATTGAAACTAAATCATTAAAATCTAAATTGAATAATCTAAACACCTCTTTCAACCCAGATTAATCTAATGTATTGAGATCATTTAAAATGTAAAGATTTAATTAAATTAAAACAACTTGAACACTATTCCAAACATAAAATTATTAAAATTTCATAAATAAATTAAACTATTTTAAATCATCAATTCCAATTTTAAGTCATTAAAATCTTTAATAAATTGATTTGCCCTTAAAGACTTGCGTTATCATAACTCTTAAATGGAGCATCAAGTGAAATGTCACTTTACTCATAAGATAATCAAATATCTTAGTTCACTGAGCAAGAATCAAAACATAACTAAATTCTTGGATGATTAACTCACCAGTGCAATAAAATTCATTTGGACTCGAAATAAACTCAAAAGTATTGAAAAGATGTTTAGGACTCGTCCTGAGCACTTTCTCAATATGATGAGATGTTTTAGAAGAGCAACTGAACTTAATTATTCTTTGATGAAGAAAATCATCCTTAACAAAAAACAAAAGAACCTAGACTTCATAGGGATTGACTAGCAATAGGATTAGGATTTTGGTAGACAACCAGAACCTTTCACTTAGCTTTACCTAGGTACTTGTAATAAACATTTAAATGCCTTAAACATGTGTTTTAAGTGTAGCTTGGAATGACGGGAAGACCTTCCAGGTGCGCTTTTATTTTATTGCAAGTTACTCACATGTACTGCGCTTTACTTTTCTTATATGTTAAACAAGATTGTTGCATGAAAACTGAAACCTTTAGAATAGCCACAACACTGAAAGCCAAAACTAAATTAAAAGTCACAACAAGATAAAATCCACCACCACAATATTTCAAAATATAAAACAACTCAAAATTTAATCACAAATAGAACACAAAACTACAACTATAACTAGATTAAAACGTCTTGTTGGATGATCGGGAATACCTCCGATGATGTAACCTACGTATTGCTAACGAGGTTTCCCACAATCTAAATGAAAGTGTGGAACTCATTCAGTTGAGTTTAGGAAATTCATCTGAACTAAGTGAATCCGATAAAAATAACGGTGCCAGAATGATGGAACCGTGGGATCTTAACCGGTGTTGTTATAATCAACTTTAAGATTCCCCTAATAAAACATTAAAGACATTTAGACTTTAAGACTTTTCTAAACCAAAAACCTTATCTCATCTCCTGATTTTCACTTTCTAAAACAAAACCTTTGTAACACAAGGAGCTTGGAGCACAGTGGGCAGCACGGCCATCGTCGTCAGCAAAACTGGAATCTACATTAGCAAAACCATTCTTAGAATTAAATAACCAAGCCATAGGATTTCGAGGTAGTTTGCCTGATGCAACATAAATCCTCAACCTTTTCGTTAGGCACTTGCATAAATATTTTATGCAAGTTAAGTCCTAACCGGTCTTAGGATTCCGAGGTAGTCGTTTAGTACGACATAAACCCTCACATCTTCGAGGCTATTTATATGATCATGTCATATAAATATAAGCCCTAAGTAACTAAAATTGGCAGGATTACAACATTAAATAAATTCCCAATTTGAAGCTAAACAATAGGATAGTTTGGGAAGTGCCAAGATTCTTCTTGGATCCTCAACTTCTCCTACTTCTCTTCCTTTGGACTCCTGAAATAAATTGTTCCGAATTTGATCCGATCCCATTTGAAATTTCAAAATTCAATCCTTTGAAAACCTTAAACTTTGAAATTTTGAGAGCAAAACCACTGATCATTATCGAGAGTTTTCTTGAGTGTCTTCAAATATTTAAGATGTAATTAACTATAGGGGCTTGCCCTTATAGGGAACTTTAAGAACCCATGTAATATAAACCCTGCTTAATTTCTTTATATTAAGCAGGGGAACTTGTCGACTTAGAAAATTGGTTCACGTGACCAAACGGATGTCACAATCTGCTAGTTTATTTAATCGAGCCCCATCGTCGAGCGATGTGTTTATCCTTCGAGATAGATACACAGTTTTTGATGTGGTGCTCGTTTATATAAACTATTTGGGATGTGAGATCTGTTGGATTTCATATCTTAAAATTTTCAAACTTAAAAATTATTTTCAAAATCAAATGCTACTTTCTAAATTATATATATATATATATATATATATATATATATATATATATATGTAATGAGGTTTTCAGGGTGGTTCTTGAGGGGATTTTCAAATTCCTAGTGAAGTTCTTGCTGGGATTTGTTTTTCTGATTGTTCTAGTGGTTTTTTTGTTGGTGATTGTTAAGATTAGAGACTATTTCTTTTAGTTTCTAGTCTTTTTCTTCCCTTTTGCTTTCTCCTTTTTGAATTCTTGGTTTCCCGGGTTTCCAGTTTTTTTCTGTTTTTGTTCTATCTCTTTTTTTGGCTGTTTCTTGATTATGGCTAGTTTAAATCTTCCCTCTTCTTCAAATCCTAGCAAATCTTTTGTGGAAATTGTTGGTCAAGGTAATTCAGATAAGCTGTTCTTTCCTTAAATCTATCATGACTCGGCTGCTGGTAAGGGGAATTGTCCATTTATCAAGAAGATTGAAAAGAAAGGAGGAAAACCTGCTTTAATATTTTCTGATTCTGAAATTTTTACTCTGGTTGAGGCACTTAAATGTGCCTTAATTGGGAAGTTTCAATTCGGCCATCCTAAGATGGAGACTATTAGAAAATGTTTTGAAGATCTCAAGCCGGTTGGTACTTGGAAGGTTGGATTATTTGATGGAAGGCACATTTTGATTCAACTTTCTAAAGAAGAAGACTATGCCAATCTTTTCTCCAAGAAATTTATTCTTACTGAAGGAAGGTATATGAAAATTCTTAACTGGTCACCTGATTTTGACCCAACACTAGAGGCTCCTATAATCCCCATTTGGTAAAGGCTACCAAACTTAAAACTTCAGTTTTTTAATCATCAGGTGATATATGCTATTGGTACGACTTTGGGAGACCTCTTAAATTGGATATGTCTACTTTTCAATTATCTAGGCCTTCCTTGGCTAGGATTTTAATCGAGAGGGACATTACATTACCCGATGTGGATGAAATTTGGCTAGGCTCTCCTCACAATGGATATTAGGCACTCGTTATAATGGAACAAAAACCAGCTCATCGTCACAATTGCAAAATGTTTGGTCATTCTAAGGAATCTTGTTTCAAGCTTCATCTTGAACTTAGGCCTTCCACTGTCAAGTATTCAAAATCTACTATTAACACTAGTTCAGTTCCTTTGAAAATTGCTAGAGTTTCTAATTTAAATATTCAGAATCCTGATTCTCAATTTGTTACTAACCCTCCAGTGACTATTACTAATACTGTTCCTGTTGAAATTGCTACTGATATACCAGCTGCTGATCCTGAAACTTTTGATTTCAGTCCTAATCTTCATAAAAATTCTGAAGTTGTTATGAATGATATTCCTTCTACTGAGTTGGTCGAACGAGATAACATTGCTCCCGATGTTTTCGCCGTCGTTATCGAAGTACCAACTAATACAAATTCCGCATTGCTACTCGATTACTCTCAACATATGGATGTTTTACCTAAGGCCGTGCAATATCCCGTTGTTGCAACTCGTGAGGATTCTCGATATTAATGTCTATGCTTTAGCCGCCGTTAATAAAGAGCTAAATGAAAACTGGGTGGTTCAAATTGCTAGAAAAAAGAAGAAGTCCTTGGAACTAAAACATTTATCTGAACAAAACATTATTCCTGACACTTCTGATTCTTCCTTCTCTAGACGTACTAGAGGAGGTAGAGCTAGTCATGATTGAATTTTTATGTTGGAACATTAGGGGAGTGGCCAACCCTGGCTCCCTTAATAGGTTATTAAACTTTAACAGGGTTCATAAATTATGGGTTATTGTTCTGCTGGAACATCTTGTTAAATCTAATTTTGACAGATTTACTAAGTTTTTTGTTGGTTATAACTTTATAACTAACTGCACTAACAAAATTTGGATGCTGTATAGAAAGGAATTGAAGATTGATGTTCTTCATGATCACTCTCAAATTCTCCATATTCATTTTGAATTGGATCAGTTTAAGGGCTTTGCTTCTTTTATTTATGCTTCATCTTCTTCTCGCTAGCAGTAGCCGAACTATGGTCTCAATTATTGAATATTAGCCACCATATGAATGAAGGATGGATTGTTGGAGGTGATTTCAATTTTATTGCTCACTCTAGTGAAAAAAAGGGTGGTAGAACTCCTAATCTTCAGTCCATGTTAAATTTCTCTGATAATATACAATCTGCTGCCTTATTTGATCTTGGTTTTGAAGGTTCATCTTTTACATGGAGAAGAGGTTTTATTTATGAAAGACTTGATAGGATTCTTGCGAACAAATTATGGCTTGATTTGTTCCCTATTTCTAAAGTTCACCATTTGGCTAGATTGGGATCCGACCACTCTCCTTTGTTAATTAAATTTGTTGTTCTGCCTGGGTCTAATAAGGGGAGTTTCAGATTTCTTAATGTCTAGTATACACATCCAAATTGTTACAATATTATTAAGACTGCTTGGAATTCTCAAGTTAGTTCTTACTATGTTAATCCTCTTCGTAAATTATGGCAGCTTACAAAAAAGACTAGCTAAGGCTCTAACTCACTCGGAATTGGAATGAATTTGGGAATATTAATTCTAATATTATTAATGCTCGAACGGCTAGTTTCGAATTAGAAGAGGCTATCGAGGAAGGTAGAGAATCCGAACATTCTCTTTTAGAAGCTAATGAGAAGTTAAGGCTATGCCTTAATGCAGGAAGAGTTATTTCTCAAATAAAAAGCAAATCGTTAATTGGTTTCGCATGGAGATAGGAACTCAAAATTCTTTCATGCTATCATCAAATATAGAAGATCAATTAATACAATTCCGAAAATTAAGTCAACCAATAATAAATGGCCGACCACTCCTAAGGATATTGCGTAAGATGTGGTGTTCCATTTTCAACAAATATTTGCTTTCAAGCCAATTAATTCCTCTTTGTTTAATTCTCAGCTTATTGAATCTAATATTAATCCTGAAGATGTGAATAAACTGACTATGGTTTCAGATGAGACTGAGGTTTATACTGCTATTAATTCCATGGATGGTAATAAAGTTGCTGGGACCGTATGGATTCACAGTACCACTTCTATAAATCCTTTTGGGATATTATCAAGTTAGATGTTGTTGCTGCTGTAAACTGCTTCTTTCAAGGAGTTGATCTTCCAAAGTACTTTGTTTCTTCTTCAATTGCTTTGATTCCTAAAGAGAAACTTAAAACTTCTTGGCATGATTTCAGACCAATTTGCTTAACTTCCACTTTCTCTAAAATTATCGCAAAATAATTGTTGCAAGGTTACAGCCTCTCGTTGGAAACTTTAGTTTCGAAAATCAATCTGCCTTTATTAAAGGCAGATGCATTAGTGACAATGTTCGTTGGCCCAAGCGTTGATAGCCGATATTGATAAACCTCGTAGAGGCTCCAATATAATTATTAAATTGGATCTTACTAAAGCTTTTGACTCTATTAGTTGGTCCTTCATTATCAATGTGCTTTCTGCAAGAGGTTTCAGTCTTGATTTTTGTAACTCCGATTTCTAGGTGGTCGGAGAATAATTACTTTAGTGTTTTACTTAATGGTGGTTGTCATGGATTCTTCAAGGCTGGTAGAGGGATTAAGCAAGGAGATCCACTATCTCCTTATATATTCATTTTGGCTTTTGATTATTTTTCAAGAATGATTAATCAGTCCCAACTTGCTCATCCTTATACTCAGTTCCAGTATAAATCTAATATTTTGGTTAGTCATCTAGCATATGCTGATGATGTAATCATCTTCTCTAAGGCAGCAAGGGTTCTATTAGATGTATGATGAAAATGTTGGAGAATTTTGAAGATGTTTCTGGGATGGTCTTTAACAAAACTAAATGTAAGTTTCTTGCCAGCTCTAGAATATCTTCTCAGGTCAGGAATTGGATTCTTGATACCACAGGCTTTAAGGAAGCTAGTTATCCTCTTATTTATTTGGGGTTTCCTTTAATCAAAGGCAGAAGAAAACTTTCTCACTATGATGATCTGGTTACTAAGGTTTCTTCTCAAATTCAAAGCTGGACTAATACATTTCTATCTAATGGTGCAAGGATTACTCTCTTAAAAAGCATTTTAACAACATTCCCTCTTTACACTCTTCAAATGGTGAGAATGAAGAAAAGCACTCAGAAAATGTTATCTACTATCTTCAATAAGTTTTTATGGGAAGGCCATCATAAGCAATTACATTGGACTAATTGGGATAAATTATGTAAACCCCTTGCTAGTGGAGGTTTGGGGTTTAAAAACTTTCAACATCTTTCATTCTCTTTCTATTGTAAACAATGGATTAAATTTAGGTCCAAGAACTCTCTTTGGGCTAATTTCATGCATAGCAAATATTGCTACAACAAACACCCTACTCAAGTTCAACCTAAACTAGGAGATACAAAGACTTGGAAAGAGCTTTTAAAAGTTAAGTTACATGCTGAAAAATTGTTTGTTTGAGAAGTTGGTAAAGGGGAAATTGATTTCTGGCTTGATACTTGGCTTTTCAATGATTCTATTCAAGATCAATATTCTAACTCTTCTAATATTCATAAAATCTCTGATTGTTGGACCCAAAATTGTTGGGACATTTCAAAACTCAGTTCTGTTGTCAACTTGGAGACTCAATCTAAAATATTATCCATCCCCATCCAGCCTTCTAAGAATGACAAAATTTTTACTAAAAATCCTAATGGCCAAAGTCTCTCCAAATATATTTATCACAATTGTTTTAATTGGTCTATGACTGATTGGGGTGAGAAGATTTGGAGCAAACATTTATCCCCCTCTAGGTCATTTTTCTGTTGGCGGTTATTCAGGAAACTATTGCCCACTGATGATATACTTAAACTCAAAGGTATTCGTGGTCCATCTATTTGTCAATCTTGTTTCTTGAATGAGGAATCTATTAATCATCTCTTCTTACATTGTCAAGCTGTACAAGACATCTGGTTTGCTGTCTTAAATCATATTGGCCTTACTTCTCAATTCTGTTGTTGGACTAACATTGAATGCTGCTGGATGGATTGGAAATGTTCAGCTTTCTTTTATATCCCTCTAATTATTTTCTGGTTCATATGGCTGGCAAGTAATGATACTATTTTTTATGGGAAGCCCTTCTCTTCTCAAACCATTGTGAAAAATTGCTTATCTTATGTTGAGAAGCTTAATAATTACAAGATTGGGCCCAGCAAATCTTCTACTATGTCTACCAGAATCCAGTTAGTTATGTGGAGGAAACCAAGTTCTCCTTGGATCAAAATTAATACAGATGGGAGTTTCAAATTTCCTAATGCAGGAATTGGTGGAATTTGTAGAAAACATAAAGGACATTGTTTATGGTGTTATTCAGCTCCCATTATTGCTAATTCTGCTCTTGAAGCGAAACTTTGTCGTTTTATGGGGACGTAAAATTGCCATTCATCTCAATCATTCTTTTATCCACATAGAGTTGGATTCCTTGCAACTTCTTCAAATTTTACTTCATCAAATTGTTGTTCCATGGGATCTACAGATTTGGATAAATAATATCTTCAATATGACTACCTCCTTAAATATCATCTGGAGCCATATCCTAAGAGAAGGGAATAAACCCGCAAATTGGTCGGCTTCAAGAGCATCTTCTTCTAAAGATATCTTTTGTGGGTCTTTCCATGAGTTTGATCTTTCTTCTTTTAATGTTTTTAGTTCTCTTTTACATGGGGATTTGATAAATCTACCTCATGTTAGATGTAATGTTTCAACCAAAGCTTAATAAAATCTTCTTTTTGCTGATATATATATATATATATATATATATATATATATATATATATATATATATATATATTAAATTTATAATCTAAAATTCGCCGACAATTTCGTAGGCGACCCCATTTCAAAATACAACATATAACCTAAAAAATATGCCGACAGCTTCATGGCCCAAAACACTGCTAGTAATTTAGATTCGAAAGCATCAGTGGCCACAATGGGGGCCTTGAAAAATAGCAGACACTCACCCTGCTTGTTCCTAAAGATGCCTCCCATTCCAGCTGACCCATCTTTGTAACTACCATCAGTATTCACTTTGATATAGCTGGGATTGGGGGGGAGCCAAAAGACCTTGGTAATATTAGGGAGCCGGTTAGTTTGGGAGGTGGCAATGGAGAAAATGTTAGGGAAGTTTTTATGTTTAATGAGCTTATGCAAGTAAGAGATGCAGTGTCCAGCCACAATTTTCTGCTCAACAACCAAATCCTCAAATATTACCTTGTTTCTGGCCATCCAAATGAACCAAGCAGTGAGAAGAGGGAGAGCAGCAGTACCTATATTGTTCCATTCAGTCCAGCAGGTAATGAGGTTATCCCATTGTAAGTGTAAAGTGTTGAGGTTAGTCTGATGAAGTAGATCTGACCAGACCTTTTGGGAATAGCTGCAAGCAAAGAATAGGTGAGAAATATACTCTTCCTCCTTATGACATAACCTGCAGCAAGAAAGCCCTCTAATCCCTTTTAACTTTAGAATGTCATCAGTAGGTAGGAAATGATTGAAAATCCTTCAGCAGAAAAAGCCATAGAAGGGGAGAGATATTTGCCCCAGAAAATATCTCTCCCAAGGTACAGTGTCCCATTGATAAATTATAGTGTAAATTACCTTGGAGAAGCTTTGGTTCTTAAGAATTTCCACACATGAACATTAGGTCTGGACCTATTGAAAGGCACAGTTATGATCTTCTGGACAGAAGGGGCTTGCAGAATGGTTGGCAGCAGAGATAAAAAACAATTTTCACCCTCCCAACAATCAACCACCAGAAGATTCAGGTTGATATTAGGGGTGCATGGTTGTAACCATTCTTAGGGACACCAGTGATCAAGCTAGAAGTTAAGAATACCTTCACCAATATGCCAGATATAGAGCTGTTCAGCTAAATGTCTGTTTTTGATCATTGCTCCCCAAAGTTTGGAGTCCCCAATTTTAGGCTCACCAAGCAAGGGTGGGTATGTTTGCAGTATTTCCACATCAAAAAATTTGCCCAAAGGGAGTCTTGAGCTCTGAGTTTAATCCATAACTTGCAGTGGTTCACCTGAATCATATGGTTTAAACCATAACTTGCAGTGGTTCACCTGAATCCCACACTGGTTTAGCAGTTTTTTTTCCAAGAAGCCCAATGAATCTGCTTTCTTTTACCAGCCCAAAGAAAGTGGTTGAAAGCCCTTTCAAATTGCACTTGGGTGCTTTTTTTCATAGTAGTCATCTGAATTAGATAAGTGGGGAGGGTTATAAGAATTTTTTTAAGTAAGGCTAGCCTCCCCCCAGAAGATAAGTAGATGTGGGTCAAGATGGAAAGGTAAGTGCTGATCTTGTTATGAATTTCATCAAAGTGATTCTGTTTAGTTCTACCAATGTTGAGTTGGACCCCCAAGTATTTGACTGGCAACTGAGTGCTGGAAAAACTAGTGAGGTTTAAAACCCAATGTTTAAAAGCCTGAGAAGCCTTCTTAGGAAATACTATTTGGCATTTGGCAGTGTTGAAGCTTAAACCAGACTGTCTCTGAAACAGCTGAATGCACTGATAGATGTAACTCACTGCCCTCTTAGAAGCATTAGAGAAAATCATAACATCATCAGCATAAATAAGATGGGAAATGGGGATGTTGGATCTGTGATGGTACCTAACTTGCTGATGGGTATTGTGTAGATTATTAAGCATAGAGGAGAAATAATCCATAGCAAGGATAAAAAGAGTGGGGGAAAGGGGATCCCCTTGCTTGAGGCCCCTGGAAGCATAAAAGGGTCCCCAACTGGAACCATTAATCAGAATAGAGTGAGGATTGTTCCTGAGCCATCTTTGAATTAGAGTGCAAAAGCTGTTATTGAAACCCCTGACAGACAGCACCTCTAAGATGAAATCCCAGCTGATGGTGTCATAAGCCTTTCTAATATCCAATTTATAAATTAAATTACCCCCTCTACATTGCTTGTTCAGGTCCAGGAGCAATTCATGTGCTAACAACACATTATCAGAGATGGACCTACCCTTGATAAAGGCAGATTGATTCAGGATAATGATTCTGTTCAGATGAGGTTGAAGCCTAGTGACAATGACCTTACTGATGATCTTACTGATAATAGAAGTAAGGCTAATTGGTCTAAATTGATCCTGATTTGTCAGTTCAGAGTTCTTAGGGATAAGGACAATGTTGGAAGAGCTGAGGAAATGAGACATATCCTTACCTTGGAAGAAACTAATAATAGCAGCAATAACATCAGTTTTGATGACATTCCAGGCTTTCTTATAAAAGTCAGCAGTAAAACCATCTGGACCAGCTGATTTAGTACTGTCAATGCTGCTGAGAGCCTGTCAGATCTCTTCTTCTGATGGAGGTTCAGTAAGGGACAAAGAATTGGTATATTGATAGTGGTCTTGTAACCATGTGGGGTTGATCTGTGCCCTTTCAACAAGGGGATGTGATACTAGATTTTGAAAATATCTAATTGCACTTCTGCCAATCTCCTGATTGTTCTTCAGCCATGATCCATCCTCAACCTTAATGCTATGAATGGTGTTACAGCTTCTTCTGTACTTGATATAAGAATGAAAAAAGTTAGTATTTCTGTTCCCTTCAGAAAAACACTTGAGTGAAGCCTTCTGTTTCAGGAACATATCTTGGATGTCAATGGAATTGGAAAGTTTGGTTTGAGCAGCTAAAAGATTGATATCTGTGGCCTCCCCCCTCAAGGCCAGCTGTTCTAAATGATTCACCTCCTCTTCAGCTTCAGAGACTGCATAAAAAACATTGCCAAACTCTCTCCAACCCCACTTTTTGAGATCTTTACAGGTTTTAATATGGAGAAGCCCCAACTTAATCCAGGGGTCAATATGAGTCACCCCTTGTCACAGGGACTGGATGAGAGAAATAAAATTTGGGTGGGTAGACAAAAAATTTTGCTATTTGAATAGAGGGCAGGAATTTTGTTGAGGAGGAGCTGAAATAGAAAGAAGAAGGGGTCTGTGGTCAGAACAAAGAAGGGGAAGGTGAGTGATAGAGGAGTGTAGAAACTGGGAGTGCCAAGCCTCATTAACCAAGAATCTTTCCAACCTCTCCCAGATATTACTTCTTCTCGAGGTAAAAGGGGGACCCCTAAAACCAAGATCAAAAAGGCCTGCAATATGAATGTTGTAACTAAAAAGTTGAATTTTACTGTTACATTGGTTTGTTGCTGGTCTACTCTGTGCTGCTGACCGAAATTATCTGATATGCTATTATTGGTTTATTCTCCACCTCTTATGATTTCTGGCCTCAGTTTTGCTCCGTGATTATTGTGGGTTAGTGCTATCTGTTGTTATGGCCTGCCCATTGACCTGGAAACAAACATTACTTGGACTAAAGCTACCTACGCTGGTGTGGTGGGGAATGCCCCTTCAACCTCTGATCCTGACCTACTAGTTTTCCCCCAAAGGCTTCATGATGCTACTGCTGGTAGGACTACTTGTCCTTTCATTGGAACTATTGAAGAAAAGGAGGGTTGCCCGGCTGTTATCTTCACTGAGCAGGAATTGGAAACTTTAGATGAGGAGGTTAAACTAACACTAATTGGAAAATTCATGCTGGGTCACCCAAAGATGGAATTTCTTAGAAAATATTTTGAATCATTAAGCTTTAAGGGCAATTGGAAGATTGGCCTACTGGATGGGAGACATTTGCTAATCAATCTCAAAACTGAGGAGGACTATGCAAAACTATTTGCTAAACAGATGGTAACTATTTCTGGTATGGAAATGAAGATATTAAAATGGACATCTGATTCTGATCCTAGTAAAGACCCCCCCCCCATTGTACCTATTTGGTTTAAGCTCCCAAATCTTCCCTATAGGTTTTTTAACCCAGCTGTTCTATTCCAAATTGGTAGATCCCTGGGTACACCTCTCAAACTTGATGCTGCCACTTACAACAAAGCCAAACCAGAGATGGCTAGAATACAGATAGAAAGGGATATTTCCCTTCCTGATATTAAGAAAATCTGGATTGGTTGAACTTCAGATGGGCTATGGCAAGAAGTGATAATGCAGCAAAAGCCTTACTTTTGTACCCATTGTAAAATGTTTGGGCAAACTGATGATAGATGCTATAGGCTTCACCCCCCTCCCAGGAGAACTGCTAATTTGTCTAAGGACCTGCCAGCTGTTGTTACTCCCAGAGTTTCTTAGGCTGTGGCACAAGAGTTCAGCAATAATCAAGTCTTGCCGGCAGAAAACAGACATGCCTCTTCTGCACAATATATTGAAAATTCCAGGTTTGATGCTTCAAGAAGACAAAGTTTGGATCCCACTCAACCTCCCAAACCTTCTTCTCCAAATCCTCATATTGGTTATCCAAATATCATTAAGCCCACTGAATCTATCCCTTCCCATTCTGGGAGGGAGATAATGGCCGCTGCACCTTTGGTGGATTCAGGTGAGGATTTTGTTACTCTGGAGTCACCATCTGGATAGCTCTTTTCTCCCGGCTCATTGTTTTGTGCTGTACTCTTGGGGTCTGTGGCTTTTGCTTTTTTTTTTTTTTGAGTTTTTCTTTCGAGTATGTCATGTTTTGGTGTAGTGTAAGTTTTCGTGTGTTTGTTCTAGTAGTGTAGGTGGGGTCATTGGTTTTGTTGGTTTGTTAGAACCATCCACAAGTTTTATCATGTAACCATTTTTGATGAAACATGTAGAGAGCTACTGCTCCTTTAACCAAAAAAATGTATATATATATATATATATATATATATATATATATATATATATATATATATATATATATATATATATCAACATATGTATGTATATATATCAACATATGTATGTATATATATCTACATATGTATGTATATATATCTACATATGTATGTACATATATCTACATATGTATGTACATATATCTACATATGTATGTACATATATCTACATATGTATGTATATATATCTACATATGTATGTATATATATATCTACATATGTATGTATATATATCTACATATGTATGTATCTATATATATGTATATGTATGTATATATATGTATTTTTTTTTCTTTTTTTTTTAAATGAAAGAAAATCACAATTCAAAAATGAAAATGCGTACATGTCATCTTCTTATGCATCCGTTGAAAATTTAGCATTCATAATATATATATATATATATATATATATATATTTAAAGAAAATGAGCTACAAGCGACTCCCTACATTTTGAAATCTGAAAAATGACAATACAAGACACTGCCCAGTAACAACTCTATACCAAATAAAAATAAAACTAACTAAGTGAGTTAAAATAAAAACTAGCCTCAAAGTAACAAAACAAAGGCTAAGTATATGGGGTAAAAGAGGGTGACTTAGGGAGCAAGGTGATGAAGCTGCGGAAGAAAACCACCAGCCTGAGGCAATTGGACCAAAAAAATAATCAGTTGCCCACAATTCTGAAATAAGGTACCTTTAAGCAATCGAATCCATCGGAAAATTCAGTCAGGGGGTAGGGGCGATAGACACCATCACCTGTTGGGTAGAATTTGCATTTCTAGCTAGCCATTGAGCAGGTCGTTCCCTTCTTTAAAGATATGGCTATACTTGATGTTGGAATGATGTGCAAAAGCTTTGATTTTATTAATCCAATACACATGCTGCCATTTGAAATGATGTTCATTTGGAGAAAACCAGACTAGTTGTTGATTTTGCTTTATGACATTGATTGCAACAGCTGAATTATTTTCCACAATGATGAACTTCCAGTTGAATGCCATAGCAAGTTCAAGAGCCTTGCAAATTGCAGCCAAATTAGATTCCAAAGCATCTTCAACAATAACAGGAGATTGAAAATATGCAAGGCATCTTCCCTCATGATTCCTGAATAAACCACCACTGCCAGCCCCCTCAGTCGAGTAGGAACCATTAGTGTTGACCTTGATGTAAGGGATGGGTGGGTACATCCAGCAGAAAGTATGAGTGTGATATCTTGTAATGTGTTTTTTATGTGATGCCTTCAAAATGTCAGGGAAATTTTTTAGCTGAATCAGTTTTGAAAGAAAGGATATACTATTTCCCACCACATTAGTTACTGTACTTTTACAATTATCAAATTTGATAGAGTTTCTATGCATCCAAATAAACCAAGTAATCATGAGAGGAATGGTACCCATTTTGGACTTATGCCAAGAGATCCAGCAGCTGGAGAGATCCAACCAGTCCAGGAGAATGGTGTTTATTCTGATCTCTCTAATGATCCCCTTCCACACATCTTGGGAAAAACTGCAATGGAAGAACATATGTTGAACAGACTCCTCCTCAACCCCACACAGATAGCATTTTGAAGGTCCTCTGATCCCCTTAAGCTTAAGGATGTCATCAGTTGGAAGAAGCTTGTGAAACACTCTCCAGTTGAGGAGAGACATTGAAGGGGTGAGGTATTTGTTCCAGATATTTCTGCCCCAATTAACTTTAGGCCACTCATGGATCTTTAAATAAATTTGTTTAGTAAGGCTGTTAGTAGTACCATTACTCCAAATAATTTTATCCTGGTTGTTTCTATCAAATGGGATGGTGGCAATCTGGTTAGCAGACTCTGCAGTAACAAAATTCTGAAGAACCTGTAAAGACCACTTCTCATTTTCCCAGCAATTTGAAACAGTGAAACAAGTTTATCAATATTTGGGATAGCTTCCTTCATATGGGGAGGGCACCAATTGTCTTCCCAGAAACAAACTTGGCCATTACCCAGCTCCCAGCTATACAGAGATTCAGCAATTTCCCTATTCTTCACCATATGTTTCCAGACTCTAGAAGCACCCAACTTAATAGAAACCTTAGAAGGATGGCGAGTCTTTACAATATTTTCCAATCAAGAAATTAGCCCAAAGAAGTTACGCTCCTGAATTGAATCCGGAGTTTGCAATAGTTAACTTTCTGTAGCTCGTTGGATGCCTTTGAAACCCAAGCCCCCGACCTCGATAGGTTTAGCCAATTTATTCCAAGCCATCCAGTGAATCTCCTTTCTGTTTCCAATCCATAAGAACCTATTAAATAGACCTTCCAGTTGGTACCTGGTGCTTCTTTTCATTGTAGTCATCTGAAGAACATAATTAGGAAAAGTGGTGAGAATGTTGTGAAGGAGAGTGAATCTACCTCCAGAAGATAAATAAGAGTTTGTCCAGTTTTCCAATCGAGCCTTCACCTTACCAATAATATCATCAAACCGAGTATCGTCCGACCCTCCCTTTAATAAGTTGCACTCCTAGGTATTTCATAGGAAGGGAAGCTTTTGAGAAACCAGTGTGTTGCAAAATCCAGTGAGTAACATTGACATTGATATTCTTGGGAAAAATAGTCTCACACTTAGCTTTGTTAAACTGAAGACCAGATATGAGTTGAAAATGGTTTAGACAGTTGATCACTTGCTTTACAGCATTTTTTGAGGCCCTGAAGAACACCATGATGTCATCAGCATAAAGAAGGTGAGAGATAACAATGTTGGATTTGTGGTGGTATCTAGCATGCTGAAGAGGAGCAATCTGAAAGTTAATGAGTCTAGAAAGATAGTCCATGACCAAAATGAAGATAGAGGGGGAGAGGGGGTCCCCTTGTTTAAGCCCCCTAGTGGCTTGAAAACCATCCCAACTCTGACCATTGATCAAAATGGAATGATGATTGAACTTGAGCCATTTCTTGATCAAAGCACAGAATTCCTCATTAAAACCTTAGAGTGCAGAACCTGTAGTATAAAATTCCATTCCAAAGTATCATATGCTTTCTTAATATCAAGCTTATAAATCAATTTGCCCCCCCTGCAAGGGTTGTCAAGATCTAACAGCATTTCTTGAGCTAGCAGGACATTATCAGCAATGGTTCTACCAAGGACAAAAGCCGACCGGTTAGGGCCGATAATCTTATCCGAGATGGGGTTGAAGCTCGCCAACAATGATCTTACTTATTATCTTACCGATAACGAGTGGTAAGACCGAGAGGTCTATATTGGTTCCGAGCTTTTGGGATCAGAGGTCTTGGGGATAAGAACCATGGTAGATGCATAGAAATAGTGTGGAATTTCCATACCTTGAAAATAGCTTTGAATAGCAGTACAAACATCCATCTTGCAAATATCCCAAATCTTCTTGTAGAATTCAGAATTATAGCCATCAGGCCCAGCAGCCTTAGAGCTATCAATAGAGTTGAGAGCAGTCCAGATTTCATCTTGTGAAGGAACATCAGTGAGTTGGAGTAGATTTGTGTAGTTGCTGACATCTTCAAACAGCCTACTGTCAATATCTCTATAAAAATTAATAGCATTGTTAGCAATGGCAGCATTATCTCTAAGAATTTCTCCCTGATCAGTAGTAATAGAAAGGATAGTATTACTTTTTCTTCTAAAATTAATGCAAGCATGGTAATACTTAGTGTTCCTATCACCATCTTGGAATTTAATACGAGAAGCTTTCTGCCTAAGCATAAGATCCTGCCAGTTAATGTACTGAAGAAGCTTATCTTGAGTTGCCATAAACTCAATATTTTTACTTCCATCTTCCTGAGCCTCCATTTCTAGTTTTTGAAGGTCCCTTTCCATGCTTACGACACCTTTATTAATATCCCCAATAGATCCCCAGCTCCAACTTCTCAGCACTCTAGCAATATTAATTTGGAGTTTTTGAAGTTTATCAAAAGGGGTGTTACAAATTACACCAACCCAGTTATTCTGAACAATGGTTTTGAAATTACGTAGGTAGCCCGAAGTTCAGAAATGCGAAGGGGGGTCTGCTGGTTGTTGGGGGGAGGAGCAATAGTGATAAGGATAGGTTTATGATCAGAACCAGCTAAGTTTAAGTGGGTTATGTTGGTATATAAGAAATTTTGATGCCAAGTGATGTTAGCCATGAACTCTGTCCGGCCTTTCCCAAATACGCCTCTCCTCCAAGTAAATTTATTGCCCTGATATCCAAGGTCAAACAGACCAGCATCCTGAATATTTTCATTAAATAAATCCATAGTGTGTTGATTAGGAATTCGGCCTCCTCTTTTTTCATCAATAGAAGCAATGCAGTTGAAATCCCCACCAACAATCCAACTAAGTTGCTCAGTCTTACTATTTGCAGCAGCTCTTGCCAAAGTGCAATTCTGTCTTTAGAGGTGCAGCCAGCATGAACAAAAGAGGCTGCCAACTTTATACCTTGCCAATTAAAATGAAAATGGACCAATTGGGGGTGATCCACTTGGAGAGTCCAATGGAGTTCTTTTCTACAAATGAGCCAAATTTTATTAGATGAATTAGCAAAAAAGGTGCAGACTGGGGAAATTTTTCAAAATTTTGTTTTGGGTTTTATTGACCATGGGTTCCAAAAGGATGATACACCATAGATTGTGTTTTTTGTATAAGTAGATAAGCCTTTTGAGGGATAAGGGGTTAGCAACCCCTCTAATGTTCCAGCAAAGGCAGCTAAACATCTGGGGGTTTTGAGGTTGGTGATAAATGGTTTGTATTGGTTCTGGATCTAGATCTGGTCCTGCCCCTTGGGGAGTCTAGAGGAGAGCCCAAATCTTTGATAATTCTTTGATTGTCTTTATTTTGAAGTTCCAGTTTTTGTATCTCTGATGTATGTTTCTTCTTCTTCCTGGACAACTGGATCTGCCAGGAGGCCTCCATTCTCTTTTGTTCTCCTTCCATCAATAATTGGGGAGGGGGTAAAACTTCTGTATGCTGAGAAGCTGCCTCCACTTCAGAGCCCATCTGATCCAAATCTTCCATATGTAGCCCACTGCCAACCTGATTCAGCTGATCTTTGTCCCCTTCAGCTAACAAAGGAGACTGGTGCAGAACTTCAGAGGGATTTTCTCCCACTGTGGTCTCTGTTGGTGCATTGTGATCCTCCAGGACAGCTTGATTATCATCCAAGATGATCACTGGGTCTTGCACATCTACAGTTTTTCTTTTCCCCATCTTTTTTAGTGTGGGTTTCAGTCTATAGCATTTTTCTTTAAGGTGCCCAAACATCCTGCAGTGGGAACAAAAGGTTGGTTTGTTTTCCAAAACCACCTCTTGCCAAAAGCCTTCTCCTTCATCTAAAATAGTGATCCAAATCTTGTCTAGTTCAGGTAGAGACACATCTCTTTCAATAAGGACTTTAGCTGCTGCTGGATTGCCCAGATCATGGGTTGGAGTGTCAACCCTGAGAGGTGTTCCCAAAGCTCTGCTGATCTGAAATAAGGCATTAGTATGGTATAGCTGTATAGGAAGATTGGGGAAAGAATACCATAAAGGTTTAAGTGGAGGTTCTTTAGCTGGGTCAAAACCCGGATACCACTTCATCAATTTCATTCTTGAGTTAGCTATGGTCAGAAACTCCATTCCTAACACTTTGGCATAGTCTTCCTCCCTTGTAAGCCTGATCAGTAAATGTCTACCATCTAGAACTCCTATCTTCAAATTTCCCACAAATTGAAAATTTTCAAAATAACTCCTTACCAATTCCATTTTGGGGTGTCCAAATTGGAATTGGCCCACAATAGAGAATTTGATAGCCTCTGCCATGGTGTTCATCTCTTGAGAAGTAAAACATATAGCAGGTCTACCTTCCTTAGAACCAAGTGGTCTCACAAAGGGGCAAGCAGCTTTACCTGCTGCAGCATCATGTAAAAGCTGAGGGAAGGTCAGCAGTTCAACTCCACTGTTGTTATGACCTCTACTAACAGCAGAAGCATAGGAAATAGGCAAAGAAGAAATGTTGGAACTGCCCATATCCAATGGAACAGTAACTCAATTTAAAACAAACTAAGCCCGGGAAGATACTCTAAAGCTATCAGCACTCCACCAGCAGACAACCTCCAAATAAAACTCCCTGACCAAGAAATGGAAGGCCCACTTACCACTCCAGCCACCACCAAGAGACACCGACTGCCGTAGAACGAGAGCCATCACTGCCAAAACCCTAGCAGAGCCCCAGCCGCCACAGCCATCCTATATATTATGTATGTATATACATGTATATGTATGTATATATATATGTATATGTATGTATATATATATATATATGTATATGTATGTGTGTGTGTGTGTGTCTATATATATATGTATGTGTGTGTGTGTGTGTGTGTGTGTGTGTGTGTGTGTGTGTGTGTGTGTGTGTGTGTGTGTGTGTGTGTGTATAAACACACATTTATATATACTATATAAAAATGATGGAGGTGGCGGCTGTTTTTGCTCTGCTAGGGTTTCAATGGTGTTGGTAGCTGTTCTGGTGGCGGCACTGCCTACTGGGTTGGAGAAGGTATCTGGGAGGAAGAAGGAAGCCTACGTTCCTTTCAAGTTTCTCTGGTACTGGTTTGGGAGTGATTTTTTCATTCCCGGGCATTTCCTTTTTTGATTTTTTGGAGTGGTACTGTTCGATTGAATCATGGCAACTGATCTTACTAGTGCTGATCCTAACTTTGTTGGGAGCGGCACATTTGCTGAAGTAGTTGTTAGAAAGGAAGGAGGAACCACACTTGGGGACAAACTGGTTTTTCCCCAGTTATTCCATGATGCTATGGAAGGTAAGGCCGAATGTGAATTCATCAGAAAATTTACCACTTTTTATAAGAAGGCTTGGGAGCTAATTAAAAAGGATGTTATTGCTGCTATTTAGGCCTTTTTTCTGGAACCAATCTCCCCCCATATTTCTCCTCTACTACCGTGGTTCTGATCCCCAAAGACAAGCAGAAAACCTGTTGGAATGACTTCAGGCCTATAAGTCTAACCAACACTCTCTCAAAGATTATTAGCAAGATCCTGGTAGGTAGACTCCAGCCCCACCTTCCAACTCTCATTTCTCCTAATCAGTCAGCTTTTGTCAAAGGCAGAAACATCACTGATAACATTCTTCTAGCTCAAGAGTTATTGCTGGACTTAGACAAGCCTATTAGAGGTCAGAACCTGCTGCTTAAACTTGATTTGAAGAAAGCATATGACACTATCAGCTGGCAATTTATTGATCTTATTTTGAAGGGAAGAGGTTTTAATCCACAGTTCTGTACTCTGATCCAAAGATGGATTTCCAATACTAATTACAGCATCCTGATTAATGGGACTTGCCATGGGTATTTCCCTGCTGGGAGAGGAATAAAGCAAGGGGACCCCCTGTACCCTACCATTTTCATTCTGGCATTTGACTACTTCTCCAGAATTCTCAATTAGGCTCATAAATCCTACCCTTATCTCTGCTACAAACACTGCTCCACCCCTATTGTGAGTCATCTAGCCTATGCAGATGATGTTATTATATTCTCCAATGGCAGTAAAATGGCAGTGAAGAAAACCATGCAGATACTGGAGCATCTTAAGGATGTGGTCAAGTTAGAATTAAACAAGAGTAAATGTCAGTTCCTTGCAGGCAAGAACTGCAAGACTGATATCCTTTCTTGGATCAAGGCCTTCACTGGTTTCTCTTACCTTTCTGTTCCCATCAAGTATTTAGGGATACAATTGTTAAAAGGCAAAAAAAAGATAACTCAATATGAAGAGGTGACTAACAAGATTACATCACAAATTAACTGCTGGGCCAATACCTTCCTCTCCAATGGGGGTCGAATTACCTTGCTTCAAAGTATCTTAACCTCTTTCCCCCTTTACACTATGCAAATGATTAAAATGAAAAAAAGCACCCAGCAACTGTTAGCCACTACTTTTAACAAATTCCTTTGGGAGGGAAAACACCCTCAGAAGCATTGGGCAATTTGGAACAAGCTGTGCAAACCAGTTAATGCTGGGGGTTTGGGCTTCAAGAGCTTCAAACAGTTGGGTGAGCTGTTCTACATCAAGCAGTGGATCAGGTTCAGACAAGGTAATTCTTTATGGGCTTCATTTATTAGATACAAGTATTGCAAAAGAACCCATCCTAACTCGGCTCGTCCTAAGTTGGTTGATTCTATCCACTGGAAGGAGTTGCTTAAAGTCAGAAATAAAGCCAATGAGTTCTTCTGTTGGGAGCTGGGATCTGGAAAGATCAGTTTTTGGATGGATAATTGGCTTCATGGGTCTGCCCCTACCCCTCTTTTCCCTGCTGATTATGACCCCACCTTGAATGTCTCTGATCTATGGCAAGGAGACCAATGGAACATTGCAGCCTTGAAGCAGATTGTACCAGATGATACCATCCCTGAAATCCTGGACATCCCAGTGGACCCTTCTACACCTGATAAACTTGTTACTAAGAACCCTCCACACAGATCCCTAAGACAATTTATCTATAAGCATGCTCAAACTTGGACTAAGGTTAACTGGGGGAAAAGGATATGGTGCAAGGAACTCACTCCTTCCATGTCCTTTTTCTCTTGGAGATTATTTCATGGGTTTCTACCACTTGATGACATCTTGAAATTGAAGGGGCTCAAAATTGCCTCTAGATGTTGGCTGTGTAATTCTGAAGAAGAAACCATTCAACACCTTTTTATGGAATGCCCTGTGGTGCAGGAGGTCTGGGACTTTACACTTACAAGAGTTAATCTTAGAAGGCATCAGGGTCACTGGATATCCATTCAGACCTGCTGGCAAGACTGGGTGGACCTCCAGCTTTCCCATATTCCTCTTATTATTTTTTGGTTCACTTGGATGGCTAGGAACAAGACTAAATATCAAGGTGAAAGGTCTGATAGCAGGCATATCTCCTCTCATTGCTGCAGTTTCATGCAGAATCATATTTCCTCTTCTTTCTCGTCATCTATGCCCAAACCCATGGTGACCTTAATTCATTGGACCCCGGCCCCTTTTCCTTGGGTCAAGATCAATACTGATGGAAGTCACTCTAAGTACAATGCTGGCATTGGTGGAGTGTGCAGAAATCACCAAGGCAACTGCAGTTGGTGGTTTCAATCCCCCATTTGTTCTTCTTCTGCTCAGGAAGCAGAATTTGCTGCAATGTACTGGGCCATCAAGATGGCAAAGGTGCTTAAGTACACTCACCTAGTTATTGAATCTGATGCAGCTCATAACCTACAAATGTTAAGGGGTACTGCCCCCACACCCCACCACCTGGTATATTGGAAGAGGAAAATTAACCAGCTTACTCATAATATACAGATCCAGTGGCAGCACATTTATAGAGAAGAGAACCAACCTGCCAATTGGCTTGCCAGAACGGCCTCCTCCAACCATAGAATTAAGTTTAGTGCTTCCCCAGATGCTCATTTATCCAATTTGTTGAGAGGGGACCTTTTGGCTCTTCCTTTTGTTAGAAGAGCTTAACTTTCTTTTCCCTTTTCCTTTTTTTTCCTTTGGGTCGTTGTTGGGCCTCACCCCCCCCTAAATCTTTTGTAATTCTCTTCAAATTTAACATGCAAGGAGCTTAGGGCTCTTTTAGAGAAAAAATATATATATATATATATATATATATATATATATATATATATATATATATATATATATATATATATATATATATATATATATATATATATATATATAAGTGAAGATCACTATTTTTGGTTAGCCTTTTAATAATTTTGAACTCCATTTTCCTCTTCCTAAATTTGAAACTGTAAACATTCCTTACTTAATATATATTTCAAAGCTTTTACTTCATTGAGTTTCAATTTCTTCTTTCTCAACTAAATACCTAAGAATCTTATATTTGAAAATATAGTTTTCCTTACTTTAAATAGTTAACTATATTCTTATCCTTTTTAAACTAAATTTCTTAATCTATAAAATTAGTTAATCATTAAAAGTATTTCTCTTAACTTTCTATAATAATTAAATAAATTAATTCTAGCTTACTGAATTAAAATTACTACAAAAATTCATTTTTATAATAATTTTGAAAATGTAAATTGAGAACAATTTAATAATTAATTTTGTACTTTTCCCTCCCCCAAACATAAATTTTTCTATCTATCTACATAGGGTGAAAAGGAAATAAACTGTAATATTTAAACCATACCTTTGAGCTTTAGGTATTTCTTCTTTTTGAAGTTATGCAGGCTTTTTTCATTACTTAATTAACCTGTACTGTTAGTATTTTTCTACACTCAAAATATTAAAGAAAGTGTTGGGTAAAGAAGTTTAACACAATACTATCACATTTTATACTAACATATTATACTAAATCCACATACATTTGCTAATTCAATCCATGGTTACAATAACAGTCTGAAAACATTAAAAATTTAAAAATTGCCTAACCTTAACATCAATATTAAAACCATCTATACTACATCATAATTAAGCTTATAAACTAAAACATCAATACTAAAAAGTAAAACAATAGACAAACAATAACAACATCAGAATCTAGATCTAAATAAATAAACATAACATCTAATCTTCTACATTAAAGTCCCAGACCATATCGTCATTTCCTGGATCAGTGGGTGGATTAGGCTGGTAATGAGTATATCGAGGGCACTCAGGAAATACAAAATCAAGCTCTCCTCTACTGTAACAATTCTCAGTATCATAATAGGCTATCTTATACTCTGAATGTCTTTGGAGATACTCGCTGTCATAATTATGTTTTCTTTCTAAGCCTCCACTTCTCTGATCAATATTCTCCAGCTTTTCTTCTATTTTCTCAAAACTTTTCCTCTGTAGAGTCATCTCATTCATCAAATCTTGAACGGTAGGCGTACTATAAGGAGGAGGGTCATAACTGGTAGAGGGAATATCTCAACTCGAAGAAGGTACATAGCTCCTTGTTCCAGATCTCCATCCTTCGTAGGATTCATATTTCTTAATATTAGCCGTAGTAATGGGTTTCATAGGCTCCACCCATTCCTCATCATCTCTCGCCTCTACCCCGGATAATTGGCGAGTGCATAGATAAAACCAGAGTGTCCTAGTCCTCCTCCACTTTCACTTCTTGAGGTGGCTAATATATTCTTATAAATTACACTTCCCACATTAATACTTTTTTGGTTCTGAATGCAGAAATTCAGAACTGCTCTATCTCTTGTTACCATATTATGGTGATAAGTAGGTAACAAGGTAGAATAAATAGAATAATGCCAGGCTTTAGATGATGCATTCAACATAGAGAGAGGAAAATTTACCCTTTCTCGATGCTTTATCTTCCAAACTCCTTTCCCGTCAATGAGAAAGTCTATCACCTCTTCCAGTGGTCCTTCCATAGTTCCAAATGTTTCATACACACTGGTGTAGGTGTCTCTTACCTCGTACTAAGCATTTATTCTTGCAGCGTTGAATTCCACAAAAAATCCTCTAACCTTTACTGGTGCATCTTCAGCCTGTGTCAGGTTCGCATAGAACTCTTTTACTACTTCCACAGCGGCTTTGTTGGTTATGAAACAGAAATTTTCTCATCCTCTTTCTTTAATTATTTGCTCTACTTCGCCTCTAGGACTTTTGAAAACTCGATCTTGAATGCATGTTCTGGCTTGAATATTGTGAAAATATCTTGATTGTGCCCTTGCATTCACAAAACGAGTTTCTTCGTAATCCACCGCTCTCTTTTGTCGTGGAGCTATTTTTCGATCTGTGAAATTTGTAAAAATTTTAACTAAACTTCTAAATATTACTAAGATGGATTCCAATAGTTACTAAAATCAATCTAAATCAAGTTTCATGAATTTCTTCTCATTCTTTTCTTCTCAATTCGAATTTTTCCAAAATTTCTCAATGTAGAAGAAATTCCTGGTGAAAATAAAAAATTTTTACATAACAGGGAAGCTCTTACCAAGGGAAGATAAAATCCGGCGTCAAAATGTGTTGAAATCGCTTCAAATCCAAGATTCCACAAGCCCTAGGTCGGTTTTTTTAAGTTTTTGAGGAGGGAGACGATGAATAGTGTCTGTTGACCGGTCAAATAAAGTATATTTCGCGATCTCGCTATCGGCGAGAATTTTCTCGCCATCGGCGAGCTAATTAATTCAACAAGGCTAAAGTTTCGGGAAAATCTCACCGTCGGCGGGATTTCTCTCACTGTCAGCAAGGTCTCCGAAAATTTAATATTTTTAAAATTTTAAATTATATTCTACTTAAATTAAGCATTGTTCATTGTTCCGGTCACTAAATTTGATATATTTATTATTATTTTTATTAAGATTAGATACTAACACATAAATTCACACAACACGAACATTATAACTTCATAAATGAAATCCATGAACTTACAAACTTCAAACACTACATAACTAACAATTGACTTATCAAATTAACCCAAACACATGTAACTCAGCATTGCAATTTACACCACAATACTCTAAATGCTGAGACTAAACAAACAACATACAATCTCATCTTAACTGAGATTATCTATGTAAAGTTCAAAATAAATCAAAAACTAAATCCAAATCAACACACATACATATAATATGAATAGAAGTCTCTCCTACTCATCGGAATCTGAACTGTTCTCTTCTCTGATGTTTCCAATAGAACGCATGTGCACAAATAAATTATAGAAAGGCCTGAAAGGGAATTCTGCAGTAGAATCTTCTTCAGTCCATCCTTTCTGTCTCAATAGTTGTATTGAACTTGCCTTCAGGTGTCCTGTATGGTCAAAGTGCTCCTTCATTCTCCAATCGATGTGATCAAACAAATCAGAGATATTATCGATAGAATTCATCACATTTCCTATAGATCCTTCTCCAATCCATTAAGTTTCATAAAATGAGGTTTGTTCTATCAGTCAGGGGCTTAACTAAAGGATTGTTTTGTGATTCTTTATCAGAAATAATTACTATTTCATCATTGTTATCCAATGTAGGAAACATATATGTTGGATCTAGTGGTTTCCAAGGCAATAGTACTTTTTCCCAAGCTTCGTAGGAAACTTGGTACTGACTACATAAAGCAAATATAGTTGATGGGTGTCCAAGTCCATGAATTGACGCATGCACAATTAATCCTAATGCAGACTTCACAATGATAGATCCAACATCAATAGGCAATCCAGATTGAATACAGTAATTTAAGATTGCGCATTCCTTCAAAACTTTGTTTACCCTCATAGTGGGTAGTAACTTTGATGAAATGAAGAAATGCCAATGCTTCGAGACGGGGTTAAGAAGTGACGCGAAAAACTAACGTACCCGTCTTCTCGTAATTCCCAATCATCGAGTTCGTCTGTCAGATATCTGTAGATCTCATTCATGTTGTAGCTTGTAGGAACAAAGTTTGAATAGTGGCAAACAGGGGTATTCTCAATCGAGTATAATTCATTTATCAGAGAAGGAGTGAAAGTTACCCATCTACTTCTTACGTAGACACTTCCATTATGGATCGCATGCAGATTAGAGTAGAATTCTTTGACTACTGGAATGACTACAGCAGATGTGGTATAGCAGAATACCTCCCAATGTCGCTGAACAATCATTTCTTCAATTGTTGTAGTTGAAGTCTCCGCTCCTCTATTTACGAACCCTTTTTCTTTAATCAGACGTTTCTTCATCAATACCTTGTTGAATAGTCGTTAAGCTTCAGAACTGACGAACTTTTGTTGGTTAAAAACTCTGGATTTCATGGTTTCAAGTAGTTTGGAAGCCATAATAAATTGTTTTGGAGGAATTCTAGTCGTTTCTAAGGATGAAGATAATGAAAAAATGAAGTTTTAAATGTTTTTTATAAAGATATGGCCTTAGAACCGTCCAAAACAGCAAAATAACTCACAAAAACCACTTTTGATCTATCTCGCCGTCAGCGGTAACGATCTCGCCGTCGGCGGGATAGTTAATTATTTAAACTGAAATTGAGCCCGCCGATCTCGCTGTCGGCGGGATCGATCTCGTCGTCGGCGAGATTAGGTAAATTGCCTAATTTTTCGCTCCGGTCCGAATATTTTCTGATTTCTTCGTTTAGATTCAAATTAGTGATGATTCTAAAAAGTTAAATGAGTAGATTCATTCTATATTTTAATTTTAATTTTATTATTATTTTTTTTTAATAACTATACTAAGTAGATCATAATTAATAACTACTATGGGTTGCCTCCCATAAAGCGCTTGGTTTAACGTCATCAGCCCGACCTAAATTAGTTAGTAATCAGGTTGACTGAGCTTTAAAACCTCTTTAAAATTTGGTCTTATTCCTTCAAAATAAGGTTTTAATCTGTGTCCGTTTACTTTAAATCTATGCCCACTTTTTGGATCTTCAATTTCTATAGTTCCGTATGAAAATATTTGAGTTATAATGAAAGGCCCTAACCATCGAGATTTCATTTTCCCAGGAAATAATTTTAACTTGTATTATAAAGCAAAACTTCTTATCCTGGCTCAAAATTCTTCAGGTTAATCTTCCGATCATGTCATAATTTCATTTTTTCTTTATAAATTCTATCATTATGATAAGATTCATTTCGTAATTCATCTAATTCATTCAATTGCAATATTCTTTTCTCACCAGCTTCTTTCAAATTGTAATTAAATTCTTTAATTGCTCAATAAGCTTTATGTTCTAATTCAACTGGTAAGTGGCAAGTCTTTCCATAAATAAGCTCGTAAGGAGTCATTCCAATCGGAGTTTTATAAGCGATCCTGTATGCCCATAATGCGATTGTCTAGTCTTATAGACCAATCCAATCTATTAGGGTTTACAGTCTTTTCTAAAATACGTTTAATCTCTCGATTAAAAACTTCAGCTAATCCACTAGTTTGTGGATGATAAGCAGTTGATATCTTATGAATAATGTTGAATTTTTCTACTAGTGTGTGAATATATTTATTTCTAAAATAAGAACCTCCGTCAGTGATAATCACTCTCGGCATTCCAAATCTAGTAAAAATATTTTTCATTAGAAACTTTGAAACACTCTTAGCGTTACATCGAGGTAAAGCTTGTGCTTCAATCCATTTAGAAACATAATCAACAGCAACTAATATATATGAGTTTCCAAATGAAGGAACAAATGGTCCCATAAAATCTAATCCCCAAACATTAAAAATCTCAACTTCTAATATAAAATTTAGAGACATTTCATTTCTTCTAGATATATTTCCTACTCGTTGGCATCTATCGCAAGTTTTTATATATCTATAAACATCTCTATAAAGAGTAGGCCAATAAAATTCAGATTGTAAAATTTTATAAGCAGTTTTATCTGTTCCAAAATGTCCTCCAAAGTCAGAGTCATGACATTTCTGAATGATTTGTTCTGTTTCTTCATAAGGCATGCATCTTCTAATTATAAGATCCTTACATTGCTTATATAAATATAGTTCATCCCAAAAATATGATTTAGCATCATAAATGAATTTTTTCTGTTGTTGCAAAGTTAACATAGGTGGTAAAATATCACTTACAATATAATTTATTATGTCAGCATACCATGGTATTTTCCACTCATTTATATTATATAATTGTTCATCAGGAAAACTGTCAGATAATTCATTATATACTAGTCTTGATAAATGATCTGCATATTGATTATCAGTTCCCTTTTTGTTAATGATTTGAAAATCAAATTCTTGCATTAGTAATATCCATCTAATTAATCTTAGTTTGGAATCTTTCTTTTGCATTAGATATTTAATAGCAGAGTGATCAGTATGCACAATATATTTATTTCCAATTAGATAAGGCCTAAATTTATCAAAGGCATAAACAATTGCTAATAGCTCTTTTTTAGTAACTATATAATTTAATTCAGCATTATTAATAGTTTTACTAGCATAATATTTAACTCTGAAAATTTTATCATATCTTTGCCCAAGTACTACTCCTATAGCATTATCACTAGCATCACACATAAGTTCAAATGGTTTCTCCCAATCAGGTGAAACTATTATAGGTGCTGTGATTAATTTATCTTTTAATAATTCAAAAGCATTTAAACATTCAGTTGTGAATTCAAATTTCTTGTCCTTTTCTAAAAGTTGGCATAGAGGTTTAGTAATTTTTGAAAAATCTTTTATGTAGCGTCTGTAGAATCCAGCATATCCAAGAAAACTTCTTACCCCTTCTACTGTAGTTGGAGGTGGTAGTTTAGCTATAACTTGAATTTTTACAGGGTCTACTTCCATGCCATTTTCTGAAATTTTATGCCCTAATACAATTCCTCCTGCAACCATAAATTGACATTTCTCCCAATTTAGAACTAAGTTGGTTTTTTCGCATACTTCTAATACTTTTTCAAGATGATTCAAGCATGTGTCAAATGACGTTCCAAATACAGAGAAATCATCCATAAATACTTCTATTCCATCATCAATTAATTTACTAAATATAGACATCATACATCTCTGGAATGTTGCAGGTGCATTACATAATCCAAAAGGCATTCTTCGAAAAGCAAATGTTCCATAAGGACTAGTAAATGTAGTTTTCTCTTGATCCTCAGGAGCAATATGTATCTGATGATAACCGGTATATCAATCTAAAAAACAAAAATATTTATGTCCGGCTAATATATCCAACATTTGGTCTAGAATGGTAATGGGAAGTGATCTTTCCTGGTGGCTGCATTTAATTTTCTATAGTCAATACATATACGCCATCCAGTAACTTGTCTTATAGGTATTAAATCATTATTTTCATTAACTTTAACGGCCACTCCTCCTTTCTTAGGAACACAGAGAATTGGGCTTACCCAAGCACTGTCCGAAATAGGATATATAATACCATTATCTAACCATTTTAATATCTCTTTCTTGACTACTTTCATTATTGGGTTTAACCTCCTTTAAGGATCTACTCTAGGCTTATGTTCATTATCTAAAATAATTCTGTGCATACAGTGGTGGCGATGAAAATTTAATATCTTCTCTTGGCGGATGGGTGGGGTCATGTCATCGCCATCCAATGTCAATGTCAAGGAGTCCCCATCTAATATTAGCCTAGTTTAATTCATATAAATCCTATGAAAGATTTAGAGAATTTTTAGGACTAATAGTAGAAAAGGATGTTTATGATAGTTTTTATAGGAGGATATTCTAGAATTTTCATATTAAGAAAACCATGGTAAACCAGAGATTTCTATTTCGGGTTCTTTTAGATCTCCTATAGAGGTAAGCCTCTATAGTTAATTACATCTTAAACAATTTTCAATTGTTTAAGAAAACTTCTGATTAATGTTAATCATTTGTTTTCTAAGAATTCATTTTAAGGAGAGATGTACCCACTATCAAACCCGAATGTCGTTATATCATGTTATTGAATACTTTAGATATTATGTCCAACCTAAAGATTCTGGTTTTGTTGTCAATGTTGTTGATTTGTTGAAAAATTTCAGGTTATATGTCTAAACTAAAAGTTTTGGTTTTGCTTTTGTTGTAAAAAGTTTCAGGTTATATGTCTAACCTAAAAGTTTTGGTTTTGTTTTTGTTGTCAAAAGTTTCAGGTTATATGTCTAACCTAAAAGTTTTGTTTTAGTTTTGTTTTTGTTGTCAAAAGTTTCAGGTTATATGTCTAACCTAAAAGTTTTGGTTTTGTTTTTTGTTCCGTCGTCGACGTCCTACAAAACAGAGTTAGCACATCCTATAACATGCAAAGAAAATCTAAACGAAATTTCTTACTTTCACTCTGCAAAGAAAACATTGTCAGAAATAATGTCACAGAATATTTGGATATGTCTTGGATGTCAGTTTATGTCAAATTATTTTGAAATGTCAATTTTTTTTGTTAATTATGTCAATTTTGGTTTTTAACATATTAAATTTATTAACTTGAGTTCATGTCTGTCTGAACTCTAAGTTAAAAGGGTTTGGAATATTGATTGAATTAACTTGGGTTCATGTCAGGTTGAACCTAAGTTAGATTCAATGTTGATTGGTTCGTGTCTGTCTGAATTCAAGTTAAAAGATTTGAAATTAGATTCAATATTGATTGAATTGACTCGGGTTTATGTCTGGTTGAACCTATGTTAAATTCAATGTTGATTGAATCTATTTAACTTGAGTTTGTATCTGTCTGAATTCAAGTTAAAAGATTTGAAATTAGATTCAATATTGATTGAATTGACTTGGGTTCATGTCTAGTTAAACCTAAGTTAAATTCAATGTTGATTGAATCTATTTAACTTGAGTTCGTGTCTGTTTGAACTTAAGTTAAAAGGTTTGAAATTAGATTCAATATTGATTGAATTGACTTGGGTTCATGTACTGGTTGAACCTAAGTTAGATTCAATGTTGATTGAATCTATTTAACTTGAGTTCATGTACGTTTGAACTTAAGTTAAAAGGTTTGAAATTAGATTTAATATTGATTGAATTGACTTGGGTTCATGTCTGGTTGAACCTATGTTAGATTCAATGTTGATTGAATCTATTTAACTTGAGTTCGTGTCTGTTTGAACTTAAGTTAAAATGTTTGAAATTAGATTCAATATTGATTGAATTGACTTAGGTTCATGTCTGGTTGAACCTAAGTTAGATTCAATGTTGATTGAATCTATTTAACTTGAGTTCATGTCTGTTTGAACTTAAGTTAAAAGGTTTGAAATTAGATTCAATATTGATTGAATTGACTTGGGTTCATGTCTAGTTGAACCTAAGTTAAATTCAATGTTGATTGAATCTATTTAACTTGAGTTTGTGTCTGTTTGAACTTAAGTTAAAAGGTTTGAAATTAGATTCAATATTGATTGAATTGACTTGGGTTCATGTCTGGTTGAACCTAAGTTAGATTCAATGTTGATTGAATCTATTTAACTTGAGTTTGTGTCTGTTTGAACTTAAGTTAAAAGGTTTGAAATTAGATTCAATATTGATTGAATTGACTTGGGTTCATGTCGGGTTGAACCTAAGTTAGATTCAATGTTGATTGAATCTATTTAACTTGAGTTCATGTCTGTTTGAACTTAAGTTAAAAGGTTTGAAATTAGATTTAATATTGATTGAATTGACTTGGGTTCATGTCTAGTTGAACCTAAGTTAAATTCAATGTTGATTTAATCTATTTAACTTGAGTTCGTCTCTATTTGAACTTAAGTTAAAGGGTTTAAAATTAGATTCAATATTGATTGAATTGACTTGGGTTCATGTCTGGTTGAACCTAAGTTAGATTCAATATTGATTGAATCTATTTAACTTGAGTTCATGTCTGTTTGAACTTAAGTTAAAAGGTTTGAAATTAGATTCAATATTGATTGAATTGACTTGGGTTCATGTCTTGTTGAACCTAAGTTAGATTCATTGTTGATTGAATCTATTTAACTTGAGTTCATGTCTGTTTCAACTTAAGTTAAAAGGTTTGGCTTAGAATAGATTTAATTAAGTTTTAAGTCTTGTTTAAATAGGACTTAAAGGTTAATCAAGTCTAAGAAATTAGACTCAATTAGATTTGCAGACCATCTAAGTCCCTTTTGAATAAGACTTAAGTTTTAATTAAGTCTATTTAAAGTTAGACCTAGACATAGGATTGAACTTGAGCTGTGTTTTAGTTTAGATTCAAGTTAGGTTGAATCTAAGGCTTAGATTAGACTTAGGTTTATTTCGTGTTAAACCAAAGTATGTTTTGACTTAAGTCTAATATCGGTTAGGCTAAAGTTAGGTTTTTGGGTTAGGTTCATGTCAGGTTGAGCTTAAGTTTGTTTTGACTTGAGTCTAATATGGGTTAGACTTAAGTTAAATTTCAAGTTTAGATTAAGTTAGGTTCAAGTCAGGTTGAACCTAGACTTAAGGTCGATTTAAGTTCAATATGGGTTGATCCTAAGTTAAAGTTTAACTTGGATTAGATTAGGTTCTAGTTGGATTGAACTTAAGTTCAGTTCAGTTTAGGTTAGGTTCAATATGGGTTGAACCTAAAGTTTCAAGTTAAGTTAGGTTCGATGTGGGTTGAACCTAAGGTTTAGGTTAACTTGAGTTCAAGCTAAGTTGGACTCAAGTTAGGTTAGGTTTAGTTAGTTTCAATGTGGGTTGAACCTAAGGTTTAGGTTAACTTGAGTTCAAGTTAGATTGGACTCACGTTAGGTTAGGTTTAGGTTAGGTTCAATGTAGGTTGAACCTAAGGTTTAGGTTAACTTGAGTTCAAGTTAGACTGGACTCAAGTTAGGTTAGGTTTAGGTTAAGTTCAATGTGGGTTGAACCTAAGATTTAGGTTAACTTGAGTTCAAGTTAGACTGGACTCAAGTTAGGTTAGGTTTAGGTTAGGTTCAATGTGGGTTGAACCTAAGGTTTAGGTTAACTTGAGTTCGAGTTAGGTTGGACTCAGGTTAGGTTAGGTTTAGGTTAGGTTCAATGTGCGTTGAACCTAAGGTTTAGGTTAACTTAAGTTCAAGTTTGATTGGACTCAAGTTAGGTTAGGTTTAGGTTTGGTTGATGTGGGTTGAACCTAAGGTTTAGGTTAACTTGAGTTCGAGTTAGATTGGACTCAAGTTAAGTTAGGTTTAGGTTAGGTTCGATGTAGGTTGAACCTAAAGGTTTAGGTTAACTTGAGTTCGAGTTAGATTGGACTCGAGTTAGGTTAAGTTTAGGTTAGGTTCGATGTGGGTTGAACTGTGGTTTAGGTTAACTTGAGTTCGAGTTAGGTTGGACTCAAGTTAGGTTAGGTTTAGGTTAGGTTCAATGTGGGTTGAACCTGAGGTTTAGGTTAACTTGAGTTCGAGTTAGATTGGACTCGAGTTAGGTTAGGTTTAGGTTAGGTTCAATGTGGGTTGAACCTAAGGTTTAGGTTAACTTGAGTTCAAGTTAGGTTGGACTCAAGTTAGGTTAGTTTTAGGTTAGGTTCAATGTGGGTTGAACCTAAGGTTTAGGTTATGTTGGACTTGGACTAAAAGGTTGGATTTGGATTTAATCAGGCCTTAGTTGATTAAGGTTCTTCAATTAATTAAGTCTAATGTAATAGACTTAATTAGGATTTGTGTTTGATTAAGTCTTATTTGGTTAAGACTTAATAGTTTAATTAGGTCTAATGGGTTAGACCTGATTAGGGTTTAAGTTTTATTAAACCTTAGTTAGTTAAGGTCTAATAGTTTAATTAGATCTAATGGGTTAGACCTAATTAGGGTTTAAGTTTGATTAAACCTTAGTTAATTAAGGTTTAATGGTTTAATTAGATCTAATGGGTTAGACCTAATTAGGGTTTAAGTTTGATTAAACCTTAGTTAGTTAAGGTCTAATAGTTTAATTAGGTATAATGGGTTAGACCTAATTAGGGTTTAAGTTTGATTAAACCTTAGTTAGTTAAGGTCTAATGGTTTAATTAGATTTAATGGGTTAGACCTAATTAGGGTTTAAGTGTGATTAAACCATAGTTAGTTAAGGTCTAATGGATTAATTAGATCTAATGGGTTAGATCTAATTAGGGTTTAAGTGTGATTAAACCTTAGTTAATTAAGGTCTAATGGTTTAATTAGATCTAATGGGTTATACCTAATTAGGGTTTAAGTTTTATTAAACCTTAGTTAGTTAAGGTCTAATAGTTTAATTAGGTCTAATGGGTTAGACCTTAGTTAGTTAAGGTCTAATGGTTTAATTAGATTTAATGGGTTAGACTTAATTAGGGTTTAAGTTTGATTAAACCTTAGTTAGTTAAGGTCTAATGGTTTAAATAGATTTATTGGGTTAGACCTAATTAGGGTTTAAGTTTGATTAAACCTTAGTTAATTAAGGTCTAATGGTTTAATTAGATCTAATGGGTTAGACCTAATTAGGGTTTAAGTTTGATTAAACCTTAGTTAGTTAAGGTCTAATAGTTTAATTAGGTCTAATGGGTTAGACCTAATTAGGGTTTAAGTTTGGTTAAACCTTAGTTAGTTAAGGTCTAATGGTTTAATTAGATCTAATGGGTTAGACCTAATTAGGGTTTAAGTTTGATTAAACCATAGTTAGTTAAGGTCTAATGGTTTAATTAGATCTAATGGGTTAGACCTAATTAGGGTTTAAGTTTGCTTAAACCTTAGTTAGTTAAGGTCTAATAGTTTAATTAGGTCTAATGGGTTAGACCTAATTAGGGTTTATGTTTGATTAAACGATAATTAGTTAAGGTCTAATGGTTTAATTAGGTCTAATGGGTTAGACCTAATTAGGGTTTATGTTTGTTTTAAATCTAATGTGTAAGAAGGTTAATTGAGTTTAATATGTCTTTAAACTTAATTAAAGGTTTGGTTTTGATTAATTAAGTTTAATATGCTCTTAAACTTAATTAAAAGTGTTGATTTTTGTATAAACCTAATTTAGGTAAGGTTTAATGGGTTAATTAAGTTTATTATGTCTTTAAACTTAATTAAAAATTTAATTTTTGTGTTAAACCTAATTTAGGTATGGTTTAATGGGTTCATTAAGTTTAGTTTGTTTTTAAAATTTATTAAAAAAGTTTAATTTTGATTAATTAAGTTTAATATGTCTTTAAACTTAATTAAGATTTAATTTTTTATATTAAACCTAATTTAAGTGAGGTTTAATGAGTTAATTATGTTTATTATGTCTTGAAACTCAATTAAAAGGTTTAATTTTGATTAATTAAGTTTAATATGTCTTTAAACTTAATTAAGATTTAATTTTTATATTAAACCTAATTTAAGTAAGGTTTAATAAGTTAATTAAGTTTATTATGTCTTTAAACTTAATTAAAAGGATTAATTTTGATTAATTAAGTTTAATATGTCTTTAAACTTAATTAAGATTTAATTTTTCTATTAAACCTAATTTAAGTAAGGTTTAATGAGTTAATTAAGTTTATTATGTCTTTAAACTTAATTAAAAGGATTAATTTTGATTAATTAAATTTATTATGTCTTTAAACTTAATTAAGATTTAATTTTGTTTAATTAAGTCTAATGTGTCTTTAAACTTAATTAAAAGTTTAATTTTTATATTAAACCTAATTTAAGTAAGGTTTAATGAGTTAATTAAGCTTAATTTGTCTTTAAACTTAATTAAAAGATTTGAGTTTGGTTAATTAAGTCTAATGTGTCTTTAAACTTAATTAAGATTTGATTTTCATATTAAACCTAATTTAAGTAAGGTTTAAAGAGTTAATTAAGCTTAATTTCTCTTTAAACTTAATTAAAAGATTTGATTTTGGTTAATTAAGTCTAATGTGTCTTTAAACTTAATTAAGATTTCATTTTTAAATTAAACCTAATTTAAGTAAGGTTTAATAGGTTAATTAAGTTTATTATGTCTTTAAACTTAATTAAAAGGTTTAATTTTGATTAATCAAGTTTAATATGTCTTTAAACTTAATTAAGATTTAAATTTTATATTAAACCTAATTAAGTAAGGTTTAATGAGTTAATTAAGTTTATTATGTCTTTTAACTTAATTAAAAGGATTAATTTTGATTAATTAAGTTTAATATGTCTTTAAACTTAATTAAGATTTAATTTTTATTTTAAACCTAATTTAAGTAAGGTTTAATGAGTTAATTAAGTTTATAATGTCTTTAAACTTAATTAAAAGGATTAATTTTGATTAATTAAGTTTAATATGTCTTTAAACTTAATTAAGATTTAATTTTGGTTAATTAAGTCTAATGTATCTTTAAACTTAATTAAAAGTTTAGTTTTTATATTAAACCTAATTTAAGTAAGGTTTAATGAGTTAATTAAGCTTAATTTGTCTTTAAACTTAATTAAAAGATTTGATTTTGGTTAATTAAGTCTAATGTCTCTTTAAACTTAATTAAGATTTGATTTTTATATTAAACCTAATTTAAGTAAGGTTTAATGAGTTAATTAAGCTTAATTTGTCTTTAAACTTAATTAAAAGATTTGATTTTGGTTAATTAAGTCTAATGTGTCTTTAAACTTAATTAAGATTTGATTTTTATATTAAACCTAATTTAAGTAACATTTAATAGGTTAATTAAGTTTATTATGTCTTTAAACTTAATTAAAAGGTTTAATTTTGATTAATTAAGTTTAATATATCTTTAAACTTAATTAAGTTTCAAATTTTATATTAAACCTAATTTAAGTAAGGTTTAATGAGTTAATTAAGTTTATTATGTCTTTAAACTTAATTAAAAGATTTAATTTTGATTAATTAAGTTTAGTATGTCTTTAAACTTAATTAAGATTTAATTTTTATATTAAACCTAATTTAAGCAAGGTTTAATGAGTTTAAATATTATTTTAAATTTAGTTAAGTCCAATTTGGTGATTTTAGACTTAAGTGAAATTTCTTATTAGTCTATCATAGACTAGAACCATTTTCAAACTTTGATTGTTGATGAAAATAGGTTAAATTTATAAAGGGGTATTTTTAGGATTAAAATTATTTAATTAATAAAGGATTTCAACCCTAAATTTCAAAATACCATTCAAAATGATTTCTATGACTTAGAAATAATTTTCTTAGGGTTATTGTCTTTTGCCCTATCATTTCTAGCCATTTGCATTTTTATTTTCCTTAATTTTCAATTTTTATAATTATTATTTGAAATAATTACAAAGAAACTTGAAAATTAAAGAAAAGTGTCCTAGGCATGTTTTCTGTCCTTGGAAAAGTTATGGAAGGTCCCTAAGAACATAAAGATAAATGCCTCGTAGTTTCATAATTTTTTTATTTTGGTCTCATAATTTTCAGAGAGTATTTAATTAATTAAAAATTAAATACTATGAATAAAATTATGATTTTGGTCTCATAATTTTCTCCTCTTCAAGAGCTTTCTAGAGGTATTTTTATTTTATTTTTATGACCTCTTGCTAAAAAGATATGAATATTTGAATTTTTTAAGGATTTCATGGATTTTTCTTTTTTTTTTTAAACAGCGCCGCCAAACTCACCGCCGTTCGATGCGTGTCCTCGTACGCGTCAAACGGACAGGAGGATCTGGTGTGTGGCGCGGAACAGCGAACACCGCAAGCGCAGATCAGCGCCGTCTATTCCAAAACACGGGAACGGACGGCTGAGATAATTCATCGGTTTAATTCGAAAAATCCCGAACCATTAAACTTCAAATTATAATATCTCACTCATTTCTTGATGAAATTGAGTGATTTTTTTAAAAGTGATCATCTGGATGAGATGTATCCATCCATACGGTGAAGATACACTTCTGGACTAGTATAACACATGATATGTCGAAAATACGATTTATTTTGTAAAGAAAAATTCCATACCTTTGCCACAAGCAAATCAAGCTAGATCAGACCTTATGGTTGCCTTCTAGAACTCCAATAGCAGGTTATTGCTGCAGCAATTTGATCCAGAAGTCGAGCTTGGGGAGGAATTTTGAAGAAGTGCCTAAATTGGGGCAGTTTTTGAAATTCGGTCAAATTGGCTCAAATAGGCTCAAACTATGGCTTGGATTTGATCCTAAAAGATTGTTGGGACTCTGAGGAAGACATTTTATGTTGGGAGCAGGTGGATTTGGGTAGCCTACAGTTCTCCCAAATTTTTTTCTTCTTCTTGCTAGGTTCGGCCATGGGGTCTTATTTATTGCAAGGGGAGGTTATGGCTTAGCTTAGGATGTTCTAGGGGAGTAGTTACCTCCTCTATCAGCCCATTGGGTGAAAGAATTGTCTGAAGATAGGCATTGATGCTTCTCCCTAAGTTTTCCATGATGATCTCCATTGTTTTGTCTATCACCCATTGGCTCATGTGAGAGGTGCATGGTGAGCTGCCTCTACTCTTCTTAGGGAGCTTACACCTCATCTCTTAAGCTTGGCAAATGGTGACACACAAGCTCATACCTCATCATTGCTTCTAACCATGGTAAGGGGGGGTTTGATGCATGGTTTTCCTTCCATTGGGTGGCTTGGGAGGTGGGTGGTGAGGCCTCATGTTGGCCGGCCACCTCATGGATTAATGAGGCTTAGGGTGAAGGAGAGACCTCACCCCATGCATCATGATGGGTATTAACCCATGGCTAAGTGGTCTTAATGTGAGCTTAATTAAGCCTTAAGATGAGTTTAGCCTAATTAATTATGAGAATATTATATGTCATTTCATTTCATTTTAATTTCCCATTTTAATTAATTATTTTATTAATTAAAAAATTTGGAAAATATTTTATTAATCAATTTATTAATTGAAAATAATTTCTATTTAATTAATTGATTAATTTTATCATTTTTATGATTTTATGATTTTAATTTAATTTTCATTTTAATTAATTATGTCATTTAATTAAAATATTGAAAATTAAATCATTAATCATTTTAATTAATCAAAATAATTTTGAAATTAATTATTTGATTAATTTTGTTGTTTTTATTTCATCTTTATCTATTTTAATCAAAATAGATAGGTGTTGACCAATTTTGACCTGGGTTGACCCAAGTCAGCCCAGTACTTGTGATTTTGTCATGGTGGAGTTTTAAATGTGTCATTGGGTGAAAGGGTTGACTTATAGGTCAACAGGATTGGTCATTAGGTCTGGTTTGACCATTTTGACCAATGTTGACTTTTTAGGTCATAAGGTTGACCTATGGGGTCAACAGGGTACGTCATTAGGTCTGGTTTGACCAGTTTGACCAAAGTTAACTTTTTAGGTTATAAGGTTGACTTATGGGGTCAACAGGGTAGGTCATTAGGTCTGGTTTGACCAATTTGACCAAACTTGACTTTTTAGTTCACAAGGTTGACCTATGGGGTCAACATGGTAGGTCATTAGGTCTGGTTTGACCAATTTGACCAAAGTTGACTTTTTAGGTCATAAGGTTGACTTATGGGGTCAACAGGGTGAGTCATTAGGTCTGGTTTGACCAGTTTAACCAAAGTTGACTTTTTAGGTCATAAGGTTGACCTATGAGGTCAACAGGGTAGGTCATTAGGTCTGGTTTGACCAATTTAACCAAAGTTGACTTTTTAGGTCATAAAGTTGACCTATGGGGTCAACAGGGTAGGTCATTAGGTCTGGTTTGACCAATTTGACCAAAGTTGACTTTTTAGGTCATAAGGTTGACCTATGGGGTCAACAGGGTAGGTCATTAGGTCTGGTTTGACCAATTTGACCATAGTTGACATTTTTGGTCATAAGGTTGACCTATGGGGTCAACAGGGTAGGTCATTAGGTCTGGTTTGACCAATTTGTCCATAGTTGAGTTTTTAGGTCATAAGGTTGACCTATGGGGTCAACATGGTAGGTCATTAGGTGTGGTTTGACCAATTTGACCAAAATTGGCTTTTTAGATCATAAGGTTGACCTATGGGGTCAACAGGGTAGGTTATTTGGTCTGGTTTGACCAATTTGACCATAGTTGACTTTTTACGTCATAAGGTTGACCTATGGGGTCAACAGGGTAGGTCATTAGGTCTTGTTTGACCAATTTGACCATAGTTGACTTTTTAGGTCAAAAGGTTGACCTATGGGGTCAACAGGGTTGGTCACTGGGTCTGGTTTGACAATTTTGACCAATGTTGACTTTTTAGGTCAAAAGGACATTCACTCATTGTAAAATGAGGTCAACAAAAGGGCCCCCAATATGTGTAGAATACTATATAAGTATTCTGCACATATTGGCGTTGACCGAAGTGGTCTAAGTGAATCTCATAATGGTCAGGAAAGGAGGGGATGTCATATCGCTCCTAGAGGATGTCAGAAGTATTTTATGTCGATTCTTAAGAAGAGATTTTCTTCTTGTATTTGAAAGGAGATTTATTGGGAGGGGAAATGGATGTCATATTTCATTTCTCAAAATGTCGATGTCGATATTTTGCTAAAGGAATGTCGTGATTTCCGTGTCAGGAAAGGACGTATATCCTATAACAGGAGGGATAAAATGGATGTCATTTTCCATTTCTCAAAATGTCAATGTTGATATTTGGTTAGAGGAAAGTCGTGATTTCCGTGTCAGGAAGGGACTTATATCCAATAACCGGAGAGAGAAAATAGATGTCATTTTCTATTTTCGAGAAAATGTCAATGTCAATATTTGGTTAAAGGAAAGCCGTGATTTCCGTATCAGGAAAGGACTTATATCCAGTAACCGGATAGAGAAAATAGATGTCATTTTCTATTTTCCTCAAACTGTCGATGTCAAGATTTGGTCAGAGGAAAGCCGTGATTTCCACATCAGGAAAGGACTTACATCCAATAACCGGAGAGAGAAAATAGATGTCAATTTCTATTTTCCTCAAAGTGTCGATGTCAAGATTTGGTTAAAGGAAAATCGTAATTTCCGCATCAGGAAAGGACTTATATCCAATAACCGTAAAGAGAAAATAGATGTCATTTTCTATTTCTCAAAAATGTCAATGTCAAGATTTGGTTAGAGGAAAGTCGTGATTTCCGTATTATGAAAGGACTTATACCCAATAACCGAAGAGAGAAAATAGATGTCATTTTCTATTTTCCTGAAAATTTCGATGTCAAGATTTGGTTAGAGGAAAGCCGTGATTTCCGTATCAGGAAAGGACTTATATCCAATAACCGGATAGAGAAAATAGATGTCATTTTCTATTTTCCTGAAAATGTCAATGTCAATATTTGGTTGAAGGAAAGTCGTAATTTCTGCATCAGGAAAGAACTTATATCCAATAACCGAGAGAGAAAATAGATGTCATTTTCTATTTTCCTCAAAATGTCGATGTCAAGATTTGGTTAAAGGAAAGTCGTAATTTCTGCATCAGGAAAGGACTTATATCCGATAACCGAAGAGAGAAAATAGATGTCATTTTCTATTTTCCTCAAAATGTAGATGTCGAGATTTGGTTAAAGGAAAGTCGTAATTTCCGCATCGGGAAAAGACTTATATCCAATAACCGAAGAGAGAAAATAGATGTCATTTTCTATTTTCCTTAAAATGTCGATGTCAAGATTTGGTTAAAGGAAAGTCGTAATTTCTGCATCAGGAAAGAACTTATATCCAATAACCGAAGAGAGTGGCTAACTCATTAATATTTTTCGTGGGAATATCCGCTGGGGTTTTGACCTATGTAGGTCGAAAGCGAATTCTCATGTTTGATTATCATAAATTATTCATTTTGTCATTTATTGATTTCAGGACCTGTCGACATATCACAGACAATGGGGATATATTTTTCTTCAACAATTCATTTTATTTCCATAAAAAGTCACCAGTACATATTTATTGCAAACAAAAGCTTACAGTACACACATATGTACATATCATATAGCACGCTGCAACAAACTACTAATATTTTACATGTCAACAACTACCGATATGTCACATATTGATAACTATAGATATATTATATGTCAAGAGTTCTTCATATCATGTCATAGATTTGTAGATTGTCAGATCGTACATAAACGTCCTACACTCCAAAACATCATTCGTCGAACATGTTTCAGGTGTTCAAACATTTATGGGATCACAGCAGTTCCAAAGGCTTTAGTCCTTCGAGCTCTGGTATTGGTTGATATCCGTCTGGTCGTTTGTCAGGTTTCATTCGTCGCAAGGTGATGGAGATTCGTGGCTTGTTAACACTGGGTATGCAGTGTTTTACAAAATCTGCACCGTTCGCTTGGAATAGAAGAACTGAACCTCGGGTTAAAAGGACGCGGCATGTCCCTTCAAATTCTCCTGGTCCCAAGATTTGTATCTCTCTTCCGAATATCACGGAGCATCGATTCATTAAAGAGAGAGTACAAAATGGTCTTTCAAAATCATGACTGTTGATGTGAGGAGGAATACAATCCCCTTTATCATATATATTAATGATGCAGCTATCGGGAACACAATCCTCAGGTATGATTCCCCAAGTAACAAGTCGTCTGATAATTTGGATTATCACAACGGGTAAAGGGTCGACTTGTTCATGTCATAGATTTCCAGGAAGATTTCCTTCTCTGTCTCTTGCATAGTTATAGCAACATCCGTATTGAATGGTTTGCCTACCCTTACCTCGAATCCATTTACAAGGTTCAGAATAGGTCCTCCTTCGAAGGTGTTCAGCCCTACCCTGATCTCGGGCTTCTATGATGTGGTTGATGATAGCAGCTTGTTCAGTTTTATCAAATATTCTGGTAAAAAGTTTAATACCATCCAGAATATTTATTGTTCTTTTATTCACATATTTATATTGTTTGAAGGTTCTCCACTCAATGGCGAGAATTCGTCGTACCTCTTCCTCCGAGTGATTCTTTTTGTCTGATACTCTTAAGTATTGAGCAGGTGTGACCGATGGTGGAGTGATGACTGCTTTGCCATCCTCTTTTTCTGTAAGGTCTAAATTTGTCGTTTCCGATATTATTTCCTCAAATGGAGTATTGATAGTTCGCAATTTTAACTGACTCATATCTTCCATGTCTTGTTTCTCTTGTTATTATTTTTGTCATTTTAGTCGTTTATTGCGATTTCGTCTTTGCAATATGGTGAATCCTGTCGTCAGATTTTTGGTTCTTGATGTTGATGCTCCTTGTACCGGGGCAGTCATGAATTCTGCTTCATCTGAGCTATCACTGATTGTGAAGTCATATTCTTCGGGTTGTCGGAGTTTAAATTTTATCAAAGGTGTTTGCAGGTTAACTTCACTGTGATTCACCAGATAAAGTAACGATCCATGATTTATGGATTCAACCTGCAACAGGTCAAAATCAAAGTGAACTCTGGTCCCCGCGTCTATATGTCAACGGTCCAAGGCAAAAGTCATATTATTTCGAAATGAGAAAAATAATCTGTCTTCAGGCATTTTTCCTGAAAATATCTAGAGAGAATATCATTTTAGATTTTCAAATGTTTCTTTAACAAATGAAAGAGATGTCACAAAACATTAAAGATGATTTTTGAAAGGATAATTTATTATCCCAGTTTATAAATAAGTCTTTATTCATTTCCTCTTATTTTATGTCGCGTAATATGTCTTTAGAAAACGCCCATTGATTGGAGGTAGGATTCTTTTTCCTTGACAATCCACCAATTGGTAGGATCCTCCGGAATATGTCTTTTCAATTACATATGGACCTTCCCATATCGGTTCGAATTTGCCACCTATTTTTCGATGAGCTAGTATAGGTCTTCGAAGAACTAAAACTAATTCACCGATTCGAAAGGTTCTAGGGCGAACTAGTTTGTCGTGAGCTCGTATCATTTTTGCTTGATACAATTCAAGATTTTGTTGGGCTTGCAAACGTTTGCCCTCTAAATTTTTAAGTTCTTCAAGTCACAATTTGACATTCTCTTCTTCAGTTATTTTATCGGTTATTGCGATTCTGAGAGAAGGAATTTGGACTTCCAGAGGCAAAATGGCTTCAGAACCATATACCAAAGCAAATGGTGTAGATCGTGTTGGAGTTCGGTATGTAGTTCTATAAGCCCATAAAGCTTATATTAGTCGTTCATGCCATTGTCTCGGGCTATTACTTAATGTCTTTTTCAAGATTTGAACCAATGTTTTATTGAAGGCTTCAGCTAATCCATTGGCTTTAGGGTAATAGATTGTGGAATATCTCGAGTCAATCCCATGTCTCTGGATAAAGTGATTCATTTTTATGTTTTTGAAGGCCAACCTATTATCTGATATGACTCTTTGAGGAATCCCAAATCTATAAACGATATGTGTTTTAAAGAAGTGGAGAACTTGTTCTCCCATGACTTCTCGAAGAGGTATTGCTTCCGCCCATTTAGAAAAATAGTGAGTAGCTGCCAGAATAAATTTATGGCCCTTGGAGATGGTGGATCTATAGGGCACACTATGTCAGTACCCCAACATTCAAATGGCCATGATGCAATAGTCGGGTGTAGGACATTTGGAGGTTGATATAAAACTACTCCATGCATTTGACATTGATGACATTTCTTTGCAATGTCAAGACAGTCGGTCATCATTGTTGGCCAATAATAACCCATTCTTTTTATTTTCATTTTCTTTTGGGCCCAGATTGATGTGCACCACATAAACCTGAAAGAACTTCCTTAACAATCTCTCGAGCTTCAATTTGGTTTAAACATCTTAATCACATTTGATCAAAAGATCGTTTATAAAGGACGTCATTTATTAGAGCATATGATAATGCTCTTTGTTTAATTTGATTGGCAATAGAACAATTTTCAGGCAATATTCCAGTTTGTAAGTATTGGATAATTGGTTGTCGCCAATCATCCTTCTCGTCACTTATTGTCATTGTCATACTTTCACCGATTTTCTGCAAATTATCCATATCAATTTGAGAAAGAACTTGTGGTCCTTTTATAGAAATCGGTATGTCATCTTCTTCTGGACACGCAAATTCCTTGTCAAGTTTTTCCAGAGCATCCGCTAGAGAGTTATCTCATCTCGGGATTAAGAAAAATGTTACATCAGGAATTTGTTGAAGTAATTTCAAAGTGTAACGAGAATATTGTTCAATTCGTGGTTTCAAAATTTTGTATTTTCCAGCAATTTGATTGATAATTAACTGGGAATCTCCGTAGATATCAATATTCTTAATTTCCATTAATATTGTCAATTCTAGACCGGTTATGAGCGCTTCATATTCGGCTTCATTATTCGTGCATGGTTCTGTCAAATGATAGGAAAAGGGCATCATTATTTTGTCTGGAGTAATGAAAATTAATCCTACTCCGGCTTTGCCTGGTATGATTGTACGTTTATCTTTGTCTTTCCATGCAGATGATGCTCCGTCAAAATAGAGTTCCCATCGTTGCAGGTTAGAATTTTTTACTTCTAATATTTGTTCATCAGGTAGATCATCGTTAAGAGGTGATCCTGCTGGAATTGGGTGTGTTGCTAAGAAATCTGCTAGGATTTGTCCTTTAATAGCACGTAACGGTACAAATGTTATGTCAAATTGTAACAAGATCATTACCCATCTTGCTAATCTCCCAGAAAGTGTCGGTCGTGTTATTAAATATTGTAACGGGTTAACTCTTGAAATAAGAGTTACTTTATGAGAAATCATATAATGTCTTGGCTTTTGAACTGCAAAGATCAGGGCTAAGCAATGCTTCTCAATTGTCGGATATTTTATTTCCGTTGGAACTAAACAACGACTCAAGTAGTATAACGCATTTTCTTTTCCTTCATCATTTACTTGTGCTAGTAAAGCTCCAATTGAATTGTCCAATGCCGCGGTGTAAAGGATTAAAGGTCTTCCTAATACGAGGTCGCTAAGACTGAAGGGGTTGTCAAATATTGTTTAATGTCTTCAAAGGCATGCTGGCATTTTTCATCCCACACGAATTTGGCATCCTTTCTAGTAAGGGCAGTAAGGGGTTGACATCTACCCGATAGATTGGAAATGAAACGTCGTATATATGCTAATTTTCCTTGGAAGGATCTCAATTGAGTTAGATTTTTAGGAGGGGGCATATTTAGGATAGCTTCAATTTTGAGAGGATTAATTTCTATCCCATGATGTTGAACTACAAATCCTAAAAATTTTCCCGAAGTGACACCAAAGGCGCACTTTAAATGGTTCATTTTAAGATTATATCATCGTGGTCGTTCAAAGACAATTCTCAAATCGTATATATGATCGTCTTTTTGTTCACTATTGACAACCAGATCATCGACATAACATTCGACTTGATTATGTATTAGTTCATCAAAAATCCGTGTCATGGCTCTTTGATAGGTTGCACGGGCATTTTTTAGTCCAAATGGCATAACCTTACAACAGTATATGCCCATGGGTGTTCGGAAAGCTGTATTCACTTCGTCTTCCGAAAACATTTTTATTTGGTTATATCATGATGATCCATCCATGAAAGAAAATATTGCATATTTTGATGCAATGTCAACCATTAACTCAGGAATTGGTAAAGGAAATTCATCTTTTGGACATGCTTTGTTCAAGTCTCTGTAGTCTATGCAGACTCATATTTGTCCATTTCTCTTTTTAACTGGCACCACATTGGCTAACCATGTTGGATAGTTTTCTTCTCGTATGAAGTCAGCCTCTATCAATTTCTTGACTTCCGCAATGACTTGTTGCTCTATTTCGACATGCATCCTTCTTGGAGCTTGTTTAACTGGGTTTATGATTTGGTATATCCCAAGTTTATGGACTGCGACTTCTGGAGATAAACCAGGAATTTCATCATAAGTCCAAGCAAAACAGTCTTTATATTCCATCAACAATTGAGTTATGTCTTTTACTTCCTCATCATTAAGGAATGAACTAATAAAAGTCAGTTTTGGACTTTCATTAGTTCCTAAATTTATTACTTTTAGTTCATCAATTATTGATTTAATTTCTTCTTCCAACTCCGGGGGAGCATTTTCAATTGGAAGATCAGGCAATGTTTCGGAATCACATTCTTCTGTGACAGTCAAACAAAATTTCGTATCATCTAATGGTCCCAAAATTCCAAATCCAACACCTTTTTTAGAGTTAGAATTTCATTTATTATCATTCCACATTTGTTCAATGAAATGCGGTTGTTTTAAAGACCATTGTTTGAGCATTAAACTATTTTGAATGAATTTTCGTGCCCAAGGAGAATACAACTCAAAAGGAATTTTCATTGATTGTGGAAGATTTTCATCTTCTATTTTTACATCATTTTTAGTACAAGAAGAAGTAGAGCCAAGTCTAAACTTAATTGGCTTTTTGTCATCATTATGTACTTCTTTGACTATTAGATTCTCAATCTTAGCAGTGGAGATTGGAGTTAGAGTCATAGAATGTATATAATGATTGATTTTGTCATACATAGATTCAAATTGTTTCTTTTTATCTTCCTCTTCTAGAGATATTTTGAATTGGGGTTCCTTTGCAACCACAGATGTCGTTTCTTCTTCGGAATCCGGGTGGATTTTGAACTTCGAGTGGTTTCTTCATTGTGACAATTGGATCTTCTCTCCTTCGTCCTCGTTCTCGGTCTCGACCTCGAGTGTGAGTCTGACGAAAATTAGTCTCTTTTGTCTTTATTGAAGAAAAATTCTTTTCATTTATTTTCTTTTCTTTGCTCTTTTCTTCCATATTTATTGTTGTCTATTTGGAAGATATTGTTTTATTTATAGGAGCATAATATGCTGCATCTTCATGTATACCGATTTCATGAATTCAAAACGGTTACAGATCTCCTATAATACGAAATTCTTGTCCTTTTCGTAAATATTTGATACATTGATGTAATGAAGAGGGTACCATTTTATATTCATGGAGCCATGGTATGCCAAGTAAGGCATTAAAAGAGGTGTCTGAATCAATAATATGAAATTTTGCTGTCGTTGCCAAGTCGGCTATTTTTAAGAGCAATGTTATTTATCCAAGGGCCCGTTCTCCTTGTTGATTAAATCCTCTTAACATCATTGTATCTCTTGATAGTTGAGAGGCATCAATGTCTAAGTATGCAAGAGTTCTCAGGTTCATAATGTTGATTGAAGCACCTGGGTCAATAAGAACTCTTAAAAGTATCGTGTCATTGATGTTTACTGTAATATATAGTGGACGATTATGTTCAGTTGTTCCGAGCAACAAGTCATTGTCAGAGAAGGTAATCTTTGTTGATTCCTCTAATGAGTAAGCTTCGTTTTGGGTGGTACTAGCAAGTTGAGTTAAACAAATGTCAGGGTCCGAAAGGGCCTTGATTAATGATTCTCTCATTTCTTTGGAAAGTATGAGAGCATCATAGATACTTAATTTTGCAGGTAACTCAAATGGGCCAGTACATTATAATCCACCTTGTTGTGAAGATCATCCTTATTTCCTTCAGAAGTTCGGGGATATATTGGAGGAATGATCTTATCTGGTGTAATTATTTGTTTTTCTTTTTCTTGTGGAATTATCCTAGGAGGTAAGATTTTTCCACTTCTCAAGTTAATTTCAATTATTTCCGAAGGTTGATTATCCGATTCATTTGTTTCTGAATCCGAAGATTCCAATTTTATAGAAATCAGAATTTTTTGTAATTGAAGCGTAGCAATGTCATCTTCATTTTTGTCGTTGTCAGATTTCTCATTTTCATTTTCATTAGTTTGGTTGTCTTTAGATTGATCATATACAATTTGAGCATTGTCTATAGGGTTAGAATTCAAATGGTCATTCTCAGAAGCATCATCCAGAATAGACAAAATGTACACAAAACTAGGATTGTTATTATTTATGGTAAAAAGAAAGTCATACAAAGTTATTGGCTTGAGGATTTTTCGTCCATGGGCCGAAAAAACTATCCTAGTACAAGAGTGAAATGAACTAGAAGGTACAAAAGGAGTTGCAGCCCCTATGTCTGGAAGACCTCTAATCTTTTCCATTTTCTTGCTTTTCTTTTTCTTTTCTTTCTTGGGAGATTTTGTAACTTGGTATTTAGCAAAGATCTCTTCAGAAATGCTATCCTTGTTTTTAGGATTAAGTTCCTCTATCGAAATCATATTGACTGATCCCTTTTCAGGTTCTTTCAAGTATTCTTTCGGGATGACTATATTTCCATCTTTGAAATTACGCTCTAACCAGTCTTTGAAGACAAAACATTCTTCAATTTTATGTCCGAGCATCCTGTGATAAGGGCAATAATTAGGATTGTCCTTCATGTCAATTTCTCGTTGGTCTCTTAGCTTCGGTAGCTTAAATTCAGGTATTTTAAGCAAGCTACGAAATATTTTCATCGACGGCTTCTGTTTAAAATGAATATACTTTATTCATTCTTTGAGCCATTGTTTTCTTTTCAGTTGATACTGGGATTGGTTGTTGAAGTTGTAATTGAGGTGATGTCTGTGATGTCGAAGGATTTTGCCATTGCTTCTTTTGCTCCGGTTGGATTTGCATCACCTGTTTGCCTTTTCTTGCAATATTCCCAGGTTTCTTTTCAAAAGTTTTGATAGTTTTTGTCTTTTCAGTTTTCTCCATTACACTCATCTGCTTAACCTCTTCTTGAAGATTGGCAGCTTTACTGAGTAATTTTTCAAAAGTTTTTATCGTAAATCCTTTAAGCATAAAAGCTATAGGACCACGGATGTTTTTAAGCAGTATTCCAACACATGTTGTTCTTGTAACTGTGGCTCACATTTCAAGCTGAGATTTCTCCAGCATAAAATATAATCTACCAAGGTTTCTCCTGGTTTTTGTTTCTCTACCACCAGATCACCAACAGTGGTATGATGTTGTGCTCCTGCAAAGCGTTGAATAAAAAGGTTTTCAAGCTCTATAAAGGTTTTGACAGATCCATTGGGAAGTTCTACATACCAATCGAAGGCAACTCCCGTGAGACTGTTAACAAATTGTCGAAATAGGAGAGCATCATTTCCTCCAAAGATTACATCAGCTTGCTCTAAAATGTGCCAGATATTGTCGGAGATTTCCCGTTCCATCGAACATTTTAAAGACAGGAGGAACAAAACCATTAGGATATTGAACAGAATCATATTCCTCTGGGTATGGCCTACCCTTTGGAGTTAATGCTCCAGCTTTTGCCTGAGCCATCGTTTCTTTAATTTTCTGTTCCACTATTTTTGTAATATCCTTTTCTGGAGTTTCGTTATGAGGAGAATTCTTTCTCTTTCGAGTACTTTCCTCGACATCCATTAGTTCTTCTCTGCTTTCAAGGATGTGAATAGCCTCCGGTCTAATGATTTCAATAGCTGGAGAAGGGTCGGCTGGTGGTTTTTGCAAAGTCGCTACCAGTTCTTCCATTCTTTGTTCAAGACGACTTATTTGTTCATCTCGTTGTCGTATTACCTCTCGCAATTCCTCTTCATTTGATTCTCGTGCTAAGGAAGCAGATCGGGTTTCTACCATGTTAACACTGGCAACATTCTCATTGGAACTCGTCGAAGTATTTTTCCTTTCTTGTCCTGAAAGTTGTTTAATATCTTCCTTTAATTTCTTTAATCTTTCTGGAAATGATTTTGCAGAATGTTTTCTGCAAATCTCTTCTTGTGAACTATTTGCAGGAGTGTTGGTGGTATTAGAATTCCTTTCAGATGATTTTCGCCTCCATACATTATTTTCAAGTATAGGGCGAGAATTCTCAGGTGGGGTATCATATCTAGTATAAGGATAATTTGCTTTTTGTAGCATCTGGACCAAGTCCGTCATTTTAGCAGTTGTATCCTCTGCTTCTGAAATTAATTTGTCATATCGAGTTTTGTCATTGGTGACCACTACATCTTTTATTCTAGGGCCCAATCGAAATTTTACTAGCACTCGAACACAATGTTTATCAGTTGGGAATTGATAGTCAGTTTCTTGATAATCAGATTATTCCATTGCCAAAATTCTCCTTTTCATGGTGTTGGAGACTTCACAACCCATTTTATCTAATAACTTAGATAATGAACATTTTTCTTTTTGTGCTAATCTCTTAAACACTGAATGTACAGCACGAAATGAAGGATATCTTTTAGGTTGAAAGGAATTGTTAGTGTATTCAACAGGAATTGGAATATATTTATTTTCTTCTAAAAAGGAAGGATTTCCAAAAATATTCTGTTGAAATTCAAGTGTTTCAAAATTATCATTTTCATTCCACCTCTTCTTTCTTTTAAATGAAGGAGTTCTATGAACGTTCCTCGAAGAAGATCCGATTTCATACATAGATGATGGTGGAACATCATCTTCCTCGTAAACTTGTTTTCCTTTCTTATCACTCTGTCTTTTCATTTCTTCAAGGATGTAAGGTTCTTCAGGTGTATATTCGAGTAAATTGTCTGTAAAATTTAGAAAGTCTTCATAAGGTTGCAAGTCAAATTCTTGAAAAGATTGAGTATCAGTTTGATATAGATTATCTAATATGAATTCCGTTTCACTAAATAATCCATAATCATTGTGATAAAAAGGAGGATTTTCCTCTATTGGTATGTCAAAGTCTTGAAAGTAAGAAAAGATCGAATTCGGAGAATCCATTGCGATTTTTCTGTAATTTCAAGAAAAAAGAATATTATTGACTTATTTATAAACTGGGAACTTTTTTTTATTTTCAAAATTTTGAAATGAAAACAAATGATAACAAAAGATGAGAAGAAAGATTCTCCCCAACGGAGTCGCCACTCTCTGTTTGGTGGCGATAAAAATTTAATATCTTCGCTTGGCGGATGGGTGGGGTCATGTCATCGCCATCCAATGTCAATGTCAAGGAGTCACCATCTAATATTAACCTAGTTTTATTCATATAAATCCTATGAAAGATTTAGAGAATTTTTAGGACTAATAGTAGAAAAGGATGTATATGATAGTTCTTATATGATGATATTCTAGAATAACATATTCTAGAATTTTCATATTAAGAAAATCATGGTAAATCAGAGATTTCTATTTCGGGTTCTTTTAGATCTCCTATAGAGGTAAGCCTCTATAGTTAATTACATCTTAAACAATTTTCAATTGTTTAAGAAAACTTCTGATTAATGTTAATCATTTGTTTTCTAAGAATTCATTTTAAGGAGAGATGTACCCACTATCACTCCCGAATGTCGTTATATCATGTTATTGAATACTTTAGGTATTATGTCCAACCTAAAGATTCTGGTTTTGTTGTCAATGTTGTTGATTTGTTGAAAAATTTCAGGTTATATGACTAACCTAACAGTTTTGGTTTTGTTTTTGTTGTCAAAAGTTTCAGGTTATATGTCTAACCTAAAAGTTTTGGTTTTGTTTTTGTTCCGTCGTCGACGTCCTGCAAAACAGAGTTAGCACATCCTATAACATGCAAAGAAAATCTAAACGAAATTTCTTACTTTTACCCTGCAAATAAAACATTGTCGTAAATAATGTCACAGAATATTTGGATATGTCTTGGATGTCAATTTATGTCGAATTATTTTGAAATGTCAATTTTTTTTGTTGATTATGTCAATTTTGGTTTTTAAAATATTGAATTTATTAACTTGAGTTCTTGTCTTTCTGAACTCTAAGTTAAAAAGGTTTGGAATATTGATTGAATTAACTTGGGTTCATGTCTGGTTGAACCTAAGTTAGATTCAATGTTGATTAGTTCGTGTCTGTCTGAATTCAAGTTAAAAGATTTGAAATTAGATTCAATATTGATTGAATTGACTCGGGTTTATGTCTGGTTCAACCTAAATTAGATTCAATGTTGATTGAATCTATTTAACTTGAGTTCGTATCTGTCTGAATTCAAGTTAAAAGATTTGAAATTAGATTCAATATTGATTGAATTGACTTGGGTTCATGTCTAGTTAAATTTAAGTTAAATTCAATGTTGATTGAATCTATTTAACATGAGTTCATGTCTGTTTGAACTTAAGTTAAAAGGTTTGAAATTAGATTCAATATTGATTGAATTGACTTGGGTTCATGTCTGGTTGAACCTAAGTTAGATTCAATGTTGATTGAATCTATTTAACTTGAGTTCATGTCGTTTGAACTTAAGTTAAAAGGTTTGAAATTGATTCAATATTGATTGAATTGACTTGGGTTCATGTCCGTTTGAACCTAAGTTAGATTTAATGTTGATTGAATCTATTTAACTTGAGTTTGTGTATCGTTTGAACTTAAGTTAAAAGGTTTGAAATTAGATTCAATATTGATTGAATTGACTTGGGTTCATGTCCGGTCGAACCTAAGTTAGATTCAATGTTGATTGAATCTATTTAACTTGAGTTCATGTCTGTTTGAACTTAAGTTAAAAGGTTTGAAATTAGATTCAATATTGATTGAATTGACTTGGGTTCATGTCTAGTTGAACCTAAGTTAAATTCAATGTTGATTAAATCTATTTAACTTGAGTTCGTGTCTATTTGAACTTAAGTTAATGGGTTTGAAATTAGATTCAATATTGATTGAATTGACTTGGGTTCATGTCTGGTTGAACCTAAGTTAGATTCAATATTGATTGAATCTATTTAACTTGAGTTCGTATCTGTTTGAACTTAAGTTAAAAGGTTTGAAATTAGATTCAATATTGATTGAATTGACTTGTGTTCATGTCTGGTTGAACTTAAGTTAGATTCAATGTTGATTGAATCTATTTAACTTGAGTTCATGTCTGTTTCAACTTAAGTTAAAAGGTTTGGCTTATAATAGATTTAATTAAGTTTTAAGTCTTGTTTAAATAGGACTTAAAGGTTAATCAAGTCTAAGAAGTCAGACTCAATTAGATTTGCAGACCATCTAAGTCCCTTTTGAATAAGACTTAAGTTTTAATTAAGTCTATTTAAAGTTAGACTCTAGACATGTGGATTGAACTTGAGTCGGGTTTTAGTTTAGATTCAAGTTAGGTTGAATCTAAGGCTTAGATTAGACTTAGGTTTATTTCGTGTTAAACCAAAGTATGTTTTGACTTAAGTCGTATATGGGTTAGACTTAAGTTAGGTTTTTGGGTTAGGTTCATGTCAGGTTGAGCTTAAGTTTGTTTTGACTTGAGTCTAATATGGGTTAGACTTAAGTTAAGTTTCAAGTTTAGATTAAGTTAGGTTCAAGTCAGGTTGAACCTAGACTTAAGGTCAGTTTAAGTTCATTATGGGTTGATCCTAAGTTAAAGTTTAACTTGGATTAGATTAGGTTCTAGTTGGATTGAACTTAAGTTCAGTTCAGTTTAGGTTAGGTTCAATATGGGTTGAACCTAAAGTTTCAAGTTAAGTTAGGTTCGATGTGGGTTGAAACTAAGGTTTAGGTTAACTTGAGTTCAAGTTAGATTGGACTCAAGTTATGTTAGGTTTAAGTTAAGTTCAATGTAGGTTGAACCTAAGGTTTAGGTTTACTTGAGTTCAAGCTAAGTTGGACTCAAGTTAGGTTAGGTTTAGGTTAGGTTCAATGTGGGTTGAACATAAAGTTTAGGTTAACTTGAGTTCAAGTTAGAATGGACTCAACTTAGGTTAGGTTTAGGTTAGTTTCAATGTAGGTTGAACCTAAGGTTTAGGTTAACTTGAGTTAAAGTTAGACTGGACTCAAGTTAGGTTAGGTTCAATGTGGGTTGAACCTAAGGTTTAGGTTAACTTGAGTTCAAGTTAGACTGGACTCAAGTTAGGTTAGGTTTAGGTTAGGTTCAATGTGGGTTGAACCCAAGGTTTTAGGTTAACTTGAGTTCAAGTTAGATCTGACTCAAGTTAGGTTAGGTTTAGGTTAGGTTCAATGTGGGTTGAACCTAAGGTTTAGGTTAAATTGTGTTCAAGTTAGATTGGACTCAAGTTAGGTTAGGTTTAGGTTAGGTTCAATGTGGGTTGAACCTAAGTTTTAGGTTAACTTCAGTTCAAGTTAGATTGGACTCAAGTTAAGTTAGGTTTAGGTTAGGTTCAATGTAGGTTGAACCTAAGGTTTAGGTTAACTTGAGTTCAAGTTAGACAAGACTTAAGTTAGGTTTGGTTTAGGTTAGGTTCAATGTAGGTTGAACCTAAGGTTTAGGTTAACTTGAGTTTACGTTAGACTGGACTCAAGTTAGGATAGTTTTAGGTTAGGTTCAATGTGGGTTGAACCTAAGGTTTAGGTTATGTTGGACTTGGAATAAAAGGTTGGATTTGGATTTAATCAGGCCTTAGTTGATTAAGGTTCAACAATTAATTAAGTCTAATGTAATAGACTTAATTAGGATTTGTGTTTGATTAAGTCTTACTTGGTTAAAACTTAATAGTTTAATTAGGTCCAATGGGTTAGACTTAATTAGGGTTTAATTTCGATTAAACCTTAGTTAGTTAAGGTCTAATGGTTTAATTAGATCTAATGGGTTAGACCTAATTAGTGGTTTAAGTTTGATTAAACCTTAGTTAGTTAAGGTCTAATAGTTTAATTGAGTTCAATGGGTTAGACTCTAATTAGGGTTTAAGTTTGATTAAACCTTAGTTAGTTAAGGTCTAATGGTTTAATTAGATCTAATGGGTTAGACCTAATTAGGGTTTAAGTTTGATTAAACCATAGTTAGTTAAGGTCTAATGGTTTAATTAGATCTAATGGGTTAGACCTAATTAGGGTTTAAGTTTGATTAAACCTTAGTTATTTAAGGTCTAATAGTTTAATTAGGTTCAATGGGTTAGACTCTAATTAGGGTTTATGTTTGATTAAACCTTAGTTAGTTAAGGTCTACTGGTTTAATTAGGTCTAATGGGTTAGACCTAATTAGCGTTTATGTTTGTTTTAAATCTAATTTGTAAGAAGGTTAATTAAGTTTAATATGTCTTTAAACTTAATTAAAGGGTTGGTTTTGATTAATTAAGTTTAATATGTTCTTAAACTTAATTAAAAGTGCTGATTTTTGTATTTAAACCTAATTTAGGTAAGGTTTAATGGGTTAATTAAGTTTATTATGTCTTTAAACTTAATTAAAATTTTAATTTTTGTGTTAAGTCTAATTTTGGTAAGGTTTAATGGGTTAATTAAGTTTAATTTGTTTTTAAACTATATTAAAAAAGTTTAATTTTGATTAATTAAGTTTAATATGTCTTTAAACTTAATTAAGATTTAATTTTTTATATTAAACCTAATTTAAGTAATGTTCAATGAGTTACTTAAGTTTATTATGTCTTGAAACTTAATTAATATGTCTTTAAACTTAATTAAGATTTAAATTTTATATTAAACCTAATTTAAGTAATGTTTAATGAGTTAATTAATTTTATTATGTCTTTAAAATTAATTAAAAGGATTAATTTTGATTAATTAAGTTTAATATGTATTTAAACTTAATTAAGATTTAATTTTTATATTAAACCTAATTTATGTGAGGTTTAATGAGTTAATTAAGTTTATTATGTCTTTAAACTTAATTAAAAGGATTAATTTTGATTAATTAAGTTTAATATGTCTTTAAACTTAATTAAGATTTAATTTTGGTTAATTAAGTCTAATGTGTCTTTAAACTTAATTAAAAGTTTAATTTTTATATTAAACCTAATTTAAGTAAGGTTTAATGAGTTAATTAAGCTTAATTTGTCTTTAAACTTAATTAAAAGATTTGATTTTGGTTAATTAAGTCTAATGTGTCTTTAAACTTAATTAAGATTTGATTTTTGATATTAAACCTAATTTAAGTAAGGTTTAATGAGTTAATTAAGCTTAATTTGTCTTTAAACTTAATTAAAAGATTTGATTTTGGTTAATTAAGTCTAATGTGTCATTAAACTTAATTAAGATTTGATTTTTATATTAAACCTAATTTAAGTAAGGTTTAATAGGTTAATTAAGTTTATTATGTCTTTAAACTTAATTAAAAGGTTTAATTTTGATTATTTAAGTTTAATATGTATTTAAACTTAATTAAGATTTAATTTTTATATTAAACCTAATTTAAGTGAGGTTTAATGAGTTAATTAAGTTTATTATGTCTTTAAACTTAATTAAAAGGATTAATTTTGATTAATTAAGTTTAATATGTCTTTAAACTTAATTAAGATTTAATTTTGGTTAATTAAGTCTAATGTGTCTTTAAACTTAATTAAAAGTTTAATTTTTATATTAAACCTAATTTAAGTAAGGTTTAATGAGTTAATTAAGCTTAATTTGTCTTTAAACTTAATTAAAAGATTTGATTTTTGGTTAATTAAGTCTAATGTGTCTTTAAACTTAATTAAGATTTGATTTTTGATATTAAACCTAATTTAAGTAAGGTTTAATGAGTTAATTAAGCTTAATTTGTCTTTAAACTTAATTAAAAGATTTGATTTTGGTTAATTAAGTCTAATGTGTCATTAAACATAATTAAGATTTGATTTTTATATTAAACCTAATTTAAGTAAGGTTTAATAGGTTAATTAAGTTTATTATGTCTTTAAACTTAATTAAAAGGTTTAATTTTGATTATTTAAGTTTAATATGTATTTAAACTTAATTAAGATTTAATTTTTATATTAAACCTAATTTAAGTGAGGTTTAATGAGTTAATTAAGTTTATTATGTCTTTAAACTTAATTAAAAGGATTAATTTTGATTAATTAAGTTTAATATGTCTTTAAACTTAATTAAGATTTAATTTTGGTTAATTAAGTCTAATGTGTCTTTAAACTTAATTAAAAGTTTAATTTTTATATTAAACCTAATTTAAGTAAGGTTTGATGAGTTAATTATGCTTAATTTGTCTTTAAACTTAATTAAAAGATTTGATTTTGATTAATTAAGTCTAATGTGTCTTTAAACTTAATTAAGATTTGATTTTTATATTAAACCTAATTTAAGTAAGGTTTAATGAGTTAATTAAGCTTAATTTGTCTTTAAACTTAATTAAAAGATTTGATTTTGGTTAATTAAGTCTAATGTGTCATTAAACTTAATTAAGATTTGATTTTTATATTAAACCTAATTTAAGTAAGGTTTAATAGGTTAATTAAGTTTATTATGTCTTTAAACTTAATTAAAAGATTTAATTTTGATTATCTAAGTTTAATATGTCTTTAAACTTAATCAAGATTTAATTTTTATATTAAACCTAATTTAAGTAAGGTTTAATGAGTTTAAATATTATTTTAAATTTAGTTAAGTCCAATTTGGTGATTTTAGACTTAAGTGAAATTTCTCATTAGTCTATCATAGACTAGAACCATTTTCAAACTTTGATTGTTGATGAAAATATGTTAAATTTATAAAGGGGTATTTTTAGGATTAAAATTATTTAATTAATAAAGAATTTTAACCCTAAATTTCAAAATATCATTCAAAATGATTTCTATGACTTAGAAATAATTTTCTTAGGGTTATTGTCTGTTGCCCTATCATTTCTAGCCATTTGCATTTTTATTTTCCTTAATATTCAATTTTTATAATTATTATTTGAAATAATTACAAAGAAACTTGAAAATTAAAGAAAAGTGTCCTAGGCAAGTTTTCTGTCCTTCGAAAAATTATGGAAGGTCGCTAAGAACATAAAGATAAATGCCTCAAAGTTTCATAATTTTTTTATTTATAAATAATTTTTAATAATTAAAATACTCCAGATAGTATTTAATTAATTAAATATTAAATACTGTGAAAAAAATTATGATTTTGGTCTCATAATTTTCTCCTCTTCAAGAGCTTTAAATAGGTATTTTTATTTTATTATTATGACCTCTGGATAAAAAGATATGAATATTTGATGTTTTTAAGGATTTAATGGATTTTTCTTTTTTTTTTTTTTTTTTTTAAACAGCGCTGCCAAACTCCCTGCTGTTTGACGTGTGTCCTCGTACGCATCGAACGGGAGGGAGTATCCGATATGATAATTTTCTCCTCTTCAGTGCGGAACAACGAACACCTCAAGCGCAGATCAGCAACGTCCGTTCCAAAACACGGGAACGGACGGCTGATATAATTCGCCGGCTTAATTAGAAAAATCCCGAACCATTAAACTTCAAATGATAATATCTCACTCATTTCTTAAGGAAATTGAGTGATTGTTTTTTTAGAATGATCATCTGGATGAGAAGTATCCATCCATACGGTGATGATACACTTCTAGACTAGTATAACACATGATATGTCGAAAATACAATTTATTTTGTAAAGAAAAATTCCATACCTTTGCCACAAGAAAATCAAGCTAGATCAAACCTTATGGATGCCTTCTAGGACTCCAATAGCAGGTTATTGCTGCAGCAATTTGATCCAGAAGTCGGGCTTGGGGAGGAATTTTGATGAAGTGCCTAAATTGGGGCTGTTTTTGAAATTCGGTCAAATTGGCTCAAATTGGCTCAAACTATTGCTTGGATTTGATCCTAAAAGATTTTTGGGACTCTTAGGAAGACTTTTTATGTTGGGTGCAAGTGGATTTGGTCAGCCTATAGTTCTCCCTAATTTTTTTCTTCTTCTTCCTAGGTTAGGCCATGGGGTCTTATTTATAGCATGGGGAGGTTATGGCTTAGCTTAGGATGTTCTAGGGGAGTAGTTACCTCCTCTATCAGCCCATTGGGTGAAGGAATTGGCTGAAGATAGGCATTGATGCTTCTCCCTAAGTTTTCCATGATGATCTCTATTGTCTTGTCTCTCACCCATTGGCTCATGTGAGAGGTGCATGAAGAGCTGCCTCTACTCTACTTAGGGAGCTTACACCTCATCTCTTAAGCTTGGCAAATGGTGACACACAAGCTCATCCCTCATCATTGCTTCTAACCATGGTAAGGGGGGGTTTCATGCATGGTTTTCCTTCCATTGGTTGGCTTGGGAGGTGGGTGGTGAGGCCTCATGTTGGCCGGCCACCTCATGGATAAATGAGGCCTAGGGTGAAGGAGAGAGTGACACCTCACCCCATGCATCATGATGGGTATTAACCCATGGCTAAGTGGTCTTAATGTGAGCTTAATTAAGCCTTAAGATGAGTTTAGCCTAATTAATTATGAGAATATTATATGTCATTTCATTTCTTTTTAATTTCCCATTTTAATTAATTATTTTATTAATTAAAATTGTTGGAAAATATTTTATTAATCAATTTATTAATTGAAAATAATTTCAATTTAATTAATTGATTAATTTTATCATTTTTATGATTTTATGATTTTAATTTAATTTTCATTTTAATTAATTATTTCATTTAATTAAAATATTGAAAATTAAATCCTTAATCATTTTAATTAATCAAAATAATTTTGAAACTAATTATTTGATTAATTTTGTTGTTTTTTATTTAATCCTTATCTATTTTAATCAAAATAGATAGGTGTTGACCAATTTTAACCTGGGTTGACCTAAGTCAGGTCAGTACTTGTGATTTTGTCATGGTGGAGTTTTAAATGTGTCATTGGGTGAAAGGGTTGACTTATGGGTCAATAAGATTGGTCATTAGGTCTGGTTTGACCATTTTGACCAATGTTGACTTTTTAGGTCATAAGGTTGACCTATGGTGTCAACAGGGTAGATCATTAGGTCTGGTTTGACCAGTTTGACCAAAGTTGACTTTTAGGTCATAAGGTTGACCTATGGGGTCAACAGGGTAGGTCATTAAGTCTGGTTTGACCAATTTGACCAAAGTTGACTTTTTAGGTCACACGGTTGACCTATGGGTCAACAGGGTAGGTCATTAGGTCTGGTTTGACCAATTTGGCCAAATTTGACTTTTTAGGTCATAAGGTTGACCTATGGGGTCAACAGGGTAGGTCATTAGGTCTGGTTTGACCAATTTGACCAAAGTTGACTTTTTAGGTCATAAAGTTGACCTATGGGGACAACGAGGTAGGTCATTAGGTCTGGTTTGACCAGTCTGACCAAAGTTGACTTTTTAGGTCATAAGGTTGACCTATGGGGTCAACAGGGTAGGTCATTAGGTCTGGTTTGACCAATTTGACCAAAGTTGACTTTTTAGGTCATAAGGTTGACCTATGGGGTCAACAGGGTAGGTCATTAGGTCTGGTTTGACCAATTTGACCAAAGTTGGATTTTTAGGTCATAAGGTTGACCTATGGGGTCAACAGGGTAGGTCATTAGGTCTGGTTTGACCAATTTGACCATTGTTGACTTTTAGGTCATAAGGTTGACCTATGGGGTCAATAGGGTAGGTCATTAGGTCTGGTTTGACCAATTTGACCATAGTTGACTTTTTAGGTCATAAGGTTGACCTACGGGGTCAACATGGTAGGTCATTAGGTCTGGTTTGACCAATTTGACCAAAGTTGGCTTTTTAGGTCATAAGGTTGACCTATGGGGTCAACAGAGTAGGTCATTAGGTCTGGTTTGACCAATTTGACCATAGTTGACTTTTTAGGTCATAAGGTTGACCTATGGGGTCAACAGGGTTGGTCACTGGGTCTGGTTTGACCATTTTGACTAATGTTGACTTTTTAGGTCAAAAGAACATTGACTCATTGTAAAATGAGGTCAACAAAAGGGCCCCCAATATGTGTAGAATACTATATAAGTATTCTGCACATATTGGCGTTGACTGAAGTGGTCTAAGAGATGTCTCATAATGGTCAGGAAAGGAGGGCATGTCATATCGCTCCCAGAGGATGTCAGATGTCTTTCATGTCGGTTCTTAAGAAGAGATTTTCTTCTTGTATTTGAAAGAAGATTTATTGGGAGGGAAATGGATGTCATATTTCATTTCTCAAAATGTCGATGTCGATATTTTGCTAAAGGAATGCCGTGATTTCCGTGTCAGGAAAGGACGTATATCCTACAACGGGAGGGATAAAATGGATGTCATTTTTCATTTCTCAAAATGTCAATGTTGATATTTGGTTAGAGGAAAGTCGTGATTTCCGTGTCAGGAAGGGACTTATATCCAATAACCGGAGAGAAAAAATAGATGTCATTTTCTATTTTCCAGAAAATGTCAATGTCAATATTTGGTTAAAGGAAAGTCGTGATTTCCGTATCAGGAAAAGACTTATATCCAATAACCGGATAGAGAAAATAGATGTCATTTTCTATTTTCCTCAAAGTGTCGATGTCAAGATTTGGTCAGAGGAAAGCCGTGATTTCCACATCAGGAAAGGACTTACATCCAATAACCGGAGAGAGAAAATAGATGTCAATTTCTATTTTCCTCAAAGTGTCGATGTCAAGATTTGGTTAAAGGAAAATCGTAATTTCCGCATCAGGAAAGGACTTATATCCAATAACCTGGAAGAGAAAATAGATGTCATTTTCTATTTCTCAAAAATGTCAATGTCAAGATTTAGTTAGAGGAAAGTCGTGATTTCCGTATTAGGAAAGGACTTATACCCAATAACCGAAGAGAGAAAATAGATGTCATTTTCTATTTTCCTGAAAATGTCGATGTCAAAATTTGGTTAGAGGAATGCCGTGATTTCCGTATCAGGAAAGGACTTATATCCAATAACCGGATAGAGAAAATAGATGTCATTTTCTATTTTCCTGAAAATGTCAATGTCAATATTTGGTTAAAGGAAAGTCGTAATTTACGCATCAGGAAAGAACTTATATCCAATAACCGAGAGAGAAAATAGATGTCATTTTCTATTTTCCTCAAAATGTCGATGTCAAGATTTGGTTAAAGGAAAGTCGTAATTTCCGCATCAGGAAAGGACTTATATCCAATAACCGAAGAGAGAAAATAGATGTCATTTTCTATTTTCCTCAAAATGTCGATGTCAAGATTTGGTTAAAGGAAAGTCGTAATTTCCGCATCAGGAAAGGACTTATATCCAATAACCGAAGAGAGAAAATAGATGTCATTTTCTATTTTCCTTAAAATGTCGATGTCAAGATTTGGTTAAAGGAAAGTCGTAATTTCCGCATCAGGAAAGAACTTATATCCAATAACCGAAGAGAGTGGCGAACTCATTAATATTTTTGGTGGGAATATCCGCTGGGGTTTTGACCTATATAGGTCGAAAGCGAATTCTCATGTTTGATTATCTAAATTATTTATTTTGTCATTTATTGATTTCAGGACATGTCGACATATCACAGACAATGGGGATATATTTTTCTTCAACACTTCATTTTATTTCCATAAAAAGTCACCAGTACATATTTATTGCAAACAAAAGCTTACAGTACACACATATGTACATATCATATAGCACGCTGCAACAAACTACTGATATTTTACATGTCAACAACTACCGATATGTCACATATCGATAACTATAGATATATTATATGTCAAGAGTTCTTCATATCATGTCATAGATTTGGAGATTGTCAGATCGTCCATAAACGTCCTACACTCCAAAACATCATTCGTCGAACATGTTTCAGGTGTTCAAACATTTATGGGATCACAGCAGTTCCAAAGGCTTTAGTCCTTCGAGCTCTGGTATTGGTTGATATCCGTCTGGTCGTTTGTCAGGTTTCATTCGTCGCAAGGTGATGGAGATTCGTGGCTTGTTAACACTGGGTATGCAGTGTTTTACAAAATCTGCACCGTTCCCTTGGAACAGAAGAACTGATCCTCGGGTTAAAAGGACGCGGCATGTCCCTTCAAATTCTCTGGGTCCCAAGATTTGTATCTCTCTTCCGAATATCACGGAGCAACGATTCATTAAAGAGAGATTACAAAATGGTCTTTCAAAATCATGACTGTCGATGTGAGGAGGAATACAATCCCCTTTATCATATATATTAATGATGCAGCTATCGGGAACACAATCCACAGGTATGATTCCCCAAGTAACAAGTCGTCTGATAATTTGGATTATCACAACGGGTAAAGGGTCGACTTGTTCATGTCATAGATTTCTAGGAATATTTCCTTCTCTGTCTCTTGCATAGTTATAGCAACATCCGTATTGGATGGTTTGCCTACCCTTACCTCGAATCCATTTACTTGGTTCAGAATAGGTCCTCCGATCTCGAGCCTCTATGTTGTGGTTGATGATAGCAGCTTGTTCAGTTTTATCAAATATTCTGGTAAAAAGTTTAATACCATACAGAATATTTATTGTTCTTTTATTCACATATTTATATTGTTCGAAGGTTCTCCACTCAATGGCGAGAATTCGTCGTATCTCTTCCTCCGAGTGATTCTTTTTGTCCGATACTCTTAGGCATTGAAAGGTGTGTGACCGATGGTGGAGTGATGACTGCTTTGCCATCCTCTTTTTCTGTAAGGTCTAGATTTGCCGTTTTCGATATTATTTTCTCAAACGGAGTATTGATAGTTCGCGATTTTAACTGACTCATATCTTCTATGTCTTGTTTCTCTTGTAATTGTTTTTATTGTTTTAGTCGTTTATTGCGATTTCATCTTTGCGATCTGGTGAATCTTGTCGTCAGATTTTTGGTTCCTGATGTTGATGCTCCTTGTACCGGGGCATTCATGAATTCTGCTTCATCTGAGCTATCACTGATTGTGAAGTCATATTCTTCGGGTTGTCGGAGTTTAAATTCTATCAAAGGTGTTTGCGAGTTAACTTCACCGTGATTCACCAGATAAAGTAACGATCCATGATATATGGATTCAACCTGCAACAGGTCAAAATCAAAGTGAACTCTGGTCCCCGCGTCTATATGTCGACGGTCCAAGGCAAAAGTCATATTATTTCGAAATGAGAAAAATAATCTGTCTTCAGGCATTTTTCCTGAAAATATCAAGACAGAATATCATTTTAGAATTTCAAATGTTTGTTTAACAAATGAAAGAGATGTCACAAAACATCAAAGATGATTTTTGAAAGGAGAATTTTTTGTCCCAGTTTATAAATAAGTCTTTATTCATTTCCTCTTTTTTTATGTCGTGTAATATGTCTTTAGAAAACGCCCATTGAATGGAGGTAGGATTCTTTCTCCTTGACAATCCACCACTTGGTAGGATCCTCCGGAATATGTCTTTTCAATTACATATGAGCCTTCCCATATCGGTTCGAATTTGCCACCTATTTTTCGATGAGCTAGTATAGGTCTTCGAAGAACTAAAACTAATTCACCGATTCGAAAGGTTCTAGAGCGAACTAGTTTGTCGTGAGCTCGTATCATTTTTGCTTGATACAATTCAAGATTTTGTTGGGCTTGCAAACGTTTTCCCTCTAAATTTTCAAGTTCTTCAAGTCGCAATTTGACATTCTCTTCTTCAGTTATTTTATCAGTTATTGCGATTCTGAGAGAAGGAATTTGGACTTCCAGAGGAAAAATGGCTTCAGAACCATATACCAAAGCAAATGGTGTAGATCGTGTTGGAGTTCGGTATGTAGTTCTATAAGCCCATAAAGCTTATATTAGTCGTTCATGCCATTGTCTCTGGCTATTACTTAATGTCTTTTTCAAGATTTGAACCAATGTTTTATTGAAGGCTTCAAACTAATCCATTGGCTTTAGGGTAATAGATTGTGGAATATCTCGAGTCAATCCCATGTCTCTGGATAAAGTGATTCATTTTTATGTTTTTGAAGGCCAACCCATTATCTGATATGACTCTTTGAGGAATCCCAAATCTATAAACGATATGTGTTTTAAAGAAGTTGAGAACTTGTTCTGCCTTAACTTCTCGAAGAGGTATTGCTTCTGCCCATTTAGAAAAATAGTCGTGAGTCGCCGTAATAAATTTATGGCCCTTGAAGGATGGAGGATCTATAGGGCCCACTATGTCAGCACTCCCAACATTCAAATGGCCATGATGCAATAGTCGGGTGTAGGACATTTGGAGGTTGATGTAAAACTACTCCATGTATTTGACATTGATGACATTTCTTTGCAATGTCAAGACAGTCAGTCATCATTGTTGGCCAATAATAACCCATTCTTTTTACTTTTTTTTCATTTTGGGCCCATATTGATGTGCACCACATAAACCTGAATGAACTTCCTTAACAATCTCTCGAGCTTCAATTTAGTTTAAACATCTTAACCACATTTGATCAAAAGATCTTTCATAAAGGACGTCATTTATTAGAGCATATGATAATGCTCTTTGTTTAATTTGATTGGCAATAGAACAATTTTCAGGCAATTTTCCAGTTTGTAAATATTGGATGATTGGTTGTCGCCAATCATCATTCTCGTCACTTATTGTCATTGTCATATTTTCACCGATTTTCTGTAAATTATCCATATCAATTTGAGAAAGAACTTGTGGTCTTTTTATAGAAATCGGTATGTCATCTTCTTCTGGACACGCAAATTCCTTTGCAAGTTTTGTCAGAGCATCCGCTAGAGAGTTATCTCGTCTCGGGATTAAGAAAAATGTTACATCAGGAATTTGTTGAAGTAATTTCAAAGTGTAACGAGAATATTGTTCAAGTCGTGGTTTCAAAATTTTGTATTTGCCAGCAATTTGATTGATAATTAGCTAGGAATCTCCGTAGATATCAATATTCTTAATTTTCATTAATATTGTCAATTCTAGACCGGTTATGAGCGCTTCATATTCGGCTTCATTATTCGTGCATGGTTCTGTCAAATGATAGGAAAAGGGCACTTTATGAGAAATCATATAATGTCTTAGCTTTTGAACTGCAAAGATCAAGGCTAAGCAATGCTTCTCAATTGTCGGATATTTTATGTCCGTTGGAACTAAACGACTCAAGTAGTATAACACATTTTCTTTTCTTTCATCATTTACTTGTGCTAGTAAAGCTCCAAGTGAATTGTCCAATGCCGCGGTGTAAAGGATTAAAGGTCTTCCTAATACAGGGGCTGCTAAGACAGGAGGTGTTGTCAAATATTGTTTAATGTCTTCAAAGGCATGCTGGCATTTTCATCCCACACGAATTTGGCATCCTTTCTAGTAAGGGCAGTAAGGGGTTCACATCTACCCGATAGATTGGAAATGAAACGTCGTATATATGCTAATTTTCCTTGGAAGGATCTCAATTAAGTTAGATTTTTAGGAGGAGGCATATTTAGGATAGCTTCAATTTTGAGAGGATCAATTTCTATCCCACGATGTCGAACTACAAATCCTAAAAATTTTCCCAAAGTGACACCAAAGGCGCACTTTAAAGGGTTCATTTTAAGATTATATCGTCGTAGTCATTCAAAGACAATTCTCAAATTGTATATATGATCGTCTTTTTGTTTACTATTGACAACCAGATCGTCAACATAACATTCGACTTGATTATGTATTAGTTCATCAAAAATCTGTGTCATGGCTCTTTGATAGGTTGCACCGGCATTTTTTAGTCCAAATGGCATAACCTTATAACAATATATGCCCATGGGTGTTTGGAAAGCTGTATTCACTTCATCTTCCGAAAACATTTTTATTTGGTTATATCATGATGAGCCATCCATGAAAGAAAATATTGCATATTTTGATGCAATGTCAACCATTAACTCAGGAATTGGTAAAGGAAATTCACCTTTTGGACATGCTTTGTTCAAGTCTCTGTAGTCTATGCAGACTCTTATTTGTCCATTTTTCTTTTTAACTGGCACCACATTGGCTAACCATGTTGGATAGTTTTCTTCTCGTATGAAGTCGACCTCGTCAATTTCTTGACTTCCGCAATGACTAGTTGCTCTCTTTCGACACGCATCCTTCTTGGAGCTTGTTTAACTGGGTTTATGATTTGGTCTATCCCGAGTTTATGGACTGCGACTTCTGGAGATAAACCAGGCATTTCATCATAAGTCCAAGCAAAACAGTCTTTATTTTCCATCAACAATTGAGTTATGTCTTTTACTTCCTCATCATTAAGGAATGAACTAATAAAAGTCATATTTGGATTTTCATTAGTTCCTAAATTTTTTTCTTTTAGTTCATCAATTGTCGATTTAATTTCATCTTCCAACTCCGGGGGAGCATTTTCAATTGGAAGATCAGGCAATGTTTCGGATTCACATTCTTCTGTGACAGTCAAACAAAATTCTGTATCATCTAATGGTCCAAAAATTCCAAATCCAACACCATTTTTAGAGTTAGAATTTCGTTTATTATCATTCCACATTTGTTCAATGAATTGCGGTTGTTTTAAAGACCATTGTTTGAGCATTTAACTATTTTGAATGAATTTTCATGCCCAAGAAGAATACAACTCAAAAGGAATTTTCATTGATTATGGAAGATTTTCATCTTCTATTTTTACATCATTTTTAGTACAAGAAGAAGTAGAGCCAAGTCTAAACTTAATTGGCTTTTTGTCATCATTATATACTTCTTTGACTATTAGATTCTCAATCTTAGCAGTGGAGATTGGAGTTAGAGTCATAGAATGTATATAATGATTGATTTTGTCATACATAGATTCAAATTGTTTCTTTTTTTCTTCCTCTTCCAGAGATATTTTGAATTGGGGTTCCTTTGCAACCACAGATGTCGTTTCTTCTTCAGAATCCAGGTGGATTTTAAACTTCAGTGGTTTCTTCATTGTGACAATTGGATCTTCTCTCCTTCGTCCTCGTTCTCGGCCTCGACCTCGAGTGCGAGTCTGACGGAAATTAGTCTCTTTTGTCTTTATTGAAGAAAAATCCTTTTCATTTATTTTCTTTTCTTTGTTCTTTTCTTCCATATTTATCGTTGTCTCTTTGGTAGATATTGTTTTATTTATAGGAGCATAAATGCTGCATCTTCATGTATATCGATTTCATGGATTGAAAACGGTTGCAGATCTCCTATAATACGAAATTCTTGTCCTTTTCGTAAATATTTGATACATTGATGTAATGAAGATGGTACCATTTTATATTCATGGAGCCATGGTCTGCCAAGTAAGGCATTAAAAGAGGTGTCTGAATCAATAATATGAAATTTTGCTGTCGTTGCCAAGTCGGCTATTTTTAAGAGCAATGTTATTGATCCAAGGGCCCGTTCTCCTTGTTGATTAAATCCTCTTAGTATCATTGTATCTCTTGATAGTTGAGAGGCATCAATGTCTAAGTATGCAAGAGTTCTCAGGTTCATAATGTTGATTGAAGCACCTAGGTCAATAAGAACTCTCGAAAGTATCGTGTCATTGATGTTTACTGTAATATATAGTGGACGATTATGTTCAGTTGTTCCGAGCAACAAGTCATTGTCAGAGAAGGTAATCTTTGTTGATTCCTCTAATGAGTAAGCTTCGTTTTAGGTAGTACTAGCAAGTTGAGTTAAACAAATGTCAGGGTCCGAAAGGGCCTTGATTAATGATTCTCTCATTTCTTTGGAAAGTATGAGAGCGTCATAGATGCTTAATTTTGCAGGTAATTTTCTCAAATGGGCCAGTACATTATAATCCACCTTGTTGTGAAGATCATCCTTATTTCCTTTAAAAGTTCGGAGCTATATTGGAGGAATGATCTTATCTGGTGTAATTATTTGTTTTTCTTTTTCTTGTGGAATTATCCTAGGAGGTAAGATTTTTCCACTTCTCAAGTTAATTTCAATTATTTCCTAAGGTTGATTATCCAATTCATTTGTTTCTGAATCTGAAGATTCCAATTTTATAGAAATTGGAATTCCTTATAATTGAAGCGTAGCAATGTCATCTTCATTTTTGTTGTTGTCAGATTTCTCATTTTCATTTTCATTAGTTTGGTTGTCTTTAGATTGATCATATACGATTTGAGCATTTTTTATAGGGTTAGAATTCAAATGGTCATTCTCGAAGCATCATCCGGTAATAGACAAAATGTACGCAAAACTAGGATTGTTATTATTCATGGTAAAAAGAAAGTCATACAAAGTTATTGGCTTGAGGATTTTTCGCCCTTCACCCGACATAACTATCCTAGTACAAGAGTGAAATGAACTAGAAAGTACAAAAGGAGTTGCAGCCCTTATGTCTGGAAGACCTCTAATCTTTTCCATTTTCTTGATTTTCTTTTTCTTTTCTTTCTTGGGAGATTTTGTAACTTGGTATTTAGCAAAGATCTCTTCAGAAATGTTATCCTTGTTTTTAGGATTAAGTTCCTCTATCGAATCATATTGACTGATCCCTTTTCAGGTTCTTTCAAGTATTCTTTCGGGATGACTATATTTCCATCTTTGAAATTACGCTCTAACCAATCTTTGAAGACAAAACATTCTTCAATTTTATGTCCGAGCATCCTGTGATAAGGGCAATAATTAGGATTGTCTTTCATGTCAATTTCTGCTGGTCTCTTAGCTTCTGGTAGCTTAAATTCAGGTATTTTAAGCAAGCTACGAAATATTTTACTGACGGCTTCTGTTTTAAATGAATAAACTTTATTCATTCTTTGAGCCATTGTTTTCTTTTCAGGTTATACTGGGATTGGTTGTTGAAGTTGTAATTGAGGTAATGTCTGTGATGTCGAAGGATTTTGTCGTTGCTTCTTTTGCTCCGGTTAGATTTGCATCACTTCGTTTGCTTTTTCTCGCAATATTCCCGTGTTTCTTTTCAAAAGTTTTGATAGTTTTTTTCTTTTCAGTTTTCTCCATTACACTCATCTGCTTAACCTCTTCCTGAAGATTGGCAGCTTTACTGAGTAATTTTCAAAAGTTTTTATCGTAAATCCTTTAAGCATAAAAGCTATAGGACCATGGATGTTTTTGAGCAGTATTCCAACAGCATGTTGTTCTTGTAACTGTGGCTCACATTTCATGCCGAGATTTCTCCAGCGTAAAATATAATCTACCAAGGTTTCTCCTGGTTTTTGTTTCTCTACCACCAGATCACCAACAGTGGTATGATGTTGTGCTCCTGCAAAGCGTTGAATAAAAAGGCTTTCAAGCTTTATAAAGTTTTGACAGATCCATTGGGAAGTTCTGCATACCAATCGAAGGCAACTCCCGTGAGACTGTTAACAAATTGTCGAAATGGGAGAGCATCATTTCCTCCAGCATTACAGTAGTTTGCTCTAAAATGTGCCAGATGTTGTCGGGATTTCCCATTCCATCGAACATTTTAAAGACATGAGGAACAAAACCCTTAGGATATTGAACAAAATCATATTCCTCTGGGTATGGCCTACCCTTTGGAGTTAATGCTCCAGCTTTTGCCTGAGCCATCGTTTCTTTAATTTTCTGTTCCACTATTTTTGTAATATCCTTTTCTCGGAGTTTCGTTATGAGGAGAATTCTTTCTCTTTCGAGTTCTTTCCTCGACATTCATTAGTTCTTTTCCGCTTTCAAGGATGTGAATAGCCTCTGGTCTAATGATTTCAATAGCTGGAGAAGGGTCTACTGGTGGTTTTTGCAAAGTCGCTACCAGTTCTTCCATTCTTTGTTCAAGACGACTTATTTGTTCATCTCGTTTTCTTATTACCTCTCGCAATTCCTCTTCATTTGATTCTCGTGCTAAGGAAGCAGATCGGGTTTCTACCATGTTAACACTGGCAACATTCTCATTGGAACTGTCAGAAGTATTTTTCCTTTCTTATCCTGAAAGTTGTTTAATATCTTCCTTTAATTTCTTTAATCATTCTTGAAATGATTTTGTAGAATGTTTTCTGCAAATCTCTTCTTGTGAACTATTTGCAGGAGTGTTGGTGGTATTAGAATTCCTTTCAGATGATTTTCGCCTCCATACATTATTTTCAAGTATAGGGCGAGAATTCTCAGGAGGTGTATCATATCCAGTATAAGGATAATTTGCTTTTTGTAGCATCTCGACCAAGTCCGTCATTTTAGCAGTTGTATCCTCTGCTTCTGACATTAATTTGTCATATGTAGTTTTGTCATTGGTGACCACTACATCTTTTATTCTAGGGCCCAATCAAAATTTTACTGGCACTCGAACACAATGTTTATCAGTTGGGAATTGATAATCAGCTTCTTGATAATCAGATTTTTCCATTGCCAAAATTCTCCTTTTCATGGTGTTGGAGACTGCACAACCCATTTTATCTAATAACTTAGATAATGAACATTTTTCTTTTTATGATAATCTCTTAAACACTGAATGTACAGCACGAAATGGAGGAGATCTTTTAGGTTGAAAGGAATTGTCAGTGTATTCAACAGGAGTTGGAATATATTTATTTTCTTCTAAAAAGGAAGGATTTCCAAAAATATTCTGTTGAAATTCAGGTGTTTCAAATTATCATTTTCATTCCACCTCTTCTTTCTTTTAAATGAAGGAGTTCTATGAAAGTTCCTCGAAGAAGATCCGATTTCATACATAGATGATGGTGGAACATCATCTTCCTCATAAACTTGTTTTCCTTTCTTATCACTCTGTCTTTTCATTTCTTCAAGGATGTAAGGTTCTTCAGGTGTATATTCAGGTAAATTGTCTGTAAAATTTAGAAAGTCTTCATAAGGTTGCAAGTCAAATTCTTGAAAAGATTTAGTATCAGTTTGATATAAATTATCTAATATGAATTCCGTTTCGCTAAATAATCCATAATCATTGTGATAAAAAGGAGGATTTTCCTCTATTGGTATGTCAAAGTCTTGAAAGTAAGAAAAGATCGAATTCAGAGAATCCATTGTGATTTTTCTGTAATTTCAAGAAAAAAAGAATATTATTGACATATTTATAAACTGGGAACTTTTTTTTATTTTCAAAATTTTGAAATGAAAACAAATGATAACAAAAGATGAGAAGAAAGATTCTCCCCAATGGAGTAGCCACTCTCTGTTTGGTGGCGATGAAAATTTAATATCTTCGCTTGGCGGATGGGTGGGGTCATGTCATCGCCATCCAATGTCAATGTCAAGGAGTCGCCATCTAATATTAGCCTAGTTTTATTCATATAAAACCTATGAAAGATTTAGAGAATTTTTAGGACTAATAGTAGAAAAGGATGTTTATGATAGTTGTTATATGAGGATATTCTAGAATAACATATTCTAGAATTTTCATATTAAGAAAATCATGGTAAACCAGAGATTTCTATTTCGGGTTCTTTTAGATCTCCTATAGAGGTAAGCCTCTATAGTTAATTACATCTTAAACAATTTTCAATTGTTTAAGAAAACTTCTGATTAATGTTAATCATTTGTTTTCTAAGAATTCATTTTAAGGAGAGATGTACCCACTATCACTCCCGAATGTCGTTATATCATGTTATTGAATACTTTAGGTATTATGTCCAACCTAAATATTTTGGTTTTGTTCTCAATGTTGTTGATTTGTTGAAAAATTTCAGGTTATATGTCTAACCTAAAAGTTTTGGTTTTATTTTTGTTGTCAAAAGTTTCAGGTTATATGTCTAACCTAAAAGTTTTGGTTTTTTTTTGTTGTCAAAAGTTTCAGGTTATATGTCTAACCTAAAAGTTTTGGTTTTGTTTTTGTTCCGTTGTCGACGTCCTGCAAAACAGAGTTAGCACATCCTAAAACATGCAAAGAAAGTCTAAACGAAATTTCTTACTTTCACCCTGCAAAGAAAACATTGTCAGAAATATTGTCACAGAATATTTGGATATGTCTTGGATGTCAGTTTATGTCGAATTATTTTGAAATGTCAATTTTTTTGTTGATTATGTCAATTTTGGTTTTTAAGATATTGAATTTATTAACTTGAGTTCATGTCTGTCTGAACTCTAAGATAAAAAGGTTTGGAATATTGATTGAATTAACTTAGGTTCATGTCTGGTTGAACCTAAGTTAGATTCAATGTTGATTGGTTCGTGTCTGTCTGAATTCAAGTTAAAAGATTTGAAACTAGATTCAATACTGATTGAATTGACTCGGTTTATGTCTGGTTGAACCTAAGTTAGATTCAATGTTGATTAAACCTATTTAACTTGAGTTCATATCTGTCTGAATTCAAGTTAAAAGATTTGAAATTAGATTCAATATTGATTGAATTGACTTGGGTTCATGTCTAGTTAAATCTAAGTTAAATTCAATGTTGATTGAATCTATTTAACATGAGTTCGTGTCTGTTTGAACTTAAGTTAAAAGGTTTGAAATTAGATTCAATATTGATTGAATTGACTTGGGTTCATGTCTGGTTGAACCTTAGTTAGATTCAATGTTGGTTGAATCTATTTAACTTGAGTTCATGTCTGTTTGAACTTAAGTTAAAAGGTTTGAAATTAGATTCAATATTGATTGAATTGACTTGGGTTCATGTCTCGTTGAACCTAAGTTAGATTCAATGTTGATTGAATCTATTTAACTTAAGTTCGTGTCTGTTTGAACTTAAGTTAAAAGGTTTAAAATTAGATTCAATCTTGATTGAATTGACTTGGGTTCATGTCTAGTTGAACCTAAGTTAGATTCAATGTTGATTGAATCTATTTAACTTGAGTTCATGTCTGTTTGAACTTAAGTTAAAATGTTTGAAATTAGATTCAATATTGATTGAATTGACTTGGGTTCATGTCTAGTTGAACCTAAGTTAAATTCAATGTTGATTGAATCTATTTAACTTGAGTTCGTGTCTGTTTGAACTTAAGTTAACGGGTTTGAAATTTGATTCAATATTGATTGAATTAACTTGGGTTCATGTCTGGTTGAACCTAAGTTAGATTTAATGTTGATTGAATCTATTTAACTTTAGTTCGTGTCTGTTTGAACTTAAGTTAAAAGGTTTGAAATTAGATTCAATATTGATTGAATTGACTTGGGTTCATGTCCGGTTGAACCTAAGTTAGATTCAATGTTGATCGAATCTATTTAACTTCGAGTTCATGTCCGTTTCAACTTAAGTTAAAAGGTTTGGCTTAGAATAGATTTAATTAAGTTTTAAGTTTTGTTTAAATAGGACTTAAAGGTTAATCAAGTCTAAGAAATTAGACTCAATTAGATTTGCAGACCATTTAAGTCCCTTTTGGATAAGTCTTAAGTTTTAATTAAGTCTATTTAAAGTTAGACCTAGACTTAGGATTGAACTTTAGCTGGGTTTTAGTTTAGATTCAAGTTAGGTTGAATATAAGGCTTAGATTAGACTTAGGTTTATTTCGTGTTAAACCTAAGTATGGTTTGACTTAAGTCTAATATGGGTTAGACTTAAGTTAGGTTGTTGGGTTAGGTTCATGTCAGGTTGAGCCTAAGTTTGTTTTGACTTGAGTCTAATCTGGGTTAGACTTAAGTTAAATTTCAAGTTTAGATTAAGTTAGGTTCAAGTCAGGTTGAACCTAGACTTAAGGTCGATTTAAGTTCAATATGGGTTGATCCTAAGTTAAAGTTTAACTTGGATTAGATTAGGTTCTAGTTGGATTGAACTTAAGTTCAGTTCAGTTTAGGTTAGGTTCAATATGGGTTGAACCTAAAGTTTCAAGTTAAGTTAGGTTCGATGCGGGTTGAACCTAAGGTTTAGGTTAACTTGAGTTCAAGTTAGATTGGACTCAAGTTTTGTTAGGTTTAAGTTAGGTTCAATGTAGGTTGAACCTAAGGTTTAGGTTAACTTGAGTTCAAGCTAAGTTGGACTCAAGTTAGGTTAGGTTTAGGTTAGGTTCAATGTGGGTTGAACCTAAGGTTTAGGTTAACTTGAGTTCAAGTTAGATTGGACTCAAGTTAGGTTAGGTTTAGGTTAGGTTCAATGTAGGTTGAACCTAAGGTTTAGGTTAACTCGAGTTCGAGTTAGGTCTGGACTCAAGTTAGGTTAGGTTTAGGTTAGGTTCAATGTCGGTTGAACCTAAGGATTAGGTTAACTCGAGTTCGAGTTAGGCTGGACTCAAGTTAGGTTAGGTTTAGGTTAGGTTCAATGTGGGTTGAACCTAAGGTTTAGGTTAACTTGAGTTCAAGTTAGATTGGACTCAGGTTAGGTTAGGTTTAGGTTAGGTTTAATGTGGGTTAAACCTAAGGTTTAGGTTAACTTGAGTTCAAGTTAGATTGGACTCAAGTTCAATGTAGGTTGAACCTAAGGTTTAGGTTAACTTGAGTTCAAGTTAAACTGGACTCAAGTTAGGTTAGGTTTAGGTTAGGTTCAATGTGGGTTGAATCTATGGTTTAGGTTAACTTGAGTTCAAGTTAGACTGGAATAAAGTTAGGTTAGGTTAAGGTTAGGTTCAATGTGGGTTGAACCTAAGGTTTAGGTTAACTTGAGCTCAAGTTTGATTGGTCTCAAGTTAGGTTAGGTTTAGGTTAGGTTCAATGTAGGTTGAACCTAAGGTTTAGGTTAACTTGAGTTCAAGTTAGACTAGACTCAAGTTAGGTTAGTTTTAGGTTAGGTTCAATGTGGGTTGAAGCTAAGGTTTACGTTATGTTGGACTTGTACTAAAAGGTTGGATTTGGATTTAATCAGGCCTTAGTTGATTAAGGTTCAACAATTAATTAAGTCTAATGTAATAGACTTAAATAGGATTTGTGTTTGATAAAGTCTTACTTGGTTAAGACTTAATAGTTTAATTAGGTCTAATGGGTTAGACCTAATTAGGGTTTAAGTTTGATTAAACCTTAGTTAGTTAAGGTCTAATGGTTTAATTAGATCTAATGGGTTAGACCTAATTAGGGTTTAAGTTTGATTAAACCTTAGTTAGTTAAGGTCTAATGGTTTAATTAGATCTAATGTGTTAGACCTAATTAGGGTTTAAGTTTGATTAAACCTTAGTTAATTAAGGTCTAATGGCTTAATTAGGTCAATGGGTTGACCAATTAGTGGTTTAAGTTTGATTAAACCTTAGTTTGTTAAGGTCTAATGGTTTAATTAGATCTAATGGGTTAGACATAACTAGGGTTTAAGTTTAATTAAACCTTTGTTAGTTAAGGTCTAATGGTTTAATTAGATCTAATGGGTTAGACCTAATTAGGGTTTAAGTTTGATTAAACCTTAGTTAATTATGGTCTAATGGTTTAATTAGATCTAATGGGTTAGACCTAATTAGGGTTTAAGTTTCATTAAACCTTAGTTAGTTAAGGTCTAATGGTTTAATTAGATCTAATGGGTTAGACCTCATTAGGGTTTAAGTTTGATTAAACCTTAGTTAATTAAGGTCTAATGGTTTAATTAGATCTAATGGGTTAGACCTAATTAGGGTTTAAGTTTGATTAAACCTTAGTTAGTTAAGGTTTAATAGTTTAATTAGGTCTAATGGGTTAGACCTTAGTTAGTTAAGGTCTAATGGTTTAATTAGATCTAATCGGGTTAGATCTAATTAGTGGTTTAAGTTCGATTAAACCTTAGTTAGTTAAGGTCTAATGGTTTAATTAGATCTAATGGGTTAGACCTAATTAAGGTTTAAGTTTGATTAAACCTTAGTTAATTAAGGTCTAATGGTTTAATTAGATCTAGTGGGTTAGACCTAATTAGGGTTTAAGTTTGATTAAACCTTAGTTAGTTAAAGTCTAATAGTTTAATTAGGTCTAATGGGTTAGACCTAATTAGGGTTTAAGTTTGATTAAACCTTAGTTAGTTAAGGTCTAATGGTTTAATTAGATCTAATGGGTTAGACACTAATTAGGGTTTAAGTTTGATTAAACCTTAGCTAGTTAAGGTCTAATGGTTTAATTAGATCTAATGGGTTAGACCTAATTAGGGTTTAAGTTTGATTAAACCTTAGTTAGTTAAGGTCTAATAGTTTAATTAGGTCTAATGGGTTAGACCTAATTAGGGTTTATGTTTGATTAAACCTTAATTAGTTAAGGTTTAATGGTTTAATTAGGTCTAATGGGTTGGACCTAATTAGGGTTTATGTTTGTTTTAAATCTAATGTGTAAGATGGTTAATTAAGTTTAATATGTCTTTAAACTTAATTAAAGGTTTGGTTTTGATTAATTAAGTTTAATATGTTCTTAAACTTAATTAAAAGTGTTGATTTTTGTATTTAAACCTAACTTAGGTAAGGTTTAATAAGTTAATTAAGTTTATTATGTCTTTAAACTTAATTTAAAATTAAATTTTTGTGTTAAACCTAATTTAGGTAAAGTTTAATGGGTTAATTAAGTTTAATTTGTTTTTAAACTTTATTAAAAAAGTTTAATTTTGATTAATTAAGTTTAATATGTCTTTAAACTTAATTAAGGTTTAATTTTTTATATTAAACCTAATTTAAGAAAGGTTTAATGAGTTAATTAAGTTTATTATGTCTTGAAACTTAATTAAAAGGTTTAATTTTGATTAATTAAGTTCAATATGTCTTTAAACTTAATTAAGATTTAATTTTTATATTAAACCTAGTTTAAGTAAGGTTCAATGAGTTAATTAAGTTTATTATGTCTTGAAACTTAATTAAAAGAGTTAATTTTGATTAATTAAGTTTAATATGTCTTTAAACTTAATTAAGATTTAATTTTTATATTAAACATAATTTAAGTAAGGTTTAATGAGTTAATTAAGTTTATTATGTCTTTAAACTTAATTAAAAGGATTAATTTTGATTAAATAAGTTTAATATGTCTTTAAACTTAATTAAGATTTAATTTTGGTTAATTAAGTCTAATGTGTCTTTAAACTTAATTAAAAGTTTAATTTTTATATTAAACCAAATTTAAGTAAGGTTTAATGAGTTAATTAAGCTTAATTTGTCTTTAAACTTAATTAAAAGATTTGATTTGGTTAATTAAGTCTAATGTGTCTTTAAACTTAATTAAGATTTGATTTTTATATTAAACCTAATTTAAGTAAGATTTAATGAGTTAATTAAGATTAATTTGTCTTTAAACTTAATTAAAAGATTTGATTTTGGTTAATTAAGTCTAATGTGTCTTTAAACTTAATTAAGATTTGATTTTTATATTAAACCTAATTTATGTAAGGTATAATAGGTTAATTAAGTTTATTATGTCTTTAAACTTAATTAAAAGGTTTAATTTTGATTAATTAAGTTTAATATGTCTTTAAACTTAATTAAGATTTAAATTTTATATTAAACCTAATTTAAGTAAGGTTCAATGAGTTAATTAAGTTTATTATCTCTTTAAACTTAATTAAAAAAATTAATTTTGATTGATTAAGTTTAATATGTCTTTAAACTTAATTAAGATTTAATTTTTATATTAAACCTAATTTAAGTAAGGTTTAGTGAGTTAATTAAGTTTATTATGTCTTAAAACTTAATTAAAAGGATTAATTTTGATTAATTAAGTTTAATATGTCTTTAAACTTAATTAAGATTTAATTTTGGTTAATTAAATCTAATGTGTCTTTAAACTTAATTAAAAGTTTAATTTTTATATTAAACCTAATTTAAGTAAGGTTTAATGAGTTAATTAAGCTTAATTTGTCTTTAAACTTAATTAAAAGATTTGATTTTGGTTAATTAAGTCTAATGTGTCTTTAAACTTAATTAAGATTTGATTTTTATATTAAACCTAATTTAAGTAAGGTTTAATGATTTAATTAAGCTTAATTTGTCTTTAAACTTAATTAAAAGATTTGATTTTGGTTAATTAAGTCTAATGTGTCTTTAAACTTAATTATGATTTGATTTTTATATTAAACCTAATTTAAGTAAGGTTTAATAGGTTAATTAAGTTTATTATGTCTTTAAACTTAATTAAAAGGTTTAATTTTGATTAATTAAGTTTAATATGTCTTTAAACTTAATTAAGATTTAAATTTTATATTAAACCTAATTTAAGTAAGGTTTAATGAGTTAATTATGTTTATTATGTCTTTAAACTTAATTAAAAGATTTAATTTTGATTAATTAAGTTTAATATGTCTTTAAACTTAATCAAGATTTAATTTTTATATTAAACCTAATTTAAGTAAGGTTTAATGAGTTTAAATATTATTTTAAATTTAGTTAAGTCCAATTTGGTGATTTTAGACTTAAGTGAAATTTCTCATTAGTCTATCATAAACTAGAACCATTTTCAAACTTTGATTGTTGATGAAAATAGGTTAAATTTATAAAGGGGTATTTTTAGGATTAAAATTATTTAATTAATAAAGGATTTTAACCCTAAATTTCAAAATATCATTCAAAATGATTTCTATGACTTAGAAATAATTTTCTTAGTGTAATTGTTTGTTGCCCTATCATTTCTAGCCATTTGCATTTTTTTTTCCTTAATTTTCAATTTTTATAATAATTATTTGAAATAATTATAAAGAAACTTGAAAATTAAAGAAAAGTGTCCTAAGCATGTTTTCTGTACTTGAAAAAATTATGGAAGGTCCCTAAGAACATAAAGATAAATGCCTCAAAGTTTCATAATTTTTTGATTTATAAATAATTTTTTAATAATTAAAATACTCCAGAGAATATTTAATTAATTAAAAATTAAATACTATGAATAAAATTATGATTTTGGTCTCATGATTTTCTCCTCTTCAAGAGCTTTCCAGAGGTATTTTTATTTTATTTTTATGACCTCTGGATAAAAAGATATGAATATTTGAAGTTTTTAAGGATTTAATGGATTTTTCTTTTTCTTTTTTTTAAAACAGCGCCGCCAAACTCACCGCCGTTCAACGCGTGTCCTCGTACGCGTCGAACGGGCGGGAGGATCCTGTGTGCGGCGCGGAACAGCGAACACCGCAAGCGCAGATCAGCGCCGTCCGTTCCAAAACACGGTAACGGACGGCTGAGATAATTCGCCGGTTTAATTCAAAAAATCCTAAACCATTAAACTTCAAATGATAATATCTCACTCATTTCTTGATGAAATTGAGTGATTGTTTTTTTAAAAATGATCATCTGGATAAGAAGTTGATGATACACTTCTGGACTAGTATAACACGTGATATGTCGAAAATACGATTTATTTTGTAAAGAAAAATTCCATACCTTTGCCACAAGCAAATCAAGCTAGGTCAGACCTTATGGTTGCCTTCTAGGACTCCAATAGTAGATTATTGCTACAGCAATTTGATCCAGAAGTCGGGCTTAGGGAGGAATTTTGAAGAAGTGCCTAAATTGGGGTTGTTTTTGAAATTTGGTCAAATTGGCTCAAATAGGCTCAAACTATGGCTTGGATTTGATCCTAAAAGATTTTAAGGACTCTTAGGAAGACTTTTTATGTTGGGAGAAGGTGGATTTGGGTAGCCTATAGTTCTCCCTAATTTTTTTCTTCTTCTTGCTAGGTTCGGCCATGGGGTCTTACTTATAGCAAGGGGAAGTTATGGCCTAGCTTAGGATGTTCTAGGCGAGTAGTTACCTCCTCCATCAGCCCATTGGGTGAAAGAATTGGCTGAAGATAGGCATTGATGCTTCTCCCTAAGTATTCCATGATGATCTCCATTATTTTGTCTCTCACCCATTGGCTCATGTGAGAGGTGCATGGTGAGCTGCCTCTACTCTTCTTAGGGAGCTTACACCTCATCTCTTAAGCTTGGCAAATGGTGACACATAAGCTCATCCCTCATCATTGCTTCTAACCATGGTAAGGGGGGTTTCATGCATGGTTTTCCTTCCATTGGGTGGCTTGGGGGTGGGTGGTGAGGCCTCATGTCGGCCGGCCACCTCATGGATAAATGAGGCTTAGGGTGAAGGAGAGAGTAATACCTCACCCCATGCATCATGATGGGTATTAACCCATGACTAAGTGGTCTTAATGTGAGCTTAATTAAGCCTTAAGATGAGTTTAGCCTAATTAATTATGAGAATATTATATGTCATTTCATTTCTTTTAATTTCCCATTTTAATTAATTATTTTATTAATTAAAATTGTTGGAAAATATTTTATTAATCAATTTATTAATTGAAAATAAATTTAATTTAATTAATTTATTAATTTTATCATTTTTATGATTTTATGATTTTAATTTAATTTTCATTTTTATTAATTATGTCATTTAATTAAAATATTAAAATTAAATCATTAATCATTTTAATTAAACAAAATAATTTTGAAATTAATTATTTGATTAATTTTGTTATTTTTTATTTCATCTTTATCTATTTTAATCAAAATAGATAGGTGTTGACTAATTTTGACTCGAGTTGACTCCAAGTCACCTAAGATTTCGGATTTTGTCAGTGGTGGAGTTTTAAATGTGTCATTGGGTGAAAGGGTTGACTTATGGGTCAATCAGATTGGTCATTAGTGTCCGGTTCGACCATTTTGACCAATGTTGACTTTTAGGTCATAAGGTCGACTTATTGGGTCAACAGTGAAGTCGTTAGGTCCGGTTTGACTGGCTTCGACTAAAGTTAGCTTTTTGGTCATAAGGTTAACTGTAACAATTTGACCAAAGTTGACTTTTTAGGTCATAAGGTTGACTTATGCGGATTAACAGTGGTAGTCATTAGGTCTGGTTTGACCAATTTGACCAAAGTTAACTTTTTAGGTCACAAGGTTGACCTATGGGGTCAACAGGGTAGGTCATTAGGTCTGTTTTAACCAATTTGACCAAAGTTTACATTTTAGGTCATAAGGTTGACCTATGGGGTCAACAGGGTAGGTCATTAGGTCTGGTTTGACCAATTTGACCAAAGTTAAATTTTTAGGTCATAAGGTTGACCTATGGGGTCACTGTGGTAGGTCATTAGGTTTGGTTCGACTAGTTTGACCAAAGTTGATTTTTAGGTCATAAGGTTGACCTTGGGGTCAACAGTGGTAGTCATTAGGTCCGGTTCGACCAATTTAGCCAAAGTTGACTTTTTAGGTCATAAGGTCGACCTATGGGGTCAATGTAGGTAGATCATTAGTCTCGGTTCGACCAATTCGACCATAGTTGACTTTTTAAGTCATAAGGTTGACTCTATGGGGTCAACAAGGTAGTCATTAGGTCCGGTTTGACCAATTTGACCATAGCTGACTTTTTAGGTCATAAGGTTGACCTATGGGGTCAACAAGGTAGTCATTAGGTCCGTTTCGACCAATTCGACCAAAGTTGGCTTTTAGGTCATAAGGTTGACTCTATGGTGATCAGTGGTAGTCATTATGTCTAGTTTGACCAATTTGACCAAAGTTGGCTTTTTAGGTCATAAGGTTGACCTATGGGGTCAACAGGGAAGGTCATTAGGTTTGGTTTGACCAATTTGACCATAGTTGACTTTTTAGGTCATAAGATTGACCTATGGGATCAACAGGGTAGGTCATTAGGTCTGGTTTGACCAATTTGACCATAGTTAACTTTTTAGGTCAAAAGGTTGACCTATGGGGTCAACAGGGTTGGTCATTGGGTTTGGTATGACCATTTTGACCAATGTTGACTTTTTAGGTCAAAAGGGCATTGACTCATTGTAAAATGAGGTCAACATACAGATTGAAGGACTAATTACTTTAATATCTGCTAAAGTCCAACCAAAAGTTTTCTTATATTTTTTTAATGTGTCTAACAGTTTTTGTTCATGTAATTCATTCAATTCAGCTGATATAATAACTGGTAGGGTTGAATTGTTACCTAAGTAAGCATGTTTTAAATGATTAGGTAGAATTTTTAATTCGAGTTTATGGGGTCTTATTATTGACGGAACTATATTCTTTTCAATGTTTTCAGTATTATCCAACATTTCAAATTTTTCCTGTATATAATCCAGTTTTTCATTATCTGCTTTTTCAATTAATTCTGTATTTTCCTTTTCTAACTTTTCTTCATAATATTCTTTAAAATGTTCATTTTGCAAATGTTCAAGTATTTCCATTCGAAAACATTCATCATCTTTTTCTAAAGCAAGATATTTCATTGATTTTGCTATGTTAAAAGTTACTTTTTGATCGTTTACTCTCATCGTCAATTATCCTTTCTGAACATCAATCATAGCTTTTCCAATGGCTAAAAAGGGTCTTCCTAATATTATTGGAATTTCTTTATCTTCTTCCATATCTAGAACAATAAAATCTACCGGGAAGATAAATTTATCCACTTTTACTAATACATCTTCAATAACTCCCTTAGGATAAGTCACAGAACGATCGACTATTCGAAGAGTTACTGAAGTAGGTGAAATTTCTCCTAATTCTAATCTTTTAAAAATTTATAGAGGCATTAAATTTATGCTTGCTCCTAAGTCACACAAAGCTTTTCCATAAAATTTTTCTCCAATAGCGTATGGTATAGTGAAACTACCAGAATCTTTTAATTTTTCAAGAAGCTTTTTCTGAATAATTGCACTACACTCTTTGCTTAGTGCAACAGTTTCATTATCTGTAAATTTACTTTTTTTATTTAAAATATCTTTCATAAATTTTACATAATTAGGCATATGTTCTAATGCTTCTACAAAAAGAATATTTACCGTTAATTTTTTTCAAAATTTCAAGGAATTTAGCAAATTGCTTATCTTTTTAATGTTGTTTAAGTCATTGAGGAAATGGTGGTGGTTGTTTTTTATAGATATTTTCATAGGAATCAATGGATATTCTAAGTTTTGATCTTGTTGATCATTTTCTTTCTCAATTTCCACTTCCTCATTTTTACTTTCTGTTTCTTTCTGAATTTTAGTTTCTAACTCTTTTCCAATTCTTAATTGTATTTCTTTAATTTGTTCTTTTCCTTGGTCCTTATGATTTATTTCCACATTACTAGGAAAAGTTACAGGAATTCTATTATTAAGCGCAGTAGCAATATGTCCAAGTTGAGTTTCAATATTTTGTTCCTTGATTTTGTAATTGATTTCTTTGAATTTGTAATTGATTTCCTTGATTTTGCAAGTGCTGGTCCATACTTAATATTAATTCTTCTATAGATAACTTCTTATCTTTAAATTGAGTGTTATTAAATCCAGGTGGATAAGATGGTTTATAATTTGTAATTCCTTGATTTGGTTGATTTCCTATAGAGTTGTTCATCCATTGTTGATTAGCTGTATTATTATTCCAATTAAAATTTGGATGATTCTTCGAACCAGGATTATAATAATTTGCATAAGGATTATTGGGTCTATTATTAATAGCATTTATAGTTTCATAAGGAGATTGAGAATCTATAATTTGTCCAGATGAGTTTTCTTCTAATATAAAAGAGTAATTCATTCCAAAATGATCTAATTTCTTTGATATAGCAGCAATTTGAGAAGCTAACATAGATATTGCATCATTTTCATGAACACTAGCTATCTTTTTAGGATTTATTCTTTCAGCAGACCATTGAAAATTGTTAGTAGTCATTTCTTCGATTAACGCATCGGCTTCATCAAATGTTTTTGATATTAATGAACCTCCAAGAAGAAGACATCAATGATTGATCTAAGAGATCCTACTAATCCATTGTAAAAAGTTTGAATAATTAACCAATCTGGCAACGCATGATGTGGGCATTTCTTAATAAGTTCTTTAAATCTCTCCCAAGCTTCATATATAGATTCTTCATCAAACTGACTAAAAAATGTTATATCATTTCTAAGTTTTGCAGTTTTCAAAGGAGGAAAATATTTGGATAGAAATTTTTGTGATAATTCTCCCCAAGTTTTAATAAATCCAGGTGCTAATGAATTTAACCACATCTTAGCCTTATCCCTTAAAGAAAAAGGAAAAAGCCTAAGTCTAATAACATCATTAGATACTCCTTCATATTTAAAAGTAGCACATAGTTTCAAAAAATTAGCAAGACATAAATTAGGATCTTCATTAGGTGAACCACTAAATTGATTATTCTGTACCATTTGGATAATTGCAGGTTTAAGTTCAAATGAGTTAGCAGCTACATCAGGGTTTTGAATAGTTAGGTGAATTTCATCTAATGTAGGGTTGACATAGTCTCTTAATGGTCTTTGTTGATTTATATTTTCAATTTCTGGATTATTTGCCATTTGTGTTAAATTTATAAATTCTCTCTTTTGTTTTCTAATTCTTTTAAATGTACGCTCTAATTCTGAATCGTAAGGTATTAAATTTTCATTTCCAAATTTACGCATACAATTTTTAAGTAATATTTAAAATAGTCTGTTACTCTAGTAATTACCTTAATAATTACTTTACTGAACTTCCCCGGCAACGGCGCCAAAAACTTGATCTACTTTTCGATATTTATACTTACAATTATGATAATTAAAAATTAGCAACGGCACCAAAAACTTGATCCCGCACTGAAATTTTTACTGATGATTCTGTTATGGATTTTATGATTTATATTGTGGATACTACGCAAGTATACGTATCGTTATCAAGTAATATAGGGCTCTAATGGAGTCCTAGATATGGATCCCACAGGGAAGTAGAAAATTTCAAAGACAAATTAAATTAAACTTACTTACTAATCTAGTATACGGAAATTAAGAAGACTTAAACTAAACTAATGCTTAAGGTTGAATATAAGATTTCAGAAAAGTATCTTTCTCCTTGTTTTTAGAGATTTAAGTGAATGAAAAATTAAATAAATTTTTAATTGTATTGTGTCAAATAGGAGCATTCCTATTCTTTACCCTTTGGTCCATGTGCAAAGAACATTGACTAGTCTTATGTTTGATTACCGAATCCGCGGCTAGGTCGGGAGGATACCGACCGCCACTTCGTAGCTCCCATGTTCCCCTCGCCCGAGGGCTAACATCTACACTTCAGCCTCTCAAACAATAAGACTAATTTGAATATTTTAGTCTGTCACACTAAAATGTCCAATTCTACACCCGATATTTAATATTTCCCTATTTATTTGCATCCTCCTTCCAAGGCTTTTGACTTCCCTGAATCTTGGATGTAATCTTTACTATAGTTGATATTTCAACATATGTTAACAAATTAATTGGCCAGATTGAAAGTAAATTAAGATTTAAGTTAAAGAGTAGCACAATTTCTATTTTTATATTTTAGGTACAATTACTTTAATTCATCGTTTCACGTAATCTCAATAACAAGGAGAAAGACTAAGACAACTACTCAGAATGCATGGGAAAAATAACACAAAGTATGGATTTCATTAAAGTTAACAAATTAATAACAAATATACTTATCTCAATTCTTCTCCCCAATCAGACTCTTGAAGTTCCTTTGACTCTTCCTTCCAGTACAGCACACCAAATCTCTAAACACTCACTCAAAGATACTTAACTTTCACACAAATGACAAAGAATGACACAGAACTGTCACTCTAATTGGCACACCACTGACTAGAATTCGTTCCTATTTATAGAAGGGGTCAAATCTCCAAAGGTTGCTTAAGCACCTCTTCGAAAAGTGTCCAGGTTCATTGTATTTTGGCTCTTCTCAACTGTCTCACCGTCGGCGGCTTGATCTCTTCGTCGGCGGGCTTCTAGAAGATGGGCTAACCACGCCGATCTCGCTGTAAGTGGGCTCGATCTCGCTGTCAGCGGGCTCCTTATAATATATAAAAATCTTTCGGAAAAAACTCACCGTCGGCGGTAACGATCTCGCCGTCGGCGGGACATTTCAATTTTCATCAAATTGAGTCCTTTTTACTCCAACTCCGCTTATTTTGTGCTTTTTGCTTTCAGTACTTATAAATCTTCATTCTTGCAATAAAACAAAGAAAATACCTTTCTTTAAAGTGCAATTTCATATAAAATTGGTATGAATTTATTAATATATTTTCTAGTGATCAGGCTCCCTATAGTGTATCATTGTTAAGAACAGCAGATTCCAACTCAGAAACCTCTTGTTCAGCCTGGGTCACCCCTTTAAAAATGTCCTCAATGGTAGTCCAGCTCCAAGTTCTTAGAGCTTTACTGACTTTCTATTGCAGTAGTTGTAGTTAAGTAAAAGGATTGGGATGGTAGCAATCAGTCCATTGAGCAGAAATAGTCTCCAGGAAAGTAGGATGGGCATACCAAAAATTGAGATATCTGAAAGGGGGTGAGCTGTTGGAATTACTTGAAGCTGTAATGGTGATTAGGAGAGGTCTATGGTCTGACCCATCAAAATTTAGGTGAGTAAGAAAAGTGTGAAGAAAATTCTGGTGCCATTGGTGATTAGCCAAAAACCTGTCCAGTGTTTCCCAAGTTTTACCTCTTCTCCAAGTGAACTGATTACCTTGAAAACCCAAATCAAACAATCCAGCCTTGTGAATATTATCATTGAAGTTAGGCATTTTCTGGATAGAGGGGGGCCTGCCCCCAAATTTTTTAGTTGTGGAGCCTAAACAGTTGAAACTCCACCTACAATCTAGCTGGTTTGTACAGTGGTAATGATCTTTTGCAGTGCACTCTAAAGTTCATGTCTGGCACTTTTAGTGCAGCTAGCATAGACAAAGGTGACAACAAAAGTATTACCATTGATGATAAAAGTGCTGTGGAAAAATTGTGGGTGATCAGTCACCACAGTCCAATGGAGTTATTTTCTGCAAAGAATCCAAATTTTATTGGAGATGTTAGCAAAAGATGAGTAGCCAAGAAAACTTGATAAAAACTTGTAAGGATTTTTCTGGACCATAGGTTCTAGAATAACCAAGCACCATAATTTATATTTTTTATAGAGATTAACTAGTCTTTTTTGGGAGAGGGGGTGTGCAACACCCCTAATGTTCCAACAGAGAAAGTTAAGCATCAGGGGGTCTTAGAGGGGGGGATGTAAGCAAGCTGGGATTGAGATCTTGTTCTTCCCCTACTAGAATTAGGAGAAGTGGGAAGTAAGTGACTGTTTATGTTTGATTGAGAAAGCTCAGCTAGCTTCTAAAGTTCATTGGTTTGTTTTTTCTTCTTTTTAGCCTTCTGAACCAACCAATCTGATTCCAAGGCAGTTTGCATGGTGTTAAGCTGATCTTGTGAAGGTGCTACCACTGTCTCCACATAATCGATACTAACCGAAAGCCCTTGTGCAGCATGCTCGGGATTCATTTGGGGGTTGATCTCCACTTCACTTCTGAATTCAGTTTGGTTTAGATTTTCTAAATCAGTACCAACTGGGAGTCCTTCGGTAGCAGGCTCAGGATTCAGCTGGGGGTTGATCTCCACTTTAGTTCTGAATTCAGTTTGGTTCAGATTTGCAGTGTTTTGAACAGCAAGAAACCCAGCACCAGGTATCCCAACACCCTGAACAGCATTAGGCCTAACTTTAACTTGCTTTTTTTTAGGGGTCTCAATCTATAACAATTGTCCTTTGAATGACCAAACATCCTGCAATGGAGGTAGAAAATTGGTTTTTGTTCCAACACCACTTCCTGCCAGAAGCCTTCCCCTTCATCATTTGTGGTAATCCATATTTTATCCATCTCAGGGAGTGTAACATCCCTTTTCCACCAGCACCCTAGCAGCAGCAGGACTGCCCATGGCATAGGTAGGGGGTTCAACTCTCAGTGGGGTGCCCAGTGCTCTACTAATTTGGAAGATGGCATGAGTACGATATAGCTGAATGGGTAAATTAGGGAATTTACACAGCAGTGGTTTCAGAGGGGACTCCTTATTAGGATCAAACTCAGGGGTCCATTTCATAAGTTTCATTGAAGCCCCAGCAATCATAAAAGTTTGCATGCCCAGTATTCTAGCATAATCCTCCTCACACAATAACCTAATGAGAAGGTGCCTGTCATTCATAAGCCACAATTTCCATTGGCCAACCAAAGGTAGTCCTTCAAAGAATTTTCTGACAAGCTCCATCTTAGGATGGCCAAACTGAAATTTCCCAATGAGAGTAAATTTAACTGCTTCAGTTAAAGTTGTCATTTCTTGTGTAGTGAAGTTAATAGCTGGCCTGCTATCCTTGGTGCCTAGAGGTCGGATAAAGGAGCAAACAGTTTTGCCTGCAGCAACATCATGCAAGGATTGGGGGAAAACTAGATGGTCAGAAATTTTATGGACATTAACTTCATTGCTAATAGCACTAGTATATGTAGCCTTTGCTCCAAGTTTATTAAAATCCAAGCCATTTAGGCAGTTGGCAGCCATAACTGCAAACTGACCCCACAGAAGTGGGAGAAGGAGACAAAAGAAAGCCAAGCCAAAGCTCCCCACTAGCAGACCAGGAGCTCAAAGTCAACAGAAAAACCAATGGAACAGTGAACCAAAATCAAAACTCAAAAGAAAACCAATAAAACAGTAACCAAATTCAAATTTTGGGACTCGGGAAAACTCAAACGGCACTAAAGGACAGCAAAACTTCAGTCTAAACCACCACCAGCACCTTACCGCCAGAGAAACCAGAATAACCTACCAGAAACGATCGTCATCCCTGACCCCCAAACCCTAACAGAGCCAAACCAGCCACCATATATATATATATATATATATATATATATATATATATATATATATATATATATATATATATATATATATATATATATATATATATTTTTTTTCGAGAGAAAGGAGCAAAATGACTCCCTGCATGTTAATCAAAATAAAGTTACATCCAAAAGTCAGGGTTGAGGGGGCCCCCAACTAAATTAATAGGTCCCAAACTCAAGACCCCAAAAGAAAGAAACTATGACCATTGGTCTACAGGCAGATAGTTACATGTAAGACTCCTATACCCAAGACAATGTGATGTAGAACAAAGCCACCAGAACTAAATCCAAAACAGGGTTGAAACACATGAAAATGGGCAAAACAGTGCAGAAAACAGATGGCAGGAGGTGCATCATCAAAACAGTGATCAGAGAACCCAGAGAAATCTAATCCACAATTCGAAAATGTGGGGCCTGGAAAACATCAGCTTCCAGCAGAAACTGTAATTGGGGAGGAGGCTTTGTGGAGACCATGATGTTTTGGTTCAGATCGCATTCCTTGCTAACCAGCTAGCCTGTCCGTTTCCCTCCCTATGGATGAATGTAAAAGTTATAGAGTGGTTCCGGATCAGCTCTTTGATTCTTTGTTTCCAAACTAGATGGTGCCAAGGAGCCGGGGACACCTCATGCATGTAATTTATGAGCATGCTAGAATCCCCTCCACTATAAGATAGTTCCAGCTTGTCGAGGGCAAGCAAAGAACACGAGCCCATCAGACGACAGCTAGCTCAGCCTCCAAAGGGTCCGCAACATGGGTGGGAGAAAGGAAGTAGCAAACACACTTGCCCAAGTGGTTCCCGAAAACCCCACCAAAGCCACCCCTCAGCAGAGAAAGCACCATCCGTGTTGACCTTGATATAAGGATAAGTAGGGTATTCCAATGTATTTTGAGAATCCCGAAATTTTTGATCGATTCTTGGGGGTAATTTCGAGGATGCTTCGGGAACTTCTGAAATCTGATAAGCTTAGAAATATAGGAATGGCAGTTTCCCAGACACAGTGGTTACTTTGCAAGGAAGATCATTAAATCTCACCCCATTCCTATGCATCCAAATAAACCAAGCCACAATATAAGGGATGACACCCAGCTTTAGCTTCTACAGATCGCCTGACACTCGAAGAAATTCTCACGATCCAAAGTAATAGTGTTGATGTTCAACATATCAGCCCAATAGAGTCCATACTCGCCGGGAGAAAGGACACATGAAGAATAGATGGGTAAGTGATTCAGCTTGCTTGCCACAAAGAGAACATTTAGAAGGTCCTCTAATCCCTTTAAGTTTAAGAATATCATCAGTTGGGAGGCAATGGTGGAAGATCCTCCAGTTCAGAAAGGACATAGATGGGGTGAGAAATTTGTTCCACAGCTTAGATCCCCAGCCAGTAGAACACCAGTTGTTAATTTTCAGATAGAGGGTTTTGGTTAGGCTGTACAGCTTCCCATCTTGCCATATAATTTTATCAGGCTTTGTTCTGTCAAATGGAATATTGATAATTTGCTGAACTGAGTAATCCTGGAGAAATAGCTTAAGAGCAGGAGAATCCCATCGATCCTCATTCCAACAGATCGGACACGAGGAACCGATTTTTGTTTGTGTTAGGTAAGCCAGCTGAGCATATCTCGAGGGCACCAATGATCCTCGCCGTAATAAAATATCCCCTCTTCCCAACTCCCAATGATACATAGAGTCAGCCTACTCTATTCTTGATCATGTGCTTCCGCATTCTCGAAGCCCTGTGTTCGATCTCGTACTAAAGTCGGGGAGTGCCTTTACAATATTTCCCAAGCATATACTTAGCCCAAAGGGAATTTCGTTGCCTCGAAGTCGATCCAAAGTTTACAAAAATTCACCTGCCGAAGTCGTTTCAGCCTTTCGAAACCCAAACCACCAACCTCATAGGGTTTAGCAACCTTTTGCCGCCTAGCCCAAGACATACTGTTTCCTCGTTCCCGCACCATAGGAATCTATTGAAAATTCTTTCAATTTGTATTCGTGGTACTTTTCTTCATACAAGACATTTGAAGGATGTAGGAAGGAAGGATGTTAGAATGCCGTTGAGGACGAGTGATCCTCCCACCATTGGATAAAAAGAGTGAGCCCAGCTTGAGAGCTTGGTGTGAATCTTACCAATGATCTCATCAAAATGGACTGTTTGGTTCTACCTCTTATCGAGGTACCCCCAAATACTTCATGGGAAGGTTTGCCTTGGAGAAGCCTCGTGGTCCGAGCTATCCAAGTGAGATACATTAGAAGCAATGTGGTTAGGAAACACTAACTCACATTTAGCATGGTTGAATTGTAGGCCCGAGTCATGCCGGAAATGATGAATGCAAGTAAGGACTTTTCTCGATCGCAGTGTTTATTAGCCCCGGAAAATAATATAATGTCATCTCGCATACATCAAATGAGAGATGGTGATGTTAGATCTATGATGGTAGTTGGCATAATGATAAGGTGAAACATGAGCTTCCAACATTTTAGAAAAATAATCCATAGTAAGGATGAAGATAGTAGGAGATAAGGGGTCTCCTTGTTCGAGACCCCCGGTCGCTCGAAAACCCCCCCAACAGTACCATTGATGAGAAGAGAGTGGTGGTTTTGGTGAAGCCATCTCGCTAATAAGTTGACAAAATTTCTGGGAAAAACCTCTAGCCTTCAGCACCTCCAATACAAAATTCCAGTCAACTGTGTCATATGTTTTCTTAATGTCTAACTTGTAGATAAGGTTGCCACCCCTGCAAGGCCTATCAAGGTCCAGCAGCAGCTCCTGGGCAAGCAAGACATTGTCAGCTATAGATCTGCCTTTCACAAAAGCAGACTGGGTAGGGTTAATGATCTTGTCCAGATGGGGTTGTAGCCTTCCCACCAAAATTTTGCTAATGATCTTACTGATGACAGAAGTGAGGCTGATGGGTCTGAACTGGTTCCAGTCCTTGGTAGCTGAAGTCTTGGGGATTAGGATCATAGTAGATGCATGGAAATAATGAGTGCAGCATCAACTCCCCGAAAGTAGCTTTGGATGGCATTAGTAACCTCAGCTTTGCAAATATTCCAGTTTTTCTTATAGAAATCGCAGTAAAAACCATCGTGGCCTCGCTGCTTTAGAGCTATCAATGGAACTTAGAGCCACCCAAATCTCTTCCTGAGAGGGAATATCATCCAGAATAAGGGACTGGGTGTAAGCAAACTCCTTACTGAAGAGTTGAGGATCAATGGATGGTCTGTCAGGAGTGTTTTGTGTGAGAAGGTGCCTGTAAAACTTGACAGCATCCATAGCAATATCAACCTCATCTCTAAGCAGTTGCCCTTGTTCATTCACAATAGAATGAATAACATTACATTTCCTCCTGTAATTGATGAAAGCATGGTAGAATCTTGTATTCCTATCTCCCTCTTTGAACTTGCTAATAGCAGCTTTCTGCCTGAGTAGCAGATCCTGCCAATCAATAAGGGTAAGGAGTTTGTCCCTGGCGTACACAAAATCCCCACAACAAGAGTCATCGACAGCAGCAGCTAGCCTCAAGATCAGCCACCACCTTTTCGACTTGGGCAACTTCCCGAAAGATGTTGCCAATGGTGTTCCAGACTCCAAGACCTAAGCTTCCTTCCCACATGTAATTGCAATTGCTCGGAGAGTTTTAAAAGGATTGTCATGGGTCCCGGGGATCCAAAGTTCGGACACCAAGGTCGTGAAATTGGGATGAGATGACCAAAAATTAAGATATCCGAAAGGGGGTGTGTGTTGGCAGTGCCTTCGAGGAAGCAGTGATGGTAATAAGGAGTGGTCTATGATCAGACCCTGCAAAGTTTAAATGGGATATGATAGTGTGGAGGAAGTTTTGATGCCAATTGTTATTGGCCAGAAATCTATCAAGCCTTTCCCAGATTTTACCTCTTCTCCATGTAAACTGATTCCCATGGAAACCCAAGTCAAAAAGCCCAGCTCTTCGAATATTGTCATTGAACTCGCTTAGTTTAGTGAGTCGAGGGGTCCTCCCCCCAACTTTTTCAGCAGTGTCAGCAATGCAATTAAAGTCTCCCCCAATAAGCCAACTAGAGTTATCACCAATGCTGATCCTATGGATTTCTGACCACAGCTCCTGCCTTGCACTCTTAGTGCACCCAGCATACACAAAAGTGACATCAAACTCAAAACCATTCAGGCTGAGGTGGAGATGAACAAATTGTGAATGATCAATCCTCACACTCCACTGGATCTCCTTCCCGCAAATAATCCAGCATTTTATTAGAGGTGTTAGTGAAAAGGAGCACCTGTGGAACCCGGATAGCCATCTCTTCGGTTATTCCGAACCATGGGTTCAAGTAAGGCAATACACCAAAGCTGGTGTTTCTTGTAAAGATGAAGCAATCTTTTGTAAGAGAGGGGCGAGAAGCCCCTCTAATGTTCCAAGCAAAGGAAATTAAACATCTAATGATTTTTGGGGTGGTGGGGAGTGGTAGAGGTGGGATCGGGATCTTGTCCCGCCCCTACCGGTACTCGGGGGAGCCTCGTCGAGCATAGAATTCATTGATTGGATGTGGTCGGGGTGCTAATTTGATGAGCTCCGATGTAAGTTTTTTCTTCTTTTAGCCTTTTGTGTCCGCCAAACACCTTCCAAATTATTCCGCATATTGTTGATTGTGTCCCGAGCAGTGTCCGAGCTCTCGCTCCCGTGTTGGTATTTCTTCCTCGCTTCTTCTATATCTTCCTCCTCTATCGTAGTTACCTCAGTGGGTGACCTCCTCGCCTTTTTGTTGATATTGCCATTAGGTGGGAGGTCTACAGAGTGCTACTCGGGACGATTCTCCCCCTAAGCTTTCCCCAAGAAATTGTCGAAGAACAGACCTCTGTGTCGGGGAACACTAAGGGGCCCGTGGTCAATAGTAGGAGATACCACAACACCGGCCTTATTTGGTTTTTTTGATGGGGGCTTCGACTCGTAGCACTTTTCTTTCAAGTGTCCAAACATTCTACAATGGTGGCAGTAAAATGGGTTTATGCTCTAGGATCACTTCCCGCTGAATCCATCACCTTCATCCGAGGTCGTGATCCATATTTTGTCCAGCTCCGGAAGGGACACATCTCTTTCCACTAGGACTTTAGCAACCTTAGGACTCGCCCATCTCAAAGGTAGGGGAATCCACTCTCGCAGGAGTTCCCGCAGCTCGCTAATTTGAAATAATGCATGTGTGTGGTATAATTGTATGGGGAGATTTGGAAAAGTGAACCACATGGGTTTTATGGGGATTTCCTTCGAGGGATCAAAACCCGGGTACCACTTCATTAATTTCATATTGGTTTTAGCTATTTCGTAGAACTTCCATATCAAGAAGCCTCGGCATAATCCTCTTCACTAGACATGCCTAATCAAAAGATGCCTCGCCATCCATGATTCCCAATTTCCATTGTCAACAAAATGCACTGTTCAAAGAAATGTCCGACCAGCCTCCATTTTGGGATGCCCGAACTGGAACTCGCCAATAATGGTGAATTTAATAGCCTCACGCAAAGAAGTCATCTCCCGGGAAGTGAAACCGACGAGCGTGTCCGCCCTTTTGGAGCTAAGGGGTCGAATAAAAGGGCAGTCAGACCTTCCAGCAGCAGCAACATCATGTAACAACTGAGGAAAGAATAAATGGTCGACCGACTTTGGTGCCCCCAAACCTTTACTGACAGCAGAAGCATAAGTGGAAGAGACCCCAGTGTTGGGTCTACCACCAAGATGGTGGACAGACATGGGGATAGCAACCTCCACCCAAAACCACAAGTAGGAAAAGAAGCACCAATGAACAAGAGATGAGCGAGGAGGATTTGAAAATTGAAATGCCCGGAAGCTCAAAAACAAGCAGTTCAATGACCGACAGCCCCTCGAGTAGGGAAAAACACCACCAAAGGCCAAGAGGGGAACCACCCCTCAAGAAGAAGGAAACAGGAAAACCGACATGAGATGGCCAAGCCAATGGAACAAGTAGGGAGAAAAGTAAAAGCCCGGGAGGACTCCAACACCTGGAGGAAAGCCCAAACAAGTAGCAGTAACCTCACCACCACCTTACCCGACCTCCCACCGGCGCCCCTGCAACTGGCGACCGCCACCGAATCACCCATCAAACCCTAGCAGAGCTTCTCTTTCCTCAGCCTCCACCATTTATATATTTAAACGTATATATATATATATATATATATATATATATATATATATATATATATATATATATATATATATATATATATATATATATATATATATATATATTTTGGGAAGCCCGACGGCAATATCATTGATGAAAAAAGAAGGTACGGAATTTTAGTGAACCCACTCACAAGGTATACAACTAACTAAATAAAAAAATTTAAAATATACATGTATACCCAAAAAAAAAGGAGGAGAAGAAAAAATTCCTCTAATAATACCATCGATAATCGCGGAGCACCACCCCCGATAACATCAAGCTGTGTCGTGGTTTGAGAATAACGCCGCCTGAATGCATGAGTACCTGATCCTCAAATATTTATGCTTACATTTTATATATGAAATTACACTTTATCTTTCTTCTCAACAATAATATCTCTTTCTTTACAACGGTACCAAAAACTTGATTCTGAAGCAAATAAGAGATCAACTTTATTTATTTATAGTATGAGATTCTACGCAAGTATACATATCATTTATCAAGTAATATAAGACTTTTTGATTAAGCCCTGAGATATTGAACCAACAGGGAAATGTTCTAAAAATTTAAAGAAAGCAAAAAAACAACTTTTTACTTTTCAAATTGATTTTGTAAGTTATGTTTTATAAATAGAAAGTTTAAATTATTTTTGATAATTTTTTAAGTAAAACTAAAGTAAGCAACTAAAATTATCAAGACTATTAAATGATAAGAAAGAAAATGAGAATAAAATATCTTTTCGCTCTTCATGAATCAGTAATAATTATGGAAGTTCATTGTGGAAGTATCTAAATGTGTTGTGCCAAATAGGAGCAATTATATTCTTTACCCTTACTTGGTTCTATACAAAAATAGGTTAATCTAATGTTTTGAAATCTTGAAGATGGGTTAGGCAGGGAAGATACTAACTCTCAATCTAGACTTCCCACTTCTTCCTTCACCTGAGTGCTAACATGTCATAACAAAACTTAAAACATCAAACTAAATTGGGGGATTTAGCTTGTCACTCTAAAGTCCTCTAATTCTACACCCAATCAAAAGCATATCTTCCTATTTATTTGCACTCACTATATGGACTACAATTCTCACCCATATAACTTCATGCGATTCTCTCTAATTGTTGATTGAGACAATAACGCATAGGTTCTTACATGTTCTCACAACAAATTTTTAACATCTCAATTGGCCAAATCAAGAGGTAAATGAAGTGCAGGTTAGTTGAATCATCACAACTTTTTCCAACATTAAATATATATACTTCACACAACTTCCATCCATAATTTAATTACTTCATCATTTAAAAGGAAAAAGATAAAGAAAACTAATCAGAACTCATGGAGAAAATACAAACACAATTTGATTTGAAAGTAGAGATCATAGTGAAAACACAACAAATCTTACTTTAAAACCAAATGTAAAAACAAAGATAAAAACTTATCTTAAAATCCTCTCCACAAGACTCTTAAAGTTCCTTTGAAACTTTGTTTTCCACTAAAAGACTCCTTAGGGGGTGGCACCCAAAGCTAAGGACTCACTCTCCTAAATTCTAATACAAACTATGAAAAAGTAAAATGGAAAAGTAAGAAAAGTACAGTGAGAAGAAGACTCTCTTTCTTCCTCTCTCCCTTTAACCACTTCAAGTTTTTCTCCAACTTCTCCCACCAATACTTCCTTTCAAAAATCTTCTCTTTCTTCTAATCTTCAAGTTTTTTTTTTAATAATTTTTTAATTGATGCATTGGTGTTTCTTCAAGTCATCTCTAGATTCAACGAATCTACAAAGAGATGCATCAGCCCATTCGAATTTAAAATGAATTTTGGTGCCAATGAGGAGTTAAGGAAGCTTAAACCAAAGGGTGCTTTAAAAGCCCCTTCAAATTTGAGCCAAAATTAATTCAAATTGCATAGGTTAACTACCGCGACTATGCCCCAACTATTTGCACTTAGCCGTCAGAGGCTAATTTTGCACACTTTTCATTTTTTCTCCAAATTTGATCATTTTTTCTCCTTTCATCACTATTATTCATTTTAATCATAGCTGCAAGAAAAACATGAAAAATACCTTCCATTAAAGTGCAATATCATCACAAATATGTATAAAAATGTGCATAAAAGTATTATATATTTTAGGTGTATCAAAATCCCCAAAACTTAAAATGTTACTTGTCCTCAAGTGACACTATAATCATATAAAAATTAAACATGCTATGTAAATGAGTTTCTTTAGGATGGTTTCAAAATCTTGTTATAAAAATGAATAATTCAATTTAGAAAAAATTTTAGTAAATGAGACCAACTTAAAGTTTTGAAAGTTCTTAAGTAATGGATAATGAGAAATATGAGTTCCTATTTAATTCAGAGATACGTGTAGATTTTTCAAACTATAGGATTTAAACATTTTATTTTTCTCACTTAACAATTTTTATTAGAAAATAATTTTACTTACTATTTTATATTCTTAAGCTTTAGATTTTCTCAAAACTTGTATTTTAAAAAATTATGTGTGGAACCAATTTTTGATTAGGCCCTTAAATCATCAAGCTTCTCCTTCCATCGTCTTTTTTTTTCTTACATACTTTACTTTTTCTCTCTCTTTTTTTTAGGCAAGGATTACTATATTTGGATAGACCTTAAATGATTTTTAATTCCACCATTCCTTTTAATCAAAGGTTTGATATATATCCTTCACCTAAAAATCATAATAATAGTGTTGAAAATTATTTTTCAATAAAAGAAATTTAAGTTTTGAAAAATAAAAGTCAAATCTTCTATTTTTCCAACAATACAACATTTTTTACTAAAGTTAGTTTCACTATATCTAACATTTCTTTACTAAGAAAATTTTAACTTTAATTTTTTTATTATTACTATAGATTTTAACTAAATTCTCTTACTCATTTCTATACTCAAAATTGTGCTTCCCTAATATAACTTCATATACATAATTATTTTCTATCAAAAATCAAAATTTTTATAGTATTCTTGAGAACAAATAAAATTTTAATTTATGAAAATTGTTTTTAAATTCCTCCCAAATTTTAAAATTTTAATTAGGATAAAACATTTAAGCATAAGAAATGATACATCGGTAAGAATTAAAAACTAAAATAGGAATCTTCATAACCTAAATTTGTAAGTATAACAGTTTAAAAATAGGAGTAAACAGAAATTAGCTTCAGTTTTTCAGTTTTTCAGTTTTTCATAAAATAGAAATTTCAAAGGACTTCTAAAGTAGTGGATGTTTTTAAAGAAAATACACATAATCTTAACATAACAAAAATCACAAAAAATACTAGAAAATATATGGTAGCAAAATTTGAACATTTTAAACATGCAATTTAAATAGTGGTTTCTAATAGTGTTCTAAATTTTCCTAACAGTTCTTTGGACTTAAATTATACACTACTAAAAACACAATGCACTATAACTAAATTAAAACATTTACTAACACAAACACATCACAACGTTACATCACAAATATCATAACTATCACAAAACATACATCCAAAACAAATATCTGAATGTGCACAACAGAAATAGTCCAACTACAGTCCACACATATCAGTGTTCACAACATAATACAAAAAAAAAATCCAAACATCACAAAACACAAATACAAACATCACAGACTCGTCATATAAAAATCCTACTCAGCATTTCCATCATCGTCATCTCCTTTGTTCCAATCTCTGGAAGGCAAATATGAGATAAAATATGGATGAGGAGACATCTCAGCACTGTGATCTCCGATACTCAGTCTGTTTATATATTGTTGATAGGTCTCCTCAAACTCTTCATGTTTTTGAAAATATCTCTCAATGTTTTCCACCTTCCCATCTATCTCCTTAATTTGTTCTCTGGTTAGACTAATATTCTTTAAAATCCTCTGTAATAATCTAGTCTGCGAACCAGAAGACTGACCTCTAGATGATGATGCTTGCAAAGGAGAAGCATGAGAAGTACAAGCAGCAGTAGCAGATGCACCGAGAGCTCTAACTGATCCTCATTTCCAGCCAAATTTTGAATGTACAGTGTAAGTGTTCACATTTACACTGGTAATAGGTCTAAGTGGTTGAAGAACCTCTTCCTATGTTTCAAACTTTAAATCAGACAGCTCACAAATTGAATGGATCAGGAAAGGAAATCCCATACCTGCAGTAGTGATAGCTCTGACACAATTGATAAAATAATAAAAAATAATCACTCCAATGTCTATCGACTTTTCCTGCTGATTACAATAGTTGAGAACAGCTCTCTCCCTCGTAACTTTGCTTACATTACTCGAAGGTAATAACTTAGATGAGATAAAATAATGCCAAGCCTTGAAGGTGGTATTTAACTTTGAGGCTTGGAAATTCACTCTTCTGTCATTTGTAATTTTCCAGAGACCTCTTCCATCAGTAAGAAAAGACATAATTTCATCTAATTATCCTTCCATGGGATGATAAGTTGCATAAAAACATAATATTTCAGGATGCAAAAGGTAAAAGGTATTGATTACCGCAAGAGAAAAGTCAACTTGTTGTGCTCGAACCATTACCAAATTTTTATCTGATGCTGGCAAGTTAGCATATAACTCTCTCAACACAAAATAACAGCAACAACGGAGAAGCAATAAGAATTTCTCTAATTCCTCTGAGCAATCATTTCATCAATAACTCCTTCCGATCTACTAAAAACTCACTCAGGAATCAACTTACGTGATGAAAGCACATCAACGTAATGATCCTTAGCTTTTGAACTGACACACTTGTCCGAATCGAATCTAGCCTTCCCCTTCGAGCACTTCAATTTTGGAGTCATTTCTAAAATTTACACAAATATTTAACCTAAATTCTAAAATCAAACTAAACTTGCAAAACTTATCTTTTAAAGGTAAAATATACTAAATCCATGCACATTCTTAAGCCTTTTCTAAAATTTTCACCATGAATAGTGAATTTCAGATTTCTCAAGATTATACTCAAAATACATGGTGAAAATAAAAAAAAAATTCTTAGGAGAAGCACTCATACCTTAAGGAGTTAAAATCTAACAAATCTCGTCGAAAACGGCTCTAAAATGATCAAAATAGGTGATCCTCTAGAATGCTTATTTTCAAATTTGGGAGGTTGAAGGTGACGGTGGGGAGAATTATTTCAATTTTTGGGTTTTTATCACCTGTAAACTAGTGTTCGTGAACCAGCGCCTGTGCGCGACATGACAGCGCTTAGCCGCGAGTTCTGGCGCTTAACCGCCAAGGGCTGCGAGTGAGCAGATTTTGAGTATTATGTTTAATTACACTAATACGCCTAATTAATCACCCCTAAACAATTTAAAGAATTATTTCTAACCCATACACACTTTTAATACACAAAAATCACCCTTTAATATCAATCGATTCAAAACAAATTTTACACAAAAATAAATTTCATTAAAAACAAAACACTTAATAAAAACTAATAATTTCAATCCAAAATCCTTGGAAGAAATTTTTCAAAGCACAAGTTCATAACACATATAACTATACACAAATTGACATAATAAAGATGCAACAAAATTCTGACACAAACATTATAATAATCACAAACACTAAACACTAAACATAGATAACTAAATCAAAAGACCACACTTGAATTTAATTCAACTCTCTTGTAGGCGGAATATATCCTGAACCATTATTAGTTCCATTTGAACCATCTGGAATGTAAATCTGAAAAAACGGGTGATGGTTTAAATCTCTCACTAAATCTTCTTCTATCCATTTGTTCTTCAGAAATATTGTTTTTTCTACTTCTTCCACATGACTTGTATGATTGAATAGCATTTTGAGTTTCTATCCAATGCACGCTAAAAGTGACATAGTTTCATTTACATTTGCTTCGATTGAAGACATGTCAGCCTTGATCTTTGCAATCATCTATGCGATTCCTTGGATACTAACGGCTGGAAACCTATTGTATAACTCTTGCGCACTCTTACAAATGAATTTCTTCTTGTTGGCTTCCTCTATCTTCTTAACGTTGCTCTCCAAAGAAGACATTTTGGCTCTCAAAAAACTCTTCCTGAAGACTTAGAAGTGAAAATGAGAACTGGGACAGGTATCTCTTAATTCTAGGCCTATATATAGACATAGTAAGTCTCCAAAATCGACCCTATAAGTGTTTAAACTCATAAATAACTCCCAAAACCACTTACCCATGATTTAGGCTTCTAGAACTACATTTTTCACATTTTTTGTAACTCCCGTGCTTAAGCACCAGCTTCCGGCGCATAGCCGCCAGTGCTCATTTTAGCACAGGTCTGCTAAACGTCCAAATCTTCATTTTGAATCCTCTAACTCATCAAATAAAATCAAATAAACACCACTATAACATAAAAACTTTAAAATACTACCACATTTTCTCAAATCAATCCAAACAAAAGCACACAAAGCATACTTAAAGCAATGCACACTGATAACTATGGGTTGCCTCCCAAAAAGCGCTTGGTTTAACGTCTTCAGCCTCACATACCCAGAGCTTATTCTAAGTGACCCAGCATCAGATTATCATTGAGTTTAGATTGATCGGCTGAAAAATAGGGTTTTAGTCTATGACCATTAAATTTAAATATTTTTCCAGCCTTAGGATTTTTAATATCCACAGCTCCATAGGGAAAAACTTTCATCACAATAAATGGGCCCATCCACCTTGACTTAAGTTTTCAAGCAAATATTTTCAATCCAGCATTATATAACAAAACTTGTTGTCCTAGCTCAAGATTTTTAATAAGAATCTTTCGATCATGCCACAACTTCATCTTTTCTTTATAAATCTTAGTATTATCACAAGATTCATTCCTTATTTATTTAAGATCATTTAATTGCAACAATCTCTTTTCACCAAAGATATTTAAAATTATAATTAATCTCTTTAAAAGCCCAATATGTTTTGTGCTCAAGTTCAATTGGTAAATGACAAGCTTTCCCCAAAATTAGCTTATATAGGAACATTCCTATAGGAGTTCTGTATGCAGTCCTATTGGCCCACAAAGCATAATCCAGTTTGATTGATCAATCTTTTCTGTTTGGATTAACAGTCTTTTTTAATAATCTTTTAATTTCACAATTGGATAATTCAACCAAACCACTTGTTTGCGAATGATAAACAGTAGCAATGTGATGGTTAATATGATCACACTTGGTACTCCAAATCTACAAAATATATTTTTTCTTAAAAATTTTGCAACAATTTGAGCATCACATCGAGGTAAAGCAACAGCTTCTATCCATTTGGATATAAAGTCTACTGCTATGAAAATGTATATATTTCTGAAAGATGGTATAAAGGATCCCATGAAATATAATCCCCAAACGTCAAATATTTCAACTTCCAACATATAATTGAGGGGCATCTCATTTCTTCTAGAAATATTACCTGCACGTTGAAATCGATCAAAATTTTTAATATAAGCATTAACATCCTTAGAAAATGTAGGCCAATAAAATCCAGATTGTATGATTTTATATGTAGTTTTATCAACACCAAAATGTCCCCTATAATCAGAATTAAGAATTTTTTGAATAATTTTATAAGTTTCTTCTAAAGGTACACACATCTTCGAATAATTAGATCATTTCCTTATTTATATAAAAATGGGTCATCCTAAAAATAAGACTTAGCTTCAGATAAAAATTTCTTCCTCACTTGGTATGTCAAACCATAGGGCAAAATATCACTGACAATAAAGTTTACAATGTCGGCATACCACAAAACACACCACTCATTGATAGTGAACAATTTTTCATCAGGAAAATGTTTGTTGATTTCATTTTCATAGCAAAGAGATTTTTCATAGTCAAGCCTGGATAGATGATAAGCAATTTGATTATCAGCACCCTTCCTATCTACTATTTCAAAATCAAATTCTTGCAAAAGAAGAGTCCATCTAATCAATCTCAGTTTTGCAATCCTTCTTTTTCATTAAATATTTAATAACAGAATGGTCAGTATGCACCACACATTTTTTTCAATTAAATATGATTTGAATTTATCAAAGGCAGATACTATTGCTAATAACTCTTTCTCAGTTGTGGTATAATTAATTTAAGCTTCATTAAGATTTCTACTAGCATGGTATATCACTTTGAAAATCTTATCATATTCTGACCTAAAACAGCTCCAATAGCATGATCACCGGCATCACATATTAATTCAGAAGGTTTTTCTAGGTTTGGTGAAACTATAACAGGTGCAGTAATTAATTTTTCTTTTAATGATTCAAAAGCTTTTAGGCATTCTTCATTAAAATAAAAAATCACATATTTTTCCAGTAAACGGCATAAAGGCTTTGAAATTTTTGAAAAGCCTTTAATATAACGTCTGTAGAATCCAGCTTGTCCTAAAAAACTTCTAATTCCCCTTACATTTGTTGGGTAAGGTAAATTAAAGATAACTTGAATTTTGGTAGGATCTACCTCCATACCATTTTCTTATATATAATGTCCCAATACAATTTCTCATGCTACCATAAATTAGCATTTTTCCTAGTTAAGGGTCCATCCAAAGGCTTTCTTATATTTCTTTAGAATTTTAAGCAAACTCTCTTCTTCCTTTTCATTCAATTGAGACGAAAGTATAACTGGAAAAGTTGAGGAATAGCCTAAAAAAGCATATTTTAAGGAAGCATCTTTAATTCAAGTTCAGAAGGTTTTTTAATTGATGGACTTAAAGATTTATCTTTTTCAGTCATGTCCAACAATTCAAAATTTTCGTAAACATAATTTAAATCTTCCTCATGAAAATCTTCAAAATGTTGTAATTTATCTTCTTGTTATTGTTCCAATTTTTCAATTTCAGGTTTCTCCTCATAAGTTGATTTGAAATGGTATTCACTTAGATATCTGATAACATCCATCCTATAGCATTCATCATCTTTACCTCTTGCAGGATATTTCATTGATTTTGAGATATCAAATGTAACGGTTTTATCATTGAAGCGCATAGTTAATTCCCCTTTTTGTACATCTATTATTGCTCTGGTTGTGGCTAAGAGAGGTCTCCCAAAAATTATGGGTATCTCTTTATCTTCGTCCATATCTAGCACAATGAAATCAACAGGAAAAATAAATTGATCCACCTTCACTAAAACATCTTATATAAGTCCTTTAGGTTATGTGATCGAACGATCTACTAATTACAGAGTTACAGTAGTCGGGGTTATTTCTCCTAATCCTAGACTTTTGAATATAGATAATGGCATAAGGTTAATGCTTGCACCTAAATTACATAAAGCTTTCCCATAAAATCTGTCTCCGATCACACATGAAATCGTGAAACTACCAGGATCTTTAAGCTTTTCAGGAAGCTTTTTCTAAATTATAGCACTGCACTCCTCACTAAGTGCAACTATTTCATTATCTTTAAACTTCCTTTTTCTGTTGAGAATATCCTTCTGTCGGCCGTTAAAAATTTATTTCATTTATTCTTCTTGATTGGGTATTGTGGTGTTAATGATGTATTTAGAGTATTTGAAAATGGTTTTTAAAATATAGTTTTTATAAAATAAAATTTTGCTTTAATTTAATATATATATATGAATTTTGAAAATAGTTTTTTTTAAGAATACGAAATCAAACTGATGTTATATAAATAATAGTTTAAATAATCAAGCATTTCACCACAAGACATGTATTTATCCCAAAGAAAAAATACATTGCTTGAGGTAAGGATTGATCAAATAAACTAAAAAAATTATGAAATATGTTTGGTCTGTGAACCATTGTTGACTGACAATTTCCCCTATATAATATGAAGGAATTAGATAGGGTTTATATTAATATGGGGTCTTTAAGTTTTTTGTAAGAGCAAGCACCTTTAGTTAATTACATCTTAAAATAACCAAAATCACCCAAGAAAACTCTTGATATAGATCTGGAAATTTTATATTCATGACTTCCAAAGGTAAGGTTTTCAAAGAAAATGAGATAGTTGAAAATTCAATAGGTGAATGGCACAAGTTTTGGAACATTTCATTTTATCAGAGTCTAAAGGAGAGAAAGCTAGGGGAAGGACATAGATTCATGAAACATCTTGATGTCTTCCTAAACTATCCTATGATTTTGTTTTGATTTAGGATATTAATTTTGTGTTTCATCGTGTCAATTTTATTATTTAAGACTTACATTCACTTGATACTGATCATGTGAATAGCATGGAAGATAGGAGGATTTATGTCATACCCGATGACAACCTCAGAATCCTAAGACGAGTTAGGGCATATGTTGCATGACATGGTTATGCAAGGGCCTAAAGAAAAGATGAGGTTTTATGTTGCACTAAGAAATCTGCCTCGGATTCATAGGGCTTGTTGTTTTAATTTCTAAGGAGTTTTGCTGTTGAAGATGGCCGTGCTGCCTACCATGCATGCTCCAAGCTCTTCGTCGTAGCAGGTTTAGTTTAAAAAAGTGGCAATTGTAAGGGAGAAGAGAAGTGTCATAGTTTGGAATTATTTAAATTGAGGTGTCTTAATATTTTATTTGGAGAACATTAAAGTTGATTATAGCGACACCGGTTAAGATCACATGGTTCCATCATTCTGGCACCTTCACTTAGTTTAAATGAATTTACTAAACTCAACTTAATGAGTTCCGTACTTTCAGTTAGACTGTGGGAAACTCCTTCAGCAACATGTAGGTTACCTCCTCCAAGGAATTCTAGATCATCCAATGAGATGTTTAAATTTAGTTGCAATTAAGATTTTTGTTTTGTTTGTGATTAAATTTTGAGTTGTTTTAAATTTGGATGTTGTGGTGGTGAATTTTATCTTGTTTTGATTTTTTTAATTTTGATTTTGGTTTTGGTTTTATGGCTATCCTAAAGGTTTCAGTTTTCATGTAGGGTGGCATTGTTGTTTAGCATGCAAATTTGCAAGAAAAGAAAATGCAGTAGAGTGCAGGTAAGTAAATTGCATTAAAATAAAAGCATACTTGGTAGGTCTTCCCGTCATCTCCACCTGAAACTTTAGTATTCTTGAAATAAACATTTATAATTTGTAGGGAAGTAAAACCTATGAATAAGTTTGTCATAATCTTTCAAAGTCCTAAGTCATAACCAAGTGAATTTTATTCATTTATTTGAGAGATATTTTTCATTTAATAGATATAACAGGTACAGTAGTCCTACAAGGTGTCCAGAAGACTTGTGAAAGATCCAGGAGAGACCCATATATTTCACATTCCTTTTGAGCTTCCTTAAGTTCATTTGGACTTATCATATTTATTAAATGATTTATCTATTTCATACCCTTATGCTCAGTGAGCCAATGTTTTAGTCATCCGGAAGGTGGGGTAGTTATCATTTAATACATTACTTAGGAATTATGTGGGTGGGACTTTAGAGGAAAACTTAACTTATGGAAAAATTTATCAAATTTTGATGGGCTTGTAATGTTTCAAAGGTAATTTAAAATTAATTATGTTTCCTTTTATAATTCTTATTAGTTAATTCCTTTAATTAAGCCTAGCTCGCTACTAAGCCCTTAAGTTTTTAGTGGGTATTTTAATGACTTAAAAAAAATTAAATGACTTTCATGATTATGATTCTTATCAAAATGTTGAATTATCATTTAAACATGAATTGAAGGGGTATTAAATTAGTGGAATATTAACTTTCAAAATCAACCCCTAACTTTTACTTTTAATTTGACTTTCCTCCAAATTAAAATAATAAAGGAAATTTAAATATTTAATTTTGATGTGACAAAATTGGTTTTTACCATTTATCCCTTGATATTCCAATCATCCAACATAATAATTAGGGTCATTTGTTGCCCTTTTCCCGTTTTGATTAAGGGTCTGTTTGGGGTAGCTGCAGCTTATCCAGCTTATCCGGATAAGCTGCTAATCTGGATAAGCTGCTGATAAGCAGCTGATCTGAATAAGCTGTCAGTATGTTTGATTTGCTCTTATGAAAAACAGTTGATTCTGGAAAATTGACCATTCTGCCCCTGTTCTGAATAAGTTGTTTAGCTGTTTGGTTAGTGCGTTTTGTAAACAGCTTATTTGTAATCAAAACCAACTATAGAAGAGAGGATAAGCATTATACTGCCATGAATTCCACTATAGAGCATGAACAAGAAACTAACATTATATTTACAATTCTCAATATAAATTTTGCCCACTTTAAGGATCCTTCCACTATAAGGAAAAGAGTTTACATGCATACCACCCAATTCCCATGCATTTACATATTTTATTACTCTTTAAAACTTCTGATTATTTACAGTTTAAAAGCAATATAAAAGTATATTCATATATTTTCATAAGCATTTAAATACCTTGCTCTGCATAAGCAACAAATCTTTAAACGGGCTAACATTGAACTCATTAATGGTTTCTTTGCACCAAGCTTACTGTTCTACCAAGAACCATCAGAATGCATGGGGGTTCCAACAACAACAATTTCAAAACCAGAACCGAATGGGAGCAGGTGATAATATAGCAGCAGCTCTAGAAGATTCCACATGACCTATATATATATTCCTTGAACTATGTAAACAATAGATAAAAATGCAAGATTCCACATGACCAAATATAATGCCATTTTGATCTCAGGCAATGGCTATATGAGAGTAATAGGAATAACTTTATCAATCACAACCTTGATCTGAATATTAAGCATAGTACTCAACTATATAACTTGTGCGTGGGTTGCATTGATAGGAGCAACAAGAATTGACTTCCAATGTGAATCAAAGTATCAGTGCAAGCATGAATTTACTAGAAAAAGACAAAGAACAATATATAGTTTCTTTTAAGGAAAAACTGACATAGTATGACGAGGTATTTTTCTATCTTCTCATTTTTTACTTCAGCCGCACTGAATTGCTGCAATTGTAATCTGAAAACATAGTATCCATGAAGTAATAGAGCTCCTGAAGATCCTTGATTCCGCTGCAATCAGATTTAAAAATGTAATGCCTAATCCCCATTTAAGAACTCTGTGCTATGTATGTAAATGTCCCAATTCCTAAATCTTAAATTTTAAAGGAATACAAATAATCACAATTTATTTTTAGAACATTTGGGTACAACAATAAGCATCTCAAAACTTAGGTAATACAAAAGTTTGCTATAGGAACTTGCAAAAATTTCTCTTTGATATACACAATTTGCTCATGCGTGTGCGTGGGATGAATTCTCTATCACTATAATTGATCCAACACATAAATATTACTAACTGCGGAAGGAAACAACACGAAAAAAATAAAAATAAAAATAAAAATAAATCGGCCAAACCATATTTCTTTAGGGAAAAATTTCATGAAGAAGCCAAGATCAATAGATTTAATAAATCCACCACACAAATCAACCAGAAAGCACGTCTGCTGATCCCTCAAATTAAGAAACCAATCAAATAGTAGATCAAATTCCATATCAAGCAGTCTCAGAGAAAACAATTGGCTTAAAGTTTCTCGCTCTCAGACTCTGCAACACAGAAACACACACAAACTGAACACCAAATCCATCCCCCTATACCTGGGAAGAGGAGTCTGAACGTATCTGGAAGCAAAAGTGGAGTGCAGGGACTCGCCATCAGCTGAAGTCGTCATCAATACCATATTGCTCAACTTCGCCTTCTAGGTGAAGGATCGCGAAGAGAGGGCACATTCATATATATCACAAAAACGAAGATAAAATAACGATGGAAAGGGAAAGGGTGTCCATTCTCCTACTCCCAATCCTCAAGCAGCTCTGCGAATTTGATCTTTTTCCTAGCCACCACAAGGATGGCTCCCCCGATAGCAGGCAGACCGTATTTAATCAGACCGTATTTGATCAATAGCTTTGATTTCAGCGTGGAAATGATTATGGAAGTCGCGGAAGTAGCTTCCGATCGTTCTCCAGCAGCTTCCGATCTGTCACGGGGATGGAGGAGCGAATGAGGGGGAAGGGACAAAGACGGGAACGAGGCACGCGGATGCGAGAGAGGAGCAAGGGCACGGGAGAGGGAGTGAGCACGGGAGCGATCGAATGCGAAACCCAGGGTCACGGGGTAATTACTCCCCGTCACGCGATAGAATACGCGGCCTGCGGGGGTCACCCTGCGGGCTGAGTAATACAAAAATAAAAACACAGTGCATGGCGTTTTTCAATAAGTGCAAACCAAACACTGCGGGGGCATTTTTAAAAACGCCCCCGCACTTATAAGCTGCCCCAAACGGGCCCTAAGCCTAAATATTGATTAAGGCTAAATTTTTCCAAAATTACAATTTTACCCCTAAAGGTCTTTATCACTTAGCTCAAATGACTTTAAAACTTTTATGTGACCCCACTTATGGGTTAATTAAAACATTGGAGGAGAAAATATGATTTTTCAAATTTTAATTTAATTTATATATTTATTTTAATGCAAAAATAGAGGTTTTCAATGAAAATTCAATAACTTGTCCAAAACACAACATATTAGTCTAAAATTTGTATTGGTAGTAGACCTAAATTAGAGGGCTAATTGAACCAAATTTCATGATTTTTGAGTTTTAATTTAATTATTAGAATTATTTTAATTTCTGGAGTTTTAATAAATTATAAAATATTTTAAAACTTGAAAATTTAATTTTATATTTTTCTTAAGTCCCTCTGAGGTCAGGGAACCTAGAGAAATAAAATTTATATTTTTTTATTTTTATTTTAATTATTAAAAATATTTTACTGGAAAATTAACGAAATTCGCATTAGCCTTTTTAAAATTTGATTTAAGCCTTTAAAAAATTGATATTTTTTTATTTTGAAGCTTAACAAAATTATGTAGATGGTTCCTAAGTAATTAGGAAACAAAATGTGAAATTTTGGTGATTTTTAAATTAAAAATGAAATTTTTATTAAAATTCCAATTTTAATTTTAGAAAACTCCTCTAATCACAGAGAACTCCCAAAACCAATTTGACAATTTTTTTAGTTCTATTTTAATTATGAAAATTAGTTTAATATTAAAAATTATCATTTCACTTAGAAAATTCATTTGGGTGACCAAATGAATTCTAAATGCCATGAAATTTTTATAGAGAGTTCTCTGACCTCTAAAGTTTAGTGGAGAATTGTTTTTAAGCCATTTACATTATATATAATCCAATTTATTTTTATTTGATATTTAAGACTTAATTAACTTTAGAGTTATTTTCAGTAAATTAAATCAAGTTTGTATTTTTTTCAAATGCATGGAGAATTAATATATCCAAAAAGATGCAAAAACTTGGAAAATATAGATCTATCATAGAGGTCTTCTCTGACCTTAGAAAAGTCAGTGAAGATCCCCCATAACAGAGGCTATAACATGTTAAAATGGCAAGCCATGGTGAAATGTCCTAATGCATGGAGAATTAAAATACTATGAATAGTATTTAATTAATTAAAAATCATACATTCATCAAATAAATTTAAAACCATTTCCACTATATTCTCCTTTGTTTACTGAGCAAGAGAGTATTTTTATTTTATTTTTATGATTTTTCTACACCAAGTTATGGATTTTTAAAGTTCAGGTATTTTAAATAAATCAGAAATTCCATAATTTCCCACTTAACCAGCTCAGCGCCGCGTCATTATACGGCGGATTGAAGTCCCAAGCGGCACACTCCTATTTGACACCGCCAGTTGATTGGATCCCACACGGCCTGCTGTTCAGTTCCATCTCTTCGTCTGGCACAATCAGAGCCGTCCAATAAAAACACGTGCAATCCAATGGCTGCCCGTATTCATCCCCGTCTGGTATGACCCCATGACTGTCCACACTAAAACCCTAAATTCTCAGTTGAAATTCAACCAAATCACTTTGGGTTTGATCCTATGGACTCGTCTAAGCATGGCGTAAAACTAACTCAAATTACATAGAGAATTCAGAGAAGCTCGGGAAGAAGGAGAGGTTAATACCTTGGCTCTGAGAAGTGAAGCTTCGATCAGAGATGCTCTACACCTTTATTGGAGTCCCAGGAGCTCAGGGATGAAGCCTCTTACCCTGGTGAATTGCCTAGGTATGAAAGTGACCAGACCCGATTTGGAGCTTTGATGGAAGTACCTGTTTGAGTGGTCTGGTGATGGGGCTTTCAGTGGTAAACTTCTTCTCTTGCTTTAGAGATGGTGTGGGTGAGTTTAATTTGTGTTTGGTGGAGTTTAGGGAGATGTCCTATTTTGGGCTCAATTTTAAGCTCTGAAATTAAGCTCAGATAGAGGATTTGGGGGATGAAAAATGGTGAGGACTGGCTTCTCTGTGCTGTGGGAAGGTTTTGGAGTGATTTTGGCAGAGTATTTTTAAGGTCTGATTCAGCCCAGATTTTTTGCCATGAAGGGTGGTAGCTTAAATAGCCATGGCTGGGGTGGCTTTCAGGGCTTCAATTTAGGTGCAAACAGCTGCCTAGGTGGAGTACATAGGAGCTCCAATGGAAATTTTAGGCTGACTTAGCCATAGGGTGGAGTTTGTTTTGTCCAAGTGTGAGGTAGCTCTCGGTTTGGACTCCTCAGGTGACTAGGCCGGCCTGTCAGGCCAAGGGAGGTGGCTAGTGGGTCAGGTGAACCAGTGGGCAAGCCATCATGGGGTGAGCTTAAGTGGTTAATGCATTATGGCAAATCCCCCCTAGGTTTAACCATTTAAAGGAGGCGATCCCTTAATTTGGGGGACCTCTGGCACATGGCTCCACTAGCATGGGCTAGGTGGGTCTAGCCCAGTCAATAGGATCAACTTTGTGGCTATGGAGGAGTTTGTTTGGCCACATTTGGTTCAATTTGATTAAATTGGGTCATGGGTTCATTTAGGTCACTTTAAGTTCACATTGGGCTAACTTGGGTTGATTTGAACCCAAATGATTGAGCACAATTGTGTATATGATTGTCATAAATGGTATAGAGAAGGATTGGAGTGGTTTTGGATTGATTTGGAGGATCAATTTGGCTTGACTTGGGATTTTGGTCAATTTGGGGCAAGTTGGGTTAACTTGGGTTTAGGTTAGGCTAGAGTTGGGTCCAAGACCAATTGAAGGTTCCAAATGTTCTAGTGGGATGTCAAAAAAAGTTCCCAACATTAATTGGGTGGAAATTTTTGGATTATGGCAATCAATTTGGGAGATTTTGGGCATATGGCATCTTTGGGTCAAATTTTGGGGTTTTGGACTTTAAGTGGATTTGGTTGAGACTTGGGCTCAAATTGGGGACAATTGATGTTTCAATTCAGTTTAGGGGAGTGTCATAGGAAGTTTAGAATTTAAATTGGGAAGAAATTGATTGGCATTAGGTTAATTTGGGGGATTTGGGTCACTTAGGCAAAATTGGGGATTTGGATTTTAAGTGAAGTAGAACTCAAAGGTGGCTCAAATTGAGCTTGGATTTGGTTTAGATTGACATTGGAGATATTTAATTAAATTTTTGAATTGAAATTGGGAAAGATTGGGTTCAATTGGGTAGACATTGGGTTTAATTTGGGAACTTTTAGGTTAAATGGCTCAAATTGAGACTTTTGGTCAAATTGGGCTAAATTGGCCAAATTGGGTCCTTTGGTAGTTGAGAGAAATGAAACAAGGAATATTTGGGAGGTTTTGGGAATTTATAGGAATTTTTAGAATTTTTGGAATTTTGGGCTAGGAGGGGCATTTTGGTCATTTTGGGGATTTTTTGAGAAATTTGGTAATTTTGAGTAATTTTGGTTAATTTGAGTGGTAGGGAGTATTTTGGAATGATTTTTGAAGAATTATGGGTAATTTGAGTGATTTTGGAAAATTTGGGGAATTTTAGGGTTTTGGGGGTATTTTAGGTATTTTGGGTATTTTGGGTATTTTGGGGCAAAGGGGTTAGAAATTTAAAATTTTAGGAAAACTTGGATTGGTTGAAAGTGAGTAATATGGTATTGTTTAGGTTGAGCCATGGATCAATGGTCACCCTCATTTGGTCCTCTATGTGTTGGTACTAACCAAACCCTAGCTTAAGACTAAGAGCTTGAGAAAACCGCTTACATGAGTTTCCAAAGAGTTAGGGGATCAAAGGTGATGTGCCTTGTTTAGGGTTGTGAGTGTGTAGTGTAAGTGTGGTGTAAGCTCCAGACCTCCCAGGGTAGATCCTAAGGTCTGACCACCTATAGGAGACTTCCCATGGGCTTCCTTATGCTTGGTCTCTTCCACCCAAAAGCTGGAGGTTAGGCCTTAAGCATATGAAAACTCCCAGTGAAGTGAGAAAAGTTTGAATTTCTATGGGGGAGGAGTTCCATGACTAGTCTTCTAAGAAAGTCACTAAAAGATTTTTATGGCTAGGCCCTAGGCTATTCTAAAGACAGACTAGACCACAACCAAAAGTGAGGTCAACACTTCCATAAATTTCACATAGCTTGGCATTTGATCTAAGGCTTCAGTAAGTGGAATATTAATTTTAAGATTCTTAAATATTTCTAAGAACTTTGAAAATTTCTTGTCCAACTTTTGTTGTCGAAGTCTGTGAGGAAATGGAGGTGGTGGCTTTTCTAAATCAATCTTAATTAGAGAAATAGGTCTTTCAAAACTTTTATGAGCGTCCTCTTTTAGTTCTTCAATCTCTTCCTTCTATACTTCAATCTCTTTTTAAACTCTACCTTCCAACTCTTTTTCTCTTCTTAGTTAAACTACTTTTACTTGCTCTTTATCCTTGTCTCTTGGATTTACTTCTGTATTACTAGGAAGTGTTTCTTGAGATCTATTACTTAATGAATTTGCTATTTGTCCCCAATTGATTCTCAATATTTTTTATAGTATCTCTTCGACTTTGCAATTGATTTCCCATTTGTAACACCACTTTTTCTATAGACAACTTCTTCTCCTCATATTGTGAAGTATTGTTAAAACCTGGAGGATAGGTTGTTCTAAAAGTATTATTCCCTTGGTTGTTCTAGTTCCCCAATGGGTTTACTTGGTTGTTCCCCCATTGTTGATTACTACCACCTGGATTAATGTTATTCCAGTTAAAGTTTGGATGGTTTTTCCAACCTGGGTAATAATAATTCGAATATGGGTTATTATTCTTATTTATGGCCTTCAAAGTTTCTAATGATGTTTGAAATTCAACCATTTAGCCTAATGAATTTTCTTCACTCATGGAAATTGGCTAAGAAAAATTCATTCCAAATTGGTCTATCTTCCTTGAAATTACAGCAACTTGATTTGTTAGCATTGCAAAAGCGTCATTATCATGATTATTGGCTACCTTTTTAGGATTTAACCATATATGAGCATTATCCCTCAGTGAAAAAGGACAAAGTCTAAGTCTAATAGTATCGTCTGAAACACCATCATACTTAAAAGTAGCACACAATTCTAGAAAATTGGCAAGATGTAAATTAGGATCTTCAATTGGTGCTCCCCCAAACTGATTATTAGAAAATAATTGTCACTCTAAGGTCCTCTAATTCTACACCCAATCAAAAGCAAATCTCCCTATTTATTTCCACTCAACTCTATGGAATACAATTCTCACCCATATAATTTCATGTGATTCTCTCCAATTGTTGATTGAGACAACATCGCATTGGTTCTTACATGTACTCACAACAAATTTTAACATCTCAATTAGCCAAATCAAGAGGTAAATGAAGTGCAAGGAAGTTAAATCATCACAACATTTCCCAACATTAAACATCTATACTTCACACAACTTCCATCCATAATTTAATTACTTCATCATTAAGAGGAAAAAGATAATGAAAACTACCTAGAACTCATGGAGAAAACACAAACAGAAATTGAAAGTAGAGATCATAGTGAAAACACAATAAGTTTTACTTTAAAACTAAATTTAAAAACAAAGTTAAAAACTTATCTAAAAATCCTCTCCACAAGACTCTTAAAGTTCCTTTGAAACTTTGCTTTCCACTAAATGACTCCATAGTGGATGGCGCTCAACTCTAAAGATTCACTCTCCTAAATTCTAATACAAACTATGAAAAAGCAAAATAGAAAAGCAAGGAAAGTATGGAAATAAGAAGACTATCTTTCTTCCTCTCTCCCTTTAACCAATTCAAGCTTTTCACCAACTTCTCCTGCCAATACTTCCTTTCAAAATTATTCTCTTTTTTCGGATCTTCTAGTATTCTTTTAATAATTTTCTAAGGTTGTCTTGGTGTCTCTTCAAATCATGTACAGATTCAACGAATCTACCAAAAGATGCTTCCATCCATTCAAATTTTAAATGAATTTTGGCACAAATGAGGAGTTATGGAATTTTAAACCAAAGGGTGCTTCAAAAACCCCTTCAAATTTGTGCCAAAATTAATCCAAATTGCATAGGTTAACTATCGCGGCTATGCGCTAGCCTATGGCGCTTAGCTGTCAGAGGCTAATTTTGCACACTTTTCATTTTTGCTCCAAATTTGTTCCTTTTGTGCTCCTTTCATCACAATCATTCATTTTAATCATACCTGCAAGAAAAACATAAAAATACCTTCCCTTAAACTGTAATATCATCAAAAATAGGTAAAAAAATTTGCACAAAAATATTATATATTTTAGGTGTATCATTACCACGACCGATAACCCCAGAATGTGTCACAGAGTGAAAGAGTGCTCGAACACGGGATACCACCACCGATAACATCAAAAATAAATCTGAGAATAACACCACTTCCCAAGCTCCACACCCGCAGTACATGGATAACGCTATGGATACACTACGAATATCACCCGCAGAACACTGAAGAAGAGTGGTAGCCTAATAACACCAAAATCTTCCAATAAAATTGTGCTTACAACGCGGATAACACCACTAATAATACCACACATAACACCCCAAATAAGACTAAAACCTGAGATGTTGGAGTCCCCAACATATTTAACCACAAGAGTTAATGAGATTTACATCTTATATAGGGTAGGAATAGCTTATTACCATTAAGTAGGCTCTTTAATATGGAGTTAGGAATATCACATAGTAGGGTATAATTAGAGTGGGACCCATATTTAGCTAGCCAATTAGCACCTCAATTCCCTCTCTAGGGATAAAACTCCATATTGTGTTGATGTTGCTAGTGATGTGTCGAGTTTGCCCCACCCAGCAAAGAATTTGCAAAGGGGCCCCTGATCTACCTTATAATTAACCATTTTTATAGAAAAATTATTCTTATATTTTTAAGGATATCATGCATTAATGAATGGTATTTTTATGCTTTTGGTTGCTATCGGTCGTTAAAATTTCATCGTAGGAGATTTGGAACTTTTGGAAAGGGTAAAATATAGTTTTATAAAATAGGGTTTTTATTTAATTTAATATATATGAATTTTTAGAAATAGTATTTTAAATTTACAAAATACGAAATCAAATCGATCTTATATAAATGATAGTTTAAATAATTGAGCACTTCACTACAAGACATGTATCTATCCCGAAGAACAGATACATGGCTCGGTGTGAGGCTCGATCAAATAAACTAAGGTATTCATGACATCCATTTAGTCTGTGAACCATTTATCTTGACCAATAATTTCCCTTATTCAATATGAAGGAATCATATAGGGTTTATATTAATCTGGGGTCTTTAAGTTTCCTATAAGGGCAAGCCCTTATAGTTAATTACATCTTAGATAACCGAAGTCACCTAAGAAAACTCTTGATATAGATCAGGAAATATAATACTCATGGCTTCCAAAGAGTAGTTTTCTTCAAGAAAATGTGGTAATAGAAAATCCAATAGGTGAATGGCTCAAATTTCAGAACATTTATTACAGGAGTCCAAGGAAGAAGAATGCTAGGGGAAGATTAATGATCTGAGAAAATCTCAGTGCCTTCCCAAACTATCCTATTGTTTGGCTTCCATTTGAGAAATTTATTTGATATTTCATCCTGCCAATTTTATTATTTGGGACTTATATTCACCTGATACTGATCATGTGAATATCCTGGAAGACAGGAGGATTTATGTCATGCTTCATGACAACCTCGAAACCTATGAAGAGTTAGGACTTATATTGCACGAAGTGTAAAAGCCTAAATGGATAAAGTGAGGGTTTATCTGCACTAGGCAAGCTACCTTGAAATCCTATGGCTTGTTGTTTTAATCTCTAAGGAGTTTCGCTGTTGAAGATGATCGTGTTGCCCACTGCGCATGTTCCAAGCTCCTCGTCATAGCAGGTTTAGTTTAAAGAAGTGCCAATTGAAGTTGAAAGAGAAGTGTCATGTTTTGGGAAAAAATTAAATTGAGGCGCCTTAATGTTTTATTAGGGGACAATGTTTAAGTTGATTAAGTGGAACCGGTTAAGATCCCACGGTTCCATCATCCCGACACCACTATTTTCTTTGGGTTCACTTAGTCTAGTGAATTTACTAAACTCAACTGAATGAGTTCCATACTTTCATTTAGGTCGTAGGAAACTCGTTAACAGCGGTAGGTTATATTTTCTAGGGTATTCCCGATCATCCAAAGAGACGTTTTAATTTAATTTCACTTGTGATTCTTGTTTTGTTTGTGATTAAATTTTGAGTTGTCATATATTTTGATTGTTGTAGCAGTGAATTTTATTTTATTTTGGTTTTTAGTTTTGATTTTGGTTATGGTTTTCTAGCTATCCTAGAAGTTTCAGTTCTCATGCAGGGTGACATTGTTGTTTAACATGCAAGCTTGTAAGCAAGAAGAGTAAAGTAAGTGCAGGAAAAGAAAGTGCTGTAAATTACAATAGTGTACCTGGCGAGTCTTCTCGTTCCTCTACCTGAAACTTTAGTATCTTTTACAATGAACATTTATAATTTGCAGGAAAGTAAAAGCCTATAGATAGATTTGTCACCGGCCTACCAAACACTATGTCATAACTTGGTGGGTCTTATTTATTCATTTAAGAAATCATTTAATTTAATAAATATGCTAGATCCAGTTGTCCTAGAAGATGTCTAGAAGATTTGTTATACGGGCCTAGGAGGTACCTAGACATTTCACAATTCTTTTGAGCTTCCTTGAGGTCATTTTGGACTTATCATAATTATTAAATGGCTCATATGTTTTATATCCTTATGCTCAGCGAGCCAATGTTGTAATCATCTCGAAAGATATGGTAGTTTTCATTTGATATTTTAGTTACGAATTATGTGAGTTGGACCTTTAGAGGCAAACTTAATTTATGGAAGAACTTAATCAATTTTAAGGGCTTGTAGTGTTTCAAAAAGTTGTTTAAGATCAATTGTGTTTCCTTTTCTAATCCTTATTAGTCTTTTTTTTTTATTTAAGGGTAGTATCTCTACCAAGCCATTAAGATTACAGTGGGTATATATTGTGATGTTAAGAAAGGTTTAGTTGTATGAACATGATTCTTCTGTACAGAACATTATCGATTAAGGCATATAAGAGACCTCTATTTTGAATTTGATGTGCTCCTGATTTTTCTTCTAGCAGTCTTCCTGTTTGCAAATATTCTATTATCGGTTGATGTCAATCTTTAATATCATCGGACATAGTAGCTACCATTTCTTCTTTTTCAATGTTGTGCAAACTTTTAAGGTTTATTTGAGACAAAATTTGACGTCCTTGCACCGTAATATCTATAGAATATTCAGGTGGACAAGCCAATTCTTTAGCAAGTTTAGCTAAAGCGTCCACATGGGCATTTTCTGCTCGAGGAATCCTATAGAATATCACACTTAGAATCTAATCTAGCAATCTCATTGTGTATTGATGTTATTCTTCTAATTTTGGTTTCAGAATCTTATATTGTTTGGCCACTATTGACCTCACTTTTGGTTGAGTTCTAGTCTCTCTTTAGAATAGCCTAGGGTCTAGCCATAGGACTCTCCTAGTGACTTTCTTAGAGGACTAGTCATGTAACCCTTCCCGTAGAAATTCAAAACTATTCTTGCTTCACTAGGGGGTTTTCATATACTTAAGGCCTAACCTCCACCTTTTGGTAGGAAAAAGACAAGCATAAGGAATCCTAGGGGAAGTCTCCTATAGGTGGTCAGACCTTATGATTTGCCCTGAGGGAGGTCTGGAGATCACCACTCATACACTTCACATTCACAACATTTACACACTCGCACATCCTAATTTCGACCACGAACTCTTTGGAAACTCATGTGGATAACCGAGCCCTCGATCCATGACTAAGTGGTAGGGACCAACACATAGAGGACCAAATGTAAATGATCCTTGGTCATTACATCCCGCTCACCTCAAGCCACCTTCAAATTTCCAAAATTTCAATTTTTGGCCCCTTTGCCTCCTAAATAACCCCGAGCTACCCAAAATACCCAACATTTCCAAAATTACCCAAATTCACCAAAATCCCCCAAAAATCATTCCAAGATATTCCTTGCCACTCAAATTGACCATTCATGACCAAAAATTTCAAAATTTCCAAAAATACCCCCCAATACCCTCAAAATACCCAAAATACCCTTTTTGCCCAAAAATCCAAAAATTCCAAAAAAATTCTCAAAAAATCCTAGAAAATCCTAAAAATCCCTAATTTCATTTTTTTCAACTACACTATGGGCCAATTTTGCCAATATAATACACTTTCAATCCAAAATCCCAACTTGGCCTATTTAACCTAAAGGTGCCTAAACCAAACCCAATCTTGTCCCAATTGACCCCAATTTTCATCAAATTCAATTCTAAACCAAAATTCAACATCCCAAATATCAACTTAGACCAAATTCAAGTTCAATGTGACCCACATTTGAATCCAATTCCACATGAAATCTAAAATCCCCAATTCTGCCTAAATAACCCAAAACTCCTAAAGTGACCCAATGTCAATCAATTCCTCCCAAATTTCAATTCCAAACACTTTATAACACCTCCTTAAACTTAATTGGATCATCAATTGCCCATAATTTGAGCTCAGGTCTTACCCAAATCCATTTTGGACCAAAGAAACCGCAATTTTGACCCAAGCTGAACACATGTTTTAAATCCGCCAGATTGACCCTCTAAACCTTAACAAACCCATTTTATGTCTTCATGAAAATTCTTCTATACAACCATATCTACATTATCGTTGAAGACCTCTAAACCCCGTTCCCACTCAAACTCAGGATAACTTGATCCGAACCCAACATGGTCCAAAACAATAAAAAATCCAACCCATGCCAAAATTGAACCTCCAAATGAGCTCAAAATCACTTTGTGTCTTCATGAAAGATCTTCATTACAATCAAGTGGACAATATTGATCAAGGAACTTGGTCTTCATTTAAGATCTAGCCCAATCTAAATTTAAGTTAGCCCAATGTTCTTAAAATGAACCCAAAATCCAAAACTCACCAAACTAAAATACACTCACACACACACCCACATTCTCCCCCTCTTACATCTCATGGCAAAACAAAACAAAAAAAAAAGAAAAAAAACACAAAAAAAAAAATTTTAAAGTCTTCCATGCCTTTCCCTCACCTCTTCCTCACCTCTCCCTTACCTCTCCCTCACCCTACCCACCACTTCACCCTACCACCTTACCTCCACCATATCTCCACCATATTTCTCCCTCACCTCATTCTCACTCCCTCCTTAACTCTTAGCCATGAGCCTCCCCATTAAACCCCCCCATAATCCCACTTCACACACCCTTACACACTCACTTACACACACTCTTACATTTAGCCATTCCACCCCCCAAAAATTCTCTCCTAGCCGCGAGCCTCTCCTCCTCCTCCTCTCCTTCTTCCAAGCAAAGCCACATTCATCCAAACCCCTTCCTAGCCATGAACTTCAACAAGGCATCCCTTTCTTCAAGTTCCTTTCATCAACTCCCCAAAATCAAGGTAAGCTTCTTCCCTCTCTCTTTTATCTTATGAACATTTAAGCTTCAAAGAAATGTTTTACCCCTCTCATGCTTAGCCTAAGACCCCACATATACATTTATTTTCCTTAAAGCTCCTATTCCTCTACATAGGTTTACAAAAAATTATGTGTTAAACTCTTCCATACTTAGCCTTAGGGATTTTCTTTTCATGCAAGGTATTTAAAATAAAAAAAATCATGTGTAGATTATTTCTTTTACAAATCTTCATTTTATTCATACATAGGCTTAGGATTTCCTTTTTATGCAAAGATATGTAATTATTTAGGCTCATTAGTTTCACTATTTACAAAAATACCACCTAATCTTTTCACCAAGTTTTTATTACCTTAAAAAAAATGAATTTTAAAATTATTAATACAACATAAAGGAAATAAAGGTAAGAGAAAAGAAAATAAACATAAAGATGAAATAAAATTAATAATAACAATAATAAAAAAAGAAAATGAAATAAAAATCTAAAATAATATATAACATACACTATGTAAATTATACATATGTAAATTAATAATATAAATAATGTAAATAAAGTATATATACTAAATAATATATAAACTAATGCTAAATATATTATATACACTAAATGAATAATGTTTATAATAAAGTAAATAAATAATAAATAACAAATGTAAAAAAAAAACAGAAGTGTTAAAATAATTGTGAATTTAAATAACCTTACAAAATTTCAATAAAATAACTATAGTAAAATTTTAAATACCTAAAAACATTAAAAAATAAAATATAACCATACTAAATTTTAAATAAGAATAACTACACTAACTTTTAAATAATATAACTACTAAAATATAAATAAATGAATAATAATATATATATGTAAATTAATAACTAAGATAAATAATGAAAATAAAGGAAGTAAATAAAAGTGTTTCTTTTAAATATATAGACATGTAAATAATAATTTTAGAAAATAATAACTTAATACAAATGATAATAACTTTAAATAAAGAAAAGAATAATTTAAGAGAGAGAAAATGAAAAGTCTTATAAATAAATAAATAAATAATAATAAAAAAATGATAATAATATTTAATGTAAATTAATAACCTAAATTAATAATAATAAATCAATAATATTTAAGTAAAAAAAATGTACATATAATTAATTAAAATAAAATAACTTATAAGGGATAATAAAAATAAATAATAAATATATATATAAATTGAAAATAATTTAAATAATATAAATGAATAATGAATTAAATTTAAAAAATTAAATAGTAATAAAATTAAATAAATTAAATTAAATAATAATTAAATTAAATAAATTACATTAAATAATAATTAATTAAGTAAACAAAAAATAATTAAATAAATAATAGTTTAAATTAAAATAAATAAATTAAATAAATTAATTAAATTAAATAAATCAAAATTATATTAAAATAAATGATAATGTAAATAAATAAATAATTTAAAATTAAATTAAATTAATTAATTAACAAAATAAATTAAGTTAAATAAATTAATGAAAACCGAATATTAAATTAAAGTTAAAAAATAATTGTAAATAATAATAAATTAAATTAAATTAATTAAATTAAATAAATAAAATCATATTAAATTAAATTAAATAATAATATAAATAAAAATTAAATTAAATAAATTAAATAAACAAATTAAATAAATTAAATTGAAAATGTAAATAAATTATAAATTAAATTAAACAAAATAAATTAAATTAAATTAAATTAATAATAATTAAAAATAATAATTAATTAAATTATATTAAAATTAAATTAAATAACAAAATAAATTAAAATAAAATTAAAGATATTAATTTAAATAAATAAATATTAAATTAAAGTAAAAGAAAATAAATAAATTAAATAAATAACAATTAATTAAATAAAACAAATAAATAACAACCAATTAGTTAAATAAAAAAAAAAACAAATATATGATGATAAAGTAAATAAATCATAATGAATTAAATAAAGATAATAAATTAAATAAATAATAAAAATAACAATAATAAATCACATATGATAATAAACAATAAATTAAATAAACCATAAAGATAATAATAATTTTAATTACACATAAAAGATAATAATTTTAAATAACATAACAACACATAAATAATAAACAATAAGAAAGAATAATAACACATAACAAGATAAACAACAATAATATAATAAAATGATAATATATAAATAACACAACCATCACAAATCACAACAACAACAACAATCCCGACCACAATACAATACCAACACGATAACAATCAAACCTAGGATATGCCTCCTGAGGCATGGTTCATTTTTCCCTTTATAAAGACCCATAGGAAATCACAACTTGGTGTAGAAAACATAATAAGAATACCCTTATGCTTAGTGAATGCATGGAGTAACCCAAATTTTACCCGATGTCCACACAACCTTCCCAATTCACATTCCAAACTCAAAGTTCCTAGCTCCAAAATTCAAACAAAAAACAAAACCAAAACCAAACCAAAACCAAAACTCAAACCAAACCAAAACCAAAACCCAAACTAAAATCAAACTCAATTAAAAACCACAAACTTTTCATAGCACTCCCATAAGTCCAAATCAAACTTCCAGTTACCACCAAATACAAACCCAAACCACACTTAAATCCATCTGCCCCAACCTACCCCGAACAACTGTGTTCATTAAGCATAAGGGTATAGGTAGGATGAATTGTTAAGCAACATAATAAGTCTAAATGAGCCCAAGACTTTTCATCAGGATATGAGAGGGAAGCATGGACCTGCATCCTTCTTTGATTGTTTGGATACCTCTGAGGTCTATTAAACTTAATATGTCTGCTTAACGAAACCATTCTCAATTAAATTAACAAAGTTCATTGAAATACAACATAGAAATTCACATAGACATCATAGGACTTGGTAGACAACCAGGATCTTAACATGGGCATCATAGGATTGAGTAGTTACTTCTTGTTAGTTCTACTTCTTCCTGTTTTCTCTCATGCTTTAATTTCTGCAAAATTATAAACACATATATACAATGCAATACTAAAGTCTCAGCTGGGAATGACGAGAAGACCCTACCAGGTACATTTATATTTTGATGCAATTTACCTTATTGCAATTTATTTACCTGCACTGTGTTTTACTTTTCTTGCATGATAAATAAGATTGTTGCATGAAAACTGAAACTTTTAGGATAACCACAATACTGAAACCCAAAACTAAATTAAAATTCATACAAGATTAAATTCACCGCCACAAAATTTCAAAATATAAGACAACTCAAAATTTAATCACAAACAACACAACAAAAACTACAACTTTAACTAAATTAAAACTTCTTGTTGGATGATCGAGAATACCTCAGATGATGTAACCTACTTGTTGCTAACGGGATTTCCCACGGTACGAATGAAAGTGTGGAACTCATTCAGTTGAGTTTAGCAAATTCATCTGGACTAAGTGAATCGGATAAAAATAACGATGCCGGAAGGATGGAACTGTGGGATCTTAGCCGGTGTTGTTATAATTAACTTTAAGATTTGTTTTAATTAAAACACTAAAATATTTGAATTCTAAGACTTTTCTAAACCAAAACACTTCTCTCATCTATTGATTTATGATTTCTAAAACTGAACCTCTGCAACAATAAGGAGCTCGAGGCAATACACCGAAGGGCAGCACGATCAAGGATGCGAAAGGACATGTTCAAAAGAGCAAATAGCCGACCTTCAATAGCAACTCTCTTTTCTTATAAATAAACAACTAGCCATATGACTTAGAGGTGGTTTGTCTAGTGCAACATAAATCCTCAACTTTTCGTTAGGCATTTGCATAATTGTCTTATGCAAATTAAGCCCTAACCGGTCTTAGGACTACGAGGTAGTCGTTTGGTACGACATAAGCCCTCACATCTTCAAGGTCTGTTTGTATGATTGTGTCATACAAATATAAGTCCTAATTAATTAAAACGAGCAAGATGAAACATTAAATGAACTCCCAAATCGAAGCCGAAACAATATGATAGTTTGGGAAGTTGCCGAGATTCTTCTTGGATCCTCGGCTTCTCCTACTTCTCTTCCTTTGGACTCTTAAAATAAAGCTGTTCCAAACTCGATCCATTCCCTATTAAAATTCCAAAATTCAATCCTTTGAAAACCTTAAACTTTTAAATTCTTGAGTGCAAAACCACTGATCATTATCGAGAGTTTTCTTAAATGATTCCCGTCATTTAGGTTGTAATTAACTATAGGGGCTTACCCTTATAGGGAACTTTAAGAACCCAGGTAATATAAACCCTGCTTAATTCCTTTATATTAAGCGGGGAACTCGACGGCTTATAAAATTGATTCGCGGACCAAACGGATGTCACAAATCTTTTAGTTTATTTAATCGAGCCCCATCGTCGAGCGAGTGTGACTATTCCTTGGGATAGATACACGGTTGTGGTGCGGTGCTCGTTTATATAAACTATTTGGGATGTGAGATCAGTTTGATTTCATATCTTAAAATTTTCAAACTTAAAATTATTTTCAAAATCAAATGCTACTTTCCAAATTATATATATATACTTAAATTAAATTTAAAACCTAAAAAATATGTCGATAGCTTCTGGCGACTCCGGCGGGAAAGGCTCTACTCTCCATTATGATCAAGGGTTTCTCTCTTCATACATCGACAATGTGTCCATGCCCCTCATGGTCCAAATTGTCATTCTTCCGTTGGCATGCTTCGCTCATTTCTTTCTTGGGCAAGCACGGTCAACTCTCTTGTATTCAGAACCATCTGTTTGATCATCTCCAAACAGAGTGGTTCAGGAAACTTTAGGGTTTTATTTTTGTGTGGGGTTGGACCACCAATAGGTGTGTCAGTGCGTGAGGTGCATTGTGAATTCAGCCAGGACTGGGTCCTGAATTTCACTTTTACTCCATGTCTCTTGGGTTTGATTTGCTGTCAGCAAATTAAACCAAACCTCAACTTTCATACCTTTCACTCAAATTTTGAAATTAAATGAACAATGTTAACAAATTTAAAAAGCCAGAAATAAAGATAAAATAAGGTGAAAACACCAAACAGAATAACAAAATTGTCCAGTCTACAGTACAAGTGCAGTAGCTTGAGTGCTTCCGTTGAAAGTACAAGGCACGAACGTTACTGACTTCCAGAAATTCTTTAAATGCCAGGGACGATGTCTTCGCCAAAGTTGATATTTTTTTTGCCTCCGGAGTAGAGTTCGCCGTCAATAGGGATGAGCTGCCTGATCTCGCAGTCATTAAGTTTGGGCAAGGGTTCGACGATGTTGAAGTTAAGTTCGGGGATGTGGCTATTGAAATGATGAAGCCTGAAATGAGCAAGTCCGTTAAGCCTATTGTAATGTTCAACCTGAAGTCTGTTGAGGAACTTCCCATGCCAAAGATGGAATGGATTGAAAAGAACTCTATTGTCGTTACAAGCATTGGGACGTCTCCTAAGGTTATTTCTGCTCCTACTGTCGGATTCACTACCACTGTACCAATCGCTCCGCTAACTAAAGGCAAGGATATTCTACATGAGGAAGAGTCAGTCGATGCTTGTATTTTGTTGTCTTCTAAATTCATGATTGAGCCTGATTCAATGTCCGTACAAATGACAAAGGCACAGGAAAGGAAGCGCAATCAGGAAATTCTGAAAGTCAAGCAGCCTCAACGGTCCGAAGAACAATTGTTCCAGTTGAGACCACACCAGATAGGTGGGAGACAGGGTCCAACAATGAATCAATGATTAAACAAGGTATACCCGTTCAAAGAGGAGTCAGTGTCACAGATATTTCGTTACTTGATAAAGAGGCTAGAATTCAGACTACCGAAGCCAAAGAAACCAGAGGAGGCCTGCAAGAAAGATCATCCCCAGTACTGTCCATACCACCGGTTGCTCGGTCACACTATAGAAAACTGCTTCAGCTTCAAGGATTGGCTTGAGAAGAATTTCAGGAGCGAAAACTTAACGATCCCGAATGATTATTTAAAAGAACCTGAAAAAGGTTCTATAAATATGATTTCATGTGATTCGATTAGCTTCTGCACGACAACACCACTGCTCGAGAAAATAAGTGATGTTTCTCAAGAACCTCCAATTGACCTTAAAGTTCTTAAAGGAAAGTCAATTGCGTTCGCTGTGGAAAAGCTCCAAGCTGACATTGCACGACTATCTAAAGATCAGAAAGAAGACATTGAAGAGGAAGATTACAACTTAACATATTACACAGAAGGCAAATTCACCGAAATCAACGTCATCGAGATCCAAGCCATGTTAGCTGCGAGCAACACTCCTCTTTATGAGGAGAACACCGCGGATGAGTGGCAGAGGGCCGTTCAAAAAAGAGATGAACATATCAGCTGTCTCGAGAAGAAAATTGAAGAAATGACGACTGTTATGGCTATAATGCAAGGACGAGTCGCACTCACGACGAGTGGCATCCCCGGAGATGAACCAGCCAGAGATTGTCCATATTACCGACGAAATAAGGGAGGTTGCTTCTGCAAACCGTGATGAGCCGCCAAAGAAAGATTCAACTCAGAATATGGTGCTATAAAAAGACATTAAGCGAATGGTTGAACAACAGGTGAGAGAAACCCTGGATCAATCAAAAAGAGGGACATCAATTCAGAAAGGTAGGCCCTACACGGAGGAGTTTGATACCATCCAATACCCCAAGGGTTTCGTACCACCTTTGTTAAGGACTTTCGACGGGACTGGAAAACCTCGGAGCACGTTGCACACTTTCGAACAAGTTGCTGCAATGCGAGGGTAGTGATGCGCTACTGCTCCGATAGTTTGTGAGCAGCCTTTCAGAATCGCCTTTGACTGGTACGCAGACTTATCAAACGGTTCAGTGAAGACTTTCGCAGAAATGGAGAATCTTTTTCTCAAGCGTTTTGCCGGGGTTCAACACCACGTCACTATAGGCAGTCATATGGAAGATAAGTAGAAGCCAGATGAAACTTTGGTGGAATACATTCTACGGTGGAGAAACTTAAGCATGAAGTGCGAGCCCCAATTGCAGGAGCAACATACGATTGAGGTCTTACTCAAGAACATCCCTGGACCGATAGCTTTCATGCTTAAAGGACTCACCATCAAGTTGTTTGAGAAACTACTTAGTAAAGCCGCAAGCCTGCAAGAGGAGGTCAAACAAACTGAATTGGGTAGAGCCAACAAAATATCTGAAAAGAGATCAGAGATAGTGGCAACGATCGACAAAGGAAAGCAGCCGATACAGACCGAGAAGTTACCTCAATACAGTCAGCAACACCAGCCGCCTCAGTACGGTCAGTTTTCACAGCAGTACAGTCAGTCGCTTCCTCAGTTCAGTCAGCCTCCTCAGTGGTATGTTCCACACCCACAACAGTATGTTCAGCCACCAGAGCAGTATGTTCCACACCCACTGCAGTATATTCAGCATGTCCAACAGTACGGTCAGCGGTACACTCAGCAACACAGTCAACAGTCATCCCAGCAGAGGCCACTCCAGATGGATGGAAGGCAAGGTCAGTCTATGACCTATTTGTTAAACAAAGTATATCCCTTCAATGATGAAGCAGTAGCACAGATGTTCCAAAATTTGATTAAGAAACCTGAGTTTAGATTGCCTGAGGCAAAGAAGCTGGCGGAGGTTAACAAGAAGAATCATCCCAACTATTGCCCATATCACAGAATGCTTGGGCAAACCATTGAAAGCTTTATCAGTTTCAAAGAATGGTTGAAGAAGAACTTCAAGAATGGAAGCATAACAATCCCCGATGAATATTTGAAAGGAACTTGAATAGGTTCTATCAATATGATTTCGGTGATTTGTTTGCTTCAAATAATTCTTACGCAGCTGACAACGGACGAGACACTTTTTTATTACTATTGTACTACTTTTGTTGCTCAGCATGATCAGTATTAAGCTGTACCATCTCTTCTATCGCAAAGAATGAAAGGAGTTTGTTTTTGTACAGAATTGCTCAATATTTGGAAAAAACTCAAATGGGGATATTTTGCTAAGACTTCGACTTCAGGAAAGAATGAAGTTAATGCCCTAATGGCTAGGTCCTTCACTTTAAGGAATTTGGACTGGGTCCTAAGTAGATTTTAACATGAAGCAGTGTAATTGAAATACGAGTAATTGATTCGGGATATCATGAGCCTTTTAATTTCCCGCCATGTGGCTGGGTCCGAACTTTCGAAAAAGTTATAATATCCTAGGATTCATGATAAGGAATATTTCAGAATTATTAATTGGGAGAGTTTCGACATTCAAAATCTTTAATAGAAATATGCACTGCCAGATATAGTAATTCTCAGAAAATAAAAGGAGCGAAAAAAAAAGAGTATTCCTGAGGAGAAGCTTGAGGTGAGCACAAAATCAAAAATTGGTGCCCCAATTCAGGCATTCAAAATCTTTAACATGTGCTCCACCAGATATAGTAATCCTCAATAAAAAATAAAAATAAATAAATAAATAAAAAATAAAAAAAATTAAAAAAAAGAGAGAGAGAGCGAAAAGCTCAATAAAAAAAAAGGAAACAAAAAGTGCTCCCTGAGAAGAAGCTTGAGGCAAGCATATAATCAAAAATTGGTGTCTTAATCCTCCCCTGATTAATAAAACTTGAAAGACTACCTTAAGAAGTTTCCTCCGATATTATGCTTTGAAAAGAGTCAAGTGATTTCATGCCTTTTGGTCAGTTATTAATTGGCTCAGAAATATCTTTGAACGGTGAAAAATATTTTACTCACATGATCATAAATTTTGAAATCTGCTTAGGCCCAGAAAGAAAGAATTAAAGGAATGATGATGATATTAGTAATTAATGGAAATTCGACCCTGAAGTCGTATCCTTCAGTATCCAACAATTACAACTTCAATGTCAATTCGAAGAACTTCAGAGCAACTTCTCGAAGACAACTTCAACAACTTTTATAGAATCTGCAACAAATCAAATGATGACTGCTACAAACGAAGCTACAAAGTTTTGTCCTCTTCAGCAATGATGTCTTTAGAGATAACACACCTTTAGCACTGGTCTTTAGTTAGTGAACAATACTTCAAGAAGTGTTGTACATCGCAACGTTTCAAAGACAGAGTCTTGTTCTATGAAGCAATGATGCCGCACTTATCTAAAACTGGGTCCAAATCCTAAAACAAATGCAACTAAATAAAACTCAGCAGCAAACAAAATAAAAGTCAACATTTGAACAAAACAAAAGAACTCTGCACATTGTAAATTTTTTAAAAAGAAAAAATCTCTACACAGACATTTCAATAAAATTAAGCACTGCATAAACTTCTACAAACATTCTCTGCACTTTCCAATATCTTTTCACAATCTCTGCATTCATAAATCTCAGCAACATGTTCAGTCTCTGCATTCATAAACCTCTGCATTCCCAAATATCAACAAAAATCTCTGCATAAATACATCTCAGCAAAATTCTTCACGGTCTATGCATCCGTGAATTCTCAGCAATTCTCAGCATATTCTCAGCATGTCTCAGCAATCTCAGCATATTCTCAGCAATTCTCAGCAATCTCAGCATTTCTCAGCAATCTCAGCATATTCTCAGTAATCTCAGCATTTCTCAGCATATTCTCAGCATTTCTCAGCATATTCTCAGCATTCTCAGCATTCTCAGCATTCTCAGCAATCTCAGCTTTCGGGATAGGCTTCCGCCGTACTCCCATCTCAGCATATTCTCAGCAGTTCTCAGCAATTCTCAGCACTCAGCAATTCTCAGCAATCTCAGTAATTCTCAACAATTCTCAGCAGTTCTCATCAATTCTCAACAATTCTCAGCACTCAACAATTCTCAGTCCTCAGCATTCTCAGCATATTCTTAGCATTCGGGATAAGCTTCCGCCGTACTCCCATCTCAGCATATTCTTTGCAGTTCTCAGCACTCAGGATAGACTTCAGCCCTACTCCCTTCTCAGTAGTTCTCCACATTAGGATAGGCACAGTCCTACTCTTTTCTCAGCAATCTCAACATTCAACCCTCTCAGCATAAAATTGAAATTGAAATCAAAACAGTCTTAACATTTGGGATAGGCTTTTGCCCTACTCCCATCTCTGCATATCTGCATTCGAGGTAGTCCTTCACCCCATTCCTTTCCCAGCACAAAATTAAAATTGAAATTGCAATTGAAATTGAAGGACTCTGCATTTTGGAATAGGCTCAGTCCTGCTTCCTTCTCAGCATACAAATGCATTTGGGTGGGCCTTCGCCCTACTCTTTTCTCTGCATAAAATCAAAATTAAAATCAAATCTGAAATCGAAATCAAATCCAAATTTGAAATTTGAAATTTGAAAATTAAAGTTGCAACTCTTACATTGAAAATTACTCCTCTTGTTTCCCCAGCGGAAACAACTCTCTCTCAATTCTGTGTTTTGCCCTAGGTATTTTACATAGGCGACTTTGTGTTGGTTTGTTGATCTTCTTCGGTCAACACTAATATGCGCGGTGTGCCTGTCCGGCGCACCACACTTATTGGGGGTCCATTTGTTGACCTCACTTTTGGTTGAGGTCTAGTCTCTCTTTAGAATAGCCTAGGGTCTAGCCATAGGACTTTCATGGTGACTTTCTTAGAGGACTAGTCATGGAACCCTTCTCGTAGAAATTCAAAACTCTTATTGCTTCACTAGGGGTTTTCATATGCTTAAGGCCTAACCTCCACCTTTTGGTAACAAAAAGGCAAGCATAAGGAATCCTAGGGGAAGTCTCCTATAGGTGGTCAGACCTTAGGATTTTCCCTGAGGGAGGTCTGGAGATCACCACTCCCACACTTCACATTCACAACATACACACACTGCACATCCTAATTTCAACCCTAAACTCTTTGGAAACTCATGTGGATAGCCGGCCCTCGCTCATGACTAAGTGGTAGGGACCAACACATAGAGGACCAAATGTAAGTGACCCTTGGTCATTACATCCTGCTCACCTTGAAGCCACCTTCAAATTTCCAAAATTTTAATTTTTGGCCCCTTTGCCCCTTAAATAACCCTGAACTACCCAAAATACCCAAAATTTCCAAAATTACCCAAATTCACCCAAACCCCCAAAAATCATTCCAAGATATTTCTTGCCACTCAAATTGACCATTCATGACCAAAAATTTCAAAATTTCCAAAAATACCCCCCCAATACCCTCAAAATATCCAAAATACCCTTTTTGCCCAAAAATCCAAAAATTCCAAAAAAAATTCTCAAAAAATTCTAGAAAATCCTAAAAATCCCCAATTTCATTTTTTTCAACAAAACTATGGGCGAATTTTGCCAGATTAATACACTTTCAATCCAAAATCCCAACTTGGCCCATTTAACCTAAAGGTGCCTAAACCAAACCCAATCTTGACCCAATTGACCCCAATTTTCATCAAATTCAATTCTAAACCAAAATTCAACATCCTCAATATCAACTTAGATTAAATTCAAGTCCAATGTTACCCACATTTGAATCCAATTCCACTTGAAAGCCAAAATCCCCAATTCTGCCCAAATAACCCAAAACTCCTAAAGTGACCCAATGTCAATCAATTCCTCCCAAATTTAATGCCAAACTCTTTATAACACCTCCTTAAACTGAATTGGATCATCAATTTCCCATTATTTTAGCTCAGGTCTTACCCAAATCCATTTTGGACCAAAGAAACCCTAATTTTGACCCAAGCTGAACTCATGTTTTAAATCTGCCAAATTGACCCTCTAAACCTTGTCAAAACCATTTTATGTCTTCATAAAAATTCTTATAGACAATCATATCTACATTATTGTTGAAGACCTCTAAACCCTATTCCCACTCAAACTCAAGATAACTTGACCCGAACCCAACACGGTCCAAAACAATGAAAAATCCAATCCATGCCAAAATTGAACCTCCAAATGAGCTCAAAACCACTCTGTGTCTTCATGAAAGATCTTCATTACAATCACGTGGACAATATTGATCAAGGCACTTTGGCTTCCTTCAAGCTCTAGCACAATCAAAATTCAAGTTAGCCCAATGTTCTTAAAATGGACCCAAAATCCAAAACTCACCAAACTAAAATACACTCACACACACACCCACATTCTCCCCCTCTTACAACTCATGGCAAAAAAAAACAAAACAAAAAAAAAACACAAAAAAAAAAATTTTTAAAAGTCTTCCATGCCTTTCCCTCACCTCTCCCTTACCTCTCCCTCACCCTACCCGCCACCTCACCCTATCACCTTACCTAGGGATTTTCTTTTCATGCAAGCTATTTAAAAAAAAAAAAATCATGTGTAGATTATTTCTTTTACAAATCTTCATTTTATTCATACATAGGCTTAGGATTTCCTTTTTATGCAAAGATATGTAATTTTTTAGGCTAATTAGTTTCACTATTTACAAAAATACCACCTAATCTTTTCACCTAGTTTTTATTACCTTAAAAAAATGAATTTTAAAATTTTTGATACAACATAAAGGAAATAAAGGTAAGAGAAAAAAATAAACATAAAGAGGAAATAAAAATAATAATAACAATAATAAAAATAAGAAAATGAAATAAAAATCTAAAGTAATATATAAAATACACTATGTAAATTATACATATGTAAATTAATAATTTAAATAAATGTAAACAAACTATATATACTAAATAATATATAAACTAATGTTAAATATATTATATACACTAAATGAATAATGTTTATAATAAAGTAAATAAAAAATAAATAACAAATGTAAAAAAAACGAAGTGATAAAATAATTGTGAATTTAAATAACCTTACTAAATTTCAATAAAATAACTATAGTAAAATTTTAAATACCTAAAAATATTAAAAAATAAAATATAACCATAGTAAATTTTAAATAAGAATAACTACGCTAACTTTAAAATAATATAAATACTAAAATATAAATAAATGAATAATAATATATATATGTAAATTAATAAGTAAGATAAATAATGAAAATAAAGGAGGTAAATAAAAGTGTTTTTTTTAAATATATACACATGTAAATAATAATTTTAGGAAATAATAACTTAATATAGATGATAATAACTTTAAGTAAAGAAAAGAATAATTTAAGAGAGAGAAAATGAAAAGTCTTATAAATAAATAAATAAATAATAATAAAAAAATGATAATAATATTTAATGTAAATTAATAACATAAATTAATAATAATAAATCAATAATATTTAAGTAATAAAAATATACATATAATTAATTAAAATAAAATAAGCGATAAGGGATAATAAAAATAAATAAATTGAAAATAATTTAAATAGTATAAATGAATAATGAATTAAATTTAAAAAATTAAATAGTAATTAAATTATATAAATTAAATTAAATAATAATTAAATTAAATAAATTACATTAAATAATAATTAATTAAGTAAACAAAAAATAATTAAATAAATAATAGTTTAAATTAAATTAAATAAATCAAATAAATTAATTTAATTAAATAAATCAAAATTATATTAAATTAAATGATAATGTAAATAAATAAATAATTTAAAATTAAATTAAATTAATTAAATAATAAATTAAATTAAGTTAAATAAATTAATGAAAACCGAATATTAACATAAAGTTAAAAAATAATTGTAAATAATAATAAATTAAATTAAATAATTCAAATCATATTAATTTAAATTAAATAATAATATAAATAAAAATTAAATTAAATAAATTAAATAAACAAATTAAATAAATTAAATTGAATATGTAAATAAATAATAAATTAAATTAAATTAAATTAAATAATAATGTAAATAAATAGTAATTTAAATTAAATAAAATAAAATAAAACAAATTAAATTAAATTTTATTAAATTAAACAATAATACTTTACATTAAATTAAATAAATAAATTAAATTAAATTAATAATAATTGTAAATAATAATTAATTTAATTAAATTAAAATTAAATTAAATAACAAAATAAATTAAAATAAAATTAAAGATAATAATTTAAATAAATAAATATTAAGTTAAAGTAAAAGAAAATAAATAACTTAAATAAATAACAATTAATTAAATAAAACAAATAAATAACAACCAATTAGTTAAATAAAACAAAAAAAACAAATATATGATGATAAAGTAAATAAATCATAATGAATTAAATAAAGATAATAAATTAAATAAATAATAAAAATAACAATAATATATCACATAAGATAATAAATAATAAATTAAATAAACCATAAAGATAATAATAATTTTAATTACAGAGAAAAGATAATAATTTTAAATGACATAACAACACATAAATAATAAACAATAACAAAGAATAATAACACATAACAACATAAACAATAACAACATAATAAAATGATAATATATAAATAACACAACCATCACAAATCACAACAACAACAACAATCCTGACCACAATACAATACCAACACGATAACAATCAAACCTAGGATAGGCATCCTGAGGCATCGTTCATTTTTCCCTTTATAAAGACCCCTAGGAAATCACAACTTGGTGTAGAAAACATAACAAGAATACCCTTATGCTTAGTGAATGTATGGAGTAACCCAAATTTTACCCGATGTCCACACAACCTTCCCAATTCGCATTCCAAACTCAAAGTTCCTAGCTCCAAAATTCAAAAAAAAAAACAAAACCAAAACCAAACCAAAACAAAAACTCAAACCAAACCAAAACCAAAACCCAAACTAAAATCAAACTCAATTAAAAACCACTAAACTCTTCATAGCACTCATGCAAGTCTAAATCAAACTACCGATTACCACCAAATACAAACCCAAACCACACCTAAACCTATCACGCCCTGACCTACCCCGAACAATCGTGTTCATTAAGCGTAAGGGTATAGGTAGGATGAATTGTTAAGCAACATAATAAGTCTAAATGAGCCCCAGACTTTTCATCAGGATATGAGAGGGAAGCATGGACCTGCATCCTTCTTTGAGTGTTTGGATACCTCCGACGTCTATTAAACTTAATATGTCTGCTTAACGAAACCATCCTCAATTAAATTAACAAAGTTCATTGAATTACAACATAGAAATTCACATAGACTTCATAGGACTTGGTAGACAACCAGGATCTTAACATGGACATCATAGGATTGAGTAGTTACTTCTTGTTAGTTCTACTTCTTCCTGTTTTCTGGCATGCTTTAATTTCTGCAAAATTATAAACACATACATACAATACAATACTAAATTCTCAGCTGGGAATGACAAGAAGACCCTACCAGGTACATTTATATTTTGATGCAATTTACCTTATTGCAATTTATTTACATGCATTGTGTTTTACTTTTCTTGAATGATAAATAAGATTGTTGCATGAAAAACTAAAACTTTTAGGATAACCACAAAACTGAAACCCAAAACTAAATTAAAAGTCATACAAGATAAAATTCACCGCCACAACATTTCAAAATATAAGACAACTCAAAATTTAATCACAAACAGCACAACAAAAACTACAACTTTAACTAAATTAAAATGTCTTGTTGGATGATCGGGAATACCTCGGATGATGTAAACTACGTGTTGCTAACGGGATTTCCCACGGTCTAAATGAAAGTGTGGAACTCATTCATTTGAGTTTAGCAAATTCATCTGGACTAAGTGAATCTGATAAAAATAACAATGCTGGAAGGATGGAACCGGGGGATCTTAACCGGTGTTGTTATAATCAACTTTAAGATTTGTTTTAATTAAAACACTAAAATATTTGAATTTTAAGACTTTTCTAAACCAAAACACTTCTCTCATCTCTTGATTTATGATTTCTAAAACTAAACCTCTGCAACAACAAGGAGCTCGAGGCAATACACCGAAGGGCAGCCGATCAAGGATGTGAAAGGACATGTTCACAAGAGCAAACAGCCGATCTTCAACAGCAACTCTCTTTTCTTATAAATAAACAACTAGCCATAAGACTTCGAGGTGGTTTTCCTAATGCAACATAAATCCTCAACTTTTCGTTAGGCATTTGCATAATTGTCTTATGCAAATTAAGCCCTAACCGGTCTTAGGACTCCGAGGTAGTTGTTTGGTACGACATAAGCCCTCACATCTTCAAGGTTGTTTGTATGATTGTATCGTACAAATATAAGTCCTAATTAATTAAAACAGGCAAGATGAAACATTAAATGAACTCCAAATTGAAGCCAAACAATATGATAGTTTGGGAAGTTGCCAAGATTCTTCTTGGATCCTCAGCTTCTCCTACTTCTCTTCCTTTGGACTCTTAAAATAAACTCGTTCCAAACTTGATCCATTCCTATTGAAATTCCAAAATTCAATCCTTTGAAAACCTTAAACTTTGAAATTCTTGAGAGCAAAACCACTGATCATTATCGAGAGTGTTCTTAAATGATTCCCGTCATTTAGGATGTTATTAACTATAGGGGCTTGCCCTTATAGGGAACTTTAAGAACCCAGGTAATATAAATCCTGCTTAATTCCTTTATATTATGCAGGGGAACCCATCAGCTTTTATATTTGATTCGCAGACCAAACGGATGTCACAAATCTTTTAGTTTATTTAATCGAACCCAATCGTCAAGCAGTGTGACTATTCCTCGGGATAGATACACGGTTTGTGGTGCGGTGCTCGTTTATATAAACTATTTGGGATGTGAGATCAGTTTGATTTCATATCTTAAAATTTTCAAACTTAAAATTATTTTCAAAATCAAATGCTACTTTCCAAATTATATATATATACTTAAATTAAATTTAAAACCTAAAAAATATGTCGACAGCCACTTGCTATATGACGACTTGCGAGTCGCCATAAATGGCAATGTCTGTAATTTCCATTAAGACTGTCAATTCCAAAATGATGATTAGAGCTTCATATTCTACTTTGTTATTGGTACACGGCTCTATCAAGTGGTAGGAATATCTTAGTATGACCTGATTTGGTGTCACGAAGATCAAACCGATTTTTGCCTTGCCTGGTATCACCGTTTGCTATCCTTTATTTTTTTCTGGCTGATGATGCTCCGTCGAAGTACATTTCCCAACGTTGAGCATTGGGCTCTCCCACTTGCATTATTTAGTCGTCTGGTAGATCATCGTTGAGATGGGACCCAACTAGTAGTGGGTGCGCTTAAAAAAATCCACGAAAATCTGCCCTTTGACAACGTGAAGGGGCACAAAGGTTATATCAAATTGCAATAGTATTATTGACCACCTTGCTAACCATCCAGAAAGCGTTGGTTGGGTCATCAAATATTGCAATGAATTAAAATTTAAAATCAGGTTGACCTTATGAGACAAAAAGTAATGTCTAAGCTTTTGAGCGATGAAAACTAAAGCTAAACAATGTTTCTAAATAGGAGGATAGTTTACTTCCGCAAGTATTAGACGTCGACTCAGGTAGTAGAGTATGTTCTCTTTACCTTCATTATTGACTTGGGCAAGTAAGGCTCCAAGGGACTCATCTAAAGCCTCTGTATAAAGTATCAATGGTCTACACAGGATTGGGGCTGCTAAAGTAGGAGGTGTCGTTAGGTATTGTTTAATGTCTTTAAAAGCCCATTGGCACGGCTCTCCCCAGAATGTGACATCTTTTCGAAGTAAATTTGAAAAGGGTAAGCACCTTCTTGACATATTAGATATAGAGTGTCTTAGGTATGCCAATTTACTTTGAAAGGAACATAAATTGTTTCAAGGCTTTGGTAGGAGGCATTTCTAAGATAGCTTTAATTTTTTAGGTCAATTTCGATTCCCGATGATAGACAACAAATCCTAGAAATTTCTCGGAGGTAACGACGAAGGCGCACTTTAAGGGATTCATCTTTAGATTGTATTGTCGTATTCATTCAAATACGATCCCAAAATCATATAGGTGATTTTTTTTTACTTTGCTTTTGATGACCAAATTATCCATGTAGCATTCCACTTGGTTATGGATGAAGTCATCGAAGATCTTCGTCATTGCTCTTTTGTATGTAACTCCAGAGTTCTTCAAACCAAATGGCATTACAGTAGGCAGTAAATCTCGATCGGAGTTCTGAAAGTTGTAAGTATTGCATCATCTGGAGCCATTTTGATTTGATTGTAGCCTGACGAACCATCCATGAATGAAAAGATCTCATTTTTGGATGCAATCTCCACCATTAGTTCCGGTATTGGTAACGGAAACTCATCCTTCGGACATGCTTTGTTTAAGTCCATGAAGTTGACACACACTCAAATATGTCTATTCTTCTTTTTGACTGGCACAACGTTGGCCAACCATGTCGGATATTGATCTTCTCGGACAAAGTCAACGTCTATCAATTTCTTTCTTTTAGTTGTGACTTGATGTTCTATTTCGAGGTGCATTCTCCTAGGAGCTTGCTTTACTAGAGTTGTACTTTGATCCACCCCGAGTCGGTGAACTGCAACTTCCAGGGATAGTCCTAGCATTTCATCATAGCTCCAAGCAAAGCAATCCTTAAATTCTGACAGTAACCTGACCAAGTCTGTAACCTCTTCTTTGTTGAGTAACAAACTTATGAAAGTTGGTCGGGGCTGCTCCTTAGTCCCGAGGTTGATTTCTTTTAATTCGTCGATTGTTGACTTGATTTCTTCTTCAAACTCTGGCAGAGCATCTTCTATTGGTTGATCTTCAAATTCATCTTGAATGTCAAGGTAATCTTCTGCTGATTGACTAATAACAACCATGCAAAATCCTGAGTCATCGATGAGTCTGATCGTACCAAACCCAAGACCTTCTCTTGAATTGATTTTCCTTTCTTTTTTATTCCATAATTTTTCAAATGATTGTAGCTTATTTTTTGGCATTTTTTTCAGCACATGTCCTTGTTGAATCAATTTTTATACACATGGACAAAAGTAACCAAAATGTAATTCCATTAATTCATTGGAGTCATGTTCTTCAAGAATTACAAAAGGTTCAAAAATAGAAGGAGAAGCTTGGTAAAACTTGATTGGTTTAACACCACCATTATGGACTTCCTTAACCTCCATACTCTTGATATATTTTGAGAATGGATCAGAATTAGGGTCGTAGTTTGAACATAATGGTTAATCAGATCGAACATCGATTCATATTCATCCTTCTCTATGTCTTCGAAAGAGATCTCAAATTACAGCTTCTTCTGACTTATCATCATTATTTCTTTATTGTCTTCGGAGATTCTTTCTACATCGATGTCGATCACCGGCTTCCTCCGTTCAATAATCTGGTGAGTTCTCCCTCGCCCACATCCCCGGCCTCGACCTCGGATGCGTGGGCTAAAAGAAACTCCACCAACTCGTTGCGAAGGAGTGGTGGTAGATTATTGAATCAGAGTTGTATGGTCCTATCCCTGTAGTTTTTATGGATCTTCAACTTTTATTTTCACTTATTCTCTTGAAGATATTTTTTTCTTCGGGGGAGCATAGTAGGCGGTGTTTTCGTGGATGCCTACTTCATGTATGGAGAAAGGTTGTAAATCTCCCTTGATGCAATGTTATTGTACATCTCTGCAGTACTTGTCGCATTGGTGAAGTGATAAAGGAACCATATAATACTAGTAAAGCCATGGCCGACCAAGCAGGGTATTGAACAAAGTATCCATGTCGATGACATGGAATTTTGCAGTTGTTCCTAGATCAGCAACATTCATTTGCAGTGTTATAGATATAAGTGCTCTTTCTCCTTTTTGATTAAATCCTCTTAGCATCATTTTATCTGTAGTGAGCTCTCGTGCATCGATGTCTAAGTAAGATAACTTCCGTAGACTCATTATATTGAGTGATGCTCCAAGATCTACTAACACTTTGGAAAGTAAAACCTATCTATGAAGACGAAAATGTAGAGTGGGCGGTTGTGATCGGCTGTACCGAGTAGAAAATCTTCATTGGTGAAGGTTACACCAGGTTGTTCCTTCAAAGTACAAACTCCATTCGAGGATGTACTAGCCAACTATGCTAAGCAAATATCTGGATCAAGTAAAGCCTTGATCAGATTTTCTCTTATCTCTTTTCACAGGATTAGAGCATCGTAAATGCTTAGTTTGGCTGGCAACTTCCTGAGATGAGCTAGTACATTGCAATCCACTTTATTTGAATTTTTAATCTCATTTCAAACTTTTACATCTTCTATTGCTGGAGGTATTTCTTCTTGAGTAATCATCTGTTTTCCTTTGTCTACTGGAGTTGTCCTTGGCAGTAGCACTTTTCCACTTCTTAAATGTACTTCCATTATTTCTTCTTCCCCTGGACCCAGAGGTTTTCTTGTTACTGTAGTTTACTCTTCTAGTGTTGTTTCTATATCCAAGAGATCTAGGTTGACTGCAACTGGTGTTCTTTTGCATTTTGGGAGTGGCTACTCACTCCTTGTAGTGTCATAACTAGTATTGTCAAAGTCTTGTTCATCTTTGTCAACGTTTTCATCAGAAACTAACATGATTTGAGGATCATTTTGGGAATCAAAATTGGGGTTAGACAAGTTGTGATTAGTTATTTCATCACAAGAGACAGTAAGACCATAGCTAAAATTGTTTCTATTATCATTATGAGACCCTGGAGGGGCATAAAGATAATCATAGAAAGTCAGGGGTTCAAGGGTTTTCACTCACGAATCTAAGACAACCAATCTAACAGAGGCAGCACATATCCTACCCTTCGTGCTATCATCCTTAATTTCATTTGCGATCACCTTCTCCTTTCTTTCTCACTGCAGTAGTATCCTTGGTGCAGTCTTCGTCTTGGGTTGAGCTGGTGGTGGATTCTGGGCAGTGGCTTTCTTTGAAGTGGACTGGATCTGATCCAGGAATCTCTTGAGCTCGTTCAAAATCATACTCCATCCATCCTTACCGGCATATTGATCAATTGGAGAAATCAACTCTATAGAAATCACATTTGTAGAACCTCTTTCAGGTTCTTTCAAATATTCTTTCAGTATTGTTATATTCCCTTCTTGTAGTTTCTTTTGAGCCAATCCTTAAAGCTGAAGCAGTTTTCTATAGTGTGGCTGAGCATCCTGCGATAAGGGCAAAACTTGGGTTGATCCTTCTTGTTCATCTCTTTCGGCTTCTTCAGCTCGGGCAATCTGAACTCGGGCTTTCTCATCAAATTTTTGAACATCTTTTCTACAGCATCATCCTTGAAGGAGTAGTTCCTACGCAGTCATTCTAACGTTGTTGGACCCTGTCGTCCGTCTGTCCTGTATGACCTCTGCTGCTAACCAGACTGACTGCTTTATTGTGCGCGAGACTGACCATTCTACTGAGACTGACTGTACTGAGGGGACTCACCGTGTTGCTGCGTCGATTGTTCGGCCTTAATCCTTATCGGCTGTTTACCTTTATCAACCGTTTCCACTATTCTAGATCTCTTTTCATATGCTTTAGCTGGCCTTGTTTTCTTTGCTTTCTCTGCATGCTCCATGACTTCTTGTAAATAACTGGTCTTACTAAGTAGCTTCTCGAAGGACTTGATGGTGAGACCCTTAAGCATGAAAGCCACCGGACCATGAATACTCTTGAGAAGCATCTTGATCGATGTTATTCTTGTAGCTGAGGTTCACACTTCATGCTTAAGTTTCTCCAACTTAAGATGTAGTCGCCTAAAGTCTCGTCAGGCTTTTGCTGCTCCACTATAGTGACATGGTGCTGGGAACCAGTGATATCTTCCTGAACATGTTATCCATCTCTACGATTGTCTTTACTGATCCGTTGGGAGCTCGGCATACCAATCAAATGCTATCTCTGACAAGCTGCTGATGAACTGCCAGAACAACAATGTTTCACTCTCTCGTGTGTTGTAACAACTGGCTCTGAAGTATGTCACATGCTGAGGAGGATTTCTTGTCCAATCAAACGTCTTGAAAGTTGGGGGCACGAAGCCTTTGGGGTAAGGCACGACATCGAATTCCTCCAAGTAGGATCTACTTTTTTTAAAATGATGCTCTACCATTGGACTGAGCCAAGGCCTCCTGAACTTGTTGTTCTACCATTTGCTTGATATCCTTTTCCGGTAGGTTCGGAGTTGAATCTTTCCTTGGTGGTTCGTCTTCATTGGCAAAAGCAATTTCTCTTCTTTCATCTGTTATATGATTGATTTCAGGCTGGTTAATTTTCGGAGATGCTGCTGGCTATGTCTGTGACTGTCCATGGAGTGTAGCCATGGTGGTCATGGCAGTGGTCATCTCCTACATCTTCATCTCCAGATGGCTAATTTGTTCATCTCTTGGCAGAATGGTCCTTCGAAGCTCATTCGTGGTGTTCTCCTCAATTAAGTATCATGTGCAAATGATGTGGACCAAGTTTCAACCATATTGATTTTCATGAATTCTTAGTCCATGTAATCTGATCGAAAGTAATCCTCGTCATCAATATCCAATCTTCGTTGTCTTGCTAATTCTGAAATTTCTGCTCAGAGCTTTCGAACTTCATCATCGATTGTTTTATCTCTTGTCAATTTCAAATCTGTGGGATTTTCTCGACTGTCACTGTTCTCTGCAACTGACTCAGAAGCAACGACGATAGTGGCAATGGGAAGATCAGACTCTTGATCCATCTATTGGTCAACAGACTTTTCAGAATGTACTGGTGCAACGACCTTCAGTAACCACACTTTCCTTTTAAAAGTCGATGCCTTGATTGGAAGTGTCTCAGCAGGGACCTCGGAGTAATGAGGGAAAGTGTGCTCCCTAGGGTGCAGACCAAGCACATAGGAGAATAATCTTCTCCCTTTCTTCTCTTCGGGGTTCCTTATAGTCATCGGTGGTTGGTATTCTCAGACCCAGCTGGGACTTGACGTATTTACGCACCGCGGGTGTCAGAACAGCAGTAGCATCATCTGTAGTAGTGGCATCAATATTTTTTCCCAATTGGTGTTTGACAGACACTCGGATGGGTTTTTCTATCTTTAGAATTTTATTCTTTATTTCAGGGGATATTACACATCCCATCTTTTTGAGAAGCTTAGCCATAAAGCATCTTTCCATTTCAGCTAATCTTAGGAGAAGGGTGTAAACTCGGGTGATGCGTGTGGGATTCTCCCTCACCTCATTATGACCATGTGGTGATGGCAGCATAGCAGCAATCTTCTGAAGGCTTTCTTCTCAGGTAGTGTCAACTAACGGGCGGAACCTACTCCCTCGAACGAGAGGAGAGGTATCTGACAAACTGAGTTCCTCCTGTTAAGGGATCTCATCAATTACTAGCAGACTTGTAACTAGTGCCCTGACGGCTTTGAGCCCCCTGCGGTTGTGGTTCCTCCTTTGAGATCTAGTTAGAGGGTGAACTTTAGAGTTAGAACCAATCTTAAAAACTGATGGCAAGGCAATAAAGGCATTGTCGGAATCTTCTTCATGCGGAATTTCTTTCCCTTTGGCAGACAGAATAGTTGGTGATGTGACGGCAAAACTGGTAGCGGTAGGGATGAAAACTCTCTTGGGTATGGAGACGACTGACCTGACAGGGGTAGTAGAAATTTTCACCTTTTTAGCAGAAGGCAAATCTTGGTGGGAGTTCAAGTCGAACTCAGTAGATGGTTCTTGAACTTCGGGGGTGGCAACTTTCATGACCACGAACGGAGCTTTTCCAAGTACAATGTTAAACTCATTGAAATCAGTCCTGAATTGAATCATTGGTGCTACAAGGCAGGCCTCATGGGAGGTGAGCAAGTTGCAAGAGAAATTTAGTTCAGGGGTTGACATCTTTTGATTGTTGAATGAAAATAATTTTTGAAATTAGAGGGCTTAAAACCTTTAATCATAGTGCAAACACTACGAAAAGGAAAGTTGTTCTGTGAATTGGGCACAATTTCATTTCATCTTGATATTTATTTTTTATTATCATCTTGCTTTTAGATATGTTTGTTAAAAATAGTCTTAGGATTTTAAGGAGGAATGGGTCGATCTACCGATTGCAGGATTGAGCTCAGGAAGCATAAAGAGGAGGTGAAGTATAGGACCCCATATGGGATTCTTTTCACAATGCACATTGCCCTGGAAAACTAATTCGCCAACACACCTATCGGGGGTCTGACTCCACAAAATCAATAAGAAACCTAAAAGATTCCTGAACCTTCAGTTTAAGGATGGTTAAACAGATGGTACTAAAATTGAGGAAATTTGATTGTACCTCCCCAAGAAAGAAATGGGTAAAGTATATCAATGGAAGAGTGGTAATCTGGTTCATGAGGGACATGAACTCATTACTGATGTATGAATATAACATTTCCTGATCTTAATGAAGACAGAAACTAGTCCCCAGCGGAGTCGCCAGAAAACTATCGGTCATTAAAATTTCATCGTAGGAGATTTGAATCTTTTGGAAAGGGTAAAATATAGTTTTATAAAATCGAGTTTTGATTTAATTTAATATATACAGATTTTTAGAAATAGTTTTTTAAATTTGAAAAATATGAAATCAAACTGATCTCATATAAAAGATAGTTTAAATAATCGAACACTTCACTACAAGATATGTATCTATCTTGAAGACCAGATACATTGCTTTGTGGTGAGGCTCGATCAAATAAACTAATGTATTCATGACATCTGTTTAGTCTCCGAACTATTTATGTTGACTGATAATTTCCCCTATCCAATATGATAGAATCATAAAGGAATTATATTAATCTGGGCTCTTTAAGTTTCCTATAAAGGCAAGCCCATATAGTTAATTACATCTTAGATAACTGAAGTCACCTAAGAAAACTCTTGATATAGATTAGGAAATATTGTACTCAGAACTTCCAAAGAGTAGGTTTCTTCAAGAAAATGTGGTAATAGAAAATCTAATAGGTGAATGGTTTGAATTTCAGAACATTTATTACAGGAGTCCAAGGGAGAAGAATGCTAGGGGAAGAGCAATGATCTGAGAAATCTCAGTGTCTTCTCAAACTATCTGATTGTTTGGATTTCATTTGAGATATTTATTTAATGATTCTTTCTGCCAATTTTATTATTTGGGACTTATATTCACCTGATACTGATCATGTGAATAGCCTGGAAGATAGAAGGATTTATTTCATACCTAATGATAATCTTGGAACCTATGACGAGTTAGGGATTATATTACACGAAGTGCAAAAGCCTAAAGCAATAAAGTGAAGGTCTATGCTGCACTAGGCAAACTACCTCGAAGTCCTATGGCTTGTTTTAATCTCAAAGGAGTTTCACTGTTGAAGATGGTTGTGTTGCCCACTGCGCATGCTCCAAACTTCTCGTTGTAGCAAGTTTAATTTAAAGAAGTATCAATTGAAGAGGAAAAGAGAAGTGTCGGAAAAATTTTAAATCGAGGTGTCTTTGCATTTTAGTAGGGGACAATGTTTAAGTTGATTAAGTGGAACCAGTTAAGATCCCACAGTTCCATCATCCTAGAACCACTATTTTTTTCGGATTCACATAGTCCAGATGAATTCAGTAAACTCAACTAAATGAGTTCCATACTTTCATTTAGACTGTGGAAAACTCGTTAACAACCATAGGTTGTATCCTCTGAGGTATTCCCGATCATCCAAAGAGGTGTTTTAATTTAATTTCACTTGTGATTCTTATTTTTTTGTGATTAAATTTTGAGTTGTTTTATATTTTGGTTGTTGTGGTGGTGAATTTTATCTTATTTTGATTTTTAGTTTTGATTTTGGTTTTGGTTTTGTGGCTATCCTAGAAGTTTTAGTTCTCATGTGACTTGAGTTCCCCCGCGGACACCTAGCGTAATTTTAATTTTTTTTGTAACAAGTATAAAATATATTCTTTAATCATAGAGTTACTATTAACTCAAGTATATGTATCGTTCAAGTAATGCAGGGCTCTAGTGGAGTCCTGGATATCGATCCCATATGGAATATTTTAGAGGCTACAAACTAGGATTATAGAAATCAATTCAGAATCACAACTTGGAAATCAAAATTTCCTATTTGTCACTAATACATAATTGACAATAATATTAAGTTTTAATAAACTAGTTCTACTAACAGATAACAAATTCTACTAATAAAGTGAAGTTCAAATATATAAGCAAGAATCTTTCTCCTTTATTAAGATATTTAAGTGAATGGAAAATTATAATTAGTTTAAAATGGTATTGTGCCAAATAGGAGCATACCTATTCTTTACCCTTTGGTCCAGGCATAAAGAACATTGACTAATCCTATGCTTGATTACTGAATCTGCAGCTAGGCTGGGAGGATACTGGATCTCACATTGGAGCTCCCACGTTCCCCTCACCTGAGGGCTAATATCTACACTTCAACACCCAAACGATAAGACCGAATTGAGGATTTTAGCCTGTCACTCTAAAATCTCCACTTCTACGCCCAATGAATATTATTTCCCTATTTATTTGCACCCTACGTCCAAGGACTTTGACCTCCCTGAATCTTGAATGTAATCTTTACTATAGTTGTTAAACTCAACATATTTTAACTAATAAATTAGCCAGATTGAAAGTAAATTAAGATTTAAGTAAAAGAATATCACAACTTTTTAAAACTTTTATTGCGCACTAATTAAATTTACCATTTCACAAAAATATCAAAACAATGAGAATGACAGAAAAACTTCTCAGATTTCATGGAGATGATACAATAAAACTTGAATTTCATATATAAAAGCAAAGTTCTACAAACTAAAGTAAATAAACACAACTTATCTTAAATTCCTCGTCAAGAAAACTCCTTGAAGTTCCTCTGAATCTCTTCCTTTCTTTACAGTACGCAGAATTCTCCATCGAAACAACAATGAAGAAGAGATCTCTCACTTCCCTTCCACTCTTACAATCTCTCGAAGAATTCCTCACAAATTTCACTATATGAACTCACTAATTTAACACTAGAAACACTATATGGACTCAATAGACTCACACACTTGACTCTCTAATGGATTAGAATGACACGTGGTGGACACAAATAGACGCTAGTGGACCTTTTTTCGGCCCCAAATTGTTCCTTTTAAAATAGTTGAAGAGTCTCCAAGAGTTTTCCAAGCATCCTTTCAAAAATCATCCACATTCGATGTATTTCGTGAAAGAACCGTCGATCACACCATCAGTGGCCTCGAGCTCACCGTCGGAGGGCCTTCTAGAATACTTGCCTTGGACCCCTTCTGAATAAGCCCCGCTGTCGGCGGCCTTGATCTTCGCCGTCAGTGGGCTCCCTTGAAATATATTTTGAACTCTCAAGAAAAACACGCTGTCGGCACCATCGACCTCACTGTCGGCGCCCTAGATCATATTTTCATAATTTTGGTCCTTTTTACTCCAAATTTGCTCCTTTTTACATATTTTAGCTCAATTATCCATAAATCAACATACCTGCAGAAAAATACCAAAAATACCCTTCTTTAAAGGGTAAAATCATCAAAATCAATGTAATATAGGCATAAAAATCTTAACATTTTTTCTTTGGGTCATCATGCAGAGTGACATTGTTGTTTAACATGCAATCTTTTAAGCAAGAAGAGTAAAAAAAGTGCAGAAAAAGAAAGTGTTGTAAACTACAAAAGTGTACCTGGCGAGTATTCTCGTTCCTACACTTGAAACTTTAGTATCATTTGCATTAAACATTTATAATTTGCAGGAAAGTAAAATTCTAAAGATAGGTTCATCACGGGCCTACCAAACTCTATGTCATAACATGGTGGGTCCTATTTGTTCATTTTAGAAATCTCTTCATTTTATAAAGATGTTAGGTCCAGCCGTCCTACAAAGTGTCCAGAAGATTTTTGAAATGGACCTATGAGGTACCTAGACATTTCATATTTCTTTTGAGCTTCCTTGAGGTCATTTTGGACTTATCATAATTATTAAATGGCTCATCTGTTTTATATACTTATGCTCAGTGAGCCAATGTTTTAATCATCCTGAAAGGTAGTGTAGTTATCATTTGATATTTTTCTTACGAATTATGTCAGTGGGACCTTTGGAGGCAAAGTTAATTTATAGAAGAATATAATCAATTTTGATGAGTTGTAGTGTTTCAAAAGTGGTTTAAGATCAACTGTGTTATTTTTTTTTCTAATCCTTATTATTCAATTGTTTTTTTAATTAAGCCTAGTCTCGCTACCAAGCCCTTAAGATTTTAGTGGGTATATTTTGTGATGTTTAGAAAGTTTTTACTGTATGAACATGATTTTTATCAAATCAATGAGCTATTATTAAAAAGCAAATAAGGGTATGTTGGATTAGTGGGTTATCATCTTCCAAAACCACCCCTAACTTCAATGATCATTTAGTTTAATTCTACTCCAAGTTATAATGATTAATTAAATCATTAACTTCATCTTCTAATGTGACAAAAATGAGATGGTTTTCTACCATTTATCCCTCTACATTTAAATCATACAATTATACTAATTAAGATCATTCACTGCCCATTTCCTTCTTTAATTAAGCCTAAATATTGATTAAGGCTAAATTCTTCAAAATTACACTTTTGCCCCTAAAGGCCTTATCACTTCATAATTCCTTAATTTTAACTCAAATAACTCTGAAATTTTTATGTTACCCACTAATGGTTCAATTAAAACATTCGAGGAGAAAATATGATTTTTAAAAAATTAATTTAACTTATATAATTATTTTAATGAAAAATAGGGATTTTTAATGAAAATTCAATAACTTGACCAAAACAAAACCTTTGACTTTGAAATTTTTATTAGAGGTAGACCTAGACTAGAGGACCACTTGGACCAAATTTAATGATTTTTTGAGCTTCAATTTAATTATTAGAATTATTTTATGTTCTGGGGTAGTAATTAGTTATAATATATTTGGGTGGTTGAAAATTAAGTTTTATATTTTTTCTTGAATCTCTCTAAGGTCAGGAATCTCAGAGAAAAAAATTTCATATCTTTTTTATTTTTATTTTAATTTTTAGAATTATTTTGGTAAGAAGTTAAAGAAATTCAATTTTTTAACCTTCAAAAATTAATTTAAGCCGTTGGAAATTAATATCTTGACTTAGAGGCTTGGAAAAATTATTTGGATAATTGCTAAATGAATAGGGGACCAAATGTGACAATTTAGTGAATTTTAATATTTTAGTGATTTTTATCATTTAAAATTCACTTTTAGGCTTAAAAATAAAAAATTTATTTTAATTTCCATTTTATTTTCATAAAATCCCACTGGTCATGAGGAACTCCCAAAACCATTTTTATAAACTTTTGACTTGTATTTTAATTACTAAAAATTATTTTAGTGGTAAAAATGTCTTTTAACTTAGAAAATTCAATTAGGTGGTTAAATGAATTCTAAATGACTTCAAAATTTTTAGGGGAGTCCCTCTGACCCTAAACCATAGCGGAGAATGATTTTAGAACCATTTACACATTTAGTTTGTTCAAATTAATTCCACTTAAGTTTTAGGCTAAAATGAAAATTAGGTGAATTCTGAAAGATTTAACTTAATCTAAATTTTTCCTAGGGTCTTCTGGTCGCACGTAACATATCGAAATTTATCTTGCATTTTTTTATCAACATTTTAATTATTATAATTATTTTGCCAAAACAGACACAATATTTTGAATAATAGGGATCTCTTCATAAAGATCTCTCCTAGTCTTGGAAAAATCAAGGAAGATCCCCCAAGACAGAGAAATCAAAACCAATAAATTTCATGTTATGGTGAAATGTCTATGCTAATGGAAAACTGTAATACTCCATACTGTATTTAATTCATTAAAAATCAAACATGCATCAAATAAACTTCAAACCATTTTCACATTATTTTCCTCTGTTCACTGAGCATTAGGGTGTTTTTCTTTTTTTATGATTTTTCTACACCATGTTATGGATTTTTAAAGTTCGAGTGAATTAAATAAATCAAAATTTCTATATTTTCTCACTTAAACACGCAGCGCTGACTGTATCCTCGCCAGCTCCGATAGACCACGCGACACTCCGTGATTCGATGTCACCAATTGAGTTAGCTCTGCGCTTTATGCATCTAATCTCCATCTAACTTCATCCTAGTCGTCCAAGCATTATACGCAAGATCGAACGGTCCTCCTTCAGCGTCTTCGCCTGGTTCATCCTGAGAGCCATTCACCTTCTAGCCTTAAGAACTCGAGCTACACTAAACCAAATCACGTGGGGTTTATTCCTAGAGATTCATCTGACCTAGACGAACCTATCTATCCAGCTTACCTAGCCTGAAATTAACCCAACATGTATGGAGAATCGAAATAAGCTTGGAAGGAAGGTGAGGTTCAATACCTTTGTCTGAGAGGGGAGGCCTCAATCAGATGGTTGTGGCAGCTTTGATTGGTCCTAATAAATCTCCAGATGAAGCCTTTTATTGTGGTGAAATGTCTAGGCCTGAATTCGACAAAGGCCAATTTCAGGTGTTGATCAAAGTCTGGTGCAGAGGCTCTCTGTGATGGGATTTGATGGAAGATCTTCTTCTTTCAGTGCTGTGAAGGTGTGGGTACAATTAACTTGATCTTGGTGTACTTTGGAGATGTAATAGAAAGTGTCCTGGTTTTGACTGGAATTTCAGTGGAAAAATTAGCTCTGGATAGTGGGGGGCTATGGCTGAAGGCAGGAGCTTGCACTTAGAAAGTCTTAGGGAAGCTTTGGTGAGGTTTTGACAGGGTTTCCTTGAGAAAATTTCAGCACTCCTCTTGGCCATGAAGGATGGCTTTTATAGCCATGGCCAATAGGTCGAGCTCAGGGCTCTAATTTGGGTGTTTCAGGCCACTTAAGGCGAGGGATGATAAGTGCAATTGATTACTGAGGGGATGCCTCACTAATAAAGCTTAATTTTGAGTTTTAAGGTGTACGAGGGCGCTCAGGCTTAGCTGTTCTAGCAGCTAGGTAGCTGTCATGGACACGGACCATGGCTAGCAGGTTGATGGGAGGTAAGAGAGGAGCTCAGTGCCATTAATTAGGTTTCTTACTTGATGGTTAAGGGGAGTTATGGGTTAGTCAAAAAGGGTGAGGTCCATTGGTCCTAAGTGAGGGACCTTTGGTCCATGGCTCAATGGACCTGGGTTTCGTTGGTCTTAGCTGGTCCCTAGGGTCCCAAGGTTGGCTATGGTGGAGCCAATTTGGTCAATTTGGTTCAATTTAGGTAATATTGGGTCATGGGTCTTATTTTGGGCATTTGGGTTCAAGGTTGGTTTAGCTTGGTTTTGAGCTTGGGTTGGACCCACTTGATTGTTCAAAAAGATGTATATGATTGTCATAAAGTGTTTTAAATGGGATTGGAGTGTTTTTGAATAGGTTTGGGGGTTCAATTTGACTTAATTTGGGATTTTGGTCAATTTGGGGCAAGTTGGGTTAGCTTGGGTTTAGGTTGGGTTAGAGTGGGGCTAAAGGCCAATTGGTGGTTTCAAATGGTCTAGGGAGATGTCATAAAGAGTTTTCAACATTAATTGGGTGGAGATTTTGGGGTTAGGGCATTCAATTTGATGGATTTTTAACATATGACACATTTAAGGAAAAATTAAGGATTTTGGCTAAGTTGGACTTGGGTGAGGCTTAGGCTCAAGTTAGGGGCCATTGAATGTTGCATTTGGCATTGAGGAATGTCATGAGAAGTTTGGAATTCAAATAGATGGGAAATTAATTGACATTGAGTCCATTTGAGGTGAATTCAGTCATATGATCAAAATTGGGGCATTTGAATTTGGATTGGAATTGGGTCAAATTGAGCTTGCATTTAGTTTAGATTAGGTCCAAATCCAAACTCAATTTAAGGGAAATAGAACTCAAATGTGGGTCAAATTGAGCTTGGATTTGGTTTAGATTGACATTGGAGATATTGAATTAAAGTTTGGAATTAAAATTGGGTGAGATTGGGGTCAATTGGGTATACATTGGGTTTAATTTAGGCACTTTTGGGTTAAATGGCTCAAATTGAGGCTTTTTGTCAAATTGGACTAAATTGGCCAAATTGGGTCATTTGGTAGTTGAGAGAAATAAAACTAGGAATATTTGGGAGGTTTTGGGAATTTATGGGAATTTTTAGAATTTTTGGAATTTTGGGCTAAGAGGGGCATTTTTGGTCATTTTAAGGATTTTTGAGAAATTTGGAATTTTAGGTAATTTTAGGTAATTTTAGTGGTAGGGAGTATTTTGGAATGATTTTTGAAGAATTATAGGTAATTTGGGTGATTTTGGAAATTTTGAGGAATTTTAGGGTTTTGGGGGTATTTTGGGTATTTTAGATATTTTGGGTATTTTGAGGCGAAGGGGTTAGAAATTTGAAATTTTAGGAAAATTAGGATTTGTTGAAAGTGAGTAATATGTTATTGTTTAGGTTGAGTCATGGACCAAGGGTCACCCTCATTTGGTCCTCAATATGTTGGTACTAGACAAACCCTAGCTTAAGACTAAGAGCTTGGGAAAACCACTTACATGAGTTTCCAAAGAGTTAGGGGATCAAAGGTGATGTGCCTTATTTAGGGTTGTGAGTGTGTAGTGTAAGTGTGGTGTATGCTCCAGACCTCCCAGAGTAGATCCTAAGGTCTGATCACCTATAGGAGACTTCCCATGGGCTTCCTTATGCTTGGTCTCTTCCTCCCAGAAGCTGGAAGTTAGGCCTTAAGCATATGAAAACTCTTAGTGAAGTGAGAAATTTTTTAATTTATAAGGGGGAGGGTTCAAAGACTAATCTTCTAAGAAATTCATCAGGAGAGTCCTATGGCTAGACCCTAGGCTTTTCTAAAGAGAGACTAGACCTCAACCAAAAGTGAGGTTAACAGTTGTAGGTATAAGAAGATGATTTTAAGGAAGAAAAGAAGCAAAAAGGAGTAATATTAGGGCTTTATGAAGAAATTTTAACAAATTAAGTCTGGTGCCTAGGCGCCATGAACGGTTAGAGAAGTTAATATTTAAATTTTTGTGATTCTAAGTATTCTAGAAGGCCCTAGAAGATAAAGCACGTTTCAAATGAGTTGTATAATGAATATAGACACTTTTGAATGAAGAGATGTGTCCTTTGAAGTAAAAAGTATTCAAATGGATCATTTGAACTGGCGCCAGGTTTGGCGCTTAGGCGCAATAGTTATATTCTAGAAGATTAAACTAATTTGGACAAATTTTAAAGAGATGTCTGAAGCAACCCCTGGTCATTTTTTAAGCTCTATAAATAGAAAGTAATCTACAGTAGAGGAGTGTCTTTTTAGAGTGGATTGCAATTATTCTTAAGTTTCTTTCACTTTAAGTTCAAGTTTGTAAGTGTTTAGTGAGTGTTATGTGATTTTCTGAAGTTTTGAGTTCTGTAAGAGTCAGTAAAGTTAGAGAACTTTAAAGGATTACTTTGGTCAACATTCCAAATAAGTATTTGTAACTTAACTCTTAAGTTTTGTACTTTGGATTTGATGATTATGAATATGTTTTATTGTGTTAATCAATATTTTCTGAGTAGTTTTCTTCTCTTTCTCCTTACAAATATAATGTAATTAAGTCAAGAGGTTTAGAGTTTTGTTTAAGAACTTTTTCTTTTTCTTACCTAAAATTGTGATGATATTTTACCTAAACTTCTTTTACTTTACAACTTAGCCAATTATATTTTTAAAACTTTTGGAGAAATCTTATAGACTTGATCGTGGGCTAAGATTTCTTAACTTGTAAGTATCACATTTCACTTTAGAAGATCAGTATTTATTTTTTGAAAGGGAGTGCAAATAGATAGGGAGATAAGATTTGATGGGCGTAGAATTGAATGTTTTTAGAGTGACAGGCTAAATTCTATCAATTAGGTTTAAAGTAAGGAAAAAGGGTCACTAGTAGATCCTATAGAGAGGGCACATAGGGTACTCTAGAGGTGAGAGCCTAGAATCTACTCAGCACTACTAATAACACATCCTGCACCAACCTTTAGACTAGCCAAAGTTCTTTATGCCTGGACCAAAGGGTAAATAATATTTATGCTCCTATTTGTCATAATACAACATTATTAAGTTCTAAACAATTTGAATTCATCTACTTATTTCTAAATATTTTTAAGGAGAAAATATCTTTAATTAAGTATTCTATTCGTTTATTTAGACATTTAGTTGCATAATTCAGAAAGTTAGTAAGTTTAATTTTACTCTTGTTTAGTTATATAGAAAAATTAAGTTCTTCTCTTTATTTTCGTTTAAATTAAAATTTTTTTTTAATTCACACTTATTTCCCCGTGGGATCAATATCTAAGGTTTTAAAAAGAAAATCCTATATTACATGAAACGATATGCATACTTGTGTAGTGCCTCTAGTGTGTTTATTATTATCTAAAAATTATTTAAATCTTGCACACTAGCTGTTTATTTTAGAGTCAGGTTTACCCATCTATTAAAATTTTAATTATCTGCATAATTTTGGATTGGTTCAGCTTCTAATTGGTTGTTGAATACTTTTATCAAGAGCTCAAAATCTAATTCTAAGTAAATGCTCAACCGATAGAAGTGCAGGAAAATTTTTAAAGTCCATAGGGCAGCTTGCACTTTAACTTGTAAGGCATCATCAGACAAGGGTGGAGAGGAGAAAAACATCAAATCTTTCCCAGTTGAATTTCTGAAAATCCCCCCCCCCCATACCATCTCTATCCTTGTGGAAACTACCACAATTTTTTATTTTGTTCCATGGTTCCTGTGGTTTCTTACAGTGAACCTTTTGAATGAGTTGTCTTAGTTGAATACCCATGGTGGGATAAAAATTCTTCATTATCTTTACTGAATATGATTTAATATTTACAAGAATCCTAATTGGCTGCTGCTTCTTATTCTCACATTTGCATTTGTTCCTAGCCATCCAGATGAACTAGAAAGTGATAGGAGGTATTAGCTTAAAGTTACAATTCTTCCACTCCAGCCAACTGTCTTTAAAAGACAACGAAGTTAACTTCTGATTGGGAACTTGTAGATTAGAGGCCAGTTGTTGTCAAATCTATTTGGAGAGTGGACAGTCTATCTTAAGGTTTTTAATAGATTCCTCCTCCTTCATACACAATAAACAGCAAGAGGGACCTTTGAGTCCCTTAAGTTTCAGGATATCATCAGTGGGGAGAATGTTGTGGAAACTTCTATAGCAAAAGAAAGCCATAGAGGTGCTTAACTTATTACTCCAAATACGTAATCCACCAAGCAAACTTGGGATCTTTATGTATGTGTTTGTAAATGAATTTGGAAAGAGATTATACTTTGGATTTTTGTAATAATGCAATCCTTTTTAGAATTGTTTAATGAGATTTAACCAATTAGCTTGTAATTGTTTGTGTCCACCAAGGTTGCTAGTTTATTTATGTCCCAACATTCATCGTTCTAGCAGCTTTTAATATTTGTTGGAGGTATCTCTAGGTTCTGATCTAGAGTTCATAAAATTCCACCAGGAAGCTAGTTATTTAGCCAGAAATCAATGTTTCCTTCCCCCAAGTCCCATATCTAGAAGTCCTCAGCTTGTTGACTCACTTTCAGTAGTTGTTTCTAACACTTGGAGTCCCCCAACTTCTATTGAACCAACATTGGGTGAGCCTTCGAGCAAAACTTGCTAAATAAGAACTAAGCCTAAATGGTATCATTTCTTTTGAATTTGATCCAAAGTTTGCAGAAGAAGATTTGTTGAAGGTCATTAAAGCTTTTAAATCCCATGCCCTCGGATTTAGTAGCTTTGCAAAGTTTATCCCAACTTTTCCACTGTAGCTATTTATGTTGGCTAGACCACAGAAATCAATTAAACATAACATTCAACAATTTTTTAGTGTTTCTTTTCAATTTAATCATTTAAATATTATACATGAGTAATATAATAAGTAATTTAATCAATAAGTAAGGATGCTCTTGAGTAATATAATTTTGTCTCCAATGGATAGAAAAGAGGATGTTCAACAGTTAAATTGAGCAGCAATCCTATGCACCACCTCATCATATTGAGTTTGCTTCCTTCTGCCTTTAATTAATTGAATCCCCAAAAATTTTATAGGTAACTAAGCTTCTTTTAAATTGGAGAACTCCTTGATTCAGTATTTATGAGTAGTACTTACATTTTTCTAAAAAAGACTTGACATTTCTGATTATTTAGTTTGAGGCCATAAAGTGCTTGAAAATGGTCAAGAATCTTGCAGATTTTTTTAATGTCTGGTTTGGTGGCCTTAGAAAAAAGGATTACAACGTCTGCATAAATCAAATGGCTCACAAAGCAAGTGGTCTTTTATGCATACTTCGAGTAGCCATGATGCTTGTGAGCCAAATTTAGGAGTCTATATATGTAATCAAACCAAGAATGAATAAGTAAGGAGAAAGAGGGCTCCTTATTTGATACCCATATTAGCTTGAAAGAAGCCATGAGATTGGCCATTTATTAGGATAGTATAAAAGCTTTTGTGCAGCCATCTATTGATGAGATGGAAGAAATCCTCAGAGAAACCCCTTGCTTGGAGAACCCTAATAAGAAAGTTCCAGCTAAGGGAATTGTATCCCTTCTTCAAATCTAACTTAAAGATTAGATTGTCACCCATACATTTCCTATCAATTCATAATTAATTATTGGGTTAGTAAAATATTATCAATAATATTTCTACCCTTGATAAAGGCCGATTGGTTGTGTTGAATTAGAGAAGGAAGGACAGGTTAGAGTCTCTGAACAATAATTTTACTAATAGTCTTGGAAATAACATAAGTGAGGCATATGGGCCTAAATTGGCCCCAACATTCCTTCTTATCTTCTTTGGGTAATATAGTGATGGTGGAAGTTGCAAAATATTTAGGAAGATCAGCACCAGTGAAGAAACTATGTATAGTTGGGATCAAATCCCTCTTTATAAGTAGCCTAGATTGTTTATAGAAGTCGAAGGTGAATCTACCAGCACAAGAACCTTTATTACTATCAATGGAGTTCAGCCACCCAAATTTCACTCTCCTCAAGAATTTGAGTAATCTGGATGTTTCTAGCCACCTTAAAGCTATCCGCAAAGATAGTAGAGTCAACATTTGGTTGCTCAGCAGTACCCTGGTTCGTGGATGATTTAAAATAGTCCACAACACTCTTGGAGATTGTATTTAGATCAGTAATCCAATCACCATCCAATCCCTTAATTTGAAAATAGAATTTTTTTTCCTTTTGAATTTGATACAAGCATTGAAATGCTTAGTGTTTTTGTGCCCATCGGTGAACTTGGTGTTGCTTGCTTTTTGTTTCTAGAACTGTTCCTCCCAATGTATAGCTCTCAGTAAAGTGTCATTAGCCTCAATCAGATCAATTTCAAAAGCATTCCCATTCTCCACAACATCTTCTAAGGTGACAAAAGCTTGTTCATCCACCTTGACATTTTTAGTTAGATGTCCAAAAACTTCCCAATACCATGTCTTAAGAGCCTTGGTAATCTTTTTTTATAGAAACCTAAGTCTATTATATTAAGAGGGAGCCTGTGCAGTAGCCCATGTGTCTTCCATCACTCTCATAAAATCTTGGTGTTTAGCTTAAACTTTAAGATATCTAAATTTAAAAGGTTCTTTGGAGAGCTTGGCTGAAATATGAAGCAAAAGAGGTATGTGGTTCGAGCAAGTGAAAGGTAAATGCTTGTCAGTAGTGTGTAGATATACATCCATCCAAAGAGAGTTAACCAAAAATTTGTCTAATCCTTCATGTAGCTTTCCTCTCTTCCAAGTATCAGCAGGGCCTTGGAAACCCAAGTCAATAAGGTGAGCATTGGAGATGGTTTGTGTGAAACCCATCATACTGTTCACATTATTTGCCACCCTATTTTTTTAGTAGGATTTGAAATACAATTAAAGTCACCACCTACACACCAACAATGATTCATAGTGCTACCAATAAGATTTAGATTGCCCCTTAACTCAATCCTATCAGTATAAATGCACCCAGCATAAAACAAAGTTAAGAATGTGTTCAAATCATTAAAAGTCAACTAAAGATGCAGAAAATAAGGATGATTAGTAATAACAATGCAAATTGCTTCCTTTCTAAAGATGTTAGCTAAGAATTGAAAACTAGAAAATCTCTTGATGATAGCAAGGGGATTTGTTCTAATCAAGGATTCTATAACATTAAAAATATAAGGTTTATGAATCCTGATAAGGTTTTGGATCTTATTAAGGAAATCAGGATTTGAAATTACCCTAATATTCCAACATAGGATATATAACTTTGGGGGGGGTGTTAGTAACCCTAGTGGCTCTCACTGAGGGTTCAGAGAATTTAGAGGCCCCAAAGGTATCCAATTCTTTGTTTTTTAATTCCACATTGCTCTTCCTTCTACCCCTTCTTTTTTGGATTTCCCAAACTTCCTCCATATTGTTCCAAATCAGAAGCAGTTCTAGATTATTTAGAATAGTGATTATAGTTTCAATGCCTTGAGGTAACTAAACTAGTGTAGGGTTTTCTTCAATAATGTGTTTATCCCAATGTTGGTGACACGCCTTAAAGTTACCTAATTTTATATGTATATTTTATGCTCATTTTTAAGAATATTGCACTTTAATGAAAGGTATTTTTGTGGGTTTTTTATTCCAGGTACAACAAATGGAGTTTAAGAGAAAAATAAGTAAAAATGGAGCAAAATAAGGTTAAATCATGTTAAGGAATAAAATTTAACTTGGCGCCAAGGTGTAAGGTAGTTAATTGGGGTTTCTAGAAGGTTAGCGCCTAGGTGTCACGGTTGGGGGAGTATGCACCACGGTTAGGCGTCTAGGTGCTAAAGGCGGTTTGGGCTTTTTGACATTGATTGGATGAATTTTGAAGAGGTGCTTGAAGTGACTTTTGGTGATTTGAAGACTTTATTTAGAGAAATAAGTAGTTGGTCGAAAAAAAGTTTTAGAGAAGAGGGTTTGTAAAGAAGGCTTGGCGTAAGGCTTTCTTAGTTTGTATGTGTGATGTGTGTAGTGAGTGAGAGTCCTTTTAGCGTGTGTTTTGGCGTGCCTACTGAAGTAAAAAGTCAAAGGAACTTCGAAGGATTTGTTAAAGGAGAGGTCTCAGATAAGTACTTTGTATTTGTATTTAAGCTTTGTTTTTTTATGAAGACTAGGTTTTAAATATAAATCATGTTTTGTTGTGTTATCCCCATGAATTCGGAGTATTTTTCTTCATCTTTCTCCTTACAACAAGAAGTAATCATGTGTAGTATTTGAATTATTTAAGATTACTCTTATTTTACACTTGTGATGATTCATTACTTCATTGCATCTTCAATCTAACCAATTGGAATGTTAAAATTCATTGTGAGTCCATAATGACCTGGGAGGGCTATTTATTCCTCAACTAGTGAGAATCACATTAATTTCATGGGTGAAAAGCTAATCCATGGGTTGGTGCAAATAGATAGGGAGATAAGGTTTGATGAGCGTAGCATTGGTGATTCTAGGATGATAGGCATGAACCTATACCAATTCAATCTAGAGTTTAACACCTGACGCCTGGTTAGTCCTGTAGAGAGGACACAGTTGGTAATTTGGAAGTGACAGGCTAGAACCTACCCAGCATAACTATATAAATTAGGAACTTACTTTAGGTTAGTCAATTTTCTTTATGCGCTCGGGAGAGGGTAAAGAATAGATTTGCACCTTGTTGGCACAAAACAACATTTTAAATTTTACACAACTGATTCCTAAACTGATTATTATCCTTTGAAAGGGAAAAGAACTTTTACATAATTTGAAATCTTCTTTATTAAACTAGTTTAGAATCTCTTCATTTACTTTTAGCTTAGAAATAGAACTTGAAGGAATTTAGTAACTTTGTTTAACAGCTGCAATTGCTATCATATTTCCTAAATTAGTGTCTGGAGTTTAAGTAGAGTTTATTAAGTTGATAAAGAGTAGTTTCTTAGTTCATTCACCTTCCTTGAGAAATTGATACTAGGATTTTAATGAAAATTCTATATTACTTGAAACGATACATATACTTGGGTAATACCCCTTGTGTGTAAATCATTAATTAAACTCTAATTTATATAACATATTTATTATACACACTAGTCGCTAAAATATATTGGGTCAAATCTTTTTCCATCTTTTAAAATATAAATATTTACATAATTACGGGTCAATTATTGTTTTTAGAGTCATTGCCAGGGAGACAAAAAAGAAACGAAGGAAGAAAGAATGTGACAGAATTTTTTACTAAGAAATTTTATTTGAACTGAAAGACTTATTTTATGTGACCATTTAATTCCGAACTCTTTAGAATTGGGCACCGGTGACGCCCATTATGGCACTGGTGGCGTTAGAAGATTGTTTTCTCCATTTTGCCTTTGTTTGCTCCAAATTCGTTCCTTTTTTGCTTTATTTTGCTATAATCACCTAAAATCTTCATACCTATAGTAAAACATGAAGAATATCTTCCTTTAAAGTGCAATATCACCAAAAATGAGTACAAATTGTATATAAAAAATCTAACATATTTTTGGTGCATCAAAATGCCTCAAATTTAACTATTACTTGTCCTCAAGTAGTCCTTTCACTACATAAAAATATAACTCAAAGTCGTGAACTTTTCACTTATAGAATACTTATTCAAATAAATATAATAGTAAGATTCTAAGAAAGAAGTTCAGTAACTCAGGTTAAAACTACAGGTATAAGAACATTCAGTAGTCAAGTCCAAGTGTTCTAATTTTCTATTCATTTCAAGATAAACTATAATTTGTCACATTATGGATGCCTTGAAAGACTATACAAAAAAGAAGCTCATGCAAACTCTATTAGAAAGTAGGCTAATACTTTAAATATAAATTTAGAAATGTAACAAAGTTCTCCCTTTAGGTTGATTCAAGTGAATCCAATTTTTGATTAGGTATCTCCTCATGCTTCTCCTCATATATATTATCTTTCTTTTTCTATCTCTTTTTTTACTTTTGCTTTTTCATTTTCCTTTTTTTATCTTTCTTTTGTCTTTCTTTCTTATGAGGATTATTATATCTGGATGGCCTTTAATAGTTTTGAACTTCACTCTCCTCTTTCTAAAGTTGAAACTTGAAACACCTCCTTACTTTATAAATATATATCAGCTTTATAATTCATCATAAAGTCACATTTCTTTCTTCATACATAGTTCCTTAAGTCTCTTAATATTTCATAAATACAGTTTTATTTACTTTAAATAGTCAACTATAGTCCAATCCTTTCATACTAAATATCTTAACCTTATAAAATTAACCTTTATTATTAAAAACTTTCATTCAAATCTACCATAATATTTAAAACTTTCATTCAAATCTACCATAATATTTAAATGAAATCATAAATTTTGTTATCTAAAGAGGTTCAACTACTAAAATTCATGCTAATAATTTTTGAAAATATATTAATTGAGAATAAATAAGATTTAATAGTTTACCCTCCCCTAAACTTAAGCTTTTCATTACATATAAATTTGCAAAGGTAGAGAGTAAAAGACAACTAACATTTTTGTGCTGGGATTTTCAAATCTTCTGTAGCTATGCAGGTATTAATCAATAAATTAAACTAGCAAGCATGAAACAGTTAGAAATAATGATATATATAACATTAGAGTTTGCAATGGTGAGAAATATTAAACACTTAAACATTAAAAATCCTACATAGTATCACAATCTCAATACAAATCACTAAACAAACTAACTCAAAGTCCGTCACATTTTCATTTTTCATTTTTTTAACACAAATACATCAACAAACTACACTAATCACAAAACAATAAATAACAAACACAACAAAATACTACAACTCACAAATAAGAAATAGAAATCACAAAAGTACCAGTCATCATCACCAATATCCTCAGCTTCTTCTGCATGATCAGGTCGATAAGGAACATAACTGGGGCAGGTAGGAAATATCACTCTAGAGTCTCCCCTCATGAATCTGACCTGTGCATCATGGTAAGCAATATCATATTCAAATCTCCTCCTCATATAATCATCATTAACATCACTTCTAGCCTCAAACTCATCCATCCTGCTATGGAGTCTATCTATACTGGCACTTTGAATCTTCAACTGCTCCATAACATTAAATAATGTAGGTGGCTCAGAAGTAGATGGATTATCCTGACTGGTAGTAGGAATATCAGTACTCCTACTTTCTCCTCTCCCAACCACATGAGATTCATAAGTATAAATAATAATCTTGGTAATAGGCCTCAGTAGACTGACTAACTCGTTAGAACTATCAAACTCAACTCAAGACTGTGCGCATAATGCATGAATCAGGGTAGGATGTCCTAATCTACCAGTGGTTTCTCCTCAAGCAATAGTCTGGATATTCTTGAAAATAAATGATCTAATATTAATCTGTTTCATAGACTGAATACAATAATTTAGAATTACTCTATCTCTAATGACTTTACTGTGATGATAAGAAGGTAGTAGTCTCGCAGAGATGAAAAAGTGGCATGCTTTAGAATCTACATTTAACTTGGAAGCAGGGAAATTACTCATATGTTTGTTATTTGTATTCCATTCCCCTCTTCCATCAGTAAGAAAAGAAATCACTTCTTTCATATTGATCCACCTGATATTTATACTTACAAATATGATATGAAAATTGGCAACGACACTAAAAACTTGATTCCACCGGATATATATATATGCTTATGATTTTGATTTATAATGTGGATACTACACAAGTATAAGTATCGTTTATCAAGTAATATAGGACTTTCTGATTAAGCCCTGAGATATCGAACCCACGGGGAAAGGATGAAAGTCTTTAAAGGAATCAGAAAATTATCTTTTTACTTTTTTTAATGGTTTTTGAAAAGTATGTCTTGATTTTGAAAAGTTTTGAAAGTTGATTTGTCTTTGGAAATTTCCTTAATAAAAATGTTAAGCAAGAAATTAAAATTATAATAACTAATAACACTGTATGTAAAACACTATTAACTAGAATATCTTTTTCTTTCCTTTTATGAAGTAGTAATAATTATTAGAGTATTGTTGTGGAAGTATTTAAATTTGTTGTAACAGACAAGAAGCAAATGTGTTCTTTACCCTTACTTGGTTCTATAAAGAACGTAGGTTAATTTGAAATTTTTATCATTTTGAACATGGTTAGACGGGGAAGATACCAGTCTCTCACTCTAGAGTTCCCTCGATTCCCACCAACTGGGGGCTAACTTCTCATAACAAAACTCAAAACTTTAAACCAAATTAAGGGGTTTTAGCTTGTCATTCTAAAATCCTCAAATTTTACTCCCTTCCATAAAAATATCTTCTAATATTACATGCAATTATATGGACTACAATTCTCGCCCATATAATTGCATGTGATTCTTACTAACTTTTATGAGACAATACCGCATTGGATCTTACATAATCTCAAGAAATTCTACAACTTAACATGCCAAATTAAGAAGTAAACAAAGTTTTCAGAATCAATCTTCACAACTTCTTCCAACTTTAAACACTTATACATTTCACAACAACTCTTTATAAACTAATTATTTCTCCATTTAAAGTAAACTACTCAGAATGCATTGAGAAAATACAAAAACACATTGATTTGAAATTAAAAATCATAAGAAAAACAACAAACAAAAACAAGTATTAATTAAAAAACTAAATGTAAGAACAAAAGTAAACACTTATCTGAAAATTCTCTTCACAACACTCAGGAAGTTCCTCTAAAACTTTAACTCTTCACTAAACTACTCCTCGAGGCGAGATCTCCCGACTCAGATGACTCGGAATAAACTTCAGACTTTAATAGAAACTAAACTAAAAGAAAGAAAATAAGTGGGAAGAAGAAGACTTCACTCCGACCCATTTCTCCTTTCTACTCTCTACTCCTACTCTTAATAAAAACTCTCACAAAATAAAAGTAAAATACTTTAAAAACTCTCTTCAAAATGCAAGTGGAAGAGTAAAAGAAAGAAAGAACCCTTCAAAATGCAAAGGAATAGCCCAAAAGGAAGAAATAACCCTTCAAAAAGTAAAGGAAGAGTCCCCTAATCTTTCCTAAGACTCTCTTTAAATATTAAACCAAAAGGTGCCTTGGTGTCTCTTCAAATGTGTCCAGATTCAATATATCTACCAAAGAATGCAGCCCTTCATTCAAACTTGCTACCCAAAGGAAGTTATGGAAGTTACCACCAAGAGTTGCATCCCATCCCCTTTGAAAATGACACGAAATTCAATTTAATCTCTATTTTTAATTGTGGCGGCTAAGCGCCGGCCCAGCAGCGCTTAGCCGCCAGTGCCAAAATTTTTATTTTTCATTTTTTTCCTCCAAATTTGATCAAATTTTGCTCCTTTCATCATGACCATCCATTTTCATCATTCCTGCAATAAAAACACAAAATACCTTCCATTAAAGTGCAATATCATTAAAAACAGGTATAAAAATGTGCATAAAAATACTATATATTTTAGGTGTATCAAAATCCCCCAAACTTAAAATGTTACTTGTCCTCAAGTGACAGCTAATCTTATAGAACATTTTAGCATGCAAATTATGTAATGAGTTTCTTAGGAAGATAACAAAATTTTGTTCTAGAAATGGAATAGTCCAATTTAGAAAAAAAATTTAGTAATTAAAACCAACTTAAAGTTTAGAAAATTCTTCAGTAAAGGAAAATGACAAATATATGTTTCTATCTAATTCAGAAATATTTGTAGATTTTTCAAAATATAGGACTCAAACACTTATTTTTCTCACTTAAAAATCTTTATTTGAAAATAATTTACTTCCTATATTATAACCCTAAGCTTTAGATTTTCTCTGAACTTATATCTTAAACTTTAGTTATGAAACCAATTTTTAATTAGGCCCTTAAATCCTCAAGCTTCTCCTCCCTTTTTATATACTATTTTTCACTTTCATTCTTTTTTAATTATTTTTTTTATAAGGCAAGGATTACTATATCTGGATAGACCTTTAATGGTTTTGAATTCCACCCTTCCATTTAAAATGAAGTTCAGATATACATCTTTCACTTAAAAATCATAATAATAGTATTTGAAAATTATTCTTCAATAAAAGAAATTTAAGCTTTGAAGAATAAAAGTGAAATCTTTTATTTATCCAAAAATACAAAACTTCTTACTAAAGATAGTTTAACTTTATTTAACACCTCTTCATTAAGAAAATTTTAACTTTAATTTTTTCATGATTACTATAAATTTTAACTAAATTCTTTTATTCATTTATATATTCGAAAATTTTTGTTCCCCTAATATAACTTCATGTACATAATTGTTCTCAATCAAAAATAAGATTTATTTTAAGTGTTCTTGAGAATCAAATAAAATTTTAGGTTTTTGAAAATCTTTGTTTTAAAAAATCCCCCCCCCCAAAACTTTAATTTTTAGTTAGGATAAAACATTTAAGCATAAGAAATGATACATGGGTGAGAATTAATGACTAACATAACATGTTTGCAAAAAATTTTAATATCCTAATATGCAAGTATAAAAATTTAAATAACAGGAGTAAAATGAAATCAAATTCAGTTTTTTCAAAACAATTTTCTTTTTATAACAAGAAAAGTAAAAAATTTCAAAAAGACTTCTACAGTAGTGGAGGTTTTCAAAGCGAATACACACCAACTAAAATAACACACTGATACAAATAGCAAATGGTAATGGAATTTAAAAAATTTTAAACATGTAGTTTATAAGTAGAAGTTCCCAATAGTGGTTTATAATCTCCTAACAGTTTTTGAATTAAAGTACACACTACTAAAAACTCTGACATAACATACACATTAAAACATTTACTGCCACACACACTACACTCAAAGCAACATATAAATCATCAATACAACAACAACAATACATCTGAATATGCATAACAGATAAATAGTACAACTACAATCTGCATACTATCAGAATTCACATCATAATATAATCATCAAACAAAATACTAGATAAAGTACACAATAACACAGCACAACAACACAACAACTAAAACAAACAACATACATATACTCTTCATCCTCATCATCATCATCATCCTCCTCGTTCCAATCTCTGGATGGCACATAAGGTATGTAGAATGGATGAGGGGGCATCTCAGCACTATGATCACCTCTAATCAGTCTATCCAAATAATGTTGATAATTCTCCTCATACTCATCATGTTTTACAATATATCTCTCCACATTATCAATCTTACCATCCATATCTTTCATATGCTCTCGAGTAAGACTCACTTTCTTCAAAATTTTTCTTAATAACCCAGTCTGTGAATCAGTAGATGATGAAGTACGTGAAGTAGTAGCACGAGAAGTAGATACAGCAGAAGTAGAAGCAGTAAAAGCCCTACCAAATCCTCCTCTCCAGACAAACTACGAATGTACGATGTAAGCACCAACGTTTACAACGGTAATTGGTCTCGATAGGCTGAAGTACCTCTTCCCGAGTTTCAAACTTCACTCCAGATCGTTCACATAATGAATGAATCAAGGAAGGAAATCTCATACCTACAGTAGTGGTTGCTCTAGCATAGTTCAAAACATAATCATAAATTATACCTCCAATGTCAATAGGCTTCCCTTGCTGAATGCAATGGTTCAACACAGCTCTTTCTCTCGTTACTTCACTAGTATGACTCAAAGGTAACAATTTAGATGAGATAAAATAATGCTACGCCTTAGAAGTGGCATTCAATTTGGAAGCAGGAAAGTTCACTCTTCTATCATTTTTTATTTTCCATAATCCTCTTCCATCAGTCAGAAATTCCATGATCTCATCTAATTCCCCTTCCGTAGGATGATAGTTAGAATAAAAACAAAACATGTCAGGAGGTAGTCCATAAAAAGTGTTGATTGCCCCTGAAGAAAAGTTGACCTCATGCCTCCTAACCATCACTTAATTCTCTTCTGCAGCAGGCAAATTTGCATAAAATTCTCTTACCACAGAAACAACAGCAACAGTGGAGAAACAACAGTAATTCTCTCAATTCCTTTAGGAATCATATCTTTAATTACTTCTCCTGGCTTACTAAATACACGCTCAGGAATCAACTTACGTGACTGCAGTGCGTCAATGTATCGTTTCTCAGCCCTCGTGCTAACAAATTTGTCAGAATCAAATCTGGCCTTTTCTCTCGCACGCTTTGACTTTGGAGCCATCTCTAAAAAATTAACAAAAAATTCACCATAAATTCAAAAATCAAACTAAACTTGCTAAATTATCTTCTAAAAGATATTTTCATTAAATCCAAGCAATTTCTCAAGTTTTTCCTTAAATTTTCACCATGAATAGTGATTTTAAGATTTTCCAAAATGTACTCAAAATACATGGTGAAATACAAAAAAAATTTTACTTAGGAGAAGTGTTCTTACCTCAAGGAATTCAAATCTAACAATTTTTGTTGAGATCGGCTCTTAAATGATCCATAATATGATGCCCTAGGCTCCTCTTTCGTGATAAACCGAAGGTTAAAGACGATGAGGTGGTTAAAAAATGGCAATTTTCAGGTTTTTAACTGCTAGGAACCAATTTTCGTGAACTGGCACCTAAGCGCGAAATCTAGTGCTAAAGCGCCTGCACTCTGGCGCTTAGCTGCAAGTACCCAAACTTTCACAATTAAAGTATATGCACTAAATCACTTTGTTAATCACCCTTAATTACTCCAGAATAATTATTTCTCCCCACATAAATCTTCCAATATTCCAAATCAAAATTTAATATCCATTGATTTCACACAAATTTCACACAAACACAAACTTATATTAAAACAAACATAACTCTTAATACAATTCTAAAATTTCTATCCACACATAAAGGATGAAATTCTCTAAATACAAGAGACTTTAATCTCAAACTGCTAAGTATACATCTCTAGGATGTAACCATCACATCATCAGGCTTAGTTAATACTTAAATAGAAACACTAAACACACCAAAAATAACACACATGAACACTAAACAAATAAGAACAAAGCACTCTTAATTCCATTCTCCATTAGGCGGATTATATCCCGAACCATTATGATTCTCATTTGACCCTTCTGGAATCTAAATCTGATAAAACAGGCGATAATTGTTCATTCTTACATCTTCTTCTTCAATCCATTTGTTCTTCAGAAACATCACCTTATCTGCTTCTTCCACGTACCTTGAATGACTGAATTGCATCTTGAGTTTCCATCCCATGTGCTCCAAATGCAGATTACTTTCATGGATTTTTGCTTCCATTGATGTCACTCGGGCTTCAATTTTTGCAATCATTTCAACAATCCCTTGAATACTAACAGCAAGATATCCATTGAATAACTCTTTAACACCGTCACTAACAAACTTACTCTTGTCAGAATCTTGCTTCATCTTAATCTCATTCTCCCAGGAAGACATGATGCACTCAAAACTCTCTTCTTAAGACTCAGAAATGAAAAAAAGACTTGGGGTAAGTGTTTCTCTTAAATCAGGTCCTTTTATAGACTTGGGAAGTGCTAAAACAGCTCCAAAACGTTTTAAAACTCCAAAATAACTTCCAAAACTACTCCCCCACAATCTAGGCTTCTAGAACCTCATTTTTCACGTTTTTAATAACTGTGGCGCCTAACCCCAACCAGTCGGCGCTTAGCCGCCAGTGCTCAATTTAGCACAGGTCTGCTAAGTGTCCAAATTTCCATTCTGACTCCTCTAAGTCATCAAATAAGGTCAAATAAACTCTACTATAGTTTAAAAACTCCAAATTACTACCACTAAAAATATAAAAACAAACCAAACCAAGCAAACAAAGTACACTAAACAAACATTAAGTAAAGCACACCGATAATTATGGGTTGCCTCCCACAAAGCGCTTTTTTTAACGTCTTCAGCCTAACATACCCAGAAATCATTCTGAGTGACCCAACATCAAATTATTATCAGATTTAGATTTATTAACTGAAAAATATGGTTTAAGTCTATTTCCGTTAACTTTAAATATTTTTCCAGTCTTAGGATCTTGAATATCTACAGCTCCATAAGAATAAACTTTTATCACAGTAAATGGACCCATCCACCTGGACTTAAGTTTTCCAGAAAATATTCTCAATCTAGCATTATACAGTAAAACTTTTTGTCCTGGTACAAGATTTTTAGTAAGAATCTTCCAATCATGCCATAACTTCATCTTTTCCTTATAAATCTTAGCATTTTCATAAGATTCATTCCTTATTTCTTCAAGCTCATTCAATTGCAATAATCTCTTTTCAGCAATTCTTTCAAATTATAATTGAACTCTTTAATAGCCTAATAAGCTTTATGCTTAAGTTCAAAAGGTTAATGACAAGCTTTTCCAAAAATCAGCCTATATGGGGACATTCCTATAGGTGTTTTGTAAGCAGTCTTATAGTCTCACAAAGCATAATCCAGTTTGATTGACTAATCCTTTCTATTTGGATTAACAGTTTTTTCTAATATTCTTTTAATTTCATGATTAGATAATTCAACCAAACCACTTATATGCGTATGATAAGCAGTAGCAATGCGGTGACTAATATGATGTTTCTTTGCTAACTTTCCAATAATCGCATTTCTAAAATGATTTCCCCCATCAGTTATGATTACTCATTGTATTCCAAATCTGCAAAATATATTCTTTTCTAAAAACTTTGCAACACTTTGAGCATCACATCGAGGTAAAGCAATAGCTTCAATCCATTTGGAAACATAGTCTACTGCTATCAAAATATAAACATTTCCGAAAGATGGTGTAAATGGTCCCATAAAATATAGTCCCCAAACATCAAATATTTCAACTTCCAACATATAATTGAGGGGCATCTTATTTCTTCTAAAAATATTGCCTACACGCTGACATCTATCACAATTTTTAATATAAACATTCACATCCTTACAAATTATAGGCCAATAAAATCCTAATTGTACTATTCTATATGCAGTTTTATCACTTCCAAAATGTCCCCCATAATCAGAATCATGACATTTTTGAATAATTTCATAAGTCTCTTCCAAAGGTACACATCTTCGAATTATTAGATCATTTCCTTGTTTATATAAAAATGGGTCATCCCAAAAATAAGTCTTAGCATCAGACAGAAATTTCATCTTTTCTTGGTATGTCAAACCATAGGGTATAATATTACTAACAATAAAGTTTACTATGTCTGCATCCCCGGCAACGACGCCAAAAACTTGATCCACCTGATATTTATACTTATAAATATGATATAAAAATTGGCAACGGCACCAAAAACTTGATACCTCCGGATATATATATATATATATATTTTTTAGCAAAAAGAAAAAATTCATTCGGCAAAAGTCAGACAAAGTTTACATACATCTAATATAAGGAATATACTGTCAAATCCCCAAAAAGTAAAAGCTTTAAAGGATCATCGGGTTTAACGGAAAAAATAATCCTTTGAGTACACGATAGCACGTTTGTGACCAGATATATATATATATATATATATATATATATATATATATATATATATATATATATATATATATATATATATATATATATATATATATATATATATATATATATATATATATATATGCTTATGATTTTGATTTATAATGTGGATACTACGCAAGTATTGTATCGTTTATCAAGTAATATAGGACTTTCTGATTAATCCCCGAGATATTGAACCCACAGGGAAAGGATAAAAATCTTTAAAGGAATTAGAAAATTATCTTTTTACTTTTTTTAATGGTTTTTGAATAGTATGTCTTGATTTTAAAAAGTTTTGAAAGTTGATTTGTCTTTTGAAATTTCCTTAATAAAATGTTAAGCAAGAAATTAAAATTATAATAACTAATAACACTGTATGTAAAACACTATTAACTAGAATATCTTTTTCTTTCCTTTTATGAAGTAGTAATAATTATTAAAGTATTGTTGTGGAAGTATTTAAATTTGTCGTGATAGATAGAAGAAAATGTGTTCTTTACCCTTACTTGGTTTTATAAAGAACATAAATTAATTTGAAATTTTTATCATTTTGAACATGGTTAGGCGGGGAAGATACCAATTTCTCACTCTAGAGTTCCCTCTATTCCCTCCAACTGGGGGCTAACTTCTCATAACAAAACTCAAAACTTCAAACCAAATTAGGGGGTTTTAGCCTGTCACTCTAAAATTATCTAATTTTACTCCCTTCCATAAAAATAGCTTCTAATATTACATTCAATTATATGGACTACAATTCTCACCCATATAATTGCATGTGATTCTTATTAACTTTTTATGAGACAATAATACCGCATTAGATCTTACATAATCTCAAGAAATTCTACAACTTAACAGGCCAAATTAAGAAGTAAACAAAGTTTTCAGAATCAATCTTCACAACTTCTTCCAACTTTAAACACTTATACTTTCCACAACAATTTTTCATAAACAAATCCATTCAAGAAAGAAAAAGATAAAGTAAACTACTCAGAATGCATTGAGAAAATACAAAAACACATTGATTTGAAATTAAAAATTATAAGAAAAACAACAAACAAAAACAAGTATTAATTAAAAAACTAAATGTAAGAACAAAAGTAAACACTTATCTGAAAATTCTCTCCACAAGACTCAGGAAGTTCCTCTGAAACTCTAACTCTTCACTAAACTACTCCTCAGAGCGGATCTCCCAACTCCGATGACTCAGAATAAACTTCAGACTTTAATAGAAACTAAACTAAAAGAAAAAAAAGAATTGGGAAGAAGAAGACTTCACTCTGACCACCCTTTTCTCCTTTCTACTCTTTACTGCTACTCTTAATAAAAACTCTCACAAAATAAAAGTAAAATACTGTAAAAACTCTCTTCAAAATGCAAGTGGAAGAGAAAAAGAAAGAAAGAACCCTTCAAAATGCAAAGGAAGAGCCCCCTAATCTTTCCTAAGACTCTCTTTAAATATTAAACCAAAAGGTGCATTGGTGTCTCTTCAAATGTGTCCAGATTCAATGTATCTACCAAAGAATGCACCCCTTCATTCAAACTTGCCGCCCAAAGGAAGTTATGGAAGTTACCACCAAGAGTTGCATCCCATCCCCTTTGAAAATGGCGCCAAATTCAATTTAATCTCGATTTTTAAGCGTGGCGGCTAAGCGCGGCCAGCGGCGCTTAGCCGCCAGAGCCAAAATTTTTATTTTTCATTTTTTTTCTCTAAATTTGATCCAATTTTGCTCCTTTCATCATGATCATCCATTTTCATCATACCTGCAAGAAAAACACAAAACACCTTCCATTAAAGTGCAATATCATTAAAAATAGGTATAAAAATGTGCATAAAAATACTATATATTTTATGTGTATCACATATTATGTTCTCTCATATCAAAGTTTTCATATTCACAAAATCTCATCCCCCTTAACTGATAAAAAGCATTAATACGCTAAGGGGTGAATTCTACCATTTTTTTCTCGAACAAGCACATACTCCGTTTCAGTCAAGGTAGATTTGCATAAAACTCTCTAACAATACAAGCGTTAGCAGTAAAATAACAAAAGGTTTCCCAATTTCGATCAGAAATCAACTGCTCTACAAATCTGCCTAGATTTTTGAAAGCCCGGTCTTGAATACACTTTTTTTTATATAAAAACAACTTGAAACGGTATTGTGCTTTCACATTTACAAATCTTTGTTCATCAAAATCCAACTTTCTCTTGCTTTTACTTGTTTTAGGAACCATGTGAAATTTTCTAAAAATTTGCAAGAAAATCCAATAAATTTCAAAATCATTGCCAACTCTACCTTCCACTCCTTTTCCATTTCTACGCAACTTGCCTTCACTTATTCTTTATTCTTTCTCTTGGATTCACTTCAGTATTACTTGGAAGCATTTCCTTTGGATCTATTATTTTAGTCATTTGTAATTTGTCCTAATTGATTTTTAATATTTCTAATGGTTGCTCCTTTAATTTAATTCGATTCTCCTTATATGTGATACTACTTTTCCTATACAAACAACTTCTCCTTATTTTGTAAAGCATTATTATAACCTGAAGGATAAGTTAATCTATTATTATTATTACTCGTCGTTCCAATTCCCCACGGTTTACTTCGGGTGTTCCCCCATTGTTGATTAACACCACCCCGATTATTGTTATTATTCTAGTTAAAATTTAGATGATTCTTCCAATTCGGGTTATAATAATTGGAATATGGGTTGTTAGGTTTGATTATAACATTCATGCTTTTTGGTGCGTAATAAGAATAAAATACTTCCGTCTAATGAATTTTCTTCAATAATGAGATTCGTCGAGAAAAATTCATCCCAAATTGGTCTATCTTTCCTCTGATATAGCAGCAACATGATTTGCTAACATTGTAAAAGCATCATTTTCATAAACATCGGCTACCTTTTTAGAATTTAACCTTTTAGAAGGCCATTGAAAATTATTAGTAGTCATTTCTTCAATTAAAGCATAAGCATCGAAAATTTTTTTAGACATTAATGACCCATCAAAGAAGAAGATCGATGATCGATCTAAGAGACCCAACTAATCTATTATAAAAAGTTTGAATTATTAACCAACTTATCGCATGATGTGGACATTTCCCCGAGAGATCTTTAAATCTTTCCCCATGCTTCATATATCGATTCCCCTTCAAACCGACAAGATGTTATATCATTTCTCAAACTTAGCAAGCCTTAGATGGTGGAAAATATTTAGCAAGGAACTTTGTGATAGTTCACCCCAAGTTCTAATTGATCCAAAAAGTTAACGAATGTAACCACATTTTAGCTTTATCCCTTAAGAGAAAGGAAAAAATTTAAGTCAAATAAAGATCATCCGAAACACTATCAAATTTAAAAGTAGCACAACTTCCTAGAAAATTAGCAAGATGCAAATTAGGATCTTCAGTTGTTGCTTCCCCAAACTAATTATTATGGACACAATTTCGATAATGTTGTGTTTAAGCTCGTGAATTACATAAATGTGTTTTGAATACTAGCACGAAGTTCATCTACTCGTAGGGTTAACATAATTTCTTAAAGGTCCTAATTCTGATGGATGCCAACATTTTGATCTTGATGATTTGCCATTTCTTGAATATTTTTATCTTTTTATGTATCTTTAATTTTTTTCATTTTTCGATAGTTCTTTCTAATTCAATCGTAAGGCAAGTTCTTCGAATATGAACTACGCATATAATAATAAAACAAAATAAAACACAACACACTAACAAAAATAAAGAAAGTAAAAATTTAAAATTTCTTCATTCTCTTTAAAATGCAATTTAAATTAATTGTCCCCGCAACGGCGCCAAAAACTTGATCCCGATAAATGCAACGGCATAAAACTTGGTACCGCTTCCGGTAAATGCGCCGATTATTTAGATATGAAACTTAGATTTTATAATATGGGATACTACGTGCATACCTATCGTTTATCAAGTAATATAAAGACTTTCTTCGATTAAGTCATGAGATATCGAACCCATGTGGAAAATATGAAAATTTTTAAAGAAATTAGAAAATTATCTTTACTTTCTTTAATTGTTTTTGAAAAAGTATGTCTTGATTTTGAAAGTTTTGAAAGTTGATTTGTCTTTTAAAATTTCTTAATAAAATGTTAAGCAATGAAATTAAAATTATAATAACTAATAACACTAGATGTAAAATACTATTAACTAATATCTTTTCTTCCTTTTATGAAGTAGTAATAATTCTTAAAGTATTGTCAGAAGTATTTAAAGTTGTTGTGATAGATAGAAGCAAATGGTTCTTTACCCTACTTGGTTCTATCAAGAACATAGCCACCTGAAATTTTTATTATTTCTTTAATTTGTTGCCAGCAGGAAGATACCAGCCTCTCACTCTGTGAGTTCCCTCGATTCCCCACCAATTCGGGGGCTAACTTCATAACAAAACTCAAAATTTCTCAAAACCAAATTAGGGGGTTTTATCCCCGTCACTCTAAAATCCTTTAATTTTACTCCCTTTCATAAAAATATCTTCTAATATTACATTCAATTATATGGACTACACTCACCCATATAATTGCATGTGATTCTTACTAACTTTATGAGACAATACCGTATTGATCTTATATAATCTCAAGAAATTCTACAACTTATCAGCTAAATTAAGAAGTAAACAAAGTTTTCAAAATCAATCTTCACAAATTCTTTCAACTTTTAAATAATTTATACTTTCCACAACAATTCTTTATAAATTAATTACTTCTCCATTTAAGAAAGAAAAAGATAAAGTAAATTGTCGTAATGCATTGGGAAAATACAAAAACACTTTGACACTAAAATTAAAAAAAACAATAAGAAAAATAACAAATGAAAGAAAGTATTCATAAAAAGATTAAAAGTAAACACTTATATAAAAATCCTCTCCACAAGACTAAGGAAGTTCCTCCGAAACTTCGACTCTTCGCTAAACTACTCCTCAGAGCAAGTCTCCCAACTCCGACGACCTGTATCACGTACTTTAAACGACTTCAATAAAAAGTAAACTAAAAGAAAGAAAAGAAGTGGGGTATTAAGAAGACTTCACTCCGACCCTTTTCTCCTTTTACTCTCTACTCCTACTCTTAATAAAAACTCTTAAACGTAGTGGAAGAACAATGGAAGTACCCTTCAAAAATGCAGTGGAAGAGCCTCCTAAAGCCTCCCCTTCAAAAAGCAAAGGAAGTGCCTCCTAAAGCCTCCCCTAATCTTTCCTAAGACTCTCTTTTAAATAGTAAACCAAAAGGTGCCTGGGTGTCTCTTCAAAATGTGTCCAAACATTCAATGTATTCACCAAGGAACGCACCCCTTCATTCAAACTTGCCGCCCAAAGGAAGCTATAGTAGTTACCACCAAGAGTTGCATCCCATCCCCTTTGAAATCGGCGCCAAATTCATTTAAATTTCGATTTTTAACTGCCAAGTGCGAAGCGCCAACAATGGCCACGCTAGTGCCAAAAATTTCGATTTTCTATTATTTTTGCTCCAAATTTGATCCGCTTTGCTCCTTTCATCATGACCATCCATTTTCATCATACCCGCAAGAAAAACATAAAATACCTTCCTTAAAGTGCAATATCATTAAAATTAGGTATAAAAATGTGCATAAAAATACTATATTGTGCAATGAAATTAAAGTGATATTGCACAATATACCATTCACCTCCACCTCCAGTTTTGCTCCTTTCATCAAGACTTGCATCGACAAAAGAGGTGGAGGTGAATCAAGCATATTGTGCACTTCTCGTCTTCGGTGGCAAAGAGTGTGTGAAACCTACTTCTACTTAAGAGAGAGAGGTTTCAAACAAGTCTAATCCAATTTCATGGCAGGCTTTAACTAACTCTTTTTTCTATTTTGAATGCGTTTTCTTATGAATCCTTCTATTCTATTCCTTCACGGGGTTTTAGTTAACACGAAGTAGTCCTGGAAGATGAGGCAACTTCAAATAGTACCGAAACATCGAAACTTCACCCAATACTTTGGCCGATTCATCATTGGTCTCTTTGACAATGTGGCTTGCAATTTCAAGTACTTCAAATTGTTTATTTTATTAGGTGGGCTTTGGAATCTCAAGAACAATAAAGGGGAAATAATAGTCATAATAAGGATGAATTTCCAACAATTTCTTCATTAAAGGCGAGAAATCATCTTCAATTTCAGATTACATTCCATCAGAGTTCATTATCATCAACAAGCCGGGATCTACTGTAGAAAAGGTAAGATTACCATAATTCATTTTTAAGTAATCAAAACAAATTCCAAATTTATTAATGGACCCACCATCATGATGAATCAAACTAGTGCTAGGTTTCTTCTGTTTCAAAGGATTTAAATCGCCTTTTAAGGTATGAAATCACTCAGAATCTGGATACAAGGAAAGATGTTAAAAGAAATTCTATGCTTGAATATCTGAATTTGATGAATTTAAGAATGAACTTATCGAAAGAGAAACTCAATAAAATGTTAAATTCAACTAAAAGACACTTTAAGCATACTCATTAAATAATGGCTTAAATGTAAAGACTCAGAAGTTCGATAGATGGAAACAAATTCATAACTTCATGGAAGGGAGGCCCAACATGGAAAAAAATGGGTAATATGAGTCTATAAAATAGTACATAAATATTACATATGAAACAAAAAAGATTTTTTTCAAAACTAGAGATAAAGGAACCATCCCTAGTGTAGTCACCACAAAATCACATGTCCTAAATATGTTAATTTTACTTTCATATTTAATACTCACTTTTATGATATTGTACTTTAATGGAGGGTATTTTCATGTTTTTGGGTGCGTATACCAGGAGAAGAGACAAGATCACCAGGAGCAAAAATGTAGTAAACAAAGCAAATTGGCCTAAGGAAAAGAATTTTCGAACCAGGGCCTGACGCCAGATCCCCGGGGCCTAGGCATCAGCCCCGCAAATACAGAGAAGATGGTGCTAGGCGCCACATTAAGGTGCCCTGGACATCCGTTCGTATTACGAGAGATCCTATCAAAGTGGCGCCAAGGTGCCAAAGTCAGGCACCTAGTCGCCGAACGACTTCTGAAGTTTTACGTTGGTTTAAGCATGATTTCCAGGCTATTTTCCAGGGGATCTTCATGGTGTAAAGGGAAGAGAAACAAGGGAAAGTGTTGAATGAAAAGAGAGTCCAAGGAAGGAGAGGAATAATGAGAGATTCCATTTCTTTGTTGTATTTTTTTTGTGAAATTAGAGGAATTGTAAGAAGCTGTCAGAGAAGTGAAGGAGATCTTTAGAGTCAACATTTGTAGAGTTTTCTCTCTTCTAGTCTAAGGAAAGAAGATAAGTCTTGTTTGTTTTATTGCTTTATAGTAAGAACTTATTACATTGTGATCTTGTTAGTTGAATCAAAATGTTGAATTCTTGTGTGTTTCATCATGAATTCTCGAGTGTTTCTTTTATTTTTCTTTTCCTTTTGTATGAAGAAGTGTCATGCTTAGAAAGTAGATTCAATTAGAATGGAATTCATATTATTTATTGTGATGATTTTTTACTTTTATGCTTAATTGACATTTCAATTTGGTCAATTGACATGTTAAAATTTTAGACTTATTGACCAAAGAAAATTTATAAAGAAATTCATACCAATTTTATATTAATTTTTGATGATATTGCACTTTAAAGAAATTTATTTTCTATGTTTTATTGCAGGTATGAAGATTTATAGATAATGGAGCAAAAAGATGAGAAAAGGAGCGAATCTAGAACAAAAAAGAACCAAAAGAGACAAAAGTTTAACTTGGACCCCGACGGCGAGGAATAGGCCACACACGGCGTGTTTCTCCCGAGAGCATGCAAATATATTATAAAGGATCCCGCGGACGGTGAGATCGAGCCCGCCAACAACAGCCCGAGTGCTTGGCTCATGTTCTGTAGCTCCGCCGACAACCGCCAACGAGCCCACCGCACGTGCGAGAAGGTCGGCCTGGAACAAGATTCATTGAATCTGGACAAGCAAGAGTACAATAACCTTTGAAAATATTCCTCTTTTAAAAGGAGACGAATTTAGGCTGAATGTGTGTCCTTTAGTGTCCTTTTTTTATTGTCCTTTTTGTGTGTCCTTTAAAGGTCTTTAAAAGATTCCAAAGTGTCATTAGTGTGTGTAAGTGTGTTCTAGAGAGTATAATAAAGGAGTTTAGTTGAGTGTGTTGTATACATGGGAAGAGTCAGAGGAACTTCAAGGAGTCTGCTCGGGGAGAAAAATCGAGATAAGTTGGGTTTATTATTTTGTCACTTTAATTTTATACGAAATCCAAGTTTTGTGTTATTCTTCCTATGCACTTCCGAGTAGTCTTCTCTCAGCCTTTTCTCCTTTGTTTCGAGATTTTGTGAAATGGAAAATTGAATTAGTTGTGCCTAAAATATTCAGTAAAAATTGTGATAATCTTTTCACTTAAATCTTAATTTACTTTCACCTGCCAATCGACCGTTAAAACCCGTTGATTTCACAACTAAAGTAAAAGAGTATATCCGAGATTTGGGGAGGTCAAAGTCCTCGAAAGGAGGGTGCAAATAAATAGGAAAATATTATTTATTGGGCGTAGAATTGGAGATTTTAGAGTGACGTACTAAAATCCTCAATTCGTCCTATCATTCGGGTGCCGAAGTGTAGATGTTAGCCCTCAAAGTAGGGGAACGTGTGAGCTCCGATGAGAGCCTAAGATCCTCCCAAACTTAGCCACAGATTCAGTAACCAAGCATAGGATTAGTCAATATTCTTTATGCCTGGACCAAAGGGTAAAGAATAGGAATGCTCCTACTTGACACAATATAATTCTAACTAATTTGTTTATCCATTCACTTAATTCTCTTAACAAGGGAGAGATACTTTTCTATGTTGCAACTTCCCGTTCAAGATTAGTAGTAGAATTTAGTATAATTGTTCTTTATTTACGTTTACTAGATAGTAATTTCAACTGTTGTAATTAGTTCATAATCTCTAACTTCTCTCGTTGGATCGATATCTGTGACTCCACAGAGCCCTCAGACATTTCGAACGAACCGTATACTTGCGCGAAAAGTGTAACTTTGCTATTATCAATATTATCTTATTTTTACATTTGTTAACACTTATAAATTTACACACCAACACCCCCGTGTCACTGTTAAATATGTTGTGCGATGCTAGTGATTATGGCATGAGTTTGTTTTTGTGAAAATATATGATAAATTTTTAAAGTAATATACTATGCTAGTAAAATCCTTAATAAAGCTCAAATTAATTACACAACTACTGAAAAAACTATTAGCTATAGTGTTTGCTTTTGATAAATTTAGTTATCTTATTGGAACCAAATGTATTGTGCATACGGATCATTCGCTATAAAGTATGTAATGATGAAGAATGATGCAAAATTCGATTAATTGATGGGTCCTTCGATGCAACAATTTGATTTTAAGTTGTGGATAGGAAAGGGTACTGATAATCGCATAACCGATCATTTGTCAATGCTTGAACACTAAAAATAATGTTAACTTTAATGATGAAATAAATGAAAGTTTTCCCGATTAACAATTACATGCAATAATGAATGGTGAATTCCATGGTATGCTGATATAGTTAATTACTTAGTTAATAACATTTTCTTACAAATTAGATAACCATCATATTAAAAAGTTTATTCATGATTCAAAATTTTACTTTTCAGATGACTCTTTATTTATATAAATAATGTAAGGATTTAGTTATTCAAAGATGTTACCGAATGAAGTAACTCAAGAAATTATACAAAAATGCCATAAATCATATTTTCGAGGGACAATTTAGGGTTGATAAAACTGCATTTAAGACTTTATAATATGGATTTTATTGGCCTACATTATTTAGAGATGTTAACTCCTACATAAAATCATGTGATGTATGTCAAAGAGTACGAAATATTTCTAGAAGAAATGAAATACCCCTAAATTTTACTCTGAAGTTGAAATTTTTTTATGTTTGGTGTTCGATTTTATTAGAACATTTATACCATTATTTTGAAAGTTTTTATTTTGATAGCAGTGGATTATGTTTCTAAATGGATTGAAGAAGTTGATCTACCTCAATCGCGATGCTAAGAGTGTTGTAAAATTTTTAAGGAAAATTATTTTTACAAGATTTGGAATGCCTAGAGTAATCATTACAGGTGGGGAAGTCATTTTAAAAATAGAATAATTGAAACATTAACTAAAAAATATGGGATTATACATCGAATTGCCACAGCTTACCACCCTCAAATCCGTTGGTTTTCCAGAAGTATCCAATCGTGAAATTAAAAAGATATTGAAAAAGACCGTAAATCCAAAAAGTATAGATTGGTCTGCAAGACTTAATAGTGCATTATGGGCCTATAGAACAACTTACAAACCCAATAGGAACGTCACCATATAGGCTCATATATGGGAAAACTAGTCGTTTGTTCGTTTCGAATCGAGCATAAAGCTTATCGGGCTATTAAAGCGTTTACTTAAAATTCTGAACGATGCTGGTGAGAAATAATTATTGCAATTAAATGAGCTTGATGAAATTAGAATGAATCATATGAAAATGCTAAAATTTATAAAGAGAAAAATGAAAATGTAGCATGATCGAAGATTTTAAAGAAGTATTTTTAGATCTGACAAGAAGTTTTATTATATAATACTATCGACCTCACTTTTAGCTTCGAGGACTAGACCTTTCTTGTGAATAGCTTAGGGTCTAGCCATATGACTCTCCTAGTGACTATCTTAAGACTAAAGAATTGGAACCCTCACTCCCATGTAAATCCAAAACACTTTCGCTCACTTAAGGTTTTCGCATACTTAAAGTCTAACCTCTAAATACTTAGGAGGAGGAGACCAAGCATTAGGAAGCTCAAAAGAGTTCCTAGGATGTCAAACCTTAGACCGACCCCGTTTGGTCCGAGGCCGACACACACACATTTGCACATTACACTCTCACACAACACCTCACAATCTTAAACCACCAATTTCATTTAAGCTTGATCCCCTACTCTTTGGAAACTCATGTGAGTGGTTTCTCCAAGCTCTTAGTCCTGTGCTAGGGTTTGGTTAAGACGTACATGGAGGGTCCAAATTTGGGGATTTCCTTGGTCCGTGTCAAATCAGTTGTTAACTTATCCAACCCCAATTTTACTAAAAATCCGAACTTCGAATCTCTTACCACTAAAATCCACAAAATGACGAATGTTACCCCTAAACCCAAATTTTGGCCAAAATTTTTAAAATCAACTAAAAATTACTAAGCAAAATCCCTAAAAATTATCCCAAAACATTCCTCACCACTTAAAAACCCAAAACACCTCAAATTTACCAAAAAATTCATAAAATACTCCCCAAAATAACAAAAATGACCAAAATGCCCCTCTTAGCACAAAAATTCCAAATTCCCAAAAATTTCCAAAACCCTCCACATTGACCTAATTTGACTAAATTGACCCATTTAGACCAAAAGCCCTAAATTTGCCCTTTAAGCCCAAAAATGTCTAAATCACCCTAAATGTCCACCAAATTGACTTTAATTTTCCTCAATTACAAATCCAAACTTTAATTCAACATCCCTAATGCCAACTCAAAACTAAATTTAAGCCCAATTTGACCACATTCGAACCCAATTGCAACCTAAACCAAAAGCCCCCATTTCGACCATATGGCCCAATTCCCCCAAATTAAACTTAATGTCAATCAATTCCCCCCAATTTCAAATACTAACTCTTCAAGAAATTCCCCTAAACAAAATTGAACCATTAATTTCCCCCAATTTGAGATCAAACCTCACCCAAGTCCAACCAAATCCAAAATTCCCAATTTTACCCTAAATCGACCACATGACCAATGTCACCAAACCGAATGCCCTAACCCTAAGATCTCCACCCAATCTATGTCAAGAACTCTTCATAACATCCCCAGGGACCATTTCTAACCTTCAAATGAGTCTTGACCCCACTCTAGCCCAACCTAAACTCAAGCTAACCCAACATACCCAAAATTGGCCAAATACCCAAATCAAAAACCAAATTGATAACCCAAACGAATTTAAAACCACTCCAATAATTTTCTAAACTCTTCATAACAATCATACAAACCATTTCTTTAAAAAATCAATCTGGACCTACCCAAGCTTGAACCCAACCTATCCCAACTTGAACCCAAGTGACCCAAATTGAATCTATGACCCAATGTGACCAAATCAGCCAAATGTGACCAACTCTAAGTCCACCACAACCATCAAATGAGCCCTCGTAACCACCCTAGACTCAACCTAACCCACTCTATTTGAGCCATGGAAGAATGGTCCATGATTTAGGGATCCCCTTCCTTTAATGGGTAAACCTAAAGAGATTTGCAATGAATCATTAACCACTTAAACTCACCGTACTTATGGCCTGCCCACCCGACCACCGGGCCACCTCCCCGGCCTCGGCTAGCCGCCTAGCTTCACCGTGAGGAGCCTAAACCGAGAGCCACCTCCAATGGACAAAACCCAAACTCACCCCCCAAGTTTCCAAACTTTGATTGCTCACTTGTGCTTTGCTTGCCTTCCACTTAAGCAACCTAATCCCACCCATTACTAAGCTCGAGTTCCTACTCAGAAACCATGGCCATAAATAAGAGCTCTTTACAAACATAAATGTAGGTGCTAAAAAATTTATTAAGGGAACTCGCCAAATTGCTCCCACATATTCCCCGAGATCTTCTAAGTACAATCCCACCGCGTCTTCCAGCCCTAATCCCTACCGTTCGTGAGCCAATTTCCACACCGAAATTCCAAGACTGACACTTTCCACGACAACACAAGGCACTAAATCCAAATTAATTGCACCCACACCTTCACCATAATGAAAGAGGAAGAACCCCATAAAAGCCCCACTGCCGCAGAGCCTGCACTAGAGTTTGATCAACACTGATGGCGATGAAAAATCTTTTTTGCTAATTTGCATCGCTATCAATTCTCGTATTATGTCAATGTCACGCAGTCGACACTTTTCTTATCCATCACCCCAATTTATTCTACTTTAGACTTTTCTACGTGTGTTTCCGAGAATTAAGGATTAATCATGATGTAGGGATTGAGAGAAAAAGAGATCGAATGATAATCTCATAGAATAAATCTTTCGCATTGTGTGATTAATGTTTTTCGTATAAGAAAATTATATGAAGATCTTGAGTAACTGTAAAGGTCTTCAGAGGGTGAAATACCTATTCGAGTTCTTTTAATCTCCTATCGGGGTTAGCCCTATGCTTAATTACATCCTAAAGAAATAATATTGCCTAGAAAAACTCCCGAATAAGGTTAACATTTATCCTCCAAAAGTGTAAAAGTTGTCGCGTGCTACAGCTTTCTAAAGAATCGATACTACCGTAAAATTTTGTTTATGTTGAACATTTCAGATTTTGTCATTTTGTATGTCATGCTCCGTGTCATGTCAAGATGTCTTAATATGTGTGTCATATCGTTGTATGTAATGTCATGTGATGTCGCAATGTTATGTGATTGTGTCATTTTGTCATGTTGTGATGTTGTTTTGTCAAGTCGCTATATTATCATCATGATGTCATGATATTGTCTTGTCATGTCATTTGGTTTTATATTTGCTTTGCTTGTTTTAATCTCGTCATTGTTTTGTGTTTATTAAGATCATTTTGTTGTCGTTATGTTTTATTGTCATTCCGCTTGATTTATCATTATTTTGTCTGGCTATTGTTATTTTGATTTGTCGTTTATTTTGAAGTGTTGGTTTTATGTTAGATATCATGTCGATGTCAATGTCAATGATTTTTACGTTAAGTATGTCATGTCGATTTTTCATTGTTTTGGCTAGTATCATATCATGTCATGTGTTATGTCGATGCCATACTAGATACAAGTTAGCGTCATAATGCGACGTCATAATGTCATGTAATTTTATGTTGTGTCTTAATGTGAATCATAATGTCATGTCATTTTATGTCATGTCTTAATGTGATTTCGTAATTTCATAAGATGTCGCATTAATATCTCGATTCGTCATGAGATAATTTATCTCCCTATGTCGTTATTATGTCATGAGATACCTTCAATGATGTCAAGAAGATATCATTACTTATTTATTTTTGTTATTTTTTTGTTTATGATTCCATTTTGTTTTAAATTTTGGTTTTGTTATGTCATTTTGTCATGTCATTTTGTGAATCATAATATCATGTCATTTTATGTCATGTCTTAATTTGATTGCCGTAATGTCATAAGATGTCTAATTTGATGTCGTAATGTCATAAGATGTCATGATTAATATCTCGATTTGTCATGAGATTTTTTATTTCTTATGTCGTTATTATGTCATGAGATACCTTCAATGATGTCAAGAAGATATCATTTCTTATTTATTTTTGTTATTTTGTTAATGATTTCCTTTTGTTTTAAATTTTGGTTTGTGGTGTCATGTCATTTTGTCATGTCATCATTTTATTGTGGTATAGAAATGTCATTGTATGTTTTTATTAATGTTGATGTTATGTCGATGTCAATGTTAATAATTTTATCATTTTATTTCAGATTTCGTGGCTAACCTAAAAGTTCAGCTTGTCTTTTGTCATTATGTCATTTTTGCTTTCATTGTTTGTAGAAAGTTTATTTTTTATGGCTATCCTAAAAGTCCTGGTTTTGTTGTCAATGTTTCGTTGTCGACGTCCTGCAAAACAGAGTTAGCACAAGTATAACATGCAAAGAAAATCTAAACGAAACTTCATGTCTTCATCCCGCAAGGAAAACAAAGTTATAAATAATATCATATCGAAATATTTAGCTCAATTAGTCAAAGTGTCTCGTTGATCCGCAGTTGTTGGATGTCCGAGTTTGGTTGAAATGTCGATTTAAGTTTATGTCAATTTATTGTTTAAATTTTGATTTGTCTTGAATATTGATTTGGGTTAGATTTTCGATTTTATATCGATTGATTCGATTTTGGATTTTATGTCAATTGAAGTTTAATTTTATTGAAAGTTGTTCAACGGGGTCGAACTTTAAGATTTGATGACAAATATAAGCTGTTAAATTGATAATAAAAGTCGAATTTAGTTAACTATGTCATTTCATGTCGTGTTAAGTTCGATCACATGTCGATTTATGTCGAATTATATCAATTTATGTCGAGTTTTATCGAGTTTGGTTCAAATGTCAAGCACGTCATTTAATGTCGGTAGCTTGTTGAATTTGATTTGAAATGCTGATTAAAGTCGGTTAATGTCGGTGTTTGTCGAATTTCGTTTGAAATATCAATTAACGCTTGCTAATGTCGTTTGTTTAATTTGATTTAAAATGTTTCCGTTAATGTCAAATTATAATTAAAATGTTAATTAATACAAATTATGTTTCCGATTATGTTTGGAATGTTGATTAATGCCAAATTATGTTGAGTTTCGTTTGAAATGTTGGATTTATGTCGAATTTGTTGAGTTTTATTTGGAATGTCAAATTTATGTCGGTTATGTCGATTTTTATTCTAAATATCAGATTTAGATCAGGCCATGCCGAGTTATGTTTAAAATGCCTGGATTTATGTCGATTTAAGTTCAATTTTGTCTATCCTAAGGCTTATGTTGATTTAGATTCAATTTTGTTGATTTAGGTTCAATTTGAGTTGAACCTAAGGTTTATGTCGATTTAGGTTCAATTCTAGTTTAACCTAATGTTTATGCCAACTTTTGTCTATTTAAATTTGGTTTCGGTGTTTCGATCATTTATCGAGTTTAGTTTTGGGTTTTATGTCGATTTGGGTTTGGTTCGAGTTTTATGTCAATTTGAGCTTTGTTTTGAGTTTTATGTCAATTTGAGTTTGGTTAGGTTCATTGTTAGTTGAACCTAAGATTTATGTCGAGTTGAATTCGAGTTAGTCATTGCCTCAACCTAAGGTTTATGTCTACTGGAAGCCGAGTTAGTTCATTTGCCGCTGAACCTAAGGTTTGATTTTGACTTAGAGTTAAACTTAAGTTAGATTTTGGTTTAGATTCAAGTTGTTGAACCTAAGGTTTAGGTTTGGACTTAAGTTCAATGTGAATTGAACTTAAGTTAGGTTTAGGTTAGACTTAGGTTCATGTTATGTTAAATCTAAGTATGATTTGCCTAAAGTCTAATATAGGTTAGACTTAAGTTGTTTTTAGGTTACTGAGATTTCATGTCAGTTGAACCTAAGATGGCTGTTGACTTGTCCACATGGTCAGACCTAAAGTTAGGTTGCAGGGTTTTGGTGAAGTCTAACTTGAGTTAGACTTGAATGGTTTGAATTAGGTCTGAATGCACCTACTAGGTTTGTAAGTTTAATTAAGTCCATCTAGTTGAGACTTGATGGTCTAACTAGGTCTAAATGAGTTGGATCTAATTAGGTTTAGGTTTGACTAAGTCTAATTAGTTAAGATTAATCAGCTGAATTAGGTTTAATTTGTGAATAGGACTTAATTAGGATTTGTATTGATTTAAACCAATTAATAAGACTAATGAAGTCTAATTAAAATCTAATGAATTCAATTCAATTAGGTTTTATTGATTAAGTCTAATTTTATTAAGACTTAGGTCAGTTTTAATTAGTCTAATGGGTTAGACCTAATTAGGGTTTTGGTTTGATTAAGTCTAATTTAATTAAGACTTAATGGTTTAATTAGTTTTAATTGATTAGATCTAATTGTGGTTTTCGTTCCGATTAAGTCTAATCGAGTTAAGACTTAATGGTTTAATTAGGTCTAATGGGTTAGACATAATTAGGGTTTAGGCTCGATTAAGTCTAATTTAGTTAAGACTTAATACTTTAATTAGGTCTAATGCAAGTTAGACCTAATTAGTGGTTTAGGCTCGATTAAGTCTAATTTAGTTAAGACTTATCGAGCTAATTGTGTCTAATGGATTAGACCTAATTAGAGTTTTGGTTTGATTAAGTCTAATTTAGTTAAGACTTAATGATTTAATTAGGTCTAATGCTAGACCTAATTAGGGTTTTGGTTTCGATTAAGTCTAATTTAGTTAAGACTTAATGGTTTAATTAGGTCTAATGGATTAGACTTAATTAGTGGTTTTGGTTTCGATTAAGTCTAATTTAGTTAAGACTTAATGGTTTAATTAGGTCTAAATAATTGTGCTTTTGTTTGATTAAGTCTAATTTAGTTAAGACTTAATGGTTTAATTAGTCTAATGGTGCAAGACCTAATTAAGGTTTAGAGGTTACTTAATCCTAATGTAAGTAAGGTTTAAGTTTATTAATTGTGCTTATCAGGGTTAAACCTAATTAGTGTTTAAGGGTTACTTAAACCTAATGTAAGTAAGGTTTAAGTTGATTAACTAGGTTTAATGTGAGTTAAACCTAATTAGGATTTATGGGCTACTTAAACCTAATGTAAGTAAGGTTTAAGTCGATTAACTAAGTTTAATGTGGGTTAAACCTAATTAGGTTTAAGGGTTACTTAAAACCTAATGTAAGTAAGGTTTAAGTTGATTAACTAGGTTTAATGTGGATGAAACCTTAATTAGGTTTGCTTATTATTAAACCTAATGTCTTTAAGGTTTAATTATAATTAATTAAGTTTAAGGATGTTTTTAAACCTAATTAATGTTTGTTTATTAAACCTAATGTCTTTAAGGTTTAATTATAATTAATTAAGTTTAAAGATGTTTTAAACCTAATTAATATTTATTTATTAAACCTAATGTCTTTTAAGGTTTAATTATGATTAATTAAGTTTAAAGATGTTTTAAACCTAATTAATATTTGTTTATTATATTTTAGATTAGTCTCAGTTTCCGTCTTAAGTCTAATATGATTAAAGTCTAAGTGTATAACTAAGTCTAAGATTACGTATCTAATTAAGTTTTAAAAGAATCTTTATAGGGTTAATTAAATATAAATTTATATTTATTCTCCCTTAGAATTTTAAATGTCATTTTAAATTTTCAAGTGATTCAAAATTTATTATTTAGGGTTTAACCTTTATTCCCTCGAGTTTTTTAATCAACTTTCAATTCAATCTTTGTTTACTTTCTTAATTTCTAATTTTTAGAATTATTATTAAAATAAATTACTAAATCTCATGAAAATTAGAAATGTCATCATAAAATAGCTTTTCTGGCTCTGAAAAAATCAGAGGTTGTTTCTAATGACTTAGAAATTAATCCCCTAAAATTTCACAATTTTCTCACTTATAAATAATTTTTAATAATTAAAATACTCCAGAGAGTATTTAATTAATTAAAAATTAATTAATGAGAATAAAATTATTATTTTAGTCTCATAATTTTCTTCTCTTCAGAGCTTTCCAGAGGTATTTTTATTTTATTTTTATGAGCTATGGATCAAAAGATATGGATTTTTGAAAATTTTAAGGATCTTCTCAATTAATCCAGCCCGCAAAATCCATAGTGCGACACGTGTCCTTGTACAAACTTGAAGAGCGGGAGGATCTGGTGCACGGCGCAGAATAGCATATGCGGCAGAATTAAATCAACGCCGTCCGTTCCAAAACATGGAACGGATGGCGGAGATAAATCTCCAGAAATTTGAAAATAATTCGAACCGTCCAACTTCAAAACTCGATATCTCACTCATTTCCCTCAATGAAATTGAGTGAAATTTTTTTTAAAATGATCGTCTCAATGAGAAGCACCCATCCATATGGTGATGCATGGGTTTTGAGAGGGTAAATGATACAGATTTTGGAATATATATTATAGACAATAATTTTAATAATTGCTTCCATACCTTTGCCATAATGAACTTGAGCTCGATTAGACTTGTTGGTCAGCCTCTTGTGGTCCTAGGGAAGTTCTTTCCCACTTTAATTGACTTGAATCGGCCCATATTGTGCAAGACCAAAGGTGGCTGATTTGTAATTTTGGGTTGGTTTGACCAAATTGGCACGATGTGCGGCTAATTGGGTCTAGTCTTCGCTGAGGCTTATTGTCTGTGCTTTAAGGAAGAATTTTGGTTTTGGGAGCAAGAGAGTTTGGGCAGCCTATCAACCTCTAGATCATTTTTTTTCTCTCTTTTCTCTTGCTTAACCTTGCTTGAGCTAGGTTCTTATTTATAGCCATGTGTCGGCATATTTTTAGGTTTGTGTTGTATTTTGAAAAGGGGTCGCCTACGTAAACTGTTTTTAACTTTTAGATTTTAAATTTATATATATATATATATATATATATATATATATATATATATATATATATATATATATATATATATATATATATATATATATATATATATATAAAATTTAAAAAGAAGATTCGATTTCAAAATAATTTGGGCCAAATTTTAAGATACGAAATCAAAAACCGATCCTCATCCCAAATAGTTTATATAAATTCAGTACTATGATTTACAAACAGCGTATCTATCCCGAAGAATAGACACACCGTTTAATGATTGTGGCTCGATTAAATAAACTAGAAGATTTATGACATCCGTTTAGTCTACGAACCAATTTTATAAGCCGACAGCTTCGCTTAATATAAAAGCACTGTTGCGGTTTATATTACCTAGCACTTTAAAGTTCCCTTATGGGTATGTTCTCATAGTTAATTACATCTTAAATGAGATCTTTTTCGGAATCATTTAAGAAAACTCTCGATAATGATTAATGCTTTCGCTCTCAAGAATTTCAAAGTTTAAGGTTTCAAAGGATTGAATTTGGAATTTCAATAGGAATAGATCAAGTTTGGAATGCTTAATTTCGTGAGTCCAAAGGAAGAAAAGTAGGAGAAGCTGCGATCCAAGTAGAATCTTGGCAACTTCCCAAACTATCCTATTGTTCGCTTAGATTTAGGAATTTTATTTAATATTTCAATCTTGTCAATTTTAATTAATTAAGACTTATATTTGTATGACATGATCATACAAATAACCTGGAAGATATGAGGGTTTATGTCGTACCGAACGACTGCCACTTCTAGAAAGTCCTAAGACCTGCTAGTGGCTTAATTTACACGTACATGAACATGCAAATGCCTAACGAAGTGCCGAGGATTTATGTTGCACTAGGCAAACTACCTCGAAGTCCTATGGCTTGGTTATTTAATTCTAAGAAAGTTTTGTCGTTAGGATCCGAGTTTTGCCGATGACGATGGCCGAGCCGCCCACCATGCTCCGAGCTCCTTGTTGTCAGCAGAGGTTTAGTTTTAGAAGTCATAAATCAGGAGATGAGAGAAGTGTTTTGGTTTAAATAAAATCTTAAATCTCCTAAAATGTTTTTTTAATGTTTTAATTAAAAAAAAATCTTAAAGTTGGTTAAACAACCGATTAAGATCTCACGGTTCCGTCATCCCGACACCGTTATTTTCATGGAATTCACTTACCCGCATGAATTTGCTAAACTCAACCGAATTAGTTCCACACTTTCATTTAGACCGTGGGAAATCCTGTTAGCAACACGTGAGTTACATCATCTGGTATTCCCGATCATTCGACGAGACGTTTTAATTTAGCCGTAATCAGTTTTGTTGTCTGCTTTCAGGATTAAATTTTGAGTTGTTTTATATTTTGGAATGTTGTATGTGTTGAATTTTATCTTGCAATGACTTTTAATTTAGTTTTGGTTTCAACTCAGGGATTATCCTAAAGGTTCTGGTTTTCATGCAAATGGGCCTTATTTAATATGCAAGAAAGTAAAGTATAGTGCATGTAAGTAACCGCAATAAAGTAAATTGCAATAAAATAAAAACGTACCCTAGAGGGTCTTCCCGTCATCCCAAGCTGCACTTAAAACACATGTTAAAGCATTTAAATATTTCAACAGATACCTAGGTAAAGCTAAGGGAAGGGTTTTGGTTGTCTACTAAATTCCTAATACTATAACTAGTCATTTCCTAAGACGTCTAGGTTAAGTTGGTTTGGTTTAAGGATGATTTTCTTCATCAAAGAACCATTAGATTCAATTGTTCTTCTAAAACATTCCGTCATATTGAGGAAGTGCTTAGGACGAGTCCTAAACATCTTTTCAATACTTCTGGGATTATCTTGAGTCCAAGTAAATTTAATTGCACAGTGAATTAATCATCCGTATTTAGTTTAAGCTTTGTCTCTCGTCAAAGGAACTCGGGTATTTGATTACCCGATGAATGAAGGCACATTTCACTTAATACTCTATTTAAGAGTTATGATAATTAAAGCCTCTAAGGGCAAGTTGGTTTATCGAGAATTTTAATCATCCTTAATTAAAAGTTTCGAGTTAATGGTTTAAAGTGTTTTAATTTAATTATGAGGTTTTAATTAATAATTTTAAGTTTGGAATAGTGTTCAAATTATTTTAGATTTAATTTAAATCTTTACACTTTCAATTATCTTTGTATTTCAAATTGATGTTCATGTTTTAATTTTTACTGGCAATACGTAAAAGAGGAATCGAATTATCAAGACACATTTAACTCTTAATGATTTCATTTAGGTTTGTTGTCAAATGGTTTTAATTTATTTTAATTAATTAAATTAATTTAAATTGAATTTAATTTAATTTTATTTAATTTTAATTTAATATTAATTTTAATTTAATTTTAATTTAATTTAATTTAATTTAATTTAATTTAATTTTAATTTAATTTAAATTATAGTTTTAGTTGTTAATTTGGATTATTACTTTAATTTTTAATTAAAAATTAAATATTGTTAAAGTGACTTATTTAGGGATTTTTAAATTAAAGAATAAATATCCTCTTAATAATATCCCTATTTTAATAATCCTAATTTTTAAATATATTCTTTCCATAATTTAAATTATTTAATTAATTAGAGTTTCATTTTGATATTTTCAAAGTATTTAATGGGTTTCTACCCTTTTAATTTCTTTAAGTTTCAATCATCCAAGAGAAAGTTAAAATCAAATATTTTACTCCTCCATTTTGATTAAACCTAAAGTTTTAATTATGGGTTAAAATTTTTAATTACCTTTATGCTCCTTTAGGCTTATTTATTTCATAACTCACTAAATTGAGCTCAAATAAATTTGAAATTTTTATGTCACCTCACTCACATGTCAATTAAGACATTAGAGGAGAAAATGTGATTTTTCTGAATTGAATTTGTTTATATAATTATTTTTAGTAGAAAATAAGGGTTTTCAAAGAAAATTCAACAACATGACCAATGAAGGGTTTCTGTCTTTAAGAAAATTATGGGATATTTCTAATGATCAGAGGAATCACTTTGAACCAAATTTTGTGAGTTTTTGAATTCTATTTTATTTATTATAATTATTTTGAGTTTTAGAGTGTTAATTAATTTTAAAATAAAATAAAAGTTGAAAAATAGATTTTATATTTTTCTTAAATTTATGACCTCAAGGAGTTGAAAGAAATAAATTTTATATATTTCTGATTTTTCTTTGATTTATTAGAATTATTTTAGTGAAAAAGGTTGAAAATTCATTTAATATTAAAATACATTGCTTTAAAATTCAATATCTTATCCTGTGGACTTAGGAAAAATATTTGGTTTGTTCCTAAATGATTAGGAGTCAAAATTTTAAATTTTTATGATTTTTAATATTTTTTTGATTTTTATTATTTTTTAATTATTAAAATATTAAAATATTGTGAAAAATCAACTTTTTTAAAAAATTCCAATTTTAATTTTTCAACTCCCCGATATCGCAAGCCTCCAAACCATTTTTAGCGAATTTTTTAAAAGTATTTTTGGAGTTATGAATTTTTTAAAGTTCCATTTTGCTTATGAGGCTTAATCAATCCATTTGGTTGGGTTAATCAAGTTCAATTGATTTCAATATTTTATGTAAGGTTTCTCTAACCCTAAAGAGTAACGGAGAATTATTTTCAAGTCAATTTTATGTGGTTAACCCTAATTAATTCAAATTCAATTTTATGGTTTAGGCCAATTAAGGTTATTATGAATGAATTAACTCAAAATATATTTTTCATAGGGTCCCCTGGTCCTAAGAAACATCACCAAATTTTCCTAAATTTATTTTACAACACGCTAATTATCGAATTAAAATACCTAAAATAGTGACATGAACTTGAAAATCAATAACTTTTCACAGAGATGGCCTTTGACCTTGAAAATCTGTGGAATGTTCCCAAGATCGCAGGCTTCAAAAGCCCTATGGTCTCATGCCGCTATGAATTATCTATGCAAATGGAGAATCAAAACATTAAAAACAAGAATAAATTATTAAAAATTAAATACTCATCCAATTAATTTAATTTCTCTTCCACATTATTCTCCTCTATTCACTGAGTAAGAGGGTATTTTTATTTTATTTTGGTGATTTTTCTATGCAAAGATATGAATTTTTTGCCCGTGCATTTAAATAATTCAAAAATACCCTAATTTCCTACTTATCCACGCGGCGCCGCGTCAACCCTCGCATCTCCGAAGTTCTCACGCATCGCGCGGGATTCGGCGCCGCCATCTGACTCAACTCTTCAAGGGCCCGCGGTTCATGTACCATTGCGTCGTCCGGCTGATTCGACCGTCCGCTCGATACACGCGCGATCCACCCGCTCCCGGTCATCGTCTACGATTGGTGTGCACCCGTGACCGTCCACACTCAAACCCTAATATCTCTCTCAATTCTCAATGGATTTTCGAGTTCTTATACTCTATCGATTCGTCTTGAAGAGACAAACACATCTACACGGCGATGTGGTATGAAATCAACCCAAAACAAAAATGTAGAATTGTCGGAAGCTCGGGAGGAAGAATGAGTCTGCTACCTTTGCTCAAAGAAGTGAAGCTTCGATCTGAGAGTTGTGTAACCTTCTGATTTAGTCCAGGCAAGCTCCGCATGTGAAGTCTCTCCGGCTCTAGGGAATTGTATAGGCATGAAAGGGACCAAGGCCGATCACAAAGCTCGAGGCCGGAAGCACTACCGGCCTCGCGAGGGGGCTTTTTACCGGGAACTTCTCCTCTTGGTCTGGTGAAGGTGTAGGGTCAATCAATTTGAAGATTGGCTCACTGTGGTGAAGTGTCCTGTTTTTTGGGTGAATTTTCAACTCAAAAATCGAGAGGCTCACATGAGGGTTTGTGTGGCCGGATTTCCCGCTGGGATCAAGTTCTCTATGTCCGGAGAGTGATCCGGAATGCTTTTGCGCAGTTTTGGTAAGGTTTGGTTCAACACCTTCTTTGGTTGAGAGGTGGTGATGTTTAAATAGAGTGGCTGGAGGGCTCTGTGTGGGTAATCGAGGCTCTGGATCACCGCCTGGGGGAGGAGAAGAACAACCACAGGTCCATTCGGGCCGGGACAACTCGGCGTTGGCTCAATTTTTCAAGCCAAATAAGGCTCTCGGCTTGGTGTTTTCCGGCGGCTGTGGTGGCTGGCAGGCCAGGCATGGGTCACCATCCGACTCAAGCAATGTGGCCTCTGCTGGTGCAAGCAATCGTGATTGCCATGTGTAAAGGAGTTAGATCAAAGTGGAAGGGGGAGAAGTTTATTTTGGGTTCAAATGGGTCAACCTACATGGTTTTGGGCTTGGTGCACCACCCAAGGCCTGAATTTAGGCTGAAAATGTTCATTTGGGTCGCCCAAGAGGAAATGGTATAGTCTCCATCAAGGATTGTGCGGCTAATCTCCGTTTAGGGCAGATTGGCTGGAGCTGGTTAAAAAGGCTTAAGGAAGGCTTAAGAAAGCGGCTCCTCCATTTGCCATTTATGGGATGGTCACATGTCAAACTTCTCATGGCTTTACATGGGGCTTAAGGATGGCTTCATGGCTCCATGTGGCTTGGGAATGGCTTAGCCAAGTTTCAAGGAAATGGGTTTGTGATTTTCGCATTTAGGGGTGATTTGGCATGAGGCTGATTTGGAATCATTTGATCATGGATTTAAAACTTAGGGGTTGATTTGGTTAAAAGGATGACAAATGAAAATGTCATGTGGGCTTTAGGATAGATATTGGGCTTTTGAAATGGTTTTGATGGCTTTTAAAGTGGTTTAAGGAAGTGAGCTTTTGGATTTAAAGTAAATTTAGGATGAAAATTTTGTAAAGGATCATGCCAAATAAATGTTGGGTTTAGTTTAGGGATGTGTCATGAGTGGTTTGGAATCAATTTGGTGTGATTTGAGTAGAATTGGGTTGAATTTGGGCTTTTTGGTAAAGGGGCCAAGTGTGGGCCAACTGGGTTAACTTGGTTTAAGGACTGACTAAAGTTGATCTTGAGAAATTAATGTTGAGAAATGTTTATGGGAGTGTCACAAGAGTTTTCAACTTTGGTTGGGCTTTTGATTTTGGGATTTGGGCCCATTTGGGTTAGGTTTGGGCTTAGATCAATTTAAGGGATTTTGATTTCGGGTTAGGTTTCAGCGGAGTTTAGGTTCAAATTTTAAAATCAAGTTAGGTTTTTGTTTATGGGGGTGTTAGGAAGGCTTTAGAAAAGATTTGGGGCCAATTGGAGTTGAATTGGGCTAGGTTTGGGCTAGGTTTAGGTCATGGGCCAAAATCGGGCCTTAGGCTTCAAATTGAAATCGTGCTCAAATTTCAATCAAATCGACTCAATTTTGGTCTAAATTGTTATTGGGGATATTGAATTGAAGTTTAGAATTGAATTGGACCAGAATTGAGGTCAATTGGGGTGGTTTGGTTTGACATTGGGTTCACTGGGTTAAAACGGGTCAAATTGGGCGTTTTAGTAAAAAGTGGGGTAAATCGGGCAAAATCGCCCATGGTGTAGTCAAACAAAAATGAAAATGGGAATATTTGAGATTTTCTGGATATTTCTGCGAATTTTTAAAATTTTGGATTTTTGGGGTAAAAGGGTATTTTGGTAATTTTGGGGGTTTAGGGGCATTTTTGGAAATTTTGGTATTTTTTGGCCAAATACGGTCAATTTTATCAAAGGGAAGTGTTTAGGATCGATTTTGAGGGATCTTTGCAATTTAGCAATTTTGCAAATTTTTTGGGTCATTTCTATGGTATTTGGTAAAATTTAGCGGGTAGGGCCCCGAGTCAAAAAATTGAAATTTTGGAAAAAATGAAAATTAATCAAATGCGAAAGTAATCACTTGCCGAGCCATGAAGCCATATTAAGCCCATATAAGCCATGAGAGGACTCATTTGAGGCATTCACTATGTTGTTCCTAACCCTTCAGCTGTGGGCTTAGGGGTTAAGAACCATCCATATGAATTACCTATGACGAGTCGTAAAGTCAAGCTGGGTGGAGAGTGTGGTTTGGGGACTCGGAATGCGTGTGAGAGTGTAGTGTATGTGCAAGTCAACCCTCACCAGAACAGGCCACCCAGGGTATTCCTAAGGCCAAAAGTCCCATAAAATGGAACTCATCCTTTAAACCTCCACATTTGATTTCAACCCTCTAGGTGATTAGGCCTGCAATCAAGCTTGTGGGGTTTGCAGAGTTAAGAGGTGTTTCGAATTCTAAGTGGTGGGTTCCATTTCTAGTCCTCTAAGATTAGTCAAAGGAAAAGCCTAAGGCTAGATCCTAAGTACTAAAGAGAGAAGCAGCTAATCTATCGTACCTATAATAACACTATTTAAGCAGTCTTAGATAAGCTTGGGCCGAGCTAGGCTTATCTAGGGGAGTTGCTAACTTTTCTATTAATGCCATGGAGATAAAATTTCAGTTGAGCATAAGCTCAATTCATTTTTCAAGGTTAACCCATGTGGAGTTCCAAATATGGTGAGGATTTAACTCCAAGGCTTGTCTTCCATCGATGAGCTGGGAGGCGATAACATTGTTCAAATGTCATAGATAAACCTTCTCCATATACCATTCGCATATTCAATGTTTCTTTATGCGAGGATGACACTTAAGATTTTCTTTCATCATTACCATGGATTGGTGATGATGAGCTTTTCATCGATTTGGTTCATGTTTATTGGTTTGTCAAGAGGTGTGTGGTGACTCATAAAGAGCTAGCCATCTTCTATTCACCATGTCACTTAAGCTCAAAGGTGAAAGCATGACACATGTCTCCATCTTTTAATTTTTAAATTTGGTATTTTTGAGCTCATCCCATGAGGGAAGGGTGATCTAAGCTTCTCTTTCTTCCATCGCTAGGATTAGGAGGTGTCAATTTTAATTCTCTAAATGTTCCCTAAATATTCATGAGGGAATGACATCTCATTTCCTCTTATGATTAAAGCTGCCATCATGTCTTTTAACCATGGTTAAGGTGACATGTCATGAGTCACCCAATGGTTTAATTCATTTTTAATGGGTTATATGGGTTGTGTTTAACCCATGTGAGGTCACCCATAATGTCATTAATGGGTTTGGAATTTTGAAACCACTTATTATGTCATAAATGGAGCTACGATCCAAATTTTATTTTCATACCTTTTAATTATATTCCATTTTTAATTAATTATGTAATTAATCAAAAATATTGGAAATTATATTATTAGCCAATAAATTAATCAAAATAATTTTGGAATTATTTATTTGATTAATTTTTTTTATCATTTTTGGTCCAAAATCAATTTTGTCTTATTTCATGAATTTTTAATTTAATTTTCATTTTAATTAATTATGTCATTAATTAAAATATAGAAATTAAATTATTGGTCCATTAATCAAAAATAATTTTGGAATTAATTATTTGATTAATTCCATTATTTTTAATTGATTTTGTGCATTTTATCATTTTTATGAATTTTAATTTAATTTTTTATTTTAATTAATTTTGTCATTAATTAAAATTTAAAAAAATTAAATCATTAGTCATTTAATTAATCAAAATAATTTTGAAATTAATTATTTGATTAATTTTGTCATTTTTATTTCATTTTGGTGTATTTTGTCATTTTATGAATTTTAATTTAATTTTTTCATTTTAATTAATTATGTCATTAATTAAAATATTGAAAATTAAATTATTAGTCAATTTTAATTAATCAAAATAACTTTGAAATTAATTATTTGATTAATTTTGTCATTTTGGCATCTTAAACAGATCATTGGGTTAATAATCGTCATTTGGTCAAAAATCGACCAAATTTTGACCAAAATTGATTTTTTTGGGTCAAAGGTTGATCTCATGGTTCGAAGGTTTGGTCATTAGGTATGGATTGACCATTTTGACCAAAATTGACTTTTTAGGTCAAAAGGTTGATCATGGGTCAATGGTTTGTCATTAGGTCGTGATCACCATTTTCGACTAAAGTTGTCTTTTTAGGTCAAAAGGTTGATTTATGGGGTCAACAGGTTGGTCATTGGGTCTGGATTGACCATTTTGACCAAAGTTGACTTTTAGCCTAAAGGTTGATCTATTGAGTCAGGTTGCTCGTCAATTGGATTGACCATTTTGGACTAAAGTTGACTTTTTAGGTCAAAAGGTTAACTTATGGGGCTAACATGTTTCGTCATTGCATGGATTGACCATTTTGACCAAAGTTGACTTTTTAGGTCAAATGGTTGACCTATCGGGGCAACAATGGCCGGCTATCAAGTCCGGATCACCATTTTGACCATAGTTGACTTTTTAGGTCAAAAGGTCACCTGTATTGGGTCATCAGGTTGGTCATTGGGTCTCTGATCAATCTTTCATTTCACCAAAGTCAATTTTCGTCAAAAGGTCGACCTATCAGGAAAATGAGGTCAACAAAAGTACCTACTGCGGAATAATCGTATAAGTATGCCGCATATATCAGCGCTTGATCAAGTAGTCCAAAATGTCCCACAATAATCGAAAGGAATGGATGTCATATCGCGTTTAAGGAATGTCGGATGTCTCATATGTCTGTTCTGAGAAGGAACGCCCTTTTCGCAATCGAAAGGACTTATATCCAATAACCTTAAAGAGAAAATGAATGTCATATTCCATTTTCTAAATGTCAATGCGATATTTAGTTGGGAGAGCATGATTTCCTTGTCAGGAAAGGACTTACATCCAATAAATGCAGAGAGAAAATGGATGTCATATTCCATTTCTCAAAATATCAATGTCGATATTTAGTTACAGGAAAGCCATGATTTCTCATGCCGTAGAAAGCGACTTACATCCAATAACCTGGAGAGAAAATGGATGTCATATTCCATTTCTCGAAATTTCAATAACGATGTTTAGTTAGAGGAAAGCCATGATTTCATTGTCGCACACCCAATAACTAGAGAGAGAAAATGGATGTCATATTCCATTTCTCGAAATATCAATGTCGATATTTAGTAGTTTGGGAGGAAAGCCATGATTTCCTTGTCGTGAAAGGACTTACATCCAATAACTGGAGAGAGAAAATGATGTCATATTCCATTTCTCGTAATGTCAATGTCAATGTCGTGTTAAAAGAATGATATTTCGTGTCGTGAAATGACTTACACACGATAGCAAAGGAGAGGATGAGTGTCAAATAAGCCGATATGTTAAATGTCGATATGTCAAATGTCGATAACAATTATCGATATATCAAAGGTTGAAACGTCGATGTGCTAAATGCTGATAACAATTGCCGATATGTCGAAACGTCGATATGCCAAATGTCAAAAGCATCGATATCTCAAATGTCAAAAACAAACGTCGATATACAAACGTCGAAACGTCGATATCTCAAAACGCCGATAACAATCACAAAGTGTCGAAATGTCAATGTCTCAAATGTTTATGATTATTGATATGTTGAAATGTTAAAAGATTGATATCTCAACTGTCGATTACAATTGTCGATATGTCAAATGTCGAAAAGTCGATATGTCGAAATGTTGGTACGTCAAATGTCAAGTACGTTTCGATATGTCAAATGTCAAAATATCGATTTGTCAAATGTCGAATGTCTCGTCAAATGTGGTGATGTTAAATTATGGGAATGTCATGATTTCTATGTATAAGAAAGGACTTTCATCTGAAAGTAATATTGCAGAAAATGGATGTCCTATTCCATTTCTCGAAAAGTCAAATGTCAATGTCAAGTTATAGAAATGTCATAACTTTCATGTCGTAACGACATATATCCGATAACTAAAAAGAGAAAATAGATGTCATGTTCCATTTCTCAGAAATGTCAAATATCAATATTGAGTTATAGAAATGCCATAACTTCCGTGTCGTAGAATGGACTTACATCCGATAACCGGAGAGAGAAAATGGATGTCATATTCCATTTAAATGTCAAACGTTCTGGTGTCAAGCGTAGGAATGCCATATTCCGTGTTAGGAAATGACTTATATCCAATAACTAAAGAGAGAGTATATGTCGTACTATCTCTTCAAATGTCAAATGTCTATCTCGAGAAGGAATGCTATGCGACTTACATCCTAGCTAATGGAATACCATATTTCCGTGTCGAAGGGACTTATATCCATTAACTATAAAGAGTGGCAAACTCAGTAATCGCAGAGTGTATCCGCTGGAATTTGATTTATAGATCGAAAGAAGTTATTCAAGACACGTTTCTTCTTTTTTATTTTTGTTATTTTTAATTCAAAGTCCTTATTTTGGCATTTTTGGGAACTATCGATGTACTATAGACAATTCGAGGGAAGAGAACAAATGTCATATTCAATTTTCTCAAAAAAAAGTCAATGTTAAATTCAAGTCAATTTTGGAATAGGAATGCGTATGAGACTTATATCCTATCCAAAGAAAGATTGCTAAAGGAAAGCCAATGTCCGATGGTCTTTTATCCAATAGCGAGAAAGAGAGAAGATGTCATTTTCTATTTAAGGCGGTCTTACAATATGTCTTAGAAATGTCAATGTCAAAATGTCGATTTTGGAATAGAATGCGTATGAGACTTACATCTTATCCAAAGAAAGATTGGTAAAGGAAAGCCAATATCTTGATGGTCTTACATCCAATAAATGCGTAAAGCAGAATAGATGTCGTCTTCCATTTAAGGAGGCCTTATACCATCTCTTAAAAATGTCAATGTCAAAATGTCGATTTTGGAATAGGAATGCAAATAAGACTTATATCCTATCCAAAGAAAGATTGTTAAAGGAAAGCCAATGTCATGATGGTCTTACATCCAATAACGAGAAAGAGAGTAGATGCCATCTTCCATTTAAGGAGGTCTTACACTATTTCTTAGAAATGTCAATGTTAAAATGTCAATTTTGGAATAGAATGCGTATGAGACTTATATCCTATCCAAAGAAAGATTGCTAAAGAAAACCAATGTCATGATGGTCTTACATCCAATGTAAAGAAGAAAGAGAGTAGATGTCGTCTTCCATTTAAGGAGGTCTTACACTATCTCTAATAAAGGGAGCGACGCATACCAAGCCGGAACCGTCGAGAATACAGTCAGCGCACAGGTAAGTAGAAAAATAGTATTTATTTGAATTAATTAAATCGTGCCAACTTTAAAATCCATAACTTGGCGTAGAAAATCGAAAAATAAAAGAAAAATACCCTCTTTTGTTCAAGAACAAAGGAATACAATGTGGAAATGATTTCAAGTTCATTTGATTTATATTTTATTTTTAATTAATTAAATACTGTATTAGGTATTTTAATTCTCCATTTTCTCAACATTTCACCATGGCTTGAAATTTAGAAACTTTGCTCCTCCCCGTCATGAGGGATCTTCTCCCGATTATTCCAAGGTGCCAGTGTGGATCTCTAGAGAATATCCTTATTTTTTCAAGTTTATTGTGTTTGTTTTAATAAAATTATTATAAAAATTAAAATGCCCATCATAAAAATATAAAAATATTTTGGTAGGTTCACTATGATCGTAGGACCATAGGAAAACTATAACTTAGTTTAACTCATTAAATATAAACCTAATGCATAAACCCTCAAAATTAAAAGAAAATTAATTTGGACTAAATAAGTGTAAATAACTTGATTTTTACTCCTACCGTGGCTTATGATCAAAGAAACTCCCATAAAAATTTTAAAGATATTTGGAATTGATTTGGCCACTTAAACGAATTTTATAAGTTAAATATCACCTTTGGCATTAAAATAATTATAATAATTAAAATACAACTAAAAAAATTATCAAATTAGTTTTAGGAGTTCTCTGTGATCGAGGAATATAGGAAAAATAAAAATTAACATTAAAGCAAAATTTTCATTTTTAAGGTTATTTTAAATATTTAAATAATTAAAAACTCATAAAAATCATGAAATTAATAAAATTGATGGAAATGTTCTAAATTGTCTTCTTTCACTTAGGAACAATTGGAATAATTTTCCAAATTTTCTAAGTGGAGATATTAAATTTTAAAAGGGTTAAAAAACAAATTTAAAGCCTAAAATCGATTTTTCTAATTTCTCACTAAAATAATTCTAATAATTGAAATAGAAATCACAAAAATATGAAATTTAGTTCTCTGGTTTCCCTGACCTCAGAGAAATTTTTTGAAAATATAAAACCTTATTTTCAATGTAAATAATATTTTTTATTTCATTAATACTCCAAAACTTAATACGCTTTTAATAATTAAATTAAAATTCAAAAATCATGAAGTCTGGGTCCAAGTGGTCCACCGGGCTAGGTAAACCTCCAATAATTTTCAAGAATAAATAATTTGTTTTGATTAAGTTGTTGAATTATCTTTGAAAATCCCTATTTTGCGTGAAAAATAATTATGAAAATTAAATAAAATTTAGAAAAATCACATTTTCTCCTCTCGATGTTTTAATTGACCCATAAATGGGGTAAAATTAAAATTTCAAAGTTATTTGAGTTGAATTTGATTAATTATGAAGTATTAAGGCCTTAGCGGCAAAGTTGTACTTTTGAAGACTTTAGCTCGATCAATATTTATGCTTAATTAAAAGGATAAATGAGTAATGAATGGTCTTAATTAACATGATTTGAATGATTGAACATGAAGGGATAAGTGGTAGGAACTAATCTCACTTTTGTCATACTCAAGGATAAAATTACAATTTTAATTACATTAATTCGAAAGAAAATCAAACCAAAAGATCCTTTAAGGTTAGGGTTTGACTTTGGAAGTCGATAAATTCTTCAATTCAATACCCATATTTGATATTTAAATAATAATTCAATATTTTGATAAGAATTATAATCATATAAGTCAATATCTTTTGAAAATATAAATATACCCACTAAAGTCTTAAAGGCTTAGTAGTGAACTAGGCTTAATTAAAATTTGACTAATGAGGAATAGAAAATAAAGCTTAATTAATACCAAATACTCTCAAAACACTACAAGTCCACTTCCAAACCAAATTTGCCAAGTTTCTTAATAAGCCAACTTGCCTCTCAAGGCTTTTACTCACATAATTTATAAATAAAATTTCAAGCGATAATTACCCCATTTTTGGGATGACCTAAAGACAATGTTCGGCTGAGCATAAGTGTATGAAATAGATGAATCGTTTAGTGAGTATGATAAGTTCAAATGAATTCAAGAAAGTTAAAAAGGGTTGTGAAATATCTAGGGACTCTCCGGATTTTTTCACAAGTCTTCCGGACATCTTGTGTGACAACCGAACCTATTATACTTATTAAAAGAAGGCATCTCAAATTAAATAAATAGGACCCACTGCTATGACATAAAAGATTTATAAAGCTATGACTAACCTATCTATAGTTTTACTTTCCTGCAAACTATAAATATTTACTACAAAAGATACTGATGTTTTAGGTGGATGAACAAGAATACTCGACAGTACGCTTTACAAGTTTACAAGATCTTCTTTCCCGCACTCTCTTTATTATAAGCTTCGCATGCTAAATAACAATGCCACCCTACATGAAAATCAAAAATTCTTAGGATAGCTGCAAAATAAAACCAAAACCAAAATCAAAATAAAACAAAATCAAATTCACCGCCACAATAACCAAAATATAAGACAACTCAAAAAGTTAATCACAAACAAAACCAAATACAAGTGAAACTAAATTAAAATACCTCTATCTGATGATCTGGGAATACTCAAAGGATGCAACTTATGTATACTAACAAAGATTTCCTACTGCCTAAATGAAAGTATGGAACTAATTTAGTTGTGTTTAGTAATTTCATTTGGACTAAGTGAATCCGAAGAAAATAGTGGTGCTTAATGAGGGAACCATAGGATCCTAACCGGTGTCGCTATAATCAACTTAAATATTCCTCTAAATATGACACTCACATTACCCCCAATTTAAACATTTCTAAAACGTGCTACTTCTCTCGAACTCTTATAATTGACAGTTCTAAACTAAACCCGCTATGACGAGGAGCTTGGAGCATGCACAAAGTGCGCATGGCCATCTTCAACAAAGAAACTATTTATAATTAAACAACAAGCCATAAATGACTTCGAGATGTACTTTGCCTCCAAGGCAGCATAAACTCCTCTCTTTATCTCTTTAGGCCTTTGTACCTTGTAATATAAAGCCCTAACTCGTCTTAGATTCCGAGGTTGTCATCGGATATGATATAAACCTCTTATCTTCAAGACTATTCACATGATTGGTATCAAGTAATCAGAAGTTCTTAAAAAAAATAAAATTGTGAGATCGAACATTAAATAATTATCCCAAATTGAAGCCAAAACAAAATATAATTCGGGAAATCACCACATTCTCCTCGTGAGTCAGGTTTTCCCCAAGATCTCCTTGATTATTACGCAACTATTTCAAACTCGAGACACTCACCCATTGATTTCTCAGCTGTCATTATTCTTTTCAAGATTCTTCCTTTGGAAGTCATGAATACAATATTTCGATCTTTATCAAGAGTTTTCTTAGATAACTTTGGTTACCTAAGATGTGATTAACTATAGGGGCTTACCCTTACATGTGAAACTTAAAGCACTTATATTAATATAAACCCTATCTAATTCCCTTCATATTATATAAAGTAAATTGCCTGGCCAACATATGCGCTTCGTACCAAACAAATGTCATAAGTCTTTAGTTTATTTGATTAAGCCTCAATGACTTCGCTAAATGTATCCATTCTTCGGGATAGATGCATGGCTTGTAGTAAATTGCTCGATTATTTAAACTCGTTGATTATATGTGATCATTGATCGCATATTTTTAAAATTAAATTAATATTTTTCAAACTTCTATTTATATTTATATAAATTAAATCTAAACCAAACTTTCGTACCGAAAAATACAAAATTAAATTTTTTTCCAGGAATACTTAAGTACGCCTGGTCGTGTGTAACATTTATCGTCGTAAAGAGATTATCCATATGATGTCATGATATCAAGATCCTAAACCGGAAGGATGATTAAAATAAATGGACACAAAAGTTAGAAGCTTGTATAAGCAGAGATAAATTCTACATTTGAGAACATCGTAATGTTAGGTCAACCAAATTAAAAACACGGATATGTTCGGGGCCGACGACGTTAAACCAAGCGCAATGGGGAGACAATTTATAGTTTTCAGATGAATTGATTTGATTTATGATTGTTGTTTTAATGATTTTATGAAGTGATTTTGAGTCGACATGTTTAAGACGGTATAAAATATTATCTTTTTGATGAAAATGAGGGAGAGGACGAAAGAAATTCAACTTCGTGTAAACTTTGGATTGGCGCTATAGCGATAGATCTTGCGCAGAAGCCCCGCATCTTGCACTATAGCGCCACAAGCTCAAAGAACTCCCTAAACCACCCAAAATTAGCTTTCTTGCCTCTTTCTTCTCTATAAAACCGCCTAAAATGGGAAATGAGGCATCAAATTCACTGCCGAAGCATTTTAAGAGAGAATAGAGAGTAGAAAATTCATTCCTACTTGGAGATCATGGTGAGTACGATAATGAGAAGTTTAATGACAAGAAGATGATGCATAAGGATGTTCATCCCTACTTCAAAGAATTCTTAGCATTAACTCTAGAGCAGCGACACAAACTGGGAAAATCAAGCAGGATATTTCGACTACACACCAAGTATGGAGACTTGTTCAACGTGTATGAGCATTTAGATTGGCAGTTGAAACTCCTGACCAATCATTTGGCATGCTTCAAGAATATCAAGTAAGTATGTAAAACAACAACAAATGAATGGCTTACAAGGTTGCTTCGGAATTTCCTCGCACTCCTTTTTATCAGTGCTATTGATCAACTTTTTGGAGGGTGAAAAAGAGGGCGACAACATTATTCATAACTACTCATAGATGGAATCTTAAATAGATAATTATGTTAGTATTGAGTGTTTATGTGGAGTGCCGACTTATTATTATAATGGCTCTAGCATTTCCGGATGTTTATTTATGCCCGTATCGACATCTATTTAAGTCAATGTTATGTTGTTTGCATTGAATATATTATTAATATAAAAGAATAAGTTCAATTATATTGTTAAAAGTTGGTTTTCTGTGTTTGAATGTTTAGATTCGTAGTTGCGTACTTAAATTTTGGAAAGACGACGAACTCAATGACTTTTTAAATGACCATTAAAACAAATATTAGGTTTAGAAATCTTAGATTTTTCATTCTCTTTTCATAATATACAAAAATTTTAAAAATTCTAGATGGGTATGAATGGCTCCATAACACTAATATTGGGCGCTATAGCGCCACTCATCGTAGATAGGCATGACATTATAGCGCCACGACTAGGCGCTATATGGCGTTAAGGCGCCCAAAATAAACCGAGAGTGCTTTAGCACTCGGACCGCCGCTGTCGTGCCGTCTTTTCCCTGGTTCACCTTCTTCTTCCCATTTTTTCGCAACTTGCTCCTTAGAGCTTGAATTTGTGCTTGATTGTCTTGGAGCCGAGCTTCAAACCAGAGATTTCTTCTTCTTGCAAGATCTACATTTTGACCTATAAATTTTTTAATTTCACCATGGATTTCTTTCCTACATTATGGTTTGGCCGAAAATTTGAAATTTTGATGTGAAATAGAGAGAAATTCATGGTTAAATGCATATTTGGTTTAGAATGTGTTTGTAAGGGTACTATGGATTTGCACATTAAACTTATTGAAAATATTATTGATTTTTTTTAAGATTTCACATGGATCCTAAGATGAAGTGGGGTAGAGGACAAGCTAGTGATAACGAGGGCCTGCCAGTTCGGAAAGTCTATGACAGATATTGAGATTCGTAATATAAGAAGTTGATTACAAGAGCGAAGTTTCTTCGTCTTGGTGGAACTATCGAATATTTGATTGCCGAACAACAATGGGAAAACTTATGCTATTTCTTACCTATCGTTGCTGTGATTTCGTGGTTCGTGAATTTTATGCTAACATGCCTGATGAATCTGATGATTTGGTGTTTGTGAGAGGGCAGATATCGATATTAACTCTATACAAATTAATCATATTTATAAGCTACGTTGTTCCTACTTTCACATTTGGAGTTTAATCCCTACTAATGCCGAGCTTGATGAGATTTTGGGATTATTTACTGATGAATGTGGAGTTTTGAAGATCAAGAATGGACGTCGTATAAACTTTTCAAAGCTTAACATTAATTCTCGTGTTCGGAATTACTTTATTTTTTGGTAGACTTCTTCTAACTACCAATTTTAGTGAGTTAACCCAAGAGAGCCACCTTGAATTATTGCATTCAAATGAGGAAACCTATAGATATTGGCTCCCTCATTTACAAGAACATGATTATTTCCCGTAAATGAGGAACCTTATATGTAGGGCAATTCTTCTCTTATTTCCACCATGCATGGGAATCGGATTTAAGTATGATTCATGGGAGGAAAATTTGCCACATCATAAACCCATTGAAAAAACAAATTTGACATTTATGGAATGCATATGCGTATTCTAGATCAAGGAGTGGAGGTTTTGACATTGTTTCTACTTTAGCTTTAGCTTAATCTTTAAACCTTCCACATCTGGTACTTTTACTTTTGGCACTATTCTCGGGAGCAAATAATCATTCAATAAGGTGATAATTTATCTTTCCAAAATTACATGCAAGAATTGAAAGCACATTTGGATCACAATGATGAGTATCGATGAGAAGAGCCGAGTATGATACCACTTTCAATGAGATTCACCTGAAATTTTCAAGAGCGATCATTCGCTGGAATCTCCTTCTTGCCCAATGTATTCTCCATATGAGAGTGGTGGGAGACAAGGCGAAGGATATTGATGTTGATGATGATGATGATGATGATGATGATGATGATGATGATGATAAAGAAGAGATGATTGTGAGTATATTTTCTTTACTATAGATCTTGTATTTGGATTTCTTTGTTAACATATTCGATTCGTTATTGTTGGTGTTATGTTTGTGTTTTCTTTAGTTGCTTAGGTGTACATTTGTATTGAACTAAAGTGTTGCATTTTTTGTTCTATTATTTTATTGTTTACTTTTTGCCTTTACTTTATATTAATAGTATTAGAGTAGTCTTTTTTTACTTTGTGCTTTTATTGTTATACATATTAATTTTAGATTTACCTGCTCTCTACTACTCAGCACCTGCCATTATTATTTGTACATGTATTATTCTCATATTCTAAAACCATCAAAATTTTCTCTTTCCTAATGAACTCGTACAATTCGAAATTAATGAAAAAATTTTAACTTCGAGGGAAGGGATAAAAACATTTTCGTAAATAAACCTTATTTGTCCTCAATAAACTATATTTTAAAATCATTTTAACATAACATGTGGTATGTATGGTTAGCTTTAGACAATTATATTTTTGATTTTATAAATGTTATAGAAGACTTAAGTAAAAGTTTTTAATAATAAATGTTAGCTCTGGTAGTTAAGGAAATTAGTATAAGATTATAAGATTATGCATTTATTATTTAAAGTAAAGAAAATTGTATTATTGGAAATATTGAGGATCTTAGATTTACACTTAAAAAGAAATAAATGAGACTCAATGAAAAATCTTTTAAAGCTAATACACAATTATCTAGTAAAAAAATGCGAGAAGTTTTTAACTTTTAAAAAGGGGATATGAAAATTAAAATTATTAAAGGCTATCTAGATATAGTAATCCTTGCAAAAAAAATGATTGAAAATTATCATGAAAAGAAAAAGGAAAGAAAAATCAAAAGAAAAGAAAAGCAAAAAAGAAAATGAGGAGAAGCTCGAGAAGATGCCTAATAAAAAATTAAGCTTCACATGAATCATCTTAAGGAAATGGACTTAATTACATTAATGAACATATTTTTAAAAGTATTAGCATCCTTACCTCATAGAGTTATCATGAAATTATTTTTCAAGTAATTCTTTAAAGCATCCTTAGTATGACAAAGTGCGCTTATTCTTGAAATAAATAGAAAAATCAGAACTCTTAGATTTAATACTAAATATTCTTATATTTTAGTTTTAACCTGAGTTATTAAAATTTTTCTATAGTCTTACTATTGCATTTATAGTACAAAAACTATAGAAATCTTTAAGTAAAACTTACTTCCATCAATTCTAATTTTTACATAGTACAAGGAGTTATTTGAGGACAAGTAACATTTAAGTTTCGCGTACCGATCCACCTAAAAATTACATATTTTTAGTATACATCTCATGATTATTTTATGCACATTTTTTATGATATTGCATTTTAAAGGAAGGTATTTTGCTTGTTTTTTATGCTTCAGGTATTGCATGAACATTTAGAGAAAATGCGGGCAAAATGAAGATAAAATGGAGAATTTTTTACGGCGTCATAACACCACCCTTTTCGTGCAATAACACCTCACCCCTTGGCGCTACAGCGTCACCCTTGGTGCCATAGAATCATCTATCGAGCAAACTGGGTGCTATAGTGCTCTAGATTGGCACTACAGTGCCGGTAACCAATTTTCAAGAAGATGCATTAAATTTGGCCTAATTCTCAAGGGGTGCTCAAGCAACCCTCGGTTATTTTCGCAGATCTATTAAAAGGGCCAAATTATGACGAGCAAAGATGACTTTTAGAGAAGAAACAAGAGACTTTTTGACACTTAGGAATGGTGTTTACTTTTGTTTTTGTGCGTGCGTGTGTGTGTGTGTAAGATTTTGTGTAAGAGTTTGGAGAATTGCTTGAAGGACACTCAAAAAATTATGTGGAGAAGACATAAGATATCTGTATTTGTGTTTAAGTTTTTTGTTAAGACTTTGGTTTTCAATACAAATCATGTGTTCTTATTTTATCTCCATGAATTCCGAGTAGTTCCCATTCTTTCTCCTTGCATTTGGGAATAAATCATGTTGGATGAGAAGATTTAAAGATTTCTTTTTATTTTAAAATTGTGATGGTATTTCCACCGATTCTTTATCGACTTTGCAAATTGGCCACTTGTAAGATTAAAATCTATTGAGAAACATAATAACATGGGAGGGCTATGATTTCACCCAACTTGTGAATGCCACACTTCACTCTAGAAATATTCATCACGATCTTCTAAGGGGGGAGTGCAACAACAGGAGATAAGTTTTCATGGGTGTAGAATTGATGTTTCTAGCAGCGACTAGTATCTTTATCAATTTGATCTTATTTTGGATCGTAAGGTGGGCCCTATAGGTCTCATGGGAGGGTATAGGTAATCGAGAAGTGAGATGCTAGAATCTACTCAAGATTACTACATAAGCTAGAGATAAACTTTAGGCTAGCCAAAGGTTCTTCGATAGAATCGAGAGGGGCTAAAAGGATGAATGCTCCTATTTGTCACAATACATGAAACATTTCATATATTTCATCATTCAAATCCTACATTGATTAATATCTCTTTATAAGAGGAAAGATCATTTCATAACATTCAAACTCGCTTTTAAATTTTATTAATCATTTAAACTTTTTAAATATTAAACTTTGTTCATTTGTTACTTAAATTTAGTTTTAAATCATTTGCAAACATTTCAACATTTATCTCCTATCATGTTTATCTGCAATTTTGGTATAGTTTGCAAGTTAATATTCAGAGTTATAGCCTCTATGATCAATATCAAGGTTTTAAGAAAAATCTTATATTACTTGAAATTTATTACGTATACTTTTAGTACTCCATGTTGGCAAGTGCTTATTATATAATTTTTCTTAAATCATTTCATTTATTCACACTAGCCTTTAAATATAATTTTAACATGTTTTTGGAAATATTTTGTAGTATAAATATCTATGCTATTGTGGGTTCGGTCACAACCTTGTCGAAAAATGTCGATTGGCATATTCACCCCGCATGGGTGATCAAACCCACACGCCGTAATTCTGTACTAACCTTAGATCCGACTAAGAGATATAGGGATTCTCAACATTGTGATACTTGTGGAAGTGTTTGTTCATGTAGGATGAAGCTTCTTTGGTGTATGAGAAGCCCACATTTCGGTGAACTCTAGTGGTGCTCCGACGATCTTCCGTGACCTTCTCGGTGCCCTTTCTCCCAAGTAAAGATGAAGCTCTCAAGTATAGGTGTGCTTCTCACGCGCGCAACTTAGGTGTGCACTTGCCCTGCATACACGTGAAAACATAGCTAGTGCGAATGCGTGCGCACCCCGCATGAGCTAACGTGCATGGACCCGCGCTGTATCTCTACGCACGAACGCAATGCCGACTTGTCATATGCGGCGCTCCCCTACTTGCCAAAATAAAGCATGTGCTTGCTAAAACCAGTTCCTCTATGCGCTTCTACCAAAACTAGATTGTGGCCACATGCAATACGCCCACGATGCACGTTGCCCTAACCAAAAGCCAACCCTTATCAAACTTGCAACTAGCAAAGCCTAATGTTTTAGAAACATGACCGCATGCGCGTCGTGTGCACAACTTGTGGGCCACTTGTGCGAAGTCCCATTTTTGTGCTCTTTACTCCAAATTTGTTCCTTTTCTTTTTCAAGTATCCTAAACCATGTAATCCGCACAAACAATAAAATTACTTTTCAAGCATAATATTATAATAAAAATCATAATTAATATTGTATTTAATGCCAAAAATTTAAGTAAATTCTCATTGCATCAATCCCCCAAACTTACTCATTATTTCTCAAGCACCAGATAACTCGCCGTGGCTCCATTAAAATAAACTATGGACTCCCGTAGGCTTCTAAAACATTCAACATGTTTATTAACAGAAAAATTGAAGTTTATAAGTGTTGTTTATAGATCGATTATTTTTAATGTGTATATATTTTTATTATTCACCTATATATTTACTTATACATTCATTTACACATCATCAATGTTTCACTTACCCTTTCACTTACACATCATCACACTTACACATCATCACACTTACACATAAACACATTAGTACACACACACACACACATAAGCACATTAACACACACACACACACACACACACACACATAAACACATTAACACAAACATACTTACACATAAGCGAATTGGTCACATACAAACCTACAAATAAACACATTGACACATACACATACACATACACTTTAATATACATACATACACTTTAACATACTTTTTGTCTCACTTCTTTCTTTTATTTTTATTATGGGGTAATGTCATGTTTAAGCAAGGATTAAGTGGTCTTAAGCTCATTTAGATGGGTTTAGATGGAGTTGCATTTGATCATGGGTAGATTAGGCTATGTAAGTCTCTGACCAAGGTACATTTGGCATGGTTTAATGTCAAGTGAGGTTCTTTTTCGGGTCAGGGGATGCCAATGGTATAATGGGTTAATCGATTTAAAGGGTTGGTGGGTTTGTGGTTAAGCTAGTATGTTATCAGTTAAATGGTATTTTAGTTAATTAGGCTTTGCTAAGGTAGTCTAGATGGTCTAAAATTTTGGGTTAGGTGTCTTTAGTAGGTTTATGTCTTGAGTAAGGTGTTCAGGACAGGTTAGGTCTCATTCTTGGTGGGTTTAGTGGGTTGGGTTTCAATCCTGGTGGGTTTAGTGGGTCGGGTTTTTGGTCGGGGAGATTTATTTCAATAGGGTTTTGGTTTGGGTGAGTTATTGGGTTAGGGTTCAGTTTTGGGTGAGTATAGTGGGTTAGGTTTCTGTTTTGGAGTGGAAGTGGAAAAAAGGGGAAAGGAAATAAACTCATGATAGAAGTGTGAGAAGTGAGGGATTTGACCTCGTCAAAAGTAAGAAAGAGACAAATGTACACATTATTCAAGACAAAAGAGAGAAAATCCCTTGTTTAACATCATGCAAAACAAAACTGGAAAGGAAAGAGCACACATTCTATAGTTTATTTCATTAGAAATTGAATTGGAAATGAAAGAACACAAACTTCGTGGTTTACTTCATACCACAATTAAATTAGAAAGGAATGAACACCGATTTCATGGCTCACTTCATGAAAAAATTAGAAAGGAATGAGAAAAATTTTATGGTTCACTTCATGCAAAATTAGAGAGGAATGAGACAAATTTCATGGTTTAATTCATGCAAAATTGGAAAGGAATGAACATACATGTGTGTGAGATTACCTTCCTTTGCTTCGATGTTCTTTTGATTCGATCGTTATTCCTTGCCTTAGCTCCGAGTCCTTACCTTCCTTGCTTTCCTTGATGATGGCCTGGCTTTGTCGGAGAGGAGCAGATATGTGGAGGAGGAAGGAGTAGAGGGCTTGGTTTGGAGTGGGAAGAGGGGGAAAATCGAGAGAAAGAATGGGAGAGGAGAGGAGAAGAATGAGAGGAGAGGTTGGGATCATAGTTTAAGGAGGGAGGATGAGGTGGACTAATGAGAATGATTAAAGTGGATTGATGAGTCGGAAGGTCAACTAAAAAGATTAAAGGAAAGGAATGAATGGTTAGGCTTAAGAGGATATTGAGAAATTTTAGAAAAATGGAGGGGTATTTTATGAATTTGCAAGGTATTTAGTGGTAGTTATGGAAACATGCAAGTTGGACTCTATTTAGAGGATAACACAAGGAATTCAATGGTTTAAACCATTTTAATTTATCTTTCTAAAGTTATGGCTAAATGAAGTGCAAGGGTGGTTACACGGTGGTTGTAGTCAAAATTTTGCTTAGGCTCATAACTTCGACGTAAAAAAATATAAAAAATTTCATGGTGCAAGTGGTCTTGATCAAATTAATTCTCATGTCAAGATATTTCAAGTCAAAGTGGGCCCAAAAACTAGAGAGAGAAAGTTCATGGATTTTGAATTAAAGCTCATTGATTTTATTGGATCAAATTGTGTATCTGTTAAGTTAAGTCAAACTTTGTTGAAGTCCGATTTCATTTTGAGTTCATTTTGTCACTTATGGAAATATTATCCTTTTATTATTGAAAAGAATGATTTTCTCTTTTGATTATCGTTGGCTCAACAAGCCTCCATATGAGTTGAATTTTGGTGTAGAGAGAATCATTTGAATGGTTTTGAAGATAAAAATCAATGAGAGTCTGATTTGAAAAATAATTACTCATTGAAAATTTTTTATGTGAGATCATTTTCCATGTATGAAAACCGTGATGACCACCAAAACTAGTTTTCATTTTCCTCATATGTGACCATAAAGATTTTACAATTTATGAATATAACTTGAATCACCAAATCGAATTCGTGGAAAAATGAGAAAGTACTATCATGCATGACTATTTGAGCAGTATGAGTTTTATATAAAAATTATTTCAAACGATCATCAAAATTTTGTGTGGTCTTTATATGTGACAACAATTGTCATGTAATTTTCAAAAAAGAAGTATTGAGTCCTACAATTATCTTAAAAGAAAAAATAGAGATCCACCATCAGTTATGATCGCTCTCGGCATTCCATATCTTGTAAAACTGTGTTTCATTAAAAACTTTGAAACACGCCAAACATCACATCAACGTAAAGCAATTGCTTTGTTCCATTTTTTGACATAATTAACAGTGGCCAATATATATAAATTTCTAAATGAAGGAGTAAATTCTACCAGAAAATCCAATCCCCATACATCAAAGACTCAAATTCTAATGAAAAATTTAGAGGCATTTCGATTCTTCTAGGAATATTACCTACTCTCTGACATCGATCAAATGATTTTAAATTTCTGTATACATCCCTAAAAAGAGTAGGCCAATAAAATCCAGATTGTAAAATCTTATAAGAAGTTTTATAAGTATCAAAATGTCCTCCAAGTTCTAAACCATGACACCCCAAATAATTGGTTCAATTTCTTCATATGGCACACATCTTCTAATAATAAGATCCTTAAACTGTTTATATAATTAGGGCTCATCCCAAAAATAAAATTTAGCATCATATCTAAATTTCTTTTATTGTTGCATTGTTAAATTAGGTGGCAAAATAACACTTACTATATAATTCACAATATCAACATACCAAGGCAAATTCCTTTCCTTAATATTGTAAAGTTGCTCATTAGGGAAAGTGTCTGTAATTTCCTTCTCAAATTCAGATAATCTATAATACTCCAGTCTAGACAAATTGTCAGCAATTTCATTATCAGTTTCTTTTCTATCAACTATCACAAAATCAAATTCATGCATTAGAAGTATCCATCTAATTAATCTTGGTTTGGTATCGTTCTTTTGCAATAAATATTTCATAGTTGAATTGTCTGTATACACTTTACATTTAATTCCAATCAGATAAGGTCTGAACTTTTTAAAACCACACACAATAGCTAATAATTCTCTTTCCGTAATGGTATAATTAATCTGAGCTTCATTAAGAGTTTTACTAGCATAGTAAATAATTTTGATCATTTTATCATACCTTCGCCCTAAAGCAACTCCAATCGCAAAAATCACTGGCATCACACATGAGTTCAAATGGTTTCTCCCAATCAGAATTATAGGGGCAGTGATTAGTTTTTCTTTTAATAGTTCAAAGGCATTCAAACATTCTTTATTAAAATCAAATTTCTTAGCTTTTTCTAAAAGTTGGCACGAAGGTTTATTAATTTTCAAAAAATATTTAATATAACGCCTGTAAAATCCAGCATATCCTAAGAAACTCCTTTCCTCTCTCACTGTAGTAGGAGGTGGTAATTTCTCAATAATCTGAATTTTTGCAAGGTAAACCTCCATACCAAATTCAAAAATTTTATGCCCAAGTACAATTCCTCCTGCAACCATAAATTGACATTTTTCCCAATTTATAACTAAATTTGTTTTCACACAAAACTCCAAAACTTTTTCTAAGTTATTTAAACATATGTCAAATGAAGTTCCAAATACATAAGAATCATCCAAAAATACTTCTATTCCATTATCAATCAGATTACTAAAAATAGACATCATACATCTTTGAAACATTGCAGGTGCATTACATAATCCAAAGGGCATTCTTCTAAAAGCAAAAGTTCCATAAGGGCTAGTAAATGTAGACTTTTCTTGATCCTCAGGAGCAATAGGTATCCGATGATAACCAGTATATCCATCCAAAAAGCAATAGTACTTGTGTCCGGCAAGTCTATCCAACATTTGATCTAGAAAATGAAGAGGAAAGTGATCTCTCCTAGTGACAGCATTTAATTTTCAATAATCAATTCAAATTCTCCAACCATTAACTTAACTTGTTGGTATAATTTCATTTCGTTCATTTACATCAACAGTCACTCCTCCTTTCTTAGGGACACAATGAATTGGACTTACCTAAGCACTGTTTGAAATTGGATAAATAATTCCAGCATCAAGACATTTTAAAAATTCCTTCTTAACTATTTCTTTCATCATTAAACTTAATCTCCTTTACAGATCTGCTTTGGGTTTATGTTGTTCATCCAAAGAAATTCTATGCACACAGATCGAAGGACTGGTTCTTTTAATATCGGCTAAGTTTCACCCAAAAGCCTTTTTGTATCTTTTTAAAGTATCCAATAATTTTTGTTATTGATATTCACTTAAAGCAGAAGATATAGTAACTGGTAAGGTAGATGATTCTCCTAGAAACATATATTTCAAATGATTAGGAAAAATTTTTATTTCAAGTTCATGATTTTTTATGATAGATACAATTAAACTTTTATCATCACTTTTCATAGTATCCAACATTTCAAATCTTTCCTGAACATAGTCTAAATCTTCATTCTTCATATCGTCAAAATCATCTTCAAATTCATTGTCTTCCTCACATTTCAAATTTTCATGTTCTATTTTCTCTTCCAACATCTCTTTAAAATGATCATCTCTCAAATAATCATAGATTTCCATTCGAAAGCATTCATCATATTTTTCTGTTGAGGGATATTTCATAGATTTTAGAATATTAAAAGTCACCTCTTGATTATTAACTCTCATAGTTAATTCTCCTTTTTGAACATCAATCATAGCTCTTCGAGTGGCAAGAAATGGTCTTCCCAAAATAATTGAGATTTTTTTATCTTCCTCCATATCTAATCCATAGGAAAGATAAATTTATCCACCTTCACTAATACATCTTCCACAACTCCTTTAGGATAAGTAATAGAACGATCAGCTAACTGAAGAGTCACAGAATTAGGTTAAATTTCTCCTATTCCTAATCTTTTGAAAGTTGATAGAGGCATAAGGTTAATACTAGCTCCGAGATCACACAAAGCTCTTCCGAAAAAATTTTCACCTATAGCACACGGGATAGTGAAATTACCAAGGTCTTTAAGTTTTTTAGGAAGCTTTTTCTAAATAATTTCACTACACTCACCGCTACGTACAACAGTCTAGTAATCTTCTTTTTAAGAATATCTTTCATAAAATTCGCATAATCAGGCATCTGTTCTAATGATTCAACAAAGGGAATATTTACATTTAATTTCTTGAGGATTTCTAAAAATTTCGTAAATTGGTTATCCTTATTATGTTTTTTCAATCTTTAAGGAAATGGAGGAGGTGGTTTTTCTACAATAACTTTCATTGGTTCAAGTGGATATTCTAAGTCTGAATATATTTTATTAGTCCCTTTTTCAATTTCCACTTTCTCTTTCTCAGTTTCAACTTCTTTTTGCACTCTCGTTTCTAATTCTTTTCCACTTCATAATTGAATAGCCTTAATTTGCTCTTTGTTTTGATCTTTTGGATTGATCTCAACATTACTGGGAAGAGTTCCTGAATGTATATTATTAAGCGCAGTGAAAATATGTCCTAATTGATTTTTAATGTTCTTAATCGCAACACCCTAAGTTTATAATTGATTACCCATAATTAAAATTAATTCTTCAGTAGACAACTTCTTTTCTTTGAATTGTGGGTTACTATTAAAACCTGGAGGATAAGAAGGTCTAAATTTTGTGTTTTCTTGGTTGTTCAAATTTCCTACTGGGTTCATAGAATTGTTTCCCCATTGCGGGTTAACAACATTGTTATTATTCCAGTTAAAATTCGGATGATTCTTCCAACCAGGATTATAATAATTCGAATAAGGATTGTTAGGTCTATTATTTATAGCATTTAAGGTCTCATAGGGCATTTGAGATTCTATTATCTGTCCTAATGAATTTTCCTCTAGCACTGGGATGTTTCAGAATAATTCTTTCTGTATTGATCTATTTTCTTCGAAAGGGCACCAATTTGAGAGACTATCATAGTTATAGCATCAGAATCATGAATACTAGCTACTCTCTTAGGATTTACCCGTTCAGAGGGCATTGAAAATTGTTAGTAGCCATCTCTTCAATTAGCGAATATGCTTCATCGAAAGGTTTTGACATTAATAATCCACCATCAGCAGTAGCATTTATAATTGATCTCAAAAATCCCACCATCCATTATAAAATGTTTGAATTATTAACCAACTAGTAAAACATGATGTGGGTATTTCCTAAGAAGATCTTTAAATCTTTCCCAAGCTTCATATATTGATTCCCCTTCAAACTGACCTAAATATGTAATATCATTTCTTAGCTTAGTAGTTTTTAATGAAGGGAAATAAATTGACAGAAATTTTTATGAAAGTTCTCCCTAAGTTCAGATAGATCCAAGTGCTAACAAATTTAACCACCCCTTAGCTTTATCTCTTAATGAAAAAGGAAAAAGTCTAAGTCTGATAGCATCATTCTACACTCCATCAAATTTAAAAGAAGCACACAGTCCAAGAAAACTAGCGAGATCTAAGTTAGGATCTTCATTCGGTGTTCCTCCAAATTGATTGTTTTGTACCATTTGGATAATAGCAGGTTTAAGCTCAAATGAATTAACATCAACATTAAGATTTTAGATAGTTAAATGAATTTTATCTATTATTGGGTTAGCATAATCTCTTGAAAGTCTTGGTATATTTTGATTGTTCGCCATTATGTGAGGATTTTCAAATTTTTTTTTGTTTTCAAATTTTTCTAACAGTATGCTCTAATTCTGAATCGTAAGGCACTAAACCTACGGATCCAATCTTACACATATAAAATCAAACAAAACACACTAAAAAGTAAGAAAGCACACATAATTGCAAACTACAAAGTAAAGTTTTTCAAATACTATACTTTTAATAGTTACTGTTTTATACCTTCCCCGAAAAAGGCACGAAAAACTTGAATCGGGGTTTTCGGGTGCACTGCCTCTCACGTAAATATTCAAAGGATTGTTTCAATTCAGTTTCACAATAAAATCAATTTAATAATGAGGCAGTCACTCATATACGCAAGTATACGTATCGTTCAAGTAATACAGGGCTCTAGTGGAGTCTTGGTTATCGATCCCATGAGGAAGGTAGGAACTTTATCAAAATATAGCAAAGATTTGAAATCCAATACTCAATTCACAATAAAATTTCAAGTACTATTTAAGTTGCTACTGCAAATATAACTAAGGCTAAGTTAACTACAATTACTTTCTAAATTTCTAAACAGGATTAACTAACACACACTAAGTTTTATTGAAAGGTTCTAATATGGAAAAATATATTTCCTCTTATAGTGATTCTGTGATGAGTGATTGATATAGATTGATAATAGATTTTTATTGTGCCAAATATAAGAAATTATATTCTTTACCCTCATCAGAGTACCCCCTCTTCCAAGTATGAAAAGAACACTGGCAAATCCTAGGCTTAGTTACTAAATCTAAGGTTAGGCTAGGAGCATATTGGCTCTCACTTCAGAGCTCCCGCTTCCCTTCACCTGAAGTCTAACTCTCGTTTTAGTTACCAAACTTTAGGACTAAATTGGAGATTTCAGGCTGTCACTCTAAAATCTCCAATTCGACGCCCATCAAACCATATTTCCTCATTTATTTGCAGTCAATTCCCCTGAACTATGAAACTCATTCATAAACATTAAATGGATTCTCCGCTGTTGCTGTAGAACACTTAGTCCTTTTAGATTGAATGTTTCACAAAAATTTTTAACAATTCAATTGGTCAGATCGAAAAGTAAATGAAGTTCAAAGTGAAAAACCAACACAATTTCTTAACATTTTTATGGCACATCAAATCTACATTAAAACTTCACCACATCACATTGTAAGAAAAAAGACAAAGAAATATACTCAGAATTCATGAAGAAGACACAACAAAACATAAATTATATATATAAAAGCAAAGTCATACAAACCACAAAAGTAAAAACAACTTATCTTAATTTCTTCCCCAAGAAAATACATTAAAGTTCCTTTGAATCCTTTTCTCTCTTCTCTTCAACACTCAATTGTCTCTCTAGAAAAGTAAGGAAGAAGTGAAATCTCATTTTCCTCCTTCTCTTACACTCCTTAGAGAAGAATTCCTCACAAAACAACACTTAACACACACTCTCTATGAACTCTAACACACTCTCTTCACTTCTCTCACTTCTCTCCCACACTTTTTCTCTTCTCCCCCTCTCTATAGGGCGTCCATAACTGTCTATAAAAGTTTAGAAATGAATTTCCTAAGAGTTTCCTTAAGCACCTCTTCAAAAAGTGTCCAAATACAGTGAATTTTGATTTTCACCGACATTGGGCACCGGCGGCGCTGGCCTGCCATTTAATTTTGAACCTTCTGGAATTGGGCGCTGGTGGTGCCCTTCTGGCACTGACGGCGCTAGAAGACTGTTTTCTCCATTTTGCATCTGTTTTCTCTAAATTCATTCCTTTTCGCTTTCTTTTGCTCCAATCACCTAAAATCTTCATACCTGCAGCAATACATGAAGAATACATTCCTTTAAGGTGCAATATCACAAAAAATGAGTACAAATTATATAGAAAAAATCTAAGATAATTTTTTAGCATCAGATACTAACCATTTTCAATGGCCCTCTGAAAGGGTAAATCCCAAGAAAGTAGCTAGTGATTATGATGATGATGCTATTTCCATTTTGGCATCTCGAGTTACTAAGATATCTTAGAAGTTAGATTAATTTGGAATGAACTTTCCTCAAACACCTCATGTAATAGAGGAAAACTCGTTAGGACAATTGATTGATTCTCAACATTCATTTGAATCTTTAAATGCAATTAATAATAGACCCAATAACCCATATTCTAACTATCATAACCCAGGTTAGAGAAACCACTCAATCTTTAACTAGAATAATAATTCTAGTGGTGGAAATCAGCAATGGGGGAACAACCAAGTGAACCCATTGGTAAACAGGAAGAACTAGGGTAATATCAACAATAGACCTTCTTATCCTCCTGGTTTTATCAATAACCAAAAAATTAAAGAGAAGAAGTTTTCTTTAGAATAAGTCGTATTACAAATGGGGAATTAATTACAAAGTTAAAGTACTGTAATAATAAATATTGAGAATCAACTGGGACAAATTGCTAACTCACTTAAGAATATGCCTCAGGAAACACTTTCGAATAATACTAAAATTAATCACAAATATAAAAACAATCAAGAGCTTAAAGCAGTCATTGAGAAGTGGTAGAGAGTTGGAAACAGAAGTGTAAAAGGAAATTAAAGTTGAGAGGTAAACAGACGAAACAAAAAAACATGAAGAAAATATTCCTAAAGATATTAAGAAACCAACCCCTCCAACTAAAATCAATTAGAAAAACCACCACCGCCATTTCCTCAGAGACATAGACAGTAGAAGCTTAATACAAAATTTACTAAGTTTATGGATGGAAGGCCTGCCAGGCCGTATGCCCATGGGTGCAGGATTCTTCGAAAACGCGTGAGCTGACTTGGAGAGATATCTAAAAAGCTAACAATTAATATTATTTTTGCTGAAGCACTAGAGCAAGTACCTAGTTATGCCAAGTTTATGAAAGAAATCTTAAGTAAGAAGAGCAAGTTTGGAGGACACGAAACTGTTGCACTAAGTGAAGAATGCATTGTAATAACTCAGAAAAAGCTCCGTAAAAAACTTAAAGATCCTGGTATCTTCATTATTTCATATACTATAGGAGAAAGGTTCTATGGAAAAGCCTTATGTGATATAAGAGTGAGCATTAACCTCATGTTATTATCGATATTTAGAAGGCTAGGCTTAGAAGAGATTTCACCCATTACTGTGACTCTGCAATTAGCTGAACAATCGATTACTTATCCTAAAAGATTTATAGAAGATGTATTAGTGAAGGTAGATAAATTTATCTTCCCTGTGGACTTCCTTATTTTAGATATCGAGGAAATGAAAAAATACCTATCATTTTAGGGAGACCTTTTCCTTGCTACTAGACGAGCTATGAAAGTATGCTTTTCTTGGGGACTCATCAACATTACCTGGTATAATATCCTCAGAGTTAACTGACAATCTGGAAGATAAATTAATAAAAGCTTTAAAAAATTACATGGAAGCCTTTGGATGGCATTAGCAGTTATCAAAGGTATCAGTCCTTCTATTTGTATGCATAGAATTTTAATGGAAGATAATCATCAACTAAGGCAGATCCTTAAAGATGATTGAATCCAATAATGAATGATGTTGTTAAAAAGGAAATTTTAAAGTGGTTGGATGTTGGAATCATTTATCATATTTCTGACAGTGCTTGAGTTAGTCCAATTCTTTGTGTTTCTAAGAAAGGAGCACTAATTGTAGATACTAATGAAAGAAATCCAATAAGACAGTCATTGGGTGGTGAATCTATATTGATTATAGAAAATTAAATCTAGCCAAAAGAAAATATCACTTTTCTTTACTTTTTCTGGATCAAATGTTGGATAGGCTAGCTGGGCACTGATATTTTACCTTTTTGGATGGATATTATGGATACTAAAAATACCCATAGCTTTTGAGGATTAAGAGAAGACAACATTTACAAGTCCTATGGAACTGTTTCTATTAGAAGAATGCCCTTTGGTTTATGCAATACACCTGCAACTTTTCAAATGTGTATGTTAATTTTCCACGATTTAATTGAGAAAGAAATTAAAGTTTTTATGCAAGATTTCTCAATTTTTGGGACCTCCTTTGATTCATGTTTAAACCATTTAACGAGAGTTCTAAAATGCTATGAAGAAACAAATTTAGATCTCAATTGGGAAAAATGTCAATTTATGGTCATAAGAAATTTTTTGGACACAAATTTTCTAAAAAATGACATGGAAGTAGATTAAGAAAAATACAAGTCATTGCTGAACTACCACTACGGTGAGAGGAGTTAAAATTTTTTTAGGAAATGTTATTTTTACATGCATTATATTAAAGAGTTTTAACAAATTACCAGTCCTCTATGTCATCTTTTAGAAAAAGAAGAGATATTTGAATTTAAAGAGGAAAGCATAAATGCATTAACTTTATTAAAGGAAAGGTTAATCATTGCATCTATTATTATTTCACTTGATTGGGAAAAACCATTTGAGTTAATGTGTGATGCAAGTGATTATGTTATTGGGGTTGTACTAGAACAAAAATATGATAAGACTTAAAGTTATATACTATGCGAGCAAAACACTTAATGAAGCTCAAATAAATTATACTACCACTGAGAAAGAATTATTCATAATAGTATATGCATTTGATAAATTCAAATTCTAATTAATTGGAGCTAAATGTATTGTGTATACTAATCACCATTTTCTTATATATATGGTACTGAAGAATGATGCAAAACAAAGATTAATCATATGGGTCCTTCTAATGTAGGAGTTTAATTTTTAAGTAGTAGATAGGAAGGGAATTAATAATCAAATTGTTGATCATTTGTGAAGGCTGAAAAAAGGAAAATTATGGTGATTATGATTTTTTATTAAATGAAAATTTTCCTGATGAACAACTATATGCTATTACTGAGAGGCATGTTCCATAGTATGCGGATATAGTTAACTATATAGTTAATAATATTTTACCCTACATATTAATAAGCCACCAAAGAAGAAGTTCTTTCACGATGCAAGTTTTACTTTTGGGATGACCTTTATTTATATAAAAGATGTAAAGATCAAGTTATCCAAAGATTTGTACTAATTTAAGAAACCAAGGAAATTATTCAAAAATTTCATGAATATGATTTTAGGGGACATTTTGGGATAGATAAAACTGCATTTAAAATTCTACAATATGGATTTTATTGGCCTACTTTATTTAAGGATATTAATACTTATGTGAAAACATGTGATAGATGTCAGAGAGTAGGCAATATTTCTAAAATAAATGAAATGCCCCGAAATTTTACTTTGGAAGTTGAAATTTTTTATGTATGGGGATTGGACTTTGTGGGACCATTTATACCATCTTATATATATATATATATATATATATATATATATATATATATATATATATATATATATATATATATACCTACCTAATACCCCCTCCTTAACATCAACCTTCCTGTTGCACTTTCCGTCTCCCCTATCCTTCCTTTTAATGAGCCTATCACTATTCAAAATTTTCTTCCCCCTACAGCTGTGGATTTGAGAAACAGTAAGGATGCTATGGAGGAGGAATGGGTCATCAACACTTCTAAGAAGAAAAAAAGCATAAAACTGAACTCCAGAAGCTTTTTGAGGCTTCTGTCACTAGCAGGGAGACATCCCCTCCTCTTACCAGAGGAAGAACCAGATCCAATTCTCATAGATCCTCTTCTCCCCCCCAATCATCCAATGATAAATCTCCTCTGTTGGAACATTAGAGGGGTGGCCAACCCACCCTCCCTTAAAAGACTTATCTATCTTAATAAAAAGCACACCCCTTGGTGCATTGTCTTTTTGGAACCTATGGTTCTTTTTACTTCTGATAAAATCCAAAAAAAAATTTCCTGGTTTCACCCTCATTTCTAATATTAATAACAAAATTTGGGTTCTTAATCGAAAAGAGGTTCAGATGTTTATTCTCATTGATCATTCCCAATTCCTTCATCTCTCTCTTAATCTTGCCTCTCACAGCATTTTGGCAACATTTATATATGCTGGTTGTAGTAAGACAGACAGAATTATCCTTTGGGATCATCTGATGCAAATCAGCCAGTCCATGCCCTCCCCTTGGCTAGTGGGGGGAGATTTTAACTGTATTGCTAATCCTGATGAAAAGAAGGGGGGCAGATCCCCTAATATTAACACTATGAATCTTTTCAGGGATAACATTCAGCAAGCTAGACTGTTTGATCTTGGTTTCAGGGGCCCCCAATTTACTTGGAGAAGGAATAAAATATGGGAAAGGCTAGACAGGTTTCTGGTTAATGAGCATTGGCACTCTACCTTTCTACTTACTGTGGTTACTCACCTATCTCTTGTTTGTTCTGATCACAGACCCTTATTACTATCCATTACTTCCAACTCACAAAGCATTTCCAGACCTCCATTCAGATATCAGAATTTCTGGTCCTCTTCTCCCAAGTTTTTGCCTTTCTTCAATCTGTGTGGACTAGGGTGTCTCATTATGATCCTTGGATCAAACTTGGGCTATTACACCAGAATACCAGCAAAGAGTTAAAGACATGGGGCTGGAAAGAATTTGGTAATGTTTTTACTATTGTTGATGAGGCTGAAAAAGAGGTGCAAACACTTGAGCATATGGTTTTGACAGGGGAGGTCAGTGAGCAACTTCTTTTAGCTGCTCAGGCTCACCTCCTTTCCACCACTGAGACCCAAGACAAGTTCCTGAAACAGAAGGCCTCTCTTAATATCTTCACTGAAGGTGACAGAAATACAAGATTTTTTCATGTTAAATATAGGAGGAGATGTAATACCATTCACAGCATCAAGTCTACTAGTGGCAGCTGGATTCATAACACTTTGGAGATTGACAGATGTGCCACTCAGTATTTCAAGAATCTTATATCACAGCCTAATCTGGAGAGAGACCCCATTGACCCCTCTTGCTTCCATGATCATTACCAGTACACTCAAAATTTGTCACTCACTCACCCTCCCACTGAAAATGAAATTTGGCAAGCTCTGAATTCCTTTGATTCTTCTAAAGCTGCTGGACCAGATCGCTTCACTGCTAACTTCTATAAGAAGGGGTGGTTTGTTCTTAAACAGGATCTCCTCACTGCTATCACCTGCTTTTTTAATGGCCAGGAAATAATCCCTTATTTCAGTACATCTAACATTGTCCTTATTCCTAAATCTAATGTGCAATCCAGCTGGGATCATTTCAGACCCATAATTCTGACTTCTGTGATCAGTAAATTAATCAGTAAGATCATTGTGACTAGAATCCAACCTCACCTAAGCAAAATCATTAGCCTTAACCAATCCGCCTTTGTCAAGGGCAGGTCCATTTCTGACAATGTTTTACTGGCACAGGAAATTTTGCTCGACCTGAACAAAAATTGCAGAGGGGGTAACTTGGTCTACAAGCTTGATATTCAGAAAGCTTATGATACCATCCATTGGGATTTCATCATTGAAGTTCTTGCTGCCAGGGGGTTCAATGCTGATTTCTGCAACCTTATCAAGAAATGGCTGAGCAACAATTCCCACTCTATCCTGCTCAATGGCTCCACCTGGGAGCCCTTCACTGCCTCCAGAGGTCTCAAACAAGGGGACCCTCTCTCCCCCACGCTTTTTATCCTGGTCATTGACTATTTCTCTGTTCTCCTCAACAAATTGTAACAATCCCATCAGACTACCAGGTACCATCATAAATCCAACATTCTTATCTCCCACATTATTTATGCTGATGACATTATGGTGTTCTCTAATGCTTCCAAACCTGCTGTCAAGAGGATCCACCAGTGCACCAAACTTTTCAGAACCACTCTGGACTTTGCTTCAACATTGCTAACTGCCAAATCTTGTTCCCCAAGAGAATCCTCATTGAGCTAAAGCAATGGATTCTCTCTTACACTGGGTTCTCTCAGACTCAGCTACCTCTAAAATACCTAGGAGTGCAGCTAAACTCTGGTAGAACCAAACAGACCCAATTTGATGAGATTCAATCAAAAATCTGCAGTTATCTTTCCAACTGGACTCATATATATCTCTCTCAAGGTGGAAGAATTACCTTGCTCAAAAGCATCCTCACCACCCTTCCTTCTTATGTAATGCAGATGACCACTATGAAGAAAAGCACTCAAATGCAGCTGGAGAGGGCTTTTGATAAATTCTTGTTGGCAGGCCAAAGGAAACAACTTCATTGGGCTTCTTGACAAAAAATTGCTAAACTTGTGTGGGCAGGTGGCTTGGGCTTCAACAATCTCAACCAAATCATTCAAGTTAATCTATGTAAATCATGGATAAAATTCAGAAATCAAGACTCTCTGTGGGCTTTTTTCCTTCTTGGAAAGTACTGCAGACACTCTCACCCTTCCCAAGCTGTTCCCAAATTGGGAGATTCCGGAATGTGGAAGGCTTTGCTGAAGTCAAGACATTTGGCGAAAAGTCGTTTCGATGGAATATTGGTAAGGGGAATCTCAATTTCTGGCTGGACCACTGGTGCCCTCCTGATTGGTTGCAGCCTTGTTCCCCCCACCTGAATCTAAATCTGAAGGTTGCTGACTGCTGGTGCAGGGATAGTTGGTCCCTTCCTCTTCTCCATACCCTTCTTCAAGCTCCTTCAGCTCAGAAAGTGTCTACTATCCATTTTGATAAATCTAAGTCGGATTCTATATCTTGGATTTCCTCTAGACATCAAAGTATCTCCAAGGCCATCCATGCTAGTCTGTCCCTTGGGGGGACCTGTTCTGGAACAAATACTTATCCCCTTCCATGGGATTCATTTGCTGGAAGCTCTTTAATCATTTTCTTCCTACTGATGACATTCTCAAGTTGAAGGGATTGAGAGTCCTTCTTATTGTAGCCTATTCCATCAGAAAGAGGAATACATCCTCCATCTGTTCTTTGGCTGCAGATTTTCTCAAACTGCTTGGACCCTGCTACTCCATAATCTAAACATCAATACTTTTCAGTTACAATGGCAGAATATCTTTACTTGTTGGTCTGACTGGCATCTTTTGGGTCTTACGATATCGTGCCTCTCATCATCTGCTCGGTTTACTCGGATGGCCGTGAAATAAGACTATTTTTGAGGGAAGCCTTATTACTGCTAATGAAGTGGCAAGAAACTGCCTCTCATACATTCAGAAACTTATCAGATTCATTTCCTTCTCTGCTATTAGCACCCAGATTCCACCCCCTTATAAGCAGCCTCCCAAAATTATTACTATTCACTGGAAGCCCCCCAATGCCAACTATCTCAAAGTGAATACTGATGGTTGTTTTAAAGATGGTGCTGCTGGTATTGGAGGTCTTTTTAGAAACCACCTGGGACATTGCCTACTATTTTTTATGCCCTCGTGATCGTAGCCGATGCTTTAGAGTCCGAATTAATTGTCGTCTCATCGGGCGATCGATTGGTCGCACAATTTCATTGGCATAACCTGATAGTGGAAGGGGACTCTCAGGAAATGGTCTCTATGATAAATTCTGGAAGCAAGAAGCATTGGCATCATGATTATTGGATTCACAGAAGCCTGACTATTGCATCTCAATTGGGGGTCAATTTCCAATTTATATACAGAGAAGGTAATAAGCCTGCTGATTGGACTGCTAAAGCTGGAATAAACTCCTCTAAAGTCGTCCTATCCACCGATCCTCCCCCCCAGCTTCAGCTACTTATTGATGGAGATCTCCTCATTGCTCCCTATCTCAGAGTGGAAAACTAGTTTTCAGCTCATGGTGTTATCTCTGATTTTTTTGTTGCATTGGTGTTGTCTTATTGTTACACACGAACAACTACACATAGTATAGACACACAATTACCTTTTCTCAACACCAGTAGGATTTCCTTCACTAGATTTAGTTTCCTTTTGATTTTTTTAGGGCTGGAAGACATGTTGTCTGTGTTTTGGGTCCCTTCCTGTAACTCTGTTCTTTTCAACATGTAGGGAGCCTTTATTGCTCCTTTTCCTTTAAATATATATATATATTTATATATATATATATATATATATATATATATATATATATTATTTTTTGTTGATTATGATTTAAAATAGAAAGAGGATAACCCATTGTGAGGCTCGAAGTATTGTAAAATTTTTAAAGCAAAATATTTTTACCATATTTTGAATGTCAAGAGTGATCATTACAGATGGGGGAAATCATTTTAAGAACTTTAGAGTTGAAATATTAACTAAAAAATAAGGAATTAAACATCGAATTACCACAGCTTATCATCCTCAGACCAGTGGCTTAACAGAAGTATATAATCGTGAAATTAAAAGAATATTGTTAAAGACTATAAATCCTAATAGGAAAGATTGGTCTGCTAGACCTGATTTTGCATTATGGGCTTATAGGACTGCTTATAAAAATTCTATAGGAGTGTCACCATATAGGATCATATTTGGAAAGGCTTGTCACTTGCTAGTTGAACTAGAGTATAAAGCTTATTGGGTTGTAATGGAATTTAATTAAAATCTAAAAGATGCTGGTGAGAAACAATTATTACAATTAAATGAGCTCGTGGAAATTATAGATGAATCTTAAGAGAATGCAATAATTTATAAGAAAAAGAGAAAAATTTGGCATGATCAGACGATTTTAAGAAAACATTTTGAGCATGGACATGAAGTTTTACTTTATAACACAAGATTCAAACTATTTCCCAAAAAACTTAAGTCTAGGTTGTCGGGGCCATTGATTGTGATAAAATTCTATCTGTATGGTGTTGTGGATATTAAAGATCCTAAAGCTAAAAGAATAATTAAAATAAATGGAAAAAGATTGAAACCTTATATTTGTGGAGACAAGCCTTTATTTGATGAAATCTTAATGTTGGATCAACTAGAGTAAAACACTGGATACGTCGGGCAGAAAATGTTAAACCATGCTCTTTGTGGGAGGCAACCCATAGTTATCTGTATGGATTGATTATTATTATTTTACAGACTATAAGAAGTAGTACTGAGACCTATAAGATGTAAGGAGGATCAAAGCACTAATTTAATGATTAAGTTAAGATTGGGACATGAAATTTGGATGCAAGGCCAATCTATGCACATTTAGGTACAGGTGCCTAGGTGTCAAAACTTGGCTCCTAAGCACTAGTTTGGCATATGGCCCAACGCCTAAGCACAAAAATCTGGCACCTAGGAACCACAGATGAAAATCGTTTAAAAACTTCCCCTAGGTAGTTTGAACCCCCCAACCCCCACTTCTTTCCTTTAAAATCATCATATTCTTAACTAAAGAACTTCATAGTCTAGGTGTCATAAAGCAGTTTAGAGAAGGAAGTGAGTGTTACCTTAATTTTTCTTGTTCTAATGGAGAGTAAAAGTAATGGTTAGGCCGATGGAAAGAACTTCATGCACAAGGATTCAATAGTTTCCTTGCACTTAGCCTGGAAGGAATTACAAATAAACTCATGAAGATTAAAGATGAGATTAAGAAGCTACATACCAAATTGAGTGACATCTATTACCAATTTGAACATTTGGATTGGCAGTTAAAACTTTAATTCAATCATTTTGCATGTTTTTCAGGAGGCGCAGGTAAGGATTTATCAGGAAAATAATTAGATTGAATAGAAGGTTGTGGAAGAATTTCCTCACGCTCTATTTTACAACCTATTCGTGCACCATCTGAGAAATGAAAAGTTAGATGACAACAGTGTTCATAATTATTAGTAGTCGGGATTTTGAGTGAGAAGAGTATGATGTTTAGGTCTTGTGCCGACTTTTATCTATAAGTGTATTTCATCCTACTTGATTGATGTTGATGTTATGCTTGTTGTATAGAATTTACTTTATGGATTGTTAAGTCCTTCATATTAAACTTTTATATTGTGAATGTATTTGTTTTAGGTTTGTGAAGTTAATTTTGGGTGTTAGTGTGCTTGGATCATTTGAATTGTTTGTATTTTGGACCAATTTTGTGAAGTTAATTTTTTGTGTTAGTGTGCTTGGATCATATTGTTAATGTATTTGTGCTTGGATCATTTGCAAATGGAAGTCAGGAGATGATTGGAAAATGATTAATTATTAATATGATGTTAAATCAAATAAATTAGGGTTCGAAGACCTTAGTTTTGCTATGCTTACACTTAAAAAAAAAAATCAAAACTTGCAAAAATTCGAGTCTGGCACCTAAGTGCTAGTTAACTTCTTAACAGCTTGCAAAGGCGCCGAATTGTTGAACCGACCAAACAACCCTCATAAATTGCAATTTGGACATACCAATGCCATTTTTATGCCTGAACCTTCATCTTCTACATCCCATTCACTTGATATACCTCCTAGAGCTTCTCCTTGCATGCAAAATTTGGAGTTTTGGAGCCTATAACCTTTGGATTTCTTCTTCTCTAGGTATGATCTGCACTTTAGCTTAGAAATTTTGTTGTTCTGCTATGTATTTCTTCTACATTTGGAAGATATAAAAAATTTGGAAAAGTATGAGAAAAATTGAAAAAATCCATGGTAAAAGAGTTTGTTTGCTTGGAAATTACTTGTAGGAGCCTTTGGAACTTATATTTAAAATTTAATTTGATTTTTACTAGATATTGTGATGGCTCCTAAAACTAAGAGAGGAAAGGGGAAAGAGATCTTTGATAAAAATAAATTTGTTAATATCAATGCACAAGATTGTTACAACAATTTTCTGCTATCAACAAAGTTTATTGTTGAGCGGAGTTTTTCATGTCTCGGTGGTGCTATAAAAAATTTAGCTGTTGATCAGCATTGGGAAAGCTTCTGCTACTTTGCTGCAGTAGCATTCATTTGTGTAGTACGAGAGTTTTATGCAAATCTATTGGAAACACGTAAAGACTAAGTATTTGTGCTAGAAAGAGGAGTTGAGTGCACTACCGAAAGGATCAATGTTTTATATGGTGTCATTCAGAGTGTTGTGGGATGTTGGCTTGTCACTGGCCTGCTGTCGCCGAGATTCTCTCTTGTCAATGTCATTGTTTGGAGTCGCCACTCTATTTATCTATCACGTCGTCCTAATCTTCAAGAGATCTTATTTCTTCGGATCATATAAAAGATCCTGAGATGATAAGAAATTTGAAGAAAATAATGGCTGATAAAATAGAAAAGTGTAGAATAAGAAATATCGGTGATAATCTTCATAAAAGGAGATTCTAGAATGTCTTATTCTAGAAATTTTATATAAGAAGGATCACATATGAAATTTTGATAACTAGATTTTTTTAGGTGTGATACTTATTCTGAGTTTTTAAATCTTCTATAAGAGCAAGCCCCTATAGTTAATTACATCTTAGACAATTACATAATTTTTTATTTATAATTAATTTTTAATAATTAAATTACTCCAGAGAGTGTTTAATTAATAAAAAATTAATTATAATTCATTAATTTAAAGTTTTTCCCACATTATTCTCCTCATTGTCCTGAGCTCAGGGATATTTTTATTATATTTTTATGATTTTTCTATGCAAAGATATGGATTTTTGATTAATTTAAGGTTAATCTGGATTTTCTTAAATCCAAATTATCCTTAAATTAGTAGACGGCACCACGTGTCCTCGGACCCATTGAAACATGGCTGATCCGCTACGGGATTTAGAATAGCGGATCAGCTGGGATTAAATGAGAGTCGTCCATTTCCCAAACACGAAAAATGGATGGCATCTGTTCAGCTCCCTCCATTTGGTTCTTGGTGTGAACTATACATCATTTAGGAACAAAATCTTACTCAATTTTTTTATGGATTTGAGTGATTTTTGCTCTATAGCTTCATCTGGGGAGGGCAAACCCATCCATACGATGATGTTATAGTTGTGAATTGGCTTCCTTCACAAAGTACCAAACCCGAGCCTAAGCTAGGTCGAATGAGTCATACCTTGGCCTCAGTGGATGAAATTTCAATTGGATTAGTTCTATAGCTTCGCCTTGACCTCAAAAAGCTTGTCCCCAACTCAATTTGAGTTGAAAGCAGACCTGGATATGAGTTCAATTAGAGTGGCTTACGATTTGGAAAATGAAGATGGAACAATGGGTTAGAGCCTATGGGAAGGGCTAATTTTGATTGGGATTGTCTTCGTAGGGATCTATGAAGCTTTTCGAGGAGTTTATTTAATGTTTCGAGCAACATCAATTCAAAACCAAAAATTGTCCTGTTCTTGGGTAGAGAAACAAGAGGAGGGTGATAGATTCCAAAGCTTGATTCTATAGGGAAGAAATTGCTCAAGGTATGGGGAGAAATTTTGGTCTTGAATGTTTAAGGGTTTAGGGATTGTATGTGTGTCTATTCTCCCCTTTAGGCTCTCGGGTTAGCCTCTATTTATATCAATGGGGAGGCTATGGCTAAGCTTAAGCTAGCTTGGATTCACTTGAGGGAGGTGGCAACATATCCAATGGTGATTTATGGATCAAATTTCTACTGGAGGATAAGTTCAATTGATCCTCCCTAGTTTAACCATCATTAGACCCAACCATGGAGAAGATTGGGTCCAAAATTTAGCTTGCCCCCATTGGTCGCTTGATGAGGTGGACAAAATTAGTTAAGGCTTGCTGATCTTACCTTCCCTAAGTAATTTTATCATCCTCTTAATGAAGCTTGGAGAGATTGCCACATAACCCTTTCTCTTCCTCATTTTCCATGTAATGTTATGATGAGGCTAACCATGGTGTGTAGGGTGGCTTAACTAAGCTTTTTCTCCCATTGAACAAGAAGAGAGGTGAGTGGTGGTTCAAAAAAATCATCCTTTAAACATAGCTTGCATGAATGACACCATTTTCATTCACTTATAATGGTGTCATGATGAACCTTAACTTGGGTTAACCATGGTAACCCATAGGTTTTCTATAAGGTTAACTTTGTCATAATGAGTTTAATAGATCATAGGTGACCCATGGGTAACCCTCCATAAATTGAATTTGATTTTAAAAATTAATCATGTATTTTTGATGTCATGGGTGTTGTCATAATTTTAAATTCAATTTAGGATTATTTAATCATAATTCCATTTTTAATTGATTATTTTTAATTGATTATGTAATCAATCAAAAATATATAAAATTATAATATTAATCCATAAATTAATTAAAATAATTTTGAAGGTTAATTATTTGATTAATTTTATTAATTTGGTTCAAAATTGAGTATTTTGACCAAATTTGACTAAAGTTGACCATAGTTGACTAGGATTGACCTTGGTTGACCAGGGTTGACCATGGTTGACCAGTCCAAGTCCAAGGTTGACCCAGGTGATTTACTTAACATTATCATGGTTAATTTAATCATATGGTCATTAATTTTGGTAATGGGACATAGGTTTGACTAGAGTTGGCCAAATGATCAAATTTAATCATTTTAATGTCTCAAATTGATCTAATGAGTCAAATTTGACCAATTTGATGTCTAGGTTGACTTAGTGGTCAATGGGGTTGGCATTGAGTCAATGGGGTGGTCATTGGATCAATGGGTTGACCATTTTGACCTAAGTTGACCAATTGGGTCAAAGGTTGACCAGTTTACTCAATATGGTGGTCATTGGGCCAATAGGTTAGCCATTTTGACCTAGTTTGACCATTTGGGTCAAAGATTGACCAGTTTGGTCAATAGGATGGTCATTGGGTCAATGGGTTGACCATTTTGACCTAGTTTGACCATTTGGGTCAAAGGTTGACCACTTTTGGTCAATGCGGTGATCATTGGGTCAATGGGTTGATCATTTTAACCTAAGTTGACCATTTGGGTCAAAGGTTCACTAGTTTAGTCAATAGTTGATCAAATCAGGGTTTGTCATTACTAACTTAATCATTTTAGGATGCCATTAAGATTTGGGTTAAAAAGGCTTCATTGGGACTTTACCCTAGACATTAGGGTTTAGTGACCATTAGTAAGATTTAGAAGGTCAATATTGGTAGACTTTATTTCTCAAGATGATTTTTAAATGATCCTCATAAAAGTGAGGTCAACATTGTATCAGTTTCCTTCTGTTCAGGACTGTTACTATTCTGAATTCGAGCCTACAAAGATGGAGATTGATGAGAACATTGGATTCCTCACGGATGGGCGTGGAGCATGTAAAATTTAGAATTGGCATAAGGTAAAATTTTCCTCTTCTATAATTAATTCCCCATTAAAAGCTTGGCATTATTTTATTTCAGCTCAACCACTTCCTACAAATCATTTGAGCGAAGTTACTTTTAAGAGAGCCTTTTTGAACTATTGCATTCAGAAGATGAAACCCATTGATGTAGGTTCTTTCATATACAAGGCTATTTACACATCTGCCAGAGCTAGTACTTCTGCAAATTTGGGCTACCATTTCCTTATCTTTACTATCTGCAAACATTCTGGGGTTAAATATGAGGTTTGGGAAGAGCTACTTAGCCTCTAAAGTCAATAGGAAGGGTTAATGTGGACTTATATGGAAGACCTCAAAGTAGAGCCTCTAATATTCCCTCTACTTCAACAATGAGGCCTTTTACCCTGTACTTCTACTCAGTCACCTTTCAGTTTGGATACTGTGATGGAGCAATTACATATACAATAATGCGACATACTTTCTATACAGTGTCAGATGCAAGAGCATGAGGAACATTGGGATCACCAGAACAATATCAGAAAGAAGAGTGATTATGAAGCTAGCTTCAACACATCCTTAATGAGCATTTTAAGGGGTGATCAGAGAGTAGAGTTTTCTACTTATCATCATTATCAGATATTTGAGTGTCGAAAGGCCATGGATCAGTGTCGGTCATTAAAATTTTAATTTAAGTATATATAGTTTAAATAGTTTAAAAAAATGATATTTGATTTTGAAAATACGAGATCAAACTGATCTCATATCTTTAATAGTTTAAATAATTGAACACCGCACCATAACCTATGCATTTATTTTGAGGAATAGACGCATTGATTAATAATGAGGTTTGATTAAATAAACAAGTAAATTTATGATATTCGTTTAATCTGCGAACCATTTTTATAAACCGACAAGTTCTCATATTTAATACAAAAGAATTAAATAGAGTTTATATTAAGCTGGGATCTGAAATTTCCTATAAGGGCAAGCTCCGATAGTTAATTACATCTTAAATGACGGGAATCACTCAAGAAAACTCTCGATTTAAGATCAGTGGTTCTGCTTTCAAGAATTTTAAAGTTTAAGTTTTCAAGGTTAGACGTTGGAAATCAAAAGGGAATGGATCAAATTAGGAACAATTATTTTAAGAGTCCAAAGGAGTGGAAAGGTAGGGGATGTCATGGATTCGAAGGGAACTTCGATGACTTCCAAACTATCCTATTGTTTGGCTTCGTTTTAGAGAGATATTATTTGATGTTTCAATCTTGCCGATTTTATTTAATTAGGACTTATATTCATATGACATAATCATACAAGTAGCTCGGAAGTTATGAGGGTTTATATCTTAACAAACGATGACCTCGTAGTCCTAAGACGAGTTAGGACTTAGATTGCACCATGTGCAAAAGCCTAAAGAGATAAAATGAGGGTTTATGTTGCACTAGGCAAACCACCTCGAAATCCTATGGCTTGGTTGTTTATTTCTAAGGAAAGGATTAAGCTGACGAAGATGGCCGTATTGCTCACCGTGCTTGCTCCGAGCTCCTTGTTGTTGCAGAAGTTTTAGTTTAAGAATTGACAATCAAGAGATGAGAGAAGTGTCATGGTTTAGAGGTTGAGTTTCAAATTCAATGTCTTAAGTTTTATTAAGGGAAATCTTAAAGTTGATTAAGCAGAACCGGCTAAGATCTCACGGTTCCATCATCCCGACAGCACTGTTTTCATCGGATTCACTTAGTCCTTAACTTAACTGAATGAGTTCCACGCTTTCATTTACACCACGGGAAATCTTGTTAGCAACACGTGGGTTACATCATCCGAGGGATTCCCAATCATCCAACGAGACGATTTAATTTAGTTGCATTTGTAGTTTTATTGTTTTGTTTCTGATTAAATTTTTAGTTGTCTTATATTTTTAATGTTGTAGCGGTGAGTTTTATCTTTCTTTGATTTTAATTTAGTTTTGGTTTCGATTTTGCTGCTATCCTAAGGGTTTTAGTTTTCATGCAGGGTGACATTGTTGTTTAACATGCAAGCTTGCAAGAAAGGAAAGTAAAAGTACAGCGCAGGTAAGTGAATTGCAATAAAATAAAAGCATACCTGACGGTTCTTTTTGTCATTTCCAACTGCACTTGAAACACATGTTAGGGTATTTAAATATTTAGAGAGAACAACTAGGTAAAGCTAAGGGAAGGTTTTGGTTACCAAATCCTAGTCCTATCACTAGTCAATTCCTAAGGTGTGTTTGAGGATGATTTTTTTCATCAAAGAACAATGAAGTCCAATTATTCTTTTAAAACATCTCATCAGGTTAGGAAAGTGCTCGGGACTTAAGCCCTGAACATCTTCCTAAACTCTTTTGGGATTATCTTTCGAGTTCATTTAGTTTCATTGTAATGATGAATCAATCACACGAGTAGTTTTAAATTTGTTGGAAATGTTTTCCTCTTGCTCAAATAACTTAGATGTTTTGATTATCCCTTAAGTGAGGTGACATTCACTTGATATTTCACTTAATAATTATGTGTGTGGAAGCCTTTAGGGGCAAATTAGTTCATTAACGCATTTAGCTAATTTGTCTAAGGTTGGGTTAATGTTTTAAGACTGTTTCAAATTAATTATAATATTTTAATTTAATTGTGATTTTCTTATATTATTTCAATTTGATTATGACATTTCAAAAGTTGACTTAGTTATTTTAAATTTGTTTTAACTTTAATTTTAGTTATATTCAATTTAATTGTGTTGATTTGAAGTTTATTTTAATTTAGTTATATTAATTTAATTTTGACTTAAAGTTGATTAAATTATTTTAAAATTGTTTTAATTTAATTATATTTAATTAAAATTGTTTTAAATTAATTATGTCATTTTAAAATTATTTTTTTAATTTAATATATTAATTTCATTTTTTTTTAATCAATTAATTATTTTATTTTTTAAAACTATTTTTTAATATAATTAATTAGATTATTTTAAAATTATTTTTAATTTAATTAATTATATTATTTTAAAGTTACTTTTAGTTTAATTATCTTAGAAATTATTTTAATTTAGTTATTTAATTTATTTTATTTTTCATTAATGAGTCCTTAAGTTAAGATTAAGTGACATTTGATCTCTATCATTGATTAGGGGTTAAGATTAATAAATTAATATCTCCCAAGATTAGACCGCTTCACCTCATATCTTCTCTTTTAATTAACTTCCAAATTTTTAATTAAGGAAATTATAATTATTTTTTTAATGTTGAAAAAAAGTGATAAATGGGTTTATACCCTTTAATTCCCTATGTTTCAATCATCTAAGGAGATTAATTAGGATCATTCATTACCCATTACCCATAATTAAGCCTAAATATTAACTAAGGCTAAATTTCAAAAATTATCATTTTGCCCCTTAGGCTTGTTCACTTCATAATTCCTTAAATATAACTCAAATAACTTTAAAATTTTTATGCCTCCCTAATCATGGGTCAATTAAAATATCAGAGGAGAAAATATGATTTTTCTGGATTTATTTTAATTTATATATTTATTGTAATGCAAAAATGGGATTTTTAATGAAAAATCAATAACTTGACTAAGGAAAGACCAATGACTTTGAAATTTTTATTGGAAGTGACCTTAGACTAGAGGACCACTTGGACCAAGTTTGGTGATTTTTTGAATTTTATTTTATTTATTATAATTACTTTTAATTTTGGAGTATTAATTAATTATAAAATAAAATTAAAGTGGAAAAATAGGTTTTATATTTTTCATAAATTTCTCTAAGCTTAAGGAACTCAAAGAAATAAATTTTATATTTTTCTAATTTTTATTTGAATTATTAGAATTATTTTAGTGGAAAGATTGAAAATTTCATTTTTTAACATTAAAAACTACCTTAAGTCTTTAAAATTCAATATCTTTACTGAAAGACATAGGAAAAATATTTAGTTGGTTCCCAAGTGACTATGAGACCAAATATGATATATTGGTGAATTTTAATATTTTTATGATTTTTATAATTTTTTAATCATTAAAATATTCAAAAATATGATAAAAATAAAAATTTTATAAAAATTCCAATTTTAGTTTTCTTAGGCTCCTATAATCTTAGACAACCCCCAAAATTGATTTGGTAAAGTTTTTAAATGCATTTTGGGTTTTATAAATTTTTTAATTGGCAAAAATATCATTAAGCTTAGGAAATTCATTTGGGTGATCAAATCAATTCCAAATGTTTTGGAATTTTTTTGTAGGGGTTCTCTTAACCATAAAGTACATTGGAGAGTTGATTTCAAGTGATTTTGATGTGTGGCTTCCCCTAATTATTTTAATTTCTGTTTTGAGTATTTAGGCAAATTAGGGTTATTTTTAAGGAATTAAATCAAGAGATAATTATACTAGGGTCCTCTGGTCATAAAAAACATATGTACATTTTTTTAGATTTTTCTAAGAAATATGCTAATTTCTATAATTATTATAGCAAAACTGATGCATAATATTAAAAAATAGATATCTCATCATGGAGATCTTCTCTGACTTTGGAAAAATCAGGAAAGATCCACCATGATGCATAGAATAACATACCAAAATTTCAAGTTATGGTGAAGCTCCTAGATGCATGAAGAATTAAAAGTTTGAAAACACCATTTAATTAATTAAAAATAAAATATGCATCAAATAATATGAAATACTATTCACATTAATCTCCTCGTTTCAGTGAGCAAGAGAGTATTTTTATTTTATTTTTTGGAGTTTTCTTTGAAAAGTTATGATTTTTTAAAGTTTTGTGAGTTAAAATAAATAAAAAAAATCATTTTCCCGCTCAATCCTAGTCATCCTCATACTTCTGCCATGTGTCGATCTACCATTGGCCGGAGCGGTTCTATTGGCATCGCATTCAAGGACCAATTTCCGTCTAACTCTACCTGCACCGTCCATCTTCAAAGCTTAATATCTCACTCGATTCTAACGAAATTGAGTGTGGTTTTTTTTAAAATGCTCATCTAACATAGGAGTTTACATCCATATGGTGATGTGGCATTTAAAAGCTTGTAAATCGCAATTTTTTTTTGTTCCTTTTTTATTTGAAAAAAAAGAAAGTTTTAAGTGCTAGACATGTAAACACATGATATTAAGTGGTGAACTGATAAATCCATAAGAGCCTTGTAGCATGCATGGGAATACATGTAAATTCCATGTTTTTTTGAAAAAGTTTAGGTGTTAGAAATGTAAATATATAGAAATGGGTGGTATACATGTAAAAAAAAGAAAATAAAAAATAGTTAGAGGAGAGAACCTGAAGCTTAGAAGTTCATGACAAGCAAGGAAGGAGAACTTGGAGCTTACGGGTAAGGATGAGTTGAGGTGTCGTGAGCTTGAAATGCTTCAAGGTTGGTGACCACAGAAAAATATATTAAGAATTTCATACCAATTTTATATGAAATTGCACTTTAAAGAAATTTATTTTTTTTGTTTTATTGCAGGAATGAAGATTTATAAGTACTGAAAGCAAAAAAGCACAAAAGAAGCGGATTTGGAGCAAAAATGACTCAATTAGATGAAAATTAAACTATCCCGCCGACGGCGAGTTTTTCTCGAAAGTTTTGAATATATTATAAGGAGCCCGCTGACGGTGAGATCTAGCCCACCGATAGCGAGATCGGCGTGGTTAGCCCATCTTCTAGAAGCCCGCCGACGGCGAGATCAAGCCGCCGACAGCGAGACAGTTGAAAAGAGCCAAAATACATTGAACCTCGATGCTTTTTGAAGAGGTGCTTAAGCAACCTTTGGAGATTTGACCCCTTCTATAAATAGAGACGAATTCTAGTCAGTTGTGTGTCATTTTGGTGTCAGTTTTGTGTCATTTGTGTGGAAGTTAAGTGTAATTTAAGAGTCTTCTTAGTGAGTAGATAAAGTGTTTAGCATTTTGGTGTGCTGTACTGGAAGGAAGAGTCAAAGGAACTTCAAGGAGTCTGCTTGGGGAGAAGAATTGAGATAAATATATTTGTTATTTGTTTAATTACTTTAATGAAATCCATGATTTGTGTTATTTTTCCTATGCATTCTGAGTAGTTTCCTTAATCTTTATCCTTGTTATTGAGATTTTGTGAAATGATGAATTAAAGTAGTTGTGCCTTAAAAATATAGAAATTGTGCTAATCTTTTACTTAAATCTTAATTTACTTTCAATCTGGCCAATTGATTTGTTAACATATGTTGAATTATCAACTATAGTAAAGATTACATCCAAGATTCAGGGAAGTCAAAAGCCTTGGAAGGAGGGTAAAAATAAATAAGGAAATATTAATTATCGGGAGTAGAATTGGGTATTTTAGTTTGACAGACTAAAATATTCAATTCGGTCTAAATGTTTGGGAGCTGAAGTGTAGATGTTAGCCCTCAGGCGAGGGGAACGTGGGAGCTCTGAAGTGGCAGTCGGTATCCTCCCAGCCTAGCTGTAGATTCAGTAATCAAACATAAGACTAGTCAATGTTCTTTGCACCTGGACCAAAGGGTAAAGAATAGGAATGCTCCTATTTGACACAATACAACTAAAAACTCATTTAATTCTTCATTCACTTAATTCTCTAAAAATAAGGAGAAAGATAGTTTTTCTGAAATCTTATATTAAACCTTTAAAAGCATTAGTTTATTTTAGTCTAAGTGTTCTTAATTTCCATTTACTAGATTAGTAAGTAAGTTTACTTTAATTTGTCTTTGAAATTCTCTAACTTCCCTGTGGGATCGATATCTAGGACTCCATTAGAGCCCTATATTACTTGATAACGATATGTATACTTCCGTAGTATCCACAATATAAATCATAAATCCATAACAGAATCATAAGTATCTACTTATATTCAGTGTGGGATCAAGTTTTTTGTTGTCGTTGCTAACTTTTAATATCATAGTTGTAAGTATAAATATCGGAAAGTGGATCAAGTTTTTGGCGCCGTTGCCGGGGAAGTGAAGTAAAGTAATTATTAAGGTAATTAATAGAATTATTAAAGTAATTACTAGAGTAACGGACTATTTTAAATATTACATAAAAATTGTATGCGAAAATTTGGAAACGAAAATTTAATACATTACGATTCAGAATTAGAGTGCACAATTAAAAGAATTAGAAAACAAAAGAGAGAGATTATAAATTTAACACAAATGGCTAATAATCCAGAAATTGAAAATATAAACTAACAAAGACCATTAAGAGATTATGCCAACCTTACATTAGATGAAATTCACCTAACTATTCAAAACCCTGATGTAGCTGCTAACTCATTTGAACTTAAACCTGCAATTATCCAAATGGTACAGAATAATCAATTTAGGGGTTCACCTAATGAAGATCCTAATTTACATCTTGCTTGTTTTTTGGAACTATGTGCTACTTTTAAATATGAAGGAGTATCTAATGATGCTATTAGACTTATGCTTTTTCCTTTTTCTTTAAGGGATAAGGCTAAGATGTGGTTAAATTCATTAGCACCTGGATCTATTAAAACTTGGGGAGAATTATCACAAAAATTTCTATCCAAATATTTTCGTCATTCAAAAACTGCAAAACTTAGAAATGATATAACATCTTTTTGTCCGTTTGATGGAGAATCCATATATGAAGCTTGGGAGAGATTTAAAGAACTTCTTAGGAAATGCCCACATCATGCATTACCAGATTGGTTAATTATACAAACTTTTTACAATGGATTAGTAGGATCTCTTATATCAATCATTGATGTTTCTGCTGGAGGTTCATTGATGTCAAAACTATTTGATGAAGCCTATGCATTAATTGAAGAAATGGCTACTAACAATTTTCAATGGCCTGCTGAAAGAAGAAATCCTAAAATGATAGCTAGTGTTCATGAAAATGATGCAATATCTATGTTAGCTTCTCTAATTGTTGCTATATCAAAGAAATTAGATCATTTTGGAATGAATTACTATCCTACTATATTAGAAGAAAACTCATCCGGACAAATTATAGATTCTCAATCTCCTTATGAAACTATAAATGCTATTAATAATAGACCCAATAATCCTTATGCGAATTATTATAATCCTAGTTGAAAGAATCATCCAAATTTTAATTGGAATAAAAATACAGCTAATTAACAATGGATGAACAACTCTATAGGAAATCCACCTAATCAAGGAAATACAAATTATAAACCTTCTTATCCACCTGGATTTAATAACAACCAATTTAAAGAAAAGAAGTTATCTATAGAAGAATTAATATTAAGTATGGGTCAGCACTTGCAAAATTAAGGAAATCAATTACAAATTCAAGGAAATCAATTACAAAATCAAGGAACAACAATTAAAATATTGAAACTCAACTTTGACATATCGCTACCGTACTTACAATAGAATTCCTGGAACTTTTCCTAGTAATGTGGAAATAAATCCTAAAGACCAAGGAAAAGAACAAATTAAAGTGATACAATTACGAAGTGGAAAAGAGTTAGAAACTAAAATTCAGAAAGAACCAGAATGTAAAAATGAGGAAGTGGAAATAGAAAAAGAAAAGGATCAGCAAGATAAAAACTTAGAATATCCATTGATCCCTTTGAAAATATCTATAGAAAAACCACCACCACCATTTCCTCAATGACTAAAACAACATAAAAAAGATAAGCAATTTGCTAAATTCCTTGAAATTTTAAAAAAATTAATAGTAAGTATTCCTTTTGTAGAAGCATTAGAACAAATGCCTAATTATGTAAAATTTATGAAAGATATTTTAAATAAAAAAAGAAAATTTACAGATAATGAAACTGTTGCACTTAGCGAAGAATGTAGTGCAACTATTCAGGAAAAGCTTCATGAAAAATTAAAAGATCCTGGTAGTTTCACTATACCTTGCGCTATTGGAGAAAAATTTTATGGAAAAGCTTTGTGTGACTTAGGAACAAGCATAAATCTAATGCTTCTATCAATTTTTAAAAGATTAGAACTAGGAGAAATTTCACCTACTTCGATAACTCTTCGCTTATCGATCGTTCGTAACTTAGCCTAAAGGAGTTATTGAAGATGTGTTAGTAACAAGTGGATAAATTTATCTTCCCGGTAGATTTTATTGTTCTAGATATGGAAGAAGACAAAGAAATTCCCATAATATTAGGAAGACCCTTTTTAGCCACCGGAAAAGCTATGATTGATGTTCAGAAAGGAGAATTGACTATGAGAGTAAACGATCAAAAAGTAACTTTTAACATAGCAAAATCATTGAAATATCCTGCTTTAGAAAAAGATGATGAATGTTTTCGAATGGATATACTTGAGCATTTGTAAAATAAACATTTTAAAGAATATTATGAAGAAAAATTAGAAAAAGAAAATACTGAATTAATTGATGAAGCAGATAATGAAAAACTGGATTATATACAGGAAAAATTTGAAATGTTGGATAATACTGAAAATGCTGAAAAGAATATAGTTCCATCAATTATTAGACCTCCTGAACTCGAATTAAAAATTTTACCTAATCATTTAAAATATGCTTACTTAGGTAACCATTCAACCCTACCGGTTATTATATCAGCTGAATTGAATGAATCACAAGAACAAAAACTGTTAGACGTATTAAAAAAATATAAGAAAACTTTTGGTTGGACTTTAGCAGATAATAAAGGAATTAGTCCTTCAATCTGTATGCACAGAATTATTTTAGATAAAGAACATAAGCCAAGAGTAGATCCTCAAAGGAGATTAAACCCAATAATGAAAGAAGTAGTCGAGAAAGAAATATTAAAATGGTTAGATAATGGTATTATATATCCTATTTCGGACAGTGCTTGGGTAAGCCCAATTTACTATGTTCCTAAGAAAGGAGGAGTGACCGTTGAAGCTAATGAAAATAATGATTTAATACCTATAAGACAAGTTACTGGATGGCGTATTTGTATTGATTATAGAAAATTAAATGCAGCCACTAGAAAAGATCACTTCCCATTACCATTTCTAGATCAAATGTTGGATAGATTAGCCGGACATAAATATTTTTATTTTTTAGATGGATATACCGGTTATCATCAAATACATATTGCTCCTGAGGAACAAGAGAAAACTACATTTACTAGTCCTTATGGAACATTTGCTTTTCGAAGAATGCCTTTTGGATTATGTAATGCACCTGCAACATTCCAGAGATGTATGATGTCTATATTTAGTAAATTAATTGATGATGGAATAGAAGTATTAATGGATGATTTCTCTGTATTTGGAACATCATTTGACGCATGCTTGAATCATCTTGAAAAAGTATTAGAAGTATGCGATAAAACTAACTTAGTTCTAAATTGGGAGAAATGTCAATTTATGGTTGCAGGAGGAATTGTATTAGGGCATAAAATTTCGGAAAATGTCATGGAAGTAGACCCTGCAAAAATTCAAGTTATAGCTAAATTACCACCTCCAACTACAGTAAAAGGGGTAAGAAGTTTTCTTGGACATGCTGGATTGTACAGACGCTACATAAAAGATTTTTCAAAAATTACTAAACCTTTATGCCAACTTTTAGAAAAGGACAAGAAATTTGAATTCACAACTAAATGCCTAAATGTTTTTGAATTATTAAAAGATAAATTAATCACAGCACCTATAATAGTTTCACCTGATTGGGAGAAATCATTTGAACTTATGTGTGATGCTAGTGATTATGCTATAGGAGTGTCGGCATATTTTAGGGTTAAATGTTGTATTTTGAAAAGGGGTCGCCTAACAGAAATTGTCGGTGAATTTTTAATTTAATTTAAATAAATAATTTGAAAAGTAGTATTTGATTTTGAAAAATAATTTTTTAAATTTGAAGATTTTAAGATATGAAATAAAACTGATCTCACATCCCTAATAGTTTATATAAACGAGCACCGCATCACAAACCGTGTATCTATCCCAAAGAATAGACACACTGCTTGATGATGGGGCTCGATTAAATAAACTAGGAGATTTGTGACATTCGTTTGGTCTGCGAACCAATTTTATAAGCCGACAAATTCCCCTGTTTAATATGAAAACATTAAACAGGGTTTATATTACTCAGGTTCTTAAAATTCCCTATAAGGGCAAGCCCCTATAGTTAATTACATCTTAAGTGACGGAATCACCTAAGAAAACTCTCGATAATAATCGTAGTTCTCGCTCTCAAGAATTTCAAAGTTTAAGTTTTCAAGGGATTGAATTTTGGAATTTCAATAGGGAATGGATCAAATTTAGAACATTTTATTTTGGGAATTCAAAGGAAGAAAGGTAGGAGAAATCACGGATTTGAAGCGAACTTCGGTAATTTCCCGACTATCCTACTGTTTGGCTTGAACTTAAGAAGGTCCTAATATTTATTTAATGTTTTGATCTTGCCAATTTTAATTAATTAGGACTTATATTTGTATGATAAAATCATACAAATAGCCTCGAAGATGTGAGGGTTTATGTCGTATCGGACGACTACCTCGGAGTCCTAAGACCGGTTAGGGCTTAATTTACATGATAAGATCATGCAAATACCTAACGAAGAGTTGAGGATTTATGTTGCACTAGGCAAATACCTCGAAGTCCTATGGCTTGGTTATTTAATTCTAAGAAAGTTTTGCTGAAGTAGACTCAGGTTTTGCTGATGATGATGGCCGTGCTGCCCACCATGCTCCGAGCTCCTTGTTGTTGCAGAGGTTTAGTTTTAGAAATCATAAATCAGGAGATGAGAGAAGTGTTCTGGTTTAGAGAAAGTCTTAATTTCCAAGTGTTTTTTATGTTTTAATTAAAACAAATCTTAAAGTTGATTATAACAACACCGGTTAAGATCCCACGGTTCCATCCTTCCGGCATCGTTATTTTTATCGGATTCACTTAGTCCATATGAATTTGCTAAACTCAACCGAATGAGTTCCACACTTTCATTTAGACCGTGGGAAATCCCGTTAGCAACACGTAGGTTACATCATCCGAGGTATTCCCGATCATCCAACAAGACGTTTTAATTTAGTTGTAGTTGTAGTTTTGTTGTTCTGTTTGTGATTAAATTTTGAGTTGTTTTATATTTTGAAATGTTGTGGCGGTGAATTTTATCTTGTAATGACTTTTAATTTAGTTTTGGTTTCAGTTTTAGGGACTATCCTAAAGGTGTGGGTTTTCATGCAACAGTTGTTTATCATGCAAGAAAAACTAAGTGTGATGCGATTAAATAAATTGCAATAAGGTAAATTACAATAAAATAAAAGCGTACCTGGAGGGTCTTCCCGTCATCCCAGGCTGCACTTAAAACATAATTAGAATATTTAAGCATTTAAAGCAGATTCCTAGGTAAAGCTAAGGGAAGGGTTATGGTTTTCTACCAAGTTCCTAATCCTATAGCTAGTCATCTCCTATGACGTCTGAGTTCTTGTATTTTGGTTTGAGGATGATTTTCTTCATCAAAGAACAATTAAGTTCAATTGTTCTTATAAATATCCTATCATATCGAGGAAGTGCTTAAGACGAGTCTTAAACATCTTTTCAATATTTCTAGGATTATTTTAAGTCCAAGAGAATTTAATTATACAAATGAATTAATCATCCGGAGTTCAAGTTTGTTATCTTGCTCGATTGAACTAGGACATTTGAATATCTTATGAATGAAGTAACACTTCACTTAATACTCCATTTAGGAGTTATGACAACAAGAGCTTTCGAGGGCAAATGGATGTTCAAATGATTTATGATTTAACTTAACTTCAATTAATGGGCTTAAGTTTGGAATAATGTTCAAGTTGTTTTATTTTTGAATTTCTTTATGTCTTAGGTGATGTTATTTTTAATTCAATTTAACTTTAATTTAATTTAATTTGGTTTAGTTTTGATTTTAATTTAATTTAATTTGATTTTAATTTTAACTTGATTCTATTATTTAATTTAATTTAATTCAATTTAACTTGATATGATTTAATTTAATTTAATTTAATTTGATTTTAACTTAATTTGATTTAATTCAATTTAATTTAATTTAATTTAATTTAATTTAATTTAATTTAATTTAATTTAATTTAATTTAATTTAATTTAATTTAATTTAATTTAATTTAATTTGATTTGATTTAATTTAATTTAATTTAATTTAATTTAATTTAATTTAATTTTTAATTTTATTTTATTTTTTTAAATTTTAATTTAATATTTTATTTTGAAAGGGTTTAATTTAAATAATTTAATTTTAATTCAATTTAATGATTAAGTCTTTTAGCATTTTAAATCTTAAATTTGAATTATCATTTTAATTAGGAATTAAATATTATTGAGATGATTAATTTAGGGATTCTTAAATTAAAGAACAAATTTCTTCCTAATAATATCCCTATTTTAATAATTCCAATTTTATTATTCCTCCAAATTTAATTAATTTTTTTAATTAAAGTTCATTTTAATTATTTTCAAATTGTTTAATAGGTTTCTACCCTTTAATTATTTAAATTTCAATCATCCAAATCATAATAAGATCAAATATTTTACTCTTTAATTTTATTAAACCTAAAGTTTTAATTAAGGGTTAAAATTTTAATTACCATTTTGCCCTTCAAGCTTAATAATTTCATAACTCACTAAATTGAGCTTAAATGAACTTGAAATTTTTATGTGACTTCACTCATATGTCAATAAAGACATGAGAGGAGAAAATGTGATTTTTCTGTATTTAATTTATTTATGTAATTATTTTTGGTGGAAAATAGGGATTTTCAAGGAAAATTTGATAATATGACCAAGGGAAAGTTTCTGTCCTTAAGAAAATTATGGCACATTCCTGATGACCAGAGAACCACTTGGACCAATTTTGGTGATTTTTTGAATTATATTATTTTTATTATAATTATTTTTAGTTTTAGAGTATTAATTAATTTAAAAATAAAATAAAGGTTGAAAAATGAATTTTGCATTTTTCAAAAATCTCTCTGATATCAAGGAAATCAGAAAACTAATTTTTACAATTTTCTGATTTTTCTTTGATTTATTAGAATTATTTTAGTGGAAATGCTAGAAAATACATTTTTTTTTATTTTTAAAATTACCCTAGGGCTTTAAAATTTAATAACTCATCATAGAGACTTAGGAAAAATATGGGGTTTGTTCCTAAGTGATTAAAATTCAAAATGTGACATTTTGGTGAATTTTATTATTTTTGTGATTTTTATTATTTTTTAATTATTAAAATATTAAAATAATACAAAAAATCAACTTTTTAGAAAATTGAAATTTTAATTTTCTTAAATCCCCTAATATCAGAGAGGCTCCAAAACCAATTTGGTGAATTTTGAAAAGTATTTTGAAAGTTATGAATTTTTAAAGTTTAATTTGGCTAAATGGCTTAATCAACCCATTTAGTAGGGCTAACCAAGTCCAATTGACTTCAAATTTTTATGGTGGGTTCCTCTGATCCTAAAGGTCAGTGGAGAATTGATTTCAAGTCAATTTGATGCATGATTAGCTCTAATTAATTAAGGACCTATTTTGGGTGTTTAAGCCAATTAGGGTTATTCCAAGTGGATTAATTCAAAACCTACTTTTCCTAGGTTCCCCTGGTCATAATAAACATCACCAAATTTTCCTAGAATTTATCTCACAACATGCTAATTATTGGATTTAAAATACTCAAAAAAGTAACATGAACTTGAAAAATCAATAACTTCTCATAGGGATGGCCTCTGACTTTGGAAAATTCAAGGAATGTTCCCAAATTCAGAGGCTTCAAAAGCCCTATGGTCTCATACCATGGTGAATTTCTTATATGCATGGAGAATTAAAACAATGCAGACAGTAAATAAATTATTAAAAATAAAATACTTGATGAAATTAAATGATTTCTTTTCCACAATATTCTCCTCTCGTTCACCGAGCAAGAGGGTATTTTTATTTTATTTTTCTGATTTTCCTACACAAAGTTATGCATTTTTGAAGTTTAGGGAATTAAATAAATAAGAAAATACCCTAATTTTCTATTTAAGTGACGCGGCGCTGACTCATCCTAGGCAGCTCCAAACGCACACGCGTCGCCTTCTGATTCGGCGCCGCCATCCAACTCAGCGCTCCGGGGGCCCGCTGTATCGTTCCGTCTCCTCATCCGGCGCGATCCTGGCCGTCCGTCCGCGCGTGTATGGAATGAACGGCATCCGTTCATCGTCCCCAGTCGTTCTCACCCGAGGGCCGTCCACACTAAAACCCTAAGAACTCACTCATTTCTCAACGGATTTTCATGTTCTTTTGCTCTATGGATTCGTCTTGAAGAGACGAATACATCTATACGGTGATCATGCATTGAAATTAAAGCATTTGAAATGGAGAATCTCCGAAGCTCGGGATGAAGAATTAGCTCATACCTTTGCTCGGAGAAGTGTGGCTTCAATCCGAGGGTTGAGTCACCTTCGATTGGATCCCGGCAAGCTCCGCATGAAGTCTCCCGGTCCGGTGAATCGCCTAGGTATGATTTCGACCAAGCCCGATCACAAAGCTTGGAGTCCGGAATAGATGGGTGGCCCGGAGAGGGGCTTTTGCCGTGGACTTCTTCCCTTGGTCTGGTGAAGGTGTAGGATCAATCAATTTGGGGATTGGTCCACTGTGAAGAAGTGTCCTGGTTTTGGGTGAGATTTTGGCTGAGAAATTGGGCTCTGTTGGTGGGGATTAGGGCAAATTGGCACTGGGGATCAACTGCTCTAAGTATGGAGAATGATCTGGAGCAATTTTTGCAGAGTTTCAGTAAGGTCTGGTTCAGCACCTCCCATGGCCGAGAGGGGGTGGTGTTTAAATAGGAGGGGGTGTAGGGCCTCCCAGGGGGAGTTAGGGCTTGGGATCAGCTGCTCTTGGCAAGAGAAGAACAGCTACAATGGCCACCTGGGGATGGGGCAGCTCAGCAGGTGAGAATTCCAAGTTTGGGCTCACATGTGAGCTCTCGGCCCGGTGGTTTCCGGCGGCCGTGGTGGTCGGCCGGCCAGGGTCAGGTCACCCTCAAGGTCAGGGAGGTCAGGGCTGGGGCTTAGTGCAGTCAATTGGCCATGGACATGTGTAAAGTGCTTGGATCAAAATGGCATGGGGACATGGCTAATTTTGGCTAGGTTTGGGTCAACCCATTTGTTTGGGCTGGGTTCACCTCCCCATGGCTGGCCTTGGGCTGAGAAAGTCAGTTAGGCTAGCTGGTCAAAAGGTGGTGATGTCCTTATCCAAGAATATTTGGATTAAATCTTGGTTAAGGGGTATCATGGGTGAGGTTAAAGACTTTTAGGGATTAAGGAAAGCTCCCCCTCTTCTTACTCAATGTGGTATGGTCACATGTCAAACAACTCACATGGCTTACATGTGGCTTAAGAGTGGCTTCATGGCTCACCTTTTGCTTGGGGAAAAGCCAAGTCAATTTAATGGAAATGGGTTTAAGAAAATTTTGGCATTTTGATGGGAATTTGTATGGGGCTTAATTTGGAATGGCTTCATGATGAGTTTTGAAACTTAGGGATTGATTTAATTGAAAATATGGTGTAGAGCAATTGTCATATGGGTTTTGGATTGATTTTTGGCCCTTTGGATTTTAGTGGAGATGGGCTTTAGGAAGGTTTCATGTAAGTGGGCTTTTAAGTTTCAAAATGGGCTTTTGGGTGGAGATTTTTTGCAAAGGGCCATGTCAAATAAATGTTGGGTTTGATTTAAGAGTGTATCATGAGTGATTTAAAGCAAATTTGGGGTGGTTTGGGTTTGAATTGGGTTTCTTTGGTAAATGGGCCAATATAGGTCAAATTGGGCTAACTTGGGCCAATGTTGGGCTAGAGTTGAAATTGATGTAAAATAAATGTTGGGAAATGTTTATGGGAGTGTTTCAAAGAGGTTTTGGCTTTGGTTGGGTTTTGATTTTGGGGTTTGGACTTATTTGGGTTAGGTTTGGGTTTAGGTCAAAATTGGGCCTTTTAGCTTTGGGTTGAATTTGAGTGGGGTTTGGGTCTAAATTTTTGGCAAATCATGTTAGTGTTTTGTTTGTGGGAATGTTAAGGAAGGTTTAGAAAAGATTTGGGGTTAATTGGAGTTGAATTGGCTTAGTTTGGGTTAGGTTTGGGTCATGGGTCCAAATTGGGCTTTAAGGCCAAAAGTGAAATTGGATCCAAATTTCAATCAAATTGGACTTGGATTTGGTCTAGATTGGTGTTGGGAATGTTGAATTGAAGTTTAGAATTTAATTGGACCAGAATTTGGGTCAATTGGGTAGGTTTGGTTTGACATTGGGTTCACTTTGGGTTAAAAATGGGTCAAATTGGGGATTTTGATAAAAGTGGGGTAAATTGACAAAATTGGCCCATAGTGTAGTTAGACAAAATGAAATTGGGAATATTTGGGATTTTTTGGAATTTTCTGGGAATTTGCTGAATTTTTGGATTTTTTGGCTAAGAGGGGCATTTTGGGTATTTGGAGGGTATTGAGAGGTATTTTTGGAATTTTTGGTATTTTTGGGTATGGATGATCAATTTGAGTAATGTGGGAATGTTTGGGATTGATTTTGAGGAATTTTGGGTAATTTAGGTGATTTTACAAATTTTGGGTGGTTTCAAGGGTTTTGGGTAGGCTAAGCGGGTGTAGGGTCCCGGGGATCAAAAATTGAAAATTTGCAAAATTGAAGGTTAGGTGAATGTAAGTGGAATGAAATCATTTTGGTTGAGCCATGAAGCCATATCAAGCCCACATGAGCCATGAAGGGACTCATTTGAGGCATCCACTATGTTGTTCCTAACCCTCTTAGCCAAGGGCTTAGGGGTTAAGGACCATCTATGTAAATCACCTTCATGAGTCAGGAGATGAAGTTAGGTATGGGTGTGGTTTTAGGAGATGTGTGAAAGTGTAGTGTATAAATGTAGTGTATGTGTAAATTAGCCCTTCACCAGACCAGGCCACCCAGGGCAGTCCTAAGGACAAAGAGCCCTATAGGAACTCATCCTTTAAACTTCCACATTTGATTTCAACCCTCTAGGTGATTAGGGGTCTACAATCAAGTTTGTGGAGTTTGCAGGGAGTTAAGAAGTGGTTTGAATTTCTAAGTGGTGGGTTCCACTTCTAGTCCTATAAGATTAGTCAAAGGAAAAGCTTAAGGCTAGATCCTAAGTACTAAAGAGAAGAAGAGGAGACCTCATCAAAAATGAGGTCAACAAGGAGCAGTACTTGGGCAGAGATATGATAAAATATTCAAAGTTATATACTATGCTAGTAAAACTCTTAATAATGCTGAAATGAATTATATAGTTACTGAAAAAGAGCTATTAGCGATTGTTTATGCTTTTGATAAATTTAGGCCTTATTTAATTGGAAATAAATGTATTGTGCATACTGATCACTCTGCTATTAAATATTTAATGCAAAAGAAAGATTCCAAACCAAGATTAATTAGATTGATATTACTAATGCAAGAATTTCATTTTGAAATCATTAACAAAAAAGGAACTGAAATCAAATTGCAGATCATTTATCAAGACTAGAATATAATGAATTATATGACACTGATAATGAAATTACTGACAGTATTCCTGACGAACAATTATATAATATAAATGAGTGGAAAAGACCATGGTATGCTGACATAGTAAATTATATTGTAAGTGATATTTTACCACCTATGTTAACTTTGCAACAACAAAAAAAATTCATTCATGATGCTAAAACATATTTTTGGGATGAACCATATTTATATAAGCAATGTAAGGATCTTATAATTAGAAGATGCGTGCCTTATGAAGAAACAGAACAAATCATTCAGAAATGTCATGATTCTGATTTTGGAGGACATTTTGGAACAGATAAAACTGCTTATAAAATTTTACAATCTGGATTTTATTGGCCTACTCTTTTTAGAGATGTTTATAGATATATCAAAACTTGCGATAGATGCCAACGAGTAGGTAATATATCTAGAAGAAATGAAATGCCTCTAAATTTTATACTAGAAGTTGAGATTTTTGATGTTTGGGGATTAGATTTTATGGGACCATTTGTTTCTTCATTTGGAAACTCATATATATTAGTTGATGTTGATTATGTTTCTAAATGGATTGAAGCACAAGCTTTACCTCGATGTGATGCTAAGACTGTTTCAAAGTTTCTAATGAAAAATATTTTTACTAGATTTGGAATGCTGAGAGTGATTATCACTGATGAAGGATCTCATTTTAGAATTAAATATATTCACAAACTAGTAGAAAAATTTAACATTATTCATAAAATATCAACTGCATATCATCCACAAACCAGTGGATTAGCTGAAGTTTCTAATCGAGAAATTAAACGTATTTTAGAAAAGACTGTAAACCCTAATAGATTGGATTGGTCTATAAGACTAGAAACTGCATTATGGGCATACAGAACTGCTTATAAAACTCCGATTGTAATGACACCTTACAGGCTTATTTATGGAAAGACTTGCTACTTACCAGTTGAATTAGAACATAAAGCTTATTGGGCAATTAAAGAATTTAATTATAATCTAAAAGAAGCTGGTGAGAAGAGATTTTGCAATTAAATGAATTAGATGAATTAAGAAATGAATCTTATCACAATGACAGAATTTATAAAGAAAAAATGAAATTATGGCATGACCGGAAGATTACCCTGAAGAATTTTGAGCCAGGACAAGAAGTTTTACTTTATAATACAAGATTAAAATTATTTCCTGGGAAATTGAAATCTCGATGGTTAGGGCCTTTCATTATAACTCAAATATTTTCATACGGAACTATAGAAATTGAAGATCCAAAACTCGGGCATAGATTTAAAGTAAACGGACACGCATTAAAACCTTATTTTGAAGGGAGAAAACCAAATTTTAAAGAGGTTTTAATGCTCAGTCAACCTGATTACTAACTAAATTAGGTCGGGCTGACGATGTTAAACCAAGCGCTTTATGGGAGGCAACCCATAATAGTTAATTATGATCTATTTATTAATGTTATTGTAAATTAAAATATAGAATAAATTCTACTACTCAATTTTACTTTTTAGAATCATCACAAATTTGAATCTATACAAAGAAATCAGAAAATATTCGGATCGAAACAAAAATTGGGCAAATTACCTAATTTCGCCGACGGCGAGATTGATCTTGCTGACAGCAAGATCGGCGCGCCCAAATTCAGCTTAAATATATTAACTATCCCGCCAACGGCAAGATCGTTACCGCTGACGGCGAGATAGTTAAAATGTGGTTTTTGTGAGTTATTTTGCAGTTTTGGACGGTTCTAAGGCCATTTCGTTATAAAAAACGTTTAAAACTTCATTTTTACATTATCTTCATCATTAGAAACGATTAGAGTCCCTCAAAAATAATCAATTATGGCCTTCAAACCACTAGAAACCATGAAATCAGGAGTTTCTAACGGATGAAAGTTCGTTAGTTCTGAGGCTCAGCGACTATTCAACAAAGTTCTGATGAAGAAGTGCCTGATTAAAGAAAGAGGGTTCCTAAACAGAGGAGCAGAGAATTCCACAACAACAATTGAAGAAATGATTGTTCAGCGACGTTGGGAGGCATTATGCTATACCACATCTGCTGTAGTCATTCCAGTAGTCAAGGAATTCTACTCTAATCTGCATGCGATCCATAATTGAAGTGTTTACGTAAGAGGCAGATGAGTAACTTTCACTCCTCGAATTAATGAATTATACTCGATTGAAAATACCCTTGTTTGCAACTATTCAAATTTTGTTCCTACAAGATACAACATGAATGATATCTACATATATCTGACCGACGAACCTGATGATTGGGAATTACGAGAAGACGGGTACGTTAGTTTTTCTACGTCACTTCTTAACCCGGTCTCAAAGAATTGGCATTTCTTTATTTCATCAAAGTTATTACCCACTATGAGGATAAACAAAGTCTCGAAGGAATGCGCAATCTTAAATTACTGTATTCAATCTGGATTGCCTATTGATGTTGGATCTATTATTGTGAAGTCTGCATTAGGTTTAATTGTGCATGGGTCAATTCATGGACTTGGACACCCATCAACTATATTTGCTTTATGTAGTTAGTACCAAGTTTCCTACGAAGCTTGGGAAAAAGTGCTATTGCCTTGGAAACCACTAGATCCGACAGATATGTTCCCTACATTGGATAACAATGATGAAACAGTAATTATTTCTTATCAAGCATCACAAAACAATCCTTTAGTTAAGCCCCTGACTGATACAACAAATCTCATTTTATGGAAAATTAAAGGATTGGAGAAGAAACTACAGAATGTGATGAATTTTATTGATAATATCTCTGATTTATTCGATCACATCGATTGGAGAATGAAGGAGCACTTTGACCATACAGGACATCTGGGGGCAAGTTTTATACGACTATTGAGACAGAAAGGGTGGATTGAAGAAGATTCTACTGCAGAATTCCCTTTCAGGCCTTTCTATAATTTGTTTGTGCACTCGCGTTCTATTGGAAACATTAGAGAAGAGATCAGTTCAGATTCCGATGAGTAGCAGAAATTTCTATTCATATTTTATGTATGTGTGTTGATTTAAATTTAGTTTTTGATTTAGTTTGAACTTTACGTAACTAATCTCAATTTAGATGAGATTGTATGTTGTTTGTTTAGTCTCAGCATTTAGAGTTTCGTGGTGTGGATTGCAATGCTGAGTTAGATGTGTTTGGGTTAATTTGATAAGTCAATTGTAGTTTTATGGTATTTGAAGTTTGTAAGTTCATGGATTTCATTTATAAAGTTATAATGTTTGTGTTGTGTGAATTTATGTGTTAATATAGAATCTAATCTTAAAAAAATATATCAAATTAAGTGACCGGAAGAATGAACAAGGCTTAATCTAAGTAGAATATAATTGAAAAATTAAAATATATTAAAATTTCGGAAACCTCGCTTACAGTGAGAGAAATCCCGCCGACGGCGAGATCTTCCCGAAACTTTGGCCTTGGTGAATTAATTAGCTCGCCGACGGCAAGAAATTTCTCGCCGACAGCGAGATCGCGAAATGTACTATATTTTGACCGATCAACCGACACTATTTATCGTCCCCTTCCTCAAAACTTCAAAAAACTGACCTAGGGCTTGTGGAATCTTGGATTTGAAGCGATTTCAACACATTTTGACGCCGGATTTCATCTTCCCTTGGTAAGAGCTTTACTCCTATGTAAAATTTTTTAATTTTCACCATGAATTACTTCTACATTGAGAATTTTGAAAAAAATATTGAAATGTGAAGAAAAGACTTGGAAGAAATTCATGAACTTGATTTAGATTGATTTTAGTAATTATTGGAAGCCATCTTAGTAATATTTAGAAGTTTAGTTAAGATTTTTTGCAAATTTCACAGATCGAAAAATGGCTCTACGACAAAAGAGAAGAGTGGATTACGACAAAACTCGCTTTGTAAATGCAAGGGCACAATCAAGATATTTTCACAATATTCATGCTAAAAAATGCATTCAGGATCGAGTTTTCAAAAATCCTGGAGGTGAAGTAGAGTGAATAATTAAAGAAAGAGGATGGGAAAACTTTTTTACATAACCAACAGAGCCGCTGTGGAAGTGGTAAAAGAATTCTATGCCAACCTAACTGCTATCGAAGATGCACCAATCAAGGTGAGTGGATTTTTGGTAGATTTCAGTGCTGCAAGGATTAATTTATTTTATGAAGTACGAGATGTATACACCAGTGAGTACGATACCTTTGGAACTATGGAAGGACCACTGGAAGAAGTGATTAAATTTCTCACTGACGGGAAAGGAGTTTGGAAGCTTAAGCAGCATGAAAGGGAAAAATTTCCTCTCTCTATGTTGAATGCATCATCTAAAGCCTGGCACTATTTTATTTGTTCTACCTTGTTACCCACCTACCACCATAGTGAGGCAACAAGAGATAGAGCAGTTCTGAATTTCTGTATTCAGAACCAAAGAATTATTAATGTTGGAAGTATCATTTATAAGAATATATTAGCCACCGCAAGAAGTGAAAGTGGAGGAGGACTAGGACACCCTGGTCTGATTTATGCACTCTACCAATTATCTGGGGTAGAGGCAAGAGATGATGAGGAATGGGTGGAGTCTATGAAACCCATTACTCCGGCTAATATTAAGAAATATGAATCCCACGAAGGATGGAGATCTGGGACTAGGAGCTATGTACCTTCTTCGAGTAGAGATATTCCCTCTACCAGTTATGACCCACCTCCCTATAGTACTCCTACCCTTGAGGATTTGATGACTCTACAGAGGAAAAGTTTTGATAAAATAGAAGAAAAACCGGAGCATATTGATCGGAGAATCGGAGGCGTCGAGAGAAGACATGATTATGACAACGAGTATCTCCAGAGACATTCAGAGTATGAGATAGCCTATTATGATGCTGAGAATCATTATAGGAGAGGAGAGCTCGATGTTGTATTTCCTGAGTGCCCCCGATATACTCATTACCAGCCTAATCCACCCACTGATCCAAGAAACAACGATATAGTTTGGGACTTTGATGCAGAAGATTATTTGTTTAGTTATAGACTCTGATGTTGTGATTGTTTGCTTGTTGTTTTAAATTTTAGTATTAATGTTTTAGTTTATGAACTTGATTATGATGTAGTGTAGATTGTTTTAATATTGTTGTTTAAGTTATATAGTTTTTAAATTTTTAATGTTTTTAGACTGCTATTGTAACCTTGGATTGAATTAGTAAATGTATGTGGATGTAGTATAATATGTTAGTATAAAATGTGGTAGTATTGTGTTAAACTTCTTTACCCATCACTTTCTTTAATATTATGTGTGTAGAAGAATACTAACAGTACAGGTTAATTAAGTAATGGAAAAAACCTGCAGAATTTCAAAAAGAAGAAATACATAAAGCTCGAAGATATGATTTAAATATTACAGTTTATTTCCTTTTCACCCTATATAGATAGATAGAAAAATTTAAGTTTGGGGGAGGGAAAAATACAAATTTAATTATTAAATTGTTCTCAATTTACATTTTCAAAATTATTATAAAAATGATTTTTTGTAGTAATTTTAATTCAGTGAGCTAGAATTAATTTATTTAATTATTATAGAAAGTTAAGAGAAATACTTTTAATGATTAACTAATTTTATAGGTTAAGAAATTTAGTTTAAAAAGGATAAGAATATAGTCAACTATTTAAGTAAGGAAAACTATATTTTAAATATAAAATTCTTAAGTATTTAGTTGAGAAAGAAAAGATTGAAACTCAATGAAGTAAAAGCTTAGAAATATATATTAAGTAAGGGAATGATTCCAGTTTCAAATTTAGCAAGAGGAAAATGAAGTTCAAAATTATTAACAAGCTAATCAAATATAGTGATCCTCTCTAAAAAAAAAGAGTAAAGAAAAAGGGATTGAAAATCAATCCAAAAAAAAGAAAAGAAAAAAGAATATATATATATATATATATATATATATATATATATATATATAAAGTGAGGAGAAACTTGAGGAGATGCCTTATCAAAAATTGGCTTCATTTGAATCAACCTAAAGGGTAAACTTCAAATACATTTCTGAACTTATATATATGGATTAGTATTTTACTAAGTTGTACTTCCATGAAATTCCTATCATCTAAATATCTTAAGTAATTTAATATTGAAAAGTATAGTCATTCTTGAAATAAATAAAAGACTAAAAATCATAAACTTGATAACTAAATAGCCTTATATCTATAGAATTAGTTTAATTAATTTAAAATATTTTTATAAAACTTTATTGTAATACTTATTTAATTCAAATTCATAGTATTTATGAATTAAAACTTTACTACAAATAATCATTTTCTTTTGAGTAGTATCTAAATTACTTGAGGACAAGTAATAATTTAGTTTGGGGGATTTTGACCACAGAAAAATATATTAAGAATTTCATATCAATTTTATATGAAATTGCACTTTAAAGAAATGTATTTTCTTTGTTTTATTGCAGGAATGAAGATTTATAAGTACTGAAAGCAAAAAGCACAAAAGAAGCGGATTTGGAACAAAAAGAACTCAATTAGACGAAAATTGAACTATCCCACTGACGGCGAGGAAGAGGCCGCCGACGGCGAGTTTTTCCTGAAAGTTTTGAATATATTCTAAGGAGCCCGCCAACGGCGAGATCGAGCCCGCCGACAGCAAGATCGGCGTGGTTAGCCCATTGTCGGCATATTTTTAGGTTTGAATGTTGTTTTTTAGAAAAGGGGTCGCCTACAGAAGTTGTCGGCGAATCTTCATATTTTAAGTTTAATTTAAATATATATAATTTAGAAAGTACCATTTGATTTTGAAAATAATTTTAAGTTTGAAAATTTTAAGATATGAAATCAAACCGATCTCACATCCCGAATAGTTTATATAAACGAGCACCACACCACAAACCGTGTATCTATCCCGAAGAATAGACACACTACTTGATGATGGGGCTTGATTAAATAAACTAGAAGATTTGTGACATCCGTTTGGTCTGCGAACCAATTTTATAAGCCGACAAGTTCCCCTTCTTAATAAAAAGGAATTAAACAGGGTTTATATTACCTGGGTTCTTAAAATTCCCTATAAGGGCAAGCCCCTATAGTTAATTACATCTTAAATGACGGGAACCATTTAAGAAAACTCTCGATAATGATCAGTAGTTTTGCTCTCAAGAATTTCAAAGTTTAAGGTTTCAAAGGATTGAGTTTTGGAAATTTCAATAAGGAATAGCTCAAATTTGGAACAGTTAATTTCAGGAGTCCAAAGAAAGAGAAGTAGGAGAAGCTGAGGATCCAAGAAGAATCTTGGCAACTTCCCAAACTATCCTATCGTTTGGCTTCGATTTTGGAATTTACTTAATGTTTCAATCTTGCCAATTTTAATTAATTAGGACTTATATTTATATGATATAATCACACAAATAGCCTTGAAGATGTGAGGGTTTATTTTGTACCAAACGACTACCTCGGAGTCCTAAGACCGGTTAGGGCTTAATTTACATGACATGATCATGCAAATGCCTAACAAAGAGTTGAGGATTTATGTTGCACTAGGCAAACTACCTCGAAGTCCTATGGCTTGATTGTTTAATTCTAAGGAAAGTTTAGCTGATGTAGATTCAAGTTTTGCTGATGACGATGGCTGTGCTGTCCACTATGCTCCGAGCTCCTTGTTGTTGCAGAAGGTTTAGTTTTAGAAGGTGAAAATCAGGAGATGAGAGAAGTGTTTTGGTTTAGAAATCTTAAAGTCCAAATATTTTTAATATTTTAATTAAAACAAATCTTAAAGTTGTTTAAACAGAACCAATTAAGAGCCTACAGTTACGTCATCCCGGCACCGTTATTTTCATCGAATTCACTTAGTCCAGATGAATTTGCTAAACTCAACTGAATAAGTTCCACACTTTCATTTAGACCATGGGAAATCCCGTTAGCAACACGTGGGTTACATCATCCGAGGTATTCCCGATCATTCAATGAGACATTTTAATTTAGTTGCAATTGTAGTTTTGTTGTTCTGTTTGTGACTAAATTTTGAGTTGTTTTATATTTTGGAATGTTGTGGCGGTGAAGTTTATCTTGTGGTGACTTTTAATTTAGTTTTGGGTTTCAGTTTTGTGGCTATCCTACAGGTTTTAGTTTTCATGCAACAATCTTGTTTAACATTCAAAAAAAGTAAAGTGCAGTGCATGTAAGTAAATTGCAATAAAATAAAAACGTACCTGTAGGGTCTTCCCGTCATCCCAAGCAGCACTTAAAACACATGTTAAGGCATTTAAATATTTCAACAAGTACCTAGGTAAAGCTAAGGGAAGGTTCAAGTTGTCTACCAAATTCCTAATCCTATTGCTAGTCATCTCCTATGACGTCTAGGTTCTTGTATTTTTGTTTAAGGATGATTTTCTTCACCAAAGAACAATTAAGTTCAATTGTTCTTCTAAACATCTCATCATATTGAGAAAGTGCTTAGGACGAGTCCTAAATAACTTTTCAATACTTCCGAGAATTTTTTGAGTCCAAGTAAATTTAATTGCACAGGTGAATTAATCATCCAGGAGTTTAGTTAAGCTTTGTCTCTTGCTCAGTGAACTTGGGCATTTGAGTACCTGATGAATGAAGTGACATCTCACTTAATACTCCATTTAAGAGTTATAATAATTAAAGCCTTTAGGGGCAAGTTGGTTTGTTGAGAATTTTAATCATTCTTAATTTGAAGTTTGAGTTAATGGTTTAAAGTGATTTTGTTTAATTATGAGGTTTAATTAAAAATTTTAAGCTTGGAATAGTGTTCAAATATTTTTTTGGTTTAAACCTTTATACTTTAAGTGATCTTAATATTTTAAACTAATCTTTGGTGTTTCAAATTCACTTAGATTATACATATATCATAATGATTTGGTTTAGGTTAATTATGATTTTTTAGGTTAATCTTGATTAGTTTGATTTTTTATATTCTTAATTATAAATTGTCTTAATATTTCAAATTTGTTTTACTTTTATTATTGAGTGATGTTAATTTAATATAATTTAAATTTAATTTAATTGAATTTAACTTAATTTCATTTAATTTAATTTCAATATTTTAAATTAATTTAATTTAATTGTTAAAATGTTAATTTAAATTTAATTTTAATTTTAATTTAATTTTTACTTAATTTAATTTAATTTAATTTAATTTTAATTTAATTTAATTGTTAAATCACTTAATATTTTGAGCTTTCCTTTAATTTAAGGGTTTTTTTTAATTTTTAATTTACTTAGTTTGGATTATCATTTTAATCTTAATTAAGAGTTAAATATTATTGAAGTGATTTATTTAGGGATTTTTTTATTAAAGAATTAATATCCTCTCAAGTTATATCCCTATTTTTAATAATTCAAATTTTCATTAATCTTTCAAAATCTAAATTGTTTAAATAATTAAAGTTTCATTTTTGGTTTATTAAAAGTGATTAATGGGTTCCTACCATTTTAATTTCCCAAAGTTTCAATCATCCAAGAAAAAAAAAATCAAATATTTTACCCTCCATTTTAATTAAACCTAAAATTTTAATAAAGGGGTTTAAATTCTTTAATTACCTTTATGCTCTTTTAGGCTTATTTATTTCATAACTCACTAAATTGAGTTCAAATGAACTTAAAATTTTTATGTCACCTCACTCACATGTCAATTAAGATATTAGAGGAGAAAATGTGATTTTTCTGAATTTAATTTATTTATATAATTATTTTTAGTGAAAAATAAGGGATTTCAAGGAAAATTCAACAACATGACCAAGGAAAGGTTTCTATCCTTAAGAAAATTGTGGGATGTTCCTAATGACCACAGGACCACTTGGACCAATTTTGGTGATTTTTTGAATTATATTTTATTTACTATAATTATTTTGAGTTTTAGATTGTTAATTAATTATAAAATAAAATTAAAGTTCAAAAATGGATTTTATATTTTTCGTAAATCTCTCTAACCTCAAGGAGTTTAGAAAAATTAATTTTATAATTTTCTAATTTTTCTTTGATTTATTAGAATTAATTTAGTGGAAAGGTTGGAAAATTCATTTTTTTAATTCAAAATTGTTTTAAGCATTTAAAATTCAATATCTTTACTTTGAGACTTGGGAAAAATATCTGGTTTATTCCTAAGTGATTAGGGGTCAAAAAGTGACTTTTTTATGATCTTTAATATTTTTGTGATTTTTATTATTTTTTAATTATTTAATTATCAAAAATATCATTAAAAATGAAAAATTTTAGAAAATTCCAATTTTAAATTTTATAGACTCCACTGATATCAGAGAGGCCCCAAAACCAAATTGGTGAATTTTTAAATTGTATTTTTGGAGTTATGAATTTTTAAAGTTTAATTTTGGTTATGTGACTTAATTAATCCATTTAGTGGGGTTAAACATCTCCAATTGATTCCAAATTTTTATGTAAGGTTCCTCTGATCCTAAAAATCAGTGGAGAATTATTTTCAAGTTCTTTTAATGTGTGGTTAACCCTAATTAATTAAAGTTAAGTTTTGAGTAATTAGGCCAATTAGGATTATTCTTAATGAATTAACTCAAAATATAATTATCCTAGGGTACTCTAGTCCTAAGAAACTTCCCCAAATTTTCCTAGAATTTTCTAAGCAATATGCTAATTAAAGGAATTAAAATACCAAAAACAGTAACATAAATTTGAAAAATACATAACTTGCCATAGAGATGGCCTCTGACCTTGAAAAATTCAGGGAATGTTCCCAAGATCAGAGTCTTCAAAAGCCCTATGGTCTCATGCCATGGTGAATTGTCTATGCAAATGTAGAATCAAAATATTGAAATGAGTAAATAATTAATTAAAAATAAAATACTCATCAAAATAATTTGATTTCTTTTCCACATTATTCTCCTCTGTTTACTGAGCAAGAGGGTATTTTTAGTTTATTTTTATGATTTTTCTACACAAAGATATGGATTTCTAAGTTCTGGGTATTTAAATAAATAGAAAAAATCCTATTTATCTACTTATCCGACTCAGCGCCGCGTCAACCTACGGCGGATCGAAAGACCACGCGGCGCGCTCCTATTTGATGCCGCCATCTGAGTCAGCGGCCACGCGTCCTGCTGTTCCGCTCCTTCCTCTGATCCGACTCAATCTGAGCCTTTCAACCGATACACGCGCGATCGGACGGCGCCTGGTCATCGTCTACAACTGGTGTGCACCCATGACCGTCCACACTAATTCCCTGAGAACTCTCTCATTTCTCAATGGACTTTTGTGTTCTTATGCTCTATGGATTCGTCTTGAGGAGACGAACACATCCATATGGTTTACATGTAATGAAATTAACTGAGATGAAATGGAGAATTACTGGAAGCTCGGGAGGAAGGAGAGGTCTATACCTTGGCTCTGAGCAATGAAGCTTCAATCAAAGAGTTGTGGCACCTTCGATTGCACCCAAGGAAGCTCCAGATGAAGTCTCTGGCTCTGGGGAATTGTCTAGGTATGAAAGTGTCCACAGCCGATTTCAAAGCTTGGAGGCTAGAGCAACCGGGTGGCCTGGAGAGGGGGCTTTCACTGGGGAACTCCTTCTCTTGGTCCTGTCCAGGTGTGGGTGAGTTTAATTTGGATTTGGTGGGGGTTTGGGAGATGTCCTAATTTTGGACTTGAATTTGAACTCAGAAATTGAGCTCAACTGGGGGAAATTGGGGCTGGAATCCAATGGGGATCAAGTGCTCTATGTGTGGAGGGTGGTCTGGAGCAATTTTGACAGAGTTTCAGTAGGATTTTGTTCAAGCACCTCGATTGGCCGAGAGGTGGTGTGGTTTAAATAGAGGTGGTCGGAGGTCTTCCTGTGGGGGTTTAATGGCTTGGATCAACTGCTCTGGTGAGGAGAAGAACAGCCATGGTGGCCATTAGGCATGGGACAAGTCAGTAAGGAAGAATTCAAAAATTGGCTCACATGGGTGCTCTCGACCTCGTGGTTTCTGGTGGTTGTGGTGGCTGGCCGGCCAGGGTCAGGTCACCCTCAAGGTCAGGGAGGTCAGGGCTGGGGTTTAGTGCAGTCAATTTTCCATGGACATGTGTAAAAGAGTTGAATTGAAATGGAATGGGGGAAAGGCTATTTTGGGTCCAAATGGGTCAACCCATGGTTTTGGGCTAGGTTCACCACCCAAGGTCTGGTTTTGGGTTGAAAAGAATCACTTGGGTCAGCCAAGAGAAAATGGTGTGGTCTCCATCCATGGTGAGGTGGTTAAACTTGGTTTAGTGTGTAGCATGAATGGGGTTAAAAGTGCTTAAGGAAGGCTTAAGAAAGGGGCCCCTCTTTTTGCCATTAATGGCTTGGTGAGGTGGAAAGGGGCTCCCAAGGCTTGCATATGGCTTATGCATGGATCCATGGCTCCATATGGCTTAGGGATGGCTTGGCTTGGTTTCGTGAAAGTGGGTTTTAAGGATGTTGACCTCATTTTTGATGAGGTCTTCTCTTCTTCTCTTTAGTACTTAGGATCTAGCCTTAGGCTTTTCCTTCGACTATCCTAGAGGATTAGAATTGGGACCCACCACTTAGAAATTCAAATCACTTCTTAACTCCCCGCAAACTCCACAAACTTGATTGTAGACCCCTAATCACCTAGAGGGTCGAGATCAAATGTGGAAGTTTAAAGGATGAGTTCCTATAGGACTCTTCGGCCTTGGGACCGCCTCAGGTGGCCCGGTCCGGTGAAGGGTTGACTTACACACACACTACACCTATACACTACACTTTCACACACCTCCTAAAAACACACCCATACCCAATTCGACCTCCCGACTCATGCGGGTGATTCACATGGATGGTCCTTAACCCCTAAGCCCTCGGCAAGCAGGGTTAGGAACAACATAGTGCGGTGCCTCAAATGAGTCCCTTCATGGCTTATGTGGGTTTGATATGGCTTCATGGCTCAACCAAAATGATTTTATTCCACTTATATTCACCCAATCTTCAATTTTCCAAAATTTCAATTTTTGACCCCCGGACCCTACACCCGCCTAACCTACCCAAAACCCTTGAAATTACCCAAATTTTCCAAAAATCTCCAAATCACCCAAAATTCCTCAAAACCAATCCCAAACATTTCCACATCACTCAAATTGATCATCCATAACCAAAAATACCAAAAATTCCAAAAATACCTCCCAATACCCTCCAAATACCCAAAATACCCCTCTTAGCCAAAAAATCCAAAAATTCAGAAAATTTCCAGAAAATTTCAGAAAATCTCAAATATTCCCAATTTCATTTTGTTCAACTACACTATGGGCCAATTTTGTCAATTTACCCCACTTTTATCAAAACCCCCAATTTGACCCATTTTAACCCAAAGTGAACCCAATGTCAAACCTAACCTACCCAATTGACCCAAATTCTGGTCCAATTCAATTCTAAACTTCAATTTAACATCCCCAACACCAATCTAGACCAGATCCAAGCCCAATTTGATTGGCATTGGGATCAATTTCACTTTTGGCCTTAAAGCCCAATTTGGACCCATGACCCAAACTTAGCCCAAACTCACCCAATTCAACTCCAATTAACCCCAAATCTTTTCTAAACCTTCCTTAACATCCCCATAAACAAAACACTAACATGATTTGCCCAAAATTTAGACCCAAACCCCACTCAAATTCAACCCAAAATCAAAAAGCCCAATTTTGACCTAAACCTAAACCTAGCCCAAATAAACCCAAACCTCAAAATCAAAACCTAACCTAAGCCAAAACCTCTTTGAAACACTCCCATAAACATTTCCCAACATTAATTTTACATCAATTTCAACTCTAGCCCAACTTTGGCCCATGGTAGCCCATTTTGGCCCACCTTAGCCTCTTTACCAAAAGGCCCACATCCAACCCAATTCAAACCCAAATCACCTCAAATTTGTTTCAAATCACTCATGACACATCCATAAGCTAAACCCAACAATTATTTGGCCCAAGCCTTTACTAAAATTCCATCCTAAAATCCATTTTAAAATCCAAAAAGCCCACTTCCCTAAGCCTTCCTAAAAGCCCATTTCCACCAAATACAAAAGCCCAAAATTGGCCCTAAAGCCCACATGACATTTCCATTTGCCATCCATTTAATCAAAGCCATTCCCTAAGTTATAATCCCATCATCAAATAATTCCAAATCAAGCCTCATGCCAAATCACCCCTAAATACCAAAATTTTTCTTAAATCCATTTCCATGAAATCGACTCGACTTTTCCCAAGCCAAAGGTGAGCCATGAAGCCATGCATGAGCCACATGGAAGCCATGAGAGCCTCTTTACATGTCACCATGCCATTTTGGGCAAAAGGAGGAGACTCTTTCCTTAATTCCTAAAGGTGATTAACCACTCCCATGATTCCACTAAATCTTGCTTAAGCTTAATCGTACTTGGATGGTGACCATTCCCCACCGATTAAGCCGACCTAAATCACTTTCTATTCAGCCTAAACAAAGCCTTGGGTGGTGCACCTAGCCCAAATAGAGGGGTTGACCAATTTGAGCCAAAATAAGCCCTCTCCCATTCCATTCTAATTCAAGCCTTTTACACATGGCATTTGCCAATCGCCTACACTAAACCCCACCCCCGACTCCACCCGAACAAGATGGTGACCAATGCCCGGCCGGCCACCACCGTGTCACCGGAAAACACCATGGCCGAGAGCTCACATGTGAGCCAACTTTGGAATTCTCCCTTGCTGAGCTGCCCCATGCCCAATGGCCACCATGGCTGTTCTTCCCATGCCCAGAGCAGGTGATCCAAAGCCCTAACTCTCCCTGGGAGGCCCTCCACCCTCTCCTATTTAAACACCACCCCCTCACGGCCATGAGAGGAGAGTTGCACAAACCTTGCCGAAACTCTGCCAAAATTGTTCCAAACCCTTCTCCACCCTTAGAGGAGTTGATCCCCGGTGTCAATTTGCCTCTAATCCCCACCGATAAAATCCAATTTCTCAACCGAAATTCCACCCAAAACCAGGACACTTCTCCACAAAGGATCAATCCTCAAATTGATTGGTCCTACACCTTCACCGTACCAAGAGAAGGTGTCCACCAAGCAAAAGCCCCATCTCCAGAGCCACCCAGGTTGTTCCGGACTCCAAAGGTTGTGATCGACCTTGGTGAAAATCACACCTGTGCAATTCACCACATCCCCGTGCTTCATCCCTGACCTCCCGCAGCTCCAACGAACGTGCCGAGCATCTCCGATCGAGGCTTCACCTCTCGCAGCTAAGGTATGGATCAATTCTTCATCCCGAGCTTCTAAACATTCTCCATTTCAAATGAGTCAATTTCAATAAACATTAGTCCGTATAGATGTGTTCGTCTCTTCAAGACGAATCCATGGAGTATAAGAACATAAAAATCCATGGAGAATCGAGTGAGATCTTAGTGGCTGAAGGTGGACGGTTCTCGGGTTAGGAGGCTTGGGGACGATGAACGGATGCCGTCCATTTAATACACGCGCGGACGGACGGCTCGGATTAGGCCGGATCGGCAGATGATACGCGGAAGGCGGGACCCGGCCGCCGACTCAAGCGGCGGCGTCGAATGGGAGCGCGCCACGCGGCACTTCGGAGATGCTAAGGTCGACGCGGCGCCGACTCTGGATAAATAGAAAATTAGGGGTTTTCTCGATTTATTTAATTCCCTAAACTTCAAAAATCCATATCTTTGTGTAGAAAAATCACAAAAATAAAATAAAAATACCCTCTTACTCAGGTGAACGTGAGGAGAATAATGTGGAAAAGAAATTAATTAATTTTGTCCAGTATTTTATTTTTAATTAATTATTTACTCCCTGCATTGTTTTAATTCTCCATGCATTCATACAATTCACCATGGCATGAGACCATAGGGCTTTTAAGCCTCCGAACTTGGGAACATTCCCTGAATTTTCCAAGGTCGAGGCCACCTCTGTGAAAAGTTATTTATTTTTCAAATGCATGTTGCTCGTTTTGAGTATTTTAATTCCAAAAATTAGCATGTTGTGAAATAAATTCTAGAAAAATTTGGTGATGTTCCTTATGACCAGAGAACCCTAGGAAAAATAGGACTTGAGTTAGTTCACTCAAGATAACCCTAATTGGCTTAAATACCCAAAATTGGAATTTAATTAATTAGAGTTAACCATAGATCAAATTGACTTGAAATCAATTCTCCACTGACCTTTAGGATCAGAGGAACCCACCATAAAAGTTTGAAGTCAATTGGACTTGGTTAGCCTCTACTAAATGGGTTGATTAAACCATTTAGTCATTTTAAACTTTAAAAATTCATAACTTTCAAAATACCTTTCAAAAATTCACCAAATTGGTTTTGGAGCCTCTCTGATATCAGTAGGAATTTAAGAAAATTAAAATTTCAATTTTCTAAAAAAGTTGATTTTTCATCATTATTTTAATATTTTAATAATTAAAAATAATAAAAATTACAAAAATAATAAAATTCACCAAAATGTCATATTTTGAAATTTAATCACTTAGGAATAAACCCCATATTTTTCTTAGGTCTATTTAATGAGATATTAAAATTTAAAGCCTTAGGGTAATTTTAAAAATTAAAAAAATGTATTTTCTAGCATTTTCACTAAAATAATTATAATAAATCAAAGAAAAATCAAAAAATTGTAAAATTTGGTCCTCTGGAATCCTTGATATCAGAGAGAATTTTAAAAATTATAAAATTCATTTTTCAACTTATATTTTATTTTTAAATTAATTAATACTCCATAGCTTAAAATAATTCTAATAAATAAAATATAATTCAAAAAATCACAAAAATTGGTCCAAGTGGTCCTCTGGTCATTAGGAATGTTCCATAATTTTCTTAAGGACAGAAACTTTCCCATGGTCATATTATTAAATTTTCCTCGGAAATCCTTATTTTCCACCAAAAATAATTATATAAATAAATTAAATACAGAAAAATCACATTTTCTCCTCTAATGTCTTTATTGACATATGAGTGAAGTAACATAAAAATTTCAAGTTCATTTGAGCTCAATTTAGTGAGTTATGAAATTATTAGGCTTGAAGGGCAAAATGGTAATTAAAATCTTAACCCTTTAATTAAGACTTTAGGCTTAATGAAGTTAATAGGCAAAATATTTGATTTTAATTTGATTTGGATGATTGAAATTTAGGTAATTAAGGGGTAGAAACCTACTAAACAATTTAAAACAATTTTAATAAACCTTAATTAAATAATTAGTTAAATTTGAAGAATAATAAAATTGGAATTATTAAAATAAGGATATTATTAGGAAGAGATTTATTCTTTAATTTAAAAATCCCTAAATTAATCATCCCAATAATATTTAATTCCTAATTAAAATGATAATCCAAGTTTAAGATTTAAAATGCTAAAAGACTTAATCATTAAATTAAATTAAAGTTAAATTATTTAAAACAAATTCCTCTAAAATTAAAAATTAAATTAAAAATTAAGAATTAAATTAAACTAAATTAAATTAAATTAAATTAAATTAAATTAAATTAAATTATATTATATTATATTATATTAAATTAAATTAAATTAAATTAAATTAAATTAAATTAAATTAAATTGAAACTAAATTAAATCAAATTAAATTAAATTAAATTAAATTAAACTAAATCATATTACATTAAATTAACTTAAGTTAAATTAAATTAAATTAAACCACATTAAATTAAATTAAGTTAAATTAAATTAAATTAAATTAAATATAAAGACATGAAGAATTCAAAAATAAATCTAAAATAACTTCGAACACTATTCCAAACTTAAATCATTAATTTGAACTTAAATTTGAATCACAAATCATTAAATATCATTTTGCCTCTTAGAAGCTTTTACTATTATAACTCCTAAATGGAGTGTCAAGTGAAATGACACTTCACTCATAAGGATATTCAAACATCCTAATTCACCGAGCAAGAAATAAAACTTAACTCAAACACCCCGGATGATTAATTCACTCGAACAATGGAATTCATTTGGACTTAGGACAATTCCCGAAATATCGAAAAGATGTTTAAGATTCGTCTTAAACACTTCCTCAATATGATGGAATGTCCTTAAGAACAAATCGAGCTTAGTTGTTCTTTGGTGGAGAAAATCATCCTTAAAACCAAAATCGAAGACCTAGACGTCAAAGGAGATGACTAGCTATAGGATTAGGAACTTGGTAGAAAACCATAACCTTTCCCTTAGCTTTACCTAGGAACTTACTTTAAATGCTTAAATATTCTAACTGTGTTTTAAGTGCAGCTTGGGATGACGGGAAGACCCTCCAGGTACGCTTTTATTTTATTGTGATTTACTCTATTGCAACTTATTTAATCGCATCGCACTTACTTTTCTTGCATGATAAACAACAGCTTGCATGAAAACCTACACCTTTAGGACGATAAACCAAAACCGAAACCCATAACTAAATTAAAAGACACTACAAGATAAAATTCACCGCCACAACATTCAAAATATAAAACAACTCAAAATTTAATCACAAACAGTAACAACAAAACTACAAATATAACTAAATTAAAACGTCTCATCGAATGATCTGGAATACCTCGGATGATGTAACCCACGTGTTGCTAACGGGATTTCCCACTGGTCTAAATGAAAGTGCGGAACTCATTTAGTTGAGTTTAGCAAATTCATCCGGACTAAGTGAATTCGATGAAAATAATCTGCATGTCGGGATGACGGAACCGTGGGATCTTAATCGGTTCTGTTTAATCAACTTTAAGACCTGTTTTAATTAAAATATTAAAGACACATGGAAATTAAGACTTTCTCTAAAACCAAACACTTCTCTCATCTCTTGATTTATGATTTCTAAAACTAAACCTCTGCAACAACAAGGAGCTCTGGAGTATGGTGGGCAAGACGCGCCATCGTCATCAGCAAAACCCGAGTCTACTTCAGCAAAACTTTCCTTAGAATTAAATAACCAAGCCGTAGGACTTTGAGGTAACTTGCCTAGTGCAACATAAATCCTCAACTCTTCGTTAGGCATTTGCATGATCATATCATGTAAATTAAGCCCTAACCGATCTTAGGATTTCCGAGGTAGTCGTCCGATACGACATAAACCCTCACATCTTCGAGGCTATTTGTATGATTTTATCATACGAATATAAGTCCTAATTAATTAAAATTGGCAAGATCAAAATATTAAATAAACATTAAGACTTTCCTAAATTCAAACCAAACAATAGGATAGTTTGGGAAGTTGCCAAGATTCTTCTTGGATCCTCAGCTTCTCCTACTTTTCTTCCATTGGACTTCTGAAAATAACTGTTCCAAACTTGATCCATTCCCTATTGAAATTCAAAAATTCAATCCCTTGAAAACTTAGACTTTGCAATTCTTGATAGCAGAACTACTGATTATTATCGAGAGTTTTCTTAGGTGATTTCCGTCACTTAAGATGTAATTAACTATAGGGCTTGCCCTTATAGGAATTTTAAGAACCTGTGTAATATAAACCCCGCTTAATTCATTTATATTAAGCGTGGGAACTTGTCGGCTTATAAAATTGGTTCGCGGACCAAACGGATGTCACAAACCTTTCTAGTTTATTTAATCGAGCCCCATCATCAAGCAAGGTGTCTATTCTTCGGGATAAATACACTGGCTTGTGGTGCGGCGCTCGTTTATATAAACTATTCGGGATGTGAGATCAGTTTGATTTCATATCTTAAAATTTTCAAATTTAAAATTATTTTCAAAATCAAATACTACTTTTCAAATTATTTATTTAAATTAAATTAAAAATTCGCCGAAAATTTCTGTAGGCGACCTCTTTTCAAAAATACAACACCACAAACCTAAAAATATGCCGACAAAGGATTTAGGATATTTAGGGGTAATTTGGCACATGGCTTAGTTTAGAAAAGTTTAATGATTAATTTGAAACTTAGGGAGTGATTTAAATTAAAGGGAATGATGAGGGGAAATTTCATGTGGGTTTTAGGATAGATTTTGGGCTTTTGGATTTATTTTAGATGGGCCTTTAGAAAGGTTTAAGGAGGTGGGCTTTAAGGTTTGAAAACAAATTGGTGGATAGAAATTTTGTGAAGGATAGGGCCAAACAAATGTTGAGTTTAGTTTAGGGATGTATCATGAGTGATCTAGAATAGGTTTGAAATAATTTGGAGTTGAATTGGGTTTAATTTGGGATTTTTTGGTAAAGGGGCCAAAGTGGGTCAAATTAGGCTAACTTGGGCTAAGGTTGGGCTAGTGTTGGATTTGATGTAAAATTAATGTTGAGAAATGTTTATGGGGGTGCTACAAAGGGTTTTCAACTTTGGTTGGGCTTTGATTTTGGGATTTGGCCCCATTTGGGTTAGGTTTGGGTTTAGGCCAAAAATGGAGATTTCGGTTTTGGGTTAGGTTTGGGTGGAGTTTTTGGTTCAAATTTGGGGCAAATCTTGTTAGTTTTTTGTTTGTGGGGATATTAGGAAGGTTTAGGAAAAGATTTTGGGTTAATTGGAGTTGAATTGGGTTGGTTTGGGCTAGGTTTAGGTCATAGGCTAAAATTGGGCCTTAGGCTTCAAATTGGAATTGGATCCAAATGTCAATCAAATTGGGCTTGGATTTGGACTAAATTGATATTGGGGATATTGAATTGAAGTTTAGAATTGGATTGGACCAATATTGAGGTCAATTGGGTTAATTTGGTTTGACATTGGGTCTACTTGGGTTAAGAATGGGTCAAATTGGGGGTTTTGGTAAAAGTAGGTTAAATTCACAAAATTGGCTTATGGTGTAGTTGAACAAAATGAAATTGGGAATATTTGAGATTTTCTGGAATTTTCTGGAAATTTTTGGAATTTATGAATTTTTGGTTAAGAAGGGCATTTTGGGTATTTGGAGGGTATTGGGTGGTAATTTTGGAATTTTTGGTATTTTGGCCAATTATGATCAATTTAAATGGTGGGAAATGTTTAGGATTGGTTTTGAGGAATTTTGGATAATTTAGGTAATTTTTTCAAATTTTGGGTAGCTTCAAGGACATTTGGTAGGTTTGGCAGGTGTAGGGCCCCGGAGGTCAAAAAATGAAATTTTGGAAAAATGAAATTTTGGAAAAATGAAATTTTGGAAAAATAAAATTTTGGAAAAATGAAGATTGATCAAGTTTGAGTAGAATGGAATCACTTTGGTTGAGCCATGAAGCCATATCAAGCCCATAAGAGCCATGAGAGGACTCATTTGAGGCATTCACTATGTTGTTCCTAACCCTCTTAGCCAAGGGCCTAAGGGTTGAGGATCATCCTTATGGATTACCTACATGAGTCAGGAAGTCAAGCTAGGTCTGAATGGTTTTAGGATTTGGAATGTGTGTGAAAGTGTAATGTGTGCAGGTCAACCCTCACTGCACCGTGCAACTCAGGGTAGTCCTAAGGCCAAAGAGTCCTATAGGGAACTCATCCTTTAAACCTCCACATTTGATCTTAACCCTCCAAGTGACTTGGGGGTTTACAATCAAACTTATGGGGTTTACATGGAGTTAAGAGGTGTTTAAATTTCTACGTGGTGGGTTCCATTTCTAATCCTCTAAGATAGTCAAAGGGAAAGCCTAAGGCTAGATCCTAAGTACTAAGGAGAGAGAAGAGGAAAGTCCTCATCAAAAATGAGGTCAACACCCATCTTCTAGAAGCCCGCCGACGGCGAGATCAAGCCGCCGACGACGAGACATTTGAAAAGAGCAAAAATACATTGAACATGGATGCTTTTTGAAGAGGTGCTTAAGCAACCTTTAGAGATTTGACCCCTTCTATAAATAGAGATGAATTCTAGTCAGTTGTGTGTCATTTTAGTGTCAGTTTTGTGTCATTTGTGTGGAAGTAAGTGTAATTTAAGAGTCTTCTTAGTGAGTAGATAAAGTGTTTAGCGTTTTGGTGTGCTATACTGGAAGGAATAGTCAAAGGAACTTCAAGGAGTCTGGTTGGGGATAAGAATTGAGATAAGTATATTTGTTATTTGTTTAGTTACTTTAATGAAATCCATGATTTGTGTTATTTTTCCCATGCATTTTGAGTAGTTTCCTTAGTCTTTCTCCTTGTTATTGAGATTTTGTGAAATGATGAAATGAAGTAGTTGTGCCTTAAAAATATAGAAATTGTGCTAATCTTTTACTTAAATTTTAATTTACTTTCAATCTAGCCAATTGATTTGTTAACATATGTTGAATTATCAACTATAGTAAAAATTACATCCAAGATTCAGGGAAGTCAAAAGCCTTGGAAGGAGTGTGCAAATAAATAGGGAAATATTAATTATCGGGCGTAGAATTGGGTATTTTAGGGTGACAGACTAAAATATTCAATTCGGTCTTAATGTTTGAGAACTGAAGTGTAGATGTTAGCCCTCAGGCGAGGGGAAGTCGGAGCTCTAAAGTGGCAGTCGGTATCGTCCCAGCCTAGCTGCAGATTCAGTAATCAAACATAAGACTAGTCATTGTTCTTTGCACCTGGACCAAAGGGTAAAGAATAGGAATGCACCTATTTGACAGAATACAATTAAAAACTCATTTAATTCTTCATTCACTTAATTCTCTAAAAACAAGAAGAAATATACTTTTTCTGAAATCTTTTATTAAACCTTTAAAAGCATTAGTTTATTTTAGTCTAAGTTTTCTTAATTTCCGTATACTAGATTAGTAAGTAAGTTTACTTTAATTTATCTTTGAAATTCTCTAACTTCCCTGTAGGATCGATATCTAGGACTCCATTAGAGCCCTATATTACTTGATAACGATATTTATACTTGCGTAGTATCCACAATATAAATCATAAATCCATAACAGAATCATAAGTATCTACATATATTCAGTGCGGGATCAAGTTTTGGTGCCGTTGCTAACTTTTAAATGGGAAGAAGTGAGTAAAAGAAAAAAAATGACATATTTGTGAGGGAGAATAAAATAATGGAAGAGGGAGGTGAAAATCCAATGTGGATTTGGAACTTTGGGTAAGTTGGCTAGCTTGGGTTTAACCCCTTGGTCCAATAGCTAAGCTTGATCCCAATATGGTTAGAGGGTGAGTTTAGGTGAGGTCTATTGGTTTAATGTTTCATGAATGAGGATAATTCCAAGTGAAGGAAAAGAGGTAGTGGTCACCTCCCCTTGCCATTCTTGATAAAATTAACCTTTGCATGGTCATGAGAGGGTTCACTTGCCATGCTATGATGTGTATGAGCCTATAGAAATGTTTCATGTAAAAGGAAATTGAGATTTTCATGAATTTTGAAAAATCATGTCATGGTGCCTTATTTTGGGAAAGTGCCATGTATGCATATAAAAAGTTGGTATGATGTCATGATGAGATGATTAAAATGCCATGGAATGATAAGAAGATGGAATTACGACATGTGAGCTCAATTTTGGGCTTTTAAAATTAATGAAATGGGCTTTTAAACATGCATATGGGTATGGGCTTTTAATATGCATGAAATAATTTTAAATTTTTGTAATTAATCATGGGATGATGAAATTGAATTGGGTTTGGTTGAAATTGGGTTTAGACATGTTGAATTTTTATTAGGAAGTGAAATTTGGGGAAATGATTGACCATTAGGTTCAATTTGGAGCAATTGGGATTTTAGGTCAAAATTGGGGATTTTGGATTAGAGTGGAATTGAATTCAAATGTGGATCAAATTGGGCTTGGATTTGATTTAGATTGGTATTGGAGATGTTTAATTAAAGTTTGAAATTGAAATTGGGCAAGATTGGGGTCAATTGGGTCAAGATTGGGTTTGATTTGGGCACTTTTGGTTAAATGGGCCAAATTGGGGCTTTTGATAAAATTGGGTTAAATTGGTAAAATTATGGTATGTGATAATTAAAGAAAATGAAATTAGGAATATATGGGAAATTCTAAAATTTTTTGGGAATTTTTGGAATTTTTGAAATTTTGGGCTAAGAGGGGTATTTAGGGTATATGGAGGTTATTTTGAGTGTATTGGGGTATTTTGGTGGATTTAAGATGTGGGATCTCTTTTGAAATGTTTTTGAGGAATTTTGGGAATTTTGGGTAATTTTTAGGAAATTTTGGATGATTTGGTGGTTGTAGGGTGACACGCTTAAAATATATATGTTTTTTCAAATATCATTTTACTCATTTTTGATGATATTACACTTTAAAGGAATGTATTTTGTATGTTTTTTGGTTTTAGGTACAGGAAATGGTGATTGGAGCAAAAAGAAACAAAACGGTGCAATTTGGAGTAAAAACGAGCAAGAAATGAAATTTTGTCCTAACACCTTTCGATAAATCTTTTGATGCTTAATCTCTTTTACACATCTTACATATTTTTGAATGAGATTACACTTTCAAAAAAGGTTGTTTTTATGCTTATTTTGTAGAGCTATTTGTAACGAATGCAACGCAACTGAAATGGGGCAAAATAGAGCAGAAACGGAGCCAAACGGAGCGAAACGGTGGAGCTGCGCAGCAGTCTGCTCGCCGACGGCGGCCTAGATCTCGCCGACGGCTAGATTTTCCATACCCGAAAAGCTCACCGACATGGACCTCGAACCCACCGACAGCGTCTGGGAAGGTTCTAGACCGACTTTTGGCGGTTTTGGGCCGAAATTCGACGTATTTGGACGTTTTTTCAAAGGGGTGCTTAAGGAAACTCTTAGAAATTCGTCCATACTCTTTAAAATGGTGAATATAGGTTAAAAAAGTGAAGAAAAAAGAGAAAAAAAAGGAGAGAAAAAAGAGAGGAATATTTAGGATTCTTAGATTAAGAGTAGAAATGTAGATTTCTACCCTTTTGGAGAGATTGGAGAGGAGAATTTGAGAGAATTTGTAAGGAATTTCGCTAGCATTGCATGGATAGCCGGGAGACTTTGTGGGAGAGATCTTCATCTTTCTTTCAAATGGAAAAAGCTAAGTATTGTTCTTCATTATCTTATAATTTTGTAAACAATTACCTAGTGGAATTTCTTTAATTAAATGAAGTTTCTGTTGTATTTTCTTCATGCTTTGTGATGTGTCTCTCTTACTCTTTCTTCTTCTTTGGAAAGAGAGGCATGAGAGGATTATACCATTCTTTTCCTTTTCCTTTTACTTTTCTTTTGTAATGAGTAGAATTCATGTTTAAGATATTGAGATGCTTGCAAAAAGATGTTATAATTATAAATGTAATGGTTTTTACTTGCACTTCATTTACATTACAAAAAGAACTCGTTGTAGTGTTAAAATTCGTTGTAATTGCATTAACCAGAAAAGGGCGGTGTAGTTCTCAACAAAGTGGAACCACATTCAAATTCCATGGATGGTGAAGTTCATGGGAGTTGAGTGCAAATAAATAGGGAAATATATTTTATTGAGCATAGAATTGGAGATTTTAGAGTGACATACTAAAATCCCCAATTCGGTCCTATTGTTTGAGTACTGAAGCGGAGATGTTAGCCCTTAGGCGAGGGGAACGTGGGAGCTCCGAAGTGAGAGCCGGTATCCTCCCAGCCTAGCCACAGATTCAGTAACCAAGCATAGGATTAGTCAATGTTCTTTATGCCTGGACCAAAGGGTAAAGAATAGGATTGCTCCTATTTGTCACATACAATATTTAATGCATCTCATTCCTATACATTATCTATTTCATTACAAAAGAATAGTAGTTTTTAATATCTCAAAATTTTCCAAACCAATTTATCCAAAAAGGGTTATCTTCAGAATTATCATTTGCATTTAGTTATAGTTACTATTACTTTTAACACTTGCATTTAGGAGTAGTTGCTAGATAAAACACAATTTTAATCGACATTCCAAACTAAGGATTATTAGTAGTAGACTAGAATTTGACTAAAAACCTCTTACTTCACTTCCTCGTGGGATCGATACTAGGGTTTTTAAAGAAAACTCTATATTACTTGAAGCGATACGTATACTTGTGTAGTACCCCTAGTGTGTAAAATATTTTCTAATTTTTATATCATTTAAGATTTTGCACACTATCCGCTATTTATAAATCGGGTCAAGTTTTCCGCCATCTTTTGGAAGTTAATTTACTGCGTAATTGAGGGTTGGGTTAAGTTTTTGGCGTCGTTGTCGGGGAAGCTTCGGTAAGAACTTTAGGAGAATTTTAGTTAAAGTAATTAGGTTTAGACTTGGAAAACTGTAGTGTCGTAAAAACTATTTTTGTGTGAAAAGTGTTTTTATATGAAAAAGTGTTGTGAAAAACGAAAAAAAAATTGTTCGTGTGAAAAATATGGTGTTCGTGAAAATGTTATGTTGTGTTGAATATATTTCATCTGTTATTTATTTAATTATTAATGTATTGTTTGTTGTGTTACATATGCGAAACAAAGGATCTGCAGGACTTGTGTCTTATGATCCCGAGTTTGAAAAAAATAAAAAAATAAAAATACAGAAAGGACTCGAAATACTAGAAATGGAAATGGAAAACTTTCAAGATAATAACTTGGAAAATCATCATACTTTATTGAGGGATTACTTGAATCCTACGACAAATGAAATTCACTTAAGTATACAAAACCCTATCGTAGAAGCTGACTCGTTTGAAATAAATCCTGAGATTATCCAACTGGTGCAGAACAATCAGTTTGGGGGAACTCTTTTGGAGGATCCCTATTTACACTTATCAAATTTTCTAGAACTTTGTGCTACGTTTCGTTATAACGGTATATCAGACGATGCTGTTAGACTAAGGGTTTTTCCTTTCTCACTAAGGGATAAGGCTAAAATGTGGTTATACTCATTAGCACCTGGCTCAATTAAAAATTGGGAGGAGTTAACTCAGAAATTTCTAGTTAAGTATTTTTCACCTTCAAGAAATACTAAACTTAGAAACGATATTATCTCATTTTGTCAGTATGAAGGGGAATCAATATACGAAGCCTGTGAAAGATTAAAGGAACTCCTAAGAAAGTGTCCACATCATGCTCTGCCTGATTGGTTAATCATTCAAACTTTTTATAACGGGTTAGTAGGATCTCTTAGGTCTATAATTGATGCTGCTGGTGGTGGATCATTAATGTCAAAATCACTTGATGAAGCGTATGCATTAATTGAAGAAATGACTACAAATGAATTTTAATGGCCCTCTACAAGGGTAAATCATAAATATGTAGCTAGTGTTCATGATACAGATGTGATTACATATCTTGCATCTCAGGTTGCTGCAATATCAAGGAAGTTGGACCAATTTGGAATGAACTAACCTCAATTTACTCCAGTAAGTGAAGAAAGTTCATTAGGGCATATGATTGATTCTAAATTTTCATTTGAGACTTTAAATACCATAAACAACCCGTACTCTAACTTTCACAACCCAGGTTGGGGGAACCATTCTAAATATAACTGGAATCATACTACTGATGGTGGAAACAAAAAATTGGGAAATAATCATGCAAATCCTAATGGAAGTTGGAATAATCAGGGGAACACAAACTATAGAACTTCATATCCACCGAACTCTAACAATGATCAATAATCTGAGGATAAGAAGATGTCTATGGAAAAAGTGGTATTGCAAATGGGAAACCAATTACAAAGTCAAAATGTTGCGATTAGAAACATAGAGAATCAATTGGGACAAATTGCTAATTCACTTAGCAATAGACCCCAAGAAACACTTCCTAGCAACATTGAGAACACTAATGAACAAGTAGAAGCTGTCCAATTAAAAAGTGGAAGAGAGATATAGAATGTGGTTAGCAAAGAGAAAGATGTTGTGAGAGAAACAAAGGAAACTAAAAGACCTGAAGAACATGTTTCTAAAGATCTGGAAAAATTAATATCTCCAACTAAAATCAGTTTTGAAAGATCACCACCTCCATTTCCTCAAAGACTTAGACAGCATGAGTTGGATAAAAAATTTTCAAAGTTCATGAAATTACTTAAGAATTTTACGATAAATATTCCTTTCACTGAAGCTTTGGAACAGATGTCAAGTTATGCAAAGTTTATAAAGGATATATTAAACAAGAAAAGGAAATTTGGGGATTACGAGATAGTTGCACTAAGTGACGAGTGCAGCGCTATACTTCAGAAAAATTTTCCTTAGAAATTTAAGGATCCTTGTTTCTTTAGAGTTCCTTGTGCAATTGGACAAAGATTACGTGGAAAAGATTTATGTGATTTAGGAGTGAGCATTAATATGATGCCTCTATCTATATTTAGAAGGTTAGGTTTAGTTGATATTTCTCCCACTACTGTAACCCTTCTGTTAGCTGATCGATATATCATTTATCCAAATTGAGTTATAGAAGACGTGCTTGTTAAAGTGGATAAATTTATTTTTCCTTTGGACTTTATTGTATTAGATATGGAGGAAGATAAAGAAATTCCAATTATTTTAGGGAGGCCTTTCCTTGTTACTGGACAAGGTATGATAGATGTGCAAAAAGGAGAGCTAACTATGAATATTAATGACCAGGAAGTTACTTTTGATGTATTAAGGACTATGAAATATTCAGCTGAGAGAAAAGATGATGAATATTTTTGGATGGATGAAATTGATTATCTAAGTAATGACCATTTCCAAGAAAGTTATGAGAGTAATATAACAGATGAGGTCGGAATGGATTTTCATGATGAGTTGAAAACATTATTTAAAGAAAACTGTATGTATGTTAAGGAGAGGTGTGAAATGATGGACGCTACCAAAAATAGTAAACTTTTAATTCCATTTGTTGAATAATCTCATGAGCTTAAGATGGATGTACCCCATACAATTTTAAAGCCTATCTATGTAGGAAATTTATCTACACATCCAGTCTTTATATCTTTAGATGCGACTCAATCACAAGAAAAACTTGAATTGAATGATGAACAAGATAAAATTATTGAACTAGGACTTGGAAGAGAATTTGAGGATATATTTCAAAAGAACTTTGAGTTGAGAAAAGAGGATAAGAATATTGAAAGACCATTGGAATAAATTCCTAAAGAATTAGAAAAACCTATTTCCTTAACTAAGATAGATCCTCCATTATTTAATAATTATAAAGGGGAAGAATTGGAAGATAACTTGAATCATAAGAGTGACATAGAAGAATTTGAACCTGAATCTGAATTATCTAAAGAGAATCTAGTTCAAAATTTAGGAGATATTGAAGTATCTTATAAAGATCCATTTCTTATAAATTTCAAGGATGATATTAATATGCGGATTGAGAAAATCAATAGAAGAATATTGGATCTATAAAGAAATATGAGGAACAATGATATAAATTCAACTGAAAATGAAGAGCTGAATGAAAAATTACAATTTGAGGATTTTATAGGAATCCCTGGATCTGAAAATAATTGGGCAATTGATTGAGGATTACTTAAATAGAATTTTGATCCAAGTGGAATCATTTGTCGAGCTAACGACGTTAAACCAAGCGCTTTATGGGAGGCAACCCATAGTTATCAGTGTGCTTTGATTTAGTGTGCTTGAGAGTCATGATTATTAGTGTTGTATGGTGTTTGCTTTAGAGTGGATTAACTTGATCTATATGTGTCATTATGAATTGATAAGTTTGATTGTTGATTGGTAGATGTTTGGATTGTTAGTTGTTTGATTTGATCTTTGTGTGTCATGAGGGAGGTGATTCCTAAACTTCTTATTATGGCTAGACTTAATCTCTTGTAGGAGTTGGATTAACGAGTCCATTGTGACTTGGGTCTCACCCAAACTTGAGTTTTACAAGAGAAATCATGAATTTCAAACATTGATAGTTCCATCTTAATTTGTTACTTCCGTTCTACAACTTTATTTTCATTAGGTTGGAGTCGCGAACCTATTTGATGAACACCGTATGGATGTTTTACACTATCTTTATAACTGTTAGAGGTTCTTAATTATAAGGATTAGGTGATGCCTGAGATTGGTGCCTAGGAGACAATATATCAGGGGTAATCTTATCTTTGGGATTATAATCTATAAAATCATTTTAAAAAGTACATAATTTACTAGTGTAGTGATTTCGTTAGAAATTGGAAGTAAGTTAGTAAGATGTGATGAGTTAATGGAAGAATTGACCTCATTTATCTTATGTGTGTTTATGTTTGTGTTACAATTTTATATAAGACTTGAAGAACATTTTTATATTCCCTTGCTGATACATGTTATGCTAGTTAGACTTTGGTTTAATTAATTTCATTCTGGAATGTTTAGTTTAGATTTACTTTCTGCTACATGATTTCTATCCTGATTAATAATTGAAGATCTTTTTGATAGACATGTGTGGTAGATAGAATTTCTATATTGTTTTCTTCCTGCTTATATTTTTTGCACTAAATGCTATATATGTTAAAAATAAAGTTTGAGGGTAGGAAGAAAAATAAAATTTTAATGTAAAAATACTTCCTTTTAGTGTAATTTTATTACAAGCATGTTTTAGATTAGCATTACTTTCTCCTACAGTCATTCTATCCTGATTATTCATTTATATGAATTTGATAGGATGTTGTAGTAGTAAGTAGATTCAACCTTTACTTTTTCTTCCTGCTATATTTTATGAAATTAATTGCAAAATATTTTTGAAATTTAAGTTTGGGGGGAGGAAAAATATTAACTCTTATTTGTTCTCAATTGTTATATTTTCAAAAATTATTAGCATAACTTCTGGCAGTTGAACCTCGCTTAAGATAACTAAAACATTTTATTTTAGATGAATATTATGGAAGGATTGGATGAAAGTTTTTAGTAATAAAAGTTAATTTTATAAGGATAACATATTTGGTATGAAAGAATTTGATTATAGTAAACTATTTAAAGTAAAGAAAACTGTATTTTTGAAATGTTAAGAGACTTAAAGTATTGTATGTTAAGAAGAGATTGTGACTTCATAATGAATAATAAAGCTCATACATAATTATAAAGTAAAGATGTGTTTCAAGTTTGAACTTTAGAAAGAGGAGACTGAAGTCCAAAATCATTACAGGCTCTCTAGATATAGTAATCCTCATTAAAAAAAAAGAGAGAAACAAAAAGAAGAAAGAAGAGAAAAAGAAAAGAAAGTGAAAAAAAAAGGATTGAAAATTATTCCAAAATAAAAAAAAGAGAAAGAAAGAAAAATATTTATGAGGAGAAGCTTGAGGAGATGCCTAATAAAAAATTAACTTCACTTCGAGTCACCCTAAAGGGAGAACTTCGATTTCATTTCGAATTTATATTTAAAGTATCGGCCTACATTCTGATGAAGTTTGCATGAACTCCTTTTTCACATAATCTTTCAAGGCAATCTTAATGTAACAAATTATGGTTTATCTTGAAATAAATAGAAGACTAGAACCCTTTGACTTGATTGCTGAATATTGTCATACTTGTAGTGTTAACCCGAGTTACTGAATTTCTTTCTAAAAGTCTAACCAATACATTCTTTTAAATGAAAAATTTTAGTGTCTTACAAGTGAAAAGTACATTGCCTTGAGTTATATTTTTATGTAGTAAAAGGGTTACTTGAGGACAAGTAATGGTTAAGTTTGAGGGATTTTGACACGCCTAAAATATATTTTTTTTCCAATATAATTTTACTCATTTTTAATGATATTATAGTTTAAAGGAATGTATTTTGTATGTTTTTTGGTTTTAGGTACAAGAAATGGTGATTAGAGCAAAAAGAAACAAAAACTGTGCAATTTGGAGCAAAAACGAGCAATAAATGAAATTCTGCCCTGACACCTTTCGATAAGACTTTTGATGCTTAATCTCTTTTACACTTCTTGCATATTTTTGAATGAGATCACACTTTAAAAAAGGTTATTTTATGCTTATTTTGTATGGCTATCTGTTACGAACGCAACACAACTAAAATAGGGTGAAACGGAGCGAAACGGTGGAGCTGCGCAGCAGTTTGCTCACCGTTGGTGGCCGAGGTCTCGCCGACGGTGAGATTTTCTAGAGAACACCGAAAAATGCCCGAAAAGCTCACTGACAGCCACCTCGAACCCGCCGACAGCGCCTGGGAAGGTTCTAGATCGACTTTTGGCGGTTTTGGGCCGAAATTCGACGTATTTGAACGCTTTTTCGAAGGGGTGCTTAAGGGAAATCTTAGGAATTTGTTCATACTCTTTAAAATGATGAATATAGGTTAGAAAAGTGAAGAAAAAAGGAGGAAAAAAGAAGAGAAAAAAAGAAAAGAATGTTTAGGATTCTTAGATTAAGAGTAGAAATGTAGATTTCTACCCTTTTGGAGAGATTGGAGAAGAGAATTTAAGAGAATTTGTAAGGGATTTTGCTAATTTTGCATGGATCGCCGGGAGACTTTGTGGGAGAGATCTTCATCTTTCTTTCAAAGGGAAAAAGCTAATTATTGTTCTTCATTATCTTATAATTTTGTAAACAATTACCTAGTGGATTTGCTTTGGTTAAATTAAGTTTCTGTTGTATTTTCTTCATGCTTTGTGATGCATCTCTCTTACTCTTTCTTCTTCTTTGGAAATAGTGGCATGAGAGGATTTTGTCATTCTTTTCCTTTTACTTTTCTTTTGTAATGAGTAGAATTCATGTTTAGGATTTTGAGATGCTTGCTAAAAGATGTTATAATTATAAATGTGATGGTTTTTAGTTGCACTTCATTTACATTACAAAAAGAGCTCGTTGTAGTGTTAAAATTCATTGTAATTGCATTGGCCCGAAAAGGGCGGTGTAATTCTCAACAAAGTGGAACCACATTCAAATTCCATGGATGGTAAAGTTCATGGGAGTTGAGTGTAAAAAAATAGGGAAATATATTTTATTGGGCGTAGAATTGGGGATTTTAGAGTGACAGACTAAAATCTCCAATTCGGCCCTTATGTTTGAGTACTGAAGTGGAGATGTTAGCCCTCAGGCGAGGGGAACGTGGGAGCTCCGAAGTGAGAGCCAGTATCCTCCCAGCCTAGCCACAGATTCAATAACCAAGCATAGGATTAGTCAATGTTCTTTATGCCTGGACCAAAGGGTAAAGAATAGGATTGCTCCTATTTGTTACATACAATATTTAATGCATCTCATTCATATACATTATCTATTTTATTACATAAGAATAGTAGTTTTTAATATCTCAAAATTCTCCAAACTAATTCATCCAAAAAGGGTTATCTTCAGAATTATTATTTGCATTTAGTTATAGTTACTATTACTTTAAACACTTGCATTTAGGAGTAGTTGCTATATAAAACACAATTTTAATTGACATTCCAAACTAAGGACTATTAGTAGTAGACTAGATTTTGACTAAGGACCTCTTACTTCACTTCTTCGTGGGATCGATACTGGGGTTTTTAAAGAAAACTCTATATTACTTGAAGCGATACGTATACTTGCGTAGTACCCCTAGTGTGTAAAATATTTTCTAATTTTTATATCATTTAAGATTTTGCACACTAGCATCTATTTATAAATTGGGTCAAGTTTTTTGCCATCTTTTGGAAGTTAATTTGCTGCATAATTGCGGGTCGGGTCATAGGGGTGTGTGTGTGTGCAAGAGAAGCTCAAGTCACCCAAGGTTACCTGATGTCCAAATACTCCTATGGGAACTCACTATTGGTTGCTCATATGGTGGTTTTAACCTTCCTAGGTGATTTAGAGGTTTGTAACCATCCAATTGGGGTCCCAAGAGGAGTTAAGAAGTGGCTGAGAATTTCTAAATGGTGGGTTCCAACTCTAGTCCTTTAGGATAGTCCATGAGAAGTCCTATGGCTAGATCCTAAGCACTAAGAGGAAGACCATACCTCACCAAAAATGAGGTTAACAATTAGGATGTTGATGTTGATGAGGATGACGATGATGATGAGGAGTAGTATTTTGAGTCTGCATATATTTGCTTTCCCTTATAGTTGTTGACTTTTAGTGTTTTTTGTTGTAGAGGACTGTGTGTTGTTTATGCTTACTATTGATGTGAATTTTGAAACTTTTTAGTTTTTCACTGCACTACTGTGTTCATTTCACTCCACTTCATATATATATATATATATATATATATATATATATATATATATATATATATATATATATATATATATATACTCGCTTGTATGTGTAATATATATAATGGCTACTGGCCGGAATTTGCTCGCTAGGGTTTCCATGGAGCCGAGGTGGTGGATGGCAGTCGCTTTCTCCGGTGCTTGCCGAAGTTGGTCCGGGTGTTCTCTCGTATTTTTCCTTCTTTCTTCTTCAATCGGGAAGTGGTTTTACCTTTCCCGGTTCTTTTTCTTTCAAATTTGTGGATGGTTTTTACCGTTCCATCAGTGGCGTGGCTACCGAGTTAACAAGGGCCGACCCGAACTTTGTGGGAAGGGGAACTTTTACCGAAGTCACTGTTCGGAAAGAGGGAGGCACTACCATTGGAGACAAACTTGTTTTCCCCCAAATTTATCATGATGCTATTGAGGGTAAGGCTGAATGTGAGTTCATCCGGCGTTGCACTAAGAAAGCAGGAAAGCTAGCTTTAATCTTTACTGAAGAGGAGATGGAAAAATTATCTGAACCTTACAAATTCACCTTAGTAGGCAAATTTCAGTTTGGACATCCCAAACTTGATATACTCAGGAAGGCTGTGGATGATTTCAAATTGGTGGGGAGTTGGAAGATTGGGGTATTTAATAGCCGGCATATCATGTTACAGCTTACCTTAGAAGAAGATTATCCACAGATTATTTCAAAGAAAGTTATCATGATTGATGGAAAGCCAATGAAATTACTTAAATGGACTCTGGACTTCGACCCTTCCAAAGAGCCCCCAATTGTACCAGTTTGGTTTAGTCTTCCTAACCTCAAACTCCCTTTTAACAATCATAGAATTATCTATGATATTGCAGATTCTATGGGAAGGCCTCTTAAACTAGACATTCCTTCTGCAAATGTGACCGTAATTTCTAATGCAAGGTTCTTAGTGGAAAGAGACATCACCCAACCTCATCTTGATGGTGTTTGGTCGGGTACCGCAAACAATGGGTATTGGCACCTATTGTTTTGGAGTACCAACCACTCTACCGCAAACATTGCCACATTTTTGGACATACTATGGATAAATGTTTTAGATTGCACCCCGATCTCGTACCTTACAATGTTGCAAGCAAGGGGAAGACAAAGTCTGATCAGAATGCTCAACTCCTTACCCAGAAATTGAATCCTGCAATGGTAACTGAATTGCCACCTAAAGTTCAGAATTCCATGTTAGCCGATGTGGAGTAGAATGTTCCCTTACCTCCTCCCCATATACAACCGTAAATCCCCCGGTATCACTGCACCCTCGTGGAAATGATTTCAGAGAACCTGCAAACTCTGAGCCTGACAGTTTTGATGCTGAAGACACTCCATTGGATCCTCTTGTTCTGGTCACTGCTGCTCCTGCTGCTGATGATCCCCACAGACTTAAGGATGGCCCTTCTGAGGGGGTAAGTTTTCCCCTCGCTCCGAGACAGGTGGTACCTTTATTACTCCACAGGACCAGTTGATGGATGTTTCCACTCATGTTGTTCTGGAGCGAATGGCTAACAAGGTTGATGAAGTTTGGTCCCAGCAAAAGAGTAGAAGAAGAAAAAAAGATATATTGGAGCTGTACAATTTGTCCCCTACAAATATAATTGGGTTGGATAGCTCATCAGCACCTAGGCTCACTAGGGCTGGTAAAGCTCTTCACCATGATTAACCTACTTTGTTGGAATGTTAGGGGTGTAGCAGGTCCTGACACCCTTAATAGATTGCTTCATCTGACCAGGACACATAAACTGTGGCTAATTGCAATTTTGGAACCAATGGTAAGGAACAACACTCAACACTACATTAAATACTTTCCAGGATTTCGCTTCATTCTAACCGCACTAACAAAATTTGGGTGCCGAGTAGGAAGGAGTTAAATTGCCAAATTGTCATCGATAACACTCAATTTTTACACCTCTCTTTCGAAATGGATCAGCTTAATGGTATTTCTACTTTTGTTTATGCCGGTAGTAAACCTTGTGACAAAGTTACCTTATGGAATGATTTGTCGAGTATCGCAACGTATCTCTACCAACCGGTTAGTGGGGGAGATTTTAACGAAGATCGAGACCCAAGTGAAAAGTCAAAGCGTAACACCCGATCTCAATTCCATGCTCACTTTCTCCCATAACATCTCTAGTGCCGGTCTATTTGATGCCGGCTTCTTCGGCACTCCTTTTACTTGGCAAAGGGGCTCTCTTTTGGAAAGGATTGATAGAGTTCTATTAAATGATTGTTGGCAAAATACCTTCCCCATTACTCGTGTGCATCATTTACATAGAACAACTTCCGACCACTCCCTCTTCTCATTCAAATTTCTTTCGCATAAGTCCCCATCCTTCCACCTTCGCATTTCGAATGTTTGGTCCTCGCACCCCACTTTTTTGGTCGTTGTTAAACTTGCTTGGTCTACTCATGCCGAACTTCCTTCAAACCCTATGGTCAAACTATGGAGACCGCAGAAAGCCGTGGCTTTGCAGCTGAGACAATGGAATAAACAATGCTTTGGAAATGTCTTTCAAAAGGTTAAAGATGTCGATGAGAAGGTCAAAATGCTTCGAAGCTTTACAGATCGTGAAGGGGGTCATACTCAGGCCATGTTGGATGCCTAAATTCATCTGCTCAACTCTCTGGAGGAGGAAGAATTATTACTTATACAGAAAGCTGCTGTTAATAAACATTTATTTGGGGATAGGAATACTAAATTATTCCATGCAGTAATTAAGTATAGAAGACAATTTAATGCTATTCTTAAAATCAAGAACGAGGAGGGCAATTGGATATCCGAACCTCGCCTTAATCTCCCAAGTGTCGTTAGCTTTTTTCAATCTCTATCGCGACTCAACATTCCGCCAATGATTCTTTCCAAACTCGAGGTGTTTAGTGAAGATCTATCTTATGTACAACAATTAAATCTCACCTTGTCGCTCGATGCCGATGAGATCTTTAATGCATCGAAAAGCATTGATGGTAACAAACCGCCGGACTCGATGGGTTCACCTCTACCTTCTATTTGTCTGCTTGGGAAGTTGTGGGCTCTGATCTCATCAAGGCAGTCCAGTCCTTCTTCTCTGGTGCTGAAATCCCAAAGTACTTTACTGCCACAACCATTAATCTAATCCCCAAAGATAAGCAAAAAGCCACATGGTCTGACTTTAGACCCATATGCCTTACTAGTACCTTCACCAAGATTATCAGTAAGATTATTGTTGGTAGGCTTCAACCTCATCTCAACAAACTCATTAGTGCCAATCAATCAGCCTTTGTACAGGGCAGGAATATTACGTATAATCGCTTGTTAGCTCAGAGCTTTTGCCGGAAATTGATAAGGTTTGTAGAGGACATAACCTCATTTTTAAACTAGACCTCCACAAGGCTTATGATTCTCGTCACTCGGAGTTTTATCGATCAAGTCCTAAAGGCAAGAGGTTTTCATCCTTCCTTCGTAATTTAATCCGGAAGTGGCTTTCAAGTGCTTGGTACAAGTGTATTCCTAAATGGTAGCAGCCCATGATTTCTTTTATGCCGGAAGAGGATCGAAGCAAGGAGACCCTTTGTCTCCAACCATCTTCATTCCGATTTTCGATTACTTCTCTAGAGTGCTCAATGCTACATACAAGAAGTACCCTTACCTAAACTATAATCACAACTTCTTCCCAATTGATAAGCCATTTGGCTTATGCAGATGATGCCATCATTTTTTCCAATGGTAGTAAACAAGCTGTCAAAAGAATAATGCAGGTGTTGGAACATGTTACACAAGTTGCTTGGACCGAAGCTAAATGTAAAGAAGTGTCGCTTCGGTGGGGAAACACTATAAGCGCACCTGCCGGGTGAAGGAACAGACTGGTTTCACCGCTCGCAACTCCGCCATTAAAATATTTAGGGGTCCAACTCATCAAAGGCAAGAAGAGGCAAACCCAATATGATGAGATTGTCAACAAGATTTCTTCTGCTATAGCTTGCTGGACTAATAAATTCCTCTCAAATGGTGGCAGATTGACATTGTTGAAGAGTATTTTATCCACTTTCCCGTTATACACCATGCAAATGGTTCACATGAAACAAAGCACAAAGAAAATGATGAAGACTACTTTCAACAAATTCCTTTGGGAAGGCCAATATAAACAACCTCATTAGGTTGTTTGGAATAAGGTCTGCAAGCCTACCAAGGCAGGAGGATTGGGATTTAAAAGTTTCAAACAGATGAGCCATCTCTTCCATTGTAAACAGTGGATTAAATTTGTTAAACAAGACACCATGTGGGCAAAGTATTTAAAGGAGAAATATTGCAAGAAAGTACATGTCAATGAAGTGGAAGCTAAGATGGGGAATTCCAAGCACCGGAAAATCTGCTTAAAGTTAGGGAGACCGCTAACCAACTCGTCGTTTTGGGAGGTGGGGATGGACAGTACACTTCTTTTGGACACCTCGGCTACTCGATGGCCCCCTCCCCGCCCCTTCTAACTCGTTCACCTAAGCCGAAGGTGTCCGACTTCCGGACCCAAGGGAAGTGGAGTTCGAGTTGCCGGGAAACTATGTGGATGAGGATACCGTACGTAAGATATTGTTAATTCCTATAATTTCCAATAGCTTCCGATAAATTATTGATCAAATATGCCACTACTTCCTCTCTAAATAGTGTTATTCACCAAACATTCAAAAGTCGGTCTCAATACAATCTGGGAAACAAGATTTGGAATAGAAACTTGTCCCCATCTATGTCTTTTTTCAACTGGAGGCTCTTTCACAAACTTTTACCTCTCGATGATATTTTAAAATTAAAAGGTCTTAAATGTGCTTCCAGTATGTTGGCTCTGTCACTCCAATGAAGAAACACTCTCTCATGTGTTCCTTACTCCGTGCTTTTTCTCAGCAGGTTCGGATCGAGGTACTTCACAGTAGCCGCAACTATCTCAACATAGTATATGACCGGAAAGACTTCGATGCTTGTTGGGAGGATTGGAGAAACCTAAACACTTACTACATCCCCTTAGTAATCTATTGGTTTATCCGGATGACCAGAACCAAGCTAAATTTGAAAGTCTCGGCCGTATGGTTCACTCCACCGTGATTAACTCGCCGTAGCTACATTAAAAAGAATTCCGAATTAGTTCCCTCAACTACAAACGAGAGTAGTGTTGCCGCATTGGTCCTTACCCTCACATCCTTGGGTGAAAATTAACATTGATGGAAGCTTTACATCATCCTCTCGCCGGTATTGGAGCCGTCTCGTAGAAATAACTGGGGCAGCTCCTTTCGTTCTTCCGGTCACTCTACCGTTGCTTCTTCCGCATCGGAGGCCGAATTATGGGCCGCCTTCCGGTCTTAACTACGCCCAATGCTCTCCGCCTTTCTTATGTTTGGTTGGAATCGACTCTCAGCAAGTAGTGAATATCATGCAAGGCACTCGCTTCTCCACCTTGGAACCTCGATCTATTTTCGTGAACCTTCCCTTCTCCATCCGACTTTCTACAAATTAAATGGACCCATACCTTTAGAGAAGGTAATCAACCGGCCAACCGGCTTGCTAAAAATGCTGCAGACTCGATAGTAATATTGTTTTCTCTGTAACTCCTTCCGAGCCATTAAGGTTGTTACTTTTTGGGGACTCTCTTAAGATCCCTTTTATTAGATGTACTAAACCTTTATAATGAATGATGTTTTTGTTTTTTGCTAAAATATATATATATATATATATATATATATATATATATATATATATATATATATATATACTCGCTTGTATGTGCATAGTTCTTTATTTTGTACTTTTCATGATAATCCTATTTAATTTAGATTTACTTACTGCTACATCAGTTTTTACTTTTTTTACCTATATTATTTCATGCTTAGAGCCATATGTTAGATAATTAATCTGTAAATTTTTATCTCTTCATACTTGCTTTATACTATCATGTTTTAAACTATTTAAAAATTTAAGCTTGGGGGAGGGAGAAAAACTTTTAAAAACTAAAATTGTATTTGTCCTCAAATAAACTATATTTAAAAATTATTTTAATATAACAAGTGGTATGTGGTGTTATTTTTAGAAAACTATATTTTTTTGATTCAGTGAATGATATAGTAAACTTAAGTAAAAATTCTTAGTAATAATGGGTAATTTTATAGTTAAAATATTTAGTATGAAAATTTAGGAATATGCTTTTACTATTCAAAGTAGAAAGGTTGTAATTTTGAAACACTAAGGATCTTAGATTTATAATTTAAAACAAATTTTGATACTCAATGAAAAATCATTTTATACTAATACACATTTTCAAGTTAAGAAATGTGCAAAGTGTTTTACTTTAGGAATATGATAGTAAAGTTCAAAATCATTACAGGCTATCCAGATATAGTAATCCTCACATGAAAAAGAAAAAAAAAGAAAGGATTGAAAATGTTCCTAAAAGAAAAAAAAATGTGTGAGGAGAATCTTAAGGAAATGTCAAATTAAAAATTAGCTTCACTTGAATTATCTCAAAAGAAAAAACTTAAACTTCTGAGCTTATTCTTAATTTTAAATGTATTAGTTAAATCTTTACTGGTAGAGTTCTCATATAGTTCTATTTTTTAATTCGTTTAAGATTCCTAAGTCTGGAAAATTAAAATTATTTTTGAAATGAATAGAAAATTAGAATTCCTAACTTAAGTAATAGATACTCCTACATCTTAGTTTTATCCTGAGTTATTAAAAAATTTTCTAAAGTTTCACTATTAAATGTATGGGGCCGGAATATAGTAATCTTTAATGGAACCCACTACCATAAGTTAAAATATTTTATGTTACAAAATAGATGAGTTACTTGAGTACAAGTAATAGTTAAGTTTGGGGAAATTGACACCTTAAAATTACCTACTTTTATATGTACATTTTATGATCATTTTTCAGCATGTTACACTTTAATGAAAGATATTTGTATTTTTTTTTATTTTAGGTACAAAAAATAGAGTTTAAGAGCAAAAGGAGCAAAAATGGAGCAATCAAATGGAGCAAAGAAATAAAAATTGACGTGGCGCCTAGGTGTCAGGTAGTTAATTGGGATTTCTAGAAGGTAGGCACCTAGGCGGCAGAGACAGTTTAAGCCTTTTGACATTGATTGGATAAATTTTGAAGATGTGCTTAAAGTGACTCTTGGTGATTTGAAAAGCTTTATTTGAATAAATAATTGGTTGGTCAAAAAAAGGTTTTTGAGAAGAGGGTTGTAGGTCGCTGCAATTCGTTTGAAAATAATTTTAAATTAATTTAATATATGTATATATATATATATATATATATATATATATATATATATATTTGATTTTAGGAAAGTAGTTATTTTTATTTTGAAAAATAATGTCTTTTAAAAAATTTGAAAGTACGAGATCAAAGGGATCTCATATATGTAATAGATTAAATAAGCGAGCACAACACCGTTAGTGATGTACCTATCCTGAGGAATAGGCACATTACTTGATAGTTAGAATAGATTAAATAAACTATAGAATTTATGACATCCATTTTGGTCTGTGAAACCTTTTTATGATGTCCGAAAAGTTCCCCTATTTAATATAAAGGATTAAACAGGGTTTATATTAAGTTGGATTCCAAAGTTCCCTATAGAGGCAAGCCATTACATTTAATTTCATCTTAAGTGACTGAAGCTGCTTAAGAATACTCTTGATTCAGATTAGTGGTTTTGCCTTCAAAAAATTCAAATTTTAAAGCTTTCGAGGTTGTATAAAGGAATATCAAGTGAGAAAGATCAAATAGGAATATTTATTTTTAAAATCCAAAGGGAGAATACTAGGGGATGTCATGGATCTTGAGGATAACCTCGGTGACTTTCCAGACTATCCTATGGTTGTGCTTAAATTTTGAAGAGATTATTAGATGTTCCATCTTGCCAATTTTATTATTTATGACATACATTTGCATGATATCGATCATATAAATGACATAGAAGATAGGAGGATTTACGTCGTACCGAACGACGACCTCGGAAGCCTAAGATGAGTTAGGGCTTATGTTGCACAACATGGTTATACAAAGGCCTGAAAGATAAGTTGAGGATTTATGTTGCACTAGGCAAACAACCTTGAAGTCCCATAGCTTATTATTTAAACTAAGGCAAGAATTTCGCTGTTGTAGATGATCCACTTGAAAAATATCTATTTTTATCCCTTATTTATGATTCCATTCTTAAGGATATTATGCTTTAATGAAAGGTATTTTTATGTTTTTGAATGTAGGTGATAAAAAAAGAGTTAAAGAAGGAAAAAGGAGCAAAAAGGAGCAAAAATAGAGCTAAAAAGCAAAGTTGTCAAAATTTTAGGTCTGGCGCCTAGGCGCCAGAATCCGGCGCCTAAGCGCCAGCTCGATACTGAAGTAGATAAGATTTTTGACAACTTTGGGCAGTTATTTTGACTGTGTTAAGCAGTTATCAAACCTTCTAGAAGACTAGAAGTTAGCCCTAATACATAGGACATGTGATACAATGCATATGGACACAGGAAAACAATTTTAATCGCGAAGAGGTGCGATTCAAAGTGAAGAGGTGCGAAGTCCTGGTCACGGACTCCGGCGCCTAGGCGCTAGATTTCGGTTCCTAGGCGTGACAGTTACCTTCAAGAAGATACATTGTATTTGGACAAATTTTGGAGAGGTGCCTTAAGTAACCCCTGTTCAAATTTTAAGCTCTATAAATAGGAGTCAATTCTACAGAGAAAAGGGCCCCTTCTAGCACCATATAGCCCCCACGCATTCTTTAGTCCCCCTCTAGAATTCTTGCACTTTTAGGGAGCCACTTTCTTTAGTATTTATTGAGTTTATTTTGAGTAGTAAGTGTGAGATTTCAAGTATGTTTCTGTTGAAGTCTTGTACCTCGCAATGGAGTAAGTAGGAGTCAGCTGATCACTTGAAGGAACATTCCAGATAAGTATTTGTAACATAGTTTAAAGTTTTATTAATATGTTTTGTTGGGTGAATTCAATTTGTTCTGAGTAGTTAGTTTTATTTCTCCTTTCAACTATGAAAAGATATTAAGATAATTAAATTTTGTTGGAGAACTTAACTTAAAATATTTAAAAAAATTGTGATGATATTAATACTTGATCTAAATTTACTTTTTAAACTGGCCATTTAAATTGTTAAAACCTGTTGAAGAATTCTGAGACCTATTCGGAGATGAGTTCTTAACTAGTAGATATCACATGAATCCTTGGGTAATCAAAGGCTATATGCGGGTTATTCAAGGTGAAGTGCAAATAAATAGGAAGATATTATTTATTGGGCGTAGAATTGATTATTTTTTTAGAATGATAGACTAAATTCTAACAATTTAATTCATAGAAAGGGAACGGGTCACTGGTAGGGCTGACCATAGCCACCCTTTGACATCTAGAAGTGTGAGCCTAGATTAACCCAGTCTACTAATAAAACATCCTGAACCGATCTATTGATTAGCCAATGTTCCTTATATTATTGAGCGAAGGTAAATAATATGAATGCTTCTATTTGGCACAATACCACAATCTAAGTTCTCCACAAATGATAATTATTTTAAAAAATCTTGGATTAGTTGAAAAGGAGAAAGTTGTTTTATTTATACTTGCATTAATCTTTACTGTAATATCGCTTACTTACATTTAATAGAAATTTTATTAAATTTAAAATCTGAATTTTGAAAAGAAATAAAAATAATAATTACTTTTAATTTGAAAAATCTAAAATCTTTCTTAAATTAATTTTCTCAAAAATCTTCCCTGTGGGATTGATAACCAGGACTCCAATAGAGCCCTGTATTAATTGAAACGATACGTATCCTTGCGTTTGAAATTGTGAATTTTACTAAAATTATTATAAATATTTAAAATATAAAATCATAAATTCTTACATAAGTAAAGGTCGGAACCGCATCAAGTTTTTGGCGCCGTCGCTAGGGAAGGTAAGGAAGAAAGTTAAAAGAGATTTTTTACATTTCTCAAATTAAAATAATTTATACACTTTTATTTCTTTAAATAAAAAAATAAAAACAAAAATAAAAATAAACAAAAACAAAAATACTAAAAATTTTTTAATTTATTTTTATGCGTAGTTCTGGATCTGAAGGATTATTACCTTTTGATTTCGAATTAGAAAGAACAGTTAAAGAATTAGAAAAGGAAAACAAATTCAAAAAAATTAGGAAATGGCTAACTTACATAACAATAATCAAAATCCAATAAAAATTAATGAACAAAATGTTTATAAACCATTAAGGGTTTATGCAAACCCTACAGCTGATGAACTTCATATTAGTATCCAAATGCCAACTGTAGATGCTAATTCTTTTGAGCTTAAACATTCTATTATTCAAATGGTTCAAAATAATCAATTTGCAGGAACACCAAATTAGGATCCAATTTTACACCTTGCTAGCTTCTTAGAACTTTGTGCTACCTTTAAATATAATAATGTTTCTGATGATGCTATTAGGCTTAGACTCTTTTCTTTTTCCTTAAAAGATAAAGCAAAGATGTGGCTTAATTCATTGTTCTATTAAAACTTGGGCAGATATGACGCAAAAATTTCTTACTAAATATTTTCCTCCTTCTAAAACTGCTAAATTAAGAAATGATATTACTTCATCTATGCAATTTGATGGAGAAACAAATTATGAAGCATGGGAAAGATTTAAAGAACTATTAAGAAAATGTCCTCATCATGCTTTACCAGATTGGTTAATTATTCAAACATTTTATAATGGACTTATTGGATCTTTTAGATCTATTATAGATGCTGCTGCTGGTGGTTCTTTAATGGCTAAGACATTTGAAGAAGCTTATTCTTTAATTAAAGAAATGGCTAACAACAATTTTCAATGGCCTTCTCAAAGGATTAATCCTAAAAGAATGGCAAGTATTCAAGATAATGAAGCCTTTTCTATTTTAGCTTCACAAGTGGCTACGATATCTAAGAAATTAGATAATTTTACTATTAATATGTCGCATGATACTTCTGCAAATGCTGATGATTCTCAGACAATGGAAACTTTGCAAGCTATTGCTAGTAAAACTAATAACGCTTATTCTAATTATTATAATCCAGGTTGAACAAATCACCCTAATTTTAATAGGAATAATGGACATCAACAATGGAGTAATAATCAAGTTAATCCAACCGGAAATTGGAACAATCAAGAAAATTCAAACTATAGACCAACTTATCCTCCTGGTTTTAACAATAAGCAAAAAACGTTATCTATAGAAGAATTGATCTTGCAACTAGGTAATTAGCTACAAAGTCAAAACACTACTATTCGTAATATTGAGAATCAGATGGGTCAAATTGCTAATTTTATTAACTACAGACCTTAAGGAACACTGCCTAACAACGTCAAAATTAATCCAAAAGAAACTGGAAAAAATCATGAACAAGCAAAAACTGTAAAACTTAGAAGTGGAAAGGAATTAAAAGAGAAAATTCAGAATGAAATTGAAAAAGAGAGAGAAGTTGAAGAGATTGAAAAACCTAAAGGAACTCTTTCTCTAAGTAAAGATCAAACTGTAATTCCTATTAAAGTGGAAGTTGAAAGACCACCACCACCTTTTCCTCAAAAACTAAAACAAAGTAAGCTTGACCATCAATTTTCTAAGTTCTTTGAGATTTTTAAGAAACTTACCATTAACATTCCATTCGCTGAAGCTTTGGAACAAATGTCAAGCTATGCAAAATTTATGAAGGATATTTTAAGTAAGAAAAGGAAATTTGAAGCTTACGAAACTGTTGCATTAAGTGAAGAATGTAGTGCAATAATTTAGAAGAAACTACCTCAGAAACTTAAAGATCCTGGAAGTTTCACTATACCATGTGATATTGGAGAAAAATTTTGTGGAAAAGCCTTATGTGATTTAGGAACAAGTATTAATCTCATGCCATTTTCTATCTTTCCAAGGTTAGATTTACGAGAGATTTCTCCCGCCACTATATCCCTTCAATTAGCTGATCGATCTATCACTTATCCTAAAGGAGTTATAGATGATATTCTTGTTAAGGTAGATAAATTTATCTTTCCTGTGGATTTCATCAGTATCGGATATGGAAGAAGATAAAGAAATACCTATTATTTTAGGGAGACTTTTTCTAGCTACCGGATGTGCTATGATTGATGTGCAAAAAGGAGAATTAACGATGAGAGTTAATGATCAAGAGATAACATTTAATGTTCTGAAATCAATGAGGTATCCTGACAAAGAAAAATGATATCAGATGGATATTTTTAATTATATAATTGAAAAGCATTATCAAGAAAAATGTAAGGTCATTTCTGAAGAAAAAGATGATGAATCTGTGTTATATAATGAGTCATTAACTAAAGAAATCGAAGAAGTAAATGAAGAAAATTTATCTCGAAGAAACTCATTATATTCATGATAATCGGAAAATTTTAGTACACAACTAAAAATGATATAATTTAACCTTCAACTGAAAAAGCCCCCGAACTCGGAATTAAAAATATTACCTGCACATTTAAAGTATGCATTTCTTGGAAATTCATTAACTTTACTTGTGATTATATCTTCAAAACTAAGCAAAGATCAAGAAGAAAAATTAATAGGAGTTCTGAAGAACTATAATAAAGCTTTTGGTTGGACTATTGCATATATAAAATGAATAAGCCCTTCAGTCTGTATGCATAAGATTTTAATGGAAGAAAATTATAAACCCACTATTGAACCTCAAAGAAGACTGAACCCAATTATGAAAGAGGTTGTTAAAAATGAGATTTTGAAATGGTTAGATGCTGGAATTATTTATCCTATTTCGGATAGTCAATGGGTAAGTCCTATTCATTGTGTTCCGAAGAAAGGAGGAGTAACTATCATTATCAATGATAAAAATGAATTAATTCTACAAGACAAGTTACTGGATGGCAAATTTGCATTGATTATCGAAAATTAAACAACGCCACTAGAAAGGATCATTTTCCTTTACCTTTCTTGGATCAAATGCTGGATAAATTAGCTTGACACTCATATTTATGTTTTCTGGATGGATATTCTGGTTATCATCAATTACCCGTTGCTCCTAAGGACCAAGAGAAAACAACATTTACAAGTCCTTATGGAACATTTGCCTTTAGAAGAATGTCTTTCGATTTATGTAATGCACCTGTTACTTTTCAAAGATGTATGATGTCAATATTCTATGATTTAATTGATAAAGGAATTGAAGTATTTATGGACGTTTTTTTAGTTTTTGGAACTTCTTTTGAATCTTGCTTGGAAAATATAATGAAAGTTCTGAAAAGATGTGAAGAAACAAATTTGGTTCTAAACTGGGAAAAATGTCAATTTATGGTCACAGAAGAAATTGTGCTTGGACATAAAATTCACAAATAGGTATGAAAGTTGATCAAGCAAAAGTGAAAATTATTGCTGAGCTTCAACCACCTAATACCGTTAATGATGTGAGAAGTTTTCCGTGTCATGCTGAATTTTATAGGAGATATATAAAGGATTTTTCTAAAATTGCTAAACCTCTTTGTCATTTATTAGAAAAGAAGCTAAGTTTGAATTTAATGAAGATTGCCTGAATGCGTTCAATATTCTAAAATAAAAATTAATCACTGCACCTATTATTGTTGCACCTGATTGGAGTCAACCTTTGAATTAATATGTGATGCAAGTGATTATGCAATTGGAGCTGTGTTGGGAAAAAAATATGAGAAAATTTTCAAATTTATATATTACGCTAGCAAAACTCTTAATAAAACTCAAAGAAATTACACTACTACTGATAATGAGCTTTCAAAGAATAATATATGCTTTGATAAATTTAGACCGTATCTTCTTCAAACGAAATGTATCTTACATACTGATCATTCTGCTATTAAGTATTTATTGTCTGAAAAGGATGCTAAACCTAGATTGATCAGATGGGTTTTAGTTTTACAAGAATTTGATTTTCAAATAGTAGATAAAAAAGGAGCTGACAACCAAATTGCTGATCATTTATCAAGAATAAAAAATAATAGTGAGATAATTTATGAATAAAATATAAATGATAAATTCCCTGATGAACGGTTATATGTTATTCAAGGATTACAAATGCCTTGATATGCAGATATAGTTAACTATTTGGTTAGCAATATTTTACCGCATGGGTTGAATAACAAATATGTTAAGAAATTTAAGAATGATTCTAAATCATATATTTGGGAAGATCCTCATTTATTTAAAATAGGAAGAGATTCTTTGATTCGAAGATGTGTACCTTATGAAGAAATTTTTACAATAATTCAAAAATGCCATGATTTTGAATTTGGAGGACACTTTGGAGTGCATAAAACTGCATTTAAAATTTTAAATTCTGGATTTTATTGGCCTACATTATTTAAAGATGTAGGACATTATGAGAAAACTTGTGATTGATGTTAAAGAATGAGGAATATATCCAGAAAAAATGAAATGCCTCTAAACTATATATTAGAAATTGAATTTTTTGATGTATGGGGTTTAGACTTTATGGGACCTTTTGTACCATCATCTGGATAAATTTATATTTTTTTAGTAGTTAATTATGTTTCAAAGTGGATTGAAGCTGTAGCTCTACCTAACTGTGATTCCAAGTGTTTCGAAATTTTTAAAGAAGATGATTTTTACAAGATTTGGAATGCCTAGGGTAATTATCATTGATGGAGGAAGTCATTTCAGAAATATAAGAATTCAATCATTACTGAAAAAATTTGGAATTTAACATAGAATTGCAACTGCTTATCACCCACAAATAAGTGGAATGGTTGAAGTATCAAACAGAGAAATTAAAAGAATATTAGAAAAGACTGTTAATCCTAAAAGAACCGACTGGGTTGATAGACTTGATTCTACATTATGGGCTTATAGAATAACTTAAAAGACACCTATCAGAATATCACCTTATCGATTAATTTATGATAAACATTGTCATTTACCTGTTGAATTGGAACATAAAGCTTACTGGGCGATAAAGGAGTTCAATTACATTTTGAATGCTGTAGAAGAGAAACGATTATTACTACTGAATGAAATGGAAAAGATAAGAAATGAGTCCTATGAAAATGCAAAGATTTATAAAGAAAGAATGAAGAAATTGCATGACAAAAAGATTTAAAGAAAAATATTTGAGCCTGGACAAGAAGTATTATTATTTAATGCTCGTTTAAAACTTTCTCCTAGAAAATTAAGATCTAAATAAATGAGACCATTTATTATTGACCCACTTTTTATATGTTTGCAAATTATGTTAATAGAAATGGCACCAAAAACTTGATCCCACTTTAATATATATATCTGATTTTATGATGGAATGTATAATATGGATTCTACACAAGTATACGTATCATATCAAGTAATACAGGGCTCTAGTGGAGTCCTGGTTATCGATCCTACAGGGAAGTTTTAACAGATTTGTATCAGCTAAATTAAAGGATTTACTTACTAATATAAGATACTGGAAATTTAAAGTAACTAAAGCAAACTAAAGTAAACTAATGCTTTAAATAAAGTTGAATAAAAAGATTTTAGAAAAAGTATCCTTCTCCTTGTTTTTAGAAAATTAAGTGAAAGATGAATTCAAATAGAATTTTTATTGTATTGTGACAAATAGGATCATTCCTATTCTTTACCCTTTGGTCCAGGTGCAAAGAACATCGACTAGTCCTATGTTTGATTACCGAATCCGCGGCTAGGTCGGGAGGATACCGGCCGCCACTTCGTAGCTCCCACGTTCCCCTCACTCGAGGGCTAACATCTACACTTCAGCTTCAAACAATAGGACCAAATTGAATATTTTAGTCCGTCACACTAAAATGACCAATTCTACGTCCGATAAATAATATTTCCCTATTTATTTGCACCCTCCTTCCAAGGCTTTTGACTTCCCTGAATATTGGATGTAATCTTTACTATAGTTGATAATTCAACATATTTTAACAAATCAATGAGCCAAATTGAAAAGTAAATTAAGTTTTCAGTAAAAATTATCACAACTTATTTTAATATATTAGGCACTTCTATTTAATTTCATTAATTCACATAATTTCATAAACAAGGAGAAAGACTAAGAAAACTACTCAGAATGCATGGGAATTAAACAAAGTATGGATTTCATTTAAAGTTAACAACATAGAACAAAGATACTTATCTTAATTTCCTCCCTAAGCGTACTCCTCAAGTTCCTTTCGACTTTTCCTTCTAGTACAAGACACTTCTAAACTCACTAATTACACTCTAAAACTCTTAAAATAGACACCAAGTAAACAATAATACTCTTTAAATAAACACACACACCAATAGACACACACAGAGACACCCTAGCACACAAATTCGTCCTCTATTTATAGAGGTAGACAAAGGTCCAAGGGGTACTTAAGCACCTCTTCAAAAAAACATCCAGGTTCAATGTATCTAACATTTTGAACAATCTCGCTGTCGGCGAGAAACGACCTCGCCGTCGGCGGGCCTTCTAAAAGGTCTCCAAACCGCGCGATCTCGCTGTCGGTGGACTCGGGCTCGCTGTCGGCGAGGTAGTTATAAATCCTTCAGAAATTTTCTTAATAATCTCACCGTCGGCGGGCTCGATCACGCCGTCAGCGACATAGTTCATTTTGCATGATTTTCTTCCTTTTTGATCCAAATTTGCTCCATTTCATGCTTTTTTACTTTTATCACTTATAAATCTTGATTCCTGCAATAAAAATAAAGAAAATACCTTTCTTTAAAGTGCAATTTCATAAAAAATAGGTATGAATTTCTTAACATATTTTTCTGTGATCAAAATCCCCTAAATATAATTATTGCTTGTCCTCAAGTAATTTTAGTACTAAATAAAAATAATGATTTCTATAATAGAACTTTTCAATTCAGATATACTATGAATTAAATTTAAATAATACTATAGTAAAGTTAAATAGAAATATTTTCAAGTAATTAAATTAACTTTATAGATATAAGATTATTTAGTTATCAGATCTAAGATTTCTAGCTCGCTATTTATTTCAGGAAAGACTATATTTAAAAAGAGTACTTTACTTAAGATATTTAGATGATAGGAAGTTTAAGAAAACACTATTTAGTAAAATACTAATCCATATATATAAGTTTATAAATATATTGAGTTTTACCCTTTAGGTTGATTCCATTGAAGCCAATTTTTGATAAGGCATCTCCTCAAGCTTCTCCTCACTTATATTTTTCTTTTCTTTTCTTTTTTTTTCTTTTTTTTTTGGATTGATTTTCAATCCTTCTCTTTTTCTTTTTCAAGTGAGGATAACCGTATCTGGATAACTCGTTAATAATTTTAAACTTCAACTTTCTCTTCCTAAATTTGAAACTTAAAATATTTCTTTGCTTATATGTATTTCATAAGCATTTACTTCATTGAGTTTCAATCTCTTCTTTTTCACTTAAATACTTAAGAATTTCAATTTTTAGAATATAGTTTCCTTACTTTAAATAGTTTACTATATTCTTATTTCTTTTAACCAAATATCTCATTCTATTAAATAATTGAATTACTAGAAACATTTTATTTAACTTTCTATAATAATTATATAAAGTTATTCATGTTTATTGAATTGAAAAATTACTATAGAAAAATCATTTGATAATAGTTTTTGAAAATAGCAATTGAGAACAATTTAATAATTAAATTTGTATTTTTACTTTCTCCCAAACTTAAATTTTTCTATCTATTTCTAAATGGTGAAAAGGAAAATATACAATGAATCATACCTTTGAGCTTTTAGGTATTTCTTTTCCTTTAAATTTTTGCAGGCTTTTTCATTATTTAAAGAACCTGTACTATTAGTATTCTTCCACATATATAATATTTAAAAGAAAGTGGTGGGATAGAAATTTTTAATAAGTATAAAACACAACAAATGAAAACTTAATCTATTACTACACATACAATCAACTAACCTACTTTAAACATATTAAAACAATCTAAACTTATTAAAATTTCATAACTTATAAAAACTTAAACAACACATTAAAGAAAAACTAACATTCTATCTAAAAAAAAAAATTGCAAACTAACTTAACACACATAAAAAGTCTAACATTATAGCATAAGCAAACAAACAAACACACCAAATCCATAGTCCACAGAAAGTACAAAATAATTACATACAGAACAATAAAGTTTTCAAAATAACAATTAATCTAAACAAACTAAACAAAGTCTCTAAGCTTCCGCATCAAAATCCAATGCTATATCATCTCCCTGATCTCCAGGCTGAGAAGGCTGAGCAGGCTGGTACTGTGTGTAGCGGGGCACTCAGGAAAGACAACATCTAAATCACCACTCCTATATCGACGTTCAGCCTCATAATATGCAATTTCATACTCTGAATGTCGCTGGAGATATTCACTATCATAATCTTGTCTTCTTTCCAAGCCATCAATCCTGTGGTCTATATGCTCAAATTTTCTTTCCATATTCTCTCCAAATTGCTCAAAACTCTTTCTACTCAGGGTCAGCTCATTCATCAGATCTTGAAGGGTAGGAGTGGTGTACTGAGGAGGTTCATAACTAGTAGAGGGTATATCTCTACTTGAAGAAGGTACATAATCCCTTGTCCCACATCTCCATCCTTCGTGGGATTCATTTTTCTTTATATTAGCATGAGTAATGGGTTTCATAGGCTCAACCCATTCCTCATCATCTCTTGCCTCTACCCCAGATAATTGGTAGAGTGCATAGATAAGACCAGGATGTCCTAGTCCTCCTCCACTTTCATTTCTTGAGGTGGCTAATATATTCTTATAAATTACACTTCCCACATTAATGCTTTTTGGTTCCGAATACGTAAATTCGTAACTCGCTCTATCTCTTGTTAGCACACTATGGTGGTAGGTAGGTAACAAAGTAGAACAAATAAAATAGTGCCAGGCGTTTGATGTTGCATTTAACATAGAAAGAGGGAAGTTTACCCATTCTCGCTGCTTTATCTTCCAGACGCCTTTCCCATCAGTGAGAAAGTCGATCACTTCTTCCAGTGGTCCTTCCATAGTTCCAAATGTATCATACTCACTGGTGTAGGTGTCTCGTACCTCGTAATAAGCATTTATTCTTGCAGCATTGAATTCCACAAAAAATCCTCTAATCTTAACTGGTGCATCTTCAGCCTGTGTCAGGTTCGCAAAAAATTCCTTTACCACTTCTACAGCGGCTATGTTGGTCACGAAACTGAAATTTTCCCATCCTCGTTCCCTAATGATTCGCTCAACTTCTCCTCCAGGACTTTTGAAAACTCGATCTTGAATGCATGTTCTGGCTTGAATATTGTGAAAATATTTTGATTGTGCCCTTGCATTCACAAAACGAGTTTCGTCGTAGTCCAACTGTCATTTTTGTCGTGGAGCCATTTTCGATCTGTGAAATTTGCAAAAATTTTAACTAAACTCCAAAATATTACTAAGAAGGCTTCCTACAACATCTAAAATCCATTTAAATCAATTTCCATGAATTTCTTCCAAGTACTTTCTCCACATTTCGAAATTTCTCAAAATTTCCCAATGTAGAAGAAATCCATGGTGAAAATCAAAAATTTTTACATAGGAGTGAAGCTCTTACCAAGGGAAGATGAAATTCGGTGTCAAAAAATGTTGAAATCGCCTCAAATTCAAGATCTCTCAAGCCCTAGGTCGGTTTTTTCAAAGTTTTGAGGAAGGGGATGATGAATAGTGTCGGTTGACTGGTCAAATATAGGTCTTTTCGTGATCTTGCTGTCGGCGAGATTTTTCTCGCCGTCAGCGAGCTAATTAATTTGACAAAGGCAAAAGTTTTGGGAAAAATCCGCCGTCGGCGGGCTCGTTCTCGCTGTCAGCAGAATTTCCTTGCTGTCGGTGGGATAATTCTCGCCGTCGGCGAGATCCCAAAATTTTTAAATTTTCGAAATTCATCAATCTTTTTCAACCTCGATTTGCCCTTAATCAATCTTCCGATCACTTAATTTAATAATAGTATGAAGATTAGATACTTATACTCACAAAAAGTTCACACAACACAAACAATATAACTTTATATATGAAATCCATGAGACTTACAAACTTCACACTAACAACTAACAACATACTTAAGTTAAATGTCCAAATCCATAATACTCAGCATCGCAATCCACACCATAACACAGTAAATGCTGAGACATAACAATTACATATAATCTCATCAAATCTGAGATGATCAAATTAAAATTCAAATCATAATAAAACCTAAATCCAAATCAACACATATATACACAAATATATGACATAAGATAGAAATCTTTACTACTCCTCAGTGTCTGAACTATCATCCTCTCTGATATTCCCAATGTGACGCAGGTGCACAAATAAATTGTAGGAAGGCCTGAAAGGGAATTCTGCAGAAGATTCTTCATTAATCCACCCTTTCTGTCTCAGTAAATGAATAAAACTAGCCTCCAGATATCCAATATGATCAAAGTGCTCATTCATCCTCCAGTCAATGTGATCAAACATATCAGAGATATTGTCGATGGAATTCATCACATTTTGCAACTCTTTCTCCAATCCTTTAATCTTTTTCAGAATGAAATTTGTTTTATCAGTAAGGGGTCTTGCTAAAGGATTGTTCTGTGATGATCTATCAGAAATAATGGTAATCTCATCATTGTTATCTGAAGTTGGAAACATATCCGTAGGATCGAGTGGTTTCCATGGCAAAAGTACCTTTTCCCAAGCCTCATACAAAACTTGGTACTGATTGCATAAAGCAACTATAGTTGATGGGTGTCCAAGTCTAAGAACTGACCCATGTACAATCAATCCCAATGCAAACTTTACTATAATTGATCCAACATCGATAGGTAGTCCAGTTTGAATACAGTAATTTAAAATAGCGCATTCCTTTGAAACCTTATTTACCCTCATAGTGGGTAATAATTTTGATGAGATAAAGAAATGCCAATGCTTCGAGACAGGGTTAAGAAGTGATGCAGAAAACCGACATACCTGTCTTCGCGCAACTCCCAATCATCGAGTTCGTCGGTCGGTATCTATAAATCTCGTTCATATTAGTATCTCGAAGGCACAAAGTTTGAATAATGACAGACAGGGGTATTCTCTATAGAAATTAATTCATTTACCCTTGAAGGAGTAAATGTTACCTATCTTCCTCTGACGTAGACATTTCCATTGTTGATCGCATGTAGATTAGAGCAAAATTCTTTAACTACAGGAATAACTACAGCGGATGTCGTATAGCAAAATACCTCCCAATGCCGCTGCGCGATCATTTCTTTAATTTTTGTGGTGGAATTTTCTACTCCTCTATTGACAAATCCCCTTTCTTTAATAAGTCGCTTCTTCATCAAGACTTTGTTGAAGATACGCTGCGCCTCCGAACTGACGAATTTTCTTCGGTTGAAAACTTCAATTTTTGTGGTTTCTAAGAGTTTGGTGGCCATTTTGGATTGAAAGGAATGGTCTCTAGTCGTTTCTAAGGAAGAAAACAGTGTAAAAATGAATTTGGGATGGTTTTCTACAAAGAAATGGCTTTAGAAACGTCCAAAACCGCTCAAAAAACCTTAAGAAACCAAATTTTCAACTGCCTCGCCGTCGGCGGGATGTTTCTCGCCGTCGGCGGGATGTTATAAAACCGATTTAAAATATGACACACGATCTCGCTGTCGGCGGGCTCGGGCTCGCTATTAGCGCGATTCGTAAAAATCGCCCATTTTCGCTCTAATTCGAATATTTTCTGATCTCATCATATAGGTTCGAATTTGTGATGATTCTAATTAAAAATTTGAGTTGTAAGATTTGTTTTAATAATATAGACTCATTAATTTGTAGATAATTAAAATAAAAGACTACTATGGGTTGCCTCCCATAAAGCGCTTGGTTTAACGTCGTCAGCCCGACCTAATTTCAGTTAGTAATCAGGTTGACCAAGCATTAAAACCTCTTTAAAATTTGGTCTTCTTCCTTCGAAATATGGTTTTAATCTATGTCCGTTTACCTTAAATCTATGTCCTCGTTTTTGGATCTTCAATTTCTATAGTTCCATATGAAAATATTTGAGTTATGATGAAAGGTCCTAACCATCGAGATTTCAATTTCCCAGGAAATAATTTCAATCTAGTATTATATAGCAAAACTTCTTGTCCTGGTTCAAAATTTCGCTGATTAATCTTCCAATCATGCCATAATTTCATCCTTTCTTTATAAATCCTATCATTATCATATGATTCATTCCTTAATTCTTCTAATTCATTTAATTGCAACAATCTTTTCTCACCAGCTTCTTTCATATTATAATTAAATTCTTTAATCGCCCAATATGCTTTATGTCTAATTCAACTGGTAAGTGGCAAGTTTTTTCATATATAAGCCTGTAAGGAGTCATTCCAATCGGAGTTTTATAAGCAGTCCTGTATGCCCATAATGCAATGTATAGTCTTATAGACCGAGTCCAATCTATTAGGGTTTACGTACTTTTCTAAAATACGCTTAATTTCTCGATTAGAAACTTCAGACTAATCCACTAGTTTGTGGATGATAAGCGATTGATATCTTATGCATAATATTATATTTTTCTACTAGTTTGTGAATATATTTGTTTCTAAAATGAGTTCCTCCGTCAGTGATAATCACTCTCGGCATTCCAAATCTAGTAAAAATATTTTTCATTAAAAATTTTGAAACACTTTTAGCATCACACCTAGGTAAAGCTTGCGCTTCGATCTATTTGGAAACATAATCAACAGCTACTAATATATATGAGTTTCCAAATGAAGGAATAAAAGGTCCCATGAAATTTAATCCCCAAACATCAAAAATTTCAACTTCTAAAATAAAATTTAGAGGCATTTCATTTTTTCTTGATATATTTCCTACTCTTTGGCATTTATCGCGGGTTTTTATATATCTGTATACATCTCTAAATAGAGTAGCCCAGTAGAATCCAGTTTGTAAAATTTTATATGCAGTTTTATCTATCCCAAAATGTCCTCCAAAATCAGAATCATGACATTTTTGAATAATTGGTTCAGTTTCTTCATAAGGCACGCATCTTCTAATAATTAATCCTTACATTGCTTATATAAGTATGGTTCATCCCAAAAGTATATTTTAGTATCATAAATGAATTTTTTCTGTTGTTGCAAAGTTAACATAGGTGGTAAAATGTCACTTACAATATAATTTAGTATATCAGCATACCAAAGTATTTTCCACTCATTTATATTATAAAGTTGTTCATCAGGAAAACTGTCTAAAATTTCATTATCAGTATCAGATAATTCATGATTTTCTAATCTTGATAAATGATCAGCAATTTGATTATTAGTTCCCTTTTTGTTAACGATCTCAAAATCAAATTCTTGCATTAATAATATCCATCTAATTAATCTTGGTTTAGAATCTTTCTTTTGCATTAAATACTTTATAGCAGAGTGATCAGTATGCACAATACATTTAGTTCCTATTAGATAATGCCGAAATTTATTAAAAGCATATACGATCGCTAATAATTCTCTTTCGAGAATCGTATAATTTATTTCAAGCATCATTTAGAATTTTACTAAGCATAATATACAACTTTGAAAATCTTATCATATCTTTGCCCAAGAACTGCTCCTATAGCATAATCACTAGCATCACACATAAGCTCAAAGGGTTTCTCCCAATTAGGTGAAACTATTATAAGTGCCGTAATTAATTTATCTTTTAATAATTCGAAAGCATTCGAGCATTCAACTTGTAAATTCAAATTTCTTGTCCTTTTCAAGAAGTTGGCATAGAGGTTTAGTTATTTTTGAAAAATCTTTTATATAGCATCTGTAGAATCTAGCATGTCCAAGAAAACTTCTTACCCCTTTCACCGTAGTTGGAGGTGGTAATTTAGCTATAACTTAAATTTTTGCAGGGTCTACTTCCATGCCCTTTTCCGAAATTTTATGCCCAAATACAATGCCGCCTGTAACCATAAATTGACATTTCTCCCAATTAAGAACTAAATTAGTTTTTTCACATACTTCAAATACTTTTTCAAGATGATTTAAGTATGTGTCAAATGTTGTTCCAAATACAGAGAAATCATCCATAAATACTTTTATTCCATTATCAATTAACTTACTAAATATAGACATCATACATATCTAGAATGTTGCAGGTGCATAACATAATCCAAAAGGCATCCTTTGAAAAGCGAAAGTTCCATAAGGACTAGTAAATGTAGTTTTCTCTTGATCTTCAGGAGCAATTTGTATTTGATGATAACTGGTATATCCATCTAAGAAACAAAAATACTTATGTCCGTCTAATCTATCTAACATCTGGTCTAGAAATGGTAAAGGGAAGTGATCTTTCCTGGTGGCTGTATTTAATTTTCTATAATTAATACATATTCGCCATCCAAGAACTTGTCTTATAGGGATAAGATCATTATTTTCATTAGCTTTTACGGTCACTCCTCCTTTCTTAGGCACACAAGTGAATTGGGCTTACCCAAGCATCGTCAAAAATAGGATATATAATACCATTATCTAACCATTTTAAAATTTCTTTCGACTACTTCTTTCATTATCGGGTTTAATCTCCTTTGGGGATCTACTTTAGGCTTATGTTCATTATCTAAAATAATTCTATGCATACAGATTGAAGGACTAATTCCTTTAATATCTGCTAAAGTCCAACCAAGAATTTTCTTATATTTTTTTAAGGTATTTAAAAGTTTTTGTTCTTGAGATTCATTTAATTCAAATGAAATAATAACTGGTAGAGTTGAAGAATTACCTAAGTAAGCATATTTCAAATGATTAGGTAATATTTTTAACTCAAGTTCGAGAGGTTTAATAATTGATGGAACTATATTTTTTTCAGTGTTTTCTGTATTATCCAAAAATTCAAATTTCTCTTGAATATAATCTAATTCTTCATTTATATCGGCTTTTTCAATTAATTCGGTATTTTCTTTTTCTAATTTTTCTTCATAATATTCCTTAAAATGTTCTTTTTGTAAATGATCGAGTACTTCCATTCGAAAACACTCATCATCTTTTTCTAGCGCAGGATATTTCATTGATTTAGCAATATTAAAAGTTACTTTTTGGTCATTTACTCTCATAGTTAATTCTCCTTTCGAACATCAATCATAGCTTTCCCGATGGCTAAAAATGGTCTTCCTAAAATGATAGGAATTTCTTTATCTTCTTCCTTATCTAAAACAATAAAATCTATAGGGAAGATAAATTTATCCACTTTTACTAATACATCTTCAATAACTCCTTAGGATATGTAACGTAACGATCGACTAACCGAAGGGTTATCGAAGTAGGTGAAATTTCTCCAAATCCTAATCTCTTAAAAATTGATAGAGGCATTAGATTGATGTTTGCTCTTAAGTCACACAAAGCTTTTCCATAGAATTTTTCTCCAATAACGCTAGGTATAGCTGAAACTATCGGGATCTTTTAATTTTTCAGAAGCTTTTTCGAATAATAAGCACTACACTCTTCACTAAGTGCGACCGTTTCATTATCGGTAAATTTTCTTTTTTTATTTAGAATATCTTTCATGAATTTTACATAGTTTGGCATCCGTTCTAAAGCTTCTACGAAAGGAATATTTATTGTTAATTTCTTCGAATTTCAAGGAATTTAGCAAACTGTTTATTTTTTTTATGTTGAATTAGTCGTTGTAGTATAGTGGTGAGTATTCCCGCCTGTCACGCGGGTAACCCGGGTTCGATCCCCGGCAACGGCGCCAAAAACTTGACCCACTTTTTATATGTTTGCAAATTATGTCAAAATGAAATATTAAATAATGTCAAATTATGTCAAAACTTGATCCCGCTTTAATATATATATATCTGATTTTATGATGGAATGTATAATGTGGATTCTACGCAAGTATACGTATCGTATCAAGTAATACAGGGCTCTAGTGGAGTCCTGGTTATCGATCCCACAGGGAAGTTTTAACAGATTTGTATCGCCTAAATTAAAGGATTTACTTACTAATATAAGATATCGAAATTTAAAGTAACTAAAGCAAATTAAAGTAAACTAATGCTTTAAATAAAGTTGATTAAAAAGATTTTAGAAAAAGTATCATTCTCCTTGTTTTTAGAAAATTAAGTGAAAGATGTATTCAAATAGAATTTTTATTGTATTGTGACAAATAGGAGCATTCCTATTCTTTACCCTTTGGTCCAGGTGTAAAGAACATTGACTAGTCCTATGTTTGATTACCGAATCTGCGGCTAGGTCGGGAGGATACCGGCCGCCACTTCGAGCTCCCACGTTCCCCTCACCCGAGGGCTGACATCTACACTTCGGCTCTCAAACAATAGGACTAAATTGAATATTTTAGTCCGTCACACTAAAATGTCCAATTCTACGTCGATAAATAAAATTTCCCTATTTATTTGATCCCTCCTTCCAAGGCTTTTGACTTCCCTGAATATTGGATGTAATCTTTACTATAGTTGATAATTCAACATATTTTAATAAATCAATGGGCCAGATTGAAAAGTAAATTAAGTTTTCAGTAAAAATTATCACAACTTATTTTAATATATTATGCACTTCTATTTAATTTCATCAATTCACATAATTTCAAAAATAAGGAGAAAGACTAAGAAAACTACTCAGAATGCATGGGAATTAAACAAAGCATGATTTCATTTAAAGTTAACAACAATAAATAAAGATACTTATCATAATTTCCTCCCCAAGCAGACTCCTTGAAGTTCCTTTGACTTTTCCTTCGAGTACAGCACACTTCTAAACTCACTAATTACACTCTAAAACTCTTAAAATATACACCAAGTAAACACTAATACTCTCTAAATAAACACACACACCAATAGACACACACAGAGACACCTTAGACACACAAATTTGTCCTCTATTTATAGATGTAGACAAAGGTCCAAGGGGTACTTAAGCAACTCTTCAAAAAAGCGTTCAGGTTCAATGTATCTGACATTTTGAACAATCTCGCCGTCAGCGAGAAACGACCTCGCCGTCGGCGGGCCTTCTAGAAGGTCTCCAAACCGCGCGATCTTGCTTTTGGCGGGCTCGGGCTAGCTGTTGGTGAGGTATTTATAAATCCTTCAAAAATTTTCTTAATAATCTCGCCGTCGGCGGGCTCGATCTCACCGTCAACGACATAGTTCATTTTGCATGATATTCTTCCTTTTTGATCCAAATTTACTCAATTTCATGCTTTTTGCTTTCATCACTTATAAATAAAGAAAATACCTTTCTTTAAAGTGCAATTTCATAAAAAATAGGTATGAATTTCTTAACATATTTTTCTGTGATCAATTATTAAGAAAGTATACCCTTATGGAGCTGTGGATATTAAAGATCCCAAAACTGGAAAAATATTTAAAGTTAACAGATTAAGACTAAAGCCTTATATGGGAGAAATGAAACAAAAATACAAAGAGGCTTACGAACTGAGTCTACCTGATTAATTCAACTGATTAGGACGGGCTAATGACGTTAAACCAAGAGCTTTGTGGGAGGCAACCCATTTATTATCATTGTGATTATTTGTGATTTGAATTTATCTTAATCGTTGTTTATGTATTGATCATACCCTTTTAATAGACCTATTTTTAAGACCGAAACTTTGTAAAATTTGACGATAGGCAAAACGGAGTCGAACGTGGTTCCGGCACCTAGGCACCAAAAGTCGGCGCCTAAGCGCCAGCATAACCAAAACGTATCGATAGTCTGCGCCACAGTTACAGATAGTGGAAAACCCGAAAATCTTCAGTTTTTCACACAAAATCTCCCTATAAATTACCCTATCTTCATCTTCAATTCCTAAGAAACCTTATTTACGACCAGAGCAATCTATTTTGGAGGAGATAAGTGGAGTTTAGAAGCAATGGATAGAGGAAATTATGGAAATGAGGTAAGAGACAAATCCCCCAAAGATCCTCAACCTTATTTTAATGGTTTTATTGCAGTTAGTATGGAGAGGTTATTTAGGCGTTTAGAAAAGATTGAAGCGGAACTTCAAAGCATTGGGAATCATTTGTACAAGATGTATCATCAAATTGAGCATTTGTAATGGCAAAAGAAACTTCTATTTGATCGCATGTATGAGAAGAACAAGTGGATTGATGAAAAGACGGCTTTGGAATTTCCAAGGGCGTTGATTTTCTATCCATGCGGTCCTAGCGAACTTCATTGCGAAAGAGATGGAAATTGAAGTTCAGTGTTGAACTGATCTTTTATGTGTTCTAGGTGTGATTGAATCAAGTTCTAGTGTGTTGAATATCGAGTTTGTGTGTTTTCTTAATTGTTCAATGTGTGTTATTGGATTGAAAATTTGCTTTGAATTTATATTGTTTGTGTTGTTTATAGAATGATTAACCTTGTTATAGTATTATTTTGGAATTTATTGAGCTTGGAATAAAAATTATGAAATGGAATTGAAGAGTTTGGTTATATTTTGAGTTTAAAATGTGGATCTAATTTATCATTTTTAATTGATTATGGAAATGTTTGGAAGATATAAATTGGGGTAATACTCTCATATGAGAAATTAGATGTCGAATTTGATAAGTTTTGGTGGAAAATATAGAATTTAAAATGAATTTTTGGAAAGGCGAGTCCGGCGCCTAGGCGCCGGTTCGGCCTGAACCGAAACTTCATCTTCTTAAACCCCCCACGCCATTTTTGACGCCTAAGCTTCCTATTATTCCTGTTTTCACGAAAATCAAACTAAGATATCCCATTTGAGGTCAGATTTTCAAGTTTTTAAGCTTGAAATAACTCGATTTCTTCATCCCAAGGTCAGATCTACATTCTAAACCAATTATTTTTTATTTTCACCATGTATTTTGCTCTCTTTGAAGAAAATCGAAATTTTGAAAAAAATTTTGATTTTTAGAGTTAAATCGGTGGATTTTTAAGCTCTTTCAAGTTTGAAAAGCTTAAACTAGTTCATTTTCTTTGATCCTATAAATTTATTTTGCATTTTTCTTTCACGTTTAGATGGCACCTAAATCTAAGCGAGGAAAGGAACGAGAAAATTTTGATCATGGCAAGTTTGTCACTGCCGCGGCACATTTTCATTACAACGATTTTGCTACGATGCTGAAGTTTATCTCGAAACGACATTTTTACAATCCTAGAAGAAGGATTGAAGATACGATCGTTGCACTCAACTGGCAACGATTCTGTTACTTTACTGCTATTTTTGTTATCCCTGTCGTCAGGGAGATTTATGCAAGTTTCGTGGATGATAAAGAGTACGAGATTTTCGTAAGAGGGGTTAAAGTAGGATTTACTCCAGAGTGAATCAATATTTTCTACGGCCTGCCACCGAACATCGAGTGATATTACTCTGGATTATCTCCATCTAAGAGAGATTTAGAGATGATTATTGCTTACCTGACATATGGTACTAGAGCTTGGAAGATCCGGAATAGAAAACAGGTAAATTTTTCATCTTCTAAGCTAAATGGTGTTTTAAATGCATGGCATTACTTTATTTCTACTCGCCTCCTTCCATCCAATCATTTGAGTGAAGTTACCAAGGACAGAGCTATCCTCAACTACTGCATACAAGAGAGGAAGCTGATTGATGTTGGGAGTATCATTTATGACTCCGTAGAGGCCACTGCTAGTTCTAGCACTTCTGTTGGATTGGGATTTCCATCTTTGATTTATTCTCTGTGCGAGAATGCTGGAGTTATAGCTGAGCTTTCTAAGGAAAAGCTCAAGTCTACGAAGCCCATTGGATGAGAAAGTGTCAGTATCTATGATCACTTTGAGGTAAGAGTTCTACTGCACTTTCTAGTTCATTACCTACTACAGGTAGACCTTCTACTTCTCTTGCTTAGCCACCATCTAGTTTCTGGGAATCCATGCATGATAAGTTTATGGAGCAGCAGAATGAGTTATTTCTAACTCATTGTAGAGTAGATATGATCGATAAGAAGATCGATCATCTTCTGAGTATACCCAAAGGAAGAGTGATTATGATGCTTAGTATTCTGAGTCTCTTATTAGATTCCTGAAGGGTGATCATGATGTTCAGTTCCCTACATGTCCTAGATTTTCAACTTTTGTTGATCCGAAGGATGTAGAATTCTCTTTTGATGACGACGACGACGACGAGGATACAGCTAGTGATTATTAGTTTGATTTACCTTCTGAGATGTGTTGATTCTATTTTTTTATGTTAGTACTGATGAGTTTGATTTTATTGTTGTTTGTTAATGTTGATTTGTTTAATTAACTCTGTGTGGACTTTAGACTATTTTTAGATCATCTATTGTGTTATGTATTAAAGACTGAAGTATGGATGAATTTTTATTTTTTATGATAAATGTTTGTTTCTGTTTCAGCCTACTATTTAGTATTCATGAATAGTTAGTAACTTAGCATGTTTTAAATATAATAAAAAATAATAATAAAAAATTTGTAGAAATTAACTCCTGCTTTGCAAACTTTCTATATATGCTTAATCATTTCTGTTACATACATATAAAAGCATGTGTAGAAGTAGAAATGAGTTTTTCCTTACTACATCATTATTTTACCAAGATAAATTCCTGTTTATTTCTTTCTCTCATGCTTTAAAAAATTTTATGATTCATTTTTATACTAAAGCTTAAGTTTTGGGGAAGGGAAAATTCTTTGAAATTTAAATATTATTTGTCCTTAATGAACTAATAATTTCTTTAAAAATATTAACATAACATAAGGAATGAAAAATAAATTTAAGATAACTTAAATTTTTGAATTTATAAATAATTTAGTAAACTTAACTAAAATTCCAATAATTTTGATTGATTTTAAGAATAGAATTATTTAACTTAAAGAATAATACGATTAAAATTTCTTCTATTTATAGTAAAGAAAATTGTATTTTTGAAATACTAAGGAATTAAGATTATTACTTGAAAAAGAAAAAAAATTGAAATAATTTTTGAAAAATACTTATTAAATATGTCATGTTTATTAAGTAAAAATGTACAAGTTTTTAAATATAAGTTAAGGATAGTGAACTTCAAAATCATTAACAGGCTATCTAAAAATAGTAATCCTCACAAATAAAAAAAAAGAAAAATGGAGGATTGAAAAATATCCTTAAAAAAAAGAAGAAAAGAGCAAAGAAATGTGAGGAGAAGCTTGAGGAAAGCCTAATAAAAAATTAGCTTCACTTGAATTATCTTATAGGAAGAAAACTAATTACATTTTTAACTTAATTTTTATGTACAAATATTTTTACAAGAAAAGTGTTTCATGAAAGTATTTTTCTTGTAAATATTCTATGTGACCTTAATATGATAAATTATAATTATTCTTGAAATAAATGAAAAATTGGAAGTCTTACAATTTGGTAGTTAATTATTCTTTAATTCTTAAAATTAAACTTAATTAGTGAAATTTGGTTAATAATTTGCTAAAGCATTTATAAAACCAAAATTTACAAGGAATCTTAAATATTTAAACTTTATTCCAAATGTTATACATTTTATGTAATTAAAAGGGTTACTTGAGGACAAGTAACGTTTAAGTTTGGGGGAATTTGATCCACTTGAAAAATTCCAATTTTTATGCCTTTTTTATTATTCAATTCTTAAGGATATTATGCTTTAATGAAAGATACTTTTATGTTTTTGAATGTAGGTGATAAAGAAAGAGTTCAAGAAGGAAAAATGAGTAAAAATGAGCACAAATAGAGCTAAAAAGCAAAGTTGCCAAAAATTTAGGTCTGGCGCTTAGGCGTCAGAATCCGGCGCCTAGGCGCCAGCTCGATACTGAAGAAGATAAGATTTTTGACGACTTTGGGCAGTTATTTTGACAGTGTTAAGCAGTTATTAGACCTTCTAGAAGACTGGAAGTTAGTCCTAATACATAGGACATGTGATACAATGCATCTGGACACAAGAAAACGGTTTTAATTGCAAATAGGTGCGATCTAAAGTGAAGAGGTGCGAAGACCTAGTCACGGGCTCCGGCGCCTAGGCGCCAGATTCCGGTTCCTAGGCGCCAGATTCTGGCGCCTAGGCGCGACAGTTACCTTCTAGAAGATACATTGTATTTGGACGAATTTTAAAGGGGTGCCTTAAGCAACCCCTGGTCAAATTCGAAGCTCTATAAATAGGAGTCAATTCTACAGAGAAAAGAGCCCCATCTAGCACCATATAGCCCGCACGCATTCTTTAGTCCCCCTCTAGAATTCTTACACTTTTAGGGAGCCACTTTCTTTAGTATTTTGTGAGTTTATTTTGAGTAATAAGTGTGAGTTTTCAAGTATTGTTGTTGTTGAAGTCTTGTACCTTGCATTGGAGTTATTAGGAGTCAGCGGATCACTTGAAGGAACATTCCAGATAAGTATTTGTAAATTGGTTCAAAGTTTTATTAATATGTTTTGTTGTGTGAATTCAATGTGTTCTGAGTAGTTAGTTTTCTTTCTTCTTTCAACTATGAAAAGATATTAAGATAATTAAATTTTGTTGGAGAACTTAACTTAAAATATTTATAAAAATTGTGATGATATTAATACCTAATCTTAATTTAGTTTTTAAACTGGCCATTTAAATTGTTAAAACTTGTTGAAAAATTCTGAGACCTATCCGGAGATGAGTTCTTAACTAGTAGATATCACATGAATCCTTGGGTAATCGAATGCTATATGCGGGTTATTCAAGGTGAAGTGCAAATAAATAGGAAGATATTGTTTGTTGAGCGTAGAATTGATTAGTTTTTAGAATAACAGACTAAATTCTAATAATTTGATTTATAGAATGGGAACGGGTCACTGGTAGGGCCGACCATAGCCACCCTTGGACATCTGGAAGTGTGAACCTAGATTAACCCACTCTACTAATAAAACATCCTGAACCGATCTATAGATTAGCCAATGTTCTTTATACTATCGAGCGAAGGTAAAAAATAGGAATGCTTCTATTTGGCACAATACCATAATCTAAGTTCTCCACAAATGATAATTATTCTAAAAAAATCTTGGATTAGTTGAAAAGGAGAAAGTTGTTTTATTTATACTTGCATTAATCTTTACTTTAATACTGCTTACTTACATTTATTAGAAATTTTATTAAATTTAAAATCTAAATTTTGAAAAGAAATAAAAATAATAATTACTTTTAATTTGAAAAATCTAAAATCTTTGTTAAATTAATTTTCTCAAAAATCTTCCTTGTGAGATCGATAACCAGTACTCCAATAGAGCCCTGTATTACTTGAAACGATACATATACTTGCGTTTGAAATTGTGACTTTTACAAAAATTATTATAAATATGTAAAATATAAAATCATAAATTCTTACATAAGTAAAGGTCGGCACCGCATCAGTAGACTCATTTGCTCTCTCGAAGATGTCCTCTGTAGGTCCTCGTCGGGCTACCCACAGTATATGCTCCAAGCTACTTGTTAAAGTAGTTGTCTTAAAGTCTAAGGTTCAAAAAGTTTTACTGTGTATATTTTAATGTTCTAGTTTTGTTGTTGTTGATTTTCATGTGTTTCATTAAAGAGAATTTTAATTTAATTAGAGTGACATCGGTTAGGATCCCACGGTTCCCTCATTCCAGCACCGTCATTTTCTTTTGGATCTACTTAATCTAAACAAGATGTTAAGCTCATTTAAACCAGGGAAATCACATAGCAACCATAGATTACCTCATCCGAGGGATTCCCATAATCCAAAAGGGGTGTATTATGTTATTTTGTTGTTTTTCTGAAAATGTTTATATTTAATTTTGAAGAAAGTTTTTGTTTATTTTTTATTGTGTTTAAGTTTAATTTTGAAAAAAAGTTTATCTTCATCTTAAAAATTGTTGTTTTGGCTTTTAAAAGGTGTTTCAACCAAGCATGCATAATATATTAAAGCAGTGGTAAATTGCAGTAACAAAATGACAATAAATGAACTGCAAATGCGTATTTGTCATCTTCTTGTTGCTCCCGCTAAAATGTTTGCATTCATAATCATGTATATATTGCAAAGTGAAAGTAGGAGCAACCACTTGGTATCAATGAAGCCTTAATGGTTTAAGTTCAAAAGAGACCACAATTCATGACTTGGTGGGTCCCTAAAGGTTTTAAGGATAATTTTCTTGAACAAAACATAATAAGCTCAATCGTTCTTCAAAATATCCAAAAGATTATAAAAGTGTCCGGAGTATAACCTGAACAACTTTTAAGAATCATTTGAACCATTTCGAGTTCACTTGAAATTATTATGTTGTTGAATAGTTCACCCCAAGGTTCATTAGGTTTGAGCGGTGCTCTATTTTTATATCTCAATTAATCCATGAGAGAAGGGGTAGCCAAGTTTGAGCTTATAATATTTTGAAGGGGATTAATCATGATTATCTTCCAATTAACCCTCAAGTATCTTTAAATTAAACTTAGCTCTCTTAAGACATTGGGGGTAAATGTGTAATTTAGGATAATTCATATCAAGAACATTTAAATAGAAGATTAACCTATGACTCAACTATTGGTTAGGGATTATAGATTAGTGGGTTATTGACTCCCTAACTTACGTCCCAAACATTTAAATCTTTCAAGTAAATTTCATCTTCCGATGTTCAACAATTTGAGTAATTACACTTATACCCTTCTTTTCTGAAAAAGGAGGTTAATTGATTTATACCTCTTACCCCCATGTCTGAATCACCTTAGAACATTGTTTTAGCTCACAAATTATTCTTTAAATCCTTAGCTTACCCTAAATTTTAATTAGGGGGTGAAAATATGGAAATTAAAATTTTACCCTAAGGCTCCTATCTTCATAAATCTTTTAAATTAATTCACATGAGCTTGAAAATTTGCTGATCTATCTCTCATGAATTGATTAAGGTAGCAGAGGAGAAATCATATTTTTCTGATTTATTTTATTTTATTGTTTAATAATTATTTTAACCTAAAATTGGGAATTCCTAAAGTTAATTCATTTTATCAAACAAGGTAAAGTTTCTGCTTGAGAAAAATTATTTGAGGTTCACCAAGGTCAGAGGACCATTTGAGTTAAATTTCATAAATTTTTAGTTATATTTTAATTTTTATAATTATTTGTTTATTTTGATAGTTAATTAAATATGAAATGCATTTTATTTTGAAAAATCAATTTTATATTTTTCATTGATCTTACTAGCTTCAAGGAACTCAGAGAAATTCATTTTGAATTTTTTTGATATTTATTTTATTTTTTATAATTATTTTAGTGAAAGAATAGGAAAATACATATTTAGACATTTAAAAATACATAACTTTATTTCAACATCATTATGACACTCAAATTTCCATCAAACACGGACTAATCAAGAGGATTTCTGTGTCATTTGATCAGATTAGTATAGATTCGTTACTTATTTGCAACACAAACTTTATAAATAAAGCCCAATCCCACTTGTGAACAGGATTATATCTTGAGCAAGAGGAATGCTAGAGCCTCGAAATAAGGGAGCTCAAGCCTAGGATCCCGCACTGACAATCATATAAACACCTTTTGCAGCCTCCAACCAACGTTGACCACCGCTTGTCAGCCGCCGCTGACCACCAATATCCTCTTGCTCATGCAACCACCGATAGGTGCCGGCCAACTCTGGCCTTCGCAGCCTCCGACCGACTCAGGCACCATGCAACTAACGTTGACCACCATCAGTCACCGCCCGCTCCTCACGATGAAACACAATGTAGAGCAACCACAAATATTGCATAATCACGTAAGAAACTATGATGCGGCACAACATCCAAACGGTCGTGCCGATGCTGAAAACAGTGCATTGAAGCTCTAAGAGTCACTCCCTTTACAACTGCTCCCTACCACGAGTTAACCAGTTCTTCACGCACTAGAGTTGTAATCCGAGAAAGTATATAATTTTTTCCTGCTTGTGATGTAAAGGGCTGTAACTTATCGTGAAATATTTGAATTGGATAACCCATGGTTTATGTTCTTTCTAAATTATTCACATAAAAATTTTTGATGCATAATTTTTTTTATCGGTGTATTTACTGAATTTTTATATATAACATTAAGATATTAATTCGTCAGTCTATCATCATAGATTTTATAACACGTATCAATATATATAGAATAGATGGGATTTGCACTTCAACATGTTTTAGGCCGTCTTGCGGACTGGAGGTATTGCATTAGGGCAGAATTATAATCAAAATCCATCCAGTTTTTAGCTTGCCAGTTTTCCTTTCTGACGTAGTTTTCCAATTATATGCCGGACCTGGCACCCAAGCAGGTTCGATCTCTGAGACCTCACTAAATTTCCACTTCTTCAGCCAACGACGCTGCTGGATAGCCGCGGATTCAACGCCATTACTTCGCCGTCCTTTTGATCTCTTTCCGTCGTGGCCGAGCAGTGATAAGCTGTGAACCGAAAGGTACAACGACTATGGATTTTCATCTCAGTAATTTAAGTTCAATCTTGATTTTTCTCTGCAATTTGCGTGCCTTACGATTCTTTTAGGATATAACTCGTGAAAGTAAATTCAGATTTAGTAAAACTGTTTGGTGGGAGATCTATTAAATTTCTTCAATCCTGATGACAACTATTAAATATCGTTAAATCCTTATAATTTGTTTGACTTTTAGTTAGGATTTCAGATATAAATGAATATGAGATTTAGATAAAAGTCGGATTTAAGCAAGGTTATTTATTTACACACCGCTAAATTATTATGTAGTTACACATCTAATACCTAAACATTAATATTTACTTATCTAAAACTCAATTCCTAAACATCAAATAAAAAATATCACCAATATGAACCTTTTTTAAGCGAAATACTTCTTTCATGTATATTTTTTGATATTATTATGGAAAGGAAAGTGTTATATATATATATATATATATATATAAAGTTCAAATTTTAGGTGTTAGATATAAATTCATAAGAATTATGTGTTAGATTTGTGCACATCATAGATTTGACCAAGGTTTTGATTTGGCTTTCCATAACACCTTGCATTATTGGATTTCTCATACATGACTATTGTAACTAGTTATTTAAAACTGTGTGCTGCATAGTTTTTTTTTTTTTTTTTTTTTTGTATTTTTTAATATTCAAATTATCCTGAGCAAATAATTTGAAGGATAATACAATAAGAAAATTTTCTCAAACAATTCCATATGCATTCTGCTTGAGATTTTCTTAATACATGAATTTGTTGATTATCACTACTCTTTGATAAGAGTGATAATTATCTTCTATTTTCATCTTAGTTGTTTAATTCCATCTATTAGATTGAATCTAATGGCATAGGCTACCCAAAGATGACAATAATCATATAAAAGTTAGTTTTAATACATGGAATCTAAAGGCATATAAAATACAAGAGTTTGAAACATAATTTAATAAAAAGGTTCCATTAAACAACTCTTATGCATTATCTAGATTTTTTTTATTAAACATAATTTACTCGTACATTTCACTCTTTGATAAACAAAATAATTCCCATCTTCTTTTATCTCAGTTTTATTATTCCATCTATTAGACTGAATCTAATGGCATATGCAACCGGAGATGACAATGGTCATATACCATCCATTCATAACACAACATGAATCTCCACATGAGTGGTCAGTTGTTGATTTCTCTTGTATATTCCATACTAGTTGCATGCCCTTACATTGTAATGGGTAGTAAAAATACTATATTAATAAAATATGATTGTATAACTCTTTTGATTATTTTGATTTTGGATATTTTTCTCTATCTGAAATGATGATACAACAACAACAACAACATCAAAGCCTTAATCCCACTACATGGGGTCGGCTACATGAAACTTTTTTCTCCATTGCGTCCTATTTAGTGTCATATTTTCATTTATTTCTAAAAAATTAAGATCATTTTTTATACAATAAACCCAAGTCTTCCTAGGTCTACCTTTGCCTTTCTTAACATAAGTCGAATCTAAACATTTATTCTCCTAATCGGATCATCAGATGGTCGACATTTATTGTGACCAAACCCTCTAAGACGACTCTCTCTAATTTTGTCCGTCACTAAAGCTACACCAACCTTATCAGGGATATATTCATTTTGCATTTTGTCTTTAAGTGTAAAGCCACTCATCCACCTAATTATTCTTATCTCAGCAATACTTAACTAGTATCATGCTTCTCTTTTAAAGGCCAACATTCAGCGCCATAGAGCATTGCAGGTCTTACCACCATCTTATAAAATTTTACTTTCAGTCTAAGAGGTACTTTTCTATCACACAAAAGGCCGAAGCATTCCTCCACTTCAACCAACCAGCATGGATTTTACTATTAACATCCTCATCTGTATCACCATCGCTTGACCTGAAATATCTAAATTGTTCACATATCTTAATAATTTGATCACCCAAACTTACACTTCTCTCACTAGAGCTACTACCACAAAATTACATTCCATTTATTCATTTTTAGTTCTACTCAAATGAAGGCCTTTAGACTCCAGTGTAGACCTCCATAAATCAAGTTTTTCCTGGGCTTTTTCTCTCGTCTTATCCACGAGAAGGATATCATAAGCAAATAACATAACACTAAGGTACCTCCTGTAAATATCCAGTAAGAACATCCATAACTAAAGCAAAAAGATAGGGGCCTAAAACCGATCCCTGATGTAATCCAACTGAAATAGAAAAATATTTGGTCAATCCTCCTTCAGTTTGAACACAAGTAACAACTCTAGTATATATCTTTAATGACTTGAATATTGTCGGCGTTGTTTTGGGTGTGAAGTGCCCGTAAGAAGCTGTCGGTCGCCGGAATCGAAATTCCGTCGCCCGCTTCGGAAGGACGTTTTAATTTACATATATATATAATTTTTAGAAAATATGAAATCAACCGACCCCATATTTTCCATAGTTTAAATGAAAGAAGCAGCTACACCTCAAGTCATGCATTTATCTCGAAAGACAAACACGAAGACTTGAGTGTGAGGCTCGATCAAATAAACTAAGAAATATATGACGTCCGTTTGGCTCGCGAAACCATTTTATTTCGTCGATAAGTTCCCTATTTAATATAAGGAATTAAATAGGGTTTATTTTAAATCTGGTTCGGAATGCTTCTATAAAGGCAAGCTCTCATAGTTAATTACATCTTAAAGGACCGAAATCACTTAAGAAAATTCTCGATAAAAATCAGGAAATATTATCTTCAAGGAGGTCAAAAGGATAGGACTTTTCAACGAAATCGGACAAAGAGGTGTGAAAGTGGATTGGCTCAAATTTGGAACATTTTATTGTAGAATCCAAAGGAGGAAGAATTAGTGGATGTCGAAGATCCGAGGCGAACCTCGGTGACTTCCCAAGCTATCCTATGATTTCGCTTTCGATTTAGTGAGATATTATTTAGAGGTTTCATCCCGTCAATTTTATTTAATTAGTGGCTTACATTTGTGTGAAACGATCACACGAACGATCTAGAAGATTCGAGGATTTAGGTCGTAACGAACGACAACCTCTGAATCCTAAAGCGAGTTGGGGCTTATATTAGTACAATGTAGCCTACACAAAGGCCCAAGAAAGGTTGAGGATTTTTGTCGCGTTAGGCGAACGACCTCGAAATCCTATGGTTTGTTTTTTAATCACTAAGGAGTGGTTTAGCTGACGTAGACATGTTTCTTGCATTAAAGATGGTCGTCGTCGCCCACAACGTTAGCTCCAAGCCTTTCGCGTGAAGAGGTTGAGTTTTGAGGTGATAGTCATAATGTCAAATCGAGTACTTCATAATCGAGTTCTCCTAAACATCCTATGCAAGATATGTTTAAAGTTATACGATGATAGTAAGGTATGTAGACGACGGAAAACAAGTAAACACGCAAGAGTAGAGTATGGTACAACGTGCTATGTAAGGAAAGAGCAAGTAGAAGAGTGCAATAGAAAGGTAATATGCTATGAATGTAAAGCAAACCCGTATACCCGGAGGTCCGTTATTTCCTGAATGCGACAGGTAGAGTGTGTCGCACAAGTGAAAGCCCGGTAGAAAACAGAAATGTCGTCCAGAATGCTCGAGAAAAGACAGCAGATGACTCACAACAGAAAGCTCGAGAAAATAAATGAAAATCAAAATAAAATTATCAAAACCTCGGAAAGTCCCGGAAAATAGACCACGAGTGCTTCATTCGAAAATCATATGAAAACCCGAAGAAAACCGCAAGCACTCGGGTCGGGACTAGGCTCGAACGCATGAAGTATCGCTCGAAGGGTCGTCGAAGGCTACTCGGTCACCCGAGTGTATAGAACCCGCCATTCAACTAGAAGGGTGTCCTACTAAACCTAACTAAGGAAGGGTGCTCCTCAATCCGGAACTGGTAATCAACAAGTGGACAACCAAATTTTATAATATGATTTTAAAATTTATATTTTTAGCATGCACGTGGATTTCAGGCATACAAAAGAGAGTTTATCAATATTTGTTTGTAGTGAAATAGTATCCATTCTTATCAGATTTTGAAAATCGGGATCGTCCACGAGTTGATCATTTCATCGGGTATAGGGTCACTAGCGATCCCAGAAGGTACGGGTGTCGAACTCGTCATTGCAGACGGTGAATGATACCGTCATCCAACGGTTCACCGGGGCCCTGGAGCGAGTCCTGGTGTCGTAGGATGGGATATCATTCTACTCTATCACTGGCGTGCCTTTAGCATCATCGCCGTCATTGCCCCAAAAACAAAACAAAACCAAACTCCGAGTGGAGCGGGGAAGACGTGTCAAGCAACAAGGAGGGGAAAAGAAAACTAACCCACCTTCGAATTTGAAGGGTTAGTTCGGCAGGTGAGTTAATCTAAAACTCCCCTAAGACATGTGATAATAAAGCATTGAAAGCAAAGCCCAAACTCCTTGAATCGACCCCGAGGGTGTCACTTTCTCGCTTGGGTGCAATTATATCAAAAAGTGTTTAGAAACGAAATCCGAGAAGATCGTTCAAGGCCTTTAAAATCAAACAAAGAGGAAATGGCTTGGGAAAACACTGGCTGCAACCTTTCCAAACCCATGCTAGAATTGAACCTTCATATCACCAGCATAAATTCCATGGGCAAAGATGACTAAAAAGTAAAATCACCATCTGGCTCGGGACCAAGTCAACAACAACAAGAAGATCCCTAAACTCCCAATGAAAAAACAAGCTTCCAAATTTATAAGAAAGTGAATGGACAAGCTTTTCAAAATCATTTTAACTCCAAGCTCAACACCAAGTGTAAGAAGGTATTCATCAAATGGCTATAAAATTGAACTCGCATGAAGCCACCATTAAGCTAACACAAGGTATAAACCCAAGCCACTATATAGCTGGAAATTAGCCCAGACTTCAAGCCGAAGCGACCCTCAACACAAAGCTAAAACAAAAGGTGCTAGAAGATCCAACCCAAGCTGGAACATGATCAAAATCTGAGCCACAAGAAGGTTGAAAACGAGCCCAACTCTAAGTTAAAGCGACCTCAATATAGAACCAATGTAAGAAGTTCCAAAGGATCCAACCGAGCACAGCAAGGCTAAAAAGCGAACCCAACTTTAAGTTAAAACAGTCCCAACATAAAGCTAAAACCAGAAGTGTCAAAAGAGCCAAAACCGAGCCACACCAAGGCTGAAAACAAGCCCCGAATTTAAGCTTAGAACAAAGAATACGGCGGGACTCAACAAAACCGAGCCATATGAGGCTAAAACCGATTCCAGCCACAGTTAAATCCAAATCCAACGTAAAGCTGAAGCAAATTCTCCCTTTTAAAGCTCAAAACACATATATATCTTTAAAAACTCAACTACCATATGCTTGCAAGCAAGAATGAGCATAGAAGCTTTTCAAATTAGTTAATTATGCTTCATGAAGGGCTAAGATACAAGAAGCCCAAGAATTAAGCTTCTAAATATTAAAAACATAGAGCCACAATATGCTTTATATAAGAATGAGCATGAAACTTCTCAAATTGAACTAAGCTTCTTTCCAACATGCCATTTTGATAAAGAAAAGTTACAAAGAGCAAAAGCCGAGCCCCACATGTATATTGAAAAAGCAAAATGAATCTTTCCATACTTCATGCCAGGCAAGAGTGTTACAATACACTTCCTAACATGCTTGAAAAAGAAATCATCATTGTCCCTAAAGCCACATTTTAGTCACTTCAACTTGCTTTTTTTTGAACAAAAGAAAAGAGAAGAGCTAACATTATTCCAAAGCCATGCTTCAAGCCCTTTAACCATAGAAAAATAAAAATGAACCGCATTTTATCATTTTAAGCAAGTAAAGAAAAGAAAGGAGCCAATGCCATGCCATACTTCCACCATATTAAGCAAATAGAGTAAAGGAAGAAACTAATGCTATGTCACATTCCCTACTCCTACACATGCTTCACATAATAACACTCTTCAAACTTTTGCATAAACACATGCTAGCATGATACTAAAGAGGGGGAGTGAATAATCAGCTTTTACACAACAAGACAAAGCACTCCTCAACATATACATGCCCAGCCGAAATGTTAAACAGGGGAAGCTAAGCCAACAGCATGAGTTACGGCTTCCCTGGGCCAAACCGAAAGATAAATAGGGGAGATAAGGGGTACCAGCTAGTGTAGAATACACAAAGGAAGCAGGAAGTCCAAGCCTCAAACCAGCAGCACCTCCCCTTCTCCAAGAAGAAATTCGGCCATCCCTAACTTCATCCTAGAATTGGGTTTTTATAGGCGAAGGAGAGGAGAGGAGTGCCGCTACTCACCTTACAGGAAGGTGTGCAAGTGGAGCTGGCGACAAATTGCCGCAAGAAGGAGACACCGCAGAGGATCGGCGACTCACGGGGATAACGCATGCGCGAGAAAACACCGCAAGATACCACTTGCGCGTGCAGGGATTAGGGATGGGTATCTGCGGCTCGAGGAGGAGACCACAGGAGATGCGATCGAGTATGGAGGAGAATAGATACGATCAGGCGACCTGCTCGAGCGCGGGAGAGGGGCGAACGAGAGTTCCCAAGAACGGGAGAGGGCGAATGCCGATCCAACGGGGGAAAGGATTTAGGGCTGAAGCTTTTAATTTATAAATACATAAATATTATTATTATCATAATTACATTTTAAGCCCTAATTCACAACTTTCGCCCCCGACAGGCCGTCGTCACAAACTTAATGTCAATTTTAAGTGAAATTGAAGTTCCGGACGCATCGGCGCAGTCCGTTTCGTCATCCGAGGTCGTCTGGGCAACCTCATCGACGGTCACTTCAAAATTGCGTCGAAATTTGGTATAGTTGCAAAAGTTTGACTCGAGCTCGATCGATCAGAATGGTGCAAGTGTGTAAGACGTGCACGAGGCTGTCCTAATGTCCAGGGGTCCTATAGGGACTCGATTTGAACTCCTGACATCAACTTCGACCGGCTATAGACTAGTGGTACAGAATCTCGTACAGGATTTGAAAGAGTAACGAAGTGGCTTCTAGACACTCTAAAACGAGGTGGGTCCCATCACTAGGAATCTAGGATCGTCGGGGAAGCTCTTGAGGCTAGAATCCTAAATCTAGGAGGAATACTAAACCTCGACAAAAAGTAAGGTCAACAAATATTAAGTCATATCAACACCTTTCTTCTCGAGAACTCTCCAAAGGATATCTCTTGGAACCTTATCGTAAGATTTTTCTAAATCAGTAAAAATCAAATGTAGATCCTACTTATTATCTCTGGACTTCTTCATCGAACCTCTCGATAAATGTATAGCTTCCATGGTAGACCTGCCCGACATAAATCCAAATTGATTATGAAAAATCTTTGTAATACGTCTTAACCTATGTTCAATTACCCTCTCCCATAATTTTAAAGGATGACACATCAACTTCCTTTATAATTTGCACACTTTTGTGCATCACCTTATTCTTAAAAATGAGGACCAAAATACTTTTTCTCCACTCCTTAAGCATCTTTTTAGTTATTAAAATAATATTAAAGAGTTTAGTAAGCCAAGAAACTCCAAAACTCCTAAATATTTCCACACTTCAATTGGGATATCATTAGGTCCTACAGACTATCCACCCTGAGTTTTCTTTAAAACGTCCCCAACTCCTTTTTTACTATTGCGATGGTAAAATGAAACATTTTATTATTATTAACGATATTAAGGTTACTAAAATCGATCATATTTTCAAAAAAATTATTAAAAAGTTTATCAAAATAACTCATCCACCTGTGTTGAATATCTTTTTCTAATTATTTTTACCTTCAATACACTTTACTTAAGTTAAATATTTACTTTTCTTTTCTCTTTGTTTGGTTAGTTTATACATTTAATTTTCATACTTCTTAGTATCGAATCTATTATAAAGATCACTAAAAGTGAAATTTTTGGCGTCACAGATTGATCTGTTCGACTCCTCGTGGGCCGTTTGATATTTATCCCAGTTCTCTAAGTTTTTACATTTAAACCAATTTTTATAACATAAATTCTTATATTTTATCTTTCATTTTCATATTTGAAATGATGATGAACAAGATAAATTTTTAGTTAAACTCAGAATATGATATTTACACTATTATAAACATTCATGTATTTTCATACTCATAAATAGTATTAAATTATATATTTTTAAACACTATTATAAACATTCATGTATTTTCATACTCATAAATAGTATTAAATTATATATATTTAAACCTAGTTGAAGAAGTATTGGTTGGGAATTGGGATACTCTATTTTGTTTTTGTTAAAGTTTTGGTAAGCCTTGTCTGAATATATAATATTTGCAGGGCCTTCTCTTGAATAATATTTTCATGCATATCTAATTTTATTTTATATTATAAGAAAAGAGTTAAGCAACTTACGATGATGAAAAATATGTAGGCCTTCTAGATCATCAAACCAAAAGTAAGGCATACATATGTGGCTTCCCTAGGTACACAGTTATTACATTTATGAATCTCATACATTCAATGGACAATAAAATAAAAATATTGATAGTGAGGCTTGCGAGAGCCTGTAAAGTGGGTTATAATCATCTGGAATAGTGAGCTTGCAAGGGGAATAAAATAGTCCGAGAAAGATAAAATTCACTGCAACTTATAACGTAAGTCAATCCTAAGACAATATAAAAAACCTTTAAACATCATCATGTTGAATACACAAAAGAACATGTCAAATAAATGATAAACTTAAATGACTAGAATATCAAATGAATATAATTGAAAAAGAAGGAATTATAATTTTATCAAGGTTCGAAGGCAAACAAAGTGGGAGATGCTAAATTTACAGGGCTTCCCTAAAGACGTGCCATCCTTAAAATATCTTCCAAGATCTAATAGATTCATCAAAAATGCAAATGGAGGATAATTAGAGAGAAACGCTCAAAGATTTGATTGTGGCATCCTAGAGATAGCCACCGACGACAACCCAAAAGACAACATGAGCCGGATAAAACAAAAAATTGGGTCAAGTGGAAACCAATAGTAGGCTTCCATGAACACCCATACAATCAAGGCTTGTACAGAGAACAACGAAACCAGAGCACTATGGGAAATCTTGGAGAAGTGGATGAAAGGCTAAATTTTGAAAAAGATATCATTAAATGCCCAATGATACTGAAAGGATAATAACAACCTGGGCTTAAAAATATCCAACAACGGGCAGCCGAGGAAATCAAGCTTACTGAAAACTGAGAAGACTGAAAAAGGTCAATCCATAATGATGCAAACTGACAACCGCCAGCATAGTTTGATGGTACAAATAATTATGCATGTAAACAATAACTAATTCCTAATGTGTGGGGAAGATGTACTGAAAATTGATGAATAAACACAACCAACAGAATGCTACAGTAGGTGAAATTTAATGGAAATAACATATACTTAACAAAATACTTAGTGAAATTAATAATTAGCGCATAAAATTTTTAGGTTGAGGCCAACCAACAAGAGGCTACAAGCTGCAACCCATAGAGGCAACCTATTAAGATTAAGATAAAGTTGTAATTACAAGACCCAAAGATAGAAGTTTGAAGGGTGAACACAGAGATAAAAAAATTGTCAGCATACAAAATGTTCACAGGGAAGAACCTCAAAAAGGAATTACTTCAAGGCATAACACCATCATCCTATATATCAAATAAACTTGAAACTACAACATATCAAAGCAAAACAAATAGCCCATAACCTAGTGGATATAAAAAATTAATTTGCATTGAACCTTTTGAAATATAGGGATTCTCATTTATCATGTTTAATTATACAATTCAATTTTTATAGAGGTTTGTGGCTTGTAGAATTCTAGATCTTATAAATTTGTCCTTTATAGCTAACCAAACATTATTACGTTCCTTCTGGATGTCAAAAAGTCATATTGAAACATAGAGTGGAGAGGTTGTGCCTTTCTCACATAATTGAACATATATCAATGTTTAATTGTGTTTAGATAAGATGATTCTAAGGCCTAACTCATCCGTTTCAACCAAACTTATGGATAGTGTCAATTCATAGATGAAGCCAATAGAATCAACGCTAAGGGAATTTTGATCTCTCAATTAATCATAAAATATCACAATGGCATTCCCATGGTAATTTTTAATGATACACTACAATCAAGTTCACTAGGGTTGCTTTTACTTCAATTAACAACATTGAGTTCATAAAATCTTTTGGTGTTTTGATCCAAGAGATAATAAGGTTTTTTAGGAAGATTAGATTTTGAAGCTTAATGCTAAATAGGTTTGAATATTGCATATCACTGTTGATAATCTTTATAGTAAAGCATTTACTATACGAAAGAATAAAATAATATATATTTTATCACTCTCCACTTAATCATATTATTATTGGAAGCGTCATTTTCTTTACAGTATTTTTCTTATTCAGTTGAAATATTAAAATAATATTTAAGTAACAATACTTATAATATTTAAGTAACAATACTTATAATACAGTTTGATCCTACTAGAACTAATTGTGGAATTCTGAGTTTTCTTTTTTAATTTTATTCCCTAATTATTATAATATATTTATTTTTTGCTTGAGTTATATTTTCTTTGATAAATTGTAATTTTTGTAATTAATCTTACCAAAGCCATTTCTTATTATATAAGAAGAGTTGTAATTTGATGATTGAGAAATAAGAGAATACAATTTTCTCCATCTTTCTTTATGGTATCAAAGCTTGGTTACAAACCATAGCTCTCCTTTCTCCTCTAGAGCCTCTCCTTGCAATGGCTAGCCCCTGCAGGTCATCTGTCATATTGTCTCTTTGCTAGTGCTCCTCTCCTTGCAGGCGATTTTTTCCTGTGCTTCCTAGCTGGCGCTCTTCTCCTTGCAAGCAATTTTTGCCTACGCTTCCCAAACGGATGCTCTTCTCCTTCCCTCTAGTTGGCTTTCTTATCTTCAAAGGAAATCTCGCACGTGCAAAGAAAAACTATTCTCCCTATACACCTTTTTTTCTGTTGTCTTTCGCTAGAGCAGCTGCACCCTGCGGTTCCCTTTTAGCTGCAGTTATCAGCCAGCCTTCCAGACATCTCTCCTTATTCCTGCCTTCCCATTAGCAACCCAGTTGTTAGTCGTACCTTGTTGGCTTCCTTCCTATTCGATCCTTCCCGAGTAAGTAGAGCAACCACAGGCGTTTCTCTTCTCCTATGACACAATCAATCAGGAATTCGTTTCAACCCTAAACATGCATAGGGCTTATGAAAAAGTACGACATGAATATGTTGACCTCTACTTTGGAGGTTAGCTTGGAATCAAAGACTAGAAATTCCACCCAAATAGCCATGTAATTCTCTCATTTATCATAAACTATGAACTCGATGGCTACAACTTCTTTCAAGACTCTCATCTGCCACATGGATAACCTACAAGGGAGGAGAGACCATGGCCGTAAAAACCATGCTGCTACCTCTTTTGATGGTTTGCCAAACATAACCCCTTCACTAAGGAACAATTGAAGGAGTTGAAGAAATTCCTTTCGACCACGATTGAGCGGTCTACCAGCTTGATGATACACCAAGATATCATGTCTTTCTCCTATCTCGTTAACAATTGAATATTTCGACTTTGGATAATAGATTTAGGTTTTAAACTATGTCTTTCTTAATGAATATTTCTCTCAATGGTAAACTAATGGAATTGGTTGATATTCTGATCCATAGAAAGATAAATATCCTATGTATTCAAGAAACTAAATGGGTTGGAGAAAAAACTAAGGAGATTAATAACTTAGGTTTTAAACTATGGTATTCAGTAAGAGTCGTACTTAGAAATGGTATAGGTGTAATTATAGAGTAAGAGTTTGAATGATAATGTTGTTAAAATTAATAGAGTTGGAGATAGAATTATAACACTTAAGATTATTATTGATACTAAGATTTTTAATATTATAAGTTTTATGCTTCCTAAGTTGGCTTAGATATAGACTCTAAAGATAAATTCTGGAATGATTTAGAAGACTTAATACACTTGATACCTCTTGAAGAAAAAATTTTTATCGGAGGAGATTTAAATGGACATGTCTGGTAGAGTGGTAAAAGATTTTAGAAATATTCATAATGGCTACTACTATGAGCGATTAACGAAGTTAGGTAGTAGCCATTTAGATTTTGCTTAAAGCATATGATATGATTATTACTAATACTTTATTCAAGAAAGAGATGAAGCATCTTATTACTTATAAGAATGGATCTAATAAAATACAAATCGATTATTTTCTTATGAGTAAGAAGAGATCGTCGAGATTATGAAAGATTGTAGAGTCTATTCCAGAGAAGTTAAGTCATACTAACATCGATTATTAGCTCTAGATTTTAAGCATGAAGAATTGTAAAATAAAGAATACTATGATTCAATATCGTAGAATAAGATGAGCAAGCACCTAAAAGACACAAATAAAATTATTTTTATGAGTAAAATTCAAGATTTAAATATTTGGGATGTTCATGAAGACGCGAATGTTATGTGGAAAAATTAACTAATACTATTAAACATGTTGACTAAAGATGTACTTGGAGAATCGAAAGAAAAGCTTTTATAAATAAAAATAGTTGATGATGGAATAATAATGTGCAAGAAAAGATAAAATATAAGAAGTTATGTTATAAAAATCGGCTTAAAGGTAAAAGTTGTAGAGAACCTGAAAAATATAAAACGGCTGCAGTGAGTGTAAAAGAATAATCTGTGACGCTAAAAATTCGCTTTTAGTGATCTTTATAACATGTTAGATACTAAGGACAGGTGAAAAATATATGTATAAACTAGCAAACAAAGAGAAAAGAAAAGAAAGATTTAACTCGAGTAAAGTGTATTAAAGATTTAAAAATAAAAACGTTTTTCTTAGAAAAGATATTCAACATAGGTGGGTGAGTTATTTTGATAAACTTTTTAATGATGATGCTGAAAGTACAATCGACCTTAGTGATCTTAATATCATTGATAATAATAAAACTTTTCATTTTTACCGTCGCATTAGTAAAAAAGAAGTTGATGAGGCTTTAAAGAAAACCAAGGGGGGATGTCTGTAGGACCTGATGATATCCCAATTGAAGTGTGGATATGTTTAGGTGATTTGGGGGTTTCTGGCTTACTAAACTTTTTAATATTATTTTAAAAACTAAAAGGATGCTCGAGGAGTGGAGAAAGAGCATTTTGGTCCCCATTTTTAAGAATAAAGGAGATGCACAATAGTGTGCAAATTATAGAGGAATTAAATTGATGTGTCATACTTTAAAATTATGGGAGAGGGTAATTGAACATAGGTTAAGACGTATTACGAAGATTTCTCATAATCAATTTGGATTTATGCCGAGCAGTGTCTACCATGGAAGCTATACATTTATTGAGAGGTTTGATGGAGAAGTACGAGAGATAATAAGGAGGATCTACATTTGATTTTTATTGATTTAGAAAAAGCTTACGATAAGGTTCCTAGAGATGTTCTTTGGAGAATCCTTGAGAAGAAAAGTGTTGATATGACTTATATTCAAGTCATTAAAGATATGTATGCTAGAGCATGTACATGTGTTCTAATCGAAGGAGGATTGACCAAGTATTTTACTATTTCTGTTGGTTTACATCAAGGATCGGCTTTAAGCCCTTATCTTTTTGCTTTATTTATAGATGGTCTTACTGGGCATTTACAAGAGGATCTACCTTGGTGTATGCTTTTTGCTGATGATATCCTCCTTGTGGATAAGACAAGAGAAAAAGTCCAGGAAAAACTTGAATTTTGGAAGTCTACATTGGAGTCTAAAGGTCTTCGTTTGAGTAGAACTAAAACTGAATACATGGAATGTAATTTTAGTAATAGTAGGCCTAGTGACAGAAGTGTAACTTTGGGTGATCAAATTATTAAAAGGTTTGAACGATTTAGATATCTCGGGTCCATTGTTCAAAGCGATAGTGATATAGATGGGGATGTTAATAGTAGAATTCAGGTTGGTTGGTTGAAGTGGAGGAATGCGTCCGGCCTATTGTGTGATAGAAAAGTACCGCTTAGGCGAAAGGAAAATTTTATAAGATTGTGGTGAGACCTTCAATGCTCTATGGTGCTGAATGTTGGCCTTTAAAAGAGAAGCATAATGTTAAGTTAAGTGTTGCCGAGACGAGAATGATTAGGTGGATGAGTGGCTTTACACTTAGAGACAAAATGCGAAATGAATATATCCGTAATAGGGTTGGAGTTGCACCAGTGACGGATAAAATTAGAGAGAGTCGCCTTAGATGGTTTGGTCACATTAAACGTCGACCACCCGATGATCCGATTAGGAGAGTAGATGTTTTAAATACAACTTATGTTAAGAAAGGCAGAGGCAGACCTAGGAAAACTTGGGCTTATTGCATAAAAAATGATCTTAATTTATTAGAATTAAACGAAAATTTGACACTAAATAGGACGCAATGGAGAAAAAGGATTCATGTAGACTTAGTGGGATTAAGGCTTTGTTGTTGTTGTTGTTGTTGGATAATAAATTTAGGTGCATCTAATCTCTTGCTTGTAAATATTCATGTTCTCACCAACTACCTTGAGCTCACCAACTCCAAATTTGATAGACTTGTCGATAGATCTCACTCTAGGATTATTAGGAAAGGAAAAATGAAAGTCTACAAAGATATTGAACTCTTTTCTGTGTTTATGTTCCTTAATTAGATTGAAACTTATTTTCAATTAGCAAGCTTACTTGTGACTTGAACTATGTTACTAAATTTCATTCTAACTATTGGGAATTTCGGGTGGTAGATTCGAGGAAGGTGATTTGAATGCTGAATTGAATCAAGATCTATATCTGTTCAAAGAAATCTATTTTATTAATACACAAGTGGCTTCTTCATCATCTTGTTCCCATGGTCTTGAGTCTGTTGTGTGTGAGTCTATTGAAAGTCAAGCTTTGTTATGACATTTTTGCTAAGGTCATCCCAATTTCTGTTATGTTGTAAAGTTGTATTCTCACCTATTTATTGATAAATATCAGAGTTTTTGTGAAATTTTCCAATTGAATAAACATACTCATCATGTCTATTTCTTGTCTCAGTATAGCTTTCATAATCTTTTTTTATCATCTACAGTGATATTTAAGGAACCCTAAAATTGAAAATCATCAATGGAGCCAAATGGTTTTCTTCTTTATTGATGACTACAATAGAATGGATATTCCTCATAAAGAAAAAAGCTGTCCTGCACAATTTTTTTAGTTCTTCCATAACATGATTTCCACTCGATTCTAGTGCAAAATTCATATTCTTAAAACTGCAGAAGAACTAGTCAACTCTACCCTTGAGCCTTACCTTGAAAAGAGATTTCACAAAAATGAGATAGTTGAGATGAAGAATAGACATCTATTCGAGGTATCTTGTTTTGCAATGCTTTGTCACAATGTCCCAAAAAATTTTTGGGGAGATGTCGTGCTCATAGCCATTAACCTCATTAATAGAATGTTAAACATAATTCTTGGATTCAGAGCCCCTCTTTTTATTATGATGGAAAAATATTATGTCAGAGTCTTCTCATTTAATCTTTCCCAGATAATATTTGGATGTAGTACTTTTAGTCGCATTTACCAGTCAAACCTCTTAAAGCTTGACCTAAAATCCATCAAATTTATCTTCCATCGGTATGCTTCTCACAAAAAATGGTACAAATATTATTCTCTTATTATAAGAAAATACTATAACTCCATCGATGTTATATTCTTTGAAATCTAACCCGACTATAACAAATCTGATATTCAGAGGGAGAGTCCAGGTGAATATTAGAGTGCATTTGTTTCGGCTTTGACTGTACGAAATCTCAGTTTGAAGGTTGCTGTGAAAAATCTGCTGTTAAAAAACCAGTGTTTCAGAAGCAGTTGATATGTTTGAAAAACAGAGTTTTGAAATTACTGTCTGCGGACAAATATCTGAAGTACTCATCGGTATATAATAATTATAATAATAACAATTATACACATAATTAATATTGGCCCAAATTTTAGTAATTATTAATAATTCACATATTCTTGATTTAAAACATTTCACTTATGTTAATGTATCATAAATAACATTTATTATATTAATTAATTATATAGCAAAAAAAATTATACTATAATTAATTAACCATCTCAATTTTAATTATTTGAAGGAAGTTATTAACTAATATTTATATAGGAAGATAGTTATAATTACACAACAATATTTAAAGTTAGTAATTTTAAATAATAATTATACAACAATATCAAAATTATTACTAACCTCTAGATTACTACCTCACTTTGGGATAATGGAATGCAGATTTCAAAGTTTAATAATTATTTATATACCCTCTGTCGGGTAATTTTAAATGTTTAAATCATAATCTTTTTTGATATCCCATGTCCAGGATGGCCAGAACGACAAACGTGATAGGTCAAGTGTGGTCGCAATACTAAAGGAATTCAAGGCCGTGGTTTTAAACCGCGATTCATGAATGCAGTTTAGATATCCGGTTGAAAAGCTGTTCCAAAAGCACCCTTTGACTTGGGACACTTATCTAAAGCTATCACAATCTATTCTTATTCTGTACACTATTTTGGTTACCCATACTGATCTAAAGTTCTCAAAACTTATTCTACTTCTCTATAACCGTCTTGTCTCCCATATTCCACCAGTTGAGAACATCCAACCTGAGATTGACAAGGAATTTTATGTGTATATTAGGAGAAAGAAATCCATTATGCAAGATAAAAATACTATGCTGCCACAAAATTGCTCCAAATCAAACTTGAATACACACATCTGTGAAGTTTGAAGGGAAGAGGAATCCAATGGAGAAGAAAAAGAATGTTGCTCAAATTATCCTATCCATGATTATGTTGCATATGGGACGTTATCATCAATTTCTAAAATTTTTTAATCTAATTTTGATAGTGTGCAGATTTCCAAGACCGTTTATGAAATACTTCAAAGTCCATAATGGAAAAAGAAAGTTGAAGAAGAGATCCAAGCTCTTGACTTAAATGACAAATTGATGTTTGCAACCTTTTGGGTGCAAATATGTGTTCAATATCAAGTACAAAGCAGATGGGAGTAGCGAGAGGTTCAATACTAGGTTGGTAGCCAAAGAGTTCACTCAATCTGAGGGGATAGAATATTAAAAAACATTCACACCAGTGGCTAAATTAAACATTGTAATAGTTTTTCTTTCATTGGTAGTGAATAGGGAGTGGGAAATACATCAACTTTATCAAGAATGTATTTTTGAATGGAGACTTGAGGCAGAAGTGTATATGAAAATTCTATATGAAAATTCCACCAGAATTGAAAAATATCTCATATAAACATTTGGCTTGTAAACCAAGGAAGCCACTTTATAGTCTCAAATAATCTTCAAAGTTTTAGTTTGACATGTTCTCCGAGAAGATGAAATTTAATTGGTACTTCCAATACTAAGTGAATCATACACTATTCATAAAGCATACCCAGGGAGGTAAGGAGGCAATGGTCATTGTCTATGTAGACAATATGATTGTGACATGTGATGATGAAAAAGAGATTGAAAAGATTAAGGAGGTTATTGCCACTGAGTTTTAAATTAAGTTTCTAAAAGCGATGAGAACATTTTGGGCATGGAAGTGACCTAGTGCAAGATGAGTATTCTGATATCCCAAAGAACGCATATCCTAGGCTTACTAAAAGAGATAGAAATGTTGGGGTATAAACCTGCTGAGACGCTTATGGATTTCAATAAAAGAAGGGGTGATTACATACATGGCACCCAAAACAATGCTATTTACAAATCAAGCACATTTTTTCATCCATTTTTTTAAATTTTCACTCAAATATCAAAGGTCATTAAAAAACCCCAACCCATATTTTTCATTTTTATCAAATTCACAATGGTTTGATCGTGGCACATGTAAATGCATCAGTTTCATAGTTCCAAAATTACGTACGTACTTGATATGTAAATAACAATGTTTTGAGTGCCCTGCATGTAATTATCCCTAAAAAAATTACATTCAGGGGGGAGAATACACCAGTGAGAAAAGGTAGATACTAGAGATTGGTGGGTAAACTCATTTATATATCATACGCTAAACTTAATATTGTTTACTTCGCTTTTTGAGAGAATATATGAATAGTCCGAATGAAGAGTATTTAAAGTTGGTTTACAAAATATTGAGGTTTCTTAAGAAGACCTCTGACAGAAGGTTACTGTTTAAGAAATCAGACAAAAAGAGGTAGATGTTTATACTGATGCTAGTTGGGCATAAAAACTCACAGATGGAAGGTCCACTTACTTGATATTGTTTCTATGTTTGGTAAATTCTTATCACTTTGAGGAACAAGAAGCAAGTTGTGGCTTTTTGAAGTAGTGCAAAATCTGAGTACCAGTCAGTTTAGGAATTTGTGACCCACCGTGTGTTCATTCCCAAAAAAAAATATTCCATTTCCCACAACTTCAGAAAAAATTATTCATGTGTTTCTTTCTTAATAAGACAATTTTTTCTTGATATGTGAGGCAAAGAAGGGTGAGAATATGAGTACCTTCATTATGCATTAGTTTACCACATGGTAGGTTTGAACAGGAGTTTCAAATTTATCTAATAAATTTGTCTTTTAATGTCAAAGTAATTATGAAATCGTACTTCTATACAAAGGGAAAACATAAATCCTACCATTTGTTCTATTGTTTTTCTCTAACAATGTTGGTATTGCCGAGAAATATTTTATCGAGTAGTTTCTGACTGGTAAGACTAGGGCTCTGTTTGGGGTAGCTGCTGCTTATCCAACTTATCTAGATAAACTGCTTATTCTGATAAGTTGCTGATTAGCAGCTGATCCGGATAAGCTATCTGACTGTTTGGATTGTGCGTATGAAAAATAGCTGATTCTAGATAAATGACTATTCTTCCCCTGTCTTGAATAAACTGTTTAGCTGTTTGGTTTGTGTGTTTCGAAAACAGCTGATTTACAGGTTTTTTGAGTAATTGAATAATCTAACTACAAAATGGTGAATACATCATCACTATAGTAAATACTAACTACAAAAACAATGCAAAATAACAAGCTAGAGTTGTCTCTTGAAAGCAGTCATTGTGCAAAATACCATTGAACTGCTTAGCTACTATTTTATTATATTGCCAACATAATTTTTCTTGCCAAAATAAAAGTGCTTCAAAAAATTTACTATGTTATAGTGAGACCCTAAATTATTTATCACATAGAATGCCTATTTTGGTATCTTAAGAGATGATAGCTTGATTTGCCAACATCTTAAACTAAAAATTCATGAACGATCAATACATCCTAATACAATAACATTTAGAAGCTAATCAAAACTGATGGACTATCTCATAATTTTATTCATTAATTCTATAGGTAGAAAAGGATGAATACACGATAATTGCAAAAAGAAGATAAGAAAAGTATAATTTTTGGCTGGAACCAGGTTCAATTTTCTTTTTATTGACCTAGCCAAGAACTTGTGATGAATCAAGCCGAATTCACAAATCAGAGAACCATCAAATTTTATCTTCAACGAGTAAAAAGTTCTGATATCGGTCACTCCCCAAGCCGAAAATAATTCATTTTCAACGAACAAACGAAGCTTCCCTCGATTCTTCATCCATAATACAATGAGAGCCCCCTCTGTATGAACAAGCATATAAAAACAACTGTTGCGGGGTGATATTTATCTTCTGTTAAGGAATTTAGCATCCACATTATTAGAAGTGTTATTACAAATTAGTTTATTAAAAAGAGGAACACCTTTCATTCCACTTGACTCCACATGAAGCAATCCTTCATCTTGCTCAACTTCACTGTTTCCTTCCATTTGTATGGATATCTGGTAAAGAGATGCTTGTCATAGTCTTCCCAACTCAATAAATTTCAGCTCTGCCTCAAGCCCTAATTCGTCAAAATTGAATTTCTCATCTTTAACTAGATTAGGTAGAAAAACAAGAAGCTCAGTTGCAGCAATGCCTCGTGAGCCTTGAGCAAAAAAAGCTGAACTTCCTGATGACGTCGCTCCTCGACTAACTCTTTCTCGTTGAGGTCATGGTGCCTCCTCCACTTCCTCTTCTTCTTCTTGAGCGCAGAGGAATGGTTCGTTGCTGTGTTTTCTATTCTCCCTTGTCCCGAAGAAGAAGGAATGCCGAAGGTGAAGAACAGTATACTGATTTGGAAAGGCTGAAGAAGAACTTGGAGAAATGAAGAAGGAGAACCTGGAAGTTGCCGAAGAAGATGGAGGAGCGCCTAGCGGAGGATGCGAGCGAAGAGGAAGTAAGATTCGAAGGAGGGCATGAAACACGCAATCGAGGGCACGGGAGTAAAAGAGGCGAACGAAACGCCGGCTGTGGGGGTCATCCTGCGGGCCGCTTCTTTAAGAATTAGAGAACGGTGTTTTTTGGTAAGCTGGCGAAAAGCGTGAAACAAACGCTACGGTGGCGTTTCCAAAAACGCTACCACTCTTTTAAGCTGCCCCAAACAAGCCCTAAGGTGATCCATAACATAAAATATGTAAATTTCATATTGTTCAAAACACTCTTAGAAGAGTGCTTCTACCCCAAACAAAAATAATTTTTTAATTTCATCCTGCGAGTTTGTTATTTATTTTGTTAAATAGATTGCTAAATAAGAAAATCTTCTTTTCTTCCTTGAGATGGGGATACCTAAATATTCAGAGGGAAGGGATTTCCGATTAAACTTACTGACTTTCGATATGATTAGTGATATTGATTTTTCATACGATCATATATAAATAATCAGTTCTTGATCTTAGTATAAGTGAGACCACATAAATGCTAAAAAGAGAGAAGTTATCCAGGGGACACTATCGAAATGAGAAATTATCCACGAGGCACTCTCAAACTTTCTACTACAATTATAAAGCTTTATAGATTACCAAGAAAGGAGACATTCATCTCATATCTGGCTTTATAAAACATAATGTGATACTTAGAATAAAATTTATGAGACTTCTATTGAAATATTTATGGGCAATATGTAAAAGAATTGAGGGATAATGTCATCTGATCTTTAGCTCTCTTTTAAGATATGAAAAGTACCACATTAGACCCATTAAAAAAGGATTGAAAATTGACAACTAGAATACATTTAGATAAAGGAATTCCATTTTGAGCTAAAATTGAAAAGTTGAAAACATTAAAACGGAAGTCCCACCTAATAATACTGTTAATCTCATGGATAAATTCTTGAGCTAGTAGGATATAGTCATCGACATTCTTGCAAGGACTGAATTTACTTTAATTTGCTAGAATAGTTTTATTAAGAGCATGTCTATTGAATAAACTGTTAGATAATTTCATTTGCCATAAAAGGCATGTTAATTAGCCTTAGCCACTTTTTTTTGGATGATTTATATGAATTTTTTGTAAACGAGTGCAGTGAAACCATTAGGACCAAAAGTTTCATATTTGGTATCAGAAAAGACCAAATCATTTCATTCATTTGGAGAGGTGAGCAACTGATTATCTTGTAAATCAATCATAGGAGGAATGACATTCATTAGTTTCAATTGAGAATCATTATTCTCAGGAGAATGCTGGAGAAATATTTTGTTAAAAAGGTATTTCTATCATCAAATTCCTCAAATTAATTGTTTTGTTTATTTGATTTTATAAAATCTATTTTTAACTCATCTTATTTTAATAAAGTTGTGAAATTATTTAGTGTTTATGAAACTGTCTTAGAGTGTCTTAATACTAGTCTTTTGATGCCACTATTCCTTTTCCATATCTAAACATGGTAAGTATTAGTAATTTGCTTAAATTGTCTTCTTTAGTAAGGGCAAGGCATGGAATTGAATTTTACCTACCTTGTGTCCTCCTCTAGAGTTTTAACATCATTAATAAATTCTTTTTGTTCCAACATCTATGGGCTTGACCAATTTTTTAGGTTTCAGCCAAAATTTAATAAGGCTAATTCCATAATTGAGGGCATACAATTTAAGATTAAAAATTTCCATGAAATTATGATGTTTGAACCACATACTAAGAAACAAAAGGAATGGGGTTCCCGGGCTGCATCTTCGGACTAGAATAAGGATTGAGGAATGATGATAACCTTGTTAAGATGAGATATCTTATGGGAGTCAAAATGGTTGTGGGAGGATGCAAAAAGAAGAAATTTATCAGGTCTTTCTCAAATTTTCTTTAGTCCAAGAGAATTTTCTTTTACTAAAACAAGCATCATTTAAGTCATCATCGATGAGGTGTTGTAGAAGCCTTCTTTGACATTCCTATGAATTGGGAAAGCTTCTAGTTTCTTTTTTACCATGAATAATTAAATTAAATCCCCACCAGTAATAAAAAAGGCCATTAAATGAAAGATATGTCTTAGAGGTCTTGCCATATGACTCTTTTTTCCTCTTTAAAGACCTAGTATTAAAGAAAAGCTGCAGAGCAAATTAAGAGAATTTTTATTAAATCCTTATAATAAAAATTTGTTACTAAAGGATGCAAAAGCTAACAATGGAATCCTTTTTATACAAAAAAGTCAAATTTTATTTTAAAGGTTAAAATACCAAAAATGATAAATACTATTTGAAAGTATTAATTTTAGAAGAGAAGGCCATGAGCTCTAAAATGATTAAATTTTTGATGATATGACCACAAATTACCTTTTTAATGTGATTTTTTAGTGGAGCCCATAGAGAATCTAAATTATTGTCTTAGATGGACTATTTAATTTAGCTTGAGATCTACTGAATCTTGGGTAAGATGGTTAAACCTCACAAGAGCTCTTGTTATTACCTTTTAGTTCTTTTTATTGTAGAAATAATGGGCTGGTTTTTTGAGAGGGGGATCATCTCCAATATAATTGTCTTTAAATAATCACGATGTGAATGTCAGGAATGAGTCAAGAGACGTTAGGATTGGATGGAGCATCCTTAGTTACACCCTCCTCGTCTTTAAAGTGAGTGCCTAAAGAGTGAATTGAAAATGGGGACCAATGGGTTTTGATGACTCGATTCATGGTTTAAAATTGTGTAACATAAGACCCTCCTTAAAGCTTGCCTTAACAATTTTTTTTAAAATTCGCAATGAGGCTTATGCCACATTGGTTACTATATGATGTTTACACTTCACAAGATGCACCTTACTTTAGTTCCGGTGAAGTCCATGTAGTTATATCTTAAGTTTTTATTAAAATAAAGGTAAGTAAAGTAAATATTACTTAACCATATAATACTAAATTTGAGGATATAATTGAATTTGCTGCTATCAACATAATTGTTATTTTAAAATCTAATAAATATTCTTATTATTCATGAGATTTATTTTTAGGTTGATGATTGAGAGGACAGTGATAAAATTGAGGTTGATGTAAAAAAAAAAAGTAAATTGTTATTTTCATGATTCTAATGACGGTTCATTGAATGATAAGAGTGATTGAGATTTTTTTAATTTAGAAATTCTAATTTTAGTGATTTATTTTTTTTATACTTTGATGGAGGATAACAGGAGTGAGAGAAAAACTAATTGCATCGAGTTTATTTTGAATTGTTAGTATTTACTAACCTCTTTTTTATTATGAGTTAATGTTTCGATGTTAATATATTACTTTTCTACTTTGAACAATTTCTTATGTTTATTATATTGGAATGTTAATATGTTATTAATGGAGGATAATAATATATTATTTCTTGTTGCATACTTTAAACTTAGTGCAATACTTCTACTTTATGGGATTTATTAATTTGATGCTTACACCTCAAAAAGCCTCAATGCTTATGTCTTGCCACACGAATAAAACATACCTCAGTGTTGATTTGTGCAATTTTAAACTTTGGCTAAGATTAAAGGAAAATTGCAAAAAAAGAACCTGAGAAGAGATGAGATTCTTTAGAATAGCTAATTTATTTATTATCAATGTGTCAAAATAAATAAAAAACCAAAATAAATTTGAAAGATACACAAAATCTAAATGCGTTGTTCTTGAATATTGATGTTTTTAATATTATGTTGATGATGATCATAAGAGTGAGTTAATGATGAATATGAGCACTCTATATTTCGGAAAAGTTTAATGTCTGGTTTATAGAGAAATTAAGAAAAATAAAAATGAGATTTAATATCAGCTATTTGCTATCTAATATAATATCTACTTGTAATTCCACAATGTTGATAAGCACATGTAATTACAAAAATCTTAAAGCCAAAAGACGAGTTGGGGGTCTATTTTCTGCAAATTTTGCATTACTTTATTTTTTAGATTGTTGCCGTATTTTTATTTAATTACCGCTTTTTCTGTTGTTTTTTTAAAAAAATTATGGTGGGAAGATACTTTTACAACCTTTAATTTTAAATTCCAAGTAATTAGACTATAATAACAAAGGCTTATGAAATAGAAAGTTGGGATATTATAAATCAGTTGGCAATGATTCTCAATGTTTCATCATGGTAAAAATTGATAAAGATAATAAAAGTTGGTGGTGATAACTAAAGATGAATTCAAATACAACATCAACAACAAAAAAGCGTTAATCCCACTAACATTTTTCTCCATTGCTTCCTATTTAGTGTCATATTTTCATCTAATTCTAATAAAATAAGATCATTTTTTATACAATAAGCCCAAGCCTTCCTAGGTCTACATCTACCTTTCTTAACACAAGCCGAATCTAAAACATCTACTCTCTTAATCAGAACATCAGATGGTCGACATTCGATGTGACCAAACCATCTAAGGCAACTCTCCCTAATTTTGTTAATCATTGGAGCTACACCAACCCTATCACGGATATATTCATTTCGCATCTTTTGTCTAATTGTAAAGCCACTCATCCACCTAATCATTCTCATCTCAACAACACTTAATTTAGTATTATGCTTCTCTTTTAAAGGCTAACATTCAACGTCATAGCATATTGCAGGTCTTACCACCATCTTATAAAATTTTCCTTTCAGTCTAAGCGGTATTTTTCTATCACATAAAAGGCCCGAAGCACTCCTACACTTCTACCAACCAACTTGAATTTTACTATGAACATCCCCATCTATATCACCATTGCTTTGAACAATAGACCCCAGATATCTAAATCATTCACACCTTTTAATAATCTGATCAGCCAAATTTACATTTCTGTCACTAGAGCTACTACTACTAAAATTACATTCCATGTATTCAGTTTTAGTTCTACTCAAATAAAGGCCTTTAGACTCCAATGTAGATCTTCATAATTCAAGTTTTTCCTGGGCTTTCTCTCTCGTCTTATCCACGAGAAGGATATCATCAGCAAAAAGCGTACGCCAAGGTACATCCTCGTGTAAATGTCCAGTAAGACCATCCATAACTAAAGCAAAAAGAAATGGGCTTAAAGCCAATCTCTGATATGGTCCAACAAAAATAGGAAAATATTTGGTAAATCCTCCTTTAGTTTGAATGCAAGTAACGAATCTAGTATACATTTCATTAATGACTTGAATATAAGTCCTATCGACACCTTTCTTCTCAAGAACTCGCTAAAGGATATCTCTTGGAAGCTTATGTATGCTTTTTCAAAATCAATAAAAATAAAATGTAGATCCTCATTATCTCTAAACCTTTCTATCAAAACTCTCAATAAATGTATATCTTCCATATTGGACCTGCCCGACATAAATCCAAATTGATTATAAGAAATCTCTATAATGTCTTAACCTATGTTTCAATTACCCTCTCCCATAACTTTAAAGTTTGACACATCAACTTAATTCCTCTATAATTTGCACACTCTTGTGCATCTTTTTTATTCTTAAAAATGGGGATCAAAATACTCTTCCTCCACTCCTCAATCATCTTTTTAGTTTTTAGCATAATATTAAAGAGTTAGTAAGCCACGAAACTCCTAAATCTCCTAAAAATTTCCACAGTCCTATTGGGATATCATCAGGTCCTACAGACTTTCCACCGTTTTTCTTTAAAGCCTCCTTAACTTCCTTTTTACTAATGTGATGGTAAAAGTGAAATGTTTTATTATTATTAACGATAGTAAGATCACTAAGGTCGATCATATTTTCAAAAACTTATTAAAAAGTTTATCAAAATAATTCACCCACCTATTTTTAATATCTTTTTTAAGAAAAACACTCTTTGATTTTCGTCTTTAATACACTTTACTTGAGTTAAATTTTTACTTTTCTTTTCTCTTTGTTTGACTAGTTTATACATATATTTTTTACCCTCTTTAATATCTAATCTATTATAAAGATTACTAAAAGCAGAATTTTTAGCGTGATAAATTGTTCTTTTAGGCTCATTGCGGACCATTCAATAGTTTTCCTAGTTTTCTAAGCTTTTATATTTAAATTAATTTTTATAACGTAACTTATATTTTATCTTTTCTTGCACATTATTATACCACCACAAACTATTTTTATTTATAGAAACTTTTTTTTTGATTCTCCAAGTACATCTTTTGCCACTTGTTTGATAGTATTTGTTACTTTATTCTACATAGCATTTGATTCTTCATGAACATCTTAAATTTTGAAATCTTGAATTTTACTCATGAAAATAATTTTATGCGTCTTTTAAGTACTTCCATCTAATTCTACGATGATAAATCCTATTATTCTTTATTTTATAATTCTTCATCTTGAAAATCTAGACTAATAATCGATGTTGAGTACTTAAATCCTCACTTGGAATGACTTACAATCTTTACAATCTCGTAAGAAAATTAATTTGTATTTTATTATATCCATTCTTATAAGTAATAAGTTGCTCAACTCTTTTCTTGAGTAAGGTATTCGTAATAACAAAATCATATGCTAAACAAAAATCTAATATAGCTCTACCATTCTTCATTAATCATTGCAAAATCGTAGCCGTCATGAATATTTCTGAAATCTTTTGTCACTCTATTGACATTAAATCTATTCCGATAAAAATTCTTTCTTCAAGATGTATCATTTGTATTAAGTCTTCTAATGCATTCAGAATTTATCATTAGAATCTATATCTAAACCTAATTGAGGAGCATAAGTACTTATAATATTAAAAATCTTAGTATAAAAAATTATCTCAAAGGCTATAGTTCCATCTCCAACTCTATTAATTTTTACAACATTATCTTTCAAACTCTTATCAATATTACACCTACACCATTTTGAGTGCGACTCTTACCAGAATACCAAAGTTTAAAACCTAAGTTATCAATCTCCGTAGCCTTTTCTCCAAACCATTTAATTTCTTGAATACATAAGATATGTATCTTTTTATTAATCATAATATCAACTAATTCCATTAATTTACCATTGAGAGTATTTATACTCCAAGATCATATCCTAATATTTCATTGACTAACTTCTTTACCCGCATCCATCCGTAATGTGGGAACCCTTGCTTATTTAACACTTCACCCGGTGCCGGTGTAGTGGCACTTGCACACTTTTCACTGTATTCAGGCTATACGACTCGTCGCTTTCATGGGATGCCCCAGTACATACACAATGATCAAAAGGATTCCTGTCATGATTTTTTCGATAATTTTTAGGTTGGTTGTCGACTACCTAACGCAACCCTCCACTTTTCACATCTAGGCTTGGGACCAACAATGAAAAAATTATGTTAGCAAATTAGAAGCAATAAATTGAAATGATTTTAAAATGCATTTGTAGATGTTAATAACATTGTCGTGGTGGTATGCTGTAATCCGCAATGGTGGAAGGTTTACATGTTATCATTACTTATAAATATACTAAGATCCAATGTACTTTAGAAATTTTTATAAGCTTGTTATTATCACCTCTTATATTCACATTGAGTCATGCGCATAAACATTTATTATTGAAATATTTATATTAAAATTCATAGTATAAAATAGATGCTTTCAACTTAAATTTAGGAACTTACGTTTTAAAATAGAAAATAAGAAAGAAACTCATTACAAAATTTCTGTTAGTTGTAATGATCACCTTAAGAGCAAGATCAACCGACACCAAATCACCTACATTTACCATATCTATCAACTGTTACGTTCCTCCATTTGCTCTAGTTATGAATGACCTCATATCTCCCAAACTAAAAATATCCAATTTAGGCTTGCAATCTCTGCATCATACGCCATCATGACAATAGTGGCCTGCACTTTGTCTACCATGTCAACAAGTATGGCCTTAGTTACATTCAGATTGTGGGTATTGTTCTCTTCAAAAAAATTTGTCGTGATGGAGAGGCCTTGGCCTTCAGCTTTGTATCTTTGTGATATTACTCGGAAAGGAGTAATAATTTTTTTTGGCATGTTCCTTTATGTGAAGAAGTGATGTTGGAAATAATGGTGTACTTTTAGAGTAGGTGTGGTTAACTTTTTTTTTTTTTCTTTCTTTGGTTTGGTTTCAACTGGGGTGAAATGATGGCTATTTTAATTTTAAGCGTGCATGCAACATGTAAAATATCACTAATTACTTTAATGTCTTCTATTGGTTTAGGATCTTTGTTGTTAACTTGGTTGCATTAATTTTCATTTATCGCCAACTATTGGTGGCTGATTACATTTAAGTTGTTAATTTTACTTTGAAATTTAAAGTTGAATTGTGACATATTAATGATATTTTTTCTCTTGTTGAGAAGATGCCAAGTGTCAACTTTTTCATTATACAGAACTTAAGTTATATTGATGGGCATCTTCTTGTGCAATTAGTTGTAATTCGTAGTTCAAAGCGGGTTACTTGTCACTAGATAGTTAACATATCATTTTTTCCCTTTATAAGTTTATGAATGCTCTCATTTATGGAGGAATAGGTTTCAATAAAATGAATTAGCCCTTTTACTTGATTATTCTGTATGTTTCCATCATCCTCACAATTTTTAAAGTTCCCAAATCAAATTGCGGTTTATCACGTGTGGATCATTTCATGTTTATGACATATTTGAATACGATTATGATTCCTTTTGCCATCTACATTTTTTTCATGGATAGGGTGCTTTCTTTTCTTTAAATTTAGGGTATCTTGGCTCTTCAACATCTTTTTCTCCTCCATAAACATCCTTCACACTCAAGGTCCTTGTGGCTACTTTTTTCTTAGTATATTTGTAGTGCCATCTCAACAATCAGATTCCTGGTGTTCAATTCAATTTTCTTCATAAGATTTGACTTGTAGTTTATTAAAGGAGAAATGAAATTTGGTTACATATATTTAATTATAATTTTGGTTACTTGTGATTTTGTGATTGTGTTGAAAAACTGTAGAGGATTAAGATAATTTATTAAAACTAGAATGTGGAAACTTATACTCTATCTGAATTGGTTAAAGCTATCAAAGAAGTGGCCTTCTTTATCAGTGTGAATTTTGAACTTAGTTTCTTTTTGTATGCTGCTCCAGGAAATTGGCTGGTGAATTATGTTTAAGAACACATTTCAGTCTGGTTTCTTGTCTATCCTGTACAGTCTTGGGTATGAAATCCTGACTTTATTGTATTTACTTGAATTTGTTGTTTTCTCATGAAGTGGATGATTGTCTAATCTCTTGATTTTGCCTGACAGGAGCAAACCTTTGCAGATATGGGATAAAGAAGGTATTCCAATTCTGGCATACTTGATTTTGTTTGTTCTCTTTCTTCTCTGAGAGTTTCCTTCAATCAGGTTAACTATTGATGATTTCGATATCTGTTAAAATTTTCTGCCTTCCTAATGTTGGCCATCTAGCATATTGGTGTTTAGGACAATCTGAATTGAGAATTCATTAATTACAGAGAATTTCTGCATGAAGCAATTAATTTCTGTTTTAGTTAAGCCAACTAGATACAAACCATGTTTAGATTTTTTGAGTTTTGAACAGATGAAGTCTGGATTTTTTACTCTATTATGATATATATGGTTACATCCACAACATTGTACTGCTTATGTTCTTACTGGTTTATACCCTTTGCAAATGAATATGACAGATTGAATCATAATGTTTACTGTAATTTGTATTCCTTGAACTTAGGAATGAATATCTTAAATGTTTCCTGTTTTAATATTTTTTTGATATTTCTGTAACTTTGTTTCTGGGCTTGTAATTCCGTCAGGTTCTCCACTTATTAAAAAACCCATTTTTTGAGTAATTGCAGTGGTTAATGGGCAAATCAAACGGCCTCATGATGAAGATATTCAATCCAGTGTTCTTGAAATAGTTGGATCAAATGTTCAATCAACATACATCACTTGTCCAGCTGATCCGTCAGCAACACTTGGCATAAAGCTTCCATTTTTGGTCATGATTGTAAAGAACTTGAAAAAATATTTTACTTTTGAGATACAGGTGCTGGATGATAAGAATGTCCGTCGACGGTTTAGAGCATCCAATTATCAAGTGTGTAAGTTTGACCTTTTGTTCATGTTTTGATCAGTACACTTATACGAATGGCCCTTTTAGAATCAAATAGAAGGGCGAGCTAAATTTAGTTATAATCTGTAAAACTTGATAGTTTCACGATTACTTCATTTTTCAAGTTCAAAGAAGATTACTGCAGCATTTACCAAATTCGTAATAGTTTCCCGTGTTGTTGAGTTGCTGTTCTTTCTGTTGATTTTGTATTCAACAGATGAAGTCAAAGTTGGCATGCTTCCTATTATTTCTCTGAAGATAAACATCCAAGACACGCTAATCCCCATAAAGGAAGTAAAAAGAATAGAAAAGAAAAGAAGTCTTCGTACACCCTTACATTTGAAACAACTTATTCTGAATGGGGAGGGGAAAGGAACCTGGCTTGTCGGTTATTTTCTTATTTTATTTTCTTGCACACTGTTTTAAATTGTAAAAACAGCTGCAAGATTTCACTGCCAACTTATTCTCATGGATATAAAAGTTCACATTTGATGATGGATCTGTATTTAGCTCCTGATGTCCCTTAAAATCGGTCACAAGTTATGGTCCTTCATTTTCTATCAACTCTTATAAGAATTCAACGTATGGAAATTCAGCCTTCCATTGACAATGTAAAGAGCTGCCATCCACAAGCAAGAGCAATTTGCACAAGTTAAAATTGTTTTGTCTAAACTGGACTAATCCTCTCTATAGCTGAACGTCTTCAATTGACAACTGATGCAATAAATCTTCATATAAACTTTATGTTTGTGCTCTATAAATAGGCTTTAGGGATCGTTTTTGATTTTGCAGGCCTTTACATGTTTTAGTCTCAAATTATGGGTTGCTATCAGCTGATATAGTATTCTAAATTTCTTCTAAGTTAACTGGGGTGGAAATATTAGTAGTGCTAAAAGGTTTTTGGACAGTTACATTGACTAAAAATTTTGGTCCCTTAGATCTTTCTTTTACACCTTGCATTTTTATAGCACTTTTAGTTCCAATAGTTGCGATGCGGCTATTGAATCGTGTTGATGATGATGATGATTTTTAGCATTGTTAGTCACAGTACACTTTGTTAAAAGTTGATTACCGAAGGACTGACTTGTAGCATTAATTAATTTAACGCAGTGTTATTCTTTTGATCATTTTTCATCCTCTCTCCATTTTTGAAAGAGCTCGTTTGCAGTATTCTTATACTGATTCTAATGGTTGTTAAAGTTGCACAAATTGATCTAATATTTGTAGAAGTCTCTCCTACAGTCCTACTCAATGTTGATTGGGATTATTTTAACTACGGAATATTTACACATTGGATATTATTTTCGAACAACTACAAATTATTAATGCTTCCTTGTAGTTGGGTCTAGTTGTGCCATCTGACTGCTACATCTCGTTGAAACTGGACTAATCCTCTGTATAAATGGACTTGTTCAATTGACAAGGGATGCAATAAATTTAGATATAAACTTTATACTTATATGCCATATGATTTCTTTTACCATTATGAACTTTATTTTTCCATTTTGATGCAAACTCTATATGGCTTTGTTTACAGGCGATGACACGTGTGAAGCCTTTCATCTGCACCATGCCTCTTAGGCTTGAAGATGGATGGAACAACATTCAGTTAAACCTTACTGATTTAACTAGAAGAGCATATGGTACCAACTATGTGGAGACACTGAGAGTGCAGGTGCATGCGAACTGCCGCTTGAGGAGAATATACTTCTCAGACCGGCTTTACTCCGAGGAAGAACTCCCTCCAGAATTCAAGCTTTATCTCCCCATTCAGGTAAAGACTGAACTCTGAGCTCAATTTTAGTCTTATTCAACTGCAACTTATGCAGGTTTGTTGAACTCCAGAAGAGTTAATCTACCCAAATGGAATGCTGCAGAGCTGAAAGTAGTGCTGATGTTATAATTTTGTTATTAGGTAAAATTTTGTTATTGAAAAAACTGCTTTTGGAAGTTGACAGTTTTAGTGCTTTTGCGGTTGATTTTTATTTTCCTTTTGGTTAAATGTAGCCTGTTTGTTTTCAGGTAAAATTTTTATTTACCTTATTTAAAAGAAGACTTGGACGAGTCTAAGGGTTCCGTTGGTGATAAGAGGGATTGTTGTGTGTGTGTGCGTGTGAGAGAGAGAGAGAGTTTGTTTTTGTAATTTGGAGTAAACTTGTAAGGAGAGTTCAAGATTCATCAAGGAAACTTCATGGGATTTGCTTGGGGAAGTGTTGGAGATTAGTATTTTGTATTTTTTTTAGTTTTTTTTGTAACTTGAGTTTTAATATAAATCATGCTTTGTTGTGTTATTTCCATAAAGTCTGAGTAGTTTTCTTATGTTTTTCCTTGTGATGAGAATTAATCATGTGTAGAATTAGAATTGTTTATAACTTACTTGTAATGATTCGTTACTTCATGCTTCATTTACATCTTTGATCTGGACAATTAGCATTTTAAAACTTTTTGTGAATCCATAATGCCCCAGGAAAGCTGTGTTCCTCAACTATTAAGAATCACATTAATCTGGTGGGTGAGAAGGTAGCCCATCGGTTAGTGTAAATAGATAGAGATATAAGAGTTGCTAGGAGTAAATTGGTGTTTTTAGATTGCACATTAGATTCTTACAAATTTGATCTAGAGTTCGAAACCTTAGGATCAATTTGTCCTATTGAGATGACACAGTGGGAAATCTAGAAGTGAGAGGCTAGAACATACCCAATATAACCTGAGATTCTGGAACTTTTTTTGGTTAGCCAATGTTCTTTATGCACTTGGAAGAGGGTATAATAATTGGTATGCTCCTATTTGTCACAAAACTTCATTTAAACATTTATACATTTGATTCCTACACTGATTATAAACTCATTGCAAGAAGGAAGACTCTTCACATAATTTGAACTCTTCTATACTTAGTTGTTTTAGAAACACTTAGCATTTTTTCTTTTAGTTAATTTTTTTTAATTGAACTTATCGGTAGTAATTACTTCTTTTTACACATAAACTTTCGACCTTATTTCCAAGATAATTATTAGCTTTTTTAAATAGAAGTTTTATTAAGTCATTATAAAGAGTTACAGCTTCTCTGTGGGATCAACTCTCAGGATTCCTTGTGTAACTTTAAATGAAATTATAAATTCCATAAAGGACTCCGTGTCATATTTATCAACTATTTTACTTGAATGATACATATACATGCCTAGAACTCCTAGTGTGTAACTTTAAATCAAATTATAAATTTCATAACTTATTCATTTTACACACTAATTGCCTTAAGAAATATGATCAAGTTTTTCGCAAATGAATTATTTAACTGCGTATTTGCGGTTTGGGTCAAGTTTTTTGTGTCGTTGCTGGGGAAGCGACATAACTTTTTGAATTAGAATTTTTATTTGAACTGTGGAATTATTTTAGGAAAATTGTGGTATTGTTTGAATATATAAGTGCTTGGTTATTGTGTTAAAAATAATTAAAAAAATAAAAAAATTGAAAAATCAAAATATTTAAAATTTTTATTTTATTTTGAGTATTTTGTTTATTTTAATTTTTGAACTTTTAATTTTGCATGCGTAGTTCAGGATCTGAAGGTTTAGTTCCTTACGATTCCGAATTAGAACGAACTATAAGAAAAATTCGAACAAAAAGAACTTCACAATTTACAAGAAATGGCGATCACTTCACAAAATAATTTTTATAATCAAACTATTGAAAATGAACATCATCACATACAAAGACCTTTAAGAGACTATGCAACCCCTACAATAAATAAAATTCATTTAAACATACATACCCCTGATATAGCGGTTAACTCATTTGAACTTAAATCTGCTATTATACAAATGGTATATAACAATCAGTTTGGGGGAGCACCATATAAAGGTCCAAACTTACACCTTGTTAGTTTTCTAGAACAGTGCACTACATTTAGGTACGATGACGTTGTTAGACTTAGACTTTTTTCCTTTTTCTTTAAGGGATAAAGCTAAGATAATGTTAAACTCATCAGCACATGGATCTACCAGAACTTGGAGAGATTTAGCACAAAAAATTTTAGCAAAATATTAAGCTTAGAAATAATATTTCCTCATTTACTCAGTATGAAGGGGAGTCATTAAACGAAGCATGAGAACGATTCAAAGATCTTAGTAAGTGTCAACATCATTCTTTGCCAGAGTAGTTAATTATTCAAACATTTTATAATAGGTTAGTAGGATCCCTTAGATCTATCATCGACGCTGCTGCTAGAAAATCATTAATTTCAAAATCATTTGATGAAGCATATGTATTAATCGAATAGATGACTACTAACAATTTTCAATGGCATCTGAAAGAGTAATTCCTAAGAAAGTAGCTAGTGTTCATGATAATGATGCGATTTCAATTTTAGCATCATAAGTTGATGCGATATCTAAGAAGTTAGACCAATTTGGAATGAAATTAACTCAAACACCTCATGTGATCGAAGAAAACTCATCATGACATGATTGATTCTCAACCATCATTTGAGACTTTAAATGCATTTAATAATAAACCCAATAACCCGTATTCTAACTATTATAACTCAGGTTGTAAGAACCACCCTAAATTTAATTGGAATAACAATTATTGTGGTGGAAATCAACAATGGGGAAACAATCTAGTGAATCCATTAGCAAACTGGAACAACCAGGGTACAACTAACTATAAACCTTCATATCATTTAGGCTTTAACAATAACCAACAATTTAAGGAGAAGAAGTGTTAATAAAAGAAGTGGTGTTACAAATACGGAATCAATACAAATTCAGAGTGCTGCAAATACAAATATTGAGAATCAACTGGGACAAATTAGGCCTCAGGGAACACTTCCTAGTAACACTAAATTTAATAATAAAGATAAAAACAATGAGCAAGAGCAAGTTAAAGCTGTGAAGTGGAGAAGTGGTAGAGAATTGGAAAATAAATTAAAAAAAAGAGATCAAGGTTTAGAGAGAAACTTAAGAAACTGAAAAACCTAAAAAAAATATTCCTAAGAACTTAGAAAAACCTATCTCTCCGATTAAGATCAATTTAGAAAGACCTTCACCTTCATTTCGTCAGAGACTTAAACAACAAAAGTTGGATCAATAATTCTCAAAATTTTTTGAAATATTTAAAAAGTTTATCAATATTCATTTTGCTAAAACTTTGGAACAGATGCTAAGTTATGCTAAATTTATGAAAAAAATATTAAATAAGAAAAGAAAGTTTGGTGATCACGAGTCTGGAGCACTAAGTGATGAATGCAGTGTTATAATTCAGTAAAAGCTTTCTAAAAAACTTAAAGATCCTGGTAGTTTTAGTATACATTGTGTGATTAGAGACAGATTATGTGGAAAAACTTTATGTAATCTAAGAGTGAGCATTAATATCATGCGATTATCAATATTCAGAAGGTTAGGCTTAGGAGAGATTTCTCCCGCTACTATAACCCTTCAGTTATATCGATATATTGTTTATCTGAAGGAGGTTATAGAAGATGTACCGATGCAGGTAAATAAATTTAAGATGTACCGGTGAAGGTAGATAAATTTATCTTTCTTGTGAATTTTATTATTTTAGATATGTGTTGACCTCACTTTTGTTGAGGTCTAGTTTTTCTTTAGAAGAGCCTGGGGTTTAGCCATAGGACTTTCCTGGTGACTATCTTAGAAGACTGGTGATAGAACCCTACCACATAGAAATTCAAAACACTTCTTTGATTCACTTGGAGTTTCAAATGCTTAAAATTTAACCTCTAAGTACTTGGGAGGATGAGACAAAGGATAAGGAAGCTCAAGAGGAGTTCCCTACAGGATGGTCAAGCCTTATGACTCACCCTGGGTGGTCTGGTCTGGTTTGGGTCAGGCTCACACACACACACACCCCTAAAATCTACACCTACACGCACTACCCTAAACCAAACATGCTTACACTTGATCTCCTATGCTCTTTTGAAAACTCATGTGTGTGGTTCCTCAAGCTACTGGCCCTAGGCTAGGGTTTGGCTAGAACAAACACATGGAGGATCTAAAGTTGGATTTCTTTTGGTCCATGGCTCAAGAAGGTTAAAATTCTCAATCGATACCCAATTTGACCGTTTTACCCCTAAACTCCACTATATTACAAAATTGCCCCTATAACCTTAATTTTGATCAAAAGTCTCAAAATTGTCCAAATTACCTAACTTTCTCCAATGATCATCTCAAAATGTTCTCCACCATCAAAATAACAAAAAAAAACTCCAAATTTCTCAAATTTCCCAATATACCCCCAAATTAGCCAAAATTACTAAAATGCCCCTCAAATTCTGAAAATTCAAAAAATTCTAAAAAATTCCAAAATCATCTCAAATGTTCCCAAAATCAATTAAAATAACTTCATTGGACCCAATTTGACCAAACTGACCTATTTTGACTAAAAGCCCCAAATTGCCTCTTAAGACATAAAATGCCTAAATCACCTCTAATATCCACCTGATTGATCCCAATCTCCCCCAATTTCAAGTCTAAACTCAAATTCATCATCTCTAATCCCAATTGAAACCAAATTCAAGCCTAATTCGACATAATTTCAAATTCAATTTCAACCCAAACTAAAAAGCCCAAATTTGACCATATGACCAAAATCCCCCAAATTGAACCCCTTAGCTAAGTTGACTTCCTCAAATTAGAATTCTAAACTCTTCAAAATAATCTCCCAAACCAAATTGATCCACCAAGTTACTCACATTTGAGCCCAAACCTCACCTAAATCCAACCCAAGTCAAAATCTCCAATTTTGCGCCAAATGTGCCACATACCTAAAATTAACTAAATTGAATGACCTAATCCCAAAATGTCCACGCAATTTCTATCCAAAACACTTCATGACAATCACCAACATCAAATTGAACCATCAATTGAACCCTAGCCAAGCTCTAGCCTAACCCAAACCTAAGCCTAACCCAACCCAACCCTAACCCAGGTTAGCCCAAATTGACCAAATGTCTAAATTCCACCGAATGGCCTTCCAAACCAACTCAAAATCACTCCAATCCTTTTCTAAAACCTTTTTGACAGTTATACACACCAATTTGAACAATCAATTGGACCCAACCCAAGCTAAAACCCAACCTAGCCCAACTTGAGCCTAAATGGCCCAATTTGAACCAAAACCCGAATGTCACCTAAGTCTAGCCAAATTGACCAAGCCAAGCCTCCTATAGCCATCAAATGGACCCTAGGAACCCCCTAGATCCACTTAGCCCAACCTAATTGGGTCATGGACCAAGGGTCCCTTAATTTGAGGGATCTCCTCCCATTTATGGCTAAACCATATATTGCTTCACCCCAAGCCAGCCCCAAAATTAATTAATCACATTTAAGCCTCCCCACTAGCTCACTGCGACCAACTGACCACCAGCTCAAGCCTGGTCGGCTGGTCTAGTCATCGGAGGAGCTCAAAACGAGAGCTAACTCTCATAAATTGAACTCAAATTAACATATCCAAGCTGGCCCATCCCCATTTGTTGATTGCGCCGTCCATCCCTCCACCTTCGCAGCTAATTGCACCCACCATCAAGCCCTGAGCTTCACCAAAGCTATGGCTATTTGAACCCTACCTCTTCATAGCTAAGTAAAGAGAACACACTGAAGCTAGGGGAAACTCTGTCCAATTGCTTCTAGAGCCTCTCCCAGCCTTCCTAAGTTTAACCCAACCATTTCCTAGCTATCTCCTCCACTGCCTGAGCTCAAATTTTTTGCTCAAAATCAGCCAAAACCAAGACACTTTCTGTCAGAGCCCCACAGTGCACCAATCCTCAAATTGATTTCTCCCACACCATCTCAAGGCCAAATGAAGACAATCCCCCACAAAAGCCCTATCACAGAGCCTCTCTAACCCAGACTTCCCTCATACCTGAATTTGCCACCTGATCGAACTCTAGTGCAGACTCAAAGGAGGATCGAACTAGTGCCTGTAGGAGCTACGCAAGGTCACAACAAGCGTGTGGAACCATTCTGATTGAGGCCTCCTCTCTCAGACTAAGGTATTGAACTCTTCCTCTAACCTGAGCCTATTTTAGTTCTCCATGCATATATACTATATTTCATACCGTATAAACTGTATAGATATGTTTGTCTAGACTAGATGAGTTTATAGGATCAAACCACACTCGATTTGGTTGAGTCTAGCTCGAGTTCTTAAGGCTGGAAGGTGGAAGGCTCTCGGGATGAATCCGTTGGGGACGATGAATGGATGTTGTCCGTTCTCGCATGTATCGAATAAACGAACCAGATGGATTCAGACGATGCTTCATTGCATAAAGCGCGAAGCTGAATCAGATGGCTGCGTCTAGTACGTGGCGACACACGGAGTTTCTGAGCACCGTCGATTAAGCTGGCTGCCGCGTGGTTTAAATAGAAAATAAGATTTTTGGGTTTATTTAATTCAGAAAACGTTAAAAAACCTATAACTTGGTGTAGACACATCACAAAAATAAAATAAAAATACCTTAATGCTTAGTGAACAGAAGAAAATAACGTGGAAATAAATTTAAAGTTATTTGACTTATATTTTGTTTTTAATTAATTAAATATAGTAAATAATACTTAAGCCATGATTTGCTCCACACATTTCTGTATGACATGAGGTTTGGAGCGCTTAAAGGCTCTGTGGTTAGGGGTCTTTCCTGATTTTTCTAAAGTCAGAAGACATCTCTAGCCAGTGATCCCTAATTTTTAAGTTAATCATCTCTGTTTTGGTATACAAATTATAATAATTAAAATATTAATAAAAAAATGCAAAACTTATTTTGGTAGGTTTACTGTGGTAAGATGACCCTAGAAAAAATTTAAAATGGGTTAAAGAATTAATAATATGACTACTAATAATTAACTCCTTAAAAACATTTAAAAATTAAATAATTAAAATAAAAATGCAAAAATTATAAAAATGGCTGTCCATTGTTAATAACAAATAAGGGAGCTTCCCATTAAAAATTGAAGTTAATTGAAATTAATCTACCAACTAAAATGAATTTTTCAATTTAAATGACATTTTTTTAGAATTAAAATAATTAAAATAATTAAAATATATGTAAAAGAATAATTAAATTTGTTTTGGGAGCTCCTAGTAACCAGAAGAACTTCAGAAAAACAAAATGGGAATTAAAACAAATACTTCATTTTAAAACTATATTTTAATGTTTTAATAAATTTATAATATTTAAAAATAATAAAAATTAAAAAATATTAAAAGACACTAAAATGTCACATTTGGTTTCCTAACCATTTGGAAACCATTAAAATAATTTTCCTAACTTTCTAAGTAAAGATATAAATTTTTAAAGGCTTAGAATAATTTTTAAAGGCTATAAATGAATTTTTCCTAATTTTTCACTAAATTAATTCTAGTAATTAAAATGTACATCACAAAAATTTGAAACTTATTTATATGGGTTCTCTAGATTCAGTGAGATTTCAGAAAAATATAAAGCTTAAGTTTCCACTTTAATAATATTTTTATTTAATTAATATTCAAAATAAACAAATAATTCTAAAAATTAAAATAAAACTCAAAAAATTATAAAAATTAGTCCAAATGGTCCTCTAACCTAAGTAAATCTCCAATAATTTTCTTAAGGATATATAATTTGCTTTGGCTAAGTTATTGAATTTTCTTTGAAAATCTATATTTTTGCATTAAATAATTATAAAAATTAAATTAAAATAAGAAAAATCACATTTTCTCCTCTAATGTTTTAATTATCCCATAAGTAGGGTAACATAAAAATTTCAAAGTCATTTGAGTTGAATTTAATAAATTATGAAGTGATAAGACTTTAAAGGCAAAATTGTAATTTTGAAAATTATGCCTTAATCAAATATTTAGGCCTAACCAAAGGGAAACGGGTAATGAATTATCATAATTGTCATGCTTAGATGAATGAAATACACAAGACTTAATGGTAGAAACCAATCTCACATTTTTCCATATTAAGAATACAATGATAATTTTCTTAATTATTATAATTGAAAGATAATTGAAATTTAATGATTATGAAGTGATCATAAGGTTAGGGGTTTGATTTTGGAAGTTAAGACTCACTAATCAAATACGTCTAGTCGGTATTTGAGTGATGATTTAATATTTAATAAGGATTAAAAGCATCACAAACATAATATTTCTTAAAATTGCAATTTACTCATTAATTCTTAAGGGGCTTAGTAGTGAGATAGGCTTAATCTATTTTGACTAAATAAGGTGTAGAAAAAATGAAATATAATCAATATTAAACATTTTAAAAACATTACAAGCCAAACTCTAAAACTAAATTGACTAAGTCTAATAATTAAATCAATTTGCCCCTAAGAGCCTTTACTCACATAATTTGTAAATAAAATATCAAGTGATGATTACCCTACTCATTAGGAAAATTAAAACATCAAGGATAATTGAACTTAAGGGTATATTTTCGATGAGCCATTTAGCAAGTCTAATAAATTGAAATGAACTCGAGACAATTCAAAAGGGTTGTGAAATATTTAGGGTGTTCCCTGGAACTTTTCACAAGTCTTTTGGATATCTTGGAGAGCAATCAAACCTATTATACTTTGCTAAAGAAAGACATTCTCATAAATGAACAAATCGGAACTCATCAAGTTATGGCATAGGGTTTGGTAGTTACTTAACAACCTGTTTTCCCATTTTCTGTCATGCAATTTTAAATTCTTTAAAAAATTATATATGCAATGCAAAAGCTAAACATTTAGTTGTAGCTCAAGAAGAGGACTGGTATGCTTTAACAGTTGACACTGTTTTCTTCTCTTGCACTACTTTACTTTATATTCCTGCTTATAAAACTCGCATGTCGAAATTGAAACCTTTAGGATAGCCACAAAACCAAAACAAAATAAAAATCAAATTCACTGCCACAACAAAGCAAAATATATGACAAATCAAAATTTGATCATAAACAAAAAAAATCACAATTACAACTAAATTAAAACATCTTTATCGGATGATCGGAAATCTCTGGGAGGAGGTAACCTACAGCTGCTAATAAGATTTTCTACGGTCTGAATGAAAGTACTGAATTCATTTAGTTGAATTTGTTAAATTCTTCTGGACTAAGTGAATCTGAAGATAATGGTGGTGCCAGAACGAGGGAATTGTGGGATCCTAACCGGTGTCGATATAATCAACTTGAATATTACCCTAATAAACATTAAGACACCTCAATTTAAACATCTCTAAAATAGGACACTTCTCTCATATTCTCAATTTGAAATTTCTAAAATTAAAATTGCTGCAATGAGGAGCTTGGAGCCTAAACACTAGGCAGCACGACATCAAAATTCCTTCATTAGAAATAAACAACAAGCCTTATGATTTCGAGGTAGTTTTCCTAGTGCAATATAAACACACCCTCACTTTATCTCTTTAGGACTTTGCACTTCATGCAACATAAGCCCTAAGCTCGTCTTAGCTTTCCGAGGTTATCATTGGATATGACATAAATTCGCCTATCTTCCAGGATATTCTTCTTGAAGCTATGTTTTCTCCTAGTTTCCTCTTTCTTTGGATTCCTATAAAGACTGTTCCAAACTTGAGCCACTCATCTATTGGATTTCCTATTATCACATTACCTTGAAGATCCTACCTTTTGGAAGTTATGAAAATAACATTTCTCGATCTAAATCAAGCGTTTTCTTAGGTGACTTCGGTTATTTAAGATGTAATTAACTATATGGGCTTGCTCTTATAGGAAACCTAAAGTCCCTGTTTAATATAAACCCTATCTAGTTGTTTCATATTAGATAGAAGAAGTTGTTGGTCAACATAAATGGTTCGTAGACCAAATAGATTTCATGGATTCTTTAGTTTATTTGATCAAGCCACACCGCCAAGCAATGTATCCATTCCTTGGGATAGATACATGACTTATGGTGTAGTGCTCGATTATTTAAACTATTGCCTGTACGAGATTAGTTTGATTTCATTTTTTTAAAAAACATTAAAAAGAATATTTTCCAAGTTATATATATATATATATATATATATATATATATATATATATAAATTAAATAAAAAACCCCCCATACCCCTTGGTGACCGACAATTTTCTGGCGACTACGGCGGGAGTGGTTTCTCTCTTCATTAAGATGAGGAAATGTTATATTCATACATCGTTAATGAGTTTATGTCCCTCATGAATCAGATTACTATTCTTCAATTGACATACTTTACCAATTTCTTTCTTGGGAAATTTTGATCGACTCTCCTCGATTCCAGGACCATCTGTTTAACCATCCTTAAACAGGGGATTCAGCTGTCTTTAGGATTCTTCTTGATTTTGTGGGGTCAGACCCCCAATAGGTGTGTTGGTGAATAAGTTTTGCTAGAGCAATGTGTGTTGTGAAGAGGGTCCTCGGACATGGTCCAGCACTTCACTTTCTCTTTATGTCTTTCAAGTTCGATTTTGCTATCGACAAATCGAGCCAATCATTTTTCAAATCGTAAATTCCTTTTAATTAATAATTGAAAATCAAAGAAAAAAATAAAATACTAAGAATCAACTAAAAAAATAAAATGAAATTGTACCTAGTTCACAAAATGACCTTTTTCGTAGTGTTTGCACTATGATTACAAGGTTTTGGCCTTCGCAAATTTTCAGAACTTTTCTTTCGGTAGTGAAAATGTCGACCCCTACGCTTACCTTCTCCTGCAACTTGCCCACCTCCCGTGAGGCCCGTCTTGCCGCTCAAATGAACCAGTTCGGGACCGGCTTCAGTGAGTTCGAAGTCGTACTTGAAAAAGCTCCATTTGTCGTTGTGAAAGTTGCTGCCCCTGAATCTCAAGAATCGTGTTCCGAGATTGACATGAAATCCCACTAGGACTTCCCTTCTGCTAAGAAGGTGAAGGTTGCTCTTGCCCCCGCCAAGTCAGTTGTCTCCGTGCCTAGGAGAGTTGCTACCCCTTTCGCTACTGGTTTTGCAATTACCACCTACCTTTTCGTCTGCTAAGGGGAAGGATATTCTATATGAAGAATATTCTGATAATGTTTTCCTCGTCCAGCCGTCAGTTTTTGAGATTGGTTCCAGCTTTAGAGTTCCCCCACCGACTAGGTCTCAGAGGAGGAATGATGCACAAAAAATATATACAATTTTTGCTATATAATTTTCCCTCTTTTTGGTGATATTGCATTTTAAAGAAAGGTATTTTTCATTATTTGTTGCAGATATGATGATTTTAGGTGATTCGAGTGAAAAGAAGCGAAAATGAACGAATTTGGAGCAAAAAGGAGCAAGAAGGAGCAAGAAGGAGCAAGAAGGAGCAAAAAGATGGAAAATGTGTTCTGGCACCGCCGGCGCCCAAATCCAGAGACTTCAGAAATAATGACATGATAGAGCGCCACCGGCGCCTGAAGTCCGCGGAATTCAAATTTGAAGAGTTTTGGCGACTTTTTGAAGGGATGCCTATGAAAACTCTTGGGATTTCGTCCCTATCTTATAAGTAGTTGTTTTTAGACGAAAATGGTGTGCTTCTTCAGTGGTTATAGTGTAGTTTTAGTGAGAGTTAAGTGTTAGGGTTTAGGAGAACTGTGTGTAGAGTGAGGATTTGAGAGGAATTCTTCTCTGAATAGTGAAGGAGGAGTAAAGTGAGAGATTGCTTATTCCTTTCCATTCTAAAGAGAGAACCAAGTGTTGTAAAAAAGAGAGAAGAGGATTCAAAGGAACTTCAAGGGAATTGCATTGGGGAAGAGAAATAGATAATTTGTATTTTCTTTTGTGGTTTGTATGACTTTTCTTTGATATATAAAATTCATGTTTTATTGTATCTTCTCCATGAATTCTGAGTATTCTCCCTTGTATTTCTTCTTACATAGAGATGTGACGATGGATTGATGTGGATTTGATGTGCTTTTAATGTAATGAAGAATTTGTGATGATTTTTCATTTGAAACTTAATTTACTTTTCGATTCGGCCAATTGAAATGTTAAAATATATTGTTGAAGATTAAGTTTGAAAAGATTTAATGTCCTACAATAATAATGAAAGATCCCTTCAATTTCTATGGATGAATTGCGTAGTTCAGGGGAATTGAGTGCAAATAAATAGGGAAATATGTTTTGATGGACTTCAATGTGGAGATTTCAGGGCTGAAATCCCCAAATTGGTTCTAAGATTAGTAGCTAATATCAAAGGTTAGCCTTCGGGTGAAGGGTAAGTGGGAGCTCCGATAACCAGGACTCCATTATAGCCCTGTATTACTTGATATGATACGTATACTTGCGTTGAATGCTTGGACTTAACAAAATTATTATAAAAATATAAATTTGAGTTCATAAATTCTTACAAAATAACAGTCCCGTGCATCAAGTTTTTGGCGCCGTTTTTGGGGAGGTAATGAAGTAGTAAGAAAGTATAAATGGTATTTATTAATAGTATAGTAATAGAAAACCTTTATTTTGTAGTGTGTAATTGTGTGTTTGTTTACCTTTATAAAAGTATTTGTGTTATTATTAATGCGTAGTTGTGGATCTATAGGTTTAGTGCCTTACGATTCGGAGTTAGAGCGTACAGTCAGAAAAATTATAAAACAACAAAAACAAATTTAAAATCCTTGCAAAATGTTGAATAATTAAGATAATCAAAGAAATGATATTGGAAATTTTCCAAGACCTTTAAGAGATTATGCTTTCCCAACAGCAGATGAAATTCACATAACTATTCAAAATCCTGATGTTGCTACTAATTCATTTGAACTTAAACTTGTTATTATCTAAATGGTACAAAATAATCAATTTGGAGGAACACCTAATGAGGATCCAAATTTACATCTCGCTAGTTTTTCAGAACTGTGTGCTACTTTTAAATATGATGGAGTGTCTAGTGACGCTGTCGGACTTAGACTTTTTCCTTTTTCCTTTTTCCTTTTTCATTAAGGGATAAAAATAAGGCATGGTTAAACTCGTTAGCACCTGGATCTATTAGAACATGGGGAGAATTATCTCAAAAGTTTCTATCAAAATATTTCCCTGCATCAAAGACTACTAAACTAAGAAATGATATTACATTCTTTTCTCAGTTTGAAGGAGAGCCAATATATGAAGCTTGGGAGAGATTTAAAGATCTTTTTAGGAAGTGCCCACATCATGCTTTACCAGATTGGTTAATAATTCAAACATTTTATAATGGATTAGTAGGATCATTGAGATCTATTATAGATGCTGCTGCTGGTGGATCATTAATGTCAAAACTTTTTGATGAAGCATACACATTAATTGAAGAAATGACTACTAATAATTTTCAACGACCCTCTGAACTGGTAAATCCTAAAAGTGTAGCTAGTATTCATGATTCCGATATGTTGACTATGGTAGTTTCTCAAATTGTAGCCTTTTCTAAGAAAATAGATCAATATGGAATGAATTGTTCTCAACCACCTCAAGTGTTGGAGGAAAATTCATTTGGATAGATAACATAATCTCAAACACCTTATGGGACTTTAAATGCCATTAATAGACCTAATAATCCTTATTTGAATTATTATAATCCTGGTTGGAAGAATCACCCAAACTTCAACTGGAATAATAAAAATGCTAATGTTAACCCGCACTGGGCTAACAGTTCCATAAATCCAATTGGAAATTCGAAAAATCAAGGAAATACTAATTTTAGACCATCTTATCCTTCTGGATTTAATAGTAACCCACAATTTAAGGATAAGAAGTTGTCTACTGAAGAAATGATTCTGAATATGGGAAATCAATTACAGGCTCAAGGTGTTGCTATGAAAAATATTGAAAATCAATTGAGACATATTTTCACAACACTTAATAATATACCTTGTGGAACACTTCCAAGTAATGTTGAGATCAATCGAAAAGATCAAAACAAGGAACAACTTAAGGCTATTCAATTAATGTGTGGAAAAGAATTGGAAACTAGAGTGCAAACAGAAGTTGAAATAGAAAATGAGAAGGTGGAAATCGAAAAAGGTTCTAACAAGATTTATCCAGACTTGGTTTATCCTCTGAAGATAACTGTTGAAAAACCGCCACCTCCATTTCCTCAAAGATTGAAGAAACACAACAGGGATAACAGATTTAGAAAATTTTTAGAGATCCTTAAGAAATTACCGATAAATATTCGTTTTGTTGAAGCATTAAAAAAGATGTCTGACTATGCCAAGTTTATGAAGGATATCCTAAGAAAGAAAAGAAAGTTTACAGATCATTAAACTGTTGCACTTAGCGGAGAGTGTAGTGCAATTATCCAGAAGAAGCTTCTGGAAAAACTTAAAGATCCTAGTAGTTTCACTATTCCGTGTGCTATAGGTGAAATTTTTTTCGGAAAAGCTTTATGTGATATGGGAGCTAGTATTAATATTATGCCTTTATCAACTTTCAAAAGCTTGGGAATCGGAGAAATTTCTCCTACATCTGTGACTCTTCAGTTGGCCGATCATTCCATTACTTACTCTAAATGAGTGGTGGAAGATGTGTTGGTGAAAGTGGATAAATTTATCTTTCCTATGGATTTTATTGTACTTGATATGAAGGAAGATAAAAAAATTCAAATCATATTGGGAAGACCGTTCCTTGCTATTGGAAGAGCGGTAATTGATGTTCAAAAAGGAGAATTAACTATGAGAGTTAATGATCAAGATGTGACCTTTAATATTTTAAAATCTATGAAGTATCCCTCAATGGAAAAAGATAATGAATGTTTTAGGATGGAGGTCTATGATTACTTGAGAAATGATCATTTTGAAAATATATTTGAAAAAGAAGAAGAATATAAAAATATGTTTGAAGAAGAAATTGAAGATGAAGTAAATTCTGATAGTAAGAAGAATGAAGATTTGGAGTATGTTCATGAGAGATTCGAAGTATTAGACACTATGGAAGGTAGATATAAAAGCTTAATTCCATCTATCATAAAACCTCCTGAACTTGAGATGAAAATTCTCCCTAATCATTTAAAGTATATGTTCTTAGGAGAATCATCTACCTTGCCAGTTATTGTATCTTTGGAGTTAAACGATTATCAAGAACAGAAGTTGTTGGAAACATTAAAAAGATACAAGAAAGATTTTGGATAGACTTTGGCAGATATTAAAGGACTTAGTCCTTTGATTTGTATGCACAAAATTTTATTAGATGAAGAACATAAACCGAGAGTTGATCTGCAAAGGAGATTGAATCCTATAATGAAAGAAGTAGTTAAGAAAGAGATTTTAAAATGGCTGGATGCTGGAATTATTTATCCTATTTCGGATAGTGCTTGGGTGAGTCCAATACATTGTGTATCGAAAAAGGGAGGAGTGACTGTTGAAGTGAATGAATGTAATAAAATTATACTCACAAGACAAATTAATTGATGACCAATTTGTATTGACTATAGGAAATTAAATGCCGCCACCAGAAAAGATCACTTTCCTCTTCTTTTTCTCAATCAAATGCTAGATAGACTTTCTTGGACACAAGTACTACTATTTTCTTGATGGATATACTGGTTACCATGAAATACCTATTGCTCTTGCGGTTCAAGAAAAGACAACATTTACTAGCCCTTATGGAACATTTGCTTTTCGAAGAATGCCTTTTGGACTGTGTAACGCACCTGCAACATTTCAGAGATGTATGATGTCTATCTTCAGTAGTATGATAGATAAAGGAATAGAAGTTTTTATGGATGATTTCTCTGTATTCGGGACTTCATTTGAAATTTACCTGAAAAACTTAGCAAAAATTTTGGAGCTCTGTGAGAAAACAAATCTAGTTCTGAATTGGGAGAAATGTCAATTTATGGCTGCAGGAGGAATTATGCTTGGGCATAAAATTTCTGAACATGGTATGCAGGTCGACCCTGCTAAAAGTAGAGTGATTGAGAGATTGCCATCACCCACTACTGTGAGAGAGGTTAGGAGTTTCTTAGGACAGGCTGGATTTTACAAGCGATATATTAAAGATTTTTCTAAAATTACTAAACCTTTGTTCCGACTTTTAAAAAATGATAGAAAATTTGATTTTAATGATGAATGCTTGAGAGCTTTCGAATTATTGAAAGAAAAATTAATCACTGCACCTATAATTGTTTCACCCGATTGGGAGAAACCATTTGAACTTATGTGTGATGCTAGTGATTATGCGATCGAAGTAGCATTGGGGCAAAGGCACGATAGAGTTTTCAAAGTCATCTACTATGCTAGTAAAACTTTTATTGAGGCTCAAATTAATTATACCACCATTGAAATAGAGTTATTAGCTATAGTATTTGCTTTTGAAAAATTTAGACCTTATTTAATTGGAGCTAAAAGTATTGTGCATATAGACCATTCGACTATCAAATATTTAATGCAAAAGAAGGATGCAAAACCTAGACTCATTAGATGGATACTTCTTCTGCAAGAATTTGATTTTATGATAATTGATAGGAAGGGAGATGATAATCAAATAGCTGATCATGTGTCAATAATAGAATATGATAAATTATCTGAATTTGAAAAGAAGATTAATGAAACGTTCCCTAATGAGCAACTCTATACTATTATGGCAAGCAATTTGCCTTAGTATGCTGATATTGTGAATTATGTTATAAGCGATATTGTACCACCTGATTTAACAAAGCAACAACAAAAGAAGTTCAAATATGATGCAAAATTTTTTTTTTGGGATGAGTCCTATATATATAATAAGTGTAAGAATCTAATTATTAGGAAATGTGTGCCACAAGAAGAAACAAATTTGATTATTCAATGATGTCATGATTCTGAATTTGGAGGTCATTTTGGTGTTGATAAAACTGCTTTTAAGATTCTACAATCTGGATTTTATTAGCCTACTCTTTTTAGAGATGTTTATAGATATATTAAATCATGTGATCGATGTCAGAGAGTATGTAATATCTCTAGAATAAATGAAATGCCTCTAAATTATAATTTGAAAGTTGAAATTTTTGATATATGGGGATTAGATTTTGTAGGACCATTTACTCCATTTGGAAATTTATATATATTGGTTGCCATTGATTATGTCTCGAAATGGATTGAAGCTATTGCTTTACCTAGATGTGATGCTCAGAGTGTTTTAAAATTTTTAAAGAAAAAATATATTTACCAGATATCGAATGCCGAGAGTGATCATAACCGATGGTGGATCCCATTTCAGGAATAATCGAATTAAGAGATTAATTAAGAAATATAATATTATTCATATAATCTCTACTGCTTATTATCCTCAGACTAGTGGTTTAGTAGAAGTGTCTAATCGTGAAATTAAAAAATTTTTGGAGAAAACTGTGGATAATCATAAATTAGATTGGTCTGCTTAATTAGATACTGCTTTGTGGGCTTATAGGATTGCTTTTAAAACCCCATTGGAATGTCTCCTTATAGACTAGTGTTTGGTAAGACTTGCCATTTACTAGTTGAATTGGAGCATAAAGCATATTGGGCGATAAAAGAGTTAAATTTTAATTTGAAAAATGCTGGAGAGAAAAAATTTATGCAATTGGATGAATTAGAAGAGATTAGAAATGCATCTTATTATAATGATAAGATGTATAAAGAGAAAAGAAAATTATGGCATGATCGGAAGATATTGAAAAAGAACTTGGAATTTGGACAAAAAGTTTAATTATACAACACAAGATTGAAGTTATTTTCTGGAAAGCTCAAGTCTAGATGGTTAGGACCTTTTACAGTTGTAAAAGTTTATTCTTTTAGAGTAGTTGATATTAAAGATCATGATACTGAAAGATTTTCAAGATTAATGGGCATCGATTAAAGTCTTACTTTGACGGGTTTCAACCTGACTTCAAAGAGGTTTTAATGCTAAGTTATCTCGACTAACTGAATGGTTTGTCGGGCTGACGACATTAAACTAAGCACTTTATGGGAGACAACCCATATGTATCTTTGTGGTGTGGTTGCTTGTTCGATGTAGTTGTGCTTTTTAGATAGTTGCTTTTGAATCCTAATTACTCCTAAACACTTTAAAAATTGATAAATGATGGATCGAATCGAGATATTGGAATATTTTGGGCCAAATGAAGTTCGGTGAGAATTTTTTACCACTGGCGCAGCAGGCGCCAGAATGGGCGCCGTCGGCGCCCTATCATTTTTAAAACACTTAACTTACCTGTTTGAGCGCCACTAGCGCCCTATCGAGCGCCGCCGGCACACAAAACCTGTTGATGGTTTTTAAGTTTTAAAATGTGTGTTTTGGCAATTTTTGGCGGGATCTTCATCCTTATAACTCCCTAAAGTCCATTTTTGACTTCTTAACTCCAGAAAAATGAAAACCACCAATCCCTATTCGTATCCTATGGATTCCTACCCCATTGAAACCCCTCGATATCGTATTTTCAACCGAAGGAAGCTCATAAGTTTCAAGGTGCAGCGTTTGTTCGACAAAGTGATGATGAAAAGAAGGATTATCAAGGAAAGAGGCTTTATAAATCGAGGTATGGATAATCCCACTACTTTAATTGAAGAAATTATTAAAGAGAGACGTTGGGAAGTGCTTTGCTACACCCGTCGTGATAGAGTTTTATGCAAATCTTCACGGGATCAACCATGGGTTCATATTTGTTCGTGGTAGATTTGTTCAATTTACTCCTGCACGAATCAACGATCTCTTTATAATCGAGAACGTACCTATTTGCCAGTATTCTAATTTCTATGCCATGAGGGATAATATGAATGATGTATATCGATATCTAACGGATGAGAATGAAGAATGGGAAGTTGGAGAGAATGGATACATGAGTTTCCCATCTGCATCTATGCAGTATCGAAGCAGTGACACTACTTTATTTCGGTAAAGTTATTTCCGACATTGATGATTAGCAAGGCAACCAAGGAAAGTGCCATTTTGAATTTCTGTATTCAAACTGGGAGGCCGGTTGACATTGGTAATATCATTGTATAATCAGTTCTGGGATTAATTGTGCATGGATCTAAATATGGGCTTGGACACCTGTCCACCAATTTCTGTTATGTAGTCAGTCACAGGTTCCTTATGAAAGTTGGGAAAATATTTTTCTTCCATGGAGGCCTATTGATCCAACTAATCCTATAACTACCAGAACGTTGGAGATGAAGATGACATGAATTTGCTTGCTGATTAACTAACACAGACTTCACAACTGATTCAACCCTATTTTCCTGAAGGTTCCAGAATGATATTGAAGAGGATCAAAAAGTTGGAGAAAGAGGTACGAAACGTTATGAATGCAATCAATAACATTTCTGATTTATTCGATCATATAGATTGGAGAATGAAAGAGCAATTCGATCACACTAGTCGAATTGAGATGAAATTGATCAATCTGATGAAGAAGAACGCAGTGATTGCTGAGGAATCATCTAACAAATCTTCAATTCATCCATTCTATAATTTGTTTGTGCATCAGTAATTGATTGGAGACATTAGAGGAGAGGATAGTTCTAAACTGATGTGGAGTAATTAATGAATTCTACTTATGTTTGTTGTGTGTTTAGTTTACTTTGCTTTATTGTGTTTAGTTTGTGTAGTATTTGCTTTAAAATTTGAACTTGGATTTGGATGTGCTTACTTTTATTGTGTACTTAGATCTTAGTGTTTGCCTATCGTAGAGTACTTGCTGCACTAAATATCCAAGAGTAGTTGGTTTGAATGAACATATTTGGTGTCTGATGTAACTTGGATTATATATATATAAGATTATTGTATATTGTTTGTGTAAAGAATTGTGTTAATTATTGCTTATGGGATGATGTAGATGCCTATTGAAGTGTTAAACATCATTGTGAATGTCGAAACGATTGAAATTACGAAAATATTTTCGGACCCAAAAAATATTTTGGACTGGCACCGCCGGTGTCCAAATCCAGAGAGTTTGGCTAATATTTAAATAGAGCACCGCCGGAGCCCTATCGAGCGCTGCCGGCACCCGAACCCATTAAAAGGCTAAAAACCCTCGTTTTCACGATTTTTACCCTGGGACCCGCAAATTCATTCATTTCCTTCGTCTTCCTCCTCCATTTTTGCTATTTTGAAGATCTAGGGCTTGCTAGATCTCAGATTTAAGGAGATTTCAAAGCTATTGACACCGGATCCACACTTATCTTGGTAAGAGCTTCACTTTAAGTTAAAAATTTTTTATTTTCACCATGGAAATCTCTCACATTGCTTAAGTTAAAATTTTTGGAGTTCTAAAGAGATTTTGAGATTTCCATGATGAAATTTGCTCTTGCTTGTTTAGAATAGTATTTGGAGTTTGTTACATTGTGAATTTGGGATTTATTGGAAATTTCTTGCAAATTTTAGAAATTCACATGGCTCCAAGGTTGAGTATAGGGAAGAGGAAATTGGATTTTGATGAGGAGAAGTTCATTAACATCAAAGCCCAATTTTGCTTTAACTCTTACCTTTACAACAAGAATTGTATCCAGGATCGAGCTTTTGATAGTCCCGGAGGATCTGTAGAATAATTAATTACAAAGTGGAAATGGGACCAATTTTTTTATTTCACTGTGAATGCTGTTATGGGAGTTGTTAGAGAGTTCTATTCGAATATATCCTGGACTGTGACAGAGTATGTGCTAGTTAGAGAAAAAATGGTTGAGTTTACTCCTCCGCGTATCAACACTTTTTATCAGACTCGGGATCCATTTGTTTGTGAATACGAAAACTTTGACAGTCGAAGGGAGAATATGAGAGAAGTGATTGATTTTCTGACTGATGAGCGAGGAGAATGGAAAGTAAGTCCAAAAAAGTTGATTAACTTCCCTGCCTCCATATTGAATGTTGCTTCAAAAAATTGGCATTAGTTCATTTCTGCAAGACTATTACCATCTTATCACCACAAAGAAAGTTACAAGGGATAGAGTGATTCTGAACTATTGTATATAAAAGATGAAAAAGATTGATATTTGGGCTATTATCTACAAGAACATTCAGATTATCGCTAGAGGCGAGACCACTAGTGGTTTAGGACATCCTGCTTTAGTTCATGCCCTGTGTGTTCAATATGGAGAGGAGTTTAATGGTTCTAAAGAAATGGCCATACCATTGAGACCAATTACGAAGAATATTATCCGTACTTATGAGTCTCATGTGGGAGCCTGAGTTGAGCGTAGGAGTACTGATATTCCTACTACTAGTTAAGATGTTCCATCTACTTCTGAGCAGCCTACCTTATCTGATATTATGGAGCAGCTGAGATTACAGAGTGCTAGTGTGGATAGACTCCATGGTCAGATGGACGTATTTGAGGCAAGGAGTGATGTGAATGAAGATTTTCTATAGAGGAGAGTTGAGTTCGATATTGCTTATTATGATGCTCAGGTCAGATTTATGAGGGGGGGAGTCCGATGTGATATTTCCTACTTACCCCAGCTATACACCATATAGACCTGACCCTGCTGATGACCCTGCTGATGACCCTGCTGCTGATCCTGTTGATGGAGATTAGTAGATTATTTATTTATATTTCTGTTGATCTTTTTGTGTTATGTTGTACTGTTGTGATGTAGTAGTTATTTATTTTTCATGTTATGTGTAACATTGTTGGTGTACTGTTATGTTATACTGAAACATTGAAATTGTTTGTTGGAATGTGTAGTACTGTGATAGTTTGTTTCATGTTGTAGTGTTTTGTTGGATATTTAGATGTTTAAAGTTAATTTATCTTTACCCATGTAAATATTTAAAATTGTTATATCACTTCTACTAATTGTTTCATGCCTCCATATTGAATGGGCGCCGCCGGCGGCCAAATCCAGAGACTTCAGAAATAATGGCACAATAGAGCGCCGCCGGCACCTGAAGTCGGTGGAATTCAAATTTGAAGAGTTTTGGCAACTTTTTGAAGGGATGCCTATGGAAACTCTTGGGATTTCATCCCTATCTTATAAGTAACAGTTTTTGGACAAAAATGGTGTGCTTCTCCAGTGGTTCTACTGTAGTTTTAGTGAGTGTTAAGTTTTAGGGTTTAGGAGAAGTGTGTGTAGAGTGAGGATTTGAGAGAAATTCTTCTCTAAGGAGTGAAGGAGAAGGAGTAAAGTGAGAGATTGCTTATTGATCCCCGATAAATGCAACGACGCCAAAAACTTGGTACCGTCCGGTAAATGCAACGACACCAAAAACTTGACTCCGCTGGATAAATGCGTTGATGATTTTAGATATGAAAATTATGATTTTATAATATGGGATACTACACAAGTATACGTATCGTTTATCAAGTAATATAGGACTTTCTGATTAAGCCCCGAGATATCAAACCCACAGGAAAAATGTAAAATCTTTAAAGAAATGAGAAAAATTATCTTTTTACTTTTTGTTATGGCTTTTAAAAGTATGTGTTGATTTTGAAAGGTTTTGAAAGTTGATTTGTCTTTTGAAATTTCCTTAATAAAATGTTAAGCAAGAAATTAAAATTATAATAACTAAAAAAACACTGGATGTAAAATACTATTAACTAGAATATATTTTTCTTTCCTTTTATGATGTAGTAATAATTCTTAAAGTATTGTTGTGGAAGTATTTAAATTTGTTGTGACAGATAGAAGAAAATGTGTTCTTTACCCTTACTTGGTTCTATAAAGAACATAGGTTAATTTGAAATTTTTATTATTTTGAACATGGTTAGGCAGGGAAGATACCAGTCTCTCACTCTAGAGTTCCCTCGATTCCCACCACCTGGGGGTTAACTTCTCATAACAAAACTAAAAACTTCAAACCAAATTAGGGTGTTTTAGCCTGTCACTCTAAAATCACCTAATTTTACTCCCTTCCATAAAAATATATTCTAATATTACATTCAATTATATGAACTACAATTCTCACCCATATAATTGCATGTGATTCTTACTAACTTTTATGAGACAATACCGCATTGGATCTTACATAATCTCAAGAAATTTTACAACTTAACAGGCTAAATTAAGAAGTAAACAAAGTTTTTAGAATCAATCTTCATAACTTCTTTATACTTTTAAACACTTATACTTTCCACAACAATTCTTTATAAATTAATTACTTCTCCATTTAATAAAGAAAAAGATAAAGTAAACTACTAAGAATGCATTGAGAAAATACAAAAACACATTGATTTGAAATAAAAAACAATAAGAAAAATAACAAACGAAAGCAAGTATTAATAAAAATAATAAAAGTAAACACTTATCTGAAAATTCTCTCCACAAGACTTAGGAAGTTCCTCTGAAACTTTGACTCTTCGCTAAACTACTCCTCAGAGCAAGTCTCCCAAGTCCGATTACTCAGAATACAGACTTCAGACTTCAATAAAAACTAAACTAAAAGAAAGAAAAGAAGTGGGAAGAATAAGACTTCACTCCGACCCTTTTCTCTTTTCTACTCTCTACTCCTACTCTTAATAAAAACTCTCACAAAATAAAAGTAAAATACCGTAAAAACTCTCTTCAAAATGCAAGTGGAAGAGCACTTAGTCATTCCTAAGACTCTCTTTAAATAGTAAACCAAAAGGTGCCTTGGTGTCTCTTCAAAATGTGTCCAGATTCAATGTATCTACCAAGGAACGTACCCCTTCATTCAAACTTGCCACCCAAAGGAAGTTATGGTAGTTACCACCAAGAGTTGCATCCCATCCCCTTTGAAAATGGAGCCAAATACATGAAGATTTCGATTTTTAACTGTGGTGGCTAAGCACCGGCCCAGCGACGCTTAGCCGCCAGTGCCAAAATTTTGATTTTTCATTATTTTTGCTCCAAATTTGATCCAATTTTGCTCCTTTAATCATGACCATACATTTTCATCATACTTGCAAGAAAAACACAAAATACCTTCCCTTAAAGTGCAATATCATTAAAAATCGGTATAAAAATGTGCATAAAAGTACTATATATTTTAGGTGTATCAAAATCCCCCAAACATAAAATGTTACTTGTCCTTAAGTGACAATTAATCTCATAGAACATTTATCATGCAAATTATTTAATGAGTTTCTTAGGAAGATAACAAAGTTTTGTTCTAGAAATGGAATAGTCCAATTTAGAAAAAATTTCAGTAATTAAAACCAACTTAAAGTTTACAAAGTTCTTAAGTAAAGGAAAATGACAAATATAAGTTTCTATCTAATTCAAAAATATTTGTAGATTCTTCAAAATATAGGACTCAAACACTTATTTTTCTCACTTAAAAATCTTTATTTGAAAAATAATTTTACTATTATAACCTTAAGCTTTAGATTTTCTCTGAACTTATATCTTAAACTTTAGGTATGAAACCAATTTTTGATTAGGCCCTTAAATCCTCAAGCTTCTCCTCCCTTTTCATATACTATTTTTCACTTTTTATTTCTGTTTTTTTTTATATAAGGACAAGGATTACTATATCTGGATAGACCTTTAATGATTTTGAATTTCACCCTTCCATTAAAAATAAAGATCAGATTTATGTCTTTCACTTAAAAATCATAATAATAGTCTTTGAAAATTATTCTTCGATAAAAGAAATTTAAGCTTTGAAGAATAAAAGTCAAATCTTTTATTTATCAAAAAATACGAAACTTCTTACTAAAGATAGTTTAACTTTATTTAACACTTCTTCATTAAGAAAAGTTTAACTTTAAGTTTTTCATGATTATTACTATAAATTTTAACTAAATTCTTTTATTCATTTCTATATTCAAAATTTTGTTCCCCTAATATAACTTCATGTACATAATTATTCTCAATCAAAAATAAGATTTATTTTTAAGTATTCTTGAGAATCAAATAAAATTTTAGGTTTTTGAAAAATCTTTGTTTTTAAAATTACACCCAAAGTTTAATTTTTTTAATTAAGATAAAACATTTAAGCATAAGAAATGATATATGAGTGAGAAATAAAAACTAACATATCATGCTTGCAGGAATTTTTAATATCCTAATATGCAAGTATAACAATTTAAATAACAGGAGTAAAATGAAATCAAATTTAGTTTTTTTAGTTTATTATTTTTTAATAAGAAAAGTAAAAATTTCAGAAGACTTCTACAGTAGTGGAAGTTTTCAAAGCAAATACACACCAACTTAAATAACACACTGATACAGACAACAGATGATAGTCGAATTTGAAAAATTTTAAACATTTAGTTTCCTAAGTAGAAGTTCCCAATAGTGGTTTATAATCTCCTAACAATTTTTGAATTAAGGTACACACTATTAAAAACTCTGACATAACATACACATTAAAACATTTACTTATACACAGCATCACAAAGGAACATATAAATCCACAATAAAACAACAACAATACCTGAATATGCATAACAGATAAATAGTATAACTACAATCTGCATATTATGAAGGTTCGTATCATAATGCAATCATCAAACAAAACACTAGACAAAACAAACATCAATAATAACAACATCATAATAAAAACAAATAAATCAAATCTACTCATCATCATCATCATCCTGCTCGTTCCAATTTTTGAATGGCACATAAGGTATGTAGAATGGATGAGGTGGCATCTCAGCACTCTGATCACCTCTAATCAGTCTATCCAAATATTGTGGATAACTCTCCTCATACTCATCATGTTTCATAATATATCTTTCTACATTGTCCATCTTACCATCAATATCTCTAACATGCTCACGAGTAAGACTCACTTTTTTCAAAATTTTTCTTAATAAAACAGTATGTGAATCAGTAGATGATGATGCACTTGAAGTAGAAGCACGAGAAGTAGATGCAGCAGAAGCAGAAGCAGTAGAAGCCCTACCAAATCCTCCTCTCCAACCAAACTCTGAATGTACATTGTAAGCACCAACGTTTACACTGGTAATAGGTCTCAATAGCTGAAGTACCTCTTCCCAGGTTTCAAACTTCACTCCAAATCGTTCACATAGTGAATGAATCAAGGAAGGAAATCCCATACCTGCAGTAGTGGTGGATCTAGCACTGTTCAAAACATAATCATAAATTATTCCTCCAATGTCAGTAGGCTTCCCTTGTTGAATACAATGGTTCAACACACCTCTTTCTCTCATTACTTCACTAGTGTGGCTCGAAGGTAACAACTTAGATGAGATAAAATAATGCCATGCCTTAGAAATGACATTCAATTTGGAAGCAGGAAAGTTCACTCTTCTATCATTTGTAATTTTCCATAACCCTCTTCCATCAGTCAAAAATTCCATGATCTCATCTAATTCTCCTTCCGTAGGATGATATTTAGAATAAAAATAAAACATGTCAGGAGGTAGTCCATAAAATTTATTTATTGCCCCAGAAGAAAAGTTAACTTCATTCCTCCTAACCATCACTTGATTTTCTTCTACAGCAGGCAAATTTGCATGAAATTCTTGAACCACAGAAACAACAGCAACAGCAGAGAAGCAACAGTAATATTCCCAGTTCCTTCTAGCAATCATTTCTTCAATCACCTCTCCTGGTTTGCTAAACACTCGCTCAGGAATCAACTTACGTGACTACAATGCATTGACGTATCGTTCCTCAGCCCTCAAACTAACAAATTTGTCATAATCAAACATCGTCTTTTCTCGTGAACGCTTTGACTTTGGAGTCATCTCTAAAAATTCACGAAAAATTCACCATAAATTTCAAAATCAAACTAAATTTGCTAAATTATCTTCCAAAATATATTTTCACTAAATCCAAACAATTTCTCAAGTTTTTCCTCAAATTTTCACCATGAATAGTGATTTTAAGATTTTTCATAATGTACTCAAAATACATGGTGAAAATAAAAAATTTTACTTAGTAGTAGTGCTCTTACCTAAAGGAATCCAAATCTAACAATTTTTGTTGAGATTGGCTCTTAAATGATCCACAATATGATGCCCTAGCCTTTCTTTCGCGATAGACCAAAGGTTGAAGACGATGCGGCAGTTTTAAAAAAATGGCAGTTTTGGGTTTTTAACTGTTGGGAACCAATTTTCGCGAACTGGCGCCTAAGCGCGAACTATCGGCGCTTAGCCGCGAAATATGGTGCTTAAGCACCGGCACTTTGGCGCTTAGTCGCCAATACCCAAATTTTCATAATAATGGTATATGCACTAAATCACTTGGTTAATCACCCTTAATTACTCCAAAATAATTATTTCTCCCCACATAGATCTTCAATATTCCAAATCAAAATTTAATAACCATTGATTCCACACAAATTTCACAAAACACAAACTTATATTAAAACAAACATAACACTTAATACAATACTAAAATTTTTATCCACATATAAAGGGTGAAATTCTCTAAATACAAGAGACATTAATCTCAAACTGATAAGTGTACATCTTTAGGATGTAACCATCACATCATTAGGCTTAGTTAATACTTAAATATAAACACTAAATACACCAATCATAACACACAAGAACACTAAACAAATAAAAATAAAACATTCTTAATTCCATTCTCCATTAGGCGGAATATATCCAGGACCACTATTATTCTCATTTGACCTTTCTGGAATATAAATTTGATAGACAGGTGATAATTGTTCATTCTTACATCATCTTCTTCAATCCATTTGTTCTTCACAAACATCACCTTATCTATTTCTTCCACGTACCTTGAATGATTGAATTACATCTCCAGTTTCCATCCCATCTGTTCCAAATGTAAGTTAGTATCATTGATCTTTGCTTCCATTGAAGTCACTCGGGCTTCAATTTTTGCAATCATTTCTGCAATACCCTGAATACTAACAGCGAGATAACCATTAAATAACTCTTTAACACTATCACTAATGAACTTACTGTTGTCAGAATCTTGCTTCTTCTTCATCTCATTCTCCCAGGAAGACATGATGCACTTAAAATTCTCTTCTTAAGACTTAGAAATAAAAATAGGACTTGGGGCAAGTGTTTCTCTTGAATCAGATCCTTTTTATAGACTTGGGAAGGGTTAAATCTGTCCCAAGTTGTTTAGAAACTCCAAAATAACTCCCAAAACTTCTCCCCCATGATCTAGGCTTCTAGATGCACATTTTTTACATTTTTTATAACTGCGGCGCTTAAGCGCCAACTAGTCAGCGCTTAGCCGCCAGTGCACAATTTAGCACAGGTTTGCTAAGTGTCCAAATTTTCATTCTAACTTCTCTAAATCATCAATTAAGGTCAAATAAACTCTACTTAAGTTAAAAACTCTAAATTACTATCACTAAAAACATAAAAAGAAACCAAATAAAGCAAACAAAACACACTAAACAAACATAAAGCAAAGCACACCGATAAATATGGGTTGGCTCCCACATAGCGCTTGTTTTAATGTCTTCAGCCTGACATACCCAGAACTCATTTTGAGTGACCCAATATCAAATTATCATTAGAGTTAGATTTATTGACTGAAAAATATGTTTTAATTCTATGTCCGTTAACTTTAAATATTTTTCCAGTCTTAGGATCTTGAATATCTACAGCTCCATAAGAATAAACTTTTACCACAATAAATGGACCCATCCACTTGGACTTAAGTTTTCCAGAAAATATTCTCAATCTAGCATTATAGAACAAAACTTGTTGTCCTGGTACAAGATTTTGGTAAGAATCTTCCAATCATGCCATAACTTCATCTTTTCCTTATAAATCTTAGCATTTTCATAAGATTCATTCCATATTTCTTCAAGCTCATTCAATTGCAATAATATTTTTTCAGCAACATCTTTCAAATTATAATTAAACTCTTTAATAACCCAATATGCTTTATGCTCAAGTTCAAAAGGTAAATGACAAGCTTTTCCAAAAATCAGCCTATGTGGGGACATTCCTATAGGTGTTCTGTAAGCAGTCCTATAGACCCACAAAGCATAATCCAGTTTAATTGACCAATCCTTTCTATTAGGATTAACAGTTTTCTCCAATATTCTTTTAATTTCATGATTGGATAATTCAACCAAACCACTTGTCTGCGGATGATAAGCAGTAGCAATGCGATGATTAATATGATATTTCTTTGCTAACTTCCCAATAATCGCATTTTTAAAATGACTTCCCCCATCAGTTATGATTACTCTTGGTATTCCAAATCTGCAAAATATATTCTTTTCTAAAAACTTTGCAATGCTTTGAGCATCACATCGAGGTAAAGCAATAGCTACAATCCATTTGGAAACATAGTCTACTTCTATCAAAATATAAACAGTTTCGAAAGGTGGTGTAAATGGTCCCATAAAATCTAGTCCCCAAAACATAAAATATTTCAACTTCCAACATATAATTGAGGGTCATCTCATTTCTTCTAGAAATATTTCCTACACGCTGATATCTATCTCAATTTTTAATATAAACATTCAGATCCTTAAAAATTGTAGGCCAATAAAATCCTGATTGTAATATTTTATATGCAGTTTTATCACTTCCAAAATGTCCCCCATAATCAGAATCATGACATTTTTGAATAATTTCATAAGTCTCTTCCAAAGGTACACATCTTCGAATTAAAAGATCTTTTCCTTGTTTATATAAAAATGGGTCATCCAAAAAATAAGTCTTAGCATCAAACAAAAATTTCTTCTTTTCATGTTATGTCAAACCATAGGTTATAATATTACTAAAAATAAAGTTTACTATGTCTGCATACCACGGAACACGTAATTCTTTAATAGTGAACAATTTTTCATCAGGAAAATGTTCATTAATTTCTTCAATATCACAGAGAGATTTTTCAATTTCAAGCCAGGACAAATGATCAGCAATTTGATTATCAGAACCCTTCCTATCTACTATCTCAAAATCAAATTCTTGCAAAAGAAGAATCCATCTTATCAGTCTTGGTTTTGCACCATTTTTCTTCATTAAGTATTTATTAGTAGAATGATCAGTATGCACCACACATTTAGTTCCAATTAAATATGATCAAGATTTCTCAAAGGCAAATACTATAGCTAATAACTCTTTCTCAGTAGTGTTATAATTAATTTGAGCTTCACTAAGAGTTTTACTAGCATAATAAATTACTTTGAAAATTTTATCATATTTCTGACCTAAAACAGCACCAATAGCATAATCACTAGCATCACACATTAATTCAATAGGTTTTTCCCAATTTGGTGAAATTATTACAGGTGGAGTGATTAATTTTTCTTTTATTGTTTCAAAAGCTTTGGGGCAATCATCATCAAAATTAAAAATTGCATCCTTTTCCAGTAAATAACATAAAGGTTTTGTAATCTTTGAAAAGTCTTTGATGTAACGCCTGTAGAATCCATCATGTCCTAAAAAACTTCTAATTCCCCTTACATTGGCTGGTCAAGGTAAATTAGATATAACTTGAATATTTGCAGGATCTACCTCCAAACCTTTTTTTGAAATTCGATGTCCCAAAACAATTCCTCCTGTTACCATAAATTGGCATTTTTCCCAATTAAGGACCAATTTAGTTTCTTCACAGTGTTTTAGAACTTTAGATAGATATTCTAAACATGATTCAAACGAAATTCCAAACACTGAAAGGTCATCCATAAAAGCTTCAATCCCTTTTTCAATCAAATCATAAAAAATAGCCATCATACATCTCTGAAATGTAGCAGGGGCATTACATAAACTAAAGGGCATTCTTCTAAAAGCAAACGTACCATAAGGATAGGTAAACGTAGTTTTCTCTTGATCCTCAGGAGCAATTTGAATTTGGTGGTAACCAGTATATCCATCCAGAAAACAAAAGTATTTATGCCCAGCCAATTTATCCAACATTTGATCTAGAAAAGCGAGTGGAAAAATGATCTTTTCTTGTGGCAAGGTTTAATTTTCTATAATCAATGCATATTCGCCACCCTGTAACTTGTCTTGTTGGTATCATTTCATTCTTTTCATTGACAGTCACAGTGACTCCTTGACCTACTTTTTAATGTTTACAAAAATAGCAACGGCACCAAAAACTTGATCCCGCTTAATATATATTTAATTTTATGATGGAATGTATAATGTGGATTCTATGCAAGTATACGTATCGTATCAAGTAATACAGGACTCTAGTGTAGTCCTGGTTATCGATCCCACAAGGAAGTTTTACTAGATTTGTAACAACTAAATTTAAAGGATTTACTTACTAATATAGTATACGAAATTTAGAATACTTAACTAAAGCGATCTAAAGTAAACTAATGCTTTAAATAAAGTTGATTTAAAGATTTCAGAAAAAGTATCCTTCCCCTTGTTTTAGAAACTTAAGTGAATGATGAATTCAAATAGATTTTTTTTATTGTATTGTGACAAATAGAAGCATTCCTATTCTTTACCCTTTGGTCCAGTGCGAAAGAACATTGACTAGTCCCATGGTTGATTACGAATCATGCGGCTAGGCTGGGAGGATACCGACTGTCACATCAGAGCTCCCACGTTCCCCTCGCCTGAGGGCTAACATCTACACTTCAGCTCTCAAACAATAGGACCAAATTGAATATTTTAGTCTGTCACACTAAAATGTTTAATTCTACGTCTGATAAATAATATTTCCCTATTTATTTGCATCTTACTTCCAAGGCTTTTGACTTCCCTGAATATTGGATGTAATCTTTACTATAGTTGATAATTCAACATATTTTAACAAATCAATTGGCCAGATTGAAAGTAAATTAAGTTTTAAGTAAAAGATTATCACAATTTACTTTAATATATTAGGCACTTCTATTTAATTTCATCAATTCACATAATTTTTATAAACAAGGAGAAAGACTAAGAAAACTACTCAGAATGCATGAGAATTAAACAAAGCATGGATTTCATTTAAAGTTAACAACAATAAACAAAGATACTTATCTCGATTTCCTCCCAAGCAGACTCCTTGAAGTTCCTTTGACTTTTCCTTCTAGTACAGCACACTTCTTAACTCACTACTTACACTTACTCACACTAAACTTCAACTTAGACTCAAAAGCACACTAATAGAATACTCTAAAACTCCTAAAATAGACACACCACATACTAAAATTCGTCCTCTATTTATAGAGGTAGACAAAGGTCCAAGGGGTACTTAAACACCTCTTCAAAAAGCGTCCAGGTTCAATGTATCGGGCATTTTGAACAGTCTCGCCGTCGGTGAGAAACGACCTCGCCGTCGGCGGGGCTTCTAGAAGGTCTCCAAACAGCGCGATCTCACCGTCGGCGGGCTTGGGCTCGCTGTCGGCGAGGTAGTTGCAAATCCTTAAAAAATTCTCCTCATGATCTCGCCGTTGGCGGGTTCGATCTTGCCGTCGGCGACTTAGTCATTTTGCATGAATTTCTTCCTTTTTTGATCCAAATTCGCTCAATTTCATGCTTTTTGCTTCCATCATTATAAATCTTCATTCCTGCAATAAAATAAAGAAAATACCTTTCTTTAAACTGTAATTTCATAAAAAATGGGTATGAATTTCTTAATATATTTTCCTGTGATCAAAATCCCCCAAACTTAATTATTGCTTGTCCTCAAGTAATTTTAGTACTAAATAACAATAATGATTTCTGTAATAGAATTTTTTAATTCAAATCAACTATGAATTAAATTTAAATAATACTATATTAAAGTTAAATAGAAATATTTTTTAAGTAATTAAATTAACTTTATAGATATAAGATTATTTAGTTATCAGATCTAAGATTTCTAGCTCTCTATTTATTTCAGGAAAGACTATATTTAAAAAAGTAATTTACTTAAGATATTTAGATGATAGGAAGTTCAAGAAAACACTATTTAGTAAAATACTAATCCATATATATAAGTTTAGAAATATATTTGAGTTTTACCCTTTAGGTTGATTCCATTGAAGCCAATTTTTGATAAGGCATCTCCTCAAGCTTCTCCTCACTTATATTTTTCTCTTTTTTTTGTTTTAAACAAGTGAGGATTACAGTATCTGGATAGCCTGTTAATAATTTTGAACATCAACTTTCTCTTCCTAAATTTGAAACTTAAAATATTTCTTTGCTTATATGTATTTCATAGCCTTTACTTCATTGAGTTTCAATCTCTTCTTTTTCACTTAAATACTTAAGAATTTCAAATTTAGAATATAGTTTTCCCTTAATTTAAATAGTTTACTATATTCTTATTCCTTTTAACCAAATATCTTATTCTATTAAATTAATTTGGATTTCTAGAAATATTCTATTCAACTTTCTATATTAATTATATAAATTAAATCAAGTTACTGAATTAAAAAATTATTACAGAAAATCAAATAATAATAATTTTTTTTTTGAAAATAGAAATTGAGAACAATTTAATAATTAAATTTGTATTTTTCCTCCCCCAAACTTAAATTTTTCTATCTATTTCTAAATGGTGAAAAGGAAAATATACAATGAATTTACATCATACCTTTGAGCTTTAGGTCTTTCTTTTCTTGAAATTTTTGCAGGCTTTTTCATTACTTACTGAACCTGTACTATTAGTATTCTTCCACATATATAGTATTTAAAAGAAAGTGCTGGGATAAGAAATTTTTAATAAGTATAAAACACAACAAATGAAAATCTTTTACTACACATACAATCAACTAACCTACTTTAAACATATTAAAACAATCTAAACATATTAAAAGTTCATAACTTATAAAAACTTAAATAACACATTAAAGAAAAAATAACATCCTATCTAAAAGAAAAAATGCAAACTAACTTAACACACATAATAAGTCTAACATTATAGCATAAGCAAACAAACTAACACACTAAATCCACAGTCCACAGAAACTACATAACAATTACACACAAAGTAATAAAGTTTTTAAAATAACAATTAATCTAAAAAAACAAAATAAAGACTCTAATCTTTAGCATCAAAATCCCAAACTATATCATCTCCCTGATCTCCAGGCTGAGAAGACTGAGCAGGCTGATACTGTGTGTAGCGGGGGCACTCAGGAAAGACAACATCTAATTCACCTCTCCTGTAACGACGTTCAACCTCATAATATGCTATTTCATATTCTGAATGTCGCTGGAGATATTCACTATCATGATCATGTCTTCTCTCCAAGCCTCCAATCCTTTGGTCCATATGCTCCAGTTTTTCTTCTATTTTCTTAAAACTTTTCCGCTGTAAAGTCATCTCATTCATCAAATCTTGATGGGTAGGGGTGGTATACTGAGGTGGATCATAACTAGTAGAAGGTATATCTCTACTCGATGAAGGCATATAACTCCTCGTCCCAGATCTCCATCCTTCGTGGGATTCATATTTCTTAATATTAGCCAGAGTAATGGGTTTCATAGGCTCAACCCATTCCTCATTATCTCTTGCCTCTACCCTGCATAATTGGCGAGTGCATAGATAAGACCGTGATGTCCTAGTCCTCCTCCACTTTCACTTCTTGAGGTGGCTAATATATTCTTATAAATTATACTTCCCACATTAATACTTTTTTGGTTATGAATACGAAATTCGTAGACGCTTTATCTCTTGTTACCTCACTATGGTAGTAAGTAGGTAACAAAGTAGAACAAATAAAATAAGTGTCGGGCTTTAGATGACGCATTTAACATAGAAAGAGGGAAGTTTACTCGTTCTCGCTGCTTTATCATCCAAACTCCTTTCCCGTCAGTGAGAAAGTCGATCACCTCTTCCAGTGGTCTTTCCATAGTTCCAAATGTATCATACTCACTGGTGTAGGTGTCTCGTACATCGTATTAAGCATTTATTCTTGCAGCGCTGAATTCCACAAAAAATCCTCTAACCTTAACTGGTGCATCTTCAGCCTGTGTCAGGTTCGCATAAAATTCCTTTACCACTTCTACAGTGGCTCTGTTGGTCATGAAACAGAAATTTTCCCATCCTCTTTCTTTAATTATTTGCTCAACTTCTCCTCCAGGACTTTTGAAAACTCGATCTTGAATGCATGTTCTGGCTTGAATATTGTGAAAATATCTTGATTGTGCCCTTGCATTCACAAAACGAGTTTCGTTGTAATCCATTCTTCTCTTTTGTCGTGGAGCCATTTTTTGATCTGTGAAATTTGCAAAAATCTTAACTAAATTTCTAAATATTACTAAGATGGCTTCCAATAGTTACTAAAATCAATCTAAATCAAGTTCCATGAATTTCTTCCAAGTCTTTTCTTCACATTTCAACATTTTTCCAAAATCCTCAATGTAAAAGACATTTATGGTGAAAATAAAAAATTTTTACATAGGAGTGAAGCTCTTACTAAGGGAAGATGAAATTCGGCGTCAAAATGTGTTGAAATCGCTTCAAATCCTCCACAAGCCCTAGGTCGGTTTTTCAAAGTTTTGAGGAAGGGGATGATGAATAGTGTCGGTTGACTGGTCAAATATAGGACATTTCGCGATCTCGCTGTCGGTGAGATTTTTCTCGCCGTCGACGAGCTAATTAATTGACAGAGGCAAAAGTTTCGGGAAAAATCCGACGTCGACGAGATTGTTCTCGCTGTCAGCGGCTTTTATCTCGCTGTCGGCGGGCTAATTCTCGCCGTCGGCGAGCTCCCAAAAAAATTTAAATTTTTGAAATTCTTCAATCATTTTCAACCTCGATTTGGCCCTAATTAATCTTCCGATCACTTAATTTGATAATTTAGTATGAAGATTAGATACTTATATTCACAAAAAGTTCACACAACACAAATAATATAACTTTATATTTGAAATCCATGAGACTTACAAACTTCACACTAACAACTAACAACATACTTATCTTAAATATCCAAATCCATGATACTCAGCATCACAATCCAAACCACTATACACTAAATGCTGAGACACAACAATAAATCTATAATCTCATATAATTCAAGATGATCAAATTAAAGTTCAACTCATAGTAAAATCTAAATCAAAATCAACACATATATACACACAAATATAACATAAGATAGAAATCGTTAGTACTCCTCAGTGTCTGAACTAACATCTTCTCTGATATTCCCGATGTGACGCAGGTGCACAAATAGATTGTAGAAAAGCCTGAAAGGGAATTCTGCAGTAGATTCTTCATCAATCCACCCTTCTCGTCTCGGTAAATGAATAAAACCGGCCTCCGGATGTCCAAGTATAATCAAAGTGCTCCTTCATCCTCCGAATCAATGTGATCAAACATATCGGAGATATTATCAATGGAATTCATCACGTTTTGCAACTCTTTCTCTAATCCCGTAATCTTTTTCTCGAATGAAATTTGTTTTATCGATAAGGGGCCTCACTAAAAGATTGTTACGTAATGCTTCTATCGAAATAATGGTAATCTCATCATTGTTATCCAAAGTTGGAAGCATATCCGTAGGATCGAGTGGTTTCCATGGCAAAAGTACCTTTCCCACGCCTCATAAGAAACTTGGTACGATCGCATAAAGCAAATATAGTCGATGGGTGTCCAAGTCCATGAGCCGACCCATGCACAAGCAATCCCAATGCGATTTTACTATAATCGATCCAACATCGATAGGTAGTCCAATTTGAATACGAGTAATTTAATATAGTGCATTCCTTTGAAACCTTATTTACCCTCATAGTGGGTAATAATTTTGATGAGATAAAGAAATGCTAATGCTTCGAGACGGGGTTAAGAAGTGATGCGAGAACCGACATACCCGTTTTTGCGCAACTCCCAATCATCAGGTTCGTCGGTCAGGTATCTATAAATCTCGTTCATATTGTATCTTGAAGGAACAAAGTTTGAATAATGATAGGCAAGGGTATTCTCTATAGAAAATAATTCATTTACCCTTGAAGGAGTAAATGTTATCCATCTTCCTCTGACGTAGACACTTCCATTGTTGATCGCATGTAGATTAGAGTAAAACTCTTTAACTACAGGAATAACTACAGCGGATGTCGTATAACAAAATAGTTCCCAATGCCGCTGCACGATCATTTCTTCAAATTTTGTGGTGGAATTCTCTACTCCTCTGTTGATAAATCCCCTTTCTTTAATAAGTCGCTTCTTCATCAAAACTTTGTTGAAAATACGCTGCGCCTCCGAACTGACGAATTTTCTTCGGTTGAAAACTCCAGTTTTTGTGGTTTCTAAGAGTTTGGTGGCCATTTTGGATTGAAAGGAATGGTCTCTAGTCGTTTCTAGGGAAGAAAACAGTGTAAAAATGAATTTGGGATGGTTTTCTACAAAGAAATGGCTTTAGAACCGTCCAAAACCGCATATAAAACTTAAGAGACCAATTTTTCAACTGCTTCACCATCGGCGGGAAGTTTCTCGCCGTCGGTGAGCTAGTTATAAAACTGATTTTAAGATATGGCACGAGATCTCGTTGTCGGCGGGCTCGGGCTTGCTGTCGGCGAGATTCGGTAAAATTGCCCAATTTCGCTCTGGTCCGAATATTTTCTGATCTCATTATATAGGTTTGAATTTGTGATGATTCTAATTAAAAATTGAATAGTAAGATTTATTTTAATATTACAGACTCACTAATTTGTATATAATTAAAATAAATGACTACTATGGGTTGCCTCACATAAAGCGCTTGGTTTAACGTTGTCAGCCCGACCTAATTTCAGTTAGTAATCAGGTCGACTAAGCATTAAAATCTTTTTAAAATTTGGTCTTCTACCTTCGAAATATGGTTTTAATCTATGTCCGTTTACCTTAAATCTATGTCCTGTTTTTGGATCTTCAATTTCTATAGTTCCATATGAAAATATTTAAGTTATGGTGAAAGGTCCTAACCGTCGAGATTTCAATTTCCCAGGAAATAATTTCAATCTAGTATTATATAGTAAAACTTCTTGTCCTAGTTCAAAAATTCTCTGATTAATCTTCCGATCATGCCATAATTTCATCCTTTCTTTATAAATCCTATCATTATCATATGATTCATTCCTTAATTCTTCTAATTCATTTAATTGCAACAATCTCTTCTCACCAGACTTCTTTCATATTATAATTAGATTCTTTAATCGCCCAATATGCTTTATGTTCTAATTCAACTGGTAAGTGGCAAGTTTTTCCATATATAAGCCTGTAAGGAGTCATTCCGATCGGAGTTCAATAAGCAGTCCTGTGTGCCCATAATGCAGTGTCTAGTCTTATAGACCAGTCTAATCTATTAGTGTTTACAGACTTTTCTAAAATACGTTTAATCTCTCGATTAGAAACTTCAGCTAATCCACTAGTTTGCGGATGATAAGGAGTTGATATCTTATGAATAATATTATATTTTTCTACTAGTTTGTGAATATATTTATTTCTAAATTGAGTTCCTCCGTCAGTGATAATCACTCTCGGCATTCCAAATCTAGTAAAAATATTTTTCATTAAAAATTTTGAAACACTCTTAGCATCACACCTAGGTAAAGCTTGCGCTTCAATAAATTTGGAAACATAATCAACAGCTACTAATATATATGAGTTTCCAAATGAAGGAATAAAGTGTCCCATTAAATCTAATCCCCAAACATCAAAAATTTCAACTTCTAATATAAAATTCAGAGGTATTTCATTTTTTCTTGATATATTTCCTACTCTTTGGCATTTATCGTAGGTTTTTATATATCTGTATACATCTCTAAATAAAGTAGGCCAGTAGAATCCAGATTGTAGAATTTTATACGCAGTTTTATACATCCCAAAATGTCCTCCAAAATCAGAATCATGACATTTTTGAATAATTGGTTCAGTTTCTTCATAAGGCATGCATCTTCTAATAATTAGATCCTTACATTGCTTATATAAGTATGGTTCATCCCAAAAGTATGTTTTAGTATCATGAATGAATTTTTTCTGTTGTTGCAAAGTTAACATAGGTGGTAAAATGTCACTTACAATATAATTTACTATATCGGCATACCAAGGTATTTTCCACTCATTTATATTATAAAGTTGTTCATCGGGAAAAGCTGTCTATAATTTCATTATCGATATCGGATAATTCATGATATTCTAATCTTGATAAATGATCGGCAATTTGATTATCGAGTTCCCTTTTTGTTAACGATCTCAAAATCAAATTCTTGCATTAATAACATCCATCTAATTAATCTTGGTTTAGAATCCTTTTTTTGCATTAAATATTTTATAGCAGAGTGATTAGTATGCACAATACATTTAGTTCCTATTATATAAGGCCAAAATTTATTAAAAGCATATACAACTGCTAATAATTCTCTTTCGATAGTCGTATACTTTATTTCAGCATCATTTAGAGTTTTACTAGCATAATATATAACTTTGAAAATCTTATCATATCTTTGCCCAAGAACTGCTCTTATAACATAATCACTAGCATCACACATAAGCTCAAATGGTTTCTCCCAATTAGGTGAAACTATTATAGGTGCTGTAATTAATTTATCTTTTAATAATTCAAAAGCATTCAGACATTTAGATGTAAATTCAAATTTCTTGTCCTTTTCAAGAAGTTGGCATAGAGGTTTAGTAATTTTTGAAAAATCTTTTATATAACGTCTGTAGAATCCATCATGTTCAAGAAAACTTCTTACCCCTTTCACCGTAGTTGGAGGTGGTAATTTAGCTATAACTTGAATTTTTGCGAGGTCTACTTCCATGCCTTTTCCGAAATTTTATGCCCTAATACAATGCCGCCTGCAACCATAAATTGACATTTCTCCCAATTAAGAACTAAATTAGTTTTCTCACATACTTCAAGTACTTTTTCAAGATGATTTAAGCATGTGTCAAATGATGTTCCAAATACAGAGAAATCATCCATAAATACTTCGATTCCATTATCAATTAATTTACTAAATATAGACATCATACATCTCTGGAATGTTGAAAGTGCATTACACAATCTAAATGGCATCCTTCGAAAAGCGAAAGTTCCACAAGAACTAGTAAATGTAGTTTTCTCTTGATCCTCAGGAGCAATTTGTATTTGATGATAACCGGTGTATCCATCTAAGAAACAAAAATACTTATGTTCGGCTAATCTATCTAACATCTGGTCTAGAAATGGTAAAGGAAAGTGATCTTTCCTGGTGGTCAACGTTTAATTTTCTATAATCAATACATATTCGCCATCCAGTAACTTGTATTATATGGATAAGATCATTATTTTCATTAGCTTTTACGGTCACTCCTCCTTTCTTAGGCACAGAGTGAATTGGGCTTACCCAAGCACTGTCAGAAATATGATATATAATACCATTATCTAATCATTTTAAAATTTCTTTCTTGACTACTTTCATTATCGGGTTTAATCTCCTTTGGGGATCTACTTTAGGCTTATGTTCATTATCTAAAATAATTCTGTGCATACAGATTGAAGGACTAATTCCTTTAATATCTGCTAAAGTCCAACCAAAAGTTTTCTTATATTTTTTAAGGTATCTAAAAGTTTTTGTTCTTGAGATTCATTTAATTCAGATGAAATAATAACTGGTAGAGTTGAAGAATTACGTAAGTAAGCATATTTCAAATGATTAGGTAACATTTTTAACTCAAGTTCGGGAGGTTTAATAATCGATGGAACTATATTTTTTTCGGTGTTTTCCGTATTATCCAAAAATTCAAATTTCTCTTGAATATAATCTAGTTCTTCATTTATATCGTCTTTTTCAATTAATTCAGTATTTTCTTTTTCTAATTTTTCTTCATAATATTCCTTAAAATGTTCTTTTTGTAAATGATCGAGTACTTCCATTCGAAAACACTCATCATCCTTTTTCAGCGCAGGATATTTCATTGATTTAGCAATATTAAAAGTAACTTTTTGGTCATTTACTCTCATAGTTAATTATCCTTTCTGAACATCAATCATAGCTTTCCCGGTGGCTAAAAATGGTCTTCCTAAGATGATAGGAATTTCTTTATCTTCTTCCATATCTAAAACAATAAAATCTACAAGGAAGATAAATTTATCCACTTTTACTAAAACATCTTCAATAACTCCCTTAGGATATGTAACAGAACGATCAGCTAACTGAAGGGTTACTGAAGTAGGTGAAATTTCTCCCAATCCTAATCTCTTAAAAATTGATAGAGGCATTAGATTGATGCTTGCTCCTAAGTCACACAAAGCTTTTCCATAGAATTTTTCTCCAATAGCGCAGGGTATAGTGAAACTACCAGAATCTTTTAATTTTTCAGGAAGCTTTTTCTGAATAATAGCACTACACTCCTCACTAAGTGCGACTGTTTCATTATCTGTAAATTTCTTTTTTTATTTAAAATATCTTTCATGAATTTTACATAGTTTGGCATCTGTTCTAAAGTTTCTACGAAAGGAATATTTATTGTTAATTTCTTCAAAATTTCAAGGAATTTGGCAAATTGTTTATCATTTTTATGTTGATTTAGTCGTTGAGGAAATGGTGGTGGAGGTTTTTCAACAGAAATTTTCATTGGTATTAAAGGATTTTCTAAGTTCGGATCTTGTTGATTCTTTTCCTTTTTGATTTCCACTTCCTCTTTTTGACTTTCAAGTTCTTTCTGAATTCGAGGTTCTAATTCTTTTCCACTTCGTAATTGTATCACTTTAATTTGTTCCTTTCCTTTATCTTTGGGATTTATTTCCACATTACTAGGAAATGTTCCAGGTATTCTATTATTAAGTGCGGTAGCGATATGTCCAAGTTGAGTTTCAATATTTTTAATAGCTGTTCCTTGATTTTGTAATTGGTTTCCTTGTATTTGTAATTGATTTCCTTGATTTTGTAATTGATTTCCTTGATTTTGTAAATGTTGACCCATATTTAATATTAATTCTTCTATAAATAATTTCTTATCTTTAAATTGAGGGTTATTATTATTAAATCCAGGTGGATAACTAGGTTTATAATTAGAATTTCCTTGGTCAGAGGGATTTCCTAATGGTTGTGTTATGTTGTTCATCCATGGTTGATTATTATTCCAATTAAAATTAGGATGATTTTTCCATCCAAGATTATAATAATTCGCATAAGGATTATTGGGTCTGTTATTAATAGCATTCATAGTTTCATATGAAGGTTGAGATTCTATAAGTTGTCTAGATTAGTTTTCTTCTAATATAGTTGGAGAGTAATTCATTCCAAAATGATCTAATTTTTAGATATAGCGACGATTTGCGAAGCTAACATAGATATTGCATCCTTTTCATGATTACTCGGCTATCTTTTTCGGATTCATTCTATCGACGAGGCCATTGAAAATTATTGGTAGCCATTTCTTCGATTAGTGCATAGGCTTCATCAAATGGTTTTGACATTAATGATCCTCCAATGAGCAGCATCGATGATTGATCTAAGAGATCCTACTAATCCATTATAGAAAGTTTGAATAATTAACCAATCTGGTAATGCATGATGTGGGCATTTCCTAAGAAGTTCTTTAAATCTCTCCCAAGCTTCATATATTGATTCTCCATCAAACTGACTAAAAGAAGTTATATCATTTCTAAGCTTAGCAGTTTTAGATGGTGGAAAATATTTGGATAGAAATTTTCGTGATAACTCTCCCCAAGTATTAATAGATCCAGGTGCTAACTAATTTAACCACATTTTAGCCTTATCCCTTAAAGAAAAAGGAAAAAGTCTAAGTCTAATAGCATCATTAGATACTCCTTCATATTTGAAAGTAGCACATAGTTCTAAAAAACTAGCAAGATGTAAATTAGGATCTTCAGTAGGTGAACCACTAAATTTATTGTTTTGTACCATTTGGATAATTGCAGGTTTAAGTTCAAATGAGTTAGCAGCTACATCAGGATTTTAAATAGTTAAATGAATTTCATCTAATGTAGGGTTGGCATAATCTTCTAATGGTCTCTGTTGATTGATATTTTCATTTTCAGGAATATTCGCCATTTGTGTTAATTTTATAATTTCTCTTTTTTGTTTTCTAATTCATTTAATTGCATGCTCTAATTCTGAATCGTAAGGTATTAAATTTTCATTTCCAAATTTACGCATACAATTTTGTAAAATAAATTTTAAAATAGTCTGTTACTCTAGTAAATAATTTCTTTACTTCCCCGGCAACGGCGCCAAAAACTTGACCCACTTTTTAAAGTTTACAAAAATTGCAACGGCACAAAAAACTTGATCCCACTTAATATATATTTAATTTTATGATGGAATGTATAATGTGGATTCTATGCAAGTATACGTATCGTATCAAGTAATACAGGGCTCTAGTGGAGTCCTGGTTATCGATCCCACAGGGAAGTTTTACTAGATTTGTAACAGCTAAATTTAAAGGATTTACTTACTAATATAGTATACGAAATTTAGAATACTTAACTAAAGTGATCTAAAGTAAACTAATGCTTTAAATAAAGTTGATTTTAAGATTTCAGAAAAAGTATCTTTCCCCTTGTTTTTAGAAACTTAAGTGAATGATGAATTCAAATAGATTTTTTTTATTGTATTGTGACAAATAGGAGCATTCCTATTCTTTACCCTTTGGTCCAGGTGCAAAGAACATTGACTAGTCTTATGGTTGATTACTGAATCTGCGGCTAGGCTGGGAGGATACCGACTGTCACATCAGAGCTCACACGTTCCCCTCGCCTGAGAGCTAACATCTACACTTCAGCTCTCAAACAATAGGACCAAATTGAATATTTTAGTCTGTCACACTAAAATGTTCAATTCTATGTCCGATAAATAATATTTCCCTATTTATTTGCACCCTACATCCAAGGCTTTTGACTTCCCTGAATATTGGATGTAATCTTTACTATAGTTGATAATTCAACATATTTTAACAAATCAATTGGCCAGATTGAAAGTAAATTAAGTTTTAAGTAATAGATTATCACAATTTATTTTAATATATTAGGCACTTCTATTTAATTTCATCAATTCACATAATTTTCATAAACAAGGAGAAAGACTAAGAAAACTACTCAGAATGCATGGGAATTAAATAAAGCATGGATTTCATTTAAAGTTAACAACAATAAACAAAGATACTTATCTCAATTTCCTCCCCAAGCAGACTCCTTGAAGTTCCTTTGACTTTTCCTTCTAGTTTAGCACACTTCTTAACTCACTACTTACACTTACTCACACTAAACTTCAACTTAGACTCAAAAGCACACTAATAGAATACTCTAAAACTCCTAAAATAGACACACCACATACTAAAATTCGTCCTCTATTTATAGAGGTAGACAAAGGTCCAAGGGGTACTTAAACACCTCTTCAAAAAACGTCCAGGTTCAATGTATTGGACATTTTGAACAATCTCGCCGTCGGCGAGAAATGACCTCGCTGTCGGCGGGGCTTCTCCAAATCGCGCGATCTCGCCGTCGGTGGGCTCGGGCTCGCTGTCGGCTAGGTAGTTGCAAATCCTTAAAAAATTCTCCTCATGATCTCACCGTCGGCGGGTTCGATCTCGCCGTCGGCGACTTAGTTCATTTTGCATGAATTTCTTCCTTTTTTTGATCCAAATTCGCTCCATTTCATGCTTTTTGCTTCCATCACTTATAAATCTTCATTCCTGCAATAAAATAAAGAAAATACATTTCTTTAAAGTGCAATTTCATAAAAAATGGGTATGAATTTCTTAATATATTTTCCTGTGATCACTCCTCCTTTCTTAGGAACACAGTGAATATGACTATCCCATGCACTATCTGAAATAGTGTAGATAATTCCAGCATTCAACCATTTTAAAATTTCTTTCTTAATAACGTCCTTCATGATAGGATTTAATCTCCTTTGGGGATCAGCCCGCGGTTTGCAATTATCTTCCATAAGAATTCTATTCATACAAATTGAAGGACTGATTTCTTTAATATCAGCAATTGTCCATCCAAAGGCTTTCTTGTGCTTGTTCAAAATTTCAAGTAAACTCTCTTCTTCTTTTTCAGTTAATTGAGAGGAAATATAACAGGCAAGGTTGAGGATTCTCCTAGAAAAACATACTTCAAATGTCAGGAAGCATTTTTAACTCAAGTTCATGAGGTTTTTCAATTGATGAACCATAAGATTTATCTTTCTCAGTCATATCCAACAACTCAAAACTTTCACGAACAAACTTTAAATCTTCCTCTTGAAAATCTTCAGAATCAAGTAACTCCTCTTCTTGCTTATATTTCAATTCTTCTCTTTCAGCTTTCTCTTCATAAGTTGATTTGAAATGACATTCACTTAAATATTCAATAACATCCATCCTATAACACTCATCTTCTTTACCTCTAACAAGATATTTCATCGATTTTGAAATATTAAATGTAACAGTCTGATCATTAACCCTTGTTGACCTCATTTTTGATGAGGTCTTCTCTTCTTCTCTTTAGTACTTAGGATCTAGCCTTAGGCTTTTCCTTTGACTATCCTAGAGTATTAGAATTGGAACCCACCACTTAGAAATTCAAACCACTTCCTAACTCCCTGCAAACTCCACAAAATTGATTGTAGACCCCTAATCATCTAGAGGGTTGAAATTAAATGTGGAAGTTTAAAGGATGAGTTCCTATAGGATTCTTTGGCCTTAGGATCGCCTTCGGGTGGCCTGGTGCAGTGAAGGGGCTGACTTACACACACACTACACCTATACACTACACTTTCACACACCTCTTGAAACCACACCCATACCCAATTTGACCTCCTAACTCATGCAGGTGATTCACATGGATGGTCTTTAACTCCTAAGCCCTTGGCTAAGAGGGTTAGGAACAACATAGTGAATGCCTCAAATGAGTCCTCTCATGGCTCCTGTGGGCTTGATATGGCTTCATGGCTCAACCAAAATGATTTCATTCCACTTACATTCACCCAAGCTTCAATTTTCCAAATTTTCAATTTTTGACCCCGGACCCTACACCCACTCTAACTCTACCCAAAACCCTTAAAATTACCCAAAATTTTCAAAATCTCCAAATCACCCAAAAATCCTCAAGACCAATCCCAAACATTCCCACATCACTCAAATTGATCATTCATAGCCAAAAATACCAAAAATTCCAAAAATACCTCCCAATACCCTCCAAATACCCAAAATGCCCCTCTTAGCCAAAAAATCCAAAAATTCAGAAAATTCCCAGAAAATTCCAGAAAATCCCAAATATTCCCAATTTCATTTTGTTCAACTATACCATAGGCCAATTTTGTCAATTCACCCCACTTTTATCAAAACCCCCAATTTGACCCATTTTAACCCAAAATGAACCCAATGTCAAACCAAACCTACCCAATTGACCTAAATTCTGGTCCAATTCAATTCTAAACTTCAATTCAACATCCCCAACACCAATCTAGACCAAATCCAAGTCCAATTGGATTGACATTTGGATCCAATTTCACTTTTGGCCTTAAAGCCCAATTTGGACCCATGACCCAAACTTAGCCCAAACTCACCCAATTCAACTCCAATTAACCCCAAATATTTTCTAAACCTTCCTTAACATCCCCATAAACAAAACACTAACATGATTTGCCCAAAATTTAGACCCAAACCCCACTCAAATTCAACCCAAAATCAAAAGGCCCAATTTTGACCTAAACCTAAACCTAGCCCAAATAGACCCAAACCCCAAAATCAAAACCCAACCAAAGCCAAAACCTCTTTGAAACACTCCCATAAACATTTCCAAACATTTATTTTACATCAATTTCAACCCTAGCCCAACATTGGCCCAAGTTAGCCCAATTTGACCTATATTGGCCCATGTACCAAATGAACTCAAATCCAACCCAATTCAAGCCCAAACCACCTCAAATTTATTTCAAATCATTCATGACACATCCCTAAACCAAACTCAACAATTATTTGGCCCAACCTCTTTACAAAACTCCCATCCATAAATTCATTTTTAAACTAAAAGGCCCATTCCTTAAATCATTTTAAAAGCCCATCTTTTACCACATCCAAAGGCCCAAAATTGGTCCCAAAGCCCATATGACATTTCCCCTCATCATACTTTCAATTAAACTCAATACCTAAGTCCTAAATTCATCATCAAGTCATCCCAAATCAAGCCTTATCCAAGTTCCCATTAAATTATCAAAAGAATACCAAAACCCATTTTCATGAAATTGACTAAACCTTTCCCCAAGCCAAAGGTGAGCCATGAAGCCATGCATGAGCCACATGTGAGCCATGAGGGCCTTGGACACTCCACCATGCCATATTGGGTAAGAAGAGGGGGGCTTTCCTTAATCCCTAAAGCTCATTAGCCTTAATCATGATTCACCTAAACTTAAATTTAATCCAAATATATTTGGATGGAGACCTCTCCATGCCAAACCAGCTGATCCCTTTGATCCCCCACAGCACCCAAAGCCACCTTGAAGGGTGCACCAAGCCCAAATGGGTGAATTGACCCATTTAGACTCAAAACTAGCCATGCCCCATTCTACTTTGGATCAAAGCCTTTACACATGGCAATTGCCGATTGCTTGCACCAAGCCCCGCCCCGACCCACCCGACCTTGAGGGTGACCCATGCCTGGCTGGCCGACCACCACGACCGCCGGAAACCACTGTGCCGAGAGCTCACATGTGAGCCCAAACTTGGAATTCTCACCTGCCGAGTCGCCTCATGCCCAATGGCCACCATGGTCGTTCTTCACATGCCAAGAGCGGTCGATCCCGGCCCTCGACCCCCTGGGAGGCCCTCCAGCCTCTCCTATTTAAACCCCTCACCCTCTCGGCCAAAGGAGGGGCTGAACAAAAACCTTAAGGAAACTCTGCCAAAATCATTCCAGATCACTCTCCACACATAGAGCACTTGATCCCCACTGAATTCCAGCCCCAATTCCCTCCAGCTGAGCCCAATTTTGAGCTCAAACTTCAGCCCAAAAACAGGAAACTTCTTCACGAGTGAGCCAATCCCCAAATTGATTGGTCCTACACCTTCACCGGACCAAGAGGAGAAGTTTCCCACCGAAAGCCCCATCTCCAGGGCCACCCGGCTTGCTCCGGCCTCCAAGCTTTGTGATCGAGCCGTGGTCACTTTCATAGCTGAGACAATTCACCGAGCCGAGGGACTTCATCCGGAGCTTACTTTGACCCAATCGAAGGTGACACAACTCTCGGATCGAAGCTTCACTTCTCCGAGCAAAGGTATGAACTCCCTCTTCGCCCGAGCTTCGGTCGATTCTCCATTTTGATTGGCTTGATTTCATAGCATGTTCACCGTATGGATGTGTTCGTCTCTTCAAGACGAATCCATGGAGCATAAGAACACGAAAATCCGTTGAGAATCGAGTGAGTTCTTAGGGTTAGAGTGTGGACGGTCACGGGATTGCACCGGTCGTAGACGATGACCGAGAACCGTCGGATCGCGCGTGTATTGGATGGACGGCTTGGATTGCGTCGGATCGGCAGATGGTACGTGAACCGCGGGGCCCCGGACAGCCTAGTCAGATTGCGGCGCCGAACCAGGGAGCGACGCGTGTCGATTTGGAGCCGCCGAGGTTGAGTCAGCGCCGCGTGGATAATTAGATAAATAGGGTATTTAATGTATTTATTAAATATCAGAAACTTTGAAAATTCATATCTTTGTGTAGAAAAATCACAAAAATAAAATAAAAATACCCTCTTGCTCAGTGAACAGAGGAGAATAATGTGAAAAAAAAATAATTAATTTTGTCCAGTACTTTATTTTTAATTAATTATTTACTCCTGCATTGTTTTAATTCTCCATGCATTCATACAATTCACCATGGCATGAGACCATAGGGCTTTTGAAGCCTCCGAACTTGGGAACATTCCCTGAATTTTCCAAGGTCGGAGGCCATCTCTGTGAAAAGTTATTGATTTTTCAAATGCATGTTGCTGTTTTGAGTATTTTAATTCCAAAAATTAGCATGTTGTGAAATAAATTCTAGGAAAATTTGGTGATGTTCCTTATGACCAGAGAACCCTAGGAAAAATAGGACTTGAGTTAATTCACTCAGATTAACCCTAATTGGCCTAAATACCCAAAATTGAAATTTAATTAATTAGAGTTAACCATAGATCAAATTGACTTGAAATCAATTCTCCACTGACCTTTAGGATTAGAGGAACCCACCATAAAAGTTTGAAGTCAATTGGGTTTGGTTAACCCTATCAAATGGGTTGATTAAGCCATTTAGCTCAACTTAAACTTTGAAAATTCATAACTTTCAAAATACTTTTCAAAAATTCACCAAATTGGTTTTGAAGCCTCTCTGATATCAGGGAATTCAAGAAAATTAAAATTGCAATTTTCTAAAAAAGTTGATTTTTTATCATTATTTTAATATTTTAATAATTAAAAAATAATAAAAATTACAAAAATAATAAAATTCACCAAAATGTCACATTTTGAATTCTAACCACTTAGGAACAAACCCCATATTTTTCTTATGTCTCTAGGTTGAGATATTAAATTTTAAAGCCTTGGGGTAATTTTTAAAATTAAAAAAAATACATTTTCTAGCATTTCCACTAAAATAATTCCAATAAATTAAGAAAAAATTAGAAAATTGTAAAATTTGGTTCTCTGGAATCCTTGATATCAGAGAGAATTTTAAAAATTATAAAATTTATTTTTCAACTTATATTCTATTTTTAAATTAATTAATACCCCAGAACTTAAAATACTTTTAATAAATAAAATATAATTCAAAAAATCACAAAAATTGGTCCAAGTGGTCCTCTGGTCATTAGGAATGTCCCATAATTTTCTTAAGGACAGAAACTTTACCTTGGTCATATTATTAAATTTTCTTTGGAAATCCTTTTTTTCCACCAAAAATAATTACATAAATAAATTAAATACAGAAAAATCACATTTTCTCCTCTAATGTCTTTATTGACATATGAGTGAGGTCACATAAAAATTTCAAATTCATTTGAGCTCAATTTAGTGAGTTATGAAATTATTAAGCTTGAAGGGCAAAATGGTAATTAAAATTTTAACCCTTAATTAAAACTTTAGGCTTAATAAAATTAAAGAGTAAAATATTTGATCCTAATCTGATTTGGATGATTGAAGTTTAAATAATTAAAGGGTAGAAACCTATTAAACAATTCAACAATAATTGAAATGAACTTTAGTTAAAATAATTAATTAATTTTGGAAGAATAGTAAAATTGGAGTTATTAAAATAAGGATGTTATTAGGAAGAAATTTGTTCTTTAATTTAAGAATCCCTAAATTAATCATTTCAATAATATTTAATTCCTAATTAAAATGATAATCCAAGTTTAAGATTTAAAATGCTAAAAGACTTAATCATTAAATTAAGTTAAGGTTAAATTATTTAAAGCAAACCCTTTTAAAATAAAAAATTTAATTAAATTAAATTAAATTAAATTAAATTAAAACTAAATCAAATTAAATTAAATTAAATTAAATTAAATTAAGCTAAATCATATTATATTAAATTAACTTAAAATTAAATGAAATTAAATTAAACCACATTAAATTAAATTAAGTTAAGTTAAATTGAATTAAATTAAATATAACATCACCTAAGTCATAAAGAATTCAAAATAAATCTAAAATAACTTGAACACTATTCCAAACTTAAATCATTAATTTGAACTTAAATTTGAATCACAAATCATTAAATATCGTTTTGCCCTTAGGAGCTTTTACTATTATAACTCCTAAATGGAGTATCAAATGAAATGTCACTTCACTCATAAGGATATTCAAACATCCTAATTCATCGAGCAAGAAATAAAACTTAACTTAAACACCCTAGATGATTAATTCACACTGCACGATAGAATTCATTTGGACTTAGGACAATTCCGAAATATTGAAAAGATGTTTAAGATTCGTCTTAAACACTTCCTCAATATGATGGAATGTCCTAAGAACAAATTGAGCTTAGTTGTTCTTTGGTGAAGAAAATCATCCTTAAAACCAAAATTGAAGACCTAGACGTCATAGGAATGACTAGCTATAGGATTAGGATTTTGGTAGAAAACCATAACCCTTCCCTTAGCTTTACCTAGGAAATTGCTATAAATGCTTAAATGCTCTAAATTGTATTTTAAGTGCAGCTTGGGATGACGGGAAGACCCTCCGGATACGCTTTTATTTTATTGCAATTTATCTTACTTGCAATTCATTTACTCGTGTTGCACTTTACCTTTCTTGCATGATAAACAACGAGTTGCATGAAAACCTACACCTTTAGGACAGAAACCAAAGCCGAAACCCATAACTAAATTAAAAGACACTACAAGATAAAATTCACCGCCACAACATTCAAAATATAAAACAACTCAAAATTTAATCACAAACGAACAACAAAACTACAACTACAACTAAATTAAAACGTCTCGTTGAATGATCGGGAATACCTCGGATGATGTAACCCACGTGTTGCTAACGGGATTTCCACGGTCTAAATGAAAGTGCGGAACTCATTTAGTTGAGTTTAGCAAATTCATCTGGACTAAGTGAATTCGATGAAAATAACGGTGTCGGGATGACGGAACCGTGAGATCTTAATCGGTTCCGTTTAATCAACTTTAAGACTCGTTTTAATTAAAACATTAAAGACACATAGAAATTAAGACTTTCTCTAAAACCAAACACTTCCCTCATCTCTTGATTTATCATCTTCTACAACTAAACCTCTGCAACAACAAGGAGCTTGGAGCTTAATGGGCGGCACGACCATCGTCATCAGTGAAAACATGAATCGCTTCGACAAAACTTTTCTTTAGTTTAAACAATCAACTCATAGGACTTCGAGGTAGTTTGCACAGTGCAACATAAAACCTCAACCTTCTTGTTAGGCATTTTCTTTGCAAATTAAGTCCTAATCGACCTTAGGGTTCCGAGGTAGTCGTCCGTTACGACATAAACCCTCACACCTTTGAGGCTATTTGTGTGATCACATCATGCAAACATAAGGCCTAATTAATTAAAATTGGCAAGATCAAAACATTAAATAAACATTAGGACCTTCCTAAATTCAAGCCAAACAAATAGGATAGTCGGAAATTACCAAAGTTCGCTTCGAATCCGTGATTTCTCTTACCTTTCTTCCTTTGAATTCCCAAAATAAAAATGTTCAAAATTTGATCCATTCCCTATTGAAATTCCAAAACTCAATCCATTGAAAACTTAAACCTTGAAATTCTTGAGAGCGAGAACTGCGATTATTATCGAGAGTTTTCTTAGGTGATTCCGTCACTTAAGATGTAATTAACTATAGGGGCTTGCCCTTATAGGGAACTTTAAGAACCCGAGGTAATATAAACCTCGCTTAATTCATTTATATTAAGCAGGGGAATTTGTCGGCTTATAAAATTGGTTCGCAAACCAAACGGGTGTCACAAATCTTCTAGTTTATTTAATCGAGCCCCATCATCAAGCCATGTGTCTATTCTTCGGGATAGATACATGGTTTGTGATACGGTGCTCGTTATATAAACTATTCGGGATGTGAGATCAGTTTGATTTCATATCTTAAAATTTTCAAATTTAAAATTATTTTCAAAATCAAATACTACTTTTCAAATTATTTATTTAAATTAAATTAAAAATTCGCCGACAATTTCTGTAGGCGACCTCTTTTCAAAAAATACAACACTCAACTTAAAAATAAGCCGTACAACCCTCATCGTTAATTCCCCTTTTTGCACATCTATCATGGCTCTGCCTGTAGCTAGAAAAGGTCTCCCCAAAATTTTGGGTATCTCTTTATCTTCCTCCATATCTAACACAATGAAATCCACAGGAAAAATAAATTGATCCACTTTTACCAAAACATCTTCTATAACTCCTTTAGGATATGTGATCGAACGATCTGCTAATTGCAGAGTTACAGTAGTTGAGGTTATTTATCCTAGTCCAAGTCTTTTGAATATTGATAGAGGCATAAGGTTAATGCTTGAACCCAAATCACATAAAGCTTTTCCACAGAATCTTTCTCCGACTGCATATGGAATTGTGAAACTACCAGGATCTTTAAGTTTTTCAGGAAGCTTTTCTGAATCATCGCACTGCACTCCTCACTAAGTGCAACAGTCTCATTTTCTTCAAACTTCCTCTTTTTATTAAGAATATCCTTCATAAATTTGGCATAGCTTGACATTTGTTCTAGGGCTTCAACAAATGGAATATTAATGGTAATCTTCTTTAATATCTCCAAGAATTTTGAAAGTTGCTTATCCAACTTTTGTTGACGAAGTCTCTGAGGAAATGGAGGTGGTGGTTTTTCTAAATCAACATTAGGTGGAGAAATAGGTCTTTCCAAACCTTTTGGAGCGTCCTCTTTAGGACTTTCAATCTCTTCTTTCTCTACTTCAGTTTCTTTTTGAACTCTACCTTCCAATTCTTTTCCACTTCTCAGTTGAATTGCTTTTACTTGTTCTTTATTCTTTTCTCTTGGATTAACTTTAGTATTACTTGGAAGCATTCCCTGGGATCTATTACTTAAGGCATTTGCAATTTGTCCCAACTGATTTTCAATATTTCTGATGGTTGCTCCTTGAGTTTGTAATTGATTTCCCATATGTGATACTACTTCTTCCATAGACAACTTCTTCTCCTTATTATGTAAAACATTGTTATAACCTGAAGGATAAGTTAATCTATTATTATTATTACCTTGGTTGTTCCAATTCCCCAATGGGTTTACTTGGGTGTTCCCCCATTGTTGATTAACACCACATCGATTATTGTTATTCCGAGTTAAAATTTGGATGATTCTTCCAACTCGAGTTATAATAATTAGAATATGGGTTGTTAGGTTTGATTATAGCATTCACGGTTTCGGTGAAGAATAAGAATCAACCATTTGGCCTAATGAATTTTCTTCAATCATGAGATTTGGCTGAGAAAAATTCATCCCAAATTGGTCTATCTTCCTTGATACAGCAGCGACTTGATTTGCTAACATTGTAAAAGCATCATTTTCATAAACACTGGTTACCTTTTTAGGATTTAACCTTTCAGAAGGCCATTGAAAAATTATTAGTAGCCATTCCTTCAATTAAAGCATAAGCATCAGAAAATGGTTTAGACATTAATGATCCACCAGTAGCATCATCGATGATTGATCTAAGAGATCCAACTAATCCAGTATAAAAAGTTTGAATTATTAACCAATCTGGTAACTCATGATGTGGACATTTCCTGAGGAGATCTTTAAATCTTTCCTATGCTTCGTATATTGAATCCCCTTCAAACTGACAAGAAGATATTATATCATTTCTCAACTTAGCAGTCTTAGATGGTGGAAAATATTTAGCAAGGAACTTTTGTGACAGTTCACCCCAAGTTCTAATTGATCCAGGTTGTAACGAGTGTAATCATATTTTAGCTTTATCTCTTAGTGAGAAAGGAAAAAGTCTAAGTCTAATAACATCATTCGAAACACCATCATATTTAAAAGTAGCACACAACTCCAAGTAATTAGCAAGATGAAAATTAGGATCTTCAGTTGTTTCTCCCCTAAACTGATTATTAGACACCATTTGGATAATAACAGGTTTAAGCTCAAAAGAATTAGCAGCTACAACAGGGTTTTGAATACTACCACAAAATTCATCTACTGTAGGATTAACATAATCTCTTAAAGGTCTTAATTCTTGATTGATGCCTACATTTTGATCTTGATGATTTGTCATTTCTTGAATATTTTTATCTTTTTCTGTATTTTAAATTTTTTTAATTTTTTTCTGATAGTTCTTTCTAATTCAGAATCATAAGGCACAAGTTCTTCAGAACCTGAACTACGCATACAATAATAAAACAAAACAAAACACAACACACTAACAAAAACAAAGAAAAGTAAAAATTTAAAATTTCTTAATTCTCTTTAAAATGCAATTTAATTGTTTTCCCCGGCAACGACGCCAAAAACTTGATCCTCGATAAATTCAACGGCGCAAAAAACTTGGTACTGTCCGGTAAATACAACGACACCAAAAACTTGACTCCACTGGATAAATGCGCTGATGATTTTAGATATGAAAATTATGATTTTATAATATGGGATACTACGCAAGTATAGGTATTGTTTATCAAGTAATATAAGACTTTCTGATTAAGCTTCGAGATATCGAACCCACAGGGAAAATGTAAAATCTTTAAAGAGATCAGAAAAATTATCTTTTTTACTTTTTGTTATGGATTTTGAAAGCTTGTGTTGATTTTGAAAGGTTTTGAAAGTTGATTTGTCTTTTGAAATTTCCTTAATAAAATGATAATAACTAAAAAAAATACTGGATGTGAAATACTATTAACTAGAATATATATTTCTTTCCTTTTATTAAGTAGTAATAATTCTTAAAGTATTGTTGTTGAAGTCTTTAAATTTGTTGTGATAGATAGAAGCAAATGTGTTCTTTACCCTTACTTGGTTCTATAAACAACATAGGTTAATTTGAAATTTTTATTATTTTGAACATGGTTAGGCAGAGAAGATACCAGTCTCTCACTTTAGAGTTCCCTCGATTCCCACCACATGGGGCCTAACTTCTCATAAAAAAACTCAAAACTTCAAACCAAATTAGGTGGTTTTAGCCTGTCACTCTAAAATCCTCTAATTTTACTCCCTTCCATAAAAATATCTTCTAATATTACATTCAATTATATGGACTACAATTCTCACCCATATAATTGCATGTGATTCTTACTAACTTTTATGAGACAATACCACATTTGATCTTACATAATCTCAAGAAATTTTACAACTTAACAGGCCAAATTAAGAAATAAACAAAGTTTTTAGAATTAATCTTCACAAGTTCTTCCAACTTTTAAACACTTATACTTTTCACAACAATTCTTTATAAATTAATTACTTCTCCATTTAAGAAAGAATAAGATAAAGCAAACTACTCAGAATGCATTGAGAAAATAAAAAAACACATTGATTTGAAATTAAAAACAATAAGAAAAATAACAAACGAAAGCAAGTATTAATAAAAAGATTAAAAGTAAACACTTATCTGAAAATCCTCACCACAAGACTTAGGAAGTTCCTCTGAAACTTTGAATCTTCGATAAACTACTCCTCAGAGAAAGTCTTCCAACTCTGATGACTTAGAATACAGACTTCAGACTTCTGTAAAAAACTAAACTAAAAGAAAGAAAAGAAGTGGGAAGAAGAAGACTTCACTCTGACCATTTTCTTCTTTCTACTCTCTACTCCTGCTCTTAATAAAAACTCTCACAAAATAAAAAAAAATACTGTAAAAAATCTCTTCAAAATGCAAGTGGAAGAGCACTTAGTCATTCTTAAGACTCTCTTTAAATAGTAAACCAAAATGTGCCTTAGTGTCTATTCAAAATGTGTCCAGATTCGATGTATCTACTAAGGAACGCACCCCTTCATTCAAACTTGCCACCCAAAGGAAGTTATGGTAGTTACCACCAAGAATTGCATCCCATCCCCCTTGAAATTGGTGCCAAATACATGAAGTTTTCTATTTTTAACTGTGGCGGCTAAGCGCCGGCCCAGCTGCGCTTAGCCGCCAGTGCTAAAATTTTGATTTTTCATTATTTTTGCTCATAATTTGATTCAATTTTGCTCCTTTCATCATGACCATCAATTTTCATCTTACCTGCAAGAAAAACACAAAATACCTTCCCTTAAAGTGCAATATCATTAAAAATATGTATAAAAAATGTGCATAAAAATACTATATATTTTAGGTGTATCACTTCTTCCTTTCTATTCTAAAGAGAGAATTAAGTGTTGTAAAAAAGAGAGAAGAGAATTCAAAGGAACTTCAAGGGAATTGCATTGGGGAAGAGAAAGAGATAAATTGTATTTTCTTTTGTGGTTTGTATGAATTTTCTTTTATATATAAAATCCATGTTTTATTGTATCTTCTCCATGAATTTTGAGTAGTCTCCCTTGTCTTTCTTCTTGCATAGAGATATGATGATGGATTGATATGGATTTGATGTGCTTTTAATGTAATGAAGAAATTGTGATGGTTTTTCATTTTAAACTTAATTTACTTTTCGATTTGGCCAATTGAAATGTTAAAATATGTTGTTGAAGATTAAGTTTGAAAGGATTTAATGTCCTACAACAATAATGAAAGATCCATTTAATTTCTATGGATGAATTGCGTAGTTCATGGGAATTGAGTGCAAATAAATAGGAAAATATGTTTTGATGGACTTCAATGTGTAGATTTCAGGGTGACAGGCTAAAGTCCCCAAATTAGTTCTAAGATTAGTAACTAATATCAAAGGTTAGCCTTCGGGCGAGGGTGAGTGGGAGCTCCGAAGTGAGAGTCGGTATCATCCCAGCCTAGCCTTAGATTTAGTGACTAAACTTAGGATATGTCAATGTTCTTTTCTTTCTTAGAAGAGGGGCACTCTTTTAAGGGTAAAGAATCATCTATGCTCCTATTTGGCATAATAACATAGATAATTGTTACATATCAACCCACACATCATATTCTTATTGCAAAAGGAAAGATACTTTTCTCATATATCGAAAACCTTTAAAATACTTAGTTTAGTGTGTCTGTTATTTAATTCTATTTTTAAAGTTGTTAGAAGTAATTATAGTTTAGTTAATTGTTACTGTTTTCTGCATAGTATTAGTAGGTGTATGTGTTAAACCTTAAGTGCTATTTAAATATCAGATTTTAGTGCTATATTATTTATATTGTGAAAGCTTTCTTATACTTCAAACTTCCCTGTGGGATCGATAACCAGGACTCCATTAGAGCCCTGTATTATTTGATACGATATGTATACTTGTGCTGAATGCTTGGACTTAACAAAATCATTATAAAAATATAAATTTGAGTTCATAAATTTTTGAAAAATATAAGTCCCGTGCATCAAGGAACTGCAGCTGTAAGATTCTCAAAGCCGCCAGACACAAGCTGCAGGTCTGCCAGTGATTGATGAGATTCCTCAGCAGGAGGAACTGGGTTTGCTAGAAACCACTTCGCTACTTCGAGGGAGTCGGTTCCACCCGTTGGTTGATACTGCTAGAGACGAAAGTCTCCATAGGATTGCTGCTGCTTTGCCGTCACCACATGGTCGTGATGAGGAGAGGGAGAGGCCCACACTTGTCACCTGAGTCTGCATAGTTTTCCAAAGATTAGCTGAGAAAGAGGAATGTTCCATTGCCAAGCTCCTCAAGAGAATGAGATGTGCAACATCCTTGAGAATGAAGAACGAGATTCTAAGAAAAGAAAGACCCGATCATCAGACAGAAATTTTCTGACACTCCGTCTGCCAGTGTTCCTGCCACTCTGTTTAGGGAGACGTGTTGGTACCACTCTCACCGCTACAGATGCTACTATTGCCGCTCCGACACAACCAGTTTGTAGATCTGTCAAGTTTCAATTGGGTCCGAAAGTATCGTTTGCTAATGATTATAAGGAATTCTAGAAGAGGAAGAATAGCAAGAAAAGATTGTTTGCTGTTGTACATGGTCTAAACCCTAGGAAGTACGCTTCTCCTCACCACTCTGATGTCCCCGCCGAGTCACTCAGTCTCAAGTCACCAAATTTTAAGAGGAAAGTATGATTAACAAAGGTTGCTGAACCAGTAAATTTTGAAAAGTTTAAATTGGATTTTGAGTCTGGTGTTCTCGCTGCCATAACTACTGTCGTTTCTGAGTCAGTTGCGGAGAGAAGTGATAGTCGAGGAAAATCTACAGATCTGAAGTTAATTAAAGAGAAAATAGTTGATGATAAAGTCTGAAAGCTCTGAGCTGAGATTTCAGAGTTAGCGAAAGAATGATTATTGGACATAGAGGTGAGGATTACTACCTGTCAGACTACATGAAGGAAGAGTTTATGGAGATCAATGTTGTTGAAACAAGGGTCACGTCGTCTAAGCGCGATGCTCCTTTGTCTGAGGAGAACACTGTAGAAGAATTCCAAAGGGCCATTTTGTTAAGAGATGAGCTGATAAGTCGGATGGAGAAGAAGATGGAAGAGATGGACGCCGCCATGACTGCCATGGCCACATTAAACAGATAGTCACGACCAAAAACATATCCAGAAGTTAAACAGTCTAAGATTATACATGTCACAGATGAAAGAAGAGATGTCGCTTTAGCTAATGAAGACGAACCGCCGAAGAAGGATTCATCTTCGAGTATATCAGAGAAAGATATCAAATAAATGTTTGAACAAAAAGTTTGTGAGGCCTTGGCTCAGTCCAAAGGCGGGGAATCAGTTTCAAAGGATAATTTCTTACCTGAAAGGCTTTGTGCCCCTACTTTCAAGACATTCAATGCAACAGGATATCCTCGTCTACACATAGTACACTTCAGAGCTAGTTGCTGTAACACAAGAGGAAATGAAGCATTGTTATTCTAACATTTTGTTAGCAGTTTATCAGAGGGAGCGTTTGATTGATATGCCGAGCTGCCCAACGGATCAGTAAAGTCCTTTGCAGAAATGGAAAACATTTTCGTGAAAAGATTCGCCGGCGCGCAGCACCATGTCATTATAAGAGATCTCGTAGTGGAGCAGCAAAAGCCCGGTGAGACCTTGGTCGATTATATTTTGAGATAGAGGATTTTAAGCATGAAGTGTGAGCCTCAGCCACAGGAACAACACACGATAGAGATACCACTCAAGTGTATCCACGGTCCGATGGCTTTCATACTTAAGCGTCTTACTATTAAATCCTTCGAGAAGCTAATTAGTAAAGTGAGCAGTTTACAAGAGGAAGCTAAGCATATCCAACCTACAAAGAAGATAGAGAAAACGAGATCGGTCAAACATATGAGAAGAGATCTGGCGTAGTGGCAACTGTTAACAAAGGGAAGCAGCCGATGAGGATTCAGGCTAAGCAGTCGCCGCAGCAGCACAGTTAGTCACCTCAGTACAGTTAACCTCCATAGTACAGTCAGTATTAGCAGTATGGTCAACCCCATCCACAGCAGAACAATCAGTCTGGTTAGTAGCAGAGGTCATACAAGACAGATGAATAAAAGGGTCTGACGATTTCAGAATGGCTATGCAAGAACTACTCCTTTAAAGATGTTGCCATAGAGAAGATGTTCTAAAATTTGATGAAGAAGCCTGAGTGCAGATTACCTGAGTTGAAGAAGTAGGAAGAGATGAACAAGAAAGACCATCCAAAAATTTTTCCCCTACCACAAGTTACTCGAACACACCATAGAAGGATGTTTCAGTTTTAAGGATTGAGTCGAGAGAAGCTTAAAAAAAGGAAATGTAACAATACCAAAATAATATATAAAAGAACCTGAAAGAGGTTTCATAAATATGATTTTGTTTGAGCCATCCGATCCAATAGACCCGTATGCCGACAGAGACGGATGGAGCACAAGTCTTCCAAGAAGATAATGGATCAGATACAGGCCACTGCACGGAGTCTGCTACCTCCCAGGCCGAAGATGGAGATCGTACCAGAGAGACCTCCACAGCGGAAGATCAATACTGAAGATGCGTTAGAAAAGATAAAGATTGATAGCACGAGGGCTAGGATAGGGGCTACCCCCATTAGATTGGTTGTCTCAGATTTAGGGGAGAAATCCCTGGAACCGTTAGCTCTGTATAATTTCCTTTTCGTCCCTCTGGGGTCTTATGATGATAAGAGTGACAATTTTGGATATGTTCTTACTATCTCTAATGATGACGTAACTAATCACAACCTATATAACCCCGATTTTGATTCCCATAATGATCCTCAAATCGTATTAGTTCCTGATGAAAATGTTGGAAAAAATAAAGAAGATATGGATAACATCAGTTACGACAGTTCAAAAAGAGAGGAGCCAGTCCTCAAGTGCAAAGGAACTCTGACTACATTAACTTGGACATTTTAGATACGAAAACAATACCAGAAGAATCTGTTACAGCGTCATGAGAACCTCCGGGTCTAGAGGAGAAAGAAATAACAAAAGTTCATTTAAGGAGTGGAAAAATACTACCTCCAAGAACAACTCTAGTGGAGAAAGGGAAAACAAATAATTACTCAAGAAGAATTGCCTCTAGCAACGGAAGAAGTACAAATTCAAAACAAAATTGGAAATTCAAATAAACTTGATTACAATGTATTAGCTCATCTTAGGAAGTTGCCAGCCAAACTAAGCATTTACGATGCTCTGATCTATCAAAGAAGATGAGAAAAAATCTGGTCAAGGTTCTGCATGATCTAGAAATTTGCTTAGCACAATTGGCTAGCTTATTCTCAGATGGAGTTTGTACTTTGAAGGGATAGCCTGACGTGACCTTCACCGATGAAGATTTGCTTCTCGGTACTACCGATCACAACCGTCCGCTCTACATTCTGTCAATATTGGCAGGTTCGTACTTTCCAGAGTGTTAGTAGATCTTGGAGTGTCGCTTAACATAATGATTCTACGGATGTTAGCTTACTTGGACATCGACGCGCGAGAGCTCTCTACATATAAGATGATGCTAAGAGGATTTAATCAGAAAGGAGAATGATCCCTTAGATCTATAACACTATAGATGAAAGTTAGAGATCTAGTAACATCTGCAAAATTCCATGTCATCAATTCAGAAACATCGTTCAACACCCTGCTTGGTCGACTGTGGCTTCACGAGTACAATATGGTCCCGTCATCACTTCACCAATGCATCAAGTACTACAAAGATGGAAAAGATCACTACATTTGGAGAGACTTACAACCGTTCTCAATACATGAAATGAACATTCACAAAAACGCCGCCTTCTACGCTCCCTCGAAGAAGACAGTCTTTTCAAGAGAAGTTGTGACAAATAAAGTGGAAGATTCAGAATGAACACCATAACTGTACCATTCACCTCTGCTTCAACGATCTCCCACTACTCTTTTACGACGAGTTGGTGGAGCTTCTCTTAGCCCACACATCCGAGGTTGAGGTTGGGGACGTGGGTGAGTGAGAACTCACCAGATTCTTGAACAGACGAAGCCAATAATCAAAATTGACATAGAAGGAAGCTCCAAGGAGGATCAATTCAGAGAAGAAACAATGATGGTAAGTTTGAAGAAGCCTCAATTCAAGATCTCTTTGGAGGACACAGAAAAAAATGAATATGAATCAATGTATGATCGGATTAACTATTATGTGTAAGCCATGACCCTAAATCTGATCCATCCTCAAAACATTGAGAGTATGAAGGTCAAGGAAGTCCATAATGGTGGTTTTAAACCAATCAAATTTTATCGCGCTTCTCCTTCTACTTCTAAGCCTTGTGTAATTCTCGAAGAAAATAATTCTAATGAATTAATGGAACCTTTAAGTTACTTTTCACCATGTGTACAAAAATTAATTCAAAAAGGATATGTGCCATAGAAAATGCCAAAAGAAAAGTTATAATCATTTGAAAAATTATGGAATGTAAAAGGAAATAATCTCAATTCAAAAGAAGGTCTCAGTTTTGGTAAGATAAGACCAGTCGATGACTCAGAATTTTGCATGGTTGTTATTAGTCAGTCAGATGAAGATTGCTTGGATATTCAGGATGAATTTGAAGATGCTACGATAGATGATGCTCTGCTAGAATTTGAAGAAGAAATCAAATTAACATTAAACAAATTAAAAGAAATCAACATCGAAACTGAGGAGCATCCTCGACCAACATTTATAAGTTCGCTACTCAGTGAAGAAGAATCTACAGATTTAATCAAGTTATTATCATAATTCAGAGATTGCTTTGTATGGAGTTTCGAAGAAATGCCTGGAATATCTCCAGAGGTTGCAGTTCACCGACTCAGAGTAGATTGAAGTATAACGCTAGTAAAGCAAGCTCCCAGAAGAATGCACCTCGAAATAGAGCAGCAAATCACAATCGAGGTGAAGAAATTGATAGATGCTATGTTTGTGCGGGAAGAACAATACCCCACATGGTCAGCCAACGTTGTGCTAGTTAAGAAAAAAATGGACAGATACAAGTGTGTTTTGACTTCAGAGATTTAAATAAAGCATGTCCAAAAGATGAATTTCTTTCAGCGAACCAGAACTAATGGTGGACATCGCATCGATGCATGAGATTTTCTAGTTCATGGACGGATTATCAGGATACAACCAAATAAATATGATTCTAGAAGATGCAACGCTCACAACATTTAGAACGCCGATTGGGACTTACTGCTACACAATACTGTCGTTTGGTCTGAAGAGCACCGGAGCAACTTACCAGCGAGCAATGACAAAGATCTTCGTTGACCTTATTCACAACACAATTAAATGCTACGTGGAAAATTTGATCATCAAGAGCAAAGTGAAAGATAACCATTTATATGATTTGAGGATTGTATTTGAATGATTACGATAATATAATCTCAAGATGAATCCTTTAAAGTGTGCCTTCGACATTACCTCCAGGAAATTTCTAGCATTCGTTGTCCGTGATCGGGGAATCTCTAGCAAAGTGACAGATTCCCAGCATAACATTTTATAGGATTCCTCGAGCAGACAATGCCCACACAAATGCTTTAGCTAAGCTAGCTAAAGAATTGGCTTGTCAACCTGAAGAATCTATAGACATTACCATATAAGGACGTCAGGTTTTGTTGTATATCAACCTCGATACTTCGTACAAGCTTGGAAAAGAAGAGATAACAGCTCTTGTGGCAGATGATACAAAAGATTGACGTCAGTTATTGATAAAATATTTCCAAACAGGAAAACTTCCAGAAGGCAAGTCAGCAGCGCATCAGATTCAAAAAAGAGCAATGTTGTATGCCTTAATCGATAATGTTCTGTACAGAAGATCTTTCGATCAAATGTGGTTGAGATGCTTGAGCAGAGCTGAAGCATAGAATATCGTCAAAGAAGTGCATGCCGGATTGTGTGGAGTACACCAGTCAGTACCAAAGATAAAAGTGAAAATTAAGAGACTTGAATATTATTGGCCGGCAATGATGACAGACTACATGGACACAACTAAGAAATGCAATCATTGCCAAGTGCATGGAGTGGTATTGTACCAACGTTCAAATGGTCTATACCACACCGTCAAGTCATGGCCATTCGAGTTTTGGGGCATGGACATAGTGGATTCGATAGACCCTCCATCTTCAAAATGACATAGATTTCTCGCAGCTACGAATTACTTCTCCAAATAGGCAGAGGCAGTTCCATTACGAAAAGTCACAACACAGCAAGTACTACAGTTTTTCAAAAATTAAATCGTCTACCGCTTTAGTGTACCACGCAGAATTATAACGGGTCCGCCTTCAAGAGCACCAAATTTAATAACTTCTTCAGACATGGGATAGGTTGGAGGTACTCTACAATTAACCACTCTATAGAAAATGGCTTGGCAAAAGCCTTCAACAAGATACTTTGTAGATTTTAAAGAAAATGCTCGAAGACAACAAAAGAGGATGGTATGAGAATTTACTAGAAGCGTTATGGGCATATAGAACGACAGTCAGAATGCTGACACAGTCTACACCTTACGCACTAGTGTATGGGTTTGAGGCATTGCTTTCATTAGAGGTTCAGCTACCTTCTCTCAGACTCGCTGTCGCCTATCAAATTACAACAGAAGGGAATACCAAAATTCGACACACATAATTGGATAGTCTTGAAGGGAAAATATTGCTCTCGTAGTAGAAATTGGAGCTCTCTCAAGCAAAGATGATTCAAGCCCATGACAAATTGGCCCTCCTGAGGTTGTTCAAAGTCGGTGACCTCATCCTCATTCTTAGAAGGCTTATCCTTGCACATCACAAGATAGGTGAAAAATTTGAACCGACCTGGGAGGGACCTTTCATAGTGGAGAAGGTTTACTTCGGCGGGTCGTACAAACTGGTGGATTCTCAAGGAGATAGGCTCATGTTGCCGATAAATGGATGATACCTAAAGAAATACTACATGACATGACAAACCTGGAAAAGGACTTCTGTTCCGATATAGCCGTATGGCCAGTGTCTGTGACTGGGACCCAAATTAAAGAAAATATTGTAATCAAATCAAATGGAATAAAATAAATTTTCATGAATTAAAATGCTCCCATAATTCAAGTTCTTTAATTCCAAATCTTGTGAAGTTATGTTAAATAAGATAATGACATCTAATGAAAGTTAAAATCCATTAATTATAATAAATTTGTTATTGTTCTTCTTCGTGCAAAGTACTACCTTACTGACGTTTCCCCTATGTTATGCAGGAGAATGTTAGAAAAGGCTGGTTTTTGCGTTCAAAGACGTTTACACCTACTGCTCAAAGAAGAGAAGGCACTTTAGGGAGGTGTAATTAGTTTCGACCTGGATTATTCCCAAGTCAATGTGGATTACGAAGGCCTCCTAATGGACTGAGTCAGCCACAGGGAAGCCGAAGGCCTGCAGTCCTTAGTCAGAATCAGACACCAAGAAGAATGAGAAACATCGAGATAAGAAGCCACCGGAGGTTTTACCGACTCACACCTCCGTGCAGTAAGAAATAAGTGAGTCCCGTCGAAGATCACCACACTAGAGAGAGAGCTGGTCACCGCTACCATAGAGACTACAAACGCACAAGTGAGGCGCACACAGAGAATAAATGCCAACCATCAGAAGCACTAACACTTGGACGAGATAGAAGGAACACAAGCCAGAGAGACAGCTGCAGAGCTTCCTTCAATTCTGGAGAAATTCTATGGGCCAGAAATGAAAGAGACTGACGCCAGCTTGCTTACTACAGAGACTAATCCAGAGTTCACTAAGTCTATGTCGACATGAGATCCGATTGAGGAGATTTTCACTAGGTGTTTGACTTGCAGCTCAGGTTTACCAAGAAAACCATCAGCTATGGGGGCATTTATAGAATGCCCGGATTGTAATGTCTTACACTTGGAAGAATATGAGACGTTCGAGGCATATGCAACTGTCTTGATGCTACTGAAGAGTAGAGAGCATGTAGACGTAGAGTTGTACGTAACATAATATGTTCAGCCACGACAGTAGAAAGTAATTTCAGACTATATAATGACAAAGATACGTCGTGTTAGAAAGTAGGAATTTAAGCATTATGAAGAAATTCAAGGAAGATTTGTCAATGTCCTGAAAAGATTCTAGCTATGCACCGATGTATTTTCGAGAAGTGACGAAAGAAAGATTCTAGACTGTGTTTTCGCTCTTCAAGATTTTGGCTGAGCTGGTCGCTTGAGGGAGAAGACATATTCCGAGCCTACGAATTGGAAAAGAGGAAAAGACAGAATCACGATCTAATGTGGTTGTTGTTATAACTTTGCGAGAGATCAACGAGGAAATTTACCAGTGATTTTACAGAATGATGAAGTAGATCCGATGCCGTCAAAGATAAAGAAAATGATAAAGAGGATAGATGAGTGGCACATACTGCCATGGGATTGCATTCCAAAGAGCTGCATTATCAACATCTATGAAGAGGGAGATTGCATTCCGCCCCATATTGATTACCATGACTTTGTGAGACCTTTCTGCACTATCTCATTCATGAGTGAAAGCAACATTCTATTAGGAAGGGAAATTCAAATTGTTGGGTCTGGAGAATTCATAGGTTCCATCGAGATCCCGTTGCTAGTTGGATTAGTTCTGATATTAAAGAGAAATGGAGCAGACTTATCTAAGCACTGCATACCTGGAGTTGTACAACACTGAGTCTCAGTTACTTTCCGTAGGATGAGTGAAGAAAAAGTGCCATACGGATATAAGCCAGACCCATACATGGAGGGTCTTTAGCCGTTGGAGCATTGAGATAGTAGTACCTTTGAAAACATGCTAGGGGACTTCTGTCTCGGAGCACAGCTTAGGAGGTTTGCTTGTTCACAGGGTGACCCCAAAGGATAGACAGTTGCTACTTTTGTGCCAACATATAACATGTGACATGTTTTTTCAGTTTTTGTTCATGTGTACTACAGATGATTTGGATGCCTCGAATCACTTGATTTTAGTTGTACTACATTTTAAGTCAAGATCAACAAAGAGTTAGTTTTTTCATTGCAGTTTGTACTTCTACTTGCACTATGGATGAAATGCCACAGTACCATGCGGTGGTCCCAAAATACAAAAAAAAATGAACGATACAAAAGAAAAGAGATTGAAAATAAATAAGAAATTGAAAATCGAATAAAAAGAAAAAAATGAGAAATGAAAGAATAAAAAAAACAAGAGAAAAGAAAAAAAATTGGAATTGAAAATTTTCTTAATGAAAGAAAAGCGAAATAATAATAAAAAAAAAGAAGAAAATGAATTCTCATGCAATTCCGAGTTCCTCGCTTGTTGCTTTATCTTTCCATAAATATAAGTTTTCTACAAACTTTGATGACATTCCACGATGTCGTGACATTTTGTCACAAATTTCAAATTCTCCTCGAATCTCCACAATCTCTATAAGCTTCCATAAATGCTCCTTCAAAATTTCCTTAAATTTCCACCTCTCATTTCCTCAAGGTTTTTCATCTCCATAAATTTTGGGATCAATACTTAAACTTTGATTCCCCTCGATCAGCTTTTATGTTAGATGTGAGTCCCTGTATTTTCCTTCTTAATCTGATCTTCCCATCTCCTCTGTGGTTGGATGTGAGCCCCTGAGCTTTCCTTCCTAATGTGATACTCTGCTGCCTCATGAGTTGGATGTGAGTCCCTGAGCTTTCCTTCTTAACATGATAAATTCCCTAAATTTCTGCATTATATCCAAGTTATATTCTGCCTTTCACAATATTCCAGGATTGGAGCTTGGTCGTCTGATTCCTCCAAATTTCATAAATTTTCGCATTCTATCCGAGATAATTTCTACCTTCCACGATATTGCAGGATCAGAGCTTAGTCGTCTAATTTCTCCAAATTCCTTAAACCTTTGCATTATATCCGAGATATTTTCTGCCTTCCACGATAATTCAAGATCGGAGCTTGTTTGCTGATTCCTCCAAATTCCCTAAATTTCTGTATCCTTTCCGAGAAATTTCCTGCCATCCACGATATTCCAGGATCAGACTTAATCGTCAGATTACTTCAAATTCTTTAAATTTTGCATTCTTTCTGAGATATTTTTCACCTTCCACTATATTCCAGGATCTGAGCTTGGTCATCAAACTCCTTCAAATTCTCTGAATTTTTACATTATATCTGAAATATTTTTCGCATCCCACAATATTTCAGCATCGGAGTTTAGTCGTCTGATTCCTTCATATTCACTAAATTTCTGCATCCTTTCCGAGATATTTCCCGCCTTCCATGATATTCCAGGATCGTAGCTTCGTCTCTGATTCCTTGAAATTCCCTAAATTTTCGCATTCTATCCAAGATATTTTTTACCTCCCATGATATTTCAGGATCAGAGCTTAGTCGTTCGATTCTTTTAAATTCATTAAGTTTCTACATCATTTCTGAGATATTTCCCGCCTCCCACGATATTCCAGGATCAGAGCTTGGTCGTCCGATTCCTTCAAATTTCCTAAATTTCCGTGTTCTATATGAGATATTTTCTGCCTTCCACGATATTTCAGGATCAGAGCTTAGTCATCCAATTTCTTCATTTTCCCTCAATTTTTGCATCCTTTATGAGATATTTCCCACCTTCCACGATATTCCAGGATCAGAGCTTAATTGTTCAATTCCTTCAAATTCCTTAAATTTCTGCATCCTTTCTGAGATATTTTTTGCCTCCCATGATATCGCAGGATCGGAGCTTGGTCGTCCGATTCCTTCAAATTCGCTAAAATTTTGCATCCTTTTTGAGATATTTCCAACATCCATGAAATTTTGAGATTGGTACCGAAATTTTGATTATCATTTTCGAGACTGGTACCTAAATTTCATTTCACATCATTTGGGGTCAGTACCTAAATTCTGATTCTCTTCTTTTGAGGTTGGTACCTAAATTTTGACTCTTGCCACTGCACTCACTTAAACTCAAAGATTCCCACAAGATTAAAATTCTTAAATCAAATTCGAAATTTCCACAAATTCAAATTCCATAAAATCAAATTCCCATAAATTCAAAACTCAAAGACAAATGCATATTTAGAATTAAATTGAAATTAAAGTTAAAATCCAAAATTTGAATCCCAAATCAAATTCCAATTCCAATTTTGAAATTGAATTGGATCAGACTCTCTTTAGAATGCGGAGGCTTGAAATTCACGACTCCATAAAGAATGTGTCCCACCTCTTTCCCCAATGAGTGTTTCCAGGATTTGAAGGTTTTCACCAGATGATCCTTAGCCAACACTCTCTCGTTGAGTTCTACATCCTGTTTTGAGTGTGCTGACTCAGAGAGTTGTGTTGGTTTTGTTGATCTCGCCAGTCAATGCCAATACGTGCAGTGTGCTTGTCTGAAACACCACACCTATTGAGGGTCCATTTGTTGACCTCACTTTTGTTGACGTCTAGTTTTTCTTTAGAAAAGCCTACGGTCTAACCATAGGACTTTCCTGGTGACCATCTTAGAAGAATAGTGATGGAAACCTTACCACAAAGAATTTCAAAACACTTCTTTGCTTCATCTGGAGTTTCAAATGCTTAAAAGCTAACCTCCAAGTACATAGGAGGATGAGACAAAGCATTAGAAAGCTCAAGAGGAGATCCCTAAAGAATAGTCAAGCTTTAGCACTCACCCTGGGTGGTCTGTTCTGGGTCAGGCTCACACACACACACACCTAAACTCTACACCTACACTCACTACCCTAAACCAAACATGGCTACACTTGACCCCCTATGCTCTTTTGGAAACTCAGGTGGGTGGTTCCCCAAACTCTTGACCCTAGGTGAGGGATTGGCTAGAACCAACACATGAAGGATCCAAAGTGGGATTTCTGTTGGTCCATGGCTCAATGAGGTTGAAATTCTCAATTGACACCCAATTTTACCAAAAATTCTAACCTTTGACATTTTTACCCCTTAACTCCAACAAATTACTAAATTGGCCCTACAACCCTAAAATGACAAAAAATCCTAAAATTGTCCAAATTACCCAACTTTCTCCAAAGATCACCCCAAAATGTTCTCCACCATCAAAATACCCAAAACACTCTAAATTTCCCAAAATATCTCCCAAATTAGCCAAAATTACCAAATGCAACTCAAATTCCAAAAAATTCAAAGAAATCCAAAATCATCTCAAATGTCCCTAAAATCAATTAAAACCACTCATTGGACCAAATTTGACTAAATTGACCCATTTTGACCAAAAGCCCCAAATTGCCCCTTAAGACCCAAAATGCCTAAATCAACTCCAATCCACCCGATCGATCCCAATGTCCCCCAATTTTAATTCCAAACTCAAATTCATCATCCCTAATCCCAATTGAAACCAAATCTAAGCCCAATTTGGCGTAATTTCAATCTCAATTTAAACTCAAACCAAAAAGCCCGAATTTGACCATATGACCAAAATCCACATAATTGAACCCCTTAGCCAAGTAGATTTCCTCAAATTTGAATTCTAAACTCTTCATAACATTCCCCCAAACCAAATTGATCCACCAATTTTCCCACATTTGTGCCCAAACCTCACCCAAATCCAACCCAAGTCAAAATCCCCAAGTTTGCCCCAAATGTGCCACATACCCAAATTTCACCAAATAGAATGACCTAACCCCAAAATGCCCACCCAATTTCTATCCAAAACACTTCATGACAATCTCCCACATCAAATTAAACCATCAATTGAACCCTGGCCAAGCTCTAGCCTAACCCAATTCTAAGCCTAACTCATGTTAGCCCAAATTGAACAAATGTCTAAATTCCACCAAATTGGCCTTCCAAACCAACTCAAAATCACTGCAATGTTTTTTTAAAACATTTGTGACATTATACACAAAAATTTGAACAATAAATTGGACCAAACCAAAGATTAAACCCAACCTAGCCCAACTTAAGCCCAAATGACCAAAATTGAACCAAAACTAAAATGTCACCCAAGTCTAGCCAAAGTGACCAAGCCAAGCCTCCTACAGCCATGAAGTGGAACCTAGGAACCACTCTATATCCACTTAGCCCAACCTAGTTGAGTCGTGGACCAAGAGTCCCTTAATATAAGGGTTCTCCTCCCATTTATGGCTAAACCATATATTGCTTCACCCCAAGCCGTCCCCAAAACTAATTAATTAAATTTAAGCCTCCCTACTGGCTCACCTGACCACTTGACCATTAGCTCAGGCCTAGCCGACTGACCTAGTCATCAGAGGAGCTTAAACCAAGTGCCACCCCTCATAAATTGAACTCAAATTAACCCATCTAAGCTGGCCCTTCCCCATTGGTTGATTGCACCGTCCATCCCTACCCCTCAGCAGCTAATTGCACCTACCAGCAAGCCCTGAGCTTCACCATAGCCATGGCTATTTAAACCCTTCCTCTTCACGGCCAAATAAAGAGAACACACTGAAGCCAGGGGAAACTCTTTCAAATTGCTTCTAGAGCCTCTCCTATCCTTCCTAAGCTCAACCAAACCATTTTACAGCCATCTTCTCCACTGCTTGAGCTCAATTTTGGAGTCCAAAATCAGCAGAAACCAGGAAACGTTTTGTCACAGCCCCACAGTGTACCAAACCTTAAATTGATTTCCCCCACACCATCACAAGGCCAAACGAAGACAATCACCCACAAAAGCTCCATCATAGAGCCCCTCTAACCCAGACTTCCCTCAGAAATGAATTTTCCACCTGATCGAAATCTGGTACAAACCCAATGGGAGCTCAAATTGGTGCCTGTATGAGCTGTGCAAGGTCACAACAAATGTGTGGAACCATTCTGATTCAGGCCTCCCCTCTCAGACTAAGTTATTGAACACTTCCTCTAACCCGAGCCTTTTTTCACTCTCCATGAATATATACTGTATTTCATACCATATAAGACATATATATATGTTCGTATGCACTAGATGGTCTATAGGATCAAATCGTACTTCGATTTGGTTGAGTCTAGCTCGAGTTCTTAAGGTGCAAGGGGGACGACTCTCAGGATGAGTCAATTGGGGATGATGAACAGATTTTGCCCGTTCGCTCGTGAATCAAATCAATAGACTATATAGAGTCGGAAGGTACTTCAGTGCATAAAGCATGAAACTGACTCAGATTGTGGCGTCCAGTAAAATGGCGACGCGTGGTGTTTTGGAGCGCTATAGGTTGAGCTGGTTGCTGATGCACCAAAAATATGTTTGAATTTTCATATATATTTTGTACTCATTTTTGGTGATATTGCTTTAATGGAATGTATTTTTCATGTTTTGCTGCAGGTATGATGATTTTATGCATAAGGAGGAAAAAGAAGAGAAAAGAAATGAATTTAGAGCAAAAAAAAGGCAAAAACTTGAATTTTGTAAGTCTGGCGCCGACGGCGCCCAAACCAGCACTGACGGTGCGTTTTTCCAACCCAAAATTAAAAATTGGGATAGGGCGCCGACGACGCCCTACTGTTCGCCGATAGGGCCCTATTGCCCGCCGACTGGCCCTATTGCCCACCGACAGTGCCCAATGTCTGTTCAAGCTAGATTCAATATATTTGGATGCTTTTTGAAGGGATTCTTGAGGCAACTCTTAGGAAATTTGTTCCTAGAGTGTGGAGTCAGTAAGGAGTGTGCGGAGTTAGTAGGGAGTTAGTGGTGTGTCTGCTAATGTGTGTGTGAGTGAATAGGAAGTGTTTAGAGAGAGTTTAAAGTCTAAGGTTTGGTGTTTAATGTTGTATTGTGAGAGATTCTTCTCAAAAGAGTTGTAGGAGGAGAGGGAAAGTGAGAGATTGCTTATTCCCTACTATTTTAAGAGGGAATTGTGTGTGTTGAAAAGAGAGAAGGAGATCCAAGGAAACTTTAAGGGATTTGCTTGGGGAAAAAAATCAGATAAGTTGTATTTACTTCTTATTATTTGTATGACGTTGCTTTTATATATAAAATCTTTGTTTTGTCATATATTCTCTATGAATTCTGGGTAGATGTCTTTAGTTTTCTCCTTGCAATGATAAATGATGATGTGATAGTCTATATTGGATTTTCTATAAGAAAGAATAAAAATTATGATGATTTTCCACTTCGTTATTAAAATACGTTATGAAATATACAATCCGAAAGAGCTATGCTTTCTATAAAAAAATGGAGATTACATTCAAACTCTATGGATGGTGAAGTCAATGGGAATTGGGTGTAAATAAATAGAGAAATATGTTTATTAGGCATAGAATTAGAGATTTTAGGGTGACAGACTAAAATCCCTAATTTAGTCCTAGTGTTTGTAAACTAAAGTGAGAGTTAGCCTTCAGTGGAAGGGAAGTAGGAGCTCTAGAGCGAGAGCGAGTAACCTTCCTGCCTAACCAAAGATTTAGGGACTAAATGTAGGATTAGCCAATGTTCTTTATAGCTCTCGGAAGAGGGTAAAGAATAGATATGCTCCTATTTGGCATAATACATATATTAAATAAATCTATATTATTCACTCACCAAAATATCATTGTATGGGGAATGAAACTTTCTCTAAATTTGAACCTTGCGTCATAAAATCTTATTATAGTAGTGGTTACTTTAATTTAAAGCTTAAAAAGTAATTTAGTGATTTAAAAATCTCTAGCATCATTAAACTGTAGCATTTGTGGTAATACATTAAGTGCTTCGCGAATTGAATATTGGATTTTTGTGCTATGCTTTATGGTTTGCTTCCTCCCTGTGGAATCGATAACAAAAACTCTGCTAGAGCCCTGTATTACTTGAATAATACGTATACTTGCGTATAGATCGGCTGCTACCTTATTAAACTTATTATAATCTGTGACTGAACTGAAACTATTTGAATAAGTATAATACTTCATATTTGCAGCCTCCGTGGTCAAGTTTTTGGCGCCGTTTCCAGGAGGCAATAGTAAATTAGTAGTATCTGAAAACTTTTAATTTGTATTTGTGCCTGCGTAGTGTTGGATTCGAAGGTTTATTACCTTATGATGCACTGAAAATATATACCATTTTTGCTATCTAATTTTACCCATTTTTAGTGATATTGCACTTTAAAGAAAGATATTTTTCATGATTTGCTGCAGGTGTGATGATTTTAGGTAATTGGAGTGAAAAGAAGCAAAAAGGAACGAATCCAGAGCAAAAAGGAGCAAAATGGTGAAAAAGTGTTCTGGCACCACCGGCGCCCAAATCTAGAGAGCACAGCATTTAAATGGCATGATAGAGCGCCGTCGACGTCTAATCGAGCGCCGCCGGTGCCCAAAGTCGGTGGAGTTCAAATTTGAATAGTTTTGGCAACTTTTTGAAGGGATGCCTATGAAAACTTTTGGGATTTCATCCTTATCTTATAAGTAACTACTTTTGGATGAAAAGTGGTGTGGAAAAGTGTCTAGAGAGTGTCTTGTGTCTTCTAGAGTGATAGGGTTTAGGAGTAGAGAGTGTAGAGTGAAGATTTGAGAGGGATTCTTCTCTAAGGAGGGGAGGAGAAGAGGTAAAGCGAGAGATTGCTTCTTCCTTTCCATTCTAAAGAGGGAATCAAGTGTTCTAAAGAAGAGAGAAGAGGATTCAAAGGAACTTTTAGGGAATTGCATTGGGTAAGAGAAAGAGATAAGTTGTATTTTCTTTTATGGTTTGTATGACTTTTCTTTTATATATAAAATCCTTATTTTATTGTATCTTCTCCATGAATTCTGAGTAGTCTCCCTTGTTTTTCTTCTTGCATAGAGATGTGATGATGGATTGATGTGGATTTGATGCACTTTTAATGTAATGAAGAAGTTGTGACAGTTGTTCATTTAGAACTTAATTTACTTTCGATTTGGCCAATTGAAATGTTAAAATATGTTGTTGAACATTAAGTTTTAAAGGATTTAATGTCCTATAACAATAATGAAAGATCTATTCAATTTCTATGGATGAATTGTGTAGTTCATGGGAATTGAGTGCAAATGAATAGGGAAATGTGTTTTGATGGACTTCAATGTGGAGATTTCAGGGTGACAGGCTGAAATCCTAAAATTGGTTCAAAGATTAGTAATTAATATCAAAGGTTAGCCTTTGGGTAAAGGATGAGTGGGAGCTCCGAAGTGAGAGCCGGTATACTCCCAGCCTAGTCTTAGAGTTTGTGACTAAACTTAGAATATGTCAATGTTCTTTTCTTACTTAAAAGAGGGGGTACTCTTTTAAGGGTAAAGAATCATCTATGCTCCTATTTGGCACAATAAAATAGATAATTATTCCATATCAATCCACACATCATATTCTCATTGCAAGAGGAAAGATATTTTTCTCATATATCAAAAACCTTTTAAAGACTTAATTTAGTGTGTCTGTTAGTTAATCCTGTTCTTAAAGTTGTTAGAAATAATTGTAGTTAGTTAATTGTAACTGTTTCGTTGTTCTTACTATTTCCTGCATAGTAGTAGTAAGTAGTAAACTTTAACTTCAGTGCTTATTACACATTGTGTAATGCTTTCTTAAAACTTCAATATTTCCCTGTGGGATCGATATCCAAGACTCCATTAGAGCCCTGTATTACTTGATATGACACATATACTGGCATGGAATGCTTGGACTTAACAAAATTATTATAAATCTATAAATCTGAGTTCATAAATTCTTGCAAATTATAAAGTCGAGCATCAAGTTTTTGACACCGTTGCTAAGGAAAGTAACAGAGTTAAGAAAGCAAAAGTTAAGTAACGAAGTAAGTTTATTTTGTAGTGTGTAATTGTGTTTGTTTATTTTTATTAAAGTATTTGTGTTTGTATACGTGTAGTAGCGAATCTATAGGTTTAGTGCCTTACGATTCAGAGTTAGAGCGTACTGTCAGAAAAATTAGAAAACAACAAAAATAAATTAAAAATCCTTGCAAAATGGCGAATATTCAAGATAATCAAAGAAATGAAGTTGGAAATTTTCCAAGACCTTTAAGACAATATTCTAACCCAACAGCAGATGAAATTCATATAACTTTTCAAAATCCTGATATTGCTGCTAATTCATTTGAACTTAAACCTGCTATTATACAAATGGTACAAAATAATCAATTTGCTGGAACACCTAATAAGGATCTAAATTTATATCTCGCTAGTTTCTTAGAACTGTGTGCTACAATTAAATATGATGGACTGTCTAGTGATGCTGTCAGATTAAGACTTTTTCCTTTTTCATTAAGGAATAAGGTTAAGGCGTGGTTAAATTTGTTAGCACATGGATCTATTATAACTTGGGGAGAATTATCTCAAAAGTTTCTATCAAAATATTTTTCTCCATTAAAGACTGTTAAACTAAGAAATGATATTACATCTTTTTGTCAGTTTAAAGGAGATTCAATATATGAAGCTTCTGAGAGATTTAAAGATCTTCTTAGGAAGTGCCCACATCATGCTTTACCAGATTGGTTAATAAGTCAAACATTTTATAATGGATTAGTGGGACCATTGATATCTATTATAGATGCTGCTGCTGGAGGATCATTAATGTCAAAAACTTTTGATGAAGCATACGCATTAATTGAAGAAATGACTACTAATAATTTTTAATGGCCTTCTGAACAGGTAAATCCTAAGAGAGTAGTTAGCATTCATGATTCAGATATGATGACTATGGTAGTTTCTCAAATTGCAGCCCTTTCAAAGAAAATAGATCAATATGAAATGAATTATTCTCAACCGCCTCCAATGTTAGACGAAAATTCATTTTGACAGATAATAGAATCTTAAACACCTTATGAGACCTTAAATGCTATTAATAAACCTAACAATCCTTATTCGAATTATTATAATCCTAGTTGGAATAATCACCCAAACTTCAATTAGAATAATAATAATGCTAATGTTAACCCGCATTGGGCTAACAATTCTATGAATCCAATTAGAAATTTGAACAATCAAGGAAATTCTAATTTTAGACTATCTTATCCCCCTGGATTCAATAATAACCCACAATTTAAGGATAAGAAGTTGTCTACTGAAGAAATGATTCTGAATATGGGAAATCAATTACAAGCTCAAGATGTTGCTATGAAGAATACTGAAAAATCAATTAGGACATATTTTCACTGCACTTAAAAATAGACCTTCGGGAACACTTCCAAGTAATGTGGAGATCAATCCAAAAGAACAAAATAAGGAACAACTTAAGGCTATTCAATTAAGGAGTGGAAAAGAATTAGAAACTAGAGTGCAAAAAGAAGTTGAAATAGAAAAGGAGAAGGTGGAATTGAAAAAGGTTCAAACAAGATTTATCTAGACTTGGATTATCCTCTTGAACCAATGAAGATAACCGTTGAAAAGCCACCACCTCCATTTCCTCAAAGATTAAAAAAACAAAATAGGGATAACAGATTTTGAAAATTTTTGGAGATCCTTAAGAAATTAACGATTAATATTCCTTTTGTTGAAGCATTAGAACAAATGCCTGACTATGCTAAGTTTATGAAGGATATTCTGAGAAAGAAAAGAAAGTTTACAGATGTTGACCTCATTTTTTATGAGGTCTTTTCTCTTCTCTCTCCTTAGTACTTAGGATCTAGCCTTAAGCTTTCCCTTTGACTATCTTAGAGGATTAGAAATGGAACCCACCACTTAGAAATTTAAAAACCTCTTAACTCCCTGCAAACCACATAAGTTTGATTGTAAACCTCTAAGTCACTTGGAGGGTTAAGATCAAATGTGGAGGTTTAAAGGATGAGTTCCCTATAAGACCCTTTGGCCTTATGACTACCCTGAGTGGCCTGGTCTGGTGAGGGTGACCTGCACACATTACACTTTCACACACCTTCCAAATCCTAAAACCATTCATACCCAGCTTGACTTTCTGACTCATATAGGTAATTCATAAGGATGGACCTTAACCCCTAAGCCCTTGGCTAAGAGGGTTAGGAACAACATAGTGAATGCCTCAAATGAGTCCTCTCATGGCTCTTATGGGCTTGATATGGCTTCATGGCTTAACCAAAGTGATTCCATTCTACTCAAACTTGATCAATCTTTATTTTTCCAAAATTTCAATTTTTGACCCTCGGGGCCCCGCACCCACCAAACCTACCAAACGTACTTGAAACTACCCAAAATTTGAAAAATTGCCTAAATTACCCAAAATTCCTCAAAACCAATTCTAAACATTTCCCACCATTCATATTGATCATCCTTAGCCAAATATACCAAAATTTCTAAAAATACCCCCCAATACCCTCCAAATACCCAAAATGCCCTTCTCACAAAAAAAATCCATTAATTTGAAAAATTCCCAGAAAATTCCAGAAAATCTCAAATATTCCTAATTTTATTTTGTTCAACTACACCACAAGCTAATGTTTTCAATTTAACCCACTTTTACCAAAACCCCCAATTTGACCCATTCTTAACCCAAGTGGACCCAATGTCAAACCAAATCAACCCAATTGACCTCAATTTTGATCCAATTCAATTCTAAACTTCAATTCAATATCCCCAATATCAATTTAGACCAAATCCAAGACCAATTTGAGTAACATTTGGATCCAATTCCAATTTGAAGCTTAAAGCACAATTTTGTCCCATGACCTAAACTTAGCCCAAATCAACCCAATTCAACCCCAATTGGCCCCAAATCTTTTCCTAAACCTTCCTAATACCCCCACAAACAAAAAAATAACAATATTTGCCCCAAATTTGAACCTAAACTCCACCCAAACCTAACCCAAAACCAAAATCCCCATTTTGTGCCTAAACCCACCATAAACCTAAATGGGCCCAAATCTCAAAATCAAAGCCCAACCAAAGTTGAAAACTCCTTGTGACACTCCCATAAATATTTCTCAACATTAATTTTACATCAAATCTAACCTTAGCCCAACCTTAGCCCAAGTTAGCCCAATTTGACCCACTTTGGCCCCTTTACCAAAAAAGCCCAAATTAAATCCAATTCCACTCTAAATGATACCAAATCTTTTCTAAAATGTTCATGACACATCCCTAAACTAAACTCAACATTTATTTGGCCCAACCCCTTACCAAATTTTCAACCAAAAGTTCATTTCCAAATCTAAAAGCCCATTCCCTTAAAGCATTTAAAAGCCCACTTCCACCAAATCCTTAAAGCACAAAGCCCATTCCAAAGCCCACATGAAATGTCCCCTCATCACCCCTTTGATGTAAATCAATCCCTAAAGTTCTAATTGATCATCAAATTATTCCAATCTTGGCCTCATGACAATCTCCCTTAAAATCATCAAAAATGCCAATATCCTTCTTCATGCAAATGACTTGACTTTTCCAAAGCCAAATGAAGCCACAATGGAGTTATTCACAAGCCATATGAAGCCATGATTGCTTGGCCTTGTCATCAATCCATTTATGGCAAGAGAGGGGAGCTCTTTAAGGATTCCCTTAAAGTTGATTAAACATTCCTATGCTTCCCTTAACCTATGCTTAAACTTAATTGTACTTGGATTGTGACTTGACCCCACTAATCAAGCTGACCCAAGTGACTTTCTCTTCAGCCCAAACTAGCCTTGGGTGGTGCCCTCAATCCAAACCCATGACTTGATCCATTTGAGTCCAAAAGTGCCACTTCCCCCATTCCATTTGAATCAAGTCCTTTACACATGGCCAATGCTAATTGTTTGCACCAAACCCCAGCCCTGACTCCCCTGACCATGAAGGTGACCCATGCCTGGCCGGCCAGCCACCACAGTCGCCGGAAATAACCATGGCCGAGAGCACCCATTTGATTCAAAAAATTCAAACTCACTAGCTGAGCTATCCCAACTCAATTGGACTCCATGGCTGTTCTTCCCTTGACCAAGGCAGCTGATCCCATGCCCTAACTCCCTCTGGGAGGCCCTCCAGCCATGCTTATCTAAACCCACCACCCTCTCGGCCAAACAAGGTGATGAACCAGAGCTTAACAAAACTCTGCCAAAATTGCTCTAGGACCTTCTCCTAGCCTAGAGCAATTGATCCCCACTGTTCTCCCTGCCCTAAACCCCATTGATTGAGCTCGATTTTGGAGCTCGATTCTCGGCCCGGAACCAGGACATCTTTGAAACCTCCACCAAAATCAAATTAAACTCACCCACACCTGCACAGGACCAAGAGAAGGAGTTCCCCAGTGGAAGCCCCCTCACCAGACCAGCCATTCTCTCTATCGGCCAAGCTTTGAAATCGGGCTTGGTGGAAGTTGTACTTAGGCAATTCCCCAGAGCCAGAGACTTCATCTGGAGCCTCCTTGGGTGCAATCGAAGGTGCCACAACTCTCTGATTGAAGCTTCACTTCTCAGAGCCAAGGTATAGACCTATCCTTCCTCCCGAGCTTCCATTGATTCTCTATTTTGATTGGCTTAATTTCATAGCATGTAAACTGTATGGATGTGTTCGTCTCTTCAAGACAAATCCATAGAGCATAAGAACATGAAAATACGTTGAGAAATGAGAGAGTTCTTAGGGTTTTAGTGTGGACGGTCACGGGTGCACACCAGTCATAACGATGACCAGGCGCCTTCCGTTCGTGCATGTATTGGGTGAACGGCTCAGATTGAGTCGGATCAGAGGAAGGACCAGAACCGCGGGACGCGTGGAGGCTAACTCAAATGGCCGCGTCAAATAGGAGCGCGCCGCGTGGTCTTTTGATCCGTCGTAGGTTGACACGGCGCTGAGTCGGATAAGTAGATAAATACAATTTTTTTATATTTATTTAAATACCCAGAACTTAGAAAATCCATATCTTTGTGTAGAAAAATCACAAAAATAAAATAAAAATACTCTCTTACTCAGTGAACAGAGGAGAATAATGTGGAAAATGAATCAAGTTATTTTGATGAGTATTTTATTTTTAAATAATTATTTACTCATTTCAGTATTTTAATTCTCTATTTGCATAGACAATTCACCATGGCATGAGACCATAGGGCTTTTGAAGCCTCTGATCTTGGGAACATTCCCTGAATTTTTCAAGGTCAGAGGCCATCTCTATGGCAAGTTATGTATTTTTCAAGTTTATGTCACTGTTTTTGGTATTTTAATTCCATTAATTAGCATATTGCTTAGAAAATTCTAAGAAAATTTGGAGAAGTTTCTTAGGACCAGGGGACCCTAGGATAATTCTGGTTTGAGTTAATTCATTAAGAATAACCATAATTAGCCTAATTACTCAAAACTAAACTTTAATTAATTAGGGTTAACCCCACATCAAAGAAGTTAAAAACAATTCTCCACTAATCTTTAGGATCAGAGGGACCTCACATAAAAATTTGAAATCAATTGGAAACGATTTAACCCACTAAATGGATTAATTTAGTCACATGACCAAAATTAAACTTTAAAAATTCATAACTCCAAAAATACACTTTAAAAATTCACGAAAAGATATTAGGGGAGTCTAAGAAAATTAAAATTAAAATTTTCTAAAAATCTTCATTTTTCACCTTATTTTAATATTTTAAATAATTAAAAAATAATAAAAATCACAAAAATATTAAAAATCATAAAAATGTCATATTTTGACTCCTAATCACTTAGGAATAAACCAAATATTTTTCCCAAGTCTCAAAGTAAAGATATTGAATTTTAAATGCTTAAAACAATTTTTGAATTAAAAAATGAATTTTCCAACCTTTTCACTTGAATTAATTCTAATAAATCAAATAAAAATCAGAAAATTATAAAATTTGTTTCTCCGAACTCCTTGAGGTTAGAAAGATTTAAGAAAAATATAAAACTTATTTTTCAACCTTTATTTTATTATATAATTAATTAACACTCTAAAACTCATAATAATTATAATAAATAAAATATAATTAAAAAAATCACCAAAATTGGTCCAAGTGGTCCTTTGGTCAGTAGAAACACCCCATAATTTTCCTAAGGACAGAAACCTTACCTTGGTTATGTTGTTGAATTTCCATTGAAAATCCCTATTTTTTAAATAAAATAATTATATAAATTAAATTAAATTCAGAAAAATCACATTTTTCCTCTCTAATGTCTTAATTGACATATGAGTGCAGTGACATAAAAATTTCAAGTTCATTTGAGCTCAATTTAGTGAGTTATGAAATAAATAAGCCTAAAGGGGCATAAAGGTAATTAAAGACTTTTAACCCTAATTAACATTTAGGTTTAATCAAGGGGAGGGTGAAATATTTGATCTTAAAATTTTCATTAGAAGATTGAAACCTAGAGAATTAAGGGGTAGAAACCCATTAATCATCTTGAAAATATTTAAAGTAAAACTTAATTAATTAAATAATTTGAATTTTGGAAGAATAAGTTAAAATTTGGATCATTAAAATGGGAATATAATTTAGAGAGACTATAATGACTTAAACTAAAATCCCTAAATGGATCACTTTAATTATATTTAACTCTTAATTAAACTTAAGATGATAATTGAAATTAATAAATTAATAATAAAGAAAAGGTAACCCTTAATTAAACTAAAACTTAAAATATTAAATAACTTGATAATTAAATTGAAATGAATTTAAAACATTAAAAATTTATTAATTTTAAAAAATCACTTGAAAGCAAATTTAAAACAAACCTGAAACATCAAAATCCATTCTTAATTAAAAAAAAAAATATAATCAAACCAATTAAAAGTTAATCTAGAATATTGCAATTAAATTAAAACTAAATCATTAAAGAAAAATAAATAATTTAAAATCCTCTTTCAATTCAAATGGTTTAAACTAAATTTAAAACAACTTGAACACTATTTCAAACTTAAATTTATTAAAACTTTATAACAAAATTAAATCACCTTAAAACATTAATTCTAATTTTAAATCGTTGAAATTCTTTAACAAACTAATTTGCCCCCCTAAAGTTTTTCATTTTTATAACTCTTAAATGGAGCATCAAGTGAGATATCACTTCATTCATGGAATAATCAAACATCCTAATTCACTGAGAAAGAAACTAAACTAAATTTTGGGATGATTAATTCACCTGTGCAATAAAACTCATTTGGACTCAAAATAATCCCACAAATATCGAAAAAATGTTTAGGAATCGTCCTAAATACTTCCTCAATATGATGGGATGTTTTAGAAGAACAATTGAATTTAATTGTTCTTTGATGAAGAAAATCATCCTTAAACAAAAATACAAGAACCTAGACATCATAAGAGATGACTGGCAATAGGATTAGGAATTTGGTAGACAACCAGAACCTTTCCCTTAGATTTACCTATGTACTTGTTATAAAAATTTAAATGCCTTAACATGTGTTTTAAGTGCAGCTTGGAATGACGGGAAGACTCTCCAGGTACACTTTTATTTTATTGCAATTTACTTTATTGCAATTTATTTATATAAAATGCACTTTACTCTTCTTGCATGTTAAACAAGATTGTTGCATGAAAACTAAAACGTTTAGGATAGACACAAAACTGAAACCCAAAACTAAATTAAAAGTTACAAGATAAAATTCACCGCCACAATAGTCAAAATATAAAACAACTCAAAATTTAATCACAAATAGAACAACAAAACCACAATTGCAACTAAATTAAAACGTCTCGTTGGATGATCGGGAATACCTCGGATGATGTAACCCATGTGTTATAACGAGATTTCCCACGGTCTAAATGAAAGTGTGGAACTCATTCAGTTGAGTTTAGCAAATTCATCTGGACTAAGTGAATCTGATGAAAATAACGGTGCCGGAATGATGGAACCGTGGGATCTTAACCGGTGTTGTTATAATCAACTTTAAGATTCCCCTAATAAAACATTAAAGACATTTAGATATTTAAAACTTTTCTAAACCAAAACACTTCTCTTATCTCCTGATTTTCACTTCTAAAACTAAACCTCTGCAACAACAAGGAGCTCGGAGCATAGTGGGTAGCACGACCATCGTCGTCAGCAAAACTTGGATCGAAATCAGCAAAACACTTCTTAGTTTTAGATGACCAAGCCATAGGATTTCGAGGTAGTTTGCCTAGTGCAACATAAATCCTCAACTTTTTGTTAGGCATTTGAATAATCATGTTATACAAATTAAGCCCTAACTGTTCTTAGGACTCCGAGGTAGTCGTTTGGTACGACACAAACCCTCACATCTCCCAGGATATTTGTATGATCATGACATACAAATATAAGTCCTAATTAATTAAAATTGGTAGGATAGAAACATTAAATAAACTCCCAAATTGAAGCCAAACAATTAGGATAGTTAGGAAGTCATCGAGACTTGTCTCGAAGCCGTGACATCCCCTACTTCTCCTCCATTGGATTCCTAAAATAACTGTTCCAAATTTAATCCATTCCCAATTGCAATTTCCAAAATTCAATTGTTTGAAAACCTTAAACTTTGAAATTCTTGAAAGTAGAACCACTGATCTTAATTGAGAGTTTTCTTAAATGATTCCCGTCATTTAAGTTGTAATTAACTATAGGGGCTTGCCCTTATAGGGAACTTTAAGAACCCAGGTAAAATAAACCCTACTTAATTTCTTTATATTAAGCAGAGGAACTTGTCGGCTTATAAAATTGGTTCGCAGACTAAACGGATGTCACAAATCTTCTAGTTTATTTAATCGAGCCCCATCGTCAAGCAGTGTGTTTGTCCTTCGAGATAGATACACGGTTTGTGGTGTGGTGCTCGTTTATATAAACTATTTGGGATGTGAGATCGGTTTAATTTCATATCTTAAAATTTTTTAAATTTAAAATTATTTTCAAAACAAAAAGTTACTTTTTAAATCATATATATATTTTAATTAAATTGAAAATCTAAAATTCGCCGACAATTTCTGTAGACGACCCCTTTTCAAAATACAACACTCAACCTAAAAATATGCCGACAACTTCTGGCGACTCCGCTGGGGACTGGTTCCTCTCTCCATTTTGATCACATGGTTTTCCTTTCATAAATTGGTAGTGTATCCATGTCCCTAGTGGAGCAAACTTCCATTATTTCCGTTGGCATACCACGTTCATTTCTATCTTGAACGGGTATAGCCAACTTCTCTCGGATTTAGGAGCCACTGTTTAGACACCCCTAAACAGAGAGGTTCCGACCTTTTACCTCTTTTTCTGAGGTGGGGTGGACCCCCAATAGGTGTTAGCTTAGGAGCGGTCCGTCGGGTTGAGAAGTCTTACGAGACTTTCTCTTCCTTTCCAATTCTGAATCGGGTCCTTTACCTTTTCTATAATCTTCCTCCTTTAATTATTTTGTTCCTAACAAACAAATCCCCGAACAAACAACTCTTTTAATAAATGAATTCTCTTAAAAATCACAAATACATTAAGATAAGCGGGAATGAGTTTGGACTCTTTCTTTTTCGTTCTAAGTTGTGTGACGAAGGGAAGCATAATTCAGGACTAACGTTCGGAATCTGCCATGCAGAAAATGTCTGCCCCAAAGTTAATCTTCTCCTTCACCAACGGAATAGACTTCGCCGTTTACAAGCATGAGCTGCCTGACAATGGGATCATCCGTTTCGGACAATGGTTTAACAATACAGAAATAAAGTTCGCTGACGTCACTCTCTTCGCACTAATGGACAAAGTGCCAGAAACTGAGAAACCCCTGATTGAGATCAACCTGAAGTCGGCTCATGAATTCCCTCCCCTGCAAAGGGTTCCAAGCACCAGAAACTGAACGAGACGTTAGTGGATTACATACTTCGATGGAGAAATTTAAGCATGAAGTGTGAACCATAGCTTCAAGAACAGCATGCTGTCGGTATCCTGCTTAAGAGCATCTTTGGCCCGATAGCACTTCTCCTTAAAGGATTTACATTCAAGACCTTCGAGAAGTTGCTTAGCAAGGCTGGGAGCTTACAAGAGGAAGCAAAGCAGCTAAGTTTCGTGGATAAGAATGATAAGAAGAAGCCCGTAAAAGCATTCGAAAAGAGGTCCGGTAATGTCGCGGCAGTAGATAAGGGAAAACAGCCAGTACAGGTACAACCAGAGTGGCCACAGCCTAGCTATCAACCACCGCAATGTTCTTACCAACAACCTCAACAGGGTTATCAACAGCCTCGACCGAGCTATCAGTCGCCTCAGCATTATAAACAACCGCCTCGTCCACAACATACCCTGAAAGATTTTCTGAATAAGGAATATCCATTTAAGACTGAAGCAGTAGCAAAGATGTTCCACAGTTTCATGAAAACACTAGATTATCAGATACCAGAGCCCAAGAGGCCAGAAGAAGTCAACAAGAAATATCATCCGAACTATTGCCCTTACCACCGGATGCTCGGATACAAGATAGAGGATTGCATCACTTTCAAGAGTTGGCTTGATGACAATCTCCGGAAAGGGAACATAACGATTCCAAAGGAATACATGAAGGAACCCCAAAAAGGAGGTTTTGTCAATGTTATCTCGACGGATCCTATTGTTCCGATAAACCCGTATACGATCGATGATGGATGGAGTACCGTGTGGATAAAGTCTTCAAAGAAAATTTTAGATAGTATCCAGAACGCTTAGATACAAGCTTCAACACAGAATTTGAAACCTGCCGAGCCGACACTATTGCTTGCGATCGAAGAACCGCCCCAGAAGGAGGAGAAGATCGTGGAAGAGAAGAAAATTGAGGCTTCAAAGGGTAGACTAGGGGCTGCTTATCCTAGGATGGTTGTTTCCGATTCGGGGGAGAAATCCCTCGAACCTCTAACTCTGTATGATTATTTGCTCGCCCCGGCGGGATCTTATAATGATAAGAGTTTTGGTGTTGGCTACGTTTTGACTGTTTCTAACGATTACGTAACTAACGAAAACCAAGCTAATCGGATCTTGATTCTGATATAAATAACGATTCTCAAATCATACTAAACCTCAATGACCACGATGAAGGAGAAGACATTCACGAAAGCTCAACAAGCGACGAGTCTATTTGTGAGATTCGAGGAGCTTCGATTGCGATATAATAAGAGTTATCAGATTCTGAAGCAACTGCAGAAGAGCCAGTCATTCCAATTTAAGAGGATACACCGGCAGATTCAGCACCAGATGCAGAAGAAATAACTGAAGTTAAATTAAGAAGCGGAAACGTTCTACCTCCGAGAATGGGTCCAAAGGATAAAGGAAAGCAGACGGTTACTCAGGAAGAGCCAACCCCGGCAGAAGAATTGCTTGTTTGGGAAGAAACTGAGGAACATGGTAATAATGTGGACTATAACATGCTAGCCCATCTTAGGAAGCTACCAGCCAAACTGAGCATATACGACGCTCTGATCCTGTTAAAGGAGATGAGGGAAGCTATGATCAAGGCTCTTTTTGATCCAGAGATTTGTTTAGCTCAAATGGATGGTAATTCCTTAGACGAGGTTTGCTCATTAAAAGAACAGTGAGGTGTTTCCTTCAAGGACAATGATCTAATACTTGGAACAGCTGATCACAATCGACCGTTGTACATTTCAGTCACTATAGGAAAGTTTACGCTCTCCAGGGTGTTGGTTGATCCAGGAGCATCAATCGACGTAATGAATCTTCGGATGCTAGCATATTTAGAAATTGATGCTCGCATATTTAGAAATTGATGCTCGCGACCTTGAAGCAGACAAGATTTTATTAAGAGGGTTCAATCAGAAAGGAGAAAGAGCTCTTGGATCGATAACATTACTGATGAAGACCGGTGATTTAGCAAAGACAACCACAAAATTCCAAATAATTGATTATGAGACATCATTCAACGCTCTACTGGGTCGGCCATGGATTCATGAAAACTGGAGGGTACCGTCATCTCTGCACCAAAGGCATAAAATATTATTAAGGAGGAGAACAATGTATCAAAGGTGACTTGCAGCCTTCTCCGTACATGAAATCGGAATTCACGAAGATGCAGCCTATTACGCACCTCCAAAGAAAACAATCTTATCCAGAAATGTCATACCAAATGAAGCAAAAGAAGTGCAAGACGATAAAGAGCTGGTGATTCTAGTCCAATAGTTACTCACCACTCTCTTACGGTGAGATGGTGAAGGTTTCTCTAGAACTCGCACCCGAGGTCGAGGCCGGGGACGAGGGCGTGGAAGATACGTTGGAACAGTTGGACAGAAGAAACCAGTCATCGACGTCGATTGGGAGAACAGTTCTGAAGAAGAAGAAATCAAGAAAGAAGCAGTAATAGTAAATCAAAAGAAATGACGGTTCAAGATCTCCCTTGAGGATGAAAAGAATGAAGAATATAAATCAATGTAATAGAAGATTAACCACTATGTACATAAAATGACCCTAACCACGATCTATTCTAATAAGATCGAGGGTATGGTGGTCAAGGAAGTGCATGGTGGTGGTACTAAACCAATCAAGTTTTACCGTGGTGCTTTTTCTTCCAATACTGAAAAGATGTACAATTCGAAGATGTTACTTCTTCTGAATTAATGAAACTGTCTTTTGAGTGATACTCTCCCTGTGTTCAAAATTTAATTCAACGTGGTGTCTTACCTCGACGATGGACAAAAGGTCAATCACAACATTTTGAAAAATTATGGAATAATGCCGGCCGGCCTCCCAATTCAAAACATGGTCTCGGATTCGGCACGGTAGGATCAGTTGACGATACGGGATTTTGCTTGGTTGTCACTTGCGAGCCTAATGAAGTTGCTTGGAAGTCTCAGAAGATCTCGAAGATCTACCAATCGGAGATGCTCCTCCAGAATTCGAAGAAGAAATTAAATCTACAATAGACGAGTTAATGGAAGTTAACTTAGGTACTAGCGAAGAGCCTAGGCCGACCTTTGTTAGCTCCTTACTCAATATAGAAGACTCCGAAAATATGATCAAGCTATTAATAGAATTGAAGGATTGTTTTGCTTGGAGTTATGATGAAATGCCAGGATTAGCTCCAGAAGTCGCAGTTCACAGGCTAGGAGTAGATCCCACTGCCGTTCCAGTCAGACAAGCTCCGAGAAGAATGCGTCTAGAGATTGAACAACAAGTAATAGCTGAAGTTAAGAAGTTAATAGACACGAAATTTGTCCATGAAGAACAATACCCGACTTGGTTAGCCAATGTGGTACCAGTCAGAAAGAAGAATGGTCAGATCAGAATCTGCGTGGATCTCAGAGATTTGAATATAGCATGTCCAAAGGATGAATTCCCGCTACCAATTCTAGAATTGATGATTTACATCGCTTCAACACATGAAATCTTTTCTTTCCTGGATGGATCTTTGGGATACAACCAGATAAAGATGGCACCAGAAGATGAAAAGCTTACAGCCTTCAGAACGCTGATCAAGGTATACTGCTACACAGTGATGCTGTTTGGATTGAAGAACGCAGGAGCAACCTACCAAAGAGAAATGACGAGGATTTTTGATGATCTCATTCACAACCAAGTCGAGTGTTACGTGGATGATGTGGTCATCAAGAGCAAATTAGAGGAAGATCACTTGTATGATATGAGAATTGTTTTCAAGCGATTAAGACAATAAAACCTTAAGATGAATCCCTTGAAATGCGCCTTCGGCGTCACCTCTGGGAAATTCTTAGGATTTGTCATTCGACATCGTGGAATTGAAATTGATCCAGAAAAGATTAAAGCTATCTTAGAAATGCCGCCTCCCAAAACCTTGAAACAACTACGATCCTTTCAAGGAAAATTGGCATATCTTCGACGCTTTATCTCGATTTGTCAAGAAGGTGTCAGCCTTTTTCTACTTTGGTCAAGAAGGATGCCAAGTTTACTTGGGACTCCAAATGTCAACATGCCTTCGATGACATGAAACAACACCTAATGACAGCTCCTGTCTTAGCAGCCTCAGTCTCGGGATGACCGTTGATACTTTATACCGCGTCTTTAGACGACTCTCTCGGAGCCCTGTTAGCCCAGGTCAATGATGAGGGAAAGGAAAACGCGCTCTACTACTTAAGCCATCATCTAATTTTGATGGAAGTAAAGTATCCTCATATTGAGAAGCACTGTTTGGCCCTGATCTTTGCCGCACAGAAGCTCAGGCACTACATGCTCTCTCATAAGGTCAACCTTATTTAGAAGTTTAATTCGTTGCAATATTTGATGACCCGTCCGACACTTTCCGGCAGAATTTCCAGGTGGTCAATGATACTATTGCAATTCGATATAACTTTTGTTCCTCTTCGTACCGTAAAGGGACCAGTCCTTGCAGACTTCCTTGCAGCACACCCTTTACCGGCAGAATCGCCTCTCAATGATGACTTTCCAGACGAGCAGATAATGAGCCTAGAAGACCCCGATGATCAATGTTGGGAATTGTACTTCGACGGAGCATCCTCAGCACAGAAAAGATAAAGAATTGCAAATGATAGTGCCCAGTAAGGTAGGAATAGGACTAATATTTATAACACCGGAGCGGGGGATGTTAAGGTATTCCTATCACTTAACAGAACCGTGCACAAACAATGAGGTAGAATACAAAGCCCTTATAACCAGATTGGAATTAACCATTCAGATGGGGATAAGGGATACCAACATCTACGGAGATTCACAGTTGATCATTCAACAGGTCGCCGGACAGTACACAATTTTAAAGCCAAGACTCGAACAATATTTTCAGTATGCCATGAAACTGTTGGAGCAAATTCCAAATGTAACAATCTACAAGATTCCCAGAAGAGAAAACGCTCTTGCAGATGTGTTAGCCCAATTTGCAAAAGAATTTGCCTGCTTGCATGATGAGTCATTTGAAATGTCAGTTCAGGGATGGCAGGTTCTCTCACAGCTCGACATGGATACAATGCACAAATCAGAGAAAACAGAAGAAACAATTGCGGCAGTGACAGAAAATACAAAGGATTGGCGGCAGCCACTAATAGACTACTTACAAACAGGAAACCTACCAGACGATAAGTCGATAGCCCATCAAATCAAGATAAGAACTCTGTCTTACGCATTAATAAACAATACATTATACAAAAGGTCTTTCAATCAGATTTGGCTAAGATGCCTGAGCAGGTCCGAGGCTCTTGAAATTGTCAAAGAAGTACACTCAGGACTTTGTGGTGCTCATCAGTCGGGTCCGAAAATGAAAATGAAGATTAAAAGGCTAGGGTACTACTGGCCCTCAATGATGACAGATTGCATGAAGATTGCCAAAAATTGTCACCAGTGCCATGTGCATGGAGTGGTTCTACTTCAAACTCCAAATGTGCTACATTCGACAATCGCGTCGTGGTCATTTGAGTGTTGGGGCACAGATATCGTGGGTCCGATAGATCCGCCTTTTTTAAGAGGACATCGCTTCATTCTTGCAGCTACAGATTACTTTTGCAAGTGGACAGAAGCAGTACCATGTGTTGCAGTTCTTCAAGAATCAAGTTGTCTACCGTTTTGGGTTACCGCGCAGAATCATTTCGAAAAATGGGTCCGCGTTCAAGAGTACAAAAATCAACAATTTTGTGAGAAGACACGGGATTGACTAGCGCTATTCAAAAATCTACCACCCAAGAATGAACGACTTGGCTGAGGCTTTTAATAAAACTCTCGTCCAAATCCTAAAGAGAACTTTGGACGACAATAAGAGAAATTGGCACGAGAAGTTGTTAGAAGCCTTATGGGCCTACAGAACGACTTTCAGATCTCTTACTCAGTCTACGCCTTACGCTTTAGTGTATGGGTTCGAGGCCGTCTTACCCTTATAGGTACAGCTTCCCTCACTTAGAATTGCAGTTGCAAACAAGATCACTACAGAAGAAAATACCAGATTACGACTAGAAGAATTGGAAAAATTGGAAGGGAATAGACTTTCAGCACAACAGAATTTAGAACTGCATCAAGACAAGATGATCCAGGCCCATGATAAGTTGGTCCGTCCAAGGACATTTAAAGTCGGTGACTTGGTTCTAGTTCTCAGAAGACCTATTCTTGCACACCGCAAGATAGGAGGTAAATTTGAACCAACATGGGAAGGGCCATTCGTGGTCGAGACAGTCTACTCAGTAGGTTCCTACCAACTTGTAAATTGCAGTGGGGAGCAACCTCTGCTTCCAATTAATGGAAGGTATCTAAAGAAGTATTACACAACCTGATGTTTCGAAGGATGAATCCTCATTCCTAGAAGCATGTGTACAGTAATTACTTATCACTGGGTCCGAACCTAAAAAATATAAAAAGTGGATGACAAAGAAAATCGTTATAAAAAATGTTAAAAGAAAACATGTGAAATCATGATAATAAAGTTTTTATCCTTCCTTTCAAATCGAGTCTCACTCTTGATCTTTCTTCATCTTTTCCTACTCCTATTTAAATTTAAAATAAACAAACAAAAGCTCTTCATTAATAAACAAATTACTTTTCTACTGTTCTTGTTCTTAGTACAACCCCTGATCCTTTCCTTATTTTTCGTAGGGAAATGTCGAACGAGCGGTTGGTTCTGAACTTTAGAAATGGCGTGAGTCTAGCACTTGATGAAAAGTGGGTGAGGGATGGAGCCGTGATCGAGATTGACTCTGACTTCACACCAGCCGGGCTACAATATGAAGAAAATGACTGGACCCCGATTGATCGGGAAGAGTTCCATAGCCAGACAGTGATGAAAGTGGGTGGCCCAAGTCAGCAATCCGCCAATAAGAAGAGAAAAGTAAATACCGCCCATACAACAGGAGAAGATAAGAAAGTTAAGTCTGTTGTTGCTACAGCAGAGGGCAGGCTTGTCAGCGCCATGCCCACAGAAATCCAAGGGGTAAGGAGAGCTACTCTCACTGCCACCCAAGGGAGGAACAAGAATCGCCGCATTCGCAAGATGTTAACCAAGTTATCAGCAGATCAACATGAAGAGACAGTTGCTACCGTCAATACAAATACTCCGAAGAAATTGGTTCGTCGGGAACCGGAAAGGAGGAGATCAACTCCAAGGAAAGAAGAACAGATAAAGGAAATTCCAAGAAGAGCAGAAATAGAATCAGCGCCTCGACGACAAGCAGACGCACCAGTTCTAAAGAGTCTTATTGCGAAACCAACCCTGGAGGATGTCCCGACAAGACTGTCCCCGAGGAGCCAAGACATGCAGAAGAGCGTGCCGGGGTTGAACCATACATTCCTCAGTACGTTACTAGACCTCGCTAGTTGTAGATAATTCCAGAATATGAGTTAGAAAGTATGCAGAATGTTGAAAAGAAAACTTTTGAATACTTCGAAAGAATTCGAGGCAAGAGGGTCAACATCTTGGAAGGCCTCGAGCTGCATATAAATGTATTCTCAGATTACGAGCAACAACAAATTGTAGATTGCGTACTTGAGCTTCAGAAAATGGGCCGAGCTAGTTGCCTAAGGGAAAAAACTTATTCAGAACCCCGAAGGTGGATGCCAGGAAAAGGAAGAGTTACGATCCAATGCGGATGTTGCTACAACTTCGCAGTAGACAGAAAAGGGAATCCACCAGAAATACTCCGTCGTAGTGAGGTGGATCCGATGCCGAATATTATTAAAAGAATGGTAAAAAGGATGATAACATGGAGGGTATTGTCTGCAGATTGCATACCCAACAGCTGCATCATTAACATCTACAAGGAGGACGACTGCATACCTCCACACATAGACCATCATGACTTCGTCAGAACTTTCTGCACAGTGTCTTTTGTCAACCAATGTAACATCATGTTCGGATCTGACCTCCGGATTACAGGCCCCGGTGAGTTCCAAGGGCAGGTGGAGATACCACTACCGGTAGGTTCCGTCCTGGTGTTGAAAGGAAACGGAGCATACATCGCAAAACATTGCACTCCAGGAGTGCCTGTGGAACGAATCTTCGTCACTTTCAGAAGAATGGATGACAGAAAAATGCCTTTCCACTTTCAGCCAGATCCAGAGTTAGAGAGTCTCCGGCCCTACGAGCTGTGATTTATATGGGAAATATCACACATCCAATGCACATTTATACGACATTCCTGCCAAGGATGACTTGGAAGGTGATATTAGTGTCCATGTATCTCACTATTCAGACATGGATTTTTGACAGCTGCTCTTGAAAGAAACTTGAAGAATCTTACACAATCCGTTTTGGATATATATGGATTGTATGAGATATTAAACTCTCAAAGAAAATATCATCATGTTTTGGATCAAGATGTATGATGTATTTTTGGCGAGATTGGAATGAAACGACCATGTCATGTTTTTCCTTCACCTATTTTTGTGCAAATTGACTGGGAAACGCCATTAAGTTAAATGAACTTCAAACAAAGAACAAAGGGAAAATAAAAATAAATGAGAACTCTTTTAAAAAATCTGAATGTCAAAACAAACTACAAATAAACACGAATTCTAAATAAATGTGAACCCTAAATTGAAAATCAAGCTAAAATTAAATCACAACAAGCGACTAAGACGAATTCCTGAATCTGAAATCCCCAGCCTTCGGCTATTCTCAAATCTCTTTTTGACTATCCGCGATTTCTTCCCTCTTTTGAGAAGGTCGACTGAATCTACTGACACAGAACCACAAAAATTTTTGATTTGGTTCTGATGGCATGGATTCATATCCTTCGCCAAATAATCAGACTTTGATTAATCCTCGTGGGACGTGAAACACTTTCACGTCTCATTCCAAATCTTTCGCTAAATTCAAATCTCCACAACAAATTTCTACCCTTTAAATTATCGAGACTGGAACCAGATTCCAGTTCTCTTTAAACCTACGAGACTGAAACCAGATTACAGTTCCTTTAAACCTTCAAGACTGGAACCAGGTTCCAGTTCTCTTTAAACCTTCGAGACTGGAACCAGGTTCCGGTTCTCTTTAAACCTCCGAGACTGGAACCGTGTTCCGGTTCTCTTTAAAACTTCAAGACCGGAACCGCATTCCGGTTCTCTTTAAACCTTCGAGATCGGTACCGTATTCCGGCTCTCTTTAAACCTTCGAGACTCGGAAATAGATTCCAGCTTCTCTTTAAACCTCCGAGACCGGAACCACATTCCAGCTCTCTTTCAACCTCTCGAGACTGGAACCGCATTCCAGCTTCTCTTTCAACCTTCGAGACTGGAACCGCATTCCAGTTCTCTTTAAACCTTCGAGACTGGAACTAGAGTCCAGTTCTCTTTAAACCTTCGAGACTGGAACCAGATTCCGGTTCTCTTTAAACCTGAATGATACGTATACTTGCGTATAGATCGGCTGCTACCTTATTAAACTTATTATAATCTGTGACTGAATTGAAACTATTTGAATAAGTATAATACTTCATATTTGCAGCCTTCGTGGTCAAGTTTTTAGTGCCGTTGCCAGGAGGCAATAGTAAATTAGTAGTATCTGAAAACTTTTCATTTGTATTTGTGCTTGCGTAGTGTTGGATTCGAAGGTTTATTACCTTATGATGCACTGAAAATATATACCATTTTTGCTATCGAATTTTACCTATTTTTAGTGATATTGCACTTTAAAGAAAAGGTATTTTTCATGATTTGCTGCAGGTATGATGATTTTAGGTGATTGGAGTGAAAAGAAGCAAAAAGGAACGAATCCAGAGCAAAAAGGAGTAAAAAGCAGCAAAATGGTGAAAAAGTGTTCTGGCACCGCCGGTGCCAGAATGGGCGCCGCCGGTGCCCAAATCTAGAGAGAACAGCAATTAAATGGCATGATAGAGCGCCGTAGATGTCTTATCGAGTGCTGCCGGTGCCCAAAGTCGGTGGAGTTCAAATTTGAATAGTTTTGGCAACTTTTTGATGGGATGCCTATGGAAACTCTTGGGATTTCATCCCTATCGTATAAGTAACTACTTTTGGATGAAAAGTTGTGTGGAAAAAGTGTTTAGAGAGTGTCTTGTGTCTTCTAGAGTGTTAGGGTTTATGAGTAGAGAGTGTAGAGTGAAGATTTGAGAGGGATTCTTCTCTAAGGAGGGGAGGAGAAGAGGTAAAGCGAGAGATTGCTTCTTCCTTTCCATTCTAAAGAGGGAATCAAGTGTTCTAAAGAAGAGAGAAGAGGATTCAAATGAACTTCTAGGGAATTGCATTGGGGAAGAGAAAGAGATAAGTTGTATTTTCTTTTGTGGTTTGTATGACTTTTCTTTTATATATAAAATCCATATTTTATTGTATCTTCTCCATGAATTCTGAGTAGCCTCCCTTGTTTTTCTTCTTACATAGAGATGTGATGATGAATTGATGTGGATTTGATGCACTTTTAATGTAATGAAGAAGTTGTGACGGTTTTTCATTTAGAACTTAATTTACTTTTGATTTGGCCATTTGAAATGTTAAAATATGTTGTTGAACTTTAATTAATTTTTAAAGGATTTAATGTCCTATAACAATAATGAAAGATCTATTCAATTTCTATGGATGAATTGTGTAGTTCATGGGAATTGAGTGCAAATGAATAGGGAAATGTGTTTTGATGGACTTCAATGTGGAGACTTCAGGGTGACAGGCTGAAATCCCCAAATTGGTTCAAAGATTAGTAATTAATATCAAAGGTTAGCCTTCGGGTAAAGGATGAGTGGGAGCTCCGAAGTGAGAGCCGGTATCCTCCTAGCCTAGTCTTAGAGTTTGTGACTAAACTTAGAATATGTCAATGTTCTTTTCTTACTTAAAAGAGGGGGTACTCTTTTAAGGGTAAAGAATCATCTATGCTCCTATTTGGCACAATAAAATAGATAATTATTCCATATCAATCCACACATCATATTCTCATTGCAAGAGAAAAGATACTTTTCTCATATATCAAAAACCTTTCAAAGACTTAATTTAGTATGTCTGTTAGTTAATCCTGTTCTTAAAGTTGTTAGAAATAATTGTAGTTAGTTAATTGTAACTGTTTCATTGTTCTGACTATTTCCTGCATAGTAGTAGTAAGTAGTAAACTTTAACTTCAGTGCTTATTACACATTGTGTAACGCTTTCTTAAAACTTCAATATTTCCCTGTGGGATCGATATCCAAGACTCCATTATAGCCCTGTATTACTTGATATAATACATATACTGGCGTGGAATGCTTGGACTTAACAAAATTATTATAAATCTATAAGTCTGAGTTCATAAATTCTTGCAAATTATAAAGTCGAGCATCAAGTTTTTGGCGCCGTTGCTAAGGAAAGTAACCGAGTTAAGAAAGCAAAAGTTAAGTAACGAAGTAAGTTTATTTTGTAGTGTGTAATTGTGTTTGTTTATTTTTATTAAAGTATTTGTGTTTATATACGTATAGTAGCAGACATCGCAAAACATTGCACTCAGGAGTGCCTGTGGAACGAATCTCCGTCACTTTCAGGAGAGTGGATGACAGAAAAATGCCTTTTCACTTCCAGCCAGATCCAGAGTTAGAGAGTCTCCGGCCCTACGAGCTGTGATTTATATGGGAAATTTCACATCTCTAATGCACATCCATACGACATTACTGCCAAGGATGACTTGGAAGGTGATATTATTGTCCATGTATCTCACTATTCAGACATGGATTTTTGACAGCTGCTCTTGAAAGAAACTTGAAGAATCATACACAATCCTTTTTGGATATATATGGATTGTATGAGATATTAAACTCTCAAAGAAAATATCATCATGTTTTGAATCAAGATGTATGATGTATTTTCGGTGAGATTGGAATGAAACGACCATGTCATGTTTTGCCTTCACCTATTTTTGTGCAAATTGACTGGGAAACACCATTAAGTTAAATGAACTTCGAACAAAGAACAAAGGGAAAATAAAAATAAATGAGAACTCTTTTAAAAAATCTGAATGTCAAAACAAACTACAAATAAACACGAATTCTAAATAAATGTGAACCCTAAATTGAAAATCAAGCTAAAATTAAATCACAACAAGCGACTAAGACGAATTCCTGAATCTAAAATCCCCAGCCTTCGGCTATTCTCAAATCTCTTTTTGACTATCCGTGATTTCTTCCCTCTTTTGAGAAGGTCGACTGAATCTACTGACACAGAACCACTAAAATTTTCGATTTGGTTCTAATGGCATGGATTCATATCCTTCACCAAATAATCCGACTTTGATTAATCCTCGTGGGACGTGAAACACTTTCATGTCTCTTTCCAAATCTTCCGCTAAACTCAAATCTCCACAGCAAATTTCTACCCTTTAAACCTTCAAGACTGGAACCAGATTCCAGTTCTCTTTAAACCTTCGAGACTCGAATCAGATTCCAGTTCTCTTTAAACCTTCGAGACTGGAACCATGTTCCAGTTCTCTTTAAACCTCCAAGACTGGAACCAGGTTCCAGTTCTCTTTAAAACTTCGAGACTGACCAGATTCCAGTTCTCTTTAAAGCTTCGAGACTGGAACCAGATTCCAGTTCTCTTTAAACCTTCGAGACTGGAAATAGATTCCAGTTCTCTTTAAACCTCCGAGACTGGAACTAGATTCCAGTTCTCTTTAAACCTCCGAGACTGGAACAAGATTCCAGTTCTCTTTCAACCTTCGAGAATGGAACCAGATTCCAGTTCTCTTTAAACCTTCGAGACTGGAACCATATTCCTGTTCTCTTTAAACCTTCGAGACTGGAACCAGAGTCCGGTTCTCTTCAAACCTTCGAGACTGGAACCAGATTCCAGTTCTCTTTAAACCTTCAATGAAGGGGAATTTGAAACCTGCCGAGCCGACACTATCGCTTGAGATCGAAGAACCACCCCAGAAGGAGGAGAAGATTGTGGAAGAGAAGAAAACTGAGGCTCCGAAGGGTAGACTAGGGGCTGCTTAGCCTAGGATGGTTGTTTCCAATTCGGGGGAGAAATCCCTCGAACCTCTGACTCTGTATGATTATTTGCTCGCCCCGGCGGGATCTTATAATGATAAGAGTTTTGGTGTTGGCTATGTCTTGACTGTTTCTAACGATTACGTAACTAATGAAAACCAAGTTAATCCGGATCTCGATTCCGATATAAATAACGATTCTCAAATCATACTAAACCTCAATGACCACGATGAAGAAGAAGACGTTCACGAAAGCTCAACAAGCAACGGGTCTATTTGTGAATTTCGAGGAGCTTCAATTGCGATAGAATTAGAGTCATCAGATTCCGAAGCAACTGCAGAAGAGCCAGTCATTCCAATTCAAGAGGATACATCAGTAGATTCAGCACCAGATGCAGAAGAAATAACTGAAGTTAAATTAAGAAGCGGAAAAGTTCTACCTCCGAGAATGGGTCCAAAGGATAAAGGAAAGCAGATGGTTACTCAGGAAGAGACAACCCCAGCAGAAGAATTGCTCGTTCGGGAAGAAACTGAGGAACATGGTAATAATGTGGACTATAACGTCCTAGCCCATCTTAGGAAGCTACCAGCCAAACTGAGCATATACGACGCTCTGATCCTGTTAAAGGAGATGAGGGAAGCTATGATCAAGGCTCTTTTTGATCCAGAGATTTGTTTAGCTCAAATGGCTGGTAATCCCTTAGACGAGGTTTGCTCATTAAAAGAACAGCGAGGTGTTTCCTTCAAGGATAATGATCTACTACTTGGAACAGCTGATCACAATCGACCATTGTACATTTCAGTCACTATTGGAAAGTTTACGCTCTCCATGGTGTTGGTTGATCCAGGAGCATCAATCGACATAATGAATCTTCGGACGCTAGCATATTTAGAAATTGATGCTCGCGACCTTGAAGCAGACAATATTTTATTAAGAGGGTTCAATCAGAAAGGAGAAAGAGCTCTTGGATCGATAACATTACTGATGAAGACCGGTGATTTAGCAAAGACAACCACAAAATTCCAAATAATTGATTCTGAGACATCATTCAACGCTCTACTGGGTCGGCCATGGATTCATGAAAACTGGATGGTATCGTCATCTCTGCACCAGTGCATAAAATATTATTAAGGAGGAGAACAATATATCAAAGGTGACTTGCAGCCTTCTCCGTACATGAAATCGGAATTCACGAAGATGCAGCCTATTACGCACCTCCGAAGAAAACAATCTTATCCAGAAATGTCATACCAAATGAAGCAAAAGAAGTGCAAGACGATAAAGAGCTGGAGATTCTAGTCCAACAGTTACTCACCACTCTCTTACGGTGAGATGGTGAAGGTTTCTCTAGAACTCGCACCCGAGGTCGAGGCCAGGGACGAGGGCGTGGAAGATACGTTGGAACAGTTGGACAGAAGAAACCAGTCATCGACGTCGATTGGGAGAACAGTTCTGAAGAAGAACAAATCAAGAAAGAAGCAGCAATAGTAAATCAAAAGAAACCACGGTTCAAGATCTCCCTTGAGGATGAAAAGAATGAAGAATATAAATCAATGTAATAGAAGATTAACCAATATGTACATTCAATGACCCTAACCCGATCTATTCTAATAAGATCGAGGGTATGGTGGTCAAGGAAGTGCATGGTGGTGGTACTAAACCAATTAAGTTTTACCGTGGTGCTTCTTCTTCCAATACTGAAAAGATGTACAATTCGAAGATGTTACTTCTTCTGAATTAATGAAACTGTCTTTTGAGTGGTACTCTCCCTGTGTTCAAAATTTAATTCAACGTGGTGTCTTACCTCGACGATGGACAAAGGTCAATCACAACATTTTGAAAAATTATGGAATAATGCCGGCCGGCCTCCCAATTCAAAACATGGTCTCGGATTCGGCACGGTAGGATCAGTTGACGATACGGGATTTTGCTTGGTTGTCACTTGCGAGCCTAATGAAGTTGCTTGGAAGCCTCAGAAGATCTCGAAGATCTACCAATCGGAGATGCTCTGCCAGAATTCAAAGAAGAAATTAAATCTACAATAGGCGAGTTAATGGAAGTTAACTTAGGTACTAGTGAAGAGCCTAGGCCGACCTTTGTTAACTCCTTACTCAATAAAGAAGACTCCGAAAATATGATCAAGCTATTAATAGAATTCAAGGATTGTTTTGCTTGGAGCTATGATGAAATGCCAGGATTAGCTCCAGAAGTCGCAGTTCACAGGCTAGGAGTAGATCCCACTGCCGTTCCAGTCAGACAAGCTCTGAGAAGAATGCGTCTAGAGATTGAACAACAAGTAATAGCTGAAGTTAAGAAGTTAATAGACGCGAAATTTGTCCATGAAGAACAATACCTGACTTGGTTAGCCAATGTGGTACCAGTCAGAAAGAAGAATGGTCAGATCAGAATCTGCGTGGATTTCAGAGATTTGAATATAGCATGTCCAAAGGATGAATTCCCGCTACTAATTCAAGAATTGATGATTTACATCGCTTCAACACATGAAATCTTTTCTTTCATGGATGGATCTTCGGGATACAACCAGATAAAGATGGCACCAGAAGATGAAAAGCTTACAGCCTTCAGAATGCTGATCGGGGTATACTGCTACAAAGTGATGCTGTTTGGATTGAAGAACGCAGGAGCAACCTACCAAAGAGCAATGATGAGGATTTTTGATGATCTCATTCCCAACCAAGTCGAGTGTTACGTGGATGATGTGGTCATCAAGAGCAAATTAAAGGAAGATCACTTGTATGATTTGAGAAATGTTTTCGAGCGATTAAGACAATATAACCATAAGATGAATCCCTTGAAATACGCCTTCGGCGTCACCTCTGAGAAATTCTTAGGATTTGTCGTCCGACATCGTGGAATTGAAATTGATCTGGAAAAGATTAAAGCTATCTTAGAAATGCCGCCTTCGAAAACATTGAAAAAACTACGATCCTTTCAAGGAAAATTGGCATATCTTCGATGCTTTATCTCGAATTTGTCAAGAAGGTGTCAGCCTTTTTCTGCTTTGGTCAAGAAGGATGCCATGTTTACTTGGGACTCCAAATGTCAACATGCCTTCGATGAACTCAAATAATACCTGATGACAGCTCCTGTCTTAGCAGCATTAGTCTCGGGACGACTGTTGATACTTTATACCGCGTCTTTAGACGACTCTCTTGGAGCCCTGTTAGCCCAGGTCAATGATGAGGGAAAGGAAAATGCGCTCTACTACTTAAGCCATCGTCTAGTTCTGATGGAAGTAAAGTATCCTCATATTGAGAAGCACTGTTTGGCCCTGATCTTCGCTTCACAGAAGCTCAGGCACTACATGCTCTCTCATATGGTCAACCTTATTTCGAAGTTTAATCCGTTGCAATATTTGATGACCCGTCCGACACTTTCCGGCAGACTTTCCAGGTGGTCAATGATACTATTGCAATTCGATATAACTTTTGTTCCTCTTCGTACCATAAAGGAACAAGTCCTGCGTACTTCCTTGCAAGACACCCTTTACGTGCGTAATCGCCTCTCAATGACGACTTGCCAGACGAGCAGATAATGAGCCTAGAAGACCCCGATGATCACGTTGGGAATTGTACTTTGACGGAGCATCCTCAGCACAAAAAGACAAAGAATTGCAAATGATAGTGCCCGGTAAGGCAGGAATCGGACTAATATTTATAACACCGGAGCGGGGATGTTAAGGTATTCCTATCACTTAATAGAACCGTGTACAAAAAATGAGGTAGAATACGAAGCCCTTATAACCAGATTGGAATTAACCATTTAGATGAAGATAACAGATACCAACATCTACGGAGATTCACAGTTAATCATTCAACAGGTCGCCGGACAGTACAGAATTTTAAAGCCAAGACTCGAACAATAATTTCAGTATGCCATGAAACTATTGGAGCAAATTCCAAATGTAACAATCTACAAGATTCCCAGAAGTGAAAATGCTCTTGCAGATGCGTTAGCCCAACTTGCAAAAGAATTTGCCTGCTTGCATGATGAGTCATTTGAAATGTCAGTTCAGGGACGGCAGGTTCTCTGACAGCTCGACATGGATACAATACACAAATCAAAGAAATCAGAAGAAACAATTGCGGCAGTGACAGAAAATACAAAGGATTGGCGGCAACCACTAATAGATTACTTGCAAACAGGAAACCTACCAGACGATAAGTCGATAGCCCATCAAATCAAGATAATAACTCTGTCTTACACATTAATAAACAATACATTATACAAAAGGTCTTTCGATCAGATGTGGCTAAGATGCCTGAGTGGGTCTGATGCTCCTGAAATTGTTAAAGAAGTACACTCAGGACTTTGTGGTGCTCATCAGTCGGGTCTGAAAATGAAAATGAAGATTAAAAGACTAGGGTACTACTGGCCCTCAATGATGACCGATTGCATGAAGATTGCCAAAAGTTGTCACCAGTGCCAAGTGCATGGAGTGGTTCTACATCAACCTCCAAATGTGCTACATTCGACAATCGCGTCGTGGCCAGTGTTGGGGCACAGATATCGTGGGTCCGATAGATCCGCCTTCTTCAAGAGGACATCGCTTCATTCTTGCAGCTACATATTACTTTTCCAAGTGGGCAGAAGCAGTACTATGTGTTGCAGTTCTTCAAGAATCAAGTTGTCTACCATTTTGGGTTACCGCGCAGAATCATTTCGAATAATGGGTCCGCGTTCAAGAGTACGAAATCAATAATTTTGTGAGAAGACACGGGATCGACTGGCGCTATTCAACAATCTACTACCCAAGAGCGAACGGCTTGGCCGAGGCTTTTAATAAAACTCTCGTCCAAATCCTAAAGAAAACATTGGACGACAATAAGAGAAATTCGCACGAGAAGTTGTTAGAAGCCTTATGGGCCTACAGAACGACTTTCATAACTCCTACTCAGTCTATGCCTTACGCTTTAGTGTACGGGTTCGAGGCCTTCTTACCCTTGGAGGTACAGCTTCCCTCACTTAGAATTGCAGTTGCAAACAAGATTACTACAGAAGAAAATGCCAGATTACGACTAGAAGAATTGGAAAGCTTGGAAGGGAAAAGACTTTCAGCACAGCAGAATTTGGAACTGCATCAAGCCAAGATGATCTAGGCCCATGATAAATTGGTCTGTCCAAGGACATTTAATGTCGGTGACTTGGTTCTAGTTCTCAGAAGACCTATTCTTGCACACCGCAAGATAGGAGATAAATTTGAACCAACATGGGAAGGATCATTCGTGGTCGAGACAGTCTACTCAGTAGGTTCCTACCAACTTGTAAATTGCCGTGGGGAGCGATCTATGCTTCCAATTAATGGAAGATATCTAATGATGTTCCGAAGGATGAATCCTCATTCCTAGAAGCACGTGAACAGTAATTACTTATCACTGGGTCTGAACCCAAAAAATAAAAAAAGTGGATGATAAAGAAAATCGTTAAAAAAAATGTTAAAAGAAAACATGTGAAATCATGATAATAAAGTTTTTATCCTTCCTTTCAAATCGAGTCTCACTCTTGATCTTTCTTCATCTTTTCCTACTCCTGTTTAAATTTAAAATAAACAAACAAAAGCTCTTCATTAATAAACAAATTATTTTTCTATTGTTCTTGTTCTTAGTACAACCCCTGATCCTTTCCTTGTTTTTCGCAGGGAACTGTCGAACGAGTGGTTGGTTCTGAACTTTAGAAATGGCGTGAGTGTAGCACTTGATGAAAAGAGGGTGAGGGATGGAGCCGTGATCGAGATTGACTCTGACTTCACACCAGCCGGGCTACAATATGAAGAAAATGATTGGACCCCGATTGATCGGGAAGAGTTCCATAGCCAGACAGTGATGAAAGTGGGTGGCCCAAGTTAGCAATCCGCCAGCAAGAAGAGAAAAGTAAATACCGCCCATGCAACAGGAGAAGATAAGAAAGTTAAGTCCGTTGTTGCTACAGCAGAGGGCAGGCTTGTCAGCGCCATGCCCACAGAAATTCAAGGGGTAAGGAGAGCTACTCTCACTGCCACCCAACGGAGGAACAAGAATCGCTGCATTCACAAGATGTTAACCAAGTTAGCAGCAGATCAACATGAAGAGACAAGCTTGCTACCGTCAATACAAATACTCTGAAGAAATTGGTTCGTCAGGAACCGGAAAGGAGGAGATCAACTCCAAGGAAAGAAGAACAAATAAAGGAAATTCCAAGAAGAGCACAAATAGAATCAGCGCCTCGACGACAAGCAGATGCACCAGTTCTAAAGAGTCTTATTCCGAAAGCAACCCCGGAGGATGTCCCGACAGAGACTGTCCTCGAGGAGCCAAGACATGCAGGAGAGCTTGCCGGGGTTGAACCATACATTCCCCAGTACGTTACTAGACCTCGCTAGTTGCAGATAATTCCAGAATATGTGTTAGAAAGTATGCAGAATGTTGAAAAGAAAACTTTTGAATACTTCAAAAGAATTCGAGGCAAGAGGGTCAACATCTTGGAAGGCCTCGAGCTGCATACAGATGTATTCTCAGATTACGAGCAACAACAAATTGTAGATTGTGTACTTGAGCTTCAGAAAATGGGCCGAGCTGGTCGCCTAAGGGAAAAAACTTATTCAGAACCACGAAGGTGGATGCCAGGAAAAGGAAGAGTTACGATCCAATGCGGATGTTGCTACAACTTCGCGGTAGACAGAAAAGGGAATCCACCAGAAATACTGCGTCGTAGTGAGGTGGATCTGATGCTGAATATTATTAAAAGAATGGTAAAAAGGATGATAACATGGAGGGTATTGTCTGCAGATTGCACACCCAACAGCTGCATCATTAACATCTACAAGGAGGGCGACTGCATACCTCCACACATAGACCATCATGACTTCATCAGAACTTTCTGCACAGTGTCTTTTGTCAACCAATGTAACATCATGTTCGGATCTGACCTCCAGATTGCAGGCCCCGGTGACTTTCGAAGGCCGGTGGAGATACCACTACCGGTAGGTTCCATCCTGGTGTTGAAATGAAACGGAGCAGACATCGCAAAACATTGCACTACAGGAGTGCCTGTGGAACGAATCTCCGTCACTTTTAGGAGAATGGATGACAGAAAAATGACTTTCCACTTTCAGCCAGATCCAGAGTTAGAGAGTCTCCGACCCTACGAGCTGTGATTTATATGGGAAATAACTGAACTTCGAACAAAGAACAAAGGGAAAATAAAAATAAATGAGAACTCTTTTAAAAAATCTGAATGTCAAAACAAACTACAAATAAACACGAATTCTAAATAAATGTGAACCCTAAATTGAAAATCAAGCTAAAATTAAATCACAACAAGCGACTAAGACGAATTCCTGAATCTGAAATCCCCAGCCTTCGGCTATTCTCAAATCTCTTTTTGACTATCCGTGATTTCTTCCTCTTTTGAGAAGGTCGACCGAATCTACCGACACGTAACCACGAAAATTTTCGATTTGGTTCTGATGGCATGGATTCATATCCTTCGCCAAATAATCAGACTTTGATTAATCCTCGTGGGACGTGAAACACTTTCACGTCTCATTCCAAATCTTCCGCTAAACTCAAATCTCCATAACAAATTTCTACCCTTTAAATCTTCGAGACTGGAACCAGATTCCAGTTCTCTTTAAACCTTCGAGACTGGAACCAGGTTCCAGTTCTCTTTAAACCTTGGAGACTGGAACCAGGTTCCAGTTCTCTTTAAACCTCCACGACTGGAACCAGGTTCCAGTTCTCTTTAAAACTTCGAGACTGGAACCAGTTTCCAGTTCTCTTTAAACCTCCGAGACCGGAAATAGATTCCAGCTCTCTTTAAACCTCCTAGACCGGAACCGCATTCCGGCTTCTTTCAACCTTCGAGACCGGAACCGCATTCCAGTTCTCTTTAAACCTTCGAGATTGGAACCAGAGTCCAGTTCTCTTTAAACCTTCGAGACTGGAACCAGATTCCAGTTCTCTTTAAACCTTCGAGACTGGAACCCGATTCTAGTTCTCTTTAAACTTTCGAGTTCAGTACCTAAATTTTGATTCTCATCCTTTTCAATCAATACTTAAACTCCGATTCTCACTCCGAGGCTGGTACCTAAATTCCAGTTCTATTCGTAATCTCGAGGTTGGAACCTAGGTTTCAATTCTCATTTCAAATCCAGATTTCCTTGAATTGATTTTAAATTAAATCTCAATCAAAATCGAAACTCAGAACAAATAGAAATTTAAACTCACACATGAAAACTTAAAACAGAAAATGAAATGAAATCTAGATCGAAATTTCCCCGGATCTTATGATCTGGAATTCACCTTCTTCTCTTTTCCCCAGTGAAAGTTCAGGGATCTCCAGTCTTGGAGATATACTCGATACTCCCCAGCGGAAATTTGTTTCTATTATGTTCTAAGTGTTTCACTTAGACGTCTGTGTTGTTTTTGTTGATCAGTTAGGTCAACACCAATACACGCGGTGTGCTTGGTTAGCACACCACACCTATTGGGGGTCCATTTGTTGACCTCATTTTTGATGAGGTCTTTTCTCTTCTCTCTCCTTAGTACTTTGGATCTAGCCTTAGGCTTTCACTTTGACTATCTTAGAGGATTAGATATGGAACCCACCACTTAGAAATTTAAACACCTCTTAACCCATTGCAAACCCCATAAGTTTGATTGTAAACACCTAAGTCACTTGGAGGGTTAAGATCAAATGTGGAGGTTTAAAGGATGAGTTCCCTATAGGACCCTTTGGCCTTAGAACTACCCTGAGTGGCCTGGTCTGGTGAGGGTTGACCTGCACACTTTACACTTTCACACACATTCCAAATCCTAAAACCATTCATACCCAGCTTGACTTCCTGACTCATATAGGTAATTCATATGGATGGACCTTAACCCCTAGGCCCTTGGCTAAGAGGGTTAAGAACAACATAGTGAATGCCTCAAATGAGTCCTCTCATGGCTCTTAGGGGCTTGATATGGCTTCATGGCTTAACCAAAATGATTCCATTCTACTCATACTTCATCAATCTTTATTTTTCCAAAATTTCAATTTTTGACCCCCGGGGCCCTGCACTCACCAAACCTACCAAACATTTTTGAAACTACCTAAAATTTGCAAAATTGCCTAAATTACCCAAAATTCCTTAGAACTAATCCTAAACATTTCCCACCATTTAAATTGATCATCCTTAGCCAAATTTACCAAAATTTCCAAAAATACTCCCCAATACCCTCCAAATACCCAAAATGCCCTTCTAACCCAAAAAATCCATAAATTCCAAAAATTCCTAGAAAATTCAAAAATATCCCAAATATTCCCAATTTCATTTTGATCAACTACACCATAAGCTAATGTTGTCAATTTAAACCACTTTTACCAAAACCCCCAATTTGACCCATTCTTAACCTAAGTGGACCCAATGTCAAACCAAATCAACCCAATTGAACTCAATTTTGATCCAATTCAATTCTAAACATCAATTAAATATCCTCAATATCAATTTAGACAAAATCCAAGCCCAATTTGATTAACATTTGGATCCAATTCCAATTTGAAGCTTAAAGCCCAATTTTGGCCCATGACCTAAACTTAGCCCAAATCAACCCAATTCAACCCCAATTGGCCCCAAATCTTTTCCTAAACCTTCCTAATACCCCCAAAAACAAAACACTAACAATATTTGCCCCAAATTTGAACCTAAACTCCACCCAAACCTAACCCAAAACCAAAATCCCCATATTTTGTGCTTAAACCCACCATAAACCCAAATGGGCCGAAATCTCAAAATCAAAGCCCAACCAAAGTTGAAAACTCCTTGTGACACTCCCATAAATATTTCTCAACATTAATTTTACATCAAATCTAACCTTAGCCCAAGTTAGCCCAATTTGACCCACTTTGGCCCCTTTACCAAAAAAGCCCAAATTAAATCCAATTCCACTCTATATGATACCAAATCTTTTCTAAAATGTTCATGACACATCCCTAAACTAAACTCAACATTTATTTGGCCCAAACCCTTACCAAATTTTCAACCAAAAGTTCATTTCCAAATCTAAAAGCCCATTCCTTTAAAGCATTTAAAAGCCCACTTCCACCAAATCCTTAAAGCACAAAACCCTTTCCAAAGCCCACATGAAATTTCCCCTCATCACCCCTTTGATTTAAATCAATCCCTAAAGTTCTAATTGATCATCAAATTATTCCAATCTTGGCCTCATGATAATATCCCTTAAAATCATCAAAAATGCCAATATCCTTCTTCATGCAAATGACCTGACTTTTCTAAAGCCAAATGAAGCCACAATGGAGTTATTCACAAGCCATATGAATCTATGATAGCTTAGCCTTGTCATCAATCCATTTATGGCAAGAGAGGGGACCTATTTAATGATTCCCTTAAAGTTGATTAAACATTCCTATGCTTCCCTTAACCTATGCTTAAACTTAATTGTACTTGGATTGTGACTTGACCCCACTAATCAAGCTAACCCAAGTGACTTTCTCTTCAGCCCAAACCAGCCTTGGGTGGTGCACTCAACCCAAACCCATGACTTGATCCATTTGAGCCCAAAAGTGCCACTTCCCCATTCCATTTGAATCAAGTCCTTTACACATGGCCAATGCTAATTGTTTGCACCAAACCCCAACCCTGACTCCCCTGACCATGAAGGTGACCCATGCCTGGCCGGCCAGCCACCACAGTCGCCGGAAAACACCATGGCCGAGAGCACCCATTTGATTCAAAAATTCAAACTCACTAGCTGAGCTGTCCCAACTCAATTGGACTCCATGGCTGTTCTTCCATTGACCAAGGCAGCTGATCCCATGCCCTAACTTCCCCTGGGAGGCGCTCCAGCTGTGCCTATTTAAACCCACCACCCTCTCAGCCAAACAAGGCGATGAACCAAAGCTTAACAAAACTCTGCCAAAATTGTTCCAGGACCTTCTCCTAGCCTAGAGCAATTGATCCCCACAGTTCTCCTGCCCTAAACCCTTTTGAAGCTCTATTCTCAGCCCAGAACCAGGACATCTCTGAAACCGCTACCAAAATCATGTTAAACTCACCCACACCTGCACATGACCAAGAGAAGGAGTTCCCCAGTGGAAGCCCCATCACCAGGCTAGCCATTCTCTCTATCAGTCAAGCATTGAAATCGGGCTTGGTGGAAGTTGTACTTAGGCAATTCCCCAGAGCCAGAGACTTCATCTGGAGCCTCCTTGGGTGCAATCAAAGGTGCCACAACCCTCTGATTGAAGCTTCACTTCTCAGAGCCAAGGTATAGACCTCTCCTTCCTTTCGAGCTTCCAGTGATTCTCTATTTTGATTGGCTTAATTTCATAGCATGTAAATCATATGGATGTGTTTGTCTCTTCAAGACGAATCCATAGAGCATAAGAACAAGAAAATCTGTTGAGAAATGAGAGAGTTCTTAGTGTTTTAGTGTGGACGGTCACGGGTGCACACCAAACGTAGACGATGACCAGGCGCCGTCCGATCGCGCGTTTATTGGGTGAACGGCTCAGATTGCGTCGGATCAGAGGAAGGTGCGGAACTGCGGGACGCGTGGTGGCTGACTCAGATGGTAGCGTCAAATAGGAACGCGCCGCGTGGTCTTTCGATCCGCCGTAGGTTGACACGGTGCTGAGTCAGATAAGTAGATAAATAGGATTTATTTTATTTAATTAAATACCCAGAACTTAGAAAATCCATATCTTTGTGTAGAAAAATCACAAAAATAAAATAAAAATACCCTCTTGCTCAATGAACAGAGAAGAATAATGTGGAAAAGGAATCAAGTTATTTTGATGAGTATTTTATTTTTAATTAATTATTTACTCATTTCAGTATTTTAATTCTCCATTTGCATATACAATTCACCATAGCATGAAACCATAGGGCTTTTGAATCCTCTGATCTTGGGAACATTCCCTGAATTTTTCAAGGTCAGATGCCAACTCTATGACAAGTTATGTATTTTTCAAGTTTATGTCACTGTTTCTGGTATTTTAATTCCATTAATTAGCATATAGCTTAGAAAATACTAGGAAAATTTGGGGAAGTTTCTTAGGACCAGAGGACCCTAAGATAATTATGGTTTGAGTTAATTCATTAAGAATAACCCTAATTGGCCTAATTACTCATAACAAAACATTAATTCATTAGGGTTAACCACACATCAAAAGAACTTAAAAACAATTCTCCACTGATCTTTAGGATTAGAGGGACCTCACATAAAAATTTGAAATCAATTGGAAATGATTTAACCCACTAAATGGATTAATTAAGTCACATGACTAAAATTAAACTTTAAAAATTCATAACTCCAAAAATACACTTTAAAAATTCACAAAATTGGTTTCAGGGCTTCCCTGATAATAGGGGAGTCTGAGAAAATTAAAACTAAAATTTTCTAAAAATCTTCATTTTTCACCTTATTTTAATATTTTAAATAATTAAAAAATAATAAAATCACAAAAATATAAAAAATCATAAAAATGTCATATTTTGACTCCTAATCACTTAGGAATAAACTAAATATTTTTCCCAAGTCTCAGAGTAAAGATATTGAATTTTAAATGCTTAAAACAATTTTTGAATTAAAAAATGAATTTTCCAACCTTTTCAGTAAATTAATTCTAATAAATCAAAGAAAAATCAGAAAATTATAAAATTTATTTTTCTGAACTCCTTAAGGTCAGAGAGATTTATGAAAAATATAGAACTTAATTTTCAACATTTATTTTATTATATAATTAATTAACACTCTAAAATTCAAAATAATTATAATAAATAAAATATAATTCAAAAAATCACCAAAATTGGTTCAAGTGGTCCTCTGGTCTGTAGGAACAACCCATAATTTTTCTAAGCACAGAAACCTTACCTTAGTCATGTTGTTGAATTTCCATTGAAATTCTCTATTTTTTTATTAAAATAATTAGATAAATTAAATTAAATTCAGAAAAATCATATTTTTCCCTCTAATGTCTTAATTGACATATGAGTGAGGTCACATAAAAATTTCAAGTTCATTTGAGCTCAATTTAGTGAGTTATGAAATAAATAAGCCTAAAGGGGCATAAAGGTAATTAAAGAATTTTAACCCTAATTAACATTTAGGTTTAATCAAGGGGAGGGTGAAATATTTGATCTTAAAATTTTCATTAGAAGATTGAAACCTTGAGAATTAAGGGGTAGAAATCCATTAATCATCTTGAAAATATTTAAAGTAAACCTTAATTAATTAAATAATTTGAATTTTGGAAGAATAAGTTAAAATTTGGATCATTAAAATGGGAATATAATTTTGAGAGACTATAATGACTTAAACTAAAATCCCTAAATGAATCACTTTAATTATATTTTACTCTTAATTAAACTTAAGATGATAATTGAAATTAATAAATTAATAATAAAGAAAAGGTAACCCTTAATTAAACTAAAACTTAAAATATTAAATAACTTGATAATTAAATTGAAATGAATTTAAAACATTAAAAATTTATTAGTTTTAAAAAATCACTTGAAAGCAAATTTAAAACAAAGTTGAAACATCAAAATCCATTCTTTCCTTCTCTAGAAAAAAAATGAAGATAACTTAATATTCTCAAAATAACTTTAATCCTACTAACCTTTTTAAAGAGGGCCTCGAAATAAATTGCCCAACTCCTATGCATGCCACCCAAACACCCACATTTAACGCCCAACTAATATTTTTCCTCACCATTCGATCTCCATCTTCCTTCCATTTTTCCTTCACATATTCGGGATCCTCAAATCCTCCCATTTCATCTTTCTTATTTTCTGCCTCCGTCTCATCTTCCTCCTTTATTTTCTGCAACATAGGATTAAATTTTTTTCTCCTTAGCTTCATTCGCTCTCACATAAGAAGCCCTTGCTTCGTCACAACACTTATCTCCGCCCATTCTGACAGGTTGATTTCTTCACATCGCAGCTCCCGTCTTTCACCTCGTTGGAAAATCCCTTGTAGAGCTTTCTCTCCCTGGATCCAAACCTCAAAGCTAATCCCATTGCCAATACAAACTTTATTTGAACTTGCAAATACTACCTCTGATTCGTGAGTGATATTCATCGATCGAATACGACAAAGTTCTATTAGAGCCTCTTTATTAGAAGGGATGTCGGTGCCATTAACTGTCAATGTAGTTTCATTAATTCTAGGAAGGTAAACTAATGATATCTGTTGTGGGAGATGGGATCGTCGATTCTGGGGGATGGTATGATGGAGTTTGAAAGATTGGAATTCAAGAGTAATGTGATCCATTATGAAGAATGGACAACGAATCTCTTTTGCTTTCCTTTTTTATTAGAATTTTTTTTTCTTATGAAGTATTCTCTCTTCGGAGTGTAAGATGACCACCCCATGATGTATTTATAGGGAGCACATAGAAGGAGAGATTTAAGGTTTAGATAAAAAAAATGTGATTTTATCAATGACAGGTTGCGGCTTTATTTTTGGAAATTTTGAATTGTCTTTGGTATAATAGAAAGCCTGTAAACTTGATGTCGTGGCAAAAGCACGTATTTTTTTATAGTCCAATACTCCACTTTTTCAGGCTATATTTTAGAACTGCTTTGGCCCTTTCAAATCAATATTTTAACCACGAGTTCAAATTTTTATTTCTTTAAATCATGCAAACAAAAAAGATTTACATATACATCACACAATTTCTATGTATTTATTGCTCGAAAGATTCTTTCTTAATTTATTTGGTATTTGATCATCAAACGTTCGAAAAATTCCACTTAAATATGATTTTCATTATGAATGAAGAATTTTAAAATGATATTAGTCTAAAGTTAAAATGAAACTATTTTTGCCAATTATTTTTTTATATGTGCAGTAAATTTGTTTTTGGTGATATATGTGAATTTAAAGTGATAGCACATGCGTTAGTATTTTGCGAGCTCAATTCTACTTTGAAATTCATTAGTTACTCTTATTTAATGCACAAACATTTGTGACAATGAATTTTATGCTAATGAGTTGAATATTTAAATAATACGTTATTAATTTAAAATAGATTAAATAGAAATTTAGTTAAGATTCAAATATTTAATATAGTCATTCTTATTGGTAGCCTCTTTTTTTTGTGATATTAGATCAGTTTTGGTCCTCGATTTTTTTTTTTTTTTGGTAAATTAAGTATCCATTAAAAGGATTTTAGATTTCCTCAATAAATATATTAAATTGTAATAAATAAAAATGAATATAATCTCAAAATAAATTGAAATGCACTCTAAATGATTTCAACAATCCCGTCATGCTCAGTAATGACCTATGACACCAAATTTTTGAGGTGCTTGGGTCATTTTTCTATTGAATTTAAATAACCAAATTTTGTAGATTAAATAAATTAATAATAAAATTTAATACTTAAAATGTATAACAATCCAAAGTAAATAAAACAAAATACAAAATTTTGCCAACTAAATCTTGAAGGAAGAGAAATCCCAAAGAAAATTAAATTCAAATTAGTTTAAATTATATTCTAATCTCTAAAATTAAAAAATTCAAATAAGTTAAAGCATTCAAAGAACATTTCTTTTAACTTAAAATGAGCTGAAATTTTTACGAGAAATCTGGCATGAACAATTTGAACTTTTTTGTACATGTTTAACTTTGAGCAATATAGCACAACCTATATTGTTGTCCTATAATGTTCATTGAGAATGTTTCCATTATGTGGTGTTTATTTCATGGAAGGTCGTGTTCTAGCTGACAAAAATTATATGGGCAAATATTGTTTATGAAACAGATGATAATTTGATTCCAAAGAACAATATATCCTTTTGTCATATTTTATTGCATATGCAACAATTTGTGACAAGGAAAACAATTCAACACATATAATTCAAATACATCACTCATGTGAAAAGCTATCGGTGGCCACATCTCACATGCCATAGGTTACAAATAACTATTGTTAGTTGCTGCATATCGAAGCGTTTCATCGGTCACCAAATGCCACATGCACGCTTCTTTATTTTAAAAGTTGGAGCACTCCGTTTAAAAAATTATGTTGGTGAATATTTCATACTTGAAACATTTCTTAGTCTAAAACATCATAATTTAGTCAAAACTTTTGTTTCATGAGCTTTAACTTGTGACGGGGAACTCCATGCAATCCATAATTAAAATTTAAATGTATTGACATAATGAGTTAAATAAGAAGTGCAACATATAGCTATATCAAGCAAAATAAAGTTAAATCGATGTGAAATCACATAGTGACACAAATGGCTAATCACGTGTAAAATAAAGAATGCTTTTTTGTGGATAAATAAAAAAACTGCACTTATAGACGAATCAATCTATTTCTCAAGCTAAGCTCATGTTATTCTCAAAGGCTCGTATAGGAAAACATCAAGTGAAATAATTGTTTATCACCAAATTCAAAAATACTAGAATTTAAATGGTATAGACCAGAACACCACATTTTAACATATTTTATAAATCCAGATAAGTGACACCTCACTATTCTACTTCAATAAATTCCATTTCCTTCTCCTCTTTTTTATTTTTTTATTTTTTTGAGAAATCTGCAATACTTTTATAAAATTAATACCAGATAAAACATGATTCACAAAACCAAATTGAATCTCTTCTAAACCCAAATGTAAATGGGATTTAACTATCTCAAGCATCCCACTACTGAAAAATATATATTCCAAAACAGTCATAAAACAGAATTTATGCATCTTCAGGTTTCAGCATTTAAAAAAAAACTCACAACATAAGCTTATTCCAGCTAGACTTCATAAGATAAATGCTCTTCAGTGTGGATACATTCAGCTTATTCAATTTGAGTTTGTTAAGGTTTGGAGGAAGCATATATTTGTTTAACTCCAACAAAATTTAAACTAGCTTATTCAATCATGCCAGCTTGCCAACAAACCTAGAACCTTTATTAGATATACATAAATGCATGTGCAAAGAACCAAACATTGTAATAGATAAGGATAATCATATAAAATGTTTCCTTGAGCAGCCCAATGGGCCCTCCAAGCCAAAATATGTAGTGCTCTTAAAGTGCAAAGACCCCATACAACATAAGTAAGCTTTAAGATAGGTAATTGTAAGTAGAAGAAACAACAAGTATAATTGGCAAGCTGATATGCTAGAGAGAAAAGAGGATTCTAAACAATAAATATGCAAGCAATGTGCTAGAGAGAAAAGAGCAATTGTTGAACCAAGGATCAACATATAGTAAGCACATGCAAAGAGATAGTCCTCCAAAGGCATCTAAAATGAACTCTGCTGAGTCTAATCTAAGCAGATAGCAACATCCAAAACCATAAGCAAAGAGATAGTCCCTCGACCAACTATGAAAATGACCACCTTGCATTGAAAAACTGTAGGAAAAACCATGAAGACAGAATGTAGAGTCTCCAGCCAAATAGATAATCTCAGTATGCCAATAGAACTACCATATAATCAACAAAACATACCATTGATTAGGAACAACCTAATGCTTAAGAAATATCAAATTACCATTAATTAAAACAACCTGAACTTTGATTTTAGTAAGGAATTGGAACCAAATAGATAATCTCAAATAATGAAAGACTATTAAACCAAGGATCATAGAAAAAAGAAGACCCATGCACCAGTTACCATAATGAAGCAAAAATAAGGTGGTCTTTTCAAAAAGAAAATACTATGTTTCTATGTTTTATCCAAATAGAGCCTTAATGACCCATGCACCAGTTACCGAGCAAAGAATTAGAATTAAAATGTCTCAACAAGATCTTAGCTTAACAAATAAAGTTGCCATCTCCGAAGATTAACACCAATAAGTCGAATTTTAAAGTATTCAATTAAAAAACATAGAACACAATACATAAGGCTAGTAAGAGTAACACCAAAGGTTCTTTCAGGATTGGCTGATGGCATTGACTATTTCTTTTTTTAAAGCTGCCATACTCAAAGCACCTTCACCATCTCGAGTGCATGCATTACGTGACTCATTTTGTTCATGTGGGATTGTACGACCCAGGTGATACTCAAATGCTTCAGGTGGGATATCATGCATATCTTCATCTACGACTGCAAATTCTTCATCTAAGCCGGAGTGGTGCCGTCGAATGAAGTTGTGTAGTGTCATTATTGACACTACTATCTGTACTTGTTTTTGAAATGAATAGGTCGACATGTCCCGCAATATCACCCATTTCTTTTTCCATACCCCAAAAGCTCGTTCAATCACGCCACGCAAAAGATGAGTGCCTCTTGTAAAATATATCTTTCTTACCTCGTGCCAACCCGCTTGATCGTTCAAAATCGGGTATATGATACTTCGTATCTGGATAAGGCTTCAGATATCCCCTTTGTAAAGGATATCTGGAGCTACCAAGTAATACTTACCTGTTCATTTATTCTTATTAGAATATGTTGGAAAATATCTAACGAAATCCACATATATAACTACCTGGAGGTGGATATTGATCTATAAAAAAATACATATTTCTTTATGTCTTAATTCTTATTAATTTCTAAGGATATTATGCTTTAATGAAAGGTATTTTTTGTATTTTTGGATGTAGGTAATGTAAAAGGTCTAAGAAGTAAAAAGGAGCAAAAATGGAGCAAAATACCAAAAGTATAAAAAATATGGCCCGGCGCCTAGGCGCCAGAAACTGGGGCCTAAGCGCCAGACTCGATACGAAAAGTGTCAAGTTTTTGACAACGTTTGATTAGTTATTTTGACGGATTAAGCGGTTATTGGACATTCTAGAAGGCTGGCAGTTGTTCCTTGATAATAGGACATGTGATACATTGCATTTGGACGCTCCAAAATGGTTTTAATCGCGAAGAGGTGCGAGCCAAAGTGAAGAGGTGAGAAGAACTGGACGCGGTGTCCGGCGCCTAGGCGCCTGATTTCGGCGCCTAGGTGCCAGGCCGACCTTTTAGAAGATTCATTGAATGTGGACACATTTTGAAGAGGTGCCTCAAGGCAACTCTTGAAGCCTATAAATAGAGGTCCAATTCTTCAGAAAACGTGCCCCTCCATTGTACCCCTTTCTCTTATCTACTTTAGGATCTCTCATCCTTAGAAAGAGAATTAGAGAGAGAAATTTAGGGCCACTTTTGTTTAGTTTAGTGAGTTTATTTTCAAATTATTGCATCTGGAGTTCAATATACTGTGGAGTCAGTAAGAATCAGAAGATCTGTAGAAGAAATATTTGAGATAAGTATATTTTTACATTTGATTCAAAGTTTAATTATCATGTTTTGTTATTTATTTTCAATGTGTTCTGAGTAGTTAGTTACATTCTTACTTCAATTATGAAGAGATAGATAAGATAATATAAAGATTTGATAGAGAATTAAACTTCAAAATATTTTCAAAACATTGTGATGACATTCATACCTGATCTTACTTTACTTTTTAAATTGGCCGTTTGAATTGTAAAAACCTGTTGAAGAGTTTATAAACCTTGAAGGAGAAGAACTCTTAACTTGTAAATGTCACATGAATCCTTGGGTAGTCGTAGGCCATGAGCGAGCTATTCATGGTGAAGTGCAAATAAATAGGAAGATAATATTTAAAGGGCGTAGAATTGATAAGTTTTTAGAGTGACAGACTAAATTCTTATAATTTGATTTATAGACTAGGAAAGAGTCACTAGTAGGGCCGACCATAACAACCCTTGGATATCTAGAAGTGTGAGCCTAGATTAACCCATTCTACTAACAATACATCCGGACCTATTCTGTAAATTAGTCAATGTTCTTTGCACCTGGATCAAAGGGTAAAGAATAGGAATGCTTCTATTTGGCACAATACCATAAATTAAATTCTCCAACGAATATTAAATTATCTTTAAAATCTTAGATTAATTGAAGGAAAGAAAGTTGTTTATTTTATATAAAGTTTATAAAATCATTTTCTTATTATTGTTTTCTTTAATTGCATCTAGTAAATTAATAGTAATTTATAATCAAATAAAAATATTTTTACTATTTTATTTCGCTTTCACTTTATAGAAAATTTATTTCTATAAATCTTCCCTGTGGGATCGATACTGAGGTCTTTGTTTAAAAACCCTATATTACTTGAAACGATACGTATACTTGCGTAGTACCCCTAGTGTGTAAAAATATTACTAAATTATATAATATTAATTTTATACACTAGCCGCTATTTATAAATCGAGTCAAAGCTTTTTTGGCTATCTTTTGAAAGCAAACATTACTACGTTAAGCACGGCGGTCGAGTCAAGTTTTTGGAGATGTTGCCGGGGAAGAAATCAAAGGAAGAAAGAAATAGAATAGTTAAATTTTATTGCTTGTTTTATGCGAAGATTTGGTTCTGAAGGATTAATACCTTTAGATTCTAAATTGGAAAGAACAATTAGAAAAATTAAAAAGGGAAAACAAATTTAAAAATTTCAAGAAATGGCTACTTTACAAAATCCAATCGAACTTAATGATCAAAATGTTTATAAACCATTAAGGGATTATGCTAACCCTACAGTTGATGAACTTCATAGTAGTATTCAAATATCCACTGTAGATGCTAATTCTTTTGTACTTAAACCGTCTATTATTCAAATGGTGCAAAACAATCAATTTTGTGGATCACCAAATAAGGATCCAAATTTACATCTTGTTAGTTTTTTAGAACTTTGTGCTACCTTTAAATATAACAATGTTTCTGATAATACTATTAGACTTAGACTCTTTCCTTTTTCTTTAAGAGATAAATCAAAGATGTGGTTAAACTCATTAGCGACTGGTTCTATTAAAACATGGGCTGAAATGGCACAAATATTCCTTGCTAAATATTTTCCTCCTTCTAAAACTGCTAAATTAAGAAATGATACTACTTCATTTAGTCAATTTGACGAGGAGACAATATATGAAACTTGGGAAAGATTTAAAGAACTATTAAGAAAATGTCCTCATCATGCTTTACCTGATTGGTTGATTATTCAAACATTTTATAATGGATTAATTGGATCTTTAAAATTAATTATTGATGCTCTTGCTTCGAAGGTTCTTTAATGTCTAAATCATTTGAAGAAGCTTACACTTTAATTGAAGAAATGGCTAATAACAATTTTCAATGGCCTTCCGAAAGGATTAACCCTAAAAAGATGGCCAGTATTCAAGATAATGAAGCCTTTTCTATCTTAGCTTCACAAGTTGCAGCAATATCTAAGAAATTAGATAATTTTGCAATTAATATTTCGCATAATAACTCTGCTAATATTGAAGATTCTCAAACTATTGAAACTTTACAAGCTATTGCAAATAAAAATAATCCTTATTCAAATTATTATAATCCTGGTGGAAAAATCATCCTAATTTTAACTGGAATAATTCACAACAAAAATGGGGTAATAGTCAATCTCATCCCACTGGAAATTAGAATAATCAAGTTAATTCAAATTATAAACCTCCTGGATTTAATAATCAACAGAAAAAGTTATCAATAGAAGAATTAATTATGCAAATGAATAATCAATTACAAAATCAAAATACTGCTATTTGTAATATTGAAAATCAAATGGGGCAAATTGGTACTTTAATTAATAACAAACCTGTAGGAACACTTCCAAGTAATGTTGAAATCAATCCAAAGGAAACTGGAAAGGAACATGAACAAGTTAAAGCGGTGCAACTTAGAAGTGGAAAGGAATTAAAAGAAAGATTGCAGAATGAAATTGAAAAAGAGATTGAGGTTGAAGAGATTGAAAAACCTAGAGAAACTCTCTCTCCTAGTCTAGATCGATCGTTATACTCGTTAATGTGGAAGTTGAAAAACCACCACCACCTTTTCCTCAAAGACTTAAACAGCAGAAACTTGTTCATCAATTTTCTAAGTTCTTTGAAATTTTTAAGAAACTTACTATTAACATACCTTTTGCTGAAGCTTTGGAACAAATGCCAAATTACGAAAAATTTATGAAGAATATTTTAAGCAAAAAACGAAAATTTGAAGCTTTTGAAACTGTTGCATTAAGTGAAGAATGCAGTGCAATAATTCAAAAGAAATTACCTGAAAAGCTCAAGGATCCTGGAAGTTTCACTATACCCTGTGCTATTGGAGAAAAATTTTGCGGAAAAGCTTTAAGTGATTTAGGAGCAAGTATTAATCTCATGCCATTTTCTATCTTTCGAAGATTAGATTTAGGAGATATTACTCCCACCACTGTAACTCTTCAGTTAGCTGATAGATCTATCACTTATCCTAAAAGAGTTATAGAGGATGTCCTTGTTAAAGTGGATAAATTTATCTTCCCTGTAGATTTCATAGTACTTGATATGGAAGAAGATAAAGAGATACCTATTATTTTAGGAAGACCTTTTCTAGCTACCGGACGAGCTATGATTGATGTGCAAAAAGGAGAATTAACCATGAGAGTCAATGATCAAGAAATTAAATTCAATGTTCTTAAATCAATGAAGTATCCTGATAAAGAGAAATGTTATCGAATGGATATAATTGATTATTTAATTGAAAAACATTATAAAAAAAAATATAAAGTTATTTCGGAAGAAAAATTTGAATTTTTAACTGATGAAGATGAAATAGTAGAAGAAGAAGAGACTCATTTTATTAAAAATAATTGGGAAACTTTAGACATAACTCAAAATGATATACTTTTACCCCCAATTAAAAAAGCACCTGAACTGGAATTAAAAATGTTACATTCCCATTTAAAATATGCTTTTCTTGGAAATTCGTTAACTTTACTCGTTATTATTTCTTCGAACCGAGTAAAGATCAAGAAGAAAAATTACTAGGTGTGTTAAAGAATTATAAGAAAGCTTTTGGTTGGACTATTGCTGATATAAAAGGAATAAGCCCTTCCATTTGCATGCGTAGAATTTTAAAGGAAGAAAATTTTAAACCTACTATAGAATCGCAAAGAAGATTAAATCCTATTATGAAAGAGGTTGTTAAAAAAGAAATTATTAAGTGGTTAGATGCTGGTATTATTTATCCTATTTCGGATAGTCAATGGGTAAGTCCTATTCATTGTGTTCCGAAGAAAAGAGGAGTAACTGTCATTATTAATGATAAAAATGAACTTATTCCTACAAGACAAGTTACTGGATGGCGAATTTGTATTGACTATAGAAAACTAAATAAAGCCACTAGAAAGGATTATTTTCCTTTACCTTTCTTGGATCAAATGCTCGATAAATTAGCTGGACACTCATATTTCTATTTTCTGGATGGATATTCTGGTTATCATCAATTACTTATTGCTCCTGAGAACCAAGAAAAGACAACATTTACAAGTCCTTATGGAACATTTGCTTTTAGAAGAATGCCTTTTGGTTTATGTAATGCACCTGCAACTTTTCAAAGAAGTATGATGTCAATATTTTGTGATTTGATTGACAAAGGAATTGAAATATTCATGGACGATTTTTCAGTCTTTGGAACTTCTTTTGAATCTTATTTGGAAAACATAGCCAAAGTTTTGAAAAGATGTGAAGAAACGAATTTAGTTCTTAGCTGGGAAAAATGTCAATTCATGGTCACAGAAGACATTGTACTTGGACACAAAGTATCACGAAAAGGGATGGAAGTAGATTAAGCAAAAGTGAAAATTATTGTTGAATTGCAAACACCTACTACTGTTACTGATGTGAGAAGTTTTCTAGGTCATGCTGGATTTTATAGAAGATATATAAAGGATTTTTCTAAAATTGCTAAACCTCTTTGTCATTTATTAGAAAAAGATGCACAATTTGAATTTAGTGAAGAATGTATTAATGCTTTTAATATTCTAAAAGAAAAATTAATAATTGCACCTATCATTGTTGCACCTGACTGGAATAAATCTTCTGAATTAATGTGTGATGCAAGTGATTTTGCAATTGGAGCTGTATTAAGACAAAAATATGAGAAAGTTTTCAAAGTTGTATATTATGCTAGTAAAACTCTCACCGAAACACAAAGAAATTACACTACCACTCGAGAAAGAGCTTCTAGCTATAAGTATATGCCTTTGATAAATTTAGACCTTATCTTCTTGGTACTAAATGCATAGTTCATACCGATCATTCTGCTATTAAATATATAATATCTAAGAAGGATTCTAAACCTAGACTTATAAGATGGGTTTTACTTCTACAAGAATTTGATTTTCAAATAGTAGATAGAAAAGGAACTGAAAACCAAATTGCTGATCATTTGTCTAGAATTAAAAATGATATTATTTCAGAAGAAAATATAAATGAGAAATTCCCTGATGAATCTTTATATGTTATTCAAAGATACAAAACACTGTGGTATGCTGATATTGTTAATTATTTAGTTAGCAATATTTTACCTTATGACTTAGATAACAAATTTATTAAGAAATTTAAATATGACGCTAAATCTTATATTTGGGAAGAACATCATTTATTTAAAATTGTTAAAGATTCTATGATTCGAAGATGTGTACCTTATGAGGAAACTTTTGCTATTATTAAAAAATGTCATGATTCTGATTTTGGAGGACACTTTGGCATAGATAAAACTGCATTTAAAATTTTAAATTCTGGATTTTATTGGCCTACCTTATTTAAAGATGTGAGACAATATGTGAAAACATGTGATCGATGTCAAAGGATGGGAAATATATCTAGGAAAGTTGAAATGCCGTTAAACTATATATTGGAAGTTGAAATTTTTGATATATGGGGATTAGACTTTATGGGACCATTTGTTCCATCATCTAGAAAAATTTATATTTTATTAGCAGTTGATTATGTTTCAAAGTGGATTGAAGTCGTTGCTTTACCAAACTGTGATTCCAAAAGTGATTCAAAATTTTTAAAGAAAATGATATTTTCATGATTTGGAATGCCTAAGGTAATTATCACTGATGGTGGAAGTCATTTCAGGAATATAAGAATTCAATCATTACTTCAAAAATTTAGAATCAAACATAGAATTGCAACTGCTTATCACCCTCAAACTAGTGGAATGGCTGAAGTATCAAACAGAGAAATTAAAAGAATTTTAGAAAAGACTGTTAATCCTAAAAGAACCGATTGGGTTGATAGACTTGATTCTGCATTATGGGCTTATAGAACAGCTTATAAGACACCAATCAGAATGTCACCTTACCGGTTTATTTATGGTAAAAATTGTCACTTACCTGTAGAACTTAAACCTAAAGCTTATTGGTCGATAAAGGAGTTTAATTTTAATTTGAATAAAGCAGGAGAAAAACGATTATTGCAACTAAATGAGATGGAAGAAATTAGAAACGAATCGTATGAAAATGCAAGAATTTATAAAGAGAAAATGAAGATGTTGCATGATAAGAAAATTTCAGGAAAAATTTTTGAGCCTGGACAAAAAGTTCTACTGTTTAATTCTCGTTTAAGACTTTTTCCTGGAAAATTAAGATCTAAACGGATTGGACCTTATTTTGTTGAGAAAGTATACCATTATGGAGCTGTGGATATTAAAGATCCCAAAACTGAAATTTTTTTTAAAGTAAATGGATTAAGATTGAAGCCTTATTTGGGAGATATTAAGAAGATTTATAAAGAGGCTTATGAATTGGGTCAACCTGATTAAAGATTTACTTAAGTCGGGCTGACGACGTTAAACCAAGCACTTTGTGGGAGGCAACCCATAATTATCTTGTGCTTTTGTATTTTAATGTAAGGTTATGCCTCGATCTTAATTAATTTTATTACTTTAGAAAAATTTGATGCTCATAAGTCTTGGTTGACTTAGGCGAAAAATGATTTTGAAGTATGTAAAATTTAAACATAGGATCACTCTATTTTAAATATGAGTAAAAAGGAGATCAAGTTAACCTTCATTATGATTGCTTATAATTTGTGTTATCGAGTCTAAATTACTCTTACCAGTATAATTTACCTATCTTGGAGAACGAAATTTTGAAAATTTGACGATTAGACGAAACGGAGTTGAACATAGTTGCGGCGCCTAGGCGCCAGAATTCGGCGCCTAAGCGCCAGAATCAACTATGTATCAATGGGTCCGGCGCCTAAGCGCCACGGTTACTGGGCCGTGCAAAAACTGAAAATTTTCAGTTTTTCACATGATTTTCCCCTTTAAATCAACCCATCTTCTTCCCTAACCAATGAACAATAAAAATTACATCCCTTACATTTCATTCTTGAGAGATTTGAGAAATTTTTGAAGAAATTTAAAGGAGAAATCATGGAGAAGAGGCTAGGGACAAGGTCTCAAGGGATTATCAACCCTACTTCAATAGTTTCATCGTTGTAAGTTTAGAGAAAATTTCTAGTCCTTTGGATAAGTTTGAAGAAGATTTTAAGAGGATTGGAGATCACCTTCATGAGATGTTTCTTCAAGTTGAACATCTAGAATGGCAAATGAAGCTTCAATTTGATCATATTGCGGCTTATCAAGATGCTCAAGTTGAAATGTATGCGAAAAACAAGTGGATTGATGAAAAGACGGCTACGAATTTCCCGAGAGCGTTAGTATTCTTTCCAAGTGGAATACACAATTTCCCTTGTGAAGATTAGAATATTCTGGTAAAGAGATAGTTATTATGGTTTGTTGAGTCGTTGTATCGATTTAGAGAATCGATTGTGTTTGTTTGTGTATTTGCTTTCATGTTCAATGTGTGTTGTATTTGCTTTGAAATTGTTATGTTTGAGTGTGTATTAGGAACTTGAATCAAATGTAGTACTTATCTGGAATGTATTGAGTCAAAATTGAAGATTTTAAATGGAAATTAGTGAGTTTGATTGAAAACCTTATGTTTGATTGGAGGATTCAATATATAATTTTTATAAATTTTTGAAAAAAATGTTGTGGAAGTTAGAAACTGGAGCTCTACTCTGATATGAGTCATTGGAAGTTGAATTTATGAATTTTGGTGGAAAAATAAATTAAAAAAAAGTTTTTTTTGAAAGGCGAAGTCTGGCGCCTAGGCGCCAGAATTCGGCGCCTAAGCACCAGTTCGGCCTGCTACCCGAAAATTACCATTTAAACCCCCAAAAGCCATTTTTGACACCTAAGCTTCATCTTCTTCCCCATTTTCACAAAAATACATCCTCTAGATCCATTTTGAGGTCAAAACATCAAGGATTTGAGTGCGATGGATTTACTCCAGAAAGAATCAACATATTCTATGGCCTGCCACCGACTATTGAATGCTATTATTCTGGATTATCACCATCTGAGGGAGATTTGGACATGATTATTGCTTATCTGACTAACGGTACTGGATCTTGGAAGATCAGGAACGAAAAGAGGGTAAACTTCAAATCCTCTGAATTAAATGGTGTATCTAAAGCATGGCACTACTTTATATCTGCAAGATTGTTACCTTCCAACCATCTGAGTGAAGTGACTAGAGATCGAGCGATCTTAAATTACTGCATTCAGGAGAGGAAGCCTATTGATGTCAAGAGCATTATTTATGATTCTGTGGAGTCAACTGCGAGATCTAGCACTTCTGTTGGATTGGGATTTCCATCTTTGATCTATTCACTATGTGTTAGTAATGGAGTCACTGTTGATATTTCTGAGGAGAAGCTGAAGTCTACTAAGCCAATTGGGAAGGAGAGTATTAGTATCTATGATCGTCTTCGAGGGAAGAGATCGACCGCTCCTTCTACTTCTGCACATACTTCAGGTAGACCTTCTACTTTTAGACCCTCTACTTCTGCTGAGCCACCATCAGATTTCTGGGAATCAATGCATGATCAAATTTTAGAGCAGCAGCATGAGTTATTTCAAACTCACTGCAAGATTGATACCATTGATAGAAAACTAGATCATTTATCTGATTATACCCAGATGAAGAGTAATTATGATGCTGAGTATGATGAAGCCCTAGTCAGATTTCTGAAGGGTGAACATGATGTTAGTTTTCCTACTTTTCCTAGATTCACACCATTTGTTGATCCTAAGGATGTAGAATTTTCCTTTGGTGGTGAAGTTGATGATGAGGCTACAGCCAGTGATTAGTTATCGATTTCTTTGATGTGTTACTCTGTTAGTTTGTTTTATTTGGATTGTTTGTTAGTTTTGTATTTGATGTATGTTGACTGTTTAGTATTAGAATTCTGTTGTGTTGAGACTGGATTTTATGTTGTTTTAGTTTAATGTTTAGTACTTAATTATTTTGCTCTATTTTAATTCTGTTTCAAATTTAATATCATCATAAAATTAGCTTGCTTACTTTTCTATATACATGCTTCAATTTTATCTTAATTATTCATAAAAGCATGTTTAGAAGTTAATTTTTCATTTTAAGATTGTTTTTTTAACGTACTTACTAAAAATACTTATGATTTTCTTTCTCTCATACTTTCAAATTATCATAGTATACCAAAACTTAAGTTTGGGGGAAGGGAAAATCCATTCAAAATTAAATTTTATTTGTCCTTAAAGACTTAATACTTTCTTAAAAATAGAAATTCTTTTTAACATAACTTAAGGAATGAAGAATTTATTTGAGATCACTTTTATTTTTGAAATTATAAACAATTTAGTGAAATTAACCAAAATTTTACTAACTGTGATTGATTTTAAGAATATAATTATTTAACTTAAAGAAGAACGAGAAAAAAAATTTTTCTATTCATGATAGAAATAATAGAATTTTAGAAATATTAAGTAATAAAAAATTATCACTTGAAAAAGAAATGATTGGAATTCTTTTTGAATTTTTATTTATGTTATAATAATTAAGTGGAGATGTATAAGTTTTGAAAATATAAGTTAAGGATAGTAAAGTTCAAAACCATTAACAGGCTATCCAGATATAGTAATCTTCTCTATATATTAAAAAAAAAAAGAAAAGAAAAAAAAGAAAGAGATAGAGAGGAGAAGCTTAAGGAAATGCCTAATCAAAAATTAGCTTCACTTGAATTATCTTATAGGAAGAAAACTAATTACATACTTTACTTAATTTTTATGCATAAATATTTATTTGGAAAAGATTTTTCAAGAAGATCTTTTTCTTGTAAATAATCTATGAAAGCTTAATATAATAGACTACTATTATTTTCAAAATGAATGAAAAGTTTGAAATCTTATGATTCAGTAGTTAAATATTCTTTAAATTCTTAAAATTAAACCTAGTTAGTGAAATTGGGTTAATAATTTACTAAAGACTTTATAAAATAAAAAATTATAAGGAATCTTAAAAATTTATCTTTTATTTCCAAAAGTTATATTTTATGTAGTAAAAAGAGTTACTTGAGGACAAATAACATTTAAGTTTGGGGGATTTTGATCTATAAAAAAATACCTATTTCTTTATGTCTTAATTCTTATTAATTTCTAAGGATATTATGCTTTAATGAAAGGTATTTTTTGTGTTTTTTGATGTAGGTGATGTAAAAAGTTCTAAGGAGCAAAAATGAGCAAAAATGGAGCAAAATACCAAAAGTATAAAAAATATGGCCTGGCGCCTAGGCGCCAGAAACTGGCGCCTAAGCGCCAGACTCGATACGAAAACTGTCAAGTTTTTGACAACGTTTGATCAGTTATTTTTACGGAGTGAGCGGTTATTGGACATTCTAGAAGGCTGGCAGTTGTTCCTTGATAATAGGACATGTGATACATTGCATTTGGACGCTCCAAAATGGTTTTAATCGCGAAGGTAAAACACATATTGAAATCACATACTGTTATGACATTTTGTGTAGGGAAGCCACATCGACCTATGAATACCACCTTTTCCGTGCCGGAAACAAGTGGATCTACATGTGTTCCATCAATTGCACCGATACAGTCCTAATGTTGGAGGTGTTAGCCTAAAGCATGTGAATGTGACTTACATAATAAAAGACTGTATTGCTAAATGCATACCTTGAAGAACGACTTGTACCTTTGGTCATTGGAAATCTGTCGGGGAATTGACTCAAATGTTGGATCATTGGGCTTTATTATCTTGCGCGACAAACTAACTAGTGCATTCAAACTGATATAGAAATACCTACTAATGGTTTCTGATGAATGTTGGAATCTTCCCTTGGCATGGTTCTTTTTTACCCATGCAACCCATGGTGTTGCCGGAGTTCATTAAGTAGGTCACAGAAAATAACCTTCGTCATGCGGAACATGTTCAAGAAATGAGTTGGGTGACCTTGGAATAACTCACCTACCCATTTATCACCAATCTGTTTGGATGTCATGCAAGTGTTTTGGACAACATACGTAAGATGGTAATAGTTCAAGAACGTAATGATTAATGCCACTCTGCGATTGTGGATAACTTGTTCCTCATTGTGATTAATTGTTCACCATCCATACTACAAGATGTACAAAGCAAAGCAAGATATAACTTTGCAAACTAGATCAATTGGAACTTTAGACAAGAACGTACGAAGCGTTACGGATTAGAACAATGTTAAAAAGACAAAAAAGTTCGTAATCGAAGAAATTGAGTTCTAAACAAATAAAGAAATAAGAAAATTGTCTATAACACCAGTACTACAAATGCCACAACTAAAGTAAATATTCAGGAAGACAATCAAGCATCCATGTATGTTCGTAAACGTGGCAGTCGGTATTTCGGGTCCAACTTTATAAAAAAATGTCTGATGGTTGGGTCTCGCAGCAGCTTCACATAATTAACATTGATTTGTGCCTCTGCCGCAACATCAGGATATGCATCAAGGATCTTTATACATTCTTCAATTGAGTTGTCAATTGTGGAAATAGACCTAGCATTGCAGCTTTCCAGGAGTTCGTCAATTGTTTCTTTTACGAATGCCACACCTTTCCTCTTTTTTTCTACTCTCAGGCACTTTGACGTGCTTGTAGATTGAATATCAGTGTGGACTTGGGAGAAAGCTCCCCTAGAATCACCTAACTGGGCGATTTCCATTTCATCTGGGAAGCTTCCAATTCCCTGTTCAGTTGGGGTGAAAACATGAGTACCAGTTGCGACAACACCTGTGAATATGTTGTTGAGCTTCTCTTCCAAATCTGGATCAATCCCACAAGATTTAAATTTTTTGGCTCCCAGCATTGCCTGTACTAGTTCAATTATTTGGTTAATGGAGTTAGTTAAATGAGACAAAGTAAAGTAGGATAAAATGATCAGACATATTTACTTACTTGTAGTTTTTCGGTCCACCAGTGCTCGAGAGCATCAATAGTCCGCTTGATAGGATCCCACCCCAGACCAGTGGATCCACTTTTTAGTTCTTTCCATATTTTCCAGTCCTTTTTTAATTGATCCCATTTATTTTTTAGTTTCGTCCGATCATAATCCCTTCCAGTAAGTTCATTGAATTTAATCATTACGTTTTGCCAACCTTCTTTATTAAAATGGGTGCTCGGCCTATTTCCAAGCTGAACATCCCTTACACAGAGATCATAAAATGTAACCGCGACGTTTCTATCCCACATGGCCGAAGATCCAACCTCTTTAACTTTACTCATTGTGTATTGCCAGATCAATGGATATGCACAGAAACTACATCATGTGCATATAGTGCATATAAGTACCCTATGACATCTGAATAAAAATTAGAAACATGTATTTAGCTTCTGCATTGATAAGGTGGCATTCATGTCAAAATTGAAAGCAAAAGAACAACATACAAATAATACAATGTTAAGCATAAGTTTGTTGCCCAGATAAAAGAATAAAATTATCAAAAAGACAAACAACCAATCTTTTTAAGAACTACACCAAAGCTTGCATTCAATTATAGGATCAATATGCCAATGCTTGCATTCAATTATCAAAATGATAAATCCTGCATTCAATTACGAAATCTCTATGCCAAAATATGCCAACTCACAGCCTCTCCTCGAATCAAAGCTTTTTTTTACCAATGTAGCACTGATTTTGTAGCACTGATATACCCATCTAATAATTATATTCTCCAATGTAGCACTGATATAACTAAACATAGGTTACATTCAATCACCAACTGATTTTGTAGCACTGAAAAATTGATCAATGGATAACCGAACCTGAAGAGACCTCTACAATTAAGGGCCACAGAATAAAAACTTTTTTTAGGCTCAGTTTGAAAAGTACATTTCGAGACAAGGTTGCCATCAAGAACATTCAAATCACCAGATTTTTTAAGCATCAGTATAATGAATTAGCTAATTAATATTAACTTATATGACATTTTTTGCTCCTTTTCAATGGCCAATCCAAATGGTTACTCAAGATATGAAGAAAAATTAACAAAAAATAAGCATACGAGGTCCCACCGAGAATGCACACATGATTGTAGATAGAATGGGCAATCATGCAGTACATTATCATACATGTAATCCTATTTGAGAAAACAATCATATGCATCGTAGTAGCAAATTCTTAACACCTAAGAGAATTTCACAACCATAAAGACAATTGATCTGACTCCCATTACCATCATTTTGAAACATTCTTATTGTTAACTTTTTGATATTGTTTGTGCACTGAATTGCAGTGTGAATGCAAGCTATACACCATAACATAAACTTCTTTGTTGACCTCATTTATAATGAGTCAATACCTTTTGACCTAAAAAGTCAACTTTGGTCAAATTGGTCAAACAGACCCAGTGACCAACCTTGTTGACCCCATAGGTCAACCTTATGACCTAAAAAGTCAACATTGGTCAAAATGGTCAAACCAGACGCAGTGACCAACCCTGTTGACCCCATAGGTCAACCTTATGACCTAAAAAGTCAACATTGGTCAAAATTGGTCAAGCCAGACCCACGACCAACCCTGTTGACCCCATAGGTCACCCTTTCGACCTAAAAAGTCAACATTTGTCAAAATGGTCAAACCAGACCCAATGACCAACCCTGTTAACCCCGTAGGTCACCCTTTTGACCTAAAAAGTCAACATTGGTCAAAATGGTCAAACCAGACCCAGTGACCAACCCTGTTGACCCCATAGGTCAACCTTATGACCTAAAAAGTCAACATTGGTCAAAATGGTCAAACCAGACCCAATGACTACCCTGTTGACCCTATAGGTCAACCTTATGACCTAAAAAGTCAACATTGGTCAAAATGGTCAAACCGGACTCCAGTGATCAACCCTCGTTGACCCCATAGGTCAACCTTATGACCTAAAAGTCAACATTGGTCAAAATGGTCAAACCAGACCCAATGACCAACCCTGTTGACCCCATAAGTCACCCTTATGACCTAAAAAGTCAACTTTGGTCAAAATGGTCAAACCAGACCCAGTGACCAACCCTGTTGACCCCATAGGTCATCCTTTTGACCTAAAAGTCAACGTTGGTCAAAATGGTCAAACCAGACCCAATGACTAACCCTGTTGACCCCATAGGTCAACCTTATGACCTAAAAAGTCAACTTTGGTCAAATTGGTCAAACCAGACCCAGTGACCAACCCTGTTGACCCTATAGGTCAACCTTATGACCTAAAAAGTCAACATTGGTCAAAATGGTCAAACCGGACCTAATGACTAATCTCGTCGACCCATAAGTCAACCCTTTCACCCAATGACACATTTAAAACCCCACAATGACAAAATCACAAATACTGGACATTTTAAAATTAAAATGATCAATTTGGGCTGACTTGGGTCAATTGAGGTCAAAATTGGTCAGCACTTATCTATTTTGATTAAAATAGATAAAAATGAAATAAAAACAACAAAATTAATCAAATAATTAATTTCAAAATTATTTTGATTAATTAAAATAATTAATGATTTAATTTTCAATATTTTTATTAAATGACATATATAATTAAATTGAAAATTAAATTAAAATCATAAAATGACAAAAATGATAAAATTAATCAATTAATTAAATTGAAATTATTTTCAATTAATAAATTGATTAATAAAATATTTTCCAACAATTTTAATTAATAAAATAATTAATTAAAATGGGAATTAAGAAAGAAATGAAATGACACATAGCCTTCTTATTATTAGTTAGGCTAAAACCATCTTAAGGCATAATTAACAAATAATTAAGCCCACTTTAAATCAACTTAGCCATGGGTTAACACCCATCATGATGCATGGGGTGAGGTGTCTCTTCCTCCTTCACCCTAGGCTTCATTTAGCAATGAGGTGGCCGACCAACATGAGGCCTCACCTCCCACCTCCCAAGCTACCCAATGGAAGGAAAACCATGCATGAACCCCCCCTTACCATGGTTAGAAGCAATGATGAGGGATAAGCTTGTGTGTCACAATTTGCCAAGCCCAAAGGATGATGTGTAAGCTCCCTAAGAAGAATAGAGGCAGCTCACCATGCACCTCTTACATGAGCTAATGGGGGAGAGACAAAACAAAGGAATTCATCATGGAAAGCTTAGGGAGAAGGAACCATGCATATTCTCAGCCAATTTCTTCATCGAATGGACTGATAGAAGAGATAACCCCTCCCCTAGAACAACCTAAGCTAAACCATGGCCTCCCCTTGGCTATAAAAGGAGCCTATACCCGAGCCTAGCAAGGAGAGAAAAAAAAAATTAGGGAGACCCATAGGCTGCCCAAATCCTCTAGCCCCCAACATAAGAACTCTTCCTAAGAGTCTTAGTAATCCATTAGGATCAAATCCAAGCCATAGATTGAGCCTATTTGAGCAAATTTGATCAAATTTAAAAAACAGCCCAAACTAGGTATCTCTCCAAAATTCTCCCTTAAGCCCGACTTCTGGATCAAATTGCTGCGAAGAATAATCTTCCATTGGGATCCTAGAAGGCGACTACAAGGTCTGATCTAGCTTGATTTGCTTGTGGCAAAGGTATGGAATTATTTTTCACAAAATAATTCATATTTTCGATATATTATGTGTTATACTAGCCCAGAAGTGTATCATCACCATATAGATGGATACTTCTCATCCAGATGATCATTTAAAAAAAAATCACTCAATTTCATTGAGAAATGAGTGATATATTGAGTTTTGAAGTTGGACGGTTCGAATATTTTCGAATTTCTCGGGGATTTATCTCCGTCGTCCGTTCCTGTGTTTTGGAACGGACAGCGCTGATCTAATGATCGGGTGTCCGCTGTTCCGCGCCGCGCACCGGATCCTCCCGCTCATTCGACGGTACGAGGACACGTGTCGCGCCGTCAAATTTTCTGGCCTAGGTGAATTCAGATTAACCTTAAAATCTTCAAAAATCCATATCTTTTGATCCAGAGGTCATAAAAATAAAATAAAAAATACCTCTGGAAAGCTCTTGAAGAGGAGAAAATTATGAGACTAAAATCATAATTTTGTTCTTAGTATTTAATTTTTAATTAATTAAATACTCTCTGGAGTATTTTAATTATTAAAAATTATTTATTAATCAAAAAATTATGAAACTTTGAGGCATTTATCCTTATGTTCATAGGGAGCTTGAATAATTTTTCCAAGAACAGAAAACATGTTTAAGACACTTTTCTTTAATTTTCAAGTTTCTTTGTAATTATTTCAAATAATAATTATAAAAATTTGAAAATTGAGAAAAATAAAATGCAAATGACTAGAAATGATAGGGCAACAGACAATAACCTTAAGAAAACTATTTCTAAGTCATAGAAATTATTTTGAATGGTATTTTGAAATTTAGGGTTGAAATTATTTATTAATTAAATAATTTTAATCCTAAAAGTAACCCTTTATAAATTTAACCTATTTTCATCAACAATCAAAGATTGAAAATGGTTCTATTCTGTGATAGACTAATGATAAACTTCACTTAAGTCTAAAATGACCAAATTAGACTTAACTAGATTTAAAATAAAATTTAAACCCATTAAACCTTACTTAAATTAGGTTTAATATAAGAATTAAATCTTGATTAAGTTTAAAGACATATTAAACTTAATAAACCAAAATCAAAACTCTTTAATTAAGTTTAAGGACATAATAAACTTAGTTAACCCATTAAACCTTACTTAAATTAGGTTTAATATAAAAACTCTCTTAATTAAGTTTAAAGACACATTAAACTTAATTAACAAAAATCAAAACTCTTGAATTAAGTTTAAGGACATAATAAACTTAATTAACCCATTAAACCTTACTTAAATTAGGTTTAATATAAAAACTCTCTTAATTAAGTTTAAAGACACATTAAACTTAATTAACCAAAATCAAATCTCTTTAATTAAGTTTAAAGACAAATTAAGCTTATTTAATTTATTAAACCTTACTTAAATTAGGTTTAAATACAAAAATTAAATTTTAATTAGGTTTAAAGACATATTAAACCTAATAAACCAAAACTAAACTTTTTTTAATTAAGTTTAAGAACATATTAAACTTAATAAATCAAAATCAAAATTCTTTAATTAAGTTTAAGGACATATTAAACTTAATTAACCCATTAAACCTTACCTAAATTAGGTTTAATACAAAAATCAACACTTTTAAATAAGTTTAAGAACATATTAAACTTAACTAATCAAAATTAAACCCTTTTAATTAAGTTTAAGGACATATTAGACTTAATTAATCAAAACCAAACCTTTAATTAAGTTTAAAGACATATTAAACTTAATTAACCTCCATACACATTAGGTTTAAGACAAACCTAAACCCTAATTAGGTCTAACCATTTAGACCTAATTAAACCATTAAACCTTAACTAACTAAGGTTTAATCAAACATAAACCCTAATTAGGTCTAACCTATTAGACCTAATTAAACCATTGAACCTTAACTAACTAAGGTTTAATCAAACTTAAACTCTAATTAGGTCTAACCCTTAAACCTAATTAAACCATTAAGTCTTAACTAAATTAGACTTAATCAGACCTAAACTCTAATTAGGTCTAACCCATTGGACCTAATTAAACCATTAAACCTTAACTAACTAAGGTTTAATCAAACATAAACCCTAATTAGGTCTAACCCATTAGATCTAATTAAACCATTAAACCTTAACTAAATTAGACTTAGTCAAACCTAAACTCTAATTAGGTCTAACCCATCGGACCTAATTAAACCATTAAACCTTAACTAACTAAGGTTTAATCAAACTTAAACCCTAATTAGGTCTAACCCTGAATCCAAGTTAATTCAATCAATATTGAATTTAACTTTAAACCTTTTAACTTAAGTTCAAACATACATGAACTCAAGTTAATTAAATTCAATCAACATTGAATTTAACTTAGGTTCAACTAGACATGAATCCAAGTTAGTTTAATTAATATTGAATTTAACTTCAAATCTTTTGATAGACACGAACCTGAAATTTAAGCTCAAACTCAAGATCAATTCAACATTAAGACTGACATAGTTCGACATTCTAAAATTGAAATTGACATAACAGACATAAATCTGATGTTGACATAATCAACAAAAATTTGACATTTCAAAAATAAAACAACATGATTAACATGAAGTTGACATTTCGAAATAACTTAACATTCAAAAAAATATTCTGTGACATTATTTCTGACAATATTTTCTTTGCAGGATGAAGACAAGAAATTCCGTTTAGATTTTCTTTGCATGTTATAGGGTGTGCTAACTCTGTTTTGCAGGACGCCGACAACGGAATATTAGCGACAAAACAAAACAAAACTTTTAGGTTAGACATATAACTTGAAACTTTTCAACAAAACAACGACATTGACAACAAAACAATACTTTTAGGTTAGACATATAATCTGAAACTTTTCAACACAACAGCGACATGACAACAAAACTGAAACCTTTAGGTTAGACATAATACCTAAAGTATTCAATAACATGATATAACGACATTTGGGAGTGATAGTGGGTACATCTCTCCTTAAAATAAATCTTTTAGAAAACAAATGATTAACATTAATCAGAAGTTTTCTTAAACAATCGAGAATTGTTTAAGATGTAATTAACTATAGAGGCTTACCTCTATAGGAGATCTAAAAGAACCCAAAACAGAAATCTCTGGTTACCATGATTTTCTTAATATGAAAATTCTAGAATACGTTATTCTAGAATATCCTCATATAAGAATTATCATAAACTTCTTTTTCTACTATTAGTCCTAAAAATTCTCTAAATCCTTCATAGGATTTATACGAATAAAACTAGGCTAATATTAGATGGCGACTCATTGACATTGATATGATATATTGGATGGCGATGACATGACCTCATCCGCACCAAGGACACATTTCATGGAATTTATATAAATTCCATCGCCGCCAAGAGAGTGGCGACTCCATCTGGGAGAATCTTTCTTCTCATCTTTTGTTATCATTTGTTTTCATCTCAAAATTTTGAAAATAAAAGTTCCCGCTTATAAATAAGTCGATAATATTCGTTTTTCTTGAAATTACGTAAAAATCGCAATGGATTCTCCGAATTCGATCTTTTCTTACTTTCAAGACTTTGACATACCAATTGAGGAAAATCCTCCCTTTTATCATAATGATTATGGATTATTTAGTGAAACGGAATTCATATTAGATAATCCATATCAAACTGATTCTCAATATTTTCAAGAATTTGGCTTGCAACCTTATGAAGACTTTCTGAATTTTACGTACAATTTACCTGAATATACACCTGAAGAACCTTACATCCTTGAAGAAATGAAAAGACAGAGTGATAAGAAAGGAAAACAAGTTTACGAGGAAGATGATGTTCCACCATCATCTATGTATGAGATCGGATCTTCTTTAAGGAACGTTCATGAAACTCCTTCATTTAAAAGAAAGAAAAGGTGGAACGAAAACGATAATTTTGAAACACCCGAATTTCAATAGAATATTTTTGGAAATCCTTCCTTTTTAGAGGAAAATCAATATATTCCAATTCCTGTTGAATACACTGACAATTCCTTTCAACCTAAAAGATCTCCCCCATTTCGTTCCATACATTCAGTGTTTAAGAGATTAGCACGAAAAGAAAAATGTTCATTATCTAAGTTGTTAGATAAAATGGGTTGTGCAGTCTCCAACACCATGAAAAGGAGAATTTTAGCAATGGAAAATTCTGATTATCAAGAAACTGATTATCAATTCCCAACTGATAAACATTGTGTTCGAGTGCCAAGTAAAATTTCGATTGGGCCCTAGAATAAGAGATGTAGTAGTCACCAATGACAAAACTCGATATGACAATTTAATGTCGAAGCGTAAAATACTACTACTAAAATGACAGACTTGGTCCAGATACTACAAAAAGCAAATTATCCTTATACTGGATATGATACACCACCTGAGAATTCTCGCCCTATACTTGAAAATAATGTATGGAGGCGAAAATCATCTGAAAGAAAATCTGATACCACCAACACTCCTGCAAATAATTCACAAGAAGAGATTTACAGAAAACATTCTACAAAATCATTTCAGTAGAGATTAAAGAAATTAAAAGAAGATATTAAACAACTTTCAGGACAAGAAAGGAAAAATACTTTTGAAAGTTCCAATGAGAATGTTGTCAGTGTTAACATGGTAGAAACCCGATCTGCTTCCTTAGCACGAGAATCAAATGAAGAACAATTGCGAGAGGTGATACGACAACGAGATGAACAAATAAGTCATCTTGAACAAAGAATGGAAGAACTGGTAGCGACTTTGCAAAAACCACCAGCGGACCATTCTCCAGCTATTGAAATCATTAGACCGGAGGCTATTCACATCCTTGAAAGCAGAGAAGAACTAATGGATGTTGAGGAAAACACTCGAAAGAGAAAGAATTCTCCTCATAACGAAACTCCAGAAAAGGATATTACAAAAATAGTGGAACAGAAGATTAAAGAAACAATGGCTCTGGCAAAAGCTGGAGCATTAACTCCAAAGGGTAGGCCATACCCAGAGGAATTTGATTCTGTTCAATATCCTAAAGGTTTTGTTCCTCCTGTCTTTAAAATGTTCGATGGGACGGGGAATCCCCGACAACATCTGACACAATTTAGGGCAAGCTGTTGTAATGCTAGAGGAAATGATGCTCTCCTATTTCGAAAATTTGTTAACAGTCTCACGGGAGTTGCCTTCGACTGGTATGCAAAACTTCCCAACGGATCTGTCAAAACATTTGTAGAGCTTGAAAGCCTTTTTATTCAATGCTTTGCAGGAGCACAACATCACACCACTGTTGTTGATTTGGTGGTAGAGAAACAAAAACCAGGAGAAACCTTGGTAGATTATATTTTACGCTGGAGAAATCTCAGCATGAAATGTGAGCCACAATTACAAGAACAACATGCTGTTGGAATACTGCTAAAAAATATCCATGGTCCTATAGCATTCATGCTTAAAGGATTTACGATAAAAACTTTTGAAAAATTACTCAGTAAAGCTGCCAATCTTCAGGAAGAGGTTAAGCAGATTAGTGTAATGGAGAAAACTGAAAAGACAAAAACTATCAAAACTTTTGAAAAGAAACCTGGGAATATTGCAGAAAAAGGAAAACAGGCGATGCAAATCCAACCGGAGCAAAATAAGCAACGACAAAATCCTTCGACATCACAGACATCACCTCAATTACAACTTCAACAACCAATCTCAGTATCAACTGAAAAGAAAATAATGGCTCAAAGAATGAATAAAGTATATTCATTTAAAACAGAAGCCGTCAACAAAATATTTCGTAGCTTGCTTAAAATACCTGAATTTAAGCTACCAGAAGCTAAAAGGCCAGCAAATATTGACATGAAGGACAATCCTAATTATTGTCCTTATCACAGGATGCTCGGACATAAAATTGAAGAATGTTTTGTCTTCAAAGACTGGTTAGAGCGTAATTTAAAAGATGGAAATATAGTCATTCCGAAAGAATATTTGAAAGAACCTGAAAAGGGATCAGTCAATATGGTTTCGATAGAGGAACTTAATCCTAAAAATAAGGATAGCGTTTCTGAAGAGATCTTTGCTAAATACCAAGTTATAAAATCTCCCAAGAAAGAAAAGAAAAAGAGAATCAAGAAAATGGGAAAGATTAGAGGTCTTCCAGACATAGGGGCTGCAATTCCTTTTGTACCTTCTAGTTCATTTCACTCTTGTACTAGGATAGTTATGTCGGCCGAAGGACGAAAAATCCTCAAGCCAATAACTTTGTATGACTTTCTTTTTATCATGAATAATAACAATCCTAGTTTTGCGTACATTTTGTCTATTCTGGATGATGCTTCGAGATGGACCATTTGAATTCTAACCCTATAGACAATGCTCAAATCGTATATGATCAATCTAAAGACAACCAAACTAATGAAAATGAAAATGAGAAATCTGACAACGACACAAATGAAGATGACATTGCTACGCTTCAATTACAAAGAATTCCGATTTCTATAGGGTTGGAGTCCTCAGACTCAGAAACGAATGAATCAGATAATCAACTTGAAGAAATAGTTGAAATTAACCTGAGAAGTGGAAGAATCTTACCTCCTAGGATAACTCCACAAGAAAAAGAAAAACAAATAATTACACCAGGTAAGATCATTCCTCCAATATATCCCCGAACTTCTGAAGGAAGTAAGGATGATCTTCACAATAAGGTGGATTATAATGTACTGGCTCATTTGAGAAAATTACCTGCAAAATTAAGCATCTATGACGCTCTCATACTTTCCAAAGAAATGAGAGAATCATTAATAAAGGCTCTTTCGGACCCTGACATTTGCTTAACTCAACTTGCTAGTACTACCCAAAACGAAGCCTACTCATTAGAGGAATCAACAAAGATTACATTCTCTGACAATGACTTGTTGCTCGGAACAACTGAACATAATCGTCCACTATATATTACAGTAAACATCAATGACACGATACTTTCGCGAGTTCTTATTGACCCATGTGCTTCAATCAACATTATGAATCTGAGAACTCTTGCATACTTAGATATTGATGCCTCTCAACTATCAAGAGATACAATGATGTTAAGAGGATTCAATCAACAAGGAGAACGGGCCCTTGGATCAATAACATTGCTCTTAAAAATAGCCGACTTGGCAACGACAACAAAATTTCATATTATTGATTCGTACACCTCTTTTAATGCCTTACTTGGCAGACCATGGCTCCATGAATATAAAATGGTACCCTCTTCATTACATCAATGTATCAAATATTTACGAAAAGGACAATAATTTCGTATTATAGGAGACCTGCAACCGTTTTCAATCCATGAAATCGGTATACATGAAGATGCAGCATAATATGCTCCTATAAATAAATCAATATCTTCCAAAGAGACAACAGTAAATATGGAAGAAGAGAACAAGCGAAAGAAAATAAATGAAAAGGATTTTTCTTCAATAAAGACAAAGGAGACTAATTTCCGTCAGACTCGCACTCGAGGTCGAGGCCGAGAACGAGGACGAAGGAGAGAAGATCCAATTGTCACAATGAAGAAACCACTGAAGTTCAAAATCCACCTGGATTCGAAGAAGAAACGACATCTCGTGGTTGCAAAGGAACCCCAATTCAAAATATCTTTAGAAGAAGAAGATAAAGAGAAACAATTTGAATCTATGTATGACAAAATCAATCATTATATACATTATATGACTCTAACTCCAATCTCCACTGCTAAGATTGAGAATTTAATAGTCAAAGAAGTATATAATGATGACAAAAAGCCAATTAAGTTTAGACTTGGCTCTACTTCTTCTTGTACTAAAAATGATGTAAAAATAGAAGATGAAATCTTCCACAATCAATGAAAATTCCTTTTGAGTTGTATTCTCCTTGGGCACGAAAGTTCATTCAAAATAGTTTAATGCTCAAACAATGGTCTTTAAAACAACCGCATTTCATTGAACAGATGTGGAATGATAATAAACGAAATTCTAACTCTAAAAAAGGTGTTAGATTTGGAGTTTTGGGACCATTAGATGATACAGAATTTTGTTTGACTGTCACAGAAGAATATGATTCCGAAACATTACCTGATCTTCCAATTGAAAATGCTCCCCCGGAGTTGGAAGAAGAAATTAAATCGACAATTGATGAACTAAAAGAAATAAATTTAGGAACTAATGGAAATCCAAAACCGACTTTTATTAGTTCATTCCTTAATGATGAGGAAATAAAAGACATAACTCAATTGTTGATGGAATATAAAGACTGTTTTGCCTCGACTTATGACGAAATGCTTGGTTTATCTCCAGAAATTGCAATCCATAAACTCGGATGGACCAAATCATAAACCCGATTAAACAAGCTCCAAGAAGGATGCGTGTCGAAATAGAGCAACAGGTCATTGCGGAAGTCAAGAAATTGATAGAGGCTGACTTCATACGAGAAGAAAACTATCCAATATGGCTAGCTAATGTGGTGCCAGTTGAAAAGAAAAATGGACAAATAAGAGTCTGCATAGACTACAGGGACTTGAATAAAGCATGTCCAAAAGATGAATTTCCTTTACCAATTCCTGAATTAATGGTTGATATTGCATCAAAATATGCAATATTTTCTTTCATGGATGGATCATCAGGATATAACCAAATAAAAATGTTTTTGGAGGATGAAGTAAATACAGCTTTCCGAACACCCATGGACATATATTGTTATAAAGTTATGCTATTTTGACTAAAAAATGCCGGTGCAACTTATCAAAGAGCCATGACACGGATTTTTGATGAACTAAGACATAATCAAGTCGAATGTTATGTCGACGATCTGGTTGTCAATAGTAAACAAAAAGACGATCATATATACGATTTGAGAATTGTCTTTGAACGACTACGACGTTATAATCTTAAAATGAACCCTTTAAAGTGCGCCTTTGGTGTCACTTCAGGAAAATTTTTAGAATTTGTAGTTCGACATCGTGGGATAGAAATTGATCCTCTCAAAATTGAAGCTATCCTAAATACGCCTCCTCCTAAAAATCTAACTCAATTGAGATCCTTCCAAGGAAAATTAGCATACATACGACGTTTCATTTCCAATCTATCGGGTAGATGTCAACCCCTTACTGCCCTTACTAGAAAGGATGCCAAATTCGTGTGGGATGAAAAATGCCAGCATGCTTTTGAAGACATTAAACAATATCGGACAACCCCTCCTCGTCTTAGCGAGGCCTCGTCTTAGGAAGACCTTTAATCCTTTACACCGCGGCATTGGACAATTCACTTGGAGCTTTACTAGCACAAGTAAATGATGAAGGAAAAGAAAATGCGTTATACTACTTGAGTCGTTGTTTACTTCCAACGGAAATAAAATATCCGACAATTGAGAAGCATTGTTTAGCCTTGATCTTCGCAGTTCAAAAGCTAAGACATTATATGCTTTCTCATAAAGTAACACTTATTTCAAGAGTTAACCCGTTACAATATTTAATAACACGACCGACACTTTCTGGGAGATTAGCAAGATGGGCAATGATCTTGTTACAATTCAACATAACATTTGTACCGTTACGTGCTATTAAAGGAGAAATCCTAGCAGATTTCTTAGCGGCACACCCAATTCCAACAGGATCACCCCTTAATGACGATCTACCTGCTGAACAAATATCAGAAATAAAAAATTCTAACATGAAACGATAGGAACTCTACTTTGACGGAGCAACGTCTGCATGGAAAGACAAAGATAAGCAGACAATCATACCAGGCAAAGCCGGGGTAGGATTAATTTTCATTACTCCAGACAAAATGATGATGCCATTTTCCTATCATTTGACAGAACCATGCACGAATAATGAAGCCGAATATGAAGCGCTCATAACCGGTCTAGAATTGACAATATTAATGGAAATTGAGAATATTGATATCTATGGAGATTCCCAGTTAATTATCAATCAAATTGCTGGCAAATACAAAATTCTGAAACCACGACTTGAACAATATTCCCGTTACACAATGAAATTACTTCAAGAAATTCCTGATGTAACATTCTTCTTAATCCCGAGACGAGACAATTCTCTAGCGGATGCTCTGGCAAAACTTGCAAAGGAATTTGCGTGTCCAGAAAAAGATGACATACCGATTTCTATAAAAGGACGACAAGTTCTTTCTCAAATTGATATGGATAATTTGCATAAAATCGGTGAAAATATGACAATGGCAATAAATGAAGAGAAGGATGATTGGCGACAACCAATCATCAAATATTTACAAACTGGAAAATTACCTGAAAATAGTTCTATTGCCAACCAAATTAAACAAAGAGCATTATCATATGCTCTAATAAATGACGTTCTTTACAAACGATCTTTTGATCAAATGTGGTTAAGATGTTTAAACCAAATCGAAGCTCGAGAGATTGTTAAAGAAGTTCATTCGAGTTTATGTGGTGCACATCAATCTGGGCCCAAAATGAAAATGAAAATAAAAAGAATGGGTTATTATCGTCAACAATGATGACAGATTATCTTGACATTGCAAAGAAATGTCATCAATGTCAAATACATGGAGTAGTTTTACATCAACCTCCAAATGTCCTACATCCGACCATTGCATCGTGGGCCATTTGAATGCCGGGGTCTCGACATAGTGGGCCCTATAGATCCTCCATCCTCCAAAGGGCATAAATTTATTTTAGCAGCTACTGACTATTTTTTTAAATGGGCAGAAGCAATACCCCTTCGAGAAGTCAAGGCAGAACAAGTTCTCCACTTCTTTAAAACCCATATCGTTTATAGATTTGGTATTCCTCGAAGAGTCAAATCAGATAATGGGTTGGCCTTCAAAAACACAAAAATGAATCACTTTATCCAGAGACATGAGATTGACTGGAGATATTCCACAACCTATTACCCTAAAGCCAATGGATTAGCTGAAGCTTTCAATAAAACATTGGTGAAAATCTTGAAAAAGACATTAAGTAATAGCCCGAGACAATGGCATGAACGTCTAATAGAAGCTTTATGGGCTTATAGAACTACATACCGAACTCCAACACGGTCTACACCATTTGCTGGTATATGGTTCTGAAGCCATTTTGCCTCTGGAAGTCCAAATTCCTTCTCTCAGAATCGCAATAACTGATAAAATATAAGAAAAAGAAAATGTTAAGTTGCGACTTGAAGAACTTGAAAATTTGGAGGGCAAACGTCTGCAAGCCCAACAAAATCTTGAATTATATCAGGCAAAAATGATACGAGCTCACGACAAACTAGTTCGTCCTAGAACCTTTCGAATCGGTGAATTAGTTTCAGTTCTTCGAAGACCTATACTAACTCATCGAAAGATAGGTGGCAAATTCGAACCCATATGGGAAGGTCCATATGTAATCGAAAAGACATATTCCGGAGGATCCTACCAATTGGTGGATTGTCGAGGAGAAAGAATTCGCGCTCCAATCAATGAGCGTTTTCTAAAGAAATACTAAGCGACATAAAAAAAAAGGAAATGAATAAAGACTTATTTATAAACTGGGACAATAAATTCTCCTTTCAAAAAATCATCTTTGATGTTTTGTGATATCTCTTTCATTTGTTAAACAAACATTTGAAAATCTAAAATGATATTTTGTCTTAATATTTTCAGGAAAAATGCTTGAAGACAGATTATTTTTCTCATTCCGAAATAATATGACTTTTGCCTTGGACCGTCGACATATAGACGCGGGGACCAGAGTTCACTTTGATTTTGACCTATTGCAGGTTGAATCCATATATCATGGATCGTCACTTTATCTGGTGAATCACAGTGAAGTTAATCTGCAAACACCTTTGATAGAATTCAAACTCCGACAACCCGAAGAATATGACTTCACAATCAGTGATAGCTCAGATGAAGCAGAATTCATGATTGCCCCTGTACAAGGAGCATCAACATCAGGAACCAAAAATCCAACTACAGGATTCACCAGATCGCAAAGACAAAATCACAATAAACGACTAAAACGACAAAAACAATTACAAGAGAAACAAGACATAGAAGATATGAGACAGTTAAAATCACGGACTATCAATACTCCGTTTGAGGAAATAATATCGGAAACGACAAATCTAGACCTTACAGAAAAAGAGGATGGTAAAGCAGTCGTCACTCCACCATCGGTCACGCCTGATCAATATTTGAGGGTATCAGACAAAAAGAATCACTCAGAGGAAGAGATACAACGAATTCGTGCCATTGAGTGGAGAACTTTCGAACAATATAAATATGTGAATAAAAGAACAATAAATATTCTGGATGGTCTTAAACTTTTTACCAGAATATTTGATGAAACCGAACAAGCTGCTATCATCAACCACATCATAGAAGCCCGAGATCATGGTAGGGCTGGACGCCTTCGAAGGAGGACCTATTCTGAACCTAGTAAATGGATTCGAGGTAAGGGTAGGCAAACCATTCAATACGGATGTTGCTATAACTATGCAAGAGACAGAGAAGAAAATCTTCCTTGGATTCTACGACATGAACAAGTCGACCCTTTACCCGTTGTGATAATCCAAATTATCAGATGACTCGTTACTTGGGGGATCATACCTGCGGATTGTGTTCCCGATAGCTGCATCATTAATATGTATGATAAAGGGGATTGTATCCCTCCTCACATCGACAGTCATGATTTTGAAAGTCCATTTTGTACTCTCTCTTTAATGAATCGTTGTTCCGTTATATTCGGAAGAGAGATACAAATCTTGGGATCCAGAAAATTTTAAGGGACATGCCGCGTCCTTTTAACACGAGGATCAGTTCTTCTGTTCCAAGGGAACGGTGCAAATTTTGTAAAACACTGCATACCCAGTGTTAACAAGCCACGAATCTCCATCACCTTGCGACGAATGAAACCTAACAAACGACCAGACGAATATCAACAAATACCAGAACTCGAAGGACTAAAGCCTTTGGAACTGCTGTGATCCCATGAATGTCTGAACACCTAAAACATGTTCGACGAATGATGTTTTGGAGTTTAGGATGTTTATGAATGATCTGATAATCTCCAAATCGACAACATGATGTGAAGAACTCCCAACATATAATATATCTATAGTTGTCGATGTGTGATATATCGGTAGCTGTTGACATGAAAAATATCAGTAGTTTGTTGCAGCGTGCTATATGATATGTACATATGTATATACTGTAAGCTTTTGTTTGCAATAAATATGTACTGGTGACATTTTTTATGGACATAAAATAAAGTGTTGAAGAAAAATATATCCCCATTGTCTGTGATATGTCGACAGGTCCTGAAATCAATAAATGACAAAATGAATAATTTATGATAATCAAACCTGAGAATTATCTTTTGACCTATATAGGTCAAAACCCCAGCGGATATTCCCACAAAAAAAAAAAATATTAATGAGTTCGCCACTCTATCCGGTTATTGGATATAAGTCCTTTCCTGATGTGGAAATCACGGCTTTCCTTTTACCAAATCTTGACATTGACATTTTGAGGAAAATAGAAAATGACATCTATTTTCTCTCTTCGGTTATTGGATGTAAGTCCTTTCCTGATACGGAAGTTACGGCTTTCCCTAACCAAATATCGACATCGACATTTTGAGGAAAACAGAAAATGACATCTATTTTCTCTCTTCGGTTATTGGATATAAGTCCTTTTCTGATGTGGAAATCACGGCTTTCCTTTTGATCAAATCTTGACATTGACATTTTGAGGAAAATAGAAAATCACATCTATTTTCTCTCTTCGGTTATTGGATATAAGTCCTTTCCTGATGTGGAAATCACGGCTTTCCTTTTGATCAAATCTTGACATTGACATTTTGAGGAAAATAGAAAATGACATCTATTTTCTCTCTTCGGTTATTGGATATAAGTCCTTTCCTGACACGGAAATCACGGCTTTCCTCTAACCAAATCACGACATCGACATTTTGAGAAATAGAAAATGATATCTATTTTCTCTACCCGGTTATTGGATATAAGTCCTTTCCTGATGTGGAAATCACGGCTTTCCTTTAACCAAATCTTGACATCGACACTTTGAGGAAAATAGAAAATGACATCTATTTTCTCTCTCCGGTTATTGGATATAAGTCCTTTCCTGATACAGAAATTACGGCTTTCCTTTAACCAAATTTGACATTGACATCTTTGAGGAAAATAGAAAATGACATCTATTTTCTCTCTTCGGTTATTGGATAGAAGTCCTTTCCTGATACGGAAATCACGGCCTTCCTCTAACCAAATATTGACATTGACATTTTGAGGAAAATAGAAAATGACATCTATTTTCTCTCTTCGGTTATTGGATGTAAGTCCTTTCCTGATACGGAAGTTACGGCTTTCCCCTAACCAAATATTGACATCGACATTTTGAGGAAAATAGAAAATGACATCTATTTTCTCTCTTCGGTTATTGGATATAAGTCCTTTCCTGATGTGGAAATCACGGCTTTCCTTTTGATCAAATCTTGACATTGACATTGTGAGGAAAATAGAAAATGACATCTATTTTCTCTCTTCAGTTATTGGATATAAGTCCTTTCCTGATGTGGAAATCACGGCTTTCCTTTTGATCAAATCTTGACATTGACATTTTGAGGAAAATAGAAAATGACATCTATTTTCTCTCTTCCGTTATTAGATATAAGTCTTTTCCTGACACAGAAATCACGGCTTTCCTCTAACCAAATCACGACATCGACATTTTGAGAAATAGAAAATGATATCTATTTTCTACCCGGTTGTTGGATATAAGTCCTTTCCTGATGTGGAAATCACGGCTTTCCTTTAACCAAATCTTGACATCGACACTTTGAGGAAAATAAAAAATGACATCTATTTTCTCTCTCCGGTTATTGGATACAAGTCCTTTTCTGATACGGAAATTACGGCTTTCCTTTAACCAAATTTGACTTTGACATCTTTGAGGAAAATAGAAAATGACATCTATTTTCTCTCTTCGGTTATTGGATAGAAGTCCTTTCCTGATACGGAAATCACGGCTTTCCTCTAACCAAATATTGACATCGACATTTTGAGGAAAATAGAAAATGACATCTATTTTCTCTCTTCGGTTATTGGATATAAGTCCTTTCCTGATACGGAAATCACGGCTTTCCTCTAACCAAATATTGACATCGACACTTTGAGGAAAATAGAAAATGACATCTATTTTCTCTCTTCGGTTATTGGATATAAGTCCTTTCCTAATACGGAAATCACGGCTTTCCTCTAACCAAATATTGACTTTGACATTTTGAGGAAAATAGAAAATGACATCTATTTTCTCTCTTCGGTTATTGGATATTAGTCCTTTCCTGATGTGGAAATCACTGCTTTCCTTTAACCAAGTCTTAACATTGACATTTTGAGAAATGGAAAATGACATCCATTTTCTCCCTCCTGTTATAGGGTATACGTCCTTTCGTGACACGGAAATCACGACATTCCTTTAGCAAAATATCGACGTCGACATTTTGAGAAATGAAATATGACATCCATTTTCCCTCCCAATAAATCCCTTTTCAAATACAAGAAGAAAATCTCTTCTTAGAACCGACATAAAAGACATCTGACATCCTCTGGGAGCGGTATGATATCCCCTCCTTTCCTGATCATTATGAAACATCTCTCAGACCACTTCGGTCAACGCCAATATGTGCAGAATACTTATATAGCATTCTACACATATTGGGGACCCTTTTGTTGACCGCATTTTACAATGAGTCAATACCCTTTTGACCTAAAAAGTCAACTTTGGTCAAATTGGTCAAACTAGACCTAATGACCTACACTTGACTGACCCATAGTCAACCTTTTGACCTAAAAAGTCAACTTTGGTCAAATTGGTCAAACCAGACCCAGTGACCAACCCTATTGACCCCATAGGTCAACCCTATGACCTAAAAAGCCAACTTTGGTCAAATGGGTCAAACCAGACCTAGTGACCTACACTGTTGACCCCATAGGTCAACCTTTTGACCTAAAAAGTCAACTTTGGTCAAACCGGTCAAACCAGACCTAATGACCAACCCTGTTGACCCCATAGGTCACCCTTATGACCTAAAAAGTCAACATTGGTCAAAATGGTCAAACCAGACCTAATTACCAACCCTGTTGACCCCATAGGTCACCCTTTTGACCTAAAAAGTCAACATTGGTCAAAATGGTCAAACCAGACCTAATGACCTACCCTGTTGACCCCATAGGTCAACCTTTTGACCCAAAAAGTCAACTTTGGTCAAATCGGTCAAACCAGCACCTAATGACCTACATCATTGACCCCATAGGTTAACCTTTTGACCTAAAAAGTCAACATTGGTCAAACCGGTCAAACCGGACTCAAGTGACTCACATCGTGACTCCATAGGTCAACCTTTTGACCTAAAAAGTCAACTTTGGTCAAATTGGTCAAACCGGACTCAGTGACCAACCCCGTTGACCCCATAGTCAACCCTATGACCTAAAAAGTCAACTTTGGTCAAATTGGTCAAACCGGACCTAGTGACTCGCGATCGTTGACCCCATAGGTCAACCTTTTGACCTAAAAAGTCAACTTTGGTCAAATTGGTCAAACCAGACCTAATGACCAACACTGTTGACCCCATAGGTCAACCTTTTGACCTAAAAAGTCAACTTTGGTCAAATTGGTCAAACTAGACCTAATGGCATACCCTGTTGACCTCATAGGTCAACCTTTTGACCTAAAAAGCCAACATTGGTCAAATTGGTCAAACCAGACCTAGTGACCTACATTGTTGACCCCATAGGTCAACCTTTTGACCTAAAAAGTCAACTTAGGTCAAATTGGTCAAACCAGACCTAATGACCTACACTGTTGACCCCATAGGTCAACCTTTTGACCTAAAATGTCAACTTTGGTCAAATAGGTCAAACCAGACCTAATGACCTACACTGTTGACCCCATAGGTCAACCTTTTGACCTAAAAATCAACTTTGGTCAAATCGGTCAAGCCGAACCTAATGACCTACATACATCTGTCGACTCACATAGTCAACCTTTTGACCTAAAAAGTCAACTTTGATCAAATTAGTCAAACCAGACCTAATGACCTACCCTGTTGACCCCATAGGTCAACCTTTTGGCCTAAAAAGTCAACATTGGTCAAATTGGTCAAACCAGACCTAGTGACCTACACTGTTGACCCCAGAGGTCAACCTTTTGACCTAAAAAGTCATCTTTGGTCAAATTGGTCAAACTAGACCTAATGACCTACACTGTTGACCCCATAGGTCAACATTTTGACCTAAAAAGGCAACTTTGGTCAAATTGGTCAGACCAGACCCAATGAACAGTCATGTTGACCCATAAATCAACCTTTTTGACCCACTGACACATTTAAAACACCACAATGACAAAATCACAGACATTGGACATCTTAAAATCAATTTGACTAATTTGGGCTAACTTGGGTCAACCCAAGTCAAAATTGGTCAACTCCTATCTATTTTGATTAAAATAGATAAAAATGAAATAAAAATAACAAAATTAATCAAATAATTAAATTCAAAATTATTTTGATTAATTAAAATGATTAATGATTTAATTTTCAAAATTTTAATTAAATGACATAATTAATTAAAATGAAAATTAAATTAAAATCATAAAATGACATAAAACAACAAAATTAATCAAATAATTAATTTCAAAATTATTTTGATTAATTAAAATGATTAATGATTTAATTTTCAAAATTTTAATTAAATGACATAATTAATTAAAATGAAAATTAAATTAAAATCATAAAATAACAAAAATGACAAAAATAATCAATTAATTAATTTGAAATTATTTTCAATTAATAAATTGATTAATAAAATAATTTCCACCAATTTTAGTTAATAAAATAATTAATTAAAATGGGAATTAAAGAAGAAATGAAATGACTTTTTAGCCTCTTCATAATTAATTGGGCTAAACCATCTTAAAGGCTTATTTAACATTTAATTAAGTCCATATTAAGGCCCATTACCCATGGCTTAACATCCATGGTTATGCATGGGATGAGGTGTCACCACCTCCTTCGGCTTAACATCCATGGTTATGCATGGGATGAGGTGTCACCACCTCCTTCGCTCTAAACACATTTTCTCCTTAAGGTGGCCGGCCAACACAAGGCCATATTCTCCACCTCCCAAGCCACCCAATGGGAGGAAAACCACACATGAAGCCCCCCCTTACCATGGTTAATGGTAATGATGAAGGCTAGGCGTATGTGTCACCATTTGCGAAGCCTAAGAAGTGAGGTGTAAGCTCATTAGCAAGTGAAACAATAGCTCACAAGTAACCTCCCACAATGGCCAATGGACAAGAGACAAAGAGATGAAACTCATCATGAAAACCTTAGGGAGAAGCATCCAAGCCTATCTCCAGCCAATTAATCACCCAATCAGCTGATAGAGGAGGTAAGTAATCCCCTAGAACAGCTTAAGCCAAGCCAACACCATCCCCTTGCTATAAAAAGACCCCATGGCCGAAACTAGAAAAGAGGAGAAACATATTTAGGGAGGTCCATAGGCTGCTCAAACCCTCTTGCTCCTAACACAAAACTTCTTCCTAAGAGCTTCCATAATCTTTTAGGATCAATCCCAAGCCTTAGTTTCAGCCCATTTGAGCCAATTTGACCAATTTTCAAAAACAGCCTAAATTAAGCATCTCTTTCAATTCCTCCCTAAGCCCGACTTCTGGAACAAATTGCTGCAGCAACTATCTTCCATTGGTGTCTTAGAAGGCAACCATAAAGTCTGATCTAGCTTGATTTGCTTGTGGCCAAAGTATGGAATTTAGCTTTGCAAAATAAATCATGTTTTTGATAAATCATGTGATATACTAGCTCAAAAGTGTATCATCACTGTATGGATAGATACTTCTTATCCAGATGAGCATTTTAAAAAAAATCACTCAATTTTATCAAGAAATGAGTGAGATATTAACATTTAAAGTTTAACGGTTTCGAAATTTTTGAAATAAATTCCAAATATTCTCGGCCGTCCGATCCCGCGCTGTTTGAGGTCAACGGCCCAGATCATGCTTCGCGCCGTCCACCGTCCGACCTGTTGCACGGGATCTTCCCGCCCGTTCGACGCGTCCGAGGACACGCGTCGACGGAGGGGGGTTTTGGCGACACGGAATTAAAAAAAAAGAAAAAAAAAGAAAATCCATTTTAACCCTTCAAACTTCAAAAATTCATATCTTTTTAACCAGAGCTCATAAAAATAAAATAAAAATACCTCTGGAAAGTTCTTGAAGAGGAGAAAATTATGAGACCAAAATCATAATTTTATTCTCAGTATTTAATTTTTAATTAATTAAATACTCTCCGGAGTATTTTAATTATTAAAAATTATCTACAAATCAAAAAATTATGAAACTTTGAGGCATTTATCTTTATGTTCTTAGGGACCTTCCATAATTTTTCTAAGAACAGAAACATGCCTAGGATACTTTTCTTGAATTTTCAAGTTTCTTTGTAATTATTTCAAATAATAATTATAAAAATTTGAAAATTAAGAAAATAAAAATACAAATGACTAGGAATGATAGAGCAACATGACAATGACCCTAGGAAAAATATTTCTAAGTCATAGAAACAATCTTGAATGACATTTGGAAATTTAGGGTTAAAATCATTTATTAATTAAATAATTTTGATCCTAAAATGACCCTTTATAAAATTGAACTATTTTCATCAACAATCTAAGTTTGAAAATGGTTCTAGCCTATGATAAAGCTAATAATAAACCTCACTCGAGTCTAAAATGACAAGATTAGATTCAATTAAGGCTTAAAATGACATTTAAACCCATTAAACCTTACCTAAATTAGGTTTAATAAAAATTAAACTTCTTTAATTAAGTTTAAGGACACACTAAACTTAATTAACCAATTAAACCTTACCTAAATTAGGTTTAATAAAAGTTAAACATCTTTAATTAAGTTTAAGGACACACTAAACTTAATTAACCAATTAAACCTTACCTAAATTAGGTTTAATAAAAATAAAACCTTTTTAATTAAGTTTAAGGATACACTAAACTTAATTAACCGATTAAACCTTACCTAAATTAGGTTTAATAAAAATTAAACTTCTTTAATTAAGTTTAAAGACACACTAAACTTAATTAACCAATTAAACCTTACCTAAATTAGGTTTAATAAAAATTAAACTTTTTTAATTAAGTTTAAGGACACACTAAACTTAATAAACCCATTAAACCTTACCTAAATTAGGTTTAATAAAAATTAAACTTCTTTAATTAAGTTTAAGGACACACTAAACTTAATTAACCCATTAAACCTTACCTAAATTAGGTTTAATAAAAATCAAACTTCTTTAATTAAGTTTAAAGACACATTAAACTTAATTAACCCATTAAACCTTACCTAAATTAGGTTTAATAAAAATTAAACTTCTTTAATTAAGTTTAAGGACACACTAAACTTAATTAACCCATTAAACGTTACCTAAATTAGGTTTAATAAAAATTAAACTTCTTTAATTAAGTTTAAAGTCACACTAAACTTTATTAACCCATTAAACCTTACCTAAATTAAGTTTAATAAAAATTAAACTTCTTTAATTAAGTTTAAGGACAGACTAAACTTAATTAACCTATTAGACCTTACCTAAATTAGGTTTAATAAAAATTAAACTCTTTTTAAAAAAAAAGTCAAACCTAACTTAAGCTTAACCCATTTAGACTTAAGTCAAACCAAACTTAGTTAGATCTAAGTCAAACTTAAGTCCAATCTACACTGAACTAAAGTCAAACCTAAACCAAACCCTTAGGTTCAACCTGATATGAACCTAAATCAAACCTAAACCTAACTTAAGTCTAACCCACATTAGACTTAAGTCAAACTAAACTTAGGTTCAACCTGACATGAACCTAAGTTAAAATCAAACCAAACTTAAGTCTAACCCATATTAAACTTAGGTTAAACCAAACTTAGCCAAACATAATCTAACTTGAGTCCAATCTAACATGAACTCAAGTAAACCTAAACTTTAGGTTCAATCCACATTGAACCTAACTTAAACTCAAACATAGCCTAACCTGAGTCCAACCCAACTTAAACTCAAGTAAACCTAAACTTTAGGTTCGATCCACATTGAACCTAACTTAAACTCAAACATGACCTAATTTGAATTCAATCCAACTTGAACTCAAGTTAATCTAAATCTTAGGTCCAATCTACATTGAACCTAAATTCAACCCAAACCAAAGTTAAGTCTAATCTACATTATACTTAAATCAAACTGAACTTGAGTTCAACCCCTAATGAACTTAAGACAATCCTAAATCTAGGTCCAACAAAATAGACTTGATTAAGACTTAAACCTTACCTAAAATGGATTTGAATGGTCTATAATTCTAATTAAGTCTAATTTATTAAGCTTGATTAACCTTTAAATCCTATTTAAACAAGGTTTAAAATTTAATTAAGTCCATCCTAAACCAAGCCTATTAACTTAAGTTCAGACAGACATGAACTTGAGTTGATCAAATTCAATCAACATTGAATTTGTCCTACACTGTTGACCCCATAGGTCAACCTTTTGACCTAAAAAGTCAACTTTGGTCAAATTGGTCAAACCAGACCCAGTGACCAACCCAGTTGACCCCATAGGTCAACCCTATGACCTAAAAAAGCCAACTTTTGTCAAATGGGTCAAACCAGACCTAGTGACCAACACTGTTGACCCCATAGGTCAACCTTTTGACCTAAAAAGTCAACTTTGGTCAAACTGGTCAAACCAGACCTAATGACTACCACTGTTGACCCCATAGGTCACCCTTTTGACCTAAAAAGTCAACATTGGTCAAAATGGTCAAACCAGACCCAGTGACTAACCCTGTTGACCCCATAGGTCACCCTTATGACCTAAAAAGTCAACATTGGTCAAAATTGTCAAACCAGACCTAATGACACTGTTGACCCCATAGGTCACCCTTTTGACCTAAAAAGTCAACATTGGTCAAAATGGTCAAACCAGACCTAATAACCAACCCTGTTGACCCCATAGGTCAACCTTTTGACCCAAAAAGTCAACTTTGGTCAAACTGGTCAAACCAGACCTAATGACCTACACTGTTGACCCTATAGGTTAACCTTTTGACCTAAAAAGTCAACAAACCCATTAGACCTAATTAAATCATTAAACCTTAACTAACTAAGGTTTAATCAAACTTAAACTCTAATTAGGTCTAACCCTTAGACCTAATTAAATCATTAAGTCTTAACTAAATTAGACTTAATCAGACCTAAACTCTCTTTAGGTCTAACCCATTAGACCTAATTAAACCATTAAACCTTAACTAAATAAGGTTTAATTAAACTTAAACCCTAATTAGATCTAACCCTTAGACCTAATTAGAACATTAAGTCTTAATTAAATTAGACTTAATCAAACATAAACCTTAATTAAGTCTAACTCATTAGACCTAATTAAACTATTAAGTCTTAACTAAGTAAGACTTAATTAAACACAAATTCTATTTAAGTCTACCACATTAGACTTAATTAATTATTAAACCTTAATCAACTAAGGTTTAATTAAACCCAAATCCAACCTTTAGTCCAAGTCCAACATAACATAAACATCAAATATAACCTAACTTGAACTCAAGATAACCTAAACCTTAGGTTCAACCCACATTGAACCTAACCTAAACCTAACCTAACTTGAGTCCAATCTAACTTCAACTCAAGTTAACCTAAACCTTAGGTTCAACCCACATTGAACCTAACCTAAACCTAACCTAAATTGAGTCCGATCTAACTCGAACTCGAGTTAACCTAAACCTCAGGTTCAACCCACATCGAACCTACCTTAAACCTAACCTAACTAGAGTCCAACTTAACTCGAACTCAAGTTAACCTAAACCTCAGTTCAACCCACATTGAACCTAACCTAAACCTAACCTAACTCGAGTCCAATCTAACTCGAACTCAAGTTAACTTAAACCTTAGGTTCAACCCACATCGAACCTAACCTAAACCTAACCTAACTCGAGTCCAATCTAACTTTAACTCGAGTTAACCTAAACCTTAGGTTCGACCCACATTGAACCTAACTTAAACCTAACCTAACTCGAGTCCAATCTAACTCGAACTCAAGTTAACCTAAACCTTAGGTTCAACCCACATTGAACCCAACTTAAACCTAACCTAACTTGAGTCCAATCTAACTTAAACTCAAGTTAATCTAAACCTTAGGTTCAACGCACATTGAATCTAACCTAAACATAACCTAACTTGAGTCCAACCTAACTTGAACTCAAGTTAACCTAAACTTTAGGTTCAACCCACATTGAATCTAACTTAACATAAAACCTTAGGTTCAACCCATATTGAACATAACCTAAACTGAACTAAACTTGAGTTCAACCTAACTTAAACTTAAATCAAATTTTAACTTAACCCACATTGAACTAAAATCAACTTTATGTCTAGGTTCAACCTAACTAGAACCTAACTTAATCCAAGTCAAACCTTAACCTAAGTTCAACCCATGTTGAACTTAAGTCAACCTTAAGTCTAGGTTCAACTTGACTTGAACCTAACTTAACCTAAACTCAAAACCTTAACTTAAGTTCAATCCATATTGAACTTAAGTCGACCTTAAGTCTAGTTTCAACCTGACTTGAACCTAACTTAACCTAAACTCAAAATTTAACTTAAGTCTAACCCATATTAGACTTTAGTCAAACCAAACTTAGGTTCAACCTGACATGAACCTAACCCAAAAACCTAACTTATGTCTAACCCATATTAGACTTAAGTCAAACCATACTTAGGTTCAACTTGACATGAACCTAACCCAAAAACCTAACTTAAGTCTAACTCATATTAGACTTAAGTCAAACCATACTTAGGTTCAACTTGACATGAACCTAACCCAAAAACCTAACTTAAATCTAAACCATATTAGACTTAAGTCAAACCATACTTAGGTTTAACATGACATGAACCTAAGTCTAACCTAAACCTTAGGTTCAACCTAACTAGAATCTAAACTAAAACCCAAGTTAAGTTCAACTCATATTAAACTTAATTCAAGATCTAAACATTAGGTTCAACTGACAATGAACCTAACTCAATTCAACTTGACATAAATATTAGGTTCAATTGACAATGAACCTAACCAAACTCAAATCGACATAAAACCCATAACTAAACTCAAATCAAGATCAAAACCTGAAACCAAATTTAAACATATAAAAGTCGACATAAACCTTAGGTTCAACCCAAATTGAACCTAAATCGACATAAATTTTAGGTTTAACCTAATTGAACCTAAAGCAACATAAATCTTAGGTTCAAACCAAATCGAACTTAAATCGACAAAATTAAACTCAAATCGACATAAAATCGATATTCTAAACCAAAATCGACATAATCGACATAAATTTGACATTCCAAACAATTAATCGACATAATTGACATAAATTCGATATTTCAAACATAACTGACATAAAATCGACATTTTAAACCAAATCGACATAAATTCGACATTTTAAACAATTAATCGATATAATCAACATAAATTTGACATTTCAAACATAAATTGACATGATCAACATAAATTTGACATTCCAAACAAAAATCGACAAAACCGACATAAATTCGACATTTTAAACAAAACTGACATAAAATCGACATTTTAAAACATAATCGACATAAATTTGACATTTCAAACATAAATCAACATAACCAATATAAATTTGACATTTCAAACATAAATCAACATAAATACAACATTCCAAACAAAACTCAACAAATTCGACATAAATCCAACATTCCAAACAAAACTCAATAAATTAGACATAAATCCAATATTTCAGACGAAACTCAACATAATTCGACATTAATCAACATTCCAAACATAATCAAACATAATTTGACATTAAACGACATTTTAAATCAAATTCAACAAACACTGCCATTAACCGATGTTAATTGACATTTCAAACAAAATTCGACGAACACCGACATTAACCGACTTTAATCGACAATTTAAACCAAATTTAATAAACACCGACATTAAATGACATTAATCGACATTTCAAACCAAACTCAATGTATCTCGACATAAAACGACATAATTCTTAAAGTTCGACTCACATTAAACTTAACTCGACATAAAATTAAAAATCGACAATCCAACCCAAATCAATATTCAAGACAAATAAAAATTTAAACATAAATCGACATAAATCTAAACCGACATCTCAACCACTTTTGGACATCAGACAACTCTGGATCAACAGACACTTTGACCAGGTAATCTAAATATCTTGATATGACATTATTTCTAACTCTATTTTCCTTGCAGGATGAAGACATGAAGTTTTGTTTAGATTTTCTTTGCATGTTATAGGGTGTGCTAACTCTGTTTTGCAGGACGTCGACAACGGAACATTGACAACAAAACCCGGAATTTTAAGATAGTCATAAAACCTAAACTTTCTACAAACAACAAAACAAAAATGACATAACAACAAAGACAACTGAACTTTTAGGTTAGCCACGAAATCTGAAATAAAATGAAAAAATCATTAACATTGACATCGATATGACATCAACATACAACGACATTTCTATACTACAACAAAATGATAACATGACACTAAACCAAAACAAAATAAATGACAAAATGACATGATAAAATAAAATTGAGATGGTCACAAAACCAAAACTTAAAACAAAAGGAAATCATAAAAAAAATAATAACAAAAATAAATAAATAATGATATCTTCTTGACATCATTGAAGGTATCTCATGACATAATAACGACATAGGAGATAAAATAACTCATGACAAATCAAGATATTAATCACGATATCTTATGAAATTACGACATCACATTAAGACATGACAAAATGACATGACACAACAAAAGTAAAATTTACGACAAAAGTGAATCATAAACAAAATAACAAAAATAAATAAATAATGATATCTTCTTGACATCATAGAAGGTATCTCATGACATAATAACGAAATCTTCTTATAGGAGATAAAATATCTCATGACAAATCGAGATATTAATCACGACATCTTATGATATTATGACATCACATTAAGACATGACATAAAATGACATCACATTATGACATGACACGACATACAAACTACGACATCTCGACATATCACATGACATGAAACCAAAATAACAAAACAAAACATAACAAAGCAACGACATCCACCCAACATAAATAAAACTTTCTGGTAGTATCGATTCTTCAGAAACGCACTGCTACAACAACACTTACACTTTTTCGAGGATAAATGTTAACCTTAATCGGGAGTTTTCCTAGGCAGTATTAATTGCTCAGGATGTAATTAACTATAGGATTTTGCTCCTATAGGAGATTAAAGAACTCAGGATAGTTATTTTACCTACAAGACCTCTCTGGTTACCCAAGATCTTCATATGATTTTCTCATACGAAAAACTTCAGTAATTACACAATCTGAACACTTATTCTATGAGATTATTATTTAATCTTCTTTTCTCTCAATCTATATCTTGATTAATCCTTCTTTTCTCCAAAGACTTCTGACAACAAGTCTAGGTAAGATAAGAATTAGGGTGATAGATAGAGAAAGAGAGTGGCGACTCCTTGACATTGACATGATACAGGAATTGACGGCGACGACATGCGATCCATATATTTCATTGCCATCATTCTTCCTTTACAACTGTTATCACAATTGTGGCTATTATGATAACACAATCAGCCAAACTACACCACAACAAGGTTCATCAAGTGATTAACACAAATATTATGGTGTTACCAATAATCGATGATGGTGATATATGAAATATTTTTAAACTGATGTAAGAAATAATGGCCTCGTAAGCTTATTTGTAATGCAGACCAAAGTTTACTCAACATAACTATTGAAACAAATTAAAAGATCCCTCAATTTGATGAGAGAAATGTGATGTTCATGTCAGGAGTGTTCATTGTAGAGAAGTGTCTTACTAATTTATAAAGAACAAAATCCAGCATGTGGAGATCTTGGCTGGCTCTTATAAATAATAAGTAACATAAAGATTATGTGGAAAATTATTTCACAACTTAAGATTCCTATGCATCCAGCATCTCAATGCTTTATTTTCAGACCTTTCATAATCAAGACATCTCAATGCTTTACCTCATAGAAAAACCACAAAATTACAACAGAAGGGAATTGCAAGAGAAGCTAAAACAAAAATGGAGTCTAACCAGGAAATAGAACTAGGAGATAGAACTGTAACTGCCGAAGCAACCAGAACCACTTACAGGTAAAGCAACTGGAACACTAAACCCTAAGGAAATAGAACTCCTCATTGCAACCGAAAAAACAATGCCATAAAAAACAGAAAAGTGTCCGACAAACCATAACGGTCCCGGCGAACCCCCAATGTGGAGTGAAGAATATGAGGAATGAAGATGACGAGATACCTCTTCAGCGTCGAAGCTTAAAGTTGGGGATAATATGGACGGAGATACTCATGTATGGCTCCAGAAGAATGGGGGAGATCAGAGAGGAGGAGAGCTAGGGTTAGCGACCGAGATCATGCAGGTATGAGGAGCTTCACGGGGACACGGGATGCACGGAGTCACGGGCATAATTGATATCCCAAAACGCGATCGAATAAGCGGACCGCAACTCTCTGGGCACGTCTCGCGTATTACAAAATAATGTAATGAAGTTTTCGGATAAGCTCCCATAAGTCCTAACCAAACAGTTCGGCGGCGTTTTGAAAAACGCCGCCGCACTTATAAACTCTCCCAAACAGAGCCTAAATTTAAGTTAAACTCAAACCAAACTTAAGTTAAACTTAAATCAAATTTAAGCTAAATTTAAATGAAATTTAAGTTAACTTAAACCTAAACTTAAGTTAAACTTAAATCAAACTTTTAAATCAAACTTAAACTAAATTTAAATCAAACATAAATCAAACTCAAATAAAACTAAATTTAAATTAAACTTAAATTAAATTTAAGTTAAACTTAAACCAAACTTAAGTTAAACTCAAATCAAACTTGAATCAAACTTAAATCAAACATAAATCAAACCTAAGTCAAACTTATGTAAAACCTAAAGTCAAACCAAATAAGACATGAATTTAAGATAAACCTAAACCTAACTTAAATTCAATTCACATTGAATTTAATTCAAATCTTAACTTAAAATCAAAACTATATTTAAATTAACTTGACATGAATCTAAGTCAATAATAATTGAAGTTAAAAACTTTAGGTTCAACATATATTGAACTTAAGTAAACCCAAATTTTAAGTTTAACTTACTTTAAACTCAAGCCAATCCCAATTTAAATTCAATCTATAAGTCAAATTTAAATTAAACTTTAAATTCAACTTAAAATTTAAGTTCAATCTACATCGAACTTAACTCAACATATCTAAACATAAAACCTAAGTTCGACCAAAATTAAACTTAACTCAATACAATCTTAAGATCAATTGAAATTTAAAACAATATAAACCAACACAAAATAACATAATTTAACATGAATTGCCATAAATCAACTTGACTTGACACAAATTAATAAATTAAACTTAAATCGACATAAAATTAACAAATTAAATTCAAGATTGACAAATGAAATATAAAAAATAGAAAATTTAAATAAATTCTTAAAACACTTTAAGCTCAAATGACATCGAATCTAAAAAAAATCATATGACAGTTTAAAAATTAAAACCAAACAAATTCAACTCCAAAAATCTAAAATTTCAATAAACTTATTAAGTTCAGATGACAACTGAATTTAAAAGTCTAGTTCTTAAATTCATTAAATCTAAATCAAACCCAAATCGATATAAATTGAAATAAAAAATCAAATCAACATTTCAATCAAATTTTGATATCCGACAACTCTGAAATAATTGACATTTTTACCAAGCAATTTAGATATTATTTCTGATAATATTTTCATTTGCAGGACGTAGACAAGTTTTGTTTAGATTTTCTTTGCATGTTATAAGATGTGCTAACTATATTTTGCAGGACGATTGACGACATAAAAACAATAAAAATGAAAAAATTGAAACTTTTAGGTTAGCCACAAAATCTAAATATTCAACAAACAACAAAAATGATATGACAATAAAGACAACAAAACTAGAACTATTAGGATAGTCGACAACAAAGACAAAATTAGAACTATTAGGATATCCACCAAACCTAAAGAAGAAGAAATAAAATAAATGAAATAACAAAATAACACTAAAACAATGATAAAACAAAAACACCAACATTAACTTTGACATGATAAAATAAAAGTCATAAGCAAAATAAAAAAAAATATATCTATAGAAGATACCTTGCGACATAAATGAATAATATAATATCTCTTGACAAAATGAGATATATATTAGGAATAAAACATTTGTATGTTTATTTTCCTAAAAAATATTCAGAAAAATGAGTTTTTAACATTAATCAAGAGTTTTCTTAAGTAAAACTTGAATTGTCTAAGATATAATTAACTATAGAAGCTTGCTTCTATAGGAGAAGTAAAAAGAACTCATAATAGATTAAATACTTAAAAATCTCTGGTTACCAGACTCGTGATTTTCCTAATAGGATAAGAACATTCTAGAGTTCTCCCTATAAAGATATCACACTACATTTCCTTTGATTGTCTATTTTGTTCCCTTCGTCTTACTCTTTTTCAGAAGGCGATGAAAGATTAGGGCAGTATAAATAGATTAACGACTTCTTGACATTGACATAATATGGGAATTGATGGCGGCGACACGTGACAATTCGTCTCCATCGATTTTCATCCTAAATTATCTTCTTTCTAAGTGGTGAAATTGACACACAATAGATACAATCACAAAAAATCGATCGCAGTTTGCTCCCCCTGGCATCTGTTAATGTGTTTAAGCTCATTTTTGATAGAACAATCCTATACAAAGATGATTAGCAAACAACAAATCTTGTTGCATATATTAAAAAAAAACAATTGACCCTTAATGATGGGATCTTGGTTGCTAGTAGACCCTAAATGCATATAATGATGGCCATTCAGAAGAGCCCGTAGGGTCAGATGACTCATCATAACCGAAGAAACTTAAGACATGGAAAGTAACAAAGGAATACATTGTTAAAAAAACCAAAATAACTACCAAAGAAATCATAAAAGTAAACAATACCGATAACAGAGCTTCAATAACAAGGAAGCACAAGAAGAAACTCAGAATAAAAAATATATTGAATTCATTAAAATACCTTCCAAATACTATAAATATTTTAGTACCATAATTACAATAATAATTGAATTTTAATGCAATGGTTGGAGAGCATTATAGCTTTACTGATAGCCAGTCAGAATGGAAAAATCAGTACAAATCTGAAAAAAACAACAAAGCCAAAATAATGTGGAACACAATTGATATAAACCCCTAATATAAGATCTCGAACTAGTAGAATATACCCCAGATGTCAAAAATAACATAAATGTAAATAATACACGCCATAGGTGCAAACACTTGTCAGCCACCTAATTACAAGGAGAACCACAATTCAAGTAGTAGCTCAAATAGCATGACCGAACAAGAACAAGACCGACCAATAACAAGACCAAACAATATAGCTATTAATATGTAGTTCAAATAGCAAGACCCAACAATACAGTTACAAGAAGAACCGCAATAAAACAATTTTCATTAAATCAATTGCCAACTATTATCAATAAGAAAATAGTTGCGTGTGTCTTTTTATATTCAAGTATTGCAAATAAAACCTGAAACGACCACATTGCAATTAGATTGTGATATATCACTAGAAAAGTTCAAAGAAAACCACCAAACAAATCATTGGTCATAAAATTCTCATAATTCCAGAGGCTCAACAGTGAATGTGCCACCCTACATATACCCTCATTTCCAAAGAGATATCATAGATAAGTTATTACAAGGAATTTGCTAAGACGACATTATTAGAGAAAGAAAGAGTCCATTTTTTTATTTAGTACATTCAAAATTCACGATGGCTATTGAAAAGAATAGAAGGGATTACCACCAATTTATGCCAAAAATGAAGAAATGAACCTTATTTGAATAAGATAAAGCTGAGCAAACACAACAAGTATTGCCACTATCAGTTATTGAAAAAAAAGAAAAAAAGGTGAGCTCATAATACTTATTTGAAAGCCTAGCAGAAAAAATAAACCATTGTCGAGCATATACAAATTGAATGATATTGAACTAAAACAACTCATAAATCACATTTGATATCACAGCTCATAAATCTCAAGTTCAAGGTGTTATATATGTAAATACATATGAATTGAGTGGTACACATTTTATGCTTTTTTTAAGAGTAATGCTGTATTACTCCAATTATAGCCTCAAAAATATTTTTATTATACATTAATTAAGATACTAAGCTATATCTCTCATCCTCATTTTTTCATTTCGTAACACATCAATACTTCTTTGAAAAATTTCTTTTTAAAAATTAGAGAGATATAAATTTTTTCTCTAAATAAAATGCATCTTTTATGATCAATTGTTTTAATTTTGATGGTAAAAGGCAAGTTTAAGAGTAGTTTTCTTATATTTTCTTCCTCACATATTGTGTGAACTTGATTTGGTGAATGTTTCATGTAACCCATCAATCTATCAGTATTATAAATGTACAATAAAGACGACTATAACTAGCTTTATTAATCATAAAATAGATTCTTAAACTTTTGTTGAACTGTGAAGTTATATATTTCTAATTTCACCACTATCATATGAATAGTAGTGGGATGAAAAGCTTCTTGTACATAAGATGCATCAACTGAATTATAAATTATGTTTAAATAGAAATATAAGCATGTTTGTAAATATTTCATATGTTATACTATTTTCAAACATTAAAATTCCGTCAAAAAAAGAAAAAATTTGTGGGTCTTTTTTTTAATTCAATCACCAAACAACAAAAAAAGACATGTTAAATTAAATTGGATGCACAATCGAAAAGTAAATATTGCAAGATTAGGATAATAATTGGGAATTAAACGAATGGTAAAATATTACAAATATTAGAATACTAGATATATTGGTATGTAAACAATGATCCTTCTCTAGAACAAAAAAAAAGGAAAACTCAAATATATATATATATATATATATATATATATATATATATATATATATATATATATATATATATATATCTATGTGTGTGTGTGTATGTGTGTGTGTGTGTGCATGAGTTATTGCTCTTCGGTGCGCATGACGCCGTCATCTACTCCCTCATTTTCGGCTTGAGTTATATATACTTGGTCATCTTCGGCTTCGTCGAGCACGAGACGAAGGTTGGTCGTATTCGTCGTCTGTGCTTCGTCCATCGATCGGCTTTCTGCTCGCGATTTCCAGTGTCGATTGGCTTTCTGCTCGCGTCAAAGAAGGGGTTCGCATCTACTCCCTCGTTGTCTCGCATTCCAGCGTCAATCGACTCATCCTGTGTGAAGAGGTTCGCTGCTTCTTCAAGGAAAACTCAAAAAAATTAATATATATATATATATATATATATATATATATATATATATATATATATATTCTCAAAACAACTTTAATCCTACTAATCTCTTCAATAAAAACCTCAAATATGTAGACCAACCCCTATGCATGCCACATATACACCTACATTTACTGCCCAACTAATAACTTGACTCGCCATTCTATCTCCATCTTCTTTTCTTTTATCCTCAACATAATCCAAACCATAAAAGCGTTTTCTCCTTAGCTTCAGCCACTATTGCATCAAAAAACATCACTTTGTCACTACAATTATCTTTGCTTTAGGGGATTCCCCATCTTGCACACGTCAAAAAATACCATGTAAAGATTTATCTCCATGGATTCGAACCTCAAAGTGAAGCCCATTACCGATACATCAACTCGATGTAAACATTCGAACACTACTTCTGATTTGTGAGCGTGTTGAACTCACTTTTGGTTGAGGTCTAGCCTCTCTTTAGAATATCAAATGGTCTAGCCATAAGACTCTCCTGGTGACTTTCTTAGAAGACTAGTCTTGGAACCCTCCCCCTTTGAAATTCAAACTTTTCTCATTTCACTGGAAGTTTTCATATGCTTAAGGCCTAACCTCCAGCTTTTGGGAGGAAGAGACCAAGCATAAGAAATCTCAGAGGAAGTCTCCTATAGGTGGTCAGACCATAGGATCTACCCTAAGAGGTCTGGAGCTTCCAAAAACTTCATACTCACAAACCTAAGCAAAGTACATCTCACCCTGACCTCCTAACTCTTTGGAAATTCATGTGTGTGGTTTTCTCCAAGCTCTTAGCCCCAAGCTAAAGGTTTGATTAGTACCAACACATAGAGGACCAAATGAGTGTTACCTTTGGTCCATGGCTCAATCTAAATTATTCCATACTACTCACCTCCAACCAACCTCAATTTTTCGAAAATTTTGATTTTTGACCTCTTGCCTCTAAACCTACCCAAAATACCCCTAAACCCTAAAGTCCTCAAAAACTTCCAAAATTACCCAAATTACCCATTTTTCTCCAAGAACTTCTTCAAAATATTCCCCATCACTCAAATTGACAAAAATTACCCAAACTTAACAAAATTTCCAAAATACCCCCAAAATCCTCAAAAATACCAAAATACCCTTCCAAGCCTAAAAATTCAAAATTTTCAAAAATTCCCAAAAACTCTCAAATATTTCCAATTTCATTTCTCTTAACTCACAAATGATCCAATTTGACCAATTTAGCCAATTTTAACCAAAAGCCCTAATTTGACTCATTTAACCCAAAAATACTTAAATTAAACCCAATGTCTACCCACTTACCCTCAATCTTACCCAATTTCAATTCCAAACTCTAATTCAATATCTTTAGCCTCAATCCAAACCAAACCCAAATTCAATTTGGCTCACATTTGAGCTCAATTTCACTTAAAATTCAAAAGCACCAATTTTGGCTAAGTGACCCAAATTCCCCAAATTGACCTAATGCCAATCAATTTCCCCTCGATTTAAATTCTAAACTTCCCATGACACTCCCTTAAACAAAATGCAACATTAAATTGCCCCCACGTTAGCCCAAGTCTCACCCAAACCTACTTATAGTCCAAACCCCAAATTTTGACACAAACATGCCATTTGCCCAAAATCCCCCCAAATTAAGTTCCCTAACCCTAACATTTCCACCAAATTAATGTTGGGAACCCTTTATAGCATCACCTAGACCATTTGGAACCCTCAATTGGCCTTGGACCTAACCATAGACTAACCTAAACCCAAGCTAACCCAACTTGCCCCAAATTGACCAAAATCCCAAATTAAGCCAAATTGATCCCACAAACCTATTCAAAACCACTCCAAACCCCTTTCAAACTATTTATGACAATCATCTACATAATTTTGAACAATCAATTGGATCTACCTCAAGCCAAACCTAAACCAAGCCCATTCTAAACCCAATGTGACCTAAATTAAACCCATGACCCAATTTCACTTAAATTGAACCAAATTGCCTAAATCGACTTCATAGTAGCCCACCTTAGGACCCTTAGGACTGGTCTGACCTAATCCAACCCAAGCTCATTGAGCCATGGAACAAAGGTCCCTCACTAAGGACCAATGGGTCCTCCCCTTTTTTGCTAGCCCAAGCTTCCCCCTTAACCCTTGAATAAGCAACCATCATGCTTAATTAAATGCACTGTGGCCTTCCTTACATCCCCATGCTTCTGCCAACCACCTTCCCTATCTTTTCTGGCCGCCCTAGCCGCCGGAAAAGCTCAGCCCGAGCGCCCCCATACTCCTTGAAACTCAAAATTGAGCTTTGTCAGTGAGGAATCCCCTCAGTGATCAATGGCACTGCTCTGCCCTCACCTTAAGCGGCCTAAAGCACTCAAAGCCAAGCCGTGAGCTCAACTAATTGGCCATGGCTATAAAAACCACCCTTCACGGCCAAAATCCAGGTGCTGAAAGTTTCCTAAGAAAAATCTGCCAAAACCTCACCAGAGCCTCTCCAGTCCTCCCTAAGCTCAGTCCAACCATTTTCCCCCTCTGATTCCCCCTACCTGAGAGCAATTTCTACATTGAAATCTTAGCTGGGACTAGCACATCAGATTCCTTCATATTAGATAGGAGAAATTGTTGGTCAACAGTGGTTTGCAGGCCAAACGGATGTCATGAATTCTTTAGTTTATTTGATCAAGCCTTACCGCTAAGCAATGTATCCATTCTTCGGGATAGATACATGTCTTGTGGTGAAGCGCTCAATTGTTTAAACTATCGCTTATATGAGACCGGATTGATTTCGTATTCTTCAAAATTAAAATATTATTTTCAAAAATTCATATATATTAAATTAAATCAAAACTTTATTTTATAAAACTATATTTTAAACCCTTCAAAGACTTTAATAACCGACAGAGTAATATTTTTGGATTGAGGGAGGTAAAGATTTATCAGAGCCTCCTTGTTAGTAGGAAAGTTGGTGCCATTAACTACCAATGAGTTTCATTATTTCTATGGTAGACTGATGCAATTTTTTTTTTGGGAGATGGGATTGTTGATTTGGGGGGATGGTGAGATGGAGTTTGAAAGATTAGAGTTCAAGAGTAAGGTGATTTATTATGGAAAACTAAGCCCTTTACCTTTTCTTTTTTCTTAGAATTTTTTTTCTCTTGAAATGTTATCTCTTTGCCCCTAATTTCAGCCCAAGTCTCACCCAAACCTACTTATAGTCCAAACCCCAAATTTTGACACAAACATGCCATTTGCCCAAAATCCCCCCAATATGAGTTCCCTGACCCTAACATTTCCACCAGATTAATGTTGGGAACCCTTTGTAGCATCCCCTAGACCATTTGGAACTCTCAATTGGCCTTGGACCTAACCATAGACTAACCTAATCCCAAGCTAAACCAACTAGCCCCAAATTGACCAAAATCCCAAATTAAGCCAAATTGATCCAACAAACCTATTCAAAACCACTCCAAACCCCTTTAAAACTATTTATGACAATCATCTACATCATTTTGAACAATCAATTGGATCTATCTCAATCCAAACCCAAACCAAGCCCATTCTAAACCCAATGTGACCTAAATTAAACCATGACCCAATTTCACTTAAATTGAACCAAATTGCCTAAATCTACTTCATAGTAGCCCACCTTAGGACCCTTAGGACTGGTCCGAGCTAACCCAACCCAATTTCATTGAGCCAAGGACCAAAGGTCCCTCACTAACGACCAATTGGTCCTCCCCTTTTTTGCTAGCCCAAGCTTCCCCCTTAACCCATGAATAAGCAACCATCATGCTTAATTAAATGCACTGTGGCCTTCCTTACATCCCTATGCTTCTGCCAACCACCTTCCCTATCCTTTATGTCCGCCCTAGCCACCGGAACAGCTCAGCCCGAGCGCCCCCACACCCCTTGAAACTCAAAGATGAGCTTTGTCAGTCAGGAATCCCCTTAGGGATCAATGGCACTGCACTGCCCTCACCTTAAGCGGCCTAAAGCACCCAAACCCAAGCCCTGAGCCCCCACACCCCTTGAATCTCAAAGATGAGCTTTGTCAGTCAGGAATCCCCTTAGTGATCAAAGGCACTGCTCTGCCCTCACCTTAAGCGGCCTAAAGCACCCAAACCCTAGCCCTGAGCTTAAAAGCCACCCTTCACGGCCAAAGTTAAGGTGCTGAATGTTTCCTAAGAAAACTCTACCAAAACCTCACCAGAGCCTCTCCAGCCCTCCCTAAGCTCAGTCCAACCATTTTCCCCCTCTGATTCCCCCTACCTGAGAGCAATTTCTACACTGAAATCTTAGCTGGGACCAGCACATCAGATTCCTTCATATTAGATAGGAGAAATTGTTGGTCAACAGTGGTTTGCAGGCCAAACGGATGTCATGAATTCTTTAGTTTATTTGATCAAGCCTAACCGCTAAGCAATGTATCCATTCTTCGGGATAGATACATGTCTTGTGGTGAAGTCCTCAATTGTTTAAACTATCGCTTATATGAGACCGGATTGATTTCATGTTCTTCAAAATTAAAATATTATTTTCAAAAATTCATATATATTATATTAAATAAAAACATTATTTTAGAAAACTATATTTTAAACCCTTCAAAAACTTTAATAACCGACAGAGTAATATTTTTCGATTGAGGGAGGTAAAGATTTATCAGAGCCTCCATGTTAGTACGAAAGTTGTTGCCATTAACTACCAATGAGTTTCATTATTTCTAAGGTAGGCTGATGTTATTTTTTTTAGGAGATGGGATTGTTGATTTGGGGGGATGGTGAGATGGAGTTTGAAAGATTAGAGTTCAAGAGTAAGGTGATTTATTATGGAAAACTAAGCCCTTTACCTTTTCTTTTTTCTTAGAATTTTTTTTCTCTTGAAATGTTCTCTCTTTGCCCCCAATTTCAGCCCAAGTCTCAACCAAACCTACTTATAGTCCAAACCCCAAATTTTGACTCAAACATGCCATTTGCCCAAAATCCCCCCAAATTGAGTTCCCGAACCCTAACATTTCCACCAAATTAATGTTGGGAACCCTTTATAGCATCCCCTAGACCATTTGGAACCCTCAATTGGCCTTGGACCTAACCATAGACTAACCTAATCCCAAGCTAAACCAACTTGCCCCAAATTGACCAAAATCCCAAATTAAGCCAAATTGATCCCACAAACCTATTCAAAACCACTCCAAGCCCCTTTCAAACTATTTATGACAATCATCTACATCATTTTGAACAATCAATTGGATCTACCTCAAGCCAAACCTAAACCAAGCCCATTCTAAACCCAATGTGACCTAAATAAACCCATGACCCAATTTCACTTAAATTGAACCAAATTGCCTAAATCAACTTCATAGTAGCCCACCTTAGGACCCTAAGGACTGGTCTGACCTAACCCAACCCAAGCTCATTGAGCCATGGAACAAAGGTCCCTCACTAAGGACCAATGGGTCCTCCCCTTTTTTGCTAGCCCAAGCTTCCCCCTTAACCCTTGAATAAGCAACCATCATGCTTAATTAAATGCACTGTGGCCTTCCTTACATCCCCATGCTTCTGCCAACCACCTTCCCTATCCTTTCCGGCCGCCCTAGCCGCCGGAAAAGCTCAGCCCGAGCGCCACCATACTCCTTGAAACTCAAAATTGAGCTTTTTCAGTGAGGAATCCCCTTAGTGATCAATGACACTGCTCTGCCCTCACCTTAAGCGGCCTAAAGCACCCAAAGCCAAGCCCTGAGCTCAACCAATTGGCCATGGCTATAAAAGCCACCCTTCACGGCCAAAATCCAGGTGCTGAAAGTTTCCTAAAAAAATATGCCAAAACCTCACCAGAGCCTCTCCAGACCTCCCTAAGCTCAGTCCAACCATTTTCCCCCTCTGATTCCCCCTACCTGAGAGCAATTTCTACACTGAAATCTCAGCTGGGACTAGCACATCATATTCCTTCATATTAGATAGGAGAAATTATTGGTCAACAGTGGTTTGTAGGCCAAACGGATGTCAAGAATTCTTTAGTTTATTTGATCAAGCCTTACCGCTAAGCAATGTATCCATTCTTTGGGATAGATACATGTCTTTTGGTGAAGTGCTAAATTGTTTAAACTATCTCTTATATGAGACTTGATTGATTTCGTATTCTTCAAAATTAAAATATTATTTTCAAAAATTCATATATATTAAATAAAATCAAAACTTTATTTTATAAAACTATATTTTAAACCCTTCAAGGACTTTAATAACCGACAGAGTAATATTTTTCGATTGAGGGAGGTAAAGATTTATCAGAGCCTCCTTGTTAGTAGGAATGTTGGTGCCATTAACTACCAATGAGTTTCATTTTTTCTAAGGTAGACTGATGCTATTTTTTTTGGGAGATGGGATTGTTGATTTGGGGGGATGGTGAGATGGAGTTTGAAAGATTAGAGTTCAAGAGTAAGGTGATTTATTATGGAAAACTAAGCCCTTTACCTTTTCTTTTTTCTTAGAATTTTTTTTCTCTTGAAATGTTCTCTCTTTGCCCCCAAATTCAGCCCAAGTCTCACCCAAACCTACTTATAGTCCAAACCCCAAATTTCGACACAAACATGCCATTTGCCCAAAATCCCCCCAAATTGAGTTCCCTAACCCTAACATTTCCACCAAATTAATGTTGGGAACCCTATATAGCATCCCCTAGACCATTTGGAACCCTCAATTGGCCTTGGACCTAACCATAGACTAACCTAATCCCAAGCTAAACCAACTTGCCCCAAATTGACCAAAATCCCAAATTAAGCCAAATTGATCCCCCAAACCTATTCAAAACCACTCCAAACCCCTTTCAAACTATTTATGAAAATCATATACATCATTTTGAACAATCAATTGGATCTACCTCAATCCAAACCCAAACTAAGCCCATTCTAAACCCAATGTGACCTAAATTAAACCCATGACCCAATTTCACTTAAATTGAACCAAATTGCCTAAATCAACTTCATAGTAGCCCACCTTAGGACCCTTAGGACTGGTCTGAGCTAACCCAACCCAAGCTCATTGAGCGAAGGACCAAAGGTCCCTCACTAAGGACCAATTGGTCCTCCCCCTTTCTGCTAGCACAAGCTTCCCCTTTAACCCTAGAATAAGCAACCATCATGCTTAATTAAATGCACTGTGGTCTTCCTTACATCCCCATGCTTCTACCAACCACCTTTCCTATCCTTTCTGTCCGCCCTAGCCACCGGAACAGCTCAGCCCGAGCGCCCCCACACCCCTTGAAACTCAAAGATGAGCTTTGTCAGTCAGGAGTCCCCTTAGTGATCAATGACACTGCTCTACCCTCACCTTAAGCGGCCTAAAGCACCCAAAGCCAAGCCCTGAGCTTAACCAATTGGCCATGGCTATAAAAGCCACCCTTCGCGGCCAAAATCCAGGTGCTGAAAGTTTCCTAAGAAAACTCTACCCAAACCTCACCAGAGCCTCTCCAGCCCTCCCTAAGCTCAGTCCAACCATTTTCCCCCTCTGATTCCCCCAAACTGAGTGCAATTTCTACACTGAAATCTCAGCTGGGATTAACACATCATATTCCTTCATATTAGATAGGAGAAATTGTTGGCCAACAATGGTTCGCAGGGCAAACGGATGTCATGAATTCTTTAGTTTATTTGATCAAGCCTTACCGCTAAGCAATGTATCCATTCTTCGGGATAGACACATGTCTTATGGTGAAGTGCTCAATTGTTTAAACTGTCGCTTATATGAGATCGGATTGATTTCGTATTCTTCAAAATTAAAATATTATTTTAAAAAATTCATATATATTAAATTAAATCAAAACTCTATTTTATAAAACTATATTTTAAACCCTTCAAAGACTTTAACAACCGACAGAGTAATATTTTTTGATTGAGGGAGGTAAAGATTTATCAGAGCCTCCTTGTTAGCAAGAAAGTTGGTGCCATTAACTACCAAGGAGTTTCATTATTTCTAAGGTAGACTGATACTGTTTTTTTTGGGAGATGGGATTGTTGATTTGGGAGGATGGTGAGATGGAGTTTGAAAGATTAGAGTTCAAGAGTAAGGTGATTTATTATGGACAACTAAGCCCTTTACCTTTCTTTTTTCTTAGAAATTTTTTTCTCTTGAAATGTTCTCTCTTTGCAGCTTAAGGTGGGAACTCCCATGATTGATTTCTAAGATGAAACTTAGAGAGAGAAAAGGAAAGATTTAAGGTTTTGATAAAAAATGTGAGTTTATATATGACATCGTCGGGCTTTATTTTTCAAAATTTTCACCTATCTTTGAGTAAACTTGATGTTGTGGAAAAAAACATGTTTTAATGGTCCAACACTCCACGTTTTCGGGTTGTATGCTGGAAGGGCTTTGGCCCTTTCAACTCAAAATTTTAATCGAAAACTTCAAAATTTTGATTCTTAAAATCATGCAAATAAATAAGATTTACTTATATATCACACCATTTATATGTATTTACATATCTAAAATTAAAATTTTATTATTTGTACAAGATCATTGTATTTACTGCATGAAAATGAATGAGAATATTATTGAGATGGATATGATTAATAGTTTTTTTCATAATTTATTCGGTATTTGATCATCTTACTTCTGAATAAATTCCACTTAAGTATGTTTTTCTTCAAGAAGGAAGAATTTTAAAATGATATTAGTCTAAAGCTAAATTAAAAGCATTTTTACCAATTTTTTTTTATATGTTTGGTAAAATTTATAGGATGATCTACTAGATTTGGACACAATAACATAATGCATTAGTATTTTGTGCATGAGACATTTTCCAAGCAAATTAAATTTGAGACACATGATACTTCAATGAGTTGAATATCTAAATAATAAATTTTTAAATTTAAATATATTAAATAGAAATTAAGAAATTAAATGTTTAATAGAAGCATCTCTACTAGCAACTTCTTTTTTTTGTTTTGTAAACATTAGATAATTGGGTCTTGGATTTTTCTTTCTTGTAAATTAAAATTCATTTAAATGTAATTTATATTTCCTCAATAAATAAATTAAATTCTAATAAATAAAAATGAATATGATCTCGTAATAATTGAATAGCACTCTATAAGATTCCAACAATTCTGTCATGATCAGTGATAACCTGAGACAACAAATCTTAGTAATTCTTGGGTTATTTTTAATTAAATTAAAATAACAAAATTTTATAGATTAAAATAATTAATAATAAATTTAAGAACTTGCTTAATGGATAATAATTCAAATTAAATAAAACAAATTACCAAATTTAGCCCACAAAATCCTAAGGGAAGAGAAATCCCTAAGAAGATTAAATTCAAATTTGATTAAACTATACAATAATATCTGAAAATAAAAAACTCAAATAAGTTGAATGGTTCAAGGAACATTTATTTTATGGTGAAATGTTGTTATGAGGAATCTAGCTTGGAAGATTTGAATTTTTTTTTATGTTTTATTAATTTTTGGCAATGTAGCACCACCAAAGATTTAATTCCAAATAAAAATATATCCTTGTCACATTTTATTTGAAGATGTTAAGCTATATCTCTCACCCTCCTTTTTTTCATTACATAATGAATTTATACTTCTCTATTATGATCGATTTTATTAGTTTTGATGCTAAAAGGCAAGTTTAAGTGTAGTTTTCTTATATATATTCCTCATATAATGTGTGAACTTGGTGTGGGCTATGTGATGCGATGCGACTTTAAAAATGCTTTAAAATACAAGAATTTGATACCACTTTATAGAAGATTTAATTCCTGGCAAATGGCTTCAAAAACATGATGTGCGAGGTTTCCTTTTATTATTTTATTAGATTTAATTATTGTAAAAGTCACAATTTTAAACGCAAGTATACGTATCGTTTAAGTAATACAGAGCTCTAGTGGAGTCCTGGTTATTGATCCCACAAGGATAATAAAAATCAAAAGTAAAAAATATATAAGTAATATTTTGAAATTTTTATATGCAAATTATATATACTTATATATATATATATATATATATATATATATATATATATATATATATATATATATATATATATATATATATATATATCAAATTTAATTAACTAAAAACTTTTACTAAAAGAAAGTAAGCAATGAGCAGGAAAGTAAAGTAGGCAGTAATTAAAATTCAATGCAATTATAAAAATGACTTCTCCTTTTTCAACTAATCCAAGAATTATAGATTAATTATCTTTTGTAGGGTTTTAAGATTATAGTATTGTGTCAAATAGAAGCATTCCTATTCTTTACCCTTTTGTCCAGGTGCAAAGAACATTGACTAATCTATAATTAGGCTTAGGATGTGTTATTAGTAGAATGGGTTAGTCTAGACTCACACTACTAGATGTCTAAGGGTAGTTATGGTCGGCCCTACCAGTGACATGTTACCTTTCTATAAACCAAATTATTAGAATTTAGTCTGTCACTCTAAAAATTAATTAATTCTACGCCCAATAAATAATATCTTTATATTTATTTGCACTTCACCTTAAACAATCCGCGTATAGGCTGCGATTACCTAAGGATTCATGTGATATCTACTAGTTAAGAATTTTTCTCCGGATAGGTCTCAAATTTCTTTAACAGGTTTTAACAAATTAAATGGCTAATTTAAAAAGTAAACTAAGATCAGGTATTAATATCATCACAATATTTTAAAATATTTTATATTTAATTCTCTTATGAAGTTTAATTAATTTATCATTTTTTCATAGTTGAAAGGAGAAAGATAACTAACTACTCAGAACTCATTAAAATAACACAATAAAACATATTTATAAAACATTTAACCAATGTACAAATACTTATCTGAAGTGTTCCTTCAAGAGCTCCACTAACTTCTATTAACTTCAACGCAATGATGAAAGACTCCAACAGAAATTACACACAATAAACACTCAAAATAAACTCACTAGATACAAAATAAAGTGGCACCCTAAGTATGGAAGAGACTAAAATAGGCTAAAATGGGTATGTGTACTAGGGGGGTTTGGTGTGAATTTCTCTGTAGAATGGGCTTCTATTTATAGAGCTCTGAATTTGACCAGGGGTTGCTAAAGGCACCTCTTCAAAATTCATCTAAATTCAATGTATCTTCTAGAAGGTAACCATCACGCCTAGGCACCGAGATCTGGTGCCTAGGTGCCGGACTCCGTGACCAGGTCGTTCGCACTTCTTCACTTTGGGTCGCACCTCTTTGCGATCCAGACCGTTTCCATGTGTCCAAATACATTGTATACATGTCCTATATAGTAGGAGTAACTTCCAGTCTTGTAGAAGCTCCAATAGCCACTTAACACCGTCAAAATAACTGCCCAAAGTCATCAAAAAAAACTTAACAGCGTCTGTATTGAACTGGCGCTTAGGCGCCGGACTCTGGCGCCTAGGCTTCAGGCCTATAATTCCAAAAATTGCTCCATAAGCTCCATTTTTGCTCCTTTTTTCCTTCTTGGACTCTTTTTAATCATCTACAACCAAAAACATGAAAATACCTTTCCTTAAAGCATAATATCGTTAAGAATTGAATCATAAATAAGGCATAAATATGGGTATTTTTTTAGGTAGATCAAATTCCCCCAAACTTAAACGTTACTTGTCATCAAGTAACCCTTTTAATTTCATAAAATAATTAACATTTGGAATGAAGTTAAAATATTTATGATCCCTTATAACTTTTGGTTTTATAAATGCTTTAGCAAATCATTAACCAAATTTCACTAATTAAGTTTAATTTTAAGAATTAAAGAACATTTAACTACCAAATCATAAGACTTTCAATTTTTCATTTATTTCAAAAAAAATTTAGTTTACAAGGTCGCATAGAATATTTACAAGAAAAAGATTTTCATGAAACATTTTTCTAGTAAAAAAATATGTACATAGAAATTAAGTTAAAAATGTAATCAATTTTCTTAATATAAGATAATCAAGTGAAGCCAATTTTTGATTAGGCATTTCCTCAAGTTTCTCCTCACATTTTTTTTCTTTCTATCTTTTTTTTCTTCAAGTGAGGATTACTATTTTTGGATAGCTTGTTAATGATTTTGAACTTCACTATCCTTAACTTATTTTCAAAAACTTATACATTTTTACTTAATGAATATGACATTAATAATTTATTATTTTTCAAAACTTATTTCAATCTTTTTATTTTCAAGCAATAATCTTGATTCATTAGTATTTCAAAAATATAATTCTCTTTTCTATAAATAGAAAAATTTTCATCTTATTATTCTTTAAGCTAAATAATTCTATTATTAAAATCAACCAAAATTTTTTAAATTTTAGTTAAGTTTACTAAATTATTTATAAATTCAAAAATTTAGGTAATCTTAAACAAATTTTTCATTCCTTATGTTATGTTAATATATTTTTAAAGAAAATATTAGTTCTTTAAGGACAAATAATATTTAAATTTGATAAATATTTTCCCTCCCCCAAACTTCAGCTTTAGTATAAATATGAATTATGAAATTTTTCTAAAGCATGAGAGAAAGAAATAAACAGGAATTAATCTAAGTATAACAATGATGTAGTGAGGAATAACTATCCTTTACTTCTACACAGCTTCAATATGAATATAACAGAAATGATTAAGCATATATAGAATAGTTTTGCATAAACAAGAGTTAATTAAAATATTTTCTTTCTTCCTTTTTTCTTAGAACATGCAAATTACTAACTATTCATGAACACTAAAAAGTAGGCTGAAATAGAAACAAACTTTTATAGAAATTCATTCACATCTCAGTCTTAAACACACATCAGATAAGTGTCGGCATATTTTTAGGTTGTTTGTTATACTTTGAAAAGGGGTCGCTTAACAGAAATTATCGGCGAATTTTAGATTTTAAATTTAATTTAAATATATTTATATAATTTAAAAGATAGCATTTGATTTTGAAAATAATTTTTAAGTTTGAAAATTTTTAAGATATGAAATTAAACCGATCTCACATCCTAAATAGTTTATATAAACGAGCACCACACCAAAAACCATGTATCTATCCCGAAGAATATACACACTGCTTGATGATGGGGCTCGATTAAATAAACTAGAAGATTTGTGACATCCGTTTGGTCTGCGAACCAATTTTATAAGTCGACAAGTTCCCCTGCTTAATACAAAGAATCTAAGTAGGGTTTATATTACCTAGATTCTTAAAGTTCCCTATAAAGGCAAGCCACTATAGTTAATTACATCTTAAATGATTGGAATCATTTAAGAAAACTCTCGATAATGATCAGCGATTTTGCTCTAAAGAATTTCCAAGTTTAAGGTTTTCAAAGGATTGGATTTTGGAAATTTCAAAAGGGATTAGCTCAAATTTGGAACAGTTTATTTTAAGAGTCCAATGGAAGAGAGGTAGGAGAAGCTGAGGATCCAAAAAGAATCTTGGCAACTTCCCGAACTATCCTATTATTTGGTTTCAATTTGAGAGTTTGTTTAATGTTATAATCATACCAGTTTCAATTAATTAGGACTTATATTCGTATGATATGATCATACGGATAGCCTGGAAGATGTGAGGGTTTGTGCCGTATCGAACGACTACCTCGGAGTCCTAAGACCGGTTAGGGCTTAATTTGCATAACATGATTGTGCAAATGCCTAATGAAAAGTTGAGAATTTATGTTGTACTAGGCAAACTACCTCGAAATCCTATGGCTTGGTTATTTAAAACTAGGAAAGGTTTTGCTGATGTAGATTCCAGTTTTGCTGACTATGATGACCGTGCTGCCCACTATGCTCCAAGCTCCTTATTGTTGCAGAGGTTTAGTTTTAGAAAGTGAAAATCAGGAGATGAGAGAAGTGTTTTGGTTTAGAAAAGTCTTAAAGTCCAAATGTATTTAATGTTTTATTAGGTGAATCTTAAAGTTGCTTATAACAACATCGGTTAAGATCCCACAGTTCCATCATTCCGGCACCGTTATTTTATCGGATTCACTTAGTCTAGATGAATTTGCTAAACTCAACTGAATGAGTTCCACACTTTCATTTAGACCATGGGAAATCCCGTTAGCAACATGTAGGTTACATCATCCGAGGTATTCCCGATCATCCAGCAAGACGTTTTAATTTAGTTATAGTTGTAGTTTTGTGTTCTGTTTATGATTAAATTTTGAGCTATTTTATATTTTGAGATGTTGTGGCGGTGAATTTTATCTTGTTGTGACTTTTAATTTAGTTTTGGGTTTCATTTTTGTGGCTATCCTAAAGGTTTCAGTTTTCATGCAGGGTGTCAATGTTGTTTAACATGCAAGAAAAGTGAAGTACAGTGCAGGTAAGTAAATTGCAATAAAATAAAAGCGTACCTGGAGGGTCTTCCCGTCATTCCAAGCTACACTTAAAACACACGTTAAGGCATTTATATATTTGCAAGAAAACACCTAGGTAAAGCTAAGGAAAGGTTTTGGTTGTCTACCAAAGTCCTAATCTTATTGCTAGTCAATCCCTATGACGTCTAGGTTCTTTTGTGTTTTGTTAAGGATGATTTTCTTCATTAAAGAACAATTTAGTTCAGTTATTCTTCTAAAACATCTCATCATATTGAGAAAGTGCTTAGGACGAGTCCTAAACATCTTTTCAATACTTCTGAGATTATTTTGAGTCCAAATGAATTTTATTATACTGGTGAATTAATCATCCAAGAATTTAATTAAATTTTGCTTCTTGCTCAGTGAATTAGGATGTTTGATTATCCTATGAGTGGAGTGACATTTTACTTAATACTCCATTTAAGAGTTATGATAACGAAAGCCTTTAAGGGCAAAATAATTTATTAAAGATTTTAATGATTTAAAATTGGAATTGATGATTTTAAGTGGTTTAATTTTAAGAATTTTAAGTTTGGAATAGTGTTCAAGTTGTTTTAATTTAATTAAATCTTTACATTTTAAATGATCTCAATGTATTAGATTAATTTGGGTTGAAAGAGGTGTTTAGATTATTCAATTTATATTTTAATGATTTAATTTTAATTTAATTGAAATATTTTAGGTTAATTTTTAATTGGTTTGATTTTTAATTATGAATTATTTTTTAGGTTGATTTTGATGTTTCAAGTTTGTTTTAGATTTGCTTTCAAGTGATCTTTGAGATTAATTTTTAATGTTTTAAATTTATTTCAATTTGATTATCCAGTTATTCAATGTTTTAAGTTTTAATTTAATAAGGGTTACTCTTTTTCTTTTAATTATTTAATTTATTAATTTCAATTATCACTTTAAATTTAATTAAAAGCTAAATATTATTAAAGTGATGCATTTAAGGATTTTAACTTAAGTGATTATAGTCTCCCTAAATTATATCCCCATTTTAATAATTTAAATTTTAATTAATCTTCCAAAATTTAAATTATTTAATTAATTAAGGTTTCATTTTTTTTATTATTAGAAATGATTAATGGGTTCCTACCCTTTTATTTCCCAAAGTTTCAATCATTTAAGAGAAAATTAAGATCAAATATTTTACCCTCCATTTTGATTAAACCTAAAGTTTTAACTAGGGGTTAAAATTCTTAATGACTATTATGCCCTTTTAAGCCTAATTAATTCATAACTTATCAAATTGAGCTCAAATGAGCTTGAAACTTTTATGTCACTTCACTCACATGTCAATTAAGACATTAGAGGAGAAAATGTTATTTTTCTATTTTTAATTTACTTTATATAATCATTTTAATGAAAAATAGGGATTTTCAATGGAAATTCAACAACATGACCAAGGCAAGGTTTCTATCCTTAAGAAAATTATGGGATGTCCCTATTGACAAGAGAACCATTTGGACCAACTTTGGTGATTTTTCAAATTATATATTATTTATTATGATTATTTTGAGTTTTGGAGTGTTAATTAATTGTAAAATAAAATTAAATTTGAAAAAAGGACTTTTCATTTTTTTTAAATCTCTCTGACCTCAAGAAACTCAGAGAAATAAATTTTATAAATTTTTTTATTTTTCTTTGATTCATTAGAATTAATTTAGTGAAAAGATTAAAAGAATACATTTTTAATATTAAAAATTGTTTTAAGGCTTTAAAAATAAATATCTTAACCTAGAGACTTAGGAAAATTATTTGGTTTGTTCCTAAGTGATTAGAAGTCAAAATATGACATTTTTGTGATTTTTTATATTTTGTGATTTTTATTATTTTTTAATTATTAAAATATGAAAATAAGGTAGAAAATGAAAATTTTTGAAAAATTCCAATTTTAATCTTCTTAGACTCTTCTGTTATCAGAGAAGTCCCAAAACCAATTTGGTGAATTTTTGAAATGTATTTTTGGAGTTATGAATTTTTAATGTTTAATTTTGGTCATGTAACTTAATTAGTCCATTTAGTGGGGTTAATCACCTCCAATTGATCTCAAATTTTTATGTGAGGTCCCTCTAATCCTAAAGACCAGTGAAGAATTGTTTTCAAGTTATTTTGATGTATGGTTAACCCATATTAATTAAAATTCAGTTTTGAGTATTTAGGCCAATTAGGGTTATTCTTAATGAATTAACTCGAAATACCTCCCTAAATTTTCTTAGAATTTATTGAACAACATGCTAATTATGAGAATTAAAATTCCAAAACAGAGGCATAAACTTGAAAAATACATAACTTGCCATAGAGATGGCCCCTGACCTTGGAAAATTCAGGGAATGTTCCCAAAAACAGAGGCTACAAAAGCCCTATGGTCTCATGCCATGGTGAATTGTATGCATGTATGGAGAATTAAAACACTAAAAATAATAAATAATTAATTAAAAATAAAATATTCATAAAAAAAACTTAATTCTTTTTTTCACATTATTCTTATCTGTTCACTGAGCAAGAGGGTATTTTTATTTTATTTTTGTGATTTTTCTACACAAAGTTATGGATTTTCTAATCTGGGTTTTTAATTAATTTAGAAAATAGGGATTTTTTTACTTATCCACGGGCGCTGCGTCAACCTTGGCAGCTCCGAAGCCCTACGTGTCACACTCCCATTCGACGCCGCCACCTGAGTCAGCAGCCACGCGTCCCGCGATCCTGCTCTGTCTTCTGATCTGACGCAATCTGCACGTCCATTCGATACACGCTCGATCCAACGTCGGCTGGTCGTCGTCTCCGACTGGTGTGTCCCGAGAGCCGTCCACACTCAAACCGTAAGATCTCTCTCATTTCTCAACGAATTTTTGTGTTCTTATGCTCTATGGATTCATCTTGAGGAGATGAACACATCCATATGGTTTACATGCTATGAAATTGATTCAAATGAAATGGAGAATTCACAGAAACTCGGGAGGGAGAAGTGATCCATACCTTGGCTCTGATAAGTGAAGCTTCAATCAGAGAGTTGTGGCACATTGGATTGCACCCAAGGAAGCTCTAGATGAAGTCTCTAGCTCTGGGGATTGCCTAGGTACAAAAATGACCAAGGCCGATTTCAAACCTTGGACTCTGGAAGCAATGGCTGGCCTGGTGAGGGGCCTTTTACTGGGGAACATCTTCTCTACATCTGGTGAAGGTGTGGAAGAAGTTAATTTGGATTTAGTGGAGATTCAAGGGATGTCCTGTTCTGGCCTGAGAATTGAGCTCCAAATTTGAGCTCAATCAGTGGAAATTAGGGTAGGAAGACAGTGGGGATGAGTTGCTCTAGGCTAGGGGAAGCTCTGTGAGGAGTTTGGTGAAGTTCTGTGAAGGTTGATTTCAGCCAACCTTTTGGCCGAGAGGAATGGCTGGTTTAAATAGACATGGTTAGGGGCTTCACAGGGGTAATTAAGGGCTGGGATTTGCTGCTTAGGGGAGTAGAGGAAGAGCTGTGGTGGCCAATTAGGATGGGGCAGCTCAGTATGTGAAATTTGAAATTTTGAATCCATTTAGACCTCTCAGCCAATGCGTTTTCCGGCGGCCTGATGGCTATCCGGCCAGGGTCAAGTCACTGTTCAGATCAGGGAGGTCAGTGCTTGAGACTTGTGAGCTCAATTGTCCAATGACATGTGTAAAGGGACTGAATTGAAGTGTAATGGAGAAAGGATTATTTTGGGTCCTATTTGGTCAACCCATTATTTTATGCTTGGTGCACCACCCAAGGCCTGGTTTTGGGCTGAAAAGAGTCCTTTGGGTCAGCCAAGAGAAGGTGGTGAGGTCTCCATCAAAATTGTTTAAGTTAATTTTGGGTTAGGGTGTAGCATAAATAAGGTTAAAAGCTTAATGAAGGCTTAGGAAAGGCTCCCCTCTTCTTGCCATAAATGACTAGGTGAGGTGTCAAAACTTTCATGGCTTCATATGGCTTGTAAATGGCTCACATTTGGCTCACATTTGGCTTGGAAAAGGTTGGCTTGTTTCATGAAAAAGGGTTTTAGGCATTTTTGATGAATTTTTGGGAGATTGTCATGTGCCTTGATTTAGAATGATTTGATGATCAATTAGAACTTTAGGGATGATATCAATTAAAAGGATGATGAGAGGAAACTTCATGTGGGCTTTGGAATATGTCTTGGGCTTTTTGAAATCATTTTGGATGGGCTTTTATAATGGTTTAAGGAAGTGGGCTATTAGGTTTTGAAATAAATTGATGGATGAAAATTGGTGAGGGGTTGTGTCAAATAAATGTTGGGATTGGTTTAGGAATGTACCATGAATAATTTGGAACAAGTTTGGGGTGATTTTGAATTGAATTAGGTTCAATTTAGGCTTTTTAGTAATGAGGCCAAAGTGGATCAAATTGGGATAACTTGGGTTAAGGTTGGACCAATGTTGGGTTTGATGTAAAATTAATGTTGAAAAATGTTTATGGGGGTGTGACAAAGAGTTTTCAACTTTGGTTGTGCTTTAATTTTGGGATTTGGGCCTATTTGGGTTCATGATGGGTTTAGGCCAAATTTGGGATTTTTGGTTTGGGTTAAGTTTGGATGGAGTTTGGCTTCAAATTTGGGGTAAATCATGTTAGTGTTTTGTTTGTGGGGATGTTAGGAAGGTTTAGGAAAATATTTGGGGTTAATTGGAGTTAAGTTGGGTTGGTTTGGGCTATGTTTAGGTCATGGGCCAAAATTGGGCTTTAAGCTTCAAATTGAAATTGAATCCACATGTTGATAAAATTGGGTTTGGATTTGGTCTAAATTGATATTGTGGATATTGAATTGAAGCTTAGAATTGAATTGGATAAAAATTGATGTGAATTGGGTTAATTTGGTTGGACATTGGGTCCACTTAAGTTAAAAAAGGGTCAAATTGGGGGTTTTGGTAAAAGTGGACCAAATTGACAAAATTGGCTTATGGTGTAGTTTAAAAAAATGAATTTGGGAATATTTGAGATTTTCTGAAATTTTCTAGTAATTTTCTAGAATTTTTGGAATTTTTGGGTTAAAAGGGTATTTTGGGTATTTGGAGGGTATTGGGGGGTATTTTTGGAAAATTTTGGTGTATTTGGCCATGGATGATCAATTTGAGTGGGGGGAAGTGTTTAGGACTGGTTTTGAAGAATTTTGAGTAATTTAGGCAATTTTGCAAATTTTGGGCATTTCAAGGGCATTTGGTAGGTTTGGTGGGTTTAGGGCCCCCGGGGTCAAAAATTGAAATTTTGGAAAAATGAAGATTGATTAAATGTGAGTGGAATGGAGTCATTTTGGTTTAGCCATGAAGCCATATTAAGATCACAAAAGCCATGAGAGGACTCATTTTATGCACTAAATATGTTTTTCCCAACCCCCTTAGCCAAGGGCCTAGGGGTCAAGGTCCATCCATATGAGTTACCTACATTAGTCAGGGAGTCAAATTGGGTAAAGGTAGTTTTAGGGTTTGAAATGTGTGTGTGGGAGTGTGGTGTGTGCAAGCTTACCCTCACCAGACTAGGCCACCCAGGGTAATCCTAAGGCCAAAGAGTCCTATAGGAAACTCATCTTTTAAACCTCCACATTTGATTTTAACCCTCCAAGTGGCTTGGGGGTTTATAGTCAAACCTGTGAGGTTTGAAGGGAGCCAAGAAATATTTCAATTTTTAAGTGATGGGTCTCATTTCTAGTCCTCTAAGATAGTCAAGGAGAAGCCCTATGGCTAGATCCTAAGTACTAAGGAGAGAGAAGAGAAAAAACCTCATAAAAAATGAGGTCAATAAATGGACCCGCAATCGGTGTGGTGTGCTAACACTTAGAACGAAGTATAAAAAAAAATTTCCTCTAGGGAGTATCAGGTAAATCTCTAAGACTGAAGATTCCATAACTCTCGCTAGGGAAGAAAAAAGGAGGTAAATTCTAGATCACAAGATCTAGAGAGATTCAATTTTAGATTCTTTTCATTTTCTGTTTCAAGTTTTAATGTGTGAGTTTGGATTTTTGGTTAGAGTTTCAATTTCGATTGAAGTTCGATTCAAGATTTATTTCCAGAGGGATTTCGTGGAAATCTGGGATTTGAGGTGAGCATCGGAACATAGGTTCCAACCTCGGGATTTGAAGAGAATTAGAATTTAGGCTTTAGCCTCAAGAAGAGAGTTGGAATTTGGGCTCTACCCTCGGAAATTTGAAAGTGAGCTAGAAGTTCGGCTCTAGCCTCAAAGAGAACTGGAAGTTCGGCTCCAGCCTCGGAAATTTGAAAGAGAGCTAGAAGTTCGGCTCTAGCCTCGAAGAGAACTGGAAGTTCGGCTCCAGCCTCGAAAGTTTGAAAGAGAGCTAGAAGTTCAGCTCTAGCCTCGAAGAGAACTAGAATTTCAGCTCCAGCCTCGAAAGTTTGAAAGAGAACTAGAAGTTCGGCTCTAGCTTTGAAGAAAACTGGATGTTCGGCTCTAGCCTCGAATGTTTGAAAGAGAGCTAGAAGTTCGACTCTAGCCTCGAAGAGAATTGGAAGTTCGGCTCCAGCCTCAGAAATTTGAAAGAGAGCTAGAAGTTCGGCTCTAGCCTCGAAGAGAAATGGAAGTTGGGCTCCAGGCTCGGAACTTTGAAAGTGAGCTCGAAGTTCGGCTCTAGCCTCGAAGAGAAGTGGAAGTTTGGCTCCAGCCTCGGAAGTTTGAAAGAGAGCTAGAAGTTCGGCTCTAGCCTCGAAGAGAACTGGAAGTTCGGCTCCAGCCTCGGAAATTTGAGAGAGCTAGAAGTTCGGCTCTAGCCTCGAAGAGAACTGGAAGTTCGAGTCCAGCCTTAGAAATTTGAAAGAGAGCTAGAAGATCGGCTCCAGCCTCGAAGAGAACTGGAAGTTCGGCTCCAGCCTCGAAAATTTGAAAGAGAGCTAGAAGTTCGGCTCCAGCCTCAGAAATTTGAAAGAGAGCTAGAAGTTCGGCTCTAGCCTCGAAGAGAACTGGAAGTTCGGCTCCAGCCTCGGAAATTTGAAAGAGAGCTAGAAGTTCGGCTCTAGCCTCGAAGAGAACTGGAAGTTCGGCTCGAGCCTCGGAAATTTGAAAGAGAGCTAGAAGTTCGGCTCTAGCCTCGAAGAGAACTGGAAGTTCGGCTCTAGCCTCGAAGAGATCTGGAAGTTCGGCTCTAGCCTCAAAAATTTGAAATAGATCTAGAAGTTCGGCTCTAGCCTCGAAGAGAACTGGAAGTTGGCTCTAGCCTCGAAGAGAACTGGAAGTTCAGCTCCAGCCTCGGAAGTTCGATCTGTATGAAGAGGGACCCAATCCCATGCCATCAGAACCAAATCGAACAAAGTTTGTGGCTCCGTGTCAATAGTACTAGTCGATCCTGTAATACACAGAGGAAGGAGAATTGAAAGGTTGGAATTGAAGGATTTAGAATGAAAATCAGTCTGAGATTTAGATTTGTTTTAGTGATTCGATTTCATTTTCGTCTATTTGGAGTTCTTGTTTATTTGCTGTTTATTTTGACATTCAAATTTTTAAAAAGAAGGAGTTCCTTATTCATTTTCTTTCTCTTTTTGTTCTTTGTTCGATGTTCATTTAGCTTAATGGCGTTTCCCAGTCAATTTTCACAAAAAGAGGTGAAGGCAGAACATGACATGATCATTCTCATTCCAATCTGTTGAAAATACATCATACAACTTGATCCAAAACATGATGATTTTTTCCTTGAAAATTCAGTATCTCATATAATCCCCATAAATCCAAAACAGATTGTGTAAGATTCTTGTTGATTCTTCCAAAAGCATTTGTCAAAATCCATGTATGAATAGTAAGATACAGTACAATAACATCACTTTCCAAGCCACGTTTGGCAGGAATGACGTATGGATGTGCATTGGAGGTGTGCTATCTCCCATGTAACTCACAGCTCGTAGGGCCGGAGACTCTCTAAATCTAGATCTAGCTGAAAATGAAAAGACATCTTTCTGACATCCATCCTTCTGAAAGTGACGGAGATTCGTTTAACAGGCACTCCTGGAATCCAGTGTTTTTCTATGTCTGCTCCATTTCCTTTTAATACCATGACGGAACCTACCGGTAGTGGTATTTCCACCGGCCCTCCTAATTTTCTGGGGCCCGCTATTCGGAGGTCAGATCCAAACATGATATTACACTGGTTCACAAAAGAGACTGTGCAGAAAGGTCTGATAAAGTCATGATGGTCTATGTGTGGAGTTATTCAGTCGCCCTCCTTGAAAATGTTAATGATGCAGCTGTTGGGTATGCAATCTGCAGGCAATACCTTCCATGTCACCATCCTTTTTACCATTCATTTGATAATTCTTGGCATCGGATCCACCTCACTGTGACGGAGTATCCCTGGTGGATTTCCTTTTCAATTCGGCGAAGTTGTAGCAACACCCGCACTGGATAGTAACTCTTCATTTTCCTGGCATCCATCTTCGGGGTTCTGAATAGGTCTTCTCCCTCAGACGACCAGCTCAGCCCATTTTCTGAAGTTTGATAATGCAGTCCACAATCTGCTGTTGTTCGTAATCTGAGAACATATCCGTATGCAGCTCAAGCCCTTCCAAGATTTTGACCCTCTTGCCTTGTATTCTCTTGAAATATTCAAAAGTTTCCTTTTTATCTTGTTGTAATTTCTCCAGCTCATATTCCAGGATTATCTGAAGTCCTCAGGATGTGGTAACATACTGCGGGATGTACGGCTCAACCCCAGCACGCTCTCCAGCATGTCTCGGCTCCTCAGGGATAGTCTCTATCGGGACATCCTCCGGGGTTGCTTTCGCAACAAGACTCTTCAAAACTAGTAGCTCTGTCTGGCGTCGTGGTACTATCTCCGTTTCTATTTTCCTCGGGATTTCTTTCATCCTTTCTGCTGTTCTTGGAATTGACTTCCTCCTTTCTTTTTCTTGATGAACCAATCTCTTCGAAGTATTTGAACTGACGGTAGCGACTGTCTCTTTACGTTGATCTGCTGCCAGCTTAGTCAGCATCTTGCGAATGCGATGGTTCTTGTTTCTTCGTTGAGTAAGAGTGAGAGTTGCTCTCCTCACCTCTTGAATTTCTGTAGGCATGGTGCTGACAAGTCTGCCTTCTGCTGTAGCCACCATGGAGTTAACTTTCTTATCCTCTCCTGTTGCATGAGCGACATTTGCTTTTCTTTTCTTACTAGTAGACGACTGACCTGGGTCACCCAATTTCATCACTGTATGATTGCGGATCTCTTCCCGATCAATCGGAGTCCAATCAATTTCTTCATATTGTAGCCCGGCTGGTGTGAAATCAGAGTCGATCTCGATCACGGCCCCATCTTTCATCCTCTTTTCATGGAGTGCTAGACTCACGCCATTCTTAGAATTCAGAACTAACCGCTTGTTCGACATTTCCCTGCGAAAAACAAGGAAAGGATCAGAGGCTGTACTAAGAACAAGAACAATAAGAAAACATTTATTAATGAAAAATTTTATTTACTTCTTTTAAATTTTAAAGGAAGTAGGACGAGATGAGGACAGATCAGGAATGAATTGATTTAGAAGGAGGAATCAAAATTTTATCATTTCACATTTTTCTTTTTAACACATTTTTTGTTAATGATTTTTATTTTATCATCCATTTTTTTATATTTTGGGTTCGGACCCAGTTGCGAATGATTACTCTACCCGTGTTTCTAGGAAAGAGACTCCACTTTTAAAGTCCACCCTTCGAAACATCAGGTTGCATAATACTTCTTCAAGTATCGTCCACTAATTGGAAGCATAGGTCGTTCTCCACGACAGTTAACAAGCTGGTAGGAACCTGATCACAGAAAAATATGTTAAGAAATTCATACCTATTTTTTATGAAATTGCACTTTAAAGAAAGGTATTTTCTTTATTTTTATTGCAGGAATCAAGATTTATAAGTGATGAAAGCAAAAAGCATGAAATGGAGCGAATTTGGATAAAAAATGAAGAAATTCATGCAAAACGAACTATGTCGCTGACGGCGAGATTATTAAGAAAATTTCTAAAGGATTTATAACTACCTCGCCGACAGCGAGCCCGAGCCCGCCGACAGCGAGCCCGAGCCCGCCGACAGCGAGATCGCGCGGTTTGGAGACCTTCTAGAAGGCCCGCCGACGGCGAGGTCGTTTCTCGCCGACGGCGAGATTGTTCAAAATGTCAGATACATTGAACCTGGATGCTTTTTTGAAGAGGTGCTTAAGTACCCCTTGGACCTTTGTCTACCTCTATAAATAGAGGAAGAATTTGTGTGTCTAGTGTGTCTCTGTGTGTGTCTATTGGTGTGTGTGTGTTTATTTAGAGAGTATTAGTGTTTACTTGATGTCTATTTTAAGAGTTTTAGAGTGTAATTAGTAAGTTTAGAAGTGTGCTGTACTAGAGGGAAAAGTCAAAGGAACTTCAAGGAGTCTGCTTGGGGAGGAAATTAAGATAAGTATCTTTGTTTATTGTTGTTAACTTTAAATGAAATCCATGCTTTGTTTAATTCCCATGCATTCTAAGTAATTTTCTTAGTCTTTCTCCTTGTTTATGTAATTATGTGAATTTATGAAATTAAATAGAAGTGCTTAATATATTAAAATAAGTTGTGATAATTTTTACTTAAAACTTAATTTACTTTCAATCTGGCTCATTGATTTGTTAAAATATGTTGAATTGTCAACTATAGTAAAGATTACAACCAATATTCAGGGAAGTCAAAAGCCTTGGAAGGAGGGTGCAAACAAATAGGGAAATATTATTTATCGGACGTAGAATTGGACATTTTAGTGTGACAAACTAAAATATTCAATTTGGTCCTATTTTTTGAGAGCTGAAGTGTAGATGTTAGCCCTCAGGTGAGGAACGTGGGAGCTCTGAAGTGGCAGCCAGTATCCTCCCAGCCTAGCCGCAGATTCAGTAATCAAACATAGGACTAGTCAATGTTCTTTGCACCTGGACCAAAGGGTAAAGAATAGGAATGCTCCTATTTGTCACAATACAATAAAAATTCTATTTGAATTCATCTTTCACTTAATTTTCTAAAAACAAGGAGAAGGATACTTTTTCTGAAATATTTAAATCAACTTTATTTAAAGCATTAGTTTACTTTAGTTTGCTTTAGTTACTTATTCTAATATTCTATATACTATATTAGTAAGTAAATCCTTTAAATTTAGCTGATACAAATCTGTTAAAACTTCCCTGTGGGATCGATAACCAGGACTCCACTAGAGCCCTGTATTACTTGATACGATACATATACTTGAATAGAATCCACATTATACATTCCATCATAAAATCAGATATATATATTAAAGTGGGATCAAGTTTTTGGTGCCGTTGCTATTAACATAATTTGCAAACATATATAAAGTGGGTCAAGTTTTTGGCGCCGTTGCCGGGGAAGTAAAGAAATTATTTACTAGAGTAACAGACTATTTTGTTTTATAAAATTGTATGCGAAAATTTGGAAACGAAAATTTAATACCTTACGATTCAAAATTAGAGCGTACAATTAAAAGAATTAAAAAACAAAAAAGAGAAATTATAAATTTAATACAAATGATAAATATTCCTAAAAATGAAAATATCAATCAACAGAGACCATTAAGAGATTATGCCAACCCTACATTAGATGAAATTCATTTAACTATTCAAATCACTGATGTAGCTGCTAACTCATTTGAACTTAAACCTGCAATTATCCAAATGGTACAAAACAATCAATTTAGTGGTTCACCTACTGAAGATCCTAATTTACATCTTGCTAGTTTTTTAGAACTATGTGCTACTTTCAAATATGAAGGAGTATCTAACGATGCTATTAGACTTAGACTTTTTCCTTTTTCTTTGAGGGATAAGGCTAACATGTGGTTAAATTCGTTAGCACCTGGATCTATTAAAACTTGGGGAGAGTTATCACAAAAATTTCTATCCAAATATTTTCCACCATCTAAAACTGCTAAGCTTAGAAATGATATAACTTTTTTTAGTCAGTTTGATGGAGAATCAATATATGAAGCTTGGGAGAGATTTAAAGAACTTCTTAGGAAATGCCCACATCATGCGTTACCTGATTGGTTAATTATTCAAACTTTCTATAATGGATTAGTAGGATCTTTAAGATCAATCATCGATGCTTCTGCTGGAGGATCATTAATGTCAAAACCATTTGATGAAGCCTATACACTAATCGAAGAAATGGCTACCAATAATTTTTAATGGCCTGCTGATATAATGAATCCGAAAAAGATAGCCAGTATTCATGAAAACGATGCAATATCTATGTTAGCTTCACAAATCACTGCTATATCTAAAAAATTAGATCATTTTGGAATGAATTACTCTCCAAATATATTAGAAGAAAATTCATCTGGACAACTTATAGAATCCCAATCTCAATATGAAACTATAAATGCTATTAATAACAGACCCCATAATCCTTATGCGAATTATTATAATCGTGGATGGAAAAATCATCCTAATTTTAATTGGAATAATAACACAACTAATCAACCATGGATGAACAACATAACACAACCATTAGGAAATCCCTCTAATCAAGGAAATTCTAATTATAAACCTAATTATCCACTCGGATTTAATAATAATAACCCTCAATTTAAAGATAAGAAATTATCTATAGAAGAATTAATATTAAATATGGGTCAACATTAACAAAATCAAGGAAATCAATTACAAAATCAAGGAAATCAATTACAAATACAAGGAAATCAATTACAAAATCAAGGAACACCTATTAAAAATATTGAAACTCAACTTGGACATATCGCTACCACGCTTAACAATAGAATACCTGGAACATTTCCTAGTAATGTGGAAATAAATCCCAAAGACAAAGGAAATGAACAGATTAAAGAGATATAATTACGAAGTGAAAAAGAATTAGAACCTCGAATTCAGAAAGAACTTAAAAGTCAAAAAGAGGAAGTGAAAATCGAAAAGGAAAAGAATCAACAAGATCCAAACTTAGAAAATCCTTTAATACCAAAGAAAATTTCTGTTGAAAAACCTCCACCACCATTTCCTCAAAGACTAATTCAACATAAAAAAGATAAATAGTTTGCTAAATTCCTTGATATTCTGAAGAAATTAACAATAAATATTCCTTTAGTAGAAGATTTAGAACAGATGTCAAACTATGTAAAATTCATGAAAGATATTCTAAATAAAAAAAGAAAATTTACCGATAATGAAACGGTCGCACTTAGTGAAGAGTGTAGTGCTATTATTCAGAAAAAGCTTCCGAAAAATTAAAAGATCCCGGTAGTTTCACTATACCCTGCGCTATTAGAGAAAAATTCTATGGAAAAGCTTTGTGTGACTTAGGAGCAAGCATCAATCTAATGCCTCTATCAATTTTTAAGAGATTAGGATTGGGACAAATTTCACCTACTTCAGTAACCCTTCAGTTAGCTGATCGTTCTGTTACATATCCTAAGGGAGTTATTGAAGATGTATTAGTAAAAGTGGATAAATTTATCTTCCCTGTAGATTTTATTGTTTTAGATATGGAAGAAGATAAAGAAATTCCTTTCATTTTATGAAGACCATTTTTAGCCACTGGGAAAGCTATGATTAATGTTTAGAAAGGAGAATTAACTATGAGAGTAAATGACTAAAAAGTAACTTTTAATATTGCTAAATCAATGAAATATCCTGCGCTAGAAAAAGATGATGAGTGTTTTCGAATGGAAGTACTCGATCATTTACAAAAAGAACATTTTAAGGAATATTATGAATAAAAATTAGAAAAAGAAAATACTGAATTAATTGAAAAAGCCGATATAAATGAAGAATTAGATTATATTCAAGAGAAATTTGAATTTTTGGATAATACAGAAAACACTGAAAAAAAATATAGTTCCATCGATTATTAAACCTCCTGAACTTGAGTTAAAAATATTACCTAATCATTTGAAATATGCTTACTTAGGTAATTCTTCAACTCTACCAGTTATTATTTCATCTGAATTAAATGAATCTCAAGAACAAAAACTTTTAAATACCTTAAAAAATATAAGAAAATTTTTTGTTGGACTTTAGCATATATTAAAGGAATTAGTCCTTCAATCTGTATGAACAAAATTATTTTAGATAATGAACATAAGCCTAAAGTAGATCCTCAAAGGAGATTAAACCCGATAATGAAAGAAGTAGTCAAGAAAGAAATTTTAAAATGGTTAGATAATGATATTATATATCCTATTTCTGACAGTGCTTGTGTAAGCCCAATTCACTGTGTGCCTAAGAAAGGAAGAGTGACCGTAAAAGCTAATGAAAATAATGATCTTATCCCTATAAGACAAGTTACTGGATGGCGAATATGTATTTATTATAAAAAATTAAACACAGCCACCAGGAAAGATCACTTCCCTTTACCATTTCTAGACCAGATGTTAGATAGATTAGCCCGACATCAGTATTTTTGTTTCTTAGATGGATATACCAGTTATCATCAAATACAGATTGCGCCTGAGGATCAAGAGAAAACTACATTTACTAGTCCTTATGGAACTTTTGCTTTTCGAAGGATGCCTTTTGGATTATGTAATGCACCTGCAACATTCCAGAGATGTATGATGTCTATATTTAGTAAATTAATTGATAATGGAATAGAAGTATTTATGGATGTTCTCTCTGTATTTGGAACAACATTTGACACATGCTTAAATTATCTTGAAAAAGTATTTGAAGTATGTGAGAAAACTAGTTTAGTTCTTAATTGGGAGAAATGTTAATTTATGGTTACAGGCGGCATTGTATTAGGGCATAAAATTTCAGAAAAGGGCATGGAAGTAGACCCTACAAAAATTCAAGTTATAGCTAAATTACCACCTCCAACTACGGTGAAAGGGGTAAGAAGTTTTCTTGGACATGCTTCGGATTCTACGTACGTTATATAAAAGATTTTTCAAAAATTACTAAACCTATATGCCAACTTCTTGAAAAGGAAAAGAAATTTGAATTTACAATCGAATGCTCGAATGCTTTCGAATTATTAAAAGATAAATTAATTACGACACCTATAATAGTTTCACGTAATTGGGAGAAACCATTTGAGCTTATGTGTGATGCTAGTGATTATGTTATAGGAGCAGTTCTTGGGCAAAGATATGATAAGAGTTTCAAAGTTATATATTATGCTAGTAAAATTCTAAATGATGCTGAAATAAATTATACAGTTACTGAAAGAGAATTATTAGCAGTCGTATATGCTTTTAATAAATTTTGGCATTATCTAATAGGAGCAAAATGTATTGTGCATACTGATCACTCTGCTATAAAGTATTTAATGCGAAAGAAAGATTCTAAACCAAGATTAATTAGATGGATATTATTAATGCAAGAATTTGATTTTGAGATCGTTAACAAAAAGGGAACTGATAATCAAATTGCTGATCATTTATCAAGATTGGAAAATCATGAATTATCTGATACTGATAATGAAATTTTAGACAGTCTTCCTGATGAGCAACTTTATAATATAAATGTGTGGAAAATATCTTGGTATGCTGATATAGTAAATTATATTGTTAGTGACATTTTACCACCTATGTTAACTTTGCAACAACAGAAAAAATTCATTCATGATACTAAAACATACTTTTGGGATGAACCATACTTATATAAGCAATGTAAGGATCTAATTATTAGAAGATGCGTGCCTTATAAAGAAACTGAACCAATTATTCAAAAATGTCATGATTCTGATTTTGGAGGACATTTTGGGACAGATAAAACTGCGTATAAAATTCTATAATCTGGATTCTACTGGCCTACTCTATTTAGAGATGTATAAAGATATATAAAAACCTGCGATAAATGCCCAAGAGTAGGAAATATATCAAGAAAAAATGATATGCCTCTGAATTTTATATTAGAAGTTGAAATTTTTGATGTTTGGGGATTAGATTTCATGGGACCTTTTATTCCTTCATTTGGAAACTCATATATATTTGTAGCTGTTGATTATGTTTCCAAATGGATCGAAGCGCAAGCTTTACCTAGTTGTGATGCTAAAAGTGTTTCAAAATTTTTAATGAAAAATATTTATACTAGATTTGGAATGCCAAGAGTGATTATCACTGACGGAGGAACTCATTTTAGAAACAAATATATTCACAAACTAGTAGAAAAATATAATATTATGCATAAGATATCAACTGCTTATCATCCACAAACTAGTGGATTAGCTGAAGTTTCTAATCGTGAGATTAAGAGTATTTTAGAAAAGTCTGTAAATAAGACAAGACCCTACATTATGGGCATACAGAACTGCTTATAAAACTCCAATTGGAATGACTCCTTACAGGCTTATATATGGAAAAACTTGCCACTTACCAGTTGAATTAGAACATAAAGTATATTGGGCGATTAAAGAATTTAATTATAATATGAAAGAAGCTGGTGAGAAGAGATTGTTGCAATTAAATGAATTCAAAGAATTAAGGAATGAATCATATGATAATGTTAGGATTTATAAAGAAAGGATGAAATTATGGCATGATCGGAAGATTAATCAGAGAAATTTTGAACTAGGACAATAAGTTTTGCTATATAATACTAGATTTAAATTATTTCCTGGGAAATTGAAATCTCGATGGTTAGGACCTTTCACCATAACTCAAATATTTTCATATGAAACTATATAAATTGATGTTCCAAAAACAGGACATAGATTTAAGGTAAACGGACATAGATTAAAACCATATTTCGAAGGAAGAAGACCAAATTTAAAAGTGGTTTTAATGCTTAGTCAATCTGATTACTAACTGAAATTAGGTCGGGCTGACGACGCTAAACCAAGCGCTTTATGGGAGGCAACCCATAGTAGTCTTTTATTTTAATTATCTACAAATTAGAGAGTCTATATTATTAAAACAAATCTTACTACTCAAATTTTTAATTAGACTCATCACAAATTCGAACCTATGTGATGAGATCAGAAAATTTTAGAATTAGAGCGAAAATGGGCGATTTTTACGAATCGCGCTGACAGCGAGCCTGAGCCCGCCGACAGCGAGATCGTGTGCCATATTTTAAATCAGTTTTATAACTAGCTCGCCGACGGCGAGGCAGTTGAAAATTTGGTTTCTTAAGGTTTTTTGAGTGGTTTTGGACGATTCTAAAGCCATTTCTTTGTAGAAAACCATCCCAAATTCATTTTTACACTGTTTTCTTCCTTAGAAATGACTAGACCATTCCTTTCAATCCAAAATGGCCACCAAACTCTTAGAAACCACAAAAACTGAAGTTTTCAACCGAAGAAAATTCGTCAGTTCGGAGGCGCAGCGTATCTTCAACAAAGTCTTGATGAAGAAGCGACTTATTAAATAAAAGGGATTTGTCAACAGAGGAGTAGAAAATTCCCCCACAAAAATTGAAGAAATGATCGCGCAGTGGCATTGGGAGGTATTTTGCTATACGACATCCGTTGTAGTTATTCCTGTAGTTAAAGAGTTTTACTCTAATCTACATGCGATCAACAATGGAAATGTCTACGTTAGAGGAAGATGGGTAACATTTACTCCTTTAAGGGTAAATGAATTATTTTCTATAGAGAATACCCCTGCCTGTCATTATTCAAACTTTGTGCCTTCAAGATACAATATGAACGAGTTTTATAGATACCTGACCGACGAACCTGATGATTGGGAGTTGCGCGAAGCGGGTATGTCAGTTTTTCTGCATCACTTCTTATCCCTGTCTCAAAGCATTGGCATTTCTTTATCTCATCAAAATTATTACCCACTATGAGGGTAAATAAGGTTTCAAAGGAATGCACTATTTTAAATTACTGTATTCAAATTGGACTACCTATCGATGTTGGATCAATTATAGTAAAGTCTGCATTGGGATTGATTGTGCATGAGTCAATTCATGGACTTGGACACCCATCAACTATATTTGCTTTATGCGATCGGTACCAAGTTTCGTATGAGGCTTAGGAAAAGGTACTTTTGCCATGGAAACCACTCGATCCTACGGATATGTTTCCAACTTTGGATAACAATGATGAGATTACCATTATTTACGACGAGCATCACGGAACAATCCTTTAGCAAGGCCCCTTATCGATAAAACAAATTTCATTCGAAAAAGATTAAAGGATTGGAGAAAGAGTTGCAAAATGTGATGAATTCCATCGACAATATCTCTGATATGTTTGGTCACATTGACTGGAAGATGAAGGAGCACTTTGATCATACTGGACATCTGGAGGCCAGTTTAATTCATTTACTGAGACAGAAAGGGTGGATTAATGAAGAATCTACTGCACAATTCCCTTTTAGGCCTTTCTACAATTTATTTGTGCACCTGCGTCACATCGGGAATATCAGATAGGATGATAGTTCCGACACTGAGGAGTAGTAAAGATTTCTATCTTATGTCATATATTTGTGTATATATGTGTTGATTTGGATTTAGGCTTTATTATGATTTGAATTTTAATTTGATCATTCAGATTTGATGAGATTATATGTAATTGTTATGTCTCAGCATTTAGAGTGTTGTGGTGTGGATTGCGATGCTGAGTATTATGGATTTGGACATTTAAGTTAAGTATGTTGTTAGTTGTTAGTATGAAGTTTGTAAGTCACATGGATTTCATATATAAAGTTATATTATTTGTGTTGTGTGAACTTTTTGTGAGTATAAGTATCTAATCTTCATACTATTATTAAATTAAGTGATCAGAAGATTGATTAAGGGCAAATCGAGGTTGAAAATGATTGACGAATTTCAAAAATTTAAAAATTTTGGGATCTCACCAACAGCGAGAATTATCCAGCCGACAGCGGGGAAATTCTGTTGACAGCGAGAATGAGCTCGCCGACGGCAGATTTTTCCAAAAACTTTTGCCTTTGTCAAATTAATTAGCTCGCTGTCGGCGAGAAAAATCTCGCCGACAGATCGCGAAAAGACCTATATTTGAGCCGTCAACCGACACTATTCATCATCCCCTTCCTCAAAACTTCGAAAAAACCGACCTAGGGTTTGAGTGATCTTGGATTTGAGGCGATTTCAACATTTTTTGACACCAGATTTCATCTTCCCTTGGTAAGAACTTCACTCCTATGCAAAAATTTTTTATTTTCACCATGGATTTCTTCTAAATTGGGAAATTTTGAGAAATTTCGAAATGTGGAGAAAATACTTGGAAGAAATTCATGGAAATTGATTTAAATGGATTTTAGATGTTGTAGGAATCCTTCTTAGTAATAATTGGGAGTTTAGTTAAAATTTTTGCAAATTTCACATATCAAAAATGGCTCCACGACAAAAATGACGGTTGGACTACGACAAAACTCGTTTTGTGAATGCAAGGGCACAATCAAGATATTTTCACAATATTCAAGCCAGAACATGCATTCAAGATCGAGTTTTCAAAAGTCTTGGAGGAGAAGTTGAGCGAATCATTAGGAAACGAGGATGGGAAAATTTCTGTTTCGTGACCAACAGAGCCGTTGTAGAAGTGGTAAAGGAATTTTATGCGAACCTGACACAGGCTGAAGATGCACCAGTTAAGGTTAAAGGATTTTTTGTGTAATTCAGCGCTGCAAGAATAAATGTTTATTATGAGGTACGAGACACCTACACCAGTAAGTATGATATATTTGAAACTATGGAAGAACCACTGGAAGAAGTGATCGACTTTCTCACCGATGGGAAAGACGTCTGGAAGATAAAGCAGCGAGAATGGGTAAACTTCCCTCTTTCTATGTTAAATGCAACATCAAAATCCTGACACTATTTTATTTGTTCTACTTTGTTACCTACCTACCGCCATAGTGAGATAACAAGAGATAGCGTAGTTCTGAATTTCTGTATTCAGAACCAAAAAAGCATTAATGTGGGAAGTGTAATTTATAAGAATATATTAGCCACCTCAAGAAATGAAAGTGGAGGAGGACTAGGACATCCTGGTCTTATCTATGCACTCTGCCAATTATCTGGGGTAGAGGCAAGAGATGATGAGGAATGGGTTGAGCCTATGAAACCCATTACTCAGGCTAATATAAAGAAATATGAATCCCACAAGGATGGAGATCTGAGACAAGGGATTATGTACCTTCTTCAAGTAGAGATATACCCTCTACTAGTTATGAACCTCCTCAGTACACCACTCCTACCCTTCAAGATCTGATGAATGAGCTGACCCTGAGTAGAAAGAGTTTTGAGCAATTTGGAGAGAATATGGAAAGAAAATTTGAGCATATAGACCACAGGATTGATGGCTTGGAAAGAAGACACGATTATGATAGTGAATATCTCCAGCAACATTCAGAGTACGAAATTGCATATTATCAGGCTGAACGTCGATATAGGAGTGGTGATTTAGATGTTGTCTTTCTTGAGTGCCCCCGCTACACACAGTACCAGCCTGCTCAGCCTTCTCAGCCTGGAGATCAGGGAGATGATATAGCCTTGGATTTTGATGCGGAAGATTAGATACTTTGTTTAGTTTGTTTAGATTAATTATTATTTTGAAAACTTTATTGTTCTGTATGTAATTATTTTGTACTTTCTGTGGACTATGGCTTTGGTGTGTTTGTTTGTTTGCTTATGCTATAATGTTAGACTTTTTATGTGTGTTGAGTTAGTTTGCAATTTTTCTTCAGATAGAATGTTAGTTTTTCTTTAATTTGTTGTTTAAGTTTTTATAAGTTATGAACTTTTAATAAGTTTAGATTGTTTTAATATGTTTAAAGTAGGTTAGTTGATTGTATGTGTAGTAATAGATTAAGTTTTCATTTTGTAGTGTTTTATACTTATTAAAAATTTCCTATCCCAAAGACTTTCTTTTAAATATTATATATGTGAAAGAATACTAACGATACGAGGTTCTTTAAATAATGAAAAAGCCTACAAAAATTTCAAGGAAAAGAAATACCTAAAAGCTCAAAGGTATGATTCATTGTATATTTTCCTTTTCATCATTTAGAAATAGATAGAAAAATTTAAGTTTGGGGGAAAGTAAAAATACAAATTTAATTATTAAATTGTTTTCAATTTCTATTTTCAAAAACTATTATCAAATGATTTTTCTATAGTAATTTTTCAATTTAATAAACATGAATTACTTTATATAATTATTATAGAAAGTTAAATAAAATGTTTCTAGTAATTCAATTATTTAATAGAATGAGATATTTGGTTAAAAGAAATAAGAATATAGTAAACTATTTAAAGTAAGGGAAACTATATTCTAAAAATTGAAATTCATAAGTATTTAAGTGAAAAAGAAGAGATTGAAACTCAATGAAGTAAAGGCTATGAAATACATATAAGCAAAGAAATATTTTAAGTTTCAAATTTAGGAAGAGAAAGTTGAAGTTTAAAATTATTAACAGGCTATCCAGATACAGTAATCCTCACTTGAAAAAGAAAAAGAGAAGGATTGAAAATCAATCCAAAAAGAAAAAAAGAAAAAAAAAAGAAAAGAAAAGAAAAATATAAGTGAGGAGAAGCTTGAGGAGATGCCTTATCAAAAATTGGCTTCAATGGAATCAACCTAAAGGGTAAAACTCAATATATTTCTAAACTTATATATATGGATTAGTATTTTACTAAATAGTGTTTTTTTGAACTTCCTATCATCTAAATATCTTAAGTAAATTACTCTTTTTAAATATAGTCTTTCCTGAAATAAATAGCGAGCTAGAAATCTTAGATCTGATAACTAAATAATCTTATATCTATAAAGTTAATTTAATTACTTGAAAATCTTTCTATTTAACTTTACTATAGTATTATTTAAATTTAATTCATAGTATATCTGAATTAAAAAGTTCTATTACAGAAATCATTATTTTTATTTAGTACTAAAATTACTTGAGGTCAAGCAATAATTAAGTTTGGGGGATTTTGATCACAGAAAAATATGTTAAGAAATTCATACCTATTTTTTATGAAATTGAACTTTAAAGAAAGGTATTTTCTTTATTTTTATTGCAGGAATCAAGATTTATAAGTGATGAAAGCAAAAAGCATGAAATGGAGCGAATTTGGATCAAAAAGGAAGAAATTCATGCAAAATGAATTATGTCGCTGACGGCGAGATCGAGCCCGCCGACGGCGAGATTATTAAGAAAATTTCTGAAGGATTTATAACTACCTCACCGACAGCGAGCCCGAGCCCGCCGACAACGAGATCGCGCGGTTTGGAGACCTTCTAGAAGGCCCGCCGACGGCGAGGTCGTTTCTCGCCGACGGCGAGATTGTTCAAAATGTCATATACATTGAACCTGGATGCTTTTTTGAAGAGGTGTATATGTACCCCTTGGACCTTTGTCTACCTCTATAAATAGAGGATAAATTTGTGTGTCTAGTGTGTCTCTGTGTGTGTCTATTGGTGTGTGTGTTTATTTAGAGAGTATTAGTGTTTACTTGGTGTCTATTTTAAGAGTTTTAGAGTGTAATTAGTGAGTTTAGAAGTGTGCTGTACTAGAAGGAAAAGTCAAAGGAACTTCAATGAGTTTGCTTGGGGAGGAAATTAAGATAAGTATCTTTGTTTATTATTGTTAACTATAAATGAAATCCCTGCTTTGTTTAATTCCCATGCATTCTGAGTAGTTTTCTTTGTCTTTCTCCTTGTTTATGAAATTATGTGAATTGATGAAATTAAATAGAAGTGCCTAATATATTAAAATAAGTTGTGATAACTTTTACTTAAAACTTAATTTACTTTCAATATGGCCCATTGATTTGTTAAAATATGTTGAATTATCAACTATAGTAAAGATTACATCCAATATTCAAGGAAGTCAAAAGCCTTAGAAGGAGGGTGCAAATAAATAGGGAAATATTATTTATCGGACGTAGAATTGGACATTTTAGTGTGACAGACTAAAATATTCAATTTGGTCCTATTGTTCGAGAGCTGAAGTGTAGATGTTAGCCCTCGAGTGAGGGAACGTGGGAGCTACGAAGTGGCAGCCAGTATCCTCCCAGCCTAGCCACAGATTCAGTAATCAAACATAGGACTAATCAATGTTCTTTGCACCTGGACCAAAGGGTAAAGAATAGGAATGCTCCTATTTGTCATAATACAATAAAAATTCTATTTGAATTCATCTTTCACTTAGTTTTCTAAAAACAAGGAGAAGGATACTTTTTCTAAAATATTTAAATCAACTTTATTTAAAACATTAGTTTACTTTAGTTTGCTTTAGTTACTTATTCTAAATTTCTGTATACTATATTAGTAAGTAAATCCTTTAAATTTAGCTGATACAAATCTGTTAAGTCTTTCCTGTGGGATCGATAACCAGGACTCCACTAGAGCCATGTATTACTTGATACGATACGTATACTTGCGTAGAATCCACATTATACATTCCATCATAAAATCAGATATATATATTAAAGCGGGATCACATTTTTGGTGCCGTTGCTATTAACATAATTTGCAAACAAATAAAAAGTGGGTCAGAACCCCCTAAGTAGACTGTCTCGACCACGAACGACCCTTCCCAAGTTGGTTCAAATTTACCTCCTATCTTGCGGTGTGCAAGTATAGGTCTTATGAGTACTAGAACCAAATCACCGACTTTGAATGTCCTTGGGCGGACCAGTTTATCGTGGGCCTGGATCATCATGGCTTGATACAGTTCCAAATTTTGTTGCGCTGAAAATCATTTCCCTTCTAAGCTTTCCAATTCTTCTAGTCGTAATTTGGCATTTTATTCTGTTGTGATCTTGTTCGCAACTGCAATTCTGAGTGACGGAAGCTGAAACTCTAAGGGTAAAACGGCCTCGGACCCGTACACTAAGGCGTACGGCGTAGACTGGGTAGGAGTTCTGAAAGTCGTTCTGTAGGCCCATAAAACTTCTAACAACTTCTGGTGCCAATTTTTTTTATTGTCTTCCAAAATTTTCTTTAATATTTGGACGAGAGTTTTATTAAAAGCTTCGGCCAAGCCTTTTGCTCTTGGGTAGTAAATCGTCGAATAGCGCCAGTCAATCCCATGTCTCCTGACAAAATTGTTGATCTTCATACTCTTGAACGCGGACCCATTATCTGAAATGATTCTGCCCGGTACCCCGAAACAGTAGACAACTTGATTCTTGAAGAACTATAGCACGTAGTGTGCCTTCACTTCTCTGAGCGGTACTACTTCCACCCACTTCGAAAAGTAATCTGTTGCTGCAAGAATGAAGCGATGTCCTCTTGAAGAAGGCGGTTCTATTGGACCCACAATATCTGTGCCCCAACACTCAAATGGCCAAGATGCGATTGTCGGATGTAGCACATTCGGAGGCTGATGTAGAACCACTCCATGAACTTAGCATTGGTGACAACACTTGGCAACTTTCATGCAATCGGTCATCATCGAGGGCCAGTAGTACCCTAGTCTCTTAATCTTCATTTTTCATCTTCGAACCCTACTGATGAGCGCCACAAAGTCCTGAGTGCACTTCTTTAACAATTTCATGAGCCTCGGACTCGCTCAGGCACCTTAGCCACATCTGGTTAAGAGACCTTCGATATAACGTATTGTTTATTAATGCGTAAGACAGAGTTCGTTTCTTAATTTGATGGGCGAATGACTTATCGTCCAGTTGGTTTCCTGTTTGCAGGTAGTCTATTAGCAGCTGATGCCAGTCTTCTGCATTTTCTGTTACTGTCACAATTGTTTCTTCTTCTTTTTCTGACTTGTGTATCGTGTCCATGTCGAGATGTGAGAGAACCTGACGTCCCTGAACTGACACTTCAACTGATTCATCCTGCAAGCAGGAAAATTCTTTTACAAGGAGGGCTAATGCATCTGCAAGAGCGTTTTCTCTCCTGGGAATCTTGTAGATCGTTACATTCAGAATCTGCTCCAACAATTTCATAGCATACTGAAAGTACTGCTCGAGCCTTGGCTTTAGAATTCTGTATTGTCCTGCGACCTGTTGAATTATCAACTGAGAATCTCCATAGATGTTGATATCCGTTATCCCAATCTCAATGGTTAATTCCAATCCGGTTATAAGGGCTTCATATTCTGCTTCGTTGTTTGTACACGGTTCTATTAAGTAGTAGAAGTACCTTAACATCCCCCACTCTGGTGTTATAAATATTAGTCCGATTCCTGCCTTACCTGGCGCTATCGTTTGCAACTCTTTATTTCTCTCTGCTGAAGATGCTCTGTCGAAGTATAGTTCCCAACGTCGATCATCGGGGTCTTCTAGGCTCATTATCTGCTCGTCTGGCAAGTCGTCATTGAGAGGCGATTCTGCTGGTAAAGGGTGTGCTGCAAGGAAGTCTGCTAGGACTTGTCCCTTTACGGCACGAAGAGGAACGAAAGTTATATCGAATTGCAATAGTATCATCGACCACCTAGCAAGTCTACTGGAAAGCGTCGGGCGAGTCATCAAATATTGCAATGGATTAACTTTCGAGATAAGGTTGACCTTATGAGAAATCATGTAATGCCTGAGCTTTTGAGCGGCGAAGATCAAGGCCAAACAATGCTTCTCAATCGGGGGATACTTTACTTCCGTTGGAATTAGACGATGACTTAAGTAGTAGAGAGCGTTTTCTTTCCTCTCGTCATTGACACAGGCTAGCAGGACTCCAAGGGAGTCGTCTAAAGCTGCGGTATAAAGTATCAACGGTCTACCTGAGACTGGGGCTGCTAAGACAAGAGGTGTCATTAAATATTGTTTGATGTCATCGAAGGCATATTGACATTTGGAGTCCCAAGTAAACTTGGCATCCTTTTCTTAACCAAAGCAGAAAAAGGCTAACACCTTCCTAACAAATTCAAAATAAAGTGTCGAAGATATGCCAACTTTCCTTGAAAGGATCATAATTGTTTCAAGGTTTTGGGAGGTGGCATTTCTAAGATAGCTTTAATCTTCTCCGGATCAATTTCAATTCCACGATGTCGGATAACAAATCCTAAGAATTTCCCAGAGGTGATGCCGAAGGCGCATTTCAAGGGATTCATCTTAAGGTTATATTGTCTTAATCGCTCGAAAACAATTCTCAAATCATACAAATGATCTTCCTTTAGTTTACTTTTGATGACAACATCATCCACGTAGCTTTCAACTTGGTTGTGAATGAGATCATCAAAAATTCTCGTCAAAGCTCTTTGGTATGTTGCTCCTGCGTTCTTCAGTCCGAAAGGCATCACTGTGTAGTAGTATACTCCGATTGGTGTTCTGAAGGCTGTGAGCTTCTCATCTTCCGGTGCCATCTTTATCTGGTTGTATCCTGATGATCCATCCATGAAAGAGAAGATTTCATGTGTCGAAGCGATGTCGATCATCAGTTTTGGAATTGGTAGAGGAAATTCATCCTTTGGACATGCTTTATTCAAATCTCTGAAATCTATGCACATTCTAATCTATCCATTCTTCTTTCTGACTGCTACCACGTTGGCTAACCAAGTCGGATATTGTTCTTCATGGATAAATTTAGCGTCTATTCGCTTCTTAACTTCAGCTATTACCTATCGTTCGATTTCTGGACGCATTCTCCTCGGAGCTTGTCTGACTAGAACGACAGTGTGATCCACTCCTAGCTTGTGAACTACAACCTCTGGAGCTAATCCTGGCATTTCATCGTAACTCCAAGCAAAACAGTCCTTGAATTCCATCAGTAGCTTGATCATTTCTTCTGAGTCTTCTTTATTGAGTAAGGAGCTAACAAAGGTCGGCCTAGGTTCTTCGCTAGTACCTAAGTTAACATCCATTAACTCGTCTATTATAGATTTAATTTCTTCTTCAAATTCTGGCGGAGCATCTCCGACTGGTAGATCTTTGAGATCATCTGAAGCTTCCAAGCAATCTTCATTAGGCTTCCAAGTGACAACCAAGTAAAATTCCGTATCATCAACTGATCCTACTGTGCCGAATCTGAGACCATGTTTTGAATTGTGAGGCCGACCGGCATTATTCCATAATTTTTCAAAGTGTTGTGATCGACCTTTTGTCCATTGTTTAGGCAAGACACCATGTTGAATTAAATTTTGAACACAGGGAGAATACCACTCAAAAGGCAGTTCCATTAATTCGGAAGAAGTAACATCTTCAAATTGTACATCATTTTTAGTTTTGGAAGAAGAAGCACCACAGTAGAATTTGATCGGCTTAGCACCACCACCATGCACTTCCTTGACCACCATACCCTCGATCTTATTAGAATGGATCTGGGTCAGGGTCATAGTATGCACATAGTGGTTAATCTTCTCGTACATTGATTTGTATTCTTCATTTTTTCATCTTCGAGAGAGATCTTGAATCGGGGTTTCTTTTGATTCATTGTTGCTTGCTTCTTTCTTGATTTCTTCTTCTTAGAACTGTTCTCCCAATCAACGTCGATGACCGGTTTCTTCTGTTCAACTGTTCCAACGTCTCTTCCTCGTCCTCGTCACTGGCCTCGACCTCGGGTTCGAGTTCTGGAGAAACCTTCACCGTCTCACCGTAAGGGAGGGGTAAGTAACTGTTGGACTAGAATTTCAGGTTCTTCGTCGTCCCAAACTTCTTTTGCTTCATTTGGTACATTATTTCTGGAGAAAATTGTTTTCTTCGGAGGCGCGTAATAGGCTGCATCTTCATGAATTCCAATCTCGTGTACGGAGAACGGTTGCAAGTCACCCTTAATACACTGTTCTCCTCCTTTGTAATACTTTATGCACTGGTGCAGGGACGACGATACCATCCAGTTTTCATGGATCCATGGCCGACCCAGTAGAGCGTTGAACGATGTCTCAGAATCAATTATGTAGAATTTTACGGTTGTATTTGTTAAATCACCGGTCTTCATTAATAGTGTTATCGATCCAAGAGCTCTTTCTTCTTTCTGATTGAAGCCTCTTAATAACATCTTATCTAATTCAAGCTCGCGAGCATCAATTTCCAAATATGATAATGTTCGGAGGCTCATTAAGTTGATTGATGCTCCTGGATCAACCAACACTCTGGAGAGCGTAAACTTTCCAATAGTTACTGAAATGTACAACGGTCGGTTGTGATCAGCTGTTCCAAGTAGGAGATCATTGTCTGTGAAGGTAACACCACGCTGTTCTTTTAATGAGAGAACCTCGTCTAAGGAATTACTGGCCATTTGAGCTAAACAAATCTCTTGATCAAGTAAGGCCTTGATCAGAGTTTCCCTCATCTCTTTTGACAGGATCAGAGCGTCGTAGATGCTCAGTTTAGCCGGTAGCTTCCTAAGATGGGCTAGCACGTTTTAATCCACTTTATTACCATGTTCCTCGATTTCTTCCCGAACGGGTAATTCTTCTGCTGGGGTTGGCTCCTCCTGAGCAACCACATGCTTTCTTTTATCCTTTGGACCCATTCTCGGGGGTAGAAATTTTCCGCTCCTTAGGTTGACTTCAGTTACTTGTTCTGAATCTGGTGGTGACTCTACCGGTGTCTCCTCTTGAATCGGAACGACTGGCTTTTTTAGAATTTCTTCGAAATCTGACAACTCCAGTTCTATAGTGATTGGAGCTCCTCAGAATTCACAAATAGATTCGTTACTTGTTGAGCTTTTGTAGCTATCTTTGTGAGAGTCTTTTCCTTCGCCGTGGTCATCGAGATTTAGTATGATTTGAGAATCGTTTATCGTATCGGAATCGAGATTCGGATTAGGTTGGTTGTCGTTAGTTACGTAATCGTTAGAAACAGTCAAAACGTAGCCAACACCAAAACTCTTATCATTATAAGATCCTGTCGGGGCGAGCAAATAATCATACAGAGTCAAAGGTCCGAGGGATTTCTCCCTCGAATCGGAAACAACCATCCAAGGATAAGCAGCCCCTAGTCTACGCTTCAGAACCTCGGTCTTCTTTTCTTCCATGATTTTCTCCTCCTTCTGGGGCGGTTCTTTGAACGCAAGCGATATTGCCGGCTCGGCAGGTTTTGAACTCTGAATCGAAACATGCACCGAAGCGTTCTGGATATGATCCAAGATTTTCTTTGAAGACTTTGTCCAGACAGTATTATATCCATCATCGGTAGCGTATGGGTTTATCAGAACCATAGGATCCGTTGAAATGACATTGATGGAACCTCCTTTTTGGGGTTCCTTCATGTATTCCTTCGGGATCATTATGTTCCCTCTTCGGAGATTACCTTCGAGCCAATTCTTAAAAGTGAAGCAGTCCTCAATCTTGTGTCCGATCATCCGATGGTAAGGGTAGTAGTTTGGATGATCTTTCTTGTTGACTTCTTCTGGCCTTCTGGCCTTCTGGGCTCTGGTAATTAAAAATCAGGTGTCTTCATCAAACTGCGAAACATCTTAGCTACTGCTTCCGTCTTGAATGGATATTCCTTGTTCAGAAGTTCCTCTAGGGGACGTGACGAACAAGGTAGTGGTTGACTATGCTGCCATGGCTGGTGGCTCGGTCGAGGCTGTTGATAGCCCTGCCGAGGTTACTGATAAATCTGTTGTGGTTGCTGGTAAGTCCGTTGTGGTGGTTGATAACTAGGTCGTGGTTGCTCTGTCGTATCTGCATCTGTCGCTCGCCTTTATCTACTCGCCATGAAGATTTCGCATTTCTTTTCAAATGCTTTTACGAGCTTCGCTTATCCGTCTTGTCTACGAAACTTAGCTCGTTTTGCTTCCTCCTGCAAGCTCCCGGCCTTGCTAAGCAACTTCTCGAAAGTCTTGATTGTAAATCCTTTAAGGAGAAGTGCTATCAGACCATGAATACTTTTCAGCAAAATACCGATCGCATGCTGTTCCTGAAGTTATGGTTCACACTTCATGCTTAAGTTTCTCCATCGAAGTATGTAATCCACCAAAGTTTCGTTCGGTTTCTATTGCTCCACCACTAAATCACCGATAGTGATGTGGTGCCGAGCTCCAGCAAACCGCTTAACGAAGAGGTTTTCTAACTCTGAAAAGGTCTTAACAGAGCCATTTGGCAGTTCTGCATACCAATCGAAGGCAATCCCTTACAGGCTGCTGTTAAACTGTCGAAAGAGTAAAGCATCGCTCCCACCGACATTGCAGCAACTAACATGAAAATGTGCTACATGTTGCTGAGGGTTTCCTGTTCCATCAAAATTCTTGAAGAGATGTGGTACGAAGCCTTTTGGGTATTAGACTGCATCAAATTCTTCAGGGTAAGGTCTACCCGTCTTAATAGAAGCTCCGCTCTTAGACTATGCTAAGGCTTCTCACACCTGCTGTTCTACCATGTTTTTGATATCCTTTTCGGGAATCATGCTTTGAGTAGAATCTTTCTTCGGTTTTTCATCTCCGTTAACAGATGTGATCTCCTTTCCTCCATCCACGATGTGAATAATCTCTGGGGGTGTTTCCTTTTGAGGTTGCAGCTGACTCTGGAGAGTGGCTAAAGCGGCAGCCATCTCTTCCATCCTTTTTGCCATTTGGGAAATTGTATCATCCTTTTCTTGAAGTTGTGCTTTCATCACTTCCGGTTCTTCCCTTTTTCAAGCTAACGGAGCGCCTTGCGAAGCTGCCGATGCTCGGGTCTCGACCATATTAATCCATAAATTCTGATGAATCTATTTCAGTTTCCATTTTTTCTCCTCTTTCCTTTGCTAACCGTCGGATGTCCGTTCTTAGCTTGCCTATGGCATCCTCTGGTGGCCTCTTCCAAACGGTTTCACGGTTGTCATGTGAAGACTGTTGGACTTCTTTCTCAGGAGTTTCTTTTAATGCAGTAACACTTTCTTCAGATTCTGGCTTTCTAACGAGACTCTTCTTTCCAGAACATTGTGCTTGTATCGGTTCAGCAATAATAGGTCGCCACACCATCCTTCTCGCAGTAGAAGGCCTAGGACCAGATGGTCTGTTGGCTGTGTGTCGGTAGGTGGTGTCCTCCCTAATATGGTGTACCGATACGACAACAGACAAACTAGCTCGCACTTTCTTCCTTGGCCTCTCCGGGGCAGTGACAGGGTTTACTTGCGGTCCGAGACAGGATTTGACTGGCACTCATCCCATTCTTCTTAGGAACTCTGATAAGCGAGTTTCTTCTTAACTAGTTTCTCTACTACGGCTCGCAGTCGGGTAAGCGGCGTAATCTTGGCTCTCTTCCTCTTACGGTCACTATAATATGCAGGTTGGGGTAATGCAGCGGCGATCCTCTGGACATCTTCTTCATCCAATGCAGTAGAGAGAGGGTGGAACCTACTTCCTCCCAACAACGGTCAAAATTTCAGGTAGTTCTTCTTCCTCCTCAGGAATCTCTTCCAGAAAAGCAACTTCAGTAGCCTTGGCCTTCTCGATCCTGGCAATCTTTCTGCTCCTATTTCTTCTCTGAGTCCGAGTTAAGGGTGTAAACTTTAAACTGGACCCAATCTCGAAAACAGAAGGTATTGTAGCAAAATCTGTACCCTCTACGGTGACAGGCTCATCACAGACTTGGATTTCCTTCCCCTTCAATTTGGCGAGAGCCGGGGTAGATGCAGAGATGACTAGACCGGTGGGGGTAGAGACAACAGTCCTCCTACGAACAACTGTACTTCTTTCAGCTGGGACCCTTTGCTAGGGAGGGAACTCTTGAGTCGATTTTAGGTTAAACTCAATTACAGGCTCCTCTGTTTCTGGCACTTTGTCCATTAGTTGAAGAGAGTGACGTCAGCGAACTTCATATCTGTATTGTCGAATCCTTGTCCAAAATGGATGATTCTGTTGTTGGGCAGTTCATCCTTATAGACGGTGAAGTCCATGCCATTGGTGAAGGAGAAAATTAACTTTGGTGCAGTCATTTTCTACAGGGTAAATTCTGAACGTCAGTCCAGAATTATGCTTCCTTTTGTCATAAAACTTAAGACGAAAAGGAAGAGTCTGAACACATTTTAGTTTATCTTAGTATATTTACAATTAAAAAGAGTTCGTTTATTAAAAGGTTGTTTATTAGAGGATTTGTTTGTTAGGAACAAAATGATTAATCGAGGAAGGTTAAATGAAAAGTAAAGGATTCGATTCAGAATTGGAAAGGAAGAGAAAGTCTCGTAAGACTTCTCAACTCAAAAGACAGCTCCTAGACTAACTTTTTGGGGGTCCACCCCACCTCAGAAAGAGGCAAAAAGGATTTCAGAACCTCTCTGTTTAGGGGTGTCTAAACAGTGGCTCCAAAATCCAAAAGGAATTGACTATACCCATTCAAGACGTAAAATGAACGTGGTATGCCAACGGGAAGAATTGTAGTTTGTTCCACAAGGGGTATGGACTCACTACTGATTTATGAAAGCAAAACCATCTGATCAAAATTGGAGAGAGGAACTAAATCCCCAGTGGAGTCGCCAAAAATTTGTCAGCATATTTTTAGGTTGTGTGTTGTACTTTGAAAAGGGGTCGCCTAACAGAAATTGTCAGCGAATTTTAGATTTTAAATTTAATTTAAATATATATCTATATATATATATATATATATATATATATATATATATATATATATATATATATATATATATATATATATATATAATTTAAAAGATAGCATTTGATTTTGAAAAGAATTTTTAAGTTTGAAAATTTTAAGATATGAAATTAAACCGATCTCACATCCTAAATAGTTTATATAAACGAGCACCACACCACAAACCGTGTATCTATCCCGAAGAATAGACACACTGCTTGATGATGGGGCTCGATTAAATAAACTAGAAGATTTGTGACATTCATTTGGTCTGCGAACCAATTTTATAAGCCGACAAGTTCCCTCGCTTAATATAAAGAAATTAAGCGTGGTTTATATTACTCGGGTTCTTAAAGTTCCCTTTAAGGGCAAGCCCCTATAGTTAATTACATCTTAAATGACGGGAATCATTTAAGAAAACTCTCGATAATGATCAGTGGTTTTTCTCTAAAGAATTTCAAAGTTTAAGGTTTTCAAAGGATTGGATTTTGGAAATTTCAAAAGGGATTAGCTCAAATTTGGAACAAACTTATTTTAAGAGTCCAATGGAAGAGAGGTAGGAGAAGCCGAGGATCCAAGAAGAATCTCGGCAACTTCCCAAACTATCCTATTATTTGGTTTCAATTTTAGAGTTTTTTAATGTTATAATCCTGCCAGTTTTAATTAATTAGGACTTATATTCGTATGATATGATCATACGGATAGCCTGGAAGATGTGAGGGTTTGTGCCGTATCGAACGACTACCTCGGAGTCCTAAGACCGGTTAGGGCTTAATTTGCATAACATGATTATGCAAATGCCTAACGAAAAGTTGAGGATTTATGTTGCACTAGGCAAACTATCTCGAAATCCTATGGCTTGGTTATTTAAAACTAGGAAAGGTTTTGCTGATGTAGATTCCAGTTTTGCTGACGACGATGGCCGTGCTGTCCACTATGCTCCAAGCTCCTTGTTATTGCAGAGGTTTAGTTTTAGAAAGTGAAAATCAGGAGATGAGAGAAGTGTTTTGGTTAAGAAAAGTCTTAAAGTCCAAATGTCTTTAATGTTTTATTAGGGGAATCTTAAAGTTGATTATAACAACACTGGTTAAGATCCCACGGTTCCATCATTCCGACAATGTTATTTTTATCGGATTCACTTAGTCCAGATGAATTTGCTAAACTCAACTAAATGAGTTCCAAACTTTCATTTAGACAGTGGGAAATCTCGTTAGCAACACGTAGGTTACATCATCCGAGCTATTCCCGATCATCCAACAAGACGTTTTAATTTAGTTATAGTTGTAGTTTTGTGTTCTATTTGTGATTAAATTTTGAGTTGTTTTATATTTTGAGATGTTGTGGCGGTGAATTTTATCTTGTTGTGACTTTTAATTTAATTTTGGGTTTCAGTTTTTTGGCTATCCTAAAGGTTTCAGTTTTCATGCAGGGTGTCTATCTTGTTTAACATGCAAGAAAAGTGAAGTACAGTGCAGGTAAGTAAATTGCAATAAAATAAAAGCGTACCTGGAGGGTCTTCCCGTCAATCCAAGCTACACTTAAAACACACGTTAAGGCATTTATATATTTGCAAGAAAACACCTAGGTAAAGCTAAGTGAAGGTTTTGGTTGTCTACCAAAGTCCTAATCTTATTGCTAGTCAATCCCTATGACGTCTAGATTCTTTTGTGTTTTGTTAAGGATGATTTTCTTCATCAAAGAACAATTAAGTTCAGTTGTTCTTCTAAAACATCTCATCATATTGAGAAAGTTCTTAGGACGAGTCCTAAACATCTTTTCAATACTTTTGAGATTATTTTGAGTCAAAATGAATTTTATTGTACTGTGAATTAATCATCCAAGAATTTAATTAAATTTTGCTTCTTGCTCAGTGAATTAGGATGTTTGATTATCTTATGAGTGGAGTGACATTTCACTTAATACTCCATTTAAGAGTTATGATAACGAAAGCCTTTAAGGGCAAAATAATTTATTAAAGATTTTAATGATTTAAAAAAGGAGTTGATGATTTAAAGGGGTTTAATTAGTTATGAAATTTTAATAATTTTAAGTTTGGAATAGTGTTCAAGTTGTTTTAATTTAATTAAATCTTTACATTTTAAATGATCTCAATGTATTAGATTAATTTGGGTTGAAAAAGGTGTTTAGATTATTCAATTTAGATTTTAATGATTTAATTTTAATTTAATTGAAATATTTTAGGTTAATTTCTAAATGGTTTGATTTTTAATTATGAATTATTTTTGAGGTTGATTTTGATGTTTCAAGTTTGTTTTAGATTTGCTTTCAAGTGATCTTTGAGATTAATTTTTAATGTTTTAAATTTATTTCAATTTGATTATCAAGTTATTCAATGTTTTAAGTTTTAATTTAATAAGGGTTACTCTTTTTCTTTTAATTATTTAATTTATTAATTTCAATTATCACTTTAAGTTTAATTAAAAGCTAAATATTATTAAAGTGATGCATTTAGGGATTTTAACTTAAGTGATTATAGTCTCCCTAAATTATATCCCCATTTTAATAATTTAAATTTCAACTAATCTTCCAAAATTTAAATTATTTAATTAATTAAGGTTTATTTATTTTTTATTATTAGAAATGATTAATGGGTTCCTACCCTTTTATTTCCCAAATTTTCAATCATCTAAGAGAAAATTAAGATCAAATATTTTACCCTCCTTTTTGATTAAACCTAAAGTTTTAATTGGGGGTTAAAAATCTTAATTACTATTATGCCCTTTTAAGCCTAATTATTTCATAACTCATCAAATTGAGCTCAAATGAGCTTGAAATTTGTATGTCACTTCACTCACATGTCAGTTAAGACATTAGAGGAGAAAATGTTATTTTTCTATTTTTAATTTACTTAATATAATTTTTTTAATGAAAAATAGGGATTTTAAATGGAAATTCAACAACATGACCAAGACAAGGTTTATATCCTTAAGAAAATTATGGGATGTCTCTATTGACTAGAGGACCATTTGGACTAATTTTGGTGATTTGTCAAATTATATTTTATTTATTATGATTATTTTGAATTTTTGAGTGTTAATTAATTGTAAAATAAAATTAAATTTGAAAAAAGGATTTTATATTTTTCTTAAATCTCTCGGACCTCAAGAAACTTAGAGAAAAAAATTTTATAATTTTTTGATTTTTCTTTGATTTATTAGAATTAATTTAGTGAAAATGTTAAAAAAATACATTTTTAATATTAAAAATTGCTTTAAGGCTTTAAAATTAAATATCTTAACCTAGAGACTTAAAAAAAATATTTGGTTTATTCCTAAGTGATTATGAGTCAAAATATGACATTTTTGTGATTTTTAATATTTTTGTGATTCTTATTATTTTTTAATTATTAAAATATTAAAATAAGATAGAAAATGAAAATTTTTGAAAAATTTCAATTTTAATCATCTTAGACTCTTCTAATATCAGATAAGTCTCAAAACTAATTTGATGAATTTTTGAAATGAATTTTTGGAGTTATAAATTTTTAAATTGTAATTTTGGTCATGTAACTTAATTAGACCATTTAGTGGGGCTAATCACATCCAATTGATCTCAAATTTTTATGTGAGGTCCCTCTGATCCTAAAGACCAGTGGAAAATTATTTTCAAGTTATTTTGATGTATGGTTAACCCAGATTAATTAAAATTCAGTTTTTAGTATTTAGGCCAATTAGGGTTATTCTTAATGAATTAACTCAAAATACATTTTTCTTAGGGTCCTCTGGTTCTAAGATACCTCTCCAAATTTTCCTAGAATTTATTGAACAGCATGCTAATTATGGGAATTAAATTCCAAAACAGAGACATAAACTTGAAAAATACATAACTTGCCATAGAGATGGCCCATGAACTTGGAAAATTTAGGGAATGTTCCTAAAAACAGAGGCTACAAAAGCCCTATGGTCTCATGTCATGGTGAATTGTATGCATGTATGGAGAATTAAAATACTAAAAATAGTAAATAATTAATTAAAATAAAATATTCATAAAAAAACTTAATTCTTTTTTTACATTATTCTCCTTTGTTCATTGAGCAAGTGGGTATTTTTATTTTATTTTTGTGATTTTTCTACACAAAGTTATGGATTTTCTAAGTTCTGGGTATTTAATTAATTCAGAAAATAAGGATTTTTCTACTTATCCACGCGGCGCTGCGTCAACCTTGGCAGCTCCGAAGCCCTACGTGTCGCGCTCCCATTTGATGCCGCCACCTGAGTCTGCAGCCACGCGTCCTGCTGTCCCGCTCCGTCTTCTGATCTGACGCGATCTGCAGCGTCCATTCAATACTCGCTCGATCCAACGGTGGCTGGTCGTCGTCTCCGACTAGTGTGTCCCGAGAGCCGTCCACACTCAAACCCTAAGATCTCTCTCTCATTTCTCAACGGATTTTTGTGTTCTTATGCTCTATGGATTCGTCTTAAGGAGTCGAACACATCCATATGGTTTACATGCTATGAAATTGATTCTAATGAAATGGAGAATTCACAGAAGCTTGGGAGGGAGAAGTGATCCATACCTTAGCTCTGATAAGTGAAGCTTCAATCAGAGAGTTGTGGCACCTTCGATTGCACCCAAGGAAGCTCCAGATGAAGTCTCTGGCTATGGGGAATAGCCTAGGTATAAAAATGACCAAGGCCGATTTCAAACCTTGGACTCTGGAAGCAATGGCTGGCCTGGTGCGGGGGCTTTTGTTGGGGAACTTCTTCTCTACCTCTGGTGAAGGTGTGGGAGAAGTTAATATGGATTTGGTGGAGAATCAAGGGATGTCATGTTCTGGCCTGAGAATTGAGCTCCAAAATTGAGCTCAATCAGTGGAAATTACGGCAGGAAGACAGTGGGGATGAGTTGCTCTAGGCTAGGGAAAGCTCTGTGAGGAGTTTGGTGAAGGTCTGTGAAGGTTGATTTCAGCCAACCTTTTGGCCGAGAGGAATGACTGGTTTAATTAGACATGGTTATTGGCTTCCCAGAGGCAATTGAGGGATGCGATTTGCTGCTTAGGGGAGTAGAGGAAGAGCTGTGGTGGCCAATTAGGATGGGGCAGCTCAGCAGGTGAAATTTAAATTTTTGAATCCATTTAGACCTCTCGGCCATGGCGTTTTCCGGGGGCCTGGTGGCTGGCCGTTCAGGGTCAAGTCACTGTTCTGATCAGGTGGGTCAGTGCTTGAGACTTGTGAGCTCAATTGTCCAATGCCATGTGTAAAGGGGCTGAATTGAAGTGGAATGGAGAAAGGCTTATTTTGGGTCCTATTTGGTCAACCCATTGTTTTAGGCTTGGTGCACCACCCAAGTCCTGGTTTTGGGCTGAAAAGAGTCCTTTGGGTCAGCCAAGAGAAGGTGGTGAGTCTCCATCAAAATTGTTTAAGTTAATTTTGGGTTAGGTTGTAGCATAAATAAGGTTAAAAAGGCTTAATGATGGCTTAGGAAAGGCTTCCCTCTTCTTGCCATAAATGACTAGGTGAGGTTTCAAAACTCTCATGGCTTCATATGGCTTGTAAATGGCTCACATTTGGCTCACATTTGACTTGGAAAAGGTTGTCTTATTTCATGAAAAAGGGTTTTAGGCATTTTTGAGGAATTTTTGGGAGATTGTCATGTGCCTTGATTTAGAATGATTTGATGATCAATTAGAACTTTTGGGATGATATCAATTAAAAGGATGATGAGAGGAAACTTCATGTGGGCTTTCGAATAAGTCTTGGGCTTTTTGAAATCATTTTGGATGGGCTTATATAATGGTTTAAGGAAGTGGGCTTTTAGGTTTTGAAATAAATTGATGGATGAAAATTGGTGAGGGGTTGTGTCAAATAAATGTTGGGATTGGTTTAGGATTGTTCCATGAATAATTTGGAACAAGTTTGGGGTGATTTTGAATTGAATTATGTTCAATTTAGGCTTTTTGGTAATGAGGCCAAAGTGGATCAAATTGGGCTAACTTGGGTTAAGGTTGGACCAATGTTGGGTTTGATGTAAAATTAATGTTGAAAAATGTTTTTGGGGGTGTGACAAAGAGTTTTCAACTTTGGTTGGGCTTTGATTTTGGGATTTGGACCTATTTGGGTTCATGATGGGTTTAGGCCAAATTGGTGATTTTTGGTTTGGGTTAAGTTTGGGTGGAGTTTGGTTTCAAATTTGGGGCAAATCATGTTAGTGTTTTGTTTGTGAGGATGTTAGGAAGGTTTTGGAAAAGATTTTGGGTTAATTGGAGTTAATTTGGGTTGGTTTGGGCTAAGTTTAGGTCATGGGCCAAAATTGGGCTTTAAGCTTCAAATTGAAATTGAATCCACATGTTGATAATATTGGGTTTGGATTCAGTCTAAATTTATATTCGGGATATTGAATTGAAGCTTTGAATTGAATTGGATCAAAATTGAGGTCAATTGGGTTAATTTGGTTGGACATTGGGTCCACTTAAGTTAAAAAAGGGTCAAATTGGGGGTTTTTGTAAAAGTTGACCAAATTGATAAAATTGGCTTATGGTGTAGTTAAAAAAAATGAATTTAGGAATATTTGGGATTTTCTGCAATTTTCTGCAAATTTTCTGAATTTTTAGAATTTTTGGGTTAAAAGGGTATTTTTGGTATTTGGAGGGTATTGGGGGGTATCTTTGGAAAATTTTGGTGTATTTGGCCATGGATGATCAATTTGAGTGGGGGGAAGTGTTTAGGATTAGTTTTTAGGAATTTTGAGTAATTTAGGCAATTTTGCAAATTTTAGGCATTTTTCAAGGGCATTTGGTAGGTTTGGTGGGTTTAGGACCCCCGGGGTAAAAAATTGAAATTTTGGAAAAATGAAGATTGATTAAATGTGAGTGGAATGAAGTCATTTTGGTTGAGCCACGAATCCATATTAAGCTCACAAAAGCCATGAGAGGACTCATTTTAGGCACTCAATATGTTGTTCCCAATCCTCTTAGCCAGGGGCTTAGGGGTCAAGGTCCATCCATATGAGTTACCTACATGAGTCAGGGAGTCAATTGGGTAAAGGTAGTTTTATGGTTTGGAATGTGTGTGTGGGAGTGTGGTGTGTGCAAGCTTACCCTCACCGGACCAGGCCACCCGTGAGTAATCCTAAGGCCAAAGAGTCCTATAGGAAACTCATCCTTTAAACCTCCACATTTGATTTTAACCCTCCAAGTGGCTTGGGGGTTTATAGTCAAACCTGTGGGATTTGAAGGGAGCCAAGAAATATTTCAATTCCTAAGTGATGGGTCCCATTTCTAGTCCTCTAAGATAGTTAAGGAGAAGCCCTATGGCTAGATCCTAAGTACTAAGGAGAGAGAAGGGAAAAGACCTCATCAAAAATGAGGTTAACAATAAGCTAAGAAACAGTTTTAACATAAAAAGTTCACAACAACACTAACAAATAACATCACAATAAACAGCACAAGAAATAAGAAAACACTCTAAAAACAGAATCAATAAACTCTAGAGATAAATCAAGCTACTAATCACTGTCTGTAGCTTTATCATCATCATCACCAAAAAAGAACTCCATATCCTTAGGATCAACATAGGGTGAAAATCTGGGACAAGTAAGGAACTGAACATCATGCTCTCCCTTCAGAAATCTCACTAAAGACTCTGAATACTCAGCATCATAATCACTCTTTCTTTGTATATACTCAGAAAGGTTATCAATCTTCTTGTCTATGGTATCTACTCTGTAGTGAATTACGAATAACTCATGTTGCTGCTCTATGAACTGATCATGCATGGTTTCCCAAAATGTAGATGATGGCTCAGCAGAAGTAGATGGTTGATCCAATGCTATATAGATGCGTACTAAAAATTCAATCCCCGGCAACGGCGCCAAAAACTTGACCCGCAATCCGCTGATGACAAATATAATAATTAATGCTTTCAAATATATGTAATAGGTAATAATAGCAATTAGTGTATACAAATTTAATTTTATTAAAATATTTTACACACTAGGGTACTATGCAAGTATACGTATCGTATCAAGTAATATAGAGCTTTGAAACAAAGACCCCAGTATCGATCCCACGAGGAGTGAGTTATGGATTTTTAAATATTTTAATTTTATTTTTATGTATTTCTTTTATAGTTTATAAATTTGATATTTTTAATTTACTAGATGCAATAATAAAGCAGTAATGAAATGATTGGTGTAAATAGCAATAAGAACACAACTTTCTTCCTTTCAATTAATCCAAGATTTTCTAAGATAATGATAATATTCGTGGAGAATATAAATTTATGATATTGTGCCAAATAGAAGCATTCATATTCTTTACCCTTTGATCCAGGTGTAACGAACATTGGCTAGCCTATAGATCGAGTCCGGATGTATTGTTAGTAGAATGGGTTAATCTAGGCTCACACTACTAGATGTCCAAGGGTGGCTATAGCCGACCCTACTATTGACCCTTTCCTTCTCTATAAACCAAATCACATGAATTTAGTCTGTCACTCTAAAAACTTATTAATTCTATGCTCATTATATAATATCTTTCTATTTATTTGCACTTCACCTTGAATAACCCGCACAAGGCCTTCGACTACCCATGGATTCATATGATATCTACTAGTTAAAAATTCATCTCCTTCTAGGTATCAAGACTCTTCAACAGATTTTAACAATACAAGTGATCAATTTGTAAAGTAAATGAAGATCCGGTATTAATATCATCACAATGTTTTAAAATATAAATAGGTTTTAATTTTCCATCGAATTTTATATTATCTTATTTATCTTTTCATATTTGAAAGGAGAAAGTAAACTAACTACTCAGAACACATTGAATTTAAACAACAAAACATGATAATAAAGCTTTGAATAAAATTACAAATACTTATCTCAAGTGTTTCTCCTACTGAACCTCTGAATTCTTCTGACTCCAAAGCAAATAAACTTCAAAAGCACCAACTCTTTAAACTCTCATTACACACTCTAAATAAACTCACTAATTAATAAAAGTGGTCCTAAAGTATTTCTCTAATTCTCCCTCTAGATGGGGCTCTAGATAGGCGGATGTATGGGGGGAATTTCCCTCTAAAGGAGTACCCTCCTATTTATAGGCTTCAAGGGTTGCCTTGAGGCACCTCTTCAAAATGTGTCCACATTCAATGAATCTTCTAGAAGGTGTGTCTGGCGCCTAGGCGCCGGAATCTAGCGCCTAGGCGCAGGAATCTGGCGCCTAGGTGTCGGACTCTGCGTCCAGTTCTTCGCACCTCTTCACTTTGGATTGCACCTCTTCGCGATTAAAACCGTTTCCAAGCGTCCAAATACATTGTATCACATGTCCTATAAACCAGGAACAATTGCCAATCTTCTAGAAGTTCTAATAACCGCTATCACCGTCAAAATAACCGTCCAAAAGTCATCAAAAATCTTGACAGATCCCGTATCGACCTGGCGCTTAGGCGCTAAATTCTGGCTCCAAGGCGCTAGACCAATAATTTTGACAATTTGCATTTTGGCTCCATTTTTGCTCATTTTTGCTCCTTTTTCAGTTTTTTTTCTTCTTGAACATTTTTCCATCACCTATATCTAAAAACACAAAAATACCTTTCATTAAAGCATAATATCCTTAAAAATTTGATTAAAATCAAGGCAAAAAAATGAGTAATTTTTTCATGGATCAAGGGTCTAGAAGTAGAAGCTCTACCTGAAGTAGGTAATGAACCAGCAGGTGCAGTAGAACTCTTACCTCGCAGTCAATCATAAATGTTGATGCTCTCTCTTCCTATAGGCTTCGTCGACTTGAGTTTTTGCTCAGAAAGCTCAGCAACTACTCCAGCACTTTGACATAGAGAATAGATCAGTGATGGAAAACCAAGTCCAATAGATGTGCTAGAATGAGCAGTAGCCTCCACAGAATCATAAATAATGCTCCCTACATCAATAGTATTCCTCTCTTGAATGCAATAGTTTAGAATAGCTCTATCTCTGGTCATGCCTTGGAAACACCATTAAGCTTAGAAGATGAAAAATTTACCCTTTTTCCATTCCGAGTCTTCCAGTGCTCCAGACTTATCAATGTGTATCATGTCCAAATCTTCCTCGTATGGAGATAAACCCGAGTAATAACACTCAATGTTTGGCGGCAGGCCATAGAAAATGTTGATGCGTTCAGGAGTGAATCCTACTCTAACTCCTCGAACGAAAATCTCGTATTCCTCCGCATCCACGAAATTAGTATAAAAATCTCTAACCACCGGGATAACGACAACAGTAGTGAAATAACAAAATCATTATCTGTTAAGTTCTACGATTGTCTCCTTAATTCTTCCTCCAGGATTATAGAAACTTCACTCTGAGATAAACTTCCGAGTCGTAGCAAAATCATTATATCGGAAGTGTGCAACAGCAGTGACGAACTTGCTATGATCAAAGTTTTCTCGTTCCTTTCCTCGCTTAGATTTGGGTGCCATCTAAACGTGAAAGAAAAACGTGAAATTAATTCAACGGATCTATGGAAATAAACTAATTTAAGCTTTTCAAACTTGAAATTGCTTAAACATGCATGGATTTGATCATAAAAAATCAAAATTTTCCTCAAAATTTTGGTTTTTCTAGATGAGAGGAAAATCCATGGTAAAAATAAAAAATAATGAGTTTAGAATGTAGTCTGACCTCGAGATGAAGAAATCGGGTGATTTCAAGCCCAAAAACTTGAAAATCCGGCTTAAAATGGGATCTCTAGGTGATATTTTCATGAAAATACTGTGGAGAAAGAAGCTTAGGCATCAAAAATGGCGTGGGAGGGTTTAAGAAGATGAGTTTTCGGGTCCAGGAAGAACCGGCGCCTAGGCGCCAAATTCTGGCGCCTAGGCGCCAGACTCGCCTTTCCAAAAATTCAATTTAAATTAAATATTTTCCACCAAATCATATATAATTTGACTCCTAATTACTCTTATGAGAGTATGTTGACCTCATTTTTACAATGAGTAAATACCTTTTGACCTAAAAAGTCAACTTTGGTCAAAATGGTCAATCCAGACCCTATGACCAATCCTGTTGACCCCAAATCAACCTTTTGACCTAAAAAATCAATTTTGGTCAAAATGATCAATCCAGACCCAATGTCCAACACTATTGACCTAATAGGTCAACCTTTTAACCTAAAAAGTCAACTTTGGTCAAAATGGTCAATCCAGACCCAATGACCAACACTGTTGACCCAATATGTCAACCTTTTGACCTAAAAAGTCAACTTTGGTCGACATGGTCAATCCAGACCCAATGACCAACCCTGTTGACCCAATAGGTCAACCTTTTGACCTAAAAAGTTAACTTTGGTCAAAATGGTCAATCCAGACCCAATGACCAATCATGTTAACCCCCTAGGTCAACCTTTTGACCTAAATTGTCAACTTTAGTTAAAATGGTCAATCCAGACCCAATGACCAATCCTATTGACCCAATAGGTCTACCTTTTGACCTAAAAGTCAACTTTGATCAAAATGGTCAATCTAGACCCAATGACCAATCCTGTTAACCCCCTAGGTCAACCTTTTGACCAAAAAGTCATCTTTAGTCAAAATGGTCAATCCAGACCCAATGACCAACCCTGTTAACCCAATAGGCCAACCATTTGACCTAAAATGACAATTTTGGTCAAAATGGTCAATCCAGACCCAATGACCAACACTGTTGAACCAATAGGTCAACCTTTTGACCTAAAATGACAATTTTTGTCAAAAGGATCAATCTAGACCCTATGACCAATCCTGTTGACCCCATAGGTCAACCTTTTGACTTAAAATGACAATTTTGATCAAAATAACCAATCCAGATCCAATCACCAACCTTATTAACTCAATGGGTGAACACATGACCTATAAAGTCAATTTTGGTTAAAATGATCAATTTTTGATCAAATAACCACTGACATGTTTAAAACCCCACAATGACAAAAATTAATCAAATTAATTTCAAAAATTATTTTGATTAATTAAATTGACTAATAATTTAATTTTCAATATTTTAATTAATCAAATGATATGATTAATTAAAATGAAGATTAAATTAAAAGTCATAAAATGATAAAATTAATCAAATAATTGATCTCAAAATTATTTTGATTAATGAATTAATTATTAAATTTTAATTAATGACATAATTAACTAAAATGAAAAACTAAATTCAAAAGCCATAAAATCTCAAAATCCACAAATTGATTAAAAATAATGAAATTAATCAAATAATTAATCCTAGAAATATTTGTAATTAATTACTTGACCAATAATTTAATTTTCATGTTTTAATTAATGACTTAATTAATTAAAGTGAAAATTAAATTGAAAAGTCAAGAAAAGAGACAAAAATCAATTTTAATGACATGGATATTAATCAAATAATTAATTTGGAATTATTTCCAATTAATTATTGATTAATAAAATAATTTCCAATATTTAAATAATGACATAATTAATTAAATATGGAAATTAAAATGAAAAGGACATAAAATGGAATTTTAACCCATGAAACCATGATTTTCAAAATTTCAAATCTCTTTATTACATCATAAGTGACCTCATCAATGGGTTACTCATGATTCATGGGACTTATTAGGTGTAGGTTAACACATTAAAATAACCTATAACCTATCATTTTAACCATGGTTAAAGAAGGTAATCATGAGAAGAAAAGAGGTGTCATCCTCTCATGAAATTAAAATTTGAGGTGGCTCATCCTCATAAACTCACCAATAAAAATTAAACACCAATTAAACCCACATGAGTAACATACTTAACCATGGTTATAACCAAATTTTAAGAATTTTGAATGAGAAAAATATGTGTCACCCTCTCATCTAAACCTTAAATGACATGTTGGATGGGGGAGGGCTCACTCTCATGACTCATCCTTCACCTCCTAGACTACCCAATGGAGGAGAAACAAGAATCTAACTCATGCCACACCATGGTTAGAAGCCATTATGACTAAGGATGCATGGGATGGCTAAGTAGCTAATGTGTCACCATCCCCCTAAATCAAACAAATAAATTTAGAAATCACCTAGGGGAGGTGAATTCAACAAGATTCATCAAGCCCAAGCCACCTCACAAGGGGTCCAATGAGGGCAAGACATGATCCAAACTCAAAGCCTTCACCATGGTTAAGCCTATGATGCCTAGGCTTGGAGATTGGAAATTCATCATTTCCATAGCCTAAATCTTCCCCCATGACATTAATGAGGCAGATAATAACTCCCCCAAATGATCCTCATCAGCCCAAACTCAACCATAGCCATCTCCATGGCTATAAAAGCCCCCTACCCGAAACCATAAGAGAGGAAGAAAAAATTGGTAGAGATCCATAGGCTGCTCAAACCACTTGGTCCCCAACACAAAAATTCTTCCTAGGAACCTTAGCAATCTATTCTAACCAAATCCAAGCCACAGGGTTAGCCCAATCGAGCCAATTTGATCAAAATCCAAAACCAGCCCAAATTAGCCACTTTCTCAAAAATATCCTCCAAGTTTAGCTATAAAACCAAATTGGAGCAGCAAAGATCTTCCTTGGGAGTCCTAGAAGCCAGTCATAAGGTCTGATCAAGCTTGATACACTTGTGGCCAAGGTATGGAATTATTTTCCCCAAAATAATTCATGTTTTTGAAATATCATAGGTTTTACTAGCCCAGAAATGTATCATCACTGTATAGGTATAATCTATACATCCAGATGATTCCATAGGTTCAAAAATCACTCAATTTCGTTGAGAAATGAGTGAGATATTAATGTTTGAAGTTTAACGGGTCGGAAATTTTTGAATTAATGGGGGGATTTATTTCCGTCGTCCGTTATCGTGTTTTGGAACGGACGGCACTGATCTGCGCCCACCGTGTCTGCTGTTCGGATCCACGTACAGGATCTTCCTGCCCTTCGACGCGTATGAGGACACGCGTCGAAGCCTCGATTTTCTGGGCTGGATGAATCCCAGAAAACCTTAAAAATTTCAAAAATTAATATCTTTTGATCCAGAGGTCACAATAATAAAATAAAAATACCTGTGGAAAGCTCTTGAAGAGAGGAAAATTACGAGACCAAAATCATAATTTTATTATTAATATTTAATTTTTAATTAATTAAATACTCTCTGGAGTATTTTAATTATTAAAAATTATTCACAAGTTAGAAAATTATGAATTTTTCAGGGATCAATCCTTAGGTCTTTAAGGACATTCTGTGATTTTTCCTAAGCTAAGGGAACTCTCTAACACAAGAATTTCTAATTTTACAAGATTTTCTAATTATTTCTAATAATAATTATAAAAATTAAAAATAAAATGAAGAAAAATCAGAAATTGGTTAAGTGACTTAAATAAACAAATTCAAACCTTAAAATGACAATTTCTAACCTTTGAAAAATCAAAATGACATTTTAGGGTAAAATTGTAAATTTTCAAAGTTACATATAAAAAAAAACCCCTAGGTTTGAAGGATTGCTTTGAATGACCTAATCCTATTCCTTAGGTTTAATTCTTAATTAGACCTAGAGTAAAACTAAGCCTTAAAGACAATTGGGCTAAGTCACATCCCTGAAGCTTTAGGTTTAATCCAAATGAACTTACATCTTCTTCTAAATACTTAAGTTCAACTTACATGAATCTAAGTCAAAATTAAAAAAATATTTTAGTTTAATCAAAATGGACCCAAAACAAACTTTGGACACCTAGGTCCAACCCATATGAACCCAAATCCAAATCAAAATCAAACCTATGAATTAGGTTGAACCCATATAAATTCAAACCTTACATAAACCTTAATAAGGTCTAAGACACCAATTAGACCTAATTAAACCAAGTTAGACCTTAACCACATTAGGTTTAACTTAATAAACCCCAATTAGGTCTAAGACACCAATTATACCTATTTAAACCAAGTTAGACCTTAACCACATTAGGTTTAGCTTAATAAACCCCAATTAGGTCTAAGACACCAATTCGGCCTAATTAAATCATGTTAGACCTTAACCACATTAGGTTTAACTTAATAAATCTCAATTAGGTCTAAACACTAATTAGACCAAATTAAACCAAGTTAGACCTTAACCACATTAGGTTTAACTTAATAAACCCCAATTAGGTATGAGACAATAATGAGACCTAATTAAACCAAGTTAGACCTTAACCACATTAGGTTTAACTTAATGAACCCCAATTAGGCCTAAGACACCAATTAGACCTAATTAAACCAAGTTAGACCTTAACCACATTAGGTTTAACTTAATAAACCCCAATTAGGTCTAAGACACTAATCAGACCTAATTAAACTAAGTTAGACCTTAACCACATTAGGTTTAACTTAATAAACCCCAATTAGGTCTAAGAGACTAATTAGACCTAATTAAACCAAGTTAGATCTTAACTACATTAGGTTTAACTTAATAAACCCCAATTAGGCCTAAGACACCAATTAGAACTAATTAAACCAAGTTAGACCTTAACCACATTAGGTTTAACTTAATAAACCCGAATTAGGTCTAAGACACTAATTAGACCTAATTAAACCAAGTTAGACCTTAACCACATTAGGTTTAACTTAATAAACCCCATTTAGGTCTAAGACACCAATTAGACCTAATTAAACCAAGTTAGACCTTAACCACATTAGGTTTAACTTAATAAACCCCAATTAGGTCTAAGACACTAATTAGACCTAATTAAAGCAAGTTAGACCTTAACCACATTATGTTTAACTTAATAAACCCCAATTAGGTTTAAGACGCCAATTTGACCTAATTAAACCATGTTAGACCTTAAAGACATTAGGTTTAACTTAATAAACTCCAATTAAGTCTAATCCAATTAGACTTAATTAACCTTTAAACTTAACTTAAATTAGGCTTAGGTAACCTTTAAACTCTAATTAAGTCTTAGCTAATTAATCTTTAAGCCCTATTTATAATAGGTTTAAGTAATCCATTAACTTTAATTAAACATAACTAAATTATGTTTAATTAGTCCTTAAACTTTAGGTTCAACCCACATTGAACCTAACTTCACTTAAACTTAACCAAACTTGAGTTCAACTTAACTTGAACTCAAGTTAACCCAAACCTTAGGTTCAACCCATATTGAAACTAACTTAACTTAAACTTAACCAAACTTGACTTCAACCTAACCTGAAATCAAGTTAATCCAAACCTTAGGTTCAGCCCATATTGAACCTAACTAAAACATAACCAAACTTGAGTCCAACCTAACTTGAACTCAAGTTAACCCAAGCCTTAGATTCAACCTATACTGAACCTAACCTATACTTGATCAAATTTGAGTTCAACCTAATTTGAACTCAAGTTAACCTAAACTTCAGGTTCAACCCATATTGAACCTAACTTAACTTAAACTTAACCAAACTTGAGTTCAACCTAACTTGAACTCAAGTTAACCCAAACCTTAGGTTCAACCCATATTGAACCTAACATAACTTAAACTTAACAAAACTTGAACTCAAGTTAACCCTAACCTTAGGTTCAACCTATACTGAACCTAACCTAAACTTAATCAAATTTGAGTTCAACCAAATTTGAACTCAAGCTAACCTAAAACCTTAGGTTCAACCCATATTGAACCTAACCTAAACCTAACTAAACATGAGTTTAATCTAACTTGAACTCAAGTTAACCTAAATCTTAGGTTCAAACCCATATTGAACCTAACTTAACTTAAACCTAACCAAACTTAAGTCCAACCTAACTTGAACTCAAGTTAACCTAAACCTTAGGTTTAACTTATACTGAACCTAACCTAAACTTAATGAAATTTGAGTTCAACCTAATTTGAACTCAAGTTAACCTAAACTGTAGGTTCAACCCATATTGAACCTAACTTAAATTAAACTTAACCAAACTTGAGTTCAACCTTACTTGAACTCAAGTTAACTCAAACCTTAGGTTCAACCCATATTGAACCTAACTTAACTTAAACTTAACCAAACATGAACTCAAGTTAACCCAAACCTAAGGTTCAACCTATGCTAAACCTAACCTAAACTTAATCAAATTTGAGTTCAACCTAATTTGAACTCAAGCTAACCTAAAACCTTAGGTTCAACCCATATTGAACCTAACTAAACCTAACTAAACTTGAGTTCAATCTAACTTGAACTCAAGTTAACCTAAATCTTAGGTTAAACCAAAAAATTAACTTGAATTCAACATAAACCCAAGTTAATTTAATCATAAACATGACATCAATATAAACAAAAACTTACAACGACATGATAACATGACACTAAACCAAAAAAACCAAATGACAAAATGACATGACAAGATAAAATTAAGATGACTACAAAACCAAAATTTAAAACAAAAGGAAATCATAAACAAAATAACAAAAATAAATAAATAATCATATCTTCTTGACATTATAGAAGGTCAATTCTAAATCAATTTAAACATCAAGACAACTAAAATTTAAAATTAAGGATCTAACCTTAATTTAAAATTTAAATAAAATTCCAAATTTAAATCAATCTCAAAATATAAAATCAAAAATTAAGTTCAATTAAGTTAAACTTAAATTGAATTCATTTGAACATTAAGTTCAAAAATATTAAAATTCAAATTAAGTTTAAATTAAATGACATTGAATCTAAACCTGACAAATAAATCTAATAATTAGATTTAAATATGTTTAGTTCCTTTAAAATGTGTTAACTCTATTTTGCAGGATAACTAAAATGACGAAAATTTCATTTAGATTTTCTTTGCATGTTATAGGGTGTGCTAACTTTGTTTTGCAGGATGACACGGAAAACAGAACCAAAAACTTTTAGGATAGCCACCAAACATAATATTTTCAACAAAACAAAACAAAGTAACGACATGGAAAGCAAAATCAAGAACTTTTAGGATATCCACCAAACATAACATTTTCAACAAAATAAAATAAAATAACAACATGGGAAACAAAACCAAAACTTTAATTATAAAATGATAAATATGACATTACATTTAAGATTGATAAAGGATACATCTCTCCTTAAAAATAAAATTTTAGAAAACAAATGATCGAAATTAATCAAAAGTTTTCTTGAACAATTAAAAATTGTTTAAGATGTAATTAACTATAGAAGCTTGTTTCTATAGGAGATCTAAAAGAACCTACGATAGAAATTTCTGGTTTTTCATGATTTTCCTTATATGAAAATTCTAGGATATGTTATTCTAGAATGTTCTCATTTAAGTATTATCATAAATATCCTTTTCTACTATTAGTCCTAAATTCTTCAAATCCTTCATAGGATTTATAGGAATAAAATTAGGCTAATATTAGACAAAATGGCGACTCTTCAACATTGACATCCACCCTTTTCTTTTTATCGCCACCAAGAGTTTTTGGTGACTCCGCTGAGGATTATCTTTCTTCTCATCTTTTGTCATCATTTGTTTTCATTTCAAATTTTAAAATAAATTCCCAGTTTATAAATAAGTCAATAATATTCATTTTTCCTAAAATTTCAGAGAAATTGCAATGGATTCTCCAAATGCAATCTTTCTTATTTTCAAGACTTCAACATACCAATAGAGGAAGATCCTTCCTTTTATCAAAATGATTATGGATTATTTAGTGAAACAGAATTTACATTAGATAATCCATATCAGACTGATATACAATCTTTTGAAGACTTTGACTTACAATCTTATGAAGACTTTTTAAATTTGACAGAAGACTTATCTGAATATATACCTGAAGAACCTTATACCCTCGAGGAAATGAAAAGACAAGCTGATAGGAAAGGAAAACAGTTTTACAAGGAAGATGATCTTCCACCATCGTCTGTGTATGAAATTAGATCATGTTCAAAGAACATTCATAAAACTCCTTCATTCAAAAGAAAGAAAAGGTGGGACGAAAATGATAATTTTGAAACACCTGAATTTCAACAGAATATTTTTGGAAACCCTTCCATTTTAGAAGAAAATTGATATATTACAATTCTTGTTGAATACACTGATAGTTCCTTTCAACTTAAAAGCTCTCCTTCAATTCATGCTATATATTCAGTGTTTAAAAGATTAGCATGAAAAGATAGATGTTCAATATCTAAATTATTCAACAAAATGGGTTGTGCAGTCTCCAACACCATGAAAAGGAGAATTTTAGCAATGGAAAATCCTGACTATCAAGAAATTGACTATCAATCCCCAAATAATAGACATTGTGTTCGAGTGTCAGTAAAATTCCATTTGGGCCCTAGAATAAAAGATGTGGTAGTCACAAATGACAAAGCTAGATATGATGAATTGATGTCAGAAGCAGAAGATACAACCGCTAAGATGTCGGATCTGGTCCAAATGCTACAAAAAGCAAATTGTCACTGCACAGGTTACGATACACCACCTGAAAATTCTCATCCTGTACTTAAAAAATAATGTATGGAGATGAAAATCATCTGAAAGAAACTCAGATACCATCAACAGTCCTGCAAATAGTTCACAAGAAGAAACTTGCAAAAAAAATTCTACAAAATCATTTGAAGAAAGATTAAAAAAATTAAAAAATGACATCAAACTATTCTCAGTATGGAGAAAAGAAAATGATTCTGATAATTCCAATAAAAATGTTGCCAGTGTTAATATGGTAGAAACACGATCTACTTCCTTAACTTGAGAATTAAATGAAGAAGATGCAACAAATGAATTACGAGCAACTATACGACAGCGAGACGAGCAAATCAGTCGACTTGAACAAAGAATGGAAGAGTTGGTAGCAACTTTGCAAAATCCACCAACAAATCCATCACCAGCCATTGAAATTGTTAGGCCCGAGGCTGTCCACATTTTAGAAGACAAAGGAGAGCCAATAGACACTGAGGAGAGCACTCAAAAGAAAAAGGATTCCCCTCATAGCGGAATTCCAGAAAAAGATATCACTCAACTTGTGGAACAAAAGATAAAAGAAATAATGGCTCAGGTAAAAGCTGGATCACTAATTCCAAAGGGTAGACCATATCCAGAGGAGTTTGATTTTGTCCAATACCCTAAAGGTTTTGTTCCTCCTATCTTCAAAATGTTTGATGGAATAGGTAATCTACGACAACATCTAGCACATTTCAGAGCAAGCTGCTGTAATGCAGGGGGAAGTGATGCTCTTCTATTTCGACAATTCGTTAACAGTCTTACAGGAGTTGCCTTTGACTGGTATGCGGAACTTCCCAATGGATCTGTCAAAACTTTTGTGGAACTTGAAAGCCTCTTTATTCCACGATTTGCAGGAGCACAACATCGCACCACAGTTGTTGACTTGGTGGTATAAAAACAAAAACCAGGAGAAAATTTAGTGGATTATAATTTACGCTGGAGAAATCTCAGCATGAAATGTGAGCCACAATTACAAGAGTAACATGCTGTCGGAATATTGCTTAAAAATATTCATGGTCCTATAGCATTTATGCTCAAAGGATTCACAATAAAGACATTTGAAAAATTATTCAGTAAAGTTGCTAATCTCGAAGAAGAAGCAAAACAAATGAGTATAATAGAGAAGACTGAAAAAACAAAAACTGTCAAAACATTTGAAAAGAAACATGGAAATGTTGTAAAAAAGGTAAATAGGTGATGCAGATTCAACCAGAACAAAAGAAACAACAACAACAAAATCCGTCAACATCACAAACATCGCCTCAACTACAACTTCAACAACCGATTCTAGTACCAACAGAAAAGAAAACAATGGTTGAAAGAATGAATAAAGAATATCCATTCAAAATTGAAGCCATCAGCAAAATATTTCGTAGTCTGCTTAAAGTATCCGAATTTAAACTGCCAGAAGCTAAAAGGCCGGCAGACATCGACATGAAAAACAACCCTAATTACTGTCCTTATCACAGAATGCTTGGATATAAAATTTAAGAATGCTTTGTTTTCAAAGACTGGTTGGAGCGTAATTTTAAATATGGAAATATAGTAATCCCGAAAGAATATTTGAAAGAACCTGAAAAAGGTTCGGTCAATATGATTTCGGTAGAAAAACTTAGTCCTGAAAACAAGGATAGCACTTCTGAAGAAATCCTTGCTAAATATCAAATGACAAAGTCTCCCAAGAAAGAAAAGAAAAAGAAAAAAAAGGAACAAAAAAAGACCAGACGTTTTCCAAATATAGGGGCTGCAACTCCTTTTGTACCTTCTAGTTCATTTCCCTCTTGTACTAGGATAGTTATATCGGCTGAAGGACTAAAAATCCTCGAACCGATAACTTTGTATAACTTCCTTTTTGCTACCATGAATAATAACAATCCTAGTTTTGCTTATATTTTTTCTATTTTGGGCGATGCTTCTGAAAATAATCATTTGAATTCTAACCCTGTAGACGATACTCAAATTGTATATGATCAACCCAAAGACAACCAAAATAATGAAAATACAAATGAAAAATCTGACAATGATGAAAATGAAAATGACGTCGCTACACTTCAACTACAAGGAACTTTGATTTCCATAGAATTGAAATCCTTAGATTCGGAGACAAAAGATTCGGATAATTAACTTGAAGAAATAGTTGAAATTAATTTGAGAAGTGGAAAAATCTTACCTCCTAGGATAACCCCAAAGTATTAACGGTCTACCCGAGACTGGGGCTGCTAAGACAGGAGGTGTCATTAAATACTGCTTAATGTCCTCGAAGGCCCACTGGCATTTCTCTTCCCAAACAAATTTGGCGTCCTTTTTAACCAATGCCGAAAAGGGCTGACACCTACCTGACAAATTCGAAATAAAGCGTCAAAGATATTCCAACTTCCCTTGAAAGGATCGTAATTGTTTCAAAGTTTTGGGGGGCGGCATTTCTAAGATAGCTTTAATCTTTTCCGGATTGATTTTAATTCCACGATGTCGGACAATAAATCCTAAGTATTTCCCAGAGGTAACGCCGAAGGCACGTTTCAAGGGATTTATCTTAAGGTTGAATTGCCTTAATCGCTCAAAAATAATTATCAAATCATACAAGTGATCTTCCTTCAGTTTGCTCTTGATGACCACATCATCCACGTAGCACTCGACTTGGTTGTGAATGAGATCATCAAAAATCCTCGTCATTGCTCTTTGGTAAGTTGCTCTTGCGTTCTTCAATCCGAAAGGCATTATTGTATAGCAGTATATTCCGCTTGGCGTTCTGAAGGCTGTGAGCTTTTCATCTTCCGGTGTCATCTTTATCTGGTTGTATCCTAACGATCCATCCATGAAAGAGAATACTTCGTGCATCGAGGCGATGTCGATCATTAATTCTGGAATTGGTAGCGGGAATTCATCCTTTGGGCATGCTTTATTCAAATCTCTGAAATCCAGGCAGATTCTGATCTGTCCATTCTTGTTTCTGACTGGCACCACATTGGCTAACCAAGTCAGGTATTGTTCTTCACGGACACATTTAGCGTCTACTAGCTTCTTAACTTCAGCTATAACTTGTTGTTAAATCTCTAGACGCATTCTTCTGAGAGCTTGTCGACTGGAACGACAGTGTGATCCACTCGTAGTTTGTGAACTGTAACTTCTGGAGCTAATCCTGGTATTTCATCATAACTCCAAGCAAAACAGTCCTTGAATTCCAATAATAGCTTGATCATTACTTCAGAGTCTTCTTTATTGAGCAAGGAGCTAACAAAGGTCGGCCTAGGCTCTTCGCTAGTACCTAAGTCAACTTCCATTAACTCGTCTATCGTAGATTTAATTTCTTCTTCGAATTCTGGCGGAGCGTCTCCGATTGGTAGATCTTCAAGATTATCTGAAGTTTCCAAGCAGTCTTCATTAGGCTCGCAAGTGACAACCAAGAAAAATCCCGTATCATCAACTGATCCTACTTTGCTGAATCCGAGACCGTGCTTTGAATTGGGATGCCGACTTGGCATTATTCCATAATTTTTCAAAGTGTTGTGATTGACCTTTTGTCCATTGTTTAGGTAAGACACCATGTTGAATTAAATTCTGAACACAGGTAGAGTACCGCTCAAAAGGCAATTCCATTGATTCAGATGAAGCAACATCTTCAAACTGTACATCATTTTCAATTTTGGAAGAAGAAGCACCACGGTAGAATTTGATTGACTTAGTACCACCACTATGCACTTCCTTGACCACCATACCCTCGATCTTATTAAGATAGATCGGGGTCAGGGTCATAGTATGAACATAGTGGTTAATCTTCTCGTACATTGATTTGTATTCTTCATTCTTTTCGTCTTCAAGAGAGATCTTGAACTGGGGTTTCTTTTGATTTATTGTCGCTGCTTCTTTCTTGATTTCATCTTCTTCGGAATTATTCTCCCAATCAACATCGATGACCGGTTTCTTTTGTCCAACTGTTCCACTGTTTCTTCCACGACCTCGTCCCCAGCCTTGACCTCGGGTGCGAGTTCTGGAGAAACCTTCACCATCTTATTGTAAGGGAGTGGTGAGTAACTATTGGACTAGAATTTCAGGTTCTTCATCATCTTGAACTTCTTTTGCTTCATTTGGTACGATATTTCTAGAGAAGATTGTTTTCTTCGGAGGTGCGTAGTAGGCTGCATCTTTGTGAATTCCGATTTCATGCACGAAGAATGGTTGCAAATCACCTTTGATACACTGTTCTCCTCCTTCATAATACTTTATGCACTGGTGCAGAGATGACGGTACCATCCGGTTTTCATGGATCCACAGTCGACCCAGTAGAGCGTTGAACGATGTCTCAGAATCAATTATATGGAATTTTACGGTTGTCTTTGCTAAACCACCGGTCTTCATTAATAGTGTTATCGATCCAAGGGCTCTTTCTCCTTTCTGATTGAAGCCTCTTAATAACATCTTGTCTGCTTCAAGTTCGCGAGCATCAATTTCCAAATATGCTAATGTTCGAAGGCTCATTATGTTGATTGATGCTCCCGGATTAACTAGTACCCTGGAGAGCGTAAACTTCCCGATAGTGACTGAAATGTACAACTGTCGGTCGTGATCAGCTGTTCCAAGTAGTAGATCATTGTCCGTGAAGGTAACATCTCGCTGTTCTTTTAACGAGCAAACTTCGTCTGAGGAATAACTGGCCATTTGAGCTAAACAAGTTTCTGGATCAAGTAAGGCCTTGATTAGAGTTTCTTTCATCTCCTTTGACAGGATCAGAGCGTCGTAGATGCTCAGTTTGGCTGGTAGCTTCCTAAGATGGGCTAGCACATTGTAATCAACTTTATTACCAGGCTCATCAGTCTCTTCCCAAATAGGCAATTCTTTCGCTGGGGTTGGCTCTTCCTGAGCAACCACCTGCTTTCCTTTATCCTTTTGACCCATTCTCGGAGGAAGAACTTTTTCGTTTCTTAGATTGACTTCTGTTATTTCTTCTGTATCTGGTGTTGAATTTGCCGGTGTCTCCTCTTGAATCAGAATGACTGGCTCTTCTGGAGTTGCTTCAGAATTTGATAACTCCAATTCTATTGTGATTGGAGTTCCTCAGAATTCATAAATGGACTCATTGCTTGTTGAGCTCTCGTAGCCATCCTTGTGAACGTCATCTCCTTCTTTGGGGTCATCGAGGTTTAGTATGATTTGAGAATCGTTATTTGTATCAAAATCGTGATCCGGATTAGGTTGGTTGTCGTTAATTACGTAATCGTTAGAAGCAGTCAAAACGTAGCCAACACTAAAACTCTTATCATTATAAGATCCTGCCGGGGCGAGCAAATAATCATACAGAGTCAGAGGTCCGAGGGATTTCTCCCCCGAATCGGAAACAACCCTCCTAGGATAAGCAGCCCCTAGTCTACCCTTCGAAGCCTCGGTCTTCTTCTCTTCCACGATCTTCTCCTCCTTCTGGGGCGGTTCTTCAATCGCAAGCGATAGTGCCGGCTCGACAGGTTTCAAACTTTGAGTTGAAGCGCGCACCGAAGCGGTCTGGATATGATCTAAAATTTTCTTCGAAGACTTTGTCCAGACGGTACTCCATCCATCATTGGTCGTGTATGGGTCTATCGGAATAATAGGATCCATTGAAAGAACATTGATGGAACCGCCTTTTTGGGGCTCCTTCATGTATTCCTTCGGGATCGTTATGTTCCCTTTCCAGAGATTATCATCAAGAAAACTCTTGAAAGTAATGCAATCTTCTATCTTGTGTCCGAGCATCCAGTGGTAGGGACAATAGTTCGGATGATCCTTCTTGTCGACTTCTCTGGCCTTTTGGGCTCTGGTAGTTGAAAGTCAGGCATTTTCATTAAATTGCGGAACATCTTAGCCACTACCTCGGTCTTGAAAGGGTATTCCTTATTCAGAAAAACTAGAAAATCAAAGTTTCATTTTTTATGTTGTGGGTGATTAAATGGGTTTTTACCTCTTAATTTCCTATGTTTCAATCATACAAGAGAAAATTAAGATCAGATATTTTACCCTCCCTTTGATTAGGCTTAAAGTATTAATTTAGGTTAAAATCCTTAATTACTTTTATGCCCTTTTTAAGCATATTCACTTCATAACTCATTAAATTGAGCTCAAATGAACTTGAAATTTTTATTTCACTTCACTCACATGTCAATTAATACATTAGAGGAGAAAATGTGAAATTTAATTTATATAATTATCTTAATGAAAAATAAGAATTTTCAATGAAAATTCAACAACATGACCAAGGTAAGGTTTCTGTCCCTAGAAAAATTATGGGATGTTCCTACTAACCAGAGGACCACTTGGACCAATTTTGGTGATTTTTGAATTATATTTTATTTATTATAATTATTTTAAATTTTAGGGTATTAATTAATTATAAAATAAAATTAAAGTTGAAAATTGAGTTTTATCTTTTTCTTAAATCTCTCTGATCTTAAGGAGCTCGGAGAAACAAATTTTTTATTTTTTCTGATTTATTAGAATTATTTTTAGTGGAAGGTTAAGGAAATTCATTTTTAAATATTAAAAATTCATATTTTAACTTAGAGACTTAGGAAAAATATTTTGATGGTTCCCAAGTGATTGGGAGACCAAATGTGATGTTTTGGTTAATTTTTATATTTTTGTGATTTTTTATAATTTTTAATTATTAAATATTTAAAAATGATTAAAAATCAAAATTTTATGAAAAATGCAATTTTATTGTTTTTGGACTTTATTGACCATAGAGAACTCCCAAAATTAATTTGGTAAATTTTTGAAATGTATTTTGGGTTTTATGAATTTTTAAGTTTTCAAAATAACTATGTCACTTAATTAATTCATTTAATAAGGTAAACTAATTCCAATAGACTTGAAATTTTTATGCGGGGTTCTCTGCATCCTAAGTGACAGTGGAAAATTGATTTCAAGTGATTTTAATGTGTGGTTACTCCTAATTAATTAAAATTTATTTTTAAGTGTTTAGGCTAATTAAGGTTATTTTTAAAGAAATAAACCAAACCATAATTTTTCTAGGGTCCTCTGATCCAGAGATACTTCCCCTAATTTTTCTAGATTTTTCTAAGCAACATGATAATTAGTGGAATTAAAATATCAAAACAGACACATAAACTTGAAAATTAGATAACTTGCTACAGAGGTAGGCTCTAGCCTTAGAAAATTTTAGGAATGTTCCCATGATCAGAGGCTATAAAAGCCCTATGGTCTCATGCCATGGTGAACTGTATGCATGAATGGAGAATTAAAATATTCAAAACAGTATTAAATTAATTATAAATAAAATACTTAACAAAATAACTTAATTATTTTTCCACATTAATCCCCTCTATTCACTGAGCAAGAGGGTATTTTTTTTATTTTTATGATTTTTCTATGCAAAGTTATGCATTTTTAAAGTATGCTGAATTGATTAAACAGGAAAATCCCCTATTTTTCTACTTATCCAGCACGGCACCGAGTCATCCTAGGCAGCTCCGAAGCCACATGCGTCGCTCCGCCATTTGGCGCCACCATCTGACTGGGATGCCATGCGGCCCTCTGTTCCGCTCCGTCTTCTCGTCCGGCTTGATCTCCACCGTCTATCTAATACACACGCGAATGGACGACATCTGCTCATCGTCCCCAGTCGTTCTAACCCGAGAACCGTTCATCTTCTAACCGAAAGATCTCACTCAATACTCAACCAATTTACATGATCTTGGGCTCTATGAACTCTTCTCAATAAGACGAACACATCTATACTGCTACGATCCTTTGAAATTAACTCAAACAAAATAAAGAATTGAAACAAGCTCTCGGGAAGGAGGAGTTCAAAACCTTCGCTCTGAAAAGTGAAGCTTCAATCAGAAGGGCTTGGCACATTCGTTGGAGTCCGGGGAAGCTAAGGATGAAGCCTGGAGCTGTGGTGAAATGCCTAGGTATGATTTCCACCAAATCCGATTTCAAGCTTTTGTCTCTAGCACAAATGGGTGGCCTACTGAGGGGGCTTCAACTAGGGAACTTCTTCTCTTGGTTTGGTGATGGTGTAGGGTTGATCAATTTGGGGTTTTGCTCACTGTGGTGAAGTGTCCTGTTTTGGCCTGAGAATTGAACTCTGAAATTGAGCTCAATCAATGGGGATTAGGGCAGGAGAACAATGGGGATCAACTGCTCTAGGTTGTGTGAAGAGTTTGGGATCAATTTGGCAGAGTTTGGTTAAGGTTCAGTTCATCGACCCTTTTGGTCGTGGAGGTGGTGGTGTTTAAATAGCCATGGTTAGAGGACTTCGCAGGATCAACTGAGGGATGAGATCAGCTGCTTAGGGGAGGAGAAGAAGAGCTCCAGTGACCATTAGCCATGGGACAACTCAGCAAGGTGAAATTTGAATTTTTGGCTCACATGGAGCTCTCGGCCATGGGGTTTTCCGGCGACCCAGGTAGTGGTCCAGCCAGGCATGGGTCACCATCTGACTCAGTGAGTTAAGGGATGGGGTATTGTGTAAGCAATGAAGGTTGGCCATGTGTAAAGTGCTTGATTTAAGTGGGTCACTTTGAGTGGTGGGGAATGTTAAGGTTTGGTGCACCCACCAAAGGGACTTTGGGTGTTTTGGAGGGTCAGGTGAGTCAGTTGGTTTAGTGGGGAGAAGTCACCATATATTTAAGTTTAAGAAAGATTTAGAAGAGTCATGAAAAGGCTTAATCACCCTTAAGAGTATCATTAAAGGACTTCCTCCCTTTGCCACTTTGGGCATGGTGAGGTGTAAAGTGGCTTCCATGGCAAGCCATGGCTTCTTGGCTCACATTTAGCTTGGGAATGGCTTGGCTTAATTTCATGAAAATAGGTTTTAGGATTTTTGACATCTAGGGGTGATTTTGGCATGAGGCTTGATTTGGATTTTTTTGATGATTGATTTAGATTTTAGGGGATGATATCAATTAAAGGGATGATGAGAAAAATGCCACATGAGCTTTAGAATAGATTTTGGGCTTTTTAAATTTCGTGGAGATGGGGTTTTAAAATATTTTAAGGAGATGGGCTTTTAGGTTTTAAAATAAACTTTTGGATAAAAATTTGGTAAAAGGATGTGCCAAATAAAGCTGGCAAATATTTTAAGGAGGTGTGAAAAAGAGTTTTTAATTTTAGTTGGGTCATGATTTTGGGCTTTGGGCTTGTTTGGGTTCATGGTTGGTTTAGGTCAATTTGGAGGATTTTGGTTTGAGTTAGGCTTGGGAGAAATTTGAGTCCAAATATTGGGTAAATTAATGTAAAGTTTTTTTTATTGTGGGGATGTTAGGAAGGTTTCAAAACAAATTTGGGAAAAATTGGGTAACATTTGGGTTTAATTTGGGATGGATTAGGTTAGTTGGTCACTTTTGGGCCTTAAGGGCCATTTGGATTTTTTTGATCAAATTGGGTTAACTTGACAAAATTGGGGTATGTGGTAGTTGAACAACATGATGTGAATATTATTTTGGAATTTTTGGGATTTTTTGAGAATTTTTTGAATTTTTGGAATTTTAGGTTATTTAGGGTACAAGGAGGGTACATGAAGGGTAATGGGGGCTAATTTTCAATATTTTGGTATATTTGGTCATGGATGATCAATTTGAGTGGTGGGGAATGTTTAGGATTGATTTTAAAGAATTTTGGGTAGTAAGGCAATTTTGGAACTTTCAAGGGTATTTGGTAAGTTTGGTGGGTTTAGGGCCCCGGGGGTCAAAAAATTGAAATTTGCTAAAAATTAAGATTGATTAGGTGTGAGTAAAATGAAACCATTTTGGTTGAGCCATGACGCCATGTTAAGCTCACAAGATCCATGAGAGGACTGATTTTAGGCACTCAATATGTTGTTCCTAACCCTCTTAGCCAGAGGTTTAGGGGTTAAGGTCCATCCATATAACTTTCCTACATGAGTCAGGAAGCCAAGTTGGGTAAGAGTGGCCTTAGGGTATGGAATGTGTGTAGGAGTGTTGTGTGTGCATGCCATACCTCACCAAGACCAGGCCACCCATGGTTATCCTAAGGCTTGAACATCCTATAAGAATTCATCCTTGAACCTCCACATTTGACTTTTAACCTTCCAAGGAGGCTTGGAGGTTTATGATCATCGGTGGGGTTCAAGAAGAGTTAAGAGGTGTTTGAATTTCTAAATGGTGGGTTCCCTCTCTAGTATTCTAGGATAGTAAAGAAGAAATCCTATGGCTAGATATTAAGCACTAAGAGAAAAGAAAAGACCTCACCAAAAATGAGATCAACAGACCTTTCTGTTTCAGAGTTTTAAAGGCAAGCACTTCCAATATTTTTCCAAATTGAAAAAAAACTACTTTTAGGGACTTCTTGAGCTCTTCTGCTTTTATCTTCTCATTTAGATTACTGATATAGATTCACATGTTGGCTGGAACTACCGGTGCTTCGGCGCCGCTGGTTGCATTTCTCATCCTCCTGTCCCTCCACAGACCTCCCTTTCCTCCACCAAATAGAGAACTCAACATATATATATATATATATATATATATATATATATATATATATATATATATATATATATATATATATATATATATATATATAGCAAAAAAGAAAACCATTCATTAATAAGATAAGATTAGGTACATCTAATGAAAGGGAGGTGAAGAGAGTCCCCCAAAAGTAACTGCCTTAAAGGCTTAGCAGGCAAAAAGGAAAAGATTACACTATAGTTGGAGGAAGAAGTCTTTGCTAACCAATTGGCAGGTTGATTCCCTTCTCTATGAATGTGAGACCATTTGATGTTAAGATGTAGTGATAATAGTAAAATTTTTCTGTATAAATAAACCAGATTCCATGGGGGGGGGAAGTCACCTAACATCATCTTTATAACTTGTTGAGAATTCGATTCAATCCAAATCTGTTTTTGATTTAAGGCTGTAGCTATTTTAATGGCCCAGAGAACAGCATTCATCTCAGCTTCCAGTGCAGAATAGGAGATTAAAGGAGATTGAAAGAACCAAAGCAATTTCCCAATATGATTCCTGCACACAACACCAATCCCAGCAGCAGCAGAGGTGAAGCTTCCATCCACATTAATTTTAATCCAAGGCTGTGAAGGCAGTACCCAGTGCACTAAGGAGACTTTTTGAGTAGGGGTTGAAAAGTTAACAGCAGACATGCTGATATAATTGAAACAGTTGGCCACAGCAGTTTTAGGGGGGAAAGATTTATCCTCAAACTTGGCCTGATTTCTAGCCACCCATACAAACCAGTTGATAACAAGAGGGACACAACCCCATTTCTGATTTTTCCAATCACTCCAGCAAGTTTCAATGGTGACCCAATGATGTCTTAGATGCAAGAGATTTAATAGATGTAACACATCCTCCCAAAGCTGTAAGGTAAAAGGGCATTGAATGAATAGATGATCCAATGTTTCTTCCTCGTATTTACATAGCCAACATCTTCAAGTCGTTCTTAATCCTTTTAGTTTGAGAATGTCATCTAATGGGAGAAATCTATGTGCTAATCTCCAATTAAAGAAGGACATGGAAGGGGAGATTTTTGAATACCAAATAAAAGTGCCCCAACTGTTAATGATCCGTTGAGTGAAGGAATTATGAATGAAATTATTCACTGATTGTGATGGGGGTGTTTAATCAACAGTTTATCAGGTTTTCCAGGGTCAATGGGGATAGATAAGATTTGTTGTACAGTCTCTTCATCAACCACTTCTTTCAGTGCATCTACATTCCATTTGTCCTGCAGCCAGAATTCAGAAATCTTAACCTGATAGTTAGTATCAGGTAAGTCTGAAAGAGGCCCATCCGGGAGCCAGCTATCCATCCAGAAACTAATTTGTCCAGCATCAACCTCCCAGCAGCTTAGCTTATTAGCAGATTCTCTGACTTTTAACAGACTTTTCCAATGCTTGGAGTCACCAATTTTAGGTTGAACTAGATAAGGATGCACCTTTTTACAGTATTTTGCTTTAAGGAACTGAGCCCATATAGTATCTTGTTGTCTAAACTTAAACCATTGTTTACAGTAGAAGAGCTGATTCATTTGCTGAAAACTTTTAAATCCCGAGTCCCCAACTATGGTATGTTTGCAAAGCTTATTCCACATAGCCCAATGGGGTTGTTTATATTGGCCCTCCCACAAAAATTTGTTAAACATAGACTCCAGCATTTTTTGGGTACTTCTCTTCATTCTCACCATTTGCATTGTATATAAAGGGAAGGTAGATAAAATGCTTTTTAATAAGGTTAATCTGCCCCCATTTGAAAGAAAGTTGTTAGTCCAACAGTTTATGGTGGAAGAAATCTTATTAACCACATCATCATATTGAGTTTGCTTCTTCCTACCTTTAATCAATTGCACCCCCAAGTACTTAAAAGGTAAAACAAATTGAGTTGAATCCAAGTGGTAGCTTTAATCCAGCTTATGATGTTTGTAGTTCTTCCCCGCCAAGAATCGGCATTTCGCTTTTTTAGTTCCAGCCTCAGAGACTTGAGAGAAATGATCCAGTACAATGCATAGTTTTTCTAATGGCAAGTTTGCTGCCATTAGTAAATAGAATAATGTCATCAGCATAAGCCAAATGGCTAATGATCTGGGCAGAACTATGTTTGTAACATAAGTGGTGAGCATTACCCTGGGCTGAATTAAGAAGTCTGGATAGATAATCAAATGCCAGTATAAAAATTGTAGGGGACAAAGGGTCACCTTGTTTGATGCCCCTACCAGCAGAAAAGAAGCCCTGGCTCTCCCCATTTACCAACACACTATAAACAGAGCTGGATAGCCACCTTTGGACAAGGTTGCAGAAGGAGGGGTTGAAGCCTCTAGCCTTGAGAACCAAATCAATGAAGGACCAGCTGATAGAGTCATATGCTTTTTTAAGATCAAGTTTTAGAATCAGATTGTGTCCTCTACAGGGTTTATCCAACTCCAGAAGTAATTCCTGTGCTAAAAGACAATTATCAGCAATATTTCTTCCCTGTACAAATGCAGATCGGTTAAGACCGATAAGTTTGTCTAAATGAGGTTGTATTCTACTAACCAATATCTTACTAATAATTTTAGTAAGAGTGTTAGTGAGACAAATAGGCTCGAAATCAGTCCAAGAGGACTTTTTTGTTCTTTAGGGATAAGAACAATACAAGATGCAACAAAATATCTCGGGTAACTTAGCACTGCAGAGAAAAAGCTCGGACAGCATGGCAGAGATCAGCACCAACAATGTCCCAAGCTTTTAAGTAGAAGGTGGCACTAAAACCATCAGGCCCTGTAGTCTTGTTACCATCAATACTTTTTAGAGCTGAAAAAATTTCATTCACATCTGGTAAAAAAGTTAGGTGAAGTTGAGAAGCATAAGCATTGTCATTATTGAACACATCAGATAAGAACAAAGAAGGGTTAGTAGAATGAGCAGCCATTTGAGTCTGAAAATACTTCACTGCACTTTGAGAAATGAGATTGGGATCATTAATTCTTCTACCATCAGGATCTTTAATGCTGAGAATAGCTTTTATTTGCCTTCTGTATTTAATCATAGCATGGAAGAATTTTGTATTTCTATCACCAAAAAGTTTTTTGTTAATGGAGGCTTTCTGCTGCAAGAACATCTCCTCTCTATCCAAAGCTTGAGTTAACAGATTCTGAGCATTGATCAACTCTTGGCCATTATCACCTCCCAGGTCCTGAGTAGGTTCAAGTAATTGGACTTTGTTATCAGCCTCCCTGACCAGTTGAAATATATTACCAAAGCTATGCTTATTCCAATGTCTTAGATGATAGGCCACATTCTTTTGTAACCTCCAAAGCTTTATAAGAGCATTAGTATCAGACGCAATTGGATTAGTCCATCCAGCCTTTACCACCTCAAGAAAGGAAGGATGATCAGTCAAAAAATTTAAAAATCTGAATGGGGAAGATCTTGTTCTTGGGAAGAAGGATATCTTAATTAATAGAGGGGAATGATCAGAGGTAGCTCTATGCAAATGATGAACTTGGGTAATAGGAAAGGAATGCATCCAACAGTCATTAGCAAGGATTCTATCAATTCTCTCCAGCAGATTGCCTCTCTTCCAGGTAAAAGGAGTGCCAAGGAAACCCAAATCAAAAAGCCCAGACTTTAGTAATATTTTGAGATAAGTTCAACATGGTTTGGAGATCGGAGTCCTGCCCCCATCTTCTCACTAGGATCACTTATGCAATTAAAATCACCTCCCACCAACCAAGCATGTGTGAGCTTGGTCGAGACAAATAAGGGCATCCCAAAGAGCAGCTTCGTCTTCGGTGAGTGCATCCAAAGATAGACAAAAGTGGCAAAACTATAGAATTGTTCCATCTCAAAATGCAAGTGAAGAAATTGATAGTTATCAGCAATAACCTTACAATTTAACTCTTTCCTGGTGAAGACCCAAATCTTGTTATTGCAGTTTCTATAACAATTGAATCCAATAAATTGCTTTGTGTGTTTGGAAATATTCTTCTGCACCAAAGGTTCTAATATGGCAAAAATCCATAACTTGTTGGTCCTGATTAAGTGTTTGATTCCGTTAAGGGTACCGAGATCGGCAATACCCCTAACATTCCAAAGACAACAAAGTTAATCATGATGTAATGCCTTACCAGCCCTAGTTAGTCTAGGGGGGTGGCAGAAGAAACTTCCAATCCAATGACATTTGATTGAGATAAATTTCTGAGTTCTAAAGCATCTTTTCTTTTTCTTCTACTTTTTTGTTGAATCCTCTCCTCTTCTTTTTGATTTGCTAAATCAGCTAATATGGGTTGTGCTCGATCGATTGCCTAGATCAGGATTAGGTGGAGTGATAAAGGTACCCCCAACTTCGTAGCCGTAGTGTAATTCTTCTTCTTCATCCGAACCCCTTTGTGTAACTAGTTTCATCCCAATAGATCTATCTTGTGAGGAAGATAAGATACCTCTCCCGGCGTAACTATGTTGAACCCCGATTTCATCATTTATCTCCTTAGTATTCAATTGTATTTGTTGGGCTTGCTCTTCTACTTCCCGAGAGTTATCAATCACTTGATCTTCCAATTGCCTCGTCACAGGAAATTGAGACTCCAGCATTTTGGAATTGCCCTTTTGACCGGATTGTGCTCCATCTCCCCGAACATCTCCCGAGTTCTATCTCTTGTTCGAGCTTACTCTTCTAGTCTCGAGCATGATATTATTAGTAATTTGTAAGGGCAAATTCTGAATTGATCGAGGTAGTATCAGATCAACCTGGCTTGTTTCAACATGAGGACAGTTAGGAGTTGGGACAGAATTAGGACTTCCTTGGGGAACATTATCCTTATTACTTTTATTGGCAGCATTATAAGGCCTCAGTTCAGGATGGATTTTATAACACTGCTCCATAGTGTGTCCAAAAATGTGACAATGTTTACAATACAAGGGTTGGTATTCAAGCACTATAGGCTGCCAATACCCACAGTTGGCAGTCCCAAGCCAAACACCATCAATATAGGGGAGAGTAATATCCCTTTCAACTAAAAATCTGGTTTTAGAGATTCTAGTAATATTAGCAGAGGGTATATCATGCTTTAGGGGTCGACCCATGGAGTCAGCAATGTCATAGATGATCTTATTATTAATAAAAGGAAGTTTCAGGTTGGGTATGCTAAATCAAACAGGTACAATAGGTGGTTCTTTGGAAGGATCAAAATCCAAGGTCCATTTCAATAATTTCATTGGTTTTCCATCTATCATAATCACCTTTTTAAAGAACACTTGTGCATAATCATCTTCTCTAGTTAATTGGAGCATTATATGCCTGCTGTCAAAGACTCCAATCTTCCAACTTCCCACAAGTTTAAAATCATCAACAGCCTTTCTCAAAATGTCAAGCTTTGGATGGCTAAATTGAAACTTACCCACTAAAGTGAATTTATAGGGCTCAGATAATTTGTCCAACTCCTCTTCGGTGAAAATAAGGCCCAGCTTCCCGCTTTCTTGTACATTTCCTTATGAACTCGCATTCAGCCTTCCCGGCTATAGCATCATGGTATAACCGAGGAAATACCGGTTTGTCACCCAAAGTAGATCCACCCTCTCTTCTAATCGTAACTTCAAAGAAAGGTTCCTTTACCCATAAAGTTAGGATCCGCCTTAGTAAGCGCCTCAGCCATCCCAATGGAACAGTAAAAACCTCCAGAAATTCAAAAATTCCCAAAACCCGGGAAAGAGTAAAATCCTTAGCCAAGACAAACCAACCTCAGAGAAGAACTCAGCAACAAGCCACCACCACCTTTGAACTTCGCCGCCGTCATATATATATATATATATATATATATATATATATATATATATATATATATATATATATATATATATATATATATATATATATATATATATATATACATACCCACACACACACACACACACACACACACACACACACACACACACACATACACACAATTATATATATAAATACATATATATTCTCAAAATAACTTCAATCCTACTAATCACTTCAAAGAAGACCTTGAAAAAATTAGCCCAACTCCTATGTATGCTACCCAAACACCCACATTTACCGCCCAACTAATACTTTTCCTAGCCATTCGATCTCCATCTTCCTTCCTTTTTTTCACATAATCAATATCATCAAATCCTCCCATCTCATCTTTCTTATTTTATTTCTTCGTCTCATCTTCCTCCATTATTTCCTACAGCATAGGATAAAATCTTTTTCTCCTTAGCTTCATCCGCTCTCGCATCAAAAGCCCTTGCTTTGTCACTACACTTATCTCAACCCATTCAGATAGGTTGATTTCTTCACAGCGTAGCTCTCATGTTTCACCTCATTGGAAAATCCCTTGTAGAGCTTTTTCACCCTGGATCCAGACCTCAAAGTGAATCCCATTGCTAATACAAACTAGATTTGAGCTTGCAAATACTACCTCTGATTTGTAAGTGATATCCCTCGATCGAACATGACAAAGTTCTATTAGAGCGTCTCTATTAGCAGGGATGTTGGTGCCATTAACTACCAATGGAGTTTCATTTATTCTAGGAAGGTAAACTAATGTTATTTTTTGTGGGAGACGAGATCATCGATTTGGGGGGATGGTAAGATGGAGTTTGAAAGACTGGAGATCAAGAGTAATGTGATCCATTATGAAGAATGAACATTGAATCCCTTTTGCTTTCCCGTTTGCTTAGAATTTTTTCATCCTCAAATATTCACTCTTCGAAGTTTAAGATGGCAACCCCAGCGACTGATTTATAGGGAGCACATACGAAGAGAGATTTAAGGTTTAGATAAAAAGTTGTGATTTTATCAATGACAGGTTGCGGCTTTATTTTTGGATGTTTTGAATTGTCTTTAGGAAAATAACAACCATGTAAAATAGATGTCGTGGCAAAAGCACACATTTTTTAGTGGTCCAACACTTTGTTTTTCCAGGTTATACTTCGGAACGTGTGGCTCTTTCAACTCAAAAATTTAACGAGAATGCTCAAAAATTAATTTTCTTAATCATGCCAACAAAAAAGACTTACATATATGTCACACAATTTCTATGTATTTATATATCTAATATTTAAACATTATTATTTCTTTTAGATTATTTTAGCTTTTGCTTGAAAAGGAATGAGAGCTATTATTGAGAAGAATTTGATTAGTGATTTTTTGTTAATTTATTTGGTATTTGATCATCTAATTTTTGAAAAAAATCCACTTAAGTCTGGTTTTCATTAAAAGGGATAAATTTTAAAATGATATTAGTCTAAATTTAAAGTGAAATTATTTTTCCCAAATAATTTATTATATGTGTGTTAAAATTTGTTTGGATGATAATTGTATTGATTAAATATTTAAATAATAAGTTATTAATTTAAATTAAGTTAAATAGAGGTTAAGTTAAAATTCAAATATTTTATATAATCTTCTTTATGGGCAACCACTTATTTTTTGTAAATATTACATCATTTAGGTTCTTAGATAATTTTATTTGTCTAAATTAAACCGCATTTAAATGGATTTTAAATTTCCTCAATAAATATATTAAATTCTAATAAATAAAAATGAATATAATCCTGCCATGTTCAGTAATGACCTATTACACCAAATCTATTACACCAAATCTTATAATAAATTAAAATGCACTCTAAATGATTTCGATAATCCAGCCATGGTCAGTAATGACCTATTACACCAAATCTCTATGGTTCTTAGGTCATTTTTTTCAATTAAATTAAAATAACCAAAATTTATAGATTAAATAAGTTAATTATAAAATTAAAAACTTAAAATGTATAAACATTCAATGAAAATAAAACAAAATACCAAATTTTGCCCACTAAATGCTAAGGGAAGAGAAATCCCTAAGAGGAATTGGGGAATTTAGTAAATTGGGGAAGTTAGGGAATTTTTATGGATTTGAGGTGGATTTGGTGGCTAGGAATTGTTTTGGTAAATTTGGGATGGATTTGGGTAGTTTAGGAATTTATTATTGTAATTTTTTGGAAATTAGGAAATTTTGTTCAGTTTAGGTGGATGGGTAGGGTGAACTGTGGTGAAAGGGGTGTGAGTGTAGTGCATGTGTGAGCAGAGCGAGGAGCCAAGTCATAAGGAGTTTTCATAGGGCCTCATGGCCCTATTAGAACTATTCTTTAAATTCGCCATGTTGGTCTAAGCCAAATCAACTAAATGTTGAGGATTTATGACTACCCATGATGAGACTAAAAAATAGTTAAGAAGTAGTTTTAGTTTCTAAGTAAGGTGGATCCCATCACTAGTCTTGTAGGATAGTCAATAAGAAAGTCATATGGCTTAATCCTAAGCTCTAAAACAAAAATTAGACCTCACCGGAATTGGGTTCAACAAGCTTCATCATGAATCAATCGATAATCACTGTGGCTGTTTATATATTTTATTCCCATTAAAAATTTTCAACTCTAATCCTACTTTTAGTGCTTTGTATTTAGCTTCATTGTTGATGGTGATGAATTATCGTGTGTCGTTGTCAATTCCCGTATCATGTCAATATCAAGGAGTCGCCACTCTCTTTCTCTATCTATCACTCTAATTCTTATCTTACCTAGACTTATTGTCAGTAGTCTTTGGAGAATTTGAAGAAGGATTAATCATGATAGAGATTGAGAGAAAAGAAAATCAAATGATAATCTCGGAGAACAAGTTTTCAAATTGTGTAATTACTGAATCTTTTTGTATGAGAAAATCAAAAGAAGATCTTGGGTAACCAGAGAGGTCTTGTAAGTGAAATACCTATCCTAAGTTCTTTAATCTCCTATAGTAGCAAGCTCCTATTGTTAATTACATCCTGAACAATTAATACTGCCTATGAAAACTCCCGATTAAGATTAACAATTATCCTAAAAAAAGTGTAAGTGTTGTCGTGCCAGTGTGTTTCTGAAGAATCAATACTACCAGAAAGTTTTGTTTATATTGGGTGTATGTCGTTGCTTTGTGGTATTTTATTTTGTATTTTTGGTGTCATGTCATATGTCATGTCGGGATGTCGTAATTTGTAAGTCATATTGTTTTATGTCATATCGTAATGTCATGTGATGTTGTAATGTCATGTCATTTTATGTCATCTCATAATGTCATGTGATGTCGTAATGTCATGTCATTTTATGTCATCTCATAATGTCATGTGATGTTGTTATGTCATTTTGTTATGTGATGTTTGTTTGTCATGTCTTAATGTCATGTGATGTTGTAATGTCATGTAATTTTGTTATTTGTCATATTGTTTTGTCATTTCATTGTGTTTTGGTTTGATGTCAAGTCATGTTATATTGTTTTGTCATTGTGTTTTGTTTTATTCTGAATGTTGTCGTTCCGTTTTAATTATCCTGCAAAACAGAGTTTACACACCCTATAACATGCAAAGAAAAATCTAAACGAAACTTCATGTCTTCATCCTACAAGGAAAACAAAGTTAGAAACAATGTCATATCAAAATATTTAGATTACCTGGTCAAATTTTCTGTTTATTCAGAGTTGTCGGATGTCTGAATGTGGTTGAGATGTCGATTTATATTTATGTTAATTTATGTTTAATTTTTGATTTGTCTTGAATGTCGATTTAAGTTGGATTTTGGATTTTATGTCAATTTGGATTTGATTTTGGATTTTATGTCAGTTTATGTCGATTTGAGTTTGATTTTGGGTTTTATGTCACTTTGAGTTTTATTTTGGAGTTTTATGTCAATTTATGTTTAATTTTATGTCGATTTAAGTTCGATGTGGGTTGAACTTAAGAATTATGATGTCGTATGTTTAGTTAAATTCGATACAGGTCGAAGTTAAGAATTATGTCGGTTTGTGTCGTGTTAAGTTCGATTTAGGACGAACTTAAGAATTATATCGGTCTACATCGTGTTAAGTTCTATTTAGGTCGAACTTATATTGGTTTATGTAAAATCATGTTGATTTATATCGAATTGAGTTAAGTTTGAAATGTCAATTAATGTCATTTAATGTCGGTGTTTGTTGAATGTGGTTTGAAATGTTGATTAATGTTGAATTATGTTTGATTATGTTTGGAATGTTGATTAATGTCGAATAAATGCCGAATTATGTTGAGTTTCATTTGAAATGTCGAATTTGTTGAGTTTCCTTTCGAATGTCGGATTTATGTCGGTTATGCCAATTTTTGTTTGAAATGTCAGATTTATGTTGATTATGTCGATTTATGTTTTAAATGTCAAATTTATGTCGTTTATGTTGATTTATGTTTGAAATGTCAAATTTATGTCAATTTTATCGATTTATGTTTGAATTTTCAAATTTATGTTTATTATGTCGATTTATGTTTGAAATGTCAAATTTAAGTTGATTATGTCGATTTGAGTTCAATTTTTTCGATTTAGGTTCAATTTTGTTGATTTAGGTTCAATTTGGGTTGAGCATAAGATTTATGTTAATTTAGGTTCAATTTAGGTTGAACCTATGGTTTATGTCGTAGTTTAGGTTAGACTTAGGTTAATGTCAGGTTGAACCTAAGTATGATTTCACTTAAGCCTAATGTTGATTAGACTTAAGTTAGGTTTAAGTTAGACTTAGATTCATGTCAGGTTAATCCTAAGTATGGTTTCAATTAAGTCTAATGTGGGTTAAACTTAAATTAGGTTTGGGTTAGACTTAGGTTCATGTCAGGTTGAACCTAAGTATGGTTTGACTTAAGTCTAATAAGGGTTAGACTTAGGTTCATGTTGGGTCGAACCTAAGTATGATTTGACTTAAGTCTAATATGGGTTAGACTTAAGTTTAATTAGTTTATGCCATGTTGAACCTAGATTAAGGTTAACTTAAGTTCAATATGGGTTGAGCTCAAGTTTGATTTAAGTTCGAGTTAAGTTAGGTTCAAGTTAGGTTGAACCTAGCTTAAGGTTGACTTAAGTTCAATATGGGTTGAACTCATGTTTGATTTGGGTTTGAGTTAAGATAGGTTCAAGTTAGGTTGAACCTCGATTTAAGGTTAACTTATGTTCATTATAGGTTGAACTCAAGTTTGTTTAGATTTGAGTTAAGTAAGGTTCAAGTTAGATTGAACCTACACTTAAGGTTGACTAAAGTTCAATATGGGTTGAACTCAAGTTTGATTTGGGTTTGAGTTAAGTTAGGTTCAAGTTAGATTGAACCTGGATTTAAGGTTAACATAAGTTCAATGTAGGATGAACTCAAGTTTGATTTATATTTGAGTTAAGTTAGGTTCAAGTTAGATTGAACCTAGACTAAAGGTTGACTTAAGTTCAATATCGGTTGCACGCAAGTTTGATTTAAATTTGAGTTAAGTTAGGTTCAAGTTAGGTTGAACCTAGACTTAAGGTTGACTTAAGTTCAATATAGGTTTAACTCAAGTTTGATTTGGGTTTGAGTTAAGTTAGGTTCAAGTTAGGTTGAACCTAGATTTAAGGTTAACTTAAGTTCACTGTAGGTTGAACTCAAGTTTGACTTAGATTTGAGTTAAGTTAGGTTCAAGTTAGATTGAACCTAGACTTAAGGTTAACTTAAGTTCAATATGGGTTGAACTCAAGTTTGATTTGGGTTTGAGTTAAGTTAGGTTCAAGTTAGATTAAACCAAGACTTAAGGTTAACTTAAGTTCAATGTAGGTTGAACTCAAGTTTTATTTAGATTTGAATTAAGTTAGGTTCAAGTTAGATTGAACCTAGACTAATGGTTGACTTAAGTTCAATATGGGTTGAACTCAAGTTTGATTTAAGTTTAAGTTAAGTTAGGTTTAAGTTAGGTTGAACCTAGATTTAAGGTTGACTTATGTTCAATATAGGTTGAACTCAAGTTTGATTTGAGTTTGAGTTATGTTAGGTTCAAGTTAGGTTGAACCTGGATTTAAGGTTAACTTAAGATCAATGTAGGTTGAACTCAAGTTTGATTTAGATTTTAGTTAAGTTAGGTTCAAGTTAGATTGAACCTAGACTTAAGGTTGACTAAAGTTCAATATGGGTTAAACTCAAGTTTGATTTAGGTTTGAGTTAAGTTAGGTTCAAGTTAGGTTGAACCTAGACTTAAGGTTAACTTAAGTTCAATGTGGGTTGAACTCAAGTTAAGGTTTTGAATTAACTTAGGCTGATTTTAAGTTTGGTTTGTTGACTTAAGTTCAATATGGATTGAACTTAAGTTAAGGTTTTAAACTAGGGTTCATGTTGTGTTGAATCTAAGTTAAAGTTGAACTTAGGTTCAAGTTGTGTTGAAGGTTGAACTTGGGTTCAAGTTGGTTTGAACCGAAGTTAAGATTGTACTTGGGTTCAAGTTGGGTAGAACCTAAGTTAAGGGTTGAACTTGGGTTCAAGTTGGGTTGAACCTTTAAAGGTTGAACTTGGGTTCAAGTTGGGTTGAACCTTTAAAGGTTGAACTTGGGTTCAAGTTGGGTTGAATCTAAGTTAAATGTTGAATTTGGGTTCAAGTTTGGTTGAACCTAAGTTATGGGTTGAACTTAAGTTAGGTTTATTTTTGGTTTGTGTTTGATTAAACCTTAACTGGTTAAGGTTTAATAGTTTAATTAAGTCTAATATAATAGACTTAATTAGAGTTTATGTCTGATTAAACCTTAGTTAGTTAAGGTTTAATAGATTAAATAAGTCTAATGTGGTAGACTTAATTGGAGTTTAAGTTGGATTAAGTTTTATTTAATTAAGACTTAATGGTTTTATTTGGTCTAATGGGTTAGACCTAATTAGGGTTTAGGTTTGATTATGTCTAATTTAGTTAAGACTTAATGCTTTAACTAGGTCTAATCGGTTAGACCTAATTAAGGTTTAGGTTTGATTAGGTCTAATTTAGTTTATACTTAATGGTTTAATAAGGTCTAATTGGGTTAGACCTAATTAAGATTTAGGTTTGATTAAGTCTAATTTAGTTAATACTTAATGGTTTAATTAGGTTTAATGAGTTAGACCAAATTAAGGTTTAGGTTTAATTAAGTCTAATTTTGTAATACTTAATGGTTTAATTAGGTTTAATTGGGTTAGACCTAATAAAGGTTTAGGTTTGATTAAGTCTAATTTAGTTAAGACTTAATGGTTTAATTATGTCTAATGGGTTAGACCTAATTAGGGTTTAGGTTTGATTAAGTCTAATTTAGTTAAGACTTAATGGTTTAATTAGGTTTAATGGGTTAGACCTAATTAAGGTTTAGGTTTGATTAAGTCCAATTTAGTTAAGACTTAATGGTTTAATTAGGTCTCATGGGTTAGACCTAATTAGGGTTTAGGTTTGATTAAGTCTAATTTAGTTAAGTCTTAATGGTTTAATCAGGTTTAATGGGTTAGAACTAATTAGGGTTTAGGTTTAATTAAGTCTAATTTATTTAAGACTTAATGGTTTAATTAGGTTTAATAGGTTATACCTAATTAGGGTTTAGGTTTAATTAAGTCTAATTTAGTTAAGTCTTAATGGTTTAATTAGGTCTAATGGGTTGGACCTAATTAGGGTGGCTAATTTGTCTTAAACCTAATGTATTTAAGGTTTAAGGTGTTAATTAAGTTTAACATGTCCTTAAACTCAATTTTAGCTTGATTTTGTATTAAACCTAATTTAGTTAAGATTTAAAAATTTAATTAAGTTTAATATGTCCTTAAGCTTAATTTAAGTTTGATTTTGTATTAAACCTAATTTAGTTAAGGTTTAATGAATTAATTAAGTTTAATATGTCTTTAAACTTAATTAAAGTTTTATTTTGTGTAAAACCTAATGTAATTAAGGTTTAATAAATTAATTAAGTTTAATATGTCTTTAAACTTAATTAAAGTTTGATTTTGTATTAAACCTAATGTGATTAAGGTTTAATGAGTTAATTATATTTAATTTGTCTTTAAACCTAATAAAAGTTTAATTTTTGTATTAAATCTAATGTAATTAAGGTTTAATGAATTAATTATGTTTAGGTTGTCTTTAAACCTAATTAAAGTTTGGTTTAATTTTATTTGGATTTAGACTCATCATTGGCTTAATCCATTATGAAATGGGTTAAGTAAATGAAGAAAAGTGTTTTGAAACATTAATTTTTAATTAATAAATCTTAACCCAATTTTAAAATGTCTTTTAAAATTGATTCGATGGCTTAAGAATTATTATTTAGGATTATTGTCTGTCACCCTAAAATTCTTAACCATTTTGAATTTTAATTTTTCAAATTTTCAAATTTTATAGTTATTTTAAAAAATAATTATAAAGTGTCATGAAAATTAGAAAATCATATCCTAGCCTTAGAAAAGTCAAGAGATGTGTCTAAGGACTTAAAGGTTCTTCCCTAAAATTTTCATATTTTTCTAGTTTGTAAATAATTTTTAATAATTAAAATACTCCAGAGAATATTTAAATATTTAAAAATTAAATACAGAGAATAAAATTATGATTTTAGTTTCAAAATTTTTTCCTCTTCAAGAGCTTTCCAGAGGTATTTTTATTTTATTTTTAAGATGTCTGTGGAAAAAGTTATGTTTTTTTGATCTTTTAAGGTTAATTTGAATTAAGCTTAGCCCAGAATTTCCTACGGGTCGAAAGCGCGGCACGATCCAGTTTACGGATCCGGACAGGAAACACCGCAGTGTGCGATCAGCGCCGTTCGTTCCAAAACACAGGAACTGACGGCAGAGATTAAATCCAAAAAATTCAAAAAATTTATGAACCATCCACCTTCTAGGCTCAATATTTCACTCATTTCTCAATGAAATTGAGTGATTTTTGAACCTATGGAATCATCTGGAGATGTAGATCACATCTATACGATGACCTTAATTTTCTAGGCTAGTTTAGTTCATGATTTTTCAATTATACGAATTATTTTGGATTAAAAAAATCCATACCTTGGCCACAATAGTTCTGAGCTTTATCAGACTTGTTGGTCGGCCACTAGTGATCCCAAAGAAGTTCTTTGTCACTTCAATATGGATTTGCAACTAGCCTTGGTGAGTATTTTTGGCAAAATGGCTTGGTTTGGTTTCAGTTTGGGTTTTAGCCAAATTGGCTCGATCGGGCTGATCTTATGGCATGATTTTTGCTAGAATGGATTGCTAAGATCCTTAGCAAGATTTTTGCTGTTGAGAACTAAGGGATTTGGGCAGCCTATGTCTCTATGAATTTTTTTTCTTCTTCTTCATGGGTTCGGGTAGGGGCATTTTATAGGCATGGGAATGGCTATGGATAAGTTTGGTGCTCGTTAGGCTCACTTGGGGGAGTTGCTATCTCATCCATAAATGTTTTTAAAGTGAAATTTAATTTGTGATAATGATAGGTTGGCAATTTCCATGCTTAATCACCATGAACTTAACCATGGAAAGGAAGGGTGTTGCTAGCTTTGATTTTTCTCATAGCTTCCTTCATTGCAGAGCTTGGGAGGTGGACATGGCTGTAGGAGAATGCGTTGGATAAGCCTCCCCCATGTAATTCATTTAGTACCTCCAATGAATTGAATGGTAGGATGACACATATGCTAATTTTCCCTCATTCCCATGTCTTAGCCATAATTGCTCTCAAATTGTCATGATGAAATTTTCATTGTTTTGTTCACTTCTATTGGGTAGAGAGGAGGCTTATGGTGACTCAAAGAGCTAAGGCCTCCATCATCCATGACCTCATTTAAGGATTCATGGGGGGATGACACATACCCCTTTAATTTTTTTAATTTTTCCATTTTTGATTTATGAGATCACCATATGAGGTAATGGTGATCTAAGCTCTCCCCCTCTCCTATTAGTGAAGATGTGAGGCTTTAGATAAGTCACTAAAGGTTCTCTTAGGGTTGCATGAAGAGGTGACACATCATTCTTTCATAATGATGAAGGCATCATCACATGTGTTTACCATGGTTAATATGATACATGATGGGTTATTCATGGGTTATTTCATTTTTAATGGGTTATATGAGTTGTGTCTAACCCATATGAGGTCATGTGTAATTTCATAAAGGAGATTTGGAATTTTTGGAAAACCATAATGTCATAGGATAAAATTTCATTTAATACCACTTTCTTAATTTAACTTCCATTTTAACTAATTATGTCATTAATTAAAATATTAGAAATTATTTTATTAATCAATTATTTATCGAAAATAATTGTAAATCAATTATTTGATTAATTATCATGTCATTTTTTATTTAAAATTAGATTTTGTCTCATTTCATGACTTTTTAATTTAATTTTCATTTTAATTAATTATGTCATTAATTAAAAATATAAAAATTAAATTATTTGTCAATTAATTAATTAAAAATAATTTTGGAATTAATTATTTAATTAATTTCATTATTTTTAATTAATTATGCATTTTATCATTTTATGGCTTTTAATTTAATTATTTTTCATTTTAATTAATTATTTCATTAATTAAAACTTTAATAACTAAATCATTAGTCAATTAATTAATCTAAATAATTCTGATTTAATTATTTGATTAATTTTGTCAATTTTATTTTATTTTGATGCATTTTGTCATTTTATGACTTTTAATTTAATTTTCATTTTCATTAATTAATTAATTAAAATTCTGAAAATTAAATTATTAGTCAATTTAATTAACCAAAATAATTTTGAAATTAATTATTTTATTAATTTTGTCATTTTGGGGTCTTAAGCAGGTCATTGGGTCAATAATTGGTTATTTGGTCAAAAATTGACCAGTTTAACTAAAGTTGACTTTTTGAGTCAAAGGTTGATCTATTGGGTCAGTAGGGTTCGTCATTGGGTTAGGATTGATCATTTTGACCAAAGTTGAATTTTGGGTTAAGGGTTGACCTGTCGGGTCAATAGGGTTGGTCATTGGGTCAGAATTGACTATTTTAACTAAAGTTGACTTTTTGGGTCAAATGTTGACCTGTTGGGTCAGTAATGTTGGTCATTGGGTCAGGATTGACCACTTTGACCAAAGTTGACTTTTTGGGTCAAGGGATGACCTATCATAAAAATGAGGTCAACAAAGGGGCCCCCAAGATATGTGGAATACTGCATAAGTATGTCGCATATATTGGCGTTGACCGAGATGGTCTGAATATTTATTGTCAAGAAATGTCTCATAATAATCAGGAAAGGAGCGGATGTCATTTCATTCCTAAAGAATGTCAGATGTCTCATATGTAAGTTTTGAGAAGGAACATCATGCAATTTATGTCCTTTCTCAAAGGAATATTCATTGGAATGCCATAATTTCCGTGTTTGGAAAAAGACTTATATCCAATAATAGGAGAGAGAAAATGAATGTCGTATTCCATTTCTCGAAATGTTAATGTCGATGTTTAGTTAGAGGATTGCCATAATTTCCGTGTCAAGAAAAGAACTTACATCCAAACCGGAGAGAGAAAATGGATGTCATATTCCATTTCTTGAAATGTCAATGTCGATATTTAGTTAGAAGAATGCCATAATTTCCATGTCAGGAAAAGGACTTATAACCAATAATCAGAGAGAAAATGGATGTCATATTTCATTTCTCGAAATGTGAATGTCAATGTTTAGTTAGAGGAATGTCATAATTTCCCTGTCATGAAAAGAACTTATATCCATTAACCGAAGAAAAAAAATGGGTGTCATATTCCATTTCTTGAAATGTCAATGTCTATATTTAGTTAGAGGAATGTCACAATTTCCGTGTCAGGAAAAGGACTTACATCTAATAACTAGAGAGAGAAAATGGATGTCATATTCCATTTCTCGAAATGACAATGTCGATATTTAGTTAGAGGAATTCCATAATTTTCGTGTAAGGAAAAGGACTTACATCCAATAACCGGAGAGAAAATGGATGTCATATTTCATTTCTTGAAAGGTCAATGTCGATGTTTAGTTAGAGGAATGTCATAATTTTTGTGTCAGGAAAAGGACTCACATCCAATAATTAGAGAGAGAGAATGGATGTCATAATCCATTTCTCAAAATGTCAATGTCGATATTTAGTTAGAGGAATGCAATAATTGTCGTGTCAGAAAAAGGACTTACATCCAATAACTAGAGAGAAAAAATGGATGTCATATTCCATTTCTCGAAATGTCAATGTCGATGTTTAGTTAGAGGAATGCCATAATTTCTGTGTCAGGAAAGGACTTACATCCAATAACTAGAGAGAGTGGCAGACTCACTAAGATATTTTCTCGGGATATTCACTGGGTATTTGACCTGTATAGGCCGAATGATAAGTCTCATGTTAGTTATCATAAGTTATTCATCATGTCATTTTAGTTCATTTTTGCATTTTTGAACTGTCGATGTATTGTAGACAATTAAGGAAAAAGAAAGCGAATGTCGTGCCAATTTTCTCGAAAAGGTGGCAATGTCAAAATGTCAATTTTGGAATAGGAATGTGTACGAGACTTATATCCTATCAAAAGAAAGATTGTCAAAGGAAAGCCAATGTCATGATGGTCTTATATCCAATAGCGAGAAAGAGAATAGATGTCATATTCCATTTAAGGAGGTCTTACACTATCTCTTAGAAATATCAATGTCAAAATGTCGATTTTAGAATAGGAATGCGTATGAGACTTATATCTTATCTAAAGAAAGATTTCTAAAGGAAAGCCAATGTCATGATGGTCTTATATCCAATAGCGAGAAAGAGAATAGAAGCCATATTCCATTTAAAGAGGTCTTACACTATCTCTTAGAAATATCAATGTCAAAATGTCGATTATGGAATAGGAATGCGTATGAGAATAATGCATTATCCAATGAGAGATTGCTAAAGGAAATCCAATGTCATGATGGTCTTATATCCAATAACGAGAAAAATAATAGATGTCATATTCCATTTAAGGAGGTCTTACACTATCTCTTAGAAATATCAATGTCAAAATGTCGATTTTGGAATAGGAATGCATATGAAACTTATATCATATCGAATGAAAGATTGCTAAAGGAAAGCCAATGTCATGATGGTCTTATATCCAATAGCGAGAAAGATAATAGATGTCATATTCCATTTAAGGACGTCTTACACTATCTCTTAGAAATATCAATGTCAAAATATCGATTTTGGAATAAAAATGCGTATGAGACTTATATCCTATCCAATGAGAAATTACTAAAGGAAAGCCAATGTCATGATGGTCTTATATCCAATAGCGAGAAAGAGAACAGATGTCATATTCCATTTAAGGAGTTCTTACACTATCTCTTAGAAATATCGATGTCAAAATGTCGATTTTGGAATAGGAATGCGTATGAGACTTATATCCTATTCAATGAGAGATTACTAAAAGAAAGCCAATGTCATGATGGTCTTATATCCAATAGAGAGAGAGTAGATGCCATCTTCCATTTAAGGAGGTCTTACACTATCAATGTCAAAATGTCAATTTTGGAAAAGGAATGCGTATGAGACTTATATCCTATCCAATGAGAGATTGCTAAAGGAAAGCCAATTTCATGATGGTCTTATATCCAATAGCGAGAAAGAGAATAGACGCCATCTTCCATTTAAGGAGGTCTTACACTATCTCTTAGAAATGTCAATGTCAAAAAATTTTTGTTTAAGTTATTTATTTCCCAGTTTACAAAACAAGTCATTCATTTTTGTTTTTGTCGAATCTTTTTAAAATACTGCCCATTGATTGGGTGTATTATTTCTTCTTGGTAGTCTACCAACTGACAGGATTTCCCCAAATGTGTCTTCTTGACAAGCATATCGGCCCTCCCACGAGGATAGGTGTTTGAAGTACTAAATCCAAATCCCTGATCTAAGTGTCCTAGGGTGAACCCATTCATCATGGGCTTGTATAATTCCAAATTTTGTTGAGCGTTCTTTCCTTCCAAGATTCCAAGTTCTCCGAGTTGTAATTTCATATTTTTTTTTGTTATTTCGTCTGCTAATGTCATTTATAGGTAAGATCATTGCACTTCAATTGGAAGCAGAACTTAGGGCCCATGATGTCGGTCACGAGGCTTCCATTAATCACCAATTCTATAAAGATTATTCATATTGTCTTTAAAAAATCACTTTGACATTTCCAAATTAGGATTGGGGTTGGATCTTTGGAAAATTATGACTTAAGAGTATAATTTCCATTAATCTCCAATAACAAAGCCATTAACCTTAGTTCTTTCTTTCTGGGTCTTAGGAATTTTTCAAAATTTAGATTATGTGATCAAAATATCTTTTATCTTCTAAACATATGTCTGAACCAATGAATAGTTAACCAAAAGACGAGATCACTTAATTTTTTCTTGAATATAATATCAGAAGAATTTTCTTAAGACAGTTTTTCAAGATTTATCAATTAGGGGAGAATTTAGACACCAATTTTTAATTTTACGCTCACCTCAAGCTTCTTCTCAGGGAATTACTATATCTGGTGGAACATGTTAAGGATTTTGAATGTTTAAATTGAGACACCAATTTTTGATTTTGTGCCTACCTCAAGATTCTTATCAGAAACACTTTTTTTTCTTTTTTTTCCTGAGAATTACTATATCTGGTTGGGCTCACTTTTATTATTTTGAATGCTTGGACTCAAACACCAATTTTTGATTTGGTACTCACCTCAAGCTTCTTCTCGGAGAATTACTATATCTGGTGGAGCATTTTTTAAGGATTTTGAATGTCCAAACTCCCCTAATTAATAATTCTTAAATATTTCTTAAGACGAATTATGGGATATTATAACTCATTCAAAAGTCAGGACCCAATCACATGGCAGAAGATTAAGAGACTCATGATATCTTTAGTAAATTACTTATATTTTGATCACAATATTTTATTTTTCATTTAGGAGCCAGTCTGAAGAATTAAGATAAAGGGCCCAGTTATTCGGGCATTAATTTCATTTTCCCCTTGAAATCATATTTTTCAAAATGTTGGAATTTTTGTTTAGATTTCTCCTTTCTGAATTGTCTTTCTGTCAATAGGTGGATGAGAAGAATATTTCCAAAGACATTAAATCTAAATATTTCAAATTTCATCTGTCCTCACAGATCAATTTTCATTTCTCCACAAAGGACAAGTTAGTTGACTAGTCCTAGAACTAGATTAAAAATAGATCTGATTTTCGCTTCAATTGATTTCTTTCTTTCTGCAAAACTGTCCTAAGAGAAAGGGAAATCCTTGATGGAATTCAAATTCATTTTATGAATTTAGAAACGATGTGTTGCAGGCCACTGAGCAATAATTGGTCCAAATTTGATTATAACAGACTATCTTGTCAACTGACAAATCAGACTTTTGAAGGGAGGAAAAAGATTAACTTCGGGGAATCCATTATATCGGTTCATTGTTATTATCATTTTAGACTTGTTATGTAAACTGGGTGGGAAGGGAGGGAACATATGTCATTTTTGTATGTCATTTATGTCATTTTGGTTTGTCAATTATAGAAATATAAGATTCTAGGATTTTTTGTCATGAACAAATCTTTGAATCGAAGAGTTGTTAGTTCTATTTTACTCGAGATTGAGTAAGTTATAGAACGAAAGAAAGGATAATTTAGCCCTTCAAAAGACATATTATCATAGTCACGAGGACAAATTGATTAACCAAATATGGGGAGAGAGAATATCCCCAGCAGAGTTGCCACTCTCTTGATGGCGACCAATTGTCGTGTGTCGTCGCTGTCAATTCTCATATCATGTCAATGTCAAGGAGACCACTCTCTTTCTCTATCTATCACCCTAATTCTTATCCTACCTAGACTTATTGTCAGAATTATTTGGATAGTTTGAAGAAGGATTAATCATGATATAGATTGAGAGAAAAGAACATCAAATAATAATCTCATAGAACAAGTCTTCAGATTTTGTAATTACTGAAGTTTTGCGTATATGAAAATCATATGAAGATCTTGGGTAACCAGAGAGGTCTTGTAGGTGAAATACCTATCCTGAGTTCTTTAATCTCCTATAGGAGCAAGCTCCTATAGTTAATTACATCCTGAGCAATTAATACTGCCTAGGAAAACTCCCGATTAAGGTTAGCATTTATCCTCGAAAAAGGGTAAGTATTGTCATGGTAATGCATTTCTAATGAATCGATACTACCAAAAAGTTTTGTTTATATTTGGTGTATGTCGTTGCTTTGTGGTTTTTTGTTTTGTTGTTTTTGGTGTCATGTCATGTCGGGATGTCATAATTTGTATGTCATATTGTTTTATGTCATATCATAATGTCTTGTGATGTTGTAATGTCATGTCATTTTATGTCATCTCATAATGTCATGTGATGTGGTAATGTTATGTCATTTTATGTCATCTCATATTGTCATGTGATTTCGTTATGTCATTTTGTTATGTGATGTATGTTTGTCGTGTCGTAATGTCATTTGATATTGTAATGTCATGTCATATTATTATTTGTCATATTTTTTGTCATTTCATTGGGTTTTGGTTTGATGTCAAGTGATGTTATGTTGTTTTGTCATTGTTTTTTGTTTTGTTTTGAATGTTGTCGTTCCGCCTTTATTGTCCTACAAAATAGAGTTAGTACACCCTATAACATGCAAAGAAAATCTAAACGAAACTTCATGTCTTCATCCTGCAAGGAAAACAAAGTTAGAAACAATGTCATATCAAAATAATTAGATTACCTAGTTAAATTGTCTGTTGATTTAGAGTTGTCGGATGTCTGAATGTGGTTGAGATGTCGATTTAGATTTATGTTAATTTATGTCTAAATTTTAATTTTTCTTGAATGTCAAATTAAGGTGGATTTTGGATTTTATGTTAATTTGAATTTGATTTTGGGTTTTATGTCAGTTTATGCCGGTTTGAGTTTGATTTTGGGTTTTATGTCAATTTAAGTTTTATTTTGGGGTTTTATGTCAATTTATGATTAATTTTATGTCGAGTTAAGTTCGGTGTGGGTCAAACATAAGAATTAAGATGTCATATGTTAAGTTAAATTTGATACACATCGAACATAAGAATTATGTTGGTTTGTGTCATGTTAAGTTCGATTTAGGTCGAACTTAAGATTTATATCGGTCTATGTCGTGTTAAGTTCAATTTAGGTCGAACTTATGTTGGTTTATGTCAAATCATGTTGATTTATGTCAAATTAAATTAAGTTTGTATTATTAATTAATGTCGAATTATGTTAAGTTTGGTTTGAAATGTCAATTAATGCATTTAATGTCGGTGTTTGTTGAATTTGGTTTGAAATGGCGATTAATGTTGAATTATGTTTGACTATGTTTGGAATGTTGATTAATATCGAATTATGTTGAGGTTCTTTTGAAATGTCGAATTTGTTGAGTTTCGTTTGGAATGTCGGATTTATGTCGGTTATGTCAATTTTTGTTTGAAATATCATATTTATGTTGATTATGTCGATTTATGTTTGAAATGTAAAATTTATGTCATTTATTTTGATTTACGTCTGAAATGTCAAATTTATGTCGATTATATCGATTTATGTTTGAAATATCAAATTTATGTCGATTATGTCGATTTATGTTTGAAATGTCAAATTTATGTTGATTATGTCGATTTAAGTTCAATTTTATCGATCTGGTTCAATTTGGGTTGAACATAAGATTTATGTCGGTATAGGTTCAATTTTGTCGATTTAGGTTCAATTTGGGTTGAACCTAAGATTTATGTTGATTTAGGTTCAATTTGGGCTGATCTTAAGGTTTATGTCTTGGTGTAGGTTAGACTTAGGTACATGTCAGGTTGAACCTAAGTATGATTTGACTTAAGTCTAATGTGGGTTAGACTTAAGTTAAGTTTAAGTTAGACTTAAATTCATGTCAGGTTAATCTTAAGTATGGTTTGACTTAATTCTAATGTGGGTTAAACTTAAGTTAGGTTTGAGTTAGACTTAGGTTCATGTCGGGTTGAACCTAAGTATGGTTTGAATTAAGTATAATATGGGTTAGAATTAAGTTAGGTTTAGGTTAGACTTAGGTTCACGTTGGGTTGAACCTGAGTATGATTTGACTTAAGTCAAATATGGGTTAGACTTAAGTTAGATTGGTTTATGTCATGTTGAACCTAGACTTAAGGTTAACTTAAGTTCAATATGGGTTGAGCTCAAGTTTGATTTAAGTTTAAGTTAAGTTAGGTTCAAGTTGGGTTGAACCTAGACTTAAGGTTGACTTAAGTTCAATATGGGTTGAACTCAAGTTTGATTTGGGTTTGAGTTAAGTTAGGTTCAAATTAGGTTGAACCTAGATTTAAGGTTAACATAAGTTGAATGTAGGTTGAACTCAATTTTTATTTAGATTTGAGTTAAGTTAGGTTCAATTTAGATTGAACCTAGACTTAAGGTTGACTTAAGTTCAATATGGGTTGAACTCAAGTTTGATCTGGGTTCGAGTTAAGTTGGTTTCAAGTTAGATTGATCCATGATTTAAGATTAACTTAAGTTCAATTTAGGTTGAACTCAAGTTTGATTTAGATTTGAGTTAAGTTAGGTTCAAGTTAGATTGAACCTAGACTAAAGGTTAACTTAAGTTCAATATGGGTTGAACTCAAGTTTGATTTAAGTTTGAGTTAAGTTAGGTTCAAGTTAGGTTGAACCTAGACTTAAGGTTGACTTAAGTTCAATATAGGTTGAACTCAGGTTTGATTTAGGTTTGAGTTAAGTTAGGTTCATGTTAGGTTGAACCTAGATTTAAGGTTAACTTAAGTTGAATGTAGGTTGAACTCAAGTTCGATTTAGATTCGAGTTAAGCTCTGGTTCAAGTTAAGTTGAACCTAGACTTAAGGTCGACTTAAGTTCAATATGGGCTGAACTCAAGTTTGGATTGGGTGTGTGTTAAGTTAGGTTCAAGTTAGTATGAACCTAGATTTAAGGTTAACTTAAGTTCAATGTGGGTTGAACTCAAGTTAGGGATTTCAATTAACTTAGGCTAATTTTAAGTTTGGTTTGTTGACTTAACTTCAATATGGATTGAACTAAAGTTAAGGTTTTAAACTTGGGTTCACGTTGTGCTGAATCTAAGTTAAAGTTAAACTTGGGTTCAGTTGTGTTGAAGGTTGAACTTGGGTTTAAGTTGGCTTGAACCGAAGTTAAGATTGAACTTTGGTTCAAGATGGGTCAAAGCTAACTTAAGGGTTGAACTTGGGTTCAAGTTAGGATGAAACTAAGTTAAAAGTTAAATTTGGGTTGAAGTTTGGTTGAACCTAAGTTAAGGGTTGAACTTAAGTTAGGTTTATTTTAGGTTTGAGTTTGATTAAACCTTAACTGGTTAAGCTTTAATAGTTTAATTAAGTCTAATTGATAGATTTAGTTAGAGTTTAACTTTGATTAAACCTTAGTTGGTTAAGGTTTAATAGATTAATTAAGTCTAGTGTGATAGACTTAATTAGAGTTTAAGTTGGATTAAGTTTTATTTAATTAAGATTTAAAGGTTTAATTAGGTCTAATGGGTTAGACCTAATTAGGGTTTAGGTTTGATTAAGCCTAATTTAGTTAAGACTTAATGGTCTAATTAGGTCTAATGGGTTAGACCTAATTAAGGTTTAGGTTTGACTAAGTCTAATTTAGTTAAAAATTAATGGTTTAATTAGGTCTAATTGGGTTAGACCTAATTAAGGTTTAGGTTTGATTATGTCTAATTAAGTTAAGACTTAATAGTTTAATTAGGTTTAATGGGTTAGACCTTATTATGGTTTAGGTTTAATTTAGTTTAATTTCTTTAAGACTTAATGGTTTAATTAGGTCAAATAGAGTTAGGCCTAATTAAGGTTTAGGTTTGATTAAGTCTAATTTAGTTAAGTCTTAATGGTTTAATTAGGTCTAATGGGTTAGACCTAATTATGGTTTAGGTTTGATTAAGTCTAATTTAGTGAATACTTCATGGTTTAATTAGGTCTAATATGTTAGTCCTAATTAAGGTTTAGGTTTGATTAAGTCTAATTTAGTTAAGACTTAATGGTTTAATTAGGTCTAATGGGTTAGACCTAATTTGGGTTTAGGTTTGATTAAGTCTAATTTAGTTAAGGCATAATGGTTTAATTAGGTTTAATGGGTTAGTCCTAATTAGGGTTTAGGTTTAATTAAGTCTAATTTAGTTAAGACTTAATGGTTTAATTAGGTTTAATAGGTTAGGCCTAATTAGGGTTTAGGTTTAATTAAGACTAATTTAGTTAAAACTTAATGGTTTAATTAAGTGTAATGGGTTAGACCTAATTTGGGTGGCTAATTTGTCTTAAACCTAATGTAATTAAGGTTTAAGGTGTTAATTAAGTTTAACATGTTCTTAAGCTCAATATAAGCTTGATTTTGTATTAAACCAAATTTAGTTAAGGTTTAATAATTTAATTAAGTTTAATATGTCCTTAAACTTTTTTTAAGTTTGATTTTGTATTAATCCAAATTTAGTTAAGGTTTAATAAATTAATTAAGTTTAATATGTCCTTAAACATAATTAAAGTTTGATTTTGTATTAAACATATTGTAATTAAGGTTTAATAAATTAAATAAGTTTAATATGTCTTTAAACTTAATTAAAGTTTGATTTTGTATTAAACTTAATGTGATTAAGGTTTAATGAGCTAATTAGACCTAATTTGTCTTTAAACCTAATTAAAGTTTAATTTTTATATTAAACCAAATGTAATTGAGGTTTAATGAATTAATTAGGTTTAGGTTATCTTAAACCTAATTAAAGTTTGATTTAATTTTATTTGGATTTAGACTCATCGTTTGCTTAATCCATTATGAAATGGGTTAAGTAAATGAAGAAAAGGGTTTTGAAATATTAATTTTTAATTAATAAATCTTAACCCTATTTTAAAATATCTTTTAAACTTAATTTGATGGCTTAAGAATTATTATTTAGGATTATTATCTGTCACCCTAAAATTCTTAACCATTTTGGATTTTAATTTTCCAATTTTTCAAATTTTATAATTATTTTTGAAAATAATTATAAAGTGTCATGAAAATTAGAAAATCATATCCTAGAGAGCTATCCTAGCCTTAGAAAAATCAGAAGATGTGTCTAAGGACTTAAAAGTTCTTCCCTAAAATTTTCATATTTTTCGGTCTGTAGAATAATTTTTAATAATAAAAATACGCCGTGAGAGTATTTAATTATTTAAAAATTAAATACAGAAAATAAAATTATGATTTTAATTTCATAATTTTCTTCTCTTCAAGAGCTTTTTAGAGATATTTTTATTTTATTTTTAGGAGGTCTGTGAAAAAGTTATTATTTTTCGATTTGTTTAAGGTTAATTTGAATTAACCTTAGGCCTGAATATCCAGAGCCCGACGCGTCCTCGTATGGGTCGAAAGCGCGGGACGATCCGGTGCACGGATCCGGATAAGAAACACCGCATCGTGCGATCAGCACCGTTCGTTCCAAAAAACGGGAACGGACGGTGGAGATTAAATCACAAAATTTGAAAAATTTATGAATCGTCCACCTTCTAGGCTCACTATCTCACTCATTTCTCAAGAAAATTGAGTGATTTTTGAACTTATGGAATCACCTGAAGATGTAGATCACATCTATACGATGACCATAATTTTCTGGGCTTGTTTAGTCCATGATTTTTTTAATTATACGAATTATTTTGGATTAAAAAAATCTATACCTTGGCCACAATAGTCTTGAGCTTGATCAGACTTGTTGGTCGGCCTCTAGTGATCCCAAAGAAGTTCTTTGTCAGTTCAATTTGGATTTGTAGCTAGCCTTGGTGTGTAATTTTGGCAAAGTGGCTTGGTTTGGGTTCAGTTTGGATTTTAGCCAAATTGGCTCGATCGGGCTGATCTTATGGCTTGATTTCTGCTAGAGTGGATTGCTAAGATCCTTAGCAAGATTTTTTTTGTTGAGAGCTAAGGGATTTGGGCAGACTATAGGTCTCTATGATTTTTTCTTCTTCTTCTTCATGGGTTCGGGTAGGGGCTTCTTATAGCCATGGGAATGGCTATGGATAAGTTTTAGGCTAGTTAGGCTCACTTGGGGGAGTTGCTATCTCATCCATAAGTGTTTTTAAAATGAAATTTCAGTTTTGATAATGATAGGTTGGTAATTTCCATGCTTAATCACCATGAACTTAACCACCGTAAGGAAGGGTGGTGCTTACTTGGATTTTCCCATAGCTTCCTTCATTGGAGAGCTTGGGAGGTGGTCATGGTTGTAGGAGAATGCGTTGGATCAGCCTCCCCCATGTAATTCATTGAGCACCTCCAATGAATTGAATGGTAAGATGACACATATGCTAATTTTCCCTCATTCCCGTTTCTTAGCCATAATTACTCTCAAATTGTCATGATGAATTTTTCATTGTTTTATTTCACTTCTATTGGGTAGAGAGGAGGCTTATGGTGACTCAAAGAGCTAAGGCCTCCATCATCCACCACCTCATTTAAGGATTCATGGGGAGATGACACATACCCCTTTAATTTCTTTAATTTTCCCATTTTTGATTTACGAGATCACCATATGAGGTAATGGTGATCTAAGCTCTCCCCCTCTCCTATTGGTGAAGATGTGAGGTGTTAGATGAGTCACCAAAGTTTCTCTTAGGGTTGCATGAAGAGGTGACACATCATTCTTTCATAATGATGAAGGCATCATCACATGTGTTTACCATGGTTAATATGATACATGATGGGTTATCCATGGGTTATTTCATTTTTAATCGGTTATATGGGTTGTGTCTAACCTATTTGAGGTCATGTGTGATGTCATAAAGGAGATTTGGAATTTTTGGAAAACCATAATGTCATAGCTTAAAATTCCATTTAATACCCCTTTCTTAATTTAATTTCCATTTTAATAAATTATGTCATTAATTAAAATATTGGAAATTATTTTATTAATCAATTATTAATTGGAAATAATTCAAAATCAATTATTTGATTAATTTTCTTGTCATTTTTTATTTAAAATTGGATTTTGTCTCATTTCATAACTTTTTAATTTAATTTTCATTTTAATTAATTATGTCATTATTTAAAAATATGAAAATTAAATTATGGGTCAATTAATTAGCTAAAAATATTTTTGGAATTAATTATTTGATTAATTCCATTATTTTTAATTAATTTGTGCATTTTATTATCTTATGGCTTTTAATTTAATTTTTTTTCATTTTAAATAATTATGTCATTAATTAAAATTTTAAAAAATAAATCATTAGTCAATTAATTAATCAAAATAATTTTGAAATTAATTATTTGATTAATTTTGTCATTTTTATTTCATTTTGGTGCATTTTGTCATTTTATGACTTTAATTTAATTTTCATTTTAATTAATTAATTAACTAAAATATTAAAAATTAAATTATTAGTCAATTTAATTAATCAAAATAATTTTGAAATTAATTATTTGATTAGTTTTGTCATTTTGGGGTCTTAAAGAGGTCATTGGGTGAATAATTGGTTATTTGGTCAAAAATTGACTAGTTTGACCAAAGTTGACTTTTTGAGTCAAAGGTTGATCTATTGGGTCAGTAGGGTTGGTCATTGGGTCAGGATTGATCATTTTGACCAAAGTTGAATTTTTGGGTCAAGGGTTGACCTGTTGGGTCAGAGGGTTGTTCATTGGGTCAGGATTGACCATTTTGACCAAAGTTGACTTTTTGGGTCAAGGGATGACCTATCATAAAAATGAGGTCACCAATTTTTTGTACACAACTATATCAGGTAGTAATAGAACCTCAAAATTCCAAGGGACCGAGTGAAAAAGATTGATTAGATACATCATTTACTGAGAATTATTGCTTTAAATTATTTATTTTGCTACATTGATGAAGCTCTACCAAAGTACATCTCCCAACATTGTGCATTGGGGTTTCTAAATTTTGAAGGACACTCTGCTGAGAACGTGTGCATCGCCAAGAAGTCTGCTATAATTTATCCTTTAATGGCGCACAAAGGAATGAAAGTTATATTGAATTGTAATAATATCATTGACCACCTTGCTAATCCTTCGAAAAATGCTAGTTGGGTCATCAAAATTGCAATGGATTAAAACTTGAAATAAGGTTGACCTTATGTGAAAGCATGTAATTTCTAATCTTTTTATATAACAAAGATTAAAGCTTGGTTGGAGGGTACTTTATTTCTGTAGGAATTAGGCGATGACTTGAATAATAGTAAGTACTTTCTTTACTCTTGTCATTTACATGTGCTAACAAATAAAGTTCCAAAAATTAACTGAAGGATGAGACTGTTAAGATACGAGGTGTCATCAAATACTATTTTATGCTTTAAAAACATGTTGACATTTATTGTTCCATGTAAATGTAAAATCCTTATTGGTCAACACAGTAAAATGGCTTGATATGAGCGATCCACCAACGATAACATCAATAATAGATATAAGTGATCCTATTAAACCATTGTAAAACGTCTAAATAATTAAACACACAAGAATATTTGGATTTGGTTTAAAAGTGTACCTGCTGAGTCTTCTCATTCCTTTTCCTGAGACTAGTATTTTTGCAATAAACTTTTATATTTTGCAAGAAAGTAAAATCCTATGGATAGGTTTGTCATAGACCTACCAAATCCTATGCCATAACTTGGTGGGTCCTATTAATTTATTTAAGTGATTTCTTCATTTAATGAATATGCTAGGTCGAGTTGTCCTACAAGGTGTCTAGAAGATTTGTAAAACGGGCTTAGGAGGTACCTAAACATTTCACAATCTTTTTGAGCTTCCTTGAGTTCATTAGAACTTATCATAATTATTAAATGATTCATCCATTTTATATCCTTATGCTCAGTGAGACAATGTTTTAGCCATCCCGAAAGGTGGGGTGGTCCACGTGGTCTTTCGGAGCGGCTAAGAATGACACGACGCCGCACAGGATAAGTGGGAAATTAGGGTTATTTTCAATTATTTAAATCAGTGAACTTTAAAAATCCATAACTTGGTGTAGAAAAATCATAAAAATGAAAGAAAAATACCCTAGTGATCAGTTAATATAGGAGATTAATGTGGAAATAGTTTGAAGTTTATTTGATGCATGTTTTATTTTTAATTAAGTAAATACTTTATGGAGTGATTTGATTCTCCATTGGCTTAGACATTTCACCATGGCTTGATATTTTGGTATGTTATTGCCTCTATCATTTGGGGACCTTCACTAATTTTTCCAAAGTCAAAGGAGACCTCTAGATAGAAATCTCTGTTTTTCAAGTTATTATGTCTATTTTGGTAAAAAAATTATAATAAATAAAATATTAATCAGAATAATGTAAGATAAATTTTTGTATATTAATTGTGACTAGAGGACCCTATGAAAAATAAAAACTTGGCTTAAATCATTAAGTGCAACTCTAATGGTAATTAAGAACTAAAAATTAAATATAAATAAATTGGACTAAATATAAATAAAAATAACTTCATATTTGTTCTTTATTGTAGTTTAAGGTCAGATGAATCCCCTATAAAACTTTCAAATCAGTTGGAGTTAATTTGATACCTAAATGAAATTTTCAAGTTAAATCACATTTTTAGAAATTAAATAATTATAATAATTAAAATATAATTCAAATTTTCACCATATTAACTTTGAGAGTTCTCTAAGATCAGAGGAGTCTTTAAAAAATAAAAGTGTAATTGAAAGAAAATTTTTATTTTTGAGCCTTATTATAAAATTTAAGTAATTAAAAATTCATAAAAATAATAAAATTAATAAAATTGTTGGAAATGTCCTAAATTGTCTCCTAAGTATTTAGGAATAATTGAAACATTTTTGGTACTTTTCTAAGAAAAGATGTTAATTTTTAAAGGGTTAAAATCAATTTTTAAAGGCTAAAAAGAAATTTCCTTAAATTTTTATTAAAATAATTTTAATAATTCAAATAAAAATCAGAAAAATTTTAAATTTGGTTCTCTAGGTCTCCTAACCTCAGAAAGGTTTATGAAAAATATAAAACTTAATTTACAACTTAAATAATACTTTATAATTAATTAATACTCTAAAAATTAAAATAATTCTAATAATAAAATTAAAGTCAAACAATCATGAAATTTGGTACAAGTGATCCTCTGGTCTAGGTCTACATCCAATAAAAATTTTAAAGCATAGGTTTTGTTTTGGACAAGTTATCGAATTTTTAATGAAAATCTCTATTTTTCCAAATAAATATATAAATTAAATTAAAATTTGAAAATTTTCATTTTCTCTTCTGATGTTTTAATTAACCCATAAATGGAGTCACATAAAAGTTTCAAAGTCATTTGAGTTAAACTTAATGAATTATGAAGTGATAGAAGCCTTTAGGGGTAAAATTGTAATTTTGAATAATTAGCCTTAATCAATATTTAGGCTTAATCACAGTGGGAATAGGGCATTAAATGATCTTGATTATTATGTTTGAATGATTGAAATATAACGGGACAAATGGTAGAAACCCATCTCCTATTTGTCTCTTACAAGATAAAATTTATAACTTAATTAATCATTATGGTTTAAGAAAGATTAATAAGACTAAATTAAAAGATCCTTAAGGTCAGGGAATGTTATTGGAAGTTGGTGTTCCATTAAATTAATACCTCTATTTGAAGGATAATTCAATATATATTTTTGATAAGAATCATAATCATCGAAAGTCGCTCAACTTTCTCTTCATTAAAATATAAATATACTCGCTAAAGTCTTAAGGGCTTAGTAGTGAACTAGGCTTAATTTAAAATTTGACTAATAAGGATTAGAAAATGAAGCACAATTCTTCTTAAACCATTTGAGACACTGCAAGGCCATCAAAATTAATTAAATTCTTTCATAAATTAAGTTTGCCTCTAAAGACCTTCACTTACATAATTCGTAAGTAAAATGTCAAAAGATAACCACCTCACCTTTCGGGATGACTAAACCATTGTCTCACTGAGCATAAGGATATAAAATGGATGAATCATTTAATAATTATGATAAGTTTAAATGAACTCAAGGAAGCTCAAAATGATTGTGATATGTCTAGGTACCTCTAAGGCCCGTTTCACAAATCTTCTGGACACCTTGTAAGACAACTGGACCTAGCATATTCAATAAATGAAGAAATCTCTAAAATAAATTAATAGGACCCACCAAGTTATGCCATAGGATTTGGTAGGCCTGTGACAAACCTATCCATAGGGTTTTACTTTCCTACAAAATACAAATGTTTATTGCAAAAATACTAGTCTCAGGTGAAGAAACGAGAAGACTGTTGACCTCATTTTACAATGAGTCAATGCCCTTTTGACCTAAAAAGTCAACTTTGGTCAAAATGGTAAAACCAGACCTAGTGACCAACCCTGTTGACCCCATAGGTCAACCTTATGACCTAAAAAGCCAACTTTGGTCAAAATGGTCAAACTGCACCAGCTGACCAACACCGTTGACCCCACAGTCACCCTTATGACCTAAAAAGTCAACTTTGGTCAAAATGGTCAAACTGCATCCAAGTGACCAACCCCGTTGACCCCATAGGTCAACTTTATGACCTAAAAAGTCAACATTGGTCAAAATGGTCAAACTGCACTCAATGACCAACCCCGTTGACCCCATATGTCAACCTTACGACCTAAAAAGTCAACTTTGGTCAAAATGGTCAAACCGCACCCAATGACTCAACCTCGTTGACCCTATAGGTCAACCTTATGACCTAAAAAGTCAACTTTGGTCAAAATGGTCAAACCGCACCCAATGATCAACCCTGTTGACCCCATAGGTCAACCTTATGACTTAAAAAGTCAACTTTGGTCAAAATGGTCAAACTAGATCTAGTGACCAACCCTGTTGACCCCATAGGTCAACCTTATGACCTACAAAGTTAACTTTGGCCAAAATGGTCAAACCAGACCTAATGACTAGCCCTGTTGACCCCATAGATCAACCTTATGACCTAAAAAGTCAACATTGGTCAAAATGGTCGAACTGCACTCAATGACCAACCCCGTCGACCCATAAGTCAACCCTTTCACCCAATGACACATTTAAAACCCCACAATGATAAAATCACAAATACCGGACATTTTGAAATTAGAATGATCAATTTGGGTCGACTTGGTCAACCTGAGTCAAAATTCGTCAACACCTATCTATTTTGATTAAAATAGATAAAAATGAAATAAAAATAACAAAATTAATAAAAATGATTAATGATTTAATTTTCAATATTTTAATTAAATGACATAATTAATTAAAATGAAAATTAAATTAAAATCATAAAATGACAAAAATGATAAAATTAATCAATTATTTAAATTGAAATTATTTTCAATTAATAAATTGATTAATAAAACATTTTCCAACAATTTTAATTAATAAAATAATTAATTAAAATGGGAATTAAGAAAGAAAAGAAATGACACATAACCTTCTCATAATTAGTTAGGCTAAACCCATCTTAGAGCATAATTAACACATAATTAAGCCCACTTTAAAACCACTTAGCCATAGGTTAACACCCATCATGATGCATGGGGTGAGGTGTCTCTTCCTCCTTCACCCTAGGCTTCATTTAGCCATGAGGTGGCAGGCCAACATGAGGCCTCATCTCCCACCTCCAAAGCTACCCAATGGAAGGAAAAACATTCGTGAAACCCCCCCCTCACCATGGTTAGAAGGAATGATGAGGGATAAGCTTGTGTGTCACCATTTTCCAAGCTTAAGAGATGATGTGTAAGCACCCTAAGAAGGATAGAGGCAGCTCACCATGCACCTCTTACATAAGCCAATGGGGGAGAGACAAAGCAAAGGAAATCATCATGGAAGGCTTAGGGAGAAGGAGCCATGCATATCCTCAGCCTATTTCTTCATCCAATGGACTGATAGGGGAGATAACTACTCCCCTAGAATAACCTAAGCTAAACCATGGCCTCCACTTGGCTATAAAAGGAGAAAAAAAATTAGGGAGACCCATAGGTTGCCCAAATCCTCTGGCCCCCAACATAAGAACTCTTCCTAAGAGTCTTAGCAATCCATTATGATCAAATCCAAGCCATAGATTGAGCCTATTCGAGCCAATTTGATCAAATTTCAAAAACGACCCAAATTAGGTACTTCATTAAAATTCTCCCCTAAGCCCGACTTCTAGATCAAATTGCTGCAGTAATAACCTTCCATTGGGGTCCTAGAAGCCAACCATAAGGTCTGATCTAGCTTGATTTGTTTGTGGCAAAGGTATGGAATTTTTCTTTACAAAATAATTCGTATTTTTGATATATCATGAGTTATACTAGCCCAGAATTGTATCATCACTGTATGGATGGATACTTCTCATCCAGATGATCATTTTAAAAAAAATAACTCAATTTCATCAAGAAATGAGTGAGATATTGATGTTTGAAGTTTAATGGTTCAAAATTTTTAATTTTTCGGCCGATTTTTCTCAGTCGTTCGATCCCGCATTTTAGGAACGGACGGCGCTGATCTTCCCCCAGTGGTATCCGCTGTTCGGCTGCCCGCAGTGGATCCTTCCGCTCGTTGGACGGGTACGAGGACACGCGTCGAACGGCGGTGAGTTTGGCGGCGGAATTTAATAAAAAATACATTAAAACCTTAAAATCTTCAAAAATCCATATCTTTTGATCCAGATGTCATAAAAATAAAATAAAAATACATCTGGAAAGCTCTTGAAGAGAGAAAAATATGAGACAAAAATCATAATTTTGTTCTCAGTATTTAATTTTTAATTAATTAAATACTACATGGAGTATTTTAATTATTAAAATTATTTATAAATCAAAAAATTATGAAACTTTGAGGCAATTATCCTTATGTTCATAGGGATCTTGCATAATTTTTCCAAGGACAGAAAACATGTTTAAGACACTTTTCTTTAATTTTTAAGTTTCTTTGTAATTATTTCAAATAATAATTATAAAAAAAATTGAAAATTGAGAAAGATAAAATGCAAATGACTAGAAATGATAGGGCAACAGACAATAACCCTAAGAAAACTATTTCTAAGTCATAGAAATTATTTTGAATGGTATTTTGAAATTTAGGGTCGAAATTATTTATTAATTAAATAATTTTAATCCTAAAAATAACTCTTTATAAGTTTAATCTATTTTCATCAACAATCTAAGTTTGAAAATGGTTCTAGTCTATGATAGACTAATGATAAACTTCACTTAAGTCTAAAATGACCAAATTAGAATTAACTAGATTTAAAATAACATTTAAACCCATTAAACCTTACTTAAGTTAGGTTTAATATAAAAATTAAATTTTAATTAAGTTTAAAGTCATATTAAACTTAATTAACCAAAATCAAACCTTTTAATTAAGTTTAAAGATAAATTAAGCTTAATTAACTTATTAAACCTTACTTAAATTAGGTATAAATACAAAAATTAAATTTTAATTAGGTTTAAAGACATATTAAACTTAATTAACCAAAACTAAACTCTCTTAATTAGGTTTAAGGATATATTAAACCAAAATCAAAACTCTTTAATTAAGTTTAAGGACATATTAAATTTAATTAACCCATTAAACCTTACCTAAATTAGGTTTAATACAAAAATTAAATTTTTAATTAAGTTTAAGGACATATTAAACTTAATTATCCAAAATCAAATATTTAATTAAGTTTAAGGACATATTAACTTAATTAACCCATTAAACCTTACCTAAATTAGTTTTAATACAAAAATCAACACTTTAAATTAAGTTTAAGGACATAATAAACTTAACTAATCAAAATCAAACCCTTTTAATTAAGTTTAAGGACATATTAGACTTAATTAATCCAAACCAAACCTTTAATTAAGTTTAAAGACATATTAAAATTAGTTAACCTCCTTACACATTAGGTTTAAGACAAACCTAAACCCTAATTAGGTCTAACCCATTAGACCTGATTAAACCATTAAAACTTAACTAACTAAGGTTTGATCAAACATAAACCCTAATTAGGTCTAACCCATTAGACCTAATTAAACCATTAAAACTTAACTAACTAAGGTTTAATCAAACTTAAACTCTAATTTGGTCTAACCCTTAGACTCGATTAAACCATTAAGTCTTAACTAAATTAGGACTTTATCGTACCTAAATCTAATTAGGTCTAACCCATTAGACCTAATTAAACCATTAAACCTTAACTAACTAAGGTTTAATGAAACATAAACCTATATTAGGTCTAACACATTAGACCTAATTAAACCATTAAACCTTAACTAACTAAGGTTTAATCAAAATTAAACCCTAATTAGATCTAACCCTCAGACCTAATTAGACCATTAAGTCTTAACTAAATTAGACTTAATCAAACATAAACCTTAATTAAGTCTAACTCATTAGACCAAATTAAACTATTAAGTCTTAACTAAGTAAGACTTAATCAAACACAAATTCTAATTAAGTCTACCACATTAGACTTAATTAGTTATTAAACCTTAATCAACTAAGGTTTAATTAAACCCAAATCCAACCTTTAGTCCAAGTCCAACATAACATAAACATCAAATATAACCTAACTTAAGTCCAATCCAACTTGAACTCAAGTTGACCTAAACCTTAGATTCAACCCATATTAAACTTAACCTAAACTTAAACATAACTTGAGTCTAATCCAACTTGAACTCAAGTTAACCTAAACCTTAGGTCCAACCCACATTGAACCTAAATTCAATTAAACCAAACTTAAGTCTAATCTACATTAGACTTAATGAAACCGTACTCAGGTTCAATTCGACATAAACCTAAGTCAAACCCAGGCTTAACTTATGTCTAACCTACAGTAGACTTAAGTAAAACCAAACTTAGGTTCAACCTAACTTAAACCTAACTTAAACTCAAACCTTAACTTAAGTTCAACCCATATTGAACTTAAGTCGACCTTAAGTCTAGGTTCAACCTGACTTGAACCTAACTTAACCTAAACTCAAAACTTAACTTAAGTTCAACCCACATTGAACTTAAGTCGACCTTAAGTCTAGATTCAACCTTACTTGAACTCAAGTTAACCTAAACCTTAGATTCAACTTACATTGAATCTAACATAACCTAAACCTAACTTAAGTTTAACCAACATTAGACTTAAGTCAAATAAAACTTAGGTTCAACCCGACATGAACCTAAGTCAAACCTAAACTTATGTCTGACCTATATTAGACTTAAGTTAAACCATACTTAGGTTTAACATGACATGAACCTAAGTCTAACCTAAACCTAACTTAAGTCTAACCCATATTAGACTTAAGTCAAACCATACTTAGGTTCAACCTGACATGAACCTAAGTCTAACTTAAACCTAACTTAAGTGTAACCCATATTAGACTTAAGTCAAACCATACTTAAGTTCAACCTGACTTGAACCTAAGTCTAACTTAAACCTAACTTAAGTCTAACCCATATTAGACTTAAGTCAAACCATACTTAGGTTCAACCTGACATGAACCTAGGTCTAACTTAAACTAACTTAAGTCTAACCCATATTAGATTTAAGTCAAACCATACTTAGGTTCAACCCGACATGAACCTAAGTCTAACATAAACCTAACATAAGTCTAACCCATATTAGACTTAAGTCAACCATACTTCAGGTTCAACCCGACATGAACCTAAGTCTAACTTAAACCTAACTTAAGTCTAACCCATATTGAGACTTAAGTCAAACCATACTTGAAGTTCAACTCGACATGAACCTAAGTCTAACCTAAACCTAACTTAACTCTAACCCATATTAGACTTAAGTCAAACCATACTTAGGTTCAACCTGACATGAACCTAAGTCTAACTTAAACCTAACTTAAGTCTAACCCATATTAGACTTAAGTCAAACCATACTTAGGTTCAACCCGACATGAACCTAAGTCTAACTTAAACCTAACTTAAGTCTAACCCATGTTAGACTTAAGTCAAACCATACTTAGGTTTAACATGAGATGAACCTAAGTCTAACCTAAATCTAACTTAAGTCTAACCCATAATAGACTTAAGTCAAACCATACTTAGGTTCAACCTGACATGAACCTAAGTCTAACTTAAACCTAACTTAAGTCTAACCCATATTAGACTTAAGTCAAACCATACTTAGGTTCAACCTGACATGAACCTAAGTCTAAGTTAAACCTGACTTAAGTCTAGCCCATATTAGACTTAAGTCAAACCATACTTAGGTTCAACCTGACATGAACCTAAGTCTAACTTAAACCTGACTTAAGTTTAGCCCATATTATACTTAAGTCAAACCATACTTAGGTTCAACCTGACATGAACCTAAGTCTATCTTAAACCTAACTTAAGTCTAACCCATATTAGACTTAAGTCAAACCATACTTAGGTTCAACCTGACATGAACCTAAGTCTAACTTAAACCTAACTTAAGTCTAACCCATATTAGACTTAAGCCAAACCATACTTAGGTTCAACCTGACATGAACCTAAGTCTAACCTAAACCAACTCAAGTCCAGCCCATATTAAACTTAAGTCAAACCATACATAGGTTCAACCTGACATGAACCTAAGTTTAATCTTAACCTAACTTAAGTCTAACCCATATTAGACTTAAGTCAAATCATACTTAGGTTTAACATGACATGAACTTAAGTCTAACCTAACCTAACTTAAGTTCAACACATATTGAAACCTTAGGTTCAACTGAAAGTGAATCCAAGTCAACTTAGCTTGACATAAACCTTAGGTTCAACATACATGAACCTAATCTTAACCTAACTTAAGTTCAACCTACATCGAACTTAAGTCAAAACCTAAACCTTAGGTTCAACTCAACTTGAACCTAAACCAAAACCTAACTTATGTTCAACCTACATTGAACTTAAATCCAAATCTAAACCTTAGGTTCAACTAACAATGAACCTAACTCTACTAAACTGAACATAAACTTTAGGTTTAATCCAAATTAAATCTAAATCGACATAAACCTTAGGTTCAACCCAAATTAAACCTAAATCGACATAAACCTTAGATTCAACTTAAATTGAACCTAAATCGACATAAATCTTAGGTTCAACCCAAATTGAACTTAAATAGAAAAAATTGAACTCGAATCGACATAAAATCGACATAATCGACATAAATTTGACATTCCAAACAATTAATCGACATAATCGACATAAATTCGACATTTCAAAAATAACTGACATAAAAGCAACATTTTAAACCAAATCGACATAAATTCGACATTTTAAATAGTTAATCAACATAATCAACATAAATTTGACATTTCAAACATAAATCGACATGATCAACATAAAATCGACATTTTAAACAAAAATCGACATAATCGACATAAATTTGACATTTCAAACATAATTCAACATAACCGATATAAATTTGAGATTTCAAACATAAATCGACATAAATCCGACATTCCAAACAAAACTCAACATATTCGGCATTAATCAACATTCCAAACATAATCAAACATAATTTGACATTAACCGACATTTTAATTCAAATTCAACAAACACTACCATTAATCAACGTTAAATGACATTTCAAACGAAATTCGACAAACACCGACATTAACTGACTTTAATCGATATTTTAAACCAAATTTAATAAACACCGACATTAAATGACATTAATCGACATTTCAAACCAAACTCAATGTATCTCGACATAAAACGACATGATTCTTAAAGTTCGACCTACATTAAACTTAACTCGACATAAAATTAAAAATCGACAATCCAACCCAAATCAATATTCAAGACAAATAAAAATTTAAACATAAACTGACATAAACCTAAATCGACATTTCAACCAAACTCGACATCCAACAACTCGGATCAACGTACACTTCGACCGTGTAATCTAAATATCTTGATATGACATTGTTTCTAACTTTATTTTCCTTGCAGGATGAAGACATGAAGTTTTGTTTAGATTTTCTTTGCATGTTATAGGGTGTGCTAACTCTGTTTTGCAGGACGTCGACAACGGAACATTGACAACAAAACCAGGACTTTTAGGATAGTCATAAAACCTAAACTTTCTACAAACAAAAAAACAAAAATGACATAACAACAAAGACAACTGAACTTTTAGGTTAGCCACGAAACCTGAAATAAAATGACAAAATCATTAACATTGACATCGACATGACATCAACATACAACGACATTTCTATACCACAACAATGACATGACACTAAACCAAAACAAAATAAATGACAAAATGACATGACAAAATAAAATTGAGATGGCCACAAAACCAAAATTTAAAACAAAATGGAATCATAAACAAAATAACAAAAATAAATAAGTAATGATATCTTCTTGACATCGTTGAAGGTATCTCATGACATAACAACGACATAAGAAATAAAATATCTCATGACAAATCAAGATATTAATCACGATATCTTACGAAATTACGACATCACATAAAATGACAATGACATTATGGTTCACATTAAGACACCACATAAAATGACATGACATTACGACATCACATTATGACATAACACGATATACAAACTACGATATCCCAACATGACATATGACATGATATAAAAAATGACAAAAATGACATTACAAAACAAAAGACCACAGAGAAATGACATACACCCAACATAAACAAAACTCTCTGGCAGTATCGATTGTTCAGAAACACACTGCCACGACAACACTTACACTTTTTCGAGGATAAATGTTAACCTTAATTGGGAGTTTTCCTAGGCCATATTAATTGCTCAGGATGTAATAAACTATAGGAGCTTGCTCCTATAGGAGATTAAAGAACTCAGGATAGGTATTTCACCTATAATATCTCTCTGGTTACCCAAGATCTTCATATGATTTTCTCATACAAAAAACATCAGTAATTACACAATCTGAAGACTTATTCTATGAGATTATCATTTAATCTTTTTTTCTCTCAATCTATATCATGATTGATCCTTCTTTTCTCCAAAGACTTCTGACAATAAGTCTAGGTAAGATAAGAATTAGGGTGATAGAAAGAGAAAGAGAGTTGCGACTCCTTGACATTGACATGATACAGGAATTAACGGCGACGACATGCGATCCATATATTTCATCGCCATCAAAGAGTGGCGACTCCACTGGGGACATTCTCTCTCCCCATCTTTGGTTAATCAATTTATCCTCATGACTATGACAAGTAGTCTTTTGAAAGACTAAATAATCCTTTCTTTAGTTCTATATCTTACTCAATCTCGAGTAAAATAGAACTAATACCTTCGATTCAAAGATTTGTTCACGACAAACAAATCTTAGAATTTTACATTTCCATAATCGACAGACCAAAATGACATAAAAGACATACAAAAACTACTTTTGTTCCCTCCCTTCCCACCCAAGTACGGAGTGTTCATCAATTTTGTTGTCAGACAGACCGATATTGTCATTTTGAATAAGTTCAGGCAAATATTTTCTTAGCCAAACTTGTTCAGTTTATCTGTCTTGGTGGTTATGCTTTTTATAGCCTATGAACCACTCTCTTAAATTATGCCCTTATGGCCTCTGAACCTATTCTTCATGGTTATGTTTTTTACAGCCTCTGAACCATTTCCCTCGGTTATGCCTTTATGGCCTCTGAACCTATTCTTCAAGGTTATGCTTTTTACAGCCACTGAACCATTTCCCTAGGTTATGCCTTTATGGCCTCTGAACCTATTCTTCGTGGTTATGCTTTTTATAGCCTCTGAACCATTTCCCTAGTTTATGCCTTTATGGCCTCTGAACCTATTCTTCATGGTTATGCTTTTTACAGCCTCTGAACCATTTCCTTGGGTTATGCCTTTATGGCCTCTGAACCTATTCTTCGTGGTTATGCTTTTTACAGCCCTGAACCACTCCCCTAGGTTATGTTTTTTTTTATGGCCTCTGAACCTATTCTTCATGGTTATGCTTTTTACAGCCTCTGAACCATTTCCCTAGGTTATGCCTTTATGGCCTCTGAACCTATTCTTCGTGGTTATGCTTTTTATAGCATCTGAACCATTTCCCTAGGTTATGCCTTTATGGCCTCTGAACCTATTCTTCATGGTTAAGCTTTTTACAGCCTCTGATCCATTTCCCTAGGTTATGCCCTTATGGCCTCTGAACCTATTCTTCGTGGTTATGCTTTTTACAGCCTCTGAATCACTCCCCTAGATTATGCTTTTTATGGCCTATGAACCTATTCTTCAGGGTTATGCTTTTTAAAGCCTCTGAATCACTCCTCTGGTTGATCTTTTTCTTACCCTCAAGGTTCTGATTAGTTAATCTACCAAAGACTCTAAAAATCAAAATCATTAATCATATTTTGGGAAGACGATCACTTTTGAATGAATTCCATAAAGGGTTTCCCTTAGGACAGCTTTGCAGAAAGAAAGAAATCAACTAGAGCGAAAATCTGATCTATGTTTAGTCAAGTTCTAGGACTAGTGAACTAGCATGTCCTTTGTGGAGAAATGAAAATTGATCTGTGATGAGGGATGAAATTTGAAATCTTTGGATCTAATATCTTTGGGAATAAAACCCAAATTGATCTGTGAGGTGGAATGAAATTTGAAATCTTTGGATTTAATAACTTTGGAAATATTCTTCTCATTCACCTATTGACAAAAAGATAACTCATAAAGGAAGAATTCAAGACAAAAAATCTGACATTTTGACAAGAAAATTATGATTTCAAGGGGAAAAAAAAATTAATGCCCTAATAATTGGGCCCTTTATCTTAAATTTTCAGACTGGGTCCTAAATGAAAAATAAAATATTATGATCAAAATGCAAGTAATTGACTAAAGATGTCACGAGCCTCTTACTCTTCTGCCATGTGATTGGGTCCTGACTTCTGGATGAGTTATAATATCTCAGAATTATTCTTAAGAAATATTTGAGAATTATTAACTAGGGGAGTTTAGACATTCAAAACCCTTAAAACATGCTCTACCATATATAGTAATTCTCTGAGAAGAAGCTTGAGGTGACTAGCAAATCAAAAATTGGTGTTTGAGTTCAGGCATTCAAAATCATTAAGTGTGCCCTACCAAAAAAAAAAAAAAGAAAAACCAAAAAAAAAAGAAGAAAAAAAAAGATTTTTATGAGAAGAAGCTTGAGGTGGGCACAAAATCAAAAATTGGTGTGTCAATTCAAACATTCAAAATCTTTAACATGCTCCACCAGATACAGTAATTCCCTGAGAAGAAGCTTGAGGTGAGCATAAAATCAAAAATTGGTGTTCAAATTCTCCCCTAATTGATAAATCTTGAAAAACTTCTTAAGAAAATTCTTCCGATATTATATTCGGGAAAGAATTAAGTGATCTCGTCTTTTGGTTGACTATTAATTGGTTCGGACATATCTTTAGAAGATAAAAGATATTTTGATCACATTTTCAAAAAATTCCTAAGACCCGTAAAGAAAAAACTAAGGTAAATGGCTTTGTTATTGGAGATTAATGGAAATTATACTCTGAAGTCATAATTTTCCAAAGATCCAACCCCAATCCCAATTTTGAAATGTTAAAGTGATTTTTGAAAGACAATCTGAATGATCTTTATAGAATTGGTGATTAATGGAAGCTTTATGAACCTAAATGAACGACATCATTTACTCTAAAGAATGGGCCCTAAGTTGTGCTTCCACTTGAAGTGCAATGATCTTACCTATAAATGACATCAGCAGACGAAATAACAAATAATATGAAATTACAGCTCGGAGAACATGGAAGCATGGAATACTAGCAAGCATTGTACGGGCCCATGATAAATTAGTTCACCCTAGGACACTCAGATCAGGGATTTGGATTTTGGACTTCAAACACCTATCCTCATAGGAGGGCCCATATGCTTGTTAAGAAGACACATTTGGGGAAATCCTGTCAGTTGGTAAACTATCAAGAAGACATAATACACTAAATCAATGGGTAGTATTTGAAAAAGATGTGACATAAATAAAAATGAATGACTAGTTTTGTAAACTGGGAAACAAACAACCAAAACCGACAAATCGACTTTGAAATTTCTAAAAAGTAGTATAAGACCTCCTTAACTGGAAAATGACATCTACTCTCTTTCTCGCTATTGGATATAAGACCATCATAACATTGGCTTTCCTTTAGCAATCTTTCTTTGGATAGGATATAAGTCTCATACGCATTCCTATTCCAAAATCGACATTTTGACATTGAAATTTCTAAGAGATAGTGTAAGACTTCCTTAATGGAAGATGACATCTACTCTTCTCGCTATTGGATGTAAGACCAACGGACATCGGCTTTCCTTTAGCAACCTTTCTTTGGATAGGATATAATTCTTATATGCATTCCTATTCCAAAACCAACATGTCCACATTGACGTTTCTAAGAGATAGTGTAAGACCTCCTTATATGGAAGATGGCATCTACTCTCTTTCTCGCTATTGGATGTAAGACCATCAGACATTGGCTTTCCTTTAACTACCTTTCTTTGGATAGGATATAAGTCTCAAACGCATTCCTATTCCAAAATCGACGTTTTGACATTGAAACTTTTTTAGAGAAAATTGAATGTGACATTTGTTCTCTTTTCTCAATTGTCTACAATACATCAACAGTTCCAAAAGTGCTAAAACAAGGATTTTAAATTAAAAATGACAAACAACTTGTGATGATTAATATCTTTCAACCTGTAAAGGTTAAATCCCCAGCGGATACACTCTTCGTCTTGAGTTTGCCACTCTTTTCTAGTTATTGGATATAAGTCCTTTCCTGATACGAAATATGGCATTCCTCTGACTTGACACAGACATTTGACGTTCCCGAGAAATGGAATATGACATCTATTTTCTCTTCCCAATTATCGGATGTAAGTCCTTTCCTGACACGGAAGTTATGGCATTCCTATAACTCGACATTGACACTTTACATTTTTGAGAAATGAAATACGACATCCATTTTCTCTTTATAACTTTCGGATGAAAGTCATTTTCATGAAAATTATGACATTCCCATAATTTAACATCTCCACATTTGACAGACATTTTTGACATTTGACATATTGACATTTGACATATCAATGTCTCGACATTTGACAGACATTTCAACATGTGACATATCGACCTTTCGACATTTGACATATCGACAATTGTTACAGACATTTTAACATTTGACATATCAAAATATCAACATTTAACGTATCAACATTGCGAAATTTGACATATCAACAATTGTTATCAACATTTGAGATATCGATCTTTCGACATTTGACATATCGATATTTCGACATAGCAACAATCATTATCAAAATTTGACACATCGACATTTTAACCTTTGATATATCAATAATTGTTATCGACCTCTAACATACCGACATTGCGACATTTGACTTATCAACGTTTGACACTCATCCTCTCCTTTCGTATCGGAAGTAAGTCCTTTTCTGACACGGAAATGACATTCTTTTATCATAACATCAACATTTGACATTTTGAGAAATGGAATATGACATCCATTTCTCACTCCAGTTATTGGAAGTAAGTTCTTTCCTGACACAGAAATCATGGCTTTCCTCTAACTAACATAAACATTTTGAGAAAGGGAAAATGACATCAGTTTTCTCTCTCCGGTTATTGGATGTAGGTCTTTTCCTGACACGAAAATTATGGCTTTCCTCTAACCAAATATCGACATTGACATTCTGAGGAAAATAAAAACTGACATCTATTTTCTCTCTCCAGTTATTGGATGTAAGTCCTTTCCTGACACGGAAATCATGGCTTTCTTCTAACCAAATCTTGACATTTTGAGGAAAATAGAACATGACATCTATTTTCTCTCTCCAGTTATTGGATGTAAGTCCTTTCCTAACAGCGAAATCATGGCTTTCCTCTAACCAAATCTTGACATTGACATTTTGAGGAAAATAGAAAATGACATCTATTTTCTCTCTCCGGTTATTGGATGTAAGTCCTTTCCTGATACGGAAATCATGGCTTTCCTCTAACCAAATCTTGACATTGACATTTTGAGGAAAATAGAAAATGACATCTATTTTCTCTCTCCGGTTATTGGATATAAGTTCTTTCCTGACACGGAAATCATGACTTTCCTCTAACCAAATCTTGACATTGACATTTTGAGAAAAATAGAAAATGACATCTATTTTCTCTCTTCGGTTATTGGATATAAGTCCTTTCCTGATGTGGAAATCATGGCTATCCTCTAACCAAATCTTAACATTGACACTCTGAGGAAAATAGAAAATGACATCTATTTTCTCTCTTCGGTTATTGGATATAAGTCCTTTCCTGATGTGGAAATCACTGCTTTCCTCTAACCAAATCTTGACATCGACACTTTGAGGAAAATAGAAAATGACATCTATTTTCTCTCTTCGGTTATTGGATATAAGTCCTTTCCTGATGTGGAAATCACGGCTTTCCTCTAACCAAATCTTGACATCGACATTTTAAGGAAAATAGAAAATGACATCTATTTTCTCTCTTCGATTATTGGATATAAGTCCTTTCCTGACACGGAAATCACGGCTTTCCTCTAACCAAATCTTGACATCGACACTTTGAGGAAAATAGAAAATGACATCTATTTTCTCTCTTCGGTTATTGGATATAAGTCCTTTCCAGATGTGGAAATCACGGCTTTCCTCTAACCAAATCTTGACATCGACATTTTGAGGAAAATGGAAAATGACATCAATTTTCTCTCTTCGATTATTGGATGTAAGTCCTTTCCTGACATGGAAATTACGGCTTTCCTCTAACCAAATCTTGACATTGACACTTTGAGGAAAATAGAAAATGGCATCTATTTTCTCTCTTCGGTTATTGGATATAAGTCCTTTCCTGATGTGGAAATCACGGCTTTCCTCTAACCAAATCTTGACATCGACATTTTGAGGAAAATAGAAAATGACATCTATTTTCTCTCTTCGATTATTGGATATAAGTCCTTTCCTGACACAGAAATTACGACTTTCCTCTAACCAAATCTTAACACTGACATTCTGGAAAATAAAAAATGACATCTATTTTCTCTCTCCGGTTATTGGATATAAGTCCTTTCCTGACACGAAAATTACGACTTTCCTTTAACCAAATATCAACATTGAAATTTTGAGAAATGGAAAATGACATCCATTTTCTCCCTCCTGTTATAGGATATATGTCCTTTCCTGACACGGAAATCACGGCATTCCTTTAGCAAAATATCGACATCGACATTTTGAGAAATGAAATATGACATCCATTTTCCCTCCCAATAAATCTCTTTCCAAATACAAGAAGAAAATCTCTTCTTAGAACCGACATAAAAGACATCTGACATCCTCTGGGAGCGATATGACATCCCCTCCTTTCCTGACCATTATGAGACATCTCATTGACCACTTCGGTCAACGCCAATATGTGCAGAATACTTATATAGTATTCTACACATATTGGGGGCCCTTTTGTTGACCTCATTTTACAATGAGTCAATGCCCTTTTGACCTAAAAAGTCAACTTTGGTCAAAATGGTCAAACCAGACCTAGTGACCAACCCTGTTGACCCCATAGGTCAACCTTATGACCTAAAAAGTCAACTTTGGTCAAAATGGTCAAACCAGACCTAGTGACCAACCCTGTTGACCCCATATGTCAGCCTTATGATCTAAAAGTCAACATTGATCAAAATTGTCAAACCAGACCCAGTGACCAACCCTGTTGACACCATAGGTCAACTTTATGACCTAAAAAGTCAACATTGGTCAAAATGGTCAAACCAGACCCAGTGACCATCCATGCTGACACCATAGGTCAACCTTATGACCTAAAAAGTCAACTTTGGTCAAAATGGTCAAACCAGACCCAGTGACCAACCATGTTGACCCCATAGGTCAACCTTATGACCTAAAAAGTCAACTTTGGTCAAAATGGTCAAACCAGACCTAGTGACCAACCCTGTTGACCCCATAGGTCAACCTTATGACCTAAAAAGTCAACTTTGGTCAAAATGGTCAAACCAGACCTAATGACTAGCCCTGTTGACCCCATAGATCAACCTTATGACCTAAAAGTCAACATTGGTCAAAATGGTCAGACCAGACTCAATGACCAACCCTGTTGACCCATAAGTCAACCCTTTCACCCAATGACACATTTAAAACCCCACAATGAAAAAATCACAAATACTGTACATATTGAAATTAGAATGATCAATTTGGGCTGACTTCGGTCAACCCAGGTCAAAATTGGTCAACACCTATCTATTTTGATTAAAATAGATAAAAATGAAATAAAAACTAAAAAATTAATAAAAATGATTAATGATTTAATTTCAAATATTTTAATTAAATGACATAATTAATTAAAATGAAAATTAAATTAAAATCATAAAATGACAAAAATGATAAAATTAATCAATTATTTAAATTGAAATTATTTTCAATTAATAAATTGATTAATAAAACATTTTCCAACAATTTTAATTAATAAAATAATTAATTAAAATGGTAATTAAGAAAGAAAAGAAATGACACATAACCTTCTCATAATTAGTTAGGCTAAACCCATCTTAGAGCATGATTAACACATAATTAAGCCCACTTTAAAACCACTTAGCCATGGGTTAACACCCATCAAGATGCATGGGGTGAGGTGTCACTTCCTCCTTCACCCTAGGCTTCACTTAGCCATGAGGTGGCCGGCCAACATGAGGCGTCATCTCCCACCTCCCAAGCTACCCAATGGAAGGAAAACCATGCATGAAACCCCCCTCACCATGGTTAGAAGGAATGATGAGGGATAAGCTTGTGTGTCACCATTTGCCAAGCTTAAGAGATGATGTGTAAGCTCCCTAAGAAGGATAGAGGCAGCTCACCATGCACCTCTTACATAAGCCAATGAGGGAGAGACAAAGCAAAGGAAATCATCATGGAAAGCTTAGAGAGAAGGAGCCATGCATATCCTCAGCCGATTTCTTCATCCAATGGACTGATAGGGGAGATAACTACTCCCCTAGAACAACCTAAGCTAAACCATGGCCTCCCCTTAGCAATAAAAGGAGCCCATACCTGAGCCTAGCAAAGAAGGAGAAAAAAATTAGGAAGACCCATAGACTGCCTAAATCCTCTGGCCCCCAACATAAGAACTCTTCCTAAGAGTCTTAGCAATCCATTAGGATCAAATCCAAGCCATAGATTGAGCCTATTTGAGCCAATTTGATCAAATTTCAAAAACAGCCCAAATTAGATACTTCTCTAAAATTGTCCCCTAAGCCCGACTTCTGGATCAAATTGCTGCAGCTATAACCTTCCATTGGGATCCTAGAAGGCAACTATAAGGTCTGATCTAGCTTGATTTTCTTGTGGCAAAGGTATGGAATAACCCTTTATAAATTTAACTGATTTTCATCAACAATCTAAGTTTGAAAATGGTTCTAGTCTATGATAGACTAATGATAAACTTCACTTAAGTCTAAAATGACCAAATTAGACTTAACTAGATTTAAAATAACATTTAAACCCATTAAACCTTACTTAGATTAGGTTTAATATAAAAATTAAATTTTAATTAATTTTAAAGACATATTAAACTTAATTAACCAAAATCAAACCTTTTAATTAAGTTTAAAGACAAATTAAGCTCTTATTAAACCTTACTTAAATTAGGTTTAAATACAAAAATTAAATTTTAATTAGGTTTAAAGACATATTAAACTTAATTAACCAAAACTAAACTCTCTTAATTAGGTTTAAGGATATATTAAACCAAAATCAAAACTCTTTAATTAAGTTTAAGGACATATTGAACTTAATTAACCCATTAAACCTTACCTAAAATAGGTTTAATACAAAAATTAAATTTTTAATTAAGTTTAAGGACATATTAAATTTAATTAACCAAAATCAAATCTTTAATTAAGTTTAAGGACATATTAAACTTAATTAACCCATTAAACCTTACCTAAATTAGGTTTAATACAAAAATCAACACTTTTAATTAAGTTTAAGGACATATTAAACTTAACTAATCAAAATCAAACCCTTTTAATTAAGTTTAAGAACATATTAGAGTTAATTAATCAAAACCAAACCTTTAATTAAGTTTAAAGACATATTAAACTTAATTAATCTCCTTACACATTAGGTTTAAGACAAACCTAAACCCTAATTAGGTCTAACCCATTAGACCTAATTAAACCATTAAACCTTAACTAACTATGGTTTTATCAAACTTAAACTCTAATTAGGTCTAACCCTTAGACCTAGTTAAACCATTAAGTCTTAACTAAATTAGACTTAATCAGACCTAAACTCTAATTAGGTATAACCCATTAGACCTAATTAAACCATTAAACTTTAACTAACTAAGGTTTAATCAAACATAAACCCTAATTAGGTCTAACCAGTTAGACCTAATTAAATTATTAAACCTTAACTAACTAAGGTTGAATCAAACTTAAACCCTAATTAGATCTAACCCTTAAACCTAATTAGACCATTAAGTCTTAACTAAATTAGACTTAATCAAACATAAACCTTAATTAAGTCTAACTCATTAGACCTAATTAAACTATTAGGTCTTAATTAAGTAAGACTTAATCAAACACAAATTCTAATTAAGTCTACCACATTAGACTTAATTAATTATTAAACCTTAATCAACTAAGGTTTAATTAAACCCAAATCCAACCTTTAGTCCAAGTCCAACATAACATAAATATCAAATTTAACCTAACTTAAGTCCAATCCAACTTGAACTCAAGTTGACCTAAACCTTAGGTTCAACCCATATTGAACTTAACCTCAACTTAAACATAACTTGAGTCCAATCCAACTTAAACTCAAGTTAACCTAAACCTTAGGTCCAACCCACATTGAACCTAAATTCAATTCAAACCAAACTTAAGTATAATCTACATTAGACTTAAGTGAAACCAGAACTAGGTTCAATTCAACATAAACCTAAGTCAAACCCAGGCTTAACTTAAGTCTAACCTATAGTACACTTAAGTAAAACCAAACATAGGATCAACCTAACTTGAACCTAACTTAAACTCAAACCTTAACTTAAGTTCAACCCATATTGAACTTAAGTCAACCTTAAGTCTAGGTTAAACCTGGCTTGAATCTAACTTAACCTAAACAAAAAACTTAACTTAAGTTCAACCCATATTGAACTTAAGTCGACCTTAAGTCTAGATTCAACCTAACTTGAACTCAAGTTAACCTAAACCTTAGATCCAACTTACACTGAATCTAACATAACCTAAACCTAACTTAAGTTTAACCTACATTAGACTTAAGTCAAATCAAACTTAGGTTCAACCCGACATGAACCTAAGCAAAACCTAAACTTAAGTCTGACCTATATTAGACTTAAGTTAAACCATACTTAGGTTTAACATGACATGAACCTAAGTCTAACCTAAACCTAACATAAGTCTAACCCATATTAGACTTAAGTCAAACCATACTTAGGTTCAACCTGACATGAACCTAAGTCTAACTTAAACCCAACTTAAGTCTATCCCATATTAGACTTAAGTCAAACCATACTTAGGTTCAACCTGACATGAACCTAAGTCTAACTTAAACCTAACTTAGGTCCAACCCATATTAGACTTAAGTCGAGCCATACTTAGGTTCAACTCGACATGAACCTAAGTCTAACTTAAACCTAACTTAAGTCTAACCCATATGTAGACTTAATTCAAACCATACTTAGGTTTAACTCGACATGAACCTAAGTCTAACTTAAACCTAACTTAAGTCTAACCCATATTAGACTTAAGTCAAACCATACTGAGTTCAACTCGACATGAACCTAAGTCTAACTTAAACCAACTTAAGTCTAACCCATATTAGATTTAAGTCAAACCATACTTAGGTTCAACCTGACATGAACCTAAGTCTAACTTAAACCTAACTTAAGTCTAACCCATATTAGACTTAAGTCAAACCATACTTAGGTTCAACCGACATGAACCTAAGTCTAACTTAAACCTAACTTAAGTCTAACCCATATTAGCCTTAAGTCAAACCATACTTAGGTTCAACTCGACATGAACCTAAGTCTAACTTAAACCTAACTTAAGTCTAACCCATATTAGACTTAAGTCAAACCATACTTAAGTTCAACCCGACATGAACCTAAGTCTAACTTAAACCTAACTTAAGTCTAACCCATATTAGACTTAAGTCGAACCATACTTAGGTTCAACCTGACATGAACCTAAGTCTAACTTAAACCTAACTTAATTCTAACCCATATTAGACTTAAGTCAAACCATACTTAGGTTCAACCTGACATGAACCTAAGTCTAACCTAAACCAACTTAAGTCTAGGGCATATTAGACTTAAGTCAAACCATACATAGGTTCAACCTGACATGAACCTATGTTTAATCTTAACCTAACTTAAGTCTAACCCATATTAGACTTAAGTCAAATCATACTTTGGTTTAACATGACATGAACCTAAGTCTAACCTAAACCTAACTTAAGTTCAACTCATATTGAAACCTTAGGTTCAACTGACAGTGAACCTAACTCAACTTAGCTTGACATAAACCTTAGGTTCAACATACATGAACCTAATCTTAACCTAACTTAAGTTCAACCTACATCGAACTGAAGTCCAAACTTAAACCTTAGGTTCAACTCAACTTGAACCTAAACCAAAACCTAACTTATGTTCAACCTACATTGAACTTAAATCCAAATCTAAACCTTAGGTTCAACTAACAATGAACCTAACTCTACTAAACTGAACATAAACTTTAGGTTCAACCCAAATTAAATCTAAATTGACATAAACCTTAGGTTCAACCCAAATTAAACCTAAATCGACATAAACCTTAGATTCAACTCAAATTGAACCTAAATCGACATAAATCTTAGGTTCAACCCAAATTGAACTTAAATAGACAAAATTGAACTCGAATCGACATAAAATCGACATTTTAAACTAAAATCGATATAATCGACATAAATTTGACATTCCAAACAATTAATCGACATAATCGACATAAATTCGACATTTCAAACATAACTGACATAAAATCAACATTTTAAACCAAATCGACATAAATTCGACATTTTAAACAATTAGTCAACATAATCAACATAAATTTGACATTTCAAACATAAATCGACATGATCAACATAAAATCGACATTTTAAACTAAAATCGACATAATCGACGTAAATTTGACATTTCAAACGTAAATAAACATAACCGATATAAATTTGACATTTCAAACATAAATCCGACATTCCAAACAAAACTCAACAAATTTGACATTAATCAACATTCCAAACATAATCAAACATAATTTGACATTAACCGACATTTTAAATCAAATTCAACAAACACTGCCATTAATCGACGTTAATTGACATTTCAAACGAAATTCGACAAGCACCGACAGTAACCGACTTTAATCGACATTTAAAATCAAATTTAATAAACACCGACATTAAATGACGTTAATCGACATTTCAAACCAAACTCAATGTATCTCGACATAAAACGACATGATTCTTAAAGTTCGACCTACATTAAACTTAACTCGACATAAAATTAAAAATCGACAATCCAACCCAAATCAATATTCAAGAAAAATAAAAATTTAAACATAAACTGACATAAACCTAAATCGACATTTCAACCAAACTCAGACATCCGACAACTCGGATCAACGTGACAATTTGACTGAGTAATCTAAATATCTTGATATGACATTGTTTCTAACTTTATTTTCCTTCCAGGATAAAGACATGAAGTTTCGTTTAGATTTTCTATGCATGTTATAGGGTGTGCTAACTCTGTTTTGCAGGACGTCGACAACGGATCATTGACAACAAAACCAGGACTTTTAGGATAGTCATAAAACCTAAACTTTCTACAAACAACAAAACAAAAATGACATAACAAGAAAGACAACTGAACTTTTAGGTTAGCCACGAAACCTGAAATAAAATGACAAAATCATTAACATTGACATCGACATGACATCAACATACAACGACATTTCTATACCACAACAATGACATGACACTAAACTAAAACAAAATAAATGACAAAATGACATGACAAAATAAAATTGAGATGGCCACAAAACCAAATTTAAAATAAAATGGAATCATAAACAAAATAACAAATATAAATAAGTAATGATATCTTCTTGACAACATTGAAGGTATCTCATGACATAATAACGACATAGGAGATAAAATATCTCATGAAAAATCAAGATATTAATCACGATATCTTATGAAATTACGACATCACATAAAATGACATGATATTATGATTCACTTTAAGACACGACAAAAAATGACATGACAATACGACATCACATTATGACATAACACGACATACAAACTACGACATACCAACATGACATATGACATGATATACAAAATGACAAAAATTACATTACAAAACAAAACACCACAAAGCAACGACATACACCCAACATAAACAAAACTCTCTGGCAGTATCGATTCTTTAGGAACACACTGACACGACAACACTTACACTTTTTCGAGGATAAATGTTAACCTTAATAGGGAGTTTTCCTAGGCCATATTAATTGTTCAGGATGTAATTAACTATAGGAGCTTGCTCCTATAGGAGATTAAAGAACTCAGGATAGGTATTTCACCTATAAGATCTCTCTGGTTACCCAAGATCTTCAAATGATTTTCTCATACGAAAAACTTCGACAATTACACAATCTGAAGACTCATTCTATGAGATTATCATTTAATCGTCTTTTCTCTCAATCTATATCACGATTAATCATTCTTTTCTCCAAAGACTTCTGACAATAAGTCTAGGTAAGATAAGAATTAGGGTGATAGATAGAGAAAGAGAGTGGCGACTCCTTGACATTGACATGATACAGGAATTGACGGCAACGACATGCGATCCATATATTTCATCGCCATCAAAGACTTGCTAGGTACACTTTTAAAAGTTTACCACGCTTTCTTTTCCTGCACTTTCCTTACTTTTCTTATGTTAAACGACAATGTCACCCTGCATGAAAACTAAAACTTCTAGGATAACCACAAAACCAGAACCAAAAATCAAAATTAAAAATTGAAACAAGATAAAATTCACTCCCACAATAGTCAAAATATAAAACAACTCAAAATTTCACAAATAAAACAAAAAGCAAAATTGCAACTAAATTAAAACATCTCGTTGGATGATCGAGAATTCCTTAGAAGCGGTAACATATGTGTTGCTAACAGGGTTTTCCAACGGTCTAAATGAAAGTATGGAACTCATTAAGTTGAGCTTAGTAAATTGGTTTGGGCTAAGTGAATCCGATGAAAATAAAGGTGTTGGGATGATGAAATTGTGGGATCTTAACCAGTGTTGCTATAATCAACTTCAATATTTCCCTAATAAAACAACAAGACACCTTAATTTAAATATTCTCAAAACATGACACTTCTCTTCTCTCTTACAGTTGACACTTCTTTAAACTAAATCTGCTACGACGAGGAGCTCAGAGCATGCATGGTGAGCAGCACGTCCATCTTCAACTACAAAACTCCTTTAAAATTAAAACAACCCGCCATAGAACTTCAAGATAGCTTGCATAGTGCAGCATAGACCCTCACTTTATCTCTTTCAGCCATTGCATAACCACGTTGTGCAACACAAGTCCTAACTCTTTTTAGGATTCTGAGGTTGTCATTGGGTATGACATAAACCCTCCTATCTTCCAGGCTACTCACATGATTAATGTCAGGTGAATATGCGTCCTTAAAAAATAAAATTGACAGGATGAATCATCAAATAAACATCCTAAATTGGAGCCAAATCATAGAATAGTTCAAAAAAACACCAAGATCTCTCTTGGATCCATGTCTTTCCCCTAGTCTTTCTTTCCTTTGGATTCCTTCAAAAAATTGTTCTGAAATTTAAGCCACTCACCTATTGGATTTCCTATTGCCACATTTTCTTGAAGAACCTTACCTTTTCGGAAGTTATGAGTACAATATTTCCTGATATATATCAAGAGTTTTCTTAGGTGACTTTGGTTATCTAAGATGTAATTAGTTACAGCGGCTTCCCTTATAAGAAACTTAAAGACCCCAGATTAATATAAACCCTATCTGATTCCTTCATATTATATAGGGGAAATTGTTGGTCAACAATGGTTCGCAAACCAAACGGATGTCATGAATTCTTTAATTTATTTGATCATCCTTACCACTAATCAATGTATCTATTCTTCGGGATAGATACATGTCTCGTGGTGAAGTGTTCAATTATTTAAACTATCGCTTATATGTGATCGGTTTGATTTCGTAATCTTCAAAATTAAAATATTATTTTAAAAAATTCATATATATTAAATTAATTCAAAACTCTATTTTATAAAACGATATTTTAAACCTTTCAAAGACTTTAACGACCAACAGAGTGTTATTTTTTGATTGAGGGAGGTAAAGATTTATCAGAGCCTCCTTGTTAGCAGGGAAGTTGGTGCCATTAACTACCAATGAGTTTCGTTATTTCTAAGGTAGACTGATGCTATATTTTTTAGGAGATGGGATTGCTGATTTGGGGGGATGGTGAGATGGAGTTTAAAAGATTGGAGTTCAAGAATAATGTGATCTATTATGAAGAAAGGAAAACTAAGCACCTTTTCTTTTTTCTTAGAATTTTTATCTCTTGAAATGTTCTCTCTTTGTAGTTTAAGGTGGCAACTCCCATGATTGATTTCTAGGATGCAACTTAGAGAGAGAGAAGGAAAGATTTAAGGTTTAGATTAAAAAAATGTTAGTTTTAATGACATCTCGGGGCTTTATTTTTGGAAGTTTTCAATTATCTTTGAATAAACTTGATGTCGTGGAAAAAACATATATCTTTTAATGGTCCAACACTCCACGTTTTCGGGTTGTATGTTGGAATGGCTTTGGTCCTTTCAACTCAAAATTTTAATCGAAAACTTCAAAATTTTGTTTCTTAAAATCATGCAAATAAATAAGATTTACATATATATCACACAATTTCAAGGAATTTACATATCTAGCATTTAAAATTTATTATTTCTACTAGATCATTGTATTTATTGTATGAAAAGGAATGAGAATATTATTGAGAAGGATATGATTAATAGTTCTTTTCCTAATTTATTCAGTATTTGATCATCTTACTTCTGAATAAATTCCACTTAAGTATGTTTTTCTTCAAGAAGGAAGAATTTTAAAATGATATTAATCTAAAGCTAAATTGAAAGCATTTTTGCCATTTTTTTTATAGGATGATTTACGAGAATTGGACACGATAGCATAATTCATTAGTATTTTGTGCATGAGAAATTTTGCAAGCAAATTAAATTTGAGACACATGATAATTCAATGAGTTGAATATATAAATAATAAATTATTAAATATAAATATATTAAATAGAAATTAAAAAATTAAATGTGTAATAGAAACATCTCTACCGGTAACTTCATTTTTTTTTTTTTTTGTAAACAATAGATAATTGGCCCGTGGATTTTTTTTTAAATTAAACTTCATTTAAATGGATTTTATATTTCCTCAATAAATAAATTAAATTCTAATAAATAAAAATGAATATAATCTCGTAATAATTGAAAAGCACTCTTTAAGATTCCAACAATTTTGTCATGGTCAGTAATGACCTGAGACAACAAATCTTAGTAATTCTTTGGTTATTTTTAATTAAATTAAAATAACCAAATTTTATAGATTAAAAAAATTAATAATAAATTAAAAAAATTTCTTAATGGATAATAATTCAAATTAAATAAAAAAATTACCAAATTTAGCCCACTAAATCCTAAGGGAAGAGAAATCCCTAAGAAGATTAAATTCAAATTTGATTAAACTATACAATAATATTTGAAAATAAAAAACTCAAATAAGTTGAATGGTTCAGGGAACATTTATTTTAAGGTGAAATATTTAAACTTCTATTAAACTATAAATTTATGTTTTTCTTATTTCACCTCTATCATTCGAGTAGTAGTAGGATCAAAAATTTCTTGTACATAATCCGTAATCAATTGCATTGTAAATTATGTTTAAATAGAAAATATAAGTATATTTGTAAATATTTAATATATTATACTATTTCCTCACATTACAATTCCATGAAAAATTTTTTTTTGATCGTTTTGTTTTAATTCAGTCAACGATCAACAAGATAAAGACATCAAATTAAATTAGATGTACAAATGAAAAGTAAATATTGTAACATTATGATACTATTTAGGAAAGAAACAAATGGTAAAATATAACATATTAGAATTATTTACATATATTGCTTTGAGACCAATGATTCTTCTCTAGAAAAAAAAAATAAAATGATGAGAACTCAACATATATATTTTTTTTATATGCAAATATGTCGAATGAATTCACATTGATTGGAGTGCAATTTGATACACTAACAACCCGATTAACAAAAAAAAAAGTTTGAAAGGGAAAGTCGATACTAAAATGAAAACAAAAAACTAAATCTAGAAAGACATGTAGAAAAGTTTCCATATAAAAGAAGATGAAACAGTAAGCATTCCGCTGAAAGCGAAGCAGTCGCCCTGTACTTCTTTGCATAAGAGATGGCCATCGGATTCTGAGCCGTCATCGTAAAACCCTGGAGAACTTGTACAGAAATCGTAGACTGCATCTCATCTCCATACTCTCCAAAAGCAATCCCAGGTTTTGTTTCAACCATTTGAATCTCTTTGAATCCTGGGTACTGACAGAATAGCATTTGCAGCATCATTGGAGTGCATTCATGGGGAATACTCTCAACGAACAAGATGTTGTTTGGTGGAGCTGGAGCCTCCGGAAGCTTGGCCCTCCAGTATAAGACAATTGAGATAGCGACGACAAAGTACCATAAGCTCCAACATAAGCAGAGTTCAACACAGCTTGATTAGTATCACGATGTCGCTCCTTGCGTCTTTTTTCAGCTTTATCATCATGTCTCCTCCTCTCTCGACGTACAAAAGTGCCATTAGCTTTTGCTATAATATATGATTTTGTTTTAGCATATTGAATCCTCATAGGTTTCTCATAGAAAGGAAATCCTTGCATCTGCTTAAGTGTCTCCATAGCTGATGCAACATCTTCAAAGACAACCCATGCTTGACCTTTGTGTTTCAGAGTTTTAAAGGCAAGCACTTCAAATATTTTTCAGAATTGAGAAAAAACCGCATTTAGGGACTTCTTGAGCTCCTCTGGTTTTATCTTCTTGTTTAGATTATTGATATATATTGTCATGTTGGCTGGAATAGTCAGTGCTTCGCCTTCGCTGATTGCATTACTCATCCTCCCGTCCCTCCACAGCCTCCCGTCCCTCCACCGAATAGAGAACTCAATATATATATATATCTAATGTAGGTTAGACTTAAGTTCATGTCGGGTTAAACATAAGTTTATTTTGACTTAAGTCTAATGTAGGTTAGACTTAAGTTCAGGTTTAGGTTTGACTTAGGTTCATGTCGGGTTGAACCTAAGTTTATTTTGACTTAAGTCTATTGTAGGATAGACTTAAGTTAGGTTTAGGTTTGTTAGATTCAATATAAGTTGAACTTAAGGTTTAGGTTAACTTGAGTTCAAGTTAGGTTGTATTCAGGTTAAATTAGATTTAATATGAGTTAAGTTTGATTGTTTAAAGTTAATTAAACCTAATTTAGGTAAGGTTTAATAACTTAATTAGACTGGTTTAAGGATAATTAAACCTAATTTAGGCAAGGTTTAATTGATTAATTAAACTTAATATGGGTTAAGTCTAATTGTTTAAGGTTAATTAAACCTAATTTAGGTAAGGTTTAATTGATTAATTAGACTTAATTTGGGTTCAGTCTAATTGTTTAAGGTTAATTAAACCTAATTTAGGTAAGGTTTAATTGATTAATTAGACTTAATATGGGTTAAGTCTAATTTGTTTAAGGTTAATTAAACCTAATTTAGGTAAGGTTTAATTGATTAATTAGACTTATTATGGGTTAAGTCTAATTGTTTAGGGTTAATTAAACCTAATTTAGGTAAGGTTTAATTGATTAATTAGACTTAATGTGGGTTAAGTCTAATTGTTTAAGGTTAATTAAACCTAATTTAGGTAAGGTTTAATTTATTAATTAGACTTAATATGGGTTAAGTCTAATTTGTTTAAGCTTAATTAAACCTAAGTTAGGTAAGGTTTAATTGATTTAATTAGACTTAATATGGGTTAAGTCTAATTTATTTAATGTTAATTAAACCTAATTTAGGTAAGGTTTAATTGATGAATTAGACTTAATATGAGTTAAGTCTAATTGTTTAAGGTTAATTAAACCTAATTTAGGTAAGGTTTAATTGATTTAATTAGACTTAATATGGGTTAAGTCTAATTGTTTAAGGTTAATTAAACCTAATTTAGGTAAGGTTTAATTGATTAATTAGACTTAATGTGGGTTATGTCTAATTGTTTAGGGTTAATTAAACCTAATTTAATTGATTTAATTAGACTTAATATGGGTTAATTCTAATTTATTTAAGGTTAATTAAACCTAATGTAGGTAAGGTTTAGTTGATTAATTAGACTTATTATGGGTTAAGTCTAATTGTTTAAGGTTAATCAAACCTAATTTAGGTAAGGTTTAATTGATTTAATTAGACTTAATATGGGTTAAGTCTAATTTATTTAAGGTTAATTAAACCTCATTTACGTAAGGTTTAATTGATTAATTAGACTTATTATGGGTTAAGTCTAACTGTTTAAGGTTAATTAAACCTAATTTAAGTAAAGTTTAATTAATTAATTAGACTTAATATGGGTTAAGTCTAATTTGTTTAAGGTTAATTAAACCTAATTTAGGCAAGGTTTAATTGATTTAAATATGGGTTCAGTCTAATTGTTTAAGGTTAATTAAACCTAATTTAGGTAAGGTTTAATTGATTAATTAGACTTATTATGGGTTAAGTCTAATTTATTTAAGGTTAATTATACCTAATTTAGGTAAGGTTTAATTGATTAATTAGACTTATTATGGGTTAAGTCTAATTGTTTAAGGTTAATTAAACCTAATTTAAGTAAGGTTTAATTGATTAATTAGACTTAATATGGGTTAAGTCTAATTTGTTTAAGGTTAATAAAACCTAATTTAGGTAAGGTTTAATTGATTTTATTAGACTTAATATGGGTTAAGTCTAATTTATTTAAGGTTAATTAAACCTAATTTAGGTGAGGTTTAATTGATTAATTAGAGTTATTATGGGTTAAGTCTAATTATTTAAGGTTTAATAGGTTTAAATGATGTTTTAAACCTAATTAAGTCTAATTTTGTCATTTTAGACTTGATTGATTATGCTTAAGGTCTAATAGGTTTAAATGATGTTTTAAACCTAATTAAGTCTAATTTTTTCATCTTAGACTTAACTAATTAAGCTTAAGGTTTAATAGGTTTAAATGATGTTTTAAACCTAATTAAGTCTAATTTTGTCATTTTAGACTTAATTAATTAAGCTTAAGTTTTAATAGGTTTCAATGATGTTTTAAACCTAATTATAGTTTGTCAAGTCTAATTTATCATTTTTTAGACTTAGTTACAGTTTTTAATGAGTCTAACATGGACTAGATTCATTTCAAACTTAGACTCTTAAAGAAAATAGGTTAAGTTTATAAAATGGTGATTTTTAGGATTAAATTTATTATTTAATAATGAATTTTAATCCTAAATTTTAAAATATCATTTAAAATTATTTTTATGACTTAGAAATTATTTTCCTAGGGTCATTTTCTGTTACCCTAACATTTCTAATCATTTTCATTTTATTTTTTTTAATTTTCATTTTTCTGCAATTATTATTTGATGTAATTACAAAATGTCTTAAAAATTAGAAAAAAAGTGTCCTAGTCATGTTTTTTGTCCTTGGAAAAATCAGGAAACATTCCTAAGGACATAAAGATAAATGCCTCAAAATTTCATATTTTTCTGATTTATAATTAATTTTTAATAATTAAAATACTCCAGAGAGTATTTAATTATTCAAAAATTAAATAATGGGAATAAAATTATGATTTCTATTTCATAATTTTCCTCTCTCAAGAGCTTTCCAGAGGTATTTTTGTTTTATTTTTATGACCTCTGGATCAAAAGATATTGATTTTTGAAGTTTTTATGGTTTTCTGTAATTAAATAATTCCAAAAAATTTGAGGACACGCCGCGTGTCCTCGTACCGATCGACGGGCGGGAAGATCCACTGCGCGGAGCGGAACAGCGGACACCGTGGGACGCGATCAGCGCCGTCCATCCCGAAACACGGGATCGAACAGCTGAGAAAAATCGGCAGAAAATTCGAAAAATTTCGAATCGTTAAACTTCAAATAACTATATCTCACTCATTTCTTAACGAAATTGAGTGATTTTTGAACCTATGGAATCATTTAAACGGTGATGCAACATTTCTGAGCTAGTATAACCCATGATATTTCAAAAACATGAATTATTTTAAGAAAAATAATTTCATACCTTTACCACAAGTAAATCAAACTTGATCAGACCTTGTAATTGTCTTCTAAGACTCCAGAGGAAGATTTTTGCTGCACCAATTTGGTTTAAAAGTCGGCCTCAAAGGAGAATTTTAAGAAGGTGGCTGGTTTGGGCTGTTTTTGAATATTGATCAAATTGGTTAGATTGGGCTCAATCTATGGCTTGGGTTTGATCAAAATGGATTGCTAAGGCTCTTAGGAAGAGTTTTTGTGTTGGGAGCCAGAAGATTTGAGCAGCCTATAGGTCTCACTAAATTTTTTTCTTCTTCTTACCTAGGCTCGGGTATGGCCTTATTTATAGCCATGGGGAGGTCATGGCTTGGCTTAGGCTGTACTAGGGGAGTTGTTATCTTCCCTATTAATGAATTAAAGATGAAATTTCAGCTGAGAAAATAACTATGGTTGTCTTTCCAAAGTTTTACATCATGAGCTCATTGCTTTGCCTCCTTTCCATTGGATCAAGCATGAAGTGGTTTAGCTTTTTGAAATGAGCTGTAATTTCTCTTCCTCATGAGCTTACAAGTCACCCCTTAGCTTTGGCAAATGGTGACACATATGTTTCCCCCTCATGATTTCATTTAACCATGGTGAAGGCATGGTTAAATGTAATGTTTTCTTCTCATTGGGTGGCCTAAAAATGGCTTTTGTTTGGCCTGCCACCTCACTTTAGGGAGGTGATGAGTCGTGGCTTAGAATGAAGGAGAAAGAGCCACCTCATTTTATTCACCATGACGGGTGTTAACCCATGGTTAGCCATGATTTAAGCTAGGCTTTGTCATGTGTTAATTATGTCTTATGATGGGTTTAATTTAGTTTTAATTTAATTAATTATGGGAAGACCATGTGTCGTTTCCATTTTAATTAATTATGTTATTAAAAATTGATGGAAATTATTTCATTAATCAATTTATTAATTGAAAATAATTTCAAATTAATTAATTGATTAATTTTATCATTTTTATTTAATTTTGTCATTTTATGATTTTAATTTAATTTTCATTTTAATTAATTATGTTATTTAATTAAAATACTGAAAATTAAATCATTAATTAATTTAATTAATTAAAATAATTTTGAAATTAGTTATTTGATTAATTTTGTTGTTTTTGTTTCATTTTTACCAATTTTGATTAAAATAGATAAGTGTTGACTAATTTTGATTTAGGTTGACCCAAGTCAGCCTAAATTGATCAATTTAATTTCAAGATGTCCAATGTGACCTTTTTCAACTTTGTCATGGTTGATTTGATCACAGTATTTGTGATTTTATCATTATGGTGTTTTAAACATGTCACTAGGTCAAAGGGTTTACCTATGGTGTCAACAGGTTTGGTCATTAGGTCTAGTTTGGTCATTTTGACCAAAGTTGACTTTTTAGGTCAATGGGGTTAACAGGGTTGGTCATTGGGTCTGGTTTGACCATTTTGACCAAAGTTGACTTTTTAGGTCAAAAGGTTGACCAATGGGGTCAACAGGATTGGTCATTGGGTCTGGTTTGACCATTTTGACCAAAGTTAACTTTTTAGGTCAAAAGGGTGACCTATGGGGTCAACAGGGTTGGTCATTGGGTCTGGTTTGACCATTTTGACCAAAATTGACTTTTTAGGTCAAAAGGTTGACCTATAGGGTCAACAAGGTTGGTCAATGGGTCTGGTTTGACCATTTTGACTAAAGTTAACTTTTTAGGTCAAAAGGTTGACCTATGGGGTCAAGAGATTTGATCATTGGGTCTGGTTTGACCATTTTGACCAAAGTTGACTTTTTATGTCAAAAGGTTGACCTATGGGGTCAACAGGGTTGGTGATTGGGTCTGGTTTGACCATTTTGACCAAAGTTGACTTTTAGGTCAAAAGGTTGACCAATAGGGTCAACAGGGTTGGTCATTGGGTATGGTTTTACCATTTTGACCAAAGTTAACATTTTAGGTCAAAAGGTTGACCTATGGGGTCAACAGAGTTGGTCATTAGGTCTGGTTTGACAATTTTGACCAAAGTTGACTTTTTAGGTCAAAAGGGTGACCTATGGGTCAACGGGGTCAGTCATTAGGTCCGGTTCGACCATTTTGACCAAAGTCGACTTTTTAGGTCAAAAGGTTGACATATGGGGTCAACAGGATTGGTCATTGGGTCTGGTTTGACCATTTTGACCAAAGTTGACTTTTTAGGTCAAAAGGGTCACCTATGGGGTCAACAGGGTTGGTCATTGGGTCTTGTTTGACCATTTTGACCAAAGTTGACTTTTTAGGTCAAAAGAGTGACCTATGGGGTCAATAGGGTTGGTCATTGGGTCTCGGTTTGACCATTTTGACCAAAGTTGACTTCTTAGGTCAAAAGAGTGACCTATGGGGTCAACAGGGTTGGTCAATGGGTCTGGTTTGACCATTTTGATCAAAGTTGACATTTTAGGTCAAAAGGTTAACCTATGGGGTCAACAGAGTTGTTCATTGGGTCTGGTTTGACCATATTGACCAAAGTTGACTTTTTAGGTCAAAAGGTTAACCTATAGGGTCAACAGATTGGGTCTGGTTTGACCATTTTGACCAAAGTTGACTTTTTAGGTCAAAAAGTTGACCTATGGGGTCAACAGGATTGGTCATTGGATTTGGTTTGACCATTTTGACTAAAGTTGACTTTTTAGGTCAAAAGGGTGACCTATGGGGTCAACAAGGTTGGTCATTGGATCTGGTTTGACCATTTTGACCAAAGTTGACTTTTTAAGACAAAAGGGTGACCTATGGGGTCAACAAGGTTGGTCATTGGGTATGGTTTGACCATTTTGACCAAAGTTGACTTTCTAGGTCAAAAGGTTGACCTATCGGGTCAACAGGTTTGGTCATTGGGTCTGGTTTGACCATTTTGACCAAAGTTGACTTTTTAGGTCAAAAGGTTGACCTATGGGGTCAACTGGGGTTGGTCATTAGTGCTGGTTTGACCATTTTGACCAAAGTTGACTTTTTAGGTCAAAAGGTTGACCTATGGGGTCAACAAGGTTGGTCATTGGTCCGGTTTGACCATTTTGACCAAAGTTGACTTTTTAGGTCGAAAGGTTGACCTATGGGGTCAACAGGGGTTGGTCATTAGTGTCGGTTTGACCATTTTGACCAAAGTTGACTTTTTAGGTCAAAAGGGTGACCTATGGAGTCAACGGTGGTTGGTCAATGGGTCCGGTTTGACCATTTTGACCAAAATTGACTTTTTAGGTCAAAAGGTTGACCTATAGGGTCAACAAGGTTGGTCATTGGGTCTGGTTTGACCATTTTGACTAAAGTTAACTTTTTAGGTCAAAAGGTTGACCTATGGGGTCAAGAGATTTTATCATTGGGTCTGGTTTGACCATTTTGACCAAAGTTGACTTTTTATGTCAAAAGGTTGACCTATGGGGTCAACAGGGTTGGTCATTGGGTCTGGTTTGACCATTTTGACCAAAGATGACTTTTTAAGTCAAAAGGTATTGACTCATTATAAAAATGAGGTCAATAGTGGATCCCATCACTAGTCTTGTAGAATAGTCAATTAGAAAGTCCTATGTTTTAATCCTAAGCTCTTGAATAAAAATTAGACCTCACCAGAATTAGGGTCAACAAGCTTCATCATGAATCAGTCCATAATTATTGAGGCTGTTGATATCTTTTATTCCCATTAAAATTTTCATCTCTAATCCTGTTTTTAGTGCTTTGTATTTGGCTTCATTGTTTGTACACAACTCTATCAAGTAGTAGGAGAACCTCAACATTCCATGCGACGGAGTGAAAAAGATTGATTAGATACATGCTTTACTGAGAATTATTGCTTTCAATTATTTATTTTGTTACATTGAAGAAGCTCTGTCAAAGTACATCTCCCAACATTGCGCATTGGGGTTTCTAAATTTTAAAGGACACTGCTGAGAACGTGTGCGTCGCCAAGAAGTCTACTACAAGTTTTCCTTTAATGGCTCACAAAGGAATGAAAGTTATAAAAAATTGCAATAATATCATTGACCACCTTGCTAATCCTTCAAAAAATGCTCGTTGAGTCATCAAATATTGCTATGGATGAGACATTGAAATAAGGTTGACCTTATGCGAAAGCATGTAATTTCTAATTTTTTTATATAACAAAGATTAAAGCTTGGATTGGAGGGTACTTTTTTCTGTAGGAATTACGCATTGACTTAATTAATAGAGAGTAGTTTCTTTAAACTTTTCATTAACATGTGCTATCAGATAAAGTTCCAAAAATTAACTGGAGATTGAGGCTGTTAAGATATGAGGTGTCATCAAATACTATTTTATGCTTTTAAAAGCACGTTGACATTTATTGTTCAATGTAAACGTAAAATCCTTATTGGTCAACACAGCAAATGGCTTTGATATGAGCGATCCACTAGCGACAGCATCAAAAAATTGAACTTTAGTTGTTGGACATGTAAATAGATAACAATTAAGACGTATGTCTGCAAATCTTCCCACAATATATATATATATCAAAACCTTAGACATTAAAGGCATTACAAAAGTGATTGGGTCAATCTACAGTTAGGCATGTATCAAGGGAAAGAATAAAAAACAAATAGGAGCTGGTTTTCTTTTACGCCTTTTTACGAAGTGAAAGGTCACTCTTGATGAATAGTCCATGTCCAACCATTTCGATACTCACAGAGAAAAAGGCATACAGCAGTTTTAGCACATTCAGCGCTTTCAATTACTGCCTCTAGATTTAAGAGAGTTACTCAGCCTGCATCAGTAAGGTATTTCTGTTAAGATTTAAGCTATGCAATTTTGATGGGAATAATACTTAACTAAAACTTAAAACATTTTTATTTACATGCATACCCCTCACTTGAAGCTTTAACATACAATCAAAAATATAAGTGAAATACACTTTTTCATGTATGACCGTATGGGTTTATGTCACCGAGGAGTTACAAGTGTTAGATATACAAATACATAAAACTTGTGTGGTATGCATGTAATTTCCCAACCTTGATTTTTGAGGTTCTTTCAAACCTATTGCATCAAACAATACTAAAAACAAAAACAAAACAAAAAAAAAGAAAATCAGTTTTCTAATATCTAAATATATATTTTCTGACATTTGCAATGACATAATGCATTCATACAACATTACATTGCTGCGCGAAATAGTGAAGATAGAAAAGACGAACCCATAAAAGAGTTCAAGACTAACAATAGGCTTTTAAATTTTAACTTTGAAAGAGAACTAAACCGTCTTTCAACGATTAAATTTTCAAATTATCATTTGTGATAACATTATTTTTTAGGGATAATTACATACGTAGCACTCCAACCATCGCTATTTTCAAAGCAAGCCCTTGGATGATCTTTTTTCCTTCTTTTTTTCTTGAACTAACAAACCAATGCATTTGTATATGCCATAATGAAATCATTTATCGTGAATTTTGATATTTGAGCGAAATTGAAAAAGGATGTACGAGGGTGCTAAATTTGTAAACAGCAATACTTCAAGTCTACGAATGTAAATGCCCCTATTTTTATTATGTTTTTATATTTTATGCCTTCATTTCATATTATAATAAATGTGTCCCATATTAGTATCATATAGTATATGGATATAATCCTCTTTGTGCCTAAGAAGCGAAATAAATAAATATATATATATATATATATATATATATATATATATATATATATATATATATATATATATATATATATATATATATGCTAGCTAAGCTCATGCGGCTCATTACTAGTCCAAACCCTCAAAGAGACCATCTCCTTTGATGGCTGAGGTTTTGAAGATGGCCCATTGGCGATTCCTTATCTTGTGAAGTTCTAAAGCCTCTGTTATTGCAACATCATCAAGTGCTCCAGGAAGATCCTGCTTACCAAATCCCAAACCTGTAATTTTATATTGTTGTACTGGACGGTTTCCACATTGAATCTAATTGTTGGGATCGTCGAGTCCACCTCACCCATCTAGCCGATACGATATATATATATATATATATATATATATATATATATATATATATATATATATATATATATATTCACTAAAAATGTTAGCTTTTATTGAATAATGGTGGTTTTATTACATCTGACATAAGGAATGGCTAATAAGTCCCCATGTAAAAGAGTTCTAAAAATTGAAAATGAAGAAGATAAAAATTCTGAAGAAGTGCTTGAGTTACAAATTATTTCCTTCCTAGAAGAAGCTCTCTTGGCCAACCAATTTGCAGGTTGAATCCCCTCTCTATGAATATGACTCCATATAACAACTAGCTTGGAGGATAACTTGAGGATCATATTAACTCAAATAAGAATGTGCCATGGAACAGCAAATTCATTCAATAACATCTTTACTAAGAGCAATGAATCCATCTCCATATGAATATAATTATGCTTATTAAGGAAGGCGACTTTGAGACCCCAATAGAGCGAAATTACTTCGGTTTCAAGGCCGTTATCCGCCATAACAGGAGCAGAGAGAAACCAATTACAATTACCAAGATGATCCCTGCAAATAGCCCCAATTCCAGCACCAATTGAAGAAAAACTCCCATCAGAATTAATTTTAACCCATGGAGCCATAGGTAGTCTCCAAATAACAAGCTTGACCTTGTTAATAACAGGAATATGCTGGGAATTCATTATTTGTCTAGCCTTATGAATATAAATTAGACAATTCCTGATAATATGCTGGGTAGAGCAATCCTTGCTGTTGAAAATAGCATCATTCCTCCCCATCCATATAAACCAGAAGATAATAAGAGGAATATAATAATCAGTAGAATCTTTCCAATCTTGCCAACATAATTCAATACTAAGCCATGAAAAAAATTTAGAAGATAGCCCAAGATTATCCAAAACAGATTTCCATACCTCTTGAACAACAAAGCACCTTAAAAATATGTGAGAAATGGATTCTTCATCTGCATGGCAGAATTGAAAAATTTAAGGTCCACGAATTCCCTTAATTTTTAGAATGTCATCTGTTGGAAGAAACTTCCTGAAAAGTCTCCAACAGAAAAAAGATATGGAAGGTGTTAAGAATTTGTTCCATAGCTTCTTCCCCCAATCATTAGTAGAACAGGTATCTCTAAATAGTAATTTAGACAAGCTTTGATTTGGTGGAATCTTTGTGACCAATTTATCTCTTTTGGCTCGTTGAATAGGAATGTTCAAAATCTTTTTCTGGGTTGCAGAATCAATACAGCTACTAAGCTTAGCAGTATCCCATTCTGAATTGATCCAGCAATCAACTACTTTCTGAATGGGATGATGAATGGAATGATGAATACTATGATCAATCAGTGACTCATTAAAAATCCACTTATCCCTCCAAAAATGAATTTGCCCATCACCAAGCTCCCATACAAAAAGTTGTTCAGCTGCATCTCTAACTTTCAGCAATTGCTTCCAGTGATTTGAATCCCTATTCTTCAATTAAACTTGAGTAGGATGAATATTAGAACAATACTTCCCATGCAAAAACTTAGACTATAAGGAGTTCTTGGCTCTAAAGTTAATCCATTGTTTGCAGTAAAAGGAAAAGCTGATTTGCTGAAAACTCTTAAAACCCAACCCACCACTAGCAATAGGTTTACAAACTTTGTCCCAATTGGTCCAATGCATTTGTCTATGATGACCTTCCCAAAGAAACTTATTAAATATAATGGACAGTAATTTTTGTGTTCTTTTCTTCATCTTGAGCATTTGAAGAATATAGAGAGGATAAGTAGTTAAAATACTCTTGAGAAGAGTGATTCTACCACCATTTGATAGAAATGAATTTGTCCAACATTGAATTTGAGCAGAAATTTTGGATACCACATCATCATAGTAGGAATGTCTAAGTCTACCTTTGATTAAAGGAAAACCCAAATACTTGAGAGGATATTTAGCCTCCCTAAACCCAGTGAAATCTGCTATCCACTTTTTAGTATTAACATTAAAGTTAGAACTGAGTAAAAAATGACATTTATAATTGTTAAAAGTCATACCGGAGACCTCTTCAAATTCATCCAAAACCTTCATTAAACATCTTATGGAATTCTTACTACCATTCCAGAAAACTATGACATCATCGACGAAATGCAAGATGGGAAATCGACTGAGTGGATCCGTGTTGAAACCGGGCATAAGGGTGAGTGATCCGAACATTATTAAGAAGCTTGGAAAGGTAGTCAAAAGCCAATATGAAGATATAAGGAGAAAGGGGGTCTCCTTGTTTAATGCCTCTACCTGCTCGAAAAAACCCATTGCTCTCACCATTAATGAGAACACTATAGTAATTATTGCTTAACCATCTTGAAATGAGTCCACAGCAATCAGAACTGAACCCTTTAGCATAAAGCACGTTGAGAATAAAGGACCAACTTATAGTATCGAAACCTTTAGAAAGATCCAGTTTAAAAATCAGATTAGAACCCCTAAAAGGCTTACAATATCAGTAAGCTTTTCTTGAGCTAACAATATATTTTCACTAATACTTCTTCCTTTAACAAATGCTGATTGATTCTCTAAAATCAATGTATCCATAAAAGGCTGAATTCTAGCCACAAGAAGCTTGTTGATGATTTTTGAAAAGGTTGAAGTGATGCTAATAGGTCCGAAGTCCCGCCAACAATCCTTCTTTTTATCCTTTGGTATGAGAATAATAGAAGAGGATACAAAATACTTAGGAAGATCCATACCACGAAAGAAAACCTTAATAGCCTCAACAGTATCCATCATGATAATTTGCCAAAATTTCTTGTAGAAATCAGGAGTAAACCCATCTGGACCAGCTGTCTTGTTACTGTCCAAAGAATTGATATCAGATAATATTTCATCCTCATTAGGTATTCTGGATAGATCTAATTCCCTAGCCAACTGCAATCAGCTTGCATAAGGTTATTAGAGAAGATATCAGAGTTGGTATCTTGATAAGAGAAAAGATTTTGAAAATATTGAACAGCATCATCCCCAATTTCCTGAGAAGTAGAACGCCAACAATTATTAGTAGATTTAATTCTTTTAATAGTATTAATGGATCTTCTATGCTTAATTATAGCATGAAAAAATTTTGAATTCCTATCTCCATGAAGTAAATGGTTAACTGCTGCTTTCTGTTTAAGAAGGAGATCTTCCTGTATCATTGCAGACTGCAACAAATCATTAGCTTCCAACAGATCTTTATCAGTTTTCCTCCCAGCTTCCACTTCAATTTCAACCTGGGCCACCAAAGTTTCTGCTTTTTGAATATTATATGTAAGGTTCCCAAATTCAGTCCAATTCCAATTAATTAAAGCCTTAGCAACTGACTTGTGAAGTTGCCAGAACTTCAATAAAGGGTTAGCAGCAGAATAATTAGATGGGAGAATCCAATTATGCTTAACAACTTGATAGCAAGTAGGGTGAGTAGAACATACATTTATGTATCTGAAAGCATGTTGTTTAGTATTAATAAAATGAGAGAATTGAACAAGCAAGGGAGCATGATCTGAACCAAATCTAGCAAAGTGCTTAACTTTGGAAAGGATAAACATATATAGCCAGAGTTGATTAGTAAAGATTTTGTCCAGTCTTTCATAAAGAGAACCTCTTCTCCAAGTAAATGGAGAACCTTCAAACCCAATATCAAATAGATTAGCAGCACTAACTTGATTAGTAAAATTTAGCATATCTTGAAGATTAGGATTCCTTCCTCCTTTCTTCTCACTAGGGTGTAGAATGCAATTAAAATCTCCACCCACTATCCAGCCCTCAACCATATTCTGACCAATATCCTTCAAGTGAGACCAAAGTTCAGATCTACCAGCAATAGTAGAAGAAGCATAAACAAAAGTAGCAAATCCTTTAAACTGATCAAGCTCAAAATGCAGATGTAAGAATTGAGGATGATCAATAAGAATATCAACTCACAACTCCTTCCTAGTAAAAAGCCAGATCTTATTAGTAGAATTGGAGACAAAAGAAAAACCAGAAAACCTCCTTAAAAATCTATCAAAATTCATTTTCACCAAAGGTTCAAGAAGAACAATGACCCAAAATTTATGAACCCTGTTGAGACTTAGAATTCTATTAAGGGAGCCAGGGTTGGCCACTCCCCTAACATTCCAACATAAAAAATTAATCATGAGTAGATCTACTTCCTCTAGTAAGCCTAGAAAAAGTAGCAGTATTAGAGGGGATAATATTAGATACTGATAATTGCTTTAATTTCTTCTTCTTCTTAAAATTTTGCACCATCCAATCTTCCTTCAATTCTGTATTGACAACATTCAATTCGATTCGAAGAATTAGAATCCAAGTTCACGTGAAGAATTCTGAAAGATAGGATAGTTAATGATAGCAGGCGAAACTTCCTTAGCCTGCTAAGAAGATAAATCTGTTCTAATAAGAGCATCATTCTCCTTCCCATCAACATTAAGTGAACTATCAGAATTTAAATTACCAGATACTTCAGTAACAGCAGCAACATTACCAAAAATAAGATTAGTAGCAGCAACAGCAGTTCTAGGAATAGCTGAATCCAAATCCTTATCTAATTCATTATTAGCATTTGTAATGATAGAACCTGAATTGAGTGTACAATCAATAAGAGGATTCTCAGCATAATTATTAGGATCAGAAACATCAAGAGAAACTGGATCAGCAGGGTTGCTCAAGATAGTACAATTATTTTGAGAAGATGCATTAATCAATGCTTCAGCAGGTTCAATAGCAGCAGTGAAATCTTGAGTCACATTTGGAGTTATCTGAACCACAACAGGAGTCCCCTTAACTTTATCAGGATTAAGGGTGACAGAATCATTACATTGCTGCGCGACAAAGTAAAGATAGAAAAGACGAAACCATAAAAGAGTTGAATACTAATAATAGGCTTTTAAATTTTAACTTTGAAAGAGAACTAAACCGTCTTTCAATGATTAAATTTACAAATTATCACTTGTTATGACATTATTTATTAGGGATAATTACATAAAAGCCCTTGGATGTTCTTTTCTTCTTCCTTTTTTCTTGAACTAACAAACCAATGCATTTGCATATGCCATGATCAAATCATTTATCATGAATTTTGATGATTGAGCGAAATTGAAAAAGGATGAAAGAGGGTGCTAAATTTGTAAACAGTAATACTTCAAGTCTGCGAATGTAAATGCCCCTATTTTTATTATGTTTTTATATTTTATGCCTTCATTCCAAAATACTCCCCTATACCCATAAACCTACCCAAAATACTCCCTATTTTTGAAAACATAATTGTAGTGTACTTGGAGGGCCATGAAAGACGAACATAATTGATAATGTTCTGCCCTGTAGCGGCAGAAGTGGTGGTCATGGAGGTACCTGCGTGCTCAGACTTTGTCCAAAATGGTAGCACATAAGACATGAGCTTTAAGTCTGCAAATATATAATATATGAAAAGGTTTCCAGAAAAAGTTAAGCCATAAGGAGAATCCTTGGTAGCCAAAGAAAACGCAACCTGCAATGGACAGTGAAGTCAGCTTGAAAAGAAGAGAAGATTCCAGAGTGGTCTTGCCCAGAAGGAGTGCCAAAAATGACCGTTAAGGTTACAATGGCAAGACACAAAAGCATAGTGGCGGATGGAAAGGAATTGTATAAAGCAAAAGGCCATAAAAAAATCATGTTCTGATATAGGGGACATTTAAAGAGTCCCCAACCAGGTAGAGCCGCAGAGAAATTGGTGGGTTTAACCCCACCATAGGGAGATTACCAACACTACGAGCCAACCAGTTAGCAGGGGTGTTCCCTTCCCTGAAGATGAAGTTCCAGATAACATTTATATTATTGGTATTAATAAGACAATAAATTCTATGCAGCAGGTAAATCAAGTTCCAGTGAGGAGGAGATTTTTCAGACAAGATATCATAAAGAATTTTTGAATCCATCTCAACACACAAATTGTTAAAAGAGAAAGCAGCAGCAGTTTGAATGCCCAAAAAAACTGCCCAGCATTCAGTCATACGGGGGCCATCTGTGATAACTGGTAAATTGAAGTAACATAGTCATTTTCCCAGATGGTTTCTAAAAACACCCCTAACCGCAGCAGAGATGGAGGACCGGCAACCATCCACATGAAGCTTAACCCAACCCAAAGGAGGGGGGTGGGGGTCCAAAGAACTAACACAGGTCTGGTAGCAGGTATACGGGGTCAAGTAAAAGGAGTGGCTTTAAAACATTTATAATAATAAGCTAAAATATAAAAAGTGGTAGAAAGAGAGGAGAGAGGGGAGGTATTGTACTTATCGGCATTCCTAGCATTCCAAAGGAACCAAAGAACTATAAGAGGAAAAGGATGAAGGCAAGCCTTTAAATCCTCCTGCAATTTCCAGTGCTAGAGATAATTCACCAGTATGCTATTATGACGCCAAGTAATACCAAAATGAGAACCAAATAGGTTCCAAACATTTAAAGAGTAAGTTCAGTTGAAAAAAACATGTATATAATCTTCCTCAGCCTCTTTACAAAGAGGGCAAATAGAAAAAAGCCTCAAGTCTTTAAGCTTTAATATATCATCCAATGGTAGCAGTAAAGTAAAATATCTCCATAAGAAGGAGATAGAGGGGGAGAAAATGTTGTTCCAGATTAAGTGTCCCCAAAGCCATTCAGGATTAATGTGTTGATGAGCATAAATTACTTTGCTAATTGACTGGGAGGGAGCCTTCTTCCACATAGGAAAATCATTTTTGTTAGCTTGAATAGGAATAGTGGAAATCTGTAAAGTTTTAGACTCCCCCACCAGTGAAGAAAGTAAGTTCAAGTCCTAATCACCCCGATTCCAGCATTCAGAGATAGCTAGCAAATCTGTGTTAGTGTGGGGGGGGAAGTGTTTTGAAGAGAAGGCATACCCCAGTTTTCCAGCCAGAAGGATAAGCGACCCTCCCCAAGATCCCATTAAATAAAAGAGCTAGCCACAGCTCTGGCATTATGGATGGCTTTCCAGATCTTAGAGTCTCCCTCTTTCCAAACCACTCAGGAAGGATGAGAAGATTTATAATACTTAGATAGCATAAACTTTGACCACAGGGAGGTTCCCATACAAAATTTAAACCAAAGTTTACACATATTGATTTCAACAACATGTTGTAAAGCTTTAAACCCCAAACCTACAGACTTATTAGTTTTACACAGCTTACTCCAAGACACCCAGATCTTCTTTGCATCCCACCCCACACCACAAAATTTGTTAAAAAGTTTTTTAAGACTGTTCAAAGAACTCTTTTTGGGGCCTAAAATTTGCAAAGCATAGAGTGGAATAATCAAAAAACACTAGAGAGAAGAGTTAACCGGCCCCCATTAGAGAGGAAAACATTCCTCCAATCCACAATCTTCTTTTTAATTTTATCAAGAACCTCATCCATTTGAATTTTCTTAGTCCTCCCCCTGAGCAAGTTAACCCCAAGATATTTCAGGGGCAGAGAAGTGTGTTTATATCCAGTGAAATTATCACCCCAAGATATAGTAGCACTAGGGACATACTTACCAAAATAGAAAAGACATTTTTTCCTGTTAAATGACAAACCAGAGCAGCCCTGAAAGTCATCTAAAACAGACATTAATTTTTTAATAGAAGTTTTAGAAGCATTAGCAAAAATAATAACATCTGCAGCTTAGAACAAGTGGCTAATCATAATATTGGATTTGTGTCTATACTGAGTGGTGGGGTGGGAAGTCTGAAAATGATTAAGCAGTCTAGAGAAATAGTCAAAACAAGAATGAAGATTGTTGGGGAAAGAGGGTCCCCCTGCTTAATGCCTCTCAAAGCAGAAAAAAAGCCATAAGTATTCCCATTCACCATGATACTGTAATGGTTATTAGATAACCATTGTTTAACAAGATTGCAAAAAGCAACTTCAAAACATCTAGCCTGTAAAATGCCAATAATAAAGACCCAGCTTAATGTATCAAAAGCTTTTTTATGTCAAGCTTAAGAACAAGATTGCCACCTCTACACTTATGATCCAGATCTTCAATAAGCTCTTGAGCAAGTAGAATATTCAGAGATGTCCCTACCCTTTATAGAAGCAGACTGCAGAGGTGAGATAAGATGGCTCAAATGAGGTTGCCGTCTAGCAACCAAGAATTTACTAATAATCTTAGAAATGATAGTAGTGAGGGAGATAGGCCTGAAATTTTTCCAGTTGATTTTTTCATTATCCCTAAGAATTAAAATAAGTAAAGCAGCCATTAAATACTTACCAGGGTCATCCCCCATAAAAAAACATTGTATAGCTAGAGTAACCTCCTTTTTAAAAATATCCTAGCATATAATGTAAAAAACAAAGATGAACCCATCAGGTCCGGGGGATTTGTTAGGGTTAATATCTTTAAGCACAGGAAAGATATTCTGCTTAGTAGGAGGACCAGCTAGGGAAAAAGAGGCCACATAAATCCATTCAGCCTGAAAGAAGGTGGAATTAACCATAGAAACCTGCAGATGATCGACATAGAGAGAAGAGAAGTAAGATTAACATCGGCCCCAATATGATCCAGATCAGTAAGAACCCTCCTGTCTTCAGTAACAATTTTAAGGATAGTGTTTATGTTGCTCCTATGCTTAATAGTGGCATGAAAGTATTTGGTGTTTCTGTCACCATTAGAAAAATGAACATCATTAGCTTGTTGTCTTAAAAAACCCTCCTCAATAGAGATCTGATTAAGAAGGTGATGGTGGGCATGGGCCACCTCATCAATAAGAGAGGGGTTGGACACAAATTGAGCTTCTAGGTCATGAATAATATTCTGTGCATTAATAACATTAGTATGAACATTAGCAAAGACATCAAAGTTCCACTTCCTAAGGGCAGCAACAAGTTTTTTGTGCAAATGCCAAAGAGTGTACCATGGAGTGCCAACCACATTAGGTTTCCAAGCCTGCTTAACCAAACTTAGAAAAGATGGGTGAGAAGTCCAAGAATTAATGAATTTAAAATGATACTAGGCATGCGTAGAATGAAAGACCAAAGTAAGTAAAATAAGATTGTGATCAGAAGTGACATGACTAAGGTGATTAACCCTGCACACATTTTAATAATTAAGCAAATCAGTATTACCTAAGAATCTGTCCAGCCTTTGCAATAGGGTACCACGTCTCCACGTGTAGGGAGAACCAGAATACCCTAAATAAAAAAGACCAGCATCAGTAATGGAGTCACAAAAACGAGATATTAAAGCAAAATCAGGTCTAGAACCCCCCGCGTTCCACAGGGGACATGATCATATTAAAATCCCCACCCACAAGCCAATTACTAATGATAGCAGTACTCATGCGAATAATTTTTTGCCAGAGCAGGATTTTATCCGGCAAAAGAGTACTAGCATACACAAAAGTGGCCCAAGCATGGAATTCTTGCATAGCAAAATTGATGAGAACATACTGCCTGTCATCCTCAATGATCTGCAAATGTAAGTCCTTTTTCCAGAAAATCCAAATTTTGTTATGATGACTACAAAAATGTAACTAATGTTTAAATTTTCTCAGAACATTAACTCTATGAATAGTAACTAAAGGCTCAAGAAGAAAAAAATAAAAGGTTTATGGACCCTACATAGGTGTTTGAGATGATTAAGGGAATTGGGGTCCGCAACTCCCCTAATGTTCCACACAAGAATGTTAAACATGAAGTTTCGAAACCCCCCTCCAAGTCTCTTGAGGGTTGTTGCATGTGCTCAGTATGATCACTATTAGAGTGGTAGTCCCGCTCAGTGGAAGGTGTGGTAGGAGGAATAAGGTGAGGATCATGTTTCTTTTTACCTTTCCTACGACTTTGAATAGTCCATTCAGTTTCTAAAGCTTGATTAGCATGAGTGATAGCAGTAGCAGTGTTGTTACTAGCTTGTGAGGCAGTAAGGGGGAAATCAACTTCCCCTACCACCAAAGGAGTGTAGGTAGAAACACCTCGTACACAAATATTGGCAGTTGCCTGAGTAAGAGAGTGATCAATCTCAGAAATAGAAAGAGCATGGGTGTCAATGGGGTGCAGAGCAGCAGGAAAGGGATCAACAAGAGGAAGGTTCTCATTAACAGTGTGTGGGTGAACAAAATCATCATCAGTTAACACAACAGCCACAGTGCCCTAAACATCCAAGGGGAGACCATCTGCTCCAACTAGAGAGAGGTCCTCAACATGGTCAGAAGACTGTAGATTGGTAACAGGTAAAGTAGGGTAATGATGGTAGGGGCAAGATCAGAATGGCAAGGGAGAGGGAAGGGGTAATGGGAGGAGGTAGAGTTGATTCTTTTGCATCAGGGACAACAGAATGAGGAGCATCAACAATGGTAGGGGGGTCCTGTGAAACATGCTCAGGCAGGACATTAGACAAAAGGGTGTTGGAATCAGCAATGAGAGATGCCTAGTAGTAGGAGGATCAGAAAAAGGTTTCACAGTGTTCAGAGGCTTTAAATGAGGATGAAGCCTATAAAAAATAGAAGCACTATGCCAAAACACAGCACAGTGTGAGCAGTAGGGAGGATGAGGCCCCATGACAACCTTATGCCAGTAACTATTATGATTGGAACCAATCCAGAATTCATCAGGGTAGGGTTGAGTAATATCTCTCTCAACCAAAAAACAAGCATTATAAGGTTGGGTACGGTCTAAGGTGGGATTGTCCAGTAGAAGAGGTTTGCCAAAGCCCTTGGCTAAAGAGAATAAAATTTCAAAATTAAAATGGTGATACTTATACCCTGGGAATTCTACCCAAACAGGAATAACAGGGGATTCGGCTCGGGGGTCAAAATCCACACTCCATTTAAGAATTTTCATAATATGATTGTTAACTCTTAACACTTTCCAAGACAAAACAGTGGTATAAGCAACGTCGTTAGACAATTGTATAAGGATGTGCCGACCATCTAAATGACCAATGTGCCAAGAACCAGTTAATTTTAACATATCAAATTCGTTGCGATTTAGATCACGTTTAGGATGACCATAAAGAAATTTCTCAATCAAAGTAAAGCGACAAGAAGAGGCTAGAAAGTTGGTTTCCTCATCAGTAAGGAAAAGTACAAGTTTACCATTTTTCCGACCAAGTTTACGGATAAACTGGTAATCACCACCGCCAACTTCTATAGCATCGTGAAACGCCTGTGGGAAGAAGCAGGAATGTTTAACAGTAGGAGTAGAGTCTCCCGAGACCACGACCACAAAACTTAATTTATATTATATGTCTAAAGCTAAGAGGGAAGATTTTAAAATAATATATATATTATATGTCTAATGCTAAATTGAAATTATTTTTGCCATATATATATATATATATATATATATATATATATATATATATATATATATATATATATATTTGTATGAATGGTAGAATTTGTTTAGATGATCTATGAGATTCAGATGTGATTGCATTATGCGTTCGTATTTTATGCATGAAACCTTCGCCTACCCAGTTTTTATTTAAAATTAATTATTTTATCTTATTAAATGAACTGTCATTTGTGATCATAAATTAATTATTTTATCGTATTTTACTCAATTTTGAGACCATTGATAATTCTAATGAGTAGAATTTTTAAATATTAAATTGTTTATTTTAAATAGATTGAATAGAAATTAAGTATTTAAAATCAAATATTTAATATACGTATCTCTATTTTCTACCTTCTTTTTTGCTAAACTGTACATCATTTGGGGTCTTAGATAATTTTTTTGATTAATTAAACCTTATTTAAATAGATTTTAAATTACACACTAGACATATTTAATTCTAATAAATAAAAATGAATATATTCTCATAATAAATTTAGATGCACTCTAAATAATTTTCGACGGTTCTGTCATGATTAATATAAAATAATCTCTAAAATTAAAAAATTCAAATAAGTTAAACGTGTTGTAAAAAAAGATGACAATAAAATGAAAATTGAACAAGAAAATCACAAAACAGCAAGAAACACACAGATTTAGTGATTTGACAAACTGTCTACTTCCACGGAGTTGCAGGGGATTTTATTTCTTGGAGGATTACACACCGGCGATCACGTCGACTTACAAGATTACTCTCCCTCTATACTCCTCTAACCTCTCCTCTCTCTCTCTCCCTACGAGAGATCCACATCGAAGAGAAAAAACCGGGAATAACTAGCCTGACAATTAAAGTGGACAAGCATTCATAGAAAATTCATTTGAATTTGAAATTAGTTGAATTTCTTATAAGAGATCCGACATGAAAAATTAAACTCTTTTTTTTTTTGTATTCATCATTAATTTTGAGCAATATAGCACAACCTGAGGTTTTTTTTTTGATAAGGTTCATTGAGTGTCTCCATTATATGCACTATGATTATCATGAGGAAAATAATACAACACATATAATTCAAATAATCACTATCATCAAAAGTTGTCAGTGACGACATCAACTATTGACGCCACATGCTATCAGGTACGAATAACTACTGTTGGTTGTTTTATGTCGCCACCTTTCATCGGTCACTGAATGCCATATCCAAGCATCCTTAGTTTAAAAATTAGAACAATGATTATTGCATGCTTGAAACATTCTTTAGTTCGATCATCACAATTTAGTCAGAACGGTTATTGCATGAGCTTTAACCTGTGACGGGGAACCTCATGCAAGCCACAATTAAATTTTGAAACTAATGACATCACGAGTTATACAATAAATGCAACAAATAGCTACTTAAAATGAAATAAAGATTGATTGATTTAAAATAAAGTCTCTCACGGCCAATGACGATCATGCATCGAGAATGGAAGGCTAAAACTTAAATTTAATTTAATTACAATATGAATATATATAAATAAATAAAAAATGAATATAATCTAGTAATAATTGAAATGCGCTCTAAATAGTTTCGACGATTCCGTCAGGGTCAGTAATGACCTACGACGCCAAATTTTAGTGGTCCTTTGGTCATTTTCAATTAAATTAAAATAACCAAATTTTACAGATTATACAAATTAATAATAAAATTTAAAACTTGTTTGATGGATAATAATTCAAATTAAATAAAACAAATTACCAAATTTAGCCCACTAAATCCTAAGGGAAGAGAAATCCCTAAGATGATTAAATTCAAATTTGCTTAAACTATACAATAATACGTGTAAATAAAAAATTCAAATAAGCCTAATGATTCAAATTAAATTGGATGTACAAATAAAAAGTAAATATTGTAACATTAGAATACTATTTGGGAAAGAAACAACTGGTAAAATGTAACATATTAGAATTGCTTACATATATTGGTATGTGACCAATGATCCTTATCTAGAAAAAAAAAATGAAGAGAACTTTTTTCTTTAAAATACCTTTAATCCTATTAATCTTTTCAAAGACATCCTCGAAATAAATAGCCCAACTCCTATGCATGCGACCCAAACACCCACATTTAACGCTCAACTAATATTTTTCCTCGTCATTCGATCTCCATCTTCTTTCCTTTTTTCCTTCACATAATCAGAATCATCAAATCCTCCCATCTCATCGTTCTTATTTTGTGCCTCCGTCTCATCTTCCTCTTTTATTTCCTGCAACGTAGGATTAAATCTTTTTCTCCTTAGCTTCATCCGCTCTCGCATAAGAAGCCCTTTCTTTTTCACTAGACTTATCTCCGCCCATTCTGATAGGTTGATTTCTTCACAAGCGCAGCTCCCATCTTTCACCTCGTCGGAAAATCCCTTGTAGAGCTTTCTTTCCCTGGATCCAGACCTCAAAGCGAATCTCATTGCCAATACAAACTTGATTTGAACTTGCAAATACTACCTCTGATTCGTTAGTGATATCCATCGATCGGACACGACGAAGTTCTATTAGAGCCTCTTTATTAGCAGTGATGTTAGTGCCATTAACTGCTAATTTAGTTTCATTATTTCTAGGAAGGTAAACTAATGATATCTTTTATGGGAGATGGGATCTTCATTTCGGGGGGATGGTAAGATGGAGTTTGAAAGATTGGAACTCAAGAGTATTGTGATCCATTATGAAGAATGGACAACGAATCCCTTTTTTATTAGAATTTTTCTTTCTTATGAAGTATTCTCTCTTCGGAGTGTAAAATGACAACCCCATGATGTATTTATAGGGAGCACATAGAAGGAGAGATTTAAGGTTTAGATAAAAAAAATGTGATTTTATCAATGACACGTTGCAGCTTTATTTTTGGAAATTTTGAATTGTCTAACGAGTTGAATATTTAAATAATAAGTTATTAATTTAAAATAGATTAAGTAGAATTTTTAAAGTTAAAATGTATAGCAATCCAAAGTAAAAAAACAAAATACAAAATTTTGGCCACTAAATCCTAAGGGAAGTGAAATCCCTATGAAAAATAAATTCAAATTAGTTTAAATTATAAATTAATCTCTAAAATTTAAAAAATTCAAATAAGTTAAAACATTCAAAGAATATTTCTTTTAACTTGAAATGAGCTCAAATGTTTACGAGAAATCTGACATGAACAATTTGAACTTTTTTGTACGTTTTATTAACTTTGAGCAATATAGCACAACATATATTTTTGTTTGATAAAGTTCATTGAGAATGTCTCCATTATGTGGTGTTTATTTCATGGAAGATCGTGTTCTAGCTAAGAAAAATTACATGGGAAAATATTGTTTATGAAACAGATGATAATTTGATTCCAAAGAACAATGTATCCTTTTTTCATATTTTATTACATATGCAACAATTTGTGACAAGGAAAACAATTCAACCCATATAATTCAAATACATCACTCATGTAAAAGGTTATCGGTGGCCACATCTCACATGCCATAGGTTACAAAAAAATTTTGTTAGTTGCTGCATATCGTCGCCTTTCATCGGCCACCAAATGCCGATGAAAGGTGGTGAGGGATTGTGGTGATTTTGAAATTGATAAGTTTTAAGAGACATTTTGAAGGAATACTTAAACATAGTGGTGATTCCTAGAAATTGAGGAGTTCTAGAGCTTCACATGAATCCCATGAACAATCCCACTATGATCCCGAATCCTTTAAGTGACAACTAGTAGATACTCGATCTACTCCAACTGTTAAGTGATCAAAGATAGAATTTAGTTTGGGTAAAAGGTGGTGAGGGATAGGGTTTATGCTTGCTCATATAGGCTTGACAAAGCTTCAAGTGTGAGAGAGTCAAATTCAAATTTATTGGCTCAAACTTCTATCCAAACTATGCTCGATAAGAGAGCTTTGATCAAACTGTAGAATTAGAGGTTGAGCTCTTGGAGAAGGAAGCCTCTTTGGAGCTTGGAAAGGCATTGAGAATGAAAGGTTATGTTGTGGAGGATGGTTTAGACTGAATTCCCCTACTACACCGCTTTCCATAAATCAAGGCCAAAAGCGAAATGTGCCTTCACCTAAGGCGGACTATGCATGTAGTAAAAGTAATAATCACACCTTTAAACAAGTCCAATTTGAGAAGCTTTGATCACATACGAACTACCCCTAAGAGTTTGGAGAGTTAGAAAGGCTGAGGACGTGGTGTGCTTGTTAAAAAGAATTCCAACTTTCAACAAAGCAAAAGAAGAGAGCTCAGTCACCTTCCTTTGACTTGCTTGGTTTAAAAAATAATGTTGCTGAATATTTCGTACTTGAAACATTTCTTAGTCTAATGCGTCATAATTTAGTCAGAACTTTTGTTGCATGAGCTTTAACTTGTGACGGGGAACTCCATGGATTCAATCCATAATTAAAATTTAAAAATATTCACATAATGAATTATACAAGAAGTGCAACATATAGCTACATCAAACAATATAAAGTTAAATCGATGTCAAATAAAATGTGAATATAGGCTGACAACGAAATCAATACTTTTAAAAACAACCCTTGCAAGAGATTCATTAGCTATTGCGTTTAATTTTTCTAGTTTTGAGTATATTGATTATTAGGGAGCAAAATTTAAATTTTGAAGCAAATTTAACGTAGATGATAAAAGATTTTCATGCATCCAAATAAAATGCATCTATTATTATCAAATTTGCTAATTTTGATGCTATAGTGCAAGTTTTAGGAACTTTTCTTATAATTTTCTCCCTATATATTTTGTGAGCTTGATTTGTACTATGTTTAATGTAAACCATCAATGTATAAGTATTATCAATGGACAATAAAGTGGAGTATAAATAGCTTAATTAAATATAAAATAATTTTTTAAACTATTGTTAAAAAATAAGGTCATTTTTTTCTTATTTCACCGGTATCATATGAGTAGTAGTAGGATGAAAATTTTCTCGTACATAAGCTGCAATCAACTGCATTATAAATTATGATTATCTAGAAATATAAGCATGCTTGTAAATATTTCATATGTTACACTATTTACAATCATTCAAACCTTCAAAAAAAATTGTGAATCGGTTTGTTTTAATTCATTCAATCAACAACGACAAAAAGACGAGTTAAATCAAATTGGATGGACATATTAAATGTAAATTTTACAACATTAGGTTATATTTGGGAAAGAAACAAGGTAAATTAAAACAAGTATTAGAACTACTTACATATATTGTTATGCAAATCTAGAAGAAAATTGAAGAGAATTCAACACATTAATAGATTCTCAAAAGAACTTTAATCCTACTAATCTTTTCAATGAAGAACTTCAAATAAATATCCCAACTCCTATGCATGCCATCCAAACACCCATTTTTTTCGCCAAACTAAAATTTTTCCTCGCCATTCTGTCTCCATCTTCCATCCTATTTTTCCATCACATAATTCAAATGATCAAATCTTCCCATCTCAACTTTCATTTTTTAAGCCTACGTTTCATCTTCATCTTTTATTACCGACAAAATAAGATAAAATCATTTTCTCCTTGGTTTCATGTACTTTTGTATCAAAAACCCTTGCTTTTAACCACACTTATATGTGCCCATTCTGGCAAGTTGATATCTTCACAACCTAGCTCCCATTATGCACCTCGTCAGAAAATCCCTGGTAGTGCTTTCGCTTCAGGGATCCAATCTTCAATGGGAAGCCCATTTCCAATACAAACTCGAAATGAACTTGCAAACACTACCTCAAATTTGTGAGTGATATTTGTTGATCAAACGCGACAATGATCCATACGAACCTTATTGTTAGCATGGATGTTGGCGCCATTAATTTGCAATGGAGCTTTATTATCTTTAGAAATGTAGACTAATGTTATTTTTTCTGAGAAACGGGATGTCAATTTTGGTGGGTTGTGAGATAGAATTTGAAAGATTGGAGTTCTAAAGTAATGTGATCCATTATGGAGAATGGAAACTAATCCCTTTTGATTTTATTATTGCTTAGAATTTTCTTTTCTCTGGAAGTATTCTCTCTTTGGAGTTTAAGATGGCAACTCCTACGATTGATTTTTAGAAAACACCTTAAAGAGAGATAGAATGAGAGATTTAGGGTTTCGATAAAAAATGTGATTTTATCTATTGTTGACCTCACTTTTGGTTGAGGTCTAGTCTCTCTTTTAGAATAGCCTAGGGTCAAGTCATAGGACTCTCCTGGTGACTTTCTTAGAAGACTAGTCTTGGAACTCATCCCCTTTAGAAATTCAAACTTTTCTCACTTCAATGGAGTTTTCATTTGCTTAAGGCCTAACCTCTAGCTCCTGGGAGGAAGAGGCCAAGCATAAGGAAGCCCCGGGGAAGTCTCCTATAGGTGGTCAGACCTTAAGATTTAACCTGGGAGGTCTGAAGCTTTCACCATACACACACTTCACACTCACAACCCTAAATAAAGCACATCCCACTTTGATCTCCTATCTCTTTAGAAACTGGTCCAACCCTAAGCTTATGGCTAAAGAGGTTGGAACCAATACATAGAGGACCAAATGAGGGTTTTCTTTGGTTCATGGCTCAACCTAAACAATCCCATACTACTCACCTCCAATCAACCTTAATTTTTCAAAAATTTCAAATTTTGACCTATTGCCCCTAAATCTGCCCAAAATGCCCCTAAACTCTAAAAGCCACTAAAATTTCCAAAATTACCCAAATTACCTATTTTTCTCCAAAATTATTTCAAATACCTCCCTACAACTCAAATTTATCAAAATTACTGAAATTTACCAAAATTTTCAAAATAGCCCCAAAATTTGCAAAAATACCAAAATACCACTCCTAGCCCAAAAATCCAAAAATTCCAAAACTTCTCAAAACCTTCTAAATATTCCCAATTTCATTTCTCTCAACTACCACATGACCCAAATTGATTAATTTAGCCCAATTCATCCAAAGCCTTAATTTGACTCATTTAACCTAAAACTACCTAAATAAAACCCAATGTCCACCCAATTGACCCCAATCTTGCCCAATTTCAATTACAACTTTAATTCAACATCTATAGCCTCAATCTAAACCAAATCATAATCCAATTTGACCCACATTTGAGCTCAATCTTACTTGAATTCTAAAATCCCCAATTTTGACCAAGTGACCCATATCACCTGAATTATACTCAATGTAAATCAATTTCCCCTCAATTTGAATTCCAAACATCTCAAAACATTCCCCTATGCCAAATTCAACATTAAATTATCCCTAATTTTGGCCTAAGCCTCATACAAGCCCAACATAGCTAAAATCCCAAATTTGTCCTAAATATGTCACATGTTCAAAATCCATCAAATTGAGTGCCCAAACCCCAAAATCTCCACCCAATTAATGTTAAAAACTCTTATTGACATCCCACTAGACCATTTGAAACACTCAATTGGCCTTGGACCCAAACCTAAAACCATGCTAACCTAACTTACACCAAATTGGCCAAAATCCCAAATTAAGCTAAATTAAACTCCCAAACCTATTCAAAACCACTCAAATCCCCTTTCGAACACTTTATGACAATCATATACATCATTTTGAACAATAAATTGGGTATAACCCAAGCTCAAACCAAACCTAGCACAATCTAAACCCAATATGACCAAAATTGCACCCATGACCTAATGTCACCAAATTGAACCAAATTGACCAAATTGGCTCCACCATAGCCAACCTTGGGACCCCATGGACCAGCTAAGACCAGCCAAACCCAATTTCGTTAAGCCATGGACCAAAGCTCCCTCACTTAGGACCAATGGACTTCACCTTTTTCGACTAACCCATAACTCCTTTAACCCTCAAGTAAGCAACCCAATCAATGACACCGCTCAGCCACCCTAGCCACCGGAACAACTAAGCTCGAGCGTCCCCATACCACTTTAAACCCAAAATTGAACTTTGTCAGTGAGACATTCCCTCAGTGATCAATGGCACTGCTCAGCCTTCAACTTAAGTGGCCTAAAGCACCAAAATTAAAGCCCTGAGATCCACCCATTGGTCATGGTTATAAAATCCATCCTTCACGACCAATAGGGGGTGCTGAAGTTTTTTCAAGGAAACTCTGTCAAAACCTCACCTGAGCTTCCCTGTGACCTTTGAGTGCAAGTTCACCATCATCAGCCATTGAATCCCACCGTCCATAGCCAATTTCTCCTTTGAAAATCTAGCCAAAACTAGGACACATATCACCACAGCTCCACAGTGCACAAAACTCAAATTAATTGCACCCACACCTTCACAGTACTGAATGAAGATGATCCCCCATCAAATCTCTTTCACAGAGAGCCTCTACGTCAGACTTTGATCAACACCTATAATTAGCCTTGGTCAAATTCACGTCTAGACATTTCACCACAACAAAAGGCTTCATCTGGAGGTACGTTGGGACCAATCAAAACTGCCACAACCATCTGATTGCGGCCTCCCCTCTTAGACAATGGTATTGAACTTCACCTTCATCCCGAGCTTGTTTCGATTCTCCATACATATTCAGGCTAGGTTAGCCATATAGATAGGTTCGTCTAGGTCAGATAAAGCTCTAGGAATAAACCCCATGCAATTTGGTTGAGTCTAGCTCAAGTTCTTAAGTCTAGAAGGTGGACGGCTCTCAGGATGAACCAGTCGAAGACGATGAAGGGGCGGTGTTCTATCAGGCGTGTAATGGACAGATGGCAGAGATTGTGCCGGAGAGAACACTGAGAAATAAATCATGGTGCTGAGTCAGATGGCGGCGTCGAATCAGGGATTGTCGCGTGGTCTTTTGGAGCTTCCTAGGATCCAGTCAGTGACACGTATTTAAGTGAGAAAATATGGAATTTTTTGAATTATTTAAATTAGTGGAAATTTAAAAATCCATAATTTGGCCTAGGAAACTCATAAAGAAAATTACTCTAATGCTTAGTGAATAGAGGAGAACAATGTGAAAATGATTTGAAGTTTATTTGATGAATATTTTATTTTTAATTAATTAAATACTGTATGGAGTCTTATACTTCTTCATTGTCATAAACATGTCACCATGGCTTGATATTTGGGGATCTTGATCTTTCTGTTTTAGGGAATCTTCCCTGATTTTTCTAAATTCATAGGAGATCTCTAGACATAGATCTCTATTTTTCAAATTATCATGTCTATTTTGGTATAAAAATTGTAATAATTAAAATAATGCTCAGAAAAATACAAACTAAAATTTGGTAGGTTACTTATGACTACTAGACCCTAGGAAAAATGTAAACTTGGCCTAACTCATTAAGTATAACCTTAATGGATTAAGACCTAAAACTCAAATAAAAATAAATCAGATTAACCATAAATGCAAATCGACTAAAAATTACTCTCTACTATAATTTAAGCTTAGGGAAACTCCCCATAAAAATTTCAAGTTAAATGGAGTTAATTTAAATGATTAAATGAATTTTTCAATTTAAATCACATTTTTGGCAATTATATAATTAAAATAATCAGAATACACTTCAAACAATTACCAAATTACTTTTGGGAGTCATCTGTGATTAGAGGAATCTCTGAAAAATAAAATTGTAATTAAGATAATTTTTTCTTTTTTATGCATTATTTTAATATTTAAATAATTAAAAATTAATAAAAAACACAAAATTAACAAAATTTTTGGTAATATTCAAAATTATCTCTTAATCATTTAGGAACATTTAGGGTAATTTTGCTAACTCCATAAATGAAGATATTAAATTTTAAAGGAATAAAATCAATATCTAAAAGCTAAAAAATGAATTTCCTTATCTTTCCACAAAAATAATTCGAAAAATTAAATTAAAAATTAGAAAAATATGAACTCTATTTTAGTGGGTTCCCTAATCTTAGAGAGATTCAAGAAAAATATAAAACTTAATTTTCAACCCCTAAAATATTTAATAATTAATTAATACTTCAGAAGTTAAACTAATTTTAATAATTAAATGAAAGATCAACAAAATATAAAATTTGGTCCAAATGGTCCACTAGACTAGCTCTACCTCTAATAAAAATTTCAAAGCCAAAGGGTTTGTTTTGGTCAAGTTATTGAATTTTCATTAAAAATCTCTATTTTTGCATTAAAAAAATTATATGAATTATATTAATTTTTGAATAATCACATTTTCTCCTCTAATATTTTAATTGACCTATGGGTGGGGTAGCATATAAATTTTGAAGTCATTTGAGTTAAATTTAAAGAATTATGAAGTGATAAAGGCCATTAGGGGAAAAGTGTAATTTTGAAGAATTTAGTGTTAATCAACATTTAGGATTAATTAAAATGGGAAATGGACAATGACTGATCTTAATTACTATTTTTGAATGATTGAAAGATAAAGGGATAATTGGTAGAAACCCATCTCATTTTTGTCATATTAAAAAGATAAAGTTTATGATTTAATTAATTATTATAACTTGGAGGAAAAATTAAATTAAATAATCCTTAAGGTTAGGGGTAGGTTTTGGAAGATGATAACTCACAAATCCAACACCCCTTTATTTGATGTTTAAATAATAGCTGATTGATTTGATAAGATACATGTTCATACATCTAAACCTTTCTAAACATTACAAAATATAACCACTGAAATCTTAAGGGCTTGGTAGCGAGACGAGGCTTAACTGGAAAATTGACTAATAAGGATTAGAAAAGGAAACATAATTAATCATAAACCACTTTTGAAACACTAAAAGCCCATCAAAATTGATTAAATTCTTCCATAAATTAAGTTTGCCTATAAAGGCCCCACTTACATAATTCATAAGTGAAATATCAAATGATAACTACCCCACTATTTATAGGTGAAATTTGGTCCATAATTTACCCCACCTTTCGGGATAATCGAAGAAAGTAGTGGTGTCGGGATAATGGAACGGTGGGATCTTAACTGGTTCCGCTAAATCAACCTAAATATTGTCCCAAAATAAGACATTAAGACACCTCAATCGAAAACTTCCAAAACATGATAATTCTTTTTTCTTACAATTGACACTTCTTTCAACTAAACCTACTACGACGAGGAGCTTGGAGCATGCATTGTGGGCAACACGACAATCTTTAACAGAAAATCCCCTTAGAAATTAAAACAACAAGCCATAGGACTTCGAGGTAGCTTGCCCAGTGCGGCATAAACTCTCACCTTATCTCTTTAGGCATTTGCATGACCATGTTGTGCAATATAAGCCCTAACTCATCTTAGGATTCTAAGGTTTCCATCTGGTATGATATAAACCCTCCTATCTTCTAGGCTAGTCACATGATTGCTATCAAGTGAGTGTAAGCTCTAAATAATAAAATTAACACGATGAAACATCAAATAAACAAATTGAACCCAAATAATAAGATAGTTCGGGAAAACACCAATATCTCTATTGAATCTATGTTTTTCCCCTAGTCTTTCTTTCCTTTGGATTCCTACAAAAATTGTTCCGAAATTTGAGCCACTCACCTATTGAATCTCCTATTACCACATTTTCTTGATGAACCTTACCCTTTTGGAAGTCATGAATACAAATGTTCCTTGATCTATGTTAAGAGATTTCTTAGGAGACTTTGGTTACCTAAGATGTAATTAATTATAGGGGCTTGCCCTTATGGGAAACTAAAAGACCCTACATTAATATAAATCCTATCTAATTCCTTCATATTATATAGGGGAAATTGTCGGTTGACATAAACGGTTTGTAGACCAAACGGATATCATAGATTCTTTAGTTTATTTGATCAAGTCTCACTACCAAGCAATGTGTCCATTCTTCGGGATAGACACATAGCTTATAGCAAAGTGCTTGATTATTTTAAACTATCAATAATATGAGATCAGTTTGATTTCATATTTTTAAATTAATAAATTGATATTTTTCTGAAATTATATTATTAAATTAAATCTGCACCATCTAAAAACACAAAGGGTTCAATTTAACAACCAACATCTATGACATCTTGGGGCTTTCTTTTTGGAAGCTTTTAATTTTCTTTAGGATCATAACAAGTAGGTAAGTTGAATCTCATGGGAAAAATAACTATTTTTTAATGTTCCAAGGGTACTCTTTTCTGGGTCATATTTTGGAATGTCTTTGACCCTTTCAATCCAAAATTTTAGCCAAAAGTTCAAATTTTTGTTTCTTAAAAATCAAGCAAACAAATAAGATTTGCATATATATCACACAATTCCTATGTATTTACATAAATAATATTTAAATTTTATTATTTATTTTAGGTCATTTTAGCTATTGCTTGAAAATTAATAAGAGCTATTATTGAGAAGGGTTTGATTAATAGTTTTCTCTTAATTTATTCGGTATTTTATCATCTAACTTTCGAAAGAGCTCCACTTAATATGCTTTTCATCAAAAGGGAAGAATTTAAAATAATATTAGTCTAAAGCTAAATTGAAATTATTTTTGTCATATATATATATATATATATATTATTTTTTTTTTGCAAAAAACATGCCTAATAGGCAAGTGATATATTAATTTCCATAATCAGTACAACTGTCTTCTTACAAAAGGAAGGCCTAGTCTATCCCCATGCATCAAAACAACCAGGGGAGGGGGAGGTGTAGTATCTACCAAAATTTCACCATTACAATATCCCTGAGAGGCAAGCCAATGTGCAAGAGCATTACCTTCACTAGGTATATAGGAAAATATTACATCTTTACTCTCAACCAAACCTTTCACTCTATTCAACCATCTTTGAATGTACCATGGAGCAGTTTCAGTATCTTGCAGGAAGCTTATGCATATGGAAGAGTCAGATTCCACAATCAGTAGCTTCACATCACAGATCTTGGCAATTTTAAGGGCCCAATATATGGCAATCATTTCAGCTTCATGAGCATCACAAGCATCAACGGGAGAGTAGAAGAACAATAGACATTGCCCCACCCCATTTCTGAAAATACCACCAATCCCAGCCTGCTGATTTTTAAAGCTTCCATCTGTGTTTACTTTGATCGAATTGGAAAGGGGAGGGGACCAACCTACTACCAGAGAGGATGAGGAAGAAATCCCAGAACCTACCTGACAAATATCTCTGAATTTGTGGTATTTAGTGAGTTTCTGAAAATATGTTAAACAGTGAGCAGCAACAAGGGAAGCTGGGACAGAACACCCCTCAAACCTTACTTTATTTCTGCCCATCCAGATAAACCAGGCCACAACACAAGGAACCACCAGGAGATTCACCTTGTGCAAGTCCCCCCAGCACATCAAAAGATCTAGCCAACTTAAATTCAAAGTTTCCACTTGAATTCTGCTAATGATTTTAGTCCAGACCTCTTGAGAGAAAGAGCACCTGAAGAATAAATGATCCCCAGATTCTTCCTCCTGCATACATAATTGACAGCAGGAAGGCCCTCTAAGTCCCTTTAATTTAAGGATATCATCAGTGGGCAACAGTAAATTCCTAGCTCTCCAGCAAAAGAAAGACATGGATGGTGACAGTAGCTTGTTCCACAGCTCAGGTCCCCACCTAATGTTATCCCAAGAATAGAATTTCTGAAACATAAAGGACCCCAGCTTTTGTAGGTGTTGTTGTTTAGTGATAAGCTTGTCTCTTTTCTCAGGATGAAAGGGAGTCAAGAGAACCTGTTGTAGTTGATCAGAAGTTAAGATGTTCCTCAGAATTCTGCAATTCCATTGGTTCTCAGACCAATAAGTATTAACATAGCATTTAGAAATAGAAAGTCCATCCACATTGTGAGGAAAAGAGAGTTTCTCCCCTCCCCACACCCAATTATCAAGCCGAAAATTAACTTGGCCCTCTCCCAGCTCCCAGATAAAGGTCTGTTCAGCCTTATCTTTGACCTTCAGCAATGCTTTCCATAGTCTAGAATCCCCCAGTTTGGGCACCACCAGAGAAGGATGATCCTTTCTGCAGTACTTACCATGCATGTATTGTGACCAAATGGTGTCATTAGCTCTGAATCTAATCCACAGTTTACATAAATTTATGAAGCTAAGCTGTTCAAAGCTTTTAAACCCCAGCCCCCCAGCCTGTAGGGGTTTACATAGCTGTTTCCAGGATAACCAATGGATCTGCCTATGTTGACCAGCCCACAGAAATTTATTAAACATTCTTCCAATGCTTGTTTGTGTGCTCTTTTTCATGATAAACATCTGCAGAGCATAGGATGGGAGGGCGATTAATATGCTCTTCAATAATGTTAGCCTCCCCCCATTTGATAGAAAGGAATTAGACCACCCAGAAATTTGAGCTTTGATTTTTTCAGTAATTTCTTGAAATTGAGTTTGTTTAGATCTTCCCTTAATCAAATGGACTCCCAGGTAACAGATAGGCAAATTAGCAGACTGAAAACCTGTATAATCAGCAATCCAGGTTCTCATCATAAGGCTAACATTAGAGCTGGGGTAGAAATGGCATTTCTGAAGATTAAGCTCCAAACCAGAAACCTCCTTGAAGTGTGCTATTGTTTTAATTACAGTTTTAATAGCAGCCTTAGAAGCTTTAGAAAATATAATAATATCATCTGCATAAGATAAATGGCTGACAATAAAATTGGACCTTTGATGGTACGCTATGCTGGGTGTTTGGGTAAAAACAAAATCCAATATTCTGGATAAGTAATCAAATGCAAGGATAAAAATGGTAGGGGAGAGAGGGTCTCCTTGCCTGATACCTCTAGATGCACTAAAGAATCCATGGCTTCTACCATTCACCATAACAGAATGAGCATTATTACTTAGCCACCTATGGATGAGCTGAACAAAACTTGGCTGAAAACCCCTAGCACATAGGGTTTGAGTGATGAACCCCCAACTGATGGTATCATATGCTTTCCTTATGTCAAGTTTAAAGATAACATTGTTGCCTCTACATTTCTTATCTAAATCCAACACCATCTCTTGGGCCAGCAAGATATTATCTAAGATTGATCTAGCTTTCACAAATGCAGCCTGACTGGAGCTAATGAGGATATTCAAATGTGGCTGCAATCTTGTCATAACGATTTTACTGATAATTTTGGACATTACAGATGTAAGGCTAATAGGTCTGTAGTCTCCCCAAGATTTTCTCAACTTATTTTTGGGGATTAACACAATAGTAGAGGCAAAAAAATACTTTGGAATATCAATACCCTGGAAGAAATCCTGAACAGCTTGAATTACCTCCTTCCCAACTACTGTCCATCCAGCTTTACAAAAATTGGAAGAGAAGCCATCAGGTCCTGCAGCTTTAGCACCATCAATGGAGTCTAATGCATTTTTTATTTCATCTTCCCCAGGGATGTCAACTAAATAAGATTTTGTAAATAAAGGAACTGGTCCTGTAGCAAATTATCATAAATGGGGGTAGAACATCTATTGGGTTGAGTAAAGATTTGAGCAAAGTGATTAACTGCATCCAATGCAATATCCTCAGCATTATGGAGCAAAGTTCCAGCCTCATCAGTGATGGAAAGAATCATGTTACACTTCCTCTTGTACTTAATGAATGCATGATAGTAGTTAGTGTTTCTATCCCCTTCAATAAATTTGACAGCAGCTGCTTTTTGTTTATAAAAATCTTCCTAATACTTGACCTGAACTAGCAACTGATCATGAGCACTGTAAAGAGCAGCTTCACTACACTCCCCATTAAGAAAACCAGCTTCAGCAGCAGCCACATCCTCTTCATCCTTCTTAAGATTCTTATGTATATTCCCAAATACTGTCCAATTCCATCTCCTGAAATGCTTAGCAGTGATTTTATGTAATTCCCAAAGATTACCACAAGAGGAGCCTCCCATGGGAGAGACCCAAACCTTCTCGAGTTCGGCCGGGAAATGCGGGTGCTTAGTCCACATATTTTGAAATCGGAACATACCTCCTATAATATTATCAGTGTTGTTAATAGAGATGAGCAATGGTCTGTGATCAGAACCTGCCATGGATAGATGAGTAACAATAGTATAGGGAAATTGCTGAAGTCAAGAAGTATTCCCCAGCATTCTATCAAGTCTCTCCCAGGTTCTACCCCTTCTCCAGGTGTAAGATGGACCACAAAAGCCCAGATCAAAAATAACAGCATCAGCAAGAAATTGATTAAACCTATTCATGGATGCCAAGCTAGGAGAAGCACCACCTTTCTTTTATGCAGCAGAAGAAAGGCAGTTAAAGTCCTCTCCAACATGCCAAAAGGAGTTAATGCTGGGTGCAATGTTAACCAAGGTATTCCAAAGGTTCTGCTGGTGAACAGGAGCTGAGCTAGCATAAATAAATGTGACAAAACCAAAATGATCTCCAATAGAAACCTGAATGTGCATAAACTGTTGATGATCCACCAAAATAGAACAATGTAGCTCCTTTCTAGCAAATACCCATATCTTATTACTCAAAGTAATCCAACAGTGGAAATTAGGAAACATTTAATATTGTTGTGAGTATTTTTATTAACCATGGGTTCAAGTAAAGCAAAACACCATAGCTTGTAATATTTAACCATGTATTTAATTCTACTGAGAGAGGAGGGATGAGCAGCCCCTCTTATATTCCAACACATAAAATTAATCATAATAAAAGATTTTTCCCTTCTCCCCTAGTCCTAGGAGCAGAAGAGGGGCTATCAGGAGGATCACTAGAGGGCTGGGATTCCAGCAAACTTTGTATCTCTGATTTGCTTTTCTTTCTTTTACTGTTTTTCTGGATTTGCCATCCAGACTTCATTTCATCATTCAACACTTTAATCTTCCCCCCAGATAAATCCATCCTATTCTCCACTTCACTGATTTCCCCAGGGAGAGGAGCAATGTCTATATTATTAATGACTTGGGTAGTGACAACACCCTCAACAGCACCTTCCTGCACTTCCTGCTCCTTCACAGTCTGCACTTCCTCATTCTCCCCCACTCTGTCATCCCTAGGAGGGTCAAGATTAACAACTTCCATTGTTACAGTTTCAGCAATCAGGTTGTCCTGCTCTTCTCTGGTGGCTGGGGCCAGGTTAACCTTCTGCTGACCAACAGTTTTCTTTCTGTTAGGAGGATGGAGCCTGTAGAAAATTTCCATCTCATGGCCAAACATTCTACAATGCTTGCAGTAAAAAGGTTTAAATTCTACTTCCACCTCCTGCCAGAAACCTTCTTCTGGTATGTCCTCATCAGTTCTCACCCACACTTTATGTATATCTGGGAGTGTAATGTCCCTTTCCACCAAAACTCTTGCTGCAGTTGGTCTTGCCAAATCAAAAGTGTGTGTATCTGTTTTTAATGGGGTTCCCAGGGCTTGACTTATGTTAAAAAGAGCATTATGATCATAAAGTTGTATAGGTAGATTAGGGAATTTATACCACATGGGAATAATAGGTGGCTCCTTTAGTGGATCAAATTAAGGAGTCCATTTTAATAACTTCATGTAAGTACTAGCAATTAGGATAGATTGTTTTCCAAAAACCTTGGCATAGTCTTCCTCATTAGAGAGTCTAATGAGCAAGTGCCTTCCATCCAGCAACCCAAGCTTCCAATTGCACGGCAAGATTTAACTCCTCAAAGCTTTTCCTTACATATTCCATTTTTGGGTGTCGCATCCGAAACTTCCCAATCAAGCGGTACTTAATGGCATCATTCGGACACCTCATATCTTTTTTGGAGAACAAGACGGCGAGCGAAGCCATCCTTGTTACCAACAGGATTAATGAAAGGAGCATTTCCCCTACCAGCAGCAGTGTCATGCAGTGCTTGGGGAAAAACTAGATGATCAAAGGTTTTGTGGGCAGAGTTCCCCATACCCACAACCCCTGCATAAGAGGCTTTAGCCCACATAGCATTAGTTGCTGCATCAATAGGATATGGCCGAGCAGAGTTAGCCATAAACTCAGAACCTCAGGACCAGCCTCCAGTAGCAAACACAAGAGGAGAGTCCAGAGGAAACCCAACCAGAAGAATCCAACAGAAGAAATCCACAGCAGAAGAGAATCAATCCACCACACCAAACGAAACCAATGTAATAGTAAAAATTTGAAAACATCCAGCCCGGGAAGAAAAAAACACAGCCAAACAGCCAAAGTACCCAAGGGGAAGCCAAACCAAGATGCAGAACCAGGAGAAGTACCTACTAGCTCAATCCAAAACTCCAGCCGCCAAGAGCAAACCCTAGCAGAGCACCTCCCTCAAAACCAACCGCCATTATATATATATATATATATATATATATATATATATATATATATATATATATATATATATATATATATATATCTGTGTGTGTGTGTGTGTGTGTGTGTGTGTGTGTTTATATGAATGGTAAATTTTTTTTAGATGATCAATGAGATTTAGATGTGATTGCATGATGCATTCGTATTTTGTGCATGAAACATTCACCCACTCAGTTGTACTTTAAAATTTATTATTTTATTCTTATTAAATGAACTATCATTTGTGATTATAAATGTCATGCAACCTACATTATTTAAATTTGAGACCATTGATAATTCTAATGAGTTGAATTTTTAAATATTAAGTTGATTATTTTAAATATATTGAATATAAATTAAGTATTTAAAATCAATATTTAATATAGGCATCTTTATTTTATACCTTCTTTTTTTTGCTAAAATGTACATCATTTGGGGTCTTAGATTATTATTTTTTATTTATTAAACCTTATTTAAATAGATTTTAAATTGCTCACTAAATATAATTTATTCTAATAAATAAAAATGAATAAATTCTCATAATAAATTAAAATTCACTCTAAATAATTTTCGACAGTTCACATAATCAATATACAATTATCTATAAAATTAATAAATTCAAATAAGTTAAATGTGTTGTGAAAAATGACGACAATAAAATGAAAATTGGAATGCGTAAATCGCAAAACAGTAGGAGACACAAATTTATGTGGTTTGGTAAATTGCCTATGTCCACGGAGTTGCAGAGAATTTTATCTCTTGGATGATTACACACCGTCGAACACGTTGACTTACAAGATTACTCTCCCTCTCTACTCCTCTAATCTCTCCTCTCTCGCTCTACCAGAGATCCACACCGAAGAGAAAAAACTGGGTAAAACTAGCCTGGCAATTACATTGGACCAGGCTCCATCAATCTTCAAAAAAAAAAGATTCATAGAAAATTTATTTGAATTTAAAATTAGGGTTGGCTGCCATGGGGTTGGTTTGATCAAATTTGGCTAGGTTGGGTTTAATTTGGATCACGTGTTCATATGGATTAATTTGAGTTTAGGTTGGGCTAGCATGAGTTTGGGTTTGATTTGGACCAAACTGATTGATCAAAATGGCTTAAATGATTGTCACAAAGGTTATGGAAATGGATTGGAAAGAATTTGAATACATTTGGGATGTGAATTTGATGGGTTTTGGTGATTTGGTTAATTTGGGTAACCATGGGTTAAGTTGGATATAGGTTTGGCTAGAGCTTGGTTAGGGCTCAATTGATGGTTCAAAATGATGTTGGTGATTGTTATGAAAGGTTTAGGATAGAAATCGGGTGGAAATTTTGGGTTTAGGGGATTCAATTTGGAGAATTTATGTCATGTGGAAACCATAGGGTAAATTTGGGGTATCTTGGTTTCAAATGATTTTTCATGGGATTTCAATCAAAATTTTGGCCAAATTAATGTTGTGTTTGGTATAGGAATTTGTTAGGAAGAGTTTGGAATTTGTTTTGGGGAAAACTGAGTGGCTTTGGTCATTTTAGGGTGAATTGGGTCATAAGGCCAAAATTGGGGGTTTTGGATTAAAGTTGAAATTGAATTCAAATGTGAACCAAATTGGGCTTGGATTTGATTTAAATTGGTATTGGGGATGTTAAATTTCAGTTTGGAATTGAATTTGATAAAAATTGGGGTCAATTGGGTTGATTTGGTTTGATATTGGGTTCATTTTGGCTAAGTGAGCCAAGTTGAGATTTTGGGTTGAATGTGGATTACTTTGGCAAAATTGGGTTATGGTGTAGTTGAACAAAATAAAATTGAGAATTTTTGGGAAATTCTGGAATTTTTCGGAATTTTTGGAATTTTTGGAATTTTGGGCAAAAAGGGTATTTAGGGTATATGGAGGTTATCGGAAGTGTATTTGGGTATTTTGGTGGATTTAAGAGGTGGGAACTGTTTTGAAATGATTTTTAGAAATTTTGGGTAATTTCTAGGAAATTTTGGATGATTTGGTGATTGTAGGGGCAATTTTGGTAATTGTGGGTAAGTTCAGAGACCCGGGGCAAAATTTGAAATTTTGGAAAAATGAAGAGAGCTTCAAATAGGTAAGGATAGAGCCATTTTCGTGGGGATTGAGTAAAATTGATTTGGAATGAAATTAGGGTTTAGGAGCAAGAGCCATGGACTTAACCAAGTCCAAGGACCAAGTCTAGCCAAATGGTGACCACCTTATGATCATTAACATATTGAACCTAGCCATCTTAATCAAAGACCAGTGGATTTGTTTCAATCATGTGAGTTTCAGGAATGGTGGAAGGTAAGGGTTCAACGTTTGGGTTAAGTGGCTTAGGGGTGTGTGTGTGTGCAAGAGAAGCTCAAGTTACCCAAGGTTATCCTAAGTCCAAACATTCCTGTGGGAACTCACTAATGGTTTTCCATATGGTGGTTTTAACCTTCCAATGTGATTTAGAGGTTTGTAACCATCTAAGTGGGGTCCCAAGAGGATTCAAGAAGTGGCTGAAAAATTTCTAAATGGTGGGTCCTATCTTTAGTCCTCTAGGATAGTCAAGGAGAAGTCATATGGCTAGATCCTGAACACTAAGAGGAAGATCAGACCTCACCAAAAATGAGGTCAACAATCATCATGAAGGAAAATGAGGTGTCATTCCATCCCAAACCCAAGCCATGACTCACCTATCCTTGACAGTGAGGTGGCTGACTACCTTGAGGATGATATGCCATGCCTCATAGACTGGCCAATGAAAAGAAAACACCACCTTTAACTCTCTTTTTACCATGGTTAACAAAAATGGAGACTCATCATGATGCCATCATAAGTGAGCTTCAAAGGTGGCAATCAACCATATTATCCATGGGAGAAGATTTAGATGAGTCATTACTCACCTCTACCCTTACCCAATCAAAAAAAATTTTACCTTACCCATGCATTTCACCATGGTAATGAGTTATCATTGCCAAACTATGAAAAGGTTGAGAATTGAAGCTTAAGTGTCAATCTCTCCTCAAAACATTGAATGTGACAAATGTATTACGTGGGGAAGGTTTACCTATAATAGCCTCCCAACTCACCCAGTGGAAGTAAGCCAAATTTTGAGTTAAATCTTCACCATATTTGGGACTCCACATGGGTTAACCTTGAAAAATGATTTGAGCTTATCCTCAGCTAAAATTTTATCTTCAATGCATTATAGAGGAAGTTAATAACTTCCCCAGGTAAATTCTAACCAACCCAAGCTCCTCCCATAGCCATCCATGGCCATATATGGACCTAACCCGAGAAGCCTAAGAGAGAGGAGACCAACATAGAAGACACACTTACACTGCCTAAGCCCTGAAACATCCAACACAAAAATTGTTCCCTAGGACCGAAGCAGTTGATTCCCCATGCATCCAAGCTCTTAAACCCACTCAATCCTTCCAATTTTGTTAACCCGAAAACAGGAAAAATTTTGGGTTTGAAATGAAGTTATCAAAAACTTTAAATTAACCATCGCTGAAGATTCCTAGGACCCTACAAAGACAAGCCCAATCAAAATTGACCATCCCCATAGATCCTAACCCACTGTTTGACCTCTCCCTCTCAAGCCGAGATACCTCTAGGACAAAGTCATATATAGACTTGATTTCAACTCAAATTGACTTGGGGAAAAGCTTCCTGAGGTCGAAACAAAGATTCCAAGCCATCCAATTTCAGTCTATACTCACTGAGCCAAGTTATGGTTCTTCACACCCAACCCAAGCTCTGGCTTGGTCTAGAGTAGGTTTAGCCAATTCAAAACCCATACAAATCCATATGGATATGTTCATCTCCTCTAGATGAAGCTCTAGAAATAAAAATTTGCTCGATTCCATCAAGAATCGAGCGAGATCTTATGTCTAGAATACCGATGGTGTTTGGGTTTAGAATAGATGAAGTGGATGAACGAATGTCATCCATTTTCGTGTTTTGGAAATTGACGACTGTGATTCATTCTAGCTTGATCTGTTGTTCGGATCGCCACAGCGGATCAACCTCATTTCAATGCATACGAGGACACGCGATGTCATCTGATAATATAGGGCTTAATTTGGATTTAAATAAATCTAGTTAACCTTAAAATAATTAAAAAATTATATCTTTTCAAAAAAAATCATTAAAATAAAATAAAATACCCTCTGACTCAGCATGATGAGGAGTAAATTATGAGACCAAAATCATAATTTTATTCTCCGTATTTAGTTTTTAAATAATTAAATACTCTCTGGAGTATTTAGTTATTTAAAATTATTTAGAAAACAGAAAAATCTAAACTTTAGGACTATTATCTCTAGCCCTTAGGAATATCCCATGATTCTTCCTTGGCTAGGGAAATCTTCTAAGACATCATTTCTTAATTTTCAAGACACTTTGTAATTATTTTAAATAATAATTATAAAAATGAAAATTAAGGAAAATAAAATTGGAATATGTTTAGGAAATTAAACGTGATAAACAATAACCTTAAAATGACAATTCTTAAGCCATTAAACAATTTTAAATGACCATTTCAAAATTAGGGTTAAAATTTATTATAAATTAATAACTTACAACCCTTTCACTCAACTTAGCCTATTCAACAATAGACTAAGTCAAAATTGAGTCTAACCCAAAATAGACTCAAGGACAACTTAAAAAACATCCAATTAGACCTAATTAAAACCATAATTAAACTATTAAACCTTAATTACATTAGGATTAATTCAAAATTAATAATTTATTTAAGTTTAAGGACATATTAAACTTAATTAACTTAATTAAACCTTAATGACATTATGTTTAATTTAAAATCGACTTTAATCAAGTATAAAGACATATTAAACTTAATTAATTCAAAATTAAACACTTTAATTAAGTTTACGGACATATTAAACTTTATAAACCCATTAAACCTTAATTACATTAGGGTTAATACAAAATCAACTTTTTAAATAAGTTTAAGAACATATTAAACTTATGCAACTTAATTAAACCTTAATGACATTAGATTTAATCCAAAATCAGATTTTAATTAAGTTTAAGGACATATTAAACTTAATTAACCCATTAAACCTTAATTACATTAGGTTTAATAAAAAATCAACACATTAATCAAGTTTAAGAACATATTAATCTTAATTAACTTAATTAAACCTTAATAACATTAGGTTTAATCCAAAATCAGATTTTAATTAAGTTTAAAGACATATTAAACTGAATTAACCCATTAAGACCTTAATTGCATAAGTTTTAATGAAACCTAAACCCTAATTAACTCTAACACATTAGACTTAATTAAAATATTAAACCTTAACAAACTAAGGTTTAATCAAACTATACCCTGATTAAGTCTAACACATTAAACTTGATTAACTATTAAACCTTAACCAACTAAGGTTTAATCAAACTTAAATCCTAATTAAGCCTAACACATTAGACTTAATTAAACTATTAAACTTTAACCGGCTAAGGTCTAATCAAATTTAAACCCTAATTAAGTCTAACACATTAGACTTGATTAAACTATTAAACCTTAACCAACTAAGGTTCAATCAAAACTAAACCCTAATTAAGTCTAACACATTAGACTTAATTAAACTATTAAACCTTAACCAACTAAGATTTAATCAAAACTAAACCCTAATTAATTCTAACACCTTAGATTTAATTAAACTATTAAACCTTAAACAACTAAGGTTTAATCAAACTTAAACCCTAATTAAGTCTAACAAACTTAATTAAACTATTAAACCATAACCAACTAAAGTTTAATCAAACTTAAACCCTAACTAAGTCTAAAACATTAGACTTAATTAAACTATTAAATAATAACCAATTAAGGTTAATCAAACCTAAACTCTAATTAAGTCTAACACATTAGACTTAATTGAACTATTAAACCTCAATTAACTAAGGTTTAATCAAACATAAATTAGGACTAACACATTATACTTAATTAAACTATTACACTTTAACCAACTAAGGTTTAATCAAACTTAAACCCTAATTAAGTCTAACACATTAGACATAATTGAACTATTAACCCTTAATCAACTAAGGTTTAATCAAACTTAAATTAGGTCTAAAATGTTAGACTTAATTCAACTATTAAACCTTAACCATCTAAGCTATAATCAAAATTAAACCATAATTAAGTCTAACACATTAGACTTAATTAAACTATTAAACCTTAATCAACTAAGGTTTAATCAAACTTAAATTAGGTCTAACACATTAGACTTAATTAAACTGTTAAACTTTAACCAACTAAAGCTTAATTACACATAGACCTAAAATGTAACTTAATTCCAACCCATATTGGGCATAAGTTAAATCTAACTTAAGTTCAACATGACATGAATCTAAGTTAACTTAAAAACTAAAAGTTCAATTCATATTAAACTTAATTCAAACCTAACTTATATTCAACATGGCATGAATCTAAGTCAACCCAATCCTAACTTAAAGTCCAACCCATATTGGACTTAAGTCAAACCTAACATAGATTCAACATGATATTAATCTAAGTCAACCCAAACCTAACTCAAATCCAACCCATATTGGACTTTAGTCAAAATCTAATTTAGTTTCAACATGACATGAATCTAAGTTAAACAAAACCAAACTAAGGTTAACATGATGTGAATCTAAGTTAAACAAAACCTAATTTAGATTTAATATGATATGAATCGAAGTTAAACAAAACCTAACTTAGATTCATTATGATATGAATCTATGTTAAACAAAACCTACCTTAGATTCAACATGACATGAATCTAAGTTAAACAAAACCTAACTTAGGTTCAATTTGACATGAATCTAGGTTAAACCTAGCTTAGGTTCAATATGATATGAATCTAAGTTAAAAAAAACCAAACCTAGACACAATATGATATGAATCTAAGTTAAACAAAACCGAACTTAGATTCAACATGACATGAATCTAAGTTAAACAAAACCTAATTTAAGTACAACATAACATGAATCTAAACAAAACTAAATTTTAGTCTAACTCATATTGGACTTGAATAAAACATAAATTTAGGTTTAACATAATTTAAAACTACGTCAAACTTAACAAAAATTTTAGGTTCAACCCTTATTGGGCCTGACCTAACTTAGGTTCAAATTGAACCTGAGTTAACCAACACGATTAAAACAAAATATTAGATTCAAATGACGTGGAATCTAATTATCAGACTTCTAATCAACTCAATATTTTTATTTTCAAATGACATTGAATCTAAAATATTAGAATCTAACTTTTTGTTAGATTTTAAGTCTAATCAAAATTAGACTTAATATATTTAGATTCAAAATGACATTGAATCTAAAATATTTAAATCTAACCTTTTGTTAGATTCTAAGTCTAATAGACAAAATATTTAACATATTTAGATTCAAATGACATAGAATCTAAATTACCAAAAATCAAACTTTAAGCCTAAACAATATTAGAATTAACATTTTAGATTCAAATGACATGGAATCTAAAACAAATCTAAATTTTTTATTAAACTTATCATTTTTAGATTTCAACTACATCGAATCTAAAAATCAAACTTTTTGACATTAAAATATAACTTAACCTAAACACTCCTTTTTTTGTAGGTTAAGTTCTTTGCATATTATAGGGTGTGCTGACTCTGTTTTTCAAGACAATCAAGATGAAATGATAACATTGATTTCGTTTTAGATTTTCTTTGCATGTTATAGGGTGTGCTAACTCTATTTTGCAGGACGTCATTCTGCAGATGGGATGAATGACCATAAAACAAAATAATGTCACAATGACATCAAAACAACGACATTGATAAAACAAAACAAAACAAATAACCTTAAAATGACAAAACTAAGACAAAACAAGACCATAACTTTTAGGATAGCCGCCAAAACAAACAACAAAATATATAACCATAAAATGATGACATTAACAAAACAATTAAAAGAAACAAACAACAAAACGAAAACAAAACAAAAACAAAAATTAAAAAAATCAAACTTTTAGGGTAGTACGACACATTACTCTTAGGATTGAACGTTGATTTTTCTTTTCTTAAAACTTTTTAGAAAACAAGTGATTAACATTAATTGGAAGTTTTCTTAAACAATTATAATTGTCTAAGATGTAATTAACTATAGAAGCTTGCTTGTATAGGAGATTTAAAGAACTCAGGATAGATACTTTAGCTAGAAATCTCTAGTTAACAAAACTTCATTTTCCTTACAAAGAACTTCTAGACATTCTAGAATTTTCTTTTTTAAAGATTATCAACGACATCTCTTTTTTTACTGTTCTTTATCTTATTAGCCCTTATTTTCTTCAAATTTTTTACGATTTGAGGATTCATTTACAGAATCCAAAGAAATAAGATTTATTAAAGATTATGGCAATATTATAGATAAACAGAGTGGCGACTCCAAAACGACATCAACATCGACATGGAGAAAATCTCAGACATGGCTCCGAATGCTGACACCAGGTATGCTTTTATTTTATTGCACTGCAATCCACTTTCATTTAGTTTCTTGTATCATTTCTATTTATGAAATTACATGTCAAACATCAAGGTCAGCCTGCATGTCAAAACCAAAACATTTATGATAGCCACAAAACTGAAACCAAAATTAAAACTAAAACAAAATAAAGATAAAATTCAACGTCACAATAAAATAAAATATAAGACAACTCAATGTTGAATCACAAACAGAACAAAATTCACAAGTGAAACTAAATTAAAACGTCTCTTTGAATGATCAGAAATCCCTTGGATGAGGCAACCTACGGCTGCTAACGAGATTTACCACTATTTGAATGAAAGTACTAAATTTATTTAGTTAAATTTGGTAAATTCAACTAAACTAAGTGGATCCGAAGAAAATGGTGGTACCGGAATGTGGGATCCGTGGGATCCTAACTTTTGTCTCCATAATCAACTTAAATATTCCCCTAATAAAGACATTAAGACATCTCAATTTAAACACTTCTAAAACACGATACTTCTCTCATCTCCTACATTTGACATTTCTAAAACTAAACGTGTGGCAATAAGGAGCTTGGAGCATGCACAGTTGGCAGCACGACCATCTTCAACAGCAAAATTCCTTAGAAATAAATAACAAGTCATAGGACTTCGAGGTAGTCTTCCTAGTGCATCATAAATCCTCAACTTATCTTTTTAGACCTTTGCATAGCCGTGTTGTGCAATAGAAGCCTTAACTCGTCTGAGGGTTCTGAGGTTGTCATCCGATATGACATAAATCCTCATATCTTTCAGGCTATTCACATGATCAGTATCAAGTGAACGTAAGCCCTAAATAATAAAATTGGCAAGATGAAACATTAAACAATTATCTCAAATCGAAGCTAAACAATAGGATAGTTTGGTAAATCACCAAGATTCTTCTCAGAGCTGTGTTTTCCCTAGCCGTCTCTTCATTTGGATTCTTATAACAATTGACCCAAACTTGAGCCACTCATCTATTGGATTTTCTATTACCACATTTTTTTGAAGATCCTACCTTTTGGAAGTCATGAATACAATATTTCCTGATAAAAATCAAGGGTTTTCTTAGGTGACATCGGCTATCTTAGATGTAATAATTAACTATAGGGGCTTGTCATTATAAGAAACTTAAAGACCTCGGATTAATATAAACCTTATCTAATTGCTTTAGATTAGATAAGAGAAGTTGTTAGTCAACATAATTTGTTCGCAGACCAAACAGATGTCATAAATCTTTAGTTTATTTAATCGAGCCTTATTAGTAAGCAATGTGTCTACTCTTCAGGGAAGTACTTAATTATTTAAACTATTGCATAAAAGGATCAATTTGATTTCATATTTTCATATTAAAAAAAATAATATTTTATGAAATATATATATATATATAAATTAAATTAAAACCCCTAACTCAAAATCTTTATTATTTTAATTACTAATATTTTTTTTTTTTTTTTTTTGAGAGAAAGGAGCAAAATGACTCCCTGCATGTTAATCAAAATAAGGTTACATCCAAAAGTCAGGGTTGAGGGGGCCCCCAACTAAATTAATAGGTCCCAAACTCAAGACCCCAAAAGAAAGAAACTATGACCAATGGTCTACAGGCAGAAAGTTACATGAAAGACTCCTATACCCAAAAAAAAAATGTGGTGTAGAACAAAGCCACCAGAACTAAATCCAAAACAGGGTTGAAACACATGAAATGGGCAAAACCGTGCAGAAAACAGATGGCAGGAGGTGCATCATCAAAACAGTGATCAGAGAACCCAGAGAAATCTAATCCACAATTCGAAAATGTGGGGCCTGGAAAACATACTGCCTCGGCAGAAACGCGTAATTGGGGAGGAGGCTTTGTGGAGACCATGATGTTTTGGTACGAGATTGCATTCCTAGCTAACCGAGTTAGCCGGTCCGTTTCCCTCCCTATAGATGAATGTAAAAGTTATAGAGTGGTTCCGGATCGGCTCTTTGATTCTTTGTTTCCAAACTAGATGGTGCCAAGGAGGTGGGGACACCTCATGCATGTAATTTATGAGCATGCTTGGAATCCCCCTCCACTATAAGATAGTTCCGGTTGTTGAGGGCGGCAAAGAACACGACCCGATAGACGGCGAGTTAGCTCGGCCTCCAAAGGGTCCGCAACATGGGTGGGAGAAAGGAAGTAGCAAACACACTTGCCCAAGTGGTTCCTGAAAACCCCACCAAAGCCAGCCCCCTCAGCAGAGAAAGCACCATCAGCGTTGACCTTGATATAAGGATAGGTAGGGGTATTCCAATGTATTTTGAGAATCCTGAAATTTTTGATTGATTCTTGGGGGGGAATTTTGAGGATGCTTTGAGGAACTTCGAAATCTGATAAGCTTAGAAATATAGGAATGGCAGTTTCCCAGAACAGTGGTTACTTTGCAAGGAAGATCATTAAATCTCACCCCATTCCTATGCATCCAAATAAACCAAGCCACAATATAAGGGATGACACCCAGCTTTAGTTTCTGCCAGGACTGCCAGCAGCTGAAGAAATTCTGCCAGTCCAAAGTAATAGTGTTGATGTTCAACATATCAGCCAATAGAGTCCATACCTGCTGGGAGAAAGGACACATGAAGAATAGATGGGTAAGTGATTCAGCTTGCTTGCCACAAAGAGAACATTTAGAAGGTCCTCTAATCCCTTTAAGTTTAAGGATATCATCAGTTGGGAGGCAATGGTGGAAGATCCTCCAGTTCAGAAAGGACATAGATGGGGTGAGAAATTTGTTCCACAGCTTAGATCCCCAGCCAGTGGAACACCAGTTGTTAATTTTCAGATAGAGGGTTTTGGTTAGGCTGTACAGCTTCCCATCTTGCCATATAATTTTATCAGGCTTTGTTACATCAAATGGAATATTGATAATTTCTTGAACTGAGTAATCCTGGAGAAATAGCTTAAGAGCGAGGAGAATCCCATTGATCCTCATTCCAAGCGAGTCAGACACAGGGAACTGATTTTTGTTTGTGTTGGGTAAGCCAGTGAGCATATCTTGAGGGCACCAATGATCCTGCCAGAATAAAATATCCCCTCTTCCCAACTCCCAATGATACATAGAGTCAGCCAGCTCTCTATTCTTGATCATGTGCTTTCAGATTCTTGAAGCCCCAGGTTTGATCTGTACTAAAGTTGGGGGAGTGCCTTTACAATATTTCCCAAGCATAAACTTAGCCCAAAGGGAATTCTGTTGCCTGAAGTTGATCCAAAGTTTACAAAAATTCACCTGTTGAAGTCGTTTCGACCCTTTGAAACCCAAACCACCAGCCTCATAGGGTTTAGCAACCTTTTGCCGGCTAGCCCAAGACAGTCGTTTCTCGTTCCCGGACCATAGGAATCTATCGAAAATTCTTTCAATTTGTATTCAGGTACTTTTCTTCATACAAGACATTTGAAGGATGTAGGAAGGGAAGGATGTTAGAATGCTTGTTGAGGACGGTGATCCTCCCACCATTGGATAAAAAGAGTGAGTCCAGACTTGAGAGCTTGGTGTGAATCTTACCAATGATCTCATCAAAATGGACCTGTTTGGTTCTACCTCTTATCGAGGTACCCCCAAATACTTCATGGGAAGGTTTGCCTTGGAGAAGCTCTGTGGTCCGAGCTATCCAGATGAGATACATTAGCAGCAATGTGGTTAGGAAACACTAACTCACATTTAGCATGGTTGAATTGTAGGCTCGAGTACATTCGGGAAATGATGAATGCAAGTAAGGACTTTTCGATCTGCGGGTTTATTAGCCCTGGAAAATAATATAATGTCATCTGCATATATCAAATGAGAGATGGTGATGTTAGATCTATGATGGTAGTTGGCATAATGATAAGGTGAAACATGAGCTTCCAACATTTTAGAAAAATAATCCATAGTAAGGATGAAGATAGTAGGAGATAAGGGGTCTCCTTGTTTGAGACCCCCAGTTTGCTAAAACCCCCCAACAGGTACCATTGATGAGAAGAGAGTGGTGGTTTTGGTGAAGCCATCTGCTAATAAGTTGACAAAATTTCTGGGAAAAACCTCTAGCCTTCAGCACCTCCAATACAAAATTCCAGTCAACTGTGTCATATGCTTTCTTAATGTCTAACTTGTAGATAAGGTTGCCACCCCTGCAAGGCCTATCAAGATCCAGCAGCAGCTCCTGGGCAAGCAAGACATTGTCAGCTATAGATCTGCCTTTCACAAAAGCAGACTGGGTAGGGTTAATGATCTTGTCCAGATGGGGTTGTAGCCTTCCCACCAAAATTTTGCTAATGATCTTACTGATGACAGAAGTGAGGCTGATGGGTCTGAACTGGTTCCAGTCCTTTGGAGCTGAAGTCTTAGGGATTAGGATCATAGTTGATGCATGGAAATAATGAGGCAGATCAACTCCCTGAAAGTAGCTTTGGATGGCATTAGTAACCTCAGCTTTGCAAATATTCCAGGTTTTCTTATAGAAATCACCAGAAAAGCCATCAGGGCCTGCTGCTTTAGAGCTATCAATGGAACTTAGAGCCACCCAAATCTCTTCCTGAGAGGGAATGTCATCCAGGATAAGGGACTGGGTGTAAGCAAACTCCTTACTGAAGAGTTGAGGATCAATGGATGGTCTGTCAGGAGTGTTTTGTGTGAGAAGGTGCCTGTAAAACTTGACAGCATCCATAGCAATATCAACCTCATCTCTAAGCAGTTGCCCTTGTTCATTCACAATAGAATGAATAGCATTACATTTCCTCCTGTAAATGATGAAAGCATGGTAGAATCTTGTATTCCTATCCCCCTCTTTGAACTTGCTAATAGCAGCTTTCTGCCTGAGTAGTTGATCCTGCCAATCAATAAGGGTAAGGAGTTTGTCCTGGGCAGACACAAAATCCCCACAACAAGAGTCATCAGCGAGCGACGCAGTCTCAAGATCAGCCACCACCTTTTCAGCTTGGGCAACTTCCTGAAAGATGTTGCCAATGGTGTTCCAGCTCCAAGACCTAAGCTTCCTTCCCACATGTAATTGCAATTGTTGGAGAGTTTTAAAAGGATTGTCATGGGTCCCAGGGATCCAAAGTTCAGACACCAAGGTCAGGAAATTGGGATGAGATGACCAAAAATTAAGATATCCGAAAGGGGGGTGTGTGTTGGCAGGCCTTTGAGGAAGCAGTGATGGTAATAAGAAGTGGTCTATGATCAGACCCTGCAAAGTTTAAATGGGATATGATAGTGTGGAGGAAGTTTTGATGCCAATTGTTATTGGCCAGAAATCTATCAAGCCTTTCCCAGATTTTACCTCTTCTCCATGTAAACTGATTCCCATGGAAACCAAAGTCAAAAAGCCCAGCTCTTTGAATATTGTCATTGAACTCAGTTAGTTTAGTGAGTTGAGGGGTCCTCCCCCCAACTTTTTCAGCAGTGTCAGCAATGCAATTAAAGTCTCCCCCAATCAGCCAACTAGAGTTATCACCAATGCTGATCCTATGGATTTCTGACCACAGCTCCTGCCTTGCACTCTTAGTGCACCCAGCATACACAAAAGTGACATCAAACTCAAAACCATTCAGGCTGAAGTGGAGATGAACAAATTGTGGATGATCAATCCTCACACTCCACTGGATCTCCTTCCTGCAAATAATCCAGATTTTATTAGAGGTGTTAGTGAAAAGGGAGCACCCAGGGAACCTGGATAGCCATCTCTTCTGGTTATTCTGAACCATGGGTTCAAGTAAGGCAATACACCAAAGCTGGTGTTTCTTGTAAAGATGAAGCAATCTTTTGTAAGAGAGGGGGTGAGAAGCCCCTCTAATGTTCCAGCAAAGGAAATTAAACATCTAATGATTTTTGGGGTGGTGGGGAGTGGTAGAGGTGGGATTGGGATCTTGTCCTGCCCCTACTGGTACCTGGGGGGGAGCCTGGTTGAGCATAGAAATCATTACTTGGATGTGGTTGGGGGGCTAATTTGATGAGCTCTGATGTAAGTTTTTTCTTCTTTTTAGCCTTTTGTGTCTGCCAAACACCTTCCAAATTATTCTGCAGGTCCAGGCTCCTGCTCCTGTGCTGGTATTTCTTCCTCAGTTTCTTCTATATCTTCCTCCTCTATTGTAGTTACCTGGTGGGTGACCTCCTTGCCTTTTTTGTTGATATTGCCATTGTGTGGGAGGTCTACAGGTGCAGCCCCTGGGACAGATTCTCCCCCTAAGCTTTCCCCAGCAAATTGCTGAAGAACAGCCCCAGGTTGGGGAACACTAAGGGGCCCAGGGTCAATATTAGGAGATACCACAACACTGGCCTTATTTGGTTTTTTTGATGGGGGCTTCAGTCTGTAGCACTTTTCTTTCAAGTGTCCAAACATTCTACAATGATGGCAGAAAATGGGTTTATGCTCTAGGATCACTTCCTGCCAGAATCCATCACCTTCATCTGAGGTTGTGATCCATATTTTGTCCAGTTCTGGAAGGGACACATCTCTTTCCACTAGGACTTTAGCAGCCTTAGGACTGCCCATCTCAAAGGTAGGGGAATCCACTCTCAGAGGAGTTCCCAGAGTTCTGCTAATTTGAAATAATGCATGTGTGTGGTATAATTGTATGGGGAGATTTGGAAAGGTGAACCACATGGGTTTTATGGGGGGTTCCTTTGAGGGATCAAAACCTGGGTACCACTTCATTAATTTCATATTGGTTTTAGCTATTTGTAGAACTTCCATATCAAGAAGCCTGGCATAATCCTCTTCACTAGATAGTCTGATCAAAAGATGCCTGCCATCCATGATTCCCAATTTCCATTGGCAACAAAATGCAACTGTTCGAAGAAATGTCCGACCGGCTCCATTTTGGGATGCCCGAACTGGAACCGGCCAATAATGGTGAATTTAATAGCCTCAGCTAAAGAAGTCATCTCCTGGGAAGTGAAACTGACAGCAGGTCTGCCCTCTTTGGAGCTAAGGGGTCGAATAAAAGGGCAGTCAGACCTTCCAGCAGCAGCATCATGTAACAACTGAGGAAAGAATAAATGGTCGACCGACTTTGGTGCCCCCAAACCATTACTGACAGCAGAAGCATAAGTGGAAGATACCCCAGTGCTGGGTCTGCCACCAAGATGATGGACAGACATGGGGATAGCAACCTCCACCCAAAACCACGAGCAGGGAAAAGTAACACCAATAGAACAGTAGATGAGCAGGAGGATTTGAAAATTTAAATTCCCGGGAAGCTCAAAAACAGCAGTTCAGTAACCAGCAGCCCCTTGAGTAGGGAGAAACACCACCAAAGGCCAAGAGGGGAACCACCCCCTCAGCAGTAAGGAAACAGGAAAACCAGACAGAGATGGCCAAGCCAATGGAACAGTAGGGGAGCAAAGTAAAAGCCCGGGAGGACTCCAACTCCTAGAGGAAAGCCCAAACAGCAGCAGAACCTCACCACCACCTTACCTGACCTCCCACCAGCGCCCCCAGAACGGCAGCCGCCACCTGAATCACCCATCAAACCCTAGCAGAGCTTCTCTTACCTCGCCCTCCACCATTTTATATATATATATATATATATATATATATATATATATATATATATATATATATATATATATATATATATATATATATATATATATATTTAAAAGAAACCTGCCAATGGCAAGTGATTCATTAGATTACTTTAAAGAGATACAATCTAAGGTCTAACATGTGGTAGACCCAAAATGTCACTATGAAGCAAAAAAACTAGTGGGGGGGGAGGGGATAATACATTAAGAACAAAATCTTCATTAATACATCCTTGATTAGCAAGCCAGTTTGCAGGAGTATTAGCTTCTCTTGGAACATAATGGAATTCCACCTGCATGAGATTATGGAACTCAACAAATCTTCCAAGCCATCTTTTGATATGCCAAGGGGCAGAAGTATCATTATAAAGAAGCCGAATACTAATGAGGAGTCGGTCTCCAAGCATCAACTGTTTGATTTTGCATCGGAGAGCAATCTTTAAGGCCCAATATATAGCAATAACCTCAGCTTCAAGTGTATCCAAGGCCCAAGTGGGGGACTGAAAGGATAGAAGACATTTCCCCATATGATTTCCGAATAAACACCAAAAACGACTTTCGTCCCGTAGTAGCTACCATCGTATTTACCTTCAACCAGGGGGAGGGAGGAGGAGACCACTTAACCAAGAAAGGGGTGTATTTAGGAACTTCTGCAGATGGGCAATGTATGCAAATAGGCTTGAACCTCGTGAAGCCTTTGTAGTTTCGAAGATATGCTATGCAATTGGTACCGTCAACACATAAGAAGGAGTTCGTTCCTCAAATTTAGCTTGGTTTTTACACAGCCAGATGAACCAAGCTACCAGGCAAGGGATGACCAAGAGACCCTTTTGCTTCCAATCCAATAAACTAGGAGTCCAGTCTATATATATTCTGACTTTACCTTTCTCATTCAATTTGATACTTTTCAAATTATTTTAGAAGTTAATTTCAAGCCAAAATAAATATATATTTTTTATATATCACATCTTTTAGTGTGCATTTGTTTCTATTACAGTTGTAGAAAACTAGTTTTAGAAGCTGTTGTTGAAATTATATTGTTTAGAAAATGTAGTTGCAGAAGTTATTAGTCCGTTTGTAAAATAGAGTTCTGTAAGCACTGTTTGTTGACATAATGACCATAATGCTCTTAGTATAGAAACACATTTTTGCTTAAACTGTTTGGAAATCACATTTTTGAAAGTTTTGTCTGCGGGCAAAAACATTCACAATTTATCATATTTATTTGATACAGAACAACATAATAGAGTAAATATATGTCGACATTGACTTAGTCATAAAAAATCATGATGTTATACCTTCCAACATTAATACAATAAGTAAAAATTATGGTACATCAAATGGTTCAGCAAAAGAAAATTTACTTACAAAATAAAATCCTAATGCAGTACAGTTTGTTGTCCAGAATACATGTATATAATCAGAACATATGCAACGTGAATAAGAGCAAAAGAATTACTAAAATCACAAAATTGAATAGAACTAAAGTCCTCAAAAGAAACTTCAAGTCTCTAGCATCATTATACACCATGTCATAAAGTGCATATATCCTCTCGTCAGATTGCTCCTGCAGTGTATTTGTAAGTTCATTAACCCATTGGAAGAACTCAGAATTTCTATTTGTTACTTCTTTAAACACCTATAAATTTTCATCCTAAATTATCTCCTTTCTGAGCAGTGAAAATGACGCACAATAGATACAAGCACAGAAAATTGATCGATGTTTGCCCCCCCTAGCGCCTGTTAAAGTGCTTAAGCTCATTTTTGATAGACCAATCCTATACATGGATGATTAACACACAAATAATGAAACTTGTTGCATATATAAAAAAAAACAATTGACCCTTAATGATCGGTGTTGACCTCATTTTTATAATGAGTCAATACCTTCTGACCTAAAAAGTCAACTTTGGCCAAAATTGTCAGACCAGATCCAATGACCAACCTTGTCGACCCCAATGGTCACCCTTTTGACCTAAAAAGTCAACTTTGGTCAAAATGGTCAAACCAAACCCAATGACCAACCCTGTTGACCCCATAGGTCACGCTTTTGACCTAAAAAATCAACTTTAGTCAAAATGGTCAAACCAGACCCAATGACCAACCCTGTTGACCCCATAGGTCACCCTTTTGACCTAAAAAGTCAACTTTGGTCTAAATGGTCAAACCAGACCCAATGACCAACCCTGTTGACCCCATAGGTCACCCTTTTAACCTAAAAATTCAACTTTGGTTAAAATGGTCAAACCAGACCCAATGATGAAACTTGTTGACCCCAAAGGTCACACTTTTGACCTAAAAAGTTAACTTTGGTCAAAATGGTCAAACTGCACCCAATGACCAACTCTGTTGACCCCATAGGTCACCCTTTTGACCTAAAAAGTCAACTTTGGTCAAAATGGTCAAACCAGACACAATGACCAACCTTGTTGACCCCATAGGTCACCCTTTTGACCTAAAAAGCCAACTTTGGTAAAAATGGTCAAACTGGACCAATGACTCAACCCCGTTGACCCCATAGGTCACCCTTTTGACCTAAAAAGTCAACTCGGTCAAAATGGTCACACCTGCATCCAATGACCAACCCCGTTGACCCCATAGGTCAACCTTTTGACCTAAAAAGTCAACTTTGGTCAAAATGGTCAAACCAGACCCAATGACCAACCCTGTTAACCCCGTAGGTCAACCTTTTGACCTAAAAAGTCAACTTTGGTCAAAATGGTCAAACCAAACCTAATGACCAAACCTGTTGACCCCATAGGCCAACCCTTTGATCCAATGACATGTTTAAAACCCCACAATGATAAAATCACAAATATTGTGATCAAATCAACCATGACAAAGTTGAAAAAGGTCACATTGGACATCTTGAAATTAAATTGATCAATTTAGGCTGACTTGGGTCCACCTAAATAAAAATTGGTCAACATTTATCTATTTTAATCAAAATAGGTAAAAATGAAATAAAAACAACAAAATTAATCAAATAATTAATTTCAAAATTATTTTGATTAATTAAATTAATTAATGATTTAATTTTCAATATTTTAATTAAATGACATAATTAATTAAAATTAAAATTAAATTAAAATCATAAAATGAAAAAATTAAATAAAAATGATAAAATTAATCAATTAATTAATTTGAAATTATTTTTAATTAATAAATTGATTAATGAAATAATTTCCAATAATTTTTAATAAAATAATTAATTAAAATGGAAATGACACATGGCTTTCCCATAATTAATTAAAGTTAAAACTAAATTAAACCCATCATAAGACATAATTAACACATGACAAAGCTTAGCTTAAATTATGGCTAACCATGGGTTAACTCCCATCATGGTGAATAAAATGAGGGGGCTCTTTTCCCTTCATTCTAATCCATGACTCACCTCTACTCAACATGAGGTGGCGGGCAAAAACTAAGGCTTATTTCCCACCTCCTAAGCTAACCAATGGGAAGGGAACAAAGCTTAAACTCCACTCCTCACCATGGTTAAATGAAATCATGAGGGGGGAACATATGTGTCACCATTTGCCAAAGCTAATGGGTGACTTGTAAGCTCATGAGCAAGAGAAATTACAGCTCATTTCAAAGAGCTAAACTACCTCATGCATGATCCAATGGGAAGGAGCCAAAACAATGAGCTCATGATGGAAAACTTTGGGAAGACAACCATAGTTATCCTCTCAGCTGAAATTTCATCTTCAATTCATTAATAGGGAAGATAAAAACTCCCATAGTACAGCCTAAGCCAAGCCATGGCCTCCCCATGGCTATAAATAGAGCCATACCCGAGCCCTACAAAGAAGAAGAAAAAAAATTAGTGAGACCTATAGGCTGCTCAAATCTTCTGGGTCCCAACACAAAAACTCTTCCCAAGAGTCTTAGAAATCCATTTTGATCAAACCCAAGCCATAGATTGAGCCCAATCGAGCCAATTTAATCAAAATTCAAAAACAGCCCAAACCAGCAACCTTCTTAAAATTCTCCTCTGAGGCCGACTTTTGAACCAAATTGGTGCAGCAACAATCTTCATCTGGAGTCTTACAAGGTCTGATCAAGCTTGATTTTTATGTGGCAAAGGCATGAATTTATTTTTCTTGAAATAATTCATTTTTTTGAAATATCATAAGTTATACTAGCCCAGAAATCTTGCATCGCCATATGGATATATTCTACATGTTTAGATGATTCCATAGGTTCAAAAATCACTCAATTTCGTTGAGAAATGAGTGAGATATTAATGTTTGAATTTAACGGTTCGGAATTTTTTCAAATTAATAAGCGAATTATCTCCGCCGTCCGTTCCCGTGTTTTGGAACGGATGGCGCTAATCGCGCCATCTGCTGTTTGCTGTTCCGCACCGCGCATGGCATCATCCCGCCCGTTCGACACGTACGAGGACGCGTGGCGCCCCCTGGTTTTTCTGGAATTAATAAATTCTAGAAAGCCTTAAAAATTTCACAAATTCATATCTTTTGATCCGGAGTCCACAAAAATAAAATAAAAATACCTCCGAAAAGCGCTTGAAGAGAGGAAAATTATGAAATAGAAATCATAATTTTATTCCCATTATTTAATTTTTAAATAATTAAATACTCTCGGAGTATTTTAATTATTAAAAATTAATTATAAATCAGAAAAATATGAAATTTTGAGGCATTTATCTTTATGTCCTTAGGAATGTTTCATGATTTTTCCAAGGACTAAAAACATGTCTAGGACATCTTTTTCAAAATTTCAAGACATTTTGTAATTACTTCAAATAATAATTACATAAAAATGAAAATTAAGAAAAATAAAATGAAAATGATTAGAAATGTTAGGATAACAGAAAATGACCCTAGGAAAATAATTTCTAAGTCATAAAAATAATTTTAAATGATATTTTAAAATTTAGGATTAAAATTCATTATTAAATAATAAATTTAATCCTAAAAATAACCCTTTTATAAACTTAACCTATTTTCTTTAAGAGTCTAAGTTTGAAATGAATATAGTCCATGTTAGACTCATGAAAATCTTTAACTAAGTCTAAAAAATGATAAATTAGACTTGATAAACTTTAATTAGGTTTAAAACATCATTTAAACCTATTAAACCTTAACATTATTAATTAAGTCTAAAATGACAAAATTAGACTTAATTAGGTTTAAAACATCATTTAAACCTATTAAACCTTAAGCTTAATTAATTAAGTCTAAAATAACAAAATTAGACTTAATTAGGTTTAAAACATCATTTAAACCTATTAAACCTTAAGCATAATCAATCAAGTCTAAAATGACAAAATTAGACTTAATTAGGTTTAAAACATCATTTAAACCTATTAAACCTTAAGCATAATCAATCAAGTATAAAATGACAAAGTTAGACTTAATTAGGTTTAAAACATCATTTAAACCTATTAAACCTTAAATAATTAGACTTAACCCATATTAAGTCTAATTAAAACAATTAAACCTTACCTAAATTAGGTTTAATTAACCTTAAACAAATTAGACTTAACCCATATTAAGTCTAATTAATCAATTAAACCTTACATAAATTAGGTTTAATTAACCTTAAACAATTAGACTTAACCAATAATAAGTCTAATTAATCAATTAAACCTTACCTAAATTAGGTTTAATTAACCTTAAATAAATTAGACTTAAACCATATTAAGTCTAATTAAATCCATTAAACCTTACCTAAATTATATTTAAATAACCCTAAACAATTAGACTTAACCAATATTAAGTCTAACTAATCAATTAAACCTTACCTAAATTAGGTTTAATTAACCTTAAACAATTAGACTTAACACATAATAAGTCTAATTAATCAATTAAACATTACCTAAATTAGGTTTAATTAACCCAAAACTATTAGACTTAACCCATATTAAGTCTAATTAATCAATTAAACCTTACCTAAAAAAGGTTTAATTAACCTTAAACAATTAGACTTAACCCATAAGAAGTCTAATTAATCAATTAAACCTTACCTAAATTAGGTTTAATAAACCTTAAATAATTAGACTTAACCTATATTAAGTCTAATTAAATCAATTAAACCTTACCTAAATTAGGTTTAATTAACTTTAAACAAATTAGACTTAACCCATATTAAGTCTAATTAATCAATTAAACCTTACCAAAATTAGGTTGAATTAACCTTAAAGAAAATAGACTTAACCCATATTTAGTCTAATTAATTAGTTAAACCCTACCTAAAGTAGGTTTAATTAACCTTAACAATTAGACTTAACCCATAATAAGTCTAATTAATCAATTAAACCTTACCTAAATTAGGTTTAATTAACCTTAAATAAATTAGACTTAACCCATAATAAGTTTAATTATTCAATTAAACCTTACCTAAATTAGGTTTAATTAACCCTAAACAATTAGTCTTAACCCATATTAAGTCTAATTAATTAATTAAACCTTACCGAAATTAGGTTTAATTAACCTTAAACAATTAGACTTAACCCATAATAAGTCTAATTAAACAATAAAACCTTACCTAAATTAGGTTTAATTAACCTTAAATAAATTAGACTTAACCCATATTAAGTCTAATTAAATCAATTAAACCTTACCTAAATTAGGTTTAATTAACCCTAAACAATTAGACTTATCCCATATTAAGTTTAATTAATCAATTAAACCTTACCAAAATTAGGTTTAATTAACCTTAAATAATGAGACTTAACCTATAATAAGTCTAATTAATCAATTAAAACTTACCTAAATTAGGTTTAATTAACCTTAAACAAATTAGACTTAACCCATATTAAGTCTAATTAATCAATTAAACCTTACCTAAATTAGGTTTAATTTACCTTAAACAATTAGACTTAACCTATATTAAGTTTAATTAATCAATTAAACCTTGAGTAAATTAGGTTTAATTAACCATAAACAAGTCTAATTATGTCATTAAACCTTACTAAAATTAGGTTTAATTAACTTTAAACAATCAAACTTAACTCATATTAAATCTAATATAACCTGAATACAACCTAACTTGAACTCAAGTTAACCTAAACCTTAAGTTCAACTTATATTGAATCTAACAATCCTAAACCTAACTTAAGTCTAACCTACACTAGACCTAAGTCAAACCAAACTTAGGTTCAACCCGACATGAACCTAAGTCAAACCTAAACCAGAACTTAAGTCTAACCTACATTAGACTTAAGTCAAACTAAACTTAGGTTCAACCCTACATGAACCTAAGTCAAACCTAAACCTAACTTAAGTCTAACCTACAGTAGACTTAAGTCAAACTAAACCTAGGTTTAACCCGACATGAACCTAAGTCAAACCTAAACCTGAACTTAAGTCTAACCTACATTAGACTTAAGTCAAACCAAACTTAGGTTCAACCCGACATGAACTTAAGTCAAACCTAAACCTAAACTTAAGTCTAACCTACATTAGACTTAAGTCAAACGAAACTTAGGTTCAACCCGACACGAACCTAAGTCAAACCTAAACCTAACTTAAGTCTAACCTACATAGAGTTAAGTCAAACTAAACTTAGGTTTAACCCGACATGAACCTAAGTCAAACCTAAACCTAACTTAAGTCTAACCTACATTAGACTTAAGTCAAACTAAACTTAGGTTTAACCCGACATGAACTTAAGTTAAACCTAAACCAAACTTAAGTCTAACCTACATTAGACTTAAGTCAAACTAAACTTAGGTTTAACCCGACATGAACCTAAGTCAAACCTAAACCTGAACTTAAGTCTAACCTACATTAGACTTAAGTCAAACCAAACTTAGGTTCAACCCGACATGAACCTAAGTCAAACCTAAACCTGAACTTAAGTATAACCTACATTATACTTAAGTCAAAATAAACTTAGGTTTAACCCGACATGAACCTAAGTCAAACCTAAACCTGAGCTTAAGTCTAACCTACATTAGACTTAAGTCAAACTAAACTTAGGTTTATCCCGACATGAGCCTAAGTCAAGCCTAAACCTGAACTTAAGTTTAACCCACATTAGACTTAAGTCAAACTACAAACCTAACTCAAACCTAACTTAAGTCTAACCCACCTTAGACTTAAGTTAAATCATACTTAAGATTCAACTTGACATGAACTTAAGTCTATCCAAAATCCTACATAAACCTTAATTAAGTCTATTACATTAGACATAATTAAATCATTAAACCTTAATCAACTAAGGTTTAAATAAACACATACCATGATTAAGTCTAATTCATTAAGACTTAATATCTAAAAAAATCATGGTTAAATCAAAATAGACTTGATTAAAACTTAAGCCTTGCCTAAAAAGGACTTAGATGGTCTGAAATTCTAATTAAGTCTAATTTATTAGATTTAATTAACCTTTAAGTCCTATTTAAACAAGGCTTAAAACTTAATTAGGACTATTCTGATTAAACCAAACCTTTTAACTTAACTTGAAACAGACATGAACTCAAGTTAATTAGATTCAATCAACATTGAATTTAACTTAGGTTCAACAAGACATGAACCCAAGTTAATTCAATCAATATTGAATCTAACTTTCAACCTTTTAACTTAAGTTCAGAAAGACATGAACTCAAGTTAATCTAAATCAAACCTTTTAACTTAAGTTCAGACAGACATGAACTCAAGTTAATTAGATTCAATCAACATTGAATTTAACTTAGGTTCAACCAGACTGAGCCCAAGTTAATTCAATCAATATTGAATCTAACTTTCAAACTTTTAATTTAAGTTCAGACAGACATGAACTCAAGTTAAGTAGATTCAATCAACATTGAATTTAACTTAGGTTCAACCAGACATGAGCCCAAGTTAATTCAATTAATATTGAATCTAACTTTCATCCTTTTAACTTAAGTTCAAACAGACATGAATTCAAGATATAAGTTTAAACTTAAGTCAAGACATAAATTCGATATTTCAATCATAAATCAAGATAACCGACATAAATTTGACATTTCAAACATAAATCGACATAACCGACATAAATTCGACATTTCAAACCAAAATCAACATAACCGACATAAATTCGACATTTCAAACATAAATTGACATAAGCGACATTTCAAATATAAATTTTACAAATATCGATATTAAATGAAATTAACCCGATATTTCGACAAAATTAAACATTAATCAATATAATTTGACATAAACCGACATCCAGGACATGTTAAATCAAAACATCCTACAAAATTATAAGGCAATTAACATGACATTATTTTCTGACAATATTTTCTTTGCAGGGTGAAGACAAAAAGTTTCGTTTAGATTTTCTTTGCATGTTATGGGATGTGCTAACTCTGTTTTGCAGGACGCAAAATCTTTTAGGATAGTCACCAAAACAAAACAAAACAACGATATGGAAAACAAAAACAAAACTTTTAAGATAACGACATGAAAAACAAAATTGAAACTTTAAAATAATAAATATGACATGACATTTGGGAGTGATAGTGGGTACATCTCTCCTTAAAAAAAATAAAATTTTAGAAAAAAAATGATTGATATTAATCAGAAGTTTTCTTGAACAATTAAAAAATTGTTTAAAATGTAATTAACTATAGAAGCTTGCTTCTATAGGAGATCCAAAAGAACCCACAGTTGAAATCTCTGGTTTTCCATGATTTTCTTTATATGAAAATTCTAGGATATATTATACTAGGATATTCTTCTATAAGGATTATCATAAACATCCTTTTCTACTATTATCCCTAAATTCCTCAAATCTTTCATGGGATTTATAGGAATAAAATTAAGCTAATATTAGATGGCGACTCCTCAATACCGACATTCCACACCAATCTCTTTCCGTTGTCACCAAGAGATTGTGTGGTGACTCCGCTGGGGAAAATATTTCTTCTCATCTTTTATCATCATTTGTTTTCATTTCAAATTTTAAAATAAGTTCGCAGTTTATAAATAAGTCAATAATAATCGTTTTTCTTGAAATTTCAGAAAAATTGCGATGGATTCTCCAAATTCAATCTTTTCTTATTTTCAATACTTTGACATACCAATAGAGGAAAATCCTCCCTTTTATCAAAATGATTATGGATTATTTAGTGAAACGGAATTCATATTAGATAATCCATATCAAACTGATACACAATCTTTCCAAGAATTTGACTTACAACCTTATGAAGACTTTCTGAATTTTACAGAAAATTTGCCTGAATATACACCTGAAGAACCTTATACCTTTGAAGAAATGAAGAGACAAGCTGATAGGAAAGGAAAACAAGTTTACAAGGAAGTTGCCATCATCTATGTATGAAATTGGATCTTTTTCAAAAAACATTCATAAAACCCCTTCATTCAAGAGAAAGAAAAGGTGGAACGAAAATGATAATTTTGAAACACTTGAATTTCAACAGAATATTTTTGGAAACCCTTCCTTTTTAGAAGAAAATCAATATATTCCAATTCCTGTTGAATACACTGATAATTCCTTCCAACCTAAATGCTCTCCTCCATTTCGTGCTAGTTTAAAAGATTTGGACGGAAAGATAGATGTTCACTATCTAAATTATTAAACAAAATGGGTTGTGCAATCTCCAACACCATGAAAAGGAGAGTTTTAGCGATGGAAAATCCTGACTATCAAGAAGCTGACTATCAATTCCCAACTGATAAACATTATGTTCTAGTGCCAGAAAAATTTCGATTGGGCCCTAGAATAAAAGATGTGGTAGACACAAACGACAAAGCTAGATATGTTTAATTGATGTCAGGAGCAGAAGATACAACTACTAAAATGTCGGACTTGGTCCAAATGGTACAAAAAGCACATTATCCTCACACAGGATACGATTCACCACGTGAAAATTCTCGTCCTCTACTTAAAAATAATGTATGGAGACGAAAATCATCTGAAAGAAATTCAGATACCACCAACACTCCTAAGAATAGTTTACAAGAAGAAACTTGCAAAAAACATTCTGCAAAATCATTTGAGGAAAGATTGAAGAAATTAAAAAATTATATTAAACAACTTTCAGAGCAAAGGAAGAGAGATACTTCTGATAGTTCCAATGAAAATGTTGCCAGTGTTAACATGGTAGAAACACGATCTACTTCACGAGAATCAATTGAAGATGAGGCAACCAATGAATTGCGAGCGGTGATACGACAACGTGATGAACAAATTAGTCGTCTTGAACAAAAGATGGAAGAATTGGTAGCAACTCTGCAAAATCCACCAACGAACCCATCTCCAGCCATTGAAATCATCAGACCGGAGGCTATTCATATCCTTGAAAATAAAGAAGAACCAACAGATATTGAGGAAAGCACTCAAAAGAAAAAGAATTCCCCTCATAATGAAATTCCAGAAAAGGATATTACAAAACTTGTGGAACAAAAAATTAAAGAAACAATGGCTCAAGGGAAAGCTGGAGCATTAACTCCAAAGGGTAGACCATACCAAGAGGAATTTAATTCTGTTCAATACCCTAAAGGCTTTGTTCCTCCTGTCTTTAAAATGTTTGATAGAACGGGTAACCCCCGACAACACCTAGCACATTTTAGAGCAAGCTGCTGTAATACTGGAGGAAGTGATGCTTTCTTATTTCGACAATTTGTTAACAGTCTCACAGGAGTTGCCTTCGACTGGTATGCAGAACTTTCCAATGGATCTGTCAAAACCTTTGTGGAACTTGAAAACCTCTTTATTCAACGTTTTGCAGGAGCACAACATCACACCACTGTTCGTGATTTGGTGGTAGAAAAACAAAAATCGGGAGAAAGTTTAGTAGATTATATTTTACGCTGGAGAAATCTCAGCATAAAATGTGAACCACAACTAAAAGAGCAGCACGTTGTTGGAATATTGCTTAAAAATATCCATGGTCCTATAGCTTTTATGCTCAAAGGATTCACAATAAAGACATTTGAAAAACTACTCAGTAAAGCTGCTAATCTCCAAGAAGAAGCAAAGCAGATGAGTGTGACAGAGAAAACTGAAAAGACAAAAACTCTCAAAGAAAAGAAACCTGGAAATGTTGTAGAAAAAGGTAAACAGGTGATGCAGATTCAACCAGAACAAAAGAAACAACAACGACAGAATCCTTCGACATCACAGACATCACCTCAATTACAACTTCAACAACCAATCCCAGTATCAATAGAAAAGAAAACAATGGCTGAAAGAATGAATAAAGAATATTCATTTAAAACAGAAGCCGTTAATAAAATATTTCATAGTCTACTTAAAATGCCCGAATTTAAGCTACCAAAAGCTAAAAGGCTAGCAGAAATTGACATGAAAGACAATCCTAATTATTGTCCTCATCACAAAATGCTTGGACATAAAATTGAAGACTGTTTTGTCTTCAAAGACAGGTTGGAGCGTAATTTTAAAGACGGAAACATAATAATCCCGAAAGAATATTTGAAAGAACCCGAAATAGGATCAGTCAATATGATTTCGATATAGAAACTCAATCCTGGAAACAAAGACAGTACTTCTGAAGAGATCTTTTCCAAATATCAAATCAAAAAATTTCCCAAGAAGGAAAAGAAAAAGAAAACCAAGAAACCGAAAAAGATCAAAGGTCTTCCAAGTATAGGGGCTACAACTCCTTTTGTACCTTCTAGTTCATTTTCCTCTTATACTAGGATAGTTATGTCGGGTGAAGGACGAAAAATCCTCGAACCGATAACTTTGTATGACTTCCTTTTTACTATCATGAATAATAACAATCCTAGCTTTGCTTATATTTTGTCTATTTTGGGCAATGTTTCTGAGAATAATCATTTGAATTCTAACCCTATAGACGATACTCAAATCATATATGATCAATCTAAAGACAACCAAAATAATGAAAATGCAGATGAAAAGTTTGATAACGATAAAGATGAAAATGACATTGCTACACTTCAACTACAAGGAACTCCGATTTCCATAGAATTGGAATTCTCGGATTCAGAAACTAACGAGTCGGATAATCAACTTGAAGAAATAATTGAAATTAATTTGAGAAGTGGAAAAATCTTACCTCCTAGGATGATTCCACAAGAAAAGAAAAACAAATAATCACACTAGACAAGATTATTTCTCCGATACATCCCCAAACCCCTGAAAGAAATAAGGATGATCTTCATAACAAAGTTGATTATAACGTACTAGCTCATTTGAGAAAATTACCTGCAAAGTTAAGCATCCATGACGCTCTCATGCTTTCCAAAGAAATGAGAGAATCGTTAATAAAGGCCCTTTCAGATCCAGATATTTGCTTAACTCAACTTGCTAGTATTACCCAAAATGAAGCTTACCCATTAAAGGAATCAACAAAGATTACCTTTTCTGACAATGACTTGTTGCTTGGAACAACTGAACACAATCGTCTACTGTATATTACGGTGAACATAAACGATACAATACTTTCAAGAGTTCTTATTGACCCAAGTGCTTCAATCAACATTATGAATTTGAGATCTCTTGCATATTTGGACATTGATGCCTCTCAACTATCAAGGGATACGATGATGTTACGAGGATTCAATCAGCAAGGAGGACGGGCCCTTGGATCAATAACATTACCCTTGAAAATAGCTGACATGGCAACAACAGCAAAATTTCATATTATTGATTCAGACACCTCCTTTAATGCCTTACTTGGCAGACCATGGCTTCATGAATACAAAATGGTTCCTTCTTCATTACATCAATGTATAAAATACCTACAGAAAGGACAGGAATGTCGTATTATAGGAGATCTGCAACCGTTTTCAATTCATGAAATCGGTATATGTGAAGATGCAGCATATTATGCTCCTATAAATAAAACAATGTCTTCCAAGGAAACAATGGTGGATGTGGAAGAAAAGAACAAAGAAAAAAAATAAATGAAAAGAATTCTTCTTCAACTAAGATAAGAGGAACTAATTCCTGTCAAACTCATACTCGAGGACGAGGACGAGGGAAAGAAGATCCGACTGTCATAATGAAGAAACCACTGAAATTTTGAAATCCACTTGGACTTTGAAGAAGAAACGACATCTGTGATTGCGAAGAAACCTCAATTAAAAATATCTTTGGAAGAAGAAGATAAATAAAGACAATTTGAATCTATGTATGACAAAATCAATCATTAAATACATTCTATGACTTTGACTCTAATCTCCACTGCTAAGATTGAGAATCTAATAGTCAAAGAAGTATATAATGATGACAAAAAGCCAATTAAGTTTAGACTTGGCTCTACTTCCTCTTGTACTAAAAATGATGTAAAAATAGAAGATGAAAATCTTCCACAATAAATGAAAATTCTTTTTGAGTTGTATTCTCCTTGGGCACAAAAATTTATTCGAAATAGTTTAATGCTCAAACAATGGTCTTTTAAACAACCACATTTCATTGAACAAATATGGAATAATAGTAAACAAAATTCTAACTCCAAAGAAGGTATTGAATTTGGAACTCTAGGACCATTAGATGAAACAAAATTTTGGTTGACCATCAATGAAGAATACGATTCAGAATCATTACCTGATCTTCCAATTGAAGATGCTCCTCTAGAATAGGAAGAAGAAATTAAATCGACAATTGATGAATTAAAATAAATAAATTTAGGAACTGATGAAAATCCAAATCCAACTTTTATTAGTTCATTCCTTAATGATAAGGAAGCAAAAGACATAACTCAACTGTTGATAGAATATAAAGACTGTTTTGCTTGGTCTTACGACGAGATGTCTGGTTTGTCTCCAGAAGTTGCAGTCCATAATCTTGGGATAAATCAAATCACAATCCCAGTTAAACAAGCTCCGAGGAGAATGCGTGTTGAAATAGAGCAGCAAGTCATTGTAAAAGTCAAGAAATTGATAGAAGCTGACTACATACGAGAAGAGAATTATCCGACATGGTTTGCCAATGTGGTGCCAGTTAAAAAGAAAAATGGACAGATTAGGGTCTGTATAGACTTCAGGGATTTGAACAAAGCATGTCCAAAAGATGAATTTCCTTTACCAATTCCTGAAGTAATAGTCGATATAGCATCAAAACATGCAATATTCTCCTTTATGGATGGATCATCAAGATATAACCAAATAATGATGTTTTCGAAGGATGAAGCGAATACAGCTTTCCGGACACCCATGGGGATATATTGTTATAAGGTTATGCCATTTGGACTAAAAAATGCTGGTGCAACCTATCAAAGAGCCATGACACGGATTTTTGATGAATTAATACATAACCAAGTCAAATGTTATGTCGACGATCTGGTTGTCAATAGTAAACAAAAAGTTGATCATATGTACTATTTGAGAACTGTCTTTGAACGACTACGACAATAAAATCTTAAAATGAATCCCTTAAAGTGCGCCTTTGGTGTCACTTCAGGAAAATTTTTAGGATTTGTAGTTCGGCATCGTGGGATAGAAATTGATCCTCTCAAAATTGAAGTTATCCTGAATATGCCCCCTTCTAAAAATCTAACCCAATTGAGATCCTTTCAAGGAAAATTAGCGTATATACGACGTTTCATTTCCAATCTATCGGGTAGATGTCAACCTCTCACCGCCCTTACTAGAAAGGATACCAAATTTGTGTGGGATGAAAAATCCCAGCAAGCCTTTGAAAACATTAAACAATATCTGACAACCCCTCCTGTCTTAGCAGCCTCTGTATTAGGAAGACCTCTAATCCTTTACACCGCAGCATTGGACAATTCACTTGGAGCTTTATTAGCACAAGTAAATGACGAGGGAAAAGAAAGTGCATTATACTATTTAAGTCGTTGTTTAGTTCCAACAGAAATAAAATACCCGACAATTGAGAAGCATTGTTTAGCCTTAATCTTCGCAGTTCAAAAACTAAGGCATTATATGCTTTCTCATAAGGTAACTCTTATTTCAAGAGTTAACCCATTACAATATTTAAAAACACAACCAACACTTTCTGTGAGATTAGCAAGATGGGCAATGATCTTACTCCAATTTGATATAACATTTGTACCTTTACGTTCTGTCAAATGACAAATCCGGGCAGATTTCTTAGCAGCACATCCAATTCCAACTAGATCACCCCTTAATGATGATTTTCCTGATGAACAAATATCAGAAATAAAAAATTCCAATGTGCAACGATGGGAACTCTAATTTGACGGAGCATCATCTGCATGGAAAGACAAAGACAAACAGAAAATTATACCAGGCAAAGCTAGAGTAGGATTGATTTTCTTTACTCCAGATAAAACGATGATGCCTTTTTCCTATCATTTGACAGAACCATGTACAAATAATGAAGCCGAATATGAAGCGCTCATAACCGGTCTAGAATTAACAATATTGATGGAAATTAAAAATATCGACATCTACGGGGATTCCCAATTGATTATTAATTAAATTGCTGGCAAATACAAAACTTTGAAGTCACGACTTGAACAGTATTCTCGTTACACTCTGAAATTACTTCAGCAAATTCCTGATGTAACATTCTTCTTAATCCCGAGACGAGACAATTCTCTAGCGGATGCTCGGCAAAACTCGCAAAAGAATTCGCATGTCCAGAAGAAGACGACATACCGATCTCTATAAGAGGACGATAAGTTCTTTCTCAAATTGATATGAATAATTTACATAAAATCGGTGAAAATATGACAATGATAATAAATGACGAAAATGATGATTGGCGACTACCAATCATCCAATATTTACAAACTGAAAAATTACCTGAAAACACTTCTATTGCCAACTAAATCAAACAAAGAGCATTATCATATGCTCTATTAAATGATATTCTTTACAAACGATCTTTTGATCAAATGTGGTTAAGATGTTTAAAGCAAGTTGAAGCTCAAGAGATTGTTAAGGAAGTTCATTCAGGTTTATATGGTGCACATCAATCTGGGCCAAAAATGAAAATGAAAATAAAAAGAATCGGTTATTATTGGCCAACAATGATGGCCGATTGCCTTGACATTGCAAAGAAATGTCATCAATGTCAAATACATGGGGTAGTTTTACATCAACCTCCAAATGTCCTACACCCAACTATTGCATCATGGCCATTTGAATGTTGGGGTACCGACATAGTGGGCCCTATAGATCCTCCATCTTCTAAGGGTCATAAATTTATTCTTGCAGCCGCTGACTATTTTTCCAAGTGGGCATAAGCAAGACCACTTAGAGAAGTTAAGGCAGAACAAGTTCTTCATTTCTTTAAAACACATATCGTTTATAGATTTGGAATTCCTCGAAGGATCATATCAGACAACGGATTAGCCTTCAAAAACACGAAAATGAATAATTTTATCCAAAGACACGGGATTGATTGGAGGTACTCCACAATTTATTACCCTAAGGCCAATGGATTAGCCGAAGCTTTCAATAAAATATTGGTTCAAATCTTGAAAAAAACGTTGAATAACAGCCCGAGACAATGGCATGAATGATTAATAGAAGCTTTATGGGCTTATAGAACTACATACCGAACTCCAACACAGTCTACACCATTTGCTTTGGTATATGGTTCTGAATCCATTTTACCACTTGAAGTCCAAATTCCTTCTCTCAGAATTGCGATAGCAAACAAAATAACTGAAGAAGAAAATGCTAGACTACAACCTGAAGAACTTGAAAGTTTGGAAGGCAAACGTCTACAAGCCCAACAAAATCTCGAACTGTATCAAGCAAAAATGATACGAGCTCACGATAAATTATTTCACCCCAGAACCTTTCGAATCGGCGAATTAGTTTTAGTTTTTCGAAGACCTATACTAGCTCATCGAAAGATAGGTGGTAAATTTGAACCAATATTGGAGGGCCCATATGTAATTGAAAAGACATATTCAGGGGGATCCTACTAACTGGTGGATTGTCAAGGACAAAGAATCCTGCCTCCAATCAATGGACGTTTTCTAAAGAAATACTATGCAACATAAAAATAAAAATGAATAACGACTTATTTATAAACCGGGACAATAAATTCTTCTTTCCAAAATCATCTTTAATTTTTTTTTATGACATCTATTTCATTTGCTGAACAAATGTTTAAAAAGGCTAAAATGTCATTTTGTCTTATTATTTTTAGGAAAAATGTCTGAAGACAGAATATTTTTCTCGTTTCAAAATAATATGACCTTCACCTTGGACCGTCGACACATGGACGAGGGAACGAGAATTCTTTTCAACTTTGACCTGTTGCAGGTTGAATCCATATATCACGGATCGTTACTTTACCTGGTGAATCATAATGAAGTTAATCTGCAAACACCTTTGATAGAATTCAAACTCCGACAACCCAAAGAGTATGACTTCACAATCAGTGAATCATAATGAAGTTAATCTATAAACACCTTTTATAGAATTCATGACTACTTCAGTACAAGGAATATCTACATTGGGTGCAAAAAATATGGCAACAGGACTTACTAGATCACAGAGACGAAATCATAATAAACGACTGAAGCGTCGAAAACAATTACAAGAAAAACAAAAAATATGAAGGATATTAGTCAATCGAAATCAAGAACTATTAATACTCCGTTTGAAGAAATAAATTTTGCATTAGAAACGACAAATCTAGATCCTACAAAGAAAAATCAAGATGGGAAAGCGATTATCACTTCACCATCAGTCACACCTGCTCAGAGCTTGAAGGTGTTAGATAAGAAAGTTGACAAAAAGAATCACTCAAGGGAAGAGGTGCGACGAATTCGTGCTATCGAATGGAGAACCTTTGAACAATATAAGCATGTGAACAAAAGGACAATAAATATTCTGGATGGTCTTAAATTGTTTACCAAAATATTTGATGAGGATGAACAAGCGGTTATCATTGATCATACTACAAAATCCCGAAATCAGGGTAGGGCTGGACACCATCAAAGGAAAACCTATTCTGAACCCAATAAATGGATTCGTGGAAAGGGCAGACAAACCATCCAGTATGGGTGTTGCTACAATTATGCAAGAGACAAAGAAGGAAATCTTCCTGGAATTTTGCAACACGAATAAGTAGATCCTCTGCCCACTGTGATAATTCAAATTATCAAATGACTTGTCACTTGGGGGATCATACCTACAGATTGTGTTCCTGATAGCTGCATCATCAACATGTATAATGAAGGAGATTGTATCCCTCCTCAAATTGACAATCATGACTTCGAGAGACCCTTTTGCACGGTGTCTTTAATGAACCGCTGCTCTATCGTATTTGGGAGGGAGATACATATTCTCGGACCTGGAGAATTTGAAGGAACATACCGTATCCTTCTGACTCGAGGATCAGTCCTTTTATTTCAAGGAAATGGAGCAGACTTTGTAAAACACTGCATACCCAGCGTCGATAGGCCATGCATATCAATCACTTTGTGACGGATGAAGCTTGACAAAAGACCGGTTTGATACCAAGCTATCCCGAAACTTGAAGGATTGAAGCCTTTAGAGTTACCGTAATCCCATAAAAATGTCTGAACACCTGAAACATGTTCGACAAATAATGTTTTGGAGTGTAGGACATTTATAAACAGTCTGTTAACATCCAAGGCTATGTTATGATATATATAACAACTTTTGACATGTGATATATATGTAGGTGTCGATGTGTGATATATCGGTAACTGTTGGTATGTAAAATATCAGTAGTTTGTTGCAAAGACGCTATATGTTATGTACACATATATGCACCGTTAGCTTTTGCTTGCAATAATATGTACTGGTGACCTTTTTATGGAAATAAAATGAAATGTTGAAAAAATGTTTCCCATTGTCTATGATATATCGACAGGTCCTAAAAATAATAAAATAAATTTTAATGATGAAATGAATAACTTGTGATAACTAAACATAAGAATTATCATTCGACCTATGTAGGTCAAACCCCAGCGGATATTCCCGCCGAAAATATTAGTGAGTTCGCCACTCTCTCCGGTTATTGGATGTAGATTCTTTCCTGACACGGAAATCATGGCTTTTCTCTAACCAAATCTTGACATTGACATTTTGAGGAAAATAGAAAATGACATATATTTTCTCTCTCCGGTTATTGGATGTAAGTCCTTTCCTGACACGAAAATTATGGCTTTCCTCTAACAAAATCTTGACATTGACATTTTGAGGAAAATAGAAAATGACATCTATTTTTTCTCTCCGGTTATTGTATGTAAGTCCTTTCCTGACACAGAAATCATGGCTTTCCTCTAACCAAATCTTGACATTGACATTTTGAGAAAAATAAAAAATGACATCTATTTTCTCTCTCCGGTTATTCGATGTAAGTCCTTTCCTGACACGGAAATCATGGCTTTCCTCTAACCAAATCTTTACATTGACATTTTGAGGAAAATAGAAAATGACATCTATTTTGTCTCTCCGCTTATTGGATGCTTTCCTCTAACCAAATCTCGACATTGACATTTTGAGGAAAATAGAAAATGACATCTATTTTCTCTCCCCGGTTATTGAATCTAAGTCCTTTCCTTACACGGAAATCATGGCTTTCCTCTAACCAAATCTTGACATTGACATTTTGAGGAAAATAGAAAATGACATCTATTTTCTCTCTCCGGTTATTGCATGTAAGTCTTTTCCTAACACGGAAATCATGGCTTTCCTCTAACCAAATCTTGACATTGACATTTTGAGGAAAATAGAAAATGACATCTATTTTCTCTCTCCGGTTATTGGATATAAGTCTTTTCGTGACACGGAAATCATGGCTTTCCTCTAACCAAATCTTGACATTGTAATTTTGAGAAAAATAGAAAATGACGTCTATTTTCCTTCTCCAGTTATGGGATATAAGTCCTTTCCTGACACAAAAATTATGGCATTATTTTAACAAAATAGCAACATTGACATTTTGAGAAATGGAAAATGACATCAATTTTCTCTCCCGGTAAATTCCTTTTGAGACACGAGAAGAATATTCCTTCTAAGAACTGACAAAAAAGACATCTGACATCATCTAGGAGCAGTATGATACCCACACTTTTCTTGATTGTTATGGGACATCTCTTAGATCACTTCGGGCAAAGCCAATATGTGCAGAATACTTATATAGTATTCTACACATATTAGGGGCCCTTTTGTTGACCTCATTTTTATAATGAGTCAATACCTTTTGACCTAAAAAGTCAACTTTGGCCAAAATGGTCAGACCAGACCCAATGACCAACCTTGTTGACCCTATAGGTCACCCTTTTGACCTAATAGTCAACTTTGGTCAAAATGGTCAAACCAGACTTAATGACCAACCCTGTTGACCCCATAGGTCACTCTTTTGACCTAAAAGTCAACTTTGGTTAAAATGGTCAAACCAGACCCAATGACCAACTCTGTTGACCCCATAGGTCACCCTTTTGACATAAAAAGTCAACTTTGGTCAAAATGGTCAAACCGCACCCAATGAACAACCCTGTTGACCCCATAGGTCACCCTTTTGACCTAAAAAGTCAACTTTGGTCAAAATGGTCAAACCAGATCCAATGACCAACCCTGTTGACCCCATAGGTCACCCTTTTGACCTAAAAACAACTTTAGTCAAAATGGTCAAACCAGACCCAATGACCAACCTTGTTGATCAAATAGGTCAGTCATTTGACCTAAAAAGTCAACTTTGGTCAAAATGGTGAAACCAGACCCAATGACCAACTCTGTTGACCCCATAGGACACCCTTTTGACCTAAAAAGTCAACTTTAGTCAAAATTGGTAAACCAGACCCAATGACCAACCCTGTTGACCAGACCCAATGACCAACCCTGTTGACCCCATAGGTCACCCTTTTGACCTAAAAAGTCAACTCTGGTCAAAACGGTCAAACCAGACCCAATGACCAACCCTTTTGACCCCATAGGTCACCATTCTAATCTAAAAAGTTAACTCTAGTCAAAATGGTCAACCCAGACCCAATGACCAACCCTGTTGACCCCATAGGTCAACCTTTTGACCTAAAAGTCAACTTTGGTCAAAATGGTCAAACCAGACCCAATGACCAACCCTGTTAACCCCATAGGTCAACCTTTTGACCTAAAAAGTCAACTTTGGTCAAAATGGTCAAACCAGACCTAATGACCAAACCTGTTGACCCCATAGGTCAACCCTTTGACCCAATACATGTTTAAAACCCCACAATGATAAAATCACAAATATTGTGATCAAATCAACCATAACAAAGTTGATAAAGGTCACATCGGACATCTTGAAATTAATTGATCAATTTAAGCCGACTTGGGTCAACCTAAATCAAAATTGGTCAACATTTTTCTATTTTAATCAAAATAGGTAAAAATGAAATAAAAATAACAAAATTAATCAAATAATTAATTTCAAAATTATTTTGATTAATTAAATTAATTAATGATTTAATTTTTAATATTTTAATTAAATGACATAATTAATTAAAATGAATAATTTACATTAGGATTAATTCAAAATTAATAATTTATTTAAGTTTAAGGATATATTAAACTTAATTAACTTAATTAAACCTTAATGACATTATGTTTAATTTAAAATTGACTTTAATCAAGTATAAAGACATATTAAACTTAATTAATTCAAAATTAAACACTTTTATTAAGTTTAAGGACATATTAAACTTTATAAACCCATTAAACCTTAATTACATTAGGTTTAATACAAAATCAACATTTTAAATAAGTTTAAGAACATATTAAACTTAAGTAACTTAATTAAATCTTAATGACATTATGTTTAATCCAAAATTAGATTTTAATTAAGTTTAAGGACATATTAAACTTAATTAACCCATTAAACCTTAATTACATTAGGTTTAATAAAAAATCAACACATTCATCAAGTTTAAGAACATATTAATCTTAATTAACTTAATTAAACCTTAATAACATTAGGTTTAATCCAAAATCATATTTTAATTAAGTTTAAGGACATATTAAACTGAATTAACCCATTAAGACCTTAATTGCATAAGTTTTATTGAAACCTAAACCCTAATTAAGTCTAACACATTATACATAATTAAAATATTAAACCTTAACAAACTAAGGTTTAATCAAACTAAACCCTGATTAAGTCTAACACATTAAACTTGATTAACTGTTAAACCTTAACCAACTAAGGTTTAATCAAACTTAAATCCTAATTAAGCCTAACACATTAGACTTAATTAAACTATTAAATTTTAACCAGCTAAGGTCTAATCAAATTTGAACCCTAATTAATTCTAACACATTAGACTTGATTAAACTATTAAACCTTAACCAACTAAGGTTCAATCAAAACTAAACCCTTATTAAGTCTAACACATTAGACTTAATTAAACTATTAAACATTAACCAACTAAGATTTAATCAAAACTAAACCCTAATTAATTCTAACACATTAGATTTAATTAAACTATTAAACCTTAAACAACTAAGGTTTAATCAAACTTAAACCCTAATTAAGTCTAACAAACTTAATTAAACTATTAAACCTTAACCAACTAAGGTTTAATCAAACTTAAACCCTAATTAAGTCTAAAACATTAGACTTAATTAAACTATTAAATCATAACCAATTAAGGTTAATCAAACCTAAACTCTAATTGAGTCTAACACATTAGAATTAATTGAACTATTAAACCTCAATTAACTAAGGTTTAATCAAACATAAATTAGGACTAACACAATAGACTTAATTAAACTATTACACTTTAACCAACTAAGGTTTATTCAAACTTAAACCCTAATTAAGTCTAACACATTAGACTTAATTGAACTATTAAACCTTAATCAACTAAGGTTTAATCAAACTTAAATTAGGTCTAACACATTAGACTTAATTAAACTATTAAACTTTAACCAACTAAAGCTTAATTACACATAGACCTAAAATGTAACTTAATTCCAACCCATATTGGCATAAGTTAAATCTAACTTAAGTTCAATATGACATGAATCTAAGTTAACTTAAAAACTAAAAGTCCAATTCATATTAAACTTAATTCTAACCTAACTTATATTCAACATGGCATGAATCTAAGTCAACCCAATCCTAACTTAAAGTCCAACCCATATTGGACTTAAGTCAAACCTAACATAGATTCAACATGATATTAATCTAAGTCAACCCAAACCTAACTCAAATCCAACCCATATTGGACTTCAGTCAAAATCTAATTTAGGTTCAACATGACATGAATCTAAGTTAAACAAAACCTAACTATGGTTAACATGATGTGAATCTAATTTAACAAAACCTAATTTAGATTTAATATGATATGAATCGAAGTTAAACAAAACCTAACTTAGATTCATTATGATATGAATCTATGTTAAACAAAACCTACCTTAGATTCAACATGACATGAATCTATGTTAAACAAAACCTAACTTAGGTTCAATACGACATGAATCTAGGTTAAACCTAGCTTAGGTTCAATATGATATGAATCTAAGTTAAACAAAACCTAACCTAGACTCAATATGATATGAATCTAAGTTAAACAAAACCAAACTTAGATTCAACATGACATGAATCTAAGTTAAACGAAACCTAACTTAAGTACAACATAACATGAATCTAAACAAAACTAAATTTAAGTCTAACCCATATTGGACTTGAATAAAACATAGATTGAGGTTTAACATAATTTAAAACTACATCAAACTTAACAAAAATTTTAGGTTCAACCCTTATTGGGCCTGACTTAACTTAGGTTCAAATTGAACCTGAGTTAACCAACATGATTAAAAAAAAAAATTAGATTCAAATGACGTGGAATCTAATTATCAGACTTCTAATCAACTCAATATTTTTATTTTCAAATGACATTGAATCTTAAATATTAGAATCTAACTTTTTGTTAGATTTTAAGTCTAATCAAAATTAGACTTAATATATTTTGATTCAAAATGACATTGAATCTAAAATATTTAAATCTAACCTTTTGTTAGATTCTAAGTCCAATCGAAAAAATATTTAACATATTTAAATTCAAATGACATAGAATCTAAAATACCCAAAATCAAACTTTTAAGCCTAAACAATATTAGAATTAACATTTTAGATTCAAATGACATGGAATCTAAAATAAATCTAAATTTTTTATTAAACTTATCATTTTTAGATTTCAACTACATCGAATCTAAAAATCAAACTTTTTGACATTAAAATATAACTTAACCTAAACACTCCTTTTTTTGTAGGTTAAGTTCTTTGCATATTATAGAGTGTGCTGACTCTGTTTTTCAGGACAATCAAGATGAAATGATAACATTGATTTCGTTTTAGATTTTCTTGGCATGTTATAGGGTGTGCTAACTCTATTTTGCAGGACGTCATTCTGCAGATGGGATGAATGACCATAAAACAAAATAATGTCACAATGACATCAAAAAAACGACATTGATAAAACAAAACAAAACAAATAACCTTTAAATGACAAAACTAAGACAAAACAAGACCAGAACTTTTAGGATAGCCGCCAAAACAAACATCAAATTATATAACCAAAAAATGATGACATTAACAAAACAATTAAAAGAAACAAACAACAAAATGAAAACAAAAGAAAAACAAAAATAAAAAAAATCAAACTTTTAGGGTAGTACAACACATTACCCTTAGGATTGAACGTTGATGTTTCTTTTCTTAGAACTTTTTAGAAAACAAGTGATTAACATTGATCGGAAGTTTTCTTAAAAAATTATAATTGTCTAAGATGTAATTAACTATAGAAGCTTGCTTGTATAGGAGAATTAAAGAACTCAGGATAGATACTTTAGCTAGAAATCTCTAGTTACCAAAACTTCATTTTCCTTACAAATAACTTCTAGACATTCTAGAATTTTCTTTTTTAAAGATTATCAATGACATCTCTTTTTTTACTGTTCTCTATCTTATTAGCCCTTATTTTCTTCTTATTTTTTACGATTTGAGGATTCTTTTACATAATCCAAAGAAATAAGATTTATTAAAGATTATGGCAATATTATAGATAAACAGAGTGGCGACTCCAAAACGACATCAACATCGACATGGAGAAAATCTCAGACATGGCTCCGAACGCTGACACCAGGTATGCTTTTATTTTATTGCACTGCAATCTACTTTCATTTAGTTTCTTGTATCGTTTCTATTTATGAAATTACATGTCAAACAACAAGGTCATCCTGCATGTCAAAACCAAAACATTTATGATAGCCACAAAACTGAAACCAAAATTAAAACTAAAACAAAATAAAGATAAAATTCAACGTCACAATAAAATAAAATATAAGACAACTCAATGTTGAATCACAAACAGAACAAAATTCACAAGTGAAACTAAATTAAAATGTCTCTTTAAATGATCAGAAATCCCTTGGATGAGGCAACCTACGGCTGCTAACGAGATTTACCACTGTTTGAATGAAAGTACTAAATTTATTTAGTTGAATTTGGTAAATTCAACTAAACTAAGTGGATCCGATGAAAATGGTGGTACCGGAATGTGGGATCTGTGAGATCCTAACTGGTGTCTCCATAATCAACTTAAATATTCCCCTAATAAAGACATTAAGACATCTCAATTTAAACACTTCTAAAACACGACACTTCTCTCATCTCCTACATTTGACATTTCTAAAACTAAACGTGTGGCAATAAGGAGCTTGGAGCATGCACAGTGGGCAGCACGACCATCTTCAACAGAAAAATTCCTTAGAAATAAATAACAAATCATAGGACTTCGAGGTAGTCTTCCTAGTGCATCATAAATCCTCAACTTATCTTTTTAGACCTTTGCATAGCCGTGTTGTGCAATAGAAGCCCTAACTCGTCTGAGGGTTCTGAGGTTGTCTTCCGATATGACATAAATCCTCATATCTTTCAGGCTATTCACATGATCAGTATCAAGTGAACGTAAGCCCTAAATACTAAAATTGGCAAGATGAAACATTAAACAATTATCTCAAATCGAATTTAAACAATAGGATAGTTTGGTAAATCACCAAGATTCTTCTCAGAGCTGTGTTTTCCCTAGCCGTCTCTTCATTTGGATTCTTATAACAATTGACCCAAACTTGAGCCACTCATCTATTGGATTTTCTATTACCACATTTTTTTTGAAGATCCTACCTTTTGTAAGTCATGAATACAATATTTCCTGATAAAAATCAAGGGTTTTTTTAGGTGACATCGGCTATCTTATATGTAATAATTAACTATAGGGGCTTGTCATTATAAGAAACATAAAGACCTCAGATTAATATAAACCTTATCTAATTGCTTTAGATTAGATAAGGGAAGTTGCTAGTCAACATAATTGGTTCGCAGACCAAACATATGTCATATATCTTTAGTTTATTCAATCGAGCCTTATTAGTAAGCAATGTGTCTACTCTTCAGGGAAGTGCTTAATTATTTAAACTATTGCATACAAGGATCAATTTGATTTCATATTTTCATCTTAAAAAAAATAATATTTTATGAAATATATATATATATATATATATATATATATATATATATATATATATATATATATATATTAAATTAAAACCCCTAAATCAAAATCTTATTATTTTAATGACCGATATATATATATATATATATATATATATATATATATATATATATATATATATATATATTTAAAAGAAACTTGCCAATGGCAAGTGATTCATTAGATTACTTTTAAGAGATACAATCTAAGGTCTAACATGTGGTAGACCCAAAATGTCACTATGAAGCAAAAAAGCTAGAGGGGGAGGGGATAATACATTAAGAACAATATCTTCATTAATACATCCTCGATTAGCAAGCCGGTTTGCAGGAGCATTAGCTTCTCTTGGAACATAATGGAATTCCACCTCGCATGAGATTATGGAACTCAAGCAAATCTTCCAAGCCATCTTTTGATATGCCAAGGGGCAGAAGTATCATTATAAAGAAGCCGAATACTAAAAGAGGAGTCGGTCTCCAGCATCAACTCGTTTGATTTTGCATTGGAGAGAAATCTTTAAGGCCCAATATATAGCAATAACCTCGGCTTCAAGTGCATCCAAGGCCCGGGTGGGGGACCGAAAGGATAGAAGACATTTCCCCATATGATTTCCGAATAAACCACCAAAACCAACTTTCGTCCCGTAGTAGCTACCATCGCATTTACCTTCAACCGGGGGAGGGAGGAGGAGACCACTTAACCAAGTAAAGGGGTGTATTTAGGAACTTCGCAGATGGGCAATGTATGCAAACAGGCTTGAACCCGTGAAGCCTTTGTAGTTTCGAAGATATGCTATGCAATCGGCAGTACGTCAACACATAAGAAGGAGTTCGTTCCTCAAATTTAGCTTGGTTTCTACACAGACAGATGAACCAAGCTACCAGGCAAGGGGTGACCAAGAGACCCGCTTGCTTCCAATCCAATAAACTAGGAGTCCAGTCTATATATATTATGACTTTACCTTTCTCATTCAATTTGATACCTTTTCAAATTATTTTAGAAGTTAATTTCAAGCCAAAATAAATATATATTTTTTATATATCACATCTCTTAGTGTGCATTTGTTTCTATTACAGTTGTAGAAAACTAGTTTTAGTAGCTGTTGTTGAAATTATATTATTTAGAAAATGTAGTTTCAGAAGTTATTAGTCCGTTTGAAAATAGAGTTCTGTAAGCACTGTTTGTTGACATAATGACCATAATGCTCTTAGTATAGAAACACATTTTTGCTTAAACTGTTTGGAAATCACATTTTTGAAAGTTTTGTCTGCGGGAAAAAACATTCACAATTTATCATATTTATTTGATACAGAACAACATAATAGAGCAAATATATGTCGACATTGACTGAGTTATAAGAAATCATGATGTTATACCTTCCAACATTAATACAATAAGTAAAAATTATGGTACATCAAATGGTTCAGCAAAAGAAAATTTACTTACAAAATAGAATCCTAATGCAAGATGCTTTGTTGTCCGGAATACATGTATATAATCAGAACATATGCAATGTGAATAAGAGCAAAAGAATTACTAAAATCACAAAATTGAATAGAACTAAAGTCCTCAAAAGAAACTTCAAGTCTCTAGCATCATTATACACCATGTCATAAAGTGCATATATCCTCTCGTCAGATTGCTCCTGTGGTGTATCTGTAAGTTCATTAACCCATTGGAAGAACTCAAAATTTCTATTTGTTACTTCTTTAAACACCTATAAATTTTCATCCTAAATTATCTCCTTTCTGAGCGGTGAAATTGACGCACAATAGATACAATCACAAAAAATCGATCGATGTTTGCCCCCCCTAGCGCCTGTTAAAGTGCTTAAGCTCATTTTTGATAGACCAATCCTATACAGAGATGATTAGCACACAAATAATGAAACATGTTGCATATATAAAAAAAAAACAATTAACCCTTAATGATCGGTGTTGACCTCATTTTTATAATGAGTCAATACCTTTTGACCTAAAAAGTCAACTTTGGCCAAAATTGTCAGACCAGATCCAATGACCAACCTTGTTGACCCCATAGGTCACCCTTTTGACCTAAAAAGTCAACTTTGGTCAAAATGGTCAAACCAGACCCAATGACCAACCCTGTTGACCCCATAGGTCACGCTTTTGACCTAAAAAGTCAACTTTGGTCAAAATGGTCAAACTATACCCAATGACCAACCCTGTTGACCCCATAGGTCACCCTTTTGACCTAAAATGTCAACTTTGGACTAAATGGTCAAACCAGACCCAATGACCAATCCTGTTGTCCACATAGGTCACCCTTTTGACCTAAAAATTCAACTTTGGTTAAAATGGTCAAACCAGACTCAATGATCAAACTTGTTGACCCCATAGGTCACCCTTTTGACCTAAAAAGTTAACTTTGGTCAAAATGGTTAAACCAAACCCAATGACCAACTCTGTTGACCCCATAGGTCACCCTTTTGACCAAAAAAGTCAACTTTGGTCAAAATGGTCAAACCACACACAACGACCAACCTTGTTGACCCCATAGGTCACCCTTTTGATCTAAAAAGTCAACTTTGGTCAAAATGGTCAAACCAGACCCAATGACCAACCCCGTTGACCCCATAGGTCACCCTTTTCGACCTAAAAGTCAACTCTGGTCAAAATGGTCAAACCAGACCCAATGACCAACCCTGTTAACCCCGTAAGTCAACCTTTTGACCTAAAAAGTCAACTTTGGTCAAAATGATCAAACCAAACCTAATGACCAAACCTGTTAACACCATAGGTCAACCCTTCGACCCAATGACATGTTTAAAACCCCACAATGATAAAATCACAAATATTGTGATCAAATCAACCATGAAAAAGTTGAAAAAGGTCACATTGGACATCTTGAAAATAAATTGATCAATTTTGGCTGACTTGGGTCCACCTAAATCAAAATTGGTCAACACTTATCTATTTTAATCAAAATAGGTAAAAATGAAATAAAAACAACAAAATTAATCAAATAATTAATTTCAAAATTATTTTGATTAATTAAATTAATTAATGATTTAATTTTCAAAATTTTAATTAAATGACATAATTACTTAAAATGAAAATTAAATTAAAATCATAAAATGAAAAAATTAAATAAAAAAGATAAAATTAATCAATTATATAATTTGAAATTATTTTCAATTAATAAATTGATTAATGAAATAATCTCCAATAATTTTTAATAAAATAATTAATTAAAATGGAAATGACACATGGCTTTCCCATAATTAATTAAAGTTAAAACTAAATTAAACCCATCATAAGACATAATTAACACATGACAAAGCTTAGCTTAAATTATGGCAAACCATGGGTTAACTCCCATCATGGTGAATAAAATGAGGGGGCTCTTTTTCCTTCATTCTAATCCATGACTCACCTCTACTCAACATGAGGTGGCGAGCAAAAACTAAGGCTTATTTCCCACCTCCTAAGCTAACCAGTGGGAAGGGAACAAAGCTTAAACTCCACTCCTCACCATGGTTAAATGAATTCATGAGGGGGGAACATATGTGTCACCATTTGCCAAAGCTAATGGGTGACTTGTAAGCTCATGAGGATGAGAAATTACAGCTCATTTCAAAGAGCTAAACTACCTCATGCATGATCCAATGGGAAGGAGCCAAAACAATGAGCTCATGATGGAAAACTTTGGAAAGACAACCATAGTTATCCTCTCAACTAAAATTTCATCTTCAATTCATTAATAGGGAAGATAACAACTCCCCTAGTACAGCCTAAGCCAAGCCATGGCCTCCCCATGGCTATAAATAGAGCCATACCCGAGCCCTACAAAGAAGAAGAAAAAAAATTAGTGAGACCTATAGGCTGCTCAAATCTTCTGGCTCCCAACACAAAAACTCTTCTCAAGAGTCTTAGCAATCCATTTTGATCAAACCCAAGCCATAGATTGAGCCCAATCGAGCCAATTTAATCAAAATTCAAAAACAGCCCAAACCAGCAACCTTCTTAAAATTCTCCTCTGAGGCCGACTTTTGAACCAAATTGGTGCAGAAACAATCTTCCTCTGGAGTCTTAGAAGACAACTACAAGGTCTGATCAAGCTTGATTTACTTGTGGCAAAGGTATGAAATTATTTTTCTCCAAATAATTCATGTTTTTGAAATATCATAAGTTATACTAAACCAGAAATGTTGCATCACCGTATGGATATATTCTACATGTTTAGATGATTCCATAGGTTCAAAATTTACTCAATTTCGTTGAGAAATGAGTGAGATATTAATGTTTGAAGTTTAACGGTTCAGAATTTTTTCGAATTAATAAGCGAATTATCTCCGTCGTCTGTTCCCGTGTTTTGGAACAGATGGCGCTAATCGCGCCATCTGCTGTTTGTTGTTCCGCGCCGCGCATGGCATCATCCTGCCCGTTCGACACGTACCAGGACGCGTGGCGCCCCCTAGTTTTTCTGGAATTAATAAATTCTAGAAAGCCTTAAAAATTTCAAAAATTCATATCTTTTGATCCAGAGGCCACAAAAATAAAATAAAAATACCTCTGGAAAGCGCTTGAAGAGAGGACAATTATGCAATAGAAATCATAATTTTATTCCCATTATTTAATTTTTAAATAATTAAATACTCTCTGGAGTATTTTAATTATTAAAAATTAATTATAAATCAGAAAAATATGAAATTTTGAGGCATTTGTCTTTATGTCCTTAGGAATGTTTCATGATTTTTCCAAGGACTAAAAACATGTCTAGGACACCTTTTTCTAATTTTCAAGACATTTTGTAATTACTTCAAATAATAATTATAGAAAAATGAAAATTAAGAAAAATAAAATGAAAATGATTAGAAATGTTAGGGTAACAGAAAATGACCCTAGGAAAATAATTTCTAAGTCATAAAAATAACTTTAAATGATATTTTAAAATTTAGGATTAAAATTCATTATTAAATAATAAATTTTATCCTAAAAATAAACCTTTTAAAAACTTAACCTATTTTCTTTAAGAGTCTATGTTTGAAATGAATCTAGTCCATGTTAGACTCATGAAAATCTTTATCTAAGTCTAAAAAATGATAAATTAGGCTTGACAAACTTTAATTAGGTTTAAAACATCATTTAAACCTATTAAACCTTAACATTAATTAATTAAGTCTAAAATGACAAAATTAGACTTAATTAGGTTTAAAACATCATTTAAACCTATTAAACCTTAAGCTTAATTAATTAAGTCTAAAATAACAAAATTAGACTTAATTAGGTTTAAAACATCATTTAAACCTATTAAACCTTAAGCTTAATTAATTAAGTCTAAGATGACTTAATTAGACTTAATTAGGTTTAAAACATCATTTAAACCTATTAAACCTTAAGCTTAATTAATAAAGTCTAAGATGACTTAATTAGACTTAATTAGGTTTAAAACATCATTTAAACCTATTAAACCTTAAGCATAATCAATCAAGTCAAAAATGACAAAATTAGACTTAATTAGGTTTAAAACATCATTTAAACCTATTAAACCTTAAGCATAATCAATGAAGTATAAAATGACAAAATTAGACTTAATTAGGTTTAAAACATCATTTAAACCTATTAAACCTTAAATAATTAGACTTAACCCATATTAAGTCTAATTAAAACAATTAAACCATACCTAAATTAGGTTTAATTAACCTTAAACAAATTAGACTTAACCCATATTAAGTCTAATTAATCAATTAAACCTTACATAAATTAGGTTTAATTAACCTTAAACAATTAGACTTAACCAATAATAAGTCTAATTAATCATTTAAACCTTACCTAAATTAGGTTTAATTAACATTAAATAAATTAGACTTAACCCATATTAAGTCTAATTAAATCAATTAAACCTTACTTAAATTAGGTTTAAGTAACCTTAAACAATTAGACTTAACCCATATTAAGTCTAATTAATCAATTAAACCTTACCTAAATTAGGTTTAATTAACCTTAAACAATTAGACTTAACCCATAATAAGTCTAATTAATCAATTAAAGATTACCTAAATTAGGTTTAATTAACCCAAAACTATTAGACATAACCCATATTAAGTCTAATTAATCAATTAAACCTTACCTAAAAAAGGTTTAATTAACCTTAAACAATTAGACTTAACCCATAATAAGTCTAATTAATCAATTAAACCTTACCTAAATTAGGTTTAATAAACCTTAAATAATTAGACATAACCTATATTAAGTCTAATTAAATCAATTAAACCTTACCTAAATTAGGTTTAATTAACCTTACACAAATTAGACTTAACCCATATTAAGTCTAATTAATCAATTAAACCTTACCTAAATTAGGTTGAATTAACCTTAAATAAAATAGACTTAACCCATATTAAGTCTAATTATCTAATTAAACCCTACCTAGATTAGGTTTAATTAACCTTAAACAATTAGACTTAACCCATAATAAGTCTAATTAATCAATTAAACCTTACCTAAATTAGGTTTAATTAACCTTAAATAAATTAGACTTAACCCTGTCGGCATATTTTTAGGTTATGTGTTGTATTTTGAAAAGGGGGTCGCCTACAGAAATTGTCGGCGAATTTTAATTTAGTTTAAATAAATAATTTGAAAAGTAGTATTTGATTTTGAAAATAATTTTAAATTTGAAAATTTTAGGATATGAAATCAAACTCGATCTCACATCCCGAATAGTTTATATAAACGAGCGCCGCACCACAAACCGTGTATCTATCTCGAAGAATAGACACACCGCTCGATGATGGGGCTCGATTAAATAAACTAGAAAGGTTTGTGCCATCCGTTTGGTCTCGCGAACCAATTTTATAAGCCGATAAGTTCCTCGCTTAATATAAATGAATTAAGCGAGGTTTATATTACTCGGGTTCTTAAAGTTCCCTATAAGGGCAAGCCCCTATAATTAATTACATCTTAAGTGACGAAAATCACCTAAGAAAACTCTCGATAATAATCGTAGTTCTCGCTCTCAAGAATTTCAAAGTTTAAGTTTTCAAGGGATTGAATTTTGGAATTTCAATAGTGGAATGGGTCAAATTTGGAACATTTTATTTTAGGAGTCCAGAGGAAGAAGGGTAGGAGAAATCACGGATCCAAAGCGAACTTCGTAATTTCCCGACTATCCTATTGTTTCGCTTCGAATTTAGGAAGGTCCTAATGTTTATTTAGTATTTTGATCCCGCCAATTTTAATTAGTTAGGACTTATATTCGTATGATAAAATCATACAAATAGCCTCGAAGATGTGAGGGTTTATATCGTATCTGACGACTACCTCGGAAATCCTAAGACCGGTTAGGGCTTAATTTACATGATATGATCATGCAAATGCCTAACGAAGAGTTGAGAATTTATGTTGCACTAGTGCAAACTACCTCGAAGTCCTACGGCTTCGGTTGTTTAGTCCTAAGGAAAGTTTTGCCGATGTAGATTTCGCCTTTGCCGACGACGATGGCCGTGTCGCCCACCATGCTCCGAGCTCCTTGTTGTTGCAGAGGTTTAGTTTTAGAAGTCATAAATCGAGAGATGAGAGAAGTGTTTGGTTTTAGAGAAAGTCATCATTTCCATGTGTCTTTAATGTTTTAATTAAAACAGGTCTTAAAGTCGATTAAACGAACCGATTAAGATCCCACGGTTCCGTCATCCCGACACCGTTATTTTCATCGAATTCACTTAGTCCGGATGAATTTGCTAAACTCAACTAAATGAGTTCCGCACTTTCATTTAGACCGTGGGAAATCCCGTTAGCAACACGTGGGTTACATCATCCGAGGTATTCCCGATCATTCGATGAGACGTTTTAATTTAGTTGTAGTTGTAGTTTTGTTGTCTCGTTTGTGATTAAATTTTGAGTTGTTTTATATTTTGAATGTTGTGGCGGTGAATTTTATCTTGTAGTGTCTTTTAATTTAGTTATGGGTTTCAGCTTTGGTTTCTGTCCTAAAGGTGTAGGTTTTCATGCAACTCGTTATTTATCATGCAAGAAAGGTAAAGTGCAACACGAGTAAATGAATTGCAAGAAGATAAATCGCAATAAAATAAAAGCGTACTCGGAGGGCCTTCCCGTCATCCCAAGCCGCACTTAAAATACAATTTAGAGCATTTAAGCATTTATAACAATTTCCTAGGTAAAGCTAAGGGAAGGGTTATGGTTTTCTACCAAAGTCCTAATCCTATACTAGTCATTCCTATGACGTCTAGATTCTCGTATTTTAGCTTGAGGACGATTTTCTTCATCAAAGAACAACTAAGTTCAATTGTTCTTATAAATATCCTATCATATCGAGGAAGTGCTTAAGACGAATCTTAAACATCTTTTCAATATTTCTAGGATTGTTTTAAGTCCAAATGAATTTAATTACACAAATGAATTAATCGTCCGAGAGTTTAAGTTTTGTTGTCTCGCTCAGATGAACTAGGACATTTGAATATCCTATGAGTGAAGTAACACTTCTTTTAACGCTCCTTTTAAGAGTTATGACATCATGAGCTTTCGAGGGAAAATGGATGTTCAAGTGGGTCGTGATTTAATTTTAGTTAATGGATTTAAGTTCGAATAGTTGTTCAAGTTGTTTTAGATTTATTTTGAATTCTTTATGTCTTTATATTTAATTTAATTTAATTTAATTTAACTTAATTTAATTTAATTTAATGTGGTTTAATTTAATTTAATTTAACTTAAGTTAATTTAATGTAATATGATTTAGCTTAATTTAATTTAATTTGATTTAATCTAATTTGATTTAGTTTTAATTTAATTGAATTTAATTGAATTTAATTTAATTTAATTTAATTTAATTTAATTTAATTTAATTTAATTTAATTTAATTTAATTTAATTTAATATAATTTAATTTAATTTAATTTAATTTAATTTTTAATTTTAAAGGGATTTGTTTTAAATAATTTAACTTTAATTTAATTTAATGATTAAGCCTTTTAGCATTTTAAATCTTAAACTTAGATTATCATTTTAATTAGGAATTAAATATTATTGGGATGATTAACTTAGGGATTTTTAAATTAAAGAACAAATCTCTTCCTAATAATATCCCTATTTTAATAACTCCAATTTTATTATTCTTCCAAATTTAACTAATTATTTAATTAAGATTTATTTCAATTATTTTAAATTGTTTAGTAGGTTTCTACCCCTTAATTATCTAAATTTCAATCATCCAAATCAAATTAAAATCAAATATTTTACCTATTAATTTCATTAAGCCTAAAGTCTTAATTAAAGGGTTAAGATTTTAATTACCATTTTGCCCTTCAAGCCTAATAATTTCATAACTCACTAAATTGACCTCAAATGAACTTGAAATTTTTATGTGACTTCACTCATATGTCAATAAAGACATTAGAGGAGAAAATGTGATTTTTCTGTATTTAATCTATTTATATAATTATTTTTGGTGGAAAATAAGGACTTCCAAGGAAAATTTAATAATATGACCAAGGGAAAGTTTCTGTCCTTAAGAAAATTATGAGACATTCCTAATGACCAGAGGACCACTTGGACCAATTTTTGTGGTTTTTTGAATTATATTTTATTTATTAGAATTATTTTAAACTCTGGAGTATTAATTAATTTAAAAATAGAATATAAGTTGAAAAATGAATTTTATAATTTTTAAAATTCTCTCTGATATCAAGGATTCCAGAGAACCAAATTTTACAATTTTCTGATTTTTTTTTGATTTATTATAATTATTTTAGTGAAAATGCTAGAAAATACATTTTTTTTAATTTTAAAATTACCCTAGGGCTTTAAAATTTAATATCTCATTAAATAGACCTAAGAAAAATATGGGGTTTGTTCCTAAGTGATTATATTTCAAAATATGACATTTTGGTGAATTTTATTATTTTTGTGATTTTTATTATTTTTAATTATTAAAATATTAAAATAATGATGAAAAATCAACTTTTTAGAAAATTGAAATTTTAATTTTCTTAAATTCCCCTGATATCAGAGAGGCTCCAAAACCAATTTGGTGAATTTTTGAAAGGTATTTTGAAAGTTATGAATTTTTAAAGTTTAAAATGACTAAATGGCTTAATCAACCCATTTAAGTAGGGCTAACCAAGTCCAATTGACTTGAAATTTTTACGGTGGATTCCTCCGATCCTAGAGGTCAGTGGAGAATTGATTTCAAGTCAATTTGATCTATGGTTAACTCTAATTAATTAAAGTCCAATTTTGGGTATTTAGGCCAATTAGGGTTAATGTGAGTGAATTAACTCAAGTCCTATTTTTCCTAGGGTTCTCTGGTCATAAGGAACATCACCAAATTTTCCTAGAACTTATTTCACAACATGCTAATTTTTGGAATTAAAATACTCAAAACAGCAACATGCATTTGAAAAATCAATAACTTTTCACAGAGGTGGCCTCTGACCTTGGAAAATTTAGGGAATGCTCCCAAGTTCAGAGGCTTCAAAAGCCCTATGGTCTCATGCCATGGTGAATTGTATGAATGCATGGAGAATTAAAACAATGCAGGGAGTAAATAATTAATTAAAAATAAAATACTGGACAAAATTAATTAATTTCTTTTCCACATTATTCTCCTCTCGTTCACCGAGCAAGAGGGTATTTTTATTTTATTTTTGTGATTTTTCTACACAAAGATATGGATTTTTAAAGTTCTGGTATTTAAATAAATCAGAAAAATCCCTAATTTCCTACTTATCCACGCGGCGCCGTGTCAACCTCGGCAGCTCCGAAGGGGTACGTGTCGCGCTGTGATTGGGCGCCGCCATCTAAGTCAGTCGTCCCGGGACCCGCGGTTCACGTATCATTCCCTGGTCCGGCGCAATCTGAACCGTCCGCTCGATACACGCGCGATCCAACGGCTCCTGGTCATCGTCTACGACTGGTGTGCACCCTTGACCGTCAACCTTCTAACCCTAATTTCTCACTCGATTCTCAATGGATTTTCGTGTTCTTATGCTCTATGGATTCGTCTTGAAGAGACGAACACATCCATATGGTAAACATGCATTGAAATTGATTCAAATTAAATGGAGAATCTCTCGTAAGCTCGGGAAGAAGAATGAGTTCATACCTTTGCTCGCAGAAGTGCAGCTTCGATCCGAGAGTTGTGTCACCTTCGATCTGGGTCCAAGTAAGCTCCGGATGAAGTCCCTTGGCCCGGTGAATTGTCTAGCTATGAAAGTGACCACGAACTCGATCACAAAGCTTGGAGGCCGGAGCAACCGGGTGGCCTCGGAGATGGGGCTTTCAGTGGGAAACTTCTCCTCTCGGTCCGATGAAGGTGTAGGACCAATCAATTTGGGGATTGGCTCACTCGTGAAGAAGTGTCCCGATTTTTAGGCTAAAGTTCGAGCTTAAAATCGAGCTCAGCTCGGAGGGAATCGGGGATGGAATTCGGCTGGGGATCAAGTGCTCTATGTGTGGAGAGTGATCCGGAGTGATTTTGGCGCAGTTTCCTTAAGGTTAGGTTCAAGACCTCTTTTGGCCGAGAGGGTGAGGGGTTTAAATAGGCATGGTCGGAGGCTCTCCCAGGGGAGCCGAGGGCTGGGATCAGCCGCTCTTGGCATGTGAAGAACAGCCATGGTGGCCATTCGGGAGTGAGGCGCCTCGACAGTGAGAATTCCAAGTTTGGGCTCACATGCGAGCTCTCGGCCCGGTGGTTTCCGGCGGCCGTGGTGGCCGGCCGGCCGGGTCGAGTCACCCTCAAGCTCGGGTGGGTCGGGGCTGGAGGCTTGTGCAATCAATCGGGCCTTGCCATGTGTAAAGGGGGTGGCTTGGAATGGAATGGGAAAGAGACCATTTTGGCTTCAATTTGGTCAACCCATTGGTTCGGGTTGGGTGCACCTCCCCATGGTCCGATTTTGGGCTGAGAGGATCAGCTGGGTCAGCCAAGAGAGGATGGTGTGGTCTCTATCCAAATAGTTTAAGTTAATTTTGGGTTATAGTGTTGCATTAAAGAGGTTAAAATGGCTTAAGGAAGGCTTAGGAAAGGACTCCCTCCACTTGCCATTAATGGCTTGGTGACAAGTCAAACCCCCCATGGCTTCATGTGGCTTGTCTATGGCTTGCATGTGGCTTCGCATTTGGCTTGAAAAAAGGTCGACTTGTTTCATGAAAAAGGGTTTTAGAAATATTTGGCATTTAGGGGGTAATTTGACATGCGGCTTGATTTGGAATGGTTTAATTGATGATTTTGAAACTTAGGGGTGATTTTGATCAAATGGATGATGAGGGGAAGTGTCATGTGGGCTTTAGGATGATTCTGGGCTTTTGAATTTTGAAGGAAATGGGCTTTTAGGAAGGTTTAAGGGAAGTGGGCTTTTAAGTTTAAGAATGTGTTCATGGATGAGAATCTTTGTAAAATTTTGGGCCAAATAAATGTTGGTTTTGGTTTAGGGATGTTTCATGAGTAATTTGAAATAGATTTAAGGTGGTTTGGGTTGATATCGGGTTGAATTTGGGTTTATTTAATAAGTGGGCCAATGTAGGTCAAATTGGGCTAACTTGGGCCAATGTTGGGCTAGGGTTGAAATTGATGTAAAATAATGGTTGGGAAATGTTTATGGGAGTGTTTCAAAGAGGTTTTGGCTTAGGTTGGGTTTTGATTTTGAGGTTTGGGTCTATTTGGGCTAGGTTTAGGTTTAGGTCAAAATTGGGCCTTTTAGCTTTGGGTTGAATTTGAGTGGGGTTTGGGTCTAAAATTTGGGCAAATCATGTTATTTTTTTGTTTATGGGAATGTTAAGGAAGGTTTAGAAAAGATTTGGGATTAATTGGAGTTGAATTGGGTGAGTTTGGGCTAAGTTCTGGGTCATGGGTCCAAATCGGGCTTTAAGGCCAAAAGTGAAATTGGATCCCAATGCCCATCAAATTGGGCTTGGATTTGGTCTAGATTGGTGTTGGGGATGTTTAATTGAAGTTTAGAATTGAATTGGATCAGAATTTGGGTCAATTGGGTAGGTTTGGGTTGACATTGGGTTTACTTTGGGTTAAAATGGGTCAAATTGGGGGTTTTGATAAAAGTGGGGTAAATTGACAAAATTGGCCCATGGTGTAGTTGAACAAAATGAAATTAAGAATATTTGGGATTTTCTGGAATTTTCTGGGAATTTTCTGAATTTTTGGATTTTTTGGCTAAGAGGGGTATTTTGGGTATTTGGAGGGTATTGGGAGGTATTTTTGGAATTTTTGGTATTTTTGGGTATGGATGATCAATTTGAGTGATTTGGGAATGTTTGGGATTGGTCTTGAGGATTTTTGGGTGATTTGGAGATTTTAGAAAAATTTGGGTAATTTTAAGGGTTTTAGGTAAGGCTAAGTGGATATAGGTCCCTGGGGTCAAAAATCGAAAATTTGGAAAATTGAAGATTAGGTGAATGTAAGTGGAATGAAATCATTTTGGTTGAGCCATGAAGCCATATCAAGCCCACATGAGCCATGAAGGGACTCATTCGAGGCACCCACTATGTTGTTCCTAACCCTCTTAGCCAAGGGCTTGGGGTTAAAGACCATCCATGTGAATCACCCGCATGAGTTAGGAGGTCAAATTGAGTATGGGTGTGGTTTTAAGAGGTGTGTGAAAGTGTAGTGTATAGGTGTAGTGTGTGTGTAAGTCAGCCCCTTCACTGCACTGAGCCACCCAGGCGATCCTAAGGCCAAAGAATCCTATAGAACTCATCCTTTAAACTTCCACATTTAATTTCAACCCTCTAGGTGATTAGGGGTCTACAATCAAGTTTGTGGAGTTTGCAGGGAGTTAAGAAGTGGTTTGAATTTCTAAGTGGTGGGTCCCAATTCTAATCCTCTAGGATAGTCAAAGGAAAAGCCTAAGGCTAGATCCTAAGTACTAAAGAGAAGAAGAGAAGACCTCATCAAAAATGAGGTCAACAAACCCACAATAAGTCTAATTAATCAATTAAACCTTACCTAAATTAGGTTTAATTAACCTTAAATAAATTAGACTTAACCCATATTAAGTCTAATTAAATCAATTAAACTTTACCTAAATTAGGTTTAATTAACCCTAAACAATTAGACTTAACCCATATTAAGACTAATTAATCAATTAAACCTTACCGAAATTAGGTTTAATTAACCTTAAACAATTAGACTTAACCCATAATAAGTCTAATTAAACAATTAAACCTTACCTAAATTAGGTTTAATTAACCTTAAATAAATTAGACTTAACCCATATTAAGTCTAATATAACCTGAATACAACCTAACTTGAACTCAAGTTAACTTAAACCTTAAGTTCAACTTATATTGAATGTAACAAACCTAAACATAACTTAAGTCTAACCTACACTAGACCTAAGTCAAACCAAACTTAGGTTAAACCCGACATGAACCTAAGTCAAACCTAACCTGAACTTAAGTCTAACCTACATTAGACTTAAGTCAAACTAAACCTAGGTTCAACCCTACATGAACCTAAGTCAAACCTAAACCTAACTTAAGTCTAACCTACATTAGACTTAAGTCAAACTAAACTTAGGTTTAACCCGACATGAACCTAAGTCAAACCTAAACCTGAACTTAAGTCTAACCTACATTAGACTTAAGTCAAACCAAACTTAGGTTCAACCCGACATGACCTTAAGTCAAACTTAAACCTGAACTTAAGTCTAACCTACATTAGACTTAAGTCAAACAAAACTTAGGTTCAACCTAAACCTGAACTTAAGTCTAACCTACGTCTGCTATTTGTTGTTCCGCGCCGCGCATGACATCATCCTGCCCGTTCTACGCGTACGAGGACGCGTGGCGCCCCCTAGTTTTTCTGGAATTAATAAATTTTAGAAAGCCTTAAAAATTTCAAAAATTCATATCTTTTGATCCAGAGGCCACAAAAATAAAATAAAAATACCTCTGGAAAGCGCTTGAAGAGAGGACAATTATGAAATAGAAATCATAATTTTATTCCCATTATTTAATTTTTAAATAATTAAATACTCTCTGGAGTATTTTAATTATTAAAAATTAATTATAAATCAGAAAAATATGAAATTTTGAGGCATTTATCTTTATGTCCTTAGGAATGTTTCATGATTTTTCCAAGGACTAAAAACATGTCTAGGACACTTTTTTCTAATTTTCAAGACATTTTGTAATTACTTCAAATAATAATTACAGAAAAATGAAAATTAAGAAAAATAAAATGAAAATGATTAGAAATGTTAGGGTAACAGAAAATGACCCTAGGAAAATAATTTCTAAGTCATAAAAATAATTTTAAATGATATTTTAAAATTTAGGATTAAAATTCGTTATTAAATAATAAATTTAATCCTAAAAATAACCCTTTTAAAAACTTAACCTATGTTCTTTAAGAGTCTATGTTTGAAATGAATCTAGTCCATGTTAGACTCATGAAAATCTTTAACTAAGTCTAAAAAATGATAAATTAGACTTGATAAACTTTAATTAGGTTTAAAAAATCATTTAAACCTAATAAACCTTAACATTAATTAATTAAGTCTAAAATGACAAAATTAGACTTAATTAGGTTTAAAACATCATTTAAACCTATTAAACCTTAAGCTTAATTAATTAAGTCTAAAATAACAAAATTAGACTTAATTAGGTTTAAAACATCTTTTAAACCTATAAAACCTTAAGCTTAATTAATTATGTCTAAGATGACTTAATTAGACTTAATTAGGTTTAAAACATCATTTAAACCTATTAAACCTTAAGCATAATCAATCAAGTCTAAAATGACAAAATTAGACTTAATTAGGTTTAAAACATCATTTAAACCTATTAAACCTTAAGCATAATCAATCAAGTATAAAATGACAAAATTAGACTTAATTAGGTTTAAAACATCATTTAAACCTATTAAACCTTAAATAATTAGACTTAACCCATATTAAGTCTAATTAAAACAATTAAACCTTACCTAAATTAGGTTTAATTAACCTTAAACAAATTAGACTTAACCCATAATAAGTCTAATTAATCAATTAAACCTTACCTAAATTAGGTTTAATTAACCTTAAATAAATTAGAATTAACCCATAATAAGTCTAATTAATCAATTAAACCTTACCTAAATTAGGTTTAATTAACCTTAAATAAATTAGACTTAACCCATATTAAGTTTAATTAAATCAATTAAACCTTACCTAAATTAGGTTTAATTAACCCTAAACAATTAGGCTTAACCCATATTAAGTCTAATTAATCAATTAAACCTTACCGAAATTAGGTTTAATTAACCTTAAACAATTAGACTTAATCCATAATAAGTCTAATTAAACAATTAAACCTTACCTAAATTAGGTTTAATTAACCTTAAATAAATTAGACTTAACCCATATTAAGTCTAATTAAATCAATTAAACCTTACCTAAATTAGGTTTAATTAACCCTAAACAATTAGACTTAACCCATATTAAGTTTAATTAATCAATTAAACCTTACCTAAATTAGGTTTAATTAACCTTAAATAATTAGACTTAACCTATAATAAGTCTAATTAATCAATTAAAACTTACCTAAATTAGGTTTAATTAACCCTAAACAAATTAGACATAACCCATATTAAGTCTAATTAATCAATTAAACCTTACCCTAATTAGGTTTAATTTACCTTAAACAATTAGACTTATCCCATATTAAGTTTAATTAATCAATTAAACCTTGCCTAAATTAGGTTTAATTAACCTTAAACCAGTCTAATTATGTCTTTAAACCTTACCTAAATTAGGTTTAATTAACTTTAAACAATCAAACTTAACTCATATTAAATCTAATATAACCTGAATACAACCTAACTTGAACTCAAGTTAACCTAAACCTTAAGTTCAACTTATATTGAATCTAACAAACCTAAACATAACTTAAGTCTAACCTACACTAGACATAAGTCAAACCAAACTTAGGTTAAACCCGACATGAACTTAAGTCAAACCTAACCTGAACTTAAGTCTAACCTACATTAGACTTAAGTCAAACTAAACTTAGGTTCAACCCTACATGAACCTAAGTCAAACCTAAACCTAACTTAAGTATAACCTACAGTAGACTTAAGTCAAACTAAACTTAGGTTTAACCAGACATGAACCTAAGTCAAACCAAAACCTGAACTTAAGTCTAACCTACATTAGACTTAAGTCAAACCAAACTTAGGTTCAACCCGACATGAACCTAAGTCAAACCTAAACCTAACTTAAGTCTAACCTACATTAGAGTTAAGTTAAACTAAACTTAGGTTTAACCCGACATGAACCTAAGTCAAACCTAAACCTAACTTAAGTCTAACCTACATTAATCTTAAGTCAAACAAAACTTAGGTTTAACCCGACATGAACTTAAGTTAAACCTAAACCTAACTTAAGTCTAACCTACATTAGACTTAAGTCAAACTAAACTTAGGTTTATCCCGACATGAACCTAAGTCAAACCTAGACCTGAACTTAAGTCTAACCTACATTAGACTTAAGTCAAACTAAACTTAGGTTCAACCCGACATGAACCTAAGTCAAACCTAAACCTGAACTTAAGTCTAACCTACATTAGACTTAAGTCAAAATAAACTTAGGTTTAACCCGACATGAACCTAAGTCAAACCTAAACCTGAACTTAAGTCTAACCTACATTAGACTTAAGTCAAACTAAACTTAGGTTTATCCCGACATGAACCTAAGTCAAGCCTAAACCATAACTTAAGTTTAACCCACATTAGACTTAAGTCAAACTACAAACCTAACTCAAACCTAACTTAAGTCTAACCCACATTAGACTTAAGTTAAATCATACTTAAGATTCAACCTGACATGAACTTAAGTCTATCCCAAATCTTACATAAACCTTAATTAAGTCTATTACATTAGACATAATTAAATCGTTAAACCTTAATCAACTAAGGTTTAAGTAAACACAAACCATGATTAAGTCTAATTCATTAAGACTTAATATCTAAAAAAATCATGGTTAAATCAAAATAGACTTGATTAAAACATAAGCCTTACCTAAAAAGGACTTAGATGGTCTGAAATTCTAATTAAGTCTAATTTATTAGATTTAATTAACCTTTAAGTCCTATTAAAACAAGGCTTAAAACTTAATTAGGACTATTCTGATTAAATCAAACCTTTTAACTTAACTTCAAACAGACATGAACACAGTTTTATTAGATTTAATCAACAGTGAATTTAACTTAGGTTCAACAAGACATGAACCCAACTTAATTCAATCAATATTGAATCTAACTTTCAACCTTTTAACTTAAGTTCAGAAAGACATGAACTCAAGTTAATCTAAATCAAGCCTTTTAACTTAAGTTCAGACAGACATGAACTCAAGTTAATTAGATTCAATCAACATTGAATTTAACTTAGGTTCAACCAGACTAAGCCCAAGTTAATTCAATCTATATTGAATCTAACTTTCAAACTTTTAATTTAAGTTCAGACAGACATGAACTCAAGTTAATTAGATTCAATCAACATTGAATTTAACTTAGGTTCAACCAGACATGAGCCCAAGTTAATTCAATCAATATTGAATCTAACTTTCATCCTTTTAACTTAAGTTCAAACAGACATGAATTCAAGATTTAAGTTTAAACTTAAGTCAAGACAAAAATTTGACATTTCAAACATAAATCGATATAATCGACATAAATTTGACATTTCAAACATAAATCGACATAACCGACATAAATTCGACATTTCAAACCAAAATCAACATAACCGACATAAATTCGACATTTCAAACATAAATCGACATAACCGACATATCAAATATAAATTTTACAAATATCGATATTAAATGAAATTAACCCGATATTTCGACAAGATTAAACATTAATCAATATAATTTGACATAAACCGACATCCAGGACATGTTAAATCAAAACATCCTACAAAATTCTAAGGCAATTAACATGTCATTATTTTCTGACAATCTTTTCTTTGCAGGGTGAAGACAAAAAGTTTCGTTTAGATTTTCTTTGCATGTTATAGGATGTGCTAACTCTGTTTTGCAGGATGCAAAAACTTTTAGGATAGTCACCAAAACAAAACAAAACAATGATATGGAAAACAAAAACAAAACTTTTAAGATAACGACATGAAAATCAAAATTGAAACTTTAAAATAATAAATATGACATGATATTTGGGAGTGATAGTGGGTACATCTCTCCTTAAAAAAAATAAAATTTTAGAAAACAAATGATTGATATTAATCAGAAGTTTTCTTGAACAATTAAAAAATTGTTTAAAATGTAATTAACTATAGAAGCTTGCTTCTATAGGAGATTCAAAAGAACCCACAATTGAAATCTCTGGTTTTCCATGATTTTCTTTATACTAAAATTCTAGGATATATTATACTAGGATATTCTTCTATAAGGATTATCATAAACATCCTTTTCTACTATTATCCCTAAATTCCTCAAATCTTTCATGGGATTTATAGGAATAAAATTAAGCTAATATTAGATGGCGACTCTTCAATACCGACATTCCACACCAATCTCTTCCCGTTGTCACCAAGAGATTTTGTGGTGACTCCGCTGGGGAAAATATTTCTTCTCATCTTTTATCATCATTTGTTTTCATTTCAAATTTTAAAATAAGTTCACAATTTATAAATAAGTCAATAATAATCATTTTTCTTGAAATTTCAGAAAAATTGCGATGGATTCTCCAAATTCAATCTTTTCTTATTTTCAAGACTTTGACATACCAATAGAGGAAAATCCTCCCTTTTATCAAAATGATTATGGATTATTTAGTGAAACGGAATTCATATTAGATAATCCATATCAAACTGATACACAATCTTTCCAAGAATTTGACTTACAACCTTATGAAGACATTCTGAATTTTACAGAAAATTTGCCTGAATATACACCTGAAGAACCTTATACCTTTGAAGAAATGAAGAGACAAGCTGATAGGAAAGGAAAACAAGTTTACAAGGAAGTTGATGCTCCGCCATCATCTATGTATGAAATTGGATCTTGTTCAAAAAACATTCATAAAACCCCTTGATTCAAGAGAAAGAAAAGGTGGAACGAAAATGATAATTTTGAAACACCTGAATTTCAACAGAATATTTTTGGAAACCCTTCCTTTTTAGAAGAAAATCAATATATTCCAATTCTTGTTGAATACACTGATAATTCCTTCCAACCTAAAAGCTCTCCTCCATTTCGTGCTAGTTTAAAAGATTAGGACAGAAAGATAGATGTTCACTATCTAAATTATTAAACAAAATGAGTTGTGCAGTCTCCAACACCATGAAAAGGAGAATTTTAGCGATGGAAAATCTTGACTATCAAGACTGACTATCAACTCCCAACTGATAAACATTGTGTTTGAGTGCCAGTAAAATTTCGATTGGGCCCTAGAATAAAAGATGTGGTAGTCACAAACGACAAAGCTAGATATGATTAATTAATGTCAGGAGCAGAAGATACAACTACTAAAATGTCGGACTTTATCCAAATGGTACAAAAAGCACATTATGCTCACACAGGATACGATACACCACGTGAAAATTCTCGTCCTCTACTTAAAAATAATGTATGGAGACGAAAATCATCTGAAAGAAATTCAGATACCACCAACAATCCTATGAATAGTTCACATGAAGAAACTCGCAAAAAACATTCTGCAAAATCATTTGAGGAAAGATTGAAGAAATTAAAAAATGATATTAAAAAACTTTCAGAGCAAAGGAAGAGAGATACTTCTGATAGTTCCAATGAAAATGTTGCCAGTGTTAACATGGTAGAAACACGATCTACTTCATGAGAATCAATTGAAGAGGAGGCAACAGATGAATTGCGAGCGGTGATACGACAACGTGATGAACAAATTAGTCGTCTTGAACAAAAGATGGAAGAATTGGTAGCAACTCTGCAAAATCCACCAACGAACCCATCTCCAGCCATTGAAATCATCAGACCGGAGGATATTCATATCCTTGAAAATAAAGAAGAACCAACGAGATATCGAGGAAAGCACTCAAAAGAAAAAGAATTCCCCTCATAATGAAATTCCGTAAAAGGATATTACAAAACTTGTGGAACAAAAAATTAAAGAAACAATGGCTCAAGGGAAAGCTGGAGCATTAACTCCAAAGGGTAGACCATACCAAGAGGAATTTAATTCTGCTCAATACCCTAAAGGCTTTGTTCCTCCTGTCTTTAAAATGTTTGATAGAACGAGTAACCCCCGACAACACCTAGGACATTTTAGAGAAAGCTACTGTAATACTGTAGGAAGTGATGCTTTCTTATTTCAACAATTTGTTAACAGTCTCACAGGAGTTGCCTTCGACTGGTATGCAGAACTTTCCAATGGATCTGTCAAAACCTTTGTGGAACTTGAAAGCCTCTTTATTCAACGTTTTGCAGGAGCACAACATCACACCACTGTTGGTGATTTGGTGGTAGAAAAACAAAAACCGGGAGAAAGTTTAGTGGATTATATCTTACGCTGGAGAAATCTCAGCATAAAATGTGAACCACAACTATAAGAGCAACACGCTGTTGAAATATTGCTTAAAAATATCCATGGTCTTATAGCTTTTATGCTCAAAGGATTCACAATAAAGACATTTGAAAAACTACTCAGTAAAGCTGCTAATCTCCAAGAAGAAGCAAAGCAGATGAGTGTGATAGAGAAAACTGAAAAGACAAAAACTATGAAAACATTTGAAAAGAAACCTGGAAATGTTGTAGAAAAAGGTAAACATGTGATGCAGATTCAACCAGAACAAAAGAAACAACAACGACAGAATCCTTCGACATCACAGACATCACCTCAATTACAACTTCAACAACCAATCCCAAGTATCAATAGAAAAGAAAACAATGGCCGAAAGAATGAATAAAGAATATTCATTTAAAACAGAAGCCGTTAGTAAAATATTTCATAGTCTGCTTAAAATGCCCGAATTTAAGCTACCAAATGCTAAAAGGCTAGCAGAAATTGACATGAAAGACAATCCTAATTATTGTCCTCATCACAGAATGCTTGGACATAAAATTGAAGACTGTTTTGTCTTTAAAGATTGGTTGGAGCGTAATTTTAAAGACGAAAACATAATAATCCCGAAAGAATATTTGAAAGAACCCGAAATAGGATCAGTCAATATGATTTCGATAGAGAAACTCAATCCTGGAAACAAAGACAGTACTTCTGAAGAGATCTTTGCCAAATATCAAATCAAAAAATTTCCCAAGAAGGAAAAGAAAAAGAAAACCAAGAAACCAAAAAAGATCAAAGGTCTTCCAAGTATAGGGGCTACAACTCCTTTTGTACCTTCTAGTTCATTTTCCTCTTATACTAGGATAGTTATGTCGGGTGAAGGACGAAAAATCCTCAAACCGATAACTTTGTATGACTTCCTTTTTACTATCATGATTAATAACAATCCTAGTTTTGCTTATATTTTGTCTATTTTGGGTAATTTTTCTGAGAATAATCATTTGAATTCTAACCCTATAGACGATACTCAAATCATATATGATCAATCTAAAGACAACCAAAATAATTAAAATGCAGATGAAAAGTTTGATAACGATAAAGATGAAAATGACATTGCTACACTTCAACTACAAGGAACTCCGATTTCCATAGAATTGGAATTCTCGGATTCAGAAACTAACGAGTCGGATAATCAACTTGAAGAAATAATTGAAATTAATTTGAGAAGTGGAAAACTCTTATCTCCTAGGATGATTCCACAAGAAAAAGAAAAACAAATAATCACACTAGACAAGATTATTTCTCCGATACATCCCCAAACCCCTGAAAGAAATAAGGATGATCTTCATAACAAAGTGGATAATAACGTACTAGCTCATTTGAGAAAATTACCTGCGAAGTTAAGCATCTATGACGCTCTCATACTTTCCAAAGAAATGCGAGAATCGTTAATAAAGGCCCTTTCAGATCCAGATATTTGCTTAACTCAACTTGCTAGTATTACCCAAAATGAAGCTTACCCATTAAAGGAATCAACAAAGATTACCTTTTCTGACAATGACTTGTTGCTTGGAACAACTGAACACAATCGTCTACTGTATATTACGGTGAACATAAATGATACAATACTTTCAAGAGTTCTTATTGGCCCAGGTGCTTCAATCAACATTATGAATTTGAGAACTCTTGCATATTTGGACATTGATGCCTCTCAACTATCAAGGGATACGATGATGTTACGAGGATTCAATCAGCAAGGAGAACGGGCCCTTGGATCAATAACATTACTCTTGAAAGTAGCTGACATGGCAACAACAGCAAAATTTCATATTATTGATTCAGACACCTCCTTTAATGCCTTACTTGGCAGACCATGGCTTCATGAATACAAAATGGTTCCTTCTTCATTACATCAATGTATAAAATACCTACATAAAGGACAGGAATGTCGTATTATAGGAGATCTGCAACCGTTTTCAATTCATGAAATCGGTATATGTGAAGATGCAGCATATTATGCTCCTATAAATAAAACAATGTCTTCCAAGGAAACAATGGTGGATGTGGAAGAAAAGAACAAAGAAAAAAAATAAATGAAAAGAATTCTTCTTCAACTAAGACAAGAGGAACTAATTCCCGTCAAACTCATACTCGAGGACGAGGACGAGGGAAAGAAGATCCGATTGTCATAATGAAGAAACCACTGAAATTTAAAATCCACTTGGAATTTGAAGAAGAAACGACATCTGTGATTGCGAAGAAACCTCAATTAAAAATATCTTTGGAAGAAGAAGATAAAGAAAGACAATTTGAATCTATGTATGACAAAATCAATCATTATATACATTCTATGACTTTGACTCCAATCTCCACTGCTAAGATTGAGAATCTAATAGTCAAAGAAGTATATAATGATGACAAAAATCCATTTAAGTTTAGACTTGGCTCTACTTCCTCTTGTACTGAAAATGATGTAAAAATAGAAGATGAAAATCTTCCACAATCAATGAAAATTCCTTTTGAGTTGTATTCTCCTTGGGCACAAAAATTTATTCGAAATAGTTTAATGCTCAAACAATGGTCTTTAAAACAACCACATTTCATTGAACAAATGTGGAATAATAATAAACGAAATTCTAACTCCAAATAAGGTATTGGATTTGGAACACTAGGACCATTAGATGAAACAGAATTTTGTCTGACCATCAATGAAGAATACGATTCTGAATCATTACCTCATCTTCCAATTGAAGATGCTCCTCTAGAATTGGAAGAAGAAATTAAATCGACAATTGATGAATTAAAATAAATAAATTTAGGAACTGATGAAAATCCAAAACCAACTTTTATTAGTTCATTCCTTAATGATAAGGAAGCAAAAGACATAACTCAACTGTTGATAGAATATAAAGACTGTTTTGCTTGGTCTTACGACGAGACGCCTGGTCTGTCTCCAGAAGTCGCAATCCATAAACTTGGGATAAATCAAATCACAATCCCAGTTAAACAAGCTCTGAGGAGAATGCGTGTTGAAATAGAGCAACAAGTCATTGCAAAAGTCAAGAAATTGATAGAAGCTGACTTCATACGAGAAGGGAATTATCCGACATGGTTAGCCAATGTGGTGCCAGTTAAAAAGAAAAATGAATAGATTAGGGTCTGTATAGACTTTAGGGATTTGAACAAAGCATGTCCAAAAGATGAATTTCCATTACCAATTACTGAATTAATAGTCGATATAACATCAAAACATGCAATATTCTCCTTTATGGATGGATCATCAAGATATAACCAAATAATGATGTTTTCGGAGGATGAAGCGAATACAGCTTTCCGGACACCCATGGGGATATATTGTTATAAGGTTATGCCATTTGGACTAAAAAATGCTGGTGCAACCTATCAAGGAGCCATGACACGGATTTTTGATGAATTAATACACAATTAAGTCGAATGTTATGTCCACGATCTGGTTGTCAGTAGTAAACAAAAAGATGATCATATGTACTATTTGAGAACTGTCTTTGAACGACTACGACTATAAAATCTTAAAATGAATCCCTTAAAGTGCGCCTTCGGTGTCACTTCAGGAAATTTTTTAGGATTTGTAGTTCGGCATCGTGGGATAGAAATTGATCCTCTCAAAATTGAAGCTATCCTGAATATGCCTCCTTCTAAAAATCTAACCCAATTGAGATCCTTTCAAGGAAAATTAGCGTATGTACGACGTTTCATTTCCAATCTAACCGGTCTAATATTAACAATATTGATGGAAATTAAAAATATCAACATCTACGGGGATTCCCAGTTGATTATTAATTAAATTGCTGGCAAATAAAAAACTTTGAAGTCACGACTTGAACAGTATTCTCGTTACACTCTGAAATTTCTTCAACAAATTCCTGATGTAACATTCTTCTTAATTCCGAGATGAGACAATTCTCTAGCAGATGCTCTGGCAAAACTCGCAAAAGAATTCGCATGTCCAGAAGAAGACGACATACCGATCTCTATAAGAGGACTATAAGTTCTTTCTCAAATTGATATGGATAATTTACATAAAATCGGTGAAAATATGACAATGACAATAAATAACGAAAATGATGATTGGCGACAACCAATCATCCAATATTTACAAACTGGAAAATTACCTGAAAACACTTCTATTGCCAACGAAATCAAACAAAGAGCATTATCATATGCTCTAATAAATGATATTCTTTACAAACGATCTTTTGATCAAATGTGATTAAGATGTTTAAAGCAAGTTGAAGCTCAAGAGATTGTTAAGGAAGTTCATTCAGGTTTATGTGGTGCACATCAATCTGGGCCCAAAATGAAAATGAAAATAAAAAGAATCAGTTATTATTGGCCAACAATGATGGTCGATTGCCTTGACATTGCAAAGAAATGCCATCAATGTCAAATACATGGGGTAGTTTTACATCAACCTCCAAATGTCCTACACCCAACTATTGCATCATCGCCATTTGAATGTTGGGGTACCGACATAGTGGGCCCTATAGATCCTCCATCTTCTAAGGGTCATAAATTTATTTTGGCAGCTGCTGACTATTTTTCCAAGTGGGCAGAAGCAAGACCACTTAGAGAAGTTAAGACAGAACAAATTCTTCATTTCTTTAAAACACATATCGTTTATAGATTTGGAATTCCTCGAAGGATCATATCAGACAACGGATTAGCCTTCAAAAACACGAAAATGAATAATTTTATCCAAAGACACGGGATTGATTGGAGGTACTCCACAATTTATTACCCTAAGGCCAATGGATTAGCCGAAGCTTTCAATAAAACATTGGTTCAAATCTTGAAAAAGATGTTAAATAACAGCCCGAGACAATGGCATGAATGATTAATAGAAGCTTTATGGGCTTATAGAACTACATACCGAACTCCAACGCAGTCTACACCATTTTCTTTGGTATATGGTGTTGAAGCCATTTTACCACTTGATGTCCAAATTCCTTCTCTCAGAATTGCGATAGCAAACAAAATAACTGAAGAAGAAAATGCTAGACTACGACCTGAAGAACTTGAAAGTTTGGAAGGCAAACGTCTACAAGCCCAACAAAATCTCGAACTGTATCAAGCAAAAATGATACGATCTCACGACAAATTAGTTCACCCCAGAAACTTTCGAATCGGCGAATTAGTTTTAGTTTTTCGAAGACCTATACTAGCTCATCGAAAGATAGGTGGTAAATTTGAACCAATATGGGAGGGCCCATATGTAATTGAAAAGACATATTCAGGGGGATCCTACCAACAGGTGGATTGTCAAGGACAAAGAATCCTGCCTCCAATCAATGGATGTTTTCTAAAGAAATACTATGCAACATAAAAATAAAAATGAATAACGACTTATTTATAAACTGGGACAATAAATTCTTCTTTCCAAAATCATCTTTAATTTTTTTTTATGACATCTGTTTCATTTGCTGAACAAATGTTTAAAAAGGCTAAAATGTCATTTTGTCTTATTATTTTCAGGAAAAAAGTCTGAAGACAAAATATTTTTCTCGTTTCAAAATAATATGACCTTCGCCTTGGACCGTCGATGAATCAGAATTCTTTTCAACTTTGACCTGTTGCAGGTTGAATCCATATATCACGGATCGTTACTTTATCTGGTGAATCATAATGAAGTTAATCTGCAAACACCTTTGATAGAATTCAAACTCTGACAACCCGAAGAGTATGACTTCACAATCAGTGAATCATAATGAAGTTAATCTGCAAACACCTTTGATAGAATTCATGACTACTTCAGTACAAGGAATATCTACATCAGGTACAAAAAATATGGCAACAGGACTTACTAGATCACAGAGACGAAATCATAATAAATGACTGAATTGTCGAAAAGAATTACAAGAAAAACAAAATATGGAGGATATTAGTCAATCGAAATAAAAAACTATTAATACTCCGTTTGAAGAAATAAATTCTGCATTAGAAACGACAAATCTAGATCCTATAAAGAAAAATCAAGATGGGAAAGCGATTATCACTTCACCATCAGTCACACCTGCTCAGAGTTTGAAGGTGACAGATAAGAAAGTTGACAAAAAGAATCACTCAAGGGAAGAGGTGCGATGAATTCGTACTATCGAATGGAGAACCTTTGAACAATATAAGCATTTGAACAAAAGGACAATAAATATTCTGAATGGTCTTAAATTGTTTGCCAAAATATTTGATGAGGATGAACAAGCGGCAATCATTGATCATACTACAAAAGCCCGAAATCAGGGTAGGGCTGGACACCTTCAAAGGAAAACCTATTCTGAACCCAATAAATGGATTCGTGGCAAGGGCAGACAAACCATCCAATATGGGTGTTGCTACAATTATGCAAGAGACAAAGAAGGAAATCTTCCTGGAATTTTGCGACACGAACAAGTAGATCCGCTAACCACTGTGATAATTCAAATTATCAAACGACTTGTCACTTGGAGGATCATACCTGCAGATTGTGTTCCCGATAGATGCATCATCAACATGTATGATGAAGGAGATTGTAATCCCTCCTCAAATTGACAATCATGACTTCGAGAGACCCTTTTGCACGGTGTCTTTATTGAACCGCTGCTCTATCGTATTTGGGAGGGAGATACAGATTCTCGGACCTGGAGAATTTGAAGGAACATGCCGTATCCTTCTGACTCGAGGATCAGTCCTTTTATTTCAAGGAAATGGAGCAGACTTTGTAAAACACTGCATACCCAGCGTCGATAGACCACGCATATCAATCACTTTGTGATGGATGAAGCTTGAAAAAAGACCGGTTGGATACCAAGCTATCCCGGAACTTGAAGGATTGAAGCCTTTAGAGTTACCGTAATCCCATAAAAATGTCTGAACACCTGAATCATGTTCGACAAATAATGTTTTGGAGTGTAGGACATTTATAAACAGTCTTTTAACATCCAAGGCTATGTTATGATATATATAACAACTTTTGACATGTGATATATCTGTAATTGTCGATGTGTGATATATCGGTAACTGTTGGTATGTAAAATATCAGTAGTTTGTTGCAGCACGCTATATGATATGTACACATATATGTACCGTTAGCTTTTGCTTGCAATAATATGTACTGGTGACCTTTTTATGGAAATAAAATGAAATGTTGAAAAAATGTTTCCCATTGTCTATGATATATCGACAGGTCCTAAAAATAATAAAATAAATTTTAATGATGAAATGAATAACTTGTGATAACTAAACATAAGAATCATCATTCGACCTATGTAGGTCAAAACCCCAGTGGATATTCCCACCGAAAATATTAGTGAGTTCGCCACTCTCTCCGGTTATTGGATGTAGATCCTTTCCTGACACGGAAATCATGGCTTTTCTCTAACCAAATCTTGACATTGACATTTTGAGGAAAATAGAAAATGACATCTATTTTCTCTCTCCGGTTATTGGATGTAAGTCCTTTCCTGACACGAAAATTATGGCTTTCCTCTAACAAAATCTTGACATTGACATTTTGAGGAAAATATAAAACGACATCTATTTTCTTTCTCCGGTTATTGGATGTAAGTCCTTTCCTAACACGGAAATCATGGCTTTCCTCTAACCAAATCTTGACATTAACATTTTGAGGAAAATAAAAAATGACATCTATTTTCTCTCTCCTGTTACTGGATGTAAGTTATTTCCTGACACGGAAATCATGGCTTTCCTCTAACCAAATCTTTACATTGACATTTTGAGGAAAATAGAAAATGACATCTATTTTCCCTCTCCGGTTATTGGATGTAAGTCCATTCCTGACACGAAAATCATGGCTTTACTCTAACCAAATCTCGACATTGACATTTTGAGGAAAATAGAAAATGACATCTATTTTCTCTATCTGGTTATTGGATGTAAGTCCTTTCCTGACACGGAAATCATGGCTTTCCTCTAACCAAATCTTGACATTGACATTTTGAGGAAAATAGAAAATGACATCTATTTTCTCTCTCCGGTTATTGCATGTAAGTCCTTTCCTAACACGGAAATCATGGCTTTCCTCTAACCAAATCTTGACATTGACATTTTGAGGAAAATAGAAAATGACATCTATTTTCTCTCTTCGGTTATTGGATGTAAGTCTTTTCCTGACACGGAAATCATGGCTTTCCTCTAACCAAATCTTGACATTGATATTTTGAGAAAAATAGAAAATGACGTCTATTTTCCTTCTCCAGTTATGGGATATAAGTCCTTTCCTGACACAGAAATCATGGCATTCTTTTAACAAAATAGCAACATTGACATTTTGAGAAATGGAATATGACATCCATTTTCTCTCCCGGTAAATTCCTTTTCAGACACGAGAAGAATATTCCTTCTAAGAACCAACAAAAAAGACATCTGACATCCTCTAGGAGCAGTATGATACCCACACTTTTCCTGATTGTTATGGGACATCTCTTAGATCACTTCGGTCAACGCCAATATGTGCAGAATACTTATATAGTATTCTACACATATTAGGGGCCCTTTTGTTGACCTCATTTTTATAATGAGTCAATACCTTTTGACCTAAAAAGTCAACTTTGGCCAAAATGGTCAGACCAGACCCAATGACCAACCTTGTTGACCCTATAGGTCACCCTTTTGACCTAAAAAGTCAACTTTAGTCAAAATGGTCAAAACAGACCCAATGACCAACCCTGTTGACCCCATAGGTCACCCTTTTGACCTAAAAGTCAACTTTGGTCAAAATGGTCAAACCGGACCCAATGACCAACCCCGTTGACCTCATAGGTCACCCTTTCGACCTAAAAAGTCAACTTTGGTCAAAATGGTCAAACCAGATCCAATGACTAACCCTGTTGACCCCATAGGTCACCCTTTTGACCTAAAAAGCAACTTTGGTCAAAATGATCAAACCAGACCCAATGACCAACCCTGTTGATCCAACAGGTCAGCCTTTTGACCTAAAAAGTTAACTTTGGTCAACATGGTGAAACCAGACCCAATGACCAACTCGTTGACCCCATAAGACACCCTTTTGACCTAAAAAGTCAACTTTAGTTAAAATTGGTAAACCAGACCCAATGACCAACCCTGTTGACCCCATAGGTCACCCTTTTGACCTAAAAAGTCAACTCTGGTAAAAATGGTCAAACCAGACCCAATGACCAACCCTGTTGACCCCATAGGTCACCATTTTAACATAAAAAGTCAACTCTGGTCAAAATGGTCAAGCCAGACCCAATGACCTACCCTGTAGACCCCATAGGTCAACCTTTTGACCTAAAAGTCAACTTTGGTCAAAATGGTCAAACTATACCCAATGACCAACCCTGTTAACCCCATAGGTCAACCTTTTGACATAAAAAGTCAACTTTGGTCAAAATGGTCAAACCAGACCTAATGACCAAACCTGTTGACCCCATAGGTCAACCCTTTGACCCAATGACATGTTTAAAACCCCACAATGATAAAATCACAAATATTGTGATCAAATCAACCATAACAAAGTTGATAAAGGTCACATTGGACATCTTGAAATTAAATTGATCAATTTAGGCTGATTTGGGTCAACCTAAATCAAAATTGGTCAACATTTATCTATTTTAATCAAAATAGGTAAAAATAAAATAAAAACAACAAAATTAATCAAATAATTAATTTCAAAATTATTTTGATTAATTAAATTAATTAATGATTTAATTTTTAATATTTTAATTAAATGACATAATTAATTAAAATGAAAATTAAATTAAAATCATAAACTGAAAAAATTAAATAAAAATGATAAAATTAATCAATTAATTAATTTGAAATTATTTTCAATTAATAAATTGATTAATGAAATAATTTCCAACAATTTTTAATAACATAATTAATTAAAATCGAAATGACAAATGGCTTTCCCATAATTAATTAAAGTTAAAACTAAATTAAACCCAACATAAGACATAATTAACACATGACAAGGCTTAGCTTAAATTAAGGCTAACCATGGGTTAACTCCCATCATGGTGAATAAAATGAGGTGGCTTTTTCTCCTTCATTCTAAGCCATGTCTCACCTCTACTCAACATGAGGTGGCCGGCCAACACTAAGGCTTATTTCCTACCTCCTAAGCTAAGCAATGGGAAGGGAACAAAGCTTAAACTCCACTCCTCACCATGGTTAAATGAAATCATGAGGGGGGAACAAATGTGTCACCATTTGCCAAAGCTAATGGGTGACTTGTAAGCTCATGAGGAAGAGAAATTACAGCTCATTTCAAAGAGCAAAACCACCTCATGCATGATCCAATGGGAAGGAGCCAAAACAATGAGCTAATGATGGAAAACATTGGAAAGACAACCATAGTTATCCTCTCAGCTGAAATTTCATCTTCAATTCATTAATAGGGAAGATAACAACTCCCCTAGTACAGCCTAAGCCAAGCCATGGCCTCCCCATGCCTATAAATAGAGCCATACCCGAGCCCTACAAAGAAGAAGGAAAAAAATTACTGAGACCTATAGGCTGCTCAAGTTTTCTGGCTCCCAACACAAAAACTCTTCCTAAGAGTCTTAGCAATCCATTTTGATCAAACCCAAGCCATAGATTGAGCCCAATCGACCCAATTTAATCAAAATTCAAAAACAGCCCAAGCCAGCCACCTTCATAAAATTCTCCTATGAGGCCAACTTTTGAACCAAATTGGTGCAGCAATAATCTTCTTCTGGAGTCTTAGAAGACAACTACATGGTCTGATCAAGCTTGATTTACTTGTGGAAAATGTATGAAATTATTTTTCTTAAAATAATTCATGTTTTTGAAATATCATGTGTTATACTGGCCCAGAAATGTTGCATCACCATATGGATATATTCTACATGTTTAGATGATTCCATAGGTTCAAAAATCACTCAATTTTGTTGAGAAATGAGTGAGATATTAAAGTTTGAAGTTTAACGGTTTGGAATTTTTTTGAATTAATAAGCGAATTATCTGCGTCGTCCGTTCCCGTGTTTTGGAACGGACGGCGCTGATCGCGCCATCCAGTGTTTGCTGTTCCGCGCCGCACATGGGATCATCCCGCCCATTCGACGCGTACAAGGACGCGTGTCGCCCCCTGGTTTTTCTGGAATTAATAAATTCCAGAAAACCTTAAAAATTTCAAAAATTCATATCTTTTGATCCAGATGTCACAAAAATAAAATAAAAATACCTCTGGAAAGCTCTTGAAGAGAGGAAAATTATGAAGTAGAAATCATAATTTTATTCCCATTATTTAATTTTTAAATAATTAAATACTCTCTGGAGTATTTTAATTATTAAACATTAATTATAAATAAGAAAAATATAAAATTTTGAGGCATTTATCTTTATGTACTTAGGAATGTTTCATGATTTTTCCAAGGACAAAAAACATGTCTAGGACAATTTTTTCTAATTTTCAAGAGATTTTGTAATTTCTTCTAATAATAATTACAGAAAAATGAAAATTAAGAAAAATAAAATGAAAATGATTAGAAATGTTAGGGTAACGAGAAAATGACCCTAGGAAAATAATTTCTAAGTCATAAAAATAATTTTAAATGATATTTTAAAATTTAGGATTAAAATTCATTATTAAATAATAAATTTAATCCTAAAAATCACCCTCTTATAAACTTAACCTATTTTCTTTAAGAGTCTAAGTTTGAAATGAATCTAGTCCATGCTAGACTCATGAAAAACTTTAACTAAGTCTAAAAAATGATAAATTAGACTTGATAAACTTTAATTAGGTTTAAAACATCATTTAAACCAATCAAACCTTAAGCTTAATTAATTAAGTCTAAAATGACAAAATTAGACTTAATTAAGTTTAAAACATCATTTAAACCTATTAAACCTTAAGCTTAATTAATAAAGTCTAAAATGACAAAATTAGACTTAATTAGGTTTAAAACATCATTTAAACCTATTAAACCTTAAGCTTAATTAATCAAGTCTAAGATGACAAAATTTGACTTAGTTAGGTTTAAAAATCATTTAAACCTATTAAACCTTAAGCGTAATCAATCAATTCTAAAATGGAAAAATTAGACTTTATTAGGTTTAAAATATCATTTAAACCTCTTAAACCATAAGCATAATCAATCAAGTCTAAAATGACAAAATTAGACTTAATTAGGTTTAAAACATCATTTAAACCTATTAAACCTTAAATAATTAGACTTAACCCATATTAAGTCTAATTAAATCAATTAAACCTTACCTAAATTAGGTTTAATCAACCTTAAACAAATTAGACTTAACCCATATTATGTCTAATTAACCAATTAAACCTTACCTAAATTAGGTTTAATTAACCTTAAACAATTAGACTTAACCCATAATAAGTCTAATTAATCAATTAAACCTTACCTAAATTTGGTTTAATAAACCTTAAATAAATTAGACTTAACCCGTTTTAAGTCTAATTAAATCAATTGAACCTTACCTAAATTAGGTTTAATTAACCCTAAACAATTAGACTTAACCCATATTAAGTCTAATTAAACAATTAAACCTTACCTAAATTAGGTTTAATTAACCTTAAACAATTAGACTTAAACCATAATAAGTCTAATTAATCAATTAAGCCCTACCTAAATTAGGTTTAATTAACTTTAAATAAATTAGACTTAACCCATATTAAGTCTAATTAAATCAATTAAACCTTCCCAAAATTAGGTTCAATTAACCCTAAACAATTAGACTTAACCCATATTAAGTCTAATTAATCAATTAAACCTTACCTAAATTAGGTTTAATAAACCTTAAACAATTAGACTTAATCCACATTAAGTCAAATTAATCAATTAAACCTTACCTAAATTATGTTGAATTAACCTTAAACAAATTAGACTTAACCCATATTAAGTCTAATTAATCAATTAAACCTTACCTAAATTAGGTTCAATTAACCTTAAACAATTTGATTTAACCCATATTAAGTTTAATTAATCAATTAAAACTTACCTAAATTAGGTTTTATTAACCTTAAACTAGTCTAATTAAGTCATTAAACCTTTCCTAAATTAGGTTTAATTAACTTTAAACAATCAAACTTAACTCATATTAAATCTAATATAACCTGAATACAATCTAACTTGAACTCAAGTGAACCTAAACTTTAAGTTCAACTTATATTGAATCTAACAATCCTAAACCGAACTTAAGTCTAACCTACACTAGACTTAAGTCAAGCCAAACTTAGGTTCAACCCGACATGAACCTAAGTCAAACCTAAACCTGAACTTAGGTCTAACCTACATTAGACTTAAGTCAAACTAAACTTAGGTTCAACCCTACATGAACCTAAGTTAAACCTAAACCTAACTTAAGTCTAACCAACATTAGACTTAAGTCAAACTAAACTTAGGTTTAACCCGACATGAACCTATGTCAAACCTAAACCTAACTTAAGTCTAACCTACATTTGACTTAAGTCAAACTAAACTTAGGTTTAACCCGACATGAACCTAAGTCAATCCTAAACCTGAACTTATGTCTAACCTACATTAGACTTAAGTCAAACCAAACTTAGGCTCAACCCGACTTGAACCTAAGTCAAACCTAACCCTGAACATGAACCTAAGTCAAACCTAAACCTAACTTAAGTCTAACCTACATTTGACTTAAGTCAAACTAAACTTAGGTTTAATCTGACATGAACCTAAGTCAAACCTAAACCTAACTTAAGTCTAACCTACATTAGACTTAAGTCAAACTAAAATTAGGTTTAACCCGACATGAACCTAAGTCAAACCTAAACCTAACTTACGTTTAACGTACATTAGACTGAAGTCAAAATAAGCTTAGGTTTAACCCGACATGAACCTAAGTCAAACCTAAACCTGAACTTAAGTCTAACCTACATTAGACTTAAGTCAAACCAAACTTAAGTTCAACCCGACATGAACCTAAGTCAAAACTAAACCTGATCTTAAGTCTAACCTACATTAGACTTAAGTCAAAATAAACTTAGGTTTTACCAGACATGCACCTAAGTCAAACCTAAACCTGAACTTAAGTCTAACCTACATTAGACGTAAGTCAAACTAAACTTAGGTTTATCCCGTCATGAACCTAAGTCAAACCTAAACCTGAACTTAAGTTTAACGCACATTAGACTTAAGTCAAACTACAAACCTAACTTAAACCTAAATTATGTCTAAACCACATTATACTTAAGTTAAATCATAGTTAAGATTCAACCTGACATGAAATTAAGTCTAACCCAAATCCTACATAAACCTTAATAAAGTCTATTACATTAGACATAATTAAATCATTAAACCTTAATCAACTAAGGTTTAAATAAACACAAACCATGATTAAGTCTAATTCATTAAGACTTAATATCTAAACAAATCTCGGTTAAATAAAATTAGACTTGATTAAAACTTAAGCCTTACCTAAAAAGGACTTAGATGGTCTGAAATTCTAATTAAGTCTAATTTATTAGATTTAATTAACCTTTAAGTCCTATTTAAACAAGGCTTAAAACTTAATTAGGACTATTCTGATTAAACCAAACCTTTTAACTTAAGTTCAAATAGACATGAACTCAAGTTAATTAGATTCAATCAACATTGAATTTAACTTAGGTTCAACAAGACATGAACCCAAGTTAATTCAATCAATATTGAATCTAACTTTCAACCTTTTACCTTAAGTTTAGAAAGACATGAACTCAAGTTAATCTAAATCAAACCTTTTAACTTAAGTTCAGACAGACATGAACTCAAGTTAATTAGATTCAATTAACATTGAATTTAACTTAGGTTCAACCAGACATGAGCCCAAGTTAATTCAATCAATATTGAATCCAACTTTCAACCTCTTAATTTAAGTTCAGACAGACATGAACTCAAGTTAATTAGATTCAATCAACATTGAATTTAACTTAGGTTCAACCAGACATGAGCCCAAGTTAATTCAATCAATATTTAATCTAACTTTCAACCTTTTAACTTAAGTTCAAACAGACATGAATTCAAGATTTAAGTTTAAACTTAAGTCAAGACATAAATTCGACATTTCAAACATAAATCGATATAACCGACATAAATTTGATATTTCAAACCAAAATCGACATAACCGACATAAATTTGACATTTCAAACATAAATCAACATAACCGACATAAATTCGACATTTCAAACCAAAATCAACATAACCAACATAAATTCGACTTTTCAAACATAAATCGACATAACCGGCATTTCAAATATAAATTTGACAAATATCGATATTAAATGAAATTAACCCGATATTTCGACAAAATTAAACATTAATCAATATAATTTGACATAAACCGACATCCAGGACATGTTAAATCAAAACATCCTACAAAATTCTAAGGCAATGAACATGACATAATTTTCTGACAATCTTTTCTTTGCAAGGTGAAGACAAAAAGTTTCGTTTAGATTTTTTTTGTATGTTATAGGATGTGCTAACTCTGTTTTGCAGGACGACAAAAACTTCTAGGATAGTCACAAAAACAAAACAAAACAACGACAACAAATCTTTTGAGATAACGACATGAAAAACAAAATCGAAACTTTAAAATAAAAAATATGACATGACATTTGCGAGTGATAATGGGTACATCTCTCCTTAAAAAAAATAAAATTTTAGAAAACAAATGATTGATATTAATCAGAAGTTTTCTTGAACAATTAAAAAATTGTTTAAGATGTAATTAACTATAGACGCTTGCTTCTATTGGAGATCCAAAAGAACCCACAATAGAAATCTCTGGTTTTCCATGATTTTCTTTATATGAAAATTCTAGGATATATTATTCTAAGATATTCTTCTATAAGGATTATCATAAACATCATTTTCTACAATTAGCCCTAAATTCCTCAAATCTTTCATGGGATTTATAGGAATAAAATTAGGTTAATATTAGATGGCGACTCCTCAATACCGACATTCCACACCAATCTCTTCCCGTTGTCCGCAATCGGATCTTGGTTGCTAGTAGACCTAAAATGCATATAGTGATGGCCATCGAGAAGAGCCCCTTAAGTCAGATGACTCATCATAACCGAAGAAACTTAAAGCATGGAAAGCAAAGAGGAATACATTTCTAATAAAACCAAAATAATTATGAAAGAAAGCACAAAAGTAAACAATACCGATAACTGGGGTTCAATAACAAGGAAGCGCTAGAAGAAACTCAAAATAAAAAATATATTGACATCATTAAAATACTTTCCAAATACTATAAATATTTTAACACCAAAAATATTTACAATAATAATTGAATTTTAATGCAATAGTTGGAGAGCATTATAGCTCAACTAACAACCGGTCAGAATGGAAAAATTCAACAAAGCCAAAATTAATATGGAACATAATTGATATAAAGCCCCTAATATTAGATCTCAAACTTGTAAAATATACCCAAGATGTCAAAAATTACATAACTGCAAATAATACACACCATATGTGCAAACACTTGTCGGCCACCTAATTACAAGGAGAACCACAATTCAAGTAGTAGTTCAAATAGCAGGACCGAACAAGAACAAGTGTTTGCATTGTTCAATTCAAGTATTAGGGGAATATTAAAGTTGATTATAGCGACACCGGTTAAGATCTCATGGTTCCATCATTCCAGCACCACTATTTCCATCAGATTCAATTAGTCCAAATGAATTTACTAAACTCAACATAACTAGTTTCATACTTTCATTTAGACCGTGGGAAACCCTGTTAGCAACACGTAGGTTACCCACTCCAAGGGATTCCCGATCATCTAACGAGATGTTTTAATTTAGTTACAATTTTGATTTTTGTTTTGTTTGTGATTAAATTTTGAGTTGTTTTATATTTTAGATTGTTGTGGCGGTGAATTTTATCTTATCTTTTTTTTTTATTTTTGATTTTGGTTTTGGTTAGTTTTCATGCAGGGTGACATTGTTTTTTAATATGAAAATTTGCAATAAATTAAAAGCATACCTGGTAGGTCTTCCCGTCATATCCACCTGAAGCTTTAGTATTCTTGCAATAAACATTTATAATTAATAGGAAAGTAAAACCTATGGATATGTTCATCATAAGCTTACAAAGTCCTAAGTCAGAACCTGGTGGGTCCTATTCATATATTTGAGAGAGATTTTTCATTTAATAGATATAATTGGTGGAGTAGTCCTACAAGATTCCCAGAAGACTTATGAAAAGATCCAGGAGAGGCCAAGATATTTCACAATACATAAGAGCTTCCTTGAGTTCTTTTTGGACTTATCATAGTTATTAAATAATTTATTCATTTCATACTCTTATACTCAGTAAGCCAATGTTTTAATCATCCTGAAAGGTGGGGTAATTATCATTTGATATTTTACTTAGGAATTATGTGGGTGGAACTTTAGAGGAAAACTTAACTTATGGAAGAATTTATCAAAATTTGATGGGCTTGTAATGTTTCAAAAGTAGTTTAAAATTAACTATGTTTTCTTTTCTAATTCTTATTAATTAATTCCTTTTATTAAGCCGAGCTCACTACTAAACCCTTAAGATTTTATTAAGTATTTTTATGTCGTAAAAAGTTAATTGACCTTCATGATTATGATTATTATAAAAATATTGAATTATCATTTAAACATCAAATTATGGGGTATTAAATTAGAGGAATATTAACTTCCAAAATCAACCCCTAACCTTAAGGCTCTTTTAATTTAATTTTCATCCAAGTTATGATAATTAATTAAATCTTAAATTTTATCATTTAATGTGGCAAAATGAAATGGGTTTCTAACACTTACCCTTCTATATTTCAAACATTCAATCATAATAATTAAGCTCATTATTGACCTTTCCTATTTTAATTAAGCATAAATATTAATTAAGGCCAATTTTTTCCAATATTACAATTTTACCTCTAAAGGCCTTTATCACTTCATAATTCATTAAATTTAACTCAAATGACTTTGAAATTTATATGTGACCCCACTTATGGGTTAATTAAAACATTAGAGGAGAAAATGTGATTTTTCAAATTTTAATTTAATTTATATATTTATTTTAATGCAAAAATAGAGATTTTCAATGAAAATTCAATAACTTGTCCAAAATAAGACGTCTATCTTTGAAATTTTTATTGGAGGTAGATCTAGAATAGAGGACCACTTGGACCAAATTCATGATTTCTAGAGTTTTAATTTAATTATTAGATTTATTTTAATTTCTGGAGATTTAATTAAAAATAAAATATTTTGAAGGTTAAAAATTCAATTTTATATTTTTCTTAAGTTCCTCTGAGGTCAAGGAACCCAAATAAATAAATTTTATATATATATTTTTATTTTTACTTTATCTATTAGAATTATTTTAGTGGAAAATTAAAAAAATACATTTTTAGCCTTTTAAAAATTAATTTATACATTTAAAAATTAATATTTTGATTTTGAGGCTTAGGAAAATTATGTGGATGGTTCCTAAATGATTAGGAGACCAAATGTGATAATTTGGTTTTTTCTAATATTTTTGTGATTTTTATTATTTTTTAATTATTTAAATATTTAAAATATAGTTAAAAATGAAAATTTTATTAAAATTCCAATTTTATTTTTAGAAAATTTCTCTGATCACAGAGAACTCCTAAAATCAATTTGACAATTTTTTAAGCTTTATTTTAATTATTAAATCTTGTTTAATGTTCGTGATCATCATTTCAATTAGAAAATTTATTTAAGTGGCTAAACGAACTCCAAATATCATGAAATTATTATGGGGAGTTCTTTAAACTTTAAAGTTTAGTGGAGAATTATTTTTTAGCAATGTACATATATTTAATCCAATTTATTTTATTTGATATTTAAGCATTAATTACCATTAGAGTTATTTTTAGTGACTTAAATCAAATTTCTATTTTTCCTAGGGTGCTCTAGTCATAGCGAACCTACCATAATTTTTCTGGATTTTCCTAATCAACATGCTAATTATTAGAATTAATTTGTTAAAACAGATGTAAAAACTTGGAAAATATAGATCTCTTCATAGAGGTCTGCTCTGACCTTGGAAAAATCAGTGACGATCCCCCATGATAGAGGCTACAACATGCTAAAATGGAAAGCCATGGTGAAATATCCTAATGCATGAAGAAGTAAAATACTACAGACAGTATTTAATCAATTAAAAATCATACATGCTTCAAATAAATCTCAAACCATTTCTATGTTACTCTCTTCTGTTCACTGATCAAGAGGGTATTTTTATTTTATTTTTATGATTTTTCTACACCAAGTTATAGATTTTTAAAGTTTAGGTGATTTAAATAATTCAGAAAATTCATATTTTCCTACTTAGACAACTCAGCGCCGCGTCAACCTACAGTGGATCAAAGTAGCCACGAGGCGCAGTCCCATTTGGTGCTGCCAGCTAGCTGGGATGCCACGTAGCCCACTGTTCTGTTACATCTTCCCGTTCGGTGTGATCTGAGCCGTCCAACATAAATATGCACGATCCAACGGCTGCCTGTCTTCGTCCCAGTCCGGTGTGGTTCCGTGACCGTCCACAATAAAACCCTAATTTCTCTTACTAGACTCAAAGAAAACTCTTCAGGTTTGATCCTATGGACTCGTCTAAGCATGGTGAACATATCCATAGAGCTAAAAATGGTTTAAATTAACCCTAATTACATGGAGAATTCAGAAAAGCTCAAGAAAAAGGAGAGGTTAATACCTTGGCTCTAAGAACTGAAGCTTTGATCAGAGAATCTATACATGTTCGTTTGATTCCCAGGAGCTCAGGGATGAAGCCTCTTGCCCTGGTGAATACCCTAGGTATGAAAGTGACTGAGCTTAAATTTAGCCCAAGTGATTGAGCAACATTGTGTATATGATTTCCATAAATGGTTTAAAGAAGGATTGGAGTGGTTTTGGATTGGTTTGGGGGATCAATTTGGCTTGATTTGGGATTTTTTTCAATTTGGGGCATGTTGGGTTAACTTGGGTTTAGGCTAGGCTAGAGTTGAGTCCAAAGCCAATTTAAGGTTCCAAATGGTCTAGGGGCGTGTCATAAAGAGTTTCCAACATCAATTGGGTGGAAATTTTGGGAGTAGGGCAATCAATTTGGGAGATTTTAGGCATATGGTATGTTTGGGTTAAAATTTGGAGTTTTGGACCTTAAGTGGGTTTGGTTGAGACTTAGGCTCAAATTGGGGGTAATTGATGGTTCAATTCAGTTTAGGGGAGCATTAAGATGAGTTTGGGATTCAAATTGGAGAGAAATTGATTGGCATTATGTCAATTTGTTGGATTTGGATCATTTAGAAAAAAATTGGGCAATTTTAAGTGAAATTTAACTTAAATGTGGATCAGTTTGAGATTAGATTTGATTTATATTGACATTATAGATGTTGAATTAAAGTTTGGATTTAAAATTGGTAAAGATTAGAGTCAATTGGGTTTAATTTGGGCACTATTGGGTTGAATGGATCAAATTGGGGCTTTTGGACAAGCACATTGCACGTATTGGTGTTGACCGACGAGATCAACAAAACCAATACAACTACCTAAGTCAAAACTCAAGGCAAACACATAATTTAGCAAGGAAGTTTCCGCTGGGGATTATTTCATTGAAACCTTTCAAGTCCCAGGAACTCCTGCTGGAGAAGGAAAATGAAATATCTTCAAGAGAAGAGCTATGAATTTCAAGCCTCCAAACTCTGAAGGAGTCCGATCTGAATCGATTTGAAGTTGGAATTTTGACTTCAAATTTTAATATAAATTTTTAATTTTAATTTTAATTTAATTTTGTTTTAAATTTTAATTTTAAGTTTTATGGAATTTACAAAAATTTCAGAATTTGTGGAATTTTGAATTTAAACATTTTAATTTCGTGGGAAATTTTGAGTTAGAAGTGAGTGCAGAGGGGAAATCAGAATTTCAGTATCGATCTCGGAAGGTGGGAGTCAGAATTTAGGTACTGATCCTGAAGGATAAGAACTGAAATTTAGATACCAGCCTCAAAAATGAGAATCGGAATTTCGATATCAACCTCGGGATTTCGTGGACATGGAAAATTTCTCGGAAAGGAAATGAAAATATAGGGATTTAGGGAATCAGACGACAAGGCTTTGATCCTGGAATTTCATGGAGGGCAACAATTTCTCGGATAGGAAATGGAAAGTTAGGGAATTTTAGGGGAATCGAGAGACTAAGCTCCGTTCCCGGAATTTCATGGAAGGCAAAAAAATTTCTCGGATAAGAAATGGAAAGTTAGGAAATTTTGGGGGAATCAGACGACTAAGCTCCGTTCCCAGAATTACATGGATGGCAGAAAATTTCTCGGCTATAAAATGGAAAGTTGGGGAATTTTTGGGGAATCAGACGATTAGGCTCCGTTCCCGGAATTTCATTAAAGGTGAAAAAATTTCTCGGATATGAAATGGAAAGTTAGGGAATTTTGGGGGATTCAGAAGCTTCGTTCCAGGAATTTCATGGAAGGCGGAAAAATTTCTCGAATAGCAAATAGAAAGTTAGGGAATTTTGGGGAAATCAGATGACTAAGCTCCGTTCCCGGAATTTCATGGAAGGCGTAAAATTTCTCGAATATAAAATGGAAAGTTAGGGAATTTTGGGGGAATCAGACGACTAAGCTCCGTTCCCGGAATTTCATGGAAGGAGGAAAATTTCTCGGATAGGAAATGGAAAGTTAGGAAATTTGAAGGAATCATGGGGAGGAAAGCTCAAGGACTCACATCAGGTCTAAGGGGTAATATGAGGGACTCAAAACTGAGGTACTGATCGCGTAATTTCATTTGAGGAGAATTTGTTAAAACTTAGTATTGATCTTCAAAGAAAAAAAATTTAGTGCAATTCGGCCGAGGCTGTACGGCTTATTTTTAAGTTGAGTGTTGTATTTTTTGAAAAGAGGTCGCCTACAGAAATTATCGGCGAATTTTTAATTTAATTTAAATAAATAATTTGAAAAGTAGTATTTGATTTTGAAAATAATTTTAAATTTGAAAATTTTAAGATATGAAATCAAACTGATCTCACATCCCGAATAGTTTATATAAACGAGCACCGTATCACAAACCATGTATCTATCCCGAAGAATAGACACATGGCTTGATGATGGGGCTCGATTAAATAAACTAGAAGATTTGTGACACCCATTTGGTCTGCGAACCAATTTTATAAGCCGACAAATTCCCCTGCTTAATATAAATGAATTAAGCAGGTTTTATATTACCTGGGTTCTTAAAGTTCCCTATAAGGGCAAGCCCCTATAGTTAATTACATCTTAAGTGACGGGAATCACCTAAGAAAACTCTCGATAATAATCAGTAGTTCTGCTCTCAAGAATTTCAAGGTTTAAGTTTTCAATGGATTGAGTTTTGGAATTTCAATAGGGAATGGATCAAATTTTGAACATTTTTATTTTGGGAATTCAAAGGAAGAAAGGTAAGAGAAATCACAGATTCGAAGCGAACTTTGGTAATTTCCCGACTATCCTATTTGTTTGGCTTCGAATTTAGGAAGGTCCTAATGTTTATTTAATGTTTTGATCTTGCCAATTTTAATTAATTAGGCCTTATGTTTGCATGATGTGATCACACAAATAGCCTCGAAGGTGTGAGGGTTTATGTCGTAACGGACGACTACCTCGGAACCCTAAGGTCGATTAGGACTTAATTTGCAAAGCAAATGCCTAACAAGAAGGTTGAGGTTTTATGTCGCACCGTACAAACTACCTCGAAGTCCTATGAGTTGATTGTTTAAACTAAAGAAAAGTTTTGTCGAAGCGCATTCATGTTTTAGCGATGACGATGGTCGTGCCGCCCATTAAGCTCCAAGCTCCTTGTTGTTGCAGAGGTTTAGTTGTAGAAGGTGATAAATCAAGAGATGAGGGAAGTGTTTTGTTTTAGAGAAAGTCTTAATTTCTATGTGTCTTTAATGTTTTAATTAAAACGAGTCTTAAAGTTGATTAAACGAACCGATTAAGATCCCACGGTTCCGTCATCCCGAGCACCGTTATTTTCATCGAATTCACTTAGTCCGGATGAATTTGCTAAACTCAACTAAATGAGTTCCGCACTTTCATTTAGATCGTGGGAAATCTCGTTAGCAACACGTGGGTTACATCATCCGAGGTATTCCCAATCATTCAACGAGACGTTTTAATTTAGTTGTAGTTGTAGTTTTGTTGTTCGTTTGTGATTAAATTTTGAGTTGTTTTATATTTTGAATGTTGTGGTGGTGAATTTTATCTTGTAGTTTCTTTTAATTTAGTTATGGGTTTCGGTTTTGGTTTCGTCCTAAAGGTGTAGGTTTTCATGCAACCTGTTGTTTATCATGCAAGAAAGGTAAGTGCAATGCGATTAAATAAATTGCAAGTAAAGTAAATTGCAATAAAATAAAAGCATACCCGGAGGGTCTTCCCGTCATCCCAAGCTGCACTTAAAACACAGCTTAAAATATTTAAGCATTTAAAGTAAGTTCCTAGGTAAAGCTAAGGGAGGGTTATGGTTTTCTACCAAGTTCCTAATCCTATAGCTAGTCATTCCTATGACGTCTAGGTCTTCAATTTTGGTTTTAAGGATGATTTTCTTCACCAAAGAACAACTAAGCTCAATTTGTTCTTAAGGACATTCCATCATATCGAGGAAGTGTTTAAGACGAATCTTAAACATCTTTTCAATATTTCGGGAATTGTCCTAAGTCCAAATGAATTCTATCAGTGCGAGTGAATTAATCATCCAGGGTGTTTAAGTTAAGTTTTATTTCTTGCTCAGTTGAATTAGGATGTTTGAATATCTTTATGAGTGAAGTGACATTTCATTTGATACTCCATTTAGGAGTTATAATAGTAAAAGCTCCTAAGGGCAAAACGATATTTAATGATTTCGTGATTCAAATTTAAGTTCAAATTAATGATTTAAGTTCGTAATAGTGTTCAAGTTATTTTAGATTTATTTTGAATTCTTTATGACTTAGGTGATGTTATATTTAATTTAATTCAATTTAACTTAACTTAATTTAATTTAATGTGGTTTAATTTAATTTCATTTAATTTTAAGTTAGTTTAATATAATATGATTTAGCTTAATTTAATTTAATTTAATTTAATTTAATTTGATTTAGTTTTAATTTAATTTAATTTAATTTAATTTAATTTTAATTTAATTTAATTTAACTTAATTTAATTTGTTTTAGTTTTAATTTAATTTAATTTAATTTAATTTAATTTTAATTTAATTTAATTTAACTTAATTTAATTTGTTTTAATTTAATTTAATTTAATTTAATTTAATTTAATTTAATTTAATTTAATATGTTTTAATTTAAATAAATTTAATTTAATTTAATTTAATTTGATTTAATTTAATATGTTTTAATTTAATTTAATTTAATTTAATTTAATTTAATTTAATTTAATTTAATTTAATTTAATTTAATTTTTTATTTTAAAAGGGTTTGCTTTAAATAATTTAACCTTAACTTAATTTAATGATTAAGTCTTTTAGCATTTTAAATCTTAAACTTGGATTATCATTTTAATTAGGAATTAAATATTATTGAGATGATTAATTTAGGGATTCTTAAATTAAAGAACAAATTTCTTCCTAATAACATCCCTATTTTAATAACTCCAATTTTACTATTCTTCCAAATTTAATTAATTATTTTAACTAAAGTTCATTTCAATTATTGTTGAATTGTTTAATAGGTTTCTACCCTTTAATTATTTAAACTTCAATCATCCAAATCAGATTAGGATCAAATATTTTACTCTTTAATTTTATTAAGCCTAAAGTTTTAATTAAGGGTTAAAATTTTAATTACCATTTTGCCCTTCAAGCTTAATAATTTCATAACTCACTAAATTGAGCTCAAATGAATTTGAAATTTTTATGTGACCTCACTCATATGTCAATAAAGACATTAGAGGAGAAAATGTGATTTTTCTGTATTTAATTTATTTATGTAATTATTTTTGGTGGAAAATAAGGATTTCCAAAGAAAATTTAATAATATGACCAAGGGAAAGTTTCTGTCCTTAAGAAAATTATGGGACATTCCTAATAACCAGAGAACCACTTGGACCAATTTTTGTAATTTTTTGAATTATATTTTATTTATTAAAATTATTTTAAGTTCTGGGGTATTAATTAATTTAAAAATAGAATATAAGTTGAAAAATAAATTTTATAATTTTTAAAATTCTCTCTGATATCAAGGAGTCCAGAGAACCAAATTTTACAATTTTCTGATTTTTCTTTAATTTATTGGAATTATTTTAGTGGAAATGCTAGAAAATGTATTTTTTTTAATTTTTAAAAATTACCCCAAGGCTTTAAAATTTAATATCTCAACCTAGAGACATAAGAAAAATATGGGGTTTATTCCTAAGTGGTTAGAATTCAAAATGTGACATTTTGGTGAATTTTATTATTTTTGTAATTTTTATTATTTTTTAATTATTAAAATATTAAAATAATGATAAAAAATCAACTTTTTTAGAAAATTGCAATTTTAATTTTCTTGAATTCCCCTGATATCAGAGAGGCTTAAAAACCAATTTGGTGAATTTTTGAAAAGTATTTTAAAAGTTATGAATTTTCAAAGTTTAAGTTGGCTAAATGGCTTAATAAACCCATTTGATAGGGTTAACCAAACCCAATCGACTTCAAACTTTTATGGTGGGTTCCTCTGATCCTAAAGGTCAGATGGAGAATTGATTTCAAGTCAATTTGATCTATGGTAAACTCTAATTAATTAAATTTCAATTTTGGGTATTTAGGCCAATTAGGGTTAATATGAGTGAATTAACTCAAGTCCTATTTTTCCTAGGGTTCTCTGGTCATAAGGAACATCACCAAATTTTCCTATAATTTATTTCACAACATGCTAATTTTTGGAATTAAAATACTCAAAACGAGCAACATGCATTTGAAAAATCAATAACTTTTCACAGAGATGGCCTCCGACTTGGAAAATTCAGTGGAATGTTCCCAAGTTCGGAGGCTTCAAAAGCCCTATGGTCTCATGCCATGGTGAATTGTATGAATGCATGGAGAATTAAAACAATGCAGGAGTAAATAATTAATTAAAAATAAAGTACTAGACAAAATTAATTAATTTCTTTTCCACATTATTCTCCTCCGTTCACTCGAGCAAGAGGGCATTTTTATTTTATTTTTGTGATTTTTCTACACAAAGATATGAATTTTCAAAGTTTCGATATTTAATAAATACATTAAATACCCTATTTATCTACTTATCCACGCGGCGCCGACTCAACCTCGGCGGCTCCGAATCGACACGCGTCGCTCCCCGGTTCGGCGCCGCCATCCGACTCGGCCGTCCGGGGCCCCGCGGTTCACGTACCATCCGCCGGTCCGACGCAATCCAAGCCGTCCATCCAATACACGCGCGATCCGACGGTTCCCGGTCATCGTCTACGACCGGTGCGATCCCGTGACCGTCCACACTCTAACCCTAAGAACTCACTCGATTCTCAACGGATTTTCGTGTTCTTATGCTCTATGCGATTCGTCTTCAAGAGACGAACACATCCATACGGTGAACATGCTATGAAATCAAGCCAATCAAAATGGAGAATCGGCCGAAGCTCGGGCAGAAGAGGGAGTTCATACCTTTGCTCGGAGAAGTGAAGCTTCGATCCGAGAGTCGTGTCACCTTCGATCGGGTCCAAGTAAGCTCCGGATGAAGTCCCTCGGCCCGGTGAATCGTCCAGCTATGAAAGCGACCACGGCCGATAACAAAGCTTGGAGGCCGGAGCAACCGGGTGGCTCCGGAGATGGGGCTTTTAGTGGGAAACTTCTCCTCTTGGTCCAGTGAAGGTGTAGGACCAATCAATTTGGGGATCGGCTCACTGCGAAGAAGTGTCCTGGTTTTGGGCCGAAGCTCGAGCTCAAAATCGGGCTCAGCCTGGAGGAATTGGGCTGGAATTCAAGTGGGGATCAAGTGCTCTATGTGTGGAGAGTGATCCGGAATGATTTTGGCGCAGTTTCCTTAAGGTTTTGTTCAACACACTCCTTTGGACGAGAGGGTGAGGAGTTTAAATCAGGAGAGGCTCGAGGGCCTCCTGTGGGGAGTCGAGGGCCGGGATCACCGCTCTCGGCATGTGAAGAACAGCCCATGGTGGCCATCGGGCATGAGGCGGCTCGACAGGTGAGAATTCCAAGTTTGGGCTCACATGCGAGCTCTCGGCTCGGTGGTTTCCAGCGGTCATGGTGGCCGGCCGGACAGTGCATGGGTCACCCTCAAGGTCAGTGGGTCGTGGCGGGGCTTGGTGCAAGCAATCGGAAATTACCATGTGTAAAGGCTTTGATCCAAAGTAGAATGGGGCATGGCTAGTTTTGAGTCTAAATGGGTCAATTCACCCATTTGGGCTTGGTGCACCCTTCAAGGTGGCTTTGGGTCTGTGGGGGATCAAAGGGATCGCACTGGTCTGGCATGGTGAGGTCTCCATCCAAATATATTTGGATTAAATTTAAGTTTAGGTGAATCATGATTAAGGCTAATGAGCTTTAGGGATTAAGGAAAGCCCCCCTCTTCTTACCCAATATGGCATGGTGGAGTGTCCAAGGCCCTCATGGCTCACATGTGGCTCATGCATGGCTTCATGGCTCACCTTCGGCTCTGGGAAAGGTTTAGTCAATTTCATGAAAATGGGTTTTGGGATTCTTTTGATAATTTAATGGGAACTTGGATAAGGCTTGATTTGGGATGATTTGATGATGAATTTAGGACTTAGGTATTGAGTTTAATTGAAAGTATGATGAGGGGAAATGTCATATGGGCTTTGGGACCAATTTTGGGCCTTTGGATGTGGTAAAAGATGGGCTTTTAAAATGATTTAAGGAATGGGCCTTTTAGTTTAAAAATGAATTTATGGATGGGAGTTTTGTAAAGAGGTTGGGCCAAATAATTGTTGAGTTTTGTTTAGGGATGTGTCATGAATGATTTGAAATAAATTTGAGGTGGTTTGGGCTCGAATTGGTTTGGATTCGAGTTCATTTGGTACATGGGCTAATATAGGTCAAATTGGGCTAACTTGGGCCAATGTTGGGCTAGGGTTGAAATTGATGTAAAATAAATGTTGGGAAATGTTTATGGGAGTGTTTCAAAGAGGTTTTGGCTTTGGTTGGGTTTTGATTTTGGGGTTTGGGTCTATTTGGGCTAGGTTTAGGTTTAGGTCAAAATTGGGCCTTTTGATTTTGGGTTGAATTTGAGTGGGGTTTGGGTCTAAATTTTGGGCAAATCATGTTAGTGTTTTGTTTATGGGGATGTTAAGGAAGGTTTAGAAAATATTTGGGGTTAATTGGAGTTGAATTGGGTGAGTTTGGGCTAAGTTCGGGTCATGGGTCCAAATCGGGCTTTAAGGCCAAAAGTGAAATTGATCCAAATGTCAATCCAATTGGACTTGGATTTGGTCTAGATTGGTGTTGGGGATGTTGAATTGAAGTTTAGAATTGAATTGGACCAGAATTTAGGTCAATTGGGTAGGTTTGGTTTGACATTGGGTTCATTTTGGGTTAAAATGGGTCAAATTGAGGGTTTTGATAAAAGCGGGGTGAATTGACAAAATTGGCCCATGGTGTAGTTGAACAAAATGAAATTGGGAATATTTGAGATTTTCTGGAATTTTCTGGGAATTTTCTGAATTTTTGGATTTTTTGGCTAAGAGGGGCATTTTGGGTATTTGAAGGGTATTGGGAGGTATTTTTGGAATTTTTGGTATTTTTGGCTATGAATGATCAATTTGAGTGATGTGGGAATGTTTGGGATTGGTCTTGAGGATTTTTGGGTGATTTGGAGATTTTGAAAATTTTGGGTAATTTTAAGGGTTTTGGGTAGGCTAGGCGGGTGTAGGGTCCCGGGGGTCAAAAATTGAAAATTTGGAAAATTGAAGATTGGGTGAATGTAAGTGGAATGAAATCATTTTGGTTGAGTCATGAAGCCACATCAAGCCCACATGAGCCATGAAGGGACTCATTTGAGGCATCCACTATGTTGTTCCTAACCCTCTTAGCCAAGGGCTTAGGGGTTAAAGACCATCAATGTGAATCACCTGCATGAGTTAGAAGGTCAAATCGGGTATGGGTGTGGTTTCAAGAGGTGTGTGAAAGTGTAGTGTATAGGTGTAGTGTGTGTGTAAGTCAGCCCTTCACTGCACCAGGCCACCTGGTGGCAATCTTAAGGCCAAAGAGTCCTATAGGAACTCATCCTTTAAACTTCCACATTTAATTTCAACCCTCTAGGTGATTAGGGGTCTACAATCAAGTTTGTGGAGTTTGCAGGGAGTTAGGAAGTGGTTTGAATTTCTAAGTGGTGGGTCCCAATTCTAATCCTCTAGGATAGTCAAAGGAAAAGCCTAAGGCTAGATCCTAAGTACTAAAGAGAAGAAGAGAAGACCTCACCAAAAATGAGGTCAACAAATGGACCCCCAATAAGTGTGGTGTGCTAACCAAGCACACCGCGCGTATCGGCGTTGACCGAAGAGATCAACAAAACCAACATAGATGTCCAAGTGACAAACTTAGGACGAAGTAGAAGAGTTTCCGCCGGGGAGTGTCAAGTATATCTCTAAGACTGGAGATTCCTGAACTCTCGCTGGGCAAGGGAAAAGGAGGTGAGTCCCAAATCACATGATCTGGGGGAATTTCGATTTAGATTTTGTTTCATTTCATGTTCAAGTCATGATGTGTAAGTTTAGATTTTGAGTTTCAATTTAGATTGAAGTTTGGTTTAAAATCAATTTGAGGAAATTTGAATTTGAAGTTTGGAATCGAAACGAGGTTTCAATCCCAAGATTGTGGAGAAAACTGGAATCGGGGTACCAGCCGCAAAATGAGAATCGGAGTTTAAGTGTTGATTGAAGGGGTTAGAATCAGGATTTAGGTACTGATCTCGAAAGTTTAAAGAGAACTGGAATCGGGTTCTAGTCTCGAAGGTTTAAAGAGAACTGGAATCTGGTTCCAGTCTCGAAGGTTTAAAGAGAAATGGAAATTGGTTCCAATCTCGAAGGTTTAAAGAGAAATGGAAACTGGTTCCAATCTCGAAGGTCTAAAGAGAAATGGAAACTGGTTCCAATCTCGAAGGTCTAAAGAGAAATGGAAATCTCGAAGGTCTAAAGAGAAATGGAAACTGGTTCCAATCTCGAAGGTCTAAAGAGAAATGGAACCGGTTCCAATCTCGAAGGTCTAAAGAGAAATGGAAGCTGGTTCCAATCTCAAAGGTCTAAAGAGAATTGGAAACTGGTTCCAATCTCGAAGGTCTAAAGAGAAATGGAAACTGGCTCCAATCTCGAAGGTTTAATGAGAATTGGAACTAGGTTCCAATCTCGAAAGTTTAATGAGAATCGGAAATGGATTCCAATCTCGGAAGTTTAATGAGAATTGGAACGAGGTTCCAATCTTGGAAGGTTTAATGAGAATTGGAAATGGATTCCAATCTCGGAAGGTTTAATGAGAATTGGAAATGGATTCCAATCTCGGAAGGTTTAATGAGAATTGGAAACTGGTTCCAATCTCGAAGGTTTAAAGAGAAATGGAAATTGGTTCCAATCTCGAAGGTTTAATGAGAATTGGAAATGGATCCCAATCTCGGAAGTTTAATGAGAATTGGAAACTAGTTCCAATCTCAAAGGTTTAAAGAGAAATGGAAACTGGTTCCAATCTCAAAGGTCTAAAGAGAAATGGAAACTGGTTCCAATCTCGAAGGTCTAATGAGAATTGGAAATGGATTCCAATCTCGGAAGTTTATTGAGAATTGGAAACTAGTTTCAATCTCGAAGGTTTAAAGAGAAATGGAAACTGGTTCCAATCTCAAAGGTCTAAAGAGAAATGGAAACTGGTTCCAATCTCGAAGGTTTAAAGAGAAACAGAAACTGGTTCCAATCTCGAAGGTCTAATGAGAATTGGAAATGGATTCCAATCTCGGAAGTTTAATGAGAATTGGAACTAGGTTCCAATCTCGAAAGTTTAATGAGAATTGGAAATGGATTCCAATCTCGGAAGTTTATTGAGAATTGGAACAAGGTTCCAATCTCGAAAGTTTAATGAGAATTGAAAATGGATTCCAATCTCGGAAGTTTATTTGTGTGAAGAGGGACCCAATCTCATGCCATCGAACCAAATCGACAAAGCTCGTGGCTCCGTGTCAATAGACCTAGTCGATCTCCATACAGGAAGAAAGGTAGGCCACAAAAGTCGAAATGATTTCGATGTGACAAAAAAAAAAGGTTTAGGATTCTGAAATTGAAGTGTGGGTCTCTTGTGAGGAAGAGTTGTCTCGACAGAGAATTTCAAAGCTTCTTGAGGTAAATTTCGATTTGAAGTTTATTTGAAAATGTTTGAAAAGATGAATTTAGAGTGGGATCCGATTTGAGATTCATTTTCATTCTGTTTGTCCTTTAACTTTCCAAAAAAATTTTTAGCTGTGTATTTAATGTTCATATGAATTTTATTTAACGTTCACGTGGATTTTGAAGTTATCTTTTTATGTTTGGATTTTTAAGGAAAAATAATTCTCACTTATTATTTATATTTTTATATTTTTTTTATTTTATTTTTATTATTATTTTATTATTATTAGTTTTTTCTTTTCTGTTCTTTGTTCGAAGTTCGTTTAACTTTAATGGCATTTCCCAGTCAATTTGCACAAAAGAGGTGAAGGCCAAAATTGTGACATGGTCACTTTCATTCCAATCATGTTGAAGATACATCATACAACTCGATCCGGAATACATCTCATACAATCCATATAGACTCAAAACGGACTATGTATGATCTTTGTCGATCCATCCAAAAAGGTATCCGTCAAAATCCATGTCCGAATAGTGAGGTGCATGGTCAATAACATCACCTTCCAAGCCATCCTCGGCGAGGATGCCGTATGGATGTACGTTGGAGGTGTGATATTTTCCATGTAACTCACAGCTCGTAAGGCCGGAGGCTCTCTAACTCCGGGTCCGGCCGGAAGTGGTAAGGTGCTTTCCGTCGTACATCCTTCCGAAAGTAACCGAGATCCGATTTACCGGTACTCCCGGTATGCAATGTTTAGCGACATCCGCTCCGTTGCCCTTCGCGTATCATGACGGAACCTACCGGTAATGGTATCTTTACCGGCCCTCGGAACTCACTCGGGCTCGCTATCCGGAGGTCGATCCGAACATGATATTACACTCATTCGGAAAAGAAACCGTGCGTAAGGGTCCGACAAAGTCGTGGTGATCTATGTGCGGGGGTATGCAATCACCCTTCTTGTAAATATTAATGATGCAACCGTTGGGTATGCAATCTGCGTGCGTACCCTCCATGTTATCATTCTTTTTACCATCCTTTTAATGACTAATGGCATTGGATCCACCCGGCCATGACGGAGTATCCCCGGTGGGTTTCCCTTCCCGTCTTCTCGCGAAGTTGTAGCAGCATCCACATTGTATTGTAATTCTCCCCTTTCCTGGCATCCATCTCCGGGGTTCTGAGTAAGTGTTTTCTCTTAAGCGACCTGCTCGGCCCTTCTTTTTAAATCCTGGATGCAGTCCACGATTTGTTATTGTTCGTATTCTGAGAACACGTCTGTATGTAATTCGAGGCCTTCAAGTATATTGATCCTCCTGCCTTTGATTCTCTCGAAGTATTCAAAAGTTTTCTTCTGGACATTCTGTATTCTTTCTAGCTCGTATTCTGGGATAATTTGCAAATGGCGAGGCCTCGGTGACGTACTCATGGGATATATGGCTCAATCCCTTCACGTTCTCCCCGCATACCTCGGCTCCTCGGGGATGATGTCCGTCGGGACATCCTCCGGGGTCGCTTCGCAACAAGGTCATGCATCACGGTGGCTTCATCCGGTGGCGTAGTAGCCTTCTTTCTTCTCCGTTCTTCTTGAGATTTCTCTCGGTTTCTTCCGTCATCCTCGGAGCCGGCCTCCTTCCTTCGGGTTCCCGGCGAACCGGTATCCTCGAAGTATATGCGCCGGCAGCAAGCAATCGTCTCGTCGCGCCGGTCCGCCGCTAATTTAGTTAACATCTTGCGGATACGGCGATTTTTATTTCTTCGTTGAGTTGTCGTGAGAGTAGCTCTTCGTATTTCCCGAGTTTCGTGGGCGCGGCGCCGACAAGCCCGCCCTCCGTCGTAGCGATTACGGACTTGATTCTCTTGTCCTCTTCGGTGTTTGTTTTTCTTTTCTCGTCGCTGGATTGGTGGCTCGGGCCACCCACTTTCATTACTCGTCCGACTAGGCGGTTCCTCTCGGTCAATCGGGACCCGGTCACTTTCCTCGTATTGCGAGCCCGCCGGTGCGAAGTCCGAATCAATCTCTATTATCGCTCCATCTTTCACCCTCTTTTCGTCGAGTGCAAGGCTTACGCCATTTCTAAAGTTCGAGACCAACCGCCCGTTCGACATTTCCCCGCGAAAAGACAAGGAAAAGGATCGGGGCCGTACTAAGAACAAGAACATTAAGAAAATGTTTATTAAAGACAATTTTTTTTATTTTTATATTTTTAAATTCAACGAGAATGAAGTGGGAAAAGATCAGGAAAGAGATTTTGATTTGGAAGAGAGAAAACAAGGAAAACTTTATTATCATGATTTTATTTATTCTAGCACATTTTTTATTATTTTGGGTTCGGACCCAGTCATAAGTAATTACTTCACCCGTGCTTCTAGGGATGGAAAATTCATTCCTTCGAAACATCGTGCAACAGTAATACTTTTTCAAGTATCGTCCATTGATCGGAAGCATATGTCGTTCTCATTGGCAGTTCACTAGCTGGTAGGAGCCTCCTGAGTAGACTGCCTCAACCACAAACGGTCCTTCCCAAGTGGGTTCAAATTTTCCTCCTATCTTGCGGTGTGCAAGAATAGGTCTCCGAGAACGAGAACTAAGTCACCAACTTTGAAGGTTCTTGGGCGGACCCGACCTGTCATGGGCTCGAACCATCTTAGCTTGGTATAGTTCTAAATTCCGTCGCGCTGCAAGTCTTTTCCCTTCCGGGCTTTCCAATTCTTCTAGTCGCAATTTGGCATTCTCTTCTGTCGTGATCTTGTTTGCAACCGCAATTCCGAGTGAAGGAAGCCGGACCTCTAAGGGTAACACTACCTCGGACCCATACACCGGAGCGTAAGGTGTAGCTTCGAGTAGGAGTTCGAAGGTTGTCCAGTAGGCCCATAAGGCTTCTAATAACTTTTCGTGCCAATTTCTCTTATTGTCGTCTAAAGTCTTCTTTAAAATTTGAACGAGAGTTTTATTAAAAGCCTCGACAAGGCCGTTTGCTCTTGGGTAGTAAATTGTTGAATATCGCCAGTCGATTCCGTGTCTCCTGACAAAATTGTTGATTTGTGTGCTTCTGAATGCTGACCCATTATCTGAGATGATCCTGCGTGGCACTCCGAAATGGTAGACAACTTGGTTCTTGAAAAATTGTAGCACATGGTGTGCTTTTACTTCTCTAAGTGGAACTGCCTCTGCCCACTTGGAAAAGTAATCTGTAGCCGCAAGAATGAAGCGATGTCCTTTCGAAGATGGTGGTTCTATTGGACCCACTATATCCGTGCCCCAACATTCAAATGGCCACGACGCAATTGTCGGATGTAGCACATTTGGAGGTTGGTGTAGAACCACTCCGTGCTCTTGGCATCGGTGACAGCTCTTGGCGATTTTCATGCGGCCGGTCATCATCGAGGGCCGTAGTAGCCTAGTCTTTTAATTTTCATTTTCATCTTCGGACCCGACCGGTGAGCGCCACGGAGTCCCGAATGCACCTCTTTAACAATTTCACGGGCCTTGGACCCACTTAGGCACCTTAGCCACATTTGATCAAAAGTCCTTCTGTATAATGTGTTGTTTATTAATGCGTAGGACAAAGTTCTTTTCTTGATCTGGTGGGCTAACGAACTATCGTCTGGTAGTTTTCCTGCTTGCAGGTAATCTATTAATGGTTGTCGCCAATCTTCTGTGTTTTCTGCCACCGCCGCAATCGATCCTTTTTCCTTTTCGATTTGTGTATTGTGTCTATGTCGAGTCGTGATAGGACCCGACGTCCGTGAACCGACACTTCCACCGATTCATCTTGCAAACGAGCAAATTCTTTTGCGAGACGGGCTAGCGCATCCGCTAAAGCGTTTTCTTCTATGGGAATTTTGTAGATTGTCACATTTGGAATCTGTTCCAACAACTCGTATGGCATACTCGGAAGTATTGCTCGAGTCTTGGTTTTAAAATTCCGTATTGTCCGACGATCCGTTGAATGATTAATTGCGAATCCCCATAGATGTTGATGTCCGTTATACCCATTCGAATAGTTAATTCCAGTCTCGTTATGAGGGCTTCGTATTCTCGCTTCGTTATTTGTACACGGCTCGTCAAGTGGTAGGAGTATCTTAACATCCCCGCTCCGGTGTTATAAAGATTAGTCCGATCCCTTCTTTACCGGGCACTATCACTTGCGATTCTTCGTCTTTGTGTTCTGAAGATGCTCCGTCGAAATATAATTCCCAACGTCGATCATCATGGTCTTCTAGGTTCATTATTTGTTCATCTGGCAAGTCGTCATTGAGAGGAGATTCTGCCGGCAAAGGGTGTGCTCGCGAGGAAGTCCGCTAAGACTTGTCCCTTTACGGCACGAAGAGGCACGAAAGTTATATCGAATTGCAATAATATCATCGACCATCCGGAAAGTCCGCCGAAAGCGTTGGACGGCTCATCAAGTATTGCAATGGATTAAATTTCGAGATCGGTCGACCTTATGAGAAAGCATGTAGTGCCCGAGCTTTCGAGCGGCGAAGATCGGGGCCAAACAATGCTTTTCAATTGCGGGATACCTTATTTCCGTCGGAAGTAAACGATGGCTTAGGTAGTAAAGAGCATTTTCTTTACCCTCATCATCGACCCGGCTAACGAGGCTCCGAGAGAGTCGTCTAAAGCCGCGGTATAAAGTATCGCGGTCTACCCGAGACCGGGGCTCGCTAAGACGGGAGGTGTCATTAAATATTGTTTAATGTCCTCGAAGGCCCTCTCGGCATTTCTCTTCCAAAATAAATTTGGCGTCCTTTTTAACTAGTGCCGAGAAAGGCCGACACCTACTCGACAAGTTCGAGATAAAGCGTCGAAGATATGCCGCCTTCCCTTGAAAAGATCGTAGTTGTTTTAAGGTTCCGGGAGGTGGCATTTCTAAGATAGCTTTAATCTTTCCCGGATCGATTTCAATTCCACGATGTCGGACAACGAATCCTAAGAATTTCCCGGAGGTGACGCCGAAGGCGCATTTTAAGGGATTCATCTTAAGGTTAAATTGTCTTAATCGTTCGAAAATAATTCTCAAATCATACGAGTGGTTTTCCTTTATTTTGCTTTTGATGACCACATCGTCCACGTAGCATTCGACTTGATTGTGGATGAGATCATCAAAAATTCTTGTCATCGCTCTCTGGTAGGTTGCTCCTGCGTTCTTCAGTCCGAATGGCATCACTGTGTAGCAATATACTCCGATCGGCGTTCTGAATGCTGTAAGTTTTTCATCTTCTGGGGCCATTTTTATCTGGTTGTATCCTGAAGATCCATCCATGAACGAAAATGTTTCATGTGTCGAAGCAATGTCAATCATTAATTCTGGGATCGGTAGAGGGAATTCATCTTTTGGACATGCCTTGTTTAAATCTCTCGAAATCCACACAAATTCCGATCCGACCATTCTTCTTCCCGATCGGTACCACATTGGCTAACCAAGTCGGGTATTGTTCTTCACGGACAAATTTAGCGTCTATTAGCTTTTTAACTTCAACTATGACTTGTTGCTCGATTTCTAGACGCATTCTTCCGGGACCTCGTCCGATCGGAATGTAGCGGGATCCACCCCTAGCTTATGGATCTGCGACCTCTGGAGCTAAACCTGGCATCTCATCGTAGCTCCAAGCAAAACAGTCTTTAAATTCCATTAATAACTTAATTATTTCTTCGGAGTCTTCTTTATTGAGTAAGGAGCTAACAAAGGTAGGTCTAGGTTCTTCGCTAGTACCCAAGTTAACTTCCGTTAACTCATCTATTGTAGATTTGATCTCTTCTTCGAACTCTGGTGGAGCATCTCCAATTTGTAAATCTTCGAGTTCTTCTGTAGTTTCCATAGAGTTTTCTTTAGACTCGCAAGTGACAACCATGCAAAATTCAGTATCGTCAACTGATCCTACTGTGCCGAATCCGAGACCATGTTTTGCATTGGGTGGACGATCGGAGTTATTCCATAATTTTTCAAAACGTTGTGATCGACCTTTTGTCCATTGTCGAGGTAAAAAACCACGCCGAATTAAATTTTGAACACAGGGAGAGTACCACTCAAAAGGTAATTCCATTAATTTCGATGAAGTAGCATCTTCAAATTGTACATTATTTTCGCTTTGGAGGAAGGAGCACCACGATAGAATTCTGACGGGCTTTGCACCACCGCTACGTACCTCTTTGACCTCCATACCCTCGATCTTATTAGAATGGATCGGGGTCAGGGTCATAGTATGTACATAGTGGTTAATCTTCTCGTACATCGATTTATATTCTTCGTTTCTTTCATCTTCAAGAGGGATTCTGAATTGCGGCTTCTTTCGACTTATTGTCGTCGCTTCTTGTTTGATTTCTTTTTCTTCTTCGTAACTATCTTCCCAATCAACATTGATGGCCGGTTTCATCTCGTCCAATCGTCCTAACGTCTCCGCCACGACCTCGTCCCCGGCCTCGACCTCGGATGCGAGTTGTGGAGAAACCTTCACCATCTCACCGTAAGGGAGTGGTGAGTGATCGTTGGACTAGAATTTCGTGTTCTTCGTCATCCCAAATTTCCTTTCGCTTCATTTGTTATGGTAGCTCCGGAGAAGATTGTTTTCTTCGGAGGTGCATAATAAGCCGCATCTTCATGGATTCCGATTTCATGTACGGAGAACGGTTGTAAGTCACCTTTAATACATCGTTCCCCTCCATCGTAGTATTTAATGCACTGATGTAGAGATGATGGTACCATCCGATTTTCATGTATCCACGGTCGGCCCAGTAGAGCTAAGTCACCGGTCTTCATTAGCAGTGTTATTGATCCGAGGGCTCTTTCTCCTTTCTGGTTGAATCCCCTTAATAACATTTTGTCTGCTTCGAGCTCGCGAGCATCAATTTCTAAGTATGCTAGCGTTCGAAGATTCATTATATTGATTGATTCTCCTGGATCCACCAATACTCTGGAGAGTGTAAACTTCCCAATTGTAACTGAAATGTACAAGGGTCGGTTGTGGTCTCGTCGTCCCAAGTAGTAGGTCATTGTCGGTGAAGGTAACACCTCGTCGTTCCTTTAACGAGCAAACCTCATCTAAGGACTCTCCGGCCATTCGAGTTAAGCAAATTTCTCGGATCAAGTAAGGCCTCGATCGAGCTTCTCTCATCTCCTTCGATAAGATGAGAGCGTCGTAGATGCTCAGTTTGGCTGGTAGTTTCCTAAGATGGGCTAGCACGTTGTAGTCCACTTTGTTTTCATGTGCCTCGTTTTCTTCTCGAATGGGTATTTCTTCTGTCGGGGTTGGTTCTTCTTGAACTACCTGCTTTCCTTTGTCCTTTGGACCCATTCTCGGAGGTAGAACTCTTCCACTTCTTAAGTTGACTTCTGTGATTTCTTCTGAATTTAGCATTGAGTTCGCTGGTGTCTCCTTCTGAATTGGAATGACGAGTTCTTCAGGATTAGCTTCGGAGTCTGAAGGCTCTAACTCTATTGTGATTGGAGCTCCTCGAAACTCGCAAATAGATTCGTTGCTTGTTGAACTCTCGTAGCCTTCCTGGTGGAAGTCTTTTTCATCATTGTGATCGTCGAGATCGTGTATGATTCGAGAATTGTTATTTGTATCGGAATCGACGTCCGGATTAGGTCGATTGTCGCTAGTTACGTAATCGTTAGAAACAATCAAAACGTAGCCAACGCCATAACCCTCATCATTATAAGATCCCACCGGAGTGGGCGGATAATCATACGTAGTCGCAGGTTCGAGGGATTTCTCCCCCGAATCGGAAACAACTATCCTAGGATAAGCAGCCCCTAGTCTAGCCTTAGGTGCCTCGGTCTTCTCTTCTTCGTCAACTTTATTCTTTTCTTCAGCCGTCTCTTGTTGAGGTGGTTCTTCTATCGTAAGTGATAGCGCCGACTTGACAGTTTTTGAACTTTGAATTGAAGCTCGCACCGAAGCGGTTTGGATGTGCTCTAAAATCTTCTTCGAAGACTTGGTCCAAGCGGTAGTCCATCCATCATCAGTCGCATAGGGATCTATCAGAACAATGAAATCCGTCGAGATAACATTGACGGAACCTCCTTTCTGGGGTTCCTTCATGTATTCTTTCGGGATCGTTATATTCCCTTTCCGGAGATTATCTTTGAGCCAACTTTTGAAGGTAATACAATCTTCTATCTTGTGCCCAAGCATCCAGTGGTAAGGGCAAAAGTTGGGATCACCTCTCTTGTCGACTTCTTCTGGTCTTTTAGGCTCTGACAGTTGGAAATTTGGAGTCTTCATCAGGCTACGGAACATTTTCGGCATCGCCTCATTCTTGAACGGATACTCCTCGCTCAGGAACTCCCTAAACGTCCGTTGTGGACGAGGCGGTTGTTCATATTGTCGAGATGACCGATAGCTGGGCCGGGGTTGCTCGGTACTCCGTCGAGGTTGCCGCGGCCGTTCGACGATATTTGTATCGGCTGCTTGCCTTTATCGATCGTCGCGACGATCCCGGACTTCTTTTCAAAAGTTTTCACAGGCTTCTGTTTGTATGTTTTATCAGCGAAACTTAATTGCTTCGCCTCCTCTTGCAAGCTTCCGACCTTGCTTAACAACTTCTCGAAAGTCTTAATAGTAAATCCCTTGAGGAGAAGTTCTATCGGGCCATGGATGCTTTTTAGTAAAATGCCGATCGCATGCTCGTTCTTGTAATCGTGGCTCACACTTCATACTTAGGTTCCTCCATCGAAGTATGTAGTCCACCAAGGTTTCATTCGGCTTCGCTTCTCTACCACTAAATCACCTATAGTGATGTGGTGCCGAGCTCCGCAAATCGCTCGATGAAGAGGTTCTCTAACTCCGAAAATGTCTTCACCGAACCGTTTCGGTAATTCCGCATACCAATCAAAGGTGATCCCCGACATGTCGCCGACAAATTGTCGAAGAGCAAAGCATCACTTCCGCCGCATTGCAACAACTGGCACGAAAATGTGCAACATGCTGCCGAGGGTTTCCGGTTCCATCAATGGTTTTGAACAAAGGTGGTACAAAGCCTTTCGGATATTGGACAGCGTCGAATTCTTCAGGGTAAGGTCTACCCGTCCGAATGGATGTCCCGCTTTTTGATTGTGTCAAGGCTTCTCGCACCTGCTGTTCCACCAAGCTCTTGATATCCTTTTCCGGAATCATACTTTGTGTTGTATCCTTCTTTAATTGATCATCCACGTTGACGAATGTAATCTCCTTTCCTCCGTCTACAATGTGAATAACTTCCGGGGTGTTTCTCTTTGGGGTTGAACTCGACTCCGGAGAGTGGCTAGGGCTACGACCATCTCTTCCATCCTTTTTGCCATTTGGGCGATCGTATCATCTTTCTCTTGAAGCCGCCTCCTCATTACTTCCGGCTCCTCTCTTCTCGCGGCTGCAGGAGCACCTTGTGAAGCCGACGAAGCTCGTGTTTCAACCATGTTAATTTCTCGCATATTCATCATCCATGAACTCGACGGAGTCAACTTCATCTCCGAATTTCTCTTCTCTTTCCCTTGCTAGTCGCCGAATATCGCTCTTAACTTTTCCATAAGCATCTTCTGCAGGTCTTTTCCGTACATCCTCGCAGCTTGTCATGTCATAATTGTCGAGTTTCTTTCTCATGAGTCCCCTTTATCGCGGTAGCACTTTCTTCGGACTCAATTCTCCCGTCGAGACTTTCCTTTTCCGGTCGTTGTTTCGGTCTTAATCGGCTCGGCAGTGGACGCCATACCATCCTTCTAGCGGTAGAAGGCCCAGGACCGGATGGTCCGTCGACCGAATCGTCGGAAGGTGGTATCCTCCCCGATCCGTAAACCCGAAACAACAACAGGTGGACTAGCCTTCATCTTCTTATTAGGCTCTTCCGCAGCGATAGCAGATTCTACTCGCGGCCCAAGACGGGATTTGGCCGGCACCCGCCCTATCCTTCTTAAAATTTCCGATACGGGCATCTCTCTTCCTTGCTAACTTCTCAATCACGGTCTGTAATCGGGCAAGTGGTGTAACCCTAGCCCTTTTCTTTCGTTGTCGCTGTAATATGCGGGTCGAGGTAATGTAGAGGCAATCCCGCGGACATTTTCCTCGTCGACCGCGGCGAAAAGGGATGGAATCTACTTCCTTCCAAAAGGGTGTATACTCGGACAATGGTATGTATTCAGGTAGTGGTGTATACTCGGAGATTTCTTCTAAGAAAGCGACTTCAGCAGCCTCCGGCCTTCCCGGCAATCTTCCCGCCTCCGTTTCTCCTCCGAGTCCGTGTTAGGGGTGGAACCCTCGAGCCGGACCCAATTTCAAAAATGAAGGTCTTGCACGGAAATCCGTACCCTCCACGGTAACATGCTCGTTACGAATTCGAACTTCCTTCCCCTTCGCTTGGCGGGAGCCGGGTAGGTGCAGAGACGACTATACCAGTGGGGGTAGAGATAACGGTCCTTCTATGGACAGCGGTACTCCTCTCACTCGGAACCCTTTGCAGAGGAGGAAATTCTCGAGTTGATTTAAGGTCGAACTCAATCATGGGTTTCTCGCTTCGACACTTTGTCCATTAGTGCGAAAAGGGTAACGTCAGCGATCTTGACATTTGTGTTTACGAATCCTTGTCCAAACCGGATGATCCCATTGTCGAGCAGCTCATCCTTGTAAACAGCGAAGTCCAGTCCATTGGTGAAGGAGAAAATCAGTTTTGGGGCTTCCATTTCTGCAAGGTAGATTCCGATTGTCGATCCCAAGTTATGCTTCTTCTCATCGAGACGAAAAGAAATGAATCGAAAAAAGTCCGAACACATTCTTGTTCATGTATATTTATTAAAAGAGTCATTCATTAGAGGGTTTGTTTATTTAGAACGGAATGTTCAAAGGTGTAGAGAAGGTAACGAATCTGATTCAGAATTGGAAAGGAAAAGAAAGTCTTATGCAAGACTTCTCGACTCGAAGGATCACTCCTAAACTAACACCTATTGGGGGTGCACCCCACCTTAGAAATGAGGTGAAAGGATCTCAGAACCTCTCTGTTTAGGGGTGTCTAAACAGTGGCTCCTAAATCCGAGAGAATGTTGGCTATACTTGTTCAAGGTAGAAATGAACATAGTATTCCAACGGAAAGAAGGGTAGTTTGATCCATTAGGGACATGGATACACTACCAATTTTTGAAAGCGGAACTATTTGATTAAAAATGGAGAGAGGAATTTTCCCCAGTGAAGTCGCCAGAAATTGTACGGCTTATTTTTAAGTTGAGTTTTGTATTTTTTGAAAAGAGGTCGCCTACAGAAATTGTCAGCGAATTTTTAATTTAATTTAAATAAATAATTTGAAAAGTAGTATTTGATTTTGAAAATAATTTTAAATTTGAAAATTTTAAGATATGAAATCAAACCGATCTCACATCCCGAATAGTTTATATAAACGAGCACCGTATCACAAACCATGTATCTATCCCGAAGAATAGACACATGGCTTCGATGATGGGGCTCGATTAAATAAACTAGAAGATTTGTGACATCCGTTTGGTCCGCGAACCAATTTTATAAGCCGACAAATTCCCTCGCTTAATATAAATGAATTAAGCGAGGTTTATATTACCTCGGGTTCTTAAAGTTCCCTATAAGGGCAAGCCCCTATAGTTAATTACATCTTAAGTGACGGGAATCACCTAAGAAAACTCTCGATAATAATCGTAGTTCTCGCTCTCAAGAATTTCAAGGTTTAAGTTTTCAATGGATTGAGTTTTGGAATTTCAATAGGGAATGGATCAAATTTTGAACATTTTTATTTTGGGAATTCAAAGGAAGAAAGGTAAGAGAAATCACAGATTCGAAGCGAACTTTGGTAATTTCCCGACTATCCTATTTGTTTGGCTTGAATTTAGGAAGGTCCTAATGTTTATTTAATGTTTTGATCTTGCCAATTTTAATTAATTAGGCCTTATGTTTGCATGATGTGATCACACAAATAGCTTCGAAGGTGCGAGGGTTTATGTCGTAACGGACGACTACCTCGGAACCCTAAGGTCGATTAGGACTTAATTTGCAAAGCAAATGCCTAACAAGAAGGTTGAGGTTTTATGTTGCACCGTGCAAACTACCTCGAAGTCCTATGAGTTGATTGTTTAAACTAAAGAAAAGTTTTGTTGAAACGTATTCATGTTTTCGTCGATGACGATGGTTGTGCCGCCCATTAAGCTCCAAGCTCCTTGTTGTCGCGAGGTTTAGTTGTAGAAGGTGATAAATCAAGAGATGAGGCAAGTGTTTGGTTTTAGAGAAAGTCTTAATTTCTATGTGTCTTTAATGTTTTAATTAAAACGAGTCTTAAAGTTGATTAAACGTAACCGATTAAGATCCCACGGTTCCGTCATCCCGCACCGTTATTTTCATCGAATTCACTTAGTCCAGTATGAATTTGCTAAACTCAACTAATTGAGTTCCGCACTTTCATTTAGACCGTGGGAAATCCCGTTAGCAACACGTGGGTTACATCATCCGAGGTATTCCCGATCATTCAACGAGACGTTTTAATTTAGTTGTAGTTGTAGTTTTGTTGTTCGTTTGTGATTAAATTTTGAGTTGTTTTATATTTTGAATGTTGTGGTGGTGAATTTTATCTTGTAGTGTCTTTTAATTTAGTTATGGGTTTCGGCTTTGGTTTCGTCCTAAAGGTGTAGGTTTTCATGCAACCGTTGTTTATCATGCAAGAAAGGTAAAGTACAATGCGATTAAATAAATTGCAGTAAAGATAAATCGCAATAAAATAAAAGCGTACCTGGAGGGTCTTCCTGTCATCCCAAGCTGCACTTAAAAAACAGTTAGAATATTTAAGCATTTAAAGTAAGTTCCTAGGTAAAGCTAAGGGGAGGGTTATGGTTTTCTACCAAGTTCCTAATCCTATAGCTAGTCATTCCTATGACGTCTAGGTCTTCAATTTTGGTTTTAAGGATGATTTTCTTCACCAAAGAACAACTAAGCTCAATTTGTTCTTAAGGACATTCCATCATATCGAGGAAGTGTTTAAGACGAATCTTAAACATCTTTTCAATATTTCAGGAATTGTCCTAAGTCCAAATGAATTCTATCGTGCGGGTGAATTAATCATCTAGGGTGTTTAAGTTAAGTTTTATTTCTTGCTCGGTGAATTAGGATGTTCGAATATCCTTATGAGTGAAGTGACATTTCATTTGATACTCCATTTAGGAGTTATAATAAGTAAAAGCTCCTAAGGGCAAAACGATATTTAATGATTTGTGATTCAAATTTAAGTTCAAATTAATGATTTAAGTTTGGAATAGTTGTTCAAGTTATTTTAGATTTATTTTGAATTCTTTATGACTTAGGTGATGTTATATTTAATTTAATTCAATTTAACTTAACTTAATTTAATTTAATGTGGTTTAATTTAATTCATTTAATTTTAAGTTAGTTTAATATAATATGATTTAGCTTAATTTAATTTAATTTAATTTAATTTAATTTGACTTAGTTTTAATTTAATTTAATTTAATTTAATTTTAATTTTAATTTAATTTAATTTAACTTAATTTAATTTGTTTTAATTTAATTTAATTTAATTTAATTTAATTTAATTTAGTTTAATTTAATATGTTTTAATTTAAATAAATTTAATTTAATTTAATTTAATTTGATTTAATTTAATATGTTTTAATTTAATTTAATTTAATTTAATTTAATTTAATTTAATTTAATTTTTTATTTTAAAAGGGTTTCGCTTTAAATAATTTAACCTTAACTTAATTTAATGATTAAGTCTTTTAGCATTTTAAATCTTAAACTTGGATTATCATTTTAATTAGGAATTAAATATTATTGAGATGATTAATTTAGGGATTCTTAAATTAAAGAACAAATTTCTTCCTAATAACATCCCTATTTTAATAACTCCAATTTTACTATTCTTCCAAATTTAATTAATTATTTTAACTAAAGTTCAATTCAATTATTGTTGAATTGTTTAATAGGTTTCTACCCTTTAATTATTTAAACTTCAATCATCCAAATCAGATTAGGATCAAATATTTTACTCTTTAATTTTATTAAGCCTAAAGTTTTAATTAAGGGTTAAAATTTTAATTACCATTTTGCCCTTCAAGCTTAATAATTTCATAACTCACTAAATTGAGCTCAAATGAATTTGAAATTTTTATGTGACCTCACTCATATGTCAATAAAGACATTAGAGGAGAAAATGTGATTTTTCTGTATTTAATTTATTTATGTAATTATTTTTGGTGGAAAATAAAGATTTCCAAAGAAAATTTAATAATATGACCAAGGGAAAGTTTCTGTCCTTAAGAAAATTATGGGACATTCCTAATGACCAGAGAACCACTTGGACTAATTTTTGTGATTTTTTGAATTATATTTTATTTATTAAAATTATTTTAAGTTCTGGGGTATTAATTAATTTAAAAATAGAATATAAGTTGAAAAATAAATTTTATAATTTTTAAAATTCTCTCTGATATCAAGGATTCAAGAGAACCAAATTTTACAATTTTCTGATTTTTTCTTAATTTATTGGAATTGTTTTAGCGGAAATGCTAGAAAAATGTATTTTTTTTAATTTTTAAAAATTACCCCAAGGCTTTAAAATTTAATATCTCAACCTAGAGACATAAGAAAAATATGGGGTTTGTTCCTAAGTGGTTAGAATTCAAAATGTGACATTTTGGTGAATTTTATTATTTTTTTAATTTTTATTATTTTTTAATTATTAAAATATTAAAATAATGATAAAAAATCAACTTTTTTAGAAAATTGCAATTTTAATTTTCTTGAATTCCCCTAATATCAGAGAGGCTTCAAAACAAATTTGGTGAATTTTTGAAAAGTATTTTGAAAGTTATGAATTTTCAAAGTTTAAGTTGGCTAAATGGCTTAATCAACCCATTTGATAGGGTTAACCAAACCCAATTGACTTCAAACTTTTATGGTGGGTTCCTCTGATCCTAAAGGTCAGTGGAGAATTGATTTCAAGTCAATTTGATCTATGGTTAACTCTAATTAATTAAATTTCAATTTTGGGTATTTAGGCCAATTAGGGTTAATATGAGTGAATTAACTCAAGTCCTATTTTTCCTAGGGTTCTCTGGTCATAAGGAACATCACCAAATTTTCCTGTAATTTATTTCACAACATGCTAATTTTTGGAATTAAAATACTCAAAACAGCAACATGCATTTGAAAAATCAATAACTTTTCACAGAGATGGCCTCCGACCTTGGAAAATTCAGAAAATGTTCCCAAGTTCAGTGGCTTCAAAAGCCCTATGGTCTCATGCCATGGTGAATTGTATGAATGCATGGAGAATAAAAACAATGCAGGGAGTAAATAATTAATTAAAAATAAAGTACTAGAGAAAATTAATTAATTTCTTTTCCACATTATTCTCCTCTCGTTCACCGAGCAAGTGGGTATTTTTATTTTATTTTTGTGATTTTTCTACACAAAGATATGAATTTTCAAAGTTTCTGATATTTAATAAATACATTAAATACCCTATTTATCTACTTATCCACGCGGCGCTGACTCAACCTCGGTGGCTCCGAATCGATACGCGTCGCTCCCTGGTTCGGCGCCGCCATCTGACTCGGCTGTCCGGGGCCTCGCGGTTCACGTACCATCTGCCGGTCCGACGCAATCCAAGCCGTCCATCCAATACACGCGCGATCCGACGGTTCTCGGTCATCGTCTACGACCGGTGCGATCCCGTGACCGTCCACACTCTAACCCTAAGAACTCACTCGATTCTCAACGGATTTTCGTGTCCTTATGCTCTCATGGATTCGTCTCGAAGAGACGAACACATCCATACGGTGAACATGCTATGAAATCAAGCCAATCAAATTGGAGAATCGACTCGAAGCTCGGGCGAAGAGGGAGTTCATACCTTTGCTCGCAGAAGTGAAGCTTCGATCCGAGAGTTGTGTCACCTTCGATCGGGTCCAAGTAAGCTCCGCGATGAAGTCCCTTGGCCCAGTGAATTGTCCGGCTATGAAAGTGACCACAGCCGATCACAAAGCTTGGAGGCTGGAGCAACCGGGTGGCTCCGGAGATGGGGCTTTCAGGGGAAACTTCTCCTCTTGGTCCGGTGAAGGTGTAGGACCAATCAATTTGGGGATCGGCTCACCGTGAAGAAGTGTCCTGGTTTTCGGCTGAAGTTCGAGCTCGAAATCGGGCTCACTCGGAGGGAATTGGGGCTGGAATTCAGTGGGGATCAAGTGCTCTATGTGTGGAGAGTGATCTGGAATGATTTTGGCAGAGTTTCCTTAAGGTTTTTGTTCAGCACACCCTTTGGCCGAGAGGGTGAGGAGTTTAAATAGGAGAGGCTCGGAGGGCCTCCCGTGGGGAGTCGAGGGCCGGGATCACTGCTCTCGGCATGTGAAGAACAGCCATGGTGGCCATCGGGCATGAGGCAGCTCAGCGAGTGAGAATTCCAAGCTTGGGCTCACATGTGAGCTCTCGGCCCGGTGGTTTCCGTGACTGTGGTGGCCGGCCGGACGAGCATGGGTCACCCTCGAGGTCAGGTGGGTCGGGGTCGGGGCTTGGTGCAAGCAATCGGCAATTACCATGTGTAAAGGCTTTCGATCCAAAGTAGAATGGGGCATGGCTAGTTTTGAGTTTAAATGGGTCAATTCACCCATTTGGGCTTGGTGCACCCTTCAAGGTGGCTTTGGGTGCTGTGGGGGATCAAAGGGATCGACTGGTTTGGCATGGAGAGGTCTCCATCCAAATATATTCGGATTAAATTTAAGTTTAGTGTGAATCATGATTAAGGCTAATGAGCTTTAGGGATTAAGGAAAGCCCCCCTCTTCTTACCCAATATGGCATGGTGGAGTGTCCAAGGCCCTCATGGCTCACATGTGGCTCATGCATGGCTTCATGGCTTACCTTTGGCTTGGGAAAGGTTTAGTCAATTTCATGAAAATGGGTTTTGGGATTCTTTTGATAATTTAATGGGAACTTGGATAAGGCTTGATTTGGGATGATTTGATGATGAATTTAGGACTTAGGTATTGAGTTTAATTGAAAGTATGATGAGGGGAAATGTCATATGGGCTTTGGGACCAATTTTGGGCCTTTGGATGTGGTAAAAGATGGGCTTTTAAAATGATTTAAGGAATGGGCCTTTTAGTTTAAAAATGAATTTATGGATGGGAGTTTTGTAAAGAGGTTGGGCCAAATAATTGTTGAGTTTGGTTTAGGGATGTGTCATGAATGATTTGAAATAAATTTGAGGTGGTTTGGGCTTGAATTGGGTTGGATTTGAGTTCATTTGGTACATGGGCCAATATAGGTCAAATTGGGCTAACTTGGGCCAATGTTGGGCTAGGGTTGAAATTAATGTAAAATAAATGTTGGGAAATGTTTATGGGAGTGTTTCAAAGAGGTTTTGGCTTTGGTTGGGTTTTGATTTTGGGGTTTGGGTCTATTTGGGCTAGGTTTAGGTTTAGGTCAAAATTGGGCCTTTTGATTTTGGGTTGAATTTGAGTGGGGTTTGGGTCTAAATTTTGGGCAAATCATGTTAGTGTTTTGTTTATGGGGATGTTAAGGAAGTTTTAGAAAAGATTTGGAGTTAATTGGAGTTGAATTGGGTGAGTTTGGGCTAAGTTTGGGTCATGGGTCCAAATTGGGCTTTAAGGCCAAAAGTGAAATTGGATCCAAATGTCAATCCAATTGGACTTGGATTTGGTCTAGATTGGTGTTGGGGATGTTGAATTGAAGTTTAGAATTGAATTGGACCAGAATTTAGGTCAATTGGGTAGGTTTGGTTTGACATTGGGTTCATTTTGGGTTAAAATGGGTCAAATTGGGGGTTTTGATAAAAGTGGGGTGAATTGACAAAATTGGCCTATGGTGTAGTTGAACAAAATGAAATTGGGAATATTTGGGATTTTCTGGAATTTTTTGGGAATTTTCTGAATTTTTGGATTTTTTGGCTAAGAGGGGCATTTTGGGTATTTGGAGGGTTTTGGGAGGTATTTTTGGAATTTTTGGTATTTTTGGCTATGAATGGTCAATTTGAGTGATGTGGGAATGTTTGGGATTGGTCTTGAGGATTTTTGGGTGATTTGGAGATTTTGAAAATTTTGGGTAATTTTAAGGGTTTTGGGTAGGCTAGGCGGGTGTAGGGTCCCGGGGGTCAAAAATTGAAAATTTGGAAAATTGAAGATTGGGTGAATGTAAGTGGAATGAAATCATTTTGGTTGAGCCATGAAGCCACATCAAGCCCACATGAGCCATGAAGGGACTCATTTGAGGCATCCACTACGTTGTTCCTAACCCTCTTAGCCAAGGGCTTAGGGGTTAAAGACCATCCATGTGAATCACCTGCATGAGTTAGGAGGTCAAATTGGGTATGGGTGTGGTTTCAAGAGGTGTGTGAAAGTGTAGTGTATAGATGTAGTGTATGTGTAAATTAGCCCTTCACTGCACCAGTGCCACCTGTGGCGATCCCAAGGCCAAAGAGTCCTATGGGAACTCATCCTTTAAACTTCCACATTTAATTTCAACCCTCTAGGTGATTAGGGGTCTACAATCAAGTTTGTGGAGTTTGCAGGGAGTTAGGAAGTGGTTTGAATTTCTAAATGGTGGGTCCCAATTCTAATGCTCTAGGATAGTCAAAGGACAAGCCTAAGGCTAGATCCTAAGTACTAAAGAGAAGAAGAGAAGACCTCACAAAAAATGAGGTCAACAGAGGCCGGTAGCCATTGCAAGATTTGCAGAATTTCATGATATTTCAAATTGGCGAGAAGTGGCATTGTGTGAAAAGTGTCAAATTTCACGGAGTACCCGCAGAAGAGAGGAATTCAAAAATGAGTGCAAGGACTTAGAATCACGAGAGAGAGATTATTATCATTTGTTTGTTTTCAATTCATTATTTTCGTTCAATTTCTTTTGTTTTATTTCATTTCATTTCATTTGATATTATTTGATTTAAATTTTAAGTTCTTTTGATTTTAAGTTCATTTTGTTGTCATTTTATCCTTTTCTTCTGCATCATTCTTTTGTCCTTTTCATTTGGAACCAACAAATGGTCCTACTGCTTTCGATTGTTGCGCTGAAAAAAATATTTCTTAAAATAGACATCTTCATTAATTTGCTGAAAGTAGTACAACTGATCATATGCTGACAAGCATAAAAAAGTAGATCATGTGTACAATACTGAGCAAAACTAACATATCATATCGTCCGGCTATTGCAATAGTGGTGACAACAGCTGACATGACCTGTTGTGAGGGGTAATAAATTTCTGCCTCCTGAGGCTGCTGTAGGGATGAACCAACCTTCCAAGGATACGCTCCGGAACAAAAGTACCCCCGTGAAAACCTGGAGGTACTGCCGTCACAGTGGCAAAAGACGAAGGTTCTCTAATTCTGGATATGGCTTGTAGCAAAAAGGCGTTTTATCTTCATCCATTCTTCTGAAGGTGACTGACACCATTTTTCTTGTAACTCCTAGGATGCAGTGTTTTTCCAAATCCGCTCCATTTCCTTTTAATACCAGTACCGATCCCACTTGTAGGGGAATTTAAACAGAACCTCGGAATTCTCCCTGTTTGACAATCTGGATTTCTCATCCATATAAGATATTACTTTCACTTATAAAAGAGACCGTATAGAAGGGTCTCACAAAGTCAAGAAGGTCGATATGAGGCGCGATACAGTCCTCGTCCTCAAAAATATTTATGATGCAGCAGTTAGGAATACAGTCTGCAGGTAACACGTGCCATTCGACTATCCTCTTTATGATCTTCTTGATTTGAGGCGACATCGAATCCACCTCATCATGCTGTAAGATCCCTGAGGTATTTCCTTGTCGATCATTAGCGAAGTTGTAACAACAACCTCACTGGATGGTGACTTTGCCCTTTCCTCTTTTTCATTTTGATGGCTTTGTATATGTTCTCGGCCTCAAGCAACCCCCTCTGCTCAAAGTCTGGAGAGCGTCAATGCAATACAGAATTCCTTCTTCATCTTTCTTCAAGAATACATCAGTGTATAACTCGAGTCCTTACAGGGTATTGACAAATTTCCTTTCTATTTCTTCATAGTGTTGAAATTCCTTCTTTCTGATTCTTCTGATTTTCGCCATCACGTAGTCTGGAACTCCTCGCGGTGGTGTCGGTGGTAGGATGAACTGTGGTACGTACGGCTCTACATCAGGATACTCCCTGCTCTTGAGTAGCATTGAGGAAGCTACATATGCCTTAATTGTGCCATACTCCTCTAGCTGCAAAACGTGACATTTCAGGCACTCTGAAAATGCTCCTATTACTGAAGGCAGTTTGGGTAAACCCGAGTTGCAAGTCAGACACCCAGTTAAGATTTCTTCCATCGGATCCAATGTTGGCACGTGATCCTCTGCATTTTCTGGCTCAGTATCAGTGCGCGGGGTGCTGTCGTCAGTTTCTTTCATTTTAGGATCATAGAAATCTTCTTGAATGGGTGATAGCGGCTAGCTCCCGAGCTTGTTTCCTCTCCATCCTATCTAAGAGGCGAGGCTTGAGGTAATTTGCATTTATTCTTTTAGTGTGTGCCAAAGGCGCATCTAAAACTCTTTCAGTTGAACCAGCATCAAGATCACCCTCTAAAGTAGTGATCATAGACGGAACCTGACCGTGTCTCATGGCAAGGAGGTGTGAGTCAACGAACCCACCAAAACCTCCATATCCTGATGTCTGTCCGATTTCTTTACGACCAACCTTCTTTATTAACTTCATGTCTGTAGTCTCCTTTTGTGTGTTTCTTTTCAAGACGAAGTCCAAGCTGTATTTGGAAGCAAACACCAACTCGCAACCCGACACTTCCTGCACAAGTAAACTGGTGACGATGAAAAGAGAGGGGTGAATGTCAATTTTGAGGAGTCGCCATTTTGTCTAATATTAGCCTAATTTTATCCCTATAAATCATATGAAGGATTTGATGAATTTAGGACTAATAGTAGAAAATGATATTTATGATAATCCTTATATGAGAATATTCTAGAATAACATATCCTAGAATTTTCATATAAAGAAAATCATGAAAAACCAGAGATTTCTATCATAGGTTCTTTTAGATCTCATATAGAAGCAAGCTTCTATAGTTAATTACATCTTAAACAATTTTTTAATTGTTCAAGAAAACTTCTGATTAATGTTGATCATTTGTTTTCTAAAATTTTATTTTTAAGGAGAGATGTACCCACTATCACTCCTAAATGTTAAGTCATATTTATCATTTTTTTTGTTTTGTTTTCCATGTCGTTGTTTTGTTTTGTTGAAAATATTATGTTTGGTGACTATCCTAAAAGTTTTGGTTTTGTTTTCCATGTCGTTGTTTTGTTTTGTTGAAAATGTTATGTTTGGTGACTATCCTAAAAGTTTTGGTTTTGTTTTCCATGTCATTGTTTTGTTTTGTTGAAAATGTTATGTTTGGTGACTATCCTAAAAGTTTTGGTTTTGTTTTCCATGTCTTCCTGTAAAACAGTGTTAGCACACCCTATAATATGCAAAGAAAATCTAAACGAAACTTGTCTTCATCCTGCAAAGAAAACATTATCAGAATAGTGTCACATTCATTATCTCAGAATTTTGTAGGATGTTTTGATTTTGAATGTCGGTTTATTTTAAATCATATCGATTAATGTTAAATGTTGTTTGGAATATTTGATTGATTTTGGTGTTTGTCAAATATTGTCAATTTTATGTCAAATATTATTTGAAATGTCAAATTTATGTTGAATATATCAATTCAGGTTTGCAATATCAAATTTTTGTCGATTTTGTCAATTAAATGTTTGGAATGTCAAATTTATGTCGATTTTGTTGATTAAATATTTGAAGTGTCAAATTTATGTCGGTTTTGTTTGATGAGAAAGTTGAAATATTAAATTTATGTTGATTTTGAGTTTATGTCTGTCTGAACTTATGTTAGAAGGTTGAAAGTTAGATTCAATATTGATTGAATTAACTTGAGTTCATGTCTGATTAAACCTCAGTTAAATTCAATGTTGATTGAATCTAATTAACTTGAGTTCATGTCTGTTTGAACTTAACTTAGAAGGTTGAAAGTTAGATTCAATATTGATTGAATTAACTTGAGTTCATGTGTGGTTGAACCTAAGTTAAATACAATGTTGATTGAATCTAATTAACTTGAGTTCAAGTCTGTTTGAACTTAAGTTAGAAGGTTTGGTTTAGAATAGACCTAATTAAGTTTTAAGCCTCAGTTAAATTCAATGTTGATTGAATCTAATTAACTTGAGTTCATGTCTGTTTGAACTTAACTTAGAAGGTTGAAAGTTAGATTCAATATTGATTGAATTAACATAACTGAAAGACTAATTAAGTCTAATAAATTAAACCTAATTAAAATTGCAGACCATTTAAGTCCTTTTTAGGTAAGGCTTAAGTTTTAATTAAGTCTAATTTGATTTAGCTAAGGTTTGTGTAGATATTAAGTCTAATGAATTAGACTTAATCATGGTTTGCTAATTTAAACCTTAGTTAATTAAGGTTTAATGATTTAATTAGAATTAAAGTTGAATTAAGTTTAATATGAGTTGAACTCAAATTAGGATTTAACTTAAGTTAAGTTATGTTCAAGTTAGGTTGATTCTTGACTTAAGGTCTACTTAAGTTCAATACTGGTTGAACTTAAATTAAAGTATGAGTTTTAGATTAAATTAGATCCAGGTCAGGCTGAACCTAAGTTTAAAGTTGACTTAAGTTCAATATGGATTGAACTTGAGTTAAGGTTTTGACTTGGGTTAAGTTAGGTTCAAGTTAAATTGAACCTAGACTTAAAGTTGACTTAGGTTCAACATGGGTCGAACTTATGTTAAGGTTTGATTTTAGTTTAAGTTAAGTTCAAGTTAGGTTGAATCTAGACTTAAGATCGACTTAAGTTCGATGTGAGTTGAACTTTAGTTTAGGTTAACTTGAGTTAAGTTAGGTTCAATATGGGTTGAACCTAAAGTTTAGGTTAGGTTCAATATGGGTTGAACCTAAAGTTTAGGTTAACTTGAGTTCAAGTTAGGTTGGACTCAAGTTAGGTTAAGTTTAAGTTAAGTTAGGTTCAATGTGTGTTGAACCTAAGGTTTTAGGTTAACTTGAGTTCAAGTTAGGTTGGACTCAAGTAAGGTTAAGTTTATGTTAAGTTAGGTTCAATGTGGGTTGAACCTAAGGTTTTAGGTTAACTTGAGTTCAAGTTAGGTTGGACTCAAGTTAGGTAAAGTTTAAGTTAGGTTCAATGTGGGTTGAACCTAAGGTTTTAGGTTAACTTGAGTTCAAGTTAGGTTGGACTCATGTTTGGTTAAGTTTAAGTTAAGTTAGGTTCAATGTGGGTTGAACCTAAGGTTTTAGGTTAACTTAAGTTCAAGTTAGGTTGGACTCAAGTTTGGTTAAGTTTAAGTTAAGTTGGGTTCAATGTTGGTTGAACCTAAAATTTAGGGATTAATTTAACATAGTTTAGTTATGTTAATTAAGGTTAATGGATTACTTAAACCTATTATAAATAGAGCTTAAGGATTAATTAGATTAGACTTAATTTTGAGCTTAGAGGTTGCTTAAGCCTAATTAAAGTGAAGCTTAGATGTTAATCAAGTCTAATTAGATTAGACTTAATTAGGGTTTAGAGGATACTTAAGCCTAATTTAAGTAAAGCTTAAGGGTTAATCAAGTCAAATTAGATTAGACTTAATAAAGGTTTATGGTGTTAAACCTAATGTGATTAAGTTTTAATAAGGTTTAATGGGGTATGATTCATGTCTTAGACATAATTGGGGTTTATTAAGTTAAACTTAATATGACTAAGGTTTAAATTGATTCAATTAGGTCTAATTGGTGTCTTAGACCTAATTGTGGTTTATTAAGTTAAACTTAATGTGGTTAAGATCTAACTTGGTTTTAGGTCTAATTGATGTCTTAGGCCTAATTAGTGTTTATTAAGTTAAACCTAATGTGGTTAGGGTCTAACATGGTTTAATTAGGTCTAATTGGTGTCTTAGGCCTAATTAGGGTTTATTAATTTAAACCTAATGTGACTAAGGTCTAACTTGGTTTAATTAGGTCTAATTGGTATCTTAGGCCTACTAAGGGTTTATTAAGTTAAACCTAACGTGACTAAGGTCTAACTTGGTTTAATTAGGTCTAATTGGTGTCTTAGGCCTAATTAGGGTTTATTAAGTTAAACCTAATGTGACTAAGGTCTAACTTGGTTTAATTAGGTCTAATTGGTGTCTTAGGCCTAATTAGGGTTTATTAAGTTAAACCTAATGTGACTAAGGTCTAACTTGGTTTAGATGGGTCAAATTGGTGTCTTAGGCCTAATTAGGGTTTATTAAGTTAAACCTAATGTGACTAAGGTCTAACTTGGTTTAATTAAGTCTAATTAATGTCTTAAGCCTAATTAAGGTTTATTAAGTTAAACCTAATGTGACTAATGTCTAACTTGGTTTAATTAGGTCTAATTCGTGTCTTAGGCCTAATTAGGGATTATTAAGTTAAACCTAATGTGACTAAGGTCTAACTTGGTTTAATTAGGTCTAATTGGTGTCTTAGGCCTAATTAGGGTTTATTAAGTCAAATCTAATGTGACTAAGGTCTAACTTGGTTTAATTAGGTCTAATTGGTGTAGGCCTAATTAGGGTTTATTAAGTGAAACCCTAGTTTGTCATAAGTCTAGTATGGACTATACTCATTTTAAACATAGACTATTAAAGAAAATAGGCTAAGTTATAAAAAGATGATTTTTAAGATTAAATTTATTAATTAATAATGAATTTTAATCCTAAATTTTTAAAATATCATTTAAAATTATTTAATGACTTAAAAATTATTTTCCTAGGCTTATTTTCTGTTACCCTAAAATTTCTAGTCATTTTCAAATTTATTTTCCTTAATTTCTAATTTTTATAATTATCTTATAAATAATTACAAAGTATCTTAGAAATTAAAGAAGAATATACTAAAGACTTTTTCTGTCCTTGGGAAAATTAGGAGATGTGTGTCATAACAGGAGGACATTTCTGTGAAAATTTTATAATTTTTGGAATTATAATTAATTTTTAATAATTAAATGACCTCAGAGAGTAATTAATTATTTAAAAATTAAATATTGAGAATAAAATTATAATTTTAGTCTCATAATTTTCCTCTCTTCAAGTGCTTTCCAAAGGTATTTTTATTTTATTTTTGTGACCTCTGGATCAAAAGATATTAATTTTTGAAGTTTTTATGGTTTTCTCGAATTTATTAAGTCCAGAAAATCGGCTGACCGACGCGTGTCCTCGTGCGCATCGAAGAGGACACCAGATGGCGCGATCAGTGCCATCCGTTTCAAAACACGGGAATGGGCGGCGGAGATAAATCCCTTATTAATTCAAAAAAATTCCAAACTGTTAAACTTCAAAGATTAATATCTCACTTATTTCTCAACGAAATTGAGTGATTTTTGAGCCTATGGAATCATCTAAAGATGTAGAATGTATCCATACGGCGATGATACATTTCTGAGCTAGTATAACCCATGATACTTCAAAACCATGAATTATTTTGGGAAAAATAATTCCATACCTTGGCCACAACTGTATCAAGCTTGATCAGATCTTATGGTTGGCTTCTAGGACTCCCAAGGAAGATCTTTGCTGCTCCAATTTGGTTTTAAACCTAGCCTTGGAGGAGAATTTTTAGAATGTGGCTAATTTGAGCTGATTTTAGATTTTGATTAAATTGGCCTGATTGGGCTAACCCTATGGCTTGTGTTTGGTTGGGATAGATTGCTAAGGTTCCTGGGAAGAATTTTTGTGTTGGGGACCAAGTGATTTGAGCAGCCTATGGGTCTCTACCAAATTTTTTTTCTCCTTATATGAGAATTTGGGTATAGGGTTTTTATAGCCATGGGGAGTTCATGGCAGGTTTTGACTTGTTTCCATTCACTTGGGGAAGGTTTTAACTCTCCTATTATTTTTTTAGTATTGTTTTTAGGCTAGGGTAATGATAGTCCTAGCCTAGGCCTCAAAGGTTTAACTGTGGTGAGGATTTGGAGTTGGGCTCTTGTCTTGCCCCCATTGGGTCCATTGTGAGGTGGATTTAGCTGGGCAAATCATGTTGAATCCACCTCCCCTTTATGGCATTCAAGGTGATTTGCTCTATTTGAGAAAATGGCGACACATAAGCCCCTTACTCATCTCATGCAAGCCTTAGCCATGATGGCTCTTAACCAAGGTGTGGTATGGGTTAGCTTCTTGTCTCCCCTCCATTGGGTGGTCTAAGAGGTGAAGGATGAGTCATGAGAGTGAGCCCTCCCTCTTCCAACATCTCATTTAAGGTTTGGATGAGAAGGTGACACATATTTTTCTCATGCAATATTCTTAAAATTTGGTTATAACCATGGTTAAGTAAGTTACTCATGTGAGTTTAATTGGTGTCTAATTTTTATTGGTGAGTTCATGATGATGAGCCACCTCAAATTTTAATTTCATGAGAGGATGACACCTCATTTGCTCTCATGATTACCTTTTTTAACCATGGTTTATAGGTTATTTTAATCTATTAACCTACACTTAATAAGTCCCATGAGTCATGAATAATCCATTGATGAGGTCATTTATGGAATTTTTAAAAATCATGCTTTCATGGGTTAAAATTTCATTTTATGCCCTTTTTAATTTTTAATTAATTATGTCATTAATTAAAATTTTGAAAATTATTTTATTAATAAATTATTAATTGAAAATAATTTCAAATTAATTATTTGATTAAATTTCATGTCATTAAATTTTGTCTCATTTTATGTCTTTTAGTTTTATTTTTTTTAACCAATTATTTAATTAGTTAAAATATTAGAAATTATATTATTGGTTAATTAATTAATCAAAATAATATTGGGGTAATTATTTGATTAATTTTTATGTCATTTTGGATTTGAAGTTGAATTTCATGTCCTTTTAATTTAATTTTATTATAATTAACTATGTCATTAATTAAAAAAATTTAATCATTAGTCATTTAATTAATCAAAATAGTTTTTAAATTAATTATTTGATTAATTTTGTCATATTTAGTTCATTTTGGTGTATTTTGTCATTTTATGATTTTTAATTTAATTTTCATTTTAATTAATTATGTCATTAATTAAAATATTGTAAATTAAATCATTAGTCAATTTAATTAATCAAAATAATTTTAAAGTTAATTATTTAATCAATTCTTGAGATTTTTGGTATTAATCATGTCATTAATTATTTAGTCAAAAATTAACCAGAGTTGACCCTTTGGGTAAAAAAGTTTGACCTGCGGGGTCAACAGGGTTGATCATTGGGTCTAGATTGATCATTTTGACCAAAGTTGACTTCTTAGGTCAAAAGGGTGACCTATTGGGTCAACAGGGTTGGTCATTGGGTCTGGTTTGACCATTTTGACCAAAGTTGATTTTTTAGGTCAAAAGGGTGACCTATTGGGTCAACAGGGTTGGTCATTAGGTTTGGTTTGACCATTTTAACCAAAGTTGACTTTTTAGGTCAAAAGGGTGACCTATTGGGTCAACATGGTTGGTCATTGGGTCTGGTTTGACTATTTTGACCAAAGTTAACCTTTTAGGTCAAAAGGTTTTGACTCATTAAAAATGAGGTCAACATAAACAGATGGAAATGTTAGTGGTCGTGTTGTGCACGAACAAGAATAAAGAAAAACTTATTATCCATTATTTTAATAAGTTTTATAATTGCTTTAATGCCATTATCTTATTTAATATAGTTTTATAAGATTTAGTATTTAGGAATTAACAGGTGTATTTTATTTTTGTGAGAAAATTTACTTTACTTCATTTAACTTTAATAATTACAAGATTCAGACCCAGTCACAGACGTTGGCCCTATTCTACATAAAAATAATTTTTTTTTCAGATTCCTGTTGTTGCATGGTACTTCTCGAGATATCGTCCATTTATTGGCAACATGAGTCTATCCCCTTGAGAGTTCACCAACTAGTATGATCCTCTAGAGTAAACTGTTTCCATCAGAAATGGTCCTTCCCAAGTTGGTTCAAATTTTCCACGTATCTTGCGGTGTGCAAGAATAGGCCTTATGAGAACGAGCACAAGGTCACCAATTTGGAACTACCTAAGGCAGACCAACTTATCATAGGCTTGAATCATTTTCGCTTGGTAGACTTCTAAATTCTGTTGTGCGAGTAATCTTTTCAGTTCAAGACTTTCCAATTCTGCAAGTTGAAGTTTGGCATTCTCTTCTGTTGTAATCTGATTGGCAATGGCGATCTGGAGCGACAGTAGCTGAACTTCTAGCGGAAGGACTGCCTCGGACCCATATAAAAGTGCATATGGTGTAGACTGCATCGGCGTTCTGAATGCTATCCTATAAGTCCACAAAGCTTATAGCAATTTCTCGTGCCATACTCTTTTGTTGTCATCTAGCGTCTTCTTTAGAATTTGAACAAGCATTTTGTTGAAGACTTCTGCCAAGCCATTTGCTCTGGAGTAATAGATTTTAGAGTATCTCCAATCTAACCCATGTCTTATGATGAAATTGTTGATCTTCGTGCTCTTAAAAGAGGACCCATTGTCTAAAATGATCATTCGTGGCACACCAAAGCTGTAGACGATATGATTCTTAAAAAATTGTAGAACTTGTTGTGTTGTAACTTCCCGTACCGGAACTGCCTCTGCCCACTTGGAGAAGTAGTCTGTAGCTACGAGTATGAATTAGTGTCCTTTCGAAGATGGAGGGTTTATCGGATCCACTATATCTGTTCCCCAACACTTGAATGGCCAAGAGGAAATCGTGGGGTGTAGAACATTTGGAGGTTAGTGCAAGACCACTCCGTGGACTTAACATTGATGAAATTTCTTTGCTATGTCCATGTAGTCCGTCATCATTTCCATTGATACACCTAAAATATATAGTATTTTATGCACATTTTTATACCTATTTTTAATAATATTGCAATTTAATTGAAGGTATTTTGTGTTTTTCTTGCAGGTGTGATGAAAATGGATTGTCATGATGAAAGGAGCAAAATTGGATCAAATTTGGAGCAAAAAAAAATAAAAAATGAAAATTTGGGCACTGGTGGCTAAGCGCCGCTGGGCCGGCGCTTAGCCGCCACAGTTAAAAATCGAAATCAAAAGGAATTTGGCGCCAATTTCAAAGGGGATGGGCGCAACACTTGGTGGTAACTTCCATATCTTCCTTTGGGCGGCAAGTTTGGATGAAGGGGTGCATTCTTTGGTGGATACATTGAATCTGGACACTTTTGAAGAGAGCCCAAGGTACCTTTTGGTTGACTATTGTTGACCTCATTTTTGATGAGGTCTTCTCTTCCATCTTTAGTGTTTAGGATCTAGCCTTAGGCTTTTCCTTTGACTATCTTAGAGGACTAGAATTGGGACCCATCCCTTAGAAATCTAAACCACTTCTTGTCTCTCTGCTAACCCCACAAGCTTGATTGTAGACCCCTAATCACCTAGAGGGTTGAGATCACATGTGGAGGTTTAAAGGATGAATTCTCTATAGACTCATTGATAGGCGGTCGGTAGATCGAAAAATGATAATTTTGAGCAAAATTGACTTTTTGGTCGAATTTGAAAACCAATTGGGTCGATAGGTTGGTCATTGGGTCGAGGATTCGCTATTTTGACGAAAGTTAAATTTTTAGTCGAAAGTTAACAAATTGGGTCGATGGGTTGGTCATTGGATGAAGGATTGACCATTTTCACCAAGATTGACAATTAGGTCATTGTGTGAAATTGACCATTTTGACCCGATTTGACTTTAAGTCGAAAGTTGACCTTTTGGGTGATAGAGGTGGTCATTAGGTAAAAAATTGTCAATTTTGAACAAAATTGGCTTTTACATTCGAAAAGTTGACTTATTGGGTAAATAATTGGCGATTATGTAAAATTCTTATTTTTGACGAAATTGACTTTTTGGATAAAAATCGTCATTGGATCGGTGGGTTAGTTATTGGGTCGAGGATTTACCATTTTGACCCAGTTATCTTTTTGTTGAGTTGACATATTGGTGTTGACCTCATTTTTGGTAAGTGCTGCTTCTCTCTTTAGTACTTAGGATCACAGCCTTGGGCTTTCCTTTAACTAATCTTAGAGGACTAGAAATGGAACCCCACCATTTAGAAATTCAAACTACTTCTTAACTCACCATAAACCCGCGAAGCTTGATTGCAGCAGACTAATCCACAGAGGGTTGAAATCGGAAATGTGGAGGTTTAAGGGGATGAGTTCACATAGGACCTTTTTGGCCTTAGGAATACCACAGGTCGCACAGTGCAGTGAGGGTTGACTTGCACATACACTACACTCTCACACATCCCAAGTCCTAAAACCTCACTCTCACGACTTGACTTCTTGACTCGTAGCAGGTAATTCGTATGGATGGTCCTTAACCCTTAAGCCTGGGCCCAGAAGGGTTAGGAACAACATAGTGAATGCCTCGAATGAGTCCTCTCGTAACTTATATGGGCTTAATATGGCTTCATGGCGCAGCAGTGATTCCATTTCACTCACATTTGATCGATCTTCTTTTTCAAAATTTGATTTTTGACCCCGAACTGACCACTGCAAAGACTCAAATACATGAAATGACAAAAATTTGTAAAATTATAAATTATACGAAGATCGTCAAAATCGATCCTAACCACTTCCCACCATTCAAATTGACCATCTTTGGCCATAAATACCAAAATTTCCAAAAATACCCATAAACCCCCCCCAAAATTACCAAAATACCCTTTTACCCCAAAAATCCAAAAATTTAGAAAATTCCCAAAAATTCCGAAGAAATTCCAAATACTCCCAGTATCATTTGTTCACGTACACCATGGGCTTATTTGCCAATTTACCCCACTTTTGCAAAACCCCCAATTTGACCCGTTTAAACCTAAAGTAGGCCAATCATCCAGGTAAACCACCGCGATTGACCTCGATTTTGGTCGATTGATTCTAAACTTGATACGATATCCCCGATATCAATTTAGACCAAATCCAATTCCAATTTGATTGACATTTGAGCCAATTTCAATTTGAAGCCTAAGGCGGGAATTTTGGCCCATGACGCAAACCTAGCTCGAGCCAACTCCAATTGACCCAGTTGGCCTAAATACTTAAAACTTCTAACTTATAAACAAAACACTAACTTGATTTGCCCCAAAATTTGAACCTAAACACCCAAACCTAAACGAAAACCAAAATCCCTTAAATTGACCTAAGCCCAGACCTAACCCAAATGGGCCCAAATCCACAAAATCAAAGCCCAACCAAAGTTGAAAACTCTTTGTGACACTCCCATAAACATTTCCTGAAAGCATTAATTTTATAGCAGATCTATTTTTATGCAACCTTAAACCAATTTAGTCGATTTGACCCACTTTGACGCTATTTAAGGAGCCCGCATTAAATACGATTCAATTCAAAATCACTTGAATTGTTCCAAATCACTCATGACACATCCCAACATTTGTTGGCATGGTACTTCCGCGAAACTTTCATCCAGCCCATTTAAAAAAACTAAAAGCCGCTCAGCCAAAAGCATACAAAAAGCGGAATTTCTGGTGGTAACTGTTAAGCCCATATGACATTTTCTTTCTATCATCCCTTTAATCAAAATCACCCTAAGTTTCAAATCATCATGCAACCATTCGAAATCAAGCTTCCATGAAAATTTTACCAAAATACCCATTCTAAATTCTACTTCCCGCTGAAATTGGCGAAGCCTTTTTCAGCACGCGGAGCCATTGGGCATGCATAAGCCATATGCAAGCCATGGGAGCCGCTTTCCACCTCACCCAGCCATCGATATGGCAAGAAGAAGTCTTTCTTAAACCTTCACTAAGCATCTTTAACCTCATCATGTTACACTCTAAACTAAGCAGCACTCACATGGATGGAACTTCACCACCCCCTTCCAAGGCGACCTAAATGATTCTTTTCGGCCCAAAACCAGGCCTTGGGTGGTGCAAAGCCTAAAACCATGTATTGACCAAATTGAACCCAAAATAAGCCCTATCCCCATTCCATTTCAATTCAGCCCCTTTACACTTGGCCAACTCGATTGACTTCGCGATTGACCCACGACCGCACGAGTCGGATAGTGACCATGCCTTGAGCCGGCCACCACGGCCAGCCTGGGCACCGGTAAAGAGAGCTTTGTTAGCTTTAAAAATTCAAACCCAGATTTGGTAAGTACATCCTAACCCAAATGGACACGGCGAGCATTCTTCTCCTCCACAGCGGTGATCCGTCTCCATTCCACAAAGCCCTCAAATACCCTCTGTTAACCTACCACCTCTCGGCAAAGAGGGTGTTGAACCAAACCTTGCAAAACTGCCGCAAAATTACTCCGAGATCCCTCTCCGGACATAGAGAACTTGATCCCGGCGAAATCTGACCCACAAACCCTCTCTGTGAGCTAAATTTCTGGTTGAAAATCAGCTGCAGCAAGGACACTTCACCATGAGTGAGCCAATCTTCAAATTGATTGACCCTACACCTTCACCGGACCAGAGGAGAAGTTCCCGGCAAAAGTCCTCACCGGACGACCCGGCCCCAGCTGACCCTCCCGGCTTTGTGATCGGCCTTGGTCGCTTCCTCTTAAGATAATTCCCAGGAGCGGAAGACTTCATGCGGGAGCTTGCTTGGACTCGATCGAAGGTGACACAACTCTCGGTCAAAGCTTCACTTCTACCGAGCAAAAGGTATGAACTCATTCTTCCTCCGGAAGCTTCGTGATTCTCCGTTTTATTTGGGTTAATTTCATAGCACATGTTGTATGGATGTGTTCGTCTCTTGAAGTCGAATCGATAGAGTATAGAACTCGAAAATCCATTGAGAATTGAGAGAGATATTAGGGTTTGAGTGTGGACGGTCACGGATGCACACCGGTCGTAGACGATGACCGGGGAGCGCGTTGGATCGCGTGTATCGAGCGGTGTCGAGATACGGCGGACGGCGGAATGAACAGTAGACGCGACGGGCCCGCGGAGCCACGAGTCGGATGGTGCGAATCACGATGCGACGCGTGGGCTTTCGGAGGCTGCCCAGGGTTGACGCGGCGCCACGTGGATAAGTAGAAAATTAGGGTATTTTTGAAATATTTAAATGCCCTGAACTTTAAAAATTCATATCTTTGCATAAAAAAATCACAAAAATAAAACAAAAATACTCTCTTACTCAGTGAATAGAGGAGAATAATGTGGAAAATAAATCAAGTTAATTGGATGAGTATTTTATTTTTAATAATTTATTTACTATTTTCAATGTTTTGATTCTCCATTTGCATAGATAATTCACCGTAGCATGAGACCGTACAGGGCTTTTGAAGCCTACGATCTTAGGAACATTCTGAATTTTTGAGGTCGGAGAGCCATCTCTATTGAAAAGTTATTGATTTTGAAGTTCATGTCAACATTTTAGGTATTTCAATTCAGTAGCATGTTGTAAAAAAATTCTAAGAAAAATTGGTGATGTTTCTTAGGACGGGGAACCAGCTGAAAAATATTTTGAGTTAATTCATTCATAATAACCTTAATTGGCACTGACCCACAAAATTGAGTTTGAATTAATTATGGTTAACCACACATCAATTACTTGAAAACAATTCTCATTACTCTTTAGAGTCGGAGGAACCTTACATAAAATTTTGAAATCGATTGGACTTGATTAACCCTTTGAATGAATTGATTAAGCCTCATAAGCAAATGGAACTTTAAAATTCTGCTTTCCGAAAATACTTTTCAAAAAAATTCACGAAATGGTTTTGGAGCTTCTTTGATATCGGGGAGTTCGGGAAAATTAAAATTGGAATTTTCTAAAAAAGTTGATTTTTCACGATATTTTAATATTTTAATAATTAAAATAATAAAAATCATAAAAATATTAAAAATCATAAAAAAATGTCACATTTTGACTCCTAATCATTTAGGAATAAACCAAATATTTTTCCTAAGTCCCTAGGATAAGATATTGAATTTTAAAGGCTTAATGTAATTTTTAATATTAAAAAATGAATTTTGACCTTTTTTACTAAAATAATTCTAATAAATCAAAGAAAAATCAGAAAATTATAAAATTTAATTCTACGGACTCCTTGAGGTGAGAGGAATTTAAGAAAAATATAAAATCTATTTTTCAACTTTTATTTTATTTTAAAATTAATTAATACTTTAAAAACTCAAAAATAATTATAATAAATAAAAAATAATTCAAAAAATCACAAAAATTAGTCCAAGTGGTCCTCTTGTCATTAGAAAAATCCTTAATTTTTAAGAATGAGAAACTGGCAATCCGTATTGTTGAATTTTCTTTGAAAACCCCTATTTTCTACTAAAAATAATTATATAAATAAATTAAATTCAGAAAAATCACATTTCCTCCTCTATTGTCTTAATTGACATATGAGTGAGGTGACATAACAATTTCATATTCATTTGAGCTCAATTTAATGAGTTATGAAATAAATAAGCTTAAAAGGGCATAAAGGTAATTAAAAATTTTAACCCTTAATTAAAACTTTAGGTTTAATCAAAATGGGGGGTAAAATATTTGATTTAACTTTCTCTTGGATGATTGAAACTTAGGGAAATTTAAGGGGTAGAAACTAGTAAACACTTTGAAAATATCAAAATGAAACTTTAATTAATTAAATAATTTAAATTTTGGAAAGAATATATTTAAAATTTGGATTATTAAAATAGGGATATTATTAAGAGGATATTTATTCTTTAATTTAAAAATCCACTAAATAAGTCGCTTTAACAATATTTAGTTCTTAATTAAAAATTAAAATAACAATCAAAATTAATAATTAAAACTAAAATTAAATTAAATTTAATTTAAAATATTGAAACTAAAATTAAAACTAAAATTAAATTAAATTAAATTAAAATTAAATTAAAATTAAAGTTAAACTAAATTAAAATTAAATTAAAATTAAATAAAATTAAATAAAATTTAAATTAAATTAAAATCAAATTGAATTAAATTAAAATCATTTAACAACAAACCTAAATGAAATCATTAAGACTTAAATCGAAAACATATCGATAATTTCGATACCTCTTCCTATCGTAAATTTAAAACATGAACATCGATTTGAAATCTTTAAGATAATTGAAAATGTAAAGATTTAAATTAAATCTAAAATAATTTGAACACTATTCCAAACTTAAAATTATTAATTAAAACCTACGCCAATTAAATTAAAACACTTTAAATCATTAACTCGAGCTTTTAAATTAAGAATGATTAAAATTCTCGACAAACCGACTTGCCAAAGGCTTTAATTATTATAACTTTTAAATAGAGTATTAAGTGAAATGTCACTTCATTCATTAGGTAATCGAATACCCCGAGTTCATGAAGCCAGAAACCATTTAACTAAGCTCCTGGATGATTAATTCATATGTGCAACTAAATTTACTTGGACTCGAAATAATCTGAAGTATTGAAAAGATGTTTAGGACTCGTCTGTACTTCCTCAAATATGACGAGGATGTTTTAAAAAGAAACATTTGAATTTAATTGTTCTTTGATGAAGAAAATCATCCTTAAATCCAAAACCAAGAACCTAGATGTCATAGGAGATGACTAGTTATAGGATTAGGAATTTGGTACACAACGAAAACCTTCCCTTAGCTTTTACTGAGTATGCGTTGAAATGTTTAAATGCTCTAACATCTGTTTTAAGTGCAGCTTGGGATGACGAATAGCCCTTCGGGTACGCTTTTATTTTATTGTGATTTACTTTATTGCAATTTACCTACATGCTTGTACTTTACTTTTTCTTGCATGATAAACAAGTTGCATGAAAACTAAAACCTTTAGGATAGTCCTACGAGCGGGAAACGAGAAACTAAATTAAAATTCATTTTGCAAGATAAAATTCACCGCCACAACATTCTAAAATATAAAACAACTCAAAATTTAATCACAAATAGAACAACAAAACTATAATTGCAACTAAATTAAGAAAACGTCTCGTTGAATGATCGGGAATACCTCGGATGATGTAACCCACGTGTTGCTAACGGGATTTCCCATGGTCTCGTAAGTGTGGAACTCATTCGGTTAGGATTTAGCAAATTCATCTGGATTAAGTGATTCAATGAAAATAACGGTGCCGGGATGACGGGCAGGTGGGATCTTAATCGGTTAAATTTAAACAAACTTTAAGATTTGTTTTAATTAAAATATTAAAAATATTTGGACTTTAATATTTCTAAACCAAAACACTTCTCTCATCTCTTGATTTTCACCTTCTAAAACTAAACAACAAGGAGCTCGGAGCATGGTGGGCGGCACGGCCATCGTCATCGGCAAACCGGGTCTACTTGACAAAACCTTTCTTAGAATTAAATAACTTGACCATAGGATTTGAGGTAGTTTACTTTAGTGCAGCATAAATCCTACGACTCTTAGATTAGGCATTTGCATGATCATGTCGGAGTGAAATAAAGCCTAGCGGGTCTTAGGACTCAGGAGTAGTCGTTTGGTACGACATAAACCCTCACATCTTGAGGAGCTATTTGTATGATCATATTATACCAATATTAGTCCTAATTAATTAAAATTGGCAGGATTGGAATATTAAAAAAAATTCCCAATTGAGCGAACAATAGGATAGTTTGGGAAGTTGCCAAGATTCTTCTTGGATCCTCGGCTCTCTACTTTTCTTCCTTTGAACTCTTGAAATGGTATTCGAATTTGATCCATTCCCGATTGAAATTATAAGAATTCGTCCTTTGAAAACCTTAAACTTTGAAATTCTTGAGGCAAAAACCATAATCATTATCGAAGTTTTCTTCGTGATTCCGTCATAGGATGTAATTAACAATAGGGGCTTGCCCTTATAGGGAACTTTAAGAACCGAGGTAATATAAACCTTTGTTTAATTTCTTTATATTAAATAGGGAACTTATCCGGCTTATAAAATTGGTTCGCGGACGAACGGATGTCACAAATCTTCCTAGTTTATTTAGCAAGGCCCCATCATCGAGCGGTGTGCCTGGTAACCCACGGGAAAGATGCACAATTTATGGTGTAGTGCTCGTTTATATAAACTATTTGGGATGTGAGATCGGTTTAATTTCATATCTTAAAATTTTCAAATTTAAAATTATTTTCAAAAATGAAATACTACTTTCTAAATTATGTATATATTTAAATTAAATTTAAAATTTAAATTTCACCGACAATTTCTGTAGGCGACTCCTTTTCAAAGTACAACACTCAACCTAAAAATATGCCGGCAGTTAGGTCGATAGGTTTATCATTGGGTCGAGATTGATAATTATGACCAAAGTTGACTTTTTGGTCGAATTTACTGTGGAGTCGATAATTGGTCATTAGGTCAAAAATTGTCTATTTTGACCTAAAAAGTTGACTTTTCGGTCAAAAATTTGACCAATTTAGTCAATGGGTTGATCATTTGGTCGAAAAATTGACCATTTTGACTAAAGTTGACTTTTTTGTCGAAAGTTGACTATTTGGTCGATAGGTGGTCGTTAGGTCGAAAAATTGACTATTTTGACCAAAATTGACTTTTTGGTCAAAATTTGACTTATTGGGCAATGGGTTTGTCATTGGGTCAATCATTGACCATTTTGTCCAAAGTTGACTTTTTGGTCGAGAGATTGACTTATTAGGTCGATAATTGGTCGTTAATTCAAGAATTGGTTATTTTGGTCATTAGGTGAAAAATTAATTAATTTGACCAAAATTATATTTTTGGTCAAAAGTTGAGCCATTTGGTCAACGGGGAGGTCATTATGTCGGTGTCATTTTGACTAAAATTAACTTTTTGGTGAAAAGTTGATACATTTTAGTCGAAAATTGACTTATTTAATTGATTGACTTATTATTTGACAAAGTTGACTTGCTTGTAGTTCCAATTGGTGGTCATTCAGTCAAAAATTGACAATTTGACCAAAATTAACTATTTTGTCGAAAGTTGACTTTATTGGGTGATGGGTTTGTCATTGGGTTAAGGATTGAATATTTTGACGAAGTTGACTTTTGGGTCGGTGATTAACTTATTGAGTGAATAATTGGTCATTAGATTAAAAATTAACTATTTTGACTAAAATTTACTTTGATCCAACAAACTTTATTAGATCAATAGGTTGATCTTTAGATCAATAAATTGATCATTAGATCCGAGAAATAGGTTAACTTTTGGCCAAAAATTGATGCAATTGAAATTAGCCATTTAAACCAAAGATTACTTTTTGGTCAAAAGTTGACCCTATTTTGACAAAATTGAATTTTTAATTAGTTAAGCTGTAGATCTGAAGTGGTCATTAGGCGGATATTATTCTTTGAAAGCCCGAAGATTGAGTTTTGGTAGTTATTTATTTAGTCGATGAGTTGATAATTAGTCGAGAATTGACCATTTTGAGCAAATGACATTTTGGTGAAAGTAGACTGTTGGGTGATGGGTTAGTCATTAGGTTAAAAATTGACCATTTTTGACGAAGTTGACTTTTTAGTCGAAAGTTATTTATTTAGTCAATGAGTTGGTAATTAGATCAAAGAATTGACCATTTTAATGAAAGATGACATTTTAATCAAAAAGTTGATCTATTAGGTCAGTGGGTTGTTCATTGTGTAAAAATTTGACAATTTTGACCGACTTGATTTTTTGTTAAAGAATTGACTGTTAGGTGAGTTAGTCATTATGTCAATATTGTACAGCTAAAATTGACTTTTTGGTGAAAAGGTGACTATTTAGTTAATGAGTTTGTCATTAGGTTAAGGATTGACCATTTTGACCAAAGTTGACTTTTTTATCAGACAGTAGTAGTAGATTAAATGGTGGTGAATTAATTGAAAATAGTATTTTGACGAAAATTGACTTTTTGGTTAAGTTGACTGTTGTCTTAATGGTTTGGGCATTAGGTCATGGATTGATCATTTATATTTAATAGTTAAGTAAATTATAAATAAAAATATTTTAATAAGTATATATATATATATATATATATATATATATATATATATATATATATATTGATTTATATATAATATTATTTTTTTATTTTAAATATTTTAAGTATAGTATATTATTTATAAATATAATTTAATTATAAAAATAAGTAATGATTAAATAAATTATAAATTAAAAAATATATATAGACATATATATATATATATATATATATATATATATATATATATATATATATATA